>OX411323.1:5022200-10022200 GCA_948150665.1 Conistra vaccinii | reverse complement strand
TTTTTTCCTACTATGTTGGGGTCGGCTTCCAGATACAGCTGCCACAGCACAGATGCAGCTGAATGTAAGTTGTACTGTTGGCAATTGTACGAAATTGTTATAACACGTCAAATTGACATAAGGTCAATTTGCTTAACAATTAATTTCCCGGGCCGTATATCATTAGTAAGTATATTCGTTATTTTTCTTTGCGCTCGTAAAGTGACTCTTATTGAACCGCTTTTAGGTCCATAATGTAGTGTAATAGACATGTGTGCTTTTTACTTTATTATTTAATGTAGATAACTATTTACTAGTCGGAGATGTGCGCTTTTTTAATCTCATCAAAGAGACTTTATGCCTTTTTATGTCTACTGTGTAAATAAATAAAATATGATAAATTATCATAATATTTCATCAAATTATTTATTTTTGTCAAAAAAAAAAATAACGTGTTTTCGATCCAAATATTATACAAAAATATTCTGTTTTTGTATTTTTAATATCTATTAGACTATCCGGCGGCTTCGTGCCTTCGCCTCTCCTTCAACCCGCGTACACACTACGATAAAAGGAATCTGCGGGCCATATTTCACAATATTTATTACATAGCCTAATTAATTTATAAAACTTTATTTATTTTTTGCCTCGCAAGAGTGTTAAAAAACGTCGTATGAAACGCGTGTGTATTGATCATTACATACTCGGGTCCCTTATCGAATAATACCGCCTCGTGTAATCGACCAACATAGCACACTTGTATCATAATATACTGTTTACGAGTACAAATACTTTTTTTGAAGCAGCGAAGGAAATGATAATCACCACTTTAGGCTAACTAGTAGTGCTGATGAAGTCAGACTTTGAAACAACATAGTGATTATGACATTGTTAAATCAAGTAAGTAATTTCAAGGTTAATATTACAATAGTTTTTGGAAGGAAACTGAAAAGGAACAGAAATAGTTTGCTACTAAAAATGAGTTGTAACTACAGTTTAGCATCACGGAATAAATCAAAGTTCCTAAAATAAGTCTAAGAAAAAAATGCTGTTGCTTGCAAAACATATCATCATCATCATCATCAGCCTATTAATGTTCCCACTGCTGGGACACAGGCCTCCTCTCTGTGAGAGGGAGTGGGCCGTAATCCACCACGCGGGCCCAGTGCGGGAAAACATATAGAAATGTAATAGAATATCCACCACCAGACCACTTAATTTCAAAACTTTTCTAATCCGCCCTAATAATTACTTTGCACAATAAGTACCTTAATTTCCTCATACCTACATAATTCCCATTGAACCGTATTCACAACGAGTAATTAGTGAACAAACCACGGTTCGTTCTAAACAAGTTACACTCGTACATCTCGTGATCCTGGACCCCAACACGGCCCGCTAATGGAAAAGATGTAATTACAAACTTTCTACGA
Organism: Conistra vaccinii; assembly: GCA_948150665.1. Classification (NCBI taxonomy): domain Eukaryota; kingdom Metazoa; phylum Arthropoda; class Insecta; order Lepidoptera; family Noctuidae; genus Conistra; species Conistra vaccinii. The sequence goes on along the minus strand of OX411323.1, from coordinate 10,020,788 downwards.
ATCCGATGGGGGATACTCTGGTTTAGGTGTTGAAGTTGAAATTAATTCCATAATACACTCTAGTGGAGCTCGTGGCTAAGTAATATCAACCGCACGGGTCGGTCGATCAAGTTAAGCTACGCTTACCGCGGTTGTTCCGTGGATGGGTGACCATATTTACATACCGAGACCCTTCCGTGTCTCTGAAAGCACGTTAAGCCGTTGGCTTCGGCTCTCATTTGTAGATCTATGCCAGTCTTTACGGGTCATCAGATTAAGCCTGAAAGTCTTACCAAGGGATATTGTATTACACAGTAATTGTGTTGTGTAGGTCAGATAGGAGTCAGTCGCTCCATGTAAAATACTGGTATTCAGCTGCATTCAGTTAGACTGAAAGCTGAACCCAACATAGGAGTAGTTGGGAAAAGGCTAGGAAGATGTTGACTCTTGTGGCATGACGAGTCGATGGATCAGAAAGGAGTCAGTCGCTCCATGTACGATACTAGTATTCAGCTGTATCCAGTTAGGCTGAAAGCCGAACCCAACATAGGAGTAGTTGAGAAAAGGCTAGGCAGATGTTGACTATCGTGGCATGATGAGTCGACGTGTGTATTTGTAGAATGTTGGTGTGGAACAGAAACCCTTGTGGAAAAATCTTTGTTGCTATCCAGGATATTACTCGAATTACTTAGAAATAACTAGTTGGTTACCGCGGTTTCACCCGCAATATTCTCCGTTTTTCTGGTATAAAATAAACCCTATGCATCTATTAATAATAGTATAAGTTTGTCTCAGTGAAAGAATTCTTGTAATCGGATCAGTAATTTTGGAGATTACCTTTAACAAACATACAAACAATTAGATACCTCTTTAAAAAGTTATTTTACCTAATAATAAAAGTACTCGTAAATGAAAGATAAATCAAATTTTGATTCTCTTTAAACAAGCTATACCTACTGTACAAATAAGCTCTCGAAAGAAAAAACCATTGTTGTAGAATCAACAGTATAAAAAGATTTAGTTGACTTATGAACTAGATATTAATAATTATATTTTAAGGCTAGACTCTATATATTATTTGTCGTTGATATCACATGTTGCGGTATCACCGAAAAGCTTTCCAAAATTAATATAGAATCGGAGACAGAACTTGTATATATCAAGATAAATATTTACATATTCGTCTATTATATGCTACGGATCTGGCTCAATATTTACTATTCCTAGCCTTTCTCTGTGACACATAATATACTCGCTATCCTGACAAATATTGACCCAGAAATGAGAACACCCAGATATAGGAACATTTATTAGTAGACAAATACATGTCACATACACGACAGAAACAATCTAGGGTCTCTGCGATCTTGACCGACGGAGACTAATTACGGGAGAGAAAAAAAGTAATTTAATTTCGGTACTAAATGACGATATTGAGGATATAATGCTTCTATAATAGATATATGAACTAGCTTGTGCGTGTGACTTTTACCGCATGAAATTTCTTGTTCCCGACTCACCGCGTCGCATCGCATCACTCGTCCGCGCTAATACTTCGTTTTTTCGATTCTTTCTGTCTTTTTTCTTTTCGTTTAGCTATTCCTAGAGTCGTAGCGTGATGTTAAATTGCCTATAGCATTCCTCAAGAACTGGGCTATCAAATTCAAAAATATTTTTTCAAACTCTTCTTATTCCACAGATTAACACGTTCAAACAAAAAAAAAATAAACATGCGGGGCGGTCTTTGGAGACTGCCGATGAAAGTGAAAACTAAGTAACGCCATCTAACGAAAATGTCAGGATAAGAACGAAAGCTGTAGCTTCACTAAAACAATTCCAAAAAAATAAAACAGAGTGCGCTGTCAAAAAATTCTATTCTCCCTCCGTTTTACGAATTTTCGATCAGGTCACGTGGCGCCTGACGCGTGTTTAACAGTTTTTACCCATCCCAAAAAGAGCTCAACGCGCCTAAAGAAATTTTCACTTCATAAACAAACTCTTCACCTATATTATATTAGTATTCCGAATAAATAAATAACAGTGAGTTTTTTTTTATAATATGAATTGATTACGAGCCATATCACCATCTTTTGCATTACAGCACACTTTGTAAAATCAACGAAAAACTCACACCATTTATAGCTCATTCAGTTGACAAGCGAGACATTTTCCGAGCGCTCACATTCCAAAAAGAACGCCTCCCAACAAACTACCGGTAACAACGTTATTCTTTACGGGAATCCAAAAGACAAATTACAACTGGCAATAGCACATAACAAAATACAGAACGAAACACAACTACATTCTTCTAAAAGTCATTTAAAACCAAACTGTATCTGACCAGTGGGTTGGACGGCGGTCGACGTAAAATAAGCGTTCCATTTTCTTGGCCCTTTGTTGCTGAAAAAGAATTGTTACCACATTGCACTAAGAAATGTCGTATATCATCGAGGAAATGCAATTTAAAACCTTGTGTTATCGGGAACGACGTTAATAAAGAGAATTATATTTTTCGTAGTAGGAATCAGTTCGATTTGTGTTCTAATTAAAGTGGCTTGAAATGGGTCAGTTAAAGTCGGAGTGACTTCAGATTAAGGTCGTAGAACTAATTTCTTCCCGTCTGAGAAAATGGGAAGTTAGATGCGAAAGAGAATTAAATATCGCGATTGTCTGTTGATTGCCTGAACAAAAAAAACGACTGTAAGCAAAAAGTTCACAATTTTTGCACCCAGTTCCACAAAGACAAACATCATTACGTAATGGATCATTAAAACTGATGATTTCATTAATTTCATCAAAGAACCATTAAAATCGAGTCTAATGTTGCTTTCTGCAACAACTCAAAACAAGTAAATGAAAGGTGTGTATTAGAGATAATTAATTTAATGACACCTTTAAAAGTTAAAGTTCTTTTCTGGAATTAGCTGTTAATGAAATAAAAATAAACTCTAACATTAAATAAATCAAAATTCTAGGTAAAAAATAACAAAGCTTTATTATTATTTGGCGATCGCCTTCGGACAACAAAGCAAACCAACGCTGCTGTAATAACACAACTTAGGTATTTATTTTCTCTTGTCACTTAAGAAATCGCTGAAATGATTTGGGTTTATTTTATTTAGCTGTGTTTACATTGAATTGTAATGTTTGAAATATATCAAAAAAAAGTATCTGCGGAGGAAGGGTTGGTGTTAGATAGGCAATTTTAAACCTTTGTAAAGCCCCAATTATACGAGGCAAGTTTTTTGGCTGTGGCATGCCTACAATTTGAAGTTAAAGCAACAAATTAATAATGTATTCCATCAAAACACTGTTTTGGCTGTGCAATTTTTATTTTTGTTCCAACTTATGGAATCCCAATTAAATTGCACCCATCGAAATCAGCCTTTAGAGTGTAAAAAATCATGTCAGTATTATAGAAAAATAAGATATAAAATTGAAAATGGAGAATTCTGTGTGATTTTATATGTACGCTACCTTCATCTCCTTTCGTTCCGCTTGTCTCCGCTTTGGTAGACAGCCACTCTAAATCTGAGTCGAAAAGAGATTCTGGCATTAGGCCAAGAACATGCAAGAATTACAGGAAAATACCTCGTAAAGTTATCTTAAAACGTATATAATAGAACATTATTGAAACTTTCAGAATTTAATGTGGGAATGCATTAAGAAATTCTGGGCGATTCCAATATGATGTGTATTGCTTCGAGCTATGTGCCGCAATACCGGAGTAGAAATATTAAAGTCGTGCTTGAGCAATGTCCAGCTCGAAACTCTATCGTTTGTTTACTCCATTCACTAATTCTTTGGAACCTTAAATTGGGCAGACCTATGGAGATCTGCATAAACGAATGATTAAAGAATGCATTATCATTTCTACCACATACTACATAATTATAGGTCAATCAATCTACCTAGCCTTTTCCAAACTATGTTGGGGTCGGCTTGCAGTCTAACCGGATGCAGCTGAATACTAGTATTTTACATGGAGCGACTCCCTATCTGACCTCCACAACCCAGTTACTTGGTAATACGATACCCCTTGGTATACTACAAAGGTGCACATATTTATTTATACAATGTCGCCCATGCGAATATAATAGATAGACCCCCCCTTTTGAAGTTTATTTTCGATATTTTTTCATGAATATTCAGAAAATTACAGGCGGTCACATGCGCATGGGCGACATTGTATATTTTTTTTTTTATCTTATTTAGTCTGTCGCCATAACAACAATGTTAAAAGCATTGTTGTGTTTCAGCAGTAGATAAGATAGCCAGTTCCTCTGTGGTTGAGGATTCCGGGTGAAGCTCGCTTCCACCTTCGGCCTGATCATCACTTACCATCAGGTGCAGGCAGGCTAAGAGCTTCCCCGTTGAGGGTAAAAAATAAAAATAAAAATAAACTTTTTAAGTAAAAGAAAAACGAGATATACAATACGCTACCATTTCCAAACTTCTTAATCCTAACAATAATAATTATAAATGCGAAAGTGAGTCTGTTTGTTTATTTGTTTGTTGGTTTGTTAAGCTTTCACGCTAAAATTTCTGAACGGATTTGGATGAAATTTGGCACAAAAAAATGTCTTAACCCAGGTCGTGGTCGACTGATACGGTTAAGACATTTTTTTAAAATTTTTAACCCGATATTCGCACGGGACCGAGACATGCGGGTGAAGCTGCTGGCGGAAGCTAGTTTTTAATAAAATCGCGAATAAAAGCTCCGGTTGATAAAGGTAAATTACTTTTTAAACCAGCCCTCAAACCTTGCTCCAGTTTAATCTTGCTTGAACCCACCCGCTCCGTTACAGAAACATAACGTTAAGATAAAAAGGCAGTTATGAAAGAAATTAGAAATTCAAAGTTCCCTCTATGCTGGTTACCTCACAGAAAGCGATGCATTGAAAACTGGGCAATCGTTTATAAAACGGCAATTTTGCATAAAATTCTTGGAAAACTGCATCTTAAACCTCTTATAGTAGACGTTTTCCGATATCTACCTTACGGTCGTAGATTCAAATTGCCTTTGAATCAATAAATAAATTATGCAGTTCGCAAAGCGGCGTTTTACATAAGTTTTTAATAAAGACAATTTTCAGTACTTTTTAGAGGTTGTTGATTGTTTACAAGATAGATATTTTTTTGAGGAAGGTCCATAAAATATTTTTAACGAGTTATAGTCGACTAACTTATATTTGCTGTTGGAATGTATGGGAAAACAAGTTTTTCAACTACAACGTTAAGTTTGTTCTTTAGATAAATTCATTCCAATTACGGAACCCTTCGTCGTGCGTGGTCCGACAGGCACTTGGCCGGTTTTGTTTTTGTATTTATTTACTTGATCTCATTAAATTAATAAAAAAAAAAAAAACATTTTTATCTAGTCTACTGCAAAGTTCAATAAAAATTACGTGGTAATATACTGCGACAGCGCAGCAGTTGTAGCAATGATCGTAATCACATCACCTACGCTATACATAAGCCTACACCATAACTAGTCGAGTAATTTCCTATTTCTATTCAGTATCAGAGTAAAAAGCGTGTTTTCAATTCTCAAATGATTTTTTTGGAGATTCGTTATTGATCACCAAAATATTGACCATAAATATTTTTGTTCGAGAGTAGTTTTAAAAAAAAAACCGTTTTCAGTCGGCCGGGTAAATTCATAGTGTTCAAAAACTTAACAGAACTTTACAACATTTATCGGCAAAGCGGATTAAACCCCTCAAATTCGGACAGAACTTAAGGGCTTTCTCTTCATTTTTTATGCAGATTGACTTCCCAATGTTTTTCCAACAGCGCTGCCTCTTAACTGACTTAACAGTTGTAGACTACTAGAGATTTAAATTAAAAGTCGAGCTTGATTGACCTACCCCTTAAGAACTCTGAGTAGTATTGACCTACTTATTATATCGGAGATTCTATTCCCAACTGGATTTTATTTCTGAATTTAAATTCTTTGACGGTCGCCGGTGAATTTTTTTAGTATTCGAGCAAACTTTCCTTATCGTTAGGTTTTAAGTTGCTCGCTTTTTTAAAATGTACAGTAAGTACTTATTTAATACCAGCTTTTGGCCGTGGCTTCGCCTGAGTAGAGGTCGAAAATTATCCAACGGGAATACACTGCCACAAAAAAAAAAACAGCTGTTCCCTACATTTACGTTCTTATAGCTCGTCAAAATGTAGGGAACAGCAGATTTTTTTTTCGCAATTTCGGGGTTAGTTCCATAGTGAAAGTTGTCCATAATGATGAGTATAACTAGCCCTTAATAGGAAGCTCATGAATTCAATTTCACCTTGTATAGTAAAGACGCAAGCACAATTAAGATGAAATTAGCAAATAACGTTACTCAAAACCAAAAGTAAGCAGAGCAAAGTAAAGCAGCGGATAATTAACAACATCTAATAGCTTACCTTAATCCAACAGTAAACCTCAACCAAATATTAGGTACCCAAATTCCCGCAGAATACTAGATTAACCGACATAGCCCGACGAATGGCCAAAATAACGTGGCAGTGGGCAGCCCACATTACTCGTAAAACAGATGGGCGATGGGGCCCAAAAGTTCTGACGTAGCGTTGGAAGGCCCCCACAAGGTGGACCTGGTAAAGGCCGTAGGAATCCGCTGGATGCGAAAAACACAGAACCGGTCGCAGTGACGGTGCTAGAGGGAGACCCATGTCTAGCAGAGGACGTCTTTCGGCCGAAATGATGAATATGACTAGATAAACAATTGGAACATTTAAAACGATACCTCACGTAACCTTAGATAATTCCCGGCAGCCCCTGTCTGGTAAATTGTAAATTCTACGTAACAACGCGCTGGGTTTGGTTCATACGTTATTCAAGGACTATTTACACTAAGTTGAAAACGGATCTTCTTTTACAATGTTTGAAACGGAGGCTGTACAAGTCAATCTGGTAATACGGCTTACGTTGCGTAAGCTTGCTTTAATACATAGGGTAAAAGTATAGAGTATAGGCTTTTTGTTAGAATTGCAAAGAGACTATATTGCGTAGGTTTCTTACCATTGAAAGTTGGATAAGCTTATGTTAAGCTGCGAAATCAATAGTGGAAATTGTTAATTTCATTATTTTTAAGCTATTGCATAGCTTCTATCGCGGGCCTTGAGCGTGGAGACCTAATCCAGAAATTCCGTAACGAAAATACCTGAACCTAAGGAGAGTGTTTTGTATTGAAAAATATGTTTAACTGCTTGACAACAAAGTTTAAATTTACTTAGACGAATGATACGAGAGTGTTGTATTGAAAATTATGTTTAACTGTTTGACAACAAAGTTCAAATTTACTTAGACGAATGATACGAGAGTGTTGTATTGAAAATTATGTTTAACTGTTTGACAATAAAGTTCAAATTTACTTAGACGAATGATCCTTGACTATTAATAGTTAAATTAAAACCTTTTTATTAGTTTGATGTTCCCATTACGTTGTGTCAAGTTTTAAAAACTATAAATGTGAATAACAGTTCCTGTCAATGTCATCATTGCTATTTCTTGTATTCGGGTTAATATTTTACAAATAAGTTGATAAAAAATGCTATGCAATAGCTTTGCCGCGGCAGTCCCCGAGTGCCACACGTCTTTTTTACTCTACCAACTACAATAAGAGCAGTGGTGGCCCAGTAGTAACGGCCGTGACTTGCGAGTTGTGTACTTTGTGTAAATTATTTCATCACCACTGCTCTCAAAACGGTGAAAGAAAACATTGTGAGGAAACCGGCTTTATTTATGTTTTTATGCACTATATTACAGAACATTTTATCCTAAGGCGTTGTACAGAACAATATAGAAACTAAAAAGTGACACACAACCTAAATTAACAAACAAAATAATACTTGTATAATAAACAAAACTGTAAACATGTAAGGCATGTCTTTGAACCAAAAATTCGAAGACAAGTGACATCTACCAACTCGCACTGGGAACGCGTGGTGGATTACGGCCCACTCTCTCTTACTGAGAGGAGGCCAGTGTCCCAGCAGAGGGAACATTATTTATTTATTCTTTCACATGTTTCCTTTGCCATTAGAGACTGATTATGCTATATGCTAACTACAATAAAGGTTACTACGAGTCGATGGCCCAATGATTGGAATGGACCTAATAAAAACTGACTTTTGCAATAAGAAGGGTATTAGCAGTTCTTTGCTGACCTCACAGATGACTTGAGAAGTCTTTGTCAACACAACTATTTTCTTAATGTCCCTAAGCAAACTTCGTGTTTCGTCAGTTGTCGTTTTTCTATCAGTTGCCCTTTGCACTTGGTGCAGACCGGACGCTCCCAAGCGACTTGGAATGTACTTCCAAGTCTTTCGTCACTTGGATATTAATGAAATAACATAACATCACGCCTATTTTGCCCGAAGGGTTAGGCCGAGGTGTCACATTTCGTCAGTTATTTTTAAATATCTACATACATGAACTCACGCCTTTTTCACATGGGGGTAGGCAGAAACTACAGAACACCACCTGCTATGATCCTTTCATACCCCTTTGCTTCGTCTACGTTCATACATTTGGACATATACGCACGCTGGTTGCGAACACTATGCACCTGATCTTTCTGAAGAACACCAATAAGGTCACGGTTATGTTTAAGTCCTATGTAAAAGGGGCGAGCCTGTTGTTATCAACCAGGCTAATCAAGACTACAAGCAGCTACTGCGAAGTTTCTGATGGGAAACCCCAATTACACCTTACCCGACCTGGGAATCAGGACCTCATGCGCAAAATAAATAAAAAACCGTTGATATGTTTATTCACTGCCTCTGTAGTCTAGTGGTTAAGCCACATGTCTCAGACCCAGAGATCCCGGATTCGATTCCCAGTGGGAGCATTTTCTGCTCGGTTTGGTTGGCGGTCTGTCGCCATAACAACAATGTTAACAGCATTATTGTGTTTCGGCAGTTAGAGATAAGATAGCTAGTTTATTTGTGGTTGAGGATTCCGGGTGAAGCTCGCTTCCACCTTCGGCCTGATCATCACTTACCATTAGGTGAGATGCAGGCCAAGAGCTTCCCGTTGAGGGTACAAAAAAAAATACTACTAATTGCTAAAACAAAACTGTTTTCAACTTCTTTTCCCATCTATGTTCATAGCTTTAAAGGACCAAACTACTATAAAAGGCTGCCTAAAGTTATTTAATAAGCCCTAGAAAGCTTTTGTTTCGCACTACAATTACATTAACTTATTTGAGTCCCATTTTCATGAATTAAAAGTTAGTAAAACAACTGGAATAAACCGGACTATCTCGTTAACTCGGACTTTCTCGCGTTGAAGCGTTTTCATTCAACATTTTTTAGCTTTATCAAAATTACTTTATGAAATTGTTGAGACTGTTCCTCGATTAAGAGTTTAAGGAAGTGAATGTTTTCAGAAAATGGGTTTTTCAATTAGTAAAATGTAAGATTAAATTGACTTTTAGAAATGATGTTACCTACTTGATTTAGTTTGCAGTACGACTTACAAATGGCTGATCTTTATTAGTTTTAAAACCCTAATATAAGAGAACTTTTGTGTAGATTTTAGAAGTAAATACTGTATTTATAATAGGTACATAACTTACAAGGAATCCACGTTGGTTCAACCTCAAAATCTGTATCGCATTTTGGAAGTCAGGAGATGTTTTAGTTTATTCCAATTTTGTTTGCTGTGTCGCTGCATGCGGGCTAAAAGCTTTCATCTGTAAAATAACTGCATAGGTATACTATAGAAAAATATAGGATAAGTACCAATTCCTTCATAAAACGATACTTGTATAACTTGTGACAGGGTTACCTACTATCTGAATGTAGATAATATTCTTAGAAGTTTGATCAAATACTAAAGACAAAAACTACGGCTTGTCTATTTTTTTCGGTCCAATTCCTGATAGGACGTATTATGAAACAAGTATCAAGCAAAACACTGAAACATACCTGATTCAACCTGCTTAAAATGTTTGAAGCATTAAATGAAACTTCTATCTGCGGACAGAATATAGAATTCGACGGTTTTCCCGGAATATAGAATTCTAAGCAAACTTTGCATAAACATAAGCAACACAAAACGTCATCTAGCTTTTAGTATCGCTACTACAGAAACAAAAGCAATGTTTATTTAATCGCATCGTCGGTAACACCCCTTTGTTTGTAGAGGAAACACTACCCCCAGTACCTCCAAACGGTGAAATCTAATTTTAGTGAATGGAGCAATCGAAATGGTTGGCCACTCGAGAACATTGGAGTAGCGGCATTGTTATGATTTCATACGCGTTCGCCGTTTGAACACCTATTACTGGATCACTTCACGTAGGAAATAATTATTTCTCCACTTATCACGTTTTCATCATTTAAGGATTTAAATGGAATAATTATTAACCAGTACTTATAATTACATCTGATGGAACGTGTCGGGATGTAACGACCTACTAATTATTTTAAACGCATTTTGCAGTTCAATAACCTTCATTTATAGTTTTATATAATTATTTCTTTTTTGGATTTTGTGTGCAAGCGAGATTCAGAGCTTTTTAGTCTTTCTTTTTAGTTTCTATTGTTTTATGTACCTAATGACTAACACCTTTTTTTTTCATTGAGTCGTGGTCGAAACGAGAGGGTATCACTGCACAGAGATGGAGGAATCGGCCGAAGAACTAGATTTCGTAAGCACTGCTCATATTGTTTCTTTAAAAAAAAAAAGATAGATTTAATGCTGAGTTATCAATTCATTACGCTGAACAAGCTTTAAGCCCGTCATAAACGTAGGTATAATATATATGAATATACTTTACTACTGCTTTTTGCGTACCTATAATAGTTTTTGGTGCGTATTAGATCTGAGGTCACTTGAAGATTGCTATGGAAAATATATCGTAATATTTCTTGCTATAATATATATTATATAGCTAGTCTGTGGTGGGCTTTCAACTTGCATTTCAAGTCATGCATACTTTATATAACTAAAATAAAATTCACGAAACAAAGATTTATAAAAAAACAATACTTATCTATTTTCATAAAACTATTAAGTAGGTAAGTAGGCTCTTTGAACTCCCATCATTAAAGTAAAATCAGAATGAAATAAAATAATATCACTGTCTGTCGACCTCATTACAGTAGCCGTCTGAAGGACACAATAGTCGCCGTTCGCGGTCTACTGGAGCCAATCAATAGGATCTATTGGAGATAAAGTATCTATTAATGACCAATAGCTAGAGTGTAGGTAGGTACCTAAATCGGTTGGGGACATTGTCCACTAAGACCAAAGCTGTTGGCGAAGAATTTATGGCAACGCCGCTAGTTTACCTATTATTCGAAAGCTATTTCAACAAAAAAAAATCACCGTGAGTTTACACGTCAACACTGTTTACATTTTCACAGATATTAAAAAAGTTTTTTTGTCAAGACATAAATATTTTGAATTGGAGACGAACCGTACTTATGTGATAGTTGCGTACGTACTCGTATGCTAGCCGGTAAGAAACATTTTGTATCTATGTATTATTTATGTTCTCGTATTGTATTTATTTATGTTCTCATTTCTATAAAATATTCAAAATTATGTCGTTTTTTTAGAGGTTTCAGTAATATTTATAGATATCATAAAAAACAAAATTTTCCAGCAGGTTTTTTGCCACCATACAATACCATAATTATATTTCTGTAAAACAGCTTTTACCTCAGTACGTACATAATAAAATCGTCTGTGTCTTTCGTCCATATATAGAAACTCGACCCGTCCCTCAGGGAGTACATATACTTCCTATAAAACTATAGGATTAGTTACAGCGCGCGGCTTCGTTTGTGTGTTTGAATCGAATTTTGCGAAACTACAGTGTATAAATAAAACTTTTTTATTGCCATATACAGCGGCAGACGACATAGATATTAACACTGGCAACCAAAAACTTTTTATGAGAATAGTTTAATTGGTATGGAATTAATAGTAGTCTGTTAGAATTGGAGTTGCAGTCATTACTCCATTCGTTTGGAACACTTTTGTACTGTGACGCTTTCGTTTTTTTTCTTTTTCTTTTCAATTACAAGCGTTGTTTTCAAGAAGAAGAAAGATAAAATTGCCTTCAGAATATTTGCAATAGTATGCTATTCATGTTTAAGTAGCGATTGGTAAGCATAATGGCCTCATTTAGGCCTAAGAAACTGAGTATTCGGCTATTCCAATCTGGTTTACGGCTAATTCTTATAACGAAACACGTTACCAATAACGCTGATGTGGAATAGCAGAAACTGAATTTAGATATTACAACGTCAAAAAGCTAAGGCTTGTAGGCGTAATGTTCAACTAGGTACACAAACTTGTTCAAATATTTTTGTGTTCCACAAAAACAGTTGCTACCTTTATTTTATTCATGAACTCTTCATCCCAAAAGAATACCAAAAGCATTAAGCCTTTCAACTTTACACACAAATAGTTAAGATTAGGTAGCGTTCGCACCCGCAGACCGGATGGTTTCCTCGTAAAGGGCCCCGAGAAATAGTTTCAGTATTCGGCATTTCGGCCTATGTTTTGAATTGAATGCGACCTCCTTCGGCCATGATTCGTACCCGACCGTTTTTCCCTTCGAGAGTGGTCACCCCTAATGTTAGTGACCGAACCTTCTTGTTCTGACTAATTGTATTAAGTCTGTGGTTGTTGGGTTTTGGCTTTTAGCGTGTCGTCGACGAGTGGAGTCGTAAAATAAAATAGAGGAATTGGTTTCTTTTTATTTATTGGGTGTAGGTACTTTCTTTCGTATAGGGCTATTACCATGCTCTGTGCGACATTTGCAACACTAGCTGTGAAAACTCAAAATAAAAGTAAATTATACATAGCTTGAAGCTACATATACTTATTTTCTTACATTGGAATATTGAGCGTTTTATTTATTAAATTACTTAGTTTTTTAAGTAGTTTACAGTGCAAAACAAGTATACAAATAATAATCAAAATAAGTCTACGTGTTTTACAAACTTATTTTTATTTTTGCTGCAAAATTTTTAATAACTTCAAAGTTGAAGCCAACTTTCCAAGTCAAGCTTTCATTCATATGTCATATGCAATGTGCAAGTTAAATTGGGTTATGAAGTACTTGGGTAAAAGTATTAAAAGGCTGTTTGCTTTTAAACCGTTCCTTTAAATTAAGTACTAATCGAAAATTTTATGATTAAAATAGACTGTGGTAAAAGCGGAGAAAATATATAATATTTCACTAAATTTTTTTTAGTGTTGATGTTTTGTTCACTGGGCAAGCAGGTAATTGGTTAACCATATTTGAGGTTCTTTTCAAAACTTGACTATTCCAGTTTCAACAGAACCCTTTTTTTTTCTTCGTATCATTTACGTTTACATGCACCGGAATCAGTAATCTGTCAAAACGTGATTGATCCAGCTGAAAAAAATAATAAAACGCAGCAATAGTTATTTGTTATACAAGAGTGCAAAGTTGCTTTTTAACCGCGTGTTCAATTTTGATGACCGAGCAAGCGAAGGATTCTAAAATTGAATCACGAGCGCAGCGAGTGATTCAAAATTAGAAGCCTGAGCGTTAGCGAGGGAATCAAAAGAGCACGAGGTGAAAAATCTTTGCACTCGAGTGCAACACGTAACTTTTCATTCCACCTCAGCGAGGAAATGACTAAATGCAAAAAAAAAAACGTTTACAATCACAAGATAGGTACACTTTTATTTCAGTTTAGGTATTAATTACTACATTATGACAGGTAAGTATTACAGAATAATCTTTAAATTATAACAAAATAATACTAAGGTATAATTAAGAAAATTTTAAAGTAACGTTGCTACAGTTATTTAAATTGAGTGTAATATTTTTGTTTGGTACTGTAATATTGGTGTTAGTCACTTGTGTACTGTTTTTCGGTAAACTATCTGTCATACTTAATAGTTGTACCGATTCATCGGATTCCCTTGGCGTGAATGTTGGAGAGAGAGGGAGATGGTTAGGTGTTTCATAACGGCTTATTTTTGATGTAGAAGGGCCAGTCCAAGGATCCGATTGAGGCTCTTTCAGTGTAATGGCTCCTACGATGCCTTCACATATTTTAGACTTATTTTGGATGGAATCCTCTATGTATCCCTCTACAACTGCATTGGACTTCCAGCCTCCGTGGCGCTTAAGGGACAGGAGATCAGCTCCGGAATCAGCCAAAAGTGTGGCTGAAGTTCGTCGGAAACAATGACCCGTGTACAACAGGGGTTCTGGAAGTTCAAGAAATGTTGCTATTTCTCGTGGGATACTGCCAATTTTATTAGTACCCATAGGCTGTCTAACACACTTTCCATTGCGATACTGTAGAAAAAATCGATTGATTGGAGTGTTAGGCGGGCGTAAGGCTTGATATTTCTCAACAATCGTTACGTATTCCTTGCGAATGACGAAGTTGCGGTCTCTTTTTGTCTTTGTATTAGGTAAATTAATTAATAGTAAGTCATCTGAATGTTTCTCAATGTTTTTGACATTAAGTTGTGTTAGTTCATTAGTTCGACATGCTCCGTTTATTCCAATAATAAGAACAACCTGTAACGTAAAGAGTATTGTAGTAGATAAATGAATAAAATTGATATGAACGCATAATTATGCCTATCAACATCTACTAAGTATACTATTTAATTGAGATTAATATACTTAAGTAGATACTGAATGTGCAACTGACTTACTTTTGCCGCCAAATATACGGAATCGGGTGCTTCGTTAAGAAACTTTTCAATATCAGATACTGTGAAACCCTTCGATTTTTTTGGTTGATGACCAGATGAGGCTCTTTTTAAAAATGCCACTAATTTAGGATAGGTATCGATATGTTTGTCTTTTTTCATCTTTATTGTTGCTTTTAGCATCGAATACGTACTCCATAGAGTGCTTGCTTTCTTGTTCTCGGATAATTCTATAAAATATGCCAGCAAAACGTTTTCTGAGAAAGTTTTGGCTCCTTTTGCTAGTCGCCACGTGTTGAACATATCGTACTGTTTTAAATACTTCTCGCGTGATTGTTGAGGGAGAAAGCTCATTTGCGCATTATTAACAGTTTCAGTCAATTCTGTTGGCGTCAAGCAAACTTCCTCGTCGCTAGAATCACTCATTTTAGTTTTTTCGCTTGTTTTCAAGTTTCTTGTTTTTAATAAAAGGTTTAACAATGACGTGAAAAAATGCCGCGTAAAGAACCGCGTACAAAGCAAATTGAAAAAAGAACACCAAGAAGGTTCCGAGTCTGAGTTTTTAAAAAAATTAAAAAAAAGTTGTATGATATATTCGGCACCATAGAGGTAGCAGTTGTGACAGTACCTAAATTACCCTAGGCTGATAAAATTTTCGTTTTTCCTAATTATGATGATATTAGTGTTTAGATCGGTTCCCCCTTTGGGGGAAAGGCAGTACCCCACCACCGTACTGCCTTGTAGAGCTCGACACCAGACTGGACACTCTCCCACCGATATAAGAAGGAAGAGTTCCCAAAACTACAGTACCTCGTCCCGACTTATAAAAGCTAGGGGACGAGGATTGGATAAAGGAAGTTAATATTGGGAACACACAGTTAGTAAACGTAAGTATTATAACATTAATATAATATGAAGCTAATAAGACAAGAGGGTATGCAAAAGTATGTGGTATAATATTATTGAGTATTATATGTTAGAATGCCAACATCTCCGCCACTCGCAGTTGTGCACCAATATCTGTAATACAGCTTTGTTAAGGTGGAGGGGTTAAGGGATCGTTACGCTTGCGCTTCAAATCATTATTTATAGCTACGTTAATTTGTCTGTTTACAATGTTCCCACTTCACTGAGACCGGAAACCGTATTACAACGTTTGCCTCATTCTACGTGACCTGTTAGACCTAACGCATAGAACCTCTGAGGAACTAATACGATTCTAACGGATCACGTTCCCTAAGCACTATATAAATGTCTTACCCAATCCTATGACAGAGTACTGCAAAGTCCAACCGTTATTGAGGAAGACAAGTTTAGTATTTAGAAGTTCTAATCGCGTGCTAATGTGAAGGACCCTTTACGGCAGCCTAGCCCCTTTTTATTACAAAGTTAACACAAAACTAGCACAAGCGCACGTAGATTCAGTTTCTAGCAGAACTCATTACGATTGTACTTGATGAACGTCGAAGAGGTATTTCGTCTCTTCACATTTCGTTAATCTGCCCCATTTAGAGGATGCTTTCAATGTAATCGGCAACCGTGTGGATCGTCCTTATCGACAACGGGGCGTTTCTATCTTGGCATCCAAGTAACGTGTCTCAATAAATAGTGTCGATTCAGTAATAGGCCTACAAACAGCCGGGTGGGGGTTTTAATGAGACACGATTTCTAGCGTTCTTCAGAACGAACTATCAATTCAGTTCAGGTATTTAGTGAAGCCTACCCCCTCTACCGGAAATGTACGTCAGCAAACCGCACGCAAAGAGTTCTGTGGCGGAACCTTTTTGGATACAAAGATCGTCACTAACGTTTGGTTGTTTTTATAATGCAATTATAGATTGGCTTTATAGCCTAATTCAACTCTAAAAGAGCTGTGAGTATTTATGGCTCTGCCTTCCAAATGTGGTGCGTCAGTTCAAGGTCAACGGTCGTCAACAGTCCTGAGCATTAGTGCTCGTGTCAAGTATGGTGGAAGGCCGTCGCCATGTCCCTATAGCCAAACGCAACTGACAATAATTTGCAAGGTAAGGATTAGGATATTATGGGCACATAATACACGAGAAGGTAGCGTTGATTATAAAACTCGATACCAATTAAGAGTTTAGTTACAAGAGCTTTAATTATTTTACCAGCCTAGGATAGTTATTGTATTGAAAGACTTACCCAGTCGCACCATCACACACACACACATACTACGTTAGACTAGTCACTAATACTAGTTACTAGTACTACATTAGACTAATCTGGGCTCCAACCCAACTATATTTAACTTAATAAATAGTACACGCTATCTTACGACAGCCCACTTGGACATGGCCTCTCGATCTCCCTTCTAACTAGCCTAGCCGTGGACATCCGCGTCCTGCCGTGGTGTGAAATCCACTGTCCTTTTAAAAACCTCCCAAACTTCCTTACAAACTCTCCCGTCGCACATGGGATTCTCCGCCCCCTGACTTACGGGTTTTTGCGACAAAGACTTAAAATCCCTTAATTGTTTCTCAATGGCCGAATGGGTCGGCTCTTCGGGTATTTATCATAACCAGATGTAGCTGTGATAATATGCAACTTCTTGGTCTGCAGGGACGGTCAATCTTTTGAATCTTTATACATTTTATTATAAAACATACAAATGTTTTAGCACAGAATATATTAAAGTATTTTAGCTGGCGGCTAGAATAATAGAATAATTAATCCAATATTGTAACTACAGTTATTGGATTAATTAATAGCTACATTATTGGGAGCACTGGATCTGTCTGTCCCATGAATGGCTCTTAGGTTTTAAGTTTCATGCTGCTCTAGATTTCTATTTGTTAATTGATTTCTTTACCTTACTTTTGTTATATTCATGTATGAGCACGTTTGTTCATACTAACTTTGCGGGCCACATGTTGACGATCTCTGCTTTTAAGCCCTTAGGATTGGTACGGCCATAAAGTATAAATGGAATGGGTTTCTAAGAGGTTCGATATTGCTTTACAATTTTAAAGAAATAGGATCTTTTGTTATTAATTAGGGTAACGTCTCGAGCTGTCAGACCATAAAGTTGAGATTTAATGTGTTTGCAAGAACCCGGAACCATGTGCCGATTTTAAAATACATATAATATTTGTTATTAAACTAGAGAAAGTGACTCGCAGTCACACAGTAAATAGGTTTAATGTTTTTTTTAATTCACAAACTTAGTGCACACGATGTTCTAAATTCAATTTACTTTATCCTCTAGCGAATAAAAACGGCTTTTCCACTCAGATATTGAAGATTAAAAATACTCTTTCCGAGATGGTGGGATGAAAAAGTATTTTAATCTACTTGGAAATTCATTCCCCAAAACTATTTTCTCAAATTCTGAAAATGTAAAACCAAAATCACCACTTTACTAGGTAACTCTTTTTGTAGGTAATTCTTGACTTTAAAAAATATATAACTGTACATATTCGAGCAAATAGAAATAAATAATGTAAATTGACTTTGACCGCGACTCTATCTTATTTACCTTTAGAATTATTATATTAATTATTCATGGCACTGAAAGGGTAAACAGCAATTAATTAGCTATTAAATGCACTTTTATCAGGCAAACTAAAAGATTCACTACACATTTTTAACCCCCTACGGAAACAGGAGGATGTTATAATAGTGAACTAACATTACAAGTACGCTAGAAACCGTGCATTTGTTAATTACTAAGAAATTACCTCGCTTGCTACTCAGCCTTAATGTGTAGTTAAGTTCAAGTAGAAAGTTTTCTTTGCCTTGTGAATTGGTAAGGGTATATTCACATTGCAAGTTGCTTTTGTTTTTGAAAATATTGTCGTTGCTTTTTTGTTTTGTTTGTTTAAGTTTTTTTTTAGACTAGACTTTGCGTTCCTTTTTATTATTATTTATGCTTTTGGGTAGAGCAAATTTTTGTTCCATAATAATTAATATCTCCCTTTTCAGCTATATTAAAATATTTTTTGTTTTTTTCATATAATGATAAAAAATACCTACCTGTGATTCTATTGAAACAACTAAGCTAACTTAATAGCCCAATTACCTGTCGCTTGGACACGTTAGCCGCTCGCTAACTTGCTCATAACTTCACTTCGGACATATACGGTTAGTCAGAATTACTTTGTTAACAACAACGGGTAACCGCCACTTTAGCGGCCTTAACTTTAAGCCTTATTTCGAACTTGTCTTGCTCATACCTATTAAATGCACATACTCCTGTTGGCACATAACTTTTGTGCAGGAAAACGGTGTTAATGTTTTAGGGAGATGGAAAAGCGGTGTAAGTGAAAACATTGCCTTAATGAAAAGTTTTGTTACGATAACAGTGATGGCTGAAGAATGTTCATTGTATTTCCGAAACTGTGTATAAGCTGTAATACTGTCAATATCTCCGTTTTGAAAATTTGTGTCTAAACTATAGGCAAATATGGTATCGATTGTGATGAAACTAGGCAGAATACCCATAGCTCGATACAGTCACGAGCACCAATATGTATACACTTAGCAAAAAATCGTTTTGTATTTGGCTAAGTGGATACATATTGGTGCTCGTGACTGTACTTGCACAGCATAAGGCACTTTTAATTCGCTCTAAACTTTATAACTACGCAATTTATATTAAAATATGTAAGTACATTTGCAATATTTGGATATTGTCCAAAATTATAGTAAACCTACCGTTTCATAAGTTTCTCTGCACGTAAAGCAAAAACCAAAAATCTAGCGGACTACTATCAATCTGAATATTATATGTCGTCAAACTACCTTTTATATTCCAGAAAGCATAAATGAAGTCTCTCTAAAAATATGACTCATGAATAAATTCAAACCTAATATCCTTTTTAATAACAAACTCGTTATTTTTATGCTAATTTAAGACTGAGAGTCCCGTGTAATTTGTAGGAGTTGAATATAAAAGTCAAGGTTCATGTGCTATGTAAATATGTATATAGTGTTTTTATCATTACAAAACCCTTCTAGCTACTCGCCCTTGCTTCGCATGGGTGTATTGGCGGCATGTCAAATTATTGAGATTTCTGTTCTATATCTAAATTAAATATTAATGTATATGCTCTAAATGATGGTGCTTTATCATAAAGGCTATTGTATAGTGTAGAAGATCTAAGCAAGTCTGTTTATTTTAAATTTATTTAAATTATAAAACAATGTCGCTTCTCGTGTCTGTCTGTGTGGTTACAAAGACTTGCTATGTAGTAAATGTTATTATAATTTAAACGAATGTTTGAATAATTCTTTGACAACCTAATTGAATTATAGTCTTTTATACCTTGACATCTTATTCTTTGATCTGATATAAAAATATAAAAAGTTATAAAAATAAAACCCAACTACGACAAAAAAAGTCATCTAAAAACGAATAAACAATATGTGATAATATAAATCGAAAAGATTACGTGTGACTCCGGATTTTTTATTTGTCGTAGTCTGTCGTCGCCAATTAAGACGTTTCCTCATTTGTCAAATTAAGATGAGTAGTTTAGAAGTTATGAGGGAACAGATGAACATACATACCGGTCAAAATCATAACCCTCTTTTTTGCTTCGCCATAATTGGGTGGGTTTTCATATAACTATATTACGACAAATAGCTATATAACCCCTAAAATAGTCATATCCCTAGGAATATCTAAGGAGATATCCCTAGATATAACTATTTCACGGGTTCAACCATCTTACTGCGCAATATAAATAAAGACGATTTCAACAGCACTTTCCAGAAAGATGGCTTGTAGTTTTATTTCCATGTGGTCTGTATATTGTGGTAAAAAAGTGACAGTTTGTTTGATGTAAAAAAAACAGGTACAGGGAAAAGCCAAATCATTGCCTTAACTTACGTAATGTTTCTAGTCATTTATAACAATGATTACAGCAGCTAGCCACGGTAAAAAAACGAACGACAAACGCTTTGCTGAAAACATAAATAAAATAAAATACGAAAAAAAAAACAATTTAAGTCTAAAATATCTCTCCACATTTACATTGTCCAAGAGATAAATAAATGACTTTTTCAAGTCCCCTCTAAACCCCTCTATTCAAGGAAAACCAAATATAGTTCCACAGAAACAGATTATGAAATAAATAACAAAGCAAAATAAACCCATAAATGTATATCATCAAAACATAGTACCGCGTTAAGATCAAGGCGTAAATAACTTTCATGTCAGATTTCATTTCGTATGCAAACAAAATTAACAGTTCAAAAGGCTCTCATTTACCAGTGGGTCACCGCTAACCCTCGGCTCATTTTTTATGTAGATTACGTCGAAGAAAAGTTTTACAATATCAGTCTGTGCCGGGAGAACCCTGCATCTCTAGGGAACTTCCCTGTATTAAATTCGGCTGTATCTTCTGTCTTCCATTCGAATACTTTACAAGATGCTTGAGCGGCGTGAAATCCTTTCGAAAGGACGTTAAGCCGTGTTCGCACTGTTAAGCGCGGACATCACAAAATTGAATATCTATCGCGAATTTTTGGATCGTAATGTGTGGATGTAAATTAACACATTAATTAGGTGTCTTTGGTCAACATGGAAAGCCATTCTAAAACCGAACATTGATAAAGAACAGAGAAATTATTAAAAAATTAATAATTTATATTAAATATTTTAATTAAAAAAATATATAAAAAATCTGTATATAAAATCAACGTGTGTGCGACTAATGTTCGTTATGGTTACATGGAAACAATGCCATTATTGCTGTTATCTCTCATCGTTCAATAAGTTTGCCGGAGATTCTCCATAAATAAATAACGAGTTGCATAAAAAAGCAGCTGTCAATGTGTTTGTTGAACACATTTTTCTACGTTGTTACGTATCACGTACCGTCACGTTCAAAAGTGCGTACAGGCTTTACGATGATACTCCAACATTTCAAACTGTTTGTTTTTTATAAAGTAGGTACTAAGTATTTACATAATGGGTAGGAGTGGGTTACCAATTTACGCCTTTATTGAAGAGAGGAGATAAGAGCTGGGATAATTTGTTTTACTAAATGTATTTGTAACGGTATCGGCTTACCCCACTAGATTAGATTTGGAGCTATTTCATGCAAATGTAGATACATGACATGTTTATATTAATTTGTGCTTGTGTGTTAATTTAGCCTCGGCTTGAATATAATATATAATTATGTATCGCTTAACTCGGATAATACTGTCTAGGACGCAGCACTAATGCATTTTTTTTTAAATATAACAAAACTATGCAGTAACTTTTACGTCGCAAACTAACCTCGTTACTTATTCATGAAGAACAAAACTTAATTCAAAGAGTAACTTATTTTTTGGGCAATAAAAAATGAGTTTGCCGTATCGGAACACAAACCCGGCCAAAATGGACTACGTCCAAAAAGTCTAGAAGTCTCAGCTTACAGGAACTTTACTAGTACTAACGCAGTAGAATGTTCGTCCTATATCATTTTATATGCTGTGTAATGAGCATAATTTAAATTACATACCATAATACAGCTAATTTTAAGCCAAGTCTCAGTTTCAAGTAAAATATACGGTTGGCCATTAGCCGTGAGCGGACAGTATGCATCGCATCGTACCAGGATTTTGCATTTCCATCTTATTGTTGCTCTGGCCTCGTTTAGATGCAAATATTTTATAGTTCAAGCCCGAGCGAGCCGTCCCGCATTTTAGTTTCTTTCGCTTCCTGTAATTTGCTTTCGCGATGTTTTTTCTCCTTTTCATCTCGCTTATTCCAATTTAAAATGGAACGTGCATAAAAACCTCGGATATTATTCGACGCATTTTGTGAATACTGGACTGTGGCATTTATAGTGCTTGTAGTAAAACTTATATTCGTACAACTGGCACTCCCGCGATGCTATTCTTGCGAAGCATGCCAGCGAATAACCACGCAACTGTCATTTTAATTATTCATTGTAATTCTCAGTTAGGAAATATAGTAGAGTTAAAATGCTCATGCTTACAAATGGATGCGGTCTGTTAGTGGGACATGCATTATGTACAGTGAGGTAGAAAACGCAATATTCAGTGACCTATTAAATTTTTTCGGTTGCCATTATTGTTGTTCACATTGCTACCATTCGGGTCATCCTCTTCCACAAAGCTGACATTATGTTTGCATACGGTTATAATATTGCAAACAATTTACGCGTTTTGCAAATGGTCTTAAAAAATCTCTTTTGATAGTCAAAGCTAGCCGAGCTCAACAAACGTTTAATATTAGCACGCTAATCTAGGAATGAAAAATAGAACAGCTTATCATCCGGCGCAAGTGAGAGTCTGGTGCATGTAGGTCAGTAGGTGACTGTGTGGCGATAGATTAACAAACTGCCTCCTCTCGTGGCCCACTGAGGTCTTTAAGCTCAACATTTGCTGACAAACTATTTGTGAATTCGCTTGGAGTTCTGCTTATCTTAAAACAATCTTGCGGAGAAAAAAGTGGGGCATGCTAATGTGGGAATTAAAAAGCATGAAACTTGAAGGGTGCAGTTCGCATAAAACCTTGACTCAGCTAAATATTATAAATTTAAGAAAACGAAAAGTAGCTTGATTTCCGATGCGTACACATAACTACACATTATAACTATGAGATTCTGAGAACTAAAACTTACTCACAGATTCAATAAAAATAATCATCAAAACTTAATAAAAATTCTTGTAGCTGCGTAACCTCACTTTTATAACACCATAGTAATATTGTTATTAAAAGTGCCAGCAATTAGCGTTAAAGTAGTCACTTGAAGTACGCATTCGTTCCAACACGGAAAACAAGGGTGAGCTGTAAATAAAAACATAACACTTTTGTTGTCACCTGTATATTTAGGTTAGTCTTTTTCATACGTTTTTTATTTCGATACGGTTAGATTATACCTATTACATTTACAAAAATATTTTACTTATTTACTACATATCATAATCATTACGGATGTCAGAATAATATTATTTTACTCGAGAAAAAAGGCATTTGGAAATGTGAAAAAAGTATTTGGAACTTTTTTTAAATTTAAAACTAAATATTCGGTGTTACGATATTGTGATTTGATTTTTGTTTTATTTACTACTACTAGCTAAAGCGACGAGACAAACTACTAAACCTGTAAGTGCGCCGAAAAAGATTGGGACCCCTGCTATAGGTACTCACCTATACCTTGTCCACTCTGAAATTACTCGTCCCACTACCGCATTTTACGCAGTTTTTCATGGTTAAGACCAGGCACTCCAAACACAATTTCCACGCAAGCTCCACCCTCCCGCACCCCGCCACTCCGATATGTGCTAAACGCTAACGCATCAGTAATAAAGTTGTATATCGCGTGCGCTCTTTGACCATGTACGAGTTCGAAACTAAATGTCGTAAGTCTCAATTCTTATTTCATTTATAATTAAAGTAATAATCGATCTAGAGAAAAAATATCTTATTTTTGGATAGTAAACTATATTTTCTTACTTTAAATAATTATTTTAGACATAAAAGTCGAGTAATCTTGTTGTGGTTCTTAATAATATTTAAAAAACACATGATTTTCGAACAAAAAATGAATCGAGCAAAGATATTCCAATTACGTATCTGTCTTATTTTCGGAAAGATAAAGATCCAATAAATCATATACTAAAATTCCATTTTGATTGTATACGCGACTGTTTCAGAATGTTAATGCAAATAACATACAATTTAGGGAGCCTCCTCTTAAGTTGAATTATGGTCTAAATCACAAACTGAAATAAAGTTCAAAATAGTGCATAATCATGTATATTACACACTATTTTGAACTTTATTTCAGTATTTTCAGTATTTATTTTGAACTTTATTTTATCATCAATCGATGATGATGCCTTGTGTTCGCACATAGGTACTCGAGCATTTTGCTGGTCTGTCTACGCTAACCCTAACACAGAACCCAATAGAGAAAATTAGCCACAGGGCCAATTTCCTGTCCCAATCAATCTTCAATCTTCCTAGCCTTTTCCCAACTATGTTGGGGTCGGCTTTCAGTCTAACCGGATGCAGCTGAATACCAGTATTTTACATGAAGCGACTGCCTATCTGACCTCCACAACCCAGTAACTGGGTAATACGATACCCCTTGGTAAGACTTGTGTCAGACTTTCGGGCTTCTGACGACTTTTAACGATTGTCCAAGATCCACAAATGGCAGCTGGGACCAACAGCTTAACGTGCTTTCCTAGGCACGGAGGTGTCTCGGTATGTGAAGATGGTCACCCATCCACTGACCAACCCCGGCAAGCGTAGCTTAACCTGATGGATCGACCCGTGCGATTGTTATTACTTAGCCACGAGCTCCTCTATTAGGTATTAACAATATTATACATGCGTTTCGCTGAAATTTGGTACACAGGTAGACCATGACCTGATGTTTAGGACTTTATAACACCATAAAACGTTCCTGTGGGATAATTTCCGACCTCCACGCGATAGCTAGTTATGAATTATGGTCTAAATCACAACTGAAATAAAGTTCAAAATAGCGTGTAATATACTTGATTGATGATTTGATGGCATGTGTTCGCACATAGGTACTCGAGCATTTTGCTGGTCTGTCTACGCTAACCCTAACACAGAACTCAGTAGAGAAAATTGGCCACAGGGCCAATTTCCAGTCTACCGACGCAAAAATGAATTTAAATACCCATAATGATTGTTCAATTTCTTTTGCGGCGTGACTGTTGAATGTCACGGAAAAGCTCGTGGTCGGGACCGACACAAATTAGGGATTTTCCTCTCATTTCTATATTTTGAGCGGTAGATATGGCCAACGAAATTTGCGAAGAAATCGCTGTATTTGTAATTCATTTGAATAATATTTTTGCGGACGAATAGGCAAGGGCTTTTAAAACAACTGTTTGAGCACTTCACATTTAGTGGTTGGTTCGTAAATGCATTAAATTTTAACATTATGCGTTTGCACAATTTTAGGAATTATGAGTTTGCACTGCATTCCAAATAACGCGGTTTGAAACTGTATAAAGTCCATTGATCTGTTTTATAAACAGCTGACCAATGACCATATCATAAATACCCAAGATATTTCTATCTGGCAGGATCATGACCAGTTGCAGACACTAAAGTGTTCATAGAGGTTGGAATGTCACTTATCCCTAAAAAATGTGACTACGTATTTAAAAATGTAAAGAGAAAACATTGCCCTTCAACAAAAATAAACATTTACTTTACAACAACTTTGAGATAATTTAAGCCCTGTAATCGCAAAGTTGGAGCTCTATTCCAACGACTTAAGAACTTTTTTAGCCTGCTAAACGAATGTCAGGGGAGCTTAACTACTACTCTTTGCTCATAGAAATATTTCAGCTTCCATTTTTGTTCGAAAACTTAAACGACACGCGTGTCGAAGTACCTCCGTACTAAAATAACTTCTTTGCAAAAGCTGTCAAAAGTTACAAACACCTGTCGTGGGTGACATTAGCAACGCATTACATTCGCATAAATGTTACACGTTAACTCGTTTGTTCCCTTCATGACGTGCACATTTACCCACACACGCTAAATTAGACCAAATTTCTGTCTCCCTGCGGCAAATACGACCCTTTTATTTCGCCACTCTAACAAGAAGTTGATAAAAATCTATCGTGTGGGCTCGTTGACAAGCCGCCAGACTGGATACGCGCCAGAGCATACTACGATGCAGTTTTTTATACACGCACCAAATTTCCTACGCGAAGTATACTTCGTTTTAATTTACCCATTTTGGCACGTTCCGACGGAACTGCGGATCATTTGTATTAGGAATACGGATAATATGATCCGAGAGGCGACGACTAAATTACTCGACGCCCCTCGAGAGTTAGTCGTTTGCGTTATTATGAGCCTCCACGAAAGCCTTTAGTTCCCTCTGTAAACATAAAGCTACGGGTGTATTTCGGAAAAATAATTACACAGTATGAATAAATTATCTTTATCGCCGATTCGTGTTGTATTATTTTGTGCGATACGCGTTTTGACTTTTATTTTTATTTGCAACTGCTGTGCGATTATCACGTATCTGTTTTATATCTTCTCGCATAAAGAGTCGCTTCGATACATATACGTACAAAGTGATTGATTCCGATTTTTGAGCAGGATCATACAAATTCTAAAATCGGGGAAAAAAGCTTAATACGAGTACAATTTTGACATTTTGCATATTAACGACTTCAAGTTAAACGGTTTTGTGATTGACTTTAATCAAGTTCTTAGACATGGTAATTTCAAATTCTTCGAATTTTTTTTTTGTAATTTAATGTCCTCATATTTTACTGAAGGGACTTTGCGTCAAGTAAATAAATAAATAAAAGAGAATTTAATTAAGCAATTATTTGATACTCGAAC
Organism: Conistra vaccinii; assembly: GCA_948150665.1. Taxonomy (NCBI): domain Eukaryota; kingdom Metazoa; phylum Arthropoda; class Insecta; order Lepidoptera; family Noctuidae; genus Conistra; species Conistra vaccinii. The sequence goes on along the minus strand of OX411323.1, from coordinate 9,993,798 downwards.
CTTTTTAAACGTAGGTAGACCTACGTTTACATAATGTATAAGTGACCTAGTCTAGACTTACTAAATTCTGAATAAAATATTTTCTTTCATCCAATTCTTTGAGCCTAAATGTACCTACATCAATAGTAATAATTTAAATTCTTTCCCCATTATAAATAACACAGCTGTTTATTCGAGAACATTCAGTTCTATATTAAGGGGAAGCGCTACGGAATCCGTACAAGGTTCCGTACACAGGGGACCGTTTCCTTATCCAAGCGGCCGACAAACTGTAGCGAGATGTACACTTAATTTGATTCCGTAATGTATAGGCCGTTTAGAAGATTTCTTGGCGGAATAACGTTGTGTTGTTTCCAGATTAAAACAATTGATGTTGAGAGGTTTTTAAGGAAAAGAATGGTATGCTGAATTTATGGATGTAACCGATTTGTACGACGCACCACTATAGGCACATAATGTATGTAGCTAGTTGTACATTTACTTAGATTTTACTCTCAAAAATAAGTGATACAATTTATACTAATATTATAAATGTGAAAGTAACTCTGTCGGTCAGTCTGTCTGTTACCTTATCTATCACGTCTTAATGGTAAAACGGATTTTGATGTTTGGCACACAACTAAACCATGACCTGGGTTATGACATAGGATACTCTCATAAGCTCTCTTTTAATTTAGTGAAGGTGAACGTTTCATCCTGGCCTATTGAATTTAAGTTTAAGCATATTAACCCTATAACAGTAATAAAAGCTTTTAAGCAAATTGAATTCTAATTGACCGAAGATCTTTGGGGAATGTCCATTAAAGTTTGTACCTGTATAATTGAGACTATAATATCTTACTATAGCCTTTAATTTGTGTGTGGATCAAGGAGTCTTCCCGGATTTATTGTAAGGTAATACCACTTTTCAAATCCGAGTATAAAGACACCAAGAATTATAGACCCTTATCCGTGTTTCCGGTTTTCAACAAGGTGTTTGAAAAGGTAATGCTTAATCAAATGCTCAATAATTTTAATATGAAAAAAAGACGTGTGGCACTCGGGGACTCCCCGGCGAAGCTATTGCATAGCATTTTTTATCAACTTACGCAATTGTAAAATATTAACCCGAATACAAGAAATAGCAATGATGACATTGACAGGAACTGTTATTCAAATTTATAGTTTTTAAAACTTGACACAACGTAATGGCCGGGAACATCAAACTAATAAAAAGGTTTTAATTTAACAATTAATAGTCAAGGATCATTCGTCTAAGTAAATTTGAACTTTATTGTCAAACAGTTAAACATAATTTTCAATACAACACTCTCGTATCATTCGTCTAAGTAAATTTTTTCAATACAACACTCTCGTATCATTCGTTTAAGTAAATTTGAACTTTGTTGTCAAGCAGTTAAACATAATTTTCAATACAACACTCTCGTATCATTCGTTTAAGTAAATTTGAACTTTGTTGTCAAGCAGTTAAACATAATTTTCAATACAACACTCTCGTATCATTCGTTTAAGTAAATTTGAACTTTGTTGTCAAGCAGTTAAACATAATTTTCAATACAAAACACTCTTTTCTTAGGTAGTATTTTCGTTACGAAATTTCTGGATTAGGTCTCCACGCTCAAGGCCCGCGATAGAAGCTATGCAATAGCTTAAAAATCCTTCACGATCAACAGTATAGTTTTACCAAAGAACGTTGTTCGACCGACGCCGGTGTAACCTCATTTGAGACACATTTTTAACCCGTAGAGGCCCAAGACACCAAAGGTATCTTTTGTACACTCTCCAAGGCATTTGATTGACGCAATCGATCACGAAACCTTACTCTTTAAACTTGAGCATTACGGACATGGAAAACTTGCGCTCAGTTTAATAACATATTATTTAAATGATAGACAACAAACTACAAGTTCAAATAAATGGTATCGATTCACTAGGTTTAAAAGTAAAAATAGGTGTTCCACAAGGCTCAATATTGGGACCTCTCTTCTTTTTATTTAGTGTATATTAATGATTTACTTCATTTATTAAAAAATCAACAACAAATGGTGTTATTAGCTGACGATATTTCCTTAATTTTTAAGATAGATAAACGTGTTACAAATTTTGACGACGTAAGTAACACCCTGCTGCAGGTCCAATTGGTTCACTGCTAATAATTTAGTATTAAATGGAAAAAACTAAGTGCTTAAGAGTTTCTTTACCAAATATCAAAAGTAGTGATTGCGAGATAGTATTGAATCAAGAGAAACTAGAATTCATCGACTCAAGGCGACAATGGGGTCCTCATTTAACGTCTCTTGCAGGACGGGTAAGTTCAGCAGCATAATGGTGTCAGAAAAATCTGTTAATTTACTAATGTCTAGTAATGGCTAGTCTATTTTAGTTACTTTCATGCTATCATGTCTTACGGTACTTTACTTTACTTTATTTTTGTAACAATATAATTGTGAACAAAAAAAAAGTGTCCATGGAGTTTCTTGCCCGTTCTTCTCTATACGCATCATCTATACGTTCGGTATCTACTACGCTTTGGAATGGGCATATAACTATTTCTGACTGACCAACTCCTTGACGATTAAAAAGTGCCTGTAAGTGGTTTAATTGAAATAAATGCTTTGAGTTTGACTTTTGATCATTTTTATCTTGGTAGTACGTTCCCGTGGGATAATTTTCGAATTTTGGGCGATGCCGTGGGCAAAAGCAGGCCTTATAATAGTCAAATGCCAGTTTTCACCTTCACTAAGTGACACTTAAATGAATCCCTAAATAAAAGTGCAGTGTTGGATTTTCAACTCTCAGCGCCTAGCGTTAAAAATCCAACAGTGCAATTTTATTTAGGGATTCATTAAAGTGTCACTTAGTGAAGGTGAAAATGGGCATTATAATAACTAATTGAGCAATATGGTATATTACGTACCACGTTATTGAATTTGATTTAATTAGGTACAAACATAGGGTTTGTAGATATATATTACATTTGAAAGTCATCGTCAAATATAGATACACTATCTGTTGAATTATTATAATTACACTAATTCGACTTTTATCATAGTTTTTATCTCTTTCTACACGCAATAACCTAAAAACGAATATTTTGTAAGTGCTTTTAGGAACTAATTATTTCTAATGTTTTGTTTTGTAACGCGAGGTTACAAAATGTTTCATGTTATTATACCTTCGTGAATAATTTTAAACGGTAATGTAGTTATGGATTCTCAATATTAAAAATACATGTTCAAATGCACGCTACACACAATACAACGCTGTGTTTGAGCACGTATCTATGTGCTCAAACATAACGTTATTAATAAATGGAGCAAAGTTAGAATTATTGTTAAAGGAAATAATAGAAAAAACCGGCAAAGATTGAAGGGTTCCGTAGTTGGGATTGGGATGAATTTTATCCCAAGAACAAACAAAAAAGTTTAATTAAAAATATATTCTTCCATAATAGTTCTGTATTTTTTGCAAAGTTTTAGGAAAAGTAGTTTCGGGATGGTAGGTAAATTTTCATCTTAAATAACTTTAAATCAATTTATTTCAAAATTATAAAAAAAAAATGTTTAAGACCCTCACAGTAAACCTTTTGATTTGGTATATCACACGGTAAATTAATAATTTTCTTATTTGACTCCGAAACCCGGGTCCGGGTTCTGTGACACAAAGGTCGTTTTATCATTCGGACGTACAGAACCCTAAAAAAAGCAACAACATTTTCTGGCGTGTACCTATTATGTAAATTGAGGAAAAAGGAGATAAACGATTGAATCCTCAAAATATCGGTTATTTTAACTCGGTGAATATGCATGCTCGGGACTTCTCAGTGAACACATTAAACCTGGGCCGCAAGGTCTACTAATTTACAAACGTCACAATGGTCTCTCGATGGTGAGTTTTTGACAGATTTGCCATACAAAATCTGTTAAGAAGTAGACTTGGTCCCCAGTTATCATACGAATATTTCGGACTAGGTAAACAATGAATAAATTAAAAATAAACCAATGAATATATTAGCCCAATTTATCGGCTTCAGGTATGTTGGGAATGGAGCTGTTTGCACGTTCATGAAAAATATTGTTTTACATTGTGGTAGCGTTCTCGTAAACATTCATCCACACTATTAGGTCAATCAATCTACGTAGCCTTTTCCCAACTATGTTGGGGTCGGCTTCCAGTCTAACCAGATGCAGCTGATAACTGGGTAATACGATAATTCGTGGTAAGACTGGAGTCAGACTTTCGGGCTTCTGATGACTCGTAACGACTGTCAAAGATATACAAATGACAGCCGGGACCAACGAGTTTATCATGCATTCCGAGGCACGGAGGAGTCTCGGTATGTATAGATGGTGACCCATCCACTGACCAACCCCGGCAAGTGCAGCTTAACCTGACGTATCGACCCGTGCGCTTGTTATTACTTAGCCACGAGCTCCTCTATTAGGTATTAACAATATTATAACTGCGTTTTGCTTAAATTTGGTACACAGGTAGAGCATGACCTGATGTTTTAGACCTTTTATCACGATTAAACGTTCCTGTGGCATAATTTCCGACCTACACGGGCAAAACCGCGAACAAAAGCTAGTTATAATTATACTACTTAGTCTTATTCCCTGAACTTCCACGGTCAAACCAATGTCACGGATGACAATGAAAGCGTCGTCGGGTCATAATAAATAACGCGTGAAACTAACGGTTCGTACGGATTACGGAATACCTACGAGTAGTAATTACAGCCGGATTAACTAAGCTGCAATTGATTTCGGAGGCTTCCAACCCACAATCAGTGTGTTTCGACTATTTGATTTGAGCGTGATGCTTTGTCATTTATGTTTGGACAAGTAATAATAATTGATAATGACGACATAACGTGATATTTTTTGAAGTGTTTAAACTTCTTTAGACCCGTTGAGTACTTTTTGGGATGGGTAAAAAATTTTAAACTCGCGTCAGGCGTCACCTGATCAAAAGTTCGTAAGACGGAGAGAGTAGAATTGACAGCGCACTCTGTTTTATTTTTTTGGAATCGTTTTAATGGAGCTACAGCTTTCGTTCTTGTACTAACAGCAAGCCACATAAATTCCTGACATTTTCGTTAGATGGCGTTACTTAGTTTTCACTTCCATCGTCAGTCTCCAAAGACTGCCTCTCATGTTTTTTGTTTCATTTCTGTAGTTCTGTTTTTGGCTTGTTTCCGATGCAACATTTTATCATCATTTAGAATAATGCTCCACTGTATGATAAATTCTAAATAAAAAAACAAATTTTAATTATAGAAACTTATTCATATAAATAACCTGATGGTAGTCATTTTGCTGCATGGGTTGGGTAGTTGCGTCGGCTCCATCGCCCTAGTAAGTAGGTGCCTTGCATCTAGAACAGTTAATCCGCCTTCTTCAAATTTTCTCTTGTTGACATAGTATTTATATTTTGGTACAAAAAGCTGAGTGGAAGTTAACGTTAGAACTTGTTGGTACCTTTTCCAATATAGCAAATTTTTCAAATACACGCGTATTTGAGAAATTGGCTAAATTGGAAAAGGAATTCGACTCGCAACAAAAACCAAGTAATTTCCTCCAGTTCTAGTGAGAACATTTTATTGGTGCGAGCAAAACTAGGGTTTAGACCAACTTCGTTCACTCCGACATAATATCCTTCGTGGAGGAACAATGGAATCGCTGATTGTATACCGAGCGATGCCGATAATTCTATCTGCTTAAAGAAACATTTAGGTAGGGGCTCGATCTGCAAAGTACAGCTGTGGCAATCTTCGATGAGTGACTGTTTATATTGCACGACTGTGGCAATACCAAAAAAATGGTACCTGTCAAACTTGGTTTTCCAAGAGATTTTAACAAAATCTTTAAATAACGTAGACATAATTATCTAATAGTAGAGTGAATACGAGCTATAAGTGTCATATTGACCCAAATTTGGCTGCTAAAATGAAATGATAACTACTGCGTAAAGATATCTTTAACTCCTACCCATGGGCGTACCCAGGGGGGGTAGGAGCCCTGGATTTTGTGTTCCTAAGTATCTACTGTTGTCGATAAAAGTTATGTTAGAGTCACGTTAAGACTTACTTTACAGTTACAATAACATATGCTGTTAATTTTAGAATAAAACGCGCTGCTCAGCCTGTCATATTGTGTCATGCAAAATACGCGAACGCAGCAAACAAACACACAGTTTATTTATTTAAATACCTATAAAGCAGGATCTCCTGCGGGTGTTTCCCCTACATACTACGTAAAGTCACGAGCACCAATATGTATCCACTTAGCAAAATTCAAAAGCGATTTTCTCGTGCAATATTGACTGCAATTTTGTTATAAGGCCTATTTCATATTTATATGGGTTCCAAAATACTATATTCGTAACATCATAAAATATTAATCAACACAGTACGAGCAAATCACTTTTAAAAGTTGCTTAGTGTATACATATTGGTGCTCGTGACTGTACAATACTCGTGTTTCGTGTAGTGTGTAGGGTAACACACATGACCCGGCTTAAGAAATTTCTGATTTGCGGGCCCTGGGTCAAAAGCTGAGTTATAGCTAAGCCCATGGCCTACTGCAAACTTTAATAAGTAAGAATAATTTAGGCCACGACAGTTAGAATATTTATATAATCGCCGGGACATTAGGCCAGAATTATTTAGGTTACGTTAAGGCCTTAAGAACTTCTTACATCAAGGTAACTGTCATGACCCGTCTTCCCTCAAGATTGAATCTGTAGGTACGCAAAATTGAATCTAAGACGTTTTATTTTTCCACGCATCTACTATCAAAAGAAAAACCAAAATCGTTTAACCCATAAAACGGGTAAATCTTTTAAAGAATTTTCATTATTATTTTACGTCTAGAACAGTTTTATTTTCAGAATAAACTGAAACGTTAAAAAAATATAAAGGATGTCAAGCTGCCTCTTGGAGAATCAGACATTTTGCTGTTGCCTATAAACAAAATTAATATTATAAAGAAACTGTTTCTTATTAACTTAATCGTTTCTTTTAACTGACAGCAAGATGGCTTCTAGTTTCAAATTAGTGGAACGTTGTTTTTTATCTCGACTACGGCAAATCCAAAAACAATGGCAATCATTTTCACGGTAAGTTTATTAATAGCAGTATGACTAGTGATGTGACTGTCGGACTACCAAGTCATAGTCTCGGTATGTAAAGTTGGTGACCCATCCATCCACGCACCAACCCCAACAAGCGTAGCTTAAACTGATGGATCTACCCATGCGGCTGTTATTACTTAGCCACAAGCTCCTCTGCGTGGGTTCATACAAAATATACGAAAGTAATGTAGGAGGATTTTTGCTTGGTGTGTCTCGCATAAATGTGCATCAGCCTTTAGATTGCAATTTATATTGTAAATAAACTTACTTCTTCTTTTTTACTCAAGTGGTTAGTGACTAACCTGGTGTCAGAGTTTTTATGCCACCCATGATGGGCCTCAAACTTGACTTCACATGCCGTCGAGAAATATCATTCCTCGCGATATTCTCCTTCACCGTTTTTGAAGCAAGTGATAATCATACAATACGCACATGAATCCGAAAAGTCAGAGGTGCGTGCTTTGGGTTTGAACTCGAGACCTATGACTTGGTAGTCCGACAGTCACATCACTAGTCATACTGCTATTAATAAACTTACCGTGACTCGGAAAGCACGTTAACGCCTTTGGTCCCGGCTGCCATTCGTGGATCTTTGACAGTCGTTACGAGTCGTCAGAAGCCCGAAAACCAGTCTTACCAAGGGGTATCGTTTACCCAGTTACTGAATTGTGGAGGTCAGATAGGCAGTCGCTCCATGTAAAATACTGTTATTCAGCTGCATACGCGCACACTACAACTGCGCTTTTTTGTGTTGAAATGGGCATCGGCTGTAACGTGCCTTTAAAAGCTAAAACTTTTAAACGATTTAAAGTTTATTTCATATGTACCTACTTTTTGACTTGGACATTACTGACATTGGTGAAGGAAAAACATCGTGAGGAAACTTGGACTTTATAGCTGATATAAGTTTGAACTCGCCAACCCGTCTTGGGCAAGCGAAGTGATCAATGGTCATGCCTTCTGTATGAGAAGAGGCCGTTGCCCTGCAATGGGACAGTCATAGGCTGGTATTATATTATTAAAGTTTATTTCAAGGAATCTTAAATCGGCTATACAGGGTGGCACATCGACGCGAAGCTGGTTACCATGGATTCAGTACATGATTCTGAACCCCCCATGCGTTGAAATTTTTCGTCAGTTATTTAAAAACTAATCTGCTGTTTCATAGAAAAGTGCAATAACTACGCCAGAAAAAAAAAAAAAAACAAAACGGACAAAACAAAAAAAACGCCAAAACGCGCGCGCGGGCGGTCAACATGTATGGAACAGCTGATTTTTTTTAAATAACCGACATAAAATTTCAACGCAGGGGATTCAGAATCATGTACTGAATCCATGGTAACCGGCTTCGCGTCGATGTCCCTGCCACTCTGTATTAATCTTCCTGTGGCGTCATACTTTAGATTCAAACAAAGAACAATATCCATCTCACAGATATAAATCTAACTAGATAACGCAAGTCCCTCCATCTGTATGAAAACCAAGCGTGCCACTTTTTTGCGCACACATTAAAAACTTTACTTACCAATGAAAGAAAACATTTCCAATGCCTCGATCAACTTTTTCTATACAGTCTTTACAGCTCAATATGGCAAGGCATTTTTGTAGATTTCGGTGGATTTCCGGTGCCGATAATGCTAAATGAAAAACTCAGCTTACGATCATTGATCGTAATTTTACTCCGTTTTTTGACACGCGAAGTAGGTACATACAATCGCGTCATCTAGTTAGATTTATATCTGTGATCCATCAGGACAAATCAAACGAAACCACATTTTGTAGAAATCAGATTGACACTTTTCATATCGTTTTTTCTCAGACAGGATTGAGCTCATTTTTCTCTTATTTCAGTATGAATATGAAATACTTATAGATATTGTCGTAGATCAGATTGAACAAGAATAAATCGAACTACAGATGAGATATAAGCTACAATATCTATGCCTTATCCTTTCGGGAATACTACGAGATAATTTGACGGTGTGGATTAACGTCGCATGGGACATGTTCAATTGCATTGTATGTGATATACCTATAAAATGCTTCCAAATCGTACATTTCACTGGAAAATATTATTATTAAATAACTATCATGGCGTGAGTGAAAGAAGGTACGATTTTTTTGGATGTATTTATTTTATATTTATATAAATTCCCGCTTTTTTTCCATTCGACGATTTAGCAGCTAGTATTTTCTGTAAAATAACAATACCTACGTAGGTATATATTATTTCACGCTTAAGAAAGAAAAAGGAAGAAAGGAAATACGTTTATTTGCGGTAATAATGACGCATAAAAAGAACACGCTTCTAACTTCGATTCTAAGTAGCACCTCTAACGACGAAGACACGCTCTGTTGGCCATATTAATGACGTTTTAGGGTTTATGAGCTATCGTGCTATGAACTTTAGTAATACTACAATAAGATTCATTCATCTATATTTCTGATAGAATAAACAAGTGAAATAAAAGTTATTGTTAAAATAAACCAGCAAATTACACAGTTTGTCGCTTAAAACTAAATTCGTGATATTTTTCTAATTACTAAAGGTGATTTACTTACGTCCAGACACGATTCAATTAAAATACCAAGTGTACGTGTAGTTTGTCCAAGGATTTGAATAACGAATATTAAATTCCTCGAAACCAGTACTTAAATTAATTGCTATACACTAAATTATCTGTCTATAAAATATTTTTTTATCTATTAAAAACAGACGTCTGGACTAAAATCACAGTTTACAAGGTTTTGAATAAAAAATAAGACTAATAATAATTTTCATCAGATATTTCATAAGTACATAAATTCATGGACTCTAAAACCCGGGAGGGGTTGTTTAACGAATACTTATTTATACATCAAATGGTTTTAAATTGCAAACGAATTTACATAGCTAGGAACAAGTTGGGACGTTTGTTAACAGGTCAGTTAACTGTCCCAAGAGTTATTAACTTGTTTTAACACTTCAACGTTCTGTTTACTCTTTCTGGGTTACAGTACCTACTCTTGAATTGTATTTACTGTTGGCAGTTATGTCACTTACAATTGGAGGGACCGCGCTTGGTGGATGGGTGACCATCTTTACATACCAAGACCCCTCCGTACCCCTTGGTCCCGGCTGTCATTTGTAGATCTTTAACAGTCATTACGGGTAGTTAGAAGCCCAAAAGTCTGACAACCAGTCTTACCAAGGGCTATCGCGTTACCTAGTAACTAGGTTGTGGAGGTCAGATATGCAGTTGCTCCATAAAAAATACGGGTATTCAGCTGCACCCGGTCAGACTGGAAGCCGACCCCAACATAGTTGGGAAAAGGCTAGGCAGATGATGAGTTACGTCACTTACAATTATTGTGTGACTGCGAATTGCCTACATAAAAAAAAAAAATTGAGCCACAACGATAAGAATTTGCTGATTGAATAATCTCGTCTTGCTAAATGAAAAAATATGAAAGCTTCTTCATGCAAATCGCATTACATAGTGGATTAAAAGAAAAACACCAAGCATACAATTTGTATCATAACTTTATTTACGTATCCCAGTTAAAATTTACATTAAATACAATAATAAAAATTATAAAAACTTAAAACGAAAACAACAATTTCGTGTCACTGTACATTTATATTTAAAAAGATGATGACGTGCAAAGAATTGACGTTACCTTAAGTGAAAACACAGCCATAGATTAACGCCTATTTATTAAAACTATTAATTTTACTTTTTTATGTAAAACTAATTAACTCACCAACAAGCTTAAAAAGTGTTTTTTTTAAGGCAAAAGTAATTGTAAAATGTCGGGATAGATTTCAATAAACGAGGCTGATTGTAAGAAAGGGTCAACATCATTAAGAAATATTTTTTTTGGCAATGACGCGTTTGGGATTTTTCCATCGAAGGACTTTAAACTTGTAAAACGTCTTATTTTTGTAATAATTACTGATGTGTACCCAGCTTTCGGACTCAGGTAGAAATCGATCGCCACTTGGTTAAAACTTTCTGTACAATAATTACAGGTCGGATCCAACTATAGCCATGGTTTATTTTTGAATGGAGCTACTACTGTCTTATATGTGTTGCTGAGCCCTTGGTCAACATAAGTTATGTGGCTTTCCCGTCTTCATTTTAAATTATTATATATTTTTGAAAAACAACAACTGTTTTACAACTTATGTTAATTTTACATTTAAGTATCTATCAACTTATGAACAAATTCACTTTATACATTTTTGATGATTTCTTTAACGTTTCAGAAACGTACAAAAAATAATTATTCTTCCGCGATACATCATGAATGAGGTCTATGGGTATAATATTATTTACTTTTTAGATTTTTCTACTGTGTTCTTATTCTAGCCATCTTTAGCGACTTCTTCCTTTATGTTTGTTAATTTTTGAAAGCTCACTGTTTTTTTTTTTTCATAAATAATATAGGTACCTATTAACAGTTTTTTAAGATTCTGTAGTTTTTTTTAAATCTTTTTTAAACATTGTTTTGAACACAACACATTAATAATCAGTTTGATTTGTATGTCTCTCCTAAAAAAAAGGGCAATTTTTTTATTCACTTTGAGAAGGTTTTAACACATTTATAACCATCGTAAAGTGAATAGAGATCAGTCTCTTACGAAAAGCAATAAATTTCTGAAATTATCTATAATATCTTTCAGTTTTGATACATTATAGGTAATAGTGGAGCTTATTGCTGAGCTTATTTAGGTACAAACAAAACCGGTTTTCGTGTGTTTTGTATACATAGTTTACATTTTTTGTATGTTAATACAGGCCGTTCCCGATATTATCTACACTTAATACTAATATCACCAAACAATATTTCACACCGAATCTCATAAGCTCGACAACCTTGATATTTCGTTATAAGTCAGTAATACAATTGTTGCTATTAACATGCCTGTATTGACTACTTTTGTACCTGAAACAAAACAAAATATATAATTAGTAAATATTGACAAATGTATAAATGTAGAAACCACACATCAAATATTGAACATACACAACGCTCGCCGTTCAGGCTCAGCTTAAAATAATTTACTTAATTGCATTATTTTCGCGTAAATGTTAAATGATCCAAATAAAGTTATATCGTTAATGTGTTCATCACTTTAATCCTTTGCGGTGAAAACATTCATAATCGCGTATCACATAAGTAGTAATGTACAACTGGCATAAAGCCGACAAATATTTCAATATTTTGAAATCAATTTATTGTGTGTGAGTAGGTATTAGTTCTCTACAAGAAAATCATTTAAAAATGATAACAAAAGCCTGCGATAGCCAAGCTCAGAAGTTAAGTTCATATTTACAACATAAAAAAAACAATTTATTTTGCTTCATTCATAAAATTAATAACAAAAACGTTGTGTAATCATCGTTTACTTTTGATGTTGACTGTACAGAATTCAAACGGACAAAAAAGCCACAAACTTTTGATTAAAATGTGTACATAAAAATCTAGATTCTTATTGAATCGTAAATTTTCAGAATATCTGATTTAAGTTTAACTTTCAGTCCATTATACGAACTTTTTTAGGAATTTATAGCAATGTGAGTTTAACTTTACCAAGGTTCCTGTAAACCCTGCCAAATAAACTTCCTGATTAATAATAAATATTTGTACCACAGTTATGTTTTACTTCTTAACTAGTTTTCTATTTAAAATAAGGGGTGTATTTTACAAAAGTTTTCACATGTGATGCTATGATATCTACTTGAATACGCCTGACGTATCCTGGGCTTAGCCGTCCTACAAATCTTGATACTTGGCTGATCAATTTTTTTTGCAGAGTATTATATAGTCTCAAACTAGAAAGGGAAGGAGAACAAATAAGAATAGAAAGAGGGGTCCGCCAAGGAGATCCAGTATCGCCTAAGCTATTCACAGCTGTGCTGGAAGAAATATTTCGCCAGCTGGACTGGGACAAATATGGGCTAACAATCAATGGCGAGAATCTGTCTCACCTGAGGTTCGCAGATGACCTAGTGTTAATCGCAACATCAAAGGAAGAGCTTCAAGCAATGTTAAATGACCTCGAAAGAGAGAGCCGCAAGGTGGGACTGAGTATGAACACGGAAAAGACCAAGGCCATCACAAACGGGGAACAAGAACCTATATATGTAAACAACAACGAAATTGAGTATGTAAACGAATATGTTTATTTGGGCCCAATAATCTCCACCACAGATGTTACCTCAAAAGAAATTGAAAAACGCATAGCAAACGCCTGGAAACAGTTCTGGAGCCTGAAAGAGATGTTCAAAAATAAAGAAATGAGCATGAGCATAAAGCGTAAATTGTTCAACACATGCGTACTACCCGTACTCACATATGGATGCCAAACGTGGGCGCTCAACAAATCGCACTATATGAAACTGGAGACCTGTCAAAACGCTATGCTGAGAAGTATGATGGGGAAAAGACTGAAAGACAAAATAAGAACTACAACAATTAGAAAACACACAAGAACAAAAGATGTCACGATAACCATCAAAAAGCTCAAGTGGAAATGGGCAGGCCATACTATTAGAGGAACAGACAAGTGGTCGAAAATAGTGATGAACTGGTACACAGGTAACAGGAAAAGAAATCGAGGCAGACCACTCAGGAGATGAGTCGACGAAATAAAGGCAGTGGCGGGCGGTACTTGGACATCACTAGCTAGAGAAAGAGAAAAGTGGAGTCAGTTGGAGGAGGCCTTTGCTATAACAAAGCACACAGATATTACAACCAACGAAACAACGAAAGAACCTAACCAATTGTAAAAAATATCTGACAGAAAGGCTTATAATAATAAAAAATTATATAGTCTAGTTTAAAATAAAAAGATGGTAACTTACCACTATTATTAGACACATATTTAGAGAGCTGCGTGCGCGAGTGTATAGTGATGATAGTGTTCGCGTCCCTCACTACAGGGGGCTCCACTAGCAGTATAGACTCGCATCGCACGCGCATCGACCCGCTGGCGGTGGGGGGCACGCGCACGCGCAGCACGCGCCACGACCGACGCAGCCCGCCCGGCTGGTTGCCCGTTACCTCAGTCTTCTGCCAGGCTTCGGGCTGTAAAGAAGGTGGTGGTTATTTACAGGATAATTTCAATCACTACAATCGTAATGTTAGATGTTAATCATATCATTATAATATATCTATGTGCTTTATCTAATGATATAATTAACATCTAACATTAGTAAGGCCTGTAAAGAAGTTCAAATCAATTCATTCTTTATTGACATAATAGGTGACAGAAACTTGTTTGAAGCCTCTGACACCTGAAATTGGTGTAGGTACTTCTATGTCAGGGGACAGAGTTGGTGGTTATTTAAAGAAAACTTAAGATGACAATGACTAAGTTTGATGAAATCATAACGTGAAATGGCAATCATATCATTAAATGGCCGTCATAACATTTGATGGCAACCAGAACAATAGACTGCAACAATAATGGTAGCAATAGTTGGAAAACGTTAATATACCGTTCATAGGTAGATACTTTATAAACAAAAAACTTTCAAGGAAATGGAGCTTCAGAAAAGTTTTGACATACTCATCGATCATCATGGATTATACCACAACAAAGATCCAAAACTTGGCAGCAATGATAACCTAGTCGTAATACACTACATAATTACACGAGATGAGTCGCTTTTAAGTCGATTGGACTTCTAATGGATTATCCTAAAGCAGTGGACAGCAACATTATTAAACTAATGAAATAATACCCTACTGCAATCTATTCGGCGACCATACGCCCAGATTATAATTTAATTGAAGCGATGGATGAACAAAATCTAATTAAGTTGTGGCAAAATATCAGTATGATGACAAAGTTTGTAAGTAATTTACAAAATAATGTTGTTAAAAAATAATTACACATTTTAGGTGCAGCTGTTTTTAAGCATTATGACCACAACAAACCGATTTGTGTCGGTGAAAAAGGTATGTGATTACAGGATTCAGAAAATGACAGCTGACAGCACAACGAGCTCGTAATTTCTGATTACAGGATTCAGAGATTGACAGCTGACAGTACAACGAGCTCGTAATGTCGATGAAAAAAAAAATTGATAAGAAAAATAAAATTATTTGTCACAGAAACACGTGCTTAAAAAAGATAATTAACTCAAGTAGAACAATAAAATAAAACAAAATAGATTTAAATATAATCACGAGCACAAAACAGAAATAGTCGGCAGCTGCTGGCACGTCATGACTGTGACAAGAAGGCTTCCACTAAGCATAATGCTGGGCTATGGGGATCCACAGCACAGCGCTGATTTTCAGTGGTTACCCGAAAAAGACGTACGGAAAGCAAGTCAGGTTTAATGAATTATACATAAATAGATAACAAAATAAAATAAAATAAGTAATACTTATAATATAATGCTACTATACAACCAATTATATAAAAAATAACATAAATATTATAGAAAAAAAAAACAATTAGACATTTCGTATTATAGTGTTACTAGTAGACGCCAATGGAATAAACTAACTAAGAGTTTACGTTCACTATGTTTATAAATTACAGCTTTTTGCTCTAAACTGAAGAAATAGTAGGTACTGTAAGCTTACGTGGTTTTACCATGCAACCTTTATGAATGTTTGATAAGGTGATGGCATTTAGGAGACAAGCACTATTGTACTAATAGTATAAAGAATAGAAAATACAATTAGGAGTCAGCTTGAAGAGCTGACAACAGTGTATGTAATGATAAAATGTATAATGATTTGATGATTTCAATAATTACTCTTTTAAAAAGTAAATAGTCTTTTACTCATGGAAGTACCTCTCCACAGTACCTAGAGTTCTTTCAGCAGCAGATAAGCCCTATGTGTAGGGCGGAAACTGGGCTGGCTTGTTTAATTGCTATCCAAAAACATAACTATTTTGGTCAATTTCAGTTTAAGTTTGTTCAGTAGAAAATTAAAAACCCGAAACTAGAACGAATCCCAACTATCTATTTGAACAAAGGAAACGAACCTAGGTGAGGAATCCACGAGGTTAATGATAAATTCTATCCTGTCTAATTTCCTGTGACTGCTGATGGAAACTGCTTCTTGTTGAGTTGGGAACGAATTCCGGGCGCAATACGAATGCATTTGATGCAAATAATTATCGCGGGAAATGCCTTTCAGTCGCTTTCAATATCAGAGAATTCACACTCACGGAGAGAATACGTACATATTAGAATAATGTAAAAGACGGTACTGTATGAAGAAGTACGGTTGGTTATAGAAAAATAAATTTTATTCGAAATTCTTGAGGGTGACGGAAATGATGACTAATAGGGATGTATGGAAGAAAAAACATATTGCGCCCAAATTAATTGAAATAAGGGCAGGAGAATGCTAGTGATCTTAATGTCTTTTTAGGGTTCAGTACCTTGAAACGAAAAAAGGAACCCTTATTAGGATCACTTGTCCCTCCACCAGTCTGTCAAGACCCTTTTTCTCCGGAACGCGTGGAGCATGCAAGTTAAAATGAATATCAAATACGAAGGTCTATGTTCCCTTGGAGCAGTAAAAAGATTAAGCTTCTAAGTCAACGCAATAAAAGAATACGGCTAATTATGCGACATTTTTGGTACTCGCAAATAAATCAAAACCTACACGATACTTCCCGTTGAACTAGAATTATGAAATTTGACAGAAAGTAAGGTCTCACAGCTTATGTTAAGGAAAAAGTCCGAAAATAGATGATAAGTAGTTTTGTCACACATTTTTTTTTTTTCGGTTATATTCCTACATTTGCAGTTGGAGAATTGACCGTGACGTAAACCTATATATGTATGGAAGAACACGTTTTTCAACTACAATCTTAAGTTTGTCTTTGGGACTTATTCATTCGTATTTATTATTATCATTAACTACGTATAAACCCTTCATTGTGCGTAGTCAGACACGCACTTGGTCGGTTTTTTTAAAAGTCTTTCTTTGAAAGAGAACCACAAAAAATCTTCTTAAATCCTTAGCCTCGACTTTGTATAATAATAATTATGTTATAGTGATGATAGGTTACACCATATTTCGAAAAATATATAATATAAATACTATATAAAATATAAAAAATAATAATAATTATACAATTTATTTCATTAAAAGTATAAAAAGGTAATGTTTCTGGGAAACCACCCAGAAACATTACTTTTTGATAGGAAAATTGACGTAGCTAAGCATTTAACTTACAAGATTTTTTTTTATTGATGTTCAATTAAGTAACTTTCTACTAATTTCGAACTACTCTTAATTAATACATTTTGCAACGGGTAAAAAAAAATTGTTTAATGTTTAGTACTACAAAAACTGTAAAACTGTTTCACTATGTTTGCGAAATCAAACATTTCTGACATTTGAAAATAAAATAAAACAGTGTAAAAGCAATTTCCATGTATTGAATGAGTGATAGGCTATGATTTGCTTTTAAATAAAATATTTGTAGCATTTGACGCTGTGACGTCGTAGTTACGACATTTTTTTTACGATTCAAATCCGAGGCGTTACTTTGTAAAACCCATTTAATTATACGACAAGTGGTAAATTGTTTGACAGCATTGCATAATGAAGTTTTGAAAGACACTTCACATAATTTTACGTAGTTGGGGGAAAAAAAACAAGTCAAATCGTTTATTCCTCAGCAAACATGGGTTCCTATGTATATTAAAATAAAGATTTATAATTTCGATTTCTTGGCTTTCCAATTCCCGTAAATTTATAAACGATCATATCCAGGCACTGACGATCGGAATTAATATATTGTTATTAATGTATTTTGTAGAGGTATTTTTGACAAATTGATACTCATAATCATAATCATTTATTTGCTTTGAAAGTAGGTACATATACAGGGTTATTTGTAAAACACCAGCAACCTCTTAAGGGGTCATTGTACTCATAATTATGAACAACTTTCACTATGGGACCAAAGTTGAAATCGCGAAAAAAAAATCAGCTGTTCCCTACATATTTTATTTATGTTCTCATATCTTGTCAAAATGTAGGGAACAGTTGATATTTGTTTCGCGATTTCAGGTTTGGTCCTATAGTAAAAGTTGTTCATAATGATGAGTATAATTACCCCTTAAGAGGTTGCTGGTGTTTTACAAATAACCCTTTATAAAGGTGTTTACAAAAGGTTGAGAATATGAGATTATAATACTTCATAAACTCTTAATGTTACGGGTTTTTTTTAAAGGATATTATAAAATAGGATTTCATGATTCCTGTTTTTTTAAATCCATTAACTAGGACAGGCAGACAGAAAAGCGATTGATTATATTATCCGTTTTTACATCCCAATATTGATAGAGCCCTAAAAGGATTTAAATGAAAAACCTAAAACTCGGCTACGGGAACATAGATTTTGTTAGGCCCCGTCGCCTTTGTTATTGAGATGAATGGGAAAACATTGATCAAAAATATGTTATGTGTGAATGATTAGGTACCTTAAAACTCGATTTGTTACTTTTTTGCTCAAATGTTTATAAAACAATAGGTTTTGCGCGCGGCTTCCCCCGCGTGGAGCTCGGAAATTATCCCACGTAAACGTACTACTGGGATAAGAAGTATCGTTTGTTCTAATCCAGGTCTACCTGCATCAAACGCCGTTCAGCCCTTTAGGCGCGAAAAGGTAATAGACATATCCACATACAGAGTTACTTTCGCATTTATAATATAAATATAAATAGAACCTTTTATTTTTTGAAGGCTGAACGGATATGATACCGAGTGGAAATAATACAGTAGGGAAAATGGGAACATTATTTTGACTAAATTTTACTATCTAAACAAATTTTAGCTACCTTTTTATACAAATGCAATGTTTGGAATGATTTTAGTACTCATATTTTCATCATCATCATCATCAGCCTATTAATGTTCCCACTGCTGGGACACAAGCCCCCTCTCGGTGAGAGGGAGTGGGCCGTAATACACCACGCGGGCCCAGTGCGGGTAGTAGATGTCACATATTTTCATTTGGTCAAATTTTTACTCGGCAAAATATTGGCTCGGCATTTGGTCTTTAATCAAATTATTAATTACAGCAAACAATCTTTAGACAATGAACATTTAGTGAAATGAATTCAACATTTATTAAATTAATCAACATTTATTCCTACCGCCGCGAGTGTCCTTTTTTGCTAGAACAAATTCGTATCGATACAGCTAGGTTAGGTTAGAACTGTGACCACACAACGCAGGAGCCGAGCGAGCAAAGCGAGCGTGCCGCGGCAGCGGCCGGTGAGTGCCAGAAACGGTAGTATTTCTTCTCCTAAAATGGTTTAAAAAAACACAGTAATAGTGTTTTACATGATTAACATTAACAAGTCATTTATGATTTACCATCTACTCACATAGCAAAAGACATTGTAATTAAATTTGTATATTCTGTAACTGACAAAAAGATGTAAATCTTTAGTCATTGACCAAGCAATTGACTGAATAGAAATGGTAAATTGAAAACTGACGATACTAAATATTTGGCTTATTTTATTTTGCGTAAAATATGATATACCTACCAACTGAAATATTTGACTACATTAAAATTAGTAAAAGTACTAGTTGGTAAGCAAGTTATTATTTAAACGTTCACTTGCCAAACATTAGGTTTGCGTTACAATTACATATTTGTAAAGAGTTTATTTGCTAAGTAATAATTTGGCAAATGAAATTATGCGGAAAATTGTTTGGGAAGTAATAATTTGTAATTTTTTTTTGATGAAACATGGGTCACCTAGGGAAAATATATGAGTACGTACTCAGTGCTATATGCAAGCTCGGTGACCAAGATTTTATACTAAGTAACTATTGATTAAAAAATCTGTTATTTCTCGAACAATATGACAGGGTTATTACTGAATAGCACTTTACTTGCCAGGATATAGAGACAAGATAAATTATTTACATGTACATATATTAAGAATATATGTACATGTTAATAATTTATCTTGACTATCCCTGCAATTGTGCGAGTACATTTAGAAGCTCGTGGTGACACAAGGGTCTCGTATATCGATTGATCTTAGAAGACAAGCATCACTGCGCGACAATAATTGATTCTATCTCTAATAGATAGTTTTAGATTTGCTATTCCTATTGATGCCAATCGTAGCAGGCTATCTGAGTTCTCGAAAGTGGGAAACAGAAGATTATCAGTCTAATCACTCTCTCTCAATGTAATCCAGAAATAAACTGTTATAATCAGATGAATCTTGTTTCCGTGGGTTATGAACGCTGACCAGACAGTTCTACTACCTACTCATCGTGAGTCTACTACAAAGTGGAAACAAAAGAAAATGAAAATAAATGCAAACCTTTTTGGACGTCGGAATATCAAAAGAAAACGCCCCTATTTATCCAATACGGTATTCTAAATATTATATTCTATCAAAGAGAAAACTGCACAGGAAAATAACGATCATTATTATTAGTTTGCTATTTTTTACTCAGAATAATGAACCAGGTTTTCAAGTTAATTGATTCATAGCTTTTTAATTAGAACCTGGGAACGACGTCGCGGTGGGTTTACGTTTAATTTAGTTTATGTTTTATGGAAATTCGTATGAAAATAACATTAATTTAGTAGTTTGAAAAAATCGTTGTACCAATTTGAAAATAAGGAGTGTAGGAACATAATGACTTCCTATTATTATGCTATTCCTATCGTTACTACTAATACGTGTCGTATAGAAGTTTTCAGAAGTAACATCTATTAGCATACATAATTATATACTCGCGAAGAGCACAATCCATCAAAAACCCAATCGATTGAGCCTCATGAAGCCACAGGGAATATCGGGCATCCAAAAAATTCAAAATTTGAATTAATTTTTCCTCGACAACGCACAAAAAGAATCGAACAGCCAGTATCCATATATTTCCCGAAATCTAATTATAAACATTTTAAGGTTTTACAGCTTGAAATAAAGGAAGAGCATTTCGGCGAAATATACTGGCCATTTTAAAAGGCCATTAGCGAAGATTTAAAGAGTACCTCGGCTGCTTAGAGTCGCTTAACAATGAGCCAACGTAATGGCAAACAATGCAGGTCCACTTCATACAAAGGAGGTCCGTAAAGTGGGAAGTCATAATAATATGCAAGGATAAACCACCTGCATTATTATATTATTAACAGACGTATTTGGAGTTGGGTTAAAAGGAAATAATCCAGTGAAATATATTGTTTTGTTAAGATTTTAGATTAAAGGTAATTAAATTACTACTTGCTGCTCTATTACTGAAAGTACCTACTCAAGCCAATTCATCATCATCATCATTATTTCAACCAAAAGACGTCCACTGCTAGACCTCCGCCACTTCGACCGGTTCTGTGCTTCTCAAGGCGATTGCTAAAATATTTTTCTTTTAATCATGGATAAAAATAAATGATTCATTATCACCTAAACGACCTCTAATCCCTAATATTTATATCTTTTTTATTGATTCCCATATCGTCTCGGCATCTGTGAGCTTTATCAGGGTGTCTGTCTATCTATTTGTGGACAGTACGCGCGCTTTACTAGCAATTAAATTTACAGAAAGTTTAAATCAGATTAACCCATATAAAAAAACCCTCTAAAAGAGGGGTGAAGTAATCTATAGACCAGGAGATCTAATCAACTTCTGGAGGGAGGTGGGCTGGTTGGAATAACCACCGACAGTC
Source organism: Conistra vaccinii (assembly GCA_948150665.1). Lineage (NCBI taxonomy): Eukaryota > Metazoa > Arthropoda > Insecta > Lepidoptera > Noctuidae > Conistra > Conistra vaccinii. The sequence goes on along the minus strand of OX411323.1, from coordinate 9,971,990 downwards.
GCCATGACCCACGCACAATGGTCCACCTGAAGAACTGAGTGCTGAAACCAAACCCTATAACATAGATACGTATTTAAACTCAATCTTTAGTAATAACCAGTCAAATAAAATGTCATGAAAACCAAAATAGGTATTTAAATCTTTCTAAGACATAGAATTCAATCCGAAGAAATAATAATCGAAGAAATCTAATATGAAAGTAATCAGAAATATTTTGCATTCTAATTTTTCTTATCAAATATATGAATTCATATTACAAGTAATCTTCGTTCAGCCTACGTGAACCAAAAATATAGGTAGGGAGGACTATTTATAAATCAAGAGAGTTCTGCAAAGAGAAATTGGAAATATGTAGGTCGTTCACTAAATTAAATCCGAGCATTTTATGAATGTTAATAATAGTTGAAAGGTCGTGGTTTAATCATAAAGATATTTTCGGAACCGTGACGTTGTATATTCATTAAACAGGGAGTTATTAAATATGAAGCTGCTTTGCAGCTTAAATAACGAAGATATTAAGATACTTAAGACTTTAACTATCAATGCTACCTCAAAATAAGTAGGTACCTTAAGTTATAACCGAAGGGGGTGGAGATGAAATAACGCAACCGATACGTACAAGCTCATTTAATGGACTGACGCAGCAGTCGTTAACGATAAAACGAAGTCTCTAGTCTACCCTACAATCCTACATCCTACTATATGTTAAAAAAAATAATGTATGTGTGTGTGTGTGTTATAAATGTGAAAATTTGTATGTTTGGATGTTTGTTACTCAATAACGCAAAAAATGCTGAACAGATTTACATGAAATTTGGCACACCGATAGTTTATACCCTGGATACACAAACACAAAGAATACTTTTTACTCCGCTAGTACATTCCCGTGGGACAATTTCCGAGTAGGTAGTATTTAATAATTATAAATATGTAGGTACCCACATAATATCCCTCCACCTTTAATTAGAAAAACTTCTTATAATCTACCACAGTTCTATTTCGTTTCGACTGAGTGTCTGGGTCAGGTTCTATAGAGGGTGGTGCCGAAATCCCATCCCTGTCGCCAACTGTTATAACCGAAGGGGGAGTGGAGATGAAATAACGCAACCGATACGTACAAGTTCATATTTTGGACTAACGCAGCAGTAGTTAACGGAAAAACGAAGTCGCTTGTCTATCTTACATATTTAATACTTAATTATAAACATGTAGGTATCCACATAAAGTATACCCATCTCAAAAAAAACGTTAAGCTACATATATACAAAGTTGACAGGACATCTTATTATTCTGAACCTCCTCTTGACGAGCATAATCCTCACAAATTGGATTCCTGTGTGACATGGCAACGAACATACCTATTCTCTTCGGACTATACACAGAGTATTGTCAGCACAACAATAGACATACTGTGACAATGTAAAACTTCATCTTGATAATAGAATTATGTTCTATATAAAGACGTCGAAGAGTTTTTGAACATACCAAACATTGTAGACTTCTATAATGCCAGAGAGTACAAAGTATTAAGTTTATCAAGAAGAAAGTAATTCCAGTAATTTTCAGTAAAAATAGACGCAAAGAAAAAACACAAACTCAAAAATAACACAAATTGAATAAGAACAATATTAATAAGAGCAAAATTAAAAACAAATTATTTAAAAAATATAGTCACCTAAAAATAAAGGGTAAAACAAAGATTGACAAAACCCACTAAGATTCGACAATGTTGTGTATGAAACGCAAGTATCGCCAATAGAAACCTATCGTAATTATACCCAAGCAAATGAATTTGTCTATAAGTTCCAAAAGTGATAATAGCCATCGATATTACACCATTGCCTCAGATCTGATTTGAGGCTTAGTTTGTCGAAACTATTAATGAATCTAAAATTGCATTGCAATTGCGAACGCCCTTTATGAATGGCCGTAAACCCAATCACGATCAAATTAAGCAAATTGATAGCAAAGTGGTATGGAAAACTACCAAATTCAAAATTTATTTAATTTAAGTGGACTGTATTTAAAGGTTGGCGGTGGTGATGAACGGGCGATAAATAAGTAGGAATGGGTACAAGGAAGAGCACGCCTTACCTTGCAATATCTTCCTTTGCGGGTCGCGCGCGACACGCGTTCAGCTTGAAGATGGCGGCGACGGGATCCCGTTTTCGAAGCTCGACTAAATGGAGTCCCACATGCACCAATTACACAACGACACCCGCGGGCTGTTATTAGTTAAATAGTTCAATCACAGTTTTTATTGAAAGCGGTTGAAGCGGATTAAGCGAGCAGAGCGGCGGCGTGCGCGCAGCGTTTTCACACACGGCTTAGCGGCGTCACCGTCCGAGCGGGAATAATGCGCGTCCTCGGTCAAGGCGTGCTTTTTTAGGAGGGAGAAAGGGATATATCATCGCCCGTTGTAATTAGTTGTAAATACCCCAAGAGATGGCGTTACCATTTCCCCCCGGCTTTAAAGGGTTGCCTTTAGAAGGAACCAAAATAAAATAAGCCATGTTAGGTATACTACCGCATAACCTACCCATAAGCTAAGACAGCGTTATGATATTAAATTATCTAAATTAACTCTATCGGAACACTTATAACGAAAGCTATTAACTAAATACCTAAACTAAGAGAGAGATCCAACTTCAGGCTAGATCTCACTGAGTCGGTAGCGGACAGAGACGCACAACAGGGCGCATATAACTACCCTTCGCGGTTTTTACAGTAACAACGCGGGTTGTACCGTCTTTAGATGTGTGCAATTTCTCTATGAGGGCTAAGGGCCACGAAAGCGGCGGAGAATTATCATTCATGACAATGACTAACGTACCCTCCTGTATAGGGGATGCAGGACTATTCCACTTGGACCTAGCCTGAAGCTGATGAAGGTATTCAGAACGCCAGCGCCGCCAGAATGACTGCACGAGCTTATCAAGCAGACTATGTCTCTGAAGCAAGCTAGAAGAGTCAGCTTCAGGAGCGGGAAGTGACGACAATGGCGCTGTGTTCAGGAAATGCGCAGGGGTTAACGCGGATGGTTCTGCAGGGTCACTACTCAGTGCTGTGAGCGGACGCGAGTTAACCAGTGCCTCGACTTGAGCGAGCACAGTTAAAAGCTCTTCGTAGGAGAGAATCTGTTGACCTATGATCTTGAAGAGATGCGTTTTTATTACCTTGACCATGCTTTCCCAACATCCGCCGAAATGTGGAGAAGCGGGCGGAATAAACTTCCAATCTATATGATCCATGGAAAGTTCTTCCTGAAGACGGGTACGATATTCTCCTTTGATAAACTTATAGAGATCGCGTAAATAAGCATTTGCACCTACGAAATTAGTTCCGTGGTCCGTGTACAAACATTGTATAGGGCCGCGTCGCGAAAGAAATCGTTTTAGGGCTGCCAGAAATGACACTGTGCTCAGATCCGTCGCAACTTCAATATGTGTAGCGCGCGTCGTCAAGCATGTGAAAATGCATAGCCAAGCTTTACGGCTTTTAACGCCTCGACCACGCACTGGCGTGTACTGCAGCGGTCCTGCGTAATCACAACCGGTATGTGTGAACGCTTTATCTACCTGCTTGACGCGATGGCTAGGAAGGTCAGCCATGAGAGGAAAGACCTGGCGAGGACGGAATTTAAAACAGACGTTACATTTATATATTCTGTGGCGAATTATTCGTCGTGCAGCTAAAATCCAATATTTATGCCTGAGTAAGGACATAAGCAACTCTGGACCGGCATGGAGATGCTTCCTGTGATAGAAATCAACAAGAAGGTCAACGACATGGTCGTGACGCGGTAAGATGCAAGGATGCTTATAGTTGTGAGGTTCGTCCGAATTAGACAGACGACCGCCAACGCGTATGATGCCGTGCTCATCGAGAAACGGCTTGAGCTTAAGAAGCGCGGGAGAACAAGGTACATTATTTATTAAATGTTTAATGTCATTACTAAAATAAACAGCCTGGACAACTCGCAACAATTTATACTCTGCAAATTCAAGGTCAGAGCTAGAAACAGAAGCCCCAATAGGAAGTTGCCTAAGAAACCTACAGACATAAACGATGGCGCGTAGTAACTTAGACCACGACGACATGCGAAGCGCGAGCGCATAGATTGGAGACTCCGCGACCTCAACGACCACGGGATTAGAAACAGACTTCTGTTCGGGTACATCCTCGGCTCCTGCACTGTGGTCACAAGGTTGTATGTTCCACTCTGATGGATCATGTGAAATCCAAGGAGGCCCACGATACCACAAAGGATGTTGCAGAAGTTTAAATGGAGTAACCCCACGAGAAAGGCAATCAGCAGGATTCTCAATACCCGCGACGTGATGGAAACAAGTAGCGGGAACCAGCTCTATTATTTTAGTAACGCGATTGGCGACAAAAGTCTGCCAGCGGTGCGGAGAGGAATAAATCCAAGCGAGCGCTACCTTGGAGTCAGAAAATGCGTATATTTTATTGATGGGGTAGTGGGGCAAAACTGTGTCTTGAACCTTGCGGAGTAACTGAGACAGCAGAAGGGCCGCGCACAACTCCAGTTTCGCAACCGAAATGGTTTTGACAGGCGAAACCTTGGACTTGGCACAAACTAACTGTACTGAGTAGTTAGGACCAATGCGGACTTGTAAATATACGACTCCGCCGTAAGCGCGTTCACTGGCATCAGCAAATCCTATTAGATTGACAAAACATCCGTCAACCAACCCAAGATGACGTGGAATAACAATTTGATTGAGCGAGGAAAGCTCAATACAAAATTGTTTCCAAGCGGCGACAATATGGTCGGGAGGTGTGTCATCCCACTCACACTTTGATAGCCAAAGCTCTTTGATCAAGAGCTTGGCGTACAAAATTGTGGGAGCCACAAAACCCAGTATGTCCCATAGTCGAGCCACTGTGGACAGCATGGTGCGCTTGGTGCACTTATCATCGGGCGGTACGACGTCAAATCGAAAACTATCACAGGATTTATCCCAGCGTAAACCGAGAACCTTATGCGGTACAGACCTCTCAAACTCAATGTCTGGAGAAGCCTTATGAGAATCAGGTAGGTGTGCGAGAACCTCTTTACAATTGCTTGTCCATTTGACAAGATCAAACTGGCCTCGCTTGAAGAGCTGAATAAGCTCTTCACAAAGCGAAATTGCTTGCGGAGCGGATGTGACACTACATGCGATGTCATCCATATATAAAGCGGAGGTGGCGACAGCTGCTGCAGCGGGAAAGTCGTCGCCTTCATCAGCGATCAACTTGCGGACAACACGTAACGCGTGATATGGACTGGACTTGAGTCCAAAACAAACACGATTAAATTGATATACGGATAAAGGTTCACTGTTGTCAAAACGATAGAAAATCCTTTGAAATCTACGGTCAGATTCACAAATGCCGATATTTAGAAACATTTGGCGGCAATCAGCTGACAGGGCGACTTGGAAAAGACGAAACTTTATTAGGATGTTAAATAAGTCACCCTGTAGATTAGGGCCGGCATGTAAAATGTCGTTAATCGACTGACCCGAAGTAGTCTTGCAACTAGCATCTAAAACCACGCGAAGTTTAGTGGAGGTCTTATCTTCGCGAACTACGCCGTGATGCGGAATATAATACGAGGGAAGGGAATTATCCTCGTTGTTGACAACCGGACTCAAAAAACCTTTATTTATATAGTCACGCATGACGTCATTATAGGCGCCGCGTAACTTGAGCGATGTATTAAGTTTGCGTTCTAAACAATAGAAGCGTCTAAGTGCGGCAGCGTATGAGTCGCCTAGCGAATACGGGTCACCACAAAAAGGTAACGCTACAACATATCTGCCACTGTCATCGCGAACAGTGGTAGCGCGGAAGTGTTCTTCACACTCGAGTTCCGTACGGCTCTGCGAGGGCGGTGCGGAAATCTCTTCAAGCTCCCAAAATCGCTTAAGAAGAGAATCAATATTATTTTCTTGAAGAACAGCACAACAAGACATAGTATATTTAGAAGTATGTAACGTAGGTACGGTACCCATAATCACATACCCCAATACCGTCTCAATAGCGGGAGGTATATTATGTTGTTTACTGCGTACCACATTATTTAAAAATATATGTGGTAATAAGGAGGCCCCTAACAGGGCATCGATGTCTCCCGGCTGGGCAAAGTCAGAATCTGCCAGCGGTAACATCTCGAGATGTGTGAGTTGAGATACGTCCACTTGCGCGTTTGGCAACGTGTCCGTAATACGTTCTACGATAAGTGAGGAAATGTCAAAATTAATGTTCATATTAAAACGGGAATATATTTTAACATCTACGGAACCCTTGCAAGATTTTTCCGACCCACCGATCCCTTTAATTATTAATTTCGTATTCTTAAAGTTATTCCACAGTCCGAGGCGTTTGAAGCAATCAGAAGTAATAAAATTACTTTGTGACGCACTATCGAGTAAACAACGAATTGTATGTGGTCTGTTATTGACATCGTAAACAATAACTTGTGCTGTTGCCAACAAAACCGTTGTGGACGCCGCACATTGCTGCTTGATATCGCGCTGAACATGACAAGCTCCCGAGCGCCGCCGACCGTGCGCGGCAATAGATGTCGTACACAGCGATACCTCCGACTGGGAGGTGAGCGGGACAGCAGTAGTATCGGCGGCATTCGGAATCGGTCGCGGTGACGTAACAGACTGGGCAGGTTTACGTGACTCATCCGATACCGGCGGTTTTTTTTCAAAATGCAGCAATGTATGGTGGTTCTGCTTACATGATCGACATTTAGAATTACTAGAACAATTACTTGTTTTATGTTTTAAGCTTAAACAATTAACGCAAGCTTTGTTTTCTTTCACACATTTAAAACGCGCAGTCGGGTCTAAATTATTAAAAGCGGGACATTTAAAATAATGGTCGTGCTTAATATTATCGCACAGACACATAATAGAATTATTATTGTTAGACTCTGAACATGCTACGTAAGATTGCGGGTTAGGGACGGGATTACTCTTGTTATTTCGCGATTTATTCGACCTCTGTTTAACATTGTTATCATTTGACGAGTTAAATGCACTAGGCTGTGTATTATGATTATAATATATTCGGCACTGATCTTTGATGAAGGAAATGAAGCTATCTAGTGTAGGTATTTTATTATTACGTTCCGTCATCTCGAAGGCACGAACCGTTTCTGGGTCGAACTTTTTTAGAGCAAGTTGTAATAGTATAAAGTCGGAAAGATCCTTTAATTTTAGGTTTTTAAGGGCACTAACGGCGGTAATAAAGTTATCTATGAACAGCTGGAAATTCGAAACAGAGGCGGGGCCAGACAATTTAAGATTCAAAGCCTGATCAAAGTAGGTAGACGCTAGGACACGAGTATCTTGATACCTATCAAGGAGTGACTGGAATATGATCTGATAATTCTCAGCACTGGGAGTTACACCTGCAAATACGGATTGCGCTTTCGGTGACAGTTTACCTATTAAATAGTACAACCTGTCTTCGTCTGTCAGAGAGCCATTATCGTGCACTGTTGACTTAAAGCTAGCATAGAACAATGGCCAGTTCCGTATATCGCCATCAAACGACATAAGTTCAATTGGGGGTAGACGGGGCAATCGGCCTGGCGGCGGCGCTTGCGCGGTTATGTTACTTCTACCCTCTAGTCGCGATTGTATGCGTTTGATGATGCAATAAAGATCCTCGAATGAAGTGTACGCCTGATAATTCGGCTTCGATTCGGGATTAATAGAGAGTAACTTTGCGTTATAAGTGTCCAACAAATGATGAAAGTCTGTTCGAATATTATCTACTGTCATACAATAACTAAGAAACGATTCTGATTTAGTTTCGGAAGTATGGGCAGTTTTTGAGCGCTCATAAATGTCCTGAATACGCTCAAATAAAACATTGCGTTTAGCTTCCAAAATCGAAAGTTCTCTTTCTTTCGACATGTTTATGTTGGTATAAGTAGGTATGTACAACTAGTATTATATTAAATTATCTGTGGTACAACCTATCCAAACTATGATATCTAAAGTTCGTATTATACTCTTAGATGAAATAAGATACCTAACTAAATGTAAGGTAGGTATAGGTATGCGGCGGCGTTATTACCTAGCTTGGCGGGAACTTTAATAAAAATGGCGGTATTACTAAAAGATGCTTGAAGTATGGAATTTACAAGACAACTATGATAGTTTTTATTATAATAATTATGTAGTAGGTAGCTACTTTGAGTATATTACCTACTGGGTGTGGGAATGACCACGTAATGGGTATAGCTAGGTACTTTAACCAGTTACGTAGGCACTTCTAGAAGATACCTACGCTTTATATGGGAGAATATGGATTATAAATCCTTCTCTTGCGGGGTAAGCGATTAATCCGACTCGCTAGGATCAAAAATATGGTATGGAAAACTACCAAATTCAAAATTTATTTAATTTAAGTGGACTGTATTTAAAGGTTGGCGGTGGTGATGAACGGGCGATAAATAAGTAGGAATGGGTACAAGGAAGAGCACGCCTTACCTTGCAATATCTTCCTTTGCGGGTCGCGCGCGACACGCGTTCAGCTTGAAGATGGCGGCGACGGGATCCCGTTTTCGAAGCTCGACTAAATGGAGTCCCACATGCACCAATTACACAACGACACCCGCGGGCTGTTATTAGTTAAATAGTTCAATCACAGTTTTTATTGAAAGCGGTTGAAGCGGATTAAGCGAGCAGAGCGGCGGCGTGCGCGCAGCGTTTTCACACACGGCTTAGCGGCGTCACCGTCCGAGCGGGAATAATGCGCGTCCTCGGTCAAGGCGTGCTTTTTTAGGAGGGAGAAAGGGATATATCATCGCCCGTTGTAATTAGTTGTAAATACCCCAAGAGATGGCGTTACCACAAAGGCTGTTGTGTACGAACCTTTTGTACCTCCTCGTCGATGTACCAATTAATATCCGACGGTGGCAGAGAGAAATCGGACGTGCAGTTCAGGAACACTTGCTCCCCGGGCTTCAACACTTTCGGTGCTCCGATTATCACGGGATCCGCCTGTGGCATAGCTGAACACAAAATAGATTTGAATACATCGCAGAACTCAACATCTAGGTGTCATAACTTCGTTACAAACTTACACTAACCAAATACGGCGATCGCCAAGGGGAATCGAGTATCACAAAGTCCTTTGCAATCGCAGACGGGCATGCTAAACTTAATTAAAAGCCTTAAATTCGAATTGCGAGTTACGCTATTGTTAGGCTGAGGCTGTATTGATGTCGGCTGGCGGTTTGTGCTGTTCAGATAATTGCACCGATAAAACTTGTGGTTTTAGAGGCGAGCGTGGTAAGGCTATTAACGAAAGCTTGAGCTAGACGCTGTTAATATCATCGATGTGCCCTCAGCCTGAAATGATTTATTTTACGATGACATAATGTGCATTATAACGCTAAGACTTTATTTTTTCTATAATTTTGTGATTTACTTTTAAGTAGGTACATATTTTTTTCGATTTTCTTTACGTCGTAGAGATAATGTTTGTGACTCACATTGCAAAGCTAATCAAATCTCTTTCCCTTTGTATGTGAATAAAGTAGGTATATGTAGGTAGGTAGGTGGGAGCTTGGGGACTGTCGAGTAAGCTACTTAGCGACAATGAACTAGTACAGTGTGTACTTGTAAATAAAATAAATCTTCTGACAAAAGGACTTAAGAGTACCAAGTGTGTCTAGTGTAGTAGGTACTTTAGAAATAATTTTATAGTGTGTAATAGGGAAGTTAATAATGTTGCAGTTATGTTGTTTTTTACCCCTAGGAGCGTTTGTTTATTGCGCTATATTTTTTATTCACTAATGAACAACAATATGGAACCTGGGTCAAAAAAAAGTTATTCTATTTAGTCCGTCAGTTAGATAATAAAAAAATATTAGACACGTATTTTTTACTTTATCATATTAATAAAAAATGACTTGGATAAAACGCAATTGAAGTTGGAGAGTGGGGGTCGATACGTCACAAGTATAAAATCTACATACTCGTGACGTCATAGCACATTTTAACTCAATGTATTGTCGTAATCTTTTGATAAAGTAAAAAAAGAAAAAATACGCATACGTTATTTTTTCATAACCTACACTACGGACAAAAAAAAATAGCCCTCATCCCTATTCATTCACTTCAGTGTCTACCACAGAGGCTTATTTTAGAAACTCTCTGACGTACAAAATTAGGCACAGTGACATTACTTGGCTAGCCTAAAGTAGCAAAGTATTACAATTAGGACAAAAGAAAACAGAAAACAATATCAGAGGATATGAAAGAAAGGTCACGGTGTAAGATTTCAAATGAAAGGTTCCTGAGGCATATCTGAAAAAAAGTATTAAACCTACGTAACCTACTTTATTTTTGTTTTAGGGTTCCGTAGCCAAATGGCAAAAACGGAACACTTATAATTTCGTCATGTCCATCTATCGGGTCCGTCTGTTCATCTGTGTGAACACAGTATATTTTTTTCTCTGGCAAAAAAAAAAACTGGAAAATTAAAATTAAAAACTGAATTCCAACTTATTTCAATCGACCCTAAAACATTTTGTTCTAAGTTGCTTCGCTTACAACAATAAACTAGTAGGGTAGTATCTTCGATTCTATTAGGCACCTCAAAATTAGCAGAGAATGTGCAAATTAGCGTACCTGAGACAAATTCAGTATTAGTTTGCTGAATTTCAAAGGTAGCCCCTTTGATATCGTATTAATTTGAATAATCTAATTGAATTCAGCATACTAATAATAGTTAAATATGGTTTGTAATATTATCGCGCTGTCAATTCTCAGAGAGATGAACAGAGAATGTGGTCCAGATACTTCCATTACACGATCGTTGTTCTTCAGCCTGGAAAACCTTGCTTCACCTAGGAATGGAATTCAGACTTAACATTTATTAGTCACATTTATGATCGTTACTCTATTTAACTGGCCAATAATATAGGTTATAGTGACATAAAAAAACATAGTCATAAAATGTTATGGGCTTTCCCGTTTGAAAATTCGGTGGAGGATTTATGCCTAGTTTTATAAGGTACGCCTCCTTTTACATGAATTTATCTACATAATATAACTTGTGGCGGTATCCTCATCGCCATATGTGAACAACGCATCACATTGACGTCACGCAAATTGCTGCATCGTGCAAGCAGGGTTTACCACGTGACTAGCATATATAGTACGTCCCGACATCAATCGTCGGGCAGTTGCCCACCAGAGACAGCAACTGTCTGGTCAGGGCATCCTCCCTTTTCTTAGTTGGATGAGTAAACTTTACACCCTGCGCCTCATACCTCTTTAAACTTAGTTATGCCATCTTTTTAACCGACGAAAAAAAAAGGAGGAGGTTCTCAATTCGACACGTATATTATTATTATTATTTTTTTTTTTTTATGACCACGCATAACTTTTTACTGAGTGGTCCGATTTGAACGATTCTTTTTTTATTGGGAAGGGTATAAGTATAAGGGCCTCGAAGTTGGTCCCATAAAAAAATAAAAATTGAAACAAGCCCCTTAGTGTAAAAAAATTGGGGTTGATTGATGTTTCACGTACTGAATTTTCAACTGTGAACCGATTCTGTTGTAATTTCGCACACATATGTAGTTCTGATGACACAACTACACAATAAAGACCTGGAGTTGATCTGATGATGGAGTCAGAAGACAGTCGCGAGAGCTCCTCACCAGTTTACAGGAGCTACATCGTGTTTGGGCTTATTTCATTCCCCCTGATGAGAACTTTACACCTAGCTGGGGTATGACTGTCATCGACGGTCAGAGGTTGAGGCAAACATTAAAACCGCTTGGCCACGGAACGGGCGGCGCGAACGGCGCGGCGGTGCGTCTTGCGGGGCGAAATTCTATACATTTGTTTTACTCGCATCGCAAGACGCTTCGCCGTTCGCACCGCGCGAATTTTCGCTGTAGCGAATGTCCCGTGGCCAGGCGGTTAATGGTTACTCAAAAGCTAAAAATAAAAAACTTTTTTGCAAAAAATTAAACCAACGAAAAAAAACTGAAAAGTAAAAATAAAAACTTTTTTGCAAAAAAAGCGAAAAATAAAAAATAACTATGTATTTAGTGACAAATTGATGACCTTCAAATAACAAATTTTGAGGTCTCAAAATTTGTTATTTGCACATTCAACGAAGATCTATCAAGCTAACATTTTACGCTTTATGTAATTATAATATGTTTGTTTGGCGCCGCCTCAAAATTTGTTATTTGAAGGTCATCAATTTGTCACTAAATACATAGTTATTTTTATTTTTCGCTTTTTTCGCAAAAAAGTTTTTTACATACATTTCTGAGGACACTTACAAAATACAGGCGTACCTACTGTTATATCTATAATATTACTGATCCCAAATAACTTTGTACGGTATCGGATACTGTCTAATCTTTGGTACCAGGAGATAATAAAATAATGAGGTTATTCCGTGACCGTCTCGTTGATTTTACCCTAATGCCTCTTGGATGCTTTCGTATCAAAATAATTTAGGAGATATTTTGGTAATGGAAATGTTTTTGTTCAGTGTGGCTAGCCTGTCATATTTTGTATAGATTTTTTTTTTTGTTGGAGTTGGTTACGAGCTTTTTCAAAAAAATTATAATGCAGTTTAATTTTCCCCTAAAATCAAGCTCATCGCTGTTTTAACCACTTTGTTCTTACTCATTGTTTCACTTTATGTCCTGAAGTCCCAACTCAAAGATTCACACTGCATAAAACACCATTTAAAATTTCAGTTCCTTTCAAGCAAACTCAACTAGCACAGTTCAGTTTCCTCGCAAGAATCAGAACACAGAGAAAACAGAGTAAAGAAAAACAAACGAACCGTTACTTTCAGAATGTAAACTTGTTTTTGGTTTCCCTTCAAAATCATCCGTATTTTGTTTTTAAAAACAACAAGCCGGTGTAAATAAATCGTTCATCATCATTAGCGTGGGGCCGTATAATATTTTTATTTGACAGCTAAATGGATGGAACTTGAATTATTTGGGTGTTAAAATATATTTTTAGAGTTCTCTCAATATGAAACAAAGGAAACCCCTGTACATAAATGTATTATATGGTTATTTTTATACTTTATATACAATATAATAAAAGTCGAATAAGTAGCAGTTTAAAAAAACTTAGCATAAAGCTAAGAAAAATAAACCAGTTTTTTTCTCGACTGAATTCTGTTTAATTAGAAAATATCAAACTATAGAGCGTTAATAATTTTGTTATTCACACTTCACATTTTAGTGTTAAAATAGAAATCAACCTTTTCACTTTTAAAAGGGGTAATTTCTATTTTAAAGCACCTTTACCGATTCTCGATTCTCCTTGGACTTTTACAAAAGACAACTTTCGCGAAGAAATAACTCTTCTATTTTAAAAAAAGGTTCAAATTACATTCTTAGCCAGACAATGCACCAAGCAGTTAGATGACGTCACTCGTCCTTAATTAGCATAGCGTACTCTAGGCACGTTTGATTGAGTATAGCATATCGCCACAGTATCGGCTTACAGAGCTTTCTGTGCAACCTGGATACCTAATGCGTTGTTTGTCGAGAGGAGGTCGTACAACGTGGTTGTGTCTGTTCTGACAGCATGCACAAGGAATACTGATCGTGTTACCTTTTGTTTTTGAAAGCCTTAGTAAATCTTTGGTCAGTATCTGTGCTGTCAGATCTGTCAATTCCGGCAAACAATCAAATGATTTGAGAACAGGTTTCAATTAATAAGTATAGTTTCAGAAACCAGGGGTTTGGCCCGGAATGGACAGTTTATTAAGTTATTCATTACGCCTTCCCGTTGATTTCTTCATTTATGACCCAAGTTATAAAAAGCTGTGGTTCACCGTTTAGAAGGAAACCTTTGTTTAAGTATATAAAAGATAACAACACAACTTAGTTTGAACTAAAAGGTGTCAATACATCTACAACCAACAATAATTGATTTACTGACTACATTGGTTTTCCCCTAGCTTTCTAAAGTATGATTCATACTTAACGGAGGGTGTGGGCACATCGAAAACTGACAAAAACGTAGGAACATTACACTCGAATTTTGCGTCTCGTCGTTGGCCAATCCATGCGCATCCATTACTGGAGCACATTCTCGCTCCCTTAAGCGGATTCTCTCGGTCAATAATTATGGCTCATATTTCCATATCCTATAAACGTCTCATTCTTACAATGGTCTTGCGAATATAGACCTTAATTTTCATAAGTGACGATGTCAATTTACTTTGCGCTCCGACGTTTCACGTCAGGTGTGAATCTTTTAAAACAAGTCTAATCTCACCAACAACCGTCATATGTTTCGTCTTCCTTGCTATCTGGAACCTCGGGCCCTCCGTCGACACCTCGCAGGTGTAGGCAGCTCTTGTCGAGATGGGGGGAGGCATGACTCTGACCACGCAGTAGTCTGGCTGACATTCACCGCCTTGCACCATCACGTCTGATATGTTGAAGAGACGGATTGAAGGCTGTGGACAAGGAGATAGCGTCATTCATTTGTTTTAATGGCGATAAATCGCATCATTGCGTGTAGGAAGAAAATTTAGGCATGTGGGAGTTTACAGGCAAGGCCCTGATTTCTTGAGAAATCATGCAGGTAACGTGACTTTGTACCGACGCGCGACGCTAAATAACTAAATACTACGCTGTCATTCGTAGCAATATACATAATTTTGTAGCGTTCATTACGATGGTCTAATAATAAGACCATCGTAATAATTACGGTGAATTCCTGTTTAATAAAATTACATACTTAGATGGATAAAATAAGAGGGAGAAAAGGTGGGATGATGACATCAGAGAGGTCGCTGGCACGACATGGGGCTGAGTGGCCAGAGAAAGACAGGACTGGAGAAGGTTATAGGAGGCCTTTACCGACTGGCGAACGGACAAGCAAAATATAAAGAATCGCCAAATACGAGACTGAAGACTACACTTTGTTTGTCCGACTAAAAAGGCTAATAAATAAATAAACTTAGATGGATAAATTAAATAGACAGAATATGTTTTATTATGTACACCATAAAAATTACAGACTGACCCCGACCGCCCAACCGACCGAGACTTACCGTGTTATTAATAGTCTTAAACATTAGTATTGGCAAGTTTATGACTATTATTGTAATCAGAATAACAAAACAATACCTGGTTATGCCTGAATTAAACGAATTTTATTTATTTATTTTATTTTATACAAAATTATGTATACTGCTTTATAAAACGCAAACAAACTTTCACTATTCTTCGATAGCACATATTATTACGCGGCAGTATTACAAAAAAAGATTACCTAACAGTGGCCTTTTTGACTATTCAAAGGCTTTATCTATATACAGCATGTTTCTATTCCTATTTTCTATTGGATTGGCTTCCATTTTCCTCCGAAAACAGATTGTATCGATAACTGGAACATCTGGTGATAACAACGCATTTCATATTGAATGTAGCATTTGTTTCATGTTGAATCTACAATATTACGACGAAGTTCTAATTGAAACAGGGTAATGGTGTAGAATCGATATATTATGAGAGTTCTTACTACAATTTTAGTGGAAAATAGGGGTGTTATATTAATAAGTGTTTAATATGCTGGTTCAAAAATGTTTTCGAAAAGATTTTTCTATTTATTTTAACCTCAAAATTAATATCTTATCTCTTATCTCCCGAAAAAGGAGTCCTAGTAGTACCTCTAATATGTATACAGGGTGGCAATTTCGACACCTGCATCCGTCAAGGGGGTGATTCTGCCCGTTATTTTACCATGCAACTCATATCCGATACGGGAAAAAAAATACAAAATAAGGCATTTTGTATTTTGTAGAACAGTAGACAGAATATTACGTTTCACGTATAAAAAGGTTTTTTACGAATCTTATGTATTTCATAGCTAAAATTATATTGTACATAATTATAGAATCACCCCTTTGACGGATGCTGGTCAATCAATTGCCACCCTTTATTAAATCAATTTTTTTGTAATACGCACAGAAAATGGTTTTATTTTTCAAAATTGACAACCCTGCTAGATATGAGATCCCTGGATGCAGTCAAAATAGTGAAGCTTTGCTAGTTGCGGAAAAACTACAGAGCACAAAGCAAGTACCACCAAAATCGTAGGAACCAGACATGCGTAACTGTATACGTAGGTAGGTACCTAACCCTTGTAGGTAACTACGTACCCCCAAGTAGCAACGTAGGTATATCTTGACTAAATTCTGTAACTAGTTTAAGTTGCCAACTTTAGACATGTTTATGATCGGTAATGAACTTCGATAGATTGAGTTCATCGATTGAAAACAGTCTAGTCTATTATTATGTATTGTTTAAGGCTTGTGAAATAAAGGTTTGCTTGTATATACAACGCTATTTTTTGTTTATACTAAACCTCTTAATTTTACTCATCATTATGAACAACTTTCACTATGGGACAAACGCTGAAATCGCAAAAAAAAATGTGCTGTTCCATACATTTATGTTCGCATATCTCGTCAAAATGTAGGGAACAGCTGATTTTTTTCGCGATTTTAGCGTTGGTCCCATAGTGAAAGTTGTTCATAATGATCAGTACAATGATCACCTAGGAGTATAAACAAAAAAAAATACGTTGTATACCTATACATTTTTGTCTATATAAGACAAGTCTGCATCTCATCTGCGTGCCTGCTAATGCTACGTAACACGACCAGCAACTAAGTCGTTTTCGTTTATATTAAAAAAATCATAACTCCTTTTTGCTTCACCGAAGTCGGGTAAAAAGTCACCGTCACCATCTTTCACCACTAAGAAGTGGACATTATTTAGAGTGACAGACGACGAGGCGCGACGGCCAGACATTGGTAGTTACGCTTACTTATTAGGAGGAAACACGTCCATTGCCGAGGCGCATAACCTAAATGGTGGTACTGTACTAAAGTAGGTATCATTTGGGTCCTTAAATTTACTGTCATAATATAAATTCTCTACAGTAAAATAAGACGGGAAGAAATACCTTCCAAAGTTACTGTTTACTTTGCAAGGGACATGCGCGAGTTTAAGATTGCCGTGGGAAATCAAAATACGTTTAGTATCTTCTGGGGATAAATAAACGACTGGTATGGAATAATAAAACGTATTTTACGGCACAGTAAACAGGTTTTATATATTTTTTTCCGGATAAACTGTGGAAGTAAAGTGTCTTACTTTGTATAAGTTCACATACTTACGCCGAAAAGAAATTTATCATTGTTTTCTTTTTTTTATTGTTCTGATAGCCATCCGTCCAATTTTAATTTAATACTGTTTCCTGATTGTGTGCTACGTGCCTGATGCAAATTCTCTCTTTTATACGGAAGCGGCCATCGAGTTTGTATGCATCTTGTTTTGTCGGCACAATTCAACCCCAGCTTCCGATAATTTGATTTAACTATTCTTCCACTATCTATCCGTTATCCATTTGCATCAGGACTGCACCAATAATGAAGTTTGCTCACTGTTCTGCTAATGTCATAATAAAGTATGGTCTGGCGACGATAACATTCTCTAGCAATAAATAATATCACGTTATAACTCGTTAGGTACCTTTGAACTCATTATAAAATACCCTAAGGACTTAAAGCCTACGTGAAGTAAATAACACGGAAAAACTATAAAAAATTCTAGTAGCTGTTCCAATAAACTTTGTTTGTCACATGAAATGACAAATTAAATTCATTGGCTATTTGTAATCGGTATTGAACAAATAAATACAAAACCAGTTGTTTCTTGTAAAGGAAATAGAGATTTTGACTGGAAAAAAACCTATTTATTCCGTCAGTCAGACAATAAAAAAATATTAGACACGTAGTTTTGCTTTATCATATTAATAAAAAATTATTTAGTTAAAACGTATTAAAGTTGGTGATCTAGTGTACAATAAAGTATATATAAATAAATAAAGTTGAGGAGTGGGGGCTCGCTACGTCACAAGCTGGTATAAAATCTACCGGAGAGTGAGGTCATGCTACATTTTAACACAATGTATTGCCGTAATCTACTGAATACGTAAAAAAATAAAAATCGTGTCCAAAAAGGACAAAAAAAATGTTGTCTACATCCCGATTGGCTAAAAATAAATAAATAACGTAATAAAGTTATGCAGTTTCGAAACGTGATCATACAAAGTAAGTCAGGCTTATTATGATATTCTTTGATGATCAATTTGAATGTGTTATCCTTATCACATACAAATTGAACATTAAAGAATATCAAATATAAATTCGACAATACACGGCCTATCGTTAATAACACATTATCATTCATGATTTAATACTACCAAAACATAGTATAATCCTTCACAACATTACAATTTAAATAATGAATACACCACGAGCACATAAAATGAAAATCGTTAACAAAACTACAGCCACCATTTTATACAAAGAAAACATTCATAAAAAGTAAATGAGCGCTACCATCTCGCAAAAACGGAACGTAACTTTAAAACATAACTATGTCCTTTACAAAACGAGACAGAAACAAAAAACAAACGCACCTGCTGTGTGGGATTATATCTGAATATCTCGTTAGTGTCCCGGTACCACTTGACAGAATGGAGCTTCTGTTCATCCATCTTGAAGTGGCAGCTGAGCTCGGCAGCCCGCCGGGGATCCGCGTAGAGCGGCACCTTTAGCTGCGATATGTCGTGTGCTGATGTTATTGCTGTGGAAGAAAGAGAAGGGAGATTAACTCATGTCTGATTTCATATAATCGACTATCGATAGAATGACGGCTGTCGCAGAAACCGTCGCTGTGGCTTTGCCACAGCATTATACCACAGTCTAAACATCATACAGTCGTCCGACGAAGACGTCTAGACAGAGCAATCGTGCGGGGCGAGACGGGGGAAGCGCGCTCCTGAACTGCTTACGCTACCGTGTAAAGCTGTTTTCAGGCCAGCGCGGTTTGCCGCGCGACGCGACACGAACAATACAAAACTTCAAGGTATAACAATAAGCAGTGTCGCGTCGCGCGACAAATCGCGCTGGTCTGAAAACAGCTTTAGTCGTTCTAGCTGTCGCGACGATGCCTTTAAGTTGTCGGCATTTACAACGAGATCAAAGGCGTCTTCCTACTGTACGTTTTATACTGTGATTATACTGTAGATGACCGATTTGCGCGAATGTGACGCATAGTTTACAAATGGTTGGTTTTGTACATTTATACAAGTACTTGCTTGTACATAACAAGCAACTACTACTTACATGTAGCAATTGCTAAATAAATAATACTTATATTAATAGGAAAGTCATGAGTACACTTATGCGTATAACTTTCGTTACTTTATGCGTGTGCGTATGACTTTCCTGCACAAATAAATATAATTTGTTTTTGTCCGGGTTTTGGAATGATTTCAATTATTAGGTACCTACTGCATGACCTGGTTAATATGTCCCAGAGCAGGGAATTGACTCTTTTTATTTAGTGGAGGAACAAGCTCAATCGCTACCTACGTTTACTCAGCGTAGGTTAGCACTATTGGGATGAATGAAAGTTTACCTTTGCCGTACCGGCCTATCGACATTGATGGCTATGACAGGCTTGAAATTCAAACGTTGAACCAAAAGCCTCCTCGTTTTTTGGTACGTGGTAAAAAATCAGAAACCGTCAATTGTTCGGATAGCGTTGCAAACGAAACATAAACGATTTTCAGCACTTTCATGCTCAGTAATAAAGTATAAACTTTTAAAAGATGTGTTGTGGTAAAATAGTTATGAAGGTTTTGGTTATCCACGATTATTATTACTTTAATAATTATAAACTTTTAATGGTTACTTGATACAAGGTTTATTAAAACCGTAACTTTACCTAATAGAATCTTATCTGTTTTATTTTTTCATAACTCCCTTTGCGCACAGTGTTCGCTCTTGATACATCTATTTTGTTAAATACCAGGTACGCTCACACCGTTCACTCATATTTAATTAACACTGTTATTTGAAATTATTGTAAAAGCAAATTATTTTTAAAGCCTTGTTGTTGCTTACCGACTCTTTTCTATTGGAAACGACCAATTGGGACCGTGCACCTAGCTTCTGACGTTTCATAAGTGCCCATGTTAGTTTATGTGAAATAAAATATTTAAATTTTTTATTTGAATCGTATAATCGGGTTCACTTCTTTTCTATTTTAGATCTCGTCCCGTCAATTAGCTACTGACATGCATACGATCCAAAAATTTCGTAGCGAGCCATCGTGTAGAGATAATTAGTGTCTAGAGAGATCTAGAATATCACAGATACTATTATCTATCTGTGATATTTTAGATCTCGACATGAACACAAGCATTGTTTAAAATTTGAAATTTTCTCGACACTAATTATCTCTACACGATGTCTCGCTACGATATAATGTCTCGTTTTTCATATTTTTGGTTAATAATTAACTCATAAAATATTACCTAAATATTTCTTCTCCGAAACAACCTTTCAAACGTCAAAGCGAAGAAATAGCACAAAATTCATTTCGACTTCTGACATAACAAAAAGCGTTCCTAACCTTTGGCGCAGAAAATTACCATAAAATTAAATATTTTGCAACCCATATTTTAAGTAACACTACACGTTCTGTATGTAACACATGTGAATTATCTACGCAACGTTTAATAATAAATGAGACAACATATTTTGTTTTTGGTTCCAGTTGGGTAGCGCTGTCTGTTTTTGTTTGTTCTTAAAGTTTTAATAAAACTGAGGGCATAGACAAAGTGATGACATTATTTCCATCAGCGATAATGATGATGGGAAAGTAATAAATACTGATATAAGCTGCTGAAAAGGTTTTGTCAATCATGTTGGAAGAAGTTGTAGAAATACAAAATGCTTTGGAACCGATTACCGCTTGTTTAAGCGCCCTGAAATAATAATAAACTAGTGACTCGCCCTTTGACATGACAAAACAACGAGATTCTCGTACTAAAACTATGTTAAATATTAATGTCTTATACTTATAAACCTTCCGGAATTAGTTTTTGTAAATTATGGTGAAAACCGCCCACCAGCCACCAGATACCACTGTTTTTTTCCATTACCTTCTTTTGCTCTTTCATCTATAACTCTTTCATCTATATTATCCATCATCATCATCAGCCTATTATTGTTCCCACTGCTGGGACACAGGCCTCCTCTCTGTGAGAGGGAGTGAGCCGTAATCCACCACGCGGGCCCAGTGCGGGTTGGTAGATGTCACATGTCTTCGAATTTTTTATACTAAGACATGCCGGTTTGCTCACGATGTTTTCCTTCACCGTTTTGAGAGCAGTGGTGATGAAATTATTTACACAAAGTAAAGCGCCTGCTTGGGTTCGAACCCACAACCCACAACTCGTAAGGCTGTTACCACTGGGCCACCACTGCTCTCTATATTATTGTATTGAACTTAATATTTAAACAAATATCGCTTAACTACCTACGAAGAAAACAACTTTTCGAGGACCTTTGACTTCTCGTGCCAGTACTCTTTCTGTGTAAAATAAGAAAGGTAATCAAGTATTATTAATACGAAAATCACACACACACACATAGCACACTGATCCTAAATTGATTTCAACACAATGTTTTTAAATGTTGTGTTCATAAACGTATCCTTTTATTCCTTCGATATAATAGTTCATATTCCTGTTTTATTAGAATTAAATTAATATGATGATGTAAATGAAAATGAGGACTAGGATTAAATAATGTAAAGTCAGCTGTTACGGGTGTGACAATTTATTTACTCACACGGTAAATTCGTAGAAATGGCTACGATTACATGCTACGGCGTAGGCGGTGCTACGTCGTAGATGCGCTACGGCGTTAATATGTTGGAACACATTACATAATTGGGCGTTTCCGTAGAAATTGGTCCCGGTTACAAAATGGAGAAAAGTGGATTATGGAAATTTATATATGGAAAAGTGGTAACAAAATGGAGGTAACGTTTTCATGTTTTCCAATCTAAAATTGCGTGTAGTTAAACAATAGAACAACGAATGCTGCAAGTAATTCAATTAATCATTTTTACGATTATTTTATTATAGTTAACAATAACAACATTATCAAAAACAAAAACTTACCAGCAGAAATTCCTCTAACAAAGTGGATGAATTACACGTAGACGGTAACGCTTTGCAAGTTTAGACACGAATGATTTTGACAGCACCTGATTGCCAACCGAAAAAATTTGCGGAATCGATGAATAATGTTGCCAGGAAAATAAGTGTGCTAAGATTTTGGAAGTTTATTTTTTACTTGTGGAGGAAATTCCGTTACAAAGTGGAATTTTCCACTACATCCGAAATCGTGGGACACAATTAAAATAGTAAAAAATAATTATTTTTGTATTAAAGTGGCTGTAATTTATGTTTAATTTTAAAAGAAATCATATATTTGAATATATTAAAACCTTTTTACATGCATGCTTAATTTTATGTCATAAATAATCTAACTCAAAGTGTGTCGCGACACTGTGGGACACCTGAAAACTGGGGGGGTTCCAAACATATTTTCGTCTTATTATAATCATTATTATAGTAAAAATAGACTAATTCACTGTTATTTACTGAGTTTATTTATTGTACTATCATAATAAATAGTGAATTACAATAATAGGCCTTCGGTTTTCTAATGAATTATAAATAAAGTCATGGGACAGCACAAAATGAGAGTGGATCAATTTCTACGGAAATGCCCAATTAACATGAAAGCTAAATGCTTTTTAGGATTCCGTACCTCAAAAGGATAAAATATAAAAAAGGAAAAAACGGACCCCTTATAAGGTCACTTAGTTGTCCGTCGTGGAATTAAGTTGAAAGTAATATCAAATATCGGGCGTTTTTGGGGGACTGTCTTATGTAATTTTGACGTTCGAAAAGTGCTGATTCTCAGCCTAGTTTGAATAAATGACTTGAATTAGAATTTGAAATACGTAGATCTACTGCCTCCGGGAGCTCTAAAAAATCAAGCTTCTAAGACAACACAATAAAAAATACGGCCATGTATGCGACATATTTTGATACAAATAAATTAAAACACTTTCCGTTGACCTAAAATCATATTTGATAAGAAACATAGTCTCACAGCACAAGTAAAGGAAAAAGTCCGAAAATCGTTAATTTGTAGTTTAAACACTTTTTTTTCTATTACAAATTTGAATTTGCAGTTGGATAATTGACCGTGACGTTTATCGATGAAAGGAAAAACATTTTTCCAACTACAAAGTTAAGTTTGTTCTTGAGACAAATTCATCCCTACCATGGAACCCTTCATTTTGCGTGCGTGGTCCGACACGCACTTGGCCGGTTTTTTATATTTTGTAACAAGAATTTTTAACTTCATTAATTATAAAACAAAAGTCTGATTTTGCGGCCATTAATATTAAAATGATTAATTTAACAAGTTGCATGTGCCATTTCATTCTACCCATATATTTTTAATTAACTAAATAGAGTATAATGGTATTGTGCAATTTTTTTTGCTCGGTATTGTTGCAGGTTATCATAATATTGACATTATTAGTCCGTAGTCATTCAGTTCTTTGTTGTCAGTAGAAAACATTGTTTTCAATATCACGGACTAAATATAATGGTATAGATCTCTTTTTTCCCTAGTCATAATCTAGAGATACTCTTTTTTATTTGTAACTTCAAACCATGATGTTCATAGAAAGATAATCTTTCGATTTTTCACGGTACCTAAATTTGAACTATTCCATATCAAACTATATATTTTTAACCCATCTCAAACATTAAAATAAAATGCTATATAATATAATAAATTGTTTACAAAATGTTCGCAAGACAGACATGGTAAACCTAAGGGCAAATGTTTGAGAGGCCGTCCGTCCTTGTAAACATGAAGTCCGTGTAATTTGTGTGAAAGCCGACGCCAGAAAGTTGAAGCTCTTTTAAAAATGTTATTTTAACCTTTCAACAGTGCTGCAAAAAGTAATGTCTAGCTATTTCAAATGCCATCTCGACTGTCTTGCAAAGAATATATCTAGCTTTTTCTAATGTGTAGACATTTAATTTTCATGTCTGCGTAGTTTGTAATATAGTTAGAAAAATCCAAAAGTGCACGCCTTATAACACTCATTCATAAACGAAAAAGAAATTCAAAACATAGTTTCTAACAGAAATGAAAAATTTATCACTTTTCATGAAGTATTCGGACAGGATTATTTTTTTCAACTATTTTGATGCTTTTTCATTTCTGCTGCATTAAATCAAATTGTTCAAAAGTACAGTATTAATTGCCATTTAATCATCTATACAATGGTATATAAATTAAGTAGGTTATGTGTACTAGCAGGAGTGTAACAATAAAAACAGTTGCAGAAATGGGGCAAAATTTTTTTTTCCATTGTCGGGCACACTCTAATGCTTCGCATTATGAGTCGTGCAATACATTGTAACTGCGAATCAATTTTCACGCTCCCCCTTATGACCTAGGCAAAATATTTTTTGATATTGGGATAGATCATGACCTAAAGAGGTGCCATAAAGAATATGGTGTAAAAAATATATACAAATCTGCGAAATTTCGCGGGTTGAAGCTAGTTGTTTACTACGTTACGCTGCAAAATTTACAGCAGGCAATTTTTTGTGAAAGAAAAATGTCATGCTTTCTCTGCACAAATGAAATGCATAATACATTACAACAATTATAAACCGTTATACTTAAGTCAAAAGCCCAGTATTCGAAAGAGAAATTCATCATTCAAAAGTTTAAAGTAATCAAATTGTCAACTGATACGACCATAGACATACATTCTGGTCTATGACGTAACTTTTTGATACAAGTATATGGTAGTGTCCTCTACCGGACTCTCATTTATCAAATTAAGCTTTCTAGAACCATCGCGGGAAGATGGAAGTCGGGTGCATGCAATTTATCCTAAACTTAGTGGTTAGTCTACCACTAAGTTTTCCTAATGGATATGGTAAGATTTATGATATCTATGGATTTATGAGTCGTTGCCAAAACTCAATGATATGTTATAAGATAATTAATACGAATGTGATTAAGAACATTTATGAAAAATTTAAATTATCTGGTTCGACCCATCATAAAGAGCTCACCGAAAGAAAAAATGTCCATTCTGTCTGGTCCAGAACTGGGTATCAAACATTTACTAATTTACAAACGTTGCCATGATCTCTCCATTGTGACTTTTTGACAGATTTTGTAAGGACAATCTGTCAAAAACTCATAATAGCCCCTGAATGAAGACATCTCTAACGGACACATTCCCTTACCATATTAATTAACCCGTTAAATGCATAGCACCTCAGTATACCCATAAATCCAAACTTCACACAAGTAAGGACGTCTGCTCCGACTTAGTTGCCTTAAGAGGCTAAAGTTGAACGGTACTTACGGTGGTGTATTGAAGCAGTTTACTCCAAGTGCATGTACTTGCAACTGCAAATAGATTACAGCTTGTGGTTATCGCAGACTCGGTGATATACTTGTGTGAACACCGCTTTAGAAACACATTTTGCTGATGGAGGCTATAAACATTAGACGCGTGCTAGTAACATAGAATAGCGTTATTGGTGCATGAAAGCTGCGTTTAAAAATCTGAATAGTATGATACGCAAAACTCGATAGTATTGAAAATATGTAAACCAGTTTTTGGATTGAAGCTGAAAAAGAAACAAAAGAAAAATAGTTCATACTGGCTGGATATGAGGCTGAAAAATCGATAGGTATACTGAGGTTTATCGTTTATGGGGTAAACAGAGCAGCGCTAAGCCTGTTCGGGTTTCATAGGAGGCTAGCAAATCTCCATCTATTTGGTGGACCTGCTTGATATGCCTAAATCAATGCAAAAATATGCAATTTTACATAAAAAGATACACAACACCCTTGCTAGCCTTGAGGTACTGACTGTGCGCCAACTGTTTGTATTAAGCATCGTTTCTAAACAGCATACTATCTTAGAGTACAATCCAAACCTAATAAGGCGGAAAGGTTTACCTGTATGCAAGAGGTTACCACATTTAAAGACGGCTTTTATTCGTAGATTTTACCCCTTTTTGGGCCCCTTTTTATATGACAAGATTAATAAGATTCTTGAAATGTACTCTGAGAATATTTCAGCGATGAAGAAATCGGTATCTCTGTGGCTTTGGAAGTTAACATACGATCAAACTGAAAATATACTTACCATCTTAAAGTAGTGATAGGTACAACTAATCGTCGGCTTTTTAAATCTATGGACGCTGTAAGAATCTACTAGCTAAATCTATTTAATTCTGTACACACCCTCTCACACTCATACACTCACTTCCTTCACTTTACACACCCAGAGGACAGCAACCCTTTCTTTCTTTTTAAACTAATTAAGTTCATATTTTAAAATAAACCTGTTTCCTTTTGTTCATAAGCTCATACTCGCATACTCAGTCCGAGGGCTTTGAGGCGCTGCATGCTGAAACACAGGCTATACACCTAGTTCGGCAGCAGATGCTAATAATAAGACACAATTGTTACTAAATTACTTTTAAGCATAATTTTAAGTAGCTACGACAAATTGTGTTACATGTTTACTTTTTCTGGTCTAATAAATAAATAAATAAATAAAGCTATAATGTACTTCGCTTTTACAGCTTTAAAATATTATTATACTTAAAATAAATCGATCGCATGAAACGAAAACTCAACATCATGTACTATATATAGTGTGTCCTTTTTCACACTATACGAAAAAAAAATCCTCTAAACTTTATCAACATCGGCTGTAAATTGAATTGACTACGGACTACAGATGGGTAGACGACGAAGCCGAAAAAACGTAATTCTATAAAGTCAGCATGTGGAGATTGCGTCCATTGCCCTTTGCGTTTTTTCTGCTAACGTAGTAAAAAGCTTGACCCGTGTTAGGTATACGATACAACTTTATGTGAAGGGTCAGAACACTACTCGGTCGGCAGAGACCGCAAACTTTTAGTCCCTTCTAATCAAACATGGTGGATGGTGAAAATGGAGGAGTGTTATGTCGAAGGAGCACAAAATTGAGCAAGAACAAAATATGTTGGGAAACAAGCAATGAATAAGAAAATGGGAATATCATTCCATGAAAACCATGAATAACACCAGACTATTTGTTGTCCCACTTCAGGACAAGAGCTCTTTTTGTACTAAAAAGGTAAAACATACCTATTTTATGAAGTAAAATAACTGGAACCTTTATCGAAGTATAAACTACATGCAAACATACATCGAGAACCAATGAAAACTTGCAATGGTTAGGTACCATGACTTATGGGAAAAGGGTCATTCAGATTCCTCCGAATGATTCATCCAAAAACGGAGCGTGGTCACATTGGTCACATTATATTGGATAAAAGTTCAAGCCAATGTTACTTCCGCCATGCAGCATGGTAACTACTGCAGGTACCCAAATACTATTTGAATTACCTACGTGTAATTGTGTAAATACACACATCAAAAGTGTCTAGGGATCAACATATATTTTTGCAATAACTTTTCTCCTGATTGATATTAATTAAAATTTTCTTTAAGGATTCATCAAATAAAGTGTTTTCGTTTGTCACAGTAACGATAAACCAAGTCACCTTTGCATTAATAAAGAAATTTGCCATTTTCCTAATAAAGGGATTTTTGACATTTGAACCACTAACATTAAAGTTCGAAAAAAAGACTGAAATAACAGTTTTCTTTAAAATTTTATTGGGTAACTTAAACAATTAATAATCCGTGTTTCTACCGCGAACACTAACAACACAAGAACATCGGTTTGGCATACTCAAAATGAGTTCATCCAAATCACGCTGTGGAATGGCCGCCCATGTTCGTTGCAACAACAAAAAAAGGTCTTCTTGCGACTGGATACCCTCCATATTCGGCAGAGCTCTTCTCTGTAGCATATCCCATGCATGCTCAATCGGGTTCAAGTCTGGCGACTGAGCAGGCCAGGGCAGGACATTGATGTTAGCTGCGGCGAGAGTCTGTCTTACAACTCTTGCGGTGTGCGGTCGTGCATTATCATGCATTAACTGAAATAAGGGACCGATTTGCACTTGTAGAGGAACGATGACGTCTGATACAATCGTCTCAGCATAAATTTGAGCGTTGAGGTTGCCTCTGATCCAAATCAACTCAGTTCTTCCGCCGATCCAAATACCCGCCCATACCATGATGGTTCCACCACTATAAGGATGGACTTCCTGGCAGGATTTTAATCGCTGTTGGCGTCCAGGGGTTCTCCAGTGTCGTATACGTCTTGTATCCGGTCTCATACCAAAACGAGACTCATCAGAAAAGCACACGAAACGCCATTGTTCTTCTGCCCAATTTCTGTGTTCAAGAGCCCATTGATATCGAATCCTACGATTGTGCATTGCTATAGGTGGTACCCGTAGCGGTCTTCGGGAATGAAGGTTCACTTCATGCAAGCGGTTTCTGACTGTTTGGTCGCTAATTAAGTTCCCTGAAGAGTGATGAAGCCTCACGGCTAACATCATGGCGGTTATTGTTGGAGCTCTTCGAGCTAAGATTTGAATGTATCGGTCTTGTCTCCGTGTGGTGCAGCGATACCGTCCTCCATGGCGCTCAGCCACGGTACCAGTGCTTCGGTAACGTGTCCAAAGTCGACTGATAACACTCTGACTTGTATTCAGAGCTAAAGCCACAGTACGTTGCCGGGAACCAGCTTCTATCATTCCCACGGCTCTGAGCATTTCTTCCCTGCTTAAATGACGTCGCTGCTCCATAATAACGTTGGTTTTAATCAGTAGTAGGGAAACAGTAGCACTAATAATGTCTTCAATGCGTTGTATGTTTTTATAGGGAAAATATTGACAGCTGATTTTCATCTTTTACTCGAATTTGATTCACAGTTCCTGATTCAAATTATGAAATGCACCAAAAAGGATCCATATAAATTTATAAAATCATAAATTTATTACAAAGCCACATCTCAATCTCAAGAAATCCGCATAAAAATGCTTGATCCCTAGACACTTTTGATGTGTGTATATGAGAGCAGCGGTTAGCCAAGTGGTTAGTGGTAGCTCGTTGGTTCGAACCCAGGCAAGCGCTTTACATTGTGTAAATAATTGTATCACCACTGCTCTTAATGGTGCAAATTATGATGGAAAACATCTTTAGGAAACCGACACACCCTAGAACCAATAGTTCGGAGACATGTTACATCTACCAACCCGCACTGCCCTCGTGGTAGATTACAGTTACAGCCCACTTCTTCTCGAAGAGAGGAGGCCTGTGTCCCAGCAGTGGAAACATTATAGGCTGATTATATTATGTAAAGTCAGAGAAATTACTTTTTTATCAATTTGACTACCAATTTAAATTGTCCTT
Source organism: Conistra vaccinii (assembly GCA_948150665.1). Classification (NCBI taxonomy): domain Eukaryota; kingdom Metazoa; phylum Arthropoda; class Insecta; order Lepidoptera; family Noctuidae; genus Conistra; species Conistra vaccinii. The sequence continues at coordinate 9,942,617 of OX411323.1, read as the reverse complement.
ATATTCAAATCACATCTGTATGAAATGGCTATAATACGGAAAATTCACATAGTGTGTCAATTCGAGAAACAATTATTTTTCATGACCACAAAAAGTGGTTTGCCTTTTCTCAATACTACAGTGCCAGGAAAATAAATGTAGGCAATAATGTAACCTTTCTAACGCTGTCGATTACGACGTAAGCTTAAAGATATTCTGTTGATGAAGCCTCTCGCGTTAAGCATGACGACCTTGCTTAATGTAGCGTATGTTATTAAGTAAAGCGCTTTACATCGATTTATGTAAGCGATTTTTATATGTACGTGACGTAAAGTACCAAAAATGAGTTTGATGTTCTCGCAAAAATTACGTTGAACAACATTTAAAATAAATTCTCTAGTGAAATGCTTATTAGATTGTCGGATCGTATATTGAGTTTTGTTTGAACTTTAAGTGGATTTAAATAAATTTATTTATCAAAGTTAATGTTTCAGGTCAAAATGTCACTAGCTGAAATGTCACTAAGTTGGTACTGTAAACTATTGATAGAACCAATAGGATATTTGTCAAACTCAGAGAAAACGGACATGACTGCGACTACCTAGTATATTTACTAAGAAAACAATTCTGAATAACTACTAGGTGTCTGATACTAAGTAAGTAATATTTGTCTCACTTATAATTAATTTCAGTCAATATCCTTTTCAATTTCGTTTTGGTTCACAGAATTTTATTATTAGCCGTATCGCCATTCAATTTTCTAAGAACACCAAGTTAGAAGCAGTCCAATTTAATCAGTTATACTCGCAAACAAAAACATTATTTCTTATTATTTGCTCCTTTGATATAACTGACTTTGCTCTCTAATGAATTTTAGCATAACTAAAAGACTGACTGGACAGGTCCACTCAAATCTGTGTGGTTATTTCCTTAAAAGACCATTTCAAACACTAATCTACATGGTCCTCTGGCCTGACCAAGATTATGTCTGGACTGTAAAAGAGACTGCGACCTCTGAGTTTGTCACGGCCTTTCTTCTAAAATACTATTAATAGTATTTTAAAAGAGTAATATTATTATTAATAATTACTCTTTTAAAATATTTTGTTGACATTAATAAAATTATACAGTTGTGTGAGAAGACGATGCACTTGAAATAAGATTAATATACCACAATAGGTAAAAAGAATTAAAAATAAATCAATGACAGACAGATAAAATCTTCTCAGAGTAGCTGTTACGAAACGCCGAACACATTTTTTTTAATACGACCTGTAAATGTGATACCGATATCCTATTTACAGAATAAATAAATTCATAACAAAGCCAAAGCTAAGAAAAACATACGAGTATTATACCTTTTAACGAGAAGTGTATCTACTATTAGGATGAAAAACCTACATACCTACCTACTCGTCCCTTTAGGCTTTCGTAAACAGACGCAAAACGACTCTAGTGAACCAATTTCTAAGAAAACTTCACGGTAAAACAATTACCGGCGTCGCGAGTCAAGTCGCTCCAGTCTGCACGAGCCTTAAAGCTTTGGTTTCCTGAGAAAGCGAACAGCGGTCACACAGTAACGGCTGACCAAATACAGAGCGTTTTTGACACCTTAACGTCAAATACTGATTAAAATGACAGATTTTCATTTTATAGTTTCACTCAGAGTAATAACTTAGTTGTAATAACTAACTGTCTGAGTAGTTTGACCAGACCATAGACATATTTTTTATAATACGTCTACGAGTATGACAGAACCACTTTCCTAGCAAACCGTACCTTTGAGGAAAGTTCTTACAATCAATCTATCTTCAACTTTCTGACTAACTGACCGACTCTTTGACAATTCAAAAGTGCCTGTAAATGGTTTAATTGAAATAAATGCTTTGAGTTTAAGTTTGAGTTTGAATCTGCTTAGCATTTTCCCAACTATGATGGGGTCGGCTTTCAGTCTAACCGGATGCAGCTATAATACCACTATTTTCCTTGGAGCGACTGCCTACCTGACCTCCTATATATACCTCTTGGTAAGACTTTCGAGCTTCTGACGACTGTCAAAGATTCATGAATTACAGCCGGGACCAACGGCATAACGAGCTTTCCGAGGCACGGAGGAGTCTCGGTATGTAAAGATGGTCCCATTCACTGACCAACCCCGGCAAGCGTAGCTTAACCTGATGGATCGACCCGTGCGGCTGTTATAAAGTTCCTTTTAACATTAAATGAGGTATAAACAAAAGACGAATCAATAGCACCATTTAAATGCCTTCCAAAATTAAACTTAGAACCTATCAACAGTTACTTTAGCTAGCGTAGAATTTTCGAGTGAATCCGAAAAGTTTCCAACTCTTGGGAAGATCTCACTTCTATTATAATAATTTCCTTAAAGTTATACGTGTTTATTTTGTCTAAGATAAATCCTAAAATATTGGTATCTGTGCTGAAAAGTTTTGACGGAAGTTCTAATAACAATCTTGATACGAGTATCAGACAAAAAAAATCTAAGGAATCTCTTTAGCTAATTGTGATGGGAAATTCAGTAACATTATACTTTTAAAACTTTTTTACAAAAAAAAAACTACAAATTTTTCATTTTTCACTTTTTAGTTGTGGTACCTACACCACACAAATTGGAAGACCACTACCTGCTATGTAAATTATTATAACATCACCCACATTGACTAATTAGGAAAAATATGTATTATTGAAGCTTACTCAAAAACTACCCAAGCAAAGTTAATAAAATTTATACGGGACGACCGCGCAAGCTTCCTCCACGAAATAAACGAAGAAAGAATTTTCAAAATTGACGAAAATATCGATGAATATATATATTTTTTTAAACATACATACAGACGAACATAGAAGTCCTTTCCTTTTTGGAAGTCGTATAAAAATGTAAATATAATTTGTTTAAAAAAAAATCCTCATTTTTATTACGACTTCTGATGTCAAATAAATTAAAACGTTTTGAAATTCATAAACTAGATGTTAGACTCGGACTGTATGTCAGGTCTGGCAAAGTTAAATAAAATTATGCTAACATACGATTCTGAAAATCCCAGTGAACATAAATAACAACTAAAATGTAGTGAATGAACTCAAACTATCGGATATGTACAAAGTTTAAATAAACATTTAATAATCCGTTAAGTTACACAGTTTGACTAAATTAAAATAATACCTAATATGTTGCAGAATATAAATCTTATACATATTATCCCTAGCAATGTGTTCTTTCATGACTTTGTATGTATCAACGTATATTTGCATGGATAAGTAGGTAATACAACCGATCCTATTCGAGATCAAAAGGTTTGATTCTACGAAAATGTTCTAACAATGTTTGAGCTAACATTTTCGTCGCCGAAAAAACTTGACTCTCACGGATATTCATTTATAGTCTTTAAAGAGTTATTTACTATAATATTCTCATATAATTTATTCCCGAAACGGAAATTCCAGTCCATTTACTCTACTTTAGCACTTTGGTTCGACGAAGGGAAAGAAATGCTTTTAATAAAAGTAATTTCGGAGCAAATTTACTCGATTTGCGTCGGATAAAGGTTGAATAATAATTATGGAGGAGGGTTCCAACTAAGTAATTTGCTTAAGTTGCGTTGCTGTGAGCGTTCTATTGACGCCCGACTGACGCGACGCTGGCATTCAAAATATCAAAAGTTTCCAGTGAACTCACTCCTACTGAATATTCATTGTTATTAATTGTTTCATTAGTTTTACTAACGTTTTTATTAATCCACTGAGACAACAATTAATATAGCCATTTGTTTTATTATTAATGCCGACGCGTCATTTTGAATTTGCGTTGAAACATTGTCACTCCCCAAGGGTTTATTTGACAAATTTTATTTTCACATTACTGAGATGAGGTTGTCAAAATAATAAATCGATTTGCGGGTGATGAGGATTGAAAATGTTGAAGATTGTTATTAGAACTGGCTTGTAATTTGAAAATATTTTTTTAGATGTTTTTACGATTTTCAAGTTTTCCTGTCTTTCCAAAGGTTGTCTGGAGATTATAATAACTGTTGTGAACGTTCAACTGTATATATAGACGTTCACATAAGTATGCATGTACATTATCACAAGATTTACACAAGAAGTAGACAAAATTACCATGTGTTTAGGAACCGAATAGCAGCACTAATTAAGCGAATGCAAGGAATATACAAATTAATTCATAACACCACTACATTCATTAGAATAATCATTGGTGTACCTACAATAAAGATAATCATAACATTGATTAATAAATGAATGCACCTCAAAAATCCGTATTGTATATGTCATGATTCACTGCTTAGCTCCGTATATGATAATCATTTAAAAGGTTAAATCTGTAACAGACCATCTTCAAACTCAAAGAATTTATTTCAAATAAACCAATTACAGGCACTTTTGAATTGTCAAGGGTTCAATATTCTTAACCTTTTGGCTCGTTTTATTACAATTTTCATACGAACATAAAGCAATATTACTCATTCCCCATTGCAAATACCGTGATAATTTATAGCCTTATTGATAGACTGACCAGACCTGCAGAGAATACTTAAGCAAAATTTTAACAAAATCGATTCGGTAGTATTTGCGTGATGTATCATGCACACCATGTTTAAACAAATAAACTTTACTTACTTACTGGACCAGACATTCAGACAAACAGATAAAAAGAAAAAGCGTCTAAAAACTGCTTTAAAAACAAAAACAATGTTCAGTTTTGGCTTCGCTACGATTTTATTATAAGGTTGGTTTCATGTTTTCTGTCCGAAAAATTAACTTTTAATCAAGCTTGCTTTGTGTATTATGTATCTTATTGATTAATGAATAAATATGTTTTAAGTTATATACTTACCAATATAATAAATACATGGAATAACGCCTTTGAGTGACGTAATACAAAGGTGCGATCAAGTTTCCTAGTAAAGTCACTGTCCTGTTCGCGTGTTAACTTCCGTATAGCCGTCTCCTTTGGGACTTAGCTGATAAACTAATTTCGCGACAACTAGTACATACCTACATGTAATACATTAGTACCAATACTATGTATACGCGCTGGTATTAACCTAATTGGTTTTTATATTAGCCTTTATTTATAAGCATTGTTTTGCAGTTGATTAATATGTATTGGGGTCTCATGTGTGCGAAGTTTTAATTGGGTGTAATGGAACTGGAACTGTGTAGGTGTGGTTGAAAAATTGCAATAATTTTAAAGGTTTGATCACCACCTTTTCTAAAAACACGGTGTAGATGGGATCACGTCGTGTAAGTCGATATCTGATGCTTTATTCCACTCAATGGTTCACTCGAGTAAAGTTTCATTTTTGTTTCATTCCACGTTCACACGACACCGACAAAATTACATAAGACTGAACATTATACTCCTTTCAATTCATTTTTCAAATTCCAATCCAATTGTTGGATTGGAATCGGATCTATAAAATAAAAATAAAAATAAAATTTGTTTTATTTGGGAAAACATAAACCATTTTTGTTAGTACACAACTTAGATACTACAATTTATACACTAGGATAAGTAACAATTTTAGAAACATATAAAATTTACTGAGTCATGTACTTACGAGGCATTTCATGCGGATAATGATTCCGCATGATATGTCTCAGCGCAGGAGCTCTCGGGTCCTTAGCCATGAATTTCAGGATGCATTGCTACTTCCTTGAATCCTCTGCTAATGAATATATTTTTTATTTTTGTTCATTTTGTGATGAGACATTTCACTGCGAGTGAAAATTGCAGAATGAAAGGCAAAAATGAACAAAAAGCGAAGCGTCTGATATCGGCTTTTACTGCCACTAATCAAGTATTTTAGCTGATCTTTATCCCAATCACGAACATAAAACATAATAATTGTATAGTCACCGTTATCGTGTCGCTATCAAATGACACAGTTTCATTTAAAAAAAAATTCAAGCAGACTGAACCAATGTTTGGGAATGGACTTATAAATGAAATGAAATGGAATTTATTTGCAAGAATTGTAGTCTAAAGCTAGCATGCAAAATTGCATTAATTAATTAAATGCAGTTAATAAACTTGGAACTCACATCATTGTTATTACTTATATTACGAATAAGAATATTATAGGATAGTAAGAAACGTGGGTGCTATGTAGACACTAAATTGATTTGAGTTTTTCTAAAATATCATGACGCTTATAATTTTCGAAGGGTTACGCAGAGGTGTAACTACATATATAGAACACCCACATTTCGCCAGTTATGTTTAAGTTTCATGTAATAGGGGGTGAGACTATTGCAAGCAACCGGGCACAAATCCAGATTCTGGAGAAATTTCAGATGGAAAAACCTTATATCACTTTACCCGACCTAGGAATCACACCCAGGACGCTCAGCACTAGCGCGTGTGATCACTAGGCCAACGAGGCATTCAAATAAATTTGTGGATATATGGGAAGGGGTGCAACCACCCTTATTGAATAATAAGAAACGCGGGTGCTCTGTAGACACTGAATTGAGTTGAGTTTTTCTAAATCTTGAGTTGGTAAAACTTAAAACAGTTACTACAGTTACTCAAATTCTTCGGTGTAAAAATCTTAAGACGATTCGACTAAGCACCGAGAAAGATATTATATTTTAGTAGAAAACTAATCCTTGAGTAGGTCTTTCATTCTGAAATATAGGTACTTGCTACGTGTGGGTAAAAATAGTTCCTTTTACAATATTCTTGAATTCGGTAAACTTAAAATTAATGACTGAATTAATGGCTACTCAGTTGAAATAACGAAAAAAAATTACCAGTCATAGGGACTGCCGACAAAACTGAAAACTTAAAACTATGTATAGCTAGAACCCGTAAAAAAAAATCCTACCAAAAATCGTAATCAATACGCCAACAGAAGCTTTTACTACAACAATAAACTCAACTGGAAGGACATAAACCTATCTACTTCCCACGAAACAATGCTAATAAATAAAATTGGTTGATAAAAAACTGAATCTGCTTCCAAACTAACTTTACTTTATCCTCGATAAAAATTAAAATGGCGACCTATAACACAAAGGAACTATCTATGTAAATCGTTATAAATTCTCGCATGTAATATTTCATGAATCCAACGCCCAATATTTTGGCAGCCTACATGGAAAATTAATAGCCATATTCAAATGATACCTATGGCGTTTGATGCTGGTGCTTGTTTTTCAACTGAGTAGTTTTACACGTTGTTACCTTTTAAATGGCATTTGCGATATTCAGGTACAGTTTTCGCATTTGAAGCAGTAGCTAAAAATGCCAAAACCTGAATAAACCTGAACTTCGCCCACCTAATAGTAACGTAAGCTTTTACGTTTCTATTAGGTGATTGTTTTCTTCACTTTCTGTGACGTAATGGCGAGAGGTAACCTTGATTTCGAAAATGGTTAAATTGCCATTATACTGCTATCAAGACTTATTTTTTCTGCGTGAGAGAAAACCTATGAAGACCTTTTTTTAAACTAAAAGAAAACATTCCTACTCATTGATTTTGTATTGAGTGTGTACCGTTTTGTATTTTGTATGTATGTTTTGTATGTTGTGTTATGTATTGTGGGTTGAGTGAATTGGTGCCATCTTAATAAAGACAATATAGCCACATTAATATTTTCTTAATATAACGTGACATGCCTACGAAGTTATTCAAGGAAAAGGGCAGCATCAATATATCTTAGCAAAATGATTAATTTGAGCTTGCGAAACATCACCCGTCAATTAACTACTGTAATTTATACTACAATTAATTATTTACCTCCCATTGTAGAGCCCGGAATAAATTAAATATACCTTCATAATTATCAACACCTATGTAAACCGATATCATGTTAATTAATAAACCAATTAATTGTTTGTAAGTACTTATGTTACATTTCACAATAATTCAATTTATTTGTTTGTGTTGCCCAAGAGAACTTTTAACTATTGGCGTCTTTTCAAAGTAGGAATATCATATCAAAGTTGTCTAAGTTCTCAGTAGGTACAGCAAGAACTTTTAATGGACTGAGTACCTTCAGATGTAAAATGATGTATTGGAAAAAAAATCCAAAACTGTTTTGACCTTATCACTTGTATCGAAAAACTTAGGCTATGTTTTTCTTTCAAACTAAGTACTCAAACAATAGTAAAAGTTGGTGTTTAAACTATTTATGTAGGCTTCTTTAATCACCACTAAAATGTCCTGACCTACAGGGTCAGTGTTTAGGGTACACCCTAAAAACTACCTAGATCTCAAATAGGTTGAAACCCAAATATTCAAAAGTTTAAACACTTCCTTAGTAACAGTGTTTGCCTGAAAGTCTAGAATATCCTGTTGCTGTAACCAATTCTAACTTTTGGAAATGTTAGAATGATCAAATATAAGCAACTATTACAAAATAAATTGTTACAGTTACCGTGCAAAATAATACCCTAAGCCAACATAACATAACATCACGCCTGTATTTCTCCGAAGGGCTAGGCAGGGGTCTACCTATAGTACACCCACATTTCGCCATGTTTATTCCAATATAATAAGGGGCGAGCCTATTGCGATCAACCGGACAATCCAGACTCCGAGTTACTGGGGGTACCATAAAATCCAGATAGAAAAACGCAACCCCCCTGCCCTAGCTAAGTACTGCGCTGTCCTAACCCTACTATTGCACGACTCATAATGCGAAGCATTAGAGTGTGCTCTACGATCGAAAAAAATGTTTTGCCCTATTTCTGCAACTGCTTTTATTGTTACACTCCTGCTAGTACACAGAACCTACTTAATTTATATACCATTGTACAGATGATTAAATGGAGATTAATACTGTACTTTAATAATTGATTTTATGCAGCAGAAATGGAAAAAACATCAAAATAGTTGAAAAAAAAAATCCTGTCCGTCAATTTATGAACCCTGAAAACATTGTAGCTTGCGATAAAATCAATTAATTGAGTCAATCTTTTTCTTATACATTCGTTTCTGCCATAGAACGAACCCTATTGAAAATGGCTCTTTTATTCAAAGTAGTTTAATTATAATTAATAAAATAGTTTGGAAAATCCAAAAGTGCACGCCTCATAGCACTCATTCATAAACGAAAAAGAAATTCAAAACATAGTTTCTAACAAAAATTAACAATTTATCACTTTTCATGAAGTAGGTTTTGACTGCGTTTTTACCCATCAATATGGGTAAAGTTTCTAACCTCGCAATCCTTACGTAATGTCAAAGACTATTTATTTAGATATTTACTTGGCGGTTGCTAAGCAAGTTACGGACGTCAATTAGTCATGGTTGGAAATATTTAGTTATAGATATTATATTTTAGTTAGTATTGCACGACTCAAAATGCGAAGCATTAGAGTGTGCTCTACGATCGAAAAAAAATTTTTGCCCTATTTCTGCAACTGTTTTTATTGTTACACTCCTGCTAGTATACAGAACCCATTACCCATCAAGGGTAAAAACGCAGTCAAAACATACTTCACGAAAAGTGATAAATTGTTCATTTTTGTTAGAAACTATGTTTTGAATTTCTTTTTCGTTTATGAATGAGTGCTATGAGGCGTGCACTTTTGGATTTTCCAAACTATTATTATAAATGCAAAAGTGAGTTCGTTTGTTTGGTACGCTTCTTTTTTTTTTTGGGTGGGAAATCATCAAATGACTTCTTCCGCTCTGGGCGGAGCGGAAGGGCGTGTCAGACTCTTACTGACTAAAACCCACCCGTGTTCCTTCTCTTGCCTGTGCCAGGGGCCACGGTTTCCCCTTAGGACTTCCCGCAACGTTTTCACGCTAAACCGGCTTAACGGATTTGAATGAAATTTGGCTGATGGATAGACAATGACCTAGTGTACCCTAATTATGTAATGCTCGATCAATCAGAATTTGAATAGTTTTGAAACAGATTGCTAATCCATTGCTTCATAAGTTCGAAAAAAAAATCTGCTCAACAACGTAAATAACGCAATGAATATTATTGAACTGTCAAAATGAAACAGATTAGTCGGAATCGTTTACGAAAATGTGTTGCGTAATGAGATAGCTGGGTTAGGACATTAACTTTTTTTTATGGTTACTTTTTATCTCGGTAGTACGTTCCCGTGTGATAATTTCCAACCTCCACACGGGTGAAGCCGCCGAAAGCATGGTTACACAAGTTCCTGATCTTGAACTGATATCATATGATATGTTTATTTCAATAAATGTTTACAAAGGTACACATATGTCTAAAGGCTATATTTTCTAGTTACAGATAAAGTAGACATCTGTAGCCGAACTAGGCGATAGCCTGTATTTCGGCTATCAGCGCCAAACCCCTATAACTTTGTCAATAATTGTTTTCACTGCGAATTCATAATGGTTAAAAAAAACTACGCACCTCATAGCTAACCGCCCGCGCGCCCGTAAATCTTGACAAATGGGCCATACGATAACATGACTGCAACTGTGGATATGATCGTTCTCTATAAGATGTCATTATAGTATCGATAGCCCATTGCCACGCAGCACTAACCCTGGAAGGGGTAGTGCAGCCAGTGACCCACTTCCTTATACCACTTACGTCCGATAAGATAGGCATTAAACAAGCTAATGCACTGCTATTGCTTCCTGTGTGCCGCTTCTAGTGATGCCAAAGCAGGCTGATGCTTTTAAGAATCTGTTTTGTACTAATTTTGTTACAAAAACATGTATTTTGTTTTCAAGACATGATTTGCATGACGCAGCTAAACTGGGAATTACATAATCAACAGAAAATTGGAAAAATTCTTCAAAACTCAACTCAAAACTCCGAGCATTTATTTAAATTAAACAGTTTACAGGCACTTTTGAATTGTCAAGGAGTCGGTCAGTTAGAAATATGAAGCTAGTTGCCCATTCCAAAGCGTAATTTATTTATTTTTTATTTATTTATTTAGCAACAACGGCTGTATTACAGCCAATTACAGTAGCTAAAATTATAAAAAAAGAGACAATTAAAAAACACATTAAAGTAATAAGTACCTATGGCAAAGAACGGGCAAGAAACTCCACGGATGCGCTTTTAAATAAAATAAAATTGTTACAAAATATTGGTTACATCATTCATGTTGAAATTATACACGTGAGAACAATGTAGAAAGACATGCACGTTAGAAGCGTCTGTGAATAAATCGTCCGTCTTCAATTTTAATTTGGTGTCAGTTAGGTGAAAGAATCAGAAAAGTCTGTGTTTGTAGATGTGACATTAAAATATGTTCAGGGTCTAACCTCGTGTTTACATCAAGTTATGAAACATGTATTCAACTGTGCATACAGTTTTCGTTTATACCTAAAACAAGTTTTAAATTTAAAGACAAGTTTTAAACAAAACTTGTAGTAAACTTGTCAGAAAAGTGAACAAAATAGTTAACAAACATGTCAAAACATGTATGATACATGTTTTATTTTATATACGACATAATAATACCTATTACGTTTTTGATAATAGTAGTAAGACGTGTTGAAAACAAGTATCACATACCAAAACAATTAGGTATCACAACTTGTTTAAGGGCGTAAATGCGGGGCAAACTATCAAAATATACCAAAGAGTGATCTCTGCTTCCATGTCAACTCACCCGAAAAAGGAAGACAATAAAACAAATTATTTAAAAAAACAAAAAAGCCGACTGCAAAAACACATAACTGAAAAGAGAACAACAATCATTGAACTTTGTCTTTTGTAAGATATCGCACTAACAACAGTTACACCATGCACCTCATATTTTAAAATCCATCAAGCTGTTTTGGCTGCAGAGCGCGAGCGTTTCAAAGAAATAGACATACATACATACATACTCTCGAAAAACATTGCCTTCCATCTGGGGCAGTCGGGTAAAAATAGCGGTAGTAATATACGAGTAAATGAATGGATGGAAAACATAGTCATTATCATTACTTAGCAAATACCTCTTGATTAACGACATGTTGTTTTTCACTTACTAGTGAATGGTGTGAGTTATTACCATGTAATATGGAATCTGTTGCCATTACGTAGGTAATAAAGGCAATATGTTACTTATATATTCATAGTCACAAAGCTATTGTTACTTTCCATATCCCTAGCATAAAATATACTAGGCTTTAAATGTAAAACACATAAGTAAATTGCATAAAATTGTGTTCTACGAAACAATATGAAACGCAGTGCAAAATGAAAACGAGAAATCGGATCACCGTCACTCCGATTCTATGCCAAACGGTACAGTCTCATGAAAAAAAATAACGGCTACATCTAGTGTTATCGACAGGGGAAAAATAGGAGTATTGTCGCCGGTCCTGGCTTTCAGCCAGCGTCTAACTGTCACATCATTACGTTCATCTTGTCCTTGTGTGTCTCCCTTCGACGAACCAAGGCCATAAGACACAAACACTTGATGATATGTTTTATGATGTTATGATATCGCTAATTACTTCTCGGAAATATTCCATAAAGACTTATTTTTTCCATGTTCAGAGGAGCGGGAAATATATTTTCGGAAAAATAAATCAAGAAACTCTCTAGTACATTTTAGCTAGAGAAATAAATAATGCAGCATCTACGACTAAAGAGTGCTTTCAAACGTCTCGATTTCACATCGAGTCCGTGAGGTCGCTCGAATCGATTTAAGGCGGGACGTCCGCGTCCGTTGGGTCCATATATCGAGATGCTGCGTCCAATGATCCGTTACACAATTAATCGCGCAGGTTGGGTGTGAAATTGAGACGTCTGTAGGCACCTTTAGATGTCGAGGTACCTTTTGGATTCCAATTACGAGTTTCTTTTCATGCATGCTCTGGAAAGGAAATACAGTAAACGCAGTGCGATTTTGTTGATATAGAGAAGATGGATAGTTTTTTTTTACTGACATAAAAAAGGAGGAGGTTGTCAATTTGGATGTATATATATTTTTTTTATGTTTATTTGGGCATAACTCCGTCTTATAGACGACGGCTTTGCAAAATTCTTTTTTTGTTTGAAAGTGTAAGATAACATTAGATAAGATATAATTTATTTCTCAGTACATGGTACATTAAGATCTTAACATTAATAAAAAGCTTCACATAATACTACCGTTGCCAGTGTAGAAATATTACAATTAAATCAATTAACAATCCCATTAGTAATAATTATAAATTAGTTTGAAATAAAATAGTTAATGTGTATGCTCCTTCCTATATTTTTATTAACTTTGCTTTTGAGTTAGCTTCAATAATACGTATTCTTCCCACGTAGTCTATTTATATGATGTTATAATGACTTCCTGTCACTATTATTTACCAGGTAGTGGTTTTCGAATTTGTGTGGGGTGGGTACCTACACCAAAAATGTGAAAAATAAAAATTAACTTTATTTCGGAAGTCAGTGTCTTTGGTATTGAATTTTCGTTTTTTGCCACTGACTTCCGAAATATAGTTATTTTTCACTTTATAGTGTTTTTTTGGAAGTCGATTGTTGTTTTTTTTTTAAAAGCCTGAAATAGTAACTGAGAAGAAAATGATGGTGCCATTTTATAGTACCACCAATGGACTTGTATTATAAAAGTATCTGTAATATTCAGAAATGAAAATGGTTATCAAAGTGAGCACTTAACAAATTCGTACACACTTTGATAAAGTAAATTCAACGGTAAACTAGAGAGTGCTGCTGAAAACTATACGTTCATAATTGAGTCCAAAATGAATTCGAAAGAGATGGATATCGACACGCAACAATAATATCGACGTGATTTTTGGAATGGATTCCTTTTGAGCTGTGCTTTGCTTTCTGCTCTAAAGGGTCTGGAAATTGCTATGTATAAGTTTAAAATTGCCAATCCGCCTTGAACAAGTGTGGTAATCAATGCTCATCCCTTTTCTATATTAGAAGAGGTCTTTACTCTGCATTGGGACATTAAAACGTTACAGTATTCTTAATTGAAATGTGTGTAAAATACAATAGACGTAGATATATTTAACCATAACCTATTTAATATTTGAAGTGAAAATTTCTTAAGCCGCGTTGAGCACTTTTTGGGTGAACAAAAATCATGGAACTTGCGTCATCGTCACCGAAGGCGCATTGAGCAGTTTTTTGTTGACAGCGCACTCTGTTTTTTTTTTCTGATATTTTTTTAATGGAGCTTTGGTTTCGTTTTTGTACTGACAGCAAGCCACATAAATTCCTTACATTTTCGTTAGATGGCGTTACTTAGTTTTCATTTCTATCGGCAGTCCCAGACTGCCGCGTTTTTTTATTTTTTTTCTATTTGTTTAGTTAAGCGAAATAAGGTACTAAATATATCTACGTCTATTTTATAAAATAATGGTATTTCGCAAGGTCACGCCTGAATCAATTAACTATCTGCAATATGTGTCTCAGTTTAATAAAAATAAACAAATCGGACCGGCTCTTTCAGCGATTTCAGAGTTTATTTACAATCCAATATTCATACACAAAACCTTTAAATTTACCTACACAGAACCCATTCAAATGTAAACAAAACGTATTACTTAACAGCCATTTATATATGCGCATATCGTTCCATTTGCGAGAATTGCCAATTCCTACGTTCATGTGTGACCGGGCTCGTCAAAGGTAGCACTGTATTTTACACGGTCCCAAGTAATTACTACGATGTAATGGACGGAAAGATCCGGAACCTTCCAGTAATAGATCGGCGTATCCAAAGTACTGGGCTAAAGAATGCAGCGGTTTCATTGGCTACCGATTAAGGCGTAAGCTACACTTTCCGGGATTAATAGTTTAATTAATCTTCTATACAAGCTGAATAGGTAAGGCTGAGGAGTTAAGGGCTATTGCTGAGCCTATATCGTTTGTATAGTAGCAATCCCTTGGCCTAAATGCTGGGATAATGTATGGGTTTATGGGGAGTTATGACGATGTTGACTTTGAATGGTCTGTTTGAAACAGTATCGTTATTTCTGAATTCTATCGAACACATAAGTTTGACCTGATTCTGTTAACTGAAAGATCTTATATTTATTACTTCACTCTTTTTTTAAAGTGAAAACTTCTTTAGCGACGTTGTGCACTTTTTTTGGGATGGGTATAAAATTAAAAATGTTAAACTCACGTCAAATTCAATAGACTGATATAAGGCTTTTAGGGCCTCATGAACCGATAAATTTAAAGAAAATATGATTTCCACTATGGACAATCAATGTCATAGTTCCTTATGGTTTATCTGCCTACCCGATGAGAGCAATAGCTTAAGCTAGCGTTAAGTAGCCTAAGAAAGAGGACAACGGTCACACAATAACGGCAGTCCAAATACAGATCGTTTTTTGACACCCTGGTGAAAATGACAGATGTAAATCACGGCCGTTATAATATGACGTACCCACTTTCCTAGGATTCCGAAGCTTTACCCTGCTACCTAAAATTGAGAGCAACAACAAAACAATAGAACTAAAAACTGTGTCAACTTGTTAGTCGGATTGCCTTTTGTTTTAAAAATATAAAACTGGTTTACTTTTGTTTCTCTGCCCGACAGTGTCCTATTTTTGTTTTTTTCCCAAAAATGGAATAGAAACACTTATGAAATTACTTGAATATCTGGCTGTCGTCTGTCGCCATGTTTTGCTCCTAATAGCACACTCGGTATGACAAGACGTTGGGCTGAATTATTAGATACAATGTTACTACGTATCCTGGATGTCCAAGAAAATTATCCGGTAATTTTGGTAGAAATACCGGCACGGGTGTCGTTGATGGTATAAAATTTTATAAAATTCCTTCACTTGGTTTTTGGCTCTTAAACGTAATTCAAATAAAACTTAAAGGTATAACTTTACAGAATTGGGAACAGAAACACAGCAATTGATGTACAAGTTATGCTTGGCTCAAATAAAAATCATTTTAGAAAATTATGTTTAATCAAATTAAGTAAAATGGGCTCATACTTGACTCGTCTCGAGCTTGTGTTGAATCGTGTCCAAGACAAGAGTGAAACATTATTGTAACCACATGTTATCCTTATGTATACAATCAAATCTGGCGACGACTAGCGCTCGTCCGAAATATCTGACCGGTACCCTAATTACGTAATACACAATCAATTTGTTTTGAAACAGATTACTAATCCATTGCTTCTTATGTTCGAAATTTAATTCTGCTCTGCAACGTAATTATCGCATTGAATGTTGTTGAACTGTCAAAATGAAACAAATGATCGCTATCGCATTGCTTCTGCAAGATAGGTAATAGCCCTGCCGGTTAGGTAAAGCGTAAACTTACTAGTCCTTATATTTAAGTAGCATTATGCATACGTATCTCGTCCGTGGCTCGAGTCTCGGCTCGGACCCGGCACATGATTCATATTTTATTAATAACGATGGTTCCAAAAATGTGCCGTTCAACTGCATACAGAGAGGGATATTATAAATGAATTATATACCTTGGTAGCCCCCTTTTATTTATAGGCGTTAAAAATAATAATAAGTAAACATTTACAAGTGATGTTTGACAACTATTTCACTCAGTTTTATAACTATGAAAATGATTAAAACAGTAAGTTAATAATGGGATCATAAAATTGAAGTTTTCATAGATTACGTGGTAAAAAAATTAATTACACCCACTTTACTACACAATTTATCATTATAAACTTTATAATCTCCCCAGGGACATTACAGTACAGTTCACCGCAAAACCTCGTGTGTGTGATCACCAGAGCATTGAAGCAGAATGGTGATTACGTCACTAGAAGGCTCCCAAGCTGATAACTTTAGCCAGACCTTCGCGCAGATAGCCCATTAATATTAATAGGTTTTTACTACGCCAGGTCCGTACCCTACTCATTATCTTTTGTTCCTGTTAACTTTAGCGTTGTACGAAGCGTAATTTTCTTGTATTTGCATAAATATACGTAATTACGTATTGGCGAAAATGTCCAACCTATCGGAATTTTGGATTTTTGTTTTGTATGAAAACCAATGTTTTAGTAGACAAAAAATTTCTGTTTTCATTATTATAAAAACTAAAACTTTTTGCTTAATCTGACTTTCAATAGACTAACTTTTGATAAATCATGTTTAAAGTTTCGGGCACCGAAAATCGCGAGTCCCTACTTCTCGTAATTAGGTAGCCTATTATTTCCATTCTAAAACAATTTAGAACACGGTACAAACCAATATTGTTTAATGCATTACAAACTCCGAGCTCTTCAAACCACTTCTACATAAACCACATCGTTTGAAAACGCATATCGACTTTGCATTGCCACCTCCATACGGAATGCAAATAATAAAAATTCAACGCTATCTATCAACAGTTTAGTGAAACATACGAGTATCTCGCTATTTGGCATGGTATTCTCTTAGTTTGAAATACGCGCCTCGATCGCAAGTTTCAGCCAAAATTCTAAAACAAAATAGCATATTTTTGAAAAAAATTACATGCAAGTCTTTGGGGACTGCCGATAGAAGTTAAAACAAGCGTGTGGTGATGATGACGCGAATTTCACTCTTTTTGTTCACCCAAAATGTACACATATATACACAGTATACAAATAGCTCATGGAAAGCGTTCGGTGACGATGACGCGAGTTCCATGATTTTTGTTCACCCAAAAAGTGAAATTCTACATTCAACCACTGATGAAATCACTCATATTTTGAATTCTTAACTTTATCTAAAAAATATTTAGAGGTATGAGGAACAGGGTGTAAAGTTTACCGCACGTCCTTTACAGAGTGTAAAGTTCACACATCGTCTATAATAGAGGATATATAACTTTACACTCTGTAAAGGATGAGCATGAGGCTCCGACCAGACGAGTGTTGTGTCTGGCGGGCAACTGCCTGATGGTTGATGTCGGATAGTCTTATACAGGGTGACTTGTAATTTAACGTATTTCTTCCAGGACGTGAAAGTGTGACCCATTTGCAACAATTAAGCAACTCATAAAGCCAAGGCGAAAATACATGGGATTCGAGAAAATAAGATTTATTTAAGATTTTTTGAAAATTTCCCAGAACTCGTCACCAAATAAAAACATAATTTTTCTCCAAACTCTCGAATTGAATGGCCTTCATTACTATTCCAATGGATACCTAATACTTTAATAAACATTTCAATGATACCAAATTTTCTAAAACATCAAACACTTAAAAGTTAGAGGAATAAGTTTTTTTTTTTAATTCTTAAAAGTTGTATTTTCTCGAATCTTATGTATTTTCGCCTAGGCTTTATCGGGTGCTTAATTGTTGCAAATGGGTCACACTTTTACGTCCTGGAAGTAATACGTCAAATTACAAGTCATCCTGTATATGTCGTTCGTGCGGTAAACTCTAATTGCGCCATGCAGGATTTGTGTGACGTCTTGTCTTTTGATGCATAGTTCGTATCTGGCAGTGTAACCGCTACAAACGAAATCACTTTAACTCACACTTTTCAGACCAGCGCGATTCGTCGCGCGACGCGACACTGGTTATTGTTATACCGTGAAGTTTTGTATTATTCGTGTCGTGTTGCGCGACTAATCGCATTGGTCTGAAAACAGCTTAACTCGCAAATATAAACACACCCAGACTCCCGCAGACAATTTGTCAATCAAACAAAGCGCGACTTGTCGCACGACGTATCGCATTACGACTTTGCATTCATAGAAATTGTTCTACG
This sequence comes from Conistra vaccinii, assembly GCA_948150665.1. NCBI lineage: Eukaryota > Metazoa > Arthropoda > Insecta > Lepidoptera > Noctuidae > Conistra > Conistra vaccinii. Next base: position 9,924,009 of record OX411323.1, on the reverse strand, counting down.
GATATTGTGTATCGCAGTGTCGCGTCGTGCCTGTCTGCGGGAGCTTTATTTTACTTGAGTCGGTCTCCTGCTAATAAGGATCGGTGCGTTTTAATTTCGACCAATTCTTGTCCATAGTACCATATATATAACTATAATGAACCTTATTCGCATGTTAACTGCAAGAACGATTAAAAACAAGCTTCCAATGAAACAAGAAGAAAATAAATTCTGTACCCGGAAAATATTTTAGAAAAATAAGTAGGTAATTTAAAGTGAAATATTATATTCATTCACGAACAGACAGTACTGAAATATAATGAAACAAAGACAAAAGAGATAAATCCTTTCATTATTCACGTGGTTGAAAATCAAGAGACAACCTTAAAATAACATTCAGTGTTCTGTACATTAATATAATTAAATAAATTCATTTATTTTCAGGTAAGTAACACCCGTTACCAAACATAAACTAATATAAATAAAATCAAATCAAATTACATTATTATAATTACGTTCCGAGCCGTTCCGCACATTAATATAAATAAATAAGTTCATTTATTTTCAGGTAAACACCCGTTACCAAACCTAAATTAATATAAATAATCAAATACACTGAAACTAAAACAAATCAAATCAAATCAAATTATGTACATTATTATAATTACGTTCCGAGCCGTTCCGTACATTAATATAAATAAATAAGTTCAGTTATTTTCAGGTAAATAACACCCGTACATAATCAGCCTATTAATGTTCCCACTGCTGGGACACAGGCCTCCTCTCGGTGAGAGGGAGTGGGCTCTGATTTACCACACGGGCCCAGTGCCGCTTGGCAGATGTCACATGTCTTGGAATTGTTTGGTTCTAAGACATGCCGGTTTCCTCACGATGTTTTCCTTCACCGTTTTGAGAGCAGTGGTGATGAAATTATTTACACAAAGTAAAGCGCCTGCTTGGGTTCGAACCCACGTCCTACAACTCGTAAGTCGGGGCCGTTACCACTGGGCCACCACTGCTCAATAACACCCGTTACCAAACATAAATTAATATAAATAATCAAATAAAACCAAATACACTGAAACTAAAACAAACAAAATCAAATAGTGTCAAATAAAATCAAATCAAATCAAATTACAACAAATCAAATTAAAATAAATAATGTCACCAAAACAATACTATTAATATTAATGTAACAAGTATGGTCCCTTGTTTTTTCACATCATTCTCAGTCTGTGTAGGTATATTCGTGCCACGTTCCGGATCATGTTATTGTATCCAGCCAAAGACGTCCCACTAAGTATGTGTATACTAAAATATCTGATGAGAAAACGATCTATTTTGCAACCAACGACGATGTGGAGGAGATTTATTGGATTATGGCACAGGATATGGGTACTCAACAAAGCAAATATATTGGTAAAAGAAGAAGCATTTGTAAATAAAATGATATCTATTTAATGACATGAATATAGAAGTCTTTATTCTCAATTGGGTGTTAGGTATGAGCAGTGGTGGCCCAGTGGTATCGGCCCCGACTTACGAGTTGTAGGTCGTGGGTTCGAACCCAAGCAGGCGCTATAATTTGTGTAAATAATTTCATAACCACTGCTCTCAAAACGGTGAAGGAAAACATCGTGAGGAAACCGGCATGTCTAAGAACCAAAAAATTCGAAGCCATGTGACCACCAGCATGTGACATCTATCAACCCGCACTGGGCCCGCGTGGTAGATTACAGCCCACTCCCTCTCACAGAGAGGAGGCCTGTGTCCCAGCAGTGGGAACATTAATAGGCTCATGATGATGATGATGATGATGATGGATTATAGGTACGTAGTTCTTCCAGTATAATAGGCGCGTAGACACGGTTTGGACACCTAGCACAGTTCTTGCCATCCATGCATAAGCACCCCACTCTTCTTTCTAAACGCTTACAGTCCAAGAGTACAACAAACCGCTAGTGTTTTAGTATTGTCATCATATCAATCAATCTTCCTAGCCTTTTTCCCAACTATCTTGGGGTCGGCTTCCAGTCTAACCGGATGCAGCTGAATACCAGTATTTTACATGGAGCGACTGCCTATCTGACCTCCACAACCCAGTAACTAAATAAGTATTGTCATCATATCTCATCACAAATCATCTCGCTATTGAAATCTCATGTGCGTTTAGTCTAAACTAGCCGGAACTTTCACTTCGCGACGGCAACACGCGTTGAAAGTACCGGCTAGTTTAGACAAAACGCACATGAGATCGCAATAGCGAGATGATTTGTGATGAGATGAGCGGCCAATTTTTCCGCGCGCACTATAATAAACAAAAAGATACCGAGTCTCACTCTCTCGAAATAACCACAGCACATAGACTAGACGGTGTTACAAGTTTCTGTCATTTCTAACACTGGTCAACGAAGCACGTATCTGCTGCAAAAACGTATTGTACGTGCGGTTTTCAGGGCACAAATGAAACTCGCCAAAGCGTGAATATCGATATCGGAAGCTCTCCTATGTTAACAGAAACCTTGCATAACCATGTCCAGTATATAACGCTGTCAAATTCCAAATAACGGAACAGCACTATAAAATTTAATAGTGTATTGAATACCGACCCGCAACCCGATCTTCTGAATTCTAATACACATATTTTCTAAAATGGGACAAAATAATAAATTCAGGCTTAGCTTTAGAATTTTCAGAAAATGAAATGTAATATATGCAGTGTACCGATTTGTGAAAAAAATAAAATGGAATTAGAGCTCAACATAAAATTTCTTGATCCGCCGGACAACCAAGAAAGAAGCGCATCAGTAATAATATATCGGACCCTGTTCCCGATACCGGTGGGCTAAAATTTTTTATATTTTTAAATGTTTTTATAATTTTTATTTTAATATTTAAAAATTTTATTAATATGTTTAAAACTGAATAAAGGAAATATATCGTTAAACAAGATTGTTTGCTGAGGTGCAGATTGTGGCCAGAAATGACTAGTTTATACAGATGTAAAACCTAGGTTATAGTTGACGAAGACAGTGGGGCTGACACAGGGCGTACCCAAGACGTTTGTGACAAGACATGATAAATTTTATCATGTCTTACAATTTGTCTTAAATGCTAACACGGGGCAACCATGTGATAAAATCTGAGGCTCGACATGCCTTTCTTGTTGCTCACTTCATAGAGTGAATTAAAATGTCTATAATCATCTGAATATGCGACCAAATAAAATAATACGTTTTTATAGTGCAGGTTCATACAGTTTTACAACTTTTCAATTTTGTTGTGAACTAACTAATTCATTTTTGACATACGGACGAGTCATATGTGGCATTTGTGACAAAATTGGTGCGCCCATAGTAGCAAATAAGACATATTGAGTCCCAAATAAACGTCAAGAAGTTATGTCACAAGTCAAGAGATTATCTCACGCCGCCGTGCTAGCATTTGTGAAAAAACTGTTTTATCGCCCAAATTGTGATAAAATGTGTGACTCAAGCTATCTCACAGTAGGCCATGCTCGCTGCGCTGATGTAAAATGTCTTCGTCAACTATAATTTGAACGAAGAATTTTATTCCGTGTCACTATGATTTGCACACTTTTGACACACTTTTTGGCATACGCCATAATAATTTCAGCGTATTTCGATAGCAAAGTAATTTCTTTTAAATAAAGCCCATCGACCACGAACGCAACTCAAAAGTAATGTGTTACAAGCTCAAATCACCAGCGAGTAGCCAGAATATCATAGCACTAATAGAGGTCCGACTAAGGCCCAAAGCGGACACGAGACGAGGAGAGAGGAGACGTGTTTTAAACGACCAACAGAATTTCGTTATTCACACATCTTGTCCCCCCACTTAGCTTAAGTGGATACCACTGAGTGGAGATGTATCATATTTGTACCGCGCGATCGAAGCGGATATGTGAGCTGTGCCTCGCCGGGGTTGAGCTGGGCAGCGGTACAAAGCGGAGATGTGAGCAGTGCCTCGCAACCTGGCGATGACGCGCAGCGGAGACGAGAATAGATATGAGCGGCGTGCAGTGAGCGGTCAACATCCAACGTTTGCCGCATGCAGCACAGTTCCGCTCTAGCCAGCACACATCTCCGCTCCAGTCTAGCCATTACGCATCTCCGCACAGCTTTGGTGGATACACCCTAGCTGAAAAACATCTCTTTTCGTCGCCGTTTCGGACATCTCCGCACATCTCCGCTTAGGTGGAATTCGGGCCTTTACTATCGCGTTTACTCACTAGTTTGTGATAGGTTGCGTCGTGTACGGACCGCCATTGAAATACTAGTGCTGTAACATTCTGGCTACACATTGGTGATTTTATTCTGGTAACTAGTTACTTTTGAGTAGCGTCCTGGACGACGGGCCTAGTGTTATAGATCACCTTCATAATTCGGTACAAAAATTGTCTAGTAACAATCTTAGATCGCAAAGCATATGACCAAGATACCCCAGCCACTACTTCCACTATTAACGTCCTATCAGCACTTTCAATACTGATTGTATTCCCAATAGGCATATTACCTATCAGGCTGCCTCTCCCGCATGCAAGTAAAGCATCAACTGGTCATTATAACCCGGTGGGCTGCCAAATAGTTACCATAAAAAATGTTCTTGGGGTACAGCCAATATTATGTGCATGTTTCGCCTTAATTTTCATGTCAGCATGACAATTATAAAGATATTAAGTGGGGAGGAAGTTTAATTTGTTAGGAGACATTGTGGTGGGCCCCTCGTCGAGACTTAAATATACCCTGTTTAAAATAGCTTTCACGAGTGGCGGTACTTAGGAGGAGCGCTGCGGAGGGGCTCGTGGTTAAGTAATAACAGCCACACGGGTCGATCCATGAGGTTAAGCTATGCTTGCCAGTGTTGGTCCGTGGATCTTTACATACAAAACGAGACTCCTCCGTGCCTCGGAAAGCACGTTAAGCCGTCGGTCCCGTCTGTCATTCGTGATCTTAGACATTCGTTACCGGTCATCAGAATCCGAAAGTCTGACAAGTAGTCTTACCAAGGCTTATCGTTTTCACCAGTTACTGGGTTGTGGACGTCACATAGGCAGTCGGTCCATGTAAAATTCAGGTGCATCCGATTAGACTGGAAGCCGACTCCAGCGACGGGGAAAAGGCTTGAGTGGCGGTACTTATATCCATCCAGCGTACTCAGGGCAGTTCTACTACAACCTGACTGACCTGGGGCATGGGGTACCAATTCGAACAAATTATAATTAGTCTTGAAAAAAGATCATAGATGGCAGCATAGGTAACAATTATGAAATTAACAGTCGCTAAAAAGCGATAAACGGAAGATTTTGGCTGAAGTAAGATTAGTAAAAATCAAAACTTCCTTGTTTAATGCTGATTTATCTATTGTAACTCATAAATCTCGTATTTTCAACAAAAAAAGATAAAACCTTTTTGTTTAGGGCTCTTTGAAATAGATGGCGTTTTACTCAATTTGTCATAACTGTAGTACATTTAGCCAGTCAATAGCCCGACTAGGGAGGTCTCATTTCTTTGTATGGGATTGGGTATCTGTACGTAGTATTATATTATCTGTGCCTGGGGATAATTGCGTAACTTACTCACTTACAATGTCAATGCCATTCATTTTATCAATTCAACAACATTCAATGCGTTATTTATGCTGTCAAGCAGTCGCTTTTTCTAATATATGAAGCAATAGATAACCAATTTTCTTTGGACTGTGATTGAAAGTGTGTTACGTAATCGGGGTGCTGGCTGGCAAGAGCTATATTCGTATGGCTATTCCCATATTTTCCTTGTTAATACGAAAGCAGAAGCAACCATAGCGTCGTCATAGCAACGAATTGGCCACACCCTCTTTTCCTCTGTGTCATAGAAGGGGAACAAAGGATAGTATCAAGGAGATAGATATCAATCAGTGCATTTTTGATTTGCTCATTGCAGTATTTTGCGAACGTGAATTCGTTTGAAGAAAGGAAGAGATTTTGAAAATTTCCTTCTGAATATTATTAATTGAATCCTTAACTAATATTTTAAATGCGAATTAGTTTATTTGTTACGCTTTCATACTAAAACGGCTAAACGGATTTAGATGAAATTTGGCACATGGGTAGACCATGACCTGAACTGGGATTAAGAATACTTATTATAACGATATTCTTACGGGATCCAGACTTATGCGGGTCAAACCGCGGGGCGCGGCTAGTCCTACTTATAATATTATAAATGTGAAAGTTTGTATGTTTGTCTGTTTGTTTTTTTGTTACTCAATTACGTAAAAATGGCTGGACAGATTTAGATAAAATTTGGCACACAAATAATTTATAACCTGGATCTTGACATTTCTCGGGACCCTGGGGTCCCGGACATTTGGAAGGCGTACGAGGGGCCGAAGCCAACTCGCAGAGGCCCGTTAGACGTTTAAACGAAATGAGGCACCAACCGACGATTATCCCTGTATGCACTATGCACGTGCACCCAAGGACAACCCCCAGTTGGTGTAGGACTACTGCAGGATATGGAAACAAATATATTGGCCTATGGGTTTGGGTGGCTGAAGTTGACTGGTGACCTGGAACTATGGAAAGACTATGGCCCCTGCCTGATCAATGTTATGATATACACGGATAAAATGGCAGGGGGTGACTTGCACACTCAATAATGGGCCCCCGAAAACGGTCGCTAGCACAGGGTAACCTGGATTATTATTAGGATACTTTTAATCCCGGTAGTACGTTCCCGTGGGATAATATCCGACCTTCACGCGGGTGAAGCCACGGGCGAAGGCTAGTTGGTTCATAAAAAGCTTCAAGTTTGATCAATAACAAAAATGAGCATTTTCCGAGCACATAATTCTTAATATTTTCGTTATGTAAACACAAGAGAGGAAACGGGATATGTAAGGAACTAATTAATTTGATTTTAGGCCCAAAGTTTCATTCCTCTCTCGACCCGTGGGACTAACCGTAGTTTTAGGATTACATCTTGAAAACATCTGTCTTCTAAATTTTATCGTTAACAATTTGTTACTTTAGTATTTATGTTTTATCTTTCCGCTGTGATTAATTTTGTTTGAAAGTTGTAAATGAGGATCTATATGAGAATGAAAATTCTTTACAACTAGCCGCGTATCGCGGTTTCACCCGTATAAGTGTCGATTCCGTAAGAATATCGGGATAACAAAGTATCCTTTATCCTAACCCAGGTGGTGGTCTACCCGTTTGCCAAATCTCATCGAAATCCGTTTGGCCGTTTTAGCGTGAAAGCGTAACACACAAACAAATTTACTTAGTTTACAATGTAATAAAATGTTTTTATTTTAAAAATTTCCTCGTGAATACCATATTTCCTATCTTTCTATGGGTATGTGATGAAACCTTTCGACAACAACAATGTACGATAGCAGTAGCACAATGTCCGTCTTCTCTTGACGTCGAGAGAAACATTTATATGAAATACAATAAAGAGGCATTTTGGGTCGTATAAATTAAGTTGTGTTTCTAACTCAAATGATGTTGAAACGTAATTGGTGACCATCTTACGTATCTCACAGAGTGCTACTCAATATTATTTACCCTCTTAACTATAAACCACTTAAACGAGGATGTTATTTTGCCTATGTCTAGCACAGTATAAATAAGTTCAGTATTCTATGTTCATAGAAAACTGCCAAAACGCCGCGCGTTGAAATCTCAGTGTATATCAGTAGGCACACAACAGTATCGAGTAAGCGGCAGTTACACACGAACGTGGAAGGTTTAACTACCGAGCGCCCGTAGGTAATTATTTCAAGGTCACTGCCGAGATATAATACTACTACTTATTTATGCTGTGGCAGTAATCTCATAACATTGGTATGAAAATGACATGGTCATCCTAGTTACTTACTGTATTTATAGAGCGTTCAAAAATCAAGTACCATCTATGAATAGTGTTATAACTTTGTCACATCGACAAGCAAGGAAACACAAAGGTTTTACTAACACTCATTTGTCTGAAGAAAACAAATTGTTTCTCTTTCGCAGCAGCTTATCCTGTCGTGAAGGCTGCACGACGACATAGCATAATAACGATACTTTTCTAGCAAAAGTAAGTATGTATACATAAGATTATGGTGTCGCAAACACGATCCATCATTGTTGGTTTTTGTCCACAAAGCTGTACACTCGAACAAGCTATTTGGTATACGGACAAAAATATTCGTCTTTCCGCTACACTGCCAATGTTCATTTTTACCTGTCACACCGCGCGCCGGCGATCAATGAACAGTGAGTGCGCAACGGAGACGATCGATTACTCGCTGGTATGCATAAGCATACCAGATTCACTCTTGGTACATAAGTACCAAGAGTGAATCTCTGACCGAGTGTTTTGCTAGTCAAGCCAGCGTCTTTGAGCAAGTTCACTATTTGATAGTTCTTGTCACTGCGACAAACGAGTACTCGCTAGCAGTGTGAACAGCGTGCGATCAACTATTAATATAATTATATATTAATTATCTCTTATACTTACACTTTACATATTCTTTTGTACGTTTCTTGATGAAAAAGTCATTGATGCCTAGTCGCTTCCTCGACGGCGCGGCGGTGGGACATGTGTCTTAATGTGATAACTTTTAAAAAGTATTTAAGCTTAAGAGAATGATGTAAAATTATTGACTTCCTAGCACACTCGCGACATTGAACGCATTTTTTTTCACACAGTATTTGTATGTTAGCTGTCTGTATACCAAATAGCTAGTTCGACTGTACTCTGTTGCCATCCCAGTCTTTGTTGTGATGACGTAACGATCCAGAGCTAAGTACGTGCCAACCATGTATGGGACAAAACAAAAGAACGAGGCTACGAGTTTTTCGATGGGCCTGTATATTTTTTCTTTTTATTTTTGGCGTTAACATTGACTTTTGTTTGTAAAATTTACGTGTATTGTTTATGTTCTTATAATTAGGTATCTATGTGGAAAAGAAAAAAAAAATTACAAGGGCTAAGAGCGAGATGCAGACGCATCATTAATATGTATGGGTACGCGTAATAAGTATCATGCAAGCTGAATTAATGAGCAGTGGTGGCCTAGTGGTAACGGCAACGACTTACGAGTTGTAGGACGTGGGTTCGAACCCAAGCAGGCGCTTTACTTTGTGTAAATAATTTCATCACCACTGCTCTCATAACGGTGAAGGAAAACATCGTGAGGAAACCGGCATGTCTTAGAACCAAAAAATTCGAAGACATGTGACATCTGCCAACCCGCACTGGGCCCGCGTGGTAGATTACCCTCCCTCTCACCGAGAAGAGGCCTGTGTCCCAGCAGTTGTAACATTAATAGGCTGATGATGATGAAGCTGAATTTAAACCACTTCCTCTTAGCCTAGGGAATTAAAATTTTATTTTCTTTTATACCGAGGTTTCTGAAAATTATATTTAATACAAACAACGGCTCTTTGTAGGGATTGTAAAACTATTAATATTGAATACTTTCCTGTTCATTTAACACAGTTTTTTCTTCGTTCATATTGTAGCATTATTATTGTACCATTCGCTCATAAATACTCGTTTATTTTATTTCCTTTGTGTAATGTTTTAAAGCTCGTTGGAGACAAAACACTTCTTAAAAATTGTTCTACTAGAGTCGCGTCACACTGTCGCGTCACGTCCGGGAGGCTTTACATGAACTTACTAATACCAACTGCTTAAAAACTTAACAAAGATTCATCCCAATTATATTAAGTCGAACGTAGAATGTATTCAAATTCGGATAGGATAATCATATAATCGTTTTCCCATAACTACGCAATAGAACCCTTTCATAACACAAAATATAATGTATATAAAATATTTTATGTAATCGTCTGTCCCTGCCCGCTGAGTCGTAATTGTTTTTCTATAGGTACCTATGTCATTTGTACAGTATTCTCTTATTCCGCTTTATGTAACCCCGTTGAGAATAAAAAGATTATTCTGGAAAAATCTGTTCATTCATAATGTGTTCTGGCATATTGTTAAATGTTTCGTGTATACGCTGATTCTTGTTGTAATGTTTTGGTCTGATTTGCAAGCAGAATGAATTTATGGTAAAGTTTTAAAGTAAGGTGGTGGTTTAAAAAACATTAATTTTTTTATTCAAAAGTAAAAATAACTGAAATGACAAAAAGACCTGTGGATTGGACCTGATCAATTGATAATATTTAGAGACATAGTAGAGATACCATTGGGTCACCACCCAGTGATATCGGCCCTGACTTACGATCGTGGGTTCTAACCCAGGCATAGGCGTTTTACTTTGAGTTCATAATTTCATCACCACTGCTGTCAAAAAGTTGAAGGAAAACATCTTGAGGGAACCGGCATGTTCTAGAACGTAAAATTCGAAGACATGTGACATCTACCAACAAGCCCTGTGCATGCGTGGTAGATTACAGCCCACTCACTTTCGAAGGGAGGAGGCCTGTGTCCCAGCAGTGGGAACATTATAGGCTGATTATAATATGATATGATTAATTTGATAATAATAACAACATTTGAGTCTTTTATACTTTGAATTTGGCAGACGACCTTGCTACGTGATCAAATCAAAGTCCCTTGAAATCCGAGTTTCGGGCTTAAAATTTTGTAAAAAAAATCCGGAAACACGGTAATGAAACCTTGTTCAATCATACCCTTCAGAGCAAATGAGCCAAGTGCGGAGCGGTCCACGCACAATGAAAGGTTCCGTAGTTGGGATGAATTTATACCAAGAACAAACTTAATTTTGTAGTTAAAAAAATGTTTAAATACATCGATATACGTCACGGTCAATTCTTCAACTGCAAAATAATATAAGTTAGTAAAAAAATATTTAATTATGCTAAAAAACTACAAAGTAACGATTTTGAAACAATTTCCTTTACTTGTGCTGTGATTGCTTCTTCCCAAATTTCATGATTCTAAGTCAACGGGAAGTACCCAAGGTTTTTATTTTTTACTTGTATCAAAACGTGTCGCATAAATGGCCGTATCTTTGTATTACTTTGACTTAGAAGATTTTTTTTAGAGTTTCAGACCCCTTTACCGTAGACCTACATATTTCATATTAATTTCAACTTAGCTCCACTCGTTTCTGACAAAAAGTGTCTTGACCGCTACAGGGACCAGTGAAAGATGGAAGTTGCACGGGGTAGGTAAGTTCAAGAGGTTGTACAAAAGTAGAAAGGGAAGTATTAATATTATTAGAATGTGGATTCTGTAAAGCCAAATGGCATCATGCGTCCATATCAACAATTTCGGTGTTTGGAACACCGTGACTTAAGCCCTAACCTAGTCAGGATACTTTTTATCTCGGTAGTGCTTTCTCGTGAAAATTTCCAACCTCCACGCGAACGAAGCCATGCACGGGCATCCTTTAAACAAAGATTGAAATCGTTCGATTTGTCCTTACAATACTTAGATTGCGCGATAAAAATGTCCATATTGAGAAAATTTACCTCACACATCCCGCATGGAACGATACATACGATTTGCAGTATATGAATGAGCGCAAAATACAATTTAAATGTCATTGTCACCGGAACATAAACGTGACCATCTATTGTCAGGGCCCGGCGAATCTAACGATTTAAATCTTTAAAAATGTTTTTGATATGTTACCTACAATGAAATCAAAATCCGTTCTCGAGCTTGGATGTTGGAAAAGGGATAATTAACATAATGAACGTCACATAAGCTCTCCAAAACTTGTTCTACGAGAGATACTGACGGCCACCTACTTTATGCTAGCATTTGAGGCTATCTAATTTGGCCCCTAGCTAGGATTTATCTTCAATGAGCCGCTTGGCACGATGTTCCATCCAGGCTAATGCGTCAAGCTGTTATTTGGCTGAACTATCCTGGTAGTCGCATACTATAGTCTTCATGATTGGGCTATTAGATCATGTAAGTTCAGAACAAACCAATTACGCGGTTCTGACTTAAGGCGATTGGTTCAATATAATCCACGAAATTCAATATTTTTGACGTTTGTGGCAAAAAAAAAGAAGAATTTCGCCGGCTTTCCTCTAAAGCAATGCTAATTCTCAACTCAAAATTCTTAATTTAGAAACCGGGTGTTAGATAATAAAATCTAAAGTTTGTACCTATGGAAAATCGTTTTCCAGGAGTTTCAACTTGAAAACTGGTCAAAATACTTTTCAAAATGAAGAAACACGTGTTATAAAAGTTTTTAAACTACCCTAAAATGGAGCGGAACGGGTTTTTGAAGTTTGTTTGGAAAACTCAATCGGTACGTTTGTTACCTAGATCCATAAAGGCAACGAAAAAACGGGCGTAATAATATACTGTCTGGAACTTTAGAAGGTAATGGAGCCTTATCGTATAAAAATTCCTATATACCTAATTCTATTTATTAGTTAACTAGGTCAAGTAGTTATCCATATCGTCGGCGTTCATTATTTTTATTGACCTATATTGTAAAATGAAATAAGAACCTTAGTATAACCCAGTTTATATCAACGAATAATTATAAGCAAATTAAAATACTTATACAAATATTATTCAATAACAGAAATTCAAAGGTTTTCCCCGAAAATAAATCTTTGAAGACCATGAATTTCTAATATTTTTTTCGCCCAGCCGCTCGTAAAAGTAACAATTGTAAACATTTCAAAAGGGTAACTTGAACGTCGAACCGGTACTTTATACCTATTTACGTATTTCCAGCGAGCGTGTTTCAAAGAATAAACGGTCATTACAGTCGGTCGTTGCACACGAAAATTCTTTCATGTCTATTCAGTCGTATTCCGAAGCAGTTTGAATAGTGCACCAGTGAAAATAATCGCCATAGTAAAGCACAATCGTTGACTGGAAGGGTGCCAAGACCCAGCGTGCGCGGTGTTACGCTTCCTATGTGTTTCGCTCCAATAGAATTAACAAATTCCCATGCAATCGCCGGGTAGCGGCCACCCGCTGTCAATGAGTATCCGGTTATTTATAAAAAGATATCATGAAGACTCAAGTAAAAAAACACTTCCTCTCTCCTTAAAAATCATCATTACGTATATAGTTCCTTGATCTTGTTCCAAGTTTATAACTTTATATATAATTATATTATCTATGTATATTTACATAGATAAGTTTATGCTTTATGTATGTATGTATTTATTGTATATGTAAATGGTACACCACTGACTACCTGCAGTATTGTCTTTCCTTCTTACTTTAATCCATCCAAAGGTTGTCTGTAAAAGATCGCTTTTAGCGATAAGACCGCCCATTGTGTCACCCTATGTAAAATGTCTAAACCTATGTCTGTAATTTTTATGGTGTACATAATAAAGAGTATTCTATCTATCTATCTATCTATCATGTTTTGTTTTTTTTTTCAAAATTTGCATACTCACTCGTGAAAAACGCGCATAATGAAATACCAAAGCAGTTGATACCCTAGTGGTGTGACCGTTGGACTGCCAAGTCATAGGACTCGAGTTTGAACCCAAGGCACGCAACTCTGACTTTTCAGATTCATGTGTGTATAATTATCACTTGCTTCAAAAACGGGGAAGGAAAACATCGTGAAGAAACCGGCATGCTGGAGAGATCATTTCTTGACGGCATGTGAAGCCAAGTCAAAAGCCCTGCATGAGCGGCATAAAAACTTTGATATCAGGTTAGTCAATAACCACACGAAAAAGAAAGAATGAAATACCGGTAGGTATTTAATTCTTTCTTTCATTAAATGACCGCCTGTAACGTACTAACACTTGATTTTAATTATCGAATAACGACGGAACATCTAAAACTGCACGGCACAGGCTGACTGTATATTTTTACCCGACTTCGGCGAAGCAAAAAGGAGGGTTATGATTTTGACCGGTATGTATGTATGTATGTATGTTCATCTGTAACCTCATAACTTCTAAACCACTGATCATAATTTGACAAATGAGGTATCGTTAGAAGCGTCCTGATTGCCCGCTGGTTATAGGCTATGTGACGTTACATTAAATTCAATATAGCGCCCTCTAGAGGACATAAAGTGACAAACGAAAAAAAAAAATTTTTTCAATCATACCATGTTTGGTATCAAATGAAAGGGCTTGACGAGCACATTACAAATATGTATATATATCATATTTTCAAAGTAAATAAATATGTTTAAATTGTTAAAAACATGCAAAAGTGAGACTGTGCAATACAATTCAACCTATATAAAAAAAAAAGCGGCTCTGCAAATACTTTATTATGATGAAATAATAACCCCAAAACAAATTAAATAAAAAGCAAGTTTAAAAACTATAACCCGACTACTGAAAAATCACGCTCTAAAAAGTATAAAACAAGAAAATATTTCGGACAGAAATCAAGCCATGCCATTATAATTTTGTAGCCGACAGGCATGCGACTACGGCTTTACTTTGACCATTTTTGTGCCTATGCTATGTCTTGATTTCTGTCCGAAATATTTTCTTGTTTTATACTTTTTAGAGCGTGATTTTTCAGTAGTCGGGTTTTAGTTTTTAAACTTGCTTTTTTAATTCTTTTCTTGGTCCATTTAAAATGGAATATTGTATGTATGTATATTGTAATACAATGATAATAGCAATAAATCGTGCCTCTTAATTAATTCTTGTTAGAATATAAGGGTTCTATTTAAAATTTAATTGGATTTCCCAGAATTTGACGCTTCGGTCGTGTGTCACTAACTTAAAATTTATTATATTTTCATTGAAGTCGCATTCACAAGCATGTTGCCGCGTCCACGTAGACAAAGAATAAAGTTCCGTATAAAATAACGCCTGGCCGCGAGCCAGCCATCCCGGTTGTCAAGAAACGACAAACTTCGTTTAATTTCGTCGCCAATTGACAAATTTTAAACGAAAATTAATTTAAGACGTTAACGAACTTGTCAGCGGATGTTGTTTCAAGTTCCAGGCTTTGACGGGATTAAAATACCACGCCTTTGTAATTACGTCCACAATAGCCCTCTTACATCTAATCCGTCCGGAAACCTCAAAGACTTTGGGGCCGTGATGAATTATGCCCAATTTTACTGATACGGACTGTTTTCTTTTTGTTATATTGTGTTGTTGTTATTCACTTGACTGGGCATGTTTTGCCCGCAAAATTTGATACGTCGAAGCACACACTATACACATACACATTGTAAGTATGCCGCGGTAGTTTTGCGATGGCTTTACGCTGCTCCAAATATCGGACGGAGAGCTGCCTCGCTTTAAGGCAAAACCTTTTTATGCTTCTCAGAGTTACGTTTGCTCTTTGAGAATTCTATTTTTGGAGAATGTTTTCAAATGTGGTTCTGTTAAGGCTTAGTTATGCTTCTGTAACGATGGCGCTCGATATTTCGTGAAAGGTAGGTAGGTACAGTAATTACCAAAAAAATAATGCTCTTTGTAAGAGAATTGGTAGAAGTGCCTCCTAGTTATATTCATTAATAAGTAGGAAGCTATTATCTCGTTAATTACTTTTATACAGTTCGATTCAAACCTAATGGCGGCTTGGAAGTTAGCTGTCCATCATGGATCTGGCCAATGGATATTCTGAGATTGAACCTTAAGTTTGAATCGGACTGTACATAGGGTGTAAAAAAAAAATTCTAGGCGTAGCAACACTGATCTGACAAACACAGTCAAACACGTGTAGGTACTTTCATAGTCTACAGCCGCTAACATATTAATATCACTACCCCTAAGTCAAACTTAAGGAAAAAGAAGGACATATACACTAAATTAATAAACGTCAAAACAGAAGTCTGTCCGCAGTAAAGTTACGTGTTAAGACTTACATACATACAATATATTAGCCAAACTTATATTATGAATCAGCCCTTAAGTACTCTTACTACTCTAATTCCCGTAATTTCTAAGATTTTTGAAAGAATTATGTACGATAAACTGCACTCCTTTATAATAAAACACTCAATTTTAAAAGAGGAACAGTTCGGTTTCAGAAAAAATAAATCAACAACTCTTGCATGTTTCTCTCTTGTGAAATTGATTACCTCTAGTCTGAATGCGAAAAAGCCAATAGCATCAATTTTTCTCGATATGTCAAAAGCTTTTGACTTCGTAGATCACAAACTGCTCCTCTTCAAACTGAATCGTTATGGTGTTAGGGGAAACGCATTACAGTGGCTAGAATCTTATCTAAATAATCGCCAACAATGCGTAGAAATATCGAGGCGTACTTCATCAGAAAATAAAATACATAGATCCGCTTATCGTCAAAACTCATGTGGTGTTCCCCAGGGCAGTATACTAGGACCCCCTTTGTTCTTGCTATATATCAATGATTTGCCCAACGTAACCCCATATTCTTGCATTCTGTACGCCGACGATACAACTCTTAGTATTGAACTCACCGATAACAATATCACCAAATACGAAAAAGAGATAAATGACACGTTAAACAAAATAATAGAATGGCTAAAAGACAACAATCTACATGTCAATATTAGTAAAACCAAATTTATACAGTTCCAAACTTACAATAGCAATCGTCACCAATTAGAAATTAGATATGCAAATAACGCGGTAGAAGAGGTTGAAAGTACTACTTTTTTGGGGATAACATTGGATAAGTATTGCAACTGGAAAGCACACATTGACAAATTATGCACTAAGCTGCAAAGATTTGTATTTGTTTTAAACAGAATAACTCGCGTAGCTGGTATCAATGCCGCACTTTATGCTTATCATGGTTACGTAGCATCAATCCTCCGCTACGGCATCATTATATGGGGAAATTCTGTTGATACTATTAAAGCATTCCGAGCCCAAAAGAAATGTATTCGATCAATGACTAAAGCTGAACCATTACAAAGCTGTGTCCCAATCTTTAAAAAATTAAAAATTTTACCACTCCCATCTTTATATATATTCGAACTCTGTGTCTTTGTACGTAAAAACTTAGCTTTATTTCAAGTGCACAATGATGTTGTAATAAGGAAAAGTCGAAATATCCACAAATTATGTGCACCCCAACAAAGAATTAAACAATTTTCGAATAATGTTTACTGTATGGCAATTCAAGTATATAATAAATTACCTAATGTTTTTAAAAGTCTTAACCTCATGACATTTAAAAATAAACTGTTCAACTTTCTTTTACAAAAGTGTTACTACTCAACGAACGAATTTTTTACTGAAAAATTCGATTCAAAATTTAAATTAGACTTACCTCCTAAGAATTGAATTGAATTTCATTTGACATTGTATTGATTCTTATTTTTAATTTTTTTTATTTGTTTATTGTTTTAATCATTATTGACTTTATAATTAATAACCCCTGACATTGTATTTCATAATTTTTGACATTATAATTAATAACCCCTGACATTGTATTTCATAATTTTTGACATTATAATTAATAACCCCTGATTGTATTTGATAGTAGTTAACGTTTCCTTATTCTCGACATTGTGTGGTTTATTTAATTATTGAAATATTTGTACGCTGGAAACAGCAGAATATTATGGACATTATATTATGTGTAACACCTATGTAACAACAATATTCTTACAAATAAATTTATTACTTACTTACTTACTAAGTATAATTAACTTAGTTGTAACTTGTAACTCTCTATAACATCTCCTACTAGTGTAGTGTTGAAATATTAACACAAGTTAGGTACATTAGCAGCAGTGGTCGCCCAGTAGTATCGGATGCGACTTATGAGTACGTACGGTCGTAGGTTATCGACCTAGATAGGCGCTTTACTTTGTGTAAATTATTTCATCACCACTGCTCTCAAAACGGTGAAGGAAAAAAACCGTGAGGAAACCGGCATGTCCTAGAACCAACAATTCAAAGACATGTGACATCTGCCAATCCGCACTGGGCTCGCGTGGTGGATTACGGCCCACTTCCTCTCACAGAGAGGAGGCCTGTGTCCCAGCAGTCGGAATATTATAAGCTGATTATGTATGTAGCTACATTAGTACGTAATAAAAATGTATACCAGCTTATTATTGTCCCACTGCAGCCTCTTCACATACAGAAAATAATAAATACGGGATGGCGATTTTAAACTTACAAGGTATTAACTGTAAGTTCAGGTTTCCTCACGCTATTTTGATTCACTGATGTCAGAAATGTCCAAGATAAACTCAAAAAGTTAAACTTACAAACTTTTACTTCAGAATATGTAGATTGTTGACCATAGCTTTCCGTTTGTGAGGCTATGTTCCTATCTCAGAAATGTATAAATCTACTAGCTCATATTCATTGAAAAGAATGTTGAGCAACAATCGCGCAACATTACATTTGACGTTGCGGGATGTTCTATTGTTTAGCATGAATACGAAAGCATGTTGCTAGCAACACTCTTACATTACATGTCTCCAGCAACACTACAACATTATATTTCGTCAGCAACCATATTTCCCACAACACAAAATATTTTGCTGAAACATTTTTGCGTAATTTTAATTATTATGACCATTGCTAAAAATTGTGATTAGGACACTCCTAAAATTAATAATATTGACGTTGCAAGATGTTCTTTTGTGAATCATGAATACAGAACATAGCATATTGCCAGCAACACTGTTAAATTCCATGTTGCTAGCAACATGTTTCCACCAACACAAAAACATTGTGCGTAAACATTGTTGCGCAAAGTTTGCCAATGAATACCCAGGTTAATAGTTGTGATCATTGCAAATATGGCGGATATTGACACTCCTAAAATAAACAATATTTAACCTTTAACCTGTGACGTTCGGACTCAAAAACAAAACATCATTAAAACACTCCACGCGAAATTTGTTTTTGTATATTTTTTCTCGACTTTGATAATACATTGATAAATATCCACCCACAAGGTCAATCAGTAGTGATAACTCGTGTAGCGTGTTGACATTTTGATTAAAACAAAACAGTATTTTCTACCCGAAGGATTAGGTAGAGGTGACAATTTCGCCAGTTATGTTTAAGTTCCATAGGCGAAATTTATTCTCACAAATAAATGGACTATTACTAATTATAACCTACTGCCATCACCCGGGCTCAAACTCAAACTCCGGGTTGCTACAGCTGAGGAATAGGTTTCTCAGACTTATCTTTCAGAGTTATGTTAGGTTGCTGGGAATTTAATGGAAGCTTGTAAGATTGTCAGTAAATTTTCACTCCTGTTCCATCAACAGTATTATTATGGCAAGTCTTTGAATTTTCGCGGACCATCCTACATTGCCTAATTTTGATCATATTTTTAGTATTTTTGGCAACAAATACCAAAGAGACTGCAAATATATTGTAGGTATGTTGATAAATAATAGCATGTAAGTACGTTATGATTATTAATATAAAATTACACTCGCAATGCATTCCCTTTTGACACTTCTTTTACCCGATAACTTAATGCAAAACATTGCTTTTATGAACTTACATTATTCAAACACAGAAAAAGAACTGTGTCCATTAGCTTGTTGCAATCAATCAAACAGGTAGGTACCTATACGTAACTTAAATCCAAGTGCTTGGGTGTTGTGTTGGCTCGCTACCAGGTATAGATACCTACTTCAAATCGTTCTTGATTGAACTGTCTACTATCAATCAGCTAGCCAGCCCTAGATAATAGATCATCGCAGATTCAAAGTTTTTTTGTTGTTTTTTTTTTACATACATACATAAACTATACATAAACTCACGCCTTCTTCCCATGGGGGTAGGCAGAAACTACAGAACGCCACTTGCTACGATCCTTACATATCATCATTTTGCCTCGTTTACGTTCATACATCTGGTCATACACGCTCGCCGGTTGCGAGTACTACGCGTCTTTTCTGAAGAACATCACCAATAAGGTCGGTATATGTCCTCCTAGGGCGTCCCGGCGTTTCCAGTCACATCTGCCTTGTAAGTACATTTTGTTTTTTTTTATTACCGACTTATTTATTTATTTTAATCTCTAATTGTACAAAGTCTTCTTCCAAAACTAAAAATATAACATCCTAACTGGCGTCAAAAAAATCCTTGATTTTGAAAAAAATCCGTCGAAATAAAAATAACTTCATCACGATCTGCCTAGCCTTTTCCCGACAGTGTGTATTCAGCTGCATATCAGTATTTTACATGGAGCGACTACCTATATGAGCACAACACAGTTACTGGGTAATACCCCTTGTTAAGACTGGTTGTCAGACTTTCGCACTTCTGGCTACCCGTAACGACTGTCATAGATCTACCAATGACAGCCGGGAACCAACAGTTTCATTTGCTTTCCGA
Source organism: Conistra vaccinii (assembly GCA_948150665.1). NCBI lineage: Eukaryota > Metazoa > Arthropoda > Insecta > Lepidoptera > Noctuidae > Conistra > Conistra vaccinii. The sequence goes on along the minus strand of OX411323.1, from coordinate 9,903,812 downwards.
GGCACGGAGGGGTCTCTAGATATGTAATGGATAGTCACCCATCCATGAAGCAACCTGGGCAACCGTAACTTAACCTTCGATCGATTCGTGCAGCTGTTATTATTTAGCCACGAGCCCCTCACAGATTCAATTAGTAACAAAAACTAAAGTAACAATTACGTGTGTTTACTGATTAAATTACATTGTTTACACCCCTAGTAATGACTAAAAAGCGATGACATTGACAATAAAATTCTAACCGTAAACATTATCCGTTATTCATAAAAGAGGGTCAACTGCATTGCGGGAACAAGGGAAGTGACATATGGTAACTGTCTGAACATGGGATCACCCCTTGTTTGAAAACCAGCAAAAATGAAGAAGGGTCCGTACTTACAGTGGCGAGTTGACTTACGAGTTGTTGTAGTTAGTCATAGTTATTCTTATAGTCATTAACTGGTAAGAGATTCTTATACCTAAGTGTTAAAACGGTTGTTTCAAAGAATATGAAAAAAACAGTCATCACTCTAACGGATTGTTATTGATAGCGTGTTACGCAAGTAACACGCTATCAATAACAATCCGAAAGATTCGGAAAGAAATTGCTAATCCATAGCATCATACATTTGCAAAATACGTCTGCTCAGTCTGCTCTTCATGTTGAAAAGTTGAACTATCCCTTATTGTTTTGATTGAGATAAGCAGAAGTCTAAGCCCAGGTTCGTACGGACGTGTTTTTATCGCAGCGTTTTTTTTTTCGTACACTGGATTTTCAACTCTCGGTATTGAGCCGAGCATTGAGAAACCAACAGAGAGCATCCAGTGCGTATCCCAGCGCGTCAAGAAAATATACTGTTGGGTAATCAACTCTCGGCGCTAAGCAGAGAGTCGAAAATCCAAGACGCGAAAAATAATCACCGCGTTAAAACACGTCCGGAAATAAACGAATTACAATCCGTAATAATATCGAATTTTGAATTTTGAATTGTACTTATTGCAACCAGTGATCTAAAGGCTCAGGCAGACAAGTGCGACGCGACTCCGATAAAACTGTTTCCGTGAAGTTTTCATAAGAATTGTTTCACCAGAGACGCGTGACACCTATCTGCGAAAGCCTTAACTCAAGTCACTCCAGAATAAGCTATTGCTTTTAGCTATAAGAGTTTATTATATAAGAGTGTGTGTATGTTATTATTTATAAGAGTTTAATCTCTAATTAATAATTATTCGTTATGAAATCAAGAAGATCCGGGGACATTTTCACACGTTTTAAACTCTATGAGCTTAATTAAAGAATTTAACAAACAAACGTTTCAAAACTCACAAAAAACCCTTTCACTCCAAATGTTACGTACAGAAACAATTAAAATGAATTGGAAACACACCCTTAATTAAAATGAAAAAAAAAGTTATTTGATAACATTGACGGGCGGTGTATTCACACGCGTCCCACATCAAAATAAATTCAAATGGGAAATTATTTATAGCATAGTATTCAAATGGGAAATTATTAATGCTCAATTGCTTTGAATAAACATAATTCCACTACTGCCTACCCCATTGCGATAGCCAGGACACAAAATACAGGCAGTTATGGGGACTGCCGAAAGAAGTAAAGTGCTTAAAAATATGATAGGTTATAAAAAAAAAAATAATAACAATATTGCACCATCAAGGGTTTGATTGAAATATATATAGTGAGGTAGGTTCCTCTCTCTTGAGCCCTGACCATCGGCAACTCGGTCCCTTTTGCCGATGGGCCACAATTTTTTATATTTCTCAATATTTTTTTTTTATTTCTTGTTTTTTTTTTACAAGCTATTTAAAAATGTAATTATTATGTATGAAAATATAATACAGGATAATAATTGTAGGATCAACAATTTAAATTTTATAATTTCTTAAAATTATTAATTATAAATTAAAACACTTATGCATCCACTGCTGGCGAAGCGCAACACGTCATACTCATAGCTATAGATATTGTTAACATTAGGGTATCGGTGCCGCGATTCCTATAAGATTTTCCCCTACCAAAAATCGCTTAACACATCTAAAGAACTTGTCACTTCAATAATATTTAACAGCATAAAAAACAAAGAGAAAGTTATGTAAGTCAAGCCGGTAGTTACATAAAGAAACAGGAAAGCAAAGTCGGTGCTAAAATCACCGTTCGTAAAAGCGAGTTTTAAAAACGGAGTTTTTAAAATTTACCGAAAAATGAAGCTCCATTCTGAAAGCAGAGGTCAGAGTCTTCATAAAAATACAGCTTTCCTTATTACACGCTCTGTAACATTCTTCATTGCATATTTTCATGCTGAACTAGAAAATGTCGAGAGAAAAACAGTCTACGAGTCTTAAGACTTACGCAATAATGCTAAAGAATATTCATTCTGAAAGTGTTTTATACTAAAAAGTTCCTTACAGAAGGTATTTCATACTACATTTCAGTGTTGGCTTCTATACAATTTAGCTTAAAAGAATAGGTACCTACATAACTTATACTAGCCAATAAAGTTAATAAAAATACAAATAAAACAGTTTGGTATTGCTGTTCGTTGTTCCATTCTAAAAAAGAATCATCAAGAAAAAGAAATGAACTACCATTCAGTTATTATTAAAAATGTCCGGTTTTCATTCATTAAACGTTGAAGTTTGTACTGTAAAGGACTAATGAATACTTGACCGCATGAATATCACTTTCATAATCTCAATAACTTGACGTTGTTCTGATGGACTGGAAAACACAACAAACTATTTCCACTTGATCTAAGATTTTTACGTCTTCATATAGATACCAAAAATAAAATAGACATGCAGGGCAGTCTTTGGGGACTGCCGATAGAAGTGAAAACTAAGTAACGCCATCTAACGAAAATGTCAGGATTTATGTGGCTTGCTGTCAGTACAAGAACGAAAGCTGTAGCTCCATTAAAAAAAATCCAAAAAAGTAAAACAGCTCAACGCGCCTTCGGTGACGATGACGCGAGTTCCATGATTTTTTTTCACCCAAAAAGTGCTCAACGTGCCTAAGGAAGTTTTACTCGTTCACTTCTAAAACACACACACACACACACACACACAATCTGAAAATCCAATAGGTACCTATTGGATTTTCAGATTGTGTGTGTGTGTGTTAAACATAAAAGCTTACAAACGAACAAATTGCAAGGAAGCAAATGTTAAAGAACAACATTGCAATCTAACGTCACGTTGAGTTGAATAAAATCTGACGGGTCCGCAATTGTGCTCCATTAATCTAATTGTAGAAGAAATTGCTCTGGGAGTTTTACTAGCACTGAAGGTTGAAAATACGTGTCTATTTCTTAAGGCAATAAATCACTCCATAGTTTTATAACATAACCTTACCCTAACATTACGACTGTAATCCCCGTAGGGTTAGTCAGAGGTGTACCTATAGAACACCCAGATTTCGCCAGTTATGTTTAAGTCCCATGTAATAGGGGCGAGCCTTTGCCATCAACCGGGCACAAATCTAGATTTCTGGCTGCTACTGAGAAATTCCTAATGCAAAAACGATGTTTTCGTAATAGACCAGTAAATGGAGGCCTTTTAAGGGTATATGTCTATTTCAATTTTGGAAGGGGGATGTCTATTCCAAATTTAAACGTTCGAAGATTGCTGATTCATAGCCCATTTCGAAGAAATGAGTTTCGATTTCTTTATGCTTAAAATAAAGATTTATTGCAAAAAAGTAAAACAATCACTGTAAAAGTTACGCTTTTGTGCCTACTTATAGAGCCAAAACTGCTATAGCAAAACGGCTCTAAAGAGAATAAAAATAAATATAACTTATACAGTATGTTAACTAACAGAGGGCGTTCCCGTTAACCCGCAATAGTATAGCGTCCATATATGCCAGAAAAAATATTAAAATTGGAAAAAAAAAAAAAAAAAACTTCTTTACATAAAATTTTATAATTTTTTTTAAATTGATGATTAATTGTAACACTCTGTACACGGGCACTTGTCTTTCAACGTGGAAAGACAAGTGCGACAAGTGCGCGTGTACAGAGTGTTTGTTTTACGTATGAAATTAATATTTTTTGTGAATATTTTACGATAAAAAAAATTAAAATGTTGTTTTTTTTTCGATTTTAATATTTTTTCTTGCATGTATGGACGCTATACTATTGCGGGTTAACGGGAACGCCCTCTGTTAGTTAACATACTGTATAATAATAATATACACATAAATAGAGAAAAGATAAAGGTCAGAGTTTTTCTAAGCCTATAGATACAACGGACACGTGTATCTATCTATTCAACCGTATTAAATTGCTTCATCTATTTCCGAATACCAAGACAGCTAATAGGAAGCTCTCAAGGGATAATGATTATATTATATAACTTTGATACATAATCTCATAACTTGGTTCTCGGACGATGACAAAGCGAATTCTTATCATTCTATACTTTATCAACTGACTTGCGCTTTTTACTTTTTGGTTTTTGATAAATAAGTATTATGACTTAATTAGTAAATGGAACATGGAATTTTCTTGGAGCTTTGTTTGTACTTATCAAATAGCATTTTTAATAATTACGATAATCATCAACAGGATTGTACAAAGGATTTATAATTATGTCCAAAAGGCGAATATAATCACAATTATTATTGAGCATCCAGTTTATTGATATATAGAGTAGTCTGATATATCATTAGTACTCAGTTGCAAAATAGCTCATGGAATTCCATGAACACAAACTTTGAGTGTCAATAAAGTCGATTACACACACGATGAAATATCAAACTAAACATAAATTTTCAGTATATCGCTATGGAATGTTTAATTCTATACCGATAATCTAACTGCCTAGCCTTTTCCCAACTATGTTGGGGTCGGCTTCCAGTCTAACCGGATGCACCGAGTACCAGTATTTTACATGGAGCGACTGCCTATCTTACCTCCACAACACAGAAACTGGGTAATACGGTACCCCTTGGTAAAATTGTTGTCAGACTTTCGGGCTTCTGACAACTCATAACGACTGTTAAAGATCCACGAATGACAGCCGGGACCAACGGCTTAATGTGCTTTCCGAGGCACGGAGGAGTCTCAGTATGTAAAGATGGTCACCCATCCACTGACCAATCCCGGCAAGTGTAGCTTAACTTGATGAATCGACCCGTGCGGCTGTTATAACTTTGCCACGAGCTCCTCGATATGAGGAGCTCCTTTCTATACCGATAATTTTTTTGGGTTTAGGTACTAAAAGTACTCAGCTCGAAAGAACAGAGAAGCCAAAACATCCACAAGGACTACGCAATTATAAATTGCAACTCCACCACAATCACAAATACGTTTCCTCCATTCCCGACTTTTAATTTCAATAGTCCTTTTGACCCGACCACTGATTCCAAACTCCGTCCGAAAACGAGGAATTCAAAGCCCAAATCTGTGCAGTACCCTTTATGGTACACGTACCTACTAACGAGACCAACCTTTAACCTTTCATGTTCCCGTAGTGTGGACTATTCCGTTGGTTGATTTACGTCCGAAAGGGGTGTATTTTAGAAATATTTTATAATAGTAAATATGGGTAGTATTGACGGCGGTATAGCAGCCGGGCATCGGGACCCCTACTAAAACTTAGGGTCGTTTATTGTGGGTATAATCATAAATCTCACGCCACGTTATTGGCAATGGGCTAGGGGTTAGGTGGGTGGATAATTATGATAACTTAGGGGTAGTTTATAGTGGCGGCCAGAAAAAAATGCGTAGCCAACATTATCTTGGGTCGTGTTTGGGTTTTGTGTCGCAATTTATAAATTTTACTGTATTTTTTTTTCAAACTTAGTTTTTTTTTCCTGAATTGTATTTAGTTTTTTTTTTGTCAGATTATATTTAATATTTTGTAAAATTAATAATAATTTTTGAGCAGTTTCATCATTTGCAATTATTATACTTAAGTAACAATAAAAATATTTTAGAAAATATTCACTTCTCTACTCACCACACAACGCAATGAACGCCAAAAACTTCATTTTTACGTAATCAGAATATCTCATAATTACATAATTTAATGGTCTAAATTCACAGTAAAATAAAACAAAACTCAGTCACATCATACCATATAAATTCACACTGTTTAGCGTATCTTTAAATACAACAAACACACAGTAGCACATTTTCCATTTTCCTAGATTTTCCTGGTTAATATTTTAAACACAATTTTTATTAGATGTTCGAATTTTTTGAGTTAGTTTTGTAAGTTTACATTTGGCTTACACCACCGTTCGCGCGCGTATTCCATATTTGAATGGCGTGGGGAACTGAGGCGTGCTCCCGGTTCGAAGGCTGTCCGCCTAATGTCCTTGGTGTTTCCCGCTAGGGCAGCGTCATGCGCACTGTGCACTCCCCTTTAAGGGCTCTTAAGTGGATTAAGTTTTAAAACTTTGACAATTGATAAAATGAGATCCAGTCTGTTTTGATGAAATCGTTAAGTGAAAAGTTGTAATGCCAGGTCTTTATTTGATAAATTAATGCACACCGGAAGATTGTCAAGGCTGTGTGCCTGGAATATTTTATTAGTAAGTTGTTAACTCGTTATTGAAGATTGCTTAGCTTTCAAAATTTCAAAAAGTAATGAGGTATAGAGAGCTTATAACAGACGGGTTTAACTTGCAACTTTGACCACTGTTAGTTGCTTTTTGGTCGCATTTTCATTCAAATCGATTTCCAGATATACTTCGTTAGGTACGAGATAAAATGGTTTTTATTTGTTACTTTGTAGTATAGTCTGGTTATTGTAGTATCATCGTTCAATTAAACTGCAATCACCAATCTGTCAGAATTCCCTCGCGACCGTTTATATCAGGCTCGTGAAATTCATGTTCAGTAGTGCGTTTACGGACTGAAATGATACGATGATGATAAAAATGATATTGAAATCGTAAACAATAAAAATGCTGTCCGCATTTTCAATGCGCAATAACGGTGGACTAATAACCTGGTGAAGGCCGCAGAAATCTGCTGGATACGAGAAGCACAGAACCGGTCAAAGTGGCGGTGCTTGGGAACAGCTTATGTCCAGCAGTGAACGTCTTTCGGCTGAAATAATGATGATGAAAAACGGTGGCATTTTTCGTGTTTAACCTAAACTCTGTCGACTTTAATTACTACCTATAAGCTGTCATCACACTGACGAAGGGATTGGAATCATGCGGTGCTGAAAGACTGTTATTTAGTTAGGAAAGCAATTTGAGCCAATGGTCTAGCCTAGACAGAACCCTCAGTCTCGGCTGTTAAAGCCACTCTGATACTATCGTTGGTATAGTTAAGTAAGGTTAACGTAGTAAAAAGCTTGCTATCTTTTAACAGGACTATGTAGGTTATAATATTACGGATAGATTTATGATTGTCTGGCAGTTTGAATACTTCATGCTGCCTACCCAGATATAATTTGGTATTTTTCGTTGAATCGTCGAGCTCCTTAACTTCTGAGATGAACTATAGTTGGCCGCGCCTTAGGTAATAGATTATTATAGAAATAGATTGAGCGCCTTATCTTACTTAATCTATTCCGGCGCCGTACTTCGCGACGGCAACACGCGTTGAAAGTTCCGGCTAGTTTAGACAAAACGCACATGAGATTGCAATAGCGAGATGAGGCGCCATCTAAGGCGCGGCCAACTAGATCTATTTATGATCTGATCATTACAATGTAATTGTATCAGAGGCATTAACCACTTTCTTTCGGTGTTTTTCTCAGAGTCGTGGACGTCTATTAAAATAACAAAAATAGAGTTTATAAGTGTTTCTTAATAAATGATAATTACATTTAACGTCACTTAACAAAACAGACACATAATAGAATCATCCGAGGGTCTCAAAGAAAGGAAGTCTAGAATAAAATTATTTCACCATAGATATAGAGCTCGCTATATGACACCAGGTCAGTCACTAACCACAAAAAAAAAGAAAAGACAAATAAAATAACACATGCGCTTAAGTATAAAATTACAGCTTTATGATAAAGAGATTACAATATTTAAAAAAATGACATTTTCTTTAAACTATAATTACTTCCTACGTCTGGCCATGTCACTTTTTCATACCATTATCTGATAGAAATTTGACTGTCAAACCCTTATCACTAGGATTTTTCATAGAAAGTTACTATAACGTTATTACATCCTTGTGGGGTTTTGTAAACATAGGGTTTGTAAAGAACTCAAATTTTTGACTGACTGCTTAAATTACATGTTAATATGCATACATTTCTGTAAAAGAAAAGTATGAGATTGGTAAGGAAGGAAGAACTTTTGGGCTTAGCTTGTTGGATCAACTTGCTTATGCGCATATTCTAAACTCTTATAATGTAAACGCCTAACAAAGCTTGCAAGCAAATAAGACACACAAACAAAACAAAATACGTAGGCTACTATGACATCAAAACAAATCTTTAACAACATGATTCTAAAACTTGAACATCAATCGTCTGTAAAAAGACCAATACATGCGAGTGGCAAGCTATTAAACTACAATATTTTCCCTGCAACGCCTAAAGTAAACAATTCGGAAAGAGATAAAAAAATTGTTCGAAAACTTGGAACAAACATTCGACAAGAGAAAAAAGTAATTTATTCGTCCTACGTCATATTTTTCGCCCCGCGGCCCTCGTAAAGTTTGCGTACATTACGGGATGGCGTAATAGTGGCATTTCCTACGTGACAAAACATTGGTTGACTGAAATTTTGTATATGTTTTATTTTACGTGTCTATTTGGTTGTTCTTGCTGATGGAGTTCCGAAAATAGAATGAGACGCACAGAAAATTTGGAATTCACATCGTGCCAGACCAACGCTAAAGAAAATCTTTGTTGACGTATCCACAAAGAAACAGGCTGCATGTAGGTACTTATGTTTTAGGGACAAAAACAGAGCTAGTAATTAATTCAAATAATATCAAAATAAAAATCCACTGTAAATAAAATCATCATGATTTTATTATTTCATAGCAGGTATGAAAACAATTATTTTGTCCGTCCAATTCGGTTTTGATACAAGAGAGATTGAAAACAAAATACTGGGTTGTTGTTACAGTAAATAGCAGCCAAACAACTGTATTGAATGCCAGTAATCCCATTCTATCGATTGCATTCCGGTTTTATCCGGTATTTGCTGTAGGTCAGCGGCTACAGGCCGGCCGCTGTTCGTCGATTGTCAATCACTAGAAAATGTGAATAGATCTTCATTGGAGCGCTGTCAGGAAAACGGTTAGCTAAAGGCTCTCGAAGGCAGACGCGACGCGACGGTGCGATGCGATTCTGGTAGAACAATCTCCATGAAGTTTTCATAGAAATTGTTCTTCTAGAGTCGCATCGCGCCTGTCTGCGGGAAACTTTACCCCTTACTGACGACGATTTGAGCTATTCTGGTACATCGTGCTGATGAGAGGCACAGGATGTTAACGATATCGTTATAAAATCAAGTAATGTTTCTTTAATAAGCATGTAAGTATACCTAACCATTTCTTTTTTTTTTGTTACAGATGGTTACAGCTCGCCTTTTTGCCTTTCAATGGATAAAAATGAGATGAAAATCACATATCACAAATAACTACATTATGCTATTTATTCAGACATTATATTAATATTTATAAGAGCTTTAGGCCTTTCAGAATATGAGTAACGTACCAAAACACAGACATCTTTTAAACAATGACTTCAAATCATAAAAAGTTGCTTTTAACTCTACGTGAAGGGGTTGGATTTAGCCGTGCCGGATACGGTGCTCGCAGTGAACGGTCCGGTTATATGAGTACACTTTATACGAATGTTAGTGCCCGTAAAACGTCAAGTACCCTGGCCTCTAAATGAAGGCGATACATGCAGTATTACACCTGTTCGACTGGTTTTTATACGTCGTAAAGTCATGTGCATGGGCAGATTGGATACGAATGGTCTGTGGATTGGACTTTTAAAAGTTAAGTTTATTTAAAGCAGGGTGCTGAACCATTTGATTAAATATTTTCGAACTCCCTTTTTCATTGGCTTGCAATGGAAATATTGTTATAGTCTGTTGAATTGCGCTGTTACTTCAACAACATTAAAAAGAGCTGAAAAGAAGGGAATAGTTTTTGAGAATAAGATAAAGGTTTTATGAATAAGGGTATAGCTAAGCCATGCTTAGTAAAGGAGGTGCTATAAGCACATGTACAAAGTGGTAGTCGTTTAGAGGTTCCAGAAGTCTGATTGTTGGAATGGCGATTACAACTAACCTACTTTTTTTATTGGCTGGTATATTATCAAATAACTTCTTCCGCTCTGGGTGAAGCGAGAGGGCGTGTCAGACTCTTACTGACTAAAACCCATCCGTGTTCCTTCTGTTGCCTGTATGTTGCCAGGGGCCACGGTATCCCTTTCGGACTTTCCCGCGACCCTGGCAGGCATTGGAACTAGCGGACCCCGTCAATGGTGCTGGCATCTCTTTAGGTCGCGCGTGGAACACAACGCGCCGTCGACCCAGACCTAGTCGGACGGCGAGCTACCCATTGCTCACCGTCCGCAAGCGTGCACCTACGGTGGCGGGAATCGGTCTGGGATTCCCGATAACTAACCTACCTTTGGTCGTGATCCTGTTAGTCAATTCATTAGTAAGGACAACTACATAGAAAGAGGTGCAAGCTGACACAAATAATACTGAAGTTTAACCCTAAAATGGCTTTCTTTTAAGTATTCCATCTAAAAGCCTCATGTTATTGCCTTCCCACAGATCAAACTGAATAGTCTCGATGCCATCAAAAGATATAGCGTTAGCGTTGGGGCGTACATAAAATATTATAGAGGCACTCACTGATGCGCCATAAAAGAGAAATGCTCACCCATAATGTTTAAAATTAAGTTTTATGGGAAAACAGTTACTCGAACTATTATGTACAGTTTACAGTTTTTCATTGTGTTTAACACTGTCTTGTAATCAGTATTTATCCTGACGGTAAACAACTGGATCTGAAAGACGTTACAGGAATGCGTTTTTGAAAGTCAGTGTTCGTAAAGCTCCATCTTGAACCACAAAAAATACAACCAACTTCCAAAAAGAAGACACTAAAGTGCAAAAAGGTGTCTTTGGTTTAGTTTTATCTCTTCCAAAGTCCCTCCATGACCCTATCTTCAAGTTCTTGTTCAGTTGACCAGCAATTTTCTTTGATTTTCAGTACAATTATCAAATCACATTACGTGCTCTGTTCATTATTAAGGAGTTACATTGTTTATCTCCGAAGGTCTTCATCGGATCTTCAAAAAATTTAAACGGCTATCTAGAGAATACGAGTAAGATATAAGAGTATTATTTACGCCAGTAGCACATCTCCGCCCCGATCTGCTACTCGAAATTCAAGTAGCGGAACATGACGCGAGCCAGTTGAATTGAACTACTGCGGTTTCGCTGCTATGGTTTCGCGTCGGAGGTGCGCTACCAGCGTTAGAGTTGGTCCCGTTTATATGCTACTTCAATAATACATTTAATAATTATTGTAATAATTAATTTAACTACGATTTTGCTATTTTAATTATAATTTTTGTTTTTCTAGTAAATTCAAATGATGTGATGGCATAAAATCCAAAACCTACCTATTGGGAAAAGACACTGGCCCCTGTAACACCGGTGTTTTTACCTAGCGCAGGAGTCAGGGCTTCACTTTGCTTGTACACATTTTTTTATGCCAATAAAAATAATTTATTATCATTATTATTTATATAATTTACTTATTATAATAAGTAATGGAGAGCAGTGGTGGCCCAGTGGTAACGGCCCCGACTTACGAGTTGTGGGTCGTGGGTTCAAACCCAAGCAGGCGCTTTACTTTGTGTAAATAATTTCATCACCAATGCTCTCAAAAACGGTGAAGGAAAACATCGTGAGGAAAGCGGCATGTCTTAGAACCAAAAATTCGAAGACATGTGACATCTACCAACCCGCACTGGGCCCGCGTGGTAGATTACAGCCCACTCCCTCTCACAGAGAGGAGGCCTGTGTCCCAGCAGTTGGAACATTAATAGGCTGATGATGATGACTTATCATAATCATTGGCGAAGACATCGCAGAACACACTTACAAAAAAAACTTTCATATAGATAATCTCCACTTGGAACTCCCTCCTTTTTTGGAAAGGAAAGTTTACTTCACTATAATGCGCTACATAAGGCGCTAATACAAAGCCAATCCAAAATTTGTCGATGGCAACACGATGAAGATGAGAAAATTTGTCGATAGCGACGCGATAACGATGACTATACTATTTTGTTAGATACTCGGGCTCGGGGGGCGGTACTCGAGCGTATCATAGACTCCGCAAATTAATGATATTATTAAGTGGTTTCCGAAGGGTTGGGCTTGAAGTGCACGTACTGTCATAATTATATCCCATACCGACAAAGGATGCGTGAGACAGTTCGAGGAAGCTTTTGGCATTTATTGAGTTCGATCCATGTTCTGACGTAGGTATCATTTCGCAAAATTTTGAAATCGAATTATATGGGCAGTCAGTAAGTCGAAATAATAATTAACTTCTGCGAAAATATATTTCAGAATTCCGAAAGAAGGTAATTATTTTTTCCTGGAGCTCAATTATTTTCTTTTCTGTACTGATTATATTATGTATAAGTAAATAAAATACATAATTGATAAGCATGTAGACCTTTCTACATTGATCTTTGATCCTGATTGTAAGTGTACGTGAAAAATAGGAATCAATTATCACAACCATGTTTGCACTCCGAGCCCAAAAAAGCGAATGTCAACTAAAAGAAATGTAACGCTTTGCAAATCCTGGATCTACCAAATTCCTCTTGAAAACACTATCGCAAGAGCGCTCTTCGCTGTTTTGAAATGGAGAGCGAAAAAAAAGTCATTGGTGTATATATTCGAGCGGGTAAAGCCCAAAATCCTGGGTTAAACCGTACCTAACTAGACGTATCGAAATCGGGCATCCCTTTGCACTGTGTTGTTTTATTGCCCCCCACTGTGCGTACACATACGACCAAATTATTCGACACACTTCAGTTGGAAAAACTCGTATATGATAACAGTGCCACTTGAGGCTGTTTTACTGCTTTTCTACAGGGAGATGACGCCATAAATTCCTATATTATTGATCCTTACGCTTTTGTGTTTCTGTGACTTTTATGGCAGTAAATAGGCTTCATACTATGAAAATAATCATATTATGATAAAATCTTTAGCACATACTCTGACTTCGTTTTGACTAAAAGGTTATTTAAATAACGAAGTACTTGCCTAGAAATATTAAACCATTATCTATTACAATTTCTAAATTGCTTTTAGAAAGTTACTATCCCTATTCCCTAGGGTCATGAACATTATTTACCTATGTTTATTAAATTATAGATCCAATTTTGTTTGTTTCGTAAATTGCGTTCAATTCTTCAATTTCAAAGTAGAATATTTACATTCCATTAAGTCAGACTATTTTTTTTTTGTCTTGTTCAGAACAAAAACGAGCACTGAAATAAAGTCTACATAGATATGCAAACCAATATATGGTTCCTAAATGGTAAATATAACATTATGATGTCGTTGCTGTATTCTTAAGATATTAAAGACGACAATGATTTTCTTCCACGAATCCCTGTTTCGCTTTCGCTCTTTGGTTTTGACATCCACTCGATCCACTTCATCCCTATCGTATTCAGTATAGAACTTGTTCATGCATAATAAAATCAATAATCAGACAGTAATAATAGTAACTCGTCTCTCTTAATATCCACGTTGTGTTCTTGTTTTCCCGCTTCCTTAACACTTTGACTATACTTCTGGCATCACGCTAATAAACATTTGTGACCAAAATGACATTTAAATCAAAGACGAACTACCATTTTCTTTTGCATCGCAGTCGAAAACCAACGTTTACATACAGTATTCAGCAGCCATAAGAATCCGAAGCACGAACGTTAGATATTTCGCCTGAACTGAACAAAACACTAGCAAACGTAACGACGTTTGTACGTTGTTCAAGCCATCTATTTCGACATAGATTCATCCCAAGAGAAATTCCGTAGTGGCAGAATAACGCTCAGTGTAAGCTTTCAATCCAGCACTCACTTGAATAGGATCAAACATTACTCCTAGCTAGTCCTAGCTGCTTTTTGGAGTTCTGTGTTAAGGTAGATCCACTAGGTCAGTCATCTTTGCCTATATCCATCTATACAAATAAATAAAATTGAAGTGTCTGTTTGTCATGTCAAAATAAATGCATATAATAGTACATTAATGTCGCGGCCTGCAACAAGGGCATTGATGGACGATCGTGAAAACGTGGGCCGAGGTGAAGCCTATTCACACATACGTAAATTTATCAATGCCTGGTTGCGGCCAAGGCTTGTATAGCACTTTTCTCAAATAATGCGCGGAAATTCAAACTAAGTAAATTAATTATAAATGCCAGAATTAATGACGAACAACGATAATTTTAAAATTATCTATTATGTTAATGCGCGTATTTAAATAATATATTTAAATACGCGCATTTGCTTTTTATTTATTTTTACAACTTCCAAAATAAATCGAAACTAAAATAAAAGCTTTGCAAAATTACCTCCTTGGTTGCCACGTGTCGAAGTAAAAAGTTTGTTCCATTTTTAATAACACGACAGATATGAATTTTCATACTAACATAACGTCGGCCGGGCGCTCGCATGTATTCGGTCAGTACAGAAATTACCATTTATCGCGAAGAAGGTTGGTAAAATAATGCTGGAATTTCCAAGCATGTTTGAGAAAAAGTATATACGGTACTTATAACAATAAAAAAAACTTTTATTTGACGATTTTGACGAGACTTTATTTGGCAGATAATGGAGTAACTAAGGCATATTTTAGAAAAAGAATTAGGGTCCACGCAGGTGAAGCCGCGGGCAGCAGCTAGTACATAGTATAAAACAAAGTTGTGCTTTGCGTTGTTCTTCTTATCTGCGCAAAGGATTTGGATGTGGTTTTTCCCATCATTGAGAGTATTTATATTTAACTTATACTTACATTAATTGTGGCTAAGTAATAACAGCCGCACGGATCGATCTATCGGTTAAACTACGCTTGCCGAGGTGAATCCGTGGATGGGTGACCATCTTTGCATACTGAAACTCTTCCGTGCTTCGGAAACCACGTTAAGTCGATGGTTCCGGTTGTCATTCGTGGATCTTTGACAGTCGGTATGGGTCGTTTTGGGGAAAGGCTAGGCAGATTGATTGACCTGCATTAATAATTTAACATGAAGCTACTCAATAAAAATAAAAATTCATTAATTCACTGACAAGACAACACACGGCCTAAACTTCTTGTTCAAGAAGCATGAACTATATAGCACAAGATTATATTATATAACGAACGCGAGCAATAAAAGAAAGGATTTTTGAAAATTCACCCCATAAATAGGACAGGAAAGTTTGTATGGAATTCGTCAGTTCCCGATGAGATATCCCATCGATTGCATGGCCTGTATATATAGCCCAGATATTTCGATATTTTGACATGTCACCCTTGCATATTTGTGAAGCAGGGGCGGGTCGCTATTTTGTCCGTATAATTCAATTTCTGTTCATAATTTGGCTACCGTAACATCTTTGCCAATAATAATATTTATTGTTGGGTTAAAATAAAAGTGACACATTTGAACGTACCAGATTCAATTGCAGACTTTATTATTATTTTCATATTACAGTGAAAATGGTAATTATAGAGATGAAAGTGGCGTATTGTCGCTTTTATTCACGATAATAATACTGTGAACTACTACAAAATAAGGTAATTTTAAATTCTGTGAACTCACATTTTGGTGGAATCAGCTGTTCTTTAAAAATTCAGGAAAATTACCATTGTTTATCAAATTGAGCACCCTTAAATCGTCTGTATATTCAAATCACAAACAATTAGGCCCTTTTCTACTCGGCATGGTTTAAGGGGGCTCGCGGCTAAGTAAGACAGCTGCACGAGTCAATCGGTCAGGTCAAGCTACGCTTGCCACAGTCAGTCCGTGGATGGATGACCACCAGACCCCTCCGTGCCTCGAAAAGCACGTTAAGCAGTGAAATTAAATGAAATTGTTTATTCTGTAAATAGGATATTGGAATCACTTTTACACGATGTTAAAAATTAACTAGATGAGCCGGCTGTCATACTTGGATCTTTGACAGTCGTTACGGGTCGTCAGAATCCCGAAAGTGACAACCAGTTTTATCAAGGGTATCGTGTTACCAAGTAACTGGGTTGTGGAGGTCAGATAGGCAGTCGCTCCATGTAAAATACTGGTATTCAGCTGCATCCGGTTAGACTGGAATCTGACCCCAACATAGTTGGGAAAAGGCTAGGCAGATTGATTGTACTCGGCACGGTTTCTTTACGGTATGGCGTAGCTTCGACGACCGTGCCTACACAAACACGGCGAATAAACCATAGTTTTTCACGGCAATAAAACCGTGTGTGTACAAAAGGCACAAAAGACCTTATTCTTTGCAAATCAAAAAGTCAAATTTTCATCAATCCTATTAAATGACAATTTCATAAAATTATGACATTTGAGGATTAGTTGTATTGCTGACTCTAATGATTATAAATCTGTAAAGCCATATTTTTTACGGTCGCAAATCATATTTTAATCAAGATACAACCTGACACTGACCTGCCAAGTGCAAAAAACGTTAGAAAATTTGAATTTTTCAGGCTACCTAGGCGCATCCCCCTTAAACAATACTAGCAGTGTGGTGGCTGCGCGGTGGCTGCGCGGTGGCGGCGTGGTAGTGGTGCGGTGGAGGCTCGGCGGCGGCGCGATGGCGGCGTGGTGGCGGCGCGGTGGCGGCGAAGCGGCGGCGGTGCGGCGGTGGTGCCGTGTACGAGCACTTAAGATCCTTGTTGTATAAAAGACACTTATGTAGATAATGTAGGGTCTAGGTACCATAATGTGATAGTAAACTGATGTCACTCGTCGTTTTTATTGGACGGTTTTACGTTACAGATTTCACCAACCAGACGTTGACCTAGACTGGGTTTTACAGCATCCCGACACTTAAAAATTTAATGTCCCTTTTATGCGATTTTAACGTCGCTAAATCCCTTAATGCTTTGGCCCTAGCTTCAATACCTAGAAAAGCGTTTTAATGTCCCATGCTCACCACTGTTGCGGCACAGTATAAATGAGTAACAGTATTACACCTTCATAGAAACGGCCGAAACGATGTGCTTCGAAATCTCAGTGTATACCAAAAGAGGCCCTAATGTGAGTTTATTTTAATCATCTTGACTTTACGCGTTCGTTGCGTAAAATCGAGATGGTTAAAAGAAACTCACACTAGGGCCTCTGTACGCGACAGTTACGCACGGACGTGGAAGGTTTATCTACCGAGCGGCCGTAGGTAATTATTTCAAGGTTACCGCTGAAAAGTAATACTGTTACTTTATTATACTGTGGTTGCGGTAAGCGGTTACATAGCGACAGTGGAATTGCTATACATTGGTTATGTAACCTAGCTAATAATAAAAAGTTGCATATCGGACGATAAGCGGTGGTGGGCAAACCACCAAATTAATTTATTATGATATCGCTAATTAATTATTTTGTTATTGGCTGGTTTTAGCTATTTCATTCTCGTTAATTGTTTCGTCTCCGTGTTTTATGTTAGTTATAACATTTTGCCAGCTGCTTATCATAGAGTCGTGGAGCTTACTTCACACTATACTAATCATACATTCGGTAAAAATTTAGTAACTCAACGAAAATTAGCACAATAGAGGTATCTGCACACACCGCCCCGCCACGCCACGGCGGGGCGGCGACGGGGCGCTGGCGTGGCGGCATCGGTCACACTGCGGGCGCGATCACGTCCCGTCCCGCCGCGAATTGAGAGAGAAATAATGAAAATAAAGTAAACAGTTAAAAGTAACTAAGTTAGTTAAAGTTACTTATAAGTTATTAGTAACAGTTATAAGTTAAGTTTTAATCTTTAATAACAATCTCTCAATTCTGAATGTACCTAACCGTCGCGCCCCGCCCCGCCGCTTCTGTCTTGTATTCACGCTCGGCACGGTGGCGGCGTGCGGGACGGCTCTGTGTGGAGTCGTCCGTAATACACACATCAAAAGTGTCTAGGGATCAACATATATTTTTGCAATAACTTTTCTCCTGATTGATATTAATTAAAATTTTCTTTAAGGATTCATCAAATAAAGTGTTTTCGTTTGTCACAGTAACGATAAACCAAGTCACCTTTGCATTAATAAAGAAATTTGCCATTTTCCTAATAAAGGGATTTTTGACATTTGAACCACTAACATTAAAGTTCGAAAAAAAGACTGAAATAACAGTTTTCTTTAAAATTTTATTGGGTAACTTAAACAATTAATAATCCGTGTTTCTACCGCGAACACTAACAACACAAGAACATCGGTTTGGCATACTCAAAATGAGTTCATCCAAATCACGCTGTGGAATGGCCGCCCATGTTCGTTGCAACAACAAAAAAAGGTCTTCTTGCGACTGGATACCCTCCATATTCGGCAGAGCTCTTCTCTGTAGCATATCCCATGCATGCTCAATCGGGTTCAAGTCTGGCGACTGAGCAGGCCAGGGCAGGACATTGATGTTAGCTGCGGCGAGAGTCTGTCTTACAACTCTTGCGGTGTGCGGTCGTGCATTATCATGCATTAACTGAAATAAGGGACCGATTTGCACTTGTAGAGGAACGATGACGTCTGATACAATCGTCTCAGCATAAATTTGAGCGTTGAGGTTGCCTCTAATCCAAATCAACTCAGTTCTTCCGCCGATCCAAATACCCGCCCATACCATGATGGTTCCACCACTATAAGGATGGACTTCCTGGCAGGATTTTAATCGCTGTTGGCGTCCAGGGGTTCTCCAGTGTCGTATACGTCTTGTATCCGGTCTCATACCAAAACGAGACTCATCAGAAAAGCACACGAAACGCCATTGTTCTTCTGCCCAATTTCTGTGTTCAAGAGCCCATTGATATCGAATCCTACGATTGTGCATTGCTATAGGTGGTACCCGTAGCGGTCTTCGGGAATGAAGGTTCACTTCATGCAAGCGGTTTCTGACTGTTTGGTCGCTAATTAAGTTCCCTGAAGAGTGATGAAGCCTCACGGCTAACATCATGGCGGTTATTGTTGGAGCTCTTCGAGCTAAGATTTGAATGTATCGGTCTTGTCTCCGTGTGGTGCAGCGATACCGTCCTCCATGGCGCTCAGCCACGGTACCAGTGCTTCGGTAACGTGTCCAAAGTCGACTGATAACACTCTGACTTGTATTCAGAGCTAAAGCCACAGTACGTTGCCGGGAACCAGCTTCTATCATTCCCACGGCTCTGAGCATTTCTTCCCTGCTTAAATGACGTCGCTGCTCCATAATAACGTTGGTTTTAATCAGTAGTAGGGAAACAGTAGCACTAATAATGTCTTCAATGCGTTGTATGTTTTTATAGGGAAAATATTGACAGCTGATTTTCATCTTTTACTCGAATTTGATTCACAGTTCCTGATTCAAATTATGAAATGCACCAAAAAGGATCCATATAAATTTATAAAATCATAAATTTATTACAAAGCCACATCTCAATCTCAAGAAATCCGCATAAAAATGCTTGATCCCTAGACACTTTTGATGTGTGTATCTAGTACATTGCAACTGGTCAGCGTCACGTCGCCATCCCGTCCCGCCACGCCACGCCCGCTGTGTGCAGAGACTTTTAAATAGTGTATTACCGCCTCTGGACGAAATAACTAAACGTTGTCTAAAACCTAGTCTCGTCATTTTCATGATAACGTCAGATTTCATCGTATTTTTTTCGTCATTTTGCTTCCCTTTGCCTCGGCAAGCACTTTAAGCCGTAGGTCCTGGCTGTCATTCGTGGATCTTTGACAGTCGTTACGAGTTGTCAGAAGCCCGAAAGTCTGTCACCACTCTTACCTAGGGGTATCGTATTACCCAGTTACTGGGTTGTGGAGGTCAGATAGGCAGTCGCTTCATGTAGAATACTTGAATTCAGCTGCGTCAGGTTAGACTGGAAGCCGACCCCAACATAGTTGGGAAAAGGCTAGGAAGAAGAAGAGGTCTAGTGATCGTAGGAAGTACTGATAAGTCCTGAAGTTCCTGGATACGATTCGGTCAAGCAAAGTGTGTGTCATGTTGGGTTTTTCCATTAAGAATTTCTCAATAGCAGCCTGGAATGTGATTTTGTGCCCGGATGGTAATAGGGTGGGCCCTTTTTTCTTTGGTTGGGATATCATCAAATGAATTTTCCCGCTCTGGGTGGAGCGGAAGGGCGTGTCAGACTCTTACTGACTAAAACCCACCCGTGTTCCTTCCCTTGCTTGTGCCAGGGGCCACGGTTTCCCCTTAGGACTTCCCGCAACCCCAGCAGGCATCGGCCCTAGCGGACCCCTTCAGTTTTGCTGACATCTCTTTGAGGCGCACGTGGAACACGACGCGCCGCTGACGCGGGCCTGGTCCTTATCGGATGGCGAGTTACCCATTGCTCTCCGTCCGCAAGCCCGCGCCTACGGGTGGCCGGAAATTGGCTACCAATTCCCGACGCCCGAAGGTGGGCCCTTACATGCAACTAAAACATAACTGGCCAAATTTGAGCGTACTAATAGTACACCTCTGCCTAACCCTTTAAGGAAATACAGGCGTGATGTTTTGTTTACGTAGCAGCAACGTTGACACAAAAATTAAAACATTAGTCTTTCCACGAACACTTAAAGTAACAAATTGCAAGAAAAACACAGAACAATATAATCTTTGTCTACGCGGCGTCGTTTCTCTAAAAAGTCCGCAGAGCGGTATCCGTGTTCAGTCGCATACTCCTTTAAATCCGCGGACCGAGAAAATAGGGGTAGACATATCGTATGTTACTTCCTTGTTTCCATTTCAGACAGCTTTAAAGTGAAACGTGCTGTTATGCTTTATATTACGCTATAGTGGGACGATTTAAAGTTTCAAACATATCTTGTTTATTATTGTTGGGATGAGTGGAGTTTAATAAAGGTAAATATTTATCTGAACGTCTAAAAACTTTTTGCGCTTTGACTAATGCACACTTTTTTATAATAATGAAGCCTCTTTTTGACCTAGGTCGCCGTAAGTAAGCTAGGGTACGCCAACCAAACGGCTTAGGTTAGGTTGGTACTGTGACCAACCAAGCGCGAACTGAATTGATTGCAGTAACTAAGCTAGAGCAGCCCGACTTTTAACCGACCGAGTTTTAACCTAACCTAACCAAACCCATTTGGGGTTAGGTTAGGTTAAAGCTGTGACCAACCGCACACGAGCGGAGCGAGCGAAACGAGCGAAACGAGTGATGCCGCGGCAGCGGGCTTGGAGCGTTACATTTAAGATGGTCGCAGTCACTTGGCTAATTAATATTTTTAGGTACCCAAAATAAAAAAAATTAAGGGTCACAAAAAGAGGTGCAATCATTATATTAGAGTGTATAAATAATAATATTATGTTTAGGGGCGCAAAATGGGTTTTTTTTTTTTTTTTTTATAATTCTTTATTTACTACAATCTGTCTCCTTCATGGGACATTCAGCAGTTAGTTGGTTGGTGCTATCGCTGGCTCGCTCAGTATGTGACCTGTGTCACATCCTCATTGTTTAGACAGTAGTTATATTTACTGTGATTGGATTAGGTCTTGAGGTATTTTGCGCTTAAATCGTCGCACTTTGTTGTGATTCTCCATTAGTGGCCGAGCCAGAGTATTTGGGTGTTGTTGGATCCGTTCTTTATAGGTCTTGGTATGGCGTACGATTTCCTGCTCCACAAAATGGGAATTAAAAAAAAAAATTATATAGCACTATAGCATGAAAAGTCAGTAGGTACTATGTAACAGAATTCTTATTTCTAATACTTAGGTAGGTACTTACGTTTGCACCATAAATCACTAAATGCATTTAGCGCTAAACGAATTAAAACAGCGTTCGGATTCTGTCAATTAGTTGAAGATGATAGTGCTTTGTGGTACTAGCGTGCCGTTATATAATTAAATAACGATTTCCGTGGTTTTAAAAATCTTAGAAACTATCATATTACTACGATTCCTTGCTAGACCAGATCTAGTCTGATCGCTAAATATTGAATTAAACGTTCGTTCATTACTTGAACGATATGACGTTACCACCGACCAGCTGGACAGTGGCAAAGTAATTTGTGAGTGTATCTCAAATACAATTAGGTTCCCATAAAACTTTTGCAAGAACAGACTCGTGTGGTTTAAAATAAAACACTTTTTTCAAATTATCCATAGAAATATTGATTGGGTTCTCGAACTACATCGGCGTCTTTACCAAGCGACACATCTTGACCCGCAAATTTCTTATTATTCGTTTCGACTACGGTTTTAACAAACCTATAAAAGTGGGCCGTCTTTTCAAATTTGGTGAAATTTGCTTTTTTTCCCCATTTTTTTTTCCAGTCTTCATACAAATCATCAACTTCGTTTAGATCATAAAGATGCATGTCTTCTATAAATTTCTGATGCTGTTCCCTCTGCATTGCTTCTACGGTTCCATGCTCCATGTTATCATCTACAGTTTAGAAAAGATTATACACATCAAAAAAAGTTTGTGATCACTACCAAAGCTAATATATTTTTTAAATATAACTTTATCACGAAAAAGTGTTTAAGTTACATATTTTATTAAATAGAAATACATTGCCTGAAATAATCTAAAAAAAAGAAGAAATTATATATAGTCTACCATAACAAAACAGATTTCAATTTTTGAAACTGATCGCAAACTTTTTTTGATGTGTGTATGTTTGATTAGGTATGGTTTAAGATTGAGGTTTGTGTCTAGAGAAATATGAAAGTCATGATTGAGTAATAGAACAGTTTTAGCAAAACTCAAATAAACCAGTGTGGTGCAAGTGCAACTCGTGCACTAACGGTTCCGTACCAAGAAAGCTATAGAAAGATAAAAACACAAAATAAAGATATTTATTTTATATATCTTTGTGTTTATAAACACAAATAAAAAGCTACCCACATGGTTTAATTTGTATTCCATAATGTTCATCTATTTCTTCAGGATTCAGATCTGCATATCGGTTCACCTGGTAAGGAATGACTTGGCCTGGATGATCCTTATTTAGCTTATTAACTTTAGCTACATTGTGAACAAAATTATGAAACCCGTTATTTTCACTTTTCTGATCGGAATACACTCTGTTATAGGTTTCTTTGAACTTTTCAAATAATGGTTTACTACTATTTTTTTTTACTTCTGATCCTACAAAATTAAATAAAATAATAATATTAATAAACACTGTGATCATAAAGAATACTCGAAGCATTTTAAAAGTATATTTTTGCTGTATTGTATTTTTATAAGATCTTCATGTAACTATACAAAGTCAAGTAAGCAATATCCGATCAATTTTCCGACCAGTTTCACACCTAATTGATTTGGTCTCACAGATACACTTGATCTAACAAACTTTGATTGAAAGTATTAAAATCGAATCACAAAAGAAACGTTAATCACAAAAACAAATATTATTATCATCTCAATGTGTGTTATCTAATTCAGCATGAAACAGACGAATTGAAACTCTCCACGGTTATAAGTGGCAAACAGTCGTCTTCATTAAATCTCTTGTTATCTGACATTGTATCGATACAATAGGAGAGATTTCGAGAGTTCTCGACAGAATGAGGAAAATTTACATTACAAACAAAAAGAGAAAAGGAACATCCCAGACGTGAAATTACAACCGTTGGGATCGTATCATGGTTCAGTAAAGCTGGCGCAAAATAATATGGCCTTAGAGGGCCTATTGAGCATTTGGAACGAGGCTTTATTTATCACTGACTTCACAGATCCACCACCGACGCGACCTTCTTGGAAAAAACATATCATTGTAAACTATAATAACGAACAGATTTCTCTGTAAACAAGAGATTTTCACGTCTGCTAAACCTAAATATTACTATTGTAAACAATGTCTGGACCGTATCCAAATATTTGCATACCGACATATTTGTGTTTATATAAAAGTATGACACGAATGAAATAAACAAAAAGATTGGAAAGTATTTAGACTGGTGCCAGAACTAATTATGAATTAAACTTGTAAATGGTCAGATAGAGAAGACACGAGCTTTGATGAAACTCTCAATGAGCTATAAAAATATTGGTTATAAAAATGTACCAACTAGTAAGAATAACAGTCTCCCGATTGATTTTTTGATTTTTAAAGGTCTTTATTAAACAGAAAGATAATAAAAGTTAACAAAAAGATCTTATTCTAAGTGTAAACTAACATAATAAGAGCAATGTTAAATAGGCTAAATCGCCTCTTTTAACATACAGTCTCCCGATTGATAATTATAACACGACATACACATGGACATATGAAATACCTGCAACAGTAACTTTAGTCTAAATATTTTACTAAAATTGAATTGAAAAAATGAACAGTATCTTTCATACTTTTACTTACCCAATCCTAAATTACAAAAGCTGATCCATAACAAGATCAAAGATCAACCTTCAGGATTCCAAACGGAGTATACATTACAAAATTGTGCATAAGTCCATCAAAGGCCGGTATAATCGAATTTATGCATACATAATATTCATAAGGAAGACCTATGCTATCAATAGTGAGGGCACGAATTTAATTTGAGCCCTTTGATCTAATATAATATTCAGGGGTCGAACTTTAAATGCGTTAGACCCAGCGGTAATCTCGTCGTGTCCTTGCGATTAAAATTTCCCCATCGTGAGGACTACATAGTGGACGGAATATGATAATTAATGTTGTTAGTAAAAGCTACATAAATGTGTGTAATTATAGGTTTTTACGATGTAGGGCAGTTATTGTAAATTCTAAAACTAAGCTGCAGCCAAATTCTATTTCAATCAGACAAGACTAGAACAAAGAATATGGGTAAATACTTTATAATACTGTTTAATTGTTAATTTCTACCACATTTTGTGAATGAATTAGACGCCTATTTTGTTTTTTTTCAACTTTAGCGAAATAGATGTTGGTTCAGAGAGTGTATATTATCAAAACTTATAAACGCAACGTTGATGTGGAGTCTTTGATCGTCAAAATAAACTAATTATTAGGCAAGGAGAGATGTATATAGGATGACAAGACTGCTTTCAGCCAAGGGTTAATCTAATTCTCCTAATACAATCAACATTACTAAAAATATAGGTCAAGATTAACAACAAAACGAATTTACTTTATCACACTAATAATAAAAGCTGAATTACAACAGATAAGTGTCAATAAAACTAACGAAACTTGTCCGACAAACATGACAATGTAGGCGATGTCACAACTAATAGTCAACTAATCAGATAACAGAACTTGTAGTCGCCTATCGCAAACCAAACTTTGTATCAATATTTTCGCTCAACGTTATGTCCACGCCCGTATTGACTTCCATTTTTTCATCTGACCGAACTTGTATACGACTGATTCTATGTTCACGTCCCTTTTCAAATACCATCAAACTCAAACACGGATGATTTATTGTTGAAATATCGGTGCACGGTATCCGCCGCAAAACGATTCGACGCCTAAAAATGTATTGCCAAATAATAGCACCACATAAATCTCTGTATTTTATAACGCAAATGAGAAACCGCCATCGAATCGGCTCGTAAAGGGATCGCGCAACGAGTGACGTCATCATAATTATTGAGCTTTGCAGAGCTGGGCCTATAATTGCGAATGTCCAACCGTAATCAAAATCCCTTTGGTAATCAAAAAATTTTGATCTCTGCAAATTAACACGAAGTAGAAAACGATTGGAACATGGACAGGTGTGGTTTTTTTTACCTGTCGTTAACACGGCTTGTTTACGTTTAGGCGTACGTTACGTTGTGTGATCATGATCACCTATCTTATGAGGCTATTATTCTTTTAGCAGCCGTTCAACGTACATAATACGTGACTTTTTTCACAGATGAGAAGACAAGAGCTCACGGGTAACACTCTATCGGCGAAAATTGATTTTCCAGAGGAAATATTGTAAATTTTCAAGCTGCGCCAAGATGAACGCAGTGTCAGCGAAACGTCAGGGTGTACTTTGTTACTCGGTCATAAATACTTCCACTGTCGATTTAAGCTTCATATCGGTAGCTTGAATCAGTCTCACAGTACTGAACAAAGTGTAGGTAGATTACAAACACCTTTTCTCTTATTCTGTGACTGATACTTTAAAGAAATTTTATTCGTCACTAGCTGCGCCCCGCGGTTTCCCGACATAAGTTTCGATTTTGTGGGTTTATCGGGATAAAAAGTATTATATGTTCTGGTACCCAGGGTACCCAGGTCATGGTTTAGGGTTGCGCCACACCTGCCGAACGTTCGGGGCGGAAGGTTCGGTTGAATACGCTCCTAATGTTTTTCAAGTTACCTATGACACATCAGCCGAACGTTACGTCGGTTCATGAGCAAGAGTCCCATGACGCGACGGAACGTTCCACGCCGAACGTTCCGCAGGTGTGCCGCTATACTTACCCACTTGCTAAGTTTAGCCGTTTTAGCGTGAAAGCGAGCGTGACAAACAAACAAACAAACTCACTTTCGCATATTTATAATATTAGTTGAAAACGAGCACAAATTCTTGTTATTTACTTCCTTGTTTCTCATGATTATGATTAGGTATTGAATTATAACCCAGCATTAAAAATATGTCCACAATTGGGATGTTCATGTTTCCTGAAGAACCATTTCTTTCCTGTACAATCATTATCGCTATTTTCGCAATCAAAGCTTTATTGGATTTTTCACAAGCGTCAGCAATCTATACAGTATTGACAGCTTTCTTTCCACGTTTTGTCTCGCCTATGAAAAGTTGTGATTACATTAAAAAAATAATTGGATTGCACAGACTTCCCAGTTCATGTTTTATGATTTCCTTGATAAAAGTCTTGGTAGCCCGAAGGTTTGCAGACGGCATGTTCTTTGCGGATTCATTCCACGTACCAATGTAACTTTCTCGATATCATAATATAGCTCCCAAGTATATCTAAGACACCGTTGATTTACGGTGGAAGGAAAATCGTGAGGAAATCTAGAATGTTTTATATTTCCAACACGCTGTGAAAGAAACCTAATCTCAATTAGGTATGTCATTTGGTCTAGGTCCTAATAAATCTCTTAAAAGTTTGAAAAAACAAGCGGCCACGAAAGGCTCCGTAGCATCGTACAAGATTTTACACTTCATATAATTATATTTATTAATACTTTAGTAAAAAAAAAACGTTTCTTGGATGGGGACCCCTTCAATTCCTAATTTTATTGAATTTTTATTGTTACGGAAAGTAGAGCCTTAGCCCTGTTACTAAGGCTCCACTGTCCGTAAATTGCAACGGGCCCCAGCCCGTTGCCACCCTTTGCGAACGGACCCCTAAAAAAGATTTCATCAGGATTTATCTCCGAAATAAATGGACCTGAGAAATCATCCACAAAACATCATCCTTAAATCCACAGATTATATAGATTAGAGTCATTTTGAAATATTTAGGTATAGTTAACAGTTAATATTAGAATATCGTTTCTCTACAAATTCATTATGAGAGATGAGTGTTTACTCCGCTGTAATTAAACACAAAGGAATTTCTCTAACATTATTAATACGTAATAAACATCTATTATAGTTGCTTTAAATTAAGTTATAACCAGATTTATTAAGATAAGAGGGTAATGAGAAATGTTATAGAATATTGTTGCTGTGTACCTTTAATAAATAAATCATTTATTTAATTAAGTATTCATGCATTACATTACAGAATATCAAATCCCAAGGCGAAGTACAAAACAATATACAAACTAAAAAGTGACACAAATACCTACGTAAGTAGATTAGCTGATAAACAAAAAAAAACATCTAAACAGAAACACGAGAAACAACAAAATTAATAAACGATTTATTTTGTTTATTAATTTTGTTATTTCTCGTGTTAATGTATATATGTTTTTTGTATAATTACTTGTATAATAAACAAATTGCAATCGAAATATTCAAAATTGCAATCGAAAAACGACATAATATAATTAATAGCAGTTTTTATACTCTATTGTATGACCAAATAGTATTTGAGCATTCAGCCGATATATTATGTAAAAATCTCATCGTGAAAAAACTTATATAGGTGAATTAAGTTCTCATTCCACCTCAAGCTAGAGCGGCAGGCTGGTAACGGAAACGAAGTTCTTATTTATACAAAAAGTAAGTACACTCATGTTTCGGCCATCAGGGTTATATACTATTTATTAAGAGGGTGATGTCTTTATTTTAAAGGATTTAGGACAGGAATATAAAAGTAAATGGGCAGCAGAATCTTATACGTTATACTGAAATCACCAACTATCCGTGCCAATGATGTATCAATAATCCTGCATTTCAACACGATACATACCATTCACCTACTAGCGAAAGTAAGAAAATTATAATCTAAATAAAAATTTTGTTTGGCGCAGTTCAAGCCCAGAGTTTCATAATAAACAATTAATAACAAATATTTATGTTCATTGGTTTCCTAATGATTCAAGTTTTCATCGATTGTGATATTTTTCAGTTCTGAGCAGATAGATTTACGGCCCATATGAGACATCTTTTTGCAACAAATTTTCTTACGGTTTCTAATACTGCCGTTGCTTACATATTTACTCGGCACTAGATTTTTAGGCCTTATGATGCAAGCTTTCTTCGATTGGAATTTATTTAATTTCTGAGTAGATTTACGGCCGATATGACTCTATATATGAAATTATTTTGCTATTGTCAACTTCATTTGCTATTTTCTCCTATTTTACGAAAAAATAATTGTGTTATCTCTGTGTCAACTCTTGGGAACGACACCAGAATCACCGCGCTTGCTGAACACGTTTTTGCACTATGTATACTAATTGGAATTTTGACATATAGTGAAAAATAGAGGGTCGCCCGCATGCGCCTCCCTTGCGATGTGACGTCATAGGCAAATTATATCCTGCCTCAATTTTTTTATAAATATGACCTTGCTTTTGCGTGCTCAAAAATTACTAGCGTTAAAATTCTTGTAGTTATTACAGATTGTCTTATATGTTTTTGACTGTCCAAAATATGGGACTCCGAGCGAAAAGACGTTTACACTTAAAAAATGCGATGAAATTTACTCTAGAGAGAACTTACATATTAATATGGTATCCTAAGCATATCCTAAGCATATAGAGTACCAGCGCGTTTTTAACCAATGTCAGCAGATTGGTCTTCATGGTCCTAACTAAGCCGGGATGCGAGTACAGAAAAAGATAGCAATTTTATGAAATTCTGCCTTTTTATGATCATTTACCCCGTCTGCTTCATGCTACTAAAACTATCTATACCGAGAGACAGACCCGAACATAAACTAGAACACAGCCCCACGCTGAAGATAGCAGCAGTTTGACCGCTCGACGTCCACTCAGTACGTAATAAAAACGACTGATGTACACAGTTTACCAACAAACATGTTGATGCTTCTTGTTTAATCACCTTTCAAACTTGTAACCCAAGTTAACCCTGGAACACTTAACCCAACCAGCCACAACATAGTACTGGGGACTAAGCAACTTAAGTGCTCTGTTTCTTGAATTTAAAGCTGAATTTAGAGTTCGTCAAGTTAGTGTTGGACTTAAAACCGGACTTGTTACTTAGTTAATGTTTTAGATGTGGTAAAGATTAAGTGTGGTTTGTATCAAACAAATCGTTTTTCCTGAATTACGATATTGACCCCACTGCCTCATTTCCCCATTTTAAAAACTCTGTAATATTTCGTTCCGATTCCATTTTGCTCCTATGTCCGTCCGATAGTGACGTATGATGACAGTAGCGCTACATAAATGCTCGATGGTTCAAACCATAATTGAGGACCATACATCAAAACATGCATGATGAAACGATATCCAATACAAAATATTTTAACAGACCGCCCCAAATTTCAAATTTATGTGTGCCTAGTGGCCATAATTTATTCCAAACAATGGCGATCTCAAAATAATATCTAGCGGCTATAAAAACATCACACAATAGCCTGCGAACGGGTGTGAACTAAGTCCCAAACAAAGTTGCACGTATTAAATAAAGCGTTGATGTATGGCCAGCGTGATTAACCCTCGAATTTCGGCGCGGAATTACGGCAGTTACAGACGTCGCCAGAACTTTTCTTTAGGTGATAAACGTTCTCGCAAATTGCCCACATTTATTCGATGCTCCAGGAAACCGCTGCTAATGTGGACCGAGAGAAATTCCTCTTTGTGAACCGCCATACCTCTTTATACACCATGTCGAGTTGTCGACGTATTCATTCATACAACATTGAACTTTACTGAACACTCGTTGCAAATGAATTGAGTCGAAATTGCGCTTTAAAATCGTTTTATGGTTCGACGCGAGATTATCGGAAAATGTTTCCGTGGAATTAATTTAATTTCAATTATAATTATCGCGTGAACGATATGCTGTCGTTGTGGTATGTGCAGTGTTATGGCGTGTTAATTGATTGTTTTAAGTGCTTTGTTGCCACAGAGATTTGTAATATCAATTCAACCAATTATGAAATATGTTTTTTTTTCTATATTCCTGGATCAATAACTATCTAACTTTTATTATAACATTACATATTATTCTTATCTATAATAATATTATTTCTTTTATTTCAGTAGGATATACATATAAATTATATTTTTAAATATTATAAAGGCTGCTACACACTGGCAAGGCCGGCGGGCAGTGCCGGCGGCCATGCCACTGGCACTGCCCGCCATCTTTGCCGCCGGCCATGCCGCACAAAGCCGCAGAAAGAAACGCAAAGAAAATGAAGGAGCAAAAGCCGGAGGCACGTGCCGCGCCGCAAAAGCCGGCACTGTGTGTAGTTGCCATTAGAATACAATTTTTACGTATATCTTTAATTATTTCTATCGAAAAACTGTTGAATGAAAGTCAAATGTCAAGAGACATATTCCTGATGCTTCATTTAGCATAAAGCTAAGGTGTTGGCTTTGCAATACATTAAAAAGAAGGTGAAAGAAATCACGGAGGACTTCACCACAAATAAAATTATTCTGGACGATCAATTCACACATGAAAAATCGGAATAAAACACAAAAACAGTCATAGTCGTGTACACTCGTAACTTTTATACATGACATACAATATTCTCTGATGGACGTTGATTAACTGCCGTAAACCGCTTTCATACTGACATGACTGAGCTAATACAGATGTATACAGGGTTAAATTTCAAATAACCGACTCGACGCGGTATCGAAATTGACTAAATAAAGGAAACATTGAAAACATTATTGCAGAACACGCTGTATACAAGCCAAGTGTAGTATTATTAACGTTTAACTTGTGACCACGCAGAGCGGATAATTCTTTCGAGAAAATTATTTTTATGAAAATTTTACGTATCGATTTTTTTTTTTAAATGGCTTTAATGAATGATACCTACTCAATGCCTAGAAAAAATTTGGACGGTGACTAAAAATTCATCCTGTATTTTGTAGCGGTTACACCGCGGCATACAAACTACGCAGCAAAGACATGACGTCACACAATTCCTGCATCTCGCAGTTAGAGTTTACCAAGCGAAAAACATAGATAAGACTATCCGAAATCAACATATGGGCAGTTGCCCGCCAGACATAATACCCGTCTGGTTGGAGGGTCTCCCTTTTCTATGGTAGATGAGTGAACTTTACACCCTGTTCCTCATACCCCTAAATTGGTGACCCCAAGAATGAACGTCAACGCAGCCTTCGTGCAACTACTTCAGCGTGACGTCATCATCATCACTCCCGCAAGCTTTCGTGAGGCGAGTCACACTCACACAGCCAGCCAGCACCCACGGCTTCAACGGGTATCCTGACCACCAGCATGCAGCGAACGCGCATTCCTGGTCATCACCCTCAGCCACATCACCCCGACTCACTGGGGAATCACCGCAATCACCGCAATCACCTCAAGCACCGCAATCACCTCAATCACCACAATCGCCGCAATCACCGCAAACAGTTCCGACCCACCGTGAACTGTGCGGCACACGGTTCCGACTCACTGGAACCACAATCACCATCGCCGCAATCACTGCAGACAGTTCCGACCCACTGTGAACTGAGCGGCACCCGGTTCCGACTCACTGGAACCACAGCTGGCACTGTGAAGCATCGCAAGATCCAAGACTCAGCCCACTATCGACCTTCGGTCTCCGGAGGGGAGTGATGTAGCGGTTACACCGCGACATACAAACTACGCAGCAAAGACATGACGTCACACAATTCCTGCATCTCGCAGTTAGAGTTTACCAAGCGAAAAACATAGATAAGACTATCCGAAATCAACATAATATGGGCAGTTGCCCGCCAGACAAATACCCGTCTGGTTGGAGGATCCTCCCTTTTCTATGGTGGATGAGTGAACTTTACACCCTGTTCCTCATACCCCTAAAATTTATTATGGTAATTTAATAATAGAATCAGATAAATACTTGAAAAACTATAACACAGCTTGGGCTGTCTGGAATAAACACATGTTTGAACGCCGTGTACCTTTTTTCTTGTGGAAATTATCAAGGATACCTTCCGCCTACCAAATCGATGCATCGACTGTATTCATGAAGGAAATGTGAGAGGAACTCTGAGATCCTCAGTGGAACACTCACCGGTGGTTTTTACGCTCCGCAGGTACGTCTCAAAGAACACAAACATTGCTATCTCAAAATTGATAGGTACAGAAGGCCCACTCTATAGAAAGAGCGAAAAACGGTGCACGTACTCGTAGACGCGTAATTACAAGTCGTGCCATTAAAGTTGAGATTTGACGCACCACGTGGTTTGACTTGCGCTGTAGACGGTTTATGGGTCTCTTTAGCGGTACGAGGTCCCCGCCGGAGCGTCATCGGGGCGGGGGAAAGAGTGGCGGGAGGCGCAGTCAAGTCTCAACTTTAACGGCGATCCCAAACGGTCTCAAACAAATGTCGCAAGTGTTCTTGCACTCGCTATTCGCAGACGCGTGCCTGTTTGTGCGTGCGTATTCGCTCCTTGTTTAACACGTTCAGTGGCGGGAGCTCTCCTGGAGGGTTCACCTAGTTGCATATGGGATGCCGGGTGCCCTCGCGGAGGGCTCATTTTAAATGTAGGTTTTCCTGCGAGTACAGCATTATAAACCGTGAAAATAAAATCTTATGTAAATATTTTATTAAGATCTATAATATGAGCTGGTTTAAAAATCCAAGAATTATTACTTTTTTTAAATTTTCTGTACACGCCTACAAATATTCACAAAAAATTTAAAAGGTTGGAACTACGTATAGCGACAAAACCCCCTGAAAACACTTTTTTACTTCGTTTTACAGTGTTTTTTAAAACGGTTTTAAATCTAATGCCGTTGAACGTCCGCCATAGTTAAGTTTAGCGCAAACGTTATGCCGGCAACCCTCCCGGAGGGTTCACTTCTAATATGTATGGCGGCCTGGCGTATGACAAGTAGGTGGAGTCGAAAGTGTTAAAGCCGAACCTCTGTAGGTACCTACTTACTATGTACACTCGAGAGCAATGAATCCGGGTCACTTAAAGAATGTTAAAAATCTCGGAAACTAAAAATGATAGGTTAATGCAATAAATTGTATTTAATAGACAATGTAATACTCCTTAAATGAAAGTAAAAAAAATATGAGTCACCATACATTTTATTAACACAAAATTACATAAAGAAAAAAACTGCTGATCTCTCCTTAAAACAAAAATAGGAAACATGAAATTTTTGAACTTTATTACGATTTTCTTGAATTTTAATACTTCGTATTGCCTCCTCGTGCTTCCATTACTGCGTTTACGCGGTTTGGCATGCTGTACACCAAGTTCCTTATACGATTTTGGGGAATATTCTCCCATTCCTCTGTGAGAGCAATTTTGAGCTCACGAAGCGTGATTGGGGGAGGGTTTCGTTGTTTTACGCATCTGCCTAGCTCGTCCCAAGCATGCTCGATCGGGTTGATATCCGGGCTGCGCGCTGGCCACTCCATACGAGTAATGTTCATCTCTTGAAGGTAGCCATTCACAATCCTACCTGTATGAGGTCGGGCATTGTCATGCATAAATATAGCATCCTCACCTAAATTGACCATAAATGGACCAACGTGATCATTGAGGATTTCTTCCACATATCTTACGCTAGTTAAAGAGCCGTTTTCTATGATCACCAGCTCTGTGCGACTTTCAGAAGAAATTCCGGCCCACACAAGTACAGACCCACCACCGTAGGCTACTTTTTCTTCGATGCATGCTTGCTTGAATCTTTCCCCTGGTCTTCGATACACTCTGTGTCTTCCATCGTGCTTGTAGAGCATAAATTTTGATTCGTCGGAGAACATAACTTTTGACCAATCTTCAATACTCCAATTTACGTGGCTCTGGGCATATCTTAGTCTTGAAATACGATGCCCACGCTCCAGTTTAGGGCCGTTTGCAGGTCTAAGGGGTTTTAAGTTAGATTCAGCAAGCCGACGTCTTACTGTCCATGCACTTGGGTTACTTCCTCCGAGGCGTCGAAACTGATTTGTGAGTTCAGTTCCTGTGAGAAAGCGATTTCGAAGCATGGTGTTCACCAAGTATCGGTCTTCTCGTGCTGTGGTACACCTGGTTCTGCCCGTTCCTGGTCTGCGTAGGTTAGAACCAGTTTCTTCGTAACGTCGGAGAACTCTTTGTACTATTGACAGCGACACACCGACAGTCCTGGCTGTATCGCGCTGACTCCGGCCGGTTTCCAGCATTGTAAGTATTCTGGTGCATTCTTCAGGCGTAAGCGACATAATTTCAGCTTGAATAATGAATATAGAGCACTATCAACATGGTTTATGTACCCACATAAATGACAGATTACAAACAAAAGCAAAACCAAATGCTGTAATTTCGTAGTTCCATCTTCGAAAGTGGCCCTTTTTCAAATTTGATTTTTTTATGATATAACTTTACAATAACTAAGAAGTTTTAATACCTTCATTTAAGGAGTATTACATTGTCTATTAAATACAATTTATTGCATTAACCTAGCATTTTTAGTTTCCGAGATTTTTAGGATTCTTTAAGTGACCCGGATTCATTGCTCTCGAGTGTAGTACCTGATAATTCTAGATATCTAGGCCCATTTCGTACAGCGTTTATCTTCGATATAGGTCAAGGCTTTTTTAGGCGAGGTTAACATTGGAATAGGCAAAATAGCAATCTGTTTTCGGCTGTTGAAGATAATCTTTTTTTTTTGGCAATATAAAAATACCTGGGATTCTATCAACTAATAAGATTATTCTAGAAATCTGAGATTAGTTTGGCCATCGTTGGTATAATAAGATTAGGTACGAAAGCTGTTTTAACAATTTACGTAGGTAATTCCAATATTGGTTATGTACAAAAACTATATTATCTTAAAGTTCGTTGGATAAGACTATAAAAATAAAAGTTATAAAAATGTTATCTAAAAACGTATAAACAAGACATCACAGACAGACAAATTAATAAATCAAACAGATTACTTGTGTTTTTTTAAGTGAAAACTTCTATAGCGGCGTTATGCACTTTTTTTGTCATGGGTAAAAAAGGTTAAACTCGCGTCAGGACACGTGCCCGTTAGATCCGTTGCCTAGCAAACAACAAAGTAAATATCAAAATAAATAGTCTTATACATTACGTAAAGACTGCGAGGTAGGATATTTAAAAGTATATAAATAAATGTTTATTTTTGTTAGACTATAATATTTTGTAAATAAATAATATAAAAAATATATAAATAATACTACTACTGCTACTAATGAATATTGAATTACCACATAAATTATAGTACTTTTATACTGATAAATAAAGCAATTCGTGCGAATTTATTCCCTAACCAATCCAAAATATTCAAAAATGCACATCGTTAATGTTCAAGTTTTCACTTCTGCCGGCACTCCCGGAGTGCAACCCGTTGTTTTTTTTTTCGTGAGCTACTTTGGGAATTTAAGGCGTCACATAGCCTATAACCAGCGGACGATCAAAGACGCTTCCAACGATACCTCATTTGTCAAATTATAATGAGCAGCTTAGAAGTTATGAGTTAAGGTAACAGATGAACATAAATACAAACCGGTTAAAATCGTAACCCTCCTTTTTGCTTCGCCACAGTCGGATAAACAGTGATGTACCCACTAAGAACAAAGACTGAATCCTTAACGACCAAATCCGCCACATTATTTTAAATACTTCCAATCTGAAAGCGTTTACCCAAAACGCGTTTACCCAATACGAACATATAAATCTTAAGTCACAATAAGCGATCGCAATCTCACATGCTATAAAATGAGCGGAGCAATCAACTATCGAATATTCCTCAAGACACGGTACCACCGCGCGTGTCGGTGCGCTGTAGAAATTTGCAATTTTTCCTCGCGTAAAATCTATTCCGGTGAAAAATGCATCGGGGGCTGCTTTTGTCTTCCCACGGAAAAAGTCACGTTCTATAGACAGTGATGGTTACTGAACGGCTATCGAGTATCTGGTGCACATAGATGGTACGAAACTGGAACGTTTAAGCATAAAATTTGAATACTTAACCCCACCTATAACCTATTATAGCTGCTTTAAAGTTACCGTATGGTTAAAGTTTGAGCCGTACAGCCAATGAGTTATTTTGGTTAAAAGTTGAAGTAGTAACATGGCGTATGTAGTTTTTTGAAACTTTTTTGGACTAAAATTCAGCACTACAGCATGAAAAATAAAAAAAAAACTCTGATAAATAAACGTCTGGTAGTTTTGTTAAGCCGAGTCCACACAATATCTCTGATGTTTCAATTATACGCATGTGCGACTGTACGCTGTTAACGAGTTGTATATAAATGGAGAACGCGAACATCGAATACAATATTCAATGTTCGTCAAAGGTATGTAAATGTGCGAAAATCCTTGGGATATAATGAGTTCAATCTCAGTGTTCCTTGATTCACATGCGAACGCCATTACTTATCTTGCAACGTAACTCTATTCGTAAGTGCGTACGCGGCTTTGCAGCTGAACTCACTGAAGCATGAAATATCTCATGACACACACGAAAATGTACAGGCAATTGTTTTTTGAATTGATTTTATGAGTTTCCTTTTTCACAAATATTGGCGCGTTGCTTTCAGGCTTTCCAACAATCCCTTTGACCGTTAAATTAAAGCAATTGAACGAAATAATAATTTTACACACCTAATTTAACAGAGTGTATTGAAAATGTTTGTCTGTCTTTGGAAGGACGGCTTTAGGTTCGCTAAATCTGTGGCGTGACCATCCACAAAGACATTCCATAGACAACCCATCCTACGCGGATTATGTTTCTCCATTCCCAATAGAACAAAAGAATGCTTTAGAAGTTTTTGATGCCACTTTTTCGGATATTTCCAATAAGTATTATATTATACTAGCTGCGCCCCGCGGTTTCACCCGCGTAAGTCTTGATTCCTTGGGAATATTGGTATAAAAGGTATCCTAAATCCTAACCCAGGTTATGGTCCAATCATGTGCCAAATTTCATCCAAATTCGTTCAGCCGTTTTAGCGTGAAAACGTAGCAAACAAAGAAACAAACAAACAAATTTTCGCATTTATAATGTTAAATAGGATATCGAGAGTTATTTTATTTCTTCCTTGGTTAGGATTCCAGCAATTATTATCGTGATAATGATATTTTTATTAAATTCTTGTGCTCCACATTCCGAAATATTTCACAGTAGTTTAAAATTGAAAGGCTGCATAAAATGATAACAGAAACTTAAAACAAAAATATGTGACTGCTTTTCCGGTGTGGTGGATTGCGTTCATGAATTCGATTTTAAAACTGGATTTCTGAATTGAATTCCGTTCTAAGGTAGGGTTGAACCGTTCACCTTAATTAAATAATTAAGGATTATGAGTTTGTTAGATCGAGCAAGAAATAACCTGCTATTAACGTAAACAATTACTTGGGGGCTCATAATCGCTCACTTTACGAGGAACAGGATATTGAGCTGCCCAACTTTTGCGTCAACAAAGCAGTTTGATGTAGTTGAGCGCAGTTAGACAAGGAGAGGTTCCAATATTTATGACAACTCCCCCGCTTGAATACAAACATAAAGTTCAAAACTAGCTTAACCCTTTGGGGGAACTCTCATCTAGCCGGAAATCCGAACAATTTGGTAGGAACTGAACAGTTCTGTTTTAGTCCCAATGTTCTAGTCAATTATTTGGTTCAAGCCTGGCTCAGTATGCAGTAACGTATTAAAGAAATCATTTACTGCACTAGAATAAATTTAACTCGGAACCGTTTTTTTTTCTTTATTTTTCTACCAAACAATGATTTTTCCGTTTGTGTGTTTACTATATTCATTTATATTTTGTTCTGGCCGGCGAGGTATTGGCCGCAACTCATTTTTATCATTTCGCCTGAAATAAATTATAGATATTCTCATCAATCATCATCATCATCATATCAGCCGAAAGACGTCCACTGCTGGACATACGCCTCCCCCAAGCACCGCCACTGCGACCGATTCTGTGCTTCTCGCATCCAGCGGATTCCCGCGGCCTTTACAAGGTCATCTTGTGGGAGGCCTTCCAACACTACGTCTTCCGGTACGTGGTCGCCACTCCAGAACCTTTCGGCCCCATCGGCCATCTGTTCTGCGAGCAATGTTTCCTGCCCATTGCCACTTAAGTTTGGCAATTTTTCGGGCTATGTCGGTTACCTTGGTCCTCCTATTCTCAACAATAGAATATTATAATACCTACACTGCCAAACCTAAAAAAATCTACTTGGTCCCTGATAAATAGACATTACTTATTTTAATTTATCAGGTTCACTAATAATTTAGATTTCCGAAAATACGAAGAGATAGGTAGATGAATAAAAGAACTCTTAAAGTACTTACTCATCTTTGTCGCTCATTCGCAGTAAACTTTTCAGTTCAGGATCTATGTGTTTATGATTTTGTCTTAAATACGCTATTCTCTCGTCATCAGAATAATCAGCATACTGATTAGGCAAAACCTTTTGCTGTGTATCTGTTTGAGAATTTATACTATTTATGTACCTCAAAGTCTGTACAAAATTTACAAATCTCGCATTGTAATCGAACTTACTTTTAAATGTTCTCTGATATCTTTTTATGAAATCTTTATAAATTTCGGGCGCATCTTTTAGTTGAAACACAAAGCTACTCTCCGATTCTGAACTGATAGGTAACGTAGCATATAATAAAATTACCGCCATAACGAAATACTTCTCCATTGTACATAATTTAAAATAATCTTCAGTAAAAAATTCAAGCTGTTATGATGCTGCGACTGCCAAAACAAGATTGTGTCGCCTATGCACGGATCTTCGGATAGATTACAGCATATGCGTGAAATTTCAATAAAAACACAATCTCCAATCCTTATCTGCAAATGTCATCATGAAGAGTTGGGGCAGTCGTAAAAACTACAGCTGAATGTGGGCAGTTTCTTTTGGGATGTCATAATTACCATGATAACACGCCTACGGTTCCGTAGGTCGACCCTTTCCTTGTCGTGGACCCGCTGGTCGGCTGCGGGCGACCTGCACACGCCCACAAAACCCCGGGATTACTTGGCATTTTAATATATTTATAGAGATTCAAGACAACCATGTAGATGTCAGATTAGTTTATTTTTGTGAATATTTCCCTGTGAAAATGACACGCCCGTATGTCTATTTGTTTGCATGAAAACACTGCGGTCTGGAAACTATAATAAAAATAGCAGTAATCTGTTTTGTTCTTAGTTTAATAAACCTAAATAAAAATAAACGTGTCCCATAACTGAACAATAAAACTCGTGGACGGTCAGGAACATCGCTCCAATTCGCTATAACATATCCCTACAAAAGGGCGAATTCAATGTTATGGACGCAATTTATTCCACACCAAGATTCGATCCCAATGACACTCAGGCATTCGCATTTGTAAAAGTCAATGAAATATCTCAAAGGCAATAGAAACGTACCCATCCGTTTGTTCCGTCGTTGGTGGCTCACAGCGAGGGATATTCGCCAAATAAATGGATATAAATGTATCGTCGTAAAGAGACTGAAGTTACTCGACTGTGACCGGAATACGCCTTCGAAAATAGTGTAATATGAAATTCAAACCGCACAATTTATAACATTGCTATTGATTTTTGGCTTTCCAATACAAATGAATAAAAAGTAAGTTCAAAAAATAAAACCCGACTTCTGAAAAATCACGCTCTAAAAAGTATGAAATAAGAAAATATTTCAGACAGAAATCAAGACAGGTTTTTCAAATTGAATGGACAAATTATGATCAGTAGTTTAGAAGTTAGGTAACAGATACATACATACATACATACATATATATACATACCTACCGGTCAAAATCATAACCTTTCTTTTTGCTTCGCCCTAGTCGGGTAATAATTGCAGATGTCTAAAAATCTAAACATCTTTGGACTACTTTCAAGTTGTCAGTCTAAATACAGTGTCTGTTTTCGCAATATAAACGCATTATCTTCTCATTATACATATATCTCCCTAATCTCAAATACATAAAACGTTTTACCTACATACTATCGCTTCAATGTTAAAAGAATCGTCTCCATAACGATCCTCGCAGCAAAAGATCCTTCGAACAAAGTTCCAATCAAATTCGCATATCGCCAAAAATGCGGAGCCAAATACCTTTTGAAAGACATTACGTTTTACGGGACGCTGAAACAGCTCTGTAAGTGCAGTTTTGGCGGGTCAGTGTGACTAGTGACCAGTTAATGGTCTGTGAGTACCTCCCTTTTCTTGTACCTGGGAGGACACCTACCTCTCTGTGTTCGGTTCGACTCCTCGTTACGTTGCCTCACGTCTTCTCTTTTAGAGCGCTAGGAACTGTTGACTTTACTAAATATACGGAGACTGTGCTTCTACGTGTTTAAATGTATGTAAGTTGAATGTTAAGGTGGAAGATTGTTTGAATTCTAATGAAGGTGCTGCATTTCGCTTCGCTTGAAATGTTTACTAGTTTTAAATAACTTTACTGTAAACTGTTTTTGCATCGGCATTTTATTCATCGTAAGGGCCTATTTCAAGATGTCCGAATAGCCACTACTTACCGAATAAATTCAAAAATGGAACAGAATTTGTATGTAATTATCTGCCAAGTAAGTTAATAAGAACCTAATCGTAGGTGTTGAAACAGGCCCTTAATGTTTTTAATTATCTACCTCAGGAATAGCATAATATGCAATTTGATAAAACGCGCATTCACAAAAAAAAAGGGGAATACCATACTTTGCTATTTTAAGAAAAAACTTTTTTTATTTTTTAACCTTATACGTTCCAATGCCCTCAAGAACATCATAATAAACCAACGAGCTGATAGCAATAAACAACTTAGCGGAGGTCGAAGCTTATCACCGTCTTGTATAAAACATTATTTTTATGGGTCCTTGCAAAATGGAAGTTGAATTACGAATTCTGGCTGCGGCGGAGGAACATTTACAAGATCTTTAGGTGGAACTTCGCTCGTTATCTAAAGAGTATCCCGGGAACCGACTTACATGTCTTACCTAAGGTTCAAGGGGATCGGTCGGGGCCGAGATTAAAATCAGAGGCCGAGACGGAAACCGATACCGTTATTCTTGGAAAACTCAAGTTATAAAGGTTTAATTAGGTCGTAATAAAATGTTAGAAAAGATTTAATAATAAAAAAATTATGATCAGCTATCATATTCAAGAAAAAAGTAAGAATCAAGAGTAAAGATTATTCCATTAAGACACTGACCAGAGCTAAAACGCGGTCACTGACGAACTGCATGGAAAAGAAAGAGAAACGCTATGACAGACTGACAGATTGCAAAAAAATGAAGCAATTATCTATCTACTCAAAATATTGTTGAGCAATCGTTACAAAAAAAAAACATGAAACACGATGTTCTGCATTCAAGACGTTCTTATTATTAATTAAATACCAACGTACGTTGATATTTAACACAGATATTTTGGATTGGAATTCAAGGTGAAAGCTTAGTATAGTTTAAAAAAAAATTGTGACCAGTTTTTTTTTCCAAAACATGTTTTGGCAACAACCAAGTTCTGAGAAATATGTTCAAGAATATGTTTTTTCCCCTACCATAAACTTTATAGATTTAGAAATTTTAAGGCAAGCCTACTATGAACATTTGCCGCTTATCAGCGCAAGATCGATCAGTAGATTTGCTCACTGAGTGTAAGCTACTTCAGAACATTAGGTCCAGAATAGATAGGCTTCGTCAAAATATTTCTATAAAGTATAAAAAATTATGCATAACTTTAAACACAAATCTGGAAATTTCGAAAACTTTCAAGGTTTATGAAGACCAAAATAAAAATGAGGACTGAAACAAAACACTACCAACCGAAACCTGAAATTCTAAACTCGAAAAAAAGTCGAGACCGAATCATGCCATTTCGTGGTCAATTCTTATACAGCTCGGAGTCCGAACAAAGACGGCCAAATATTAGAGACTACCTTACCTTTCGAAAATCAATAGACGGGAAAACGCAATCTATCGTTTTGTCGATGACCGCTATCTTCCAGTCGAGGACATGAAAGATGCGGGGTGAAACTGCCTCGGAACTTTGTATTGGATTCTTACCTACCTTTTGATTCGTATTATATTGGAAATGTTTCTTGTTATTAGGGAATTGTGAGGTGAATAAGAGTTTTTGGGTGCGGAGAATTACTTTAGGAGTTATAATATTATTATTAAAGGTGAAAATTATAAGGTACTTTTTTACTTTTGCCTTTTTAAAACTATGCTGAGGGTTCTAACTGGCTATCAAATACTACCCTTTGATGAAGGAAGGCAGTCATCCTGGAAAGCATGACAAACAACAAAGTTACAAGAACTTCAAAATAAGAAGCGCAGTATAGGGTCTGCTACGGCGTAGCAGATCGTAGCAGACTTTTGACACTATCATCGGGGCCTCTACGCCGTAGCAACATTGCAATACTCAATATTTTATAACATACTTTAAGAATGCTATGCTAAGTCATGTTTTTCTTATTTTTATTAATAAGGATACAAATAAATAATAAAATTTGTTCCGTATTAAATAAAATACTAGTAAAATACTAGCAAATGAATGGCTACACTCTAAAGTGAAAAATACTATTACAAACAATACAAACTGCAGCAAGGTACGTTGTGTTGTAGAAACAAATACGAATTTAGAATGGAACATTCTATTCAAGGCGAACATACTCGTACATCGTCGTGACATAGTATTTAGGGGTGTAGTATCTAAGGTTTACCAAGAAATTGAAGGTATGCGTATGGAAATTTCTGGGTACTATCTCGGCTTTTGCTACGTTAATTTGGAGCCAGATACAGCGGTACCAAGGATACCTAGAATCTCATCAAAATATTTCTTCGTACTGGAGAGTTTATTAAGCAAAGGAATTAATTCTAGGAACTAAGATTTTAATTAAAATAATCTCTGACAAAGCCAGATTAATACACGAAGTATTTAGTTCTCGGTCGAATATTGGTAGTGAACGAAGTTGTGGTGTGTATATCCAACTTATCCAGTTCTCATGTAGGTACTGGCGGTAAATGAATACATCATGAGAAAATTTAGACTGATTAGTCTGAAATGGACGAAAAGCGCGGTAACCAATATACAACATGTAAAAAAAACCGTCACTTTTTTTCAATGGGAAATACCGGGTGATATAATGGGGCGCAGACGGCCGTCGTTTAACGGGTGTCTACAAGTCATAACTTACGACCCCTGTTGAAAATTTGCTAATTTTTAATGGATTTGGGGTAATTTTGGTACTAAAAATGTAAATTTTAAATACCAATAACTTTTTTATTTTCAATAATAATATAAAATAACTCAGTAGGCAGTACTCCTCGACACGGCTCGCATTGTGAGGAGGTTCCTGTCTCTGCAGCCCTAACCACAGTAACCACCGGTAGCTTGGACCCTGCTCCCGACACCGGCGGAACACTATTTTTTATATTTTTTAATGTTTTTTATATCTTTTTTTTTAAGAAATATTTAAAAATGTAAATGAATATGTATATAAATGAATAAACGAAATAATAAAATAAATACTTTTTGGAAATGTTATTGCAGTACCTATGTGCCCCTTTTGGATCGGACAGGTTTTTTTTACATATTGTCAAATTAAATTAGCTAGCGAAACTCCGCAGACGTAATGGTATCGATATACAAACATGATAAAACTAAAAACAAAATGATTTGATGAGATTGAGAATGACTTGATATATCGGTAAAAAAAAACAGTTTTTTTTTGTGGAATCTCCATAATGGTTATCGACTTCTACACATGATAAAAATAAAAACTTATACACTGTACACAACGTACAGAAATAATATTTTTTATTTTTATTTATAACGTACTTACTATGTTCAGTTAGAATCACAAATAGTTTGGAAAATCCAAAAGTGCACGCCTCATAAGTTCATAACTCTCATTCATAAACGAAAAAGAAATTTAAAACATAGTTTCTAACAAAAATTAACAATTTATAACTTTTCATGAAGTATGTTTTGACTGCTTTTTTAACCCATCAATATGGGTAAGATTTCTAAACTCGCATCGATATCAATCTCTCTCATATCGACCTCCGGTCTCCGGAGGGGAATAATGT
This sequence comes from Conistra vaccinii, assembly GCA_948150665.1. NCBI lineage: Eukaryota > Metazoa > Arthropoda > Insecta > Lepidoptera > Noctuidae > Conistra > Conistra vaccinii. The sequence goes on along the minus strand of OX411323.1, from coordinate 9,859,112 downwards.
AGCGGTTACACCACCACATACGAGCTACGCAGCAAAGACATGACGTCACACACATCCTGCATCGCGCAGAGTTTACCACGCGACTGACATAGATAAAACTATCCGAAATCAACTTACGGGCAGTTGCCCGCCAGACACAAACACCTGTCTGGCCGGAGGATCCTCCCTTTTCAAATGAGGATGAGTGAACTTTACACCCTGTTCCTCATACCTCTAAAGTTTTAAACTGAAATATGAACAAAATATTTTACGGCGCCATTCGCCATAGACTACATACAGAAGTGAAGTGTAGGTACAAATAGCTGCCGTTTGTTTTTATGGCGGAATTTTTTTATATTAAGGATCTAATATTTTGAACGCTGATATTAATGTTTGTTTTATTATATTATGGTTTATGGTTATTTGTCATCAAATAATGATTACAATTTGTGGCATTTTTCCCTTTAAGATTTCCACGTCCGAGCTCCAGGAAACAAGGGAAAAATGGATAACATTTGTGCAAAAAAATCGTAATGAGCAAACGTGGTTGCCTTGGCAACCACGTTTGCTGAGACGTTTGACGTTTGTTTGAGATGGTTCACTTGTGAACCATCTCACATAATGTTCATCATTAATACAATGGAAATTAGAATAATGTTCTGCAGTTAAAACTGTGTTAGGTATCAAGTAGGCAGAAGAAGCAGACTGTGTCGCATCTGCGGGTGCATTACTGTAAAAGCATCAAAGCATCCAAGGGACACATTTTTTGTTCGCGGTGTCTTCTTTGATAGTATATTTTAGTTAGTATTTTATTAATTATAATTAAACTACTTTGAATAAAAGAGCCATTTTCAATAGGGTTTCTTATATGGATGAAACGAATGTATAAAAAAAACATTGACTCAATTAATTGATTTTATCGCAAGCTACAATGTTTTCAGGGTTCATAAATTGACGGACAGGAATTTTTTTTCAACTTTTTTGATGCTTTTTCCATTTCTGCTGCTTTAAATCAATTATTAAGTACAGTATTAATCTCCATTTAATCATCTATACATAAATTAAGTAGGTTCTGTGTACTAGCAGGAGTGTAACAATAAAAACAGTTGCAGAAATGGGGCAAAAAATATTTTTCGATCGCAGAGCACACTCTAATGCTTCGCATTATGAGTCGTGCAATATTTCCGTGGAAAATTTTGCTTACCTTACTCGATTTATTATTGTCACACAGGGGGACGTCACGATCGTTACGTCATTTGAGAGGTTGTTGCTGAAAATCAGCGCTGTTGACTATAGGTTCGTCCGAAGTCACAGCATTTTGCTGAGCAATGACCTGTTGACCTGCGACGCACGGCTTAATTTTCCTTGTCGTTTGCTTGTTACAATATTAGTTATTTTTCCATTCTGCAAGTAACAATTTGTTTTTGTTTTGATTGTTGATTTTCATTAGCCAGTGTCGCAACACATTAAGCAATGTAAATTGTTTGGTCTCTGGATCAAGCAAGATAGACAAAATAGTCAAAATACTCAAACTTTTATTTCTCGAATACGAGGCTTTTGGCTCATTTGTAATTATGTATTTTATCTTATTGTTTGTAATGTGCGTTTAATTAGTGCAGAATAAACAATTTTTTACAATTTTTTTCTTTCAATTTTCTCAACTCATACATCAAGTAAATACAATAACTTCGGGCATGGAACCCAAACAAAAAATTTTTTTTTTGTTTTTAGTTACTGATATCCATCACATCCACACTCATCCATCACTCCCTCTCACAGAGAGGAGGCCTGTGTCCCAGCAGTGGGAACATTAATAGGCTGATGATGATGATGATGATCCATCACATCTACGGAGTTTCGCTAGATATTTTAATTTGACCCTATAAATTAATGAAAAGAAGTTCTTGTCCTGTAGGTATCTACTGAAACAATACAAAATGCCAAAATAAAGTTAAACAAAAAACCACAAACAAAATCGCTTCAGAACAGCCTTTTAAAACTGCAACACCGAAAAATATTTCGGTACATTTTAAGTCACTTGCATCTTATGTCGCTTTCTCTGTAGACAATGCGCTTTACAACCAGGCAATCTACGTAAATAATGACGTCTTCTCTTAAGTCTGCTACAACTGAAACTATCTCTAAAAGCAACGTCGTATCTCGTTAGGTTTGCAGGCAGTGCATAGTTTTCTTCCAAACTAGGTGCGAAAGGTCCATGTTTTTGTTTAGCACGTCAGTTTAAAAGTTGTTATTGTTCCTACGTGTAACGGCTTTAGCTTTTACTGATTTTGGCCTTTAGAATATGCTCGCAAAAATTAATGTTGGTGCTTTTATATTTACCTTTACAGTTCAGCAATAGGTTCTGCACACACAGGCTAACTTATAAAATAAATTCGACAACATGTTTGATAATAACTTGACTGCCTCTATGAAACGCTACTGCCGAGCATGAGGTCCTGGATTCGATTCCCGGATCGGATAAAGTGTTACTGGGTTTTTCCATCTAGAATTTCTCAGTAGCAGCCTGGAGTCTGGATTTGTGCCCGGTTCACGGCAATAAGCTCGCCCTAGATTACATGGGATTCAAACATAACTGGCAAAATGTGGGTATACAATAGGTACATCTCTGCCTAATGATGTCTCTGGCGTGATGTTATGTTATGTGTGTTGATAATATTGGTTTTCAAGGCGAAGGATGCCTTTTCTTCTCTAAGAATCCTTAGCTTTGAAAATCAATAATATTGCTACAGCTATACTTACATAACTATAGAAATATGATTTTTCTATATGTTTTTTTTTGCTTGGGATATTGTAAAATTACTTCTCCCGCTCTAGGCGGAGGGGGCGAAATGTCAGACTCTTACTGACTAAAACCCACCCGTGTTCCTTCAGTTGCCTGTGTGTTGCCAGGTTTTTTTTTTCGCCTTTATAAAGTTTCACAATACTTAATCCCATTACAATCTAGCCTATTAGCTCATAAGTAATTTAAATATAACTTAAACTGCTAGTAACTATAAAGCAACTAGTTGCCTATGCTGTGTGTTGCCACGGAAACCCTTTCTGACTTTCTCGCGACCCTGGCAGGCATCGCCCCAAGCGGACCCCGTCAGTTGTGCTGACATCTTTTTGAGGCGCGCGTGGAACATAACTCGCCGTCGACCCGGGCCTGGTCCTTATTGGACGGCGAGCTACCCATTGCTCACCGTCCGCAAACCCGCGCCAACGGTGGCCGGGAATCGGCCTCGGATTCCCGACGCCCAGAGCGTCTCCTGCGGTACCTGACACCCCGAAGTAGACAGACATAATTCTTCACATGCCGTATTAAAAAATATTCGAGTACATTTTCGAACAAGCAGTGCATGAATAAAACAAATGACTGCTTAATTTTGCTGTAGCTCGAGCTATAAATACACCTTCCATACAAAGCCTTGGTCACACCAAATTCGGGTCGTAAGCGAAATGTGTCGTCGGCAGGTCCAGGCGAATTGTGTACAAGGGGATATTATGAAACACGATAGCGCAAAGCTTTTGGTGTGTTGAAGGCTTTAATCACATGTCAGTGTAGGTGAATCATCAATCAACGCGTGTCTACCCTCTGCACAAGTTGTTCTTGAATGTCACTCTTCGTAGGTCAACCTGTTATAAACTTTTATAATGACCTCTAAACGTATTGTCGGTGTGAGATATCCATGGATGAGGGGTATAACTATAATTTCCGAAGTTATATTTGTTTTACGGCTAACTAACTAACTATTATTATGATGTTTTAATGTTTGATTATTTGTTTGCTGTTACGCTTTCACGCTAAAACGGCTCAACAGATTTGGATAAAATTTGGTACGTAGGTAGACCATGACCTAGGTTAGGATATAGGATACTATTCATCCAGATATTCTCACGAGATCGATACTTATGCAGGTGAAACCGCGGGGCGCAACTAGTCAATGATATTTTATTTTTGGTAAATTGCAGTAGGTACGCTAGTACGCCCTCGAAGCACCCACTCCGTATAGCAATAAGCTTGATACTTAAGGAACTCCAGCGCACCGTGAACTTTTTTGTGACAAAAACCTAATGCGTCGTCTCTATTTTCACACAAACAAAATTGCGTATTCATTTCCTTAACCAACATCATTTTATTCCAGTGGTACATCCACTTAAATTTTAATAGACGTGTAATGTACACAGTTAACGGAGCTTATCTTTATTCGCGCCCATTTTTATGTCCGCCATCTTAGAAATAATAATATAAAGCACCACAACGACATTACACACGTTCTTGGGTTACTAGCGTTTCTTATTTACATAAAGGAAATCCTTGTACGTTAAAAATGGCGCAAGAAATTGAGAGAATGTTTTTACGGGGGTGGTAAGTGCATCATAAATATGTCTATATTCTATGGGAATAGAATGTATTGTCAGTCTGTGTTCTTTGGAATTATGTGGGGAAGGGGTGCGATCTGTTTTACATAAAAATATAACAAGTCGGCACACGTTTGCGGAGTGTTGTATTGAGGGAACTTTCAAAAGAAATGTTAGCGATTACTGAACGGAATTCAGTGCAGAATTTTTCAAGAAAAGGCTCAATCAATTTAATCAGGAGTTATTTGTGTGTAATTAATAAACTAATCAAACTGAACACTGATCGATATTGTCAATTTTTTTTAAATACCTCCATAAAAGAAGCAAAACCACAAAGAAACTCTAGTACAAAACATTCTATGATAATAAATGCCTACGTTCCAACATTACCGCACTGTCGACTCATTAACTTCCGAGTGAGAGCATTCGCCTTTGATAACTTTGCTTTTTACGAGTCCACTGCCGCGATAATGCTAATGCTAATGCAAACTTTAGTCGCTACCCAGTAATGGATAGCATATTAACGAGGATTTAGAAACTTGAATTCGGATTCTTGGTGTTGATTAAAAACGTGGAATGGGCAGTTGATAATGTTGGCGGTACGAAAAGGGCAGTGGACTGTATAATTTATTGGGCTATTATACTTTATTTTACGTAAGAATCGTTTTACGTAATAATTCACTTATGATGAGTTGAGTTTTCAGTATGATTTCTGGGTTGCTCTGATGAAAATACCGGAGTACATAGTTGTGTACCACACTTACAATGGCAATGCTCTTCATTATACAGTTCAACAACAGTAATTGCGTTATGTTTGTTACTGTGCAGACGAAGTTTTCAAATATAATGAAGAATGAATTACCCATTTCCTTCAAAACCTTTCGGATTGTGATTATGACAAAATAAGGATGGTGATTTTACTGCTTGTCATTTCGTTTATAGTATATTACATCATACTTAAATACTACAACTAACAATACCATTTAAACATTTAATAAGCTCTGTTGAAACATCACTCATCGATTAATAAATCTTCTTTAACAATTAGCAATTTATTTTACTCCATTAGAAATTTATTGCCTAAGAAGTGATACTATTGTATCTTGTGATTGAACTGAACTTACTTACTTATGTTTATGATACCTAAGTAAGGGTTTAAGCCCATGTAATTAAAACAACAATATCAAGTATCTTTCTTAGAAATTACAGCTTTCCAGAATTAATTGTTAGTTAGAATTTTAGTAACCATCTATGCCAATTTGCTAATCAGCCGCATATTCCCACTACCAGGTCTCGGGAGGACACCCAGGTCCTCCCGATAAGAAGGAGTGGCCCATAATCCACCACGCGGGCCCATTGCGGGTTGGTAGATGTCTCATGTCTACCGAATTTTTGGTTCTAGATATGCCAGTTTCCTCACGATGTTTCCTTCACCGTTTTGAGAGCAATGGTTGATGTAATAATGTACACAAAGTGAAGCGCCTGTCAGGGTACGTACCCACGACCTACAACTCGTTATTTGCTAATAATATTTTGTTTAAACATAACTAATAATTGCTTTCACTTTAACACAATATTTGAACAGTAAACATCGTATATCAAATTAAATAGACGGTGATTTTGTCGACGGCGGTTTGTTATTAATTATCAACAAAATATTATTTAATAATTCTCAAGTATGAACCCATTTATAATTGAACAAATAAGTAAATTAATCGCACACTCAATCAGTCTGCCGAGCCTTTTCCCAACTATGTTGGGGTCGGCTTCCAGTCTAACCGGATGCAGCTGAATACCAATATTTACATGGAGCGATTACCTGTCTGACCTCCACAAACCAGTAACTGGGTAATAAGATATCCCTTGGTAAGACTGGTGTGAGACTTTCGGGCTTCTGACGACTTGTAACGACTGTCAAAGATCCACGAATGACAGCCGGGACCAACGGCTTAACCTGCTTTCACGTACGTTACGGAGGCACGGAGAAGTCTCGGTATGCAAAGATGGTCATCCATCCACTGACCAACCCCAGCAAGCGTAGATCAACGATAGTTCGACGCGTGCGGCTGTTATTACCTAGCACGAGCAATTAATCGCGCACTATGGTAGAGTTAAAAAAAAAACAAGAACAAATCAGCACAATGTACCATGGTAGTTTCTATTCACACGTATGTATTTTCGTACGCAACAAAAAGATACCATAGAGTTTATTCACAAACAAGTCACACAAAGCATGCACGCGCCTGTATTTTAAGGAAAAGTTATAGTCAAAGGAGGGAAATTTTATTACACAGTTTGCCAGAGACATGTTAACTTTGTTATAAACTTATAGTGTGACAAAAAATAATGTGGATGGATGTTGAAAGCGAGGGTCGGCCCGATAAGGGGCAACGTTAGAAGCTGATGAATTCTCGTCAAGGATTAGCCCTTACAATATGAGCACAATTTCACAAGTGCCAAGGGTCTAAGGGTGACAAATGCTGTCGTGAAAGTCACACAATTTATTCGCGGTATCCTATCTCGTATATACCCCGTAAGTATATTTTCTAATAAAAATGGTAATATGTAGCATTTTTAACGATGTTATTTTTCTCCTCGTGTTACCAACGGTGGGTCCCTACGTCTTGCCGCCGAATAAACATTTTAAAATAGGTAAGATTGTTTGAGCCACGTACGTTTGCTACTTCTTCATTTGCTTCACCTTAAATTCTGTGTAGACAACATGATAAACGAACCGTGGTGGAGTTTTCTCATATATTCTTTAAAAGTATTTTGGCTAGCAACATAATTTGTTTGGTACATGAGGGAGCTTCCACAGTAGCATTACTTAGTTACTGGCCAGAATACAAGGTTGTGTTACATATTAAATGGCTCACGGACGCTTTCTCGTCTACAATGATGATGTTATGAGCATATAAGTTTTACATATAAGACATGTAGATGTTGTAAAATGTAAGTACCGTAAGGTTTTATGCGATAAGCAACCTTATGTTGCACAGGTTGTTAAGAAAACAGCAATAGCTACATTCGAACTTTCTAGCAATTTATATTTAGAATAGAAAAAAGAGCCGGCAGTCAGCCCCCGATCTGTCCAGGGGCTAGAATAAAATATTAAAAGGTATAAAAGATTTCTTAAAATAATAATTACCGGAATTCTACCTTGAATAAGTCTTTTATTTAACACCCAGTACCCAATAACTTAACTAAAAAAATCTAAAAATAAAAAAGCACAGAAAGGAAGAAGACTACAAAGTACAATAATAAAACCCCACAAAATAAAATTATGGAACTAATAGAAGAATGTTAAGTGGCAGAATAAACTTGCTCGGGACAGGATTAAATTACATTATTATCCTAGAAAAACTTTAAGGCTCCCGCAGGAAATCAGTATTAATGCGAGACGATCTAATTTATTTAAAAAACTCTTGACACGCGCTTGCTGTTAAATGCTAATAATCTTCAGACTAATTGGACGGTCTACCTAAAATATTTTTAGGTAAAACTAAATAATAAATTGGCTCACTCTAAAGTGAAGAGGATAACTTCTTATGATATAATAGGAACAGGGAAAATAGTGAAGAAAAATAACGGTATTATGTTATTACGTTACAAAGTTAAACAACGTCTACTTTCTGCTATCACAAAAGTGGTAATTGGTTTCCCTAAGGGTTGTAGAGGTCAGAGGTAGGATGGTCCACGGAAAATCAAGGACCATAATAATAGCGTTGATGGAACAGGAGTAAAACTTAACTGACAATCATATATACTCAGACTTCCAAATAATTCCGAGTAACCTATAAGATAAGTATGAGAAACCTATTTCTCACTAGCAGCCGGGAGTCAGGATGTGTGCCCAGTTGATGGCAATAGGCTCGCCCCCTATTACATGGGACCTAAACATATCTAGCAAAATGTGAGTGTACTATAGGTACACCTCTGCCGAACCCTTCAGGGATACATGCCGTGTTATTATGTTATATTACCTTTATATATTGTGTTATATATGTGTGTGTGTCAACATTATGTATGTGTGCTTTTAGCTGTCAGTAGTTTCACTTGTCTCCCTACGTACCTACATAACAGTGGCGACGAGGATACCCACAATCGTAAAAATAAATCCTTGTTGAAAAATGGCTCAGTCATTTTGTGGGATTTTATCGAGTTACGATCATAATGTCAGTGATTGGAAGACATACAAAGGTCGTATTACGCAGTGGTTCATTGCAAATAACATTGATGCGAAAAATGATGCGGCGGGAACCAAGAGGCGAGCCATACTACTCAGCGCACTCAACGATAGTACCTACAAGTTGGCAGCAGACTTAGCCCTGCCCAAAGACGTGCAAGAGGTGCCGTATGAGGATCTAGTCGCGTTATTGGATAACCATTTCACTCCAAAACGTTGCGGATTCAGCGAGCGGTATAATTTTTACGCAGCTACGCAGCAGCCGGGCGAAACATATACGCAATGGGCAGCAAAATTACGCGGACTAACGGTGCATTGCGGATTCAGCAATGTTGAGGAGGCGTTGCGTGATCGATTTGTGATGGGGATGGTAGCGGGTCCTGAACGGGAGAAACTGTTTGCACGGGACTTGGATACGTTAACCTTGGCGAAGGCGGTGGAGCTAGCAGAGAGCATAAGATGCGCGCGCGCGGGCGCAGCCGCTACTGCTTCTACATCAACAGATCAAGTACAAGTGTTCAAGATCGCGAAAGGACAAAATAGTGCCACCCCGATTAATAGTGCCGAGAAAGAAAAGTGTTCGGTGTGCGGTCGTGCTAATCATAAGTCGTCTCAATGTCGGTTCGCAAAGTATAAGTGTAAAAAGTGCAACACGGTAGGCCATTTGCGTAGAATGTGCAATAAAATTAATTACGTGTTAACGGGGGATGTGAGTGAAGACGACGATGGTAAGTTCCTTTACAACATTTGTTCAGCTCGGGGGGAACCCATGACAGAAACGGTCACAATAAATGGCCAGAATTTAAAATTTCAATTAGATAGTGGATCAGCTGTGACAGTCATATCTGAGGGTACATATAAAAAGTTGTTTGCGAGTATACCCTTGCATACATCTCAAAAAGGATTTTATAGTTACACGGGAAACAAGATGCAGTGTGTAGGTTATGTGCGTTTAGCAATTACATATATGCAGCACACCCACACACTAGATATATTTGTGATACGTCACGGCGGGCCACCGCTGCTAGGCCGCGATTTTATATCAATTTTTAAATTAAAATTAACTCGAGTTAATTTTCTTAACGATAGTCAAAGCACAATTGAGCGGTTGCAAATACGGTTCCCAGAAGTATTTTCAGATAAGCTGGGCGCGTTCAAAAACTATCAAGTAAAATTAAAACTAAATAATGATGCAAAACCGGTATTCTTTAAAGCGCGTCCCATTGCGTTTGCTTTGCGCGAAAAAGTCGATAAGGAAATAGAACGATTACTAAAGCTAGGAGTGTTAAAACCGGTTAAACATTCGGACTATGCATCACCTATTGTTCCCGTACTCAAACGTGATGGTTCTGTTAGATTATGTGCGGATTATTCTGTGACCATTAACAAACAATTATTAATAGAACAATATCCATTGCCGACGGTTCACGAATTATTTTCAAAACTACACGGTGGCCAGCAGTTTTCGAAAATTGATTTATCCATGGCCTAAAATCAATTTCTGCTCGATGATGAGTCACAAAACATAACCTGTATTAACACTCCCCGGGGCTTGTTCAAATATACACGTCTTGTATTCGGTTTGTCGAGCGCACCGTCTATTTTCCAGCGCGCAATGGAAACCATTTTGTCTGGATTAGACGGAGTGTTATGCCTGTTAGATGACGTGTTAATAACAGCAAAAACTGAAGATTTGCATATGGAAAAACTACATTTAGTCCTCAAAAGACTTCAGGACGCGGGACTAACTTTGCGAAGAGACAAATGTGAATTTTTTAAAGACGAAATATGCTACTTAGGGTATGTTATCAACAAGAACGGACTAAAGAAAGATCCGTCTAAAGTAAAGGCTATGGTAGACGCTCCCGTTCCTACTACTGTCAACACTTTGCAATCATTTTTAGGACTAGTTAACTATTATCGGAATTTCGTTCCTCGAGCATCAAGCATACTTAGTCCTTTGTATGATCTATTAAAGAAAGGAGTTAAGTGGCATTGGACAGCAATTCATCAGCAGGCATTCAATGAAATAAAAAAATGCATAACGTCGGAACAAGTGTTAACACATTTTGACCCAGACTCTAAAATAATATTGACGGTGGATGCTTCTCCATACGGGTTAGGCGCTATTTTATCGCAAGTAGGTAACGACGGGTTAGAACGGCCCATATCATTCGCGTCCCGCACGCTCGCGTCAGCTGAAAAACAATACTCGCAAATACAGAAGGAAGCCACAGCGATTATATTTGGGGTAAAGCGTTTTCATCAATATTTATATGGCAGATCCGTACCGTTTATACTACGTACCGACCACAAACCCTTGATTTCTATTTTTGGTCCTTATAAGGGCATACCAGAGGTATCGGCTAACAGGCTACAAAGATATGCTATGTTTTTAAGCGCGTATAATTACTCGATTGAGTACGTTCGAAGTGCCGATAATAACGCAGATTATTTGTCACGAGCGAGTTTACGTCACGAGCGGGAACCGGCAGAAGAGCGAGGGGACAGCTGCGCTCACGCGGCTGCAGCCGCGGCGCCTATAGACCGGGCTACTTATGTTAACTTTGTGGTTGAAGGTAGTATGCCAGTGACACTGGACGAATTGCGCAACGAAACTGCGAGAGATGTCACTTTAGCAAAAGTAATTAATTACATTAATCAAGGTTGGCCTAGACAATTATTATCGGATTTATGTATTAAGCCCTATTATTTATGTAGGACACAACTATCAAATGAGAATGGTTGTGTTATGAGAGGACATAAGGTGGTTATTCCGGAATCGTTGCGCTCAAAACTTTTACTCGAGTTACATAATTCGCATTTGGGCATTGTGAAAACCAAAGCGGAGGCTAGATCACGATTTTGGTTCCCAGGGGTTGACGCGGCGTTGGAGACAATGATCAACTCGTGTGATATCTGTCAACAGTTGCGTCCGTCCCCGCCGCGAACGCCGATTTCGCCGTGGCGATACCCGCCAGTGCCATTCTATAGGATACACATTGATTTCCTAGGACCGTTAAATAATCAGATGTTTTTCGTGGTTGTAGACGCGTACACCAAATGGGTGGAGTTGTACGATGTTACTATGTCTACAACTTCCACAAACGTTATAGGAAAGCTATACGATTTTATGTCCAAGTACGGTCTACCACATACAATAGTAAGTGACAATGGGACCGCGTTTACGTCATTTGAATTTAGGAACTTTTGTTCAAGAAACGGTATCGACCATTTGACGTCACCAGCCTATAATCCAGAAAGTAACGGGCAAGCGGAAAGCTTTGTCAAAATTGTGAAAAAAGGCATTAAATCCTGTGTTATCTCTTCGCGCAATAAAAGTGATTGCAAGTTAAAAATATTAAAACACCTTTTTGACTATAGGAATTCTGTGCATTCTGTCACAGGGTTCTCACCGGCTGAGCTAGTGTTTGGCCGCAAGTTGAGGTCACGCTTAGATTTAATCAATCCTAAAACGCCGGCGGCCTCTCTCACAACCCCTACTGATAATGTTAATCGTCAACAGTGTTCGCAAATTAAATCATCTGGAGGAAATAATAAACAAGTGTTTAAACCAGGGGATGAGATAATGTACAAAAAGTTTTTAAATAATTTTAAGTTCCATTGGTGCAGAGGTATTATTAAAAAGAGACTGGGTAAAGTGGTATACCATATTCAGGATTTGAGTTCGTCGTGTTATGTTAAAAAACATAAGAACCAAATTATATTATATAAAGGCGACAAGGGTAATGCTTCACAACAGCCGCAACACCATTATGACTTTGACGACTTTAACAACTGTCATAGCGAGCCGTCAGCTGGCAACCCTCAGGTACAGACTCCCGCTGGGGAGGAAACTGATGAGGCAAATCTACAATCACCGCCGTCTGCAGATGTAGATACAGTGTCGGATCCGGTGTCAAGGAATCCAGACAGACTGTTGAGGAACATTCCCAGGGTGGATTACAAACCTTTTCTGTAACTTTGATATTTATTTAATAATATTGTATTTTGGTCAAATAAGGGGAGGAAATGTTATATATGTGTGTGTGTCAACATTATGTATGTGTGCTTTTAGCTGTCAGTAGTTTCACTTGTCTCCCTACGTACCTACATAACAAATCCAGATAACAAAAAGATGAAACGACACTGAATTACCTACCATTTTTCTCTCCAAAAACCAAATGATCGAAAAAACATCTGGACTATGAATATGTACATCTGTATCCCAGATAATGCTAGCGGTATTCATAGGAAAATTGTGGTGTCAGTACAGTCTGCAAAAAAAAAGAAAATACTCGTAACCGGGTTGATGGAACACGGTGTGTTTTTGCACCCCCGAGACTGGCTGACTGTTGATCTAATTTGTCGATGTCCGTAAAGTTAGGGCCTGACCAAAGGTTTAATTTATTAAGGAATTTTTTGACACGAAAATTTATTTCGTTATGATTTTGAGGAATGATAAGATTATGGGATGTTATTATTTTAGAGTGAAGTTTTTCTTTTCTTGTTCGTTATAGTACCTACTGATGCAATGATATTTTAATATAATAGAAGGTGGCCACTAGGAATGGCAATACAGAAATGTATCTAATTCCAACGCACCCTGGGCTGTTAGTTAGGTCCTTTGTCAATAATATAATAATTCCCTTATAGGTAATAGGTAATAGGTAAAACGGGCTGGTATCCGCAACTCCACGTCAAAGCGCGTATTTTGCGTACGGGTGGGAAAATAGGTTATTCGATCCACCCCAGCTCCTCAAAGAAGGCCAGCAACGCCTTGGTGTCACTGACAATCTCACGTAGGGTACCTGGGTTACCGAAGTACTTTGCCCTGTAAGCGGCGACCACCGGGCAGTTTAACAGCACATGAGCTGTTGTCTCGTCGTCCTCCATGCAGGCTCTGCACAGCGGACTGTCTGTGACTCCTATGACATAGAGGTGTTTATTAAATGACCCATGGCCAGTTACAGCTGCTGTGACTGTGCGCAGATGTTGTTTCGTTAGTCGGAGACCCTTTTCGTGAGGCGGCCATCGATTGTAGGGAGTGCCTCCTTGGCTTGCCTACACTCACCGTGGTCCGACCATAGTTTGTGATGTTGGTCCCTGGTTCGTTTCCTTACCAGAGTGCGTAGGTACCCGAAGGGGAGTGGCGCGATGGGTTCAGGCCCCACTGGTGCCATGCTCGACCCCCTTCTGGCAAGTTCGTCAGCTGCGTCGTTGCCCCGCGAACCGCTGTGTACTTTGATCCATTGAATGGTTATATTATTGAGGCTACCCACCTGATTAAGGCGCTGGTGGCACTCGTATATCAGCCCGGAGTTAACAGTGTGACTGTTTAGCGCTTGCAGAACAGCCATGCTGTCCGAGAGTATGCGTATCGAATGGTCCTTAACTTCCCTGGCCATGATGGCTGAAGCGGCAAGAGATATACCCATGCATTCTGCCTGGAACACTGTGTTATGGACTCCCAATGGCGTGGCTATGTGTATGTTGAAGTCCTCCGAGAAGATTCCAGCACCTGTGCCACTACCTGTTTTGGATCCGTCGGTGAAGATCCGCAGCTCTGCGGGGCGCAAACCCTCACATCGGCTATCTTTGTGAAGTTGGATCTTGTATTTTTTATCAAAGATAAATTGTTTGGGTACCCGGTCATTAATGGCTTTCGTAATAGGGAACTCATTATTGAACCCCTCAAGCAGCGCGGTGTGTTGTGTTTTTCTCTTACCCCAGAGGTTAATTGTATTAAGGCGCACCGCCGCCATTGTCGCTTCCTGTTGTATAAACAGGTGAAGCGGGGGCAGTCCCAGCATCGCTTCGATTGCTGCGGTCGGAGTAGTCCTCATGCAGCCCGTGGTTGCCACACAGGCTAGCCGTTGCATGCGCTGTAGTTTGTTGGAAGTTGTAACCAGCTGAGTGCGGGGCCACCAGACCACGGCCCCGTAGGCGATCATGGGGCGGATCACTGCTGTGTACAGCCACAGTATGATTTTGGGGGATAGGCCCCACTTCTTACCTATCATTTTCCCGCACTGCCAGAAGGTGATGCAGGCCCTGTTTAGCTTGTTGTCCACATGACTACTCCAGTTTAACTTACTGTCTAGAATGACCCCGAGGTACTTGACCTCGTTGGCCAACTGAAGTTCTAGTATCAAACAGTTTGGGTAGGCGGAAAGGGCCTAATGCTCGTTTTTGGGTAAACATGACTAGTTCAGTTTTAGTGGGGTTCACTGATAGTTCAAATTCCCTGCACCAACTTTCTACGATGCGTAGTAGTTGCTGAGTGAGGTTACAGATCGTTCCCGTCACCTTCCCCGATACAAGGATTACGAGGTCATCTGCATACCCTAATGTGTAATAGCGGTTAGCGTTGAGTTTAGTAATGAGGTCATTGATTACCAGATTCCATAGAAGGGGGGACAGAACCCCTCCCTGGGGGCAGCCTCTGGCTATCATAGCCAACTGCCGCTCATCCTCAAGGCGAACCACTCGTTTGCTTAACATGTTTGTAATCCAGTCCGTTAGTACCTGTTCTACTCCATGTCTGGAGAGGGCGCTGCTGATGCTGGAGAAGTTGGTTTTGTCGAAGGCTCCCTCGATGTCTATGAAAGTGCCCAGGCAGGTGCCTTTTTGATGAATTGCGTCCTCTATCTGGCTGACCACTAGGTGGAGAGCAGATTCGGTCGACTTATCTGAGCTGTAAGGGTGTTGATTACCATGTAACGGTATAGTTTTTAACGCGCCGTCCCTCAGCTCCCTATCACATAACCTTTCCATAGTTTTTAGCAGAAAGGAGGTCAGGCTGATTGGTCGGTGGGATTTGGCGTTTGTATAGTCACCCTTACCTGGCTTAGGGATGAATATCACTTTCACTTCCCTCCATCCTTTTGGAACGTATCTGAAGGCCAGGCACGCTCTCATTAAAGGCACCAACCTTATTGCGACCAGAGCACCCCCCCACTGTAGTAAAGCGGGGAATACTCCATCAGGACCAGCTGCCTTAAAAGGATATATAAAGGATATATTAAAAGGATAAATAGAATATAATAAGTCCCTTATATACCCTATTAGATATTTTGAAATCTTTTATTATTATATTACAGTAATAAAGGTACCTATAAGATTCAGATACCACGGATAGTGAATACTATCATGTCCATCTACTTTTACATTTTGCATAGCTTTGTAATTAAGTACCTACTTATATTAAAGCCCACATCTTGCCGCGTTGATCAACTTATACATATACAGTAGCTCATGCGATTCGTGCGGTTTTAGTTAGTCTTATCAGTGCAGTGATATGTCGCTCCGTAATCACATTTAAAACAGGGATTATGGACATAGGAGTAGTCAGGCAACTGGAACCACTATCAAACTGGGACCGTCCGCGGTCCCAGTTCCAGGCTCGCATCGCATCGGATTGGAAAGGATACGAACGGATGCGGCGACAGCCGATCGCGTCCAGCAGGATGTCAGCGCATACGATCGGCTCCGCACCATCGCTTGAGAACGTATCCGTTTCTGCGCCTAGTCAAATAGTTTAATTCCTACCGCGTTGAAAGAAGCAAAAGCCGAAAGGATCCGATCGGATAAACGACGACAGGCAAACGGAGCCTATCGCGTGTTGCAGCATGCTTTCGGCTGCGAGTTCTGAGTACTGATGCTGAAGCTGTTATTTGATAGCGTAATTTAAAATACTGTTTATAAGGAAACGCATAAGTATTTACTATTTATCAATTATTTAAACTTTTATTTCCATGTTTTATTTTAAAAAACTGTAATAATTTATATTCTGGCAATGTTACTTCTCGTCAACAAACGGTAATCAAACTTTAAGCAGCGGCGGAAATTCTCGTATTTTTAATAAGAACATTCGCATTTTAATGTCAGTCTCTATCTGTCAAAAATACCTCTAATGTTCAAACATTTTTGACATTGATTGTCCCTAAGATGAGATAGCGACTAGATTTTTAACGTTATTAATTACGAGAATTGGCCTTCAGGCATTTATTTTACTAAAGTAGATACTAACCGAAAAAACTGGTCAAGTGCGTGTCGGACCACGCACAATGAAGGGATCTGTAGTTGGGATAAATTTATCCCAAGAACAAACATAGCATTGTAATGGAAAAACATGTTCACCCATACATTTCAACTGCCAATGTAAGTTTGTACGCATAATATTGCTGGATTTACGATGTTATTTTAATACCATAGACTTCTTCTAGGTTTTTCTGTAATCTTTAAGTATAGAACTATTATCTGTATTTTTTTCAAAATGTTTGGCTCTGTTGTTTCGGAGATATGAAATGGGGAATGGTCAATTTATATCTATTTTCTTAAATAGCTTTAAAACTATTTATTTTAAAACGATAATAAAATCAGACTCTCACAGCAAGCCCTTTCATTTGTTATTATGTCGGTACAAATTGCAAAACTTTGATTTTAATTTTCTTATTTGCAAGTGAATAAATGAATTTTGAATACGGAGGGTATTCAAAATTCATTTATTTACGTTACACGTCCGTATTTGGGTTACAAAAATGCATAATTATTTATTTATTTATTTATTTATTTATTGATAGGAGAACCAACAGCTATAACAAATCAATAACAATTGTTTAAGAAACATAGAGCCAATTACAGGTCCTCACGGGTAAAAACAGAAAAATTAGTAGAAATCTTAGGATCACTAACAAGCACGATAAAAAAGATTAAGTAAATAGATTAATAAATAATTATACATAAATAAGGTACAATAAGCACTATGCACTTTTAAAAAAGTCAGCGTTAAGCTGAGCGCGTGCAGAATAGGTTTTGGTGGTAAATGGGTCAAATGCGAACTCTTTACAAAGAATATTAAAGTCCTTACTCGCCCGCACCATGTATGAGTTTTGCCTGTAGTTAGAGGAGGAAAAAGGAATGGAGATAGGCGGATTAAATCTTACTGATCTCTGAGGAACATTGAAACGTAGTTTATGTAGAAGATCAGGACAGTCAATCTCGTTAGACATAATTTTCAAAAGGAAAGTGCAATCTGCTAGTCGACGACGACTTATGAGTGGCTGTAAATGAAATTTCTTGCATAGATTTATGTAATTATCAGAATGGTATGGTATACGTAGCCGAAAACATAGAAAACGAATAAATCTCTTTTGTATATTCTCAATACGTTCAATGTACTTGCCGTAACACGGGTTCCAGATTTGTGACGCATATTCAAGATGACTTCTCACAAAAGAGCAATAGAGAATTTTAAGGGTCTTGGCTTTCTTGAAACACCCTGCGAGTCTCATAACAAAACCCAATGACTTCGAAGCTTTGGCCACTATTTGCTCGATGTGCACGTTAAATAAAAGTTTGGAATCATGAAAAACGCCCAGGTCGCGTACACCGTCGGATCTGTGTAATACTTGCCCTTTAAGTTTATAAGTTGTAGGGAGAGGGACGCGTTTTCTGCTAAAGGAGATTACTGAACATTTGACAGGGTTCAAATCTAGTTTATTCATCAAGCAATAATCATCCAATCGCGCCAGGTCAGATTGGAGAGCATCCATGTCATCATCCGATGATATTGCAGAAAATATCTTCATGTCATCAGCAAAACAAAGTAAGTTTGAATTGTGGAAACACGAGTCGATGTCGCTCACATAAATGATAAAGAGTAACGGACCCATCAAAGAACCTTGAGGAACACCACTAGGAGCTGAAACCCAGCTCGACATGTAGTTACTGATAACGACAGCTTGAGATCGGTTTTCAAGGTATGAAGTAAACCAACGAAGTAGATCTCCTCTGATACCATTGTTAAAAAGCTTTGTTTTAAGGATATTGTGGTCAATTCTATCAAAAGCCTTACTGTAGTCCGTGTAAACGACATCGACCTGTGCCCCATTGTCCATTCTGTCCGTTAAAAAGTCATTGAGCAAAGCCAGGTTAGATGCAGTTGAGCGACCCTTAAGAAATCCGTGCTGAGAAGGGCTAAACGACTGACTCAGCGCTGCGTAAACTTGGTCGTAGACAACCCTCTCAAAAATTTTAGCTAATATGCACAGTTTGGAGATAGGTCTGTAGTTAACTATTTCATTTTTATGCCCTTTTTTATGCACCGGAGTTATGAAGGCAGACTTCCAGACTTGGGGAACAGAACGAGAAGAGAGCGATTTAGTAAACAATAGAGATACTGGTAAGGCTATGGTTCTAGCACACCCAATCAAAAATTTTGGTGATAAGTGGTCTGGACCGGCAGATTTGAACGGATCAATTTCACTAACTAGTTTAACTATTACATTTAGGTCAATCTCAATTGAGTGAATATCAGAGGGTATATTATAATTTGCAGTTTGAGGAGGACAGTAATTCGTAGTCGCAACATTGGTAGGATCAAGAAAAGTAGAATAGAAGTGGGAAGAAAATGCATTACAAATAGACTCGGGAGAAGAAATCGTCACATCACCATACTTGAGGAAACTGGGTATTGCATTGGACTTAGATCTCTGCTTCACAAAGCTCCAAAAGCGTTTAGGGTTTCTTTCGATGGAGGCTTCTGTATCAGCTAAGTAGTTAGTGTAACAATCCGCTTCAAGTTTATTAACCCGCTCACGTAAATGTTTAAAGGTCGCCTCATCTGTAAGTCTGCCATACGTCTTAAATTTACGGAGATATTTAGCCTTCTCCTTGATCAAGCGTTTAAGTGCCGGGGAGTACCAAATAGGGTATGAGCTGTGAGAGACTGTCTTACTTGGCACATACTTATTTTGAATTTCCGCTATAGTAGTATAAAAGTAGTCAACGGCGGCATCAAGCGACATGTCAAAAAATACGCTTGTCCAGTCTATAGCTGCTATTTCACCGTTAATGGCTGTAAAGTCAGCTTTACCGTAAAGGTAACGAGTAAAGGGAGCGGGAGTTAAATAAGTGTACTCTGCAAAGTTCACGTCGATACAGAGGGCCGGATGATATTTGTCGACAGGTGATAAGGGCACCAAACATTCACAGACTGAAACAATTTCATTACATAAAACTAAATCCAAAATCTTACCATAACCATTTAATATTCCATTATATTGACTGAACCCTAAAATACGCAATTCATCAGTTAGCATGTACTCGTCGCCACCACAAATATTCACAGGTAATAATGTGTTGTTATTTAATTGCCACAAAATTCCACTAAGGTTGAAATCGCCAATTACTAGGTATTTATCAGTTGGATTGTTTAGCACTATACCACTTAAACTATGGAGAAAATTTGATAGCTGGTCGGAAAAAGAATAACCATGGTTTTGCTTACATAGATATATGACGCAAATATTCAATTTAAGGTAATTTCTTGTGTTGGGCTGACGTACACTCAAAGTTAACCACAAGTCTTCGGCCGAAGAGTGAAATAATGGTTGGGGAACAGCAGATATACACTTACGGATAGCTATCAAGACACCACCGCCACGAGACTGACCCGTGAGACAGTAATCCCGGTCGCGACGCCACACAATATACTGATCACCAAATAACTCCGAGTTAAATATGCCATCGACCAACCAAGTTTCGGTTAAAACAATGACATCGTATGAACATAGGCATAGTTGGCGAAAGAAGGATTCAGTCTTGGTACGGAGCCCACGAACATTCTGATAATAGACATGCAATTTGTTGTTACCGTCTACAGCCATCGATAAATCGCACAAATTATAGCAACACAATTAATAGTATGATAACAACCACTCAAATAACAAAGCGCTAAAAGACTAACGATTGCACTGTCTATGACAATGTTCACGGATAATAAATACTCAACGTTAGTGTAAAATAACAAAATAAAAGCGAGTAATAAGCAATTATGTAGGGTAATTAGGCATACACAATTCATAAACGGCACAAAAAACGCACCAGCAGGACAGGTAATTGTGCGAATAAGCAGGCAGTAATTAGATTCAATAATGAGTGCAAGCGAGATAAGCATAGAATGGGATATTGCGACGAATAGAACAGCGCGATAAGATAAGCATAAGGCCCAAATACGAGTACAAAAGTGAGGTGACGAAGCTTGGAGCACGTCAGAGACGCTAAACCTTTTACAAAAACTAAAGTGATAAACAGTTAAGGCTATTAGCACATAATAAATAAAAATGAATTTACGTCTAGACTTATGTTTTAAACTATGTTTATAAGACAATGATAACCGAAAGATGCGCCGCTCTAATTTAGCTTGTTTAAATCTTTCTCCTTAGAAATTACAAAGACAGCTGATCCCTCCTGCCTGCGGACATGAATCTTTCCGTGTTTGACCCATACGTGCTTGTACTCTTTCTCCTTAGCTAATGCTCGGGTTTTATTCAGCAACTTTTTGGAGTCAGGGTTGAGGTGATCATTCACATAAACCCGGTTCGATTGGCTTGTGAATCCAAGGTCGTGGGCGGATAACGTCTTACAAGAGCGTGCAGCCGCGACAAAATCCTCCTTCACATATCTATTTAGAAAACTGACCACAATTAACTTATCCTTTGTGTTGAACATTGGAATCCTGGATATGTAGTTGACCTGGGTTTTAGGAAATGTAAAATTAACCTTTTGGCTGATCTTATCCAGGATAGCGAACAGATTTTCGTCCTTTTTTAGGGGAATGCCCTTAATTTCCACATTGTTCAACCTTGATCTCTGGTCGCTAGCAGACAGCTCCGACTTAATCAAGTCAATGTCAGATTGAAGAGAGCAAACAGATTCCTGAAGATTTTCAAGACCAGCAACCCTAGTCTCAATGCCTGCAAGTTTGACAGAGAAATCATCCAGCCGATTACCATCGAACTCACGACTAACTTTGAGTTCTTTGAGCTCATCTTTAATGGATTTGACATCATCAGACAGCATCGGCAGGCCAGCCAATTGAACCTTGAGCTCACGAATCTCATTTAGGATCGTTTCCAGAGACGCAGGTTCAGGTGTTGGTAGTGGCGACGGGATGGGGGTCGGTGACGGTGAGGAAATTCGGCACGCAGGACATTTCCATGCCGCCCTTCTGTCAGCTCCTAGTTTTCTCCATCCACCCTCCGTGATGCTAGCGCAGCCAAAATCGAGGTGCCGTTTGCATGAGGCACACTGAACGCCATCATTGAAGTCAGAATTACAACTGGCACACTTCATCATAGTTGACGTTGAAATATGAAGATGAGTAAAATGTTTAGAACCACTGATTAAAAGAACCGGTCGAGCGGGGCGCGTAGGCACGGCGTAGGTACTTGCGTAGCGATCGCGCGAAGTGCGACGGTAGCGGACGAGCAAAGTGCGTGCTTGCGAAGTGCGTGCTTGCTAAATGGGTGATCGCGAGCAACTTATGTGTACCAAATTTCGACTTAATTGATCCATTACATTCGAAGCAAAATTACTGACACAGACACGACAGTCTACATACGAGTGATTCTATAACGGAACCCAAAAAAAAAACAAAAAGTACAAATTAGCCTCAGTACTTCACTGAGAGTTCTGAGCAGCCTGCATTTGATCGACGTACAGATAAATAGACTTTTAGGGCATCATTTTTTGCCACGCTCGCAAAACCTCGAAAAAAGCTGACGTAATTAAAACAAGGCAATCTAAACGTGGAGACGACATGTTAATTAACGGCGCTTCGTAATAATCAATTAAGTGCCTCTTTAGCACAATTAAAATTAGCTCAGTAATTGGCAACAGTAGGTAATTACCTTTTTACAATGTTCGCACAAACGTTTTCGTTGGCGTTTGTTTAAAATGCTTTTTGCAATCTTTCGTTGTTCTAAATACCTAATTGGGGCATGTAGGTACTTTTTTATTTAGATCTTCTGTTTTTATTGGAATTAGATTCAACGGCCATAATAAGTTTAATCGTTTATTTTCAATGAAATCTACATATATAACAACTTATGCCTGATTAATTGACGTTGACCAGGCGCTCGACTTAATGGTGGAAACCCTCAGGGAGGAAAGTACACGATTTAAAAAAATGCGGCTTATCGGCAAGAAGTCCAAACTTTCGGAAGAGACTCTGGTGCATATGATCTTTCTTTCTACATTTAAATCTGTAATTTTTATGGTGTACATAATAAAGAGTATTCCATATATCTTCTATCTATGGACGGAATGGCGTGAAAACCCACCTATCAGTTCGTCAGAACAAAGGGCACTCAACAAAAATATTAGAACAGTGGTACGACGCAACCTCTGACGCTCCAATATACGCTGAATTGAGAAAGTGATTGAGCCAAACCGAGGGTCAAAACTGTTCGTCCAGTCACTTGAGAGGAGCCACCTGACGAAGTTCACCAAATTCAGTGGAGATATCGTCGTTTCGACGCCAGAGATCCTTTTGAAAGTCGAAAAGTTCTACGGCCAATTGTATGCATGTGAAGATTCCGAAAGTGAGGATTCCAGAGCCACCTTAACTCGCCATTTTACGAAAGAACTACCAGAAGTCAGCCAAGACGAAATCGAGGCGGCTCTTAAACAGCTACATTAAAAATGAAAAGCCCGGGTGATGACGGGATTACGGCCAGGCTCCAGGAATCGGGAGGAAGTCCTGTCTTGGAAGAGTTTAAGGAGATCTTCAACTCTGTCCTGTTCTCTGTGAGAAGTCTGGCGAAGGAGCGTGGTCGTTATTTTCTTTAAAAAGGTTGATAAGACCCATATACAGAATTACATACCCATTTTGCTCCTAAGCCACGTATACATATAAGTTGAGTTTAAGAGTCGTCATGAATCGTCTACGGCGAAGGCTTGATAAGTTTCAGCCTCCAGAGCAGGCCGGGTTTTGAGGAGGATACAGCACCATAGACCAAATCCACACAGTGCTGCAAATTATATAATCTGAAGAGTATAATCGGCCGCTACGTCTTGCGTTTGTGACTCTATCGAGACCTGGTCTGTTTTGGAGTCACTGCAGCGATAGCAAGTCGACTGGCGATACATTCAAGTGCTGAGATGTCTTTATGGAAACGCCACAATGACCTTCCGAATTCCGGACCAGCGAGCTGAACATATTCCCCTTTAGTAGACGCATTTGAGGATGTTTAAGATGCTGAACTGGGAAGGACGCGGCATTAACATCAACGGCGTGCAATTGGAGAGGTCTATGTCCAGCAGTGAAATACTGTAGGCTGATGATGATGAAGACCGTATTAGTTTATATAAAAAAAAATTACATCCTAACTTAACAAACTAAAATATAGAACGCCTGAATAGAAACAATAAATGATTAAAATTGAAAAAGGAATTATAAATTAGCATTCCGTTTTCGTTCAAGTTGTGTAGATTGGCAGTCAGCAAATTATACTCAATAGAAAGCAGAAGGTCCATTAGGTAGGTACACTTAGAAGCAAACGCGGTACTAAATAAGCCAATACATGCTGAATCCTTTCGGAACAAACAGTAAAAACGTGTTAAACTGAAAGAGAAACATTGCGTTGCATAACTTTTTCGATACATGCTGTTAAACTTAATTGAGTGCATCGGACTATAGTGTTCCCTGTATTAACAGGAATGAAAAAAGTATTTACAAATTGAAACATCACTGGGACAATAAACAGAAAACCGAGGACACAACGAACCGACGAATGGACTACAGCTTTTATACCATTCCCCCTCTAAAAAGCTTATTTTATTCACTGAAAACAGTGAATAAAAAGGTCTTTTAATCACTATTTTGGTGTTTGAATTTAGAACACGTCAATATATTCGACCGCCATGTCAATGCTATACAACCTCCTTAACACTTTCGACTCCACCCATTTTCATAGAACTCATACGCCATGCCGCCATACATAATGGAAGTCTAAGACTTTTATTATTCGTAGCTGGAAGTGAAACCTCCGGGAGGGTTGCCGGCGTTACGTTTTATTAAAGTATACATCAGACTTTATTTTTACGGTTTATAATCTGTATTCGCTAAAAAAACCTACATTTAAAATGAGCCCTCGGCGAGGGCTCTCTCTAGGTGAACCCTCCAGGAGGGCTCCCACCACTGAACGTTAACCTTCCTTTTTTCTTCATTAAATGTCTATTTTCGCTTACATCTTTCTTTTTCTCGTAGTCATGGTATAAAGTATAGTATGCAACTCTTGAATAAAACGGATTTATATCGAGGGCCATGAATCACTCGCGTCGCTCAGGATTCTAACACTTGAATCACTCGCTGCGCTCGCGATTCAATCATCATGAATCACTCCCTACGGTCTTCTTCGCTTTAAATCCGTCCTTTATTCATTAGTTGCATAATATACTATTATTGACCAATTATTAAACATTCACGTAAAGAACCTTCTGGAAAGAACTAAGAACAAAATGGGTGGAATAAAGCGTTGTGTACCGAACAACGGCAAAACAATGAGATGAAATAAATGTTAGGATCCCGTATGAGATGAAGCGAAATGATGGAACGTCTGCCATTTACGTCGCTCGTATGAAAAATATTTCTACTGATCTTGTTTACATTGACACAGTAATCCGTACCGGGTGTAGGGCGACCGTTTTTACGCTTTGCCGAGCAGATGTGGCTCAGGGCTGCCTCAAAATTACGGCACCAATTTATAATATTACGACCTTACTGACGACATGTGGCTCACTAAGTTCCGGAGTTTACAAATACGGGCAGCGTGCTAAATTATATGTTATGTGTTTAACACTTTTTTTGTAAAGGTCTGGCTGGTTGGTAATGTTTTTGGTTTTGGAGTTATGTTTTTGGTCCGGACTGTAACTTTTTGGTAGTCTTTTTGCCCTGTTCTGTGCAATTACTTGATTTATTGTAATCCTAGGACCGCCTACTGTGTCACCATAATTATGTAGTTTTCTTTATGTATTTATATTAGTTAGATATTCATATGGTGTGTTAAATAAAGAGAACTTTATTTTATTCTAGGAACCTCCAAATACACGATTACCTAATTGATAACTGATTTAAAAACATTTTTCCTCTCAGGCTTAGACATTAAATCAACTGAATGGGTTTCAGTCGGTATAGTCATATTGTCATGTTTGAAAATCTGATTTCCCTAAGCGTTAGCTAAGCTCGGAAAATGGTTTCCGTAGATCCGGATATTAAGGTGCTTCTCTTATTTGAATGTCCGGCCGTTGCTTTTAGATTTAGTTCTTGGTACTACAACAATAAAAACAACGGGTTGCACTCCGAGAGTGCCGACGGAAGTGAAAACTTGAACATTAACGTTGTGCATTTTTGAATATTTTGGAGTGGTTAGGGAATAATTTCGCACGAATTGCTTTATTTATCAGTGTAAAAGTACTGTAATTTATGTGGTTAAATACAATATTCATTAGTAGTAGTAGTATATTTATTTATTATCAAAATTATAGTCTAACAAAAATAAACAATTTATTTAGACACTTTTCAAAAAGTATGTTTTGACTGCTTTTTTTACCCATCAATATAGGTAAAATATCTTACCTCGCAATCTTTACGTAATGTCAAAGACTATTTATTTTGATATTTACTTTGTCGGTTGCTAGGCAAGGGATCTTACGGTCACGTCCTGACGCGAGTTTAACATTTTTTACCCATCCCAAAAAAACTGCACAACGCCACTAAAGAAGTTTTTACTTCAAAAACTGAATATTTCTTACAAAGATATTATAAGGATAGGTATAAATAAGAAGGTAGTTGTGCTTCTATGCATATGTACATTTTAAGCAACCAGCGCAATATGGCTCCGTTAATTTCCAAGAACTCGTTTACTACTAGACAGGCTTATTTTGCTTTCGGCTGTACCTGGTACTCGTTAAAAGTTTCATTTTATTATTAAAGTGTACATATAATCCATAACCATCAAACAGTAACAGCCCTGCATTTATTCGCAAAAACGGGACGCCGGAATCAAAATCCTCTTATCGGCCAGAAGCATAAAGCTTAAAATTGAAATTTAATAACTATACGTGGCGCAATCCTGACATTTTTTTAATCTCGCTCCATACTCCATACCGATGCATTGGCGCACTTATGGGAAATCAATTGGTTAAACCTTCATTTCGATAAGCGCAAATGTAATGCATTCATATCATTTGCATTAATACAATCTGCGTATTTTTGTTATTAAACGTCTTACTTATTGAACCAAATGAAGGATATTTTTACGTGATTAAACCTACTATGATTCGATCTTGCGCAAGTGAAAAAGACTTTCAGGAATTTTTTTTGAACAATTATGTGGGGGATGCTTATCAATTGTTTTGTTTATTCTGGTTTCTGTACGTCTTTTTTATGTACACAAATTATTCACGTTCGTGGTAACTCTTGTAGATAGTCCGTTAATATACAAACACGTTCGTTTTACGTCTATAGTTTGAAACGGAAATGTTCCTGGCACTAGCGTTTGAAGTTTTGAACTACCAGCATTGTTCGCGTCATACGCTTCGCACTGTCAATCAGGCATTCTGCGGTACCCTGAATTATATATAAGTACAAACATCACAAGGCAGACTTCTATTTTTAATGACAAAGTCTCTGCCCCGTTGTATGAAGAATTCAGATAGCCTTAAAGTACGGTAACAAAATCGAAAACCTTAAACATGTACCGTTCATATTTCCAAGAGAACCATAAGATTTGAAATATTGCCTATTTTAAAAGCATATTGGTGAACGTATGGTTTTATTACAGACTAGTTTTTGGCTGCAGTTCTACTTGCAAGTTTTTATCGATTTTATCAATGTTATGTAAAATGTGTACCTATCCTATTGTAGGTAATGCGTCATGTTAAGTATTTTGAGTAGTGAATGTTAAGTCTAAACAATTCAACAGTCGCTTATATTTTTATATTGTTATTTAAGCGTGAATGCTTTTATAATTATTTTTCGTTTAGTAAATGAACTAAAGTGTTGCTTATAATTATAAATGTATACCAAAAAAATATACAAAATAATAAATCTTTTGATTTTAGTTTGAACTGTTGAAGTCTTTTCTGGTATTGGTCATATAATTATGAATGTATTTCTTCTTAAATAGCCATCATCAACAACCCTTGCTTTTAGAGAACAAGAACAGTGAAACAAAATTCAAATTCAAAGCAAAAGACAAAATGTACATTGAATAAGGGCTACCAATGAACTAGAAAAAGTTCAAACAACGCAAACGGTTTGGTCGGAACGTCTTTGTTGGATGTTTTGTAAATGCTTGCAACAAACTTGTATCTATACGTCTCTAGGAACAATTTATGGTAAATTTCTGTCGGTGTTTGGTCTCGGGAAAAATTAGATTGTTGCTCCGTTTTCGTATCGCACAAACGGGTTACAACGGTAGCTTTTGCTTGGATACCTTAGAATGTTGTAGTGTTTCAAATACGTCTACTAGGTATGTTGGGTATGTCACAAAGCTTTTCTGCTAAGATTTTTGGACCTTACACAAGTACAATATGGTCAGCAATAAAAATAAAGAATTTAATGATGTTATCCAGAAGTCTGTCAGTCTGCCTTGCCTTTCATTGGGGTCGGCTTTCAGTTGGGGTCGGCTTTCAGTCTAACAGGATGCAGCCGAATACTAGTATTTATTTATTTAATCATTTATGTATACAAAGTAAATAAAGAAAATTATTCAAAAAACCCGACTGCAAAAACACATAACTGAAAAGAGAAAAATAAGCATTATAATCTATAGGATTTTGGTATCGCAGGCCCGATAAACAAAAGTTACACCATGGTTATTAGTTGGCCTGCGATACCAAAATCCTATAGATTATAATGCTCGTTTTTCTCTTTTCAGTTATGTGTTTTTGATGTCGGGTTTTTTTTTTAATAATTTTATTTATTTCAAGCTTTTTAGTTTTACTAATATATCTTTTGGAATTAACTCATTACTAGCTTTTATTTGATACTTACCAATATTATTGTAATTTATAAAAAAAAATCCTTCCCCTCTCTTTTTTTGTATTTGCAGATGCAATATAAAAATATTGTATAGCTTATGTCACTCCCACGGTTAAGACAAATCTAACGACACCTCATATGTTAAAATCCATTAAGCCGTTTAGGCTACAGAGCGTGCCAAAGAAATAGACATATATACATACAAACATACATACTCTCGAAAAACATTACCCTCCTTCTGGGGCAGTCGGGTAAATAGATATAGATACGACATTTATGAGTTCAATACTCACTCGTACAAAGGTAGGTACTACTAGTATTTTACAAGGATCTATTTGGCCTCCGCAACCCAGCTACTGGGTAATTTTATCCAGAAGTAAGACCACTTAACATTATTAATAAAAAAATAACCAAGCCGCTCATGCTTTCAGCATCATGGGTGAGAAAATACAGCAATTGGGTTTCATTGGATGGTTGAGACTAACGCGGTAGATCAACGCAACAATCGTGCGACTTCTAATAATAGGAGTGATGTGGAAACTGGTAGAGAATAGTCAAGTATTAATAGTCAAGTATTAAAATAATAAGAGTCCACAATTTATAAAACTACACAGATTTTTAAATTTTAATATAAAATAACGCCTGTAATCCCAGAAGGGTGACAGGCAGAGGTGTACATATAGTACGCCGACCGGCACATAACTTGGCAAGGTTTTGACATATTGGGAGTACGATTGCACATGTACACTTAGTGCAACAAAAAAAACAACGGGTTACACTCCGGAAGTGCCAGCAGAAGTGAAAACTTGAACATTAACGTTGTGTATTTTTGAATAAACACTTTTCATGGAGTATGTTTTGACTGCTTTTTTTTATTTTGCCCATCAATATGGGTAAAATTTCTTACCTCTCAATCTTTACGTAATGTCACAGACTATTTATTTTGATATTTACTTTATCGGCTGCTAGGCAACGGATCTTACGGTCACGTTCTGACGCGAGTTTAACATTTTTTACTCATGCCAAAAAAAGTGCACAACGCCGCTAAAGTAGTTTTCACTTCAAAAATTGTCACTTTTATTCCATGTCATTATTCTATGGTTATTGCCTTTTATTTATAAACATGTCTGTTAAGAAAAATAAGTGAAAACGAATTCTGCGCATATACGATTCTTGCCAAGTTACGTGCCAGCGACTATACACCCACATTTCGCCAGTTATGTTTATAAAATTAAAAAACAAAAAAAAAAAAACACATTAACCTACATGGGCACTTATGAAACGTCAGAAGCTACGCACGGTTCCAATTGGTCGATTCCTATGGAGAAGAGCCGGCAAGAAACTCCACGGTTACTCTTTTAAAAATAATTGGGTTTTACAATATTTTCAAAAGAAAAACAGTGGTATTAGGTATGCGAGGACAGTGTAGGTCTTTTAACAAGTACCAAGTACTTAACAAAATAGAAGATGGTCAACAAGTCTACAGTCCACTAAGCCTACAGCGTTCTCACATTCACAAAATAGAAAAGAATCTATATAAAAGTTTAATAAATTAATAAAAATAAAAACCTATTTTAAATGAAATGACATGATTGCTATTACAACTGTAACAAATCTGAATAGTTAACATGTCCACAGAAGCCACTAATAAAGAGTTGAAAATTAAATAGTAGGTATATATAATGTCAAATAAAATTATGATTAAGTATGTCAAGGAAGAATGTAAATAAAACAAAAATATAAACATGGTAATTTGGGAGCAGTTAATAGACTCTTACATATTTCATATTTAAGTCCCATGTAATAGGGGGCGAGCCTATTGCCAAATGCCACCAATCTAGACCCCGGGCTGCTACTAAGAAATTCTTGATAAAAAGACCCAATAACACTTTTCCAGACCTGGGAATCGAACCCAGGACTTCACGCTCACCAGCGCTTGAGATTACAAGACCAACGAGCCAGTCAAAAAAGTAAAAATTGTAATTTTCTATAA
Source organism: Conistra vaccinii (assembly GCA_948150665.1). Taxonomy (NCBI): domain Eukaryota; kingdom Metazoa; phylum Arthropoda; class Insecta; order Lepidoptera; family Noctuidae; genus Conistra; species Conistra vaccinii. The sequence continues at coordinate 9,828,758 of OX411323.1, read as the reverse complement.
TTTTACTGTGTGCTGAGAGTGACACTATTATCAAACTACACATACATCTGTTCTGTGTCTGTACGTATCTGTTCGAAATTTCAAAATAACAGCTTTTTACTAAATGCATAATGAAAATACCTAAATAGCTACAGTACTTATTACAAAAAAAACTATATTTAAAAAAAATTGTCAGTCTTTAAACGACTAGCTTTTTAGTACCCCAATTAGTAAATTGCTGTATAAAAACCTACAAAACTTTGTCACAATACTCCTCTTCTCTTCATAAAGGAAATAGCTACGACGATGGTAATTAAATCAGTGCATTGCAAATACATCTGTTTGTATTTTCCATTTATTTATTGATATTGTGGACTCCCAACAGAGTACTCTTTCGTTTGTATGTACGGATTTCCAAGAACATTTTATGTTAAATTCATGTAGAGATGCGGAAGGAAAAAACAGATTGGCAGTGGAAATATAAAGTGTATATACGTGTATATGGATTAAAGATTTTCAGGATATGTGCTACTATAATTTCGGGGCTAATTTGACTAAACCAATGAAACTAAACTCGATCAGCACATTAACCACGTTTGTCAATAGCACACCTCCGCCGCAAAACCGCAGCAGCGATGTCGCAGTAGTTCAATTCAACTGGCTCGCGTCAAGAGCCAGTTGAATTGAACTACTGCGGTTTCGCTGCTACAGTTTCGCGGCGGAGGTGTGCTACTGGGGTTAAGGGCGTTCAGTGTCATAATTTTTTTTGGTATATTAACTCTGACAGTTCTTTAACGTGGTTTAGGTGTGCTGGTCTTGTTTTCATTGGCGAAATTCGCACTCAGCATTTAAATTTGAAAAATCTTGTCGAATGAAAAACTGTTACGTACGAAAACTGAACGTGACGAGTACGAGAAAATTGAATTTCAACTATAAATCTGCTCTTTTACCAATGTTAGATTATTCACTATTCATATTTTAATGGGACACTGTGCATTTTGATCCTTTTATTTGAATTTTTGATTATAACTAAACAACAAGAGAAAAACAATAATGACACCTTAGTGTCAATTTGTAACATTACAACAGTGCTGCCATTTCAGTTTGAACCCACTGAAATAATTAAGATCATTAAACATTAGAGAACAATGATTCTCACTAGATATACAATCACATGAATTACCTTCCTTGGCATAGGCATAGGAAACATTATTAATATTCTAGTTCACTAGTTAGCCACATGTTTTATTTCCATACAGAAACATTGCTAAATTAAACAAACCAGATTTTTTTTTGACAGCAATTTGCGACGTAACTTTTGGGATAAACGCTCTTAACCGGTCAGGCCGGACCGAAGCCCCAGGCGCACGAAAACTCCCAATACCGTCAAGCCTCGTTGTGTCCCCGGGAACACGGTACGTTCATGCAGATTGCAGCTCTATTTATATGTAATATACGGGCTGATATGGTCTGTGGTTGGTTTTGATTTATGGTAGGATAATATACCTGTCGAATAAATCGACCATAACGTCAAAATATGCAGAAACAACTCTAGAAAAAAGTAAAAATTGAACATTTTTGGTACGGCAAAATGGCGTCCGCGCATGCGTTCAGCGCGCTGCACTCCGCGTTCTATTTATTTGTTTTCTATTGTTTTTTAAGTGTAAATCGAGGGGAAATGGTGTTATTTCAATAATTAAGTAGTGTCGTCATCGTATATAGATAAAATTTGCACAAAATAACATCGTAATTATCTATTACGGACCCATCAAAAAATGTAAACAAACTCGGTAGTGAAAAAATGTGTTGATGTGAAATTTTGAGTTTTGTGTGTGTTTTGTGCATGTAATCGCTGGTAAGTCATTTATTTTATATTATGTAATAGTTAGTCCATAATAAAAATGCCATTTTTCAGAAAAAAATAAGAGTTCAATATTTTTTATCAACTAAGTAATGTTACGTAATGATACGGATACCTATTATTGAACTTTTTTAATTATTGGTGTTTTTATTTATTGTGTTTGTTCGTAAATAATGGTTTTGACCGATAGTATATGTATTCATAATGTATCCTGCGAAATTTCATGTGAATCGAACCAGTAGTTTTATTATAAATAATCAAAACAATGAACAAGTTAATTTCTTATAAGAATCTGATAAGAATGTTTATTTATAAATACTAGCGTTCGCTTACAAAGATTCTAAGTATTATAAAAAATCCTTTGTCTAATCAGGAACCCAAAACCATTAACGATAAGACTATTTACGTAACAAAAAGCTCTCAGTTTTTGTTTATATTAGCGAGCTCTTATCTCTGACGCGCCGCGGGCGTGCCGCGCGGCTTGAGGGGTGTCGCGAAATCGAGCCGCGCGGCTTAACCGGTTAAAGCGAAAATAATAACGTCAAGTAAACGTACCTATTTAATCAAAATTAAAACTTAAAAAACACCTAATTTTCTTGAACAAACATTTTTCGTCATACGAATTTCGGAATTCTCAAACGCGTTGCATACAGTAATAAATTCCCTTAAGCTTAGGTACTGCGCCATCCCATACCCGCTTATTTTATTAATCAAAGTCACCCGGAATTTATGTCCGGTTTTATTCCGAACTACTTTTCGTCTCCCGGGACGAACCAGCTTTTAATCCAGGTTGGGATGTATTGTCTTTTTAGATAATGTCCAACTTTTTAAACACTAAAGTTGCAATAAAACTTCGTAGTCCTGTGGGCCTAGGATGAACGCACGGAGTAATCGTTAAAAAATTCAAATGGTTTTAAAAATTGAAAATTACGGGGGCAAAAAATCGATCTAGCTAAGCCTCATATCTGGGAAAATAAGTTTTCTCAGTATTTTCACCTGAGCAGAGCCAGAAGTACTGGGTGACCGACGCCCTAAATGTGTTTGTCGCAAAAAATGTAACCAAAATGCTATGAGATAATTGTATTTTCGATTCAAAAATCGTTCGAATTTCAGTTACGTTTACGTAGCGCGTTCGTACTACGGCCTCTGTTTTGTAGGGACAAATGGGTTTTCTTTCGGTAATGCATTTTGAATGATATTTTTCGATTTCCGAAAACTAGGGTTTCTGCTGTGGTGGGTAATAATATGTTCAGAACTGAGTTCTCAAACAGAGAAGGCTCAAGCATTAGTCACTACACTAGCTGAGCGATTTCAGGCTTACATAATATGCATGTATTTAAAAGTCATTTCAGGAATTTTTTTTCACTTCGGCCTCGGCGGAGGGGCTCGTGGCTAAATGATAGCCACACGGGTCGATTGAAGGTTAAGCTACGCTTGCAGCGGTTGGTTCGTGGACGGGTGACCAACCATTACATATAAAAAAAACCCTCTGTGGCTTGGAAATCACGTTAAGACGTTGGTCTCGGCTGTCATTCGTAGATCTTTGAAAATTGTTACGGGTAGGCAGAAACCCAAAAGTCTGACAACCAGTCTTAGCAAAGGGTAACTTTATACTCAGTAACTGGGTAGTAGAAGTCAGAGTCAGTCGCTCCATGTAATACTGGTATTCAGCTGCATCCAGTTCGCCTGGAAACCGCCTCTAACATACTTGGGAAAAAGCTAAACAGATTGATTGTTCTAGTTCACCACACGTCTCTAATTATGTTCCTAGGTCAAGGTATATCTTAATAAAACCTCAAATCCTTGGCCATCTAGTATTTCAAGTTACGCAGGTACCTTAACCTTACTTATCCCTAGACCAAATAAGACGAGGGTATGTACTCAATATCAAGTTTCGGGCCTCAGCGGTTGGCCTAGGCGTTGATTAATGAACCATGATTTAATTAAGAAAAAGTAAAACATCCTGACATTTTAGGTACGTAAATTATTGAACAGATATATCGTAAACACTATAAGTACGCCATATAAGTGTTTTAGACGGCATTATTTAAAATTAATTATGTAGTTAAAATTTATGTATCTCCATTAATTATTTTAAAATGTTTATTATTAAAACTCGTTAAGAGTTTTTGTGTTTCTGATCACATATGTCTACGGAGTTGCACATGTGTAGGGATGACGGCGATAATCTAGATTTATACATATAATTATCTCATCGTGAGATCGTGAGAACCGATTGTTTATCGGTATTATTTCCGTTAGATTATAAACAGTTCACAGCCCAGAGCGGGTTGGTAAATGTCACATATCTTCGAATTTTTGGTTCTAGGACATGTCAGTTTCCTCACGATGTTTTCCTTCACCGTTTTCAGAGCAGTGGTGATGAAAACATTTACACAAAGTAAAGGGGCTGACTGGGTTTGACTCACCACCTACAACTCGAAAGTCGGGGCCGTTACCAATGGGCCACCACTGCTCTCACTCGGCCGCTAGTTTAATATATTATGTTATTTTTAAAGAACACCATCAGTAATAATACATTCAACAATAGGTTTATTAAAAAATAGCAAAGGTACTACTGCTAATGTATTCACAAATTGAATAATTGTGTACATTTTATCCCATCGTAATGATAACAGTAAAGTAAACATATCAATAAATTATTTAACTACTCACTTCCATTCAATTAGGAAATCACCTGCGTCCTTCTCACGTGCCACTGATTATGATAATGAAGGGGGGGGGAAGTTCGCCACCGTAATTAGAAAAATATTTTCTAACTTTATATTTCTTTTTCGTCGTGACCACTCGTGGCAGCTCGTGCTTAGGGAGCACGCAGAACAATATTTCTCAAACTCATATGTCGGTACTAATACCCTTGCAATTGGGCATTAAAGTAAAAAAAAAATACCTGCACATACTGCGCTAACGGTGTACGTCTAGCTAGATATATTGTTTATTCAATACTAGTGTCACTCTCATTACAAAGTAAAAAAATGCGGGGCAGTCTTCGGGAACTGCCGATGGAAGCGAAAATCAAGTAACTTGTGAATTGTATCGTATACACAGTATACATATAGTTCATGGAAAGCGTTCGGTGACGATGACACAAGTTCCATGATTTTTTTTACTATAGGGACACCTCTGCCTAACCCTTCGGGGAATACAGCTGGGTTGTAGACTTTAGTGTAGCGGCACACCTGCGGAACGTTCGGCGCCGACACTTCAGCGACGGAATTTATCAGTCGTAGGTAGTATTCGGTTGGCATGACACACCAAACGCGCCGAACAGTCGGCGGCGTTTACTTCAGCGCGTTACGCGACGTAACTTTCGGCTGATGTGTCATAGGTAACTTGAAAAACACTACGAGCGTATTCAACCGAACGTTTAGCGCCGCACGTTCGGCAGGTTAGTCGCAACCCTTAGATAGGCAGTTGCTAACTGCCTATCTAACGTCCACAACCCAGTTACTGGCTAATACGATACCCCTTGGTAAGACTGGTTGTAGACTTTCGGGCTTCTGACTACTCGTAACGACTGTCAAAGATCCACGATTGACAGCCGGAACCAACGGCTAACGTGCTTTCCGAGGCACGGAGAGGTCTTGGTATTATAAAGATGGTCACCCATCCACGGACCAACCACGGCAGACCCGTGCGGCTATTACTACTTAGTCACAAGCCCCTCCGTGATGTTATGTATATTAATTAAAAAAATATAATGTTGGTCCTTTAAATTATTATCTCTACACGGAAAAAACGTAACGGCTAGAAATAAACAAGTTATTGTTATTTACAACCAAGCGACTCGGTTCTGAGAGAGCCTGCAAAGTTTGTTGCTAGAATTGAACAAGTGAACTTGGTTAATATTACTTGCTTGTTTGGTGTTAACAAAGCTGTATTGAACGTTTTAAATAAGTCTTGGTTATTTGTAGCCGTATAATTCGTATAATTTTTTGCCAAGCCAAATTGGTACTTTGCTAGCTATTTATTTTTTCAGTGCCTTACCCATAGCTTTAAATATAGATACACCATACATACACACATAACATGAAAAACATGTTTCGTATATTTTAACAAACTGTTTTTCCGGAAGTTCGCAACTAGCGTCGAATTTAATATGGATGGCAATTTTAAAAATGTAAGTTAGTTTTGTGTTACTGTGATTGCTTTACTTCGTTCGGTTGTTACTGAAAAACTAAACTTTCCAACTTTGTTATTGTTATGTACGAAATTGTGTACTGGTTTGTTGCTGGCGGTTTCCTGAACTTGCCATGTCTATAATTGTTTAATCATAAATTAATTTTCGTGTGGATTTTTAAATTATTCAAATAAAACTGAGAATCTGCACTTTTTGAACGTCAAAATTCAATAAGACAGTCCTCGATAACGCCCACCCTTCACCACTTCCTAGTGCTTCAGCTGGGGAGAAGAAGTGGAGCAACAAACTCCCCAGCAGCACAGATGTCTGTTCAGTTAGAAAAATGTATTATGTTCAATATCGAATTGTTCAAGCGCTTAATAATATCGAAATAAATTTTCCGTTTCTTTCAGTTAGTAGCAAGTAGTTGTTGCTGGTACTGCTACATTCAAATATGTATAACTTAAATTTTTCAAGTTAACAATGAAATACTACCAAACAGATAATATATGTGTTTATCAGATATTACAGCAGTCGGTTGCTAGCTTGAACTAAATAAAACAGTAAGACATACTTACCTAATAATTACCTTCCAGGGTTTTATTATTGCAGCGTCAGTTTTGATTCCAGCTATGTACAAATTTATACAGAACCATTCAAAATTCGAGTCCCTTCAAGATAAGTAAGTCTCCAAACTTATCAGTTTCACCACAACTCACAAACATACATATGTATCGTGCCCCTTAATCCTCCTGGAAGTAAACAGAGCATGAGGCGAGCACTCCAACCGCCGGAGCTAAACTTTAACCAACGTGTACTTCTGCGTGTTAGTACAAGTTCGGTGTTTCATCTTCTCACGCAACTTGTAATATTCCACTGAGTGAAATAATATGCCTGGAAATATGTGTGTTTTTGGCCAGTTTGTTTTAATTACCTTCTCAACGAATTTTTTAAAGCGTTTTTGCTACTCAACAGATTTTCTGACAGAAAGACCTGAAAATTACTCCCACGGAAAATACTTACATCTTTGTCCCACAAGAAATAAAGTAGCCTACGCAAGAACAAATAAACGTCTTCACTTTACTTACTTAGAACAACGAACAACATTACAAACAAACATCTCTTTTTCTGCATCTTTAAAGTTTACACAACATGATATTTACATCGGTAATGCTTCGTAAACACATTACCTTCGTATCACACGGAAACAGCCGAGGACTCAACAGGGGTTCCGAGTTCCAAGGGAACTTATTCATTTGAGTATATACCCATCAGAAACCAAGGATTCCCTCATTCATTACTGTATGACGTTGAACACATTTTGACACCGATAAGTTCACATACAAAAGTAGTTTATCATTTTTATATGCACATGTTTCTGTAACAATATAGTACATTACTGTCGAGGCCAGCAATTAGGGCATTGATGGACGATCGTGAAAATGTGGACCGAGGCGAAGCCGAGGCACTGATACGTGAGTCCAGTAATGCCTGGTTGCGGCCAAGGCTTGTATTATAGTACTTTTCTCAAACAATGCGCGGAAATTCAAACTAAGTAAATTAATTATAAATTCCAGAATCAATGTCGAACAAAGGAATTTTTTCACGCGCCCGTATGTTTGTTTCTTCTTTAAACAGCTCCATTTGCTAAGCCAGTTCGAAATTTAAATAAATTCTTTGATAAGTTACCTCCTTGGTTGCCATGTGTTGAAGTAAAAAGTTAGTTCCATTTTTAAATAACACGACAGATATGAGTTTTCATAGTAATTTATATGGCCGCTAAACACGACAGATATGGATTTTCATACTAAGATTGCTGGCCACGCGCTTGCTTGTTTTTGACCAGTACAGCAATTTCAATTTATCTCGAAGAAGGTTGTCAAAATAATGTTCGATTTTCCAAGCATGTTTGAGAAAAAACATTTTATCTTTCATTTAATTTCTTTCAGGTAGATAATGTTTTCAATCTTAGGGGTAGCCCTGATCTGAAGTTTCGGAATAAAAACCTGTATTTTTTAATCCTGTTGCACTTAAAGCAAACTTGTTCCTTAAACAAGCATACAGAAAAACTAGTCCTAAGCAAGTTCGAGTAATAGATACAAATATTTTCTAAATTTACTTAACTATTGATGTAGATAGGAGATTGCGTCAGATCGTACAGTGCGTTATTGGTTTAATCGAATAGCCATTTCTCAGTACTAGGTAGCACTAAACTTTGGATTTCCTCTTGGCAGTAACCGTTTCGTGGAATACAGGCGTGCAATCGTGCATGTCATGTGTACTCACATAAAGCGGTAGTCGGTAGTTTGAAGTTTAGTCTCTGGTGAGTATTTACTCCTGTTTTCGTACACCAAAGGCTCTATGAAAGGGGAATCGAAAACTCTATGGGAGTTTAAAGTGGACTTCCGAAAAGTGTAATGGACTGAGGTATAATTAGAAGAGGGTTTGATTAATTACTCAATATTACGTAGGTTAGTAGCACAGTTATCTTGTATAGATTTGTTAATAATAATAAATCAATAGATAACTCGTTACTTTCATGGTATTAAATAAAGCATTTTCTTATTGCATTAATGACACAATTATGACTAAAACAATTTGACTCTACTACAACTACTATTGACTCGTACTTTCCTGCTTTTATTGCTGAGCGTGGAGTTGTGGGTTCGATTTCCGGGTTGAGCAAAGTGTTATTACGTTTATTCGTTAGGAATTTCTTAGTAGCAGCCTAGAGTTTGGAAGTTGGCGGTGTGATACCTCCGTGCCTTGGAAATCACGTTAAGCCATTGGTCCTACGCCAGATTGCCATCCCATTGGACTATGAGAGTGAGGGAAGAGAGAGTGCACCTGTGTCTGCGCACACACTTGAACCGTATAACATCTCCCGCACCGACCCCGGCCGAAATACGGTCTGGAGGACTAAAAAATTAAAATATATTATTATATTTTATATAGGGTGACTAGTAATTAGTAACCGATACATACCTAAACTCGTGACTTTTCTCATCATTATAAACAACTTTTACTATGGGACCAAACATGAAATCGTGAAAAAAAATCAGTTGTTCTCTACATTTATGTTCGCTAAGTTCGTCAAAATGTATCGAACAGCTGATTTTTTTTTCGCGATTTCAGCTTTCGTCCCGTAGTAAAAGTTGTTTAATGAGTAAAGTGACGTGTTTAAGTATTGGTCACTAATTGCCAGTCATCCTATGCAATGTGGAGACTACAGTACAACAATAAAGAAAAATACTGGCACTACTAATGCATAAAAGTATTTTGGAACTATCAAATACATCATAGCTTCGAAATTAAAAATTGTTTTTTTTTTTTCCAACAAATTAAATGAACTGTATGCTCCACCCTAAGGCTGCTTGTAGACGCCCGTTTTTCTATCGGACCACGGACCGTGTTTTTCATATTTGTATGAATTGGACATCGGTCCGGCGTCCGGTGCATGTGCACACATTCTATAAACCATACACCACCGCGAATCCAGCGAAAAAAAACGGTCCGTCGTCCGGTGGCGTATACAAGCGGCCTAAGCCTATAAATTCTGTTTATCCAACAAAATGAAATGTATGCTCCACCCTAAGCCTATAAATTCTGTTTATCCAACAAAATGAAATGTATGCTCCACCCTAAGCCTATAAATTCCGTTTATCCAACTAAGCCTAGGGTGGATTCTCGGGCATACGTTTCCGAATATTCACCTTAGGGTGGATTTTTGAGGTGGATAAACGGAATAACCCGAGCCGACTATGGATTTTGCGGAGCTATATTGACTAAACTATTAAATATATTCAATTAAATTTTTGTATCCAGAATGGGAAAGTCATTAGGGACACGCCGTTTAATTTTTTGTTGTATTGTCATCTCCACCATATATACTTACATAAACTTTCCTGCTTTTGTTATTACAGTAACTTTCTATTAAAGATTTTTATATATATGTATGTACACTACCCTGTGATATTGACGAAGATACGTAGAGTCCTGGGTCATTTGGAATGATCTAGCCGTGCACCTATTCTCGTCCGTCGCCCCTCATAATAGTGAATTTTCAATCCAAACCCGACCAACTGCAGTCTAAGAGAAACTTTCTTAATTTCACTGAAAACCTTATTTAGAGTCCAACTCACCATTCTAATATCAATTTCCAAGCATGAAAACTTTAGTTGGAAAAATAAAAAAGTTTGCAATTGCTAAACATGGAATCTTTCACTTCTTGGTAGGATTTTCATTTTTAGAAGCCGCAGTACTGTGCAGTCTTTCTGACTTAAATCTAGCTTCAGTTTATACAGGACTTTGTATGATGATTTTAGATTACCCAAAACACCACGGGTTCTGTAATATTATCACACTGTGTTCTCTGTTAAGAATACAAGTAGGATGTTATTGGGCACTCTAAGCCACCTTACGTTCCATCGGCTCACTTCGTTCACCTCGTCACTTCAGGTGGCTTAGATTGCCCAATAACATATATGAAATTCATTCTGTTCCACCTGATGAACGGAAGGTGGAGTACGAATTTTTGCATAGTGCAGTAAAACAGGTGGCTTAGATTGCCCAATAACATATATGAAATCCATTCTATTCCACCTGATGAACGGAAGGTGGAGTACGAATTTTTGCATAGTGCAGTAAAACAGGTGGCTTAGATTGCCCAATAACATATATGAAATCCATTTCGATAACTTACCTGATGAACGGAAGGTGGAGTACGAATTTCTGCATAGTGCAGTAAAATATTGTTCGGCGCCTATTCCACCTGATGAACGGAAGGTGGAGTACGAATTTTTGCATAGTGCAGTAAAACAGGTGGCTTAGATTGCCCAATAACATATATGAAATCCATTTCGATAACTTACCTGATGAACGGAAGGTGGAGTACGAATTTCTGCATAGTGCAGTAAAATATTGTTCGGCGCCTATTCCACCTGATGAACGGAAGGTGGAGTACGAATTTCTGCATAGTGCAGTAAAATATTGGTTCGGCGCCTATTCCACCTGATGAACGGAAGGTGGAGTACGAATTTTTGCATAGTGCAGTAAAACAGGTGGCTTAGATTGCCCAATAACATAAATGGATCTTCAAAGTTTGTGGATCGACAAAGTTTGTGGTTTTGGTGTTACTCCACTATTTGAATTTCATTTTGTTGCGAACGGAAAGTGGTTTAGAATGCCCAATACTATAAATAGATCTACAAATTTTGTGGTTTTGGCAATACTCCACTTTTAGAATCTCGTTTTGGTACGAACGGAAAGTCGTCTAGAATGCATAATAACATAAATGGATCTACAAAGTTTGTGGTTCGGGCGCTACTCCACTTTTAGAATCTCGTTTTGATGCGAACGGAAAGTCATCTAGAATGCTTAATAACATAAATGAATCTACAAAGTTTGTGGTTTGGGCGCTACTATACTATTTGAATTTAATTTTGTTGCGAACGGAAAGTGATTTAGAATGCCCAATAACATAAATGGATCTACAAAGTTTGTGATTTGGCGTTACTCCACTTTTTGAATTTCATTTTGTTGCGAACGGAAAGTCGTATAGAATGGCTAATAACATAAATGGATCTACAAAGTTTGTGATTTAGCGTTAGTCCACTTTTTAAATTTCATTTTGTTGCGAACGGAAAGTGGTTTAGATTGCCCAATAACATAAATGGATCTTCAAAGTTTGTGGTTTGTGTGCTACTCGACTATTTGAATTTAATTTTGTTGCGAACGGAAAGTCGTCTAGAACGGCTAATATCATAAATAGATCTACAAAGTTTGTGGTTCGGGCGCTACTCCACTTTTACAATATCGTTTTGGTGCGAACGGAAAGTGGTCTAGAATGCCTAATAACATAAATGGATCTACAAAGTTTGTGGTTCGAGCGATACGCCACTTTTAGAATCTCGTTTTGGTGCGAACGGAAAGTTGTCTAGAATGCCTAATAACATAAATGGATCTACAAAGTTTGTGGTTCGGGCGCTACTCCACTTTTAGAATCTCGTTTTGATGCGAACGGAAAGTCGTCTAGAATGGCTAATAACCTAAATGGATCTACAAAGTTTGTGGTTTGGGCGCTACTCTACTATTTGAATTTAATTTTGTTGCGAACTGAAAGTCGTCTAGAATGGCGAATAACATAAATGGATCTACAAAGTTTGTGGTTCGGGCGCTACTCCACTTTTAAAATCTCGTTTTGGTGCGAACAGAAAGTGGTCTAGAATGCCCAATAACATAAATGGATCTTCAAAGTTTGCGGTTTGTGCACTCCTCTACTATTTAAACTTAATTTTTAAATTTGGGTCAGATTGATTCATATCTCTTCACAAAGCAAAAAATAGGCTGCACCTACAGGCACATGCACATTCTATTTCTGTGACTCAGATTGACCACCAAGGACGTCTGAACTCTAGGTTACCGTAAACATTAAACTAAAATTTGGGTCAGATTAACTCATATCTCTTCACAGAGCAAGAAATAGCATGCACTTACAAGTACACGTTCATTCTATTTCCATGACCCCAGATTGGACACCAAGGATATCCAGAAGGATTAGTCAGCCTAGACACTGCGTTATCGTGTCTAGCTGCTTCCAGGATGCGCCACGAGGAGGCTCCTTTCATGCACCCCGCTAACCTAAACTTCAGGACAGTTGGTCTCATGTCTCTCCACAAAATTAGAGATAGTGCACAATTACACATCACTCCGTTTTCTGCGACCAGATTGGCTCGAGGACATCTGAACGTTAGGCTATCGATTACAATAAACTAAAATTTAGGTCAGATTGACTCATATCTCTTCACAGAGCAAGAAATTGCGTGCACTTGCAGGCACACGCTCATTCTATTTCTATGACCCCAGATTGGGCACCAAGGACATCTGAACTTTAGTCTACCATAACCATTAAACTAAAATTTAAATTTGGGTCAGATTGACTCATATCTCTTCACAGAGCAAGAAATAGCATACACCTGCAGGCACACACTCATTCTATTTCTATGGCCCCAGATTGGGCACCAAGGATATCCAAATTTTAATTTAATTTATTCATACACTACTTTACACGTTAACAAACAAGGGTGCTCGCTGTTTAAACCGCTATCCTAAAATTCAGGACAGATTGTCTCATGTCTCTTCACAAAGCAAAAAATAGGCTGCACCTACAGGCACATGCACATTCTATTTCTGTGACCCAGATTGGGCACCAAGGACATCTGAACTCTAGGTTACCGTAAACATGAAACTAAAATTTGGATCAGATTAACTCATATCTCTTCACAGAGCAAGAAATAGCATGCACTTACAAGTACACGCTCATTCTATTTCCATGACCCCAGATTGGGCACCAAGGATATCCAGAAGGATTAGTCAGCCTAGACACTGCGTTATCGTGTCTAGCTGCTTCCAGGATGCGCCACGAGGAGGCTCCTTTCATGCACCCCGCTAACCTAAACTTCAGGACAGTTGGTCTCATGTCTCTCCACAAAATTAGAGATAGTGCACAATTACACATCACTCCGTTTTCTGCGACCAGATTGGCTCGAGGACATCTGAACGTTAGGCTATCGATTACAATAAACTAAAATTTAGGTCAGATTGACTCATATCTCTTCACAGAGCAAGAAATAGCGTGCACTTGCAGGCACACGCTCATTCTATTTCTATGACCCCAGATTGGGCACCAAGGACATCTGAACTTTAGTCTACCATAACCATTAAACTAAAATTAAAATTTGGGTCAGATTGACTCATATCTCTTCACAGAGCAAGAAATAGCATGCACCTGCAGGCACACACTCATTCTATTTCTATGGCCCCAGATTGGGCACCAAGGATATCCAAATTTTTATTTAATTTATTCATACACTACTTTACACGTTAACAAACAAGGACACTCGCTGTTTAAACCGATATCCTAAAATTCAGGACAGATTGTCTCATGTTTCTTCACAAAGCAAGAAATAGGCTGCACCTACAGGCACATGCACATTCTATTTCTGTGACCCAGATTGGGCACCAAGAACATCTGAACTCTAGGTTACCGTAAACATTAAACTAAAATTTGGGTCAGATTGACTCATATCTCTTCATAGAGCAAGAAATAGCATGCACTTACAGGTACACGCTCATTCTATTTCCATGACCCAGATTGGGCACCAAGGATATCCAAATATTAATTTAATTTATTCATACAGCTAACACTACCTTACACGTTAACGTACAAATAATGTATTGAGTAGGTCTCTCACTCCCTTTTTATATATTGTGCTCATGTCCGAGCATTCTGCTGGTTTCGCATGTTTTTACACGTGGAAACATATCAGGTAGCTGTCATGTATGTATAATTGTTCATTTATAATATCAAAGACGGCAAAATTGCATTATAATGCATTAATTTGCTTATTCGAACTTTATTGTAATATAAGACGATCGTCGTACATGTTGTAGTCGATAATTAAAATTTGGATTTGAGGGATCTTCCTATAATCATCTTCATCAAACGAGGTGTTCAAGAACCATATCAATTCCGTTATCTTGTTATAAATGAACGATTCTTTCCTTATCATAAATTACTAATTTTGTAATAAGTTGGTTTTAGTCTAAGAATTCTTTAAAAAGACGATTTCTTAATGTCATTGTTGAATTTAGGAACCGACTTTCTGTATATGAAATACTTTATAAAGTTTGATAGTTTTAGTAGTTTTATGATTTTACACCAGCTTTGAGTTTAACTGCAGCAAATTGCATTATACATTAATTTGCTTATTCGAACTTTATTGTAATTTAAGACGATCGTCGTACATGTTGTAGTCGATAATTAAAATTTGAATTTGAAGGATCTGCCTATAATCATCTTCATCAACTGGGGAGGTGTTCTTAAATAAGAACGATACCAATTCCGTAAATTTATTGTAAATTAATGATTTTTTCTATAACTTTAGGCATTTTCTGTGATACGATGGTTTTAGTCTAGGAATTCTTTCAAAAGGTGATCCATTAATGTCGTTGTTGAATTTAGAAACCGACTTCCTTTTTATGAATTGTTTTATAAAGTTTGTTAGTTTTAGTAGTTTGAGGATTTAACCCTAGCTTCGAGTTTAACTGCAACATAAAATTTGCTAAGTTTAAATGTGAATTTGTGCACGTGGATTATTCTGCATAAACATAAACACCTACACCTACTTTAAAAATAAAATATGTTTTGCAGTAATTCTAAACGACACGGTTAGGTACAGTACGACACAACTTAGATGTAGCGTAGATTTGAAAATTTTCATTCATTAATTTCAATTTCACGAATGTATTTGGCTATAAGACTTTACAAGTTATTGCGTTTTCGAAAGATCATTTTTACCTAAAGCTGTAATAAAGATTGGTGATTTTGAAGGCGCACTCAGTTCGGATGGTGATCGGTTTTACGAGTTTTGCCGATGCTACATCTAAGTTGTGTCGTACTGTATTGGTGCGGTTTTATTTGTCGGCGAGGGAAAAACGATAGTTTCATATTTCAATTCTCACGATAAAATTATTACATTAATTTGCTTATTCGAACTTTATAGTATTGTAAGACGATCGCCGCACATGTTGTAGACCGTAATTTAAATTTGAATTTGAAGGATCTGTCTATAATCATCTTCATCAAACTGGGGAGGTGTTCTTAAATAAGAACGATACCAATTCCGTAAATTTATTGTAAATTAGTGATTTTTTCTATAACTTTAGGCATTTTCTGTGATACGATGGTTTTAGTCTAGGAATTCTTTCAAAAGGTGATCCATTAATGTCGTTGTTGAATTTAGAAACCGACTTCCTTTTTATGAATTGTATTATAAAGTTTGTTAGTTTTAGTAGTTTGAGGATTTAACCCTAGCTTTGAGTTTAACTGCAACATAAAATTTGTTATTAATTTGCTTATTCGAACTTTATAGTATTGTAAGACGATCGCCGCACATGTTGTAGACCGTAATTTAAATTTGAATTTGAAGGATCTGTCTATAATCATCTTCATCAAACTGGGGAGGTGTTCTTAAATAAGAACGATACCAATTCCGTAAATTTATTGTAAATTAGTGATTTTTTCTATAACTTTAGGCATTTTCTGTGATACGATGGTTTTAGTCTAGGAATTCTTTCAAAAGATGATCCATTAATGTCGTTGTTGAATTTAGAAACCGACTTCCTTTTTATGAATTGTATTATAAAGTTTGTTAGTTTTAGTAGTTTGAGGATTTAACCCTAGCTTTGAGTTTAACTGCAACATAAAATTTGTTAAGTTTAAATGTGAATTTGTGCACGTGGATTATTCTGCATAAACATAAACACCCACACCTACTTTAAAAATAAAATATGTTTTGCAGTAATTCTAAACGACACGGTTAGGTATTGGTGCGGTTTTATTTGTCGGCGAGGGAAAAACGATAGTTTCATATTTCAATTCTCACGATAAAAAATGCAGTTTTGCAGTAACGGTATGCAATTATATGTGTGCCGACAAGCATGAACTTGTTTGGTTAAATAATTGTACCTTATCTTCATTCCATTACATAATTTATTCCTCTTTTACGTATTGATTAGAGTTGTTTTGCGACTTTCCTATCGATCAACCCAAAAATGGTTATAAACGGTTAAAAAAGTTATATTAATCGAGAACGATTTAAATTTTGTTCTTCTTCAAAACCGTTTTAACAACGTTCCTTCCGAACGTAATTGGAATAAATCGGATCTTAGGTTATTCAGACGAAACCGTTTCGAAAATATATCGTTATCCGAGCCCTGCTTTTATAGAAATTAAAGTTTAAGAGCGAAGTTGTCTCCACTCCTAAAGAGGATCGGTGGAAGAATTCATTTGCACTTAAAGTGCAACTTAAGACGTAGATATGAGATAAGGTGTAGATGACACCTGTAACACAGGTTTTTTCCTAGCATAGGGTCTTTGATCAATATTTTGTACCAGGCTATTTCCACGTGTAATCAAGTGTCACCCTGTATGTATACATAAGTTCGTTTTACCCGTTGGATGATTTTATATCAATTTAAGTTTACTGTAACACATCTATGAACTTACTTTTTGAAACGGGTTCGTTTACATATTTTGTTCTGCAACAAATAAAAAAATGTTTTCAGGATATTTTACTTTCGGCTCATCTTAACATGTAGATTTTTTTATTATTTCAGATTGATTTATGTTGTCATGCAGAGTTTTATAATACGGTTTATTAAACAAACATACATTCATTATTATAATACCTATTGTATATATTATTATTATAAGTAACAGCCTGGTGTGTCGGTTTCGTCTTTGTCAGCGAGCATTAAGACGACGGCGACCGTTGAATTGTCCATACAAACGTAATACATAAATCATTTGCAATTTGAACATATTTCCATCATATTATGTTAATATTTGGATTTAGATAGTATTTATCTAGGCTTGTACATCTTTTTTTTTTTCCAAAAATCTTACCTAAAATGAAGTTTAAGCGAATTGAATTTCACACATTTTTACAGCGAATTCATACTGTTTTTTCTGTATTATAAACAACAATATTTGGATTATTGTTTCGGCAGGAGCATAGCTTATATTATCAAGTTACAAAGTATAGAAAAAATTATGAAAGAATATTAAGTTCTCATTCATCATTTTTGGTATTACGGAACACATTCTAATTTATCATAAATTCCGATAGCTAGTAACAACGCTAACAACATACAACACACAACAACAACAACACAAAAACACAACAGAAGAGAGATAACAATATTCCACATGCATTTTCCACCCATCTCGACTTGCAGTTGCAAGCCGTGTTCGCCGAACCCTTAATTAAAGCTGGTTTCGTATTTCGTTTTTCACGACAAAATTGCAATTTGACAGAAGGGTTTTCAATCACTACGGTTTAATTAGACGTAAGTAACATATATTAGTCATTCACCTGTGAGAACATGTAATTAAGGTTTAATTTTGTTAAGAGGTAAATATTGCTGAAATTGTATTTTTTATGTATAAAACTAATCAATTCTGATCATAAAATTACATTCGCTCCAGTATATCTGATATGTACTAAGTACTATTCTTGTAAATAAATTCAGGGTTGTTATCTTAAAAAGTGCACACAACGTCGTGTTGCATACTTGAGTCGCGTTTAGTTGTGACAACCACCGAAAAGCAGTCACTTTTGTTACATATAAAAAAATATTTAAGTATATTAAAATTATTAATTAAAGGTAAGTTTCCGTATAAAAACCGACAAAAAAGAATATTTATGTATTGTATTGTTTTTATATTGACTTTATAAACAAATACGTTTGTTTTTTTTTTTTTTTTTTTTCAGAATTATGGCTCGTTCACCATCATACAGCCCCACCATTCTGATCAATGATGATGAAGATCAAGATCAATCCATAATACGTGAGGTATGTAGTAATTATGCGTTATGTTACTGTTAATATATTTATATAACCCTGGGTTCGATCCCCGGGTCGGGTAGTGTTATTGGGTTTTTCTATCTAGAATTTCTCAGTAGCAGCCCGGAGTCTGGATTTGTGCCCGGTTGATGGCAATAGGCTCACCCCCTATTACATGGGACTTAAAAACATAACTGGCGAAATGTGGGTGTGTACCTGCTACAGATACACCTCTGCCCAGCCCTTCGGGGAAACAAGGCGTGATGTTATGTTATGTTAATATATTAATTTTTTATCTGATTATTTTTCTTTTTATTAATTTTATTATTTATTCCTTTTCACAGTGGAACTCTGCGGGTCTCAATGATAACAATCAGGACACCCGGCCTTTCGTTTACTCTCAGGACGATTATAACTCCTATATTGAGAGCTTAGAAAAACAACGGCGTAGAAATGAAGAACTGCTCAATAATCCAACGAATCCTCAAGAACAAACTCAACCCCAGAAAAAAGTGTTAAGAAAGAGAAAGCGTTCATCAAGATTTTCGCCATCAACATCATACATTGCTCGTCGAGGTAAACCAAGTGATAGCAGAGGACGTTATTTAATTAAACTAAATATTTACGAACTCAACGATTGTGAGAGTGATAATAACTATTCTAGTGACAGTGACAATGCTTGTACAAGTGTACAATATGTGGTGCGCGAAACTTTTGATGACGTGATGGATACTGCAGAGGTTCTAATAAAAAAAATCTCTGAAAACTTGATAAGTTAGTGATAATAATTATGTAATAATAATGTAGTTATTTGTAAGTTATACATTTTATATTTTTAAAGATAAGATTAATAATTTTTACGATATATTGTGTCGCGTAAACGCTCTTAAAACTAAATAAGTTCAAACATAATTTGCAACAAGTAATAAGATAATAATATCTATTTGGGGCACCAAGAACATACATGTTTTACAATTCAATTACGAGTACGTTACACATTACTTTTGTCTGGACCCTGCTATAAGTAATTGTCATTAGTAGATAGTAATGTATTTTTAACCGACTTCCAAAAGGTCAAGGTTATCAATTCGCAAATATATTTATGCAATGCATTACCAAAATTTTAAATGTAATTAGGAACCTACAGTAGTTATATGTTATAATTTTCTACATGTATTTTATTGACGTCCTAAATGGAAAGTTAGATAATCTCACAACCTACTTACAAACTTCCTATTATAAAATGTTTGTTACTCTTTTAAATGTGAAATATAATATTGCCGTGTAATGTAATTCAAATGGTATCGACTGAAGATGCTTCTGATCGGCTTTATTATGTATGTAATTTTAAATGTGTGTATTCTTGGTGTCCTTGTATTAGTTATAGAATTTATTAAGTACAAAATTAGTTTTATAAATAAAATACGACCTTTGATAATTACTGAGGTATTAGGTACATATATGTGTACTTTTATCTGAATGTATGTACATATACAAATAAATAATATTTTATATTCATACATCTGTTTCATTTCCATTCCCGATGACAAAGCGCATTGCGCTATTTGCGCTGACTGGTTTGTGCAATATAACACCGATCACGTCGCGCGCACGTCGCATCGCTTCATAACGCACATATTAGGTTGAACTTGTTGAAAAATGAAATAGATTCACAGCGCAAGGTTTTATGGAGTTTGCATTTCATAATAATATGATTAGTACATGCATCACATGGCAGTCAGCCGAACACATCACGTCGAATAAAACGAAACAAATTGTAAGTATTGTACAAGCGTATAAGTACTTGTAAAATTACTTCCTTATGCTGTTAGATATAATCAATAAATATAAATTTGTTTGTTTCAGATCATCAATACTGTGCGACTCTCCCGATTTAATCTTCTTCCAAAATGGTCAAGGTTTTCCCACTTCAAGTTTAAGCTGGAATGTTCGAGAGCAGCATAGACCTGAACCAACCAACAAAAAGTCTAGAGCAAGACGAGAGGGTCTAAAACGGAATACATCTGAGCATCCTTGCCATACATTATTAACAATGAAAAGAAAAAAAGGTTTACGAGTGATCCAGATACAAGTGTTCAACATCAGTGAGCGACAAGAACCAAGTGTTGTAAGATCAAGTGATCATGAGAATGTGGTAGTGTTAAGTGCGCAATATGTAGTTAGTGAACCGGTGGACTACGATAGAGAAGAAACACAATAATTGATAAATAAAATTCCAAAGAAACTTTGTTGTGACGATTGTTATTAGTAAGTATGTATCTAGGTATGTACTTTGTAACTTATTGTATCAGTTTGTAGATTGCTTCTCGTTGTTGCAAGCGCGACTACTGAGCATGGTGTTCTGGGTTCGATCCCAGTCGGGTAAGGTTATTGGGTTTTTTCAATTACATGAGAGTCGATCCTAGGTAACATATCTTTAGTATATCATCATTATTGGGTTTTAGTTAATGTATAAGTTTAATGTTATAAGAGATATTAGTTTAATTTATTTATTATAAATTTATTTGTTAATCTCCTAGTATATTAAAATGTATGTACATAGGTCATCACAATTTTGTAAAGCCCATATAAATTAAAAATAAAATATTAAGGAAAATTTTGGACCTTAATTGTGTTCTTAATACTTTTTAGTAAAGAATTTTAGTCATTATGTAAGTTTTGTATGTTTTTAATCTAGTCGTGTATTAAAATCAGCCTAAATACATCGTAGTTCATAGTAGTTACCTAAGTTTCATGTAAATAAATAAAATATTAAATAACATGAGGGGCAGTTAATATTAATAAGGGACAGATGTAATTAAAAATTAAAATTAAATAAAACTTTATTTCAGACTTACTTATAAGGTCCATATTTTGTTAGTATTTTGGTTTTAGTAACAATGGTGTTAGTAATTAGTTTGTAATTGTAAATAATGTGAAAACAAAATAAATTATAATTTAAATCATGTTGTATTGCTATTACATAAACATAGGTACTCACACTTTAAATTAGCTCTATTGAAATGATCTCATTACAGGTAAGGTATACGTTTTCAATATTTGTCAATGTCTCATAAATAGAAAAAAAAGAATAAAACGAGTTTAAAAATCTGAAGCAGATCGTAGAATAGGAGTCAACCGAACAATCCATTTATGTTATTGCCAACCAAACTAGATTCAAAAGGTGGAGTAGCGTCTGAAAGAATCACTGAAAAATATTCGAATGTACAATTAATTATAAGTTTAGTTATTCACCTTCCCTGCTAAAAGAGTTTAACCTTAAGGTTACATAACGGCTAATGGTAGGTTTGCAGGGATCAACCCAATCGCAACCAAACGAGATTCAAAAAGTGGAGTATCGTCAAAACCACAAACTTTGTAGATCCATTTATGTTATTGGGCATTCTAAATCACTTTCCGTTCGCAACAAAATGAAATTCAAATAGTATAGTAGCGCCCAAACCACAAACTTTGTAGATTCATTTATGTTATTAAGCATTCTAGATGACTTTCCGTTCGCATCAAAACGAGATTCTAAAAGTGGAGTAGCGCTCAAACCATGCACTGAAAAATATTAAAATAGTGGAATAGGCGCCGAACCATTATTTTACTGCACTATGCAGAAATTCGTACTCCACCTTCCGTTCATCAGGTGGAATAGGCGCCGAACCAATATTTTACTGCACTATGCAGAAATTCGTACTCCACCTTCCGTTCATCAGGTGGAATAGGCGCCGAACAATATTTTACTGCACTATGCAGAAATTCGTACTCCACCTTCCGTTCATCAGGTAAGTTATCGAAATGGATTTCATATATGTTATTGGGCAATCTAAGCCACCTGTTTTACTGCACTATGCAAAAATTCGTACTCCACCTTCCGTTCATCAGGTGGAATAGAATGGATTTCATATATGTTATTGGGCAATCTAAGCCACCTGTTTTACTGCACTATGCAAAAATTCGTACTCCACCTTCCGTTCATCAGGTGGAACAGAATGAATTTCATATATGTTATTGGGCAATCTAAGCCACCTGAAGTGACGAGGTGAACGAAGTGAGCCGATGGAACGTAAGGTGGCTTAGAGTGCCCAATAACATCCTACTAATACATAACCTAAATTCACCCGTTTATTCAGCGTAATTTGCATACTGTAGGTACAATTCATACTGTTGCAACTCCCAATTCGAGTAATTTTGACGTTATTTCACGGCGAATGTGCATCAGCTATTTTGCATGACAGGCCACATATATAAGGTCCTATTAAAATAGATGGACAAACTTTTAGAAATCATTCAGACCTCCAAAAAAGGACAATGGTAAAAAAAAATATAAGAAAAACGCAGTACATTCTTACAAGAAAAATAAATCAGCTAACGAAAATACACCAGAAATGTTGGTTACCCAATGCCACGAAAATACACCAGAAATGTTGGTTACCCAATGCCATTTCTTATTTTTTGTCAAAATAAAATCATTTTTTTTCTGCTTGGATATTTTTGGTTAGACGTAAGCATAATCATAATCATCATTTATTGCATTCAACATTCATGTAGTTTACAAGTTGTTACAAGTATATAGGTTTCATACATGAACCCTGCTAGGGCACAGCAATTTATATAGTTCCATTCATAAAATAAATAAGATAAAAAATTGAATTAAAACAAATAGCGATAACAATAATAATCATGAAACAACATTCCATAACATAGGTAGTTAATAAATCAAATTGTAGGTGATGTGTGTATTGTGTACAGGTATGAATTTCAATGTCAAGATTAACTTTCAATATTTAATGTCAAGATTTACTTTCATTATTTAATGTCAAGATTAACTTTCAATACATGTACTTTCAACAAACGTACTGAACGCTGTGTTAAAATTTGTCCATCTATTTTCATGGGACCTTATATAATCAGCCTATAATTTTCCCACTGCTTGGACACATTCCTCCTCTCTTCGAAAGTGAGTGGGCTGTAATCTATTGGTTCTAGGACATGCCGGTTTTCTCACGATGTTTTCTTTCACCGTTTTGAGAGCAGTGGTGATGAAATTATCACAACGTTAAGTGCCTGCCTGGTTTCGAACTCAATTACCATTTGGCCACCACTGCTCCTACAACAGTCCATAAGTAACCAATAAATTGTAAGCTGCATACCTATAGGAATATTTTAAAACCATCAAATATCTAAATCCAAACATCAAAATTAAAGAATTTATTTTTTGAAACAATCTAAGTAGGGCCGACTGTGTTTTTTGCTATCAGCCGACCAGCTAATTGTAACCAATTTTTTATTTTTTTTAGGATAGGATCGTCATTTCGTTAGTTTAAACAAGTTTTTTTTTACGTTTTTTGCTATTTGCAGGTTAGTGTCAGGTTATATCTTGATCAAAATATGATTTGCGACCATAACAAATATGTATAAATACAGAATTATAATCATATTCATTAATACACGAGGAGGTCGTGGCTAAGTAATAACAGCCGCTCTGGTCAATCCATCAGGTTAAGCTACGCTTGCCGGGGTTGGTCTTTAGATGGGATAGGATCTTTATATACCGAGACTCCTCCATGCCTCGGAAAGCACGTTAAGCCGGTGGTCCCGGCTATCGTTCGTGGATCTTTGACAGTCGTTACGAGTCGTCAGAAGCCCGAAAGTCTGACAACCAGTCTTACCAAGGGGTATCGTGTTACGTAGTAACTGGGTTGTGGAGGTCAGATAGGCAGTCGCTCAGTATAAATTACTTTATTCAGCTGCATACGGTTAGACTGGACAAACATAATCAACCTATTAATTATACCACTGCTGGGACACAGTCCTCCTCTCTGTGAGAGGTAGTGGGCCCACGCGGGCCCAGTGCGGGTTGGTAGATGTCACTTGTCTTCGAATATTTGGTTCTAAGGCATGCCGGTTTCCTCACGATGTTTCCCTCACCGTTTTGAGAGCAGTGTGCAGTGGTGATGAAATTATTTACACCTACACCACCTACAACTCCAACCGGTTAGACCTCCGGTTAGACTGGACGCCGACCCCATATAGTTGGGAAAAAGCTGGGGAGGCTGGCAATCATAATTATTCATTAATACATCTGTCTAAGTTAGATTTGTCCCATAAGAACTTTTCCATATGAGATTTGATCTTATGTAAAAACCCTGTAGGCATCTCTAAGTTTCGGATTTTTTATTACAGATAATTCTTACTTTTAACCACATGCGGGTAGGTATCTACCCTCTACTTACATTTAAAGGAAAACGCTGAGCTACTTTGAGAAAGATTGTACCTACATCGCTTTTGAACACCCAGAGTACCATTGATATCTTTAATTTTAATACAATGCGGGATCTTTTGTATACCTTTTTACCTGAGTTTTATCTTTCGGTGCGGGCGATTTCCTTTTCCTCCTAATATTTCCTTTTTCTTTTTAGGTAATGTTGTATTTTCTATAGCGGTTTCCGTCACCCTTAGTTCTTTTTATTCTTCATTTATCTACTGATTATTATTGGAAATGTGGGTACACGTTACACGGTTCAAAATATCTAGATATCATAGATTAACAATTATAACTAACAATTATTAAAAGACCTGAAATCCGTATCAGCTACCAAATTCAATCATCGAGGTTATAATTCTTAGTACTGAGAATGCGTTCGAATGAGAAAATCTCAAAAATCGTACTCCGTTGCCCGGGCACCAACAATTTACGAACTCTTGAAAACCCATAAACTACTCCTAAATCATTAAAGTGTAAATAACAAGCCAAACCCCAAACACAATAAACTAACTTGAGGGCCAGCCACTCCAAATATTCCCCCAACATTACGGTTTTCAAAATTCACTTTAAATGACTCATCCGGGATATTCTGCGATACAAAGTTTCGGGCGAGATCCTTTGAAAAAGCTACGGTGTAGCGCCTACTCCCAACTTCAGGTCACGCCATGAATTTCGAGTTAATTAACTTTTACTGGTTGAGAAAACTTACTTAATAATAATAAAATCGTTAGAGGAGTTTATCTGTACAAGAGGAAACTTATTGAGAGTTTCTTTTGCGTCTTGAGAAAGTTACGAGAGAGATTTTGCGTGTTTTTTTCCAGAATAATTGAGAAAAATGTATTGGATGTTTTTTTCTGGGAAGGTAGTTATCTCGTTCTTCAGATGACATTATGTATGAACCGGTCACTGTTGAGTTTGGCTTGAACTTTCATGACTTCATCCAGTTATATGGACAGCACACACACGTACGATGTGAGTCAGTGGAGATCATCTGAGGAAAGAGTCGGGGAGACTAGATCACTCTATCTCTTTCTCAGTTAGTTTTAATGATGGTCTGGTAGTTTGAGTAGTTGATGCGGCCTACCCAAATATTCTTTCTTTGGTATTGTTCGTGGAGTTGAGTTGAGCTCTGCGATTACTGACAAATGCTTGCACTGACTGGACAGGTCCACTCAAAGTTCTTTCCTCAAAAGATCATTTCAGACACTAATCTACATGGTCCACAACTGCACATACCTGACCAAGATTAGGTATGAGCTTTAAAAGAGACTGCGACCTCGAAGTTTCTTCTCAGAGTAGTCAGATAGGAATCGCCGAACTCATCAAACTTTTTTTTTTTTGAAGTGAAAACTTCTTTAGCGGCGTTGTGCACTTTTTTTGGGATGTGTAAAAAAATTTAAACTCGCGTCAGGACACGTGACCGTAAGATCTGTTGCCTAGCAACCGACAAAGTAAATATCAAAATAAATAGTCTTTGACAATATAGGTAAAATTTTTACCTCGCAACCTTTACGTACCTTTACGTAAGTAAAGGTTGCGAGGTAAAAATTTTACCTATATTGATGGGTAAAAAAAGCAGTAAAACATACTTCATGCAAAGTGTTTAAATAAATTGTTTATTTTTGTTAGACTATATTTTGAAAATAAATAAATATACTACTACTACTAATGCATATTGTATATAACCACAGAAATAATAGTATTTTTATACTGATAAATAAAGCAATTCGTGCGTAATTATTCCCTAACCATTGCAAAATATTAAAAAATGCACAACGTTAATGTTAAGTTTTCACTTCTGCCGGCACTCCCGGAATGCAAGCCATTGTTTTTTTTTTCTCAATATGTCCTGTATAGAGATTCCGATATCTTTCACAGAATAAACAATTTCATTTCATTTAATTTCAGATACAGAAGGCGGTGTACCGGAAGCTGTATCGATACTTGGTAAAATTTACCTCTGGGAGACAGCAATGGGCTGATATTATTCATTGACCAAATATAGGCAAAACACCTAAAAAAATCCGAACTAAAAAAAAACAAAACGCGTATCCAGCAATTTTTTTCTATGTCCTATTAATGTGTGCCGTTTCATTCAGACAAAACCACGGGCACAGTTAGTTAACCATAAAACGAGGCTTAGATACCTCAACAGCGTGTAACGTTACCTCGTTAAGGAAGTTTTATATTCCGTTTCTATTTAATGCATTGTTAATTTTCATGGAGTTTTAAAACGAATTTTTATTTTCCACTTGACATTTTAATTTTCACTTGTTGAGCAGCAGTTTGTTATTCCGTCATTCTTTATAACCCTCGCAAATTTTGATTCATAACGTTTTCGTATGAAAAGACACCCAGGACTGGTCATAGGCGTACCCAATAAACACATACATATGAATATATAGCACATGCATATTAAATTACTACGAATGAGACAGATCTTTGCAACCCTCCGCTTGCAAAGTGTTTGCTTTCAGCGCAAAAAGCAATGTCTAATACCACATAAGGATATTCAATCTTTATTTCATTGTGAACGACTTTTCGTCTCTCTCCGATACACTCAAAAGTACTAAGAAACGTAAGAAATACATCACTGACGACCCCTTACTTACGCATGAGTCAGTAAAATTAGGAAAATACAAGAAGCGGTCACCGCTGCGGATTGACTAACCGACTTTCATCAATCAACCGATGCTTATGTACCACTCACATCAATCACATGTATATATATACAGATATACTATGTATATGCATATACATGTATACGAAAGGATCGATCCAGAAAACTTTCTTAAAAAGGTGTTTCTCTCTCCTTTCGACGGAAGCCTGCTCTTAGTTGACATGACTTTGATAAATTATTTGCTTACCGAACGATTTGGAATTCTCGAAGTACGAAATGAGCGTCTCCATTCGATCTTACGTATTCTGCTTTATAATGTTACTTTGGCGGGGTTTCGAGGTATTTGTTTGTGGAAATTGCGTTGCTCTTTATTTACCAAATGAAAAAGAAATAAATAAGTTGATCAAAGACGAGACTCGCTTTAGGCAGTTGAATTTAGGAATTGGTTCAGGTACACTTTGTCGCTCGTATATTTAGTACGTTTCGTACTATCTGGGCCAATGAGCATCGGTAACTTGAAAACTATCCCTGATTCGGAGTGGGCTCGGGCTCATGCAAATCATAAAAATAACATTTATTAAAATGGAAGAGAATTATTACAATACCAAAATAATAATTTAATATGCCAAGCCCAACTGTCATGAAATTTTTTCTCCGTAATATATTTTTAGTATTTTTACCGATTTCTTAGATTTTTACACAATAAGACACAATGTTGTGCTATGTGTTTCCACCATATAATTCCTGACGAAACCAAAATTGACGGCAATACCGAAACATATACCAGGATGGAAGAAAAAATATTATAAACGGATAAACGGAGAACAGTGCAATGCTGACGCGAAGTCGGGCACGACGACTTGAAAACACACACCCAACATCTTCGGGTTCGTCGCTCAGCTCCGCCTCGCAGTTGCCGGATCCTGCTCCAGACGTGAGTCCAGTGATACCGGCCGCTGCAGTTGCGTCGAGCTCGAGCGACGAATACTTCTCGCCACCGACGACACCGCCACCAGTACGTCGGCGCGGAAGAGGCCGACCACCGGCCAGCTTGGGACCCCGAGGCCCACCGGCCTCTGATAGGGTCCCCGCTCCCGGTGGAAGTGTGCGGCGCATGAAGTGGACACAAACTGTCAACGAAAATGTCATGCGCGCATACTTTGGGGCTACAGAGGGGGGAAGTAACCTGACTGCGTACCGTGGTCGGATGCTCTCTCTGTTTCAGGTGCTTGAACCAGCTATCAACGTGTCGGCCCAACGACTGTCGGATCAGGTGCGGGTCATCCAGCGTAACCATATGCTGGATGACGCCGTACTTGATCGACTACGCCTCGAATCACGGAATAACCACGTTACGCCTGCTCTGCCACAGGTCGCGGTGCAACTACAAAATTCACCCAGTGCTCCACCGCGACCCGACCACGTTGGTGAAGAGGATGATGACGGGGTTATATCCGTGAGCTCCCAATGCAATACACAACTGAGGAGCGCTTTGGAGGATGCTTTCCGGGAGCACCGCTCCACTCCACCTGGACTTAGGCCACGTTTACCTCGTTT
The DNA here is from genome assembly GCA_948150665.1 of Conistra vaccinii. Lineage (NCBI taxonomy): Eukaryota > Metazoa > Arthropoda > Insecta > Lepidoptera > Noctuidae > Conistra > Conistra vaccinii. Next base: position 9,799,918 of record OX411323.1, on the reverse strand, counting down.
GCCCATGCATAAGAAAAACAAGGCGCTGGTGTGTACTCTAGACTCGCTGCTGTCAAATTGTTTTGATGGCAGCAAAGACCTCGCTGATACCCACTCGATCTTGTACTGTGCAGCTGTAGCGGCATGTCGTGTAGCTCATGTTAAATTTCCCAACAGTGACAGAGCTCCACGACCAAAACCAGCCGTACCAGCTTGGCAGTGCAGGATTGAGCGTCGTATCGGTGAGGCTAGAGTACTCATCGGCAAGCTAATCTGCTTCAGGGAGGGCAACACTCGCCCTAGAGTGATGCGCTTTGTGAGGCGGGCGTTCTCGGGGACTGATATTAGTTCTCGAGATTATTTGACCCGCGTCACAGAACGTATCGACTTCCTGAAGCAGAAGATCTATGCATGGGCAAACCGTATTCGACGGTACAGGCGGAGAGTGGAGCGGTACACTCAGAACCGCACATTCCAGAGCGATGAAAGGTGGGTCTACAGGGCTTGGGAGCGACCGGATCAAGGTGTGATTGACACGCCCCTGCCGGATGATGACGCCATGTGCTCGTTCTGGCGAAGCATCTGGTCGGTGCCTGTCAACCACACCGAAGGTGATTGGACTAGGGAGATCGAACGGGCGTGCGAGGAAATACCAGAAATGGGGGCACTTACCATCAGCCCCCAAGATGTAGCTCGTGCAGTCCGTCCGTTGCCTAACTGGAAATCCCCAGGGCCGGACGGGCTGCACAACTTTTGGATAAAATGGTTCCAAAGGTCGCACGCCCGATTGGCATCCCAGTTCCAGTCAGCCTTAGAGTCAGGGTCGCTGCCCCAGTTCCTAACGACAGGAATAACCCACCTGCTCCATAAATCAGGTAGTACTGCGGAACCCAAAAATTATAGACCGATCACTTGTTTACCGACGGTCTATAAAGTTTTTACATCCGTTTTGAGAGCCAAAATTAACAACCATATAGACACCAACTCCATCATGTCTGCCTCTCAAAATGGATGTAGGAACGGGTCCCGCGGTACTAAGGAGCTGCTCCTCATAGATATGGCCATTAGCCAACAAGTTCGTCGTTCCCGAAGGGATCTGTCGACATGTTGGATAGATTACAAGAAGGCCTATGACTCGGTGCCACATACATGGCTCATGAGGGTGCTGGAGTTGTATAAAGTAGATACAACTCTACGCACCTTCCTAATGTCATGTATGGGGCAATGGAGGACGGTTCTTCGCTATCCAGGATGTCGACATACCCAGAGGAATAGCGAACCGATAAGGATCGAGCGAGGTATATTTCAGGGCGACAGTTTAAGTCCACTCTGGTTCTGCTTAGCCTTGAATCTCCTGAGCACACTGCTGGAGGATTCAGGGCTGGGCTATCGATTGAGGAGAGGTGGTCAGGTTATATCTCACCTCCTTTACATGGATGACTTGAAACTCTTTGCCCCCAACAATTTGCAACTAATGGAGCTACTGAAGGTAACTGAAACTTTCAGTAGCGCCATCAGGATGGAATTTGGTGTGGACAAATGTGCGGTCATGCATGTAAAGCGAGGGGGGATTATGGAATCCGTAGGAACCCAACTCTCGGATTCCATACACCTAAGATCCCTCTCCTCAATTGAAACCTACAAATATTTGGGTATGTCGGAAGCGTTGGGCATCAATGTTACTGACATGAAGCAATCGTTGAAGGAGCGCTTCTTTGGCCGCCTAAATAAAGTTTTAAATAGTCTTTTGTCAGGCGGAAACAAGGTGCGCGCCTTCAACGGTTGGGTCATGCCGGTTTTGATGTACTCTTTCGGCATACTCAAATAGACTCAAACGGAACTTGACGCCCTGGATAGGAGGGTCCGCACACTACTGACCGCAAATCGGATGCATCACCCACGCTCATCGGTGATGAGACTGTATATCCCACGGAAGTGCGGAGGTCGAGGCTTCTTAAATGCTAAGACCCTGCATAACCGTGAGGTATGCAGTCTCAGGGAATACTTCCTAGAGACCGACGTGGGGATGCACCGAGATGTGGTCTCGGTGGACAAGGGCCTCACCCCGCTATCCTTGGCTAACGAGAACTGGCGCAAACCTATAGTATTAGATACTAATGACCGCAGGGAGGTATGGCAGAGCAAAGAGCTTCACGGGCGCTTTTACCGGGCCTTGCATGGGCCCGATGTAGACATGTTAGCGTCCGTATCCTGGTTACGATTCGGTGATCTCTTTGGGGAAACCGAAGGTTTTGTCTTTGCGATTATGGACGAAGTTATGATGACGAACAACTACCGGAAATATATTGTGAAGGACGGCACGGTTGACATCTGTCGGGCATGCCACCGTCCGGGGGAATCAATCCGACACATTATTTCCGGCTGCTCTCGTCTGGCTAACGGAGACTACTTGCATAGGCACAACCTTGTAGCCAGGATTATCCACCAGCAACTTGCTCTGAAATACAGTCTTGTGGAATCGGAAGTACCGTACTATAAGTATGTGCCCGACCCAGTCCTCGAAAATGGCAATATCACGTTGTATTGGGATCGATCTATCATCACTGACAGGACTATTGTTGCCAATAAGCCAGATATAGTGGTGATAGATCGATCAGAGCGTCGCACAATGATTATTGATATAGCGGTCCCGCATGACGAGAACCTCGTGAAAGCAGAAAAAGATAAACAGATTAAGTATCTTGATCTGGCTCACGAGGTTGTCGACATGTGGGATGTGGATACAGCAGTCATTGTGCCGATAGTCGTGACGGCCAATGGCATAATAGCCAAGAGCCTCGACCAACACCTTAGGAGGCTCTCGTTAGGCAGCTGGATCAAGGGCTTGATCCAGAAAGCAGTACTTCTGGACACGGCGCGTATGGTTAGGAGATTCCTCTCTCAGGAGCCCTGACCACCGGTAGCTTGGACCCTGTTCCCGATACCGGTGGGCTACTATTTTTTATATTTTTAAATGTTTTTATTTTATTTTGTTTTTATAAAAATATTTAAAAATGTAAATAATATGTATATAAATGAAATAAAGGATTTAATATAAACAAAATTACAGGGACGATAAAATTTCTGAGGAAAATCTCATATAAAAAGCTCATGCAACGCGTCTGTAATTATGAAATTCCGTCCGTTGATAGTCCGACATAATTAATTTTAAAGTAATAACAATATGTTAAGGTTTTCAATTCCATTATAATTGCATTCTTTTTTAATGTTTATAAGGATTTTCAATGATGTAAACCAGTGTTTTTCAACCTGTGGGTCGCGAACCCCATGGGGGTCGCGAAGCCTCTATAAGGGGGTCGCGAGGTCGAGGACTCAGTAAAAGAAAAATAAAATATTTTTCAACTTTGTTTTGTTGCTTTAGATAATTCTAGCAGATTTTCTTGTAAACAATATGATAATGTTTCAAGTTCATTAGTGCGTTTGTCCACCTCAGCCGCCACGTTGGGACGTCACCAAGAACCGAAATTATTCGACGGCACGCCAGCTTAAACGATATTACCTATTCGTCGAGCCCTTGTCACCGTACCCGGTGTACCAGTGGTATTAGAAACAAACGGATTGATATAATATAACGGTGGGAAAAGACCAGACGGGACGCTGTTGCCTTGGAAGGTAGATAGGCCTCTGGAGTGGGACGCAACATGAGTCGACACTCGACACCTTTGCACCATCACACTGTTCCAAAAATTGCTGAGTGTGCTGGCTACTGAGATCCTCAAGCTGCACAAATACTGTAACCTGTAAGCTTTGAGCCGTTTGGGGTCGAAACGCTCGGGTTATGGGACCCGGGTGCGCGTCTCCTTTTTAAAGAAATGTCGCTACTTCACGTGACCAGAGGGCTGGGTCGTTCTTTGGCCAAATCATAAGCATTAACATTCAACGTGGCAATGCTGCCAGTTCTCTGGTCACGTTTCCAAATGGCAGCAACAATGTGAAGGAGTACTTCCACGCCTAAATGTCCTCTTGTTTTATTTTTATTTGTATAGTAAGTAAGTTAGTCTTTTAATTTGGCACCTAGCGTAAATATGTAATTAGTTGTGTCATAAATATTTTTTATAAGAATTTAAATATAGGATATGAAATAAATAAAAAATAGACAAACTAATTTAATCGATATACAATTGAAGTGTCTCAATAGTATTTGATTAAAACTACCTACAAACTAATTAAAATAAAGGAGAAAATTCACTACCAAAATTAATAATATTATAATATTAATTTAGTAGATAAATCGTTACATTTAATGTAACTAATGTGTTGCCTAGAATGGCTTGAATCTAATAACCTATGTGTAAATATATCCAAAACAAAATTCATTAAATTTCGTACTTACAAAAGCAAATGTCCCGATAGTATTAACATTAAAATAAAAGACAAAAACATAAAAGAAACAGAAAGTATTAAATTCTTAGGTATAACATTAGACAAATTTTGTAACTGGAAAGAACACATTAACAACGTATGCAGTAAATTAAATAGATTTGTGTATGCATTAAGAAAACTTCGCATTGTGTCAGATGAAAAAACAGCTCGCATAGCATATAGTGGGTATGTTGAATCAATATTAAGATACGGACTAATCATATGGGGCAATTCTACAGACAATGATAAGACATTTATTGTACAAAAGAAATGTGTAAGAGCTATATGCGGTGTCGGTCCGCTTGAGTCTTGCAGGCCTTTATTCAAAAAACTAAAACTATTAACATTGACATGTATCTGTTTGAGGTATCGGTTTTTGTAAGGAAACATAATGAATTCTTTAGATTCAAAGGTGACAACTACACAAAACAGAGACCAAGAGACGCAACAAAAAATTTAGTGCCTTTCTGTAATACAAGCCTAATAAAAAGTAATGTATATCATATGTGTATTACAGTTTTTAATAAGTTACCAAAGATCATAAGGGAGCTCCCATTTCAATATTTTAAAATTAAATTATACAGATGGTTGATAGAAAACTGTTTTTATAGTTTAAAAGAGTTTCTGCAGCATAAAGAAAAAAAAATATTTTAACTTTCCTATTTGTTTTATGGTGTCTTATTTAGTTTAAAGTTTTTACATAAAATGTTATTTTTAGGTTAATTTTTGTTATGTGTTTTACTTATGTTTTACTTATGTTTATTGTAACAGAAATGTAAATGAAACTTATGTTTATTGTAACAGAAACTTATGTTTATTGTAACAGAAACTTATGTTTATTGTAACAGAAACTTATGTTTATTGTAACAGAAACTTATGTTTATTGTACCTATGTAAAATTAATTTGCATGCCCTGGACAGGCAAAATATGGACTGTACATAAACCACCAACTTTAACAACTGGTAACACCTGTATTTTCTGCAAATAAACGATTCTTATTCTTATTCTTATTCTTGTTCTTATTCTTATTCAAATTAAATGCTATCAGTTCAGTGTAATTACTCGTACTCAATTAGTATTACCTACATGCATTTAATTAATTTTTCAGCTGTCTCGTTGGTCTAGTGGTCGCAAGCGCTAACAACTGAGCATGAGCTCCTGGGTTCGATTCCCGGACCGCGGGCAAAGTGTTATTGCGTTTTTACAAAAAAACTTTTTGAGGACTACCTGAGTGAGCGTACCCAATTCGTTAAGATCGATAACATCGTCAGCGAAGAGCGCACCGTCACCTATGGTGTACCACAAGGTAGCGTACTCGGTCCGACCCTCTTTTTCATATACATCAACGAGCTGGGTATGCTCAACATCCCCAAGGGTAAAGTAATAACATTTGCAGATGACACTGGTAGGGCAGTGTCATCTGCAAATGTTATTACTTTACCCTTCTTCAGCGCAAACTCATGGCATGAAGTCTACACACATGCTCAGACAGGCTTTGACGTTGTGGTGAGGTGGCTTCATAGTAATGCTTTCACACTAAACGCGGACAAAACAAAGTATATTGCTTTTTCCCTAAAGTCCCACACACACACAACTCAAACCACTCCGGTGTATTCCATAATTGCCCACTCCTGCTCTAACCAAAATGACAGCACATGTGGCTGCACCCGCCTACAAAAAAAACAACCAGTGTTAAGTACCTAGGTATTATAATAGATATCAACCTGAGATTTCACGAACAAATCAACACCCTCAGCAACAGGTTGCGTAAACTGATATTTGTTTTAAGGCTTTAAGACATGTGGCTGACGTCAGGCTGATGTAATCGGTCTACTTTGCCCTCGCTCAGTCCCTACTAACCTACTGTATAACGTCTTGGGGCGGTGCAACTAAACACGCAATCATACAATTGGAAAGAGCGCAGAGAGAAATTCTAAAGGTGTCTTCCTTTCTACCTTTTCGATATCCCACAGCACTCTTATACAAAGACTCTAACGTCCTAACTGTTCGGCAGCTATTCTCGCTATTCGAATCCTTACCTTCAACTCCTCGCTGTTACAAAGTAAAAGACGTTTTGACCCAGTGGATCGCTATGGTAAACAACTTACTACTATGTTCTCCAAACGTTTCTTTTGTTACCTTGGTTGGTTTCTTTATAATAAAATAAACAGGACGCTCTCGATTTATGACCTTACCAAAGCGAAGTGTAAAATGAAGGTTAGAAATTAGCTCCAGGAGTTAAGTTACAAAGCTACGGAAAAACTTCTAACTATCACGATATAACTTGCTTGTTATAATAGTTACACAACAATTTATGATCAGTACAATTTACGTATTTTTAAATATCACCATTCTATTCATTCAGCCCTTCAACTCCCTACCTACCATTTTTTGTTACTCTCAAGCCCACTCACACGCACACACACAACACCACACACCACGCACACCACACACTAACCTTAGAATAAGTACAATCCTAGATTAAGTAACAATCAATTATATAATCTCTCTTCTTTCTGGTTTTATATAGTGCATAATCTCTAATAAATGTAACTGCTTCCAAAGGGGTGGAGACCTGGTGTCCTGAAACATAGACCTTACGCCTAGCTTAGGCACCAGTCTCCCACAGTATAAATAAAACTATTATGTATTGTCCTATAATCATTTGAAAATGTACTTTATATTGTGGTGAGAAAATAAAATCTTATCTTATCTTATCTTATCTTATGAGCTCTTGGGTTCGATTCCCGGACCGCGGGCAAAGTGTTATTGCGTTTTTACATCTGGAATTTCTCAGAAGCACCCTGGAATCTGGATCTATGCCCGGTTGATAGCAATAGGCTCGCCCCCTATTACATGGGACAACATAAAAAATAATATAAAATAAAATAAAAATAAAATAAAATAACTGGCGAAATGTGGGTTTATATATTATGGGTACCTACACCTCTGCTTCCCTTCCCCTTCGAAGAATACAGCCGTGATATGTTATGTTTGTCGTTTTACGCATTATTTAAAAAGAGAACTTGATTTAATTGGGGAGCTTTGAAGTCTCGAGTGATTACCTAATTAGGTTACATCTAGGGAAGTGTGCACCATTGTCGACCTCATTATACTCGTAGCACCATGTAAAATGGCGATTCATCATTTGTAACACGAGCTTATCAAAATATATCAAATTTTTTATCTTTGTAGTGTAAAAAAATCATTCTCCTGCCCTTATCCTAATTTAGTTGGATTCGGCGCAACATGTCCCTTTCTTCCACACTTCTCTATTAGTTGTCAATTCGTCATCTCGGTAGTCACCTCCTTTCTAGTCATATCATCTTTCACACAGTCCATCCTTCGTTTCTTTGGTATTAATCTACTCTAATAGCCATCGACATTCATACTCAGAACTTTCCTCACGACATTTTCCGCATTCCTCCGCATCACATGCCCATACCATGCCAACCGATTTCCGCACAACTTTTCGGCCACCGGTGCCAGTTCCAGACTTCCTCTTACTCTTATGTGCTCATTTCTTATTCTATCCATTCGTGTAACACCCACACATCCGTCTTAGCATTGTCATCGCAGTTGCAAGCAATTGCCCTTCATTCATCCCTTTTGTGGCCCAACATACTAATCCATACAAGATAGCAGGTCTAACAATCGTTTTTTTTATATCTCCCCCTTAAGCTTAAGTGGAACGCCCAGTCGCAGATTGTTCCTGTGACCTGCCGCCATATAATCCATCCAGAGTAATAAAATAAAAAAGTAATGAAAACTGAAACCCAACTACGACATAAAAGCCAACTAAAACGGTATAACAAGACGAATTAAAAATCTGGAGGTCACACGTCGTGTTAGGGCATAAATCGACGAAACGGCGAGATCGTTCTCTAGAGGGCGCCTTATTAAATTTAATGTGACGTCACACAGCCGATAACCAACGGACGATCAAGACGCTTCTAACGATACCTCATTTGTCTATAGTTAAGAAGTTATGAAGGAACAGATGAACATACATTGTACCGGAACCCTTCCTTTTGCTTCGCCGTAGTCGGATAATAATATTTTTTTTCTCTATGCATTTTACGTTATCAAAGTTGTTAACATAAAACATAAATATACGAGACCAAGTAATGTATGTACATACACTTTTACAGTTTACACTACTTCCTTACACCCGGTATTCTGTGACATCTAACCGTCTCACTGCTACGTCACCCGTGATATTCAAAGCAAGTTGCAGGCTATTTAACACGACACGACTCCTGTACTTATAATGAAGTTTTGCGTACTTATAATAAAGTTTTGTGTACTAATGTTGTTGATGTATGTTTCTACTCCACTAAGTGGCTAAACGAGTGACATACACAAACTAATACTTGTACCGAATTTAAGACGTCAAGATGTCATTGACTAATAGATTTTTTGTAGACGTCTTGTGCGGTGTGCCCGTAAAAAAAAATAAACTCGAAAATAAAACTTGTCACTAAAATGTACAAAATAAAAATAAATAATTTAAAAAATTAAAAAACACAACTGCCCTGCCAAAAACGAACTAAAAAGTAAAAAACAAGCTGTATTAGTTAATCTGAAATCTAAATTGATACTGCAGTCGGGGGACCTCTTAGATTAAAAAGTGTTCCACGGAACAGTCCCCCGACTGCAGTAACAAATTAGATTTCAGATTAACTAATACAGCTTGTTTTTTACTTTTTAGTTCGTTTTTGGCAGGGCAGTCGTGTTTTTGAATTTTTTTAATTATTTATTTTTTATGTTATGTTATATGTATGTGTAAAGTCCACCATATTAAATTTAGGGAGAATTTATATTTATAGCCTATGTCACCCGGACCATTATTACGAATCTATTAATACCTCATTCATCAAAATCAGTTCAGTAGTTTAGGCGCTACGGTGGAACACACGTAAAAGCAAACATACATATTTATATACATAGGCCTATTGGTATTTTTTGGTTATTCCTTTTGGCTTTGCCGTAGACAAATAAATTGGGTGTGAGTGTGAGTGCGAAAAACATTAATCCAACATTCATTTCATTCATACATATTTCAGGCATAGCAAGAGACATTGCGGCAGGCCAGGCCAGGCCGGAAGAGCTGAAGTGTTTTCATAGAGATTGGTCCTTAGTAGCCCTAGTTAGAGAGAAGTGAAAAAAGAGGTCTATGCCGTGAGAAAATGTTTAGTACCTAATAAAAATTCACGACGCAACTAAAATGGAAGTGGGCAGGTCATGTCATCAGGAGTTATAACGGAAAATAGGTCAGAGACGTAACAGAACGATACTAGAAAAGGAAAGAAAAAAGAGGAAGACCATTTCAAAGATGGGAAGATGACTTGAAAAATACTGTGGGAGGGACATGGAGGAGAAAAACTCACGACCTTGAGCTATGGAAAAGCCTGGGGAGGCCTATGCAAAAGAGCAAAGCAATCTGAAGATTTCTAATGTCTAATCCTTTTTAATGAAATTGTAAAACTAGTTCTGAAATTGCTAATAAAGGCTATTTGAAATTGAATAATTCACGTATCTTTCAGTATCTATTAAAAGGGATTGAGTTACCAGGCCGCTGATCCCAGTATACGATACAGGGTCGGTAATATATATTACACAAAGTGAATGGAATGCGGAAGGCTATCAATCTCAGAGAGATATTGACGAAAGATGCGGGTATACAAATTCCAGTATATGTAGGTACCTCTATCCAACACGTACATACATAGATTCAGGTAAACAGTTGAGGTATGAATAGAATAGGAAGACGAATGTTCTATCGGTTGTGTTAATACTGAGAAATTCAATCTCGATGGTATGAAAAGCCAATTGTGTTGTACTGAGAATATGCCTTAGAATTAATAGTTAAAGTGAATCAACATGACATGTTGATTCACTACATATAATATAAAATAAACAATACATTGTATTAAGTCCAAGACCATCCAACTACCGGTTAAAGTAGGTACTTGGATGTCACCTACTGGATTTACTACAGAACTCAAATTGTACTCTACGGTACACCACTGAATAAATAAGCTATAGAACTAAAATAGATTTTTAAAATATTGTTAAGTGAACGCTGTTAGCTACCCAAATTATTAAAGAAAAGTTTAGTTTTTGTTTTTTGCGAAACGAAAATGGTGCCATCTACTTTATCTTAAAAAGTTTGCGCAAAAAATATAGAACTTATTTTATCGTTAGATACTTTTTTCGGAGGTGCTGAGAAGCTATAAAGATTTTAACATTTATTTTACAAGTTTATCAAACTGGCTTAGGCTGAAAGTACTGATAACCAACAAAATCTTAAGTAGAAATAAAAAAAAATAGAAGCTGTAAACCGACCCAGTAAAAAAGATACAACTGTAAAAGAATTTCAATTACCGAATGTTCCAGAAACTTCTGAGCGTAGAGCATACGTACTCATTTAGTGTCGTCGTTAACTCTAATTTCTTTTCGCTATTGACCGTAGTTTTTTTTAAAGGGCCTGTAGGGTGGTCACTAAGCGCCGAGCTAAGTGCCGCTTTGTGAGCGTACCGCGTGTAAACCGCCCGGCGGCAAAGACCGGCTTGCATTTAATTTTTCTCATTTTTATTTTCTCCAAAAGCTTTTACACAGGAACTGGGCGTTCAATTAAAACTCCTCTATTTTCCCAAAGCGTCAATAGATGGAGCCGATTGCTCGATTCTTCTATTTTGAATTTCGCGTATTTCCTTTGTTTTTAACACAAATGGAATATTTTAAACAATAAAATGTGTTCGATTTATTAAGGTTTTATTGTGCCGTACCTATTTACAAAATGGGTGTACAAGTAATACAATTTCTGCTAAATGTTTTAAATTGCGAAAGAGGGCGACTCGTAACGGACGCTCCTTTTTAGCGTGAAGAACTCATTAAACAGTTCTCCCTAAATAGTTAAGGAAATAAAATTACTGTTGCTACACCGGGAAAAAACAACTGAAACAACTTCCATCTTTGTCGAATTAATACTTTAACTTTTGTTCGTTGCTTTTTATTAGCTTATCATTAAGTTATTTTTTCTTGGTTGGCTTCTGTACCAGTTTTTGTTTCTAGATTTTGGTAACAGTAGCGTAACGTATCCGACAAAAACTTTTCTACGTAGTTACGCATTTTATTCTTCTCTGGTACACAAAGAGCTATACGACATAATTATATTATAATGTACCTATTCATGTTTTGAGGTTGATTAGATAGCCAGACTGAAAAGCTAGCCGACTAATAGCACAGTATAAATAAGTAACAGTATTATATCTACATAGAAAACGGCCGAAACGGCGTGCTTCGAGATCTCAGTGATATACACTGAGATTTCGAAGCGCGCCGTTTTGGCCGTTTTACCAGTACGTAATAGTATCGTTTCGTTTATCTACTGACCGGCCGTAGGTAATTATTTCAAGGTCACTGCCGAGATATAATATTGATACTTTATTATACTGTGCTAGTAGTTTCGAGGTGCTGCCGTCAGTTTTTACGCTTCATTGATTATGAAATTGTTTTGAAACAAACTATGGGTGAGGAAAAATATACCTTAAGTAATTTGATAATTGTGGGAATTTTCCTCAAACCCTTCACATTCGGAATGAGAGACGGATAACTTCATTAATAAAATGTCCACTGCTGCCCATTCCCTTTATCACCTCTAATAACGCTCATGGGACGAATATCCTCAGTCGAAATTGTAAAAATGCAAATCGAATATCAAAGTTGCATACTTGACTTCACACACATTCGCCATATCCGTGTTGATATGCCTGCAATGACATTACACGTTTCATTTCGCTTTTTATTTTTGCAAATTTAATTTCTGAACCGCTTTTTACATTCGACCATGGACAGGATGAATACCTATGCTTACCAAATGTTGAGGTCACCCCGAATGCCATCTGTCTTTGTGGTTTAAAAAATCAGTAAGCTTACAATAATATTTGTTTGGTTGAAAATTTGACACATTACTCAGTTTATGTAATCCTTGTGTAGGTTGGGTTATGTGTAGCTTTACTGATAGCACTATCAACAATGATTCCGAATGCTTATTTTTTTAAACACATAACACCAGGTTAGTTTACCCCGAAGGGTTAGTTAAGCCGTTGGTCCCGGCTGTCATTCGTGGATCTTTGACAGTCGTTACGGGTCGTCAGAAGCCCGAAAGTCTGACAACTAGTCTTACCAAGGGGTATCGTATTACCCAGTTACTGGGTTGTAGAGGTCAGATAGGCAGTCGCTCTATGTTAAATAGGGTATTCATTGCAGCTGCATCCGGTTAGACTGGAAGCCGACCCCAACATAGTCGGGAAAAGGCTAGGTTGATTGTTTTTTTTTTTTTATTTAAGTCCCATGTAATAGGGGACGAGCCTTTTGCCAACAACCAGGCACCAAATCTAGACTCCGGGCTGCTACTGAGAAATTCCTGACGAAAAACCCAATCACACTTTTAATTATTATAATACGACCCTACTTGTCCTACAATAATGCTACTGCATCAGAGAAGAGTCAGACAATAATGTAGAATAATCGATTATTGGTTCTCTTTGTTCTCTATGCATATTGTAAAGATAACTATAATTATCCGGATCGTTAAACCGAACCCCCATACAATACATTAATGGCTTTTAACATAATCAGCCTATAATGCACATTTCTATTACTGCACATGCTGGGATAAAGACCTCCTCTCGGTGAGAGGGAGTGGGCCGTAATCCACCAGCCGTAATCCTCCGGCGTGGGCCCATTGCGGGTTTATAGATGTCACATGTCTTCGATTTTTTGGTTCTAGGACATGCCTATTTCCTCACAATGTTTTCCTTCACCGTTTTAAGAGCAGGTGGTGATGAAATAATGTACCTATATTTAAGTAAAGCCCTGTGTGGTTTCGAACCTTCGACCTACAACTAGTAACACATGCGAACAGTGGTGGCCCCAAGGCTCCCTGGCCCCTGGGCCACCATTAAACTGGGTCTCAATTATTTAACCTAACCTAACCTAATTATGGAACCTAATGGCGTTAGGTTTCAAATAATTTGAGATTCTATTCCACTGCCAAAATATCTCGCTTTCACTTATAATAAAATAGCTACTACCCGCGACTTTGTCCGCGTAAAAATTTTGGCATCCGACCCGCCGCGTCGCATCGCATCGCCCGCGATATTACTTTGTTTTCACTTAGCGATCTTCTTTACTTTTTTTTGTTTTTGCTCGACACCTTAGGGTCGTAGCGTTATGTTAGCTAACCATCCTCAAGAATTGGACTATCCAACGCAAAAAGAATTTTTTAAATCCGACTGGTAGTTCCGGAGATTATCTCCTACATACAAACTTACAAACAAACAGACAAATTTTACCTCTTTACAATATTAGTACAGATACTCATTGCGATGTCCTTTCGATGCCTGTTGGACGAGAGACTGAAAAATAACTATTTATAAAACCGGAAGTTGTATCCCCGTATTCCTTACCTGGTAGGTACCGTTTGTAGATCCCAGTTAAGTCGTGTTGCAGATGACGTCATTACGCTTATCGCGAATGGACTGTGGAGTCACACATTAGGCTAGATGGAAACTGGTCTAAGCATTTGCGTCAACATTAAAGTTTCTAAAATAGGTAACATAACATAAACATAACATTACGCCTTGTTTCCCCGCAGGGTTGGGCAGAGGTGTACCTATAGTAGGTACACCTACAATTCGCCAGTTATGTTTAAGTCCCTTGTAATAGAGGGCGAGCCTATTGGCATCAACCGGGCACAAATCCAGACTCCGGGCTACTACCGAGAAAAATCCAGTAACAATTTACCCAACCAGGGAATCGAACCCAGGACCATACCATCGGACAGGTGTGGTAGTGATAACACATTTTATTTTATAGATATTAGGCTCACCCTTTATAGTATGAGACTTAACATCTTTAACTAGTAAAATGTGAATGAAACCACTGCACCTCTGCTTATACTGTTGGGTGGAAGTATTTTGTCTTATTTTTTACGCTACTTAGCTTAGAAAACGAGCAGTAATTTACGACTGTAAACAACGAAATAAATGTTCACAAAACTGCGCAACAAAGATCAGATACACCAAGAATTACAATATTTTCCTTAAAGCTCAAGATTAACTGAAACGTAACTGAAGTTTTTCCAAGAAATCCTTATAAGCCACTTATTAAGGAAGCCAACAATAATATTAATTTCTTCGTCGTTCTTCAGCTAAAAGAATTCAAACATTGACATTAACACGCCTAATTATGTAAAAGTATGGACAAAAGATTAATTATACACAACAGTAATGTGTTTTTGGTTGGCTTCCTTGGTCTAGTAGTCGCAAGCGCCGCTGCTGAGCAGGAGGTCCTGTGTTCGATTGAGGTGAGGCAAAGTATTATTAGGTTTTTCCATCTGGGATTTCTCAGTTATAGCAGCCAACCGCTAAAGACTCGCGACGCCAGCGCCACGCGCGTGCGAAAATCCAGCGAACTACCCACCGGCGCAGCGGAGATAAGAGCTCGCTAACATAAACAAATACTGAGATCTTTTTGTTACGTAAATAGTCTTATCGTTAATGGTTTTGGGTTCCTGATTAGACAAAGGATTTTTTATAATACTTAGAATCTTTGTAAGCGAACGCTAGTATTGATAAATAAACATTCTTATCAGATTCTTATAAGAAATTCCTTTGTTCACTGTTTTGATTATTTATAATAAAACTACTGGTTCGATTCACATGAAACTTCGCAGGATACATTATGAATACATATACTATCGGTCAAAACCATTTTTTACGAACAAACACAATAAATAAAAACACCAATAATTAAAAAAGTTCAATAATAGGTATCCGTATCATTACGTAACATTACTTAGTTGATAAAAAATATTGAACTCCTATTTTTTTCTGAAAAATGGCATATATAGTATGCAATAACTAATAAATAATATAAAATAAATGACTTACCAGCGATTACATGCACAAAACACACACAAAACTCAAAATTTCACATCAACACATTTTTTCACTACCGAGTTTGTTTACATTTTTTGATGGGTCCGTAATAGGTAATTACGATGTTATTTTGTGCAAATTTTATCTATATACGATGACGACACTACTTAATTATTGAAATAACACCATTTCCCGTCGATTTACACTTAAAAAACAATAGAAAATGAATAAATAGAACGCGGAGTGCAGTGCACGGCACGCATGCGCGAACGCCATTTTGCCGTACCAAAAATGTTCAATTTTTACTTTTTTTTAGAGTTGTTTCTGCATATTTTGACGTTTTAGTCGATTTATTTGACAGGTATATTATCCTACCATAAATTAAAGCCAAGAACAGACTAGATCTGCCCATACATAGAGTAAAATCGGCCGTTGCATCGATGCCTATACACTGACGCAGTACTGCCTCGTCGGGGCTTTACGGTTTTGGGTGCGCGTGACAGATCTGTCGTCGCGAGTCTTTATCGGATAAATACACAACAGTAATGTGTTTTTGGTTGGCTTCCTTGGTCTAGTAGTCGCAAGCGCCGCTGCTGAGCAGGAGGTCCTGTGTTCGATTGAGGTGAGGCAAAGTATTATTAGGTTTTTCCATCTGGGATTTCTCAGTTATAGCAGCCCGGAGTCTGAATTCGTGCCCGGTTGATGACAATAAGCTCGCCCCCTTTTACATGGGACTTAAACATAACTGGCGAAATGTGGGTGTACTGTAGGTGTACTCTGCCTAACCGTTTGAGGAATACAGTTGTACGTTAATATATTTATGTATGTTAATATGTTTATAATTAGAAATAAGAGGAGTTTGTGGCTAAGTAATAACAAGCCGCACGGGTCTATCCATCAGGTTAAGCTACGCTTGCCGGGGTTGGTCAGTGAATGAGTAACCATCTTCACATACCGAGACTCCTCCGTGCCTCGGTAAGCACGTTCAGCCGTTGGTCTCGGCTGTCATTCGTGGATCTTTGACAGTCGTTACGAGTCAGAAGGCTGAAAATCTGACAGTCCAGTCTTACCAAGGGGTATCGTATCCAGTTACTAGGTTGTGGAGGTCAGATAGGCAGTCGCTCCATGTAAAATACTGGTATTCAGCTTAATCCGGTTAGACTGGAAGCCGACCCCAAGATAGTAGATTGAAGATTGAATATGTTTATAATTCTTACTTTCGATTCTTCAACAACTTATACAATGATCCTTTTAAGACCGCATAAGGTTTTCTTTGACGATTCGTCGTTAATTAAATGGCTCTTTAGCCACAAATGCTTTTCCTTTGAAATATATTCCATGAATATAAGCCACTTGCAAATCCACGCTATTAATATATTCCCCTCAGTTCCCATTTCTTAATGCTTTTGCTTTTTGAATGCATGTTAATAGGGTGACTTTTATATATTAATATAAGACGTTTTGAACGAACAAGCTTGATATATAAAGCGACGACGAGCGAATGCAGAACTTTTGAATAATAAAACTGAAGTTTCAGTAGTTAATTAAAATATTAGAGATGTTAATTTAAATGTGCGCTCAATGCTAATGAACAACAACTTGCATGTTGACGCCATCTTGTAACTTTGGCATCATCCAGAGATGTTCTCTTTCTGAAGATTGTTAGAAGTTCTGTTTCTTTTTTTTAAAGTTATTGTTGCTGGCTCTACTATTTTTTTGTGAGGAGCAAGAACTTTTTTAAGTATTGGCTTTTGCATACAAGAGTAATAGGCGTATTGATTGCAATTGTCTATGGGAACTTCGAAGTTAGCATGGGAGGTAACAATAATTAGCATTATCAACATTTTATAAACAAAACAAAAACCTGTTACAGTACGACACAACTTAGATGTAACATCGGCAAAATTCGTAAAATCACCATCCGAACTGAGTGCGCCTTCAAAATAACCAATCTTTATTACTGCTTCAGGTGAAAATAATCTTTCGAAAACGCAATAACTTGTAAAGTCTTATAGCCAAATACATTCCTGAAATTGAAATTAATGAATGAAAATTTTTAAATTTATGCTACATCTAAGCTGTGTCGTACTGTACATAAAGAGCAAAAGTAAAAGGTGTATTGATACTCGTCGCAGTTGTCAATGGACACTTTATAGTTAAAATGTTAACGATAATTTGTATTATCAACATAAACAAAACAAAAACCTGTTACATAAAGAACAAAATGCTATCGTAACATTTTAACTAAACAAATTGCCTTTCTCTACGAATTTATTTTAAACACCAAAAGGTGTAATGTCCTCCAACTCGAACAATAACAATACAATTATTTTTTTTACAAGCAAACCATCCAGAAGGGATCTCGTGAAAAATAAAAGCGCCCCAGTTTTGTTTTGAGTGCTTTCTCCGCGATGGTTAAATGGCGCACCGTTTTAAAAGGAAGCAAATTTTCCCAAACTTGCTTGAATCTTATTGAAGCCAACGACTCGCTCTCGACAAAGTTAGCGTTTCGAAATCGAGTTAAGACCCATTAACTATTCGCGGTTTAATTTTCTTTGAGATGAGGTTTTAATTCCACTCTTACTTAAACTTGTTTCCTTAGAATCTTTACAAGCGGCGTGTTTATTAAAGATGAAAGGTTGTTTATGATAGAAAACGGTTTTTTTTTTTAAGTTGATGTCTTGTATCTCAACGTGCAGGTATAGTACATTACTGTCGTGGCCTGCAAGAAGGGCATTGATGGCAAGGCACACATACGTGAGTCCATCAATGCCTGGTTGCGGCCAAGGCTTGTACAGTACTTTTCTCAAATAATGAGTGGAAATTCAAACTAAACTACTAATTCTAACTAAATGTCAGAACAACGATAATTGTTCACGCGCCATTATGTGCATTAGTTTCTTCTTTACTTTAAACATCAACTCTATTTGCAAACCAAATAGGAATTTAAATAAATCTTAAATAAGTTACCTCCTTGGTTGCCATGTGTTGAAGTAAAAAGTTGGTCTCAGTTTGAAATAACACGACAGTTATGAGTTTTCATAGTACTTTATTTCGCCGCTAAACACGACAGATATAGATTTTCATACAAACATTGCCGGCCGGGCGCTCGCATGTATTAGGCTAGTACAGCAATTTCGATTTATCTCGAAGAAGGTTGTCAAAATATTGCTAGAATTTCCAAGCATTTATGAGAATAAATAAATAAGCTGCGGTTTTTTTACTTATTTACTGTTTACTGATACTTCTTAGAAGAAGAAGACTGTTGTTAAAACACAATTTTTATTTAAAGATTCATTCAATCAATTCAGCATATTGCAGTCTACTGCTAGACATAGGCCTCTCTCAGGCTTCGCCACCACAGCCCGTCCACTGCCTTCCGTAACCAGTCTGTCACATCTAGAGAATACAATCCCGGGATCCCGGCCGTTTTTTGACCCCGAAAATCCCGGGACTGTACTTGGCTAATCCCGGGACTGTACTTGGCTAATCCCGGGATTTTCGGGATTGCCACAAACAGGTCTAGTTTGCATTCCGTAGTCCGTTGAAAATGACCTTGCCTGGAATATAGTCACTTTTCTCTAGAACTACCAAAAACTAGAAGCTAAAAAGACTGGAAAAATGGTCATAATTAGCGCTTATTACATAACAACAAAAAGAACACATATGTACTAAAAAATTAATCGGGGTTGGCAAATAGTATCAGACGTGAAATGAGCCTGTTTGAAAATGGAGGAGTTCGTGGATATCACTTAGAAACAGCATCGGTATATACGAGTATTGTCAATTTTTTTCATTTGATTCCAATTAGAAACCACGTAGTCTAATCCCGGGATAGCTCCGGGATCCCGGGATTAAGCATCAAAAATCCCGTGATCCCAGGAATGGAAAAATAGGCTCGGGATTTTATTCTCTAGTTACATCACATCCACCTTCCTAAGGTCGTCGGTCCATCTAGCTGGAGGACGTCCCGCGCTACGCTTGCCAATACGCGGTCTCCACTGCAGGACTCGTCTGCTTCACCAGCCATCGATTCTTCTACAAACATGGCCAGCCCACTGCCACTTCAGTTTGCTTACTCTGCAAATCTGTCGGTAGCTTAGTTAAAGATTAGGCTTCCAAAAAATAATCATAGAAAAATACATACATAAATTTCAAACGCTGGATCGCTCATGTGTTCAATTGTAATTTAATTCATATTTATTTACAAACTATGCATGAATTATTAAAAAAAATTGAACCTAGGATAAAAATGGTCTTCATCAATATTTTTTTAACTCGTCCTTTTTACTTATAAAATGCAAATTGAATAAAATATCGACGGACAAGTAGTGAAATAATATTACCGTGGTGCATACAAAAATAGAGCGAACATTTTAGTATCCGTAGAGTTTTTATGTTCTGTCATAACAACGTGAAAATGCATCACAGTACATAAACCCATGTTGATGGTGGCAGCTGACGCTGAAAACTAAATTATTGCGCTGCAAACATTCAATTTGACAAATAAATTCCGAGTATTCAAATTAGTATCATAGTCAGTCAAACGACTGCACCCGGTGAAGCAGCTAATGCCCTTAGCGCATAAAACTGAAATCATACAAATTGTATAAGAAAAATAGCTATTGCATTATTCATGATAGTATAATTTATTCTTTTAACGTTACTTACTTGAAAGAACTGCTCATAGATTTTTACAGATGATCATTCGTTTTTTTTCCACTCGGCTTTGCTTAGGCGTGCTTTGTATGTAGATTAGTCATTTTAGTTAATTTATTTTAGTCGACTATTTACCTATATAAAACTGCCCCGTTGGTCTCGTGGTCATAAACGCGACTGTTGAGGGTGGGGTTCTGGGTTTGATTCCCGGTTGGGTTTTCGCATTAGAAATTTCTTAGTAACAGCTCGGAGTTTGGAAGTTGGCGGTGTGATACCCTCGTGCCTCGGAAAGCACGTTAAGCCGTTGGCCCTGCGCCTGATCTCTCTCCGGTCGTGTCGGATTATCATTCTATCGGAGTATGAGAATGAGTAAATAAGAGAGAGTGCACCTGTGGCTGCACACACACACTTGTGCACTATAATATTTCCCGGGCCGACAGCTGGTCTCGTCTCCGTTAAGAAAATATGTGTCGCCATGGCCGAAAGTCGGTCTGAAGGACTATTAATAAAAAATATCTATTTGGCATAGTAATGTTTGCAAGGAACACATTTAAACAAAACATTGTTCTGCAGTTAAATAAAACAAATTAACTAAGATTTAAAATGTAAATAAATATTCTGGCTGCATTTGCAATTTTTAAACCTTCCCCTTTTTGTCTTTTTTTCCGGGCATACAAGGAAAACGTGGCTCAGCTGCTGAATTTCCGCGTAATATTTAAAGTAAGTTTGAAAACGTTCACCTTGAATCTTTATAACATTAGACACATTAAACTTGACAATAATGCCGTCTTGCGGCAGGTACCTACTTGGTAACTCTTCGAAAAAGACTGCTCTAAGAAAGTGGCCTGTTCTTTTTCGCTCTTTCCTTTGCCCTGTCCCAGTTTGACGGTACAAAAGCTCAGTATTGGAATATCTTTTAAAGGAAAATAAATCTTTTATCATTTCTAATCTTTACACAGTATTACTAAGATGACGTCATCCACCGATAAAAAACAGAGAACGTTATTTGAAAATGGAACGTTAAATCTGCCGAGTATGCAAGTATAAGCACAATGCGGAGTTTTTTTTTCAATTGAAAGGCGATCGCTACACCAATTTATTATCGACAAAGTCGAAAAGCCAACTCAATAAGCCTGTACTCAATTTATGTAAAAACGCCAGTTGATTTCAATAAAAATTCATCCGGCGTAAACAAGTTTGGCAACGAGCACGAAGTTCACGTACAGAATCATTTCAAACCGTTCGCGAAGCAAAATGGCATCAAATTTGTCGTGTACATAAATTGTGTGTAGTATTATAACAGGGTCAACTGCAAATTTATGCAGATTGGGTTCGTTTCATAGCTGTGCTGTGCGTATACGTTTGCCACTGGAGATAACGCTGGATTTATGTTTAAGACTTTATTACTTGGTGTGATGCGCTGTTTTCGCTGAGTTAAGCGCTTGTTAGTCAGATATGACGATGTATTGTGCGGTCTCACTAATTGTTTCGCTCCATTTTGCACTTTCCGAGTGACGTTGGACGCAGTTGGAATCATTTTCCGAGTCTCTGGCAATTACTCGACTGTTCCTGTGGCCGGAGCTGTTTGTATTTTGAAGATATAAATGTTCATTTTTCTAAATCTCCGGTGGGTTCTTGTTGTTGATCTCTGGTAGGTACTTAGGTTTCTGCACATCGAAACAAAAATATGGACGCCTTGCTTTAAACAGTTAATTCACATAATTTAATAAATACTAAATAAAATTGTTTATTTATCTCCACAAGCTATGTACATTCTTATACTAGTTATATGTAGGTATTAAGTTGACATGTAATTTTGTAATTTGTGGGAGATCTGAAGTCTAAACTAAGCCTAGGCCTCTATTTTAGAACTCCAGGCCCCCCATTAAATAGTAAAGGTTGTCAACGTAGTACAATTGCGAGTGATTGCTGGAATTATTAAAATAAACTACTATTCTTATCTATTTCTGCTTATATGAACACAAAAATCGGCATTCCTCTTCCTTCTTTCAGCAAATTCCTTTTTCTTTTTCATTCGCGAGCACTCTCATTAGTCTTCAAAAAGGCCCTCGTGTATTCTGTCGTGAAAGGCATTAACATCGTTAGTACGCACTTAATACAATACATTCAAACACATTGCCAGATAAAAAAATAATTTCCTTCTCAAATAACTCAACAGGCATGAAGGAGTTGTTTATTCAATATCGTATGGGATAATAACTCTTGCTATGAATAAACTGAAATTGTGAGAAAAGGAAAAAACGCGGTTTATAATAAAATTCTCTTTTTGCGCGTTTGTCGTGACGACATCCCTTTCCGTCAGTAAATTTTCTTGATGGAAGAACGTTTATTTCTGTGAGGGGACTGAGGGTAGACAAACCGAGGCGCCGCGGGAACGCTCATATTTTAATCATTTCGTCATTATGCCGGATAGACACAGCCAGACGCGCACTCAAACGTAAGAAAATTTACGTTTAAAATTTTAAAATCAGTGGATTTTTTTTTGGTAAATGGTAATTATTTTGAGTCAAGAAGCGTGTTTAATGTTTATTAGGTAAAAGGTTTTTCATTTCGCTTTTATAAAAAATAATTATTCTGGTTTTGACAAAAAAATACATACCTACCTATTCTGACGCTTTTTTAAGTAAATAACGATAAGATACCTACTGGTTCTGGTTATTTGTACGCCTTCTGGCATTACATAGCGCACTTTTTATTATTTTTATTTATCATTTTATTATATGTATAGATTATTATTTTAGGTAGGTATTAGGTTAGAGGAGGTATTATTAACATAACTCTATGTTACTAATTTCCTCAAGGTTTAGGTAAATACTCGTATATCTGTACCTATTCCGACTACTTGACTTAATAGTGCCACAGTTAATTAGCGTAAAATTCCTCATTATTTCGCGCCCCTTGTTCTGTTCTATCACCTCGTAACGAGTGGCAAGCAAGTAATAACTAGAGAGTCAAACAAATGTTCAATACCTAGTTACTTTTTTTCTAAACTACTCTTCTAATCTGCATTCACCAAATATTTGCCAAACATATAAACAAACACGAGTTTTCCACTTAGACAAACATCAACTTTATACAAATTTAAAAGTTTATTTTAGACCGACTAGTACTGTTGAAAAAGCCACAAAAATCTGAACCTTATGTGTAGGCATTACAGTTGTTTTTCCTAAAACTCGTGTTTGTTAACATATTTGGCAGATGAATTGTGAACGCAGATTACAAAGGCAAGTTAAATTGTACTACATAAGTACACTTCAGGAACACATATAATTGTGTTATTTGTTCCAATCCATCATTCTCTAGAGTAGTCTAGGGCATTTGAATTTTCGTAGGCTTAGCTCCATTGGTCTAATTTAATATACCTATACCTAATACCTGGGTATATTTACAAAGTTACAATTTGTATTACGACACTATAGGGGAATGATACCGTGTCGTTGTCTGTATTGAAGATGAGTATGAAAGTAATATGATTACTGTGTAGTTTTTACAAGAAAGGAACACACACTATGGAAATTGTATTAGGAACAATTGTCTCTCAATTGTTTTTTTGTTGTCTATGCTTCTACTCCATTTGAAACATGATTAGACATTTAAATAAACCTTTTTTACAGTCCGTTCAACCGATTTTGACTTCCATTGCGTTGATGGCATGACAAATGGCAGCTGCAGTAAACAGTTGGTATTGTAACTACTTTTTTGCTTTTCATGCCATCGGTTGAACGGACTGTAAAAAAGGTTTGTTTAAATCGTTTAAATGGAGTACCTAGAGGTTATATTCCACCTTGTTTATTGGCTTATATTTCAACCACGGTAAAAAACATGTGTTAGAAAACAGTTCGTGTCGGTGTAAAAATCTCTCCGTTAAAACTTAGGTGTTATAACATTTTTCTAACTGTTCGTCTGTCAACGTCAAAATACTACAGTATTATAACAATAACAACTTAACGTTTATAATAATATGACAGAACTGTGCAGACGACACGAGGCTGTAGACCGTACTTAGTCTGCGGTCACGAAATGAGCGGCGGCCGAGCGATGGAGATAGCGGAGCGGCGCGGGGCAGCATGGCGGTAGAGGCGGCGACGTAAACAAAAGTATACTGCCGGATATAAAGAACTTCTGAGTGTTTTTTTTTATGTTTTAAGTTAGATAGCGGTATTTAGCTTACACCATTAGATGCGAAATTATTATAGCTTTTGAATGGTACAAAAAAAAACTATGTTAAAGGGTGTATCTCAGAGATAGCACCTTTCGGCTTAGCAGGGCATTATAGCATTCTGAAGTGACGCGCACGAAACGGGCGAGATCGGCGCGGGGCTATCGAGCGATGCACTGGCAGTGGCAAAGCGGTGGCAACGCGCAAGCGACAGGAACAAACTTTTTTGATTACGCCGCTCGATATCCACTCGTTCCAGTATAATGATGTATTTTCTTAACCGCCAGTTTCGTGCCCACGCCACGCCTAGGCCGCTGCCAAATCGCCTCGCTTCGCGCAATTCCGCTGTCGCCATCGCTCGGCCGCCGCTAATTTCATGCCCGCAGACAGAGGCGTCGGCGTGGTACTGAGAAGGTAAGCGGGCGCGGTTGAATTCAATACGACTTTGACAGCTCCAACCGAACAGTTAGAAAAATCGGGTTATAGTTTAAAATCAGCTGTCATTTCAACAGATGCTAGGGATTGACACTATTCATAGCTCAATTCAAGCTCACTTCACTTAATTTTCACGGTGACATTTTAAATATTATTAAGTGATTATTTAAACATAATGTAGCAGTTACGCATCAAAGACTTGACGTCACACAAATCCTGCGTCGCGCAGTTAGAGTTCACCGCGCGATCGATATACTTACTGACTATCCGAAATCAACTTACGGGCAGTTGCCGCCAGATACAACACCCGTGTGGTCGGAGGATCATCCCTTTTCTATAGAGGATGAGTGAACTTTATACCCTGTTCCTCATAGGTACCTCTAAACATAACATAACTTCACGCCTGGTTTCCCCGAAAGGTTGGGCAGAGGTGTACTTGTAGTACACCCACATTTCGCCAGCTATGTTTAAGTCAATGCTACGTGTAATAGAGGGCGACCCTATTGCCATCCCGTTCACAAATCCAAACTCCGGGCTGCTACTGAGAAATTCCAGATAGAAAAACCCAATAACACTGCCCGACCCGGGAATCGAACCCAGGACATCATACTCAGCAGTAGTGCTTGCGACCACTAGACCAGCGATGCAGTAATTATGATGGACGTGATTATTAATTAATTATATATTTCATTAAATGATTAAATCAAACAAACCGTTTAACAGCATGCATCAGAGACCACCAGAATTAAATAATTAATTAATAACCATGAAATATTCATTATAAAAGCCGTAACATTAGTACCGGTAAATTTAATTTTAAACATTATAATTACACAATTTAGTTGATAGATTTTTCACTTAATCGGCCTCGATTTAATTCCGATTTGTGTGATTTTGTCAATTTCAATTAACGGTAATACCCCCTATCTACTCGTATTTCTATTCATTTAATACTAAGTTTATGCCAATATTTGGTGTATCAAGGAAAGCAAAGAAAATTTTAGTTTCTCATGCCGTGCACGTCCTACGAGTCAACCAGAGGAAAATGGATTATTATGGTGCTCGGGACCCAAGGATCTTGTCACTACTTGCACACAACTACAATCTGTACTTATTAACAGTATTGCGTAATATCAAGCCCAAAACTATTTTCGTATAGAGCTTTCAAAACAAAAGCAAATCTGTGCTAAAACAAAAGAAAAAAAAAAAAGAAACAGCCCGTGCTAAGTCGATTCACATGTTTGGGGACACTTCCAAAAAACTCGTTACAAAGCGGAATGTGGCGTGAAAATCACTTGGGAGCGAAACGACAGTAGGCATTGCAACGAGAGCCTAGTTTCAGTGTAAAATAATACCGCGGGTGCACATTCATTAACCCTGTAACTGCGCCATGCATCCGCTCTCCATACCAGCGTCTATTAGGATAATGGAATAGTGGTGTAAAGCTCAAAGAATGGGTGTCTGGCGCGAAGCCAGTGTGTGGACTGAACAAATCGCCGCTTTGTCTATGATGCCATTCTACGTCAGCTGACGCGTGCTTCTAGACCTGTCGTCGACATCGCCCCGTCAAGACAAAAGACAAGCCTCACAATGTCTGCTTAAATGGATTAAGTCTTCATATGCGTGAAAGCAAATTGAAATTCATGTATTCTGCTCAATTTCAATTTCATGATTGAAAACATAATACATTTCACTAAATAAGGTAACCTTATCCTTATTAGATGTACACAGTGTATTACAGTACACAGTATAATATGTAGAATACTGCACATATTGTTGTTTATCCTTATCTTCATCCGCAACGTTTTGTCTCCCCTATTACTTGATGATGCGTAATAGGCAAACCAGATCTAGGTCTAATAAAATAGGCCAAGATACGAAATAAAGACAGAAATATCAGGTTTAAAATATACATTTTCTAACTCCATCAAGAATTTCTAATAACGGGCAGTATATAATATTACAGTAGCTAGGTAACTAACTAGCAAATTTAAATTAGTAACCTCTGATTACATTGGTAATTTACTCGCAACCAAATTGCTTCGTTAACCAGCGTTATTTGACCTATTAAATGAAACATAAAATCAATTCAGTCTCGCAAAAGTTGGTCAGTAAAAATTTATGGAGAACCGAAGTTACGATAATCAAGTGTCTGAAACAAAACGGAGAAGTAGATTCTTGTAGCCAGGCTGCGTAGGGTTGACATTCAATAGACTTGGTAAACATCAGACTCGGGCTTTCCTTTGAAGCCCTTCAAAAACCAAAAGCCCCTTGATGAATCTTTGATACCAATTTAAAGTTCGCAGATTTCGTAGGGTTAACTCTTGTCTGATGTCCTGTGGAGTATTTCCAGATAAAATATAAAGGAAGCAGAATTTATTTTAATTACGTAATCGATATTCTTGAAGACAAGGATGCTGTTGATAATCAAATGGTGTTCTATCGATAATTTATTTGATCATTTATAAAGCTTCTGTAAATTATGACAATATTATCAAAAGATTTGACTATCTTCTGTATAGATTTTTATTTACATTCGTTTTTTACAATAAATGTTATGACTTAATTATTATTTAAGAATAGACCTAAAATCTAGGTACTATCAGTCCACCCGTTAACGTGCTCATTTGTTTTTAAATTACTCCAATAAATATTCATGCGTCAACATTTGCTTTCTATAATTTCAAACAATAATTTCAAAACATAACTGTTGAAATGATTAATTTATAGTATCTATTATATTTGTAGGTACAAAATTTTACTAATTAAAGGTCTTAGAAAATTTATTTAACGGAGTATTTTCCGACGCAGACTCTAGAAACTATTATTTCATGTTCTACATTTTCATTGAATTTCGGTACGAACTTACGCGTAAATAATCTAACTTTGTTTCATGAAGCCCTTTGAATATAACTTCTGTAGCCGCTTTTTCAAGTTGTTTGTTATTGAAATTAATTTGTTTCAAGTACAACAATATTGAGAAACAAATACTTAATTTTGTAATGTTTTCGAAGTAATGAATTGGATGTTTGATTAATTTCAATCTTAATATTGTTTTCGTTATCTATTTTAGTTCTAGTTTTAATTGCAAAATAACCTTTGTTCTAAACTCGATTCTTGGCAAGCATCTTGGAAAATTAAAAAGGTTATTTTCTCTATCATGTATTTGTCATTTTAGAGCAGTGGTGGCCCAGTGGTATTGACCCAGACTTACGAGTTGTAGGTCGTGGGTTCGAACTCAAGCAGGCGCTTTACTTTGTATAAATAATTTCGTCACCACTGCTCTCAAAACGGTGAACGGAAACATCATGAGGAAACCGGCTGTCAAAGAACCAAAAATTCGAAGACATGTGACATCTACCAACCCGCACTGGGCCCGCGTGGTGGATTACAGCCCACTCCCTCTCACGGAGAGGAGGCCTGTGTCCCCGCAGTTGGAACATTAATAGGCTGATTATGTATGTTATGTAATGTTTGTATTTGTAATTTTATTATTAAATCGCGATTATATTCAATAAGAATGAGCAAATTAAATCCAATTTCAACAGCTTTGTTATAAGTGCCAAGCCATAATACCGTCTAATTCCAACAAACACAGAAATATCTAACACGAAATACCCAAAATCGTATCTATTCAGTTGTATCGCGGTAGGGGTACTTATCAGGGTACAGACAGAGGCAGCATCCGCCGGAGATGTCGGATTTCCCGAGATAACCCTACGTACCCCGTATCACTAATACGCGTACTTACTACGTTGTGCCCTCGGAAAAAATGTTCAGCCCGATTGTCTTAATGTGTTCCATCACGAAGGGAAAAAGGGTGCGAATGATAATAAAGAATACATGTTTTTGGCTGTTTTGGTTAAATTAGCATCAATTAATCAGTGAGGAGGTATGTGGAATCCGAATACGAAACACAAAAATGAAAAAACAAAATCGCTTTGGTTTCCGTTTTCATAGTTTCAGTTTCATCCTAGTAGGGTATGTTCGAAAAATGTTTGAAATTTGACTTTATTCATTCGATCAAAATCAAATAAAGAAAACACAAAGAAAAGCGTTTACAAAGCATCACAAATGAGAATTTTAACCACAAATAATGTCCCTGAGTATGTACTGTTCAAACCATCGATAAAATAAAACGATCCTCACATGACAAAGAGCTCGTGTGTAACCTGGTATGGAGTATCGTAAGTCTACTTGAAGCTCAGTTAACACAAACTATTGTGTGTTGGAAAGAATCACAGAGTGCTTGTTCTCGTTTTCAATATCAGTGGAGCGCGGTTGGATTTTCTTTTTCCCTTCCATTTTTGCTTGTTTTCACAGAGGCCTAGCTGTCGCTCCGGGGAGGAAAAATGGGCGAGTCACAGGTCACGAGCGACCGAAGTGCGGATCGTTGTATGCCGTTAACTTGAATGATTTTTGTATGGTTTGTCAGTGATTTTTCACCTCTAGCCCGACCGGTATGCTTTATTTACTCGCTTTTTCACCTTTAGCGTTTATACGTCTCATTTTTTACAGGCTAGACAATAACTCGTTATGGTCGAGCTCATTGTTGCCACAATTTGGACGATTTATTCGTCAGCTGTCATACACGAAAAAGGCTTTACCTTTTTTATTCCCAGTAGTACAATACGTTTCGTCTACGCCATAACTAGATTTATTAAAAGAAAAACTTTTGTAAATATTATTAACCTAGCTACTGATATTTTGAGTGAATACTGCTCTCGCTCGAAATGACACAATTTACAGAATGTCAAAGTGATTTGTAACAATTATAAACTTTGTTATAAGAGAATTAGATAAGCTATTTGAATTATATGACAGTAATAAATGTTTCAAAATGTTGATAAAATTACTTTGTTAAATTTCGCACTTAGTGTGACAGTTTAAACGTACTGCTTACACAATTATGCAGAAGTTTAAGACGAGTCGACGAGAAGGCAGCTAAACTGCCAATCTAGTCCATCCGGAGTGCCACACATCTTACAAAACATGGAGGGGTGGGGAAGCGACACTTAATTAACTTTAAAGCTAGGTAGAAACTTCCTCATGGGTTCCCCGCGGAGGGGGAGGAGGGGCGGGAGCTAGGCTTTCCGACACATCGCGTTATTTGGCGGAGAGAGCCGACTAAGAGGTCAAATGCTGCGAACTTAGCCCCCTCAGTAAGTGTATTGCGAAGTTCACTCTAACTCCCCAACTCTTATGTCATGTTACCGAGTATAATGTTTGACTGCTCGTATTCCGACAGTGTTTTTTTTCTCTTCTTTATTTGCAGAGTGAAGCTAATGTCGCGTGTGTCGCTCGACATCTCGAGAACTTGGCCCCATATTGTTTATTCTTTATTATACCCGCTTCACTTGTTTTAGTACGCAAAGTGGAGTTGTTACATTTGTCAAGTCGAGTATTTCTGTAAATATGTACCTATTGTTTGAATACTTGCAAGAGATATTCGAAGTAGGCTGGGGTGAACCGTAATATTAAATATAGAAGGGATTAGTTTGGTGTGTTATAACAAATTGGAGGATAGACCTTTCATGAAGGATAGGTGTCGGGTTTATAAATGGTCACCCAATCCTACTTTATGAGGTCCCCATAACTTTATTATGTTAATACGGCTAAACTGAAAACAAACCCTAACTATACTATTAGAATTTTCATAAAGACTGAAACAGAATTTTAACCGAGAATACTTCTGAAATATTAATTGCATGCAGTGTTATCGACAAATTTCGTTCAAACTGATTACATTCCGGAACCTATTCTGTCATCATGTGAAAAACAGTTCGACATGAAAATTAATCGAATGATAACAGGATGTCTATTACATATTCGAGATTCTCCTTGAAAGCGCTCTATAGAGGGCATGTTTAATTAACCCCTGAATTAAAACCACAGGCACTGAGCGACGCGCTGTTTCTGTATATTAGCTTTATTAATTTGCTCGATATGTCGTGTGTATGAAATGTCATGTTTACTTAATTACTTGCTATTACTTACGTAATTATTTGGTGGGTACTTGCTGTAGGTTTGTCGTTAATGTATAGTTTTAAGTGACTTATTTTTTTTTATTAATAATTAAACTTTTTTTTTGCCAAAACATAGCAAATGTATTATTTTTGTACAGCAGAACAAAATAGATTTTGAGGTAAACGAGCATGTTACATGATCTGGGTGCAGCTATCTAACTATAGAAAATCTACATAGTCACAAATTAGGTGTTTATTTATGTATTATAAGGTAGCTGCACAGCTGACAGTTAGTACAATATTAATATTAAACTTTTCGCCAATTACGAATAATAAAATAAAAATATTGGTGTTAATGTAAGCAAAATACTTAAGCATGACTCAATATTACCTAGTAGGTAGGTTAGGTATATTACAGTCCTTGCTGGAGGCAAAGGTCATGAAAGGCAGTGGAAACAATCAAAGGCTTATTTGAGCACTGTAAAGAGATCTATGCACATCAAATATGTACGAATAATAAATATATAAACAGGGACTGTAATAAATTTCGTTATATTACGTCAGCACACAAGTAAGATAATTAAATCCGTTTATGAGACAGTCGTAAAGTGTGCCAAACGCCGATTTTATTGGACCTCATAATTATATTCCGTTAATGCTCACTTCCTCGCCTCCATAAAATAGATATATTTTATATTTATGCCACACTTTAGCCTTAATTTGATGAGAAATATATTTAAACCAACCGACCATGGGTTCTTGATGAGGTAAAGTAAGATTTTCAAGCAATTTTGAATTAGCTATCAGCCAATGCCGTGCATTTAATTCATTTAAATCTGAAACAAAAAACGAATCTTATACAAAGTGTAATTAGTATCATTTAAAAAATTGTACATTACTGTTGCGGCCAGCAATTAGGGCATTGATGGACGATCGTGAAAATGTGAGTCGATCAATAGTAGGTTGCGGCCAACGTTTGTATAGTACTTTTCTAAAACAATGCGCGGAAATTCAAACTTAAGTAAATTAATTATTAATTCCAGAAACAATGAAGAACAAAGAAAAAATATCAAGCGCCAATGTGTTCATTTGTTTCTTCTTCACTTGAAACAGCTCTACCTATTTGCTAAACCAATTCGAAATTTAAATAAAATATTTGATAAGTTACCTCCGTGGTTGTAGCCATGTATTGAATTATAAAGTTAGTCCTATTTTTAAATAACACGACAGATATCAGTTTTCATAGTAATTTATTTAGCCACTAAACACGACAGATTATGCATTTTCATAGTAACATTGCCGGCCGGGCGCTCGCTTGTTTTTGACCAGTACAGCAATATCGATTTATCTCGAAGAAGGTTGTCAAAATAATGTCCGAATTTCTAAGCATGTTTGAGAAAAACACATAATTATATTCTACATTGAGTTTTGTAGGTCAATTACTTAAGTAAGTCGCGCGAATCGTCTCTAAATATAGACACACAAACGAACTCGTATAGGTAGCTGTACATAAGTATCTCAATGGTTGAACAATAAACTACTGAAGATAGTTCAACATTGCCATACTGTTACAGATATCGTCACAGTTCATTAGTCACCTCTTGTGATATTCCTGGAAGCGAGTGTATCGTTATGTTAGAATAACAGAGCCTTATGTAACACACTCCATCATATAGCCCTGTTTAATTGTTTTACCCTAGGCGCTTGATTTTTTCTTCTCCCAGCTAATACTGGCTCCGAACAAATAAAATTACACAGTCGCTCTCTTTGACCTTATGGTCATGGCATCTACATCGACACATGCAAACTAAGCATCAAAGACCTTACGTCACACAAGATCCTGACGTCACACAAATCCTGCATCGTGCAATTAGAGTTTACCGCGCGAACGACTCGTATAAGACTATCCGATATCAATCATCGAGCAGTTATCCGCCAGACACAACACCGGAGGATTCTCCCTTTTCTATAAAAGATGTGTGAACTTTACACCCTGTTCCTCATACCTCTAAAACCTATCCATACTCTGTTATCACAGATATGATATATGGAGTCTTTTCATCGATTCACAGCGCCCTAAAGATGCCTGCCACCTTATGTATAGCATTATTTGCCTGCCGTAATTTGCTATTATAAGCCTAATAAAATGTAACATTCCGAAATACCATAAGATGTTTGAAATACCCCAATTTCTAAAAGCAAAGCAAAATAAAATTCAGCCGCGTGTTCAGAAAACTTCAATTTCTGAACACGTGACTGAATTTTCTTTAAGTATTTAAAAAACGAACATACATACACACATATATACAGGCAGACGCTTAATTTACTAATAGGTATTTGGGATAGTGACAAGTCAAATTACACACAACGAATGTGTATTAATTAAGTTAGTTCAGTTTCCCTTCGTTAGTCAAGCTTGATTGATTAACCTTGACAAACTGAGTATAGGCACCATTTGTATCGAAATTGTTTCTCTAGCTTCTTCTTTTCGTTAAGAGACAGAGTATAACCTAGGTATAATGATCGAATGGCTCTTATGCTTTTGTTCATTAAACATAGATTTGTAGACCATTTTCTATTTCGTTAAGTACCTGGTACTTGCTGACAGGCCTACACTGTCCTCTCATACCTACTAACATTGTAATTTCAAAACATTGTAAAAGCCATTAATTTTTTTAAAGAGTAACCGTGGAGTTTCTTACCGGCTCTTCTCCATAGGAAACGATCAATTGGAACCGTGTACCTTACTTCAAACGTTTCATAAGTTGCCCAGGTTTATGTGAAATAAAATATTTTGACTAGGTATAATTGTTTTTATTAAAAAACAAATTTAAAACACTCCAAATAAACCTCCATTTTCATAAGGTTTTCATAATTAAAATAACTTGAGTTCTTTATTGAGTGGTATTTAAGCGCAATGACACAACGCTTGTAATTTATTGCAAAACATGAAGCAAATATTTATTTACTCAAAGATGAGTTGAGTAATCGAAAATAAAAACTACCAAGTTCTGCATTCAAATAAGACTATATTAATAAAATATCGACGTAAGTTGATATTTAATACAGATTTTAAAAGTTCTGTGAAAAAAAATCCGAAAAATCGATCAATTTAATTTTTTCCGCTACCACAAACTATAAATAGATTTGGCATTTTTTTTTAAGACAACCTTACTTAGAATATTTGACTCTTCTCAGCGCCTTAATAATATTGTATTTAGGTCCGAAAACAATTCTTGGCTGTTTAAATGGCTTGAATAAAAATGTAAAGCTTCAATATGATGAAAGGAAACTCACTCTAATGACACTCGATGCAAAGATCTTCTATTAAACATGTACAAAGTGATGGGACACCATTTGAATAAAACCAGAGACCAGAGAGGAGCTCAATGCAATGCGTTTTTCCTTTGTTTTTTTTTTTCGCAACATATTAGACCCGAAAAGGGTTCGACCCGATTCAGTTAATGTATAACGAACCTTTTCTTAAGAGAAAGGAGGGAAACATGAAAGGGAAGGATTTCCGGATGCCCAATTTTATTTTAAAATGCACTTAGAGTAAGCACTGATGGGCATGCGGTCAGAGGTATTGGGACGGAATGGAATTGTCGCTGTTTTGAACTTGTGCGTAAACTTATAAAGTCATGATCCTTTCCCTGGCCCGAATGTTTTAAGAAGTTGTCGGGTTCAAAACCTGCGCGTCCGTACCATTGTGGGTTTTGACACTTATTTGACTTTCTGTTTGCTATTGTTGAGCATGAGGTCCTGGGTTCGATTCCCAGGTTGGGCAAAGTGTTATTGTGTTTTTTATATAAAATTTCTTGGTAGCAGCCCAGAATCTGGATTTGTGCTCGGTTGATAGCAATAAATAATAATAGGCCTTATCAGAAGGCTAAAAGTCACCCAAAGGGCAATGGAGAGGGCTATGCTTGGAGTTTCCCTACGTGATCGAATCAGAAATGAAGAGATCCGTAGGAGAACCAAGGTAAACGACATAGCTCGAAGAATTGCCAAACTTAAGTGGCAATGGGCAGGGCACATTGCTCGTAGAACAGATGGCCGATGGGGCCGAAAGGTTCTGGAGTGGCGACCGCGTACTGGAAGACGAAGCGTTGGAAGGCCTCTCACAAGATGGACCGATGACCTTGTGAAGACCGCAGGGATCCACTGGATGCGGGAAGCACATAATCGGTCGAAGTGGTGGTGCTTGGGGGAGGCCTATGTTCAGCAGTGGACGTATTTTGGCTGAAATGATGATGATGATGATGATGATAGCAATAGGCTCGCCCCCTACTACATGGGACTTAAACATAACTGCCGAAATGTGGATGTACTATATAGGTACACCTCTGGAAGAAACAAGGCGTATGTTTTGTTATGTTAAATAAATCAGAGTAACCTTTCTCGGTCAAAAATGAAACGTACTTTTTCATTGTAAAGACCTTTTTAAAAGATACACGAAAAACCTGATCTACAAAGCGATATCGATATAAACCTGCCAAGTCGATTAAAACATAATACCCTATCCAATAGGTAATAAAAAACCGTTCATAATCCAACAAGCATGTAATGTCTTCTAATCTACCGTGATAGCCCCCTTTTAGAACTAAGAGCAAAAAGCTCTAATAAAGATTTAAGTGACAATGAACTGGACCACGTTGGACCCGCTCCAGGCGTCAATTCTATTTGCCCATGTAAAGATTACTAGGATCCCCCAATCGGAGCTTCGCACCCTGGGAATCGTGCATTTTTTTCCAGTATATCAATGTTTTTCTGCGATTCTGGGTAAACGGTCCCAAATTATTAGTGTCAGTGGTCAATATTGTTGACTGTTTTCATTAAAACTCAACAAAAGTACATAAAGTATGTTCCAGTTCAGTCTCAAAACAGGTGGTAAAAGAAATAAAAAAAATCATTACACATAAATATAACTTCACGCCTGTTTGCCCTGAAGGGTTAGGCAGACGTGTACCAGTACACCCATATTTCGCCAGTTATGTAGTTCCATGTATTACGGGGCGAGCCTATTGCCATCAACCGGGCACAAATCCATAGACCGGGCTGCTACTGAGAAATTTCTGTTTGAAAAACCCAATAGCACTTTGCCCGACCTGGGATTCGAACCTAGGTCGTCATACTCATCAGTAGCTCATGTGACGACTAGACCAACGAGGCTGTTAAAAAAACTTTACAATAAAAATTTAAAAAAATCATTGTGGGTTACCATTACTTTAGCTTTGTAATAGTATTTCCTTCTCCAACAACAGCTTATCTAGTTAAAAAAAGAAAATATCTCTTCGCCCAAGTCAACATATTCATTAATTAAGATGACAAGCAGTGCCATCTGTTGTATGAACAGTAAACTACAAGATGTCGCACATCGCGTGACGAACGTAGATGGTACTGGAAATGTCAACCGTCATTCATCAGTTAGTAAAAAAAGTTGTTTTATTTTGGTTTGTAAAATTTTCTTATCAATGTCCAGCTTTTGAAGCCCTATCATAGTAGCTACGTGATATTGGTAAAATTGTGGTGTCTCTTCCACAAAAGTCACTAATGAGAGTTGATGTGGCTTATTGGTGATTCACACGAATCTACTCGCGCGAAACAGGCGAATCGACACTTTAAAATATTGTAGCGGTTACACCGCCACATACGAACTACGCAGCAAAGACATGACGTCACACAATTCCTGCATCGCCCAGTTAGAGTTTACGGAGCGAAAAACATAGATAAGACTATCCGAAATCAACTTACGGGCAGTTGCCCGCCAGACATAACAACCCGTCTGGTTGGAGGATCCTCCCTTTTCTATGGTGGATGAGTGAACTTTACACTCTGTTCCTCATACCCCTAAAATATAATTACTTTTTCATGAAGCGATTTGTACGAATTCATTTATATTGTAGGTCGATTTGCCTTCAAATAAATTGACAAAATTCGTGCAAATCATCAATAATCCAAAGTAGTTACTGATCATTCAAAATCTGTTGCAAAGTCAAAAAGCAAAGATGGCATTATCACTAACTTATCATAGTATCTTTAACACAAACCACTTCAAGGCAAAAAAATATCTAGCTTCTTTTATAAACCAACAAAAACTATTAACGTTTTATGACTCCTAAAACTTGCTGGAAATGACAAACAGCTGACCCTTTCATCATCTCTGTTCCACTAATAAATATAAATGAACTTAATTTACCCGCATTTAAATAAAAACGAGGTGCTAGAGTGCTGTTTTAACTTTTAATAAAGTATTAAATGCGTAGGCTCTGTCATTTTGAATAATAATATCTGCACAAATGAGATTTTGTAGAGCGTTATTATGAAAATAAAGCTTTATTTGCTTAATGGTTATAACTAATAACCATAATAATAATTAACTACCTCGTTGGTCTAATGATTACTAGCGGTACTGTTGAGCGTGAGGCCCTGGGTTCGATTCCCGGGTCGGACTAAGTGTTATTAGGCTTTTTCATCTGGATTTTCTCTCTAGCAGTCCGGAGTCTGGATTTGTGCCCGAATGATGGCAATAGGCTCGCTCTCTATTACATGGGACTTAAACATATCTTGCGAAATGTGGGTGTACCTCTGCCTTACTCTTTGAGAACACAAGCGTGGTGTTTTGTTATGTTTAATAATAAGATTAGTACTAGCAATATGCTTTTAAAATTTAAACGTAGGTACAGATTGGGGCACGTAAGTTGTACCAAAATGGCGGTCGTCCGCGCAGTTAAAACTATGACTTCGATTGAGACCCGAAATTGTTTTTCTGCGCATTTAAGGTCATAGTTTAACTTACGTACCACGATCTGTAACACATTTTCGGGTCTCAATCAAAGTTTTACCTGCGCGGACGACCGCCATTTTGGTTCAACTTACATGCCACGATCCATACCTATTTTGTTATCGCTCCGTATATGCTACATTGGCAATATAATTTTATCATTACTGCAGTTAAGTTTTGTTTATGATTCACTTCAGTGCCAAGTTTTATCGAAATCGCTGCAGGCGTTTCTGCATGACTGAGTAACAAACTAGCAAATACACTTTTAGATTTATTGTTGCAAAAAGTATTCTCTGCAGTTTTCAATCTCAGTGTTCTTTTTGCAAACTTTCCGTCATTGGATCGAACGGTTTCTTTATCTTTTTATTTTCTGATAACTTGCTAATTGCTTACTTAGCTAGGAACTTACACAAAGTGTTTGTACTTACTAAGTGTAGTAGATATACGATAAAAACTTCACAACAATCCATTTTTATTATGTTTGGTTCATGTTTCAGTGGAACATTAGGAGATTAAGAGGCCGACGTACTACGGCACGAAATGCAAACTCGAGACGTGAGCAAAATGCGTTTGGAATATTGCTATCTCTGTTCGACAAAAGAAGGCGGGGCCACAGATTACGGGCGCGCTTCGCAGTGTGTGTGAGCGGATAATACTAGATGTAGGTACTGTATGCCATTCATTCATAGCGAGTCGACAGCATAAATATTATTTGAGTAATAATTAGGTATGTTCATTATTTGCTTTATTTTTGTTGACTAATTTGGGGAATCGCTAGTGAATGTACAGACTAGTAATGCGTTTTTTGGAAATTTCTTTACCATGCCGATGTCTCAATATTTTAGGATATCTCGACTAATCTCAAGATAGAAGGCCTTTTAGAGAAAACCTAGCTAGTAGATACGTCATACAAATAAGGTAGGTAGGTACCAACAGTTCGCGTCAAATAACTTTGCCGCTCTGAAGTAGACTCTATATGACTGCGCGCATGCCAGTAGGTACGCATGCGCAACCTAACTTCAGAGCGGCAAAGTTATTTGACGCGAAGTCGAGCATGGACTTGTGGCACGGTAGATCGGCGGACCGACGGACGACGCTAGAGTAGTCATACGCACGTCGCGTAAATATAAATTATTGGGATAAGTATCTATTATTATTGTCATTATTTATTTTAAGTCTGTTTGTGTTTATTTATTTCCTTTAGAGTGGTCTCCACTTCTTATTGGTGGTCTCGCACTGGATTTTAAACTCTCCGTGTTGAGCCGAGCGTTGAGAATCCAGCGCGCTGGGACACTCTCGTCCTAGCGCGTTGAAAAAACACGCGTTGAAAATCCAGTGTGCGAAAAAAAAATCCCGCGGAAAATAACAGCCCGTGCGGTGCGAACCTGGGCGAACTCGACATTATTTTGCGACGGCACAAGCAGCTCTGCATAATTTTTTACCGACATGTGCGTAAGTGCAAGCGACACGTGGTGGCGGTATATTTTCATCATCCGAACATACTGATGTCGCACCGCTGCTGCACCGACAAATAAAAATCTGCGTTCGCAGTTCATTTGCCAAACATCTAAACAAACACGAGTTTTTGGAAAAATAACTGTTATGGACTACACATAAGGTTCAGTTTGCGCTACAACTTCATATTTTTTTTATGACATTTTCAACATTACTAGTCAGTCTAAAATCAACTTTATTTACACTAGCATAAAGTTCATATTTGTCTAAGTGGAAAACTCGTGTTTGTTTACATGTTTGGCAAATACATTGCGAACTCAATTTAGAGCGAGCAGTGTTCTCAATAGTGTCCTTGAGACAATAATTACGCCCGCTCGGTCACATAACTAAAGAAAAGGAACAGTGACATGACATGACAAAACTTCGTACAACCGCGTTATATGATAGGTAGGTACTTACAATACTACAACTTGGTGGTGGCTATGGCTTCGTCGCGTACGGAGAGCAACTAGCTTATACCGTCTCGGCCAATACTCACCACGCTACGGCTCATATTACATTGGCGCAGAACGGAATGGAAGCGAGTTTTTGGCACGAAATTGGGTCAAAGCATAATGAACTTTATGTCAATTGTGTAACTTACAAACTACAAAATACTCGCTGAGGCCATAGCTGAGGCTCTTTAGACACATAAGTAGGTACCTATCGAATAACATTAGTAACTAGCTGCCCGCCCTGGCTTCGCACGGGTATGCACTCATCTACGGTTCGCCTACCTACCCTAATTACACCTACCTACATACATACCTACCTACCTACTTACCTACCTACCTACCTACTTACTTACCATCCTAAGTAGGAAGGTAGGTATGTATGTATGTATGTTACTTACCTACATACATACATACCTACCTACCTTACCTACATACCCCACTTTACCAAGATACATACCTACCTACTTGCATACCTACCTACCTACCTACCCTACCTTCACCAACCTATCCTAAGAACCATCTCCTTACTAGATAACAAACACAACAAAATAAAGAAAATTATTCAAAAAACAAAAAACCCGACTGCAAAAACACATAACTGAAAAGAGAAAAACAAGCATTATAATCTATAGAATTTTGGTATCGCAGGCGGGGACAAACTAATAACCGGATATACGTATGGTGTAAGTTTTGTTTGCCCCGCCTGCGATACCAAAATTCTATAGATTATAATGCTTGTTTTTTTTTCTTTTCAGTTTAAATGTGTTTTTGCAGTCAGGTTTTTTGTTTTTTGAATAATTTTCTTTATTTCAAGCTTTTTAGTTTTATTAATAAAAATCAAAATTTGGCATTGACTCGTTACTCTTACTAGCTTTTATTTGATACCAATATTGTTATATTTTTTTTTTTTTAAACCTTCCCGTCCCTTTTTTTTGTAGATGCAATATATAAATATTATATAGCCTATGACACTTCTACAATTAAGACGAATCTAACGACACCTCATATGTCAAAATCCATCAAGCCGTTTAGGCTACAGAGCGTGCCAAAGAAATAGACATACATACATACATACATACTCTCGAAAAACATTACCCTCCTTCTGGGGCAGTCGGGTAAAAAGAATTAGTGAAATTGGTCCAGCCGTTCACGCGTGATGCCGTGATCAAGGAAATAGGGATTCTTTTTTATATAATATATATATAGATCAAACAAAGACTTTTTCGTTTATGGGTGGTAGGCTCGTTGGAAACAGACAAAAATTAAAAAAAAACTTTTTCCCCTAGAGGATGATATGCTATTTTATCTCCGCTTTGGTACGCTACAATGACGGATTTTTTGAGCAAGAAGAGTGAAAAAGTTTTTATTTCTTCCTTTTTAGTGGGTCGGTTTGTAATTTATCTAAGATACAATAGCCTAATGTCAACAGCTTATCACCTTTTACAAAATATTGCTTTTCCCGATGCAGGGACGTTCATTGTTGAGGAGTTCTCCTGGTACTTCACCATTAGCTCCACTTCACCCTATGTATTGTGACGGGCATAAATTGCTTGGCAACCATATTAAAGTAATCTTCTCTAATCGCAACCCGTGAAATACGTACCTATTATTGATAAGTTCCGGTGGCCATCTGTGGTCTTCATCATCACTTCCACTTCACTAAATGGTGCTTTCCGAGATCAAATTCAAGAGTAACTATAAAAAATACCTAAATCGCTATAGGTGCGCCTGTAATATTTCAAGAGTTCCCTCGACTTCTCCAGGATTCCATCATCCAATCCTGACTTGATGACAATGGGACCACCTGAGAAGTATACCCTTTCTGACAAAAAAATAATTTTCTAAATCGGTCCGGCCGTCTTCGAGTATTCCGGGAACAAACATTAAAAAAAAAATCGGACGAACTGAGAACCTCCCCCTTTTTTTGAAGTCGGTTAAAAATAGGTCAAGTCAAGAGGAGTGTCAGAAATATTACATACAATACAATTTAGCAAACAAATAAGTACGCGCGTACAGGTACAGCACACTGTAAAGTACCTAATCGTCTAAAGTTGACAAAAAATACTATGAACGAACTCCAACCAAGCACGTTGCGTTAGTGTGCCTTGTGCCTGTCGGAGCGATAAACACCTACAGGGAGCACACACACATTGACAATTATTGCTTGACGCGATAGCACTACTAGCTATCTGAAATTATGAGAAATTTGGATGTGTTCCGTAATACCAAAAATGATGAATGAAAACTTAATGTTTTTCCAATTTTTTTTCTATAATTTGTAACTTGATAATATAAGCTATGCTTGTGATGAAACAATATTACAAATATTGTTGTTTATAATAAAGAAAAAACAATATGAAAACAAGTCATTTACGCTGTAAAAATGTACGAAATGCAATTCGCTAATACTTCATGTAGAGGTAGGTTTTTGAAAAAAAAAAGAATTGGAAGCCTAGATAATTATTGTCTCAATCCGAATATCAAATTTATTTGGTGGAAATATGCTCGAATTGGAAATGATTTAGGTATTACGTTTGTATGGACAATTCAAAGGTCGCCGCGTTCTTAAGCTGAATATTTAGTTGAGAACGCCCGCGCGTGCAGGTAATGCACAAAACGCTTACGCAAACGACCCACTGTTTTAGAGGTTTATTCCATTTTAATCTCACTTCATATCTGCATAAAATTTGTCTACACACGAAAACAATAGTTGTATAACTGTTTACCTTTATGTTATGACTTGCTAGAACGTTTACGATTTATCGTTACTAGAAATATAATGGGATATTGAAGTACTATTACAAAGTAACTGATAGATAATTTCTGCGGGTACTTGTAGGTACTTATCTAATTACAGTATGCAGTGATAGTCTAGTGATGTGACCGCCAGACTGCCAAGTCATAGGTCTCGAGTTCAAACCCAAGGCATGCATCTCTGATTCTTCGAATTTATGTGCGTATTTTATAATTATTACTAATTTCGAAAACGGTGTAGGAAAACATCTTGAGAGAACTTGCCTGAGAGATATTTCTCGACGGCATGTGAAACAATGTCAGAGACCCATGGGCAGCTTTAAAAATTTTGACACCAGGTGATGAGTCTGTTATGATATCACTTCATAAGAAAATCATAAAAGTATCAATATAATCCAAGTACTTACTGCTCTTTGCAAATTAAATACACCCTTTATTCAACTTCTACGTTACAAAATCCAGCTTTTTATCCACATAACTTGAGAAGAGACAACCTTAAAGACAATATACCTTATTTATCTCCCCCATAACACTTGCGGACCGCGACAGCTTAATTCACTAGCATCACATTATCGTTAGCATAATCAGTGAGGCGGCTACACCTTTCAGCTACACCAAAACATTCAAATGAGAATTTAAAATGTGCCTTAATGGGTTTCTTTTCATTGGGCACAACGGGCACCAACTTCAAACTGAAATGTTCGAAGAAAATAACCATTAAAGTTTCAGATGAAGAAATGTGAAGTTTCCTTAACGTTGTTATTGAGTTGTACGAGAAGTTTTGGGAACATTGTTATTCTGATATGGATTTAACAAGACACCCCCTTTTTTCTTGCTTGCTTGGTAGCGATCGTTAGTAAGCGCATACGGTACAATATTCCTTGTGTCTATGTTTTTGAAAATGTTGCCTTTATATTGCGCATAATGGAGCTTCTGCCATATGATGCCAGTAGGTACCTAAATATGAATGTTGATCTCTGTGCAGTCTACTAACAGTTTTAGAGCCCACTACTGGTCATCTAAGATTTTCCTTGAAAGGAGATGATTATCATAATTACTACTACGTTTGTTTAGTCAACAGATGATCCCCGCGATCACCTACTGACTAAATAAACGTAGCACATTAAAGCTCATTGTAACATTCAAGTAGGCCTCGTTCAACTTGTTCATTCAAGTTAGCCTCGTTTAAGTTGTTCGAGATCATTCTTTTAAAATAAATTCTACTTTTAAATTACAGATTTTTACCTACTGCCAGTAGACACGCCTTAAGGGTTAACCCCCCCAAAAGTATAAATAACTCAAGAGAGATTATAAAATTAAAAAATAAATTCAAATTACCACGTTGTACCAAAGTAAAAGTTTGGAGCGAAGACGAAACCAAGAGTAATGTTCGTTTCAAGGTGTAATGGCGTACAGCACTTCGCTCTATGCTGTAATGAGGCCCATTTGGCCATAAATGAAAACAAGTGGCTTAACCGAGACACCGCATAACGACGGTGTTACCCGACGGATGGGCTGGAACCAACCTGTGACAGCAATATTATATTGTGTACAATTAGATTTTAGGTCTAAAATACAATATAATAAATAGATTTTATCTTAAAAATAAAATTTAAGGTAATTTTTTAATTTAACCACATAATAAAAATATGACATACCAAGTATTTTGAGATAGCACTTTTGTTCAGGAAATTCTCAGTCAGCCCGGAGTCTCCGGGCTGACTCTTGTCGGGCATCTGGAGAAATGTTCAACAGATATGCGGGACGTCAGCTGTGATGAGTAGTTCGCTTTTCGCGTTGTAGATGGCGCCACATGTTAAAAGTACAAGTAATATTATAACGCATCAGTATTATGTTAATACACCAATTTATAACCTAAAGAGTATATGTAGACATGTATTATCTTACTCCAATCGTTCGCTGATGACAGTATTCAACTTCATGAGATAGGTGTGGAGTATATCGCCTGTTTTTGGGCACAATTCCAAACCAGGGCTATAGCCAAAATAGAGGTGAAATTATTTTTCCTTGCAGACTAACTAAGTTTTAAATAATATACTTTCAGATTTACATTGCATGTAATAATAATAATAATAACCACGTTACGCCTGCTCTGCCACAGGTCGCGGTGCAACTACAAAATTCACCCAGTGCTCCACCGCGACCCGACCACGTTGGTGAAGAGGATGATGACGGGGTTATATCCGTGAGCTCCCAATGCAATACACAACTGAGGAGCGCTTTGGAGGATGCTTTCCGGGAGCACCGCTCCACTCCACCTGGACTTAGGCCACGTTTACCTCGTTTGCCCATGCACAAGAAAAACAAGGCGCTGGTGTGTACTCTAGACTCGCTGCTGTCAAATTGTTTTGATGGCAGCAAAGACCTCGCTGATACCCACTCGATCTTGTACTGTGCAGCTGTAGCGGCATGTCGTGTAGCTCATGTTAAATTTCCCAACAGTGACAGAGCTCCACGACCAAAACCAGCCGTACCAGCTTGGCAGTGCAGGATTGAGCGTCGTATCGGTGAGGCTAGAGTACTCATCGGCAAGCTAATCTGCTTCAGGGAGGGCAACACTCGCCCTAGAGTGATGCGCTTTGTGAGGCGGGCGTTCT
Source organism: Conistra vaccinii (assembly GCA_948150665.1). NCBI lineage: Eukaryota > Metazoa > Arthropoda > Insecta > Lepidoptera > Noctuidae > Conistra > Conistra vaccinii. Next base: position 9,755,261 of record OX411323.1, on the reverse strand, counting down.
CGGGGACTGATATTAGTTCTCGAGATTATTTGACCCGCGTCACAGAACGTATCGACTTCCTGAAGCAGAAGATCTATGCATGGGCAAACCGTATTCGACGGTACAGGCGGAGAGTGGAGCGGTACACTCAGAACCGCACATTCCAGAGCGATGAAAGGTGGGTCTACAGGACTTGGGAGCGACCGGATCAAGGTGCGATTGACACGCCCCTGCCGGATGATGACGCCATGTGCTCGTTCTGGCGAAGCATCTGGTCGGTGCCTGTCAACCACACCGAAGGTGATTGGACTAGGGAGATCGAACGGGCGTGCGAGGAAATACCAGAAATGGGGGCACTTACCATCAGCCCCCAAGATGTAGCTCGTGCAGTCCGTCCGTTGCCTAACTGGAAATCCCCAGGGCCGGACGGGCTGCACAACTTTTGGATAAAATGGTTCCAAAGGTCGCACGCCCGATTGGCATCCCAGTTCCAGTCAGCCTTAGAGTCAGGGTCGCTGCCCCAGTTCCTAACGACAGGAATAACCCACCTGCTCCATAAATCAGGTAGTACTGCGGAACCCAAAAATTATAGACCGATCACTTGTTTACCGACGGTCTATAAAGTTTTTACATCCGTTTTGAGAGCCAAAATTAACAACCATATAGACACCAACTCCATCATGTCTGCCTCTCAAAATGGATGTAGGAACGGGTCCCGCGGTACTAAGGAGCTGCTCCTCATAGATATGGCCATTAGCCAACAAGTTCGTCGTTCCCGAAGGGATCTGTCGACATGTTGGATAGATTACAAGAAGGCCTATGACTCGGTGCCACATACATGGCTCATGAGGGTGCTGGAGTTGTATAAAGTAGATACAACTCTACGCACCTTCCTAATGTCATGTATGGGGCAATGGAGGCCGGTTCTTCGCTATCCAGGATGTCGACATACCCAGAGGAATAGCGAACCGATAAGGATCGAGCGAGGTATATTTCAGGGCGACAGTTTAAGTCCACTCTGGTTCTGCTTAGCCCTGAATCCCTTGAGCACACTGCTGGAGGATTCAGGGCTGGGCTATCGATTGAGGAGAGGTGGTCAGGTTATATCTCACCTCCTTTACATGGATGACTTGAAACTCTTTGCCCCCAACAATTTGCAACTAATGGAGCTACTGAAGGTAACTGAAACTTTCAGTAGCGCCATCAGGATGGAATTTGGTGTGGATAAATGTGCGGTCATGCATGTAAAGCGAGGGGGGATTGTGGAATCCGTAGGAACCCAACTCTCGGATTCCATACACCTAAGATCCCTCTCCTCAATTGAAACCTACAAATATTTGGGTATGTCGGAAGCGTTGGGCATCAATGTTACTGACATGAAGCAATCGTTGAAGGAGCGCTTCTTTGGCCGCCTAAATAAAGTTTTAAATAGTCTTTTGTCAGGCGGAAACAAGGTGCGCGCCTTCAACGGTTGGGTCATGCCGGTTTTGATATACTCTTTCGGCATACTCAAATGGACTCAAACGGAACTTGACGCCCTGGATAGGAGGGTCCGCACACTACTGACCGCAAATCGGATGCATCACCCACGCTCATCGGTGATGAGACTGTATATCCCACGGAAGTGCGGAGGTCGAGGCTTCTTAAATGCTAAGACCCTGCACAACCGTGAGGTATGCAGTCTCAGGGAATACTTCCTAGAGACCGACGTGGGGATGCACCGAGATGTGGTCTCGGTGGACAAGGGCCTCACCCCGCTATCCTTGGCTAACGAGAACTGGCGCAAACCTATAGTATTAGATACTAATGACCGCAGGGAGGTATGGCAGAGCAAAGAGCTTCACGGGCGCTTTTACCGGGCCTTGCATGGGCCCGATGTAGACATGTTAGCGTCCGTATCCTGGTTACGATTCGGTGATCTCTTTGGGGAAACCGAAGGTTTTGTCTTTGCGATTATGGACGAAGTTATGATGACGAACAACTACCGGAAATATATTGTGAAGGACGGCACGGTTGACATCTGTCGGGCATGCCACCGTCCGGGGGAATCAATCCGACACATTATTTCCGGCTGCTCTCGTCTGGCTAACGGAGACTACTTGCATAGGCACAACCTTGTAGCCAGGATTATCCACCAGCAACTTGCTCTGAAATACAGTCTTGTGGAATCGGAAGTACCGTACTATAAGTATGTGCCCGACCCAGTCCTCGAAAATGGCAATATCACGTTGTATTGGGATCGATCTATCATCACTGACAGGACTATTGTTGCCAATAAGCCAGACATAGTGGTGATAGATCGATCAGAGCGTCGCACAATGATTATTGATATAGCGGTCCCGCATGACGAGAACCTTGTGAAAGCAGAAAAAGATAAACAGATTAAGTATCTTGATCTGGCTCGCGAGGTTGTCGACATGTGGGATGTGGATACAGCAGTCATTGTGCCGATAGTCGTGACGGCCAATGGCATAATAGCCAAGAGCCTCGACCAACACCTGAGGAGGCTCTTGTTAGGCAGCTGGATCAAGGGCTTGATCCAGAAAGCGGTACTTCTGGACACAGCGCGTATTGTTAGGAGATTCCTCTCTCAGGAGCCCTGACCACCGGTAGCTTGGACCCTGTTCCCGATACCGGTGGGCTACTATTTTTTATATTTTTAAATGTTTTTGTATTATTTAGTTTTTATAAAAATATTTAAAAATGTAAATAATATGTCTAAATATGAAATAAAGGAAATAATAATAATAAACCCATTTATTTCCAACAACCTTATAAAACAAAATTTCCTTATAATCTAGTGTGTAAACAAATGACATGCAAACTTATTTAATATTAATTTCTTAGTTATCTGATGTTGGAACCCCTGTCTGGGTATAGGTCTCCTCCAGTTTACTCCAAATCTCTCTGTCCCTTGCTTTTATTTGCCATTCTTTTCCTGCCGTGGCTATGATGTCGTTAATCCATCTGTTCTTTACATTGCATGTAACACTAAGAAATTCTCATAAATGAAAAGCTCTTATACGAGTAACTTAGTAGATTTAGGTTGATAATAAACGTAATTTTATTTATTAATACACTGTTTATATAACAAGACTTGCAATAATAATTAGCGAGATTTACAAAGTGTAGCAGGTGGCTGGAACACGGAATAACGACCTTTTAATTCACACAAGGGAGACAGAAATAGCTCCTCGTGTATAGGGTGAGGTTCATTTATTTGTGTTTCGCACAAACTTAGTATTGCGTAAGTTCTGTAGGGTAGCTGTTGTAATTGCTGGCTGCACGCCAAACTCATTGACTCCCCAGATATTATTACATTCTTCAATTTACGTTTTTAATATCTTGTGCTGTTTTGTTGTTCAAATAAATTAGTTTAGGATGAGATTTGACAAAACAATTTTTTGCTGAAAAAATTCTAAATTTTGTTTAGCGATAATACAGATTAGGCAGTGTTGCGTAATACCGTTTCAGCCATGAATAGGTAGGTTATGTAATAAATGTATTTATGTAAAATCACACTGACCTATATAGCAAAACTTTACATAAAACACAACAACAGTACCGCGATACATTATGCACTATTAAAACATGATATTTATGACAACCAGCAATAGCCGATAAAATTCATACAATAGAGCTATTTGAAATTCTAATTAACCCGTAGCCAATAACTAGTGTACAGCAATATAGGAATACTGACATGATATACTCCCACATTATCTGGTCAATTTAATACAAATTGTCAACCTCCATAAATTAGGGCGTATCTAGTCGCGCCATCGAAGCAAACATACTGATATAAAGGCCAGGAGTCGATATCATTACACATAAATTTCACTTATCTCCACATTCGGCACAATTTGGTCGGATGCCTCCGTTACCGGGCTTACAATGGCCTTCTCATACCTACCTCACATTTAACTGGGACTCGCATTTCACTCAATAGTGCTCAATCTAAATCAAGTCTAAATCGTGTGCAATCTTTAGAACAGTTCGCTTTATTGCCAGCCGTAAACGCTAGGATTTGTTAGGTTTGTGATTGGTATTCTTGGTAGATGTATCATTACGATATTCTGCGTAGGTACGAGTTCAAAGCAATAAGTAGGTACCTAATACCGGAAAATATTCTTATTAGCGTTTGATGTCACATGGTAAAAATATGGCAAGCAATCTATACTTATACGTATAAAAAAGAGGTACATTTTGTGAGTTTGTATGTAGCTTAGGAGCTTTTGATCCCATTCCGAAAGTTCTTTCACTGATGGCAAGCTTCAGTATTGGCGAGTGTCATAATCATAAGAGACAATTTATGTGAAAACAATAAGAAATTTCTCACGGAAGAAGTGTACTTAATTTATAAGATTGCTGTCTCTTCGCCTACACATGTGTTGTCATTGGTACTTCGTTGTTCAAGAAGGTAATAACACTACTTGGAATTAAGAAAGTGGTTTGACATCGAATTTAGAACTGGCAAAAGGAGATGAGATTTCATATTCAAAAGCATACTCATATGTGACGATAATTTTGTGGAAAACACACTAGGTACCATATCGCATTATATCGCAGGTTATGTACTTACAAATAGGTAGATAATTTAATGCCTATGTCTATAGAACCAAGAATAGAGACGAACTTTCGGGTAATTTGACGAGAATAAAACGGAATGGTAACACTTAGGAGAGCGAATCAATCTGTCAGTTAAGTGTCCGTTCATGTGAATCGTAAAAGTGAGAATATGTGGCTGATTAAGAATACTGATATCCGTGTAATAGCGGGGCGACTCTGGTATGATACTGAGTTTAACGATTTATTTATTCCTTGCTAGCTTACGCCAGCGGTTTCACCCGCGTGATATGTTTATAAATTATAGCCTATGTTACTCAGGTACTAGTGATAACAATAGGCATAACGGACAGTCCTATGTGCAGGGCGTGCATGAAGGCTGAGGAGAAACCGTCGCGCACGTGTTCTTTGAATGCACAGGCGTCACCCAGATTAGAACAGAAACCCTCGCGTCACGTGGATCTTTCACAGATGTTCTAAACAAACCAGGAGTTTTATTTAACTTCTGGAGGGAGGTGGGACGTATTCCACATTTGGCACCCGCTTAAATGGCACCTTTTACCTTATGGTGAGCCGTTTAAGCGGGTGCCAAATGTGCAAATGCAACCAAATGGCACCTTTTTTTTTTTTTTTTTGCCTGGTAAATCATCCAATGACTTCTCCCGCTCTGAGCGGAGCGGAAGGGCGTGTCAGACTTTTACTGACTAAAACCCACCCGTGTTCGTTCCCTTTCCATGCCAGGGGCCACGGTTTCCCCTTGGGACTACCCGCAACCCCGGCGGGCACCTGAGGTATCCACATGCGGCACCTATGTGGGCTGGTTGGAATAACTCCCGAAATGACCGCCATGGCTCACGCACAATGGTCCCCTTGAAGGACTCAGCGGAAACCAAACCCTATAATAAGAACACGCTTAGTGATAATATAGCATTCTAGTGGGGAAAAATTTTTTTTTATCAGGCCTCCAGTTTTTGAGTTTATTCATTACAAACAAACATACAAAAAAACAAATACTTTCTCTTTATAATATTAATTTGGATAAAACCAGTTCTCAAAAAGTAAGTTTTAAACTAAAACTCGACTACTCAAAAATCACGCTCTTAAAAGTATGAAACAAGAAAATATTTAGAACAGAAATCTAGACAAACGTACAAAAATGGTCAAGGTAAAGCCGTAGTCGCATGGCATGGCTACAAAATAATGGCATGTGACTTTCATACTTTTAAGAGCGTGATTTTTGAGTAGTCGGGTTTTAGTTTTTAAACTTACTTTTTATTTAAATTATTTTGGGGTTATAATTTCCTGATAAAGTATTTGCAGAGCAGCTTAATTTTTTTTTGTTCAGGTTTAATTGTATAATAGCTATTAATTTTACAGCCGCGCCGTATGTTGCAGTCTCACTTTTGCATGTTTCTAACAATTTAAACATATTTATTTACTTAGACAATATGATATATATACATATTTGTAATGTGCTTGTAAAGCCCTTTCATTTGATACCCTACATGGTATAATAAAAAAATATTTTTCTTTTCGTTCGTCGCTATAATGTACTCTAGAGGGCGCCATATTGAATTTAATGTAATTTCACAACCTATAACCAGCGGACAATCAAGACGCTTCCAACGATACCTCATTCGTCAAATTATGATCAGTAGTTTAGAAGTTATGAGGTTACAGATGAACATACATACATACATACATACACACATACATACATACTTACATATATACATACATACCGGTCAAAATCATAACCCTCCTTTTTGCTTCGCCGAAGTCGGGTAAAAACAAAAGCGACCTTACCTAACCTGACTTATTATATTTATTACTATTTAGAATCCGTTTCATGTTTTTCCATTTAAAAAAACCCTTATACATCCCAGTTAAGTCTAGTAGATTTTGTATTCTGTGTTATAAATACATTATATACCTGCTTTATTTCAGCACACGTAGGTGCTCTAAATAATTAAGATACAGGTATAAACAACGTAACTTGTAACACAAAAGTTTCAGAACATAACATCAAATAAACATAGCGCAAGATATTTCAACTTTAAATCTATCCGTACAACAGAATCATTTTTCATACAACTTTTTAAAAATGTAACATCGCACAAGTTTAAACTTAAACTTTAACTTAGTTTAATAATTTTGGAACGACATTGAACGGGACCCGACACGGTCTCGAATTTCATTAAAATCCTCCACAAAGTCCGCGGATCAGTTTGCTAACAAAAACTCAGCTGAGTTATAGAAATACCGTGTTTTTGAATAGCTCTGAAAACTTCAATTTGAATGCATTTCCATTAGGCAAGTGCGGGCCAGGCGTGAATTAATTGCTCGTAAGTTTGTATGAAACTATAATTACTTTTTCATTTTCATTAAAACCTTGTTAGTAGTCCAGTTTGAATTGAATTGTGTTCCTATGGCACGAAATATTGGATTCAAAAGGTTATCGCATTATTCTCTTAAGTGTGAGATCCTGGACTCTACACATAACATCACGCCAGTATTCCTGGAAGGGGTAGGCAGAGGTGTACCTGTAGTAGGTACAGCCACATTTTTCCAGTTATGTTTAAGTCCCATGTAATAGGGAGCGAGCCTATTGCCATCAATCGGGAACAAATCCAGACTCATGGCTGCTACATAAAAAATCCAATACCCAATAACACTTTGCCCGACCCGGGAATCGGACCTCAGGACCTCATGCTCAGAAGTACGCTTGGGACACTGGTCCCAAGGTAGAACCCAAGATCAGCCTAGTGTACTGACACTAGGCTGATCTTGGGTTCTACTTATTCATAAATAGGTTCTGATTTGATTTGTAAATACATTCAAGTTTTATTTAAATTTTCGTGCTGCGGAGAAGCCCTTGGCCCTTATAATGACAGCCGCACGGGTCGATCCATCAGATTAAGCTACGCTTGCCGGGTTTGTCCGTGGATGGGTGACCATGTTTATATACTGAGACTCGGAAAGCACGTTAAGCCTTTAGTCCCAGCTGTCATTGGTGGATCTTTGACAGTCGTTACGGGTCGTCAGAAGCCCGAAAGTCTGACAACCAGTCTTACCAAGGGGTATCGTATTACCCAGTTACTGCCCATTTACTGGGTTGTGGAGGCAAATAGGCAGTCGCTCCATGTAAAATACTGGTATTCAGCTGCAACCGGTTAGACTGGAAGCCGACCCCAACATAATTGGGAAAAGAGGCCGATATGGTTGTTTCAGACGATGTTTAGGTACCTAACAGCTAAATAGGCGAAAAATTGTCACTCAGTTAGGTACAAAATGTGCATTCCCGAATCAAACTACACTAACATTAGACATTTAACAAACCTTTTTAACCGCTTTTGCAGACCAGCGCGAATTGTCGCGCGACGCCACACGATCAATACAATTTCTAAGAAAAATTCACGGTATAAACATAACCGGTGTCGCGTCGCGCGACATCTCGCGCTGGTCTGCACAAAGCTTTACAATCCGTTCAACCGATTCTGACTTCTATACCGTAGGCATGGATGTCATTAAAAGCAATAAATGTGGTTACAATACCAACTGTTTACTGCAGTTGCCATTTGTCATGCCGCCAACGCAATAGAAGTCAAAATCGGTTGAACGGACTGTAAAAAAGGTTTAGTTAAATGCCTAATCTTATTCAAATGGAATTATAGTTGACTACCAACCTAGTCTAAAACACATCCACGAAACTATACAGCGTGTATCACCATCAACACGAGACTAACATCGTAATCGCGAAAAAATTATCAGCTGTCCCAAAAACTATATTAAGTTGTCCCATAGAGAAAGTTGTTTTGATGGTTTTTTGATGGTCGCAGATTTGGAGGGTACCACAGACTGCAGACTGGCGCGACACCAGTTATTGTTCTAGTGTGAAGTTTTCTTAGAAATTGTTTTATTAGTGTCGCTTCGCGCCTGTTTGCGAGAGCCTTTAAATATGATCACACATTTCTGATACACGCTGTATATTCTAAGTCATAATTATAATAAAATAACCCATTTGCTCTTAAAATATCTTTTACGAATTTGTTAGAATTACAATGACCTATGTTCTAGTATATTCCTGAATTGCATTGACCTATGTTCTAATATATTCCAGAATTATAATGACCTATGCTCTAGTATATTCCTGAATTGCATTGACCTATGTTCTAATATATTCCAGAATTATAATGACCTATGCTCTAGTATATTCCTGAATTGCATTGACCTATGTTCTAATATATTCTAGAATATTATATGACCTATGCTCTAGTATATTCCTGAATTGCATTGACCTATGTTCTAGTATATTCTAGAATTACAATGACCTATGTTCTAGTATATTCCAGAATAAGAAAGACCTATATTCTAGTATATTCTAGAATCACAATGACCTATGTTGTAGTACATTCATTAAACCTACTGCGATGTAGGTACGTTGTATGAATCGTAATAACTAACAACCTTGTGGTAATGACTAACTCTCAGTCTACGACGTTTGTTCTGACGGAAGCGATGAGGAAAATGTCCTTTATATTCAGACATAAATGAAGATGTTATAATAAGTTCTATTGAATTATGCTTAGGTTTAAGTATGGGTAGTACATTAAAAAGGACAAAAGATTGTTATGATTTGTATCTTGCTAATTACTGTAATCTGGAAAATCCTAATGATGTGTGCATTTAACGTCTTTTATTTACGTACTCATATTTACATAATGCATTCAGGCACATGACTATAAAGCAGCTAATGGAGAAAAACCGATTTTGGTTCTTAAAAACTGCAAATCACGAACGTAAATTACAAAAGGGTTAAAAATAAAAAGATTGCTCATAAATTTAAAGGATTTATGTGAAAAAAATCCCTAACCCGTCAAACGCTACTTAACTCCAAAGCGGGTGACACAAACCCGAAACCTCAAACTCGTTTAATTTTAATTAAAATTCCCACTGCAAAATGGGACGCATTTACAGGGAACCTTTGTGTTCCAACCCGGCAGAAAGTATCTATCGTTATTGTTATTTTTTAATTTCTCTAGCGGAGTTAACGGCTCTTATAAAAGGGAAAATATAAATCTGCTACAATGAACAATAACCTTACTTTTTTCAGAAAGGGTTTTATAAGATAAAGCGTTCCTTGAAATAATTTGCCTTTGTTCTGTCCAAAATATTTTCATTTGATTTTATAAATTCTTTTGAGTATAGTCTTGTATTTTTTACAAAAGTTGCAAGATTTTTGGTGAACAGTCGAAGGCGAAAGTGGAAAGGCAATAGTGAAAATGTGAAGCCAAAAAAGACAGATCGTTTCAGGTTCATAAAGTGCCGTGCAAACTGCAAGTTGTATGAATCAAGTTCAAAATGTAATTCCTTTAGCCATAAAGTGTCTTCTTGAAGGCAAATGGAATTCTGATTCTGATTTATGTGGCCTTCGGCAGTGCATACCGATTACATCACATTTATTACTTTAGTAGACAGAGGCTGATGTTTTTCTATGTGACTTATTCTTCTGAACTGATTCTGTCATATTTTTCTATGACAATAAATTACCGGGAGAACAACTCGCTTCTAATAAATAAATTAAAGCTAAAAGCCTGATAATCAAGCCCTGAACATATTGTAGTCTGTTAATTAACTTCTGATGCGCAGTTCAGCGCTCCCAATTCGTTTTTTTTTCAGTCTGTACTACAGAACTCGTTAATAACGTTGTATAAGTAATTATTAATTTACTTAAATATTTGATTATCTTGATAATTCAAGAATTGTTTTTTTTTGTAGGCTTAGTGAAAATACACTTGTAACACAGTGCGCGAGATCCCAAATTAAAAGCAAATCCTAGCTAATATTATAAATGCGAAAGTTATTTTGTTTGTTAAACTTTCATGCTAAAACGGCTGAACAGATTTGGATGAATTTTGGCACATGGGTACACCATGACCTGGATTAGGATATAGGATACTTTTTATCCCGATATATCCACGGGATCGAGAATAATGGAGGTGAAACTGCGGGGCGCAGCTAGTTCCATAATACATTAAATCCAATCCTAACTAAATAAATAATGTTTGTACTTAAATAATTGGGGCAAATATATCATTTTAGAGACAATAATACAGCGATAAACACTAGTTTGCTAACATAAAAACGTTATTACTGACATAAACGAAAATACAATACTAGTATCGTCCAATTTTTATTACATGTTGTAAAGAAATAGCAATAATATAACATATAACCCGCCACTTGTCATCGTCATAGCGTCATTGGTTTTTCTACGATGCCGATAGCCATTCCGAATGTTTTATTTCTTTGAGATATGACATGTAATTTACATTTCATCATGATGTTTAATATTCATCCTAACTATGTATATTGAATGAGAATGAAAATGAAAGTTGCCTCGGTAATATCCCGAGTGAGGGGAAGCAGCAACAGCACCAAGGTTTACCAAGCTACATGTTGGCAACCGTGATTGTGATTTTCTTAAATTTTTTTTCCGTTTTAGTGTTTCTGCATGTTACTAATATAGTTTTTAAGTAAAATGTAAAACTAACACAGTAGTCAATATTTTACAGTAAGATGTAAAATATTTTTATTTTTATTTTTTTGTTTATATTCTTTTAATTCATTTAAATACATATAAATTACATTTTTAAATATTTCTTTAAAAAAAGATATAAAAAACATTTAAAAATATAAACAATAGTCGCCCATCGGCATCAGGAACAGGGTCCAAGCTGCCGGTGGTCAGGGCTCTAGAGAGAGGAACCTCCTCACTATGCGTGCCGTGTCTAGGAGTACTGCTTTCTGAATCAAGCCCTTGACCCAGCCGCGCAATGAGAGCCTCCTGAGGTGTTGGTCGAGGCTCTTCGCTATTAGGCCATTAACCGTTACGATTTATCGGTACAATGATTGCAGAGTCCACGTCTCACATGTCGACAACCTCGTATGCTAAGTCAAGATACTTGATTTTTTTATCTTTCTCAGCTTTCACGAGATTCTCGTCATGGGGGATAGCAATATCAACAATCATTGCACGGCGTTCACGTCGATTTATCACCACAATATCAGGCTTATTAGCTACAATAGTCCTGTCAGTGATGATAGATCGATCCCAATACAATGTGGCGTGACCATTCTCGAGAACTGGGTCGGGCACATACCTGTAGTATGGTACTTCTGATTCCACAAGGTTGTATTGCAAGGCAAGTTGCTGGTGGATAATCCTAGCCACTATATTGTGTCTGTGCAAGTACTCGCCGTTAGCAAGACGAGAACAACCGGAAACAATATGTCGGATTGATTCACCGGGACGGTGGCATGCCCGACAAATGTCAACCGTACCATCCTTGACAATGTATTTCCGATAATTATTCGTCATGATATTAATAATATTATTTATTTATTAAAACGTTTTGCACAAGTAAAAAAAAATACTGTACAAAGGTGGACTTAAAGTCTGGGGCAATTTTCTACCAGAAAAAATAACACACACAACTACAGAATATTACTAGCTGTTACCTGCGACTTCGTCTGCCATCCAGGTTGAAAAGAAGCCTATGTGCCCATCGGCCTCTGATAGGGCCCCAGCTCCCGGTGGAAGTGTGCAGCGCATGAGATGGACACGATCCATTATCGAAAATGTCATGCGCTCATACTATGGGGCTACAGAGGGGGGCAACAATCTGACCGCGTACCGTGTTCGGATGCTCTCTCTTTTTCTGGTGCTTGAGCCAGGTGTCAACGTTTCGGCACAACGACTGTCGGATCACGTGCGGGTGGGTCCTCCAGCGTAATCATATGTTGGATAACACCACATTTGATCGCCTGCGAATTAAAATGCAGAGTAGCCATGTCATCGTCATCTATCAGACGTTTTGGCTGAACGAATTTGAATGAATTTGGCACAGATGTGGTTGTGATATGTGCGATCGGGCCCTTAGACTTAGAGTAACTACCAGTAAATCCACCATGTAGTCATCCAGAGCAGTGATACCCTAGTGGTCTGACCGTCAGACTGCAAAGTCATAGGTCTCGAGTTCGAACCCATGGTACCTCTGACTTTTTGTATTTATGTGCGTATTGTATAATTACCACTTGCTTCAAAGAGGGTGAAGGAAAACATCGTGAGGAAACCGACATGCCAAAGATATATTCCTCGACGGCATGTGAAGCTATGGGTGGCTTTAAAACTCTGACACCAGGTTGGTCACTAACCACACGAAAAGAAGATATTTTACCTGTACCTAATACCATTTCGTTGAACAAAACAAAACCAGAACCTCTTATAGCAGTATTATTTTAATTCTTCAGTGTTTTTGTTTATACTTCAGTCTGGGAGATGGAGCAATCGCAAAGCGTAGGATTAATTTAACCTACCTCGGCATCCGAAGCCTCTACAAACACACATTCTACTTAAGTTTACGTTATGTAACGTCCAGACACTATTACTTCGCCGCCCATACACGTCCACCGCAGACTTTCATTAACCTTGTTGACCATGAACCTGACGGCTTATCCCGTCACTAGTCGGGTGACGTCGATACGGCGCCGCCATGATTAGCCGTGACGGCTGTAAGCCCTGAACAAATTAACAAACTAGAATATATTTTGTACAAAGAGGTCTGAAATGTACCGAGTTATGTCTAGTTTATTTGTGTGAGTTAAAGCTAGGGTTGTTGTTTGTCTACGACTTTTGATGTGTATCTTTCAGCAACACCCTAATTGCATAACTCACTTTCAATCACAATCTGAATGGTTTTGAAGGATATTGCTAATCCATTGCTGCATATGTTCGAAAAATTTGTCTGGTTAACGACGTAAATAACGCAAGAACTGTCAAAGTTAAAGACATTGCTACTGTAGGTCTGTTACGCAATTACCCCGCTAGATTGAGATTTTCAATGTTTATTTTTTTAGGCGTACTACTATTGTTTTGTACAAATGTAACATTGCATCACTAATGTTTAGAAACTAATAAGTGTAAGAAAAAGTAATCATATTTTTGAAATTTATTTTTACGGTCTCAAAAAACATCACGGTCCAGTAGCAAAATTATTAATCTCTCTCTAATAAAACTCTGTAATAATATTATAAAGAGGTAAAATTTGTTTGCTTGTATGTTTGTTTGTTTGTTTGAAGTTTGTATGTAGGGGGTAATCTCCGGAACTACTAGTCGGATTTGAAAACTTATTTTTGCATTAGATAGTCCAATTCTTGAGGAAGATTATAGGGTCGCGGACGAAGTTAGGCAGAAGCTTGTATGTTTGTTTGTTTGTTTGAAGTTTGTATGTAGGGGGTAATCTCCGGAACTACTAGTCGGATTTGAAAACTTATTTTTGCATTGGATAGCCCAATTCTTGAGGAAGATTATAGGGTCGCGGACGAAGTTAGGCAGAAGCTAGTAATAAATAATTATATCAGTATTACTTGTCCAACCACAAAAAAATTGTTAATCAAATAACACAAAGCACACATTTAATCAAAATTTAATCACTCAGAAACATTATTTTTCTTTTGAAAAAAAAAACTGCATTGAAAGGCAAAACAGAGAAAGAAATGTTAACAATACAGGCAAGGGTATAAATCATTCACTTAGCAAAGATTACAGGATGGTACAGCGACGTCCCATTTTTATCTTTAATTCTCATACAAACGCGCAATCTCCTGAAGAGATGGCTGGCAGCAATACATTTGCTAAATAATACTTTTACTTAATGGGCTATGACAATGCTATTGTAAATAGATATCTTACATCAGGGCTACCTATTCGTTCAACTTGATTTATGAATGCGGGTTAGGATGGCTGCAGACAACAGACTTTTTGTCGGAGCACTCGACATTATTTAGCATTTATCGTTATCGTTAACGATACTGTTTAGGATGCGCTAGATATAATATATCTTATCGTCATGGGTGGAGTCTCTTCTACACTTAACAATTATATCAAGTCGTTTTTGGTTAATTTTACAACATGATTCCTCTACGAAATGTAGTTTTTTTCTGCTACTGTAAAATTGGTTGGACAACGATTAGTCCACGTCACACGAATGTAAAAATACAGCGCACTGGATTTTCAACCCTCGGTATTAAGCCAAGCATTAAGGATCCAACAGAGAGCATCCCAGCGCGTAGAAAAATCCCATTTTTGGATTTTCAACTCTCACCGCTAAGCAGTGCGTTGAAAATCCAGTAGGTACGCGAAAAAGTCGCCGAAGGACTAAAGCGCCCGTGCCTACCTGGGCTTAATGTTTACCGACTTCGGAAAAAGTAGCTCGGGTGTATGCAACCTACCACAATTCTAAATGATGAAGGAAAATCGCAACAAAGACTACGTAAAACAGTGTTTTGAATAGGATATTTTATTTTCCAGAATTTACTGAACGCTGCCTGCAGTTTTCCTTTTAGCAAATTGTAAAATATGAATGGTGCATGCTAAAGAAATATTAGGGAAATGATAATTAATTGATATTCATGTTTTTTCACTGTCTGTTTGTCTAACAACAGGAAACACATAACAGGAACAGGAAAATTGTTGTTGTATAAAATAACAGAATAAATAATGCGCAATCTATATTTTCAACATAATTATTATATACGTATAAACAAAGGTAGCAATTTTATTTTAGTTATATACAGTCAACCGACAGAAGTAAAAACGACAGAAATAAAAATATCATAATTTGCAAATTAATATTACCTATTTACATTATAGTCTGGTTTTCACATCTATCGGAACTTCGAGCAAAAGCGCACACGTCATATTCATAGCTATATTTGGACGTAGTTATGCAAACTAGAACCAACCCACAAAAAGTAACTGTTTAGATAGGTAATTAGATTTTTGTTTCAAAAGTGTGTAGAAATAAATAGGTAAGTTACTTGAGATAAACAACTTTACAACGTTAAAGTTAGTATTGTTGACGTTATAGGACAACTAGATTATTTTGTGTTTTGTTAGATCTAGTATCTGTTGTAGACTAAAAACCTGATGGTTCCATAAAATGCAAAATTATTGTTTTGTGGGTTGGTTCTTTATTACAATATGTCTCGACATCAGAGGCATTAGGTCGGATGTATGGATCCGACCAAAATGACTTTTTAGTACAGCGATATTAAGGTTTTGTTTCTCTTTTTAACAAACTGACTTTGGTATTTCTATCTCGTACCGTTGACAAGATACACACATGCATAAAGACGGATTTGCAGACTTTTTTAAATGTCTGGGAGGCATAAACTTTTATTTTAACTTACACCCCTGTGCACCAAATAATTAATAGTTTTATGAGCCGTATTTAAGTTTAAGCTATTATGCATATAAAATGTTTGGTCTCACATGCTGGTCGCTTCAGCAGATAAGCCTTTATACATCTAAAGCTTACAATAAAATAATAGTACGTATCTTCAAATACAGCATTATGTTTAAAAAAATGTTGCTTAATGCTACAATGCATAAAGTCTGCTATCGATATGAGACGTTCTTGTTGTAATAACACCAATTTTGTAGTGGTTTTTTGTACTTTTAAGGAATTCCAACCTTATGCCTCCAAAAATGTATTCAATAATTTAAAATACTTGGTCGGTACTAAAGATAGTTTGAATATTTTCGTATCACATCGTGTCGTAATGAGCTCTCATGGCGCGTGAGCGCATGGCGCGCGACATAAACCAATCATTGATAAATGAATGTGAGTTTTTTTTTGTATAACAGTGGTAAAATTATATTGTTAGTATTTGCGTTTAATTACAGTCATGGAGGACAACAGATATAAAGTAAGTCCCTAAATCAGCCTATAATATTATACTTGTGATTGTTGCACTTGGCTGCACAACTAAAAAATATTTTCTAACGATCTTTTGAACCTAATATTTTTTATGTATTGTAGTTTAGACACCTAAAGATACTATTGTAAGCAAATTTGGATTGGGCAATAATAAATATTTTGTTATAGAAGTACCTATATGGGTGTGATTGATAATAACATACCTAATATAAATACGAGAGTAATTAACTATTTCGAACCTCCGACACAAAGAAGGGTGATTCAAGTTTAAAACGTCTGCTTGTCTATCTTAGGACAGACATTGGCTTCCAAATGCATGGACCGATTTTTAATGCAGTATTTTTTGCGAACGTCTTTCTACTTAGAAAGTAAAAGTTAGCATAATAATGACCTAAGTAGGTACTTACAGGTATATTACTTGAGCAGAGGCTCCGATACCAGGATCTCTGTCCGCCTGGAAAAGGACTTTACCTTGCAAACGACCGTAGCTAAATCACGTTGCTCTTTGTAGCAATGTATTCATACGAGTGTGGAAGGTCGTGCACCTTGAGGAAATGGTGTGTTGGCAGTGCTGTGCAACGCTGTTGTATCCACTCTACTGCTGGTGCAGCGATTCCTGTCAAACCTACCGGGTTGGAAATGTGTAAATGATACCTTTGCTATTGCAAGCGCCTATAAGCAGCGGTAACCGCTTACGATCAGGCGAGCCGCATGCTTGTTTGCCACCTCAGGTGTTGTATTAGAAAATACTTAGGTACTTACTTGTTGTATTATTCTTGCAGAACACAGGGCCGTTGTAGATTACGGCAGTAATGACAGCGTTAAAGATAAAAATTATGAACCGAGGGAAGAGGATGACTCAAGTTTCCTAACATCACATAGCAAGATGCCTATTCTTACCAGAAAAGTCTAATAATGTTTTTATTAAAAACAATGCAAAGTTCCAATCAAAAGACACTTAATATCATCACCTAATAAAAATTCAACTAAAGGTCAAGTACATGCAGAGAACGCTAGACTTCTGAATGAATAACAATTGAAGATCTTTGAGGGCTACATAGTTTATTCCTGATTTTTACAAATGTTTTTATTCACCCATCAAGAAAAGATCACGTGTAGAGAGAACAATGATTTACATTCATGAAATTTGTGAATTGAGTGTTGATTTCGATGCACCATGCACTGACAATACAATATTTTTACCCAAAACCAAACAGTTCAAAAGCGGTGGTTTGCTATGAAAAAAAAAAAACGATATTTGACTTGGCCGTGACAAAAATACCAATATTGGTTTTAGCGTTCGACAATAACCCTACGATGGCTGTTGCCTTATGTACATACTTGAATTATGATCATTGTTGTTATGAAATATAATATGAAATCATGTCTGTACAATGTCTAACTGCAAAGTTTGACTTATGCATGTACAATGCGGATAACAGATCAGAATGTTTTATATCTAAGATCTTAATACTACATGTCAATAAAAAACTCTAAGTTCATCACCCAAAATTGCAAGCATAAAGTCGGATGGAATCTTAAGCTTGAAGTTTTAATCAAAAATCTATTATATTTCAGGCATAACATCGGATGTAAGAGATTTAATAAATAAAAAATTGTACTAAATTTATTTTAACAATTAGGGTGATGCTTATAATAAGAAGCGAAAGGTACTATTTTCTACCAAATATTAAAAAAAGAATACATTTAAATACTCATGTTTTAATAAAAATATGAACAAAAAAGATTGTCAGTTTTATTTTTGCTCTCCTGTAAAGTTCGAATTTTGTACATCCGACCTTATGCATCTGATGTCGAGATGTTTAGGTTTTACGAACCTACTTACGTAGGTAAATTACTTTAAATAACTTTAAAATGCTTTATGTTTAACGAGAACCATGTGGTTTGGTTCTATTTTGCGTAATAAAAATCCTGAATAGATTTTCTTCAGGATTTTCTTCAGGATTTTCAGGTACCACGCGACATGGTTCGCGACAAACAGTCTCAAGCAGCTTAGATCTTTTTTGAGTATATGAAAGTTGATTAGTAGATTCTGTTGGTACCAACAACTCAATTTCAACAGTTTTGTGGGTTGGTTCTAGTTTGCATAACTAATGTCCATACTACTACCACACACACTATGTCCATTTAATACTTACAGTTAACATGTCGGTGACGCGAACCCATAAGATTTTCCCCCTACAAAAATCTCTTAACGCGCCTAAAGATATTTTCACTTCAATAAAATCATTTAATTTCGTAATAATTTTGATCTCTATTTCAACCTCAAAATAATACCTAAAAGCGATGCCTCAATTATAAGGTAAATGATGTAAAATGAGTACTTAAATAAGCTTATAACGGTCGAATGACGAACAAAAGCAGTTGAGTTAATCATTCCTTTGCTCACTGATACAGACTAATTAATTACTCAGATTAAGGAAAGCTCTGTAAATAAAAATTGAATTTATTTCATCAAACAGTTTAATTAATAACCGTGTTCGGCACCAAATAATTGGGATCACGGTCATAATTAAGTACCATGGGTAGGTAGGTACCTATATTATGATCGCATCCCGATAATTTCTTTTCCACCTCTAAATCTGAATCGTAATCATTGAATTTGATCACGGATTCAGATCCTTTTTTTTAAGTGAAAACTCCTTTAGCGGCGTTGTGCACTTTTTTTGGGATGGATAAAAAATGTTAAACTCCGTACTGAACTGAAAAAACTAAGATCCGTTGCCTAGCAACCGACAAAGTAAATATCAAAATAAATAGTCTTTGACATTACATAAAGATTGCGAGGTAAGAAATTTTACCCATATTGATGGGTAAAAAAAAAGCAGTCAAAACATACTTCATGAAAAGTGTTTAAATAAATTGTTTATTTTTGTTAGACTATATTTTGAAAATAAATAAATATACTACTATTACTAATGAATATTGTATTTAACCATATAAATTATAGTACTAATACTGATAAATAAATAAATTCGTACGAAATTATTCCCAAACCATTCCAAAATATTCAAAAATGCACAACGTTAATGTTCAAGTTTTCACTTCTGCCGGCACTCCCGGAGTGCAATTTGTTTTTTTTATTTTCTTCTTTTCGTGTTTCTGGTACTTTTTTGCCTGGGGGCTTGTGGCTAAGCAATAACAGCCGCACGGGTCGATCGTTCCCTTCTGGCCTACAATGTTGAATTTGCAAAATGTTGAATTCTCAAAATGTTGAATTCGCAAAAAGTTGAATCCCAAAATGTTGAATTTGTAAAAAGTTGAATTTCCCATCCGGACCACAATGTTGAATTCGCAAAATGTTGAATCCCAAAATTTTGAATTTGTAAAAAGTTATTTTATCGAAAATATTCTATTGTAGTCCAGGTGTCAGGTTAAGCTACGCTAGTAGCGGTTGGTCCGCGGATCTGTGACCATTTTTACATACCAAGACCTCTTCGTGCCTCGGAAAGCACGTTAAGCCATTGGTCCTGGTTGTCTTTGACAGTCGTTACGGGTATCCAGAAGCACGAAAGTCTTACTAAGAGCAGTCACTCCATGTAAAATACTGGTATTCAGCTGCATCCGGTTAGACTGGAAGCCGACCCTAACATAGTTGAGAAAAGGCTAGGCAATACAGTAAAGCATGCTAAAACTACACTTCCGCTCTGTGCATACACGCTCACACACAGACATTCACAACCAATTAGGTACAGTGAAACTACAATCAAAATATTCCTTACCACATGTTTACGAAACCGGTTTCACTTCACTGATGACAGCGCTTTAGTACTTTATTCGCATTTGTAATCTTCCAAACAAAGTTATTTGCTAAGTGCCGCCTACAACAGGGGAGAGCGCTGATGTCTGAAATACAGATATTCTATATCTAGTTCAGACACAGATGTTCAAATCTGTTCATAGAAACAAAGTGTCCTATAATGTATTTCCATAATGTTTAAATTGTTGTATATTTTTGAACAAATAAATTATACTTATTAAATTATACTTATTATCTTAAAAAAAAAAAAAAAATTGTAATCTTAACATACATTTAATGTAGTATTGTAACCTAAATGTAATAAATAGAGATGTTCCAAGCGTACTTAGCAACTCAATCTGAAAAAGGGAAAATAATTGATGTCCCCGTTTGTAAAACCGATGAGGCTCTTCAGGAGCAACAATATATTATGTGGTGATTAATGACGACCAGCCGACGGATAACGTCCGAGTACAGACGCGAAATCGATTTGTTTAATTAAAAATAATGACACTCGGAAAACCGTTGTATGTAGGATTTTTAATGGTCAAGCTTTTATCTTCGTTTGATAAAGCCTTTAGTCATTACTGCGATTGGCTGAGCCTACTATACTAATCTAATGCCGAAAAATACAGAAAATGCCCAATGACGGTTTTCATGAAAATTCACGCCACCAGCTGGTGCCACTTTAACAACAGGTCTTCCATTTCGACGTCGAATATTATAACATATGATATCATTCGTTTCATTCAAAGAGTTAGGTACCTAATAATTTATTTTTTATAAATTTAAAATTATGGCTACTGGAAAAACGATTTTCTATACTATTATTATAAAGAGGAAAGATTTTTTTTTATTTGTTTGTTTGTACCGAATAGGCTCCGAAACTACTGGTCCAATTTGAAGAATACTTTCAGTGTTAGATAGCCCATTTATCGAATAAGGCTATAGGCTATATATCATCACGCTAAGACCAATAGGAACGGAGTACCAATGAAGAATGTTTCAAAATCGGGGGTTTTTTTAGCGTTAGCCCAAAGTAAGTATTCCACGCGGTCGAAGTCGCGGGCAGAAGCTCTAGTATTCTATAAATGAATTTATAAATAATGTTAATAACCTATTTTAAATTAATGTAACGCTAAGATTAATAATGAACGTATTGTAATGTATTAAAATTAAGTAATGATAGAAACATTTAAAGCATGCCATAGACATAAATATTATAATTATACTCTAGCTTTAAATACATTGTAATGTTTTGCATGTCAAATGTCTGACTTTGTATTAGGAACTTATTACTGACTATAAGACCAACACTGTACCAATACTTATTGCAAATAAATGATTATGATTATTATGATTATGATTCAGTCACGACTATAGAAAATACCGACTTATTAGTGCTGCCACCTAGTGAACGTCAAACTCAAAACTCAAAGCATTTATTTCAATTATACCATTTAAAGGCACTTTTGAATTGTCAAGGAGACGGTCAGTCAGAAATAAGAAGCTAGTTGTCCATTCCAAAGCGTAGTAGGTACCTATGGAGAAGAACGGACAAGAAACTCCACGGACACTCTTTTAAATAAAAAATATAGTTACAAAAAATTGGTTACATCATTCATGTTGAAATTATACATGTGAGAACAATGCAGAAAGCACAAGCACGTTAAAAGCGTCCGTAATAAAAAGATAAAATAGTTTGGAAAATCCAAAAGTGCACGCCTCATAACTCTCATTCATAAACGAAAAAGAAATCCAAAACATAGTTTCTAACAAAAATGAACAATTTATCACTTTTCATGAAGTATGTTTTGACTGCTTTTTTACCCATCAATATGGGTAAAATTTCTAACCTCGCATTCCTGACCTAATGTCAAAGACTATTTTTTTTTTTTTTTATATTAACTTTGTCGATTGCTAGGCAACGAACGAGCAAGGGTCGAAGGTGGAAATATTTAGATATAGACATTGAGGTATTATTAGGTCTTAACGTCTAATGTTATACTAACATTAGATGTTAAGTAAAATTGTTATTAACCCTATGGACTTTGTCCGAAATAAAAGTATTCTATTCTATTCTATTATTGTACTAGAGAAGTCGCCACACATCACTACTGTGTTCCGTTCAAGATCAAAAGATCTAAGACTCAGCCGGTCAGCCCACTGTAGAACTCCGGTCTCCGGAGGGGAATAATGTAGCGGTTACACCGCCACATACGAGCTACGCAGCAAAGACATGACGTCACACAGATCCTGCATCGCGCAGTTAGAGTTTACCACGCGACCGACATAGATAAGACTACCGAAATCAACTTACGGGCAGTTGCCCGCCAGACACGAACACCCGTCTGGCCGGAGGATCCTCCCTTTTCAAATGAGGATGAGTGAACTTTACACCCTGTTCCTCATACCTCTAAATTAGTGACCCCGACGTGATCGTCTACGCAGCCTTCGTCCAACTACTTCAGCGTGTCGTCATCATCATCATCACTCCCGCAAGCTTTCGTGTGAATCACACAGCCAGCCAGAACCAACGGCTTCAACGCGTATCCTGACCACCAGCATGCAGCGAACGCGCATTCTTGGTCATCACCCTCAGCCACAACCCGGCGCTGTACCACGTCCGACTGACTGGATGACGTCGCAGCGCCACCCTGACTCACGGGGAATTGCCGCAGTTCCGACTCACCACGAACTATGCGGCACCCGGTTCCGACTCATTGGAACCACAGCTGGCACTGTGAAGCATCGCAAGATCCAAGACTTAGCTCACTATCGACCTCCGGTCTCCGAAGGGGAGTAATGTGGCGGTTGCACCACCATACGAGCACACATACCCGTCTGGCTGGAGGATCCTCCCTTTTCAAATGAGGATGAGTGAACTTTACACCCTGTTCCTCATACCTCTAAATTTTTAAACTGAAATACGAACAAAATATTTTACGGCGCCATTCGCCATAGACTAAAAACATTCAGAAGTGAAGTGTAGGATTTTTTTTACATTAAGTATCTAATATTTTGAACGCTGATATAAATGTTTGTTTTATTATATTATGGTTTATGGTTATTTGTCATCACATAATTATTACAATTTGTGGCATTTTTTTCCTTTAATATTTCCACGTTCGAGCTCCAGGAAACAAGGGAAAAATGGATAGCATTTGTGCAAAAAAATCGTAACGAGCAAACGTGGTTGCCAATTGAACAATCTCACATAATGTTCATCATTAATACAATGGAAATTAGAATAATGTTCTGCAGTTAAAACTGTGTTAGGTATTAAGTAGGCAGAAGAAGCAGACTGTGTCGCATCTGCGGGTGCATTACTCTATGAGAATCTCCTCGCACCGCGCATGCACCGCAGTAGTCAAACGTCAAAGCCGTCAAAGCATCCAAGGGACACATTTTTTGTTCGCGGTGTCTTCTCTGATAGTATATTTTAGTTAGTATTTTATTAATTATAATTAAACTACTTTGAATAAAAGAGCCATTTTCAATAGGGTTCCTTCTACGGCTGAAACGAATGTATTAAAAAAATATTGACTCAATTAATTGATTTTATCGCAAGCTACAATGTTTTCAGAAATTTTAATAAGCCATGGCAGCTAAGATATCACTAGTCCGAAAACTGACGGGCGGCGCCCGTTCATGAACATGACGGATGGGTCAGCACCATACAGAACAACCATTTTGAAGGGAGCTAAATGATCCAACACACGCGCCACCATCAGCGAGACATCTGAGTGAGCTTGACATACTCACAGCCGCAGTCAATGAAAGACATATTGCCCGATAAACATATTGCTTTTTAGTACATAGACATTTCTAAAAACCCTCATTTTATGATTCCCTTCAGCTGTTTTCCAGTGCAGTGTCTAAATCAGACAGAAAATCATCTGCAAGTACAAAATGCAAATAGGATTAACATGATTTGAAATTCCATTTACGAAGCTGGTAGCCCGCTGAAATGTTGTTATTTAAAACCCTCATTACTAGTTACTTTGTGCAGCGGCTATTTTTAATACAGAACAGCCACGTAGGAGAAAGCTATTAGGCAAAAATCTTTGTAATAAGGCACGCTTTTACATTTTTATACATTTTGCCTGTTTTTGCATCATTTCAGCGTCCGGCAGCTCATTTTTACACAGAGGTTTTAACACTCTTTTTCATAACGTCGTTTATTTATTTTCCGAGAAGAAAGGGCTATTAAGTTTATTGTGGCAATGTTGGATCTGTCTTGACTTAATAGTATTTAAGTGGTCTCGGAACACAAAGAGTTGATGCGGATTATTTTCTGCTTCGATGGTTGCTTGAAAGAACTATCTAAGAATAGTCTGAATTGTCGTTGGTTGCAGTAGATTTTATTGCTTTGCTGCTGTGTGCATTATTTATAGCGTTGGCTCAGGCAATTTCTGCAATTGAATTGAAATCGATTGAGTTGTCTTCTGAGGCAAACTAAACTTGGAACTCTTGTTGAGCTTCAAAACATGACATGCATTGTGTTTCTCCCAATTAATTTTATCATTACATCCATGTTAACCTACACAAAATAATCTGCTTGATGTTAAATCATCCACCAAATTATCAATAACAAGTCGCTGGTTTCTAAGAAACCCGATATCTCAACCGCCTCCACCATAAACCCCAGTTCCTTTCATCAAACGGCATGACATAACAAGCGATCGCTACAAACTTCCAATACTTTAACCACTTCTTAACTACCATGTATACTTATGACATATTCGAAAATCAGGCGCAGATCAAACAGCGAACCCCGCGAGTTTCCGCCCATTGATTCCTTATTATATACGCAATTTCCGTTAAGCGTGTTTATGAATTCCCCGCTGTGTCAAGTGATTAACTTAGGGGAACATGAATAAGTCTGTGTAGGGACGTTTCCAAGTTTCTCAGTACATAAATTATCGGGAACAAGTCTCCCCCGAATTTATGGTCTCGCTCTCCAATAGAACCTTGTTTAGATAGTCATAATTCAATAATATGGCGTGGTATGGTGACAATTGACAACGGAAAATATTGTTCACGCGAATATTGGACTAAATGGATTTGTAAATAGACGTTGTAAGCGATCGTTGGGAGCAAGGTGTTCTGATACTTTTGTGCTGTTATTGCGTCGATTTTCTTTGTTTGCGTTTGATGAAAGGAAAGCTTTATGTATTTGATTTATAGTAAAATGGTTGTGTAAAGTTGCGAATCACACGTCGGCTGTTTTTAATACACATAGGCTCATGCTCATGCTCCGTTGAGCTGGAGTTACACACGAAAGTTGTAATATACGGAATAGGTATAGCTTGCAAGTTGAACTCGCTTGCTCTAGTAAATAAAATCTGCAAAAATATTATTTTTAATTTATTTAAGGCAGTGTATAGAGTGCCACCTTTGGCACTCTATCCCTATCGGATAAAGTGCCACTACAGGCACCCTAGTAACACCGCCTCGGCCCGGCTAAAGTGCCGCAAGCATTGGATTGTCATTGTCACTGTCACTAAGTCACGTCACTTGGTATTTTGTTTGATTGTCGAGGTTAAAACACCACATTCCCAAAACATTACATTCTCTTGTGCCTAAACGGACCCTGGCACTTCGCCGGCCGCTACCGCGGCACCGCTCGCTACGCTCGCTCGGCTCGTGCGTTGTGTGGTCACAGTTCTAACCTAACCTAACCTAAATAACAAGTGACAGTGACAATGCAACGCTCACGGCATCCTAGCCGGGCCGAGGCAGTGACACTAGAGTGCCACAAGAAACTCGCGGCACTCTATACACTTCGTTTATTTAATCCATAAACAAAACACGATTTAAAAAATAAATGAATAATCAAAATCCATTTTCTATTCATACTTAATTACTTACCTTTTAAAATTCAAATCTACTGTGTACAAAAGCAGCGTTTACTTTAACTCTAGTACACACCAAAATCAAACGAAAGTTTCATTCTACAAAATTTCAGAACAACTCTATCCCGTTTCTTGCCAGCTTTTCTAATTGTAATAAATGAGAAAACAAATACACAATCACAAAGTACGTAATAGAAAGGTATCTTGTATTCCTCCTGGGGGACTCTAAAGAAAAGTAATAAATCTCCGTTGTACCTCCGTCCTACTGATTTACACTCGTTGCTTCAGCCCATTGAAAATGGTTGTAAATAATAAACGAAATATATAGCATTCCTTCTAGCTGCTTATAAAAACAATTATGATAATTTATTGGCTTCGACTGCCATTGGGGAATAAATGATGCAAATTGTTTCATGAAGTTCTTATGCTGATTGAAAAGGGGAGAATTCTCTACGGTTTTGGGACTCGAAAATCCTATTAATAACTTCAATATCTTCATCTTCAGGCGTACACAATTGCAATTACAGTATTAATCTTAATAAAGCTTAGATGCAGTATGAAAAAGCCCCTTCAGGCCCGCAAAATTATGCAAATTGCAATCTAAACCGATACTCGATACGTGTTTCGCCACTCCACGTGGCATCCTCAGTAGCATGCAAGCTATTGGGCTAATAATATCTCTTAGAAACTCTCATTAATCACCTTGGGAAACCGTGGCCACTAGCACAGGCAAAGGAAGGAACACGGGTGGGTTTTAGTCAGTAAAGCCAGGCGCGCTCTAGCGGCCAGGCCGCTGCGGCCAGGTCGCGAGATACATACATTAGTATTAAATCGCCATGGAGCACGCGCACCTGGCCGTACGCGACCAGTGGACCCACCGACTATTCTCTGGCCGCTGCGGCCTGGCCACTAATGCGCGCCTGGCCTAAGAGTCAGACACGCCCTTCCGCTCCGCCCAGAGTGAGAAGTCATTTGTTGATTTCCCACCCAAAAAAAAACCTCTGTTTCAATTTAACAAGTTATTAATCCATAGCAATTTTTGATTTGGAGGTTTATCTTTTTCTTCATAAATCAAAATAGAAAAATAATTAAAAACTAAAATCACAGCTCAAATTAAATAAACCACCTTTTTATTTGAAAACCAACCAATTGTAAATGTTCTGCAATAGCTTCGGCAAATAACTAATTACATTAAAGCTCTGTAAAACTATCAAAAGTTCTTTTTATATCCAACCCTATTATTCAAGTTAAATGAAGTCGTCGAAAACTTTTATTTCTATACGAATAAACGGACCGAAGACTTGAAAGAAAAATACTCATTGAAGAACATATAATACTCATCTGTAATTGGATAAACATAAAAGTATCGCTTAGAATTGGATACGTACTCGTAAGTGGCTATAAGTGTACGTACTTCAAGTTTTAAAAGAAGAGGACAGTACCTAATAAAGCTCTAAGTGGAAGAGTATTTCTTGGGAAATACTAAAACCATACTTATATATTGGAGCAGCCGAGCATTTTCACGTTCTGATTTTAAAAGTAGATCGAGTCGCGATGAAGCAATAAGAGCATATGGTTTGGCAGATAAGATGACAGGTACATAACGCATTGACATTCACTTACCCCAAAATAAGTGGCGGTGGGCCCTTTACTTAAATAATGCTTAATCGAAAATTAATAGGATAAGCCAAACACAGGTCTGGATAAACCGTTGAATTGCACACTCATTACAAGGGTATATAGTAATGATGCCATTTTCATGATGAATTTATTTTGTCATCATTGTCATCGATATCGTTGATCAAAACCACAATTTATCTATGTTAGACAGTGTTCTTAATATGATGTCGAAAATAAAAATAAATACATGAATAACAATCAATATTTAATGGACGACGTTCAATTTAGTATTCACCTTTGGTCGTTCCTCATAATGTCATTGTTATCTGCCTCTACATAAGACAATTAAATCGTAAATTCTATTGTTAAGATAAGCCCAACTCGTAACGTCTCTGTTACATCAAAATTATTAACTATTGTTTGCTTCAGCGTTGATTTTACGTGAAAATAAGGACAATAATAGTCTTCATTGTTATGCTATTACGGTTTTGTTCAATTGAAGAGCCATGACCTAGAAACTTTGTTATATATTGAATCTTTGAATATTATTATAATATTGTAAGAGAAACATTTATTTGATTTTATTTTCAGATACTTTGAAATACCTTTTGCATGTGCTTTTCGTCTTAAATCGTTCTTAAGATTCTGCTCAATATTTCGGCCTGAAAATAAACTGATAACTAGTCAAAACTCTTCATAAATTCGTTATAAGATTAACATTTGCTACAATATCCAAATACAACACCATTTTCTCACGAGCTCAGCATATTATGTACTACATTTATTGCTCACACATCCTATAATAAAATTACGTCGGCCACTGCCGGCCATTATGATTCTATCCAGGCTCGGAATTGTGAACATTTATTCACGTAACCATTTCTACAGGACGACCCAACTACCTGGCGCGTAGAAGTAAAGTGCCGTGCCCACAATCATGGTCCTAAGTGCGAAGATTAAACGCCGAAGCTCTGACATTATACCACCATACCTCCCATTTCTGTTCCTTATTATTCTTTTATTACACAAACGCTGGTAACATTATGAAGGTTTAAGAAAATGTACGTGTAATGTCACGTTATGAACAAATGAAAGTAACTTTCGTCGCAGAACCTTTGTGCAGACCTGTATAATTCAATTATTTGTCACTTAGATGAGGATCTCTGGATTATTACGGAAACTGCGCGAAAGAGAAATTGTGGAACTCAAAGTTATACTGGGTCGGTACTGGTAGTAATAATTTTCCAGTTTTCCAGAACTTTGAATAAAAGATAAACTATAAAGCTAGTTTGCTTTTAAAAGGCAACTTCAATACCAGACGGAAATAATATTTCCATGTACAGTTGATAACAAAATGTGTCACTACATTCACAACACTTCATTTCTCAAAATCGGTTCAATAGCATACACTATTCATATATTTTTCTGCTGGAAATAAAAAGTAGCAGTCTCATCTCCGGTGTCCACAGTGGACTCAAATAATGCCGCAGACAGAGAAGTAAGTTTTTATAACGATGAAATATACACGCTATAAAGAAAAATACCAATAAATAAACAATTTTCCACATCATAAATCGTGTATAACAACAAGAAAACTGCAAATTTATGCAGATTTCATAGCGAAGCAGCGTGTCGCGCGCGTTTGGAGAGTCCGATGCCCCGCGATAAGACGGTACTCCTATATACGTATTTATGTAAATATGACTACATTATGTATATTAAACCGAGATTTTTCTGTTACATTCGCATATGAATGCATAAAGTGCGGCTTGGTGTATCTCTGCTGCTTCTTGTTTACATTATCCGCGAACAAATTATTTTTGAAATTGTTACGGCATGCTTGCAAAGCGGTAGATAATTAAAATTTTTGCTTGTTCATATTGTGCTCTTTAAGCGGGCGGTAGTTTTGTTGGCTTGCCCTGTTTGAGATAATTACGGAAGTGTCCTTTGCCGTTTTTAAATCAAGCATTTCGTGGCTCAGACTCAGTGACACAAACGGCTGATAAAGATCAGCAAAGGCAACAGAAGCAGGGCAAATTTAATGTCCCTGCCGCATTTAGTATTCCCAGGGTGAAAGCCAATCTGTTGTCTTATTTATTTGCTAATATTATTATAATTCTCAGTAAGACACGCAATCCATCTCATTATTGGGCACAGTTCCAATACAGAATTCCTAATTTTGATGGCAGTTCTTCACTTTCATGTAAGCTTTCAGCTTTAAGCTTTCATTATAATACTAGCCTATTACTGACCCACTGAGACACACCACAGAGGCCTTTACCTTGGCAAAGGCCTCTTCTCATATTTGTATGAGAAGGCACGAGCATTGATTGATCACCAAGCTTGCTTAAGAAAGTCCAGGTTTCCTCACGATGTTTTCCTTCACTGATGTCAATAATGTCCAAGATAAACTCAGAAAGTACTTATGAATTGAAAAAGGTACATTGGTACTTGCCCGGATTTGAACCCACAAACCTCATGCATGAGAGGCGAGGCCTTAACCGCTGGGCCATCAAGATATTTAATTAGAAAAACAAAAGCTTCATTATAAAAACTAAAAACGTAGACGAATGAAATTCCTAGGAAACAGGCTTCAGTCAGCAATAAACAGGGTACCAGGGTAGGGGGTGAATGAATACCTAATTATAATTCCGAGGCTGTTTCTTCTCCATTCACGACTTTTTCTTCTAAGCTATGAAATTTAAATTTATAATCGAATCTATTAAAGCTTTGTGTTCCCAAAATACTTAGAAGACAATCCCTTTGGAGTTGCGGGAAAGTGTTTTAATTAACCTCCTTCCGATTTCGACCTAAATTAATATTCTTGTTTGTATTTACTTATGTACCTACGCGGCTACTCTTGTTGTGCATTCAAGCCTTTATTTTGGGAAAATATCACAGGGGTAAATCGATTCTAAATTCAGCTGTGGCTGCCTGAATCTTGCCTGTTACCAAAAAATTTAAATACGCCAAAGTTTACTCGTGACTAACTAAATGCAAAGAAACCAAAACCTCACTTTCCATTTCAGATACTGAAAAAGTATAAGTATACAGAATATCTCAAATTACCGCTAATAATAACATTGCCTACTCATGCTAAATCAAATACCTAGAATTGAAAAACAAAGATACCAAAATAATGGAAAGAAACGGGGAATGAAAAAACAACTGTAGTCATAACATGCCATATAAAGTAAGATCTGAGTTTCCCCTAACCACATAATTTCACAGTAAAGGAAGCGATTACGTACGTTAATATTTTTTTTCGGAATGAAAGTTGTGAATACAACAACAATACTCGTACTTACCTGGATGGAATTTTCATGTTATCTGAAAATGGCAGAAAGCCAGATTATTCCGGCAGATTTTAAGAAAAGTGATCTAGATATATTGGCCGCAGCACTTCGGACTTCAAAAGTACCAACTGTCACTAATCTTTAATAATTGAAAAGACTAATCAGGAAGGAGATACTTTTTAGTAAACAAAGCACGTGGTATATCACTAGTGCTTTTTTAAAATGAATTCATCATGCGAGCCTACACCTCAGAAATCAATTGATTTAAATCTTTTACGGGTTTTAATCTGTACAGCACGGAATCAACAATGTTTTCCATACGCAACGCTGAGCAAATTCCCGCTAGTCGTATACATAAGTTGTATGAATCATTAACAAAATCATCTCATATTGCAGAGGATGTTACGAATATACTATGACGTCAAGTTCCCATTACCTTATAACTAATGTCAATAGAATAGATTGTTACGACAGCGAAGCCGCGGGAACAGCTAGAGCGAGTCATACAACCATTAGTATTGATTTATTGAGAAATTGAGTATCTGATGATTTTTACATTATGACGATGAAGAGCAGTTTTTTCAGATTTTTACATATTTTTATCTTTCCTACTGCCTTTCACGCTAGACTGGAAACAGGGATACTACAGAGGTAGGATTTGAAGGTTTACAATATCTTACGAGCTTCCCAATTCTTCTAAGCAAGCTAAACCCTGGCAATATGCCTGGGAATGCAAGAAAGAAGGAGATACGTACACTTTTCAATATAAATCTTATCTAATAAATCTAGTAAATGCACGTCGGTACTTCAAACAGCGCGGTCCCCACTGGCAAAGATCCAGACTTTCGTAGGTGTTGGCGTGACGGAGACCATGAAATGATGTAAGAGAAGGTTTACTCCGTCAATGAGGATAGAAAAATAGGCAAATTGTGACTGGTTGCTAACTGGTTCCGACTCACAGTAACCTGAAATGGCCTTGGCAAGCATCGCAAGACACACAACTCCGCCCACGATCGACCTTCGGTTTCCTGACGAGTGATGTGGCAGCATCTACATTGGACAGAAGTCACGCAAAACCCTGCATAGCGTAAGCAGAGTTTACCGTGCGACTAGCATATATACAACATCCCGACATCAATCGTCAGGCAGTTGCCCACCAGACGCGACACCCGTCCGGTCAGAGGATCCTCCCGTTACTATAGAGTAGTATAGAGGATGAGTGAACTTTACACCCTGTTCCTCATAACTCTATAGCAATTATGACCCATTCCATGTCGCAGAACAGACCTGTGTCCCAGTAGCAGGAGCGTCATCGTCACAAATCTATTGGTGACGACTTTTTTTTATTGATTATAGGAAGTACCTACTTGTCATCCATTAGAAAGATGCACGTGCATGCAAAAACGAAAAATGTTCTGTCTTCAACATGCCATCGAAAAAGAATCTCTTATAGAAAATAATAATTGCATTGAAAATTAATGTGTTATTAGTCCTAGAAACACGTGCGTACCTACTGGAATAAAAACATTAAAATAGGTAAAATAAAAACCGTTAAAACATAAAATTACGTTAGAAGTTAAACATGCAAATCAATTTGTGACCGTAGACCGAGCCGAAATACTGTTTTCTCACCTTTTACATCGTTTTTATTTTGTTACTGCCCCGTTAGGTCTAAAGGTCGCAAGCGCTACCACTAAGTATGACGCCTTGGGTTCGATTTCCAGGATTATCAAAGTGTTATTGGGTTTTTCTACCAGGAATTTCTCAGTAGCAGCCCGGAGTCTGAATTTGTGCCCGGTTGATGGCAATAGAGTCGCTCCCTATGACATGGGACTTGAACATAACCGGCGAAATGTAAGTGTACTACACGTACACCTTTGCCTGGGGTTACAGGTGTGATGTCATGCTATGTTCTTTTGTTATTCTCATCATCTGCCTAGCCTTTTCACAACTATGTAATGTTAAGGTCAGCTTCCAGTCGAACCAGATGCAGCTGAATATTAAATATTTTACATGGAGCGATTGCCTATCTGACCTCCACAACCCAGTTACTGGGTAATACGATACCTCTTGGTAAGACTGGTTGTCAGCCTTTCGGGCTTCTGACGATTCTTAACGACTGTCAAAGATTTTCGAATGACAGCCGGGACCAACGGCAACGTGCTATCCGAGGCACGGAGAGTTCTTGGTATGTAAAGATGGTCACCCATCCATGGACCAACAGCGGCAAGCTTAGCAAATTCAAATTCAAATTCAAATTCAAATTCAAAAGTCATTTATTCAAATTAGGCTGAGAATCAGCACTTATCGAACGTCAAAATTACATAAGACAGTCCCCCAAAAACGCCCGCCCTTCACCACTTCCTAGTGCTTTTGCTGGAGAGAAGAAGTGGCGCAACAAACTCCCCAGCAGCACAGCTGTCTGTTCAGTTAGAAAAAAAAAACTTGATTCTATACAATAGTATGCAAATAATTTACATTACTCAACACAAAACATTCAATAAAATATATGCCATAATGTCAGCTAGCACGCGCCAATGTACCAACAAAAAAAAAAATATCGAAATCTAAACTCAAGCAAAAATAAAAACTAAAAAAAAAAAACGTAAACAGAACTTAATACCCGAATTATAAAGCCTCCAGGCATAAAGGGCGTGCCCGCTTACATATAGCTAATAAAGCTGTAACTCGAAGTCACATAATTAGATATGATAAACTAGGACCATTGAAGTAAAAATAAATCAAAAATAGATCAACAGTTAGGCAAGAATAATATATAATCTACTGTCGAGGTCGCTAGCTAATCACATATTGCAATACAACTCATACGAAAACATTGTAATGAGTAGATCATGTCAACAATAAATAAAAATAAAATAAATTGTATAATAAAGTCAAATAAATTAAACATTCTATAAACTCATATAACCTGTCAGTAGGTAAGCTAATTCTGGAGAAAGAACATAAACATTGTCTTGAGTTAATCACAGCGACCAACTATTTTTATCGCTTAAGTAGTCATTGATAGAATAGTATGCCTTTGAACAAAGGTTGGATTTTACTTTAGCTTTAAACGCATTAAAAGGCAAATCTAGCAGAGAAGTGGGTAGCTTGTTATAAAAGGTTATACCAAGCCCAACAAATGAGTTATGAACCTTATGAAGCCGGTGAAAAGGAGCTCGTAATTTGTCTTTATTTCTGGTGTTAATATTGTGGATATCACTGTTTTTAGTGTATACGTGTATATTTTGCCTAATATATAAGATATTGGCGAAGATGAATTGTGATGCCACTGTAAGAATACCAATATCTTTAAAAAAATCTCTCAGAGAGACTCTGGTACCTAGTTGGTAAATTGCTCGGACAGCTCGTTTTTGAAGAACAAATATATTTTGAATGTCAGCGGCTTTGCCCCACAGCAGAATACCATAGGATAGCTTAACTACCCGCATGGCTGTTATTACTTAGCCACAAGCCCCTCCCTTGAATTTAGTTCTTTTTTTATTCTCAGATCCCATAAAATGATCCTTCTACATCTTCTTACGATGTGTGCGAACTGTTCAAATACTACCCGCCTTCTATTTGTAAGGTCTGACACTGATCCGAATTATGATTGAATCCAAACCTATTTGAATGCCTCCTTTGTTGGTACAAACGCGTCATCATTATGTGTAGAGAGTTTTAGCAAATAGAATTTATATTCGAATTTACTCTCGTACATAGAATTTAGTTGGGTGTTTGAAAGGGAATAATTATTTGGTTATTAAGATTTAATAACATACATACATAAACTCACGCCTTCTTCCTATGGGGTAGGCAGAAACTACCTGCTACGATCGATACATACTCCTTTTGCCTTGTTGTGTACGTTCATACATCGGTCATACTGGCACGCCGGTTGCGAGTACTACGCACCTGACCTTTCTGAAGAACATCACCAATAAGGTCACTTTATGTCCTCCTAGGGCCTTTCCAGTCACATCTGCCCTCTCAACATGACCAAACCATCTAAGCATGCTCTTTTCAATTTTAATTACATCAACATAACTAACTATTATATCTGTTAATTAAACTATTCGCGGAATAATTATAGAATTGCTTTGGGCTACTAATTCTTCGTATTTGCGTGGTTTGACTTGTTTGTTTGTATCTATAATATAAAAATTAGTCGCTGAATGTGTTGCTAAGCGCAAAACTCGAGAACGGTTGGACCGATTTCGCTAATTCTTTTTTTTAAATATTCCTTGAAGTACGAGGATGGTTCTTACGGAGAGAAAAATTCTAGAAAAAAAAAAAAATAATATTAAAGAATCGACTGTTAGGCGATACGAAGTTCCGGTCAGCTAGTTTTAAACCGTGACGAGCCCCAAATCCATAATCTGTAGCTATTTATAAAACTAAAAAAAATATTGCATCATTAATTCCTTAAAACATTCTAACATATTGATTGTTCCACCGATTCAGGAAAAGATAAACACAGATGTATCAATTACTTTACAAAGCTGCGGAAGTAGTGAGCGTCAGTTTGAAACAGATTGTTTCGATGTACTCCGATGGACCGGCAACCTGTTACAGTTCGTGCAATATTAAGATGTTTTAGCCGAACGTGTTTGCATGGCGCTTCCAGCGTTGGTTTTGTTGAGATCGGTGTAAAGTGCTGGGAAATGGTTTAGTGAAACATGGATATACTGACCGTATTGTAAAATAACGAGGGTACCTAAATATGTAATGGGTCTTTGCTTTGAAGAAGAGTGACATGCATTCTAGTTGCAAATTGAAATCAACACCCCAACCCAGTTTCAATCACAATAAAACAAGGAAATTCCAAATCTATTGCTTTTTATGTTTGATAAATTCGTCTGATCAACAACGTAAAAAACGCAATGAATGTTGTTGAGCTGTCAAAATGAAAGACTGGTGCCATTGCAGGTGTGTAATAGATAGGCCATCCACGAAGATAAACCTCACTCCGCTCCGCTCCGTAGTAAAGTACAGCTACAGCAATCGCGGAGTGGGGCGCTTCTTCGTGCATAGCACTATCTGTACCCTGCAGTCTGATAATCCCTTTCTTGCAACCTGATTTAGAAAATGGCAACACATTAGTAACACTTTTCCAATCCTGGAAGTCTAACCCAGGCTCCGCATTCAGCAGTGGTGCTTTCTACCCTAGTCCGTGATGGAAGAGACCAAGTAATCTATCAATCAGTAGGTAGATTGCTACTCACTGATGATAACTAGGTTTAAATAACGCCAGTACCTATCTCCCATTACACCTTAATTAATAGTTTTCCATATAACCTTTACATAAATTCTGAAAAAACCAAAGGTAAGATAAATGCGTGTGACAAATTAAATATATGTGACGGAAGAACAATATGTAATTCACTCGCTTTTAATGCTCCCAAAGCCATTCCCGATGCGGGGATCGTTCAGTCACTGACATCTGCATTGCAGGTCTTGAAATAAGAACCTTAATTATTTTATTGAATAACAGAAGTAGGCCTCTCTAGGCTTACATTGGCAAAGATAAGGAACGTTTGTTATGTAGGTAGTTAATTGACACGCCGCGCCGCGTTGGTAGTTAATTGCAATGGCACGCATTTGAAGTCACGCTTGAGCGTGACTTTGCGCAAATCCATAATAAAATACAATAGACGACGTATTTTTAATAACCTCATCCGCTAACTGCTGAAAGAGTCAAAGAATAACCCTGTAAGAAATCGACACGTTTCACAATCTCAGCGAAGAATCCTCAGGATGACGATTGGCTTGTTGTGAACCCGGACACGAGGTAAATAAATACAATGCAATATAATCTAAGAACTGAAATCTGTACACAAAATGGAAAACCCTGCCTCTCAAACTAGGAAACCTGTATCTTGAGAGACAGTGATTCAGCTTAAAAGTGATGCTATAAGTATAAAAGTAGACTGTGTCGATCTACCTGAGCGACTAGGTGTTGCCACGATAAGTGCCGAACGCAAAGACTTTGCGTTCTATTTTTGGTATTGGTTATGTAGGTAATTAGTAAGAAGTCTTTGGTGTGTAATGGAACGCTTAGCTCCTCGGAGCTAAACGTTGATACAATTAAAATAAAGAGAGGTTAAAGGTTAAGAGTTAGAGTCTAGAGTATAGTTAGGTTATAAGAGGTAAAAGGTAAAAAGGTTAAGAGGCCGGCTTCACACGACGTGGGATGCTCAGGATAGGCGGGACCAGGACCGAGCTGAGGTGCAGGTAGGCTGACGGACAGGAAGGCAGGCAGGCAGGGAGCCGCCGCACACGCCGCACGCTGAGTAGGAGGTTCCTTCACCCTGTTGAACGGAGAGGTAGGTGTGAGAGGTAGCTCCTGACGTCACGTCACTCGACGTCGGTGACGTGACGTCAGGAGTCGTGATCTTAGCCCTCACAGCACGACGTCACGAGTGACGCCGACGCGTCCCTCCTGTTAGCGTGAGGTACCACGAAAGTACCTCCGCCTCCTAGCTACCTCTCACACCTACCTCTCCGTTCAACAGGGTGAAGGAACCTCCTACTCAGCGTGCGGCGTGTGCGGCGGCTCCTCTGTACTCCCTGCCTGCCTGCCTTCCTGTCCGTCAGCCTACCTGCACCTCAGCTCGGTCCTGGTCCCGCCTATCCTGTGCATCCCACGTCGTGTGAAGCCGGCCTCTTAACCTTTTACCTCTTATAACCTAACTATACTCTAGACTCTAATTCTTAACCTTTAACCTCTCTTTATTTTAATTGTATCAACGCTTAGCTCCGAGGAGCTAAGCGTTACATTACAGGTGATATCGATAGATACTTGAAAGACTAATCGATCGAGTCGAACCCGCACTGGGCTCGACTGGTGGATTACGGCCCACTCCCTCTTACAGAGAGGAGGCCACTGGGAGCGTTATGATTAATTATTTATGATTAAGCGAATCAATCAAACTCGTAAATATCGATATTTCTTTTTGATAGCCACACGTAGAGTACCACTCACATAGTCGGGAACCCTCTTAGTGGATGGGATTATCCGCTACTCCTATACCACACAATGCAATGGTAAAATCAATGTCTCCCGCCCTCCACCAATATAACACATTCATTTATGTACCAGTTACGTACAATCAATCTGCCTAGCCTTTTTCCAACTATATTGGGGTCGGCTTCCAGTCTAACCGTATGCAGCTGAATAACATATTTTACATGGAACGACTGCCTATCTGACCTTCACAATCCAGTAACTGAGTATATAACGACACTCTTTGGTAAGACTGCTTGTCAGACTTTCGGGCTTTTGACGACCCGTAACGACTGTCAAAGATCCACGGATGGCAGCCGGGACCAACGGGTTAACGTGCTTTCCGACGCACGGAGGAGTCTCGGTATGTTAAGATGGTCACCCATCCACAGACCAACCCCAACAAGTGTAGCTTAACCTGATGGATCGAACCGTGTGACTGTTCTTACATAGCCACGAGCTCCTCACCAATAGGACTTGTGGCTAAGTAATAACTAACAGCCAGTTATGGACAATTGATGACCAATTAATGATACCAATTATAGCTATTTGACGGTTAATTCATTGCACAATATCTACTACGCAATTTACATTAAATGCTTGATTATGGTAATTGTATTGCTGATCCATTGGTTCAAAATAAAATACATTTTGTTTACAAAGTACCTACATGCGGGCAAAGTATTTATAAAATTCCTTACCTTACTCTTGTGTCACCACAAACTATACAAGTGTACATTTTGCCCTTTAGCAATGCAGATAGCGGGGCCGATCGCTGTTCAAGGGGCTGTAAAGTAGGTACCTACCTGCCTAATTTACTATTAAGAAGAGCAGAGATTGAAAAAGCTAAAAAAAAATCGTATTAAACAAATTTATTTACAAAGATTTGTACGCCCTCTTTATAATCTTTTTGTACCATTATTATTGTAGTACCTATATTAAACAAATGAATAAATGGCTTATGACTTTGTAATGCAGTACTGAAAATGGCTTTCCATAGAGACCACAGTAAATAGGCCATAAATATCACCATGTGGGTTTGGAGATGATACCCATCCTTTTGACAACTAAATACGATAAATAAATCAAAAGAGCTATCACTGACTTGTTCCCTTCTTGTTCCATTAAAATATCTATAGTTTTAAAACTACGATCCTAAAACACGATTAATTTAAAAAGAAGTTCTTTTTTCAATTAGGCATTTGAACTTTTCAAGTTATAGCGAGAAAAACCTTAGTCAGTACTTTTAAGTTTCTGCGTTTATTTGGTTGAAGCGTGTTGGATCCATCTTTTTTATAGAGGGGTTCCTTAACTACCTCTGCGGCAAAACGAGGTTTTAAAACTCCATGCGCGTAGAGTACCTATGTACCTAGATCAATACCTACTTTATATACTCCAGCATTCGTCTGTCTGTATGAATTTAAAATTCTACGTGAACTTATTCTGAAAACAGTAACATTTGAATTCAAGATTTTTACAGACGTTAGGTATGAAGGCGTGAATAGAACTATTGAAATGAAGGTGCCAAGAACACATGTAGATTTTGAAGTTTGAGCTCGCTTTGTATGGATTTAAATAAGATAGATGAATTAATATATTTTGATAAGTAAATTGCGAAAATAAATTGAAATTTGTATCAAATATTATGCACAGTAGGGTCCAGATTAGTAGATTAAAAAATCCGGCCAAGTGCAGGTCAGACCACGCATAATAAGGTTTCCGTTGTTAAGATGAATTTATCCCAAGAACAAACTTAACATTGTAGTTGAAAAACATTTTCCCCCTTTTTTTGGGTGGGAAATCATTAAATGACTTCTCCCGCTCTGGGTGGAGCGGAAGGGCGTGTCAGACTCTTACTGACTAAAACCCACCCGTGTTACTTCACTTGCCTGTACGTTATGCCAGGGGCCACGGTCTCCCGTTAGGACTATCCCGAGACCCCGGCAGGCATCAGCCCTAGCGGACCCCGTCAAAACATTTTCCCCCTTACATTAAAACTACAAATGTAAGTTTGGATGCACAATATTCAGTCATTTACCATGTTATTTTAAGACCATAGACTTCTTATAGCTTTTCCTGTTATCTATAAGTATAGAAATATTCTCTGTAATTTTTTAAAATTTTTGGCTCCGCATTTTCGGAGTTATAGAGATTTTCATCTATTTTCTTTAATAACATAACTGTTATTTGTAAATCATTAAAAAAATGAAATTTTCATAACAAGCTCAAAAAGTTTTATTCATTTATTTACGTTGCACGTTCGTGTTTGGGGGTCACAGAAATAGGTCGTGTAGTTTCTGAGCAAATCGGCTGTAACAGGCGGTCAGACAAACACACGAGTGATCCTATAAGGGTTTCACTTTTACATTCGGACGTACGGAACCCTTAAAATGGATATTATTTTAAATATGTATATTTTATTTTATGTATTTATTTGGACCACAAGGATCCATGATGTTAGTAATACCTTAAAGCTAGTGTTAGTAGTAAATTATTATTAAGTTTGTAATTGAAAGACATTTTGCACAGAAGATGACCAAGTAAGGTATTATAAAACAAATATTATTTTATTTATTTATTCAACTAAATACCTAAAATTTACGTTCACACTGGGTCCAATACATTTAAAATCAACCCCTACATTGAAATCCCTTGCTGTGACTTTTAAAATATTCCCATTAACATTTCTTTTACACTGGCGGCTTACCTTTATTAACAAAACGGCAAAAAAAAAGACAAAGCTGTATATGCTAGAGAACGAAAACATTCCTAACAAATGGAATATCATCACAGTAACATGAGAAAGAAAGATAACAAAATTAATATCAGAATGGAAAACAGATTCACAATATTAATTAATTATTCATGTTTTATCTAAGTAATTACTCATACGATTGAAGTAGATGAACCGGTAATATCCAACATTTCAGTACAGTTAAATTATGTAATACGTTATGCTTTGATACAAACTCACTGAAATCAAATCTAAAACGATGTTTATTGAAGCAAATACCGCTTCGTAATTAAAAATGTTTGCCTCATAAAGACCGAGTGTATCTAGTAGGATGGTTGGCCCCACTTTTTAGAAAAAGAGATTTTTAATTTAGTTTAGGGCGGAATAATCTGAATTTTATCCTTTGAGGGATCTGAGTTTTATCATTTAAATTGGCGTCGCGCAGAGGCGGGGTGTGCCAAAGGCAGTTGGCGTCAGCCACCAAGTACTTGCAGAAACTTCGATTAACGAGTTCCGAAGATTTAGTGGCTGCATAATCGCGGAAAAATTACGCTTTTCCAAATTAATCACATAATGCTGGCAATGTAGGTATGTCATTAACATTGCAACACTGCAATATAATAACAAACTATCTCTATTGAATGTAGTGTCAATGAAACCTCAAATTAGAAAAGTTTCTTAGTTTAATAAGAATGTTTAGTGTCAACTAACTCAGTCTATATCACGATATATTATTATATTGACTAAAACTAAACGTGGTTCCAGAGAATCTACAATTAAGTTTGAAACTTATTTGTTCAGTTACAATCATGGAGATTCTCAAGTGTTACACGACGCTACAATATTATATCTGGCGACAAACTCCTATCTGCGGCTTGATCTTTGAATTAGCTCCAGCGACTCACTAATTATCATAAAGTTTTAACAGCGACGAACTCTTGGCAACACTATCAGCTTCTCAGCAGAATTTCTTGAAATGTTTGAATATTTAGCAAAGGTTTTTTTGACTCAGATAATCCTCATTTAAGTTCTTGTCCTTAATTTAATGTAGACAGTAGTGATTTTTGATGATATCAGTTACAAATGAAGAAAATACTTGAGACTACTTCACTCGGTTTTATTAAACTTCAAAATATTGAGTAAAGAATTCACTTCAGAAAGAATTATCAGATTTCTGTAATCAAGTACTTACCTACCAAAAAATATGATTTACCGAGCTTTTCCCAACTCTATTGGGGTCGGCTTCCAGTCTAACCAGATGCAACTGAAAACCAGTATTAAAACATGGAGCGACTGTCTATCAGACCTCCACAACCCAGTAATTGGATAATACGATACCTCTTGGTAAGACTGGTTGTCAGACTTTCGGGCTTCTGACGATCCGTAACGACTGTCAAAGATCCAGGAATGACAGTTGGGAGCAACGGCTTAACGTGCTTTTCGAGGCACGGAGGAGTCTTGGTTTGTAAAGATTGGTCACTCATCCATGGCCCAACCGCGGCAAGCGTAACTTAACCTGCTCGATCGACCCATGCGGCTGTTATTTATTACTTAGCCACAAGCCCTATTCCTACCTACCTTAAAATATGTTTACAGAAATGACTATCATTTACTGTATATGCAGTCATCAACCGAGGTTATCGTTGTGGAATTACTAGAAATGCATAATAAACACAGTAAGTGCCTATGTTTATTATTTCATTTTTAATCACTGAAACTTAACATAACAGGAAAACCGCGTTGCAAAAACA
This sequence comes from Conistra vaccinii, assembly GCA_948150665.1. NCBI lineage: Eukaryota > Metazoa > Arthropoda > Insecta > Lepidoptera > Noctuidae > Conistra > Conistra vaccinii. The sequence continues at coordinate 9,712,908 of OX411323.1, read as the reverse complement.
AATTGTTCCCATTTATACAAAAATAAATGAAACAACTGTATTGACAGTAAAAAAAATAAAAATACTCGTGGTAAAATGCCTTATTATGGCATTGAGTTAAATGTGTAGTACTTAGCTCAATTTATTATGGTGGATTTGTCGATAAAATTGATATTATTACTTCACCTTAACGGGTCGGGCAACGGTGACCAGACACACTGTATAAATTAATGTTTACAATAAAGTAAAATAAAAATGTGTGAACGTAAACGAAGCAAACAGATCGTAGCAGGTGGCGTTGAGCCCATAGGAAAAAGGTTTATGAATGTATATATCTTAAACCATATAAATTCTATATAGGTATGTAGGTACATACTTGCTTTGCCAAGTCAAGAGTACTTTTTGACTTTTCTTTGTAAGTAGGTACATCAAAGTAAAAAATTTGCAACGTTTTAATCATTAAATAAACGTAGACATAAATCTCATTACGCTTATAGAAGTTCAAAGTTCTTAGAGAGAGAAAAAAAAAATTGCACTTTATAAACATAAAAAGTACCGCCAGCTTCGCGAGTTTGTATTCAGTAATCATTGTACAAAGACTTGAAAGCAAACTTATAACAGTATTGGTAGTAGAGAAAATGCAGACACTGTTTTGTCCACGGATGTTTTGTCCATGTTGTGAAAAAAAGTAACTGCAGTGGCCATTCCAAAATGCTAATTCACTTTTGACGCTCACTGTACCCATATACATATATATTTTTTTTATGTGTATTTTTAGTATTCAGGTTGATGGAAATTAATTTATAAATAAAAATCACATGATATGTGAAATGTAAAACCTACGTTTTTAGGGTTCCGTAGCAAATGGCAAAAATGGCAAAAACGGACTCATTATAATTTCGTCATGTCTGTAAGTTAGTCTATCCGTCTGTTTGTCCGGATGTGACACCGCCATTTTATTCGAAGACTACATCGACCCGATAGCGATGAAAATTGGATAGGTGTATTTTGGTATAAAGAGGGTTGGCAAACTACAAAAAAAAGCCCATACATACCCATAACCATACCCACATACGAAACACAAAACCTGGAAAAAATAATAATATGCAGTCTATAATTGTAGATATACTAGGGGAGACCGGGACCACAATTAACAAAAAAAATACTTTTAGTTGTATCTTCGAAATGATTTAATATTTAGACTTGATTTTTTTATGAAATGATGCTTTAATTATTCAGGTATCATGGTATTAACATAAATCAAACATAAAAGAAATGATGTCTCAAATAGAACGCTTTTTCTCCAAAAAGTCAGTTGTTAATTCTTACCTCATCTTCGGGGCTAGAATTAACAGCTCTGAGGTAAGTATTAACAGAAGGGGCAACAATTAACATTATGTTATGCCAACTGATATAGAAGAAAACAAATATATGTATGACAATATTTTTTGGTATTAATAAAAGTGAAATGAATACAGAATTGTATGGAACACATTTTCTTATTAATTTATAATACATATCAAATACAATTCAGGCAAGTGAATGATGTGATGTCGCCTTTGATAGACCTAGTTTAGGCCCAGTCATTACAAGAGATAGGTATATTGAATCCAGTCAGCACGATGTATCTTTATTACAGTTGACGCCCTAAAAAATACAAAAATATTGATTGATGTATTTTATTATGATGTATTTTATTATTATTTATGTACACACAGTAAAATACATAAGTATAGATACTACATTTTTAGCGCGTTTATACGTTTTTACTGAGCTCGTGCTAGAGCTTTTAGCAGAGGTCTTATGGTTTTGGACCAAGAAATCACTAGCATATTTCTGCATGTCTGATGATTCAGCTACCGATTCATAAGATATTTGCGTTCTCACCACATCTGGGGTAGGTATTAACACGTTAATACTGACCCCGCCGATTTGTTAATTATAACCCCAAAGGTACATTTTTAGTATTAAATAACATAACAAAATACTGGTTAATAATTACACCAATACAGCAATGTAGCATTATTAAGTATGAAATATGCTTCTAGGAAAACAAAAAACATAATCATTACACCTTATATTTCGAGAATAAATCAAAAAATTTAAAAGTTAAAAAAGTTCGTTACGTGTGTGAAAATGTCGTCCGGTATATAACACATTCCGATGCTGCGCAGACCGCAGCTGACCAACCCCGAGCCATGCGGAGGGATCTGGTCGGCATATTGAAGCACGCGCTGTAGGTGTAGTGTTTATAGTTTTGGAGAAAATCACTTGTTAATACTTACCTCTGTTAATTGTAGCCCCGGTCTCCCCTACTTACTTTATAGATAACAACCGCACACAAAACTTTAATTGTCATAGTTTTTTTGGAGAAATACTATGAAATACAAAGTTACATTTGCGGCCGGTACAATCAAAACTTTGCGTATTTATTCATTCATTCCGACTACGGAACCCTTCACTGAGCGTGGTGCGCACGCACTTGGCTGGTTTTTAAACTTCCTTTTTTTTTACTGATTCGTAAAAATTATTAAGAAAACGAAAGAAAGAAAAAGTAGGACGTTGACGGTTAAGAAAACCTTCATTGTGTCGTAATGACACTCTTTATGTCAATTTTAATAATAACATGTATGAATCATCCTGTAACATGTGTGTCTGCGCTGAACAGTTGTCGCATTGTTTAAATATTTCGGCTATTTAGTTTATCGCAACAGTTGTACATATTTATTTAACCGGTATTTAGGTAGTTATTCACACAATGTATTATTGTCATGCGTGCTTATCGGTGTTAATGAACAAAAGTATTATCCATACATACACTGAGTCACTGAGTGTCCGTAATTTGCATAATTGGTAAACATTTTATAAATTTTTGAGTAACTATGAATAATTTTTGTAATAAAAAGTAGGTACCTATGTAATTCATATTTTACATGATGAAATACCTCTACTGCAGGGCAAACGCCACTTCTAATTCAGAGTAAGAAGGAAGTGGTGAAGGGCCGTTGAACTGTCTTATTTATTTATTTTATTATTTATGTACACACAGTAAAAAACATTCAGATAAGACAATCATAATTTTGAGTTAATTAAATTGTTAATTAACGTTAACGTTAACGTTTGTGTTAATTTAGATTTTTTGTCTTATGTAATTTTGACGTTCGAAAAGTACTAATTCTCAGCCTAGTTTGAATAAATAACTTTTGAATTTGGATTTGAATTTTCATGATAGTCACATTGGCATGCCTCTGCTTTTAACTTCGAAGCGTAGGTGCTTATTTGTTTAACAAGCTATAGTCTCCAAACTCCTATTTTCTATAATTAACATACGTATAACATTACTGTTAACACGGTCTAATGAAGCTTAACATTACTTGTGAATATGTTTCGAAGCAACAACGCGTTACGAACTCTTTATGTTATAATGAAGCCATAACAAAGAGAACAAACGCCTCTTTTGATGATGTTTTGTAACAAAACTCCCACTCTATGTTTATTAAAGGCAGATAAGGTACTCATAGGTACTTATAAGTAATTATCTTCGAATTAGAAGGTATTTATAGCAGGCTGCTTCAAGCAGGAAAATAACAACCAACATACCTACCTACACGAATTTCGTGTTTCGTGTGTAGACATTGGGCCAATAATGTTTTAAACAATTAAGTAAGTATCACAAAACATTTTTTTTTTTTAATAACCGCCGATGTTCTACAAACTCTGGGTTTAGAATCATGTACTGAATTCATAGTAACAGTTTACGAGTCGATATGATGACCTATGGCACTGAAATTTGGTCGCTCACAATGGGCCTCATTAGAAGGCTGAAACTCAACCAAAGGGCAACGGAGAGAGCTATGCTAGGAGTTTCCCTACGATCAATCAGAAATGAAGAGGTCCGTAGAAGAACCAAGGTAACCGACGTAGCCCAAAGAATTGCCAAACTTAAGTGGTAGTGGGCAGGGCACACAGAACAGATGGCCGATAGGGCCGAAAGGTTCTGAAGTGGCGACCGCGTACCGGAAGACATAGCGTTGGAAAGCCGCAAACTAGAGCGATAACCTGGTGAAGGCCACAGGAATCTGCTGGATGCGAGAAGCACAAAACCGGTTGAAGTGGCGTGTTTGGGGAGGCCTATTTCCAGCAGTGGTCGTCTTTTGGCTGAAATAATGATAATGATTATGACACATCTTGTCCCTTACCTACACCCTGCATAACAGTAACCTGAAAATTAGTTGAAGAGTAACTAGAAGGAGAAATTGTCAATCATTTGATGACTAACACAATTTTTTAAGACCTTTGTAAGTAACAATTTATGGACATATTAGTCTGAAATAAATTTTAATTTAATTTAATTTAGTTTAATTTCCAAAGCCAAACGATTGAACGATTTTGATTGGACTCAAACGATGTAATATCTTGCATGCTCTTGTATGTATACAATTTTTAAACAAATAAAAAAATCTTATCTTATCTTATCCAATGACCAATTTCTTTGCATAGACAAAAATAAAAAATTCTTCGAGCGCCAAAAAGTCCATCAATTTCCTAAGAAAATAAGAGCAGTTCACAGTTTACACATTAGACGTGCAGTGAAGCGTGGTGGCTGTCGGCTCATTATTATTTCTTCAGCAAACGCCCAAGTTCGAGGGCCGCGGCATCTCTGAAGTTAATTAAACGGCGTCTTCATTATAGCCAGACTGCACGTCTTCACGTCGCGTCTCGACAAACGTAGCCAACCTGCGAATTGTGACGTACTTACTCGTGCGTGGTAGTTTTCTAATTTCGTAGAGCTTTATGAGTTTTGTTAAAGTACGATATTTGTGAATTGACTTTACTTCGTACGTAGTTAATAATTAGGTTTCAATTTAGTATTTCAGAAAACTTGCTACCCTTTGTTCCTCAATATCAAACTGTGTGCTTAACGTTATAGATTTGATTGATTCGATTTTTCAAGGTCTTTTACATTCAAAAGTTATTACAATGTTGTTTACAAACAATCTTATTCTATTTGTAAATAAATCGTGATTTATTTTTTACATAGGCTACTTATATATCGCCTTTACAAAAATTTTAACACGTTATTATTATCAAGTTTTGCGTTGACATGACTATTAACTTATTTATGTGCAAGTCTTAGTTGGACTCACATAAAATTAATTTAAAGTATTTAAGATACAGAACGTCCGCTATATTATAATATATTATGTATTATTTTATAATCCTACTATATAGAATATTATATTATAATAATTATTAATTATATTACTACATAATATTATAAATGTGAAAGTTTGTATGTTTGTCACTCAATCACGCAAAAACGGCTAAACGGATTTAGAAGTAGGTACCCGAATATTTTATAACCTGAATTAACACATAGGATACTTTTCATTGGGATAGTACATTCCCGTGGGACAATTTCCGACCTCAACGCGGGCGAAGCCGCGAACAAAAGCTAGTAATAATTATAAGCCTAAAAACAGTTATTGTACTAAGCCTTCCACGTGCCGTATATTACCTCGTTAAATAGTTATACATATATAATCAGCTTATTTATGTTCCCGCTGCTGGGACACAGGCCTCCTCTCTGTGAGAGGGAGTGGGCCGTAATCTGCCACGCGGACCCAGTGCGGGTTGGTAGATATCACATGTCTTCGAATTTGTTGGTTCTAAGACATGCCGGTAACCTCACAATGTTTTTCTTCACCGTTTTGAGAGCAGTGGTGATAAAATTATTTACACAAAGTAAAGCGCCTGCCTGGGTTCGAACCCACGACGTACAACTCGTAATTCGGTGCCGTTACCACTAGGCCACGACTGCTCTCATTTAAATAGTTATTTTGTAATAATAAATCCTTGATCTTTTGTATTTAAATCCCAAGCATATATCGTCGCCCTCCCAGCTAACTGTCGTAACTAGCTATTGATATTTTTCCAGGGCAACGGTTTTTCGGTCGGGCGCTACAATCGTGTTACTGTAGTGGCGTTAGTTGTGGCTTTATTAAATAATTAATATCGTTTTTATATTGCTCTTTGCTCACTCTTTAAGTTAGTAGTTTCTTTAAAGCCCTAAGGTATCTATTTATTTAGTTATATTCATTTGAAACAGATACGTCACTCTGTGAGAAATTTGTTTTAAAACTTGTGTCTGTTACGACTTCATTATTTTGTATAAAAATATAAATAAAACTCTAATAATGTTATATAAATTCATTAAAAGTAATAAAAATGTTCGTTCGTTAGCGTAAAAAGCTACAAGTTACGTGCAAGAAGTCAAAAAAAAATGTGTTAATATTTTTGGCAATTTTGGTATGTTAAACTATAAGTAATGAGATGATTTGACAAAAAGGGCCAATTTTCCAAAAGGGTTTCATATTCGTACAAAAAGCTTTTGATTTGGATAACATAAATGAAAAAAATAATGTGTAAACAATATAGACTATAATTCTAGCTAAGTGCCCTATGTGGATAAAAATCTCACTAACTGTAGTATGTGTGCATATACGACAGTTAGTGAGAATATTTCTTCCCTTCTTTTGCACATACGCAAAACAAAATACGTGATTATCTTCTAAACGGTAGATGACACAGATACGACGATTAGAGAGAACTTATTCGAAACAAAATTATGAACACGTAGGTAATGTCAGTGCAGATACGTCAGTTTGTGAGATACGACAGTTAGCGGGGAGGGCGACGATATACAGTACATATGCTACATTTGACGGTTACACAAAGGCTACTCAGTAACTTGGATCGCACTTGAACACGCTAACCCTGCGGGTGTATGTAGTTCTCTACAAGACTAGGAGATCGCTGTGGTACCCTCGTTAGGAGAACACGACGCCGCTGGCTACCCGTGACAATGATGCGTGAAGCTTAGTAATAGGACCTCTAAATACAGTTAGGGAAATTTAATATAACATAACATCAGGCGTGTATTCCTTGAAGGGTTAGGCAGAAGTGTGCTTACTCCCACATTTCGCCAGTTATGTTTTAGTCCCATGAAATAGGGGGCGAGCTTATGGCCATCAACCGGGCAGAAATCCAGACTCCGGGCTGCTACTGAAAAATTCTAGATGAAAAAACCCAATGACACTTTGCCCGACACGGGATTCAAACCCAGGACCTCATGCTCAGCATTAGCGTTTGCGGTGGTTTTTTGTTTGTTAAGTAATTGTTTTTGTTCATTTTCCGTGTCATAACAATTTCATAGAACTGTAACTGATTGACAGTTGTGATTTGAATATACGGACCATTCAAGTAGGTTGTTAATTTATACATACATACATAATCAGCCTATTAATGTTCTCACTGCTGGGACACAGGCCTCCTCTCTGTGAGAGGGAGTGGGCCGAAATCCACCACGCGGGCCCAGTGTGGATTGGTGGATGTCACATGTCTTCGAATTTTTGGTTCTAGGACATGCCGGTTTCCTCACGATGTTTTCCTTCACCGTTTTGTGAGCAGTGGTGATGACATTATTTTACACAAAGTAAAGGGCCTGCCTGGGTTCGAATCCACGACCTACAACTTGTAAGTCAGGGCTGTTACCACTGGGCCACCACTGCTCTCTCTGCGTTTTCTAGCTTAACCCGAAAGATATAAATAATAAAAATGTCTAGATAGACATTCAAAACTGTGAAATCATCGAAAAAATATGCGTTTAACTGTTGGTCACTAAATGCACGCACATGGCACAGTGGTAACGGCCCCGACTTACGAGTCATGAGTTCGAACTCAAGCAGGCGCTTTACTTTGTGTAAATAATTTCATCACCACTGCTCTCAAAACAGTGAAGGAAAACATCGTGAGGAAACCGGCATGCCTTAGAACCAAAAAATTCGAAGACATGTGACATCTACCAACCCGCACTGGGCCCGCGTGGTAGATTACAGCCCACTCCCTCTCACAGAGAGGAGGCCTGTGTCCCAGCAGTGGACACAGGCCACATTAATAGGCTAATGATGATGATGAGGCTAGAAAACGTGCCCACTTTTGCTTACGCTTTTGAGATCACCTAATTTTGCTTACCTACATTTAAAAGGCTCTCTCTAAATTTTTATTAACATTTCTTAAATCTCCTGACAACATTAAAACATAATGTTATTTACTCAGCAATTTATATCTAAATGAAATACACAGAGGGAAGCTAATTTGTGTAGGCACCGAACCATACTGTAATGTTATTTAATAATAGCTGAGTATTGTCAGGTTTTCAACGTTTCTGTTCTACAATAGAAACAAAGGAAAGACGTCGTATTCGAGGCAATGTCACGTGGCAAGCCGTCATTACGTCGAGACGCACTGCCAAATCCCATTTCCCAAATGTATTGTGAAGCAGTACTCGAAAAATAAAATTTTCTAAACTACAACACTAGTAAAACTGCCAATAGTCACAGATTGTTGTTTAAAATGCCCAATAGCTCAGAATAAATAAGGACAGTACGAAAATTACGAAGTAAACGTTCGAATCGGACGCGCTCATTAACGACATCCTAAGTGCTCGTCGCAGTGCTGTCAAATGCGGGTGCCGTGTCTAGGTATCATAGGTAGGTTCTTAGGTCCTTAAAGTAATAGAGTTTACGTCCATAACAATTCGGTAAATTTTTTTAATAAGATTTTCAGTATTTTGGAGCCCTTTTGTTTCCTAGATATTATTATATGACAATGAGAAGCTGAATTATCTTTCATCTCTCTTGAGATCAAGACTCTACTCCGAGGAAGTCAAACTAATCATTTTGTTTGAAACAGTTCATTACGCAAATAGGATCAAGTCTCCATCAATAACCGCGTCAGACAGAAACCATTATTGACTTACCAAGAACTTAATAGAGTGCTCACATCACGAGAATTTTCCATAACGCATTTCGAACGATCGCCGGGCGCTCTCGTAACCGCCGCGTCATCTTTCCGTGCGGAGGCTTTTCAAAATAAGATAAACCTCCGGGAACTCCGCCCGTTTCCGAAGAGCATTTTACGAGGGTCCGACAAATCCCCGGAATGGTTCAGCGTGGTGCTCAAACTTGCCAATTCCTGTCCCCAACCCGCGTTTCAATTTACCCCGCGTACAGTTGTCGGCTCAAATAAAACGTAGCATTTTGTTTTTCAACAATCAACTATGTCCTTGGTTGTTATTTTTATGGCTAACGTTGTATTCTCAACGGGAACATTACTTTTTGGTGTAATATAAGAAATAAATCGAAAGTTTTAATGTTTCTTGGGGTTCAAACTTGACAGTTTTTCTTTACCGGGACATAATATATTTTCTTTTTGGGACTTTATGTTAGATGTCCAGTATGTCTACTTTATTTATTACACACTTCAACTCCTACACCTCTATATGTACTTAATAATAAAGAATATCCGTATGACATTAAGCAAAAAATAGTTTGACAATCCAAAAGTGCACGCCTCATAAGAACACTCCTTCATAAACGAATAAGAAATTCAAAACATAGTTTCTAACAAAAATTAACAATTTATCACTTTTCATGAAGTATGTTCTGACTGCTTTTTTACCCATCAATATTGGTAAAATTTCTAACCTCGCAATCCTTACGTAATATCAAAGACTATTTATTTAGATATTAATTTGTCGGTTACTAGGCAACGGACGTTGGAAATATTTGGATATTGATATTATATTTAAGTTAGTATTTTATTAATTATAATTAAACTACTTTGAATAAAAGAGCCATTTCCAATAGGGTTTCCTTCTATGGCTGAAACGAATGTATTAAAAAAAATACTCAATTAATTGATTTTATCGCAAGCTACATTGTTTTCAGGTTTAATACATTGACGGACAGGATATTTTTTTTCAACTATTTTGATGCTGTTTTCATTTCTGCTGCATTAAATCAATTGTTAAAATACAGTATTAATCTCCATTTAATCATCTATACAATGGTATATAAATTAAGTAGGTTCTGTGTACTAGCAGGAGTGTAACAATAAAAATAGTTGCAGAAATGGAGAAAAAAAAAAAACGATCGTAGAGCACACTCTAATGCTTCGCATTATGAATCGTGCAATATGAAGTGACATACTTGATTACCTACACTTCGTTTCAAATCGATAAAGAAGTCCTCAAAATGAGAAGCCATACTCGTTATCAATGCAATATACAGAAGCACTACACTTGTTGATTGAATAATAGTAAGAATCAGTACACAAGTTATAACAACAACAATTAGGTACCTACAACAAAAACGAGTTCTCAACCACATGCAGATAGGCACCTAACCTTACTCATATACTGATAAGCAAAATTGCAAACATGTAACTAATAACTAATGATTCATGATCAATAAATCCACATGCTTGCCTATTACCTATATTTCATATTATTCGATACAATTTTTCTTCAATACATTTCTAGACGTAAATAAAATACCATATAAATAAGTACAAGACTACCTACTAAGTATAAAAGAACTTAAAAAAGGCGTTCGAAATGCATAAATGATAAACTGAACTGAACTGACTGATGAATATGGATTATGGGATAACCATGGGGCAACTTATCAGAAAAAATAAATCGTTCATTCCCTAAGCAATATAGCGCTATAACAGCGTTCCAGTTGCTCTCAATCTTCAAACTGTTAAGAATGTGTGGGTAGGTAACTAATCATAGCAAGCACAACCTCCTCGTTTTTAGGGTTCCGTAGTAAACAAGGAACCTTTATAATTTAGTCATGTCCGTCTGTCTGTCTGTCTGTCCGCGGCTTATCTCAGAGTACTGTTAGTATTAGAAAGCTGTAATTTGGCATGGGTATATTAATCACGTCGACAAAGTAGTAAAATAACAAACAAGAAAAAAAAAATCTTGTTGGGTATATGTACGTCAAGTGAGGATGTTCTTTTTTTCTCGTCTATCCCATGGTGTAGGAAAGGTAAGTTGTTGGAAAGGTCGTTCAAAAATATGGGTGTGTTATGTTTGGTATAACAACAGACAGTCTAATTTCATTTGACATAACTTTCATATGCTATAAAAACATTTAACCTAATTTCGTATGATCGAATGTTACATTTGATATAAATTTCATTTTCTCTAATTTCATTTAGTATAACGTTCATTTCATATAACTTTCATATTAACTAACTTTCTAAGGTAACGCATCGTTCTTGAGAAAAGCAAATTATATTGTAACCTAACCTCAAAACATTAAAGTTGCCCCTGCATCGTCTCCGGCGCTGCAGGAAGTGCAACCCCTTCGCCCTTACGTAACATAGGATAGGCACCCATGCTCACCTCAGCAGCTTCGGCTTGAGCCGTAGCGGCTGAGGCTGGTCGCCGGAGGTTTCCTATGCTTTGTTACAGCGGGCGGGGGTTGCTCTCCCTCCGCGCCAAAATTGGTATCTTCATCCAAAAAAATCTAATGAGATTTAGTTTTGGTTTCTTCAATATAAAGCTAACAGGTATTAAGGCGAGCGAAGTCGCGGTCATAGCTTGTTCCAAAACCAAAACACCTCACGTTATTACCTATTTCTTACAACAAATTCGTAATAGGGATGTTACCTTTTTTTATTTAGGCCTTTCAGTCTTGCTTTTTCGGAAAATATATCTACAGTTTTCCCTAAAATATTTTATATTTTCTGATAACCTCAAGAATAACTCTCATGTCTTCACGACGTTGATCTAGACAAGTTAGTCTTGCTTTGTGAGTATAAAACTTTGTTATTTATTAAAATACCTAGGTATCTTTTTGGTAGAGTTTAAGAATAAACTAAGTTACTGCATCATCTCCTACGAACTAAAGTTTAGTAACGATCCTACAGTCATTTCACCTCTGATTGCATTTTTTATTTTTGCTTCAATAAGTTGCTGTTGAGCTGTTGTTGCTGTTGTTATTGCTGGTCTGTTGTAGCATCACTGGCTTCGATAACAACATACTGTCTGTGTCTAAGCGAAATCAGGTCCATGCTAAGAACTGAGGGCCTCCGAGAAGAAACCTATCCTAAGGCAGGAGGGTAATCATAAGAAATATCCCAAGTAAAAAAGGGTCACTGTACCAAAATATTGTAACATACGTAGGTATAACTTTTGTGGTATTCACAGGGTGTTTACCTCGTGACCCATGTATCTGTCTAAAATAATTTTGGTTACCCACATCATAACCCATATTTGTCCGGTGTGACGCAATGGAGATTGCAGAAAAGAATTGCAGAAAGAATCCGTTCGGTAATTTTTGAGTATCTCGTTCATTTAAAGTCATCGCCCATTATAACAGCACCGCTCCAGCACGGTAGCGCCCCGGCAGTGGGCTGAAATCGCGAAGTAGGGACTTAAGGATTCTAATACCTCTTATTGGATTTTACGCATCAATTCAAGCATTTTATGTAATTTAACATTTTTTGATATTCCTCGTAATTTAAGAGATATTAGGCTCCTAAACTTTTTATGAAAAATAATTGTGTTATGTGAAGTAAATATGTTTTTATACTCAATTAAAATAAATATTACCAATATTCCACATCACTCCTATGACGTCACTTGTTTACGTACAAACACAAAGTACTTTTGGAAGAGGCAAAAGTTTTATTAATACATGATGATTCTGACAAAGATAATGAGCGAGAAAATTGAACTTGTAAATGTAGAAAACATAGAAATAGTAGCCGAATGCGAAACGGATGATGATTATTTATTCTAAACTTGCTGCCCGCCCCGGCTTCGCACGGGTAGCACTAAGTACTTAACTACGGCGTACCTACCTACCTACCCTACCTACCTACCTACCTACCTTTCCTACCTACCTACCTCCCCTACCTACTTATCTACCTACCTACCCTACCTACTTACTCACCTACCTACCCTACCTACCTACCTACCTACCCTACCTACTTATCTACCTACCTACCCTACCTACTTACCCACCTACCTACCCTACCTATCTACTTACATACATACCTACTTGTATACCTACCTACCTACCTAACCTACCTTCACCTACCTATCATAAGAACCTTCTACCTACTATAACATACACAACAAAAAAATAATTAGCGAAATTGGTCCAGCCGTTCACGCGTGCGTGATGCCGTGACCAAGGAAATAGGGATTATTTTTTATATATAGATATAGATAGAAGATAGATTATAGATATATTACAAACTATTTTATTTACCGAAAAATTGATTACGTTGTGGTTTAATACAATTTCGTATCCTTGGTTTGTTTGTGTGTGTGTGTGTGTGTGTGTATGTGTGTGTGTGTGTGTTTGTGTAAGTGGGTGTGAGTGGATTAGGCCTCTTGGGGATACCACTTATTAAAAAATACGCGCTTTGTTCTCTACCTCATGGGTGGTGTAGAAATGAGAATGAAAAATGAAAATTCTCTGAAATCGCAGCAAATCGCAGCCCGACATATAGCTGACAATTTAGAATAAAAATCATGTAATTCATATCTGCAAACCATATTTTGAGATGTCTTGAGAATTGGAAGAAATTCATATAAATATGTTTTCTTTCATACAAAAAAATATAATAATTTGCTTTATCTTCGAAAATATTTAATTTTTGGAAAAACTTTATTTATAAAAATGTCTTGTATTTGATGCTAGAACCCGAATATCTAATAAAAAATGAAAGAATTGCATGTTGATTTTCATGTATCCCTAAGTCCATCGACGTCCAATTTCAGCATAACGTGCGGCACCGCCTCGAAAAATCTAGTCGTCAACGCGCCGTAAGCCAGGCGACTGCTAGTCACCAACGCGCCTTCAGCAAGGCGACCGCTCGCTGCCGGCACGCCACCGGCGAGGTAACAGTTTATTGTTTATTCACAAGCAAGGCGTCACCGTGTGGCCGGCGAGGTGTTACCGCGCTTACGGCGAGGCGTCACCCGGCGAGCGGGCTCCTCGCTTGAAGCGCGCTGTCGGCCCGACGTGTGACGGCTCGTGGGCCGCTCACTGCCTGCGAGCCGTCCACTTTTCTGTATAGCCATCGTAAAATAGACCTTAATGGATTTGACTTAGAATCCTAACTTGAATGACAAGGTATTTTCCGTGACGGAGCCGTGCTGCTATAATTAGACGGACAGACGCGGCGAGGGAGTTTGTTTTATATTATGTAAGGATAATCCTAATCGCTGACTACACTACTCTTATTTTTTTAATAGATAGAAAAGATACGAATGTCTTACATGTCAACGATAGTTTGGCTGTTCTTTCGAAATGGTTCGCAGCTAATAATCTTTTACATAATGCAAACAAAACTAAAGGAGATGTTTCAAAATGTATGGAGCCTGGGCCAGGTCCTTGTACACTATACAAAAAAATAGGGAAATTCATTTAAAACAGTTCTTAATTGTCCAATTACTTTAAAATGGCTTGGTTTGCTGGTAAACACAAGAAATTACACTTGAAATTGCAACACAACAAAAACCCGTCATGGCGGTAAGCTGTCATTTTGATTGACGTTTGTCACATTTGACATGTTTATTTCACACTGTTGTGACAGCTGACAACCCGTCATGGCGGTAAGCTGTCATTTTGATTGACGTTTGTCACGTTTGACATGTTTATTTCACACTGTTGTGACAGCTGACAGTTCTGTTTCTATGATCTATGGTTTACTGTCAATGTTTTTAAGCATAGAGTAACTAAATCCGTGAGACGCCATGTTGAAAGTCGATAAAAATTAATAATAAATATCAATTTACTACCACAACAGTAAACATTTAATTGAATTATCTGTATTTTTCCTGAATTCTACGGATTTTTCTCTTTTTTTTGAGATACTGTACATGGACCTGGCCCATTTTGAAACATCTCCTTTATTAAGTACTCATTACCAAATGCACCCCCGGAGGGTCTTAAGGTATTTTCCGTGACGGAGCCGTGCTGCTATAATTAGACGGACAGACGCGGCGAGGGATTTTGTTTTATATTATGTAAGGATAATCCTAATCGCTGACTACACTACTCTTATTTTTTTAATAGATAGAAAAGATACGAATGTCTTACATGTCAACGATAGTTTGGCTGTTCTTTCGAAATGGTTCGCAGCTAATAATCTTTTACATAATGCAAACAAAACTAAATTTATTAAGTACCCATTACCAAATGTACCCCCGGAGGGTCTTAATCTAAAACTTGTTAGCAAATAACTAGATGCAATTACGGAAACTATATTTTTAGGAATTACTACTTCAGAACTATTTCAGGTAGATTAAGTTCAGCTGCGTATCCAGTAAGAAAAATTAAGCAGTTGACTGATATATCCACAGCAAGGTTAGTAAAGGTACTTTGCTTATTTCCACAGTGTTACGTCTCATGGCGTTCTGCTCTGGGGATCGGCAGCTGACGTAGATCCAAATTTCATTTTACCAAAAGGCAATCAATAAATATAATTAAATTACGTTTATTTCAGAATCACTTCCATATTTGTTAGAAACATTTAAACTTATCAACTAATGTTAGTAGCTAGGTACTTATATACTAACGGAGAGGCACGCCGATCCCGGGGAATACCTACTTGACTGCGTGCAGTCGTATCCACCGCCCCAAGATCGGAGAGTCCCACCTATCAGCCAACGCTCTAAGAATAGTGTTGGGGCTGTCGCGAACACGGCGTAGCAGAGATGCACATCTCTTGCGCATAATGGCCGAAAAACTATCAACATTCGCGTCGGCAAACATGCCGGACGCGCTCGCGAATAAAATCATGCGATCTATAAAATGGGTCCTCGCGAGTCACTATACAGACCTATTGCCCTAATATCAATCTTCTCAAAAAATTTTGAAAAATATATATGTAATGAATTAGTTAAATATTTTGAAACCAATAATATTTTAGCTAAAGAACAAAAAGGATTTAGACAGAACAAAAGTATCAATCTTGCTATAAATGAGTTTTTAGAAATTATAACTTCCAATGTCTACAAGCGAATACCGACGTGCGCCATCTTTATGGATATGACACAAGCCTTTGATCACGTGGTACATGACATCTTATTATCTAAGCTAGAGACTTATGGCATAAGAGGAAATATTTTAAAATTAATTGAAACTTACCTCAAAAACCGCACACAGTATACACAAATTAACAGATTTAATACTAGAACTAAGATGGAGGATACATACCTATCAAAGGAACGTATAATACAATATGGTGTCCCACAAGGAAGTGTATTGGGTCCATTACTCTTTATAATATACATTAATGACCTACCAAATTCGAACTTAAACCCAATGACACTCTTCGCTGACGACAATACCGTTGCAATTAAGTGTAATGACCGATCATCTTATGAGCATGATATAAGTAGTACCCTAAATGCAATCATTAAATGGCTAGAAATTAATAATCTGAAGGCAAACATAGGGAAAACTAAAATAATCCACTTCAAACAGCGTGTGAATGTAATTATGCCACAGGTTAACTATAAGGGTGAACCTGTATCTGAAGTGCAATCAACAAAATTTCTTGGTCTTACTGTGGATAACAAATTGAAATGGAAATCCCAGATTGAAACACTATGCAAAAGAATGAATAAATCAGTATATGCGCTACATGAATTAAAACAGATCTCAAACATCAATACCTTGTTAACGGCATATCGTGGTTTAGTTGCTCCTGTCCTGAGGTATGGTATAATTTACTGGGGAAATTCGACTGACATTGATCTAGTTTTTAAAGCACAAAAACGCTGCATAAAGGCTATGTTTGGGCTTCAAGTAATTGAAACCTGTAAACCGTTTTTCCAAGAGTACAATATTCTAACTCTCCCAAGCCTATATATTTATGAGGTCTCAATGTTTGTTAGGGCCAATCACAACTTATTTGTATTGGCCTCAGAAGTCAATAATAGGCAACAACGTGACGCATTTCGCCTCTTTGTGCGCCGAACCTATACCACTTTAATGCATAAAAGTGTGTTTCACATGGCTCCTGTAATTTATAATAAATTACCTAAAGAAATAAGGGCAATGAATACTGCCTTATTTAAGAAACATCTAAAGAGCCTTTTAGTTAATAAATGTTACTATAACTTGAATGACTACAACGATAATTTTTCCAAAGTCAAGACCTCACAATGACATCAACTTATTTACCAATTATGCATGTATCTTTAAATAATTTAAGTGTGTAATGAATTGTAATAATTTTAGAAATGACATTGAAATAGGTAATTTAATTATTAATTTATATATGTCTACATATCTCGGGACCATGGGGTCCCGGACCTTTGGAAGGCGTACGAGGGGCCAAAGCCAACTGGCAGAGGCCCGTTAGACGTGCTTAATGAAATGAGGCACCAACCGGCGATTATCCCTGTATGCACTATGCAAGTGTACCCAAGGACAACCCCCGGTTGGTGTAGGACTATTGCAGGAAATGGAAACAAATTTAATGGACTATGGGGTTGGGTGGCAAAGTTGACTGGTGACCTGGAACTATGGAAGGACTATGGCCCCTGCCTGATCAATGTTTTATATATACACGGATAAAATGGCAGGGGGTGACTTGCACACTCAATAATGGGCCCCCGAAAACGGTCGCTTGCACAAAGTGTCGTAGCGACAAGGGGGCAACATGTCCTGAGGTGCTTATGAGGAGTGGAGCGGTATTCCACGGCTATCAGGACAATCCCGGAAGTACGGTCAAGATCCCTACCAGCATCTTACTGAAATACTTCCTTCCTCCGAGCACATTTGCTCTTGCGAATCTCCACTCAAGCCGGCCAATTAAGGCAAGAATGAGGTGGGAGCTCTGTTCCTCGTCAGTGTTCACTCCAGCCGGCCAATAAAGGCAAGCCAGAGATGAGGAACAAGATTTCTCCCGGGAGATAGGGTCCGTGGGGTCGCTACTGCCCAACAGCTCGCCACATGCTGCCCTGCGGTTTTCTGTATCTCTCTTGGTCTGGCTCCTCATTCTAGACCTGTTCCGGCAAAGTAAACTCTACCGGCACAGACCTAGAGTTTGGAGCGCGCAAGCCCCACCACGACGGCAACGTAGAGATACGGCGGTGGGGTAATTATTAATATTATTAAATAAATTATTATTCTGTATTAATAGAACTTAAGAAGGACATTCCATTAATTTAATATCATAAAATACTTTAGTTAATCTTATATTTATTTCAGTGTCAATATTGATTTTCATAAACCATGATTGTAAACATTTTGCATGCCTTGACGGTAGAATCACTTGGAACATGTACATTTAATAACACCATTTTAACAGTGTTTTCTGCAAAAATAAATAATTTGAATTTGGAAAGCTCAATACCCACATCAAACGTGTCTGTATCAAGAAAGCATAATAATTATTATAAAATTAAAGAATACCTAGAACTTAATTTCAACTCTCTATTACTCGTAGTGGCTTTTGTGGACATGATAATTATTCAGATTTGTTACAGTTGTAGCGGCAATTGGTTTAAATAGGTTTTTATAGAGATTCTATTACATTTTAACCGACTTCCAAAATGGAGGAGGTTCTATTTTCTTCTGTATGTTTAAAAATATTGTATATCCGTCGATATTTTCGTCAATTGTGGACCAATTTTGAAAATTGGTTTTTCATTTTCTAGAGGAAGCTTGCGCGGTGGTCTCTTATAAATTTTATTTGTTACTTGAGTAGTTTTTAAGATTGCTTCAATAATACGTTTTTCCCACTTATATGTGGATGATGTAACTCAATGATGTTTAATTAATTATTACTTGTGTACTGATTCTTAATATTATTCAATCAACATTTGTGTAGGTAGCATTTCTGTATATTGCATTGTTAACGAGCATGGTTTTTAATCTTGAGATCTTCTTTACCGACTTCAAATGAAGTGTAATCAAATCTTTCACATCACATAATTATTTTTGCTTCATGATACACGCATATTTTTAGTATCAAGTTACCTATAGAGGCGTAGGAGTTGAGTTGTGTTTGGGGACATAGGTGGAAGGTATTCTGCCTGTCTCCTTGTACGCGTATTGGAGAGCAGAAGTTGTGATCGAACAACGGAAGTAAAACTCCAACTTGCAGTTAAGAAATAGGTATAATATATTCATTCCGAACTAATCACACTTGTTGTGGTCATAATTGTCATCATAGATTATAATAATTATTATTAAGTCATAAGTACTGGACCTATATAAGCGACAACAAATAAGAGCTGTACTAACAAAGAAACAAGTTTCCTATCGCCTTAGAGATGCGTTCCGTCAGTGTAATGTTGATACTTGCAGTGGTCGCAATTTCGAGCGTGGCTCCTGAATCACTTTTCGACATGAGCAATAAAGATATGTTCGAAAATTTCATAAAGGAAGAACACTTTAATTACACAAATGCCACGGATAAAGACGAAGACTACGCAGTGTTTGTCACGATTTTGGATATTATAAATGACGTGTGCAGTAGCAGTGGTAATTCGACATTACCAAAATCGCTGATTACACCAAAGATGAGAGGAACAACACGTTTGGATTAAAAAGTTAGTAAAAAAAAATGTAAATTAATATAAAAATTATTTTATTTGCCTGTGCGTCTACAATAACAAAGACGGAATTGATAACATTATCAGGAAACCATGGGTTTTGCAAAAAGTTTGTTAACGAACGAAACAAAGCTAAGTTCGTTTAGTTTACTTCCACGTATTTTCATGCTCCGGTTCACACAGCGTACTATGAACGGAAGTGTGAAAAGACGCGGAGGAAAGCTAATAAAAAAAAAAATTTCAAAAGACATTGTACAATGGTGTGGATTTTGAAAATCTGGGTTAGGTATAATAAGGTCTCTTATCTGGAATTGTAATTATTGTGTGAAAATAGGTATTATTTAAATAAACTGGGATTTTTATTGCAACAATATATATCAATAATGAGCTCATGTGATTTGTTTTTGTGCTGTGTGATTTGTTGTTTGTATGCTGAAATGAACCTTTTTGGCGCAGCCGTGAGGCACACACTTATAATTGTCCTAAGATTATTTTAAGTTTTTTATTTGTTGTCGTGTTTTCACGAACTGTGTCCAAATAAATGTTTTTCTTTCTTTAGTTTTATGTTTCAATTACAATAACAGAAGTACTGTAAAAAAGCTTTCTTTATTTTTAGAATCGGAGAACTGAATTGGCTGGAAGTATAATAATAAGTAAGTAAGTAACGCGTATAAATATGTATAATTTCGAATAAAATTAATACATTAAGTTCCTATTGTGTTTGTAATATTTTAAATTATTATTAAATGTGAAGATTTATACTTGCATTTTTTTATTTGCCTACCCAAAGAAAGAGTCATCATCAGCCTACAGCAATCCACTGCTGGAGAGAGGCCTCTCCAATTGCACGCCATTCAGCTCGATTCTCCGCAACTCCCATCCAGCTGCTACCAGCCACCCTGCGAAGATCGTCGCTCAACCTAGCCTGAGGGCGTCCTACATTACGTTTGCCGATTCGCGGTCTCCAGTCTAGAACACGTCTACTCCAACAGTCATCGGTTCTACGGTAAATATAGCCGGCCTATTGTCACTTCAGCTTGCTTATTCTGTGAGCTATGTCGAAGCAAGCTGTCTGCCGAATTACCTCATTCCCGATTGTATCACTCAGAGATATACCAAGCATAGCTCTTTCTATAGCTCGCTGAGCGACCTTGAATTTATGGACCAGCCGTACCCTGAATGTCCACGTTTCTGCTTCGTCAGTCATAACAGGTAGGACGCTGATTGAAGACTTTAGTCTTTAGGCTCTGCGGAATACGCAACGAAGCTTCCCGAATGCTGCCCAGCCAAGCTGAATTCTACTGTTAGCCTCCTTCTCAAAGTTGTCCTTACCAACCTGCAGAGTTTTCCTGAGGTACACGTATTCTCGAACAAGCAATCGGTCCCGGAGTGGCGGCTTCGTTGCTCATAGCTTGGGTTTTGTCCAAGTTCATCCGGAGAAAAATGCGTAACGAAGAATGAAGCAAGCCGTCCAGCATCAAGTGTGGGATGTACTCGCCGTTGATGTTAATCCCTTGATGTCCTTCCCAGTTCAGCGACTTTTCTCCAATTAGGACAATTTCAAGGAAATTACGTCCCCTTGTCTCACCCCCCGACGCAAGGGGATATATTCAGTTCGCTGGTCGTGAGTTTTTACTGTCTTTGTCACGTTTTCCAGTCTACTTGGCATCGCTGCAGAGACTCCGAAACAGACCAGGTCACGGTAAATTCTAAAGCATTCTCATAGTCCAACCACGCTCCTTCGCAACGTTCTGAAGTTCTCCCAAAGAACTGGATAGAGTTGAGGAGCTCCCGAAGCTTGTTAAGTACTGGACTTCGTCCCGATTTCAGGAGCTCGGTCGTTATTCTGTGCTCACCAGAAAGTTTTTAATTTTTAGAGCTTAATAAATAAGGTGGCACATTCTTGGGTTGACTGAAGTCCAAAGCGCGAGGAGAAAACACAACACAATAACCCTTGAATCTTTTGTATTTTCGTGAGGGAGACCAGCTATCCCAAGGCGGAGTTGGGTTCCTGATAAACAAATCCGTTTATGACAACGTAATGGAAGTCTTCAGTGTCTCAAACAGGATTGCGTCCCTCGTAGTGAAGCTAACCGAGAGGTATAACCTCAAGTTCTGGTTTACGCACCGATCTTGGCACACTCGGATGACTAAGTGGAGGAAATGACCAAGGTCTTGCATTTCACCACTAGGGTCCACTAAAACATTGTCATGGGGGATTGTAACGCTAAAGTGGGAGTACAGAATTGCAACGAATTGGTAGTAGAATCCTACGGGTTTGGTATAAGAAATCATAGGGGACAACTTCTCCACTAAGAAACTGCCCCACTGCCCCAAAGGAAGTGGACGTGGCGAAGTACCGACACTGTGACGAAAAATGAGATAGACTTCATCATAACGGATAAAAAGCATATAATATTCAAGGACGTCTCGGTGATCAACAGGTTCAATACAATTGATCACAGTCTTGTTCGAGGCTCTCTGAATATTTAAATCAAGCTCGAGCGAACTCGTTTGATAAAGTCTAGGCTCCGTCCAAATATGCTCCAAACTATGTTGCAGGAAGCGTTCCAGTCAAACCTGGAAAACTGATTCACAAATGACGTCGACCAGTCGCTCGAACAAATGGTGAAAATCTTCAGGGAGGAAGGTACGCGATTTTGCAAAATGAGGCATACGGGCAAGAAGTGCAAACTTTCGGAAGAGACTCTGGGCTTATGACGGAACAACGTGAAAACCCACCTATCAGTTCGTTAGAACAACGGGCAATTTACAAAAATATTTGAACTTGGTACAACGTGACCTCTGACGCTCCAATACACGCTCTATACAGAAAGGGATTGAACAAAATTGGGGTCGAAAGTGGCACTCTGGAAAACTTGGCAGAAGTTCACCACCTGGTGAAGTTGACCAAATCTAGTGGAGATAAATGACGGATTTCGAAGCCGACGATCCTTTAGGAAGTCGACAACTTCTACGGCCAATTGTATTTACCGCATGCATCTCGACCTGCACGCTTAGCATGACTACAATAGAACCACGGGTTTTATCGACGGAAGAATAGACAAAATGACTGATAAACAATCACAATCTGTCATTTTGTCAATTTTTCTGTCGACAAAACCCGTAGAAAACCAGTTTCTATGCTATGCATAGCATGACAACCATGAAAATGATTTTCTACGGGTGATCCCGAAAATGAGTACGGTTCGACGACTACTTCGCAAACCTGTGGTTTTAAGTTCGATTACCGACTATTGATATTTTTTAAGATTCTTTTTTTACATTTTGTTATACTATTATGGTGTTCCAAGTACGTTGTGCTTATAATAATCGATATTTATTTGAAAAAATGTTTGCAGATTCTTTAAACTTTTTTTACATCCTGAACAATTTATACTCCATAGTAGACAGTACAAATCTATTGACTTTCAAGCGAACGAAGTCGCGGGTTGAAGTAAGTCGTTCGATATAATTTTAACCGGTCCGTCTAGAACGTTGCTGCAACGCAACGAAAACGCCCAATACCCTAAATCTAGAACGCGGCCTCAAGGCCGCAGTACGTTCAAGCTGATTCAAACTGTATTTGTACTATGCATAGTGGCTTATATGGTCTATAGTTAATTTTATTCTATGGATTTGGTAATATACTTGTCAAATAAATCGACCAAAACGTCAAAATATGCAGAAACAATTCTAGAAAAAAGTAAAAGTTGAACATTTTGGCACGGCAAAATGGCGTTCGCGCATGCGTTCAGCGCGCTGCACTCCGCGTTCTATTTATTTGTTTTCTATTGTTTTTTAAGTGTAAATCGACGGGAAATGGTGTTATTTCAATAATTAAGTAGTGTCGTCATCGTATATAGATAAAATTTGCACAAAATAACATCGTAATTACCTATTACGGACCCATCAAAAAATGTAAACAAACTCGGTAGTGAAAAAATGTGTTGATGTGAAATTTTGAGTTTTGTGTGTGTTTTGTGCATGTAATCGCTGGTAAGTCATTTATTTTATATTATTTAATAGTTAGTCCATAATAAAAATGCCATTTTTCAGAAAAAAATAAGAGTTCAATATTTTTTATCAACTAAGTAATGTTACGTAATGATACGGATACCTATTATTGAACTTTTTTAATTATTGGTGTTTTTATTTATTGTGTTTGTTCGTAAATAATGGTTTTGACCGATAGTATATGTATTCATAATGTATCCTGCGAAATTTCATGTGAATCGAACCAGTAGTTTTATTATAAATAATCAAAACAATGAACAAAGGAATTTCTTATAAGAATCTGATAAGAATGTTTATTTATTCCAACTAGCGTTCGCTTACAAAGATTCTAAGTATTATAAAAAATCCTTTGTCTAATCAGGAACCAAAAACCATTAACGATAGTACTATTTACGTAACAAAACGCTCTCAGTTTTTGTTTATATTAGCGAGCTCTTATCTCTGACGCGCCGCGGGCGTGCCGCGCGGCTTGAGCGGTTGTTCCGAAATCGCGCCGCGCGGCCTGAGAGCAAAAATAAAATTATTTTATAACATTGGCAACAACACACGGCGGACGAAACAATTATCCGAATCATAACCCATACTATTAAAACATACATAAAATTCAAATAAATAAAATTTAAGTGTCTGTTTGTAATGTCAAAATAACAGCTTTTTACTAAATGCATAAGGAGTATATACGGTAATTATAAAAAAACATTAAAAAATTATCTGTCTATTTGTTTGTTCCGGCTTATCTCCAAAATGACTGGACCGATTTTCACTGGCAGATACCTAATGTTATAAGAAGTAACTTAGGCAATTTTTATTTTTAACCGACTTCCAAAAGGAGCACGTTATCAATTCGGATGTTTATATATTTTTCTTTATGTATGTTCGGGCATAACTCCGCCATATACTCGTATAGACGCATTTGCAAAAATTTTTGATGGAATGGGTATACTTTAGAGATGGTCCCATTGTCATTGCACCTGATGGTGGGTTCCTGGAGAAATCGAGGAAACTCTTCAAATATTATAGCACCTATAGCGATTTGGGTATTTTTTATAGAAACTCGTGCAGTTGCTCTTGGAACGCACCATTTGGTGAAGTGGAACTGATGATGAAGACCAAAAATGGCCGACGGAACTGCTCAATTATAAGTATGTCACGGGTTGCGATTCAATTATACTTTAATATGGTTGCCAAGCATTTTATGCTCGTCACAATGCACATGGAGAAGTGGGGCTGATGGTGAAGTACCAGGAGAACTCCTCAACGATGAACGTCCCTGCATTAGGAAAAGCGATATTTTGTAAAAAAAACAACAACCGGCTTCCAAAAAAACAGAACATCCCGGGAGAGATCAGAAAGATCATTCTTTCTATTAAATCAAAAGCTGTGGGATGTGACAATATCACCCGTTGTATGATCATAACTGTTCTGGATCATCTCATGCCTGCGATTACCCACATTGTAAATTTTTCCCTGTACACCGGAGTATTCCCTTCCCTGTGGCGCAAAGCGTATGTTCGACCACTACCTAAGGTATCTAATCCCTCTCTTCCTACTGACTTCCGTCCAATTTCTATACTTCCCTTCCTATCCAAAGTGCTCGAGGCCTGTGTCCACAAACAATTCTCCAATTTTGTTCATCGTAACTCGCTAATTAGCCCTCTTCAATCTGGGTTCAGGCCTGGGCACAGCACTGTTTCCGCCCTCCTTAAAGTGACTGGCGATATAAGGGCAGGACTGGAAGACACTAAAGTTACTGTTCTAGTGTTGGTTGATTTCTCGAATGCCTTTAATGCCATCAGTCACGACATCCTGTTAGCTATCCTGTCCTATGTTATGGTCTCTCCCGAAACACTGGAATGGTTCTCCTCTTACCTTCAGGAACGTCAGCAGTCCATTCATGTTGGGGATTCTTCTTCCTGCTGGTGTGACTTGGAAGCTGGCGTTCCTCAAGGCGGTATTCTTTCTCCTCTTCTGTTCTCTATTTTTATTAATCTTATAACTTCCGAGCTTCAGTGTGCGTATCATCTGTATGCAGACGACTTGCAGTTGTACTATCAAGGGAAGGTTGATGATATACCTGATGCTATCGACAAGTTAAATAGGGACTTAGCAGCCATAAAATCTTGGTCTGATAGATTTGGTGTTGCAGTAAACCCTAATAAGTGTCAGGCGATCATAGTTTGGAGTTCTCGTAGTATTAGTAAGGTGGATGGTTCAACTTTGCCACCAGTTCTCTACAATGGTACGATCGTTCCATTTAGCACTGACGTAAAGGATCTAGGCTTGCACATCGATGCTACCCTGAACTGGCGTAGTCAAGTTGCTAGGGTCAGCCAGAAGGTTACTGGAACGCTGCGGACTCTGTACCGACTAAAAAATTTATTACCATCAAGTACCAAGGCAATGCTTGTGCAGTCCTTAATTTTCCCTATCATCGATTATGGTGATGTGTGCTATTATGACCTGAATGCAGATCTCCTCGACAAACTTGACCGTCTTCTCAATAATTGCATTCGATTCGTTTTTAATCTCCGTAAATATGATCATGTCTCTGCGCATCGGTCGCTTCTAAAGTGGTTGCCCATACGCCAGCGCAGAGAGCAAAGGGCATTGACTACCTTGTTTTCATTTCTTGACTCTTCCTCTTCTCCTAGTTATCTAGCCCCCCACTTTCAGTACATTTGCGCAAGCCACAATAGAACTCTACGTTCATCACACAATCGTCTTCTACTATGTCCCACTCACCGCACTGACTTCATTAACTCTTCCTTCTTCGTTCAATCTATCTCTCTGTGGAATGCGCTCCCCCAAGAAATCAGGATGGCAACCAACCGATTATCCTTTAAAGTTAAAGTTCGCGAGCACATTCGTAAGAAGCTGGCAGTATCATCACAACGGTAATATGTTTCCCATTGTTTGTCTTATTTGTTTTAAGTATATTCGTCTATTTATGTATTATTATATTTATGTATATTTTAGGTATGTTATATATATATATAGTTTTGATAGGTATATCCTTAGATTTAATTAAATATTTATTCCACAATTTTCGATATTGCACCTACCACTGTTTGTCTCTGCATCACCCAAAGGTTGACTGGTAGAAAATGCCTATGGCATTAAGTCCGCCTCTGTAGATTTGTGTGCTTAAAGTGTTAAATAAATAAATAAATAAATTTATACTCCATAGTAGACAGTACAAATCTATTGACTTTCAAGCGAACGAAGTCGCGGGTTGAAGTAAGTCGTTCGATATAATTTTAAGCAAAAATAAAATTATTTTATAACATTGGCAACAACACACGGCGGACAAAACAATTATCCGAATCATAACCCATACTATTAAAACATACATAAAATTCAAATAAATAAAATTTAAGTGTCTGTTTGTAATGTCAAAATAACAGCTTTTTACTAAATGCATAAGGAGTATATACGGTAATTATAAAAAAACATTAAAAAATTATCTGTCTATTTGTTTGTTCCGGCTTATCTCCAAAATGACTGGACCGATTTTCACTGGCAGATACCTAATGTTATAAGAAGTAACTTAGGCAATTTTTATTTTTAACCGACTTCCAAAAGGAGCACGTTATCAATTCGGATGTTTATATATTTTTCTTTATGTATGTTCGGGCATAACTCCGCCATATACTCGTATAGACGCATTTGCAAAAATTTTTGATGGAATGGGTATACTTTAGAGATGGTCTCATTGTCATTGCACCTGATGGTGGGTTCCTGGAGAAATCGAGGAAACTCTTCAAATATTATAGCACCTATAGCGATTTGGGTATTTTTTATAGAAACTCGTGCAGTTGCTCTTGGAACGCACCATTTGGTGAAGTGGAACTGATGATGAAGACCAAAAATGGCCGACGGAACTGCTATAATTAAAAGTATGTCACGGGTTGCGATTCGATTATACTTTAATATGGTTGCTAAGCATTTTATGCTCGTCACAATGCACATAGAGAAGTGGGGCTGATGGTGAAGTACCAGGAGAACTCCTCAACGATGAACGTCCCTGCATTAGGAAAAGCGATATTTTGTAAAAAAAACAACAACCTACTTCCAAAAAAACACTACAAAATGATAAATAACTTTAATTTCGGAAGTCGGTGGCACATAACGAAAATACGAATCTAAAGACATCGACTTCCGAAATTAAAGTAATTTTTTTTTGTAGTGTTTTTTTGGAAGACGGTTGTTTCTTTTTTTTGGAAAAAAGATTTTATAGAAAAAGAAAATGAATTAGGGTCCACGCGGGCAAAGCCACGGGCAACAGCTATTAGGTATAATATATTCATTCCATAGTGCTTACACTTGATGTGGTCATAAACGTCATCATAGATAATAATAATTATTATTAAGTCATACTGGACCTATATAAGCGACAACAAATAGCATGCTGTACTAACAAAGAAACAAGTTTCCTATCACGTTAGAGATGCATTCCGTCAGTGTAGTGTTGATACTTGCAGTGTTCGCAATGGCGAGCACGGCTCCTGCTTCAGACAAACCACATTACGACGTGAGCAATGCAAAAGCCTTGTTCGAGGACTTCATAAAGGAGTACAACAGGAATTACAAAGATGCCGCAGACAAAGACGCACACTACAATGCCTTTGTCAAGAGTTTGGAACAGATCAATAAGTCGAATGACTTGAGCCCTGGTGCTACTTTCGATATTACCAAATTCGCTGATTACACCGAAGAGGAGAGGAAGAACATGTTTGGATTAAAAAGTGAGTAAAATATTGTAAATTAATATAAAAATAAACGTAATTTGATAGAAGTATTCTGATACATTATTCAATGTGGTCGATGACGTCACTTTTATGATTCTTTATTATGCACAATGGAGGTATGTACTACATTTAAGTACGTTAGTACATAGTACCTCAATGTTATACACCGTATCACAGGGGCATATAGTTGTTATTTGCCTGTGCATCTACAATAACAATGACCGAATTGATTTTTAACATTATGTTTGTTTTTTTTATTTTTTTATTATTAGGAAACCATTGGTTTTGCAACTCGTTATTAGGTTTGTTAACTAAAATTATAAGCCTGAGATAAAAACTAACCTCGATTGCCATTTTTATGCCTGTAGAAATATTTATTAAAAGCGAGCCTGCACATGTAATTGTAGGCTTATTCCCATATTCCCCCCTGAGAGAATCCCCCTCAGGGGGGAAAACAGAACACTAATATAAAAATAATCCTGAAAGTCCTCTTTTCATTTTGTGTCGTTCCCGTATTCTCCCCTGAGAGCAGATGCTCTTGAGGGAGATCCCTCAAGGGGGAAACTGAGCCATAATATAACAAAATTTTCCCTAAATGCCCCTTTTCATTTTGGAATATTCCTCTTTTCCCCCTTATTTTTAGTTTTGATTTCTAAGCTCTTAAAGTAAAATGCCGACGCGCTACATTAAAAAAAATGTTTTTTTCTAAAAATGTAAACAATCATAAAACTTATGTATTGACAATGAAATAAAGGTTTAAAATGTTAAAAAATACTTTCTTTATTTTCAGAGCCGGACAATTAAATTCGCTGGAGGTGTGATAACTTGATAAGTAACTCGTATAAGAATGTATAATTTCGAAATAAATTAATAGGTAGCAAATAAATTAAGTCCCTACTGTTTTTGTACTCTTTTAAATTGGTATTAAATGTAAACTTTTATACTTGCATTTGTTTATTTGCCTACCCAAAGAAAGAGTAATAATAATTAGATCTGAAGTTAAATTCAAAGCTGACAACAGTTAAGAAAAAACCGACCAAGTCTGAGTCCGACTCGCTCGCACTACGGAGGGTTTCCTTTCCACCGTTTTCTAAAATAATTAGCAAAAAACCGACCAAATGTGACTCGCACACAAAGGGTTCTGTATAATATTCGGAGAAAAACGCCGAAAAAACAACCCCCCCGACCCTTGCTTGTCGATGCGCCAACCCGCGTCGATGCTGAGTCTGTAGCTTTAAATCCCCATGATAATAATTATGATCTGATATTGATCCAGCCTGTCCCATCTTACTGTCCTCCCCCCAGAGACGCTCTTAGTCGAGTTTCGTACCCCACAGGGGGTGCCCTTAGCGAGCGCTCGCCTAGTTTTAATTTAGAATTAGTTTTGCCCCTGGCTGGAGGCTTTGAGTTTTTAGGAGCACAGGAATGTCCGGTTAAGTAGTCATGGTCTCAGAGGCCTGCTACGACCTGCCATAAAAAAAAAAAATGTAGTGCTAAATATTGTACGGTGGTACGGAACCTTCGTGTGCGAGTCCGGCTCCCATTTGGCCGTTTCTGTTCAGCCGTTTGAAGATTATCAGCTTTTTTCTAGTTGATGAACGACGAATACCTTTCAAATCCGAAATCAAAACAATCTGATCGATTTGATATTTGGTATTCCGTTACTTCAATGATATTAGAAGAACATAGTAACCTTGAACTGATGCTGTAGCATCACCTGGAATTTGCAGGATACCTGTGCTGTAAGTTGGTAAGGGACCTTACTGTTAACTTTGATATTTAATCAAGGTTATTATTTTATATTGGAAATACAATAAAATGAAACACTCGTTGATACCATAAACTATAGAGTTAGTTTTATTGTCTATTATTGACAGAGTGCAGTTTTGTACAGATTACATAGACATAATGTTGAACGAGATGGTAAGGCGGGTTTAAATACAAATTCAACACTCCTGCCAAATTGAAGCCTTCCATGTTTAAGCAATATTAACCAAATAACACTTTTACAGAAATTAATAAAAGACAAATACAAATATTACATATTAAGTTTATCCATTGTTAAAATTCCAATTTTATTTCTCAGGAATTGAAATTTATCCCTAGGCAGAGCCTTAGTTAGTACATCAGCAAATCGGTTATTAGTTGATACATATTTTAGATCAATTACTTTAGCATAATATTTTTCTTTAATGAAATGATATTTAGTGTCTATATGTTTACATCTTTTGTGAAAGTTTATATTTTTAATAACACTTATAGCACTCTGATTATCTATATTAATACACACTGGTTGTTGTTCAATTTCACCCAGATCAGTTAATAGATGCTTAATCCAAATTGCCTCCTTTGTAGCAGCACATGCTGCCATGAATTCTGCTTCAGTTGTCGATAAGGCAACTGTATGTTGACGTTGGCTAGACCATGTCACAGCAGCTCCATTTTTAATGAAGATATATCCCGTGGTTGAACGTCTAGTTGTGACATCATTGGCGTAGTCAGCATCACTATAGCCAGTCAAATCAGAGGATTTCGATTCTGATATGTAACATAAACCAAAATTGACAGTATCTTTGAGATATTTAAGAATTTTCTTGACTGCTGTCCAATGAGTTTCATCATAGCAATTTAAATATCGACTCACCAGGCTTACAGCGAACATTATGTCTGGTCGACTTACTATGGCGACATGCATCAGAGAACCAACTGCCTCTCGGTAAGGAATGTTCTTGTCGTGCTGATGTTCACTTTTCTCCAGCTTTGAGTGAGGATCAACTGGAACGCTGTTGGGGTTGGCATTTTCCATATTAAATTTATTTAATAACAGTTTAATATATTTTGTTTGATGTATAAATATGTACTTGTCAGAGATTTGAATGTCCATTCCAACAAAATTTCTTGGTGGGCAGATTGTCATATCAAATATTATTTGCAAGTCATTTGTTACAGATTGCAGTACAGACATTTTCAAGTCATTTGTTTAAATATTATTTGCAAGTCATTTGTTACAGATTGCAGTACACAATTTCGGAAGTCGGTGCATTTGGTTTTGAACTTTCGTTTTTTGCCACCGACTTCCGAAATTAAAGTTATTTTTGACTTTGCAGTGTCTTTTTTGGAAGTCGGTTGTTCTTTTTTTGTAAAAAGTTTTTATTTTGCACTTTTTAGTTGTGGTACCTATTCCATACAAATTCGAATACCACTAACCTGCTATGTAAATAACAGTGATTGGAAGTATCATTATATCATCCATATAAAGTAAGTGGGAAAAATACGTATTATTGAAGCTAATGTGACTGTGAGTCACTTTCTCTAGTTTATTATCAAATATTATATTGATTTTAAAACCGACAAATGGCTCGGGCAATTTGGAGACACATAAATTCTCTACTTTATGGGTAGCAAACAATTGACGCGTTCTGCGAAAAAGGTCGGATGCAATAACTTAACGAATTCTAACGAAACTTCAAATATATCCAATTTCTAATCTCGACTCACAATGCTTGTGGCGCATGTGGCAAGCATTAAGTTGCGCCCAGGCAATTCAAACGGACCCTTTTAAAACAATTGAGATGTTTTACAAAAAAACTGTCATAAATCTATTTATTCTGCGAAGCTGGGAACCGACGCCAAGCGTTCGACGGGGATTTTTGTAAGGAATTTGGGAGAGATAGAGATTTGTAAAGGGCAGTTGGTTCTAAACCCTGGGAATAGACGGACGTCCGAATCTAGGCTAGCGGATGGTTGATTTGACACCACGAAAGGACGCGGATGTCCAAGTGGGCTGTCGTAAGATAGCTAGTATTATTTATCAAGTTAAATATAGTTGGGTTGAGGCCCAGATTAGTCTAATGTAGTATTAGTAACTAATATTAGTGATTAGTCTAACGTAGTATGTGTGTGTGTGTGTTGGTGTCACTGGGTGAGTCTTTAAATGTAATAATTATCCCAGGCTGGTAACATAATTAAGGTTCCTGCGACTAAACTCTTATTTAGTATCGAGTTATGAATAACGCTACATTCTCGTGTATTATGTGTCCCATGTCCTAATGCGTACCTTGGTAGACTATTATCAGTTGCGTTTGGCTATAGGGAACTGGCGAAAGCCTTCCATATACTATACTTGACACCTGGACTGAGCTGTAACGCTCCTGACGTTTGACAGTTTTGACCTTGAGGTGACACACCACATTTGGAAGGCAGAACCATACATACTCGCAGCTCAACTAGAGTTGAACTAGGCTTTTATAGCCAATCTGTAATTATATTATAAACCAACGTTCGTTCTAAGGAACGCTAGAAATCGTGTCTCATTAAAACCCCCACCCGGCTGTTTGTAGGCGTATTACTGAATCGACACTATTTATTGAGACACGTTATTTGGATGCCTAGATAGAAACGCCCCGTTGTCGATAAGGACGATCCACACGGTTGCCGATTACATTGAAAGCATCCTCTAAATGGGGCAGATTAACGAAATGTGAAGAGACGAAATACCTCTTAGACGTTCATCAAGTACAATCGTAATGAGTTCTGCTAGAAACTGAATCTACGTGCGCTTGTGCTAGTTTTGTGTTAACTTTGTAATAAAAAGGGGCTAGGCTGCCGTAAAGGGTCCTTCACATTAGCACGCGATTAGAATTTCTGAATACTAAACTTGTCTTCATCAATAACGGTTGGACTTTGCAGTACTCTGTCATAGGATTGGGTAAGACATTTATATAGTGCTTAGGGAACGTGATCCGTTAGAATCGTATTAGTTCCTCAGAGGTCCTATGCGTTAGGTCTAACAGGTCACGTAGAATGAGGCAAACGTTGTAGTACGGTTTCCGGTCTCAGTGAAGTGGGAACATTGTAAACAGACAAATTAACGTAGCTATAAATAATTATTTGAAGCGCAAGCGTAACGATCCCTTAACCCCTCCACCTTAAGAGGGTGCATCCTAAAAGTTGGCAACGTCGTAAATAGCTGTCAAATAGTTACCTGTTTTGATTAATTTGGAAAAATTTCTGTATGAAAATAAGAAATGTGGCTAACTAACTAACTAAAATATTAATAATGAATTGCAATTATAACATTGAATTTGATGTTGTACCCGTTTTAGGTGTAAAAAAGTCATTTGGAAAGTTTCCAAACACTTTTTTTACATCTAAAACTAACTATTCGGTTTAACGATATTAATTGTTGCATTTCATAATCAATATTCTAGTTCGCTAGTTAGCCACATTTTTTATTTCCATACAGAAATATTATCAAATTAATCAAAACAGCAAAATATTTGACATCTATTTGCGACGTTGCCAACTTTCAGAATAAACCCTCTTAACAAAGCTGTATTACAGATATTGGTGTTCAACTGCGAGTGGACGAGATGTTGGCATTCTAACATTTATAATACTTTTGCATACCCTCTTGTCTTATTAGCTTTATATTATATTAATGTTATAATACTTATTTTTACTAACTGTGTGTTCCCAATATTAACTTCCTTTATCCAATCCTCGTCCCCTAGCTTTTATAAGTCGGGGCGAGGTACAGTAGGCTTGGGAACTCTTCTCTTTCTTATATCTATTTATTTATTTTCTTCTTAGGAAAACGTACAGCTAAACAGGTTACAGTAAGTAATAGTTTAAACAAAATATGGCCAATTACAAGTTTCCACATATAGTAAAAATTATAATAGAAAACAGAAAGTTCATGAAAAAGACCATATTTATGTAGTCATAAAAAAAAAAATAACAATTACTATATACGCTCGAAGAAGCTATTAGACAAATTTTTCTTCAATTTGGCCACACTAGTATTAAAAATGTCGATATCAGCTTCCTGGCAGGTTGCGTTGTACATACGACTCGCTCTCACCATGTACGAGTTCCGTCTGTACGTAGTGGTTCCCATTGGGGTGTGCAATAAATGAGGTCTACGCAAGGATACAGACGGCACTCGCAGCCCGATTTTGTCCAACAACTCAGTAACACCAGTTATTCCATTGGCAATCTTGAAAAGAAACACAAGATCTGATATTTTTCGCCTTTCGTAAAGTGGAAGGATATGAATTTTTTTGCAACGGTAGGTATAATTCGTATATCGGTGGGAGAGTGCCCAGTCTGGAGTCGAGCTCTACAAGGTAGTACGGTGGTGGGGTGCTACCTTTCCCCCAAAAGGGGAAACCGATCTAGACACTAATATTAACATAATTAGGAAAAACTAAAATTTTATAAGCCTAGGGTAATTTAGGTACTGTCACACTAACTCAAAAACTATCCAAGTAAAGTTAATAAAATTTATATGGGACCACCTCGGGAGCATACCCTTTCAAACAAAAAAACAATTTTCTAAATCGGTCCAAAATTGTCGGAGATATCGCGTAACAAACATACAAAAAAAAAAACATACAAACGAATTGAGAACCTCCTCCTTTTGGAAGTCGGTTAAAAATGAGATAGACTTCACCATTACGGATAAAAAGCATATTTTCAAGGATGTTTCGGTGATCAGCAGGTTCAATACAATTGATCACAATCTTGTTCGAGGCTCTCTGAATATCTAAATCAAGCTTGAGCGAACTCGTTTGATAAAGTCTAGGCTCCGTCCAAATATGCTCCAAACTATGTTGCATGAAGTGTTCCAGTCAAACCTGGAAAATTGATTCACAAATGACGTTGACCAGTCGCTCGAACAAATGGTGAAAATCTTCAGGGAGGAAGGTACGCGATTTTGCAAAATGAGGCATACGGGCAAGAAGTGCAAACTTTCGGAAGAGACTCTGGGCTTATGACGGAACAACGTGAAAACCCACCTATCAGTTCGTTAGAACAACGGGCAATTTACAAAAATATTTGAACTTGGTACAACGTGACCTCTGACGCTCCAATACACGCTCTATACAGAAAGGGATTGAGCAAAATTGGGGTCGAAAGTGTTCGTCCAATTACTTGGGAGGAGCCACCTGGTGAAGTTGACGAAATCTAGTGGGGATACCATCGTTTCGAAGCCGGTGATCCTTTAGGAAGTCGACAACTTCTACGGCCAATTGTACGCACCGCATGCATCTCGAACTGTACGCTTAGCATGACCACAATAGAAACGGTACCCTAATTACGTAATACACAATCAATTCGTTTTGAACCAGATTACTAATCCATTGCTTCATAAGTTCGAAAATAAATTCTGCTCTGCAACGTAATTATCGCAATGAATGTTGTTGAACTGTGAAAATGAAACAAATGATCGCTATCGCATTGCTTCTGCAAGATACGTTATAACCCTACGGGTTTTGTCGACGGAAGAATAGACAAATGACAGATAAACAATCACAATCTGTAATTTTGTCTATTCTTCCGTCGACAAAACCCGTTTTCTACGGGTTTTGTGGTTTCTTTGGTTGTCATGCTATGCATGCTGATCCCAAAAATAAGTACGGTTCGACGACTACTTCGCAAAGCTGTGGTTTTAAGTTTGATTATCGACTATTGATATTTTTTAAGATTCTTTTTTTACATTTTGTTACACTATTATGATGTTCCTACGTTGTGCTTATAATAATCGGTATTTATTTGCAAAATTCTTTGCAAATTCTTTTAAACTTTTTTTACATCATGAACAATTTATACTCCATAGGTTTAGGTAGTTCAATAAAGGTAAACAAAAAAAACCACGTGATTACCTGCCACAACAGTTGTCATGCTACGTCACAGTTGTACTTTTCAATTTATCAACGTTATAATTCGCTGACATTTAGAGTTTGGGCTCTTTACAATAGACAGATTACAAAAAAAAATATTATTATTGTAAATCTAACAAATAAATTGTGCTCAAACAGTTACATCTACGAACAGTTATTTAAAAATAAATGATAAAGTTTTACATACTTACATTAATAAAAGAGGAAACTATTGTAAAAATCTAAAATAAGTTTTATTTGGTTTTATCGTATGAAAGTGTCGTTTATAAAAACCTCATTTACGATTTGTTTACCTTTATTTAACTATCTAAACCTATGGAGTATAGACTTTCACGCGAACGAAGTCGCGGGTTGAAGTAAGTCGTTCGATATAATTTTGAGCAAAAATAAAATTATTTTATAACATTGGCAACAACACAAGGCGGACGAAACAATTATCCGAATCATAACCCATACTATTAAAACATACATAAAATTCAAATAAATAAAATTTAAGTGTCTGTTTGTAATGTCAAAATAACAGCTTTTTACTAAATGCATAAGGAGTATAATACGGTAATTATAAAAAAAACATTAAAAAATTATCTGTCTATTTGTTTGTTCCGGCTTATCTCCAAAATGACTGGCCCGATTTTCACTGGCAGATACCTAATGTTATAAGAAGTAACATATGCTATTTTTATTTTTAACCGACTTCCAAAAGGAGGAGGTTATCAATTCGGATGTTTATATATTTTTTTCTTTATGTATGTTCAGGCATAACACCGCCAAATATAGACGGATTGGCAAAATTATTTTTTTGTTGGAAAGGGTATACTTTAAAGATAGTCCCATTGTCTTTAGGTCAGCACTTGATGGTAGGTTCCTGGAGAAATCGAGGGAACTCTTCAAATATTATAGGCGCACATATAGCGATTTGGGTATTTTTTATAGAAACTCGTGCAGTTGCTCTTGGATAGCACCATTTAGTGAAGTGGAACTGATGAAGAAGACCAAAGATGGCCGACGGAACTGCTCAATTATAAGTATGTCACGGGTTGCGATTCGATTATACTTTAATATGGTTGCCAAGCATTTTATGCTGGTCACAATGCACATGGAGAAGTGGGGCTGATGGTGAAGTACCAGGAGAACTCCTTAACGATGAACGTCCCTGCATTAGGAAAAGCGATATTTTGTAAAAGGTGATAAGTGGTTGATATTGCTATTGTAACTTAGATAAATTACAAACAGATCCACTAAAAAGCGATAAATAAAAACTTTTTTCAAAAAAAAACAACCGACTTCCAAAAATACACTACAAAATGAAAAATAAATTTAATTTCGGAAGTCGGTGGCACATAACGAAAATACGAATCCAAAGACACCGACTTCCGAAATTAAAGTTATTTTTCATTTTGTAGTGTTTTCGTCGGTTGTTTTTTTTTTTGGAAAAAAGATATTATGGAAAAATTAAATGAATTAGGGTCCACGCGGGCAAAGCCACGGGCAACAGCTATTAGCTATAATATATTCATTCCATAGTGCTTACACTTGATGTGGTCATAAACGTCATTATAGATAATAATAATTATTATTAAGTCATACTGGACCTATATAAGCGACAACAAATAGCATGCTGTACTAACAAAGAAACAAGTTTCCTATCACGTTAGAGATGCATTCCGTCAGTGTAGTGTTGATACTTGCAGTGTTCGCAATGGCGAGCGCGGCTCCTGCTTCAGACAAACCACATTACGACGTGAGCAATGCAAAAGCCTTGTTCGAGGACTTCATGAAGGAGTACAACAGGAATTACAAAGATGCCGCAGATAAAGACGCACACTACCATGCCTTTGTCAAGAGTTTGGAACAGATCAATAAGTCGAATGACTTGAGCCCTGGTGCTACTTTCGATATTAACAAATTCGCTGATTACACCGAAGAGGAGAGGAAGAACATGTTTGGATTAAAAGGTGAGTAAAATATTGTAAATTAATATAAAAATAAACGTAATTTGATAGAAGTATTCTGACACATTATTCAATGTGGTCGATGACGTCACTTTTATGATTCTTTATTATGCACAATGGAGGTATGTACTACATTTAAGTACGTTAGTACATAGTACCTCAATGTTATACACCGTATCACAGGGGCATATAGTTGTTATTTGCCTGTGCATCTACAATTCAATAACAATGACCGAATTGATTTTTAACATTATGTTTGTTTTTTTTATTTTTTTATTATTAGGAAACCATTGGTTTTGCAACTCGTTATTAGGTTTGTTAACTAAAATTATAAGCCTGAGATAAAAACTAACCTCGATTGCCATTTTTATGCCTGTAGAAATATTTATTAAAAGCGAGCCTGCACATGTAATTGTAGGCTTATTCCCATATTCCCCCCTGAGAGAATCCCCCTCAGGGGGGAAAACAGAACACTAATATAAAAATAATCCTGAAAGTCCTCTTTTCATTTTGTGTCGTTCCCGTATTCCCCCCTGAGAGCATCTCCCTCAAGGGGGAAACTGAGCCCTAATATAAAAAATATTCCCTAAATGCCCCTTTTCATTTTGGAATATTCCTCTTTTCCCCCTTATTTTTAGTTTTGATTTCTAAGCTCTTAAAGTATAATGCCGGTGCGCTACATTTTTAAAACTGTTTTTTCTAAAAATGTAAACAATCATAAAACTTATGTATTGACAATGAAATAAAGGTTTAAAATGTTAAAAAATGCTTTCTTTCTTTTCAGAGCCGGACAATTAAATTCGCTAGAAGTGTGATAACTTGATATGTAACTCGTATAAGAATGTATAATTTCGAAATAAATTAATAGGTAGCAAATAAATCAAATCCCTACTGTTTTTGTACTCTTTTAAATTGGTATTAAATGTAAACTTTTATACTTGCATTTGTTTATTTGCCTACCCAAAGAAAGAGTAATAATAATTAGATCTGAAGTTAAATTCAAAGCTGACAACAGTTAAGAAAAAACCGACCAAGTCTGAGTCCGACTCGCTCGCACTACGGAGGGTTTCCTTTCCACCGTTTTCTAAAATAATTAGCAAAAAACCGACCAAATGTGACTCGCACACAAAGGGTTCTGTATAATATTCGGAGAAAAACGCCGAAAAAACAACCCCCCCGACCCTTGCTTGTCGATGCGCCAACCCGCGTCGATGCTGAGTCTGTAGCTTTAAATCCCCATGATAATAATTATGATCTGATATTGATCCAGCCTGTCCCATCTTACTGTCCTCCCCCCAGAGACGCTCTTAGTCGAGGTTCGTACCCCACAGGGGGTGCCCTTAGCGAGCGCTCGCCTAGTTTTAATTTAGAATTAGTTTTGCCCCTGGCTGGAGGCTTTGAGTTTTTAGGAGCACAGGAATGTCCGGTTAAGTAGTCATGGTCTCAGAGGCCTGATACGACCTGCCATAAAAAAAAAAATGTAGTGCTAAATATTGTACGGTGGTACGGAACCTTCGTGTGCGAGTCCGGCTCGCATTTGGCCGTTTCTGTTCAGCCGTTTGAAGATTATCAGCACTTTTCTAGTTGATGAACGACGAATACCTTTCAAATCCGAAATCAAAACAATCTGATCGATTTGAAATTTGGTATTCCGTTACTTCTGCGATGCTGTAGCATCACCTGGAATTTGCAGGATACCTGTGCTGTAAGTTGGTAAGGGACCTTACTGTTAACTTTGATATTTAATCAAGGTTATTATTTTATATTGGAAATACAATAAAATGAAACACTCGTTGATACCATAAACTATAGAGTTAGTTTTATTGTCTATTATTGACAGAGTGCAGTTTTGTACAGATTACATAGACATATGTTGAACGAGATGGTAAGGCGGGAAATTTAAATACAAATTCAACACTCCTGCCAAATTGAAGCCTTCCATGTTTAAGCAATATTAACCAAATAACACTTTTACAGAAATTAATAAAAGACAAATACAAATATTACTTATTAAGTTTATCCATTGTTAACATTCCAATTTTATTTCTCAGGAATTGACATTTATCCCTAGGCAGAGCCTTAGTTAGTACATCAGCAAATTGGTTATTAGTTGATACATATTTTAGATCAATTACTTTAGCACAATATTTTGCTTTAATGAAATGATATTTAGTGTCTATATGTTTACATCTTTTTTGAAAGTTTATATTTTTAATAACACTTATAGCACTCTGATTATCTATATTAATACACACTGGTTGTTGTTCAATTTCACCCAGATCAGTTAATAGATGCTTAATCCAAATTGCCTCCTTTGTAGCAGCACATGCTGCCATGAATTCTGCTTCAGTTGTCGATAAGGCAACTGTATGTTGACGTTGGCTAGACCATGTCACAGCAGCTCCATTTTTAATGAAGATATATCCAGTGGTTGAACGTCTAGTTGTGACATCATTGGCGTAGTCAGCATCACTATAGCCAGTCAAATCAGAGGATTTCGATTCTGATATGTAACATAAACCAAAATTGACAGTATCTTTGAGATATTTAAGAATTTTCTTGACTGCTGTCCAATGAGTTTCATCATAGCAATTTAAATATCGACTCACCAGGCTTACAGCGAGCATTATGTCTGGTCGACTTACTATGGCGACATGCATTAGAGAACCAACTGCCTCTCGGTAAGGAATGTTCTTGTCGGGCTGATGTTCACTTTTCTCCAGCTTTGAGTGAGGATCAACTGGAACGCTGTTGGGGTTGGCATTTTCCATATTAAATTTATTTAATAACAGTTTAATATATTTTGTTTGATGTATAAATATGTACTTGTCAGAGATTTGAATGTCCATTCCAACAAAATTTCTTGGTGGGCAGATTGTCATATCAAATATTATTTGCAAGTCATTTGTTACAGATTGCAGTACAGACATTGATTTAGATAAAAACTTTTTACAAAAAAAGAACAACCGACTTCCAAAAAAGACACTACAAAGTCAAAAATAACTTTAATTTCGGAAGTCGGTGCATTTGGTTTTGAACTTTCGTTTTTTGCCACCGACATCCGAAATTAAAGTTATTTTTGACTTTGTAGTGTCTTTTTTGGAAGTCGGTTGTTCTTTTTTTGTAAAAGTTTTTATTTTGCACTTTTTAGTTGTGGTACCTATTCCATACAAATTCGAATACCACTAACCTGCTATGTAAATAACAGTGATTGGAAGTATCATTATATCATCCATATAAAGTAAGTGGGAAAAATATGTATTATTGAAGCTAATGTGACTGTGAGTCACTTTCTCTAGTTTATTATCAAATATTATATTGATTTTAAAACCGACAAATGTATTTGCAAGAGCAATAATAATTCTAATACTAAAGAGCGTATTGGTTGAAGATGCTTCTGCAAAACAATGAAAAATGATGGCAGACATTACATCTTATAATCTCATTAGATTCAAGTTCCAATTAGAATCATTATAGTTAATTGCCTATTTGATTAAGTGAACCTAGGGGACCTATAAAAGTTCTTTTACCAAGAAGGAATGGCAGAGTACATCCTATTGTGAAAGCTCATACGCTCTACTGCGTTACGCGTCTGATTTTCAGAGGGGGGAATGTGACTGTGAGTCACTTTCTCTAGTTTATTATCAAATATTATATTGATTTTAAAACCGACAAATGGCTCGGGCAATTTGGAGACACATAAATTCTCTACTTTATGGGTAGCAAACAATTGACGCGTTCTGCGAAAAAGGTCGGATGCAATAACTTAACGAATTCTAACGAAACTTCAAAAATATCCAATTTCTAATCTCGACTCACAATGCTTGTGGCGCATGTGGCAAGCATTAAGTTGCGCCCAGGCAATTCAAACGGACCCTTTTAAAACAATTGAGATGTTTTACAAAAAAACTGTCATAAATCTATTTATTCTGCGAAGCTGGGAACCGACGCCAAGCGTTCGACGGGGATTTTTGTAAGGAATTTGGGAGAGATAGAGATTTGAAAAGGGCAGTTGGTTCTAAACCCTGGGAATAGACGGACGTCCGAATCTAGGCTAGCGGATGGTTGATTTGACACCACGAAAGGACGCGGATGTCCAAGTGGGCTGTCGTAAGATAGCTAGTATTTATTTATCAAGTTAAATATAGTTGGGTTGAGGCCCAGATTAGTCTAATGTAGTATTAGTAACTAATATTAGTGATTAGTCTAACGTAGTATGTGTGTGTGTGTTGGTGTCACTGGGTGAGTCATTAAATGTAATAATTATCCCAGGCTGGTATCATAATTAAGGTTCCTGCGACTAAACTCTTATTTAGTATCGAGTTATGAATAACGCTACATTCTCGTGTATTATGTGTCCCATGTCCTAATCCGTACCTTGGTAGACTATTATCAGTTGCGTTTGGCTATAGGGAACTGGCGAAAGCCTTCCATATACTATACTTGACACCTGGACTGAGCTGTAACGCTCCTGACGTTTGACAGTTTTGACCTTGAGGTGACACACCACATTTGGAAGGCAGAACCATACATACTCGCAGCTCAACTAGAGTTGAACTAGGCTTTTATAGCCAATCTGTAATTACATTATAAACCAACCAAACGTTAGTGATAATTTCTGAATCCAAAAAGGTCTCGCCACAGAGCTCTTTGCGTGAGGCTTGCTGACGTACATTTCCGGTAGAGGGGGTAGGCTTCACTAAATACCTGAACTGATTTGATAGTTCGTTCTAAGGAACCCTAGAAATCGTGTCTCATTAAAACCCCCACCCGGCTGTTTGTAGGCCTATTACTGAATCGACACTATTTATTGCGACACGTTATTTGGATGCCTAGATAGAAACGCCCCGTTGTCGATAAGGACAATCCACACGGTTGCCGATTACATTGAAAGCATCCTCTAAATGGGGCAGATTAACGAAATGTGAAGAGACAAAATACCTCTTCGACGTTCATCAAGTACAATCGTAATGAGTTCTGCTAGAAACTGAATCTACGTGCGCTTGTGCTAGTTTTGTGTTAACTTTGTAATAAAAAGGGGCTAGGCTGCCGTAAAGGGTCCTTCACATTAGCACGCGATTAGAATTTCTGAATACTAAACTTGTCTTCCTCAATAACGGTTGGACTTTGCAGTACTCTGTCATAGGATTGGGTAAGACATTTATATAGTGCTTAGAGAACGTGATCCGTTAGAATCGTATTAGTTCCTCAGAGGTCCTATGCGTTAGGTCTAACAGGTCACGTAGAATGAGGCAAACGTTGTAGTACGGTTTCCGGTCTCAGTGAAATGGGAACATTGTAAACAGATAAATTAACGTAGCAATAAATAATATTTGAAGCGCAAGCGTAACGGTCCCTTAACCCCTCCACCTTAACAAAGCTGTATTACAGATATTGGTGTTCAACTGCGAGTGGACGAGATGTTGGCATTCTAACATTTATAATACTCAATAATATTATACCACATACTTTTGCATACCCTCTTGTCTTATTAGCTTTATATTATAGTAATGTTATAATACTTATGTTTACTAACTGAGTGTTTTATTTTCTTCTTAGGAAAACTTACAGCTAAACAGGTTACAGTAAGTAATAGTTTAAACAAAATATGGCCAATTACAAGTTTCCACATATAGTAAAAATTACAATAGAAAACAGAAAGTTCATGAAAAAGACCATATTTATGTAGTCATAAAAAAAAAATATAACAATTACTTAATACGCTCGAAGAAGCTATTAGACAAATTTTTCTTCAATTTGGCCACACTAGTATTAAAAATGTCGATATCAGCTTCCTGGCAGGTTGCGTTGTACATACGACTCGCTCTCACCATGTACGAGTTCCGTCTATACGTAGTGGTTCCCATTGGGGTGTGCAATAAATGAGGTCTACGCAAGGATACAGACGGCACTCGCAGCCCGATTTTGTCCAACAACTCAGTAACACCAGTTTTTCCATTGGCAATCTTGAAAAGAAACACAAGATCTGATATTTTTCGCCTTTCGTAAAGTGGAAGGATATGAAATTTTTTGCAACGGTAGGTATAATTCGTATATCGGTGGGAGAGTGCCCAGTCTGGAGTCGAGCTCTACAAGGTAGTACGGTGGTGGGGTGCTACCTTTCCCCCAAAAGGGGGAACCGATCTATACACTAATATTAACATAATTAGGAAAAACTAAAATTTTATCAGCCTAGGGTAATTTAGGTACTGTCACACTAACTCAAAAACTATCCAAATAAAGTTAATAAAATTTATATGGGACCACCTCGGGAGCATACCCTTTCAAACAAAAAACAATTTTCAAAATCGGTCCACAATTGTCGGAGATATCGCGTAACAAACATACAGACGAATTGAGAACCTCCTCCTTTTAGAAGTCGGTTAAAAATGAGA
This sequence comes from Conistra vaccinii, assembly GCA_948150665.1. NCBI lineage: Eukaryota > Metazoa > Arthropoda > Insecta > Lepidoptera > Noctuidae > Conistra > Conistra vaccinii. The sequence continues at coordinate 9,668,688 of OX411323.1, read as the reverse complement.
TAGACTTCATCATTACGGATAAAAAGCATATTTTCAAGGATGTTTCGGTGATCAGCAGGTTCAATACAATTGATCACAATCTTGTTCGAGGCTCTCTAAATATCTAAATCAAGCTTGAGCGAACTCGTTTGATAAAGTCTAGGCTCCGTCCAAATATGCTCCAAACTATGTTGCATGAAGTGTTCCAGTCAAACCTGGAAAATTGATTCACAAATGACGTTGACCAGTCGCTCAACAAATGGTGAAAATCATCAGCGAGGAAGGTACGCGATTTTGCAAAATGAGGCATACGGGCAAGAAGTGCAAACTTTCGGAAGAGACTCTGGGCTTATGACGGAACAACGTGAAAACCCACCTATCAGTTCGTTAGAACAACGGGCAATTTACAAAAATATTTGAACTTGGTACAACGTGACCTCTGACGCTCCAATACACGCTCTATACAGAAAGGGATTGAGCAAAATTGGGGTCGAAAGTGTTCGTCCAATTACTTGGGAGGTTGACCTGGTGAAGTTGACGAAATCTAGTGGGGATACCATCGTTTCGAAGCCGGTGATCCTTTAGGAAGTCGATAACTTCTACGGCCAATTGTACGTACCGCATGCATCCTGAACTGCACGCTTAGCACACAATCTGTCATTTTGACAATTTTTCTGTCGACAAAACCTGTAGAAAACCACTTTCTATGATTGTCATGCTAGGCATGCTGATCCCAAAAATAAGTACGGTTCGACGACTACTTCGCAAAGCTGTGGTTTTAAGTTCGATTACCGACTTACGATATTTTATAAGATTCTTTTTTTACATTTTGTTATACTATTATGATGTTCCCACGTTGTGCTTATAATAATCGGTATTTATTTACAAAATTGTTTGCAGATTCTTTATACTTTTTTTACATCATGAACAATTTATACTCCATAGGTTTAGGTAGTTCAATAAAGGTAAACAAAAAAAACCACGTGATTACCTGTCACTTCAGTTGTCATGCTACGTCACAGTTGTACTTTTCAATTTATCAACCTTATAATTCGCTGACATTTAGAGTTTGGGCTCTTTACAATAGACAGATTACAAAAAAAAATATATTATTATTGTATATCGAATAAAAAAATTGTGCTCAAACAGTTACATCTACGAACAGTAATTTAAAAATAAATGATAAAGTTTTACCTATTTACATTAATAAAAGAGGAAACTATTGTAAAAATCTAAAATAAATTTTATTTGGTTTTATTGTATGAAAGTGTGGTTTATAAAAACTTCTTTTACGATTTGTTTACCTTTATTTAACAATCTAAACCTATGGAGTATAGACAGTATAAATCTATCGACTTTCACGCGAAGGAAGTCGCGGGTTGAAGTAAGTCGTTCGATATAATGCTAAGCAAAAATAAAATTATTTTATAACATTGGCAACAACACATGGCGGACGAAACAATTATCTGAATCATAACCCATACTATTAAAACATACATAAAATACAAATAAATAAAATTTAAGTGTCTGTTTGTAATGTCAAAATAACAGCTTTTTACTAAATGCATAATGAGTATACAATGTGGAGACTACCATACAACAAAAAAATTAAAATACTGGCACTATTAATGCTTAAGAGTATTTTGGAACTGGCAAATAAATCCTAGCTTCGAAATAAAAAAATGAGTTTAGCAAACAAATTAAATGTAACGTATGCCAGATCCACCTTAAGCCTATAAATTCCGTTTATCCAACTAATGCTTGGATGAATTCTCGGGCATACATTTCAGAATATCCACCGTAGGGTGGATTTTTGGGATGGATAAACGGAATAGCCCGAGCCGACTATGGATTTTACCGAGCTATAATGACTAAACTATTGATTATATTCAATTGAATTTTTGTATACAGAATGGGAACGTCATTAGGGACACGCCGTTTAATTTTTTGTTGTATTGTCGTCTCCACCTTGTATACGGTAAGTAAAAAAAAAACATTAAAAAAATTATCTGTCTATTTGTTTGTTCCAACTTATCTCCAAAATGACTGGACCGATTTTCACTGGCAGATACCTAATGTTATAAGAAGTAACTTAGGCTATTTTTATTTGTAACCGACTTCCAAAAAGTGGAGGTTATCAATTCGGATGTTTATATATTTTTTCTTTATGTATGTTCGGGCGTAACTCCGCCATATATAGACGGATCTGCAATTTAAAAAAAAAAAAAAAATCACACTGACAATGGGACCATCTCTAAAGTGTATACTTTAGAGATGGTCCCATTGTCAGTGTGAATTTTTTCTGTTGTCATTGCACCTGATGGTGGGTTCTTGGAGAAATCGAGTGAACTCTTCAAATATTATAGGCGCACCTATAGCGGTTTGGGTATTTTTTATAGAAACTCGTGCAGTTGCTCTTGGAATGCACCATTTGGTGAAGTGGAACTGATGATGAAGTCCAAAGATGGCTGACGGAACTGCTCAATTATAAGTATGTCACGGGTTGCGATTCGATTATACTTTAATATGGTTGCCAAGCATTTTATGCTCGTCACAATGCATATGGAGAAGTGGGGCTGATGGTGAAGTACCAAGAGAACTCCTCAACGATGAATGTCCCTGCTTCAGGAAAAGCGATATTTTGTAAAAGGTGATAAGTGGTTGATATTGCTATTGTAACTTAGATATATTAAGTACAAACGGACCCACTAAAAAGCGATAAATAAAAACTTTTTTCAAAAAAAAAACAACCGACTTCCAAAAATACACTACAAAATGAAAAATAACTTGAATTTCGGAAGTCGGTGGCACATAACGAAAATACGAATCCAAAGACACCGACTTCCGAAATTAAAGTTATTTTTCATTTTGTAGTGTTTTCGTCGGTTGTTTTTTTTTTTTTGAAAAAAGATATTATAGAAAAAGAAAATTAATTAGGGTCCACGCGGGCAAAGCCACGGGCAACAGCTATTAGATATAATATATTCATTCCATAGTGCTTACACTTGATGTGGTCATAAACGTCATCATAGATAATAATAATTATTATTAAGTCATACTGGACCTATATAAGCGACAACAAATAGCATGCTGTACTAACAAAGAAACAAGTTTCCTATCACGTTAGAGATGCATTCCGTCAGTGTAGTGTTGATACTTGCAGTGTTCGCAATGGCGAGCGCGGCTCCTGCTTCAGACAAACCACATTACGACCTGAGCAATGCGAAAGCCTTGTTCGAGGACTTCATAAAGGAGTACAACAGGAATTACAAAGATGCCGAGGATAAAGATGCACACTACCATGCCTTTGTCAAGAGCTTGGAACAGATCAATAAGTCGAATGACTTGAGCCCTAGTGCTACTTTCGATATTAACAAATTCGCTGATTACACCGAAGAGGAGAGGAAGACCATGTTTGGATTAAAAAGTGAGTAAAATATTGTAAATTAATATAAAAATAAACGTAATTTGATAGAAGTATTCTGACACATTATTCAATGTGGTCGATGACGTCACTTTTATGATTCTTTATTATGCACAATGGAGGTATGTACTACATTTAAGTACGTTAGTACATAGTACCTCAATGTTATACACCGTATCACAGGGGCATATAGTTGTTATTAGCCTGTGCATCTACAATAACAATGACCGAATTGATTTTTAACATTATGTTTGTTGTTTGTTTTTTTAATTTTTTTATTATCAGGAAACCATTGGTTTTGCAACTCGTTATTAGGTTTGTTAACTAAAATTATAAGCCTGAGATAAAAACTAACCTCGATTACCATTTTTATGCCTGTAGAAATATTTATTACAAAAACGAGCCTGCACATGTAATTGTAGGCTTATTCCCATATTCCCCCCTGAGAGAATCCCCCTCAGGGGGGAAAACAGAACACTAATATAAAAAAATCCTGAAAGTCCCCTTTTCATTTTGTGTCGTTCCCGTATTCCCCCCTGAGAGCATCTGGGGGAAACTGGGGAAAAGGGGGAAACTGAGCCCTAATATAAAAAATATTCCCTAAATGCCTCTTTTCATTTTGGAATATTCCTCTTTTCCCCCTTATTTTTAGTTTTGATTTATAAGCTCTTAAAGTTTAATGCCGACGCGCTACATTTAAAAAAAATGTTTTTTCTAAAAATGTAAACAATCATAAAACTTATGTATTGACAATGAAATAAAGGTTTAAAATGTTAAAAAATACTTTCTTTATTTTCAGAGCCGGACAATTAAATTCGCTGGAGGTGTGATAACTTGATAAGTAACTCGTATAAAAATTTATAATTTCGAAATAAATTAATAGGTAGCAAATAAATTAAGTCCCTACTGTTTTTGTACTCCTTTAAATTGGTATTAAATGTAAACTTTTATACTTGCATTTGTTTATTTGCCTACCCAAAGAAAGAGTAATAATAATTAGTTCTGAAGTTATATTCAAAACTGACAACAGTTAAGAAAAAACCGACCAAGTCTGAGTCCGACTCGCTCGCACTACAAAGGGTTTCCTTTCCACCGTTTTCTAAAATAATTAGCAAAAAACCGACCAAATGTGACTCATGCCCGTTTGCCCTTTACTAAGTGACACTTAAATGAATCCCTAAATAAAAGTGCACTGTTGGATTTTTAACGTTAGGCTTAGCGCTGAGAGTTGAAAATTCAACAGTACACTTTTATTTAGGGAGTCATTTAAGTGTCACTTAGCTGTCGGTGCAAATGGGCATCAGACACACAAAGGGTTCTGTATAATATTCGGAGAAAAACGCCGAAGAAACAACCCCCCCCGACCCTTGCTTGTCGATGCGCCAGCCCGCGTCGATGCTGAGTCTGTAGCTTTAAATCCCCATGATAATAATTATGATCTGCTATTGATCCAGCCTGTCCCATCTTGCTGTCCTCCCCCCAGAGACGCTCTTAGTCGAGGTTCGTACCCCACAGGGGGTGCCCTTAGCGAGCGCTCGCCTAGTTTTAATTTAGAATAGTTTTGCCCCTGGCTGGAGGCTTTGAGTTTTTAGCAGCTTAAGGCAGCCACAGGAATGTCCGGTTAAGTAGTCATGACCTCAGAGGCCAGCTACGAGATGCCATATAAAAAAAAAAGCTGAAAAAACAAGTTTCTTGTATGAGAAATTTTTAATTAATTTCTTTATTTTATGTTCGGAACCCTAAAAATATGTAGTGCTAAATATTGTACGGTGGTACGGAACCTTCGTGTGCGAGTCCGACTCTCATTTGGCCGTTTCGGTTCAGCCGTTTGAAGATTATCAGCTCTTTTTTAGTTGATGAACGACGAATACCAAAATCCGAAATCAAAACAATCTGATCGATTTGAAATTTGGTATTCTGTTACTTCAATGATATTAGAAGAACATAGTAACCTTGAACTGATGCTGTAGCATCACCTGGAATTTGCAGGATACCTGTGTAAGTTGGTAAGGGACCTTACCTTGCGAACTTACAGCACTAGGGGTCAAGTCTACTAATTTACAAAATATCACAATGGTCTCTTCATTGTGAGTTTTTGACAGATTTTGTATGGCAAATCTGTCAAAAACTAACAATGGAGAGACCATTGTGACGTTTGTAAATTAGTAGACTTGGCCCCCGGCCCCCCGCAGGTATCATGTTTGGGCTCATTTATTCATTAAGACTATTGTCTTAATGAATAAATAGGTTATAGCTGATGAACAGAGTCTGGTGATGGAGTAGTAAAGAGATATGAGGAAATGTCGGGGATTTTTTAAATTTAATATGATTTCACTTGTCTGGACTTGAAGTGGGTTCTGTGTCAAAAAATTATGGTACATAAAGTAATTTGGCTTGAAAATGTATAATTTTTAAATAAATAAATGATTACTAAATTAATAAATAGTAGTAATGAGATCTTTAAGTAATAAGCATCAAAATAATTACTTTTTATATTTATTTATTTATTGATAAGACACTTCAACGACTTACTAAAACATACATAAGCATAAATCACTTAAAGTTTTAGGTATTGTGAATTCGTCACTTACAGAAGTGCACAGCACTATAGATCCTGATATACCTACTTATAAATATATTTAAGAGATAGACATTTTAATATCTAGGATAAGTTTTTTGTCCAAGAAAAATGCATAATTTATCAATTATAAACAGTTAATAAAAAAAAAGTATTTCTGTTATCTTTCATAATTAAACACATTGTTGAAGCTATTTACTAATAATACTACGATGATTTTAAAAACTAAAGTAAGAAGGTTTTGTAGGAATTACCTATGGTAATTCCCGTCATAATTATAAAATCAGTAGGTATGTAAATAAATCATAAATAATTTAACAATAACCTAATTTTTATTTCTAAACATGATTTATTAATTTTTTTGCTTAAATTAGAGTTTATTGTTTAAACTTTTTTTTATCCTGATTTTTTATAACTGCTTCATTTTTTTTTCCTCTCCTCAGTGTTGAAACCAAATTACTTCATGTGACATATTTGACCATAATAATACTACATAGAGTACATAGAAACCATTTCAAACCCAAAAAACGACATTTAACACTTTGAAGTCTTCGAAACACGTTTTTGGATCCAATGTGTGACGTCCCGGTGACAGCGGCAGTGGACAAACGCCCTAAAGGTCATCGCTCATTATAGCAGCACGCCTCCGGCACGGCAAATAACTTGTCAATCAAGTTAGGACTTTAAGTCAAACGTATTAAAGTCTATTTTACGATGGCTAAACAAAATAGTGGACGGCTCGCCGGCAGCGAGCGGCCCGCGAGCCGTCACCCGTCGGACCACAGATATATATAGACATAGATAACGCAAGAGCAACTACTTCGCGTGCCCAGCTTACGTACAAAAATCGTAAGCTGCCACTTTCGCGCTCAGTCTGCATCGTTGTGCCACGCTAGTCGGACGTCAGTAAAAAAATGTAAAATGGTTAATTGCTCAGTTATAAATTGTAAAAACTGTACAAATGCGAGGAGAAAAAATAAAGGAAACGATTCCTTCCATCGATAAGTCATTTTGTGATTAATATTATGCGTATTTAATATTAAAATCAATTATTTTTAATCTAATACTCTCTGTAATACCAAATTTGAGAAAAACATAGGTCATCAAACGTAAACTGAATATTCGTATTACATTGCGGCTTTTACTTGAAGCGGTTGATGCGACGTTTTGTTTTAACAAGTGATGAATATCGAAGCAAGTGATACTATCGTATATCGCATCGGTTTCGTAGTACAGGCGCTTTTATCATTTTTCTGTCAATTTTAGCGATTAGTGCTGTTCATCGTATGCAACACAAATCGATTCTCAAGAATCGTTTTCGGAAACAGAGGATGATTTTGTATTTTATAGGTACTAATTATGTAGGAAATTTTAATAAATAATCGTAACGTTTAGTGATTTTTTTAGTTTCCCACATGAACCCAATATATAAGAAAAATGGATTGAGGCGACGGGAAATAAAGATTGGTTCCCAACAAAGCATAGCACTATTTGTTAAATACATTTTGAGGAAGCATGCTTTGTTGAAGGGAAAAAGTAACGAATATTAACAAAATCAGCTTAACAGACTATTGATGTACTGAAGATCACAACTTTCTTTATCTTTTTGCTGTTGTAGCTCAAGTAATTTTGCATCCATTTTAATTTTATTATATCGTATTTTACTGGGTTTTCGTTTAGCTTCTAAAATTTATTCTCTGTTTTTTTTTTGTTTCTGAAAGATAATCTACAACAATTACAAGAAATAAGTAGGGAAATACTAACAATTTGAAGAAATTATTAATCCCTAACTGCCTACTAAGCAGAACAGGAATTTTTATTTTCCTCTGTTTATCTCATTCCTCTGTCTATCTCATTCCTCTGTCTATCTCATTACTATGTCACAAAATCGATTAATTAATCTATATTAGCGATTCTCAAAAATTCTTTACTGTACACGATTACTCAATAAATAGAGAAATGGTATAATACAAAGGCGATCTTTATTCAAATTTGAGATGAAAAAGGGTAGAATCTCGTTGCTTTTGTAAACACTAGAACTAAATTGAATATAAGGTATTTCAATCGAATATTCATGTATTTATAATGGTAAACTTACTTGAAATTTTGGAAAAGGTATCCAAAAACGACGTGTGAACATCGACACCCAGCCAGCAGTATCGATTTCAAAGATAATAAAATCGATTCAAAGACGCTGCCGCGTGCGGCGGATTTTATTTTCCCATCACTAAATAATGCTTGTGACGTCATAGTAGGTAGTCAAAAAATGGCACGCTTGGTTTTCATACAGATCGTGATACTTGCGTTATCTATGTCTATCTATATCTGTGCGTCGGACCGACAGCGCGCTTCAAGCAAGGAGCCCGGTCGCCGGCGCCTCACCGTCCGCGGGGTGAAGCCTCGCCGTAAGCGCGGTGACACCTCGCCGGCCGCACGGTGACGCCTTGCTTGTGGATAAACAATAAACTGTTACCTCGCTGGTGGCGTGCCAGCGGCTGCTTACGGCGCGTTGACGACTAGCCGTCGCCTTGTTTCCGGCGCGTTGGCGACTAGACGTAGCCTTGCTTACGGCGCGTTGACGATTAGATTTTTCGAGGCGGTGCCGGGGCGCTGCCGTGCTGGAGCGGTGCTGTTATAATGGGCGATGACCTTTAGATACCTACAGCAATAAAGAGTCATCAACCACATGCAAAAGGCACGTAACCTTACTCATACACGATTATGCTATAAAGAATGATTCATGTTCAATAAAACCACATGCTTGCGCTATTTCATATTATTCGTGTCATACAATTTTTATTCGATACTGTTCCAGAATTAAAAATCATCGTCATCATTTCAGCCGAAAGACGCTCTACTTCTGGACATAGGCCTCCACCAAGCACCGCCACTTCAACCGGTTCTGTGCTTCCCGCATCCAGCGGATTCCTGCAGACTTCACAAGATCATCGGTGCACCTTGTGGGAGCCTTCCGGCCACCTTCCAGTACGCGATCGCCATGTGCCCGATGCCATGCGCTATGCATGCATGTGCATGGTGTGTGAGGTCCATGTGGCCGATGGGGCCGAAAGGTTCTGGAGTGGCACACATACCTCGCAGAACAGATGTTCTGCGGGCAATGTGCCCTGCCTATTACAACTTAACTTTGGCAATTCTTCAGGCTGGTTCCCCTGCGGATCTCTTCATTTCTGATTGGGTGAAGTATAAAATCAGATGAATAAATTACGCAAGATTATAAGCAGTAGTGTGTAGAGCAGTGGTGGCCCAGTGGTAACGGCCCCGATTTACGATTTGTAGGTAGTGGGTTCGAACCCAAGCAGGTGCTTTACTTTGTTTAAATAATTTCATCACCACTGCTCTCAAAACGGTGAAGGAAAACATCGTGAGGAAACCGGCATGTCTTAGAACCAAAAATTCGAAGACATGTGACATCTACCAACCCGCACTGGGCCCGCGTGGTAGATTATAGCCCACTCCCTCTAACAGAAAGGAGGCCTGTGTCCCAGCAGTGGGAACATTAATAGGCTGATGATGATGATGATAAGCAGTATAGCGTCATGTCTGTGCTGCGCCAGCGGCTTTTAATCTTCAAACTGTAGTAAAGAATGTGTAGGTACCTAAGTAAGTTATCATCGAAAGCCATTAAACCTCTTCCGTTTTATTGAAGTTGGATCACAACGATTATCTTTTTTTGGAGAGCATCGAGCGAGATACTCGACATAGGTACGAATTTGCATCAAATAATATGTCCAAAAGTTGTTTTGCTTACCTATTCATAATACCTATTATTGTAGCTAGGAGTCGTTGAAATTAAAGTGTTTTTTCTATAACTTCATACAATTTGTAATATATTATATAAAATATAAAGGAGCAAAATAGTTTGTGAGAAATATGTAAGATATATAGTACCTATACTTATTTTTATGAGAATGAAGACGAGTTCTTGAACAGTATTCCCGCGGGCCTCAGCAAGCTCGTAACTACAAATTGGCAATCGATAGATGCGTATCCAAGGAGCGGTATCAGGAATGCTGACAATCGTTTAGTTTCTGACTTCATTTCAACACTTATAATGATATTTTATTCATAAGTTATACTATAACATACAATACTAACTTAGGCTGTGGTTTCACTTATGATTTTATGATACAGTGCCATAAGATCTTTTGGCGCTTGAATGACGTTGACAGAGTATTAAGCCATTTTTTGTGAAATAGTACAAAAAAAAAACAATACCGCCTCTGTGATCTAGTGGTTAGACCACCCGTAACAAACCCAGAGGTCGGGTTCGATTCCCAGTGGGGGTTTACTGCTCGGATTGGTTGGTGGTAGGTTCCAAGTCCGGCTGGCTAGCTACCATCATCTTATCTAAGGCTGTCGCCAACAATATAAACAGCATTGTTGTGTTTCGGCAGTTAGAGATAAAAAGCAAGTTTCTCTTTGGTTGAGGATTCTTGGTGAAGCTCGCTTCCTCCTTCAACCTGTTCATCATTTAACATCAGGTGAGATGTAGGCCAAGAGCAAACCAGTCGCGGCAAAAAAAAAATGCGGGTTAAGTTTCGTTTATTCCCACGCAAGCGGCAAAAGATCCTTGTAAAATATTATACATTCTACTTTTAGAAAACCTCATCGAAGTAATTATGGAATGTTGAACGCTATCATTATGACGTAATCACGATAGCCATGCCATAAACGTATCTGCACACAGCGGGCGTGGCGTGGCGGGACGGGCCGGCGACGTGACGCTGAGCAGTTGTAATGTACTAGATATTATGGACGACTCCACATAGAGCTGGGATCCCGCTCGGAGCGACGGTAACCGTCACGCCGCCGCCGCCGCCGCGCCGAGCGTGAATACAAGTCAGAAGCGGCGGGGCGCGACGGTTACATTCAGAATTGAGAGATTGTATTAAAGCCTAAAACTTTAACTTATAACTGTAACTAATAATTTATAAGTTACTTTAACTAACATAGTTACTTTGAACTTATAACTGTTAACTTTATTTATATTCTTTCTCTCTCAATTCGCGGCGGGACGGGATCGCGCCCCCAGTGTGACCGATACCGCCACGCCAGCGCCACGTCGCCGCCCCGTCAAGCCACGCCCCGCCACGCCACGTCCGCTGTGTGCAGATACCTTTATTCTTCTCTTTGACTCTGCCACATAATGTTCACCAGCGTTCGTCGACTCTAATTTCAATCTTAGCCAGCGTTTGCCATATGGGACGATTGCATTGAACCCCATCCCGGCGCTTTGTGCACGCAGCACGAAACACCTAACTATCGTTTAGGTTAATCAGAAATTAATTGACTATTTGACCATAGGTTCATGGAATAATTGATTATGTACCTGATCGATGTTATGTATTTATGACCGGTTTCACAGGTTAACAGCTGTTGCAATTAGTAACAATTAAGATAAGCATAGCGCACTATATGTAGGTAGTGACTGACACCCAGTTGCACAAAGACAAACATTACGTAATGGATCATTAAAGCTATTGATTTTATAAATTTGTACAAAGAACCATTAAAATCGAGTCTAATGTTGCTTTCTGCAACACGTTAATTTAAGATTAGTATTTAATGACAGATTGACAGCTTTAAAAGTAAAGTTCGTTTCTATAACAGGCGGTGAGATTGCATAAGATAATGACGGGGAAAAAAAATTGTATATAATATTATCAAGATTAGCATAAAACAAACAAGTTGTTTTAAAACAAGTTTCAAACAATGTTTTAAACATTTAGAAAAAATCACATGGTTTAATAGCGAATGAATGGAAATAAATGAAAATGTATAAATTTTTAGGACTTCAAATAGCTCTCGAAACAAATTGAAAACGTTAAATAGTAGATTAGATTTATTTGTCATAATATATTATATGAAGTAATTCCCCGTGCTACCTGTGTATAAATATAGTTCGTCAGTTTAGTGACGACTTGACGTTGAGTAGCATCCTACGGTTATTTTACCTCTGATATTGCATCACCGGCACCGTCAAAATCACAGTAATCTTTATTATTGCTACAATAAGGTGGTTGTTGGGTTGCTGCCACTGACAATTCAGTTGTAGCATCACTCTCTGGCTTCAATAAGAACTTATTGTCTGTTTGTCTACGCCGACTGTTCACAATCAGGTCCTTGCCTTGCTAAAGACAGGGCCTCCGAGAAGAAACCTAGGTGAGGAATATCCCAAGTAAAAAACCGGTCAAGAGCGAGTCGGACTCGCGCTCCGAGAGTTCCGTACCTTGAAATGTTTTTTTCATCGGTGAGGACTATAAATTGTCAGAGAATTGCGGTGTAGAATATTATAGTTTTAGGTCAGCGCCATCTCTTGACAGATAGTGGAACTAAAGTAATTCTTGTTGATGATTTCTGAAGTGTGCTATTTAGAGACATCGCGCATCGTTTTATTTTTCCTGTAATCTTTACATAAACTTCTATCGCATAGAATAATTTCTGATTTTTCTCTATGCTAACTTCGGAGATGGGGGGGGGCAACGGTATTTATTTTTTGACAAAAGTTCAATACGAAAAAATGTTATTTTTGAGAATGTGCAAAAGCGCTCTTTCAAAATATGATACCCCCCCACATGACATGCCGGTAGCCCGAATTCCCCATACATTAAACGGAATGTGGGTATCATTTTCTAGAAATCATCGAATACAGTTATTATTTCTTCCTTTGGGTATGCAAATAAAAAAATGCAAGTATAAAAGTTTACATTTAATAGCAATTTAAAAGAGTACAAAAACAATAGAGACTTAATATACCTATTAATTTATTTCGAAGTTATACATTTTTATACGAGTTACTTAACTTACTTATCAAGTTATCACACTTTCAGCAAATTTAGTTCTCCGGTTCTGAAAAGAAAAAAAGCTTTTTTTAACATTTTAAACCTTTATTTCATTTTCAATACTTATGTATTATGATTGTTTACATGATTACAAAAAACATTTAAAAAAATATATTATGTAATCAATCTGCGTTCGCAATTCGTTTGCCAAACATGTAAACAAACACGAATTTTAGGAAAAACAACTGTAATGTCTATTAAACATAAAGGTTTAGTTTGCGCGACAACTTCATATTTTTTATGACTTTTTCAACAGTACTAGTCAGTCTAAAATCAACTTTATTTACACTTCAATAAAGTTGACGTTTGTCTAAGTGGAAAACTCGTGTTTGTTTACATGTTTGGCTAATACATTGCGGAATTACAATTACATTATTACTATTATTGTGATTAAAATTATCATAAAAATGGCATTTTATTAAAATAATACCTATTTTCACACAATTTATAATTCCAGAAAAGAAACCTTATAAGTACCAACCTAACTCTGATTTTCAAAATCCACACCATATTATATTACGATATCATTTGAATAAGAATCAATATTCCATGTTGGATTAAAAGACGAGATTCCAAGGCCGCCGCTCGATTAAAATGTAAGAGTTGACCTCTTTGTACAAAATGTCAAGTAATCGAATAAAGAGGTTAGTTTTTAACTCAGGCTTATAACTTTAGTTTAAAAATCTTATAACGAGTCATAAAACGAATGGTTTCCTGATGATAAATGTTATCAATTCCGTCTTTGTTAGTGTAGAAGTACAGACAAATAACAACTCTAAGTTCCTGTGATACGGTACATAATAAAGAATCATAAAAGTGACGTCATCGACAACATTGAATATTGTGTCAGATTACGTCAATATTTCTATCGAAACTGTTCTAGTTTTATACGAATTTACAAAATTTTACTCACTTCTCAATCCAAACATGTTCTTCCTCTCATGTTCGGTGTAATCAGCAAATTTGTTAATGCCGAAAGTAGCACTAGTGCTCTCGGCATTCAGTTTATTGATCTTTTCCAAACTCGCGACAAAGGCATGGTAGTGTGCATCTTTATCCTCGGCATCTTTGTAATTCCTGTTGTGCTCCTTTATGAAGTCCTCGAACAAGGCTTTCGCATTGCTCACGTCGTAATGTGGTTTCTCTGAATCTGAATTAGGAGCCGCGCTCGCCATTGCGACCACTGCAAGTATCAACACTACACTGACGGAACGCATGTCTAACGCGATATAAAACCTGTTCCTTTGTTAGCACAGCTGCTATTTGTTGACACTTGATTAAAATTTCGCTTTATATAGATCCAGTATGACTTAATAATAATAATTATTATCTATGCTGGCTGACCTTTATGACCACAACAAGTGTGAGCAGTACGGAATTAATTTAAAATGCCTATTTATAGTATGGGATGATTCGGATGATTGTTTCTTCCGCCGTGCAGTGTTGCCCGTGTTATAAATTGTATTTTCTCTAAGCATTAAGTATATAAAATAATTGATAAAACTATAACTACTTACTAACAAAAGTAAAATACTGATTTAATAAAGTATATTTTTTACGATTACAAACTTATATTTGCATTTAGAGGATCAACCGTGATGTAGAATAATGTATGGAATAACATTTTTTTCAACGGCAATGTTAACTAAAAAATCCGGTCAAGTGCGTGTAGGACCACGCACAATAGGTATTGGGGGTTTTACCATTTAAGAGCATTTATCCTTAAAGTTATCAACGTCATAAATAGCTGTCAAATATTTACCTGTTTTGATTAATACCTAATTGGCAATAGGTATGACTGTATGGAAACAAGAAATGTGAATAACTCTAGCGAACTAGAATATTAATAATAAATTGCAATAATTATAACAGTAATATTGCAAAAATAATTCGGTAGGTATTGAGATATTAATTATTGCATTTCATAAATAATATTCTAGTTCGCTAGTAAGCCACATTTCTTATTTCTATACAGTAAAATTGCCAAATTAATCAAAACAGGAAAATATTTAAGAGGTATTTTTTAATCTAACTCAATATTTTTTTTTTTTTGACTGGCTACTCGCAGGTCTACCACCTAGGAGGTTGTCGACTGCTTAACCGGACGTTCCTGTAGCTGCTCCAGCCAGTCACACGGTACAGTGTGCAAAACTGTTTAATAATTTTCTTATTTGTCTCTCAAAAGTGCAAAACTGTTTAAAATGTAACAGTCCGTGTTTGGGTCACAGAATTCAATATGACGTACCAAATTTCAACTTAATCGGTTCATTAGATTCGGAGTAAATTGGCTGTGACCTCCGTGGCTGTGACAGATGGACAGACAGACAAACAAACACATGAGTGATACAAACACATAAGGATTTAATTTTTTCATTCGGACACGGAAATTGGCTGTGACAGGTGGATAGACATACAGACTGACAGACAAACACATGTTCCTATAAACGTATATAAATGAATTGCTGTTCGTTAGTGTTAAGAGCGTGCATTCAAAAAATTGGCAACGTCGTAAATAGCTGTCAAATAGTTAGGTACCTGTTTTTATTAATTTGGAAATAATACTGTATGGAAATAAGAAATGTGGCTAATTAACTAACTAGAATATTAAAATTTTTATTTCCTTATAGAAATATTATCAAATTATTTAAAACAGCGAAATATTTGACATCTATTTGCGACGTTGCCAACTTTCAGAATAAACTGTAAAATATTTGTGGAAGTCCAGGGTTAGTTTTAGGCTGCCTGTCCACTGGAGCGGAGAGGAGAAAAGAGGAGCGGAGATGTGTCAATATTAACCAATTAGAATCTTGACTCCGCCCCTGAGTTTAGATCAGTTATCCTAAGTCAAGATTCTATTGGTTAATATTGGCACATCTCCGCTCCTCTTTTCTCCTCTCCGCTCCAGTGGACAGGCAGCCTAAATGGTGAGAAAATTGCGAGTAAAATTGTAAAAACAACATTTTTATTTTCCCATACAAACTATTCCTATGTCGATGCATCTGTGCATCATAAATCCAGCATATTTCAGTCCTTGGCTTTATGAAACCTCACTAATGTGTCACCACAATATCCGAATTGCAGTCGTTAGAAACCCCTGTTGCCATTTGATAGCAAGTAGTTGCTATCTGACACTGACGCACTGAGGGATTCCAAAATTCAGTTTTAAAATCATGACATAATTAATTGGCTATCCAAAGAAGGGGCCACAGGACCAGCGTTTCCATAAAACTTTGTATTAAAAACGTTTAGATAAATACTATTATCTACATAATTTATTCGATTGGACGTTGTATCTATAGAAAGTGAATGAATAAAGTAGGTAAATCAAGAAAGGCAAGTATAAAACATAAAAACATTCAGTGTAGGTACATTTATTATCAATGATATTTATAATAGTAGGTACAAAAACATTACCTACTTAGGTACATAAATATATAATTATATTGGAAATGTTACATTTTTATACATCAGCTAACACACTCCCAGCAGAATGATGTTACATATCTGAAAAACAGGGAAAGCATTAAATAGTTGGAGTCCATTTTTTTATACATACTGTCTTTATAAAATACATTAACACAGAGCAGTGGTGGCCCAGTGGTAACGACCGCGAATTGCAAGCTGTTGTAGGTGGTAGTTCGAACCAACACAACACAACTGCTCCCAAAACGGTGAAGGAAAACATCGTGAGGAAACCGGCATGTACTAGCTAAAAAATTCGAAGAAACGTCACAACATCTACCAACCCGCACTGGATTACGGCCCACTCCCTGCAAGAGACATGTGTCCCAGTAGTGGGAACATTATAGGCTGATTATGTGACACATAACATCACACCTGTTTCTCTGAAGGGTTTGGCAGAGGTAAGTAAGTAAAAAGTAAAAATATTTATTTAGGAAAACAACAAATTAACATAAATTACAATGGAAATGATGATAGCTATAAAAGTTTAAAAAAAACTGTGTTGCAGCTATCAACGTCCGTCTAAACATAAGGTGCACATTGTTCCAAACTTATCTGTGACATGGGTACAGTTTAGCTACCATTGGTAAGTTTTTAAATAAAAAATCAATGCAAAATCAATAGAATACAAAAGACATGAAAACTTTGTATGTTGGTAGGTGTGGTGTAGTGAGGAGTATTATTGTGAGAGGGGTGTATTCTATATCTGTGGGTGTATGTGAGCTAGGATGTGTGTGCGTGAGCGAGGATGTGTGTGAGTGCATTGACTAGTTTTGAGTTTCCACAATTTTTTCAGTTGCATCATAAGTTTTCAACCAGTCTGTCAACTTTACTCCCAAAACATTACGAGATAAACGGTAGATATCGATGCTTTAGAGGTGTACCTACAGTACACCTAATTCGCTTGTTATGTTAGTCCCATGTTATACGGGGTCGCTAGCCTATTTCTGTCGACCTCTAAACCCAACAAGGCAAAGAGTTCATTTTTATATGAACTTGGTTCTAAAAAACTGTCACTTACTGTTTTAGTACACCGGTCTCGGTCCCAATCCATTCATGTTTTTCTTTTCTTCTGCGGTGTAATCAGCGAATTGGGTGATATCGAAAAAAGCATTAGTGCTCTCGTAATTCATCCTGTTGATCTCTGCCAAACTGACGACAAAGGCCTGGAAATGTGCGTATTTGTCCGCGATATCCTTGTAATGCCTGTTGTAGTCCTTTATGAACTGCTCGAACAAGGCTGGGGCATCTTTCAAGTTATAATACACTTTACCGTTATTAGATGCTGTCACCATTGCGACCACGGCCACAAGTATTAACAGTACACTAGCAGAACGCATCTTGGATAGGAAAGAAATAAATATATGAATATAAATATATAAGAATATAAAACCAGTTTCGTACAGCACAGCTGCTATCTGTTGACACTTGATTAAAATTTCGCTTATATAGGCTTGGCCGGGCTTCTCGCTCGTTATGACCAGTAAGACTATCACCACAGTATAATAAAGTAACAGTACTACATGTCGGCAGTGACCTTGTAGTACTGGTAATTATTTACCTACGGTCGCTCGGTAGATAAACTTTCTGTATCCCTGCGTAACTGCCGCGCACTCAAAACTGTTGCGTACTAATGGCACTGAGATTTCGAAACGCGTCGTTTCCACCGTTTTCTATGAAGATAATATACTGTTACTTATTTATACTGTGCTATGACTAAATAATTATCTAAGGTAACGTTTATGACCACAACAAATCTGAGCAGTGAGGTATGATCGTATTATAATAATAATATTATTTTAAAGGTGTGAAGAATCATACGGCGCGCGGCGCGCGCAAATAAAATTTTAGACACGGGCAAATATGCCCGTGTCTAAAATTTTATTTACCTACTTTAAGCGTTACAATGGATGTAGCTAGGTACTATCATCATAATAATCGCAGAGCCTACATCCCAATTGTCGACATCCTCAGGAGCCAAGTCAAAGCATTATGTTTTCCTCATCTTTCTCGGTTTTCACAAGGTTCAGGTCATACCGAACTGTTACATCCCAATATTATAAATGCAAAAATGAGTTTGTTTGTTACGCTTTCACTCTAAAACGGCTGAACGAATTTGGATGAGTCGCGGGCAACAGCTAGTCAACAATAATTATCACTTCAGCAGCTCGACTTACTGGCAATACTTTCAGTTACTCCATTATAGAGATGGGCCAATTGTGACTTTGGCCGACTAGTCCTAGTCGGCTGCAATCGGCCATGCCTATCATTGCTTTTGATTGAATTCGGGTGACATCGGCAATGTTCGTAACCATACTTTCGGCTCGTAGGACCCGCGCGCGGCGCCCGGCGACCAGCTATCTAATTACGCAACACATCTTTGTAAACGATTTAAACTAATCTGTTTCGTTTTGACAGTTCAACAATATTCATTGCGTTATTCACGTTGTTGAGCATATTTTTTTTCGAAAATATGAAGCAATGGATTAGTAATCTGTTTCAAAACGATTCAAATTCTGATTGATCGTGTATTACGTACAGGTGGACTTGTCGGGATATGTTTTTGTTTACTTTGCTTTTTTTCTATCATTGTTTACGTGCTATTCTTGGTGTTTTCATTTAAAACAAAGTTCAATTACGTAGCTAACATAGTGTATATTATTTTATTAATATATAATAGAACTACTTTATTGAAATAGTTTGCGTCATGTCGAAGAAGAAATCACGCATTTGGTAAGTCCAAATGCGTTATACGAGTAAAAAATGGGCCGACTAATCAACGGTTTTGGCTGACTAGTCGCCGACTACAAATAATGGTCGACTAGTCGCCTTTCCCGACTAGTCGGCGACTAGTCGGTACATCACTACTCCATTATAATTCGCGGTAGTACAGATATAGTAAAATAACAAACTATGTACTTAAATAAAATAGTGTCTCGTTTAATATTCATACTGAACCAATTTCACTATTTTTTCCTTGAAGAACAACAGCTCCAATATAAAATAAACTCAAAGGTAATAACTACTTCAACAGACAGCCTCTTCTTGGCTCTATGTTGACCTATATGGTTTTCCATCCAACTTCTTAAAACTAATTTTCGAATAATTGTTGATTCGTCACTGCATAATTTCATCTGTTTTATTCGTGTTATGGAAACTCTCTTATAGTATTTTAATTTTCCATCAGACACTGTTTCTGGCCCAGTCCTGTCTTGATATTGGGAGCTGAAATTAAAAAAGTAATGCATATTATATATATAATATAGTATATATATAATATAGATAGAAACGTAAAAAAAGAGTTGCAAATAGGGATGATGACTAAAAATTCTTTGTTTGTCCTCAGGTAGATTATTAAAAAATCTTGGACACCTATTTTTTTTTTTTTACGTATTCAAATTACGGCGATACATTGAGTTAAGATTTGCCATGACATCACAAAAATGTAGATAACTTTAATGCGTTTTATCTAAGTAATTTTTTATTCATATGCTAAAGCAAAAAATATGTGTCTAATATTTTTTATTATCTGGCTGACGAACTAAATAGAATTACTTTTTTTTTATCCAGGCATCATCTCTATTGTCTTGCTTTAGGATAATTAGTGTATTGAACACGGAATAGAGAAAAAACAAAATATTTCTCAATGCTGTAGGTATTAAAATATTGACTTCTCACACAAAGAACAAGACGCAATGTGCAAAATGTCGTGAATATCGTTAATTCACGACATTTGCACATTGCGTCTTGACCCTCGGGTCTTTTCTTGACAATTTTCTCACTAGTGAGGTCTCATTAGTGCGTTGCTTTGCGTAGAGTCGTTGCAGCATCATGAAAAAAAAATTGTGACATGCCACATTATGCGCTGTGTCACGCTGCGCTGACGGAACTCCGGTGCGACGACGGACAGTGTTCCACTGCTGTAGGGGCAAACTAGGACGAACAATCAAAAACTTCTTGCGTTGCGACATCGTGCGTCGCCCTTTTGTGTTGCGACGACATCGTGCGTCGTCGCAATGCATTATAATGCGTTGATCCGTTGCGACGAGAAAACGCAACGCACTAATGAGGCCTCCCTCGTAAGTCAGTGTTGTCAATGTTCTGTCAAATGGTTGAAAGTTGGTACGACACTTCTATCATTAATACAAAAATTATCGAATGGAATCAAAGGGAAGCCTCTTTACACAATTTGCACTGTATACAAATTCTTACACTAAACTTAAAGCAAATTCAATTCTGAAACTAAGAGTACCTACTTACATTTAATCATTTTGTATTGTCTGCAGTTCTCCTGATGTCATGTCAGCGTATTCATCAATGTAAATCTTCGAGACACCTTTATTAAGCCTGTTGTATTCGTTTATGGATCCCAAATTGCTCTTGAAGACTTCATAGTGCATCAACAAATCGGTGACATCTCTATAAACTTTCTTGTAGTCCATCACAAATATCTTGAACATCTCTGGTGCTTTATTCAAATCATAATATTCAGTATCAAATCCCCATACACTTACGACTATGCTGAGTAAAACACTCAGTTGAATTGTAAGTATTTTCATGTTTTCTAAACTAGTTTAACCGTAACTAAACTAAACATATAAAGAAGTTTTCTAAAGTCGAATGCATTTATAAAGTGTATGTAGAAACGAGATTTACTGCTTGTGTAATGGGCTTGTTTGTGAATGCTAATTTGGCATAACAAGGTATAACGTATAAATTGTATGTATGCACGTACCTACAGACTTACTCAAACTCAAACTCAAAGCATTATTTCAAATAAACCAATAACACACCGTAGGACGTACAGTGTGCAAAACTGTTTTATAATTTTCCTTTTTGTCTCTCAAAAGTGACCCATTCCCTCATTCAAAATTCATTTATTTGCGTAACACTTCCGTGTTTGGGTCACAGAAATTAATACTAGTAGTTCTGCGAACAGTAGAGCTCAAAACTCTTGAGCCTGTTGAGCACAAACTTTTTGGCAACAATTAACCGTTTAGCTTGACGCTTATCTTTAAGTTAAAAAACGACGATCACGCCTCAAGCTTTTAAGAAAATATTAAAGTTCTATGTTTACGTAAGTTTTATTCAGTCCTTTTTAGTTCAGTAAAAGCTTGTTAAAAAAATATATTTTACTTATATTTTATTCTAGCATTAGAATTTGATAAAATATGTGTTCTATCACCTTATCATCTTTGAGCTACCGTGTAATGTTTAGACGTTCCTGTGGCTACCTTCCGGCATTTTCATCAGACCCTAGACAAACTAAACAAATCGAAATAGCCTAAACACAACGAGGCTACCTGAGTATAGTGACCTTCCGGCTCCATCATCAGACCCTGAACACTACCTACTATTCTTAGATCGGGCTCCAAACTAATTTTATCTCCGTAGCTGATAAGAAGTAGGAATCGCCCGTACCTTCGGCCGAATCCTCGTGTTTAGGAAGTAGACCTGCAGGAAAAAACCATAAATGATAGCTTGTAGTTCTAGCGTTTGAAAATATTTTATGCTACCAACGCTCATTTGTGAATAGACGGCGATGACCTACTTTTTAAAAGCTTTTATTCAACTGGCAATGTTTGTATGTATGCTAGTTAGTTTGTTTAGGTGATTCTTGCAAGCTGAATTAAGACCACTTCCTCCTATCTCACGGAGTTGACATTTTACATGTTAATTCAGTTTCGATGACAATACATTTTTATGACGAGCATGACCTACCTAATTGGCTATCCAGGATTGGCATCAGACGAGGAAACTCCTCAACCGGTCAACCATACAGACACGAAATTTTACATACGCTTTAATTAAAACAGTCTGTTTTATATTCCACCACGATTTGGCTGTCGCACCCAGGATTTGCATCAGGCGAGGCACAAGGGAACTGATCCTCAACGATCAACAGTGCAGACACGAAATTTAATATATCCTTTAATTATGATAGTCCGTTCTAAATTACTCCATGATCGGACTGCTGCAGCCAGGATTGACTTCAGACGAGGGAACTCCTGAACGGTCAACTGTACAAACACGAAATTTAATGTACGCTTGAATTATGATGGTCTGTTCTAAAGTCCACTATGATCTGGCTGCTGCACCCAGGATTGGCTCCAAACGAGGAAACTCCTTAACGGCCAACAGTACACACACAAAATATTATATACGCTTTAATTATGATAAGTAGACCGTTTTAAAGTCCACCATGATCAGACTGCTGCACCCAGGATTGGCTTCAGATGAGGGAACTCCTGAACGATACACAGTACGAACTCGAAATTTAATATACGATTTAATTATCATAGTCAGTTCTAAATTACACCATGATCTGGCTGCTGCGGATAAAAACTGAGAATCACGCAAAATCTATCAAACATATTTTTCTGAAACCTTCACCATTTTAAAGATAATTTAATTATTGATCTTTTAGTATACGTGTTTTATTAAAATATATTGTTTTTAATGTTTAATAAATTAATAATGCGTCTAATTTGGGATAGCGCTCCTTGATGTGCGAGTTCTATTACTGGCTAGACGTACGACGCGTTGCGTGAGCTCAGCACACAATACGCAAGCTAACCTTCAAGGTCATTGGCATACATCTGCCTCTTAAGTACCCTAGTGATCCCAATGTAACATTTAAAATTATCAATATTATTCAGAATACTCGAAAGCGACAAACTTTTTTTCCCGCCGTTTCTTATGCACGTTTGTTTCCCTCGTTTTCTCTAAGATGTTAAATTATATATTATCATAGTTTATACCAGTTCGGATGTATTTTTTACATGCCTAAATTAAGAGACAGATACATGCCAGTGACCTTGAGCGGTTAGCTTGCGTGTTCTGTACTGAGCTCACGCAACGCGTCGTACGTCCAGCCAGTAATAGAACTCGCGCATCAAGGAGCGCTCTCACCAATTTGACGCATTATTAATTTATTATACATAAAACAGAAGGTATTTTAATAAAACTCGTAGATCAAAAGATTAATATTTTAATTATCCTTAAAATGGTGAAGGTTTCAGAAAAATACGCTTGACAGCTTTTGCTTAATTCTTAGTTTTTTATCCGCGTTAAACACAACTTTAGAAATTAATTTCACTATGTAATGTAAACATAATCTAAAATATTCGTAGATTAAATTATTAAAAAAATGCTCTAATTTAACATATATTTTTTCCAAATCATTAACACCACTCGTTTAGACGTAATTTCCGGTATAAAATCATTAAAAGTAGCTTGTCGTTGCCTTAATATACCTGTTATACTGCCTGCCTGTCCTTAGGAAACATAGCAGCGTACCCCCGTCTAACCCTAAAAAGCGTACAAACCTGCCCTCTGGCACCCAACCCAGGACCACGTTCGCTCAGCATCAGTATTATGTAATTAGCGAGTTCATTGGCAAAAAGATTCATAGAAGACTGAATATCTTAGACCTCAACAAACATAACCAAAAATTTAAAGTTACAGAATGGCTACTTAAACAGGACTATGCCGCAACGAAGACTTTACTCACCTCGCCTAATAATAATCACACGCCCATCTTCATGCTTGCACGAACACTTTTACCCTCGCATCCATACACTCTCGCACATACAACTCCCCCACTCACTTACACAACAACACCACATCACCTACTTATCCACACTCGCACACAAACACCTACACACCTCCAATCACATTCATTCACCCTCCCCGTCGCACTCTCATATACTCATACATAATTTTAAAACTAAAGTAAAATATAACTTTTTTCCCCTTGAAGGTAAATTGACACAGTTCACTCATACCTATATCAATTGGTAATTCATTGCGAAACACTGTCTCTTAAGATACAGGTTACCCTAGTTTAACCCGTCAGGTAGTGCAAGTATTAATATTGTACCGGTATCGTCCTGCTGGCACTATATAGTGCCACTTTCCTATACATTTCCTTACAATATTAATACTTGCAGTAAAGGAAAGTGGCACTATATAGTGCCAGCAGGACGATACCGGTGAGACAGAGTTTAATTTATTGTGTACAGATTTCTGAACCATCCAAATGTTTAGTGTAAATGTCTTCTACCACAAATTGTAAAAGTGTAAACTAAAGTACAATAATTATCTGTAAATTTTTGGGAAATAAAGATATTTATAAAAAAAAAAAAAAAACTGTGAAATATGTGTTTAATTACGCTGTATTGTGTAATAGCCTTGTTTGTGAATGCTAATTTGGCATGACAAGGTATAACGTAGATATAAATTGTAGGTAACTCTTGATTGCCTTATCACCCTTCCTGTAGGTACCTATTTTGTTAATTCTGCATTATGTGCATAATAAAATTTATGTGCGTGGAGGAGCTTATGGCTAAATAATAAGAGCCGCATTTGTCTATCCATCAGGTTAAGCTACGCTTGCCGGGGTTGGCCAGTGGATGGGTGACCATCTTTACATACCGAGACTCCTCCGTGCCTCGGAAAGCACGTTAAGCCGTTGGTCCTGGCTGTCATTCGTGGATCTGACAGTCATTATGAGTCGTCAGAACCCTGAAAGTCTGACAACAGTCTTACCAAGGGGTATTCCCCAGTTACTGGGTTGTGGAGGTTAGATAGGCAGTCGCTCCATGTAAAATACTGGTATTCAGCTGCGCCTGGTTAGACTGGAACCTGACCCCAACATAGTTGGGAAAAGGCTAGGCAGAGTGATTTGATGCATCTGTGCATCATTAGCCCAGCATATTTCAGTCCTTGGCTTTATGAAACCTCACTAATGTGTCACCACAATATCCGAATTGCAGTCGTTAGAAACCCTTGTTGCCATTTCATAGCAAGTAGTTGCTATCTGACACTGACGCACTGAGGGATTCCAAAATTCAGTTTTTAAATGATGACATAATTGGCTGGCTATCTAAAGAAGAGGCAACAGGACCAGCGTTTCAATAAAACTTTGTTTGTATTATAAACGAATAGTTTTAATAAAAAACTATCATCTAATTGACTAGATTAGTTGTATGTACAGAAAGTGAATAAATCAATAAAGTGAGTAAATCAAGAAAGGCAAGTATAAAAAATAAATACAGTCTACATTTATTATTACTTAAATTTATAACAATAGGTACAAAAATAATAACTACATTGTAAATTAATTTTATTGGAAATGTTACATTTCTATACATCAGTTGTCACAGTCCCAGCAAAATGATGTTACTTATCTGAAAAACAGGGAAAGCATTATAGAAATTACTACCTACTTGACAAATATTTCGTAATCGTCCGTCCATTTTTAGGGTTTCGTACCTCAAAAGGAAAAAATGGAACCCTTATAAGATTACTTTCTTGTCCGTCTGTCTGTCCATGTGTCACCACTAATTTTCTCAGGAACGGGTGGACCTAGCAAGTTGAAATTTATACCAGACACTGAGGTCTATAGTCCCAATTAGGTACATAAAAAAATGCAATGGTGCAAATTTATATTTTCGTTAAAACTTGTAAGTACCTTTACCATAGTTTTCAACTTTGATTATTTTTCGAAATTTTCCCTTTACTTGTGCTGTAACACCTTGCTTTTAACCAAAATCGACAATTCTAGGTCAACCGGAAGTAAACTATAGGTTTTGGGTCGACAACCTATATGGTAGTTCCCGTTGACCTAGAATCACGAAATTTTGCAAAAAGCAAGGTCTTACAGCACACTTAAAGGAAAAATTCCAAAAAATAAAAAAGTTGAAAATTAAAGGCTGTTCTCATACCATACATAATTGACGCCAATTAAGATAGTCCTCTGAGTTGTATGGGCGCTCATACAATTTAGAGGACTAGTTTCTGGGCACAGAACTATTTAGGTACCTATACGAATGAAGCTCCTTACGGAACCTTCGGTGACCTCTTGACCGGTTTTTTTTAACACAAACTGCCTTTATTTAACACATTAACACAGAGCAGTGGTGGCCCAGTGGTAACGGCCGCGAATTACGAGCTGTTGTAGGTCGTAGGTTCGAACCCACGCAGGCGCTTTACTTTGTGTAAATTATTTCATCACCACTGTTCTCAAACGGTGAAGGAAAACATCGTGAGGAAACCGGCATGTCCTAGAACTAAAAAAATTGAAGACGTGTGACATCTAACAACCCGCACTGTGCCCGCGTGGTGGATTACGGCCCACTCCCTCTCACAGAGAGGAGGCCTGTGTCCCAGCAGTGGGAACATTATAGGCTGATTATGTAACTCATAACATCACTCCTGTTTCTCTGAAGGGTTTCGCAGAGGTGTACCTATATTTCATTAAACACGTCTAACGGGCCTCTGCGAGTTGGCTTTGGCCCCTCGTACGCCTTCCAAAGGTCCGGGGCCCCAGGGTCCCGAGATATGTAGACACATATAAATAAATAATAATAATATAGCGGTCCCGCATGACGAGAACCTCGTGAAAGCAGAAAAAGATAAACAGATTAAGTATCTTGATCTGGCTCACGAGGTTGTCGACATGTGGGATGTGGATACAGCAGTCATTGTGCCGATAGTCGTGACGGCCAATGGCATAATAGCCAAGAGCCTCGACCAACACCTTAGGAGGCTCTCGTTAGGCAGCTGGATCAAGGGCTTGATCCAGAAAGCAGTACTTCTGGACACGGCGCGTATGGTTAGGAGATTCCTCTCTCAGGAGCCCTGACCACCGGTAGCTTGGACCCTGTTCCCGATACCGGTGGGCTACTATTTTTTATATTTTTAAATGTTTTTATTTTATTTTGTTTTTATAAAAATATTTAAAAATGTAAATAATATGTATATAAATGAAATAAAGGAAATAATAATAATAATACCATTTATTTCAGGCAACACAGGCCCATAGAAAAAAATACCTTAACCTAAACATACATATTTTAATATAGACAAAAACTAGTATATAGTACACTCAATACGCCTGTTATGTTTAAGTCCCGTGTTATACGGGGTCGCCAGCCTATTTCTGTCAACCAGTAGCGCTTGTGAACTCTAAACCCAATGAGGCAAAGAGTTCATTTTTGTATGAACTTGGTTCTAAAAAACTGTCACTTACTGTTTTAGTATAACGGTCCAAATCCAGTCATGTGTTTCATTTCTTCTGCGGTGTAATCAGCGAATTCGTTGATACCGAAAGTAGTATGGGGGCTCTCGTAATTCTGCCTGTTGATCTTTGCCAAACTCACGACAAAGGCCTGGAAATGTGCGTATTTATCCTCGATATCCTTGTAATGCCTGTTGTAGTCCTTTATGAACTGCTCGAACAAGGCTGGGGCCTCTTCTAAGTTATAATACACTTTATCTTTATAAGATGCTGTCACCATTGCGACCACGGCCACTAGTATCAACAATATACTTGCGGACCGCATCTTGGATAGGAATAAAATAAAGATATGAATATGAATAATGAATATATATATGAATATGAAACCAGTTTCGTACAGCAAAACTGCTATTTGTAGACACTTGATAAAAATTTCGTTTATAAAGGCTTGGTCGGGCTTCTCGCTCGTTATGACCAGTAAGACTATCACCACAGTATAATAAAGTAACAGTATTATATGTCGGCTGTGACTTTGAAATAATTACCTACGGCCGCTCGGTAGATAAACTTTCTGCGTCCCTGCGTAACTGCCGCGCACTCAAAACTGTTGCGTACTAATGGCACTGAGATTTTTGAAGCGCGTCGTTTCCACCGTTTTCTATGAAGATATAATACGGTTACTTATTTATACTGTGCTATGACTAAATAATTATCTAAGGTAACGTTTATGACCACAACAAATCTGAGCAGTGAGGTATGATCGTATTATAATAATAATATTTAAAGGTGTGAAGAATCATACCTACGGCGCGCGACGCGAGTATTTGCCCGTGTCTAAAATTTTATTTACCTACTTTAAGCGTTACAATGGATGTAGCTAAGCTACTATCATCATAATAATCGCTGAGCCTAAATCCCAATTGTCGACATCCTCAGGAGCCAAGTCAAAGCATTATGTTTTCCTCATCTTTCTCGGTTTTCACAAGGTTCAGGTCATACCGAACTGTTACATCCCAATATCCATACTAATATTATAAATTCGAAAGTAACTCTGTCTGTCTGTCTGTATGTTACCTTTTCACGGCTAAACCACTGAACGGATTTTAATAAAATTTGGCAGGGAGATAGATGGCATCTTAGGGAAGGACATAGGGTACTTTTTGTCTCAAATATAACGCGGGCGAAGCCGCGGGCAAAAGCTAGTTAGGTATAAATGCGAAAATGAGTTTGTTTGTTACGCTATCACGCTAAAACGGCTGAACGAATTTGGATGAAATTTGGCACATGGGTAAACCATAACCTGGAGAAGAACATAAGCTTCTTTTCATCCTAGATCGCAGACGAAGTCGCGGGCAACAGCATGTCAACAATAATTATCACTTCAGCAGTTCGAGACTTACTGGCAATACTTTCAGTTACTCCATTATAGAGATGGGCCGATTGTGACTTTGGCCGACTAGTCCTAATCGGCTGCAAAATGGCCGATTAGACGGCCATGCCTATCATTGGTTTTGATTGAATTCGGGTGACATCGGCAATGTTCGTAACATACTATATACTTTCGGCTCGCAGCGCGCGGGGCGCCCGGCGACCAGCTATCTAATTACGCAACACATTTTTCTAAACGATTCCGACTAATCTGTTTCATTTTGACAGTTCAACAATATTCATTGCGTTATTCACGTTGTTGAGCAGATTTTTTTTCACCATGATCAGACTGCTGCACCCAAGATTGGCTTCAGATGAGGGCACTCGCACTCCTGAACGATACACAGTACGAATTCGAAATTTAATATACGATTTAATTATCATAGTCCGTTCTAAATTCCACCATGATTTGGCTGATGCGGATAAAAACTGAGAATCACGCAAAATCTATCAAGCGTATTTTTCTGAAACTTTCACCATTTTAAAGATAATTTAATTATTGATCTTTTAGTATACTTACGTGTTTTATTAAACTATTTTTTTTAATGTTTAATAAATTAATAATGCGTCTAATTTCGGACAGCGCTCCTTGATGGGCGAGTTCTATTACTGGCTAGACGTACGACGCGTTGCGTGAGCTCAGCACACAATACGCAAGCTAACCTTCAAGGTCATTGGCATACATCTGCCTCTTAAGTACCCTAGTGATCCCAATGTAACATTTAAAATTATCAATATTATTTATAATACTCGAAAGCGACAAACTTTTTTTCCCCGCCGTTTCTTATATACGTTTGTTACCCTCGTTTTCTCTTAGATGTGAAATTATATAATCATATTTTATACTCGCACCAGTTCGTATGTATTTTTTTACCGACTTACAAAAAGAAGGAGGTTATATGTTTGTCGCGTAAGTTTGTTTTTAGGGTTCCGTACCCGAAGGGTGCTGAAGCTGACTGGAATAACCTCAAGAGGACTGTTTTAGATACGGCCAAAGTGAGTCATGATGCTTTCAAAACTGTACGGAAGAAGGAAGAGTGGATAAGTCAGGGGTCTTGGAAGTTGATTGAAGAGAGAAAACAGCTGAAATCAGAGGGTCTGAATTCTGATAGACAGAAAAGCAGATATAATCAGCTGCATGCAGAAGTTCAAAGATCTACTCGGAAGGATAGGGATGTGCACTTGTGCACATCAACAGCGTCTGCGAGGAAATTGAGGGACATGCCGTTAAAGTGCAATCTAAGGATCTGTTCATGAAAATTAAACAGCTAACAGGTACCTTCAAACCGAAATGCTGGGTAGTGGAAGACAGTAGAGGTAACACTTTGTCCGAACTAGATAGTGTTTTGGATAGATGGAGAGACTACTGTTACAAACTATATCGGGATGTGGATTGTTTGTGCACCGAGCGTAGATGGGATGACCACTTGGAAGAGCCAGGTATACTACTATCTGAAGTCCAAGATGCTATACAAAAACTAAAGCATAAAGCAGTGGGTCCTGATGGCGTTTCTGCTGCCATGTTGCAACGTCTTGGTTTGGATGGGACAAAGA
This sequence comes from Conistra vaccinii, assembly GCA_948150665.1. Classification (NCBI taxonomy): domain Eukaryota; kingdom Metazoa; phylum Arthropoda; class Insecta; order Lepidoptera; family Noctuidae; genus Conistra; species Conistra vaccinii. Next base: position 9,638,377 of record OX411323.1, on the reverse strand, counting down.
TTGTGCACCAGATATGCACAAAGATTTGGTTGACAGGCCAGTGGCCAGCAGACTGGTCACAATCCGCTGTTATTCCTCTTCACAAGAAAGGCTCCACCAGGAAGTGTGAAAACTACAGAACCTTATCGCTCATGTCCCACGCCAGTAAGATCCTTTTGCGCATAATTAATACGAGATTATCAGCGTATGTAGACCACCAGATACCGAGAGAACAAGCCGGTTTTGTTGCCGGCAAGGGAACTCGAGAGCAAATTTTGAATGTCCGCATTCTCATCGAGAAATGTCGTGAATTTAACACCACTGGTCTTGTGCTTCATAGATTACGCTAAGGCATTTGACTGCGTACAGTGGCAGACAATGTTTGACGTTCTCATTGAAATGGGCGTCCCCCCACATCTCACTTTTCTGATTCAGAATCTGTACCTTGACGGCACCAGCTTTGTGAAACTGGAAAATAAAAAATCTAAGTCTTTCCATACGGAACGGGGCGTGCGTCAAGGCTGTATTCTGTCGCCAAAGTTATTCAACCTCTACGGGGAGCATATCATGAGGAGAGCGCTGGATGGTTGGTACGGCGGTGTCATTGTTGGCGGTGAAAGACTCACGAACCTGAGATATGCGGACGATACCACTATAGTTGCGTCGAACGAGGAAGAGATGGCGGATCTGCTGAAGCGTATAGAAGCAGAGAGCGCTAAACTTGGACTCAAGATCAACCACGCCAAGACGAAGGTAATGGTGGTAGACCGTGCTCATCTTCTTCCGAGCTCAAGTCTACTCGACGGCTATGAGAAAGTCAGTGAGTTAGTGTACCTTGGGTCTTTGATCACGAATGAGGGCAGCTGCATTGAGGAAATCCGCCGTCGTACTGGTATGGCCAAAAGTGCAATGACCAGTCTAGGGCAAATTTGGAGGAACCGTGGCATCCGTCGGAATACCAAAATACGACTGACCCGTGCTCTAGTTTTTTCCATCTTTTTATACGGCGCTGAAACGTGGTGCATTAAAAGCCGCGAAAGCAGTAAAATCGATGCTTTCGAGATGTGGTGTTGGCGTAGGCTACTTCGTATACCATGGACCGCCATGAGAACGAATGAATCCGTACTGGAGGAACTCAACATCACCAAGCGGCTATCTACAATTTGCCAGGAGCGTGCCCTCAGCTTTTCCGGACATATTATGCGCTCACCTAAACATGGTCTGGAAAGGCTTATGTTACTAGGCCGGGTGGAAGGAAAACGCGCTCAAGGCAGAGCACCGATGAGATGGTCAGACGCGATCAAGAAGGCTGTTGGAGGCAGTATTTACCACGCGGTCCACACTGCAGAAGACCGCATAGCTTGGAGACGCTATGTGGTCGCGATTGCTCAGCATTGAGGGAACGACGAAGAAGAAGACCCGAAGGGTGACAAACGGAACCCTATTCATAAGCCTCCGCTGTCCGTCTGTCCGTCTGTCTGTCAGCGAGCTCTATCTCATGAACCGTAATAGGTAGGCAGTTGAAAATTTCACAGATTATGCATTTCTATTGCCGCAAGAACAACAAATAATTAAAGGGTCACCATACAATAAAATTAAAATTTGAAAAAATATATATCTGACCCTAGCAGGTGGAGTAGGTATCATTGTCTAGAGCTCATCGAGTAGATAATAAATTATAATTTTTATATGTTTTATCTTCTTTTAATCTTCAAAAATGATGAATTGGGGGGCCGTAGAAGTTTGAGACCATTATTGTACGAGCTCTATCTCAACAACTAAACAAGTTAGCATTTTAAAACTCCTGTATATCATGTACCATATACTGTTTAGTATCAACAAATACTAAAAACGCTGATTCATATGGAATTTTATTTTAAAATGGGCGAATTTCTGCAATATAAAAAATAATTTTGTAATTCATACTATTATTATACAATACAAATTCCACAGATAACTATTTACTAGTCGGAGTAATGACATGGAATTAGTAAGTACTATCATGACAGCATGTACTATACATGACATTTAAATTTTTTCAAAGAATCATCCAAAAAGGTCTACAAAATAAGCTTTCTTCAAAAGATTTTAAAACCGGCCAGTATTTTTTAAGTTTTAGAACTTTATCGACTTTTTCCAAAGTATCCCTAGACACTGTTGATGTGTGTACCTCATGTTACAACTTACAACCAGAACGGGTTACACTCCAATAGACAATATATTCAGTAACATTGAAATGAATGCTGGCACATACAGTGCACTATTCAATTACCTTAAACCGTTGTGGATACAATTTCATATTGAGAAAACCTATTTGTGTAAAAATATTCGGCCACGGCGGTCAATCTCAACGGAGACTAGCCTTCGGCGCGGGAGATATTATAGTGTACAAGTGTGTGCGCAGACACGAGTGCACTCTCTCTTCCCTCACTCTCATAGTCCGATGGGATGTGAAAAATAATAAGTAAGAAATAATAGATTTCTGTATGACTATCAAAAATAACGTAAATAAAATAGCTGTATTGACGGAATGTTGTAATTAAAATTTGGCGTACTACATACATGTTATTTTGTACGATATAGTCTGATGTAGCAAGAGAAATCCTTTTATTTATAAGTAACTAGCTTTACCCGGCCCGGCTTCGCACGGTTAGCACTACCTACTTATCTACAGCGCACCTACCTTTCCTAATTACCTATTTCTACCTAATTACCTACCCTACCTACCTACCCTACCTACCTACCCTACCCTACCTACCTACCTACCCTACCTACTTACCCTACATATCTACCTGCCTACCTACCCTATTAACCTTATTATACCTACTAATACTATGTTAGTAGCAAATAAATAACTTTGACTTTGACTTTAACTTTAGATAATCCATATTACCGGATAAAGTTAACTTAATATTTTTCTCTTAAAATACATAAAATATACTTCTACACCTATATTTTAACACAACAACATTTTTTTCATTAAAATTAGACAAATATTTAGATTTTTTTAAAGCGCCTCTGTTGTTACCTTTACGAAAGTACTCGTATTACAAAAAATCATAGTGTTAAATCTTGTACGACATGGTATGGAACAGCTCGTGTGCGAGTTCGACTCGCACTTAACCGATTTTTTTTTTTTTAGTATGTCCTCCGATTTCTCCTTCAATTGTGGACCAATTTTGAAAATTGATTTGTTTGTAAAGGTATACTCCCGAGGTTGTCCCATATCAATTTTATTAACTTTGATTAGATAGTTTTTGAGTTAACTTCAAGAATACGTATTTTTCCCACTTAGTTCATATGGATGATATGATTATAGCTTCCTGTCACTGTTATTTGCATAGCAGGTAGTGGTATTCGAATTTGTGTGGGGTAGGTAGGTACCACAACAAAAAGTTTTTGTAAAAAGTTTTTTAAATGCCTAAATTAATATTCATGTTATACTGTGAAATATGTATTTAATTACGCTGTATTGTGGTGTGGGCTGTACTCTTGTAGGTATTATTTTCCAAACGATCCCTATTTTTTTTTTCTTTTGGTTGGGAAATCATCAAATGACTTCTCCCGCTCTGAAGGGCGTGTCAGACTCTTACTGACTAAAACCCACCCGTGTTCCTTCCCTTGCCTTGCCAGGTCCACGTTTTCCCCTTAGGACTACCTGCAACCTCGATAGGCATCGGCCCTAGCGGACCCCGTCAGTTTTGCTGACATCTCTTTGAGGCGCGCGTGGAACACGACGCACCGTCGACCCGGGCTTGGTCCTTATGCTCCTGCTCCCCGTCCGCAAGCCCGCGCCTATGGTGGCCGGAAATCTGCTACCAATTCCCGACGCCCGGGGCTGCTAGGGCGAGGCATTTGCCTCTCCCTCTCGCGCTCCGCCTCCTCCTTCGCGAGCATCACTGCTTCGCAGAAGGAGGTGACGGCTTGCCATGCCCTCTCGCTCCGCACCATGGGCTGGACCAGGGCCGGACGCGAGAGGTCACTGCCGCCGATCGCCACCACGAGGACATGGCGGTGCTCCGCCCAAGCCAGGCAGACCTCCACCGTATGCTCCACCGTGTCCTCAGGGCGATCCACACAGTGGTGAAACCCGGGCGTTTCCTCCCGCCCTATGTGAAACAGGAATCTCCCGAAACAACCGTGTCCGGTGAGGACCTGCGTCAGGCGGAAGGTGAGGACGCCGTGGCGCCTCTCAAGCCACTCCTCAAAGATGGGACTTATCGCCGCAATTGTTGCGAGCCCATCCAAACCATCCCTAGGAGCAAAAGACTACATATACGATTGCCTGGTCACCTCGTCTGGTCGTTGTTAATTATGCAGCTGTGCATAAGAAAATGTGCGTTCAGGAGCTCGTAGATAAGTAATAACAGCCGCAAGGGTCGATTGATCAGGTTAAGCTACGCTTGCCGGGGTTGGTCAGTGGATCGGTGACATCTTTACATACCGAGACTCCTCCGTGCCTCGGAAAGCACGTTAAGACGTTGGTCCTGGACTCCTGGCTGTCATTCGTGGATCTTTGACAATCGTTACGAGTCGTCAGAAGCCTGAAAGTCTGACATCAGTGTTACCAAGGGGTATCGTATTTCCCAGTTACTGGGTTGTGGAGGTCAGATAGGCAGTCGCTCCATGTAAAATACTAGTATTCAGCTGCATCCGGTTAGACTGGAACCTGACCCCAACACAGTTGGGAAAAGGCTAGGCAGAGTGATTTGATGCATCTGTGCATAATTAGCCCAGCATATTTCAGTCCTTGGCTTTATGAAACCTCACTAATGAGTCACCACAATATCCGAATTGCAGTTGTTACTCGTAGTTGCCATTTGATAGCAAGTAGTTGCTATCTGACACTGACGCACTGAGGGATTCCAAAATTCAGTTTTTAAATGATGACATAATTGGCTGGCTATCTAAAGAAGAGGCAACAGGACCAGCGTTTCAATAAAACTTTGTTTGTATTATAAACGAATAGTTTTAATAAAAAACTATCATCTAATTGACTAGATTAGTTGTATGTACAGAAAGTGAATAAATCAATAAAGTGAGTAAATCAAGAAAGGCAAGTATAAAAAATAAATACAGTCTACATTTATTATTACTTAAATTTATAACAATAGGTACAAAAATAATAACTACATTGTAAATTAATTTTATTGGAAATGTTACATTTCTATACATCAGTTGTCACAGTCCCAGCAAAATGATGTTACTTATCTGAAAAACAGGGAAAGCATTATAGAAATTACTACCTACTTGACAAATATTTCGTAATCGTCCGTCCATTTTTAGGGTTTCGTACCTCAAAAGGAAAAAATGGAACCTTTATAAGATTACTTTCTTGTCCGTCTGTCTGTCCGTGTCTCACCACTAATTTTCTCAGGAACGGGTGGACCTAGCAAGTTGAAATTTATACCAGATACTGGTCACACACAGGTTTATAGTCCCAATTAGGTGCATAAAAAAATGCAATGGTGCAAAGGATGATCGGCAAAAATGTATGGAAGCTGGTCCAAGCACCAATAACAACCACACATACATCATTAGATAGGCATTTTAATATAGAGCAACAACTACTATGGCGGCTCATTTCAAATCGCTGTGTGAAAAAAGTTATATGGCAATGTTTCGCAGGCCTGACCTGGACCGTAGATATCGGAACACTTGAATATTAATCGCTTCTGGTGGTCTAGTTAGAATATTTTCAAATGAATGCCTGGCGATGATAATACAATAATATGGCACCATCGAACTGATCTGATGATGGACCTGGACGCTAGCTAATGGAACTCTTGAACAGCTACTAGTAAACCCATCGAGTGTGGGCTCATTAGATTTGTCTCAACGAGTCCTGTTCATTTTACCAGATGACCAGGACCTGATGACTGACATGGACGCAAGATAATGAAACTCTTGAACATCTACTAGTAAACCCATCGAGTGTGGGCTCTTTAGATTTGTCGCAACAAGACCTATTCATTTTACCGTTTAAATGAACAGAACTCTGTTCATTTTACCTGATGACGATCATGACCTAATGAGGCACAACCCGCACTGTGCCCGCGTGGTGGATTACGGCCCACTCCCTCTCACAGAGAGGAGGCCTGTGTCCCAGCAGTGGGAACATTATAGGCTGATTATGTAACTCATAACATCACGCCTGTTTCTCTGAAGGGTTTCGCAGAGGTGTACCTATAGTACACTCAATACGCCTGTTATGTTTAAGTCCCGTGTTATACGGGGTCGCCAGCCTATTTCTGTCAACCAGTAGCGCTTGTGAACTCTAAACCCAATGAGGCAAAGAGTTCATTTTTGTATGAACTTGGTTCAAAAAAACTGTCACTTACTGTTTACGTGTACCGGTCTCAATCCATACATGTGTTTCATTTGTTCTTTCGTGTAATCAGCGAATTCGTTGATACCGAAAGTAGTATAAGGGCTGTCGTAATTCTGCCTGTTGATCTCTGCCAAACTCGCGACAAAGGCCTGGAAATGTACGTTTTTGTCCTCGATATCCTTGTAATGCCTGTTGTAGTCCTTTATGAACTGCTCGAACAAGGCTGGGGCATCTTCTAAGTTATAATACACTTTATCGTTATTAGATGCTGTCACCATTGTGACCATGGCCACAAGTATCAACAGTACACTAGCGGAACGCATCTTGGATAGGAAGCTAATAAGAATAAATATGAATATATGAATATGAAACCAATTACTTACAGCACAGCTGGTATTTGTTGGTAATTGATTAAAATTTCACTTATAAAGGCTTGTCCGGGCTTATCGCTCGGTATGACCAGTAAGACTATGACCACAATATAACAAAGTAACAGTATTATATTTCGGCAGTGACCTTGAAATAATGACCTAAGGCAGCTCGGTAGATAAACCTTCTGCGTCAGTGCGTAACTGCCGCGCACTCAAAACTGTTGCGTACTAATGGCACTAAGATTTCGAAGCGCGTCGTTTCGACCGTTTTCTATGAAGATATAATACTGTTACTTATTTATACTGTGCTATGACTAAATAATTATCTAAGGTAACGTTTATGACCACAACAAATCTGAGCAGTGAGGTATAATCGTATTATAATAATAATATTTATAGGTGTGAAGAATCTTACGGCGCGCGGCGCGCGTATTTGCCCGTGTCTAAAATTTTATTTACCTACCTTAAGGTGGAACTAGTCGCGGGCTTGAACTCAATGGTGGGCATGGCCAAAAACCACGCTGTCTCACCTGGCATCGTGTCCGACAGAGATAGTATCAGTGATGAGCAGTCAGAAGCTGGTCTACATGGACAACGTATATGTCCCATCCCAACTAGTCATAATAAAATTAAGAAATATATTAAAATCGCTAGAAATATTAAAAAATATAAGAAACTTTTGAAAACAAATAGTTTATATAAGTGTAACAATAATCTTAGCAAAGAGCGTGTCAACTTACAAACCCAATTAAATGTTGTAATGATAAATTCGAAACTAGCAGACAAATGTATTATGTTGACATACAGAACCTTCAGAAGGAATTACTGAGCAGGGAAAATTCGCTAAAGGAAATCTTATGTAAGTATGAGGATAGCCAACAAATGTTAAGTGAGCGCTTGCAAGGGGCCTGTGAGTTGGTGGATTTGGTGAAGTGCAATGCAGAGAGGTGTGAGTCACTGACCACCAATCCCACCTGTAGTTGCGCTCCCAATCCGCCACCTCTCATGTCACAGCATGTTGCTCCTACAGCTTTACCAATTTTAAATAATACTTTAAAAATTGTCAACCCCACTCAAATTAATGTTTTGGTCTATTCAGATAGATTAGGAACAGGTTTTGGATCATTATTAAATAATCGCTCTAATCATACTATAGTTAAGTGTTGCTACCATAACCTGCATTTTAATGAGCTTGTTCATAAAATAAAACATACACCAATGAATGAGCAGACTTCTGTAGTTCTTTTAATTGGGAACAGTCTGAGCATCACTAAAAGGGACATAGTTAATGGTATTGATACCCTACTTAAATTAAAATTAGGCAAATTAATATTATGTGCATTGCCATATTCTCATAGGTTATATGAGCAAGATAACAACTAAATTTTTAGCTTAAATAACCTTATGCATATTTTGGCATGTCGTCATAGTGACCGTTTATTGTATTTTGATACTAACAACTTTGTTAGACATTTTGTTTTGACTCAGGAGCATTTGTTTTTACCTAAGAAAAGCCAACATAATTATTAGCTACTTTATTAGCCTACAATATACACGCAGTTATTAATGTTTTAACTGAGATTAGCTTAAGTGACGAAACAGTATTATCTAGTACTTCTAATGATACTGTAATAGATTCTTTAAACTTTTAGAATCGACAAAAGAGAAGGATAATAAGAATATTTTATTATATTACCAAAATATAAATCGCTTCTCTGGCAAAATCCTAGACGTGGAAATGTTAATAGATCAATATCATATGGATATCTTATGTTTTTGTGAAACCTGGTTAAAATCAGATAGGATGTTGTTTAATGTAAATAATTTTTCAGTTGCCAGTGCGTACAACAGGTCTTCATTAGGGGGTGGTACCTTAATATTATGTAATAGTTGTTTTAGATATAAGGAAAGGAAAGATATCACTGCTTGCTCTGTTGATCGCTTATGTGAGGTAGCATGTGCAGAGGTTGAAGGCCATACTTTCTTATGTGTTTATAGACCACCAGCCTCAAACTTGCCATCATTTTTGATAATTTTTTTATTTTATTTATTTATTTAAAATAGGTACGCCAACAGCATATATATTATACATTAAACATTAAAATTAACAGGTATGGGCTCTTATATATATACCAATTACAGGTGTACACGACATTCACATATAACAAAGCAACCTTTTAAATCACATACAATTGAAAAAAAGAGAATGTATAATATTAATTAAATTAAATGGAAAACAAAATAAAATCATGGAGAGAAAAAAAAAAAACTTTAACAAAAAGAAACAGTGTTGACTGGTCTTATACAGAACAAAAAACAGACTTATACAAATATAATTAAATAAAAATAACTAACTTAACTAAGTATGACATTGACCATTTAAATGACTGTGCAAGAGGGATTTGAATTGCGGCAGGGAACCAAAGAATACGTCTAAATCAGGTAGTTTGGTGTTGAGTTCGTTGAATTTTGTACACATCCTAGATATTGGCGAATGTCTCCCAATGTTATTTCTACAGGGGGGCGGTTCAAAAAGTCTGGATATTGGCCGTCTAGGAAGATTATAAGGGACTGACAACATGACACGTTCGAGCAACTGGTCGCATTCTATGTGACCATTGACAATTTTATAAAGAAAAACTAAGTCATGGACAGTACGACGGTTCCGAAGCGACTCAATGCAAAAGAAAGCCAAACGTTGTTCATATGGACATCTGTGGGATATTCCTGAGGACATGTACGCAATATGCCTTGTAAATGCACGCTGGATATTCTCGAGACGCTGCGAATGTACAGCGTACATGGGATTCCATGCTATACTGGCAAATTCTAGGTGAGATCGCACCAAAGCATTGTAAAGAATAATTTTAGTTTTGACCCCAAAAGACTTTGCATTTCTATTGATGAAACCAAGCATTTGAGCCGATTTTTTTACAATTTCTGAGATATGAGAGGTGAATTTTAGTTTTTGGTCTATAATAACGCCTAGGTCACGAATTTCAGAAACCTCCTGCAAAGTAGTGTTGTTTATATTGTAAAGGGAAAGTAATGGCTGTAATTTTCGGCTATAACGGATGCAAAAACATTTGTCCGCATTCAAGGTCATCCCGTTAGATTTACACCAGAGACTGATTTGATCAAGATCGCGTTGGAGTAGACCGGCATCTGTCGGTGACTCTATTCTTTTATAGATTTTGAGATCATCAGCATAAAAAGAAAAGTCGCAGCCAATTCGAGACGCAAGATCGTTGACAAATATTATGAAAAGTAGGGGACCCACGTGCGAGCCCTGTGGTACTCCAGATTTGGCATAATACATAATAGACTCATGACCTCCGACTGAAACAACCTGTTTCCTTCCGCTCAAATATGATTTAAACCAGGCAAGAAGAGAACCGTGGATACCATAAGATTCCAGCTTTTGTAATAATAGTTGATGATTTACCTTATCAAAAGCACTGGAAAAGTCGGTGTATATCGCATCAACTTGATATCCTCCATCAAGTTCCTTTGCCAAATCAGAAACAAAACAAGATAAGTTAGTCTCAATGGAACGACCACTTCTAAAACCGTGTTGATGAGTTGAGATAAATTTACTAACATGTCGATACATAACAGGATAAATAAGAGATTCAAAAATTTTGCCTAAGGTTGAAAGAATAGCAATGGGTCTATAGTTTTTAATGTTGTCCTGATCGCCTTTCTTATAAACTGGAACAATTCTAGATTTTTTCCATTCTTCTGGAAAAATTCCTTCGGCAAGGGAGCGGTTGTAGATTTTGGCTAAAGGTACAGCCAGTACATTTGCACACCGTTTTAAAAAATAGGGGTGTATTGAATCAGGACCTGCACCTTTGTTAGCATCAAGCTGAATCAGCTTAACAAATATTTCCCTTGGAGTAAACTGAATGTTGCAAGATAAAGAGTCGTTATTTGCAGTGGTAGTGTTGATTAATACTTGGGAATCATCATGGTATACTGAGGAGAAGTGAGAAGCAAATAGATTGGCAATATTGGTACCATTTTCACCGAAAACTCCATTTAGATGCATACGTTCAGGATAAGAGGAGTTATTGTTGCGTTTTTCTTTAATATACTGCCAGAACACTTTAGCATTTTTTGTCACAGCCTGTTCTATTTTACGTTTATATGTTTTATGGCAGATATCAAATAATTTAGAACATCGTTCACGTAGTATTGTAAATTCTATTCTGTCGCGCGGGTTGTTAAACTTGCGGTATCGTTTCCTGATTTTGTCCTTCTCAGCAATTAATTTAATAAGTGAAGGGGAAAACCAGCGAGGATATTTACATTGCTTAAGTGAGCGTCTCGGAACATAGCTGTCTATCGCGGCATTAACAGTTTCATAAAAGACAGACACCGTGTCATCAAGAGCACAACAAGAAGAAAACGTTGATTCCCAGTCAGTATTCCCTAGTTCCCTTAAGATTGCCGTATAGTCTGCTTTAAAATAATTTAAATTCATGTTGTCGTTATTACGGAGCCAAGCTGAATTAGATGATTCAATACAATACAAAAGTGGAGGGTGGTGTGGGTCTAATTTACTCAAGATGTGTGAAGGTTTGTTTATTTTCCCATGTTCAATGCTACTCATAATTAAATCCAGAATTCTGCCGTTACAGTTACAGGTATTGTTAACTTGAAAGAGATTATTTATAGCTATAAAATCAACTAAAGAGCATTCCAATCCACTGTTAAAATTGCTAGGTACTGTGTAATTACAATTAGGGTCACTAATCCATTGAATTCCTCCTAGATTAAAATCACCGAGAACCACCACACTGTCAATCTGAATCATAACTTTACTCACACTATCAAGAAAATTAGTTTGCGTATCAAGTTTTGGAGGGGGTGGTACATACACAGCACATATTGCGATTTTTTTAGGGTTATTATCGGAGGAAATATTGACTGTAACCCACAAATCTTCGGATTCAGATTCCCAGCTGGTAACTCGACAAGAGACAAAGGGGAATGCCAACTCTCCATAGACACTTCGGCCTCAAGTGCACACAATTCAAAGTATATGGATAGGATAATATGCGATTTAAATAATGAAACGGTCAAGGTCTTGGTTTAGAAAAAAGTTGGGGTTATTTAGATAAAATCGTTTTTTTCAATGAGGCAAAATCTTCAATTTGTGCTGCACTAAATGTTTTAATATGATTATATATTGATTCTAAAAGTAGATTCCAGGGGTTAGGTACTACTTAAATGGTAATAACAGATTCTACAATCCAGCGGTACATAGTAATTGTACTTACAAAAAAGATGTACCCGCAGTGCTGACGGGACAGCGAGCCGATTGGTCTTGTTACAGCCAGGAAAGAAACATTGATTTTGAGTGTTTGGTGCTCTTACATAATAAGGCAGCAGTATACTGTTGGATGTGTTCAAGCTTTGTCCCGCTTGCTATGCACTGTCAGCTACTTCAGATTGCACCGAAGGTAGGTTGGATGGTTCAAATTGCTCCATAGGCAGACTGGATGGTTCAGATTCCGGTTCTGTAGTTGAACATGATGCTGCTCTAAACTGCTCTAACGAGATGATGATGGCAACTGAAATAATAATAAAAATTAAAGCTCAGTGCATAAAGACAGTAAACGTGAATTACTGTGGTTTTGGTACAAATAAATACACAATCAAAAAAATATCTATCACATTTTATATTATTATTAATTAATTTCTAAAAAAATCTTTCTCAAGTTTCTAGACAATCTGTACTATGTGAAATATAACTTGTGCGGACACGAAAGAAGTTGAATATTACACTATAGACTCAGAAGTATGTCAGTATCAAATCTCAGAACTACGCTTGTATTAATTCTAAACTGTTGATAACTTACCGCTCTTGGTACAATCTGACAGGCAATCATTTCGAGTTGTTCATGTGGAGAATCAGACCTGAGTGTATGTGATCTTATTCTCAAAAGCAATCTGCCGCACGCAGCTGATGCACACTTGTCCATGATCTGTACATTTTGTTGTTCGCACACTAAACTGTCACTCGACACTTGTACCTAATAAACAAGTCATAATTATTAGATATCCTAAAACAACACTAACTTTGATAGTAGGTACTCTGTCTATTTATTTAAAAATCATTTCTCAGAGGAAGACATGATACTGACCTGTTGTGTCGAATTGTTGTATAACATTTTGCTCTTTCTGCTATTTCCAAGAAATGCCTTCGTATTCTCGTGACGTTTAAACCACAATTAACACAGCGTAAATGACCTTTTGAATGAATTACTTAGGGAACGGAAGTACTCGGGCCAGCGACAATGCCGGGGTCTTCATAATTTGTGGATATCGAGTCAAAGTTCGTGCTGAGGTTATCGTTAGAAGCGGGAGCGGAATCCATGTTCAGGCCGTGGTCGTCAGGACTCAGGGTTCAAAGAATCTTCGGAGTCCATTTAATAAGCGTATTCGATGGTTAAAATAACAAATTCGCAAGAAAATAAAGTTATGCAAACGAAAACAAAGAAAGTCGATTTGTGATTTGACATTGACATTGACTTGACAGCCGGCCGGCATAATTCAATGTTGCCACACCACACACAAAAAATTGATAGATCGATATCGATTTTTTTATCGAATCCTAATTTTAATACAAAATTATAATCGCCACTGTGACTCTTTAATCTTAACGACGTCAACTCTGATGACGTAACATTATTTGGTTAAAAAAAATGGATAAACAGTGTATTTTAGTTCAAATAATAAAACGATTAAGTACCTAATATTAAAAAATAAAATAAAGTCTTACCAGCGATTACACGACACGAAACACACACAAAACTCAAAATAATCACATTCACTTTTTCACTCACGGGTTCCCGACGTTTTTTTTGGTCGGATCAAAATAGGTATTTAATAAACGATGCTAGTTAGTGCAAATATTTATCTACCACGATGTATGTAGAAACTACTTATGGAAATAACAACACTTCCCGTCGATTTACACACAAAAATAATAAAAAATAACGAAATACGATGCCGAGCGCGCACTCGTGACTATAACGTTTTACCTGCGTGTGACGTGCGACATCAGTCAGTTTCAACATTTTTTTCCAATGTTGGCTATTGATATTTTTGGATATTGGTTTTTATGATAAAAATCGTTAAAAAAGGGTGTATTCCCGTTCGTCCCACTGCCGTCGTCCCCCTGGTGGGACGAACGGGAATTTAATAATTAAATGATTTAGTTGACGAGAATATCCGTCAGGCCATAGAGTTAAATTGCTCACCGACCAGTTTAGCCCTAATTTCATAGTAGAAATAGAGATTTAAACCGTGTGTACCTGCGTCGGCCGTATGTCCGCCTCGGGGTTTGAAGGACAAATAGTTTGCGGCAGCCTTGCGGCTGCCTCGGGAGTTTAAAGGTTAAGAAGTTATGAACGTCTTTGTAAATATGTTTTCTTTAACATATTCTATCTTTATTGTGCTGAACAGCTAAAGAATTATATGTAATTAAAATGTGTAGTAGCGTTTTTGTTATGATCCTATGCATTCATTATTATATCAACTATCAATTCGCTTGTTCATTTAGTATCAATAGTAAAAACATAACAACGTATTTGTTTGAATACATCGAATAATAAGCATTACGGATCTGATATTATAAGTAAAACATCCATGAAAACATAATCGATTATTTCGTGAACGGAATTAATAATTATTGGCAACACTGCTGATTTTATCCACAAAAGGGAATTATTTTCACGTATTTATCGTTTCGGTACTTTTTATTTGTGCAAAAATGTTCCCATCTTGTTCGGATAAATGAATATCTTGTTAGATAACTAGAAATAACGATGTTTTTTTTACATAAACGTAAATTGGTGGGCGTTCTCGGGCCATAAATGGGCATCCTTCTTTCCGTGAGATTGCAATCAACACACCGCCACCATCCAATTTCAAATTTTTATTACAACCTTGATTAACTGTGTTACGTGTTACACGGTCTCTACGATATACAATGTACCTTTTGTCAATGAACTCATTATTACATATGTTCTTGTTAAGCCAAGTCTCAGTGAATACAATAGCATCATATGAACAAAGTAAGATATTTTTATATAGTTCATTTGTTTTCGTTCTCATTCCTCGTATGTTTTGATAGTAAATAGTGAATTTTATTTCAAAATACGCAATAACACTTACATCAGTAACAATATGCTTACATCATTAGTTTTAAACTTTCAGAGCTACGTATTAGCAGTGGTTGGGTAGTCTCATCTTTACGAGTGAGGATTCGGCCATTTCTAATCCACACAAATTTGTATTTTGCTTCTCTAGCTTTAATTCTCGTAGCAGCGTGGAGTGATTTGTTTGCCGGGGTTAGGTGTTCCGATACATAGACAGCAGCTTTATTTCCACCCAAACCAACGTGATGTGTGTTTAATTTGTTATCAGGATTCTTTCTATTGTGATCTTGCACAGCTGCTAGTAGGGTATCCCTTACACGTGGGCTGCGGAGTTTTGCCACAACTGTGCGAGGCCTAGCGCTGTCTTTATCTAGTTTAGCAACACGTGTGACTTGCATTATATCATCGTCATCGATGGGGGCGGATAATATTAATATTAACTAAACTTTTCAGAGATAATAAAATAGTTTTTGTTTGTGGTGACCTAAATATTGATTTATTAGTAAATTCACCGGAAAAATGTAAGCTCATCTCATTATTTAAATCATTCAATTTAAAATGTATATTTAATGTAGCACCTAGAATAGCAGCAACCTCAGCTACATGCACAGCATAGACAATGTATTTACTAATTGTAAAATAAAAGACTCGTCCCTAATTAGTGGCGTCAGATCTGATCATACAGGTCAACTTATATCTTTTGA
This sequence comes from Conistra vaccinii, assembly GCA_948150665.1. Lineage (NCBI taxonomy): Eukaryota > Metazoa > Arthropoda > Insecta > Lepidoptera > Noctuidae > Conistra > Conistra vaccinii. The sequence goes on along the minus strand of OX411323.1, from coordinate 9,622,821 downwards.
ATCAGATAAAAAGTTACGTTTAGATAAAACTATTCAGTTAAGACCTCTTACTAAAAATAAATTAAAAATGTTTAATAATAATGTTCTTAGCAATCTTTCAACAGCTAGTTTTGATTCACAAGATCCCAATATAAACTACGGTACATTATTTTCTACAGTATGCCAAGAATTCAATAAAGCATGTCCTGTAAAAAAAGTAACAATCAATACTAAACCAAAATTTAATGAATGGGCCACTGCTGGCATGAGAAAAAGCTGAGATATTTTATATAATTTATATAACGAAAAATCATTGACTTCTGATGAAGCTGTTCATAATTATGTAAGAAACTATTCTAAGATATTTAAAAGAGTCTGCGCCCAATCATCATCAGCCTATTAATGTTCCCACTGCTGGGACACAGGCCTCCTCTCTGTGAGAGGGGGTGGGCCGTAATCTACCACGCGGGCCCAGTGCGGGTTGGTAGACGTCAAATGTCTTCGAATTTTTTGGTTCTAAGACATGCCGGTTTCCTCACGATGTTTTCCTTCACCGTTTTGAGAGCAGTGGTGATGAAATTATTTACACAAAGTAAAGCGCCTGCTTGGGTTCGAACCCACGACCTACAACTCGTAAGTCGGGGCTGTTACCACTGGGCCACCACTGCTCTCCTTTAAATATTATTATTATTATAATACGGTCATACCTCACTGCTCAGATTTTTTGTGGTCATAAACGTTACCTTAGATAATTATTTAGTCATAGCACAGTATAAATAAGTAACCATATTATATCTTCATAGAAAACGGTGGAAACGGCGCGCTTCAAAAATCTCAGTGCCATTAGTACGCAACAGTTTTGAGTGCGTGGCAGTTACGCAGGGACGCAGAAAGTTTATCTACCGAGCGGCCGTAGGTAATTATTTCAAAGTCACAGCCGACATATAATACTGTTACTTTATTATACTGTGGTGATAGTCTTCTACACTGATCTGTAAATTACACCACTACGGAATTCGTGGACAAGCTGCTGACCTTGTTCTTTCCTATCTATCAAATAGGCAGCAAAAAGTAAATGTTAATGGGGCGACGTCCTCGGGGTCTGTAGTTAAAATGGGCGTGCCTCAAGGTTCAATTCTCGGCCCTTTCTTATTTCTCGTTTATATAAATGACCTTCCTTACATGATGGCTAACTTATCGAATATAATTCTATTTGCTGATGACACTTCTCTTATTTTTTTAATAGATAGAAAAGATACAGATGTATTACATGTCAACGATAGTCTAGCTGTTCTTTCGAAATGGTTCGCAGCTAATAATCTTTTACTTAATGCGAACAAAACTAAATGTATTAGGTTCTCATTACCAAATGTACCTCAAGTGGGTCTAAATCTAAAACTTGATGGCAAAAAACTAGATGCAATAACGGAAACTGTATTTTTAGGAATTACTTTAGATTCAAAATTGCAATGGGGCGCCCACATTAGAAGTCTTTCAGTTAGATTAAGTTCAGCTGCATATGCAGTAAGAAAAATAAGGCAGTTGACTGATATAGCCACAGCTAGGTTAGTATACTTTGCTTATTTCCACAGTATTATGTCTTATGGCGTTCTGTTGTGGGGATCGGCAGCTGACGTAGATTCAATTTTCATTTTACAAAAGAGGGCAATCCGCGCTATCTATAAAATGGGTCCTCGCGAGTCTCTTAGAAACAAATTCAAAGAAATTGATATACTGACTCTGCCTTCTCTTTATATCTTAGAAAATATTTTGTATGTTCGGAAAAACTTGGGACTTTTCAAAATAAGAAGTGATTTCCATAATATAAATACACGTAGTAGACATGAAATTGTGATACCCAAATTTAGATTAACTAAAACAAGCAAGTCATTTCTTATAAACAGTATCCGATTTTATAACAAGTTGCCAAAGTCGGTTACAGAACTTAGCGATGGGAAGTTCAAAACCCACATCAAACGTGTCCTTATCAAGAAAGCTTATTATAAAATTAAAGACTACGTTGAAGACAAAGAAGTTTGGCAATAATTCCCTCTGCACATGTGGCTTCCCTGGTACCTCATTAACGGCAAAATATGTAAGATTCTATTAACTGCTCTCAAATTACCATGTTTATATTTTTGTTTTATTTACATTCTTCCTTGACATAATCATAATTTTATTTGACATTATATACCTACTTTTTAATTTTCAACTCTTTATTTGTGGCTTTTGTGGACATGTTAATTATTCAGATTTGTTACAGTTGTAATAGCAATCATGTCATTTCGTTTAAAATTGTTTTTATTTTTATTAATTTATTCATCTTTTATATAGATTCTTTTCTATTTTGTGAATGTGAGAACGCTGTAGGCTTAGTGGACTGTAGTCTTGTTGACCATCTTCTATTTTGTTAAGTACATACTTGGTACTTGTTGAAAGACCTACACTGTCCTCGCATACCTAATATCACTGTATTTTTTTATTTTTTTTGTTGTAAAAATTGTAAAAACCAATTATTTTTAAAAGAGTAACCGTGGAGTTTCTTGCCAGCTCTTCTCCATAGGAAACGACCAATTGGAACCGTGCGTAGCTTCTGACGTTTCATAAGTGCCCATGTAGGTTTATGTGAAATAAAATATTTTGAATTTGAATTTGAATTTTATAGTTCGCACGCACAGAAACACCGTACTGACCAATTTTAGTAAAACGAGCGCGTCAAAAATTATGAAAAGGCCTTTGGAAAAAAGGTTTTTCTGAAAAAACCACTGCATAAATCAATTACAAATAAAATTGATTGAAATCTTCGATAATTGTTCTGTGTCGGTACGGATTTTGTTTTTGAGATTTCACACTTCTTGTATTACTTATTTACGCCCAAAGTTGCGTTAAAATTAGCAAGAAAAACGAATCTTTGTTGGCTTATAACTTTTTAATGGCTTCTTATTTTACTATTCTGCTTCCGTACAGACAAAATTAATAATAAGACCTAACGATATCATGTTAAACTTTGAATGTACAATGTCAAACAGTGGAGTAAAACCCCTCCGAAGTTTGTATGGAAAAAATATCAAATTGTTTCACCTTAAGCTTACAATGGATGTTGCTACTGTCAGCATAATATTCGCTGATCTTACATCCCAAATGTCGACATACTCAGGAGCCAAGTCAAAGTATTATGTTTTCCTCATCTTTCTCGGCTTTCACAAGGTTCACGTCATACCGAACTGTTAGGTACATCCCAATATTATAAAATGCAAAAATGAGTTTGTTTGTTTGTTCGTATCGCTTTCACGCTAAAACGGCTGAACGAATTTGGATGAAATTTGACACATGGGTAAACCATAACCTGGAAAAGGACATAGACTGCTTTTCATCCTAGATCGCAGACGAAGTCGAGTGCAACAGCTAGTCAACAATAATCATTATTACTATTAATAATCATAGAAGAGGCCACAGGACCAGTAACACTGCTGCACAATTGTATTTTGTAACTGAGAATGCAGGCTGCACTTTTATCTCCCTCGTTAATTTACTTACATCCGAAACTAATAATATTATGTTACGTACATTATGTTTTTTTTATTTTATTGACATAAGCAATCAAGTCAATGATTGCCTTAGCTAGAAAATATTTTCTAGAAGACTTTTAATTAAACTCCCGCTGAAAACAAGGTTTCCTTGGAGTTGAATAATAATCAGATTGTACTCATGCTCAACTGTCCGAAAGACTGATGCAGCTTGATAACAAAAATTTGAAAGAGCAGTCGAGGCACTCTCGTAACGGACGAGGGGTAATTTTATTGTGTCTCATTAGTGACAGTCAAGCGGAAGACATGCAAAGAAAATCAATAAATATACTGTTCAAGTTTTTTTTCAATACGTTACAAGCACGATTGAGTTATTTTTTACGTACGTACAGACGCCAGCACATCAACCTACTTTAATCTGTCCAATTTTCCCAATCAACATTGAACTTTATTCTTTAGCGATAAACTTGAAAATCTGTTAAAAAAATTTGGCAGATTGTAGTAACTTGATGTGCTGGCGTCTGACGTGCTATTGGACTTTTTCCATCAGGAATTTCTCAATAGCAGCCCGGAGTATGGATTTGTGCCCGGTTGATGGCAATAGGCTCGCCCTTATTGACGTACCTTCTTAGGTACACCTCTGCCTAACCGTCCGATTACAAGCGTGATTTTATGTTATGTTACTTACACAAACGCCTTCTTCCCACGGGGAAAGCAGACACTACACAACGCCTACAATCCTTACATACTCCTTTTTATATATTAGACCTTTTTGTCTTGTCTTCTTTTTAACTTTATTGAGCAGATAAGGTACTTACTGTTTTCGTTGTAATAAGCTGTATCTTTTCCTCATCAATGTAATCAGTATAATCTTTAATATCAGTAGTTAAAGAAGTGACGCTGTTGTATGTATTTATTTTAATGATTCCTAATGGATAAGCAGGTCTTGGAGATACATAAAAGTTTTGTTAAATTTTTTGATATATTCCACATATTTATTCAGGCCCACGGTCCACATTATACACTGGGCCTAGGGCATACAAACAACCAACTTACAATAAAAAGTTTAATAATATTCCAACTTCCATATTAAAATTATTCCTTTTAGCATACACACCAAAACAAGTCACAAATGTCAACTCGAAGTATTTAAACCAGCTAAACCATAAGGAATTGATTAAATAAACAAATTAATTATACAATAATTTGATGGTGGTTGAAATATTTTGTGTTAAAAAATATTATTGTTAAAACCAATTTATAAGTAGTTGGTAGATATGTGGTATCACCGCTGTATTGGAACACGTAAATAAGTGCGAAAACATAAAGGAAAATAATAGTATATGCAAGAAGTTTTTATTTTACCGAAAAAACATTTTTTTTTCCTTCGCAATTTGAAGAATAAAAATAGTACTGTGACTGTGGTTAAAATTAGGTTTCTTGTTTATCTTAAACAGGCGTCACGGACAAACTTATTGATGATTGTCGAAGGTTATTTAACGCCAACCTTGTCAATCCTGAAATAAAATATGTTTTTAAATAATTAATTGTTAATAGAATTCCTCCTGCTAGTGTGGTGAGTAGTAGGCACCGTCCTATATGTTCTATACTTCCACTTTAGTTATTAATAATAACACAATACACCTGCTAAATATAGAAAATATACCTATTTTTAACCGACTTCTTAAGAAAGAGGAGGTTCTCAATTCGTCAGTATACAGTATGTCTGGTTACCGGTGTTCGACCCGTTAAGGCGAAGTAATAAGATCAATTTTATCGACAAATCCACCATAATAAGGCATTTTGCCCCTACTGTTTTTTTTTTTACTGTTGTTTTATTGTTTTATTTATTTTGCAATATCTACCGATGCAGATGTAGACGTTAGACGGCCTACAGATATAATAGTGGTTTCGTTCGACAGCTACAAAAGTAGGCAATAAGTTGACACTAAAAAGTTTAACAAAAACTCCCATTAAGGCTGCCTGTCCACTGGAGCGGAGAGGAGAGGAGAGGAGCGGAGAAGTACCAATATTAACCAATATAATCTCACCTCTGGAGCGGAGTTTAGATTATATTGGTTAATATTGGCACATCTTCGCTCCTCTCTTCTCTCCGCTCCAGTGGACAGGCAGCCTAAAACTGTAAAAAAATACTTGAAACTTAAAAGATGTGTTGTTTTTCAAAACAGTAGGGGCAAAATGCTTTATTATGGTGAATTTATCGATAAAATTGATGATTGCTTTGCCTTAACGGGTCGGACACCGGTGACCAAACACACTGTACCTATAGTTTTAATGTATGTTCTTTGATATGGTCATCAATTGTGGACCGATTTTGCAAATTATTTTTATTTGCAATAAGACTTGGTGATTTTCTAATTGCCTTAAAAAAAGAGGACTAGAGGAAGCTTGGTCTCATATAAATTTTATTAACTTTGCTTGGGTAGTTTTTGAGTTTTTTTATGTGGCTGGTTGTTAAATCACTAATTTACATAGCATGTAGTGGAATACGAATTTGTAGAGGGTAGACCACAAATAAAAAGATAAAAATACTTTAACATAAAAAACGAGTTAAAAAAAAAAGTGTTATTTTAGGAAGCTGTTTTTTTTTTTTTTTTGTTAAAACGGTTTTCATTGATAACATAATCAAAATTGAGAATCAATCTTCTTATAAAAAGATACTTACGGACCGAGTCCCTTTATTAATTTTAGTTCTTCAGGCGTATAGTCAGCAAATTTGTTAAGGCCGAATGTCGCAGTCGTGCTTTTACGATTCAATTCGTTTATGCTCACCAACGACTTTTTAAAAGCGTCATAATGGACAAGCAGATTCAATTCATCTGTATAAGTTTTATTGTAATCTTTCTTATACTGCACGAATAATTTGGGCGCGTCATCTACATCGTAAACTATCTTTTCTTCACAGTACACGCAGGCTAAGAAAGCAAGTAAAATACCAAAATATATAACACCGGCTTTCATGGTTATAGTTCTTCAGGAACACTATCCTCCATAACTTAAAAATGTTGATATTTATAGTGTTGTGATGAAATTGATTTTGTCGGTACCTTATTATTTTCTATTTAATAACGAATTGGTATGTTTTTCTAGGCTTGTTAAATCTTTTTATATTAAAAAAACGTGAATACCATTATTTTAAACGCATTGCAATAATTTTTTTACGCATTCGGTTCATCAATTATTTTTATGTTAAAGACTGTATCACAATACAAACTGTCAAACGGACGAACAGCGTGCAAATTCAAGTGCAAACGCGTTTGCAATCGACTGTATTTTTCTCAAAATTGCTTTTTTTTACATAATGGTCTAACAAAAGGAAAATTGCATGCTTATAATTTGGAGTTAACTTTTCATAATCCTAACTAATAATATAAATTTGTTTGTTTGTTTGTTACGCTTTCACGCTTAAACGGCTGAACGGATTTGGTTGACATTTGGCACATGGGTAGACCATGACCTGGACAAGAACCTTTTATCCCGATATTCCCACGGAATCGAGAATTATGCGGGTGAAACCGTGGAGCGCAACTAGTAAAATAATAAAAACAAAAGGAAATCATCTAAATTAAATAATCTAGTCTATGCGCGGAAATTATGTACCTACAAAATTATATTTGTAAAATCGATAGCACTTAAAATTTATACTACCACATCACTAAACCATAGGTAATTCCAAGCGGTCGTTGCTGTTTACATTTTCGGCATTTATGAGCATGATGGACTGGACATACCATTCCCGTATTTTTGGTGAGAGGTTAATGAATGATTCTTCTCTTGAATCGGTAGCTATACGAGATTGGCTGGTAATTATAATATGGGTTGGTGCCATGGCCTCAAAAAATTGTGTTGAGTTTGCGTATATTCGACTCAGACCTTACAAAAAAAAGAAGGGAATTTGGGTCGTAGGTTTAAATGCCTTTGATGGGTTAGGTAAACGTATTCGTGAACCCAGTATGTCGTAGGTACCTAGGTACTTATATCCAAGGAAAATAGAAACACCAAATAGTATATGTACTTACAGAATTCTTTACTTTTTTTAAAAGCTAGGTTTTAATAATAATATAAAAAATTGTGAGAATGCAGCGATTCATACTCATCAGAACATCTATAAACAATGGCATTTCATGTTTTTGAAACTTGAAATATCACCGTTTTGCTTAATATTTTACTCCCGTCGACACACAAATCGCTGTATCAAGAGTTCATGACCGCATTACATGCCATTCTTTCTGTAATTTTGATCGCATAGTACGATGAACAATAGAAAAAATCCTTATTAATAAACATTAAAAACTAAAAAGCCGTATCATTACTAGAAGCCTGCGCGTCCTCCGTACCTGCAACAATAATAGTAAATTGAAAATTGAATGTCGCACTATATTGCGGGGCGCAATCGAAATAATTTGTCCACCAAACGAATTATTGTGATTGCATATTAAACCACCGATTGGCGTGATTCCAATAATGCTTAATAAACCCAACTGTCCTATCAATATGTCACGTTCAACTGCCAAGTAATGAGGAATGTTTATTGGGCTTTAAAAAGTTTAATGTTATGGCATGCGAGTGTCATGTTTTTGTGACATTGTTTATGCTGTGAATTACGCAATTATTAAAACTTGTAGATATATGTCACGCAGTGGAAACCAAAAGATGGGCGACGCTGGCGTGACGACTTAGTGACGGTTATGGTAGATTGACCGGAGAAGCAAAACACAGGGAAGAGTGGAAAACTGTGGGGGAGACCTTTGTCCAGCAGGGCGACAATGCAGGATGAAAAAAAAAAAGAGACCTGTTCAGAAATGGTCGGTGCGAACAGAATATTACAATTATTATATAATTGAAAGCAAAGATGATAAGGATTTAATGAAGGATGATCTTGGATCATTGATTTTACACTCCGTGACAGCACCAAAGATAAAATATACAAATAAGAAAAAACACGAGAGGATCATGATCTGCCGACAGATGTTAGTATTATCGGCACACAGAAGTGACCCTAAACTTTTCGTCACCCCATATAACATTGATGCAGTAAGTTTTCCCACTAACTTTTACGACGGGACCATTAACAACACATACACGACCAATGAGGGTTGTCACGACAATTCACTTTGACAAGAGGTCTTCCATTTCGACAATGAATAAAAAAATATAGAATCCGCGCTAACACTAAAGTCCATAAGACGTGACGCTAATGTTTATGTCGTTGCATCAGAATGCATTAAAAAAAAATTTACTTCTCAATATTCCGCGGGCCTTCTTTCGTGGCGCGCACTCTATGATGGAGTTCATCATTCGTTTCATTCATTCGTTCATTATTCAGTTACGACTAAAAAAAATATACAACGCTACGACACTTTTGACAGGTGCTCGGACTTGACGTCTCAGTGCTGCCACCTGGTGAACGGCATTTCAGAAAACCCGCATTGACGTAGCGTGTTAATTTGTTAAACAATGAATTTCCCTGACTGTACTTCTATTTCGAGAAAAACTGTAACAGAATTTTAACGATGAAGACTCGAATTTAGTTAACAAGCACAATGATTTGTCATTCCTACAATATAGTTAGTCAACATTTGACGCAGTCTTAATCAAACCAATTCAATAACACAGTGCTTTCATTTTATGTTTCGTTTCAAACCGCTGCGTTTCATTTGTTAGATGAAACTCATGCGTTACTGATTAATAATGGAAGTTCTATTGAAATGTTAAACTATTTTAGTATTTTGAACGGATTTAGAATCAAAATTACGTTTGTGTTTTTATAAACTATTTAGGTGTATACAAAAGAGAGTTTCTTACATTTGAAGATAACACCACGCCTCTACTCCCCGAAGGGTTACGCAGAGGTGTATCTATAGTGCACCCACATTTCGCCGTCCATGTAATAGGCGAATGTAAAAGGCTCCGGGCTGCTACTGAGTAATTCCATATGGATAAACCCAGTAACAGTTTCCCGACCCGGGAATCGAACCCAGGACTTCATGCTCAGTAGTAGCGCTTGCGACCAATACCAAGACCAAGGACGCAGTCAACGTTTAAAGATAATTATCTAAAAGCCCAAAAGTTACTAAGTAAGTTCTTAAAGTTACCGTAGTAAAACTGTTCCGTTGGAAAAGGGAAAACGCTGTGAAGCAAAAACATTAAAGTTACCTAAGTAGTTAAATCATATTATATTATAGTATTAATTATGGACAAGATACTACATTGAAGTATCCACGTTGGTATCGATCAGTCATAGAGACTTAGTTCAGCAAAAGTTCATCACCATCATCATATCAGCCGAAAGACGTCCACTGCCGGACATAGGCCTCCCCCGAGCACCGCCACTTCAACCTATTCAGTGCTTCCCGCATCCAGCGGATTCCTGCGGCCGCGTAATTTTGATTAAAAATTAATTTATAAAAAAAAGTCTGCCCTAGACCAAAAATATGATAAAATTAGATGGTATAACAAAGTAAAAAACCGATATGGACCCTGTCGGGCACAGCAAAATTAGGAGAGAGAAATTTACCTAACTCTTGAAGCATAATGTTAGTTGAAGAGCTAGTAAATAGTTTATAGGAAAACTAGCTGCGCCCCGCGGTTTACCCGCATAAGTCTCGACAACGTGGGAATATCGGGATCGTAAGTATTCTAGGTCCTAACCCAGGTCATGCTCTACCCATGTGCCAAATTTCATCCAAATCCGTTTAGCCGTTTTTGCGTGAATGCGTAACAAACAAACTCACTTTCGCATTTATAATATTAGTTAGAATGGCTTCAAGTTTCTCAGAATACTACTTTGTGGATCAACTTGAACAAGTCCGCATTACCTGTCTACGTAAGTACGTGATACCGACCCTTTTTATTCCCTATTTTCGTTCACAAAGGGTAGTGATAATTCCAATTTAGGTACACGAAAAACGTTTTGTTTTCCTAGTACTGATGTATTTTTGATTGATTTTCTGATAAGTTACTTTTGATTTACTGGATATAAAGTAACAACTACGAAGTCGTCAGTGACTATTCTGGTTAAAATAAAGAAAAATACTGCTTATTTTTGTTTACAATTTATTTTTAGGAAGTCCTGTTCTGTCTTTGAAGTTAATTTTGTTAATTTGGCAAGTCACAATTACTTTTTAAAATTGTTGTTTTGTTTTACAAATAACATTTAATTTTTTGTGAAGCCTTATGATTATTTATATGATTATTTCATTTTAATGCTTACTTAAACTTATTTTTATCTTAGCTCAGTTCTAACGAAAATACTAGAAATTACGTGATTTCTCAAAGGTTTCGTTCGACTGAACTCTGTGGCGGAAACGAGAATTTCGTGATAACTCTCCCGAAAATAGAAGATGGAGCATCCGCTTGACCACCCACGATAGACATGTAATATCGTCAGCGAGCCTTGCAGGGTTCACATACCCTTTCCCAAACAATTTTTATAAGGCGTTGATCGGAATACTCTCATAAACATTTTCCCTAAAGAGTTTGGATAGGTATTTCATAGTTGTACATATAGTTATTTATGTTCTTTTCCTACATTTTGCGCACGGCTTCATACACGTGACCTTCGAGTTCCCCAGAGAATCTATTACTTACTTACATTCGTTCTAAATACATTTGTGTTAACTAATCCGGGGCATGATTCGAGTAAGAAACATCCGAAGTGTTCCATTTAAAATTTCGTTTATAAATTTTTATGCATATTGTTTACATCTTTAAATATTTTTATAAAAACAAAAATGAAACAAAATCATTTAAAAATATTAAAAATAGTAGCCCACCGGTATCGGGAACAGGGCCCAAACTGGTGGCAGGGTCTAAGGTAGTCAGGGCTCCTGAGAGACGAATCTGCTAACGATACGCGCCGCCGCCGCCGTGTCCATTTATTATAATTATTATTTATTAGTTAGGCTGAACCGTATTCGGTTCAAGTGTATGTAGTTTTCCAGGATGAAAACTTATTGAATTACCTATGTAAGTACCCTAACCTTTTATCTAAATCGATTCTGTACTTTGACCTATGAACTGTCTAAAACAAGGACCCACTTTCACAGTTAAACGGACGTTTACTTTCAAAATGTCCATACCAGACTCTTACCTAAATTAGATTTTCAAAATAATCAACCCACGTTCCATGTCTAAAGTAAATTAAACTTAATGCAATGTAATTCTTAATTCATTCGACAAGCAACAGCCACAGGCCAGTACATTAATTAAAAGTAAACACAATTAATATGAACAATCATAATATTTTGCTTTTCCGCCCGCGACACGGAAGTTGTTTGCTCCTAAGTAATATTATAATGTCCTTTTAAAGACAAATTAATTGTTCAAAAAAAAAGCTAGCTAAGCATGAAGATGACGTTAATATACCTACTGGTACATGCATATTTCAGAATCGTCGTTTGACAGGAATAAACAAAATTTAGGTGTTTGTTTGTCTAGTTTAGAGGCATTTGTGACAAGAAAATCGGCTCCATTATCGAATTTACGAAAGTGATCGTTTTAACTTAGAATAAGTCATCATCTTTGTCTTTGTGTTGAGTAGACATTTGACTCGACCTGAAAGCACATAGGCTACTTTTGATCCTGGATCGCAGACGAGTCGCGGGCAACAGCTACTTTATAATATCAGTAGGATGTCTTTGGTGATGTTTAAAAGATATCACGCATAGAAATGATCACAATGATGCCCAAAGATGTTGTTACATTACTCGTAAAAAGGTAATTATAATAGAAGAAAATCTCATCATTCATCATTATCAGCCTTTTAATGTTCCCACTGCTGGGACACAGGCCTCCTCTCTGAGAGAGGGAGTGGGCCGTAATCTACCACGCGGGCCCAGTGCGGGTTGGTAGATGTCACAAGTCTTCGAATTTTTGGTTCTAGGACATGCCGGTTTCCTCACGATGTTTTCCTTCACCGTTTTGAGAGCAGTGGTGAGGAAATAATTTACACAAAGTAAAGCGCCTGTCTGGGTTTGAACCCACGACCTACAACTCGTAAGTCGCGGCCATTACCACTGGGCCACCACTGCTCTCAAGAAAATCTAATTTTAGTGAAATAGATGACCATTAGCAGTAAACATAATCTAGCCATTTGCCCCTAATGAATAGTTAAATAATGCCAGCCTTGCCAGTCATGTGTTCTATTTTTTTTGCATATTTTATATTTAATGTTGATTTATATGATGGTCAATCAAGGCTGATTTTTGTAAAAGAGTTGTATTTTGTTAGTTTCTAGGACATTGTGATTTTGTATGTGTTAATCTTATTTGAAATAAACATGATATCTACCGAATTACTATATTTTTTATTTTAGCCTTTTCTGCGCGACTGTACCAGGACTACCAAGCTGCAGTATACACATATACATGTACTTATATTAGAAGAATGAATTAAAATAAATATTCTTCAGGGGACGAATGGGCCCCTAAAAAGTTCCAGGGGACGAGTGGGCACAGGGTGCGAATCTTAGGGGACGAATGGGCTCGGACCCCACTGAACATTATGTGATCATTACTACTAACATGTTTTGCTAGCATAGGCTAAAAGGGCATATTAGTGGCTCATGTGGACTAATGATTTAATTTATTTAAATTAATGTATCATAATTAACATTGTATGCTGAGTAATAACAGCCACACGGGTCGATCCATCAGGTTAAGGTACGCTTGCCGGGATTGGTCCATGGATGGGTGACCATCTTTATACATATATTATACCGAGACTCCTTCGTGCCTCGGAAAGCACGTTAGTCGTTGGTCCCGGCTGTCATTTGTGGATCTTTGACAGTCGTTACGGGTCGTCAGAAGCTCGAAAGTCTGATAACCAGTTTTAGGCTGCCTGTCCACTGGAGTGGAGAGGAGAAAAGAGGAGCGGAGATGTGCCAATATTAACAAATAGAAACTTGACTCCGCCCCTGAGTTGAGATTTGATTGGTTAATAATGGCACATCTCCGCTCCTCTTTTCTCCTTTCCGCTCCAGTGGACAGGCAGCCTTACCGAGGGGTATCGTATTCAGTGATTTAATACATGCAAATAAACTTTGCATACAAAATGATAAATATCGAATACTCAGAAAACAACATCGGGCAATCTTTGGGGACTGCCGATAGAAGTGACAACTAAGTAACTCTTTGATTCTCGCGTTGATGTCTTTTGTTTGATACATACCTTCGGTGACGATTACGCGAGTTCCATGATTTTTTTCACCCTAAAAGTGCTCAATGCGCCTAAATAAGAATGCCCTTCTACTAATTTATGTGGCTTGCTGTCAGTAGAAGAACGAAAGCTGTAACTCCATTAAAAAAATTCCAATCTTTGAGTAAAAAGTTAAATATGATTGCAAAGGGAAGATGTGCACCTGGGTTGGATTTAATAAAAAAAATTGATGATGCTACTTGTTATTTTCATAAAATGTTTTATGATTATTATTACCTACTGGCTAACAGGTTGTGTACACACAAACAGATTGTATTGTTTCCCTTGCATTTGGTTTAAAAATCAAGATAAAGAGAATGTTTGGTTCTAGGTATAACGGATAAGGCAATGGCGTCGTGCGGTAAGAGTTGGATAGGGTAGGTAGTCGGTGGGCCACCGACCGAAACAAACTGAACTCGTACGTTTCATTTTAATTTTAGCCGTGCATACCCTGTCTGAAATCTCTGTGCACGCCACAGATCGTATTACCCAGTTACTAGGTTGTGGAGGTCAGATAGGCCGTCGCTCCATGTAAAATCAGTATTTTACCAGCACCATTTTATCAGTATTTGTCTAAGCGGATGCAGCTGAATACACCGGTATTCAGCTGCATCCGCTTAGACTGGAAGCCGACCGCAAGTTAGTTGGGAAAAGGCTAAGAAGATTTTTTAGAATTTTCTTTCTATGTACGACGAGCCTAATGTAATTAAAACCATTAAAATAAGACGTATTCGATGGCAGGACGTGTCGCAAGCATGGCCGAGACCAGAGCACCCAATCGTTTACTTGATGTAATTCGGATGGCCGGAGAAGTCGAGTGGGACGCAACCTCAGATCGTTGGACGGCGTAGACCAAGATTTAAGAACTGTTGAAGTGAGGAACGGGAGAGAAAACGCCGGAAATAGGTCATGGTGAAAGAAAGAAAGAAAATTTGGTTTATTCATCACAGAAACACGTGAATACAAAAAGACATGAGTAAATGAGGAGCAAAATAGAGAACAGAAATAGTCGGCAGCTGCACGTCATGACTGTGAGTGATAAGATGGCTTCCACTCAGCATAATGCTGATTTTCAGTGGTCACCCGAAAAAGACGTACGGAAATCAAGTCAGGTTCAGTCATTTGTGAATATCTAATAAATAGGTAACAAAATAAAATAAACAGTACTTAGAACATAATACAACTATACACCTAATTAAGTATAATAAGAATCAATCTTCCTAATAGCCTTTTTCCCAACTATCTTGGGGTCGGCTTCCAGTCTAACCGGATGCAGCTGAATACCAGTATTTTACATGGAGCGACTGCCTATCTGACCTCCACAACCCAGTAACTGGGTAATACGATACTCCTTGGTAAGACTGGTGTCAGACTTTCGGGCTTCTGACGACTCGTAACGACTGTCAAAGATCCACAAATGACAGCCGGGACCAACGGCTTAACGTGCTTTCCGAGGCACGGAGGAGTCTCGGTATGTAAAGATGGTCACCCATCCACTGACCAACCCCGGCAAGCGTAGCTTAACCTGATGGATCGACCAGTGCGGCTTGTTATTACTTAGCCACGAGCTCCTCCTAAGTATAATAAGAATAAATTATTATTATTCATAAAAAACATAAAAAATTCTCTGCAGGCATTACCGTGCATAAATAATGTAAGATACCTACCTTTGACATTACTCATATGATTTCTCGGTGAAGAAATATACTTGACCTGGATGATACTTAACATTCAGTAAGAATATTCTAGATTTGAAAGATCAAAAGATTGCCTAACGCTGGCCGATGTTTCTATTACAGTGAAATAATTATTAATAATAAAAGGTACGTAGATTCACGCCACCGCAAATCAATTTCCTCCGCTCTACCCTGTTATTGAGTGTAGGTACTAAATATATCGAGAAATCGATTATAATATTATATAAATATGTAGAATATGAAAATCTTGATTTACCACACGTAGTTACCAACATGTGAAACGTGGGTTTTCAGTTTTTATCAGGTATTCATTGAGTCGACAGACATAACGGTGTGATGGTATTCTCAACAGTTTTTATGAGTATCTTATATATTAAACTATTAGTCCGGTCAAGTTAGCCCAAAAATAGGGGTAACGTTACATTAATTCGCATAAAACTGAACTTCGGTTAGATTGTATAAAAAAAGACGCTAATATGATATAATGATTTAAATCTTGTACTTTTAATTTAATTTTTAATAATGTAATTTAATTTAATGTTATTTAATTTTAATAATGTAATTTAATTTAATTTAATTTATTATAATGTAATATTTTAATAACAATGCATTGTAATAATTATTGCTATGGGTTAATACCTGAGAATAAACGATAATTTATTTATTTATTTATAAATCATGAATTTAAAATAAATGTCAAAAGTCCCCATCGATCGCGCATGTGAAAAAAACGTTATTCACGCCAGCAGCACACCTCCGCTGAGAAACAGTAGCAGCGAAACCACAGTAGTTCAATTCAACTAGCTCGCGTCATGTTCCGCTACGCAAAATTCGAGCCAGTTGAATTGACCTACTGCGGTTTCGCAGCTACAGTTTCACGGTAATAGGGGCTTTTGCATTCTTCAGTTAAACGGTAAGTTTTATCATAAAACTAAATCAGTCAAAAATTTAAGAACATGCAATAATCTCCAAAATTTTCTATTTACATTATTTCCTAAGAATCACCGTTTTTGAGTTACAGCGATTCAAAAGTTGCAATTTCTATAATAAGCAGAGGTTTCCACGCCACCTGTGTTGTAGTATATACGGCGCGCTTTTCTTAACGGGTTTCCTACCGGGGCCTATTTCACAGTCTATTGTGGTCTTCTTTAATAAAATAATGTTGTTTTTAATAACAAATGGAACTATTGGAGATGATGGAAGCTGTGAAAAACGTAACTAGAGAAAACTATTCGTCAGAATCATAATCTTCTACCGGAACTTCAAAAGCAATGTCTTTGTCTTCTTCTTCTTCTTCTTCCTACTGGATACACGGGAATTGTTCTAAAAGCGATGCATCAAACCTCTACATCATAGGAATCCTCTTCTGATGGTTTCAACATTGGAGCACCACTGACCTTGACAACTGGTCTTGTTGAATGGTTTCGTTCATCAGTATAGATTAACAAAACCATTCAACTCTTTTGCAGTCACATTTTCCATTACGTCATATTTTACAATTGCAAAAAATTGTATTCAGGAGTTTTATCGGCGCAGGTGGAAGTAAAATCTATATTGGTTCTAATGTATCATCAATTATCTTCCAACACCCGTCTTCTGGGTTTACTTGATTACCAAGACACAGTTTAGATGTTGCTGAGCAGACGCAGAGGTTGGGGGAAGACAAGCTCATTGCACTCGTTTATTGTTACGAGTATTTTTTACAAAATATCAAAAGATCAACGTATTGATCTTTTGATATTTTGTAAAAAATACTCGTAAGCAAGATTGAAGAGTAAGCAAGAATAAGAGATTACAAGCACGATTTAGTTATTTATATAAAATTATATATATATATATATATAACATCCAACAACCACAAGGAATTGATTTACTTAGGTAGATAATTAAATAAACAAATTGACTAAACAATAATATGATAAGGTTGTTGAAATATTTTGTGTTTAAAATATTATTGTTAAAACCAATTTATAAGTAGTTGGTAGATATGTGGTGTCACCGCAGTATTGGAACACGTAGGTGTGTGCAAAAATATAAAGGAAAAGCAATAGTATATGCAAGAAAATTTTATTTAGCGATTTAATTATTTTTTTAACTTCGCAGTTTGAAGAATAGAAATCATATTTTGACTGTGGTTAAAATTAAGTTTCTTGCTAATCTTAAACAGGCATCATGGACAAAGTTATTGATGATTGTAGAAGGTTATTTACCGCCATTCCTGAAAGAAAATAGTTTTTTAAATAATTGTAGAATTGATTTCTTCCTGCTAATGTGGTGCTGGTGAGTAGTAGGTACTTATGTTCTATACTACCATTTAAGGCTGCATGTCCACCGGAGCGGAGAGGAGAGAAGAGGAGAGGAGCGGAGATGTGTCAATATTAACCAATAGAATCAAAACTCCGCTCCAGAGGTGCGATTCTGTTGGTTAATTTTGGCACATCTCCGCTCCTCTTCTCTCCTCTCCGCTCCAGTGGAGGTAAAAGGAGGAGGTATACAATTCGTCTGTATATACAATTTTTACATGTATAGAGTGTGATGTATAAAGATGGTCACCCATCTACTGACCAACCCCAGCAAGCGTAGCTTAACCTTATGGATCGACCCTTGCGGCTTATTATTAGTTAGCTACGAGCTCCTTTAAAAAAAAACACTACTAAATGAAAACAAATTTTGATTTTGGAGATCGGTGTTTGGTTTTGTTTGTATAAAGCTGTTTTCAGACCAGCGCGATTTGTCGCGCGACGCGACACGAACAATTCAAAACGGTATAACAGTAACCGTTGTCCCGTCGCGCGACAAATCGCGCTGGTCTGCAAACAGCTTTATCGTTTTTTACCGCCGCCGCGCCGGCTTCCGAAATTAAAATTATTTTTCACTTTGTAGTGTTTATTTTGGACATTGTTTTTTTTTTTATTTAAAGATTGCATCAATTTTCATATAAAAAGATACTTACAGATCCGAATCCGTGAATATGTTTTAGTTCTTCAGTCGTATAGTCAGTAAAATTATTAAGGCCGAATATCGCAGACTTGCTTTTACGATTCGATTCGTTTATGATCCCCAACGTCTTTTTAAAAGCTTCATAATGGACCAGCATATTCAAATCATCGGTATACATTTTATTGTAATCTTTCTTATACTGCACATATAATTTGGGTGCGTCCTTTATATCGTAAAATATCTTTTCTTCACCGTACACGCAGGCTAAGAGCGCAAGTAAAATACCAAAATATATAACACCGGCTTTCATGATTATAGTTCTTCAGGAACACTATCCTCCATAACTTAAAAATGTTGATATTTATAGTGTTGTGTACCATGTCGATATGAAATTGATTTTGTCGGTACCATATTATTATTATTTTCTATTTAATAACGAATTGGTATGTTGTTCTAGGTTTGATAAATCTTTTTACAATAAAACACCTTCACACACCGTAATATTAATAATTATGTCAATCTCTGTATTTCATATTTTTCTGTGTACTTCGTAATTGGCGTAATGCTTAGAATACTATAATGTTATACTTACTGTCAGCTGTAAAGCTATCTTATAAAAAATTTTGAATACACATTGCAATAATAGTTATTTGTTATACAAGAGTGCAAAGTTGCTTTTTAACCGCGTGTTCAATTTTGATGACCGAGCAAGCGAAGGATTCTAAAATTTAAAGCCTGAGCGTTAGCGAGGGAATCAAAAGAGCACGAGGTGAAAAATCTTTGCACTCGAGTGCAACACGTAACTTTTCATTCCACCTCAGCGAGGAAATGACTAAATGCAAAAAAAAAAACGTTTACAATCACAAGATAGGTACACTTTTATTTCAGTTTAGGTATTAATTACTACATTATAACAGGTAAGTATTACAGAATAATCTTTAAATTATAACAAAATAATACTAAGGTATAATTAAGAAAATTTTAAAGTAACGTTGCTACAGTTATTTAAATTGAGTGTAATATTTTTGTTTGGTACTGTAATATTGGTGTTAGTCACTTGTGTACTGTTTTTCGGTAAACTATCTGTCATACTTAATTGTTGTACCGATTCATCGGATTCCCTTGGCGTGAATGTTGGAGAGAGAGGGAGATGGTTAGGTGCATAGAAATATAAATAACAGGAGAAGTGGCATGGGGGCGTGTCAGTGTCCGCGCGTCATGATCACGTTGCGCCTGTTCTCGGCAAATGGCCGTCTCCGCGAACTAGTGTGCTTTCGACCGCGATCGTGATAAAATTTAAGAATACCGTGTTGTTCAGTGGTTTCTTGTAAAAATCGAAGCCAAACTAGAAACTTTATAAATCATAGAACCACCTAAAATATATCAGCACAAGTATTTGACTCTATTTGTGTTGAAAATCAAGAAAAACAACAAATCGTAAAATATTTCTCGCCTTTACTACGTAATTTTTTTTTTAACATATCACAGCGACTGTACTATTTTTGCAGTAAATACATTGCGTCTTAACCACTACCTAAAATACGTCGCTAACTGACTCGACACGCAATGTAAAAATCACAAAACGATACTTCACATATGCGGTTACATCGCGTAGTACGGCCGCTGTGTCCAGCGCCGAGCTAGTGATGCGGTTGTGCAGATCCACTAACGTAGGTTATCGACTACAATGTCGTTTATCGTATGAATTTATATTACTATTAAAGTTTATTCTTCAATTTGTCAACAGTTATAGCTTGGTTGGAAAACCGATGTGAAATCTTGTTTTATACTCATTTAGATTTTCTTATAATGTTGAAATTTTTTGTTTTACTTAATTTTTTTTTTTTGCAGGGTATTGTTTATTTATATCAACTTTATTATATGTATATCGTTTTTTTATTAAGTATTAGTTTTCAAGAACTCCCAAAATTTTTAATACGATATTAAATGGGAGAATCGATAAATATCCTTTTTAGTCAATCACTAGCGTATATGTAAAATAAATGGCTTTTGCACAGCACAACGATAACGATCGATGTTTTCGTGTGAGTGAGTTGTACGGTGCATGGTAAATGCACGCTGTGTTTGATGGGATAAGGTTTATAATTGATTGTGTAGTACGTTGTGATTTATGATTCGCAAGTGTGAGTAGGACTTCATATCTATTGGGTTTACTGATGTGCATGTGTAGTTGTGGCGCGGGAGAAGGGAGCGGCTAGAGACATTGGGTTCCGATACATTTTCAACTACCGGGCATATCTCCTTCTTTCTTATATCTATGGTTAGGTGTTTCATAACGGCTTATTTTTGATGTAGAAGGGCCAGTCCAAGGATCCGATTGAGGCTCTTTCAGTGTAATGGCTCCTACGATGCCTTCACATATTTTAGACTTATTTTGGATGGAATCCTCTATGTATCCCTCTACAACTGCATTGGACTTCCAGCCTCCGTGGCGCTTAAGGGACAGGAGATCAGCTCCGGAATCAGCCAAAAGTGTGGCTGAAGTTCGTCGGAAACAATGACCCGTGTACAACAGGGGTTCTGGAAGTTCAAGAAATGTTGCTATTTCTCGTGGGATACTGCCAATTTTATTAGTACCCATAGGCTGTCTAACACACTTTCCATTGCGATACTGTAGAAAAAATCGATTGATTGGAGTGTTAGGCGGGCGTAAGGCTTGATATTTCTCAACAATCGTTACGTATTCCTTGCGAATGACGAAGTTGCGGTCTCTTTTTGTCTTTGTATTAGGTAAATTAATTAATAGTAAGTCATCTGAATGTTTCTCAATGTTTTTGACATTAAGTTGTGTTAGTTCATTAGTTCGACATGCTCCGTTTATTCCAATAATAAGAACAACCTGTAACGTAAAGAGTATTGTAGTAGATAAATGAATAAAATTGATATGAACGCATAATTATGCCTATCAACATCTACTAAGTATACTATTTAATTGAGATTAATATACTTAAGTAGATACTGAATGTGCAACTGACTTACTTTTGCCGCCAAATATACGGAATCGGGTGCTTCGTTAAGAAACTTTTCAATATCAGATACTGTGAAAACCTTCGATTTTTTTGGTTGATGACCAGATGAGGCTCTTTTTAAAAATGCCACTAATTTAGGATAGGTATCGATATGTTTGTCTTTTTTCATCTTTATTGTTGCTTTTAGCATCGAATACGTACTCCATAGAGTGCTTGCTTTCTTGTTCTCGGATAATTCTATAAAATATGCCAGCAAAACGTTTTCTGAGAAAGTTTTGGCTCCTTTTGCTAGTCGCCACGTGTTGAACATATTGTACTGTTTTAAATACTTCTCGCGTGATTGTTGAGGGAGAAAGCTCATTTGCGCATTATTAACAGTTTCAGTCAATTCTGTTGGCGTCAAGCAAACTTCCTCGTCGCTAGAATCACTCATTTTAGTTTTTTCACTTGTTTTCAAGTTTCTTGTTTTTAATAAAAGGTTTAACAATGACGTGAAAAAATGCCGCGTAAAGAACCGCGTACAAAGCAAATTGAAAAAAGAACACCAAGAAGGTTCCGAGTCTGAGTTTTTAAAAAAATTAAAAAAAAGTTGTATGATATATTCGGCACCATAGAGGTAGCAGTAAATAGGTTTAATGTTTTTTTTAATTCACAAACTTAGTGCACACGATGTTCTAAATTCAATTTACTTTATCCTCTAGCGAATAAAAACGGCTTTTCCACTCAGATATTGAAGATTAAAAATACTCTTTCCGAGATGGTGGGATGAAATAGTATATTATGCAACTAATGAATAAAGGACGGATTTAAAGCGAGGGCCATAGATGAATCACGATCAAGTGAAGGATTCTAACGACTGAATCACGACCGTAGGGAGTGATTCATGATGATTGAATCGCGAGCGCAGCGAGTGATTCAAGTGTTAGAATCCTGAGCGACGCGAGTGATTCATGGCCCTCGATATAAATCCGTTTTATTCAAGAGTTGCATACTATACTTTATACCATGACTACGAGAAAAAGAAAGATGTAAGCGAAAATAGACATTTAATGAAGAAAAAAGGAAGGTTAACGTTCAGTGGTGGGAGCCCTCCTGGAGAGTTCACGTAGAGAGAGCCCTCGCCGAGGGCTCATTTTAAATGTAGGTTTTTTTAGCGAATACAGATTATAAACCTTAAAAATAAAATCTGATGTATACTTTAACAAAACGTAATGCCGGCAACCCTCCCGGAGGTTTCACTTCCTACTACGAATAATAAAAGTCTTAGACTTCCAATATGTATGGCGGCATGGCGTATGAGTTCTATGAAAATGGGTGGAGTCGAAAGTGTTAAGGAGGTTGTATAGCATTGACATGGCGGTCGAATATATTGACATGTTCTAAATTCAAACACCAAAATAGTGATTAAAAGACCTTTTTATTCACTGTTTTCAGTGAATAAAATAAGCTTTTTAGAGGGGGAATGGTATAAAAAAAATTATCCCTCGATTCATAAATTATTTTAATGATACGGACTGTATTAAAATAACAACTGTCAAACGGACCGGATGAAGTGCAAACGCGTTTGCAATCCACTGTATATTTCTCAAAATTATTTTTTTCACATAATATAATGTGATCTATAAAAAATATACGCCTAAAATTTGGAGTTAACTTTCATAATCCTAACTAATAATCTAAAGGAGTTTGTCCACGCTGTATGGGAATTTGGCTCGGTGTGAACAGGCACTTTAAGTATAAATATAATACAGTACCCTAATTACGTAATACACGATCAATCGGAATCTGAATCGTTTTGAAACAGATTGCTAATCCATTGCTCCAAATGTTCGAAAATAAATTCTGCTCAGCAACGCAAATAACGCAATGAATGTTGTTGAACTGTCAAAATGAAACAAATTAATTGGAATCGTTTACGAAAATTGCGTCATTAGAGAGCAGGTTTAAAGCTAATACCAGTAGGAAAGAGAACATTGTAATATCATTGTATCGTGATGCTTTCTAAGCTTTGTTTTGGGTAATTGTTGTTTGGAATAAAACACATTTTTATTTATACATTTTGTTATTATTCTGACTCATAAGTTAATAATATGTTGTCTAGTAACTGGGCAGATGGATATATAATTATCTTGGTACCTTCCAGTGTGGCTACCATGAGTTTCATTTAACCTTCTCGATCAAACGCATCGAGCGCGTTCGGCGTTCCGATTGGCCCTTCACCGGTGAAGGCCGGCCGGCTGCCAATCGGAGTGCCCAACGCGGTCGATGCGTTTGATCGAGATGGTAAAATGAAACTCATGGTAGCCACACAGACCTTGAAAACCAAATTATTGTCCATACATGAGCTCAACTACCCACTATTTTTCGGCCTACTATGCAGTTAGAACAATACTGTTTGATTGAATTTCATCCCTGACTGTTATTTTCATTTTCATGTAACATTTTCGTGTTTTCGTTGAAATGTACCACTTTACTGCCAGCACTGTGTGGAGCCATAACACAGTTTCCACCATATGCAGGAGTTGAAGCGAAATTGCTTCGTTCGTATATTTAAGCTGGGGTCAACTGTGGGATTGGTGTCGGAGTTCATAGGCGTGCCGGAGTCAACGTGAGAAGTTGTGTAAGTACCCAAAACCAAAACAATACTTGAAAAAAAATTACAGTAAAACTAGGAAAACAATATTCATGATGCCAAGAAATAAAGTGACTTGAAGTGACATTGACATAAACTTTTTTTTAAGTAATCGATTTAATCATTGTTAAAAGTGAAACTCTTTGACCAACTCGATACTTTTATAAAATACTTTTGTTTTCCAAATATATATGGATAAAAAATGTTTAAAATAATGTAAGTGATTACAATAACATCTTTAATTCACTGGAGTACTTCCACTTTGCCCCACCAAGCTGTCCCACTGGTGTAGCAAAATGGAATGCCTACAATTTTGCATTGGAATCTGCCCCACTAGTTCGACTTGGTGGGGCAGACTACACTATTTTTAAATCTTGTGGCTTCTGCCCCACTAGGGTTGGCACCTTAGAATTTGTGTAGGTGCTCGTATATTATACTTGTTTGAAAAAGAAAGAAATGTATAATATATCTGAGTAAAAATTTAACTAGAACTGGTAACGTTAGACTTAATACATACCTAGGTAGTGTTTTTAAATAAAAGAATAAAAATAATTGTTTGGTAATTTTTATTTCACACTACACAGGTACACAACACAACTATTCGAAACGCGTGACAATTTCTAAACGTCTTCACTGCTTGATCGCCACCCACGAAGACTGCTTAGCACCAGCCGGTCTGAAAGTTATGTTGTAGACTCTGTCGAGCTCCGCTAGGCGGCAGTGGCGTCCCGGTTAGTCACCTCAATATCGTATTTCCGATAAAATGGTGTTATCGGGCTTTTTCCATGAGAAATTTTTCAATAGCAGCCCGGAGTATGGATTTGTGCCCGGTTGATGGCAATAGGCTCGCCCCCTTTTGACGTACTTAGGTACACCTCTGCCTAACCGTCCGATTACAGGCGGCCGATTACGTTTTCTTAGAAATTGTATTGTTCGTGTCCCGTGGTCTGCAAAAGCCTTATTGGGTAAGCAGGTCTTGGAGATCTTTATAAGTTTTGTTAAAATTTTTGATATATTCCACAAATAGTCCAGGCACACGGTCAACATTATACACTGGGCCTAGGCTATACAGACGACCAACTAACAATAAAAAGTTTAATAATATTACAACTTCCATATTAAAATTATTCCTTTTAGCATACACACTAAAACAAGTCACAAATGTCAAGTCGAAGTATTTAAACTAGGTAAACCATAACCACCAACCAACCGTCTCTTCAACGGTGCCAGATCGACTATCGGTACATCGAGGTGTTAAAGTACCTATACAAAGACGCCACTATGTCAGTCCGACTCCACGACCAGACCTCGAAACCTATCCTTCTGCAGCGAGGTGTGAGACAAGGAGACGTTATCTCTCCGAAACTGTTCACCGCTGCACTGGAGGACGTCTTCAAGGTTCTGGACTGGAAAGGGCTAGGCATCAACATCAATGGCGAGTATATCACTAACCTTCGGTTTGCCGACGATATAGTTATCATGGCTGAGACCATGGAGGACCTCAGTATAATGCTCGATGACCTCAGTAGAGCCTCCAAAAGAGTGGGTCTTAAAATGAACATGGACAAGACAAAGGTCATGTCAAATGCCCATGTAACACCCGCCCTCATAAAGATCGGAGACGCTACGCTCGAAGTTGTAGACGAGTATGTTTACCTAGGACAAACTGTCCAGCTAGGTAGGTCCAACTTCGAGAAAGAGGTCAATCGTCGAATCCGACTCGGCTGGGCAGCGTTCGGGAAGCTACGCAATATCTTCTCGTCCCACATACCACAGTGTCTCAAGACGAAAGTCTTTGACCAGTGCGTGTTGCCAGTGATGACTTATGGCACTGAAACGTGGGCGCTCACAATGGGCCTTATCAGAAGGCTAAAAGTCACCCAAAGAGCAATGGAGAGGGCTATGCTTGGAGTTTCCCTACGTGATCGAATCAGAAATGAAGAGATCCGCAGGAGAACCAAGGTAACCGACATAGCCCGAAGAATTGCCAAACTTAAGTGGCAATGGGCAGGACATATTGCTCGCAGAACAGATGGCCGATGGGGCCGAAAGGTTCTGGAGTGGCGACCACGTACTGGAAGACGTAGCGTCGGAAGGCCTCCCACAAGATGGACCGATGACTTAGTAAAGGCCGCAGGAGTTCGGTGGATGCCTGAAGCACAGAATCGGTCGAAGTGGCGGTGCTTGGGGGAGGCCTATGTCCAGCAGTGGACGTATTTCGGCTGATATGATGATGATGATGATGAAACCATAAGGAATTGATTTTCTTAGGTAAATGAATAAACAAATTGATTATAAAATAATTTGATAAGGTTGTTGAAATATTTTGGGTTAGAAAATATTATTGATAACACCAATTTATAAGTTGTTGGTAGATATGTCTGTCACCGCAGTATTGGTACATTAAGTGTGTGCGAAAACATACAGAAAAATAATAGTTTATGCAAGAAATTTTTATTTTACCTATAAAACATGTTCGTCGCAATTTGAAGAATAAAAATAGTACTGTGACTGTGGTTAAAATTAGGTTTCTTGTTTATCTTAAACAGGCGTCACGGACAAAGTTATTGATGATTGTAGAAGGTTATTTAACGCTAACCTTACCCATCCTGAAAGAAAAAAAATTTTTTTTAATTGATTTCGTCCTGCTGTAGGTACCTGGAGGTCCTATACTTCCATTTTAGTTATTAACAACACAATACACCTGCTAAATATACCTATTTTTAACCGACTTCTTAAAAAAAGAGGAGGTTCTCAATTCGTTTGTATATAATCATTTTTTATGTATGTGCTTTGATATTTTCGTCAATTTTGGACCGATTTTGCAAATTCTTTTTATTTGCAACTAGCTGCGTCCCGCGGTTTCACCCCCGTAAATGACATTTTCCTTTTAATCCCAATGTTCCCGTGGGAATATCGGAATAAAAAGTAGCCTATTTTACGCCCAGTGGCCTCAGCTATCTTCTAGTGAAAATCCCGTCAAAATCGGTCCAACCGTTTCGGAGATTACTCGGAACAAACAGACAGACAGACACATAGACAAAAAAAATGTGTTTTTGTTGTATGGATCTTAAATACTTTCAAATGCACTAACTAAAAAGCTGTTATTTTGACATTACAAAAGTATATACATATATATAGATATAAGAGTTGCGCGGTGGTGCCATATTTAACTTTGCTTGGGTAGTTTTTGAGTTTTTTTTACGAAGTGTATAGAGTGCCGCGAGTTTCTTGTGGCACTCTAGTGTCACTGCCTCGGCCCTGCTAGGGTGCCGTGAGTGTTGCATTGTCACTGTCACTTGTTATTTAGGTTAGGTTAGGTTAGAACTGTGACCACACAACGCACGAGCCGAGCGAGCGTAGCGAGCGGTGCCGCGGAAGCGGCCGGCGAAGTGCCAGGGTCCGTTTAGGCACAAGAGAATGTAATGTTTAGGGAATGTAGTGTTTTACAGCGATCTAACCTCGACAATCAAACAAAATACCAAGTGACGTGACTTAGTGACAGTGACAATCCAATGCTTGCGGCACTTTAGCCGGGCCGAGGCGGTGTTACTAGGGTGCCTGTAGTGGCACTTTATCCGATAGGGATAGAGTGCCAATGGTGGCACTCTATACACTGCCTTTTTTATGTTGATGATGATTTTATAGTCACTAATTTACATAGCAAGACTGTGGTATACGAATTTGTGTAGGGTAGGTACCACAAATAAAAAGTGAAAACTAAAAACAAAAAAACCGAGTTCCAAAAAAAAACTACCAAGTGAAAAATTACTTTAATTTCGGAAGTTGGTGTGTTTGGTTTGTATTTTGGTTTTTGCCACCACCTTCTGAAATAAAAGTTATTTCTCATTTAGTAGCGTTTTTTTTTTGGAAGCAATTTTTTTTTTGTTTACGTTTGTCAACGTACATTGCTAACATAATCAAAATTGAGAATCTATCTTCTTATAAAAAGATACTTACGGAATGTATCCAAATAAGTGTTTTTGTTCTTCAGCCGTATAGTCAGCAAAATCGTTAAGGCCGAATATCGCAGTCGTGCTTTTACGATTCGCTTCGTTTATGATCCCCAACGTCTCTTTAAAAGCTTCATAATGGACAAGCATATTCAAATCATCGGTATACATTTTATTGTAATCTTTCTTATACTGCACATATAATTTGGGTGCGTCCTTTATATCGTAAAATATCTTTTCTGCACCATACACGCAGGCTAAGAAAGCAAGTAAAATACCAAAATATATAACACCGGCTTTCATGGTTATAGTTCTTCAGGAACACTATCCTCCATAACTTAAAAATGTTGATATTTATAGTGTTGTGAACCATGTTGATATGAAATTGATTTTGTCGGTACCATATTATTTTTTATTCATTATCGAATTGTTATGATTTTCTAGGCTTGTTAAATCTTTTTATTATAATAAAAAATGCAATAATTTTTTTTACGCCTTTGATTAATCGATTATTTTAATGATACGGACTGTATCACAATAACAACTGTCAAACGGACGAACAGCGCGCAAAATCAAGTGCAAACGCGTCTGCAATCGACTGTTTTTTCTCAAAATTGCTTTTTTTACATAATGGTCTATTAAAAGAAAAATTGGATGCTTATAATTTCGAGTTAACTTTTCACAATCCTAACTAATAATACAAATGTGTTTGTTTGTTTGTTACGCTTTCACGCTTAAACGGCTGAACGGATTTGGATGACATTTGGCACATGGGTAGACCATGAGCTGGAGAAGAACCTTTTATTCCGATATTCCCACGGAATCGAGACTTATGCGGGTGAAACCGTGGAGCGCAACTAGTAAGTGTGACTGCTTTTTTACCCATAAATATGGGTAAAATTTCTTACCTCGCAATCTTTACGTAATGTCAAAGACTATTTATTTTGATATTTACTTTGTCGGTTACAGTCACTTCCTGACGCGAGTTTAACATTATTTACCCATCCCAAAAAAGTGCACAACGCCGCTAAAGAAGTTTTCACTTCAATAAACATACGGAAAAAATCTAAATTCAAAAATCTAGTGTATGCACGGAAATTATGTAGGTAAGTACCTACATAATTATAATTGTAAAATCGATACGACTTCAAATTCATACTATCGCATCACTAAACTTAGATAATTCGAAGCGGTCATTGCTATTAAATCTTTGGCATTTCTGAGCTATCATGCTCAGACTATAACAAACACTTACCGTTTTTAGTGAGAGGTTAATGAATTCTTCTTCTCTTGAATTGGTCGCCATACGAGATTGGCTGGGGGGTTGGAGTCATGGCCTCCAAAAATTGTGGAGATTATGTATATTTGACTGAGACTTTCCAAAAAAAAGAAAGGACTTTGGACTTTGATGGGTGGTTACGTAAACTTATTCGTGTACCCAGTAATTCGAAGGTAGGTATATTATATCTAAGGTAAATAAAAACGCCAAATAGTATGTACAGAGTTCTTTACTGTTTTTTAAAAGCTAGTAATATTTGTTTTAATAAGGATTTTCTAAGAAAGAACAATTATTACCAGTGTCGACCAGCGCGACAAGTCGCGCAAAAGCCTTTATCATTCAAATACATAGTTGAAGTCCAAAATATTTGATATAGACAAAGATGTAAATTATCTAAATAAACAAATATTTTAGTAATAATTTTCTTCTTTATTTAATTTTCCTTAATTAACTTCTTTTTACCGATTACTATCTCTATCTAAATAGATACGTTAACTTAATTTTGGTATACAAAAATATTCTACAGCCTAATATGTATAATGTCAATAGTGTGAATTGTTCCTAAAATCCTTTTTTAGGGTTCCGTACCTCAAAAGGTAAAAAAGGAACCCTTATAAGATAACTCTCTTGTCCGTCTGTCTGTCCGTATGTCAACAGCGATTTTCTCAGGAACGAGTGAACCTAGCAAGTTGAAATTTATACCAGATACTGAAGTCTATTGTCCCTATTAGGTTTATAAAAATCAAGGTCCTGAGTCAACACGATAAAAAGATATGGGCAAATTAAGATTTTCGCGAAAACTTGTAAGTACCAAAATTTACCTTAATTTTCAATTATTTTTATTTTTTGGTATTATTCCTTTACTTGTGCTGTAAGACCTTGCTTTTAACCAAAATTGACAATTCTAAGTCAACCGGAAGTACCCTATAATTTTTGGGTCGAAAACCTATATGGTAGTTCCCGTTGATCTAGAATCACAAGGGTGCATGCATTCATACAGGGATCGTGTGAGTATTTAAAATTAAGTTATAATTTTTTAAACTGGTTCCCTCGCTGCACTCTAGGATTCGAATCCTTCGTTGCTCCGGGATTCAATATAGCGGCCGTGACAAAAGACACTTATTTTTCCCGTCGGTAAATAATCTACTATAAACTTAATGTTGTGTGATTTCAGTTTGTTCTAATCAGAAAGTTTTCTAGACCATCGCCACAGGACAATTATGTAGTTAGCCAAAATTATAATTTCCAATTAAGTTTCCGAATTCCGAATTTGTTTGTAAACAAGTAGAGTTCGCAGAAGACTTTGTTTTCAAATTGGGTGAGTAACTGTAATAACAGAACTGCTAGAAAGTTTTTAAATAACTAAGTATTGCATTGCAATGTCTCCTTGCGCACCCAACTTACCTACTAAAAGTTTCACTAGAATCAGCCATTTTCGAATTTTTGCGAGACTAATCGATTTTCTTTATACCTTTTAAAAATCTTCCTTAAGTGTGTTGTCACCTAACTCCTCCTAAACGGCTGGACGAATTTGGATGAAATTTTGTGTGTAGGTATATTTGAGTGGGTCCTTCGATGTTTTGAAAAGACAATTGGACCCAGTAGGTGGCGCTGATCGGCAGGACGTCTGCCAGGTCCGCTAGTATACAATAATTCTTCGGTACGTGTGTTTGTCACCTAACTCCTCCTAAACGGCTAGACCAATGTGGATAAAATTTTGTGCGTATATTTGAGTGAGTCTCTGGATGGTTTGAAAATATAATTGAACCCGGTAGGTGGCGCTGTTTGGGCAGGACAACGTCTGCCATGTCCGCTAGTTTTATAAATTGGGTGACTGGTAATTAGTGACCAAAACTTAAACACGTGACTTTACTCATCATTATGAACAACTTTTATTATGGGGCCAAACATAAAATCGCGAAAAAAAATCCAGCTGTTCCCTACATTTATGTTCGCAAAATTCGTCAAAGTGTATGGAGCAGCTGATTTTTTTTTCGCGATTTCAGGTTTGGTCCCATAGTAAAAGTTGTTCATAATGATGAGTAAAGTCACGTGTTTAAGTATCGGTCACTAATTACCAGTCACCCAATATATATACTTATACATAGATAGACAAGTATTCTCAGATCCCTGTCACTCCGTATATGATCGCGATCATTCATTCTTTCAACACGCCTCATCGAGGGGTGACCTACGTTTAACCGTGGGTTTATAAAAAAAAGTCTGATAAAGACCAAAGACCAAAAATATAATAAAATTCTTATAATTTTATCGTGCACTACCTACGAATATATTTATCTTTCTTTCGCAAAATCATACAAAATCTCAAATATTATTCTAACAAGCTCGCAAATTCGTTTAATCCATAAATAGTTAATGCAGGTAATCTTGTATTCTGTGTTCATAATCCAAGCTAATGGCTTACTGAATAAAATCCCTATGTAAACTAACGCTAAGAAAATATTAACATATAAAATGCAATAATGAGATTTTCCCAGGACCCGCTTGTTATCATGAATATTCAATGCACCCTCCTATAGATGGAATATTTTACTTATAAATTAGGTACTTATTGTAAAAAAAAAACTTTTTTGTAGTAGCCTAGGTAATACGGTAAATACGACGGTAACATACGACCAAGAGCAGGAAGATAATGAAGGGCGACGATAGCCTACTTTGATTTTATACTGAAAATTACGTCTAAACGTAGTGTTAATGATTTGGAAAAAATATATGTTAAATTAGAGTATTTTCTTAATAATTTAATATACGAATATTTTAGATTATGTTTATATTACATAGTGAAATTAATTTGTAAAGTTATCTATAACGTGGATAAAAAAACTGAAAATTACGCAAAAGCTATCAAGCGTATTTTTCTGAAATCTTCACCATTTTAAGGATAATTAAAATATTAATCTTTTAGTATACGTGTTTTATTAAAATACCTTTTGTTTTATGTATAATAAATTAATAATGCGTCAAATTGGTGACAGCCCTCCTTGATGGGCGAGTTCTATTACTGGCTGGACGTACGACGCGTTGCGTGAGCTCGGTACAGAACACGCAAGCTTAACCACTCAAGGTCACTGGTCTGCGTCTTAATATGAAAGAGCATTCAATATTTCATAGCTCAATTTTCTATTAAAATTTATACTCTTTAGCACAGTATAAACAATTACCAGTGTTATATCTTCATAGAAAACGGCATAAACGATGATATTCAGTGTATATCAGTACGCAATAGTATCGAGTGCGAAGCAGTTACGCACGGAACCGGAAGGTTTGTCTATCAAACGGCCGTAGGTAATTATTTCAAGGTCACTGCCGAGATATAATACTGTTACCTACTTTATTATACTGTGTCTTTAGTAAGCACATCTATAGGTTTAAAGATTCTCTAAAATAAATAGAAGGTAACATACGGTACGGTAGGTACCTACCTAAACCTTTCTATAAAGTACTTTAATCATCATTCTCTTGCCGTCTGTCTTCTATATTTCTCTATTAGTCGTCATCTCGGTAGTCACCCCCTTTTTAACCATATTACCTTTCACACAGTCCATCCATCGTTTCTTTGACATTCCCTGTTCTTATAGCCATCCACAATCAACTTCAGAAATTCAGCCTCATTCAGACTTTACTCACGGCATTTTCCTCTGATACTGTCAAAAGTGGAACTATTCATAACAACCTCAATAATATGAGAACAGTAAATAACGCTCCTCGTTTCGAGCAGTTTCCGATACTTATAATCGATCTAGCGCTCACCAGCGGAACAAGCATAATGACCCTATAAAACACCACCGACCAACAAGTAACATCCATAAAAGTTGTTACAACTTTGTACATAAAATTATGAAATTAAATTATGCACATACACAACGGATACAACAACGCCACGTACTTTTGGATAACATCGACTTCAGCCAGAGGTAAAATTGAATGAAAACAAGCACTTCGAAGCGTTCGCGTGAACAACGGATTTAATATCCAAAAGATAAACAATTACATACGAATAGTTCAATTAATATTAATTAAATTCGTTGCAAATTGCTCGCCCTATTGCACGTTTTAACTCGCGCTGCGGTCACCACATCAACATTGCATGTGATTTGACGTTGCGGTTTGCGGTCAGTGGAATATTAAATTGATGCTAATTTTATACTCCCTAGTTAGATAGGTTTCTTCTAGGGATGCATCCGATACCGATACCGATGCCGACATATGGGCGATACTCGAAGTTTGCCGATATATCGGCATCGGCAATATTTTTATGGCCGATTCAACGATACTTTGCAAACATCGCGCTTTAAAAATGTGGTGAAAACGCGCGTGTTGTCTCGTCTATTTCGTTGCAAACGAGGCACGAACTAACTATGCTCGGGGAAAACCCGCGCTTTATTCAGTGTCTTGTTTCGCCCGCCTACTTTGGCCTCGCTTCGCTAGGTTGACTGTCAGTTATCGTGCGTCTAATCTCAAACTGTCTATAGTTTTAAACGGTTTTATACAGTTTGCCCTGTCATTTATTCTTTTTACATTAATTAAAAAAATAACCTGACTTTTGTTTTATTTATTTTACCTTCATTTTTTAATTCAATAAGCTTATCGGTATCGGTATCGCCGATATTTTTATAAAAGCATCGGTATCGGTATCGTATCGGCAAAAAGGCGTATCGAGGCATCCCTATTTTTTTTCTTACGTGACGGCCTCGTTGGTCTTGTGGTCGCCAGCGCTACTGTTGATTCCCAGGTCAACCAAAGTGTTATTGGGTCTTTTTCTATCTGGAATTTCTCATAATGTTACTGTGAAATTTGTGCCCGGTTGATGGCAATAGGCTCGCCCTCTATTACATGGAACTTAAACATAACTGGCGAAATATGAGTGTACTATTGGTACACCTTTGCCTAGGCCTTCGTGGAAATAAAGCGTGATGTGTGTGTGTGTATCTTTTGTGATTTTTTATGACCAAGTTCTCTAGGGGCATTTCGCATGGGTACCTACGTGAAATAGGTCCATTAATCATCATTATCCATGGTATATAATTCACCTTAATGTTGAACTAGGTCAATTCAATATTCAATTCAATAATCATTTATTCTCTCTTCACAAAGTTGACTTAGAGTTGATGCGTACAAAAAAGTCTCAGCTGTATTTCACTTTTGTGAGAGACTGGTGCCTGATACCTATAGGTTTTTGAGAAAAACTGTGTTACAGGTCACCAGCATAGGTCATACTTACTTAGATTTTATATTTTAGTAATCTTCTTAATTTATAGTCAGAATTTTACAAGGAGATAAAAGCTGTAAGTGCCTTCTACTTCGGTATAATATATGTGCACAGAAGCTGCTGTGTGAACACAAAATTAATAAAATTTCAGTTTGGTTTCACAATGATGCGAACATAATCTACCTAACTCTTGAAGCATAATGTTGAAGAACAAGTAAATAGTTTATAGGAAAACTAGCTGCGCCTCGCGGTTTCACCAGCATGAGACTCGATCCTGTGGGAATATCGGGATCAAAAGTAGCCTATGTCCAAACCCAGGTCATGCTCTACCCATGTGTCAAATTTCATCCAAATCCGTTCAGCCGTTTTAGCGTGGAAGCGTAACAAACAAACAAACTCACTTTCGCTTTTATAATATTAGTTAGAATGGCTTCAAGTTTCTCAGAATACTACTTTGTGGATCAACTTGAACAAGTCCGCATTACCTGTCTACGTAAGTACGTGATACCGACCCTTTTTATTCCCTATTTTCTTTCACAAAGGGTACTGATAATTCCAATTTAGGTACACGAAAAACATTTTGTTTTCCTAGTATTGATGTTCGTATTTCTGATTGATTTTCTGATAAGTTGCTTTTGATTTACTGGAAATAAAGTAAGAACTACGAAGTCAGCAGTGGCTTTTCTGGTTTTTGTTTACTAACATTTTTTGGAACCTATTATTCTCTGTGTCTTCGGAGTTAATTTTATCAATTTGGCAAGACACAATATCCTTTTAAAATGGTGTCTTGTTTTACAAACAACATTTTATTTTTTGTGAAGCCTTTTATAATATGTACTTATAGGATAATTTTATGTTATTTATCTTCGCTCGGTTTTAACGAAAATACTAGAAGTTATGTAATTTCGCAAAGGTTTCGTTCGACTGAACTCTGTGGCGGAAACGATAATTTCGTGATAACACTCCCGAAAATAGAAAATGGAGCATCCGCTTGACCACCCACGATAGACATGTAATATCGTCAGCGAGCCTTGCAGGGTTCACATACCCTTTCCCAAACAATTTTTATATGGCGTCGATAGGAATGGGTCTCATAAACATTTCCCCTAAAGAGTTCGGATATGTATTTCATAGTTGTACACACGGCTACACATCAAGCTATACATTTCCAGTATAAGCTGACCTCGCACTGTACAGAAATCCTGTACAATGCCAGATCAGCATAAACTGAAAATGTATTTTGAGCCGTGTGTATTTATGTTTTTTTCCTACATTTTGCGCACGGCTTTATACACGTGACCTTTGAGTTCCCCAGAGAATCTACTACTTACTTATATTAGTTCTAAATACATTTGTGTTAATTAATCCGTTTCGGCATGATTTGAGTAAGAAACATCCGAAGTGTTCCATTTATAATAATAATTATTATTATTGATCAAGCGTTTTTTTCACTAGGTGTGCAGTGCACCGTATTCGGTTCAAGTGCTAATATGTAGTTTTCCAGGATGAAAACTCATAGAATTACCTATGTAGGTACCCTAACCTTTTATCTAAATCGATTCTGTACTTTGACCTATGAACTGTCTAAAACAAGGACCCATTTTCAAAGTTAAACGGACGTTTACTACCGGTTAATCCTGATTGCGTCAAATTTGACGCAAAAACTGCCAATACCCTCAAGCCTTACTGCGTCAAAAATTACGCAGTCCGCTCATGCTGATTCAAGCTCTATTTGTACTGTGTATTAAGTGTGTATACGGGCTAATATGGCCTATGGTTAATTTTATTCTATGGAATGGGTAATATACTTGTCAAATAAATCGACTAAAACGTAAAAATATATGCAGGAGCAACTCTAAAAAAAAGTTAAAATTGACATTTGTTGCACGGTAAAATGACGTCCACGCATGCGTGGAGCGCACTGCACTCCGCGTTCTATTTATTTATTTTCTATTGTTTTTTAACTGTAAATCGACGGGAAATCGTATTTAGATAATACTTGCACTAAATAACATCGTAATTACCTATTACGACGCATCAAAAAATGTAAACCAACTCGGTAATGAAAAAACGTATTGTTGTGATATTTTGAGTTTTGTGTGTGTTTTGTGTATGTAATCGCTGGTAAGTCATTTATTTTATATTATTTATTAGTTATTGTATAATAAAAATGCAATTTTACAGAAAAAAAGAGTTCAATAATTTTTTTCAACCAAATAATGTTACGTACGGATACGGATACCTATTTATTGAACTTTTTTAATTATTTGTGTTTTTATTTATTGTGTTTGTCCGTAAAAAATGGTTTTGACCGATAGTATATGTATTCATAATGTATCCTGCGAAATTTCATGTGATTCGAACCAGTAGTTTTATTATAAATCATCAAAACAATGAACAAAGGAATTCCTGATAAGAATTTTTATTTATCAATACGAGCGTTCGCTTACAAAGATTCTAAGTATTATAAGAAATCCTTTGTCTAATCAGGTACCCAAAACCATTAACGATAAGACTATTTACGTAACAAAAAGCTCTCAGTCTTTATTTATGTCAGCGCGCTCTTATCTCCGACGTGCCGCGGGCGGTCTCCGATGCTTAAGGGGGTTGACTTCAGGCGTGCGCCGATCAGGATTAACCGGTTAAAAATGTCCATACCAGACTCTTACCTAAATTAGATTTTCAAAATAATCAACCCACGTTCCATGTCTAAAGTAAATTAAACTTTTAATGCAATGTAATTCTTAATTCATTCGACAAGCAACAGCCACAGGCCAGTACATTAATTAAAAGTAAACACAATTAATATGAACAATCATAATATTTTGCTTTTCCGCCCGCGACACGGAAGTTGTTTGCTCCTAAGTAATATTATAATGTCCTTTTAAGACAAATTAACTGTTCAAAAAAAAGCTTCTAATGCTAGCTAAGCATGAAGATGACGTTAATATACTGGTACCGGTTCTCTTGTCACAAATGCCGCTAAACTAGACTAAAAACCACCAAAATATTGAATTCCTGTCAAACGAAGATTTTCCATTCTGAAATAGACTGTAATCGTTAATATCAGTTGAGGAGCTCGTGGCTAAGTAATAACAAGCCGCACTGGTCGATTCATCAGGCTAAGCTACGCTTGTCGGGGTTGGTCAGTGGATGGGTGACCATCTTCACATACCGAGACTCCTCCATGTCTCGGAAAGCACGTTAAGCCGTTGGTCCCGGCTGTCATTCGTGGATCTTTGACAGTCATTACGAGTCGTCAGAAGCCCGAAAGTCTGACAACAGTATCACCAAGGGGTATCGTATTACCCGGTTACTGGATTGTGGAGGTCAGATAGGCAGTCGCTCCATGTAAAATACTGGTATTCAGCTGCATCCGGTTAGACTGGAAGCCGACCCCAAGATAATTGGGAAAAGGCTAGGAAGATTGAAGATTGAATCGTTAATATCAGTAGATAAAGAAGTGACGCTGTTGTATGTATTTATTTTAACGATTCTTATTGGGTAAGCCGATGTTGGCGATGTTTATAAGTTTTGTTAAAATTCTTGATATATTCCACAA
Organism: Conistra vaccinii; assembly: GCA_948150665.1. Lineage (NCBI taxonomy): Eukaryota > Metazoa > Arthropoda > Insecta > Lepidoptera > Noctuidae > Conistra > Conistra vaccinii. The sequence continues at coordinate 9,584,814 of OX411323.1, read as the reverse complement.
ATAGTCCAGGCGCACGGTCCACATTATACACTGGGCCTAGGCCACACTGACAACCATATAACAATAAAAAGTTTAATAATATTCCAACTTCTGTATTAAAATTATTGCTTTTAGCATACACAAAAACAATACAGAAATGTCAAGTTGAAACGTATTTAAACTAGTTAAACAACAAGGAATTGATTTTCTTAGGTAAATTATTAAATAAACAAATTGATTATAATATGACTTGAATAATTTGATAAGGTTGTAGAAATTTTTTGTGTTAAAAAATATTATTGTTAAAACCAATTTATAAGCAGTTGGTAGATATGTGGTGTCACCGCAGTACCTACTGGAGCACGTAGGTGTGTGCGAAAACATACATAAAGGAAAAAAACAGTATATGCAAGACAATTTTATTTACCTATTAATTTTTTTTTTTTAATTCGCAATTTGATGAATAGAAATCGCAACTTGACTGTGGTTAAAATCAGGTTTCTTGCTTATCTTAAACAATTTGTCACGGATAAAGTTATTGATGATTCTAGAAGGTTATTTACCGTCAACCTTGTATTGATTATGAGTCCTGAAAAAAAATATTTTTTAATATATTTGTCTAATTAATTTCTTCCTGCTAATGTGGTAGTAGGTACTTATAGGTTCTTTATTGCCAGTTTAGACTTGGAAAATATAAATCTATATACATATAATAAAACAGTAGACTCCGGTGTGTCTGTACATTGAAGAAAAGTTATAAAAATAGAAAGGGGGTAACTAAAAAAGAGTACCATTAACCTGGTATTTTTAGAATTATTTTCTGTCTGTCTGTCTGTTTGTTCGCGCACATCTTCGGAACTACTGAACGGATTTTCAGGTAGTTTTCACAGGTACACAGAGATTAATTTGGAAAAGAATATAGGCTTTGTTTCATTAAAATCGGATTTTGCAAAAGAAAGTTATCGTTATTTTTGGAATTTATTATTGACATTTGGGCCCGGTAGCTGGCGCTGCAATCGAGGTTCAAGAAAAAAGTCTAGCATACAAGACGGTGTTCTGTTCACGACACGTTGTGCACAATTTCTAAGCATAAATTCTACCAAAAAGTACTAGGCTAGCATGAATTCAAGATATTTCAATCATTTGTAGGTATTATCCTGGCCCACAGATAGTTTCTAACAAAAAGTACTAGGCATACATGAATTCACGATAGGTTTATTTTCAGTACATAAAAAAAACGTGTCCGTGCGGATTGAGGAGTTAGTCTCATATTTAAACGCGGGTAGGCCCGATCCTGGAATTTGTAGTAAAACCATTCAGAAGTTACCTACATGACTTTTAGTACCACAAATACAAAGTGAAAAACAAAAACATATATCAGCCTATTAATGTATCCACTGCTGGGACACAGGCCTCCTCTCTGTGAGAGGGAGTGGGCCGTAATCCACCACGCGGGCCCAGTGCGGGTTGGTGGATGTCACATGTCTTCGAATTTTTGGTTCAAGTACATGAGGAAACTGTTCCTCACGATGTTTTCCTTCATGGTTTTGTGAGCAGTGGTGATGAAATTACACTTCTCATCAGAAAAATCGAAACACTTCCGTTTTTATGGTTTGTGTCCTAATTTAACACAAAATAATTTTCATTCCATGAAAAAAATCACATGATTGTGTAGCTGGCAGTTTGGCCATTACAGTGATAAGCGAAAATTCTAAATTCAAAATTAGAATTTCATTTGTTGGTCCTATAATTAAATGATTCACTGTTTTGAGACAAATGTGTGTTTAGAGTTGGAGTACACCTTTGAAAACTAAAATTTAGCGCTTATCTTAAAACTTTTTGTTCTGTATTCTGTGTGTGTACTGTGACTTTGGGACATCTGAAAAAGTTTTTTTTCTTAAACATGGATACTTCGCCCGCAGAAGCCGGCATTGCTGGATTCTGGACTTAGTCAGCGTGTTGTGGCTGAAAGATCGTCTGTTCAAAGAGTCTACAAACGCTATCGGGAGACTGATTTGTTCACGCGCCGTTCAGGATCTGGTAGGAATCGGGTCACTTCTGAGCGAGATGCTCGATTTATTGTAACAACTTCTTTACGAAATCGACACCTTAATGTTTTTCAACTGCACCAGCAGCTTCATGTTGTACGTAGGGTGGGCTGTAAGTAACTCTACAATTAGGAGAAGGTTGAAGGAACGTGGACTGGTACCGCACAAGCCAGCAAATGGGCCGAAATTAACTGCAGACCATCGAAGAGCGCGCCTTAACTTTGCACGTGAGTACCTAAATTGGTCATATCTCCAGTGGAACAAAGTCCTCTTTTCTGATGAGTGTAAAATTATGCTGTATGGTAACGACGGAAGGAACAAGGTCTCCAGAAGAGATGGAGAATGCTTTGCACAACGCTGCATTGAAGAGAAGGTCAGCTATGGTGGCGGTTCGTGGACGGTTTGGAGAAGAATCAGCGCCGACGCTAAGACAGAGCTTGTCTTTGTGTCTGGGCCACGTCTGCCTGCACTAAACAGTCATCGGTACATCGAATAGTGTCTTGAGCCTCATGTGATGCCCTATGCACATTTTATTGGCAACGGTTTCATATTCATGCACGACAATGGGACTAGGGCTCTGACCGCGAGCGTCGTACGAGATTATGTTACCGAAGTCGGTATCTCCGTTATGGAGTGGCCAGCAAGAAACCTGGATATGAATCCAATTGAACATCTATGGGATGAATTAAAGAGACGAAGTGCAAGAGATCCTGCCCCAGAAATACTTAGCCAGCTGCAAAGTGCAATCCAAGAGGAATGGAATGGCATGCCATTTGGAACAACCGTATGGAAGTAATAAGAGCTCGGGGAGGGAATACAAGTTATTAAATAAACGTTTCTTAGCTTTTTTTTTCATTTACGTGTGTTGTTTTATCAATTTCCTTCATACTCCATACAGGGTAAAAATGACTTGTTAAACAAAATCCGAAACCTATGAAAATTTAATTTGAATTTAGAACATTGACATTAGGATTTGAAAACCTCATATTATTCACTATTAAATTACATTTTAAATATATTCCTAAAGATACACATTTTTCAGATAATCCTTACAAAACATAAACTTGCAAGGTGTTTCGATTTTTCTGATGAGAAGTGTATTTTACTCAAAGTAAAGCACCTGCCTGGGTTCGAACCCATGACCTACAACTTGTAAGTCGGGGCCGTTACCAAAGGGCCACCACTACTCATAAAAAAAACAAAACCACTTTAGCAAAAAAAACCGAGTTCCAAAACAAACACAAAACTGGTTTTTTTTTTACAGTTTTTCAACGTACATTGTCCGAATTATTAACATAATCTAAATTGAGAATCTATCTTCTTATAAAAATATACTTACGGCAATAGTCCAAACATATTTTTTTGTTCTTCAGGCGTATAGTCAGTAAATTCGTTGAGGCCGAATGTCGCAGTCGTGCTTTCACGATTCAATTCGTTTATGCTCACCAACGCCTCTTTAAAAGATTCATAATGGAGAAGCAGATCCAAATCATCTCTATAACTTTTATTGTAATCTTTCTTATACTGCACGTATAATTTGGGTGCGTCGTCTACATCGTAAATTATCTTTTCTTGACCGTACACGCAGGCTAAGAAAGCAAATAAAATACCAAAATATATAACACCGGCTTTCATGGTTATAGTTCTTCAGGAACACTATTCTCCATAACTTAAAAATGTTGATATTTATAGGGTTCTGCACCATGTTGCTATGAAATTGATTTTGTGTACCATGTTGTTATGAAATTGATTTTGTCGGTACCTTATTATTTCTATTTACGACGAATAGCGCGTACAATCAAGTGCACACGCATTTGCAATCGCCTGTATTTTTTTCAAAATTGCTTTTTACCCGACTGCCCCAGAAGGAGAGTAATGTTTTTCGAGAGTATGTATGTATGTATGTCTATTTCTTTGGCACGCTCTGTAGCCTAAACGGCTTGATGGATTTTAACATAGGAGGTGTCGTTAGATTCGTCTTAATCGTAGAAGTGACATAGGCTATATAATATTTATGGCGTGATAATTCCTGGCCGCGCCACAGTCGCATTTTGAATCGGGATAATAGGAATAAATGTACATAATATGTTCATAATTGTACGTAATACAAAAAAAAATGTACTATAAAGATTCGCGAGAAATTTAACTAAATTGGTGGCGCGGCCAGAAACGGTGCTTCCTAGCCGCGCCACCGTGTACACTGCAATAAATAGTCTAATAATGTACAAACTCATTGGTAAACAATTGTACGTCTATTGTTCGTTCTATTGGCAAAGAGAAATACTGCAAAAGTCATTACCTACATGGACAAATTTAATATCGAAACTAAAATACCTACTACTCCGACTATGGCCGAAGTGTCAGCCATTTGTGCCATGCATTTCATTCGGAGGTTCTAATAACTGAAGTACCTACTCTGTTACTATACAGCGTTAGTTATCAATGACCATATTAAGATTAAAATTAAGATTTAGATGTCAAATAAAAACTAATATGTTGTATAAACAGTCCAATAACAACAGCATTGGATTGTCATTGTCACTGTCACTAAGTCACGTCACTTGGTATTTTGTTTGATTATCGAGGTTAGATCGCTGTAAAACACCACATTCCCAAAACATTACATTCTCTTGTCCCTAAACGGACCCTGGCACTTCGCCGGCCGCTACCGCGGCACCGCTCGCTACGCTCGCTCGGCTCGTGTGTTGTGTGGTCAGTTCTAACCTAACCTAACCTAAATAACAAGTGACAGTGAAAATGCAACGCTCACGGCACCCTAGTCGGGCCGAGGCAGTGACACTAGAGTGCCACAAGAAACTCGCGGCACTTTATACACTTCGTTGTTTTATTATAAAATGATGTGCCACATGCCATAAAAATCTCTTAACAACTTTGTGAATTCGCTAGAATTGTGAATCGAGTCACATAAAGCTAATATTCAAAATTATGATTTAAGAATTTATTTTTGCTTAAATGATAGCTGACAAACCTATTAAATCTGTTATCTCACTCTTATAAGATAAAATCTGTCTCGTATCTCTATCTTTTCGGGGGTTTTACTTGAAAAAAAAAATGCATTTTTAACATTTATTTAAATTTTTTTGCAAATCGTGTTCAAATTGTTAGCCTCTGTTGCGAATGCAGGCCCGACATCTGTTTCGTATTTCGACAGTTGTTGTACGAAGTCGTATTGGTATTGAAAGCCGTTTCAATAGAACGGTTAATGCAGAGTGGTATATACCACAGTTTGTTTACCACAAGTCATCGCCGAACTTCGGAAATCTAACCCAAAGCGACGCATCATCCTACACCATGCCAACGCAAGCTCACAGAGCGCTCGTCAAACGATTGAAACAGAAAAACGTAGAAATTATTGACTATTTTCCATACAGTCCTGACCTAAGAAGTCCTAACGATTTCTTTACATTTCCCAAAATCAAGAAAACTCTTCGTAGTCAAAGGTTCCAGTCCGGTGAAGAAGCAGTCAACGCTTTCAAATCTGCCATTTTGAACACCCCTACTTTGGAGTGTAATAAATGTTTTTAATAACTGGTCCGAGCGAATGGAAAAGTGTATTAAACTACGTGGTAAATACTTTAAAAAACAATAAAAAGTACAATTAGGTTCTATTTTTTTTTTTAAACGACAAAACTGAAGAGGCATGCCTCGTAGCAGAAGCAGTGATTACTAATAGCTAATCTCGACAAAAAAAAAATTACAGGGTCGGTGGCAGTTCGTGATTTATTTCGACCCGGTTTACGCTATGCAAGAAAGAGATAGAAGATAGATTTTACTTCGCAAGAGTGAAAAAACAAATTTTACCTATTTCTCAAGTAACAGTTACGCAAAAAGATTTTTTTAATTAGAATTTGGAATTTAGTCTTATGTGACTGGATTCACAATTCTAGCGAATTCACAAAGTTGTTAAGAGATTTTTATGGCATGTGGCACATCATTAGCAAGAGGATTGACTAGAGAATTTTTGAGGGAGTTGGAAGATCCCGGTCGCTTTTGGTTTTTTTTTTGTAGCCATGTAAACAGCTGTAACATGTACAGCTTTAATTTCAGTTTTACCTTTGCGAGTGAATTAAAAAAAACTAGATGACTAATGTCACTAAGTTTGTATTTAAAAGTAATCTAAAACAATACACATCTAAATAAAATTAAAATTAAGAGTCTGCGCCCTATACTTAAAAAAAAAAGGATTTTAATGTGAAATTTGGGTCATTTTTTAACAAAATAATAAGAAGTCGATAAAAAAAATCCACAGGGCATGAGTGATGTTAAAGGTTCTGAAAGGATAGCAGATGAGCCTTTCAGTCGACTATTTCAATTTGGCACACGATGCACCAAACACCCTGTATATTGTGATCTATCAAAAGAAAAAATGTATGCTTGTAATTTGGAGTTATGCTCGTGCTTCGTTCTCGAGATTAGTATCCTGAAATAATAAACCTATTACATACTTATTTACACATGTAGTAGCCTCCAGGATTCACCACATAGCACTGTATTTGAGAGATAAGAGGGTAATTTTTTTTGTGAGGTAGACGTGCCCTAATTCTCCGGTTGTCATTCACGTTTACAGTGCTTCACCACTGCACACCTCTTTCTCATCGGTACGGACTTAAAGTGTTTTTTCTCAGTGATTTTAACAAATACCAAGAGGAAGCGTGATATTGACATCGAGAAATTAAGCAAGAAGCTTCGTAAACTGGAGAGAAAATTAAAACGTGCCAAGCGGCAACGTTCGTCAACATCGCCTTCATCCCGAGAGGACTCCATGCTATCTGCGCATAGCTATGAAGGTATGTTATTTAAGGTTATTATTGCTACAAATTACAGGCGTAACATAAAACAAATCTTCCGTGCAATACGTAAACAAAGGTTCGTTGAATTCACTGGAATTTGACACATACCTACTCACCTACTTTTTATTCGAACTCGAACAGTACAAAGGGCTGTTTATATCGTTATCTACTATGGTGCGTTCAATTCATTGGAATTGCAACATCTACATTCAGTTAAGGAAATACGTTGAATTCAGTGGAATTGCAACCTTTCTCTTTGTCTTGCAGCAGCGGAAAACTTAATGGACATCTTCTCGGACGATGACTGCAACATGGCAAGACCTAGACTGACATCAGTTGTACGGGCTGTCTCGTCAGATGAGACCACGGAGTCGCAGCCGTCGCCTGCGCCGTCCCCCGCGCCGCCGTCCACCGCGCCGTCCACCGCGCCGCAACCACGCGTGCTATCGCCGGCGCCGCCGCCGGTGCCAAAGCCAAACCCGCTGTCTCATTCGCTCCCCTCGCCACCCGCAAGCCGCTGAGCCTTGCCCGGTCGCTGAGCCTTGCGCAATCGCTGCTATCGCCAGCGATGTAACTATTACCCCCGATGATGACTTGATCGACATACTAGGTGATGATCCCACACAAACCACCGATATGGCAAAGATATTCACGTTGGCCTAGCTAACCGCCTAGAGCATTTAATTGTCAATGGACTGGACAACGACGTGCGGAAGTGAATTAGGGAAAAGTACTTGACACCAGCCAACTGCCCTAGAATAATTCCACCGATGATCAATCCGGAAATAAAGGCTGCCCTGCCCGAAGCAAGTGTGAAACGCGACAAGGCAATAGTAAACAGGCAAAAACAGCTTGGTACTGCCTTGGCCTGTTTGAGTGACGTTATAACTACTAAAATGCAAGAAAAGGACAAAGACCCGGCCCTTTAGAAACAACTTATGGGTGCGGCAAAGTTAATGTGCGATACGTTACACTCAAACTCAGTCAAAAGGCGCTACTTTGCCTTGTCGTCTTTAAAGAAAGACATTAACGACCATTTGATGCAGACAAAGATAGACAAGTATCGTTTCGGAGAGGCCTTGGCTGAAACCTTGAAGACTGCCAAAGCTAACCGCCTAGAGCATTTAATTGTCAATGGACTGGACAACGACGTGCGGAAGTGAATTAGGGAAAAAGTACTTGACACCAGCCAACTGCCCTAGAATAATTCCACCGATGATCAATCCGGAAATAAAGGCTGCCCTGCCCGAAGCAAGTGTGAAACGCGACAAGGCAATAGTAAACAGGCAAAAACAGCTTGGTACTGCCTTGGCCTGTTTGAGTGACGTTATAACTACTAAAATGCAAGAAAAGGACAAAGACCCGGCCCTTTAGAAACAACTTATGGGTGCGGCAAAGTTAATGTGCGATACGTTACACTCAAACTCAGTCAAAAGGCGCTACTTTGCCTTGTCGTCTTTAAAGAAAGACATTAACGACCATTTGATGCAGACAAAGATAGACAAGTATCGTTTCGGAGAGGCCTTGGCTGAAACCTTGAAGACTGCCAAAGCTGTGACGAAATCTGGTGCCGATATAAAAGTCGCTTACGATAAAAATAGGAAGACCACTCAACCTCAGCCATCAACTTCGCGTGGTTTAAACTGGAAGGCTCCCCCTTCGTTGCGCAGGCAGTCGGGGCCACAGAGGAGCCGCCAGCCTTTCCCACCTGCTGCAGCGAGGGCGCCACCGCCGCCGCCGCACGCCAGCTGGTCGAGGACATCGCGCTATCAGCCGCGGCCGACCCGCCGCCAGTAAATGGGGTACAATATGCTGGTCGTTTGGCGTCGTTTGCAAGACATGGTCTCACCTTACACAAGGCAAAACTGTTCTTTCCTGGATTGAAGGCTGGAGTTAAAGCCTTCAATCCAGGAAAGAACAGTTGAGGATACAATTTTCTAAACAAGTCTCACAAGAAAATGTATGTCTTAGGGTGGATTTTTGGGGTGGATAAACGGAATAGCCCGAGCCGACTATGGATTTTGCCGAGCTATAATGACTAAACTATTAAATATATTCAATTGAATTTTCGTATACAGAATGGGAACGTCATTATGGACACGTGGTTAAATTTATTGTTGTATTGTCGTCTCCACCTTGTATGTGTAAACATATTTTCCGTTAAGGACCATTCAATATCTGGATGGTTGCATCTTGATTCTTTATCTGCTATGGTATTGTCTGCAGATTTAATGTAATATGCATACACAAAAAAAAATCGGGACTCACACCATTGCCTAATATCCTTTGTTACCTTGGTTAGGTGTGGATATTGAATTCCACCCATCCCATTATTATAACTTATAGCAGTTGAGTTATCAACGCGTAAGGCTGCCCGTCCACTGGAGCGAAGAGGAGAAAAGAGGAGCGGAAATGTGTCAATATTAACCAATAGAATCTTGACTCCGCTCCTGAGTTTAGATTTTATTGGTTAATAATGGCACATCTCCGCTCCTCTCCTCTCCGCTTCAGTGAACAGGCAGCCTAAAAGTATTTAGCAATCGTTATAGTCCCTTGCAAAAACTTTAAGTGCAAAAAAGGCGGCCATAAGTTCCAGGTAATTTATGTGTTGGTTTTGCTCTGACAACGACCACCGGCCACACGCCGCCGCCGCGCCGTCTCTGAGCAACACGCTGCACCCCACCCAGTAGTTGAGGCGTCAGAGAATATTTCTATCGAAAGTATCATCTTTGATACGGTTCTCGGGCTTTACTAGGGCTTGTAGCCACCATCTCAGGTCGTCGTGCAGGTGACCGGGGATACTCATGTAATGATTTTGTAGGCTGGACAAACAAAAATTAACAAACCGACTAATTTTGCAAAATCTTTGATTTTGATACGCTTTAATCTCATAAACATGTTAATTTCGTTAGTTAGGCGTTGTTAAGTGTAACTATTTATTATAATTGTTATTCAGTCGTTGGTCCTGCCCTCAGGGGTTTTCAATATTACTACAACCAGTTGCATGTCCAACGAAAAGATGGCGTTTGATCTCAAAGAAATCGATAGCGTTTTCAGATGTTTGAGTTGGACATGCAACTGGTTGTAGTAATATTGAAAACTCCTGAGGGCAGGACCAACGACTGAATAACAATTATAATAAATAGTTACACATAAGATTGTGTTATAATCTTTACAGGTAGACGCTTTCGCGGCGACATACATTTTCTTGTGAGACTTGTTTAGAAAATTGTATCCTCAACTGTTCTTTCCTGGATTGAAGGCTGGAGTTAAAGCCAAGTTAAAAGAGTAATAGTGAAGTTGTAGAAAGTAATAAAGCTTCTAATTTAACATTAATTCTGAATAACCTTTGTATTTGTGAATATTAGCATTGTTTAATTATAAAAGAATTAACAGATAAGCATTGTTTGTAAGTTTTATTGAACAAACTAAGTAACGGTAGATCCGCCGATTGGGAGGAAGAATTCACGCACGCAATGGCGGGCGTGATTATTAGAAATGAAAAGAAAAAGTTGTGTTAATGTGTTAGAAAGGACTGAAGTTGTAATTGTCGAACTGTAACGTAAATGTTTTATTTAAAAGAGTGTCCGTGGAGTTTCTTGCCCGTTCTTCTCCATCAGGAACCTACTTCGTTTTGGAATGGGCGCTTAGCTTCAATAATTTTAACTCAAACTAAATGACTTTAACTGAGCCTTTATAAGTAATAATTCAAAAGTGCGTGTAAATGTTATAGTTGAAATAAATGCTTTGAGTTTGAGTTAAGACTTGTGTGTGATTGAAAACCAACTAGGTACCCTTATTATTCTAAGTAGGTACCTATATCTACCATCAACGAAGAATTACACCGGAGACTGGTCAGAAACAGCATAGATATATATATCGTGTTATGTACCTTCTGTTCCTGTTTTGACACAAACTGAGATGAATGAATTTTACAAAATTATTGATAGTCTCGTGACAATGGGCGCTATATCCGAATGCGCTCCATGCACCAATCAATTTATATCGAGTATTTTTCTTGTGCCTAAACCAAATGGCAAGTAAAGATTTATCCTGAATCTAAAAAATTTAAATAAACATATACAAACTGGCCATTTCAAGTTGGAGGATTAAGGCTGCCTGTCCACCGGAGCGGAGAGGAGAGGAGAGGAGCGGAGATGTGTCAATATTAACCAATAGAATCAAAACTCCGCTCCAGAGGTGCGATTCTATTGGTTAATTTTGGCACATCTCCGCTCCTCTCCTCTCCTCTCCGCTTCAGTGGACAGGCAGCCTTACGCACAGCAGTAAAATTAATGACAAAAAATTGTTTTATGGCAACTTGTGATCTCAAAGACGCATATTTTTTATTAAAAATCCATTCAGACTCCAAAAATATCTCCGTTTTCAATTTGACGATAAATTATTTGAATTTAATGTCTTGCCTTTCGGTTTAAACACAGCTCCATACGTTTGCACTAAATTGATGAAACCCATCGTTAGATTGCTCAGATTGGCTGGCTTTATATCTACTTTATATCTAGACGACCTATGTTTAATTGGATATTCATACAACGATTGCTTTAAACAATATTAATATTTCAATTAAATTACTAACAGCCTTAGGATTTATCATCAACTATGAAAAGAGTCGCTTACAACCTTCCATGAGATGCAAATTTTTGGGTTTTATTCTTGGTTCCCAATTTTTTTAAATTATTTTGCCCGATCTTAAGAAACAACGCCTAACTAACTAAATTAACACGTTTATGAGATTAAGGGCGGATTCGACCAAATGCCATGTTATACCAGAGTAACTAAACCTTGAATAGTTTTACTCTTTGGTCTTACTCTCAGATAACTTCGTTTGCGTTTTTCCATCACAAACGTAGAGTAGCCAATACTGGGTATTATAAAGTATTATTACTCTTGAGTTGGTTGAATGAACATTTAAGCCAACTAAAATGGAAATACAATGGTTTCTATAGCGGAATGCAAGATTTTATGTCCACATAATTTTGCCGGTTTATAATGTCAGTTTACGGTATCACTGTCAATGAATATTCACACGAGTTGTCATTGTCTGACTTTTCGAATCGGTTTGGTTCGAAATTTTGATTTTGTTGTGGAGATTTGTGATTATTGAAAATAAATAATATGTCTGAAGGCAAAACAGGACAATTGAAACCTTACGGCAAAGTCACGGTCATCATAATCATCGAAGTAATTGTTCCATTCTCTAATCCATCGTTGATGCTTTAGAATGTATTCTTCATCACTGTCAGAATCTTCGATCATACTTATTTCGTAAACGTTAGCATTAAGTACTTATTTCAAAAAATATCGTTACTAATCACAAAACTACAAGAAATTATCAACATGATTGTGTCTCATGCTGTGATTTACACTCACAAACTGTGAACTATTTAAAACAAAGCATACGAAAACATCTGGTAATGTAGCGGCCGCCATTGTATTACTCTCGGATATCTTCTTTACTCGCTGCATTTTGGCGGTATAACGATTTACTCTCAGATAGACAGTTTTTCCAGTGTTAAAAGCCCTATCACAAAATTGCTAATATTGAAGCACGGCGACGACTCGCTCGAAGTCACGTGTTCACTACACTGTATTGTAGCTACGAATAAACGACTTTGATACTTTTTTATTATTGAGTTATTTGTTATTATTTTTCTTATTGTTTATTACTATATATATTAATTAATACTGTTAATAATGAAAAGTAATTGAATAATCAGATGAGGGACTAAAACTGGTAGGTATCACAAAAATTCAATAGATTCGTACCCGTTTTCACCGACAACTTAGTGAAGGTGAAAACGGGCAATAAAAACGTAATTTAGGCATACATTTTTAGTTTTGTAAAAACATACCCACGTTTTGTAATTATAATGTGTATGTTGCTGTCTACCAGCTTTTAGCCCGCGGCTTCTCTTACGTATTTCGTGATATAAGTATTGTTTTTTTGTTTCGATTCATTTTTTTTTATAACTTCGTAAATGTCTGTTGACGTTTTGTATAAGGGCATGGCCAGTTTCTGACGGTGCTTGCGGCAAGAGGTGCGGCGGGCGGCGCGATTTGCGGTGGTATGCCACTGGCCACAGCTAGACTATTTGCGACCACGGCGGCGTCAGCGGTGGACGTATTTAGAGATCGTTGTGTCATACACAAAGTCTTTGATTTGATTGCACTACAGTTTTATGATCAGTTGTTAGCTGAATGGTTTCATTCATAGCAAGGTATTTCATAGGAAGGTGGTGCTCTGTGGTGGACACAAAGTCTTGGATTTGACAGGAATAAAGGATAGGATCAGGAACACCGCTCTGTGATGAGTCACAAAGTCTTTGATTTGATAGGATGAAAGGTTTAGGAGTTTAGGACCATTGCTCCGTGACAGGCACGAAGTCTTGTATTTGACAGGATAGAATGAACCAAGCTCTCGGCGGATCCAGCATGATAACATGAGAGTATTGTGTGTTAGCTACCTCCAGGGCTACTTATAGATTATTATTTGTTGTGATCATTATTAGTTTGGTGTGAGTATTTTTTAATAAGTCATTTATCAGTTAACCCGTAAGTTAAGATACTAATAGTACTTTACAATAGAATAGAATTAATTGTTGCAAAAATATAAAGGTGGTAAAAATAATTCAGGAAGTACTTTACTGCATGATGTCCGTCACAGGTGAGCATCATGTAGGCATGTACTTGTTGATTTGACTACCTATTGAATTGAGCCTTTGACACTTGAACTTTGTAGCAGTATTGGCAAGGTGAGCAGAAAGTAGTTTGAAAATTCCTCACCTTTTATTTAGTAGTTGTCTTGTGTGGAATAGAGTTGTCATCCCCTGGTTGGCTGTCTTTATGCTGGCCTTGGTCTGCTGGTTGCTCATGGGCACGGTCACTTGCTCACCAGGCTGCGGCGCTCGACGTAGTTGATCATGGGCCACCTTTTTAGGGCGACCTCGTCCAACTACTGGTTTGATGAGATAGCGGTCGTTGTCAAGCACCTTGTAGATTTCATAAGGTGCACTAAATTTTAAGTCTAAACAGCCCCCCAATTACGCAATGCACGATCAATTTTAAATTGAAACCAATTGAAAAAGATTGCCAGTCCATTGCTTCATAAGTTCGACAAAAAAAATTGAGCAGATCTTTTTTGTCGAACTTATGAAGCAATGGACTGGCAATCTTTTTCAATTGGTTTCAATTTAAAATTGATCGTGCATTACGTAATTAGGGTGCCGGTCTGATTCCTTGGATTATTTTTCACTAAGACAGACTCGCCTTTTTGGAATCGGTATATTTTTGCTTTTGTAGCATCAAATCTTTCTTTATTCTTGACTGCCGCTTCGGTTATTCTCTGCTGTACATTTTGTTCTAGGACATCAAAATCAATTGTCATTTCATCAAGTTGAACTAGATTTAGCAGTTCAGGAGGCAATGTTGACGTCTTGTAAGAAGTGTGAGTGGAGCTACGCCTGTTGTTTGATGTTTCGTACAGTTTAATGCTAGTTGTAAGCTATCCAATGCTGTATGCCAGTGAACAGTTTCATAATTCTTAATCATTGTTAGGGCGTTCTTCAGTGTTCCCATAACCCTCTCGACTTGTCCATTAGCTCTGCTCACACCAGGCGATATTGAGTGAATTTCTATGCCATACCTTTCACAATAGTTCTTGTATTCTCCAAGGAACTCCCTTCCACCATCGACTACAACCATTTTAGGTGTACCAAACAAGTGAATCACCTGCTTGAGTGCTGCAAGAGAACTATGTTGACTTTTATTATTTGCATGGTGTAACACTACATATTTTGTGTATGCATCTATTGTGACTATTACATATTCTTGATCCGATGATGAACCTAGTTTTCCAGTTATGTCCATGTGAATCATCTCAAAAGGTACTGATGGTTTAGGTATTGGATGCAGCTGTGCCTGAATAGAACCTGATGTGTTTTTTGATGTTTTACAGACTATGCAATTTTCAACGAATTGTCGTGTTGTGGTATTCATTTTGTCAAACCAGTATGTTTCTTTTATTTTGGCAAGCGTTTTTTCCCATCCAGGATGTTTGAGACTGGCGTGATAAGTGTTGATTAGACTCCACTGAAAAGATTTAGGTACCACTATAAGGCTTTGCTCACCGAGAACTTTATCATGTTGTTTTTGTTTTAGTAGATCATCTTCAATCAGGAAGTGATCAAGTGTCTCGCCCCTGAGGATTGCATCGATCTTAGAGTCGAGACGACGACGACGACGTCGTTGGAGTCGTCAAGACGTTGTTCTATTTTTAACCATTGTAAATCTTTGGTCATTATGTTGACAGTGTAATTTTCCACATTACGACTGAAAAAATCAGCATGTTGCATGCGATTGCCTTTTCTGTATTCAAACCCGGCTTTTTCTAAAGCAATCAAAATTCTTTCCATGAACACTAGACCGTCTTCAAAATTCCTACTTTTACTTATGACATCGTCGATATATACTTGGGCTACACTATCATTGGGAGCACTGTTGCTAGCATTGGCACTACCTGCATTTAGCAAGTGTCCTAAAGCTCGATTAATGCATCTCTGATATACTGATGGTGCATTACATAAGCCAAAGGGCATGGTTAAGTATTCATAAAGCCCATCTGGTGTTACAAAGGCTGTCTTTTCAATTGAACTTTCAGAAATTAAAATTTGATGAAATCCAGCTGCCATATCAAAAATATTAAAATATTTACCACCCGACAAATTGTCTATCTGGTCAGCTATTAGCGGTAAAGGGTAATGATCACGCACAGTGTTAGTATTTAATTCTCTATAGTCAACACACATGCGGTCTGTTCCATTTTTCTTTTTGACAAGAATTATTGGACTGGAGAAAGGAGATTGACTCTCACGAATATATATTTTCAAGTAATTCGTTAACTATTTCTCGCACCTTATTTCTTTCAGTAGGGCTAAGACGATATGGTCGACGTTCGACATACTTATCCGGATTTTTTTGCCGTATTTCCAAGTGCCCTGTATTTACTCGAGACTTTGGATAACCCTGGATGAATAAATGAGAATATCTATTTAATAGAATATGCAATTGTTCAATCTGTGTCACATTATCAAGGTCATGATCAATGTTATCAAAAATAGAATTGTTTGCTTTTAAATGCATTACTGATGGTTGATACACCAGTTTAGCACCTTTCAGAGTTACCAATACACTAAGTCCAGTTTCTTTTAATAAATTAGTACCTATGAGGATATCCGTTGACATCTCATTGTCTGGAAGAATTAAGAACTGTAACTCAACATGAATGTCATCAATTATACAAACACAGTCTATAGAGCGGTCTGACACTACTGGGAATGACCCTATTCCTTGTAGGTAATTAACTCTGTCACGCCTCTTACCAGGCAATTTGTTTGCAATAGTCTCACGCATAATGCAGCACTCTGCCCCACTATCGAAAGTAGCACACAGGCGCATATCGCTTATCTGAATGTACATACTTGTAAGCTCTAAGCTAGCAATTTTATTCACACGTTTGGGATCTTTGTCAGTAGAAGCACTTATGTTAGGGGAAATAGACTTTAGACGTTTATAGCAAGTGTCAAATGTATGACCGGGCTTAGAACAGAAAGTGCAGGTAGTTCTAGGTAAATTAACACGATTATTGTCTGAAGTGGAGGAATTTCTGAGATTTCGAAAGCTGTCTTTAGCTTTATTACGACAAATGTCAACCAAGTGACCAACTTTCTTACAGTAAGTACAAATGGGGACGTCTCTATTGTCTAACCGCAGCCTTTTGGCTGGAGGCAAATTGTTATTAATGGGTTAAATAGCACGTTTAGGGCGAATAGAGGATGCTACAGATATGAGCTCAGGTACTGAAGTGGCTCTGGCATTCATAAGCTCGATTCTGAGGCGGGCATCAGTCACAGATCCTATAACAGCTTCAACCGCCTCTTCATTTCTTCTCAGCTTATCTTTGGTTACTCTCTTCCATAGTAACCAGGCCCTGGAGAGGAACTCGACCAGGTCTTTAGATGCGTCATACACGTGCTCACGGAAAATAAGTACATCGCGGGAATACCGATGTTCAGGTTCAAAAGTCATAATGATATTCTGTCGTAATTCTTCCCAAGTACTAGTACTCACAAGCCAGTTGTCAGCCCACGATTTAGCTCTACCTGTCAATAAGCTGGAGACTTTCATTCTTACATCGTAATCACTTAAATTGTAGGTACTTACTGCCGTCGTTATGTGATCACACCATTCACGCACGCCTACGTTGCCATCAGGGTCGTATGATGGGAGGAATATATCGGTTATCTTTACTCTTGGTTGTGGTTGGACAGCAACAAGTCGCTCATTCATGGAACGCATCACGGTAACCATTTCGGATAAGAACTCCTTTGATATTGGCACACTTTCGGCTATGGTCACTGATGGAGTTTCGCAGTTCCACGCGGTTGTTCTGGATGGCCGGCAAGGACCTGAGCGGAAGTGGATCGCAAGTGCGACCCCACCTCTGATGACACGGGGGGTAGCCCATCTCCGTGATTCCCGTCCGACATCAGCACTATTTTTAGGTAGGTAGGTAGCAGGAAGTTGAATTACACACCTCACACTGATTTGACACAGTTTTAATTATTACAACACACAACAATTTTCACAAGCAAAACTTAGTCTGTGATTTTCAACACGACACCGGCCGCCATAGCTTCTACACACACGAGCAGCACTGCAGCACACACACGTGCCTATCCTCTCTCAGAATGGGCGGACGTACCCCGCATCCCAATACAAAATCTTATTACTTAGTTAGTTCAATAAAACTTACAAACAATATTAAAATGCTTAACAGTTAATTCTTTTATAATTAAACAATGTTAATATTCACAAATAAAGGTTACTCAGAACTAAGTTAAATTAGAAGCTACGTAGTTTCTACCATCTTCATTATTACTGTTTGTCCACACTTCCTGTAATTCTCAAGGAATTTAATGAAACAACAGGTATTCATTAGTAAGTTGCTGTGTAAAATATTCTTATTACTTTATAGTTTGTTTTCTATTATTGAAACTTATTTAGTTCTCGTATTAAATTATTACATTCAGTTATTGATCAAAGATCGCAATCCGCGCCATTTTTTTAGCGCTTTATCATAAACAAATTTACTGTGTCAAATGAGCAATATTGTTAATATTACTAAAACCTAAAGACTATAAAATAAATGTTCCTTTTTAATTTTAACTAGAGTTTTAACTAAAACATGGAAATCAACTGTTTTAGTTTTCTAGCGACATACAGTCTCGAGTTTGATTTCACAATTCGCCCAATAGATGGCGTTGATCAATATTAAATCATTATTACATTACAAAGGTATGCAAATAGTTGTAACAGTCTTCCATAGAGGGCCGCATCATCGACCTTATGATGAAATAATTTTATAATAGATAGTTATGCATAAGATTATGTTATAATCTTTACAGGTAGACGCTTTCGCGGCGACATAATTATATCTATATGTTTGCTTTTACGTGTGTTCCACCGTAGCGCCTAAATTACTGTACCGATTTTGATGAATGAGGTATCAATAGATTCGTAATAATGGTCCGGGTGACATAGGCTATATAAATTCTCCCTAAATTTGATATGGTGGACTTAACACATAAATTTATAACCTCGAAAAAAATAAAATTGAATTAATCATGACATGTTTGGTATCAAAAGAAAGGTCTTAACGAGCACATTACAAATATGTATATACAGGGTAGATTTTTTGAACCCCACCTCGATTGAAAATACTCTAAATACTGACGATAGCAAATTTTACTCAAAGGAACAAACCTTTATTTAATAAAAATAGAAACAATTCTGCGTTCAAGGATTTTCAAAAATTCACTTCCCCCTTTCGAGAATCGAACCAGGTAAAATCCGATAAAATAACACCCTGTATTTTTATGGGATCAATCGATAGAGTCAATCATAAGCATCAAATCTCTCTAACAAACATAATAAATTAAATCAAACTCAAACTCAAAGCATTTATTTCGATTAAACCATGTACAGGCACTTTTGAATTGTCAAGGAGTCAGTCAGTCAGAAAAAATGAAGCTAATTGCCCATTCCAAAACGTAGTAGGTACCTATGGAGAAGAACGGGCAAGAAACTCCACGGACACTCTTTTAAATAAAAAATTGTTACATAAAATTGGTTACATTATTCATGTTGAAATTATACATGTGAGAACAATGTAAAAAAGACGTGTACGTTAAAAGCGTCCGTAATAAAAAGATAAAATAAAAAACAAATCAAAAATTTAAATTCATTAAAATAAGCCATGGTAGCTAAGAGATGACCAGTCCCAACTGACGGCGCCCGTTCACGAACATGACACATGGATTAGCACCATTCAGCTCAACCATTTTGAAGGGAGCTAAATGATCCAACACACGCGCCACCATCAGCGAGACATCTGAGTGAGCATGACATACTCACAGCCGCCAGGGCCACATTCAAGTCAATGAAAGACATATTACCCGGTGAATGGTAGCTGTTTAGTACATAGTACTCACATCTGTGCTGTGCAATATTATATAATACAAAGGAGATTGAGTTTATACAATGTAATCCCCCAACTTATAATATGCCTGCCTGCATAGTGTGCGGTTTATACAAGATTTGAATTTCGTCTCATTCAGTTGAAGTATGTGGGAAGGAATTTTATTATAACATTTTAAACGGATCCATATTGGCTCACCTAAAGTTCTTTCCCCGAAATTGTTATTTCTAATGATTTGTAATCCGAATGATCACTCTTCCTAAAAATTTTCATCCTAAAGTTTTCATTCATACTATTTGTAGTGCTACCGGCGATGTTCATAACACTCATGTTTCCGAAAATTTTTATTAATAATATCATTAATGTAAATATATTTAAACTCCTACTGTTTTTTATCATAAAACGCTTTTATCCTACTGAGAGAACATAATCATGAACCAGATGCTTTGAAGGAAAAGGTTTGTTTTTAAACTATTTCTTGTGATTACAAAACTGTTCACGTTTTTACGTTTAGCCTTTTTATTTTTGGTTATTGTTGTTACATATTTATTACTATAACTATACCTGAGATAATTATGTCTAAAACCCAACTGTTTAGAACGACTAAAGGTCGTTTCACTGATTGTTGTCTTAAATTAATGAAATTCAGGTCAAAGTGTCGTCTCGGGGCACTATGAAAAAAATACTTAGAAAAATTTCGCGACCGATTTCGAGGTAGCGCTCGCCGGCCGCTGCCGTGGCACCGCTCGCTTCGCTCGCTCGGCTCGCGCGTAGTTGGTCACAGTTCTAACCTAACCTAACCTAATCCTAATCTAAACAAAAAAGATATGACTTTGAATAATAGTGTAAAAGATGGTTATGTTGAGAAAATATAGGAAAACAAATAAAAGCATAATAGATGTTTATTGCTACTGACATTATGAAGTTGAATGCTTCGGAATTATGAACGTTAGAGATAGAGTAGTTAGGAATTGTGATTGTTAGGATGAAAAATGTTAGGAAGAACATTTTCGGATTTCCAATTAACGGAGTTGAAAATTTAGGTAAACTTTGGCGCACCCATTTTAAACAGTACCCCGTGAAGGATGAGTCTAAATTTGCCGGTCTAAAACCTGGTTGAACTAATAGGTCCCTATTTCTTGTGCTATAATTATGTATATCACCTCTTTTACTAAAAAGATGTAAATTTTTTCTTACGTACATGATGTTTTCATAGATATATTGACAAGATACCGTCATGATGTTAATATCCTTAAACAGTTCCCTTAGAGAGTCACGCCTGCGGAGACAATATATGGCTATGATCGCTCTTTTCTGCAGAATAAAAATAGACTCGATGTCTGCAGCCCGTCCCGACAGTAAAATACCGTAAGACATGATACTATGAAAGTAACTAAAATAGACCAGCCTTGCGGTATCTACATCAGTAAATTGACGGATTTTTCTGACAGCATATGCTGCTGAACTTAGCCGTCCTGCAAGAGATGTTAAATGAGGACCCCATTATAGCCTCGAGTCGAGCGTGATTTCTAGGAAAACAGTTTTATTGACGAATTCTAGTTTCTCTTGATTCAATACTATGTCACAATCACTACTTTTGACATTTGGTAAAGAAAATTTTATGCACTTAGTTTTTTTGTCCATTTAGTACTAAATTATTAGCAATGAACCAATTTTGGACCTGCAATAAGGCGTTATTTACGTCGTCAAAATTTTTAGCACGTCTATCTACCTTAAAAATTAAGGAAGTATCGTCAGCAAATAACACCATTTGTGGTTGATTTTTTAATAGAGTAGATCGTTAACACTAAAAAGAGGAATGGACCTAATATCGAGCTCTGTGGCACACCCATTTTTACTTTTAAACCTAATTAATTGATACCGTTTATTTGAACTTGCTGTTGTCTATCATTTAAATAAGATTTTACTAAATTGGCGCAAGTTTTCCAAGTCCGTAATGCTCAAGTTTCAAGAGCAAGGTTTCGTGATCGACGCAATCAAATGCCTTGGAGAGGTCATTCGCATTCGCCGTTACTAAATCAAAAGAGAGCGAGGGCGAGGAATTTAAGGTTTCAGTAGTTTTAATTGGGATACTGGTAAAGAAATTTGCAAATTCTTGAGGAACTTCTTTGCTATCGCAAATGAGGCCACCACACATGACGTATTCCTTATTGTTTATTACTATATATATTAATTAATACTGTTAATAATGAAAAGTAATTGAATAATCAGATGAGGGACTAAAACTGGTAGGTATCACAAAAATTCAATAGATTCGTACCCGTTTTCACCGACAACTTAGTGAAGGTGAAAACGGGCAATAAAAACGTAATTTAGGCATACATTTTTAGTTTTGTAAAAACATACCCACGTTTTGTAATTATAATGTGTATGTTGCTGTCTACCAGCTTTTAGCCCGCGGCTTCTCTTACGTATTTCGTGATATAAGTATTGTTTTTTTGTTTCGATTCAATTTTTTTTATAACTTCGTAAATGTCTGTTGACGTTTTGTATAAGGGCATGGCCAGTTTCTGACGGTGCTTGCGGCAAGAGGTGCGGCGGGCGGCGCGATTTGCGGTGGTATGCCACTGGCCACAGCTAGACTATTTGCGACCACGGCGGCGTCAGCGGTGGACGTATTTAGAGATCTCTGTGTCATACACAAAGTCTTTGATTTGATTGCACTACAGTTTTATGATCAGTTGTTAGCTGAATGGTTTCATTCATAGCAAGGTATTTCATAGGAAGGTGGTGCTCTGTGGTGGACACAAAGTCTTGGATTTGACAGGAATAAAGGATAGGATCAAGAACACCGCTCTGTGATGAGTCACAAAGTCTTTGATTTGATAGGATGAAAGGTTTAGGAGTTTAGGACCATTGCTCCGTGACAGGCACGAAGTCTTGTATTTGACAGGATAGAATGAACCAAGCTCTCGGCGGATCCAGCATGATAACATGAGAGTATTGTGTGTTAGCTACCTCCAGGGCTACTTATAGATTATTATTTGTTGTGATCATTATTAGTTTGGTGTGAGTATTTTTTAATAAGTAATTTATCAGTTAACCCGTAAGTTAAGATACTAATAGTACTTTACAATAGAATAGAATTAATTGTTGCAAAAATATAAAGGTGGTAAAAATAATTCAGGAAGTACTTTGCTGCATGATGTCCGTCACAGGTGAGCATCATGTAGGCATGTACTTGTTGATTTGACTACCTATTGAATTGAGCCTTTGACACTTGAACTTTGTAGCAGTATTGGCAAGGTGAGCAGAAAGTAGTTTGAAAATTCCTCACCTTTTATTTAGTAGTTGTCTTGTGTGGAATAGAGTTGTCATCCCCTGGTTGGCTGTCTTTATGCTGGCCTTGGTCTGCTGGTTGCTCATGGGCACGGTCACTTGCTCACCAGGCTGCGGCGCTCGACGTAGTTGATCATGGGCCACCTTTTTAGGGCGACCTCGTCCAACTACTGGTTTGATGAGATAGCGGTCGTTGTCAAGCACCTTGTAGATTTCATAAGGTGCACTAAATTTTAAGTCTAAACAGCCCCCCAATTACGCAATGCACGATCAATTTTAAATTGAAACCAATTGAAAAAGATTGCCAGTCCATTGCTTCATAAGTTCGACAAAAAAAATTGAGCAGATCTTTTTTGTCGAACTTATGAAGCAATGGACTGGCAATCTTTTTCAATTGGTTTCAATTTAAAATTGATCGTGCATTACGTAATTAGGGTGCCGGTCTGATTCCTTAGATTATTTTTCACTAAGACAAACTCGCCTTTTTGGAATCGGTATATTTTTGCTTTTGTAGCATCAAATCTTTCTTTATTCTTGACTGCCGCTTCGGTTATTCTCTGCTGTACATTTTGTTCTAGGACATCAAAATCAATTGTCATTTCATCAAGTTGAACTAGATTTAGCAGTTCAGGAGGCAATGTTGACGTCTTGTAAGAAGTGTGAGTGGAGCTACGCCTGTTGTTTGATGTTTCGTACAGTTTAATGCTAGTTGTAAGCTATCCAATGCTGTATGCCAGTGAACAGTTTCATAATTCTTAATCATTGTTAGGGCGTTCTTCAGTGTTCCCATAACCCTCTCGACTTGTCCATTAGCTCTGCTCACACCAGGCGATATTGAGTGAATTTCTATGCCATACCTTTCACAATAGTTCTTGTATTCTCCAAGGAACTCCCTTCCACCATCGACTACAACCATTTTAGGTGTACCAAACAAGTGAATCACCTGCTTGAGTGCTGCAAGAGAACTATGTTGACTTTTATTATTTGCATGGTGTAACACTACATATTTTGTGTATGCATCTATTGTGACTATTACATATTCTTGATCCGATGATGAACCTAGTTGTCCAGTTATGTCCATGTGAATCATCTCAAAAGGTACTGATGGTTTAGGTATTGGATGCAGCTGTGCCTGAATAGAACCTGATGTGTTTTTTGATGTTTTACAGACTATGCAATTTTCAACGAATTGTCGTGTTGTGGTATTCATTTTGTCAAACCAGTATGTTTCTTTTATTTTGGCAAGCGTTTTTTCCCATCCAGGATGTTTGAGACTGGCGTGATAAGTGTTGATTAGACTCCACTGAAAAGATTTAGGTACCACTATAAGGCTTTGCTCACCGAGAACTTTATCATGTTGTTTTTGTTTTAGTAGATCATCTTCAATCAGGAAGTGATCAAGTGTCTCGCCCCTGAGGATTGCATCGATCTTAGAGCGTAGGGAGTCGTCACGACGTTGTTCTATTTTTAACCATTGTAAATCTTTGGTCATTATGTTGACAGTGTAATTTTCCACATTACGACTGAAAAAATCAGCATGTTGCATGCGATTGCCTTTTCTGTATTCAAACCCGGCTTTTTCTAAAGCAATCAAAATTCTTTCCATGAATACTAGACCGTCTTCAAAATTCCTACTTTTACTTATGACATCGTCGATATATACTTGGGCTACACTATCATTGGGAGCACTGTTGCTAGCATTGGCACTACCTGCATTTAGCAAGTGTCCTAAAGCTCGATTAATGCATCTCTGATATACTGATGGTGCATTACATAAGCCAAAGGGCATGGTTAAGTATTCATAAAGCCCATCTGGTGTTACAAAGGCTGTCTTTTCAATTGAACTTTCAGAAATTAAAATTTGATGAAATCCAGCTGCCATATCAAAAATATTAAAATATTTACCACCCGACAAATTGTCTATCTGGTCAGCTATTAGCGGTAAAGGGTAATGATCACGCACAGTGTTAGTATTTAATTCTCTATAGTCAACACACATGCGGTCTGTTCCATTTTTCTTTTTGACAAGAATTATTGGACTGGAGAAAGGAGATTGACTCTCACGAATGATTTTATTTTCAAGTAATTCGTTAACTATTTCTCGCACCTTATTTCTTTCAGTAGGGCTAAGACGATATGGTCGACGTTCGACATACTTATCCGGATTTTTTTGCCGTATTTCCAAGTGCCCTGTATTTACTCGAGACTTTGGATAACCCTGGATGAATAAATGAGAATATCTATTTAATGAATATGCAATTGTTCAATCTGTGTCACATTATCAAGGTCATGATCAATGTTATCAAAAATAGAATTGTTTGCTTTTAAATGCATTACTGATGGTTGATACACCAGTTTAGCACCTTTCAGAGTTACCAATACACTAAGTCCAGTTTCTTTTAATAAATTAGTACCTATGAGGATATCCGTTGACATCTCATTGTCTGGAAGAATTAAGAACTGTAACTCAACATGAATGTCATCAATTATACAAACACAGTCTATAGAGCGGTCTGACACTACTGGGAATGACCCTATTCCTTGTAGGTAATTAACTCTGTCACGCCTCTTACCAGGCAATTTGTTTGCAATAGTCTCACGCATAATGCAGCACTCTGCCCCACTATCGAAAGTAGCACACAGGCGCATATCGCTTATCTGAATGTACATACTTGTAAGCTCTAAGCTAGCAATTTTATTCACACGTTTGGGATCTTTGTCAGTAGAAGCACTTATGTTAGGGGAAATAGACTTTAGACGTTTATAGCAAGTGTCAAATGTATGACCGGGCTTAGAACAGAAAGTGCAGGTAGTTCTAGGTAAATTAACACGATTATTGTCTGAAGTGGAGGAATTTCTGAGATTTCGAAAGCTGTCTTTAGCTTTATTACGACAAATGTCAACCAAGTGACCAACTTTCTTACAGTAAGTACAAATGGGGACGTCTCTATTGTCTAACCGCAGCCTTTTGGCTGGAGGCAAATTGTTATTAATGGGTTAAATAGCACGTTTAGGGCGAATAGAGGATGCTACAGATATGAGCTCAGGTACTGAAGTGGCTCTGGCATTCATAAGCTCGATTCTGAGGCGGGCATCAGTCACAGATCCTATAACAGCTTCAACCGCCTCTTCATTTCTTCTCAGCTTATCTTTGGTTACTCTCTTCCATAGTAACCAGGCCCTGGAGAGGAACTCGACCAGGTCTTTAGATGCGTCATACACGTGCTCACGGAAAATAAGTACATCGCGGGAATACCGATGTTCAGGTTCAAAAGTCATAATGATATTCTGTCGTAATTCTTCCCAAGTACTAGTACTCACAAGCCAGTTGTCAGCCCACGATTTAGCTCTACCTGTCAATAAGCTGGAGACTTTCATTCTTACATCGTAATCACTTAAATTGTAGGTACTTACTGCCGTCGTTATGTGATCACACCATTCACGCACGCCTACGTTGCCATCAGGGTCGTATGATGGGAGGAATATATCGGTTATCTTTACTCTTGGTTGTGGTTGGACAGCAACAAGTCGCTCATTCATGGAACGCATCACGGTAACCATTTCGGATAAGAACTCCTTTGATATTGGCACACTTTCGGCTATGGTCACTGATGGAGGTTTCGCAGTTCCACGCGGTTGTTCTGGATGGCCGGCAAGGACCTGAGCGGAAGTGGATCGCAAGTGCGACCCCACCTCTGATGACACGGGGGGTAGCCCATCTCCGTGATTCCCGTCCGACATCAGCACTATTTTTAGGTAGGTAGGTAGCAGGAAGTTGAATTACACACCTCACACTGATTTGACACAGTTTTAATTATTACAACACACAACAATTTTCACAAGCAAAACTTAGTCTGTGATTTTCAACACGACACCGGCCGCCATAGCTTCTACACACACGAGCAGCACTGCAGCACACACACGTGCCTATCCTCTCTCAGAATGGGCGGACGTACCCCGCATCCCAATACAAAATCTTATTACTTAGTTAGTTCAATAAAACTTACAAACAATATTAAAATGCTTAACAGTTAATTCTTTTATAATTAAACAATGTTAATATTCACAAATAAAGGTTACTCAGAACTAAGTTAAATTAGAAGCTACGTAGTTTCTACCATCTTCATTATTACTGTTTGTCCACACTTCCTGTAATTCTCAAGGAATTTAATGAAACAACAGGTATTCATTAGTAAGTTGCTGTGTAAAATATTCTTATTACTTTATAGTTTGTTTTCTATTATTGAAACTTATTTAGTTCTCGTATTAAATTATTACATTCAGTTATTGATCAAAGATCGCAATCCGCGCCATTTTTTTAGCGCTTTATCATAAACAAATTTACTGTGTCAAATGAGCAATATTGTTAATATTACTAAAACCTAAAGACTATAAAATAAATGTTCCTTTTTAATTTTAACTAGAGTTTTAACTAAAACATGGAAATCAACTGTTTTAGTTTTCTAGCGACATACAGTCTCGAGTTTGATTTCACAATTCGCCCAATAGATGGCGTTGATCAATATTAAATCATTATTACATTACAAAGGTATGCAAATAGTTGTAACAGTCTTCCATAGAGGGCCGCATCATCGACCTTATGATGAAATAATTTTATAATAGATAGTTATGCATAAGATTATGTTATAATCTTTACAGGTAGACGCTTTCGCGGCGACATAATTATATCTATATGTTTGCTTTTACGTGTGTTCCACCGTAGCGCCTAAATTACTGTACCGATTTTGATGAATGAGGTATCAATAGATTCGTAATAATGGTCCGGGTGACATAGGCTATATAAATTCTCCCTAAATTTGATATGGTGGACTTAACACATAAATTTATAACCTCGAAAAAAATAAAATTGAATTAATCATGACATGTTTGGTATCAAAAGAAAGGTCTTAACGAGCACATTACAAATATGTATATACAGGGTAGATTTTTTGAACCCCACCTCGATTGAAAATACTCTAAATACTGACGATAGCAAATTTTACTCAAAGGAACAAACCTTTATTTAATAAAAATAGAAACAATTCTGCGTTCAAGGATTTTCAAAAATTCACTTCCCCCTTTCGAGAATCGAACCAGGTAAAATCCGATAAAATAACACCCTGTATTTTTATGGGATCAATCGATAGAGTCAATCATAAGCATCAAATCTCTCTAACAAACATAATAAATTAAATCAAACTCAAACTCAAAGCATTTATTTCGATTAAACCATGTACAGGCACTTTTGAATTGTCAAGGAGTCAGTCAGTCAGAAAAAATGAAGCTAATTGCCCATTCCAAAACGTAGTAGGTACCTATGGAGAAGAACGGGCAAGAAACTCCACGGACACTCTTTTAAATAAAAAATTGTTACATAAAATTGGTTACATTATTCATGTTGAAATTATACATGTGAGAACAATGTAAAAAAGACGTGTACGTTAAAAGCGTCCGTAATAAAAAGATAAAATAAAAAACAAATCAAAAATTTAAATTCATTAAAATAAGCCATGGTAGCTAAGAGATGACCAGTCCCAACTGACGGCGCCCGTTCACGAACATGACACATGGATTAGCACCATTCAGCTCAACCATTTTGAAGGGAGCTAAATGATCCAACACACGCGCCACCATCAGCGAGACATCTGAGTGAGCATGACATACTCACAGCCGCCAGGGCCACATTCAAGTCAATGAAAGACATATTACCCGGTGAATGGTAGCTGTTTAGTACATAGTACTCACATCTGTGCTGTGCAATATTATATAATACAAAGGAGATTGAGTTTATACAATGTAATCCCCCAACTTATAATATGCCTGCCTGCATAGTGTGCGGTTTATACAAGATTTGAATTTCGTCTCATTCAGTTGAAGTATGTGGGAAGGAATTTTATTATAACATTTTAAACGGATCCATATTGGCTCACCTAAAGTTCTTTCCCCGAAATTGTTATTTCTAATGATTTGTAATCCGAATGATCACTCTTCCTAAAAATTTTCATCCTAAAGTTTTCATTCATACTATTTGTAGTGCTACCGGCGATGTTCATAACACTCATGTTTCCGAAAATTTTTATTAATAATATCATTAATGTAAATATATTTAAACTCCTACTGTTTTTTATCATAAAACGCTTTTATCCTACTGAGAGAACATAATCATGAACCAGATGCTTTGAAGGAAAAGGTTTGTTTTTAAACTATTTCTTGTGATTACAAAACTGTTCACGTTTTTACGTTTAGCCTTTTTATTTTTGGTTATTGTTGTTACATATTTATTACTATAACTATACCTGAGATAATTATGTCTAAAACCCAACTGTTTAGAACGACTAAAGGTCGTTTCACTGATTGTTGTCTTAAATTAATGAAATTCAGGTCAAAGTGTCGTCTCGGGGCACTATGAAAAAAATACTTAGAAAAATTTCGCGACCGATTTCGAGGTAGCGCTCGCCGGCCGCTGCCGTGGCACCGCTCGCTTCGCTCGCTCGGCTCGCGCGTAGTTGGTCACAGTTCTAACCTAACCTAACCTAATCCTAATCTAAACAAAAAAGATATGACTTTGAATAATAGTGTAAAAGATGGTTATGTTGAGAAAATATAGGAAAACAAATAAAAGCATAATAGATGTTTATTGCTACTGACATTATGAAGTTGAATGCTTCGGAATTATGAACGTTAGAGATAGAGTAGTTAGGAATTGTGATTGTTAGGATGAAAAATGTTAGGAAGAACATTTTCGGATTTCCAATTAACGGAGTTGAAAATTTAGGTAAACTTTGGCGCACCCATTTTAAACAGTACCCCGTGAAGGATGAGTCTAAATTTGCCGGTCTAAAACCTGGTTGAACTAATAGGTCCCTATTTCTTGTGCTATAATTATGTATATCACCTCTTTTACTAAAAAGATGTAAATTTTTTCTTACGTACATGATGTTTTCATAGATATATTGACAAGATACCGTCATGATGTTAATATCCTTAAACAGTTCCCTTAGAGAGTCACGCCTGCGGAGACAATATATGGCTATGATCGCTCTTTTCTGCAGAATAAAAATAGACTCGATGTCTGCAGCCCGTCCCGACAGTAAAATACCGTAAGACATGATACTATGAAAGTAACTAAAATAGACCAGCCTTGCGGTATCTACATCAGTAAATTGACGGATTTTTCTGACAGCATATGCTGCTGAACTTAGCCGTCCTGCAAGAGATGTTAAATGAGGACCCCATTATAGCCTCGAGTCGAGCGTGATTTCTAGGAAAACAGTTTTATTGACGAATTCTAGTTTCTCTTGATTCAATACTATGTCACAATCACTACTTTTGACATTTGGTAAAGAAAATTTTATGCACTTAGTTTTTTTGTCCATTTAGTACTAAATTATTAGCAATGAACCAATTTTGGACCTGCAATAAGGCGTTATTTACGTCGTCAAAATTTTTAGCACGTCTATCTACCTTAAAAATTAAGGAAGTATCGTCAGCAAATAACACCATTTGTGGTTGATTTTTTAATAGAGTAGATCGTTAACACTAAAAAGAGGAATGGACCTAATATCGAGCTCTGTGGCACACCCATTTTTACTTTTAAACCTAATTAATTGATACCGTTTATTTGAACTTGCTGTTGTCTATCATTTAAATAAGATTTTACTAAATTGGCGCAAGTTTTCCAAGTCCGTAATGCTCAAGTTTCAAGAGCAAGGTTTCGTGATCGACGCAATCAAATGCCTTGGAGAGGTCATTCGCATTCGCCGTTACTAAATCAAAAGAGAGCGAGGGCGAGGAATTTAAGGTTTCAGTAGTTTTAATTGGGATACTGGTAAAGAAATTTGCAAATTCTTGAGGAACTTCTTTGCTATCGCAAATGAGGCCACCACACATGACGTATTCAGTGTGTACTCAGTATTATGCTTTTTGTTCCTGTTCGTTTCATTATTGATAATTTCAAAACCGTCTGTATTTTATTATCTGCTGATTTAACCTTGTTGCTAATAAATAAGGCTTTAGCTGCCTTACAAGCGTTCTTAAAAGTTCTAGAATAAGTGGCAACATACTTATTAAAAGTTTCCGTGTTAATATAAGGCTTAAGGCCATACAGCTCGAAAAGTCTTTCCCTACTTTTCCTAAGTCCTTTAGTTGCCCAGTCACTAAATAAAAACTAAGGGCTGATAGTTTTAGTGTTCTTCTTAAATGATTTATTGAACTCGGTTTGGACTAACGAAAATAATTCTTCATACAAAAAATTTACATTGTTCATTGTAAGGTTCTGATTACTTAACCTGCATACTAAAGTGCTATTAAATTTATTTAAATTAACAGCTGTTATAGGTCTGAATTGTATCTGCACTTTTTTATTGGTATGTTGACTAAAAACCACCAAAATATTGAATTCCTGTCAAACGAAGGTTTTCCATTCTGAAATAGACTGTAATCGTTATATCAGTTGAGGAGCTCGTGGCTAAGTAATAACAAGCCGCACTGGTCGATCCATCAGGTTAAGCTACGCTTGTCGGGGTTGGTCAGTGGATGGGTGACCATCTTCACATACCGAGACTCCTCCATGTCTCGGAAAGCACGTTAAGCCGTTGGTCCCGGCTGTCATTCGTGGATCTTTGACAGTCATTACGAGTCGTCAGAAGCCCGAAAGTCTGACAACAGTATTACCAAGGGGTATCGTATTACCCGGTTACTGGATTGTGGAGGTCAGATAGGCAGTCGCTCCATGTAAAATACTGGTATTCAGCTGCATCCGGTTAGACTGGAAGCCGACCCCAAGATAATTGGGAAAAGGCTAGGAAGATTGAAGATTGAATCGTTAATATCAGTAGATGAAGAAGTGATGCTGTTGTATGTATTTATTTTAACGATTCTTATTGGGTAAGCAGATGTTGGCGATGTTTATAAGTTTTGTTAAAATTCTTGATATATTCCACAAACAGTCCAGGCGCACGGTCCACATTATACACTGGGCCTAGGCCACACTGACAACCATATAACAATAAAAAGTTTAATAATATTCCAACTTCTGTATTAAAATTATTGCTTTTAGCATACACATTAAAACAATACAGAAATGTCAAGTCGAAGTAGGTATTTAAACTAGTTAAACAACAAGGAATTGATTTTCTTGGGTAAATTATTAAATAAACAAATTGATTATAATATGACTTGAATAATTTGATAAGGTTGTAGAATTTTTTTGTGTTAAAAAATATTATTGTTAAAACCAATTTATAAGTAGTTGATAGATATGTGGTGTCACCGCAGTACCTACTGGAGCACGTAGGTGTGTGCGAAAACATAAAGTAAAAAAACAGTGTAGGCAAGACAATTTTATTTACCTATTATTTTTTATTTTTTTATTCGCAATTTGATGAATAGAAATCGCAATTTGACAGTGGTTAAAATTAGGTTTCTTGCTTATCTTAAACAATTGTCACGGATAAAGTTATTGATGATTGTAGAAGGTTATTTACCGTCAACCTTGTATTGATGATGAGTCCTGAAAAAAAATATTTTTTAATATATTTGTCTAATTAATTTCTTCCTGCTAATGTGGTAGTAGGTACTTATAGGTTCTATACTACCAGTTTAGACTTGGAAAATATAGATCTATATACATTTATAATAAAACAGTAGACTCCGGTGTGTCTGTACATTGAAGAAAAGTTATAAAAATAGAAAGGGGGTAACTAAAAAAGAGTACCATAAACCTGGGATTTTTAGAATTATTTTCTGTCTGTCTGTCTGTTTGTTAGCGCACATCTTCGGAACTGATTTTCAGGTAGTTTTCACAGGTACACAGAGATTAATTTGGAAAAGAATATAGGCTTTGTTTCATTAAAATCGGATGTTGCAAAAGAAAGTTATCGTTATTTTTGGAATTTATTATTGACATTTGGGCCCGGTAGCTGGCGCTGCAATCGAGGTTCAAGAAAAAAGTCTAGCATACAAGACGGTGTTCTGTTCACGACACGTTGTGCACAATTTCTAAGCATAAATTCTAACAAAAAGTACTAGGCTAGCATGAATTCAAGATATTTCAATCATTTGTAGGTATTATCCTGGCCCACAGATAGTTTCTAACAAAAAGTACTAGGCATACATGAATTCACGATAGGTTTATTTTCAGTACATAAAAAAAACGTGTCCGTGCGGATTGAGGAGCTAGTCTCATATTTAAACGCGGGTAGGCCCGATCCTGGAATTTGTAGTAAAACCATTCAGAAGTTACCTACATGACTTTTAGTACCACAAATCTTCTTCTTCCTAGCCTTTTTCCCAACTATCTTGGGGTCGGCTTCCAGTCTAACCGGATGCAGCTGAATACTAGTATTTTACATGGAGCGACTGCCTATCTGACCTCCACAACCCAGTAACTGGGTAATACGGTACCCCTTGGTAAGACTGGTGTCAGACTTTCGGGCTTCTGACGACTCGTAACGACTGTCAAAGATCCACAAATGACAGCCGGGACCAACGGTTTAACGTGCTTTCCGAGGCACGGAGGAGTCTCGGTATGTAAAGATGGTCACCCATCCACTGACCAACCCCGGCAAGCGTAGCTTAACCTGATGGATCGACCCGTGTGGCTTGTTATTACTTAGCCACGAGCTCCTCCACCACCGTTGTTTTAGTACCACAAATACAAAGTGAAAAACAAAAACATATATCAGCCTATTAATGTATCCACTGCTGGGACACAGGCCTCCTCTCTGTGAGAGGGAGTGGGCCGTAATCCACCACGCGGGCCCAGTGCGGGTTGGTGGATGTCACATGTCTTCGAATTTTTGGTTCAAGTAAATGAGGAAACTGTTCCTCACGATGTTTTCCTTCATGGTTTTGTGAGCTCCGCCAGTGGTGATGAAATTACACTTCTCATCAGAAAAATCGAAACACTTCCGTTTTTATGATTTGTGTCCTAATTTAACACAAAATAATTTTCATTCCATGAAAAAAATCACATGATTGTGTAGCTGGCAGTTTGGCCATTACAGTGATAAGCGAAAATTCAAAATTCAAAATTTGAATTTCATTTGTTTGTCCTCTAGTTAAATGATTCACTGTTTTGAGACAAATGTGTGTTTAGAGTTGGAGTACATTTCACCTTTGAAAACTAAAATTTAGCGCTTATCTTAAAACTTTTTGTTTTGTATTCTGTGTGTGTACTGTGACTTTGGGACATCTGAAAAAGTTTTTTTTCTAAAATATATTGATACTTCGCCCGCAGAAGCCGCCCAAGTGGTGACATTGCTGGATTCTGGACTTAGTCAGCGTGTTGTGGCTGAAAGATCGTCTGTTCAAAGAGTCTACAAACGCTATCGGGAGACTGATTTGTTCACGCGCCGTTCAGGATCTGGTAGGAATCGGGTCACTTCTGAGCGAGATGCTCGATTTATTGTAACAACTTCTTTACGAAATCGACACCTTAATGTTTTTCAACTGCAGCAGCAGCTTCATGTTGTACGTAGGGTGGGCTGTAAGTAACTCTACAATTAGGAGAAGGTTGAAGGAACGTGGACTGGTACCGCACAAGCCAGCAAATGGGCCGAAATTAACTGCAGACCATCAAAGAGCGCGCCTTAACTTTGCACGTGAGTAGGTACCTAAATTGGTCATATCTCCAGTGGAACAAAGTCCTCTTTTCTGATGAGTGTAAAATTATGCTGTATGGTAACGACGGAAGGAACAAGGTCTCCAGAAGAGATGGAGAATGCTTTACACAACGCTGCATTGAAGAAAAGGTCAGCTATGGTGGCGGTTCGTGGACGGTTTGGAGAAGAATCAGCGCCGACGCTAAGACAGAGCTTGTCTTTGTGTCTGGGCCACGTCTGCCTGCACTAAACAGTCATCGGTACATCGAATAGTGTCTTGAGCCTCACGTGATGCCCTATGCACATTTTATTGGCAACGGTTTCATATTCATGCACGACAATGGGACTAGGGCTTTGACCGCGAGCGTCGTACGAGATTATGTTACCGATCTCCGTTATGGAGTGGCCAGCAAAAAACCTGGATATGAATCCAATTGAACATCTATGGGATGAATTAAAGAGACGAAGTGCAAGAGATCCTGCCCCAGAAATACTTAGCCAGCTGCAAAGTGCAATCCAAGAGGAATGGAATGGCATGCCACGACATTTGGAACAACCGTATGAAAGCAGTAATAAGAGCTCGGGGAGGGAATACAAGTTATTAAATAAACGTTTCTTAGCTTTTTTTTTTCATTTACGTGTGTTGTTTTATCAATTTCCTTCATACTCCATACAGGGTAAAAATGACTTGTTAAACAAAATCCGAAACCTATGAAAATTTTATTTGAATTTAGAACATTGACATTAGGATTTGAAAACCTCATATTATTCACTATTAAATTACATTTTAAATATATTCCTAAAGATACACATTTTTCAGATAATCCTTACAAAACATAAACTTGCAAGGTGTTTCGATTTTTCTGATGAGAAGTGTATTTTACTCAAAGTAAAGCACCTGCCTGGGTTCGAACCCATGACCTACAACTTGTAAGTCAGGGCCGTTACCAAAGGGCCACCACTACTCATAAAAAAAACAAAAACACTTTAGCAAAAAAAACCGAGTTCCAAAACAAACACAAAACTATTTTTTTTTAACAGTTTTTCAACGTACATTGTCCGAATTATTAACATAATCTAAATTGAGAATCTATCTTCTTATAAAAAGATACTTACCGCAAAGATACTTCTCCAAACATATTTTTTTGTTCTTCAGGCGTATAGTCAGTAAATTCGTTGAGGCCGAATGTCGCAGTCGTGCTTTTACGATTCAATTCGTTTATGCTCACCAACGTCTCTTTAAAAGATTCATAATGGAGAAGCAGATCCAAATCATCTCTATAACTTTTATTGTAATCTTTCTTATACTGCACGTATAATTTGGGCGCGTCATCTACATCGTAAACTATCTTTTCTTGACCGTACACGCAGGCTAAGAAAGCAAGTAAAATACCAAAATATATAACACCGGCTTTCATGGTTATAGTTCTTCAGGAACACTATCCTCCATAACTTAAAAATTTTGATATTTATAGTGTTCTGCACCATGTTGATATGAAATTGATTTTGTGTACCATGTTGTTATGAAATTGATTTTGTCGGTACCTTATTATTTCTATTTATTAACGAATTAGTATGTTTTTCTAGGCTTGTTAAATCTTTTAACAATAAAAATGTTGAATACACATCGCAATAAAAAAATTTACGCATTCGGTTCATCAATTATTTTAATGGGGACTGTATCACAATACCAACTGTCAAACGGACGAATAACGCGTACTCAAACTCAAACTCAAACTCAAAGCATTAATTTCAATTAAACCATGTACAGGCACTTTTGAATTGTCAAGGAGTCAGTCAGTCAGAAATATGAAGCTAGTTGCCCATTCCAAAACGTAGTAGGTACCTATGGAGAAGAACGGGCAAGAAATTCCACGGTCACTATTTTAAACAAAAAATTGTTACATAAAATTGGTTACATTATTCATGTTGAAATTATACATGTGAGAACAATGTAAAAAGACGTGCACATTAAAAGCGTCCGTAATAAAAAGATAAAAATAAAGAACAATTCAAAAATTTAAATTAATTAAAATAAGCCATGGCAGCTAAGAGATGACCAGTCCCAACTGACGGCGCTCGTTCACGAACATGACACATGGATTAGCACCATTCAGCTCAACCATTTTGAAGGGAGCTAAATGATCCAACACACGTGCCACCATCAGCGAGACATCTGAGTGAGCATGACATACTCACAGCCGCCAGGGCACATTCAAGTCAATGAAAGACATAATACCCGGTGAATGGTAGCTCTTTAGTACATAGTACTCACACCTGCGCTATGCAATTATATAATACAAAGGAGATTGAGTTTATACAATGGAAAGATGGTGTTACAATCTTCAGCAGCTCCAACAGTATTTTCAAATGTTAATCAATTAGTTGTGGTTGTGGAGCAGGACCAGCATTGAGCCAAGCATTTTTATCAGAGATGTAATCCCCCAACTTATAATATGCCTGCCTGCATAGTGTGCGTTTTATACAAGATTTGAATTTCGTCTCATTCAGTTGAAGTATGTGGGGAGGAATTTTATTTTAACATTTTAAACAGTACCCCATGAAGGATGAGTCTACTTTTGCCAGTCTAAAACCTGGTTGAACTAATAGGTCCCTATTTCTTGTGCTATAATTATGTCTATCACCTCTTTTACTAAAAAAATACAATCAAGAGGTACAATCAAGTGCACTCGCATTTGCAATCGCCTGTATTTTTTTCAAAATTGTTTTTTTTACATAATACAGGGTGTTTGGTGCAACGTGTGCCAAATTGAAATGGTCGACTGAAGGGGTCATCTGCTGTCCTTTCAGACCCCTTAACATCTCTCATGCCCAGTGGGACTTTTTTGATCGACTTTTTATTGTTTTATTAAAAAATTACTCAAATTTTACATTGAAATACAATTGTTTTTTTAAGTATAAGGCGCAGACTCTGAATTTTATTTTTATTTAGGTGTGTATTGTTTTAGAGTACTTTTAAATACAAAATTAGTGACATTAGTCATCTAGTCTTTTTTAAATTTACTCGTAAAGGTAAAACTTAAATTAAAGCGGTACATGTTACGGCTGTTTACATGGATACAAAAAAAAAAACAAAAGCAACCGGGATCTTCCAACTCCCTTAAAAATTCGGGTTAGGGGTCATTCGGCCCACTACGGAACTGGGACCGCGGACCAGTTACCCCTTTTAAAAATTGATAATGGTTAACTGGGCCCACATCTGTTTTGATTCAATCAAGCGAAGGGTGGCTTATAATGGTTTATATATTATAATAATTATACCAGTGTTTTTCAACCTGTGGGTCGCGACCCGCCGGGGAGTCGTGAAACCTCAGGTTTTTTTTTTTTTTAAATTACTTATATAACTTTGTCGTTGTTGGTTTGGATAATTTCCAGCAGATTTTCTTTTAGGTTGGTTCCCAAACTTGCGTCATCTATAGTTGCATTCCATTCATGGAAATTCCTCGTAGCCCTGACCCTCATAAATCCATCAATTATACGACATCAAAGGACCATGGGCAACTTTGTATGGAGTCTGGTACCAACGCTCAACAGTGATGAGACTCATCCCATATGAAAGCTTTTGGGGTATTGTTTAATTCATTCTATGGCAGCTAAATCGAAATCGAGCGCGAACATGGTGTTTTTGAACATTCAAAAAAAGTTAGGTTAGGTTAGGATAGGGATGAAACTCATGCCATATGAAAGCTTTTGGGGTATCATTTAATTTATACTATGGCAGCTAAGTCGAAATCGAGCGCGAACATGGTGATTTTGAACATTCAAAAAAAGTTAGGTTAGGTTAGGTTAGAGATAAAACTCATGCCATGTGTAAGCTTTTGGGGTATCATTTAATTTATACTATGGCAGCTAAGTCGAAATCGAGCGCGAACATGGTGATTTTGAACATTTAAAAAAATTTGGTTAGGTTAGGGATGAAAATCATGACATGTGAAAGCTTTTGGGGTATCATTTAATTTATACTATGGCAGCTAAGTCGAAATCGAGCGCGAACATGGTGATTTTGAACATTCAAAAAAAGTTAGGTTAGGTTAGGTTAGAGATAAAACTCATGCCATGTGTAAGCTTTTGGGGTATCATTTAATTTATACTATGGCAGCTAAGTCGGTTTTGGGGTATCATTTAATTTATACTATGGCAGCTAATCGAGCGCGAACATAGTGTTTTTGAACATACAAAAAAAGTTAGGTTAGGTTAGGTTAGGGATAAAACTCATGCCATGTGAAAGCTTTTGGGGTATTGTTTAATTCATTCTATGGCAGCTAAGTCGAAATCGAGCGCGAACATGGTGTTTTTGAACATTAAAAAAAAGTTAGGTTAGGTTAGGATAGGGATGAAACTCATGCCATATGAAAGCTTTTGGGGTATCATTTAATTTATTCTATGGCAGCTAAGTCGAAATCGAGCGCGAACATGGTGATTTTAAACATTCAAAAAAGTTAGGTTAGGTTAGGTTAGAGATAAAACTCATGCCATGTGTAATTTTGGGGTATCATTTAATTTATACTATGGCAGCTAAGTCGAAATCGAGCGCGAACATGGTGATTTTGAGCATTCAAAAAAAGTTAGGTTAGGTTAGGGATGAAACCATGCAATGTGAAAGCTTTTGGGGTATCATTTAATTTAGGTATACTATGGCAGCTAAGTGTTTTTGAACATTCAAAAAAGGTTAGGTTAGGTTAGGTGGGATGAGAGGGCGGAGCGCATGCATGAGAGGGCGGAGGACAACCATGAGGATTTTCAAGGTCGCAACAAAAAAGCATATCAAGGGATGAAACTCATGTCATGTGAAAGCTTTTAGGGTATCAATTTAATTTATACTATGGCAGCTTAGTCGAAATCGAGTGCGAACATGGTGTTTTTGAACATTAAAAAAAAGTATAAAATGAAGGACAAATAAAACAGTAAGCATTGTATACATGAAAATAATAATAACATCTCTGAACGCTTAATTAAGTAATTAATTATTTTTGCTTAACATTAGAAAATACCTAATAACATTTAAGGTAACAAAAGTATCTTTGTTTTTAATGGTAATGTTAGAAGCCGGAGGGGAAGGGGCAGGGAAAGGCGATAAGGTAGATTGCTACTTGCGTAACAGTATAATTAAGTAAATTGTAGCGGTTACACCGCCACATACTAACTACTCATCAAAGATATAGATGCACACAAATCCTGCATCACGCTATTACCGCGCAAACGACTTATAAAAACGACCTTGAAAATCCTCATGGTTGTCCGCCGCCCACCCGTGGATGTCCTCCGCCCTCTCATGCATGCGCTCCGCCCTCTCATCCCACCTAACCTAACCTAACCTTTTTTGAATGTTCAAAAACACTTAGCTGCCATAGTATACCTAAATTAAATGATACCCCAAAAGCTTTCACATTGCATGGTTTCATCCCTAACCTAACCTTTTTTGAATGCTCAAAATCACCATGTTCGCGCTCGATTTCGACTTAGCTGTCATAGTATGAATGAAATAATACCCCAAAAGTATTCACTTGGCATAAGTATCATCACTGTTGAAAGTCGCGTCCAAAATGACGCATGGGTATTGAATGCATTGGAGATGTCCAACGACACCGCCGACATTACCCTGCCCCGGGACTCCGCTTCCTCCGCACGGCACGGTGAACCTAACCTAACCTAACCAAAAAGGGTACCTTGCTACCTTACCTACCTACATACCTACCTACCCTATCTATCTACATACCTACCTACCCTATCTACCTACATACCCTAACCTAACCTAAGTTTTTTTTTTTTTCCGGGTTGGAAAATCCTTATTGAAGTCCCCCGCCCTGGGGCGGACGAAGGGATCTGTCAGAATCCTACTGACTAAAAACCACCCCATTGTTCCCTTCCCACACTTAGACCGAGAATCATGAGATCAACCTAACCTAACCTATCCTGACCAAACATAACCTAACCTTTTTTAATGTTAAAAAACACCATGTTCGCGC
The DNA here is from genome assembly GCA_948150665.1 of Conistra vaccinii. Classification (NCBI taxonomy): domain Eukaryota; kingdom Metazoa; phylum Arthropoda; class Insecta; order Lepidoptera; family Noctuidae; genus Conistra; species Conistra vaccinii. Next base: position 9,544,530 of record OX411323.1, on the reverse strand, counting down.
TCGATTTCGACTTAGCTGCCATAGAATGAATTAAATAATACCCCAAAAGCTTTCACATGGCATGAGTTTCATCACTGTTGAGCGTTGGTACCAAAATGACGCATGGTCCTTTATTTAAAATATTCTTAGGATTTAATTAAGAGGCGAGTGGGAGACGTTGTCCCCAGAAATCCATCGTATCGCTTTTCTGTGGAAGCGTTTTGCGATGTAATATTATTATGTCTGTTAATTATGTTATTAGCCGATACGTCATTCATTTTCAAAATCTATTATATACACACATCAACACGGTCTAGGGATATTTCATACTCAATTAAATAACTCGAAAAGTACTGGCCGCATTGGAATCTTATAGACACCGATTTGTTTGTAATTTATCTCATTCCAAATTCAAATTTTTGCGTGTGTGCGAAATTTAGAAAACAATACGAATTACGTTTAGTTATTACAGTTTTTTTTTTCATTTTTAAACGAAAGATAAAGTTAAAATTGAGGTATTGTAGCCATGCAACGCCAACATTTGACGAGGGCGGAGATGTTACGAGCTGTGGGAATGCTGGAAGCTGGGTCTGTTCAGCGTAATGTTGCTGAGGCCATAGGGACCACCAAAATGTAAATTTCAAGATTGTGGACACGCTATCGTGCCACAGGTGAAGTAGCGGAGAGGCACCGGGGGCCAAGTCGCATCACTACCCCCAGACAAGACCGATTTTTGCAAATTAATGCGCGAGCTTAACCCAATGCAACGGCGACTCAATTGGTCCAAAGGCTGCGAGTGGAACACCAAGTGCTTGTGAGTGACCAAACTGTAAGAAGGCGACTGCATGAAAGCAATATACGCTCTCGTAGACCACTCCGGGTCCCACCTTTACGGAGAGGCAATCGTGGACGACGATTAGAATGGGTTCGGAACCACGTGGACTGGGGCCGTGAGCAATGGTCCAATGTGCTGTGCACGCGAACGAAGCTGCGGGAATAAGCTAGTAATATATAAACCACCTTCGCTTGATTGAATCAAAACAGATGTGGGCCCAGTTAACCATTATCAATTTTTAAAAGGGGTAACTGGTCCGCGGTCCCAGTTCCTTAGCGGGCCGAATGACCCCTAACCCAAAAATTCTCTATTCTATCCTCTTGCTAATGATGTGCCACATGCCATAAAAATCTCTTAACAACTTTGTGAATTCGCTAGAATTGTGAATCGAGTCACTTATAGCTAATATTCAAAATTATGATTTAAGAATTTATTTTTGCTTAAATGATAGCTGACAAACCTATTAAATCTGTTACCTCACTCTTATAAGATAAAATCTGTCTCGTATATCTATCTTTTGCGGGTTTTACTTGAAAAAAAAAATTGCATTTTTAACATTTATTTAAAATTGTTTGCAAATCGTGTTCAAATTGTTGGCCTCTGTTGCGAATGCAGGCCTGAGCTCACAGAGCGCTCGTCGTAGAAATTATTGACTATCCTCCATACAGTCCTGACCTAAGAAGTCCTAACGATTTCTTTACATTTCCCAAAATCAAGAAAACTCTTCGTAGTCAAAGGTTCCAGTCCGGTGAAGAAGCAGTCAACGCTTTCAAATCTGCCATTTTGAACACCCCCACTTTGGAGTGTAATAAATGTTTTTAATAACTGGTTCGAGCGAATGGAAAAGTGTATTAGACTACGTAGTGAATACTTTAAAAAACAATAAATAGTACAATTAGGTTCTATTTTTTTTTTTAAACGACAAAACTTAAGAGGCATGCCTCGTATTAAGAAGCAGTGATTACTAATAGCTAATCTCGACAAAAAAAAAATTACAGGGTCGGTGGCAGTTCGTGATTTATTTCGACCCGGTTTACGCTATGCAAGAAAGAGATAGAAGATAGATTTTACTTCGCAAGAGTGAAAAAACAAATTTTACCTGTTTCTCAAGTAACAGTTACGAAAAAGATTTTTTTAATTAGAATTTGGAATTTAGTCTTATGTGACTCGATTCACAATTCTAGCGAATTGACAAAGTTGTTAAAAGATTTTTATGGCATGTGGCACATCATTAGCAAAAGGATTGACTAGAGAATTTTTCTCAGTGATTTTAACAAATACCAAGAGGAAGCGTGATATTGACATCAAGAAATTAAGCAAGAAGTTTCGTAAACTGGAGAGAAAATTAAAATGTGCCAAGCGGCAACGTTCGTCAACATCGCCTTCATCCCGAGAGGACTCCATGCTATCTGCGCATAGCTATGAAGGTATGTTATTTAAGGTTGTTATTGCTACAAATTACAGGCGTAACATAAAACAAATCTTCCGTGCAATACGTAAACAAAGGTTCGTTGAATTCACTGGAATTTGACACATACCTACTCGCCTACTTTTTATTCGAACTCGAACAGTACAAAGGGCTGTTTATATAGTTATCTACTATGGTGCGTTCAATTCATTGGAATTGCAACAGCTACCATTCAGTTAAGGAAATACGTTGAATTCAGTGGAATTGCAACCTTTCTCTTTGTCTTGCAGCAGCGGAAAACTTAATGGACATCTTCTCGGACGATGACTGCAACATGGCAAGACCTAGACTGACATCAGTTGTACGGGCTGTCTCGTCAGATGAGACCACGGAGTTGCAGCCGTCGCCTGCGCCGTCCACCGCGCCGCAACCACGCGTGCTATCGCCGCCGCCGGTGCCAAAGCCAAACCCGCTGTCTCATTCGCCCCCCTCGCCACCCGCAAGCCGCTGAGCCTTGCCCGGTCGCTGAGCCTTGCGCAATCGCTGCTACCGCCAGCGATGTAACTATTACCCCCGATGATGACTTGATCGACATACTAGGTGTTGATCCCACACAAACCACCGAGTATGGCAAAGATATTCACGTTGGCCTAGCTAACCGCCTAGAGCATTTAATTGTCAATGGACTGGACAACGACGTGCGGAAGTGAATTAGGGAAAAAGTACTTGACACCAGCCAACTGCCCTAGAATAATTCCACCGATGCTCAATCCGGAAATAAAGGCTGCCTTGCCCGAAGCAAGTGTGAAACGCGACAAGGCAATAGAAAACAGGCAAAAACAGCTTGGTACTGCCTTGGCCTGTTTGAGTGACGTTATAACTACTAAAATGCAAGAAAAGGACAAAGACCCGGCCCTTTAGAAACAACTTATGGGTGCGGCAAAGTTAATGTGCGACACGTTACACTCAGACTCAGTCAAAAGGCGCTACTTTGCCTTGTCGTCTTTAAAGAAAGACATTAACGACCATTTGATTCAGACAAAGATAGACAAGTATCGTTTCGGAAAGGCCTTGGCTGAAACCTTGAAGACTGCCAAAGCTGTGACGAAATCTGGTGCCGATATAAAAGTCGCTTACGATAAAAATAGGAAGACCACTCAACCTCAGCCATCAACTTCGCGTGGTTTAAACTGGAAGGCTCCCCCTTCGTTTCGCAGGCAGTCGGGGCCACAGAGGAGCCGCCAGCCTTTCCCGCCTGCTGCAGCGAGGGCGCCACCGCCGCCGCACGCCAGCTGGTCGAGGACATCGCGCTATCAGCCGCGGCCGACCCGCCGCCAGTAAATGAGGTACAATATGCTGGTCGTTTGGCGTCGTTTGCAAGACAATGGTCTCACCTTACACAAAGCAAAACTGTTCTTTCCTGGATTGAAGGCTATAGGATACAATTTTCTAAACAAGTCTCACAAGAAAATGTACCTTCTGTTCCTGTTTTGACACAAACTGAGATGAATGAATTTTACAAAATTATTGATAGTCTCATGACAATGGGCGCTTTATCCGAATGCGCTCCATGCACCAATCAATTTATATCGAGTATTTTTCTTGTGCCTAAACCGAATGGCAAGTAAAGATTTATCCAGGTCTTACAGTTTAACATAGTACAAACAAGGGTATATCCAAGATTTATCCTGAATCTAAAAAAATTTAATAAACATATACAAACTGACCATTTCAAGTTGGAGGATTAAGGCTGCCTGTCCACCGGAGCGGAGCGGAGATGTGTCAATATTAACCAATAGAATCAAAACTCCGCTCCAGAGGTGCGATTCTATTGGTTAATTTTGGTACATCTCCGCTCCTCTCCTCTCCTCTCCGCTTCAGTGGACAGGCAGCCTTACGCACAGCAGTAAAATTAATGACAAAAAATTGTTTTATGGCAACTTGTGATCTCAAAGACGCATATTTTTTATTAAAAATCCATTCAGATTCCAAAAATATCTCCGTTTTCAATTTGACGATAAATTATTTGAATTTAATGTCTTGCCTTTCGGTTTAAACACAGCTCCATACGTTTGCACTAAATTGATGAAACCCATCGTTAGATTGCTCAGATTGGCTGGCTTTATATCTACTATATTATATATCTAGACGACCTATGTTTAATTGGATATTCATACAACGATTGCTTAAACAATATTAATATTTCAATTAAATTACTAACAGCCTTAGGATTTATCATCAACTATGAAAAGAGTCGCTTAAAACCTTCCATGAGATGCAAATTTTTGGGTTTTATTCTTGGTTCCCAAATTTTTTTTAATTATTTTGCCCGATCTTAAGAAACAACGCCTAACTAACGAAATTAACATGTTTATGAGATTAAAGCGTATCAAAATCAAATATTTTGCAAAATTAGTCGGTTTGTTAATTTCTGTTTGTCCAGCCTACAAAATCATTACATGAGTATCCCCGATCACCTGCACGACGACCTGAGATGGTGGCTACAAGCCCTAGTAAAGCCCAAAGATGATACCTACTCGATAGAAATATTCTCTGACGCCTCAACTACTGGGTGGGGTGCAGCGTGTTGCTCAGAGACGGCGTGTGGCCGGTGGTCGTTGTCAGAGCAAAACCAACATATACTCGTAAATTACCTGGAACTTATGGCCGCCTTTTTTGCACTTAAAGTTTTTGCAAGGGACTATAACGATTGCTAAATACTTTTAGGCTGCCTGTTCACTGAAGCGGAGAGGAGAGGAGCGGAGATGTGCCATTATTAACCAATAAAATCTAAACTCAGGTGGAATTCAATATCCACACCTTACCAAGGTAACAAAGGATATTTGGCAATGGTGTGAGTCCCGAATTTTTTTTGTGTATGCATATTACATTAAATCTGTAGACAATACCATAACAGATAAAGAATCAAGACGCAACCATCCAGATATTGAATGGTCTGTAGCGGTTACACCGCAACATACGAACTACGCAGTAAAGACATGACGTCACACAATTCCTGGATCGCGCTGTTAGAGTTTACCGAGCGAAAAACATAGATAAGACTATCCGAAATCAACACCAGGGGCAGTTGTCCGCCAGACATAACAACCCGTCTGGTTGGAGGATCCTCCCTTTTCAAATGAGGATGAGTGAACTTTACACCCTGTTCCTCATTCCCCCAAAGGTCCTTAACGGAAAATATGTTTACCTATATAATTGAAAAGTTTGGCACACCATGCATTGATTTATTCGCGAGTCGTTTCAACAGAAAATGTATAAAATACATTGCTTGGCATAGAGATCCAGACGCTTTCGCAATAAACGCCTTCACTATTAACTGGTCTAAGAAGTAATTCTATGCATTTCCGCCTTTTCCAGTTATTCTAAAAACTTTGAAAAAAATCATGAATGTTCAAGCAAAGGGCATCGTAATAGTACCTTTATGGCCTACGCAGCCTTGGTTCCCCCTGTTTAAAAACTTATTAATATCGGAATTAATTACTTTTTCATCCCACCATCTCGGAAAGAGTATTTTTAATCTTCAATATCTGAGTGGAAAAGCCGTTTTTATTCGCTAGAGGATAAAGTAAATTGAATTTAGAACATCGTGTGCACTAAGTTTGTGAATTAAAAAAATCATTAAACCTATTTACTGCTACCTCTATGGTGCCGAATATATCATACAACTTTTTTATAATTTTTTTAAAAACTCAGACTCGGAACCTTCTTGGTGTTCTTTTTTCAATTTGCTTTGTACGCGGTTCTTTACGCGGCATTTTTTCACGTCATTGTTAAACCTTTTATTAAAAACAAGAAACTTGAAAACAAGTGAAAAAACTAAAATGAGTGATTCTAGCGACGAGGAAGTTTGCTTGACGCCAACAGAATTGACTGAAACTGTTAATAATGCGCAAATGAGCTTTCTCCCTCAACAATCACGCGAGAAGTATTTAAAACAGTACGATATGTTCAACACGTGGCGACTAGCAAAAGGAGCCAAAACTTTCTCAGAAAACGTTTAAAGATTATTCTGTTATAGTGTAGTAATTAATACCTAAACTGAAATAAAAGTGTACCTATCTTGTGATTGTAAACGTTTTTTTTTTTGCATTTAGTCATTTCCTCGCTGAGGTGGAATGAAAAGTTACGTGTTGCACTCGAGTGCAAAGATTTTTCACCTCGTGCTCTTTTGATTCCCTCGCTAACGCTCAGGCTTCTAATTTTGAATCACTCGCTGCGCTCGTGATTCAATTTTAGAATCCTTCGCTTGCTCGGTCATCAAAATTGAACACGCGGTTAAAAAGCAACTTTGCACTCTTGTATAACAAATAACTATTAAATCAGCCAGTTACAATATAGTTTTTGATCATTCCAGCAACGGCAACATTCAAAACCATCTTACCCTGGCTGCAGGGATTTTATCAGGGGTGCCTTATCGCGAAGAAGCGTCCCGAAATCGTCGGAACATATAATGCTCGCCTCTTTAGCCGACAGTTCTATGACAATATGATGTTTGTTATAAAAAATGGTTCGATTTCTGTGTTCGGAATTCCCTTGATTTTTATGCCACATCGATTATAAGACAGTATTATGATATTTTAAGTGAAACTACTGCCACAAGTATAATGAAGTTTTCATTAATCGTCTAAATCGCGAAAATATTTTAATTGTTATCTTAGCTGACGAAAGAAAACCTATAAGAGAGCTAGCGCTTCGACAAATAATTAAAATCCGCGAACGTTCTTTGGGTTTTACGCCGATAAGGGTTTTTAAGCTATCGCCGTTTAATTTAAACGCAAAAGACTATATTGACATAATCGACTGGGATAAGATGTGGCAACCACCATTGACGAAACAAATAGCAGATGAGACCATTTATGAAGCCATTAATAAAAATCTGGACATAGTTGAAAGTGAAATTTTGCCTTTATTCCGATTGATGCCATGTCACACGCAAGCTACTGAGAGATGCATCAAGTTGGTCACAGAATCCTGTTCTGCATTTTGTGGGTCAGAAAGACGTGAAGGATGAATCAGAAACAAACCTCAATCGTGTCGTATCGTTTAACACAAAAAAACATTACAAGACTATGTGATTTCCTGAATTTCTTTATTTTTTTATTTATTCTTTGTTGATTGCATTTTTTATTCTTAGTTATAATTACAATTCTAGTTTCAAGTATTAAAAAAATAATAAACATTGTACTTAACAAAAATCGTTTAATTAAGCTCAGACTGAATCCTAGATTTAGACGATTAATGAAAACTTCATTATACTTATGGCAGTACTTTTACTTAAAATATAATAATACTGTCTTATTAACTTTTAATTGTCTCCTCCTAGAGCATCTTTTCCACAGCCCGCCCCAAAGATATATAAAAAAAAACGATCCACCCTACAATAATTTGATAAGGTTGTTGAAATTTTTTGTGTTAATAAATATTATTGTTAAAACCAATTTATAAGTAGTTGATAGATATGTGGTGTCACCGCAGTACCTACTGGAGCACGTAGGTATGTGCGAAAACATAAAGTAAAAAAACAGTATATGCAAGAAAATTTTATTAACCTATTAAAACATTTTTTAAATTCGCAATTTGAAGAATAGAAGTTGCACTTTGGCTGTGGTTAATATTAGGTTTCTTGCTTATCTTAAACAGGCGTCACGGACAAAGTCATTGATGATTGTAGAAGGTTATTTAACGCCAACCTTGTTATGGTGCCTGAAAAAAAATATTTTTGAATATATTTGTCTAATTAATTTCTTCCTGCTAATGTGGTAGTAGGAACTTATAGGTTCTATACTACCATTTTAGACTTGCTAAATATAGAACATATACCTATTTTTCACCGACTTCTTAAAAAAGGAGGTTTTCAATTCGATATTTATATGTAGGTAGGTATGTGCTTTGATATTTTCGTCAATACGAATAAGAATAAATTTATTGGTCCATTGTTACAAAATAAGTTTCAGAAAATAATATTGTATGCTTACTGTAACTAGAATAATTAAATTTATCATAGCAATAAAACAGTGGTCCCCAAACCAGTCAGCGCGCAGCGCCTGTATCTTAGGGGCCTGAGTTGCGATAACATAAAATTTTATTCGTAACATGTTTGCGTTAGCTTCAAATTAATTTCAAGATGTTTGAAAATGGACAGGATAGTTAATTAAATATGGGTAGCGAAATATAGAAATAATAATAAATTGAACAAAATAAAATAATTCTAAATAATGTTATAATATGTGTGTGTGTGAGTGAGTGAGTGTGTGTGAGTCAGTGTGCGTGTGGTGGTGAGATGTAGTTGTGGTTTTTGTGAACTTCTGTCTAATGTCAAAAATATGTACGAGAATTGTACGAAATTGTACGCAAAATTAAAAAAAAATGTACTATAAAGACTTCGCAAAAAACAATAATCAACGTGTCACCGCCAGGAAGTATTCTTTCTAGCGGGCGCTACATATACAATGTCGCCCATGCGCATGTGACCGCCCGTAATTTTCTGAATATTCATGAAAAAATATCGAAAATAAACTTCAAAAGGGGGGTCTATCTATAACATTTTTCACTAGTTTTTTTTAAATAAATACACAATTTTTTACCGAAAAAATGACTTCGATTCCGTTTTTTCTTTCGTAGTCGATAATTTTTTGTAAAAATTTTAATTAACCTGTTAAAATAACTCATAAGCTTTTGGAAATAATAAACAGAATCCAAATCGACCCATAAACTTCGGAGATGTGTCAAAAAACAGAAAGCAAATCTTTAAAAAATTAAAAATTGAATAACATGAAAAATATTATAGATAGACCCCCCCTTTTAGTTTATTTTCGATATTTTTTCATGAATATTCAGAAAATTACGGGCGGTCACATGCGCATGGGCGACATTGTATATTTCACTAAGTAGTGTTCCACTTTTAGACTATATTATGGGCCAAGAAAAATGTACGGAAAGTGTATGTTCAATTTGTATAACACTTTGGGTATATCTATGCTCTGTCTAATGTCAAAAATATGTACGAGAATTGTACGAAATTGTACGCAAAATTAAAAAAAAATGTACTATAAAGACTTCGCAAAAAACAATAATCAACGTGTCACCGCCAGGAAGTATTCTTTCTAGCGGGCGCTACATATACAATGTCGCCCATGCGCATGTGACCGCCCGTAATTTTCTGAATATTCATGAAAAAATATCGAAAATAAACTTCAAAAGGGGGGTCTATCTATAACATTTTTCACTAGTTTTTTTTAAATAAATACACAATTTTTTACCGAAAAAATGACTTCGATTCCGTTTTTTCTTTCGTAGTCGATAATTTTTTGTAAAAATTTTAATTAACCTGTTAAAATAACTCATAAGCTTTTGGAAATAATAAACAGAATCCAAATCGACCCATAAACTTCGGAGATGTGTCAAAAAACAGAAAGCAAATCTTTAAAAAATTAAAAATTGAATAACATGAAAAATATTATAGATAGACCCCCCCTTTTAGTTTATTTTCGATATTTTTTCATGAATATTCAGAAAATTACGGGCGGTCACATGCGCATGGGCGACATTGTATATTTCACTAAGTAGTGTTCCACTTTTAGACTATATTATGGGCCAAGAAAAATGTACGGAAAGTGTATGTTCAATTTGTATAACACTTTGGGTATATCTATGCTCATAGGTATATTAATTTGTTAATAAAACATTCGATTATAAATAATTATTTACTTTTCAATCATCTTCCTATGAACATCAATTAATGACACGTAATTGCCTTGGATGTTGATCTTGATACTTTTTTGGCCATATCGACAAATAATTCCCACATGTTGTGATGAAATTATTTTACACAAAGTAAAGCGGTTGCCTGGGTTCGAACCCATGACCTACGACTTGTAAGTTGGGGCCGTTACCAACGGGCCAACCACATTTCTGTTCTGTGGGGCCAACACTGCTTATAAAAAAAAAAAACAAAAACATTTTAGCAAAAAATAACCGAGTTCCAACAAAATCACAAAACTGTTTTTTTTTTTTGTTGATCAGTTTTTCTACGTACATTGCTAACATAATCAAAATTGAGAATCTATCTTCTTATAAAAAGATACTTACGGCTTGAGTCCAAGCATATTTTTTTTTTCTTCAGTCGTTAAATGACATTTTAAATATATTCCTAAACATACACATTTTTCAGATAATCCTTACAAAACATAAACTTGCAAGGTGTTTCGATTTTTCTGATGAGAAGTGTATTTTACACAAAGTAAAGCACCTGCCTGGGTTCGAACCCATGACCTACAACTTGTAAGTCGGGGCCGTTACCAAAGGGCCACCACTACTCATAAAAAAAACAAAAACACTTTAGCAAAAAAAACCGAGTTCCAAAAAAAACACAAAACTGTTTTTTTTTACAGTTTTTCAACGTACATTGTCCGAATTATTGACATCATCTAAATTGAGTATATCTTCTAATAAAAAGATACTTACGGCAATAGTCCAAACATATTTTTTTGTTCTTCAGGCGTATAGTCAGCAAATTTGTTAAGGCCGAATGTCGCAGTCGTGCTTTTACGATTCGATTCGTTTATGCTCACCAACGACTTTTTAAAAGCGTCATAATGGACAAGCAGACTCAATTCATCTGTATAAGTTTTATTGTAATCTTTCTTATACTGCACGTATAATTTAGGTGCGTCATCTACATCGTAAATTATCTTTTCTTCACCGTACACGCAGGCTAAGAAAGCAAGTAAAATACCAAAATATATAACACCGGCTTTCATGGTTATAGTTCTTCAAGAACACTATCCTCCATAACTTAAAAATGTTGATATTTATAGTGTTGTGTATCATGTTGATATGAAATTGATTTTGTCGGTACCTTATTATTTCTATTTATTAACGAATTGGTATGTTTTTCTAGGCTTATTAAATCTCTTAACAATAAAAAATGTTGAATACACATTGCAATATTTTTTTTATACGCCTTCGATTCATCAATTATAATTTAATGATACGGACTGTATCACAATAACAACTGTCAAACGGACGAATAGCGCGCACAATCAAGTGCACACGCGTTTGCAATCAACTGTATTTTTCTCAAAATTGTTTTTTTTTACATAATATATAAATTTGTTTGTTTGTTACGCTTTCACGCTTAAACAGCTGAACAGATTTGGATGACATTTGGCACATGGGTAGACCATGACCTCGACAAGAACCTTTTATCCCGATATTCAAACGGAAGCAAGACTTATGCGGGTGAAACCGTGGAGCGCAACTAGTTAAATTATAAAAATAAACGGAAATTATCTAAATTAAAAAATCTAGTCTATGCGCAGAAATTATGTTCCTACATAATCGTAATTGTATCGATAGGACTTAAAATTCATACTACCACATCACTAAACCATAGGTAATTCCAAGCGGTCGTTGCTGTTTACATTTTTGGCATTTTTGAGCATGATGGACTGTACAAACTCTTACCGGTTTTTTGGTGAGAGGTTATACGACTTTGGCGGGTGGGTTGGAGCCATGGCCTCCAAAAATTGTGGAGATTATGTATATTTGACTGAGACTTTACAAAAAAAAAAGAAAGGACTTTGGATCGTAGGTTTAAATGTCTTTGATGGGTGGTTACGTAAACGTATTCGTGTATAGGTAGGTATATTACATCGAAGGTAAATAAAAACACCAAATAATATGTACAGAGTTCTTTATTGTTTTTTAAAAGCTAGGTTCTAATAAAAAATTGCCTTAATCTATTTAATTATATGAACATAATTAAATTGCTACATCTAACTTGTAAATTCAATCACAGTTTGCATTCAACATTTTTAATATTAAATACGATAAATCAATCGAAAGAATAGGTAAATACATAATTAGCTATTCTCGGGAACATATTTATCTTAAGTTTTTACAAGATAATATTAAAAAAACTACAAGTATCACAATCTAAATATCTTCAGAGAGTTTTAACAAAGCGATATTTTGAATCACGAGCGCAGCGAGTGATTCAAGTGTTAGAATCCTGAGCGACGCGAGTGATTCATGGCCCTCGATATAAATCCGTTTTATTCAAGAGTTGCATACTATACTTTATACCATGACTACAAGAAAAAGAAAGATTTAAGCGAATATAGACATTTAATAAAAGTTAACACGTTCAGTGTCGGGAGCCCTCCTGGAGGGTTCACCTACTTCGATATGGGATGTCGGGAGCCCTCGCGGAGGGCTCATTTTAAATGTAGACATTCAGTGTCGGGAGCCCTCCTGGAGGGTTCACCTACTTGGATATGGGATGTCGGGAGCCTTCGCGGAGGGCTCATTTTAAATGTAGACATTCAGGGTCGGGAGCCCTCCTAGAGGGTTCACCTACTTGGATATGGGATGTCGGGAGCCCACGCGGAGGGCTCATTTTAAATGTAGACATTCAGTGTTGGGAGCCCTCCTGGAGGGTTCACCTACTTGGATATGGGATGTCGGGAGCCCTCGCGGAGGGCTCATTTTAAATGTAGACGTTCAGTGTCGGGAGCCCTCCTGGAGGGTTCACCTACTTGGATATGGGATGTCGGGAGCCCTCGCGGAGGGCTCATTTTAAATGTAGACATTCAGTGTCGGGATCCCTCCTGGAGGGTTCACCTACTTGGATATGGGATGTCGGGAGCCCTCGCGGAGGGCTCATTTTAAATGTAGACATTCAGGGTCAGGAGCCCTCCTAGAGGGTTCACCTACTTGGATATGGGATGTCGGGAGCCCTCACGGAGGGCTCATTTAAAATGTAGACATTCAGTGTCGGGAGCCCTCCTGGAGGGTTCACCTACTTGGATATGGGATGTCAGGAGCCCTCGCGGAGGGCTCATTTTAAATGTAGACGTTCAGTGTCGAGAGCCCTCCTGGAGGGTTCATCTACTTGGATATGGAATGCCGGGAACCCTCGCGGAGGGCTCATTTTAAATGTAGACGTTCAGTGTCGGGAGCCCTCCTGGAGGGTTCACCAACTTGGGTATGGGATGCCGGGAGCCCTCGTGGACGTTGGAAGTGAAACCTCCCGGAGGTTTCACTTCCAACTACGAATAATAAAAGTCATAGACTTTTATGGCGGAATGATGATATGAGTTCTATGAAAATGGGTGGAGTCGAAAGTGTTAAGGAGGTTGTATAGCATTGAGATAGAGGTCGAATACATTGGTGTGTTCTAAATTCAAACACCAAAATAGTGATTAAAAGAGCTTTTTATCACTGTTTTCAGTGAATAAAATAAGCTTTTTAGAGGGGGAATGGTATAAAATATTTTGTCCCCGACTAATACACACTATTTTTCATCACTACCTATGAGAAAAATAAAAAGCTAACTCGTTTTTTTTATACTAACTCGTTTTTTTTTTTACATTAAACCTTTACGCGAGCTCCTCCAACCTTACTACGCAAATCAGTACGCTATCAAGAGCACGGAGTGGACCAATCAGAAGAGAGAAACCTCAAACTCCCTAGGGAGCAAAGTTGAAATTTGCGTAGTTAGGTTGGAGGCGCTCGCGTGAAACTTAGATCGATGACGCATTTAAAGATAAAACAATATACCAACAGGTTTCCTAAATTAATTCAAGATAATAATGTATAAAATTTCTCTGAAAATAATAACCTATGACTATTCTGAAGAAATTTCTTAGTTTTCTGAGCACAACTTAATAATATAGCGAGAATGCAGCGAATCATACGTCTCAGAACAATGGCAATTGTTTTTGAAACATGAAATATCACCGTTTTGCTTAATATTTTACTCCCGTCGACACACAAATCGCTGTATCATGAGTTCATGACCGCATTACATGCCATTCTTTCTGTAATTTTGATCGTATAGTACGACGTACAATAGAAAAATCCTTATTAATAAACATTAAAAACTAAAAAGCCGTATCATTACTGGTAGCCTGCGCGTCCTCCGTACCTGCAACAATAATGTCAAATTGAAAATTGAATGTCGCACTATATTGCGGGGCGCAATCGAAATAATTTGTCCACCAAACGAATTATTGTGATTGCATATTAAACCACCGATTGGCGTGATTCCAATAATGCTTAATAAACCCAACTGTCCTACCAATATGTCACGTTCAACTGCCAAGTAATGAGAAATGTTTATCGGGCTTTAAAAGTTTCATGATAAGGCATGCGAGTGTCACGTTTTTGTGAAATTGTTTACAAGACACTAATTGTTCAGAAATGGTCGGTGCGAATAGAATATCTCAATTGGAACGAAGTTCCCTTTCGCGCGTTGCGAAAGGGGGCTAGACGGAAAAAATTAAGACCAAAAGTTGTAACGACACTTTTTGTTTTATAATTCAGAGCCATCTAGTATAGTAAGATTTTTAGCCTTGTTAAAATTATACTAGATGGCAGAGCCATCTAGTATAATTTTTACACGGCTTTGAACAAGGCTCTGTATTAAATATAATATGCAGCTAAAAGAACTTCCTTCCCACCGGGTGTCCCACGACACCTCCCGACTTTTTTTATTTTAATATAATTGAAACCAAAGATGATAAGGATTGAAGGATGATCTTGGCCCAAGAAAATTTATCATTGCTTTTTACCCGTGACAACACCAATGAAAGTTAATAAATACGAATAACAAAAAATACTAGATGATCTCGATCTTCCTATACGAGTAAGTATTATCGGCACACGGAAGTGACACTTTTCGTCACCCTATACAACGTTATTTTTTGTTTATACTAAACCTCTTAAGGGGTCGTTGTACTCATCATTATGAACAACTTTCACTAGGGGACCAAAACTGAAATCGCGAAAAAAAATCAGATGTTCCCGAAATAAGGGTTCCGTACCAAAATGGTAAAAAGGAACCCTTATGGTGCAGCGCAATCTGTCCGTCCGTCTGTCTGTCCCAGCTGGATGTCTCAAGAACTACTAATACTATCAACTTGAAATTTGGAATAGTTTTAGATGACGGTTGCCCAACTATTTTCCAAATAAGAAAGATTTTTTTTTGCAACAGGTTCTGATTGTTAAAAAATCGAAGTGGGCATGTTGCGTGATGATATGTAATAAAATATTTATAACCAGTATGTTAATGTAGTTATCTAAGAAAATATTTATATCTAGTATCATAGTGAAAATAGTTATAACTATAATAAACTAGTTTCTTAAAGTTATAACAAATTTTACTAGTAACTAGCAGAATTAGTTATAAACTAGGTATAACTTACCTCTGAGGAAGGATTTCAGCTGGATGCTGTCACAGAAGATGGGCTCAGTTAAGACGTCGCTGAGTTGATCTTTGACCGACTGCCGCGCGTTGCACCATATCACACGACCCGTCCGAGACCAGTCCAGCACTAACATTTTCATACTCTGGAACAAAACGTACAATGAAGTGAGTGAAATGACCCATCAAATCGTCATCTACGCATTCTGTACATCTAATTTCCCGATGGCCGGAGTAGCCTAGGGCGACCCAAGCTCAGACGGTTGAATGGCGTAGAACAAGATTTAAGAACTATTGGAGTGAGAAATTGGGGAGAAGAAGCCGGAAATAGGTGACGGTGGAGAAATATACTTGACTAGGCTAAGGCCCATCTGCAGCTTAACCGTTAGAGAACGATGATACTTACCAGTCAGTAAGAATATTCTCGAATTAATAGTTACATAACATGATTTGTAAGATCAAAAGATTGCCTGATGTTGGCTGATGCTTCTATACCAGCAAAATAACTGACTGTAACTATTAATTGAAACTGAGCTTGCAACTTGAGGAGCAGTGGTGGCCCAGTGGTATCGGCCCCGACATACGAGTTGTAGGTCGTGGTTTCGAACCCCAGCAGGCGCTTTACTTTGTGTAAATAATTTCATCACCACTGCTCACCACTCACATCGTGAGGAAACCGGCATGTCTTAGAACCAAAAATTCGAAGACATGTGACATCTACCAACCCGCACTGGGCCCGCGTGGTAGATTACAGCCCACTCCCTCTCACAGAGAGGAGGCCTGTGGCCCAGCAGTGGGAACATTAATAGGCTGATTATGTACCTATGTATGTTATGTAACTATTAATTAAAGGTACGTAGCTTTACGCCCAAATCAATTTCCTCCGCTCTACCCTATTATGGAGTGAACTAAATATATCGAGAAATCGATTATAATATTATAGTAATAGGTAGAATATGAAAATTTTAATTTACCACACGTTAAGTACGTGTGGTAAATTAATTAAATTAAATTGATACGTAAATGTAACACTCTGTACACGCGCGTTTGTCTTTCCACGTTGAAAGACAAGTGCGCGTGTACAGAGTGCAGTGCAGTTACATTTACGTATCAATTTAAACAAATTTGTGAAATTTTTTTTTAAAAAATATACTTATATTTTTTTTTGTATATTAATATTTTTCTAGCATGTATGGATGCTATACGATTGCGGGTCAACGGGAACGCCCTCTGTTAGTTAACATACTGTATATTAAACTATTTTAGGTGACTTGTCTAAAAGCTTTGCTGCAGAAACAGGTATGGTCTGCAACAAAATTATCAAATAAATATGTAAACAAAAATGTATCAGAAAATTTACATAATATATGTGAATGCCAATTTGTAGTGCCACAAATTGTGTGCTTTGATTTGATTATTTGAATGAATAAACCCGAAATTCTAATTTCAACTCACCTTAAAGATGTTTTTGATTTGACAATTGAGGTTAATAATACGATATATTGAGGTTACGTTTTCGTCGAAGATTTTTCAATTTCAATTTAATAATGTTATTCAAATTAAAGTTGTTGGGAAAAAAGGGCCTGCATAATACAGAAAATATGTTACTAATTCTCTTAAATTGAGTGTGAGAATTTAACCCAAACAGGATTTGTTTACACTTTTACCAGATACTTCTGGAACAGACTATAGAGTACTTCTCGTGGGGAGGAAGTTCCTCTCTATAAACAGTGTCTGTAACTTTTGATAACTAAACCATTTTCGTTCTAGTGCTGGTAAAACATAAAAGTAACAGAGTATTTTTAAAGGTTGAAATAAAATGTAAAAGACGTACCTGTAGAAAAGTGTAGTCCAATCTGTATAACGCGTCACAGTAGATCACAAGTAAGTCTGCAGACTTAACGCCACTAGATTCGACGTCGTTTTTTCTCCTGTCGCTATGAGGAACAGACGTGGCCGCTCCGTTCGTACTGGGCACGTTCCATTGACCACTTTTAGGAGTTTCAGTCTCTGGGACCTTGCTTATGGTATGTATTGTCGTGATGGAAGTAACGGTGGGTTCGGTTTTTTGTTGTAGCATGAAGAGTTTGTTCCGAACGCGCTCGGCGCCCGAGAAGTGAAGACGCCCTACGGGATGAATTGCGTAGTGTGGCGGGAGGGCGCCGTTCTGTTTATAAATAAATAAGAACTGTAAATAACAATTAAATAACAATATATAAAAACGTGGAGACCTCAGTCACATCGCAAAATCTGTGACGTCACCCGAAATTCTCTTAAGAAAATGCCCCAAGTTTTGTGTTGCGTAGTCTCACGTCGGCGGCTTTTATTTATGTCGGTACTAACAGTAAATACAAGATAGATGGATAGAATAACATCATTCTGATCAATTAAAAATAATCCTTCTACCGAGTGTTACCATTTTAGAAGGCTTTAACAAAAACTCCTTATTAGGTATATAAAACTTAAAAAAAAACAACTTATTAAAAAAAAAAAATACTACAAAGAAACTTTCATTTCGGAAATCGGTGGCTTTTTATCTGTACCTATTTTAGTTTTTTGGTTATTTTTTTTATGTAAAATAGTTTTCTATTTTTAGCATAGTTCAAAAATGGAGAAGTCTATTTGTTCGTCTGTATGTAATATTTATTTTTTCACACTACTTGCTATGTAAACAACAGTGACAGGAAAGATTATAACATCATCAAGATACAAAAGTCGATTAAATACGTATAATCGAAGCTAACTTAAAAACTACCCAAGCAAAGTTAGTAATATTTACCACCGCGCAAGCTTAATCTACCAAAATAAAAAATAATTTTCAAAATCAGTCCAAAATTGACGAAATGAAAATTATCGATGAAAAACAAAAACACATACAGACTAATCTAACCACCTAACCTGTTCCTTTTCTGAAGTCGGTTAAAAAGGGCGGCGGGCAAATATTAGTGCCTGTTAATTCTGAAAAAGGGCGGCGGGCAAATATTAGTGCCTGTTAATTCTGAAAAAGCAACTGTAATAATGTATAGTTGTGAACACTTTCGACGTTGTCAAAAATATGGGAAAAACTTAATTGCGAAATTGAACTTCGTAATTATTAGAGAAATTTGTCCTTTATCAATCAAATTTATTTATTTCCAGATCATACAATCCAATTTGTTAGTATATAATCATCTTAAACACTAGTGTTAGTACATAACAATATTTGGGAAATTCTGGTCATGATTACTAGTAATGTCAAAACTATCAATAATAATGTCTGTTATAAACTATTTACCTATTCAGTAAAACGGACAAAATATTCACATCAAAGCAGAATGCATTAAAACTTGTTTCAGTAAATACACAACATAGTTACATACGTTACGAAATTACCTGCTTTTAAATTCTATTGACTAGCTTAAAATTTACACACGAAATATATGAAGCAGCGAGAACTTTCAGTATGCATGCTTGACTCACATTTGATAGAATTTTATTCAAACTTACTGCAAAAGTTGCACGTTATGTACAGAGACGCCTTTTCACATCTAAGTTCAAACGCTTTACCTTCATTCAGGGTTATTTAGTCGTTCAACTCTTTGAGGAAGAAAATAGAAGATCTTACTGAAGAATAATGATCATTAGCCCAATATTGTATGAAGTTAAGTGACAAATTTGAAATTAATTAATTAACGCAGTGAATTTATCACTTGCTGACGAATAGAATTTGGTTTGTGGTTTGCCGCAAATCAGTAACATCACGATGCGCAGCAAAACGTACCTGCCATGTTTTGTCTCTGCATCACCCTAAGGTTGACTGGTAGAAAATGCTACAGGAATTAAGTCCGCCTTTGTACAGTATTTTTTTACTTGTGCATATAGTTTTAATAAAAATTAAATAAATAAGTAAAACGCGTCCACTTATGTGAGTATGACATTGTGACCTAACTCCACCAGTCTTCATGATAAACTTTCAGGGATGGTTGAGAATGTTAGCTTAGCTGTGAGTTTACCACATCAAGCACATTCCCTTTGTGGCTACTGGCCATTGATCGTGACCAAGCAAACATGTCTTGTTGTAAACGTAGCTTTATAATAAGATTTTATAATTATGATATAGTTAATCAATTTAAGCGTGACCTTGCGAAAATCTATTATAAAATACAATAGACGTAGATATATTTAGCAACCTACTCCGCATAACTATTCCTAAAGAGTCATAAAAAACCCTGTAAGAAATCGACACGTGTTTCACCTCTTAACGAGGCATCCTCAGGATGACGATTGACTTTTCAAGGCGTGTTGCCACGCCGAGCGCCGGACTATTTTTTATGACTCTTGAATAGTTAAGCAGAATAAGTTATTAAATATAACAACCATCCGTCCGTCCGTCTATTGTATTTTATTTTATGTGATCACCTAACCAAGACTTTCCTCTACTAGGTTAGGGGGTAGGCTTCAATTCCAACTAGGCGACTCACTTGCGTCATCCAATTACTGGAGAATAACGATATTTTCACAACTATCATACTTACGGGGATTTGAGCAACTGGACTCTAACTTTTTCGTTGGCTATGCTCGGGGGGGGGGGGGGGTACAGGGGTAAGTGAACCCCCAACGGTTTCAAATTATTTATTTTCAAAAAAAAGTGTGGTCCAGTCTGTTACAAAACAATATAATTTTAAGTAAGATAAAGGTTTAAGTAAAATAAAATCGAAACGTCTGAATGTCAGTTGCTGTCAGTAACATTCATTCATTCATCATTCATCGATCTATGTGATAGATATAGATCTATCAAGAAATTGCTTCAATAATGAGCGCTGAAGTAGCAGGCACAACACCTTCATTGAAAAAGAATTAATACCAAAAACAGCATAATGCAATACAAGATATTATTATGGGAGACACTTCTTATCTGGCTGGCTTGGCTCTGAAGTAGTTGATCAGGTTTATACTTACATCAACATACTGCACGTCTAGCGGAGGCCGGGAGTGGTAGAACAGCAGTAGCAACGCGTCGATGCCCACGCCGCAGCACAGACCGATCTCGATGCCCAGGAACAGACAGCACAGGAATGTGCCCAGCAAAGGGATGATGTCCGTTCCTGAGAGCAAGTTGTAATGTCAGATTTATACTCTAAGCCGACGTTCGCACGGATGTGTTTTTATCGCGGCGATTTTTTTCGTACAATGGATTTTCAACTCTCTGTATTGACCTGAGCATTGAGAATCCAACAGCGCGCCTTCAGCGCGTATCCCAGCGCGTCAAGAAAACATACTGTTGGATATTCAACTCTCGGCGATAAGCGGAGCGTCGAAAATCTAATACGCGAAAAAAAATCGCCGCGATAAAAAAAACGTCCGGCTTTTAAGTAAAGATAAAATATATGCATTTATAGTTTCCACGGGCGCATAATCAGCCTACTACGTACTCACTGCTGAGACACAGTCCTCCTCTCTGTGAGAAGGGCGGTCGCGCGTTTAGGTATTAATTGGGTGATGTTTTCATCACGACATGAGGCATAATGAGTATTCATGAGGCATTTGTACTCGTATAATACGAGAGAAAATAAAGATAAACAGAGAAGTAATCTCAAACGAAAGATTACCATTCTTATAGACCATTTTTTAGGTCTTGCCAAAACTAACCTATTAAAAAATATTCAGTACAAAATAGATATAATAGTGGTACTTAATTGTTCCAAGAAAATCTAGCTGAAATTGTATTATACAATTGTTTATTTTTTTGCTCATTGTAAACGGTATTCTATATTCTTTCTTTGCGTCACAAAAGGTCTCATTTAAAAATATTTCAACTTAACGAAAATTAGGAGATATTTAATAGAAAAGCTGTAAAAATATTTCCAAGAAAGGCCCAGCTAATATTGTACTACTAGCCTATTACGTGCTCAATTTAAACGAAACGTTTATACTAAGGTAGGTACTCTTTCTTGTACTACAAAAGGTTGTATTGTAGGTAATTAAATAAATCTCAATTTAGAGCAAAACAACATGACAAGTGCCTACAAAGCGACCCAGCCCTGTTAATAAGACTAGAAATGTCGTGACGTTTATAACGCTGATGAGTACTAGGAAATGAGATCCAGACCTCCAACATAAACCCACAATAATAATAATGTTTTAGCTGGAAAACGGATTTCAAACCGGAAAATAACATCCTACCCTTTGCAGCACAAAATATTAAACATTATGCAAAAATATCATAACAACATACATGAGTTTATTCATTTGAGCCCACATTTTCATTAAAACAGCTTAAGCCTGTAGGCGTGACAACGAATTTACGCATACTCCTATATTAAAAACTTCTTTCAGTACCGCTGACGGAACCTTAATGAACATAATTCCATCTGTTCATAATTTTGTAAGCAGCTTCCTAGGTTACATACGTGTGGCGTGTATAAATTCACGGCGAGACGTAGGCTCAGTTTAGGTATTAGTAACAATACCGTCAAAGCATTCATTAAACTGGTACTTCTTTGTCTTCGTTATCATAAAAGAAAATTGAGTTATTTAGGAGAAACGTGTCAGGAAAGTTGCGTAAGCTAATCTGACGTCGCACAGGGAATCGATGCCATACAAACGGTCGGATATAGAATTTCAAAAATACGAATTTGCTAATTTCGAAAATCGAATTATGGATTCGTATTGCTCAGCTTACTTATATGATAAGCTTTTCAAAATAAAATATAGATATTGACTTATCTGCAAAGGTTGGATCCGGGGGGCATAAGAATATGTTTGAGGGGAATGTCACAGATGACCTATTCCACCCTATTGTAAAACCGATTGAGGAAATAGAAGAGACTCGCCAGTTTTTTTTTTTTGGGTCCATTTCTATACATTGAAAACGGTTATTGTAAAATATCATCCAAAACTGAAGCCAAATCGAAAAATGCTTCTCACATTTCTTATTGTATATATTTAGAGCGAATACGAATCCATCATTCGATTTTTGAAATTAGCATATTTGTATATTTGAAATTCTATGTCCGACCGTTTGTATGGAGTCGATCCACTATGTGTCGGTAAAGTGATACTGGTGGAAAAGCGTGTTATGTTTTTAAAGGGCATTATATAATAACTTTATTTCAGACTATCCTATTACAGAGTCATCCATATTTGTGTTAGTAAGTACTTATGAACTATGTTAGTAAAACACAAAAATAAAACAAACGACATCACATTGACACATGGAGTGCGATCCAGTGCCTAAGAAATGGACCGTCTAACCGGTCCGCTACTACTTTCAGAATGCTGTTAGAGCTTGCTCGGATACGGTGCAGTATGGAAGCCGCTCTTTCTCATGATGACATGAAAGCCATCAATCCGAGCCTCCATAAACATGCCGGACGCACTACAGCATCTCGGTAGCCCCAACAATATTCTAAAAGCGTTATTATATTGTACACGAAGGGCATTGAGTGCCCGCTGACCCACAGGGTGCACGAATAAAACGATTGACAGTATGTCCTGAACATTGTGCACTTTACCTCATTCGGGCACCGTTTAAACCTGCGAGCCAGCATGTTCCCACGGACAACCAACGCCCTTCGTTCCCTCTCAATGTCCACGTCATCAGCGAGGTATTAGGTATCCCGTTTATTTTATCAGTTTGAAGAGTAGCAAATAGTGCTAATATAATTGAAACTAAAACTGGTCGTTTTGAAAATACACTGCACAATACCAAGTTATTTGTAAACTATATACCTAATATCTATTCATATTTATGGTATTTCAGCAAAAAATCTCAAACACACTAATCAGTCCTAAACCTTCCAATCTTATCGGATCCCATCCACCATCACACTTAGCAAAGTTTACTAACTTCACAAGTATTTTTCTAGCACTTCCAGAATGAGGGTAAAGAGACACGAAATAACAGGAGCGACAATGACTGAAACTTGGCAACTCTTGAACTTTGTCTACCACCAAGTGGAATAACATTATAATCTTTAGTGGGATTACAAGGGGTCTCCCAAGTACTTGACTGAATACGAAAATGGAATTTAATGGAATACGATAGTAGGTAAATATTTGGTTTTCCTCCCATTCAAATTATTCCAAACGTTTCTTAAGTGTTGAAAGGCGTTGCTGTGAAATTATCTTTTCACGGCCTTATACCTTGTTTTAACGTTTTACGAGATATTTTAAAAGCCAAAGTCAAATCTAAAACAAAGCCGCTTTTCGCATGTTTCTGAGTGACCGCTTAGATCTTCAAAACTACACAATGGATTTTTATATTATTGTTTTCATCATCAGTTACGAGCGTTATTGTTGTATTGTTAACTTAGATAATAGGTACAATCGTCCATTGGCGAAGAGGCGTGAAAGACGAGGTATTTTTTTTTTAGTTTGCAAAATAAAAAGAAAACCTTATTTTATACTCACTGCTACTTTTCCAGAGTTTCTTAACGATGCCAACATCGACCATTTGCAGGACAGCGCATACGATGACCGATGCGAGGGCGGCGCGCGGGATGAAGAAGAAATATGGCGTCAGTAATACTAGCGTCAGTATCACTATTATACCTGTATATTGAAATAAATACGTTAGCATTTAATATAGCAGTGATAGCCTGGCCGTGTGACCGTCAGACTACCAAGTCATAGGTTTTGAGTTCGAATCCAAGGCACGCACCTCTGACCACCTCTGACTTTTCGCATTCAAATTTTTATTTGCTTCAAAAAAGTTGAAGGAAAACATCGTAAGGAAACTCGGCATGCTTGAGAGATATTTCTAGACGGCATGTGATGCCTAGTTAGAGGCCCATGGGTGGCTTTAAAAGTCTGACACCAGGTTAGTCACTAGCCACACGAAAAGAAGAAGCATTTAATTGAGTTGGTAGATAATTCATTGGGGGCTGTGAATCTAACTCA
Source organism: Conistra vaccinii (assembly GCA_948150665.1). Lineage (NCBI taxonomy): Eukaryota > Metazoa > Arthropoda > Insecta > Lepidoptera > Noctuidae > Conistra > Conistra vaccinii. The sequence goes on along the minus strand of OX411323.1, from coordinate 9,520,200 downwards.
ATTTTCTGAATCAAAAAGATGATTACTTAAGAGGACGTTAGAAATATTATATGAAAATAATAGAGATCTGAAAGCCTTAAAACTTTATTTAGCAACGGTTGGAAGGGTCTAACCCTTTCAAATTTCCCGAAGGACAGTTAATTTCCCTTTAAAAAACAGGTTCAACCCTTTGATCGACAGCATATTAAGTAAACTCGTAACGTCTAAATAAATCCCGTGAAAGCAATGACATATTTTCAGCAGTCTCGCGAGCCAAAAGTCGACGTGAGTTATTTCATCTTTTAACCATAACGATAACTTCTGCACGAGATATCTGGGAGTAAAAGCACGTGCATTACCGGGAATCTCGTATCATCTAACTTTCAGGGTAACTGCATCGAACTAGTCACGCATCGAAGGAATTCAATCTTGCTCAAACTGAACAAGATTGAAGATTGCACACAATACACTGCATACAGTACAGTTACACACATGGATACAGTTCTAAAAAGTATTCTGCTTGCATCTGGTATGGTCTGTATTACTCAAATTCAAAATACTTTATTTCACATAAACCTACATGGGCACTTATGAAACGTCAGAAGCTAGGTGCACGGTTTCAATTGATCGTTTCATATGGAGAAGAGCCGGCTAGAAAGTGCACGGTTAGGCCGCATACAGAAAGAAAGCTGGAAACTTATAAGCGCTTACCGGCGCTTGCCAGCGCTGGTGCGTTCTACACAAAGGAAGCAGGTTGAAGCTGAATGTTCATTAATTTTAAATGGCAGCGCCCAGCGCTGACCAGCGCGTGTTGAAGCTTGTCGGAACTTGTCGGCACCGGTCAGTGCTTTTCGGCGCGCGTTCATATATTTTCCTGCGCGGGTTACCAGCGCTGTCAAGCGCCGATAAGCGCTTATAAGTTTCCAGCTTTCTTTCTGTATACGGCCTTACTCTTTTAAAAATAATTGGATTTTACAATATTTTCAAATAACAGTGTTAATAAGTATGGAAGGACAGTGTAGGCCTTTCAACAAGTACCAGGTATTTAACAAAATAGAAAATGTTCAAAAATCTAAAGCCTAAAGCTGTGTCCTTCACCACACAATCCTCACTTTTGAAAACTTCATGAAATTCAATTTTGAAAACGCCAAAAAATTGTCAAGAAATAGTCATAAATAGTCACCAAAGTTAAAAAAATAGTCGCATTAAGATTCCGAAGTTATAGCTATAAGTTAGTGAGGATTGTGGGGTGAACGTCTCCACACAATCCTCACCTCAGTGCAAGCAAACGGCTGGGAGTATCGACTTGGTTTCAATTCCAAAAAATAGTCAATAAATAGTCGTAACGCTATGCCAAATCTCGAAATTAGTCATTAAGAGGTTCCAGAGATATAAAGGTGTCTTGGTGAGGATTACGTGGTGAGCCTTTCTCGCCACAATCCTCACCTGATTACCGCGGAATGCTTACGTTTTTTCATTTGAAATTGGTGTCAAAAAATAGTCAAGAAATAGTCGTCTCCAACCACCATAATTTCGACCTGGTTTAATATGTAGAAGTATGTTAAATTTCTATGTAAACTTCTACATACATTTTCGAGACGAGTACAGCCGAGCACAAAATTATTATGTTCGTATTTGTAGTGGTCAACAAATTTTTTGTTTGTATTATTGTTAGTTATGTAGCTATTTTAGGTAGGTATTTTAACTATGTTTTATATGTAATAATGAATAACATAATCATAGCATATTATAAAATAAAAACTACCGAACGGATATTCCTGCAGTTTTCACCAATTGACGGAGTGATTCATAAGGAAGGTTTAAGTGTAGTATAGAATTTTTGCGAAGCCGGGTCTATAATTATCTTTATATATCTGAATTTACAGAATTCATGATTTCTGTTACTAAGTACCTACATACACATACCTGTTAAACTGTGTAACATGTTTTATTTTCCTAACAAAACTATTCGATCGTAAACTCGTAAAACAATAAATTTGCGGACATTTTTGGAAACTTGTTTGTCTTTTGGCATTATACTATATTTAGTTACTGAATTGCCCAAAATTAAAAAAAAGCACGTTAGCAATGGATTTTCATATACCTTTTCTGCCTACTCAGCACGTTAACCATGAATTTTCATAATTTTTTTCGATCCGCACATTTGTACAACAATAATGATTACGTACATTCTGCCTCATTAAAAAAAAAGTATAATGGTGCTTACCGAGCACGTATAGTATAAAGTAAATATTATACCATAATATTTACTTTATAAGTACCTTTTCCCGGTCTACTGCCCACAATCGCAGTAGACCGGGAAAAGTGGAAAGAGGGAAGGGAGGCCTTTGCCCTTCAGTGGGACAACACAGGCTTATAATAATAATAATATACCATCCTACTTAAAAACAAAGTAGAGAATATAAAATTATAATGAATATCTGTAGGTTTTTAATAATAGGTAAGTAGGTAGAAGTCTTAATTTCTCATACTACAATAAAATTAATCTGAAATAAAGACTTAGTGCGGATTTCACCAGTGAAATTGAACGCGTTCAGCACATCTAAACGCGTTGAAATATAACAATTTTGACACTGACAGCTCTTGAACGCGTTTTAGAAATGCTGATCGCGTTCAGTTTCATTTGTGAAATCAGTTAACTCAAAGCCAACCGGAATGAAATGTCTAAATGAAATAGCAAGAAACATATTTAAAATTGGAAGAATATCATGTACAGGTAGATTGGTATTTATTAAACTCTGACAGAAATAATAAATACGTAAGTAACTACAATATTTTATTACCGTATATTAATATACAACAATATTAAAATAAATTTGCAATTTAAGTATTCGCGACTGTACCAAAACATAATGTATGTAGAAGTTTAGATGGAAATTTAACATACTTCTACATAATAAACCAGGTCGAAATTATGGTGGCTGGAGACGACTATTTCTTGACTATTTTTTGACAATTTCAAATGAAAAAACGTAAGCATTCCGCGGTAATCAGGTGAGGATTGTGGCGAGAAAGGTTCACCACGTAATCCTCACCAAGACACCTTTATATCTCTGGAACCTCTTAATGACTATTTTCGAGATTTGGCATAGCGTTACGACTATTTATTGACAATTTTTTGGAATTGAAACCAAGTCGATACTCCCAGTCATTTGCTTGCACTGAGGTGAGGATTGTGTGGAGACGTTCACCCCACAATCCTCACCAATTTATAGCTATAACTTCGGAATCTTAATGCGACAATTTTTTTAACTTTTGTGACTATTTATGACTATTTCTTGACTATTTTTTGGCGTTTTCAAAATTGAATTTCATGAAGTTTTCAAAAGTGAGGATTGTGTGGTGAAGGACACCTAAAGCTTTGTGCAGACCAGCGCGACTTGTCGCGCGACTCGACACCGGTTATTGTTATACCGTGAAGTTTTCTTAGAAATTGTATTGTTCGTGTCGCGTCGCGCGACAAGTCGCACTGTTCTGCAAAAGCCTTAAAGCGTTCTCACATTCGCAAAATAGAAATGAATCTATATCTATTCTATAAAAAACTGTCAATTAGTATGTCAAGGATATCAGAGGGAGGGGCAATTCCCTTAATGAACGTTCAGTCTGATCTGTCTCAATCCATCAAAAATATCTCTAATTTCCTTACATTTTTGTCAAGTTTATGACATTGATTGTCCCTGAGATGAGATTACGACAAGATTTTCAACATTTTTAATTACGGGAATTGGTCTTCAGGGCTAAAACATAGGTACCTAAGCCCGGTCCTATTAAGCAAGACCACAAATGGTTGCAACAATTAATATCAATAATTCACGGCAACTAAGTAGGTACAGGCGTCCCTATTTCAACACACCTGTATAGTCCGCCAATTAATACAGGATCTATTGAGAGATTAACACGAACGTTAATTGCAGAACTATTATTACGATTACAATCAAGAGATGCGACACTGAATAGAAATACCGTCATGTAACACAACACACATAAATAGTTCGCAAATTGTTATAGTAAGATGAATAGGCCATTGATGATAATTGTTTCGACCATGTAATTAGTCTGGACTTAATGTGACTGAAAAAGCGCATTAGTAGCAAAAAGGCAATTAATCAGAAGAAACAAATGGAAAACATTCGGTGCATAAAATATTGGCGAATAAGTAAAAATTTGTTGGTGTTTCAAAAAATAATCAAGTTGCAAATAATGCTACAATATGACGGTAATAGCTTGATAATACAAGTCAACCGCTCATGAGATGACCCAAAGCAAATAAAAACCTAAACCCAACCTTATGGGCACTTATGAAACGTCACAAGCTAGGTGCACGGTTTCAATTGGCCGTTTTCTATGGAGAAGAGACCGCAAGAAACTCAACGATTACTCTTTTAAAAATAATTGGCTTTTACAATATTTTCAAATAACAGTGGTAGTTGATATGGGAGGACAGCTTCGGTCTTTCAACAAGTACCAGGTACTTAACAATATAGAAGATAGTCTACAAATCTACAGTCTACTAAGCCTACAGCGTTCTAACATTCACAAAATATAAAAGAATCTATATAAAAGAGTAAACGCTTCAAATCTAAATCATATAAGTATCGGCATATATCGCCAAAAAGGTGATTGCATGCAACACAATGGAGCCACAAATCCACCTGACAGACATATAAAGGGAGCGTCCTGATATTTCAGACGTATATTTGAAATTGTAAAACCACGGAAACTTGGCTGTGACAGTAAACTACGATGCAAACTTTTAGATTTATGAACTACCCACTACATAACTCCACGCTGTTGTCGCACATGGTAAAAATGATTTATGTCCCTGGATTTACATTTGTCTTACTTCAAACACCCCATTTCTGTTAAAACTAATCCTAAGATTAAAAGCCGGGATTTCGCTAACATGAGACAAGCCACAAATCACGCGGGGTTGTTCTAGATTCGACAAAGACTCGAAGGATTTCTCTGAAGCGATTTTAGAACCATAGTTAACGATAATATACATCATTTATTGGATCTCTCTTGTAATCTCTTAATTATTCAACCGATTAGAGAAACATTTACATTTGTGAGTAACTTTGCTCTTTGTTTGTACTTAAATAAGCAAATTCATGACTTTAGTTTTGTTGTTAATATTCTATTTTGCGTTCTGCTGACGATAACATCTTGTTGGATAGGTACATAATAAATTATTGTTGGATCAAAATTTAACATAGCGTTCTGGTCTTCAGGAGGAGATAACTCCCGAAAAAAATCTGGTCAAGACCATTAGTCATTTTTAGATAGAAATGTCTATGCAAATAAAACTATTTTTTCTTAACTCACAAGCCTAGTTAAGAGTGCGTTTCCATCAGAGATGAGCGAGGATGCATAGTGAGGGATGTGTGTGAAACTAACCAATAGCAAGGCTAGCTTAACTGGAACTACGACAGTGAAGCGATGTTATTGATTAGTTTAGATAAGCGAGGATGCGTAGCGAGGGATGTGTGTGAAACTAACCGATAGCAACACTAGCTAACTCAAACTATGACAGTGAAGCGATGTTATTGATTAGTTTAGATGAGCGAGGATGCGTAGTGAGGGATGTGTGTGAAACTAACCGATAGCAACGCTAGCTAACTCAAACTACGACAGTGAAGCGATGTTATTGATTAGTTTAGATGAGCGAGGATGCGTAGCGAGGGATGTGTGTGAAACTAACCGATAGCAACGCTAGCTAACTCAAACTATGACAGTGAAGCGATGTTATTGCTTAGTTTAGATGAACCAGGATGCGTGGCGGGATGTGTATGAAACTAACCAATAACAACGCTAGCTTAGCTCAAACTATGACAATGAAGCGATGTTATTGGTTACTTTAGATGAGCAAGGATGCGTAGCGAGGGATGAGTGTGAAAGTAACCAATAACAACGCTAGCTTAGCTCAAACTATTGCAATGAAGCGATGTTATTGTTTAGTTTCACACACATCCCTCGCTACGCAACCTCGCTCATCTCTGGTGAAAAGGCAGACTAAAACACCCAAAAAATACCTATATTTACCCAAGTCGAGATCACTCCGATTCCCCAAATAAGCCAAGCCGCAATGTTAATGTCGGACTAACAAAACTCTATTGAGATTCAATTGGGGCGAGTAAATATTCATTGGGAACACCCTGAATAATGTAAAGTCGAAACAGAGCAAGTTTACAGGTTGACATAATGCGACACACGATCTTTGACCTCGGCGAGGCGGGGGGATGCTCCGATGCTGGATTTAGGATATCACTATGTTGCAGTTATCTGTTTTAAAACAAAGAAAGGATAGTCTCATAACTCATTCTTGGAAAAGCGAACGAACAAATTAAGTTCACATGGGTACCTACTGATAAAACAACAAAACAATATAAAAACCATTTACAAAAAAAAAACAACCGGCTTCCAAAAAAAAAACTACAAACTTTGGTTTTGATGTTTTGATTTTTGCCACCGACTTCAGAAATTAAAGTAATTTTCTTTTTTGGAAATCGGTAGTTATTTTTTTTGTAAAATGTTTGCTTTTTTTGTTGTGGTACCTACCCCACACAAATTCGAATACCACAACCTGCTATGTAAATAACTGTGACAGGAACTTATTATAACATCATCCATAAAGACTAAGTGGCAAAAATACGTACCTATTATTGAAGCTAACTCAAAAACTACCCAAGCAAAGATAATAAAAAATTATATGGGACCATCTCTGAACCTATCAAACAATAATAAAATCATCAAAATCAATTCATAAATAAATTGGCGGACTAATCGCGTCACGAACATCCAAAAAAAAAACACACAGTCGAATTCAGAATCTCCTCCTATTTGAAGTCAGTTAAAAAGCATTTAGCATTGAATCTCCTCTATTTTTATTATTAGCCAGGTTTTGTTTTTAATTTACATAACTAATAATAATTATAGTCCTGGTTAGTCCTCCAGACCGAATTTCGGCCATGACGACAAATCTCAGTGGCGACCAGCCTTTGGCGCAGGAGATATTGTAGTACACGTTTGTGCGCAGACACAGGTGCAATCTCTGTTCCCTCACTCTCACAGTCCATCCATCGTCTCACATCCATCAGACACGGGGGTATCACACCGCCAACGTCCAAACTCCGGGCTGGTACTAAGAAATTCCTAATGTAAGAACCCGATAACAATTTGCCCGACCCGGGAATTGAACCCAGGAGCTCAGCAGTCGCGCTTCCGACCACGAGTCCAGCAGTCAGTTTACATAAATCTAGTGTGTACCGAAAACATATTTTATGTTCGTGAAGCAGCAATGCAAATGAATCCATATCAGTTACAGCTACGTTCAAAGAGTTAGCTAACTGAAAATTATGGCAAAGCGCTTAAAAACTAAATGGACGGTACCACCACTTGTATAGGTTCTAAAATACAGTTTTTTACGTTTGACCCATGACATAGTGTTTTATAACTTTGGACGTGCAAAACTTTTTAATGTTCAGTGAACGTTACTTTACACGAGTCAATATTTAGAGCAACGATTTTAATACCGTCGTCTATGTTTTATGATTTTTAATCCAACAAGGACGAATGTAGGATGAACTTTAATAGTAAACACTGAACATGAGGAAAAATCTCCAAAACAAAAATTCATAAACAACTATAGTAAACATTACATTACACTTAGGGTTACCAGATGAAAAATACAAAAGTCCGGAAAAACGGCCTGATTTCCATTGAAAAATTGTGAGATTTTTTACAGTTTGAGAATTTTCTCTCAAACGTACTTAATTATTTTTTTTGTCGTAATATTATCGTTTAAATACACTGCAGATCTCGCTCACGCATTGCACATCGTTGACAATCCATAATTAAAGAAAAAACCTTACTTAAAAATGTATCTTCACATATTAATTATGATAAAACTGATTAAGTACCTACTTGGATAAATAAGTATTGATTGACTGACTGACAAGAGTTCAAAAATCCTGAAATCTCAGGACAAATCCTGAGATATGGTAACCCTAATTACACTAGTATTGGACTACAATCATAATCATAATATCATTGTATTGATGCTACGAGTATAATCAGAATATAACAAAAGACTGTCGTTACAACATACGCCAAACAATGTTGAAAAATTATTCGTGAAGAAAATCGAGATGTAATATAAAATGGTAACGATAAACCAAGTGTTATGTTAGCTCTAAAGCGACGACGACGGCAGCTCGAAAGAACTGAAAAATTGCCAATAAAATCTCATCTTTATATCTCTTAGTCCACTGATTATTATTATTAGTCCTCTTCAACATAGCTTTTTAGTATTCTAAGAAGACAGCCAGGCAACTTTAAAATGAAAGTTAATAGGTAACCCAAGATTATAACAAAATTATATTTTGACCGAAAACATTTCTAGCAAAGTTATAAAACCACCTCATTGATCTAGAATGAACTACTTTCGTAACCCCATTCCTGCGGTCCTGGTTTCGGTAGATAGGTCGAACAGGGTAATTAAGATATTCTGATAGAAAATGTTCAATTATAACTCGACGGAACTGCTCGATAAAGGCAGACTCGCTTCTATCATATCAGGACCTAATGCAATCACTGACGAACGCGGACGTTCGCGCGCACCATGCATGAAATTACAATTCTACCTAGAGTATTACGACTAAACTTTGTTCCCACTCCAACTTTACTGTAAAACCAGAGGGAAATTAAGTAAGTACGGACCAATTTACACAATGTTTTCAGAAAATCAAAGTTGACTATTGCACTTAAAACTGTGTCGCAAGTAGTCAAGAGGTCACCAAACACGGAGAAAAGCCGTCACGATGATAAGTGCCCAAAGCTCTCGACAAAACATAACAAAGTTAACTGCTAACAAATTGTCACAAAATAAATTGAAACAAAGAAAGTCGTAAATAGACAGAGATCGAGGAAACAAGATTGATGCCGAGTTTATTACTTGTTTATTTGTTTTACTCGAAACTACATATCGAACAAGAAAAATAACTTGCGACACTTAACATTCGTTATTTCTGACAGCAAGAGATTAATCTGCAGATGTCATTATTTAGAGCTATTGATTTTCAGCGGGTAGATGCGGAGGAATGAGGAAAATGTCGTGCGGAAAGTTTTGAGTATTAATATCGATGGCTATAAGAGTAGGGGAAGACCAAAGAAACGATGGATGGACTGTGTGAAAGGTGATATGGCTAGAAAGGGGGTGACGATTGAGATGACGACTAATAGAGAGGTATGGGACATGTTGCGCCGACCCCAAATAAACTAGGATAAAGGTAGGAGAATGATCATGATGATGATTTTCAACGGGTTATACTCGTAAACTGCGGTCTTAAATAAAACGAAACTATCTGTCTACTTCGATTGACATTTGTACCTCCATAATAGTTTATGAATCAGATTTTCATATCGTTACTAACATTTCAGCATACTTTAATTAGGTACCTAACTAATTTTCATTTTTCTTCATTCGTTGAAGTGAATACTTCTGAAAGCGCGTTGAGCACTTTTTGGGTGAACAAAAATCATGGAACTCGCGTTATCGTCACCGAAGACGCGTTGAGCACTTTTTTGTTGACAGCGCACTCTGTTTATATTTTTGGATTTTTTTTTATGGAGCTACAGCTTTCGTTCTTATACTGACAGCAAGCCACATAAATTCCTGACATTTTCGTTAGATGGCGTTACTTTGTTTTCACTTCTATCGACAGTCCCAGACTGCGCCGCATGTTTTTTTTTTAGAATCCATACTAATATTATAAATTCGAAAGTAACTCTGTCTGTCTGTCTGTCTGTCTGTCTGTCTGTCTGTCTGTATGTTACCTTTTCACGGCTAAACCACTGAACGGATTTCGATGAAATTTGGCAAGGAGATAGATGGCATCCTAGAGAAGGACATAGGGTACTTTTTGTCTCAAAAATAACCCCCAAGGGGGTGATATAAGGGATGAAAGTTTGTATGGGAAACTCAATATTTCTAAGTTGGGGATATGGAAATTCAAATTTATGCTTTTGGTAAGAAATAAAGAATTACGCTTTTCAGCGTTTTTGTAAAATCATCCCCCAAAGGGGTAAAATAGGGGTTGATTTTAAAATTCACATGTATTATTGATTATTTTTGTTGTCTCTTATTTTTAAGAGATTTAAGGTGTGGTTCCAGTGAGTCGGAACCGGATGCGGCACAGTTCACGGTGAGTCGAAACTGTCTGCGGTGATTGTGGCGATTGTGGTGATTGTGGTTCCAGTGAGTCGGAACCGAGTGCCGCACAGTTCACAGTGAGTTGGAACTGTCTGCAGTGATTGCGGCGATTGTGGTGATTGTGTTGATTGTGGTGATTGCGGTGATTGAGCTGATTGAGGTGATTGCGGTGATTGAGCTGATTGTGGTGATTGAGGTGATTGTGGTGATTTCGGTGTTTTCGGTGATTGAAGTGATTGCGGTGATTTCGGTGATATCGGTGATTATTTTTGTTGTCTCTTATTTTTAAGAGATTTAAGGTGTGGTTCCAGTGAGTCGAAACCGGGTGCGGCACAGTTCACGGTGAGTCGGAACTGTCTGCGGTGATTGTGGCGATTGTGGTGATTGTGGTTCCAGTAAGTCGGAACCGGGTGCCGCACAGTTCACAGTGAGTTGGAACTGTCTGCGGTGATTGCGGCGATTTTGGTGATTGTGGTGATTGCGGTGATTGAGCTGATTGAGGTGATTGCGGTGATTGCGGTGATTGAGGTGATTTCGGTGATTGCGGTGATTTCGGTGTTTTCGGTGATTGAGGTGATTGCGATGATTTCGGTGATTATTTTTGTTGTCTCTTATTTTTAAGAGATTTAAGGTGTGGTTCCAGTGAGTCGGAACCGGGTGCGGCACAGTTCACGGTGAGTCGGAACTGTCTGCGGTGATTGTGGCGATTGTGGTGATTGTGCTACCAGTGAGTCGGAACCGGGTGCCGCACAGTTCACAGTGAGTTGGAACTGTCTGCGGTGATTGAGGTGATTGCGGTGATTGCGGTGATTGAGGTGATTTCGGTGATTCCCCAGTGAGTCGGGGTGATGAGTCTAAGGGTGTTGACCAGGAATGCGCGTTCGCTGCATGCTGGTGGTCAGGATACCCGCTGAGCCGTGGGTGCTGGCTGGCTGTGTAACTCGCCTCACGAAAGCTTGCGGGATTGATGATGATGACGTCACGCTGAAGTAGTTGCACGAAGGCTGCGTTGACGTTCAGTCTCAGGGTCACCAATTTAGTGGTATGAGGAACAGGGTGTAAAGTTCAATCATCCACCATAGAAAAGGGAGGATCCTCCGACAAGACGGGTGTTATGTCGGGCGGGCAACTGCTCATAAGTTGATTTCGGATAGTCTTATCTATGTCGTTCGTGTGGTAAATTCTAACTGCGCGATGCAGGATTTGTGTGACATCATGTCTTTCATGCGTAGTTCGTATGTGGCGGTGTAACCGCTACAAACATTACCTCCTTACTAATAAACGTTGTATAGCGTCTGTATAGTTAAACATATAGTATAGTTACAAAGCTTTGTCTTCTTCTTTTGAATGTCAAATTACTGACGACTGAAAGAGATCATTTTTTCATTTTGAGGTACGCAACCCTAAAATGTGCCTGTTACTTTTTCATGCCGTAAGGGCTGAACGGATTTAGTTGAAAGGCGTATGGTCTTTTAACTAAATCCGTATAGGCCATGATCTGGGTTAGGATAGAGGATAATCTGAATCCCGGTAGTACGGTCCTGTGGGATATTTTCCGACCTTTACGCGGGCGAAGCCGCGGGTAAAAGCTAGTGTGTTTATAAACTTGTAGGCTTTAGTCAGATCTCTATTACAATAGCAATTTATCATAGCAAGTTCTCGTACGTTCTGAAACCCAATAAATCAGACGTATTAACCAGCTTAATTACTACATGAATCCCCAATAATCCTATGAGAATCTACAACAGATCTATGTAATAAATGTACTACATTACATTGAACACGTTTATCCTTTCAAACAAGCCGTTATCTTTTACAAAATTCTATTTGAGTAATATAATATTCTAACACATACCACATTTAGCCAATTTCTACGATCTAAGAACATACCCGTGTAGATTCCAGAGCCGGGCGTCCTGACTCCAGAGGCGTCGCTTACAGCGCTTCGTGAAAACGAGCCGTTCACTGGTATGGACTGGAAGAAAGCGCTGACTATGTTGCACACGCCCAAAGCTACAATCTCTTGTGTCGCGTCCACAGTTTTCCCTTTAGCTGAAATATGATCGAGTTATCAACTTTGTTAAACCATCGGGACTTGTTTTAATGGCGCAACCATCGTGTCACTGTTTATTATTGTGATGAATCGTTTGGGATTTCGTACACAGTTGGAAAGATGTATACAAATTGTTAAACATAAATTAAGGTATTGATGTGAATATTTTTAACAAGCTTAAAATACTTTTCATAAAATTAAAGAAACATGAAAAATTGGTTCAGCTATTACTGATGTTAAAATATTTCACAATAGCATTTTCTCTCTCATATTCAACAGTAATAATATTAAAAATGAATTGTTTCCCAAGGGATAGAATAAATTAGGAAAAGTTTGTGTAAGCTGTCGTAAACAAGTCACAATGTCGCGACATCAGGGTTCACCCAAGGAGTCGTGCTTATAAGCCGACAATGCTAATCCAATAACTCCTCAGTACGTATAATTTCCATCGTGCGAGCATAAATTCAGTAATTGTTATCATAAACAAGTCAAGTTTGTAATTTAAGGTAGCAATTTGTTTATAAACTCGATTAGCTCATCCAATTTTGAGCACTAGTTCTAGAACAAATTCACTAAAGTTGATTTACAATATTCCCCACTTATTTCTATGGTCTGTCGGTACCAATCTATTACTATCTTTAAACTAATTTAAACACTCAAAGTAATAAAACTATCGAAACTCATTTTCAATTCGCCGCCCCCGCAGAATAAACGCGTAAGTGCTATTGCGGCGGTTTTGATGTTAATCCATATTCGTAATGTATAAGTCAAAATACATCACCTCAATTTTTTCCAGATTTTTATATCAAGTATTTACGAAGTTACGAAAAGTTATTACTTTATTCTTTATTAAAAACCTTAATCAAAAAACCTGCAATATTTCAATGCGTACCACAATTAAAGCCTTACATTGTGTAAAGGATATTACCATACTTATCAGGTGCAACTGAGACATCACTTTAACGGCGTTGTCCATTGCGCGTTTGTTCTGGTGCAGATTTGAATACTATAATTCCGCAACGTGCAATCGCTGAAAACTTCAAGAACTTAATAGTACGATAATATCATTTACATTTCGTTTTCGTCTTAATTGTTATGGTAAACGTAGTTGCGAACCAAATAAACGTATTTTAGACTACGCAAGTGATATTGTGCTCTCTTTCTATTGAGGTACAAACTCTTTGGCCGTTCGCAAATGACTTTAAGCTTCATTCGCCTGCGGCTGGTAGGCGGATATCTGTTGTGCTTTGGAGTTTGTGGTGAACGACACCAGCTGTTGGGTGCATTTTTTAGTTAATAAACAACGAAAACTATGCTATCGCAAAATAAACCCACGAACAAAAAGGATGTTGATAATGTCATGTGGACCAGAAGAGCAAGGTAAGCTAAATTATTGACCTAACTACTTATTTCAGTAGGTCAGTAGGTAGCTACTACATGCCTAACTTAGTCCCTTTCTATTTATTTTCACACTTGTACAATAGCATTTTTTTTTTTAAAGGCGACACGCAAGTGAATTAGGCACGTCCATTATCACGGGAATCGGATCTCGGATATTTGATCTCCTATTTTATATGTCTCTCAAAATCAGTCCCTGTAACTGTAAGAATAGCATTTTAGGTATTTGAAAGAATGTAAACAAACCAATTCACGTCACTTTGTACTCGTATATCACCTAATTAAAGCCGTTCTTACCAATTTTCACATGTCAGTACTCCAGTTTTACTAGGTAAATATAGATTTGTTTGATTACATACTCTTAAATACCTAAAAATACCCACACATGTGACAAGAGCGAATCATACCTACTTGCTACAGCTAACCCGAGCGCCGGACGGCGCCTTGCGGGGTGATCGCGTACCTACTTCGGTGGGGTCTACCTGTGCGATCTACGACTTTAATGATTGAGCTTTTATATAGGTAGTTTTGCAAATGTAAGACAAATATTTACTTTTCCGAAGACAATACTTTGCCTGAATCAAAAATCAACGAAAGGGATCACAAAATATTGTAACATACTGGCGCGAACACAACGCTGGCATCGGGTAAGTTTTTGAAGGTTCCGTACCTACAAGGTACTCGATTGCTAAGCCTCAGTCATCTATCTGTCCATCTGTTCATGCACTTAGCCTAGTTGTATTTTAATAGTGGACAGTAAAAAACGTTTTTTAATCCATTCGTTTTGTTTCAGTTTTACCTACATCACCGATAATAACCAAAAACGTCGTGCTTGACGCATCAAATGAAAGCAATTTATCAGTCATTTCAGAAAATCGGGACTATTCCATTAATATGTGTTCGAACAGCCACATCAGTACCTCTCGTGAACATTATTTATCTATACTTACAAATAATATATTATAAATGCGAAAGTAAATCGGTCTATTCACGGTTAAACCGCTTAACTAAATTAGAAGAGACTTGATACACTATCATACGACACTATTCCCTCGGAATCCACGATGTAACCGATTCCACTTATTTTGTTGTGCCGTCATTTACCTATACTTATGAAAATTTGGTCGATCCGGCCAGATTGACTATCGGTACATCGAGGTGCTAAAGTGTCTATACGTAAACACCACTATACCTCACCGACTCCACGACCAGACCTCGAAACCTATCATTCTGCCGCTGCAGACACCTCGCTAGGTGTGAGACAAGGAGACGTAATTATCTCCCAAACTGTTCACCGCTGCACTGGAGGATGTCTTTAAGGTTCTGGACTGGAAAAGGCTAGGCATCAACATCAATGGCGAGTATATCACTAACCTTCGATTTGCCGATGACATAGTTATCATGGCTGATACTATGGAGGACCTCAGTACAATGCTCAATGATCTCAGTAGAGCTTCCTATAGAGTGGGTCTTAAAATGAACATGAACAAGACAAAGGTCATGTCAAATGCCCATGTGCCCACTCTCATAAAGATCGGAGACGTTACGCTGGAAGTTGTGGACGAGTGTGTTTACCTAAGACAAACTGTCCACCTAGGTAGGTCCAACTTCGAGAAAGACGTCAATCATTGAATCCGACTCGGTTGGGCAGCGTGCGGGAAGCTACACAATATCTTCTCGTCCCATATACCGCAATGTCTCTAGACGCAAGTTTTTGACCAGTGCGTGTTGCTAGTGATGACCTATGGCATTGAAACGTGGTCGCTCACAATCGCGCGCCCTTATCGGAAGGCTAAAACTCACCAAAAGGGCATTATGGAGAGGGCGATACTTGGAAGTTTCCCTACGTGATCGAATCAAAAACGAAAAGATCCGCAGGAGAACCAAGGTAACCGACATAGCCCGAAGAATTGCCAAACTTAAGTGGCAATAGGCAGGGCACATTGCTCGCAGAACAGATGCCCGATGGGGCCGAAAGGTTCTGGAGTGGCGATCGCGTACTGGAAGACATACTGGTAGGCCTTCCACAAGATGGACCGATGACCTTGCAAAGGCTGCAGGAATTCGCTGGATGCAGGAGGTACAGATTATCGTAAAATATTGATCTCTTAGAATAAAATTGATGTAACAATAAACAACCAAAGTATCCTGCTATTGTTTTTAAGTAGATTTAATATTACCTTAATTGGCAAAGTTTTTCGTTTTGTCATAATTAAGCTGTAAATGCACAATAACTAGTTGAACTGAATATTAAGGGTAGACAGATCAAGAAAGCCAATAATTAGTAAAAAATATATGGTTAAAAGTTAAAACAAATAATAATTATGGACTTTTCTGAAGGCTGATTAATTAAGTCTTAGAAATGTTTATGTTTGACTATCTAAAATTATTAAAGTAAAGATTTAGTTTTTACGATTTTTTATTGCTTTATTCATTTGTAATACCCATATATCGTAACATAATGTTATAATTCCGACCTTGATGATATATTATCCAGAACAAAACCTTAATCACCTATTACATTAACACAAACTTTTCGACTGCACCAGAATAAACGGGTAATAGCCCATTAACGGTATCACTGTACTGTGAGAAACGCAAAGAAAATTCAAGTTATATTACATTGCAAAACAAAAAAAAACAATAGTTGACGAGAAAAAAAACTCAATATAGCATTAACGATTAAATAAAACTAAAATGTTTCTGTAAAATGTTTTTTTATCAATAACTCAAAAACGGTGCACGTTTAACACTTAATATTAATTAGACTATCTACAAAAAAAATAATCTTTTAAACGACATAAAAAATAAATTTCTATTCGTTGTAGTCATAAAGTTATGGATCGATTTAGGTTTTTTATTTTTCCTGTAAAATTTACTTTTTGCACTTGCGCGTTTATTCTGCGGGGGCGGCGATTATTGATGTTGGTTACTTTAAAGTTTAAAAGCGTGCTTGAAAGCTGTTTCTACTTTCTAGCAAGCACATTGAAGTTTCGTTCTAAAACCTTTTAGAATAAACAAACGTACCTAAGTACCTGATCAATAATGATAATGTTTTGGTCAAAACAATGTCCACGAAATGCACTGCGTCTTTCTGTATGTACAAGTAGTCACAATGGTAGAGCACATGAGCACATGTAAGACGTATAGATTCGGGCTCTTATGATTATTATTTTTGCTGTGCCCTACAGGGTCCGTAATTGTACCTTAGCTCTAAGCCGATGCCCTGTGTAACCTGTATACCTACAATGGAATGCTAATATATATAAAAATGAATCCCTATTTCCCTTGGTCACGGCATTACGCGTGAACCGCTGGACCAAATTGAATAATTCTTTTTTTATTGTGTTCGTTATTCTCAGGACAAGGTTCTTAGGATAGGTAGGTGACGGTAGGGCGGTAGGGTAAGTAGGTAGGTAGGTATGTATATAGGTAGGTAAGAAGGGTAGGTAGGTATGTAGGGAGGTAGGTAGGGTATGTAGGTAGGTAGGTAGGTATCATATGTAGGTAGGTGCGCCGTAGATAACTACTTAGTGCTACCCGTGCGAAGCCTGGGCGGGTAGGTAGTAATGACATAAATAAGTAATTATATTTTAAAACCAAAAAATGAATTTTTTAAAGAAAAACAAAATCTAAAATCACTATAAAGCCAAGTAACACTGTACACAAACAAAATAAATGCCATAAACGAGTATCACCCATTCCTAGAATTCTAGAATCACGTTAAAAATCTGCAAATATTGACTTAAATCATATTGAAATGTTGGTAAATCTGTCAGCTCGGTCTCGGTCGGTACATACTCGTATATGCAGTAAAAACGAAACGTCACTGGGTAAACAAGCTCGCATACATTTTTGCTTGGCAGTTGAAATTGCACGGATTTTTGAAAAATTTCACATTGGCTAACTGACGTGAATCGACAGACATCCCTTTTGTTTAAAACCGTACGGCAAACGTATGCAACATGTTTATGTTTATTGTAAGGATTTAAAAGTTTATTGTAAGGATTTAAACGCTTCATGGCCTGTATTGTCAAATTACTGAAATTTATTTGCTTGAAGTAAATTGTATTGGATTGGGTCAGAGATTTTAAATATTTTAAGAAAAATATAAGGAGCATTGAAAAATTTACTAACAGCCAAAGAAGGAGCTTAATTTTTTTTAACTATAGAGGTATGAGGAACAGGTCATAAAGTTCACTCATCCTCCATACAGAAGGGAGGATCCTGCGACCAGACGGGTGTTGTGTCTGATGGGCAACTGCCCGATAATTTTTTTCGGGAAGTTATTATATATGTATATTGCTGATCGCTTGTAAAATTCTGCTTGCACGATAAAGGATTTCGTGTGATGCGTAGTTCGCATTTAGCGGTGTAGATTCCGCAACAACTCCTTATTGTCTGCATATAATATTTTATTATTAAAAAAACATCTAGATTGATAAAATTCTCTCTGAAACCCTAGCCAGGACTTTATCACTAAGACTTGATTTCACCAATGAAACTGAACGCGTTCAGCACATCTAAATGCGTTCAAGAGCTGTCAGTGTACAATATTCCATAACAATTTTGACACTGACAACTCTTGAACGCGTTTTAGAAATCCTGATCAAACGTGAAATCAGCCCTAAATTAATTAAACATAAATCTCTATTTAAGACGCCGTGAAATAAAAAAGTTAATATTTGGCGGTTTATTGGTGTGGGAAATTGGAATGTCCAGGTGACAATGAAAACGCAACAGAGCGAATAAACGTACTCGGATTGAGAACACAAATAACAGTAGAACAACGCAAAACGAGAACATTGCTATTTAATTATCACCTTAGAGACACAACGGGGAACGAAAATTCATTATTGCTTTCGCTCTGGCGTGTTTGCCGTCATTGTATCTATTATGCCGGGTTCGACCGTCGTGATAATAGATACCGGGTATAGCTACTATTTTGTATTATGGCGTTACATAAAACTCCATTGGATTTCCTGTCATCGACGAAATGAGAGTATAAAAATACGCCTCTGACGTCAGAACACCAGCATGACGTGCGTATTTACTAATTAGACATAGCTTGGTAGGTTGTAGCCGTTATTTTCTATTGAAGTTACGTGCTTGTATTATGTCCATAGTCGTAATCTCTTGGCGTAAGAAAGACTATACAGTCTGTTCATATGTTGGTACTGCATTATTTTATTACGAGTATTTATAAACATTAAAAAAAAAACATAAATATACCATAATACCAATTTTTCTTTCTGCTTTATCAAAAATATTCACATTTTTCGTAAAATTAAAAATACGTTCCTTTAATGTCCTGGTTTCGATTCCCGGGTCGGGCAGTGTTATTGGATTTTTCTGTTTGGAAATTCAGAGTAGCAGCCCGGAGTCCGGATTTCTGCCAAGTTGATGGGTCGCCCCCTATTACATGGAACTTAAATACAACTGACGAAATATGGGTGTACCTGCTACAAATACACCTCTGCCCAACCGTTCGGGGAAACAAGGCGTGATGTTATGTTATATTATGTAAATGTAGGTTCAACGTTCGGAAAAGAGGTTACTGAGTACTTGATTGCTCTACAGTTTAGGTTATAAAACCCTTAAAAAACAAGATTTGTAGCAAATCTGACTTACCAAAAGCCTTGGCAATAGCAACGTTGCCGAGTATAGCCACAAGAGGAACAACAGCCAATCCAGCGCTGAGATGCGAGAACATATCGCCAAACGTATATGAAGTATCTCCTACTGTCGTTTGAAATGCAGGCGGACGGACTTGAGGCAAACCTGCCGTTATATTACCTGGAAAATATAGAAAAGTAATTGTGGTTACTCATAAAGAACAAGACTTTTAAAAAAGAAGCAAAACTAGTGTTTCATTTAGGAGGAACAGCTACGACTTATATCTGTCGTAGTATGATTTGATAATACGAATTTTCGCGAAAACCCTACGGATATAGCGAAAACACGGATAGTTAGAAAATGGCGAAAAAATATCTGCGAGCAAATTGGAAGTAGCGCTCGTCGGCCGCTACTGTGATACTGCTAGCTTCGCTCGTTCGGCTCGCGCGCGGTTGTTCACAGTTCTAACCTAACCTATTTCAACCAAGTTGCTCGCAGAATTTTTTCCACCATTTTCTAATTATCCGTGTTTTCGCAATACCCCTAGGTATTATTATATATATATATTTAATTTACTCGCGAAAATTCGAATGATTAAATCATCCTACGACTTATCCTTTAAAATTTAAAATATTTAAAGTCGAAGGATGATTTAATCATTCATTATCGTATCGTATTATTAACCCATAATATAAAGTTTAAATTATGTGTTAATAATTCTGTCCTGAAAAAATGCTAAGTATGGTTTATACAACATTATTCTCCTTTATATACACTTCATTGTATACGTCCAATAGAATTAGTTTAAACAGTAGGTTAAAACTCCATATTAAGAGTTCTCCTAGTTTAAGAGGCAGGGCTCACAAAATCTGTATACCTACAGACTTCTGCAGCGTAGTTAGTATCTTGTTAAACAGTGTATACTAATGTATGTTTCTTTTTGACAATAAACTATTATTATTATTATTATATTTACAGTCCAAGCTGACAGCCTGACAAAGGAGGTGGTCAAACATGAATTAAGTTAAATACGTACTTCCACCCTTCACCTGCTGTACCGATAAAATTGTACAACTCTAGACGTCATAGGTACCCGTTTATAGCTCTTCCGGCAAAATCCATTAGTACATTATTTTAACGTTTCCTTGACAATACCAAGTCGCTGACACAGTAAAAAGAGTTGAAAAAATAACTCAAACCGTTCTTAATATATAACTACTTATTCCTGCAATATTTCTACGATTCGAGGGCGCCCGGTTTATCTCAAGTACAAAAATAAATAAAAACATAAAAATGCCCTGTGGATGTCAATTAATTGCAAAACTAGGTCTGACGACAATCGCTGCGTTTATTTTGCTGTTGAAAGGCCAAGGTCGCGAAGGCAGTGGCCGAACGAATGTGCCAACTTTAGAACAAACTAAGAAGAAGAAAAAAACTAAATAACGTTAACGTTTATTTCCATGAATGTACAGTTATCTAGTGCTAGCTGCACCCCGTGGGAATATTTATTTATTTTATTATGGCACACTAACGACTTATTCACTATCACAGTTTTTGGGGTACTGTAACAATTATACTTAAAATCTTGAGTGAATTTGTCACTTACAGGTGTGCACAACACTTACATAATTCAAGTTTTATAAAATTACAGAGTAAAGACATAGGCTAAAAAAATTTTGAAAAATACATGATAAGAAAAAGCTAAAATATTTTTTTTTTTAAATAACTAAATCTCTTTTGTTGCTCTAAAGTAAGTAAGTAAGAATATTAATAATGTAGATAGATAAATAGATATTAACTGTGGCCTCTGTGGGTCAGAAACAATTATTTGCGAAATAGGGTATTTTACTCTATATCAGAAAAAATCTAAAAATATATTATTGAGATAGTTTAGGCAAAAAGCAGTCTGAAAACGTTAGTCTTAGTTCATAAAATAGCAAACGAAATTTTTAAATTCAATTCAAAGGTTTCAGCTTTTTTAATCTGTTTCATAACACCAAATAGTATTCGCCATGTTATTACGTCATACGGCTATGTAAACTTAGAAGTGTCAACTGTCAACTATCAGTGTACCTCCAATCACTGCATTTGTTTACACAGCCAACTGACGTCATGACAACAGAGCAATATGGCGTCCACTGCGTTCAGCGATTCCGTCAAATTACGCGCGAAATTTGAAAATGAAAAATTTAAATGCATTTTTATGGCACTTAACGATTGAATAAAAATTTTGTGAATTTTTTAGTGGTATATTAGCACTACAGAATCCAATTGAGACACTTTTCAGAAATGGGTGTAATACCCTAGTTGGCGAAGATGTCAATGCTATTGTAACGTGTATGGAGTTCGTTGTAAGTCCGAATAAAATATCGGAATGAAAAGTAACCTACGTCCTAAGAAACAAACTCACTTTCGCATTTATAATATTAGTAAGGATAGGATGCATAGGAATATCGAACAAAATTTACGCTCAAATCTTCATAGTATAGTAGTTCCTATAAATGTCTGATGGCGGAGTCAAGGTTCTTGAATGTAGAGTAATTTACACTACCTCGACGAAATTAGTCCTGTCCTGCATACACGTATCGTATCGTGATTTAGATTAGTCCTTTGTGATGACCTTTGCGTTCTTTTAGTTCTCTGAGTCATAATACCTAGTCTAGTCTAGGAAAATCTTACCAGTGAGAAGGAAAGGGTCGGTTTTATCTTCATGCAAAAAGAACGCTATCATCGACGCCAGACACACGACCACGGCATTTCGAGCCACGCCGGTGAACCACAACGCCTTCTTCATTATTTTCGCTTTACGACAACCCTTCTCGTCCGCTGCCTTATCCTTTATTTTGATCTCTCTTAAAGCCTGAAATGAGAAGGAAAACTCTTATAAAAACCTGAAAAATAATACAACTAAAAACAAATATATAAACATTTATAACTATAATACGCATTTGCGAGACCTCTGAATTCTACAGAAACAAGATCTTTTCCAAACTGTGAAAACTCAGAAAAGTACTTTGAAGTTATCAATTTCATTTTGTATACAATGAAACCTCAGCCTCAACGGGACATTAAGTTTGAAAACTTGGACCTGTAGAACAAAAAGATTCCAAACATCTGACACAATACTCAGCTCTATATCTTTCTATATTGTCCCTAATATTAAAACAAAATTATTATTCTATAACCTCGTCGTTCCTTAGAGAAATTCATTTCATATTTAAAATCGTTCCAACTTCAGGTTTCTTCTGCACTTACAAGTTTTAAGAAACGGAATACATTTCCATAATTATTACAGTCTTAAAGATGTTTTTGAACTGATTAAGAATGTTACGACGAAAGGTACTAATGAAATTGTCTACAGTCGAGTTCAACTCTAGGAATTCATAATAGTTATAGGTACCTAATATAATTGGATGTACATAATAAGTTTGTAACGATCTTAGCTTTACAGGATCATACCTGATTGTTTATATAATTTTGATAGTATTATGTAGGTATGTAGATAGCATAACTTAATATTATTACCAAATTCAATCTGATCGCGTGATGTAGGCATATAATTTAAGTAAGATATCGATTACCTCAAGGAGAGGCTTAATATTGAAGCTCTATTTTATATCCCAAACTGTGTTACAAGATTACCTACTATGGAGTAATCTCTGGCAGCTGTGAAAATTAGTTCCAAAGTAAACTTTAGGTACCTACATCGGTCGGAGTATGTCTAAAGTAAATTATGTATTAATCTCAGTCGATAGAAGATTTCGGCTGTGTACGTAAGTTACAACCAAGCTTGAATAAATCATGTTTGCATTTGACTTTGATTTAATTTGATTCGAACAGCTACGAATAATTGATTTATTTATGAACTCCTTTAAATGCGCAACAGTGAATTATGCTACAACTTGTGTAGTCGTATCATGGATTTAATAGTTCCCTCGTTGTTAATAGGTCGACTTAGGTGAGTTAGTGCAAAGTTAGAAGGGATTTAATCAGCCGTTGGTCCATCTTCCGGAGAAGTTTCTCTTTCGCCCAAAATAATAAAACTAAAGTCTGCCTTTTTCGTGATTAACTATGATACAAGTTTATCGGTTTTATTTGCACGAATGAATTTGCCAGACTACCTACTACGATGACTTTCAGACGATTCTCTCAGAATTATACCAGCTAGAAAAAAAATAAGGTTTTCTTTTTCTACTGCCACTACATAAAAAAAGCTTAGCGTCGAAGTGATGTCAGGGATCCTTCTTATGTATTTATAGCAATACTTTTAAAAGCTCAGATATTTGGAAAATAGTAAGTAAGATATTTTTCTATACTTTGCGCTGAAGTGACCCGTCAAACTGAACCGACTTCAAGGAGCAAGATGACGCTAGCCGTCAAACTGAACCGACTTCAAGGAGCAAGATGACGCTAGCAAAATAGTCG
The DNA here is from genome assembly GCA_948150665.1 of Conistra vaccinii. Classification (NCBI taxonomy): domain Eukaryota; kingdom Metazoa; phylum Arthropoda; class Insecta; order Lepidoptera; family Noctuidae; genus Conistra; species Conistra vaccinii. The sequence continues at coordinate 9,496,498 of OX411323.1, read as the reverse complement.
ACATAGGCTTAACGAAAGAGATGACGAAGAAGAAGTTCTTGTTGCTAAAAATATCAATTATATTACCTTAGTTAGACTCTAAGGTATATCTACATCTATGAAGTATTTATTTTCTAAAGCTTAAAGAAATAATTACTTCGTAAGTTAACTGATTCTAGTTATATCTCAGAATTTCATAAATCACACCAACGCCATACAATTTCTAGCTACCCATTTTAATTTGCTCCGTCCTTCCAGCGTTCAATTAGATAACCGAACTATTGTCACTTTATCTTGTTGTATAAATATATATCGCAACATTGTCTGGCCTTGACAAGTTACAGGGAAAGCGAACTCACTATCGATATTATTCAAATACGGTAGGTAAGTACCTACTATGTTTTTTTTTGTAGCTAAGACAGATTCGCTGAACTGAAAAGATAAATAAAAACATCATCTTTACAAAACGATAAAAGCAAACAAGTAAATGCATCTTTACAAAACGAAGTGAGACTTTTAAATAAATACCTCAAAAACAACATACATATTCCTGAACGGTTTTTTTTTTCTTTTTGTTCGTTTACTTTCTTCCGCTACCATTACAGTGTCCCAATTCGATAGTGTAATTAATTAAAAAAAAATTAAATAATGTACAACACGTTAATATTAATCCATGCCATACAAGATAAACAAAACATAACACGTGTTACGTTAACTACTGCGGTTTCGCTGTTACCGTTTCGCGGCGGAGGTGTGCTACTGGCGTATAAGGCTGACGCACATTTGGGCGAGCCGCACCACGCTTTTTGCATTGAAATGCGATGCTCTGCAGTCCGATGCGGCTGTAATGTGCGCTGTCTACTGTCCATATTTGACAGAATAATCTAGTCTTGTAGTAGCAGTAGGTAGTCTAGTTTATCTGTGGATAGCTGACTGGTACAGAACAAGACTAGAGACATCGTCAACACATTCACGTGCAGTTTTGTTCATTGTGACTGTGTCAAACAAGTTATGTTGTTAATTCTCATGCAAATACGCGGCTACTGTTACCAAGATATAATTATTTCTAGAGCTTTGTATCGACATAAAGGAATAAATAATAGCATAAATTAACAAATGCATTATTGCTACTGTGTCAGAAACAGTTTTGAATCCTATCATAAATAAATAAATATTACCTAATAAATATAAAAATAATATGGTAAGTACTATGCGATAGTTCGTAGCACATGGCGTAGCACAATTTTCATATTATGTTCTTTTTCCCATGCCTCGTTCACATTGATTTTCACTGGAGGATAATAAATCCTCCTTTAAATCAAATACGATTAATATTCCGTAGCAATATCCAACAGATCAAATAACCAGTAACAAGGGATGCTATCCCAATTCTGTTTCTAGTAAACCGTGTATGTGCCGAGACGACAATCAGACTTAGTATTTACTTTGTAACGGAGTTTGCCAAGTTGCGGCTCCGTCGTCGGTCGCTCCTCGCTCACCGCGACAGAACGTGTCGTATTGAATTATCGACGAAATTAACAAATAAACAGTCCAACTTGTCGTAAGTGCGAGTGTGCTCACGTAATGTCTCGTAATATATGACGTTCCAAACTATGCTAAACGGTAATTAGTCGGCGTTTAGGACTTAGTTGGGAATTTATAATGCTTAAATTAAAGGCTTTATCAGCTTTAGGGATTAGGTGCTTAATGATTACTTACTTACTTCTTAAGCGTTCAGCTTTTTGAGAAAGTTCAAAATTAGCATTGACAAAAGTTCTATGTAGACTGCTATTGACTCATTTATAAGGGCTTTATTTAAGACGCAGATATATGCCAATCACCTTGAGTGGTTAGCTTGCGTGTTCTGTACTGAGCTCACGCAACGCGTCGTACGTCCAGCCAGTAATAGGATTCGCCCATCAAGGAGCGCCGTCCCTTAGACGCATTATTAATTTATTATGCATAAAATAAAATATATTTTAATAAAACACGTATACTAAAATATCAATTATTAAATTATCTTTAAAATGGTGAAGACTTCAGATCGCTTGATAGATTTTGATCATGATTCTCAGTTTTTTATCCGCGTTAGACATAACTTTACAAATTAATTTCTCTATGTAATATAAACATAATCGAAAATATTCCATGAATTTATAAAGAAAATGCTTTAATTTAATAAATATTTTTCCAAATCATTAACACTACTTGTTTAAGACGTGATCTTCAGTATAAAATCATTAAAAGTCGGATAACGTAGCCTTAAAATCTCGTATAGAAGTAGTTAAATAGGTACGTCTAGTGCACCCAGATTGGCCAGTATCTACACTATACGTTGCAGTCTGGAAAATCTTGTCATCAGTTCATTGAAGACGAGAGAAGAAAAAATATCTTTAATCAGTGGAACTTCAACTTTGATCTTTTCACCAATAAACTCAAACATCAGGAAAGATAAAAAAACAAAAACCTATGATTCGAGTTTACTTACACCCTTGTTAAATATACGCAGAAAAAAATAAGAAACACCCATAAAAAGGTCTGTATTCAATCAATAGATCTAGAACACAGCGAACTTTCCTAACTGACACGACACGACAGAGCCTTGTAAACATATTGTCGGGTAACACAAGAGGATACATTTAGTTAGGCGACCGTCTACAAATGTTAGCTTTCGCGTTACAACTGTTACAAGTAATAAAATATTTGTTTTCTGCCTAAAAAAGGTTAACATCTATATAAGTCGGTGGTTGGAAGGATTGTTTCAGCAATTTATTGTTGTTTTATTTGTAAATAGCTGTGCCCGCGACTTTTTCGCGTGTATGTCGGAAAACAATAATGTGTCGCTTAGAGAAAAGAACTACTTACTACTACCGGTACCAGACACAGTACCTGTACCATTGATATTTGTAATCAGTACCGGTATCAAAACCGGTACCAAACAAATATTTTTCATAAGTTATATTGAGAAAACAAATAAAGTAAGTAAAAAGGATAGCTAACAGGCAAGAAATTGGATTTTCATCTTATATAGTGTTTCTCGCAGTGAAGCAAACGTCCTTTATTTTGATCAAAATATTATATTGATAGTATACAAGTCTACTTACAAAGGAAATACTTGCTAAGTGATTCTATGACGTGAAAATAAATCAACTCAAAAATTTGCTATCAAACTGTCAACCGTTTATCAGGTGCTGTGATGGTTGAATAAATTATCAACAGCCAATCCGATCACTTGACATGAGTTTAACTTTGACACGTTCGTTAATTTTCGTTCCAGAGACCCGGGTGCTCTGTCCCTTTTCATAACAAGGAGACATTTAAATAAAAGCGCACTATTGTATTTAGTGGTTTTAAATAAACTGTAAGTATATCTACCTTCATTCCTGTGAGCACGACGCAGCACCCCAGGCTCAGCATGCTATCCGCCAGTCGACTCTCCTTCAAATGCTTGAAGAAGTTCGCCCAGGTCGACACAAACGTATCCGCACTGTACCGCAGACCGAGCAGCCCTTTGACTTGTGACGACGCTATCGTTAACGCCGCGGCCGATGTGAAACCCGAAACTACTGGCAGAGATATGAATTCCACCAGAAAACCTAAAATCAAAGGAAGCACTATCGAAATTGTCTCAATGAACTCACCCATGTAACTTAACACTTTTCGGGTCAATAAACGAGTTTGGAGACGTGATAACAAAAATATTAACGTAATATTACAAAATACTTTTAGTAACTTACAATAAATTAATGCGTATAAGTTCACCCATATATCGTTCTAGATATAGAAAAAATATTTTCAACTCTATTGACAAATCATTCGGCATTTCAGTACCTGTCCTTATGGAAGTTGCTAGTATTGAGTAACAAAGCAAAGCGGTATATAAATAAACTACACAAGAGCTCTTACCAAGTTGTGCTATACCGGCCACAATTTGAACGATACCAGAGATGAAACACAGAAGTATGGCGAAGTCAGGATTGGTGCCATTTGTGTACGTAAAAGTGAGGAGAGATATTAACGCCGATGGCCCGATGTTCACTTGTGGAGAGGTACCCATAATGGCGTATATGAATGGGCCCATGAAAGACGAGTACAGGCCATACTGAAAAATAAATGACAAAATATTAATGGGATTAAAGTAGTATAGAATACTCTTTATAATGTACACCACAAAAATTATTGACATAAATGTATAAATTTTACATAGGGTGACTCAATGGGCGGTGTTATCGCTAAAAGCGATCTTTTATAGACAACCTTTGAAAATAAATACAATTAATCTGTAGAAAGCGTTTTCTACTAACATAACAATGGTTGCTCTAATTTAATCTAGAGCCGATTGTTTTACCTCAATTCATTATTATTGTTTTATCAAGACTATACACATCATTGTGCATTTCATCAAACAAGAAATCATGTTTGACCAAATATTTAAATGACAATTCGATTGTGTAATAAACCTACAGCAGTGTCATAAATAAAATAGGGACCGAAACCTTCTGCTGGAGGCAAAAGACACACAAGTTAAAATTCACGCACCAGTCTCTCAGAAATGTAAACTAACGACGAAAATAAATATACTTATACTTAATTCTATATAGCTATGGAGCAGGGTCCGTACATATTGACGCTGCGTATACCTACATACACTCACAAACAAAAACCTCATTGTTTGATGAAAAAAAAGATTCATAAATACTAGTAGTGGTGCTACTGTGTTTTTCACAGTAAATAAATAATGGGCGACAAGTCTTTCATCTCACATAATTAATTGAGAGTGACCATTATAGCGCCAATGATTATGAATTATGAAACATACATAGGCTTTGGCTTTGCCGTAGTCGCGTAAAAACCTTTGTAACAATCAAAATCTAATAAGTCAAATCTATTTTGTTTCACAAAGAAACTACCCACACGGGTAAGTAACTGTAGGTCGTATAACTCGTATATCACTAACGCATTTATTTCCTGACTAGCTGTTGCCCGCGACCTCGTCTGCGATCCAAGATGATAAGAAGCCTATGTCCTTCTGCAGATCATGGTCTACCCATCTGCCAAATTTCACCCAAATCCGTAAAGCCGTTTTAGCGTGAATGCGTCACAAACAAACCAAATAAACTCACTTTCGTATTCTTATTATTAGTTAGGATAATTAGGGTAAATGTTCAAGGTAAGTTACTAGGTAATACACATTGTGTTATGCAAAAGATATGTAATTATCTTCAATTTGTAAGAATAAACTTTCAATATAATAAAATGAAATTGTTTATTCTGTAAATAGGATATCGGAATCATTTTTACACGTCCTAGCTGACTGCTCTGAGAAGCAAGACCGACACAAACTCAGAGGTTGCAGTCTCTTCATAATCTTGGTCAGGCCACATGAGGACCATGTAGATTAGTGTCTGAAATGGTCTTTTGAGGAAAGAACCACAGAGATTTGAGTGGACCTGTCCAGTCAGTGCAAGCATTGTCAGTAATCGTGGATCTCAACTTAGAACTTGGACGAACAATACCAAAGAAAGGACATTTGGGCAAATAATAACAACCTAAAAGTTTTTTAAAGATTTTCACCAACAGCGTATCCGCCATTCTACTAAGTATACATACCTACAACATTTTTATAAATATCTAAGCACAATAATATACACGTTTCTGTGAATCATAAATTACGAGGTACCTACTTATTTCGCGTCGAGTGGTAATTAATCTCTGAAACGTACAGAAGATTAGGTACTTCAGGGAATTGAGTAGGTAGGCCGAAGTATCCGCTTCCTACAGACGTAATAACAAAACTTTTACATTAGATGCTATTACACATACAGTTGTGTACTTATAAAGGTATAACAAGAAATATGTATAAACAAAAAGAAAACGGTAGAAAAGTTATCGTGACAAAAACTTAGGTTAAAATAAGAGTTCCGTGTTTGCAATTTGGCTACGGAACCCTAAAAATAACTGCTTCATACAAAAGTGCATTACTTACACGATCAAAATGTATGCAAATTATTTTTAACTAGCGCTGCGCCTCGCGGTTTCACCCGCTAAAAGGACATCGCCCATTATAACAGCACCACTCCGACACGGCAAATAACTTGTCATTCAAGTTAGGATTTTAAAATAAAAGCTTTAAAGTCTATTTTACGATGGCTATAAAGAATGGTGGACGGCTCGCCGGCCGCTCACTGCCCGCGAACCGTCACACGTAAAATAAACTTTAATACATTTGATTTAAAATCCTAACTTGAATTACAAGTTATTTGCCGTGTCGGAGCGGTGCTGTTATAATGAGCGATATCCTTAAGTCTCCATCCCATGGGAATATCGGGATAAATGGTATTCGATATCCTTTTCCAGGTCTACCCATGTGCCAAAACCTAGGAAAAGTTTCAACCCCTCTTGGGTCTAAAATCATGTACTGTATTGGTAAAAGTTTGTGTCACGATGCCGCCGTGTATTTTACAGGCAAAACTATCCAAGTAGACTCGCTCGCATTGAAACACGACTTAAAGTAGACATAAACTCGCTCACTATGAAACCACAGCTTGGAATTTAAATATTAATATCCACTAGCAGCACGCGCCCCTTGCATGTATAATTTTAAGATTAAGATTCACGTTGACACCACCTGCATAACAAATTGAAACTATAATCTTGAAATTAACCAGTTTTCGATTTTTGAAGTTAACCCTTCTTTAGGCTGCCTGTCCACTGGAGCGGAGAGGAGAGGAGAGGAGCGGAGATGTGCCAATAGAATCGCACCTCGGGAGCGGAGTTTTGATTATATTGGTTAATATTGACACATCTCCGCTCCTCTCCTCTCCGCTCCGGTGGACAGGCAGCCTTAGGTGTGTTGAGCGATTTTTGTTAGGGGGATAAACTTATGGATTCGCGCGTCACCGACATGCTCGGGCCGTAGTGCTGTACTATAGAATATAGATGGCACTAATACGAGTTTTATGTTTTCAGTGAGAGGGAGTGGGCTGTAATCTACCACGCGGGCCCAGTGCGGGTTGGTAGAAGTCATATGTCTTCAAATTTTTGGTTCTAGAACATGCCTCACGATGTTTTCGTTCACCATTTTGAGAGCAGTGGTGATGAAATAACTTACGCAAAGTGAAGCGCCTGCTTGGTTTCGAACCCACGACCTACAACTCGTAAGTCGGGGCCGTTACCACTGGGCCACCACTGCTCTTCACTGTTGGAGAATCAGTCAAATAATATTTTGAATAAATAATTGCCGAAATCGAATATGAAACTCACGTTGATGTGCTTTTGCAATATAAGAAAAGATGCCCCAATCGATTCTGTTTGTTGTTATTTATTTATTTTGAAAATGTTAGATTGTACTAGCGACACGTCCCTGCTTTGCATGGTTTTCACTACTTGGTTTCTTTATTATAATATGTAAGTTTAATATTTATGTATAATATACGACTCCGTATCAAAGTTGCGACAAACAAATGTGCGACAAATGCTAGAGCGACAGTACGATAGGCCGACCATCAGCAGTGCGACAGCACATCAGCTCGACGAACGTTAGTGTGACAGATTGTTTTCACGACAAACGATGGCACGAAGAAACTTTTGTTCGACGAACGTTACTGCGACTGATTGTTTTCACGACCATCGATGGGACGACGAAACTTTTGATCGACGAACGATAGCGCGACACAATTTTCGCCCGACAAACTAAAGCACGACAAACATTTCTGTAATATTTTGTTGCTTATAGCAGATAAGAAAAAAATGCAATGTTTTAGGTTCTTTAATACATGGTTTTCGCCTACCTTGCTCGTAACTGCACTCGCGCACTGCAGTCTAATTAACATTGACAATAATGAATATTGCCAATAAAAACATTAAAAACGAAAGTACTTAGTACTTCACATTTTTTTGTTATCTGCTATTAGCAACAAAATATTATAGAAATGTTTGTCGTACTTTAGTTTGTCGACCGAAAATTGTGTCGCGCTATCGTTTGTCTATCAAAAGTTTCATCGTCCCATCGATGGTCGTGAAAACAATCAGTCGCACTAACGTTCGTCGATCAAAAGTTTCGTCGTGCTATCGTTTGTCGTGAAAACAATCAGTCGCACTAACGTTCGTCGAGCTGATGTGCTGTCGCACCGCTGACGGTCGGCCTATCGTACTGTCGCTCTAGCATTTGTCACGCATTTGTTTGTCGCAACTTTGATACGGAGTCATAATATACATAATCCTTCCGGAATAAATTCTCTAAATGATGGTGGAAACTACAGGAAAATCCGTTGCGTAGTTTGAAGCACAGTGCAGTCACACAAGCACGATAGGTATACTTTTATAGCCAACTTAATATGAACCATTTGTTTGTGTTTCACATTTAAAACAATTCGAATTATTATAAATTAAAGAGTTTATTCGAAATTCTCGGTCAAAAACAAATGTGTAAGTATATTCTAGCTATTAGCACATTGAGTGGCGATCCCGGTCTGTTACCAGTTCTATCCTAAGTATAACTCCTACCCACATACATTTATTCATTGATAGTGAACCGCGACCGATGGCTGGAGCTAGCAGTAAGTACTAGCACTTGAGAATGAGCTACCAAGGCCGAAGACGTCTACAAACGTATAGAGAAGTGGACAGTTCAATGTTAAGGTCTAAGGTGAAGGCAAGCTAATACAATTCTTTAGTTTTATCAGTCAACATCGGGTAAGTGAATTAATATTAAACGCAGACCTTTTGAGATACCCGCGGTGGCTCAGTGGTAATGACCGCGACTGTAGGTCGTAGGTTCGAGCACTGACAGGCGCTTTACTTTGTGTAAATTATTTCATCACCACTACTCTCGCAAAACGGTGAAGGAAAACATCGTGAGGAAACCGGCATGTCCTAGATACAAAAATTCAAATACAAGTGACATGTACCAACTGTGACATCTACAGCACTGGGCCCGCGTGATGGATTACGGCCCACTCCCTCTCACAGAAAGGAGGCAGTTTCCCAGCAGTGGGATTATGCAGTTGTTTTCCTATGTACTTATATAAAAAAAAATATATATATATATAAAATGGCTCGACCGATTTGAATATTTTTTTTTTTGTTTTGTTCGCCTGAATCCTGGGGTGGTTTAGGAAAAAAGAAAATTAGATAAACTCAAAGGAACAGCCAAAAATCAAAATTGAAATTTTTACAAGACAACGTCTGACGAGTCAACTAGTGTATATATTATAAAAAATTGAAGTCGCTTATCGTGTCTGTCTGTGGACCGCGTAGTTCCTCTAAACTACGCAACGGATTCTAATGCAATTTTCACCATCATTTAGAGAATTTTATTTATTAAGAAAGGTTTATGTTTAAGCATAATACATTAATACTTAAAAATCCGGCCAAGAGCGTGTCAGACCACGCACAGTAAATAGTTCCATAGTTGAGGTGAATTTATCCCAAAAACAATTAATTATCGGCATACGTCATGGTCAATTGCAAATGTATACAGTTGGAGAAGTTTGTAATCGAAAAAAAAGTATTTTTGTGTGATAAAACTACAAATTAACTATTTTCGGACTTTTTCCTTTACATGTTCTGTCAGACGTTGCTTGAATTTTAATTTATTTGCGAGTTCATGTCGCCTAAATCGCCGTATTTTTTATTGCGTTGATTTAGAAGCTTGATTGTTTTCGATTTCCAAGGGACCGTAGACCAACGTATTTGACATTAACCCTTAATTTGGCACGACAAAAAAAGGTGTAATAGGAAGATGCCGTTAATGTATTGCATTCATATGCATTCAAAACACACTGGAAAAATAAAATAAAAAATATTGCCTGAAGGGTTTATTAAGCATACTCAACAAAGTGCGATGTTCGAAGAATCAACATCAATGTAATGTAAAAGAAAAAAATAGAAAAATAAACTTTTAAATGCAGTAAGTATGGTTAATTATGGTGATAATTGAAGTGACAATTTCTATCTTTAACAAAACATAGCCTAACGTTACATCTTCTTTATATATATAATTCCTTGGTACGTGTATTTGTCACCTAGCTCCCCCTAAACGGCTGGACCGATTTGGATGAAATTTTGTGTGTATAATTGAGTGGGTCCCTGTATTTTTTTAAAATACAATTGGACCCGGTAGGTGGCGCTGTTGGGGCAGGACAACGTCTGCCAGGTCCGCTAATCTTTATATATATATAATTCTTCGTGTACGTGTGTTTGTCACCTAACTCCTCCTAAACGGCTGAACCGATTTGGATGAAATTTTGTGTGTATAATTGAGTGGGTCCCTGTATGGTTTGAAAATACAATTGGACCCGTTAGGTGGCGCTGTTCGGGCAGGACAACGTCTGCCAGGTCCGCTAGTCTTTATATTGTAATTCTTCCGTACGTGTGTTTGTCACCTAACTCCTCCTAAACGGCTAAACCGATTTGGATGAAATTTTGTGTGTATTTTTGAGTGGGTCCTTGTATGGTTTGAAAATACAATTGGACCCGGTAGGTGGCCCTGTTCGGGCAGGACAATGTCTGCCAGGTCCGCTAGTTTTAGACAAAAAACGTAGACAATGTTGGCGACGAACTAATAGATGCTAATATTTTGTCATGCCTTTGAGCCAAAGCGAAACTTGAATTTGATTCCTAAAAACCATTTCCACAAAAAAGCTGGTCAAGCCGATATGAAACCCTTGAACCATTGTTTCAATAAATCTCATCATACAGATTTGTTGAGTATACTCTACATACACTTTTTACACAAGATTACTCACCACCAGATTTTGTTGAGTATACTTAACAATCGAGTTTACTGACTTATCGTGTTCTTATTCAGGTGAGAAACGGATTGCAAATATTTTTATCGAATTGATTATACATTATATAAACAGAAATAACTAACATATGTTTCAAAATTAGAAAAAAAACAATGAAAAAAAAAATCCTGTAAAGCTCGCAGAGCGTGTTGTCTCGTCGCCATTTTTGCTCGCTAATGACAAGAGTAAAATATTGCCAGGCGGCCAAAATACATTTTCTCACTAAATTAAATTAATATTGAAGTGTTCTTACCCTATAAAATTCAGAACCACAGAAGAAAATTTGACGTCTGGATTTTTTTATTTGTAACGTTGAGTATACTTAACGAAATCAAATTAAGGGTTAATTTCGACTTGATACGTCCACGCGTTTCTGAGAAAAAGGGTCTTGACAGACTGACGGACGGACAACGAAGGGTTCCGTTTTTTCCTTATGAGGTACGGAACCCTAAAAACAAACATATAATGGAAGAAAAATCTATTTGTCAAGTCATAAAAGCCGGGCGAAGCAGGGGTGGATCGCTAGTATATGACTCTTGATTTGGAGCGATATGGAACAATATATTTTTCAATTTATTATGTTTTGAATAAAGATTGACCATAAAGTGAATTACACAGTAAACCTCTCGCTGCTCGATAACTTTTACGTTTTCCTTTATAAAACAGTTGAATGTACATTGTAGCCTCTATTGTGTGCCTTTACCAAAGTGACAATAAGTTGGCCAATCGCAATTTATTATAAAACAGCGGATGCTATCAATGAACGAAGGGCCGCCATAGTATGCAGTGAATGCATTCTTGTGTAATATTTGAATAGGTTATTGGAAGAGTTCTGCGTTCTTGTTTTCGTGTGGTTTGTGACTAGCCTGGAATCAGAGTTTTAGAGCCGCCCATGGGCCTCTAATCCAGCTTTACATGCCGACGAGAAATATCTCTCAGGCATGCCGGTTTCCTCACGATGTTTTCCTTCGACGTTTTTGAAGCAAGTGATAATTAAAAACGCACATGAACTCGATAAGTCAGAGGTGCGTGTCTTAGGTTTGAACTCGAGACCTATGACTTGGTAGTCCGACGGTCACACCACTAGACTAGCTAACCATCCAATCTATTCTGTAAAAAACTTACCGTAAAAACTTAGGTAAAGTGAAGTTAGAATAACGCGTAAACGTTAACTTTTTATAAAGTAAATAAATTAAACTCCGAAAATTCTCGCGGTCAAACCGCGGTCTATTGTTTTTACTTTGTGTAAATTATTTCATCACCACTACTCTCGCAGAACGGGACTCCTAGATCCAAAAATTCGAATACATGTGACATCTACCAACCCGCACTCGCACTGGGCGGCTTCGTGTCTGTTTGTGTGACCGCGTAGTTCTTCTACTAAACTACGCAATAGATTTTGATGAAGTTTTCACCATCGTTTAGAGAATTTATTCCGGAAGGTTTATTGTATAATACGTTAATATAAAAGTTACGTTTACCTAAGAAATCTCGATGTTTTCTCAAGTCGTAAAAACCATGCAAATCAGGAGCAGTTCGCTAGTAATATATTGATAAGTAAATTGCTACGATGCTACAACTTATTCATTATGATGATCATGATTTTTTGCAACTTAGAAGCGTAGATTCAATCCAATATTTAACGCAACGACCATGTTTAACAAACTAAAATCAAAATGTACTAAAATTCCTGTATATTCCATCCAATGTTTGTTTGTATACAAATTGACACTATCAAACGACAAACTTTACGCGTCACATTGTTCGTTACAAACAGAACTATTCTCGCGATGTTTTCTTACAAACCGTGGCATTGGAAAAGGCCGGATCTCTATCTTCCGGATAGATCATTAATAATTAAGGCCACAGGAAATATCTTAGGGAAAAATTTACATCAACTCATTTTCCCTAAGAAATTAACGTAAAAATGTTTCAAATTAAACATCATATTTCTGTAGTCCAACTGAATTGTATTGCACATTTATAGCCTCGTTCGCACGATATAGTTACTACATACCTATAGGGACATTAATCAAACGCATAAACACGGTTTCCCGTCATAAATCCGACCATCACCTTAGTCAAGGCCTTTGACGTCGAGAGGTAACGTGTCCATCCATGTAGAACGATTGATGCCACTGCTAATCAAGCGGAAATTTTGTCAACTGTACTAGCTAGATATAGTACCTGAGGTTCAAGTCCAGCAAGTGAGGCGTACGCAATCGACTGCGGTACCAATGTCAGTGCGATCGTGATACCAGCTATTAAGTCCCCAACCCCTGCTGCCACGTCGTAAGTTCTCGACCATTGCAGTATAGGGAAGAGATCGTAAATTATTCTCTTTGGATTCATTATCTTCATTCTTGAGCTGCAACAAAGAGAACATCTCACTGCACGAACAAAACATTTACATAGTATTATTTTTAATAAATATAGTTTATAACCTTATTGTGACATACATTTCTCTGAGTATGTTTGACATTTTGTCAAATCAGATTGATGATCAATTGATTTGACATTTTGATAAATAAAAACTTTTTACAAAAAAGAATACAACTGACTTCCAAAAGGACACTACAAAGTCAAAAGTAAGTTCAAAAACTAAAACCCGACTACTGAAAAATCACGCTCTAAAAAGTATGAAACAAGAAAATATTTAACAACAACAAGTATTTCTACAAAATAAAAAAAAATATTATCAAAATCGATTCATAATTATTGGCGGAGTAATCGTGAAACAAAGATATAAAAAACAAAAAATAGTTTGGAAAATCCAAAAGTGCACAATGCGAACAAAAATGAACAATTTATCACTTTTCATGAAGTATGTTTTGACTGCGTTTTTACCCATCAATATGGGTAAAATTATAATCTCGCAATCCTTACGTAATGTCAAAGACTATTTACAAAGATATTTACTTGGCGGTTGCTAGGCAACTTGTTTACGGACCTCAAGTCAAAGGTTGGAAATATTTAGTTATAGATATTATATTTTATTAATTATAATTAAACTACTTTGAATAAAAAAGCCATTTTCAATAGGGTTCCTTCTATGGCTGAAACGAATGTATAAAAAAAAATAACTCAATTAATTGATTTTATCGCAAGCTAAAATGTTTTCAGGGATCATAAATTGACGGACAAGATTATTTTTTCAACTATTTTGATGCTTTTTCCATTTCTGCTGCATTAAATCAATTGTTAAAAGTACAGTATTAATCTCCATTTAATCATCTATACAATGGTATATAAATTAAGTAGGTTCTGTGTACTAGCAGGAGTGTAACAATAAAAACAGTTTCAGAAATGGGGCAAAAAAAAATTTTCGATCGTAGACATTGAGGTATTATTGTACTAATACCTCAATGATCGTAGAGCACACTCTAATGTTGTTCGCATTATGAGTCGTGCAATAATAATAATACATACAGTCGAATTGAGAACCTCCTCCTTTTTGAAGTCGCTCAAAAATAAAAAACTAATTATAAAATTTGGGGTGAACTGGTAAAAAAATATCTAGAAAACTTACAAGCTTCGTCTAGGTCTAAACCGCCTTCTCATATTGACAAATAAATTAGAAAATTTACACAGAGCAAACGTTCAGCTCTACCGACTTGCTTGGTACTATCAGTTTCTATGACTGACAAAGGCGAGGAAATTAAGAATATTAATTAATCGCAATCAGATCAGATCTAGATCTGATATCATGATGTTCTATATATATATTATATATTGTATGATAATGGACTAAACTTGAACAATCTCAGGTTATCGACATTTTTCACAGACTTTTATCAAATAATTTAGTGTGTGTGTATCGAATTTCTCAATTGAACTAACTTCTATATTCGAAATTTTATGTTAGAAAATTCAATTTACAAGCGAAAATTATTCTGCTTCCCCGAAAATAAATCAAGTTGTATATTTTATTATTTATATTTTTTTTTGCATTTTACCATGTATTTGTAACAGTCCCAATAATGTTATGGTATTATTTAAGTAGGTATTGGGAACTGAGTACACACACAGACTATGTCTACGTCGGTACACACAACCTGCGTCCCAACTATATTGGGGTCGGCTTCCAGTCTAACCGGATGCAGATGTATACCAGTAATTTACAAGGAGCGACTGCCTATCTGATCTCCACAACCCAGTAACTGGGTAAAACGATACCCCTTGGTAAGACTGGTTGTCAGACTTTCGGGCTTTTGACGACCCGTAACGACTGTCAAAGATCCACGAATGACAGCCGGGACCAACGGCCTTAATGCTTTCCGAGGCACGGAGGAGTCTCGGTATGTACATATAGTCACCCATCCACAGACCAACCCCGGCAACCGAAGCTTCCTCTGATGGATCGCCCCGTGCGGCTATTATTACTTAGCCACGACTGGCCACGAGCTCCTCGAGTTTGATATTCTAGTCCGTAGTCCATTAAAATCTAAATATGAGTAAAGTACTTAATTAATTAGGATGCCAAACGGCTATATCTAGTCACGATTGATTAATCTCATTGCTCAAGACATTAAACAGAGTCGCAGTCAACGATATGCTTGCTCACGCTAAGTAGGGGTTACAAGCAAGTTATTTACTACTTAGCTTAAACTTAGCAAGATTGTGAAAAAATTAAGGAGTTTTTACCAAATACCTATTAGCCGTACAACTAAAAATAACGAATCAGGTATTAAAAGTGGCAACACGCTGAGCTTTATGTATTCGTTCCTTTGACTTAACACATACATAAGCCCAATATCATTCAGTTAATCAATCAAGTTATCTACAAATCTGTTAAAGTTAACAGTAATAGCAGGCAATCAGTAGCGGATTTGGGGGTGGGGGGCTGCTAAGGGGCTCAATCCGAAATGCATCTGAGTTCTTCTGTGACAAAATCTTAAAGTGATTATACTACCTACCTAGGGTACAATTTTCATCAATTATCCTTAACAATAGGTATTATGTTTTCAAGTATTTCAAGTTTGCTGTATAAGATGTTTTGTTTACGTGACGAATTTTGAATCCGCGCCTCACTCATTCTGCTATTCACGCTGCCCGGTTAGGCCGTCGCCATATATGTTCACCGAGATATGTTTGTTAGTCAACCTAACGAAGTCATTGAGGAATTTGCGAAAAGTAATCCGAGGCTTTTTATGCGTTAAGCAAAATAAAATGTTGTGTGCTTTTTTGGTGCTTACTTTGCTAAAACCTACCCTCAGCGAGGTCAAGCCCCTCCCAAACGACAATCCTGGATCCACCACTGCAGGTAATAATTATATGACAGGCCTCTTACTTACGCTTTACATGAAAAAACATACATGTTTGCTTATAGCGTCTTTTACTAATTATTATATTTGCTTACTATAGGGGTTTTTATACACACAATAAGTAGTTAAACAAAAAAAAAACTCATTATAACTTCACATTTACATCAATGGTAAATTACTTTTAACTTCAAATGAATTTACTCAAAATAATAAATTGCCGATAGGTACTTAGTGTTTCCTTTTTCCCAGATTGTGATAACACGTGTATAACCATCTAAACATTGAACAAAACGAATGCATCAATGTATATTTTATAAAATTTTCACGTAACTCTTTGTGCACCTTCTACGCTGCTACGCTTCATAGTGCGTAGGTCCGTAGCGGCGTAGTGCGTAGGTTCGTAGCGGCGTAGTGTGTTAGTTCGTAGAGCAGCACGACAAAATGAGGCCGCGAGAGCAAGAACGGCCTACTGGCCTACTACTTACATTTTTTTCTTATTGAGATAATCAAAGAAAAATGCAATAAATGTGGTAATATCGCCATCTCTTGTGGCTCGAAAAATCAATGTTAGGCCATTTTGCTTTTTAAAAAACATATTTTTAACGGCGATAGGCCCACAATTTTTTTTTATAAAATTCAATTTGGCCGTTCTTGCTCTCGCGGCCTCAAATATCTTTGCCTAAGTTATTTTCACTTACTGAATACAGTTTTTACTAAACATGCAATGAATTCTTCCAGCTTAAAAATGCTTTTGCTACTAATTCACGTATTCGAGAAATATCTAAGTACATTACTGTACTCGTAGATAAGTAAGTAAGTTTACTAGATAATAAAATTTAAAGTTAGTTTGCTACAATTAAAATAACTCTTAGGGCCTGTTTCACCACCTACGATTAAGTTCCTATTAACTTACTTGGCAGATAATTTCATACAAATTCTGTTCCATTTTTGAATTTATTCGGTAAGTAGTGGCTATTCGGACATCGTGAAATAGGCCCTTAGTATATCAGAAACATTAAAAAATTACGTTTATTCAAATGTTTTTTTTATCACGTCATAGTAAAACAATATTATTAGACTTAAATATGTATTAAACATCTAGGTACATCGTTATGTAGATGCTCTTATTCAAGATTGTATTAATGTTATTTGAAAACAATGACCTCTGAACTTTGACTCTGACCTAAGCCAACAAATTAAAACTTCCGCTAATTTTCGAATTTATGTCATACCAGAGAAACGGCAAGGACAATGTGAAACGGAACTGCATAATCTTATGTACTCACCTTTGAATAATTTATGTTAAATGCAACAACAACAATATTTCATGAATATTAATGAAATAATATCACAGAACTCCACTAAAATCTCCACTCCATTTTCCAAATAAATATTCCAAATAATGAAATTCCTAATTCGAATCTCACACTACAGATAAAAATAAATCTACATGTAAACAAAGTTTTCCCGCCTTATTATCGGCAACCGCGCATGCGTCGCGAACTTTTTCAACCAGCGCATTCGACAACGACGTTATACAAACTGCCTGATGCCAGACTGACAACAATCTCGCAATGAGTTAATTTCCCTGTTACGGTTTGTGATTCCACTTAACGTAGTGACAAAATTAAGGCGTCATAAAAAGACTGATCACCAAATGAAGTGCTGAAATAATGTGTTAATTATATTAATAGGTACTTTACGTGATCTTATTCATTCAATATACAATAGCTAAAAATGAATAGATGCTATATTTATCAATATTGCTGATAGTTTTCAGTCGTGGAAATCCCTTGTGGACACACTCGACAATAACGTCTATTTATGAATGATGTAATATTATTGACGGACTAGTGATAAACATCACGCCTGTTTTTACCCGACTACGGTAAAGCAAAAAGGAGGGTTATGATTTTGACCGGTACCTATGTAAGTATGTATGTTCTCTCATAACTTCTAAACTACTTATCATAATTTGATAAATGAGGTATCGTTGGAAGCGTCTTAATCTTTAAGAAATTTCAGGAGTCACACGTAAGCTGTTCGATTAATGCCCTAACACGACACGTGACTCCAGATTTTTTATTTGTCTGTCTATGATGTCTTGTTTATACGTTTTTAGTTAGGTTTTAGTTTTTATAACTTTTATTTTCCCCGGAGGGTAAGGCAGAGGTTTACCTATATCACTTCACCACTTCGCCAGTGATGTTTTAGTTTCCGGAATGGAATGAGATGTTTTGTTTACGACAATTCCGATCGAGACTTCTCAGCTCGTCAAGTCTTGAGTCGTCTGTGTAACACGAGCCGCCTATTAATTATCGTATTTACTTCCATTCCCTTCTTTGCCAGCCATTTTTTTGTTGTTTTTTTTTTTAATAGGTTTGTATTTCCTTTCGTATTTGTGAACACAGCTCATCTTTGATTCTACTTTACTGTAATTCAACTAACCATATCTTGCACGTACTATTAATTTCTCTGTTAGTGCTGTGCACTTCTGTAATGCTGGGGCTACATTGTCGCGTTATCGCGAACTTCCCTTCGCGCACTCTCTCTCGCACATCGCTCGACGTATCGCTGAGCAACAGAGAGCGCGCGAAGTGAAGTTCGCGATAACGCGACAATGTGGCCCTAGCACAATTCCTAAATCTGTATGTGATTTTTGTTTGTGTAGGTATGTCTCATTGAATAAGTCGTTGCAGTGCCATATCAATAAATAAATAAATATATGGGACGGTGGTGGTAAATAGGGAGATACATAATGACTGTCACTCATCATTTAACTCTCTCGTGTGCAAATCATTTGATGCCATATAACCTCAGAAGAAAGTAACGCCTCTGAGTTTTCAACAAACGATGTAATATAAGGAAAAACTTTGTTATTAGGTAGATATATATATAGAGAGGCTCGTTCGGTGATTGTGTTGTTAAAGCATCAAGCAAGAAAGTAAATGTTTCCCATTTGTATTGCCTCTTGGTCTACCTATATTTATATTATTTAGGTACCTATAATATCTAAAGATATAAAACGTACCGCTATAAGGAAGTAATAATCAATTTATTTCAAACTCAATTAGCTATTTATTATGACAAAAGTTCTATTCAGTAAAGCACTATCAATCGAACTGTGAATGTGTTGCAATTCATTTGTTTCGCGGTCAAATAACGAAACCTTTTGTACTGTAAATTAGATTTCTACGAACATTTTATTTCGATGAAACTTATCTATTTTTAAATGCTATTATTTTATTGCTTTGACTTCACACATTTAGTATATTTATCTACCTTTAGTTGTTTTGTTACAGGGTGTCTGTAGAAGGATCCTTGAAAGTTGCAATTCCAAGATAAAGTTCGGTTTTCTGAGCACAAAGTCTTGAAACCAGTCACGAAAAGTTAGTCGGCTATCTAAGGAGGTTGGTACAAGAAGTGTCTCCCTCATTGAATTTCAAAGAGTGTTAGTTCAGTGCTTTAGAACTATTTGGACTGTCTACATAAATCAGTAGGTACCTCATTTAGACCTAATGCTGCGGCCGCATCTGCGTCTACGTGAGGAAGCTTCGCACAGTGATACGATACACGCCTATATACGCGACCAACAATTATCAGTTATCGTCGCGATAGTTCGGACTGCGTAGCACTCATCGCCCGTGTGGCGGTACATAATAAACGTGGCGAAGCCGTTAATGTGACCACCGGTCCACCGCATTAGCGCGATAACTTTGTAGCGAGCAAAATATACAAAGCTTAAAACGCATTGCTTTGTCACGATAGCGGCCGCAGTATCAGGAATATCGATATTTCAATTTGAATTTCGCGGGCTACCTCTACCCTAATCGTGACATTCATGACCCTGATGCAGCCCTGGTGCATTTATATCACTAAGGGCCTGTTTCACCACGTACTATTAAGTTCCTATTAACTTACTTGGTAGATAATTTCATACAAATTCTGTTCCATTTTTGAATTTATTCGGTAAGTAGTGGCTATTCGGACATCAAGAAATAGGCCCTAAGTCAGAAAAACGAAATTTCGCTGAACTTCAGTTGCATTCTTGTTATAGATATAGATGCTTTTAAATAATTAGGTATTAAAGTATTAAAATAAAATTAAACGAGTTACCTAATCTATATATATAAAAATGAATCCCTATTTCCTTGGTCACGGCATCACGCGTGAACGGCATGACCGATTTCGCTAATTCTTTTTTTTTTGTGTTTGTAATTGGTTCTTAGGATAGGTAGGTGAAGGTAGGGTAGGTAGGTAGGTAGGTAGGTATGCAAGTTGGTAGGTATGTATGTTGGTAAAGTAGGTATGTAGGTAGGGTAGGTAGGTAGGTATGTATGTATGTAGGTAAGTACGTAGGGTAGGTAAGTACTTAGGTAGGTAGGCTAGGTAAGTAGGTAGGTAGGTATGTATGTAGGTAGGTGTAGGTAAGTAGGTATGTATGTATGTATGTATGTAGGTAGGTTGGTAGTTAGGTTAGGTAGGTGCGCCGTAGATAAGTGCTTACCCGTGCGAAGCCGGGGCGGGCAGCTAGTAAGGAATAAAATATTAAATGACTACAATCCACAGTGCAACATCCATTACTTACCCAATTCCGTTCAATCAATCCGTTCCCGATTTAAATGAATGGACGGAATGATCCTTTTATCCGGTCTTTCTTTCAATCATCAAGGAAAAAAGCGGTCAAAATACCAGCTCCGAATAAAAAATCATAATGCTTTATATTACCTACACAATTTTCTTGTTGTGTTTATCTATCATTTCAAAGGTCGTCGACGTCTCAGGATTCAAACGTGAACACTAAGAAGTCTCGCCTCCATCATGAAATCAAATATCAAAGTATTTTATATACTTTTCTCACCACCTGCTCGATTATGCCAAATTATGTCATACAAACCTAACCTAAGTAAGTCATAATAGCCCTAAAGTCTAAGGCTATAATGACTTACTTACATTCAGTACAATATCTGGCTCTAGCCAGGCTATATTGTACTGAATTTCATTAGAACCCGTTGGTCAATAATGTGCTTTTAATTTCGAAACTCAACTAAAAAGTTCGTATGAAATCTTTTACAGAACAAAAAACTGTTCTACTATTTTTTATCAATCAAAATATTTAACTACAGTTCCACCAAAGAGTTCTTACTTCATAGGTTAGGTGCCGTCGACGAACAAAAAAATTAATTTACGCAACTGAAGATATTATAGTGGAGTACTTAATTAGTAACTATAATGTATATTAATTAAAAAGACGAACCAAAAAAAATTACAATGATTAAAAAAAATGTTTTCCGTGTACATGGTCAAGTTCAAAATGCATGTCAATGGCAATGGTTATTTATCAAGTCGTTTAACTAGATTGCAGATTATTGGATGGTTGCGTAAATCATAAGCTACTTTGATCTCTGAAACAGTGACGCCTACCCGCACTGACCCGCAGACCGACGCATATCGCTCGCCTCGTCGTCTGACGCCAGCCAAGTGTAACGAAGTAATTCACACAATTACTTCTGTAAAATCATCGAGCACTAATCACCTCTGACAGACCATTATATAAGTATTCATATTTCTCGGGTTTTCATCAAGGCCGCTTCACTAGGTACTGTACCTACAAAAGTTCTTATTTATATATTTGTTTTTTATTTAGTAGGTAACTGATACGGAAGTGTTAACTGTTTTGATGTAGCCACCAGATGCCATGATGAGAATCATTTAGACAAATAATCATTAGATGTACTGTACCTAGACAATTCGGGAGCCTACGGTGCTATGCTACTGGCATTACATTAAATAAAAGACTTCCTAGCGGTATTATAACTCGAATAATTATTGGTTGTAAGAATTCAATTATAACTTAATATTTTTTTCTTCAAGTTGCTGGACGGCCGGGGGCTGACTGTTTTTTTCTATCTTTATCTTTATATATTATGTATATAAAAATGAATCCTATTTTCCTTGGTCACGGCATCATCACGCATGAACGGCTGGAACAATTTCGATTATTCTTTTTTTGTTTTGTTTGTTATTGTAAGGAGAAGGTTTTTAGGATACGTAGGTGAAGGTAGGGTAGGTAAGTAGTAGGTATGTAAGTAAGGTTGGTAGGTATGTAGGTAGGATAGGTAGGTAGGTAGGTAAATAGGTAGGGTAGGTAGGCAGGTAGGTAGGTATGTATAGATAAGTAGGTAGGTAGTTAGGGTAGGTATATAGGTAGGCGCCGTAGATAAGTACTTAGTGCCACCCGTGCGAAGCCGGGCCGGGCAGCTAGTTCTTAATATAAATCAAATGTTTGTCTCGTTTTCAAGCCATCTATCTAAACTTGCGAAGCTTGCATTCTCAAACCATATGGAGTAAAGCCTTTACAGTACCTACCCACCCACTTAGGTCTAAAAATACAATTTATTATTCTTGGATTTATTTGAAATTGAAACTGTTTTGGACTTTAGCAAACATGAAACCATTTATTTAAAAAAGCGTAAACGAAAGTGCAGACACGAATTATTTATTATTTATTTTCTTATATTGTTTAATAAAAAATATTTATATCCAAACACACAAAGGGCAGTATTTGGCACGTGTATTTTATCTACTGACGAGTTCACGCGTGTTTTGCGGCCTTTCAACACGTGTAACTGAAACAAAACTTCAGTTTTAGAGCTTCTAAATTGATAGACAAATATACCAACTTTGTTCAAGTTGTAATAATTGGTTTTCTTGTTTCCGTCATGAGGATTGCCCAATTAACAACCATTTGCCTATTAGGTAGCTGTCAATCAAATAATCACTTCATATTTAGATACCTACCTATTAATGTTGTACGGTCAGCAATAGAATTTGTTTAACACCTTCTTTTTTTAATTTCCAGTTTAGGTGTGTGATCTAACTTAGCCAAGTGATCTAGTGTTAGGTATATATTAGCATACTACATTATTTTATCAATAATATTTTTGTTGCTAGCTGTACAATTTTATTATCAAATACCGATACCGACTTATGGTGGTTTTTTTAAACCTAAAGAGTCTACAGTGTAGACTCTACATCATTCGGCCAACGTCCTGTGGACTTTAAGAGCTTCACGAAAAGGGTTTTAGATTTATTAAACTATGCAGAGGATTTTTAGGCGGTAAGGTGCCCTTTTATCTCAGACAAGCTAATTATTATTTTCAACAGTGGAAATCATGCCAATTGTTCGGGTGCCTCCAACCATCCGGCTCGAAGGACCATTTGTTAGGGAAATAATTATGATCTCTTTTATATCATTATTTAACGTGGCTGTTCTTAATAATGGACCAATTTTAAATCAAACTTTTTGGGTGAGCTGATGCAGTAGCCAACCAATAATAATACCGGAACGGGTACTTTATTTTCCAACCTATGTTATTAGTGAAATTAATTAAAATCTAAATTGTATAGAGTTAGCCCACGTACGCACGGACGTAAAAATATCACGGCGCGATTTTCAACTCTTTGAAAACCCAACGCGCTGGGACTCACTCTCCTCCCAGTGCGTTGAAAAACACACTTCTCGATTTTCAACTCTCAGCGCTAAGCAGAGCGTTGAAAATCAAGTGCACGAAAAAAAATCGCCGCGGCGACTCTACAGTCCAGCCGTCGAGAAAATGCGTTCTTGACCCCTGTCAGTTGCATAATTTCTAGTGGTATTAAAGATCAAATTCGGAAAACACATACCTATTTGTTTGTATGAAACTAACAGGTGCCAAGAATGCATTCTCTCAATGAGACTTTAGTAGAACAATTTCTATGAAAACTTCATAAAAATTGTTCTACCAGAATCCCGCCGCACCGTCGCGTCACGCCTGTCTGCGGGAGCCTTCAGCAAATAGCTGCCAGTAATAGTAAACACTTTACGTTCAACAAAAAGTTCGGGGAAAAACGTGACGTAGGTAGGTAAGTAAAGTTAAGTACTATAAATAGAAATAACACTCTGTTTTTGGCTCAAGCATTGTACTTAAGCTTATTTTGTTTTCCTTATATACTTTTGACTTTGAACTTACTTATGTGGTTTTCCATTATAAAGCGCAAGCCACACTGGGAACGAAGCTAATTTCGTTTAATTTCGCTACAAAAGTCAGAAATCGCAAAAAACTTTTCCCATACTAGGTAACTAAATTCTGCTCTCAAAGCAAATATAATTATATAATGTAACGCGTATTCGTTTGAAATTCGAAGTTTAAATATTTCGGCTAATCTTCATTGGTAGTTGTAGACTGGATTTTGAGGTCCTAAAAAAGAAAAAAACGTCCCAACACTAGTACGTACTAATCCGTAGGTGCCGTATGTGGAATAAAATTTTAAATAACAAATGATTCCACTAATGGGACCTGCAAAAAATATCGATAGGTGCCGTATGTGGAATACCTCTGGTGCCATTTGCTCCCCATGGTGCCTGAGCAAATGGCATCTGAGGTGCGGCTGCTCAATGTGGAATACGTCGAGGTAGTAACCTATATGCAGGAACGCAGACGAAAAAAATTGCTACTGAAGACTGCGGACTAAGTAAACTGACGTCGCTTGCTCCTGCGTCACCAGTTCTGAGTATCTGTAGATTTTGCCTGCTGAGACCAAAAGTACAAACATAGTATACCTACAGGAAAGGTTTAGGCAGAAGTGTAAGTACCCCCATTTTGCCAGTTCTATTTAGGCCCATGTAATAGGGGGCGAGTGTATTGCCATTAACCGGGCACAAATCCAGACTTAAATTCAGAACAGAAATTATTGAGCCAATTTTTTTTTAACCTGTTAGGTAAATCTCTTAAGGTGAAACAATTTGATATTTTTTCCATACAAACTTCGGAGGGGTTTTACTCCACTGTTTGACATCGTACATTCAAAGTTTAACATGATATCGTTAGGTCTCATTATTAATTTTGTCTGTACGGAAGCAGAATAGTAAAATAAAAAGCCATTAAAAAGTTATGAGCCAATAAAGATTCGTTTTCGTATTGTGCGTACAAACTTACATTTACAGTTGAAATGTATGAGGGAACATGTTTTTCAACTACAATATTAAGTTTATTCTTGGAATAAATTCATCCCAACTACGGAACCCTTCATTGTGCGTGGTCCGACACGCACTTGGCCGGTTTTTATAAGTTGTTATTATACTAAAAGTGATGAGTCGATGACTCAGCAAGCAAGATCTTCCAACTTGATAAAATCATGCACTAGTTACTGTTTGTAAATAAACATAATGACAAGGTATGAAGGGCAGGCAGATACTTCTCCAAATATTGCTTTACAACAAACACGTCGATTAAAAAAACGACACACTTTAACTTACCTTTTGTGTTTTTTTTTTACAAACTACCTGTACCCTTATTCTACCTTTTCCCTTATTCCTACCTTTATTCTACACAATCACTGAAGAATAAAATCACCTTTAAAAGTTAGCGTTAAAAAACATACATGTATAAACTCACGACTTCTTCCAGAATCTCAGAACGCCACCTGCTACGATCCTTACGTACTCCTTTGGTCTCGTTTATGTTCATACTAGTCATACACGCATGCAGAGTACTACGCAGCTGTCTTTTCTGAAGAATATCACCTTCACCAATAAGGTCACTAGATATAATGTCCTCCTAGGGTCCCCCCCCTCCCGGCGTTTCCACTCACATCTGCCTTATTAGTCGCTTTAAAAAAAGTTGCTGATAATTTCGGAATATTGATCCTAAAGGTAGTTAGAGATAAGATAGCCAGTTCCTCTGTGGTTGAGGATTCCAGGTGAAGCTCGCTTCCACCTTCGGCCTGTTCATCACTCACCATCAGAACTGCCCCCCAACTGCAGGTAGGTTGGTTTTTTTATTTTTACCCGCAACGCTGAAGCTCTTGGCCTGCATCTCACCTGATGGTGAGTGATGATCAGGCCGAATGGGGAAGCGAGCTTCACCTGGAACCCTTAACCACAGAGGAACTGGCTATCTTATCTCTAACTGGCGAAACACAACAATGCTGTTAACATTGTTGTTATGGCGACAGACTTAGATAAGACGGTGGTAGCTAGGTAGCTAGCAAGGTGGACTTAGAACAAACCCTACCACCAACCAAACCGAACAAAAAATTTTGCTCGCACTGGGAATCCAACCCGGAACCTCTGGTTCTGAGACAGGTGGCTTAACCACTGGACCACAGAGGCAGTGCTAGTACTAGTAGTAGGTACTCAAGGTTATAAGCAATTTTACATTAATAAATCTCTTCTGAAACTCTGGATAGTGTTAACCTACTTAAGTGCTGCCAGAACCACCTGCACTTTGATTTAATTAAAGCTCCTGCATCGATCCCGGTTCTGGTAGCTAACACCTGCATACAACTGACTCGGCTAAAATATGAGACAATTCCTGTGTAGGTATGTGGCTCTACAATAGGTATGCTACACAGGATATACATACACCCAAAGGTGTATGTATATCCTGTGTTCCTACAACTTATTGCACTTAAGGCGAAAGCATCAGGGTAGCCCGCGAAATTCAAATTTTCTTAAGTTTTTCGCAATTTGCAGGGCAGTATCAGGTTGTACGTTGAGTTAAATTATGATTTGCGACCGTATCAAATGTTTATTTATAGAATTATAATCATAGAAATCATCAACACAACTCTATAAGTTCATGTCATAAATGTCATTCCCAATTCTATCATACGGAGTTATTCTATCATACGGAGTTGTATAGCTGATTCTAATGATTATAATTCTGTAAAGCAATATTTGTTACGCTCGCAAATCATATTTTAATCAAGAATCAAGATACAACCTGACCTGCAAATTGCAAAAAACGTTAGAAAATTTGAATTTCGCGGGCTACCTTGGCGCATCCCCCTTAATAGGCAGGAATGAGTATTATACAAACAATATTATTATGTCCATGCTCAAGCTCTAAACTAGCTAAGTTAAGTAGAGCGCACGCGACCTGAAAAAGTTCATACCACTACAATAAAAAAAACTATCTTCCTAGCCTTTTCCCAACTATCTTAGGGTCGGCTTCCAGTCTAACCGGATGCAGCTGAATACTAGTATTTTACATGGAGCGACTGCCTATCTGACCTCCACAACCCAGGACCTGGGTAATACGATACCCCTTTGTTAAGACTGGTGTCAGGCTTTCGGGCTTCTGACGAATCGTAACGACTATCAAAGATCCACGAATGACAGCCGGGACCAACGGCTTAACGTGCTTTCCGGGGCACGGAGGAGTCTCGGTATGTAAAGAAGGTCACCCATCCACTGACCAACCCTGCAAGCGTAGCTTAACCTGATGGATCGACTCGTGCAGCTTGAGCTCCTCTAAAATGGTTCCTACCACTACATAGCTCTTAAAACAATGCTTCCACAATGTAAAGTGCAAAAATAAGTTTAGGAAAGAAAAATACGTACCTAATTATATATAATTTAAGTGGATAAGCAAGTATGGCCCTCAAAACATTCCCAATTGCATACAGCTACCAAAGACTATGTTCTTACAGGTTGTCATTTTTACACCAAGTTCCAAGCTGACATAATGAAATTCAAACATGTCTACCTACTTATCCAAAAAGGGCAAACAAGCATCATGATTTCCATCTCTCCGTGGGAATATAACGAACCAATATTTGCGTCACGCAACCTACAAATAGTTTTTACCGAATAGCTGCAAAAAAAGGGTCCACATTCGCCTGACCGGACCCCGATCAGTTTACGAGATATAGAAATTCTCTACAAATGGATTTTAACCTCTGTTATTCTATCCGGCTCAATCTAAAATGCGTTTCTCTTATTTGCAGTTTTTCTTATTTCCTCGGCACTGAAGCAAGAGCTGAATGAGAGAGGCCAGACCGCATCGCCGCTCAGAATCCGCAATGAGGTGAACAATGGATCATCCGGATATTGCCTGTCAACCGCTACCTACACGCGCAGCGCTAAACGATACTAGGTCGACCGGACTGAGGTAAAATGTTTCCATAAAACATGAAGCTAATACAAAGAGTTATTTGATGTGTACCTACTCTCCCTTCTTACTTCCCTTTTAAAATAATAGGTCCGCCTTTTATATATTTTTTAATATAATCTCTCAAGAGTTGGTAAAGAGCATACATCTTTACTTTTCGGATTGGTGGAGGCTTACTATAGCTCATCTTTGTGTACATACATTATTACAACCCTTACATAATATATGAATAATGTTTCTTAAATATTTATACCCTAGCAAATATGTTGCTTCTGTCAAAGCCAAAGAAAGTGCGATGACTAGAAAATATTTTATTTATTTATCGGTATCGAGATGTTATAAAGGTTGACAAAAATAAATGATCCACAA
The DNA here is from genome assembly GCA_948150665.1 of Conistra vaccinii. NCBI lineage: Eukaryota > Metazoa > Arthropoda > Insecta > Lepidoptera > Noctuidae > Conistra > Conistra vaccinii. Next base: position 9,468,160 of record OX411323.1, on the reverse strand, counting down.
AGCGTTGAGGACAATCCTAGAGGGAAGGGTCACCCAAAACGCGTGAAGAATTCACAATGAACGAGCTCGAATATTTATCATCCGTTCAGCTATCAGCGATTAGATTGCTTCGCACAAATACGTGCCTACTCTATAAATGTATAGCGAAATTATTTCGCTGCTTGTGTCCACACGGGGCTTATATTACTAGCCATCTCGTAATAACTATACCTACTTATGTGAAGATGATCGGAAGCTTTGATTATTTGTATGCCTAGCTAGATAGTGTTGCGCTGCAAAAGAACTAAAACAAACAGGCCAACTTTATAAGCGTGCGTGACAGCAACGTATTACTGTCACTGTCATACTGTCACTGTGCTTTTCTAGTGTGCGTGCATTTAGCGGGTAACAGTTGGACGCTATTTTTTTCGACGAGTTCACAGCTTTGACTGTCTATCTAGAAATATCTTTGATCGGAAGGAAGTATCGCCACAACACCTTTATATTAATTTATCTGCACATAACACACATCTGATAGCTATAGGTACGGTTCACCTATGAAAGATAGATAGATAGATAGAATATTCTTTATTATGTACACATTAAAAAGTACAGATGTAAATGTAGAAATAAGATGAGAGAAGATAAGTGAATAAGGTAAGTAAATTAAGTACCTACTATACTGTAGGTACCTACTGTACCTACTATATATTACTTACCTTCTTTATAGAGATTGGAGGCTTCAATATACCTATCTAGGATATGAAAAGATGATGACGTCAAAATCAGCATGACTATGTATATTTAGTTTATAATTATTCAGAATAGCAATTATTTTCCTTTGGTGTAAAACCAGATAGACAGAAATTATATAGGTAGGCAACAATGTTTTGAATAAAACGTGATCTCCCTTCACGCGGAAACATTACGGTATGATTAATTCCTCATGTTTACATTTATTGAAACAATAGCATTTAAAATAACAGTTAATGCCTACCAACAGCTATTTTCTCAAGATAAGCTTTATAATATTATAGCCATGATTATAAAATAATAGGAGCAGTATAGGTAATCCCAATCATAACGACCTAGGAAACAAAACAAGGTCGCAGTGGCCGCGAAATAAATAATTCAATTGCAACAAGCGAAGAAAGAGTCATCGACAGATATTCAATCGACCGAGAGGTACGACCACAATAGACAATGAACAATACTCTATAATATGTCGCACCTGCCAAGTGATTTACTTATCTTCCGTTGGAAAACTCATTACTCACCTCGGAAGTAGGTGTTTAAGCAAGAAACATGGCTGTGTTTATTTATCTATTATGTATTTGCGCTTCTTCTTTTTTTCGTGTGGTTAATGACTAACCTGGAATCAGAGTTTTAAAGCCATCCATGGGCCGCTGACTTGGCTTCGCATGACGTCGAAAAAACTCTCAGGCAGGTTTCCTCACGATGTTTTCCTTCACCGTTTTTGAAGCAAGTGATAATTAAACAATACGCACATGAATCCGAAAAGTCAGAGGTGTGTGCCTTAGGTTCGAACTCGGGACCTATGACTGAAAATGACATGATTAAAATTATGATTATTATGATTAAAATTTGTAGTGACTATCATAGCGTTTCAGTTCCTACCATATATATTATGGTGTAGTTTAGTGATAATATCCATAATTTTCAAGAGTTTAGGAATGTTTTCATGCAGTTTTATTTGAGTAGATACTAGGTTCGGCCCGCGACTTCGTTCGCATGGAAGTCATAAGATATACAATAATTTATTTATTTATTATAACAACAACTTAAATCTATCTTTACAGGTTGCCCTAATGCGATAGTAGAAATAAAATAAATATTATAAAACCCAACTACTGAAAAATCACGCTCTATAAAGTATAAATTAAGAAAATATTTAGTTAGTCCAGTAGTTTAGAAGTTATGAGGTTACAGATGAACATACATACATATTTTATTACATACTTACATATTTATTTATTTGTTACACCCACTAGGATGACCCCAATACAATAGTGGTTTGCAAACACACACCAACGAAATTGAAAAATCAACTTACGGCTACATACATACCGTTCCTGTCTCGAAGCGTGTTACTCTATAGTCTATGTATAAATAGTTAAAAAAAAAAAAATAAAACCGACTTCCGAAAAAAACACTACAAGTGAAAATGTTACAGTACAGTATGAAAAGAATGAATAGTTAATGTATTTTTTTTTCAGGAATTGTTTCTAGACGTGCTCGATTGTTTACGTGATTTACTGCTGTTACACCAATTAGTTTCCATAATTCATGTAGTCTAACAATGCTTATTTCTCTCTGTGCAATTCTTCATGATAGTATAGGATCCCGCCATAGAACGACCTTCACCGAGCTGGTTAATGGATGAAAAGTATTTTATATTCAATTAAATATGTCAATAAAAATATCGCAAATGGGTTGTCTAAAAAATTTCAGTCCAGAATATGATTAAATTAACATTTTTTTTTTATTTTTTTTTTACTTTGCACCGGTTTGTTTAATAGGTAAATTCCATACCAATCGAAAGTATGTAGCCCATAGAATATGCAAACGTTGGGTTGACAATTTTTTTCCCGTCACAACTCTTGGGTAGGCAGGTATAAACAGGTAAAAAAAAATAGTAACTTGCACCGGTCTGGTTAATGAATTAAAGTTAAATTAAAATAAAGATTATTTCATTACGATCACGGTGGTATAGGGTTGTCTGCGAAAAATCAGTCCAGAATTCCGGTTGTCGAGTTTAAAAAAATAAAATATTGCTGCGAGTGAATACGTGCGACAGCGTCCCAGCGAACCATCCCATGCGATAGAAGAGTACCTACACAGCGTGTAGTTCATCTATTGAAAGAAAGAGAGTGCGCATGCTATTATTTGTCCTTGAAAATGTAAAGGATAGCGATAGACTCGTATATGGTACCCAACTGATAAAGCGCTTCCTGAATCTTCGTTCGCACAGAAAAGAAAGCCCCGAAGATTAACGAAAGAATGCTTAAAACTTACAATCAACCTTAGATCACTACTGTAAGGTGCACACTGCAGCTGTTAGTTTCGTCTCAATCGCACAATTGGGATCCCCCCGTTTTGGCTAAAGGATTTTGACAAATTTTCATTATCCAAACAAATTTTAGCAACCTTTTTTTATACCAATGCAATATTTGGAATGATTTTAGTACGCATATTTTCATTTGGTCAAATTTTTACTTGGCAGAATATTACCAAGAATAATGTCATTAAGGCATTTGGTCTTTAATCAAATGATTTATTACAACAAACTATCTTTAGACAATAAACATTTAGTCAATTGATTTGTTATGACAAAAAATATAAAGACAAAATTAAGATTTTTTGGTAATTATATTAATTAAAAAATGCGCTTTTATTTTAATATAATCATTTGTATGCGATGTTATTTGCGTACTTCTTTGTAAGTTTATGTAAGGCTAAAAGCGTCTTGGTAATTTTTGTCTCCGACCAACTGTTTGTCGTAAAACAAATACACAGAAACGAATCGCTGCAAAACCGACTCCACGTAGTCTTGTCTGCCCCACCCCTAGAGTGTAATTTAAACCCGCGTAGGCGCGGAGGGGCGAGGCGGCCCGCGAGCTGAGGAGCAGGTGGTTTGAAGGCCCGCCGCCGCGGCTGAGGCTGGCCGGCGAAGCCGGTCAGCAAGCCGAAGCTGCGGTGGTGAGCGTTAAAACCATCTGCGACGATAAGCTCGCGTGGAGCCGCCCAAACCCCGCAGCGCCGGAGCCGTGACAGAAACAATGCTTGCTGCATGTTGCATGCCTGCTTGCATGTTTATTTGCATGCTGCTTGCCTGCTTGCATGCTGCATGCCTGCTTGCACGCTGCATGCCTGCTTGCACGCTGCATGCCTGCTTGCATGCTGCATGCTTGAAGAAAGCAAATCATGATATTGACCTGTTACTGCTCCTGAGAATCGCGGATCTTGACTTTCAGAATGTTGACCTTGATATCTAGGTCAATAACATCAAGGTCATGGACAATGCCCTTAAGGTGTCCCATGGTGTTTCCCCACCCTACTACACCCACATCGTATCGATTTTTTTTCGTAAATTGAAAACTAGTGAAATTAAGTATTTGGCTTATTTTATTTTGCGTAAAATATGTTATACCAACTGAAATATTTGACTAAATTAAAATTGGTAAAAGTACTAGTTGGTAAGCAAGTTATTGTTTAAACGTTCACTTGCCAAACATTAGGTTTGCGTTACAATTATTTGTGAAGAGTTTATTTGCTAAGTAATAATTTGGCAAATGAAATTATGCAGAAAATTGTTTGGGAAGTGATAATTTGTCAATTTCTTTTAGATGAAACAAGGGAGACCCCGCACAATTATACTTCGTGCCAATTTTATCGGGCCACCAGTTTTCATCAAGAATATATTTAATTAAAAATAGAGGTTATTTAAAAATGCACGATTTATTGAATAAACACAAATAGGCATTTATTTAGTAAACAATAGAAAAAACTTAATCTAAAGGCGATAAGTTTTTTCAATTTACCCTTTTTCAGTGTTCTAAAAGAAGGCCCCGCAGTGTTTTCACTCGTATGTTGATCCTTTTCTTTAAGAACTCTCGCTATTGTTCATTTTTAACCCCCGACGGAAACCGAAGGGGTGTTATAAGTTTAACGTGTGTATCTGTGTATCTGTGTGTCTGTGTATCTGTGTATCTGTGTATCTGTGTATCTGTGTATCTGTGTATCAGTCTGTGGCATCGTAGCTCCCAAACGGTTGAACCGATTTAGATTTTTTTTTGTTTTGTTTGAAAGGTGACTTAATCGGGAGTGTTCTTAACTATGATTAAAAAAAATCTATTCAGCCGTTTGAAGATTATCAGGTCTTTTCTTATTGATGAATGGATTTTAGCATCTTCCACAGGTCTGATTGAATTTAAATTTGGTAATCTGTTACTTCAATGGTATTAGAATAACATAGTAACCTTGAACTGATGCTGCAGCATTACCTGGTATTTGCAGGATACCCAACTCCTCAACAATTTACAGCAATGGTATCGTGTTTGGGCTCATTGGAATGGTCTCAATGAATAGGTTATAGATAAAATTATATATTTATCAGGGTCTGATGATAGAAAAGCAAAAAAAAACCGGATAAATTAGTAACTAACTTTACTGTGGGAAAAATACGTACAGCTGCGTAGATTTAAGCGAGGCACGTGTCGATCGTATCGTATGTACTAGTAATACGTATATAAAGTTTAAAAAGCTGGAAATAAAAACTAAATTTAAAATTTAAAAAACCCCCGACACAAAAAAAATCCTTTTAAAAGCTAAAAAATAAAATATACTGGCCCTTTAAGTTTAATATAATTTGTAGTTAATATTTTGTCGTCGCGTCGGGGGACGGCGAATGAAAAATTGAAAATATATTTTCTACAATAGCATGCCGCATATTTAGAAGCATTTTTTCAGTTTTTGTAATGTTTGTGTAGCTTCGGCCATTCGGTCAATAATTTTCAAAAATCGATCCTTTATAAATGTTGTGTTCTTACTTCTTAGACTCCTGAGCCTGTCTTCATAAACTCGTGCACATTGAAAATTATTTCCTGAGCTTGACTTTTAAGTGGTTGCCCCATTTTTTAAAGAACTCATTTTAAATCATACAAAATAACACTTGTTGCCACTACGTGTACTTTTGCCTGCTGCACGAGCATCACTACATAGTATAAAATAAAGTCGCTTCCCGCTGTCTGTCCCTATGTATACTTAAATCTTTAAAACTACGCAACGGATTTTTTTAATAGATAGAGTGATTCAAGAGGAAGGTTTATATGTATAATACATGCATAGTAGAGACACTGATAGTTTTAGAGGTTTCAAATGTGATGTCGTAAATAAACACATTTTTTTGCGCTTACAAACGCTCTACGAGATAGATCAAAATAATGTACTACAGTATTGTACACCTTAAAAATGTATTCGCAAGTTGTGTACTTACTCTACTTTTTACCATTGACTGCGAGAAAGTAAATAGTAGTATTAGTATATAAAAACTTACGTAGTTGTAATATTTATAAGACTGCCTCGTTGCGCATTGGTCTAGTGGTCGCAAGCGCTACTGCTGAACATGAGGTCCTGGGTTTGATTCCCAGGTCGGGCAAAGTATTATTGGGTTTTTCCAACAGGAATTTCTCAGCAGCCGCCCGGCTTAATCTAATAGCTCTATGGAATAGCTCCTTTGAGCCAGCCAATATAGGTACTTTCAGCACGTTTCATTTGTTTTTTGTACATAATTCTTAATATACGTGCTGTTCCAAATTCAAAATGTTTTTATTCTCTTGTGAGTAAAATACAGTTTTTTTCACTGTTATCGATGAATAAAATGCCCTTTTTTGTGTGACACTGGTAAAAAATATATACACTCAAATATAATGAATTTATTAAAAAAAAATTAAAAAAGCGTTCCTCTATTTTAAAACTATGTTTTCTATTTTACATTTAAGCTACTCCAAAATGATGCACAGCATGTACGAGTCTATCAAATTCAAATTCAAAATATTTTATTTCACATAAACTTACATGGGCACTTATGAAATGTCAGAAGCTACGCACGGTTCCAATTGGTCGTTTCCTATGGAGAAGAGCCGGCAAGAAACTCCACGGTTACTCTTTTAAAAATGATTGGGTTTACAATATTCTCAAAAAAACAACAGTGTTATTAGGTATACGAGGACAGTGTAGGTCTTTCAACAAGTACCAAGTACTTAACAAAATAGAAGATTGTCAACAAGTCTACAGTCCACTAAGCCTACAGTGTTCTCACATTCACAAAATAGAAAAGAATCTATATAAAACATAAATTAATTAATAAAAATAAAACATATTTTAAACGAAATGACATGATTGCTATTGCAACTGTAACAAATCTGAATAATTAACATGTCCACAAAAGCCAATAAGCCAAGCTAATAAGGAGTTGAAATTAAATAGTACCTAGGTAGGTATATTGTCAAATAATATGATGATTATGTCAAGGAAGAAAGTACAAAAACAAAAATATAAACATGGTAATTTGGGAGCAGTTAATAGACTCTTACATATTTGCTGTTAATGAGGTACCAGGGACGCCACATGTGCAGAAGGAATTATTGCCAAACTTCTTTGTCTTCAACGTAGTCTTTAATTTTATAATATGCTTTCTTGATAAGGACACGTTTGATGTGGGTTTTGAACTTCCCATCGCTAAGTTCTGTAACCGACTTTGGCAACTTGTTATATCGCTATCCTATTCATTCTCAAGGACAAATAGCATGCGCACTCTCTGTGTACTCTTCTATCGCATGGGATGGTTCGCTGGGACCTCCCTGTCGCACGTATTCCCTCGCAGCAATATTTTACTTTTTAAGAGCGATTACGACGTACGGCATTTCATACAAACTTTCAAGCCCTTGCTTTTCGAAATGACTGAACCGATTTTAATGAAACTTCATACGCATAAGCAAGATACAAAGGTCTAAAAAGTAAGTTAAGAACATTTTCGAAAAATAGCGTTACAGCCGAATTAGACCGATTTTAAATTTTCCATAGAAACAGAGATTTCCAGTTATCTGTTTTTAAATAAGCCATTTCGAAAATGTTCTTAACTTAATTTTAAGACCTTTGTATTCTGCATATGCGTATGAAGTTTCATTAAAATTGGTTCAGTCATTTCGAAAAACAAGGGCTTGAAAGTTTGTATGAAATGCTTTACGACGTAAACGCTCTTAAAACTCGACAACCGGAATTCTGGACTGATTTTTCGCAGACAACCCTATACCACCGTGTTCGTAATGAAATAATCTTTATTTTAATTTAACTTTAATTCATTAACCAGACCGGTGCAAGTTACTATTTTTTTTTACCTGTTTATACCTGCCTACCCAAGAGTTGTGACGGGAAAAAAATTTTCAACCCAACGTTTGGATATTCTATGGGCTACATACTTTCGATTGGTATGGAATTTACCTATTAACCAAACCGGTGCAAAGTAAAAAAAAAATAAAAAATTAAATGTTAATTTAATCATATTCTGGACTGAAATTTTTTAGACAACCCATTTGCGATATTTTTATTGACATATTTAATTGAATATAAAATACTTTTCATCCATTAACCAGCTCGGTGAAGGTCCTTCTATGGGGGGATCTTAGACTATGACAAATAATAGTATAGGATCCCGCCATAGAACGACCTTCACCGAGCTGGTTAATGGATGAAAAGTATTTTATATTCAATTAAATATGTCAATAAAAATATCGCAAATGGGTTGTCTAAAAAAATTCAGTCCAGAATATGATTAAATTAACATTTAATTTTTTTTTTTTTTTTTACTTTGCACCGGTTTGGTTAATAGGTAAATTCCTTACCAATCGAAAGTATGTAGCCCATAGAATATACAAACGTTGGGTTGACAATTTTTTTCCCGTCACAACTCTTGGGTAGGCAGGTATAAACCGGTAAAAAAAAATAGTAACTTGCACCGGTCTGGTTAATGAATTAAAGTTAAATTAAAATAAAGATTATTTCATTACGATCACGGTGGTATAGGGTTGTCTGCGAAAAATCAGTCCAGAATTCTGGTTGTCGAGTTTAAAAAAATAAAATATTGCTGCGAGTGAATACGTGCGACAGCGTCCCAGCGAACCATCTCATGCGATAGAAGAGTACCTACACAGCGTGTAGTTCATCTATTGAAAGAAAGATAGTGCGCATGCTATTATTTGTCCTTGAAAATGTAAAGGATAGCGATAGACTCGTACATGGTACCCAACTGATAAGGCGCTTCCTGAATCTTCGTTAGCACAGAAAAGAAAGCCCCGAAGATTAACGAAAGAATGCTTAAAACTTACAATCAACCTTAGATCACTCTTATAAGGTTCATAATACACTGCAGCTGTTAGTTTCGTCTCAATCGCACAATTATACTTCGTGCCAATTTTATCGGGCCACCAGTTTTCATCAAGAATATATTTAATAAAAAATAGAGGTTATTTAAAAATGCACGATTTATTGAATACACACAAATAGGTATTTATTTAGTAAACAATAGAAAAAACTTAATCTTAAGGCGATAAGTTTTTTCAATTTACCCTTTTTCAGTGTTCTAAAAGAAGGCCCCGCAGTGTTTTCACTCGTATGTTGATCCTTTTCTTTAATAACTCTCGTTATTGTTCATTTTGTTTGTGTAGCTTCGGCCATTAGGTCAATAATTTTCAAAAATCGATCCTTTATAAATGTTGTGTTCTTACTTCTTAGACTCCTGAGCCTGTCTTCATAAACTCGTGCACATTGAAAATGATTTCCTGAGCTTGACTTTTAAGTGGTTGCCCCATTTTTTTAAGAACTCATTTTAAATCATAAAAAATAACACTTGTTGCCACTACGTGTACTTTTGCCTGCTGCACGAGCATCACTACATAGTATAAAATAAAGTCGCTTCCCGCTGTCTGTCCCTATGTATACTTAGATCTTTAAAACTACGCAACGGATTTTTTTAATAGATAGAGTGATTCAAGAGGAAGGTTTATATGTATAATACATGCATAGTAGAGACACTGATAGTTTTAGAGGTTTCAAATGTGATGTCGTAAATAAACACATTTTTTTGCGCTTACATTGCAAACGCTCTACGAGATAGATCAAAATAATGTACTACAGTATTGTACACCTTAAAAATTTATTCGCAAGTTGTGTACTTACTCTACTTTTTACCATTGACTGCGAGAAAGTAAATAGTAGTATTAGTATATAAAAACTGTCGTAGTTGTAATATTTATAAGACTGCCTCGTTGCGCATTGGTCTAGTGGTCGCAAGCGCTACTGCTGAACATGAGGTCCTGGGTTTGATTCCCAGGTCGGGCAAAGTATTATTGGGTTTTTCAACAGGAATTTCTCAGCAGCCGCCCGGCTTAATCTAATAGCTCTATGGAATAGCTCCTTTGAGCCAGCCAATATAGGTACTTTCAGCACGTTTCATTTGTTTTTTGTACATAATTCGTAATATACGTGCTGTTCGAAATTCTAAATGTTTTTATTCTCTTGTGAGTAAAATACAGTTTTTTTCACTGTTATCGATGAATAAAATGCCCTTTTTTGAGTGACACTGGTAAAAAATATATACACTCAAATATAATGAAATATTAAAAAAAAAATAAAAAAAGCGTTCCTCTATTTTAATACTATGTTTTCTATTTTACATTTAAGCTACTCCAAAATGATGCACAGCATGTACGAGTCTATCAAATTCAAATTCAAAATATTTTATTTCACATAAACCTACATGGGCACTTATGAAATGTCAGAAGCTACGCACGGTTCCAATTGGTCGTTTCCTATGGAGAAGAGCCGGCAAGAAACTCCACGGTTACTCTTTTAAAAATGATTGGGTTTACAATATTCTCAAAAAAAAAAAAACAGTGTTATTAGGTACCTATGCGAGGACAGTGTAGGTCTTTCAACAAGTACCAAGTACTTAACAAAATAGAAGATGGTCAACAAGTCTACAGTCCACTAAGCCAACAGCGTTCTCACATTCACAAAAGAGAAAAGAATCTATATAAAACATAAATTAATTAATAAAAATAAAACATATTTTAAACGAAATGACATGATTGCTATTGCAACTGTAACAAATCTGAATAATTAACATGTCCACAAAAGCCAATAAGCCAAGCTAATAAAGAGTTGAAATTAAATAGTACCTAGGTAGGTATATATTGTCAAATAATATGATGATTATGTCAAGGAAGAAAGTAAAAAAACAAAAAAACTTTTAACAAAAAAAAAAACAACCGACTTCCAAAAAAAACACTACAAGGTGAAAAATAATTTTAATTTCGGAAGTCGGTGTCTTTGGTTTTGAATTTTCGTTTTTTTGCCACCGCCTTCCGAAATTAAAATAATTTTTCACCTTGTAGTGTTTTTTTTGGAAGTCGGTTGTTTTTTTTTTTTTTGTTAAAAGTTTTTATTTTTCACTTTTTAGTTTTGGTACCTACCTACCCCACACAAGTTCGAATAACACTACCAGCGACACAATTAACAGTGACAGGAAGTTATCATCTTATCATCCTTAAAATGAATTAAGTCCGAATACAAGGTAGCTACTGTAAAACGTTGAGGAGTTCCCTTGACTGTACTTCGTCTTCATCATCAAACCCCTAATGACAGTCACAACCCATCTAAGTGTAAAGTTCTCATCAATACAAATTAATCAAGCCCAAACACCAGGTAATTGCTGTAAATCGTTGAGGAGTTCCCTCAACTGTCTTTAGGCTCCATCACCAGATCGACTCCAGACCTTCATTAAATAGTAGTGCTTTAAAATACTTAATGAAAAAAAATTACAAACGCACTAGTCGCCACTACGATTTTGAAGGTTCCCCTCGATTTGTCTGTGATGCCATCAACAGATCCTGGTTTCGTTATAATTTTTTTTGAGGATTTCCCGCAAGTCGTCATGAATTTCATCATCAGAACTGAATTTTGATCAAAATAGGACCAATCTGAAAGTATACCTTTCAGATAAGAAAATAAATTTCTAAATCGGTTCATAAATGACGCCACCCGTGAAATACTTATCATTGAGAAGTTCTGGTGGCCATCTGTGGACTTCTTCATCAGTTCCACTTCACCAAATGATATTTTCTGAATGCAAATGCTTAACTGGTGGCTGAAAATACCGAAATCGCTATGTGTATGCCTATAATATTTGAGGAGTTCCCTCAATTTGTCATGAATTCCATCATCAGAACTAAATTTTGATAAAAATGGGACCAATCGGGAAGTATATCCTTTCAAATAAAAAAAGAATTTTCCAAATCGGTTCATAAATGACGGAGATAAGAGGTAACACACATTAAAAAAAAAAAAAAAAAACATATAACCGAATTGAGAACGTCCTCCTTTTGGGGAAGTCGGTTAAAAATATAAACATGGTAATTTGGGAGCAGTTAATAGACTCTTACATATTTGCTGTTAATGAGGTACCAGGGAGGCCACATGTGCAGAAGGAATTATTGCCAAACTTCTTTGTCTTCAACGTAGTCTTTAATTTTATAATATGCTTTCTTGATAAGGACACGTTTGATGTGGGTTTTGAACTTCCCATCGCTAAGTTCTGTAACCGACTTTGGCAACTTGTTATATCGCTATCTCCTATTCATTCTCAAGGACAAATAGCATGCGCACTCTCTGTGTACTCTTCTATCGCATGGGATGGTTCGCTGGGACCTCCCTGTCGCACGTATTCCCTCGCAGCAATATTTTACTTTTTAAGAGCGATTACGACGTACGGCATTTCATACAAACTTTCAAGCCCTTGCTTTTCGAAATGACTGAACCGATTTTAATGAAACTTCATACGCATAAGCAGGATACAAAGGTCTTAAAAGTAAGTTAAGAACATTTTCGAAAAATAGCGTTACAGCCGAATTAGACCGATTTTAAATTTTCCATAGAAACAGATTTCCAGTTATCTGTTTTTAAATAAGACATTTCGAAAATGTTCTTAACTTAATTTTAAGACCTTTGTATTCTGCATATGCGTATGAAGTTTCATTAAAATTGGTTCAGTCATTTCGAAAAACAAGGGCTTGAAAGTTTGTGTGAAATGCTTTACGATGTAAACGCTCTTAAAACTCGACAACCGGAATTCTGGACTGATTTTTCGCAGACAACCCTATACCACCGTGTTCGTAATGAAATAATCTTTATTTTAATTTAACTTTAATTCATTAACCAGACCGGTGCAAGTTACTAGTTTTTTTTACCTGTTTATACCTGCCTACCCAAGAGTTGTGACGGGACAAAAATTGTCAACCCAACGTTTGCATATTCTATGGGCTACATACTTTCGATTGGTATGGAATTTACCTATTAACCAAACCGGTGCAAAGTAAAAAAAAAATTAAAAATTAAATGTTAATTTAATCATATTCTGGACTGAAATTTTTTAGTCAACCCATTAGCGATATTTTTATTGACATATTTAATTGAATATAAATTACTTTTCATCCATTAACCAGCTCGGTGAAGGTCCTTCTATGGGGGGATCTTAGACTATAAGTTATATTTATTATTAGTCTTATTCGCCACACATAGTTTTCTTAACAATCTATTGAGATTGTTAAGAAAAAAAAAAAAAAAAAAAAAAAAAAATCTATTGAGATAATCTGTTTTTTTTTTCTTTTCCTTTCCTTTTTAGGTAGAGTGACATAGCGTCCTTCATTTGTCGTCAGAGCTGAAGTGGTGTCGGTACAGAGATAAAAATTACCACAGTGTCAAAAGGCAAGCGGAGGTAAGAATAAATTATACAACACACATAAGAAAGTAAATATTTATTAACGATAGATAAGGTGGTATCCGTTGTCCTATATTAACATTTGGCTTAAGTAAACTTTCGGTAATCTTATAAAATATGAATCTTATAACTTTAATAATCACAGTTAATTGAGGCACATTATTAGTAAGTTATTGCAAATCACGAGCGCGCGTCACGTGACTGTATGTTATTCCCATAAGGTTTAAATTGCAACGATCGATGCGGGCTCGTGAAATGCATCAACTAAAAGTTGTAGTTTAGTCAATCTTCACAAGAATGGCCCCCACCCGATGTACATTTGGCAGAGATTGTGAATGCTGGTCGCCTCTACTATGAGATGTTCCACTTGACCTTCGGGAGACAAGGACAGCGATAGCTGCTTGTTCTTTGTTCTCACCTTGGAAAAATATAAAAAAATGCATTAAAAATTGGTTACTAACCGTCTCGTATACCTATTAAAATAAAAAGAAACAATGCAGTATTTTCAAATTGTATGCCTGTAAAATCATTGTATTATAAGAGAAAACAATAGATGCACGACACGGGTAAATTAAACACGGTCTTTAATTTCAACAACATACTCGAGTACGTACGCAATTGAAATTAAAGACAGTGTTTAATATTTTATTTTATATTCAATTATAATAATGTAAATCGACATACATTGTAATGTTTTTCAAACAGAAAAAAAAAGTTACCTACAGGTTCATAATAATATAGACTGATGCCGCATCAGTTTGTTTGAACCTTCATTATGAGCGTACCTAACCATTATTTATATTATATGTGCCTTACAGATTTCAATAAATACATGCTGTCCTTTGAACTCGATCATAGCAGCATGCCTTCGACTCCAGGGCAAAACACATACTAGAGTATATTTAAACAATATAATAAGTATCAATTATTATCGGGTTTTAGGCCTTAATTAATACAACTGACCACACGACAAATTGTCAAAAAGTGGCGAAAATGTGTAAATTAGAAAATGTATGAAAGAAACTATTAAAATTGTTGTGATTTTCACCTCGCCGGTCGCCCGTCGGTTTTATTAAATAGGCCCCAGGTTTTCAGATGTTGGGCCCTTTTTTTTTCTCGTGGTTAGTGACTAACCTGGTGTCATAGTTTTTATGCCACCCATGGGGCCATGGGCCTCTGACTTGGGTTCACATGCCGTCGAGAAATATCTCTCGGGCATGCTCGGTTTCCTCATGATGTTTTCCTTCACCGTTTTTGAAGTGGTAATTATACAATACGCACATACATCCGAAAAGTCAGAGGTGCTTGCCTTGGGTTCGAACTTGACACATATGACTTCGCAGTCCGACCACCACTAGGCTGTCACTGCTAAATGCTTAAAAGACCCTTACCATCCCATTGAGCCGTTGCTTGATATGGAGTAGATGCTGTAACGCCTGCTCATTGGTTCGCTCGCCGCAGTCCACGGGTCGAACGCGTCCCCACGACACCAAGGGATCGTACACAAACGGCTCGATCACAGACATCAGTGCTGCGGTTTGAGCACGGAGAGCTCGCATCACTGCTTCGCAACTTTTCCTAAAGAATTTATGGAAATTAATACCATTATTTTTTATTGTTTTTGAGATGGCGCTGTGAGCTGGACTCCTTCAATAAGAACTGGTCCTTAGAACGTGTGAACAGAGAGAAGTTGAAAGAGATAAGCCATATGCTCTGCAGTAGGACACCATCATCATCATCATCATCATTTCAGCCGAAAGACGTCCACTGTTGAATATAGGCCTCCCCCAATCATCGCCACTTCGACCGGTTCCGTGCTTCTCGCATCCAACGGTTTCCTGGGGCCTTCACCAGGTCATCGGTCCGGCTTCTGGGGACACCAAAGACTTTTAAAAATAAAAAAGTCTGTATGGATACATGACACTGTCGTAATTTGTAGGTGTAGAAGAAAGAAAACGAAACTGAAGACTAAACAGCAAACGTTTTCAATAAGTATGCTGTTGAACTTCATTTCATTTCATTTATTCAATAACAATTTACATTGTGTCTGAATGTTTCACAAAGACACACAAATAATTTAAATAATAACAAGCTAAACACAGCAACAGTAACAAATTAGTTCCACACAATCTCATTGCCTACCTACGTTAAATTATTTACACTCGTAAAAGTACAAAATATAAAACGAAGTCAACGAGAGCAAAAAAAATATAAATATCCATAACTAATGCCTACCGACTAAAGAAACATTAAGGTATATCTTATCATCATCTCTAGCTTTTTCCCGACTATGTTGGGGTCGGCTTCCAGTCTAACCGGATTCAGCTGAAGTATTTTACATGGACCACCTGCCTACCTAACCTCCACAACCCAGATAGTGGGTAATACGATAGACCTTGTCAAGTCAAAAAAAAAACAAACATACGTCGACATAAGTGTTGTATAGACTCTAGTGTAAATATAAAAAATCGCGCAAGTTTATAAGGCTTCTATACAATAACGGTCATATAAAGTCCTCTAATGTAAAAGGAAATTCCTATAAAATAAAAACTATATTAAAAACCTATTTGACTTCCGCATTAACGTAGCTACTCGTAATATACATAGTTGTGTGCGCAACCTCGTGAGAACTACATAATTATCTGACTATTGTATTTATAGTGTCGGCAATTTTTTGATGCAATGACTGTGACAACAAATCAAAAAACTTGGCGACTACTATAAAAATTGCTTCTTATACTAATTTTTATCTGCTTTTAATAGCATTCTGCTCTTCGAATTATTTTCTTAAAAAAAAAAAACACATTTTCTCTAACATGCTTGGAAATTCATGCATCAAGCATTTTTTTTGACAACATTTTGTTAAATTGCGGTACTGGTGGAATACATGGGAGCGCTCGGGCGGTAATGTTTGTATGAAACCCTTCCTCTCTAATTTTGCTGTGCCCGACAGGGTCCATGTTTGTCTTACTTTATTTTAACATCTATGTAATACATATGGAATGCAATAAAGAATTGAGTATAGAAAATCCATATCTGTCGTGTTTAGCGGCCGAATAAATTACTACGAAAATTGATATCCGTCGTATTATTTAAATATGGAACGAACTTTTTACTTTAACACATGGCAACGATCGTCCATCAATACCCAAGTTGCAGACCGCGACAGTTATGTACTACATATTTCGCAAACAAGTTACGGAAAACAATGGAGCATCGCGCGTTGGAAACTGGTATTTCAGCATTGATTACTTTTGATTGGAAGGTAATATTGCTCGTGTGGTTTAATATTGGTGTTTTAATATCACAACACATTTAATATTAAAGCTAGGTACAAATCTTTAAAAATGATCAATTGATATCCTTGTGATGTTTCAATTTAACAACAGTTCTTGTACATGTTGTAAGCATGCGATTACGAATAATAATAATTATGAATGCAATAATCATACATGACCATGAACTTGAAAAAAAATAGGCCTAAAAATGATTATTAATCATATTGGTTTATCCATTATTAAACTAGATTCGTATATTAAAAGATAATAATCAATATCGATAAGAATCAAAATATCTACAACAAAAACAATTCATTATCTAGATTTTTTTATTAAAAAGGTGCCATTAGTAGATAACTTATAGTTATAACCTTTTTGTCGCTACGATTCAACATTGTACTGTTACCAAGGACTCTTCATACGAAAGGTGAGTATAGACTAGAACATTTACTTGTAATACAACATCGAGAATCGACGTTTTTAAATTTTATTGAACCACGCTTCAAACAAACGCTCGATGTTTTATTACAACCAGATTTTAATAACCAACGAGCGTACTGGTGTAACATTTTATCGAGCAAAGGCAAGAGAGCGAACGACGAGGAGTGAGGTGCGCAGGCCGAGGGCAGGTCCTAACAATGAACGCAGAATGAAATGTTACAAGTAAATGCTCACTCGCTGTGTGCATTAAGTCATCGTCAGTGCCGAGCATTCACAGGAACGTTATAACTTACAATACATGGAAAAGCTCTACAAAATGGTTTAGTGTATACTCACCACTCACAATGTGTTCACTCACGATTTTGTGCCTACGGGACCCCACGAGTTAAGAAACATCTTATTGTATTATAGAATTCAAATAATTATGTATCTATTTAGCTAGTGAAAAATAACAAAAAAATTACACTTGAGGTAACATCATTAAGTTTTTTCGTTGTATCGTCATAACAAAAAAGTTTGAAGGTAAAAACTACATAAAAGCTTGATGGACAATCGGATTTTCAAGTCATGTTGGTACATGCTATTGGTTAACACGCAATAAGTTTTTTTTTTAGATTTTTAACAGTCGTTACTGATACTTTGACTGCCTTTCGGTTGCGGCACACATTAATACAGATGGGACACTCCGCAGTTTAGGTATGAATCTACAAGTACGCGGCGGGCCCGTCTTGCTGGGCCAATAGGGATGTTGACTGGGGAAAAAAATAAAACTATTTACTCCGTCAGTCAGATAAAAAAAAAATATTAGACACGTATTTTTTTATTTATCATATTAATAAAAAATGGTTTAGATAAAACGCATTAAAGTTGCGGAGTATGAGCTCGCTACGTCACGAGTCGGTATAAAATCTACCGGGCAGTGACGTCATACTACATTTTAACGTACTGCCTACTCAATGCCGTAATCTTTTGATTGACAATTATGTAAAAAAAAAAGACGTGTGGCACTCGGGGACTGCCGCGGCAAAGCTATTGCATAGCATTTTTTATCAACTTATGCAATTGTAAAATATTAACCCGAATACAAGAAATAGCAATGATGACATTGACAGGAACTGTTATTCACATTTATAGTTTTTTAAACTTGACACAACGTAATGGGAACATCAAACTAATAAAAAGGTTTTAATTTAACTATTAATAGTCAAGGATCATTTGTCTAAGTAAATTTGAACTTTATTGTCAAACAGTTAAACATAATTTTCAATACAACACTCTCGTATCATTCGTCTAAGTAAATTTGAACTTTGTTGTCAAACAGTTAAACATAATTTTCAATACAACACTCTCATATCATTCGTCTAAGTAAATTTGAACTTTGTTGTCAAGCAGTTAAACATAATTTTCAATACAAAACACTCTCCTTAGGTTCAGGTATTTTCGTTACGGAATTTCTAGATTAGGTCTCCACGCTCAAGGTCCGCGATAGAAGCTATGCAATAGCTTAATAAAAAATACGTGTCCAATATTTTTTAATAATCTACAAGACGGACGTAGTCAGAAGGTCTAAGAGTCACACGATAGAAAGAGAAGCAACGTCTAGGTGAATATAACTGTAGGTGATTATTCATAGCAAGAGTCGCTTTTTAAATAAATGATTTTGCGGAGTGTCCCTTCTGTATTAATCTGTGGTTGTAGGCACGAAACCTGGAGCGAGGGACGATGGCCGAGCGGGGCAGCGACGACGCAGCGGTGCAAAATTGGAACAGTTTTGTAGTCTTCGAATTTTTACTTATCTATTTATTCTTAAGTACACAATGTATTTAGTTCCATAGGCATCTTATCCCGGACCCTGTAGATACACCTACATACCGCCTATTGATTGACACTTTCAAGAGAAAATGGCTTTATCACTCTCTCTCTATCGTCTTTTTGTGCTAAATCCTACGGGGGAGGCCTATGTCCAACAGTGGACGGTCTTTCGGCTGAAATGATGACTACGTGTTAAGGTCAGCGCGGACAGAGCAGTAAGCGGATCGAGCAGTTTTTTATTGATAACTTTATAAAGAACTTTAGCACATCTAAAATAGAGATCAAAATAACGTGCAAAAGATGATTCCCATGACGTCTTTAAGCATTCTCGCGCATATTTTCGCTCAAAATTTGACAGCAAAGAACATGCTCAAGCATTTTTCTGCGCTGACCTATATAGTGGTATAAAGTACTTAAAATGGTGTAAGCCCGAAGAATTGCCAAACCTAAGTGGCAATGGGCAGGGCACATTACTCGTAGAACAGATGGCCTATGGATCCGAAAGGTTCTGGAGTGGCGACCGTGTACCGGAAGACGTAGCGTTGGAAGGCCTCCCACAAGATGGACCGATGACCTTGTGAAGGCCGCAGGAATCCGCTGGATGCGGGAAGCACAGAATCGGTCGAAGAGGCGCTGCTTAGGGGAGGCCTATGTCCAGCAGTGGACGTCTTTCGGCTGAAACTATGATAATACTGATGATGAAGTACTTCTTACCTAAACATCCCCTCATGTCTGAGCGGTCCCATTGCTGCTTCCATGTTGTGTGTGAGACGGAAGGGGACTCGCTCCGGCCATTCGAATGCCTCACCCTTGTTGAACAAACAGTTAAAGTCTACGTGCACCGTATCGCCGTTCGTTGAGTCGAAGGATATGTTCTCGCCGTGTCGGTCGCCTAGACCTGGTGGAAAATTATATAGTTAAAGACTAAAGAGAGAAAAGAGTCTTATAATATTAGGGTTTGAAGTTCTCCACCTATTCGGTTGGTCTCGATTTGCCTTGGATATTGGCCAAGGGACGCCCGAGTTATGGGAACATTTTGAACGACAAGCATGTCGAGGCCGATCAAGTTGGTGGATTACCAGATTAATAAGAATTTTAGACAGCATAACTGTATAGTGAAGATAATTTTATGAAACTTACCCAAAATATATCCAACCATCGACATAACAGCAGTGGTCCTGATGTAAGCAGATCTTGCCTGATACCTGCGGAAATAATGAACTCTATAGAAAACCCAAAATATGGCTAAACCATTATAAACTACTTAAAAAGAGTAGGTACTAGAAGTCTCGTTATTCGAAATTACTGAACGATTACCTTTCGCATCAAAGGTCGTTCGATTTCCACGAGGAACAACTACATATTTTTATGTAAAATGTAAAGTGTATCTGCAGGTAGTGCTATCTGCACTTTTTGCCTGTGTTACTCGCGTTAGAAACCGAATTGTTTTAAAAACGAAGCGTTTGCTCTTAAATTGAACCAGGTTAAATCAATTTAATAATTATATATTTACCATCCATAAGGATCAGAGAACACTCTTCGGAACCACTCTTGGAAGACAGGCGGGTGACGCGGCAGTAACTGTTGTTCGTAAATACGTCTCTTCTTCTCAACCGGGTCCTTGTTGGCGCACATCATCTCTTTCAACTCGCGATTGCTTGTGTGAATACCTTAGATAAAAATAGATCATGTTATAAATAGCCCAAAACCCCTTTTATAATATAAACTTTTTTTGCTCTGGTAATTTATTTGCAAAGGAAAGGCCTTTGCCTTAACTTTAACAGACTTTCCTAAATTTTTCTTTTCTTATGCATAACAGAAGAGTTAGTATTTCATTTTGTTTTTTTTTTCGCCTGTTATGGCAAACAAATCTACAGATAGGTCTAAAAACTTAACTCTCTAATTTATGGATTAATTCATCTCTCTGATTTATGAATTAATTATGCCCGTTTTCACCTTCACCAAGTGACACTTAAATGAGTCCCTAAATAAAAGTGCACTGTTGGATTTCAACGCTAGGGTCTGCGCTGAGAGTTGAAAATCCAACAGTGCACTTTTATTTAGGAATTCATTTAAGTGTCACTTAGTTGTCAGTGGAAACGGGCATTAATCTCTCTGATTTATGAATTAATTCATCTATTCTTCTTACTGTTTTTTTTTACCTTTCTGCTTATAAATATGCATCAATATCGGCCTCAGTCCAACCAGATTGGGCACCCACTCTATGAGCCCGCACTCCTCGTTCAAAGGCAGCACACTATAAGTACGTATGTACAGTCGCCTGCGCCGAGTCTCGGGCGCGTCCTGTAGGAATCGGTTCACAACTCCGTTAAACTCCATCAGACGGTAGTCCTTGCGAAGATCGTCACGGGGTTTCAGCATTATTATGTAGGATTTACCGTCGGAACCTAAAAGGGAATAATACTGATTAATTGGCATATTGGTCTGATTAGGGATCGCCCATTAATCAGGTAAAGCTGAAAGGGGGGCGAGGAGGTCCGGAAAAAGTCACTAAATATCAAAAGAGGGGAGGGAGATATCAAGTGTATTTATTTTTTCATTGAACGAGCAATTTCTAAAGCGAAAAGCGACGGATGACCTTGTCTCGCTCGATTTATACCTGTACTAAAGATAAAAGTTCTGTTTTTTTAAATACTTTGTCCAAAAAAATACACGTGATTTTGGGTGTGGGGTTAGCCTTAAACCTCGCCACCTATCACCAGGGGGGAAGGGGGTTTAAAATTTTGCTATAAAATATCACGTGATTATTGGACGACCCCTTACCGTCAGTCATCAGGTTTTTCTTTGAAAAAATTTCAAGAACAGCACGGAGTTTCGGAATTGGGCGTCATAAAATCAAAGAGCCTTATTTAACATGGAATGGGAGCGAATAGAGAATGTATAATCGACCTCGTAATTGCTTTACCATCCTAAGGTTGAATGTCATTTGCAAGTCATAAAACATTATTCTTGACCAATGTTATAATTGACAGCTTCACAGCCTTAGTCACAATTTACTGGGAGTTTTTGTCAAAAGTGGTATTGCAATTATGAGGGACTATACAAGTGTATAACAGTAGACTTCACCATGTTTGAGACACAAAGTAAGATTCAGTGAACACTTTCCTGCCTGCCTAGCCTTTTCCCAACTTTGTTGGGGCTTCTAGTCTAACCGGATGCTGCTGAATACCAGTATTTTACATGGAGCGACTGCCTACCTGACCCCCTGGTAAAACTGGTCGTCTGACTTTCGACTTCGCTTCTGACAACCCGTAACGGCTTAACGTGCTTTCCGAGGCTTGGAGGAGTCTCGGTATGTAAAGATGGTCACCCATCCACGGAAGTGTAGCTTAACCTGATGGCACGAGCTTTGCGGCTAGTATTACTTAGCCATAAACTCCTCATTCCATCAGTGAACACTCTCCAGTAGGTGAAAAATACTTTACCTTTCAAAGTAACCTTCCTAGGTTTCTGCAAAGAAGGCAGTATACTAATGTTCTCTTCAATACCAGCGATATACACCGGTGGTTCAGTGGGTATGTTGAAGTCTATGCGTTCTTGTCGCGCCGCCTTGGATGGTAGCACTATCTTACAGAACTCTTGGAATGGCATCATGACGTGACTGAAGTTATCGGCAGCCAGGAGCCGGGGTAATGATCTGACTAGAGTTGATACTGTTGTGGTCTGTGAAGATAGAAATAAAGCTATAGAATTTGAAAACTGATGGTTCATGTTAACGTTTTAGGGGTATGAGGAACAGGGTGTAAAGTTCACTCATCCACCATAGAAAAGGGAGGATCCTCCAACCAGACGGGTATTATGTCAAGCGGGCAACTGCCCGTAAGTTGATTTTGGATAGTCTTATCTATGTTTTTCGCTTGGTAAACTCTAACTGCGCGATACAGGAATTGTGTGACGTCATGTCTTTGCTGCGTAGTTCATATGTGGCGGAGTAACCGCTACAACGTCATCAGTTGAAAGATGGATGATTTATCGGTAGGTATAAGTGTGATGACATTCAAGGAGAAGATAAAGTTGGGCATATTCTGATCCGAGTCTGCGTTGCAAGCTAAAAAGCAAGCAAAGCACGGTGAAGGGGCACGCCCCGTGCTTTATAAGGGGGATTTAAGTTGAGCAAGCATTATAAGTTGAATGAAAAATGGCAAAGTAATACGAATCGTTGTGGTATCTTTGCTGGACCCAACTTAGACGGAACACATATTTTGTAGGAAATCATTTAAATATTATATGATCTAGCATAATCAACCTATAATGTTCCCACTGCTGAGACACAGGCCTCCTCTCTTCAAGAGCGAGTGGGCTGTAATCTACCACGCGGGCCTAGTGCGGGTTGGTAATGGTAGTCTTCGAACGTTTGGTTCTATTACATGCCGGATTCATCACGTTTTTTCTTCTTCATTTTGAGAACAGTGGTGTTAGTTCTTTGATCCTTGCGGAATGAAAAGTGGACTGTATATTAAAACTGGTATATTACTATAAAATTACACGTATTAATCCCGACATTAATATTATCGAATAACGCGTTGGCGTGGTGTTTCGTTCGGTGCGCGTGCGTCTAACTCGGGCGCGCTCGGCGAAGTGTCGCCGGCCGGTGGGCCGGCCCACCGGCCGCGGAATGTTCTGGAGGCGAAGACGACGGCGGGCGGCGGGCGGTGCGCGGGAGGCGCGGTGTCTCCGTCGGGGTCCCGCGGGCAGAGCGCCTGGGTTCCGTGGGCTGTGCGTAGACATGCTCCCCGGGTTGAAGAGACGATCTTCAAGCAATGTTGTCCTCTTCCAATGGCAGGGGGCAGAGGTTGTTCCATCCTCTTCTAATAGTACCCCTTTTAGTACGGATCTCTGCGACCCTGTTGATACCATCAATGCCTGGGTATACCTGCACTACTCTTCCAAGGTTCCACCTTAAAGGTGGACAGGTCTTGTCTTTAATAAGAACAAGGGAATTCAGTTTGATGCTGTCTCTGTCGCTACTTGTCTTCCACTTTGTTTTCTGCTGTAGCATACAAACATATTCATTAGAAAATCTTAACCAAAAATGCGATTTTATAGCTTCTACTCGCTTATGGCGTTGCAGTAAGTTGACGCCCTCAATTTCGGCCACCTGTGGATTAGGCACAGTAGTTAGAGTTCGTCCAATTAGGAAATGAGATGGGGTTAGGACGGATAAATCGGAAGGGTCACTAGATAGAGGGGTCAAGGGTCGAGAATTCAAAATAGCTTCTATTTGGGTGAGACAAGTAGACATTTCTTCATAAGTTAGATGAGTTAAATTTAAAATTCTACGTAAATGATGCTTTGTAGAACGAACGGCGGCTTCGGCCATCCCATTGAAATGAGGGGAGTAGGCAGGTGCAAAGAGAAAGTTGATACCTTCCTCTGCTAGTTTATCAGCTATATCTAGTTTAGTTAGAAAGGATTGCAATAATTTACATGCGCCGACAAAATTGGTTCCATTGTCAGACGTGATGCTGCGAGGCTTGCCTCGACGGCTTATAAAGCGATATAGTGCAGCCATATAGGCTTCTGTGCTCAGTTCCGTCACAAGCTCCAGGTGTACTGCCTTGACTGTCAAACAAACAAAAATGCAAAGGTAGGATTTTAGTAACTTGCAACCACGACCTTTTCTGTCAGCTATCAAAATTGGCCCGCAATAATCGACTGCACTATGTAAAAATGGGAACTCCAATTTGGTCCTACATTCAGGTAGTTGGCCCATAATAGGTTGAACTGTTTGAGCTTTAAGTCTGAAACATTTAATACATTTTTTAACTATAGACCTAGCTAGATTCCTTCCACCTAGAGGCCAGTATGTCAATCTGACATTAGCAAGGAGCAACTGTGGCCCTGCATGTAAAAGTTCTAAATGCTGTTTAAGAAATATTAATCTTGTTATATGATGTTTACTACATACTAATATAGGATGCTTTTGATCATAAGTGTATGGGGAATTATCTAACCTTCCTCCAACTCTTATGAGATCATTTGAGTCAAGAAATGGAGATAAAGAAATTAACCTATTATTTGATGACAATAATTTTCCTGATTTTAAATTAAAATATTCATCTTTAAACATTTCAATTTGACCTAATCTTAAAATAGCAAACAAGGCTTTTTGCAATTCAATTGCAGACAAAAAGTTTGTTAATTTGCTGCCTTTGTTCTTACAATTAAATAAAAATCTTTGTATATAAGCTACTACGCGAATAAGACGTGTGAGGTTAGAATGTTTTTGTATAAGTAATGAGATAGCATTACTATCTGTGACATTATTGTTAGTTGAGTTATGATTAAAGTGGCACACTATCTCCGGTAGATCTTGTTCCTCCTTAGGGTTCGGCATTTTAGGCCAAGTGTTTTCATGATGTTTTAAGAACTGTGGGCCAGACCACCACAGAGAAGCTGAGCTGATAAGATCAGCCTTCACCCCTCGGGAAACGAGATCAGCGGGGTTGTCGAGAGACGGCACATAGCTCCACCGGGACCCCGCGGTGTTCTCAACTATTTCATTAACCCTATTGCGAACAAAAGGTTTAAGGCGTTGTACAGGTGTTGATAACCAGCCCAAAACGATTGTCGAGTCACACCAATACCTGCATGTAACTGGCCATGTTATTGACTGTAATACTTTAGTACACAATCTTGAAGCTATAAGGGCTCCACATAACTCAAGACGAGGTATCGTTGTTGGTTTTATTGGTGCTACTTTATTTTTTGATATTATTAATTGCGTATGAACCCTGTCGTTATTACTTACCGACCGGGCATAGACGCAAGCTCCATAAGCACGTTCTGAAGCGTCAGAAAATACATGTAATTCAACTGTGACAGTATCGTTTTGTAAGATCCAACGTGGTATCTTTACATTGTTTATGTATGGCAATTTATTTACGAATGTGGTCCATGATTCTTTTATGTCGCTAGGAACTTCATCGTCCCAGCCTATTTTTAAAGTCCAAAGCCTTTGAAGTATAATCTTTGCTTCCACAATAACTGGACCTACGATTCCTAGTGGATCAAAGATTTGACTTATGACTGATAGTATGTTACGTTTTGTGAATTTTTCTTGTTTTTCAATATTTATAATAAAGGATAATGTATCAGAATTCGAGATCCAATTAAGACCTAAAGTTTTATTTATTGTGCTACAATTGTTATCTGATAATTCTAAAACATGATCAGATTCTGATTGGTGTCCGATAATATTTTCCAATATCTCAGGAGAATTTGATTTAAATTTTCGTAAATTAAACTTTGCCGAAGATAGGACAGATATTACTGTTTTAGTTTGTTCTATGACGCTATCTTTGGACGTCCCTCCACTAAGGTAATCATCCATATAGAAGTCTCTAGAAATTGAGAATTTGACAGATGGGTCATCCACTGTCTCTGCTAAACTAGAAAGACATTTTGTAGCTAAGTAAGGAGCTGATGCAGGTAAGTGACTGTGTTTAAAGTGTATGTTTTAAGTGGCATTGAAGGTTCTGGCCTGAATATAATTTGTTGAAGTGATCGCTGTATAGGATTGAGCTCAATAGCTCTATACATCTTTTCAATATCTCCACATATCACATATTTGTGTTGGCGAAACCTAATAAGAATCGACAATAGATCATCTTGAATTGTAGGTCCTATCATCTGAATATCATTGAGGGATATTCCTGATGTAGTGACAGCAGATGCGTCAAAGACTGTACGCAATTTAGTAGTGGTGCTAGATTCACGGATAACACCATGATGTGGTAAGTAATAATAGACAGAATTAGGACTACTGTGATTGGGAGTTGTATTTTCAGTCATGTGACCTAGTTGTTCATACTCCTGCATGAATCCTAAGTATTGTTTTTTGAAATTAGGGTCTCTTTGAAATCTACGCTCAAGAGAGAGAAATCTAACCTTTGCCCTAGTATATGAGTCACCTAATGTATGGGGATCTTGTTTCAAGGGCATACTGACTACGAAACGGCCTTCTTTATCACGGTAAGTATCTTTTTTAAATGATTTTTCACAGGCACGTTCTTCACTAGTTAAAGAATATTTAGAGGGAATTGAATCTAGTTCCCAAAATTTTGAGATACTATCTTCATGATTGACAAAATTACATTGGTGTTGTGACTTATTTTTTGTATTAGCGACAGGACCGGACACTAACCAACCAAGCTTAGTCTCATATAATTTTGGTTGTTTTTTCCCTAGGTTAATGGAATTATTACATATGACATCCCAAAATAGTTCTGCACCCACTAGAATATCTACTGTACCCGGTACATTAAATGACGGGTCTGCCAGCTGTATACCTGAAGGTATAGCAATATATTGCATATCAACCAATTTGGACGGCAATGTTTTAGTAATTTGAGGTAATATTAAGCAATCTATCTCTGCTTTATAATCACTATAAAGAGATTCTATCATAACCTTACAAGATTGTGTACTCTTACAAGACTGATTGTAGATACCTGTTACCGTTGACCTTGTACTGTGTCTCGACAACCCCAGCTTACCGCACAGGCCTGCTGTGATAAAGTTCGCAGTGCTGCCATTGTCCAACAGGAGCCGTGCTGCGAGTGCGCTGCCTTTGTTGTCATGTACCTTCACCATTGCTGTGGACAGAAGTACATGTGGCGAAGTAGCAGGCTGTATGGCATCGGTTGATAGGGTGACATTTTCTATAGAGTTATCAGAATCTGTAGTAGCTTCATTTATGTTTGTGGCTAACACAACATTCTCTTGATTTGACACAGAGGACTCAGGCTTATCATCATTTTTGTGTAGTAATGTATTATGTTTGTATCTACAATACCTACAGTGTGGGAATTTACATTTCACATGAGAGTGACCAGGGCGTAGACAGTTAAGGCATACTTTGAGGTCATTGGCTTTTTCTAGACGTTTCTCAATGGTCAAATCTCTAAATTTGTCACAGTGATACATTGTGTGGTTTTCTTTACACATGGGACACTTGAAATTATTTTTGTTTTGTGAGTTGTTTTCATTTGACATTGCTAGAAAAGATTTTGGTTTTCGAATTTCTGGTTTTAATAACTTTGTTGTACTATTATCCTCTATGGATTCTAACAGGTCTGCTCTGTTACGCAGAAATGTAGAAAATTGTTCCAGTGTTGGTGGATCACACAGTGTGTTTCTGTACTCTTCCCACTTCCTTTTAGTTGTAGGATCTAGTTTGCTAGACATGATGTATATTATTAAGGTATCCCAGTGCTCTGTAGGTTGCTTAAGAATAGTTAACGCTCTAATGTTTTTGTTTGTAGTATCAACTAATTGTCTAATTGATTTACTTGACTCCTCTAAAATGGTGTCTACTTTGAATAATGCTTGAACATGATTGTTCACTAGTAACCTAGAGTTATCATAACGTTCACATAATAATTTCCATGCTGTTGAATAATTCTCTTTTGAGAAATCTATATTTTTAACAATTACTGCAGCACTCCCATGGAGAGACGCTCGCAAGTAATGAAATTTACTGATGTTATCTAATTGATCATTTTCATGAATCATTGACATAAATGTATCCCTAAACTCGAGCCAATTTTGATAAGTACCGTCAAACTTAGGAATGTTAATTTTCGGTAAATGGAAACGATTGGTATGGTTGCAAGTCCCACCTGATTTGGCATCACTGACGCTTGCTTCGGAGCCTGAGCCTAAACGCCTTCGCTGGTTTCCAGCAATTTTGTCAGCGCAGGCAGCGAGAAGAGTTTGGGCCTGAGCGACGAGCTGATAATATTTGCTTTCAGTTTTCTCTCTGTCAGCATACTGTTCGTCTGGAAGGTCGCAGAGGTACTCAAGCTCTGTCTGTAAAGTATCAAATTCAGAAATTAAATTTTGTACTCGTGAAAATCGAGATTGTAGTTCGTTAGCGTGATGCTCGCTAAGCACTTCATGTGAACTTGCAGTATTCAAATACGTTTCGAAGTGGGTAAGCTTTGCTTTTATGCTAGCTTTAGCCTTTTTTAGCTTAAAAATGCGTTCATTCTTGTCCGCCATTTTGCTGATGCAATAAAGCGCGGTCGTGCGTATGGCGTGTGGTAGCAAATGTGCAAACACCAAGCAGATTTTATAACTTTTTCAATATGATTGCCCCCACAGACTGCGTGCAAGAAGCAATGAACATGAATATAGGTATAATTCACGTGTGAATGTGAAATATAGCTTTAGAAAAATAGGTCTCACTCAAATATTCACTGAATAGGAATTTACAGGAAGTTTCAGATGAATAGGTTTGGTAAGGAATAGTAAGGATAATTGGAACGAACTCACAATACCAGCCGATGTATCAGGTGCACGTGGTGCGTAGTCTTCACGTGGCCCGTTGGTATGCTTTGTTGCGTTTTGTGACTTGCACGGCGGAAATGCAGATGGAGATCACGAGGCCGACGATGCGGTGTGCAGTATCTATGCTGTAGACCCGCTGTATCGTAGATTCCACTGAAGCTATCTTCCAACCGCCGCTCCGAGTTTTTTCCGAACGCGTGGCAACAACGTGTCGACGGCGACGAGAAAACGTTGTAATTTTATTGTTTCCTTGAAGGACCAGTGTTAGTTCTTTGATCCTTGCGGAATGAAAAGTGGACTGTATATTAAAACTGGTATATTACTATAAAATTACACGTATTAATCCCGACATTAATATTATCGAATAACGCGTTGGCGTGGTGTTTCGTTCGGTGCGCGTGCGTCTAACTCGGGCGCGCTCGGCGAAGTGTCGCCGGCCGGTGGGCCGGCCCACCGGCCGCGGAATGTTCTGGAGGCGAAGACGACGGCGGGCGGCGGGCGGTGCGCGGGAGGCGCGGTGTCTCCGTCGGGGTCCCGCGGGCAGAGCGCCTGGGTTCCGTGGGCTGTGCGTAGACAGTGGTGATGAAATTATTTACAAAAATTAAAGCGCCTGCCTGGGTAAGAACCCACGGCCGTACAACAACGCAACTCGTAAGTCGGGGCCGTTACCACTGGGCCACCACTGCTCTCACTGCTGTTCTAGACTTAAATCAAAATAAACCCATACTATGCTATACTCCGGAAAAAGGCGTCATCATAAACGTCTATTACGCACTAAGAATAAATAAGGTATTTAAATGTTTGCAGTTTGATTTGACACCATCATGGTAATCCAAACAGTACGGACATTCCGACAACTTGGTTTCGTCACAGATCAATATTAGGAGATGCTCGTTAGCATGTTTGGGGACTGTATATACACAACACGATTAAACTGAGAAATACCTAAGTTTACATGTACTTAATCCATCACATCCATTCATCTAATTTTATCCATCTTTCAGTATACCTAAATAAGCAAATACATGATGTATATTTTCTTTAATACGCAGCTTCAGTGAACACCCTGCAGATGGCAACAGTCTTTTAGGCAGCCCACATTAAAACTCGGATATTTTGAGCTGATTTGTTAAAGAAAAATCATCATCAGTTTCGGAAAGATATTGCGATGACAACTAAGAATAGGTACAGCGTTCATTAAATGATAATATATTTACAGTACCAGTGTTTGGTATCATAAAAATCGTATCATACTTCTTTTAATTACTTTGAACAAAAATATATTTATCAAGATATCACCTAATATAACATGTTTCGCCGCCCTGGGTGGTAACGTCTTATCATATCAGGAAGGATAAACGAAGCATTCCTGTCGACTGTTGAACTAATAATAAAGTCATATTCTGAAAATCTTGCTTACTTGAGTTCAGTCGGAAGTCGCTTTCCGAAGGTATTAACACTTTTCACAAAATCATACGAAAAAGAGAGATAATTACCACAGAGCAAGTCTTCATATTGGTTCTGATCAACAATAGATTAAACGGTCTGTTGACTGCCAATGCACAAAGCAACGAAGTAGATGTAAGAAGGAACCCCGCATTATGTTAGGCTACCAGACCACAGGACGACCACATCCAAATATATTGTTGTTAACCACTATAAATAAATAAATTACTACTTACGGAAGAGCTTCCAGCTATAGGCTTATTACACAGCTCGATCAACTTCTCAGCGAGTTGCGTGAAGTCACTGATGAGCTTCAACATGCGCGGTTCCTTGAGCCTAGGATCCGCGAAAACGTCAGCACAGCGCTTGATGCGTTGTGCATAGCTGGACTTGATGACGCTCATCATCATCCATAGAGTGTGTTGGGGGTACGCCATTATTAGTTTCACTATTATGGCTTTTAGTTGGAGGTATACCTGGAAGATAACGATTACTTAGCTTACATATACACACCTATACAGATTATAAATAAAAGTCACTTTTCGTGTCTGTCTGTGTGACCGCGTTGCTCATCTAAACCACGCAATGGATTTTGATGCGGTTTTTACCATTATTTAGACAATTTATTACACAATTACAACAATTTACTCTTCATAGATTCCGAACATCACACACACTGATATAACTTTCGACTGCTTGTTAAGAAGTCTTTTCGTTTTCTACGAATTTTCTTACATAACATAATACAAAATCAGCCTATTAATGTTCCCACTGCTGGGACACAAGCTTCCTCTCTGTGAGAGGGAGTGGGCCGTAATCCACCACGCGGGCCCAGTGCGGGTTGGTAGATGTCACATGTCTTCGAGTTTTTAGTTCTAAGACATGCTTGTTTCCAAACACAAGTCATAAAAAATAGCATCAAAAAACTAGATAAAACCTCATTAATAATTAATAGCAAAAAATTCAATTTAGAACTTAAAAACAGCTTTAATTTACTCAAAATTACAGATGCAGATAACATTGAACAACAGTACAAAAATATCAAAACAAGTATTAAAAATGCAAGTTCAAAAGTTAAACCCATAAAGAAAAAGTTTCTCAAACTTAGCGAAAAGACACAAAAATTAATAGAACACAGACAAAATCTCGTTTTTGGTTCCCCAGAGTTCAGACAAACGGATAGACAGGTTAAAAGGTGCATTCGAACCGACGTGCGTCAATTCAACAACAAACTGGTGCAAGTTTCTATAGAAACCAACAGCTCTCTGAAATCGGCTCTAAGAGGTACAGAGAAAGGTCAATCCACCATCACCAAAGTCAAAGACCATGCAGGTATCTTACACACCGAAAAAGACAAAGTTTTAAGCATCTGCACAGATTTCTACAGAACTCTATATTCTGAAGAAGCAGTTCCTCCCTCTTCCCAAGCGCACAATGACGTTACCCTTTTACAAGAATCACCTCAGATTTCAGGTTATGAAGTCCATTGCGCTTTGCGCAGCCTAAAATATTGTAGAAGTCCCGGAGAAGATTGTATTTCCACGGAAGCTCTTAAAATCGGAGAGCCCGTATTACTTCCACACATCACAAATTTATTCAACTCAATTATACAAGCTGGTTCATTTCCTTCTCAATTTTGCCATTCCATAATAATACTGCTACTAGGGCATGATATTCGGATATCCGGATATCCGAATTATCCGGATATCCGTCGAAAATATTATCCGAATATAATTTGTTTTACTATCCGGATAATACGGATAGTTACTTTTGTTCCATTTTCCTTTTGATAATATAACATTTAACGTTGTGTTTTAAAATTGGTATTCGCAATCGTGACAATTCATGCTATATTTTCAAAAATCCATCTAATGACACAATTAGTATGTAGATTCATCAAATCATCATAGAGAAAATTTGACGAGAGCTCGACTTCAGTTGACGACAGCGGTGGTGATGACGTAGCACTCAGTGGTTACAAGCAGCAGAAACTGAAATATTCATTACTTTAACAGAGAAAATAAGCAAAGAGATCGAAAGGACTCTGCAGGTTGACCATCAACAGTGAATGCTTTGACAAGCATGGCATTTTCTTTAAAGGCATTGGCAAGAATGTTGGCTTTGTTTAGTAGTGTTGTTCTCTAGATTCATCTCGGTATTGTGTCTTGCTTGACGAGATCTTACAGAACCAAAATAGAATTCCTGTTAAATGCAACATAAAGAAAAGGTTAGGCTTTACTACACTTGAATAAGCTGTTTTGGTAACCAAGCCAAAATCAGATTGATATGGGAAGTAGGAATTTGGAGCAGAGGCCTCATCATGATTCTCTGCATTCATGATTTGCTTTCCTGCCTGGTCCTTAAAAACTCAATCCGGAAAGTCCTCTTTAGGAATATCCAAAGTTTCACATATATGCCCAATGGAAGATAGGACTGCACAATCGCGATAACGAGAACTGACCCGAAACGCACAGAAGATAGTTCATATTCAGGGAATCGATGAAAGTACATGTCATTCGCGGCTACTAGATTGTGCTGATCCAACTTATACATCAGATACTTTGATATCTAGCAATGTCAGTGGTGTGATTTTGACTCATTTATTACCAAGCACTACTTTGTAAGACTTCCAGTCTTCGTCTAATGTGCTTTCAATTGTTCTAGCCATCTTAACAAAGATAGCATTTGACCAGCTCACGATCTATTATACCATTGGTAGATAACCCGTGGATGATAGCTTTTTTCGTATCTGTCAATGACAGATCGGACAGATTTTGCTTTTAGTGGGAACTGAAGTACTTTAGTATACGATTGTTAGAGAGTTTTTGTAATAAAAATGTCGATTGTAAACTAATATAAGTTTGATTTAGGTACCTCTTTTACAGTGGTATCCAAAATATCCATATTATCCGGATATATTCGAATACTTGTCTGGCATTATCCGAAATATCCGAATAGTAAAATGGGCGGATAATTGCATGCCCTAACTGCTACACAAAAAAGGTTCTAAATCTGAAATTGGCAACTATCGCCCCATCAGTTTGGTGTCTCATTTATATAAAACGTTTATAAAAGTAATTGAAAATCGTATATCAAGTCAACTTGACTCCCAACAGCCACCTGAACAAGCAGGATTCCGACGAGGTCTTTCCACTACTGACCACCTACAATCCCTCAACCAAATAATAGAGAAGTGCACAGAATTCAAAATCCCTCTATATCTAGCATTCGTTGACTACACCAAAGCGTTTGACAGCATTCACCATGATTCGTTATTTAAGGCACTCCTGAATCAAAATATAGAAACCTCCTACGTAAATCTTCTGAAAACCATATACCGCAATAGTACAGCAGCTTTAAAAATTGACACCACAGGACCATCCTTCTCTATTGAAAGAGGTGTCAAGCAAGGAGACCCGCTGTCCCCTAAACTGTTCACTGCCACCCTTGAAGAGGTTTTTAAAAGTCTTTCTGACACCTGGGTAAATAAAGGCATAGTCGTCGGCGAAAAAAGGTTGACAAACCTGCGTTTCGCCGACGACATCGTTCTGTTTTCATCTTCGGCAGCTGATTTAAGCGATATGCTAAGTGACCTTAATAAGGCGAGCCTCGAGATTGGACTTCGTATGAACATGTCAAAGACCAAACTCATGACAAACAGCGTCCAACGTAAACTGAATGTAGAGGGTGTGGAGGTTGCATATGTTCCAGAATACATCTACCTCGGCCAAATAGTCTCATTCCAGGCGAGACAAGAAAAAGAAGTTGCTAGACGCACCGACAACGCCTGGAAGAGCTATTGGTCGATGAAAAACCTTATGAAAGGAGACCTACCAATTTGCCATAAACGTAAATTAATGGACATGTGCATTCTCCCTATCCTCACATACGGCACTCAAACCTGGTCTTTGACGGTTCAGCAGAGGTCCAAGCTTGAGGTTTGCCAGCGAGCAATGGAGCGCAGCATTCTTGGAGTCAGATTAACGGACCGTGTTAGAAACACAGTGTTACGCTCCAAAACACAAATCGCCGACGTCACCCAAAAGGCGATCAAGCTTAAGTGGGACTGGGCCGGACACGTCTGCCGCATGTCAAATGAATCATGGGCCAAATCTACCACCATGTGGGTCCCAGAAAACGTCCGTCGACATCGAGGCAGACCCAGAAGAAGATGGCGAGACGAGCTTGACGCCTACAGACAGGACTGGTCCACACTGGCTCAAAACAGAGAGGAGTGGAAAGAAGAAAGGGAGGCCTTTGCCCTGCAGTGGGACAACACAGGCTAAAAATAATAAAAATAAAATAAATAATAATACTCCTTATTTAAAATTATTCTAGCAGTCATCCACATTAATAGACTGAATTAAGTTACCTCTTTCACTGGATGACAGATTCTTGATACGATCTGCGAGAACGCCGTGAGGTACAAATATAGCGGCAATCTCTCCGAGTAAGTCTTAATGATCTCCGTCATTTGTGCTAGCACTGAGTGGGCGCTTGTGTCTGTTGAAGTTACTTCTACGTCCAACCTGAAATGTCAGTCTTAAATTAAATAGGAATCTGTAAACATTTAGACGGCCATTTAATGTAATAATTTCAAATTTTCAGGTCCTGGAACTGGTTGGATAACTTGACGATAATCAGGTATGCCCAGCGCATATGCTGGTAATTCTGAGCTGTTAACGTCACAATCAACCTTACCGGTAAAATTCTCGTACAGTATCGATATAAGAACACAAAAAAAGGAGAGAGAAAGAAAGGAGAAAATTTTCTGTCACTTGAATCTTTATGAGTAACCCGATATGTCAGTTTATACCATTTTTCATACCAAACGTTTTTCTGAGTAGAAACCGCAAGAGTTATTTAGAAATACCTTATCTTCTTTGCATTTGAAATCATATTTTGAGTTACACGACTTTTCTCAGCACAGTTCAAAAATCGGCGTGCATAAATGATACACTACAATTGAAATCTTCATTCACGTGTAAACCGTGACAATTGCAAATGACCGTTTGTGGACCCTTTTTCCGCGTATGAATGCTATTATTATTAAACCCTCTACCGGTCAAGTCCTGCAGGCACTTAATAGAGCCGGTTCCTCGCGCTTCCTTTTAGCGTGGGTCAAATTATATCGCGATAAGCCGCGCGTAGCGGTACTCTAGGGATTTTTCCGTGCATTTTTTGCGGGACTTGACCGGTGATTATGTTACTGATATATACAACATACCATATAGACAGCATCCGCGGCATGCTCTGGTACAGATACTTGTGTCCGTACTGCAGCGCCTTGCCGTAGCTGTTCAGTGCGTACAGACGTCGCGACCACATTGTGCTAGTACTGGTTCCATCGCCACAGCTCACTTTTTCGTAGTACGCTCCTAGGCATACCTTGGATAATTAAATTAGGTATGTTAATCTTGAGATTTTTACAATATTCTTACAGTAAGCCGTGGGTTCGTGGGGCCATGGGGTTTTACCTACAGTTTTACCGCGCCTTAGGTGTATGCACGGAGGGGCAGTGCAGACCGCTCATTCGTCAACGCTCCCCCGAGCCTCGCCGCGCATTCCTAAGGCGTGGAAATGCGGTCTCGGTCAAACTATAGCAGTGGGATGATGATGGCTAACAATGAAGATGTGTAATGCGCCTTCCTTTCTCAAAACATGCTTACTTTTTATTATCATTCACGGCCCAACTTTAGCCAATGTTGACGGGCAAAGGCCTCTTGGGCGTGTCTGTTGCGAGGTTTTTGAGTCCTCAGATAAACTCTCAATAGTAATTCATTCGGAAAAGTTATCTTTTTAAGTGGATTTTTTGAGTGTTTAATAAAAAATCAGTGTGGAACAGATGAACTTCGGTTAAAAACGTCAGACACCCTGATGTCCGGGTTAGCTTTTAAGTTCTGTTATATAGCTTTTATTCAACAACTATGTATGTTAGATCTTTCCATACGAATCAATCAAGGACATTGCACTTCGATATTGTTTTCTTTAGAAATAATTGAAATAAAAACTTACCAAACTCTTCTCCCACTGTTTAAACACTTCAACAGACTCTTTGTAATATCCAATATTGACATCAACATCAACATTTGTGGTTTCATCGTTATACTTGGCTATGAGTAATTTTGCTTTGGCACATATTTTTCTGAAAACAGCAATGTAAAAATAAAGAAA
Source organism: Conistra vaccinii (assembly GCA_948150665.1). Taxonomy (NCBI): domain Eukaryota; kingdom Metazoa; phylum Arthropoda; class Insecta; order Lepidoptera; family Noctuidae; genus Conistra; species Conistra vaccinii. Next base: position 9,431,362 of record OX411323.1, on the reverse strand, counting down.
TAATTATAATTTGAGTAAACGGTGGTACCATTTTTGACAAAAACTGTAAATTGAAACTACTCTAAGATTGGACCTGTGTAACATCATATTGGTATTTAAGCAAAAATAGACCTTGAGGTTTTATGATGTGTGCAACTGACATCTACAACGTGTTTTTTTTTTATATCCCATAACTCTAGGGTATTAATGAGACCATGTCAAAGAATCCTCTAGCGTATTTTTTTTTTTTTTATCATAATTTACCACTAGACTCTCGATTTTTGTGTATTTAAGTTTCATTGATAAGTACGCGTAAATCATTTTCATTCAAACCAATTATTTATATTTAAAGCTCAGAAAATGGGACGTTGACATATTTTCTTTTTATGAACAAAAATAATCTGAATTAAGTAATATTTCATATAAATAATAATGGTTTTTTACATAAATAATCGTGAATTGTCGAATTAATTATTCAATTAATTCGACTTTAGGTGATTCCCCAGTGAGTCGGGATGGCGCTGCGTCGGATGTGGTACAGCGCCGGGTTGTGGCTGAGGGTGATGACCAGGAATGCGCGTTCGCTGCATGCTGGTGGTCAGGATACCCGTTGAAGCCGTGGGTGCTGGCTGGCTGTGTGACTCGCCTCACGAAAGCTTGCGGGAGTGATGATGATGACGTCACGCTGAAGTAGTTGCACGAAGGCTGACGTTCATTCTCGGGGTCACCAATTTAGGGGCTTGAGGAACAGGGTGTAAAGTTCACTCATCCACCATAGAAAAGGGAGGATCCTCCAACCAGACGGGTTGTTATGTCTGGCGGGCAACTGCCCATATGTTGATTTCGGATAGTCTTATGTATGTTTTTCGCTCGGTAAACTCTAACTGCGCGATGCAGGAATTGTGTGACGTCATGTCTTTTGTTGCGTAGTTCGTATGTGGCGGCGTAACCACTACACGACAATTCAAAAAAATATATTTTCTTTTTTAATTAAAAAAAAAAAAAAAAATTTGTTTCAAAAAAAAAAATACGTCATTTGATTCTTTGATATGGTTCATTCATATCCTAGAGTTATGGGATATAAAAAAAAACACGTTGTATACAAATATATAAAATTTTTGTGTCCGTTTGTAATGTCAAAATAACAGCTTTTTACTAAATGCATATGAGAGATATAAAAAACACTTATAAAAAAAATTGTCAGTCTATTTATTCCGGCTAATCTCCGAAACGATTTTGGCGGGAGTTTTACTGGCAGATAACTGATGTTATAAGGAGTAACTTAGGGTACTTTTATTTTAGGAAAAGAATTAGGGTCCACGCGGGCGAAGCCGCGGGCAGCACCTAGTTCACAATAAGAGTGGTAAATCTATTACAAAGGTGACTATGCATGGCTACTATTAAAAATAAACAAATGTAAACGTCACCATAGCCTTATTTTTTTTTTAAGTACGTAGCAAGTATGCTTGACATGTTGTAACTTGGCCACAATGACTACTTTACAAACCTCTGATCATTATTGAGTTGCTCCAACATAGGATAGGTATCGTCTAAGCCTCGTCGTAACGTAGTAAACGCATGTTCATGCTGACCGCGCGCCCAGTACATCTTAGACTTCTCTATAAACAACTCCTCCGGCTGGTATTCTTCCGCATTGAGAACATACATGTAGGACTGAAACGAGAAAGAAGTGTTATGCTTTAGACATATTATGTTGTTGTTTGTACGGGTCGATCGATCTGGTTAAGCTACGTTTCCCACGGTTGGTTCATAGATGAGATCTTTACATACCAAGACCCCTCCAGGCTCGGAAAGCACGATAAGCCTTTGGTCCCGGCTGTCATTCGTGGAACTTTGACAGTCGTTACGGGTCGTCAACAGCCCGATTTAAGTTTTTTTTTTTGTGTGGCATGTTTTCGAATAAGTACTTCTCCCGCTCTGGGTGGAGCGGAAGGGCGTGTCAGACTCTTACTGAATAAAACCCACCCGTGATCCTTCAGTTGCCTGCAGTCCCTACCCAACATTGTCTGACCCCCCAGTATGTAGGTGCGACGCTCGGAACGAATTGTAAAGTCCCGCCCCATTTAAATAAAATATCATCTGTTAAGCCATTCTAATCATTATCTTGTTGTCGTTAAGGTTGAATGGCTTATTAAGAAGTATTATGTTTACGGTCTTATTCATAAAAAAACCTTATCGAAGGTTTTAGACATTACTTAGTTAAAATGCTTGATAAGCCTATAAAACCATCGATAAAATTTTGTATTCATAAACGTTTCATAAACCTTCTATTACTAATATGTCGTTATAAATCAAAATGTTGCCATTTTAATGAAGTCGTCCAACAAATTGACCAACACATCGAGTCGTCAAACGAGAATGTCTGTCTGCGCACCAAATAATTGTGACCATAGACATTATTACGTACTGTAAACTATTTTATTGTCTACAGTTTCGACTCTTTTGACACGGCGCGTCTTTCAAAACACGTATTTGTCAATGAATTTGGTATTGAAGCGACGAAAATTTTTGAATAATTACATGCATGTACTAAATAAACAAATGGAATCAATACCGTAGACTAGTTCCAATAAAAGGCAAAGAAGTGAAACTTGGTTGGAGGAGGATAAGGTTTGTACCATTACAGCTAGAACAAATTCAAAGTAAGTTTGTTTTGTAAACATTCTCATACTTACATGCTTGCTTTTGCTTCTGTTCCTTAGATTGTTTTGAAAGAATTAGTCAAGAGAGGGTCTCCTTATTGGAAAATCAAAATACAGACGCAAACACCAACGCGAAAAAAGTGGCGGCCTGGCATGGTTTACGAATTAGGTACCTATCTTTTACGTTACATACTTCCTAACTAAGCATATCAAGAATTTTGTTACAAAACTCATAGTAACAAAAACCCGCGGCCCTAAGAATTATATATTAAGGACTCGTAATATTAGTTATTCTTATGCCCCTACTGATTTAATTAATTTGGTAATAACTATAATTTACAAACAAACTATTACATTAATTTTGTATTTCAGGTTAGAATGGTAAGGATGGCGCTGCTACAAATAGCAGAAACTGAAACAGCCTGCAGAAAAGAATTACATGAGGCACAGAGGGCAAACGAAAAAGAAAAATTTTTGTTCTAAGAAAAAATCGAAAAGTCAAATTAGAGTATTACAAAATAAATTAAACTGATATATTAAACAAGTTTTTTTTATTAATTAACTACTCGCTAAAATGTCTTCATATAAAAGTTTGTAAAATAGCATTAGCATTTGCGTTTCCCCTTGCAACTTCTTGAATTACTTCACTTGTATGATATTCATTGATATTACTACCCTCTAACTGCATGTCTCCATGGTGAACTGCAATGTTGTGAAGTATACTGCCACTATGGTTGTTTTCACATTTCCTAGTGTTCATGTAAAAGGCATTGAAAGCGTTTTTTCACACACCAAAGCAGCGTTCCACAGTATTATATTGTTGCAGTGCTTCGTGATATGTTTTCTCGCTTCTATTTTGAGGCGTTAAAATAGGAGTGAAGAGATATGCCTCTAACATAAGGTCCTCTCACGAACAAGGTTGCTGTAGATTTAATAAGGACAATGCTTCCAATCGTCGTCGTCCAAAGAAAATGGATCACTTCTATTTCTGTAAACCTTTCTTCGAAGCGGACGGTTCTCAAGACGTACAATTCTTTCAATAGTATCCAAGCTTTGCAAAGCTTGCATTTTATATAATAATAAACTAAATTAGTTAAACAGAAATGCAAAATAAATTAAACATGTACGATTGTTTACAAAACTGACATTTTGTAGACAGTAGACACACAGGTTAGATTTGTACGTCAAAATGTCGTTTTCTAGTAATCAGCTGCTGTTGAGTCTGCCATTTTTTCCTTATAGTACTGTTAAAGTAGGGTTCTGGCTTCTATAACTTTATAGTAGGTTTATAGAACGTTTTGGTGCTAAAATGCGTTTATGAATACCATTTTTTGTAAAGCAGACTTTAGCAAGTGTTTAGATGTTCGATAACTTGTTATGAATAAGACCGTTATAGTGTTTACACTGCTACTATCTAATCGTTAATTTCGCATGTATTCAATAGGTTATTGTGGCCTCGCGGCGGGACGCTGGATTGGTGACGAACAGTGCTTGGGTTCGAATTCAACGTCCGCATAATAATTGTTTGTTTTTTAAATGTTTTCATTTATGATTTCTATAATATTTCTTGCATTAATATATAACGGCCAATATGATTTTCGCCTAACAAACTTATCTTGTAAACAGGTGGGTAGATAAAAAATAGTCCATAGAACTTACAATTACCAAGGATGAGTAGATTACGAAGTAAAACATATTTACTTTGTGCGGTAGATCGATACTAAAAATTATCTAAGTGACACTGGTCAGTCTACGCCTAATAGCAGTGACTACGCACAAACATTTTGTAAAACGTTTGACGTGAATCGTGAAAAGTGACATCAAAATTAAATCATTTTACTGAATTTGTTGGAAGTAACCAAAGCGTCATGTCGCAACTCAGTGATTTATACTAAATAAGTATAAAATTATATTTTTACATGAGCAGATTGATTGTTGGAATCAAAGAGATTGATCGTAGACTTAATATAGCGGTAAGTGTTTTAATATTTTATTTTACCGTTAAAATTGTCTAAATACAAACAGATTTTTTTCTAGACGAGTATAAGTATTTCTTACAACCGTGTATTTGGCTATTTTTCCATTACACTCACTCCTTACAAGCCTGCATGCTTCCAAAAATATTAATAAGCTTTTTTTTTGTTTTAGTGAAATACGGTCAGGTTATGGCTAAGACGTTATGGAGACACTGGAAATATTCAGCGAAATTGTCCAGGTGCAAAACCCATGATGTATAGTCCCGAATCCGACCGCCACCAGACTATTGTTGCAAGCCATGTTCAAAGTCTATGCCTATTCGCGGCTCAAGAAGGTGTAGGTAACAGTTATTAACTGGCCATCTAAAAGTCCCGATTTGAATCCCATAGAAAACCTATGGGGTTAAATAGTTTTAAATTGGGACCCATCCGAAGTGCGAACTAGAAACAATTTGGCTGAGAAGCTGAGATCGTGTCTTCGACATGGGAATACATGAGAGGAAAAGATTTGTGTTGGAACATGGTGTGCGGTATGCGTAGCCTAGCCACTTACAGCAAGTAATAGAAGGAGATGGTGCGCCAATTCGCTATTATCTTATCTAGTATTATTTTATAAACACAATAAGTAAGTAAATGCTCAATTCAATGAATGCTAAACCATTAAAATGTTACAGATTCTGTTGTGATATTATTGTTATAAATGGAAATTCATTTTTCTATTTAATAACATGTTGATTCACTACATACCTATAGCTATACAACTGTAAAACATTTCACAAATTAATCCATCTTCTCGTTAAGTAACAAACTTCGAAGCATTACCATACTTTAAGTAAAAAATGTTTATTAAATGGTTAGGTTTGAATGTGATACTATACAATGTATAATTATTAATTTTTAACTATGAGCATTTACTTACTTTATTTACTTTAAGTATATTTGAATGAAATAATAAAGATTTTTTCGTTACTTGCATTGATTTTGTTTTATTCCTATACAAACTGCCCAAATGACAACACATTTTTATCGTCTTAGTTCTTTAAAGAAATGTAAAAAAATTCAATTAAAAAAAACATTGTGAACAAAAAGTAGTATTAGAGTTATGCAGGTTCCGAACCCAGACAACGGCGTAAAGTAGCTAATCAGGCAGCCTTAATAACCATGAGACCAATTCAACTCATATTGTGTGTTTTCAAATTAGATGTTAGTTGTGATGCTAGACGCAATATTCTATAGAATTTGAACCATATAATATAAACAGCGGAATTGGCTATTAAGCGTAGACAGCTAAATGTAGTGTTATTGACGCGCGTTAAGTTTTTTTTTAATCCACCCTCACCTTGGTTACTTTTAGTAGTTGTGTTTCATTTTAATACTCATTAGCCTTTAAACCTTAACGCCAACAAGATAATAATTAAAATAGCTTAACACCATGATTATCGAAATGTTCGAAGGACTACCTATTTCAATTTGCGATAAGGTTCAAATTCGCTATTATTCAAAGGGGGTTAGATAATGTTGGCCACAGACTGTACGTTGCCAGGAGACACGGTAACCCTTTCGGACTTTCCCGCAACCCCGGCCAGGCAGTTGATGGTTGATATTACAATTTAATTGAATGTATCAAACCTGCCAGTCCAGGGCATTGCTGTCCTAAAATCAAGCCATAGCTGTTTAATCCACTCTAGTGATATATGATAGGTAAGTGGCCATAATGAAAAGAGGTATAACGTCCAACGCTTTTCTTCGTTCCAAAAGGGCGGAATTTCCTAATAAATACTATCACTATCCTTGGCGTATTTTCAAAAATATTTGAGTTTCGTCGCTAATACAAAATTAACATTATTTCTATTAGAACAGGGTGTATTTTGCTTTGGCCAAATAACGCGTATATTTGAATTTATACGCCAATTGAAAAACTAATAATATAAACGAAGTGTATAGAGTGCCGCGAGTTTCTGGTGGCACTCTAGTGTCACTGCCTCGGCCCGGCTAGGGTACCGTGAGCGTTGCATTGTCACTGTCACTTGTTATTTAGGTTAGAACTGTGACCACACAACGCACGAGCCGAGCGAGCGTAGCAAGCGGTGCCGCGGTAGCGGCCGGCGAAGTGCCAGGGTCCGTTTAAGCACAAGAGAATGTATTGTTTTGGGAATGTGGTGTTTTACAGCGATCTAACCTCGACAATCAAACAAAATATACCAAGTGACGTGACTTAGTGACAGCGACAATGGCAATCCAATGCTTGCGGCACTTTAGCCGGGCCGAGGCGGTGTTACTAGGGTGCCTGTAGTGGCACTTTATCCGATAGGGATAGAGTGCCAATGGTGGCACTCTATACACTGCCTAATATAAATTGTATTCGTAGAAAACATGAATTTTTTACCTGTTGAAATATTCCAGCTTTTCTGGCATGCTTCGCGCTTTGTAACCAAAGGTCTCCGATGCATGCTTTCAATCGACTCGCTGTTAGAGGATGTGTTGGCTCTAGAAGTTGCTAAAATATAATAATAATAATAAGCCAATTTTATTATTTCAAATAGATGACGTCAAAATGCTGAATGTCTGAGCAAAACGTCCAATCATTCACTTTAATGCTTTATTATACAGAGTGGATTTTTGAGAAGGGGCAGTAAGGGTAGGTACCTTAATCGTTGGAGCTACAAGAAAACGGTCTTAGGAGACTGTTCATAACTTTTTGAGATATTTAGATCGGCATTCACAGATTTTGTACAATTAGAAAAACGATTTCTGTCTTTTGTAGTGCCAATCTATCCATCATTGAAAAGTAAGGGAGTCTTAATTTTCTACGAAATGTATGAGAAAAGTTTTTCGTGATTTCTGACTATTCTAGTACTCAAACCTCAGTTGGTAACATAGTTTTTTGATCCTTATATAAAACAGGACCGATTGGCATCAAAAAAAAGTTTTGCCAATTTTTTTCCACATCTGTGAGTGCAGCTCAAAATTTCTCAAAAACTTAAGGACAGTTTTGAGGCCATTTTCCTTTAGCTACAACTGTTAAGGTTTCTACCAGCCCTTACTGCCCCATCACAAAAATCCATCCTGTATAACTCTACCTGTGTTTGTTGCAGCAATATCCTCCTGAGTCGTAGCAGCGGCTCTATAGTTCTAACGTCGGACTGTACGACGGATAGACGCCGTCTCCATTCGTCCAGTAACTGGTTGACCATCTCTGTGCTTTGACGATCGCCGTCTCTTAATTCTTTTAATCTACAGAAATATCATAGTTAAGGTCTATTTATAACCTTTTTTACAAATCAATCTTCCTAGCCTTTTCCCAACTATCTTGGGGTCGGCTTCCAGTCTTACCGGTTGCAGCTGAATACCAGTATTTTACATGGAGCGACTGCCTATCTGACCTCCACAACCCAGTAACTGGGTAATACGATACCCCTTGGTAAGACTGGTGTCAGACTTTCGGGCTTCTGACGACTCGTAACGACTGTCAAAGATCCACAAATGACACCCGGGACCAACGGCTTAACGTGCTTTCCGAGGCACGGAGGAGTCTCGGTATGTAAAGATGGTCACCCATCCACTGACCAACCCTGGCAAGCGTAGCTTAACCTGATGGATCGACCCGTGCGGCTTGTTATCACTTAGCCACGAGCTCCTCCTTTATAACTATATTTATAACCTTTTTTACAATTGATGTTATTTCCTCTCAAACAAATGTCAACTTTATGTAAGTGTAAATAAAGTTGATTTTAGACTGACTAGTAGTGTTAAAAAAATCATAAAATATGAAGTTGTAGCGCAAACTGAATCTTATGTGGAGGCATAATGTTGTTTTTCCTAAAACTCGTGTTTGTTTACATGTTTGGCAAATAAATTGCGAACGTAGATTACATTATATTCTCAAAACGCAGATTACCTTCATTTTATTGAAATTAAATTTGTTATCAATAGATTTCATTGTATGTGGGTGTAAATAGGAAGAAGTTCGAAGTTGTTTAGGTATGTATATTAACCTTTTTATTGCACATGCAAAATCCAATTTGACGTCATGAAACTCATCTATACATATTATAAATTGAAGTTGCTTTTCGTGTCTGTCTGTGTGACCGCATTGTTCTACTAAATTACCCAACGGATTTTGATGCGGTTTTCATCAACATTAAGAGAATTTATTCTGGAAGTTTTACGTTTATATTAAAACTTCCATAAAATAAAGAAACATCGATTTAAAAACCGTGCGAAGTCTGCTTCGCACGGTTTTTAAACCGTGTGAATCGTGCGGTTTAACTAACGATAATATAAATAACATACCTTTGCAGCACTTCCTCAGTGTGACTAGTTTCCGTAATAATATGAAGTCCGAGCACACTTTGATAGCCGCTCCTCAAAGCGTTCTCTCCTTTGCTCTCGCCATCCATTTGAGCAAGTAGTCTACTTGTGGTCTCTTTGCAGGAGATTAGGAACGCATCGTGGTCTTGTTGACGGTATGCGAGTAAAGTACGGCCCATAAGGAGACCCCAGTTTTCGTTTGAAGGTGGCTAAAGATAACACTAATTACTTAATACATAAGAACGTAACATAAGTAACTTTTAGTTCTTTTGGCAAATATAAGTTTTTAAAATGTAGATACTTCAACAAATAAGAGCGTAGCAAGCTTTTGATGTGTAACATCTTTAATCTCGCTTTCCTGCGATCTATGGGAGTATTTTCGTGAAAAGGGACGGAAGTGTGTAACAGGAAGCTGGGGAAGCGCGCGCTATTTAATTTGACCAATGAGCGCGCGCGGTTCTACAGTTAGCAGTCAGATGGTGATGATGACGATTAAAAAAAAAACTAAATTCAAAAGTCATTTATTCAAAGTAGGTTGAGAATCAGCACTTTTCGAACGTCAAAAATTACATATGACGGTCCCCCAAAAACGCCCGCCCTTTCACCACTTCCTAGTGCTTTAGCTAGGAAGAAGTGCCTCAACAAACTCCCCAGCAGCACAGCTGTCTGTTCAGTTAGAAAAACTTAATTCTATACAATAGTCATCATTCTCCTGCCCTTATCCCAAATTTATTTGGGGTCGACGCAACATGTCCCTTTTTTCCATACTTCTCTATTAGTCGTCATTTCAGTAGTTAATTCTATACAATAGTATTTATGCAAAATAATTTACGTTACACAACGCAAAACATTAAATTAAATTATTTGCTATTATGTCAGCTAGCACACGCCAATACACCAACAAAAATTATCGAAATCTATACTCAAGGGAAAATAAAAAGTAAACCCGAATGAGAGCCTCCATGCACAAAGGGCGTGCCCGCTTACTTATAGCTATCAAATCTGTAACTCGAAGTCACAAATGATATACAGAATGACTAGGACCATCGAAGTAAAAATAAATAATATAAATAAACAGTTAATTACTAACAAAAAAACAACCATGGACAGCAAGACGACCAGTCACCACAAGCAGCACCCGTTCACGAGCATAACGCAAAGATCAGCCATTACCTACCTCGCCTTTTTTGAGGGAAGGAGGCAACCCGACCCCCGACGCTACCGCAAGCAGTGACATCTAAGGGAGCATGACGAAGATGACGAAGACGATGACGATGATGATGAAGATGATTTTGCTTTTTTGGAGATTTTTTTATAAGCTACTGCGGGCAATGGGCTACTATTCCTGTTTCCACTAATCCTTATTTTTTGCAATCTGTCTGCCGCCAATATTTTTAAGAGTCTAGTCTACTATGTTGCGCCATCGCCTTTTGGACTTCCCTCGCTGTCACATTAAACACAATACCAATTACCGGTTGCAGACTAGAGAGCACGGCAGGGGCGTAGACTCCGTACAAGCCGATTCCTATCGGCTTCCCTTCGGTAATTCGGAACACAACCACTCTATCGTCATTGAATAATCACACTATAAGTATTTGAATACAATTAAAACATTACAAAACGCCTACATAAAAATTTTTGTCTTTATATCCCAACAACAAAACATTTCGCTCTAAAATAACTCGTAGGCGCGTACGGGTTATCGTGAATTTAATTTCTATAGAAAATATAGTCCGTCTTGACGTCACTCGGTCACGTGACACCGCCCTTTCTTAGCAGCCGAGTAAGCCGGTTTGCAACGAGTTACTATAGGGACAGTAGGCGAAAACGCGCTCGTGTGAACGAGAAAGAACTATGTATTGCTATTTCTCACTCGTTCTCGCATTTGATATTCGGTTGTTGTCGTTGAGTATCGTAATGCGTTCGGCTCGGTGTTCGGACATCAAAACATTATTTCATCATTCGATTGACAATGTGTTGGTTTTTGTCGTAATCGCAACCATATAATTTGTTTACAGTAGTTAATTTGCATTTTGTATTCATTGTATTCATTAGTTTATCATTACTAGTACGAGTAATATTTGTTTTCAGGTATAGAAAAGTGATTAAGATAGTGTTTGTGTTATGAGTTTAGTGAAAGAAACGTACGTTGATTGAACTACGTTGTAATTAGGTATTTGGGGTAAGTAGAAAGTTTAATAAGTTGAACTTACATCATTAGAGTAGATTTGAAAAATGATTAGTACTATCAGTAGGATTAGGATGGCGGCAAATAGTTTTGATTGTTGCTTGACGAATTATTTACTTTGTGAGGAAACATGCTTTTCAAGGTTTGAAAATAAGAAACACATAATTAATACTGAATTCTTTATTAATACCTACATTATGAAACAAATTCCATAATTAAAAATACTTTTTGTATTATAATTACATTTGATTTCACTCTTAGAGTAAAATCAGATGTGCTGTCATCTTGTGTTGAAACGCCAAACTAGCTTCACAAATCTCAAAATAGTATTTCTACTCGCCGACAGATGTCGTTAAACGAATCACAGAACAACTTGATTATTTTTCGCTAATTCGTATGAAGCTCCTATTAGAAAAGTAAATCGAAATAGGAATTTAAGAAACGGTTTATTGACACCATTATTTTGTTAGATACACAAGAAGTAGCTTTTCGCGGCCACGATGAAGGTCTGAATTCCAATAACCGCGGTAACTATATCAAAACTTTGTTATATCTGAGGAAATATGATCCGTAATGAACTCGCATTTAGAACTATGATCTTCAGTTCAGAACCCCGTGTTTTCTGGTCTCTCTAGTGATATTCAAAATGATTTAATACATTGTATTGCATCCGTTTTACGAGACCACATTAGATTAGAGATAGATAAAGCTCAATTTCTGTCTGTAATGATTGACGAAACTCCAGATGTCAGTCATAGGGAGCAATTAACTGTAATTTTTCGATATTTATCAGAAACTGGAATTGAAGAACGATTCCTGGGTTTTTACGATGTTAGCGAAAGTCGAACTGCTGAAGTTTTATCCAAACAGTTGTTAGAAATACTTGACCAGTATCGTTGTAGAAATAAGTTAGTTGGTCAATCTTACGACGGCGCGGCAGTTATGTCTGGCGAGCCACGGTGGAGTACAAGCGAAAATTCGTGATGCATGTCCATATGGCAATGTTTGTTTTTGGACACGTAAATAGTATCATCTTATCATATAGTAAATAGTAACATCTGCCTGTACAAGACTGAAGAGCCAGAAAGCTAGCCACAAATTGTAAGTAACTGGACTTCACGCACGGCTGCAGCCCCTGGTTTTTTTTTTTTTTTTTTTTTTTTTTTTTCCTTTTGTTTTGGTTCCGGCTTACCTTTTCTATTACGGCACCCTTCGCCACTGGAGCACGGCCTTGTGGCATTGCTCGAGTCACACATATTTAATTGTTTTTGTAGCAAGTTTTTATTACCAAATAAATCTCTATTTTTTATTAAATATGTTTGATTGTATTTACTTACTACAGGTTTCTTGCAAAGCTCATCCAAATCATCGAACCGTCCCAGCCGCCATAACGGTTCAGCTGACAACTCCATCATTCCGTCTTCGTCTTCATGTTCGCTCAGTAACCGATATGCGGTGAATGGCTGGTCCAGACCTAGGTAGCAGTCTATCATGCCCTGGAAGTTTATAATAGTTGAAGTATTTTTTGGGGTTAGCATAGCATGTCTCCATGTGGAGTCTTTTTATAAGGAAAATAAATAATGAATGCACAACATGAAACATCGAACAAGAATTCCTTAGAACCCTTTCAAAAGGCAGTGTTTGTTTTATTGTTATAAGGTACCAAACAAGCATTCTACCTGATTGTAACCACCGCGTTGTATATGGATATCTGCTGTACCAGAGGCATCCCGAGTGTATTGCAAAAAGAGTAGTAGTGAGTTTTAAAGTACATACGAGGAACTGATTGCCTGCCGAATGACCTAGTCCGCGACATACCTTGACCCCGTGCAAGCTAATCTGGTGAGATCTTTCCATATCTTTCAGGGATCTGCTGAAGAGGTTCGCTTAAAGTCATGAGTGGATATCAGAATAAAGCCATGCATCTTATATGCTGTATCTTCAATTTATTCGATTTGTATAACTTTAAGCGCTAATACAAGTGTGTTAATATTAGTTTTTCGAGGTCTAGCGTTACTAATTATTAGTGTGCATAACTTTGAAATAGAATATTTGCAATCGTGCGAACCTGAAAACAGGACATGGCTTACTTCGACTAGGAAATCTATTTTTGGATGGACAGGGCCGAAGACTGAGACATAAGATTCACCGATAGAGTGACCTGAACAACATAACAGCAACGTCGTAAAAAGATGCCCATGCATAGATAAATATCACCCATCTCTCCACTATTCCATTGCCTACTCTAGGATGCATATCCGGTACGGCTCGCAAATCCTTCCATATCCTAAAAGCACGTCTTCCCTTTATTGCACGTATTTCATTTAATTTCATTTCATTTTATTTCATTTCATTTCATAGCGCCCCCCGTCTACTCTTTGATATGCATTGGCCTGTGTAGCCCCATCAAGCATGAGGCTCCAGAGGCTAGTGCAAATCTTGGGGTTCATTCGATTGATCGAGTTTGGTTAAACCACTCTGGTGTCGGTGCATTTCATTAATTAATCTCAAACTACATGAACTTACTTGCAAACTGTGTCTGTCTAACTGGCCTTCCTGTGCCAATCTTTCGTAGCAAAGTGCAGCGTCTTGCAACCTTCCGGTCACTACTTGAGCCAAAATCAACTCTTTTAGTGATGGTTCAGACCTCTTCATTGACAGAATACCTGAAAATATGACGTAATAATTGCAATAATGCTACATTTACCTCCTCTTCTTCTAAAATAGTTATTTGGAGAAAGTGGTATAGTCATTTCATTTCGCGAAATCCCGTTAATCATTGCAATTTACACCTTATTACAATGACATAAGATGACAGTCGTAAATTGCAAGGACTACAACGTGCTGCTACAATGGCGACATTAATTTAACACACGGGTAGGGCTAGTGGCCAGTAATCATAAAACTTATAATAAAATAAAATAAAACGTAAATTGAAAAAACAAAATTTTCAAACAAACTAAATAATAATAAAATAACCAAAAGTGGGATCACTCTGTGTAAAAGATTCATTCATGAAGCTACTTACCAGCTGGCGTACGCGCTGGCGCTGGCAACCGCGCAACGTGCCTTTGTCGGCATAATTTCTAAGAAATCGGGCGGCACAAGTAACTACCTACATCGCGAGTAGCTTGCAGCGCGGAATGCGTTATCACTTTATCACTTATCAGTCTCTATTATTAATTATTACCACTATCATCACTAATCACTACTTTTATTTTTATTGTGTTTAAGTAGGTATTTAAAACTTTTAAGTTTTCAATAAAACCACCGCTTTGGCGGATACAAAGGGCTAATTAACGGTGTTTGATATCCCGCACTTTAGAAAATAATTTTTCTCTAATGCCATTTCCCTCAAAACATTTCCTACAATAGTTCGCGGATTAGTATGACATCGTCTCGAATCGCCGTATCTCTCGCGTCGCGATAATTATGTTCTTACCGCAGTTTTGATCACATTCTCCGTAAATTAGGATCATGTCCGCATAATCGGCTGCCGTGTAGTTCGGATGTGTATTTGACATCACGATCAACGGTTTACAAGCACTAAACACAAATTAAAGCGTTCTTATCGCAGAAGATGTACCTTCTAGGTAGAAAACCGAAAACAAATCAAAGCTTTTTATCGCAGCACCTTAATTCAATGAATTACACTAAAATAAATAAATCAGACAATAGGCAGGCTATCTCTTTCGCGGAAACATTCACAAAAACATTACATGGCGATATTTTTAGCGCATGATTGTGAAGGATAAGTGTGTCAAGGACACGTGCCCGGCTACCACTGACTAGAAGAGTGAAGAGCTTGGAACTAGAAGCGCGGGGCGGGCGGAGGGGAGATCGCGCCCGCGCCGCCTGCGCCGCTCGCCCAAATAGGGTACTCTCTTTCCTTCAATTCGCCTACTTTTTGCAAATTTCATTCATACGATGTTATGATCCGTGACCCCGGCAAATGACCTCTCCGCTACAGTCCTTTAAGTACAGGTTGCTCCAAGATGCTATTTTACAAAATTGTAAATAAATCCATAAATAATGACGTTTAATTAAATTAAAATATTTTCCTAAAACGAAAATGCGAAACCGTATATGTGTGTTAAATTAATGTCGCCATTACAGCGGCACGTTGTATATTGATAGTGTATTACATGAATGAAAAGCTAGTATATGGGCACAGATTAAGACAGATACTTCAGTTCTATAGATAGCTAACTCTATATTAATCTACAAAAATATGACAAGCGTTTCGTGTGCGCTAAAATGTACCTTACGCGGACGCCCGAGAGTACTGACTGGATTTATTTTGCCCCGGGGAAACGTGAACCGTAGGTACGTTACTGCGCGACCTCAAACGAGTGGGGGACCTGAGGCCTGGAGTGGCACAAATATTACTCATTACAACATTATAGATCTCTATCGGTGTTACTGTAGTTTGCTTAAATTCAATATTTATATAGATAGCCTATTCACGTGATTTTTAATAAAACTTTATAGATGTTTTCTAATGCGAGTGGAGCCATAGTGACATCACTAATCAGCCTATAATGTTCCCACTGCTGGGACGCAGGCCTCTTCTCTTCGAGAGGGATATAGCAATTTTTTAAATAAATCATAAAATTTCTCACCAGCCACAGAATCCGGTTCATCCAACAAGGCGTATATCTCAGCTAAAAACGGTAGTTGTTCCTGCATCTTGTCCTTCCTTTCATCCATGTACAACTCTATGTACTGTAGCGCCCGTTCTAACTCGCCGCAAACGAAGTTCCCACGGGCTATCGTTAGCTTATCGAATTTGTCCAAGAATGATGATATTGCTCTACAAATGTGTGAATGTTGTGATATAATGATATTATGAATAAAATAATAAATAGAGAATGTGCTAACAATAAAGGCTATTTGAATTAGAGAATACATAACTGTCTTTACAAATCCTGCTATTCTAACTATAAATGCGAAAGTGAGTTTGTTACGCTTTCACGCTAAAACGGCTGAACAGATTTGGATGAAATTTGGCACAAGGATATCCTGGATCGCAGAAGTTGCGTGCAAGAGCTAGTAATATTATAAATCTGAAAGTTTGTATGTAAGTTACTCAATCACGCAAAAACGGCAGAACGGATTTTGATGAAATTTGACACACAGATAGTTTATTACCAGCGTTAGCACATATTTATCCTGGTAGAACGTTTCCGTGGGATAATTTCCGACATTCACGCGGACGAAACCGCTGGCAAAAGCTAGTTAAATTATAAAAAGTCTCAGACTAATGACGGGCTTCAGAAGTTTTATTGCAGCACGGGTCAAACCGTCGCACTTGAACTACTTAATAAAATAAAAAAATCTTGAACGTTCACGCAAATAGCACAAACATTAGAATTGAAATATACACCACAATCTAGAATTCTGTGTCGACTAGTCCGAATTTTAGTACTTACTTGTAATTGTCATTTTCCATTGGACGCTGCTTTGAGTGACACCACTCCAGAAGCCATCTGTTCAAGAAGTCCAGTAAGGTGTAAATTGTTTTACTGCATTTGCTCTGAAAGTTAAGAGCAAACATATTGTTTAGTCTGTCTCACTCAATGGTTTGGTCATTCTAAATTAAACCTAGCCGACCTGACTATAAGGTTCCAGTTCGTAGTAGGCCTTACTTAAGCCAAGTAATTAATTTATAATGCCTTACCTGGTTGCCTTCTTCAGTTTGAACTGAGTTGATGCTAGGAGTCATTCTAATATGTCGTAGCATTTTATATCTACTTCTTTCTATTGTCACTGCATTTTCCATTTCAAAGTTCTCTAGACCTGAATGTAATATAGAACAATACATTATTTCGTACATAACGTACATACATAATCAGTTTTTTGGTATTGCAAAACTATGAATTGAGATCATACCTATGACAGCCAAAATTTCTTCGTGTATGTACTGTGAATTGTTCTTGGACTTGACAGCATGCAATAACACGTAGGGTAGGAAGAGAAACAGAGTTCTGACGTCACGCCGCATACTCGGGTGAACTGTGCGCAAGAGTTCCCGTATGCTCTCCGATTCTATCAGTGGAATCAGTTGGCCTGCCCAGCTAAAAACAATATGGAAAAGACGTTGAAATATTTTATTAAAATTCATAAATGGAATAAAAATGAATTAAGTAATGAATGAACTTACTTGTGTGCCCATTCTAAAAATGTAGTAGCGTAAGTGGAGCCAAATAAAGGATGTGCTTTCTTCGGTTGAGAGGGATATGCCAGGGTATATCTAATAGTAAAAAAAAAAAATTTACACAGTTTAACACAGTGTATTGACAAGATAAAGTTATTCATCTAACAAGAAGACCAAATAGCACCAACAAAATATTTTTGCAGAATATACCTGGAACTTAGCAGAGGATGCATGATCTGATGCATGTGCTCAGGAAAGCTCTCCCATACATCTTTTTTGCCGCCAGTTGGTGATATGTCGTAAATTTTCAATATCTCTTGAATTGTTAAAGCATAACAATCCATATTCTGAAACAAATCAAATGTTTCGGATTATTTACTATGCTGTGCAGTAGGCATTGTTATTCAACAAATTCAAATTCATGGGGTAAGAACAGCGCAAAGTTCCTTTAAGGTTGAACTAGTCGCGGGCTCGACAAAATTAATATTGAGACAAAACCATATCATGTTTAACTTTGGATGTACAATGTCAAACAGTGGAGTAAAACTCCCCCGAAATTTGAATGGAAAAAATATCAACTAGTTCCACCTTAACAAATAATAACCAGAGTAACCAACATAGATTGTAGAAATGACTGATTGCCATCGGAAAATATTACTCCTCGAGTAGAATATAGACCTGAGCTAGATGGACCGATGATCTGATGACTCTCAAAAGGCGGCTGGGACAAAGTGGATGCGGCAGATGGAACAAATGGGAGTGTTGAATGTTCGAATGTGGACTTATGCAGTTTACTGCGATAGTATTAATATATTTATAATTTAATTTCACTTGCCATAGTATCCTTCTCATACTGGAACGCCCGAGACAGTTCAACTAACGCAGTAGCAGCGAAGCAGTCGTCTCCTATAGAGAAAGCGAACGGTGATCTATCGGGCTGTACGTACTGACGAGGCAGGTGGCCCGCTTCAATAGCGCCCAGCTGACCGAGGCACGCTCCGCTTGAGAGACTTACTTTGAAGTCTGGGTCTTTGCAACCTGGGAAACAATTGTAGATGAACATTGGTGTTTATATATCTGTATCTATGTATTAATATTTATTCTTATGCTATCTATCCTTTATATTGCACCAGCCATGTTTGGTATCTGCATCACCATAAGCCAGGTTAACTGGTAGAAAATGCCTATGTAGTTTGTACAGTATTTTTATGCTTGTGCATACAGTTTTTTGGGGTATTGGCCAAAAGGCAGCTTTAGGGATGGCATTGCGACCAGGCCCGGGTCGACGGCGCGTCGTGTTCCACGCGCGCCTCAAAGAGATGTCAGCAAAACTGACGGGGTCCGCTAGGGCCGATGCCTGCCGGGGTTGCGGGTAGTCCCAAGGGGAAACCGTGGCCCCTGGCATGGCAAGGGAAGGAACACGGGTGGGTTTTAGTCAGTAAAAGTCTGACACGCCCTTCCGCTCCGCCCAGAGCGGGAGATGTCATTGGATGACTTCCAACCCAAAAAAAAAAAAAAAAGGATGGCATTGTGTTACTTCAGTGCAAACCAGAAATATGTAACATCAAACCATTAATATTAGCCATATTCTAAGGAAGAAACTAAAATACTCACCTAAAAGCAAAGAATCTATAAGCTCCACTATTACAGGGTCTATGTTTTTCCCACCAAATATCGCCTTATGTATCTCAGATCGATCACTTTTTAATAACTTGTCCAAGTGGGAAAACGCATACGCTTTTATGCTGGGTATGTCATGGTTCAAATGCTGTAAGTACCACTTTATCTTGTCTAAGAACCCATCAGGCTGGGTTCTCTTAACATGCCTCTTTATAACCATCTTTATTTTATCAGATATCTTTGTATCTTCTAAGAAAAAAAGATCTGAGATATGTGAGCTCAACAAATTCTCATTGTTCAAAACAAGGTATTGGAATATTTTATTTATTTCTTGAGGCGCGTAGTCCAATTGTTGCAGAAGTGAAACCGCCAAATTGGACATGAGAGGCCCTAGAGATATCGTATCGATGTTATGAATGAACGCGCCCCATGCCTCTGCTAATATCTTTGGAAATTCTTTCGCCAATTGTAAAGCAGATCTCAAAGTAGCTAAAACCTTGAACCTCAGAGGGGTCAAATATTTGACTCCCATCAATTGCATTATATCAGGAAAGCTTTTCAATGCTTTTCGTTTCACCGACAGTGCCACTTTCGCGTTAACCAACTTGTGATCAAAATATGCCAGGACACCTAAAAACTTTGGATTCAAAAAGTCCGCAATTTGCGATGTGCTCATACTCATACTTCCAGTCGGTGTCGACACATCAGGGTCGTGGCAAGCCAGATACCGGCAAGCATTCAACACTTTTTCCGAATCACAGCAATACTGTAGCAGAAATTCTGTCAATATCACTCGAAAATGTCTTTTTATCAAGTTCAATACAGAGGTCTTTGTCAGCTTTCCAATAATATCAAGGCATTTCTTCTCAACTTCCTTAGACTCGTTCAAATAAACGTGAACGTAAATATGGGGAAATCTTTCGATCAAGAACTCTGAAACAGAGCACTGCACTAGGGATGCGATTTCTTCAATCATTGAAGGAACTTCTTTTATGGTTACAGAGTAAGGCATCAAGTATGGTAAGAAGTGATGCACATCTTTTGAAATGAAATCTCTATATCCAACAAAGCCAAACGCCCTGACAACTTTGAGAAGAGATATAGCAAAGTCCTTTCCACTGTACAAGCTACATTCAACGAAGAGTTTGCAGTAGTCCTTCTTATATCGATGGTACACTTGATTAGGCGTGTACCCATGAAGCTCGCAAACATCTCTTAGACTGACCACAGCTTTCGGTCCAAGAGAGCACTGTGGATGCATTATAAAATAAACGAAAAGTTTTGTTACTGGCAAAATCACTTTTTCATTAGAACACAATCCAAAATCCTTTATGAGATTCAGTGTGTTGGTCTGTTCTGTGTTGTCATTGTTCTCCAAACTGGCTCTTGTGGACTGCACAAGCACATTTACACATAAACTAAAAGCTGAGTCCTTATGGGAATTCCATTCAGAATCTTCTTTAACCTGAAACAAAATTGATTTACAAACACCAAGTTTACAAGAATTGTTATGTTGACATCAATGTTGCATTAAATACTCACGGAATTGTCATCAATGAATGGTTTAAAAGACTTGAGAACATGTTGACTGTTATCTTCATTTAAAAGATCTGCAGGAACTCCATAATTAAGCACATAATAGTGATGACAGAGTCTAGCAAACAAGTTCCAGTAGCCACTGTTTTCCAACTCTACATACTGCTTCCAGTTCAAGAACTTTGCAAATAAACTCTTTAAGCTTGTAATAGTGGAATGTTGACTAGGAGTATAAGTATTACTCTCTGAATACACTTCAACTTTATTTTGATTGAGTGTAGTTAAAAAATCTTCTGAATATAGATTTTTATCTAAATGATGGCATTTAGAACATATTAATATCAGATCTACAGCATTGTTTGAGAATATGGACTGTCCGAAACAGTCTTTTGGAATACTGATGACGATTTCATAGGTTCCCAGTGACATACAGGCAATAGCTGGTAAGACTGAAGTAACTTCTTTCTGAATATCACAATCTTTAGTTAAAAAGGCTGGCATAAGCAAGTCTCCTATAAGTTTGCTTGCAGATAATATTTTATTCAATATCAAAAGTGGACACAATGGTATAATCTGGAAAAAATATTAATAAAATTTATTATTTGCTAATTTTTGTGCTGAAATCATGCTTCTGATTAACACTTACTTCTTTATACATATTGGTAGTTTTATTTTTGAGGAAACCATTAACCAAATTTGAAATTATTCTGTCCCATGAATCACTTGGTTTTACTTTTAGAACAAGTTTAATGATCATCATATACTTCAAGATTATTGATCTAATGTTATCACTGTACCCCAAACTATGTTCAGAAAACTGTGACGAACTTTGTAAGCATAATAATTGAAGAATTCTGTTACTATCATCTCTTGATGGAGTTTGATAGACCATTACTGTACTCAGCATTATGTCCATGAATAATCTAGTGCAGTTACTGTCTCCTAGAATAATGCTCTTATTATTGGATATAAGCTTCAGTAATGATCCCCAAATTATGTTGATGTCTTCTTTTAACAACATTAGTATTTTGCTTTTGGCTTGCAGCTTTTCGCCTTGTATAGCAACATGATGCAATATACCCAAGCAAGACAGACATCTCTTCAAATGGTAACTTATTAAAAATATATCTATTTTATTATCTTCACAGCTTTTTATTGACTTTATTACATTCAGTACTTGCTTGAAATACCAACTTCCTTTTAAATCAATGACGCTATTTCCTTGCAACTCCGATCTTATATGTGCCAGTACATTTTTGCAGTAGTTTTCTTTCAACATATCTATTTCACTTGCATCCATATTCGAGACATCTATTAAATCCCTTGGAAAATCTAAGTTTTTGCTCAAAGACAAGCATTCCAATTTTAAATCATTATTAAATATTTTATTGCTCTTTGTCTTTAGCATAATAGAACAAATATTCAAAAGAATTTCTTTGTTTTCTCTTTGAGGACTTTCTTTATTAATTTTCATGAAAGTGCACATCAGTTTATTAAAACCATCCAAGTACATTGCATCAATTTCAGCTTTTTCATAATATACATTTAATGACTTCAACATTGCTTCTATAGAATAAAGTAAGTCAAGATAAACAGGTGGGAAACATTGGTGGAAAGGGCATATACCTATTTGTTCATAATTACTTATTAAAGTAATGAAAAACTTTAGTGAGGTGAATTTTAAATCTACACTGTAATGTTCGAGCATGTATAGAATTTCATTAAACAACTTACAATACTCTGTTTTGTGTTTATTAATATAAATAGAATTTGCTGGTAAACTCTCTGACAGAAGCTGCAATGTTAAATCTATTAATGTTTTGCATGTTTGCATATCTTTAACATTTACATAAATAGGTTCTAAATTGAGTTGTACATTAGGAATTTCAATTTGTTCTGATTTAAAGTTTTCTAGTAACAGTTCTCTTGACTGGTCATTTGGATTCTCTTTGTAATATTGGACTAACTTTGTTAGTACAGAAACATATTCAGAGTGTAAACTGTTATAAAAAGGTGCAGCGTTCATACACAGTATGTTCAAAATTTTCAGTTGTGCATCCTTGCTTGTTGCATGTATCCTGAGAAATAAAGTTAACTTATCATAAATTGCCCATTGCTAAAAGCATAGGTAATGTCTGTTAAAGGGTCATCCCTTAGTTTTCTAAGCCAGCAAACATTTCCTAATGTACTGTAAATAAAATTATAAAATGTACAAACAAGAGCATGCATAAAGTTTGTACATTTTATCATTTTATCAACCTTTCAGGTTTATTTTATGCTAATGCTGAGAACACCATGTGATAACATCTACTTGAAATCACATGAACTTTTTAGAGATTGGAACTGAAACCCTTTTCATACAGAAAGTCAAATGTGTGCGCCACCATTTTAAGTTCTATTAAATGTTATAATTACCTGCTCAACTCCTCCACAGACCACACATAAAATAATCTGCCAACAAGCCATGTATTGAATGCATGATAATACGAGTCTGGATATTTAGAAGAACCAGTCCGGGGGACTAACACTTCGGAGAAGTCTCTGTAAACAAACCACATCACAATACTCAAGACAGTAAATAAAACAGTTGCTTTTTGCATACTGCTAAAAAACTATAAAGATATAACTATAATGATATAACTATAATGATGTAGGTGAACATATTTATATAGCCATACCCTGATAACTTCAGGATTGAAGTTAGTAGTCTATCCAGACCATCAGCTGCATGCTCCAAGTTGTTAAACAGCACCATAGTCGGTGCATTAAACATTTGCCAAACGGTAAATGGTCCATCTTGGTTGTCATCGTCCATTGCGGTGAATATTTAACATAACACTCAGTCAAACCAAGTAAATTATTTCGAAAAAATCCAATCAACAAAATCTACCGGTTAAAGTTTTAGTTTTAGATTAGATTGACAGTTTGACACACGCTGACAATCAGCAATCAGCTGAATTCAATTTTTTGATGTTTCCCGCTATTTTTATTGATACGTTCAATAAAATATCAAAAATGAAGGAAGACATTCTCGATTAGTCTGTTGATCAGCATCATCATATCAATCGATTGAATCGACTCTGAATATCGTACTAAGAACGTAGCAAGGTGTTTTATAAATTCTGGTAATGCTGGTCCATCTTGGTTGTCATCGTCCATTAGGGTAAATATTTAACATAACATCCAGTCAAACAAAGCAAATTATTTAGAAAAAATCCAATCAACAAAATCTACTGGTTTTAAGTTTTAGTTTTAGATTGACAGTTTGACACTCGCTGACAATCAATAATTTTTTGCTAGATTTATTGATACGTTCAACAAACTATCAAAAATAAAGGAACACATTCTCGAGTAGTCTGTTGATCAGCATCTTCATATCAATCGACTGAATCGACTCTGAATACCGTACTAAGAACGCAGCAAGGTATTTCCAATTATAATGCGTAACATATCACCAACTACTAGGCAATGACTAAAGTTTTAAACTTTTACGACACTAAATAAGGACCTTGTTCACTCAAAACTATTGTAATAAAAAAATAAACACGAACATTTAGGGCCATAAATTAATCAAGTAAACAGCTTCAAGCTGTTTTCTTGCTGCTGGTCCTGACAACTTGTGAAGTCTAATTTTATTGTAGATCCACATAGCCCGGTGGCATGCGCCGGTGGCCTAGGCCGCCGGCTTTGCGTGCGGCAAACGCAACAAAGCCGGCGGCGATTTTGGCGGCCGCACCGCGCAGCAGCAGGGAACGAACTAAGAATATCGCACATATCGCGATTCACAGCCGCACTTGCTGGCTGGTTGGCTCGTTGGCCGGGCTTTGCTCGTTGTCAAGCCCGTTGTGTGGATCCACAATAAGCTAACTGCTGTGCAGTATTTCTTATTGAGATCCAATTTAGACGTCCTATCTTTATGTGCTTGTTTACGGAGACGAGGGGCGTTGGGCGTGGCGTGCGGCGGGGCGGCCCGCACAAAATTGAAACATAATAAGGCGTTTATGAGAGCGTTTACGGAGAAACGATTTTACACGCGTTTGCTTGAAATGCAGGCGGTGCACGCGGCGGGGCACGCGGCGTTGCAAAGGGCGGGGACCGCGGCGTCGTACGCTCCAATACGAACATCGGCGATATCCACACTGCACCCGAAACGACGCTCGCGGCGGAACTTTCCACCAGTCTTGCACAGAGTACCTTTTATCAGTCTTGTTTAGAAATCGCACAATATTTATTATATGATGGGCGCGTTATTAATATAAGCCGATGCACGCCGCGTGCATCGTCGTGTGCACCGCCGCGGGCACTGCTACTTTTCACGCCACGCCGCCGCACAACAACATCGTAAATTGCCATTTGTTTGTGTTTGCGCGTGTGATAACGTGAGCCGCTGCACGCCCCGCCTGTATGTAAACAGAAAAAACGTCGGACGCACCGCCGAACGCCTCGCTCAACGCCCCGCGTCTCCGTAAACATGCACTAATACTTTATAGACGTGATGAACAGAACCAGTTCCCGTCTAAACTCGGGATAACTAAACAGGCGTCCTTGCAGTAAGCGCGCAGGCTACTCTTAGGGCCTGTGCAGACCACGTTTTTTAAACGCGACGTCGACACGCGTTTCTAAAACGCGCGTCGACGGCACGCTTTTAACCTACATAGCAGTTTGTAAGGTGTACAGACTGCGTCTGACTTGCGTGCGTATCGCGTCTGTGTCGCTACAAACGCGCTGATAAAAAACATGGTGTGCATAGGCCTTTGACACTGCGAGTTCTTAGTGTAGCGGCACACCTGCGGAACGTTCCGTCGCGTCATGTGACGCTTGCTCATGAACCGACGACGCGGCGACGCGACGTAACGTTCGGCTGATGTGTCATAGGTATTATCTGTGCATAGGTAACTTGAAAAACATTAGGAGCGTATTCAACCGAACCTTCCGCGTCGAACGTTCGGTTGAATACGCTCCTAATGTTTTTCAAGTTACCTATGACACATCAGCCGAACCGGAACGTTACGTCCATAGAAATATGACGCGACGGCGACGGAGCGTTCCGCGACGGAACGTTCGGTTGACTACTCTCATATCTAATGTTTTTCAAGTTACATAAGATGACACATCAGCCGAACGTTACGTCCATAGAAATATGACGCGACGAAGCGTTCCGCCACGGAACGTTCGGCAGGTGTGGCGCTAGGCTAAGGCTCCCTTTCCACGAGATTAATCATCTCTCGATGTTTATTAATAAGATTTATTAGATAAATACACAGAAAATATTTTCTTGTTTTTATTGGTACGTCGTAATATACATCATATAACTTAAAATATTATAACAAAACAATTACCACATCAATGAAGATAATTAAACATAAAATATTAGAATTTCTCATTTATATTAATATCTAAATAAACTACGGTTTACGAACGACGAATAGTTTATACATATTTGCATTTACATAGATTACAAGGCTTTTCTAACTAAAAGGAATCTATCAACTACAGCAAATGATTTATGGGATAGATATTTAATTCGTATGATTGTGTCATATTTGCTGCCAAATTTTGATCTGGAACAATCTTAATGGTAATATAAATAATTGCTAACTATTTTGTGATAATTAAAAAGCTTGAGAACCGCTTTACTTATAAAAGTTACAACAATATTACTTTATATTTCAAAATGCAAAAATGCTGGGAACCTCTCCTTCAAAGGCTTTGTTAATAGTAATGGACTATAAATTTAACACATCATCTCACATTTACAACGTTTATAAGTAAAGGCATTCAATATTATCTTCTATAAAATCTCAAATTTATCTATACATGACAATATTTTGGTTTTAAAACTCACAACATAGCACGATATCTAAGTGCATAATAATTATTGCATATAGTTTAATATTACGTAATATTAGAACAAGTATTATTATTTCCAGTCATTCATTTGCAGAGATCTCTCAATGTGGAAACTGTTATTCTCAATCGAAACTTATTAGTTCCGCAGTGTTATTGTTTTTTTCAGGTTTGCCGGGTGTTTGCGCCGCCTGTTGGTTAGTACCGGGCGGTAACTGTCCTTGCGGCACGTTCGGCTGCTGCATTTTCTGTTGTCCTGGTATGATTTGTTGCCCAGGTTGCACTTGCTGTATTTGCTGTTGCATTTGTTGTTGAGGCATTCCCATTTGCTGGGGCATCTGTCCTTGCATTGGAGGGCCTTGCTGCATCTGCTGTACAGGTGCCATTTGCATCTGATGACCCATCTGCATCTGTGTTTGATTTACAGGCTGTTGTAATTGACCTTGAATCATTTGTTGGCCTTGGAGACTAGTGGACATCTGTCCTTGATTCATTTGCTGTGGGCCAGGAGGTAATTGACCAAGCGGCAAAGGACCTTGTGGTACTTGACCTTGCGGTACTTGACCTTGTGGTGTTTGGCCTTGGTTAATCATTTGATTTTGATGTTGAATTTGTTGCCCTTGCATCATCATTTGTTGGCCTGGTTGCTGCATTCCCTGGCCAGGTATCGGCATTTGTTGATTAAGTGGCATCTGCGGCTGATGAAGATGCTGTTGCGGTGGCATCTGTTGGCCTTGGGTTTGGGGAACCTGATGTCCCTGAGGTGGTATATTTTGGCCGGGTTGTGGTATATTATTGTTCATCTGTATGCCTTGAGGCTGTCCAGGCATAGTTTGTCCTTGCATCATTTGCTGTCCCTGCATGGGCATCACTTGTCCAGGCATTTGCATTTGTGACTGTATTTGCAAATTTGGAGCTTGAGATCCTGGTTGTTGAGTATTGACTTGGTTAGGAATATTCATGTTCTGATATCCAGAAACTGGAACTTGCTGATTACTATTTGGTTGGTTGCCTTGCATAAGAGCCATCCTCATGTTCTGCATTTGTAGTCCAAGCATTGGATTGGTATTCATTAATTGTTGATTCATATTTTGCTGAGCTATATTTTGTTGGCCAACAGACATTTGAGGCATCATAGCATTAGGTTGCTGCTGAGGCTGGTTTGGCAAATTCTGCTTTGGTAACTGTGGATTTTGTCCATTCTGTTGTGGAATGCTTGGTCCCGGCATGCCATTGGCAATAGTCTGTGGCACAATTTGATGCATGCCAGGTTGTACTGGCATGCGCATCTGATGCATTTGTTGTAGCATCATTTGTTGCTGAAGTGGTGGTAATTGTTGAGCTAGATTGGGTCGTAGGTTGGACTGGTTCATGGACGGCTGGGCGGTGACGGGAACCTGGTTGATAGCACCGGCAGCCGACGACAACGTAGAGAACGTGTTTGGCAGCTGTGGCATAGACTGGATAGTTGCCATCGGGTTCATGTTCATCGGCATGTTAGCTGTGGACATTTGGGCTTGGCCCGGCACAGGCACCGGCACATTGCTGTCGGTAGTGGCTTGCCCTTGCGCCGCCTGGGCGGCCAGCATCTGTTGATGAAACTGTGTGTTCGCGTAAATAGGCTGGTTCGAATAACCGCCCTGGTACTGTGGCATGGAAACGCCGGGCATATAAAAGTTGTTGGCATTCATCAAGTATTGATGCTTCTGTTGTTCTTGTCTCATCTGCATTTCTCTTTCTTGTTCCTGAAAAGATATTTCAATTTGAAAATATGCACTAATAACCAGCAAAAAAAGTTAAAAAAATTTGACTTGTTATGTACCTGAACTCGTTGTAAAGCCAGTTGTCTCTGGTACTGTAGGTACTCGTGTTTCTTCTTCCTCATGGCCTGCAGCTTGGCAGCCATCTGCATCTGCCTCTGCCGCTCGGCCGCCTCGGCCGCGGCCGCCAGTCGCGCCGAGTGCTCGGCGCGCAACGTGTCGAGAGCCGCGCGACTGTCGCGGATTTGAGTTACTTTGTCCTGGAAAAATGATTTTATTGTAGGTTTTACATAACATCATGTCTGTATTCTCCAAACCCACAAATTGCCAAGTCCCATGTTCGTAGCTATGGTGAGAGCCAATTGCAAAAATGAGCCTGGGCTGCTATTGAGAATTTTCTTATTAGACAACCCAATAACACCGCCCCAGAAATCTTAAACCCCGTATACATGCTGCAAGCTTCTTGTCTGTGGCATACAATTTTAGACGGTACAACTTATATTGTTGCTTCAACTTTTTTTATGTATGCCACTAGCAATTAAATCGCATTGTGCTGGGCTTAAATGACGTAGGTTTTATTTAGAACGTGTCTTTTCGACGTTGTTTTAAAAGGTTGGTGTGCTTACCTGCAAACTCTCTAAATAGACTCGCTTGTCATCTTGTTGCTGAATGTAGCGTAGCAGACGTGAATGCATCGCCGTGATGTTCATGAATAGGGTCTGAACAGATGTATCATTGGCGATGGAACGTCCTCTGTGACAAATGAACGTTATTAATGATCATATATCTCCAATAAAGTATTTATAATATTCTGTAAAGGTTTTAAATAATTACTGTCATACCGTGAAGAGTTGCTCTTCATTCTGTTAACAAATATTTCAACTTGAGATTTCAGTGACTCCACAAATTCGTCAATTTCTTTGTCCTCGGCGTCGTCATCTTGAACCTTTGTAGTTGAAGGCTTCGGGAATTCCTGCAAATATTATTCAAGTTTTTCTACATTGAAGTATGACAACTTGTTGTTGTATTGCAGCCAGGGCTTATATAATAATAGTCAATCCATCTGCTTAGCCTTTTTCCAACTATGTTCGGGTCGGCTTCCAGCCTAACCATGATACAGCTGAATAATACGAGCGTATTACATGGAGCAACTGCCTATCTGACTTCTACAACCCAGTAACTGATATTAATGATAGTCAGTATAACAATAAATTAATTATGACGCATATCCGAAAAAGTAAACAAATATAAAAGGATTAGTGAGATTATAAATATGAACTACTATTAACTGATTGTAGAACTATGGAAAGTTCTAGGCACTTTTGGATAATAAATGATGTATCGTTGTAAACTTGCTGCCTACCTTAAAGGCGCTCATATCTCATCTATGTATCTGTTTCAATGATTGCCATTCTCTAAGCTTATTCAGATAGTTCTACAGAATTATCAGGATAAGGTCCTTTGTCCTTTATGAAGAGCTCGACTATATTACTAGCTAACACCATCGATAATCATCTATGTAGTACCATCATTCCCATTTCTGATACCAAGCAGTGTTCCAGTGTGTGTGGAAAAGCAACTTACCTACGATACCTCTGCAGATGTCCATTTACATCATTTGCGGCGAATATACATGTATGAAGAACAGGGTGTAAAGTTCACTCATTCTCTACGGGGTGTCAGGGACATCGACGCGAAGCCTATTCTATAGTCGAAGGATACTCTCTTTTCTATACAGGGTGGCAGGGACATCGACGCGAAGCCTGTTACCATGGATTCAGTACATGATTCTGAACAACACTAGAGTTGAAATTTTTCGTCGGTAATTAAAAAAAATATCAGCTGTTTCATAGGAAAGTGTGATTTTGACCGCGTACCTACGCGGTCAAAATGTATGGAACAGCTGTTTAAAAAAAAAATAACCGACGAAAAATTTCAACGCAGGGGGGTTCAGAATCATGTACTGAATCCATGGTAACAGGCTTCGCGTCGATGTCCCTGCCACCCTGTATAGAAAAGAGAGTATCCTCCGACCAGACGGGTGTCGTGTCTGGCGGGCAACTGGGGGAAGTTATATATTATGCTGATCGCGCGGTAATGTATGTGCGATGCAAGATTTTGTGACGTCAGTTTTTTGATGCGTAGTTCGCATGTGGCGTTGTAGATGCCGCCACAGGGCGCCTACTTATCCCAACAACGTAGTCATAAATACCTCAATAATATCAGATGTGTGCGAGGTAGGCGCGGGCGCAGTGGGCGCGACGGTGTTGTCTCGAGATATCCGCTGCTCCCAGTAGTTGCGGTCGAGGTACCGCGACAGCTCCGAGTTGGCTTGCGTGCTGTGTTCCGGGGAAGCACTCACGGACGATGGCGACGGAGACACTGGAATTACACAAATTACATAACATAACATCACGCCCTGTAATCCCTGAAGCGGTAAAGCGCTAGGCAGAGGTACACCTCTTCTTTTTTATTTGGTTGAATTTGGGTGTATTAGGTACACCTAATACCTGTTCTGTAATAGCCTATTGCCATCAACCGGGCACAAATCCAGACTGGGCTGCTGCTGGGAAATACCTGATATTTCCCTGTAGCAGCCCAGTCTAGATTTAAAAACCCAATAATATATTTGTCGGAGACGGTCAATAGTACGGTCGCTAAACGAAGCGCGGCACGTGAACTCGGCTTACTTCGTGCTACGACGGAGCCTAGCTACTGGGGTGCCGCCGCACAGTAGGCTGAAAATCGGATTTCATAGACTTAGGGATTTCAATTTGCAAGTGCCGGTTTTTTTGCCAGATATCGCTTTTATTGGTTATTACTATAAACAAAAATTGTACCCAAGTTAATTCTGCACAAAAACGAGGGAATTATATTTTTTTTACGAAAAATTTGTATGAAGCTAGTATGAAAAATCTAATTATCTCTTAAACGACAAGGAAAACCAGAATATCCTTACAGGGGGTTATAGTATTAATTATTTATGATTTTTTGGCATACTCCACATACCGATTATCACTGCCGATTTTTTTATAAAAATCATCGAATTATTTTTATTTATTTTTACATATGAAACAGTTCCTTTTAGTGACTAATTTAAGAACATCGTGAAGAATGTTATTGACCCAAATATTAAGAATATATAAAACAAGAAAAATATTGAAAAATTGCTGTTTATTCTTTTTATTTTTTTGTTAATTGATACAGAGGTTACAAAAATATGTTTTAGTACTATACATACAATTATACAAAATATTAAAACTAACATAAATAACAGAAAAAACAAAAAGATAAAAATTATTAAATATTACAAATTTTCCTTATTACTCTGAAAGAAAGACAGCAGAGTTTTTTTCTGAAACTCTCGACTTAATTCAGTTTCAGGAATAAAGAAAAAAAAAAAAAAATATGCAGCTATTTTTCAAAAATTTTCTTATTTTATATATTCTTAATATTTGGGTCTATAACATTCTTCACGTTCTTAACTTAGTCACTAAAAGGAACTGTCTCAGTAAAAATAAATAAAAATATTTCGATGATTTTTATAAAAAAATCGGCAGTGATAATCGGTATGTGGAGTATGCCAATAAATCATAAATAATTAGTACTATAACCCCCTGTAAGAATATTCTGGTTTTTCTTGTCGTTTAAGAGATAATTAGATTTTTCATACTAGCTTCATACAAATAAATTTTTCGTAAAAAAAAATATTATTCCCTCGTTTTTGCGCAGAATTAACTCGGGTGTAATTTTTGTTTATAGTAATAACTAATAGAAGCGATATCCGGCAAAAAAACCAGCACTTGCAAATTGAAAACCCTAAGTCTATGAAAGCCGATTTTCAGCCTACTGTGCGCCGCCAGGGTGAGAGGACTTGCCTTCCAACCGTTCTGGAGAACGGAGCCTCCAGTCTAGGAACTGTCCTTCGTTTCGTTTAGTTGCGTCGTATACCTAGTGTCTGATCGCATCGGAGTTAAGACGTCGCGGAACTGTATTCGATTCGTTGTGCTATGTACGTTGTAGTTAATGGTTTTAATTGTAATTTGTGATCATTGTGATAATTTGTAATTTTAATAAACAGCGTGTATCGTATCCAGTGTGTTGTCATTGCACGAAACCCATCTTCTGCCCACATGATATCTGAATCTAATGGAATAAATCCTGACGATCCGACATATTAATATGCTGTTTATTTTCGGCCAGTCTATCCATCGTGAAAAGTAGGTTGTGCGTCTCATTTCCTATGAAATCTATGGGAAAAGATTTTTGCGATTTCTGACTTTTCTAGTACTCAAATCTCAGTTGGTCCCGAGTTTTTTAATCCATAAAAGAAACAGGATCGATTGGCATAATCATTTTTTTTGTGAAAACTGCCCATTATCTTGCTAACTGCACATTTTTTCAAAATCTGTGTATGCAGATCAAAATAAGTTAAGGACAGTCTCCTAAGACGGTTTTCTTGTAGCGAAACCAGTTAAGAAACCCGTCCTTACTGCCCCATCTCCAAAATTCACCCTGTATACTCACACGTAGGATGTTGCGGTAAAGGTTCAGGCGCGATGTGATGGCGCGACTTGCGTTCCTTTTCTTTCTGTTCGGCCTCTGACTGGCTGAGAGCAAGCGCCAACTGCAATTCTTCTTCCTCTTGTAATTCTTCTGCAGTCTTGCCTCCAGGGCGTTTCGCCTGTGGATAGTTTAATTAAGTTTAACTAACACAAACATGAAGATGTTAGAATTAAGAAATGTTTTATGGCCTTGGTTATGTTACCTTTACCTCATTGTAGACTTGAAGTAAAGAATTTGCAAGACAAACATGAGTAACTGCCTACAGCTTCGCATTAGGCAAGGATTTGAATATCATCATCATAAAATCATCATCTGCCATGCAGGTGAATTATACCAGTATTTTACATGGAGCGACTGCCTATTTATGATCTCCACAATCCAGTTACTGGGTAATACGATAACCCTTGGTAAGACTGGTTGTCAGAATTTCGCGCTTCTGACGAACGACTGTCAAAGATTTGAATCAAATAGCCACTAGAAAGCTTTGCTTCAAAAAAACTTTTTACAAAAAAAATTAAAACCGACTTCCAAAAAACACCACTACAAAGTGAAAAATAACTTTAATTTCGGAAGTCGGTGTCTTTGTTTTTTAATTTTCGTTTTTTGCCACCGACTTCCGAAATTAAAGTTATTTTTCACTTTGTAGTGGTGTTTTTTGGAAGTCGGTTTTAATTTTTTTTGTAAAAAGTTTTTATTTTTCACTTTTTAGTTGTGGTACCTACCCCACACAATATCCAATACCACTAACTGCAATAAATAACAGTGACAGGAAGTTATCATCATATCGTCCATATAAACTAAGTGGGAAAAATATGTATTATTGAAGCTAACTCAAAAACTATCTAAGCAAAGTCAATAAAATTTATATGGGACCACCTCGGGAGCTTACCCTTTCAAACAAAAAAATAATTTTCAAAATCGGTTCACAATTGGCGGAGATATCGGTGAACATACATAAAAAAAAAAAAAAAAAAAAAACATACATAAAGTCGAACATAGAACCTCCTCCTTTTTGGAAGTCGGTTAAAAATAGAATGGCCCAGGGACTTGCCTTATACAATACATGGAACTTGGGTAACAGACAAAATCTGGTACACTTTATGCATCTGCCTACCCCTACGAGAAATACAGGCGTGATTTTATATTTCATGTGTTCTTTAAATACGACAAATGTTTCCTTGCCCATGCCACTTCTGACTGAGAACCTATGATATTTCTTTCTTTCTTTTATTACTTAATACCTGCTGCCCGCGGCATCGCTCGTGTGGACAGCTATCTGTCAGTGAAAGTCCCGTCAAAATCGGTCCAGCCATTTCGGAGATTAGCCGAAATAAACACACAGACAGACAATAAAATAAAAAAATTGATATAAGTACAGACTTTGGCATTTAGTAAAAAGCTGTTATTTTGACATTACAAACAGACAATTTAATTTTATTTATTTGTATAGATGAATAGAATATAAGATATTGTACACACAATAAATTACATAGGGACATCGGTTCGTTTTTTACTGCATTGCACTATCCTATTTGTAGTAGATATTTGTTTGTTGATTTATTAGCTGGGTGTTGGGGGTACGGCAATTGATATAAAACCAAGCGGTCAATACAACATCATACATTTCATGGTCATCATTCAGTCGAAAGATGTCCATGTGTCCACAGCTGGACATAAGCCTCCCACAAAAACAAATTGAATAAAACAATGCATCTCTGTGTGTCTTTAGAAGGTTGTAAAGACATGATGATAAACTTACTGTCCAGTGCGTGACATGCCTCAGAGACTTACTTAAATTGAACTCAATTGATGTTATCTTGAAAGTAATCAGTTTCACTACATTGAGGTTAGACCAAGTCAAATAAAACAATATTTAGAGTTAAAGATATTGTTTATTAAACAGAAAATCATACATCTACAACAAATTATCATCTAGGAAAATATCAATTTAAATAACATCTAAACTCTAATGAGAAAATTTAAAATGTCCTAATTATGTCATTATCAATAAAAATTACAATTTCAGTACAATAATGAAAAAGGAATATAAATTCAAAACATGATAGCAGTCAGTTGTAAGGAATATCTAAACAGAGAGTTAAAAGTATTCCTTAAAAGTTTTAAATTGAAAATACAGATTTATATTAATTTTGTTTGAGGCGTCGAATAAACTGAGGTGTTTGTGGCACAGTGAGGGGTGCGACAGATCTTTCTGGAACAAATGGTGCGGTTCCAGCTTTAGGGACTGGTTTAGCATGATGTATCAATTTTGCTCTCAACTGAGCCCTCGCTCTTTCCTCAGCTTCTTCTTGTTCTTTTTCCTTCAACAGTCTCATTCTTTCTTGTTCCTCTTCCTTTTCTTTCAATTGTTTATCAAACCTCTCTCTTACAGCTGCACGCTTTACTGTTGTGAGGTCAAATGGAGCAGCTTTAATTTGATGTAGTGACTGAAGTACAGGCTTAAATGGTTGTTTGTAAAGTACCACTGGTGGCTTAGCTTCAAACTTAAAATTCTCTTTGTTTTCTGATGATGCAGTTGACGATGAGCCCCCATTATGGGCAGTGCAGTGCATGCGTTTCTTAACTGCTCCAGGAACAGGTTGTGCTTTAAACAAGGTAGCCTGTTTGCGCTCCTCCTCAATTTGGCGCTTGATTCTTTCTTCTCTACGACGCTTCAGTTCTTCATCCCTTTTTTCAAATGAAAATGGTTCGGGTTTAAGGGGACCCATTCTAGGATGATGTTCCTCTTTAGGTTTGTTTTGAGGTTTCATTAAAAGCAGGTTATCATTTCTAAGTTGATCAGCAGAGTTTGTTCTTTTGTAGCGGAATTTGGGGCTAATGGGTTTTGTAACATGTACTGGAGGTTTAACAGGTATGTGAGGCTTCTCAAGTATGTGTTTAGGGGCTGGTCGAGCCTTGAATTGATGATTACCATCAGAAGATTGTGCTGCTTTCTTTTGAATTTCTGTTAGCTTGAAAGGCTCTGGAATTGTTATGGGCTTCTTTGGCACTTCAGGAAGGTTTTTAGTGCCTTCTATTACAGACCTTGGAATAGGATTTGCTTTAATTTTGTGTTTTCTGATTTCTTCTAGCTCCATTTCTTCTCTCTCTTGCTGAGATAAAATATGTGACGGTCTGAAGCGTGTCTTAGCTCGCAGCATAGGTGATTGAGGCACAGTAAGACCTGACGGTCCATTAGGTCTTTGAGAACGGAACATCTGAGGTCGTTTCGTATGAAAACGACTAGGAGTATCCCTTTGGAAATGGTAAATAGATTCGGCCATTGACACAAATCTAGTTCTTGACAACTCTAGTGGAGCACCGGATGGCTTACGATGTCTGTGGTATACATCTTCTTTATCGAGGAATTCGAGCTTCACTAGTTCCTCTCGGAGCGCAGTAATGTCGTTCATAGACATAGATTTTCTCATATTACCGAAATCATGGTCGAACGAGTAGTCCAGGTTATTGTGATCGCCGAAATCCTCTTCAATAGGGGTTACAGGCTCGTCCTTAATATGCAATTTGCCGTTTGGAGTGAAATAAATTTCACCACGAAAGTTCGTCACATTTTTAGCCATTTCTTCCACAAAATTGTGATCCACGCAAAACAAAAAAACTTATTGTTCGTCGCTCGTTTTCAGATTCGTTATTTTCAAAAGAACGCGAACAAACTTTCAAACTTGACGTTTAGTATTGCCATACACAATTTTCCAGGGACCCCTAATCAGCAAAAATAAAATTAATTGAATCTTTATAAACAAAATTCAAATATTTTAATCAATATAAATAACAATTAATTTATTATCAAGAAGTAGTGTCAAAGGCTCCACTGTAGTTTAATCGCCGGTCCCTAAAGTACAGTGCTTCCGTGTCAAACAAAACCATAGTCAGTGATATGACGGCAAAACTATTCAACAAGCTGATAACAGCAAGATAAAAGAGACAATCATAAATTGGAAAAAAAGGAAGGACTGTCTTTTCTGTATTGTTAAATTTATAAATTGACGTATTGCACTTGTACCCTAACCGTAACCACAATTACCCCTTTACCGATTTTATTTTAAGGTGTGGTAACTATTCCGACCGTTCGGAAACTTCACGACAAAACCGGTGAAACGGGTAATAAGATCTTTTAATGATAATAACCACAATTGCGAATTATAAAACAGAATAAAAACTAATCGTCGCATTGATGACTAAAAATTAAAACAAAATGCAATCTACATTTTATTATTATTCACACGAAGTAACTGCAACTGGAGTGTCCATTTATAAGCACATTTCCGAACGAAACCGCTTATGTCAAACTAGAATAAAAAGTAGCGTGTTGTGTTTTTCCGTGAATCATCAAAAAAAACAAATTTTGTAATTTGTTTATTTGATATTCGATTAGAAACGTAGTTTATCTTCATTTTAACACGTTATATCTTAAAAATGGCGCAAGCTTCACTACCAAACCCTAACACGCTGTTGCCTCTTGAACTTGTGGACAAGTGTATAGGCTCTCGTATCCATATCATCATGAAAAACGACAAAGAAATGGTCGGAACTTTACAAGGATTCGATGACTTCGTAAACATGCTTCTGGATGACGTCACAGAGTACGAATCAACGCCAGAGGGAAGAAAAATAACGAAACTAGACCAAATCCTTTTGAATGGTAACAATATTGCAATGTTGGTGCCTGGTGGTGAAATGCCGGGTGACTCTTACGACGCATAGTGTTATTATTCCATTTTAGTTGAACAATAAAATAATTTTTAAGTGCAAAATGTTTCGTTTTTTTTAAACTGTTATGTGCAACATGTTCTGTGTGCGTTTTTAGTAGTAATTAGTACCTAATGATGAAAGTAATACATTTTCTAACAGCTTAAAAAACTAAATGTTATGTTTGCATAACCATGCAGAATAAAGAATATTCTGGTGCTATTTTCAAATTCACAATCTTGTGTAATACTTATCATAAGCT
Source organism: Conistra vaccinii (assembly GCA_948150665.1). Classification (NCBI taxonomy): domain Eukaryota; kingdom Metazoa; phylum Arthropoda; class Insecta; order Lepidoptera; family Noctuidae; genus Conistra; species Conistra vaccinii. The sequence goes on along the minus strand of OX411323.1, from coordinate 9,393,787 downwards.
TTGTGCTATGATAAACGTAATAAAACTAACCTGTGGTTGTGTAGTAGGTCCGTAGTCGCTGGCGGTATCTACAATCTCCAGCTTTGTAGATGATGGTGGGGGCCGGCTCACTTTGTCAAAGCAAGCGTCACACACACGCACCTGTCAACAACCTGCTGTTGAAATATGCTGACAGAAATTAAGTACCTATAGGGCTGGAGTATGCTTGCAGCGAAACACAGCTGGATTGATGATTTGAATTGACTCATAACAAAGGGGAGTGTTTGTGCAGTATAACGTTGAAAACCATAGATTCATCATCAGCTGAGCCTTTTCCCGACTATATTGTGTTCGCCTTCCAGTCTCTTCCAGAACTATACATGAAGCAACTGCCTATCTGATCTCCGCATTTCAGTTATACTGGGTAACATGACAAACCATAGATACTCAAACATAATTTTATTATCACATAAGCATGAGAAACCTCTGAACATACAAATACACCCTTCTATACTCTACTACGATTGGTTGAACGGACTGTTGGTGGCATACTGGCATGACAAATGGCAGCTGCAGTGAACAGATTGTATTGTAACCACTTTTTTGCTTTTAATGCCATCCTTATACATATGCCTATGGTATAGAAGTCAGAATTTGTAGAATAGACATTTCAAATGGAATATAGGTATATTGGATAAGGTCCAAGTTACACAATAATTGATAGATTTTCCTCTTTCTTACCTCCTTTTCAATTCCAAACTTGGGCAGGGTAGATTGCTTGGCACTACATTGTTGGCAGAAAACTTGACCGCAAGCGCGACAGTGATGTCGCCGCACCATCAACGAAAATGCCACACGACATCTGTTATACAATAAAAGAAATACCTATGTAAAATTTTTTATACTTTATAGCTAGTGGAATAAGCTGTTTCAAAGTACAAAGCCTTGAATCTGTCTCATAGGAAAATTAAGGTAAACTGCAGCAACTTAAGGAAAACTAACCAACTGAATTTGTTACTTTACCTACTGGACAGCAAGCATTTGTCAATTGTTTCGAATGTACACTTCAGTATTATTACATTGGTTGGAGGTACTGTCGAACCCAAATACCTATTTTCAGTAAAAGATAGATTGCTATTGATGGTGGACAGTCTAATTCTATCTGTCATTGTCGTCCCACAATTCCGTAAGGTTATTTTCTGCTTATTCTCTGAAAGAGTATTGGGATGTTAAAACCATAGATAGGTTTTTCTATCTCCAGTATGCCAAAACTGGTGTCAGATGTTTGGCCGTTAATGTATAACTTGACTGCGTTATTGGTCTAGTGCTAGCAAGCGCTACTGCTGAGCCTGAGTTCCTGGGTTCGATTCTCGGGTTGGGCAAAGTGTTATTAGGTTTTTCCATCAGGAATTTCTCAGTAGCAGCCAGAGTTTGGATTTGTGCCCGTTTGATGGCAATAGGCTCGCCCCCTATAACATGGGACTTAAACATGACTGGGGAAATGTGGGTATTACTATAGGTACACCTCTGTCTATGCCTTCGGGAATTACAGGCGTGATGTTATGTTATTTTAAAGTATAATATCTAATAGCATACCTGTGGCAAACTTCTCCATCTGCCCACTCCGGGGCGGTATCAGCAGAGAACATAGCGTCAGACTCCTTGAGAGGAGGGAACTTGTAACACTCAGCCTTCAAAATGTTCACAGTGTCCTATTCACAAAAGAACATTTTTATGAAACACAGTAAATCCTTCACTATGACTAAGCAGAATCACACTGGAAACAATTATTATGACAGAAATAACTTGCTACTGACTGACATTTAACACTTCACTTGGTTTATACAATATTTTACCATTTTGCTTTATTTAAAACGTTTATCACAGAGGCTTAGAAAAGAAACGTCGATAGCTAGCACAAAAGAGTTGCTACCTAACTGTTTATGTTGTTTCGCGAGATTATGACTCATACTGCGTCTGACTGATAACATGTGACGCGGCATTCGCAGGTATACCTACACTATAATACCTAGGTATAGTAGGTATGTAGATGTACACAACAGAGACACCTGTTTATAGTTATACGGCATGTGCGCCCATATGGAAACTGGTTGAAATGCGGCTGTTTTGAATGAGTAAAGTATTTGATTAAAAATAACTTTTAATACAACATAAATATTGCATTGTTTTATTGAAACAAAAGTATGAATTTATTAACACTACTGTACTGTACCATGATACGTAGTTAGTAAGTATAGAAAATAAGGATAGTAGGTATATGTATAGAAGGGCAATCTGGGCAATACATTTATAGTACCTAGATAAAATCACTCCACAGGACATTGACATGTGACCCGTACTGTAAACAGAACAATTATTTGAATCTACAGCGGAGTGCAGACCAGCTGATTAGATTGAATTAAATGAGCGCTTACGTGCATGGGCGTCAGTTCCTCATAAATGTATGTTTATTTTATTGTAAACTTAGGAACAGAATAACAGATAGGTAGTTTTCACTTTATGATACACTACAATACAAATGTGGCAATGACATGAAAGCCCGACATAATTTAATTATAGGTGTGGCTAGATCAATATTGCAAAGAACTTATGTTGTTTAACCTTGGAATGGGACACAAAAACGTACAGTGAACTGTGACTATTCACGACTACAGAATTTTTTTATTTAATGAAGCTGTCACAGGTGGCAGGTTATTATTTGAGTTTCGGCATGTTTAGCAAAGAAGTTGAGTAGAATTTTTCCTGTACAATTTTAATGAATGCACAAGTAAGTATTTTATAATGTTCTGTGTTAAAATAAATGTTATTTACTGGTATATTTACTTAAAGAATAAACAAGTCCGGATGCATGCAGGGATAAGTTGAAGATTATAATCATGGTAAGTATAAAATTAAACCAGCATGATATTGCCTCACTGTACTGCAGAGGTTCGTTAGTAAACAGAAAGCAATAAATAATTGGTTTGACCCACTAAGTGCAGGTTTATTTTCATGAAGTTTGCCTTTACCATAGGCCAGTCAGTGGTGCTACATTGATAAAAGTACCTATGATATAATAATATATGTATATGTCATTGACAAGGTCATACTGGTCTGGCATTATGCACTGTTTTGTGAGTAATCGTCCAGCCTACTAAGGCGGTATACAGGGTGAAATTGAATTCATAGGTATCCTCTTAAGGGGTCATTGTACTAATCAGTTGTCATAATGAGATGAGTATTGAGTAGTCTCATGAAAGTTGTTCATAATGATGAGTACAATCATAATGTAGTAAATACAATGACCCCTTAAGAGGAAGCCCATGAATTCAATTTCATCCTGTATATGTATACAGGACTCTTTTTATTAAATTAACTAGCGAAACTTCACAAAAACAATAGATGGATAATTTAAATTATAACGAGATGGGGCACAGGGGCATTGATCCCGTCATCAGTTGTTTACTTTAGGTAATAATACTTTTTATGATTTGAGGAAATTGCTTTTTTTGTCAGATTAGATTTTGTTAGATCAGAGGTCTTAACATACGCGTCGTTTCATAGTCACGCCCCGAGTTACTTTGTCGATGTCGGCTTGTAGGCGATTGTAAGAGCGAGCGAAAGCGAGCTCCAAAATTCTGCGCCCCCTCGGGTAGGTTAAATTTTCTTTTGATAATTCAAACGGAGTTACTTTGTAGAGTTACACAGAAAAATTCAAGAATCATGAGAATGCATAATGTTAGAGCGAGCCGCGAAGCGAGCTCGAATAATTTTGCACAATTTCGGATACGTTACAGTTTTCTTTTGACCATTCTGCATTCATACTTATAAAGAAGTTACTTTGCCGACTAATGCAGAAAAGGTGAAGCTGTGTCTTGATCAAAATATGTTTCGTGACCATAGCAAGTAGTATGTATTTACAGAATTATAATCATTAATACCTACATCTGTCTAGTTAGATTATTGGTCTATTGAATGACTTTTTCATGAAATCATAACATTTGAGACTTTCAGACCAATATTTTGATCGAGATACAACCTGACTCTGCCTGTAAATTGCAAAAAACGTAAGAAAATTTGAATTTCGCGGGATACATTGCGTCTTTTGGGGATCCACCTGAATCTTTTCTAATACCAAAAAAAATTGAGTTTATTCTTGGAGCCGCCGTCGCGCCCCCCGTCGGTCACTCGACGAGGGGCGCTAACCCATGAGGCGCGTCGGAAACCCATGAGGTAGATAGACACCCATCAAATCTATGAAGATTCGCCAAAAAGGCCCTGTTAGCCTTACTACTCACTTTTAGTAATAACTATAAGATTATTCAAATGTTACCTGAACTGATCTGTATTTGGGTGAATTTCGGAATGCAAACGCCCAAGCTTGTATCAGTTCGAGGATCTTGCTACGAAGGTTGTCATGCTGTGTGGTCTTCACCAGGTCACGGAGCATTTCACAAAATGCTTTAGATGTCACTTCATCATGGACTCCAGAACCTGATAAGACAAAAGATTATTAATAATCTGTGAAACCACACCTGTGAATCATTCAAATTTCAATGGTAGTATGGAGGATTGGCAATAATGGTGTCAGATTCTATGTTATATGAGTTGAGTAAAATATTATCATTTACTAGACCATTTCCTACATATAGCTGGAAACAAAAAATGATCTGTAAAATATATTTTTTATATTCGTTTTCAAACACTTTAAATTAATAACAGTATACAAGAAAAGAGGTGGTTGAGTGTAAGGGCCTTTGCACATGGCGCGGCGGCGTTTATTTTACGCGCCGGTTCGGGCGTCGTCGTCGACGCGTGGGTTGTGGAACGCGAGTATACATATTTATAAAACGCCTGCTACACGGTCGTCAACCGCGTCCCGACAGAGGTGACCTTGGTGGTTTACAACCGTGTATATGATGGTTTACGACCATACATGACATGTTGAAACAACTTTGCCGGTCACTGTTCGTAAATGTTCTGAATTTATGTATTGTATGAATGTATGTAACTTAAATTAGTTTTCCTTCTACATACATACAATTGATTAAGACTATAACAATTAGCTAATTGGGTAATATTGCAGTGTGAAGATATATCTTGTTTTATTATAATAGTGGAAATTCACTGCTCAATTTGAAATTCCTAATTGACAAGAATCCTATTGGCCCGTTCATGCATTGGCTTTATCTACTCAGTAACTGCAGTAAAAATTGCCGTTTTTTTGTGTTTTTGCTCATCTTAACGCCTTAGTTCGCCTCATATTAACGCCCTCACCAGTTTAGTCATTGGTGGGAATTCCATGTTACTGTAATTATTATTATAAGTTTTAACTCTGAAGATAATGACCCCAGTTTCATTATAGTGTTATCTTAATTGCATATTCAGTACATTTTGTGGACTTATTTATTTTATAATTAAAATATTATAAGACTGACCAAATTTGGTAATTATAATGAGAATTTGTGTAGTTAACAATGACAATGAGCACATTTTTAAGTTCCAGCATTGTTAAATTATTATTTAACATACAGATAAAAATTACTGCATGGAAGTTGACCCAACATAGTTGGAAATAGGCTAGGCAGATTGACTGATACAGATAAAAATGACTATAGTAAATAAATAAGTTTGCTTACCACAATTTTTGACAATACTCTCAAGGGTGAGCAGAGCAAACATAGCCTGGTGTGGGTTTGATGAGTACAGTTTCTTTTTGACTGCTGTCACTGCATATTTTGGTCTGTAACAAGCATTTAGAACATTACATACATCACATTATGCCCTCTTTTCCATGTATCTTAAACCCACATTTTGCCAGATATGTTTAAGTCCCATGTAACAGGGGGCCCGAGCTTATTGGCATCAACCGGCCACAAGTAACAAACATTCATATTTGGATATATTATGTAGGACATGCAAAATCATTCTACTATACAGTCAAAGTAACAGACAGGACTGTCGCCATACAGTGAAGTTGCTCCAATTTGCTGTTAAACTAACTACAGATGAGTCACATATGGCAGGAGTTGCATACAATGTGATAACATCTAATTGTGAAGTCAGGATGACTGCTTTCATTGTGAGACCTATTCTTCTATGATCTCATATAGTTTAGATTAATTGATCAACAATTTTTACTCTGCTATTGTGTTGTGTGGCTTAAGATACTATTGGACACATGAGGACTTAGTGCCACTTAATTGATATAATTGAATCTTATACTATTTATAAATATAAGTCTCTAAAGTGTAAGATACACTTAGGATATCTTAATTTTTTTCATCCAGTGAATGTTATTTCTAATGAGCAAAATAAGTAATGCAGTACATCTCTGAGCAATACAAAAAAGTGTCAATGACTGATTAGTAATAATAAAAACATATTGTGAGAAATCACATAGCGGACAAGAATACTATTAGATTCTGATTAGTTAAAGGCAATATTGTAATGAAAAGTTTTACATATTGAAGTAAGTACTTATAGCTTTACCAGGAATTTATGGGTCATTCTAGATAGAAGACATAATTAGGTAAACAATGTTTTGACCTTTTTAAATATTTATGATGTTAGTCATAAAATTACTTACGAACAATCATTCTGTCTAATCAAATCACATATTTGTAGGATAGTCGGCCAATCGGGATCCAGGCGTAGATTACTAGTAGCTTTATCTAGAACAAATTATTTCACCATTTTAGAATGGTAATCAGCATACGTATTGATAATGGGATGTGTATGTTTCTTTAAGACCTTATGAGTCATATTCGTAAAGTATAGCCTCGTTACAAGACTAATTCGGAAGAAAAATAAAGAAAGCTAAATGCTAATCAGAGAAAACTGCCCAGTAAAATTGTGACAACGAAGTTGTAACTTTTGTTGTGGACGTACGCGATGATGCGAAACAAAGCAAATTATATTTTTGTTACTCACCAAGCAACTTATCAAAATTATTAGCTCGAAACATCTTTTCCTATAAAAGGCAATAATAAACTTTTGTTTTAGAAAATCAACAGTGATTGATTCGATGGACAGAAAAATGACAGCACAATTTTGTCATTTTTTATTTTTTGTTGGCAATAATGAACGTCATTCGATGAAAGGGCTGCTACAGAAAAATAATCATAAAATAAATATTGAATACTGGCAATGTTAGCTGTTAAGGTGTGGTTTGGTTAAAGTATTTCGTTTTTTTTACGATTCCATACGTAATGCTAATGACTAATGATCAACAGATTTCCGTGCAGATTTGGCACAGATTAATTTACTTAATGCGTTCTATGTGTGCAATAAGTGTAGTAGAGTCACTAGACTCTGCGCCACAACCACCACACAAGTCTGATAAATGCGGCGCTAGTAAAAAAAATAGTTCCACAATTTTCCGCCGGATTTCAGTGGTGGCGCAGCTAGGTAGAGTTTGGCAATGGCATAATTATGACTTTTAGCCTGAGATTTATTCGAAACTTTAAAATGTCCACATTCTAAAGTGGGTGATAGACATGTGTACTTTAAAGACCGCGGTTTTAAGCATACATGTCTCTCGCCAAATTACTTGGCTCGTCGTCGGTGACACACGTGAAGCTTTCTCACACTGTATCGCGATGTTTTCGAATTTTCTGAACCAAACTAAATACATAACAAAATCCTGGCTCGCGACTCGCGGCGATGACAGACATTTCAAACCTGTTGGATCGCCGACGAAATTAAACGGCGGTTTAAAGTGCGCGTCGCGTAACACACGAGCGAGTAAGGTTGCTCGCACGTCTATCACCGCCGCGAGGGCTCCCGGCATCCCATATCCAAGTAGGTGAACCCTCCAGGAGGGTTCCCGACACTGAACGTCTACATTTAAAATGAGCCCTCCACGAGGGCTCCCGGCATCCCATACCCAAGTAGGTGAACCCTCCAGGAGGGCTCCCGACACTGAATGCCTGCATTTAAAATGAGCGTAGGTACCTACTCATAGCTTTTGTGGATTATACCTACCTAACTAACCCTACGCCTACGCGAAATAGAGTAGCTATAAAACATATGATTAGAGTACCTACGGTTAGCAGTAACTTGTAGTGTCTGTATAAGATAGTGACTGCTGACATGCTGCCGCTGGCCTTTCTGAGTTGGATCCTCAATCGAGCAGTGTTGTTGGGTTTTTCCATAAGCAATTTTTCAGTAACAGCACTAGCAAAGCAACCCAGGAGACTGGGTTTGTGCCCGGTTCATGGCAATAGACTCCCTAGCTAATACCCTTTATTATCTATACTTACTTCTGCCCAAGCCTTCGGGTACAGGCGTGATGTTTTGTTACACAAAATTTAAATAGGCAGTCATGGGGACTGCCGATGTCTGTAGACGAATGATCCTTGACTATTAATAGTTAAATTAAAAACCTTTTTATTAGTTTGATGTTCCCATTACGTTGTGTCAAATTTTAAAAACTATAAAATGTGAATAACAGTTCCTGTCAATGTCACCATTGCTATTTCTTGTATTCGGGTCTCAGAGTAATAACTGCTTTAGTTATTACTCTGAGATTCGGGTTAATATTTTACAATTGCATAAGTTGATAAAAATGCTATGCAATAGCTTTACCGCGGCAGTCCCCGAGTGCCACACTTTTTTTTTAATGGTATTTTGTGGACAGTTGTTTTAATTGTAAAGTCTAATTTTGGTTTATCCATTTCTGTAAAATGTCATGTGGGTCATCTTAGGGGCGAATTTTTGATTTTATTTTATAAGATATCATATAAACTTAACTGCGTTTCTGTAAATAAAGTAAGTATTGTAAGTATTTTATTGTTTTACAAAAGATTGTTTTATAAATTATGTACTGACTGCTTTACAAATATAACTTTACCTGTAAATAAAGAAAGAACATTCAAAGCTTTAATAATTAATTTCATGAGTATTGTCTCTTAATTAAATCCTTCAGGTATTTTATTTAACAATATAGTTTCTCATAACCTCAAAATCACAATGACAGATGACATCACAGAATATTTATATACTCTGGATTGGGAATGGGATGCACAGTGTAAATATTTTTAGTTTACAAAGTACTCTGTGGTAAATGTGTAATGTCTGTTCACCAAAGTCATTCATTCATTCCTGCCACGATCTATCTTATCGGTAATTTTCACTCGCCTTTGAAAGAGCGCGGGTAAATTAAAATTATAGAAACGATAGATGTAATATAATACATATAATCTGTGATTGTAGATATTATTTTATTCTGTTAATTTTTATGTTGTGCCAAATGTTTATATAATTAGGTATGTTGTGTAAATTGAAGATTGATTTAAATAATTTCATGTTTAGTCAATATTTTCAACCATATGTAAAGATAATAACTTAATTGAATGTGCCTTACCTACTATTAATATTTGCATGCCAAAATATGGCGAAATGTGTCATCGTTCAAGAATACTCGTCTACCACCTTTTAACCGCATTTAAGCAAATAAATAACTTTGACTTTGACAGAAGTGAAAACTTAAAACATGCGTCATCTATAATATTATGTTACAGCACTACGGCCAAAAATCGCTCAACGCGCCTAATAAAGTTTTCACTTCAAAAAATGTTTTTTTCCGCTGGGTCTAATATTTATGTAGATATATAAGTATTTCTTGGTGTCCGCGACTTCGTTCGCATTAAGACACCAACCCAGGGCCGTCTTAACCATATGGCACCGGAGTGCGAAAATCAGCCTGCGCCCACCAACGAAAAATAAAAACTGTTCTAACTGTGACTTTTAAGATAAAGAAGTACTCGTAAGATGCAAGAGCAAGCGAAGCAAGCTCAAATAATGTAGGAAATCGGTACTTTGTCGACTAATGCACTGAGGCTTTAGAATACCTAGAGTGGAAAATTTTAAGATCTCGCCTCGAATAGATTAGGTTCTCTATTAGGCGCTTTCGGATATTTTTATAGATCTAAATGTTTTTACACCTATATTTTATTTTGGAGTCAGGGAGGTGCGAGTGCACCCTCTTGCACCTAGCTCCCGGTACCCATGGTTGGTGATCAAAGTCAGATACTAGATACTCGCTTCACTGCACGAGGGTTGAGGCGTATTTTTTGTAAACAATATTGGTGCCTACTGTGCCTAGCCTATATTTTTATAGGTATAATGAATATTTGTTAAGTTATTTTTAAAAATTATGATGACGCATGGTATGTGTAGGTACTCGTACCTATAAGGCGATCGGCTGGCGCCCCCTGATATCCTTGCCTCCTTGCACCCCCGGTAAAGACGGCCCTGACACCAACCGTCTGTTTTTCCAGCTCTGGAGTTGAATTTCAACAATCCTTTCTAAGGGCTCCTAATCACCGGACACGGTTGTTTCGGGAGGTTCCTGTTCCGGATAAGGCGGGAGGAAACGCCCGGGTGTCACCATTGTGTGGATCGCCCGGGGGGCACGGTGGACCATACGGTGGAGGTCTGCTCGGCTTGGGCGGAGCACCGCCGTGTCCTCGTGGAGGCGATCGGCGGCGGTGACCTCTCGCGTCCGGCCCTGGTGCAGGCCATGGTACCAGGCATGACAAGCCGTCACCTCCAAACAAAGAAAAGGAACACAAAATTCTATTGCGCGCGAAAACCAGAATCACGGATGTTACCCAGAAAGCTGCTAATAAGTGGTATTGGGTCCGTGGGCCGGACATATCTGCCACATGCCAGATGAGCAGTGGGCTAAAAGAACCACTGATTGGCTAGCGACATCGCGGCAGAACAAGACGAAGATGGAAAGACGAACTTGACACCTAGTGAAAGAACTGGCCGCAATGGTAAAGGATAGACATGTGTAGAAGACGGAAGGAAAAGGGAGGGAAGTACAAGCTAAATAGATAGATAGGTACATTAGGTACCTACGGAAACCTACCTGCTTATCAAAGACAAGTAAGTAGGTAGGGTTAAAATATTCGGAAAACAATATCCAAGAACAGTTTTTTGAGATTTCAACACAACCTTAGTTTTGCCTAGCTTAAACCTGAAAGAAATTCCGAAAAAAATCAGCTGCTCCACTTCATACAACACAAATGTATGGAGCAGCAGATTTTTACCTAAACAAAAACGTATGCAGGTAAGTCTTGTATGGCAGTGTTTTTCAACCGCTTTCATGACGCGACCCCCTTAGTATGAATTTTTTTTTCGCGACCCCCTGTCATCCACTGTATATGTATAATCTGTATTTTGTTACAAAACAAATAATTATAAATAATAGTTAAATACGTTCAACATTTTATTATTTTTATAATGATGTATAGGTTAATTTCATAATTAACAGACGCTATAACTTCATTAGCATCAAAATTTTAAATTAACTCAAATAACTTACCTTTAACCATCTCATTACAATATTCTTAAAATCAGGTTCCGTTTTTGAAGTGAAAACTTGTTTAGCGGCGTTGTGCACTTTTTTTGGGATGGGTAAAAAATGTTAAACTCGCGCTGGACACGATCGAAAATTCGTAAAATGTTCAAGTTTTTGTTGACAGCGCACTCTATAAATTCCTGAAATTTTCGTTAGATGGCGTTACTTAGTTTTCACTTCAATTGGCAGTCCCAGAGTCGTTTTTTTTTATGCAGCTATAGATGACTTAGATAAGGGAACCAACCTAAAAGAAAATTGCTAGAATTATCTAAAGCAACAAAACAAAGTTGTTTTTTTTTTTCTTTTTCTTTTACTGAGCCCTCGACCTCGCGACCCCCTTATAGATTCTTTGCGACTCCCCTGGGGGTCGCGACCCACAGGTTATTATAGTACCTACGTATAAAAATCAATAACCTACAGACAAGCAGACTACGTGGTTAAATAATGGCACGATATTTTTCTAGTTCAGTTAACTGATAAAAAAATATGAGAATGAAATGAATCACCTTGGAACATATTAGTTTTATACGTTTTGTATCATGCAATTCTGAAATCTTATCACTGGTTGACACACCTTAGGTAACAAATTCATACTACTTACTAAGAACTGAGAAGGCATGAGTTTACTTATTTTTCAACATTACGACAGTTTTGTTGTTTGTAAACAGATTCAACGTTTTATTTATTCTGGAGTTTGAATGGATTTATTTGATCGTGTAAATGTAGAGACTGTTTGTGATAACTGTGATATACTAATTGATACCTAAGTGAGCAAAAATATCAAAGACAATGACTGAATACGTGAAAAGATATATAAAGGAACAACATGAACTAAACAAAAAATTACTTTCGAAATTCGACGCAGATTTGCGGAAGAGTAGAGCTCAGCTAACAGTGGCAAAGCTAATGGTGACAGCATTGGAACGTGACATGACGGCAATGAGGACATTGTATCTTGATTTAATGGAACTTAGACAAATAATCGTCTTTTTAAATCCACATTTACAAAAGATAAGGTAAGACGAAAAGGAAAAACTTCTCAAGAAATATTAATTTTTAATTTTCTCAAATTATTTCTATAGAAAATATGTAATCGTTCAGCAGAACATAGTGGTGTATTTACAGTATATGTTTCGTCAAACTTGGAATAATCGATCACAAACCCATGTTTATCTTTCTGATACTCGACCATATCTATAAAACGATGACCCCACAGAATTTCTTGAGTGGTGTAACTTGACTTCACTTGGACAGGCTGTCCAGTCGATTCTATAGTACCTTCAAATACTACCAGAATTTCCATATCTGCCTTCAATATGTCGGAAGCAGACATTGAGAAAAATGGACTGTTCTCATCTAGAGTGTGCACAGCAGAAACTGGGAACATAAATGAGATATTTTCACTGGAATCCATGGAGAGATCTAGTTTTATTTGGTCGTCCAACACATCGATGGGGCTGTGTCTGATCATATAAGCTTGAACATTTCCCGCTATGATTCTCGATTTCCTGGTATTCCCGACTCTAAATATCAAGCGTAAATTACGATCTCTTTGGTTAATGATGGCATTCTTTGAAAATAACAGCGTCTGAGCTCGATTCTTCGGTCTTGTCAATTTTGCGAATACAATTCCAACTATGAAAGATTGTGTGATAGTTCCGATAATGCTCTCGATGCACATTGTGAACATAGCTGAGGGACACTCGAGTGTGATCACTCTAGTACCGTAACCGATTGTCGTGTGGATTTCGATGCTGAAGAGGAATAAAGATGTGAAACTGTAGATTTCTTTCACACAAGGAACCCAGTCGGAAGAATTGGTAACGTGTGGCATATGCTCCGGTTCGAAGTCACCGTGCAGCTCTAAGATAACCCACCAAATTCCGGTAAATGTTAGCCATATGATGATATAGGTGAGGATGCAGTAGAAGAGGGTCCATCTCCACTGAGCATCAATGAAGCCTTGTATGATGTCGGGGAACACATGATACTTGGATTTTTTCCATTTCTCCAAGTTAAATTGGCCAGATTTAAAAACGACGCGACCAACTTTTCTTCTTCCTGATTTTCGTTTTTGACTGTTTCTGTAAAAACGTTTGATTTTAACATTTAAGTAGATAGGTACCTATCAATAATAAATAAGTAAATATTGATACTGTGTTTTACTTACCTGCAAAGTCGACGCTTATTTACACTGGCTCCTGTTCCATTTTCAACTTGTTCTAACTTACACGGGCATTCATTAATTAGTTTCCCTTTTTCGGCAAAAACCATTTTCCATAATTTTATTTTGTAATTTGTTATAAAAAACCCGTAAAATGATTTTATCTCATTATTATGATGTGATTACTCTCTTGTCTGCGCAGTAACTGATATATAAATCCTTCCGCATAAATATCTTTGCGTATATTTGAATAAAAAGATAAGTAAAACATTAGAGATGTTCGTAAGATCGCATGTGAAAATTTACGCTTGTATAAAGGTGAGTCTATACTAGAGCATTCTGTCGACCATTTCCATGTAATGTAACGCTCTATTTAATAAGCAAATGTTAAATTAACAAAAAAAAAAGACGACTTCCAAAAAAGACACTACAAAGTTAAAAATAACTTTGTTTTCGGAAGTCGGTGTCTTTGGTTTTGATTTTCGTTTTTTGCCACCGATTTCCGAAAATAAAGTTATTCTCTTTTTGGAAGTTTTTTTAAATCTTTTTAGTTGTGGTACCTACCCCACACTAATTCGAATACCACTACCTGCCATGTAAATAACAAGTGACAGGAATTTATCATCATATCATCTACATGACGGCACGGATGGCGCAGCTGACTGCTGTGCTGCGTGTCGCGGCTTCGAACCCCGCACGGAACAAATATTTGTATGACCTACTACAAGTAGTTGTTCCGGGTCTGGCTGTTTGAGTATGTGAATTTAAATGTTTGTAAACGCATCCACAATACAGGAGAAATTTGCTAAGAAATAAATTATTAGTGTAGGGCCTGTAGGGCAACGAAGAAACGTTGCCCTACAGGCCCTACACTCATAATAAAAAAAAAAAAAACCTTTAGTAAAATAAAAAAAAAAATCAAAAAAAGTAGCATTATTGAAGCTAACTCAAAAACTACCCAAGCAAAGTTAACAAAAATTTTATGGGACCATCTCTGAGATATGACCTACCGAACAAAAAAATAACCATCAAAATCAATTCATGATTGGCGGAGTAATCGCGTAAAAAACATACTTACAAAAAAAAAAAATACTCCTCCCCTTTTTGAAGGGTATAAAAGCATTTTCACGTTCCTGCGAAAGCTCGACGCTGCGTTCGACGTAAAGCTCACAGCGTGTGAGCATTTATCTACGTAAAATTTTCGAAGGCGAATATTCGACGTTCTGTTAGACTGTTACAAGTAAATGCTCTAGTCTATATTTACCTTTATATGATTGAATGTTCCATTTACATTATAATATTATTTATTTTGTCCGAAGAAGGTACATAGGTGCATACATGCACCTGTGCTCGCGCCTTTTTCCCATGCGAGTAGGCACTGGCAGAAACTACATAGGTATTCCTCTGCTAGGATAATTTACATTATTCTTTCGTTCATACATCTTGGTCACTAACTAGGTAATATTATTATTAAATTATTGATTGTGCTGTTCACAGTTTGTTAGTCCCAAACTATGTTAACCACTGAATAACTTCAAGTTAAAATTAATTAAAAACCCATGTAAGTACCTAGCATGGGTTTTAAATTTGGCATAATCATCCTATAATGTTTCCAATGCAGGGACGCAGGCCTCCTCTCGGTGAGAGGGAGTGGGCCGTAATCCACCACGCGGGCCCAGTGCGGGTTAGTAGGTAAATGTCACATGTCTCAAATGTTTGGTTCCAGGACATGCCGGTATCCTTACGATGTTTTCCTACACCGTTTGGAAAGCAGTGGTGATGAAATCATTTATTAAACACAAACTTAAGCTCCTGTCTGTGTTTGAACCTACAACCTACAACTCGTAAGTCGCGGCCATTACATACCAAATGGACTATCACTACTGCTAACTGGGCTACCACTGCTCGCTGTTTTTAATTAATTTTAACAATATTAGGCTACTTTGTTTACATATATCGGGACTATGGTGTCCTTTGGAAGGCGTACCTACGAAAGACCGAAGCAGATTAGTCGGAATCGTTTACGAAAATAGCCGTTTGGACGGGGTCGCTTAGTTACTGCACTAACTGTGAGAAGAGGCCAGAAAGTTAAAAAGGGGCTCATTTATTAAAAAAAGTTTGCATCGATAAAAGCCCTAAAGATTTTTGAGGTTCATTAATTTAAAAAAGCGTACTTTATTAGAAGATCAATAATTTTTTTTGAGGATCAGTTAAATATTTCCCGTTCCGAAGAAGAAAGAGTTTAAAATTAAATACTTAACTACAGTAGAGTAGGGTCGACACAAAATTATTTGATTGCATCAACCCTCAATATTGTAGACATTTTGTCATTCCTGGCACTTCCATGGCACCATCCTGGTCGTTTTGTCACGGTCGGCAGGATGCAATATTCAGCCCGGACGAAGTGTTTCCAGTGTGGGAATCATTTCTATTATTGTACATTTTAATATTTAGATGGTTTACGCTGTTAGAGAAAACCCTTTTATGGCCTAGAAGAGCTTTGTCAAATAGGTCTTGTCTATACATATATATGTATATATATACAGGGTTAGTGGTTATTATGTCGGCAATCCATTTAGGGGTTTGTAGGAGAGGTCATTTACAACCAAACGACCTCTTATGACTCGTATGCAAATGTCAACCATTTTCGAGTAATTTGTCATTTAATATTTTTATTTCATACATTTTAAGATATAAAATGTCAAATTACTCGAAAATGACATTTGCATAGGGGTTATTATATGGGGTAATTTAGTTGCAAATGACCTCTCCAACGTCCCCTTATTTAAATGGATTGCCGACATATTACTTATAGCCCTGTATATAAGCAACAGTCTCCATTGTTATATAGCTATAACGTGGTGCGATTGCAAATCTGTCTTTCAAGTCTGGTGATTATAAAGAACATCTTGAGGAGTTACTTACCTACAGCAACGATTAGGTATGGTAGATTACAAGCTGGTAAACATTTTGGCAGCTTTTTATGTGAGAACGCAAACAAGCTTCAACTTAACTTTTAAACTTCTCACTTTCTTTCATTCAGCGCACCAAAACAGGAAATAGCTTCACCAAACACGACAAAATAAAATACGTAGGTATTTGCAAATTTCCTAAACCCACATCTGGCAACTCTCTGGAGGCGGAAAGAGCAGTGGCCATGACAGAGGAAAGAGCAACGCGACACGCGGGGAACGTAATTCGATAATCGCCGTGCTCTTGAACGCCGAGCTGTCATCCATTTGTCATGTTGACTGACTCGACCTGCTGAGGATGTTACACGTATTACGAAGAGTCATCAACGATATGTTGATTGTTTAGTTCGCACCTGAGAGCGTAGAAGCAAGTGTGATGGTATTGATGTGACAAAATATTGCAATTGAACACACTTGTTTTTTGGTATTTGGTGTGACGTAGTCCCTTTATCCATCTTTTAGGTTTATAGCTACAAAAATGGATGATACAACCGTAAGAGTAGATAACTCTCTTGCATTTCAAAGTTCTATGATTAGGATTTCATCATCATCATCATCAGCCTATTAATGTTCCCACTGCTGGGACACAGGCCTCCGCTCTGTGAGAGGGAGTGGGCTGTAATCTACCACGCGGGCCCAGTGCGGATGTCTTCGATTTTTTGGTTCTAAGACATGCCGGTTTCCTCACGATGTTTTCCTTCACCGTTTTGAGAGCAGTGGTGATAAAGTTATTTACACAAAGTAAAGCGCCTGCTTGGGTTCGAACCCACGACCTACAACTCGTAAGTCAGGGCCGTTACCACTGGGCCACCACTGCTCTCAATTAGGATTTACTTGCATACAAACTTCATAGCTGAACTTTTGTAAACGGAGCCTTCTTGCACGCATAGCATGTCATCACAGAGTACTTTGTAATATGACGTCATAGAAGCGGGTTTTGTCGACGGAAGAATAGACAAAATGACAGATAAACAATCACAATCTATCATTTTGTCTATTCTTCCGTGGTAATGCTACACGTGCTGGAGAAGGTTGGGGAGGTAAAGGAGATTAACAGGAGCAAATATAAGATTTAAAGAAGCTTGTTTGTTTCCATATCTTTAGGAAATAATAATTTATAATAAGTCTAAGATTGCTATGCTAACGTATTGATTGCTATAAAACAATAAAGTTTTATCTTCTAACGGTGTAATAACAAAGGTTTGATCAATGCGCCGTCACGTCTAACGCATTGTATGGAACATATCAATACCTACGGCATAAACAGGTGTAATCCAAATGATAATATGAATCTTGTTTTAATCGATTAGTATATAGATAACTATACTTAGCACCTATTGTTAAAGGCACGCTATAAGAACGAATGTCCTTAGATTGTATAAAATAAAAACTAGCTGCAGCCCGCCTGGACCATAATTATTTTTTCTAAAATAAAAGTAGCCTTAGTTACTCCTTATAACATCAACTAACTGCCAGTGAAAGTCCTGTCAAAATCGGGCCAGCCGTTTCGGAGATTAGCCGGAACATACAGACAGACAAAAAAAAAATTAAATCGTTTTTTTTTGTTATACGTACTGTATATACACACATCAAAAGTGTCTAGGGATCAAGCATTTTTATGCGGATTTCTTGAGATTGAGATGTGGCTTTGTAATAAATTTATGATTTTATAAATTTATATGGATCCTTTTTGGTGCATTTCATAATTTGAATCAGGAACTGTGAATCAAATTCGAGTAAAAGATGAAAATCAGCTGTCAATATTTTCCCTATAAAAACATACAACGCATTGAAGACATTATTAGTGCTACTGTTTCCCTACTACTGATTAAAACCAACGTTATTATGGAGCAGCGACGTCATTTAAGCAGGGAAGAAATGCTCAGAGCCGTGGGAATGATAGAAGCTGGTTCCTGGCAACGTACTGTGGCTTTAGCTCTGAATACAAGTCAGAGTGTTATCAGTCGACTTTGGACACGTTACCGAAGCACTGGTACCGTGGCTGAGCGCCATGGAGGACGGTATCGCTGCACCACACGGAGACAAGACCGATACATTCAAATCTTAGCTCGAAGAGCTCCAACAATAACCGCCATGATGTTAGCCGTGAGGCTTCATCACTCTTCAGGGAACTTAATTAGCGACCAAACAGTCAGAAACCGCTTGCATGAAGTGAACCTTCATTCCCGAAGACCGCTACGGGTACCACCTATAGCAATGCACAATCGTAGGATTCGATATCAATGGGCTCTTGAACACAGAAATTGGGCAGAAGAACAATGGCGTTTCGTGTGCTTTTCTGATGAGTCTCGTTTTGGTATGAGACCGGATACAAGACGTATACGACACTGGAGAACCCCTGGACGCCAACAGCGATTAAAATCCTGCCAGGAAGTCCATCCTTATAGTGGTGGAACCATCATGGTATGGGCGGGTATTTGGATCGGCGGAAGAACTGAGTTGATTTGGATCAGAGGCAACCTCAACGCTCAAATTTATGCTGAGACGATTGTATCAGACGTCATCGTTCCTCTACAAGTGCAAATCGGTCCCTTATTTCAGTTAATGCATGATAATGCACGACCGCACACCGCAAGAGTTGTAAGACAGACTCTCGCCGCAGCTAACATCAATGTCCTGCCCTGGCCTGCTCAGTCGCCAGACTTGAACCCGATTGAGCATGCATGGGATATGCTACAGAGAAGAGCTCTGCCGAATATGGAGGGTATCCAGTCGCAAGAAGACCTTTTTTTGTTGTTGCAACGAACATGGGCGGCCATTCCACAGCGTGATTTGGATGAACTCATTTTGAGTATGCCAAACCGATGTTCTTGTGTTGTTAGTGTTCGCGGTAGAAACACGGATTATTAATTGTTTAAGTTACCCAATAAAATTTTAAAGAAAACTGTTATTTCAGTCTTTTTTTCGAACTTTAATGTTAGTGGTTCAAATGTCAAAAATCCCTTTATTAGGAAAATGGCAAATTTCTTTATTAATGCAAAGGTGACTTGGTTTATCGTTACTGTGACAAACGAAAACACTTTATTTGATGAATCCTTAAAGAAAATTTTAATTAATATCAATCAGGAGAAAAGTTATTGCAAAAATATATGTTGATCCCTAGACACTTTTGATGTGTGTACTTTCATATTATGCATTTAGTAAAAAGCGGTTATTTTGACATTACAAACCGACATTTAAATTTTTTAAATATGTAGATGTAGATGATATAATATTGTAGATGTATAGATATGAAATAGGCTAAAAGCTGTTCATACCAGTATTGTCTTTATTTACTGTTGTAATTCGCAATTATTATAACAGATAGTAAAGACCGTCTCCCTCGAGGAACAGGGTGTAAAGTTCACTCATCCTCATATGAAAAGGGAGGATCCTACGACCAGACGGGTGTCACGTCTGGTGGGCAACTGCCCAACAATAAAAAAATATATATATAGCGCTTCTCGTAGCTGACCTCTGAGGTCATCACTACTTAATCGGACACGAATGATTTCGGATAGTCTTTTATATGTCATTCCCGCGGTAAACTCTAATCGAGCGAAGCAGGATTTGTGTGTCGTCAAGATTTGGTGTGATGTCAGGTCTAGTGATGGGTCGGGAGAATATTCTCACCCGGAGAATATTCTCGGATCGAGAATGTTCTGCAATATTCTGGAATATTCTTTTCGAAGGAGAGTATACGAGAATTTAAAAATGGAAGTAAAATTGCTAAATTTTAATAATACGGGGTGGCAGGGACATCGACGCGAAGCCGGTTACCATGGATTCAGTACATGATTCTGAACCCCCCTGCGTTGAAATTTTTCGTCGGTTATTAAAAAAAAAATCAGCTGCTCCATACATTTTGACCGCGTAGGTATTGCACTTTTCTATGAAACAGCTGTTTTTTTTTTAAATAACCGACGAAAAATTTCAACGTAGGGGGGTTCAGAATCATGCACTGAATCCATGGTAACCGGCTTCGCGTCGATGTCCCTGCCACCCTGTATATTTTGATTTCAAGGTCTAAAGTAAACTTCTTTTGTTGTTATTTTATACTTTACTTGAAAAAACGTTACTGTATTATGTTTCGGACTGGAAATGGCGCCGATTCTCTTGTAAATCGAACTAAACTAGCTAAACTATCACTAAAATTCGTTACTTTTGGCTATGAGAATCTTAAAGCTATGTTTTTGCTTATTCTACAAAAAAAAAACTATAAATTTAAAAATAATTTTGACACAGTTAAAATCGAATTTGACAATGGTGCCGATTCTCTTGTACTCCGAACTAAACTAACTAAACTGTCACTAAAATTCCCTACTTTTGGCTATGAGAATCTTAAAGCTATTCCGACAAAAAAAAAGCTCTAAATGAAAAAAATATTTTGATTCCTACATCTAAAATCGAATTTGACAATCACGTGACAACTCTACAGTTTACTCTACCCTGTGAATTTTTTTAGAGCCGTAGGCGCGCAGAGGGTGCAGCCTCGACGAGTTTTATATGGAATTTTTCACTTTTTGTATGAAAAATATGAAAAATTATTACCAACATGTTAGGGATATAGGGGTTTAAGGGTCTCCTAAAGGGGGTCGAAAATTTCATTATTTTTGCGATACGACGCACCATTTTCGAGATATAAGCAAAAGAAAAAAAAATACAGTACAGTTTTTAATCTCGTTTAAAAATAGTCAGATAGTTGGAAACACCAAATTTTAAACGCGATTAGAAATCGTACTCAAGTTTGGTTTTTACAATAGACATTTTAGCTTAAATTCTTATTTACTTTAGCTTGAGTTTTGGGGTTTAAGGGTTTTATAAAGGGGGTCGACCTTTATAAAACCCTTAAACCCCCAAAACTCATGTAGGTAATATTTTTTTATATTTTCCATACAAAAAGTGAAAAATTCCCTATCAAAACACGTCGACGCTGCCCCCCTGCGCGCCTCCGGCTCTAAAAAAATTCCCAAGGGAGGGCAAACAAGTACCACATGGAGTCGCGATTGTTAAATTCGATTTTAGTTGCGTCAAAATTATTTTTATTTGTTATTTTGTTTTTAATTATTTGCAACTTTCTTATAATGTTGTTTTCTTATTCATTTTATTAATGCTGATTATTTTAAACTCCTAAAGTTCGTATTAATACAGAAATCGTACTTTAACATTACTACCATACGAAATTAAAGATAATTTATGAAAATTTTCTCGGAAATATTCTCGGGAATGTTCTCGCTCAGGAGAATTTACTGAGAATTTAAGTTGTGGTGTAGTTTATTTTAAACTCAAACTTCGTAAAACGTTCAAATGCACTAAAAACTATTACTCTAAAAAAAACCGATTCAATAAAGTCATCCAATTTTTAAATTCTCGTAAAATCCCTACCAAAAGAATGTTCTCGACAACTTAACAGCAAAGTTCTCGCAAGGAGAATATTCCACATGTGGCGATGTAGATCCACATCATTTTGTATTTTTCTGAAAAAAGACTAGCAGACAGGTACAGTCCCACCTGGACCTTGTAATAACTAGGTACGGGTGGGTATAGTGGATACAATCGTATCTATTAACACTTACAAGCTGTTAACTTTCGACCCTAGTCTAACTCCATGGAAAGTACATAACTCTGTCTGTCCGTCTGTCTGTTAGTAACCTTTTCATGCCTTAACGGCTGAACGGATTTCAATGAAATTGGGCACACAGGTAGACCGTGACCTAAGACAGGACATAGAATACTTATTATCACAGTAGTAGGTTTCGCAAATTAGTCCCGAAGTTTCGCAAATTAGCCCCACAGTTTCGCAAATTAGCCCCGCAGTTTCGCAAATTAGCGCCGCAGTTTCGCAAATAAGCCCACGGAAACGTAGGGTTCCCGTGAGCTAATTTGCGAAACTGCGAGCAAAAGTTAGTGTGACATAAATATGCAAATAAAGATTAGCCAAACGCTTAGGTCCCGCCTTCCTAGACATTATTTATTGCAGCCGTAACGTACGTTGCGTCTTTATAGCCAAACAAAGACCCATCTACTCGCCTTGGTCGCCAATAACCAGTCTTTGTTCGCCAATCTATATTTTTGCTCTCAAATGTAGTGACCCACTGAAGTGACAAAGACTTTAAGCAAGGAAGCTTTGGTTAAAGTACTACAATTGACAGTAACCGCCATTTACTTGCTTGCTGTTGTTTTTATCTTATAAAGAGTTGGCTTCGACTAAGTGGGCCTCATTTTTGTACAAGATGATACAAGAAAGGCGTAATTTTTATGCAATATGTCATATTGCATAAAAATTACATATTGCATAAAAATTACGCCAGTTTTAATATCATATTAAAAATGGCGTCATTTTTAAACAAGAAGGTATAAAATTTAGCGCCGTTTTAAATAAAAAAATTGGGGTTGATGGTCTTATGCATAAAATAAGCATATTCAGCCTAAACTGCTGGAACACAGACCTCCGATCTATGAGAGATTTTTCTTATGATTTTATCAATATTGCGACACATAAGAAAGTCTCAACGAAATAAAGTAAACAAAAGAACAATCAACGAAGCATAAAGTTCTGTTTCTCCGAAAAAAATTATCGCAGTTTAACTGGGAGTCAGTTAAACTGCGATTATTTTTTAAGGGTTTAAAACATAATTAACATACTAATTGACAAGTTAACAAGTCCCCGTGCTGTTGAATCATTATTATCAACAAAACATGTGAATTTCGTAATAAAAACCTAAATGGACATCGATACAAATTATAGCCATTATTCACCAGCTACTTACAAACTGCAGTACATTCATCTTTGAAGTTACCATTACGAAAAAAAAACATAACCATTTTTTATGACCTTACGAAAGTTCAGTAAGTAGCACCTGATTATGGGAAAATGGTAGGTCATGTTATACTGGTTTTTGTATGAATGATTGACAGACAGACAAGCGACAAATGAGACGTGTCGTTGTCGAAGAATGTCGGTTAACAATAGAAAATAGGTGCGACTTGCAAAATTTTTGGGGGCATGTGGCTCCTACTATTGCATTAAGTAAAGAGCAGGTTGCTTATCTAGAACTACTGGTCCAGCGAACTATAATATGTGTTAAAAGTATGGACTCCATACTTTCCAAAACTTGTCGACGTAAAATACGCCTCTACCTCTACGTCGGTATAATACAAAAAAAATCGGAAAATTTTAAACGATCAGAATTAACGCATTTTGTGAACCAAAGTGGAAATGGTAAGTTTGAGTAGCGGGTAGATCACAGCTTGGCCGCAGAGCAGTGGAATGGCGCATATTTCAAGAAGACTGTTGAATCTCGTTCAAACGAAGGTCAGCATAGAAACATAATGCTGACCTTTGTTTAAACGAGATTCAATAGAACTCGCACCAGTGGCAAACCTTGACAAACTTTAATTTACCCTTAATACCTTATCTTTTAAACTAAACGTTTCGACGTTAAACCTCAAACATGACCACGCCAATACCATAAAAGGAAACAAGATAAAACAAAACTGGACATGCAAAATCTTATCTGCATAGTCTAAAAGCAAACGCAGTCAATTGTTTCCGAACGCGTGGACAGTTAAATAATCGCGGTTCACAATTGGAATAGGTACCGACGAGGTATACATGCTGCTGGCAGGCCAGTTCACGTTCTCCCGGCGTACGATGCGCACACGCATAGCGTATCAGTGACAACCCTAACGTAACCCCGCCCCGAAAATATCGATGTTGCCAGCGTACGTGATAGTATTTGTGAAAGTTGCAAGTGTAATGAAAAGCTCTGAAAATGTTCGAGTTTAATAAACGCGGTAAGTTTCGAAGACACGAATGTTTATGTTGATACTTAATTCGGGACAACGCTTGTAGGATGAAAAGCAATAATATTGGGCCGCTAGCGTGTTCTGGAATAGTAAATTGTCTAGGAACTTCATCTTGTCTGTCTGTGGATGTCTGAATTTCCTATTTGCACGGTCCAAAACGATGGTTAGAGGTTATAGTTTCAGATCAAACAGAAGATAAACAAAGTTGATACAATTAATACTATCTCTATTCAATCTAAAATGGTATTCTACTACTGTACTAAACATACCTTCATCGTCATAAAGCTGCGGTTTCTAACCTACCTAAGTACCTAAAATTAAACTATTTATCAGGAACAAACTAACGATTACAACAGGTTTTAGCACCATACGTCACACAAAATTTGTATACAAAGAGGATATAATATTCGATCTAATGTTGCGCATTTTCAAGGTGGTTTTCGCGTAATATTTTTTATTAAAAGCCCAGAATATCAGGTTTTGCCGTGATTGCTATGCGAGTCTCATTTGAATTTCAAATAGTATAACAACGAACAATTATTGAGTAGTTCTATCTATCCTACGGCAACAGCTGTGACCTGACGGACGATCACGTCTTTACTCATTGTTTTGAACAGCTGACGTACTTAGAAACTTCTTGGAGTCATTGATTCTTGATTCCCCAACAATCTTCAGGGCCACAGAAGAAGAGTCAACCCTGGCCTACAATATTAATCCTGTCAGTCAAATAAATTAAGTATAAGAGGTAATGATTGAAAAATCTTACGTCAAGTTCAAAGTGGACATTACCATAATCAAACAAACAGTGAACTTGCCATTTGCACCATTTTAATGATATTTGCATCATAATTTATTCAATCCTAATATTTATATTGCAAGCAGCCTTCATCAGGATCAAGGTCTAGTTTAATTTGTCTACTAAGTTTGCATGCGAGTAGCATCAATTCGACTTCCTTAAATATTTTTTTTGGTGGAATCAAGGTGTAACATGACAAAAGCCTTTTTTCAAAAATAAACAATGTGAATGGATTTATTCAGATCATCTTGACTAGTGATGCTTCTCCAGGATCAATGGCCATTTGTATCTCATTGGCTTCCGTCATTTTTCGGTCTCTAGTTTTGTTTGCCAGTATAGCTATTTTTTTCTTGTTGCTATGTGCAGATTTGTAATATCATCATCGATGAGGAATTTTATAAAATGTATCTTCTATTGTCCCTATTTGTGGTTAGTTCCCATTCAGTTCACGTCAGTCGAAATGGATCACTAATAAAAAAGAAAGTCTGTGTCAAATTCCTTTGATTTATATTCGTATTGAGATTAGTGCCTAATAGAGCCATTTGTACACTATGCCAGTGTTACGGACAGCCAAGTCCTCGACGGAACGAGTTTTCATGTAGCTCCAATTTTAAGTTTTTATTATGCTCTCTTGTTTGTGTGTTTTTTGTGTTTTTTTCAACAACGGTGTTGAAAAAAACACTACAAAGTGAAAAATAACTTTAATTTCGGAAGTCGGTGTCTTTGGTTTTGTATTTTCGCTTTTTTGCCACCGACTTCCGAAATTAAAGTTATTTTTCACTTTGTAGTGTTTTTTTTGGAAGTCGGTTGTTTTTTTTTTAGTTTTTTTTTTTTAATTTTTAGTTTTGGTACCTACCTACCCCACACAAGTTCGAATAACACTACCAGCGACGCAATTAACAGTGACAGGAAGTTATCATCATAATATCATCCTTAAAATGAATGAAGTCCAAACACAAGGTAGCTACTGTAAAACGTTGAGGAGTTCCCATGACTGTAACTTGTCTTCATCATCATCATTCATAATGACAGTCACAACCCATCTAGGTGTAAAGTTCTCATCAATATAAATTAATCAAGCCAAAAACCAGGTAATTGCTGTAAATCGTTGAGGAGTTCCCTCAACTGTCTTTCGGCTCCATCACCAGATCGACTCCAGACCTTCATTAAATAGTAGTGCTTTAAAATGCTTAATGAAAAAAATTAACAAACGCAGTACGATTTTGAAAGGTTCCCCTCGATTTGGCTGGGATGCCATCAGCAAATCCTGGTTTCCTTATAATTTTTTTTGAGGAGTTCTCTCAAGTCGTCAATGGATTTCATCATCAGAACTGAATTTTGATCAAAATAGGACCAATCTGAAAGTATTACCTTTCAGATAAGAAAAGAATTTTCTAAATCGGTTCATAAATGACGCCACCCGTGAAATACTTATCATTGAGAAGTTCCGGTGGCCATCTGTGGACTTCTTCATCAGTTCCACTTCACCAAATGATACTTTCTGAATGCAAATGCTTAACTGGTTGCTGAAAATAACGAAATCGCTATGTGTAATGTGCCTATAATATTTGAGGAATTCCCTCAATTTGTCATGGATTCCATCATCAGAACTGAATTTTGAAAAAAATGGGACCAATCGGGAAGTATATCCTTTCAAATAAAAAAAGAATTTTCCAAATCGGTTCATAAATGACGGAGTTCTGAGGTAACACACATAAAAAAAAAATACAACCGAATTGAGAACCTCCTCCTTTTGGGGAAGTCGGTTAAAAATAAACAATGTGAATGGATTTATTCAGATCATCTTGACTAGTGATGCTTCTCCAGGATCAATGGCCATTTGTATCTCATTGGCTTCCGTCATTTTTCGGTCTCTAGTTTTGTTTGTCAGTATAGCTATTTTTTTCTTGTTGCTATGTGCAGATTTGTAATATCATCATCGATGAGGAATTTTATAAAATGTATCTTCTATTGTCCCTATTTGTGGTTAGTTTCCATTCAGTTCACGTCAGTCGAAATGGATCACTAATAAAAAAGAAAGTCTGTGTCAAATTCCTTTGATTTATATTCGTATTGAGATTAGTGCCTAATAGATCCCTTTGTACACTATGCCAGTGTTACGGACAGGCAAGTCCTCGACGGAACGAGTTTCCATATAGCTCCCATTTTAAGTTTTTATTATGCTCTCTCTGTTGTTCTACTAAAATAGAAGATGGTTAGTAAAATGTATATACTGATTAATAAAAATGGAACTGGTTCTTCATTAACTTCTCAAAAAGTATATTATTATCGATCCAGTACAATCTTAGAACAAGCTACATTTCCAGCAAAAAAAGGCAGTACATTTCTAAGTATCTGCCAAAGCTGCGCTAGACCCTAGTAAAAAGGTACTGACGTAAATGTCTCGTGCAAATACACTGAGTTAGCTTCTGAACTCAGTAGCAGCAATGCACTCATTCATACGTGCAAATATCTAGTATTTTTACGTATGAGTGCATTGCAGTTTTCAAGTCCATTGCACATATTGAGAATATTTTACCTGTTTGTTTCATTAAATACTCAAAGGAAATCACTACTTACCACATGAATCTTCTTTTAACTTGGCTAACGCTTTAATTTATAGTGAAGCATAAATATAATAATATAGACTATTAGATATATAGTCTTAAAATACTTAGTAAAAATAATATTATTATATGGGTACATGCCGTAAATGTATAAAAAAGGACGTAACGGGTAAGACTGGCAGCCGACCCTTAAATAGTTGTGAATAGGCTAGGCCAGGGGTCGGCAACATACGGCTCTTTCGATATAAACTTTCGGCACCCCAGTTCCATATGCAAAAATTATAGTTATTAGCCAGATTTCACCAAACTTTTAAAATGCATGCAAAGCCAATGCTCCTGATGATTGTAACTATCAATTATGAAATAGCTGTAATGATATTAATTATTTTATTATTCTAGCAGCTAGCTAAAATAATATAATATGTTTTGTACTGAAAACATTTGTTTGTATATGAATAAATATTATTTCGTAAAGACATTTATTTTAAATAAAAATCAAATTAAGTAAATACTATATTATTGGCTCTTTAAAAACTGGATTTTCTTTTTTAATTGTATGTAACTTATGGCTCTTCCGTCTCAAAAGGTTGGCGAACCCTGGGTTAGGCAGATGATGAGATGAGCAGAAAATAGTTTTTGATGCCCTATGAAAAATTGGCTAAAACGGTTAGCCTCTTAACCACAACTCCTTAACTCCCACAGCACATAAAAGTAAACTTGTAAATAATAGTGTCATTAACGCAGCGTATGATTAGCGCAAGTAAGTGGCGCATGTAGGTGAGATGTCAGGCACGCGCCGCACGTTAGCGTTGAATCACGTGGTCTTTAGCGGCCATCCATAAATTACGTCACACGTAAAGGGGGAGGGAGGAGTTCAACAAAGTGTGACATCGTGCGACAGGGGGGGACGAGTCATAAACCTCGAGACGTCACATGTATGGGTCATTCTACCGAAACACAAAAATTTTGTTCGCTTCAAATAATATCGTAGTTCCGTAAATTACAAATACTTTCAAAACCAATTTTTCATCTTCATGACCTTATCTAACATCTCAATTAAGAATTTTAATATTAACTAACATATTTTCTTTATTTTTAGCAGTACAGTACGTGATGACTCACGTCCTGTAGAATGTTCGCAACATAGGTTGTAACATTGAAGTGTCTCTAAAAAATATTTAGAAGTATTCGAATGTTAAATCACAACAATTAACATGTTAATTATATCACAAAGAAGCAACCAGTATAATATTAAAAAATATATCTTATTCTTTAAAAAGTTATAAAACATTCTACAATGTTCGTGCAAAATAATCACGCCTGTAGAAATAAATTACACAAATTGTAGACTTTTTATTTTTCAAGTAACAACAATATTTTCTATGCCTAGGAACCCAATACGATGTAATGTCATAATAGTTTCAGCCATAATTTCGCAAGTGATTGCAGTTCAGAGATTTTGAAATTTAAAAGAGCGTTCTACACCAGTGTCAAAGTTCATTCCTCACTCCTGTACTCTACAAAAAAAAGTAAGTAAACAATTTATAAACCTAGTTTGGTTATGGCCTCATTAATAAGATGGTTAATTATCTAAATCAAGTGAATTCGGATTTCATTACCTCAAATTTTGCACCGCTTACGTATTTTTTATGTGAAAACTTCACCTCTGTAGAACTCACTCCTGTCGATGTAGCTTTCTACAGAAGAGATTTGCTCGTTTTCCTTATATATTTTTTCTTGTTTTAGAAATACACACTTAAGCTTATAATTTAACTAACGTAGAATGCTGTTTTTTTATTGCGCCGTAATGATTTTCTGCACTGCACAGCTTTTTTACTATCTTTATCGACAGAAGTGACAAATGTTCTCTACAGCACTTCTGTTTATGCACGGCTTTTCTTTACTTTTACAATTATGGCGGGTATAAGGCGATCAGAAAAAGAGCGCTTGAAAGAGCAAAAAAAAGTCTGGATTCAATCGGCACATTTTGGTGGTTCTAAACCCCAAATTTCGTTACATAGGTACTACAGTTTTATATTCACATGGCACAGACAAGGATTCTATTCAATCATTTTGCTCTATTTCCAAAAACTTGAGACATGATCCTGTTTTGATCTGCGCACATCTTAAACCCATTAGTGATCACATTGAAAGTAAAATCCCAAATTTAACAACCATACATTTCCAAAGCGATGGCCCTTCATCACAGTATAGAAATAAGTCTCTCTAATAAGAAAACACAATAAAACGTTCTGATAATTTTCTGAAATGTGTTCCTAATAACAACATTGTGTATTCGTCAGACGAAGAAAATATTTTCTAATGTTCCCTTCTTTTCAAATTTTTATTCTACAGGAATATTATGACTGCGTCATTTCTGTAGATTTTTTTGATATATTTTTTTAGTATTATATAACTTAATATTGCGATTT
Source organism: Conistra vaccinii (assembly GCA_948150665.1). Classification (NCBI taxonomy): domain Eukaryota; kingdom Metazoa; phylum Arthropoda; class Insecta; order Lepidoptera; family Noctuidae; genus Conistra; species Conistra vaccinii. Next base: position 9,363,697 of record OX411323.1, on the reverse strand, counting down.
GTAATTGGCATATTATGACTGTTGGCATCAAAAGCAATTCGAACTGATTATTATTTGATGTAAGTTTACTTATGAAGTTAGTAGTTTTAGGAAAACTGTCACTCATGGCGAAATTAACATCACCCCTGTCGATGTGATAAAAACAAAATGTACAATTTTTTCATAATATTATTGTGCTTGATCTCTGAATCTATTTTTAAGATGATAATTATATTAAAGCTTATTATACTAAGAAAATAAAAAGTTGATTTTGTAAAAACGAAAATATATTTAATTTTTTATCCATTCGGTAGAATGACCGGTATAGTTTTAATACTCAAAACTTCAACTCTCACGAAAAACTTTATTACCAACTCTATCAAAGTCTTGTTCTGCCTAGCCTTTTCGCAACTATGTTGGGGTCGGCTTCCAGTCTAACCGAATGCAGCTGAATACCAGTATTTTATATGGAGTGACTGCCTATCTGACCTCCACCACCCAGTTACTGGGTAATACGATACACAACTATTAATAGGCATTATGATTAATTTAAAATGGCAAAATATGAGATGTCACACAAATATGACATCCAGTGACAAGGACGGGCCTCCAAAAATCATAAAAATCGTTGGATGTAATTTGTGGCCCCTTACTAATTCGTGGGCTGAGCCGGTGCGGTAGAACTAGGAGATCGGGTACTTATTGTTGTATAATATTGATATTTTGTAGGTTCCTTTAAATATTATCATCATTACAGCGTAAAAGTCTCTGCTTGGACGTTTCCAGAGCTCTATGTATTCATAAAAACTTTTTTTGTCCTGCGCTTTTAAATATATCTTTTATAATATTAAACACAACTAACTATTTAGACTAGGCACTAAATTAAATGACTAACTAACTGCAAATAAATACAAAAAGTAAAGGAAAATTCTTAAAAACTCAATTTTGCCATAATCATAACATCCAAACAATTCGTAGTGCGATTATTTGGCGTTGCCATGGGATTTATGAACAAAGAAGCCCCAGCACGCGAAGCATGACAACTGTAGACACGGGTCTTGTCGAGAGCTTGTCGACGGAAGAATAGACAAAATGACAGATAAACAATCACAATCTGTAATTTTGTCTATTACAGTAAACCCGTAGAAAACCCGTATCTATGGTTGTCATGCTACCCGTGCAGACTTCTTCCTTCTAGTGCACTAAAAGCTGTAGAACTACATAAAAGTGTACGACAAAAGATGCATCCGAATCGTAAAACTAAAAAAACAGCTTCTTTTATCCATGAACACACAACAGCTTCTCATAATTTTCCTGCCCTGGTCCCATGTTACTTGGGGCGTAGGCGTAGGCGCAACACGTTTTATTTTTCCACTCTCCCCTGTTAACCGTCACGCTATCATTCATTATCATAATCATAATCATCATAATCATAATCATAATCATCATAATCATAATCATAATCATCATAATCATAATCATAAATCTTTATTTATATCAACATCATAAATATTATTACAGGCACTGGTTAATAAAATGCACCATCTTAAATAGAGAAAAGTGTCTGATGTAGGAAGATTCTGAGTTACAGATCACCCGGCTCTCTTATATAGGACGTTAATTTACAAAAACAGTAGAGTCAAGATACATGGTATAACAAAAGTTTGAAAAACCTAACAAAATTAAAAGAAAATGAAAGAAAAGCAATCATCAATCAATATCTTCTCTTTCAAATCATTCCTTACACAATCTTTTCTTGGCCTTCCACTCCCGCTATCTAATTACACAACACATTTTTGTAAACGATTCCGACTAATTTGACAGTCCAATAATATTCATTGCGTTATTTACGTTTTTGACCAGATTTTTTTTCGAACTTATCAAATTCTGATTGATCGTGTATTACGTAATTAGGGTACTGGTCCAAAATGCTCTAATTTAACATATATTTTTTCCAAATCATTGACACTACTTGTTTAGGCGTGAACTTCAGCATAAAATCATTAAAATTCGGCTATCGTCGCCTTAAGGGGGAGGCGTGAAAATTGTTTCGCTGTTACACTGTATAGATGTACCTATTCTCTGAGGTCAAGTTCCAGGCTTGACTCTCCTCTATCCCAATAGTAATGTGCTTCCTGTGCCATTAATAAAAATAACCTGTTGTCATGATCTATTCGTGACGTTTGGAGAAGGGCCTAATCAAATCAGGGATTGGCTAACTCATGCTATCTGTATGTCAATTACTTTAATAGAATCCTGTCCCAATATAGACTTCCTGTCAGCAAATCGGTCACTTTGTTACTAGCCATTTACTGAAGAAGCATATCTGATAAGGCTATATCCTGAAATGATGTTTCTATTGGTAGGTATGGTATGTGGATTTTTGGTCATCTAGAGTCTCTTTAGTTAAGGGGGATGCGCCAAGGTAGCCCGCGAAATTCAAATTTTCTTTCGTTTTTTGCAATTTGCAGGTCAGTTTCAGGTTGTATGTTGATTTAAATATGATTCGCAGTCGAATCAAATGTTTACTTATAGAATTATAATCATAAAAGTCATCAATACAATTACTCTCTAAGTTCATGAAAGTGTATTGAATGACTATTTTCATTAAATCATGACATTTGACACCTTTGCTAACTTAAGAAGTTGTATTGCTAATTCTAATGATTATAATTCTGTAAAACCATATTTGTTACGGTCGCGACACATATTTTAATCAACATACAACCTGACACTGAGCTGCAAATTGCAAAAAAACGTAAGAAAATTTGAATTTCGCGGTCTACCTTGGCGCATCCCCCTTAAAGTTAGAATGCAGCTCTTTTATTATGTGTTTTTTTTTTAAATTATGGAATTAGATTATTCTTTTACATACAGATCACATCTTTGCATTCTTTATTAACAACATTGTCAAACGAGGAAAAACTGGTTAAACAATACAAATATACTATCTTAACAAATAGGTACAGTGTGCTACAAGTTTCCGCAGACTTAAGCAAATAGCAGAAAATTTTAAACAGACTGTATACGTTAACGTTTATTTATTTTATCCTCAATATAAAATTATGACATAACCTCGAATTTCTATAGAATTTTAAACATAATACATACAGTGAGAGGACATGCACCTGCACCATTACTGCACCTACTAACCAAGTACAAATAGTTATAAGGTTAATTCTGTACTCCGACACTACAGCCCACTTTAAAGTTGACGATTGCTTAATAAATGAAGAATGAATGATATTACTGTCATGTTATTATGCAAGCGCATTTATAAGTAGTGTTTGGACGTAAAGGTGCAGGCGGATCGTTAATTTACTGGATTTCTTGATTTATTTTATTGAAGCGGCTTTATTTTATTTATGTGTAAAGAAACGTCTTACTAGCTGACAGCTGCTGCGAGCCACCCAACAAAGTACGTGTTTACCAATTTTGTCATTCTTAGGTTGAGTGCTTTGGGTGAGTCGTTCAATACCTTGGACACAAGAACTCAAAATCCGAAAATTTCCAGCTCGAAATTAAGTTAGAGTTCTAACTTTGAGTTCTGAGTTAGAACTGTAACTTAATTTCCTTAAAAACAGTAGCCCTTAATTCATTGTTTCAAAGTTTTTTACTCTCCAGTGAATGACACCCACCTGATGATAATTGATGATCAGGCCGAAAGGTGGAAACGAGATTCACCCGGAATCCGAACCACAGAACAACTGGCCATCGTTATCTCTAACTGCCGAAACACAACAATCTCATCACCTTTGTACGTATTTTTCTGTTCTTTTCTTCTTGTCTGTTGTTAAATGTGTGTACATAAATGGTTAAATAAATAAAAAATAAACAAAACTGTTAACATTGTAGTTATGGCAACAGACAATAAGATGGTGGTGAACAAGCCCTATCACCAACCAAACCGAGCAGAAAATTTTGCCCCGACGGGGAAATTGACGCGGGACCGTCTGGGTCTGAGACAGGTGGTCTAACCACTATACCACCGAAGCGGCTTTGCAGTTCACTCGCTTCCTAACCACATTTAAGTATACCCTTTTATTCTACACTAGCCTGTTGGAGTGGACCTAGACCATTAATCTGTGGTAAAGATATAAAGTGATATTTCGGCATCCAAGAACCCATGGCCATGGTAAAAACAAAACAATGTAGGTGACCCAATTTACTACAGCACAAATACACATATTCCATAAATCATAACAATAACGCTTTCTCTTGTCATAGCTGTCATAATTTCCTGTTATTTAATAAAAGATCAGCTGAACAGGCATAATGGTGGTACATAGATAATATTCATTATAAAAGCACAATGCAATGAAATTCCACCATTTATCGTGGCGTGTGAAGGATCCCCAGTTTAGTTCAACCCATTTTGCTATTACAGACTATTATCGTTAAGTGATACTTATGGATCATTATGTCGGGATCCTCGTGATGTTGGTTGTGATAGTTTAAACGATGACTAGTTGTGTAAAGTCTGTCGGGCGGGACCCAAACTTAAGGAAACGGAAATCTAAACCAACATTCCTAAACTGGTTTAGGTTTTTCTGTCAGGGGTGACACAAAACTGCAAACAAGACGGTTGCTTTGCTAGTTATTGTTTGTTATTTTATTATTGAGTTGTTAAGAGGGCAAACAGCGAATCTATTAGTTCTAACCTCTAATAGGTATATTTTTTTTTTGGTGGGAAATCATCAACTAACTTCTCCCGCTCTGGTCGGAGGGCGTGTCAGATTCTTACTGACTAAAACCTACCCGTGTTCCTACAGTTGCCTGTACGTTGCCAGGGGCCACTGTAACCCTTTAGAACTTTCCCGCAACACCTCTGCTAGGCCTCTTGTTCAATGTTCATATATTTTGTCATCTGCGTCAGTCACATACTCACATTCAGGGTCTTTTCTGTGACCGCTTCTAAGTCATCTGATCGACCAGCGGATCAATGGGCCTCTTGTGTTATTAACCCAACCCTATCGGATGATCAGCACTGTGTGCTTCAACCATGCTCATAGTAGTCATCTCATAATTCGTGTTGATCGTATTATGCGGACCAATGACCGTTTTGAATGGATATGACGCATTTTTAAATCTTTTGTTTTATTTTTTGGTAGGTATTTTTGTGCGTCTTTCCTGTGGGTAATAAATACTTTTGTTTCTTTCTTTTTTTTCCTCAAATAATGTACTCCCAAATATTAATTAAATTTATTTATTTATTTAAGGATTACCAACGAGATACAGTACAATCATCTTTTACAATAATAAAAACTTAAAAAATATAAATTAACCTGTAATGCACACTCAATTACAGGTAACCACAGCTTACACATTATCATCATAGAATCACATGCTCTGAATACATAATTAAATTAAATTAAGAATACATAAAAAAAAAAACAATATATATACATGCTAATAAAAAAGTTTAAACTTACACGGAAAAAATACAGTAAAACCAAGCGTTAACTTGGTAATCAATATTATGTCTGAATTAATTAATTATAAAAAAAATATAAAAAAAATTATGAATAAAAAGTAAAAATTATAAAAAAAAAATGTTTAAATATGAATTATAAATTAAATTAAATTAGATATAAATTAAAATACGGATTAAGCTATCCGTTTACTTACCTACTTCTTCTTTCTTTAGCCCCTTCTTCTTCTTTTCGTATTCTTCTCCTTCTTCTTCTAGTCGATGATAGAAAATGTATGTTAAACGAGTTGGGCCCAGTAGGTGGCCACGCCAATTGCGGCATCAGTGGCGTTTTTTAGATCCTCAGAAGTGCAGGTGTGTGGACACTTTGAACACTCCAGCATATGGGACATAGTTCGGTTAAACCCCTAAAGAAGCATATTGATGACCCTTAAGTCTTTGAAGAACTACATAGATTATTACACTGACCGTGTCATTAATTATATATAGATATAGATAGTATGTAGATACTATCAAAATTATATCTAGTCATACATTGCTGCAGTCAGCTAACATCGCCCTTACAAGGGACCTCATAATAATTTTATGACGTGATTAACCTCAACATGGTTGTATTTTCACATGGACGGACCTTACATAATAACCTGACCATACTTGTGCATTTGCCTAGAGACCTAGACAAAACAGTAATATCGATATATAAGGACGGGAAATTATAATTTAGTATGCAGTTGTAGGAAAAGTAAGTAGGTGGGTACTTATAAAGATAAGGGATACTGCATTTCCACGGATTTCAGAATTTTACTTATTTACGATATTCCGACAAAATAATCGTAATTTTCTCCTAACTACATATAACGTTTTTATTATGTAGCCTTTCGACTTTTTATGTCCCACTATGGGCGAATTTCACCAATAAAACTGAACGTGATCAGCACCCTAATTGCGTAAATAATTTTCAAGCACAATACGAACGATTTTGGAGGAAATTTCTACTTCGTTTATTCTGAAGTTTCGAAGACGAAAAATTCGTCTGGTTTGACAACGTAAATAACGCAATGTATGTTGTTGAAATGTCAAAATGAAAGGCATTGCTATTGTAAGTCTATTATGCAATTACCCCACAGCATAATAGAAAAGGGTTTTGTCGACGGAAGAATAGACAAAATGACAAATAAACAATCACAATATGTAATTTTGTCTATTCTTCGGTCGACAAAACCCGTAGAAAACCCATTTCTATGATTGTCGTGCTACGCGTGCTGGTCATGAAGCATGTTTAAGAGCTAGTGTCATCATTGCTCTGGAAAAACTAGATATATTTTGTATATGTAGCTACGTACCTACGACGTCTTAAATGAAAGAATGACAATTGCCAGCTAAGGCGCTTCAGATTATTGAATGCCTCTTAGAACCCAAGGAACCTAATTTCTAATCTATCATTAGTAACATAGTAACAGAAAACAGTTAGAGCTCACACACCGTTCTTTAAGGGCGTATGTACCCACACATGAAACAAGGCACGGGCAGGGTACTTTATTAATTACCGAACAGACACCGGCAATTGAGACCGACCTTCACCAATGGACAGGTATACGCTTCATAGAATGTGTGTAAACGGACTGACCGCTTTTGATTGGCTGTTTTATGTCCCATTCTGAGATGTCGGGTCAGCCTGGACGTTCGAACTTTAACTTTAAACATACTTGACAAGGATGTCTCACTGTGAGATGTCAGGTCTTGGGACGTTCGAACTTTAAACTTTAAATGTCTTTATATGAGTCATCTTTTTTTGTACGCTGTGTGTATGCTGTGTGAATAACTAGACGGCGGCGCTCAATTAAACCAGGAAATGGCATATCAACAAAATTCCGCTGAGTTATCATGTGCTTACCTGCAATACCTACTGAGTATTTAAATTAAGGAGGTGTAGAAGTGTTTCGCAAACAGACTCACCAAGCTTTCCTGGGATGTGCTAAGTGGACCTTCCGTAACATCTATTACCAAATTGATGTATGACAGACAATTGCTATGAACAATTTTTAAGGTAAATGCTGCTCACAGGTAACAGTCTAACAGCATCCTCAATATAAAAAAGATTCCAAACTCTCCTTTATAGTTCCCACTTCCAACAGCTTCGCGTGAACTAATAAAAGAAACATCATTATCAATTCCTCCTTCCTTCCAAGGAACATTATAAGCGCGGAATTTTATTCTACGAGGTTTTCCGCAATAAGTGCAGGTCCTGTGGGAGGGAACATCCGAGACTACTCATCATCACTTACAGACTTACTGTGTTAACTGTAAAGTATAAAGATCCACCACATCCTGATGGGTACAAGGACGAAAGTACAGCCAAAATTTACACCTCACATGAATTTGCCGTGTTGGCCATGGCCATAAAGCCATTTCATTCAACTGTTGTGATTTGCATAAACGGACAATTTAAATTGGTCCACGATTTTACCTTAATGGAAACATTCTGGTAACGACAGTTTTCAGGAACACCATTTTTCTAATAGGTTGTGATTAGGTTAAGTGTAGGCCTAGGGCTATCAAGATTGCGATTTTCTTTTGAAAATGACGTCGTCAAGAAAATTATAGAACGTATTATAAAATAAGATAAAAACATATATGTATTTGTTTAAGTTAATAGCAGCAATACTTTAATTTTTATCGAGGTTCCCAAATTCAGAATCATCTTCTTCTTCTTAGCGAATCGATTCGATGGCAAGTAAGGTTAAAAAAATTCAAATTTTATATTTAGGTAGTCCACATTTCTGCCACGTGAACTCCGTTCACTGACGCAGTGATAATATTCTCAATTGCATAGGTAGGGGGTATATAGGGGCATGCGGCACAAGATGGAAGGTGGGCCATTGTCTGCGGAGAGACGGTGTAGGTATATACACTTGAGGTCCGATTCGTTCGTACAACCCCTTCTGTGGAGATTCTCTTTGCTACGGCCGACTTGGGTTCATAGTCTATTTAAAGATTTCCAAGTCGTCCACGGTAACGCGTGCCCAGGTGTAAGGCTCTCAGATAATTTATTCCATTAAATACGCCGAAATGTTGTAAGTACTGTTAAATTCTGCTACTCGATAACAGATGGCAGTAGTATCTACATTTTCGTTCAACTTCGTTTACCAATTCCACAGATAATATAGCCAATTCGCACCCAATTTAAAATTAAACTATTTTTTCATACTAATTTAATTATGCAATACGACTAGACTCGGCTACATAGCGCCATGCATGTTACATCATAGTATTCGTAGTATTAGACAAGTAATTAAGAACGCAGTTGCTGGGCTAATTGAATTTGACATGACACTTGTGAACTCTTGAGTTTTAGACACAGATCTGATCTAGGAGAGTTCTATTATAAATCTTCGTATTATAAAATTTGTTTACTGTGAACGTATATTATGTAGTTGATTATAAATTATGGGTTATCTAGGTAGGATTTTCGATTTACGATCTTAGGGAAACTTGATATAAAACCAAATAACTTAGGTCATCCACCTAGCCAATTAGCCATTTTAATTTTCATAACTATATTTTCTCATTTTAATTGTACTAATATAAGAGGAAATAATTAAGTAATAAAAATATTTAATGCATGCTAATTTAGGATGATAAGGGCAAGCGAATAATAATTGCAATGCTTGTAAAAGGCTGCTAAGTCATAAGTACTAACATAACATAACACCAACTTTGTACACTTAGTTCGCAATAAACGTTTGGCTTTGACTTTGAATTATACTTAGCATAACCAGCATATAGCATTCCCACTGTTGGGATATAGGCCTCCTCTCTGTGAGATCCCAGTAAGCAATAAAACCTTGCTCCATCAATTTTGAAAATATGTAAATAAGTCACGTAACTGAATTAAAACTGCCTTGTTGGTCTAGTGGTCGCAAGCGCTACTGCTGAGCTGAGGTCCTGGGTTCAATTCCCGGGTCGCACAAAAGTGTTAATGGGTTATTCCAACAGGAATTTCTCAGTAGCAGCCCGGAGTTTGGATCTGCCCGGTTATTGGCAATAGGCCTCCTATTACATGGGACTTAAAAATAACTGGCGAAATATGGGTGTACTATAACTATACCTCTGCCTAACCCTTCGGGTATTATAGGCGTGATGTTATGTTATGTTATAGTTACTTAAATCAATATATATTTCCCAGGTACTTCCATAAATGTCGAAGAAACAACAACACAGTAAACCGAAACCCACAATGAAGTCAGAGGACGCGTTAACTAAAATGCCTGCCATTAGAAAATATGTGAGGACACTGTTGTGACAATTGTTAACCTTCAAACAATGACGGAAGCGGCTTCGTCCTATGAAATGCAATCTCGAAACGAAGAACAAAATGATGGGAAAACTAACCCAGGGCTGTCTGCTGGCAAAATATTCTATAAACCTGGGGTCATTGAGGAAGAGACGGATGAAACAAGTGTTTTCGACAGCTCCGTGGTTGACACCCCTATGCTTGGAATAGGGCTGGGTGGTAGTGGGTTCCTGAGGCCACCGCAGATATACCCGTCGAGCAGTCTTCACAGGATACCTACATATGCCAGCTCGATTGGACAAAGCACTGTATACCGACAGGATACTTGCAGGTAAATTATTGATCGACACTTTAATAACTAATAAAATAATATTGCTACTTTCTAGTCCCATAGATAATAAGAAAGCTGTTCGAGCTTGCTGAAAACTTTCCTTCCTTGTCTTGACTTGACTTGTTCCACTGATAAAATATTGTTTATTGATCATTTCATTCATGGTATTATTTTATTTTATTTATTTTAATTTTATTTATTCGGACAACAAGGATCCATGATGTTAGTAATACCTTAAAGCTAGTGTTAGTAGTAAATTATTTGAGTTTGTAATTGAAAGACATTTTGCACAGAAGATGACCAAGTAAGGTACAAATTTCTCACTTGGCCATCATCTCCACAAAATGCCTCAGAATGGGAGAATAAAAGCTCTCTGACACTGTTTTCAGAATGCTGTTGCTACTGGCCCGTGTTCTAGTGACTAATGATGCGACTTTTTTTCGAATGATTGCATGAAAGTCGTCAGTTCGATTCTGTGCAAACATTTCCGATGCACTACAGAAACGGGGCAGTCTCAAGAGCATTCTGAAAATATTATTTTATTATCCTCCTCAGCGGCAAGGTGAATAACTTTATCTTAGGCTTAGCTTCATACCTTTCAATTTTGTGACCACCTCCTGTTGCTAAAGATACTCACAGAAAAGAAAGACAATGAATCAGACCAAGGATTCTACGAGTTACTGAAACCAATTTCTTGATTATCTTCGTCAACATCCTGTCCTATAATGACAACTTCATTACAACGAAAGCGATAAGTGTCAATATAACCCTACACATGCAGTTCTTTAGGTCAACGGAGACTTTATGAACGATCATTAATCACTTTATATTGTCATTAATTGCAATTATTATAAGGAATGCCGTTAACTTAGCTGTTTGTACAACCATTTGTATGCCGTGAATCAATCCTTGAGTCGCCGATATCTAATCGTAAAGATAATAACCTGACTTATCGAAATAGTTTTGTAGAATGAGTTATTCGCGTGTGTATTTGCGACTGCTTTGTGTCGTACTGAAATAATTTATTCCTTAATTTTCGTGTTTTAAAACATGGTGTCTGTGCGGTAAAGTTCAAGTGTAAAATGCGTCGGCGTCGTAAACAGTGTCCTTAGACATTTTTCAGTGTTAAATTAAGTGTTACAATTTAGAACTTAGAATATTTTAAAGGTATGTTACTTGTAGATTTAAGTACGGAATTTCGTAGATAATAGTGTAGGCCTATCAGTCTAACATCCGTGAAAAAGGCCCCCGGGGGCATAAAAGATAACTTGCCTATAGGTTGGTGGTGCATATTCATAGTATATGCATACTTAGTTTTTTAACACTTTCGACTCCACCCATTTTCGTCGAGCTCATACGCCATGCCGCCATACATATTGTAAGTGGACCCTCCGGGAGGGTTCCCGGCATTACGTTTGCGCTAAAGTTAATCATCGCGGACGGTCAACGGCATTAGGTTTAAAACCGTGTTATAAAACACTGTAAATTTGTAAAACGAAGTGAAATTGTGTTTTCTGCGGGGTCTTGTCGCCATTAGCAGTTACAACCTTTTAAATTTTTAGTGAATATTTGTAACCGAGACCAAAAAATTTGAAAATATTGAAATTTTTGTATTTTAAAACCAACGCATAGACTAATAAATCTTGTTAAAATATGCATCAGATTTTGTTTTCACGGTTTATAATGCTATGTTAGCTAAGAAAAACCTACATTTAAAATGAGCCCTCCGCGAGGGCTCCCGGCATCCCATGTGCGACTAGGTGAACCCTCCAGGAGGGCTCCCGGCACTGAACGTGTTAAAGAACAGGAGTTATAAGGGGGATAGTAAAATATAACAGAATATTTTTATTTTAAAGCTTTATTACTTCGAATACAATTTTGCATAAGATATGGGTAAAAAGATTTTCCATACCTATGTTAGGTACTCCTTCTTAATATAAATGCAAACAAGTATTTTTTTATCCAACAAAATTATCTGAAATTAGTTTTGGGTTTAATTTTGAAATATGCAATTAAGTACCTAATAGGTTTCCTGAAAACCTATTCAAAGTTTTTCATAGTGTCAACCCAGTAAGTATCCGTTTCATTACACAACTGGTTATCAAGCCCTACGTCCGAGTTAAGGCTCCCGCGAACTGGCGCGATGCGACTCTCGGTTGAACAATTACCGGTGTCGACGCACCGTCACGTCGCGCCTGTTTGCGAGTCTTTAGGCAAAACTGATGACTCAGAACAAATAAAAAAATCATTAGTATCGTTTGACGACAAACAATATTTCATTAGGCATGACTCGTAGGACTGTAAAAATATAATTCGAGGTTGTACTTGACCTATTTATCAGCATTATCTCTTTCTTTTATCAATTCGGAGTTAATACCTTTAGTCTTTGCTAATTGCCCAATGTTTGCTGAAAATGAAGAATTGTCACATTTGTTCATCATTAAAAAAATGGTCACCACTACATCGTTTTAATATGTAAAAATGCACACCTAACAAACATTCACGCATATATTCCCAGAAAGGTTAGGTAAGGACGTGAAAAGTTCGCTCACATTTTTTCAGTTATACTTAGGGCGAAATTAAAACCAATTTCTTTTAGAGAGATGTTATTAATAATTCCAATGATTATAATTTTGAATTTCGCGGCCTGCATCTGCTGATTCACCTTATGTTCCTTGTAATATATTATTATGTAGTTATTACAAGGAACGGCTTTAAAATCAGTGTAATAATAATAATACCAGCCTTTTACTGTCACTGCAGGACAAAGGCCTCTTCTCATACAGAGAAGCCACGAGCATTGATCACCACGCTTGCTCAAAGTGGATTGGCGATTTCAGACATATGTTTTTTATTATTATTAAGACCAGCTAATATCTTATTATGCAACACATTTTCGTTAACTATTACGACTAATCTGTTTTATTTTGACAGTTCAACAACATTCTTTGCGTTATTTACGTTGTTGAACAGATTTTTTTCGAACTTATGCAGCACGGGGCTGGCAATCTGTTTCAAAACGTTTCAAATATTGATTGATCGTGTAATACGCAATTAGGGTACAGGTTTCTTCACGATTTTCTATCACCAATGACAGTCATGTCCAAGATAAACGTAGAGAGTACACATCACGTTGGTACTTTCCCAGATATGAACCGTAATTTTGAAAAATTTTGAAACCTTGTGCAGGAGAGGCGAGACCTTAACCACTGGGCCATGACGCCACTCCTACGAAAAATCAGTGACTAATCAACCAATAATTTGAGACCCGTAGGTAGGTAGGTACAATTATTATCTAACACATACACTCGTAATCCATCGCCAAATAATAAGATAATGTCAATTTATTATGATTTTGACAAATTACTCGACATTTGTAGTTATTGATTTTGCCGCGAAAATACACGAATCACCTAAGTAATCTCAATACTTATCTGTGGTGGGTAGTTTTCCCTAGAATACAGATTGTATCTGTATTTTATTTACTACCTACTTATTTTTATATACTTTAGGTAAAATGGCCCAGTGGTTAAGATTAAGACCTCGCCTCTCATGCATGAGGTTGTCGGTGCAAATCCGGTCAAAAACCAAAGTTACTTTTTAAATTCATATGATATTTTTGAGTTTTTATTGGACGTTACTAGCATCGGTGAAGGAAAAACATCGTGAGGAACCTGGACATAAGTTTAATATAAGTCTAAAATCTCCAACCCGTCTTGAGCAAGCGTTGTGATCAATGCTCATGCCTTCTCAGTATGAGAAGAGGCGCTTTTGCCCTGCAGTGGGACAATAATTGGCTGGTAATATATTTTTTAAGACGGGTATCGTATTACCCAGTAACTGAGTTATGGAGGTCAGAGTCGCTTCATGTAAAATACTGGTCTGCATCCAGTTAGACTGAAAGCCGACCCCAATATAGTTGGGAAAAGGTTAGGCAGATTGATTCATTATTATTCTTAAGTAAAACGAAATATTAGTATAGTTTGGAAAATCCAAAAGTGCACGCCTCATACATAACACTCATTCATAAACGAAAAAGAATTTCAAAACATAGTTTCTAACAAAAATGAACAATTTATAACTTTTCATGAAGTCGTAATGTCAAAGACTGACAAAGATATTTACTTGGCGGTTGCTAGGCAACATCAAATCAAAGGTAGGAAATATTTAGATAAAGATATTATATTTTAGTTAGTATTTTATTAATTATAATTAAACTACTTTGAATAAAAGAGCCATTTTCAATAGGGTTCCTTCTACGGCTGAAAAAATGCATAAAAAAAAAATTGACTCAATTAATTGATTTTATCGCAAGCTACAATGTTTTCAGGGTTCATAAATTGACGGACAGGAATTTTTTTTCAACTATTTTAATACTTTTTCCATTTCTGCTGCATTAAATCAATTGTTAAAAAGTACAGTATTAATCTCCATTTAATCATCTATACAATGGTATATAAATTAAGTAGGTTCTGTGTACTAGCAGGAGTGTAACAATAAAAACAGTTACAGAAATGGGGCAAAAAAAATTTTTCGATCGTAGAGCACACTCTAATGCTTCGCATTAAGAGTCGTGCAAAATATGAATGGAAAACTAGTATGCCCCAATGTCTATGAAATAGAATAGGTACTAGGTATAATAGGAACAAATCACTCAAGTGCGCATATATCGATATCTAAACGACGAGGTACTTATGAATTCAACAGCTATTTCGTCAACAACAAAGTGTAATAAACTTTAATCATAACTAAGATATAAATAGAAAGAAACTATTGATTAAAGCTGCTTTACAAATTAACTACACAAATTGTAACTCTACAAATTGTGAAAAACATAACCCTTTTTTGCAGCCGGGTAAAAAAAGAACTTATTTTATGACATCAAGTAAAATAAATAGTAAGTAGGTATTTTATCATGCTCATTTGTAGGTACCTAATACCAAAGATATTAGTAAAAAATAGGATTAGGTAATTCACAAAGCGAATTTATGTTTTATCAAAGGTCTTAAGTATTTATTGGTATTTAAAGAAAGCATAACGTCTTATCATAACGTGGGTGGGTATCATTCATATCGTTTTTGGTTTTATCAAGTGAAAAGGTCAAAGAATATTTTTTTTTTTATATTACCATGCAGACCTCATACATTGCTTTACGTATGGCGAGATCGAGGTCAGGGGCTGAACTAAATAACAATAAATAAAATTAAAAAACACCAACAAGATTCATAATAGTTATTTTAGCATTTGCTCTTAATTTTTATTCACAGACAAATTGACAAGTACAGAGATTTGCTACGCACGGATTTTATGATTTGACAAAAAAAAAAAAAAACGGTTTTCTGTGCGATATCTAATTTAAAAATAATAGTGTTGTTTTAAAAGATTTTAAAAACTATCTCTGACTTTCTATCTGTGAAATAACAAATCAATAACTAATGCAACTGAAAAGGTTTTACCTTCTAAGTTAAGTACCAACAGGCCGGTTTGGCAAAAAAAAACATAGAAAGCCATTAAGTATTTGTCTGAAGAAAAACTTAATAAAAAATAAAACTTAATGGCATTTCAACAATATTTTGATTTAATTCGGCCAGTGCCTCGATGTGTTTTTATTATTATCCAGTAAAAAGGTTTTAATATTCATTTAATAAAATCATCGGCCCCTACAATGGTATTCGAAACAAAAAATAATCGATGCTTAAAGAACAGTAAATAAATCGATTTCGAAGCATTTTTTCGTTTTTTCGGTCACTTTCGACGTGTCCAAGGTTTTCAAATAAACGCGTAAACACCGAAAAGCCTACGGTTGATAGGTTAATCTTCTAAAATCCAGCGAAATCTGCAAACACTGATACGTGTCTAGATAATCTTGATTAATGACGTCTAGAAACCTTTCCACTGCTGAACTAGTAGATAGTATTCCAGTTATTAATAGAAGTTACCTACTTATATACTGATTGAAGAGAGAAGAAAAATAAAAACTGTCCAACTTCTTATCAAATCACTCTGTTTGCAAAAGGCAATGCACCTGAATGATCAGCAGTTTAATCAGTCTGGAGCAATATTTATGCTAAACATTGTTTTTATTTTTTATTCCGAACGACAATATTTAACACCAAATTAATCATACTATGCTTTCGTAGCCAAATGTCATTTTATAGACGGTCGGTAAACAATTATATTTGTGAGAGACATTACTACATATTATAAAACAAAGTCCCCCCGCCCCCGCCGCGTCTGTCTGTCTGTCTGAACGCAATAAACTAAAAAATTCCGAACGGATTTTCATACGGTTTTCATGAATAGACGGAGTGATTCATGAGGAAGGTTTGGTGTATAATTCAATAAGATTTTGTGTAAATTGGCTAATATGACGATGATTGTTGAAACTGTCGGAAAAAATTATGCTGACTAGCAGGGGGCCTACCACAGCCACTAAAAGCAGTATTATTTTAATTTTACTTCAGTGGGGGAAAGAGACGGTGCTATACGTCCTGTTGAGCTTCATCTCTTTGTCACACTAAATTAATATTAAAAAAAAACACTGCTTTTAGAGGTGGTGGTAGGCCTAGGGTTGCCACCTTTTTTCTGACGAAAAATAGTATTTTTCTCAAAAACTTGCAAAAATATAGTACTTTTGTAAAATTTAGGGAAAAAATATAGTACACATTTATTTTTAATCATTATTTATTTTTCAATTTGTATTTTGTTATTATTACTCTGCGCTTTAGCCATCAAGATTTTATTATTTTTAAAATGTTCAATTGTAATCTAAGCAATCAAGCATACACATAGTTTTTTATTAACATCTTCTATGCCTTTTTTTAATTTCTGTACATCTTTTTGGGAAGCGCGCAAAAATCATTATCACTTTCCGTTAAAAACTTTTCGAATTTGTCTGGTAGGTATATAATATCCTCTAATCACGGCGGTAAAAACAGCATTTTTGTAATTTTTGGAGGGTCATATTTTCTTAACCAATAAGATGCTGAAAAAAAAAGGAAATAACAGGGACGTGTCTGCAGCAGACATTGATTTTATAAAATAAAATAAATTGCTCTAGAGGCCATTATTCAATAAAGGCCAATAAAGTATATATAAATATAAATAAATAAATAATATTCAGGCAGAAAGAAGGGGAATACATTTGTATGGAGAATCGCAGACCCTGGTTCCCTCTTACAAAAAAAGCGTGACAGTTCAATTAGCGATGAAAATATAGTATTTTTCGTACTATATTATTTTTCTATAATATATAGTACAATTGACTGAAATATAGTACGATACTATATAATATAGTACGGGTGGCAACCCTAGGTAGGCCCCCTGCTAGTCAGCATGATTTTTTCCGACAGATTTTGTGGCGTGCTTTGCGTAAACCAATAGAGTTATACGAAAACAATGTATTACGGAATTATTCCTCTTTCAAAGATCTATTAATCTGTAGCAACGTTATATGTCTACCTGCATTTTTCATTTCAGACGAAGTCGGGGGCAGAAGTTAGTACAGAATACAAATAACTAATATATAGGGTAAAAGTCGTACAAGTAATGTTGCTTAGGATCATACGAAGTTAGTACTAGTTTTTTGTTTTTTTTTTTAACTTTCCTGTAGGTACCTAGGCTATATGTACAATGTCTGACTCAACGTTAGCGCTGAAATAGGTACGTACTGTAAATCCTTACACAAAGAGGTAGTCTGATCTATGGCGGTTGATCTCATTTGCGTCATGAAGAAAGTATGAATGATAAACCGTAACCAATGTCATTGAGACATAAGGCCAACACGTTATGCACATGCGCGGTCAGACACAGTAGGTGATAATGTCAGAGGACATTATACTGATACAAAAGAAAGATTGACGCACATGTAAAGCCCATCTTTCATGACGCTACTCAAAGTAACCAGTTTCGAAATGAGTTTCAAACTCAAATCACCAATCAATAGCCAGAATGTCACAGCACTTTCAATGGCAGTCTGTACACAGCGCAACCAATCACAAAACTATACTCCTTTGGTTTAGGTTAGGTTAAGAGCGTTTATTGCAAAAGTTGGCACGTCGCAAATAGCTGTCAAAAATGTACCTATTTTGATTAATTTGACAATAGTATTATTTTATGGAAATAAAAAATGTGACTAACTAGCGAACTACAATATGATTATGAAATCAATAATTAATATCATAACACCGTATATTTAGTTTTAGACGTAAAAAAATATATTTGGAAACTTGCCAAATGCCTTTTCTACACCTAAAACGGGTACAACATCAAATTCAATGTTATAATTGCAATTCATTATTAATATTCTAATTCGCTAGTTAGACAAATTTCTTATTTCCATACAATATATTATTACCAAATTAAGCAAAACAGGTAAATTGACAGCTATTTGCGACGTTACCAGAGGGGCAATTCCCGTAATTTTTAAGAACGTTCGCATTCTGTCAAAAATACAATCTATTTACCAACATTTTTGACAAGTTTGACAGATTACGAATTTAATATGAACGTTTTTTAAGTACGAGAATTGGCCTTCAGGTTTTAGGATAAACGCTCTTTAAAGGTAAACAAGAAACCACGTGACGAGAGAGCTGTCAAAGGCGTCTGGTTAACCGACTAAACGTAATATCTGTCACTTCAGTTGTCATGCTACTTCACAGTTGTAATCTTCAACATAAACGTAATTCGTTGACGTTTAGAGAACCTGCCTTTTTGGGCTCTTTACAATAGACAGATCCCCTCGTCCGTTACAAGAGCTCCGCGACACCAATATAAAATTTCGCGCGTCTTAAGAAGGTTTATTCTGAAAGTTGGCAACGTCGCAAATAGATGTCAAATATTTCGCTGTTTTTATTAATTTGATAATATTTCTGTATGGAAATAAAAAATGTGGCTAACTAGCGAACTAGAATATTGATTATGAAATGCAATTATAACATTGATTTTGATGTTGTACCCGTTTTAGGTGTAAAAAATTAATTTGGAAAGTTTCCAAATACTTTTTTTACATCTATAACTAAATATTCGGTGTTACGATATTAATTATTGCAATTCATTATTTATATTCTAGGTAGTTAGTTAGCCACATTTCTTATTTCCATACAGTATTATTTCCAAATTAATCAAAACAGGTGAATATTTGACAGCTATTTACGACGTTGCCAACTTTTAGGATGCACCCTCTTAAAATATTATATTTTTTTTTTAATAATCGTAATAATCGTACGTTTTGAGTGGCGTCGTAGCCGATAGGCATAAGACTGTGCGCAGACCGAGTCAACACTGTCTTTATACAGACTATCGCTCCTTGAAAACAATGATGGCGCGCAGACTCGTAAAAAATACTTAGTCTCATAGTGAAAATGGTCATGTCAGGAAAAACCTGCATTGTTTTTTTTATAACTTAGTAGTCAGTGCATTAAAACAGTTATTTTAATTTGAATAGGTACTTATTTATTATTATTTTCTTTTATTTCATTTAAATACATATAATTTACATTTTTAAATATTTCTTAAAAAAAAATTACGACTGATGGATCTACTGAAGGTAACAGAAACGTTCAGTAGCGCCATCAGGATGGAATTTGGTGTGGACAAATGTGCAGTCATGCATGTAAAGTGAGGGGGGATTATGGAATCCGTGGGAACCCAACTCTCGGATTCCATACACCTTAGATCCCTCTCCTCAACTGAAACCTACAAGTCTTTGGGTATGTCGTATTATTATTATTATTTATTTATTTATTTTATAAATTACAAACTTACACTTAAACAGAGGACACAATTAGAGCTCTGGGGTCTATCCTAGCATGCCATGGCCTAAGATTTGATCACCGCGCTATTAACAGTTATGTTATAATCGAGTTGATGTAATGTTCCTTCAGCTTACGCTTTATTGTTTTTACTATTCATTGAGTCTCTAATGTCTACAG
The DNA here is from genome assembly GCA_948150665.1 of Conistra vaccinii. Classification (NCBI taxonomy): domain Eukaryota; kingdom Metazoa; phylum Arthropoda; class Insecta; order Lepidoptera; family Noctuidae; genus Conistra; species Conistra vaccinii. The sequence continues at coordinate 9,343,730 of OX411323.1, read as the reverse complement.
GTATTTGGTTTAGTAAATTGGGTATTGTGAAAGAAGCGGTACGCCTGCCATAAAAGTTATTTTTGCGAGGCACTTGAAATGATTTAGATTTGGCTTGCCGTGTATTCACGTCATGGTGGAGCCATGTTGGCATCAAATAGTGCCATTTTCTTCACAATTTTGTGCCTACGGGACATCAGGAGTTAACTGGAGTTTGCAAATCACTGTTATCAAAATGTTCTATGAGGAACAGATACTCAGCGCGCGCTAGAACAGGTTATACCTTGCAATGTTTAACCTAACCCTGTGTAACTTGGGTTAATTAAATCTGCAAAATTAGTAGTAGGAAAAGACCATTGCTACCAAAATGAAAAAGGATTGTTTGAGCAACGACGACATATGTATTTAAAAAGTCATTTAAAAAAATCTGCGTCTCCTGGTCTTGTTATTGGGCCTAAACACGTAGCAGACGGCTCCACAGATTCACCATTTCTCCCTAAACACCCCGTATTTGCAGCCACAACTTTTTGTCAATTAATGCCTCTAATATTCAATACTGACTGATTAGCCGCGAAGTAATATAGGTACGAAGAAGTAATATAGGGAAAGTCCTAAAGGGATACCGTGGCCCCTGGCAACGTACAGGCAACTGAAGGAACACGGGTGGGTTTTAGTCAGTAAGAGTGTGACACGCCCTGCCGCTCCACCCAGAGCGAGAGAAGTGATTTGATAATGATTACACACCCAAAAAAAAAAAGTTGTAAGTAAAGCTTCCAAAGCTCGTAAAATCAAAAGAAAAAGACACTCATCATCATCTGCCTAGCCCATTCACGGACCAACTGCGGTAAACGTAGCCTAATCTGATTGATCGACCCGTGCGGCTGTTACTAATTAGATAAAAGCCTCAAAAAGCAAAACGACTCTACTCCCCGAATATTACCACACAAATGTCACCCAAACGTTTGATAAACGAGAATAAATTATATAAAAGACAACTGTTGCAACATTATTTGATGTAGGTAATCTTATAATTAACACTGTTGAACAAACTAGGTAATTATCATGAAATAAAACAGCAATTAACATTAAGGATTAGTTAATTCGTTGATCTTTGTTCAAACTTGTGGGTGTGGTCTGACAACAATATTGACAAAGCTAATTGTGGGAAAATCCTATCATGGGATGCATCTGGGAGGAACGGAGGGCTATTGGGCATCTTACCAACTAAAACCCCATGGTGTTCTATCGCGAACCATCGCGCTCGCGCACCGCGTTGCATCGCGCTCCCGACAATAGTAAATACTAAGGCGTTATTTCGTTTTAACTTTATATCTAATCAATACCCGGAAAATACTGACAATTTTGACCACGAAATATGTATGGCCTACCAATCTACCATTAATTACGCAGACACTTTTCTTCAAGTAGCTTTTATTTCTGACTCTCTCTAAAGTTTCAGATGATCCAACTCTACCCCATACACAAAAAATTAAAGGATTAAAAACCACGAAGAAGAGTCTAAAGTGACAACTAATAAAGATATTACAACAAATCCGTACAAATAAAAACGAAATTAAATACGTCACATGAAAACATTTAAATTTTGTCTTAAATAATAAGATTTACGAGTTTACAGTAACAGATTACTGTAATTACCGTAGAGTGTAAGTAAGTAGACAATAAACTACGTAATTATATGACTGACTTAGCTGTTTAATTCCGGGATAAGTATAGGTCCCCCGTCACTTCATATGTATTAGGAGCAAATAAAAATAAATTTATAACAATAACAACAGACAACTTGTTACAATTAGCCGTATTCACTTTTAATACAAACGAATTCATGACAGCAGCAAAGACTTCGCACTGCATTGTCTAACTTAGGCAGTATGGATAGGTTCCCGAGCCACGAATAAACAGGGACGAGACGCAGTATAGTTGGCGAAGCGTGCGTGTAATATACCTCTGCCAGACTGCCAACATCTTTGGGGAAATGTCGATGGTGTTAAATACCGGAGCTTTATGTTTCGATTGTCATAGAAGTAAAATGAAAAAGATATTAAATTTTTTCATTATGGGCAAACATAGGACGCCAGGCGAAGTTAGGGCAGTTGACGGTATTTCATTCTTGAAAAACCTTTATAACTAAAATAGATAGGTACTGTAGAGGCTTTGTCTGTAATAAGTTATTGGTATAATATAGAGATAAACACAAAGGTCAATTGTCAGCCCCGACGACTAACGCCGGTGTATTAGAATAAAAATATTCGAATTGCAAGTTCATAAAAGGAAACGGCCGTTTCCTTTGAACTTAAAGAGGCCGTGCACGAAATCGACTGATTTTGATCGATTAGTTGTGAGAAAGGGAAAAGAATTTAAACAAAACTGTTTGTAATTTGAACAGTCGAGTTCTTTGTTTTGCATGTAAAAGGAATTTTTGAAATAAGTTAAATATTCATGTAAAATCACAAATATTGGCAACAAGTTTTTCGAAAAATGACGCGATACTGACGTTTATCACTTTTTTACAAGAAAACTACTTTTGATTTTGAACATTTAAAAATATCATCAACATCTTTATATGGTTTACTTGAATGTGGCTGAACCACTTTTTTCAACTTCAATACAAAACATAGCAGAAAAATAATGTTGTAAAAACCGTTATTTTTTTGTAATAACCCTGTAAGTTATGTATTTTACCTTTTATTTTGCAAACCATATTAAGAAATTTAAAAATCACACATTAGTCTTAAGCAATTTTTGATATAAAATCAAAATGTTATTTTATGATTATATAATACCTTCATTAAGTAAATCAAAGGCAAAATAAACCTTATTTCCAAAAGCGCAAAAGTGATGCAACTATTAAAAGGTGCTGTGACTAACACGAACGGTTTAGCACCACGAAAACTGTACTTTTATAATTATGTATACAGACTGTACAATGAGATAAAAACGATGAAAAAGGTTTTTTTCGTGCACAGCGCCTTAACAGTACCTATAACTTATTACTTAATCATTGACAATGAAAATAAAGTTTTACTGCAGGAAGACGTCGGTATATAGGGTTCTTTTATCCCGGAAACAATTGGCGTGGGCGCAGAGTCCCGGGCTATACTTTACACAAGTGAGCATATAACAAGTGCATAGGTGAGAGCCTCACGCGACCTATCATTTCCATCGTTTAGTTGCGAGTGTGTGCATGTAGGGCTGCCTATTGTTCAGCTAGGAACTGAGCTATTAAGAAGTGGGAAAGATCAGTTTTCAAAATTCAAATTCAAAATTATTTAGTAGGGACAACAAGATCCACGTGTTAGTAGTTATACAAAAAAACTTAGACACTATTGTTAGTAGTTAAATAAAACTACAAAGGACAACACAAAACTGCATAAATAACTCTTAAAAACACACATACACCTGTGATGAGACACCCCGCCCCGTCAAGATAACCCATAGGGAGACACCTCCATAAGGATCACCAGACGAACGAAAAGTCTCAACACAGGCGCACGTACATCTTCAGCTACAGTTTTCAGGATGCTGTTGTGACTCCCCCGCACCCTTTCTTATAATTGACATGACTTTATTCCGGATGACGGCATGAAAGTTTTGCCAGGCCATATTCATTTTGAGTTCGACTGTATCCACTTGTATCTTTAAGCAATCGATGTTTTTTTTAAAGTTTGAATGTGGGTTCAGTTAACCAATAAAATACAGAAAATAAATTATGTGGTCAAGTGAACCCGCAGGTCCAGTACCTGTACGAGACTTCGGTCAGCTGGACCTGCTTGGTACAGCTGACCGAGAAGACTCGTACGGTACATAAGTATATAGACTAATTGTGTTTGTTAATCTAAAGCTATTATACTAATATTATAAAAGGTAAAAGTGTTTGTTTGTTTGTAACAGGTAATCTCTGGAATTACTGATCCGAATACAAAAAATCTTTTACTGATACATAGCAACACTATTGCCGATTACCATAGGATTTATTTCTTTCATTCGGACGAAATCGAGGGCAAAAGCTAGTTACAGATAAGTTAGTATTAGGTATTAGTGAAATTATTTCGGCAACGTTAATAAGGCATACTTCCTTAGGTCAGCAAATAAACATTTCGTGAATCAAAGTTTCATTTTTCAGCCCTCTACGATCCGAAATCCTCGAGGATTTTTAGAATCTTTTTATAGCTTCGAACTAATATATTAAGAGTCCAATTATTTTTTTTTACGGAAATTCATGATTTTCGACGCTGTAATATTCAGCAGCAGTAAGATATTTTAATTATTTGTTTATAATAAGGATAGTGCCATTTTCTTTCTTGTAAATTGGAATAACACTATCGTTATTCATTCTCAAATAATTAAAATATCTTACTGGTGCCGAAAATAACATAAAAAATCATGAATTTGCGTTAAAAACGTAATAGGACTCTTAAATGGACAGTCGGTCATTAATTTGAAATAATCTACAAAATTTTCATTTCATAAAAAAAAAAGTAATAATTTTACTTAATGTCCCTATTACATAGAACTTAACAATAACTGGTGAAGTGTAGGTGTAGGTAGATAAACTTCTGCCTAACCCTTAGGAGATAAAAATGTTAATATTCTTGTCTTATAAGTTTCTAATCTATAGACAAACTACAAAATGACAATGAGATGATCAGATGATCCAGCAATCCCAATGAAAAACAACAAAGGAAAACTTTCAAAATAAAATACAATAGACGCACATATATTAATAACCTGTTCCGTTTAACTATTCCTAAAGAGTCATAAAAAACCTTGTAAGAAATCGACACGTGTTTCACCTCTCAACGAGGCATCCTCAGGATGACGATTGACTTGTCGCGAAACGCAGGGTTTTTTACTATAGTTAAGCGAAATAGGTTACTAAATATATCTACGTCTATTGTATTTTTTTATTGGATTTTGCAAGGCCACGCCTGAATCAAATAACTATCAAAATAAAACAATACAGCGAGGTATCATCAAATGTAATGACCCTAACACCTATCCTCTATGTGACATGCGCATGAGCACGCGCTAACTTATTCAAGTGTATGATTGTCCGTAGCCGTGTTGAAGTGCCAACTAACTGTAGGGGTGTTCGCCAATCGGCTTGATAGCACGCGACGCTTCCAGCCAATTTGCGTCGATGTTATCTGGAAGTAAGAAACGTCTAATATGATAAGAGTTTTGAATTCTCGTTGAAGGTAGTCCAAAAACAGATAAAACCGGTATTCAAAAGTCTACTTTATGACCTTTTGTTTACAAAGACTTATCGACGTGTACGCATGTCTTCCTTCGCAACGATACCGTCAGAGCACCACTCACACCACCGTACGATGGCCCCTATGAAGTACTGCAGCGCAATGGCAAATCCTACAAAATCCAGTTACCATTGCGTACGACTGTTGTGTCACTGGATCGACTTAAACCTGCTTACATCGTGAGCGAAGCTGGAACATTTCGATTTTATATAGGTACTTAATGACGTGTTGAATAACGTTCGATATGATCACAGTCAGAACCAAAAATTCCAGAACCAAAAGTTACATTTGAAATCCATCACAGATTACGTGTTTTTTCTTTGAGTTTCTTTTGTAACCTGAAACTCTGCTTCAGTCATACAGTTGGAAAACCAATACGTTGAAATTAAATCGTTGGTATAATATTGTACATCCACTGTCACGCTCCAACGACGTAAGGTCCGAAATTAACAGCGATAATTAAATTATGGAGGAGTGGCTCCCTTTACAGCTAGCAACAACACAGCCAAGCTTAGGTACGGAAAAATAACCAAATGTCGTCTACTCAGGTGTTTATTTTTGTATCACGATTAATTTGTCGCGTTATTTACAACACAATAATGTGTCGTGTAGAACTATGTTTACACAGAGGCGGGGTGTGAATTAATTCTACTTAAAATTAGTCGTCACGTTGTAAATAAGCAGGACAGTCATCAATGATGGTGTTGTGCGGATTTGTATTCAAAATATGATAATTGTGATTAATTTATGTATTTAGATCTTGTGACATAATGTGGGCTGGATTTTCACGAAAAAAATATTACGTCCTTTTCCACATTTTCCAATCAACCCAGCCTGGGTTGACTGGAAAATGTGAAAACTGACGTAATATTTTTTTTATAATCAAAGAAAAATGGTTGGCAAAATCAAATGAAATTTCTACGTAGAAAACTTATTAGATCTCCGGTAAATTGAAAGGCTGTTGATAAGCTTTTTACAGACTTCAGAGAGAAACGTACGTAGTAACCGAAGTACCAATCGGCTATCGAACATAACAAACAGACAACATTTTGATACCTCTACCACTGTTTCTGTTCTGTTTTCAAAATTACACTTTCATAGAAACTAAATGAAAAATGTAGTTAAATGCAAAATGATAAAAGTCATCTCCACTTGTAACAAGCTTTTAATCATTATTTAACAGTTCCACGGCCTTGAATCGGGAAATGATCGAGAACAACGAATTAGTGTTGGGAAAAGATGCGCATTAGCAACTAACAATTTGCGCGCTGTCAAATTAGTTAATGAAAAGGCTGGGGTGAGCGCCATCTTATTTTCAAATACAGGACGTTACAAAATCGAACATTTTCATCGTTCTTTCAGATTATTTTATAGTGCTACAATTATATTTTGGCGCCTGAATGACATTAACAGGGGGGCGTTGTTGATAAAAATTTGTGACATTGTGTCACAGTAATGGGGATAAAAACTATCACGCTCACTTCAGATGTCGTTATTATCCAGTGTCTACGAATTTTTCAGCTAGCTGTCGCTATCTAAGAATTTAACAGCTAGCGGTTTTGTTAACAAGCGACTCCTTTTACGAGTAATTAATTAATATGCCTCGTTGCGCAGCTACTGAATACAACAATGCCTATGAATTTAACAAAGTTGTTATAAGACGAAAACTATGGGAAAAAGCTCTCCGAAATAAAATCGAAAACCCGGTATTTGGTACAATAAACATAAAATAAACTATAAATTATAAAATGTTCATATTTTATTTACCTAATTTTCCACTACAGCTGCTTTTTTACCAGCGGTAGACGCTTCCCTTTTCCTTAGCTCCTCTTTTAATAGTGCTACACTCCAAGTCGCACACATATTTATCTAGTTTTCGTTTAATTTGTGATCGACGCAAAAGTAAACATAAACAAAACAATGGTGCCTTGTAGACGATAAAAGTTCTGCCACCTATGACGAACTTTCAGTTTTTAACGTCGCCGTCCTGTTTTATGACAAAAAAAGATGGCGACATTAGTTCCGATTTTGGCCACGCGCCACAATAAGCTTGCGTTGTACATATTTTAAACACACTATTTATTTCCTGAAATAAAATAACTCTAAATAAATGGTAAATCAATCTTGGTTAAATTGATCTAAACATAATAATAACCTGTAACAATATTCGGTTAACGTCGAACGATTTAAACTACCCGTGGTTTTGTAACCAATGCGTATTATAAAGCGGAGCCTCTACGGCGTAGGCGTGCGTAGCACTCACGCGTGCTACGGGGTTTCCATATTAGGGGTAGTTAGCTACGGTATTTTAATAGTATAAAAATAAGACGAATACTAACTTCAATGTATGCTTAGTTTTGATAAACAAGGATAACGTGTACCTATAGCGGTTACCGGATATTATGATGAATCTTTGGTGTGTTTACTTACACGTAATTTTTATTTCAATGTAATAATTTATCGAAAGATATTATAAGTACTGTTTATTGGAATAAGATTACATTGTTTCATACCAATACTAGATATAATTTAATCAGAATAATTATTTGAATTTCGATAGCAATCTGGGGTAGTACGATAAAGTTTAGCAAATACACAAGCATGTAATGTGTTTCACGATTTTCATAAAAAGTATTATGTAAGTATTGTGTATGTAAAGTATTATGACTAAGTATAGAGTTCTTCCTGATGCTAAAGATGCAAAACTATGTTAGGTCTACGGCCTTTTCAGTCCATTTATATATAAGTACCACTGATACAGTATCGAAATGCAATATTGTAGAAGTTGAAAGGGATCCCCTTAAAATTCACTCAATTAGGCCTGCATTAAATTTACATGACCTTCTTAAAAAAAAAAAATCGGGAAATACTTTGCATTTTTTCTTTATCCGCACAAGAATGTAAGTACTAAAGCTCAAGTAGGTGTGGAAAGTAACTGTTTAGGTCTTAGTTGTTATTAGGCACATCCAACTTTTTTTTTCAACGCAATTTTTCTGCGAAAATAATTGAAGAGTCGGAAAGAAAAGACAATCTAAATCCTTTGCCCGATATCTAAACTGGGTCACAGTTTTATACTCCTGATAAATGGAAGACATTGACAACTAGGTAGTTATTGTCCGCTTATAGGTACATAATGTCAGAAACTTATCTTGTCACCAACAACTACAAGGAGGCAGTGGGGTAAAAGGGTTCAGGATCGTGTTATATGCTGTTACTAGCTTTCGCCCGCGGCTTCGCCCGCTTAGAGGTCGGAAATTATCCCATGGGAACGAACTACCGAGATTATAAACTATCTGTGTGCCAAACTTCATCCAAATCCGTTCAGCCGTTTTAGCGTCATTGAGTAACAAACATCTAGACATACAAACGTTTACATTTATAATATTATTATATTATATAATTATATATTATAGTAGGATTAAGGGACCCCGAATCGATAAATTGCAACTGTCAATTTTTACGTAATGGATACACATTGATGCGCAAGTTGATCGTCTACCAAATGCAATTGAAGCGATTGACAATAATTATTACAATTTGCAATTCATTACAATTGATCTTTTCGGGGACTCTTTAAATAAAGGACAATGCATACACAGGAAATAAATAGGTTTCTTTAGAAAAGGTGAAGTTTCTTTTCTCTTCTTGTTCTCACACACTTATTGTCAAATGCAGACAATAAGTGTGTGAGAACAAGAAGACTCCTTTCGCAGGTCTGCTGGAAGAAATTTCTTAAGAAATAAGCAGTATCTTTGTAATCAAACTATAACTATGTTGTATCTATATGTATTTTACTGTGTGTACATAAATAATAAATAAATAAAGTCTTAAAATAAGACAATTCAAAAAGAATGTTAACTAAACTACCTATCTAAAGGACTTGTTATTGTGTCTTTACTTTACCCATGCAACAAGAATCGATCGAAAATATTGAAATAAAATATTAAATGATGTGGTGACCATGCATACGAGTGACGAACAAATGGACATAAATAATTATTATTAACAGTAAATATTAACTTGTCGCCTGCGCATCTCTAATGACGCTAATAACCACTGTCAGTGGCTTGGCTCTGTTTGAATTTCATTATTTTGTGTCACAATCTCGTAATCTTATATCATAAACTGTCACACTATATAAAAGGAAATACGGTGATAGTGATGTTCTAGATATCAGAGTTACTGAAGCTGAGACAGTCAAAATAGCGCGACCAATTTCAATTTAATTATTTTGATATTCTGTTAAAAGTTGTAGCCGTGCTACTCAGACAAGTAGCAATTTCTTGTATCAAGATATCACCCTGTAGGTCTGATAACGTCAACGCAGACACTAACTAAAATTTGTTTTCCGTAGCGAGCTGATAATTTCCGATATAGAATCTCGCGATACAATTATACAACGTTTAGCGCGTCGTTTGTGCGGGCGGGCACGAGAGAGTCAGTCGTGACCGAGACATTATCGCGCGCGATGCTTCAGGAGGCTGCCCACTGAGGGATGATGGCGCACACGGTCCGCTGCCAGTGAGTCGAGCGCACGCCAGCCACCCAGCCATGCACGCCGACCCGGAGTCCCCCGCCTGCCGCGAGGAGTCGCAGCTGCTGCCCGACGAGTGGCTCAAAGTGAAGCCCGTACCCGCCAACGGAAACCTCTCGCCCGGGGTCTACTACCCCACCACAGGCAGCAAGAGGTTCGTCGAAGCCCGCCACCCCGTGCCGTCTCCGACAGATACCATCCCGTACTGTGTCGCTTTTGTCCGTTTAAATGCGTCCAAATGTCCACTTTTTGTTTAATGTCGTGATTATTAGAAACGTTTATGTTAATTAGAAAGCCTATTCTCTATGTTAGTGGCAGCATATTACCGATATTAACATTGATGAAGGTCGTAGCCGTCGCACCGCGGCGATGCAAGCGTGAACTAGACATTCACACTTCCAGAACAGTAGCGGGTAGATAGATAACTAGACTCATTGAAGTGTAACGTAAATAAACATATTAATGTGATCGTGTTTGGTTTTAGGAGCCGATCTCACAGACATGGTGCAACAAGGAGGGCGAGACGACGAGCGATTCTCAAAAATGGAGAGTGCAACATTCTCAAGTCTAAGATCTCGCAGCGGCGGATGAGATTTCTGCAGGATATGTTCACGACCCTCGTGGACGCACAATGGAGATGGACACTGCTAGTATTTACACTCTCGTTCATCTTGTCCTGGCTCGGATTCGCATTGATCTGGTGGTTGATATCATTTACACACGGAGACTTAGAGTTGGACCATCTGCCGCCCATGCAAGAGGGATCTAACTGGAAGCCATGCGTTTTCAACATTTACGACTTTACCTCGTGCTTCCTGTTCAGTATTGAAACGCAGCACACTATCGGTTACGGTTCGCGTACGACGACAGAGGAATGCCCTGAAGCGATATTTATTATGTGTTTACAAAGTATTGTGGGTGTGATGATACAAGCCTTTATGGTCGGCATAGTGTTCGCTAAGATGACGCGCCCCAAACACAGAACGCAAACGCTTCTGTTCTCCAAGTACACCGTCGTGTGCCAGAGAGACGGCGAGCTGAGCTTGATGTTCAGAGTGGGCGACTTGAGGAAGTCGCATATTATAGGAGCAAGTGTGCGGGCTCAGCTGATACGATCTAGAACGACTAAGGAAGGCGAAGTACTGTCTCATTACCAGACAGAACTAGAGTTAAACGCAGATGGCTGCGACAGTAACTTATTCTTTATTTGGCCGATAACGATGGTGCATAAGATTAATGCCGACAGTCCATTCTACGGAGTGTCCGCGGCCGATGTGTTGCAAGAGCGGTTCGAGATTGTGGTTATTTTGGAGGGAACGATAGAATCTACGGGTCAGACGACTCAGGCTCGCTCCAGTTATACGACCAGTGAAATAATGTGGGGACACAGGTTTGTCCCGTTGGTGACGTACAATCGTGAGCGTCAGGGGTACGAGGTGGATTACTCCAAGTTCGAGGAGACCGTGCAGGTGGACACGCCGCTGTGTTCCGCCAAGGAGCTGGACGAGTTCTACGGCAGTCAGGGTGATCGTAGATCGATCGGTGAGTTCCTTTTTCGACTTAAATCTGGTGTTAGATTTGGTGATGGTCGCTGGGTATATGTGCCCCATGTTAACTAATGACGCTTTTCTGTGTTTCTAACCATGCCAGGAAAATCTAGAGACAATGCATTATCGTTCATATTTTTGTGTAGAAGAATTTATATTTAATTAAGTTCAGGATGTAAAATCTAGTTTGGGTTTTTACAATATTTCTCATGAACATACATTTTTGCAAGTGAACCTTCTTACTTTAAACGAATAGATATTCCTATAAAACTATGTTCCTGTTTAATCTCTGTTATCAATCATTGTAAGCACCGTTCTTTGTTCGGCAACAAACAATTCGACCTACATAATATAGTTTATATTTAAACAATAATTGCAATAAATCATACAGTAAGTAAGTACATAAGTGAAGCAAATAGTACATATTATACTTCTATATCTATATGCAAGTTTCTTGCACTTACAATATTTCCGTTCCACGTAATATAATAAGATATGATACATTTGCAATATAGTATACATGTTTATCAGGGGTCAACAGACAGCCCTCGTCTTCTCAAGATAATGTCTAATTTATTGTTAAAAGGGATTTGTTTGCAGACTGCATAGTTTTTTAAACCCATTTACTGTTATGTTTGTTTACTGATTTTACTAATTTCATATCTACCATTTTTCCTTATTCATTCATCATAACAAGCTATAAACAAGAAATGAAAATGAAAACATCGAAGAAATTAATTGGTTCCTAAGTCTTATATCTGAGATAATATGTTTTCATAGATATCCGTATGTTAAAAGAAAACGTAACAATACAAAACATTGTCGCTTAGATTGTGCATCAATGATTTTGAAATAACGAAAAGATTTTCAAGTAATTCAGTCTGTAATGTGCACTTCCTGCAAACGTGAATTGATTTAAATGTTATTATTCTAATAAAGTTATTATTCACACCTCGTTATTTCTCGTGATCTCTTATGAGGCGTGTCACATATGTAGACACAATAGAGATATATTGAAACACTATGTGCATATCACATAGGTGTATAGGTAGCTAACATCTTGTATGTATGTAATACGACTTACTGACATTTGTATATAAGTTTACTTCAGGTGTGAATAAGTATGTGTCTGTATTTATTGAGTCATATGACAGATCTGATAAATATACATAATGTTTCAGCTTCGTCTAATTTATGTGCATGAGCATTTTATGCGTCAGTGTAGGACTGTAGGCGGTTGAAAAGTTGTAGTAAATTAAATAACGTTTTTTGTTATTAAAATCGGTTTTTGATAAGTACCTATATTGCAAGAGGGGATCCTCTTGAGAGATATTCCAAAGCCCAAAGTTAAGCTTAGTCAAAATTATGCCTGTAAAACGAGAAAAACCAGTGCATTTTAATACTTTATATTAACGTCTGCGTAGCACGTAAGGTAGTTATTTTAATTAGCAACAGCAAATAAGATCACAGTTCCTAGTTAGCGCTAAACGTGTGAACATTTATTCTGAGTATCATTTACTTAAATTACTTGCTTCGTACGTGTTTTAACACAATTGTGTGCTCGCACATAACACTAATAAACTTTTAAATAGGTGCTATAACCCCATCATTTGCATTTTGACGTCATTATTCGTCATTTAATAGGAATACCTAATTGTCAATAAGCGCTCAATAGGAAGCTTTATGAATCACGTACAAATACTGAGAGTGATCATTAGTTTGGAAAATAGTAGTTATATATTTCGAAGCCTTCAGAGTTTAACTAAGTTTAGAATTGCAGTTTAGAATATTGTTTACAAATTTCTACAAGGTAATTTTGAGAGCAGGCGTAATTTACCAAGCTACAATTGCTAGGATTGATAGGTACCGGTATATAAAGTCTCGACAATATGGAACCTCTTTGTCGGAAGCAATAATATGAACAATTCATCGCCCCTTACCATTGTCACCTCTATCAGCCTAACTGTTATTTGTGCGAAGGTCTTCGGATCTCCTTTGATTTTCCTACACCCATCACCACGACCGTTACCAGTCGGGACATTAATATGAAACCTCAGCAGGATGTACCATTTTGCCAATTTGTAGCCCCTTTTGGATACAGGATACATTTGTTTTGTCGATCATTTAAGACGATCGGTTTAACGGTCACTGTCATTTGGAATGAACAATTTGAATCTTGGCAAGATGGCCGCCATCGTTATTTTAATGGTTCCATTTTCAATTTTAAATCTTTTTTAACGGTTTTATTAGTCAGTTGTTTGTAGTGTTACATTGCACTTAACATTTCTGTGAAGGAGGTGCGTCGTTGAACGAGTTAGTATTTATCTTTAGTGTCATCGACTCTAAAGCTGCGGTCTTGTTTGACATCACTATGTACTCATTTCTGACATTATATATGTAAATAATAGGTAATCAGGATAATACTTCTTCATTCCTGTGGTTTGGTAAAACCGTTATTTAAAAAAGTACCTAAGAAAACATTAATCATACTTTACTAATAGAATATGTCACTGCACTCTCTAATATTATATCTCTCTTCTACTAAGTCATTATTGTCTTCTTCGTTTTATTTTTAATCATATTTTTAAACGACTTCTATTGTGACTAACAAAAATTTATGTAACTAAAGATCTTCATACAATCTTCTTTACTAATTTAGTGTAAAATTGTAACTATGATGATGTGCAAAGATTGATACGCTGTACATGTCTCTGTTTGCTTACCTTATCAACAAAAACATTCATGCCTGACCTTAAAAAGAATCTTACCTTGTCTGGTGTATTTTTGTCCAATTTTTAACTAGGTTAAGTGTAAAATATTTTAGGAAAATATTAGTTTATTTATTAACATGGTGGCTACTAGAATACCTTGAATTACAAGATGCATACTTACTAAAATAAGCCAAACCGTCGTAGCACATATAAATAAGCATATAATTCCTAAAATACTTATAACTAATATGCAATAATAAGACAGACCTTAAACTGCCACATATAGTCTTCTAAGAACACTGAGCTAAAGGGACTGTCTAGTCTAATCTAAATTTATCTCTCTGCTCTAAACTAAAAAAGACTGAACTCTATATTTTTATATATAGGTGCCTACCTAATCTTACTTATACATAAATGTCTGCACTAGTACCTATGTCCTATAGCACACTAGAGTATGTTTTTATGTATGTGTATGTAACTGTGCCTGTGTTTGTGATGTCGCACAGAGAGCGGAGACCACCACCTGATGCTGAAGATGCCTGAACGCGAGCCACACGAGCCGAAAGCCGAGGAGACCGACGGCGACTTTACTGTCACCCTATAATTAAGTTAAACATAAGCTATTATTTAAAGGAAAAATGAAGAAATCCTATTGAGATATGTACCTAATAGCCCCCGAAGACACGACGTTGAACGTTACATTTGAATTTCGAAGTTCGAAATGTCTTGATAAGCGACGTAGCCTATATGAGAAACGAGAAACGAAATTTTTGTTCGGGAGTTTTTATGTCTAAGAATAGATTAAAATTAAGTAATGTTAGGATTATGGATATGCATGAAAGCAGGCATTGTTTGCTCTAAGAAATTAGAAGTCGATTATAACTAAATTTTACCATGTTATGATCTGATTTAGTCCATCAAGAAAATTATGTTGGGTATTATAATTTAAGAGATTGTTATGTTTTGTATAATAAATATGATCTAGAATCATGAAAACAAAGATCTGGTAAATGATTTTATGCTGTTAAGTAGTTCTTTATAATGTTTTACAAATAACCCAGTGCCACTAGTCAGGTTAAAGATAAAATAAACAAAATTAATAACAGTAGAGTTCTCATAGGTTGTGCATTCGTCTTTTATTAAAACATTCCAGTTGTAAAAAGTGCAATTGTATTATTAAATTAGTTGTAAGTTTAAAATGTAATTCACTGCTTCAAGATGTACCTACAATGTGATAGTTAGGGTCCAATTACACGAATCTTTCTATGGATAGTCGAACGCATTCAGCCATGTTGTTGCCTGTCAAAAGAGCATCGTATAAAGGGGATCTTATAGTGGATACCTAGCTGTGTAAAGAAAGATAATATTGATATTGTAAATCGTATATAATAGTTACAAACTATACGCATGTTTTGTCACGTTCTGTGTTGTTTTATGTAAATAATGAATGAATAATTATTTATGTTGTGACGTTGATTTGTGTTTGATTTATGATACCTTAGAAATTCTAGCAAACTGTCTTGTTTAAACGTAATGTCACAGATCAATACAGATGGTTCACTCCGGAAAATCACAATAAAGTCCAATTCAGGTCGCACAGCGCTAATTACCTAGAGTTATATTCACCTAGAAGTTGCCTCTCTATCGTGTAGCTCTTAGATCTTTTGACTGCTTTATACTCACTGAATTGGCCTCACAAGTCGAACCCGAGTACTTGTAGCTTCGAACCATCTGTATTAATTGGTGGTAATGTGAAGACACATGACTTGCCTTTACTTGGGAGTACCTCACACTTCCCGGTTGAATTAAAAATTTCCTTTCTTTTCCTTTCTTCCCAACAATTGAATCAACTCAGCCTAGATGATGGTTAGTCATGGCTGCATAAAGCTGCTTTATTTCAGCTCAGTTTATCGAAGAAAGATATCCTATCTCCCAAGTTAGGTTATACCACAGACGTAGGTACTTCTCCTGACAAACCCAACTGCTTTCTCTTACAACTATAGCCGTCATCATTGTTTTTATTTATTTATCCATTTATACACACACATATAGACAGACAAGAAGAAAGGAGCAGAAAAATACGTACAAAGGTGATGCTTATTTCTGAAGAAATCTCTTCCAGCATACCTGCGATAGGAAAGTAGATATAAAAGAGATGTAGAAAACGTGAACGTTATTCTACATATTTTAAATATTTAAGTCACATCAAGGGAAAATATTTGTTGTGACGAGTTACATGCCAGTTCTCCAACACTTCTATGAATAAAATAATCAGGTTTTCAACATAATTTTAGACCAAAATATACCTTATCATACACACACACACGTTACACGGTCACATACGTTTTCCTTTTACCAATTTTTCAACGATTACGCATAGAGTGATAGAAGATTAGTGCTTGAAGGTTCACTGTGTTTGTCGAGTGTCGTTTTAGTAAAGATTATCGTCTGCTTATCTGTATGTTTGTGCGTTGAAATTATGTTGTGATGTCAGCAAACTGTGACGTCGAACCTTACTGTGATCCAGGTAAAGTCTGTCCTTGAAATATACAAAGAAAACTCTTATTATTGCACGAAAGTAATTGACAGCTGGAATAATTTAAGCATCTTTTACTGATGAGAACCAGATCAATAGTGTCCCAAATCTTCCTGTTTTAATACACTTTTGTGATCGCTTGTACTATTTAAAATAGTATCGTGATGATAAAAACAATCTTGCTCTTAATTCATTTGATCACTTTAACCGATAGGTAGGTACTTTAGTTAAAGAAAGATGACATAGCATTCAGAATTTCCATAAAAGATCCTAAAGAATACAGCATAGGTACAGAAAATCAGCCGTAGGGATACAGCCGCGAGTAGAATGCTATTATTTCATTGAAACATTGAAAACACACGAAGTCAGAACACTTGAATCACATGCTCTAATTGGTAATTAAAGGCTCAAATGTAACAATCATGAATGGGCTTGTAGATAGGTGAGTAGGTAGGTATACAATTATTACAGAGATACTCAAACATAAGTATATAAAAAGTAACTATATATCTATTAAAATAGGTATCATATCAACGAGTTACGCACAAAAATTTCAGTGGAAGAAAACTTTTCAGTGAACTCATTCCTTGATTCAAAATAATTTTCATGAGTCAAGTCAATAGGTACACATATAATTTGATTACCAATTTACCATGAAACTAATCGGAATGTTATCAAAACTTGTTTGAAGAACGGTTCTCAGTCATATAGGGTTGTTTAGGTACTCTAAGAGCAGAAGGTACAAATATAATTGTATTCCCTACGTGTTTATTCTAATTAATATCTATCGTAGTCTTCACATTCAGTGACCATATTCTGCATTAAACTTTGGTCTGGAACCCACACTTTAACAGTGAATAAAACAAAAGATAGCACTGATAGCAGCCCACTGGCAACCCAATTTAAAAAATACATTTCCACGGTCTATGTAATAGAACTACAACATAATATTCCGCCTTTAAGAAAAAGATATAAAAAGATTGTTTACATTATAGGTACCTACCTAAGCTAAGAAAAAGCGGACCCAGGTAATCCGTCTTCCAATTGACTTTTACAACTTATATCTGTGACACAAGGACTTTGGATGTTTCGATAAGATTCTGGGAATACCTTCAATACCTGCTCATATTTCTCTTTTGTAATGTGCTTAGCATGTGGCTAATTTAATTTATCTTTTCAACGATATGTTGTGAGTTTTTCTTCGTTTTGGCGACACATTATATGTATATCATACAGCATTTATGTGTGTTACTGCGTACAACTATTTAGAAAAATACTGGTATCTTTATTTGTAAACACCTTTATTATATGTACCTAATTTCTAAGCAAATATACGATTATTTATTTATATCAATCAATCAACAGCCCTTATAATATTTCACTGCTAGTTTTTTTTATTCCTCTTCTCTCAATACCTATCACAAATTCTGGGTCTCCACAATATCTGCCTTTAGCATCCTGCCTGTCTTCATTTTCTTTATCTGTCTATGCATGAAACTTTTCATTATTGTTTAACCTTTTTTTTACGCAATCTTGATATCTATTTCAGGTTACATGGCAGCCAGTTCACCGTTACCTGGTGAAGTAACTCTTCGGGAATCTATTAACTCTGCTATCTTACCGTCACTAGGCCCAAGTTCGCCTCTCGCCAATATGGCGGACCGGCTAGTAGCTGATGCTATACGTCGAGCCAGCCTCACAAGACGACCATCTTCTATCAAATACCCTCCTAACTACTTCAGCAGTCCCACAGAAGAGTCTTCTTCGTCAAGCGAAGACGAAACAACAAGACGGCGCAGCAAGAAAATTAAAGAAAAAGTGTGAAATGTGGATAACTGTATGAAATAATATGTGTAATTTCGTATCTATGCTAAATCGACCCAGTGTTTAATCGATCAATCTCTGCCTATCTTCAATGAGATGAGAAGGTTCGATATTATTATGCTGTGATTCCTTTTTGTGCTAAATTTTGCAAATATGTTTCAGTATTTGTGTCCAAAACAATGTCAGTGCAGATGGAGCTTTTATATATAGTGTAGTAGCTACCCACTATGTAAGTTTAAATTTTGTTCCAATTGTGGATATGGTTAATTAATTTAATGTGCAAAGATTTTTCTGAAATATTTTGTCGTAAGTGCTCTTTTTAAGGTAATTATTATGCTATTAAAGTGATCAAGATAAACTACTATTAGGCTGCCTGTCCACCGGAGCGGAGAGGAGAGGAGAGGAGCGGAGATGTGTCAATATTAACCAATAGAATCAAAACTCCGCTCCAGAGGTGCGATTATTGGCACTTCTCCGCTCCTCTCCTCTCCGCTCCAGTGGACAGGCAGCCTAAGGCTGCCTGTCCACTGAAGCGGAGCGGAGAGGAGAGGAGCGGAGATGTGCCAAAATTAACCAATAGAATCAAAACTCCGCTAAAGAGGTGCAATTCTATTGGTTAATTTTGGCATATCTCCGCTCCTCTCCTCTCCTCTCCGCTCCAGTGGACAGGCAGCCTTATGATAGTGCCAATAAATGTTAAAGTAAATTGAATACAGCGCCATCTATTGTCGAGTAGCGATGTACACAATGTAATCACTTCTGGGTTATTTTGGCATATCATGCCAGTAGTGCCTGATGCCGCAATCTTTAGAAATATGTCGATGCAGAAAATATTGTAATAATATGCCAATACTAATTATTGTTAATAACAAGGTGTAGAGAGGGAGAAATAAAACTCGTGTATCGTATAAACTAGCAACTATATTTGTTTCATCCGATATATTCTATCAGTAAAAGACAAAGCTTTGGGCTAATTTATTAAAAAAGGCAGCAGCGCCCGCGCCACTCCAGGCCCCTGAATTTCATAACATCTCAATGATATAATAATACTATGATTCGTGTATAACACTTTAATAATAGAGTTGTTATTATCGTTTTATAATAATTAAATATTATAATCAGTACATATTGCAAGCATTAGTAGTACTAACACTTATAATTTAAATTAGCTAGTCTAGTTACACAAGAAAAATGTGTCGATA
The DNA here is from genome assembly GCA_948150665.1 of Conistra vaccinii. Taxonomy (NCBI): domain Eukaryota; kingdom Metazoa; phylum Arthropoda; class Insecta; order Lepidoptera; family Noctuidae; genus Conistra; species Conistra vaccinii. The sequence goes on along the minus strand of OX411323.1, from coordinate 9,324,124 downwards.
ACAAAGTGAACCGTGCACGGCAGTGCACAGCCAAGTTCTAAGTACTTTTGTCCGAATAATTTAAGTATCCAAATATATCACATATTTGTTGTAGGTACACATAACAGTACTTTGTACAAAATTTTAATGTATAAAAAGCGTCAGATAACTACTTATACATTCACAACTCGTTACGTAGGTAGCTGGATACAATTAAATACTTAAGAATATAATTTTGCACTATTCAATAGTTATTGGATTTAATCCAAAAGCACAAGCTAGAATTTCTTTAATAACATTCTCTTTGGAATTTGGTCGTACAGTGGTATACTGGATAATGATTTTAGTCTAAACAGGGGCCGTTAAAGTATCAAAATTTTGAATTAAATTCGTCATTGGAAATATAAATATTTCTTAAAAATAACTCTAATTCCATCTCTAGTTTGACTGTCGACAGAACAAGTAAAACTCCTACGTTTTCGTAATCTTACACACAAACTGCGGAGACATGACTAACTAAAGATTTTAAAGCTTCATGTCATTTAACTTCTATAAGTTTAGTCTCCGCTCTACGTCCACTAAATTATCTAAATAAATACTTGGTCTAAATACAACCCTATCTGGTACATCGATGTTTGATGAAGTAAACGATAAAGGAGAAACTTGTTGTCTGTAACGAAATATATCTGTCTAATTTTAAGGTCTTGGCACACATGCTTTAGAAGCCTTAGCTCTTATTTTAGAACTAAGTACTTAATGTAAAAAAAACTTGGTTTAAGAATAAGTACCTCAAAAGCAATAAATACTTTAAATATTTGATATTATTATTATTGACCATCAACAAATTGGGTAACCTTATATTTAATAAGTAATTTTGAACACTGGTAATACGAAGACGACAAATGTTAATCACAGTCTTTTACGAATACTTTGTAAATTGCATTGGAAAGCGCTTCTTCGAGTACGTACATTTGCAGGTAAGACCGACCAACTTCTTTCTCAAGGATCACTCAAAAATCCCCTGATTTTTTTAGATCTAGTACAAATTCTTGTTTTTCCGTTAGCTTCAGACCATTTTCTACTATGAATCTCCTAATCTTCATCAATAAGTTGTTGTATATTCTCGATGCTCTCGGTATGGGGCGAGAAGGTGACGTGCGGCTTCCTAAGACGAGGCGGCGCGACCGCGGGCGACGAGCGCGCGCGCAGCGGTCAGGCGCGCGGTCAGGCGCGCGGTCAGGCCGGCTCGGGCGCCGGTGACGTCACCAGGATGGGGATCACTTGCGGCGCGTGGGCTATGTGCGTCTCACTTGGGGATCTGCAAAGAATGAGGAATGGGGTTAAAAACACTGAAGAGAGCATTGAAGTGAATGTATAATTCATAGCCATCATGGATAGACAGACGTGTTGGCATGCTACACACTTGCTGCCGGTCGGCAATATCCAATATTTATATTTTACCGACCGTACTTTGCGGATCATCTGAACATCACCCAAACAAGTGTGCAGCACGCCCAAAAATGGATGCATAATTTTATATTGGTGAACAGCAAAGACTTTTTTTAGCGCTTCACATCGGAATCTAAAGAGTTGCAATATAGCCGTCATCACTTATCATATTCAGCAAATGCAAAGATTCGCGATCACAGTATGTTGTTATTAGGTTAGGAGTACTTTGTCTCTCATCTTCTATGATTTATAGATGATTTCATCTTATCCGTTTACACTTATAAAATATGTAAAACATTATCAGGACACTCACTTTTTTATTTTATTATGCTCATCATGCCTATGCTCATGATGACCGGTATGGCCGATGCCATTCGGGGTCAGTCCATGCACCTTCTTCATACTAGCGTGACTATGGCTTCTATGCATGTGTTCCTTCACTTCTGGAGGATGTTTGTACTCCGTTGGATTATGATTTCTATGTTGATGTTGCTCTAGGCCATTTTCAACAGCCAAGTGTGTGTGACTTGGATTTCTTAATTTCTCGTTGATATGGTGGACGAAGTTATTTTCGGCCATTAATCTGTTCTCCCTGGCTCTTGCTTCGGGAATCTTGATTTCGATGTGCTCGTCTAAGGATATGGAGTCGACGGAGCTGAGGTCTAGAGTGTCAGCAGAAAACGTCTTCGGGATGGTGCCTAGCATACGATCTGGAAAATCAAGGTGTCAAAATTAAGCTTACCAGCTCACTACGAAGAACAACTATTAAAACGTGATAATAATTTTAATTAATGCTTATTAATTAGTAAGCAGTTGTAATATAAAGTAAAAAAAAGATATACAATTTATAAAACATTTGGTCCACTTCAACCAGTTTTGGTATTTTGATAACCAAGTCTTTAATAATAACATAAAATGCTGCATGGCAACTAATCGCAAAACTGGTTTTTATTTTTATTCTTTTGGCAATGAACTTTCATCGACATTTGTTTGATAATAATGATCCATACCTAATTTTTGTGAGGTCGAAACTGTAGCTCTTAACTCATCTAATTGCTTCGAAGAACACAGAGGAGTGTCCACTTCATACGTGTTGTTGAATCTGGTGTAATCAACCTGAAAACAAGAAAAATAACATATTATAATTATGACAGTTAAATAAAAAAATATTTGCGATATTGTATTGCGAACTTGGCTGAGGTTTTGTCGTGTCCTATGTAAGTTTACTTCAATAGATTGCCATCATGTTGGGTAGGTTTCATAAATATACATTTTCAATACCTAAGGAAAAGTATAAAAATTATCTAAAGGAAAAACGACGACAAATCAACATGATGTTCATGTATAAACAAACTCATAATAATTATGTGTAAGTAAGTAATGCCTTAATAGTTCTAGTAATACTTGGTTCTACACAAGTCAGTATTAACAAAAGGAATGTTAATGGTTACAAAACACGTGGAATAAAGTTTCCCGCAGACTGGCGTGACGAGGCTCCGGTAGAACAGTTTTCATGAAGTTTTCATAGAAATTGTTCTACCAGAGTTGCGTCGCACCCATCTGCGGGAGGAGTCCTAACGTCAATATTAGAATTATTTTTTAACCTTGGCTTTGTGAACTTTTGTTGACAATTGGTTTTATATTTATATAGGTACTATTCTACGTGATCCAAAGTATTTCTGAAGAAACGATTTTTTTAATAGAGGTCACATAAGTGTAATATGCACTTATTTACATTTAGTTCTCGAAAATTAGGGTTTTTGCACTGATAGCATGTCTAGCGGAATGACGCTCTTTCCAAATTCATTTAAACCAATAAAACCCAGATCTGACTGCCTCGTTTGTGTAGTGGTCGCAAGCGCTACCGCTGAGCATGAGGTCCTGGGTACGATTCCCAGGTCGGGTAAAGTGTTATTGGGTTTTTCTTTTAGAAATTTCTCAGTAGCAGCCCGGACTCTAGATTTGTGCATGATTGATGGCAATACGCTCGTTCGTTATTACATGGGACTTAAACATAACTGATGAAATGTGGTTGTGGTTGTACTATATAAGTAGGTACACTTCTGCCTAACCCTTAGAGAGGCGTGTTGTTATTTGTGTAAAACCCGGAACATCTTGTGACGTTTTTCTAGAGTATTACCAAACACGCGACTTTTTCCAGAAACCTTGAAAAATATATATATATACAAACAAATGAATATTTACTGTCATCTTTAGAGGTATGAGGAACAGGGAGTAAAGTTCACTCATACTCTATAGAAAAGGGAGGATCTTCCGACCAGACGGGTGTCGTGTCTGGCGGGCAACTGCCCAACGATTGATGTTGCAGAAGTTATATAGAAGCTGTTCGCGCGGTAAACCCTACTTGCGCGATGCAGGATTTGTGTGACGTAAGGATTTTTTGTGACGTCAGCTCTTTGATGCGTAGTTCGCATGTGACGATGTAGATGCCGCCACACATCAACAGTCATTTCAATGATTGATTCAAAATAATAAACTATTTTTTACACAAAATTTTTTATCATCAAAGCTGATGGACCAAAATAAAATACGAAGAATTGATTTCTGTTTACTATTTCATATTTGTTGGACTGGCAGCACTAGCAAATATTGAAAATAAGGTCACAAGAATATCTGAATACTGTTTCCAGCTATTGTTGTATGTCGATAACCTCGGAAGTCAATAATCGGATAATTGTTTAATTTTACCATTTGCATATTCATGTTAAGGTTATGGTAAATCAGGCTTATACTTTTTCCGGTTTTTGGCAAAGTTAGGAGAAGACTCTTTGTTTTACACAGCCTTCCTTGCACAAGCTGAAATGCATGTCAGAAAGAGATAATTAGATAAATATCTCTTTCTGACATGCAAAACATACCTACATTACAGATGTAATGTAGGTATGTTTTGCCTACAATCCTGCATATTTAAGTATTGAGTTTTTGTAACGAAGTTCCCCCTATCGCGCGTTGCGAAAGGGGGCTAGACGGAAAAAATTGGGACCAAAAGTTGTAACGACACTTTTATTTTTTATTATAACGCCATCTGTGAGCGACCACAGGTACTAATTAGTGGCATGCCTTTTGTGAGGTTTATTCCATAACTTCGTTCCATCCGGGTGTCCCTTGACACCTGTCAGCTTTTTATTATTTTTGTTTATTTATTCTTCGCCTATTTAGCTGGGTCTGTGTCTGCTAATAGTCTGTGTATCTACATAATATCTATACTAATATAGAGTAATAATATTATAACATTTGTTTGTTTGTAAGTTTGTATGTAAGTAGGGGGTTTGGGACAGTCGGATTTGTAAAATTCTTTTGGCATTGAATTCAATGAGGAATTCAATGAAGCCCAATTCTTGAGGAAGGCTTTCGGACGAAGTCGCCGGCATAAGCTAGTACTTTAGTCATTTAATAAAGTTTTCTTAATTATGTATTTAACAAATTGACTAAGGAATGAGTAGTTGTGGCGTTGTATTTAATTGTATGACGCGTATAATATATAAGTACAAAGGTTGTTCCAGGTACTGAATGAATTAATAATGTACGTAATAATTATGTTTTAATGCAATTAAATACGGGGGCATTTATACAGTAAATTGTACAATGTATAATTAATAACGACTATTTCAAACATGTAAGCAGTTAATCAGCAATCCAATACGTGGCGCCATAATTTATTTACTATAATAATATTATAAGTTTAAATTATATCTACTATAATATTATTATTTACATATATGTATCTGCTTAGCCGTGGATTTCCTTGTGAGTAAATATTTTGTTTAACTAAACATGTCAGCATTGCAATAGTAAATAAACATTACTTGTAGATATATATGTAGCCAATGTTTTGGCTTGATTTTAGACATGGAAAAATTCAACATTCACATTTCTGCTTGTGTTTGTATTTATAGTAATTCCTGTATGATCGTGGGCCAAAAACATATAGACTGATTTAATAAGTGTCTAAAGTAGTTTACCTATATCAATTACTTACACACTTAGATAACTTTAAAAGAACAACTTATTTTCTTGAAATAAATATCAGAGTCTCCGGGCGAACGCCCGTGACAATGATAAACACAGAAAAAACCCAATTAATTATATAATTTCCTTAGCACATGATAAAATAAAGAACAATAAAGGTAATAAACACATACTCGTAATAAAGGAAACACACCTCATATTCACCAGTATCCTTCCTGAACGTGACCATGGTCTCGAACCGGTGGCCCCACAGGATCTCAGATGGCAAGAAACTGCTGCGCGCCTGGGTCGTCATACCCGTCGACTCTATCACGCCCTCTGCAATAAGAAATATAAAAAGTCGTCAGAAAACGTTGATCATGCTTGAAAGTGACGCTAATTACAGAAAAGTGGAAAGGAAATCGTTTGTCTTGGTATGGGGATGCGATGAGGAGGGAGGAAACGCATGTAACTAAAAGAGTGATGAATATAAATGTTGATGGATGGAGAGGGAGTGGTAAACCAGAGAAAAGTTGGATGAAATGTGTGAGGGATGATATTAAACAAAAAGAAGTGAATGAAAGAGTGACGGCTGACAAGGAGAATGGATGAAAAATAGGTGTTGCGCCGATTCCAAATAAAATGAAACAAGGAAAAGACAATTATGAGTAAAGTTGATTACAAAATAAAGAAAAGTTAAGAAACAAAGAAGATATTGATTCATAGCTCCACAAGTGGAGATATTTTTCCCATATACAGGCAAATAAATGAAGATGTTGTTGTATATCCTGCTGCTATAATTGGTTACACGCTTACAATTGAAGACCCGAAAGAACTCGCAGAACATAAGCTATTGTAAATGCAGTCATAAATTCTTCATAAATATACCTGCTGATTACTATGAGCTCGGGTTTTTGAGACTTCTAGAAATTATAGCCTCGATGTGTACTAAATCATGGGATTTTGTACACCTACCAAAATCACATGTGATCTGAAGGCCGATTATATTGGTAATATGATTTGGCAGTGATATTAATGACAATAATAAACTTATGGTGGTCACGTGGCAATTATCACACAATTAACGGACTATATTGTAAAAACAGCTATATGAAGTTTATTTATACAACTAAATAAGACCAAACAAGGAAACGCAGCTTTTAATAGAGTTTTATAGGTGAATAAACATGATAGGATATTTGGGTTTTTAGTTCATTATTTCCGTGTATATTTCTGTGTAAGCTGCACGTTGAAATCGGATCTATTTCTTAATAGAGGCATGATTCACTGTCCTTAGGAGTGTTTCTACTAGTGATGGATTAATTAGCATTCGCATTCATTGTTAGCATGCGAATGCTCATTTAGCATTTAGCAAATGAAATGTAGTTGCGAAATTCTGTGAAGTGCGAAGTGAATTTATCGCTTTGTACTTTTTTAAACTATCATATTTCAGAGCGTCGAGCGTCGTCGTGCGCTCGCTCTCCGTCGCACCCATGGGAAGTCGGGAATACTAAATCTATCGGTTTCACGTGACCGTGACCTCGTTTGCGTGTGTTTATTAGCAGGTGTTGCGAACTTGCGAAGAATGGGTTAAGCAATTGTTATCTTATTATCTTTGATTTGCGCGTACTTAGAGTTGTATATTGAATGAATGCTTGTGTTTGTTTAATTAATTAAATTATTAGCATTAACAGAGCAGGGTGGTGCGAAGAATGATGTTTAACAATTATTATCTTATTGTCTTTGATTTGATCGTACTTAGGGTCGTGTATTGACTGAATGAATGCGTGATTGTTTATGTTTAATAAATCAGTGCTCTAAAATATTTCTTACGGAACATCAATCACCAATTTAAAAACCCATCTATAACTTAAACACATTGGTCATTCATTACAATAGCTTTTTAGCTGAATGTGAACCGACTCGGTCGGGAGTTCGGTACAGGTGCGGCAGGTGCAGAATGCTGATGCACCTTCACAACCAGTTCAACCGGAATCTGTGCCGTCTACATCTGCGCACCAGGAGAACTATTTTGGGGAATCCCGATAGGAAATCAATGTTACCAGAACCGGGATGTACTAGCACAAATAAAACGTTATCGGCGAGTAAACTAAACACACGCTAAGCTAGGAGACGACGGTGTCGGAGACGTCCTACCTAAGGCGACCGAAGCGCGGTCGCCTGAATTCGCATATTAACAAAATTCACATACTTCATTATTATTATCAATTATCGCAATATTAGCAATTAGCATAGCAATAGCAATTAATATGCTAAGACTCAAGAATTCACATGCTAATGAAATTAATACGAAATCGCATTAATTGCCATTACTAGTTTCTACGGCTTGTGTCACTAATGGGGAATTCAGTTTAACATTAGCATAGAAAGTTTTTATTTATGCTAAGTTTATTCCTATCTTCTCTTCAGAACATCCAAACGATATGCCTTATAAAGTAGGTAGAAATATTGACTTGACTACAGATGATTCCAGAATAGAATCTATTACACAAATATTTTGCTTCGTCTACACTGTTGTACGAACCAATGATGCTATCTTTCTTCACATTAGTATCACTGAACATAACAAACACTCAAAATATACCTTACAATTATTATAATATATGGAAAAGTTCAGGGCAATCTACCAAAACTTTTATCAAGGAAGTGCCAAGAGCATGTGGTCATTACGTGTAGATACATTCTATAAAACAATTACATCCTTTGATGTTTAATAGAGTCTATTGCGGCCAGACTACTGTATAAAAAAGTGTAAAAAAATCGCGTGGTGATGGAACTATTTTTAAATTCTAATTGTTTCTTCAGAATGTTAATATGTTTTCGAAATATCTGTTGTTACTGTCTGATCTTACACTATAATAGTTTTATTATTATTTGTGTTGTTAGGAAGAACATTATTTATTACAGGTTTGTTCGGATAGGTTTCTTCTAAAATTATCTGGTGTTGACGGGTATTAGACATATTGCAATATTCTCGTATAGGATGTTGGCTTGCTCCACTATTCGAGAGTACTATATCATACACTTGACAATCAATATCAGTAGATACCTTACAGTCTACGTACGTGAACTCTATTTAGAAGTTAGATAGTACATAACATTTGCAATCATTTCCGTTACTCTTTCAGAGATTTATCGTATTTGATATCTGTATCATTCAATGAAGCAGAGTACATTAAAATAGCCTACACATGTAGCAATAGGGCTGTCCAAAACGTTGACAGCCCTTCTACAGCGACACAAGAGAAATGTGCTCAACCGTCCGAAAGACTGATGCAGTTCGATAACAATTAAAATTGTTTTGTGTCTCATTAGTGACAGTCAAGCGGGATAGAAGAATTGTATAAGCATATGATAATAGAAGGCGTCTGCACTTCGTGGAAGGTGAAGGAAGAATTTAAAGTTACATAAAACGTAAACATATTTGGAATGCTGATTAATTCATAGTTGGGACATCGGCAATAAATAGAAGCACAAGATTATTGACGCTCAAGAAGTTTGTCTGAACTTACCCAACATTACAACGATCTCAAATCTCTCCCTCAACATGTCTGACGCGGAGAGGTTGTACAGCGGGGACTTCTCGTTGATCTTGTGCACGATGGTCATCGGCCATATGAACATCAGTCTGTCTTCCTCTCCATCCGCCCCAACCTTCAACTCTTGCTGGTAGAATGGCAGGACTTCACCCTCTCTAGTAATCTATGTTTTAGAAATTAACAATTTAATAAAAAAAAAATCTTTTTGCTTTTTAGGCATCACGGAAGCACGAAGTTTTAATAAGGTTAGGTACAATTTGCTGCAGTATTTATTATTTGGTATTTTTAACTTACTGATGTAATATAAATAATTACTACCTTAACAATTGACGTTTCGTGCTTTCGTTATGCATATAACTCAAGTCATAATCATAACTATACATAACTCATAAAGTTGTATTGCAAAAATGACGTCCTCATTGTATAGTTATGTTAAAAGTATAATCTTTAATGACCTTACATTATTTTTGCATTATAACCTTATAAGCAAAATGTTAGAAGCAAAATTTTATATATAAGCAGCAAAATGTTAGCAGATTCGAGGTCGTTCAGATTTAGATATTGCACGTTTTTTCGTTAGATACTTTAATTATTATTTTCATTTCAGATTTGAATAATTTAAAAGCAAAATCGAGCTAATCTACTTATAAGCATCATAATTTTTGGTTTGTCCAACTGAGTATAAATACTATGACAGTCGGTTTTCACTCACTACGTTTGTCTTCAATTCCCAGCACAGTTGGCATGGAAATGAAAATATTTCTTTGCTGACATTTTACATGCTTTATTTCTTATTATTTTTATATTCTGGGAGAAAGTTACAAACAAATCTATAGCTGCCGGAATTGACTGTTGTGAGTTATAATGTTATAAATTTATGAGTCAGTGTATCAAAATGCTTCGATTTGTTCCAGCAGGTAAACATTTCGCATAATAAGCTAAATATTATTATGTATGTAGGTATATACTAGTAGCCACGTGTATACTATAGGTAGTTGTTTTCCGTTAACCATAGTAAACGTAAAAGCAAATCGATTTATTATTTTGAAATAATTGGCAATAATTTTTAATCGACGTAATCTAAATTACTAATCATTTGTTTTGTCGAGTTAAAATATGAATTCGGGTTAAAAACATTTAAATCGAATAGGTACATATTTAGTAGTTTGCAGTAATAGAATAGCATACACAAATACATGCTAATGGAAAGATCCAATAGTTCCGATAAATATTTATTCGATGTCAATTCGAGCAGCTACTCATCGATGTATAAATTCATAATTTAAATAGAAACCAAAGTTATGCAATGTGCAAGTAAATAATACAAATAGCAGTAAACGGTGTAATAAAGCGTAAATAAAATTAAATCATGCTGTATCGTCCATAGATGGGTCATATAAGATAGCAAACGAATGCGAAAATAAACGCGCAAATAGCTAGTTAAGTAGTTGCAACACTTAATGCATTTTACAAATAGCGTACTGGAAGTATTAAGGGTCCGGCGAACACAATATTCCAAAATGCGTTTGGAATATTGTTATCTCTGTTCTGTTGTGTTTTTGTGTTGTTGTTGTTGTCTGTGTCTGTTGTGTGTTATGTGTGTTGTGTGTTGTTAGCGTTGTTACTAGCTATCGCAATTTATGATAAATTTGGATGTGTTCCGTAATACCAAAAATGATGAATGAAAACCTAATATACTTTCATAATTTTTTCTATACTTTGTAACTTGATAATATAAGCTATGCTTCTGCCGAAACAATATTCCAAATATTGTTGTTTATAATACAGAAAAAACAGTACGAAAACATGTCATTTAGCTCTAAAAATTGTGCGAATTTCAATTCGCTTAAACTTTATTTTAGGTAAGTTTTTTTGGAAAAAAAAGATGTACAAGCCTAGATAAATACTGTCTAAATCCGAATATTAACATAATATGATGGAAATATGCTCAAATTGCAAATGATTTAGGTATTACGTTTGTATGGAAAATTCTAGGGTCGCCGCGGTCTTAAGTGTTACCTTTTTCCTTATAAGCTGGGCGCGCACGTGCGCCTCCAGTATGTGCGACTTGCGGATATCTCCAACACGGAATAGAAGGCAATATTCCCCGTCCCTCAGACATATAACCGCGTTACGCGAGAACAGGAGTGTGGTGTTACGCTTTTTTGAACGCGCCAGCTTCGCGAATATAAGACCCACCTATGGACAAGAGAGAAAAGTTCTGAAAATCGTATTCCAAAACTTGGGGAATCAAAGTCTGAAGAGCACATTATGGACTTATTTCTGGAGTGTTTGTATCCAGAGTTCGACACCCCGCAAGTTAGAGAGAGGAGTCAGAGTGAACTCGTGTTAGACGTAACTAGGCGTGCTGACTGAAGTCCCCAATCACTAACCAGTCTCCGTTTTTGGTGAAATAATATACCTTGCGGCGGATTAATTGTGCTCTTATATGCGCTTCAACAATATGGGATTTCCTCATGTCTCCGACACGGAACATCAGACACAGCTGGCCATCGCGCAAGCAAATGACAGAGTTCCTGGAGTAGAGCAGGGTCTGGGCTCGCTTTTTAGGTCTAGACATCTTTGCGAACACGATTCCCACCTAAAATTAGAACAGCATTGATGCAATGTTCGGCGTGAACCACATGTTTTGGTCGCCTGCATAGTAGTACTTCCTGAAGAATAGGTACGTATTGCCAATATCATACACTGACACATACATATTCGTGAGCTGTGGATTGGTCTTAATTATGATGATACAGTTAACGGCCATCTTATGATAAAAACCATCTTTTAATTTTGTAATGATTTTTAAGAGAACATCTGGCTGGATCGTATAGTACGTTACGTTAATACATTTGGCTCGATTCCAAGTTTATTTTAATATTAAATTATCATATTTAGCTTTAGAGCCGGATGGTTTTTTTTAGTTTGATGAGCTCAAAACCCTTTCATTAACACTATGTATAAAAAACTGATTAGATATTTGTTTAAATAAGATACAAAACATCATTGCAACATAAAAATAGGTCGTTATTTTTATAGCAGTCTAGTTCAATGTTATTAGGATTAATTGCCAGTGAACGGTATTTGTTTTGACAGTAAGTATGTAGTCTCTCAGCATCCGTCGTGGCACGTGTTTGTTGTACTAATTAAAGGAATGAAATATGGTAGAGAAAATAAACATTACAAGTGTAAGTCTTACCATGAAAGCCTGGATGAAGACACCCACAATACTCTGTAAGCACATAACGAAGATAGCCTCGGGGCACTCCTCGTTGGTTGTTCTGGAGCCATAGCCGATAGTGTGTTGTGTTTCCACGGAGAACAGGAAGCAGCCGGTGAAGGTATTGACGTTGTTGAGACAGGGAATGAATGTAACGTTTTCGTTTGGCAGGGGAGGGGTGAGGTCTCCGTGCGTGAATATGATGAGCCACCAGATAAGAGCGAACAGCAGCCAGGAGAGAATGAAAGAGAGTGCGAACACGAGCAGCGTCCAGCGCCACTGCGCGTCCACGAGGGTCGTGAAGATGTCCTGAAGGTATCGGCGCCTGCGCTTGGCCACGTTCCATTGGACGACGTTGCAGTCACCGTGTTTGAAGATGACGCGTTTTCGGACGCGTCTCGCTGCGTAACGGGCTTGACGATATCTGGAAATAAAGAATAGAATTGTATTATATATTTGTCATTATGTTTTTATACTGAATACTTAAACCCTAACGTTTCTGTGAAGTATGAATGAAAGTGATTTTTGTCCCAATTCAAAGGAATAGCTAAAAAATCCTAATCGACCGTTAATTACCACTTATAGATCATTGTATTCCTTAAGCTCCATTTACACGGTGCAAGTTTCTGGAACGTTCAAGATTACTACCTAATCGCATGCCAAAAACCACGTTCAATTATTTCCATTCAAGAATTACATGCAAATGTTTACACGCGTGCGATTTCCATAAAATGGCATACAATAATTGAATGGAAGTTTTGCCGCTCAATAAAATTGCATACGACTTCCAAGGCAATTTTATTGCAAGGCGATTATAACATGCAATTTTTGCGTCGGCCTAACATAGAGTTGCACGTCCTTGTAGGTACAATTGATTCAAGTATTGTCTGTATTTGCGCTATCATAAAATTTTTTTGAACGTTTTCTCAAGTTATTTCTTAACTTTCTTCATTCGTTCGTACCTACTTGTAGAGTTGAATGTGATTTTATTGCACGTGCAATTTTATTGTACGTGCTGTTTACACCTATACCAGTTTTGAATAGCAACTAACTTGCCCGTATGCAACAACTGTCAGTGTTGTTTAGACAGTGCTAGTCAATTGTTGCTTCAATTTTATGGTATGCCACAGGCAATAAACTTGCACCGTGTAAATGGAGCTTTATTCATAATGATGATTGCAAATGAATGATTATGTCAATATTGGATGAACATACAGATGAGTTGGTTTGATTGCGGTTTTTACGTTATTGACATTAATCTCCATCAAGTGGAAATCATTGTACCCGTGTCCTTTTGGGGTATATTGTGGCAACAATCACAAATTACCTGAATTCTTTGGGAATAAAATTGAATGTCCTATAATGTGACTATTTACTTCAAATAAGCTCTTAAGCTTGCGATAGCTTTTTTTTTTTCTTATTTGATTGTCCTCTATTCCTTAAGAGACTTATTATTTTTCTTTCATAATCTTTTTTATTATTATTGTTTTAATGATTTTGTTAGTTTTAATGTTTATTTTTATTTTACTGTCGTATTTCCTGTGGGTGTTCCAAATTAATTTCTTTCTTTCTTTTAGATGATTAGTTTTTATTGAAGTCCATGCATAAGGTAGGTAAATTATATAAGTGCAATATTAAAATTATGCAAATTGCTTTTGTCTGATCGATGTTATAATTGTTTATATGAACTGACATGTAATAACAAGTTATGGTATTTCCAGTAATAAGTACATAAAAGAAATAATATGAATGTAAATATACCTGGAAGTGTAGAGAATAATATTAAGTTATGATTGCTCACATACTATTATCATGTAATATTTCTATTGCAATTTTAATCAACAATTATGTCTACATTCTTATACTGATTTTTATTATTCTTTACGAGGCGTATTACAGTTCCTACTACTATTCTTTTACTCTTGAGCATTTTATTGTTTTTTCTATCAACATGGTTCACTATTTAATTAAGTAACTTAAATAATTGAAGTATAAAGTTTATATTATAAATCAAACAATATTCAAAAACAATAACAACGATTCACAAATGTTTTCATAATAGCACATTCAAGCACTGTGATTCAAATTAAATCATCACCTGATTGACAGTCTACGCATTTTAATAAAATTGAAATTCATTAATCAAATGAAAATTATTCACCACTGATGTGTGACGAGAAGGTTAAACTAAACGTAAATGAATCAATCCCTGTCACTTAGGATGCAGACTGTCACCTAGTACATTAATATACTCTGTTTGATAGTGTCACCATAAGCCTACCACTTATTTCCATAGATATCATCAAGATACGGCCAGTTTTATGGGACTCACTAGCCTACGCACCACTCGAGATAGACATTTTATCACTTGCCCTGATCGTCACAGTCACAATACCACTATAAAGTAAGCACCCTCATTAATCTTTTAAAAGCTTTTTTGTAAAAACAAGCTTTTATCTTTGCAAGTGCTGAAATTAATTTGTTTTATGTCGTGGATTATGATAAAAGCGAAACAGAAGCTTGTAAAATAGATACTGAAAAAACTCTATGTAGTTTGTTTACCGCAGTACGTGAAAAAGTTAGCAAAAATGTATAGGTGTCTACATAAAAACAAAGGTGTTTATAAAGGGTTCCAAATTATATGATGATGACAACTTTTTGCTGAAACATATTATTTATACATTAGTTTCTTTGCAAGACAAACGTTATTGTAAATCAATTCAGAACCATAAGAGCTATGGCTACCACTATTTTGTCATTAAGACCATTATCCACTGTTTTTGTTTTAACTGAATTGGCCTTAACGACTTCATAATCATAAAAACACATCAATAATAACAACGAACTCTTAGGTACTCACGATTTTTTATAATGTACTCACGTGTAAGATTAATTATACGTAACTATTCATACAATACAAAGAATAAATGTTGCTCTGCGAACCATATATGCTTGCCATACATCACATCTAAATTATACTTAGCTTAACAATTCAGTTTTTGCACGATGTGAATATATCGAGGTAATTGGAAGATACGATTCTGGTGATTTATTTGATGATAATAGTTCAACGAAGAGAATCACGTGGATAATAAATGAATTAAAAGGGAAACTGTTGTTACAAGTAATGACAAACAAGTCTTTGGAAAACAATTTCATAATAATGTAATAACTCAAACACACATAGGATGAAACAATCCAGGGGATAGTATTAGAATTGGAATTTTAACGTTTGATAGCAAACCAAAACTTCAACTAATAATCATTTTTAACAGCTGAATGCCGTCTGCGTTGTAAGCGCATATAAAGAATAGAATAAGAATAGAAAATAAAATAACGAAAGAACAAGCGAATAAAATAGATTCATGGATATTAATCAAAAACATTAGATGGCAGTAACATATTCGTGCTTTCTAGGAATGCGCCACTAGGTGACACACGACTTTGGTAAGTTTATAAATACATTCACTAAAAAGTTGAAACATTTATTATTATATTTACTTATGAAATATGGAATAATATATAAGCGTCACAATCTTGACGGTTTTACAAAATTAAATACCATCTACTTTTTATACTGTCAATTTGCTTCCTCATTTCTGTCTCTAAGTTATTTTTGTTTGGTGACTGTGGCAGTAACATTATGCTTTTATTTAATAATTATAGTTTTTATAAAATTATCAGCATGATGGTGTAATTAATTAAAAAGTTTAATTAATAGTAGATTGTTATACAAGGGTGGAAAGGAATCAATTCCCATACGAGGTATTTAGACGCCCGAGCGCAGCGAGGGCGGCTATAGTCCGAGTAGGAATTGATGTCTTTCACCCGTGTTAAACACTCTACTTTTCATTTCGAATATAAGGAAAGTAAAAAATAGTGTTTAAAATATTTATTGATATTGAATAACATGAGTAGTACCTATTTAAAATGAACTAACAAGTTAGAACAATTTGTAAAAATGTTTAAATATGGAACGCACCGCATCACCGCTGCGGGCCGTCCCGCGTATAAGTATTTTTTTTTTAATTCACACTGGCTGTTTATAATATACTCACAAGACCGGAGCCCAGTGCTTCCACTTTTAGGGATTTCTCCCTTTTTTTAGGGAAAACGGCTAATAATAAGCATGGTTTACTGATATTTTATTTTGGCGGGATTTAGGGAAAAATTGAACTTGAGTTGGTAGCCCTATTGTTTAATTAGTAGGCAGAACCCAATGTACTACTTTACTCTATGGCACCACCGATTGATTAAAGGGGATTTCCTGAAACTTGTAATGATTGTTATTCGTCTAATTTTAGTTTACCATGTTATTGTTAATAGTACTATTTCCGTGGCTAAAGACGACATCAGAAATAAGTCGCATTATACCTACAGTTGGTTTGTTTCGTCTGTCTCGATTAATAATTAATGTTTTCTAGGTGTTTAATGACATAAAAATGAAAAATTCCCTAAACCAAGGAATTTTTATATTTTTTTGGGAATTTTAGGGATAATTCATTAAGAAACTGGGGAAAACCAAAAACGTAAGTGGAAACACTGCCGCAGCTTTTATTTTTATTCTATTCGATATGTACCCACAGATATAAATCTAACTAGATGATGCGATTGTAAGTATGTACTTCGCGTGTCAAAAAACGGAGTAAAATTACGATCAATGATCGTAATCTGAGATTTTCATTTAGCATTATCGGCACCGGAAATCCACCAAAATCTAGAAAAATGTCTTTTTAAGCCATATTGAGCTGTAAAGACTGTATAGAAAAATTGGCCGAGGCATTGGAAATGTTTTCTTTCATTGGTAAGTTTTGTTTTTAAATTGTGTGTGAAAAAGTGGCACGCTTGGTTTTCATAAAGATGGAGGGACTTGCGATATCTAGTTAGATTTATATCTGTGTTCGTAGACGACTACCTAACCATAAGTTCTATTTTTAAAATTCATTCCCGCCCTAGGGCGGGAAGCAATTACTATGAGTCTTTCCCGCCCTAGAGCGGGAAGCAGCGTCTCCCACCCGCTACTCGGATCAAACAAACACTACTTTCCGAGCATGAGATATGAAAAATTCATATCGTTATTTATACCAAGATATGTTATTTACATAATTATAAATAGTTATTTTAATGAGTAAACCATTATCAGAGCTTGTTACAGTTCTATTATTGGTAATGACCAATGTAGGTGTAGGTATATGAAAAAAAACCTGTTTTTAATGGAAAATATATGGCTAAGTTACACATTGGCATAAGACTTTAACAATGAATTGTCATAAGTGCAGGTAAACATTTTGGTGCTTCGTAAAGTTTGTATCAGAAGATATTAAAAGATTGTAGACACTGGTTCATAAAAGTGTTTGCTATCTTTTAGCGCAAAGCAAATTATGACAGAGTCGCATTTACATAGGTTATTAAAGACCACCTTGAAAATATATTATTACATCTTCGTTTGGATGCGCCCCATTCCCGCAGACACTGCAGACAGAGCGTAAAAGAATCTGACACACCATTCTGATTTTAATTAGAGGCACACACAGTGCAAGTATTTCGAAAATAATGCCATCTTTACCTGACGCCAGCACTGCAACTGTACCTAATGTGAGTAATTCTAATTTTTCTACTTCACGTCACCAATGAAATTAAAACTGATTTCCAAGAAAGAAAACCATGTAAAGAGATCAGGGACCATACAATAATAATAACATTCAAATGTAAGTATGAAACTAATATCAGGGCGTTAAAACTGTATCGATATCGTTGAACTAAGAGTTAATTTATGTAGTCTTATTATGTTGAATCAAGTTGTGACACATATAATGCGTAAGACAACGCCATTTAAGGCTGTTTATGATATAATAATTATCGTCTAATTGATTAATGATGCGGTTAAATGTACCGATTACGGTGGTCTTACCGATCAACTACTTATTTAAAAGCCTTTAATTATAATATCCATGGCAAATTCTCGATTTTCACAATCAATTAACAATTTACAAGGAATCTAGGTAAACCGCAGGACACGAAAATCGTGTGGCTTAGATGTTATTAAAAGCAACATTAACTAGAAATAACATATTTTTATGTTTAAGGCGTGGATTGATCTTAGGTAAGTATTTCTAAGAACTAGGTTTCACTTTGAATGTGGGTGCTTCGTAGACTTTTGTGTCTGAATGGAAAGTTAACAATGACACAACCGAATACACTCTTAGATCATCTGTTAAAAATATACTCCCAGAAACATTGTCTCCGTTATGGTTAAAATCTTAAACAATTGGTAATGGCGCGTCGATAATTTTCCTCATGGTCTTTATTTCTAGAAGATCTGTGTCTATGTTAATTTATCCAGTCCTAACGTACTGGCCAGTTTTTTATATTTTAAAACGTTAACCCTTTAAATTAAAGAGTTTTGGCCGTCGCCGCGTCGTGAGTATATGAAGTCGTGTGGACGCCCACTTTGCGAACGGATGACATCAAGCGATGTGAAGGTCGCCTGGATTGGATTATCCAGACGAGAGAACATGTTTCTTCAGAGAAGATTTAACTCTCAGTTAATTAAATTATCGTGCGTCAATAGATTTAACAAAATGATCTTTGAATGCATATTTTGTAATGTCGAGATATTCTGTACACTGTTTCAGTTTTCGTTGCCAGCTCGGAGCTCCAGATTTTTCTTTTCTGATTGCCAGACAGCAATTTATTCATCGGAAAATAACACTCATCTTAATGTTTTTTGTAATTGTCTGCGACTGTTACATTGTTCTAGACAAAACAAAAGATACATACTGATATGATAATTGAAAATATTAAAGTACATGTGAATATCATTTAAGATCTTGTATCAATGGTTGGAGTTTTTCAATCAGTTAAAAGTAAACTAAAGGTTTATCTGAGTTCAATGTTTGATACACAATCAGCGTCGTCTGTACAACATTATCTGACGCCAAGGGATTTCAAGAAACTTTCGGGAGCAATGAATTAGCGAATCATTTGTTGCCAAATATTTGAACACCTTTCGACGAGCGTAGAGGCCCGTTTTCTTTGCTTAACCACTACGACGCAGAATTATGTCGCTAACTAAAACACACTTACTTTTGCAATTCTTCGCTCCATGCTGATTCCGATGAGTTTATCGGCTTCCCAGTCAATAGCATTGACACTTGACTTACACATCTCTTTAATCCTGACATTCTAAAAAGTATGGAATTCCCTTTTGGTTTTATTAAACTAATACTGAACAAGCACTTCGACCACTCCTTGTAAACTCACTAATGGAACTATCCTTATTGAATTCAAACGCAAGACCAGCGCACTTGGACTGTTATATTAACCTTAAATTATTATCACACAGTCGAATACTTTCTTTGGAACTGTTAACCTTCGATTTATTTCACTGGATTAAACAATTTTCTCCACTCTATCTTTCAGCAGAACGTTGATGAGGGATTCACTAAACACTTCTTTGATATCAAACAACAAAACCACGATTTTCCGCAACATCGTTAACGACGTCATTTCGAAACAATAACAAAAAGAAGGAAAAAATTAAAATGGCGACGGCGACGTAAGGAAAACTGCGTGTCTATTAGTGCAAGGAACTTTTCACTCGCACCGATTGCGATGAGAATTAGTCCAATACTGAAACGCACGGATGTTTAATGAAACAGATGCGAAGATGTTCACAAACAAACACTATACAGGCGTCCCGTGCCAACGTTGCCAGTGGCGCCGCGGCGCGTCGCGACGCGGCGACGTCGCCGTGCCTAGTTTTTTTAACAAAAATTCTACTCGGTTCCATCTGCACGCATACTTCATGGATCACGTTTTCTGTAGGGTGCTTATTAAGATTTACGGATGATCTTCAGATAAATATTTGGACTCCGCGTTTCCAGTGAACGGAATTAAAGTCTTCTCTTGAGGATTTATTTACTATGGACGTTGATTGAAGACTTTTTGACTTCGAAGGCAATAATTTTGTTGATCGTCAAACTTGAGTCAGATTTAATGCTTCATGATGAATCATTGTTTGGTAAACGTTAAAAGTTTTTTTCGTGCTGTTACTGACTAGCGAATGTGTAGTATTCTCGTGCGTATTTTCATTAGAGTAATGTGATAATGGGAATGTTTATAGAGCCGTCAACTGCTGCAATAACATTAAATCCGCAAAGTTTATGCTCCTGGTCTACATTTACAAGCAGTTAATGCATTTAGTGTTAGAAAATAGCCGTAAGCTATCTTGTTTGTTGGACGTCTATTCAAAAATTATACTCAAAAATATTGCATATATAGAAACATAAGACATTATCAGGTTCCTACTTACGCCCCTATTAAGATGTACATATACGAAACTGGAAGGCGTCAATTACAACGTTAAATTAGCACCCATGGCCGCACACCATAGACAGGGATCACTGACGTGGGATGATGACGTCACTTATACTGCGAGGGTGGTCTGCGAATACATTATCACCTACTGGGCGTTAAAGGGCGACTAAGGGATTATGTCATAAGCAGCATGCATGTACTTATTACGTCATTAACGTCATGCCGAATGATTCATCGTACTCAGCGCATTGGCTATTAGAAATTTGTCTACATAAACCCCATTAATGACCCTATTATAACAATTTGTACGGATGTACTGACTGGCTGATGTCAACTATTTACGTCATAGTCGTCGTCATATGGTCTTCACGATGCATGGATCTAAATCCGTAGATTACAAAAACGTCTGGAGCAGCCAGACGAAATACAACAGATTATTTGCATTTTGAATTTTTTGTGTGAGTAACATCTGTTGTATTGTAACAGCTGCATGTTTTTGGAGGAATATTATCATTATGTTCCTTGCAGAGACTAAGCCCAACTTTTTCTTCCTGTGGGTCTTTATCTACAATGTTTATTTACTTAGGATGAATATCTTCTTCTAGGTCATTCTTGATAATGATATGGTTAGAAAAGGGGTGTACTGAGATGACGGAAAGGCGAATGATGGTAAAGCATATTTTACGACAATTTTTTGTAGCGGACTTTTAATACGCCCGTCCTTAGCAGTGGCGTCTACTATTGTCAAAATATTGATTCTTCTTCTAATAAAGAACTTAATGTAATTAATATTAGAGACGTGCCTATCCTAAAATACGTGCTACGGTTGATATGAAGAACCACGTTCCAAGCAATCGAGAAAGGGCATTGTCTTACGAATTTTGTCGAAGTTCTGATACAGAAATTGTACTAAATTTGTGACATGTCTTAGCGCGACAATAGTCACTTTGTTCATAAAAACACCTACTTATCTGCTAGTGGGTTAATACATTGTTTTGTAGCCGACTCCCTTCGATAACAGGACAAACTATTAAAACGTGACCTGTAGTTAGCCTTTGACATTTATCGCGGAGCATTATCCTTAGGAATTTTAATGACGCCATTCGACATACTGATTTATTGTGACCTTCCAGGATACAAAAGAAAAGAACCTATCGTACATAAATTGTTCTGTTTCTTTGTTGTTTTATTCATGTGTAAAGCGTTGGGATGGTTCAAATAGCATGTTGTCATCAAATTGGGCCAACAGATTTATCCTTTCCAGGATCAAATCTGTCGAAGGACATTGGTCATTGGTCAAAAATCCGTTATAAGCAGATTGTTATTAATAAGATACATGAAGATAATGCCATGTCATCACCTGACAATAGAAATAAGACGAAGAAATCGATGAGATGATGTAGGAAAATAATGCAACAGAATAGAAAACTTACATCATAATGGAGTTTTCTTCACTATTATTTTCGAATGAATATCTTCCCTTGTTTACTCCATTAAAAGAAAGTTTGTTCCGCATTTTTGCAATAAAACCTTTTACGTACTTGACTAGCTTTTATCGGCGAACTTGAGAACTGTTTGATGTCGTCACTGGGTCATAAAACAAATGTTTATTTATGTTCGTATCACTTAAGGCCAACACTTCACCTTCTGGTGGGTTAGTAATTAACAATCAGGGCGGATAATGGTAACTAATTATAGGTGTCGTTTTAAAACAATTAGGTTTGTCATGGCAAAAAGTGAGCATTTACTGTACGGTATCTGTATACGAATAATTTGTATTTGAATCTGTGTTCTAGACGTTCTAGACGTTCTAGTATTCAATAGGTAATCTGTAAATTACACAGTAACTTTTTCTGTCACTGTGTATTTACAGATTACAATATTATAAGTAGTTTTACTATGTAAAGCCGTAGTTCTACCCACTTTTTAATATACTAGATTGTCATTGTTGGCAATACCGAAGGAAAGAGAGCACGAGGCTAACACGATGATCCGACCAAGTAAAAGAAGCTACGTCTTTAAGCTTTCAGCAGGTGGTGATGGCAACTTTGGACTGGAGTCCATGGAGGCAGATTGTCCGCTAAAATGGGTCCTGTGACCACGATCCTCAGTAATGAGGGACCGATTGAAGAAGAAGCTTCCGCCCGTGACCACGTCCGCGTGATATGTCGGCCCCCTTTTTAGCTTTCTTTCTGCCTTTTTTTATTTTTGCTCGGCTCCTAAGGGTGGTAGTATGGTATTAAGTAGCCTTTAACCTTCCTCAAGAATAGGCTATCAAATGCAAATAGATTTTTTCAAACCTGACCGGCAGTTCCAAAGATTAGCACGTTCAAACAAACTCTGCAGTTTTATTATATGTATTAGTATAGGAGTGTGACTATTTTAAAATTGTAATACTATTTATTAGTTGGCAAGCATACCAAGGGAGCGATATATCAAAATATTTATTTATAAAAGCGTCGAAAAAGTATGAGATTACATATTGGTAGATATTACTTCTGATGTTAAATACATCGGCATCATTAGACTGTTTCTATCTACAATTTTACATACAATGTACATTACAAACGTACATAATGTTTAGAAACTATTCACATGGCGGAAGTGAGTAAACTGTGTGACCCTACAGCTGGCAGTTGGCCTACAATACCATAGGTACTAACAAATGCCAAAGGACCCATCACTCATCGCATAGTTAGTATTAAATTAGTGCATCTTCCATGAAACGAGGCTGAGAATAACCCATCCGCCATCTTACCGACGCCATTTCTTCTATTTATTTTTGTTAGCCGATGAATAATTACTAGTTGTTTTAAGAAGCAAGCCAAGACTGCCAGAGATAAGTAGCTTTTATATTGGCAAGATATCTAACGGTATTTAGATTATTGAGAAATATTATCCATGAAATGAACATATTTATGAATATCCTGGTGCTGTTCCATTTTGCGGTAGCCACGACATAAATTGCATGTTACAATACACAGCATAACTAACAGCTGTGGAGAATTTAAATGTATTTGTGACAAGCGGAACTGGCAGTTATTGTTATTACAGCTTATAAGTAATCGATGTTTGAATCATGTGCAAGGGAGCAATATTCGACCTTAGTTAGTGTGGCTTCGAAGTTCGTTACCCGAAGCAGACGGTCACCTCCTGCGCACTTATATGTTTATGTAGGTACATACAAAACAGGTGTCGTTCCGGTTTATAGTAGGTAGTCATTTAGCTGCAGTCACACTGAAACTGGAATGGCCTTAGCATCCGTCAGTTCGCGCGTTATTTTCACTGATGCTAAATGTTGAAGGATAGCGTGCGAATGTTTACGTTTATTTGTCTTTTAGTGAATTGTAAAGTAACGTGAAACGAAACACACTGAGGCCTTAGTGCAAGTTTCATTTTACCATCTCGATCAAACGCGCTCGATGCGTTTGATCGAGATGGTAAAATGAAACTCGCACTAAGCCCTGGTGGGTGGGTTTAAAGCTAGGTATTATGTTGATAACAGTACACAGTGCGCTCATTATAACTTGACCCGTGACGCAATTGATAGCACTGAATTTTGCAATCTTAATTTCAATACTGATAGAGTTCAAAATGGCGACTTAACGAACAGTCCTACCAATCACATGACTGCAAAATTCAGTCCTACCAATTGAGTCACGGGTCAAATTATAATGAACGCACTGTGTAGTGCATTGAGTTAAATGTAGGTACTATAACTCAATGCTGTAGTGAGGTTTTTTTTTATTCAATGTAAAGTGGAATATAATCGTAGCAGAGGACGATAACATCACAATATACATAACTGTGATAACATTAATTAACCTACACTACTTAATTGAATTTTGTTCAAATAAAGATAAAGCTTGCTTTTTAGTAGCATTTTCTGCATTGAATTCACAGTAAAGATAATATCCGTAGGTGTTACTGTTTACTTCAATACTGTTTACTTGACTAGTGAAGTACATGAACTTATGCCTCCTTGACATTTGCAAACGCAAACAAAGTTGTCTAAGAAGATTGTTTACGACAACAAATTAATTATTCCGTGTACTGGAGCGTATATAACTAGAATGCCGCTGTCGTGTCGCATCAGCGAATTAGAACAGACACTTGGATTCGCTTATTATAACTACGTCATCCAAAACTGTGCCAAAACCATCATGATCAAAGTTCAGAACATTTTCCGCGATAATACCGTTGAAGTCATTAGGTACGTTTTATAACCGGTTTCACGGTTTATTTCTTACGTAGAGAACCGCGTATGTTTGGGCAAATACGTTGTGACTAATGACGTCACTGTATAGTACAACGAACACCCACATTCAAAATTGTGTCGACATTTTAAAATGTTAAACAGCCTATGCTGTAATAGTATGTATTACTTGTGACGTGGATGGGTAGTACACATCGCAACGTATCCATTGAAATAAAATAGAGAATAGTTATTTCAGTTTCTTTGAAGTAATCTTTAATACATTCATCAATTCGTGTTATCTATATTGCAACTAGATTAGAGAAATTGTATCTGAGAATATGAGTCTGAATCAGATTCAGAAGACCAATGGTAGGTACTACTAGGTACTATGATCTAATCTTTAATGTAACTCGATTCCAAAGATATTTCATTGCATATCAAAATGTGTCAAACACAAGACTTCGAATAGACACTACCACTAAAGGTCCATAGATTGGTCAGCTGTTAAATAAAAACTGGAGTTTTATTTTTACTGTACGTTGTATTTTTCGCTTTCTATTTCAAGCCATTTGTATATTTGTCAGTGATATGCGACATTATATTGGTCCAAGGCAAAATGTGAAAAACATTTTCTTTTTTCACACTTTCCAGATTTATCAAGCCTAGGAAAATTCCAGTCGCCACGCAATCTAATGTATACCTACCAGTAATATTAGCCACTGATCTGACATTAGTGACTATTTGAACTTCGTTCTCAATGAAATAGAGCCGGGAGCCGTTGCCAAGTCAGCCCGTCTGGTGACACGTCAGTCGGAAATAGCTGTTCTAAACTCACTATCGTTTTACGTTGGCCAAACGACTAGAGATTGTGAAGATTCTGCTACTCCCTGATAGATGGCATTGTTACCAATATCATTGAGTAAACGTGACCGATTTTTTCTGGAACTACGATTACTCCCGCGCACGTTTTTTCTTCATTGCCAGTAATCTAAGCAATGTCAATGTAAATAACGTTGGTTTGAGTTTCGCCCATGACCACGTGGTTACTAACGTATTACGTTCAAAGATCACAAATCTCGCCTCAGTAGGGATTGGTTGTTAGGCCATCGCGGCCATCGCCCACATATTATGCCTAATACAATAACTCATTTCCCGGGTTGACTCACAGAATGAACCAGATGATAACCAGATGATAAACGACATATTTTCCCGATTACTACAGAAATATGTGAGCTATGTTAATGAGCCAAAGTGAACAATTTAACAATGATAATGCACCATTATTTAAAGTTCGTATATGATTGTCATACAATGCAATGATGACAGCTAGATGATCGTTGAGTAGGAAACATTAATTTCCGACAATAGGCGATGGTTTTTTTTGCAACCGAAATTGTCGTAATATTTCTGTGCCTCGTCCTCATACTCGTTACATAACTTTGTTAATTGATGCATAGTTTAGTTTGCTATCAAATATTACAGGAACACTGCCAATTTTATTTCTAAGACGGTCTTTGTACTCTTACCAAGAACCTTTTCCAGGTAAGTCTATATTTAGAAAAAGCCTCATGGAGTCAAAATTCATTGAATCCCAAAAGGTCAATGTCTCGAGTCTCGTGGTAACCGCAATATGACTCATTCTTGTTCTGATAACTATAATAATAGAAATCCAAGTTCTAAAAAACTTAAGGTAACCTGTAATTTTACTGGTCGTCTTTATGTTAGATTGATTAATAACGAACTTTTGTTTTTTTACAAGGTGGTCAGCTAAACTCATGTGTTTAAATTTGAAATAATTGGCAATTTATTTCCAATTTATGCGGTTTAAATTTTAACTAATAGGGGCTAGATTTAAATTAATTACTTGCAATTTATCATGTTTTTGTTACTTTTTCTTCACACTTTATTCTATTTTATCATGTAGATCTGCCATTATTAATTTTCTTTTGTGGATATACCTACAGAGACTTGAAAGGTGGAATATCAATTAGTTAAATTATTTTTAACAAATCGTCAATGGTGTGAAATGACAGCAACCTTGTCAACTTCATTACGGTATCGGTTACTGTTCAAGTTTATGAAGGTACTTGCTCTAGGTATGTCCCTGTTAGTTAACACGGAACGAATTTATTCACCGGCACGGCATGACGCAGCGGTTACATAATATAATTATTACTAACAGTTATTTTCAGTATAAACACGTCATCTCCCTCTTTTTTTATTACGTATCCTTTAAATCTTAAATAAGGATATAATTGAAGGCTGTTATGCAGGAGCAATTTCATAACAGTTACATCTGTTATGAAATGGCTCCTGCATAAAAGCCTTCTCGGCTTATCAATCCATTGTTTGCCTTCATGAGAAGGCAAACAATGGATTGAAGAACCTACTGAATCTCTTGTAATAAATATATTCTGAAAGTTCAACATCAATATGTCCGGAATCCTGATTTTGTATAGTTATTACTCTTAGGCCGCCGTATTACAGAACCTCACTCAAAACTCAAGCATTTACTTAAAACCTTAAAACTCGTTTAAAACCTTTTGATTGGTTGAAACTAGTTTTAAGTAATGCTTGAGTCTTGAGTAAGGTTCTGTAATACGGGCCTAAGAACGTCGGAAACTTACGGCAGCCCCAAAAATATTCACCTTGGCTGTTGAAAAGAGCAATTTACAATAGGACCATCAATAATTTTTTAAACACTTAGTAGGTACTTATTTAGTTATCAATTATTTCAAAAGAATCCATGTACCAATGTATGTACATATATAGATAGTTAAGCGCCATCGCCTTATAAGAAGTTAAATATAAATATAATTAAGTCAGCACTACCGTAAGTTGATCGGCTGATCATGACTACATTAATGTAGCTACCCAAGATCTATAATAACCAAAGGCGCCATCATATTCATTTTTCTAGTAATGATTCATCGATTAGCACGCTTAGCATGATCACAATAGAAACGGGTTTTGTCGACGAAATAATAGATAAAATGACAGATAAACAATCACAATCTGTCATTTTGTCTATTCTTCCGTCGACAAAACCCGTTGTTTCTATGGTTGTCATGCTACGCGTAACTACATTACTACTCTAAACTAAGGGCTGATTTCACCAATGAAACTGAACGCGATCAGCATTCTAAAACGCGTTCAAGAGCTATCAGTGTCAAAAATGTTATGGAATACTGACAGCTCTTGAACGCGTTTAGAGGTACTGAACGCGTTCAATTTCATTGGTGAAATCCGCACTAAGAATCATGTATCAATACTGATCTACGATTACACAGCACGATTTATAGGTATAAAAATCGTGAGTACAGTGTACAATATTTTAAAAACTACTTCTATTTTTGTAATGCTTATTCTTAGAAATTTTCCTTCTATGATCGTATAACACGCGGGTAAGCCCTCGTGCCCACGGGCGATTTTTTTGCGCGTTCTTTATCGTCGTGAGATAAAATCGCTAACTAATTAGTAGACAGTTAGTTAGCAAATAGAGAATGATTCATTAGAATTAATAAAGTCTAATGACGTTTGCGCCAAAAATACGGTTATTCAGTCAAAAAGGTTACAAGTACAGTGCAAATTAATAATTTCCTGGTCTGATTCAATGATGTTAATTTACAGAAAATCCTCTTCGTTAAGCCTCGTGCAACTAACTTAAATTCACGGTAGAACAATTACCGGTGTCACGTCTCGCTGTCGCGTCGCAGCAGTCTGTACGAGGCTTTACTGGGTATATGGTGGTTATACATAGAGGTTTAAAATACCTTACATTATCCAAAAATATAACAAAGACGAACACTGATGCTGTTACTGAAAGTGATAACCTAACCTAACCTAACATAACTTATTTGCCGAATTAATCGACAATATATAAATAAGACTGATTCTGTTATGTCTAAGGTTTTTGATAAGCCATGAAACAAAGATAACTTCACAAGACATACTTCAAGATATTAGAAAAAATTACATTCATACTTTTCCAAACACTTTTAATAGATTGGTACCTCTTTTTCTTTCATTTTCATCCAAACATTTAATGACAGACTAAAAGTAAACAATCATTACTTTTAAGCTGTTCTGAAGTTAAGAGGGACTGCTTGTTGAAAAACATTTTAATAAATGTCTAAACCCACTCGTCTTCTGAAAATAACCAACGCATGTCGGAATACACAAACTAAAGCAAGATCGAAGCTACTTGAAGAAACACTATGTAACACTAGCTAAAGAAGAAGTCATGGAATATATCTAGATAAAGGTAATATTAAAGAAAATAATCAATAAAAAGCAGATACTGACAGCTACAAAAAACACAAATGAAAAATCTTTAAAGCTGTAGAAAGCAATGAAAACGGAATTTTATAAAAGCCAATTGAACAAGAAATAAATAAATGATCGTAATATTTTACTGCTTGTGAAAGTAGCGTTGATGATGTACTCGAACGTGATCATTTATAATGTGTTCAGTACTGAGTAGGTACATACATACAAATAATAATTGAGAAAGCGGTCCTTTCATAACGAATACAAATTGTGGACATAAATTGTATAAAACAAAATTGCTATGAAAGTATTTCCATTGTAATCTATCATGTCAAAATATAAAAAATGGTGGATATATGAATAATTTTGTAGACTAAAATATTTAAAGCCAATAAATCGAAATCCTAGAAAACAAGAAACCTAATTCAAATTCGGCAGTTGGTCGTTCCAGCCGTTACCTAGCATACATATTGGATCATTAACCTCTTTTTAGTATTTTTATAATCCTTCGATAACAATTTCTGACACGTGACCTACTTACTTATAAGCTACGGTTCATGTTTAACCAATTCCTGTCAAGTACTATTAATGTCTTGAGAAATGGAAGGGAAAACCAAAAGTTGTATCGGATTTCTTATCATCTTGCGCTAGTTGTAGAAGTAATGAGGGAAACTGGTTACCGGGCTCTTAACCTGTTCTATTGCTATCTTTAGACTCGAGTCCAACTCTTAAAATACTTTTTTCTAAATATGCATATGGGTAGAGCCATATCTTCTCTGCGAGTGGCGCCTACGCAAGTCACGTTAACACTGTTTGGGATTCCGGTCCCATTTTACAAAAGATTGGCGCATTGTACTCCTACAAGAATATTATATTCTTGAATATCTTCGATTATTCATTGGAAAACTTCAGAGTCTTCAGCCGTTGGAACACCCATGTGGAAAATATTTGCCAGAAATACGAACGTCACTATTTTCTACGTTTTATAAGTAGTTGCTCTGAAACAGATCTGCTTCATTAGTCACTACGTATCCATTGAAATCATTCTCTGTATTTATTCAGTCTTCTGTTTTATAACGAATGATTACCATATTGAATCAATTATGATGACGTCATTCTAGTATCACGAACGTTTGATTTTAATCATTCCACGCAAGTTAGGTTCCAATGATTTTTACGTCATGGCAATTATGTTGGGTTATTGGGCTCAAGTATAAAGGAGGATTTACTCAAAACTACCTGCGCAAATGTAGACGTCACGTTCTCTATCTATATTATAAACAAATTCATAACTAATCCTGTTTAGGACACGAAACTTAAACGAAGTGAGTTTGACATAGAGCTAATTGTAGTTTTCATCGATTTAGCGTTTAGTGTAATTTTCTCGATAGAGTATTCGCAGACATTCTGTTAAGTTGGTTTTTTAATTCTGCACAATTTTATTTTGCCGAAGCACTCGTGGAAATCATGTTTGTTTTTTTAAACAATTAGTTTGCAGAGTTTGAAAAAATTGCCAATAATATTTATCCCTCAGTATTTTCCTTATTCAGTGACTTTTTCACACACACAATGTATGTTAAAATTTATTCAAACAGGTAAAACAATTACTTCCTTGTACAGATAATTATTATAGGTAAGTACTATGTACACAAATATTAATTATTATGACCGTTTCATAGAAACCCTTGTTAAATTGATATACGCGTTGTTGATGTCAGAGCATAAGGAAAAGATACTGATAGACAATTGAAGCTCAAGTGTCCTGTAAATAAAGGAGGCTTTGATTTGAAGATCGATCGTTTCTAAATGCTAATCTAATGAGGAAAACTGTTTTCCTCTACAGGTAGACTTTTTGCCATAGGGTTATGTCCAGCATGAGTACCTAATGCCTAATGCTTTATGAAAATCTAATTATTAAAATCAGCACTGATTTTCTCTACCTGTTGTTTGCAATTGACAATTAAGGTTGTAGTATTGGTTTCCTAAGTCCGTACTGTAGTTTATATTAGTATTGTACCGCTTTCACTGAGTTGCAGTTTGAAATCTTCTTCAAACGTTTTGTATTCTATGTTTGCAGTCTCCTTTCCTCTTTATGTGACGGCCATTTGAAAATAACTTTGAGGAAAAACGACAACAGTTTTGGCAGTGTTGTTGTTGCTGGGTGCCTTTATTTAAAAAAGTACTATTATCGTTTCCTTCCTTAGCTATTATTTGTACCTACATACATAATATTGTAACATCACGCCTGTAATCCCCGAAGGGCTAGGCAGAGGTGTACTTACAGTACACGCACATATCGCCACTGGCGAGCCTATTGCCATTAACCGGGCACGAATCCAGACTTCAAGCTGCTACTGAGAAATACCATGATGACCTACATACATAAATAAACTCAACCCTTTAGGGATAGACGATGGCATTCTGTAGTAGAACGCCATCGCCATCTGCAACGATCCTTACATACATACTTAGTACTTTTGCTTCGTTTCCGTTATTAGAATATCCAGAAAATATTATAAGTATTTATTCCTTGATTCCTTTATTTCTGTCTTTAAAATTCTGCATCAGTTTTAGGGATCGAATCGATACGAATCGCGCACCAGCACGCGTAGCATGACAACCATAGAAACGGGTTTTCTACGGGTTTTGTCGACGGAAGAATAGACAAAATGACAGATTCATTAGATTCAGATTTCATTAAATTATATCATCATCTTTTCATTTTATTATTATTTTTATTGATTTTATTTTAATTTTATTTGATTTTAATTTTTTTTTTTGTTTTTCAGATTTCTTTTTGTTAGATATTTTATTTTATTTATTTTTATTGTTAGATTTTTTTTTATCTGCTGTATAAATTGTGTGCTTTTTGGTCTGTGTTAAATAAATGTATTTTCTTTCTTTCTTTAGATTCAGATTTTTTATCTGTCATTTTGTCTATTCTTTCGTCGACAAAACCCGTTTCTATTGTGGTCATGCTACGCGTGTTGGTCGCAACGGCCGACCGTGTTCGGCGTGTGCGCCGAAGTGGGCGATTCGTATTGATTTCTAAGTTTACCTGGTCAGTGTGCCCACTGGTTGTGGTCGTAGCCGTCTAGTGCGTGAGAACCCTTAATGGTACATTGACGACTTTTGACACTAGTATCATGATCCTTCATACAAAACATTATTGCATTACTTCTTCTAACTGACTAGGTGTTCTCTTAAACACATTCTAAAGAAAATATAACAAGAAGTCCTAAAGTGAACTGTTCCAAGAAAAGCATAATAAGACACGTAATTCACATTATTCCATTTAACTTAGGTACCTACTTTGCACCCATTCAGTTACAAAGTCTTTCAATTAATACTGAATTTTCCCAGAAATACTGCATAACAGAGTCTACATGTATTTGTATACAACAAAGTTACTAAGAGGTTCTTGTAACCTTGTTTATACAGGTGACACCACATGGTACGTCAATGTTTCGTAATTGTGGCGTCATCAGCTGTTTTTAGTGCGTTTGCCAGGATATTTCGACATTTAACCCAAGAAAAACAGTGCGAGCGAAAGTATTGCTAAGTTCAGCAGTGCGCATTCCGGTCAGCTGTTTTGGTGTAATTTTTATGTAAAGTATTAACTGAAGAATTCCCAATTTAAAAAAAATAAACGCTATAAAATTTCAATCAGTCTTTTGCCCTACTTCGTTTGAAGTTAAAACCGTTTAAAATATTTCGACGTCTTTAGCATAAAGTTGTTGAAAGTCAACATCCTCAGCGTTCTATTTCCAATGTTCAATTCGGACTACATACAAGTTAAACAGAGCAAATAGTTCTTGGTGTAAAACGTGCATAGCAATCCGTATCCAGGTCGGGTCTCCCACTCTGCCGGTGATAAGGTATGCCAGGAAGCGAACCGAATGTTGAAGTGCAAATATTGGCACCAACACACACAGTTGTCGTACCAGTAGGCCAACACACAAGTGTGAACACTTCGATGGAAGTTAATGGCCTCGCGACGTTGTTAGAACAATCGTGCCGTGAATCCAAGTATTTTTTTTTTTTGCAAATTATTTTACAAAATATTCTGTATCAAAGCTTTCTATGCAAATGCTATAATTCTGAAGTGTGCCAATAAAATGCAAATAGGCACACGCTGTTACAATTTATGTTGGTCGGACCTATTAATCATTTGCAACGAGAGTTAACTGTCATAATCTAGACGAAATTACTTTATTTAAATAGACCAATGCGTAGTTCATAACTTTGAACGTAAATTACATGTTTCTGAGAGCAACTGTTTTCAAAAATAGGTATTTATAATGGGCTCAATGTCAGAAAACTCATTCTTTTAGTTTAGGGGCATTGACCTACTGTTCATGACACAGCTATCAGTTGATAAACACAGTTACGTATTGTGCCCGATAATGTAACTGTATCACTCGACACTTTTATCTTTTATCATCTTTTAAATGTAGGTCATTCACATATAAGTACAGAATATATTAAATAATCCTAATGCAAATAAATTAGAAGAACTAAGTATCTTCTGTAAAAATCTTCCAACTTTTTTCAATCTATTCATCATCTAAAATCCAAATTATATGGTCCATCTAAAAGGCAATTCCAATAGATGTGATCGAAGTACATTCATTTTTGGTGACTCTAGGGGCAGTGGCCTAATAGCCAAATAAATGTTAGCAAAAAACGAACAAAGCACCGTTTTTAACTGTTACCCACATCAAATCCATTATACGAAATTGTGTTCGAAGGTTCTGTTGCTACGGAAAAGTGCTATCATAGGAATTACGATTTGCCTACTACTCTGGATTGATAAATTATGCGTACTAACAAGAATAAAATCTCTTTGATTTGTTATGAAATGTTGTTATGGAAAAATACGTCCACAATTTAGTGTTTTTTCATCATGCTCACCTGTTTAAAAAACGGGTGAGCCTCATGATGAAACCAAAAATGGGAAAAAACGGGTTTTGTCGACGAAAGAATAGACAAAATTACAGATAAACAATCACAATCTGTCATTTTGTCTATTCTTCCGTCGACAAAACTCGTTTTTTCACGAGTCATGCTAAGCGTGCAGGTTGACATCAAAACAGATTGCCAAATGGGGAATGAGGCTGTAAACGAAGCGAAGCAGCCATTAGGTATGTGAAGCGAAAACGGGCCGAAAATGATAATGATGAGACATAGCGCAATGTTTGAACATTGATAGATATCCATTGCTAATATTGGTTCACGTTAAAGTTATAAATGAATCAACTATTTCAGCCAATTACACCATATTCGAATATCTGTGACAAACAGGTGAGCATCATGAAGAAACACTAAATTGTGGAAGTATTTTTCCATAACAACATTTCATAACAATTTTTTTAGAGTTTTTATTTTTGTTAGTTTGATTGAACACTACGCATAATTTATCAAACGAGAGTGGGTGGTCGAAGATCAATAAAAATAATAACAAATAACTACACTTCGCGGTCATAAATCTTAGGTATCAACTTAATAACCCATTCCGAAATGGACCTCACGTAATTCGTATGTTAATACATGTTATACGCTTGTTTCTGACGGTAACGAGCCTAAATCAATTGAAAAGTCATTTGTATTCACAACTCGAAACAAGGAGATAAAAATAAGAGGACACGGATTCCGCTAAACGGATGGCCCTGAATCGCTCCTTCCATCCTATCGTTCAGTCCCATTGTATTCTGCAACGAGCATTGTTTTAGGCTGGCTGTCTACCACGGGCGCCTTGTTTCCTGCAATTCGTATTTAAATAAGGACGTCCGCTTCCTTTGCAAGTTTGCATATGAGAAAGTTATCGGTAAAAATCTTTTTATTAGGAACTGATGAACATTTATAAACGGAAGACCCATTCTTGACATTTATGACGTTTCATTATCGACTTGCAAATAAATAACTATGAAATTACACAGTGTTTTATAGCCTCATAACATTGATCACGTGTGATGTAGATTTATTGATAGCTTGTTGATAGATTGACAGGCTGTTACAAGCAATGAATAAAGTGCCTAGTTCGTATTTCAAAAATTACTTCTTCAACGGCTCTCTCAATTTCATCCGCCATTAAACAAAATGTTCAATCACAGGAAACCTTTATCTGCTGCACTAATAAGACATTGTCTCAACTAATATTTTTTCCTTAAAATAGCGCAGACAGCGGAAGAATAGGTCAAGTTGCATCTCTAGCCAATCAGTACGAAGCATCACGTATTTCAGACCATGAAGGTTGCAATTATGTGGAAAGGTTCTACTTGATGGTAATTAAGGCGATGAGGAGGTAAGGGGGGAGTCAGACGAAGCCTTGTGGTCGCTGCGGCGGCGCCGTTTGTTCTTGACCTGCCATGTATTTTCTAATGAAAATTCCTCCATGGAGTCCTATGGCACGTGACAATATTTTGTACACTGCAGCCTCAAGGGCACTTGGTAAGGGTCATTCGTGCATCGTTTCAGAATGTCAATTTTATACTGAACGGGACTACGGTGATAACATTGTTATTTTATAAAAGCGGATAGAGAGTTCTCGAAAGTTAAGCTGTTTACGTAGATGTAGGTATATTTCCAGTTGATTTGCCATCCTTTCAATTTTAATGTTTGCTGTTATTGAGAAAACGTTGACATAGATGAAAAAGATCTTGCGTCATCGAAAACATTGTGCATTGGGTTATATTATGTATTTCCCCTTTTTAATAAGATTCAGCCGTATCAAATTGTGTGAACCTATTTGTTTTGCGATATGTCTTTGCAATCGTCAAATCGTCGCGCATGACGTCAACTTGCAAGGTACATAAATCAACCCTTTCCTTTCACAAAACAATAAATCAATGGAACCTTGGATATAAATCCGCTTTAGCACAAAGATTGATCTGTTATAAAATTTTGAATATGAAACTATGACTCACCTAAGAAGAAGGTTGAGAGAGCTGTCATTCCTGGTCGTGGGTACGTCCTTGACACTGGAAGGTTCGCTCCGAACTCCTCGCAATGAGTTCCTCAGCTGCCTCGGGATCGAGCTGAGAAGGCCGCTGCTATTTCTTCGCTGATTAAGGCTCTTGGATCGTTTCAACTTGTTTCCCTCCAGATCCTCCTCGACTTGAGGGTTCGCAGACACCTCCTCGCCGCTTCGACAGATGGTTGTACATGACACATTAGTCTTTATTATCGTAGGAACAGCAGTGTTCACCTCTCCCAACAGTTTCTCCCAGGGCGATGCGGTGAGGTCCTCCTCCGAGATCGTCTCGAAACTCCTCGGGCCGACCGACGACGAGGTCTTGTCAGACATATTGAGCACTAAATAGGTAAGGGGAAGGCAACGGAACGGTAGCACAACAGACACCTACACTCCTACAGGGCACTTCGTCACTTTGGGTTTTTAGTTTCTTGACAGCACTTCACTCTTATCATAATATCCATTTGTAAATCATAATGTTTGGGGTAGAAATGTTGACACTGGAACAAAAGAAAAAGAAATTATTAATGCGATGCAATTACATACAGATTTAAAAAAATCGCTCAGGTGCACATTAGACACGAAACACATGTGTAGAATGTAAACGTGAAACAATGCAAGTTGATTCATTCAAAAGTGAGAAACTAAAAATACTTTCATAAAAATGTCTACCAACTTTTACTTTTACTGAAATTCGTATTTATATGGAATTATATGCAATAAACAGAATATATAACGGACATTAAAACGCTTTCGAGTAACTGACTGCAACTGATTTGCAGAAATGCCACTAAAACAACAGAAGATGCCTTTCTAAATAATGTTCTTTAGCAATATTGTGTTATTGTTTGAAGAGAAAGGTGCTGTTCCTAGTTAGCCAGAGAAATATAAACAAGCGGAGCTAGTCTTAATTAAAAGGTACACAGACTTTTAGGTGGACTAACTGTCAATTATGTCGACAACATTTGAAACTGAAATGCTAATTGGCTTTAAGAAATTTTTCACTTTCGTGTTCAAGAGTATTTTTTATGCATGTAAGTTTTTTTTACTATAGCTAATTATGAGTGAAGTGTAGAGAGAAACGACGAGAAAGTTCGCCCATAATTGTATGGTTATCTGCCTCTATTTCGCAATCAAGTGTACCATAAGAATGCGCAGCAATTTGATTTCGCGTGCCGAGGCTCGGTTCAATCAAATGATTTCTATAGGATGATTGCAAATTCATTATAATAGACGTAAATTATACATAATGTGTTCCGGATTGTTCCTATTTGGACTCTGTCGTGTGTGTTTGTACTGTAGAGACAAACAATATTGTTAGCAGTACAGACTTTTTGTCACCAGAGAACTTGAGTAGGTATTTTTTTACGATGCTGACATTTAAAAGTCAATCACTTATTTATTATGTAGTATATATGTCTTCGTAGATATACTGAATGGTAAATATGGACTGAGCAAAGTAAATCTGCACAAATCTTGTTCAAAAAGTTCTAGCACAAATGTTTCATGGTCTGCGGCCAAAAAAATATAAAGGTACCTACACCCATTATCGTTATGATTTTCTCTCGGTAACAACCTGAAGATAAGATGAGGACTGTGATGTGAATATTGCTTATATGCTCGTATTACTTGTGATTTTCGCGAAAGTGAAACATGTCCCTAATGCGTAGATTAATATGTAAGTAGAGAAAGTGGCACACGAGTTGCAATTCTACCGCTCGTATTTTTGTGTAGATCTTCTTTTTAATATTATAATAGAGTATAGACTGAAGCAATGTGGATAAAAATAACGTGTGTAAGTGTGTTCTTTATTTATGAAATTGATAAAAAAAATTTGACTACTATGACTAGGTTTATCAGCAAGATAGCAGCAGTGGTTTTATAATATTGTAAAATCTATATAACTGGACAACCAAACGAAGGAATATAAAAACATTAAGTATTAAAACTAACTAACTTTATATAAAATATACAGTATTTTTATTGTTTGATTAAGTAGATAGTAAGTATTGCGGCTATTACACAAAAGAGATGTTCAGAAACAATTTGTCTTCTCAGAAATACCTTGTGGACAGACAATGCATTTAAAGTAATAAGATGTTCAGTGTTCAGTAAATGTGAGTAATAGGATGACGATGAATTTGTCTCTTTTTAAATAAAGAAAAAAATTGTTATTTCGAGTTGTACGTGTAACAAATTCATTTTGTATGCAGAGTTATATTAACATGAATTATTTCAAGAAACAATATGGCGGTACCAGCGACCAATTAATGTGAATTTATGTATAACGGAAAAATTTTACGTTGGCAACTATAGTAGTTGTACAACTCGCAGTATTATGTTTAGACGTTATGTAACGTCTAGGACAATAATTTATGGGGTATTTAAAATAAATTGGGAAGATTAGACATGTGCGACAAAAATTTATAGAGTAGAACGGTAGGTAGTTGAAACCAATGAAATATGGTCGTTTCGCGTATCACCGGGTGATAATTCAAATTTAGAGTAACCCTACACTGGTGGGCTGTGGCTCGTTTCACCCAACGACATAGCGGCTGATCGTATTTTAAACTGAAGCGACTGCCAAGTGTCCCGCGGTGCACGAATGTGGGTCAATGCTCCAGTCAGACGCTGAATCATGGACTGATACGACTGGCCTGATATTACTGATGTATTCTGACATATAACGTCCAAATATTGGCCGAAATACAAGCCAGCTCTTTGATGTTCTAAAAATTTCCTCGAAACTGTCTGATTAATGTTCTTCCGTACTAAAACTTTTATATTGAAATGCGAGCATTTTTCGGAATGAAGTCACTAATACCAAGCATTAAACGCTGAATTAGGTTATACATCAAAATTTTCATGAAATAATGGACTAGCTGGTACCAAAATTCGATTACAAAATGAGTTATGTCGAAGTTTCCCGGTTTGATGTTTCGCAATAAACTATGCAAATAGAAACCCACCCGAGATAAACCAGTAACTTAATAACTACATAACTAATCGGTGCAAAAACTTGATAGTTAAGCCTTTATCACATTCACATGACAAGAGTGGTAAATGGCATCGGTGGGAACTTAGAACAATGCGTAGACCTTATCTTGGTTATTATTTATTATCAGAAACATGATTTAGGACAAGAATTTAAGTCTTCGTGTTGCTTCTATAAAGTACAGATTCAATTACACATTACTTTTTATGGGTAAACTTGTATAATTGAAACATGGATCAATAAGGACCTGCTTTTATGAGCAAATCATTGACGATTGACGGGTTATTCATTTTATTTTGTCAAGATATGCACTTTTATATGTGTAAAAATAGTTATATATTAAGTACGTATATTCTTTGGATCATGACTTCGCAGAATTTGAAAGCGACTCGAATAAAATAATAATTGAAATTAAAAAGCTCCGTTAATTGATTTCGCTGTATTCATTACGCAGTTAAATTCAAAATTGTTAATAACGTAACTGTGATTGAATAAACTCTTACCATTTATGGCAACATGTTCAAGAAACGTTGGAAACATTTCTTGAACAATTACAATTTACATTTTGAATCTTAATTTGAATAAATTAATATCTTTAGCGGTTCATAAACTCATCATCCCATGTCATAAGACCAATGATTTGTTACCACCAACATTATTGTACTAAAGCTTATCACTCATGGACTAGAATCCAGCCTCATACAACATACCTAACTATAAAACATAATTGTATGCACTATGCTGTATGATAATGAAGTCTACACCGAAGCCAAAAGGAAGTAAAGAAAAAGTTATGAATCAGTCAGTCCTTGTATTAGTATTCCTAATGTTTACTATTCTATACACTAACGTGCTATTATTTCTATTAAGCATTATAAAATGGACGTCACGTGCAGCTATTAATGTTCTCCGAACGCATTCTGTAAGCTGATAAATATGAAAATTGGAAGTAAGTCTACAAATAGTCTACCCAGACGAAGACCAACACTCATTAGCTTAAGTAATTGTAATGCTGTTCATTAATGACCACGTCTAGTCATTAAAAATTAATACTTTACGCCGACTAATCAACAGCTTAGTTGTTTTGAAGTCTGTGTTGTTCTGTCATGTTAACTGATGCATTGCATTGACAAATGATGCATTGCATTTCGAATTTAGAATGATACCCAATGAACTAACCGTCTTATTACAAGAGATCCTTAACTTTGAATCAGTTTTTGTATTTGGAATTTTGGCCCTTTATTCCAACTGCATTTAGATCAAACTTAGGTTCTGATTACAAAAACTGTCTCTATGGTTAAAAGTTAAAACCATATCCAAAGAAAAACCTTATTTTGTTATAGGGCCAAAAAGGTTTAATCTTATGTGCAAGGAACTCCACGACACTACACACATCACGAGTCAGTTAATAAGTCTTTGTTCACCTCTGTTCAGGTAATGATGAGGCATACCTAAGGATGCAATTAATGCTGCCATTACTGCACTATTTACATAGCTATCTGCATAGAGATCCAGATTACTCAGTACAATAGTATTATGAACACGAGGAGTGCTAATCAGCATTATGGTCACGCATCGTTATAAAGAATTGTCATAAAAAACCATTCGTTTTTCAAATTCATTATTAAGTAGTTAGGAAGGACAACTACCAAAACCAAACGGAGGTGTTATATTGTTTAGTTTTTATTGTCTACAGTGCATGAGACGAATTTCGAAGAAATAATTATGTCATTAACTCCCACTGGCCTTCATAGAAGAAAACAATAGATAAACCTATTCTAGAGACGTCCTCGCTGTTTTAATTAATGCTAATGCAAAATGAACCGAATCAAAGATGTACTCGAAAGATGAATACATACCTAACTATAATCATTTCAACCATTTATTTAACTTTTGACAGCTAAAGTAATGATGTCCAAATTGCATTTCTGACTCGATTTCGAAATTCATGATGAATTTAATCGAATTTAAATACTAATTAAAATTAAATCATTGAAATAATATTATCATCGAATTCATAATTCGATGAAAAAAACAAAATGCTCATAAAGCATTGCATTTTTTCACTTTGTTTGGAAATAGTATAGGTAACAAATACGTATTTGCAGAAGACCTACCTAACTGTGGGTTTGCACTGGCGAAACATTCACAACAAAACATATTGAAATCTCTATTTTCTATCAATGTTCCATAGAATGTTTGACAGGAACTAGAGATTTCAACATGTTTTGTTGTGAATATTTCGCCGATGCAAACGCACAGTTATAGATACTCGGATCATCTATAAGATCTTCTGCAAACACCTACTTGATTCATTGAAGTAGAAGCACTGGGCTACTGTGATGGTAGTAAACCAAAATACGCTTGAAGCTCATAACAAAATTAAAATGTGATCTTTGTAATAAAAATGTCCGGGTGTAATGTTACAATCTTTAATCAGCGACATAATATTTAATCATAGTTTCAATTCCGTCCGTCCAAATTAGCCACTCTCAAAGTTAGCATCGTCCAATTTGTCCAGTCATGTGCTTTTAACGAGATGTTTTGTGACGCTAGCGACAAGTTCAGTCACATGTTTATTTGGATCAAAAAACTGTACACTTTCACATATTTAGTAGTACGAAACAAATTAGCGACTGCCACTCACTATGTCACTACGTGGGTTACCTAAATTGCCAATTCGGTCCTCTCGGGTGGGTCACCTCACAATAAAAAAATTAAATCTCGCCATTCATGTAAATATTGGATTCCATTTCATACATTTGTGTGATGTTTGGAATACGGTCAAACCAACATTGAAATCAAAGGAGCTTTAAACAGAATGTGTAACGAATAACGGTGGTCACAACGTGATGCTATTTCAGTATTTTCGGGGTTTCGATCAATAACAAACAAAGCGTTTTTTATTCGCGAATAAAAGTTTTATGGCCAACTTTTGACACAAAAATTAAACCACGATTTATAACTTTGAATCGATTCTGAAATATCTTTGTTATCTATTTTAACGAGAAAGCTGCTCTGAATTCTAGAAGTACCTATAATAGAACGCTAGACTAGGAAACTTGTAGAAATAAACGCAAAATTGAATTGGCATACAAAGTTACTTAACTGGAGAGGAAATGCACTAAACTATTAAACGAACACCTCTCATATTAGAAGAGACTATATATTTTATGAATCATAAAATAGTTTAATGTGATGATAAAATATCATTATGTAGACAACCGATATTTACGACAAAGCGTTAAAAATCACTGCAATAACCGTTACGTCGCGTCGCCAGTTATTTTTACTTAGATTCTATTTCTTCAGTTAAACTCAGGAGTACTCGCAGATTTTTCCAGAAAGTTGGCTAATCGTTAAAAACCAAAATAATATTTATGTATGTCCTGCGAATTAATATCATGTTAGACACTAATTTGCTCTGGCACAGAATTTAATGATACACAACATAAAATACGTTCAATGACGCTTGTCATCTATATATCAATCACCATAATATAAGATCATTCAACTATTATTATTATTATTTCAGTAAACGAGAAATTTTGGCAGAAAATCCGGAAGTTATACTTGGAAAATGACGTATTTCATTTGCGACCTTAATCAAAGGAAAATGTTGTAAATTTCTGCCAGTTCTTGGAACATGATTTCTGCCATCACAGTATCCAGTCCATGAACACGGAAGCCAACGAACTTTATTATATTATTAGTGCAATTTCACTCTCTCCTCTCTGTTCTCTCTGTTCTCAAGAATAAGGTTATTTCCGCGGATTCGTGAATTCGTTCCACGAACACATTATACGGACCGTTGGCCCAAGAATTAACTGGTTCACGATAAAGTGGCAAAGACTCATTCATAATTGAATAATTGATTCACTAATCACTATTACAATTAGGGCATTTAAAACGGTTATTTTGTATATCAAACCACATTACACATTGGAAT
This sequence comes from Conistra vaccinii, assembly GCA_948150665.1. Lineage (NCBI taxonomy): Eukaryota > Metazoa > Arthropoda > Insecta > Lepidoptera > Noctuidae > Conistra > Conistra vaccinii. Next base: position 9,281,238 of record OX411323.1, on the reverse strand, counting down.
CTAATACAAGAGTAGACCAAATTACGTATACACAATCAATCGGAATTTGAATCGTTTTGAATTTTTCGTTTTTCGTTCAGATTGCTAATCCATTGCTTCATAAGGTTGTAAAAAAAATCTGCTCAACAACGTAAATAACGCAATGAATGTTGTTGAACTGTCAAAATGAAACAAATTAATCGGAATCGTTTACGAAAATGTGTTGCGTAATTAGATAGCTTCTGCTTCATTTACTATTTCGAAATTACCCATAAATTAGACACAAAGGACTAGTTATGTAACTTAGTATCTTAAAATTAATAACCTTTTAATGAATTCGGTTTGGATATTATAAGATTTATAAGTCAACATTTCCAACTTTGGAATTCACATTGATATTATAAACGCAATTAAGAAATTAAATGCTATTGATTGCAGCGATTGTGTTCTTCCAGCTATGGGAACCATTATTGACCGTTTTAATGCAGACTTGCATTAATATGAGAACTTTACAAACTAGAATTTACTGGCATTGCTTCAATTGTTGCTAAGGTGTCACTTGCCGATGACAGAGACCTTACAAATCATAATAGTAGATATTTCCTACAAGTATTCGGATTACTTGCATCAGTGTTCACGTATCGTTTGACTGCCAACAGGTTTCAGATAAGAGATTCCAACCTTTAGTAAGATTGTTGCTGGACGTGTCTTTTTCTCATATCATTACTTGTCAAGCACGCTTTTATGTAACGGCATCTTTGTTCAATTATATATTTGTATGTATTTATGGGCTCTCTGTTTGTGAAGTTAAAATTGAATATCGATTTTAGTGTGATAAATCACATTCTTATAAAATTGTCCATACTTTCTAGCGATTATCTAAGTGTCATTTAATTCTTTTTTACGTAATTTCTTTCGAGCACATAGAAAACGGACGGAACACAGTTAAAATTTGACCATTTTCACGGTCTGGTGACTCTATTTAAAAATTTAAATTTCAATATGTCTAGTCAGTTCGTAAACAAAGTGAAATTCGAAATGTTTGAAAGTAACAAAGTTATTGCTCGTAATAAATATTGAAAAGGTGAAACTGAAAAGGAGTTGAGGTAGCGTGTGGGAAGTGGGACTATACAAGATTGAGAGACATGGAGAAATCGAATTTATTGAGCGTTGAAACGAACGAAATTAATAAATGTTGATCTAAAAACCAACACATTCCTGTACAGTAATACATTATTATCTCAATCATCCGGTTAGCCTATGTCTGTTGTTATCAGCATCATTTGTAAAAACGCGTTAATCTCTGACGCATGTAAACATACAAAATGAACCCAAAGATATTGTTATCAGAGTCAATTTGAACGTGATTGATTCCTCCGAACTCTATAGTATAACTGTGTATGAATGGTCCAATGAAATAGACGTAAGGTCAAATGTTCGAGTGCTTGTAAATTGCCAAGAATATCTAGTTAATTGTACATACCAACAATAGCAATAGACATTAATAATTGAAACGCCCGTTGTGATTGAACGATTGTATCTACAGCATGGCAGAGAATCAGGCAACTGCAGCAGTTTTTGAGCGAAAAGAGGGTAGGTGTGAAATCTAATATATAAAATTCTCGTCTAATATATAAAATTCTCGTGTCACGGTGTTTGTTGCCAAACTCCTCCGAAACGGCTTGACCGATTTTTATGAAATTTGTTGTGTATATTTGGTAGGTATGAGAATAGGATGTAAACTATTTTTCGTACCCCTAAGTGATAAGGGTGGTCCACCCCAAGTTTTTTTTTTCTATTATTTTGGACAATTTTTTTTATTGTAATTTTTTTATTATTTGGCATAAAAAAATACATACAACCATAAATTTTCACCCTTCTACCACCAACCCCTATTTTATAATATCGATATTAGTACTTTAATAATTTTCTACACTTGGCGGTCGATAATTATTGATCAGTTATTCCCGTCAGGCGTCTACCGGTGCTTCTCATCCCGTAAACAGCACAGAGTAAGGATGAGAACGAAGCCGGTCTCCTTTCGTTCTCACACAATAAGCTTTCTCTCTCTCTCACTACTAAAGTTTAGGGCCTAAAATGAATCCCTATTTGAACACGCGTGAACGGCTGGAGCGATTTCACAAATTCTTTTAATAAAAAGGTAAAGGTAGCGTATAAGGTAGGTAGGTAGGTATGTAGGTAGGGTAGGTACGGTAGATAGGTAGGTAGCTAGGTAGGGTAGGTAGATAGGAAGATAGGTGAAGGTAGGTAGGTAGGATAGATAGCTAGGTAGGTAGGGTAGGGTAGGTAGATACAATACAATACAATACAACAATAGATAGGAAGATAGGTGAAGGTAGGTAGGTAGGGTAGATAGATAGGTAGGTAGGGTAGGTAGGTAGGTCGGGCAGGGTAGGGTAGGGAGGTAGGGCAGGGTAGGTAGGTAGGTCGGGCAGTGTAGGGTAGGTAGGTAGGGCAGGGTAGGTAGGTAGGTCGGGCAGTGTAGGGTAGGTGGGTAGGGCAGAGTAGGTAGATAGGTAGGTAGGTATGTAGGGTAGATAGGTAGGTAGGGTAGGTAGGTCGGGCAGTGTAGGGTAGGTAGGTAGGGCAGAGTAGGTAGGTGCGCCGTAGATAAGTACTTACTGCTACCCGTGCGAAGCCGGGGTGGGCAGCTAGTAGTGATATATAATGTTACTAAATTCACCCAGTGAAATTACAATTAGACTAATATTGTGCCTTACCTATATTGTATGATGAAGACAAAACTCAAATAATGTATGACAAAAGTCTGTGCTTTGTTAATAACCCTGCGAAACGTAATAGTCTTACCCCCTTACTAATAAACGTTGTACCTATATCGCCTGTATAGTTACACAACGCTTTGTCTTCTTCTTTCAAATGTCAAATTACTGACGACTGAAAGAGAGAAATCGGTGTGTAACTATACAGGCGATATACAACGTTTATTAGTAAGGGGGTAAGGTAATACATAAAATAAGAGGGAATCTGACTGAAACATACAGAAATTAATAATAGCTCGGCGTGCAAAACACATTGATGGACAGAAGCAAAACTTTTTCTTACCACTTTTTATATACCTATTCTGTAATCACTAAATAATTTTTAATTATTGTGGACACCAGGAAAAAGTTAAACATGAGTGCCCTTCGATAAAGCAACCAATGGCAGAGGAAAATTTTTACTTATCTATGTTGATAAGTAGTAGAATAATAGGTACTAGTGTGAATTCACTTATGTTTGGTTTTGTTATTAAATTATTATTATCCATAACGAATTTTGACCTATGAAGTGTCAAAGGTCAAAATTCGTTATGGATCATAATAAATTAATACTGTAATACCACGTGTAGTGCACGTGGTTTCTGAACGTGAGTTATTTTCGGCAGACTATCTTTTACAATTAATTCTTGCTTTTAATTGCCTAAACTTTTTATATTTGAGCACTATTAAGGCTCATGGCATTTGATTTCGGCAAGTGGAGGCCCGTGTCCCAGCAGTGGGAACATTTTAGGATTTTAGGATCTGATTATGCTAAGGCTTATGCTTCTCCTGCGGGTAAAATAGCGTCTTTATCTGCGATAGAAGGAGATGAGAGATATGCAGTTGGATGCATGCTTAATGAGCTCCCTGAGAATTGTTCTTGTCACATTATTATACTTGTGGTGAATGAAATAGTAAAAAGGATGACTACGAAATTTTCAGATAAAATGTAATTCCAACCGACTCCCACGCATTGGCTCGGTTTAAAACTCGCTTAGGTTTAGTAACAGCTCTACCATTGTGATGCTCTGCTCTGCATAGTTTTATTTTGTTTTTAATAATGATTAAAACATCATTATCTTTCAACGTAGTTCTTTGTATTTTAGTCTTTTGCACGCAGTCTTTAGCGAATATCTTAATAGTTCGACCAGACAGGTTTTTTCCAGACTAGTATTATTTTTATTTTAGAGTTGCGTCAGTCGATCGACGGACTCTTTCGCGTCACACTTAATCAATAGTTCAATACATTAATTAAATATAAACTTTAGGTAGGGTTATTAATATGTGCAACTGTTTTACAAGTACCGTATTTTAGGTACAGTTCAATAAATTCATGGTAAACGATGATGGCAGTTCTTTATTAGGTATCGTGAGCACCATTAATTTTTATATTTTCCATTCCTACTAGTCCCGAAAATGAGGGAATGACGACGAATTAATAATATTTAGCATAGCAACAAGTATGCTGTTTCGATTTTTCCTGCTAAAGCAGTAGGTACCTACCTACCTTGCGGTTACCTACATATAGTCATTCATACGTAGGTATATTATGTAAAAATAAACATCGATTTATTATTAATTTATTACATAAGAATAGTTTGAGAATCCTCCGCGCCTCAAAAGCACGTTAAGCCGTTGGACCCCGCTGTCATTCGTGGATCTTTGACAGTCGTTACGGGTCGTCAGAAGCCCGAAAGTCTGACAACCAGTCTTACCAAGTGGTAATCGTATTACCCAATAATTACTGGGTTGTGGAGTTCAGATAGGCAGTCGCTTCATGTAAAATACTAGTATTCAGTTGCATCCGGTTAGACTGGAATCCGACCCCAACATAGTTGGGAAAAGGCTAGGCATATACATTACGTAAGAATATTTGTCATCACGCGAATATAATGGACTTTACATTTTTATTCTGTCGTTTTAGATATTTTCATTCTGAGGTTTTAGACATTTTCATTCTTGGGTTTAAACAATCTCATTCTTAGGTTTTAGACATTTGCATTCTGGTGTTTTAAACATTTTCATTCTTGGGTTTTAGACATTTTCACCCTGGGGTTTTAAACATTTTCATTCTTAGGTTTTAAACATTTTCATTCTTAGGTTTTAAACATTTTCATTCTTAGGTTTTAAACATTTTCATTCTTAGGTTTTAAACCTTTTCATTCTTAGGTTTTAAACATTCTTGGGTTCCTTTTTCATTTCGACTCAATTCTTATATTTTGAAGCTACGAATTTTCTTATTATTTCTATTTACCAGACAATTTTTCAGATTTGGAAAATAAGTTCTAATAGGTAGGTAGGTACCGAACTAACTACATAGCTATCATATCGTCTGTTAATTAAACGACGATAGTTTTAATTACCCATGTCCATGTGAGCCACGTGTGAGGCAGCCAGTCTGAAATTAATCATCGCCTAGGTATTAATTGCTAGTTTAAACAACCTTGAACGACCATGATGCTCATTGATGCGATTTCATACTGCAGTGCCTAACATACCTTTTTAAATTACAAGAATACTGAATACCTATTAATCACGATTCATACGTACATAATTCAACTGAGGTAAAAAAAACACTCATCCTTTGATACTTTGTAAAGCAATTTGGCAGTTTTGATTTGAACAGCTAGGTTCGTGGCTAAGTAATAAGTTAATAACAGCATGGGTCGATCCATCAGGTTAAGCTAAGCTTTCCGTGGTTGGTTCGTGGATGGGTGACCATCTTTACATATTGAGACTCCTCCGTGCCTCGGAGAGCACGTTAAGCCGTTGGTCCCGGCTGTCATTCGTGAATCTTTGATAGTTCTTACGGGTCATCAGAAGCCCGAAAGTCTTACCAAGGGGTATCGTATTACCCAGTTACTGGGTTGTGGCTGGTCAGATAGGCAGTCGTTCCATGTAAAATACTGGTATTCAGCTGCATCTAAATAGACTGGAAGCCGACCCCAACTAAGTTGGGAAAAGGCTATGGCAGATAGATATTAGGTACTTAAAACTGCATTGACGTTTATAGTTTGTACAATTTTTTATCAATTCAAACGAGTATATTCCCAGCATATTACAGCGACTACCGAGGAGTGTCGAAATAGTGATTATCATGGCTATTATTATAGTTTCCTGCTCTAACCGAACCGTGGGCGGCACAGTATCAAATAAAGTTAATTTGCGGTTCAGGGGCATCGCCATAGCCATTGGTTTTATATTTAAATTACTGTGTTATGTCAACGTAAAACACTGGCATTATGTCACAAGTGATTAGCTGGCCATTACTGTACGGAACGAGATACCGAAGTATGCAAAGCGTGATTCGAATTATTACGAGTTACGACACAATGAGACTTGTTGGAATATATTTAAAAGAATTTCAACCTTATTGCTTGGGAACTAATGGCTGAAATTACGTAATTAAACGCTTATCCTTTTTTTAAATACTGGCGACAAAGAGTCGTAATTTTGCAATCGTAGCTAATTGTGGGACAATTGGAAGTATTGAAACTTTGCCTACTTGTCCGTCAAACTTAAGGCTTCCGCAGACAGGTGCGGCGCGATTCTGGTAGAACAATTTCCATGAAGTGTTCACAGAAAATTGTTCGCATCGTGCCTGTATGCAGCAGCCTTTATGTTGATTCATAGATTCATAGCTCCAGCATCACATGACACTGTTGTCTGAAGATTTATAGACGAGTTTAGACATGGTTGAATAAATTTTAAAGGAATTATTCTGAATGTCATGTAACTAATTATGGCAATTGAACTCGGTACCGAATGTTGAGTTCGACAATGGAAACTAAATAACAATACGTCATTAAGTACTTACTTATTTCTGAAATGCAATAGGTACCTATCCTGTAACTGCTCTATGTGTTACTCAGTTTGGTTTGTAAATGGAACGATCAACTCGAATTTCACAATTTTTTCAGCTCTAATACTCGTAGTATTAAATTAAAACCTCTTCTCTGCCTTAATACCTAAGCCAGGGTGTTATTTCTACCAAGAAATACCAATTTATGAATTAAATGCACCGATCCCAGCGTGGTTTAACCAGACTCGATAAATCGAATGAACCCCAAGATTTGCACCAGAGCCTGAAGCTAGTTTCATGGAGCTACAGAGGCCATTGCATATCAAGGAGTAGACCGGGGGGCGCGGTAATGGTAAGGCGCGCCCTTAGTATAAGGAAGGATTTGCGAGCCGTACCGGTTATGCATCCTAGAGTAGGCATCTACCAAGAATTACCTACTTAATATTGTTATTGTTTGCTTGTTAAACAATATAAAATAACGAAAAAACTCGTGGACTTTCCGAAGTCTACGTTTGAGTTCCACTTGATCTAATGTGTTTGCAGTTTCGGACTGTTTACAGAAACTAAATATTTTATTAGCATTGCACATTTGAGTTTGCTTTTTCAAATATGCTTAAAAAAACAATAAAAAAGAACAAAGTCTAGCCCAAATGGATTTACCTGTTGTTTTTCTAATAATGATTTTGCTTACGTAGTGCGAATTCTAAGAAAATTTAAATAGATAGTTTGCAGTCAATTAACTTTTGGATACAAATCTTGTGAATTAAGAGATATAATAAAGTAATTGAAACAGATATCCAGTAGGTACCTATTAGGTCGATGAGTTAAGTGATATATGGGTTCTACATGTAGTACATGTATTGTAAGTACTACTGTAAAGAATGGATTACAATTACAGTTACAGTCAGAAAATGCGTTTTTGGCACCTGTCAGTTTCATACTAACGAATATGTGTTTTGCTAATTTGATCCTTATTACCTACTACTAGAAATTGTCCAACTGACAGCTGTCAGGAACGCATGCTCTCGATGGCTGGAATTACTACAGTCATTCCACCTCCAAATTATTCGCTACATGAACTACATGACATGCCACGCTAATCATTTCCTGATTCGGCAATATTGACGTATTTCGATGCAGGGGACAACAATTGCAATAACGCTGCAAAGGTCTTTTGAACATGCGAGGGGACTACCAAGTATAGACTATCTTGTATCGAAAACCTTGGTGGATACCATTTCCATCTTTAGCGTACAGAAAATAATGTCGATTTTCCCATAGAATACATTTTAAGGCCATAAAAATAAACGGCCCATTGTATATAGTGAATGGGTACATAGACGAATACAACGGTCTACTCTGCGAATTTCGATACTATGATTCGATGATTCATAATATAAAAAACCGGTTTCTTATATAGTTTTTGCTGAGTGATTCTCATCTCGAAAAATGTCTTTGACATTCGGGTTAATTTATTTTTTACATAAAATCGTGATGCAATATATTTGGCAGTTGGTAGTTTATAAGTAAATGCCATGACGCTTTAGGTGGGTCATTTACTTCGAATAATGATTTGTAAAATCTCCTTTTTTATCGTGTGTCATTCGCTTATTTGAATATTTAGGTATCTACCTACGTAAATTCTTATCAAGACGTATTTAATAAGGCTCCCATTGTATATGATTACGTGTTGAGTATGGTTCTCTTTTTACCCGACTTCGGCGAAGCAAAAAGGAGCACATGCCTGTCGGCTACAAAATAATGGCATGTGACGACGGCTTTACCTTGACCATTTTTGTACGTATGTCTAGATTTCTGTCCGAAATATTTTCTTGTTTCATACTTTTAAGAGCGTGATTTTTGAGTAGTCGGGTTTTAGTTTTTATTAAACTTACTTTTTAAAAATTTACGGGAATTTACCGTTTTGTAAAAGAAGATTTCTTTATTGAAGAAAAACATCAGCAAACATGACCCCTTCCATAATCCAAAGTATTATTGGAGTCTAGGATAACGATACCTACCAACTTGTTTTTCTACAATATGTGTTATAGATACGAACACAACATGTACCTATATATGAACACACTGAACTTCAGCTTCAGTAGGTAGGTACTAAAGCAGCAGCTGTTCTACATTTTCTTTAATCCACACGGAATCAGCAGAGAGTAACTTCATAATAACATATTTCAATTAGTTTAGCTAAAATGGAGAGCAGTGGTGGCCCAGTGGTATCGGCCCCGACTTACGAGTTGTAGGTCGTGGGTTTGACCCCAGCAGGCGCTTTACTTTGTGTAGATAATTTCATCACTACTGCTCTCAAAACGGTGAAAGAAAACATCGTGAGAAAATCGGCATGTCTTAGAACCAAAAATTCGAACACATGTGACATCTACCATCCCGCACTAGGCCCGCGTGGTAGATTACGGCCCACTCTCTCTCACAGAGGAGGCCTGTGTCCCAGCAGTGGGAACATTAATAGGCTGATTAAGTAGCTAAAATGTTAACAGGCTCTGTTTATCAGTCACAATATGATATCAATATAGGCCAAGAGATAAGGCCTTATGCTATCTTCCATAACAATCTAGAAACCGTTCCAAAACATGCCTGCGTACCTACCTAGTACCCAGTAGGTGTCTGGGTTTATCAAAGGCTTATCATACAAGTTAGGTCAGTCAACAGGATGCTACGACTTTATACCGATGCACTAAGTTCTTAAATCTCACCGAGAACTTAGAAGTATGCTAAGAAGTGAACTGTCATTTCACCTGACGCTAAGGATTGACGCTGAATCCCTAAATAAAAGTGCACTGTTGGATTTTCAACGCTAGGCTCAGCACTGAGAGTTGAAAATTCAACAGTGTGCTTTTATTTATGGATTCATAGTGTCACTTAGTTGTCGGTGAAAACGGGCATTCAAGTTCGCTTTTTAATTCTGGATACTAATATGACATTTGCAAATAAAAAATAAACAATCATTTGAAATGTCAAATTAGTATCTGGGATTAAGAAACAAACTTTAAATAAGTGATTTCAAAACACCTTTTCTTATAGCCTGGTGATGTTATCAAATCACGCTAAATAAAAAACATACGGTTTACTGTCCATAGTTGCAAACGTGAAATATAGCAAAACAGAATCAGCTGTTTCGGGAAATTAAAATTTTCTGACTCCTGAAAATCTATGAATAATCTCTATGATTCATAGTGCAGAAAGCATAAAATTATAAGAAAACGTAACTACGTTTACGTAGTACATACACGTACCTATTAAAACTATAGTTCACTTTTGTAAAGAATGAATCATTTTCTGATTCTAAAAGTGTATATAAAATCATAAGTGACTGAGTTTCACTACGGAAAAGATAAAATACTGTTTTCTTTCTCAATGCAATGTCGATTCAATATAAATGTAGTAACAGTTTATCGGTAAGCGTTCCAATAACGTTCAATGCCGTCATTTTCATTGAATTTAATACAAACACATAGATACGCGAAGCAAGTTTGAGGTTATAGTAAACGTGTTCATTTCACTTGTATATAAATAGTAAAGCACTTGAATACCATCAAGACCTAGTAATTCCCATGATGTTTACCTAAGAATTTTGAAGGTTTTTGAATAAAACCTTAAAAGTTTTCGTGAAAAAGTTCTCTACATAACATCGACAAGGTTCTGTCATTTTCAGGAACCACCAACTCAATTAACACATTGCGGTATTAGTAAGTACACTAAATAGTGTTGTCTCTAATGTGATATTCAAACATTTCCATGAGTAGGTAGCTTGTTTGTTTTTGACAGCCAACAACAGTCCGTACAGTATTGTACATAAAACACAAATGTTTCAGAGACCTCGTCACAAGCCTTGAACAATTGACAATTACACACATAATAAAAATAAATTATAAAACGTTTAAACACTCACCTTCATATATGGACCTATCATAAAGAATTTTTTGGTTTATTGTTTCGCGAAAAACGTTTCACGAAACCGAAAATGTCAAATCAAAAAAGTTTTGACCCACTACAGTTTTTAAAACTAAAAGTTTCACAGCAAAATAATATCACAGGTTTTTTGTACGCGATAACACAGACACTGTAAGCATGTGGTTCGTAAAGTCACAGATTACACGTGATCCAGGTAATAATTAAAGCAAGAACTAGAAATCTATTTCTTTTTAGGCATTATTTCAAAAGCTACCAACAACTGGTGAGGAACTTTGAATTAAGAACGTGCGCTTTTAAATTTGCGGCGGGAAAACTGTTCGCTTGCGCGCGGCGCGAATGTCTACCGTGTGTTGTCTGAGCGGTGACTGGCTGAATGCCGCTAAACCCACTATACTTGTATATTCGCGGACGTTAAAAAATAAATACGACGAGGTGCGATGATGGAAGACTCGTGGCCCGTTTCATAGAAATTATCTAACTGACGTTTCCAATACAAGCTTCGGACAAATTCAAATGACGCCAAACGATTCCTTTCACGCTTTTCGATTCTTAAAAGCAGGGCAAAAAATTCTGGTCGAGTCCGTCCAACGCACCCAGCACTTAGGTTGGAATTTAGATAAGTGTGTATACTTAGGAATTCTAACAAGGTGTAGCGCCACTGTGCCAGTGTTAGAAACCAGAGCATTATTTTCTCGAAGCATTATTTACGAACCTAGTTACCATGGAAAATGCAGAATAACTCCAGTACTGTATATTACGAACTAGCCTGGTGCTGCTAGCTGGGACCCCGCTTCTGTTTGATTCACTAAAAAAACAGACACTTCAAGAATAAGCAGTTATTCTGGTTTTGAATCCAGACAATAATATTTAGATTTAGGACATATCAAAGGGGAAGTTATGTTTGCCAGCGTCAATATTTTCATCTCTATAGACGCTATTGGTAGGTAGTTTTACAACCAAAATAATTCGATACATTTAACCAAGTAGGTAGCTCTTAAAAATAGAAGTAGAAAATAACTAAAAGAGCTCTCTCATAAGAAGTCACGACATTTCCACCACGCTCATAATTCCTAAAAGAGTTTAACACTGATTAAGGTTCTTCGTGAGTTGTTAACAACAAAAGCGTCAAGCATACATACAAATGCACGAACCAATAACTATCAGTCCTCCTTCAGTAAAAATAATGTGAGAACGCGAAACAGTTCTGCGAAACTTAATTTACTTAGTGTTTAAGTATTCTATGACCACTACCTACTTAGCACAACCTTGTGGTAGATAATTACTTCTCGCGATAAACAATAAAATGGCTAACTTTAGCTGACATTCATTATTTTACTGCCTTTAGATATAAGTCTAAAAATAAATAGGTCGATTCGATTGCGTTTAAAAGAGGCTTATTGCTTTGAATTATTATCAGCTTATAAAGGTGTTCTGTAAGCAATTTGGTCGCTTGTTGTAAAGTTCTTTTTTTAAACCCAGAGAAAAATTTGACGTTTCAAGTGATTATTTTTTGTTTTTTTTATTTGCACGTTCTGCCAAATTTGTCATGAAAACGAACTGAAGTTAAGTATCAAAAAAAAGATCAAGCTAGAGAGTTGAAAAAAGATAAAAGAGGGTTTCCTAGTTTGCATGAATTCACAAGCTAATTTCACCTAAACCACCGTAAAAATGATGAGATGTTGCGCAAATACATCATATTGCTTTATTGTTTTTACTTTGAGAAGCATTGAAGTATTTTTTTCAAGTTTATTTTATTTTTCGCATTTTAGTACCTAAACAATAAAAAAAACTGAACAATGCACAGGTGTCTTTAATTTCTAGAGGTGATCCCTCCTTTCTTTGAAAGGCTCCATTAGTCATGGGTTCATATAAATAAATAAAATCAAAGTTATTGGTGGTGGTGCAGATGCTAACAAAAAACTGCCAGTACCATTTCCGGTGAGCAGTCTAAGAAGAGTCTCAGAACTCGAGCATATAGTCGCCACAGGAAACGAAACATATAGCTATTACATAAAATTAAAACTGTAGGTACTACTGTTTCTTGGAAACAAATGGCTTTTCTATTGTTCTCAATATTATGGCACCTCGTAAAACTTACGTAAGTTCTGTAATTTACTTCATTATGAAAACAAAACCACAACAATAATTTCTAAGTACAATGAAATCATTTTTTTTGGTCTTCTTACTCTTTGTGAAGGATTGTCTGAGGAAGTGTTACCATCATAGGTACAACATCCTGTCGTCACGCAGCATTGCTCCATTGTTCCAGTTTGAAGGATATGACAGGGTCAGAGTCAGGGCCAGGGTAATGACAGGCTCATGAGACATCAGCTCAATCTCTGAGAAGGCAACGCACCTGCGATACCTCTGGAAATGCATTAAAAAATAATATATATTGAAGTGAACATACAAATCGAATACAAACTTTAACAGACATTAAACCTATTCAAGTACTTATTCATAATTGCACAGAGGTGTCTTTATTTATCTCTTAAATATAGGACGTTGATGAAGTGTTTTAATTATGACTTGAGATTATTAAAATAGTTGGGTTTATCGTTATTATTGTGTTGAACATTATACAATTATTTAACCTTCATAAATCAGAATCACGCACGCTATTCTGGGAGTAAACCATATCATGGTCTCGTGGATGGTTACTGCCACATGCATGAGTAAAGAAACGGATACTGCTCTATACAGATACCTATCGGATTGCACAATAATGGTTTGTGAGATTAGAATTATGGACTAGGTATAGCTTGTCCAGTCTGAAATGACGCTCCCCACATTCACAACAACAACGACTCGACAACTTACTACATAATTATTATAACAATGCAAGAATGGATTTATCGCTTTTTGAAATAATTGCACATCAATTCCATCAACATTTTCGCACAAAAATTATTTAAATTAATTAATAGGTACCCATTGGATTACCCCTTTGGATAATTAAAAAGGCTTCCCACCCTATAGACCCCATTATATTAGGCTTTGCTTAAAAAAAGCCTAATTCTGGGCATAAACATACATTAAAATAACTTTTTTTTTTGTGCTGTCTCGTTGACGAAAAACGCCAAACCTTACACACATAAAAAAAAAGTACATTTGTAGAAGTATTTAAAAAACAAAAGTCATGTTATTCCATTTTTTACGCTAAATCATCCAAGTTTCAATAATAAAAAACTTGCTACAAGATCAAACAACGTGCAAAGAATTGTGTGTTTTTGCTGACGCTACCATTGATTACTGGACGAGGACAAATAAACACAGAAACACAGCAACGTATGAATCTTCGGCAAACCTGGTTTGTTCCAAAGTTCAAACAAACCTCAAACTCAGCGCTTTGCTTGAAACTAACAATATTAATCGCTTAGTGTTTCTCCATAAATCCATGAATGCATGTCTATAATTAGGATCTCTACCAAACTACATGTGATTCCTTCCAAAATTAAGTGCATATTGTTTGATCAACAATAAACCGAGTTATATTTACTGCTCTCGTGACGGGAGCATTCGGAAAATGGCAGCTTAGCAAAACAATGTTACTGAATTCAAACATCTCGAAGACAGATCGATATTTTTGGGGATCATGAAGAAACATTTAGACAGCCGGTTTATCCAGAACTCAGTTTTTCTTTTCAAACTTTAGAAGCTTATTAAAAGTTTTGAATCTCCGTACAATGTGGGTAGACAGTGTAGACACTTAAGAGCCTGCATTCTGAAAGTGGGCACCGGTGCAAACAGCTGTCACATATTTCGCTGTTTTGATTAATTTAGGTATATTATTGTATGGAAATAAGAAATGTGGCTAACTAGCGAACTAGAATATTAATAATGAATTGCAATTGTAACATTGAATTTAATGTTGTACCCGTTTTAGGTCTAACAAAGGCATTTGGAAAGTTTCCAAATACTTTTTTTACATCTAAACCTAAATATTCAGTGTTACGATGTTAATTATAGCATTTCATAATCAATATTCCAGTTCGCTAGTTAGTCACATTTCTTATTTCCATATAGTATTATTTCCAAATTAATCAAAACAGGTAAATATTTGACAGCTATTTACGACGTTGCCAACTTTTAGGCACGCTCTTAAGGATGTATCTACACTCTACAGTCATATTCATAGGGTAGGCTTTCAAGTGTCCCTTGCATTAAAATAACGGTAATGCTGATGTTTGAACGCTAGTTACTAGAACTTTACTGGTTACTCCTAATCTCCTAAGTCTATGAGGATTAGCTAATATCAATACGGTCGACAGAACCGTTAAACAGATTATGCTTTATGTTAAGTAATAGAAGTATTCCTAATACTTATAAGCTTTATCAGATAAGTATGAATAATGTGAAGAAAATTATTATTTACCAAATTATTATTATTTCAAGCGTCACTACGATTTACGAAATGGCAACTAAGTAGGTGTTTATTCCAGTTTTCGTGAAACAGTGTTTATTCATGTTAGCGAAAGATCTAGGGCACAAGGTATTTCTAAAGTTATTGAAACAATATGGAGAAACAGTGCTGAAATGTTTAGTAAACAGTTATTGTTTTATTTCGGTGCATTCTAGAAAAACTTATTTTTAACCTGAAAGACTGAAATTCAGAACGCAAACTAAATACTATTTTTACATATTGAAACAATATTAGTCCATATATCTACCTACTGTGCTATTATGGAACAAAGATTATAGACAAATAAATTCTTGTCGATGAATACCTACATTACCTACCTACATCTTTTTGAGGCTGACTGAACGTATGCCCTAATAAGTTTTTAAAACTACAACTACTAACTACGGGGAATTCTAAATGAAAACTGTGAATATCACGGAAAGCCGTTCAACCCAATAAATATATTTACGTCCAACAAAACTGATTGCGATGAAAATTTATTATAATTTTATAAACACCCACACACGCACCTGGGCGCGCCCCCTCTAATAATAAACAAACAAGATGACCAGTTTCTCCAGACACTTCATGGCGGCGCTGATTGCCGAGACAGGTCAACACTACAGTGTGTTAGCCCTCGTACCAACGGGCGATTTTTTAAACGCGGCGTTTTTATCTTGCACTAGACTTTCAACGCACTGCTTAGCGCCGAGAATTGAAAATCCAAGTGTGTTTTTGACGCGCTGCTATTTGGATGCACTCTGCGGGGTAATTGCGTAACACACTAACAGAAGTTCATTTTCATTTTGACAGTTCAACAACATTCATGCGTTATTCACGTTGTTGAGCAGCCAAATAATTCGAACATAATGAAGCAATGGATTTGCAATAGTCTTCAAAATGATTCAGATTGTGATTGAAAGTGTGTTAGACTCAATTTCACCATACTCTGTTAGATATAACAGACTGTTAACACACATGTCAACTGCTGTGATTGGCTGTTGTCATGTCAGTGAGCCAATCAAAGCAGTATCCTGAGTTTAATGACCTGTTAGCTAATTTTTGTGTTTGGTGAAATTGGGTCTTAGGCAATTAGGTCTGTTTGATTCTCAATGTTCGACTCAACGCCGAGAGTTGAAAATCCAGCGAGCCATAAAGAATCGCCGCCGGGCTAAGCTTCATTTGAATTTAGTTCCATATTCTGCCACGTGCCAATATAAACTGGACGTGATTTACTAAATGACCTCCAAGAGTCTTAAATCTGCGCAATTTCGAACAAAACCATTCAATGTGATGAAGTTATTTTTATCATCAGCCCATTGTTGTAATTTGAAGTATGTAATAAAAACATCATAACATTCTATTTCCTTGTGGGATTTTCTGTACGGAAGGCTACAGCCACCATGTTGTTTTATTTTAAATAATCAACATGTGTTTCCTTCACTACTTTATCTCTCATGTGTATGTATACCTATTAAGATGAATAATAATCAATCATATTAACAAACAATCCTTCGATACGCTTTTGTTTCTGCTGTCTATCGTCCCTAGATCCTAAAATGTACTTGGTGATTTGGTTTAACTTAAGTTTTCAATTTTCCTTCTTTGACTTTACACAGTTGATGCTAAAAAAATCTGCTGTTCCCTACATTTTGACGAGATATGCGAACATAAATAAAGGGAACGGCTGATTTTTTTTTCACGATTTCACCTTGGGTCCCATAGGTAGTGAAAGTTGTTCATAATTATGAGTACAATACAATGACCCCTTAAGAGGTTTAGTATAAACAAAAAATAACTTTGTATAAAGGCAGGAGAGATAGTGATAAAAGAACCACTTAATTCAAATACTAGCTTGTGCCCGCGATACTATAAACCTTCATCAAGAATTAGGTCATCCAAGCAAAAAGATTTTTTCAAATCTGACTCGTAGTGCCGGTGATTACCCCCTACATACAAACAAACTACCTCTTTATAATATTATTAGTATATATTTTATTTGCATGGTTGGTTTATCTTCGTTCCACCGCTCAGTGATCAGTTGCAGTTTGATCACTGATCAGATCCCCGGCGCTAAATGTTTGTAAACGTCGACACAGGAGTAATTCCTAGTGTGGGGCAAAGTTTAAAAAAAAAACAGTTACTTAGGTACAGTCCACCGCACATCAGTGGTAACAATTTGACACAGACAATTTGTAGCAGTAAGATCGATTTCCGAAGCGCAAGTTAGCACTGATGTGCAGTTGATCGTACCTAAGTAGGTATCTGGAATTTACAATGTAAGTATCTGCGATGACTCTGGGTATTGCAGAAATCCATAGGGGCCGGTGATCAGTGATCACTAAGCGGTAGAATACAGTGGTTTTTCTGGTTGTATATTGTAGCAAAACAAAAGCAAATAATAACGGAAAAAAAATCTCTCCAAAAAGGTACTTTCCCGTACCGGGAATCGAACCCGAGCCTCCTGGGTGAAAGCCAGGTATCCTAGCCACTAGACCATACGGGATGTGAGTGATGAGTTGAAATACTGTTTTATAAACAAATTACAATATTTTAAAATAAATACCTATTATTAAAATAAATTTTGATAAAAAAAAAAATATTTTAGTTATGGTATTTTTATTTTATTTTTATTACTTCTAAATAATTTGTTCAAATTTGAATGCACAAACTTAAATTACGGACATCTGTAAAAAATATCAAGTACTAATTTATCAGATAACCGAGGCACTTTGTTAATAGTAACACTACTGCCCACTAGAGGGCAGTAGTAGCAACTCCATACTTTACCGATAGGTGGCAGCACTACAAGTAAAAAGTAAAAAAAAGTAAAAAAGGTTTATTCAGTTTAGAAAAACACAGTACAATATAAAAAAAAACGAGTATCAGATCACATAGGAGCCTTAGGTACTAGATTTTTACAAATTCCCTGGACCCCACACTAGGATTCCCTGTGTCGTGGGGTCCAGTCTCTTCCCAAGTAAGGCAAACAATTATTTATTTAGGTGAACTAATTAATTTGGAAAAAAAAAAAAAAAATTAATACAAAAGAAATAATAATGAAAAGAAAGAACAATTAAAATAGTTATAAAGTGTTAGTGTGTGTGGAGTGTGGGGTGTGTGTGATGTGTGGGATGTGTGTGGGGTGTGTGGAGGTATAAGTGATGAAAGAGGGTGGGTTGGTAAGTAAAAGAAGCCGAGGATAAAATCTAAGTAATCTATTTCCCTCCACCTTAACCACCACTCATAATAAAACGTTTGAAAAGAAAAAAAAACAACTAAAGCTAATTCGACTAACACCTAAATAATTTCTCACTTTTATTTATTTACCAAACTAGCAGTCAAATATGATTCTCACTTCTCAGAACCTTTGTTCTATTCAAATATATTTTATTTATTTATTTTCTGGTCATGCAAGAGTCAGGACCCTTTTAGCTAGTAAAATCTCCAACGACGAACCGAAGCCAGAACAAGGAATTTATGAAACCAAAATAAATGATAAATAGATACCTAATAAATCAATACTAAATACATACTCATATTATAAATGCGAAACTAGCCTTGGCCGTCTGTCTATACCCTTTTCACGCCTAAACGGCTGTACGATACGGATTTATGATTTTGCACATCTACTTACCTATATTTATCCCGGTAGCAGTCAGGTACGTTGCTGTTGGAAAGCAACGTCCCGGCTGACATTCGTGAATCTTTGACAGTCATTACGGGTCGTCAGAAGTCAGAAAGTCTGACGACCAGTCTTACTAAGGGGTATCGTTTTACCCGGTTACTGGGTTGTGGAAGTCAGACAGTAGACAGTCGCTCCGTGTAAAATACGGTATTCAGCTGTATCCCGTTAGACTGAAAGCCTTGGGATCGGCTTTCAGTCTAACCGGATACAGCCTTTTCCCATAGTTGGGAAAAGTCCTGCATGCGGGTGAAACCGCGGCCCAAAGCCAGTTTAGATATTTATTTCTGCATATAAATATTTTACCATGATCTATACACATACTTAGCTATTCATTAGTGAACTCCTGAGTGTATACGGAAGAACCTTAGTCACAGAGATGTCAGAAGCTCTTTGAATTTAGAATATCGCACATTTGTCATCGACTTAGTCATCATTATTGATGACTGCTATTAAGCTGCTATTATATTCCGCGTAGGTATAACCTAGTTGTGAAGACACAATGTTTACTGTTATGTGCTGTAAAACTGGACTTCTATAACAGTATTAGCTGACCTCTCATTGTACGGAAATCCTATACAATGCGAGATCATCTTATACTAGAAATGTATAGCTTGATATGTAGCCGTGTGTACTTAAGCTACCCACTGTATTCCAATCCTTCTAGGTTCTTACTTCTCGGCATTGGCTCATGCTATGGTCAGAAGAGAAGCCAGAAATAAAATAGGTCAACCCTATCTTCCATAAGTTTTCTATTCCTAACCCGTTTTCAAACCATCACGACCTTATGGTATAAATAGTAGTTACCAACGCCTACCCACAATACAAGAGACGTCGCATACGCTGGACATCCTAGAGGCTAAAGCCGATCGTCTACCGTCAGCTAAACTAAGTTAGTTTGCTTAGTTGGGACAGTTTTTCATACAAGTGCTGAAGTGCGTCCACCGCAAACTAGGTATGCCAACTAAGTTAACTAGGTTACTGCTAGCAGCTAACTGCTAGCTGGGTTGATCCATCAGGTTAAGCTACGCTTGCCGGTGTTGGTCCATGGATGGGTGACCATCTTTACATACCGAGACTCCTCCGTGCTTTTGTCCCGGCTCTCATTCGTGAATCTTTAACAGACATTACGGGCACAGGTCGTCAGAAGCCCGAAAGTCTGACAACCAGTCTTACCAAGGGGTATCATTATTACCCAGTTACTGGGTTGAGGAGATCAGATAAGCAGTCGCTCCATGTAAAATACTGGTATTCAGCTGCATCCGGTAAGACTGGAAGCCGAACCCAACATACTTACTTGGGAAAATGCTAGGCAGATGTGAGTTATGCATATCAATGGGACGTTGCAATATTCCTCATGTTTTTGCTTAACTTAACGTTCAAAGTTGCGTAGCAGTTACCTACCTATGGGTGTCTAATCATGATTCATACATTGGCACGTCCTATAAGCTTAGACTTTGATCACAATTAGTATTATCCCACATGCATTATCATTATCATACAATGCTTTTAGAATATCTGATAATATAGTCATCACATCATGCAGAATATTTAACTAACGCTCACAACAAAATTTGTTGATTGCTTGTACAAGTACAATATGAATTGCAAAGATTTAATCTTTGCAATTCATATTGTACAAGCAAGCCTTAATAAAAAGTACGTAGGTATTTGGGTTTTCTTTAAGAACTAGCCTAGGTATCGATTAGGCTTCACCAACGAAAATAAATATGGGAATATATGGGTAAAGAAAATACAGTCCTCAAAAACTTTTAAACTTCTTTTCAGTCTTAGAAATCGTCCTAATTCAATATGGCGTCTTAGCTTCTAATCCTAACTTCCTTTTCACTGTCGCTCTCTCTTCCACACACACTTCACTTTCTCTTTCTTACTTGAGGATACTTCCCGATTCCTACAAATATAAGTCCTAATGTTACCTAGCGAGAATTCAATATGCAATATGCTTCCATAACGGCAAAATAAACCTATAGTCTAGTCAGAGTCTGAAGTCTAAATGGGTTTATATTTTATTTATTATTTCCTCATTGAAGCATCATCATGTTTTACGTTACACAGTAGTCATAAATAGTTTGGAAATTCCAAAAGTGCACGCCTCATAACACACATTCATAAACGAAAAAGAAACTCAAAACATAGTTTCTAACAAAAATTAACAATTTATCACTTTTCATGAAGTATGTTTTGACTGCTGTTTTACCCATCAATATGGGTAAATTTCTAACCTCGCAATCCTTACGTAATGTCAAAGACTATTTATTTAGATATTTACGTTGTGGGTTGCTAGGGGCAACACGTTAAGTCAAGGTTGGAAATATTTAGATAAAGATATTATATTTTAGTTAGTATTTTGCACGACTCTTAATGCGAAGCATTAGAGTGTGCTCTACGATCGAAAATTTTTATTAATTATAATTAAACTACTTTGAATAAAAGAGCCATTTTCAATAGGGTTCCTTCTATGGCCGAAACTAATGTATTAAAAAAAAATTGACTCAATTAATTGATTTTATCGCAAGCTACAATGTTTTCAAGCTTCATAAATTGACGGACAGGAATTTTTTTGGAACTATTTTGATGTTTTTTTCATTTTCATTTTTAAAGTACAGTATTAATCTCCGTTTAATCATCTATACAATGGTATATAAATTAAGTAGGTTCTGTGTACTAGCAGGAGTGTAACAATAAAAACAGTTGAAAAATATTTTCAACTGTTTTTATTATATACAATCGAAAAATATTTTTTGCCCCATTTCTGGGGCAAAAAATATTTTTCGGTTGTGGAGCACACTCTAATGCTTCGCATTATGAGTCGTGCAATAGGTACCTAGAGTATGACTGTACTGCTCATTATACTATTAACATACTGGAAATATGATAATAATAATCTGTAACAAGGATTCACTCAAATGACTCAATTCCAGCCTCTGAAAAGTATAAGTAATTTATTGACATATATTGTGAATATTGTTAGTTACAATGACTCAGAGAGCGCCCTCGTTCCTGCTTGACTCATTTAATAAACTTGTAAATAATTATAATCGTTAGAACTTTGCCCTTAGGTATATGTCACGAAATGGTTCCGTCAATCCATCTTTCAAAAGAAAATTAAGTTCATATCTTTAAGAGTTTACCTAATTATTGGACTATGTTCAAAATCTCGCACGTTTCCCTGAAAAACGATTAGATATAGATCACAAATTAAATAAATAACTCCAAAATAACAAAAAGCCACTCTTCATGATCATATAATATAAGTACTTAATACGGTGAATAGCACAGACATAGCTATTACTTATTGTAATGTAACTTGACAACAATATGAAATTGAATCTGTCAAAGGATAATCGAAAAGCCAAAAGGTTCTGAAGTAACAAAAGAAAATGTGTAGGGATAATAACATGAAGATATTTTATGTATAGGGATATTAACAGATTTTTTTTTTATTGTCCGTCATATGTTTATTAAAAAAATATTGGTCACGTATTTTTTCTTTTTTTACTTAATCAAAAGATTACGGCAATACATTGAGTTAAAATGTGGCATGACGTCATTCCCCGGTAAATATACTGACTTGTGAGTTTGTGACGTAGCGTGCTCCTTCTCGTTTTATCTAAACCATTTATTATACTTAAAAATGATTAAGTAAAAAATACTTGTCTCATATTTTTTATTGTCTGACTGACGGATTAATTAGTATTTTTTTACCAGTCAACATCCCTAAAAAAATATTAAAAAAGATGTGTGTGCACTCGGAGACTGCCGCGGTAAAGCTATTGCATATATTGAGGTATTATTGTACTAACATACATAGCTGTTTTTATCAACTTATGCAATTATAATACTGCATTTGTGATAATAATAATAAAATGTATGTATGTAGAGTACTCACTCTTTTTTTTCACTATTTTTTCGTGACTTTCTTCATTAATAATAGCTGCTCTTTCTTGAATATTTAAATTTCTCGGCATTGTAAAATATTAACCCGAATACAAGAAATAGCAATGGTGACATTGACAGGAACTGTTATTCACATTTATAGTTTTTAAAACTTGACACAACGTAATGGGAACATCAAACTAATAAAAAGGTTTTAATTTAACTATTAATAGTCAAGGATCATTCGTCTAAGTAAATTTGAACTTTGTTGTCAAACAGTTAAACATAATTTTCAATACAACACTCTCGTATCATTCGTCTAAGTAAATTTGAACTTTGTTGTCAAACAGTTAAACATAATTTTCAATACAAAACACTCTCGTTAGGTATTTTCGTTACGGAATTTCTGGATTAGGTCTCCACGCTCAAGGCCCGCGATAGAAGCTATGCAATAGCTTAATAAGATAAAAGAAAATATATCTACCCTTAAATAGGTTAAACATGGTCGATAGGCTAAATATACAAGGTTTCGAAAGTTACATTATTCTTTTTATTTTAGACAGCCAGACAGATGGATGGACAGACGTTGATAAGGGTTCCCTGTTTAACTACAGAACCCTGAAAACAATACGGTTACTGCCCAAGGGATTTAAATTAGAACAGTCGATACCTACTCGTTCAAACAAATCTCGTCATTCGTGTTCCCCTACCAGCCAGTACGAATTGTATTGAATGAAATACAATTAAAAAGTAATAATAGCTATACAAGTGAGGAGCACGTATTGTGTCGAGAAAGGGGAGACACGTAATCCTCGGGACACAAAATGTGCGTGTCCGCTACAATGTTCGACCCGGAAACTTGTTACTCGTACTAACGAGTGCTACCCTTTAGTATTGATGTTTTGATTAATATCCAAATAATGTTGAAGATATCTAACTAAATTATTATGATTTATTATTGTATTATGAAGTGGAGGAGCTCGTGGCTAAGTAATAACAGACGGACGGGTCGATCTATCAGATTAAGCTATGCTTGCCGGGGTTGATCCGTGGATGGGTGACCATCTTTACATATCGAGATTCCTCCTTGGTTCCGGCTGTCATACTTGGATCTTTGACAGTCGTTACGGATAGTCAGAAGCCCGAAAGCCCGAATATTACCCAGTTACTGGGTTGTGAAGGTCAGATAGGCAGTCCCTCCACGTAAAATACTGATATTCAGCTGCATCCGGTTAAACTGGAAGCCAACCCCAACATTGTTGGGAAAAGGCTAGGCAGATCGATATTGTATTATGAAGTGGTAAAATTGCTTGTTCATAAATGTTTGTGTGGTAAATAAAATAAAGTATGAAAGTACCTACTTTGCGTTCTGCTCTCGTCGTGGCAACACGACGTGTCCGAGTTCGCAACAAGCAATCGTCATTCTGAGGATGCCTCGTTGAGAGGCGAAACACGTGTCGATTTCTTACAGGGTTCTCAAACTCTTTAAGAACAGTTAAGCGGATTAAGTTACTAAATATACATCGTCTATTGTATTTTTTAAGTACCACTGATAAAATAACAAAAAATATTTCACTACGCTATTGCCCAGTGCCATAAGAATATGTTTTATGTTAAAACATGCGCTAATATCATATTGCGGGGTGAAGCTATAATTCTAATATAATTTGTCCATGTCTGTTTACATAGAGGTTATAAAAATGCATACTTGTCATAAACTCATACTTTAATAATCTCTGTCAACTATTGACACCTTATGATGACTGATCACGTCTAGGAAAGACAGAACATAGGAAGTACTAGCCATTGTCGTGGAGGAACGAAACAATACGGTCTCAGTTAGCCACCAGCACAGATAGTGTTTACAAACACAGGCTTTAATTGGTAAACAAAAACACAAACAAACAATTCAATAGTCTATTAATATCTGTACTTAAATAATTATGTTTTGCTCTTTTTCTTACCGGTCTTTATTATTGAAGAAAATCCCGCGTAACCCAACGCGTAGCACTGTCGTGTCGGTTGCCAACCACGTCCCGACAGAGGTGACCTTAGTTGACGACCGGCAAAGTTGTTTCAACGTTTGGTCGTAAACCATCATCTACACGGTTGTAAACCGCCAAGGTCACCTCTGTCGGGACGCGGTTGGCGACCATGTACCTGCATTTTACTTGTATCCGTAGATAAGACTGACCTACTAATCTGTAACAGGAATGTATTGGCGATATTAGTATTAGGTACTCAACAACAATAATCAATTAAATAATAATTACTTTTAAATATTTGAATAAGACGCGTAGACTCCCGTTCCAACGCGTAGCATATCTTGCTACGGTCGCTGCCACCTGTTACTTGCATACGTAGATAGAGGAACTTCCCATAGAGGTACTAACCAGAACATATTACCATTGGCAGGTAAGCAGCTATGTTACAGCAACATTTTATAAAAAAAAAACTCCAAAGCGTAGCAATCTGCTACGCTGCTAAGTATCATATTAGTAGTTAGCTAGACTTAGAAATCCTTAAACGAATATCACAACAAGGAACAATATACCATGAAAGACTTCCAATGGTAACCAAACAATTACATTGAAATATCGAATTAACTACAACGCGTAGTTTCCCGTTTCGCGTAGCACTATCGCTACGCTGCCGCCCGTAACTTGTGTCCGTAGCAAGGTCTACGAATCTCCGACAGGTAACCAATATGACCTGTCTAAGATACAGGCCTCCTAGTTTAAGAGACAGGGTTCATTATTATTTTGTATACAGAATATTTTTGAAGCCTTAAATCTTTGTTCTCAAAGCTTATTATTATGCTCATTGTATTTCTACCACTTCCTTTTGAACTGTGTCTCTGTGTATTATTATTAGGATAAATAAACAATTTTATTATTATATTATAATATAATGATAAGCAAAGAATCACATTGAAATACACAGACAGGCTTAAACAAATAGTTATTATGCTTCACTAAATAATAAGGTCAGCCCCTTGTAAATCCCTTGTGGTCTGAACAGTTAACTCTATTATCTATCTGCCTCTATTTGAGTGACAGGTTATTAAGTAAGTCGAATTTCTTGTTGCTTACCTTTGATCATAAGATTTGAGGTATTTTCTGGTTGGGAAATTAAAAAACCGGAATCGACTTAGCTTAGCATGGGGAAGGCCAGAGCTACTCAAATCAGGCGGTATCTACCATAGGGATACGAAAGAGTAGTGAATAATTATGCAGCTTCAACGTAAATAGTTCGTTAATAATAGTTATCATTATCAGACCCTGTTTCCGATACCGGTGGGATACAATTTTTTTTAAATGTTTTTATAAAAATATTTGAACATGTAATTTTTTAGTTTGTAAATGCAATAAAGGAAATAATTATCATTTTATTTCGGAAAATCTATAATTGTTAGTTAACATTAACTATGTTAGAAAACATGTAGATTGGACAAATAAGGGATGATCGGGCAATCAAATTTCCCCTCAATGACATTCAGGAGACTGTTCGATCTGCTCCGGACCCTCTGCAGCAGCGACGCGGCACGCTTACGTCTGATCGCTGCGAAGCCATCAATGGGCGCATCAGCAAATATTCCCGACGCACCCAAAGGCTTTATTCATCATCATCATATCAGCCGAAAG
This sequence comes from Conistra vaccinii, assembly GCA_948150665.1. NCBI lineage: Eukaryota > Metazoa > Arthropoda > Insecta > Lepidoptera > Noctuidae > Conistra > Conistra vaccinii. The sequence continues at coordinate 9,255,107 of OX411323.1, read as the reverse complement.
ACGTCCACTGCTGGACATAGGCCTCCTCCAAGCACCGCCACTTCGACCGATTCTGTGCTTCCCGCATCCAGCGGATTCCTGCGGCCTTCACAAAGTCATCGGTCCATCTTGTGGGAGGCCTTTCAAGGCTTTATTATTGAAATCGTATACAACAATTATTATAATTACAAAATCTAAATTTAATTGTCATTCTATCTACTGAAATTTCAAAAGAGTTTTTTTGAAAAATAAAAATAAATTGACAAGGAGCTGAACAGGTTTCTGTTCGTTAGTGAAAATGATAATAAAGGAGATAGTACCAAGGTACATACATAACGAAGTAGGTAAGTACATGTACCTCATTAACTTTATAAGTACTGAGCACTCGCTTATCTTAACACTTTTTCGTATTCATTGCAGTGTTAATTTACGTACTTACGTATAAGTGTTATCGAAAAAAAATACTTATTACCTACTTCATAGCTAATCAGCATGACATTTTTTTAATCTCATTGTTTTAATTTACTTATAAAAATGTCGTCGCCCTTCTTTATCAAATACCTACCGTACCTAAGTATATTTATAAGCATTTCAACATTCGCAACATTGCATCTTAATTCAGTCTACCCTTAGAATATTATTCTAAGAGTCTACCTTATTTACATTGTCAATTTTTACAAACATTTATGATGATGACAGCGATGAGGACGAATACTTCGACGCCTAAGTGCCCGTCTGTTTTTATTTATTTGTATAATTAGTTAGTCTTAGTACGTAGTGTAAATAGTTAGTTATGTTAAATATAATAGAACGTTAAATATAATGTAAATAACAAAAATTAAATGATTACTTTGTATTAGCAAACAAATCAATTAAGAGTCAAACTCAAGGCCGAGCATCGGTAATCAGCATGATCGTTAAGTTATATACACACATCAAAAGTGTCTAGGGATCAAGCATTTTTATGCGGATTTCTTGAGATTGAGATGTGGCTTTGTAATAAATTTATGATTTTATAAATTTATATGGATCCTTTTTGGTGCATTTCATAATTTGAATCAGGAACTGTGAATCAAATTCGAGTAAAAGATGAAAATCAGCTGTCAATATTTTCCCTATAAAAACATACAACGCATTGAAGACATTATTAGTGCTACTGTTTCCCTACTACTGATTAAAACCAACGTTATTATGGAGCAGCGACGTCATTTAAGCAGGGAAGAAATGCTCAGAGCCGTGGGAATGATAGAAGCTGGTTCCCGGCAACGTACTGTGGCTTTAGCTCTGAATACAAGTCAGAGTGTTATCAGTCGACTTTGGACACGTTACCGAAGCACTGGTACCGTGGCTGAGCGCCATGGAGGACGGTATTGCTGCACCACACGGAGACAAGACCGATACATTCAAATCTTAGCTCGAAGAGCTCCAACAATAACCGCCATGATGTTAGCCGTGAGGCTTCATCACTCTTCAGGGAACTTAATTAGCGACCAAACAGTCAGAAACCGCTTGCATGAAGTGAACCTTCATTCCCGAAGACCGCTACGGGTACCACCTATAGCAATGCACAATCGTAGGATTCGATATCAATGGGCTCTTGAACACAGAAATTGGGCAGAAGAACAATGGCGTTTCGTGTGCTTTTCTGATGAGTCTCGTTTTGGTATGAGACCGGATACAAGACGTATACGACACTGGAGAACCCCTGGACGCCAACAGCGATTAAAATCCTGCCAGGAAGTCCATCCTTATAGTGGTGGAACCATCATGGTATGGGCGGGTATTTGGATCGGCGGAAGAACTGAGTTGATTTGGATTAGAGGCAACCTCAACGCTCAAATTTATGCTGAGACGATTGTATCAGACGTCATCGTTCCTCTACAAGTGCAAATCGGTCCCTTATTTCAGTTAATGCATGATAATGCACGACCGCACACCGCAAGAGTTGTAAGACAGACTCTCGCCGCAGCTAACATCAATGTCCTGCCCTGGCCTGCTCAGTCGCCAGACTTGAACCCGATTGAGCATGCATGGGATATGCTACAGAGAAGAGCTCTGCCGAATATGGAGGGTATCCAGTCGCAAGAAGACCTTTTTTTGTTGTTGCAACGAACATGGGCGGCCATTCCACAGCGTGATTTGGATGAACTCATTTTGAGTATGCCAAACCGATGTTCTTGTGTTGTTAGTGTTCGCGGTAGAAACACGGATTATTAATTGTTTAAGTTACCCAATAAAATTTTAAAGAAAACTGTTATTTCAGTCTTTTTTTCGAACTTTAATGTTAGTGGTTCAAATGTCAAAAATCCCTTTATTAGGAAAATGGCAAATTTCTTTATTAATGCAAAGGTGACTTGGTTTATCGTTACTGTGACAAACGAAAACACTTTATTTGATGAATCCTTAAAGAAAATTTTAATTAATATCAATCAGGAGAAAAGTTATTGCAAAAATATATGTTGATCCCTAGACACTTTTGATGTGTGTACTATTATTTCCGTTACAGAATCGATTTCATATTTTACAAGTGTAACGAACTCTGCTTACACATACTGGTACCTATGTACACTTCCGACTGAATCGATTATGTGAACCGTTAACAACACATCTAACAGACGGCGGACCCTCCGTCTAGCCGGGGGCGAGATGTGTGACCTTGGCGCACCCCTTTTGAGCCACATCTACATTATTTTGTATCGCAAAGCTGTCTAACAAAAATAAATCGTGTGTTTATGTTTTTGAAGATAAGTGTTATAGGGTCTCATTGGTATGTTAGGGTGACGTCCGCGATGTGGTCACGCGCGAGGCTCAGCTCTGCACAGAAGTGTCGGCGGCAGAGTGGGTCCGCCGTCAGTCTCTCCGGCCGCGTCGTCCGCGCCACACGTACCGCCCGCGCACCCACCGACGATGTTAGCGCTGCTGCTTTTCGCCGCCGTCGCCACCGCGGCCGCGCAAAACGACACCTACCCGCGACCACCAGCGCCAAGACGCGAACAGTTTCGAGTCATATACGAATGGAACGCTATAGATTTCGAATGGAAATCCCCGGAAGACCGCGAGGCCTCCCTCAATACAAGCCGATACATCCCCCAAAACGTTCTAATCTCTGGCATAAACTTCTACCAAGACGATTTGTTCCTGACGATGCCGAGGATGCTGGACGGCGTGCCGGCCACGCTGGCGACCGTCCCCGTGTCACCGACGGACACGGCCCCCAAGCTACGCCCGTTTCCTAGCTGGAGTCAAAATGCTGTTGGTGATTGCAACGCTTTGCAATTTGTTCAAAACATAGAAATTGATAAAAATGGTATTATGTGGATCCTGGACAACGGCCGTGTCGGCACTCTAACCCAGAACCCGGACCCGAAATGCCCTCCGTCGCTCGTGCTCATCGACCTCAAGAGCGGCAAAAATGAAATGGAACGCATTCCGTTCCCATCGGACTCAGTGAATCCTAGCACTACTTATTTGAATGATCTTGTTGTGGACAATCGGGATGGTGATTACGCGTACATAACGGACAATAGTGCTGTCGATCCAGGCATTATAGTTTTCCGCCGCCGTGACAAAAAATCGTGGAAAATTCGAGACACTCAATCAATGTCTTCAGCCGTCGACGCCACATTTTTCCGCATCAATGGCACCACGGTCAGCCTGCCTGTTAACATTGATGGTATCGCCCTCGGACCCCAGTACCGAAACGAAGAAGGCAAAGTTGACAGAAAAGTGTACTACTGCCCGTTGTCCAGTTATCACCTGTACGCCTTAAACGCATCAGTGCTACAAAACGAATCGCTCGCTCAGGAAGGTAATGGCGCGCTGCGTCCCTACGTCGTCGATCTCGGGAGTAAAGCCTCGCAGACAGACGGCATGAAGATGGATTCAACTGGGGTTCTTTTCTACGGTTTAATCGGAAATTCGACAATTGCGGAATGGAATACCACCGTCGACTTCCGCGTTGGCCAACGGACCATCGCTCGCGATCCCAACTACATTCAGTGGGTAGATCGATTCACATTCGACAGCAAGGGGAACGTGTACGTGGTAATAAACAGGCTGTACAACTTCGTGAAAAATCAGGTGTCCCTGAGTGAAGTTAACTACAGGATTTTGAAGTCGCATACTGGTTCGAAGAGTTACGTGTTCAGCGAGGACCTGGTGGACCCGACGGTGGCGCCGCAGAGCGCGGCGGCGGCGCCCGCGCTCGCCTACTCGCTGGCGCTGCTGGCGCTGGCGCACCTGCTCGCCTAGTCCTCGCGACGGTTCGGTGGCGGTCCGCAGTCGACCGTGACCTCCAATACTAGTGCTTGTCATTTTGCGACGCTCGGACTGATGCGTAACATTACCAAAAATATTTAAAGTTACCTTGACCTCGTGGTCCAACCAGTGATATGCGCATGTAAAAATGCTTTGTATAATAATAATATTCTAGAATAGTTTATACATAGGTATAGAATACCATAGAACGATCAACAGTGACCTTTCTAGGAGGGGTCGTGCCGAAGAAGAGTCATGTCGGTTCGAAACGAAAGGTCGGGGACGAGTTGCCAAACGCCGTGGCTCGGCACAACAATAAACATTCCAACTATTTCTATAAGGTGCATCTCAGCACAATATTTATTTATAACTTTGTACTACATAGGAATATACATACAAGACCAGTAATGTGCAAACGATTAATATCTCAATATCTCTGAGATTGGCACGTGTAGTTTTCGGTAGATCTAGTTAAGATCTTTTTTAAAGGTAATCTGTGTAATATACATTATTGTAACTAAACTGTACGAATGTTTGTTGCGTGGACGCGGCTGTGTGTGACTATGAATAAACGTGTTTATCATATTATGTTGTTTGTACTTTTTATTTGCATGCGAATACTGATCGTGCTCAAAGCGTTAAACTGCTAACTTAATGTCACTGAGGAATCTTGTTAATGTTGGCAAGGCCGCCTTGAAAACAAGGAGCTCAACCTTACGAATACCTAAATATAGTATGAGTATTAAAATAAATTACACTTTAAGTGTATTATTGCATACTAAATCAATTAAGGTGAATGACATTCTTGCATTTATGTAGTCAGGTAATCAGCTAACTAACTGTAACCACTTGTTGCTCAAGATTCGCGATTTGCTACAGATTGCCGAAGACTTTCGAGCAAGTCTTTTAGATGCCGAAAACTGTTGATACAAACTACTTTTATGTAGGTAGCTAAGGATTCAACAAGCTGTTACAGAGAATAATTGCTAAACATTGCAGAAAAAATACAAAATGAACAACAATCACGCAATGTCTCTACATTGCGAGGTTATTTATTCCATTATCTAGTTGAGTAAAGTAAAATAGTGTGTTGTAACCATCCTACTGCAGTTGCGAACACACATTTTTAAATTCCCTATTTAAATATTTTAACTAGAGGTAAAATGTAGTAACGAGGCGTCTCAGCGTCTGTGGATCTACTGTAATTTTCCTAAAAATTTCAAAGAGAAGGAACTCCGGTCAAATCCAAAACCTCGTAACGTAATTTTAATCAATTTAAGGTAATTTAAGGTAAATCAGACAATCGTGACGCGACACCGGTAGAATAATTTCCGTGAAGTTTTCATAGAAATTGTTCCACCAAGGTCGCGTCGCGCCTGTCTGTGGGAGCCTTCATTAAAGGCACGAAAATGCTGCTTTCTGAGGTCTCTCTTCAGATAAACTCTCAATAGCTTTTCATTCGACAAAGTTCCTCTTTAACATCAAGATTCGATAAGGTAGGTACCTGTACTATCGAATATTAAAGAAACTTGGCGTAAGCTACCGACGTAAATCGTCGCAACTTTACGGCTTAATGCAATAAAGTTAAGAAAATGTACACTAACTTTACTCCTACAATTTAAAATGTGCCAATTGCTTATTACATATTTCTAGAGTTCTCGATTTGCCCACAAATAAATTAACTTCGTATGAATCGCCTACGGAGTAGATTCGCCCGCTTCGGGCGAGTGAATAAGTGCGAATCAACCAATAAGCCAACCTCACAAGTCACAATAGACTATAAAACGATACAGTAAAGGGCCACATTGTTAAGAGATCGATTCTCAAGGTATTTCCTTTGCATACAAAGCTCGGAGCATATAGAGCACCTGCTGAAGACTCGTCTAATTTATTGCCTGAACGTGTTAAGTTTACAAAATAACTTCTGTATCGTGCCTTATATACAAATATACATACATTGTTTAACTCATACTTACTTTGTTAACAACAATGTTTGGTATACTTTCATGCCACTATGTCATACATTTTAATAGCTGTCAAGTTACCTGTTCTTTTTCTAATTAGGTAAGTTTGCTTGAAAAATGGTAAGGTATATTTAACACGTTCAGTGCCGGCAGCCTTCCTGGAGGGTTCACCTAGTCGCATATGGGATGCCGGCAGCCCTCGCGGAGGGCTCATTTTAAATGCAGGAAACCGTGAAAATAAAATCAGATGTATATATTAACAAGATTTATTAGTATATGCGTTGGTTTTCAAATCAAAGACTTAGACTTTTTTGAATTGTTTGTTCACGGTTACAAATATTCACAAAAAAATTAAAAGGTTGGAAACTACGTATAGCGACAAGACCCCCAGAAAACACTATTTCACTTCGTTTTACAGTGTTTTGTAACACAGTTTTAAACCTAATGCCGTTGACCATCCGCGATGGTTCATTTTACCGCAAACGTAATTCCGGGAACCCTCTCGGAGGGTCCACTTACAAACCTTATAATATGTATGGCGTATGAGCTCTAAGAAAATTTGTGCAGTCGAAAGTGTTAAATCCTTGTTTCCAAGGGATGTTATTTCCACTTAAACAACCATCTACTTTATGAAAGTGTAAATAAAGTTGATTTTAGAATGACTGGTAGTGGTACTGTTGAAAAAGTAAAAAAAAATCATGTGTAGGCATTACAGTGGTTTTTCCTAAAATTCGTGTTTGTTTACATGTTTGGCAAATAAATTGCGAACGCAGATATATAATAAATATTTTATTTTTATTTTTTATTACCAGCTAGAGATACTTTAAAACTGCACACACTTTTCAAATGTTTGTATTATTTTTGTGGAGGCATGCATAACTATAAACCAACCTTCTAAAAATATACCTCAATGGCCTCTAACAATAAAACACACGGCCATATTTTTCCATAGTCACAACACAACATATTCGTATAAGTATTATACTAATACGTATGATATTTAAACATCATGAGCAATGATTATGATCAATAAATACTCGAGGTGTGACTTCGCAAGCCGGGCTCCAAGATCAATGGAAAAATTTACTGTTGGCTGCAAACGTTGGACATAAAATATGACCATTATCGGAAAATTTCAAAGGTACATACCTTTAATTATGGTACATATATTTGTACTTGTGGTACTTATATTTATGGTTATACCTAAGTATCGAAGTCCATTGCAGATGAGCGCTACAGACCATTAATTATCTAAACATTTGAAGTCACTTTTCCATAATGTCATTATAATGGAATCGTGATAAAATAGTTATGGATTTTTTTTAATGTAACACGAGTAGCAATTTTTTTATATATTTTATTATTTACGAACACATAGTAAAATACAAATATATAGATTAGTTAGGTTATATACCTAATGATAATTTATGTATATAGGTATACGAAATATTGTTAAATATTTTAAAAGAGTAACGGTGGAGTTTCTTTCCCATTCTTCTCCATACGAAAACTACCTTTTGGAAGGGGCGGCGCGGCGACTAGGATCAATTTATTTTTTTGTAAATCTTTGACGTTCAAAAGTGCCTTGTAGGAAAGTGCCTTGTAGGTAAGTGCCTAATTGATATTAATTATTTGACTTTGCGGTTGTTCAAGTACAAAAATTGACCATCCCAATAAATGCCTAATTACGATGTATTTAATCCATAACTTATCAAGAGATTTTTTTTTTCTTTCTGATTTTTCAGTATTATTATTTATTTATTGAGCCCTAGCTAGAGATTCTTGAAAAATTAAAAAATCATTTAAAAAACTTTGACAGTTTGTATGTAATTTTATTAAACGTGTTCGTAAAGACTGACTGAATGGTTTAGTTAGTTCCACAGTCATTCATGAAACAAACAAACATTCAACATTGTGTTATCTGTTATTAAACGTTCGACAATAACAAATGGATAATGCATTCATGTTGCAGTGCAAAAGAAAAAATGCCAAACTCGATTCATAATACGAATAAAATTTTTTCGAGCTTTCAAAAAATACACAAATAATTATTAATTTTAAACAATAACAAGCAAATCTTTTAACCATAATTAAAAAATTGAGGAATTCAGAAATTTATTAAATTCGTGGTACGTACTTACAAAGTAAAACCTGAAATGTAGAACATGCCATTTTAGTAAACTTAATACACATTCAAAATATTACAACACTAGCTTCCGCTAGCGATTTCGCCCGCGTGGTAGATTTATATATTATAAGCCTATGTTAATCAGTGATAATATAGCAATCTACTGGTGAATGAATTTTTTAAATCGGTCCAGTGGGTTTAGACTTTATACCTTACAAACAAAAATACTTACAAATCTTTTCTCTAAAGAATATTAGTGTAGAAAACATTGTCCGACCGAGACCTTTGGCCTGAAAGTTGTGATAACATTACCAATAACTAAGCGTGCAAAACAAAAGATAGTCACAATAAGTAAGTCGTAATTGTAAACGAAATAGGTAACTGATAACGTAAAACTATGATGCGACCTCTAGTGCACGAAAAGGTCAACTTAATACGGCCAAAATTTTCATTTCATATAATATGCAAAATTATCTCATTGGCTCGCATAACATAAGTACGCGCGTTTTATTTTCCATATTCATTAAGTAGGTAAGGCCGATCATAAAACTACGCATTTACCTAAGCATCATTTATGCGACGTGTTTTTCCTAGTGCCACATTGTGCATTAAGAAAACATAAAGATTTATTAAAGATTCATCACGAGTTCTAAATAGCTCCTTTGTCTTTGTAATGACGTTCTTAACTTTTTAATCTATGACATTGTTCATTTCCAAGTTCCTAATTCAATTGTGGAATGTGAAAGAACACTGCGTCAAACTTTGTGAGAAGTCTGAACACTTTCTAAAGGCAGTGTATTATGCAAATAATAATAAAAGGTATGAAGTGTTGTGCTGTGCGTGCATGTGGGCTGTCAGCGTGTTATTGAACGATGACTATCGATAATTACCGTCAGCCTTGCACCGAGATCGACGTGACGTGGTGTCAACTGTTAAACTAGTTTCGATTCGATCCGGAAACGAGACTGGCTGATTTTCACTAAACATTTTTTGTACACTTTGCTTAGAGGATTAATATAGAAAGTACTCGTCTGCTATCAATGAAAGTTCGATAAGTAATTCGAAGAACTGTTTCTAGATCAATTTAATAATTAATTATTTCTTTTAATTATTACCCAAGTACAAATACTTAGTAATGATTTCACCGAACTCAATTGCATGTCCACATGAGTTGAATAGTCTGCATGAGCGATTGAATTGTCGATGTTAATTCGAAATCGATAGTTTCGTCGTTTATTTCCGCGTAAAGAACGACTAGTAAAGTATATAAATATAAAGAACAAACGTTATATTTAAATTAATCGTCAATATTCAAAGTATAAAAACTGAGGAGTGATTTTTCAAAGAGGCTTATTTGCTAGAAAAGAATCTATGAATGCCATCGTCACTGTCATGTTAAAAACAAGCCTAATCCAATACAAAAAGTACATATTTTGTAAGGAAACTTACAGACAAAAATATCATTTTCGTACAGAAGGACACTTAACCAGTATAATATTAAAATGGTTAAACTGGTTTTTCTCCATTACCTACTGAAAATTGTTAATCATGGAAATAAGCCTCTCCTGAACTGTTTACTACTTCTCGATCAAGCCTGCGCTATTTTAGGTCTTCGAGTAGTAGAGTAGCCAAAGTTTAAACCTACATTTATGTCCTATTAGGCACTAATAACGCTTTTCTATGTTTCATACCAATTACCATAGTAATCTTTGTCTTCAATAGGCACTGACAGCTATTCGTATAGTTACCAAAATCTTACATAATCAGCCTATTAATGTTCTCACTGCTGGGACACAGGCCTCCTCTCTGTAGTTTCTGTGAGAGGGAATGAGCTGTAAACTACCTCGCGGGCCCAGTGCAGGTTGGTAGATGTCACATATGTCTTCGAATTTTTGGTTCTAAGACATGCCGGTTTCCTCACGATGTTTCCCGTCATCGTTTTGTGAGCAGTAGTGATGAAGTTATTTACACAAAGTAAAGCGCCTGCTTGGGTTCGAACCCACGACCTACAACTCATACCTAAGTCGGTACCAAGATCACGATCTTAATCAGACTTAATAATATCTGATAGAGCTCTTCCAATTTCCTACAAAAAACAAAGAAATACAATAATCGGAAAAACTAAGTACTCACACTACTTACCTTCCATTATCACGCTTCTTTTCGTGTGGTTAGTGACTAACCTGGTGTCAGACTTTTAAAGCCGCGCATGGGCCTCTGACTTGACTTCACATGCCGTCGACAAATATCTCTCAGGCATGCCGGTTACTTCTCGACGTTTTCCTTCACCATTTATGAAGCAAGTGATAATTATACAATATAACGCACATGAATACGAAAAGCCGATGCCTGCCTTGGGTTCGAACTCGAGACCTATGACTTGGCAGTCTCTCAGACTCACCAGTGGGCTATCCCTGCTTCGCACCACGCATCACGCTAATGTATGGCAATGAAAGGGTGTTTATAAACACATTTTTTTTTTTTTTTTTTTTTTAATTGTGTTTGGGTGGCTTACAGCTATCGATACAGAAGTAACAGTTAGGTATTTGACGAAAAGCCATTTATAAGCCTCCACAGTTAGCAACAGAATATTGCTGTACAATTTTTCAAATTGATTAGCTATTCATAAACGCTATACACTAAGTATAACTCTATAACAATTATTAAATTAAGTGCATGCATAGGTATTAAGATACATGAGCAACCGCTATTACAATGCATCAGAGTAGTATTTGGATAAAACAGTGGTAATGGATGCTAAGCTGCTTGCAGACAAATCAATTGAGGCGTGTTTATTCTCAACAATTTGGTTAAAAAGTTTGACTGAGCGAATTAAATAAGAATTAGTACGGTAGACTGTGCGAGCGTAAGGAGTATGAAGAAGATTTCGCAAACGAGAATTTTATATATTTTTAGTAAGTAGATAGCTTACCTAATTATCATCGAATGAATGAGTTAATTGAATACGTACATAATTGTCGTGTTGACAAGCTCTCGAGGTAATGAGGCACCATGCCATACAAATTGTGGTCACATAACATATAATTCATCATGGCCTCTATAACCATATTAGCTCAGGGATGCGCTGTACATCGTAATTGAATCGCTTTTAACATTATTTTTTAATGTAATCGTTCTCGTGACTACGTACGTTTTGTATGCTAATTTAGGAATAGAGTTTTTAAGAGTTAACACGTTAAGTTCCGGGAGCCCTCCTGGAAGGTTCACCTAGTCGCATATGGTATGCTGGGAACTCTCTCGGAGGGCTCATTTTAAATGTAGGTTTTTCTTGGCGAATAAAGTATTATAAACCGTGAAAATAAAATCAGACAAGATTTATTACCTAGTATATGCGTTGGTTTTAAAATCCAAGCATATTTTTTATTTTTTGCTCACGATTTCAAATATTCACAAAAAATTTCAAAGTTTGGGAACTACTTATAGCGACAAGACCCCCTGAAAACACTATTTTACTTAATTTTACCGTTGTTTTATAACTCATAGTTTTCATAAACCTAATGCCGTTGACCGTCAGCGATGGTTAACTTTAGCGCAAAAGTAGTGCCGGTAGCCCTCCCGGAGGGTTCACTTCCAATATGTATGGCGGCATGGTGTATGAGTTTTATGAAAAGTGGGTGGAGTCGGAAGTGTTAAAGGAGAGACATCAGTAAGCTCCTAGTTGTTCAGTATGAAAAATATAAAACAACTAGTGATGTTTTACTAAGGGGTGTGGAGATTCAAGGTGCTTACTGAAGGACTAGCTTTCGCCCGCGACTTCGCCCGTGTGGATGTTGGAAGTTATCCCACGGGAACGTACTACCAGGATAAAAAGTATCGTATGTGTTAATCCAGATTAATAACTATCTGTGTACAAATTTTCATCCAAACCCGTTCAGCCGTTATTGCGTGATTGAGTAACAAACGTCCAAACTTTCACACTTATAATTATTGAAGGATGAAGGATTGGAGGATGAAAGATTGAAAGATACTCCAAGAAGGGTTTCCAAATAATCACTTATTTTTCAATAAAACAATATCAGCGACTGGGGTAACAGAAACAGGGCTCAAGCGGTTCTCAAAGATGACAGCTTGTACCTTTACATGATTGAATGACAAAGACATCAACGAATTAAACATGGAATAGGTCGATAAGTAGTTGTTATTCTATGGGGTCTTTAATATACTCGTAATGAATCACTATCAATCATCTGAAATCTTGAGCAGTGGTGTGGCCCAGTGGTAACGGCCACGACTTACGAGTTGTAAGTCAAAGGTTACATTTTTACTTTGTGTAAATTATTTCATCACTACTGCACTCAAAAACGGTGAAGGAAAACATCATGAGGAAACCGACATGTTCTAGAACCAAAAATTCGAAGACATGTGACATCTACCAACCCGCACTGGGCCCGCGTGCTCCTCTCATCTAGAGGAGGCCTGTGTCCCAGCTGTGGGAACATTAAAGGCTGATGATTATGTATGTATCTGAAATCATCTGTTTTATTTATATACTAGCTTCTGCCCGCGGCTTCGCCCGCGTGGATGTCGGAAATTATCCCACAGGAACGTGTAACATGTCCTAAATCAGCGGGGTAATTGCGTAGCACTTACAATAGCAATGGGTTTCATTTTGACAGTTCAACAATTAATTGCGTTATTTACGTTATTTCTCGAACATAATTATTAAGCAATAGCTTCTACTTGGCGCTCTGGCGCGTCATCCCCTGGCTGGCCCGCCCCTCCACCCTCGTTCTGTGCGCCGTCGATTCAATATCGCAGGTCATTCTTATCGTTCTAACTTTTAAACTATTTGTCCAAATTACTTAGTGTAAAAGACAAACTTTATCTACATTAAATACCAAAAGCGATGAAGGTATTTATTTTGATAGGAATTAACTAAATACTCTAAAATATGCAATGTAAAAAAAGTATTCAATTTAACTGTATTTATTGCTCACTATTTTGGTTATAAAGGCTTCCACATAAAAGGTAGATATATGCTGTCGCGGACTTTTATTTAGAACTCTTTAAGACAAACAATCCCACAATACATTTTCTTCATGTAACTCTAACGGTTTAGGCAGCGCACGCAGCATACGGTGGAGGTCTGCCCGGCTTGGGTGGACCACCGCCGTGTCCTCGTGGAGGCGATCGGCGGCGGTGACCTCTCGCGTACGGCCGTGGTTCAGGCCATGGTGCGGAGCGAGAGGGCATGGCAAGCCGTCACCTCCTTCTGCAAAGCAGTAATGCTCGCGAAGGAGAAGGTGGAGCGCGCGAGGGAGTGGCAAAGGCCGCGCCCTACCAGCCCTAGCCGCCGCCGCCGTAGGAGACGTCCCGGGCGTCGGGAATTGATAGCCGATTTCCGGCCACCGTAGGCGCGGGCCTGCGGACGGAGAGCAACGGGCAGCTCGCCGTCCGATAAGGACCAGGCCCGGGTCGACGGCGCATCGTGTTCCACGCGCGCCTCAAAGAGATATCAAGGATCGAAGGAACACGTGTGGGTTTTAGTCAGTAAGAGTCTGACACCACGCGTTCCGCTCCGCCCAGAGCGGGAGAAGTCATTGGATGATTAACCGCCCAAAAAAAAAAGGCAGCGCACGCAAAGATAGATCTCAGAGGGCAGGAATTTTTCCGACTTACTTGATACTTATCGTTATATTATGGCCAAATCACATAAAATCTTTATTAATTGTAGCCTATGTGTTATTCTAATGTATAAGCTACATTATTGTAAAGTTTCATCAAAATCCGTTCAGTAGTTTTTGTGTGAAAGAGTAACAAACATCCATCCATCCATCCATCTATCCATCCATCCTCACAAAGTTTCGCATTTATAATATTAGTAGGATTAATGTAGGACAGTGTTTTTCAACCTTTTTCATGACTTGACCCCATTACTATGAAAAAAATTTTTCGCGACCTCGACCATTCGAGAACGATTTGAACTCAGTCGAGATTCCCGCTGAGTCGAAGTTTCTGCAGCACGAAACCTAGCCTGATGTTCCCGAGTTGCAGAGAGCCTTGCCTCACGACCTTCCTCAGATTCCTGTGATCGCACTAATCTCATCCTTTTAGCATTTCTGCTACATTGGGAGAGGTTGGATCTTCTTCGAGGCATTCTTACAATAAAATAGTACTTACTACTTAACACACAGTTATTTAGTAAACACGTACAATCGTAAACAATTAAATCATAAATACTTACAGATTATTACACAGTCTAAAATTGTCACAGTTTAAGTAATAAGTGTTAAGACGTGTAAACCAAACGTACTAACTTTATAAAACAAAAGAATTGCTAGAAAAATTAATTACTAACCTGAGCTAATAAACTTATACTTAATAAAGAAAATCAAGAAAAGAAATGCTTAACATATACCAAATACTTATAATATTTCTATACAAACCCTAAATAAAAATTAAGATAAGTATACCGAAAATCAAGGAAAGAAATGCCTAACCTATAACAAATGTTCGATGTGATTCTTTAAATTGACATAACTTTTTTATTTATGAACCGATTGACATGAAATAAACACTAAATGTTAAGTGAAGCTTACTACAATATATTAGTGAAAACCGCATCTAAATCGAATAAGCCGTTTCTGATATTAGCGTGCACAAACACACAGACAAACAGACAAACCGACAAACAGACAAACAGACAAACAGACAAAAAAAAATTTAATTACAATCTCGGGTTCAGCATCGATATAATAACAACCCCTGCTATTTTTTTTTCATATATTTCCATTGTACAGACACCACTTTTCTACAATTTTATTATATGTATAGATTGCATGACCATCTTCGTTTCCTAGTAGGAAAAAAACAACATAAAATATATTTTTAATGCAAGAGCAGTACATACCAACCTACTAAGGCTCTGCGAGTAGTTTATGGTAGGTTAGAACTTCTGCCCTGAATGCACTTCCTGGTCGGCAAGGCCACGGGTGCATAAAACAGAAGAGTCAAGGTGTTTTCCTGTTGTTTACTTAAAACTTCTTCCTAGAACTTTTAATAAAAATATTTTACTTCCTATACTTTAAAAAAATGCTGGTTTTTAGTTATATGTATTACCTATACGTTCTACGCCTGGTTGGATATCAGCATAGCATTTCGCAAAAAATTATAAACATCGGAATGAATTTTTGTTTATCAACTTAACTCAGATTTTACAAATCACCATTATTAAAATACAATGATCGAACAAATTATAATTGACAAGGATCACAAATTATAGATGTCACATAGAAACTGAGTAATGAACATCTTAGTTTTTATTTTTGTTGCTAAATCTTTGAAGGATTTAAAAGATTTATGATAAACTTAAATAGATAGTAAGTTGTATTATTATGGATTCATATGTTAATTCCTTTAAAGTTAATAATACATTATACTAAATTATTAACAATTTAATCACATGCGAAATCTATAGACAAAGTAGGTATGTATTGTTGGTAAGCCTTTATAAATAAATGTAAAGTGTACCTACCTGGGTGTTGTTATTTGTCATAGATATAAAAAGCAAAGGTGACGCCATAGAGGAATTAGATATTCAATCCCATAACTTCTGTAGCAATCTGATCGGTTCCGTGTAGTGTTCTATTTAAATATTATATTCATTATTATCACTATCTGTTCAGAAAAAACAGGCTGATAATTTTTACACATGGCAACCCAACCTTCAAACCAGCAGTGAACAGGCATGTTCTTCATGTATGCTTAATTGTTACATGATAAACCCTACCCATCGCTTTCCACCAGGCGAGATAGAGAGAAGAGTGGGCCCATTTATCCTAACTCCTAATATTATTTATAAATGCGAAAGTGAGTTTAATGTTTATTTGTTTGTTACACTTTCATACTAAAACTGCTGAACGGATTTTGATGAAATTTGGCACATGGGTAGACTATGACCTAGTTTGAAACATAGGATACTTTTATCCCTACATTCACACGGGATCGAGACTTATGTGAGTGAAACCGCGGGGCGCCGCTAGTTAATAATAAAAAATTAAAAATATAATAAAAAATAAATTCTTTTATTATGGTATCATCATCATTTCAGCCCGGAATTACCTACTGCTGGATATTGGCCTCCCCTTTCTTCTGCCATACTTCGCGGTTTCGTGTGTCCCTTACCGGTGGGTAAGAGACGCACGAAACCAGGTGTTTCCCGCGATTTTGACGATATACAGGGTCAAATTAAATTAGCTAGCGTAACTCTAGCAGACGTGATGGGTATCTCAACTCTTACTTCAAGCAACTACCAGCGGACGTTGACCCCAACGACGTTGACGTTGACCGCGCTTTTGAACGGCCCTGGTTTCTTTTGCTTAACCATGGCTTAAATTCGGTCAAACCTTTACTTCATCGGCCATCTCCACCTCAAACCAAATTCTTTCTATCCATCCACTAAATTGAAATAAGTCGGGAGACACCAACTATTCCAATTCAAGGGATGAAACTCTACGTAGGTATTCGGTACGTGTAGGAATGTGAATTGAATGAATAGGCCCAACATTTTGCACGGTTGTAAAATATGGCTAAAGGATTACTCAAGACGATGGGCAGCGGCGTATGTACTCCTGATAAAAATAACAGTCAGAGATCACCTATTCATGTTGCTCTTAGTCTTCAACGTATATTTTTGGGGTAATTAGGTATATGTAAAGTCAGGGAATTTTATTGACATGTAAATTGACAACCTAACGTTTCCAACACGGGGTGCTACCATTTTTGAACTCGCTACGCTCTCTCTTGCATTCTGCATTCTCAATTTTTTTATTGACCATAAATTCAAATCACAAATTAATGTAATTTTTTTAACGGCTGTATGAAATGCCCATGGAATTAGTAAGTACTATATTTGGATATGCCTATAACATAGGAATCAGATGATAAAATTGTTACAGCCTACATTGTTTGGGTAAGTAATATATGGTATAATTACAAAATGACTAATATTTACAAGATATAACAACTGATTCTATAATTTTATTTGATATAATCATCAGTTAATATAATAAACGATTGATATAATTTTAAAATAACTAATTTTTACAATCATAACATATATTTAATATAAAATCGTTTGATATACCAATCAAAAGACATAAAACATATTTAGTCTAATATGTAATTTCTATCGCAGTTATTAACCTGAGTAGATACTGTAGATATACCTAACCACCTGCCAAGATGGTCACTCGCTACGCTCGCTCGCCTTCGCGCGTTATTGGTCACTAACCTAACCCAAATGGTTCACCAACAAGAGAGGGGATCTGGCACTCGGCGGCCGCTGCCGCGGTACGCTCCCTACGGTCGCTCGCCTTCGTGCGTTAATGGTCACTGTTCTAACCTAACCTAACCCAAATGGTTCACCAACAAGAGAGGGGATCTGGCACTCGGCGGCCGCTGCCGCGGCACGCTCCCTGCGGTCGCTCGCCGTCGTGCGTTAATGGTCACTGTTCTAATCTAACCTAACCCAAATGGTTCACCAACAAGAGAAGGGATCTGGCACTCGGCGGCCGCTGCCGCGGCACGCTCCCTGCGGTCGCTCGCCTTCGTGCGTTAATGGTCACTGTTCTAACCTAACCTAACCCAAATGGTTCACCAACAAGAGAGGAGATCTGGCACTCGGCGGCCGCTGCCGCGGCACGCTCCCTGCGGTCGCTCGCCGTCGTGCGTTAATGGTCACTGTTCTAATCTAACCTAACCCAAATGGTTCACCAACAAGAGAAGGGATCTGGCACTCGGCGGCCGCTGCCGCGGCACGCTCCCTGCGGTCGCTCGCCTTCGTGCGTTAATGGTCACTGTTCTAACCTAACCTAACCCAAATGGTTCACCAACAAGAGAGGGGATCTGGCACTCGGCGGCCGCTGCCGCGGCACGCTCCCTGCGGTCGCTCGCCTTCGCGCGTTAATGGTCACTGTTCTAACCTAACCTAACCTATCCGAGTCGGATTGCTTTGAATCGGGGTGTTAACCATAATGATGGTATCAATATATATTTTAAACGATAGGCCGAATGATTTTCGATTAAATAAACGTTATATCCAATAACGTTATATGAAATAAGTTTTAGAGTATATAAATGTTATATGTAAAGAAATTATACCAACAGTTGGTATATCTCACGTTTATTATACCTTGTGAACGTTATTGAAATGAAAATATACCAAATAACTTTATATGATATGAGACGCACCCACATTATTTGCTTAAAAAATAATTTCCCTGACTACACCAGGACCTTTACAAGCTGATATTATTATTTTTGCTTTAAAGATGATATTTCATATATTTAATTTCGTTGATAATAGCTGATATACAGTGATTACGTAATTATGATTGGAACAACAACAATCATACTCGCAGTTTGTTGTTGTTAGATAAACTTTCTTACAACTTGTATCGGCTTCAAATAGACCACCACCACTAAATCGTTATGTACAAGTATATGATGTAGGTGGACTGTAAGTAATTAGTATGGCGCACGCGATTATGCGCATCGCATACCAAAAGGCTATTCAAATCCTGGTTTCCAATTGCTGTGTAAATAAACTTGATTTTAGACTGACTAGTACTGTTGAAAAAGTTATAAAAAAAATTGAAGTTGTAGCGCAAACTGAACCTTATGTGTAGGTATTACAGTTGTTTTTTTTCTAAAATTCGCGTTTGTTTACATGTTTGGCAAATAAATTTCGAACGCAGATTACGTATATTTGCACTAGGTATGTTTCGTCAGTGGCCGCAATAACTGCATAGCCTCTTTAACAATCAGCCTGGTCAATGCACGTCTGATGACAGCTTTTTACGTTCAACATACATAATTAAACTGCATTACATTGCTTATTAAAAAAGTGATCCCATCATATTGTGGTTGATTCATAGCTATGAGCAGTAATCGATAGTTCTTTCGAGTAGTAGAGCAGTTGATAAAGATTTTGGGTAATTTTCCTACTGACACCATCGTATTTACTTATTATTTATTAAATAAAAACGTAAAACCGAATTATATTTTACCAGTTTAAAGAATAATGGATTTTGTTCCTTCCACCTTCAAACCGGAAAAAAACCCCTAATTGCGTGACTCACTTTCAATCTGAATGGTTTTAAGGGATATTGCAAATCCATTGCATCATATGTTCGAAAAAATTATCTGATCAACAATGTAATTAACGCAATGAATGCTGTTGAACAGTCAAAACGTATAATGATGTCAATACCAGATACGCAGTGCGTTAAACTTATGTAAACAAAGTTTTTTATGTGATCATGACGTCAGCAATACAATTATATCGATGATATTATTAAGATCTTAAAGATGTGCGATCTTTGTTCGTATGTACTCGTACCTGTGAGAGGGCTATTGAGTGCAAGAGTTTTTCCCAGCATTTATGGAATGGTATTTCTATAGTGTTTATTTAATTCTGAATTTGTATTGTTCATAAAGGAACTGTACTTCACCCGTAAGTACCTGGAGCATAGGTTAGTGTAATGACTAATGACTAAGCCTTTTAAAATAATAAGTAAATCGATCCCAACGAGCCCGGAACCTAGAAGGTTAAATTGCACTAACATGAAATGCAAAGGAATTATTTAGAAACAAGATTCAGCAATTATCTTGTTTTTCTGACTGTTTTGTTTGTAACCTTGCATCATCAGCGGTCTGCAATACGTAACTATTATTCTAGTAATAATTTTAATAATTTAAATTTAATTTAAAGCTTTTTTACCTATAAAACAACTGCACTGACCCGGACAAAGTTATCTTAGTAATTAATTGTAAACTTTTTAGTTGTTTACCTACTTTAAATGTAAAGCTAACTGGCCATGCGTGGTTAAAATAATGAGGTAAAGACATTTTATTTTATTTTTAATAGATTTACTTTTTTTTATGAAAAATGTCTTTTGTATTGTTTTTTCATTGAAATCAGCCAGTGTTTTTTTTTTATTTATCATAACTTTTAAATATAAACTTCTTAGTCCTTATGTGGGTATAGCTTAGGATTGTTTATCTGTACCAAAGTGTAAATTCGAATTAAACTTAATTGAATTCTAAAATTGTGTGTACCTAGTACAAAGCTTGATTAATATATTACGTACTTGGTTTGCAATAAGGGCTTCCCTTCGGTATTCGAATAATAAATAAATCAAGGATCGAGCCGCTTTAAATTGTTTTCGTTTAATCACAGACCTTCGTCTGTAACATCTCGAAAAACCAGTAGTAGATAGGCAAATACCGATTACAACTCGTTTTTCTTTTGGATTAAATATCCAGTTTTCTTACACGACTACACGAGTTTACCACGTAAATAATACTTACGAACGGATACATAATAACCGGCAGTTGATTGCACAAGTTAGTTTTACGTATATTTCAAGTAACTCCAATGCATTATTAATTTTTCGTCTATAACAATACTTGGATATTCTACTACGGGCAATTAATTAATAGGTAATGGCTGGTATCGTTAGTTCCGCAAATTAAAGTACCCTACAGGAACACGTAGTATGTTTTAATAATTATTGATAGTAAACGGATAAGTGGCTAGCTGTACTTTTATTTGGCACATCAAAACTTACAGCGTTTTCACACTGACGATTTGCTGGCGTGTTTCCAGCGAGGCGAGTTGTGAACATGCTCTCACGGTTGCGAAGCGTGCTAACCGCGAGTACGCGACGTACTTATGCGGCGCGTTTTCACAATACACACTCGCTTGTCTAGCTCTCTCTTGGCTCAAACGCGGCTAAGATGTGGCGTGCTCGCTACGCGTACGCAGCGGGCGCGTTGACCAATCGCCTCGCTGATAACTAGCTCGCAAATTGCCAGTGGATTGAGTTACTACGGTACCTAATTATGTAGCCTGTGTTGTGATGTAGATACCTATTAGGTTTCCAATACTGCTTATTTTCTATTGTAATTTACCATTGTTTCTTTTTATGTCTACGTCTTCATGTTTGTATTTTGATTAAGGGTCATACTCGTTTGTGTTAGTGTTATTTTAATATAGGTAGTCCTGTAATATTTTTGCGGTTTGCAAACTGACTTGCTAAACAGAGTTTTTGGATCTTTTACAATTAATTTTGATTTAGATTTTTTTTATTTTTGGCTAATTCCGAAAATATTGCCTTTAATGATTTACATATTATTTTATTGTGTCGAATTACATATTATTATTTATCATCACAATTATTTTATTATTTTAAATCTACAAAATGTTAACGTGTCCACTTGATGGCTATTATTTAAGTGTAACTCATTATTTGAGGGGTTTGGCGCCGATAGCCGAAATACAGGCTTTCGCCTAGTTTAGGTACAGATGTCTAATTCATTTGTAACAAGAAAATATAGTCTATTTGACGTGTAAAGGTCCCGGACCTTTGAAAGGCGTAGGTATTATTATTAATTCTGACACGAACCATTTGTGTTAGAATTAATAATCAGTCAACTTTCATAAGTTGTTTTCTTTATTTTAGAATTTAGCAACCTCCAAATAAGCCCATTGTAGTAAGTAACCTTATCAAACTATCGCTTAGTCAAGGAACATGAAGCCTTAGCAAACAGGAGCTTCACTAGCGTGCTTCTTACCCATAAATGTACCAAATTAAGATATTACCAAGTCATAGATAAGCTGAACACAATTAGTAACAGACTGCGCTGTTCTAATACTATGGCGGAGAAAATTAAATGCACAGCACATGCCTTAAGATAGACAAGAATAAATAACTAAGAAAAGGGCAAACCGAAAGTTATACAAAGCACGAAATGAGTAAAAGTTTTTGTGGGGAAAATAGAACAGTAGGTCAGGTGGAATAAATAATGAATATTTACCTTCGGTGGCACCAAGTATGTAATAAAACGTAAAACGTCTTGTGTAGGTTCATATTATATGGAAACTGTTTACGACGTAGCACGTAGCATGTCCATAAAATACTGTAAGCTGTCAAATGTTTACTAAAATATGAGCTTTTGTCTGTTTTACCGTCTTCTGTTTTATCTTATATTTAAATAAAATACAAAATGCAAAAGTATCTACCTGCACTTAGTTAACAGCATCTCAAAAAACCCATGTTGTTTTTTGAGGAAAACCGGTTTCGATCTCGTCGAAATCTTTCTGATATGTAGCGCTTACGGCCACTAGACCTACACCAGAAGCGAGGCGAGGCAAGAAGTATTGTTTACTTAAAGAAAATATTATTTACTGTTTTTGTACCTATCTTAAAGTTAACCAAAAAGTAAAAATCGGCCAATTGCGAGTCGGACTCGCACAGGAAGGGTTCCGTACCGTATAAAATGATGATGATGATGTTTCTTGTATGGGGACCCCTTTAATTACTAACTATATTTAATTTTTATTATTTGTTATTAGCGGCAATAGAAATACACAATCTGTGAAAATTTCAACTGTGTATTCAACTGTGTATACAAGGTTCGTGAGATACAACCCGCTAACAGACAGATGGACGGACCGATTAGTAATAGGGTTCCGTTTGGCACATTTTGGGTACGGAACCCTAAAAGAATCAGTAGCAATTGAGTTTGCACAACGCGGATTCAATTAGATCCGTCGATCGAGAAAAAATTAATAGAGTTTTTATACTAAGCAAAACGTTTCCTAAACAAAGAGTATCTTTTAAGTATTTTGTTTAACTTTTTGCTGGCTTTATACATTGAGTAAATTAAAAGAGGTAGGTACTGTAGAGGTTACGCATGCAAAAAATATAGTGCTTTGAATTTTCGGTGTTTTCTCTACGTGCAGTGGTGAAAATTCTATGTAATTTAGTCGGTACTGTGAAGGTTTAAATAACTTTTCTTCTCATCCAACCTCCACGAACATTTGCTAAGTTAATTAATGGCAAAATTTGGATATTAACATTATTTATATTTAGATATAAGAAAAAAAATTGAGAGTCAGCAGTCAGCTGACCGCACAGGGGTTGCTCTATGAAAAATTCCGTAATAAAGTTTTTTTTTTCTTTCTAGTTAGAACACGACTGCACGACCATCCCAAGGAGACTCTTCTAGTTTCCTACAATATCTGTAACGTAATGAATTTACGAGTATAGTAATGTATGGAACGTCGATTTTAAGTACCTACTTGTAAAACGCAGAAGATAAACTAAAACAAACATCGTTTAATCGGATTTATGTGCCGTGTCAATTAGAAGGCTTTAGCTAAGCGATTGTCCAAGCATTTGATCGCACCATTAGTCAGGTGACGTCCCCATAAGCGTGAAGGTCGAATGGATTTAAGGTACAGACTTGACTGGTTCACAGTTGAAAAAGATTAGCATTGGATAGAGAGAACAAATTATTTGGCCGGCCACATAGATATGGAATTTCGCTTGCCATTTGAAATTCGAAATTCCGTTCGTGATTCCGTATGTATGTGGCCGGAGTTGCGATAGATCTATACTGCGTTCGTGATGTGTTTTTCACACATGTAAACAAATATAATTATTTGTTTTCGGAAAAATAACTTTATAATCCACCAACAAAAATACAACATTTTCTAAAATTACATTAATTAACACAAACTCAAACAACATTCGTTCGTCGTTCGTGGAAATAACATCAGTTGTAAACACGAATTTAAATAGACTTTACAGTACGACACAACTTAGATGTAGCATAGATTTGAAAATTTTCATTCATTCATTTTAATTTCACGAATGTATTTGGCTATAAAACTTTACAAGTTATTGCGTTTTCGAAAGATCATTTTCACCTAAAGCAGTAATAAAGATTGGTGATTTTGAAGGCGCACTCAGTTTGGATGGTGATCAGTTTTACTAATTTTGCCGATGCTACATCTAAGTTGTGTCGTACTGTACGTTGTTTCATCTGTGGATAAACACGATTAAAAAAATACGGTCAAATATAGGTTGCAGCTTTGACCTACACATTTGTCCTAATGTTGTTTGGTAAAAATCGCCCACAGCGATAATGCTGCCCGGCGTTAGGTACATAGGTACTGCATTTGTTTTGTCTACATTCGAGTTATGCGTAGTAAAAATGTTTTATGCATAGGTACAAAAGGTTAGGATTCTCTTTAAAAACGAGTTTCTTTACTACGCTGTATTTTTGCATAAAACGCATCTTCCATACGTAAGATCAAACCGGTACAAATCATGAATATTTGAGCCTTAAGACACAGAGATATGTCAGTGACCTTGAGTGGTATAGCTTGCGTGTTCTGTACTGAGCTCAGGAAACGTGTCATACGTCCAGCAAATAATAGGACTCGCTCATCCAGGAGCGTTGTCCCAAATTAGAAGCATTATTAATTTATTATACATAAAACAGAAGGTATTTAATAAAACACGTATATTAGAAGATCAATAATTAAATTATCTTTAAAGTAGTGTATTTTCAGAAAAATACATTTGTTAGAGATTTTGCGTGATTCTCAGTTTTTTATCCGCGTTAGACGTAACTTTACGATTTAATTTAATTATGTGAAATAAAAATTATTACCTACATTATTTTTAGATTATAAATATAATCTAAAATATTCATTTAGATTATGTTTATAATCTAAAAATTTTTTTTTTCATATTATGAAATTTTTGAGTTGTGGGAAATGTTCTGATTCAACAATACTATGATTATGATTATCATTATGATTGTCGTATCTGAATGTATTTTACTGTGTGTACATAAATAATAAAATAAATAAATAAACATATATTTTTTCCAAACCAGTAACACTACTCGTTTAGACGTGATCACGTGATCTTCAGTATAAATAAATCATTAAAAGACGGATACCGTCGCCTTAATATAAAGTCGCCGATGACGATCTCGCGTTTGTTTTTGTTAACAAAATCAATGAGCGAACCAACAAGTACCTCATGAATTATGTAAGATTTCCTCGAACGCGAACGTGCAATAACATTGTTTAATGTTTACTAATAATCTGAAACTGTTATTTATGTTTTATAGTAAGTAAACTGAGATTAAGTATCAACGGCTTCTTTATATGGAACTGAAATGTTGAAACGGTTTGCTTTGGCGAAGAAATAGAAGGAGAGTTTTGTTTGAGTTTGCATGGCTTATTGTAGGTAACAATACTTCTATTCAACTGCATCCAGTTAGACTGGAAGCTGACCCCAACATAGTTAAGCAAAGGCTAGGCAAACGATGATTGTACGTAGGTAACAAGAAATTTTTGTTCAGTGTTTAGTCTGATGACGTAATAGACTTTTATTATTTAGATGAGTGAGCAATAAAGCTTTCAAAATATGTAGTACGTTACAGAATCACATTTTAAGCTATTGTATAGCTTCTATCGCAGGCCTTGAGCGTGGAGACCTAATCCAGAAATTTCGTAACGAAAATACTACCTAAGAAAGAGTGTTTTTTTGTTTTGAAAATTATGTTTAACTGCTTGACAGCAAAGTTCAAAGAACAATGTTTAAAACGTCCCCACCCTTGTAGCACTTTAAAACCTATGTTAATCGAAGGGCCATAGCCATTTCATTATTTTATTGTATTACACCGACACTGAAATGTCTGTCCGAAAAAAGTTATATCGACTTGAAAAACCGGAATCAGTCACAGTTATGTTGTCGTTTAATGTTCTTTGTTATTAAAAATATGGCAAAACATAATCGAAGATGTGTGTTCCAACTACGTACTTATATCATAGCCGTAGATCGTATTATTTTATTGACTGACGGCAAAACAAAAAAAAAACAAATCCTCAATATGTTTTTCTATACTAATATTATAAAGAGGAAAGATTTTTTTGTTTGTTTGTTTGTACCGAATAGGCTCCGAAACGACTGGTTCGATTTGAAGAATTCTTTCAGTGTTAGATAGCCCGTTTATCGAGTAAGGCTAGAGGCTATATATCATCACGCTAAGACCAATAGGAGCGGAGTACCAATGAAGAATGTTTCAAAATCGGGGGTTTTTTTTAGCGTTAGCCCAAAGTAACCATTACACGCGGACGAAGTCGCGGGCAGAAGCTCTAGTCTTTTTATAAAATAATGAGAAATATAATTATTACTGTGGGATGATTAACGTTCGTGCAGGGTTTTCAAAGAACTCTTTGGAATCAAAATGGTGATTACACCTCTCAGGGCAGCAAGAAAAAAGTTCAATGAAGAATTCTGTTTAATATCGTTTTCGTGAAGTAACAATTGACGTTTTTTTAGGAGTTTTCAAATGAAAAAATTATCAAAGTCACACAAATCCTGAATCGCGCAATAAGGGTTTACCGCGCGAACGACATATATACATAAAACTATCCGACGGCGGGCAACTGCCCAATGATTGGTCATTGGGCAGTTGCCCGCCAGATACGACACCCGACTTCACAAAAACGATTTGAACATTTTTCTAGCTGCCTCGGGAGTTTTATCCCGTGCGAGTATCACCATTTTTCTTCCCAAAAGTTGTTTTAAAACTTCGTACGAAGGTATTTAATAATCCCACAGTAATAATATTAATATACGTTTCTCATTAAAAGCATCATAGTGAGGATTTTTTTTTATTTTGCCGTCATTCTATAAAATGATAAGATCTTCGATTACGAAAGGTTCTTTGCGTGGCGTGCATGAATAGTGCAGACATCTTGTAAGTTATTAAAAGTAATGGAAATCAACAATCTACCTATATATTGCGTTCGCGTGGTGAATAAGAATCAGTTGCTGATATGAGGGTGCCACTGCTGCCGGGGTTACGGGAAAGTCCTAAGGGGTGACCGTGGCCCCTGGCAACGTACAGGCAACTGAAGGAACACGGGTGGATTTTAGTCAGTAAGAGTCTGACACGCAGGCCCTTCCACCCCGCCCAGAGCGGGAGAAGATATTTGACGATTTCCCAGCAAAAAAAAAAAAATACAAAAAAAAAAGTTGAGGGTTTGTTTTTTTTTTTTGCCGTCAGTCAATAAAATAATACGATCTACGGCTATGATATAAGTACGTAGTTGGAACACACATCTTCGATTATGTTTAGCCATATTTTTAATAACAAAGAACATTAAACGACAACATAACTGTGACTGATTCCGGTTTTTCAAGTCGATATAATTTTTTTCGGACAGACATTTCAGTGTCGGTGTAATACAATAAAATAATGAAATGGCTATGGCCCTTCGATTAAAATAGGTTTTAAAGTGCTACAAGGGTGGGGACGGTGTCCATACAATTTTGAGCATTGTTCTTTACTTAAACGAATGATACGAGAGTGTTGTATTGAAAATTATGTTTAACTGTTTGTCAATAAAGTTCAAATTTACTTAGACGAATGATCCTTGACTATTAATAGTTAAATTAAAACCTTTTTATTAGTTTGATGTTCCCGGCCATTACGTTGTGTCAAGTTTTAAAAACTATAAATGTGAATAGCAGTTCCTGTCAATGTCACCATTGGTATTTCTTGTATTCGGGTTAATATTTTACAATGCCGAGAAATTTAAATATTCAAGAAAGAGCAGCTATTATTAATGAAGAAAGTCACGAAAAAATAGTGAAAGAAAATATAGATCTGTTATATTTAGAAGATATCAAGTCTCAAACTTATGTTTCTTATTTCAGTTACCATAAACCTAAAGTTTCGTGAATAAAGAACGTAAACTAATTGATCATCGTCATAATTCTGGTCGCCGCCCCTTCCTTAGTGCTGCACAAAGAGCTGACATGAGACGATAATATGAAGATAACGATTTTGTGTCAACCAATTATTATGCTGAAATATATGAAGTTTGTCCAAGAGTAATAAGAAACGCCTTACACTCAATGGGATTGCAATAAAGACAACACGCAAACAAAATTGACTGATGCTCATAAGCCAGCACGCTTGGAATATGCACGCATGCATTTGAACGACGATTGAAGTACGACAATATTTACCGACGAAAAATGCTTCAAATCGAGCCAACATGGGAGGCTACATATAAGGAGATATAACGGTACGAGGTATATATACAGAAGACCCTGTAGTGCCCAATTTTAGTTCCGGACAAATTTCGGCTAATATATGGGGATAGATGTCAGCGGTGTATCAGTTACAACACTGCTTATTCAGTTATTCCTTATTTTCAGTTAAGATTGCAAGCTAATAATAAATATCAATCGACATATTTTCACAGAAGTGATTGTTTGTTTTATTGAAATATATTTAACTCTAGCATTAAATTCGTTTGATTTCTGTGAACACAGGTATACACCAGTGATTTAAGTAGCACGGCGAGTTTTACTCTTTCCTAAGTCAAAAGTAAAATTACAATATAAAAACTATGCAATAGCTTTACCGCGGCAGTCCCCGAGTGCCACAGGTCTTTTTTTTTCTCATAAGATGTGGTAGCAGGAAAGTTAGGTCGTTTTGCTAAAACTGCAAAATTGGAGCATTACTACGACATTTGAGTTTTGAATTATATCGCGGAAATACTAAGTGCTAGCCATAAAGAAAAAAAAAAATAGTCGTCGCCGGGGGAAAAGAAATATATCTTAAGTGCGTTTATTCTGAAAGTAGGTAACGTCGCAAATAGCTGTCAAATATTTATCTGATATGATTAATTTGACAATATTACTGTATGGAAATAAGAAATGTAGCTAACTTAGTACCTACCTAAAATATTGATTATGAAATGCAATAGTTAATATGTTAATACCGAATATTTAGTTTTAAATGTAAAAAATGTGTTTGGAAACTTTCCAAATGCCTTTTTAGGGTTCCGTAGCCAAATGGCATAAAACGGAACCCTTATAGTTTCGTCATGTCTGTCTGTCTGTCCGTCCGTATGTCACAGCCACTTATTTCCGAAACTATAAGAACTATACTGTTGAAACTTGGGAAGTAGGTGTATTCTGTAAACCGCATTAAGATTTTCACACGAAAATAGAAAAAAAACAGTAAATTTTGGGGGTTCCCCATACTTTGACCTGAAACTCAATTTTTTTTTTCATCATACTCTTACGTGTGGGATATTTTTGGATAGGTGTTTAAAAATGATATTGAGGTTTCTAATATTATTTTTCTCTAAACTGAATAATTTGCGCGAGAGACGCTTCCAAAGTGGTAAAATGTGTGTCCCCCCCCTGTAACTTCTAAAATAAGAGAATGATAAAACTAAAAAAAATATATGATGTACATTACCATGTAAACTTCCACCGAAAATTGGTTTGAACGAGATCTAGTAAGTAGTTTTTTTTTAATACGTCATAAATCGCAAACCGCAATTTACCTTTAACGAACTACAAGAAATTTTGTATTATGTTACTTGCTGCTACGGAACCCTTCATGGGCGAGTCCGACTCGCACTTGGCCAATTTTTTACACCTAAAACGGTTACAACATCAAATTCAGTGTTATAATTGCAATTCATTACTTATTGATATTCTAGGTACTTTCCACATTTCTTATTTCCATTCAGTAATATTACCAAATTAATCAAAACAGCGAAATATTTGACATCTATTTGCGACGTTGCCAATTTTCAGAATATTACCACTATGTCTTGGTGCACCTGCACCATGCACCCTACCGCCTGTTTTTATGACTTTGTGATAAAACCTTAGCTTTATGCATTTGCGTCAGTTTAACTTCATAACAGATCAAAGTTAGTTTAAAAACTATTTACAATTATCTAAGTAATTTAATAGAAACATTAAACACAATTTGTCTGGAAGAGATCGCAGTAAGCGATAAGGCTCCCATTATATATTTTGTACTGTATTACCATTTTTTTGTAATGTATTAACTGGTGTATAATAATTTAATAAAGTATATATGTAATTAAATAAATAAATAATTAAATGTAAAAAAAAAACATTGATGTAGGTTATTTGGTATGTTAGGCTCTATTTATTTTTAATAACTTTTAATTTATTTCTAAAGAAATATAAGTTCAAATACCTCGGCTAATGACATACAATTCCGATCAATGTCTGTAATGAAATTAATTAATAATACGATGTGATCGACGTTAATTACCACTGATCCGACATTATCTCAATTTATTATGATTTTTATGCGACAAGACAGTTTCTCTCAGTTATTATTAGTTAATCTGGCCGCCATTTTACATCCTATACTTAGCCTGATTTGAAATTGCACTTGGTACAAAAAGGTCAAAACGTATAATAAAAAAAATATCGTAGGTCGGTCGTTGGTCTAGTGGTCGCAAGACTCGCAGGCGCTACTGCTGAGTATGAGTTCCTGGGTTCGTTTCCCAGGTCGGGCAAAGTGTTATTGAGTTTTTCTATCTGAAATTTCTCAGTAGCACCTCGGAGTCTTGGTTTGTGCCCGGTTGATGGCAATAACTGGCGAAATGTGGGTGAACTATAGGTACACCTCTACTCCCAACAATTCGGGGAAACAAAGCGTGATGTTATGTTATGTTACCCACCCATAGGTAATTTTTACAAGAACTTACTAAGTACACTATTGACCACTGTTCTTCCCACTGTTGTATGCATTGTATTAGGTTATGTATGATAGCGGATAGCGTAAAAAATCGTAATAAAAATGTTCAGGTTTCCAGATCCGAAAATCCTTTCATCTGCTATTTAACGTCACAAACTTAGGTCAATCAGGTGTCAATAGGTTGTCCTTTTGTCACCTGTAAGAGTCTCATTTTTCTTCTGCGCATCGATATTGAGTGGGACGGATATAATACATGATCAATTACTTGCACACGACATAACGTAAACAAAGATCTCCAGAAGAAACAGATTTTCTGCGCAGAAACCTAAGTGTCTCCAATGTTAGTTATATGACTTCAAGCATTATTGTTGGTGTAAATAAGCATAATAATCATAATATATTGTGTAGGTAATTACAAGATGGCTACAACTCGTAGTACCTATACTTTTGTAAGCTAATATGGTATTAATATTAACATCCTGTTTGTAGCGGCTACGGCTACGGCGTAGCAAGCGGGAAAATGATCGTAATCATGTTTTTCTACGTAAACATACACTTTGCAGTATAAGGAAAAAGAAAATAAGAATTTTCTTTGTCTTTCAAATAAGAATAATATAAAGTATTTCGATTACTGTATCTTTTTTTAAATACAAATACAATAAAATACACACGGCAAAAAATCAAGCTATATATTTCCAGTATAAGCTGATCTCGCATTGAATAGTATTTCCGTACAATTAGAGATCAGCTTACCTACTTCACTAAGAGTTGGTCATAAAAAAAAACTAAAAGCAATCTGGGAAATTACACCTCTGGGAAAATAAAAACATTTTAACCGCCTACGGTCTAGTGGTTTGACCACCTGTCTCAGACCCAGAGGTCCCGGGTTCGATTCCCAATGGGCGCAAAATATTGTACTCGGTTTGGTTGGTGGTAGTAGGGCTCGCTACTACCATCTTAAAATCTTTCACAGATGTTCTGAAATCTGAACAGACCAGAAGTTTTAATTAACTTCTGGAGGGAGGTGGGCTGGTCTGAATAACCAATAACGGCCGCCATGGCCCACGCACAATGGTCCACTTGAAGGACTAAGTGCGGAAACCAAACCCTATAACATAGAACATAGAACCACCATCTTATCTAAGTCTGTCGCCATAGCAGTAATGTCAACAGCATTGTTGTGTTTCTGCAGTTAGAGGTAAGATAGCCAGTTCCTCTGTAGTGAAGATTCCGGGTGAATCTCGCTTCCACGTTCGGCCTGATCATCAATTACCATGCAGATAAGACGCAGGCCAAGAACTTGTGGAAAATATAAAACATAGGTGGTGATGATAAAATATTTAAACAATTAGAGCATTCATGTATTTTGTTTATCTATGTTTATATAGTGGCTGTAGATTTATATCCGTGAGGCATTGTATTGACTCGGCTGATCTAAGCATTGTTTATCGAAAAAACAATGAGCGACTCATTTACTTTCATTGTTCTATTTGGACTACGCTCGTCATGCTATAGGTATTAAGGGATTTATCAATTGTGAAAATCATTCTTCAGTTGATAGTGTGGAAGCAGTACCGTCTTTACCATAAGGACACAGAGAGCCCGTGCCCAGGGCCCCACACCACGCCCCGGAAGCGCGGATTATTCCTTTACTTGATGATTACCAATTGTAGTTGAGAGCGCTCATTTTCACAAAAAAGGCAATAAAAAATGAATTAGAACGACATGGTTATAAGAACATCTAACAAATTTGTCAATTATGTCCATAAAACGTAATATCGAAAAAAAAATACTGAGGATATATTATAAATATTATAATAGAAGATTTTGCAAAACAGAAATCCCGACAGAAACCATTATCGTTAAAAAGAATACAACTCATAACTCCAGCATTAATTATTTAATAACGTACCTACGTAGTAAATATAAAATCATAAATTCATAACAGAAAAATGTTTTTTATCATTCACTTTTTTTACTTTCCAAGGGGGGCCCCAAATTCTTGTTTGCCCAGGGCCCCCCCCCCCCCGGCTTGCCCTAAGAGGGCCTTGTATTGAGAGTAACAGTACGAAAACAGTCTGCTGATAAAGAAATAGAGTTTATTTCTACTGGAGATTTGATAGGGAAAGGACAGGGCCGATACCCCTTGTTAGGACCAAGGGGTGTTATTCACTAGCTGGGATGTGGAGGTCAGATAGGTAGTCGTTCCGTGTATTCAGTAGCATCCGGTTAGACTAGAAGCTGACCCTATCATAGTTGGGAATAGGCTAAGCAGATGATGATGATTTATTTGAAACGCTATAATAACAGTGAAAATAAAATTATGATTTAATGTTACAAAGGTTATTCGTTACAGAATCAGCTCTCGGCATAATTCATCGTGGTGGAGAAACTGGGCGATGCTTTTACGAAACAAGATGTTTCTTATTTCCTTGAAGCAAACCAACCAACAACTGAAGTTGGTAGAATGAGGAAATTTTTCACTTCGAAGGAAAAAAAATCTCTCATTAATAATGACCAAGAAATGCTTGTAAAGTTTTATCCATGAAGGTACTTTAGCTTTTAAGGTGATGTTTCCTCCTAATTTCCGGATGTCACACAATAGTAATCGCCATGTAGTGTACCCGTAAAATTGTTAATCTCCGACTTGCTTAGTCAGACAAGTCCTTAATTAGTTTTAACTTTTTTGCACAAACATTTCGTCTCGGCTAAGAGGGTCATTGTTTATTCAAGAGCCTTCATCCGTCATTACTCATCAGTGTAAAGTGTAAATTGATTAACTTTAGAAAACATCTTGTTATTGTAATTAAAGTTTCATTAAGTATAAGTTTGATAACTTAAGTGGCAATGGGCAGGGCACATTGCTCGCAGAACAGATGGCAGATGGGGCCGAAAGGTTCTGGGGTGGCGACCGCGTACCGGAAGACGTAGCTTTGAAAGGCCTTCCACAAGGTGGACCGATGACCTTGTGAAGGCCGCTGGAATCCGCTGGATGCGGGAAGTACAGAACCGGTCGAAGTCGCGGTGCTTGGAGGAGGCCTATGTCCGGCAGTGGACGCAGGCACTGCTGGACATAGGCCTCCGCAGGGGATAACCTGAAATAATGGTGTAACTTTTGTTAGTCCTGCCTGCGATTCTTTATGTAGATTATAATGCTTGTTTTTCTCTTTTCAGTTGTGTTTTTGCAGTCGGGTTTTTTTGTTTTTTTTAATAACTTTTTTATTTTCTGCTTTTTAGTTTTTTATACCTAATATCTCATTCGAAATTACATGTAATTTTAAACATTAATTAGTATATATTTCTGACCACCTTTTAAAATCTCACAATGAAGGATTTTATATAGGTACCCCACTCGATAGGTTTGGAAGCTTTATTTTCAAAT
The DNA here is from genome assembly GCA_948150665.1 of Conistra vaccinii. NCBI lineage: Eukaryota > Metazoa > Arthropoda > Insecta > Lepidoptera > Noctuidae > Conistra > Conistra vaccinii. The sequence continues at coordinate 9,221,011 of OX411323.1, read as the reverse complement.
CATACATCTTGGCGGCAAAAATCCATTTAGATTTTTTTATAATTTGAATATACGTAGACTCAGTGACACTCGCGCAATAAAGACAAATCTAACGACATATCATTCATCAAAATCGGTTCACCCGTTTAGTAGTTACGAGAGTACATAGGGACGGACATACTCGTACCTACCTACATAATTATGTACATACAGGTCAAACACGTATCCCTCCTTCTTTGGCTTCGACGCAGTCAGTTATAATTTTACAATGTGGTTATTAGTATTGGTATTAAATTATGCGTATAAAAAGAACCTTTATTATTAACCACAGAAATAAAATAATGTTAACTTTATATATTTTGTTGGTAAGTATTGTTTTTCGCAACATACTCGTAAATGTATAAGGAAAAACAAAATATAACATAATTTTTTTGTCGTTGCATTTATTCAGGGTGTCAGGGACATCGAAGCGAAGCTAAATTCATTTATTTCATAAAAAAGTGCAATACCTACGCGGTCAAAATGTATGTAATCGCTATTTTTTTTTTTATAACCGACGAAAAATTTCAACGCAGGTTCAGAATCATGTACTGAATCAATGCCAGGCTTCGCGTCCATGTCCTTGACACCCTGTATTATTTATGGAAAATTAAGCTGGCTATATTTTGTTATAATATTGTTATGATTCTTACAAGAGAACTCAACATTAAACCTGTGTGTACCAAGTAGGTACATACTTAGGTACAATACCTCCGTCTAAGTACGAGATCCTCCTAAATATTAATATTATAAATATTAATATTATAAATGCGAAAGTGAGTTTGTTTGTTTGTTACGCTTTCACGCTAAAACGGCTGAACGAATATGAATGAAATTTGGCACCATGACCTGCTATCTAATTATTACGCAACACATTTTCGTAAACGATTCCGACAAATACGGTTTACGGTTTAAGAAATTTATTTCGCTCAAAAAGAATACAATTATTCACTTCTATGAGGAAAAACATCCCAAGTAACACATTAGTGAATTTTGCAACTTATCTTATAGCTTTAAGTTGTAAATGAGTGGTATAACAGTATTTGATAAAACTTATAGCTTCAAACACTACTCATATTTGTATATGAGTACCTCCTATCACTCGTAGATGCATTAGAGTGTATTTTGTTTATACTTTATTTCTTATGGTTGCATAGAGTCGATTTTGTTACTTCAAGTTGAAAACGGGTTTTAATTGATACAAATTTAGAAGCAACAGTGGTATATGAGGCCTTTAAATCACTTGTAAGCAACTGTCCCATTTAAACTGTAACATACCCTTATTTAGCACTTCTATTTCCAAACGAGTAGTATAACAGAGTAGTATATCACCTGTAGTGGCTAAAAGGATCATTTTGCAACCTTTTTGGAACCTAACGTGACTGCATCTTTCAGGCCTATTGTACTCTAATATGCCACTCCAACGCGTAGATAAATTTCAATAGTGGGTTCTTGAAAACCAACAGCAGCTATTTCCACATATTTAAAACCACTAACGATGTACCAGTTCCCGAAATACATAATTGTGACCTATTATTACTTAAGTCAGATCGTCCTACGCGTCACTCTGTTGATAGCATTTTTTGTTTCTGTTGTTGTAAAGTTCATAGTTTAAACTACTTCATCAAAAATGAATTCCGTGAAATGGAAAAATATTAAGCGATGTGGTAGTTATCATCGGCAGGTTGTACCAGCTAATTATTACTGCTGGTAGTAGCAGCCACTGGTCAGCCACTAGCGACATACAAATAAGTGATTTTTAGACCTTACAGTTCCAAATAGGGAACAAATAAATGAAAATAAAAACTATGAGATGCCATAAACATCGCCATGTTTAGAAAATGGTTGTCCTTGAGAATATTTTGTTTTGAAAGTGTTTTATCACACTGACGCATAATCACTGAGTTTTGTTAATTGTAACTGATGTACTTTGACATTATACTTAGTCTAAAACCATTACGTTAGGTTTTTAACAGTTTTATTTTTTATACTATTATTTCGCCAATTGATTTAGCACACTTTATTTAATTGTTCTTGATCAAATCGCAGGCGCTTCAAAATTTACAAAGAAACCATACTATACTTTCACAGTAACAAAACATTCGCAAGGATTTTGTGCTGTAAATCAATGCCTGCATTATATCAGTAGACGTGAAATTTAAATACTCATCAAATAGATGTAATCCAAATGAAATGGCTGTTCACAGTACAAATTCAAAAACACATAACTTATCGCCCCTAAAAAGAACTTTGCGTTTCATTTGTCACTCAATGAATGAATTGAAACGTCATATCATTCAATCAACCGTTCACTGCGCACAACTTACACCCATAGTTCTAATTGCCACTTAAGGTGATCGTGAGAACTCCTATGGATTTCATTTGGAACCAAAATTAAGCTGCAATTTTTCTCCCCGTGGTTCTATATTGTTTGCATATGGGTTCTCTCCACCTATATAGAACTTATTCATGCCTATATATTTCACCCAAGGTTACAAACAGATATGATATGGAGCTTTTTTACCACCCAGTTGTGTTACTTGGGATATTAATTAAGATAAGCGACGATTTCGCTTAGTAATAAACCCAAAAACAAAAGTAATAAATAAAAATAAAATAAACGGTTTCAACGGTTACAGTTCATACATTATTTAGGTGGTGCTTTAATAGCCTTTTAAAAGTTGGAAGTGATTTCGATTCCTTAATTACTTTAGGTATAGAGTTATAGAGTTCAGCCCCCTCATACACGATAGTCTTTCTACCGTAGTTTGTCCTCGGTGCTCTTAAAATTACATGGTTAGCCTGCCTCGTCATGCGCTTTTGAACTTGCAGTCGTTTTGTAAATGTTATTTGTGTATGTATGTCTCTATTTATTATTTTACGAACTAGTATGCAAGTAGTAAATCTGTTTCATTTTGACAGTTCAACAATATTCATTACGTTATTTACGTTGTTGAGCTGATTATTTTACGAACTTATGAAGCAATGGATAAGCAATCTGTTTCAAAACGATTCAAATTCCGATTGATTGTGTATTACGTAATTAGGGTACTGGAGAAGGACATAGGCTACTTATCATCCTGGATCACAGATGAAGTCGCGGGCAACAGCTCGTTTATAATAATTACGTACATAATTGAAAAAATGTATACCTACGGCGGCCATGGCGGCTATAATGGTGGCTATTGAAATAAGTATAGTAAGTATATACAGGGTTATTTTAAATAGGGTATCTAAATTCCGCAGCCGCGATGGTTATCGCTATATCTAAAAACGATGAAATAAAAAGAGCTTTATGGCTAACGACCGCGATTAGTGTTGTCGAAGTCCTGAGTTGAGTGTTTAGACGTTTATGAAGTGTTCACAAAAAAAATGTTTTGAAGTGACTGCAATTAATCAATCAATCTGCTTAGGCTTAGCCTTTGCTCAACTATGTTGGGGTCGGCTTCCAGTCTAACTGGATGCAGCTGAATTCCTAATAACCTGATAGATCGAACCGTGCGGCTGTTATTACGTAGCCACGAGCTCAGTCAATGACTGCAATGCAATAACAACGTTATATACGTTTTTGTGATATTTCTGTTTATATTTTACTGTGTACCTTAATTAATAAACAAAAATAAAAAAACTGCGGTCTACGACCCCACAAAAAAAAACATCAAATTATAGGTACTTTTTTGTTTTATTTATTTCTTTGTTGTTTGTTTAGAAATCGGTACCCATCGCGTCTGCGGAGTTTAGCTAGCCAACCTAACTAATATTATAAATGCGAATGTGAGTTTGTTTGTTTGTTTGTTACGCTTTCACGCTAAAACGGCTGAACGGATTTGGATGAAATTTGGCACATGGGTAGACCATAACCTGTAGAAGGACATAGGTTACCTTTTATCCCGATATTCCCACGGGTTCGAGACTTATGCGGGTGAAACCGCAGAGCGTAGCTAGTTTAAAATAACCCTGTATGTATAGACTCAACAGGTGGGCCAGACAGCATTGTTCCACATCAAGCGCTCCTTATTACCTTGACGCGACGCCATGATAATAATTTGTATAAAAACCTGTTTGATCCGATACTATTGTTATTTCAATGTCATATAATTGTCATATTTTTTGTACCAAGTGATAAGTATAATTAATGCCCATGCCATCTGTAAGGCAACCTCGATATTTTTTTAAAGGCGGGACAAAATAACACGCTTCAATTGTTTTAATTATCTATCTATGACGCCGGTAGCACACCTCCGCCGCAAAACCATAGCAGCGAAACTACAGGTAAGTACCTAACCTAGTTCAATTGAACTGACTCGCGTCATGTTCCGCTATTTGCATCCGATTCGAGCACTTAGCGGAAAATTACGTGAGTCTTTTGAATTAACTTACTGCGGTTTAGCTGCTATGGTTTCGCAGAGGTGTGCTACGGCGTTAATGTTGTACAACTTGTCCAGTCTGAAATGACTCGCCCTACTGACGCATTCACGGCGTGTACGTAAAATGCGGTAGTTGGGCGCGTCATTTCAGACTGGACAAATTATACTCCCCTCCGTGCTTCGGTAAGCACGTTAAGTAAAGCCGTTGGTCCCGGGTGTCATTTGCAGATCTTAGACAATTGTTACGGGTAGTCGGAAGTCCAAAGTCTGAGTCTTGCCATGTGGTATCGTATTACCCAATAACTGGCTAGCAATCTGTTTCAAAACGATTCAAATTCCGATTGATTGTGTATTACGTAATTAGGGTACTTACTGGAGAAGGACAAAGGCTACTTATCATCCTGGAGCACAGATAGGCAGTCGCTCCATGTAAAATAATGGTATTCAGCTGCATCCAGTTAGATTGGTAGCCGACCCCAACATAGTTGGGAAAACACTCGGCAGATGATGATGATGTAACAATAATCGATTTCCAGTCTTACCGACTAATATTGTAACAAGAATACCTATGTTTCAAATATTTTATTAGTAGGTAAGTTAATCTTTTTCTTCAATTTAGTTTAAAAATTCAAAATCAAATTATCCGGAAAAGAACTGGAGTTGCCAATACAAACAGCTTGGAGAGTCAGCACGCTGAAATGTCAGTGGGCAGGCATCAAAGGACCGATGGCCGGTGGAGTAAAAAGTCCTGGAGACCGCGTAACGGCGCTAGCGTAGTGTGGGACGCCCCTCAGTTAGATGAACTTAGATGCACCGACAGCCTTAAAAAGGTGGCTGGGATAAACTGGATGCGGAAGGCGGACGACCGGGTTGTGTTGCGGCGCTGTCTGGGAGAAGCCAATGTCCAGCAGAAGAGTGCGATAGGCGGAGTTGATTAATTGACTATACCAAATGAAATATTTCCATAGGAACCCATTTATTTGCTTCATAATGAAAAACACACATGCCGACGGAGTTTTGCATCGTCATACTCAAAAACATTTACTCAAATAAGTAGGTAGGTACTTATATTTTATAGTTTGATATAAAATTTAAATAACAAGACATAGACAACATAACAATTTAAATGTTATCGAATAATTAAAACAATACAGACACAACATAATCAAAAAGACTATAAAAGATGATTACTGAATAATTACATAAACTAGAATATCTATAAAAAATAATAACTATTATTCTGTGTATTTAGATAATAATATCATAAAATAGTAGATAGTTTGGAAAATCCAAAAGTGCACGCCTCATAATTATCACTCATTCATAAACGAAAAAGAAATTCAAAACATAGTTTAATAAAATCTGTCAAGTGCGAGTCGAACTCGCACACGAAGGGTTCCATACCATGTCGTACAAGATTTAACACTATGAATTTTTGTAATACTTTCGTAAAGGTAACAACAGAGGCGCTATAAAAAAACAAAGATTTGTAAAGAAATTGTCTAATTTTAATGAAAAAATGTTGTTGTGTTAAAATATAGGTGTAGAAGTATATTTCATTTATTTTAAGAGAAAAATATTAAGTTAACTTTATCCAGTAACATGCATTAACTAAGGTCAAAGTTATTTATTTGCTAGTAACATAGTATTAGTGGGTATAAATAGGTATATATGGTAGGTAAGCAGGTAGATATGTAAGGTAGGTAGGGTAGGTTAGGTACCTACCTACCCTGGTAAGAAGGGTAGGGTAGGTAGGTAGGGTAGGTAATTAGGTAGAAATAGGTAATTAGGAAAGGTAGATGCGCCGTAGATAAGTACTTAGTGCTAACCGTGCCAAGCCAGGCCGGGTAAAGCTAGTTACTTATAAATAAAAGGATTTCTCTTGCTACATCAGACTATATTGTACAAAATAGAATGTAAGTAGTACGCCAAATTTTAATTATAACTGTGCGTTTGCACTGGCGAAACATTCACAACAAAACATGTTGGAATCTCTATTTTCTGTAAATTTTTCATACAATGTTTGACAGGAACTAGAGATTTCAACATGTTTTGTCGTGATGTTTCGCCAGTGCAAACGCACGGGTCAATACAGGTATTTATTTAAGTTATTTTTGATAGTCATACAGAAATCTATTATTTCTTACTTATTATTTTTACACATCCCATCGGACTATGAGAGTGAGGGAAGAGAGAGTGCACTCGTGTCTGCGCACACACTTGTGCACTGTAATATCTCCCGCGCCGAAGGCCAGTCTCCGTTGAGATTGGCCGCCGTGACCGAATATTTTTACACCAATAATTTTTCTCAATATGAAATTGTATCCACAACGGTTTAAGGTAACTGAATAGTACACTGTATGTGCCAGCATTCATTTCAATTTTACTGAATATATTGTCTATTGGAGTGTAGTTTTAACATGAGGTACACACATCAACACCGTCTAGGGATACTTTGAAAAAAGTCGATAAAGTTCTTAAACTCAAAAAATACTGGCCAGTTTTAAAATCTTGTGAAGAAACTTTATTTTGTAGACCTTTTTGGATGATCGAAATTTAAATGATCGAAATAGTATAATGCTGCCATGATAGTAGGTACTTACTAATTCCATGTCATTACTCCGACTATTAAATAGTTATCTGTGGAATTTATATCGCATAATATTAGCATGAAATACAAAATTATTACTTTAAGTTGCAGAAAATCGCCCATATTATATAAAATACGTTATGAATCGGCGTTTTTAGTATTTGTTGATTATATACAGTATATGTTACATGATACACACAAGTTTCAAATTCCTAATTTGTTTAGTTGTTGAGATAGAGCTCGTACAAAAATGGTCTAAAACAGACAACTTCTACGGCCCCCTAATTCATCATTTTTGAAGATAAAAACAAATAAAAATTATATTTATTCTCTACTCGATGAGTTCTAGAAAATGATACCCCACATGCCAGGGTCAGATAATTTTTTTTTCAAAATTTTATTTTATTGTATGGCGACCCCCCTTTAATTTTTAATTTTATTATTTGTTGCTCTTGCGGCAATAGAAATGCTCAATCTGTGAAATTTTCAACTGCCTACCTATTACGGTTCATGAGATAGAGCTCGCTGACAGACAGACGGACAGCAGAGGCTTATGAATAGGGTTCCGTTTGTCACCCTTCGGGTACGGAACCCTAAAAATGAACAATTTATCACTTTTCATGAACTCGTAATGTCAATGACTGACAAAGATATTTACTTGGCGGTTGCTAGGCAACATCAAGTCAAACGTTGGAAATATTTACTTAAAGATATTATATTTTAGTTAGTATTTTATTAATTATAATTAAACTACTTTGAATAAAAGAACCATTTTCAATAGGGTTCCTTCTACGGCTGAAACGAATGTATAAAAAAAAAATTGACTCAATTAATTGATTTTATCGCAAGCTACAATGTTTTCAGGGTACATAAATTGACGGACAGGATTTTTTTTTCAACTATTTTTATGCTTTTTCCATTTCTGCTGCATTAAATCAATTTTAAAAAGTACAGTATTAATCTCCATTTAATCATCTATACAATGGTATATAAATTAAGTAGGTTCTGTGTACTAGCAGGAGTGTAACAATAAAAACAGTTACAGTAATGGGGCAAAAAAGTTTTTTCGATCGTAGAGCACACTCTACGAGTCGTGCAATTATACTATTATAGTGCTATTGTACTATTATGTGAAAATAAATACTAAGGGCTGATTTCACCAACGAAACTGAACGCGATCAGCACATCTAATCCGAGTTCAAGAGCTGTCAGTGTCAATATTACATTGAAAATAATGACACTGACATCTCTTAAACGAGTTTTAAGTACTGATCGCCTTCAGTGTGGCTACCATGAGTTTCATTTTACCATCTCGATCAAACGCATCGACCGCGTTTGGCGCTCCGATTGGCAGCCGGCCAGCCTTCACCGGTGAAGGGTCAATTGGAACGCCGAACGCGCTCGATGCGTTTGATCGAGAAGGTTAAATAAAACTCATGGTAGCCACACTGCTGTTTCGTTGGTGAAATTCCCCCTTAGTATTCGTAATGGTTCAGTTATCAGTGACGTCACACAACATGGCGTCTTTCTCTTGTAAACCAACACGAAAGTGAAACGTTGATATGTTACGCCGATCGCGTTACACTTCACTTGTTATTAGTGGAATCTTCGGACGAGTGAATATCTTTACTGCGGTCAATAAAAAATTGACAGTGATGAATCAAGTGAGGATAAGAAAGACAATAGTCATTAGCATCTCATGGAAACGATTTCGTTTCTTGTCAATTTTACTTGATTTACGAAAATCGGCTTGGAGGCATTGGCTCATTTAACATTTTCATTAGTCGATAACTCGGTCGACAATGTCGACATACAAGGGAGAATCCCCGCAGGCAGGGTAATGACTAATGGAAGTCATAGTCGCAAGCACGCAACGCGTCGTATCCACGCCCGACCACGACATTCCGTGTATCCTAAATTTTTCTTTATTCCTGCACTTGGTATAAAATTTGAATGAAACAGGAAGCCGCCCGTGCCCTGTCCTCGCCCGACGCCATTTCTGTGTGGCCTGCGCCATAAGTTGATAACGCGGGGAATCCCCGTAGCAGGTCTCGACCAATGAGATTCATCGGTCGGTGAAAAGCGACTCAAACCCAATGAAAATAAACAATGAAAGCCTTCAATCAATGAGCCTTCAAAACAACTGCCAAACGCGAATGTGCGGTGCAGGTTCTCCGTATCGTTCCCTATCCACTTTTGAAAACGTTTCCCCTAATACGGAACGGACCCTATGGAATGCGTTATAGAAATCTCCTTCACCCCGCATACGAACCCTATCGACCTATGAAAATGAGCCCTAATGAAGCTAAGCTATGGAAAATTTCTGTTTATGCCTTAATTTTATTATAGTGTTCAAGATGCGTTTGATTACAGATAGTTAATCATTTGCTTTACTTGGCAATCGAACCCACTGACCGTCTTTAGACTCTCAAACCGAACTTGGAACTATACGTCATACACTATCTATAGGACTGAACATTCCTAAACAGTGTACACGTTGCCTAACTATTTAAATAAATATATCTTCGGTATCTTCCATATTATTATAGCAGTTGCTGCAGCTATTTACAAATTAAAAATTCTATTATGTAACGGCAATGGAAACAGTACAAATAGTTTGCAATTGACCTTCCATTTTCTATTTTGAATTTAAAAAGGCCAAACCTCTTCGTACCTATGTCACTTGAAATGTGTTTTCAGGCGAAACTAAACACTTTCGTTCGAAATTACATAATGTCTCAGATACGAAAATATTATTATTGCTAAATGCGTGGTCATTGAACCGCAGCCAACTACTTTGAAACTGTTATTGTGTTACCAAACTTAATATCAGTATAATGTGGTACGTTTTTATCGGACTTTCACCTTTTTGTTTTAGACCTTTTTAATAAATTTTATGCTGTATGGGTAAAGGGCAAAGTTGGCCATTATTGGCGATTTTCGATGCTTTTTGTCGTGACTTTTATTTTCATAAAATCTTATGTCAGAATGCGGTATAATAATAAATAAAAATTTATGCAAGTTGAAAAAATATCTCGTACCCTTTATTTCATCCTAAATAAAGTGAAAATAGCATGTCATCCTGTTGTAGCTGCTCGTAGCACGCTTGCTACGAGCAGGAACATTTCGTAGCTCGTAGCAAGCGTGCTATATTCGTAGATGTTGTAACATACGATATTTTTCGGGTTATCAATTTTATCAATGTAGGATACATTGATAAAATTTGAAAATTGATATGTATGTATATGTGTATTTTAAGCTTATAACCTATTTATACACTTGTGTGCCTATTTTATTTATAATATCTTTTTAATAAAAAAAAAATACGGTTTCTCCTCACATTCAGAGCACCTGCCATCATTCACCACCCTTGGTTGACTGGTAGAGAATGCCTAAGGCATTAAGTCTGCCTTTGTACCTCATAGTGTGCGAGAAGTTTAAATAAATAAATAAAAGAATTCAATTCAATGATATTAAAAACTTTTTACAAAAAACGAACAACCGACTTCCAAAAAAGACACTTCAAAGTCAAAAATAACTTTAATTTCGGAAGTCGGTGCATTTGGTTTTGAACTTTCGTTTTTTGCCACCGACAGTAGTGTCTTTTTTGGAAGTCGGTTGTTCTTTTTTTGTAAAAAGCTTTTATTTTGAATTTTTTAGTTGTGGTACTATCCCATACAAATTCGAATACCACTAACCTAGCAGTGATTGGAAGTATCATTATATCATCCATATAAACTAAGTGGGAAAAATACGTATTATTGAAGCTAACTCAAAAACTATCCAAGTAAAGTTAATAAAATTTATATGGGACCACCTCGGGAGCATACCCTTTCAAACAAAAAAACAATTTTCAAAATCGGTCCACAATTGTCGGAGATATCGCGTAACAAACATACAAAAAAAAAAACAGGCGAATTGAGAACCTCCTCCTTTTGGAAGTCGGTTAAAAATACTTTATTTTAAAACCTGCTCCTACTACGGAAAGTTACAGATATGTCATGAAAAACATTTTTTTTTAGTAAAACAACCTTCGCGTTGGCAGAAGACTGACTATAATCAACAAAAGCATGAAAACCGAAAACAAACCCTTTATTTAACCCTTTCCACCATTTTGACATTTTCTGTCCATTGACGCCAAATGCTGTTAAAAACCCTTTATTTAACCCTTTCCACCATTTTGACATTTTCTGTCCATTGACGCCAAATGCTGTTAATGTTTAATAAGACGTTATGTTGACGACAAGAAGCCACGCGCAAACACTCTAAATAAACCATTAAACGTATTAAAGTATCTCATTTGTGGCAAGTATCCGTATGTAAACAGAGTAAAGTAATAAGAAGGTAAGGAAGGGACTAGGTAAGTAAATGAAACAGACGAAAATACTCGGGAATGTGTGGGACGAGTAAGACATATTATTACTGTTTATTTTCGCTGTTACACGTGGCTTGGCATCAAATATGTAGGTATTGTTTTGTTATAGTTTGTATAATTATATTTGGAATACTGATGTCGGGTCTAGCTTTTTCCCGCGGCTTCGCCCGCGTGGATGTTCGAAAATATCCCACGGGAACGTACTACCAGAATTAAAAGTACGATATGTGTTAGTCCAGTTAAACAATGTATTAATTCCGTAATACATTGTTTTCATATAAACTCTAGTGGTTTACGCGGCGCACGCCATTAAAGCTCTCAGTTGGCATGTTTTTTTCCGACATCTTCCATCACAATCAATGTCATATTTCAGCCATTTTACACAAAACCGTAATGAATTATAAACCTAAACCGTCCAAATGAACTCCTTTCATTGGTGAAAATCCATTCGGTAGTTTTTAGTTTATCGCGTTCAGAGACTTCAGATGTAGATGGATGCGGGGCGGGGCGACTTTTTTTATATGTAGTGAAGTTCTATAGTTGCATACATAAACATTACGCCTGTGTTCTCTATAGAGGTGGGCAGAGTGAAAGGTGTATAGTTTACTCACGTTTCAATCAGCCAAATTACAATAAGTACAAATCCAAACATACGGCTACTAAGCATGAGGTCCCGGGTTCGATTCCCAAGTCGGGCAAAGTGTTATTGGATTCTTTTAACTGGAATTTCTCAGTAGTAGCCTGAAATCTAGATTAGTGCCCGGTTGATGGCAATAGGCTCGCCCACTGTCACATGTCGAAATGTGGGTGTACCTGATATAGGAACACTCCTGCCCAATCCTTCGAAGAAACAAGACGTGATGTTATGTTTAATCCAAACATTAGACTTCTACACTAACGTCATTTTAGCAAAATCACTATGCCTCTCGCTAGAATCCTCTTTCTTAAAGACTTCATAATTCCTCATGTCATGAGGAATTATGGAGTGTTTAAAGAGTAAGTATTCTTTTTATCGACCACTGATGCTTTCCTTCTTCATAATTAAACTTATTATTTTTGCATCTCTTATGTCCTTTAATATTAGATACTACCATCTGCCCGCGACTTCGTTCGTGAGCCTATAACCTTCCTCGAGAATTGGGTTATCCAATACAAAAAGATTTTATCAAATCCGACTGGTAGTTTCGGAGAGTACCCCCTACATACAAACTTACAAATAAACAAACAAAGACACAAACAAACAAATACCTCATTATAATATTATATAGTATAGATTATTGGTCGGTATATCAGCAATGTTGAGTACCTAAGTTTATAAATTAATTTAAGACAGTAGACATTGATTCCCAAAACATTGTCCTTTCTTCTCTTGATGATGGATCAAGTTGCCACGCTCGATTATTTGTAATCTTTCAGATAAAGAAAAACAAATGTTGTAAATTTTTCTTTATTTCTTTTTATATACAGGGTGGCTGGGACATCGACGCGAAGCCTGTTACCATGATTCTGAGACCCCAGGGGCGTTGAAATTTATAGTCGGTTATTTAAAAAAAAAATCAGCTGTTCCATACATTTTGACCGAGTAGGTATTGCACTTTTCTATGAAACAGCAGATTTTCAGATATTTTTTACTTACATATTTTCAGATATTTTTTTAGATATTTTTTTTTAAATAACTGTCCAAAAATATAAAAGTCGGAAAGCACGTAGCATATTATATATTGTTTTATATATTTAAGATATTACGACTGTATCTTATTGTGCTACTGTTTGTATTTCCTTAAATAAATAAAAATAAAATTAAAATAAGACGTTGGTCCCGGCTGTCATTCGTGGATCTTTGGCAGACGACCCGTAATCGTCAGAACCCCGAAAGTCTGACATACCAGCCTACCACTTACCAAGGGGTACTAGTATTCAGCTGCATCCGGTTACACCGGAAGCCGACCCCAACTATGTTGGGAAAAGACTATGCAGATTATGACTGTATATATTAATACAAATTAAGAGGTACATTTTTAGTTTGTATGTAGGGGGTAATCTTCGGAACTACCGTTCCGATTCCGAAGATGCGCGAATGGTAATCTACAGTATTGCCGAGTGTCATATGATAGGTAATACCGGCTCAATAGGTAATACCGCTCGGGGGCCTACCACCAACTGTAAAACAGTTTTATTTTAATCTTACTTCAGTGGGGGAAAGAGATGGAGCTATACGTCCTGTAGAGCTTCAACTGTTTCCTACACTAAAGTAATATCCGCAACTCCACGTCAAAGCGAGTATTTTGCGTACAGTTTCATATTATTATGATACATTTTATGTTAAAAAAAAAATCCACGCGAATGAAGTCGCGGGCCGAAGTTAGTAGATCATAAAACTGGTACCTATTACTAGGAAGCCTTATTATTACCTGCTGGCTCATAACATAAATATGTTGACGATTACAGTCTAAGTCTTAAAAGTCCAGATTTACTGTTTTTTCCGTAAGTCAATGAGGCCTTAATTTTTTTTTTTTTAATAACGGGTTGCACTCCGGGAGTGCCGACAGAAGTGAAAACTTGAACATTAACGTTGTGCATTTTTGAATATTTTGGAATGGTTGGAGAATAATTTCGCACGAATTGCTTAATTTATCAGTATAAAAGTACCTACTGTAATTTATGTAGTTAAATACAATATTCATTAGTAGAAGTAGTAGGTATATTTATTTATTTTCAAAATATGGTCTAACAAAAATAAACAATTTATTTAAACACATATCATGAAGTATGTTTTGACTGCTTTTTTTTACCCATCAATATGGGTAAAATATCTTACCTCGCAATCTTTACGTAATGTCAAAGACTATTTATTTTGATATTTACTTTGTCGGTTGCTAGGCAACGGATCTTACGGTCACGTGTCCTGACGTGAGTTTAACATTTTTTACCCATCCCAAAAAAAGTGCACAACGCCGCTAAAGAAGTATCCTCTTCAAAAACCGTCGCAAATTAGTTCCAGATAAAAGGTTCCAGATCTGCAACCCTTATTTTTATCGTTCTCGTTGTTCGAGAACCGGATAAAAATTCCACCTACTTCAAAATAATCCAAGAAGACTTCTAACTAGTTTCAAAGGAAAGTACATAGGTACCTTAAGTTGCATAAAAAAGAATAAAGCAGTCGTTCCGTCAGTTCCATTTCACGGTTTCACAGTGAGCATATAATAACAGACATTATATCATAGGTGGGTAAAAATAAAGTGTTTCGAGGTAAACGGCGTGGTATTGCGTGACCGTCTTCGCCGCGATGTACGAGTAAACGCGCTATAATTCACCCGCTGCGGCTCTGCTAGTACTTGCCTTGTATAGTCAGCAAAAGTATTTGCCGTAGGACTGAAAGAAAGAAAGAAAAATAATGAAAATTTGTTTATTTGTGGTAAACATATCACGCAAAGAAAGAACACAAAATAAATAAAAAAGAAACAAGTTGAGGGAAAATATGCGTCACCATCCACGCAAAACGGCCATCGCTCTGGTACCTATGTTTTGAGAGATTATAGTATAGTAAGTATCTCTCGCATCCTCAAATTCAGAGTACCTACTTTGTTCAGATGAGGCCTTGGTATTTTATATCATTGGATTGAAAAATACATGGCAATATTGTCAATTATAGATGAATTATTTATTATCCATTGTAGTACCTATAGGAAAATTAACTGGACAATTTTCTAGTACTTATTAAAGATTTAAAAATAGATTTAATCAATGCCACCGTTTCTTTTATTTCCTGATTAAAATCATTGCGTGCAGCCCACGCTATTGATAATGAGCAAAAACTATAATCTGCAATAACTCGATCATTTTACAGAAGAGATTGTTAGAATGTGAAATTCCCAGGTAATTTTAGTTAAAAACATTGTTTTTGCAGACCGTACAAGCAGTGACTCCACTTTTACTTTACTTTTATAGCGCATGACAAACAAAGATATATCTTTATATTGAAACAGGCAGGTAGGTATATGACCCTAAATAGTATAGAGGGTCATATAGAGTCTATACAACCACATAATATGTCCACATTCATACAAAAACTGTTTTCATTTAGAAATATCAAGGTGAAGCTAATTATAAATAATTTTTATTATTGTACCTAATTAAACATGCTGCAGTGCTACCTATGGGTAACTCACATGCATGGTTAATAAACTAGTGTTTTCTACATCAGCTACTCGGTTTGAGGATTAACACTCTAGGTATGTCACGATAAGTCTATACTTCCGTTCTTATGTCTTTCTTTTTTATCTTAATGATGCAGTTCAATGAACTCAGGTGCTGAATCGAAGGTTTTTCTAAAGAATATTCTGAGTCAGCATACAATTAATTACATAGAAATTCCAAGGAAAAGCACAAAGGGGCTCTATTTCTTCGCAATTTCAGGGGTGTTCTTTTTATTACACCTAATCTTGACTGTAAAGTGGTCACTAAATTGTATAGTAGCACGCTTGGTCACCGCACGCTATAACTGCGCCATAATATGAGGGAAAAATCAATATTGTTCAGTTTTCAAAACATTCTAAGTTGTTACAAAAATAGTACTGACACGTACTGCCCTACATAAACATAAACATGTCGCGAAGTGGGTAAAAAAAACAACTTTACTTTTACAGAACACATTTATGACATGCATGTTTTCTATGAAAAAAGTAAATGTTTTTTTTTGTTGTTGTGTTTTTGCTATCTTTACATACCGAGACTCCTCCGTGCCTCGGAAAGCATGTTAAGCTGTTGGTCCCGGTTGTCATTCGTGAATCTTTGACAGTCGTTACTGGTCGTCAGAAGCCCGAAACTCTGACAACCAGTGTTACCAAGGGGTATCGTATTACCCAGTAACTGGGTTGTGGAGGTCAGATACGCAGTCGCTCCATGTAAAATACTGGTATTCAGCTGCATCCGGTTAGACTGGAAGCCGACCCCAACATAGTTGGAAAAAGGCTAGGCAGATTGATTGAAAATTAAATTTTTCTACATTTTCTACCTTTTTAATAGTAGGTAGATAACAGCACGTGTAGGTAAACCGTTAAGTGTAAGGTGGCTTGGAAAATACAAGAAAAGCATTCCTACAGTTAATCTGTCTATGCAATTAAAGGGGTGATGCACATGTTATTTGCTTGAGGTACCTTTGTGAGTCACTGAGTCACTGTGCTACAGAAGATTTACAATATGAAATGTCTTTGCCATGAATCATCGTCAACATACATTGTATCAGGGGATAGATCCCAGTGCAGACATAAATGCTACAATCAGTAAATATACCATTAATTTTTTTCATTATTTATGTATGCGTTGACACAGTAGTTGAAAAAAAAAAATGTTAATGGCAACCATTTAAAATTTTAAATGTTCCTAACTGCGTAATCATCACATTGTTTGATATTATTATAAGGTATTATGTAAGCACGTTAGATAGAGGAAGTTTAATTAACTTTTACGTGTGCATATTACTCAATTATAATTACTGGCCGAGTAACACTTT
Source organism: Conistra vaccinii (assembly GCA_948150665.1). Taxonomy (NCBI): domain Eukaryota; kingdom Metazoa; phylum Arthropoda; class Insecta; order Lepidoptera; family Noctuidae; genus Conistra; species Conistra vaccinii. The sequence goes on along the minus strand of OX411323.1, from coordinate 9,204,149 downwards.
CGTAGTTGCGTATTTTAGAAACAAATCAAATAAACTATTCAGCTCCTTCTTCTTTTCGTGTAGTTAGTGACTAACCTCGTATCAGAGTTTTAAAGCCGCCCATGGACCTCTGACTTGGCTTCACATGCCGTCGAGAAATATCTCTCAGGCATGTTTTTCTTTTTAGAAGTAAGTGATAATTATACAATACGCACGTGAATCCGAAAAGTTGAGGTGTCTGGGATTCCAATTCGAGACCTATGACTTGGCAGTCTGACGGCCTCTAGGCTATCACTGCTCTCACAATTCTGCTGTTTTTACTTTAATAAATTATTTCAATCTATCATATCATATCATATGTTATTTATTTTTCTCTTCACAAATGTAGTAGTCACAGTATAGTAGTACTTATAGCTAGCTTAGGATAGTTTACATTTGTGAGAGACTGGTGCTTGAAATAGGCATTGCAAGCAACGCCTGAGGTACAAGTCACCAGGGCCCCACGACGCTTTATATGTACAAGCTTATGTATATCTTTGAATTTCGATCTGACTTGTTTTTGTCGACTTTCAATGTCTATTTAAGATAGACTATTGTGCTCCTTATGTGTAGCCTATCATAAGGAGCACAATAGCTTATATCACAACACTACAGTCTGCGAAGAAACAGATGGTAAGTACATAAATCACCTACTACTTACTCCTTTTCTATCGACAGGTACACGTGCACCTAATAAAAGTGTAAATTAATTCTATATATAATACTTTGAAGTATACATAATAAAATCAATTATCTCTCATGAAGTCATGAGGTACAAAATAATACAAAACTCGGGAAATCCATAAATTTCTGTATAAATTATGATGATTTAAGAAATATTGTAGTGTGACTACATTAGTAGATAAATAAGTGGTGACAGGTAGTGTCCATTATGCACAATACTGAGTCGTCATTCAGTCGTGTCTGAGTACTAAACTGTCTGCTAACCACTTAACATTGGGAATCGGCAACCGTGAAGCGTGAAACCTCGAAATCGAAACCATGACAACCGTTTATTACACTAATATAACTGGAGAAAAAATGTGACCTCATCGCTGGCGAAAACATTGATACTATTGGTATTGTACAGCCAACAAAACAGGTTGATGTGCTAGAAAAACAGACATCTTTTTCTTTTTTGAGCTATAGAGGGTTTGATTAACATGACCACGTCACCCTCATAAGGGCATTCCATATCTATCTACGCTTAAAATTGTAAACTTAGGTAAAGTTTACAATTTTGTAGGTGTACAATTTTTTGGCTCTCCTGGACAAGGGAGCAGCTAAGCAACTGTTATACATTCCAACATATATAGAATTAAAACCGTTTTCTATGAAATAGTTACTCCTCTCAACCTCGTTCTGGACACATTCCGCTAAAATATGTGTACCTTATCACACTCAGAACAATTGGGTGAATCACTCTTTCTCATTAAAAAGGAGAAGCTATTCAACGGAACATGTCCCAAACGTAGTCTGAAAGCAGTAACAGTTGCAGAAATATTCATTGTCAACGCAGCAAACATGACAGTTTTATTCTTCGGACGGGTAGGCAAGGTTTTGTAGAATAGCAATAGTAGCCTAGTACCCATTGCGCTACTAAAATGAATAGGACAATTTTTTAAACATGGAGCATTGGACACAATTGGACAACCATGGGACAACCCCTTTCAAAGACTTGACTTTTCAGTAGACACTATACATAAAGTTATAGCCTGGACACATGTTACTTATTGCTTTTGTTGACTGTACAAGTAAATTATTGTTGTTGAGGCTATTCTTATCATGAATATAAACTGTTTAGTAACCTGATCAACACGAGGCAATGAACAGATAACCTATACGCAATAAAGAAGAGCACTCTCACTTTGAATCACTATCCGAGAATTTTGACGGATATCACGAATTCATTGCTTCATAGGTTTGAATAATTCGATTGCTCTACAACATAAATAACGCATTGAAGGTGGCTGAACTGTCAAAATTAAAGTCATTGCGATCAAAACAATAGCACCCTCACTTTAATCACAATCCGAGAGTTTTGAAGGATATTACTAATCCATTGCTTCATTGGTTTGAAAAATTCGTCTGCTTAACAAAGTAAATAACGCAATGAACGTGGCTGAACTGTCAAAATGAAACCCATTGCGATCATTTGTCATTTTATGTGTGCTACGCAATAACCCCGCTGATTGAATGCGTTTAATACCAGTTGGTCAAAAGGAATATGAACTATTTGATACCAAGACTAAAATAATAAAACAACATAGCTTTAAAAAATTTAAACTTTCCCAAGAAAAGGCAATAAAGAAAAACAACCAATCGCAGAAATAGCCCATAATATTTCCTACTGCAAAAAACTGAACACGATTTTCTTCACAAGCAAAAGCATTATCGTTTTTTTGTGCACAGCTAATCGATTTTTTGGAATCCCATACAATCTGGCATGGAAACTAACATATTTACATAAAATATTTATGTAATCTTCTATGTTAGACATCTCCCTAATTAACATTCACATGGTGTCACATTCGCGGATGATATTAGCCATGGATGTGAGTCATTATAGTTCTATGTAAATTATGCCATGGATCATTATGAACAGAGTTTTTCTGATACCCGTCCAGACGTTTCGAGGTGTAGCCGATTTCTACGTCTAGCTGTTGATGAAGAGAACTGATTTTTTAAATAAAGTGCTAGCTTTTATTTCTTTTTTTTAAGTCTCGGTTTAATCAATTATTTGCAATTATTGTGTAAATTAGTATTGTAATAGTGGTGGCATGCTTTCATTTGATTAGTCAACAAAGTGTCAATATTATTTCAGCCCATAAACGGTATTTCTCCTGAATATGGACTTCCAATGTTATAATTGAGAAAAGTCATAGGGAAATTTGCAGACACCCCGACAATTGGCAAATAGCTGACTTCTTTGAAATGTCTACCGGAACTTTACTCAAAATTATAATAGGTAATGTATGACTGAAGTAGCAGGTAGCAGACTCACATGTTATGTGCCTGATTTAATACTACTTATCTGCGTAAAAGCCTAATCCTTCAGTCAACCTTTCACAAGTCCCTAACAATCACAGTACAGTTGATTGCTGGACATAGGCCTCCCCCAAGCACCGCCACTTCGACTGGTTCTGTGCATCACGCATCCAGCGGATTCCTGCGGTCTTCCCAAGATCATCGGTTCACTTTGTGGGAGGCCTTCTTTGTGGGAGGTACGCGGTCGCCACTCCAGAACCTTCGACCCCATGTGCCATCTATTCTGCGAGCAATGTGCCCTGCCCATTGCAATTCTTCGGGCTATGTCGGTTACCCTGGTTCTCCTGCGGATCTCCTCATTTCCGGTTCGATCACGTAGGAAAACTCCAAGCATAGCCCTCTGCATTGCCCTTTGGGTGACTGACTTTGAGCCTTCTAATAAGGCACATTGTGAGTGACCACGTTTCAGTGCCATGTGATGATATTAAAAGAAAAAAAAACCTTACATTGTAGGCGAACTAATCAATGTTCTACATACCTAAATATCATCGTTGTTATCGGGAGTAATCGACAAGGTGTACAGTCGTGCAACGGCGTGCACTTGATAATGACGTAGTAATAACTAACCGGCACACTAACCTTATCAAGGTTATCAACACATTACTGTTTTGATATGCTTTACTTCAGGTCAGCAGAGAAGTCACACTGAACTTAACACTTTCACTGTCCTCAGACACGAAAAATTGCTAAACGATCGCCATGAAACATGATATACCTACAATATTTATGAGATATCGACAGGGAAAGGGACAATACGAAAATCTTTTAGAGTTCAAAACTACAACAATCTTCTACTTCTCTACTCTCCTATCTGCTATTTTTCTTCAAAAGTTTCTCTCAGTCAACAGTCGTAAAAAAATTACTGCTAGAGACAGATATGTAATTAAGTAATTCTGATTCGTAAACTTTTATAATTATAAATTAAAGACGTTTAGGTAAATTGGAATCGTTATCAATGTTCTTAGTTTCGTCCTTCACTAAACACTTTTAAAAGTTTCAAGATCAGATAATAAAACGATCGAAAGTGCCGTTTATTAAAAAAAACGTTAATAGAACCACAAGAACTGTGTTGAAACCATATTATATTATAATTCCAAGTGCAATAATTTTATCACGCGCTCGTAACTAGAAGCATCATAAAGATAATATCATAGTAGGTTAAATTATTTTAGTAGGATAATACTTTTTTAAATAATATCATAATCATGTACACATTATATATTTAGGTAACATGAATTTGACTTCACCTGACGAGTAATGACGATCCATGATATCATGATAATATTCAACTCAAACCACTTCGATAGCCAGAATTTGTGAAAGAAGGCATGATTTGCACACCTCTATCTCCATCTATTATGGGGTTATCGCAACACCCGGTTCTGCATCTTTCTCATCTAGTCTGTTTCATGGTCCACATATCGACGTTATCGATGATGTCAGATATCGTTGGTTGGGGTATGCAGGAGACCAGGGGCGGCAGTCTCGACATAGATAGCGATCGCTATACAACCAAATTCGGTCGCAAAGTCCTAATGGCGTCCCTAAACGCGCGAGACGTGCTTGTCAAACGCGTGATTTTTTCGTACTTGTCAAGCGCTTCGCACGCGTCTAGGGACGCCATTAGGACTTTGCGACCGAATTCGGTTGTATAGCGATCGCTATCTATGTCGAGACTGCCGCCCCTGGTCTCCTGCATACCCCAACCAACGATATCTGACATCATCGATAACGTCGATATGTGGACCATGAAACAGACTAGATGTCCAGAAGACCCTAGCTAAGTTTCCTGATTCAAGGCGTCTCCCTACGATTCGTCTGGTCCATATAGCTAAGGCTATCGGACCTTCAACAGACATTACTGGCATATTGTCATTGTTCTTCTATTTATAGGTATTGAATGTTTCATAATAGGCATATATTATGATAAACTGTATGTATGTATGCACATACCTGCCGCATGTCCGCCTTTTCGAAAAGCGGGCAGACAGTACGTATTCAAGTAATTATAGTGAACAAAATAATGGTATTCTTAACAATAAGTTACAGCGGCTTTATCCAAACAAATTGTTGTCGTGTATTGATATTATTGAGTCGCTATTGACATACATTGCATTGTGAGTGGGGTAACAATGCTGCGCTCCATCTGCGTACCGAATTAATTTTACGCTACAATTCAATCAAAAACATACTGGATGTATTACAGGATAATAGAGCTTGATTTCTGTAGAGAATAGAGAACAATTTCTATTATTAGCACCAGAATTATATAGGTACAACTTGTACCTATAGCTAGGTACAAACTAATCCGTAAAGGCTTTTTACCAAGATGCAAAGTTTTCTGAAATTAATTTAGTGTTCAGCATAAAACTATGTAGCTGAGCTCTCGGCTATAAATAATCCCCTTCAACGCTTCCCAAGGGTGTAGTTAAAACAACTAACGGATTATAGTAGCTACCTACTTACCTACATTCACTAGAATTAATACTGCATCCTGCTGGGCGCTCATAACAGATGGTTACAATTTACAATTTTAGCAGCTTTTTTCGGGCTCCCTAAATACATATAAGCTAGCCGCTAGGCTAGTATTCTGAGATTTAATCTTGAAACCATTTTGCATATGTGATGAGAACATATCTACATGATTTGCTTCTGCATGTCTACGGTAAAAACAACCGGTTCAAATGTCAAGTGTGTCCAATTCACAATTCGGTTTTCCAACCATTGCAAAATGTGTGAAGAAAATCCCGCGTGAGAATATAAGTTTCCAAATATTTTAAAATAACTTATGAGAACGGTAGATTTGTTATTGAATACATATTTGTATGTAGCAATAATCTACCATTAAGATACCTACTTGAAATTTCCAAAAAACTCTTATATTTTTTACATTTGATCATAGTGAAAGCTTTCAAATCGATTCTATGAACTACAGCAAAGTCTGATCTAAAATGATTAGTGATAAATGATACTAAAAAACAAATACATAAACACTTTGCTAATCACATAATAACATTATTTCAGGATTATGAATAAGTATTATTATTTGTTGATTACTTATCCTGCTCTCTGCCTTGAATTTTCTTATCTTTCCAATACAACAACGGCACAGCGACAACACAGTTGATAATTAAATTTATCGCTAAGAATCTCTCAACTTCATTATGTAAGATCACACAACGGTGCCATCTGTTCTTGCCGCATCGGTGTGTCTCTCGGAAACCTTACAAAACATGCGTACCCTAATGATGAATGGCTAAACCGGTTCATGAGACATGTCAGCAGAGTGCTAACAGCTCACCATTTATACACCTTGTGAAGATATTTGCTATCTTGACAGACCTTGACACACTAACATCGTCATGATAGAAGTTCCGATATGGAGCGGGGATTACGGTGGAATGGTATTTATTAGATAAATATTTAATTTCCATATTGAATGCCCGCCTCAGTTGATTGTTTGAAAGCAAAAGATTGTCTATACCTGTACCTACCTACCTGCATAAGGTCGCGTCCTAACCGAAAACATCTATAGCCCGAGTACGCGATCGCGATCGTTGAGCTCGTTTATATATATGAATATGACATACTAGCGCGATCACTCAAGTCGTGTAAACTTAATACGTAAAAAAAGTATTTAAAACATTTTAAGTTCACGCCGCTTGAAGCACCCCGACCTAATGGGTTAGGTTAGGTTAGAACTGTGACCAACCGCGCGCGAGCCGAGCGAGCGAAGTGAGCAGTTCCGCGGCAGTGGCTGGCGAGCGCTACTTTCAAGTTCGTCGCAGTTACTTGGCAATTTTTACTACACCTTTAACCATGAATGAATACCCTACATTATTGATATGTCCAATTTGGCCAAACGCCGACTGACATTTATATCATTATACGTTGACATTTAATGACGTCAATTTTAAGTTAACGTCAATTTAAAGTCGTTTAACGTCAATTTTAACTGGCCATTTCATGAAACACAACCATTTCATAAAATGGTCGAACACTTCATGAAATGATAAATTCTAAGATCTGGCTACGACATACCTGCGTCATTATTCATGTAACGATCGAGTCATCACATAATCGAAAGCGACTGTCGAGCGTATTCACACGACAGTCGGTTTCTATTAGGACGCAAGGTTAGAATCGTAGCATGCCGCCGTAGCTGCGTAGTGCGTCTGTTCCTCGTACGTAGCCATGGCTACGACGAACCGACGATTCCCATAGGGAAATTAGGAGTAATTTTATTGTATGTATATTATCCTTATTTTGATATTTTCATCAATATTTGAGCAGATTTTTTTAGCTTTTTGCAGGATTTGTGTTCTACTTTGAAATGAAATATTTTATTTCATTTAATTTCAATATTAACAGAATATCAATAAACATTTTGTTATTCGGATATCGGAATCACTTTTACACGTCATTATATAAAAAATAGTAAATATATAAGCAAGATGGAGTCGACATTTCCTATCTGACTACCCCTGAGAAGAAATGGCTAAACAAACTTAAGAGTCAAAGTCTCTTCATAATCTTGTTCAGATCATGGGAGGACCATGTAGATTTGTGTCAGAAATGGTCTTTTGGGAAATGAAACACACAGATTAGAGTGAACCTGTCCAATCGGTGCAAGCATTTGTCAGTAATCGTGTAAGTAGCCCAACTTAAGGAGCTCAATGACTCGACGAATTACAATACCAAATAAAGAACATATTTTGTTCATAAAGTAGGTACTCAACTAAATGAGCAAGAAAAAAAAAATACCCACGTAGACCTCACATCCTATTTCTTACTATCCTAGTTTGTATGGGTGTATGTTTGTTACTCAATCACACAAAAATGGCTGAACGGATTTGGATGAAATTTGGCACACAGATAGTTTATATATACCTGGATTAACATATAGGATACTTTTTATCCCGGTAGTACGTTCCCGTGGGGTAATTTCTGACCTACACGCGGGCGAAGCCGCGGGCGAAATGTAGTTGATAATAATTAAAGTAATAAATATAATACTTTACAAAGTAAATATTCTTTGAGAACCATATTTGAGGGATAGAAGTATGGCTAGTAATTAGTCAAATAATGAAATCTCATCACGTGCCAACCAGGGCAAAATTAAGGTAGGCGGAATGTTATTAGCTTTTAATTTACTGCCACCCATCACAATTCCATATTTTCGATAAAACAAGAGACCACTGACTCATTAACTAATAGCAACAATAATTATTGCAATAAAAGGCTTCCATAAAAATAAGTGCATAATAATAACATTATTTAGATAGCGCCTACAACTTTGACTCACAACAATATACCTAAGTTCTGTACAACAATTAGAACGGAAACAACAAAGTGATAATTTGCTTACATTTAATTGAAACATTTAAATTAACTGTAACTACTTTATCTAAAGGTGGGTACACTTATGTGACAGGTAACATGAAATTGTAACGTTCTACGAATGTTTTTGTTTATTCTGTGAACGTGGCGAAATGTGGGTGCAACTCTGCCTAACCCTTCGGGATAGACAAGCATGATGTTATGTTATATTTGATGTTCGTTTCAACGTATGTTATACTCGTACTAGCTGTTACCCGCGACTTCGTCCGCGTGGAATTCTATACATCAACTTTATTTATTTGTATACATAGCCGCCAGTGAAACTCCCGTCAAAATCGGTCCTGCCGTTTCGGAGATTAGCCGGAACCAACAGACAGAAAAAAAAAGTGTTTTGTTGTATGTATCGTATACAGGGTGGCAGGGACATCGACGCGAAGCCTGTTACCATGGATTCAGTACATGATTCTGAAATCAGATTTAAAAAAAAATACCCGACGCAAAATTTCAACGCAGGGGTGTTCAGAATCATGTACTGAATCCATGGTTACAGTTTTCACGTCGATGTCCCCTGTAAACATGCATAAGCTGTTAATTTGACATTATAAACAGACTTCAATTTTATTTTAGATGTAAGAAGATATTGTGTAGATACAGATTTCATGGGCTTAAGTTTTTAGCGGGGAACCTTTTCTGAAACAAAAGTAGCCTACGTTATGAAACTGACGAATCAACGAAACTGGTGATACGCGGACTCATAACATCAGCTATCTTCTTCTAGTTTTGTTGTATGGATCGTTTAAACGCTTTCATAGGCATTTAGTAAAAAGCTGTTATTTTGATATTACAAACAGACACTTCAGTTTTATTTAAGTATTTGTATATACAGGAAAAGTTATTAACCAGTGCGCAAACTTAAACACATGACTTTACTCAACAACTTTTACAATGGGACCAAACCAGAAATCGCAAAAAAAAAAATCTCCTGTTCTTTTTTTGCGCTATTTCAGGTTTGGTCCCATTGTAAAAGTTGATGAGTAAAGTCATGTGTTTAATTTTGCGCACTGGTTAATAACTTTTGCATGTAGATATTATGTTACGTTTAACAAACCTACATTACCGACATTTCCACCATATATTACCTACTAACGAATGTATTCGTTTTCTTATTTCTTTTCATTAGGTACTAGCTCACAAAGATCAGCGGTGCATTGATCCATAGTTGACGCTGATAACGTTAATAGCACTATTGTTCTGAAATAAGTCGTAAACCGTCGACTCTTACGCATCCGTTCGGCTAAGATTGAGCATAAATAATCGTGAATTATGATTACTACTATGTAATAAAATTTGCGATATTATTTCTACAATTGCTAGTAAAAATACGCCCCCTATAAAAGTAAATACAATGCTCTATTTTATTTAAATCATGTAATAGTCAGCATTATAAAATATGAAGAGCCAGCATTATAGATATTGTTTAAATAAATATAACATTTTATTTACCTAGCAGGTCAGGTAGGAGTGTTGGATTATAATAATAGACTCCCGTGGACTGTGGAGACCTAGTTTCGATTCCCAGTTCGGTCAACCACGGAACCTTCAAAATTACTTATTTTAGTGCTACCTTGTTGAGTTCAACATTATGTGCACTACCTATGTAAAATTCGTAAGTGGTTCAGTATCATATTTGTTGTTTTTACCCGACTGCCCCAGAAGGAGGGTAATGTTTTTATGAACGTTACAGTGAGCATGGAAAGTGAGGCGGAAAATTGCCATGATCAGCAGAGAAAGCTTGAAGACACAAGTGTTGACAATTTACAGTGCAATCGATGTTTTTGTTGTTTTTTGGTTTGTGTGAAATTATATGTTAGTAACAACAGCTACAAATGTACCGTGTTTTGAACAGTTACGGAAATTCATTGTTAAGCAAATTAACCTACTTATTATGATTTAAAATGATTTGCATAAGTCTCGATCTCGTGGGAATATTAGGTTAAAAAGTATCCTAACTCAGGTCATGCATGGTTTACACATGTGCCAAATTTCATCCAAATCTGTTTAGCCGTTTTAGCGTGAAAGCGTAACAAACAAACTCACTTACGCATTCATAATATTATTAATAGGATGTTATACGGATAAATTAAGATGGTAGTAAATTGGCTTAACAATTAATTGCCCTGACTTCACCTAAATAATGATTTAACCTTATGACATATTTTTATTTACGAATACTGATAAATAGTTTTTTTTTATTTTCATTAATAAGTACAATAATTTATAAGTATACAGACTTAAAAATAATTGTTGGTCGACTCTTCACGTGACCAGGGGGCTGGCCTTTTCTTCGGACAAAGAATAAGCATTGCCATTCAACGTGGCAATGCTGCCAGCCTTTTGGGCACTTTTGCTGTTGACAGCGATGCAGACGAATTTGTTGATGCCCCTTTTTTATATACTTGTACATATTATCACTATTATTTAACCTTAATGTAAATAATTGAAATCCTCATACATATTAGGTAAAGTCCCTTCTATTAGAACTAAGTGGACTTTACCAACACAATAAATAAGTACGTTATACTAACCGCAACATGTAAATGCCTGTAGAGTCCCACAGGGCAATAATAATAATAATAACCCCCACCGCCGTATCTCTACGTTGACGTCGTGGTGGGGCTTGCGCGCTCCAAACTCTAGGTCTGTGCCGGTAGAGTTTACTTTGCCGGACCAGGTCTAGCATGAGGAGCCAGACCAAGAGAGATACAGAAAACCGCAGGGCAGCGTGTGGCGAGCTGTTGGGCAGTAGCGACCCCACGGACCCTATCTCCCGGGAGAAGTCTTGTTCTTCACCTCTGGCTTGCCTTTATTGGCCGGCTGGAGTGAACACTGACGAGGAATAGAGCTCCCACCTCATTCTTGCCTTAATTGGCCGGCTTGAGTGGAGATTCGCAAGAGCAAACGTGCTCGGAGGAAGGAAGTATTCCAGTAAGATGCTGGTAGGGATCTTGACCGTACTTCCGGGATTGTCCTGATAGCCGTGGAATACCGCTCCACTCCTCATAAGCACCTCAGAACATGTTGCCCCCTTGTCGCTACGACACTTTGTGCTAGCGACCGTTTTCGGGGGCCCATTATTGAGTGTGCAAGTCACCCCCTGCCATTTCACTTGTGTTTTATACATAAAATATTGGTCAGGCAGGGGCCATAGTCTTCCTATAGTTCTTAATAACCAGTTCACTTAGCCACACAAACCCATAAACCAATATCTTTGTTTCCATATCCTGCAATAGTCCTACACCAACCGGGGGTTGTCCTTGGGTGCACTAGTATAGTGTGAACAGGGATAATCGCCGGTTGGTGCATCATTTCATTAAAAACATCTAACGGGCCTCTGCGAGTTGGCTTCGGCCCCTCGTACGCCTGCCAAAGGTCCGGAATCCCAGGGTCCCGAGAATAGTTAAAAGATAAAAAATAATAATAATAATAATCTTTATTCAATAAATTACAAGGTATAAAAAGTGTACAGTTTTGCTTATGTGTAAATTATAATCCTAAGACTTACGTGCCTGAACTAGGTAATCCTGTGTTTCAGGCGAGAAGAACTAAAATAAACTTATAAAATAAATAAATAATTAACAGGTAGACAATAGATCACTAATTAATGTTGAGTAGCTTAACTCTTAGTTTCTAAATTTAATAAATACATAACGTAGGTGTGAGTACATAAATTCATTTTAACACAGTTAGTAAATTCTCTGTATCTTCGTAGGACATACTTAGGAGAACATCCTTGAGAATTCTCTTACAATTTGCGTGGTTCATGGAATATATATTTGCTTTCGCGTTTAGTCTATTATAGAGAAGAGGACCGAGGTATAGATAAAATTTTGATACAAAAGCATGTTTTGTTGTATTTTGTGGACAAACTATATTTTTACGTCTTTTATTAGTATATGCAGTGCTGTAGGGTAGAGCTGTGTGTTGTTTTAATACAATACCCATTATAAATAGCTGTCGAACTGTTAATACAATGGGTCACCTTAGGTAGGTACCTACCTCCACCACCACGGTTCGGGGAGATTGTCGTGGTAGGGGTGTACTTCTCCCCGAACCGAACTCTCGCCGAGTTCCACAACTCCCTTGCGGAGTTGAGAGTCGTCGTTGTCGGGTTCGGTTCCCTCCCTGTGCTCGTTCTCGGGGACTTCAATGCCAAGAATGTGGCTTGGGGTTCCCGGTATACAGACACACGGGGCAGGATGGTGGAGGACTGGGCACTGGAGACAGGCCTGGTCGTCCTTAATCGGGGTTCTGTCCCCACGTGTGTGCGGATGCGGGGTGAATCAGTGGTGGACCTTTCGTTCGCCAGCCCCGCTCTGTCGCCGCGTGTCGCCGACTGGCGCGTCATGGAGGGGGTGGAGACGTATTCCGACCACCGGTACATCCGGATTGACGTCTCCGCCCAGTCCTCGAGCGCGCCGGTCCGACAGGCCCCGAGTGGTCCGCGATGGGCGCTGAAGCAGCTGGACCGGGAGCTAATCCTGGAAGCCTCGATCGTGCAGGCCTGGGTGTCATCACCGGATAGGCCTGCCGATATCAACGATGAGGCGGAGTGGTTCCGGGAGGCCATGTCCGATATATGTGACGTGGCAATGCCCCGGGTCCAGCCCGGCCGTGCTTCGCGCCAGGTGTACTGGTGGTCGCAAGAGCTGACGACTCTGCGCGCCGCGTGCGTTGCTGCGCGACACCTGTACGCCAGGCACCGCAGGCTTCGTATCCGCCCTCCGGATACGGAGGCCATTCAGGCGGAGTTGTACGAGGGGTACAGAGCGGCGAAGACCGCCCTCCAAGCGGAGATCCTGCGGGCCAGGGGACTGGCCCGTGAGGAGTCGCTGGCGACTCTGGACAGGGACCCGTGGGGACGCCCATACAAGTTGGTGCGGGAGAAAATCCGCCCATGGGCTCCCCCGCTGACTCAGAGTCTCCGGCCACAGCTTGTGGAGGACGTGGTGAGCGCTCTGTTCCCCTCGAGAGGGGAACACTCCGCCCCGCCCATGGCCCCGCCTGTTGCGGTGCCCGCTGCGGACCACACCGCCGACGACGACGACGACGATGCTCCGGAGGTGACCGAGGTAGAACTGAGAGTGGCGGTACGTAGGCTGAGTGCCAAAAATACCGCCCCAGGACCCGACGGCTTACCTGGGAAAGCCTGGGTCCTGGCCATGGAGGCTCTCGGGCCTCGACTAAGGGGGCTCTTTAGCGCGTGCATGGAGAGGGGCCAGTTCCCACTTCGCTGGAAGACGGGGAAACTGGTCCTCATCAGGAAGCCGGGGCGCCCTGCGGACTCTCCGTCCGCTTACCGGCCCATCGTGCTGCTCGACGAGGTGGGCAAGCTCTTTGAAAGAGTTATTGCAAACCGCCTCGTCGGGCAGCTGGTGCGAGTGGGGCCGGATTTGGCGGATAGCCAGTTTGGCTTCCGCCGAGGGCGCTCTACGGTGGACGCCATCATGCGCGTGCGAGCCCTCACGACGGGGGATGCTGTGGCCCGGGGTGGGGTCGTCTTGGCGGTGTCTCTAGACATCGCCAACGCCTTCAACACCCTACCCTGGAGTTGCATCAGGGAGGCACTCCGGTATCACCGGATGCCGACCTACCTCTGTCGGTTGGTCGAGGCCTATTTGACGGACAGGGCCGTCATCTACCCCGGTCACCAGGGAGAATGGAACCGGCGAGAGATGTCGTGCGGTGTCCCACAGGGATCGGTCCTGGGGCCGCATCTGTGGGACATCGGATACGACTGGGTGCTGCGCGCCGACCTCCCTAGTGGTGTCAGCGTAGTGTGCTACGCTGACGACACGCTGGTCCTGGCGCAGGGGAGGTCGCACGAGGCGGCGGCCGAACTGGCGACACGCGGGGTTGCGACGATCGTCGACAGGATCCGGCAATTGGGACTCGAGGTGGCCCTGCACAAGTCCGAGGTCATGTGCTTTCATGGCCCTCGGAACGCGCCACCGTCGGGTTCCCAAATAACGGTAGGAGGGGTTCACGTCGGCGTCGAGGTGACGATGAAGTACCTGGGACTCGTCCTCGACAGCCGGTGGAACTTCGTGGAGCATTTCCGACGTTTGGCTCCCAAACTGGAGCGGGCCGGGGCTGCCTTGAAGCGGCTTCTGCCCAATCTAGGGGGTCCAAACGCCTCCTGCCGGAGGCTCTACGCGGGGGTCGTGCGGTCCATGGCCCTTTACGGGGCACCGGTGTGGGCGCGAACCTTAAGGTTGCGCCCAGCCCGCCGGTTGCATGCAGCCCAAAGGGTCATGGCTATCCGGATGGTCCGGGGATACCGTACGGTCTCCGGCGAGGCGGCGAGCCTCCTTGCCGGAACGCCGCCATGGGATCTGGAGGCGAAGGTCCTCGCCCACATTTGGGAGTGGCGCGAGGAGATGAAGCGCCGGGGTGTAACTCCGCTACCGCGAGAAATCACGGTACAGCGGACAGAGCTCCGGCGGGATCTCATGGCGGCTTGGAGTGTGCGATTGTCGCAACCCAGATTTGGGCACGCCACAATTACGGCGATAAGTCCCCTCTTTGAGGAGTGGCTTGAGAGGCGCCACGGCGTCCTCACCTTCCGCCTGACGCAGGTCCTCACCGGACACGGTTGTTTCGGGAGGTACCTGTTTCGCATAAGGCGGGAGGAAACGCCCGGGTGTCACCATTGTGTGGATCGTCCGGAGGACACGGTGGAGCAAACGTGGAGGTTTGCCCGGCTTGGGTGGACCACCGCCGTGTCCTCGTGGAGGCGATCGGCGGCAGTGACCTCTCGCGTCCGGCCCTGGTCCAGGCCATGGTGCGGAGCGAGAGGGCATGGCAAGCCGTCACCTCCTTCTGCGAAGCAGTAATGCTCGCGAAGGAGGAGGCGGAGCGCGCGAGGGAGTGGCAGAGGCCGCGCCCTACCAGCCCTAGCCGCCGCCGCCGTAGGAGACTTCCCGGGCGTCGGGAATTGATAGCCGATTTCCGGCCACCGTAGGCGCGGGCCTGCGGACGGAGAGCAGAGGGCAGCTCGCCGTCCGATAAGGACCAGGCCCGGGTCGACGGCGCGTCGTGTTCCACGCGCGCCTCAAAGAGATGTCAGCAAAACTGACCGGGTCCGTTAGGGCCGATGCCTGCCGGGGTTGCGGGTAGTCCCAAGGGGAAACCGTGGCCCCTGGCATGGCAAGGGAAGGAACACGGGTGGGTTTTAGTCAGTAAAAGTCTGACACGCCCTTCCGCTCCGCCCAGAGCGGGAGAAGTCATTGGATGATTTCCCACCCAAAAAAAAAAAAAAAAAAAAAAAAAGGTAGGTACCTACCTACTCTACTTTCAATTAGTTCGTCAGCAGTGTTGTTGACTTGTTGTGTCAAACCACAACAGCACGCATAGCATGACAACCATAGAAATGGGGTTTCTACGGGTTATGTCGACGGAAGAATAGACAAAATGACAGATTGTAATTGTTTATCTGTCATTTTGTCTATTCTTCCGTCGACCAACAAAAGCCGTTTCTATTGTGGTCCTGTGTGTGCCTATAAAGGCTCAGATTGAAGGGCCGCGCCACAACACAACGCGTTGCAACGTTCCTCCTTCATCACTTTTGTATATTTTCTATGAACCAACGCACCAGTGGCGGATCCAGGATTGTCATTTAGGGGGGGGGGGGGGGGCTTGAACCCGCTGAGGGTAGGTAAGTTTTTGCAAAGTAAACACAAAAAAACCACACAACGTTACGTTTTGCTTAACGCATAACAAGCCTCCTCAGAGAATAATATCACGTTCACTTTAAGATTTGTCACGGAAGAACCCAGATGGTTATGGCATTGAGCCCCCTAACCCCCCCCCCCCCCCTCCCCTGGATCCGCTACTGCAACGCACACTACAGACGGCGCACAGTTCTTTTTTTTGTATGCAAATGCGTTGCGTTGCGCCCCGTTGCAGCTGTACCTAATGTTCGCTTGACTTTATCTGACAGACAACGCACAAGAGTGCCAAATAACATTTTTTTTAAATTCAACCCCTAAGTAAGGGATGAAATGTGATTTGAATGATTTGATGGTTTCTTTTATATAACACCTAAGTCGCGCTCGACTGCGCCCATCTGCTTCATCACCATCGGTAATCCGCTAATTACCGATGGTGATGCGAAGCAGATGGGCAAGCCGAAGCACAGATTAAGAACGTTATGAAATTTACCGGAGATGATAATCTTACCCACCCGTAGCATACGTTATTACCGGTGTACCTATATTATATTAGTGGTGAAGGGCGGGCGTTTTTGGGGGACTGTCATAGGTAATTTTGACGTTCGAAAAGTGCTGATTCTCAGCCTAGTTTGAATAAATGACTTTTGAATTTTGAATTATTAGCATAGCATGGACTTCTTCCCCACGAACCCCGCCGACAAGAGAGCTATTACTATACTCTATGCAAGAGAGCTACGAACAATAAGGTTTTTAATTCATTAGGGGGTGTGATCATAGACGTATAAAACTTTTTTTATGTCTATGGGTGTGATACACAGATTACTCTGAGATACACAGAGTAGCCTACTTACTCAGTTAAGGGTTCCACAGACAGCCGCGACGCGACGCTGGTGGAATAATTTCTAAGAAGACTTCACGGAAATTGTTCTACCAGTGTCGCCTTTCTGCGGGACACTTTACACGGCTACCCTTTCTCTTAAAAAGTATATAAAAATGGAGCACCAAGTTTGCCTTTAAGTAGGTATTTAATGTTATTTTTGATCTATTTTGACCTAACTGCATATACCTAGCTAGTGCATGGTTTTATGAATTATTAACTAAAACTTATACCTACTTAAACGAAAAAAGGGAGCTAATATGTAATGTAAGAGTTTGATACCTATAGGTACCTACTAGGTACGTGAACAACGCTTTTCTCATTGACTTATAGGTACCTACTTCTATCCGTTTATTTTCTCCATAGTTTAAGTATCTATACCTACCTACAAGTAGAAGTTGGTGGTGGGTGGTAATGCTTCTCGAGTTTATAAACTAGCGACCTGCCCCGCACGTAGGTACATCTTGACAAAACAGCGACATTTCTTTATAAGTGTCAGTTTAATATGAATGTAACAATTTTACATATACACCTCCCGGAATAAATTCTCTAAATGTTGATGAAAACCGCATCAAAATCCGTTGCGTAGTTTAGAAGAACAACGCGGTCACACAGACAGACATGAAAAGCGACTTTAATTAAAAATAATATGTATTGATACTAATAGGTTTCTTGCATTATTTTAACAATATAAACAAAATCTTATATATAAAAATCATTTGCTGTTCGTTAGTCTGGCTAAAACTCGAGAACGACTGGACCGATTTTGCTGATTTTGGTTTTGAAATGTTTGTCGTAGTCCAGGGAAGGTTTAAACGTTGAGTAGATAAGTACTTAGTGCCACCCGTGCGAAGCCGGGGCGGGCAGCTAGTTATAAATAAATATGTAGTTTAAAAATGAACAATTTATCACTTTTCATGAAGTCGTAATGTCAACGACTGACAAAGATATTTACGTTGGCAGTTGCTAGGCAACGGCACCGGATCAAGGTTGAAAATATTTAGTTATTGATATTATATTTTAGTTAGTATTTTATTAATTATAATTAAACTACTATGAATAAAAGAGCCATTTTCAATAGGGTTCCTTCTACGGCTGAAACGAATGTATAAAAAAAAAATTGACTCAATTAATTGATTTTATCGCAAGCTACAATGTTTTCAGGGATCATAAATTGACGGACAGGAAATTTTTTTCAACTATTTTGATGCTTTTTCGCATAGGGAGCGTGTGTGCATGTGCATGGACCGCATGTGGGCGGGCAGCTAGTTATAAATAAATATGAGGTAAACGCGGGTGAAGTCGACAGTGACCCAGAAATCGTCATATTATATAAAAACACCAATATCTTTTTCTACTAAACATTAAACTAGCCGATTTTTATGGCAACATATTTTTGGTAATATATTGCATAATTAAAATAACAACACAGAGTTTTAACTGTAACGGCGTCTGAAATATTAGACTTGAAAAGTTTGTCTCACAATTTTTTATTTTTTTTGCAAGTTTCGCTGCAAAATGTGGAACTCGGCAAGTAGTTTTGTGATTTGATTTATGAAGCTTCAGTGGGGTCAACGGTAAGTCTGATTGTTTGATGAATTAGTTAAGTTAATTAACTAACGATTTAACTTAAAATTTGGAACCCTTTTAATGTAAAAGTATTTTTTATCGAGTGTGACATTTATTGGTACCTAAAAATTCCTACTAGACCTAGAACTCGTCATTTTATGTACTATTGTGACGATAATTGGGACATCCTTGATAGCTGCCTCTAAACTCGTCATGTTGTAGATATTTTTATGTTTTATGCCACAAAATACGAATAATAACTATTATCGGGACCGTTTTATAGTTTCATAGGTGTTAACTCTCTTGTACAAACAATTATATACGGTTTGGACTACATTTGACGATAAAACTGGGATCTCACTGACTCTTAACCTGCTATCTAATTACACAACACATTATCGTAAACGATTCCGACTAATCTGTTTCATTTTGACAGTTCAACAATATTCATTGCGTTATTTACGTTGTTGAGCAGACTTTTTTTTCGAACTGATGAAGCAATGGATTAGCAATCTGTTTCAGAATGATTCTGATTAATCGTGTATTACGTAATTAGGGTACTGTTTTCGCTTCGCTCGCTCAACGCTTGAATAAGCGCGCTTTGCTCAACCGTGGCGTCATTGGGCTCGGTTCCCAGGCTCGGTACAAAACTGTGCTTGCGATTTTGTCATGTGAAAGCGCGCTCGGCTCAATCAACTCAGCCTATCGCAGCCCACTGCTGGACATAGGCCTCTCCCAGGCTGTGCCACAATACCCTGTCCTCCCAGCTAACTTTTTAAGGTCGTCGGCACATCTAGCTGGGGCGCATCTCACACTGCGCTTGCCAATATGTGGTGTCCACTCTAGTCAGTCCTTCGACAAACATGGCCACTCTAATGCCACTTCAACTTGCTTACGCTGCAGGATATGTCAATAACTCCGGTTTTTTTCCGGGTAACTTCATTTCTGATCTTAGCCTTCAAAAAAATCCGAATCTGACATTGCATTTATGGACTAGCACGACTATCAATGTCCACGTTTCGGCACCGTATGTCCTAGCGGGTAGGACGTACTGGTTGAAGATCTTAGCCTTCAAACACTGCGGGATTGACGACGAAAACACTTGGTGAAGTTTTCCAAACGCTGTCCAACTTAACCAGTGGACCTTCTGTCGGCTTCTTTCTCAAAGTTGTGTCTACCGAGCTGGATGATTTGCACTAGGTAGATGTACTCCTTCACAACTTCGAAGAGAGACCCTTCCTTACAAGATATAACAAGTTAATCTATAATTTTATTTGATATAATGATCAGTTAATATAATAAACGATTGATATAATTTTAAAATAACTAATTTTTGTAATCATAACATTCATTTAATATAAAATCGTTTGATATACCACTCAAAAGACATAAAACCTATTTAGACTAATATGTCATTTCTATCATAGTTAGTAACTTGATACCTAGTAACTGATTACATCCTGCCAAGAGAGTCACTCGCTACGCTCGCTCGTCTTTGCGCTTTAATGGTCACTGCTCTAACCTTAACCAACCCAAATGATTCACCAACAATAGAGGGGATCTGGCACTCGGCGGCACGCTCCCTACGGTCGCTCGCCTTCACGCGTTAATGGTCACTGTTCTAAATTAACCTAACCTAATCCAAATGATTCACCAACAATAGAGGGTATCTGGCACTCGGTGGCCGCTGCCGCGGCACGCTCCCTACGGTCGCTTGCCTTCGTGCGATAAATGGTCACTGTTCTAACCTAACCTAACCAAACTTAACCTAACCCAAATGATTCACCAACAATAGAGGGGATCTGGGGCTCGACGCCCGCTCCCGCCTTAGCTTCTAACCTAACCTATCCGAGTCGGATTGCTTTGAATCGGGGGGTACTGTTAACCATAATGATGGTATCAATATATATTTTAAACGATAGGCCTAATAACTTTCGATTAAATAAACGTTATATCCAATAACGTTATACGAAATAAGTTTTAGAGTATATAAATGTTATATGTAAATAAATTATATCAACAGTTGGTATACCTCACGTTTATTATATCTTGTGAACGTTATTGAAATGAAAATATACCAAATAACTTTATATGACATGAGACGCACCCAATATTACATGACTTTAGTCTTGTCTAAATTCATGCCGAAGTCAACTCGCCGACAGACTCCATTTTGGGCTGTGCAGCATCTAGTCTAACTGTTCCAGCGTTCCTGACGATGTCATCGGTAAAACGAAGGTGTGAGATGTACTCGCCGTTAACGTTGATACCCTGTCCAGTTCAGTCCAGCGTCTTAAAGACGTCCTCCATCGCATTGGTGAACAATTTAGAGGATATCACATCCCCCAGTTTCAGCCCCCTGTGCAGTTTGATGGGGCTGGCTTCCTTATCCTGGATCTAGACAGTCATCGTTGCAGTGTTATACAAACACCTTAAAACTTCGATGTAGCGCCAGTCAATTTGACATCGCTGAAGAGTTGCCAGAACTGCCCCATATTTCGATGGAGTCAAAGTCTTTCTCGTTGTCCACAAATGCCATACACGAAGAAGCTGAAGCTTTTTCTGGTGGGTGGAACTCGTCCAGTCTCCTGGCGAGATGGTTCGTGACGACCGTCAAGAACAGCTTGTATACGTGGCTTAGAAGTGAGATGGGTCTATAGTTCTTCAGCAAGGATTTGTCACCTTTTTTGAAGAACAGAACCCCGCATCTCTGCTTCTCGCCTCAGGCGTGGTACCTTCTTGGATGCCGGAGTTAAAAAGACTGGAGCCCCGACTGGTTTAAGGAGCTCTGTCGTAATTCGCTAAGCCTCACTCGTGTCCAAGTACACCAAGTACAATGAGCGAAAACACGTTTTACGTCAAAATTTATTCTAATAAAAACAGATTTTGTGATTCTGCCTGATCTCTTAATTTTTTTAGCAAAATATATTAGAATTTAATTTATCTTGCTGTTTTTATTGCCTACTTGCTCTGCTAACAGCTAACTACCTTCAGTGATAGGGATGCTGACAAAATTTGTGTTTTGTTCTATAGATAGATTATTAAAATAAAATGGATACGTATTTTAATTTTACCTTATCTAAAGATTACGGCATTAAATTGAGCGAAAATGTGGCATGACGTCACTCTCCGGTAGATTTTATATTGAGTTGTGACGTAGCGAACCCTTCCTAACTTAAATGCGTTTTAAGTATCTAAATATTTTTTTTATTAATATGATAAAGCAGAAAATACGTGTCTAATATTTTTATTATTATCTGACTGACGGACTAAATTGTATTTTTTCTCCCATTCAACATTCCTATTTCTTGGGATTTGGTCTTCTTTCTAACTTTTGTTTCTTAGACTTGCCACTCACAATTTGTTCAAAGACAATCACAATTTGTTTTAATGGGTACTTATCTTGAACTTTATGTTCAAGTCCTGAGAGTTCATATTAGCATGAAAAAATGACGATTACTGGGTCCTTTTGATGAGTAATAGTACAAATCTGACGGCTACTGGTACAAATCACCCTTTTTTTACATTTGCCTTAATAAGTATTTATTATCACTCAAAATTATAAAAATGAACTAGTCAATTAGAATAACAGATAAATTTCCTATTTAGTTATGCAAAAAGTTTAATTCTAAATGAAATACTTTTCACACAGCAGTTCTTTAAAGTCAGTGAATTTCAAAACCCGACGAGTATTGGTACATTTACCTTATGTTTTGAATTTCTTTTTCGTTTATGAATGAGTGATAAGTATGAGGCGTGCACTTTTGGATTTTCCAAACTATTTTTTTATTGTTTGGTTTCCTACGGAGAGATATTATGAGAAAGGGCAATGACCGTAATTGCGATGCTCAAGCGACTCGGGTATAGAGAAGTTCGACCGCAATCTGCAATGTGAGGAAAACTGATTCAATAATACTTACTACCTTCAGCTGTCACTAACGAGACACAATAGAATTTTAATTGTTATGCCCATCTGATGTCCACTTGAACAGTCAAGCGGTTTGAGGTAATGTGCAGTAAATAAAGTCCTCAATCGCACCTCGGGTGGTAACGATTCGAAATTGACGGCGCCTTTATGTTGTAGAAGTAAGGATTATTTTCGTAGTGCGAGTGTTACTACCTTCTGATCGGTACCTACCCTAAGCTATGAGCATAAAAAATATGAAAGAGGTATTCTTGATAACAATACTTTACCCCTTTGACGGAGGCAAGGAATTATAAAGATACAAAACCTTATGTAAGTAGACAGTTACCCATCCATCAGTAATGAATAAAAATTGAATTGAACTAACAACCAAGTGTAAAGACAGGTTCCCACAACTCATTCCATAGCCTTCACTTTTAAAACACGAAAGCACATCATCGATCATCTGCGCCTACCTAATCTCGAATCGATCTTTGAGAATATACTTGTACCTATTATACCTACGCCATTAAAGAGGGAGACCAACACGCAATGTATGCAAATCAGCTAATGCATATAACATCACATCTCGCTTGTAATCCCCGCAGGGTTAGGCAGAGGTGTCCCTATAGTACCTACACCCACATTTCGCCATACTATAGGAAATAGCACACATATCAACTCTGAAAGGGATCGTCACCGTATCAACTCGAGCCGGCAGTCAGTCAGCAAGTATTCTTTGTATGAAACTCCCTACTGCAACGCACACTATTCGGAATCGTAACGTACCTAATCGCCTCGCCTCGGGACAAGCTCACGAACCGCGGTAATTCGGTGACGACCCCTTTCCGAGGTGATGATATGTGTGCTATTACCTTATTTCGTAATATTTATCATTGATACGGCGATTGCATGTGTAAAATAGTAGTTCGATAGGTCTCGATAGCGTCAGTAGGTGCATAATATCATAATTTCAGCATTAGTTTGCGCAACGCACGTTTCTCCAGCGGAAAAGGAAGGCGGACGCGTCACGGTCGGTCGAATTAAACAAGTGTTCAGGAAAGTACATGTACCTAACTAGTTCTTTGACTATTGCAATTCGCGTGGAAGAACGATAAGCATTTATCGTAATCGTGTACAGCTATGACGACTCGTCATTTAATTATGTTCATGTCGGGAGCTGCAATGAACACATAGGTACTTATGTCTTTGTAGTAAACTTGTTTTTACAACGATGTTTTCCTTGTCCGCCATCAAGGTAATCAATCAACATCGATACAATCTTAATAGTTGAGCAGACAATCATGTCTTTACCACCCAATTACCCACTAAGGGTCGGGCCACACCTGCCGAACGTTCCGTGGCGGAACGTTCGGTTGAATACGCTCCTAATGTTTTTCAAGTTACCTATGACACATCAGCCGAACGTTACGTCCATAGAAATATGACGCGACGGAGCGTTCCGCCGCGGAACGATCGGCAGGTATGGCGCTAGGCTAAGGGCCACAGCAGACTGTCACAGAGACAGCCATTTATCTTCTAAAAAGCGGTTACATCGCCGATCGCAAATGCTAAAAGTAGCTAGTCTGCTGTGGTCTTAACTGGTGAGGTTATTTGAACAAATTTTTATCAAAATAAAAACCAAGTAGTAAATAAACATATTTTATGTATATCCATTTTCTTACAAAATTATTTACAACACCATTATTATGCACATATCCGCTGTCATATAAAACATTACATTGATAAATTAACGTTTCTAAAGCGAATTTACAGCGCACTATGAGTAGGTACACTAACTACTATAGTAAGCTTAACTAGTTGCAGATCAATTCTAGGCACCATTCCATAAACAATAATTACAAAACAGAATATTTACCTCCCCTAATATCATTACTACATAATTGCGATCAATTCACATTTAAATTATTAATAATTTAAAAAATAAAAATTATTAATCCAAAACCAATAATTTTTACATAAATAGTAAATATTTGAAGTAAAACAGCCATACTTATTAGTGTTGCTTGTTAAAAAATAAATAATAATAACGCCTGTTCAACATTGCATATTTAAAGCTTTTGTAACATTCACCTGCACTGATGATTATAAAAGACGTTGTACTGACCGATTGTTCGAATATAAAAAAAGTATGGCCGTTTTACCGTTTAAAATTAATATGACGAATTATAACGAACGTACATTCATACATACTTGGTAAGAGATCTATTCAAATAATCCTTACAAGATCTTTCAAAATCTATTGACTTGTGTAATATAAATAAATCGAAATAATAATATGGATAAATTGAAATTAATAGGATTAAATGAAATATTAAAATCGAATATTATTTGAAATTATTTACAGAGCATTAAGATTTTATTGATAAGAAAAACATTAGAATATTTAATATAAATGAAAAAAACTAAAGACATTTCCTCACATTCTTTTGAGATTTAGATTTAAGAAAAGGAATGTAAACTAAAATTTTGTTGCACAATTTAAAATAATTATACTAATGGCAACATAACATCCAACTTCTGAAATACTATATCTAATGACATGTTGGTTTAGGCCACGTTAAAGGCTATAGCTTGTCCTCTCTGAAATGACGCGCACCACTACCGCATTACCATCCTATGAGCAATATTCGTATATTATATACATTAAGCTGCCCGCCCCAGCTTCGCATGGGTAGCCCTAATTTGTAATAAAATAATATTGCGGCTATAAATTGAGATGAAGGCTATCCTATCTTTTAAGTTATATCAAACTGCACACGGTGTGCAAATTTGATTGAAATCGGTTAAGTAGTTTAGGAGTCCATAGCGGACAAACAACGTGACGCGTAATTTATACAATGTGGCCCATGCGCATGTGACCGCCCGTAATTTTCTGAATATTCATGAAAAAATATCGAAAATAAACTTCAAAAGGGGGGGGGTCTATCTATAACATTTTTCACTAGTTTTTTTTAAATAAATACACAATTTTTTACCGAAAAAATGACTTCGATCCCGTTTTTTTTTTCGTAGTCGATAATTTTTTGTAAAAATTTTAATTAACCTGTTAAAATAACTCATAAGCTTTTGGAAATAATAAACAGAATCAAAATCGACCCATAAACTTCGGAGATGTGTCAAAAAACAGAAAGCAAATCTTTAAAAAATAAAAAATTGAATAACATGAAAAATGTTATAGATAGACCCCCCCTTTTGAAGTTCATTATCGATATTTTTTCATGAATATTCAGAAAATTACGGGCGGTCACATGCGCATGGGCGACATTGTATATACTAAGAAGATTTGTAATCACGTACTCGAAAACGGCTCTAACGATTTCGATGAAAGTTGCAATATAATGGGTTTACGGGGGCGAAAAATCGATCTAGCTAGCTAGGTCTCATATCTGGGAAAATGTTTTCTCTATATTCACCCCAGGAAAGCTCGGTCGCCCAGATACTCTCGAGTAAAATGCGGTAGTGAGGCGCGTCATTTCAGTGTGGACAAGCTTTACTTTTCTAATGAGTTAGTTACCTACTATTCATATCTAATCTGCGTTCACAATTTATTTGCCAAACATGAGTTTTCCACTTAGACAAAGATCAACTTTATGCCTGTGTAAATAAAGTTGCTTTTAGACCAACAAGTACTCCTTAAAAGTCATAAAAATTATAAAGTTGTAGCGTAAACTGAACCTTATGTGTAGGCATTACAGTTGTTTTTCATAAAACTCGTGTTTGTTTACATGTTTGGCAAATGTATTGCGAACGCAGATTATGTTTATGGGCGGAAATGATTATGAGTTTTGCTGTTTTGTTGATGACAAGCATAACCAGTATTTCATTTATTGACTAAAACATAAATAAAACCGATCCGCTTTGTAGATCCATGTCGAGATTTATTTCTCTCTTCTTATTAATTAGTTGTTCAAAAATTGGTTGTTATGCCTTCCTTATCTCCGGTCATCGCGCCATATTCACATTCTCTTTAGAAGTAATACCGATGGCCATCATACACTAAGTTAGGCTAATTAAACTATTTATACATGTATTACTTTACATTTTCTTCACATATGTTACATTACAATATTATCAAAGTAATACTTTTTATGTAATACAATTCCGCCACGGTCTTATTAGGCTAAAAATCAGCAAAACATTTACCGACCTCATAAAATAAACTTATTGTCTGTTTGAGAAGCGATGCTGACAAAATAACCTGCCTAACATTAAAACAATGCCAAAAACTTATAAATATCCCTTTAGCAATCTATTTCAATTTTGGCAGTACTCGCACATAATAACAATCGTAACTAATCTCACAACAGGAACTCAAATGTTCACTGAGTTGCAGTTCATTTTATTCACAACATCGTTCATTTTTTTTTTAGACTTCATTCATTTCATTTTATTTACGTCCTTATTAATTTCATTGCATTATGCATCGATGTGCGAATTTATTTACGTATGTGCGGACGTGTTACGGACTTCTCCACAAAAATATAGTTTTTTTAAGCCTACATTGGTAATTTGAAAGTTAAATTAATACGCACGCGACTACAAGTTCCATTTTTGAATAGGCGATGTTTAAGAAGCACAATTTTCAGTCTTTCCTTCGTTTATATACATGGACCAGCAGCCATGATGTGAAGCGTAATTATTGTGTTTCGATATGTACAACACAATACATTCCTTGCGTCGTTATCATGGCTAAATATCACATATTCATTGGAGTTATGACTAATGGCTATTGTCAAGTCATTAGGTGACTTTTGACGGACGTTACCTCGGGGTTAAGCTCACTTATGATTTTGACACAAAATAACACGATAAATAAATCTTATTTCGCCGTCAATGTTGATATAGACCTTATATCAGACGCATTACATATCACTCGTTATGCATATTTCGCTCTATAACTCTTTAGGTACACTGTAATTATAAAATTCTATTACATTATATTCTCTACAATAAATTATGATTAATGTCAATATTAAGAGTTAAAGAAATACGACTTCGTTAATAACAGGCTACACCCCTAAAACAAACATTATCAATATGTTTACTTGTATTATTGGGCAGAAGTTGTATAAACCACAGTTTTAAATTAAGGCTTGTTTACTGAGGTGGTTTCATATCGTTTAAATTGCACTTATTGTTGATATTTACTTGTGTAATCTGTTTTATCATAATTGTTTTGCAAACACTGTTCTTCAGAGAGATCTTGGATCAGTCTGGCACATCACATGACCAATTGATAAACAAACAAGAGATTGTTGTATTCAAGTGGTATGTACATTCGTTAGTAGCACTGGCACATAACTCGCGGTCGAGAGTCGTGTGTGGTGAGGTGCACTAGTGAGCGGAGTGCACGTTGTGTTGTGCCTTCTTCTTGCGCTGCGCTAACATGTCGTAGAACGGGTTGTGACTGATTGAGCGGCGGAGGCACTCGATCCACTCGTCTCGCTCCTCCACTGTAGCTGCCGACATTCTGAAAAGAAAAACAAAATTACGTTATACATTTTATTTGTATAGGATGCCTATTGATATAGCAACAACGTTAATCTATATTTTGTTATATGCACAACAGAGCAATGGTGGCCCACAGTGAGCAATGGTGGTCCAGTGGTAACGGTCCCAACTTACGAATTATTGGTCGTGGGTTCAAACCCAGGCTAGCGCTTTACTTTTGTGTTAATAATTTCATCACCACTGCTCTCAAAATTATGAAGGAAACCATCGTGAGGAAACCGGCATGTCCTAGAACCAAAAATTCTTAGACATGTGATATCTAGCAACCCGCATTGGGCCCGCGTGGTGGATTACAGCCCACTCCCTCTCGAAGGGAGGAGGCCTGTGTCTCAGCTGATGAACACCCGAAATATACCAGTCTTCCCAAAACGTAAACATTCGAATTATCCCAGACACTGTGGTGCTCTTAACACGGATATTACGTTTTTATCACAAATTCTTCACATCCATTGACCTAAATACCTCAGGTTTGTAGGTAGTATTAAGCTAAAAAGCATCATTAAGCTTTAGTGTCATTAACCTGGTTTGCCTTGCGAAGCGATGATGAACAATATTATCTTGTTTTCAGAAGCTGAACTGCGTTGCCTGTCTTTCAGTGACGAAGTTAAAAAGTCTGGATTATAATTTCACCAGGACTTCTACTAGGATACCCTTCAAAACAAATGTCACTAAAGCAGAAATAGGCGGAGGATTTTTTTTCCAGATCAACAGAACTGTTTTACATCGCCCTCCCACAGACCCAGAGAACCGTGAACAATATGTATTTAATTGTGTCTCATTATTTGCGGTTAATAAAATGTAATTTACCTGTAAACAGTGTGTTTTCCTTCAACGACTTTCCCCTCGGAGTCAGTCTTGCACGCCTTTATGAGATCAGCGCCACCGCTCGCGTATAACTCCAAACAATGAGGTCGTTGTCTATCGCTCGCTGGCCTCACCTGGAAACAAATACATTGGATATTTTAGTTGGTTTGTGACAAAAGATCAGAAAATCAACTGTTATCACCTAACCTAACCTAACCAAATTATATCGTTACCGTTAAAATAAGGGTGTACTATTCTTAAAAAGTTCCCTAAAATTAGCATAGCCTATTATATTATAGTGTCTTCAAAATAATGTCTCTTTTTCTTTTTATACTTAAGGCACCTTGTAGGTATTTCGTAATATTCATGTAATTTGTTATTATTCAATCGTGCTGTTGTACATTGTGCTGTGTTTTGTGTACACCAATTACACGATCTATCTATCAAAATTAACCCATTTCCCTTTTAGGAACTAAGGTTTAACTGCAATTCAGCCGTTTGCATTGAATGCCTGCTGTCTGACCATTGCATTGAAGCTGGGGACAGCTTACAAGTTATTATAGGAATTGAATAAAAATTGCTTCACTGCATGAATTGGCTAATCTCTTTCTGCAGGCGTCTGTAAATATACCTAATACACAGCCATAATAAACATCCGTGACGAAATATTGTCCTTATCAACAACGATTGGGAAAAATTGCTGATCAGAGTCCCTCCAATATCCATTCAATACTGTTATCGACTCATGTCCTATACAAGTACTGCAGCCTCTTGACATACTTAGCACCAGTTGCTGAAAGGCTTTTCAGTTCTAATCTGTTATAAAATCACAGGTCAAGAGATTTCATTGCTTGTTATGTACCTATTCCTCAGACAAATGAATTCAATAGAAGGATTATTTTATACTAACAATTCCCATGCATATTCCAAGATCTTTTACGCAATATTATTGTCGTTGGCGATTCTGTATTGGTGACTAAGCTATACTTTGCTGGATTTTCCTGGTAGGCTGTAGCTAACTAGAGATTTAACTGTAGATGCCTAATGAAGTCTATTCAGATAAGGCTTTCGAGAAACCAGGGGTTAGCTGCTTGTTATTAAAACATTGAGAGGAGATTGGCCTTCTTAATGAATGATTACATAGCTAATATAATAGGTCTGTTTAAATCATTAACCATAATATTCTTCAACTTTAGCTAACATAACAAGTACTTCGAGGAGTAAATCGGGTATCGTAAAGTAGTCAATAGAACTCGTTTATCTTGTTTAACTTGATAAAGAAACATCTACTTATTAACAGTTGAGGTCATTCTTACTTCTACCGATTTTAAAATAATATGATCGTAGTCTTATACCGCTGACTAAACATTTATAACGACTTTAGTAAATAAATATGTGCCTTTTCCTCATGAGAAACGGACAATACACAATAAAACCATTTGAGTTATAAGACCTTTTGATTTTCAGATCTCAGAATTTTGTAATATCCATATTTAGAAGTGTCCTTGGAGTTTCTTCTCCACAGAGATCTACGTTTTGGAATGGGCAACTAGCTTCAACTTTCTAACTAACTGACACACTCTTTGACAATTCAAAAGTACCTTTAAATGGTTTAATTGAAATAAATGCTTTGAGTTTGAGTTGAAGATTCAAGTCTCAACACCCAGCTCTCTTTATCTATACTCTAGACTTCTAGTCGTATGAGGAACAGGGTGTAAAATTCACTCATCCTCCATAGAAAAGGAAAGATCCTCCGACCAGACGGGTGTCGTGGCTGGCGGGCAACTGCCCAACGATTGATGTCGGATAGTCGTATATATTATGATACCCCTTGGTAAGACTGGTGTCAGACTTTCGGGCTTCTGACGACTCGTAACGGCTGTCAAAGATCCACGAATGACAGCCGGAACCAACGGCTTAACGTGCTTTCCGAGGCACGGAGGAGTCTCGGTATCTAAAGATGACATATAGCGAATCTTTTCGTATACTTACAGAAATATTCTCTAATGGAATGATGCCCCTGGGTTCTTTGTCCGTCGTATATTCGAAGTAGTACAGGCAGTTGTCGTTGAGTATAAACCACCGTCTCTTCCACGACTTGTATCTGTAAGTTACAAAAAACGAGTGTAAGCGGACAGGTAGATGCTTTAAAATAGACAAAAACAAATAGGTTTAGTTTTGAATAGACCCACTCTATTGAGCACCGAACTTATTTGGTTTTTTCATAGCTTTGTACAGATTCTGGTGTATTGCTACTTTGAATCGACTTTGTTGGGTTCTATTTTAGTGGCCACATGATCGAATTGAGTTTTTGACTATAAAATCATACTGAACTAATTTATGAAGATTTAAAATATGGCAGATCGTGTTATGTCATGTATCGAAGTTCAAAGGTATGAAATCATACCTATCTAATGTCATCGCATAATACTTGTTAACGATTAACATGAGGATGCCAAAAAAAGAAAAAATAGCACGCATAGAGCCGAAACCTTTGCAAAAAAGGTGCCACATTTTTGTCACAAAATATACCTTTTCGTTTAAGGCAGAACTCGATATTTAAGAGTTCACTGGACATTTGGCTTTGACATCCAGCGATGCAGTAAAAATCGTAGTTGCAGAACATTATTTCTAACCAACTCACATGGAAGGATTCACTCTTACTTTAATCCATCCAAAGGTTGTCTGTAAAAGATCGGTTTTAGCGATAAAACCGCCCATTGTCTCACCCTATGTAAAATTTTGACATTTATATCTATAGTTTTTAAGATGTACACAATAAAGAATATTCTATTCTATGGAAGGAAGCATGCTCAGAATTACTTGTCTACTTAAATAAACTCATTATTCATGTAGTTAGGTATTATTGGCGTGATCCTCACGCCCATGTGACTTCACGTTACTCGCGTGTTTTTAATGATGGGTATTAATGAGCACGTGGTAATTATAATACATATTACCATCTCACGTTTTAACTAGCTACAAACCCATAGCAACACGCTACGCAAAATACTACGCATATTCTAATCTAAATTAATTTTGTAATCATTTTAGAATAGGTACGGATTTATCAAAAACAAAAGGTAGGTTAATGGAATTCCCCACTTAAATTTCAATGACCAGAAGTCACTTAGACATGATACTCGAAATTATATTACTTTCTGTAGATTTCGCAACGTTACATAATATAAAATGAAAACGTAAGCACTTGAAATCATTAATCTCAATGACATTTGTTAGGAAAAAAGAAAGTGTAACGTGAGATCACACATCTTCGCGCTGGTTTTTTCCGTTTCCAAGCGAACAAAGCTCCAAAATTTTTGAACGCGAGGTGAGTTAAACCAGGTCAGCTGTCAAATCCACGTCTGAAGTGAGTGTGAAGGGTCAAAGATCGCAGTCGTGCCGAATCTGACAGGTTACTGACTCGGGGGTTAAAAACATGTATGTTTGAATTTGAATGAAATCTTTTTACTTAGACATTTATAATAAAGCAATATAGGATTGCTTACCGTCCTCCCTGTTTCCACAGCCATCCCTCTTTGTCTGGGTTGAAGAAGGTATGCATGAGATCGTTGCCGTCGTCCTCCGGTATTTTGAATGGCTCCGTTTTTATCGACTCGTACAGCGACTGAAAAACAATTAAAAAGAAACTCAATAAAATATATTACCAAGTTAACACTGTAAACATCACTTACAATGTGTGAACCGAAATAAGTTCGTCTATTTAGGAGATAATAGACACAAAAATAAACAAATTAAAACTCCCATTTAGAGGCGCACATTAAAATACTTTTACCGTTCGTTGATGGACATAAAACCACTAGTTTAAACAGAAACTCACATTCAACTGTGACATTAAGATACAGATATTTATCGCGCAGTTACTTCACAGATAACGCCGCTAATGATTTCAGATTGTGTACAATGTTATTTACGTCAGTCAACTTGGCTTATTACCATACAGATTGTGGTTTAT
Organism: Conistra vaccinii; assembly: GCA_948150665.1. Lineage (NCBI taxonomy): Eukaryota > Metazoa > Arthropoda > Insecta > Lepidoptera > Noctuidae > Conistra > Conistra vaccinii. The sequence continues at coordinate 9,171,348 of OX411323.1, read as the reverse complement.
CGTGATTATTTGAAAACTAATTATTATGAATTATTTATAGACACGAGCAAAACAACTCGCCCTTGACCTGTGCTGGTAAAAAATATAAGGAAACATAGTTGTATCGCGAATTTTATACGTTTTAAATACAATGTTAGCACTGCGGAACGTATTACTGCAATATGTCTAGTGTCGAGCGATGTCGACTTAAGTGCTGGCATTAATACAACATACTTATCTATTGCATTATTTATTATTTACTTATCGGTATTGGTGTTAGCAAAGGAAAGGAAATTAAAAACTATGCGACTGCGCTGTTTCTATGACATTGCAATCAGGAAATGGCATTTCCCAGTGGTTTTTAGCGAAACGCATTGTTGGTAGATACCTAAATGAATATGTAGATACTACTAACTATACGAATCATAAATTCGCATTCAAATAATCCGCGATTACACTTTAGTTTAGCATTGAAACGTGGTTAGAAACTCATTTACGAAAATGATTTCCATTTATTATTTATGTATGTAGGTACACTGTTATAGATTTAAATAAAATTAATTATAAGCGTATATAATGTTATAAGCGGCTACTAAGAACATAAGGATAGAGCCATAATCTCTATGACTAATACATAAATTTATTTTATTTCATATTATTGACTAGTGTATATAATTTTGTGACAAACAATGGCTTTCGCAGCTGTAATTTTAACAGTAACAAAGCAGTTAATAATATTTATAATAAGTGTAGGTACCTATACATACATAGATTTAAATAGTTAGGCATTACGTTTATAGAAGTGCCTACAGAAAATAAATAAAAAGTAGGTGGTACACCTTTTAGCACTAAAAAAAAAACTGTAAAATAAAATGTATGGCGTTAACCTCGCATGCTGGTCAACTATATTAACTAAAGGCACGCAGAGGTAACCTAAATATTTCCTATACCTAACACGAAGCGCTAATTGTACTACAATGACGTCAGTTACAGTAACGTAGGCGGAGAAGCTACAGACACTCTGTCTAGGACGGAAAGGATTAAATTCCATCCCATACAAATCCGGAACGCGATGAACCTATTTATAGAACGGTCTGATTAAAATATAGCTATCTATATTATAGCAACACTTTGTTTGTAACCAAGTGCATTTTGTTGTAGTTATTGGCGCACGAGAATCTCCCAGCATTCTCATTCAATCAAAACATATTAGTAAACACAAGATGACAATCAGCTGTGTGAACTGCCTTACAAAGGTGAGAGAAAGAGGCAAGGTTTAATAAACATGGTCGTACTCACCAAAAGTAACTCCTGAGGTAGATCTCCTCCGTTGTTGATCCCCCGGTTCATCGCCACAAACTGTTCCGGCAAAGGCTTGTCTTTGACGCTGGGGTTGTGAAGCGAAGTGTTCAACATTATTATCGCAAAACTTAGTACGTAACACGTGTCCGCGTTGGTGAAGATGTCCGGGTTTAGTTGGCAATATCTCTGAGCGAAACACTCCATCATACGATCGATCTTCTGCGCCTCGCCCGGTAGACGGAAACTCCACAAGAATTGTCTGTAATAGATAACGCAAACACTTAAGTATCGGGCCGTAACTACCCGACTAAGCTACCTACATAACTCTATACGAAGCCTCGTTTTTAAACTTTCTATAAATAATAGGGACACAGTCGTAATTTTTCTGCAAGCCAGAAGAGACTAGTGTGAATGACCTTAGTACAAAATGGTATGTCTGCCAAGTGAAACATTTCCGAATGCCAAGTGAAGACGAGTCTGCAGATGCCTGAATGATTTATTTGTTTTATTCGACAAAAAGTAACTAATCTGTTTGCAGCTTGTTTAAATGTATTCAAATAAGATAGACGGAAAGCAAGCATAGAATCAGAAAGTAGGCACTGTAGTTCTAGTTAAGTTTTAAATAATTAATTAAAACATTGAGTTTGAGGAAGTCCCCGATGTTTAGGTGTTAAGATTTTTTTTTTTTCATTAATTGCTTCGAAGTTAGAACAAAGAAAAATAATTCAAATTCTAGACGTAGAGTATTTAATCATTATCAAAACAAAAAAAAAGTCTTTATACGACCTTGTTTACTTGTTAGAAATGTAAAAAAATTTGGTAATTAAACAAATCTGTGTTCCCAGAAAATAACACGACCGTAATCTTGTTTGCCTACAAATTGAGAAAAACCAAGCGCCACAAATGAATTACAGTAAGTAAATATTAAATAAAAAATGATTAGATTACAACTTCCTGTTTCAAATTTAGGTAGTCATCATCTTCCTGCCCTTGTCCCATGTTACTTGGGGTCGGCGCAACACGTTTTCTTCTTCCACTCTCCCCTGTCAACCGTCATACCAACATTCACTCCCTTCTCTATCATATCATTCCTCACACAGTCCATCCATCTTTTCTTTGGCCTTCCTCTCCCACTCCATCCATCAACATTTATATTCATCACTCTTTTAGTCTCTTTAGTCACTTCAAATTTAGGTAGTAATTGACTAATTGTTATGTTTCGGCGTCACAAGTTGTAGCTACTTTTATTGCAGTTACTATCTGAACTCAATTTCGTCGAACCAGTGGCATTTTATTTATGCATTGAATAAACGTAAACTATTCCCAAATAATATTCGGCTGAAATGGAATCGAGTTATTTGATCCAATTTCCAAGCAAAGGCTTCGCTTGCCAGCCAGGTCACGGGCGTAAACCTAGTTTATATTTCACTAAAGGTAAAGCCTGCTGTATTAAAATAATTTTGATCAAAGAAGACTCTAATGTGTTACCGGCTACCTTAAGTATACTTTAGCTGATATGAAGAGACTTTCTTCAACTCACCTGAGTGCCTGAACTAGTATTAGGTCCGTAAAGTCGTGTAATTCAACGAATGCTTTGAGCACCGCCTCATTGAATTCTGAACGTTCGCCGAGGTAGTCGCCTATCGCCGTCTTACTTAGACCTTCGCCTTTGTGAAGAAATTGTGCTACATCTTCGGGCGTCCTCTGCAGTAGACCGTTCTCGTAGAGGTATTCGATACCTAAAAATAAATTGGTACATGTTAGGACAGTTAGCATAGTGAACAAAGTCATGTATTCGTAAAATAGTGAGAACTATATTCGCCTCCCAGGCATTGTCACTTGGCACAGATGCTCAAAGAGAAAATTAAAGCACATACTTTTACAAACTTAAAATTCAGATCATGAGTGTGACTGTGACAAAGAAAAGCCTAAGACTACTACGCAATGCACAAGACAATCTTTATTTGCCAACAAGGCTTTCTACCTAACCCTACCGGTAAATCTGTAAACATAAAAATCAATTGCCGTGTCTCGCAAAATATCGAAAAAGGCTCCACCGATTTGTTTTTTTTTTTTTTGTATTGTTCGACTGATTTCTAGGGTGGTTTGAAATAAGAAAATTTAGGAAAATCCCAAAGGAACAGCCAAAAAATCCAAATTTTGACAGGACAACGTCTGATGGGTCAGCTAGTACATAATATAAATCGCCATTGAGTCCATGTATCAGATAAATTACAGAAACGTACCTAGAACTGGGTTTTTAAACGATCGTCCATCGTAGGTTCATGATTTTCCTTCCTCAATTTATATTCGCGTCATTCATACCGAAACATCCTTGTTTGGTGGGCTTTAAATTAACTAGTTAATAATTGGAATATAATTTCGAATGTCCCACCTTGAAGGTGAAGCCTATTGAACACATAGACGAGCGGTTCACGGCGGCGATATCGATATGCAAAATGTCGTGAAAGCGAGCGGTGACCGTGCCTGCACCCATTTAGAGCTGCAATCGTAGGAGCAATGGAATGCAACTTCCATTCAAACAATGCCCGCTATAAGAACGCTAAATGCCGACCTTTCAATGCTAGCTAAGCTACCAGCAAGTTTATGATTGCTTAAACCATGATGGATACTAAAGAAATTGCAAAGAAATATAGGTAAGCTGCTAGAGGGAAACGTAGCTTAGAGTAACATTATGCCTACATCAAAACCAAAACCAAAAAAGACGTGTGGCACTCGGGGACTGCCCCGGCGAAGCTATTGCATAGCATTTTTTATCAACTTACGCAATTGTAAAATATTAACCCGAATACAAGAAATAGCAATGATGACATTGACAGGAACTGTTATTCACATTTATAGTTTTTAAAACTTGACACAACGTAATGGGAACATCAAACTAATAAAAAGGTTTTAATTTAACTATTAATAGTCAAGGATCATTCGTCTTAAGTAAATTTGAACTTTATTGTCAAACAGTTAAACATAATTTTCAATACAACACTCTCGTATCATTCGTCTAAGTAAATTTGAACTTTGTTGTCAAGCAGTTAAACATAATTGTCAATACAACACTCTCGTATCATTCGTTTAAGTAAATTTGAACTTTGTTGTCAAGCAGTTAAACATAATTTTCAATACAAAACACTCTTTTCTTAGGTAGTATTTTCGTTACGAAATTTCTGGATTAGGTCTCCACGCTCAAGGCCCGCGATAGAAGCTATGCAATAGCTTAAAACCAAAGTTGTAAGTATGCTAGAAACCCAAAATCGGACTGGAAGAATGGCATGCAATAGAGGAGACCTACATTCAACTTTGGGTCGATACGGGTTAAAGAGAGAGAGTGATAAAACAATACGATCCTATTTAATATTGCGTTCATAAGTTACTATCTCCATTTAAGCCAAACCAATGCGCTATACAATTTTAATGCTTGCGTCACGATGGTTCTGCGTACAAAATCCTAATGGTCTGCGTCTTAAATGACGTCATCCGCCCCCACACTGAGCCAGGAGCTTCAATGGGGGGTAATAAGCGTGGGTTGTGAATTTCAGGCTCCGCTTGTGAGTAAATGCCAAAAGTTACACACAAAAGCAAAGTATTTTGCGGCTAGCCAAGGAAACCCTATCTATAACAAAGATTTATCAACCAGGGCGATGTTATTACGAAGATTTTTCTCCATCGAAAAGTTTTATACCCTATAACGGTAGTCGGTTTAACAGACGATAAATATGAGCAATTTATCTTCCGTATCGCGTATGTCGGGAGAGTGTGCACTTTGGTTGTTTTATAAATCTCGGTGTCGACTGGGGCTTCCATCTTGCGGCATGCAAAATTGCAGATAGCAGCATGACGGATCGTTGGTGCTAAGTGAGCGAGAACCGGAGCAACCGTGTGACGCTCGCAACAATAACAAGCTTGTTAGCGATAGCGCACTGGCGTCGGCGAAAATACGAAACCAGATCGATATTTTGATTCAGCAACTTTTGAATGTAATTGGAAATAGCTGAGATGGCGTTTTTGTGTGGGAATCTATTGTGACAATTCAAGGATCACAAAATATTGAAGACTAAATAAATTGAAAATGATTTTCCGAATGAAGGCCAAAATTAAAGAAAAGTTAGATCACGTAAGACCTGCTTCACGGCTCGCTGAATTTTTCAAGCTTTATTATTTGAACTAGTAATTTCCAAACGACTGACTTTATCGGTTGAATTTTATATAATTCATCAATTGTTTCAGATTTCGGCTACGTAACCGAGTAAACTAACGATTATACTGATAAACAACATGATTAATGATAATAGATGCACGACAGTCTTCTGTAGTCTAAAGTCCATTTTCTTTGTATGTTAACGAAACGAACCAAACAGGAAAAGTATATACGAGAAAGAAACGCTGGACAGTCTATTCGTCGAGAACAATGAAAGCACGTTGAATTATTTCCCGAGGGAAAGAAGCCATTGGAGTCACGTATTTTACGTAATTTGAATTATGAATGCATACATTTATTATATGCGATGAATAGGGCTAGAGTTATGCAATTACTGGGGACAATTCATGTCTGATGTCTCGTCCATACCAGTTGTTGCTTCACAGTCAAATAAATATTTAATAGCGTCAGGTTTCAGTCCATGTTTATTGATTGCCTTTGTTGCTTTCTTTTTTCTATCGTACTTTTAATGAAAGAATTTAGATTTCAGGGGATTCCAATCATGAAAAATTATGGACATGCACCAACTTTTGTGCATCTATAGGTACCGACGGATTCCCAATGCAAATTATACCAGATTTAACCAGATCACAGATTGGACGCGAATCCAGTCATCTGTAAAGTCATCAACATGTTGAATTGATTTATAATCTGAATGATCATTTAAATGCACTTAATAAATTATTTGACCCTTCATTCCCAAAGTCGTTACAGTTTCAAGAATGTTACTTAACGGTGCAACATTGACTAATATTACAACGAATTCTACTAACGTTAATTACGGATTCTTGGAGTTGGAAGCAAATATTGAGAAATATGACTTAGTAAATCCATCCAGCTGCAAGTGCTGCTGAGTTATTGTTCATGCAGAGATATTTTGCAGACTCCGCGTTCATTGCGTTCAGTCATCAATGTCATCATCAGATAGTTATTTTGTTATTTACTTATATCTCTTGATGATCTTTAGTTTCAATTTGCCTGATTTACTGCCGTTACTTCCCCCTCTAATCACGTAGCTTATGTGGAAGCACTATTAAAAAGCTATTAGTTTTTCTATAAATATTGACCATATTTATGATTCTGAAAGAAGAGCGATTACCCTTTACCGTAATGTCGCCGCCATAATCCAGCATGGCTAATCCTGATGCGAAGCCAGCTTACCGCGCAGAAATAATGTTACCGCGTAAAGCCGGTCACAAAATGCTTTGAATTATAAACAAACGGTACTGCACATGTTCTGGATAATTTTAATTTTACTTAAACCAAATCATCATCTGGCTTGCCTTTTCCCAACTACGTTGGTGTCGGCTTCCAGTCTAACCGGATGCAGTTGAATACCAGTATTGAACATGGAGCGACTGCGAGCCCCTTGGTAAGACTGGTTGTCAGACTTTCGGGCTTCTGACTACTCGTAAAGTCGTAACGACTGTCAAAGATCCACGAATGACAGCCGGAACCAACGGCTTAACTTGCTTTCCGAGGCACGGAGGGGTCTTGGTATGTAAAGATGGTCGGAACCCAAAAGATCGACTCGTGTGGCTGTTATTACTTAGCCACAAGCCCCTCTATCTTTACTTAAACCAAATATTAAATTGTTATTTACTTACTATAATTTGAGTGATCGCAATATAACAGCAAACAATGAAAAACTCGATCAGGTTTGATTGACCCCTTTCCTACAGTTCATTCGTTATTTGGAAAAAGGATAACGACTGTCGCATAAAGTCGTGTCCCTATTCACAAGATGACGTCATTAGGAAGTTGTGCAACTAGGTGCTGTGTACGACTACATCCCATTACGCCTGCTCTTGAGAACAGGAGCACTCGAGCGTCTGCCGAGCTTGGAGCATGTATTCAGAAGACCTCGTGCCTTACATCTAACCTCTCGTGAAGCTAGTTGTTACTGTCAACATGACCTAATTAGTGCCGGAACACTGGCTGCAGTATCTTACAAGAGAGACATGAAAAAAGATTTTCGCATTAACTAATAATACGAAGAGTCTGCTAAAGAACCCGTATTATTCAAAAAATGCTGAGCTAGTTAAACGCCAAGCCAGTACATGTTCTTGTAAAAACTTCATTTCCCTCTAATGCGGGCAGATGATTTATTACCCTATCGAAAGCGTTCTTGATCGCGGTAATTTGTACCGTTACTTGCAGAAAACTAACCTATATCAGGTCCACCTACCAGAGTTAATTACATGATGGCGACTACTGTTACCGATTACATCTAACGTTGTAGCCTAAGTGATCGAGTTTACTAGACATGATCACGAGAGCGCAATGAGGCGTAAGAGCTGAACTCTTCAGTAGCATATTCTTCGAAATTGGTAGATTTTCTGAATGATAAACAACGAAGAAAATTGGAAAGCAATTATGAAAAAAAAACATGTTGTTTTTAAAAAGGTTCTTGTTTGTATATCGATTAGCTGAACAAACATTCACCCTGCCAAGATTAAAAAGCGGATCAAGGTCTCGACGAAATTTTGGTATGTGGTCTCAAAAGCATATCTTGAAAAATTTTTTTTAAGAATTTACCTACTTTTAAAATGTGAGGTATTAGAAGATGCTATTAGTTTCGATACAAATGTACCTAGTGGAAGATATCAAAGTGACGCAGCTATTTTAGTTTACTAGAACGTGCTATAATGAATTGTTCAAGGACAATATGCGCACGATATACCTGGTAACTAATGAAAGATGTGTGTAAAATAACATATTGCAAACATAATACAACTTTGTAGTTATTACTACTTTACTAATTTAAAATAACTGTGTGATCACAAAAAAATCAGAAGAGGGTTCAGTCTGCAAGTTTGCTAACAAAGACAATTAAAAAAAAAATTGTTATAATTATGGGCCGCAGGACATTTATCTAATTTAAGATAGTAATCTATAAAACTCGGGAATTGTCCGTTGGACTGTTGGACAGGTGTAACAGTGCAGGAATAGAACAATTTGCAGAATATGTCGTCCGACCGGGCGTGGGAACGCCGCACCTGCCGCATCGAATAGCATTGTATCAAGAATTCTACTCCTTTTACCGCCATTATTTTAATGATAAGAACCACATTAAAAGTCCCTTAATTGCTTCATGTTTGAATTCCAGCATATATATTCCCAAATCGCTAATTCAACGCAGTAGCTCAATCCCATAACATTTCTGTTCCGCTTCTTACGCCCATAACATTTAGCAAAGCAAAATTATCTGCATTGGGGATTTTGAAACCTTGATGGCAAGCCAAAAAACATAATGCATTGTCTACCATATAAAAATGCCTAACCAACTCATACAATAAAAGTGTCTGGACCGTTAAGTGTTTCAAGTTAACGAAGTCTAGAACTATATCTGAGTCTTTTACTGTTCTCTTATTTACATTTGGAACTTCTTTTACTATAGTAGGTATATCTGTGTCCTTTACCAGACCTCATGTATTTTTCTACTTATGTATAGGTAAGCGCAGAAATAAATCCAGCAACAGAAAAGTTAAAATGTTTTTAATAAAACCGCGGCTCCGTCGCCACAGGAATTTGTCGTCAGATTGTATGGAATTCTTCAGCGAGCCAGTAATTTCATTCCACGAGCTCTTAAATACGTATTCGTATATATCCACACATTGTATATAAGAGCTAAATGAGAAAACACATCCCAACCCAATGTGACCGATTTATAATAAAGAAAGGCCAGAATCGTTCATGTCAAAACCTACTTCGATACTTTCTCTATTCCAGTAATTGAAACGAACGGCTATGCTGCTAGTTTTTGTGAGACACACGGAGCAGGTATTACGGACTACGGCCCTTAATCAAACAGGCTTGTCGGACTCTCTCTAGAACGTGTGTATTTGTTTTTTTGCTTACCTTTCTTTGGGTCCATGTTGAATTTCTTCCTCCCTATACTCATCTGCTTGGCTTTACTGTTTTGCTTACACTCCTCCTGCCCATCCAGAGCCTCCAGCTCCGCGACCACTTCACCGAGCTCATCTTTGAGTTGCTGTAACAAAGAACATTAAGGTTAATTGAGGTAATACCTACACCAATTTCATACATCATTTAGATTTTTCCATCTCTATATCCTGCCTTTCTCTGGTTTGAGACTGAGCTGACGAACTAAAAGAACGACCAACTTCGCAAAGGAGTTGCGAACTAAACTGAGCGCTCCAGGTCGCGAACTATGTGCAAGACTACTCCATACTCTACTAAAGTTTGAGTACCTACGGGCGACCTAGGTAGCTCTTCAGATATTGCTTTATGTTTGAGAATAACTATACTAAATAAATAATGTATATTTAACACAAAATTTTAATTCAAGATCCTTCCAGTTAAAATAAATACAGAATACGAATACGCATTCGCAATTTTTGAATACGTGTTGATGTCAGGCGACAGATCCAACTGAGGCTTTCAATTCCATTCATCGGCATTCTTAATGCAGATTTGTAGATCATATTAAATAAATACTTTGGTGTCAGTGGCGGGCGTGAATGGCAACCGGCGACCACACGGCGAACCGCAAGACACAGCGCATTCTAAGTTGCAGCCGCAAGCGCAGCGTAGTGTTAGGTTCAGAATACGAGCCCGCTCGTATCGCACAGACGAGGCCTTCTGACGTTATTTGCATATTACACGCGTCATTATCCTTACTCCTTTTATTTTACTGTACAATATCGATTCGAGAGTCAAGGTATTTTCCTTGAAATCTTTTTTTACATTCAGTCAAGTGTTACTTTTGCTTTGTCGCTCGAAGTCTCGACTACCTATTTTGCGAGTTTTGCGACACAATATTTCATAAACTATTAAGACATCATAGCTGTTGTTGATTAGCGTTTAAAATGATCAAAACCTCTGCTATCCTTTACGCTTCCTTTACACTAATATGAAGTAAGCCACAAATAGGAAGGTACTCAGAAATTGGTGTTCTAAGTTAATAATAGAAACGTCATTCATCCCCAGAATGTGACAAGATGAAAGTTCCGGATTTCATGAGTGCCTGTATGTTTTCGATTGTACGCATCTAGATTTAATCTGATAAATAGCCGAAAATTTTGCCAACACGCAAATCACTTCAAGTAATATCATGTCATACAAAAAGTGTTCTCTAGCCTGTTCATAACGTAACACGAATGAAGTCGTGCAGCTCACTATGAGAATTAATTACAAAATGCAAAGGAATAATAACCAGCTACTTATTACCTCCACGAGCCAGAACAAACGCAAGCCCAGTTGAAAATCACAAAGACAAACGAACAGGGAACAATGACCGAAAGTAGGTAGCTAGTTTCGTTAGTTCTTCACGTTTGCATGGTTATTTTGCTGTACAACCCTGTACCTTTCGAAGAAACTGCTTTGTTGTCGTGAGCATGCAATTTTGAAGTATAGTGCTTCTGCTTGATATTTTGTTTTCATTGACCTTGAATTATGTCGTCTGCATGCACTTTCCGTTCTATGTATAGAATGTTCATGGGAATCGTCAATATTGCACGACTCTTAATGCGAAGCATTAGAGTGTGCTCTACGATCGAAAAATTTTTTTTGCCCCATTTCTGTAACTGTTTTTATTGTTACACTCCTGCTAGTACACAGAACCTACTTAATTTATATACCATTGTATAGATGATTAAATGGAGATTAATACTGTACTTTTTAACAATTGATTTAATGCAGCAGAAATGGAAAAAGCATCAAAATAGTTGAAAAAAAAATCCTGTCCGTCAATTTATGAACCCTGAAAACATTGTAGCTTGCGATAAAATCAATTAATTGAGTCAATTTTTTTTTTATACATTCGTTTCAGCCGTAGAAGGAACCCTATTGAAAATGGCTCTTTTATTCAAAGTAGTTTAATTATAATTAATAAAATACTAACTAAAATATAATATCTTTATCTAAATATTTTCAACCTTGGTCTTGATGTTGCCTAGCAACCGCCAAGTAAATATCTTTGTCAGTCTTTGACATTACAACTTCATGAAAAGTGATAAATTGTTCATTTTTGTTAAAAACTATGTTTTGAATTTCTTTTTCGTTTATGAATGAGTGTATTGTATGAGGCGTGCACTTTTGGATTTTCCAAACTATTTCTTTCTTTGATCAAGTATTGACGAACATTACATTAGCAAATATCGATTCAGTCAATTTCAAATCAAGGTCTTATTACACTGACGCGTCTATGATTGACAGTAAGCTACGGCTGTTTGCATCCGTATTATTACGGTTTCTGTTATGATTCCGACCTATTGTTTTAACTGTGACTGCATTGTTCGTCTCAATCGCAAAATGTCCCTTTCGCAAAATCTTCATTTCTCAGAATATCTTTTTCGCAATTTGACCACTTCGACAAAATGTGTCTGTGCAGCCGCAGCAGTATTCCTAATCCTGTAAAACTATAGCCGTGATCGAGTTTTATGAAAATTTTATGGGAAGCGGAAATTACATTTTCATAATCTCAAGGGCCGTTGACAGTTTTCTTCATTTTACTAGGAATGGCTAATCAGATATCCCGATATCTGCAACTAACGACATAGGACTTATCAATTGGCAGGCAATTGGATTGGCCCGCAGTCTCCAAGAGGACCAGTGAATACCCCGTAATAGAAGCTCAAACAAGCACACAATGGTCGCTCGTCGCTACGGTCTGGCAACTCTAACATTATTTGCGGTTCGCTACCTATCCCCCAGGAGACATGATACCGGCCTTCCTTGTCTAGACGATGAAATAAGCTCAGGACCAAATTTCAAGTAAGTAATAAACTTTAAGCACAAGCGTATGGTTAAAATTAAAAGCCCGTATGTTTGCCAAACCCTTTAGACATCACTAATCTAATAATCTACTAATGGTTTACAGGCCAATTTAATCTGCACATCGAATATTATATTATGAAATTATCTAATAATTGGCTGTAGTGCTTGATGCGCCTACCATAATTACACCGAGAGCTCTCGACTAACAAAATAGTGATGTGTTGCTGCCGTCATTATTATTTTAAGCTAATTAATAAGCTTAAAATGTGCCTTATAATGAGTACCTGGTCAGTCACGCAAAACAAAAGCTTATGTATGTTAAAATAAACATGGCTACGAGTTCAAAGTTCGGATAATAGAACAGAGCGTATAGCGTATTGAACCTCGGACAATGGAGGAATGAAGTAAACAATAACCTGCTGACGACGGTTATAGAATTGCAATTTACATTAGCTTTACAAGTTGACGAGCATTCCTAAACCAACAAACAGAATAAATTAGTATTCTAGCCGCAAACAAAGGTCACCTGCTCCTAACAAGGTTATTTTCAGGCAAGCTTACTTAGATGTTACCCTTAGTTGGTACATTTATAACAGAATGCAGAATCCTTCTAAGGGGTAAAATAATGAGATTGACAATAATTTGATTCTCATTTATAGTGTTTCCAAGTGTAGGCCCGCACTCTGGCTTAATGCCGTCTAGACGGGTTTTTGCCCTGCAAATGTAGCAGGTGACTGAATTCCTACAAGTAGGAAAAAGCCGGATGCACTAAAGCCGCTTTTTGTACGAAAGGCTACTTCTTTATACATATGACGGCTATTATATATCGAACGTTCACGATGGAGGTGAATAGTTTCTTTTTTTGGTGGAATGATTTTATTATTAAAAATTGTTTGAATATAAAACATTATCTAGTTAAATTCTATCATTCAATTCCCAAATAACGAGTCTTCCTTCCGCTGGCTGGGTTAAATGAAAGGTCTGCATTGTGTATGGATAAATCACAAACAAGTGTCGACCTAACTTAACAATGACACAACACGTATCGTGTCATGATTCATCCCAATTTATGCGACACAATAATAATTGAAAATTGGAGATTCTGAGTAAGTACTGCTGTTGCCCAAAGGAAGTGACAGATACTGATAGCCTGATGTTTTATTAAATAATTATTTTGATATCACCATTTTGCATTGTCGGCAAATACGTGTGCGTCAGGATGACTGGACCAAGAGAGATTTTAGAAGATTGAGCAATACCAAATTTTTGTACCTATTTGGTACCAAATATAAAAAAATTGGTACTTCGCTAAAGAGGGAAAACTATTACGAAGAAAGTAGCCAGCCATTCAGACTTCAGAACCTCAACATATATTTTTTTCATATTTTTTCAATACACCAATATTCGGTGATGCACCCAACATTGCAGTAACATCATCATTCTCCTGCCCTTATCCCAATTTTATATGGGGTCGGCGCAACATGTCCCTTTTTTCCATACTTCTCTATTAGTCGTCATCCCAGAGTCACTCCCTTCCTAGCCATATCATCTTTCACACAGTCCATCCATCGTTTCTTTGGTCTTCCCCTTATCTTATAGCCATCGACATTCATACTCAAAACTTTCTTCACGACATTTTCCTCATTCCTCCGCATCACATGCCCATACCATGACAACCGATTTCCGCACATATTGATGATTAAATTATTCATCATTCAAAGAAGCAAACGTTTGTACACCTTCTTATGAAATTCAGCATATTTTAGTGAGAATAACAGCTGGTACTACTAATCAATCTCGCAACACTACCAAGATATTCACTTTCGCCAAGATTTTTACAAATGAACCTTTCACCCGATATAGTATCATCAAAAGTGAATGCTATGAATTCGCTACGGGTTACATTGGCACATCAACCACCTGTTCATTTCAGATTGCCAATTTTATTTTAATCGTTATTTTTACAATATTTATTCGTTTAGTAAGTACCTATTTATATAGTACCTGGTTGACCGAATTCTGCTCGGGTGAGAATAGAGAATGCTCATTTAATATTATAGGATAGTTTACACTAATTCCGTGTATAGTACATACTAATTCCATGCTGCCATCATAGTAGGTACTTACTAATTCCATGCTGCCATGTCATTTTTCTAAGGTATCTTGTACTAAACTTTGAGCGACCGAGCTTTGCTCGTGTGAAAATACGGAGAAAACGAATTTTCCCAGATATGAGACCTAGCTAGATCGATCTTTCGCCTCCGTAAACCCCTATATTGCAACTTTCATCGATATCGTTAGAGCCGTTTTTGAGAACGTGATTTCAAAATATATCCATACTTATACTAAAATTGCTCGTTTAATAGTATAGGTAGGCTGTGTTTGTACTTTATTGGATGGATTCCTAGACTGTGACGTTTTCAGATAATCGTACAAATAGAAAAGACCTAGTATCCCCAGCGTTGCCAGAGACTACCTAATTACAGACAGGCATTCGATATTTCGATCAAAAGCATTATCTCGTCCAGACGAACGAATATCGGTCTAATTCAATAGGAATCGTTTGTTGCAAGGTTTCTATGAGAAGATGTGGAGATCTAAATTGTATGTCTAAGCCCACATGACATCGTGATCACGAAGATTTGTTATTGCGTCGGCTCATTTGGATGCGATGTGAGCTGAGCCCGTAATGGATGGCGATTAAGTCTCGCGCCGTATAAATAGCAGGGGACACGAATACCCTGGTGTTGCAGCAATTTTGAAGAAATAGCGACAGCACGTGGTCTGACTTTAAATATGCACGTCATAAAATGACGCTTTGTGAAGGCATATGCATACGTTTTATTGTAATGGATATGACTCAAAACTGAAATGATTCACTATTGTTTTGACGGCAATTAAAATTAAGTATTGGTAAATTCGATTCGACGTGCCTTTTAAAGTTAAACGCTGTGGTTTTCTGTCTTGAACAGAAGCTGTTCTTGGCGGTAAATAAATGCTGTTATTTAACTGTACGGCCTATCTCTACTCTCTACAGTTATTGTATGATGTTATTTAACATGCTAGCTGTAATTTATTTATAATAATTTGAACATTCTATTTCATGTTCAAAGGTTATATAAACTTATTTAGTCACAGTTACATGAAGAGATAAATATTACCATTTTGGTAATAACAGTCAGAGTGAGCCATATCCGTTATTATAAACAATTGAACTCTACGAAAGTGTGACCCCGGTCCGCGGTATTATATAACATTTATTTAGTAACAGATTAACTTTCTATGATTTTTAAACATCTAATAATGTAACGATCTAAAGACGACATCACGCTACGATTCCACAAGAGGCGTATCGAACATCGAATGATTTGCCTTTAAATGCGATTTCATTAACCATTCGTTAGATTGTTTAAATGAAGAAATTCATCTGAAGTGGTCCTAAATAACGAATATTTAGTTCGTCAATATAAAGTGATATAGCATGGTTGAAACACAATTTAAAAACTGTGATCAATGGGAGTCGATGAAAAGGGCCCACATCGATCCGGGTTCAGACAAATCATGGGGTGATATATCAAACCTGTATTGCTGCTTTTGAATTTATTGATACATGACCGAAAGATTGAGCAATAAAAAAGTCAATAACATTTCTCAATGAGGGGAATATTTTGAGCTTGGTTGTTACGCGTTGTTCATCAATATGACGTGAGTTGCCACATGTGACTAATTACTCAATGTTTAAAATACATCTCGACAAATGAGAAGCACATATCGACTGTCGCAACAAACACTATCGAAACTGCAAAATATCGATTTTTGCTTTTTTACATAATTGAAAAGAGAATTTAAAACTACGTCGGATACACCAAAAATTATAATTAAAAAGTCGTTATTAAAGAAGTTTTTAATTGAACAAAACCGATACAGAACATGTTGCGCGACGAACATCCTTGGAAGTGGTACTTACAATGATGTTCCGTGCAAGCGTCCCGAACCTACCAAAACCGTCAGAAGTTGTGCAAATTTGCTAAATAATGGTAGTTTAAGTAAAGACACTTTCCTGCGTATTTTGAATGTACTTGTTACAACAATACCGTGTTGTTTTACTTGAAATAATATAGTGGTTTTACTGTATTATTAGGACACGAGCCCGTAATTCGAGGATATAAAGTAACATAATTGAAAGTGGTAGTTTCGATAATGTTCAATAATTATGATGATAAATACATCTGAATATTTATCGAAAGTGGTAGTTTCGATAATATTCTTATAGTTTTGATAATATGTACAGTTTTCTGACTATCGAAACTGTCAATTTCGATGTTTTTTTGGTTAGTAAATATATTGAATCTACCACTTTCGATTAAATTTTGGCTATTATAATCGTAAAACATTATCGAAAGTGAAATATTTAGAAAAGTATATGAAATATGAAATTTGTTGTCAAGGAAAAAAAAACTGTATAAAATTTACTATTTATTCTATACATCATTTTATTGAAGTTAATAATACGAATTATTCTACATCGAATTAAAACTTTAAACTCCTCTCCTTTAAAGTACGTGATTTGAAGTTTCGATAGTGTTTGTTGCGGCAGTCGATATGAGACTGTTCCTCGTGTTACAAACTATTTATAGTTAATTAGTAAAAACAAATCAATGAACTTTAACTAACATTTATGAAATTAAGCACGCCCCTAAAGTAGCAACTTTTAATGAATCACTTAAAAGAAGTAGAATACATAATTTTCACTAGGTTAAGGGCACAAATCTAGACTCCGGGCTTGTCAATTCAAGAATTACGTGAGGAAATCGGGGGCATTACCACACCAAATATATTCCCCGTGACTTAAAACAGTTGCGCCATGTAAAATTATTTTAAACCTTCTGCGGTCATTAACGAGACACAATAGAATTTTAATTGTTATGCCCCACCTGATGTCCACTGTAACGGTCAAGTTTTCAATTAATATTTACTACATTAAATAGCGTCAGGAATAAGGAAAAACAAGTTTACCACCAGAGCTGCGTATTAGTCACATAAAATCACTACTTCGCAAACGATTCCAATTGTATTATTTGTGCAATCATCTTGATGAAATCTATTGAGAGTGGACTATAAATCTAAATCAAGTAACCATGCAGCGAGCAATCATGTAATTCAAACTGCAAAGGTCTATTTGCAATTTCATCAATTGCTTATATGCCTGTTATATAGGCGTTGTTATTTAATTAGGGAATTTTGTAGCATTGTGTTTATTCTTAGCTACATAACATGGCAGAGGTACAGTTCGGATCCTTCACGTGACATTGGCGGCACGTAACGAAAGCGAGCACGCGAATCCTTAGAGACTTTCCCCTATTAATTCACTTTCCCGACGCCGCTGTTTGACTCCAATTTCGTAGAGAGATCGATTCGGTGTTGTTATCTTTTGATTGCCAATATTCTAGACACGTATTTCTTCTTAGTCTAGAAGTCTTGTTTACGATGTCATGAACTTAATATAGGAAAGGTTTACGAATAGGTACAAGCGTAAAAAATATGAAAATGTTTGTTCAGAGAAGTGATTATTAAACATTTGCATGGCATTTGAAAAAGAAAGGCTTCCGTCATAATGTTGGTAATTACCCACACAAGTGTTGTTTAAAAGTTAAAGTTCACCATAACTCCATAGCCGCATTAGGTTGGTTGACTGTGGGTTGAGTTACGCAGGCGGTCGGTGCCACGTGACTCACGTGAACAAACAGTACCCTCGACAAGTGCACGCTGGGGCGGATGCATTTACAAACTTTGCTTCCGCGTCCCCACTAAAATATTATCTTTACGTATCGACAAAAATAAACCTACGTAAGGTGTAGTCGAGACACCACATAATTGGCTACAAAATGTAGTTAAAAGGTTCTAAAATATTGAAAGCTTTTTAAGAGACATTTAATTTATAAATAAACTAAGAGTCCAGTGACTCAGAAAATAAACAAAAATACCTTGAAGATGGACAAAAATACATACAGAAGATACAATAATTCTGAGAAGTCTTTGACAGACAAAGTCTGTGTCAGTATATTTTGAAAAGACCCGTTTACACAGACTATCTACAAACGTACTAAGTAAAGAAACTAAATAGGTTCCGGTCGGAGAGAAGTAAACCACACGACTTGACACAACGTTTTAAATATAAAACCGTCAGTTTAAAATGTAGAGTTAATGTTTCTAACAATAGCTTTCAGGTCAATACTTAGCCCTTAACGACACGGTCCATCGGCTAATGGTGTGGCTAATGTATGCCGAGCTATAAATATATAGCCTATATTATTAGGGCGCAGGCGTTTTCATATAGGTAATTTATTAGCTATGCAGCTTTAGCGACGATTAATAAAATTTTGATAACACGCTAACGAGAATACATTAGTATTCTTTGAGATATCAGAACTCACAATTTATAGAAATGATTGAACATGATTAGGATTGAGTTTATTACCAGAGTTTTACTAATGGGATTTTAATGTATCAATCATAAATAATCATAATTTAGTAACATTTAGTTTTATTACGCCGCATTAGATTGGACCGGTTTGCAATGCACGCGCGCCGAGGTGAATCGCCTCAGATCGTAATGTGAACAGTTCCTGGCAGTGTTCCCAACCGCAGCAACATATTATACTATTGTCATTGCACGCAGACGTACTGCTAAAAGAGTAAACGACCTTCACACCCATACCAACTGGAGAACTAGACTTCCGTTAATATCATACCGATGCTAAATTAATTCAATTCACGCTCAGCCCAGGGTTACATCTACGAAGACATTGGGTAAACAAATAATTAGCCAAGACTATTTGCATCAAAATAGTTTCATCAACAAATCAAGTGACGAACATTAGGTCAAGGAATATTATAAAGTTCAATTGGAAGCAGCATCGTTGAAACCCAGCTACAAACTGAGCCCTTGTTATGATTGTGAAAATAATTTAATCAGTCCGATTTTTGCCATATTGAGGAATTGATTTATTTCGATTTTCTATCCTTTCCTATCCTATTTTAAAGCACTCATAATTATTGAAGAGATCAAGGCTCTACGAATTTGAATATAATTTTTTAAATCACGAAGGCTTTGCCGCGGTCTACAAAGTGAAATTTCTGGGCAATTGAACTCGCAATTACGTCCAGAGCAGTCGTTTTCATTAAGCACTTCAGAAGCTTCAACATCTATAGAAAATTATTCTTTTACTTTATGTATGCGTTGCAACCGAAAGGCAACCGGGAAGGGTTCCAACTAGGTGTATTTTTGGTACTTTTAGTGGCTGGCCCAGTGATATTTACCATCTAGAATTGTCTGCCAGCTCAACTATTATTGGAGTTACCATTTTTGAATGAACTGTGACCTTTCGCGACTTTACGTTCCTTGAACCGCAATAAGATACAAAATTCTTGTGACGCTGCATGCATTGAATATGATGAATGAATCCCAAGATTTGTACTAGCCCCGGGAGCCTCATGCTTCATAGGGCTACAGAGGCCATTGCATATCAAGGAGTAGACCGGGGGGCGCGGTAATGGTAGGGAAGATGTGCCCTTAGGATATGGAAGGATTTGCGAGCCGTACCGGAACCGGATATTCATCCTAGAGTAGACAATGCAATAGTGGAGAGACGCGTGATAATTATCTATGGATGGGCATCTTTTTACGACGGCACTGCTAGATTATCAGAACAACAGATCCAGCTTCACTGGTGCATCTGCTCTTTGCTGTATAAAATGTCTTCGTCTGAGGTTTTGGCTGCTATCCGTTTCAGGTTTCTTGTAAATTTCGCTAGCATTCTTCTCAATCTTATCTCGGTCTTCAGCCGTGTTCATCCAAAAAATGATTTCCTTGTCGAAGAAAGTCATGTCCTGTTTAAGGTTGCCATTTCATGGGTAAATATGTCGGCCGGCTTTCTTGGATTTAATCTTTTACTGCGCTGCATGCATTGAATATGATGTCAACATAAAATCCAAAATATCGTGTCAGATGATATCCAATATTTAGATATCTTATATCGTCACCAAGTGTCCTTACTTATAAAGATTTAATATCAACGCATTTATAAATTACATTCATGCATATTTTATTACAAATCTTTCGAAAACTGGGCCAAGAACAGTATTGAAACATGCTGAACGCAGCCGCAACGGCGAAAGGAGGATGAACTTAAACTTCTCTAAAATACTTTCAAGGATGCAGTGGCTAACAATGGGCGATATAATGTAATCTATGGAAACGATTAATTGCTAGTTTCCACATAAGTTACTGAACCTCAACAATGTATCGCGAAATTAGTAAATTTTTTTTCTATACATTAAGTATCGACGCTAAAGAACCCGGTAGACTAGAACTGGCGTTGTGAAAGTAATTAATTACTGCCAACTTATCATTGACACGAAATCTAAGTGCGATTTCTATAGTTTTTTCGTGTTCAACGTTTTAATTATTGGTTAGTGCAGAAGTGATTTAGTATTACCTAATACGTATTAGTTCAAAATAACGATAGCAGGTAGCACGTATTTTAAGATTCCTAGTATCGCTGAGTTAGCCGGTATTTTATAACCAGTTTCGAATACTTTATTATGATATTATACATGCAGACAGTGCATTTGCACGAACCGCTCCAGTTAACGCAGACTTTGCTCATTTTTTCACGTATATTGTGCAATCATGTAACACAATGTATGTTATGTTAATTACATATCTTTGATTTTATTATACTTCAATCTCGTCCTAGTTCAGTAGTGATATCTCCATATCGATACTAATCAAAGTACTTGTCGTTACTAAATTTTAATACTTTATACACACAACGTTAATATACAAAAATCTTTTATTATTTATTCATACAGTACTATTCACAATCATACACTAAGTTAATATCATTATTACACAAGACTTTTGTACTCTCTTGAAATAGTAGGGAAACTTAATCAAGATAACTTGGCTGAGAGAGGACCATACGATTTTACGCGAGATTCTGTCCGTAATAACTTTTGCAATCTCTTCCGCCACGTAGAAACTTTGTTTACAGACAAACTTGACTCTTCCTTGTGACTTAATTAAATCACGAATAGTTCCTTAAAATTGACCTTATTTATTTCAATAGCCTTTTTGACTTTAACTCTCTCGTTTTTTGATAATACTTCGTTATGAGCGAAACCAGGTGTTTCAAACGCCCAGTAACAGCAGCTTTCTTTCGTTCTCCCCTCTACCTCTGGAAATTATAGAACTATGCATTGTATCTTTCAGTTTTCATGTAACAGTGCAGAAAAAAACTTCAATCGTCTACAATAAAACGCGACACATAAGTACTTTAAAGTACCGACGCCGACGTCGTTGTATCTAGCTTCATTTACTGGGTTATAAATAGAACGATCACAAAAGATCTGCGTTTTTATTCCAAATTCTTCAGTGATGTAATCCGCTTACATTCACTTGCCATTTAAGGAAATAGGCTATCTTAGCTATCTTAGGAAATCTATAACATTAGAAGTTTCATCTACATCTTTATTATTTCCTAGAATATAATTCCTGTTTATTTAGCGCCTGATGTGGTAATGACATAAGAATGTTCTAACGTAGAATGACATCAGTTGAATGCGGCTAGGCTACGTGGAACGCGACCTTCAGGTGTGGCTGGTGAAGTGAATAACAACATGTCACAGACTTTGTATAAGTGATTGTTACATTAGTTTAATGCAATGAGAAGGTATAGGTACAGTTAGGTAGGTACTACATAGACTAAGGTGCGGTTACAATGACAGTTTAATCGATTACCATGGAGACAGGGCAATCATTGCTCGGTTTTCATGATAAGACTTGGCTGTGTTAAGAATTTGTGACAGAAACTAAATCAATCTGCCTAGCTTTTTTCCCTGTTTGGGGTCAGCTTCTAGTCTATGAATACCAGTATTTTACAAGGAGCGACTGCCTATCCGACCTCCACAACCCAGTTACTGGCTAATACGATACCCCTTGGTAAGACTGGTTGTCAGACTTTTGGGCTTCTGACTACCCGTAACGACTGTCAAAGATTTACGAATGACAGCCGGGACCACGTGCTTTCCGAGGCACGGTATTATGTAATACGTATTGCTTGAAGTATTAGGTCAAAGACGACTATAATTTTATTGTGAATTTGTCAAGTTTACGAACCAGCTAAACAATTCTTCGTGAATTGTGACATGTACGCTATTCAATGTAGGTACTTAGTTTGAGGAAATATGAAAGCATGAGCTGTAAAATTATGAAGATTTACCCATTATGTAAACATGACTTATTGGGTAAAACTTCAGATCTTTGATGTGTAACATTATTTCCTAACGCTTTCCTGCAACCTCGCTTTCGTACAATCTCGCTTTCTTGCAATCTCGCTTTCCTACAATCTCGCTTTCTTGCAATCTCGCTTTCCTGGAATCTCGCTTTCCTACAACCTCGCTTTCCTGCAATTAGTGGGAGTGATTTTGTGAAAAGGGACGGAAGTGTGAAACAGGAACCCGGGGAAGGCGCTCTATTTGATTTGACCAATGAGCGGGCGCGGACTATAGTTGGCCACAGCATCAACCCATTTTCTGAGAGGTTGTAAACAGGATGATGATGATGCTGAAGATGATGACGATGACAATGACGATGGCGACGACGATGACGACGGCGATGGCGATAACGATTGTTTATATCATATTATGTGCGTCAGCCAAGATCTCGTGTGATGTTACACATCATAATATGACACTACTGTAGTATGTAAGGCGCATTTATATTTTTACCAGAAATCAGATTTTTTGTTAATTGATGCTAATGTAGTCAAAAACATGACTGCAATTAGGAACCAAAGACTATTAATGTTTCACACGAAGTAAGGGTAAAAAGTGAAAATAATTGAACCGGATTAAAAAACAACCACAGCCGCGGTTAATAACCCATGAGGCAGAAGTTTTAATAAAGATTTCATATACGGTTTCTACACTACTTAGTTGTTATAACCCAGCGAGCGTGTTTCCTGCGAGTTAAAATAAGTACTGTAAAAATAATAAAATGATTCACCGGTTTCCACGCACAAACGAAAGGGTACTTTGGCCTTTGCCTTTTCCAACTGAACTTTTAATAACCCTTTCTGGGTTTACTTGTACTTAATCATGATTGTAAAACGTCTATCAATACGATCACTCTACTAAAAATGTTTTAAGTAAACTCTTTTGGTTTTAAATTCATACACAGGTAGGTCTTTACATGCCTGTGAACCTGCAGAATGTGTAAATTCAATTTAGTGCGCAAAATAAACTCTTATTCATTATTTATTTATTCTTTTGCGCCCACATCTTGTTGCTAATTATCATCTAAAACACAACGCGTTGAAGTGAACAAACTTCGCACAAGTTCTGTTAGAAGTCCTCATTTTAGAAAATATTATTTTGCATCTATGTAACATGGATTGTGTTGTCTACGCAAGTGACTCAGCGGGCAGTACTGGGCAACTATAGAACTTTATTACACTTAATTTACTTGCGACTGGCATTCATTCTTTCCAAGAAAGGTGGCGGGTATCATGGTCGAACGCCGGCTGATTATAGATGAAAAAAAAAAGATTTTTAATCTGAATGACAACTATGTATCTATAAAAACATTTATTGTATTGGAATTTATTCTGTTTCCAACCTTGTGAATAGTTCTTTCTTCTCGACGCTGCACATTCGTTATTTTATTACCTAGTTGCAGTTCGCACTTTGCAGTGAATTGATCGGTGAGTCGATGACGTTTTGACGACCTACATGACCTCCAGTCGCCACCACCGCATTCTTGACCCACACACTCACTCCCAGTCTCACAGATATTGAGCGTCACACGAGGAAAGTAACGTTACCTCGGCAAAATTCCGTCAATTTCTCAAGTTCAATTCGTTTAAATTAAAGTTCGTCTTTCTTACCCCACCACCTTGAAGCGTGACGTCAAAGAACGCTTACCTGAAAAAGAATAAAAAAATCGTTAATATTGAGTGACGCAAAAACATCGGTGGGATTTACCAACATCGATTAGTCATAAAAACCCGGTATCATATCAGACGGATGTTTTTAGAGTTACGGGAACCCGTTATTTAGATAACATTTCTAGCATAAAAGTTTTGAATTTCCTGCTTTTTTTACTATCAGCGTATTCTGTTCAAGTTATAATAATCATTCAAAACTCTGTAATGTAACAAAAACCTGCTGCAAGGGATAACAATAACAAAAACAGGCGATGTAAGTGCAGCACATTGGGGTGCTCTCGGCCCGGGTTACAAAAAGACGAAGCTGCACAATGGGTTCATATTTCCGGCCTGCGGTCACGGAACGAGTGCCACTGCCGAACAACTTCCAAAGATTTTCGTTTCGCACAGGCTCCAACAATCCGCGCGTAAATTAAGGCAGACTGTAAATCTGGCTAACTGCCAAAAAGGGAAGAACGCAGAGACATTAGTGATTTAACTACTTGGCCAGCGAAACCGCTTGATGTCCGTTTTCAATAAATATATAGTTGGTATTGAGGGTGTGTAGTAGGCAGAGTAATAAAGTAAAGTCAATCTGCTTAGGTACTCACGGTTTATTGAGTAACTCACACACACACAACACAGAAAACAGTCAGAAGGAGAATAGTCACAAATTCACAATACGATAAGCACACACGATAGTCACGACACAATGATAACAGTTCAGGGATGATACACGTAAACAATAGGCGTTCAAGGTGTCATAAAATTATGCACAGCTGAGGGACGCGTGAGCAAGTTCCGACTAAAGGTCGCGGCAAGGTGATCGAACGTTCGCGACCTCACACCTCCCACTTTGGCGCATCCCGGCTACGACACGATGACGTAGCTCGCCGTGCGCGAGTCCAGTAGCTTACGTTACCGGTGGCGCGTCATCAACCGATATACATGTTTGATGGTGGTGAATGTGAATGTATTGTTGACTGATTTATTATGTACTTATATTTAATAATTATTATAAATGAATGTAAATAAATATTATTATTGTGTTTGTATATAAGTGTGTATTATTGTGTAAGTTTATAATATATAAATGAATAAGTGGTATGGTAGGTATGTACCCCACACCACCCCCCTCCAGAGACCGTCAAGGGCGATAAAAATCTGGGAATCTGACACGACGTCCGGAACGAGTTGTGTACTCCTTTTGTTGTACACCTATATCTGGAGTTGGAGTATCTTCTACCGGGTCAGCTTTGTCGGCCAATATGTAGGCTGGCTTAAGGCGGTCTATGGAGACCGTGACCTCTTTACCCTTAAATAAAATTTTAAAAACTTTATCGCTCCTATGCAGAACTTTGTGAGGACCTGTGTAAGCTGGTTGCAGCGAACCACGTAATGCGTCTTCACGAAGGAACACGTGATCAGTGGTCTGCAGATCCTTAAAAACAAATATGCTCGTCTTGTTGTGACGGGAAGCTGGAGTTGGTTGCAGCTTTTGGGCAAAATTGCGGATGCGCGCGGTAAATTCCGTAATGTCGGTCGTTCCGACATCTGATGGAGTAAAAAATTCTCCTGGGAGTCTTAGCTGCTCGCCGTAAACTAGTTCGGCGGAAGACGCTTGGACATCCTTTTTGAATGCGCTCCTTATACCAAGCAATACCCACGGCAAAGACTCTGTCCATTTGTCATTAGCATGACACATGATGGACGCCTTGAGTTGCCTGTGAAACCGCTCGACCATGCCATTGCACGCTGGATGGTATGCAGTTGTCCGCTTGTGCTGAAAGCCGCAACATTTTGACAGTTGGTCGAACAGAGCCGACTCAAATTGACGGCCTCTGTCCGTAACAATGTCAGTAGGACAACCAAATCTGGAAATCCATCCAGACAGCAACGCTTTAGCTACTGTCTCGGCAGTAATGTCGACAATAGGTACGACCTCTGGCCACCTGGTAAATCTGTCGACTGCCGTCAGACAGTATCTAAAGCCTTGTGACATTGGAAGCGGGCCCACAAGGTCGATGTGGATCGTGGTGAACCTGGCGCGTGGGAGATGATACGTCCCTAATGGTGCGGAAACGTGACGGCTCACCTTAGCCCGCTGGCATGCGAGGCAAGCTCGCGCCCACTCCCTGCAGTCCTTCCTGACGCCTGGCCAAACAAAGCGCTCTGCAATTAATTTGGCAGTCGCTGAGACGCCTGGGTGACTGAGGGAATGTAAGCTGTCGAAAATTTGTTTCCGCAGCATTTTGGGTACAAATGGCCTGGGGGACGCTGTACTGACGTCACAGTACACGAACGAACGCTCCCCAGGAGCTTGTACCTTTTTCAGGACTAGTGACGACCCTTCCTGAAGAAGCTTCTTCAGTTCCGGATCTGACGCCTGTGAGTTCGCGAGGATGTCAAGATTGACCGGAGCTTGGAGCTCTTCCACGCGTGATAAGGGGTCAGCCACAACATTGTCTTTGCCGGAGATGTGTCGTATGTCGGTGGTAAACTGGGCTATGAAGTCTAGGTACCGGAATTGCCTTGGCGAACAGTTCTTCTTCCTTTCGTGGAATGCGAAACTGATCGGCTTATGGTCCGTATATACGACGAAGTGTCTAGCCTCCAGCATGTGACGAAAGTATTTGATGGCCTCGTAAATGGCCAGCAGTTCCCTGTCATAGGGAGAATACTTTGCTTGCGAAGGGCTGAGCTTTCGGGAAAAGAAAGCTAATGGCTGCCAACCGTCGTCGCTGAGCTGCTGTAGCACCGCGCCGATTGCAGTATCCGACGCATCGGTGACCAATGCGAGTTTGGCATTGCAATCGGGGGGAGCTAATAAAGCAGCATTAGACAGGCTTTCCTTGCAGTCCTCGAATGCCTGCAAAGTATTCTCCGCAAGACATATAGGATGCGAGCCCTTTACGTTGCCGATCAAGAGGTTGTGTAGCGGCGCCTGAATTTGAGCTGCGTGGGGCAAGAAACGCCTATAAAAATTTATCATGCCCAAAAATCGACGCAACTGACGAACATCTTTCGGCGGAGGGAACTTCTTGATGGCGTCAACCTTACCGTCAAGTGGTTTGGTGCCCTTTTCGGAGATGTGGTAACCTAAGAAAGTTACTTCCGGAACACCAAAAACACACTTGGACGTGTTGATCAACATGCCGAAGTCCTTCATCCTGCTGAAAATGATGCGTAGGTGCTCCTCGTGCTCTGCTTCTGTCCTGGAGAAGATCAAAAAGTCGTCCAAATAGCAGTAGCAGAAGTCTAGCCCTCTGGTCATCTCGTCGACAAACCGTTGAAAAGTCTGGCCTGCGTTGCGCAGACCAAACGTCATGTACGGGAATTCGTACAATCCGAACGGTGTGGTGATCGCCGTCTTCGGGATGTCGTCCTGGCTGACAGGTATTTGATTATAGGCTTTCACGAGGTCGATGGTGCTGAAAAATCGACAGCCTGAAATGCTATGAGCAAAGTCGTGTATATGCCTAATCGGGTACCTGTCAGGAACAGTTCGGGCGTTGAGCATGCGGTAATCTCCGCAAGGTCGCCAACTGTTGTCCTTTTTCGGGGCGAGATGGAGTGGGGATGACCAAGGACTCTCCGAGGGTCTGGCAGTTCCGTTGGCCAGCATCAGCTGGAACTCCTGTTGAGCAATTTTTAATTTGTCTGGCGCTAATCGCCGAAATGAAGAAGATACTGGGGGGCCAGGGGTCGTGCGAATATGGTGTACAGTGTTATGTGGTGTAGTGCGTAGTGTACCGGCGGGTCGGGTGATGTCGGGAAAGCTTTCTAAGATTTTGTGATACCTTGAATCACCAGAAGTAACCTTTACAGAAAATAAAGACGAATCTGAGTGATTCGAGGCTAATGCAAAAACATTGGTACTACTGTCAATTAACCGTTGATTACGACAGTCAACGGTCAAAGAGTAAAAACACAAAAAGTCTACTCCGATAATCGGTTTTGTCACTTCTGCTACCACAAAACGCCACTTAAAGTCTCTACGAAGTCCTAGATTGAGGTTAAGTTCGAGGAAACCATATGTTGGAATGGGCGTCCCATTCGCGGCCACGAGTTGGTAGTTCGTGGGTGCGCGACGATCGCTGAGCAGACGACGAGGGTAGACACAGAGGTCGCTTCCAGTATCGACCAGAAACTGCGTCTTCGTGCTTCGGTCTGCGACGAATAGGCGACCAGTAGAAGCGGGGCAATCGTCTGTCGCCATTACCGACTGCCCGCGGCGTTTCCCTTCCTGTAGTCGCAGGGCTTAATGCAACGCTTGGCCTTCTCACCATGCATTGAATGGTACCAGCATTGAGGGTGCCTCCGGTAGCTTGAGTCGGAGCGGTTTGAGGATCGGTGGCGTGAGTTGCGTCTCGTGTCGCGATCACGGCTGTGCGATCGATTCCGAGGTCGACTGTCACGCAGCTGCACCGTCAGGTCTTTCATGGCACGCTTGAGCTCTGCGATTTCGGCTGCCATCTCACTTACGGAGGGTCCTGCTGCCGAAGTTGAAGCAACGTGGCTTGGTGCTGCGACGATATCCTGGACGCGGTCTGCCAGCTCTGCCAATGCCTCCAAGGTGCTATGGGGCTGCGATGCCAGTAGGGGCTGGATACTGCTGGGCAGACGGCTGCTCCAAATGGTGCGCACGAAATCCTCGGGCACGGTTGGTCCAGCTAATCCCTGCAGATGGCGAAGAAACTGCGACGGCTTCCGGTCTCCCAGCTCCTCATGCATCAGCAGCTGCTTTACCTTCTTCTCCTGGGAGGCTGAGAGGCGCTTCACCAATTCGGTCTTCAGCTTCTCGTACCGGTTGGTTGCAGGAGGGGACATAATGACGTCCTTCACCTCCTTCGAAAATTGTGGGTCGAGATGGCCGACCACATAATTAAATTTGGTGACGTCATTCGTCACCCCTGCATTCTCGAACTGTGCTTCGATTTGCGCGAACCAGATGTCCGGTTCCTCTGGCCAAAACGGCGGCAGCTTCAGCGACACACGATAAACGTCGTGCACAGTGGAAACGCGCATCCCCTTTTTGTGCGATCGCTGCGTTACATGTTTCGCCGGCTGCGATGACGCGGTGTGCTCGGACTCACTATCACTCATCCTTAAAGTGTTCGACTCGGGGTCACCAGTATAGTTGGTATTGAGGGTGTGTAGTAGGCAGAGTAATAAAGTAAAGTCAATCTGCTTAGGTACTCACGGTTTATTGAGTAACTCACACACACACAACACAGAAAACAGTCAGAAGGAGAATAGTCACAAATTCACAATACGATAAGCACACACGATAGTCACGACACAATGATAACAGTTCAGGGATGATACACGTAAACAATAGGCGTTCAAGGTGTCATAAAATTATGCACAGCTGAGGGACGCGTGAGCAAGTTCCGATTAAAGGTCGCGGCAAGGTGATCGAACGTTCGCGACCTCACACCTCCCACTTTGGCGCATCCCGGCTACGACACGATGACGTAGCTCGCCGTGCGCGAGTCCAGTAGCTTACGTTACCGGTGGCGCGTCATCAACCGATATACATGTTTGATGGTGGTGAATGTGAATGTATTGTTGACTGATTTATTATGTACTTATATTTAATAATTATTATAAATGAATGTAAATAAATATTATTATTGTGTTTGTATATAAGTGTGTATTATTGTGTAAGTTTATAATATATAAATGAATAAGTGGTATGGTAGGTATGTACCCCACAAATACTTTGTCCAGTTCAGCTATTGTTTTAAGCAAGCATTTTAATATTTAAAAGTATTCTTTATCAGAAAATAATGCAGTAATTAACTGAATGCTGTCAATACACCAGTGGCATAATTATTATTTAACACATGTGAGTTAAATATAACTGCTGGACATGAATCAACTGTTGTAATGATTAATGTGTGGGTAAAACGCGTTGTTTGGAATTCTCAACGACTTTAATGCTAACACAAATAAAAGAAGACACAAATTAATTTCAATTAAACGAACATGCGCAAGTTCCTACAAATAAAACGACTTGTATGTCCGTCGCCATTATACTTCGATAACGAACGAGGGTCAAACAGGAGTATGAGCAAAAAATATTCGCAGAGGAATCTAATGAGACAGTTAGTATGGGAGCTGTGGACCGTGGAACATGCAAGCCGGGCCGGCCAACGCCCCCACAAAATTTATCGCTGCTGTTGACATCGACCTACGATGGGATTTGAAACGCTAATCAAAGATACCCCCTCAAAACTCCGACAACAATGACGCCAGCACACGAATAACAATTATTTTACAGAGACGCATAGAATTTTAAAACGCTATGTCAATGTAAGAAGTTTAAATTATAAATTTCTACCTTCATTTTTAACGTCCCACGGACGGAGATTATCAGTAAATGATACATAGTAATTTACATACATGCAGTTTCCCTTTTGACCTATACCACAGACACCACAGTAATATACCGTGCCTGTACAGCGAATAAAGTCGTCATGTACAGTTCACATTCACATGGTATTGTAATCTTTATATACAACACCCGTTTAAATTGAATAGATCATTAATTTGTTATGTAACAACAACAAACACTGAAACATGTCTGAAACTTAATTAGAATTTCTAATCTTACAATAGTTTACGCAATTGGACGTTAAGCAGGATTTCACATCCTTTACATATAGGTGATTAACGAGTGATTTATGTAAACACGATTTCTTTTATTTATACTGAATCAGTAATTAAATACTAATAAATGTAGCATTCTAACTTTTTCTTTATTGCTATCGAAAATTATTATCCTTATTGCATGACAATTCGTTCGAGTTCTCTTATATAATGGAATCCATTCATTAATGTAATCATTGTCTGCGAAGCTAACTGTTCTAGTTTCACGATGCTTTGAGTTTCCACACAGTTCATTATAAGAATACAATTGGTGCTCACACCAAGCTAACTCGCATATATTGTACATTACTCTGATGACAGCATGCACTTGCGAACTTGGGTTGTGTTGTACATCTCACAGTTCAATAATCTCATAACATCAAACAGACATCATAATCTTCATCTAGATTTTATTTTTAAAAACGTTCGTTGGCAATAAGGAATGAGGAAAACAATTTGGAATACTTATCATGGAGGTTCATTTTCATTAAATTTTATGCACTTGCATTCAGGAAATAAACAGACAATACAGCAGCATATTTAAAAACAAAATATATGAAGAGGGTGAACAGATAACTTTGTTTAGTTCCTTCGGTCGTTCCTTTTCTTTCAAGAGAGAGATAAATATGATAAAGGAAGCCATATGGCGGGGCACATGTTGAATAACTATAACCATCGACATTTTTACGCTGGCCGTGACCGTGGGTGTTGAACCTCTGGAGAGCTTAACGTCCTGACTTAATTGGTTTATCTTTATAGTTTACTACTTTAGTAAACCAGCTTAATTTTATGTGAACACATTAAAATCCAAAGATAGAGATACAGGTTGATTTTGAAATCAAACATGGTAAATTAAGAGTCCAGGATTATTATTATGTAGATAGACTTAACAATTTAATCTAGGGCATCTGTTGAACACATTCATGGCGCAAAAATTCCCAGCACATCCGCATAAATCAACTCCCACGCATTCCGAGCAAAACTGGTAAAAGCCAGAAGCGCCATGAATTACACAAACAATATTGCTTAGCTTAAATTTGAAGTGCAGTATTTCAAGAGCAAGGAAAAGACAAGGTCAAAGTACAAATAGAACAGACATGAAACATGTGGCACACACGACACAGCTTAGCGTAACTGTTACAATTTACAATGCAGACATTCCGCTATATTTACGACAACGTTCTTTTGACAAAACTATTAATAACTGCGTAGTTTGGAAATAATAGGAAAATATTTATTTTTATACGTGTAATCATGAAAGAAAAATGAATCATGAAACTCATGAGCATGATAATAGGTACGTATAGAGAAAAATTGGCTACACAAAAATGTTCAGACTTCGTGTTGGGTTACGTATGTGTTACGACAAATGAAGGACGGTCAAGGACTTGGCACTCAAGAATTTTCAGCAAAAAATTAAGCCAGCAAAAAGGCGAAGATATAAAAAATGGTCCCTAAACAAAAATATATCTGACAGGCGGTATTTTTCGGAATAAGGGCGATTACGTGTTTAGCGGGGCTTTAACGCCACATTATAGCACCCCATGGGAACATTACAAGTGTTACTCGCCCCTAAAAGACGACATTTCGAGTGGCTTGCTTTCGTTTCGCATCAGTGACAGCTTACGAAATAATATTTCAAATGTTAGTCTGTAACCACTTAACCGCTGAAAGACCTTAATAAACACTTAATTGTTTCGTAGAATTATCAACGTTGACTTTTACAAAAACTATTAGTAATCACTAACTATTATAATGATGAACCATCCCTAAACAGTAAGTCAACTGAGGGAAATGACCATAAGGGTGCTCGACTACTCATAAAGAGCTCAACAGTCAATCAGTAATAATTACACATTATTGTATTTGATTGGGTACTAACAAGTAGTCGTATTAAGATGTCAATCTTGAACAGTTTCGAGCTCTGCCAACAAAACACAACGTCCTGATGGTATGATTAACTTAAAAATATCTAGAACTGCGCAGCTTCTTACAACCTGCTTATTGTCAATTTGGCTTCCAATGTTCCAATAAAAGTAATATGAGAGACGTTTAAAAAAATAGTCAATTTCTCATAAAAGGCGGAGGCACTGGTGGTTTGTGACATGGAAAGTAATTTGCCGATATTACCAGCAGCACACCCCAGCCGCCAGTTACGGCATAAAAACGCATTAGGAACATGTATGTCTGTTTATTCGTCTCGTATATAAAATGTTAATAAAGGTAAATCAAGCCGTTTTATACCCAATTTAATCCTACGGACTAAAGTATTACAGATTTACGATGGAATTAACCACTGCACCGCAGTGTTTGTATAACAAACAACTGATTTGTGGTTACTCTATTTCTAAGATAGATTTTATGGCAAGCTTGTGAACGAGTGTCTGGTTCTTCCAATCGTTTTTAAAATGGCTGTGTATAGAAAGTATTCTCGGGAACGGTACTTGTAAGAAAAAGATGCGACTTCTAGTGTAGCCAAGAGCACAACACACGAAGTACGAAACAGAATTTAGAGATTTTTCCAGATGCTCAAAATAAATAAATAGTATATCAAACACATCATTAGTTATTATTAGTCTAGCCTATTATTAGTCGGGGATCTCAAATATTTATTGTTTGTATAAAAATAAATCTTTTCGAATATAGATCAAATAAAAACTAATTTATTTATAGCCTTTGAAATATTATGGTTTACTTTAAAGTCAATCAAACATACAATCACAATGTTGATCATAAGCCTGTTGATGTTATTATATCACACGTGGCTTTAATTTTACCCATACCGAGAACTGTTGATATTAGTCATTTAGCTATTAATTAAATTAAACGAGCAATGGGGATATAGACGCTTCTCGCGGGGATCTAATAAAATGTATGTCGACGACAGAAATACATTGTGAGTTTTATTACATACCACCCCTACAATTAATATCAATATGGAAATGGATTTAGAAGGAACAGTTATTTGACTCAGGCGTGACTGCGGAAATCTATTATAGAATACAATAAACGACGTATATTTACTAACCTTATCCGCTTAACTGTTCTTAAAGAGTTAAAAAGTGCCCTGTAAGAAATCGACACGTGTTTCACCTCTCAGCGAGAGCAACGCAGAGCTCTGCGTTCAGCGCTTGACGTGGCAACACTTCGTGTCCGGTTTGCAACAAGTCAATCGTCATCCTGAGGATGCCTCGTTAAAAGGTGAAACACGTGTCGATTTCTCACAGGATTTTTCATGACTCTTTAAGAACAGTTAAGCTGATTAGGTTACTAAATATACGTCGTCTATTGTATTTTAGAAGCAACATTAGACCGACTGTTACATACGTGTTCCCAAAGTTAGCACAAACATGTTTACGTAATTCTTCGCCGTTACGTTCGTGGGATGACCGTATTTATTGGTGTTTCCCGGAACAAGACGGTAGCACTTAAGGCCATCAGGCATTAGTTTACTAGACTAGTTCCTTTTATGTTTACTGTAATGGTTACAAGAGAAATCACTTAGAACACTAAGTTTCTTTTAAAGTTACAATGACGAAGATTACCGGTGCACTGGGCATGGAGAAAACGACCTCAATATGATGAGTCAGTTAGCAAAAGGTCCAAAAAGTCTTTAATATCCTCAACGTGTCTGTCCTGGATTTGCAAAATTAAAAATCCATTCTAACCGTTTCTCCTCAGCTCTATAATCTAATCTCACTTTTACTAGCTCTTTTAAGTATTTTAATTTTTCAGGAACGGTAATGGTTATTATTAATTAGGTACTCTATTTCTAAAGGTCATCAAAAGATACAGTTGTTTTTGAAATCTTATTTAGATTCTTTAGTACCGTTTCTGGAAATATTATTGTTTTATATAAAACAGTTTTACAAAAACAGCACACAAATATTATTGTACAGTGCGTCAAAAACAGAGATAATTGCTGTGTAAAAATAAAGCGAATTTGTAGAACTGTTGTAGTAATGTGTTGTTTTTATACGAATCTTACTAGGTATTTTAAAATACGTAATAATTTCGTTATCAGAGTTCATATCGTTGTTAGAACTATGATAATTGCCATGTTTTTACGGCCACAGCAGTGTGTGTTAAATAATTTGTGCTATTTGATTAGCTTAATAAAGTAAATTGGACTAAAGTGGATTAAATTAAGGTAATGAAGCAGATTTCTGGAACATTTGCATACCGACTATGTAAAATATACTATACTATGTATATTTTCATTAAAGGTAAATAGGTACTAAGTTTTGTACCTACAGGTAAAATAATATATATTATAAATCATCCGTAAAAACACTGCAACAGCAAAATATTTGTAATTATTATTAATTAAAAATCTGGGATAGCTTAGCTGTGAAACAAATAACTGACGTCAAGACTATATATCGAGCAGAGACTGAAGTTTGTTTTCGATTCAAAACAAGACCGACCAAGTTGTTGCCAACAAACTGACTGGCGGATGGTACAATGTTTTTGCACTCTTTTTCATGAAGCGACAACAAAGGATTTAAAAAAAGCCAAATACATAGGTAAACATTTAAAATATCTTTCTTTTGAAATCATCGAAGGAGGATCCCTGTCCCCTTGATGATTAGCAATGCAAGCAAAACTGGTCTGGCGAGTCAGTGACCGCGTGCGATCAGTTTGCGGGCCCCTGACCCCCGCCACCCCCGGCAAGGTCAAAGCACCCCTCTCCGTCCCATCTTGTACGGGATTCCTGGAACGCTATCCCATTCAAAGGATACCGGTCAATATTTAGCTCACGTTGATACTCTAGATGGGCGGTGGTCCATTAACAAATTAAGGTCAATAACACCAAATCTGATTGTAAACAACGTTGGCGAGCAAGCACTTCTTTTGTTATTTATAGATTTTATCAATGATTTTGGTACCTTCTTTGTAATTACGCTAATCACAACTTATCTAATTGATTAGAGATTATGACGTAAATAAGTAGGTAATGACGCGTCGTAACACAGTACTTGTTTTATTAAATTTTCAATGTAAGTACTTATTATTAAATATTTAATCAGTCAGGCTCATTGTCATCTGCCTATTAACAACGAATGAAGTTGTTAATAGACGAGAACATGACTCAATGATTATTTAAATGGAGCAAGGAATTGGATCGCGAGAAAATTGACAAACTTGTGTGAATGTGTGAGGCTTGTCGGCGATGTCACGCAAGGTACCTAATAAACATCATTATCGCTTCATGACGCAAGGACTGAAAAGGTCATCTTAATTCCACGCAAACACGACAATCGGAATTACCTACTAGGAAGTACTACAAATTGACAAAACGTTGTTTGCATAACATTTTCAAGAAGTTCGAGAATTGTGTTTGACCTTAACAATGTAGCAAAACTATGTTTTGAATCACTAGGAATTTAGCCGTCGACATTCGAAGGAAACTGTGAAGATAAAGATTTACATTGCACGAGATACATTTGATTTCGCTGAGATTTCCTTTGTCAAAATTATTCACAATGTAAATGTGTGTGTATTTTCTATTTCCCTAGGTACATAGGGAAACACAGTAGCCTGGGAGTGACTAGTATTAATGAATGTCCTGACCGAATTTAAGGGTCTACGGTCAGCCTGACAGTAATGGTTGACAATGACGAAGTCTTTTTACCGCATTGGTAGACCCAAGATTTGACAAACGAGCCTGTCGATAGTTATAAATAGAAAGGACGGTATTTTCAATACAAAGAAAGCGGTCTTGGTAAACAGAATGATGGAAAATATGGTTCGTTTCGAAATAGCGAAAATGTAGCATACAACTACGATGAAATTGGAAAAACCGTCGGAGATTTGACCTCCAATTTAAATGTCGCTTAATATGCCTGAATGTGTATATCCTGACTATCCCCGAAGTAAAACCGTTATGTTAGTTACCTATGTTAAATATTTAATCAATACCTACATACTTTCGAAGACTTTACATTAATTAAGTAATCGTCTTTTCTAAGGCGAGAAACCAAGTAAAACTATAAAGATTCACAGAAGGACATAGCTCTAACTACGCATATCAAACACTGTATAGAGACCAGAGTCCTTCTGATTTATTTTATTCTCAGAAGAATACTTGTACACAAAAACTATAATAATGTTCACTAGATGTTACAAAAAGCAAAGTTCATATATTCTAAACCAGCTCGATGCACTGCGGACGGTATGATACAGAAATAAAAGAAATACTGTGTGTCATGCATGGCCGGATCTTTATAAAGTTTTTATTCGAACGAGTCACGGCAGGTGAATACGTCACTATACGTAATATAATTTGTTCCAAATTGAAATACCGTGTGAAACAAAATGTAACAATCGGTAACAGAACCAGCGCAAATGCAATATCTAAATCTGACGTCATTTTATTGAAGCACCTGACTTCGTTTGGTGCGAAGGTAAAAGTTATACTTAATGATCGTATCCTCCGAGTATTCCAAAAACACGGGAATTTAATAAATTGGAAGAAAGAGAATTGTTAGAGATTTTTGTACAATTTCAAGTGGAATCTGCATCTACAAGTAATTCGATAGAGTATAAAACAGTATAACCAATAAAATATACTATTGGACAGCAATATTATACTAAAACGACTCTAGAACAACATGAAAGCATAAAGCAGCTTGCAACGATGAAAGAATTTGCTCTACTTTCTACAACACAGTACGAGCTCTTCAGCTCTAGATACATTTGTATTCAAAAGCTCCCATATACAACTGATGATTTATACAATATAATGTACTGTGTGTGAGTCAAGCTAAGTGACCGTTGAGGAAATACCATCATGCAAAGCTCAAGGCAGTGGAGCAGCAAAACCAAACCGTTGCTTGAACAAAAGACACATTTGCATTAAGTGACGACGCGAATGAATGTCAATAATGGCCCATCACGATGTAAATATCGATGAATTCGCTGAATAATAGTAGGTTAGACACACAATGTAGACAGTATGTAAAAACACTCGAATTCGAAGATGGAAAAATACTGAAATTGCCAGATATAATCCAACTTTTAATACAATAAACTCTGAGTTAAGCTCCACGATTACAAATGCTTGCACCGACTGGAAAGGTCCAATCAAATCTGTGTGGTTCTTTCCTCAAAAGACCATTTCAGAGACAAATCTACATGGTCCTCATGTGGCCTGACCAAGATTATGTCTGGACTTTAAAAGAGATTG
Organism: Conistra vaccinii; assembly: GCA_948150665.1. Classification (NCBI taxonomy): domain Eukaryota; kingdom Metazoa; phylum Arthropoda; class Insecta; order Lepidoptera; family Noctuidae; genus Conistra; species Conistra vaccinii. The sequence goes on along the minus strand of OX411323.1, from coordinate 9,133,283 downwards.
CGACCTCTGAGTTTGTTTCGGCCTTTCTTCTCAGAGTAGTCAAATAGGAAACGCGGCACTCATCTAGCTTATTTTTAATATTGTTTTATTTAAAATGACGTGTAAAAGTGATTCCGATAGACAGAATAAACAATTTCATATTATTTCATTTCACATTTTTGTATTGAATAAAGCTGCTTGAATCGGTTTGAATAAAGCTGCACCCAATTGCTTTCTCTTTCAATCACATTCTGAAGGATTTTGAAAGCAATTGGTAATTCTATGCTTCATATATTTGAAAAAACGTGTCAAAATGAAAATGGCATTATAAGTATGTTATGCAATCACCCCGCTGGTTTGAACCAACGGGGTGATTGCATAATGAAATCCAAAGAGATTAAATTTGTAGTTTCCTGCAATGGCTTTGAAGCCATTGCAGGAAACTACAAATTTAATCTCTTTGGATTAGTAGTTGAAGCATCGCAGCTATAAAGGAATCCTGATATTTAATCAATATGTTTGAACTGACCCGAGTAAAAAAATGTATTATAACATTTGTTACAAGAGAAAATTGCCCGGTAACTTTTTCAATTTAGACCACAAAGAGAAGTTAAAAGCTAATTTACACGGGCGTGGAGCGGTCAGGTCGTAAAACGTAGTAGAAACGAGGGGTATTCGATACAAGCGCCATATGTCCATTGTTCTCAGGCTACACATGCGAACTAGTAGGTCGTACAAACATTGTTAGGCAAACACTGGAATCGTTTGCTTAGTGATGTCACATTGATAAACGTGCCACAGGACTGGCGGTTATTTGATATTAGATTTTCAAATACGTATAACAGATTTTGTGTGCCTACAGACGTGTGCAGACTACGTTTGATCGATTATATATCATCGCGGAGATAATAATATCAAATGCTTTGCGTTGTTCTTCAAAAACGGAGCACGACTAAATTCCAGTCACGAGATAATTTAGTAACAAAATTCGTGATTGTATTAAAAAATTAAGGAATGTACTGCTGCCAAAAAAGTTTTTCATTTCATAGCTAAGAAGTCGGTTAATTTAATTAAGTGTTTCCTTACAATAGCTTATAAGCTTCGCTTGTATTAGAAACGTTCGTCTGGGGAATGTGATAGCGATTGCGTTATGCAAATAGGGTGCAGACGCAAATGCCACATCGATCGCCATTGCGTTTTTTGTAGGTTTGAATTTGAAGTGTTCTTTCTATACATTGCAATTTCATGTGGTTACTGGAGGTCATATGCCAGATGCTTTACGTATATAAAGATAAAGATTTTTTCAAATAGAAATACCTAAAGACTCATTTTCAATCCCTCAAATGAACTTTTATTTATTTTAATATAGAGATAACATTGGTTATTTGAAACTCTAAGTAAGTATCTAAAATGATACTTACTACGTATGTGTGATTTGATTAAACAATAAAATTAATAGAAAAAGAACGTGTTTACTGTGTCCATAGAATCTAACTCCCTGGTAAACACGCAATTCAAACAATAACTGTGCTCTACTTTAAACATTCTGAGCTGTTTTCTACGTAAGTAAATGAGAAAATGTAGCACTTAAACGAAAGAAATTGATGAGTCTAGAAAAAAATCTGTTCGGGTCCAAATTAATATTAACAACCAAAGGCACGACACCGGTTAAACAATTTCCGTGAAGTTTTCATAGAAATTGTTCCACCAGAGTCGCGTTGCGCCTCTCTGCGAGACCCTTAATTTCGTTGCACCTAAGGGCCTAGAAAAAGTGACATTCTATCAGCGATAGCAATGCTGGAAAAGACAAAATTGTATGGGACTGACATAATGCTGACGAAAAGCTTATGTCAAAATTGTTGTAGTTGTAGTAATACGAAACGCTTTAAAAGTGTCCAGGTCCTCACTGCACCCTAAATGCGTTACACACTCGTAATCACAATCGTTTTCATTTTGACAGCACAGTAGTATCCTATGCTTCAATCTTTCGTTTAAAAAAAACTGTCGCTCGACAAATAGTTCAATATGTTTATCGTTTAACTGTCCAAGTCCAAATGAAAGCGATTGTGATTTGATGACAATGCTACGCAATAAAGGTGCTGTACTGTGTATGTCATTGTCTCTTATTAAAGAAACTAATAAATAACTACATCTACAAGAACAAACTAAGTATCACAAATTAATAATATTTTTGAAAATATTATAAATTTGTATTCTGTAGTTGTAAGTTTCAACGTCAACAATGTAATAAGAGCGATTGTTGGTCGAAGATGATAGCTCAATCAGCTCAATCACAGATATATTAATATGTCTGTACTGAACGTCGTTTAACTATGAGGGCAACGCCAAGAACATACTGCCCCCTATTACTGGTTATTTGTATTCAATCAGAGTATTACATTAAGTTCAAACTGAATGATGAATCACACTATTGTTTTGTTTGGGGAAACGTATTCTCTGTACACATTATAGTCATTCATAGATAAGTAGCAATGAATCATGCGGAATTTGACAAAATATTTTCATGCCGCTTGGTACTTTGTCGAAATGTTTATCGTTATCGAACGATACCACTCGTGAAAACACATGTGCTATCGATAAAACTAACAACAACTTTGTTTTTTGCGCATAAAATAGTAGAATTTATGAAACTTACAAATCGCAATAAAACGTTACCAAAATAAACGTAGGTATGTAATACTATATTAGGCGATATTTCTCCATAATGAGGAATAAATATTGTTTAGTCATCATTTCACACGCAGACGCAAAGAGCGTGATCGATCCAGCGCATTTGGATACCAGCCAAATGCGGTCTCCAGCGCAGTGTGTCATGAAAATGTGATGACTTTTGATATAAATATGATCGCAGATAAGATACAGACCAGTCTAGTGACGGTTGTAAGATCCCAGGCGGAGCGGGTCTTGCCCCGTGGCTGCGAGCCATCCTTCCGCCTGCCCAGCGAACCGTAACCTGAGGGCACGGCAGTTTCCTCACGTTTACGTCTCCCGCCACCGCGTCTTAAAGAGGAGAACCAATTGGAGACAGATCCTCGGCGCTCCGGTTCGGCCGCTGCCGGCCCGGCCTTGATGAACATTACTTCACAAGTGCCAACGCACTACGCACATTACACTCTCACACAACGCGGATCTTGACCACACGAACACCAATATTAGGAAGCTAGCAGGCACAGGATACCTATTAAGCCCACAACATATTTTAAAATAAATTGCGGATTTTTAAATAAGCAAACAAAGTGGAAAAGTGGATGACTGCGCGTCGCCGGACGTATGTATTGATACCAACATTCAAGTACTTGCCAAAAAAGAAGTGAAGCTACACAACAAAGAACTATGTTTGCGAAGTGCACAGTAAGCGGCAACAATGACACACCTGATCATAGTCGTCGTCGTAGGTGCGGGTTGCGCGGGCGCATCGCACCAGCAGTGGCCACCACAGCGCGCCGCACAGCAGGCGAACATGAAAACACATCGCGCGCCATACACCTCTCTCTAAGGAACGCACTAAACTGAAGATAGTCGCGGGCGCCACCGGTCTTTGGCACCGTGACAATTACATATACCTACTTATATAGATGTCACTTCGCTTTATCTTTCTGCACGTCTGTGACAAGGCCGACGTCACAAACAATTTATATTTCTAAAGCAGAAACAGATTTCATAATAATAAGGTCATTACGCCTTTCAAAGTTTATGTCTAACTACCCACAACTTTTAATGGAAATTTCAAATTTGGATACATCGCAATAATCGAGGTACTGTGATAATCTTACTTTATCAGTATCACATATCGCTGTTACCTAATTTGTTATATTTTCAACAGTTTTATAATAATTCTCGTTAGTCCGTAGCTCAGAATGAAAAATCGTTTATATATTTATCCACAAGCAAAAGGATGGCGAATATCATAGCAATATTGTGGACAGACGGCACTGTTATCGAAGCCTGCAGCCACGCTGCGGAAGCGGTAAAGGAAATATGATAAATCCACCGCGAACATTGTCCAGTTCGAATAAATAAATATCGCGCCTCGCCTCACAAGCTTTTATTTGGATGCTTACTGTTTTGAGATTGAGAAAAAGTTTTTTATTAAGTCAATCTGGGATTTGTACAGTGAAATCATTAGCATGGCCAAGCATTATACAGAATAGTTAACAGAAGGGTCTTGTCTGAATGAAATAAAGTTATCAATAGCTAAATTCCACATACACTAGATCAGGGGTGGGCAAACGGTCGATCGCGATCGACCGGTCGATCGCAAGGGAATCTATGGTCGATCGCACGCATTCCTAAAAATGTACTGACGTGTTGGGCTAATTCCAATAACAGTGGTCTTTTCACCAGTCAAAATACCAGTATTTAAAGCAAGCAGCACTTAGTAAATACGTGCCTTCCTATGAGAAATTAGCAGAAAATACGCAGTGCCATGCATCTACCTCTAAGTAAATCGGTCCAGAGAGGCCCGAAAACTGATAAAAACACTCTTAGTTCATGTGATTGGCTTCATACTTATTTTTAGTAGTTATTAGTTATTAACTTGTATAATAAGAAACTGTACTTCTTTAATTGTAAATAAAAGTATATTTAAATAGTAATATGTGCGCAATACCTACAATAAACGATTTAACATAAAAAAATATTGTCTTATTGCAAGTCGATCGCTTGTCGTCTCAATTTATTGATATAGATCGCCATTAGTGAAAGTCTGCCCACCCCTGCACTAGATAATAAGATAGAGTTTAACAGTGCATCGCAACGACGCGAAATGGATTAATCCATGACCTGTGTTCTTTATCGAAACAAGTACAGACTGTTTTACTGTGCTAAAGATACAAGATGAAAATATTGGACATTTGTTGAAATGACCGTCGCTCACAAAATTGTTCAAATCAAAATGGAGTGAGGATAGGTCTAATCTGACGCACATTTTACTCCTGTACCTCATTGGAATTTTAACAATTCAAGCAAGTTCACAAACTGTATTGCCAATATCTTGATTGCTTTTGCATTGATAATTTGATATACATGATCTTATAGCATTATTTATTTACTATGTGGAAATAAATATGAAGGTTAACTAGCTTAAGGAATTTAACAGTAAACAACGACGGTGACGCTATGGCAAATATTTAACAGATTTCAAAGACTTAATGCTTTCGTGTTTTGCTATTGATACAACAATCACTATAATACCGTATAAAAAGAACGTCCTAAAAACACAATGGCATATATCAAGGAATATAATAACAAAACTCCCGGTGTCCGACGACGTAGTCATAGCAATTTCCACTTATCCGCCTTATCACTATCAAACTTACGGGTAATATCACTATTCAAACTCGAACTTATGAATAAAAAACGCTTAGAATTCACCAATGTTTTAAACAGAACTAGTATTTCTACCACAACACTAAGAGACAAAAGTGATAGTGACAATATATAAATAATAAACCGACGGAGGGCGACACGTCACGCCCGCGTCGCGGCCCGCCTCGCACTGCTTTACTACCAGGCTGTGTGTAGTAAGCCCAACCCAAGCATTGACGGCTTACGTCAGACCAGTCCGCATCGGTATTGAATGAAATGGCTAGGGAATGGATGGGGTGCTCTGACATGTGCGCAAAAAGACCGAAAACATTTTACGCTACAATAGAAATAACTTATGTAATAAATGATTCCTACAACAATAAATTGTTCCTTTTGTTTACAATTTTTACCGTAGGCACATACATTGTGTTCTCAAATTTGGTTGCATTGCAGTCAAAACTAAAACACAACAACTAGGTAAGAAAATGGTAAAATATAAATTTATTTATTTAAGTTTTCATGTACAACCTTACAGAATATACTCCCAAGGCGTTGTACAGAACAATACACAAAACTAAAAAATGACACATACCTACGTTACACGTAGATTATGTAAAATAAAAAAACTTAAATAAACACGAGAAATAACAAAATTAACAAACAAAATAACACTTGTACAATAAACAAACTGCAGTCAAGAGAAAAACAATAAAAAAAAATCTCTTTCATCCATCTTCTCACAAAAACTTAAACATTCACGAACGACACACATCTATCCATCTCCCAGCAAACAAGTCACATTCCCGTGTTGATGTCAGAAGAGCATTGAGCATAGTAATTAGTAAGGGTCCGAACGAGGGGCGAGTTAGCTCGCGACACTGTGCCTGCTGACGTTACAGCTAGTAGCCGGTGACTTCGCGGCCTGAGTTGTTGTCTGGGCACAACAGGGACAAAAAGCCTTACCAACTGCTCCACCAGTTCCAGACGATCAGACTCACCCCGCATAATACGACAGGCAGAGAGTGATGAGCAGGACTGAACTAGTTACGCCTTACTTCGAGAGAATTAAAATTTAGTACACCCAGTAAAAACATTGTAGGATAAAGGAAGGGGTAGTATCCAAAAAGTTTTTATATAGAAATCTAAGCCTTCTGGACTTTTTCAAGAAGTAAAGCGTAAGTGCATTCATAGGTGTTCCAAATCACTGCAGCTGATTCGAGCTTACTCCTGACTTAGGCCTTGTAAACTAGATTAATAGCCAGTGGATTGTTAAACTCACGCATATTTCGAATAATAAATCCTAGTTTTCGGTATGATTCAGCAGGGAGCGTCCTCATGTGGTCATGAAATGTTAGTTTCGGGTCGAATTGTACTCCGAGATCTTTCATAGAAAGAACACGGGCTATCGGTTTCTCGCCCAGGAGGCATGTACATGCCTAGGATTATGTGCACGACTAAAAGACAACGCTGCATTTGCTATTGTTGAAAAGCAACTTGTTTTCAATGCTCCACTGAAAGACGGAGTTTATGTCCTCCTGCAAAGTTTCTGAATCAGAATCCTTTTCCACGCCATATAGGTAAGTATTAATTTAAGATCATCTGCGTAAAGCAAACACCTAGCATGTTTAATAACTTTTTCGAGGTCATTAACTACGATCCCAAATAGTAACGGTCCCAAAAGAGTGCCTTGACTTACTCCAGACCGGGTGTGGTAAGGCGCGGACACAAAGCAACCATGTCGAACATATTATTGCTGACGATCTCGTAAGTAACTTGCAAAAACTTTTAGTAATTTCGGGGTAAAGCCTATGTTATTAAGTTTAGCGAGCAATACGTCAATATCAACACGATCACACGCTTTTTTAAAGTCGAAGTAAAGAACATCAGTAAATGTAATGTAAGAATAAAAACTGAACAGTCAACTTTGTTAAAAATACAATAAATCGTACTCTGATAGAGTACGCTTTTTGCGTCCAGACAAATTTTTTTTTCTGCAGGCGTTACGGGTAGTCAGAAGCCCATAATTCTAACAATCAGTTGTCATAATTTCCAAATATTAATAAGATTTGAAATGATTTTAAATACTAAATATAAAATTAAAGTAAGTATGTGATTTGCCTCAAATGATTATTGTATCCAGTTTAAAAGAATCTCATTTGGAAATATGTTTGGAGCGTCGCGTCGCGTCGCTTAGCTAGGTCAGTTCTATTTGAGCCTCGAAAACTAAACATTGTCTTCAAGAAGTCTAGTCTATAACGTTATTATATTGAGTACCTTATTAAATAGTTTGTTAAATATTTCTAAAAGTATAGCAAGTTTGTATGTGTGCAAGAATATAAATACAGAAATATTTGTACTGAAATGGTGTATCATTAATTACACAGTCATAACAAGGGTATCGTGTTTCCCAGTAACTGTGTTGTGGAGGTCAGATATTCAGTCGCTCTATGTAAAATACTGGTATGCAGCAACACTGGAAGTCGACCCCAACATAGTTGGGAAAAGGATAGGCAGATTAATTGCTCTGCAGTTGAAACAGCTTGAATGCATATTGAATTTTATTAATGAGCTTTGTCGTTAGATTCTTAGTGGGAGTGGCGCGTGGAGTAGCGGGGCGAGACATACAATAAAATATTTTTTTGAAAAAATAAATAATTTTGACTGCGGTGAGAGATATTTTTTGCCGCGGCAGTGGTTTTCGTTGGGCGCGTTATTGTAGCGTAAAGAATTTTATTTGAATATAAGTAGTTCAATAAAATGAACATGTTTTAAAAAGCCCAATTATTTTAACAAAAACCTGATTGCAAAAACACTTAAGAGCGTTTACGTCGTACGGGATTTCATACAAACTTTCAAGCCCTTGTTTTTCGAAATGACTGAACCGATTTTAAATTAACTTCATACGCGCAGGATACAAAGGTCTAAAAAGTTAGTTAAGAACATTTTCGAAAAATAGGTATGTTATTTATGTGATATTATACATACTAATATTTCTCAGGTTTCAACACAACTACATATTAAAGGTTCAGTTTTTGTACATTTTCTTGCAGGAATAACATTACACCTATTACTTTACTGCAACATCTGCAAGCCATGTTTACATAACATACAGCCATGTTAACTTCTACCTAGTTCTGTATCAAGTTGACAAGTTTATCCCTCCAAAAATGCATGGTTGCACTTACATTCATTACTTTTTATAGCTCTAGGGCACTAAGCAAGACTGTACTGTAAGCACCTGAATAATAAATTTGCAAATTTTTTTTACCCTCTACGGGGAAGCTCTTGTCCTGCATCTCACCTGATGGTAAGTGATGATCAGGCCGAAGGTGGAAGTGAGCTTCAGCCGGAATCCTCAACCACAGAGGAACTGGCTATCTTATCTCTAACTGCCAAAACACAACGATGCTGTTAACATTGTTGTTATGGCGACAGACTTAGCTAACTTAAGATGGTAGTAACTAGCCAGGCAGACTTAGAACAAGCCCTACCACCAACCAAACCAAGTAGAAAATTTTGCTCCCACTGGGAATCGAACCCGGGACCTCTGGGTCTGAGACAGGTGGCTTAACCACTAAACCACAGAGGCGGTTGTATATGTATTCATATAAAAATACATGTTTCATAGTAAAATCTCTAATCATCTAGTTCACAGTAGACAGCAAGAAAGATGATAACATTCAACTACACATCAGATAAGATATGATCTGATAGTGGTCAGACTGATTTAAATCTGTGTCCCAATGCAATAATTCTTAATTTATGATAAATCACAGAGATTGATATTGTACATACAGCTTTTAACAGCTGTATGTCAGAGGGTTGTCTTAAGGACAGCTATTAATGTTTTTAACACTGGCTGAGGTTACAATTGAAAATTTTACAAAGAACCGCTTTAAATAAGCTAGAAGACAATAAGAACTAACTTTAATAAATGTTTAGAGTTCAGAACACTGAGTCATAAGTTCATAACATATATAACAAGTTTATAATAAAAAAAACAAATAATTGTGTGTGTTAACAAATGTTTTCATAGGTACAGGATGTATTAGAATCCTACACATATCTCTAAAGTTATGACTTACATACTGATAAGGATCTAAGAAATGTCTGAGTGTTGCTTGCTCATAGTAGAGTTGATAAAAATATTAGATTGTCAGTGAATGAAGCCAAGCAATTCAATGTTTCTCTCACCTGAATTTCCAACAGCAATTCTGTTTTGCGACGCCTTATATCTATCAACGTCTTTTGCTGCTCAGGTGTCAAGTCTGAAAATAACGGTACAGTAACCATATATAATATAAATCTAACCAGCAGTAATAAAAACCCACCCATTGAGGTCATGTTATAATTGGAAAACAACTTGTTCTACGTCTACAATAGAAATGGGTCTTAATTACCTGTATGAGTGAATGGATCACCATGATTACTCGCAGCATTGTTTCCTCCAAGGGACAAGTTTTCAAATTCACTTATCATGTCTCAAAATATTTAGAAAACAGTAAACAAAAGTTTACATCGTTGTGAACTGAGTAGCCGCCATATTTATTTACTACACTACAGCGCCACAGCGATTGTATTGCATAAACCTACGCCACGCCAATCTTTCAAACTGACAGAATATCTTGACAATTAATATTCTTGTCCATCTGTTTTTGATCCTCGATTGGACCATAGTGATAAAAATAATCTCTGGTTTAGACTACCTTCTCCTCAGAGTATTATCTAAAGCACTTCTCATACCTTTATGAGACTACCGAAAGAAGAATAATAATATTTATTTGGCCCATTGAGTTTTAGAAAATGATTGGGATAAGCCATTACTGTGCGTTTGCACTGGCGAAACATCACGACAAAACGAATGTAAATCGATGGACAAAACATGTTGAAATCTCTAGTTACTGTCAAACAATAAATGGAAAATTGACAGAAAATAGAGATCCCAACATGTTTTGTCGCCAGTGCAAATGCACAGTTATCTTGGATAACAAAAAAGAATCGTTACCGTCGCCTCTTAAGCGGGTGATAGACGTGCGAACTTAAAGTACGTGGTCTTTAAGTTCGCGAACTTCATTGCTCGCAATTGGTGACACACGCTTGCTCACACTGTATCGCTACGTTATCGGATTTTCTGAACTAAACAAACATTACACAAATGTCGAAACGAAATGGCGGCTCGCAAGTCGCGGCTATGACCTATGACAGACGTACGAAACTACGAGCAAAATTTCAAATCTGTTGGATTGCCGACTTAGGCCCGGCGCCCACTATCGGTGGGCATCGGTGCGGCTCGGTACAGCCGACGAATAAAAATATAACTTATGTGTATGACAATAAAATTGAAATTCATTTATGATGCCTAAAGACGTCGATGCATGCCGAAGCATGCCTAAGGACACTGCGGCGCATCGCTGATTTCAATTTTATTGTCATACACATAAGTTATATTTTTATTCGTCGGCTGTACCGAGCCGCACCGATGCCCACCGATAGTGGGCGCGGGGCCTTAGGATGAACTTACTCAGCGGTTTTAAAATACGCTGACTTCGAGCCGAGTAAGTTTGCAAACTGTAAACCGTACCGTTTACTTTAAGTTCGCACGTCTATCACCCACTTTACAGTATTTTTTTATCCAAAACAAGAATTGTCATTTACCTAGCCTTTTCCCCGTAGACCTGACCTAAGCCGTAGACAGACTCTGTCTACGCTTTTCCCCGATAATTATCCTCTATGCTTTTTCACAACTAGGGTAGGCAGGTCGGTTTCCAATCTAAAGCCTCGGTCACACGTAGCGAATACTCTCTACGAATGCGTACTCGCCGCGAGAATTTGCTGTGTGTAATTTGCGCGAGGTTCCGCTCAGCGCGCCGCCCCACACAATACACCCGTGCTACAGGTCGTTTCGTCGCTGCATAAATAATGTAGAACTCACTGTGTATGACAGGCAGGCAGTGATATCGCTGCCGAGTAGTATTATTATTCTCAGCGAATACACTCGCAGCGAGTAGGTAACTGAATGCTGAAAACCAGTACTTTACATGTAACGACTGCCTATTTGATCTTCATAACCCAGTTGCTGGATAATGGCGTTACCCCTTGGTAAGAGTGGTTACCGGACCAACGGCTATGTGATTTACAAGACACTGAGGGGCCTCGACTCTAGGCTCTCGGCCACGTATCACGTCACACGTGAAACGGGTGGTCACCCTTCCAAAAACCGACTGCGGCCTCGGTAAGTGTAGTTACCTGGCCAAAAAACAGCAAAATTCGATGTGCTTTAACTTGACGGAACACGTCATATTTATACGAAATCGTTTGTTGTAACTTTTGAACTCAGTATAGATCTGTTTTAACCACTGATGCAGAGAAAACGACAAGGAAAGGATCTTGCGTCCACGCTCAAGGGCGCGCGTCATACGCGAATCAAACGCGCGTTTCTAGAAATTCATACAATGGGAAAGGCAACTGTCAAAATGGCGCTTTCGTAAATTCGTAGCTAGTTCCCAAAACAAGCTAATATTACAAGGCGTGAGGTGGTTTTATTTTATTTTTGTAACAATTAAGCTTGTTGTGTTTCCAAATACTTCGGAATTGGAGTCCACCATTTGCCGAAAGACCCTAAAATTAAAAGATTGTCCATAAAGCTATTCGTGAAGTTTTTTTTTTTAGATTACACATAGTTCGAGGTAATGTCGGAAACATTTTGAAGTAAGTGATTACGAGTAACTAAATAAAGTGTTAAATTCTGACACTTTCCACGTCAAACAATTTATTTAAAATATTGAAATCACCGAAAACAACGAAACAGTGAAATAAAAGCAAACTCATGAATGAACATAGAATTGCATGAATGAACTAAATGTCAAATTTACGTCAATTTTATTATCTATTTTGGGACCTAGCTATGATCACGCCATCTACAATTAGCTGTGCCCAGTGCCGGACCTTCCCCATTTGGGTGCCTTGGGTCCGGAATGAAGCCTAACATGCGCGCCAGTGTGTGACGGATTCGGACTTTACAGTGATACACTTGTCAAACGTCAATGTCATTCAATGAATGACATTGACGTTTATTGATATTTGCCGGAGTGACGCATTACTATATTATTTATGGATACCATAGATAATTAATACACCTCTAAGGAAGCAAGGACCATACTTACTCTTGCTAGAGAGGGATACGAGGCGAGGCGGAGTTGTCTTATACCTTTGTATTCATTTACTCGCACATTACCTAGCTATGTTTAGAAATAGTTTGAAAGATACCAGATTCAAAATTACGCGTAACAAAATAATTATGGTTGACAGCTACGCGGGCCCACCGCTAGAAGTCAATGACGTTTTCCACGTCTTTTACATATTGTTATCCCGGACAATCCCGGTAGTAGTAGTAGTAGTCAGATAGGAAACGCCAACCTCATCTAGTTTAATTAAAAAATATGATTGACGTGTAAAAGTGTTTGTACAGACCTTCTTACAAAAATGTAATCATTTATCATTATATAAGTACGTTCCCGTGGATATTTTGCGACATTCAGGCGGGCTAAGCCGCGGGCTAACTAAAGCTAGTTTCAGATAAATATAATTTTTTTCGAGGCGCGGCGCGGGGCTTTATTGGTTTCTGTCTCAGAGTAATAACTAAAGCATAGAGGGAGTCTATAGATTAGAGAAATGGACGCACCGAAATTGTCAAAACGGTCACAGTTGATCTCTTTTTACACGACCAATTTAAAAAGCACAATAGTTGCCTAGTAAACGGTTAACCGTACAAGTATTTGATCTAGCCGTATATTACGTCGTGAATGTCAGTACGTGTGCTGGTTGAGGTGCTGGCAAAGAGATTTAAGATACTATAGAGAGGCTATCAGAAGAAATGTCATAGAAAAACTGTGATCCGATGTTTCAGTGACGCCATCTACCATATATTATAGCAAAATCATGGTAAAAATGACATTTACTAGTTTGACATGATACGCTTTTACCGACGTCAACATTTGATAACCAACCGTCAGATAGTTTGACATAACGGAGAAAATTATTTAATTTACTTAAATAATTTATAGATGACAAAATAGGCATAAAATAGGTAGGTTAAACAAACTAAAGTCTAGTATTTTTTTCAGTATGGGATTAGCAATACCATAATGCACAATTCTGCATAAATAGTTCGAAAATAATTTTCTTTTGGTGGACATAAATGCGTCTTGACATGCAGGCGTACCACACTAGACTAAGCGACTTTTGTCCACTAGGACAAATGTATCGGATTACGATTTTGTACGCTATGTCCCGTCTATTCATACAAATAATTTAATGTCTTTGGGTGCTGGTCATTTTTTATTAAAAACCAATAGATTTTTGAATATTTTTGTAAAAACGAAAGGTGCAAAGGACTTATCAATAGTCTGTTAACATGGCTTGTTTTGTGATAACGTGTAAATCACATTCGTCACGGAAAAAAAACAATGAATTTGTAAGCATTCATCGGTAAGTGTTTTTTTACATTTTTTGTATAAAATCACCCAAAATATTTGGATGTGATCACTGATAACATACATATTAGATTGATAATGATACCTTCAAACTATCTTTATTACAAATTATGTTGTGATCGCGAATTTATTTTCAAAAAATAAATTCGTTAAATTGTGAGGTTATGTTAAGCTAGTAATGTAGGTAATGTAGATACTTTTTATCGATACGATAATTACATGCTAATAAATTGGAGAAGATATCGTTTTCTTTTCGAGCCATTGCAAATTATACGAATTGATCACAATTCTCCTACAACAAATCATGCTGAAAGTCAAGTACGGTATCTTTACAAGCTGTCCATTTAACATTGTGTCAACTTCAAACTGTAGCTGAAAATCAGACAGTAGGTTCTAAAATATATTATTTGTATTGCACTATCGGAGAAAAAATCAAAAGTATATACTTTTTCAGGGTTCTTCAGATGCTATGGAAATAGATGAAAATTAAATGCCAATTTCGATGTCATTCATGAAGAATGAAGAATCGCTGTTGGAAACAAATGAACATGAGTACATTTATGATCCATGTGCTCTTTCAGAATACGCCAGAGATATTATAAATTATATAGCAGGGAGTGTTGTGCGATTTTCAATTTATTTTATTTTTTATCCACAATCTGTATAATACAAATAAATAAAATTGTAGTGTCTAAATAACAGCTTTTTACTAAATGCATATGAAAGTATATGATCCATACAACAAAAATACATTTATACATACATACAAATAAATAAAATTGAAGTGTCTGTTTATAATGTCAAAATAACAGCTTTTTACTAAATGCTTAAGAAAGTATATAGTTACGATCCATTACAAAAAAAAACACTTTTGTCCGGAACAAACAGACAGACAGATAGACAAAAAAAAAAGTGTTTTTGTTGTAATGGATCATGAAAGTATAGATGATCCCTACTACGAAATTCAATTTTTCGTCCCTCGGGGTCTGTCTGTCTGTTTGTTCCGGCTAATCTCAGAAACGGCTGTACCGATTTTGACGGGACTTCCACTGGAAGATAGCTTATGACATAAGGAGTAAAATAGGCTACATTTGTTTTAGAAACAAACTTAGGGTTTCGCGCAAAAAACTAATACCCATGAAATCTTTTGATAAACCTCGTACTGTTCCCTAAGTTGAGAATACATAATCCAATAAAAAAAATAAAAAAAATGATCTCGATCCGATTACGAGTTTCGGAGAAATGTGTGGACAAAGGAGGATGGCGATGGCGGTCGGCGGTTGGTCGACCCAGACCCGTAGACAGCTCGACGCGGCCACGCGGGTTATGTACACGGCGCGGAGCTCGTCGGCAATCGGATACACCGGAAGTTAGTTTGCCGTAACATAAAGTACGGATGCCAGTGATGGTTCTCGATGTGAGTAACCTGGGTGGTTAGCCGCAAATTTGGAGATATTGGTAAGCTGGAACTTTGAACCCCAATATGGGGATTTAACACTGAGTTAAGGAGTAGGATTCATGACTATATACGTAGTCAATTATAAAATAAGGAAACCGTTGCAAACTGAGACAACCGCGGCTGTAGGGGAGGTCTCACTAGTCACGGGCAAGTGTAGTGAAGCTGAGAATGAGCGACGACGGGAGCGTAAACCTCCCTAGCCAGCATGTGACGGTGTGTCGAGCCGGCGCGCACAGATTGACGGCCGGGCTTGCCAGGACGGTGACGGGGGAGAGGGAACAGATAATCGCTAACCCAAATGGGTTCTTTTGCGACCCAAGGTCACGCATTGCGTTGAGTAGGAGCATTGGCAATTTGCTTTTATTAATTAAAGTAACGTTTGTTTAATAATACCAAATTGTCAATGCTTAAAAGAAGCCTAGAATTAAAGCTCTAACAAATATTTAATGCATTCCACTATATACCTTACAAAACGGCACGTTACAACGTTACATCATCCATGGAATATACGACATGTACATCCAATACATTATATAAATTATCTGTCAAAAATAAATTAATATCGATACCTCTGCACCTCTCTGCACATCACTACCGAGACCAAAAAAGTGGACAGTGGTGGTCCATATAACTATATACCTGTCCTTTTTTTTCACACGGAATGTGTCATATGTATAAAGAGTATGACTAGACTGAGAAATTTCACCCTCCCTCTATGCTTTAGTTATTACTCTGAGGTTTCTGTAACCCGTTTGAGCTATGAACATACTTAAAACTGCTTGAAACACATGCTATTTGTCAATATCGACGCGCTGCTTCATTTCATTGGCTAAAATTTTAAATTTACGCCTTGCCAGATAGACTAACCAATAAATACACCGGAGCTGTGATCTCGAAAGCTGTTACAAATGGGTTCCTTGCTTTAATCACAATAGTCAGCTGCGCTTGGAGTTGCGTTGTTGCGTATTTTACGAAAACGAAGAACACGCCCCCCATCCATTGCTGTATTTCAGTCTGTATAATTATTACAAATAATTGTAGAACTAACAATCTGGAGACATCTTTCATAAAGTTTATTTTTAATTTACATTAAAAAAATTGTGTTAGTGTTTGAGTACCTACCTACAATAGAATGCTTTTATTTTAATTTTGTGGCGTCTGAAGTAGACATAAGTTGCCTAGCCGGTGTATTTTACAAGCCAAATAATGAATGACAATGGTTGTATACACCTGAATAATTTTAAGGCTGCAAAGGGTACAAACCCTTATAAAATCGTGCATGCATTTTTTGTGTCATGCACGTCTTACGAAGCAAGGAGATACAAGGTAAGTTTTCACGTAACATAGCTACAGCGAAGTACTTTGTGCGTTTATGACCTTTTTACGCGACGCAAATAGTTGTACATTGATTTTTATCACATCGCTTAGCGCTACTTAGGGATTACGGTAGTATTTTCTTTCGTGGATTTGTTTCTCTGACCGATTTCAATCAATTCGAGATCAGCTGATTAGTGATCTTTGACCTCATAACAGCTGTTTAGTATCATTGTATTGTCGTCGTCGCGTGATTCAATCACAACTAATATTTGGTTTCCAGTCAATCAATATCAATCAAATACTTAGAATTGATTAAAATGCTTTACATTTATCCTTGTGTATAAAATGGATTCTATCTCCAATAATTTATGAACACAAAGAATATCTTATTGAGAACATCTTGTAGGTAATAATAATCATTTATTTTTAAAGACCTCAAGTCTACTTACTACTAACTTACTATAAAAGTAACCTACTGGACATTAAGAAATTGAATTGCTAACATTGCACTAACAAACTTTGACTGGATAGTCAAACATCCTTGTTCATTATTAAACTGCATAGACAAGACAATACAAGATAACTGTACTTGTTACACTTTATACTCAATAGTTGGCTACTTTCTAAATACATGTACTTAATGCAGTGCGGTTCAACCGGTTAAACTTTTCTGGTACCTACCAATAAAATTACTCTGCAGAGTAGTGCTAGTAGCAATATTTTTTAATATCATTTGATGAAGAGAGCAAATTTTGTCAGTTTGTGTGTATGTGGATGTGGAGGGTAATCTCCAGAAATACAGCTCCTATTTGAAAAATCCTTTCACCATTTGAAAGGTACACTATTCCAGATGGACATAGGCTATATACTATGGAAATGTATAGAAAAAGAATTACTTTATAATACTAATGAAATACTACCTTGAATTCATGCTAACCTAGTACTTTTTGTTAGGTTACTGCTCAGAACTTGTGCACAACGTGTCATGAACAGAATACAGTCTTCTTAAACAAATTGCACCCTTGCAAAGCCGGGGCGGGTGGCTAGTTGTTTAATCAATTTATAGATTTTTATCATGTGTCCATTCCGGGACTGTAGGACAAAAGATTATAAGGGGCATTTTATTCAATTAAAGTTATAAATATTCACATTTTAATACAAATCACACCTACAATCTCAAACAGTTTATTTGACAATCTTAATTACTTCCAAGTTAACCTCCATATATTGACCTCCTTCGAACGGTCCGGTGTTTGTAATAATAATATTTAAGTTTTCAAAACACTGTATTTTAGGTGAAAACACCCAACAATGCCTACATATATTTCAGGCAACATCATGCCTGTGCTTCACCTGTGGTCTGCCCGGCCCTCGCATGCACTCGTGCCTGCATTGCATCTATTTTGCATGTTATGCGGGCCATATTCAAGACCATTCAAAGACCAAAAAGCACTTCCTGTATGTGGACCTTAGTTATGGGAACATCTTTTGCGCTCAGTGCCAAGATTACATATATGATCGAGAACTTACTGAGATTGGTGTGACTCACAGACTCAAAGAAGCTAAGTACGTATCCTTATCATTTTATTGTGTATTGTTTATAAGGTTTATTATATTAGGAAAAACATTATTTAGTATATTTATAACTCAATGTTTATGTTATTCTGTTCTGGCTTATTCAGACATGAAACAAAGGTTCAGATAAAGATTTAAAACAGCCCATACAGTTGTGAAATTAAGATAACCTTTTTTGAGGATGCTTGACTTATTGCATATGCTACTCATCTACCAGATCGCTTGGCATCAGCGTGCCATTCATGCCATGGCTGCCGAATAGCAACGAAGCCATGGCGCTGCGGCGCCTGCGCAAGAGACGTCTTATCAGTCCTCACACCACCATCGGACTGCGAGGGCTGCAGAATCTCGGCTCCACTTGCTTCATGAACTGCATTGTGCAGGTCAGTACAACTACTCGTGAATAGCTAGAGTAGCTAGGCTCCGTGAGTGGCGATATTGAAATACAGTAGGTTTCGGCGCAATCCTGTGTAGTCACGCCTGCTACCTGCTTGCTGACTGGCTGGAAAAAACCTACAGACATGGCATAGGTGCAGGTACATTTGGAGCAAGATATGATTGCGCATTGGTAACTGTAAAAATTACTGGCTGGAAAAACCTACAGACATGGCATAGGTGCAGGTACATTTGGAGCAAGATATGATTGCGCATTGGTAACTGTAAAAATTACTGGCTGGAAAAAACCTACAGACATGGCATAGGTGCAGGTACATTTGGAGCAAGATATGATTGCGCATTGGTAACTGTAAATCACATTCTCGATTTGAGAAAAATATTCAAGTATTTTAAAGGCTGGCCGTTCGTTAGGGACGTTTTCAGAAATAGTTTTAAACATCGAGAATATAGAGATCTATATCCAGCATATACGCGTTGATGCGTATATTCAGCATCAACTACGATAGTTTTGAAAGACGCCTTTCATCGGATAACGAGCGATGTAGTTAGTTACAAATTACAATCGCCACTTGCCTCTCACAAGAGATTAAGATTTCCTCTTCTTGAAACTTGATCGGAAACAACGCATTATCAATTTATATTGCACATTGTAGAGTTCTCAGTACACATACTTACGGAGTAAAATGCATCTCGAATTTTCCTTATTGTGTTTTTTTATTGATCTTGCTGGTTGCATGAGCATCTGATGGGCTCTGTATAATATTTATGAAGCTTTAACGTCTTCTTTGTCACATTCAATTAGCAGTATTATGGCTATAAAGGCAGAGAAGCGTGAATCGCCGATTGAATTGTTTGTTTTCCTCTAATTAACGTTATAATTCGACTCAAGAATGTAGGTACCAGGTACCTAAGAAAAAGGTACCTAGGTGTAGCTGTTGGACGGTCTTCCGAGTCCTACTAGTTCAGTCACCGATCAGTCAGTTAAGCGTGCTTTTGCGTCGTAAATAAATAAGAGACAATGCCTCAATTACCTTTATTACAATGACACAGGAAAATATAGTATTTTGTGCATTTTCCGCCTACAAATAGATCGATAACACCCAATTAAAAATATACGCAATAATCTCCGTAACATATTCCTACTCTTATAAATAACAAAATCTGTAATATTATCACTGAACATAGGCTGATGCTCATAATTCAAAAACTGTCAATAGTTAGTGAAGGGCCTGTGAAAGAATCTAATATAACTCTTGTGCTACAACAAACTCACCGCAAGGCCACTGGCTTTAGCTGACACACTTTGAGCCCTAGTAGGTACACGTCTATATACGAAACCTATTGTACCTATAACACAACTGTATAAAGAATGGTGTAATCATTACAAGAACTACGCCGTATTCCAGACACGATGCTCCTCTGAGCGATCTAGAATAGGTATCGGACTTAACAAAAGGAAAATGATTTTTCAGACATTGATCCACACTCCGCTACTGCGCGACTATTTCCTGGGAGAGAAGCACAAATGCAAAGCACAAGGGTCCGGAAAATGCCTCGTTTGTGAGGTTTCCAAACTCTTTCAGGTAAGTTTGTGTGAAATAAATTCATAATACGCGTGAGGGTTTCGTGGAACTGAAGATTACGTTAAGGTATTTTGAAGCCCCTTTCTGTGAACTTTCCGCGTTTAATACAGCTGTGTATCCAAGTGGTGCATTCATTTATAGCCACACCCACCGGGAAATCAATAAGCTTTACTTTGAATCATAATTTTCGTCTTATGCGATAGTGAATTTTTGTTTATTTATTTAATTTTTATCTCTAGGAGTTCTACTCCGGTGCAAAGACACCTCTAACCCTGCATCGGCTCTTGCATCTGATATGGACGCATGCACGTCATCTAGCCGGCTATGAACAGCAGGATGCTCATGAATTTTTCATAGCAACCCTTGACGTGCTACATAGGTAGGTGTATAGCATAATAATTGCTGACATTTTAAGACACTATCGTGTTCCTTCTTTTTTTCTGGGATGAATATATTTAACATCTTTGTTGTTTGATTTCCAGACACTGCATGAACGGTGTAGACGAAAATGGTGAGAAAAAGGAAAACGGTCGCTGCAATTGTATCATCGACCAAATATTTACTGGCGGTCTTCAGAGCGACGTGGTGTGCACTTCATGCCACGGAGTGTCCACCACCATCGACCCGTTCTGGGACATCAGCCTCGACGTGGCCGGGCCGGGCTCGCTCGCGGCCTGCCTCGAACGCTTCACACGCGCTGAACATCTTGGATCCGCCGCTAAGATCAAGTGTTCAAACTGCCGAGCTTACCGCGAGTCCACCAAACAGCTGACTCTGGAAACGTTGCCCATAGTGGCCAGTTTCCATCTGAAGCGTTTCGAACACTCTTCGCAAATCGATAGGAAGATCAATGCCTTCGTGTCGTTCCCTGCTGAGATAGATATGACTCCATTCATGTCGTCCCACCGCCGGGCGGTGGACGTCGGTGCTGACAACAACAACGCTCCCGAGGGCGTGTGCGAAGATAACCGCTACTCGCTGTTCGCCGTGGTGAACCACGTGGGTTCGCTGGATGCCGGCCACTACACCGCCTACGTGCGCCAGATGAAGGGCAGCTGGTTCAAGTGTGATGACCACATGATCACTCGCGCTTCGTTGCGAGAGGTTTTGGATAGCGAAGGGTAAGTTGACAAAATAAGAACTCCAGTCACACCAATTATAAGATGCAGTTGCAGATTCTATGTAAATAACATGCATTAGGTTATTAAAAAAAAAAAAAACTTGTGTAAGGCTGCCTGTCCACTGAAGCGGAGCGGAGAAAAGAGGAGCGGAGATGTGCCAATATTAACCAATAGAATCTTGACTTAGGATCAGTGACCTAAACTCAGGGGCGGAGTCAAGATTCTATTGGTTAATATTGGTACATCTCCGCTCCTCTTTTCTCCTCTCCGCACCAGTGGACAGGCAGCCTAATGCCCTGGATATACAACAGAAAAGTTTTGACAGGAATTGCGAGCAGTGTAAGAATGATTCATCTCGCGTGCTACATACAGCGTATTACGTGCCGTGTCCACCGCTAACATTTTTCCTTATCGCGATTTTTTATAACTGAGGAGCTCGTGGCTAAGTAATAACAAGCCGCACGGGTCGATCCATCAGGTTAAGCTACGCTTGCCGGGGTTGGTCAGTGGATGGGTGACCATCTTTACATACCTAGACTCCTCCGTGCCTCGGAAAGCACGTTAAGCCGTTGGTCCCGGCTGTCATTTGTGGATCTTTGACAGTCGTTACGAATCGTCAGAAGCCCGAAAGTCTGACACCAGTCTTACCAAGGGGTACCGTATTACCCAGTTACTGGGTTGTGGAGGTCAGATAGGCAGTCGGTCCATGTAAAATACTGGTATTCAGCTGCATCCGGTTAGACTGGAAGCCGACCCCAAGATAGTTGGGAAAAAGGCTAGGAAGATTGATTTTGCGATTTTTTATAACCATTCTGTTATTTTCCTAGATGTAAGTAAAATCTCTTTTTATCACATCTATTTAAAAAGACATAATTTAATCCTCGTAAACAGGGACCAAAATAGCTTTTTAATCCCTAGGGACTAAAAGTGATTTGAATTTGGAATGTGGATATTGTTAGTAAAAGTTCTATTCACCAAAGAGATCGATCACGAATATTGTATGAATAAGTAACAGGCTGGCAAGAGAAAAAGTGTGAATTTGATCAAAATTAAAATCAAAGATGACGGATGCGCAATATTTTAAAATTTTCGTCCAGCGTATCGTTTTCATAGTTTTCGACGGTGGTAAAGCCGATAGTGAGGTCAAAATGTAAATCCAAGATGGCGGATGCGAAAATTTTTTTAGCGGTAGTTAAATTCAATTTTGCTCCCATAGGAGTTTCAGATTTCGCTCTTCTGATTGGTCCGCTCCGTGCTTTTAATAGATTTGCGTAATTAGGTACAATAGACGATGTATATTTAGTATCTTAATCCGCTTAACTGTTCTTAAAGAGTTCGAGAACCCTGTAAGAAATCGACACATGTTTCGCCTCTCGACGAGGCATCCTCAGGATGACGATTGACTTAAACACACAGTTAACCGGATTAAGTTACTAAATATACATCGTCTATTGTATTTTATAATGGATTTCCGCAAAGTCACGCCTGAGTAGGGCATGTAATATCGGAAGGTTTTCAATTCCGATACTGATTTCCGATATTAGATCTCAATATCGGAATTCCGATATTGATATCGGAATTTCGTTATTTCTTTAGAAAATGCACAAATTCGGTATGAGGTTGGATTGAGTGCAATAAAAAACATTTTAAATCGTATTCTTTGATTTGGTTATAACATTGGTTGTTTTGTTTTTAAGTATGCCCACTGTATTTATTAAATCACATATTTCTCATTATTTTCCTATACTTATTACTAATTAAAGTACCCGACTTTTCAACAAAACTTCTTATAATTTAAAATGTGCAAGCAAAATCAACAATTAGGAACAACAATTTATTATTGGAAATATTTGTTTATCATATTACCGTAAACTTACTTACTTTTTACCGTTACTTTGATCAATATTGAACTTTGAAAGTCCATATCTTTTAAATTTGTAGGTGTAAAACAATACAAAAAATGTCTAATAATCGGTTTTTTTATTACTCTTGATTCCTGTAATCATACGAGTAAGTGAAAAAATATGGCTTGAAATTGAGAAAAAAAAAATAAAAACTGGCTGATCAGTTATACGTACAATGGGGTGACTTTGATACCCCCGATTTTATTACGTAATTACAAAGTAGCCCCAAAAACAAACAAATTCAATTAAAAAAATTAAAATCTGCCTACTGGAAAAATAAATATTGACTTTTTTGTCGTATGGGGTAACTTTGCTCTAGTAAAAGTCATCAAATAATTAACATTTCTTTAATAAAAATGGTGCTAACAACGGTTTAGCTTACAAAGAGTTTTAAAACGAGATAATCAGTCCCAATACCTACTTAAAAAAAAAATTCTGCACTACGAACGAAAGTATCACTTTCGGCGTTTTTTGTTTTATTTTATACTAGCACAATTATAAAATCATTTAAACACAGATATATACAGTTTATACTGAATTGGAAAACAACAATTAGATAATAATTAATACTTACATCTTTTAAAGCGACGTTGCATTTATACCCACATAAAACACAAACACTCGCTCGGCGCTACACAAGGATCCAAAATATAGGTTTAGTTTAAAACTCAAAATATAGAAAAGAAATCCGATTTCGATATTGGATCACTCAGTATCGGAATTGTAATATCGGAACTTGCGTTCCGAGATTCCGATATTGCGATATTCCGAGATTCCGAGATTCATGCCCTACGCCTGAGTCAATTAACTATCTTAGTGTGTATCACTCGGGGACAAAATATTTTGTTCTCGGGCGGCGTATATTGAATTCCTCGCTACGCTGAGGATTCTACTTAAGAATCCTTCGCTTCGCTCTGAATTCAAAATAACGCCCTGGAAGAACAAAAGATTACTTTGTCTCCGTTGTTACCAGGGACCATTTTGGTTACCCATTGAAAGGGTTTTCGATAGGGTTTTTCTAAGCAGTTAATCAAAAACCCATACGATGTGGGTAACCCTTTTGAACGGCTTAATTTAAGCCATTCAAAAGGCTACTTTCAACTCTCTAAACTAAACTATAACAGCGTAACATTCCGATCGGAGCAATGTAATATGATCTCTCGATAATGGGCATAGTTTGCAAAATGGAATAGCACGCATTAAAGCCATTACAATTCGACGGTGATTTTTGCGTTAAATGGGCAACTTTGGCGTTCTTATTCTGAGTAACTGAAAGACTTCGACAACTATGACTTATTGAGTGGTGGAGAAGAGTTATTAGTATAGCGGCTGCGCTTTTTAACCGACTTCAAAAAAAGGAGGAGGTTCTCAATTCGTCGGAATGTTTTTTTTTTTTTTTTTTTTTTTTTTTTTTTTTTTTATGTATGTTCCCCGATTACTCGAAGACGGCTGGACCGATTTCGAAAATTCTTTTTTCATTTGAAAGGATATACTTTCTAGTTGGTCCCATTGTCATCAAGTCAGGATTGGATGATGGAATCCTGGAGAAGTCGAAGGAACTCTTGAAATATTATAGGCACACCTATAGCGATTTAGGTATTTTTTATAGTAACTCTTGAATTTGCTCTCGAAAAGCACCATTTAGTGAAGTGGAACTGATGATGAAGACCACAGATGGCCACCGGAACAACTCAATAATACGTATTTGACGGGTTGCGAACTTGCGATTCGATTACTTTAATATGGTTGCCAAGCAATTTATGCCCGTCACAATGCGTAGGGTGAAGAGGAGCTGATGGCGAAGTACCAGAAGAACTCCTCAACAATGAACGTCCCTGCATCGGGAAAAGCAATATTTTGTAAAGGGTGATGAGCAGTTGACATTAGGCTATTGTGACTTAGATAAATTACAAACCGACCCACTAAAAAGCGAGAAAAAAAACTTTTTTACAAAAAAAAACAACCGACTTCCACTATAAAGTGAAAAATAACTAAAATTTCGGAAGTCGGTGGCATGTAACGAATATCCGTGTCTTTGGTTTTAAATTTTCGTTTTTGCCACCGACTTCCGAAATTTTAGTTATTTTTCACTTTATAGTGGAAGTCGGTTGTTTTTTTTTGTAAAAAAGTTTTTGACATTTTTGCTTAAATATCTATAAAAAATTAATCCCTATTTCCTTGGTAACGGGATCACGCGTGAACGGCTGGACGAATTTCGCTAATTCTTTTTTTGTTGTTTTTGTTATTGTAAGGAGAAGGTTGTTAAGATAGGTAGGTGGAAGTAGGGTAGGTAGGTAGGTAAGTATGCAAGTAGGTAGGTATGTAAGTATGCAAGTAGGTAGGTATGTAAGTAAGTAAGTAGGTAGGTAGGTATGTCGGTAGGCTAGGTAGGTAGGTAGTTTAGGTATGTAGGTAGGTAGGTAAGTAGGTAGTTATATGGATAAGTAGGTAGTTAGTTAGGGTAGGTAGGTAGATGCGCCGTAGATGAGTACTTAGTGCTACCCGTGCGAAGCCGGGGCAGGCACCTAGTTTATTTAAAGCCAAAATTCCGAAGCAACTTTTTCATAAAATGCGCGACGGCACTTTTTCGAGCTCGTGGCTTGAACTATTGTAGGTAGGTACATAGCAAAGCCAGCGATGGTGGATGGTTCGTGGTGCTCGCTCCACCCCACCCATCACCTACTTAGCACAAGTTTATTGAATAACCTTGTGTTAATCCAAACAAAACCCTTATAATAAATAGGTTATTATAATGAAGGGGTAACCCGTTCACTGGGTTTCAAGTATAGAACCTATTCAATGGGTTATCATGTAACCCTTTAACTGGGTTTCAAGTTAGAACCCATTCAATGGGTTATCCATATTGACGAGATAACCCTTTTACAGGGTTTCAAGCATAGAACCCATTCAAGGGGTTACATCAGATAAAGGTAACCTCATAAACGGCTTACCCCTTCGAAAAGCTTAACTCTTAACCTGGATTGTACGGTCCCTGATTGTAACACAAATAACTATTTCTTTTTCAGGTATTTGCTCTTCTATCACAAGACTGTTTTGGAGTATGACTGCGACGCTTCTTAAGGCGATTCAAGTAAACCCTTTTTTACAAAATATTCAGTCATTACTTTGTATCTGGTGCGAATGCATCGCGCCTCTTAAGACGGAGACTGACTTGCAACGTTTGTAATGTATCATTCGTGGCGAGCTTGGATAGAAAACGGCGATACACAAGACGCGGCGAACGCTCACTTCGAGCACATGGCTCGAATGCGCTCCATTTTTATTCAGAATGGCGGACGTAGAGGTTATACAGGATGGATTTTTGAGACGGGGCAGTAAGGACAGCTACCTTAACCGTTGTAGCTACAGGGAAACGGTCTTAGGAGACTGTCCTTAACTGAGAAACATCGACCTGCATTCACAAATTTAGAAAAAATTACAGTCACCAAGAATATAGGCAGAATTCACAAAAAGTTGATGCCAATCGATCCTGTTTCTTATAATGATCAGAAAACTCTATTGGGCCAATTGAGGTTTGAGTGCTAGAAAAACGCGAAAGGCGAGCGTCAAAGGTAAACGTAAGAAAAAAACTCCAACTTATTTATGATGGACAAACTAGCTGAAAATAAACAAAAAAAAAATGGAATTTCATACGCGTTAGAAATTTATTTGAACTTAGTTATTGTATAGATTCTATGCAATAACTACTTAGGTAAAATAAAGCATATACTTTATTAATTATTTAAGTAGTTATTGGAAGAAGAAAAAAAAAACAAAACGATATAACCGTACGTACGAGTATCGGTATTATCTATACTAATCTATATCTACTTTTATACTATAATATTATTATATATATTATATATACTATAATTATTAATTTATTAAGTATATTAAATATAATAATATTTATAAAGAGGTTAATTTGTTTGTTTGTATGTACGGGGTAATCTCCGGAACTACTGATCCGATTCCGGAAATTCTTTCACTAGTGGGAAGCTACAGTATTGCCGAGTGTCATAGGATATGATATATTTTCACGCGGGCAAAGTCGCGGGCAGAGGCTTGTAATAATATTACAAAGAGGTGAAATTTGTTTATTTGTTGTGGGGTAATCTCTGAAACTGCCAGTCGGATTAGAAAAATTCTTTTTGCATTGAATAGCTCAATTCTTGAGGAAGGTTACAGGCTATTTAACATCACGCTACGATCGAGCAAAACTAAAAAAAGAAAGAACGCTAAGCGTAAACGAAGTACAAGCGCGGGCGGGCGATGCGATGCAACGGGGTGGAACGGGGATAAAGAAATTTCACGTGAAGTCGCGGGCAAGGAAACTAGTCGTATAGTATGGTAAACATGCACTCGGTATGCGCGCATCACTGACTACTGTAAAGGCTACCGCAAACAGGCGGGACGCGACATCTACCTTGAAGTTTTCTTCGAAATTGTATTAATAGAGTCTGCACTGACTACTGTAACGCGTTACAAAACCTCGATACATTACAAACAAACGTTGCAAGTCGGTCTCCGCCTTTAGATTTTCCTCTATGTATGTATTATATATACAAAAAAAAGGATAAGGTTTTGTTTTGAAACAAAATAAAATATAAGTCATCTCCCCTCGTGATATTAGTGTAGATGTTTGCAGATGTCTCAATGATCATCATGTTCGATGTTTTCTTCGGAATCATTCACGAATTTGTTAGTTTTAAGCTTTAATGTAATATTAACACACTTTCAATAGTAATGTACGCAAAATTGTTGAAAACATCTAGCACTATACTTACACCCCGATTCAAACATAATGGCGGTTCGGAACATGAGGCTAGTCGCTGCGCAGTAACGGATTCATGGGTCAGCGGGGGTGAGGGGTGGGGTACTGTTCAGCGATTAGCGAACTTCCGAGCTGCCATTAAGTTTGAATCGAACTGTACCTACATAAAACTTTGGAAGACTTCTCGATTTTAATGAGGTTGATGTGTGCTTTATTGAGCTACAAACAGAATATTTATTACATCCACTCTGCAAGTTTGACTTTAGTTTTGGACTCTTCATATTGAAAGTTAACTTCGACCTACAAATTTTTATTTGACCCTATAATAAGATGTGTTATTGATTGTATTAGGTGTTAGTATTTATCAAGTATGTTCTAAGTACTACAATACAAACGAAAAATCATTTAGGCGCTTATCCATTTAAACTTACATATTATTCTTTAAAAAAATACCCTTATCAATTGTATAAGGAAAATATTACTATGATGACTATGAACTATAAACGCTGTTTGCGTATCATTCCTAGTAAAAGATAATTATATGTTTGTGTGTGTATGAAATCATTTAAAATATTACTCGGATGGTGTACGGAACAAACATTTCAATCTACCTCGCCGTTTATCTCTTATTTGCATTTCACTTGAGCCTGTTTAGAATTGTATGAAAATAGAAATTCTGATGTGTTTATGTTGCATATATTTTATGTAAGGCTAAATATGCATGAGCGTAACCTATTCGAGAGATATGAACTTATGAAGGCAGTAATAATACCACCGAACCATCGCCCCCCAAGGGTAATAACCGAACCATCGCCCCCACGGGTAATATAAACATAAAGTTTTGAAGACGTGTTGTACCCTATTTCATAGCACGTAAAATTACATTGAATGTTATTATTTGTAAAACTTTATGTTAATAATTTTCAACACATGTAGCAACATGTGTGCGGAGTGTTTTATTTTTCGCTCATGTGTATTCGTAGGTGGAATAAAGTAGTTCGTAACCTATGACTGGACTGACATTAGCTTAATGTGATATTTAATATTTATGACTTGTATTAAATGTAGTTAGTTGTATGGATTTACATTTCTGAAAGTAGGTATAATTTTGTTTGTTTTAGTCTATTGCTTGGGAGTACTAGCAAATGATGAAAAACCTTCTTAGCGTGTCTCAACTTCTTAGTAACAAACACTATAACTACAAAGTAAAGTGTTTTCTCTAGCATAGATGCATTCCCTTTATGTACTTTTATATAAGGGAACATATTATATTATGTATATTTAAGGGGGAGCCCCCCCGCATGGGCCAAGTTTAGGAAATGCAGTTTAAAAAAAGATCTTTTAAGATCTTATTTAGAGGTTATGTTTTGGTAATTTTTTTGAGGAAGCACTGTAGGTACTTTATGGCTATTTTTTATATTAAATATTTTATAATTTATAAAATTATAAAATACTTAATATAAAAGGTTATAATTAACATACTTGAATGAACCCTAAGTTTATTCATCATTTGCTAGTATTACGAAACAGTTTATTTGCATTTAATATTAATTTAGGATATGGATCCGAGCCTAAACAAGTATCTGAAATATTAGTCCATAATTATTACGGTAATAATGTGATAGACAAAATGTCACTGTTGTATGATTTTTTACTTGTAATTCAATTGAATATGTATTTCATACCACTCGATCAAAAATATACCTAAGTTTAGGCATCATTTATAAAAATACAGTTTCACTTAAATCAAAATTATGAAACTTGTTTATACTACCTATTAATATGATGGATGTTTGTGATTGCGGGATTTCTGAACATAGTGATTATATTTTGTCTTTCGTCTTAAATGTCTAATTATTTAAAATAAATAACTTAATTATTGCAAATTGATATGTTTTTTTTATAGTCGATGTAACTTTAATCGAACTTAATGTATGAACAAATAAATCAATCGATCTTGATGTAATTAATCAGTTTCTAAACACTTGTTTGATATCTGATATATTTAAATAATTGGTGTCTAATGCATATTAGAGCAAAAAATGCTCCTTATGTATGTTCAAGTAATTATCTTTACTGTAACATCTATAAGGCGTCGTACACATAATGTATGAACTACCTACCTATCTCTTATATCTGTAAAATAAATAAAAAATAAATGCAAGAAAGTTTTGTATTTACTTTTCTAGATTATTTGTCCGTTTCCCAACCGATTTTCAAGACTGAACTAATAAAACTGTTTTTTTTTTAGATTAGATATAAATTATTAGTTGTTGTTGCCCGCGACTTCGGCCGCGTGTAGGTCGGAAATTATCCCACGGAAACGTACTACTTCCTAAATCATTTCATAAACCTAGGCGGAGTGTAGGTTTGCACAAAATCGCAAAAACGTTGACTCGATTCGACTCTGTATCACTCGAACGTCAATTAAATTCCTCCTTTTCAATCAAAATGGAATGAATATCTTGGGTAGGAAGATGATTATTTTATGTCTGAAAGAATATTTCATAACAATGAAAATTGCAATAAAGAGAAAGGTGAAAAAGCGGTGTAGATTTTATTAGGGTTCCGTACCAAAATGGTAAAAGGAACCCTTATGGTGAGACTCAGTCTGTCCGTCTGTCTGTCACAGCTGGATGTCTCAAGAACTAATGCTATCAACTTGAATTTGCAATAGTTTTATATGACTTTTGCCCAACTATTTTGCAAATAACAGAGAAATAAAAATATTTTTATATTTCTTGCAACAGGTACTGAACGGGGATCTTAAAAATTCGAAGTGGGGCTACTACGGCATGTGGGGTATCATAATGAAAGAGTGCAATTTGCAAATTCTCAAACTTTTTTTTTTTGCCTAATCGGTATCGACTTTTGACGAAAAATCGGTCGGTGTATTAAAAAAATCGGTCAAGTGCGAGTCGGACTCGCACACGAAGGGTTCCATACCATGTCGTACAAGATTTAACACTATGAATTTTTGTAATACTTTCGTAAAGGTAACAACAGAGGCGCTATAAAAAAACATAAAGATTTGTAAAGAAATTGTCTAATTTTAATGAAAAAATGTTGTTGTGTTAAATTATAGGTGTAAAAGTTTATTTCATTTATTTTAAGACAAAAATATAGTAACATCATTAACTAAAGTCAAAGTTATTTATTTGCTACTAACATAGTATTAGTAGGTATAAATAGGTATATGTGGTAGGTAAGCAGGTAGATATGTAGGGTAGGTAGGTTAGGTTAGGTAGCAGTTAGGGTAGGTAGATAGGGTAGGTAATTAGGTAGAAATAGGTAATTAGGAAAGGTAGGTGCGCCGTAGATAAGTACTTAGTGCTAACCGTGCGAAGCCGGGCCGGGTAAAGCTAGTTACTTATAAATAAAAGGATTTCTCTTGCTACGTCAGACTATATTGTACAAAATAGAATGTAAGTAGTACGCCAAATTTTTATTACAACATTCCGTCAATACAGGTATTTATTTACGTTATTTTTGATAGTCATACAGAAATCTATTATTTCTTACTTATTATTTTTACACATCCCATCGGACTATAAGAGTGAGGGAAGAGAGAGTGCACTCGTGTCTGCGCATACACTTGTGCACTATAATATCTCCCGCGCCGAAGGCTAGTCTCCGCTGAGATTGGCCGCCGTGGCTGAGTATTTTTACACAAATAAGTTTTCTCAATATGAAATTGTATCCACAACGGTTTAAGGTAACTGAATAGTACACTGTATGTGCCAGCATTCATTTCAATGTTACTGAATATATTGTCTATTGGAGTGTAGTGTTAACATGAGGTACACTTACTCTGAGGGTAGGTACACACATCAACACCGTCTAGGGATACTTTGAAAAAAGTCGATAAAGTTCTTAAACTCAAAAAATACTGGCCGGTTTTAAAATCTTGTGAAGAAAGTTTATTTTGTAGACCTTTTTGGATGATCGAAATTTAAATGATCGAAGTAGTATATGCTGCCATGATAGTAGGTACTTACTAATTCCATGTCATTACTCCGACTAGTAAATAGTTATCTGTGGAATTTATATCGCATAATATTAGCATGAAATACAAAATATTTTTTTTAAGTTGCAGTAAATCGCCCATATTATATAAAATATGTTATGAATCGGCGTTTTTAGTATTTGTTGATTATAAACAGTATATGGTACATAATACACACAAGTTTCAAATTCCTAATTTGTTTAGTTGTTGAGATAGAGCTCGTACAAAAATGGTGTAAAACAGACAACTTCTACGGCCCCCTAATTCATCATTTTTGAAGATAAAAACAAATAAAAATTATATTTATTTTCTACTCGATGAGCTCTAGAGGATGATACCCCACATGCCAGGGTCAGATTATTTTTTTTTCAAAATTTATTTTTATTGTATGGCGACCCCCCTTTAATTTTTAATTTTATTATTTGTTGCTCTTGCGGCAATAGAAATGCTCAATCTGTGAAATTTTCAAGTGCCTACCTATTACGGTTCATGAGATAGAGCTCGCTGACAGACAGACGGACAGCGGAGGCTTATGAATAGGGTTCCGTTTGTCACCCTTCGGGTACGGAACCCTAAAAACAGCGTCCCCCCCGTATCTCCGAAGTTTGCATAGAGAAAAATCTGAAATTATTCTATGTGATGTGAAGATTATGTAAAGATAACAGGAAAAATAAAATGATGCCTCTAAAAAGCACACTTTTTCACAAATCATCAAGAGATGGCGCTGACCTAAAACTGCAATATTTACTCCAAAATATTTTTATATGATGGTACCCTCGGTGCGCGAGTCCGACTCGCTCTTGACCGGTATTTTTTATTTTTATAAAGCTAAAATTTTCAAGAAATAAAAAATTGGAAATATTATTAACTATGTAATTATTAATTAAAACTCGAAAACTATTAAGAATCGAATTGATGAACATACACGGTATTTTTGGATTAACCCGGCCTAGGCATGAGGAATCTAATATTTTTTTATGAAGTCACCATTTGGATCACCTGTATAAAGATAACGTTTGTTCGTATGATACAGATATTTACTGTTCATGTTTATCATCTTCTATACTTATAATAAAAATGCTGTTTGTTGGTAAGCACATAACTTGAGAACGGCTGAACAGATTTTTTTTGTTATAAAATAACCAACTAACCGCCAGTTGCAGAAACGAACAGCTCATTAAATACTAATTTTCCATTAACTTTTTGCAGAAAGTAACACTCGATTTTAATGGTTCTTGGAACAAATTAATGACATCGTTAGCGTTAATGATCCATTACGTAATATTTGTCTTTGTGCAACTGGGTGGTAGCAGAGCACATTACTCGCAGAACAGACGGCAATGTTCAGTCCACTTAGGCTGCCTGTCCACTGGAGCGGAGAGGAGAGGAGCGGAGATGTGCCTATATTAACCAATAGAACCTCTCGAGCAGAGTTTAAATGCGTTTCTATTGGTTAATATAGGCACATCTCCGCTCCTCTCCTGTCCTCTCCGTTCCAGTGGACAGGCAGCCTCACAGAGTTTATAAAGAAGGTATACTCTGTGGGTCCACTTCATCAGTATACTTCGTAGAAAGAACCAATAATTTAACGATAAGAAATGTTAAAATAAAATCTCAAGATTTCATAACAGCATTTATTACATAAAAATATCACAAATTCAACAAAAAAATTTTGCTTCTAGCGACGACAATACATTTTTTTCCAATAAATAAGTACCTATAACAACGAATACATCACCGATCATAAACTATCAAGCATAAGTCACTATGTAACTACACAAATAATATAAACGATACTTTATGATAATATTATGAAAGCTCCTAGCATCTATTCGAGCTACAAATAATTTTGCTGCCTATAAAATATTGTATCAACTTTCAGACAAAATTACACTATCACATACATCAGACTAAACATTTCCGATCCCTCGTTCGAGATTTCTATCCTTTTTTATTGATTAGATTTTTGCCACAAACTCCACATATTTTTAAATCCTATATGAATAGACACTACATCAAACTACAATAATATGATATACCTACTGTTAGTGGTGAAAAGTATACTTTCGATATTTATGTGATGAATCTACTAAAATGGAGAGAGAGATTACTAAAATGACTAAAACTATTGTCATGAGACTATAAATGTGAGTTCAACAACTAATAACTATGATGACGTAATTGTCGTATCTGTTAAATGATGACTAGGATATAAGCTTCCGATGGTAATGTTTGTTAGTATGAGTTGGTAAGTATCAGAGTAACACTAAAACCATTTCGCTGCAATTATCACCTTAGATTTTATAAAATGTCCATCGTTGTTGTTTTTATAACATCCCCATTCAATATTAGCTTACTTTGCTGGCTTTTTTGGTGCGCTCAATATCTTCTGACTACTTTTACATTACCACAGATTAATACAGATGGTTCACTCCGCAAAATCATTTAAATAAAAAGCGACTCTTGCTACGACACAATAAAGTGCAATTCAGGTCGCACAAAACTAATTGCCTACAGTTATATTCACTTAGAAGTTGACTCTCTTTCTATCGCGTAACTCTTATCTTCTGACTACGTTACGCTAACTGAATTGGCCCGACTCTTACTTGTAGCTTCATTCCTATAATGCGGAGTGCGCTTTCTGTACTATCTATTTTTTGTAACATTACATGAATTATGTTTTTGAATGCGTGGTGATTAAATAGTTGATGAGTAATATAGTGAATGGGTATATTATACAAAACAATATGATTTTCCATGTAGTTCATTTGTTTTTCATAGAGGGCGCAGCGGGCGCCTCGTCAAGTAGGTTCTCTAGCTGTTTGACGTCAGTGACGGGCAGCGAGCAGGCGTAGCGACGGCACACGTACGCTGTGGGGACGTCGCCCACAGACCGGATGCGGCTCAACACTGGAAACAATACACAATTCATCATTCTCCTGTCCTTATCCCAATTTATTTAGGGTCGGCGCAACATGTCTTTTTCTTCCATACTTCTCTATAAGCCGTCATCTCTGTAGTCACCCCCCTTTCTAGCTATATCATCTTTAACACAGTCCATCTATCGTTTCTTTGGCCTTTCCCTACCCTTATAGCCATCCACATTTATACTCAAAACTTTCCTCTCGAAATTTTCCTCATCACTCCGCATCACATAAACAAAAAGCAATAGAATATGTGTAAAACAATACACAGTTAAACCATAAAATCGTTTTAAAAGTAGTATACGACCCAGGGTCGGCGGTAGCGGCGGTGGTTTTGTTACGTCATGGGGTGTTGTCAGATGACATCATCTCCTTAGGAACGTTGGCACCAGTCTTATCAATCACTTGCCTTCACCTTGGTAGTTTCAACAAAAATGCTCAAAAGGAAATGGCGTCACGTCTATATGCGCTTGGTGACCCGCAACGTATGAAGCTTAACTTATGACATGCCTTAAGTATGTACTTCTTATACAGGCTGTAAAAAGACCCATTACATAGCTTTTATCCACGGATTCTGTATATCAAACTAAATTACATTTTGCACAAATTGCTGGAATACTACTTTTATTTTTGGTGTAAAAAATCGCTATTTACGGCAGCGCGTAATGTATCGCACGGGTGCCTATAGGTACATAATACAGTACAGGAGTTGTGGGGGGATAATAAACGTATACTTGTAATCCTTAGAACGGCCTTTCCTTTGTTCTATTTTAAGTTAGGTCATAACATATAAAACTAGTTTTCGTGAAAAAACGACTGGAGCCTAGCATACACGATTCAGCGCAGAGTATAAGTGATTTAGCGTCACCGACCGATTGGAACCGAGTATACCTGATTCAGCTTCTTCTTCAGATTCAGACGGTTCAGTTCCGTTCCAGAAACAGCACAGTTTGCCTATAGATAGGGTTGCCATAACTTCTAGGAACCAATACGGGAAGTTTTCTCTTCCGATGCCCAAAACTAATAACACAGTCAACGGCGACACGCGGTTTTTCAACTACATCATACATAGCACGCATGTGAAACCGAAAGACAAACGTATGTGTTTTTTATCAGATATCCTCTGATCTCAACCGTAGTGGCTATCAAAAGTATTAAATAAACATAATAAAAAAATCTACATTATAAAATCAAAGTTTTTATTCGAAATGTTACCTGTTTATATTTCTTAACTTAAATTAAGAGGGTTTACGTCGTACGGCATTTCATACAAACTTGCAAGACCTTGTTTTTCGAAATGACTCAACCGATTTTAATGAAACTTCATACGCATATGCAAGATACAAAGGTCTAAAAACTTAGTTAAGAGCATTTTCGAAAAATTGTGTTATAGCCATATTAGACCGATTTTAAATTTTCCATAGAAACAGAAATTTCCAGTTATCTTTTTTTAAATAAGACATTTCGAAAATGTTCTTAACAAGTTTTCAGACCTTTGTATCCTGCATATGCGTATAAAGTTTCATTAAAATCGGTTCAGTCATTTCGAAAAATAAGAGCTTGAAAGTTTGTATGAAATGCCGTACGGCGTAAACCCTCTTAACATCAAATTACTTAGTTATTTTTTCGCCCAGTCATATTTTGAAGTTGATTTTACTTTTTCAATAACTTATTTTATATAATCATAGAACTGACCGCAAAATTGTAATGACAAATTTAAAAAAAAAAACGACATACGGGACGGGATGGTCAAATACGGTAACAGTCCCGTATATAAGGGACGTATGGCAACCCTACTTACAGAAGACTTCACTTCAAAAGTTAAAAAAAGTTGGAACTTCGACCTTCAATATCTCTGTAACCGAAAGGTTCCAAGGTCCAGTAAAAATAAATGTCACAACGACGGGGATTATCAGTGACTCTTGGCTTCATTATGCGTCTTTTTGAACCCGTTATAAACTAAGATGTTAACAAGCAAGCCGGGGTTACTCATGAGACAGACTCACGTATCTCGGACATACCGGCGGGCGACTCGGCCGCGGGGTCGGCGACGGCCAGCACGCGGCCCGGCAGCAGGCGCGAGCGCACCACGCGCACCAGCTCCAGCGTGCGCGGGTCCGAGCGCCCGCCCGCTATCAGCACCTGCGGTACGAGAATGGGTTATTTGACTACTATCTAAAATATACAACTAGATGACGTTTCTAACCTGCGTTCGCAATTTCTTTGCCAAACATGTAAACAAACACGAGTTCTAGGAAAAACAACTGTGATACCTACACATAAGGTTCAGTTTGCGCTACAACTTCATATTTTTTTTATGCCTTTTTCAACAGTACAAGTCAGTCTAAAATCAACTTTATTTACACTTTGAATAGACCTTAACTATACCTCGTTTGTCAAAACACGAGAAGTAGTTTAGAAGTTATGAGGGAACAAATGAACATATTTACATACATACCCTACCAAAATCATAACACTCCTTTAGCTTTGCCACAGTCGGGTAATTGATACTTATTTTAAAGATTTTTCATTGGTGGAAAAATGGAGAAGTTACACGCTTTTGAAATTAGTTTTCTATCCTTGTATTGTGACGTCAGATCGGAACAGTGCTGTCTCTGTCTAGCATAGACTCTAAACGCAGGTAACTTCGCTAGTTTTTGTAATATTTATATAAATTTTCCTTTTTTACAGTGGCTTATTTTTTTCTAGGTTGCTTCAAACGAAAATGAAAAGGTTCTATCAAATATCCTATTACAATAGTGTTGTTCTAGAAGTCATCATATACACCATTATACACGGCTGCGGAATGCTGCTATCAGACGTTGGCGGTGAGACACCGTTGTGCCTCAGAGACCACGTAACTTAGCCGTCGGCTTCGGCTCTATGTCTGATCTCTCTCCTGTCATGTCAGATTGCCGTTTCATTGGACTATAAAAGTGTGATAATGCGTAGTCTCCGTTGAAAAAAGTAAACAATAAAATGCAGTAGTGATAACATGCGGTATTTTATCGGTTCGTGAATTTCTATTGGTATTTGGTAAACTTATAATTTCTGCTAAATTCTCGACCCGATAAATAGGAATACTATGCACAAACCTGAGTAGGAGAATCATTATAGAACATGAGCGCAGACATCATCTCAGGGAGTGAAGTGGGGGCATCGATGAGTCTCTTGGAGAAGGCCTTCAGCAGTTTCATGGCCATCTCTCTCTCGTTGTCGCCGCCCTCGGGCGCTGCGCCTTTGTCTGCGTATGCTGCGAGGCGCTGTAGATTGTGGCAAGCTACGCTGTTACCTGAAGGCTCGGCGCCATCTTGATCTGAAATAAAAATGTGGCATAAAATGTTAGTGTACAATAACCTTTTTTTTTTTTTGGGCGGGAAATCATCAAATGTCTTCTGCCGCTCTGGGCGGAGCGGAAGGGCGTGTCAGACTCTTATTGACTAAAACCCACCCGTGTTTCTTCTCTTGCCTTGCCAGGGGCCACGGTTTCCCCTTAGGACTTCCCGCAACCCCAGTAGTGTACAATAACCTTCGGTTGAATTCTTGCATAAGAAGTTTAGAACAAGGTTGACGAAGTCGAGTCGTCACAAATGTTCACACGTATCAAACGATGTTTTCAACACACTTTTATTAATGTTTTGTTGAAAAATAATGTTTATTTATTTATACGGTTTATAATATGTATATCCATAACATCTTTAGGCATAAATAGGCTGGAAGGTTTTTGTAAAGATTTAAGAAATCGTGCGTCTTGGGCTAGTATAATAGTTATCTGTGGCGCACTTTCTCGCACTAGTCCGGGAATGCAAAAAAAAACGAACGTGTTAAATACACTGCATTATGAACCTAAAGACGGTGCAATAAGAGCCACTTTTCGAGCAAGTCTGTTGAAAAAATTATTGTTATTTGTACCTAGGCTTGCCGCATTTTTTCTGACGAAAAATAGTATTTTTCTCAAAAACTTGTAAAAATATAGTACTTTTGTAAAATTTAGGGAAAAAAATATAGTACACATTTATTTTTAATCATTATTTATTTTTCCATTTGTATTTTGTTATTATTACCTACTCTGCGCTTTGGCCATCAAGATTTTATTATTTTTAAATTTTGAATTGGAATCTAAGCAATCAAGCACACACCATCTTCTTTGCCTATTCTATTTTCTGTACTTCTTTTTGGGAGGCGCGCAAAAATCATCACTTTCCGTTAAAAACTTTTCAAATGTCTATACGTATATGGATAATATACGTATAGACATTCGAAAAGTTTTCTAATCACGGCGGTAAAAACAGCATTTTTGTAATTATTGGAGGGTCATATTTTATTTACCAATAAGTTGCTGAAAAAAAGGAAATAACAGGGACGTGTCTACAGCAGACATTAATTTTATAAAATAAAATAAATTGCTCTAGAGGCAGAAAGAAGGGGAATACATTTGTATGGAGAATCGCAGGCCCTGTTCATCTTATAAAAAAAGCGCGACAGTTCAATTAGCGATGAAAATATATTATTTTTTCTATAATATATAGTACAATTGACTGATATATAGTACGATACTATATAATATAGTACGGGTGGCAACCCTTGTACCTGAAAATAACAAGTCAGAAATTCCCAATATTTTTTCTGTTATAAAACCTTAAATACCTTCTTTAAGCCGAAGCACCACACTGGTATCGTCCATGGAACAGGTGTAATAACCACCGTTGACGGTGTCCCAGAACAACTCATTCTGTTTCTGCTGCAAGTCACGCGCCCACTTCAGCCAGCGGTAGTCCAGAGAGGCCTCGTACAAGTCCAGCAAGCCTTTGATCAAGAACGCGTAGTCGTCTAGGAAGCCCTTAATCGGTTCGGCACTGTAAACAGTTAATAAATACAGATTTATAAGAATTTTATGCTGCGAAATATTATTATTAAAACGTGTCATGTCACATACGTTTGGGCGATGGATCCATCTTCAGCTCTATAGCAAGAATGTAATAATATCTTGGCAGATTCATCATACAAATGTTTTTGTATGAACTCTGCTGTTTTGATCGCGTCCTCAACGAATTGCTTCTCTCCAAGCCCTTGGCCAGCTTGTGCTAAGCCAGCTATCATCAAGCCATTCCAAGAGCAAAGCATTTTAGTGTCCAAATGCGGACGAGGTCGCTTCTGGCGCACATCATACAATATCTCAACACAGTCGGATATAACTTGATTGAA
The DNA here is from genome assembly GCA_948150665.1 of Conistra vaccinii. Classification (NCBI taxonomy): domain Eukaryota; kingdom Metazoa; phylum Arthropoda; class Insecta; order Lepidoptera; family Noctuidae; genus Conistra; species Conistra vaccinii. Next base: position 9,093,220 of record OX411323.1, on the reverse strand, counting down.
TTGCTCCAAAGACAGTTCGTATTTTTGAGCTGTGTCCTGCTTACTACCGTAAATAATCAATACGTTTTGGTTGGTAAGTTCTCCGTGAGGGTCACTTTCGGGAGAAATATTTCCATCCTCTTCAACACTGAAGTAGTCGCAGAAAACGTCCAAATACGACGCGGAATTAATTTTCTTATCTTTCAGTAGAGATTTAAGTTCCTTGTATTCCCAAGTGCAAAACGCTCCTTCTTTCTTATGAGCAGCTCCGAACTCTGGGTATGAGTCGGCATCTTCAGCACTGTAAAATCCGCCAGATTCGTGTCTCAGATCTCTGTTGACATATTTTATGATATCTCGAACGACTTCGGCGTAAAACTCTTCTTTTGTCGCGAGGAAAGCGTCCGTATAAGCAACGGTCAACTGTGCCTGATCATAAAGCATTTTTTCGAAATGAGGCACATGCCATTCATTATCGACTGAGTATCGTGCAAAACCGCTAGATATGTGATCGTGAATACCGCCTTTAGCGATTTTGGTCAATGTGTACAGACACAGATCCAAACATTTTTTACCTTCTACATTGTTTTTGTCACGAGCATAATAATGGAAAAGAAAATTAAAAATGGAAGCCTGTGGAAATTTCGGTGCTGCTCCAAATCCACCAAATTCTGGTTCATAATTAGTCATATATCTGCGAATACATTTTTCCCAGGTTGCTTCTCCAGGAACAGAAGTAGAACTGTCTGAGTCGACTAAGGATATTTTTTGCAGTGCTTCCATGATATTGAGACTTGCTTCCAAGAACTGTTCATGATTAGTTTTCCATTTGTTGGCTAGAGAAAGAAGAATTGTTTTGAACCCTGGCCTTCCCCAGCGGTCCTCAGGAGGGAAGTATGTTCCGCCAGTAACAGGGCGTAAGTCTGGCGTAAGGAATACTGACATCGGCCATCCGCCACCGCCACTCGTCGCCAGTATGAATAACATATAAACACGATCAATATCAGGTCTTTCTTCACGATCCACTTTGATGTTGATGTAGTGTTCATTCATTATTTTAGCTACATCCTCACTTTCAAACGATTCTTTTTCCATTACATGGCACCAATGGCATGTGGAATATCCTACTGATAGGAATATAAGTTTGTTTTCCTTCTTAGCCTTGTCAATGGCTTCTTGACACCATGGGTACCATTGCACAGGGTTGTGAGCATGCTGAAGTAAATAAGGAGATTTCTCAGAGATCAAACGATTGGTATGCTTTGGTTGTTCTGTTGGTGGAGTATCAGTATTTGAAGTTGCCATTATAATCTTATTGTCACTAAAACTTCTTGTGAGTTGTGGGACTGTTATATTATTTGGTCCAAATGATGATAATCTGCAAGAATGATAGGAGAATAAATATGAATAAGATTTTTTTTACTTCTTTTGCAAATGCTTTTAAGGTAAGGCAACATATTGTTGTCACTCTGGTCCTATAGCAAATGTTTAGTACGCTTCTAACCACATTTTTGAGGTATTGTGGTTTTTCTTCATAGAAATTACAAATTAAATTATGTATGTTGTCTAGGTTTGGATGTCAACGAAAGTGCTAGTTTTTAAAATACTCATTCTTAGGTGGAGACAAAAACTCAATACATTACAAACAAACGTTACAAGCCACGTTTGTTTGTAATGTATCGAGTTTTTGTAACGTGTTACAGTAGTCAGTGAAGTGAGCCCACGTACAATGGTTCATTTGACGGACTAAGTGCGGAAACCAAACCCTATAACAAAGAAGTGAGCCTAGCCGCTCGATTCAAGCGCCGGGTCTTCCACTCGACTAAACGAAACTTCGAAACGGAAACTTCGAAACAAGCGTTTGTGTCTTTTTGTAACCAAGTTCGCCTCAAATGATACATAACTAATTACAAGTCAGTCTCCACCTTTAGATTTTACAAAAGGAAGCATAGAAACATTTTTTAAATTCTGTTATTTTGCTGCATTATTTACAATTATTTTTTAATTTAACTAGACTATCTCACAGTGATAACCAAAGGCCTCAGTAAATGGTAATAGGTACTTAATAAAAAATGTTACAATTCGACTAACAACGAATTCAAGGAACTTGGTTATCATAAATTTTAACAAAAAACTTGAGTTTTTACTGATTAGTACACCCCGGTTCAAACTTAATGGCGGCTCGGAATATGAGGCAAGTCGCTGCGCAGTAACGAATTCATGGGTCAGCGGGGGTGAGGGGTGAGGTACTGCATAGCGAGAAGCTAACTTCCCAGCCGCCATTAAGTTTTAATCTAACTGTACAAGGTTTATTTACATTGACTGGAATACTAACATTAAGTATTTTAATAAATACTTGGTCAGCAAATTTTGATTACCAAATTAGCAAGTCAATAAGTACTGAGATTCTTTTGATAAAGACAACCAGTCTTTATCAAAAGAATTCCAATACTTATTGGAATCAAAATTTGCCTTCCAATCCAATACAGAGGCCAAAATAAGCTTACAGCTGTCATACTTACAGGTAATTAAATCATAGTAATTTATTCATCTTTCACCAATTACATAGGATTGTAAACAGACACCTAAGGTACCTAATTTATGGGCAACATTGTATAATCCAAGTACCTACCTATTAGCAAGTTCACAAACCTTAATTAATGCAATATGACAAGCGACAATGGTTCCCTTCTCTTCCAATCGTCGTACACATGACATGTAAACAAAAACAAGGTCATCTAACAGTAGGTATTACATTTTCGGATGAAATGTAAAGGATTCAACCGGGCAGAGTACAAGTTCTAATGGAAAAGTAATAACATAATCATTAAAGATCTAAAATATAGTGTACCTTCTTGGCAAGCTCAAATCCCTGGGACTGCACACCGGGTTAGCAACGAGCGATTCTTTCGTAGTATTTTGATTCAAATTTAGACTTTTCAGCCTATTATCACCCGTCGAGAGACGCCGCAACAACAGAGCAGCACGCCCAGTAGGCATAATAATATAACGTATCACGAAAAATCGCTTTTTAAACACGGAATTTCGCTTTATTTTTGTTTTTCTTACATAATTTTCACTGCGGTATTCCACGACGCGACCAAATATTTTGACGTTTTAAATAAAGTTGCCAGCGAAAAAGAAATAAAAAATAAACGTCCTAAAAAAGTGACTAAAAAGTATTCATACAACTTTGCAAAAATTGTTATGAAAACTACACACATCAAAAGTGTCTAGGGATCAACATATATTTTTGCAATAACTTTTCTCCTGATTGATATTAATTAAAATTTTCTTTAAGGATTCATCAAATAAAGTGTTTTCGTTTGTCACAGTAACGATAAACCAAGTCACCTTTGCATTAATAAAGAAATTTGCCATTTTCCTAATAAAGGGATTTTTGACATTTGAACCACTAACATTAAAGTTCGAAAAAAAGACTGAAATAACAGTTTTCTTTAAAATTTTATTGGGTAACTTAAACAATTAATAATCCGTGTTTCTACCGCGAACACTAACAACACAAGAACATCGGTTTGGCATACTCAAAATGAGTTCATCCAAATCACGCTGTGGAATGGCCGCCCATGTTCGTTGCAACAACAAAAAAAGGTCTTCTTGCGACTGGATACCCTCCATATTCGGCAGAGCTCTTCTCTGTAGCATATCCCATGCATGCTCAATCGGGTTCAAGTCTGGCGACTGAGCAGGCCAGGGCAGGACATTGATGTTAGCTGCGGCGAGAGTCTGTCTTACAACTCTTGCGGTGTGCGGTCGTGCATTATCATGCATTAACTGAAATAAGGGACCGATTTGCACTTGTAGAGGAACGATGACGTCTGATACAATCGTCTCAGCATAAATTTGAGCGTTGAGGTTGCCTCTGATCCAAATCAACTCAGTTCTTCCGCCGATCCAAATACCCGCCCATACCATGATGGTTCCACCACTATAAGGATGGACTTCCTGGCAGGATTTTAATCGCTGTTGGCGTCCAGGGGTTCTCCAGTGTCGTATACGTCTTGTATCCGGTCTCATACCAAAACGAGACTCATCAGAAAAGCACACGAAACGCCATTGTTCTTCTGCCCAATTTCTGTGTTCAAGAGCCCATTGATATCGAATCCTACGATTGTGCATTGCTATAGGTGGTACCCGTAGCGGTCTTCGGGAATGAAGGTTCACTTCATGCAAGCGGTTTCTGACTGTTTGGTCGCTAATTAAGTTCCCTGAAGAGTGATGAAGCCTCACGGCTAACATCATGGCGGTTATTGTTGGAGCTCTTCGAGCTAAGATTTGAATGTATCGGTCTTGTCTCCGTGTGGTGCAGCGATACCGTCCTCCATGGCGCTCAGCCACGGTACCAGTGCTTCGGTAACGTGTCCAAAGTCGACTGATAACACTCTGACTTGTATTCAGAGCTAAAGCCACAGTACGTTGCCGGGAACCAGCTTCTATCATTCCCACGGCTCTGAGCATTTCTTCCCTGCTTAAATGACGTCGCTGCTCCATAATAACGTTGGTTTTAATCAGTAGTAGGGAAACAGTAGCACTAATAATGTCTTCAATGCGTTGTATGTTTTTATAGGGAAAATATTGACAGCTGATTTTCATCTTTTACTCGAATTTGATTCACAGTTCCTGATTCAAATTATGAAATGCACCAAAAAGGATCCATATAAATTTATAAAATCATAAATTTATTACAAAGCCACATCTCAATCTCAAGAAATCCGCATAAAAATGCTTGATCCCTAGACACTTTTGATGTGTGTATTTGATGCATGTAAATTAAAAACAACTTACCAAAAACCTAAGACAATGAATTCTATCTACGAATAATTAATCAATCTCAAAGCGCCTGCCATGATATTCGAATGATTGCACTAGTGTTACTTGCTCTTTAAAACATGCAGGTGCATATCCTTTTTGAAGAGCAAAGTAGGCATAGTATGTCCTCGTATCAGATTTCATTGATTTCAACCAAACTACCAAGTCGTATATTAGTATGAGTCGTGTATTATCGTATATTATACAGATTGGGTTGATCAGGGTAACTAAAAAAAACGAAAATTAATTACCATATTATTATGTGTAACAAAAGTCCTTTTCTATTCTAGGTACACTCATTCCGATTTTTTTTGTGCAGATTGGGCTAAGAGCCTGATTGAGTGATTGGTGACCTATACCTACTGGATTTTCAACATTATGAGTCTATTGAGTCTATATGATAATAGAAATCAAACCACCTCCTAGGTGGAAATTGCCTTCACACTTATAAGGTCCTAACGAAACTTGCGTAAAGTAATACTTAACTAACATTATTTACTTCAAATTATTATTTGGTAGGTATTTGATTTGAGAACAAAAGTTTGATAGATAAGCATGGCTCGTCGTGGCACTACCGTGTGTCCGTGTCCCCAGATTCCATACAAAGGTTTTTTGCAATTTCTGACTTTTGTAGCGGCAGTCTTTTTTAACGTTTTCCATACAAGTCTGAAAGTTCAGAATTATTTGAGGTAATTTTTTTTCAGAACTTCGGAAACCATAAGCAACAAACTACAGTATCTTGTTCTCAAAGGAAATAAAATTATAACGCGTATTCGTTCGAAAATATATTTTTTTGTTTATTTTCGGCTAGTCTATCCATTGTGAAAAGTAGGTTGGAGTCTCATTTCCTACGAAATGAGGGAAAAGTTTTTTGCGATTTCTGACTTTTCTAGTAGGTACCTACTCAAACCTCAGTTGGTCTAATAGAGTTTTTTGATCCTTATAAGAAACAGGATCGATTGAGATCCAAAAAATTTTTTGTGAAAACTACCTATTTTCTTGTCGACTGTATTTTTTTTTTCAAAATCTATGAATGCAGATCATAATGTCTCAAAAAGTTAAGGACCTAAGACTGTACCCAAAAAGGTAAGACCTAAGAGTGTCCTAAGACTGTTTTCCTGTAGTTGCAACTGTTAAGGTAGTTGGCCTTGCTGCCCCATCTCAAAATCCACCCTACGTTACATATATGTATTTAGATTATATAATTAATTAATTATATATATTAACAAATGCTACATTAATCATAATGATAGCTGGAAGGATGGCAGTATCTGAACTTCTCAAATGAAACACTCTCTCGTCATCATATGCTACGGTACCAAAACAGCTCATACTTGCAGCATTTGCAAGGGCCCAACCATACATATTTCATGGCAAGCACCCTCTTGTGATTCTAAGCAGCACGCATGCGCTGAAATCTGGACGCCATTCTCACTTTCACTGGCATACGAAGTGTTTTGACATATAACTAAATGTCCACCGCGTTTGGAAGTCTAATGTGTTCTTGACACGAAATGTAATAATAAGTGTTATTTTGGAAATGGAGTCACGTGTGAAGTACCCCTTATGATAGTGGTGTGAACGACTAGGAAATATAAAGGTAAGTGAACGATTTTGGCTGTGTTGATTAGGGGAAACCAAACGATGTCTCGTTTTTTTATGTATCAATTTGATTAAAACTGTTGTCAGATAAAGCTTGCCTTTTGTTAGATTAATCATTATGATCAGAATGAGATAAAACGTTGAATTGCTGCTAAACACATGGTAAATGAAGGTAAACCTAAATTAATTTAAATGGATTCATTACGTGTGTGTGGGTAAACACAACTACATACGAGGTATTGTTAACATTTTTACGTTCGATAATAATGTTTAAATAGATTAATCAATAAAATTCTATACCTACTGACTGTTTAGAGAATGAATACAAGAAATTGTTAACAAAACACGTGTTCGGCAAATAAGCCTAGTGTTAAGCGGGGTATGAAATTGCGGCCCGTTGTCATGGCAACGTCAAGAGGGTTGAAGCCCTCTGGCCCGCAGCGTTCCGCTCACGTTTCCCTCCCTCAGCTGATTGGCTATCTCGGTGCTCAGAAAATTTGATTTTGTGTCGTAAATTGCACCAGACGTATTTATGCTTGCACTTTGTAGATAGTGTGCATTTTTATATCGCCAAGTAAACAATCTACATTAGACGGGTCCATATTGGCTCAACTAAAGTTCTTTACCCGAAATTGTTCTTCCTAATGATTTGTAATCCGAATGATCACTCTTCCTAAAATTTTTCATCCTAAAGTTTTCATTCATACTATTTGTCACTACAAATAGCCGGTAGCACTCTACCGGCGATGATCATAAGGCTGCCTGTCCACTAGAGCGGAGAGGAGAGGAGAGGAGCGGAGATTTCCCAAAATTAACCAATAGAATCGCACCTCTGGAGCGGAGTTTTGATTCTACTTATTGGTTAATATTGACACATCTCCGCTCCTCTCCTCTCCTCTCCGCTCCGGTGGACAGGCAGCCTTACACTCATGTTTCCGATAATTGTAATAAATAATAGCATTAATGTAAATATATTTAAACTCCTACTGTTTTTTTATCATAACGCTTATAAACTACTGAGAACATAATCATGAACCAGATGCTTTGAAGGAAAAGGTTTGTTTTTAAACTTTCTTGTGATTACAAAACAACTGTTCACATTTTTACATTAAGACATTTTATTTTTGGTTATTGTTGTTACATAAGTACTTATTACTATAACTATACCTGAGATAATTATGTCTAAAAAACAACTGTTTAGAATGATTAAAGGTCGTTTCACTGATTATGAAATTCAGGTCAAAGTGTCGTCTTGGGGGCACTATGAAAAAAATACTTAGAAAAATTTCGCGACCAATTTCGAGGTAGCGCTCGCCGGCCGCTACCGCGGCACCGCTCGCTTCGCTCGCTCGGCTCGCGCGTAGTTGGTCACAGTTCTAACCTAACCTAACCTAATCCTAATCTAAACAAAAAATATATGACTTTGAATAATAGTGTAAAAGCTAGTTATGTTGAGAAAATATAGGAAAACAAATAAAAGTACAATAGATGTTTATTGCTACTGACATTATGAAGTTGAATGCTTCGGAATTATGAACATTAGAGACAGAGTAGTTAGGAATTGTGATTGTTAGGATGAAAAATGTTAGGAAGAACATTTTCGGATTTCCAATTACTTATCGGAGTTGAAAATTTAGGTGAACTTTGGCGCACCCATATTAGACTCTTTCGATGAGTAAAAGAGCAATCTTATTGCTTATTGTTTGAAGGTACGAACTCTACCCCATAATCAGCCTATAATTTTCCCACTGCTGGGACACTGGCCTCCTCTTTTCGAGAGGTAGTGGGCCGTAATCCACTACGCGCAGTGCGGGTTGGTAGATATTACATGTCTTCGAATTTTTGGTTCATGATGTTTCCTTCATCGTTTTGAGAGCAGTGGTGATGCAATAATCTACACAAAGTAAAGCGCATGTCTGGGTTCGAACCTACGACCTACAACTCCTAAGTCGCGGCCGTTACCACTGGGCCACCACTGCTCTTGAACTCTACCTGACTCTACGTAATCTGATAATATCATTATACAGACAGAGTATCAGGGACATCGACGCGAAGCCTGTTACCATGGATTCAGTACATGATTCTGAACTATAAAAAAGTGCAATACCTACGCGGTCAAAATGTATAACAGGCTTCGCGTCGATGTCCCTGACACCCTGTATCTAGTATATATTTTGTTTCGATTTTGCGGACTCTTCCAGTCTGTCACTTCTGCCATCGTACCTAGGTATGTGGTGAAGTAGTGTCGAGTAGGTACTCGACATTACTTCACCAGACGTAGATTGTGGAATGCCATTGAATGAAGATTTAATCCTTGAATTAGCTACGAACATTTTTAGTGGTAGGGTAAGAGATACGAGTGTAAATAACACAATAATTTTAATTGGTAATATTAAAACGTATTTGATTTGTTAGAAATGCTAAAATGGCGCCACCGGATATTATGATGTCAATTGACTATTTGAGTCTGACAAGGAGGGGGATTTTTAAAGTTACCAGGTAGCGCCATTTTAGCATTTCAAACAAATCAAATACGTTTTAATGTTACCAAATACAATTACTGTGTTATTTACAAAATACTGTAAACATCTTAAAACTACAAAATGTATATAAATAGCTAACACGAGTATACCTATTGTAAGAGATATTCGTCTTGGTAGCGCCATCTGCGAACTGCTGTTCCATTTCATTCAAGCACCTCTGCCGGACACGGGGGACACGGCGGTTATCAACTAAAGAATTAAGTTCTAAGTTTTAATAACACTGCCAGCAAAACAAGAGGGAAATTATGTTTTATTACTAAGGGACGGATGAAGTCGTTATAATCATAAAAGCTTTTCGAAATCAGAAATCCCAAGGTTAAAACATAACGATAGGCTATTGTTTTTAAAGAGGTCAAAGTACGATTTGTTTAGATGAATAAAAGTTAGGGTGAGGGTCGATATGAAGTGCCTAGGCCTGCCTACATACCTCAATTACATATATCTACCTAGATTAATAACCTTGATAGGTGTATATTCTTACCTAAATCATACCAATAATTGATTTTATTATCAAGAATCTTAAGTAGGTACTTATTCCTTTGTTTCAGGTGCATCGGTCAAGGCGAAAGATATCAAACAACGTGCCTTATAATCTTCCAAGCTTAGAATCTAGTTACTTGTTGTTATTCACTTATTTCCTTCCATAATATTCCAAAGTCCAAAATTAAAAGCGTCCAGCACATAAAGTTTCGGTCCCAATATCTGTCCAAAGAAGTTTTTTACGAATATACAATTTGTAGTTTGACTGACAAAACAGTTGACTACGCAGTTTAGTATGGTATCGAGGGAGTTGTTGTAATAGAGGGCAAGTGCATTAGGGTGGATGGTGTTGCAAGCAGCATGTCTGTGTGGGTGGGCAGCGGCGCAGGCGGCGACGTGCGCGCGCCGCCCGCCGCCACTATCCTCTCGACCAACACCTCCATGGAGTCCGGGATCGAGGCCGGGGTGCTGCCCACCGTCACGGGATCGCTTGCCTCAGCCCGGGACTCCCTCGGCTCCATATCCCGGGCAGCTGAACCCCTCTACGACACGGATCACACGGACCTCGGCTCGGAGTTGGACGAGGCGGAAATACGGCGGGAGTTGATGCATGATGTAAGTTTAGGAACTCTGTAAAGTACTAAATAACTTTAAAACAATAGCAGTTTACGTCATCGGAAATATGTTTAATTAAGTTACAGTTAGATTTAAGGTTAATGCACGGTTAATACATGACATGTGTGGGACCTCATTGTTTTGAATGAAACTAATGGTATTGATATAATGTTTTAATTATACAGAATTAACACTCATTTGGGCAGCTTCTAATTAGTTTTGCATTTCCCTCATCATTTTCTTAATTAACGTCTTGTGTTTTTTTTTGCAGAAATGGCGCCTCTTATTTGATAGAGTGAGTATCCAAGCTTTTTTTGTTTTGTTATGCCATAAATGCATAATTTAATAGGTGTATTTTCAAAACAAGGAAGTAAATATCTGAAACAACTTCATGGCATTGATGAGATGTGTTGGGGGGTTGAACCGTAATATATTATTAAGTTGACAGCGCGACAAGGTTGATGCCACGTGCGATATCTTTGAAACTTATTTTGCTACCTGTTGTGTTGGTAAACAAAAAGATTATTTTATTATCTTTGAATTCGTTTATTCTATTCAAAGATTGCTGATTTAGAAATAATAAAGGGTATCACGACTGGAAACATAAAATTAAGACAGTAGGTGCTTTTGTACCCAACAATTTTTTTTTGGAAATTCTATCCATACGTAAGTAAATAGAGGATCATAGAGGATGACATTTTGTATAATATGAAAGTCAAGATCGCAATTGGTTTAGTCAAAGTTAAATAAGGTATATAAAATATGAAACACGTGATTTTTTTTCCCAAAGTATTAAAATGACGGAATAAAAGGTTTTTTGGGAAAGTCCTATATTTATGCGGACGAAGTTGCTGGCACTAGGTAATAGATACCAACATCATAATATGAATAAAATAATTATTTTTCTTATTTATGAACGGTAGAGCTTGTAAAAACTGTTACTGTTAACTCTATGAATATGAAATGACAATAATTATTTTAAAAGCTCGTAAAAGTGGCGACTCTGCCACATAAAGGTAGGAGTTAAAGCCCGCATATTTCATCAAAACTGTCGTTTAGGATACGGAAACAAATTTCAAAGAATACTCTTTGTTTTTGACTGATTAAAATGTACAGAAGCGGGATATAAAATGTTTTATAAGTAGATAAAGAAGGCGGTGGCGCGCGGATCAAACGGTGAGGCGTCACGTAGGACACATTGAGATGTGCGATACTGAGATAGGGGCGCTTCTTATTTTTTGTGCCACTGTTTTGGGAAACACATGAAAATATAACTGAAGGCACATGTGTGAAGTGCGGCTGACGTGTTATGACGTTCGGGGTGCCACTGTGAAATCATAATCAAGGGCTCCGCTACGTGACCGTATCGGGACGGGATTAAATTAATGAGCGCATCCACTGCTTTTACAAAGTCACACCTCTACCTCTACCTACCTGTTCCTTTCATCTTTAGGTAGGTATATTTAATTGCTGTTTTTATTCAGTTTCTGTTACTAAAATGCAACGTAAATAATATATTAACTAGACAAGAAAAGTCACTAAAACCTCCTTTATCATGATGCTTCCTGAAACACTTTTGCCTCAATAAAATTCTAGATTATCATTCTTTAATGTTAGATTTACTTATTTTGTTGCAGTTCGACCCAGAGGGTTTCGGTGAGATCCCATGGCCAGACTTCTTACAAACCCTTCAAAATCCAGATTTTATAGCACAGGTTCCGCCCCATAAGCGGGAGGTAAGTTTCTTCATCATCACACTTGAAACTTTCTCAAAGAGTCTTATTAGTCGAATTTCTTCCTGAAGCTTCGATACTATTTTTTTATGAAAATCTCCTTTCAGAAAAGTCTTTCCCCGCTTAACTTTACAGGGACGTTTCCTGGCTAACCTTTGAGACTGGCTGCTTTTCGTTCCAGATTCTCCTGGACAAAGCACAGAGTGCAACGAGCAACGCTATTACATTTCAAGAGTTCGTCAATGTGGTAAGTGTTTTTCTACCTCTAGAATAAATACTTCTGTTTATAATACAAACAGCTTGTGATCCTGCAGTGATCTACTCATCTACAGAACCTTTGATCCCAATTAAGCCAATAAAATCATTCGTTTTATACAAGTGTGTAATAAATATAGGGATATATGCGTCAGTCGGGCACGTCGTCCTTTACCTCCGCAGTGGGTTAGGTTATGTCCCCCAACGCGCTCGCCGCCGCCTCCCACAATACAAGACAACTAAATTAAGATGCAACGCCGATTACGCTCAGCTCGCGCCCGTCCCAAACCTACACGAGTCAGTAAAACCAAATTTGACACCAAAGAAGTTCCACCGTACAAAGGTAAAAGGAAACTTAACGTAAACCAAAATGTTAAGAGACACGAAACCCTCATACCGAATGGACCCACATCCTTATCGAGTCCTTACTGTCGCGTCTCGAAAGTCGATAAGGTCCGGCACGATTTATTAGGTGGACATTTATTTTTGTATGGTTAAATATATTATCTTAAATGCGTATTAACACTGAGCACCGTCGTTTATTATTTTATTTATTTTGATTAGATCTTAGCGCTTTTGGAAGGTTGAAGATAAATAATTGTTTCAATTAATATACTTATTGTTAAACGGTTGTTACAAAAGTTTATATAGATATAAGTCCTACTAATATTATAAACCCGAAAGTGAGGATGGATGTAATCTGATGGGTGGATGGATGTTTGTTACTCTTTCAGGCAAAAACTACTAAACGGATTTGGATGAAATTTGCCTCACAGATAACCAGCACCCTAACTACGTACCTAATACACGTTCAATCAGAATTTCTTCGTTTTGAAACAGATTGCTAATCCATTGCTTCTTAAGTTCGAAAAAAATCTACTCAACTACGTAAACAACGCAATGAATATTGTTGAACTGTCAAAATGAAACAGATTAGTCGGAATCGTTTACGAAAATGTGTTGCGTAATTAGATAGCTGGATTAACACAAAAAACGATACTTTTTATTCCGATATTCCCACGGGGTTGAATTTTATGCGGGCAAAACCGCAGGGCGCTGCTAGTATTTTAAATAAATTGGACATAGTTTACTTCTAGTTCTAGCCAATTAATTGCAGCCTCAAGTGTAAGTAATTTTTTTGTTTACATCTTCTAGATAAGTTCCACTGTTGGTATTTTTGTTCTAGACAATCTTTCAAGGTCTTCTTTCCATCTCTAAATATAGGTACTTTTGAATCATCGTGCTTGAAATACGAACAATCTCCGAGATAAGCATTAATTAAACGGAACGCCCGACGATTTTGTTTATGAGCTGTTTAAAATAATTAGGTAGATGATCTGATTAACCCTCATTTATCAAATTAATACTCGAATATGCCAAAAGTGAGTATTACCTCAATTAATTTAATCGGTAGAGGTATGCGATATTTTTAACAATATTTGCATAAAGGAATCTTAAGAAGCACTTTATCTGCCCTAATGTCGATCGTAAATTATAATCCCAGGCCTCTTTTATTAAGTTATTTAAAAGGGGTTCAGATGGAATCAAAGGTTGTTGGAATTGAAAGATTTAGGGAACGTTCAGATTAAAATAATCACAGTAAAAAAACAGGTGTGACAAGCTTGCAACTTAGTAGTCAAAAAGGTTTGGACAATAGGTAGGTAATTAAGATGGATCTAAGCTAGAGATTGCAAACAAGGAGTTTAAATGCAATATGTGGGATAGGATAGGGCATAGGGATAATAAGGAAGGGATAAGCCTTCCTTATAAAAGAGGTAAAATTTGTTTGTTTGTGTGTTTGTTTGTAAGTTTGTATGTAGGGGGTAATCTCCGAAACTATCAGTCGGATTTGAAAAAATATTTTTGCATTAGATAGCCCAATTCTAGGCTATAAGGTTATAGGCTCGCGGACAAAGTCGCGGGCAGAAGCTAGTCCCTTTATATCTGCACAAATTATAGCCCTTATAACTACTTGGTTTTTCAGGCTTAGAACTTTCCAACCACACATGCAGAATAGCGTTGAACTGATGCGAGTGTAATAGCAGATAACGTTCGCCATGGCGGGCGTTGTAGACTTGTAGGTATAGTATATCAGATAACACCAATAAGAACTATCGATAACCTAGTGTAAAAATCTCAAAAGCTCCCAGACGGACCATTAGCTTTTCCACCTTATGCGAAAAAATGGATGTATTTTTGTTTCCCTTTTTTAAACATTGATTTGTGGTGTTGTTATGTTTAAATGTATTTACTTACTACTCTATCTATAAATTATAATAATTTGGCCTCTCTCTCATTCCATTATTGGTATTGTTATGACAGTTTATGCCTAGCAGAGCGAGAAAACATACGATAGAGTCTTTCTTAGCTGGCACAGTTGGCGCTGCCGCTTTTTATATTCATTTCATCGAAAAATGTTTTACTTACAATTGTGTGGAGGATCGTAAATCAAAATTAAATTCGACGTATAAACAGACAACGAGGGACAGTGTAGGGTCGTGGGCGTGCATGATGCGGCATTCTTATGCTAATCCGAGCGAACCACATTCGAACGGGGTGGGCCAAATTGTTATTTATATTGTCACCTCGCGCTTTTTTGTTCGAACCTACCAAAACCCCCGGTCTAAATTACTGGCTGACTTCATTGCGGCCAGATATCGTGCTCAGTGATATATTGTGCCCAGCGATGTGTATATCATACGAAAACATCATCTTGTAGTTACTTCTTTAAATTTAAACTTGAAAGTTCTCGCTTCACTAGCCTACTCTAAAGAAGTTGCCATACTTAGAATCAGGTATCTTCACGTTCACTATTCCTTCCGGCTGGCGGCTCATTTCTCACCAGTCTTCAAGTATGTCATCAACTCCTCTGGTGGCCGGATGTCTAGCAGATGAAAGGAAGTTATTCTGGGATTAAAAACTCTGAATGGACCGACGGTCCAAATAACTTTCATTCATAACACAAAAGCGAAATATTTTAGCCTTTTCCAACTTTTTTCTGTTTTTCTGTATGTAGCGTGTAAGTTTTTGCTTGACAATGAAGACGATCGACGCGCGACGGTCCAATTTTGATCTTTTTCCTTTTGTATCGGCTCTATTTAGGTATGAGTCAAAGTTGAAAATAACTAGTTATAAACGCATGAGGTAAACTATGTAAACTTACTTTTGACAGAAGATATATAATATAATTACGAAGCAGAAAGAAAGTCCATTTATTTAGCACACACTAAAAGGCACACAACATTCAAATTCAGTTCAAAATTCATCTAACATTCTTCTTTAGTTCAATAAGACACCAATGTACGACTCTACCAATAACCACCAAGTCTATATACAGCAAAACAGTTGAGCCTTTTCATCATTGTCTGTAAGAATTCCTGAAAGTATTTCTAGTCAAAACCTATTTGGTATATTACCCAGTAGAACACTAAGGGCCTATTTCACCACCTACAAATAGCCACTACTTACTGAATAACTTAAAAAATGGAACAAAATTTGTATGAAATTATCTGCCAAGTAAGTTAATAGGAAATTAATCGCAGGTGGTGAAACAGGCCCTAAAAGAAAGTGCCGAGCCACGATACAAACGAGGCACAATAGATCGATTGGAACATTTTTAAAAGCTTGTTACTCCTTTGTTATGAAAATGTTTTCACGTTGGCGAACGCGAATGATTGATGTTACAGTGGTGACTGGAACAGAAGCTTTTAGGGAAATCGTACTCCCTCCCTACAGCAATTTCCTGACAGGAAATTAGTTCACTCCATTATGTTGATTTAACACCAAAAAGTATTAAAGATTAATCGCTAACACAAACTTTATTTTCCTTAAAATCTTGATCATTCTAATATAATCGATGTTGTGATAAGCATCATGTTCATTTCCATCGCTAGTCCTAGGATGGCAGCAGTTAAGAATTACCTGTCTTGACTCTTGCGTCACAAAAAACTTTTGTGAGTCGCCGCTGACCCTTAATCAATTTATGGGGCGCTAACTGGAACATGGAAAATGTATTAAAGCTCACTGTGGGAACGAGCCATACGGCAAACATAGTTCCGAAACACTCATAACATTTCATTCTAACTTTTAACATTCTTTTGTCACCCCTAACACCATGAAATTACTTATAAGTATTGTGACAATTTTTTTGAAAAAAGCTAGGTACTTTATTGATGGATTACAGCTTTGTTAGTTTTTAGATAAAACACCCATATCTTAAACAATACACTGCTGAAAAAACACTACCAACAACTAATCAGAACTTCATGGTGCGTTTCAAATCCACATTGGGAACAAAAACAATTACTTAATAAAACACACCTCAATCAAAATTAATTGCTTTACGCATTAATCTCTTTATCTTCCCTTACCTACAAAACAACGTGTCCGTTCTCCAAGGTAATGGAAGCAATCATTCCAGATAAGATCCCTCTAATGTGAGAAAAGGTAGACGTTCCGTTCGTATCGTTAATTTAATTTGAAATAATAAAAGTTATATCCATCATTTATCACTTTCGACAAATTTATTTTTAAATGCCCACTTTGACGTCCTTCTTATCTGTGACTGGCCAGTAGGGTGGGAGCAAAAAGACAAAAAGGTCTGTTATAAATAGGCGTAGGCGTGCCGCTGTCGGCGAGGCGTCAAGCCTTCATTAATCCGAGCTGGCGCAGCGCGACCTGCTGGTCAGCTCGGTAAGGCACCGCACCACCAGACCCTCGCCCAGTTGCACTCCGCACACAACCTCACTTCACCAAATTGACGAAGGGGTAACAATAAAAACACCCATGCATCACCTGCAAAAATATTTGCTCATTTTTCCTCAGTCATTAAGTATAAATACGATAAAAAATAAATTAAATTAGACGTGTCAAAGAAAAAACTTGTGAGTACCTAATTCGTTAGCGGGTCCTGTCACGGGCACATTCCATCGTCGAGTAAGTTTTCGTGTTCGGTCTGACTGTCCGTCCGTAACTCACACGGTATCGGTGCCATCTAAATTGAGATTTTATTGACGATTACTGTTCTAGCGACGATATCGTTGCGATCTTGGCGCCCGCGCCCGCCGGACCGCGCCGCCTGCCGGCCGCCACACTTTGATCCCACCCTTGATGTAATGCTTTTCGAACCCTTCATTTATAATGTGAATGTGTGACTTTATACTGTCCACTCCTAAATTTAAGTAAACATACAGAAATGAAGGTGAGAGCAAGGTGACGTCATAGCTCATTTTGCAGTTATTGAACATTCGATCGAAAAAAGCTTTTTTGGGAATAACAGTATCAACAAGAAAGCAAATATCCATTCAACGCTGGCATTTTTATTGCTCCTTGGTAATTAATGTCTTACTTACTGAAATGAAAATTCTTGCTCGTTCTAATCGCAGTTGAGCTGACCATTGAGAAACATTTAACGACTATTCTTTGACATCGATCAGCACATTAATTTCTATATAACCTATTGTTTCGCATGCGCACAATGAAAGGTATTCTAGTGATTCCGAGTCGTCCATTCAAGTAAGCAGTTTTGATTTCGTCTACCAAATGCATTGAATTTAGTCGACAATTTCATCACTAACCTGCCTTGTTGGCCTTCTGATTTTTCCCTCAAGTTGATTATAAGAGCGTTTCGTTTAATTGTTTGCCATTTAATTTTCATTCATCAACCTGATTACCTACTACTTTATATAAACTCTTCTTCTTAAATGTACAAAAACTTTCATCCCTCTGAGGGCTAATGTCCTCGGGAGGGACAAATGATGATGGCGCACGGAGGTCACCGTAGTGAATCGCCCGTGGGGGTTGATGGATCGTGTAATCGTTACAGTATTTTTTTAGAGACCACACCGAAGCAAATTTACAGTAATTTCACGCGCGGCAAGTTCACACGCACCTGTGCCTGGTGATAGGTTTGTTTACGTAGATAACTAATAAAAGGGATGAATTAAACATCTAAATTTAACGCTTCGAACCGATGAAATAGAACCATTTTAAAACATTTTCAAATGAAGATATTTATTGGCAGGGATCCTTTGTGACGACCTACAAATTATTTAACAATGGCTTCGATAAGGTTACATAACAACACAGGTGATGATATCATAAGTCCATAAAGATATGCTATTTAGAATATAAAATATTGTATATGTACGCATGCGGTCATAGCCGGAAAAGCCAAAATGATTTATGTTCAGTAGATAATATATATTATATTCCATTTTTATATGTCCATTTTTCTGACCAAAAACCAAAACTGATTCAGTGTCTGACATCTGACCTGATGCTAAAAAAATTAATGCGTTCTGGATCGACCTCGATAAAATCTAAAAGCTTAGCCTTGGTAGTGCCAAAAATAATTTGGATAAGATATACCAAATTTTGTTTGTTTGCAACCCCTTTATTACAGTTGTTAGTAAAAAGAAGCGCTTCCACTTTGAAATTCTTAGCTCAACCTTGAAGCGACGCGCTTCCTTGCAAAAATTACTGGACACAATAATTTAACGGTTACCACCTAATAATTTTCTACTTTCAGTATATCCAGAACTTCCATTTGTAATGTAATGGCTTTCATGTTTCTATTCGAGTGTTTCGCCTCATTTTTTACCTATACTTACTCATTCAATTTAATTTGTTTGTTTTTTAATCGATAATCTTGAATTGTGTCCGTTATAATATAAAGTGGTTTTCTGTCACCTTTTGACCCCATATTATATTTATTGTTCATGTTTTCTACTGTTATATCCAGTTCTTGCTAATGCCTATTTAATTTGGTAACCTGAAAAGAAATATTACGTAGTTTAGTAGGAGTAGTAAAATAGGTACTTACGTAGTTTTTAGTTTCCACCGTGTATAGATACCAATACAATTAAAATGTTCAAATGCAGAGTCATGGAATGAGAGATGACTGTAATGTTCGACTTAACCTGCATTGAAAAGCAACGGTAGGTAAAGCCTACGTAGATCGTTCATCCATTTATGTCAATCTAAATGATTAGTCATTAAAACACGGATATGCTCATCAGATCACAAATAGATAAATGTAAGTTGACAATGACATTCATATTCGCGTCGGTGAATGAACTGTTGCGAATATGTGGAGGTGTCGATCGTAAAGATTCCAAAACGGGCCCCTTCATGATGATGGCATGGCACGGTGACATCAGCACGGTAACAACAAACACTGCTCCAAATAGGAGGCAGCCATTCTGCCTCGCCACGAACAACTGACATTTAAAATAAGAAATTGTAATCGAAAAAGGATAATAAAACAATTGGACAGTTACCCGAGAACAAGGCGCGTTGTCCATGGAATGCCGCTCTCTATATTTAGCGAGCTCGTTTGCGTTGTATCGAAATGAATAATATTATATGAGAGAACAGAAGTTGAGCGGCGCGTATAAATTAGCAGATAATCGACCGACATCACCTGTCGATGCCCACGCGCACGCGACTCGGGGCGACCGCGACGCGCGCGCTCCGATACTTGATTTACTGCGCTATCTCCGCTATGATACCACGCCACGTGTCTACTATCTAACATCCACGCTCCACTAAATAAACTTCCTGATTATCTGCGTAACGAAGTTTTCAAGGACCGCTCGTTTAGGTGCCACTTTCTAATCAGTATTTACAAACCTGTATCCTGTTCGTTGTCGGCGCTGCAGGCGCATTCAATGTTGTCCATGAAATGGTTCACGCGCCCGATGAAGAGATAAGGCGAGGGCGATGCCAGACGCCTCCCGGACTAAATATTTACAGTGCGACTGTGAGGAAACATAAATACTGGCCGTCCGACGGAATATGTTAGTGCTGTTAATTGGATTCGTCATGTGGCCCAGGGCGATTATACGCAGACAGTCGCCGATCATCGCCGTCGACAATCACGGGCAGACCTAGGTATGGGTCGTTATGTGATTTTCGCGAAACGTAACGTAACTAGTGACTTCGAACGCGTCACCTGTTATGAAAACTAGTGATTTTAGTAACTAGTTATTTTTAATTTTATTCGGTGATTTAACATGGTGATTATATCGAAGTGTTACAGTTATTGGCGAAACGAAAATATATATGGTTACTTAAGTAATAGGTACGTTACATTACGTTACGTTAGCTTTTAGTTTTTTGAACGAATAAGTTTTTGTAGCTACTTTTGCACTCGCAACCTACTTTTGTTTCGTTTCTCGCTTTTCATTCGATCACTGCATTATAATGTAACTAGTTACAAAAATCACGTGTTTCTGTGTGACTCGAAACTAGTTATTCGGCTACATGCCCTGTAGCCAGTTATTGTAACTAGTGACGTGAAATAACGCCCATACCTAGGCAGACCTGTATTGTTCGCGACATCAGTTGTAAACAAACCAAAACAAATAAGAATTAATAATGAATTTCAAGTTGTACACAAACCCGTATAATGCAAAAACGGAACAAATGAAAATATTGTTCGATAAAAAGAAAATAGGAAAGCATGGCATCATTACACAAGAACGCATGCATTAACTTTGAGTGGGAACGCACATGAACGCGAATTATCATTCAAAGCTATGCACATACAAATATAGGGTAAACGCCCCTAATGCTGGCGTTACCATGTGTTTGACGTCCAGATAATAATACAGGTGGCGGCTTTAGTACTAATTAACTGCCGTTCTCAGGGAGCTGCGATTAAAAGGAGCAGCGGAATCGAACCTCGACCTACAAGAAATGTCCGATGAGATGTTGTTACTGCATTAGGATATAATGAGGAACGTGAACGATGAAAGGTAGTTATTTGTCACGGTCGTTGGGAAACATTTCCTACTAGAATATTTATAATATGTCCTTCGTTAATAAGCACGGAGGAACGTTGTATACAAGTATGCGATAAAAATAAAGTGCAGATGCAAACATCATGTGAAGCGCAATCAACTTCGCTTACATAAAAATTAATTTCGTCGTTATTAAATACAAGTGGCAATTTATTTTTAATTTATCAAAGTTTTAGATTATTGTTTTGAAATATATGTATTTAAATGGTGTAATTTCACGGTGGGTGAGCGAGTGCAATTAGTCACTGCGGCGACGTGAGAGTATATAGAGAGAGCTGATAAGGATCACATGAATCGAGACTCGAGAGCCACCACTCCGTCACACCTCTTGCTTCGTACCTCAGTTCTCACGAGATTTTTCAAGTCGGATTAACAGCAAAACTGAATTAAATATGTTTTCTTATTGTACTCTTAGTTCACATACTTAGTAAAAAATATCGTCCAGTTTGCCGTTAGCCGATTGCATATCACATATTTAATTACTTTAAGATTAATTAGAATAACTGCTGACGATGCATTATTTTCAATTTCAGCCAGAGATACTTTTTAAACAGCTTGGGGAAGGTCTACCTACTTATGTCCAAATGTGGACTGCGATAAGCTGATTCATTGATACTCCAATCAAATAATAGGAAAGTGTTAACTGGAAAACAAATAAACGGCATGAAGCGACTTATATGCTGTTCACCGACCAATCTTATGTTTTTGCTAACTACGCAACACATTTTCGTAAACGATTCCGACTAATCTGTTTCATTTTGATAGTTCAACAATGTTCATTGCGTTATTTACGTTGTTGAGCAGATTTTTTCTCGAACTTATAAACCAATGGACTAGCAATCTGTTTCGAAACGATTCAAATTCTGATTGATCGTGCATTACGTAATGAGGGTACTGTTTACCGTTTTTCACCAGAAAACGTAATCCTTAATTAACTGGGTACTAATGATATAGTGTTTATTTGTCTAGGCGAAGTGAACAGTCACAGTCTTGTAGACTGGCAGTAGTGCGCCGTTCGTGTTTGACTAGAACATTAGCGACGCGGGTCAGCCCCCGCCCGCGCGGCTTTCTCACGCCCACGGACCAAACCAACTTGCCTTTCTTCTTTATTGCTTACTATTAGCCTTTGTTCTAAGACTAAAATATTGTGGATCTTTTTAATAAAATTGCTCTAAGTATAATTTCAGTGTCCGTGCGGATTGAGGAGCCAGACTCATAATTAAACGCGGGTACTACCAATATTTAGTAGTAAATCAGCCGATTTTGTAGGCCCGATCCTGGAATTTGTAGTAAAACCCTTCAGAAATTACATGACTTTATAGGTGGCTCCTCAATTCGCACATGCGGATTGAGGAGCCACCTCAGAACTCGAAAACTAGCCGACGGATATTTTTGAAAATTTGGTAGGATTTAGTAGTACTTATGCGTAATCTCTACAAAAAAAATGGGGTTTGTACGACTGGATTTGAGAGAGCTACAATGCTTTGATTTTTCATAAAAAAACGTAAATTTCACCGCGCTGTTTCTCGGAAAGTTACTAATCAATTACAACATATTTTCAGTATGATTTAGTAGTAAATGAGTTTTAATTTGTAGTATAAAAATAAAAAGGAAAAGCTATATAGTTTCGGTAATACAACACATTTTATGTGGCTCCTCACACCGCACGCTCTAGAGAAAATATATGGACGTAGCTACTAAAGTAGCTGATCAAATCGGATAAAAATAGCATCAATATTTAGTAGAAATTTCTACTAAATATTGGCGTACTCCAACATCCTGCGCATTCAGTATTTCAAAAGATATTAATAAAATAAACATTCCTCAACAAATTAGTAAACAGGGTGACCATAAATAATTCAAACAAGATCATTGTTTGAAATAAATAGTTTTATTTGCTTATAAATCATCCTACGAGTACGATTACCTACGTGTTACTTATGTAATTGCAGTTTTAAATTTTATGAGATACTAGCTGCGCTCAGCGGTTTCACCCTCATAAGTCTGGATGCCGTGAGAATATCGGGATAGAAAGTATTCTATGTCCTTACCCAGGTCATCAACTACCCATGTGTCAAATTTCATCTAAATCCGTTCAGCCGTTTTAGCGTAACAAATAAACCAGTAGAAAACCAAACTCACTTTCGCAATTATAATATTATATTACAGTTAGTATAGTTATATTATGTACTATGTACCTACAACAAAATTAACAAATGAATTAAAATTCAGTCACTGGTGATGAATTGAATAATACTTAATTTGTACAAACTTATGTTTAGGTACGTAAGTACAATAATACCTCAATGTGTTTAGTTTGATTATTTAAACGATATTTTAGTTCCTGATGTACCGATAGATGGCGTTGTAAATTTTGCACTCCGGTGAATCGCGGTGATAGGGATCTCCGTAGAAACGTGTCCTCTTTGTGTATAGTCAAATAAATTGTCTTCGTCAAAGTAAACATTAGTTTTTATTCATACGTTATGATTTTAAATTCATTATTGTTTCGCTGTTATTTTTGACAACATTGTTGCTACAGTAACGTAAAGAATGTAATAGACAAACAGCTTAGAAAAAAAATCGAACGTCAGTAGTGTCAGTCATCTTCACGTCTGTGGCCGCATTCCGAATTACGAGCTCTGAAAGTGGGCAAACGTCACAAATAGATGTCAAATATTTCCCTGTTATGATTACTCTGTTTTGACAATATTACTGTTTCGAAATAAGAAATGTGGGTAACTAGCGAACTAGAATATTAATTATGAAGTGCAATAATAATTTTGTGTTCCGATTTAGATAACACGATTATTACAGCTAAGAGCTGTCAATTTGAATCGAAACGCTCTTGAACGCGCTTACAGTGCTCGCTTAACGTCCAAACTTATTCCATATTATATTTGTTTGTTACCAATGTACAAAGAGAAATGTACAATGTACAAAGAAAGAGATGTGTCGCCGCGACACGACTGGTTTTTATGTATTTCTATGAAATTTTTATTTGACGACACGGTTGGCGCAGTGGGTAAGCGATTGACTGCTGCGCTGCGTGTCGCGGGTTCGATCCCTGCACGGAACAAATATTTGTATGATCTGCAAGTAGTTGTTCCGGGTCTGGCTGTTTGTGTTTGTGAATTTGAATGTTTGTAAACGCACCCACAATACAGGAGAAATTCCTAGTGTGGGGAACCGTTTAAAAAAAAAAAAAAAAAAAAAAAAAAATTCTATGAAAGCGATGTGTCGCTAGCTACGGAAGGTTTTTTGTGTCGCGGCGACACATTGCCTGCAGTTGCCGCCTGCGGTCGGCTACGGATTGGTAACTTTAGTTTAAAGATAGGATGCGACTCAAAACAAAACAGCACAACTGTCATTTTTGATCACTGCGAGGTGATATTAATTTAGGGCATGCGTTATTGCAAGATGGCGCATATCATGACGTCATCTATGACAATTCACCGGATATTCTTATTGCGCACACACTAATTTGGACAGGTGTAAGCACGCCAAAATGGATTACAACGTAATTCGGAATGCAGTCTGGGGTAGAGTGCTCGCAAGATAAGTCTGCGCGTGGATGAAATTGGAACTAATAAGTATGCCGCCGTCTTGTCGTATAAATAAGGTCAAGTTAAATATAGAATAATTTAATTAACTCATATATAATATAAGATTAATTATTAATATAGATTTAATCTTTTATATATTACACTATAGAATTAAGCACACCAGCGCCACCAGTCGCACGCAGACTTATCTTGAGCGCATTCTAGGCATGGTGCCTCTATCGTTAACGAGGTAAATTCAAATTTAAGAAGAGGGAGGACACAAGTATCTGAATCTCATAGGTAAACATTCGGTATTTAGTCATTCGTCATAGCAATATTTTGAAGTTCCGTACATCGCGCTGATGAACATTCTCAATTAAGTAATTCGTCATAGCGTACATTCTAACTCACTTAAATCGTACTTTACCCCCGACGGAAAACGAAGGGGTGTTATTAACTTTATAAATACAGTACATCGGTATTTTAAACATCGAAGTTTAGTAGTTCAAAAAGAAAGAGTAAACAAAATAGAGAGCAGAAATAGTCGGTAGCTGCACGTCATGACTGTGACAAGAAGGCTTTCACTCAGTATAATGCAAAACCAGCGCTGTGCTGTGGGGGACCCACAGCACAGCGCTGATTTTCAGTGGTCTCCCGCAATGAATGATGAAAAATGAGAATGATTTTTGTTTATTTCTTACAAGCTCT
This sequence comes from Conistra vaccinii, assembly GCA_948150665.1. NCBI lineage: Eukaryota > Metazoa > Arthropoda > Insecta > Lepidoptera > Noctuidae > Conistra > Conistra vaccinii. The sequence goes on along the minus strand of OX411323.1, from coordinate 9,068,126 downwards.
AGAAAGAATTCATTTTTGCCATTAAACTTAATATTCTTTCAAATTTTGGCATCCGATGTTTGGAAGATGCAATCTGCATTCAGGAAGAAAAATACACTTGTATTTGTTGCGGTGATGACGGAACTTCTAATTATGTGCCATCCAATATTGTGTCGTTTGATTTAGATGGCAGCGACGAATTTATTTTAGAAGATATACCGCATCACATTATAGTTAAAGGTATAACATACTCTCTCATTGGAGCTATAGAATTTATTCCAGTGCTCAGTGAAGTTGGTATGGGCCATTATAAATGTCACTACATTGTGGATAATATTTTTTTTTGCTACGATAATTTTGCAAACAAAATTCGCAATAGTATAAAACTACCAAAATATTTTCATTGTTTATGGCAAAATTTGAAGTTCAAAGTTGTATGGGAGAAAGTGTTTTTCAATTACATACTTACAATGTTAAGTTTGTTCTTGGGATAACGCACTTGGCCCGTTTTTGTATCTCATTATACGCTGCGCTCGGTTTGCGTTGTATTTTCTGTCATTGCGTCATGTTTACTGGGCATTCTGTATCACATCTGTCATCCTTCTTAGAGGTAGACATATTATGCTATCGCGGACTTTTCTTTTGATATTTTTGAAATGTACAATCCTGTAACACTAACTTTATATTTTAGTATCGTATAAAATAAAACCTTTAACCCTAAACTGGGTAACGACATAGAATAATTTTTATACCGATATTCCCACGGGATCCAGACTTATGAGGGTGAAACCGCGGAGTGCAGCTAGTATCTCATAAAATCTAAAACTGCAATTACATAAGTAACACGTAGGTAATCGTACTCGTAGGATGATTTATAAGCAAATAAAACTATTTATTTCAAACAATGATCTTGTTTGAATTATTTATGGTCACCCTATTCACTAATTTGTTAAGGAATGTTTATTTTATTAATATCTTTTGAAATACTGAATGCACAGGATGTTGGAGTACGCCAATATTTAGTAGAAATTTCTACTAAATATTGATGCTATTTTTATCCGATTTGATCAGCTACTTTAGTAGCTACGTCCATATATTTTCTCTAGAGCGTGCGGTGTGAGGAGCCACATAAAATGTGTTGTATTACCGAAACTATATAGCTTTTCCTTTTTATTTTTATACTACAAATTAAAACTCATTTACTACTAAATCATACTGAAAATATGTTGTAATTGATTAGTAACTTTCCGAGAAACAGCGCGGTGAAATTTACGTTTTTTTATGAAAAATCAAAGCATTGTAGCTCTCTCAAATCCAGTCGTACAAACCCCATTTTTTTTGTAGAGATTACGCATAAGTACTACTAAATCCTACCAAATTTTCAAAAATATCCGTCGGCTAGTTTTCGAGTTCTGAGGTGGCTCCTCAATCCGCATGTGCGAATTGAGGAGCCACCTTTAAAGTCATGTAACTTCTGAAGGGTTTTACTACAAATTCCAGGATTGGGCCTACAAAATCGGCTAATTTACTACTAAATATTGGTAGTACCCGCGTTTAATTATGAGTCTGGCTCCTCAATCCGCACGGACACTAATTTCAATATATGTTTGGTTATAGTTAACTTTCAAATGACTGTTTCAGGCAGGTAGATCTACAGAATCAGATGATGATTCAATTATTTATTTCGAATTATTTTATCGCCGTGTATAACACAATAAAACCCCACCAACAAAGGCGTAATGTTTTATAAAATAAACTTTTATTTCACACCTAAACGGAACTAAGCTGAGTGCGTGCGATCCTTGCCACACAAGTCGTTTCGTTCCCGTGTTACCGAGAAAATGACAGAAATAAGCCACACTGCGTAGGCGGCGGTACGGACACTATAATCAATTGTTACAGTCCGCTAATGTGCTGTTTACCTTACATTAGCAGCTAAAGGAATAGAATCCTTTATGACACATTTGTAAAAGAATATTATAATAGTATTTTGGAAAAGACTCCTTGTTGAATACCGCGCAAGGTCCGTTGGCACCCTAATCCTTTAATACCTGAAGGATTAAGACGATTATTTTACTTTAGAGGAAGATATTCCGGAACTTAATTTTGTATAAATGTGTGTGGCTTACGTTTATTGTTTTTTTTACACATCTTGCAAAAATAACTTCAACAAAACACAAAACGCGATTTGCTTACTTTAAGTATGTCCCACAACTGACATTCGTTTTGTAGACTGATAAAACGAATTGTCCCAAAAACAGACGTTTGATTGGCGTCTCCGTTACATGTTTTGCAATCCATCGAACCAAATGTATTCACGTTAATTACACACATATCTGTAGTTGATAACGTGACATCACGTCTCGTGGTCGTCTCGTCGGCGCGTGGGCAGACAATAGGTTATGTGGACGTGGGCGGGCGCGGCCAAAACGCGATCCTACGCGGTCGCGCCACTCCGCACCGCCCTGACCCCGCCGACCCCGCCGACCTATTCAAACTTTACGTAGGTACTTCATATTTTTATTGACAAATTAGAATCAGATATAACAGCAAACAATCAAGATTAGAAGTACAGCCTTTACAAGTATATTTATTATTTGGACTGTTTTACCTTTTTCATGAAACGAAAGAAAATAATTGTTAGATTTCAGAAATATTCTAACAAGTTCACCACCCCTAGTTGAAATTACTGCTTTTGGATTTGGGGCACATAATTTATCGCCTTTAATTTTCATGGCTATTATTAACTTTATTTAATTTTCAAGCTTTCCTATTTGAGCCATGAACGCCTTATGATTGACTGTTATATAGCTTCTTGCAAGAATTTCTCATGTCGCGGTCGTGCTATTTGTTTCGACAAGACTACATGTAGAATAAAGAGAAAATGAAAACATCAAATATTTTATGAGAACATAATTTTCCAGTAATATAAACATATAGGAGCGGTAATTCTAAATGTGTCATGTTATTATCAAATCACAGTGTGGTATGCGCACACGCAGTTGGAAGCGGCGGCCGCCCCCCGGGGGTCGAGAGCTTTGTCGGCGCCCCCGCGGCTCTGCGCTCCCACTTACGTGAAAAATTACACCAAACTCACTAAGAAACAACACCATTTTAAACCATACACCGTCCACATAAAACACACTTTTATTTTCAATTACTTATGATTGTTTCGAACCAGACACCTTTAATGCGGTTGTTTTGTCACATACACCAAAAGCACCACATATCTCACAAATGAAACACAATTTTCATGCTATTATTATCTCTATTGTTAAAGTAATATTGATGAAATTAGCTTACGGTGGCTGTTATATCAGGAATACATTTGGCAGGTTGTACAAGGGCTCGGCAAAGTGGTACATCTTAATAAAATCGGGTCGAACGTCCCGTGGCATCCTCGGTGGCCCATACTTGATATATCATATTGGATATAGTAAATATAGAACTACCACTCGTTATGGACACTCATTTATCGATGTTTCTCTTTTTATGCCCTTATACATCAGAATTTATTAATAACCAAATCATTTATCGTTAGATTGCATTTATAACCAGATTAATTTATACATGCTTTATAATTTATGAATAACTCATATACCAGTTACCGTTTACATTTACCTTGCAAGTTTGGATTTTTATGCGGAAATACACAAGGATATCCGGTAGCTAAAAGCCTGCGCTACGGCGTAGCGGGAATACCACGACTACACGCTGTACCTACTTGCGTTCCAAATTGAGTTCACAAACCTTAGGTACTCGGATTCTTGGGAAAAATATCTACGAGATCGACGTATAATAAATTCGTGTATCAAGCTAATCGGTGTGTCGACACAATTCCGATAAAGTCGTCAACGTTACGAAATCGATTCGTCACCGGTCAACCGATGTGATCTACCGGCGCGTCGTGCCGGCAGGTGGAGACCGATGTAACGCTTCGGATCGGTAGCGATCAACAATTCTATCGATTATTTACAAATAATCCGATACCGAATTATCGAACGCTATCCGTAGTTCGGTCACGTCTTCCGATAAAAAATCGATTGTAAAAGTCGTGCGGAAAGGTGTGATCGATTACGTACACAGACAGATAACACAATTCCGGTAATAACTCTAAATTTTCCTGTTAATAGATTTTAATATTCCCTGTACGGATTGAAGATATAAGAGGTTAAACAACTTATTCATGGTGCATCAGCATGCAATGCAAAAGCTCTCACCCGCCGGGCTGATAAATCACAAAATCAGAGGCAGGTAGCTCCTCTAGGGAGGAGCCAAAGCGATATCGATGTAGTTGTTAAAGTAGACTTGTTAGATAGCATAGAAGCTGGAATAGAATCTCAAACTGGATAACATAAAACCTTTGAATTACTGACACTTCAAAGCTTTATGTTGACAAAGATACTTATTAACAATTAAATCAATAAAAGTTATAATAACAAACTTGATTAACTTTTGAATATGAAAAACATATTATGTCTCACAAACACTTTGTAGATAGATGGTTTGTTGGTACTGGAGTTCAGTTTATAAATAATAGCAAAAATATATCGATAAACAGTCGTGCCGCCACCTCCGCTAAGCTCCATTTATAATTTATAATAAGTTAATTTTTGACAAGGCCTGTAAACCGATTATTACTAACAAGGTGGTCCATGCCGACGTTTGCGTCTCTTTCTTTCTCACGTTTCGTATAAATTGTCTCCTTTTGTAAAACGTGATGATGCACAGTAAACACACAGCAAGATCTCGGAGATTGCCACCTTCCACCCATTTCTATAATAAAGGTGTCTCTGAGCCCTCACATTTATTTATTATTCTTTACGTTTTGATCCGCCGCGCTTTAACAATGTTTTGTACAAAACAATTGTGTTCCTTTCAAAAGGTTCTTATAAGACGGAATGTTGACAATTCCAAACATGTTTACGGTAATTTTGGCGATATTTATGGCCGTCGCTTGATTTGTACAAACACTTGACAGAAATTTTTATTTAGAATTGCCATAATACATATATCCTGCTTTCAAAACGGTCGGTGTTCGACTGGTTAAAAGCTGTCTCACAACGTTTGTCTAATTTTCATATATCAAGTGCACTTAGCTTTCACTGGGAGTTAATAACAAGTCCGATATGTTGCGTTTATTGCCATTTATATGTTGAGCGGAGTATCACTGGTGCTATTCCTGTCTTGTCCCGGGATAGCGGTTCTCGGAATGCAGCGGAAGTCCCGGGCGGATCCCGCGAGCCGCCTCCTTATTAATGGCCTGTTTAGACGAGCTCCTTTGTTACTCGCTCACGTCCTGCCACTTCAATACACTACGTACTAATGGCTGCACTAAAACATGTACAGTATCACATACCGAGTTTGTTTCATCTAACAAAACTACGTTTCGTGTTCAAAAAGAAAGCTACATCGTCCAAGGTAAAGCCGTCGCAGCAAAGAACAATAGATCGAAGGTGCACTTTGGCATATTTGTTCTCAGTTTCGACTATTTTAAATTGACGTATCCTGTTGTCAGATTTCCTGGCGTTAATCCTGTGGATCGGGTGTTTAAATTAGTTACGAGCGGTTTGACTCTTTCTTTTGATGTTTGATTGGGTATTTTTAATAGGTACTGTTTGTAATGTATCGTTGCTTAGGTGTGTTGTTTATTTTGTAGTTACAAATGGAGGGATAGCCGGTGATGTGTTCTAAAAAATGATTATGGCATGAGTCATAGCGTGCCGCGGCGTGAGTCAAATCCGCGTGTTGTCCGGCGACATTCGCAAGGTCGTGCTATTGCCCCTCGTGCTGCGCTGCCTACATCCTGTCTCGTATCATTAGTAAACACACCTATTAGTTCACCATCACTTATGTAAAACATAATAGTTCATTTTGTACCTCACTAACGTTGCCAAATATGCCACACTTTATGTCATGTTTAACAAATTGTTATCTACTACGTATAAGTACCTAGCCTTTTTGGGTTTTTATCTTCATAGGCATTACCTACACATTACCTACAGAAAAACTAAATCAGACCGATCCCATAAAAACATCCTGAATAGTTTTGCAACAACCATTAAATTTTATACGATATCATTAGAAGCGTTAAGCCAAACTAGGTGCTACGTTGTACAATACGCGGCGCCCGCGCAGCTCCGTGGTCGGCGCCGGCAATCACAGACGCGATCAATGACTGCCCATTCACGTCATCCCACGTGCTTCTATGTTGGGGGCCGGTTAAATAGCTGAATCAATTATCAATAATAACATTTTTTTGAGACAATTACAATGCTTACGAGTGAGCCCTACTTATTTTCTAGTCGCTGCGATCAGTGCGCAATCAAAGTTGATTGTATGTTTTGGTAGATATGCTTTATTTATTGTCTTACTGCTGAACAGGTACTCTACATAATTTCTTCATGTATTATATCAATCGAAGAAAGGTTTATATGCATTCTTAACCACATTCAGCTTCTTATCTAAATTGTCTTTTTTTTCTACTGAGTAATTTTCCTCGTTTGGCAATAAATTTCCAGACGTCAGATGTGAAACGCGCCTTAACGCCTTAACATGAATGATGATGGATGCTCGTGTGTTCGCGAATGACTGCATACCTAATCATACACTCTAATAGATGAGGACTGGGGGAATCGCTTAGTGTAATATGGAAAACGCTACATCGCAGCAGTTTTCCGGTTTTCCCATTATCTAAACTAATATTATAAAGAGAAAAGATTTGATTTTTTTGTATGTTTGTTTGTTGTGAATAAAATTTTATCACTGAGTAACATCCTAACTAATCCTTACTAATATTAAAATGCGAAAATGAGTTTGTTGGTTTTTGTACGCTTTCACGCTAAAACGGCTGAACAGATTTGAATGAAATTTGGAATATAGGTAGACCATGACCTGGGTTAGGACATAAGGTACTTTTTATCCCCATATTTTTAAGGGATCGAGACTTATGTGGGTGAAACCGCGGGGCGCAGCTAACTGTCTTATGCTTTACCTTCATTAACGTTCATAGCTCCAAATCAATCTGTTAAGCATTTTTACCACACAAGGAAGTAAACTAATTTCCTCACGATATTTAAACATAACATGGTTCAGGAACAAACAAAACAAATAATAAATTTCATTTATTTTCGATGCGTCGCTTACCGCAACGGACTAGAGTAGATGATTGCTCAATTACCAGGACCTCCTTAGTCGAAACACTAACAGCAATCTCGGATTGACTACACTTTCGACTTTACGACATTAAAAATAAACGCTTTTTTGTTTCGCTCCATTAGTAATCTCGGTCGGCTTTACACAAAAGGTGGCTTGGAGTCCGCGCCTTGTCATTAGAGCACAATCAAACATTATGTTTAGGAATCGCCGACAGCTTAACCTGAGTTTTTCATCCATTTCATAATTTGTTATTTGGGATTATAGGGAGCGTGCCGCAAAAGACAAAGTAAACATTACCACCGTTACGTCTCGTCGTCGGAGAGGCGAGCGGCGAGCGGCGAGCGGCCTATCAACAAACAATGTGGAGTGATAATTGAACGTCATCAACGTTTTTGTGTTTTATATTGTGCGGTAGGTGGTGCGTAATGTGAATATGATTTAGTGCGACGACGACAAGATGCCGCGTGTATCATGCATGTTTATGCAATATTTTGAGGTAGAACGCGGTAGAGCCTGCTACGAAACCTTTAACAACTGGGCGGGCGGCTTGTTCTTGCAAGTCGTTGTAATGACTGCCAGCAATCTACAATTATGAGCCATTTCTCACATTAACGTAAATAACATAATCAAAAGCAATTTAGATTTTAATCCATCTATGAAAACATTTATGCAAATTCGTTTATTTTCATTCATGCTATAACAATGGGTAGATGAGAATTCAGTTTACAGTTAGCTTTGGGTTACTGACTCTACAAGTGTTAAGGTAATGTCTTAATCCTAATTATCTTCCCAATTGTATTTATATTTTAAGTAAATCGTTGTTGTAAAAATATGTATGCAATTATGTGTAGTGGAAAACAGTAGGTTTTTCGAATCACAATATTCCTGTCCACGAGAAAATCCAAATTCAAACAAACAACAATTCCTCACTCAACTAGCAAGGATGTCTCAATGCCGCCGCCACGCCTGATCACCACTGGCCAGATAGAAATAATCGCACTTTACCAACATTAGTAACACTAACAGCAGAATATGCATAACGATTGCGTAGCATGCGTGTTTCAGTGCTGCGCGGTTTTACGGTACACTACGGTAAATGTTAATGGGCCTTATTAGTTCCGCCACATGCCGAGCGAGCGGTCGACTTCTTCCACGCAGCGGTCATGCTTGGTGACACCCCACCACTGTTTGTTTCCAGTTTTTTAATCTTGTTAAATTCGCACTGGTCTATGTTCCGTTTTGTAGGAACTGTACAAATTAAACGTAGATTTTACGGTTCCTACAAAGATGCTATTAGGGTGAGGTACCGTGATTTTTAGTTGCTGATCGTGCACATATTATTATCTCTATTTTGCGTCGCATTTGATGATTCATTTGCATTATACAAACTAGATTAGACGAATAATATTATTCGTCTAATCTTGCACTCATTATTTTAATAGAACCATTATTGTAAGGGATCAGCGCCATCTTATTCAAGTTCCCTAGGACAGCGAACATTTCTATATTACCTATGTCAAGCAATAAAATAAAATAAAAGAAGATCTTACAACAAGTTATTGTATGTATTCAACTATAGGTACATATGGGTTTAAGTTTTGACATCAATGATAAGTTAACAATATAATCTGACGATAACCTGGGAATAATTCGTAATGATGAACGAAATACGAACGGTAAAGTAAACTTCTATTGTTAAAAATCTTTTACGGTCAAGTAAATTTCATGCAGCTAACCCTTTCGAATCGTTAGCAATGGATCACGAAAATACACAATTACACAATTATATTCATTGCCATTTTTAAATGGCAAGATTGCTATACTTACCAAGTGATGTGTTCAACGAGAAGGGACTTAAGGAGCAGAAACACAATACGAAACTCAAGAATGCACCCAAGAACACTCGGCATTTTATTATTTCGATTTTATTATTATCTTTTATTTGATGCAAGCAATAAAAAGTGCCCTGCGCATCTACACAAACTGTAAACAGCGTAAATAATGTCGACATCATGTAAAGTGGAGCTCGTTGTGTGTAACCCAATTGGTCGAGTGACGCAGCTGATGCGTTCTGACAGTTATTGCTTCCCAAATTGCGAATTTGTAAATATTAGTAAATCACAAGAATAGCGAAACACAAAGACGGACCCGGATCTAGACCCTCTTACCTGCGGCTTCCGAAATCCGCGAACAAAAAACGCTAAATTGATTCAGTGGGACTGCACAAAAAGCTTTACATTGTGTCCCCTGTATTTAGCGATGCCGATCCAAGGATCCAAATCGACAAATAAGGTTATATCGTTTGGAAAAAATATGGATTATTGGTTTGAGAGCGTCCTATTGCTACTAGTTGGACGAATAGACATTTTGTATAGGCTCGCTAACAATGCAGGAACTGGATCAATACGGTGGATGCTTTTTAATTGACTATCGACCTGATTATCGTTGTTCGTGGAATGTGGGTCAGTGTTAGATGGGATCTAGTAAGCAGGCGGGAATTGGAGGCAGGATGCAGGTAATGAGAGTACTGAGTAGCGGCGGTATACTGAGCTCGCAATTGAGATGACGAATCCTACGCAGTAACACTTGGAATGATATCACAATACATTATCAAACTCGTAATAGGTTCTTCGTAAGCGTTTATCAACCGGTGCTCAAATTGATTTACAGGCAAAAATATCACCAGTAATTTCTGACGCCTTCGGACTACCCGGGAGTATTGATTTTCCTATTGAGATAGATCCTTTGCTAAATAACATCATCCAGACCTTGCTAAATACACACATCAAAAGTGTCTAGGGATCAAGCATTTTTATGCGGATTTCTTGAGATTGAGATGTGGCTTTGTAATAAATTTATGATTTTATAAATTTATATGGATCCTTTTTGGTGCATTTCATAATTTGAATCAGGAACTGTGAATCAAATTCGAGTAAAAGATGAAAATCAGCTGTCAATATTTTCCCTATAAAAACATACAACGCATTGAAGACATTATTAGTGCTACTGTTTCCCTACTACTGATTAAAACCAACGTTATTATGGAGCAGCGACGTCATTTAAGCAGGGAAGAAATGCTCAGAGCCGTGGGAATGATAGAAGCTGGTTCCCGGCAACGTACTGTGGCTTTAGCTCTGAATACAAGTCAGAGTGTTATCAGTCGACTTTGGACACGTTACCGAAGCACTGGTACCGTGGCTGAGCGCCATGGAGGACGGTATCGCTGCACCACACGGAGACAAGACCGATACATTCAAATCTTAGCTCGAAGAGCTCCAACAATAACCGCCATGATGTTAGCCGTGAGGCTTCATCACTCTTCAGGGAACTTAATTAGCGACCAAACAGTCAGAAACCGCTTGCATGAAGTGAACCTTCATTCCCGAAGACCGCTACGGGTACCACCTATAGCAATGCACAATCGTAGGATTCGATATCAATGGGCTCTTGAACACAGAAATTGGGCAGAAGAACAATGGCGTTTCGTGTGCTTTTCTGATGAGTCTCGTTTTGGTATGAGACCGGATACAAGACGTATACGACACTGGAGAACCCCTGGACGCCAACAGCGATTAAAATCCTGCCAGGAAGTCCATCCTTATAGTGGTGGAACCATCATGGTATGGGCGGGTATTTGGATCGGCGGAAGAACTGAGTTGATTTGGATCAGAGGCAACCTCAACGCTCAAATTTATGCTGAGACGATTGTATCAGACGTCATCGTTCCTCTACAAGTGCAAATCGGTCCCTTATTTCAGTTAATGCATGATAATGCACGACCGCACACCGCAAGAGTTGTAAGACAGACTCTCGCCGCAGCTAACATCAATGTCCTGCCCTGGCCTGCTCAGTCGCCAGACTTGAACCCGATTGAGCATGCATGGGATATGCTACAGAGAAGAGCTCTGCCGAATATGGAGGGTATCCAGTCGCAAGAAGACCTTTTTTTGTTGTTGCAACGAACATGGGCGGCCATTCCACAGCGTGATTTGGATGAACTCATTTTGAGTATGCCAAACCGATGTTCTTGTGTTGTTAGTGTTCGCAGTAGAAACACGGATTATTAATTGTTTAAGTTACCCAATAAAATTTTAAAGAAAACTGTTATTTCAGTCTTTTTTTCGAACTTTAATGTTAGTGGTTCAAATGTCAAAAATCCCTTTATTAGGAAAATGGCAAATTTCTTTATTAATGCAAAGGTGACTTGGTTTATCGTTACTGTGACAAACGAAAACACTTTATTTGATGAATCCTTAAAGAAAATTTTAATTAATATCAATCAGGAGAAAAGTTATTGCAAAAATATATGTTGATCCCTAGACACTTTTGATGTGTGTAATTGTTATCATCAAATCACTCGCACAACATTCACATCTGTAAAAACGGATCCTCTATGCATTTATACGCCAACTGGTTTTGGATATTTCCAAATATCAATATTCAACTCAGATCAAACTAAAAACAAAAACTCTCCAATGAAAAGTACCTACTTGACAAATAGTAAAGAATGCCATCTACATCCAGCTAAATAAGTGAACTCAAAGTTTGTGAGTATACAGGAAGCGAATCATGATGCTCATCAATGTTAATACTTGCACAGTTAAGACAAAAAGAAACCGTCGGCGCGTGCGCGTGCGACAATGAGGAAATGCTTCGGATGTCCCGGCTGACGACATGCGACATACCCACTGCACTTGGTACTTATAGCTACTGAACGGGGATTAAACCACTAGGTATGTGCACATTGCTAAAGAAATGCAGCTTTGGTGCTTTAGAACTAACTTCTGTATAAATTGTGCAGAGGTTTCGATTTAGAAACTAGTTTGTGTTTCTTTGCGTTATATATTAATTATGTCTGTCTATGTCTGTATTTACTATGTTTATCTATGTCTGTAATATTTTTATGGTGTACATAATAAAGAGTATTCTATCTATCTATAAACATAGGAGCGAATATAAAAAGTTTCTGTACAAAGATGAACGTTAATTTAAATTCTATGTCTGTCGAAGAGATGACAGATTAGTTGGAAATTCTTTGCTTAAAAATCCTGGAATGCAAGAAGAAGAGCTTTATATAAGCTCAAAAAGCGATTCAAAAATTGGTATCTTAAAAATGCAAATGACGTTAGAGTATGTCTCATATGTAAAATAAGTAGCGTGTAAAAGCATAATTAAATAGGTACTACAGTTTTAAGAGAAAATGCGAACGACGTTACTGTGCTAAGTATAGCTCTACCAAGCTCTACATATTGCAGACAGAAATATTTGGACTCTACAGAAGACTTAAATACCAGAACAAATTCTGTGAAGTTGTCTCCGCTGTATTTTAGTACATAGTTAAATTCTATTTGGCATAATAAACTGGACTGAATTAAAATGAGACGAAAATTTTGCTAGAGACACTAAAGTTTTGTTAAACCTAGTAGCAGGAATAATCTGACTGTTAAATATGTATTAAAATAAGATTACCTACGGGTCAGCTTCAAAAGAAGATTGAACACAATCTTTCAAAATTAGCAATCACTAATTTACCAAAGAAGCTCTTGCTCAGGTGCGAAATCGATACCTCCGATCATCACATGATTCGATCCCGGCTATCGAATTATATCGAGTAATTGTGGTGTTTATGTCGGCAGCGTCGCGTCGGCGCCACAAAACATTCACATTATAAAACATAGAGCTGTCAATATTATTTACCAACTTTTATGGCCATTCGATTTTGTATGGGAACGTTAATGTTAGATCGTTCTTTGTAATGCCTTTATTGGTGTCCGGCTTTGATGGTTGTCGTCAGTGAGAAAGTGGCTGCGTTATGGAGAATTGTGTTCGTGACGTATACCGTGAAGTATCATTACCGGTCGGCTTGTGTATTATATATTTTTTAATACGTACCAAGAATTTCTCTGACGACAGTTAATTCAATGTCACAGGTAAGTATGCAGGTCGTGCGTAAAAACCCAGTCTAAAATAAATATCCAGTCCAGAACAAGATAGATACACGTCAGGCAATTGTAAAAAGGAAACTGTGTTAACATCTGACCTTCTACCTCATCTATGGCATTATTGAAAGCAGCCGAGATCGGGCGCCGTGTGTTTATTGGATAATGAGGCAATCCCGCGGCGTCCCGCCTCGATCAATTGAATGATTGGCCGCAGTAGTCATAGCTACTACGTCGTCTGACACACGCTGTCGCTTGCCGCCATCTACGAGTATTACTATGAAAACTCATTATGCATGCGGAAAATGTCGCACATTTTCCAAGAAAAGAGGATAACTTGAATTTGTAATCATACATTAGAGGGCCTTCTCATTTTGGATATTGTGGAGTTGTCTTCCTGATATTTAAATATTTCAATAGAAAAACCTGCACTTATTCCAATTTATTGAGCCTGTGCACACGATGCATGGCGGCGCCACATCGCAAAGATTTCGCCGCATTGACGGGTACACGGTCGCTGCGGCGCCGTAGCCGTAGCCGTAGCAAATGTTTGCGGCGGGGCGCCGCTGCGTTTAAATCAAGTAACAATGATTTAAACACACAAACAACTGAGCGGTGCCGCTCCGGTGCCTATCCAGCGTTGCAACGCGTCCCCCGCCTCGTTTAGCGGGCTACAAGTACGGTATACGTGCGGTGCGACGCCGGAACACACCGTGTGCCTTACCATGGATATTTGTATGTAAAACGCCGCAGCGATACCGCTCCCGGCGTCGCCGCCGCAACGCATTGTGTGCTCCGGCAGTTAGAGCGAGAATCATTCGAGATTTATTACAGTACCTTAGTAACGCTTTCGACGACCTTAGGTACAGCAAGTAATTACGGTAATCAATCACTGATAAAAGTAGGCAATCACGGTCTACATACATTGATTTACAATACGTAAACACAAACTAATTACATAAGAATATATGTTTTCTATTATCACGTAGAAAAATTCTTGGTTCATTATCATTCCGGTCGATGTCTCTCAAGAATTTTACAATTCAATGTAACAGTTCCAATTAACTTACTTAATGTAGAATATTTATTGGTAAACAGTTAGCTTCTTAATTAGGGAAACCTAGCGAATCCGCTGTGCCGCAAAAAATGGATACAATTTGCTGGGGCATACCGCAAATTCAGTTGGTAACCGTAAAACAGCAAACTGTCGAGTTTCCCATCAAATTACGTCGGTAACGAGTGGGGGCCGCTTTTCCACATTTTTTAAACAAGTGCAGTGATTTTCAGAGTCGGCCACGGTGACGGGCCCACGTGAACTAGCCCAATTAGCTCGGTTGTTAATGAATGGATTAGTGAGCGCGGATTAGATGCCGCGCGCTTGTTACTGATGAGAATCACCGCGGGTGTCGCATTATGTAGAAAGGTACTGTAAACTCAAGTGAATTGATAGTTATGAACCCGAATTAACTATAGTGGTTGTTGATGTCTTAATTATTAATGTTTGGGAACAATTCTTACCATGCTTATTAAAGTTTAAAGGAGCCTTAGAGTTCCGAACTCGCATTTTGGAATCAAAAGTTTGTCAAACACCAACAGGAAAACCCGATGTAGCAATTTGTGCATTGCATCGAACATATTGGTTTTTCTGTCAATTAAATAAACTTACCTGAGTAACTAAAATATACATTCCAATTAAATCTACTGAATAATAGTGACAGATTCTTAGGATTCAGATCCTTCCTATCTATATTTTGATGTCAAACATCGGCGCCTATCTACAATGCAGGTTATTGTCTTGTCCAATGTTTTGTTTACCCCGTCGACTGGGTAATTCCGAATCGACACAACTGTAACGGACTGCACAGTTGATCGATCTGAACTAGATCCACGGCACCTATGTCCGATCGTGCGTAAATAACAATTAGGGCAAGTGCAATCAAACATTCACATCGTTCTGAAATAAGAGAGGAATGTGTTGTAGTTTTTGTTTGAATCTGGACTGTCATTAGGCTGAGAATTCGTCGAACAAACTTGTAATTTAGGTAGCCTGATTTTGAATCTTCGCTCGAGAATTTTAAAACAATGAAGGTTCGTGGCTAAGTAATAACAGATTCATGATACGATCCATCAGGTTAAGCTACGCGCTATCTTAACATACCGAGAGTCCTCCGTTGGTCCCGGCTGTCATTCGTGGATCTTTGACAGTCGTTACGGGTCGTCAGAAGCTCGAAAGTCTGACAACCAGTCTTACCAAGGAGTATCGTATTACCCAGTTACTGGGTTGTGGAGTTCAGATAGGCAGTCGCTCCATGTTAAATACGGTATTCAGCAACCGGATGCACGGTTAGATTGGAAGCCGACCCCAACATAGTTGGGAAAAGGCTAGGCAGATTGATTGCAGGTAGTCAAGATGTTGACCTAACGGAAAAACAATTTGAAAATCAGATCACACGATACCTCTTTCACGATCCGCGATCAAAGTTTCCCATCACTAAAGTTCGGCGATCATCTCAAAGGTTACGTCAGTTCTCATAGAGATCAAACACAAAATATTGACCCTGCCCGGCTCACGGCTCTCCAACTTTTCCCATAAACTTTGTAAAGCAGTCGTCGACACGTCGTCGTTGCCCGTATTTGTTGGGAGCGGCAAACTGCCAGCGCAAACAAATAGTGGTCAAATCCCTTAAGTAGGCAGCGGGTCAATATTTTTGTTAATAATTTAGTGTGCGGTGATTCCCACGGGCCGTGGTAACGTAAGAGAGGGCTCGCTTACAGATCACACCCTCTCCAGCTTGGATAATGTTTGAACAGTGTTCGGTGACCTGTACGACATCATCTACTCAATTTCATTGGACTCATATTTAAATATTAAGCCCTTCGTTTCACTTTCTCTAATGTCCATCACCGTATCATGTTCATATTACCAAAGGTATGATTCTTATCATAATCTATCTATCTATATAAATAAAAATGAAATGCTGTTCGTTGGTAAGCACATCCCTTGAGAACGGTTAGACCGATTTGGCTTTTTTTTTAATATTTGGTATAGTTCGAATTAGAAGAAAAATTGAAAAATCTTCCCGGAAATTTTTTAAAATTCGGAAAATCCTGAAATGTTCTTTTTCTATGGGATTTTTGTATAAATGAAAATAAATTTGTTCAGGACACCCGTCTGGTCGGAGGATCCTCACTTGTCTATAGAGGATGAGTGAACTTTACACCCTGTTCTTCATGCCTCTAAAATTCTCTCAAGCAATTCAAATTTTAATTATTAAAGCAGAAGACTATTTAATAAGTTTTTCATCTCATCGGAGTATTCATTAAATGGAAGCAAGAAGTTGGTCAATGAACAAATTAACAATACGCGGCTCAAACAAAAGATAATTAAAGCGTGATGCAATATACCCGTTTGCTTATGTGCGGAACAAAGGAGAACCGCAAAACTGCAAATCGGATAAGCAACGACGTCCAACTTTCATAGAATCGCAATTAGCTAGGCATGCTTGTAAGAACTTTGTGACTATCAATGTATCTCTTTTCACATGCAATAAAGTTTAAGGTTGGTGAAACGTTTAGACACCTACATAATAAGGTATTCCCAGGGCTGAGTCATTCCCGATTGACATGATTCACCTTAAGTTCAAATTGAAAGATGTTGATGGAAGTTTTTGTATATTTTGCGATATGTAGCAATTGTTTGAGTGACTCAATAACCACTGTGTTAGTTCTACGTTCAAAGAAAAAAACATTAATGCGATCACTCATCCACAGATAGTCCCCAAATAACATCAGTTCTATGTATTAAATTAACGTTACGAGTAGATTTCCACTACCTTGACATTATCATAGTGCTCTTACATAGACGTTAAGTTTTTTAACATTTTAAAAGGGAAAGGTGAATCAAAATGTCCATAAAATTCCAAAATTAAGCGATTTACAATGGTCGCTATTTATAATGGTTGGTAAGTACCTTCGCGTTCTCAAGCTCTGCCTACAGATAATAAAAGGGAAAAATAGTTCAGTAGAAATGGGAGGTCAGTGTGAAGTAGCAAGGTACCGAAGCACGTGGTGCAAATTGCAAATACCACACTCTCCATACCTTTCTGACTAACTACAGTCAATTTTCCCACACTTTGTTATGCAACGAGCATACCTCAGCCCATTAGATCATTTTATTTTATAATCTAACGTGAGTAATTGCTATATTATTCTGCTCCCCACGCGTCAATGTAAATTGTAAATGATCCAACTTGTTAGATTTCAGCGTCAAAGTAAGTTTTAATGGAATATGTAACGAGACCAAAACTGCCTAACTTACATAAATACATATTCAACAAGTACATAGGTAATAAATATTGCAATAATGCTTTTGCTTGTTAAGTGGACAGATACATTTTCATAAACCATGCTGTTACCTATTTATCTTTAAGATTATATAAAGGTTTCTGAAGTTTTTTATGTTTTATTACATACGTCAATGTAGCGTGTGCCAGAACACAGAACTTATGACAAAGTTAGTATTGGCAACCAAATATTATGTTTTGCTAGCTTAAGTATGAATAGATAATGGATGAGATGGACTTTTTATATAAGTATTATTAGTATTATAATATAGGAAGACTATCAGTGCCAGTAGCACAGGATTTTCAGGATTGTTTCAGACAGAGTTGTTGTCATGATAAACTATTGCACGACTCATAATGCGAAGCATTAGAGAGCGCACTACGATCGAAAAAAAAAAAATTGCCCCATTTCTGCAACTGTTTTTATTGTTACACTTCTGCTAGTACACAGAACCTACTTAATTTATATACCATTGCATAGATGATTAAATGGAGATTGATACTGTACTTTTCAACAATTGATTTAATGCAGCAGAAATGAAAAATACATCAAAATAGTTAATAAAAAGTTCCTGTCCGTCAATGTATGAAACCTGAAAACATTGCGATAAAATCAATTAATTGAGTAATTTTTTTTTAATACTTAGATTCGTTTCAGCCATAGGAGGAACCCTATTGAAAATGGCTCTTTTCTTCAAAGTAGTTTAATTATAATTAATAAAATACTAACTAAAATAGATATATCTAAATATTTCCAACTTCGACCCTTTTCCGTTGCCCAGCAACCGACAAAGTAAATATCAGTAAAAGTCTTTGACATTACGTAAAGATTGCGAAGTTAGAAATTTTACCCATATTGATGGGTAAAAAAGCAGTCAAAACATACTTGTAAATTGTTCGTTTTTGTTAGAAACTATGTTTTGAATTTCTTTTTCGTTTATGAGTGCTATGAGGCGTGCACTTTTGGATTTTCCAAACTATTTAATGATATTCTGAAAATATCGTAAAGTTAAATCATATGAGTTAGGTCAAGGTGGTCCTTACAAACAAAAGGAAAATATGGATTCAATTTAGAGTTAAGATTTCGCTTGATTATGATTGCGTGTCGAAATTGCTAACAAAAAATTGGTAATCGTGTTAAGTGCAATGCTGAACGTTGATGTAAGATTTCCAGCACAATTTGATGCAAGGCTACTATTGTGTGCACAGCGAGTGCGAAATGTGGAGCACTAATATGAGAACGGCAAACATTTGCAGGCTTCCCACAGCCCGTTCTTATTGAAAAAATAATTACCACTTAGTGGACGGACATTTCGGTGTAATTCTACAGCCTACAGCTAATGCATTGAACAAATACGTTATCGTTTTTCACAAATTGTTTGGCGCCTGTTTTGAGTACACAGAAGTTAACATTTCGTGAAAAAACTCACAGAATCACATGAGCAGCCCATAGACACCCACTACTGAGCATAGCATAGGTTCATAAGTTCATACAATGAACGGACATGGAAGAATTGAATGAAAACCTACAACAATGCGATGTAACTCTCATGATTTCCGTAGATGACATATTATTATGTACACAAGGTTGACATTACGGATGCACTCTCTGAACGGTCGCCGGGTCTTGACAAAGGGCGCGACGCACCAAAACAATAACAATGTCGACAGCGGCGCGTGCGCTGACTCGCTGAGTGCGCAAGTGTTACAAATTGTTTCACACTACCGAAGTGCCGATAATAACAGAGATAACTAACTGTAGGCCTCTTGATTTGATTGTTTCTATAACAGCTGTAATATTATTGTAATCTTTGAAGACTGTAGCTTACATTAACTTAGTAAGCATTTTAAATAGATAATATGTCTGATCGAACGAAATCTGTTAATTGAAACTCAAGATTCACAAACATTTGGAAGACGACAGCAAACAGTACTTAAGTATATATATTAGGCATTATTAATTTGTAATATTTGATCTGGAAGTATTGACTAATGGCTGGCTACACAGCTGAAAACTGAAAAAGTGTAAACTCATTTGTCAATTCAATACAATTAATTATTAAAAATGAGTTTTTCTTGGACATTACTGACATCGGTGAAGGAAAAACCTGGACTTCAAGTAGTAAATCTAAGTCTGAAATCGCCAACCCATCTTGATCAAGCGTGGTGACCAGTACTCGTGCCTTCTCTGTATGAGAAGAGGCCTTTACGCACTAGGATAATAATAGGTTGGTACCGTATTATTGTATTCAAAATCGGTAAGTAATTTCGAAATGTAACTGGAGCTCCTACATTTTGCCACGTTTACCATTTGGAAGTAGGTATGTAGGAGTAAGTACAAACGTATTTGTAGAAATAATAGATAGGTACTACATCGAAACGCAACATGCATTTTAATTAATTAGAAGCATCATTGGAATTCCCTTTGAAAGTGATTCACTAGCGTAGGTCAAGTTCCGTCATAATTCGATTTTTAGAGAGAATGAATGAATCACGGTTTGGTCGGTCAGCGAGTGAATGGAAACGCGCTGCATACCGGAAGGCAAGGCGGACATGAATGACGTCGCCGATGCGCCGCGAGTAGGAGTACTGTGCCGCAAGCCGCAATGCACCTGTGCCACAGAATAGGCTGCAGACACGCTACCCGTGTTATGTAAAAGGATTGGGAAATTTATCTATGTGTGTGTAATAATCTACGTAGCAAATATTGTTAGGTAAGTATTCGCTTTTAAAGTGGCCTTTCAAACTCGAAACTACACAGACACGCACTTTTGAATTGTCAAAGAGTCGATCAGTTAGTCAGAAGGTTGAAGCTACATAGTTGCCCATTCCAAAACGTAGATCTCTGTAGAGATGATTACAGGACGTAGATTTCAGATACCTATCCTATGTGTCTAAACGTAGGGACGAAAATTTTCATGAAAATGATTGCTATCATCTTTAATTCCACATACTTTAACAACAATCTTATAGTTAAAAAAATAGAACCTCCTACGACCCACAAATTAAACTTAATTAAATATTCAAGTTGACACAACGTTAGAGCAATGAATTGACATTTCCGTAATAAATAGACGTGTCTATAAATCTCAAGGTTTGCTCTATGGCATCAATATCGTTGGTCAAATTGAAAAGGCAACCGGTCGTCTTGTACGTGAGGTAACTACGAGATGTGCGGGTAGCTGCAGAATGAACTCATTCATTCATTACTTCAGCAGGTAAATGACATCGGGTCTTAGAGATTTTTTGTGGACTTTATTAGCTAAGTGCTGGTAATTACGAATTTACGATCAAGGTAACAAGTGGGTGATGTAGTACAACTGTTTTAATATCCGTAGATGACGTTGAAAACTTATCGTCTAAGCTCTTTTTTTTTTTTTTTCTTTTATTGATAAAGCTTTTGTTAGGCCTTAAATATTTTCATGTAGGTAAGTAAGTAGTAACTTAGACCTCCTTCTGCAATTTTTTCCCTAGGAATCCTTTTAGTAATTTTATTTAAAAAAGTATCATTTTCTTTTCAACGCCTGTTTACTTTTCACAAGCTCATATAATAGAACAATAAGCGCAGTAAACGAGACGTAACGGGTGTCCCGGTGTTTAGTGTTTACAATGGATACAGAACGTGAGAATTTTGCTCTAAACCAACATTATCCCGGACTTCGGAGGTGTCCTACGTGCCAGTACAAAGAAGGCACACGACAGACCAAATTTTACATTTTATTGAGTAGGCGGCCTAACACAAAAGGTGTCATAAACAATGAATATCTATTGGCTGGTGTTAGACATTAAGCCGTAGAACTTACATACAGTCACGTAATTATTTTTGGGTGAAATAAAGCAATTGTTAGCTCGGTGCAACCCGTGGGAAAGGCTTTTTTGGGATTTGACTTCCCTGTGATACTTCCTGTTTAAAGAAAAGAATGTAAACCTTTGAAACAAGCTCTTTTTTCAAAGTCTTTTAGGCAGTTAAATGACATTACTGAAACATAAATGAAAAATCCACGACTCAAGCTTACAAATACTAAATTGCCGTTTTCATTACCATTGAACAACTGTCTAGTAAAATAATGATAGTCTCACACAAACAAGATAATAATATCCGAACATATTGTATTTGCTAAACAAGCTCTAATTTCGACACAGCGTCCAATCTCTGCAGTTGCAGTATAGTATGCACTTCGCAGTCGTTGCAGTACGACACAACTAATAAGATGTCCCATCGATGTCCGATAGGTAATCGATTGACAAAAAAATAGTAATACTTAGCAATTGCTCCACTGACGAAGTGACGACTGTTAAACCTAAAGTCGCAAACACGCTCTACTTGAAAAGTACCGTGTTTGACGAATTCTGACGATGGAACTTCGAATTTGTGTCGTACTGCAGCTCGGTACTTACTGTATGATCGATGGTGGGCCGACATCCGGCGGACACACGCGAACTTCCGCCCATCTATTGTCCTCCACCCTCGTTATTAAATACATTTTACCTCGCAATGAGCCCTCTAAGTGCGTCCCGTGCACTATGCGCTTCCCGGCATAGCAATGAGCTGCGTCATGCACCATACGTGCTATAATCATTTATTTATTATTAATTATAATTTAACATTCTGTTCACCGATATTGTCCTTTTCCTGTACGTAAGGTTCATCATCATCATTCGGCTGAAACGTAAGGTTAATTAATAAATATTATACCGGTAACTTAAAAAGGTAAAGCCTAGATGACCTACACTGCAGCGAGATTTGGCCAAGGGCGTCGTCGCCAAGGGCGGCCAAAGGGATCGAGCAGCTACGCTACTAGCTACTAGACCTATTTAAAAAAAAATGTCAACTACAAGGCATTTTAATGTAAAGAAACTACATAACTATAAAGCCAATTTTGTTATTTCGTCGAATCTTATTTGATTTTTTAAAGTTCCATATCTCTTAAACGGGGTCTCCGGACATTTTCGTATTATGTGTTGGTGGTAGGTCCACTCATAACACCTATTAGGTTTCAGCTCTACAGTTCTGAATGAGCTGAAAGGTCCGTTTTCAATCCATATATTGAAAATGTAAATTATTTTTTTCTCAGTTCCTATCGGGACTACCGAGTTGAAACCGATTTGTCAAAAATCAAATATCCACCAGCGTCGATTTTGGCCCCATTATGCGCCGTAGACGTAAGACTCGCACTACAAGTGCAAAGCTTCAAGTGCTCTTGACTCTTGACTGTACAGACGCCAGCACATCAACCTACTCCAATCTCTAAAATTTTCCCAATCAACATTGAACCTTATTATTTACCGATAAAGTTGAAAATCTATTAAAGAAATTTGACAGATTGTAGTAACTTGATGTGCTGGCGTCTGTACAGTCAAGAGTCAAGAGCACATGAAGCTTTGTCTGTACCTGTTCAAATCATACTTTTCCCACCCTCCATATATCAACTTGCATCCCCCGGGCCATCGGCTAGCGACGCCCTTGGCTTTGGCTAAGCCACACCTAGGGCATGCAATTATCCGCCCATTTTACTATTCGGATATTTCGGATAATGCCAGACAACTATTCGAATATATCCGGATAATATGGATATTTCTGATACCACTGTAAAAGAGGTAAATCATACTTATATTAGTTTACAATCGACATTTTTATTACAAAAACTCTCCAACAATCGTATATTAAAGTACTTCAGTTCGCACTAAAAGCAAAATCTGTCCGATCTGTCATTGACAGATACGAGAAAAGCTATCATCCACGGGTTATCTACCAATGGTATAATAGATCGTGAGCTGGTCAAATGCTATCTTTGTTAAGATGGCTAGAACAATTGAAAGCACATTAGATGAAGACTGGAAGTCTTACAAAGTAGTGCTTGGTAATAAATGAGTCAAAATCACACCACTGACATTGCTAGATGTCAAAGTATCTGATGTATAAGTTGGATCAGCACAAACTAGTAGCCGCGAATGACATGTACTTTCATCGATTCCCTGAATATGAACTATCTTCTGTGCGTTTCGGGTCAGTTCTCGTTATCGCGATTGTGCAGTCCTATCTTCCATTGGACATATATGTGAAACTTTGGATATTCCTAAAGAGGACTTTCCGGATTGGGTTTTTATGGTCCAGGCAGGAAAGCAAATCATGAATGCAGAGAATCATGATGAGGCCTCTGCTCCATATTCCTACTTCACATATCAAACTGATTTTGGCTTGGTTACCAAAACAGCTTATTCAAGTGTAGCAAAGCCTAACCTTTTCTTTATGTTGCATTTAACAGGAACTCTATTTTGGTTCTGTAAGATCTCGTCAAGCAAGACACAATACCGAGATGAATCTAGAGAACAATACTACTAATCAAAGCCATCATTCTTGCCAATGCCTTTAAAGAAAATGCCATGCTTGTCAAAGCATTCACTGTAGATGGTCAACCTGCAGAGTCCTTTCGATCTCTTTGCTTATTTTCTCTGTTAAAGTAAATGATATTTCAGTTTCTGCTGCTTGTAACCACTGAGTGCTACGTCATCACCACCGCTGTCGTCAACTGAAGTCGAGCTCTGTGCAAAAGCACTTTTAAATTTTCTCTATGATGATTTGATGAATCTACATACTAATTGTGTCATTAAATGGATTTTTGAAGATATAGCATGAATTGTCACGATTGCGAATAATAATTTTAAAACACAACGTTAAATGTTATATTATCAAAAGGAAAAGGGAACAAAAGTAACTATCCGTATTATCCGTTTTATCCGGATAGTAAAACAAATTATATTCGGATAATATTTTCGACGGATATCCGTATAATTCGGATATTCGGATATCCGAATATCATGCCCTAGCCACACCGCAGACAGGCCACAGTGCAATGTAAACTTAAATTCATAAACCACTAACAAATATTTTAATTTTAATTGCCCTTTTTAAACTCAGTACCCAATACATTTAAGTATACCAATTTAATGCTTCTTCAACATGAAAAGGGAAGTCCGATAAATGCTAATTGGTCTTTAACAACTGCTTAAACGGCCATAAAAAAGTCTTTCGTAAGCGATCAAGCAAAATGTTTATGTCCTCAAACATTATGCGAGTCTGTTTCTTTAACTTATCTTTACGGAAATGTGTGTTGTAATTTTATGTAGAGCATTACTTGAAACGGCGTTTTAA
The DNA here is from genome assembly GCA_948150665.1 of Conistra vaccinii. Lineage (NCBI taxonomy): Eukaryota > Metazoa > Arthropoda > Insecta > Lepidoptera > Noctuidae > Conistra > Conistra vaccinii. The sequence continues at coordinate 9,043,554 of OX411323.1, read as the reverse complement.
AGTAATTACATGTTCACTGTAATAGTTATTGTACGTCGTTACATAATTATTATAATTTGTTTACTATTGTATGAAATTCCAGTTAGTAGGTAATCCTGATAATCGCTCTAGTTCTCATTACTGACACACTGAAAAATTTAAAGTTGCTTTTCACCTGTTTTTCTGTTTTCTTACGAATTTTCCTATAGAGAAACATTGAAGGTACGTGTTGTACTTAAAGTAAAATACCTAACGAATATAGCTAAAGTCAATATCTATTATACGTTTTGGTTAGTCTATCTACAGTGACATACGAGTACAACGTAAACCATGTGACATTTGCATGGCACTGAAAAAAAGAGAACTTTTTGGACACGTCACCCCTCAGGCCAGACGGCTCAGGGGTGGTGCCGCGTCGGTATGGATGGCGGCAGGTGCGCGTACGCACGTGTGCCGCAGCTTTGACGCCACACCTAGGATTAACTCAGATGATTTCTTTTACCAACCACAAATACAAAGAATTTGGGTTGCAAGATCAGGTCAAGACATGAATTTGGAAAATTATAATAATTCCAAAAAATAACAAATGGAATCTTCCAGTAGAAAAAAATCTAGAATAAAGGTAATGTTCCAAACAATAATGAAATATTGGTAGATATTACTGAAAAAATGAAGCCACTTTTCACTAAATTAAAACAACATTTATGAATGGCTCGTCTCATGAAATAAGCTCGACTGTGTTAAATATTTTGTACATTTTGTTTCTGAAAAAGGACACGATAATGCGCCGAGTTAACAGATTTCATGCCCTTATTAGTTTCAAGACGAAGGAATGCAGTTTTTACCTTTCCATCGCTGGCGCATACCTAATCAATTTATAGTCAGGTAACTATAAAATAGAGCATTCCTGTCAAGTGAACTAATGAAGAAACGAAAGACGAAAAAAAAACTGCTCATTGACCACAACAAAATAAAATGTCCGGTAGTGGACAGAGACAAGACTGATTATAATAATTGGGAAACAAGTAGAGTGAATGAAAGTAAAAAATTCAAAAACATTAACTGCGGTGTACATTTTTGAGTCCACCTGTTCGAGAGGATTCTGAACATTATACTATTTAACGCTTCGATAACAATGTTGAAAATTTAATAGTAGTAGTCCGGCCATTACTGGGATGATGAGGCACCTACACAATTCAAATTAACACGCGTGCCCACTCTAAGTATCGTTGTTGAACTTAAGTTTAGTTCACATGGACACGCTCGTATCGCTAAGAATAATATAGCTTTCGAGTATTGAATTTATTTTATAAAGTTTGGTAACCTTTTATTAAAATCATATTGGAGTTCATCAATATGCTGACACCTATTAAAGAAATAAATTCCTAACTTAGACTAAGCTGGAGAAGCCGGAGAAGGCAGAATAGATCCAAGCTGGTAGACGCTATTATTTTTTTTATAATCCATCAAGGCTGTTTTTCATTGACTGAAAATCCGTCCTAACTTTAAACGACGTCACAAAAACTGTTGATACAGCCCGATTCAAAATTAATGGCGGCTCGGAACAGTCGGGACATGAAGCGAGTCGCTGAGCAGTAACGATTTCATGTGTCAGCGGGGGTGAGGGGTGGGGTACTGCGCAGGCAGTAACTAACTTCCGAGCCGCCATTAAGTTTGAATCGAACTGTACCTGGGAATAGCAGAACCTCTATGAACAAAGCTCTTCAAATGTAAACAAGTCTTAAAGTCACGGTGGAGGCACAACTAGTTCGCTACCAGACAATGGCGGCAAGTCACCGTGGCCCGCGCACCGTGGAACAAGTAGCTTGTCGCCACAATGTCACTCGACACTGCTGCTCAAACCTGTCCGCCATAAAACTACTTGGAGCAGCCAGCAGGTACCATTCCTTGAAGTATTCATTACAGTTTGTACATAATTCGTATCTTCGGGTCATTCATCTACCTACTTATTCTAATATTACTTTCTGTTATACAACTCTATCATGATATTGGAAATCTTCATTCACTTCTGTATGGACATTGGACAGCTTACACAAGATGTTTCCCTGCTTTATTCATCAGAACTACATATGTTTGGCTTATTTCAAATTCATTATGTGCCCTACACACAGTTGTTGTTGTTACCTACATCACATCAACAACAATGAAAAACATTGGATTACCACTCCCCTAATTGTGGTGAATGAGTATGCACACACGCCGTATGGCAACAGCAACGGCACGTCAATCCATGTCCACCCCTAAGGACACTTAACTTAAAGAACGCGCAAGTACAATCGGCCGGAAACGGAAGGCGCGCGTTTCGCGATCTCTCGGCGAAATTCGGGCGGCAGCTGCGCGTGCGCCGCCGCCATACCAGCTGCTATCTAATAGGTCATTTCCTCTTTGTTTACCGTACTGTGCAGACGTCCAGTTCAATGAGGCTAGAATAATTACTCTATAAAATAAGATTGGATTCTATGCTTATTGTGGCTACGAGCTATAAATAAGGGGTCGAGGGATTTCAAAGCCTTGCCTAGACTTGCTCTAGACGGCGTGGAATTTTATAGAAAAAAAGACGTTTGCCTAACGACAGGCTTTTTGTGCTTGCATTACTCATACAACTACACCCTCGTAACGGGCTCATACTGAATTCATTTGCATGGTGTTTTTACATACTGTTGCAGTTATATTTAGATTATGAATTTATGAAATAAAAAATGCAAGTCCTCGTCCTTATTTTTAGTTAGGCTGTAGGGGAGATACCGAGAGCCACCGTCAATTTATCACCTGGATTAGAAAAAATGATCTCAGGGGACAGTTGATTGCATAAGGGAGTAGAAAGACAAGTGAAAAAAACTGTTTTTAACATCGGGACACATAAGGAAGACGTATCGCGTGCTTAAAAATAAATGTTGATAAAAAATGTTCATGGTTATTGTTGCATTAATTTCTACTTGATTGTTTTTAAGTCTAAACGGAAGCATATACAGATGTCCCTTCGTAATGCTTTTTTTTCTTTTCTAAAATAGAAGCATAAGAAGCGTGAACTTTTTTGGTCGATGACAAATATCTCTTGTAGCCGTCGGGCATCATTAAACCCGCGTGTTCGCGACAAAAGGAAATTTAATAAAGCCCCACGATTTATGAACTCTCCTGCCGACTGCAGGAAGTATCACTAACGCAAGCTAGACATTAAGTGGTTTCCTCCGAGTGGAGTTTGCGGCGATTTTTAATTGACACTTAACCTGATTTCAGCTCTTTGTCAGCAAAGCAGGGAAGTTTTCATTGCGTATTTGTACTAAATAAGTTTAGTAATTTTATAGCCAGTAAACCTCCATCATCAAAGAAGAACGGATAGTGGTTTTTACTGGTTTCCTATTCAAACTTTCTTGACAGAACCCATTCTCAAGTAAAGGGAAGCCACAAGTAGCCCCATCGAAAGGTTTTTTTGCTGAATCACTTGAAGTTAACCCCTCGGCTGTGAAGTGCATATGTCAGTAAAAAGTAATTCGATTACCGTCAGAGCGCCTTTCCATCTGCCGGGCCCCTCCGTCGCGGGGGCCGCAAAAAGCCACGCGCCCAAATACCTTCTTCCGCCAACCTGCTTCCGCTGCTCAAACATTGCTATCGCTGTTAATTGTTGATATCGGCTTTCTTAAATGCATCTGTTCGTTGTCGGTCTTTGCATTATTCGGAAATATTAAGGCCTTACACATTTTTATCCTGGCATATTATATGATTGCATCCCCTGTATGAAAATTGTCACTCGCCCCAAATAGGAACTACGTTTTCAATAACTTCTAATAAACAGTTTTGAATACGTCTTTTATCTTTGTGATACCTGTATAATATACAGACATCGAGGCGATCCCTAAGTAAACTTTTCTTCTTCAAAAAAGCCGCATAAAAAACACACTTTATTTACGGATGTAACATATCGATAACAGCGTTTTTGAGTGAAAACATCCGAAAAAGCGAGTAATGTGTACATCTGGTAGGCAAGCGTTGAAATATCTTATCGTCGAGATACGCCGCGTGCTACCCGTGGGTAGAACGTCGAACGGTCTGTAGAAGAACGGTCCGTAAGTAGAAGGAACGGGCCGCAGCTAACTGCACCGATATGTTGATGTTATTTTTATCTAAACACGCACATCGTAACTCTTAAGTATGTTTATATCGTAGTAAACATGAATGAAAGTGTATCATGTGAGCTTTATTGACTTTTTTATCGCATCATATTTTGGTTATTGTTTATGTTTACGATTCCTTGAGTAAATTATGTCATGTCATTATCTATATTAATTAGGATAAAGAATATCTCTATCATTCGAATACTTACTTAGTAACATGACTATATTATTATTAGCATGAAAGAGATTTGTTTCCTTACAGTAGACTGTTATCATCTATCATGAATTCATTGTGAATTTCATAATACAGATTAGTATATTTATTGCATAAATCCAATCACACAATAACGACTGACCTCCTTTTGTTACAGGTATGTACGCATCTCCAATTCCACCGGCAAGTATTAACACATTAATTACAAGAATCCCAGTGTAATCTTATTACAGCGTTTATAACAAACTTGTGTAAAACGAGATTACTGTCCTTTACAGCCATGATCTATTGTGCTCCATTGTAATCCTATTGTCCCAACACGCGTTAGCGCCTGGCGAAACCACCTTATCTCCAACTTATCTTGTTCACGGTAGCAGGAAAAACAGATTAAGTAATCTATTCACTTATTCAGTTACTTCGTTATCAGCTGTTGCATCGACTCTGTCCTTTAATTTGTAAGGGAAGGTATCAATTTGCGATAAAAAAAACATCGAGTTGATAGAAGCGCTTTTATCTGAAATGTAATGGTGTTTACGGGGGACTCTGTTTATCCCTGGGGTGTTGTGAAATCGCCCTTTAAGGTTAATAGGCCTTAAAGGTTCTATTGAAAGGGCAGCCTAATCTTGTATAGTGATAACAGCGATAGCTCCGCAGCGGAAAGAGCACTGTGATCGTTATTTGTTGATAGTGTAATCATTGAGTGAGTTTTCCTTCGATATGTCCAGTTGAACAAAAATGATCTATTTACATAACACATAACATCACGCCTTGTTACAACGAAGGATTGGGCAGAGATGTACCTGTAGCAGGTACACCCACATTTCGCCAGTTATGGTTAAGTCCCATGAAATAGGGGGCGAGCTTATTGCCATCGACCGGGTACAAATCTAGACTCCGGGCTGCTACTGAGAAACGATGATCATGACGATAACGATTATGACGATGATGATGGTGTCTAATCTATTTATTATCATTCAATCACACGTTAGTATTTTTACTTAGAAATTAATGTCACAATATTACTACAAAATCGGCTCCATAAAATATAAAATCAAAATGGACCACATAATATGTTTCGAATTTAATACTGCGCCAAAAGCTGCAAAAACTTTTCATAAAGTAACTTCAATCCTTGGCGACGATTTATACGAATATTAGAAAACCAAAATGTGTTCTGTATCGATCATATTATTCATATTAACGGCGGCGGCTGACACAGCCAATCCATCAGTATTTGGGCCAAATCTCTAACATCTGTTAGGCAAGGTGTCTTTACTTGTAAAGTTACCATTCAATTATATTTAACACACGTGTGCCCGAATATCAACTTAACGCCACCATTTTTTCTTTAGTTTATGTCCAAAATAGGTTTTCACTAACGTAGAATTAAATCTTTCGTAGTGGGTACTTGTTTATGCAACCTATAAAGTTATCAATGAAGAGATATCGGGACCATGACGCAACGTTAGATATTATTCAAGAAAGCTCGATTTCAGTAAACCCATGAAATTGTTTTCAAGTTTCCAATTTCTGTACTTCTTTGATGATTTTTGAGCTCTTCGAAATGTTTAGGTTACCGTATTACTTTTAAAGCATTTTTATTTCCTTTTTTTGTTGTTATCGCCTTGATTAATTAAAATTCTAAAAATATTTTATCTCACAAATATCCTCTTAAGTTCACGAAGCGCCCACCTCGTAAGGGGTGTGCCATCAATCGGGAGCATTAGCCGGCTGCTAATGTATTTTTTCTGAGACATGTGCTACTACACTGCTAATTTACCAATAGGAAAGGTGTTCGGGCACCCACACGGCGCACGGATTTAACATGTGTCGACGTTCGAACAAACATTTGTAACCAACCTTTGCAAAATAATTAATGTCAAACTCGGTCATCTTGGTAGAGATTTTAAATAATGTGTGATAGTTTTGTTATTTGAGTTCTGAAAAGACATTTAAGGGTATCTCAGCTGTGGCATTGGTGCGACAATATACACGCGTACGGCATGTGTAAAATCGTAAAGAAAATGCTTGAAAAATAACTTTTGCAAAATAACATAAAATAAACACGTCAGTTAGTTAACCAAAACTTCCAGTGTATTCTCCCATAGCTTTTTATACTTCCTTTATGTTCGTAATTATTTCATTTTATTTTAGAAAACCAGTCAACAGTATGGTTTCCTTGTAGGAATCGATTTTGTTAATGTTCGTAATGCCACAATTACCACTACACTACGTCTGCGTTACGCCAACGCTTCTGCTACGCGGCCTCTACGCTCTGTTACTACGCCCCGCTAGGCGCTACGTTAATCCAACTGCTACGCAGCCTCTACGATGCTGCTACGCTGCGTCTGCGCTACGCCAACGGTTCTGCTACGCGGCCTCTGCGCTCTGTTACTATACTACACCGCGCCGGGCGCTATGTCAATGCAACTGCTCCGCGGCCCCTATGATGCTGCTACGCTGCGTCTGCACGACTTCAACGGCTACGGTGGACCAGTGTAAATGCACTTTACGTTCTGATAGCAAAGTTCTGATTATACTTTAATCACAATATCTGAAAAATATAATACAACAATTTCCTAGGTAACAGCAGAAGAAACAATCAAATAATTGTATTACTAGCTTTTAACGTGCCCCATGGCGTCGATATCGTAAAGTTCACTAAGTCGCACCACACTTATGGTGAAACCCCATGACGCAGCGGTCATAAATACTCACTACTCCGGGAATGGGGTTCCGGACTAAATAACGTACCTGCCGGAAGGGGAGTTCGCAAGGTTTATTAGGAAAAACAATTCGCGAATTGAATTCGTCTACACAGAGGGAGGATCTTTCGCCATACATTAATGGTACAGTATGTGGTAATTATTTTTATTGCCGGCATTAGAGTAATACTTGGCACGAGTTGCCATTACTTCGATTGTGGCTTTTCCCCGCCTTTTGTAGAATAAATGTAGAGTAAATGTGGCATATTGGATTTTCATCGTCCTTCAGTGAGTAGACTGATTCGGTTATGCTATGGGAAATGAACTGTATCGTTTTATGAATTGGTTTTAATATTCCTGCAATATCATGCATTGTCATAACTAGATATAATAGATTGGCATCGGTTGTATATTTGTAAAACATAGAACTATCATGATTTCTCCAAATAGGTACCTACTTTATATCTAATAGCTTTGAAAAAAAAAAGTATTTTTAATTTATATGAATTACATTTGTACAGTCACGAGCAATAATATATATACATTGTCACATTTTCTAAAATATCTTAACTTCTACCATTCAAAAAATAACTGTACGACCATTTTTTCTAAATTTCCCAACCATCGAAACTATCAAAACTGGGTATACATTGGTTTCACAGTAATATAAACGCAATAAAAATCAGTAAAAAGTTTACACTTTCAATGTAATTTTTAAGTATCCATGAGAATTTCTATAACATGTACACAAGTGTATACATGTAATAGAAATTGTATACGTGTTATTGAAATTGTCATGAATACATTAAGATAACATTGAAAGTGTATACCTACTTTTTCCTGTTTTTATTAAGTTTATTCATATACCATTGTATACCTAATACAATGGTTTCAGAATTGGACGAATTCAGTGATGGATGATTAATACAATCAGGATCAGCCGGTATCAGTCTATTACTTAGCTATGTCCGATACTTTTGTTCTTTGCTGTATTATTTTATTTCGGACCCTATCCCTAAGAGAAACCCTGAAAATAGCTCGCTGAGCGACTAATACAATGCCATGAATACATTACAGTTTTATACATAAATAGTGGTTGGTTACTGCAATAAAACAAGAGCTTACAGAATCAGTTTTGTAATTCGTTACCAAACGTAATCATTATTAATAAAGCCTATATATAAAAAATCTTCTTTCTTGTTTCATACTTTTTAGAGCGTGATTTTTCAGTTGTCGGGTTTTAGTTTTCAAACTTACGTTTTATTTTATTTATTTTGGGGTTATAATTTCGTATTAAGTACAGTCGAACCTGGTTAAGTGAGAACTGGGTAAGCGAGAAAACTCTATAAATGAGAGTAATTGCCAGGTCCCGTTGTTTTAACCCTCTAAAACCTCTATTTGCGAGAAACAGAAACCTCTATGAGAGATAGTCATTTTTCGCTCACGGACCTCTATATCGGAGACTGCTACTTGCCTGTACCTCTATAAGCGACAGTCGAGCGTAATTTAACATCTGCTATTTATGGCTTATTCTTAAATTTCGTGGAACATTGTCTTTGTTTTCTTGTTTGTATTGTTTTTATTCTTTCGGCTTTTATTTTTATTACACTTAGTTTTTTTTATTTTATTTATGTTTTTTATGTACTAACTGTGCGAGTCCCTATACTTAAATACTTTTTCTTTCTTTCTTTCTTTCTTGATTTTCGAGGAACTAACTAACATTACTTTTGTATCGTATTCTATTCGAATGGCCAGATGTGCGTGTGAATCGACTTCTTTGTCGAACTTACTACAATTGATAAATTTCAATGGCGACGAAAGGCCCGGCACGTACTCATAATGTTAAAACGAAAAATCAAAGTGTTGTCTTGTGATAAACTTAAAATTGTGAATGCGTTTGAGTGCGGGCAATCGCAAAATGAAATACAGCGTGAGTTTGGTTTACCAGATTCCACCTATTATAAAATTACTGAGACTGAAAAACACTGAGACTTTATAAAATCTTTTGATATAAAATCAAAAGATTTTATAAAGTCTCAGTGCAGTCTCAGTCAGTTCTGAGGCACACGGAAATATTAAGAGGAGTCGACTTTCCGAGTTTCCCGACATTGAAAAGTGTCTAAGCATCTATGTCAAAATCTAATGAATAATAAGTGATGTAAGTAATACATACATACATACACAATCATGTTTATCACTGCATAAATTCGCTGTTATTTTTATAAACCTCTATGAGTGAGGAAGGCTTCTCCTGTACCTCTATAACCTAGAAACTCGAGTTAGTGAGAAACCTCTATAAGCGAAAAAGAGATAGCGGTCCCTTGAACTCTCGCTTAGCCAGGTTTGACTGTATCTATTTGCAGAGCCGGTAATTTTTTTTTGTTTAGCTTTAATTGTATTCTAATTTTACAGCCGCGCCGTACGTAGCAGTCTCACTTTTGCATGTTTTTAACAATTTAAACATATTTATTTACTTTGACAATATGATATATACACATATTTGTAATGTGCTCGTCAAGCCCTTTCATTTAATACCAAACACGACATGATTTAAAAAAAATTTTTTTTCGTTCGTCACTTTATGACCTCTAGAGTCACTTTATGACCATATTGAATTTAATTTAAATTTAATTTAATTTATTTATTTATTTATTTCAGACATAATTAATGTAACGTCACATACCCTATAACCAGCGGACGATCAGGACGCTTTCAACGATACCTCATTTGCCAAATTATGATCAGTGGTTAGAAGTTATGAGGTTACAGATGAACATACATACATACATACATACAAACATACATACATACATACAGTCAAACATACGTATACAGTATAACATACGGTCAAAATCATAACCCTCCTTTTTGCTTCGCCGAAGTCGATCTTCGACTTATTTCCAAGCTCAAGCTGCTTGAAACTGCTGCTTTGTAACTGTTTACATAATTTCGAAACTGTACTGTAAACATGTTTTTGATATTTCCTTGGGTACATAATTATGTTACTAAAAGTTAATATTATTTTTTGGTAATCTATTGTTAACGAATCCTTACATATTATAAAACAAAGTCGCCCGCCGCGTCTGTCTGTCTGTCTGTCTGTCTGTCTGTCTGTCTGAACGCGATAAACTCAAAAACTGCCGAACGGATTTTCAAACGGTTTTCACCATTGGACGGAGTGATTCATGTGGAAGGTTTTAGTGTATAATTCATTAAGGTTTTGTGTAAATTGGCTGAAATATGACGATTATTGTTGAAGATGTCGGAAAAAATCATGCCGACTGGGGAGCTTTACTGGCGTGCGCTGCGTAAGTCGTGAGAGATAAATCAAATTTATGTTCTAGAGTATTGTATATCTTAAAAATTGCAACAAAAAAGTCCGCGATGGCATATGTCTATCTTTTAAGGGTGACCAACAATAACCATTTTTATCTTTCAAAATTGTATAAAATTTTCATTGTTATTTCCGAAGCTATTTTGACCGGTATCTTATTAATCCTTATCCAATTAAATAGGTTATTTAAATTGGGCATTCAATTTCGATTAAAATATGCCTTTACATCACATCATTTAAATGAATAGTTTAAGAGATATCACAGTTTCAAAATTACGCGTAACAAAATAATTATGATTGACCACGCGGGAGCTGTAGTAGCCTACCACTGCGTCCGCTGAAAGTTAGTCAATGATCTTTTCCTTGGCTATTAGGTATGTATTCCCGGTAGAACGTTCCCATGGGATATTTTGCGACATCCACGCGGGCGAAGCCGCGGGTAAAAGCTAGTATTTGATAAAAATGTGTAGTTAATTTTGACACAATTTAACGTTTACATACTTATTGGACACAGTAAGCATACTTATTTTTGCGATTTTGTTGTTGCTACATGAATTTGAAGTTTCATGGCGTTTCTATGTTATTGCTCGTGACTGTACATCCCTATTATGATTTTCCTGATAACTCAACAATAATTAATACATGACCCACCGACCTAAACACCTTCAAAGTTTTACGAAAATTAACTCTAATTAAGCAATTCCACGAAACCCCGCTACGCAACACCACAGTCGTGAACCGTAGTAGCCACCATTGAACTGTCTAATTATCACATTCGAGTAGATAATCTTCTAAAAGCTCTCGTCATCCCGCTAATAAAGACACAATTGTACTGAATATGTATTTAAGTCGTAAAGCGGAAATGTTATTCTGATTCGAATAATTGCTGCGTTACTTCAGGTGATTACACGGTACACGTAATCGAGCCAAAATCGCCCCAAATTTTTGTAGCACAATAGTTCGGACACAATCGTACAATGTAATGGCATTTAATTGGTCGTGTCGCATTCATAGCGGACATTTTGCTTCGAATACACGGTAATAGGGAGTTGGAACCCTTATTTTTCAGCCCACTTTTGGAGTCTCTATTGTTGATATTTAGGTTGAATAATCCAATTTGATTTAGTTGCTCTGAAACTATGTACAGTACGACACAACTTAGATGTAGCATCGGCAAAATTCGTAAAACCGATCACCATCCGAACTGAGTGCGCCATCCAAATCACCAATCTTTATTACTGCTTTAGGTGAAAATTATCTTTCGAAAACACAATAACTTGTAAAGTTTTATAGCCAAATACATTCGTGAAATTGAAATGAATTAATGAAAATGTTCAAATCTATGCTACATCTAAGTTGTGTCCTACTGTAACATCTTTATAACACTCCTATTTTCGGAGGTTCAAAAAGGAGAACAAGTTAGGACATTAAATAACAGTGATGCTGCCTCTTCAAGGTGTCCGGGACAAGTTTCGGAACTGGTATCATTATTCACTTGCAAAAAATAGCCTTTATAGCATAGTAAAGTAAGTTGATAGTTTTGGGACAAAAAATAGGACGGCGCCGCCGAGCCTGACATGTCTCAACAACATAGATCATTCGCGCGTCCTAGATAGAAAGTAGATAAAGTATATTTATGAGATAATATTGCCTATCACTCTGCTCTAACAACACATTACTACGCACGTTTGACACAACCTACGTATATTTTCGTGATGTTTTCTTCCTACTTGCAAGTTTGCGGAGCGATCCATTTCCCTGAAATATAGTCAGGCTATTGTTCTTAACCCTTATTTGCTGTCTAGCGTAACAGCGTAAGCGTCTCGATTACTTCCCTACTATGTTTTATGCATGAGATGAGAACAAATGGTAAATATATTCAGGCCGTGGTCAGAAGCCAAGTTTTTGTTTATTAACAAAAATAAAGGCTAGCTGTAGCAATCAAACATGAATTACTCAGACGGAGTGGCGCCGGCGCCGCGCTAGATAGAATGTTAGGCATCATCACTATGTAAATGTTATCTTGTTATGATATTTTTTGTCGCATGTTTGTGGTGCGATAATCGTTGATATAAATTCGACGCTATTAAACCCCTTGGTGTATTAGTGTAGTTCGTTTGTGAAAAATATCGTTATCGTGATTTTTTTTTAATTTTCATCTCCATTTTTTTCCTGAATTTCTGAATCGAGGTCAATTAAAATGTTGCTCTAACTAACTATATAAATGAAAAACAAAACAAAAGAACTTTGAATTCAGATTTTGTTCAATCGTTTTCTCAGCAAAACCAGTAGACTTACTTATCCGGAACTGGGTAAAAGAAAACTCACTCAAGAACATCGTAGTTCCGAGTAAGTTTGAAGTGCCGACTACCCACATGAAGCCCATCAAAGGCGGAAGACGTTAGTCGCGACGGCGGCGGGCGGCGGCGGCTACCCCATAGCTTTTTACCCTCCCGAATTTATTGCAATCCGATACAAGCGTACTCTGTCTAGCGAGGGGGAGCGAATCGTGTACTTTTCAACCACTTTTTCTACTGATACGATGTCGATCCCTGATTTTTCTTCCTTCAGTCAATTTTCGTTAAATGAGCTATGATATCGTATTTTTGCTTTATTTACGGTTATTGTTCGTGACTAAGGAGAATTATTACTATCAATCAATAGGGGTTGTGTTTTATTACCCGACTTCGGCGAAGCAAAAAGGAGGGTTATAGGTTGCTGCCGAGAGCAGATTGCTGACCTCATTCCATAAAACTGTTGTGAAAAAATACGTGAGGACTTATTTATTAAAATGTTTTGGAAACTATAAATTGGGTACTTACCCTAAAATAATTGGGTACTTACCCTAAAATTTGAAATCATTAAGTAATTTAGTCAAAAATACTTTCTACCTATATCTTACATTTGTATAATTCTATTTACAAGTTAATCGTTCACGCTCTATGAAAAAAATCTAAACATAACCAAAAGTGTAAAATGTTTTAGCAAATGAAACTGTTTGAAAGTCACATGAAACCTAATGGAAATTTCCATAATTAATGGCGTCATGACCTGAAATAAGGTCTTGCATGTTGAAACGACTCTTTATTACGAGTCGTATTTTCTATCGACGAAATATAATGTACAGGGAAAATGAGAAAAACGCGTGTCGGCGCGGTCAATGCCTCCTGTCGACCGCCCTGCCTTGCCTACCCAATGTGCTGATAAAACATAAGTTATAATGTGGTTGTTGCTTTTATTTTATTGAAAAAATAATGAGGTTAATTAAAACACGAACATTCGTCTGGCTTTTGATTGTAAATGTGAATATAACGGTGATAAATCCGTATTTTATTATTTTGAAATAAGATCGCCAGTAACTTTCAATAAAGCTGTTAAGCAAATATCCCTCAGTAAATAAATGTTTGAACACATTATAATAATTACAGAATATCACTATTATCATCAACATAGGTTTCCAAAGATTTTTATCACTTTTCAATTTTCACATTCCTATTATAATAAGCCTATAAAAATAATACAGTGTAATTGAAGTAATTTGGAAATAATCTCAATGGGTTCTGTTGTTACGACTACTTAATTGCTATGGTGGTCACATAAATATTGCGGATAAGCGATAGAAGGGAAGTCGACTTGATTAGCTATGCGGGCTTCTTATATTACCACATAAACATAAAACACGTAATGAGTCTAACGAAACAAATGAATGTAGAACTTATTTAAATTACCGAGCAATCTGTTCGAAGAGTACTAGCTTTGTCATCGTGGTGGTCTGGAAGAAATAATTGATGTTCAATTGTTTAAGTTAGGTTAGATTAGGTGTTAAGGCCTGTTTCTCCGCATAAGCACTTATACAAGGTGGAGACGACAATACAACAAAAAATGAAACGGCGTGTCCTTAATGACGTTCCCATTCTGTATACAAAAATTCAATTGAATATATTCAATAGTTTAGTTATTTTAGCTCGGCAAAATCCATAGTTGGCTCGGGCTATTCCGTTTATCCACCCCAAAAATCCACCTTGAGGTGGATATTCTGAAATGTATGCCCGAGAATTCACAATTTTTTTTATTTCGAAGCTATTATAGGATTTATTTGACAGTTCCAAAATACTCTTATGCATTAGTAGTGCCAGTATTTTAATTTTTAAGCTATTGCATAGCTTCTATCGCGGGCCTTGAGCGTGGAGACCTAATCCAGAAATTCCGTAACGAAAATACGAGTACCTAAGGAGAGTGTTTTGTATTGAAAATTATGTTTAACTGCTTGACAACAAAGTTCAAATTTACTTAGACGAATGATACGAGAGTGTTGTATTGAAAATTATGTTTAACTGTTTGACAATAAAGTTCAAATTTACTTAGACGAATGATCCTTGACTATTAATAGTTAAATTAAAACCTTTTTATTAGTTTGATGTTCCCATTACGTTGTGTCAAGTTTTAAAAACTATAAATGTGAATAACAGTTCCTGTCAAAGTCATCATTGCTATTTCTTGTATTCGGGTTAATATTTTACAATTGCATAAGTTGATAAAAAATGCTATGCAATAGCTTTGCCGCGGCAGTCCCCGAGTGCCACACGTCTTTTTTGTTGTATGGTAGTCTCCACATTGTATATTAAAATTTCGTCAAAATCTTTTCGTATCTGTCTGTATGTTCTTCTCAACTACGCAACCCATTTTGGTGGGGTTTTCACCATGATTTAGAGATATTTTTCGGAAAGGTATTTGCTAAAATACATTAATATTAAACTTACATTAATAAATAAATAAATCAACTTGGTTTGTCACGTCGTAATGCTTGCCATGCGAAACCCTGTTTCGTAGGTCGCTAGTTCTACTTCTATAAATAAAAAGAAAATATGTTCCAGTTTTTATTTATATAATTTCGGGTTTGGAAACCCTAAAATATAAGGAGATAAGTAGTGAAACAGAACATTCGTTTTTACGACTTTCCCTGACTGCTTCGTAACTTTTCTCGTCGTTTTCCCGGTCTCTTCGCGTCCATTTTTCTCAAAGGAAGTGGTCGTGTGCTTACTAATGAGTGCATAATGAAAATATAATGAGCACCCTTTCTTCGTCTGAAACGTGGTGAGTTTCTTGTAGCGGCTTTATGTGGAGCAAATGTCCTTTTCACTCTGCAACCTTTGGGAAAGTTTACTTTTAGTTAGTTTTTAGTTAATGTACAGCGTATGTCCGGCCACCTAGTTAATGTACTCTTCAGCATGTCTCTAGTCTTGAAAAGACTTTATAATCTACACAGGAAATGAGCCTTTATGATTTTTATATAAGATTTTTTTTTTTGTTATATTATATTACATAAGAAAAGAAGAGTTAAAATCGTCTTATCTATACATTATAAACAAAGTCGCTTTTCGAGTCTGTCTGTATGACCCCGTTGTTCTTCTAAAACAACTCAAAACTAATCAACGGATATTGATGCAGTTTTCACCGTAATTTAGAGAATTTAATGCGGTAGGTTTTTCTGTGAAATACATTAATATTAAAGTTATATTTATTATGTAAATCTCGATGTTTCGTCAAGTCGTACAAACCTTGTGAAGCAGGGGCGGGTCGCTAGTATTACTAATAAATTGCTCACTTACATAAAAGATACGGAAAATGTCGTGTTTACAGCATTTTGTAAACTGTTCGGTAACTAAAACGTAAACTTTCTTCGATTATGCGCTATTATTGTCAATTCGTTCTTATCTGACAGAGAAAGCTTCCGATAAAAGAAAACGTGGGAGTCTGCTACAGAAAGTTTTATACAAAACGTCAACATTACAATACTGCGATTCAATTATATGCCACGTTTCTAGTGCCATATTGTTTTTTGACGTAATTAGTTCGGCACAATTGAACGTGGATTGAAAGAAACGAATATCGCCACATTGTTCATATAATTTCTATTTTTGTTTCTTTCACTTTGATTTCATATTACACACCTTATAAGAATGAAAATGAATAATACTCTACTTTTATCCGATTGTTCACAGCCGACTTTTTACCCGTCTTTGGTATTTCGGGTACCGTTGACATTTAACAATGTCGTAAATCCGGTACATTCATAATTATTTATGTTAAGTAAAAAACATCAGTATGTCCGATGTGTTGCGCGCACTGAATGCGTATGGGCATTATGTCCACCTGCGCCTGCGCAGACCGGACGGACGCGTGCGACCACTATCGTCGCAGAACCAACCACATCTTTGCGACTTATCGATGAATTATTCACGATGCCATCTTGTTATTTTATCAATTATGTCAACGCGATAAACACTCGGAGTTTGTGAAAACGTTGGTTACCTCATCGTTAGTTTAACTTCAGCTAGTTTCCGCTTTTAAAACTTAAATCATAGTTTTTCTTTTAAAGCATCAGAATAACCTATCTCGTACAAGATGGACGTGTAGGGTTTTTTTTTCAAATGAAATAACAATACCCGGTTTTGGAAAAAAAATTGTTTCATAATTCAATATTCATAAAAACGCGCAGGATTCCTGTCATAAAGGAAGCATGCCAACACGAGCATGTTGTATGCCCCATTAATAAGTGGGATGCGACAAGAAGCGGTCCACACCACCTCGCCTCCGGTGTCCTCTCGATGCTGGCCAGTTTTTATCGGCGCATACCTGCCGAGTTCGCGAGCACCTCATGCATATAAAGGATGAACAGTTGAACACCCACACAATTTACCTACTTTAAAAAAAAATCGAACTTTTTCATTGAGTTTCCACAGAGTATGAATTCCACTGATTGGAAAACTCGTTTCAGTAAAACTTAATTGAATACTTGAGTGTTTCTGTCCTGGAAATCGGTGGGCGTGGTGTGGCTTAAAGTAGGTACTTAGTATTTTACCTGAGCGTCACTGTAGAGTTTAGTAGACAACACGTAGTATGAACTAGTATACGACAGGACCTACGTACTTATTCTCTTTTAACTGTAGTAATAATATTCCTCATGTAAGATCGCTAAACGATCAACAATTTCCAAAGTTTTTAGTTACGTTTTGGATAATTCTGTCAGTAAGTTTAACGAGGTGTGTTGGTAATTACATAGCTCTACAACTCCACACACTATGAATGTTCGTGTAGATAGCAGCAACCGTTACGCTTTCTAAACATTATTTTGTTACTCTTACGCTTTATTGTTTTAATTTTAATGATCATAATGAAATTACTACGCTTTTTAATTACGTAATGCATGTGGGTTTGAACAGTTAACGTTTATTAGATCTCTTAAACGTATACAACTACTTGTGAGCATCAAAGTAAGTACTTAGTCCCACAACTTTTACCGTTTACCAGAATTACTAAAATGTTAGTGATAATAATATGATCTTTGGGTAAAAACGAAAATTACCGCCAACGCATTGCCTTAGAGAGATTTTGGTGAAAAAAGAAAGCTTGTTTGCAAACTTTGCCTTGTGGATTGCTACCTGAATTAATATTTTATTATGCCTAAAGAACACAAATCACACAGAGTCAACTTTCTATTCTTTGTTTGGAGAAGAAGACTAAACTTATGTTTTTAAAAAGTGTACAGGACCTTTATCATTTTTATTTTAGTCTTAAAACAAAACAAGGAAATGTTAGCTCTTGCAATAATTATAACATTTATGTACCAAGGAAGTGTTTCTCCAGATCGGACAAACGTTGAAACGAAACGTACTGTCAAACGGATCCGTGGGAGCTTTTTAGTGAGTGCGTGTGAACTAAGCGCGACAATAGGCCGAGTACACACATGATGCACTGAGAAGCTCTGATTTAGAGGAGACATTACGTCGAACAATGCGGGATCGGTGTGGCGCAATCTTACGATAATTACGTGCCATTGCGTAGGACGCATGGGAACTGCGACCTCCAGCCAATGCGCGGCCGAACTAAACGCAGCCTTCCTTGTACTTGAACTTACAATAAGAACCATTCAGATATTTATAACACCAATTTACTAATACATCGTGAAACAAAGACATGTAATATATCGCTTATAAGTTTTAATACTTGTCTACGTGGGTTTGAATTCGCCTTCTTTATGGTAAGTTGCCATTCGAGAAAAATAATGACTGCCCAAAATCAGTTTTAGGTTAATGTTAAATGAAATCCTTAACTCTTTTTATAGAATCATATTCATACGAATTAGGAGATGATAACTAAATTGTCAGCCGGCATCAATATTGAGACTTGAAAACGCTTTTCGGCACAAGTTACCAGTTTGTAAAAACCTTTTTGAATTGTTCGTATCAACAATGCGCTTTACGGACGCCCCACATATACCTAAGGAATCGAAAAAATGTTAATAAAATGTTTCAATGTTCAAGTCTTCACAAAAGATTTCTCATAATTATCTCAAGACTTATAAAAGTTGCAATCATTTTCGCAATGATACAAATGTAATCTGAGTCTATTGTAACGCCCACCACACTTACCTTGGATACCTACGTGTTTATGCTTTCCTGATACATATCTCTACTGGTCGATCCATCATAGCTGTCTGGAAGTTAGTCATTGTTACGTAACAGCGAATGAAACCTCCTTATCGTTTGGTTGAGAATGTTTCTCAATCAAGATGCAGCACAGCAGCATGCTGCATGCGGCACTCGGCAGGCATGCTCGGCACTTCCTGAAATAAAGTCATTCGGTGCCGTAGCCTTGAGGAGCTTTCCATTTTAAGTGGGACGAGACTTTTGAACAACATGCAGCGTAATTAATTTATGTTGACACAAGAAGATTGATATTTTGAAACGAAACATATCTTCGGAGAAAATGTAGTAAGTACCTATCCACTAGGCATTTTCTTTACATTATCATCATCATCATCATCATCATCAGCCTATTAATGTTCCCACTGCTGGGACACAGGCCTCCTCTCTGTGAGAGAGAGTGGGCCGTAAACTACCACGCGGGCCTAGTGCGGGTTGGTAGATGTCACATGTCTTCGAATTTTATGGTTCTAAGACATGCCGGTTTCCTCACGATGTTTTCCTTCACCGTTTTGAGAGCAGTGGTGATGAAATTATTTACACAAAGTAAAGCGCCTGCTTGGATTCGAACCCACGACCTACAACTCGTAAGTCGGGGCCGTTACCACTGGGCCACCACTGCTCTCATTTTTTTTTTAAATTTTCATAATTAGTGGTCATTTTTGAAGTGAAAACTTCTTTAGCGGCGTTGTGCACTTTTTTTGGGATGGGTAAAAAATGTTAAACTCGCGTCAGGACGTGACCGTAAGATCCGTTGCCTAGCAACCGACAAAGTAAATATCAAAATAAATAGTCTAGAAATTTTACCCATATTGATGGGTAAAAAAAAGCAGTCAAAACATACTTCATGAAAAGTGTTTAAATAAATTGTTTATTTTTGTTAGAATATATTTTGAAAATAAATAAATATACTACTACTACTACTTATTAATATTGTATTTAATCAATTATAGTACTTTTATACTGATAAATAAAGCAATTCGTGCGAAATTATCCCCTAACCATTCCAAAATATTCAAAAATACACAACGTTAATGTTCAAGTTTTCACTTCTGCCGGCACTCCCGGAGTGCAACTCGTTGTTTTTTTTTTTATTCGATTCGTAAGATGTGAAAATTAAAGATAGGTATGAAATTCGATCATTATAGAGACACATTTCATTCGCGGGTGCAGTAATGAAAATGCCCACGGAGTTTTGATCATGTTGCAACTGAACCGGTCCAAGGCCCAATGTGTCGCGCTAAATACCTGCCCGCCTTGGCTCAGACTAGCCTAATAGCGTTTTGCTATACGCGTGTCATCCATCATGGTGCAATGGCCACTGGCCAGTGGTCCCGCCCTGCGCTAATTTGACAAGCTTGTGCCGCATCGTGGCGTGACACACGCCAACTTTCAACTGCCCGCAATGTTACAGTAAAATGGATTACGTATGAAAATGAATCCGCCTCAAAATGTCTCAGACACGAACTGTCGGTACCGTACCGTCGCGACGTCGTGTGCGATGATAAAGCTATTTAATATATTTCAGCAATAAAAGATGGCTACGTGAAGATAGAGCTTTGAAGTCATTAATTTTGATGTTTCAGCTGAAACATACCTAATGTTTTATTTTGGTTGATAAATCCAATGTGTCTTTTTCTGTTGTAATGCCAATAAAGGCATTTTTGTTTCTTTCTTTCTTTCAATGAAAACCTTTCGTTGTCTAAATTGTGACTGTGAGGACAAACTGTGCTCAGAAGTTACACTCATCATGACTACTAAAGCCACGGTGCTTCATTTTTAAGCCAGAATGAAAACCAGCATCATACCTTCTTCTGGACAAATGTTGAATACTAATTGTATTGACTATTTTTTTTTTCGTATGCTTACTAGGTACTTACCTTTAATTCAATTACTGGAATTAAGCGCGACCAGCGAAACGTTTATAATTCGCGCGTGGCCTACAATGGCGCGAGGCGCAATAAAATCGCGACCCAAACAAACAATCGAATGAATAACAAACAACATCTCACATTTAAACGCAATAACAACGTTTTAGAGCTGAGCGTATCGAATGTTTATGGTAAAGACAACATTTGGCGGAAAGACGCCGAAAATAAAACTTTAGAAGCTTCATTATTGCAATGCGCGAATTTTGTTATGAATGATACACATTTGCTTCACTTGTCTAACTTCACAGGGTTTTATTATAAAACACGGATCAAGTTAAACATGCAGCTTGTTTCCACCTCAAGTCTATCATTACTCGTAGACGTTCTAATGTCCCCAAGTGCGAGATTGGTTGAGCGTCGCGACGCTGACGACGCCTGCAAAGAGAACATCGCGACAAGATCGTCGGGCGACGCGGATGTCGACAGATTTAGACTCACCCAACCCGTCGTAAAGGATTTGCGAAAAGGGTTACTATGTATGTATCTTTAGCGTGTTAAAAAGCACCGAAATAGCAACAAAAAAATGGCATCGAATAGTAACAACGAAAGAGTATTTTTCAGTAATTCAGCGTCAAATAGTGATTCAAAAAAGAAATAGGATCTTTGACGATCTTTTGTCCATCTTTTGTTAAGAAAGTTCCATCAATTTTGTTAGAGACGAAATTGTTTCCACAGCTTGGACGTACAGTTGCTCTAAAATCCGAGGATAATTCGCGATTAATGTCATCTAAGCAATTTAAATCGAACCGAAGCGTTTAGAGGCAGAATGTCTAACATATCAGAAACAATAAACGGTATCCCTAGTGGCGTCTACGCAAGTGCGAGCGTGCCCCTCGTGTTGCGAATTGTTTGAACTAATTCTGGCCTTAACGTCTACGTAATAGGTGCATAAATTTCCACCTCAAGGGGTAACAGGGCGGATGTATTCGAGAACGTACGCAAGCTACCTTCCTATTTAACTGCGAAATTTATTTATTTTACTCTAGATTCAATTTAAATAAACTTCTATTAGCTTCTGGACTGTGTCCCACTTGTTCCAAAGATGCGTCATGAGCTTTCCGGCCATTCGGAGAGAATATACATATATCTAATAGTATTATTCCTTTCTTCAAACAAAGTTGCTAACGGTTTCATCACCGGCTCTTCTTATCTCCAATTTTACATCAGATGCAAAAATTACAAATAAAAGCAGTATCTACTTACTAAGCAGCTGAAACATTAGGCCTTGAACGAGCGCGTGCGCTAGCGGGCCGGCCTCCTGACCTATTCCGCGGCCTCGCAGATGCCTCCAAGCAGGTGCTAACTAAATAATTACAGAATTATTTCTACCAGCCATTCCTTGTCAGTAGTAAACCGAGCTGTTCGTGCTCTGGAATGTGGTGTCCAGCGTTTACTGTCACTTAAATTTGCTGTAAGCTTGAAATAAGTAATGTCGTATAAGAATGCGCTCTACCGGAATATTCAGAAATAATGACCTTTGCAGTGATTATTTCGAATCTTTGCTTCTTGAAAAAACCGGTCAAGAGCGAGCCGGACTCGCGCACCGGGATTCCGTAAGGAGCTTCATTCGTATAGGTAGGTACCTAAATAGTTCTGTACCCAGAAACTAGTCCTCTAAATTGCATGAGCGCCCATACAACGCAGAGGACTATCTTAATAGGCGGCAACTATGTATGTATGGGGACACCCTTTAATTTTCAAGTTTTTTTGTTTTTTGGATTTTTACCTTTATTTATGCTGTAAGACCTTGCTTTTAACCAAAATATCGTGTTGACTCAGGACCTTGATTTTTATACAGCTAATAGGTACTATAGACCTCAGTATCTGGTATAAATTTCAACTTGCTAGGAACGGGTGGATCCTGAGAAAATCGGTGGTGACACACGGACAGACAGATGGACAAGAGAGTGATCTTATAAGGGTTCCTTTTTTCACCTTTTGAGGTACGGTACCCTAAAACGGTGAAACCCAGAGGAGTGAGTGAAAATGTGATCTAAGCTATGAAAACAACTGAACCTCAACGTAAGTTCACTCTTTCTACTGAATTATTCTTGCAAAGTACTGCAACTAGTTATGTCGAGCTGTTTAAGAAAATCCCTTTGTCTTTGTTGCAACATAAGTAGACAGACAGCAAGGCGATGATTGTTGAAAAACTTTTGATGTTCTTATCATTATCTATATTGGAACTAGTTACAAAAAGATATCGAAACACAACAGTGACACTTGTCGATATACAAATACAAACAGTGAGTGACGCGCGACTTCACTTGAAAATTTCAATAGATAAGTCGCGTGTCTGGCCGAAGAAGGCTACAGTCTAAAATATACTTAGCTTAACTTTGCAAACATTAATATGCGTCTGCTGTAACGTATATCCTCCCTAATGTTCATCCACATAAGGCTGAAGATTGTTTTTAAATCAGTAACTTATAACATGGTAAGGTAGTGTCGGCTGTGGCTCAAACAAGAGGTGTTTGCAAGAGATAGCAGCTATCGCCTGGGAACGTCAAACAGGCGGGTCTGTCCCGCGTGCCACTGCCTCCCGACACTTGCACAACAGACTCACTGTACTGAGGAAATACCTGCTAAGGCGATTTTGTAGTGGATTCATGCGAATTGAGAATCGAATAGGATCAAGGTCCTCATCGATTTTGAAAGAAAAAGGTTTGGTTTTCCAGTTTTTAAGAGGTCTTAAAACTGTCTGGGCAGGCTTATGTGAAGCTGTACGGAAGCATTTAATTATTATTCTTCTATGAAAGACTGATTTTGCTGTTTTATAAAGCATCAATTGAGTTGCACACAACGCAACTGTTCTAAATTGCTATTTTCGAATCCAAAAGGACATTTAAACTTGCTTTTCTCAAGAAAACTCATTAAATACCCTAAGCACTGCTTATTCTATTTATATGTGTGTCAGCCAAACAAACTGAGCGCTACATTCATTCACAGATAAATTGGATTTACTAGGGCATGCGTGAAAATCACTGCACCAGAACTCTACCGTGCGAATCTCTACATGCGATTATATCTTTGTTCTATCCAAAAGGGAACACTGTTGGCGTTTATGTGTTGCATAAATAGCTCGAAATTTACGAGCCGGAACGAACAGTAGTACTTGTGTTTGCTACGGCCCGAGAACTTTACATACTTACTCAATTTTTATGTCCTGTCTCTATTTATAATAATATAGATGGAAAGGGAGGGAGTATATTTTGAGTGACGATTTAATGTGTCCGAAGCACCGGTTGTAGAATTATTAATTTGACGAGTGTCGGAACTACGGGCATCGGTATTCAAGGAGCGACGTCCGCCCGTGCGTCCGTCGCGCGTCGGCGCCAGCTATCTGTGACGTACAACTTTACTATGCCGACCATTTCTATATTTGCGGTCTCCATTCATGACGGGCAGGTCCTTTGATTATACATGGCGAATTATTGACTGGACTGGTGAAGCGTAACTAGCTTACACACAATAAAGTGTGGGAAAGGTCTTTGAAAAAACAATTGAAACTGTAATCTTGTTATGTGCAATTTGTTGCAAAATTATGCTGAATGGACCAGAATTTATGACTTTAGCAATTGAATACCTAGGACTTCTAACATTATTCAGAATAATTAACCAACCCCACCAGGAACGGCAACACTACACTTACACCTAGCTTTAATCGCAGCAATTATGAAACATAGATCTTGCATGTCCACTACATTCTGACACACGGCCGGCTTACTGTCCAGTAGGTAGGTACAAGCTCGTTTATAAACTAAAGTGTTTGTTGATTGAAGAAGAATCCGAGTAGATAATCAGGAGTGATCAGTCGGCGGGCGGAGGTTCGAGCGAGGAATGTAACAATCGAGCACAGGTGCAAGGGTACACCTGCCGTGGAGCGTAACTCCGCCGCGCGCCTGCGCCTGCGCCGGCCGCGGTGACAATTCGCGACTACACTAGATATCGATACATGATACTGTGGACTGGAAACGATGTTATCAACGTAATTATACGTAAGCTTACATTATTGAGCTTAATTGATGTCCTAGCTGATGGAAAGACGGATTTGTTCATTAATTTCTCATTTCAACTTTTACGTGAATCTTTTGATTTTTGTATTCACGTTTTAGGTAAAATAAAGCACATTTTTTCCAGACTTGCAAAATATGAAAGCTGAGTAGGTATTCATGATGACATCAGGCTACCACGCCCACGGAGTCATCCTTACACATCGCGCATCGTAATAACTAATAAAATATTTGTATTTCAAATATGTATAAATAAATAATCGTTCAGTCTGAATCGATTAAAGAGTTGCAGACAATAAAATGTATGGTTTGATATTAGATATATTTAGATAGATACAAAAAAATATGACGTTTATAAGCCTCGGGTACGGCAGAAAAGGAAAACTGTATAATATGTCATATTTAGAACACTTCAATTTCATCTCTAGCGAACAAAGGTTACATTACGTTGCTATAGCAGCTCCAAACACATAATTTTATCATAAATCTACACTACGTAAGATAATACATAGGTATAACATAACATCAGGTTTGGCAGAGGTGCCTATAGTGCATCCAGTTTTCGCCAATTAGGTTCCACACTAAACCGAGTTATTTTAGTTATGGGTACCTACCTATATAGGCTTGCTTGTATAATGTGTCACCAACAGGAGCCCCGTTATTCCGGGAGAGGAGACGATCCCATTCATACGCGGTTCGCGAAGGGACACCCGTCCTGCCGTCACTAATACAGGCAGACGCTATAAATAAACTTCATTTTATTCCTCTTGCTCGTATTCGCAAACAAAAGACATTATAAATAGATTTTGAGCATTAATTGAGTAGGTACTTAAAGTTTATTTAAAAAAAGAAACTATATGAAAATCTATTTAATTAAATCGTCACCGACAAAATTGATTTGTTCAATTAATTGATTCATACAAACGTTATACAAATATGCATTATCTGTCTCTACTACAAGACACCATCTTGTATCTTTCTCTTTCGAAATTGACTGACCATTCTTTTTGCTTTCTTAAATCTTTATGAAGATTTAGTCAGGTCATTTTTTGTGCGATTTAAAGCCAAAATTTTCCTATTATAGTATCTATTATGTCAACAAATAATGGTTAATCGAAGACACACAAAATTCAATTACACATTTTGAAGATCCTTGAACATCAAATGAGACGTGACGAACTAAGCTTTGGTTTTAGCGAGCTTTCCAAATCCTAAGCAGAAAGGTCATTGGCACGCACAAATAAAACACCAATCATATATAAACAATACACAGATCGTGTTAAAGATTACGGATATGATGGCCCGTTACGGCGGGGGCGAGCAAACTCGACCGACCCATATACGACGACGTCGAGTGTTGACCGAGCGTCGCGCGGTCACCTAGGCTAGCCTAGACAATCCTATTGCGAATATCATTTGATTTCGCGTGACTATACTTCGTTCGTTTTGGGGCCGTCAAATCAAGTAATAAATGTGTATGTCTTTGTGTTACGTGGGATTTTTAATGGTAGGAATAGTGAACGAGCACTGTCGAAACCAATTGCTGTTTGTCTAATTTGTCTAATGCTCGACTAGTCATGCAGTTGGCAAAATTTTGTGAAAGGTATTTATATTTTGTTACAATAAAAATGCCTAGTTGGTCTATTGGTCGTAAGCGCTACTGCTGAGCATGAGGTCCTGGGTCGATTCCCGGGTCGGGCAAAGTGCTATTGGGTTATTCCATCTGGAATTTCTCAGTAGCAACCCAAGTTTTCAATAGGATCACTACCTAGTCCCTATTACAAGGGACTTAAGCATAGTTGGCGAAATGTGGGTGTACTAAAGGTACGCCTCTGCCTAACCCTTCGGGGAATACAGGCGTGATGTTACAATACAAATTAGAAAATGAAAGAGTTTATAAACTCATTTCATATTCAAGTAGGTACCGTAATTTAATAAACGAACAGCATAATTTTATTTCTAATAAATTGGTATTAACTATGCATGAGATTAAAAAAGATAAACACTGAAACAAAAAATTGTTTCATGCTCAATTGGTTTATTCATGGTACACTTTTTTCTAAGCTAAAGTTTAATTAGCAACGTCAGGAACACTGTTATTTCCTTCGATTTACAGGAAATCTAACATTTTTTGCTCAAGTTTAACGCTGTTAGGTTATACCTAGAGCTAATAATTAACGTGAGCGAGCATCGGGATACGTAAAATGCTTAATTAAGTCGGAAGGTGGTAGGTACCTAATCCTACTATTATAAATTTATAATAATATATAATACTTATTATAAACTAGCTGTTGCCCGCGACTTCGTCCGCGTTATCGTGCCGCAAATAATACTGCCTCGTACGTCCACGGCGGGCGTCGCCCAGGTGTATTTCCGACTTTTCCGGTGGAATTTCCAAAATTTTCTTTTATATAGGTACTCAAATAAACTAATCGTGAATTCATGCAAGCCTAGTACGTTTTGTTAGTTACAAAATTATTTGTGTGCCATATTTCATCCAAATCCTATTAGTGGGAAAAAACAAATGATTGTAATACTATTTTGAATTTATGAAAGCCTAGTACTTTTTTTAGGTACTTTCATAAATTGTGCATACGAGTATAGTAGTCTTCTAAGAGGATAACTTTTTTTGCGAAATCCGATTTTAATGAAACAAAGCCTATATTTTCTTCCAAATTAAACTACACGAAAATCCGTTCAGGAATACCGGAGATGTGCGCGAACAAACAAACAGACAGACACCGGATTCTACTGTTTTATTATATGTATAGATAGATGTGAAAGTTTGTACCTATGTTTGTTATTCAATCACGCAAAAACGGCTGAACGGACTTGTATGTTTAGCACACGGGTAGAACATGTCCTGGATTAGGATATAGGACATACTTTTGTAGTCGCGGGCAAAAGCTAGTAATTACTAAACTTTCAATGGCAAGGATCACTTTTTATTGAAATAAATAATTCTTTCGAAAAAAAAATGACGCTGCTGACGTTTTTTTTTTATTGTTCAATGTTTACCCACAATACTGATCGAATCTTTTCTTTTATTATGAAGCTGATATCTTGTGGACAATAAACATGCCACTCATGCCTTTATCCTCGTTTAATAGTTTATAAGGTCTGGTTTTTAAACTCACTGATTTGAGATGCCAAACGATTGAAATTGACAAAATTGAGGGTCGACAGTTAAAAAAAGAAATCTATGATTAAGCTAGACCTAATATATTTAGGTCCACAAAAGAGAATAAACGCCGAAAGTCCTGAAACTAAAATTCAGAATCGCCAACTGAATTGGTTTTAGAATTTCTTACAACCGGTGCGTCATTTCTTGTGCTTAAAGATTAGTAAGAACCTATCTTTTTATTTGGGTTATCTGAGGTCTTGCGCTTTTTCAGCTTCAAAATTAAATAAAGCTCAATAAAAGGAACAGTTAAGTAGTTCGCGACGATGGCTATCATGTTTGAATATCGCACGGTAATGTACCGATTGATAGATTTTACTTGGAATTATTCATAATACCTACCCATGAACACAAATACACATAACCCTAACTATTAAAAAAAATAATTATATAGAATAAAACATAAGTAGGTCAAAAAACGACCACCAATTATTATTACAACCATGATCTACTTATTTTCGCACACATTTTTAACCCTGCGTCGACTGTAAAGCTTCCACCACTGCCTATATACAATTAAGGCCTGTTACATTCTCCGTAGTGACATGAAACCGTCGCGCGCGTCGCTTGTCGGCGTTCCACCAGCTCGGGTATAATCGTTCGGCATTGTGCTTCCGAGTCGGAAACCGCAAGCATTCTCACGAACAGGTTAAGGCGCGTCTACACGAACCACGCTATTACTTCCACCTGTGGTTTGTTGCTACACTTTGCAGCCAATGGCTTGTGCTTAAGTGTAATATGCATACCTTATGATGCTGAAATGTTTATGAAATGCCGCCGCTTTTAATATCTAAGTATACGTTTTTTATGTTGTGATAGACTGATGTGTATGTAAGTAAGTGACAAAGATTGTGATAAAGAGATTGATTAAGTACACCTACTTGATGTCAAAGTTACTGATTGATGCAAGCTAGATTCAAACGAAGTATCTCTGTTTTCGATCAATTAAAATTTTTAACTCTTATATTGTACTTACCTTTAAACCTCCTCTTCGTATCGTCATTATAACAAAAGATTTTATGGATTCATAATAATAACCCGTCGCTATCTGAACAAATCTTTGATCGTAAATTCGTAACCCATCCCATAGCGCCGGCGCCGGCGCCGCCAGTGTGAGAATTGGACTCATTGACACGTCAGCCGTGACCGTCTCTACACCCGCGGGACATCGCGCAAAAAACCCGTCACGGGAATCACTAAATCGATTCTCATCGAAGCCAATGACAATTCTTATCGATCAATACTTGCCTTTTAATCGATTTCGGATCATATCGATTCGATGTTAAATTAGATATGCAATGTGGGTACAAAAAGTATTGAATGCGTAATATCCGGCGGTAAAGTTGAAGATGAGGTTGGTGAGTGGTCGCGAGACTCGCAAGTGGAGATAATGGGCTCGGACGGGCGCGGCCGTGGCGCCTGCGTCGGCGGCGGCGGCGCGGCTTCGCCTTCTTCGTTTCGGTAGTGTTTTAACAGCAGTTAAGTTAGGGTTAAGGTGATTAAAACCGCCCGAGCGCGTGCCCCCGGGCCACTCGCCGCCCGCACATATATCACATTCCAATATAAATTAGTTTTGGACGGACGCTGGTTTATGTGCCGAAATAAGCTCTCTGGGTAACCCAGATAATTAGCCGGTGCTTAACGTAACAGCTCTCGACATAAAAATATTAATAAATTAATAGAAACAGGTGCTGAACATGATTAGGCAATAGTTGTGTGTGGACTTGGTACCTTCTACGTACGCAATATGTGTTAGGGTTGAGATCAGAAAAAATCTTTGAGATCCCATTGTAAGCAAGCTACAATAATGCATTGTGGTATTGCATTACAATAGGACACTAAACGACTGCCATTTTGCAGTTTAATTCATAATTGTCTTCTACGGTTGATAGAATGAGTATGAGTAACGAGTAAAGACAACACCACATGCATTTCATACCTACCTTTAACCTACCACTGATTCTACAACGATTGAAATCTAAATTATAATGCATAGAAATTATGTGTTTTTTTGCATTCATTAGATCTGCATCAGAAATGAAAATTGTTATTCATTCATTGGTGATTTGATACAAATTATATTTTCCCTTTGATCAGAAATGTAAAAAATATATTGAGCATTCTTTAACGTACAGCAAACAAAAGTAGGCCTTTGCAAGTGTCGAGCAAAAATACGCCGGTAATAATCGCACGCGGGTATCATTCATTTAGTCGCGTTTACGATTCGTAATTGGGGAGTGCATTCAAGTGGCCGCGGCTTGCGGTCGGCGCGGGCGCTTGTCTGACGCTCGCCGCACGCGATGCCCTAGTGTTTTAGTCTGCAAAGGTGCACTGCTGAAACTGAGCGCAATTTCTGAGTTTCGCCCGCGGCCGTCGCCAAATTACAACACACGCCGCCAGCGTAATTGCGAGCGGCCAAGTCTGTCCGACGGACGCGTGTGGGAACACCGACCGATTTATTAAGATTTAATCGCGCCCAATTAAAATACGCACCACATTATTACCGAATACAAAAAGCTTATGCAAATTCTGCGAGTCGGCGTTCGGCGTTCGGCGGCGCCACGCAACCCGCCCGCTACGAGCCCTCGCTACGAACGTAGCGCGTAGACGATGCAAAACGATACAATTATGAAGTTGTGTTTGGTATGCTTTTAAGCTCGCAGCTTCGCATTTTTGGTAAAATACGACCACAATAAATTATTTTGTTTATATTATTTTAATAATAAATGTACCAAAAAATATTTTACTCTTGGAACATAAAAATTTTAGGTATTTAAACCGGACTTCATACAAATCAAAGCGAGTGTAAAATACGTCCAGAGAATGGTTGTAGGTACTCACATTTAGTACATATAAGGGTTTCAAAAGTATATGTAGGAGAGGCAGATCGCGACGATAACGTCTTCCCACGACACAGCGCGGGACCTCCCTGGCGCGCATACATTACCACACCACGCATTGTCGTCGATGCGCCCGCGCCTCACGCCGGCCACACGCATGCGCCAGCCTGAACCATTCACTCGATATATTCACCTGCACTCTCATTAACAATCAACCCAATTTGCCTTTTTTATTTCGCATACCATCTTGTATCACACAACGCTAAAAGCTTTCCTAAATCAGACATCAAGCCACATTTTTTATCCACTCGAGAAAGCCTGATCACTCTCTGCAAACAATAGTACGAATTATATAAGTAACATTTTAACAGACACAATTTTGCTCATTCTGATTCTTCAATAGCCTCTTGCCATAATATGATGGTGCCTCCGCAATGCATGCTTCAAAAAACCCTTTATCTCCGAAGCAGATCATCCAGTAGAGCCGGTGACCCACTGAGAGCATCCCGATCCCTGCTCCAGAATCGGCATTAGCATGTTAATGAAGGGGCGTGGTCCAGCGCGCGCGGCGGTTCCACACAAATCACGTCGTGTGTCTCCCACGCGACCCGCTTGGTGTGCCCCGGCCCTCGCGACCGTGATATATGCGCTTTTTAATAACCAATTACATTGTCCACTAAACCTTTTTATTTCGACTGTTATGTTTCTATTGAATCGTTCAGACGTATTGTTGTGCAAGTAAAATTAGTATTTCTTTGATGACTGACTGCATTTGACATATACGTCCTGATATGATGTAGGTACTGATTAAAATAGCAGGAGACATTCTTGTCGAGTGGGTAAATCTTCTTTATTATACCCACTCAGTCATATCACAATGACAATCCTCCGCATGGGAAAATCAACAATCATAAATTCCGTAAAACTAGAACACCTACTCTAAATTACATTCCAAAGGCTTTGTTGATACATTAGAATGAAGAGCAGATCTGTAGGTAGCAGGAATTAACATAGTAACGAAGGGGCGGGCCGGCCGGTAACTCACGCCCCGCACAAAATAAATAATTTGACTCGAGGAATGTGGCCCGATCATGGACCGAGGATACCTCCGCCGTGATGTTTGATCTTACTGTACATACACACGTACGTACGTACACGCCTTTATGTTTCATATAGCTATGTATATGATTCAGGATGAAGTGTTCTATGTTCTTAAATGTCCTAAAGGTACCTAAATATGTCTGTGTGTAAGCAAAGACAGATCAGCAAAATCCGCCTTGATTGATTATGTTAGGTAGACAGACTAAGATGGCTCTACAAACCAACATTTGTCTTCGACTCCGTTACGCGACGAAAAAAACACTACCTACCTAATTCCTATGGTAATTTTAGACGGATCCCAAAATCTTGATCTGACATACTAGACTCCTAAATCCACATAGAGCCACGACGACTTATGGGAGTGAAACAAATTAAAACCTACACAGAATCAGTCACCTCTATTATCTAAAGTTTTTGCCGACCGACCTAATCCTTATAAAGATTAAAGTCAAGATCCTCGGACGTCCTCTGAACCTCTAACATTTTATATTATCCTCTAATTTACACGTGCCGGCCAATTAAGTATCGCAATAAAAAGCATTATATCGGAATTTGCTTAACATTTATAACAAGAATTTTAAGTGGGTCAGAAATAATACGTACGCTTAATTTTAATCGGACTAGTTTGAGTTTTAAGGAGGTTTTGATGCATTTATCATTGTAAGTATTGTAACGATGCACAACGGTTTTAGCGTAAGTAATTAAACAGCAAACATAAAAAGAGATTGACCAAGCGACTAAGGAACCTAGTATCGGTACGAAACATGCTGAGACTCAAAGATTTATGGTTTAATTTAGAGAGTGATCTGAGGGCTTTCAAATGTAAATTACTATTTTATCATAATTCTCGGCATTACACGGAAAATTAGGTCTCAAAATCTAGGTTTAGTATCGAATCTTTTAGTGACTTTTTGTCTTTTTGTATAATAAACATAATAATATTATGATCATAATAATTATTATGTAGGTCCTGTGCTATAATTATGACTTACCGGTGTTAGAGAAATCCAAGAAGCCAGAGTATTGTAGACATTTTCACTAACTTCTCTCAATGACTGCCAACGTAAATACCGCAGAAGAATCGAACAGTAACGAATACTCCGACGAAATGAGTTTCCCATAGTGAACAACTTACAAATGTAATGCAATTAAAATGACAATATTGCTCAAGAAAATGAAATTAATCAAAAAAATTAAAATATTCACAAAAAAAATGAAGCACAATCGGTGGAAAGAATACAAGTCACAGTAGAAACCGCGCATTCAAAAATTGGCGCATGTACAGTCGCATAAAAAACGCAATGGATATTTTTCTACATAATTATTGGTTTCTGCCCGCAGATTCACCCGCACCCATTTTATTTTAATTGATATGAGTACTTGTTTCATAATCAGCCTATTAATGTTCCCACTGCTGGGACACAGGCCTCCTCTCTGTGAGAGAGAGTGGGCTGTAATCTACCACGCGGCCCAGTGCCAGTTGGTAGATGTCACATTTCTTCGAATTTTTGGTTCTAAGACATGCCGGTTTCCTCACGATGTTTTCCTTCACCGTTTTGAGAGCAGTGGTGATGGAATTATTTACACAAAGTAGCGGTTCGAACCCACGACCTACAACTCGTAAGTCGGGGTCGTTACCACTGGGCCACCACTGCTCAGGGTACTTGTTTACGGTTATGTAAATATGCTATAATCCAGACCAGACCTTAACTTATGCAAAATGTGTTCACGTTAGTTATTTCTTTAAGTGGTTATTTAAACCCAGATGGGTTTACAATAGGTATTTACTTGTCTACCGAGACAAGCCAAAAGTTAAAGTGAATCAGAATATAGGTACATTTATATTTGCCGTAATGTAAGTGTTGGGACAATTTCAGTCTACGCTTAAAAAATAATCTATGCGATACCTATAGCATAGATTACTTTTTATTAGATATTGCAAAATAGTAATGGCCTATGTCATTAAAACAAAACATAAAATTAAATAATTAAATTGATTATACAATAATAATAAACTATTATTAAAGACCTACCGTTCGAGACTGTACTTAAAACTAAACGAATGGGACGTGCATACATGCTAGAAAGAGAAAACTCGCCGGACGCCAGCATATTTTGCTCAGGATGCGCGCGCATAGAATCTTATGGCGCGCGTTTGTTCTGTTTTGAAAGAGTTTCTATTGATGAATGAAACAGGCAAAGGTCTCTCAATATATTCTGCCTTTGTCATAACCATAAGGTACTTTGAACACCTACAGATTATTATTACAATGTCATAATAATAATTAGTTGTTATTAATATCTTTTGTTACTAATTATTGAACTATAATATCAATAGTTCGATGCGTAAATAAATTATTTCACGTAAGTCAAGAAGGTTTTATTGTTTACATACTCTTTGAAGCCAATGACATGTGACATTACTTACGTGAAAAAAAAAGTATGGGTAAAATTAAAATAGGAAATCGAAATAAAAACTAATACTTTTATGGTGTTTTTTTATCTGGAGAATTTAAGGATTCGCATTACCAGATAAAATTATAATAATTAAAAACAAGATTTATCAACATTATAAACTTAAGTCACAGCAGAGTAAATAGCGATACCAGGTTTGGTCAATGTCTTTTGTCGTTTTGAAGACCGATCTTCAAAATACTTCAAATGCTCTTCAAATTCGAAAGATTTATTCGTTAATCTATACTAATAATATTATTTAGAGGTAAAATTTGTTTGTTTGTAAGTTTGTATGTAGGGGGTAATCTCCGGAACTACCAGTCGGATTTGAAAAAATATTTTTGCATTAGATAGCCCAATTCTTTAGGCACGCGGACGAAGTCGCGGGCAGAAGCTAGTTATATACGGGGTGTCCGGGACATCGACGCGAAGCCGGTTACCATGGATTCAGTACATGGTTCTGAACCCCCCTGCGTTGAAATTTATCGTCGGTTATTTAAAAAAAAATCAGCTGTTTCATACATTTTGACCGCGTAGGTATTGCACTTTTCTATGAAACAGCAGATTTTTTTTTAAATAACCGACGAACAAATTTCAACGCAGGGGCGTTCAGAACCATGTAGTAGGCAAGAGTCGGACGCGCAGAATGCGTTTGCGTTTTTTTTTTCGTCAAAACAGGTTTAAAAATAACTTATGGCAATATCAATTGAATAATGACAAGCAATAAAAATGTCAATTTTTTTTGTTGCACTATGTGCATGCGCAACCTTACTCCCAGTACGCCAAAACCTTGCCAAGTTACATGCTAGCGACTGTACCTCCCTAAGCAGTAAAGAATGTAGGTATCTTATCAGATATACCTAGTAAGTCTAGAAACCAGCCCAGGATTTACGACTGTATATTTAATTGTCCGTAATCCGAAAACTTGAAATCTAAAGTAATTCCACAGTGAAAGGATTGAATGAAATAAAAGGCAGATATATTTGTGTGTTGTATTTATTGGAACGTCTCGGTACCGCCGTACCATCGGGGTCGTGCGTGCAGTGGGTGGCATCGACATTTGTCACCGGCTACTAGAACCTACGATACCACTGAGCGTAGTCTGTGATTTCAGAGCTCACTTAGGCTGGTATGTCATCAAGTGTCAATAAATCTGCCTAGCCATGTTGGGGTCGGCTTCCTTAGGTTCGACTTTTTTACATGTAGTGACTGCGTCTGACCTCCACAACCCAGTTACTAAGTGCCAATTTCACCAGTGACACTGAACGCGATCAGCACATTAAACTGCGTTCATGACCTGTCGGTGTCAAAATTCTATAACAGTAATGACAGTGACAGCTCTTGAACGCGGTTTAAATATGCTGATCGCGTTCAGTTTCATTGGTGAAATCCGCCCTTAGTTATATTATATGATACCCCTTGATAAGACTAGGTGTCAGAATTTTTGTTGCTGGCTTCTTTCTTTGTGTCAACGTGGCGACTTAAAATAGGAGTTTAAGCTTAATTACGAATACTACTCTGAATTTCCATTAAGAATATAACACTACGGAAAAAAATAAAATTGGTCCGCTTCTAGAAACACGTAATATTACCATAGACGTAAATATATCGAAATCAAAAATCTGCTTCAGGCAGTGAAATTCAGTCAGTGGAAGATATTGCGGAAAGCGATAAGGCCGCCCATTGTGTATTTTGTAGTGTTTGATTTATTTTTTGTTATGTATTTTTGTAGTGTACAATAAATTGCGTGCCTGCTTGCCTTCGTTTTACTGCCTGAACGTTTTTCATAAAAGAAGAAGCACAGATTTCGTATCGCAGTTGCGCCATTGCCAAATTACATATAATTCGTAATGTCGCCAAGTATGTTTAAGATTACAGGAAATAAAACAAAACATTTCTCCATAGGAAACGAACAACAAATAAATAAATAAATATAAGAATAAATAAAATATTCGAATTTATATTTTTAAATATTTTTTACAATATTTATTTTAATATTTAAAAATATTATTTATATGTAGGTATATATTGAAATAAATGAATAAAATAATAGTCACATCCAACTTTTCGTAGATCTCCGGCGCAAGGTAGAACTCTTGGTGGCCACTATCGCGGCAAGCATCGAGCACTATGCAAATGCAGTTTTTGCCAGCTACCAATTGAAGAGCACAGTCGAAGGTGCATCTCCCAGTGCTGGGTGGCCGTATGTTCACTACGGGAACTCAAGCGAATAATATGAAATTGCCAAGTAACTGTTTGTAGAATGTTTCATTGTGACTGTCTACTGGACACGGAAAATATTCGCGTTTATCTTGCTTACAAAGTGTCTCCTGTGCTAGCTGGCAAACCAGAAACATGACAGGCAAATCACCTGAAAGTAATCATTTTTAGGTCAATTCATTATTTGACGCTGTAAGTAATTGTTTAGCATACTGTTTGAAGGCCGCTAGAACAGCTTGACAAATCAATTGTAACCATTATTACCCACTACGTAAATACGTAATGTTTATGGGAATCCCCGCTAATCGTTATATTCCATAATTGAGTTAGACTATACAATTATCTTGATAGCCATCTTTAAAGGCTAAAATGCTAGGAGATTTTCCTTTGTGGCCTGTGACAGACAATTTTTTTTGTTTCTACCAACTATATTTAGGTTAATAAAAAATATTTAGGTTCCTATTCCAAGTGCAGCTGAAAATCATAAGGCATAATGTGACTCCCAACTGACCTGTGCAAACAACTTTTGCATCCCTACAGTACCTCATACTACCAGACTTTCGTGCTTCTGACAGCCCGTATCGACTGTGTCCGTATTCTCCTGCCGATACTTAATTGTAATTTATAAGAGCCTTGTTACGAATGCGATACAATGAATAACACAGAATGTCACCTCCCCGCCCGTACACAATCGTTGTACTAATAAATGTCACTAATTGTATAGAGGCAGAACAGACAACTCCACCGAACAACAACTAGTTTACATTATTATAATATTCAAAATTGCTCTCAACGACTGAGTCATCCTTCGTCGAGATTTTATATTCAATTTTGTTTAAGACCTCGTTCCGTTGTGGAGACAGACGACACATTATTGTTCAGATAATAAAATTTGATAAGATATAAAATAAAAACAACAACATAATTTAGGGGGTTTTTTCAAGCTCCGACATAGCATTCAACAATTGCATAGTAGGTATACTTTTGTAATAAGCAAACAGTACTTGCATATCTAGAAATCTAATTGGATAACAGGCGATACACATTTGGAGAAAACCTAAATCAAAAGAGTTTTTCTCTAATATTCAGGTTATGGCTTGGTGGATCAATCTGATCGTCTGGTCCTTGGATTTGCGTTAAATGAAGAAAATCATTTATCAAATCCAGTACAAATAAATACTAAAAAGGGTTGCGTCTTTTACCGTAGCAGCACTGCACCTTAAATACAATATTTTTTGCGTGCCGCGGCTCGCTGCGACACGACAATAAATTAGATGCGTTGAAATGTTTGTGTTGTGGCTCCGCGGCCGCTGTCGGCGACACCGCACGCGCATACATTAGCGCACAATACCGCGGGGGGCGCCCATTGTGTCCTCACACTTATACGACCCCAGACCCCACCACCCCCGCCCCCGCAGCACGCCCCTAATGAAGGATTCAACACCAGACCTGCAATTACAAGATAAAAATCTGTTTTATACCCCAAATAAATACTTCGTAGGTTCGCAATCTTAAGTACTTTCAGTCACAGGTTTTGACCATGCATCATGATCGTCTGTTGGTCAAAAGCCTTGCTATATACACGCTCCAGGTGAGCGGAACATTTTGAACACAGTGGCCACCATCTCCACCATGGGTCTCTTAACTTCCCGCTTTTCTGCAAAACGCGCTAATATTCTCAAAACTGTTAAAGAATTTAAGAAATAAGTTTAAAATCAACAAAGCAATTTCTTTGACCCCTACATCCTATTCGACAACATATTGTAGGGGTTTTAGAGTTGCACACACTAATTTCGGGTCTCCGCGGGTACCGTGCCGACTAATGACCGGATAATTGTACGGCAGGTGCGCAAGCGCCCGCCGAGGGCTGCACGCCAAGCGCACACGCCAAGCGCCAAACGCCTCCCGAAGCCTTTTCAAGTTTTTCGACGATCCGACGATAAAATTGTAAGAATAACAGTCCGCATTAAAGTGGATCCTAATCAAACAGATTTGAATAAATTAATGCTCTGCTTCCGTTCTGAACGTCATGCGTTCTTATTTCTTAATTTATGGTGCTTGTCACGTTATTAAGCAGATAATTAGTAGTTATAAACATAAATCAATGTTACACGAAATTAATTTTTGTTGAAGAATGTCACTGTTTCATATTACGCAGTTGCTTTAACATTTTTATTAAATATATGATTATAGTTTATTCAAAACTCTGACACCAAGTTAGTCACTAACAACACGAAAAAAAGAAGATAGTTTATTGTTCTATTAATAGCTAATTTCTTCGTTAAATAAAAACGAAACACTTGTAAGTTTTGAACTTCATAAAGATCATCAGTTTTTTAGGCAATAAACACACAACAGCTGGCGAAATCGACGAGCCTATTTTTTTTATTACTTTTTGCTGTTCCGTGTTCCTATATTAGCTTATTTTATTTATTATTATTTTATCCATAACCTGTACGGTGCATTTAAATAAATAAAAATCATGAAAGTTTTTGTACCAGCAATCATTTTCAGTCAAACACATACCTAATTGTGCGGAGTTTTGAAATAGCCGCTATTCAATAAATTATGAAAATATCCTCTTTTGGCAATTTTCTTGTTTTTCATAGAGAACGTAACAACAATCAGCTAATAATTTTTGTTGACAAAGAAGTTTCATTAACTCTATTCAAAGATTGTGATGTCAACAGAATTTTCCTGTGAGGATTTCACGAGAAAAACATTTCAATGTTCTTTATTAAATAATCACAAACTGATCATCCAATAAAAAAGAAATACAGATAATACCGATTATAGTGAATTATTTTAATACTTAAATGCTAACTGTATCAGCCAACGGCTGTTACGGCGAAAGAAATTGTTTTTTTTTTTCTGGACCACCTGGTACGCCACCCGCGCCAGAGACTAACACAAAAACTCAAAGAAAAAACGTCATAATATTTGAATATTATTACAAAAAACAATTAAGGGTGCCGCACGTCACCTGTCGCGGGCACGAGATACGCATTTGCATAGAGAAACCAATTTCTAAGGCTACGACTTGGGGTCGTGACTAGCGATTTATTTGTGATAAAAAAACAAACTCTATGGTTTTATCAATGTTTTGAATCGACACATTTTAAAGATATTTGAAGCCTATTTAATTATGTTTAGGTAGTTACGTAACGGTTTAAATTCATATTTATGTAAAACGTATATGCCTCCGCGCAGCTACGCGATGCTACGCGCGGCTACGCGATGCTACACATGGCTTCGCGGCAGTGTAGGCGCGAGATAGTGTAGTGTCTACGTTAAAAATATTATTTGTAGTAAAGTCTAGTTTTGTATTAAAAAGTAATAAAAACATATTATTATTTTTACTACTTTACTAACAGCTTACCACGGTTACGTTAGCTCTATTCTCAGATACGGTATAATATTCTGGGGCAACAGTACAGACAAGGAGCGTGCTTTCATTTCTCAAAAACGTTGCATCAGGGCTATATTTAACTTATGTGAAACTGACTCCTGTAAACCATTTTTTCAAAAGATGAATTTGTTAACACTGCCATGTATCTATATATTTGAGGCCGCAGTATTTGTCAAAAATAATATTGACATGTTTAATTACTACACGCGTATACGGCGTAAGGACAAATTGCGCACAGTAGCTAGCAAGACTCATTTAATGCATGAAAGTATCTTTTGTACAGCTTCACGCATCTTTAATAATATTCCGGGGCCTATTAGAATAATTACGGAAATTAAAAATTTTTAAAAGGATCTCCACGATCTGTTAGTAATCAAGTGCTACTACTCTATAAAAGACTTCTTATTAGACAAATCACTTCTTCAATACAAGCACCCTCAGTCATGATGAGTTCAGTGTCCCACTGTTGTTTACCTACCTATTTTTTTATTGTTTTGAATTCTATGTGTAATTTTAATCATAATTTTGTAATTAATAATGTACATTTTATTTCTGTGTAACTATTGTATGCCCTAAGGGCGGGACATAGCTGTTCACTATTTAATTATTTTAGACCTGTATTATGTACCTATGATCCACAATAAAGATAATGATTGATTGATTGATTGATTGATATTTTATTATTATAAACACTATTGCGCATGCCATTTTAAAATTATAAAAACATATTTTCTTACGTACCTATAAAGTACAAGTACATTAATTAAAAGTGCCGTGCTTTCCCATAATTTAGTTACATGCGAGATCTATAGTTATAACAATGATTATGGGAATGCTGTTTATATTTAATTGGTAAGCCTTTATTATGTAGTTTAACCCCGTAACACTTCAAATATATATAAATAAATAAACCATGATTGTTTAAAAATTCTTCATAGGTGCTTGACTACAAAGTTTAACGTTGTACTATTCACAATTATATTTTATAAAACTGTAAACTCACACATCCGATTTTAATGTTTAAATAACGTTATTCATGTAACGTTTAATATGCCCTCAACCTAAAACCAATTTGACGACACATTTTTAAACAATATTCTTTATGAAAGACCTTTTGTTGTACCCGAGACACACTTTGCGATACTATCTAACGTATATCTAACAAAATAAAAAGCTCCTTTGTTACATCACTTTCCATTTTATTTATACACAAATTGTTTTGCCGTTTTAGAAAGAAACAGATGTCTACTGAAAACTGACGCCGACTGCAAAAGAATGATTGAATTTAGAAAAACAAAAATAAAAAACATGAATTGGCATCTGACAAGATTTTCAACTTTAGAGATTGTCATGTAGCTGTAATAAAAAAAATTGTGTAAAGTAAGTAAATATTAACATCATCATCATCATCAGCCTATTAATGTTCCCACTGCTGGGACACAGGCCTCCTCTCTGTGAGAGGGAGTGGGCCGTAATCTACCACGCGGGCCCAGTGCGGGTTGGTAGATGTCACATGTCTTCGAATTTTTGGTTCTAAGACATGCCGGTTTCCTCACGATTGTTTCCTTCACCGTTTTGAGAGCAGTGGTGATGAAATTATTTACACAAAGTAAAGCGCCTGCTTTGGGTTCGAACCCACGACCTAACAACTCGTAAGTCGGGGGCCGTTACCACTGGGCCACCACTAATATTAACATACGTAAATATATTTGAAAAACGTGAAGAAAGAATCAGATTTGCTATAGTTAAAAGGATTATTATAAAGATAAAGCCACACATAAACATAAAAAAACACAATCCCTGAACCGACTAAACTGCATGACACACACATCGCATTCGATGTCTTTTGGAAATCATCTAAACGAGAAAAAACAAAAACAAATTCCGAATCTCTTTCGGTAACAATCGTGTTTATGAATAGTGAGACACATGTCATTGTCTATTGAAAGCAGCCAATCATCGGGTCGTCAGTGGTCACGGTCGCGTCGTCTATTGTGACCGGGAACAATCCCGTGTTATGGATGCCCCGCTGCTGACTAACCTAGACAACTAGATTAATCTATGCTGCTTAGATGTTTAGGATCACGTACATCTACTTTCTCCATAGAACCTACAGCGTAACCGCAAAAAAAAAGACTAAAATTATTTAAAAAATACTTCAATACCCACTCGTCCCGAATGGCTATCAACCAATCTGCCTAGCCTTTTCCCAACTATGTTGGGGTCGGCTTCCCGTCTTACAGGATACAGCTGAATACCAGTATTTTACATGGAGCGACTGCCTATCTGACCTCCACAACCCAGTAACTGGGTAATACGATACCCTTTGGTAAGACTTGTGTCAGACTTTCGGGTTTCTGACGACTCGTAACGACAGTCAAAGATCCACGAATGACAGCCGGGACCAACGGCTTAACGTGCTTTCCGAGGCACGGAGGAGTCTCGGTATGTAAAGATGGTCACCCATTTACTGAACAACCATGGCAATCGTAGCTTAACCTAATGGATCGACACGTGCGGCTATTATTACTTATCCACGAGCTCGTCCGTCGCCCGAATGGCTATGACGGCAGAATTCTTTTTCGTGATGACTTTGTGGATCCCATGGAGCAAGTTGTTCAGTTTGATCGCTTGTTGTACCATACCCTTAAAATGATCATACCTGTCCAATACACGCTATAGAATATATGTAAAAAAAAACCCTGTCCGATCCGTCAGGTCAGGGTGTTGCTAGGTATCGTACTGAGAGTCTATAATGTGGTAATTTTCAGGATATAGGAAAAAATCAATTAGCCCTTTTTTTTTTGTTAACGGGGAATTTTACCAGCTATCTTGCGTAACATATTTTCGTTAACTATTCCGACTAATCTGTTTCATTTTGACAGTTCAACAACATTATACCATTAAGTTGTAATTGCGCTATTAAAGGTTTATGACCAGTTTTTTATTATTATTATATGAATCAATAGATTAGCAATCTGTTTCAAAACGATTCAGATTCTGATTGATCGTGTATTACACAATTAGGGTACAGGTTATTACAAGGGGCGCGGGTGTCTACAAGTCATAAACCCTGATCAAAATTTGCTATTTTTTAATGGATTTGGGGTAATTTTGGTATCAAAAATCTGAATTATAATAGCATTTTTTTTTCAAAATTTTTATTATTTTCGTTTATTCATTTATACACATAGTGAATACATTTTTAAATATTTTTATAAAAAATACCCATATTTATTTATTACTTTTTAGGGTTCCGTACCCGAAGGGTGACAAACGGAACCCTATTCATAAGCCTCCGCTGTCCGTCTGTCTGTCAGCGAGCTCTATCTCATGAACCGTAATAGGTAGGCAGTTGAAAATTTCACAGATTGAGCATTTCTATTGCCGTAAGAGCAACAAATAATAAAATTAAAAAATAAAGGGGGGTCGCCATACAATAAAATTAAATTTTGAAAAAAAAATTATCTGACCCTGGCATGTGGGGAATCATTTTCTAGAGCTCATCGAGTAGAGAATAAATATAATTTTTATTTGTTTTTATCTTCAAAAATGATGAATTAGAGGGCCGTAGAAGTTGTCTGTTTTAGACCATTTTTGTACGAGCTCTATCTCAACATCTAAACAAATTAGGAATTTGAAACTTGTGTGTATCATGTAACATATACTGTTTATAATCAACAAATACTAAAAACGCCGATTCATAACGTATTTTATATAATATGGGCGATTTTCTGCAACTTAAAGTAATAATTTTGTATTTCATGCTAATATTATGCGATATAAATTCCACAGATAACTATTTAATAGTCGGAGTAATGACATGGAATTAGTAAGTACCTACTATCATGGCAGCATATACTATTTCGATCATTTAAATTTCGATCATCCAAAAAGGTCTACAAAATAAACTTTCTTCACAAGATTTTAAAACCGGCCAGTATTTTTTGAGTTTAAGAACTTTATCGACTTTTTTCAAAGTATCCCTAGACGGTGTTGATGTGTGTACCTCGTGTCAAAACTACACTCCAATAGACAATATATTCAGTAACATTGAAATGAATGCTGGCACATACAGTGTACTATTCAGTTACCTAGCTTAAACCGTTGTGGATACAATTTCATATTGAGAAAAATTATTGGTGTAAAAATATTCGGTCATGGCGGCCAATCTCAACGGAGACTGGCCTTCGGCGCGGGAGATATTATAGTGCACAAGTGTGTGCGCAGACACGAGTGCACTCTCTTTTCCCTCACTCTCATAGTCCGATGGGATGTGTAAAAATAATAAGTAAGAAATAATAGATTTCTGTATGACTATCAAAAATAACGTAAATAAATACCTGTATTGACCCGTGCGTTTGCACTGGCG
The DNA here is from genome assembly GCA_948150665.1 of Conistra vaccinii. NCBI lineage: Eukaryota > Metazoa > Arthropoda > Insecta > Lepidoptera > Noctuidae > Conistra > Conistra vaccinii. The sequence goes on along the minus strand of OX411323.1, from coordinate 8,999,182 downwards.
AAACATCACGACAAAACATGTTGAAATCTCTAGTTCCTGTCAAACATTGTATGAAAAATTGACAGAAAATAGAGATTCCAACATGTTTTGTTGTGAATGTTTCGCCAGTGCAAACGCACAGTTATAATTAAAATTTGGCGTACTACTTACATTCTATTTTGTACAATATAGTCTGATGTAGCAAGAGAAATCCTTTTATTTATAAGTAACTAGCTTTACCCGGCCTGGTTTCGCACGGTTAGCACTAAGTACTTATCTACGGCGCATCTACCTTTCCTAATTACCTATTTCTACCTAATTACCTACCCTACCCTTCTTACCAGGGTAGGTAGGTACCTAACCTACCCTACATATCTACCTGCTTACCTACCATATATACCTATTTATACCTACCAATACTATGTTAGTAGCAAATAAATAACTTTGACTTTAGATAATGCATGTTACTGGATAAAGTTAACTTAATATTTTTCTCTTAAAATAAATGAAATATACTCCTACACCTATATTTTAACACAACAACATTTTCTCATTAAAATTAGACAATTTCTTTACAAATCTTTGTTTTTTTATAGCGCCTCTGTTGTTACCTTTACGAAAGTATTACAAAAATTCATAGTGTTAAATCTTGTACGACATGGTATGGAACCCTTCGTGTGCGAGTCCGACTCGCACTTGACAGATTTTTTTTTGTAATGTTATTGCAGTAGGTACCTATGCGCCCCTTCAGAACGGACAGGGTTTTTTTACATTTTGTACCTACATGTTAAAAATTAAAGTCGCTTTTCGTGTCTATCTGTGTGACCGAGTTGTTCTTCTAAAGTTCTAAACTACACAACGGATTTTGAAGCAGTTTTCACCATCATTGAGAGAATTTATTCCGAAATGTTTATGTGTATATATAATACTTACATTCATATTAAACTGATATATAATAAAGAAATCTCAATGTTTTGTCAAGTAGTAAAAACCGTACGAAGCAGGGGCAAGACGTCTTTCATAAACTGTTATTACATCCAGGTACAGTTGCTAAGTATGTTAATATCAGGCCGTCTGAAATAGTAGTAATTCAAACTTTTTGCATTCTTTTTTTTTTAGTACGTCGCTATATAATAATTCTTATTGGTCGGTTGTCAAACCTCGGATCGTCTTTAAACATTGAACTTTATAGACATTCTCCAGTGTGTAACCCGCCCTCTGTTGCATAACTTTCATAAAAAATACTTTTCTTAAGCTGCACTGTAACTGCCGCGCGCGCCGCACATTCTGCGGTTTGCCGCTGAAAATTATGGTCTTTATTTTAAAACATCCTTTATGCCACTAACCGATTTGATCAAAAATGTGCGCTAAAATTAGTCTGGTAAAGCCTTAAATTGATTGTCCAGTATTTGAATGGAAGTGCTATTAAGCGATATTTACGGATAAGCAGGTGCGGCGGCCGCTTTGAAATCTCATATGACCGCTGATCTGCGCATTGATACAAATTGCCTCGTTATACATACTTGCAATACTTGCCCATCGACTACCGACTATCGACACTCCAAAGCGTAAAAATTGAGCGCTTCTGCACTTCTATACCCCATTTGGTTAAGTTAGTGTCATACTGTTCTATCTGCCCAAGTGTACCAGGGCTGCCAACTTTTTTAAATATCAGATAATAATATGTAGTATTTAGGAAGCCATCGGCATCGCCAAAAATATAGTAGATGGCGAAAATATAGTAGCCTCTATGTTCCACAAAAATTTTAATTCATCTTTTTCGGAACTATGTTTTTTACTAACAGGTTATTTTTTTCTGTTTTCGTACCTACTTAATATTTTTACACTCTAAAATTTTTAGTCTAAATTAAGGTTACAAAATATCTTAATTCAGCTTTTATGAGATTAATACTGACCCTATTGCAATCATCTCGCCGTTTTGTAAAAAAAAAAAATTACTTTGCCTACTATATTTTTTCTTTAGAAGTAGGTATAGTATTTAGGCCTCCTACTCGTATATGCCAACCCTAGAGTGTACCTAGCTGAATGTGTAGGTACAACAAATGCCATGGATGTCTTTAGATTATAACTCCACAGTTCCACACTGTTTATTTATACATGCAATTCATAATTCAGACTTTTATGTTAATTCACTTTGATCAACTCTGCCTTCAAAATTCCCTTGTACGTGTAAGGCATTCTAATAAATTTAAATATGTCACACTTTAGATAGACGTATGAAGGAGCTTGAGCTTCAAAGTGAGTAAAAATAACCAAAAGACAATTCACATCCAAAATCTCTAACTGTCCAACATGTCCAATGATTCACATTAATGTATTGTATTTCTATTGGTATTTTGGAATGTCTCCAAAATTCGGACAGCGAAGGTAAAGTTTCACAGGTTTGGGTTTCCTCAAAATTGCTTGCATTTTGCTAAACAAGACAGCCGTCATTTTGAAACCCAAGCTTTAATAAAATAACATCTACTGAACATCTGAAAATTCAAATAATTTATGAAATCTCGAGCTGAAATACGACAAACGTTTATTATTTTAAAGTTGACACTGCGTTGCTCGGAGCGACCGCACGCAAACTTCGATAAACTGCCCCATAACTAATGATTTTTACCACAATGACGACCTACCGACCTACCTAAGGGGACTGACGACCTACCCTGGGGACACTTCACTAAATGGACAAATATTTTACTTATCTCTTTGCTTATAAGTTAAGTCACCGCTAAAAGAGAGTTAAAGTCTTCTCCGGAAAAATATCTTACATAGATATCAATTACTTTCATCATAAAGTTTTAGTGCTTAAACTTTTAAAGGTAGAGCCGAAACAACGGTAGGTACAATAACAATTCCGAATAAATGCTCATTTCCGTTGATTGTAGCGTTGCATGCAGTTCTAGTTAATTTTTTACCATAAAGAACTAATTTAACTACCCAAATGAAGGTAATGTGGAATTATGAAAATTGCAAAAAAACCGGCCAAGTGCGAGTTGGCCTCGCACACGAAGAATTCCGTACCGTATCGAGCAAAAACGCCGAAAAAGACACGTTTCTTGTATGCCTTGCTCTTGCCCACCTTGAACTCCTTTTAATGATGAACTTTATTGAATTGTTATTATAGCAGCAATCTGTGAAAATGTCCACTGGCTATCAATTACGATTCATGAGATATAGCCCGCTCACTGACAGATGGATGGACAGCGGAGGCTTCCGTGCATGTTCCGTTTGGCACAGTTCGGGTACGGAACCCTCAAAATCAGCGTGAGCGCGTGCATTGTCCGCTCGGTAGCGCGCCGCCCGAGGCGCTCGTGCCATTCGCGTTCCAATTTCGAATGTAAATTTGGTTTTTGGAAAACAGAACGATGGCGTTATGACCACTCAGGTACTCATATCATATCGTGCCAGGGTTTTGACCGGTTGCGTGTCGAGAACATTGCACTTTGATGGTAGCTCCGTAGCCCCCTCCCAGGCATGTTGTTCAAACTTCCCTTCTAGCAGCACTTTAAGCGCTCTTCCTTTCTCCTACTTATTTTAAATTTTGCTGTGCCCTACAGGGTTCATAACTGCTTCTATTTATTAATACTTACCACCTGTACGTGTGTCAAGGTGTAAAGATTAATTGAATTTAATTGAAAGAAAAATGTATAAATTACGATGGCTAAATTAGGAACAAACAAAAATGTGATGAGTAAAAAGAGTGTCCCCTTGTTTTTCGTTTCGCAACAAATGTTTCATATAATATTTAGTCCTTATATTTTTATTTCGAATATTATTGTTTCAACGACTATATTTTACTTGAATGAAACATTATTTCACAGAAACACAAATCAATGAATTGTTAATCACATTTTTTATTTAACAAACTTATCAAACACAACTACAGCCTACCTCGAATATGGTCGTAGTATCAAAATTAGGGCATTGGGGATTTTCTTGGTAATAAGTTTTATAAGTAGGTACTAACTAAACAGTATGAGATTATTCTCATACTGTTTAGTTAGTACTTATAAAACTTATAGAACTTCTTCTTTATAGAATATTTGATTTGATATTCTATGATTATCGAAACTTTGTAACAAAAATCAATGATTTAAGTTTTTTCAAAGTAAGTATTCTGCGTAGTGATTATTCTATGAAATGATAATATACAATGTGGAGACTACCATACAACAGAAAATTAAAATACTGGCACTATTAATGCTTAAGAGTATTTTGGAACTGTAAAAAAAATCCTAGGTTCAAAATAAAAAAATGAGTTTTTCAAACAAATTAAATGTAATGGATCCACCCTAAGTCTATAAATTCCGTTTATTCAACTAGGCCTTGGGTGAATTCTCGGGCATACATTTCAGAATGGATGGATTTTTGGGGTGGATAAACGGAATAGCCCGAGCCGACTATGGATTTTGCAGGGCTATAATTACTAAACTATTGAATATATTCAATTGAATTTTTGTATACAGAATGGGAACGTCATTATGGACACGCCGCTTAATTTTTTTTTGTTGTATTGCCGTCTCCACCTTGTATGAAAAATTTTATGCGAAACAAAGTTCTTTAAAACTATTCTCTATAAAACAACGTAGGTACAACCATTTATAATTTACGTTAGAATTTCTTAAATCGGTCCAGTAGTTTTAGAGTTTATTAATTACAAACATACAAAAAATCAAATCTTTTCTCTTTATAACATTAGTTGAGAGAGGTAAATAGATGAGATGATTAAATCAATACCACAAGTGAAGCACGAAGATTAGGGATAAAGCTCCTACAGTGACGCGAACTTATAAAATATGTCGATTTGCCCCAGATTCGCGGAATTAAATACTTCGATCAATTACATTAATAAAGCAAAGTATAAAGCCGAAACGCCCACATTTTTCAAGTGTCCGCATTGTCAGTAAAGTAGGCTAATGCCACCAGGCTAACGCCCTGTAGAAGTCCTAAATGGAAATAATATACTGCCGCTATAAAATATTTGAGCACAACTAGGCCAGGTCACGCACATACTCAACCCCTATTAACTATTTAACTCACGAATCATTTGTAATAAGAAATTTTTCGTATTTGAAAAATATACATATAGTCATATGAACTCTCGTGTTATACATGACTAACCTAAAGTAAAAATAAAACACAATTTCCTTGAAATAAACAAAATCTAAACTAGTAACAACACGAATAGCAATGAAAAAAAACTACAGCTGATATATTATGGAACACATGCGAGTCACCTAACGCGAGCCGAAACCCAGCTGTTCAAGAACACAGCACACATTTTTCAGCGATGTTTACAAGGTCGGTCACTCACACGCGCATATACGATAATCATAGACATAGACAACATGCACTTTTGACTCACGACGATGCGCGCTGGACGTGTGTAAAACACCGTGTAATATTAATGAATCACCTACGTAAGTGAATCACGACATTGGCGCCGCCGAAACATCTATAAGTCAGTATTACTACCTCGGAATTAGTCAATTGTTACACCAATGATATAAAAGCAGATTATGATTCAATGAGTCGAAACAGTGATTTCGTAAACTGCTCTGATTTCGGTTCTAGGAAATGCAATTAAATTACGATGAGGAACAGAGTAACGCTCCTTAGATACAGAATCGCTGAATCAGAACCAAAAATACAATTAACTGAATCACCTACTGCAGATTATGTGCTAAACAACAATTAAGTAGGTAGTTATATTATTAAACCATTTGGCAGACTTTGATATGTATCATTGTATCGTTGAGAGTACCTAATCTATACTAATATTACAAAGTAGATACAGAATCGCTGAATCAGACACAAAAATACAATTAACTGAATCACCTACTGCAGATTATGTGCTAAACAACAATTCAGGAGTTATATTATTAAACAATTTGGCGGACTTTCATATGGGTCATTGTATCGTTGAGAGTACCTAATCTATACTAACATCATAAAGAGGTAAAGTTTGTTTGTTTGTATGTATGTAAGGGGTAATCTCTGGAACTACCAGTCGGATTTGAAAAAATCTTTTTGCATTGGATAGCCAATTGTTGAGGAAGGATAAAAAAGACGAAAGGTGAAAGATAAAATAAGACTGTTTTTTTGCATGTTGTCGACATTGTGAATAGATCTGACTGTATAGTTGACATATTCAGGAACATAAAAATATATTATAATGTATTTTGCACGACTCGTAATGCGAAGCATTAGAGTGTGCTATACGATCGAAAAATATTTTTTGTCCCATTTCTGCAACTGTTATTATTGTTACACTCCTGCTAGTACACAGAACCTACTTAATTTATATACCATTGTATAGATGATTAAATGGAGATTAATACTGTACTTTTTACCAATTGATTTAATGCAAGAGAAATGAAAAAAACATCAAAATAGTTGAAAAAAAAATCCTGTCCGTCAATTTATGAAGCTTGAAAACATTGTAGCTTGCGATAAAATCAATTAATTGAGTAAATTTTTTTTTAATACATTGGTTTCGGCCATAAAAGAAACCCTATTGAAAATGGCTCTTTTATTCAAAGTAATTTAATTATAATTAATAAAATACTAACTAAAATATGATATCTTTAACTAAATATTTCCAACGTTGACTTATCGTGTTGCCTAGCAACCCACAACGTAAATATCTAAATAAATAGTCTTTGACATTACGTAAGGATTGCGAGGTTAGAAATTTACCCATATTGATGGGTAAAACAGCAGTCAAAACATACTTCATGAAAAGTGATAAATTGTTAATTTTTGTTAGAAACTATGTTTTGAATTTCTTTTTCGTTTATGAATGAATGAGGCGTGCACTTTTGGAATTTCCAAACTATTGTCTTATTAGATAATTAAAATTATCATCGATGCTACTGGCTTGGCGATCGATGGTGAATAGAGAATACCTAAGTACTTTGTTTAGTGTTGTGAAGAGTTCCCTTCTGTCCAAAATTATAATTCGCCCTAATTTTATTTTAAAACAGCTCCAACGTTCAAGCTATGCATTGCATGAGTACCTATATTACGTTCTGGGATGACTTTAATAATTGACTGCGCCAGATTGAATGAACGAAATTACGGATCGTTTACTTTCAAGTCCTTGTAATTGGTAACCGCTTCAACATCCACATTACGTGCGCATACGCAGTGTATCGATCATGGATCGCTGTGGAAGGCCCAATTTGTCTGTGCTACTAAATCATGGAACAAACGCGCCGCCCGATCTAAATCGATTTGTCCAAATTATGAGACGGCGGTATTATGAACGATGGTGGCTCTTCCCTGGATATCCTCTTTAAATATTGGCCCTTTGTGAAACACCTGCGCTTTCGCTAAACGCATCCAGTTGGACAGAAGTTAAACAGTTCAAACACAGATGTTCAACATCGTCCTAGTTATAACATTATCAAAGAAAATGTTATTGCAACTGAATTTGTAAATATTAAGAAACACAGGCATTGGAAAACATTGCATATTGGAAAAACGTTGCACAATATTAAGAAATAGGTAGGCTTCTTACTTCTTACAGACCGTTGCCTCATATTTTTAATATCTGTGCGTATTAAACTCACACACAAAACTCGTTGTGTACATTACTAACCAAATATACAGAAAAGGAACATTTCAAATAGGAAACGAAAATCTGTTGCATCAGTTACATCACACGTTGAGATTTATTTTTCTTTTGGCATGCAAGTGTGAAAATTCAAAATTGGAATCAGAAGTTTTGACATGTTTATTTTTTAATCTGCCAATTACACATAAGGGCTTTTTCACTGGCTAGGGATAGGGACTGGTTTCACTATGCGAGGGATAAAACATCATAGGTAGCAGCCGGGATGACTGGCTGTTTTGAATGGAATTAACAAATTTTTGATAACACAACAGCCGCGGTCATGGCTGGCTCACCATATGCCAGGGTCATTAACTAATATAATGTGGAATCTTCTTGAAAACTTTAAACTTGGGGTGACCCTTAATGCGAACTTGATGTACATTTTATGACACTCGGTACCTACCTGCACCTCCTACCCTTTGTTTCTTACTAATTAGGTAATATATTTTTTTTTTGTAGATAAATCTATACTAATCTAATCTAATCTATAAAGAGGTAAAAAGACATTGCCTAATTTTGTATGGAAGTTGGACCAAGTGCTGCCTAGAATACTCACATAGTGCATTTTGTTCCTCAGACCATCACTAACCTGTATTTCAAAGCGCATATAAATCTATCCCAGGAGTCCAAAGAAAAACAGTCTCTTGTTTTGAATATTTTTATTGGAAAAAATTAACTTAGTAGCAACAAATGTACAAAATCAACTATTAAACAGTTATTGTGCATTCAATTATAATTGTAGTAATTGTATTTTGATGTTGTAGTTGGAGTTGGACGTCGGAACCACCGGGGTAACCTACTGGCCAGTTTTATGGAGAAGGAAGGCCTCTTTATGATGAATTCCTTCTTCAAAAAACGTGAGCACAGAAAGTGGACCTGGCAGAGCCCTGATGGGGCAACAAAAAATGAGATTGACTTCATTATGTCGACGAAGAAGCAAGTATTCAATGATGTCTCTGTGATCAACGTGGTGAAAACCGGAAGCGATCACCGCATGGTAAGAGGCACATTGAACTTAATTATCAAGCTGGAAAGATCTCGACTGATGAAGTCTACACTCCGTCCAGCACCAATCCAAGTCCAAAACCCCGAGAGCTTTCAGCTCGAACTTCAGAATCGTTTCGAGTGCCTAGGGAGCTCCGTGGCGATTTTAACGATGGGTTCGTGGAAACTGTCCATACGGTCGGGTCCAAGATCTTTAAGACCCGTCGTACAAATGGAAACAAGAAGCTCTCTGATCCTATTATTCAGCTCATGAAGGAGAGGCTCGAGATGATCCTCCAATCTTTAGACGATGCGGTCAAGTACCGGCAGCTCAATAGACGGATCTCTAAGTCCTTGAAAAGCTACCTTCACCGCTTTAGTGCAGTCCGCATTAAGGATGCGATATTGGGCAGCGCCAGCTTGCAAAACTGAAGACCGATGATGGCAGGATCGTATCCGCCAAACTTGAACTATTGAGAGGTTCTATGGACAGTTATACACGTCAACCAGTAACCCCGTTACGAATGTGGCAAACGACCCAAGAGCTTGATTAACCCGACACTATACCGAAGATATCCCGGACGTCAGCTTGTACGAGATTAGGATGGCTCTAAAGCAGCTTAAAAACAACAAGGCGCCGGGTGATGACGGAATTACGGCGGAACTCCTAAAGGCCGGTGGGAAACCCGTTCTTAAGGCTCTCGAGAAGCTGTTTGATTCCGTCAGACTCGGGGTAAAACACCACACGCATGGAACAGAGGTGTGGTAGTACTCTTCTTTAAAAAGGTGTGTGAGTATGTCAGTCCGACTCTACGACCAGACCTCGAAACCTATCCTTCTGCAGCGAGGTGTGAGACAAGGAGACGTTATCTCTCCGAAATTATTCACTGCTGCACTGGAGGATGTCTTCAAGGTTCTGGACTGGAAAGGGCTAGGCATCAACATCAATGGCGAGTATATCACTAACCTTCGGTTTGCCGACGACATAGTTATCATGGCTGAGGCCAAGGAGGACCTCAGTATAATGCTTGATGACCTCAGTAGAGCCTCCAAAAGAGTAGGTCTTAAAATGAACATGGAAAAGACAAAGGTCATGTCAAATGCCCATGTAACACCCACTTTCATAAAGATCGGAAACGCTACGCTCGAAGTTGTAGACGAGTATGTTTACCTAGGACAAACTGTCCAGCTAGGTAGGTCCAACTTCGAGAAAGAGGTCAATCGTCGAATCCGACTCGGCTGGGCAGCGTTCGGGAAGCTACGCAATATCTTCTCGTCCCACATACCACAGTGTCTCAAGACGAAAGTCTTTGACCAGTGCGTGTTGCCAGTGATGACTTATGGCACTGAAACGTGGTCGCTCACAATGGGCCTTATCAGAAGGCTAAAAGTCACCCAAAGAGCAATGAAGAAGGCTATGGATCACCAAAATGGATCACAAGTGACGTAAGACAGCAAAAAGTAGTCGGTTTTTTTTTTTATTCTGGCATCTCTTTTGGAACTTTCCTGTGGCTGCCTTTAGCTACTACACTAAAAGTCTCCATCCAGGGGCATAAACTATTCTAAATTAAAATTAGGCGAACGCTCGCTAAAGGCACGGGAGGGGGGGGGCGCGGTTGCTGGGTCCATAAGGGAGTATAGGGGGGTATTTATGAATACATTTTTGAGAAAAAATATATCAAAAACGTTGTTTAATGCAAGATTAGTCATTATCACAAAAACTGGATTTATTTATTTTTCCTGGGACCAATTTTTTTTTTTTTTTTTTTTTATAGTTCATGTGTATGCTACAGTACCACTAGACCAACTCACATTCCTAGGCAGCACTTGGTCCAAACCTAGGCAATCTCCTTTGTTTGTTTGTTTGTAAGTAGGTGGTAATCTCCGGAAATTCTTTTTGCATTGGATAGCCCAATCCTTGAGGAAGGTTTTAGTAGGCTATATGTAACATCATACTAGGACCCTTAGGAGCTGAGCAAAAAAAAAAGTCTGAAAGAACGCTAAGCGAAAACAAAGTAGAGGTAAGTAGGTACTTAACAGCGCGGGCGGGCGATGACGGGGTGGGTCGGGGGCCGAAATTTCACGCGGACGAAGTCGCGGGCAAAAGCAAGTGCTTTATAAATAAACTGTATAAGTTTTTATTAGACCAGTAGATCATTTTCCTCCTTTCTTTTTTTTTCTTTCTTTCGCTTGCGATTAGGACATACCTGAGGGACATAAGTACCTACAATTTAGAGCTTATTTAAGTACTCTTTAGTAGGTACATTGAATGTGATTTGTGATTATTACAGAATGGTGTACTTACCTACTTACCTAGGTTTTGTAAACTAGGTGAGTAAAATGACTACCTATTGATATCTTTTTACATAGTTAGGTATGTAATTGTGAATTTTGTATGATACAACCTCTATGTCATACCTACAAACACAGGTTTCTAAGTAAATAAAATAAATAATTTATTAGCTTATTAGTATCTAAGCAAAAAAATGATCAAAGGTCCCGCTGAACGCCAAATGGTCCACTATAATGACCCTCGGTTTCTCGTGTCGGCGGCAACTTGCGAATAAATATTGGGCAAATTAGCAGATCCCTGATCCCTCTGCCGATGACGTAAGTAGTGACGACTGCCGTCCACCTGTCATTGTTGTACCTATCGGCAACAGTCCTTGTGTTGACGTATCGAGACCGTAAAGTTTCAGTGGAACCCAATGAGCGTGAAATGTCATTAGGCCGGAACTTTGGGAGAACCATCTGCTTTGTTTTTTTTTTATAGGTAAAGGTGCCGATATGTTTAGGCCTTAACTTCAGTTGTGAGTGTTGTGACGTGTTGCAATTTTTTATCGTTTATTTATTAATAGATTATTTATTATGAATAGTTTATTTAATTTATTTATTCAAATTAGTCACATGGCCACAGACTATTATCATCTTCAGTAAAAAAAAACATTTTGTAAAATATTCAACTAGGACCTAATATCAATTTTAGCACACATTATCTAGGTACTTATGCATTTAAAAAAAAAATACATCCAACTTAGAATCAGTTTTCTATAGAAATATTTTCCAAAGCAATACAATTAGTCAATGCAAAAGGTGCACATCTGTAAAAGATTAAACTATACTTAGTAAAGTAACTCCTAGAAATAATAAAATCTAATAGATTAAAGGCATAGTAATTAAGTCTCTTGTACTTAATTGTTTTCACGTTCGGCATTTGGTCAGCAGGTGTCCAGGGGTAGGTATACTACCTATAAAACAATAGGAGATCCCGTTTGTTTTTTAACCGACTTCAAAAAAGGAGGAGGTTTCTCAATTCGACCGTATATTTTTTTTTAATGTTTTTTCGCGGATAACTTCGTTGTTTATGAACCGATTTTGATTATTCTTTTTTCGTTTGAAAGGGTAAGTTCCCGAGGTCCCATATAAATTTTATTAACTTTGCTTGGGTAGTTTTTGAGTTAACTTCAATAATACATATTTTTCCCACTTAGTTTATATGGATGATATAATTATGATAACTTCCTGTTAGGTACTGATATTTGCATAGCAAGTAGTGGTATTCGAATTTGTGTGGGGTACCTAGGTACCACAACAAAAAGTGAAAATAAAAACTTTTTATAAAAAAAAAATACCAACTTCCAAAAAAAAACAACAAAGTGAAAAGTAACTTTAATTTCGGAAGACGGTGGCAAAAAACGAAAATTCAAAACCAAAGACACCGACTTCCGAAATTAAAGTTATTTTTCACTTTGTACTTAGTGTTTTTTTTGGAAGTCGGTTATTATTTTTTTATATATTATTTAGATAAAGGGGTATCTACATAATATAAAAACAAACAAATAAAATCTACATAAGTATTAATTATTATTATAATACCTAATATATTTTTTCTTTAGATAAGTTATTCGTTAGGTCACTTATGTCGGTTTCGTTAGGTAGGTACCTAGGTGCTTATTAGAAATTCCTAATTTTCTAAGGTACCTACTTACGGATTATACGACCATGTGTAGGTATAACGTGATCACGTCACCTTTTGAAACCCAAATCTTATAAGTTCTAGGTACTACCTACTTACCAAAAAGTTTTTATTAAAAGTAGGTAAGTAGGTACCTACTTAGGTATATAGAACGTTACTTACTTCTGAATTTAGTGGACGGCTAACCCTTTCCAGTAGGTTAGCCACCTACTTGGCTGCTCCTTTCCTTTAATTATGGCAAAACATAAAGATATAATAATTATAATCAAATAAATACCGAAACAACTGGACGAATAAGACGGTTCATAAGTTTGACGCCTAACTTATGTTTAGTCTGGTGTTTTTATTTAGAGGTGATGTTACAGGGGTTTGGCTACAGTACCTACGGCCTATTAGTAGGTATAATTAGTGTGGAAGGCTAGGTCCTCCTTAACCTACCAAATATTTATAGAAAAGATAGCAAACACCTATAATGCCCTACTTAACCGGAAGGAACAGTCCAAAAATGAAATACCTACTTAGACAGTTAAAAAAATATCTCTATTCGGCTCGGAAATGGAACCACCCCTTTAGAAATACAACAATGCAGTACATACCTAGCCACCACACAACCCTCAGCCCAAACCGCAAAAAAAAAAACACCCGTGCATTCGACAACCGGACGAAAACGAAACGCAACTACGGAACGGAACGAAACGTCAGTATGTAGGTTGCGCTGTTGAGAGCAGTTCGTGTCGCTCTGCGCTCTCAGCACAGCTGATTCCGCACGCGTCTTCATAAACGTATACGAAAACTTAACAAAATAAACAATTATCTACCTCACGCATACAAACTCTGTGACTTTTAGTGTCGTGAACGCATTTTTTATTTATTTTAAGAAGAAAATAATAGTTTTGAAGTGGGAATACACACTTCAGGAAAATGATGGGTAAGTCCTCTAGAATTATTATTATTATCGAGTATGAATGTACTTTAACATTAAATTATATAACATATAAAGTAATAGATAATAATATATAATACTACTTACTTACAAAATAAATTATTTAACCGGTGAAAATTAGCTTTATAGGTTATGTTTACATTACTTAATCGATAACGCTATGTATACGTAAATGTATAATTTAATTATTACGATGTTCTTTGAAAATGAACATCTCTCTATATCGTAAGCTACATTTATGAATATTGAATTCACTCTTCGTTAAATTATTTTGTTAATTTTAGTACAATGTTTGCTATATTGACAAATGACAACATACATCGACTAACAAGCCTTGATCTTTTTAATTAAGTTTAAAACACTTTTTTAATAACATGAAAATTTTAAAACTTAAGTTTAATAATGTATATATCGAAAATATTAACTGTTTATAAAAGCTTTATCGGTTACTTAATATCATTTATCACTCACAATGTTGAGGAGTGTTTGTTTATGTCATGTTGAGTAAGTCAGTTTAAGTAAAAAATATTCTGTAATCTACCTGCAGCTTGCTTTATTATGATTAATTCTAAGTAAAAAGTTACGCATACTTAATCTAGCGACCAGAAAATGAAAAGCGTTTTTTTTTTACTACTGTTTATTACTGTTATAAGTTATAAGGTTCTGTAAATAAATTATAATTAGAAAAACCGCCATTATTTTGATATACAAATAAATTTGGCAGTAGACACCGTAGGTAGTAGTCTACCTACGCACAGTGGGCGCGACGTGAGCTATAAAACAGTTTCGATTAACAACATTTAATTAGTACTATATTACTTGTTTGTTAAAATAAATGATAAATAACATACTCAGTTAGCTCAATGCAACGTTATTAAAAATTAAACAGAAAATTAAAAATTGAAAAAGATTGCCAGTCCATTGCTTCATAAATTCGACAAAAAAATCTGCTCAATTTTTTTTGTCGAACTTATGAAGCAATGGACTGGCAATCTTTTTCAATTGGTTTCAATTTAAAATTGAGTTTGCGTTACGTAATTAGGGTGCAGTTATCAGCATTTTGGACCTGAAAAGTGATGTGGAAAACTTCCCCAAGTTCTCAAAATGTATAAGTTGGACACTTCAAGTAGGTATTTAGGTTCCAAATAGCCGTATGTTACCTATTTAGGTACTATAGTTAGCATTTAATTTTACAACCAAAATTAACCTATTTCAGAATCGTGATCAGAAATTACATTTCTCCGTTACAATTTATTCGGAATGATCAGTGTCGCACGATTTCCGGATAAATAGAAAAGCTACAAAAGAAATTAAATTGATATCCGTGAATTTTAGAAAATTGTTACTCAAAAGTTATAAAGTATTAATTTTAAAATCATATTAATGTTTACAGTTAATATGAGGTGAAAATTTTACTTTTTAACTTATTTTATTTTCTCAACTTTAATGGATTCATTGGCATAGAAAGAAAAACTACAATAGAATATAGGTAATCCTACTAATATTACAAATGTGAAAGTTTGTATGTTTGTTACTCAATCACGCAAAAACGGCTGAATGGATTTGGATTAAATTTGGCACACAGACAGTTTATAATCTGGATTAACACATAGGATACTGTTTATCCCGGTTGTAGATAGGTACGTTCCCGTGGGATAATTTCCTTTCTCCACGTGGGTGAAGCCGCGGGCGAAAGCTAGTAATAATAACACCATTCTCATAGAAGTTCAGTTCGTTTTAACTTAATAGATCCTAAGTTATCAAGTCATACATTTGAAATATTATAAGTATATAGTTATAACAATAAACAGTGGTCAAAATACACCACAAACACAAAAAAAAGGAAAACAGGTTACCTAAATGTACTTTTTGATATAATATTGTTTCACTATAGTAAATGTGTTTGCTTTGAGCACAATCGCTAACAACCCGATCTACATAAATAAAATTCTATATTAAACATGTACGGGACCGCCGGACAGCAGGGTCTATGCAATAAAATTTGAAGCAAGAAATCAATAGGACACTGAAGAATTCAAATTGCGAAACCAAGTGTAACTGTGCAATAAGTTAACCTCACATAAATAATACTCAATTTATGAGATTTAACGAAATAATCGTTAGGTGGGTTAGAACACCTCTACAAAATAAGATATCTCATCCGGATAACATAAACTAATAGGTGCATCTTAATGTATGAACTTCTTAAACGTTGAAACACGATGTTATACATTTGTACATCATATACTCTTCTGAGTCACTGTCAGATTGATTTCATCATTTTAATTTACATAGTTGAATTACCAGATTTGCATTATGTGATAGATTATAATGATTACGTAATTTTCTCTGCGGTGTATATCTTTGACAACCTAATCCCTTGTTTTTATTGAAATTTGGACCATTTCAGGTTCAGGTGACATATTGCTACTACCTGTTTTGATGATTGTCACACCGAAATTCAAGAAAAAAATAAAGATGTAGTTTAATAATAGTCAATAAGTACCAAAGAGTAGGTTAGCAGTGACGTGTATGAACATGTTGCGACCAGGATAACTGAGTGCGTCGCACCGTGTGTTCAAGGGCGCAAACCGATACAAAACATTAAAACACATAAGTATTGTTATTATCCTACAGTACTTTTTAAACAGTTCAATTATAAGTAGTTACTTACATAATATATTAATGTTAATAGCGTTAATGAGATTTTATAAATCGATCAATTTATTCAAACCACACCAAAAGTTTTAAGTACTGTGGCCGCCGCCGGAAGTTCCGACAGGAAATCGCGGGTACGCGCACCGGGCCGGGCATGGTGCCAGTCACCGCTAGAACCAATTTACGTTACCCCATACCAATAATATTTAAGCACACGTGTGGGTCAGGTAAATAATCAGAACAAGTTACATAAATGATTTTCTTCTTTTAAATTAATCTTATTTTCAGTCTTTCTTTGGAGTCGAATTCCGCAATGTGAATTTATTACCCTTCCCACTTGCAAAACGAATAGCGTACTTTCACGGCTTCGTAATAATGGAAAGAGACTACAAGAGATTAGAACATAATGGTGCGGAGGTGGGTGCGTGGGAACGCTCCCAGAGTTCACGTGCCCGGCACATCGCTCTACCATACCAAATCTTACATGAATATGCTAGATTTAGATAAAAATCCCCCATCTAGGTAATAGCTCGGATTCAATAAAAGTCATTCAACATTATTTGCAACGAAAGTACAATGAAGGAAACATCGATGTGTCAAGATCTTTATCTCGAATGTTTTTTTTTTAGAATGATAGGTATTAGAGTATACTTTAAACCGACTTCTAATAGGAGGTTCTCAATTCGTATTTTCATATATATTTTTTTTAATGGATCTTCGAGCATAACTCACACTTCCAAAAAAAAACACTACCTAAAAATAAAAAAAATACTTTATTTCGGTCTTTTTTTTGTACAAGTGTGATACTTGCAGACCATCTTACGGAAACCTTAGTACACCAGACTGTACCTATTTCCTTTAAATGATTTATGATGATATTATATTAAATAATAAGATTAATTCCCATTGTTAAAACGTATCCAGATTCCAGACATGCATGGAATGCATGCCAATATGCAATTAGATGCCTTTAATTGCAATTTTGCAATATTAGAAGGATATAATCGTTACTGATTTTCAACAAATAATAAATATTTATAAAGCGATATATGAATAATACGAGTGAATGAACTACACAAGAAAATCAATTATACTTCCATTCATAAAACCGTAATAATTCTATGCAGCGTAGGTGTCCATAAGTCACCGTCTAATAAATCTGCAACTCTAGCCGTTTGCTCCTTATGAATGAGCTTAAAATAAGTTAAAGCTAGTTGACTGTGAACGAATAAAACTTTTTTTTTCCCGATCGTCAACGATAAGGTGTTACTGATCGGGAATATTCGGTTGACCTTAGCAATCAGATTATTGTACAGTTTTCTCCAAAACTAACATGAACAATAATACCGAAATAATTGAGTAACCTGCACTTCTCTGGACGCATAATATGTGGGGAGAGGACATACGAAGTAATTTTTGTTTCCATGACAATATTATTATCTAATATAATTAGTCATGTATATGGTAATGTAGGTTATTGAAATGACTGTTGTGTCGCGTAGGCTCGTGCGCTCGTTTGACTGGCAACGGCAATAGGTGCCTAGTTAGTGGTTCCGGATACGGATCGGACGTGTCGGATGTCGGCGTGAGTCACGCGGCGCCCACGCCGCCGCGCCGCTCCGCCACCGCCAGTGCGCCCACTGGCGCCCAGGTTGCCGCCAAACTACAATATTACTATGATGTAGTTTAAAAACTACTTACAGATTACAGTAAACGATAGTAATAATTAAATAAGCATGTTGTAGTTATGCTTCTACACTTGAATACACCTACAATGGAGGATCAAGATTAGGTAGTCAGACATTAATTATTTGTCAAACTATTTTGACTGACATCTGACATTATTTAGGTCCTACAGCACATATTAGAGACCGTTCACTCTATCTTGTCCCTTGCCGTCGTGTTGCACCATTGCATTGCTTGTCAAGCTTAGTTACAATAATACTAGAGTTCAAAATGGCGACTGACAGAACGATACTACTAATCCCGTCACGGTCAAGTTATTAAAATGAACGCACAATATAAAATCGATTTTATGAATAAATTCAAATTCAAATAGAAGATAATTTGTATTTTTTTTTTCTTATCTTACTTATCTATTTGTTATTAAATGTGAAGTTCCCAAACCAATAAAAAAAATTACTAACTTAACCAAAGACGACCTTTTTGGCCTTATTACCCATACCTATATTTAATTATTTATGAAGTTATATAGATTTCTTACGCTTGGTGTTCTTCTCAGCAGCTAAGCTGGCTTACCTACTCGAAATAACCCATTTTATGGATACTATTAAATCGGCATGACGAGTTTACAACCGTAACGCTATCATGACAATGACTGCGGACAATCTTACACGCACAGTCTTCTAAATTAACGCGGTCGCTGTTGCCGAGACAGATTTAGCTGTGTCTGCGACGCGTCTAGGCTATTTGTATTTGGGTTTTGGCATTGGACATTTCGCAGTCTCGTGGGAAACTGAGTTGAACGACTGCGGAGACAATGCGGCTGTCTGGTATCGCGACCAGTCGTTCACCGGACCACCGCCCACCCGTGCGGCATGGCGGCAGCGTCGAGCGTCGAGTGCCTCGGCTGCACCTCACGTTCCGCATTACATCTTCAGCCATCTTCTATTAAAACACCAAACTTGATTTATTCACATCGCTTTACATTCAAAGCACGTACCTAAATAGGAAGCTTAACGTGGGAAGGTGGAAGGTATGCAACGAGAGGATAGATATACCGAATTCCTGTAGCTTTCACTAGTATTCAATCGGTTTAATGTAACGCTATAGCCCTATATGTAGAACTGTACCTACCTATGCTACCAAATAGTTCAAAACTTCCTCACTGCGGGTGGTGGTGGTGTTGATGACTGAGACTTTAATACCAGTTACCAAAATCTGACACATAGGTAGGTACTCTTGTCAGAGATTCTGCAAAATATTATTTATCATTTAAAATAGGATTAATAAAAATACACTGCACCATTTGATATGTACCGAAGTACCTAAGTTGTAGGTGACATGCAAACATTCAAAAACAAAGTAAGGAACTGATCCAAGCCATCTAAGCAGTAATAAAATCAGACAACGTATCTATAAAGCTAGGTCATCAACTCAAAATCACTACCCGTCCATTCCCTTAGCAGTTAGCACCTACCGACCAAAAAAAACAAATCATCAAACTCCTTTGCTGCCTGGCTAGTTTAGAAAATTCCTCCTATTTCTTTTTTTTTCTTAGCAGTAGTTAGGCAAGCTGAGAAACTAAGTGTAAGTTAGTTCAAACATTGAAATGTATAAAAAGCACGTGTGTCAAGGGCGGGTGTTTGGGGGGGTGGCAGCGGGGTCGATAAGCGCTGGCCGCATGCCAGCCGCCAGAGCCGCGACACGTAAATACACCCTCGCCTCTCTAAAGTGGAAGTTCTCACCGTTTATTTTATTGAACGTCACATTTATAATTTCCTCCATTTGCCATTTCCTTGGTCTTAAAGTTTTATTGGAGTTTTAATGACCACAGAATAACTGTCAACTTGTAATGTGCCGATACCTCGGAAATAGGGATAAAAATAATGATTTCCTAGAACTATTTTAAATGAATCAACCATCGACTTGGCTGTAGCAGTTCACTTCTGGACATACGCCTCATACAAATTGCTCCATCATAAGCCGTTCAGCCTAATCCGGCTGCTGAATAGGACTGAGCTGGTGTCCCATGAAGGGCTACGCCACAGTCGCGTAGAGAATTTTAACTTTTATCAGTCGGTGATCAATCCCTAACATCGGATTGCTTGCTTGCAATCAAAGGAATTTTACTAAGTTAAGTAACATGGTAAAGTACGGTAAACATGTCTTTTACAGCAGCAGAACGATCCGCCACATTGTTGGAACTACACTTTAATTAAATTAGAAGCATGAATAAATCTACATAGCATAACTTTACTGCTTTCTTTGCTGGTGCAACATTATTACCAGCTTATTTTTAGCGACATATACCTACCTAAAACAAACTTCCACATATTCTACATATTGATCCACAGTAAATCTGATGCAGTGTACATTTGGCCTTAACAAAATTACCACGTCAGGGAATTAACTGGCTGTGACTGTACAAGGGAAACACGCGTTATGTTTTATTGTCTTTCCGGGAACGGATTAAATTTTAAACGGGGGTTAAATTAAACTAAAACAATGGATTGATACATAGACAGAATGTCGAGTAAGACAGATTCGTGACAATTTCGTAGCCGACTGCAGGCAGCAGCAGCAGGCGACGACGTGTCGTCGCGACACTGCTGGTTCTATGTATTACTATCATTATGTAATAAGAGTAGAGTAATTATTAATAAGTTCGATGTATTATTAAGAAATAAGTACTACCAGACGTATCTTCATAATATGCGCAACTGAATGGAGAGTTGCAATCTTATGAACCTATGAGCAAGATGTCATTTTTAACCGACTTCCAAGAAGGAGGAAGTTGTATGAACTTCAATGTTCGACTTTATGTACTTATGTTTTTATTTTTCCTATGTATGTTCACCGATTTTATCAAGTCTTTAACAGCAGATTGAACAAATGTTCTACAGTAGATATTTGTAATGAAAATACCACTTACCTACTTTTACAAATATTTTAATGAAATGTATGTTTGTTCCAGATGAGCGGCAAGCGCACACGCAGCTATAGATGCGCAGTACACCAACGCGACCGTGAGGTCAGCTCCGAGAACGACTTCCATCTACTCCTCGAGGATCCCACGTTATTCGCCAGGTAAACATACCAGCCATTAGCGCTCCGCTGTATTTATGTAATACCAATTACCGCACGATGATAGAACAGGAAAATACTCCCGTGTAATGGTCCAAACACCAAACACCATACATTACATAAAGCGTAGAGACATATTTACTACCCTCTATTAGCCGAGTGTAACCGTTTCAAAACAATTTTCAAATAAATCGAGTATGCCGTGACTCGTCTGTCATCCTCCAGAAAACATAAATACTTTATCGATGTCCAACTTGTAAATTTCCAGTAAAATGTAACTTTATGTGATCTAAATCAAAATTTCAGTTAAACTAAATTATGTAGTGTAATATTTTCTTTATTTACATGTTATTTACACTGAAATAATAGTCGGTGTATCGATTGCCGTCGCTAAAAATATTTTTATGTTCACTTGTCGTGTCACGTTGACATGTGGTGTGCTTTCATACAATAAAACCGTTAATAAATTGCTTTTATATAGATCGAGAATATAGTGAAAGCGAATTGATTGATTGTTTCCAATCCAATACGGTTTTGAAATAGGAATGTAAAGTTTATTTCATCATTGAAAAATACAGGTAAACTGTTTATTATCAAACAATATCAATCTATCCTTTCGTCTTTGTCTTCGACTGCTTTGGAATCCTCTGAATAGAAATGCTGTGCGAAATGCAGATTGTTCTTTTACTCCTCTATTGAACATGGATTTAAACGGCGTAGAAACATAATATCAGAAGTAAGGTACATTAATGTTCATGCTCAAAACCTACATCAATCATAATATCCTTGTAGCTGAAACATTTAGGTACATTATATGTATAGAGAATCATAATCTCTACCTACTCTATTTTATCTAAGTCATCAGTTGTATGCGTTTCCTCTATATCGTAGTGTATTTTTTCAGGATGGTGCACTTAGTAGCGATGGAGATGCTCCCGGAGGAGCGGGATCGCAAGTACTACCAGGAGAGGTATACTTGCTGCCCCCCGCCCTTCTTCATCATCTGTGTCACGCTACTAGAGGTAAATACTAAATACTCATGTTCTACTCAAATCCTAACTAATATTACAAATGCAAAAGTGAGTTTGTTTGTTTGTTACACTTTCACGGTAAAACGGCTGAACGGATTTGGATGAAATTTGGCCCATGGGTAGACCATGATTCGAAGAAGGACATAGGATACCTTTTATCCCGATATTCCTACGGGATCGAGACTTATGCGGGACAAAGCTAGAGATATTATGTAGGGCTGCTTGCCGAATACGTTCATCGTATGTATCCGCAACGGGTATTACGATAGTGAAAAATATCGATTTTATGCAACCGCTAGCTATGGACATAAATCTTTCGTATAACCACGGTACCGGAGGCGTACAAAGTCATCACTTTCTACGTGCCTAGTGCCGCTTCAATCCCCGCTCCAGTTACTTCGGTTAATTAAAAATTATAATAGCGGATTTCACATCCGTGCAAACAAGCGGTTTACGTGAATCATAACAATCGGTCGGCGGTGCTCACACTGCTCACTGTCTGCTCGTCACACGTTGATTCACTGCAGCTCGCAAGGCGCAGGCGCACGCTCGCAAGCGATGCTCCGCTATAGCACGCAGCTTTCGCGCTAACGGTTTTCCCCTCTATGAATAACGTTATAAAACGTCACAATTTACGCAAATTACAATTACACTTAATTATTTATTTATCCTTATTTTGGTTTGTCGGTAAAACATTAACCTACATAATATTAAATTAATTGACAGTAAATAGTTATTATAACTGGAATCGATTTTGCGGTATTCCTGCAGGTATTGTGAATTTTACAGCTCCCATTTTTCACAGTTGCTAGTTGGAATTAATTGAGCCCTGTTTTTTGGTCCAACTCCAAGTACCTACTAAACATTATTCATCAAAATTAGTTACACATTATTTTGTGAGCAGTTCAGTATATTTCAAAAACAGCAGTCTGTACGCGTTACTAAGTCATTCCTAATGTTGGGTACTAAATGCCTAAACACCGAGTAGTAGGTACATCCCGTACATCTTTAAATGACAGTAAGTACGTGTACCATTCGGAGACTAAGGCCTTATAAATAAAACTGAACACTGCAGTGCTGGCTAAAGGTACTTGGCCCTCTGGCTTTCACGTCCTACATTTCTTAGGTACCCCCTGGATACGTATAAGCTCTCTTTTACACGAAGTATCGGCCTATAATGTTCCCACTGCTGGGACGCAGGCCTCACTGTGAGGGGAAGTGGGCCTCAACACGTATCACAGGATCCACCACGTGGGTCCAATACGGGTTGGGTGTCACAATATCATCGAGTTTTCAAATCAAAAGTAATGTAATCAAATAAGGCTGAGAATATGCATTTTATGAACGTCAAAATTACTTAAGAAAGTCCCCCAAAACGCCCACCCTTCACCAGGTCCTTATGCTCTAGCTGGGAAGAAGTGGCGCAACAAACTTCCCAACTACCAGCAGCACAGCTGTCCGTTAAGTTAGTTTTGGTTCTAGTATATACCGATTTCCTCGCGATATTTTCCTTGAGAGCTATGTTACATGTTCTTTACCGTCTTGTTGTTTGTTCTCAGTTGGGCGTGTTCGCATGGTACGCGTGGGGTTCGGGCGGCGTGGCGGCGGCGGCAGGGCCGGTCCCGGTGGATTCGCCGCTCGTGTACCGTTCCGACCGGCGCCGCGAACTGTGGCGGTTCCTCACCTACAGCGTCGTGCATGCCGGATGGCTGCACCTTGCTTTTAATCTGCTAGTTCAACTCGCTGTAAGTTAAGAGTACTTCACTTTAATCATAATACATACTAGCATGTTATTGTCCAAGTGCAAGGCAATTAGGCAAAGGCATTGTTCACCATCATTGTGCTTGATCAAGACGGGTGGCGATTTTAGACTTAAGTATATTAACTACAAGTCCAGGATACCTCACAATGTTCTACGCCAACACAACCTGACCTGTGTGTTTGACTTCACATTGACATTCATAAAAAAGCTTCAACTGCTTGGAAATCTTAGTTCGTGGTCCTCAAGGTACAAACTTCATTATGGAGTTATAAGAGGAATCTCTTGGTCATGTACAGTTGACTTACAGCTAGACGTTTGCAGATGATAGAAATCTTATACAACATAATTATTGTCTGTACGAAAATACTCCCACCTTGAGCTTATCATTAACGATTGTCGCGACGCAACGGTCGCCAAGACTCGTAAACATCTATTAGCACGGCAATAAATTCTAAATCGTTATTCTTTCTAATTCCAGGTGGGTCTACCGCTAGAGATGGTGCACGGAGCGGTTCGGTGCGCGGCGGTGTATCTGGCTGGCGTGTTGGGCGGCTCCCTCGCAGCGTCGGTTTTAGACCCGGATGTCTGCCTGGCCGGCGCCTCGGGCGGTGTGTATGCGCTCTTAGCCGCTCACCTCGCGAACGCTCTGTTGAATTTCCATACCATGCGCTATGGAGCCGTGCGACTGGTCGCCGCGCTTGCAGTCGCGTCCTGTGATGTAGGCTTCGCTGTACACGCTAGGTATACAAAGGTAAATATAGTTTTTATTAATCAGTACTAGGTAGTAGAACTAGGGGTCTTCCTTCTATAAAATGGTGCGTTTTATCAGAATGTTAAAGGACCCATTGCTGTTTTCGTTCTAGAATCTGTTAACGAATTTAGGTTCAATGATTACCATGCAAAAATGCACCAAATAGCGTTAGCCAAACATAGAAATAGAAGTCGAAACTGTCGATGGATTTGTAAGTTTTTCATGCTCAAATATTGAAGTAATGTTTCCGTTGTCCAGGAGGCGCCGCCCGTGTCGTACGCGGCGCACGTGGCGGGCGCGCTGGCCGGCCTGACCATCGGCCTGCTGGTGCTGAAGCACGCGCAGCAGCGCCTGTGGGAGCGCCTGCTGTGGTGGGCGGCGCTGGGCGCGTACGCCGCCTGCACGCTGTTCGCGGTGCTGTACAACGTGTTCAGCGCGCCCGTGGACGAGCTGCACTACATGCCGCCCGACCCGCCGCCCGACGCCGGCTTCTGACGTCACTCGCGGCCTCGCACCACCCACAGACCTTAGGCTTTCGACCCACGACCGTCATACTGTAACGTCCGTTTATTATTTTCGACGTCAAAGCCTACGTTCGCGGACAGTGCGCACCACTCACAACACGCCTAGTCAATTTACCTTAGTGTGATTTGCTATAAGTAGTATTATAAACGAGGAGGTCCCGATACCTGAATGTCAGTATATACGTTTCGTATTGTGCCTATCGAGTCATTTCATATGTTCATTGAGATTATTTTGTCCATTTTCGTAGTTTCGTTTTTTACAATGACCTCCTCGCGATACTTAATTGTTAAGTAGTCTTAATTATATTGAATAGGTGAACTATTTTTGTACCTACTATCAGCGTCCGTAGTGTATAGATTGAAGGCGTTACCGCGACACAACAGTTTAATGTTCCCGTGTGGACTGACCGACTTTACTAAATGAAGTGTCACGTAATTTATTCACAATAATAATAATAATCGCTTCTTTAAAACCGCACCACATTTAGTAAAGGCCTCAGCGTAGTTATGCCAGCACACCAAAGATTAGGATAAACGGCATCCAGCTCGAGTAGTGGAAAGCTCCTTACTCTCTCCTTGTTTCAAATTTGATTGAATATGATTACATATAGATTTTTAATTAAATTGCTCACTGTTAAACAAATACTATAAGTATGCCTCAGTAACTGATTCTAACGTGAATAATTATTGTTATTTAAGTATTTGTGTAAATTGCTCAATTGCAATGATTATTTTAATCAGAAATGATTAATGCTCAAAAGTGAGTTTTTTTTATTTTATTGGATCAATTATTTGCTGATATATTATTATAACAAATAATATTGTTTATTGTGATTTCGTCCATTTCCATTCGTCGCTCGCATTCGTCCTGTTTCCTAGGTATGATCCAACGATTAACAAGTTGTCTTGCTACTCACTAGTAGGTAAATAGTTTTATTATTAATAATGTGCCTGATTCCTATTATTGTAAATTTGATCGTATACTTTAATTCTAATCAAATGTCAGGAAACGACTGAGTTTTGTATTAATTATTGCAGAATATTTTCTCGTTTAATTTATTTTAAAATTATTTTAAGTGTGAATCGGAATAATTATGATTATGTGATTATATAAATGAAAATAAGAGTGAATATAATTGAGAATTATTAAAAAAACTTTCATGGTTTTATTTTACAGCATGGCCTTGCTTAAAAATAACAATAAAACAAAATATGATAAAAAAAACTTCATTATACCTTTCAGCAAATTGTAACATGTTATAAACATAACAAATCATTTCAACCATAAATTATCAACATTAACTACATTAGAAACTAACCATGCTTTGGTAAGTACCTATTTCTTCAATATAAAAGTATCAATGGCGCGTCTACTTTCAAGTCCTAGTATTAGCTTATAAATAATACTGATTGAAATGGTTAAAACATTAACAGCTGCTTATTTCCACAAATGGAACGGAAAATTATAAGCAATAACAATATTTAAGTAAGTAATAAAAATAAAATCGTCTTGGGTACTCTCCACCAAATAACTAGCATTATTCCCTATTTATTGTAATTTCGTAGAACTGCCAGTTTAAAATATTAAAATAATTTACTAAGGACCTTAGTCACACAACTCACTACTTGAAGAGTTCCTCAACAAGCCGTATTATTATCACAAAAAAAAGGAAAAATACTGAAAGAGTATTTTTTCCAAGTAATAGAGTACTAATAAAATAGCAATCTTATAGATGCGCCCCACGCCGCTCCTCCTCCGTACAGCTTACAGTAATCGCGGAGTGGAACTTCGTGGATGGCACTATCTGTAGTTATGTGTTAATGACATAGCTTTGAGCGTTTAACCTAAAAGTTGGCAACGTCGCAAATAGCTGTCAAAAATTTACCTCTTTTGATAATTTGGCAATATTACTGTATGGAAATAAGAAATGTGCCTTACTAGCGAACTAAAATATTATTAATTAATTGCAATTGTAACATTGAATTTGATGTTTGTACCCGTTTTAGGTGTAAAAAAGGCATTTGGAAAGTTTCCAAATACTTTTTTTACATGTAAAACTAAATAATCGGTGTTACGATATTAATTATTGTATTTCATCATCAATATTCTAGTTCGCTAGTAAGCCACATTTTTATTTCCATTCAGTAATATTGCAAATTAATCTAAACAGCGAAATATTTGACATCTATTTGCGACGTTGCCCACTATCAAAATAAACGCTATATTAAACTCGAATATGTACCATGCACTGGGAATAAATTTCGTGCCCATATACAATATTATATTATGCATATTTTATTTGTATGTATTCGAAGGGCTGACCCCAACATTATTTAAAAGTACGTTCTAAACAGACCGACCGTTGCTCGTACCCACAATGGCGTCTCCCTGTTCTGCAGTTCTCTACTACACTCTGTAGCAAACTTGTGCAACTCTTGCGATTCTTCATGTAATTTGCGCTAGAAACAAGAAGCAATCAAATTAAATGTTCTTAGTTTTATTTGAATCAGTGTAGGTACTACAAAAAAAAATACTTTGGAAAAATGTGTCAAACTGTTACCCCTCGATCGGAACACAAGCTGATTCGGTTGCATAACAATTAAAACTTCTATTGTGTCTCAAGTGACAGTTAAGTAAACCTTGTCTCTGGAATGACGCGCCCCACTACCGCATTTTACGCACATTGTAATGAGTGACGCGCGCCACGCGTCATTTCAGAGTGGACATACGTCAAGTTTCATTTTATTCCAAGTTATCTCTCACCCACCTACATAGATTAATTCAATAAAAGAGAGTAGGTTTATAAACCAACACGCGATAATGGTACTGAGGAGCTCCGAGATTGGCGACTCAAGCGAGAATAGTAAAAAATGCAAAAAATGATAAATGTAAATCTTACCTGCAATTCAGGCGAAACAGTGAAAATAGCTGCCTGCGCTTCAAGATCACGTCGCACGGATCGTTCGCCTAAGTTCGCCGAGCCTACTATGGTGGCCCAAGGCACTCTGCAACCAGGTGGGTAGTACCTGCAAATTAAATTATTTATACATTAGTAATACTTATTACCTTTTTTTTCCTTTTTTAGGGTTCCTTTGCCAAATGGCAAAAAACGGAACCCTTATGGATTCGTCATGTCTGTCTGTCCGTCCGTATGTCACAGCCACTTTTTTCCGAAACTATAAGAACTATACTGTTGAAACTTGGTAAGTAGATGTATTCTGTGAACCGCATTAAGATTTTCACACAAAAAAAAGAAAAAAGCAATAATTTTTGGGGGTTCCCCATACTTAGAACAGAAACACAAAATTTTTTTTTCATCAAACCCATACGTGTTTTGTGTGTCCAAAGTGGTAAAATGATATAGATGTACATTACCATGTAAACTTCCATCGAAAATTGGTTTGAACGAGATCAAGTAAGTATTTTTTTTAATACGTAATAAATCGTAAACCGCAATTTACGTTTAACGAACTACAAGAACTTTTATATTATGTTACTTGCTGCTACGGAACCCTTCATGGGCAAGTCCGACTCGCACTTGGCCGGTTTTTTTTGTTATCCTATTTGGTGTGACTGTGGGCAAAGGTCCTTTTCTAATTTTCTTCGTGTCAGCCAGCATTTCTTAGGCCTGCCTCGATGACGTCACCTGTCTTTAAGCACCCACTGTGTGACGATCCTGCATTAGATTGAGCTTTGCATAATAATAAATTAAAAATAATGTTTACCATAGTCCCTTGGCATGGAATGTCCACCCAGGGCGCTCATACTCCAACATTTCCACTCTGTTCATTTGTCCGTAGTCCAGAACTCTTTGCCAGAACCTGCAATAATAAAACATCTTAATTATTGAAAATTCTGGTGTAGAAGTTTCAAAACATATTGGACAAAAAGTTCGCGCTTTTATAATGCTTTCAAGGCACTATAAAAGCACCTTCTAATGTTATACGGAGAAGTGACGCAAAAAAAAAAAACAATATGAATATTAAATTGGCATGAAAAAAACAAAAATGTGTTTATTCACTTACTTTTTTGCTATTAATGAGTAGGCATGTGGAATCCCACCAGCGGGACCTGAGGCACCCAAAAAACCATTTGCCTGAAAAATATAAAAGATAGTAGTTTCTAAAAACTTAAGTGCCTTATTCACCATACATCTTGCTGTACGCCCTGCCAAGGCCATGCACGATGCACAACACAAAACGACAGTGAATAGTCTTGATGTATGTGAATTATTATTATTATTTGCTCCCGCCAGACCCTAATAAATAACGGTTTTACATTGTCACTCACTATTGTGCTTTGTGTTATGCATATCAACTTATACTTAGGTAGGTTGCTAGGGCCTTGCTAAGATTTTAAAATACTGTAATGTGGCACTCCAGTGCTCTTAAGTACAAACCGCCACTGTTCATGGCAAACAAAGTTAAGCAAAATAAGGTTAAGTTAAGTTAAAATTAAAGGGAGTTCCCCCTTTAATTTTAACTTAACTTAACCTTATTTTACTTAACTTTGTTTTTATTTTTTATAGTGGTGGGTATTTCAACTGTCTACTTATTGCGGTTCATGAAATACGGCCTACTGACAGACAGACAGATGGACGGACAGCGGAAGCTTAGTAACAGACCACTTGGACCTGTTCGGGTACAGAACCCTAAAATGTTTATACTCACGTTTGGGTGTGCCATCAGTAATCTAATTTTTGCCTTGCAGTCATTCAATAAAGTCTTAGCATACTCATCGGTAAGGTTGAAGTACCCAGTAGCCAGATGAATTGTGGAACCTTCTGGAACTGAGGCTAGAACCTTCTTGGTGACCTGTTCATCTTGAGTAATGCCATACTCTCCCATTTGAATTAGAGGGAATATCCATGTGTCTTTAGTTGTTGCTGTAATTAGATATATTCAGGATTATTGTTTATGAGATAATGATGTGCTATTATATCCTGCACAAACAGTGAGTTAAAGTTTTAAAACATGTTTAACAAAATAACTTTTTTAAATGTAATTTGAGTTTGTGTCTAACTTTACTTACATGCAACATTAATTGGCATTACCCTTAGGGCCTATTTCACGATGTCCGAATAGCCACTACTTACCTAATAAATTCAAAAATGGAACAGAACTTGTATGAAATTATCTGCCAAGTAAGTTAATTGCAACTTATTCGTAGGTGGTGAAACAGGCCCTTATAATTAAATCATAAACACCTCACAGTATGACCAATATAATTTATTCATGTTAAAAATAAAATAAAACATACCATCAGAATCCTGTAAAGAGATCATTTTCGACATCTGCTGCCCCTGCCATCTTACCATGAAATCATTGACCTTCTTCCTCATATCTTGGATGAACAACTCCTTTGAAGCATACTTTCTTTCCTCTATTCCATTCTTTGAACAATGCTTACTGAAGTTGCTTACTTCATCTAAAATGCAAATGTTAAGGGTTGTTGGGTGTCTCAAAGACTCAAAGTAATTTACAAATCAATAAATAATAACATAAATATCATCATCCCCAATAATGCTAAGGTTGGCTTCCAGTCTAACTGGATGGAACTAGATACCAGTATTTTACATGGAGCAACTCCTTTTCTGACCTCCACCACCTGGTTACTGGGTAACACCCTTGTTAAGACTAAGGCGACTCACTGAACAAGACTGGTTGTCAGACTTTCGGTCTTCTGACTAGGACTACCCATAAATGACAGCCGGAACCTGACATGAATATACTCCACATAAATAATGTAGTGTAAACATTAATGACTCAAATAAAAAAAAAACAGATACTAATAACTTACAGTCATCATACCTATGAGTTCACTATAAAAATTCGCCAGGTCTGCATCCACAATCTCAATATAGCGATCCTGCCTTTTTCGGAAGTAGTCATTGGAATAATTGGCACCACTCAGCAACACTGAGTCATCTGCTATGTACAGCTTCATATGTTGTAGTCCTATGAGCTCGTTATAACGAGACGGTAAGACTTTCGACCAAGAACCATGTAATCTGGGTGTCTGGTACAAACTGACTGAACACTGGTTAGGGGCATCGTTTACAAAGTCTCGTAACTGAGTCACTGAGTTGACCTGACCCCGCGTACCGCGCTGATAATCTAAAAGAACTTTGAAATTCATATATTTCTTGTCTTCCAAGTTCTGTTTTGTAATATCTAAAAGCTTCTTTTCCATGGATCCAGTTCCTAAGTATAGGCTCGCGACAGATATTCTCCTGTTAGCGTTCTGAAATCTCTCGCAAAGGGTATCGTAAAACTTTTTAGGATCATTTATAACATTAATTTTACAAGCATTCACAGGAAAACATGGTGCGACACTGTATAACCAGTTGAAACAATTAAACTCTAACGGCTTGAACCTTATTGGCATATTACCGTTAAACAACATATTTAGCTATACTTTTTATTTAGTATAAAATTGCTCTCACGTAGAATAATACAAAAATAAATGTTTAAGATAAAATTAAATTGAAATCGCCCATTCGCAATAACGACTAATGTCAATGTCATGTGTCATGTTTATTTTCTTTGTCACATCGGTTGTCACTGTCATTGACAAACAACACTTTTTATAAATTAGCTTACAGCCTTTTAAGAACTGTGAATGTTTTGTAAGGACTCAAACACAGAGCATGTAACTTTAGACTCAATTTTACTGAGTCCGAAAGACCAAACTGAGTGGATTTTTCGACATTTTTGTAATGTATGTTTTGTTTGGTTCAGAAAATTCGACAACATTCCAATACAGTGTGAGCAAGCTTCACGTGTCAACGTGTGTCACTGACGCGACGACGGCGAGCCGAGAAAGTTGGCGAACTTAAAAACCGCGGACTTTAAGTTCGCATTTCTAGCATTGAACATAAATACTCTATGAGATTTCTGGCGACTAGGGTCGTACGCAGCCACCGCGAGATCTTCATTAATTTTACGAAGTGTATAGAGTGCCGCGAGTTTCTTGTGGCATTCTAGTGTCACTGCCTCGGCCCGGCTAGGGTGCCGTGAGCGTTGCATTGTCACTGTCACTTGTTATTTAGGTTAGGTTAGGTTAGAACTGTGACCACACAACGCACGAGCCGAGCGAGCGTAGCGAGCGGTGCCGCGGTAGCTGCCGGCGAAGTGCCAGGGTCCGTTTAGGCACAAGAGAATGTAATGTTTTGGGAATGTGGTGTTTTACAGCGATCTAACCTCGACAATCAAACAAAATACCAAGTGTCGTGACTTAGTGACAGTGACAATGACAATCCAATGCTTGCGGCACTTGAGCCGGGCCGAGGCGGTGTTACTAGGGTGCCTGTAGTGGCACTTTATCCGATAGGGATAGAGTGCCAATGGTGGCACTCTATACACTGCCAAATATTCGAACATTTTGTCACATTTTTTTACATAAAAATGAAGTAAAAGGTAGATACTGTCGCTAGAGTTTACACTTACAATATTCAAGTGTTGCATGCCGCCTACAGCCCTACCTATGAACATTGATAGGGCCATACCTTTGATTATATACATGTATATAATCAAAGAGAATGTATGTCATTAGTTCGATCAACAGGTGTGCGACATGTCATAACCTCGACAAGTCGTTTGTTCGACAGGTCGCTTGTGCGACAGGTCGTTACTTCGACAAGCAATGTACGTTGAACAAATATGGCTTCTAGATAATACGGTGCTCGGTACCGATGGCGCTACTACTTTTTACTCGACTGCCCCGGGGCAGTCAAGAAGAAGAGCGTGCCAAAGAAATAGACCCTACTTCTGTAGGGTTTATTTCTTTAGCCTAAACGGCTTGATGGATTTTAATATATGAGGTGTCGTTAGATTCATCTTAATTGTGGGAGTGATATAAGCTACATAATAAAATAATAGTTGATCAAAACTGAATTGCAACCTTTTTAGCACGGATGCTGATGAAGTTACAGAAGAAATGCGGGAAGAACTCATTGAATTTTAAAATGATAAAAACTGTAACGGCTCATTCGAATATAATTCACTTGAGAAGTTTTGGCGTAAAAAATTAATTTCTTACACGAAAATTCGAGAAATCGCCTTGTGCTATCTTATGATTTCCTCAACAACTTATTTATGTGAAAAAAGGGGGTTTGTGCTTTGTTGGTAAATAAAAACAAGGCCAGGAATCGATTGAAAATAATTGATGATTTGCTTGCAGCTTTGAGCAATACCAATAATATTGGTCCTAAAATTACCGAACTTTTGCAGATGCAAGCTCAAAAATCACATTAATTCAACATGTATTTAACTTTCTACAAAAAAATGTTATGTTTTCTTTTAAACTAGGTAATAATGTTAATGCGTGTTACTGAGTTGAGTTTTTGAATAAAGTTTATTTTCGGATTGATTCAGTTTATTTTTACACATTATTTTACACAAAAAATCGTGACTGTCGAATTAAAATTTAAATGAAAAGAGAAAATGATTCTTTGACAAGCCTAGAGTTATGGGATATCAAAATGAAGTACGTTGTACAAAAATATAAAAAGTAGTAGCCCCATCAGTATTGAGCCATAATGTTTTTCAATGTACATTGCTTGTCGAAGTAACGACCTGTCGCACAAGCGACCTGTCGAACAAACGACTTGTCGACCTTATGACATGTCGCACACCTGTTGATCGAACTAATGACATACACTCAATCAAAGACCCAAACATGCTCTGTGGGTAGGGCAGAGTAGAAAAATAATTACAAATAATTGAATAACACACAGGAGTTCATTTTATAAATCTGTTTATTGTGTTAAAATGTGATTATCATAAAAATATAAAAATATTTTCTAAAATACCCTCCTCGAAATTATGTGATTACTCTTTACAAGTCTTCTTTCAGTCTTTATAAGTAAATGTGTAATTATAGCTGTCTCATTTTAACAGGTATTGGGCTGATATTCCTCTTGAAGAATTTCGCCAGGCTCGATGCCGTAAAATATTTGACCTTCTTTGACGTAAGCCCAAGACATTCTTTTCGAGCTGAAGTGAACGCCAACGTCACCATCTTTTGATAACGTTATCGCTCCCGCAGTATTCCTCAGCCGAGAAGTCATTCCTATACAAACAAAAATACGGATTACAGTCGGACTCTCATGTTCAGTTCCGTATCATAAAATAGCGAATGAGCAAAAAATTTTTTTTTCGTGGGAAGTCCCCACATGTTCTTATATTTTCTTTAGAACAAGATCTCGGTTCCGATAACATGTAACGCTACCTAGTGTTTGCACTAAGTAGCAGTAGGAAGAAGGCACAAGGGAACAACCTACCTTTTACTGCAATTGTTGTAGCCGTGTTTGCATCTGTACCACACTCCATAAGCTTTATAATACTGTGTGCCAAACAATACTTCAGAATAGACTCCCCATGACCTGCAATAGGATGCAATATATTTATTTTGTATACAAAATTATTATTTTTTTACATTTTTACCACAGACTTGCATACCTGTAGTGGAGACACCGCCAATAAGATCGTCGGCGTAAGTTCCACTTCCAATTTGTGGCGTATCCCCAATCCTGCCAACTGCTTTTCCACTCATGCCACCTGTACTTGTGGCGGCTGCTATGTGACCTTGAGAATCTATGGCTACAGCACCAACTGTCCCCACTCCACCCTTGAAATTATTTTGGGACATAGGCATATAATGAACGTTTTACGTACCTATTCATTAGAATAATTTAATAACTGGTTACCTCATCTTTAGGTCCTATTTCTGTTCTCCCAAAATCTCCATGTTTCAAGAAGTTTTCTAAGGCTTTCTTTGCATTTTCACTTATCAATGATTCTGGCGGAATTGGTTTAAACCCCTGCAAATAAAAAAAAAATCGGTAAGTATCGAAAGGGGTTTGAAGATTTTGGCCCTATAATCAGCCACCATTTTGATTTTTTTTCAAAATCGAGGTGCACAATAAATTTCATATATTTGGATAGAGGACACTTATACAAACATAAAACTTCATATAACATAACATCATAAAGTGTCACGTTTCTGAGATATTCAAAGATAAAAATAACAATCGTTAATAACGAATTTATTTATTTATGTTGTAGTTACCTACTTCATGTTGATGTTATTTACACATGTATTAATTGACTACACCTAGTGGATAAAACATAAGATTTTTTAATCATATTCGGTATAAATAATATCATCCAAGAAGGCAGCGGGAGGCTGAATTGGATTTTCTTGGTGTCGCGCCCATGCCATGCACCATATAATACATATACCATATAACATACGTCCTCATTCGGCGGGGATATACATATATTTTTGTCTCTTTCGCTCTTAACTAAAATATTATAAATAATTAATACATGATGCAATTATGTTTTCATAGTTCAATATACTTATCTGAAGGGAAAAAAACACAAAAAAAAATAAAAATCCTTGTTTCGTGGTTCAGTTTTCGACTTATATTTCGGTGAATAACTCCGAAACCTGACGCTTTACGATATTATGTTACATGACATTTTTTGTTTATATAAGTGTCCTCTATCTAAATATATAACTTTCGTCTTTCACCGTGATTCTGAAAAAAAATCAAAATGGCGGCAACACGATAGGGCCACCCTCCACACAAAAATCTTCAAACCCCTTTACGTTAGTCATTCAGCTATGTGATTTTTGTTACCTTTTTTAAAGCAAATAGTTTCGCGCCCTCCCCTCCTAAAAGGGAATGTGGTGAGTCCGTAAGAACTTTATGAGCAATGCTGATAGGGTGAAGAAACTCCTTGACAAGTGTTACTCCACCAACATTCAAGTCCTGCCCACGCATGATGCTTGCTTCCATTTCGACTTCTCCTCGCAGGGTTAAAACTGATCCATAACCTGAACAGTGTTAATAGCAAATCATTAAAATACCTCGATTTGTAGGTTTAGAATTGAAATTATAACCAGAGAATAAGAGCTCGACTTCGAAAAAATAGACTGTGACTAGGAAGTGTTTGAACTTAAGTCATGAAAAAAAGAAGATGAGTAGGCAGTGGGCTGGGCACGAATTAGATGTGCATACAACCGCTAAATGATTGGTAAAAAAACATTACAATATACCTAAACATTAGAAAAAAAATACCAGCATTAAAGTTTTCATCTTTCTCCATAGATATAACAGCAGCTTCCACCGCATCCAAGGCACTGCCTCCATTCTTCAGGACCTCATATCCTGCTGTTACTGATGTCTTCATGCCGTCTAACTTGCCTTTCACCCGGCTTTGGGGAATATCCCCAGCTCCTCCGTGCACGATTATAATCGGTTTCATTTTCGGAACTCGATTTGCTGACTTCTCACGAATGCAACTTGCGCCTAATGTGTGTGCTTGATAAACTCTATAAATAAATACATTGTATGACAGTTTAGTAACGCGACATTATCTATTCGACGTTCGATAACAATGTTAGTATTATTTACTTTAGACTCTACTTCCATTGTTCGTATCTATAGGTATACACCATATTATTCTTGTATGTTTGTACAAGTTTGCAAGTTGAGATGACATTATTGAACAAGATAGTCGAGGGTAATAAAATTTATTTCTATCTGATAATTTTAGTATGAATAAGATAACTACATGTTGTTATGTGGTTGTTATCAACAAACACTCTTATGGCATGCTTATGGCTAATTTAATTGATGATGTTATTTACGCTAGCTACTGTCGCCAATAAGCGATTTTAGCTGAAGGTGGGGAAATCTTTCCTTCTGTTTTATCAATGAGTTTCTAGAGACGTGTTTATAACCAGAAAAGCCTAAGTCTCAGATTTTTACATTGATGCTGTTCCGGTACAGCCAGCAATAGATATACAAGTTCTGCTCTACTTTTCAAAAGTTTCAGAAGAGATTTTAATGAAAACTTGCAAATTATTAGTGGTCTGTAAAAGTGATCCGTACTTTGTGAACTAACTATGATTCTACGTTATGAATCTAAATATTGAATCATCAAAATTTCTTAATGATCAGTGACTCAAGATTAGACTCCAAAAGTTTGATCTTGAGCGCTACATTATTTCACACATAAATGCATCTTTAAATTATTTACCCACATCAAACATAATACTTTCCAATGAATAGATTTGAAAATGCCGCTTTTTGTTATCATTTGCCTCCGCGAATGACAGTAAAAATATTCTTGTATAATTCACAGATTTAACGCTTGTTTGTCTGGACAACACAACTTTAGATTTTCACAAGTTGTTAAAATATTGAAGACATGATTATATTTAATAGTAAAAGCACAAAGTTATGCCACAAACCTTGTTGTTGTTAAGTTGTTGATCTTGACAGGTTGATTCGGTTGAGAAACCACGTAGTACTTTTTAACATACTGAAAATAGAAACAAAAGGAATGAAATGAATGAATTAGATTCATCCGAAGCTGCAGCAGAGATCCGAAACCTTGCGGATATTTACGGTACATCAGTAAGTTTATCGAGAATACTCATAAGAAAAGCAATACTTCCAAGCTTAGCTCCAGTTGGCTGAAAAGACAAAGTTCCTTGCCAGATTTTTTTTTTATGTACGTGAAAAAAAAACAACTTCAACCATTTAACGAAATAAAAATGGTGGTTGAAAGTTTATGTGAAAATCGTATGAAATCATTTTAAAAATTATTTAATCTAGATGATTATTCCATAGTATTAAAAAATGTCCACTCCCGTGTCCAATCGTAAATACGGTGCCCAAAAAATACGTTTAACTAGTGAGTGCCCTGTTATCCAACCATTTCCGCTACTTGGTGTGAATATTTTGCTTCGATTATGTCTAAATTCTTTGTAATTAACTCGCTTATTTATTTTGTTTTTAGTTCTATGTGCAAGGAATTTAGTCAGGAGGGATCTTTTTCGTAAGTACTATTTCCCTTTGTATGATTATTAGATTAATTCAAAACTGAGTACAGTGTATCTTCAAGGTGAGATTCATACGACCTGCGTTGAATTTATACGAAAACAATAAGTCTGAACTAACTGCGTCGTATTTTCAGCTTACTCCAACTATGTTTGGACTCATAAATACTCTGCCTTATCACATTAATGATCATTGCTAAATTATTTTAGGTTTGCCAGACCCCTTTGCAAAAATCTCTGTAGATGGCAGTGGACAGGTGTATTCTACTAATACTGTGAAAGCAACCCTCGATCCCAAGTGGAATACACACTACGATCTTTATCTAACCAAAGGAGACGGCATTACAATTAGGTAAGTTTGATAGTTACTGTAGGTACATAATTTATATGTGTTGATGAGTCCTCGAGCAATTAAGAGCTTCGTGTTGTCCCTAATTAGGTATGAAATATTTTGTATTAAGTTTCTTGCTCAGAATTGAATGACATACATTTCTTGATCATGTGTTATATTGGTTGGCAGAGTTGTTTATGTCTATAAAATAATAATATATAAAATGTAGCACAAAGTCTAACAATACAGTCCTATGACTAGATTATAATATTTGATTAAGATTGTTATTCTTAGTATACGACTATCTGTGCAATGTTCAAATAATATCTGTGTAGTAAGTTGACCTATATACTGTTTCATTGCTTATCTTAAGTGATGCTTATCAATGATATTTGACATTGCACATCAGATCATACTAAAGTGAAAGTACCACTGAGAATGGCACAGTGAATCTCAATTTACGCGAATGCAGGAACTGATGACAAGCGTAATTATTATTTTCATGCTAAAGTTGTACTTTCACCACTTCAGCATCATTAATGGACAATTGAGGAAGTAAGCTGACCATAAAATAGTAAACAGTTATTATGCCTCACTAATTGACTATAATTAATTAAAGACGGTACAAATGTGCTTCTTTAGGATAAAAAATTGTGTGTTTGTTTGGATATTCAACAAGGATTAGAACCCACTCCAACACAGTTAGGTCTATTGTTAACTAGCTTCTGCCCAGACTTTGTCTTAGTTTTCTAGGATAAAAGTATCCTATGTGTTAATCTAGGTTATAAACTGTCAGTGTGCCAAATTAATATCATTTAAATTCATTCAGCTGTTAGAGTAACTAACATCCAACCAACTATACAAACTTTCTCATTTTATAATATTAGTAGGATAGTTAATCTATGCTGGTTATCACTCAGACCAAAAGGATTTCAATATATTTCATCATACATGCCTCCACCACATATATCACAATGCTTAGAATGTAGTATCAAATATGTGGAAAATGCACAGGTAAAACAATATGGAAAGAAAAATAATTTCCTTTAAGACACATAAGAGATGAGTTTGTCTCTTGAAAGTTATTTTATTACGGACCAATAAAGGACTACAGTCCTTTGCAAAGGAAAGAAATGATTTACAACGTCTGAAAAATGAGATCTAAGCATCTGTTGTTTGATTTTGTAGTAAATTATTTGATTTACAGTGTATGGAATCAACGCAAAGTCCACAAGAGACAAAATTCAGGATTCCTTGGTTGTATTCGAATTCAGCCATCTACTGTACACAAATTGAAGGACACGGGATGTAAGTTCAAATGTTCTATTTTTGTTCATTGTGTCAGGTCACTTTGGTGTTCATGAAACTAATGAATGTGTGATCTTGAGTATCATGTTCCATCCAAATATGGCCCAGAATGTGTAGTTCGATAGTGTGTCTCATATTCAGTTTGAAACTGTTGGTTACTCAGAAAACATTTTGTTTATCAAGCTGTGGTTATTCATGTTACCAAACAATAGAAATGAAACATTTTGTTCCTCAATGTAAACAGAAGTGATAAAAACTTTTTATTGCGAAGTAAATTAGTTTTGTTCACTTCACGTAATTTTCAGCTTCCTGTAATACCGAAAGAGATTGTGAATCAAATTGCGGAATTCAATGTTACCTCTCGGTTCCTTTTCAATGACCTTTAACTTACAAGTTTTTAAATGAAGAAGATTTTTATTGACATACTTTTTCGACTCTTAAAATCTATTAACATTTTATAGTACTTTAAAATGTTTAAAAACAGAATGTGTATTATATTTGAAGATACCTCTAAAAATGATGATGTTTCATACAGACCAATGCCTGGAGCTATGCGAGGAGGGTTCAGGCGAGACATTTGGCGTTCGGGGACAAGTGATCGTGTCACTAGTATCCCGAGACGCGGCGCGCGGTGAGCCAGCGACCGCGGCCGGCGAGGGTTCACCTCTGGCAGTGGTCGGCCCGGCCGGCGATGTGCGGACGCCCCGTGACCCACGTGACCCGCCGCCCGCACAAAATGGGACGAGGAATCCATTGCCACAACACTGGGAGGAGAGGTTCACATCTAGTGGAAGGTTAATATTGTTTTATATGTGTTTGTGACCGGAGAAGGCTTGTTTCTTGATGTTATTGTGATGTACAAATGCTTAGCTTTTACGGGACTCATCACCATACACGAAGGGGTAGTTTACACGTGGGCAAGCCAACATGTTTTTTTTGTTCATATTTTTTGTTTTGTGCTTCACCCAGACCTAGCATGTGATTTGAATGCTGAGAATAAATACATGCAACATTCTTATAAAATATTCTAAGAATTATGAGATCACTGTCCGCATATTTCTATAGCAATATTGGTCTAGATGCTGTAGTGAAGTAGGTAACAAAACTCAAGAAACACAACATTGACCATTGTAGAGCTTACTACGTCAACCACGCGTCCCGCCGCACCCAGTGGGAGCGGCCCACGTGCCCGGGCTCGCCCGCGTCGCCGGCGGGCTCGTCCCCGCCGCCGTCGCCGACGCCGGCCGCGACCCCCCCCACCCCCGCCTCCCCGGCGTCGCCCTCGTCGCCCTCGTCACCAGTATCACCATCCTCCGACACAGACGTCAATCATGCCACTTCCATATCTTTGAGGTTTGTATTCATTTTGTGTTCTTGTGTTTTCACTGTTAGAATGTTCATGTTAAGGGGAATGCACCGGGGTAGCGAAATTCAAACATTCTTGTGTTTTTTGCTATTTGTATTGATGATTTGAATGATTATAACACAACCTAACATCACGCCTGTATTCCCCGAAGGGTCAGGCAGAGGTGTACCTATAGTACACCCATATTTCGCCAGTTATGTTTAAACCCCTTTTAATAATGAGGGGCGAGCCTATTGCCATCAACCGGGCACAAATCCAGATTAATGATTATAATTCTGTTAATAAATATTTGTTACGGCCGCGAATTATATTTTGATCAACCGAATAACGACATACCAATTGTAAAAAAAAATTGAATTTTGCGGCCTACCCTGGCGCTATCGGCTTAAGTTTTGTAGATGTTTGTGTATATGTAAACTATTCTGTTATGGTGGAAGTTCACGTAACTGAGCTTTGTAAGAGGCAAGCAATCAATGCTTCGTAAATTGTAACGCAGATATGAGAAACGAATTCGGTAAAAGAATACTAGACATAATGTCCCCTCCTTGAATAAAAACCTGAAATTGTCATTGAAAAGCTCGTTTCATGACTGATCTTATTCAATGTCAGTTGGTCTCTAAACAGAAAAAAGTTAGAACTCAAACAAAAACCTATTTAGTTAACACAACAATGTAATTGCGGTACGGTCCAAGGCCAGTCCTATTGTTATTTTCATTGATTCATGGTAAACGGAGTCTGTGTTCGTTCACTGATCAAGTGGTGAAGTTAACTTCGTTTCCAGCATCATTTGAAGTTTCAATTGTTTGACTGTATTTTTTTAAGAATATAGAAAACTCCTTTTTCTTTCCCTTTTTTTATTAAACTTACTGCTATAGTTTGTCCGAAACCGCTGTACCTACCGCTCATTCATCAGTGCAGGCCGCTCATTCGTCAACCCTCACGGGGTCCGCCTTAGGAATGAAGGCGGTTTCAGTCAAACTATATTAAAAAATGCACGTCTCCACTTATAATGCAACTAGACAGTAGTAGTTAGATTACACTAGATCCATCAGTTGCTTAAGAATGTGAGCAAAAAAATTATTAAGTGCAAAAAGTCCTTTTCAATTTAAAATGTATTTGCTTGTTGTAGACCAGAGCCACAGCCGCAGACGGCGGTGCGGTCGCGCATCCCGACGGCGGCAACTCCGCCCGCGGGTTCGGCCGCCGGCAACCCGTCCGCGGCAACCACACCCTCTACGCCTATTGCTGCCACTGACCTACCGCCCGGCTACGGTAAGAAATAAGTCCTATGATTACAGAAGTATAGTTTGTCATGGAAATGATTTACCACAGAGCACCATTATAGTCTGTTTCAAAAGTATCTGATAACAATGTAAATTCAAAA
Organism: Conistra vaccinii; assembly: GCA_948150665.1. NCBI lineage: Eukaryota > Metazoa > Arthropoda > Insecta > Lepidoptera > Noctuidae > Conistra > Conistra vaccinii. The sequence continues at coordinate 8,956,929 of OX411323.1, read as the reverse complement.
TATTTTATTTCACATAAACCTAACGTTTCATAAGTGCCCTTGTGCACTTATGAAACGTCAGAAGCTAGGTGCACGGTTCCAAATGGTCGTTTTCTACGGAGAAGAGCCGGCAAGAAACTCCACGGTGTAAACAAAAAGATCAGAAAACATACCCATGCACCGTGGTTGCCAATTTGTATTGCAGAAACTTGAGTGATTTGGTTGTTTAAACCCGAAATTCTAATTTTAAATCACCAGATGTTTTGCATGTGACAATTGAAGTTAATTTTTGGTAAAGGTGGTGGAATATAAAGTTGAAACATTCTAAAATGTGTTACTAATTTACTTAAATTCCCATTTGTTAGTGATTGTGTAAGAATTTAACCTGAACAGGGTTTGTTTACCTTTTTGTCAGATACTTTTGATAATGATGATGATAATGACACTACCACGCAATATAGTACACCCATGTTATTATTTTACTATCATGTTTTGTTAATTTCACTCCCATAAACAAACAAACCATATTGTTTATTGTTAGAGATTACTTCACTATGCATTAAAAACATCTATATGTAACATGTATACTTGTCTTTGTAGCCATTCGTTAAAGACACAGAGCGTGAAAAACAATGACAATTTCTTATGAAACATTTAAAATCCCTATGAAACATTTAAAAGCCTTTTTCGCTTCATGTCCCTTTTCGCTTCGGGCCACGAAATGACGATTGCTGGTTTGAACTTTCACAACAAAAGAGGTAATTTGTGCCTATCTTGTTAGTATTATCCTTTTACAAAACTGGGACACAATAGAGTATAAAAAAAAAACCTGTGGGAACAGAAGACATTGACTTTTCTTTGTCAAAAGCCTGATCATTATCGCATGCTATACATGATTTCATGAAGGATGTATTACTCATGATAACATTAATTTGTATTCAGTCCATACCACGATCACCTAACAATGATATAGTATAACGACACACATTGTTACCGCCTCATTAGTCTAGTTGTCGCAAGTGCGGCTGCAAAGTACGAGGCCTTGAGTTTGGTTCCCAGGTCAGTACAATTGGATTTTTTATCATTGAATAATTGATGAATAGATTCTCGGTACCCAGTATAAGGTGATTCAAACAACCTCGCGACCTTTGTCGACATCAAATAATAGAAATGTGACAATATCTTTGACAGTGGCGGATCCAGGGGTTTAAGTGGTCATGGGGGTCATGACCCCCCCCTGGGCTGTGTCTAGGTCGACCACGGATATTTTTTCTAATCTCATTGAAAAATTTTATCAAATAAATACTGTATGATATTGCCGCGTAGGATGTGTTTGCCACATTATGACTTATGGTTATGAGTGGAAATGAAACCGTGCTCCTAAGCTTCTGACGTTTCATAAGTGCCCATGTAGGTTTATCTGAAACTAGCAACTAGACGTAGAAATTAAATGCCCCAGAATAGTATCAAGACAAACCGCCCCTGGCCCCTGGCATGGCAAGGGAAGGAACACGGGTGGGTTCGCCCTTCCGCTCCGCCCAGAGCGGGAGAAGTCATTGGATGATTTCCCACCCAAAAAAAAAAAATAAAAAAAAAATAAAAAAAAAAAAGGCGCACGGTCCTGGCGGCCGCTTATATCTTAAGAAGTACTTTTTAATTATATCCCAAACATGGTCAAAAATATTCAGTAAGCCGATGTTCGCACGGACGCGACGTGTGAAAAAAATCGCCGTGATAAAAATTACGGCGATTTTTTTTCGCGTACTTATTGGATTTTCGACGCGCCGCTTAGCGCCGAGAGTTGAATATCCAACAGTGTGTTTTCTAGCCGCGCTGGGATACGCGGTGAATGCACGCTGTTGGATTCTCAATGCTCGGCTCAATACCGAGAGTTGTAAAACCAGTGTACGAAAAAAAATCACCGCGATAAAAACACGTCCTTGCGAACGTCGGGTAAGAAGTAGTTTAAAGAAGGAGGCTGAGGATGAAAATTTTCGAGTTCGCTTCGCTCGCTACATCCTCGGACTTTCTACATATGTCGACAAAAGACAACAAAGACGAAGAGAAGAGACGTGTCCTATTTCTGTATGACTTTTAAAAAAAAAACCTTCCCTACACGGTGGTATGCTAAACCCCCCTGACTCGAAGGCTGGATCCGCCCTTGATCTTTGATGAATATTAGAATAGAATTTTTAAAGCTGCATACAGTAAGTTCTTTTCCGAAGGACCTTTCAGAAAGTGCTTGTAAAAAATGAGTGTACTACACCGCATACAAGCTACTAGTAGTGATCATCATGATAAACCCGACTGAATTAATACACTTTAAACAAATACAAATATTAACTCAACTTCAAACAATAGACTCGTTCATAGAAGCTACAGAATCTAGAGGTTCTCTTTAGGGTCTAGATAGAGAGAACTGGTAGGAGAGTAAAGTACTGTATGTAGGCTTTTGCCTTGCAGTGGGACAATACGAGACAATAAAAAAACTATCTACTAAATATATTCTTACTCATGCAATCAATTACTGATTGCTTGAAATTTTCGTAAGTGTTTCTTCCATAATGAAAGTGAGCACTAAGGAAGGGTTTTTCAAACTCATAGGGGTTGTAATTTTATACCGAAGTACGTCATTTTTGTCTAATTGTGCACATGGCTTTTGTTGTATTCATATTTTTTATAAAGAACATACATAACATTTCCATTTGTACATTCCAGAGATGCGCACCACGGCCCAAGGCCAGGTGTACTTCTACAACGCCGGCACGGGCGCGTCCACGTGGCACGACCCGCGCGTGCCGCAGCACCTGCGCCACTGCGCCGCCGCGGCCGGCCCGCTGCCGCCCGGCTGGGAGATGCGCCACGCGCCGTCGGGCCGCCCGTACTTCGTGGACCACAACAACAGGACCACGCAGTTCACGGACCCCAGGCTGGCGCTGTCGGCTAGACTTGTGAGTGTTCTTGGATTCCTTTTGGTTTAAAACCGTCGCTGGCGACCAGCTGGGAGTAGAGACACGCTCCCTCATGACGACCTTCATGGGCCATAATAATAGAACCACGTAGTTCATTGACCCCAGATTGGCGCTGGACTTGTTCTTTACTTCGACATGCTTGTGACAAAGTGCCACCGCCTTGTTCTTGGCTAGTTTCCGGGACTTACTAATTTGGTGGGCTTCTTTGTTTTAAGTAGCCTTCTGCCTTATCCTTTACAATAAAATCTGTAAGATAAGTAATATCACAACAACTAACATGAAATTCAACAGCAGATTTACAAAATAATCATGCTTCCAGAATCCGTGGATTAATTATTAAATGATATCCATCATGATAACTGTTATCAAAGTGGATCCTCACCTCATCACAATCGCATTTCCAGCCTCAACCCGACCCGGCAGTACCAGCGACACAGCCGGCAGTAGCACCGCCCGCGCCGGCCGCAGAGCCGCTCGACTCAGACGCCCTGCCCAAATACAAGCGAGACTTGGCGGCCAAGGCAAGGGTGCTGAGGGCTGAGCTGCAAGCACTGCAGCCTCAGACTGGGCATTGTAGGATAGAGGTGGGTTATTATATCGAAGAAATAGAAGTAAAAAAAAATGTTTATTCTGCAGAAATACAATTATACATTCCACATTTATAAACAGTAATAAGCCGAAATCCCTGTATTCGAAAGAAAAATAATAATTTAAAAGTTGAAAGTTACCATAATTAAATATATTTTTTTTATAAATTCGAAAATGAGTTTGTTTATTTGTTTGTTACGCTTTCACGCTAAAACAGCTGAACGAATTTGGATGAAATTTGGCATATGGGTAGACCATGACCTGGAAAAGGACATAGGATACCTTCCCGATATTCCAAAACGATCGAGACTTATGCTCCTGTAATTACACCAACACCCATTCCTTTCAAAACATGGTTTAATTATAATACCATTCTCATCTTAACTTCCTAAAACTTTTATTTCACTTATTCACTCATTCAATACCAACCAATGAAAATAAATCAAACTGCAGGTATCCCGTAACGAAATACTAGAGGAATCGTACCGGCTCGTAATGAAGTTACGAGGCAAGGAGCTGCGAAAACGTTTGCTGGTGAAGTTCCGCGGCGAGGAGGGGCTGGACTACGGCGGCGTGGCGCGCGAGTGGCTGCATCTGTTGGGGAGGGAACTGTTCAACCCGCACTACGGATTGTTCCAGTACGCGAACGCAGGCGACGACCGATACTCGCTGCAGATTAATGCTGATTCTGGGGTAAGGACCTTCAAATTGCAGATCATCAACATCATTATTTCAGCTGAAAGACATCCACTGCTGGACATAGGCCTCCCTCAAGTATCGCCATTTCGTTTGGTTCTGTGCTGGTCGCATCCATCCGGATTCCTGCAGCTTTCAGAAGGATCCACCTTGTGGGAGGCCTTCCGTCGCTACGTCTTCCGGTATGCGTAAATTGCAGATCGTTATTGTAATATCTGAATTACTAAGAAAGTAATACTAGGTACTTTATACAATTTAATAACATGGTACTTTAATAGCCTTTAAAAAATTTAACAGTTATAGGTAACAGTAATTTAGCAGTTATAGGTAGGTGGTAGGTAGGTAGGTTATGGGTTACAGAATTGTGCTCCCTCATATACGACAGTCGTTCTATCGTAGTTTGTTCTCGGTGCTCTTAGCCTGCCTAGTCATGCTTCCAGTCATCACCACCATAATAATTAATTGCATACTAAAAATCATACAAAAATTCATCTATTTACTTTCTCGCCTTGGGAGCGTCACAGTTCCCAATTATATGATTTCATAAAATTTTCTTTGCACAGGTGAACCCAGAACATCTTTCATACTTCCACTTCGCGGGCCGCATTCTCGGCGTGGCGTTGTTTCACGGACACCAACTCGACGCAGCGTTCACTGCGCCGTTCTACAAACAGTTGCTCGGCAGACCGATCACACTCCGCGATATTCGTGACGTAGATCCTGAACTACATCGCTCGCTGTCCTGGATGCTGTAAGTACACTGAACATTAAATAAAATTGCAAAAAATGGATTTACAAATGTAGTGATTTTATGCTAGAAATTATTTTGTTTTATCATAAAACACACTTAAGACACTCGACATTCGTGTTTTCTATCAGTGAAAACAATTGTGTAATCAGATTAGACGTTCTAGAAACATACGAAAAGAACCACTACCTCATTATGACAGTATTATACTTTTAAGATCTATACTAATATATTTCGTTATGATTCCAGGGAAAACAGTATTGCTGGCGTGATCGACACTACTTTCTCAGTGGAATGCTCGTCATTCGGCGCAGTGCGCAGCGTGGAGCTGCGGCCGGGCGGCACCAACGAGCCCGTGTCGGACGCCAACAAGCGCGACTACGTGCGCCTGTACGTGGCGCACCGCTTCACGCGCGGCGCCGAGCGCCAGTGGCTGGCGCTGCAGCGCGGCCTGGCCGACCTCGTGCCGCCGCAGCTGCTGCGGCCGCTGTCGCCGCGCGACCTGCCGCCGCTGCTGGCCGGCCGCGCCGACCTGGACCCGGCCGACTGGCGCCGCCACACGCGCCTCAAGCACGTGGCGCCCGACGCGCCCATCGTGGGCTGGTTCTGGGAGATCGTCGAACACTTCGATGCGGAAATGCGCGCTAGGTTGTTACAATTCGTCACCGGGTCCCGGCGCGTGCCGCTGGCGGGCTTCCGCGCGCTGCAGGGCTCGACGGGCGCGGCGGCCCCGCGGCTCTTCACGCTGCACCTCGTGACGGACGCGTCTCCCGACTCGCTCCCGAAAGCCCACACTTGTTTCAATCGTCTCGACTTACCTCCTTACCCAAATAAGGAGAAACTCCACGATAAACTCAAACAGGCGGTGCTCGAAACGGCCGGCTTTGCCGTCGAATGATACCGATATGATTCGTACGTGGGTCTTGCTTACTATATAATATAAACAAGGATATTTAAGAATTTAATTGAAAATGTGTTCATTTAAAATCTGTCGCCTTTCAGAATTTTATGTATTTCGGAGGATTGTGATTTTACGGTGTAAATATTGCTGCAAATTGTGAGTACTAAAGAAACTAGTCTGGATTGTATTGAAATAAAGACAGTTATAATGAGACTGAGGAATTTCTGGATGAGATGTCATGACAAAATTGTTTTGCTGAGGAGCTACATTGAAGACAATTTAATGCTTTTTCAAACGATTAACATTATGATATGAAATCAGGCCATGGATAGAACTCATTTATTTTAAAGCACTAACATACTTAGTTTAGGCCTTCTTTTTCTTATGCTGCTAAAAAAAATTGTATTTACCTACAAATCAACTATTACAAGAATGAGTGGACCTTTGAAGAGGTGTTGGTTGCACGTAAGAGGAATTTATGCACATTTAATCGCTATATGGCTAGCTATAATAACGCTCAAATCTATGTTGTTTATTTACTTTTCTTAATTTAGTCTTAACTTCATCAGCATGTATGATCTATTTATTAACACCAATATTTCCAGTGAAGCAAACATTTATTGGGCTTCCGTATTTCTTCAAGTTAAATAATATAAAGCAATAGCAATGTTACAACAGTAGTTTTCGTATCTAAGTCGAATTATAAATATAACGGCATAATAATATAAGTTCTATTTTGCATGTACAAAATAGATGATAATGAATTAGGTATTTGAAATATTTTTGTAGAATATATTTGTATATAATTTTAATAAATCAGTACAAATGAAAAAGTATGCTGACATTATACACGTGTACTTTAGCATTGTAATTCTTTTGATTTTCGAAATTACGTGAAGGCGAATGCTCATGCTTTGGTGCCTTATTATGTTATTATATAAACATAAGTATTGTATTTTCGATGTCAAAACGTAAGTGAATGATTTTATTATTTATGACTGAATATTCCGTTTTATTCGACTTCAAACAACTTCCGATTATATGAAATGTGTATGATAATAATCTTGTATTTTAAGGATAATAACTCGAAAACGACATTATTTTTAATCAAGTTTGTATTATCTATGTGTTGGCAAACATTTACTTTTGTTATTAATTTCGATCAAATATGATATTCCGAGTGGGAGTCACGTCTCATCTATTGAAGTTTTTTGCTGAAAATAGACACAGTCAATTCCATAATGATAATATTTTAAAATATTGAGTATGCAGTTACTAATCTGGATAACTGACGTGACTGTTGCTAAGCCTAGAATTATATTATAGTGTTTATAAGAAGGATCAGTGCCTTTACCTGTTAAAATAAATGACTCTAATTATAAAGCAGCGACTGTCTAGTGATATAAAACTATTTATTAGTGATATGAATATTTAAAATTATAACTATTACATTATTTTTGCAAAATAGTTCGATTTTCATTTCTTGCAGCTATAGAGAAATATTCTAACACACACACCTGACTGCGGTTAACAATAATGTTTGTTTATCACCCTGTCCCTGTCCATTCGTAGACTCATAGTCACTAGCGCCACACCTGCCGAACGTTCCGCGGCGGAACGCTCCGTCGCGTCATATTTCTATGGACGTAACGTTCGGCTGATGTGTCATAGGTAACTTGAAAAACATTAGGAGCGGAGTCAACCGAACGTTCCGTCGCGGAACGTCCGGCAGGTGTGGCCCGACCCTAATACCCTGGGCTCGTAGTCCATTGCTGCACAAGCCTAAGCACAGAACATATATACTCTACGAGAGCCTAAGCCACAGCGCTCCACAGCATGGCCTGAGCAACTGAGGTCGATTTTGGTCACTTTCATTCATTCACATAACAGCTTTGCTAAACCTATGGTCATCTTTCCATCTAGCCTGCTTCAATAGACTATTCTAAGTGGTCAGTACTACAGACAGCAGTATACAGATGGTATACAGTATATATTAGAGTTAGGATCGCCTTAAGGTGAAAGCGTCAGGGTAGCCCGCGAAATTCAAATTTTCTTACGTTTTTTGCAATTTGCAGGTCAGTATCAGGTATATTGATCTAAATATGATTTGCGACCGTATCAAATGTTTATTTATAAAATTATAATCATAGAAATCATCAATACAACTCTATAAGTTCATGTAATCCCGTTGAAGGACTATTTCATGAAATTATGACATTTGGGGATTATGCTAACCTAAGGAGTTGTATTGCTGATTCTAATGATTATAATTCTGTAAACCCATATTGGTTACGCTCGCAAATAATATTTTAATCAAGATACAACCTGACCTGACACTGACCTGCAAATTGCAAAAAACCAAAGAAAATTTGAATTTCGCGGGCTTCCTTGGCGCATCCCCCTTAAGTCAGAGAATGAATGATTGAATGACACATTAAGCAGGTCACAGAATATAAATATTTCTTTGCTGTTGTAAGGTAGATGAGAATAAAAGTTTAAAAATCTTGAAATAACTGGATTTATTTCCTATCTTTATCTCAATATAATTTAAAGCATGGTAATGTGAAAGTAGTTTACTAATAAAATTATTCATTATTAGTCAATGTGAAGCATGTGTCGACTGTCGACCTCGGAGTGTGAATGACATTATCGACTTTTCACTGCGAGCCGCGCGCGGCATATCCTGTAGTGTGTGTGGAAATAGTATTAGTAACAACACTAATCCACAACCACATAAATAAATCGTTGCTCACGCATGCACCACGCTACTGTAGTCTGTTGTGTTTACTTGCTTGCTCTGCGTGTAATCCTGTGAAGTGCTTCTATAGTTATTAAAATAGCGAAGTCTTTGTTTGGGTTGTGACTCGCTTTCTTTCAAAATGCCTACGAGTGCGGTGTATCAGCCTACCACAGTGACCTATGAACAACAACCCACGGATCAGCGTTGGAACTGTCCCATGAGCTACTTCTCTCGGCGTATGGCTTCTAGCTGGAACCGGGCAGTATGCATGCGTGTTGGATTATGTTTGGCGGGCAGCACGTTATTTATTATCGGTGAGAAAAACATTTGCGTACATAAGAATCAGAATAATTTTTGTTGTAGGCTTGTTGATGAAACGCAATCTGAATCATAAGATTGCATAAAACTGCAACACCTGAAGCATGTTTCATAAGTTACTAACATATTACGTGAATTAATGTGTACAGTGTTTTGTTTTCATTAGCAAATGCATTTCATTGGTACCCACTTTATCACTCATTGTTGTAGTGGTAATTTCCAATAACTATTGTGTTTTGCGAACATTTCGTTGCTGAGAATGAAATGAAATGTTTCATTCTATCTTTTTATGAAAATTTCTTAAAATATTGTAGTAAGTACTAAAACCTACATTTTCATAAATCTAATGGGAATCTAATTAAAAGGATTCACAGAATAGTAAATTAAAATATATCAGGCCAGATTTAAGTACTTTAAAATCTTTTGACAAAAGAGTTTCTTTATAAACTAAAATATTTTCGGGAGTAAATTGCCTTTTTGTTCTAAGTTCATTTGTTTTCATTGAAAGCTGATATCACCTGATAATCCTGATATCCATCAATTCTATTAACAAGAATCATGTACCTATTCAATTAAAAAAACTATTTTGTTGATGAATTGTTTTCAGGAAGAACATGATGTATTTTGAAGTTAATCTGTTCTTTTTATCTGATAACATTCTAATGTATTGATCCTTATCTCTTACTGCTGTTACATGGTTATCATGAATCGGAAAGCTTTTATCATGTTCCTGTATTAGCAATGTTCCCGTTTGTTTATGTCTTATCAGGACGGGACCCCTTAGCAAACCAGCACAACCTTAGGAACAGATAACATTATGTACATATCAATATAACCCAACATTCTATACTAATTCTAACTTAGCTATCAGACAATAAGTTCTCAGGTTTAATTTTTAAAAGCTGCTGATAATACATTGACTGTTGTAACTGTGACTAATTGTTAATTTATTTCATCCCTATCAATAAAGATTGATCTTCCAATGTGTTGCAAACCATGCTAGAGGCAATTAGTATAGTGACTCAACCTCTGTCTGTATCTTCTTACCTATAGTTTACTTTTTCTGTTCTTTCAATTTTGTCAATGCCATGACTCATACCCTTAATAAAATTATAATTCGATTTTTAATCCCAGAAACTAATTTGACAGGTGCAAATGTCAAACTTCAAATTGACAAAACAAACAACAATCACTTGAAATATTGAGTGAAATATTAAGTCTCTGCGAAACCACAGATGTGGCGAAACAAACCTTAGAAATCAATCTTCTTAATTCATTATATTTTGGAAGGTATTTAATAATACTATTGTATTATATATTATTATATTTAATAATCCTCACCGACAAGAACAATGTCATCGGCAAACAGCATGCACCAGGGTGCCCATAGATAATACACTTAAAGAGGGTGCCTCTTCCTGTATGTCCGACGTCAGGGCGTCCATATATTTAATAATATTTAGATACAAAATAAATTAACATGTTTTTGATGTAGTCAAGGAAGGTCCCCAGAATCAAAAATGTTTTTATTTTACCAATTCTTTAGAATAATTCCTTGTACCTACTGAATTAAAATATACCTTGGCTAGGTATGAATCAATCTGGGACATGCATGGTATAAGGTATTCAGGTGTTGCAATCATTACTACCTACGATTCATTCAATCAGACCTTTTGCTACACCACGCCACCTACCTAATTATACCTTTTTTGTCATTCATAGCATATTACTATGTAAAACAGCAGTAACGTCGTCACCTACCACTTCAAGTGGAAATCATCCTCAGTTTAAACTAGGTTTCCTTATAAAAATGATGGACTGTCTGAAAGATGTTACTGGTAGAAAGGGGGTGACTACCGAGATGACGACTAATAGAGAAGTACCTATCAAAGAAAAAGACATGTTGTCCCCAAATAAATTAAGGACAAGGAGAATGATAAATATTACGAATTTACGACGATCGTTTCTTGGATCGCTCGCGTCGTTACTCAACTCAACAACGTCGGCACATCATAATAATTCTCTGAAATGAACGATGGCCTTCTACTTCTCACTTGTAGTAAATTATTACCGTTCATAATCAAATCTGCTTCCGCTGGTACCTACCTACCTGCTTATTTATTTATTCGAGAGTCGTAACTATTCCTTATGTACTCACGTACACAATTATTATGTATTGTCACGACCACTATTACTACAACAGCTTATAATTCCTCGCTACTATTTATCAATGACGAACAATTTCCGTATAATATAACAGTACATCATAAAAGGCTCAAAGAAGCCATAGGTGGACTGTATACGCACTACTCACATGATTAGTATTCTTGGGTCGCACCTTGATCTGACGAGTTACAATTAACAGCTAGCTTAAAAAAATATTGGTATGGCGCGAACCGCCCATGTGTTCCTCTTTCGTTTCGGTCAACCTGTTCCGGTATGTGTAAAACGGGCAATAGCATCCACCTGTAGCCTGATTACGTAATTCCGCCAAAACTGGTTTCCGCAAAAACCGCGGTAACCAGGCGGCAGTCGCCCCGCGCTCGCCAAATCATAAGTTTATGACCTTCATCATCTTGAGCCTGGGTATTGATATTAACACTTTTGTTGAAATACTTCGTAGTTCATAATTTGTGTCGGGAAAAGAGTTCCAGGAAGAACTTGGGGCACGGTGGAGCATACGGTGGAGGTTTGCCCGGCTTGGGTGGACCACCGCCGTGTCCTCGTGGAGGCGATCGGCGGCAGTGACCTCTCGCGTCCGGCCCTGGTCCATGCCATGGTGCGGAGCGAGAGGGCATGGCAGGCTGTCACCTCCTTCTGCGAAGCAGTAATGCTCGCGAAGGAGGAGGCGGAGCGCGCGAGGGAGTGGCAAAGGCCGCGCCCTACCAGCCCTAGCCGCCGCCACCGTAGGAGACGTCCCGGGCATCGGGAATTGATAGCCGATTTCCGGCCACCGTAGGCGCGGGCCTGCGGACGGAGAGCAGAGGGCAGCTCGCCGTCCGATAAGGACCAGGCCCGGGTCGATGGCGATGGAGATGTCAGCAAAACTGACGGGGTCCGCTAGGGCCGATGCCTGCCGGGGTTGCGGGTAGTCCCAAGGGGAAAACGTGGCCCCTGGCAAGGCAAGGGAAGGAACACGGGTGGGTTTTAGTCAGTAAGAGTCTGACACGCCCTGAAGTCATTGGATGATTTCCCACCCAAAAAAAAAAAAGGAAGAACTTGGGGAGGCCGTTGCCCAGAAGCGGTACAGTATGAGCTGGAGAAAACTGCTGCGTACTCCCAAAACATGGACTATTATAAACTTTTTGTCAAATTATGAGCATGGAATTTATTGGGAGCAGTCAAGAACTTGATACCTACTTCCAGGAATTCTCAGAACTTGTCCTGATAAACAGTGCCTCGACCAGGACAAGTCCAGATAAATTGGCAACAGAAACCTGTTAGTCGACCAAGCTAAACGTGTCTCTAGTCTCTACACAGAGATCATTAAAGTTTTGTGGTTCAATCTTACTTTACATGAGTTTGTGCTTCATCGATGTCAATATTCATTTACACAATAACTTTATTATCATCAGATTACATAATAAATGTTAGTGTTGTGTTATTCTATTTTAATTATCCCTACGTATTTAATTAAAATGACAATAATATTTGTAGTTACCACTAGCTAGTTAGGTACTAACTAGCGAGCACTTAGGATGCTTAAAAAAACCAGGCTTGTCAGAGCTGTTCGCAGTTTAAAATATGATTAAACGTCGTGTGAGGGAAGGTTTTTATTATTCTGGTGGCGCACGCACGGTAGCACAAGTAGCATCGATAAGCTGAGTCGATTGCGTATCGTACACAATGAAGCGGTGGTAGTCGTAAAAGGCATCGGGTGTCCGGTGTGCGCGGCGCGGCGCTTGCGCGCCGGTCGCCGGTGACGGTGGGTGACTCATCCGGTGGCTGCGTGCGCCGTGATCTGATCACGACAAACCATAGAAAGCGAAAATGTAGACAGCACTTTGAATTATTTATTTTGTCTGGTTTCCGAGCACATTTTGTTTGATTGCATTTTTTATGATTACGTTTTTGTCGAGGTGATTCGTGCGTGAGCGTGACTTGGCGAGGCAAAGGGTTGGTTGTTAGAAGATTAATATTACTTATAGAATTGTACCCCTGAGCTAGGGCTAGGGCTCACCTACTTAAAATAGCACTTTATAATTTTTTACTAGTATATTCTATGAAATCCATCCGTATCTAAAATACTCCTATGTTTATTTACGAGAACGCCCATCGTTCCTCAAATTCTACAAGTTACTATTAAAACGCGTACAAATTACATGTCTAGTAGAATCCGAAGGCTGTGCTGTTTAATGGAACAGGCATTGCGAACGAAGGTCGACAAACTCCACCGAGGCTCGACTGCCATGACGTTTCCGTAATAGGTGCTTTATTCACTTCCACTTTAGTCCTTGGACACGCCACATACATGCCATGTATGGCAAAGAGAGCGTAGCCAAGTATATGAATTATTATAAAAATCAAAGTCCTTAGCTAAATCTATCGTACTTTTTGACTCAAGAGTCATTAACTCATCATCAGGCACTACTTAATAAAAAGTGCTACACTCACGATTTGCTACTTATGAACTATCAACATTCCTTTCCACCATTATAATATTGTGGGGCGTTTGAAAGTTGAGATTGCGTAAAGTAATTCAACAAAAAAGGTTTTATAGTGAGTATTGACGAATTGAGATAGGTTCAGCCAACGAGTGCAGCACAGCGTTCGAAGGAAAGTCATTACTCTCGTCGCCCGTGGGCGAAACACGAGCCCACTGTCGTAATATTGTGTCGACATTGAAGATCTTCTAACAATAAAACTTTTTAATAGGCACGTTTTATGCTTCAATATTAATAGGTAATGGCTAGGAAATACGGAAATCACATATCGTTTGATAGGTCCATAGTTCCATACTTGTTTTAATAATCTTTATAAACTTAAGAGCCAAGGTATTAACAGCAGTGACACCAATACCTAAGAAACTTACCATATAAATTACAGTAGACTAAAGCCTTCTCGAAACAATTTCGAAAGCGTATTTGAATAGGTACAGGAATCTCTTTTGAGGATTGAGCGTGAACCTTTCGCGACAAAAACTAGATCATGTCAGTGGGTACACAATACAAATGGCATATGAAATTGTTTCTAAGTAGCTATAGATTACCGCGCGGGTGTTTATTGTTCTAGTTCCATAGCGGGTGAAAGCCGCCGAGTTCTAATGAATCACTAATGTGTTAGCTGCCCACTGCCTTAACCTACTCCTTCCGCTGCTGTGGCCCATTTTCGCAACACTCCGGGCGTAGTAGAACGTCGATCGAAACCGGCGCTTGTCTGCCGAATGCTTCGATTCGTGTCGGACTATTTTCTATTGAATAAGTGCATGGTTACGTCATGGCTATGTTTCATGTTTTTGCATCTTCAAATCCTTAAGTTACTTACTTCATTTAGAAGTCTGCGTTGATGACGATGATGTTAAGCAATAAGAACCTTCGATTTCCTTCTTTATAATTCCTCTAACATACGAGTCCATTCGCTACCGTCCACCTGTTTAGCTTCGTAGGATGTCGACCCACGCTGTAACAAATCCAGTAACTTATAATAAATACTAAAATAATGCTAAACAGACAACATTGGCTTACACTGGTCACTACATTATACATAATTTAATCTATATTTCTAACTTGAGCAGCAATTACTAAAATAATTATCTAAAATACGATACCATCTCGCGTGTTAAGACGTCATCCAGCACCTTTGGTAAGTTAGCAATTAACAAGGTTACTTGTTTAAGAGCTATACCTAGTAATAATTTAAAAATTCAAAAACTTTAATTTTTTTTATACTACTACATTATTTGATGCTCCTCATCTTCACCCTCTTGAATCACTCATCCTCATGGTTTCTGAATTTATTAAAATTCGCCGTAACCGGCAATGTGTCTTCTGCAATATGTTTCTTTCTCTAGGCGTCTCAGTATTTATTTACCCATGCATGTCATTGTTTCATTTTAGCCATACATGTCATCCTTCAAAATTATTTGTTCGTGCTTATTTCTTTTATTATTATTAAGGTACGTTATTAAGGAAAGTTTCGTATACTTTACTTATTAAAAAGTATTCAACTAACTAAAGTAATGTCTTCATTAAAATGTGTGAAAGCAGGCAACTGGAAGTTCGTTGTAAACTTTCAATTAGTTGCTCAGATCTGCATTCAGAGATTACTTATGCAGTTGACTGTTGACACACCTACACGGATACATTATCAATTTATCACTTTATTATAAGTGGTATTTAACGATATTTATGAAACGAGTAACTTACGGAAGTTTCTCTCGTACTGATAATATTAATTCGCCCTCAATTTGGTTTGGTCCATTGGTCCAGGCAACCTTTGGTCCAGGTACAAGGTAACGTTTTGCAGTAAAAGCAAATGTCGTTGACCCTTAAGTGTGCCGAAGTATAAACAAAGAAATCCTTCGAGACGCTAAATAAATACCGAGACAGTATCTTCTCTCGCGCTAGAATTTTTGAAATTACCTAGAAAGGAGCAACACAATCTACATTGGTGTACCGCTGTAAACAGTATGACGATGGTCTAACTTAATGATTCTAATTATTAGCATAATTACAGGAACTGCATTATTAACAAAGGAAATTAAACCTAATTAATTTGGTCCATTTCCTATAAGGATAAATGACCTGTCGCTGAACATTCGTTTTCTATATGTATTTTTTTTTTCCATTGTTCTGTGTTGGATTACATCGATAGGGTTAATGTAAAGGTGGATCAGGTGGATGGTGTGTCCATACTCGTAAATCATGCCACCTTTTACGTAAGTGGCGATACATACTGCGAAGAAACGGTATCGTCTAAAGAGGCGGAGATGGGTTTTCATTCAATAGAAAACATAGGTAATCGATTCTGCTAATTATATTATCTTGACTTGTTCCTTTATAGTCTAATCAGTTGACCTAGTGTCAGAACATTAGAATTTACTTATTCAACTTCTTCTTTTCTATTCTTAGTACCGAACAACTTTTTGTGTGCATTACTTACTACTAACATTTGCATCTATCCCTTACAAACAATATATTTTATTTTATTCGTTTCGTGCTTCATCGTTTCAGCAGGGGGAAATTGGGGAAATCCAAAACATGCTTGACTCATTGGGAAAGTCGATTCAGTGCAGGCTTTTATCTCCTAAAAGGTGCTTATTTTGTATGAGAATAACCATTTCTGTTGCGTTGGGTAAACCTTCTAAGTTAGGATAACCATTTCAAGTAAAATTCTATAATTATGTACATAGTTAATGGTTAGCAGGGTGGGCAGTTCAGCGTAGGCTGCTGGATTTTAGTTTGAAAGCGAAAATATACCAAGCCGGCAGACTTTTCATCACAGTGAGGCTTTTCATTTAAGTAACAAAACGGTCAAGTTTTCATCGGCTAGTTTGTTTCTCGTCAAGTCTATCATTAACTCGATACATGTAAATGGTCCACGTCCAGCAAACAGTAAGTTGTCAAGGTGAATCGGTTCTTTATGCGATGCTTTAATATCATTTTACTTTTAACTGATTTAACATAGCTGAATTATACTTAATTTGCTTGCCTTATGTTTAAAACATAATCGTTTGAGCATAAGCGTAACTAAGCCACCTGTTTTTATAGAAGTGTACAATCTTTTATGGCCTCGTGGGGACCTACATAGTTATTATGTAAGATAGGTGTTCACCAGACAGTATTTATAATATTATGGTTGTTTTATCTTTTTTTATCAACTCCAAATTTTACCATATCTTATTGAATTAATTCATGAATATGAATTACTCAACGAGAAAGCAACAGATACTGAATTTCCGAATTAGAATTCCCATCTCGTCGAAGTCTTGAATTTATTCGTTTTCTTTTACTACCTACCCATTACAGTTTAGTGCTAGACTGTACATTATTGCAAAGCCTGGTATTAAACGTACTATAGGGCTCATGTTTCTCATTTTGCGCAAGTCCCAGGTGCGGTTGCAGCCACGAGATGTGGTCGTATCATTCGTACTTTGATATTTCTATCTGTGTTGATTTCGTCTATAAAGTAAACATGCGTGTGCGTGCTATACTTATAATGTATGTTGCATTGTATGATCTGTATTTGAGTAGAGCTTGTAGTATTGTAAAATATGTGGGGTGAGTTTCACGGATCATTGTTTGCAGAACTGTTTTATCAGCATCAGATGCAGCGCTCTTTCCTTCCGTGATATTATAAAGGATGTTTTATTTTAAATATATTTTGAACTGATAATAATAATCCCACCGCCGTATCTCTACGTTGCCGTCGTGGTGGGGCTTGCGCGCTCCAAACTCTAGGTCTGTGCCGGTAGAGTTTACTTTACCGGAACGGGTCTAGAATGAGGAGCCAGACCAAGAGAGATACAGAAAACCGCAGGGCAGCATGTGGCGAGCTGTTGGGCAGTAGCGACCCCACGGACCCTATCTCCCGGGAGAAATCTTGTTCCTCATCTCTGGCTTGCCTTTATTGGCCGGCTGGAGTGAACACTGACGAGGAACAGAGCTCCCACCTCATTCTTGCCTTAATTGGCCGGCTTGAGTGGAGATTCGCAAGAGCAAATGTGCTCGGAGGAAGGAAGTATTCCAGTAAGATGCTGGTAGGGATCTTGACCGTACTTCCGGGATTGTCCTGATAGCCGTGGAATACCGCTCCACTCCTCATAAGCACCTCAGGACATGTTGCCCCCTTGTCGCTACGACACTTTGTGCAAGCGACCGTTTTCGGGGGCCCATTATTGAGTGTGCAAGTCACCCCCTGCCATTTTATCCGTGTATATATAAAACATTGATCAGGCAGGGGCCATAGTCCTTCCATAGTTCCAGGTCACCTGCCAACTTTAGCCACCCAAACCCATAGTCCATTAAATTTGTTTCCATTTCCTGCAATAGTCCTACACCAACCGGGGGTTGTCCTTGGGTGCACTTGCATAGGGCATACAGGGATAATCGCCGGTTGGTGCGGGCCTACCTTGAAAATAAATATTAGTTTGACGGGTGTGGCTTATTTCAACCCGCACGCGGGGAGTGGCGGTTCCATCTTTAGTGGTCGGCTGCCACGTCACCGATACAAACTTATCTGAACCAGTGACCAAAAGTTGAACTAACGAAATCGCAGACCGGAATTTCAAATATTACATAATTAGCATGCTTAGCATTATTTTTGTCACTACCGCACAACTGTCAAACTAAAAGTGCAAGATAAAGACGGAAACATTTATCTATGAAAATAGTGCGTGCTGAGTACGCAACGTTAGTTTATCTCGGTCTATGAAACTTTTGCACATAGCGAGCTATGGAGTACACAAATAATACAAAATATATAATTATCAACTAAAATATTTATTAATTATAGTTATACAACATGAAATTAAAAATTGTTAATTAATCTTCTGTATTATTTATATAAAACCGGCACTGCATGCACAATGAAGGGTTCCGTAGTTGGGATAAATTTATCCTTATTTAATTTATAATTTTTTACTGCTTGTGTAGCAAATTATAATTTACTAGCTTTTACCCGCGGCTTCGCCCTCGTGGATGTCGCAAAATATCCCACGGGAACGTACCACCGAGATTACATACCTAAAAGCCGAGGAGGTCATAGACTCCTACCTACCGCTGCGCCCGCGTTCGCGTCAACGATAAAATTATTTTGTTACGCGTAATTTTGAATCTGCGATATCTTTTAAACTATTCATTTAAATGATATGATGTCGAGGGATATTTTAATCTAAATTAAATGTCCAATTTAAATAACATGTTTTATTGGATAAGGGTTATTACAATAACGGTCATAATAGCTTCGGAAATAACAATTAAATTTTTATCAAGTTGTAAAAGACAAAAATGGATACTGTGGGCCATCCTAATCCATAAACGTATGCCGTTGCGGATTTTTTGTTAAACTTTTTAAGATGAACCATTCTTTTAAACATTATTTTTACGTATCTTTTACGGTTTACGCGGCGCACGCCAGTAAAGTTCCCAGTCGGCATGATTTTTTCCGACACCTTCAACAATAATCGTCATATTTCAGCCAATTTACACAAAACCTTAATGAATTATATACTAAAACCTTCTGCATTAATTACTCCATCCATTGCTGACGTTCATTTTCGGGGTCTGGATTTTGTTGTTGTAAAATGTTTAATTGAACTGAAATCATATATAAATCTGAAAAAATATATTAGTTTTACAATTTTTTTAACATAATATAAACAGAACTTTCTTGTTAACTATTTTGCCTCAATTTGTTCGCAAAAACGCGTTTTTGTTTTTTACCTTGATAAAGTCCTGGAAAATGTTTAATTTTTAAATATTATTAGAATAGTTGACTAAGTAGATGCACGATGGCTGCGTTGAAGTTCATACGGTCTGGATTTTGTTGTTGTAAAATCAGCAGGAGCAGAGTGCAGGAGTTCTTGGATGATATTATTTATACCGAATATGATAAAAAAATCTTATGTTTTATCCACTAGGTGTAGTCAATTAATTCATGTGTAAATAACTTAACAACATGAAGTAACTACAATATAAATAAATAAATTCGTTATTAACGATTGTTATTTTTATCTTTGAATATCTCAGAAACGTGACGCTTTATCCTGTTATGTTATATGAAGTTTTATGTTTGTATAAGTGTCCCAAATATATGACATTAGTTGTGCGACTCGATTTTCTTTTCCTGTTAACTATTTTGCCCCAATTTAATTCACAATAACGAGTTTTTGTTTTTTACCTTGATGCAGTCCTAGAAAACGATTATGCTTTTTTATATATGTTACTGTAAAAGCCCGAACTGCGGTAAATCTTAGGATCTACCGGTAAATCCTAAGATTTACCAGGTTTCACCGGTAAAAGTCCGAATTGGTCTATAATTATCTTTAATTTCGGACTTTTACCTGCATTCAGTCGGTAAATCCTAGGTTTTACCGCAGACACCGGTAAATGTCCGAAATGAAAGATTGAAATATAATAATAGTCGTGTCAACTCGTGTCTCGCTCGACACCCGCTCGGCTAGATATTATATTAGTGAGAGGCTCGGTGTTATATTAGTGAGAAGTAATTTTTATTTGAGTATTTTTTTCTGCAGTTTATTTTTCTAAGGCATGTTAGAAAAATAAACGCATGTCTTAAACATCTTTTAAGACTTGACTAATAACAATAATAACTATAGTCATGTTGAATAAATCGTTTCTGATTATTAACTGCATTGTTTTACTCTGAAAACTAACATTTACCGGTATCTGTGGTAAAACCTAAGATTTACCGACTGAATGCGTAAAAGTCAGAAATTGATGATTATTATAGAACAATTCGGACTTTTACCGGTGAGACTTGCTAAATCTTAGGATTTACCGGTAAATCCTAAGATTTATCGCAGTTCGGGCTTTTACAGTAACATATATATCTCCATACATTTTTTTCAAGCAAGTGCTATATAGTAAAAGAAAAGGTTTATTGTAAAACTCAAATAGCATTAAATTGATCAATATACGATACCTAAACCCATTTCTGCCGAAAAAAGAAAAAAATTACTAAGTTGATCCCTAAGTCTATGAAGATCGATTTTCAGCCCACTGTGCGCCCTGAAGCCGCTCTGAAGTAGATTACAAATAACTGCGCACTAGTCAGTCTGCCTTATAAAACAGTAGCGCGCATGCCAGCACGCATGCGCAACCTTACTTCAGAACGACAAATTGACACAATTTTGAAGTACCTTTTTGTAACATCAATTAAATACGTTTTATCCTGTTTCTTTATAATTACTAAAAGTAAAACAGACATTATGTTCTAGAAAATTGAGTGTTTACCCAGTATTACTTTGCAATGGTAGGATATATTGTTGCCGGTTGTACAAATTGATGAGTGAAGGTGGTGACTCCGATTCGTTATCATCATGAATTTCTATTGATTCCCTGTAAAAATGAGTCTATTGTTACGAATGGATTGGATGGGAATTGGGCATCTATCAACAATAGAACAATCCCACAACAAAAGTAGCTCATGAGCCCATTAGATATTGTAAGTATGTATATAGAAACAATTATTGTTTACTTACCTTTTACACTCCCTTATGTACTGAGCCCTCGCCCTCATGTGTTCCAAATGTTGTACTTTATTTAGTTTTGCTTTGGTTTTCCTTCCCTTATTTAATAAATAATTTATATATATGACGTCACAAATAGCCAAAAATAATTGTTATTTTGTTCACAGTCACGTAAATTAATTCTATTATACGCAGTTTATATTATGCCTATTCGACACTAATTTTACTTTAAAATAACTTTAATCTGCTGAACTCGATTTTTCTTGTAAATATAATTATTCAAATTACGTACATCTGACAGCACCGATCTGGAAAAAAATGACATAGATTCGTCGTCGAAGAGCTCCACCGAGCGACTGATTTATGAACGAACGAAAGTGATGACAATACTTTTTATAGGCGAAAGAAGAGATGACGATACTGTGTGTTCCGGTGTGTTCGGTCGGAATAAAACAGCATATGTGCCAATACCAAATGCCGTCTTTTATAAATTAAAAGTATTATTAAAACTAAAACTGCTTTTCTTAAAACTTGATATGATTACTCTCTATGTTATAAAGTAAAATCCATTAAATAACTCATAAGCGATACGCTTTGATACTCAAAAAAACATAAAAATAGATGAAATTTTGCAATTTTTTTGTATCGAGAAAATTTCATTGTATCGTGTATTCCTTTTGCAGGGTACTAGGCCATATAGTCAAAAAACATACACCGAAATATTGAATCCCTAATCCTTAAACCTAATAAGGTACACGAAAAAGAAAAAGACCCCTTTTTTCAATATATCACCTTAAACACGTCTAACGGGCCTCTGCGAGTTGGCTTTGGCCCCTCGTACGCCTTCCAAAGGTCCGGGACCCCAGGGTCCCGAGATATGTAGACACATATAAATAAATAATAATGTTTTATCTTCGTACCTAGTTTTTATAAACAAGTATAGGCCGTAGGTAATCCTATTACTAATTACTGTCACAGATTAAATAATAGTACTAACGTAGGTACCTACTGTAGGTATCTTTTAAAGTAACAAGACTGTAATATAAAATACTAGCTTCTGCCCGCGACTTCGTCCGCGTGGAAAAGTTACTTTGGGCTAACGCTAACTTTAACTCGCGACTGAATTAACCACGCGTCTAGAGCCGCGCGGCATGGTATTTCGCAGAGCTAACTGGGGCCACCGCCCTTCCCCCTCATGACTGCCTTACATAACATACATAATCAACCTATTACCTACTGTTCCCACTGCTGGGACACAGGGCTCCTCTCTATGAGAGGGAGTGGGCTGTAATCTACCACGCGGGCCCAGTGCGGGTTGGTAGATGTCGCATGTCTTCGAAGTTTTGGTTTTAAGACGCCGGTTTCCTCACGATGTTTTCCTTCACCGTTTTGAGAGCACTGGTGATGAAATTATTTACACAAAGTAAAGCGCCTTCTGGGGTTCGAACCCACGACCTACAACTCGTAAGTCGGGGCCGATACCACTGAGCCACCACTGCTCCTGTTGCCATCATAAATGCGCGCGTAGTACTTGATCATTATTTTGCTGCGATGTTATTTTAAAACTGCGATATCTCCTAAGATATTCATTGAAATCGAATGATGTAAAGAGCAATTTTGTTTTAAATTAAATACTTGTCATGAATAACGTATTTATTTGGATAATGATTAATGTCATGTTTATAAAAACACCTTCGCAAATAATGCATTATTTTAGAACAAATTTGGTTAGCATAAAAACAGTTATAGTGAGCCAACCTTATATGCTATCGCGGACTTTTTTTGAGAACTTTTAAAGGGGAACAATTCTGTCATACATGATTTTTGCGAAACTTTCACCGTTTACGCAGCGCACGCAGCGGAAGCTCTCAAAATGAAAACAAAAACCCCAATTTTGAAACATTCTTCATTGGTGCTCCGCTCCTATTGGTCTTAGCGTGATGATATAGCCTTTATCGATAAATGGACTAACTAACACTGAAATATTTTTTTAAATCGGACCAGTAGTTCCTGAGATTAGCGCGTTCAAGTAAACAAACAAACTCTTCACCTTTATAATATAGTATAGATAATACCCAAAATACAATACACTTCGAAAGAAAAATCCACCTACTAACTAACACGGTTAAAATGAAGGGTTGACCTCATCTGGCTTAGCCTCTCAAGTAAATATGATTGCAATCAGCATAGAGTAGGTATTCAGTGATTCATACCATGTACTTACTAGACATATCACAAGTACGTTGACCTACCGATTTGATCGATACTCGTTATATCAGAAAACTGGTTACCAAAGTGTGGTGCAGATGTGTCGATACATTTCTCGTGTCAATTACGGTTGCAAATAACACTGAAAAACAGATGGAGCCGCTGGAGCTGTTATAACATGAGAGAGATGCGATATGGATATTTGAACATTTCATAGCCATTTGGGTTTATTCTGGATGTAATTCGTACTCTCAGATGCCTGTAATTTGATGTACCTGACCCTTTCGATAACGATGCCATTATTATCATTTTGGTTCATCAATGTAGCTATTTTACAGTCAACCGCACATCACTCTAACAATAAGGGTAAGTTCCGTAGTGCAAGGTTTCCACGCCCGTAAACGATCGCGGCGGTTTTTATCGCACTGGATTTTCAACTCTCGTTGTTGAGCCGAGCATTAAAAAGTGCATCCAAGCTTGTCAAAAAATTGGATTTTCTACTCTCGGCGCTAAGCAGTGCGTTGAAAATCCAGTGCGCGAAGAAAAAGAGAAGAAAGAGAAATAATGGCCCGTGCATACAGGTATGCACGGGCCATTATTTCTCTCTCTTAGATAGCCCAGGGGCTAACCCCTGATGTGCGGTTGACTACCTATTACATAATTAAATGTAGATAGAAAGAAATGCAGTAGCGTATCTATTGATAGCACCTAGCTTAACGTGTTATAGCATAGCACCCACGACAAAGGGAGGACATCCGGAGTAGTCTATTCTTGGATTGATGTTATTATGCAATAAAGTTTACCATCTCCTAATAATAATGTACTTTAGTGATACTAATAAAATACAATCCTGTTTTGCCTTTTGCCCTGACAGCAGTTTTTGTGTGTCAGAATTTAGGCAACGATTGTTTGAAACTTTTGTTTTTCCAGACAGTTTTGTAATTGCGACCTCTAATCACGCAAGTAATAAAATTACGACGCTCTTTTTCTACTATCTAAAGTACTTACAAATATATTAAAACGAACATGTACGACGAAGTAAACACCGATTTTAAAATTAATGAGCTTCTATTGATTTTACATGCCAAGTGAGCAGTTTTATTTGGTTTACAAATGTTTGCCATAATTTAATATGCCATAATTTTATATGCCATAATTTTATTTGCCATAATTTCATTAGTAATAACGTTTCAGTTGCCATCATCGTGAAATGACATAAAATCATTTTCACTAATTTCATTGGTCATAATCGATCAAGTGTCATAATAATTTTAATCCATAAATTCATTAGCTATATTTTTTATTTTCAATAATGTCGTTTTCCATAACAATTATTAATATTCATTTGCCCATACTAGCACAACAATGCTAGTTCAGTATGTACCATGCTTGCTTTGCAAAAGAGGAAATCTAGCACTCGGCGGCCGCTGCCGCGGCACGCTCGCTACGCTCGCTCGCCTTCGCGCGTTGTTTGGTCACAGTTCTAACCTAACCTAACCTACCCGTTTCGAATTTACAAACTGTTTATTGTCTGAACAAGAAAACCTAAAAATTACCCTAATCTGCCATGCATGCTTGCTTTGCAAAAGAGGAAATCTAGCACTCGGCGGCCGCTGCCGCGGCACGCTCGCTACGCTCGCTCGCCTTCGCGCGTTGTTTGGTCACAGTTCTAACCTAACCTAACCTACCCGTTTCGAATTTGACAAACTGTTTATTGTCTGAACAAGAAAACCTAACCTAACCTATCCTATTTTGCAAATGTACGTATGTATGTATTTAAATGAACATTCGAAATAATACATATCATATAATACAATACTGAGGACATCTGTCTGTAACGTTTCTAAATAATGTTAAATGTTGCTTATGTCAAGTGTCGATTATGTAATGTGTTACTTATAGAATCTAATGATTATGACACATGTTATTATGGAAACTAATATTATGGCAAATAAAAGTTATGTCAAATAAGTTGATATGGCAAGCGTTATTAGTATAAATGATAATAGTGCAAGTAAATATTATGAGTGGGGACGATTATGGAAAACAATAATAAAATTAAAAAAAAAAATTAAAAATCATTTATTGGGAACAAAAAACAAATACATACAAGTTAAACAAATGTTAAACGATGATAGCTGCAATAGTTAAAAACTGTGGCGCAGCTACCAACGCCCGACTCCTAATGAGAGGGTAGGTTGTTCCAAGACGAATACATAACTTTTAACAATTATTTAAAGAAAAGATAAAAACAAAAAAATAAAATTAAAATTGAAGAAAGTGCCGTAACGTGTATGTGAGTACCTAATGTTGAGTAAGAGAGGGTGAGGGTGTGTTGTGAGTTTTTTGGGATGTGTGTGTGTTTTCCGAGATGTTAAATTTCCACAAGTTTTTCTGTTGCATCATAAGTAAGAGATTTTAATAAAATGTCGAGTTTTTTCTTGCATTCATTTCTGGTAACAGAATAGATGTAGATATTTTTATTTATTCTATTATATATTTTTGAGCTCATGTAGGTAAAATGGCGGCGTGCCGCTACAGTTGTCCGAGCCTTTACCTCACATACTCTATCAGAACGGCGTCTGCTGCTAGATTTAGCTGGTTCATACTTCAGCTGGGTATGCTTACGGAGCACTACCTGAGAAATGAATAACTGTCTGACCGTCAGGACCTGACAGAGAGAGTAAAGTGATATCGTAGGAAAGCGGATTGGTTTCCTAGCAAGGACCTTCAAAACTGCTCTCTGAGCTCTCTCAATCCGCAACATTGTTGTTTTGTGCGCACCACCCCAGACAGTCAGGCAATAACCTAACACTGACGACACTAATAGGACAAATAATATTATGGAAAACAATATAATACCGTTTTATTTGGTTCAAAACTTCAAATATGTAGAATATTTCCTGTTAATAAACTAAATGCTTGCAATAATGAAAGCAACCTGGGAATCGTAAACTCACTCGTCAAATATACTTAACTGCGGTTTTGTTTGTGGTTTGTCTGTACTCTGTAGCTAATTATAAATTACCTGGTTTTATTCCCTTGACGTCGAGTCCACGCCACGTCGAGTGAAGTCGAGTCGCCGCCACGTCTACGTCCAAGAGGATAACCGCATTTTCTTATTATGTCGAATTTCTAAATTTATAGGTGTCATGTCTCCTCTCATTATATTTGTATGAATAAAACATCATAATATTTTGTTATCAGGTACGGTGCTGATTATCGTGGGAGGCGTGAAATTCTCCAACGCAGCTGAACCGGACCCCCACAGTTTCGAAAATGGCGTCGGCGAACTGGTTGCAGGCAGCGTTTTAATATGCTTAGGAATGGTAGCCGGCCGTAAGTAAATTACTTTGATCCTTTATTTAGTACCGTCTTATTCTAAACATCCGCACGGTAAGTGTTTCGCGTAAAGAAATCTTAATCGTTAGTTGGTTCAAGCACAGAATAAAATAAGTAGCAGTATTATATCTCTGCAGTGACTTTGAAATAATTACCTACGGCCGCTCGGTAGATAAGTCTTCCACGTCCCATCTGTGCGTAAAATTTCCTACTGAGTTCCTATTGCTTACTGTTATGTTATACATTGACATTTCGAAACTCATCGTTTCGGCCGTTTTCCATGAAGATAGAATACTGTACTTATTTATACTGTGGTTAAAGTAATGGGGGCTTATGAGATGTCTAAGCGCTAAGCCTGAAACTTGATTATTCAACAGGTTTGGAATAAGGATGCATGAAACTGTTTGTGATTTTAAGACTGCTAATATCAAAATAACGACTATGAAGAATGCCATTCCAAGTCTCCAACTTTCAGCAGTATTCTAAGAAAAGCATTAAATAACGACCTCTTAGTCATTCACACTCCTCATTACAAATGCATTTCAAAGAATTTCTTTTGTGTCGAGATAATTTGCCTTGGTCATTACATTACATATCAGTGTTTCATTGGCATGACTTCAACCAGAGTCGTTTCAGTTCCTATTCCTGTAAAAGAACTTATCAACAAATAAACATTGGCCGATTTCCCTTCGATAAAAATTGCTGGGGAAACCTGTCTGAAAAATGGACAACCATCAAAAATATATCCCGAAACACTGTAATAAGAAACAGTTTTTCGGAATTATTTTTTGCTTAGCTTCGTAGAATTTATTCTACAAGTGAACCGTACATATTATGTTCTACCCAGTCACATAATCTAACAACTGGCCAAGCCTCTACTGACCTTTACGTAACAATAGATAAGGTGCATTTAAAGATGGCCCGCACGATTATATCGACTTTTTATGGTTACTCACCTTTAACAAGGGATTTATTTATTTTATATCCAAGCATTTTCATGAATCATCTTCCTAAACTCTGACGAGGGCCTGTTTTTGCTGATCCTTCGATTTTTTTCTTACACAATCATTACTTGCGCTATGCAAACAACTGTTTGTATATAGAGGAATTGGTAAACTGCATTACTGGAAGAAATCTCGGACTACACCATTTTGAAAAAAAAAAAAACGAGACAGCATTAAAGTAGTCGCTTATGATGTGTAACATCTGAAATCTTGGCTGACGTATATAGTAGGCTATTTTTTTTAAACTACAGATCAATAAAAATATTCATTAAGTCACGTCCCAACTGTTAAAGAAATAACACAAATGGAAACTATTGATTTGGATTCATTTTAAAATTTAAATTTTAAAATATTCTCGTAGTTTTAAATTCTGAAAAACACGTGAGCTTGTTCGTCAGCACTGACAATGATTCTCAACCTCACGTGTATGACAAGATTTAAAGCAACCTAGATGCCATAATGAGAGCTTCTGCCTTTTGGCTGTAACCTTTGCATAGAAAATGAGGTGTACTGACGAAACAAGGTGCTTTAATTTGTTAATGAACATACTTGAATAATGAATTAATTTAAAAAACTCGTTTTATTTCGCCAGACTCGGGGCTGATGTCATAGTACAAAACGGTTGATGCAAGACGCAATCCCCGAATCTTATACATTATTCAGAGATAAACTGAGCTGCATTGCTTCTATCATAAGCGGTTTTTAGCATAAATATTAAATACTCAAGTTTACACTGATGCTCTGAACATATAGGCCTATGTATAGCTAATATTAGATACATTCCGCATCATGTGACAATTATGGGCGTAGCGAATACTCAAGGTAACCCGCTGTGTAGCGGCACCATGATTTCAATTGAATAACTTTGTATTCGAAGTATACGTTTACCAGTAGACTTCACACATCACATCACTTTTAAGATTAACAGCTTTTTCAGCGATTTTGGACACAACAAGTAATATTACGTTTACTTCTCAGTATTAGGTATTTCGTCGTATTCATCGAGATGGGGCAACGGTAAGGAAGCCCCAGCGAGTGGAGCTGCGGCCCTCACAGCTCTGAACCCTTCAACGGATCCCCTTGTGGCTGCGCAATACGCGCCGGTGCGCGACGCCCCGCCTGCGCCTGATGACGAGATGCGCAATCTCATGGACAACAAGGACTGGTGAGGATTATTGAACTTTTATTATTTCACATTTGCGGTTCACACGGTCACTAAATTACACTACATATAATCAGGATTGGTGACTGGTACTACTTGCTGCAACACCAGCTGTGACTTTACTGGGTCTGCCGGCAGATTCTAAGCTATCTAGTTGGATGGCTATCCCACCAATATTAGCAATCATCTCTCTTGAGGGGAACCTTCCACGTGTAATGTGGTTGATAAGGATTATCTACATCGACCTAGATATATCTCAGCAGGACTTTTTTAATATCACACATTCACACCTGGTATCTAATGCTGAAATTAAAATCCTGTACAAATATCGTCCAAATTAATGTTTGTGGCGTTACGTTGGATGTTTTGGCAACACATCTTCGCATTCTATTAATTAGTAGAGGATAGCTCCGCGGTGCTAAACTTCGTGCTGATCACCTCGTTTCGCGTGACTCTCATCCAAAACTTATTTTTAGTTTTAATGGTGCTTGTTACCTACTTCACTCGTGAATGCATGAACGCCAATCTAAATAAACTTGGTTCAGCATGATATAAATCATCTTTTTAATTGACAACTGAGTAACACAAATTTTAAATGAACAATAGATTTTGCAACTCTTTTAAGAAGTACTTGCATCTAAAGGAGAATCGACACGGAGCATTGAGTCATCCCTTAACGGTAGTTAGCCGACTTGTTAGGGTCGTGATGCTAATGCAACAATAATGGGTACGAATTTATTGTTATAACACGGCCACCGGTTTTCTTTTGTCAGTGTAACTGTGTATTGCGTAGTATCTAAAATGCAATTATATATTTTGAAATCGTGACTCATCATCTCGGTTAGTCACATATTGTTCTAAATCCCGGCTATTGAATAAATACGACCAACTATTTTGTTTATGTTGAATTTTAAGCATCCTAGAACTTCTGAACTGGAGATGTTACAAAAAAATCAGTTATCCCAATTCTGTCACTGGTTTTCTTGCAGCCAGTGTTAGTTTTACTCCATAAAGACAACTTTGCAGCCGAACATAATAAGATGTTTACTAAAATTACATGAGCACCTCGCGGGTCTATTGTTACCGATCCCCGTTGTCTTGCTTGCGTCGCGGTGCGATGTTAAAGTTCGCGCCATTGTCTTCATTTGTTTACCTCACGATCCTAGGCGGTAACGAGACTGTGATCACACCAACTCTATTTGTACTGGAAACTATAGCCGACCTGCGTGACCAAACGATTTGTTAAACTTGTACGCTTCACCGTAACTATACATGTCAATATTTTGTTCTTTCAGCCTCAGCAGCGCGGAGGAAAGCGATAAGATGCTGGATGGCAGGCCGTCCGTCGCGTAAATACGTTCATTTTATGATATAACGAGATTATTCTTACGAGCTTAGGCTAGTCCTAATGTCCCCCTATTGTGTAATGAACGGTGTTAGAGATGCGTTACGAATACGTGGCTAAGCATAAGTAACATAGAATTTATTTTTATGATATTTCATCGCAATGTATAGGCTTTTAATCGTGACTATAGTAATGTATCTTCAACGCCGCTCTATCTCGTCATGTCTCGTGTCCATAATCCATATTTTAAGGTTGCATTTTGGTACAAAGTAACGAAGTACTTTACAATAAAACACTTTAGCGAATAATATTTGTTATTCGCAAATAATGTGTGCTTGTTTGTGTGATATCTATCTGATTTATTTATGGTGCACTGTAATTCACGTTTCAATAATTTTCATAGTTAAAATTTATCTTGATTATACCTCCGCGATTTTATTAAATTTAGTTTATAAGTATTTTTTTATTTTGAATCTCTCATAATCTTCAAAAGGGTATCATCATCACTATGGTAACTTTACTTGTAATGTTCATAACTCTGAATCTACAGATAAATAAACATGACATAATTAGTAACATTACAAATGCGACCACAAACCCTGACCTTTATCTGAGAAGAATGGAACTTAGGTCACATAGGTACATTACAAGCAAATGTTTCTAATAATTACATACAATGTATGTAACTGTGTATTTTTATTTATGAGATCACTAATAGTTAAGAGATGTTTACAAAGTATTCTGATTTAATATAATCTCACATTATAATCACATGCATTTAAATGTATTCTACACGTCATTATATCGTCAAATGCCGATAAACTAAAATATAATAAGTGTGTAACACTATTTTGCAATATTGTATGAAGCTTTGATGAAGTATTTCAATTTTTTATGAATAATTAGTAAAAAGACAAGAGGCCAAATTATTGTCCAGATTTATGAAAGTAAGTGTAATGTGAATATGTATTTTACATTTTAAGATATGTAATACTACAAAGAAAGACATTAATTTAAAATTTCCAAGTATTAACAATTAAAATTTAAATCATTACCAAACGGAATCTAAAAAATCACTAAATTAGTATTATATTTCAGAATAGTAATGAGAATGACACGTAGTCCGATTTATAGATACTTGTAGAATTTATTTTTAAGACTTGGGTATTTAAATTGTAAGCCCATTGATTTGCATAAATTATAGAGTTCAACCAATTCTTATTTTTGATAAACAGAACATTTCTTACTTAGCTTCAACAAATTTTTCGAAAACTGACGGAATGCTTTCTATTTCTTGTTATTTTCTATGTATTCATGATCTTTTCTACTGCTTGAGAAATTGGGCGTATCAAATCTTGAAAAGCCTGGGGGCCTACCACCACCTTTTAAAGCAGTATTATTTTAATCTTACTGCAGTGGGGGAAAGAGATGGAGCTATACGTCCTGTAGAGCTTCATCTCTTTCCCACACTAAAGTAATATTAAAATAATACTGCTTTTAGAGGTGGTGGTAGGCCCCCTGGTCTTATGGACTTCTTGTACTTATAATTTTCCGATACAATTGATAATGAACGTTCATTCGAATTCGTTTTCAGTATTTTAATTAGTACATTTTATTCTGAGCGTTAATTTTCTTTATTTCTAATTTTAGTTCAATGGATGATAAGATACAATTTTTTTCGTTTGTAGTCCCTATAATTATTATGTAGGTACTAAGATTAAGCGTGAAAATTTGTTCGCAGTATAATTATTGTAGGAGAAACTTTGATAATTTTTATCTTGTAAATGTTTGAACATTTTAGATTGGCAGCTTTTGAATTGTGTTATTATTTATAGCGTTAAATAACTTTTATAAGAAGTAAATATATATTTTCCATCAAAATAATTAAATAAAAAAAAAACATGGTCCTGCAGCTTTACCCTGCGTCCTATCCGAAAGCGACCGTCGTGCGAATAAGCGATTACACGATCGTTTATATAAAAAAAATACGTACCTACATACGCGATTTGATTGATCACGCGAGTATGTCATATTCATATAAAAGAGCGTGACGGTCTCTTTTGGTTAGGACGCGGCCTAAGAATTTATAAAACGAAGAATTCAGAAACTTTATTACTCGTATTTTTAAATCACTTACAGATTTGAAAGTCACAAATTCCATGATTGGTCAAAATGCCTAAAAAGACGTTTTAGTAATAAGCAAACTAAAACAATAATAATGCAGGTTTGGAATTATACTAGGTATTTGTAAGTAGTAATACGTGATAGGCGAACACGGGCCCTGGCAGTAAAACGGGCTTGCTACCGCTGGGTATTCTGGAGGGTTCGAACGCCACAAGGAGGAAAGAACCTTGTATTGAGGTACTTTCCTCTATGTATGCTCGTTTTCTCCTCCCCTATATTTATAGTTGTTGAAACAGATTCCGTACCACCACAAGATGAATAAATTGCCACATAATTTATCGAATAAAATCGCCTATAATTATTGTCATCTCCTTGTCATCACACATAGGGTATTATTGTTTAGTCCATTTTATTTTATTTGACCGTCCTTAGCTGTAAGTGTGTGGGCCATGTGGTAGATATAAGATTGTCCTAGAATGCATTGTCGGACGGGACGGAATGCATAGCATTTAAATAATGTGTTTAATTCTAAAATACAATATGATATTAATTTATTTTGAGCTCTCTTAAAAGGTCGATGATTGAATCCGATCTTCAACTTGCAATATTCTACATCACGGTTTTGTTGCTACAAAATTATATAATTTGTGTAAGTATCGATTGATGTAAGCCTATGAAGGAACCTAGTATTAAGTACTTACTTGAAAGTTTTTCACTATCGGTTCCGTGTTTATTTTGATACATACATATGTGTCTAAATTTAACTAAAGTATTTTAATAGTGCTGAATTTCGATAGTGAAAAACTCCCCGAATATAAATGTTTGTTTGCAATTATTTACATGAATGTTTTACAGATTCTCTACTAGATATTTTAGTAATTTGTTGTAACTATTTCGTTACTTATTTTTTGCGTACTTATCAAGAATTTAGAGAATACCTATCTATTTTTGTTTATTTCGATGGAAATATTATTTCTTGTTCTCACTGAGTATTGTAAGGTTTTATTTATGAAGGAATTCGATTGTACATGTTACGCAAGCGTAATTAGCGATCATAATCACACATACAGAAAAAAGTTTTAATGAAATATTTACAGAAAACATTCATAGAATTTTTGATTTTATGACCTTGTTTCCTTGACATTGCTTGCGTAGCTATGTTAATTTGCAGGTACTTTTCGTACATTACTGTTTTATATTTTAAATGATGTACTTACTTATCAATGTCAAATGTTTGGATGAATACTGAATAAAGATATACTTGAAAAATGTTGTCTTATTTAAGGTGATAAATTAATCTTATTCCATGTTGGTGAATTTGGTTCATTTTAATCGATTCTAGACTTGCATTAAGTGTAGCGGCACACCTGCGGAACGTTCGGCGCGGAACGTTCCGTCGCGTCATGTGACGCTTGCATTTCTATGGACGTAACGTTCGGCTGATGTGTCATAGGTAACTTGAAAAACATTAGGAGCGTATTCAACCGAACCTTCCGCGCCGAACGTTCGGCAGGTGTGGCGCGACCCTTAAGACTCCCGCAGACGCGACACTGGGTGAACAATTTCCGCGAAATTATTCCACCAGAGTCGCATCGCGCCTGGATGCGGAGACCTTTACTGTTTTCGAAAAATAAATGCATATCGACACTGCTAGGTCCGTTACATTACGTTCACATTTCGGTGCTTCAAGTTGCATAGAATTCAAAAGGTTGTATGGTAGAGAAAGTGAAAAGGGTGCTTACTCTTGGTTTGCTCTTCATCATGATATTTTTATCCAAAATTGCGCTGACAAATCCTTCGGTTTCCCAAAGAGATCAGCGAAACGTAGCCAGGAAACAGACGCTATGAAGTCTAACGTCAGGCCTATAAATAATTAAAACAATAACAAGCAAAATAGTATATCAATTCACATTTTATTGTAAAAATAACAAGATCATGGTATTATTTGTATATACTAATAAAGGAATCAAAATTATAATTAAATACAAATGTGTGTATAAACTTAAACCTAGTCAGTCTCTGTTATTTCGACGCCACCAAGGAACTCCGGTCACATCTTCTTCTGCACATATATTTACTGTGGGTCTGTAACAAAAAAAAATGTGTGCTAGGAATATTTTGTGATGGTATTCATTTATTAAGACATCGTTTGGATTTATTCCCTTGATGTCGAGTCCCGCCACGTCGAGTCGCCGCCACGTCTACTCTGAAAACTCCCCGCTTTTATTCCCGCCACGTCGAATCGTTGAAAAAGACTATTTTATTACCGCCACGTCTACTAACTATTTTGTTTGATTTGTACAGTCGTAAAAAAATACTCATAGTTGGTTACTTGGAGTAAATAGATAGGATCCTACATAATTATATGATGTTTTGTTCCTTATCCATAGACGAAAAAGTACTAGGCTTGCATGAATTCACGATAGTATTTCAATCATTATATACGTTGTGCACAATTTCTGAACAGTAACCTAACAAAAAGTACTAGGCATGCATGAATTCACGATAGTATTCAATCATTATGTAGTTATAGACTATCTGTCTGCCTCATCCAAATCCTATAATGATTAAATACTATCGGGAATTCATGCAAGCCTAGTACTTTTTCTTAGGTTAGGTACTGCTCAGAAATTGTACACGTCTAATGATTGCAATAGGTACTTACTATCTTAAACTCATGCAAGCCTAGTAATTTTTATGGGAAGTTTCACTATGAGTATTTTTTTTACGACTGTACAAATAAAAATGGTTAGTAGACGTGGCGGTAACAAAATAGACTTTTTCAACGATTCGACGTGGCGGGAATAAAAGCGGGGAGTTTTCAGAGTAGACGTGGCGGCGACTCGACGTGGCGGGACTCGACATCAAGGGAATAAATCATCGTTTGTGGCAAAAATGTGGCAAACCTAAGATATGTCACGCATCAGAGATAATTTCCCTGTAACTTGGACCAGCAACCAAAATTAGTGAATTTAATATTATGTAGTTAAAATCTAAATGAGACAGATAAAAAGATTTAGATTTGTTGGTATTGGTTTACTACGCAAACGAATAATGCTCCTAACCACAGAGCATGTAACTCCTATAACGTCAGACTTCCAAGAACTAATCAATATTAGTTCAGAACTAATAATTACTCGCGCCGCGCCGTTGTTTTTGGTTGAAACTATCGAACACGTTTTTACACGTACACGTAAGTAAATAGTTATTTAATTATGTAAATAATTGCAGAAGTTAACATTTATGTGAACAGTGATACTGATCATACAAACCATGTCATGGTTTAATGAAGAGGTAGGTATTTGAACCACAACTTAGGGAAGCTTCCTTACGACTTTTTAAGAGGGTGCATCCTAAAAGTTGGCAATGTCGTAAATAGCTGTCAAATAGTTACCTGTTTTGATTAATTTGGAAATAATACTGTATGGAAATAAGAAATGTGGCTAACTAACTAACTATAATATTAATAATGAATTGCAATTATAACATTGAATTTGATGTTGTACCCGTTTTAGGTGTAAAAAAGGCATTTGGAAACTTTCCAAATTCTTTTTTTTTTACATCTAAAACTAACTATTCGGTGTTACGAAAATAATTGTTGCATTTCTTAATCAATATTCTAGTTCGCTAGTTAGCCACATTTTTTATTTCCATACAGAAATATTATCAAATTAATCAAAACATCGAAATATTTGACATCTATTTGCGACGTTGCCAACTTTCAGAATAAACCCTCTTAAGGATGGTTAAAGATTTCTGAATATATATTATATTTATAATACTTGCCCACAAATTGAGATAATACTTTGGTGCATAAACAAAGACCTCTATGAATACGAGCTGTTAACAGTTTTAGTTCTACTAAATTGTTGATAAAAGGAAAAAAAAAAGGGAGAAAATTTCATTGAATCCTACTAATATTTTAAATTAATGTGAAAGTTTGTATGTTTGGTACTCAATCACGCAAAAACGGCTGAACGGATTTAGATGAAATTTGGCACACAGATAGTTTATAACCTGTATTAACACATATGATACTTTTATCCCGGTAGTACGTTCTCATGGGATAATAAATTTACAACCTCCACGCGGGCGATGCGCGTGCTTATAAAAATAAAATTCTATAAAACGATATTATTGTTAAATTACTTACCTATATATTTGACTATGAGGTAATGTGGACGTCAATAATGGGCAAGCTTGGGCAGGCGGTTCCTGAAACAATAAATAAATTTATAATGAGGAGGGGGAGGAAACGCATGTGACTAAAAGAGTGATGAATATAAATGTTGATGGATAGAGAGGGAGAGGAAAGCCAAAGAAATCATGGATGGATTGTGTGAGGAATGGTATGAAATGGTATGTGAAAGAGAAGGTAGGGAATGATAGCGTGTCGGATGCCACAGAGAATGAAAAGATAAAAGTGTAGCGCCGACCCCAAGTAACATGCAACATGCGACATGGGCAGGAAGATGGTGTACACAACAATAAACCTGCTGTTCATGATATATTGCTTTATAATTCTCAGGCCGTGTCCCAACCGAAAGCGATTGTTGCGCGACTAGCGATCGTCCAATCAAGTGCGTGTGTGTACGTCATAAATTATGACGTACACACGCGAATAATGACTCATAATTTATATAAACGACCGCGTCGATCGTCTATTGGCGCGTCGGTTGCTTTCAGTTAGGACACGGGGTAAAGCTAAAGAGTTATTAAAACCTAAAATAATTTCGATTTACAACAAACGTTCAATATTTAATAGAGAATTTTTTTTTTTTGAAGAAGTGCATGTTGTCACTCCTCCTCCTAGCAGGTCGATGGCAAAAATAATATGAATAATATATACATTTTAAATCTTGCCACTACTATTACCTGAATTGATTGCATTGGTATATGCATATTGGCACGCAGTTTCCTCTGTCTTATCTCGCGACGGACGCAGCACTGGACTCCAAGCAAAACACCGCACACGCAAGAAGATAAGCATCCTGTGTAATAAGTAAAAATGAATAAGTATTGTACTAGATAGATAAAAGTTACGGTATTAGAACTGATTAACAACACAAAAGATGCTGAATGTCAATAGACGGACAGATTGCATCAGAAAAAAAATAATAAAAAAACTGTATTCCCGTTCGTCTCACTACAGCGTCCTTTAATTCTTAACTTTATTTTATTTTATTATATGTACATATAGCGGCAATGCCAGCAGTAGAAATACACAATCTGTGAAAATTCCAAATTGTATCTATTATGGTTCATGAGATATAGCCTGCTGACAGACATATGGACGGACGGATGTACGGACAGGGGAGGCTTAGTAATAGTAATTTATTTATTTTCACTTCAGAGATACCAACATCTGTGTAGCCCTAATAATAATAGGGTTCCGTTTGGCAGCCTTCGAGTATGAAACCCTAAAAATGCTCCTTACTTTGGAAAAATGTTCAGAGATTCAGCACAATGAACTTTTTAAAGCGAAAGTACACAAATTGTTTAAAGACATTCATAACTTACCTATATATACTAATACACCAAGATCTCCATTACGATTTGTTCGCCTCAAGACAATTCCAGCAATGCATAGTGATATTCCGGTCAATATACCTACTACAAAAATAACCTGAAAGATAACACACAGCTATAAAATAAGTTATAAAATGTACATAATTTTTATGCTGATTGCAAGACAAATAATGTGTGTACTTATTTAATTTATTATGAGTTACTTGTGCAGATTATTGAGCAAATGCATTAAATTAACTCAGAATGAGTCAATACAATTTAATTTAATATCTAATTTTCAAGTCTTGGGAGTTTACTTGTGTCTACAACAGCATCCTTTATTATAATGCTTCTACAGACTGCTTCAGTCAGTATTCCAAGTGCTCAGACTGACAGACTTCTGGGTTTTGAGAATGCAGCAGTGCTTGTTTATAGATTTATATGTTAAGGACATTGATGATAAATAAACAAGATATATGTATTTATCCCAATTTGGCATTTCTTACCTGTAAAATATAATAGCAAACATATTCAAATCCTGGGCAATGTCCACCACAGGCACCTATTATAGGTACTTCAGGGCTGATGGAGGGTACAGGTGGCACAGGAGAGCGGCTCAGAGCCTGTGTATGAGGCTCCACATCACACAATGGCAGAGAGAAGGCAGATGCACACTGTGGAAATGAATATGCTTCTGTGGGTGGGCGATGTGTAGGAATTTTCTCAACTTTCTTGTAATTACGCCAAGTTCCTCCACCATAGGGAGACTGATACACTGGTGAGGGTGGCCCATAATCTCTCATAGTCCCATTGTAGTAATGAGGCATCTGAAATGTAAGGTTAACATTGAACAAACAAGTTTAAAAATAAACATAAAAACTAATACAAAACCAGGCCTCTTTCAATGTATTTGTAAAAAAGGGATTAGTTGTTTTAGAATTTTGTACTCAAATATAATCAGGCAAGGACATACATGGTACGCATTGTCGGATGTAGAGCTGTCGGTCCCTGCAACTTGATAAACTGGAGTGTTAATATCTTCCACCCACGGGTACTTCGCCCTTTGTTGCGCAGCCGAAGCAAATTGCTGTTCACTCCTAGGCACAACCGTCGTTTGGTAAGGGTGAACTGTTCGGGGCGATAGTTGTTGTTTAAACATTCTTCTTTGCAACGTTACCTAAAAATATTTATATTTAATACATAAATAAACAGAAACAATAATGCAACGTGGGATACAATGGAATATTTTCCTATTGTAGTCCAGATACTAACTTACCTCATTATGTGATAAATGATTATTCTTGTTTAATTTATAGTGATTTTCGTTAATCCTTATCACTTTTAACATACATTACTCGGAAATTAAGTCAAGTTTACTTTTTTCCACCACAGTGTTTACTTTTTACTACTCATTGAACAGCAGAATCGCCGCCATGTTTTTGTGTTTCGAATCGAACGAACAGAATCGTATTTTCGATTTCGTTCATTCGTTTCGGTCGACTCCACAGATATATTATAGGGTAGTCGACTCTTCGTCTTCGTTCCATCATCCAGTATTATATAGTGCTCTGTGTTCCATCATCATCTTTTTTTTACAAGACTGCCCCAGGAGGAGGGTAATGTTTTTCGAGAGTATATTATGTATGTTTGTATGTCTATTTCTTTGGCACGCTCTGTAGCCTAGCCTAAACCACAGATAATATAATACTACGTACCCAATCCCATACAAAGAAATGAGACCTCCGTAGTCGGGCTATTGACTGGCTAAATGTACTACAGTTATGACAAATTGAGTAAAACGCCATCTATTACAAAGAGCCCTAAACAAAAAGGTTTTATCTTTTTTTGTTGAAAATACGAGATTTATGAGTTACAATAGATAAATGAGCATTAAACAAGGAAGTTTTGATTTTTACTAATCTTACTTCAGCCAAAATCTTCCGTTTATCGCATTTTAGTGACTGTTAATTTCATAATATTGTTACCTATGCTGCCATCTATGATCTTTTTTCAAGACTAATTATAATTTGTTCGAATTGGTACCCCATGCCTAAACAAACGGCTTGATGGATTTTAACATAATGAGGTGTCGTTAGATTCGTCTTAATTGTCGGAGTGTCATACATAGGCATAAATTATATTTATATACTGTCCATATCTGCAAATACAAAAAAAGGGAGAGGAAGGTTTTAAAAAAATAAATAAATGCAACAATATTGGTATCAAATAAAAGCTAGTAATGAGTCAATTCCATATTTTGATATATTTATTAAACTAAAAAGCTTGAAATAAAGAAAATTATGTAAAAAACAAAAAACCCAACTGCAAAAACACAACTGAAAAGAGAACAAAGAGAATTTTTGTTTCGCCGTCGGTCGGGGAGAAACTAATAACCGGAAATATGGTGTAACTTTTGTTCTTTGCTTTGAAGTCGATAGGTACTCGATAGTGCTCCGTGGTATACTTATGTTCTGTGTCTGTCTGCAAACAAAAGTCAGACAGAATGACAGAACGTATATTCTGTGGACAGAATCTAATCTGTGGACAGGATTGTCTAAAAAATGTAAGTCTGTGAAAGTGTGAAGTCAAA
Source organism: Conistra vaccinii (assembly GCA_948150665.1). Lineage (NCBI taxonomy): Eukaryota > Metazoa > Arthropoda > Insecta > Lepidoptera > Noctuidae > Conistra > Conistra vaccinii. The sequence continues at coordinate 8,916,553 of OX411323.1, read as the reverse complement.
ATAAATAAAATAATGCAATAGTTTGTTATTTAGACTTGAAGTTGAAGATACTAAAACTTTATTTTTATCGAGGACAATGCACAGAAAATATACGTTCCTGGATAACGTTAACTGGTAACGTTAACGGCCAACTTTTATTTTGATAGTTATCTTGAACAAGAAGGGCAAACAATGGGAACATGTGACTTTTATACCTTTTAACAATATAAATAATGGTCGTAACGTTATACGTGAACGGTGCAATGAGCGCCAATGATGCCGGCGAGATGTCGGTGCCGGCCGCTAACTGTTATTGCAGAGATTACATTCGTGGTTGTTGCACACGAGAAAACTGTCGCTTCATTCATGTGATACCTCCAAAATCGTGTCTAAAGGAACTGTTTCGATTTTGCCATGATTTTCAAAACAAAGGCTGTTATAGACCAAACTGCAAATTCATACACAGCACAGTAGAAGACGAAGATAATTTCTATGCCACAGGCATGTTTCCACGTAATACGCGGAATACACCAGTATGCCAAGCCTATGCACTCAATGCCTGTTCTAATCAAGACTGTCAATATATTCACCCACCTGATGTAAGTGGTAATGAGATTGTTTCAGTACTTAATATGCCACCACCACCACCACATTACAATCGCCCACCACCACCAATTAGAGAAGATGATTCCCCTCCAGAAGCAAAATTGAGAAGATTTGCATTTGAAGAAAATGGTTTAGATAAACAGGTTTTACAAACATCCAATTTATGCTCAAATTGTGAAGTTTTGGATCATAAAATAAAATTACTTCATGATAATATAAGTGTATTACTGAAAAAAGTAGGTGACTTGACTGAAAAGAATGTTCAATTAACTTCTATGAATGAATTTTTACTAGAACAGACAGCTGCAATGAGAACTGGCCAGCCCTGTGTGATAACTTCAAGACATGGCACCTCAGCTCCTGTATCTATGGCAACTGTTAGTGTCACACCAGTAGTGAGCCTTGCTGGTGCTCTCCCAGCATTAGTTCCTGCAACAGCCACACCAAATTTGGCTTTGGCTCCTGCTGCTTCTCGTGCTCAACTATTAACCCCTGCTCCACAAATACTAACAGTAAGCACAACTCAACAGCTTATGGGTAATTCAGGTGCCCTCATAGTCACCAGTGCTGGTGCCCAACAATTGATGCAAGTGAGTGACTCTGGTACACTGATGGGTGGAGGACAGACTGTTGTAGCAGTTCCAGCACAGCTAACCTTAGCACAGCCTGCACAGCAGCTTATGAGCAATGCATCTCAAACGGCTGTCCAACAACTTGTCCAGCAATCCGCATTACAACCACAACTAGCATCTCAACATCAAGCAAACCAATATGCAGCACAGCAATCAGTTCAACATTTAGCTGCTCAGCAATCTGCCCAGCATCTTGCGCAACAATCAGCTCAACATTTAGCTGCTCAACAGTCTGCCCAACATTTGGTAGCCCAACAATCAGCACAGCACTTGGCAGCCCAACAGTCTGCACAACATATGGCTGCTCAACAGTCAGCCCAACATTTAGCTGCTCAGCAATCTGCACAGCACTTAGCCGTTCAGCAGTCAGCTCAACATTTGGCGGCACAGCAATCTGCGCAACACTTGGCTGCACAACAATCAGCTCAACACTTGGCTGCACAGCAATCTGCACAGCACTTAGCAGCTCAACAGTCTGCACAGCATTTGGCGGCTGCAGCTCAACAGTCGGCGCAACAACTGGCTGCTGCTGCACAACAGTCTGCTCAACAGATGGTAGCACAACAGTCAGCACAGCAACTAGCTGCCCAGCAGTCAGCACAGCAGCAGCTTGTCCCCTCGGCTCAACAGCTTGTACATCAAACATCCACCCAGCAAATTACAATTTCCAGCACTAGTCAACCAATGGCATTGAATAACTCTCAGGCTCAGCCAATTACATTCCCAATGATATCCCAAAGTATACTTCCACATTGAAAATACCCAGTTGGATAAAACTGATTATCAATTAGCCGACGTACGCACGGACGTAATAAAATCGCGGTGATTATTTTTCGCCTATGGGATTTTCGTCGCTCTGCTTAGCGCCGAGAGTTCAATATCCAACAGAGCGCATTCAGCGCGGTTCCTAGAGCGTCAAGAAAATACACTGTTGGATATTCAACTCTCGGCGCTAAGCAGAGCGTCGAAAATCCAATACGCGAAAAAAAATCGCCGCGGTTTTATTACGTCCGTGCGAACGTCGGCTTATTATTTCTAACTATTAAATGATGATAGGAATGCAGTATTTTTAAGCATATAGCAATAATAATGTGCAGAAAGGATTGCATACAATATGGAAGGTTTTTAAGATCCGTTTTATACACGAACAAATGAATCTTTTGTTAATTCTTACTGATCAAGAATTGATTGTGCTTGTAAACCATAAAGTAAGCAGTATTTTTATGATATTATTGTAGTTGTAATTTGAGCTATCGGAACCTAAAGTTAGGTAGATTGCAAAGACCAGTGCACTCGAAACTGTTTAAGCTAAGATTTATCTATTTACTTTGTCAGTTTTAGCTTTAATGTGTCCATGTGTGTGTAGGTAATACATAGTATTAAATTCAGACCTCACATTTCCATTGTGTGAGGATGGATCTACATATTATGATACCATTTTTTTTTTGTGGCTTGTTGTCATGTAAGTATACGATATACAGTATGTTAACTAACAGAGGGCGTTCCCGTTAACCCGCAATAGTATAGCGTCCATACATGCCAGAAAAAATATTAACATTGAAAAAAAAAAAAGGTTTTTATTTTTTACATACTGTATTACAATATTTTTTAATTATTTTCACATTCAATTTGATTTATGTAAAAACAGACAAAAATTTTCAAATGGGCGTGATTGGCCAAATCCCTTACTATAAGAAATTGCGAAAAATACTCAAAGGAATTACGGGACTGCTTTTGATAAAACTAAAACTGCATCGGATTGTTTTTTTATGTTTATCCAAATCGGCTCCATGACTCGATTGAGTATGTTTTTCGCTATTTCTTTCAGTTCCGGATTTGGCCATCCACGCCTAGTTGAAAAATTCTTCTTTATACTGAGTGACTACATTTATTGGTAAAATAATCAGTGCCTACTAAGTACTAGCACAGTATAAAAATCTACAGTAGGACGACGCCTTTAATCTCGTTGTAAATGCCGACAACGTGTAGGCATTGTCGCGACAGCTAGCAGTTCGGGACCGCGCTTCCCCCGTCTCGCCCCTCACGCCCCGCAGCGTAAGCAGTTCGGGAGTGCGCTTCCCCCGTCTCGCCCCGCACGATTGCTCTGTCTAGACGACTTCGTCGGATGACTGTATGATGTATAGACTGTGGTACTAGGTACTGCATGCCTATTGTGGGCTGTACGAAGTAAGGTACCAATGTAATTTATTTATATTATTAAAATAAAAGTTTGAAATATATTGAAGTATGTAAAATTTTATTTTTCGACACAATCACCTTTTTAATGATTACATTGATTACACAAACTTCTACACATAAGTTACTTACATATTTTAATAATCATTGATTTCTTGGGACTTTCTCAGGTGGCATTCATTTTTCTTATATTTCAGAATTTTGCCGCGAACACCAAGTATGAAATCCCCGGTTGTATCAAAAGCTATTGCCGTTACATTTTCAGGAGCGTTGTCGACTAATTTTAGATTCCCCGTATCATTTTCATGGAAATACATCAAATCGTCACTAGCTATAAATACGTTATCATTGTGGACAGCGATCTGTGCCATGCCGTCGTAGGTGATGTTGCCAATACAAATGGGCGATGAAAGGGAAGATTTCAATACGAATAATTTTTCATCTTTTAAGAAATAGAAGTTGTTTTTGTCATCAATAGTCAATTCGTTCAATGCGTCAAGACTATTGAAACGTATTTTCTTCATTTCCCCATCTAGCAAATACAATTCTTCGACACCGTCATTGCTCTCTGTAACATATTTATTGCTGTCCTTGTCTACAAATATCATGTCCAGCTTAAAAGTACTGCTCGAGACAGGGGTGGCTTCGTGACTCTCGTAATTGTACTTAAAGATGCCCTTTCCTGTGCCGAAGTAAACTTTCTTCTCGTTTTTATCGACGGCAATAGAGTAACTGATGTCGTCTGGTAAACCTATGACAAATAAAATAAGCATGATTTCGGTCACTTTCACCCTTTTAGCGTACCTATGACGAAGGGATACACGCGGTAATTTAGTGTTAACTGCATATTGCTCTTACTTGTGGACATTGGCGAAAACAGGGGGGGGGGGGGCATGGTGGCCATGCCCCCCAACGACCGAGGAATTCTATACTTTCAATTTAATTCAGGAGCACTTACTTTTACACCGCATACTCATAGGTCTATAATTATCAGGAAACATAAATATTTTCTTTACAACAGGTGTATACAAAGTTGTTATAACAAGTATGCACAATTGCACATAGGTACTTAGGATCACTAGCAAGCAACCCACCTCGTAATCACGTCCACTTGGAACTGGGACCTTGAAATGAAGATAAATCTTTAAAAATGCAAATTTAAATATACTCTTGGGTTTATTTTGGATTTTAATTTCTAAAAATGCTGAATACGTCATTTTATAAAATTTTTAAAACTCAGGATAATGACAACTTTATTTTTTACTTGTGATTTTAGCCCTAGCTCCGAACCTTGACAGAATGCCCCCCCCCAAATCAAATCCTGGCTCCGCCCCTGCTTGTGGACGAAACAGTAGAACCTCACGATGGGGACCTTCCGGTGTTTTTGCTAGGTGTTCATTTACGGGTAACCTAAAAAGATCAGAATCTAGGCTAATAGGCTCGCCCACTAGTGTCTGGGATCTTTATAATGTCTGACAAATATGCACTATGCACCTCTGCCTACTCCTTCGGGGTATACAAGCGTGATGTTTGAATATATCTTATTTACCGCATGAGTCGTCTGCTCTCATGTAGCAGCTTAATTTATTGTGGAATGGTGGGGACCAGAATCACTTTCGATTTGTTTTAAATATTAGTAAGTAAAATGAAACATTCATTTTTGCATTTGTAAAAAATACCTCAAGTACTCGGTTTTTAGGCTAGTTACAAAAAAATATCTCACCTGAAATTTTCTCAGGAACTGCAGTTTTGAATTTTATAACGTTAGCGTTAAAGTAGTATCCATTGTCGTTTCGTCCAGATTCCACATAGAATAAGTTGCCATAAACGTCATAGTGAGCATCAGTGGGGTACGCATCGCCGACATGATACGTATCAGTCACATTGTAGTGGTTGTTGTTGATATTTAATTCTGATTGACACCCATCTTTAGGCAGGTCAAACGCGACACACAGTACTAAACACGACAGAACTGCTAACACAACGTTAAAATTATTCATTTTATAAAAAAACACAAAATGTGAGAGCTTTTGTAACAAGTCCGTTTCTTCTCTTTGCTGTTCCATATGTAACAGAATCGGCGCGCATTACAAAAAAAAACAATCCCTTATCAGTTTTATTATATTGTTGCCCTTAAGATACCAACAGTATTATTGCAGATAGAAAAGGTGTAATAGCACAAATAAATTAACATTATTAATATAATAAAGTATTATTTATTATATAAAAAGAAGATACATAAATTATTAACAATGTTATCATCTTAATTACCTACATTCTGCAATTTTATGTAAGTGAGTCATATAGATGCAAAGGCAGCAAAATCCAATTTTTTTATGAAAGCAACTTTGAATGCAGTCTGTCAGTGTAAAATCAGCTTTATTGGTTGATATATTTAGTTTTTAGCAAAAGAAGCAATATCCTGTATAAAATGACCGTTAAAATCTTAGGTTTGTAGCAAAAACAGCATTATCCATTTGAGTAAAGCCAAAGACAGCAACATCCGATTCGACCAATCAGGTGTCTGTATTTGGCCACCATGACACTTTATTTAGTATGGCGATTACCGTTTTGTTGTTCTTTGGTGTGATATTTGTTTTTGTAAAATTAAACAGAATTAGGTATATTTTACCCAGTAAAAGGTGAAAAACAATACGATGGAGTGTTTTCCTACCCCATGTAACGAAAAGTCTAGTAGAAAAAAGCAAGCTGACCCCGATAAATGGAAGAGAAATGAGGCTAAAAAAATGCGATAGTTATAGTGTGATTCAACGTTTTAGATCCTTTAAATATTTTTTAAATTACACAAAAAGGAAGAGCTTTTTAATTCGATTGTGTTTTTGAATGTAATGTTATTGTGATGTCTTTGCTGATGATTTTAAAATAAAATAAAAACATAATTGTATTTAGTAAATCAATATTTAGTAAATATATTATTATAAATCTATTTTACTGTGCCAATATGTATCTAATAGCGATTTTATTTCCTACCCAATGAGAAATCCACAGATTTTTTATTCAGAATAATGGTTTATGTTCATAACTTCATTTAACGGTATGGTGTCCCTTAGATACAGTAAACTCCTGACGTAGACACCTGTTGTATGTACTTTGTACCAAAAGTATCAAGATTATTCAGTCTAATTATGATCTAAAATCTGCGGTTGCAAATGCAGCAACATCCCAGAGGTTTGGCTGCAAAGGTAGCAATATCCACGAGTTGGGCGCAGAAACAGAAAGATCCAAACCAAACGTCTAGTTTTTAGAAGAAATATGATATTACTGTAATATCCTAAATTTTTCTTGTATTAATCACATGATTCTCTAAATTTTTATGTAAAAAATAGCACCATAATAGTTATATTACTGCTTTAAAACAAAAATATTGTTTCCTGCCATTTTGGTAAAACTGGATGTTGCTACCTTTGCATCTATATGACTCAAGTACTTTCTAATAATAAGTAACTCGTCTTTTACTTAAAGTAAATAATATTCATAAATTATTATAAATTCGTAGGTATAAATAAAATAAAATTTATTCTACAGTAAATTAATACTTTATAGTACCGATAGGGTATTTTCTTATATAAATTAAGTTCATCACTCTAAGGGTCGCGACACACCTGCCGAGCGTACGGCGCTGAAGGTTCGGTTGAAAACGCTCTTATGTACTGTTTTTCAGGTTACCTATGATACATCAGCCGAAAGTTACGTCGCGTAACGCGCTGAAGTAAATGCCGCCGACCGTTCGGCGCGTTTGGTGTGTCATGCGGCATGACACACCAAACGGTCGCCGCGACCGCGATTCGTGCGGGGGCGCGGTTAGCATGACTCATGCCAACCGAATACTATGACCGATAATTCCGTCGCTGAAGTGTCGGCGCCGAACGTTCCGCAGGTGTGCCGCTACACTAAGGACAGACTAAAGCCCCTTTCACACATTGAGGATGAGTACCTATAAATATAAATTTTGGGATCGCGGAGACGGATTGACGTGTGATCCCAACTTTTTATTGTTAAAAAATATCGTATCAATCATCACCGCGTGTACCCGGGGCCTGGTAGTAAGTAAAATGCGTTCATTTAGACATCTTACCTGAATTCTTTTTTTCTATACTGCACAAGTAGTTCACTAAAAAAAAGCCTCTAACTAAATATTTTCTACTACAAAGCAACCAAGTCGAATTCGCTTAGGCCACTGACAAACTAAAAAAAAATACACACCGTTCATTATAATATAACTTGTCCCTTGCCGTCATGTGGTAACATTGCTTGTCAAGCCATTTCGAACTCTATTAGTATTGAAACTAAGCTTGACAAGCAATGGTGCCAACAAGACGGCAAGGAACACGTTATGGTGAATGGTCAGTAAAGTGAAGTTTTAAAGCCATCATTGTTGCAGTGCGGACATGAGATGGAGCTATACAGGAAGAATAGTGCCACCAAGTAGGTATGCAACTTTTTGTTCTAAACGAAAAGAACGTGTGCTTGGCTACATACTGGTTCCAAGACAGAACAAAGAGTAGAGCTCCATTTCCAATATTAGCTAATGAGATCAGCATAGCTATTCACAACCATTCGTTACGCTTCCGTGCCGAATCCAACATCACTCAATGTTATCGTAGGAGTCCTCTGAACGCTGTTTACAAATACAAAACTCGAGAATTTTGACAGAATCAGAGTAGCCCGCGAAATTCTATTTTTTTAATGTTTTTTTTTGCAATTTGCAGCTTAGTATCAGGTTGTATTTTGATCTAAATATGATTCACGACCGTATAAAATCTAATATATAAAATTCTCGTGTCACGGTGTTTGTTGCCAAACTCCTCCGAAACGGCTTGACCGATTTTTATGAAATTTTTTGTGTATATTAGGTAGGTATGAGAATAGGATGTAAACTATTTTTCGTACCCCTAAGTGATAAGGGTGGTCCACCCCAAGTTTTTTTTTTCTCTTTTTTTGGTCAATTTTTTTTATGGTATTTTTTTTATGATTTGGCATTAAAAATACATACAACCCCAAATTTTCACCCTTCTACCACCAACCCCTATTTTTTAATAGCGATATTAGTACTTTAATAATTTTCTACTCTTGGCGGTCGATAATTGATCAATTACCACTCGATCAGTTATTCCCGTCAGGCGTCTACCGGTGTAGATAGGGTAGATAGGTAGGTAGGGTAGGTAGGTAGGTAGGTCGGGCAGGGTAGGGTAGGTAGGTCGGGCAGGGTAGGGTAGGTAGGTAGGGCAGGGTAGGTAGGTAGGTCGGGCAGGGTAGGGTAGGTAGGTAGGTCGGGTAGGGTAGGTAGGTAGGTCGGGCAGGGTAGGTAGATAGGAAGATAGATAAAGGTAGGTAGGTAGAGACAGGTAGGTAGGGTAGGTAGGTAGGTCGGTCAGGGTAGGGTAACGAGGTAGGGCAGAGTAGATAGGTAGGTCGGGCAGTGTAGGTAGGTAGGTCGGGCAGTGTAGGTAGGTAGGTCGGGCAGGGTAGGGTAATTAGGTAGGGCAGGGTAGGTAGATAGGAAGATAGGTAAGTAGGTAGGTCGGACAGGGGCAGGGTGGGTAGGTAGGTAGGTAGGTCGGGCAGGGTAGGTAGGTAGGTCGGGCAGGGTAGAGTAATTAGGTAGGGCAGGGTAGGTAGATAGGAAGATAGGTGAAGGTAGGTAGGTAGGGTTTTTTTTTTTTGTAAATTGATTCGCTTGGTTTATTTATATTTAATGTAACTGTTTTCAGTTGTTGACAGTTCCTACGATTTGATACAGTTTTTGTCTTTTTGTATATTTTATTGTTCACTATGTTGATGTTTTTTATATAATAAATAAGTTGATGATATTGATTATTATTGGATAAGATAAGATAAGATAATTTAATTGTTCAAAACATAAGTATACACACATATTGCATGCAAGATGTTAAATTAAAATTACAGAACAGTCATATTTTGCCTTAACGAACCAATAAATAAATACAATGGATGAAGATTATGAAGATGATGATGAAGATTATGTGCCGTTAAAGTTTTTCAGCTGGCTTAGAATTGTTGCATATTTAATAGGTAGGTAGGGTAGGTAGGTAGGTCGATCAGGGTAGGGTACGGAGGTAGGGCAGTGTAGGGTAGGTAGTTAAGTAGGTGCGCCGTAGATAAGTACTTACTGCTACCCGTGCGAAGCCGGGGAGGGCAGCTAGTAATATATAAAATTCTCGTGTCACGGTGTTTGTTGCCAAACTCCTCCGAAACGGCTTGACCGATTTGTATGAAATTTTTTGTGTATATTTGGTAGGTTTGAGAATAGGACGTAAACTATTTTTCGTACCCCTAAATGATAAGGGTGGTCCACACCAAATTTTATTTTTTCCTTTTTTGGTCAAATTTTTATTGTATTTTTTTAATGATTTGGCATTAAAAAATACATACAACCCTAAATTTTCATCCTTTTACCACCAACCCCTATTTTTTAATAGCGATTTTAGTACTTAAATAATTTTCTACTCTTGGCGGTCGATAATAATTGATCAGTTACCACTCGATCAGTTATTCCCGTCGGGCGTTTACCGGTGTAGATAGGGTAGATAGGTAGGTAGGGTAGGTAGGTAGGTAGGGTAGGTAGGTAGGTCGGGCAGGGTAGGGTAGGTAGGTAGGGCAGGGTAGGTAGGTAGGTCGGGCAGGGTAGGGTAATTAGGTAGGGCAGGGTAGGTAGATAGGAAGATAGGTGAAGATAGGTAGGTAGGGTAGGTAGGTAGGACGGTCAGGGTAGGGTAGGGAGGTAGGGCAGGGTAGGTAGGTAGGTCGGGTAGTGTAGGTAGGTAGGTCGGGTAGTGTAGGTAGGTAGGTCGGGTAGGGTAGAGTAATTAGGTAGGGCAGGGTAGGTAGATAGGAAGATAGGTGAAGGTAGGTAGGTAGGGTAGGTAGGTAGGTCGGGCAGGGTAGGGTAATTAGGTAGGGCAGGGTAGGTAGATAGGTGAAGGTAGGTAGGTAGGTAGGGTAGGTAGGTAGGTCGGCCAGGGTAGGGTAGGGTGGTAGGGCAGGATAGGTAGATAGGTAGGTGCGTCGTAGATAAGTACTTACTGCTACCCGTGCGAAGTCGGGGAGGGCAGCTAGTTTATTTATAGAATTATAATCATCAATACAACTCTTAGGCTGCCTGTCCACTGGAGCGGAGAGGAGAAAAGAGGAGCGGAGATGTGCCAATATTAACCAATAGAATCTTGACTCCGCCCCTGAGTTTAGATCAGTGATCCTAAGTCAAGATTCTATTGGTTAATATTGGCACATCTCCGCTCCTCTTTAATCCTCTCCGCTCCAGTGGACAGGCAGCCTTAAAGTTCATATTTACCCTATTGAATGACTATTGAAAAATTCATGAAATCATGACACTTGAGGCTAATTCTAACATGGAGTTGTATTGCTGATTCTAATGATTATAATTCTGTAAACCCATATTTGTTACGGTCGCGAATCATATTTTAATCAACATACAACGTGTCATTGACCTGCAAATTGCAAAAGACTTAAAACAATTGAATTTCGCGGGCTACGTTAGCGCACCCCTCAAATTTCCGGTACCTATTTGTTGTCAGGGGGAAAGGTAAATCAGGTACATAACCGAAAATGTTTTATTTTCGACAGGGTAGCCAATCGAATGTTTGTGTATAGCTTTGCAGGTGGAGCTGCTTCCTCTCATTCTCTTTTAAATACTGTTCACTATACTAAATGCCAATAGCTGTGGCAGTCGCGGTCATTATGCGTGCGACTTGCGAGTAGGACGGTGAATATTTAGTAGGTACCCACGGGTTTCTAAAAACTATACTGAGTCTCGCGTCATCTCGCTCCCACGTTTTATGACCACGTTTGCCACAAATTTTGGCGTATACTTGAAGTAAGATCATATTATATATTAAATATTCAGTCAAGTTACATACACAAAATTACGCCGTATTAAAAACTATAAGTTGCCAGAGCCGATATTTATGGGGTTTTGTTTTGACTATAGACTGGACATCCATTCTAAAGAATATGTAAGTAGGTACCTACATATTAATAATTGTGTTCACAGTTATTCGTGTTGTCATTAACATTGTTCTCATTATTTAGTCCTATCTCTTGACATTGTAAGTACGACGGCAGACGACCTTGTCTTTCACCTTTAATCTTGTGAATTTTCCATCTGTGACCTTGTAATATTTTCCTGGAATAGAAGACACACATGATAATACATTGATATAATTATTTTATATTATATAATAATTCTGACCATTTTGGCTTACAATAACGCCGGTAGCACACCTCCGTCGCGAAATCATAGCAGCGAAACCGCAATTCAACTGACTCGCGTCGTGTTCCGCTACTCGAATTTCGCACAGCGGAACATGACGCGAGCCAGTTGAATCGAACTACTGCGGTTTCGCTGCTACGGTTTCGCGGCGGAGGTGTGGGATAAATACTTACTTAGTATTAAACTTCTTATGGCAGATATCACACTCCACAGTGCCTTGCCTTAAATGTATATCTTTTACATGTCTTTTCATGTCATGCTGGTATGAGAAAGCCTTGTCACAATAAGTACACTGGAAAATATAAAAAAATACATGATTTGTCTATTAAGTAGGTATAAACAAAAATTCTAAAATACTAGAATGTGTTTGAGACTGCACACGAATTAACTCAATTCATTTATCGCCTATCTACACACTACGATCACTTGTGTGCTCACTCACACAGCAATATTTTGATCGACTGCTAACTTTACAGTTGGGTAAAACAATATGAACCCTATAGATATGAAAATACGGTTTCAAATTGAATGGAATAAAACCGGTTTTAGGTTCTATTCATTACGTTGGACATCTATGTCCAACATTATGTTAAAGTTGGAGTCAACACTGGCCTGATGTTGGGCGCACACCTGAAATATCCTTATTGTTAGCCTGATGCTACATCTTCTATGATAACTACACGTAAACCAGAAAACGTATGCGTTTCGGTAATCTTCGTGTTTCCGAATTACCACGAACGGTGCATCACAGAGTAACCCCCCACAGACGCAATGCTTTTATGTTTTGTACTGCGGGCTGCCGCTCGCTCTCTTTGTAGTAGTACACCTATCTTAGCGCGTTTGTTAAAGTTTCCTCTCTGTCGGGTTACCTAGTCCAGTTGCAGATGGTCACAATTTTTTTTTTTTTTTCTTGCAACAGGGTTGAAGGGGTGTAAGTATTAAAAAAATCGAAGTGGGGCTACTAGGGCATGTGGGGTATCATATTATTATGAAAGAGCGCAATTTGCACATTCTGAAACATATTTTTTTTTTTAGGCCGCAGTTCTCAACTTTCGACGAAAAAAAAATACCGTTGCCCCCCTTATCTCCGAAGATTGCATAGAGAAAAATCTGAAATTATTCTATGTGAAGATTTATGTAAAGATTACAGGAAAAATAAAACGATATCTCTAAATAGCACACTTTTTCAGAAATCATCAACAAAAATTTCACCGTTTTGAGAGCAGTGGTGATGAAATTATTTACACAAAGTAAAGCACCTGCTTGGGTTCGAATCCACGACCTACAACTCGTAAGTCGGGGCCGTTGCCACTGGGCCAACACTGCTCTCTAAAATAGACGCTGGTTCCCGGAGAGCATACTATTCCTTGTAGGTCTATAAATAGGTAAGGTTTGAAATGAGAGAAAATTCGGCTACCTTAAAGGGTCTCGTAGTGCTATGCACATGTCGCATATGCTTAGCAAGATTACTGGATGTAGTGGTTGCCTTAGGACATTGTGTGCATTTAAATGGTTTATCAACCAAGTGAGATCTCTTGTGCACCTTTAGAAGGTCCATTGTTCGGCCTTGGTATGGACAAACGTCGCATTTGAAAGGAAACACATTCTCGTGGATGGCCCTGTAAGGAAAAACTTTTTTATAAATAAGGTTTATTAGGTTAGGTTTTTGAAACCAAAAGCTTATGAAAACTGGGAGTTTACGCGTGAAAATTTCATTTTAGCTTGTTTGATAAAATTACAGCAAGATTTAATTGAGTTGTGTAGAACTGTAGACCCTTACAGAAGAGTATTTATTATTCTATGTAAAACTTTTATAATTGCCTCGTTGGTCTAGTGGTCGCAAGCGCTACTGCTGAGCATGAGGTCCTGGGTTCGATTCCCGGGTCGGGCAAAGTGTTATTGGGTTTTTCTATCTGGAATTTCTCGGTAGCAGCTTGGAGTCTGGATTTGTGCCCGGTTGATAGGCTCGCCCCCTATTACATGGGAATTAATCATAACTGGCGAAATGTGGGTGTACTGTAGGTAAACCTGTGCCGAACCCTTCGGGGAAACAAGGCGTGATGTTGTAATAAAAATAAGGGATTGAAAAGAAGAAGGTCTGGAATGCAAGAGAAAAACAATATGGAGGGAGGTGTTTGTCCAGCTGTGGTACAGTAGAATTAAAAATCTTCACAATTCCACATCTTTTAATTTTTGGAACTTTACGGTGCAAATTTGGCGCGGAGTTGAGGCACATTACATCCCTAACGTCACCCAGGGCCCTCAAAGCCAACCTAGGAAAGTCGCGCAGCGAGTATCAACAAAATACTAACTGAATCTTATTTCCTAGAAAAAAAAAGTTCCATATTCAAATGCATTACATAAAGTGCGAGTCTGGCCTGATCGTAGCTCGCCTTTCCAATGCTTAGTGAGAAACAATGTTCTCAGTTTAAAACCTTACACAAAGGAAATAACAATAAATTACACCCCACACAGACACACAACCCCCACATTGTTAGCCCCTTATTACATGGGACTTAAACATACCTGGGAAAATGTGGGTGTACTACAGGGACACTTCTATCTAGCCCTTCGGCGATTATAGGCGTGAAGTTACCTGTAGTAATATTATACCTACCTATGAACAAGAAGACTAGCATTAGAATATGCAGTCTTTCCACAGATATCACAAAGGAACTTCCTCTTAGTTACTTCCCCTGGTGGTTTTGGCGCGTCTGTTGATTGGGCGTTGCACTTGATTACATGCCTGCTGTAGGTGGCCTGCCAAAAATGTAATTTGATGGTTACCTTCCTCATTTTATTTAAGTTGTGGGGCATCAATCCAGTTCTATTAAACAAAAATAATATGCTAGCTCTAAGTTAAAAGATAAAATGTGTCAAGTCTTGGGTACTTATTTTTATTTAGTTAACTAGCTGTTTCCTGCGACTTCGTCCGCGTTTTTTTTTAATATACGAATATTCAGGATGAGAAGTAGCCCATGTCCTTCTCAAGGTCCCAGACTGCGTATCCGCCAAATTTCATAACGATTGGTTTAGTGGGTTGGGTGTGAAAAGGTAACAGACAGAGTTACTTTCGCATTTAAATATTACTAGCTGCGCCCTGCGGTTTCACCCGCATAAGTCTCGATCCCGTGGGAATATCGGGATAAAAGGTATCCTATGTCCTAACCCAGGTCATGGTCTACTCATGTGCCAAATTTCATCCAAAACCGTTCGGCCGTTTTAGCGTGAAACCAACAAACTCACTTTCGCACTTATAATATTAGTTTGGATATTATTTATGTTAGAAAATATCCCACGGGAACGTACTTCCGGGATTAGAAGGAAGCGAAGCAAAAGGTCATTGGTTCCTATTCTAGCGAGAAACGTTGCGCCGCCGTCAACCATAATTATTTTGTTACGCGTAATTTTGAATCTGTTATAAAATATATATTTTAAGTAATATTCATTTAAATTATTAATGTCAGACATATTTTAATCTAATTATACAGAATTTAAATAAAATTTAATTTATTGGTTATGGATTAATATAATAACGGTCCAAATAGCATCGGAAATAAAAACTAAAGTTTTATCAATTTCTGAAAGAAAAAATCGGTTACTGTGGGTCGTACTTAAAAGATTTTTTTTGTTAAACCGTTTTAGATGTACAATCCTGTAGATTCTACAGGATTGTACATCTAAAACGGTTAGAGATACATAAAATTAATGTTCTACAGTGTAGAACATTAATTTTATGTTTCTCTTACGGTTTTCGTGGCACACGCCAGTAAAGTTCCCAGTCGGTAGAATTTTTCTGACATCTTCAACAATCATCATTTTCAGCCAATTTTCATAAAACCTTAATGAATTATGCACCTAAACCTTCATTATGGAGCACTCCATTCATTGGAATTGAATAATGTTTGGAAATCCGTTTTTTTTTAGTTTATTGCATTCAGACAGACAGATAGACGAGGCGGGGGGACTTTGTTTTATAATATATTATATAAGGTTAAAGATAGGTATGGATTGAAATAATCGATACATGAGAAAATTTCGACACAAACCATAACATGGAATTCTTCACCACAATTTGAGCACCCCCAAAGAGAGAGAAGTTCAGAATTATCCATGGTAAATTCTGGTGAAGGAATGTTGTAAGAGTCTTCACTATCTGCTTTGGCATCATCATCAGCATCATGGTCCTCTTCATAATTGTGACAGTCTTGAGTAAATTCTATGCAACAAAGAACAATTATAAAAAAATAATTAAGAACTGTTTTAAATTGTAGTAAGTAGTTGTTAATAAACATGAAAAACAATGAATCTTATTTATAAATGTTGCTTGAAGTGAAGAAAATGTTCATTAAAAACTACTGCATTTGAACATTAGTTTGGCAGAGCCATCTATTATTATATCTATTTGTTTTTTTTCTCTACCTGTACTGTCCCACTGCTGGCCAAAGTTCCCTATATTGTTTTCCACACTTCCCTATGTGTTGCCTAACTTGTATTGCAGTGTTTTAATTTGGGGTGATATATGCAGTTACATTATAAAATGTTGTATTGACTTAAGAAAAACTTTTCAGATTTCTGACAGTATAGGTATTTTATGTTACAATTTTTACAAGCATAGGTAAGGAGCCAATTGAGCCAAAAAATAAAGAATCTCATGGCATTTTTTGTGAAGTAGTATATAATGATGAATTGGCTGTACTAGCGCTTGTGTGCAGCGCTTGAATAAAATATTGTCATACCAGAATGTCTCATTCCATACCTACCTTTCTTAATAGATATTTCAATCAATAGTTTGTTAGTTCTTTGACACATTTCTCTGAACATTATACATCCATTTAAAAGATCCAGGCAGCTTTGACACATATGTTTTGATAAATTGTCTGCATTATTTAACTGAAAACAGAAAAGATGCACAATGGGAAATTTTCCAAACAGAAATTCATGTGGATATAATTAAGTAGGCAGGTACTTTTTTTTGCCAAAACTGCATTTTTACATTCTCTTTACACATTAGTACAAAGGGTTTATACATACTTTTTCAGTCAAAATTAAAAATAGTCAGGTAGTATTTAAAAACTTACAGTTATGCCTGAAAAGGTCTTTATCTCTTCAGGGATATTGGGTTGTACAAAATTGTTGAATATTGGTATGTCTCCTGGTTCGTTGTTGCATATTCTACACATACATAGGCTTGTTATTTTCTTAATTTTAGGACTGGAAATGAAACAAAACCCAAGTTTTAAAAATGAAAGAAGGCAGAGGACACCTTTGCATGAAGCTGTTCATTTCAATAATGTCGAATATTATCCTAGGCTGTACTTGGCATAACAAAAACAAACAGTTATTTAACATTATATTGCCTGCTAGGAAAGTATACATACGTTTTCTTGATCTTGTTCTTCTTCTTCTTTTTACTCTTTTGGAGAGCATTAGCAAACAACATTGACTTGAGTAATAAAAGAGAAGTCATAATTAGATGGTTTTGTAATGTATAAAACGATTTTTTTAGAAAGGTTTTTTTTACAAAACAACAATCAGTCAAGAGAGAGAACAGGAATTATAAATTATTTATGATTGCATGGCTGTTATGTTTATTTATATAGCACAGAGTTTCATACACTACTCATGCTCTTACACTCTTATTATTTGTATTAAGCCATCCTGTTTTAATGCTAAAAAATCTGACATTTTCTGAAGAAAACTGAAAAACCCACTGACTGAACTGAGCTACCTTTACTTTACTACCTGCATTTCACATAACCAGAGACTAAAAATAATCTAAAGCCCGCGCGATTGAAACTTCTAATATTCCTATGAATTTTTGTACACAGAAACCGACACTCAATCGGATCAGTGCTTGCAAGCAGCGTTGTCACATCTACCAACTTTGTGGTAGATCTACCTATTTCACCTCCCATCTACCTATCTACCAACTTCGGCCTCAAATCTACCTATTTTTCAAAACATTACGATTTAAAACATTTTTTAGGAACACACAATTTGAGCCATGCATGACGGATAGACGACACTGACACTGACAGTTAGCAGCATTCCGATAGGTTCTGTGCTCTGATTTTGGCGCGATATTTCTCTTTCCGTCGCATCGCGCGTCGGTATTGATGTGAGCGGAAGCGGAGTGAGCGTGACAACGATACATTGTGGGTTGTTTGTGGACAAAATTATCGTGAACCGGAACGTTTGACATTTTTTAATGAAAAATAAGTTCGCGCGTTTTGTTTAAATTTCGTTCGCGGCCATTTGAATTTTGTATGTAACTACTGCTAGTGCTTTTTTACCTATTCTCGTCTCGTTATCATCACATCACCATCACCAATAAACGAATAAAACCTCTTTAGAACAGAAAACCTTTTTATTTAATCGAATTATTAATTCTGAAAATGTACTGAAATTAGGGAGGTAGATCTACCAATTTTTGATTTAAAATCTACCTATTTCTACCTATTTTTGACATGCCATCTACCTATTTTCTAAAATCAGGTGTGACAACACTGCTTGCAAGCCTACCACAAGCCAAACCAATCCCCTATCGGCTCCTTTTTAATTTGTGATTGTTTTTCAAGGTTTGCCTCGAATAGGCTAAAGCCTAACTGCAGCCTTAACCCTATTATTCCACACGGCACACCATACAATTCGTTTGACGATTTTATGGACTCGAATAAATTGTCAATAAAACTTTTTCATGAATCTAAAGTCAATGAGTCAATTCAATTAACCGATTTCTGGGACGAGTCCATTTAGATAGCCATCGACACTCTACGAAGAATTCAAATTAACAATCGGCCTGTCAATCAAGCCATGGTGTGGAATAGGTTGCGTGCGGCTGAAGTAAAACGCCTGCTACACGGTTGCCAACCGCGTCCCCGACAGAGGTGACTTTGGTTGGCGACCGGCAAAATTGTTTCAACGTTTGGTCGTAAACATCATCTACACGGTTGTAAACCACCAAGGTCACCTCTGTCGGGACACGGTTGGCGACCGTGTAGCAAGCGTTTTAGTAGCTGCTTTTGGTTTGACAGTTATCACCTAAAATATTAAAATTTATTCTGTGGATACCACCAACTATTTCATTCAATCAAGGAACGAGCAGTCGCTTTTGATTGCAGATTGTCAGTTTGTTTGTCAAAGTGTCAAGAGAAATAATTATTGGTAAATAATATGAAAACTATGCATAAGTAATCGTGTGAAAATAAATGACTACATAATGGCAGTCTATTTAACGAAAAAGATGCTGTCAAAGATGAATAAATTGAAATATCCATGTAGCTTGCCTGCTGAAAACGAGGCAAGCATTCGTGATGATCCTTGGCCTAGCCTGTTATTGGAGAGCAAGTATGTATCTCTAGTTTTATGATTAGCCTCTGCCTTTGGTTCAATGCCCCACAGCATTACAAAGGCCCTCCCCGTTTCTTTCTAGTGTCATTCATTGTTTGGTTATATATATACTGTATACCTAACTTACTCTGTTTTAAACATGATTTTATTGTTTTGATTACAGTAAGAAAATGATTAATTTGTCTAAAGAGATGATATGCAGGGTGTGTGCCAGGAGTGCCTGTAATCCTCTGAGCGATCAAATAGATGGCTATAATATTATGAGTGCCATTCGGAGTATTTCTAATATTACAGTGAGTAGTACAAAGTTTTGTTATTTCTACTGCTGTACTGACTGTTTCTGTCATAAACAATACTGATAAGAGTTTGATGAGGTATATTTCTCAGCATTTGTCATAGAAGTAGCCTTTTACTAAAACTTATTCTATTTAAAATCAAATTGTTCTTCAGTCACAAAAGCAAGTTAGTCAATTTAGCATTTTCAGTATGTTTGTAAACAATTTTTCATTTTCAGTATGTTTGTAAACAATTGTGCTTACTATTGTTTACAAACATTGCAAAAATGTTTTATTTACCTAGTTTACACAGATTCCTACAAGCTGACAAGTTTGTAGGAATATATAAATATCCTAAACATAACATAACAACGCATCTTGTTCCCGAAGGGTTGGGCAGAGGTGTGGATCTGGTTAGGTCTGGATTTATGCCGGTTTGATGGCACTAGGCTCACTACCTGTTACATGGGACTTAAAAATAACTGGTGAAATGTGGGTGTACTGTAGGTAGGTACACGTTTGCCTGCTAGTTATAATAATAAAAACATTTTGATCTTTTACAGATAGAAGGTGATGATTCTCTTCCCAAATTCATCTGTACTGATTGTTTGGTAAATCTCAAAGTAGCAATAAATTTTAAAAGAACTTGTGAGGCCTCTGATAAGAAATTCAAGAAAATACTGAATCCAACAGGTAACCCTTTAACTTTACTATTCATGTTTTTGGAAATTATAGTTGCTTTCCATCTAAAGATTTAAATCTTTCTCAACACAGTAAGATTCAATTAATAATCCAGTAGCAGAGTTTAAATTAAGTTAATACTTTATTTATGTTATGTATCAAGACCCTGTTGCTTATGATTGCAATCATATACTGAGATAACAATATTGATAAAAAATACCTGTTTCTTTCCAGGCAATCCTATCACACCATCATATCCATATTCCAAGCATGACTTCCAACTGATACTGCATCAGATCAAACAGAAAAGGATGAAGAATGAAGAAAAGGTAGCTAAGGAACAAATGAGGAGAGAAAGACTGCAACAGAAGAAATCACCTAAAGTGAAACAGTTCAAATGTTCACCTTGTGATTTGACATTCCCAAATAAGGTTTGTTATTTTATAATAATAGCTGTGCCCCGGCTACACAATGTAGAATAAATATACATACATAAACTCATGCCTTTTTCCCATTGGGGTAGGCAGAAATACATACTTACTCCTTTTCCTTCATTTATGGTCATATGTACAGACGCCAGCACACCAACCTACTCCAATCTGTCAATTTTCCCAATTGACATTGAACCTTATTCTTTAGTGATAAAGTTGAAAATCTATTAAAGTAATTTGACAGATTGTAGTAACTTGATGTGCTGTGCTGGCGTCTGTACTTGCCGGTTGCGAATGTGCAATAAAATTATTAGTCAATACTCACATGTAAAAGATATGTGATTCTTAAGATATAAGCCCAGTAAAGAGACATTATTGTTTCTTATTATGATATAAGAAAATATTCCATGTTTACCCTTTCACCTTGACATAACAATGTTATTTCAACATATCATATATGTTGAAATTTAAATTGTGATGAAACAGAATCAGTTATATGTTTATTAATGTTTAGGAAAAGCTACTGGCCCACCGGCGCGAGCGCCAATGCATGCGTCGCGCGTGCGATATCTGTGGGCAACTAGTGCTGAGCATCGCACAGCACATGCGTCACATACACAAACAGAGTGTACCCCATCAGTGCCCCACTTGTGGCAAAGAGTTCCCCATCATTGCTAGACTGAAGAACCATATGTAAGTATTCTTAACTTAATGAACAATAAAATTTCACAAAAGCAGTTTCCTTGTAAAAGTTGAAATAGCTATTTGAGTCATATTTGTTGAATGCATCAAGACAGAGGGTTCAGGGTTGTCATACAGTGTGTGCCTAAAGGCTGGTATCTTCGTGGCTGGCTTAGGAAATGTTGGTGTGATGACTTGCATGTGTGGATGACAAATTAGCCAGAAAAGTCAACACTAAGAGAGAAATGTGGAAGACTGAGGGCGACCTATGTTTAGCGAAGGAACAGTAGATCTTGAAAAAGTAACTTGTCTAAACATCCAAATAATTAGATAAATACAATTGGAAGTTTTGAACTAATAGGTAATACGGGCTGGTATCCGCAACTCCACGTCAAAGCGCGTATTTTGCGTACGGGTGGGAATATTGGTTATTCGATCCACCCCAGCTCCTCAAAGAAGGCCAGCAACGACTTGGTGTCACTGACAATCTCCCGTAGGGTACCTGGGTTACCGAAGTACTTTGCCCTGTAAGCGGCGACCACCGGGCAGTTTAACAGCACATGAGCTGCTGTCTCGTCGTCCTCCATGCAGGCTCTGCACAACGGACTGTCTGTGACTCCTATGACAAAAAGGTGTTTATTAAATGACCCATGGCCAGTTACGGCTGCTGTGACTATGTGCAGCTGTTGTTTCGTTAGTCTGAGAACCTTATTCGTGAGGCGGCCATCGATTGTAGGAAGTGCCTCCTTGGCTTGCCTACACTCAGTGTGGTCCGACCATAGTTTGTGATGTTGGTCCCTGGTTCGTTTCCTTACCAGAGTGCGTAGGTACCCGAAGGGGAGTGGCACAATGGGTTCAGGCCCCACTGGTGCCATGCTCGAACCTCTTCTGGCAAGTTCGTCAGCTGCGTCGTTGCCCCGCGAACCGCTGTGTCCTTTGATCCATTGAATGGTTATATTATTGAGGCTACCCACCTGGTTAAGGCGCTGGTGGCACTCGTATATCAGCCCGGAGTCAGCAGTGTGACTGTTTAGCGCTTGCAGAACAGCCATGCTGTCCGAGAGTATGCGTATCGAGTGGTCCTTAACTTCCCTAGCCATAATGGCTGAGGCGGCAAGAGAAATACCCATGCATTCGGCCTGGAAAACTGTGTTATGGACTCCCAATGGCGTGGCTATGTGTATGTTGAAGTCCTCGGAGAAGATTCTAGCACCTGTGCCACTACCTGTTTTGGATCCGTCGGTGAAGATCCGCAGCTCTGCGGGGCGCAAACCCTCTCATCGGCTATCCTCGTGAAGTTGGATCCTGTATTTTTTATCAAAGATAAATTGTTTGGGTACCCGGTCATTAACGGCTTTCGTGATAGGAAACTCGTTGTTGAACCCCTCAAGCAGCGCGGTGTGTTGTGTGTCTCTCTTACCCCAGAGATTAATTGCATTAAGGCGCACCGCCGCCATTGTCGCTTCCTGCTGTATAAACAGGTGGAGCGGGGGCAGCCCCAGCATGGCTTCGATTGCTGCAGTCGGAGTAGTCCCCATGCAGCCCGTGGTCGCCACGCAGGCTAGCCTTTGCATGCGTTGTAGTTTGTTGGAGGTTGTAACCAGCTGAGTGCGGGGCCACCATACCACGGTCCCGTAAGCGATCATGGGGCGGATCACTGCTGTGTACAGCCACAGTATAATTTTGGGGGATAGGCCCCACTTCTTACCTATCATTTTCCTGCACTGCCAGAAGGTGATGCAGGCCCTGTTTAGCTTGTTGTCCACATGACTACTCCAGTTTAACTTACTGTCTAGAATGACCCCGAGGTACTTGACCTCGTTGGCCAACTGAAGTTCTGTATCGAACAGATTTGGTAGGCGGAAAGGGCCTAATGCGCGTTTTTGGGTAAACATGACTAGTTCAGTTTTAGTGGGGTTCACTGATAGTTCAAATTCCCTGCACCAACTTTCTACGATGCGTAGTTTTTAACTAACATAAACATTTACTGTTATACAGGCTGGTCCACACAAACACGTTCAACTTCTTCTGCGACCTGTGCCCCTACAAGTGCAAACACAAGTACTACCTGGTCATGCACATGCGGACTCATACGGGTGAGAAGCCGTACAAGTGTGCGCAGTGTCCCGCCACCTTCGTCAACCCGTCCAACCTTAACAAACATAAGCTCACGCATCAGGATAAGGCGTTCAAAGTAAGTGCTACCCTGTCTGTATGTCGTCCTAACTATGTATATATAATCCTAACTTAATATTATAAATGCCAAAGTGAGTTTGTATGTTTTGAACGGATTTGGATGAAATTTAGCACATGGGTAGACCTGGAGAAAGACATAGGCTACTTTTCATCCTGTAGCGCAGATGAAGTTGTAGGCAACAGTTAGTATTTTATTATAATATTATAAATGCCAAAGTGAGTTTGTTTGTTGGCCTGTTTGCTTGTTTGTTACGCTTTAACGCTAAAACGGCTGAACGGATTTGGATGAAATTTGGCTCGTGGGTAGACCATGACCTGGAAAATACATAGGATACTTTTTATCCCGATATTCCCACGGGATCGAACTTATGCGGGCTGTCGATGAAAGGTTGTAAAGAAAAAAGATTATACCCGAACTTGCAAATCATTCGTTTTATCTGCCCAGAAGCCGGCAGCACGTCGCGTCCAATAACATTTAACAATAATTTGTCCATAGTGTGTCCTGTGCGAGAAAGCGTTCCGCACAAACACGGCTCTGCGGGAGCACCACGAGGCCACTCACATGAACATCAAACACACGTGTAACTACTGCGGACGTGACTTCTGTTATAAGTGAGTACCACATGTACACATTGTACACTCAACAAAAGAGATTGGTTGGCAGGCAGCTTACTACAACTCTTTTCTAACAAGTGTTACCTAATTTTGAATTTAGTATATGAGGGATGATTCCCATATTTTTAAGCACCTTCGCATTTTAATCTTAGTATGTCATAAATATATCTAATTTCCCTATATTTTTGACGAATTTTTGACATTAGTTGTCGCTAAGATAAGATTGGGTTTGTATTTTGAACGTTTTTGATTACGCTAAGGCCTGGTATCCACCAAAGCGGAGAGGAGATGAGACGAGAGGAGATGTACGTACGTGCGCGTGTGGTGATGTGTGTATGTGTGCACATCTAGTAGCGAGAGAAGTGTAGCGGAGAGGAGATGTGAGCTTTGTGTAGCAGAGAGTGTGCGAGGCGTGGGGAGAAGGCAGCGGGGTGCGGGGTGCGCCGCCCGGCCGCCCGACTAGACACTTCTCTGCTCTGCCGCGGCGCTTGCTCGCTAGCCGCACAAAATTCTATAGAAAAATGAGACATCTCCTCTCCTCTCAGCTTAATCCATTTCCACCCAAGCTAAGTGGATAAGAGATGTGGAAACAATGAAATCGGATTGGTTTATTCAAATACATCTCCCCTTGTGTCCTCTCCTCTCCGCTTTGGTGGATACCGGGCCTAAGTTGCTTTCTGTAATCCGGTAACTACGACTAAATAAGTAAATCTTGGAAGTCAGCAAAAAGTTGTAGATAGCACCACCTAAACACTGAAGACATAATCTTGCCGGGTAATTGCGTAACACACGGGCTTCCTGTACAGCCGCACCGCAAGATGAAAAAAAAACAGAATATCTCATAATGAGTGTAAAATCTACGCGGCGGCGGTGCGGTGCGGTGCATGGATGATATTCATTAGTATACACAAACATGCGGTCCGGTGACGGTGAAAGACCACCTATCTGTAGAGTTCACCCTATCCCTTTCGCTGAAGAAGATCGCCTATTATAAACATATGATACCTTCAACTGTCATTAACCAGAATTTTAATTGTTATAGCCTTCTAAAGGCCAATCGACAGATGATCGGATACGTAGAGTTTACCCTATCCTTTTCGCTGAAGAAGATCGTCTATTTTAGTGTTCACCCCATTAATTGCTCTGAAGAACCGTTCAGTCGTTCCTCCATAAGACAACGCATACAAGAACAATGAATTTTGCCCGAGTAGTGTTTATTTCTTGCCTACATACCAATTTTTTTAGATGACTGTACCTAAATGTAGCCGTTTTCACAGGGACTATACTAGAAACTGAATTTTATGAGCAGAGGACTTTATCTTCTTAAGTGGACCTGCGTGTCACATGTTTACTGCTCAACATTGTATTACTTGAAATGCTTTATTTCTTTTTTCCCGTATGGGACAAAAAATGCTAAAGATTGAAGAAGGGGTCAGTGTTTACGTCGGGGAACCACCTCCTGGATTCAGGAGGTCGGGGGAGGAAGTGATTACCTGGATTTGTCGGTATTTGATGTTATGACGGGAAGCTAAGATATGTCACGGGAAAAGATGATATTTCAAATAAAGCTTGTGCTATCTGGTTTTTTACTAGCTAATATGGTACATAATTAAGTATGCAAGATTAAAGTCCCAGACGAGCGTTTTCTTAATACGGCTTTATTAAGTTAAGTCAACGTTCTTTAGTAAATTAAAATTTAGAAACTTAACGTTTTCATAGAAATTGTTCCATCAGAGTCGTGTCGCGCCTTTTTGCAAATAAATAATGAAATGCGGAATAACTGAACAAAGAAACACAGAATGACAGTAAATTTCACGTTTACTTCTAGCTAATGCTTTAAAAGGACGTTCGGAATGGTATTAATCCCACTTTGTCTAATGCATTTACTTTACCAGCCTTAAAAGCACGTTCTTCCATCAGACTGCTCTGTGGTCTTGTCTAAATTGAAGACGTGCATTAGGAGTAACATCATAATTCGCTTTGTTCTTGTGCTTTAGTACTGAAACGTCAACAAAGTCCCAAGTCTTTATAGCTTTTGTTCAATTGTTTTATACGAGATTATTATGAAAAGTCTGTTGAACTTTGGTAGAGCTTAATCCTAGCTATAATAATATTTTAAATATTGCGAAAGTGAGTTTGTTTGTGTATTTCAGCTTCACGCTTTCACGCTAAAACGGCTAAACGGATTTAGCACATGGCTTGGATTAGAACATAGGATACTTTTTATCCCGATATTCCTACGGGATCGAGACTTATGCGGGTAAAACCGCGGGATGCAGCTAGTATAAATAGGTTCTGTTTTTGACATCAAGTATCAACAACTCATCCTGTATATCGCACAATAGAAACATTCGTAAAGTAAATATTATTCTCCCTAGTGGTTCCTAGCTAAGAATGTTGGCGTAAAGGTTTATATTTCGAAACACCGAACAGAAAATCTAATAAAACGCGACTATGAATACGACTTAATAAATAAGATCACGCCAGGCACTGGCAGTCGCAGTATAATATTATTAGTGCGGGATTTCTTAAGCTCCTGATAATATAATCTCTTCGTTCTTTATTCACTTCTCTCGTGTCGCCATGAATAAAAAGATTAGTATCTGAGTAAGTCAGCTAGATGTAGCTTAAAGGACATAGGAAGGTGTTGTTATTTGTGGAAACAGCGAATCGGCATTTTAAAGCCAAAATCCAATCCAGTGGGATTTTCTTCTATATTTGCGGGATAAATCCTTTCCAACTTCAAAGAGATGATCTATCGATATTTTGACCTCACATCAAACAGCGTTATTATCGAACATTTAAAAACCAAATCCTATCTCCAGGTCAGACCTACGAAAACACGAAATACGGAACCACAACCGTATGAAACGCGACTACATCGGCGGTGAGCCAACGTACAAGCAAGTAGAGAGACTTCAGAAACTGCAGGAGAATGAGGAGATGGACAAATGGCGCGCGCAGGAGATGACCATCACACAGGTGCCCGTGGCGCAGAACACCTACATCGACCAGCCGAAGGAGTTTATAACTAACCATACGCTGTACTTCCCCGATGTCGGCATGATACAGCAGCAGCAGATTGGTGAGTCAATGATCCTTTGATTCTTTTTCTTTGCGTGTCGAAATAACAGGAAAAAAAATATATTTTTGTTTGCCACACAATTCACTGCTTATATTACAAATCCCTTTGAATTTTTATGCGGGGTAAATGAACAGTTTAGTTAGATGCAAAAAGCGGTGTAAAAATTATTTTTTCGTTAAAAGTTGTTTTCATACGCAACATTCTCTTGCCAATAATGACAACCTAAATAGGCGAAAACATACCCAAAATAAATATCAAAGAGATCACACGTATCCTAATAGACATTACTTGGAATTTTGGGTAATATAAACCGCTATACATTTTGGGCCTTACGCAAAAGCTCGGTGGACCGGACCGAAAAGCTCACCGACCCGCAGGCTGGGTGTCGCTTGTAGAATATCATTTATGTATTAATAGGGTTCTGAGCGACTGACAGATATCGATTAACTATAATTTGTCGCGATACATTTATATTAATTAATAACGTGTTCTAGTTCTTCTAAATGGATGAGAGTTTATTTTACTAGCTACAGAATATTCTAGTCTTATAGTCACTAGACGACTTCGGACTTTATATTCATGGAAACATTGTTTCACGATTTAAGAACGAATTCCTTTAGCGAGGGTATGGCAACGTGGTACATTTCAAGTAGGTGGACAACGTATATACTCGGCAACTTCGTTTCCTTCAGTAATTCTATACATACAGTGAAAACGTGTTATTTATTTACTAGTCGCTTATTCACTTGCACCGAATTACAACAAAACAAGCAAATAAATTTTCTTTAGCATATCAATCAGCCTATAATGTTCCCTCTGCTGAGACACAGGCCTCCTCTCTTGCTCTCCTCTCTTCGAGAGGGAATGAGCTATAACCACGCGGGCCCAGTGCGGATTAATAGATGTCACATGTCTTAAAATTTTTGGTTCCAGGACTACTAGGTTTCCTCACGATATTTTCTTTTTGAGAACAGTGGTGGTGAAATTATTTACACAAGGTAAAGCGCCTGCCTAGTGCCTGGGTTCGAATCCACGACTTACAACTCGTAAGTCGTGGCCGAACTCGGTAAGTCGGGGCCGTTTTCTTTGATAGAAAGCAGCTTACCAATAATGATGTCCCTCCTCAATGTGAGCATAAAGTTCACTGTGTGAAGGTGGCAAGTGTGACAAGGTGGATAGTTTAGAGATAGGGCGTTAATTTCGTATGTTGTTTTTGTTGCTACTCTTGACCACTGGCATGATATGTTCCTGTTTCCATATATCGAGACAGGTACTTTCTTCATTTATTATATTACGCGCACATTAAGGTTGATTTGAGGCTTTACGCGCACATTAAATCCTTAACTCGCTAAAATAAACCATATTCAGCGAAATAACAAAATATTTACCAAAGAGTTCAGTAGATTTACTTTTAAATAGGGTCGTGCGTTGGTCGGTTTGAAATTAAATTTTAATCTCGTAGGTATTACAAAAGCGTGAGTTCAATGTTATCTGACCCAGACCACTCACTTATTTCATAAAGTGCCGACAGCATTCCCTTTGCTATTCATAATTGTTCGGCCACTTCATAATTGGAAAACTTGTTTCAACGAACACAATTTTTGCGCGCTATGAAATTTATGTGAAAATGTTACAACCTTTTGTCTTTGTTTCAGTTCAACAACAGACTGTGGAGTTGACATTGTAAGTTAATTTAAATTGCTCTGCATTGTTAAGATAATCGAGACATTAAAATATATTTGTTACTCTGATATAAATTGTTCGTTTCAGACCCGAACTGGCATTGAAGAAAGACGAGGTGAAACTGTACGAAACCCAGCAAACAATCGGATATTTTTAAGATCAAACGCATTTATTTCCTTTGTAAATCGGGAAACAAACAAAATTTTATTTAATATTTACGCTTACAACATCGAAGTGTCCTATCATTTATCTAAGAAATTATTTTAATCATGTTTATAATATTGTAACAACTAACAAAAATTAAGTAATAAACAGAAATCATTAGTTAATGAAAACACGTTTTATTTCTCTTTACATTTCCAGAACATTCAATTAGAGAAATTTCGTTCTTATAAAGTCACTTAAATGGGTTTGAAACTAAGCTTAGCCGATTTATATTCCTTAATGCTTATACTGAACGGCCACTGTCGATTAAACCTCTACTAATCGCTGTCAGTAACTTTAGAGGCGACTATTTATCTCTGCATAAATATTCCGTAGTCGTAGCTCGTAGCTCTTCTGCTACGCCTACACTCAATTGGCGTAGCGGCGTAGAACGCTTGCTACGCCAAATTCAACCAGTGTATATTATAACCCCGTACTTTATAAACAGTATGTAATAAATTCCAATCATATTTTCCTCGCAAAAATAAAAACCAGCGGAAACTTTGGTAAAAATGAGGGTGTAAGATAGACCCTGAAATTTGTTATAGACGCGCGATTGAACCATTCAAAGCCATGTTTATGAAGTATCTTGGTTTAATAAAGCCACCGGGCGGGCGCTGCGTAAAGGGCGGACTGTATTGAAAGTGGTTTACCATCCATTAATTACGTAATTCTCACCGTCCTTGTAATGACGGTTCCTCGAATATGACGTCATTACAAGCCTATGTTAATTGCAGGCTCCATTTACAAGTTAATGAATTCGTGACCGGAGTGCTAATTAGTTTCATCCTGCCTGTTATATGAAGGAACTTCCAGCCTGAATATAGTCTGAAAGTCTGGCATATTAATCCATTTAACTTACAATATGAGATTTATGGTATGGCATCATGAATTATTCAAATTCGCGGATATAATTTTATGAAGCAATTTTTGCTCGTGTTTGGAATTAAATACTTTAGTAAAAGATGTGAGTGAGGGGCTCGTGACTAAATAATAACAGCCGCACGGGTCTATCTGAGGTTAAGCTACTCTTGCCGCGGTCGGTTTTTGGATGGGTGACCATCCATTACATATCGAGACCCCTCCGTGCCTCGGAAAGCACGTTAAGTTGGTCCCGGCTGTCATTTGTAGATCTTTGACAGTCGTTACAAGTAGACAGAAGGCCAAAAGTCTGACAACTGGTCTTATCACGGGGTATCGTGTTACCTACCCAGTAACTGAGTTGTCGAAGTCAGACATTCAAGCGCTCCATGTAAAATACTGGTATTTAACTGCACCCGGTTAGACTGGAAGCCGACTCTAACAAAGTTGGGAAAAAACTATGTAGATTGAGTGAATGATGTGCATACGAGAGAGCCCAAAATCAGGATTGTGATCGTTTAAAGTAAATATAGTAGGTAAAGTAACAACAGCGTTCATTTGTTTTTAAGCACAATAGCTGCTATAACACCGCGTAAAGCCTTTACTCAAATGAGGCATTTGCATTACTGTTAACACTAACCGCACTAATACTCGTGTGAACAGTCTCGAAATTCGAAACCACGCTCGACATACCAAATTGTTAGTGCAAAGTGGTGCAAAGCCAGCGAATAGTCAACTACTGTTTCAGCTTGATACTTCATGATATTAATTAGGTAGGTACTCGTGATAAGAGAGCGATCAATTTAAACCAGCCGCCATATGGATCGACGACATAGGTAGAAACCCTTCATCTGTCTTGTTACCCAAATTGGTTACTTCGACTTTGGATTGCCATCGTGGTGAAAGGATTAGCCAATCAGCGCGGGAACTCGCTGATTGCATTGCCCAGGGTGCGCCGGACGTATAGTGGCTCAATAGATATTTCGCTCGGGGAGGCTCCTTTCATGCACCCCAATTGGCTCAGTAGTACCCACTGGTTCCGTTAGGCAGTAGAGTTAATAATTTAATACAAGAGCCAATTTTATTGCCGTAGTTAATGCCCCTCGTAATTGCTTTAACACCATCAGGTTGAATGTCACTCGCACGTCATTAACACGACAAGGTCGTGACGTCACGTATTGTGCATTTGTGAACGCACATTAGTATACGTGACGTCGCGGTCGCCTGTATTATGTATTTTGTAAGTTAGTAAGGAACGCACCCTTATTAAGTGGCAACACTAAGCCACGATGCGGGGCGTTACCCTAAGCGTCTAAGCGTACAATGTTTTAGTTTGACAGCACTAAGATTGCACTGAATTATTAGTTTAGTGAACATGGCAATTTTGCTATTCTGAATTTGACGTTTTTCACCTAAAAATTTAGCGAAGTGTATAGAGTGCCGCGAGTTTCTTGTGGCACTCTAGTGTCACTGCCTCGGCCCGGCTAGGGTGCCGTGAGCGTTGCATTGTCACTGTCACTTGTTATTTAGGTTAGGTTAGGTTAGAACTGTGACCACACAACGCACGAGCCGAGCGACGACGTAGCGAGCGGTGCCGCGGTAGCGGCCGGCAAAGTGCCAGGGTCCGTTTAGGCACAAGAGAATGTAATGTTTTGGGAATGTGGTGTTTTACAGCGATCTAACGTCGACAATCAAACAAAAAACTTGGTTTTTTGTTTGATTGTCGAGGTTAGATCGCCGACGTGACTTAGTGACAGTGACAATGACAATCCAATGCTTGCGGCACTTTGGCCGGGCCGAGGCGAGGCGGTGTTACTAGGGTGCCTGTAGTGGCACTTTATCCGATAGGGATAGAGTGCCACTGGTGGCACTCTATACACTGCCAAAATTTTGTGTAACCAACTAAATCTGACTATTTTTAAACGCGATTAAAAAGGAGTGGTATAATCCACTCCTTTTTAATCGCGTTTAAAAATAGTCAGATTTAGTTGGTTACACTAGTTGTCATGAACTAAAATTCATACCGACATCGACACATTAGACTATTAGGCTGCCTGTCCACTGAAGCGGAGAGGAGAGGAGAGGAGCGGGGATGTGCCAAAATTAACCAATAGAATCTTGACTTAGGATCTCTGATCTAAACTCAGGGGCGGAGTCAAGATCCTATTGGTTAATATTGGCACATCTCCGCTCCTCTTTTCTACTCTCCGCTCCAGTGGACAGGCAGCCTAATACGTGTGTGACGAATATATCATTATACTGCAAGTTGGAGTTTCACTTCCACACTTCACTAGTACGCGTAAAGGGAGACAGGAAGAATGCCTTCATCCTATGTCCCCAAAAGGTCTATTTGTCTTTGTGTCAGTAAGATAGTTTCAACCTTATAAAATGTTGAATTAACTGGGAATTATTCTTATTAAAGTGGTACAGAAATTACGAGGTCGTCTATAGGAACAACGTTACACTAAGCTGAACCCTCATTCAGTTTTTCTCAGAGAGCGTTTTTGTGCCATTACGTAAATGCGTTCTGTTTCTCTGTCAGTTTGCATAATAAATGGTATTTTTCTTTGTCAGCGATTTAAGTTCCCTTGTGACCCACGATTCCGTCACTTCCGTTTTTTTTTGTCGGTCGCTGGCAATATTTCTTTGCGGAGTTTTAAAAACGATATCATATAATTAAATCCGATCGTATCGCATGGGGAACTTCTCTTGGGAGTATATAATTTACGTCATTTTGCAGAGTCAAGTAACGTTAGATAAGTACTTAGATATATTGACTATATGATTGGGTTATTAACTTATTTTAATCCGATTTAAGACCGATAAACATATATAAGGTGACTGGTAATTAATGACCGATACTTAAACACGTGACTTTACTCATAATTATATTTAAAAAAAATCGCGTGTTCATGTTTGCTCCCATAGTAAAAGTTGTTCATAATGATGAGTAAAGTCACGTGTTTATGTATCGGCCACTAATTACCAGTCCCTCTGTCCCCTATATATAATTGTAGTCTGTGCCGATAAACAAGTTAGCAGATACTTTAGCCACATAAGCCTACCTACCTACTATAATTTCGCTGCGATTTACATTAACCCCTACCTTAGCTAACACAAAATACGGCTCTTCATAACCCAACCGCAGATGAACACAACTATTACGTGGGAAAACGGGCAGGATATTTGTTGGTTCCTCCAAGGTATTTTAGGACTAGGTAGGTACAACTTAGTTATAAACAAGATTTAGATGAGTTACCGTACCTATTATAGTATTATTCCTACCCGTAGAGCAAACAACTTGCATAAAAATATGTTCACATACAGTCTACATTCCCTTGGTGAGCCGTAATTTAACTTACTGAGACTGTAACTGGATGCCTATTAGTATATTAAGGTTACTTTATGAGTAGGGCTGCCATCCGCCGGGTTTCCCCGGATTTGTCCTAGTCCTAGTTTGGAGGGCGTCCGCGCCCGCGGAGCGTCCGGGCGGGGTTTTTAAATAGATAGTGAGTGAGATTTTTAGGAAATCCTAGTAATTGAATTATTACCAATAAATTATAGCATTATAATAGTTGAAAATTCGGCGTGTGTCGCGCTTCGCGGCAAATATACCCATGCTCTCGTGACTGGTAGCCGCCCAAACCGGGCGCCCCGCCCGCGGCTTATAAAATTTTTTTGATGCCAAAACGACGAGCGTTCCTAATGATTAGTTTTAGCCTTTTATTTGTATTGTTTGATTTTCTAAATAATATGATTCTTAACGATAGTTTTACTTTATTGTAAAGGGAAAAAATAATCATTTCACCCAAATGTCCGGGGTTTTTGAAGTTTTTGTCCGGGGTCCGTAATTTAGGTGACGGCAGCCCTATTTATGAGGCGACTAATGAATACCGTCTACATTTATTGCGTAAAAATGGAAATTATTTAGGTACCTAATCTCATGTCTGGTCTAGATAAAGTGGGCAATTACTATGTAAATAAGCATTTCAATTTGTTTTTGCCGAAATATTATTCGGGTTGTCTTTCATTATCATTATTAAATAAATCAAGTAAATTGAGTAGGTAAATGTATATTAATTTTTGAGTTGTGTTTTTATCATAAAACAAGATAGAGGTCGCTGGGTGTGAAAAAAAAAACCAGCTGAGAGCGTGTCGCACCGCACAATGAAGGATACCGTAGTTAGGATAAATTTATCTCCAGGACAAACTTAACATTGTAGTTGAAAAACTGGTGCTCCCATACATTCCAACTGCAAATGTAAGTTTGTATGCACAATATTGGCAGATTTACCATGTTATTTTAAGACCATACACTTCATATAGGTTTTCCTGTAATCTATAGTAGGTAAGTATACAACTTTTAGGCTCTATAGTTGCGGAGATTAGCCCCCCCCCCCTCCCCTTATGTTCGAA
Source organism: Conistra vaccinii (assembly GCA_948150665.1). Classification (NCBI taxonomy): domain Eukaryota; kingdom Metazoa; phylum Arthropoda; class Insecta; order Lepidoptera; family Noctuidae; genus Conistra; species Conistra vaccinii. Next base: position 8,882,387 of record OX411323.1, on the reverse strand, counting down.
ATTACTGAGCATACAATGGTCAATTTCCATAGAATCTATTTTCTTAAATATCTGTAAAAGTATTTTACATATACTTATTTTAAATTTATAAATAAAAATTGAGGTCCTCACAACAAGCCCTTTCATTTGATATAGATATCACTCGAAAAAAAATGCAAAAAATATTTTTAATTTTTCAATTAACCCCCGAAATGTGACCCCCATATTCAGAATTCATAATGTGCGTTACACGGCCGTGTTTGGGTCACAGAAATTGATATGTGTACCAAACAACTTGATGGTCCATTAGATTCGGAGCAAATTGGCTGTGACAGACGGACAGACACACTAGTGATCTTACAACGGTTCCGTTTTACCTATTAAGGTATAACGGAATCACAAAAACGGTGATGTATTGTCCTTTTTTTGCTTTAGATACGGCTTTACTGGCTCTCATCATGTACCATTAGAAACAGATTTTGTCAATCCCTGCCTGCCAGCTCCACCCATAGAAAGCGTAGTGTTATATTTACTATCTATGAGTTATACGAGGCATGATGGGAAAAAACCTGTTCCCTTCTAGAGATTTTGTTTTGATTAATAACATTGTAGGTACGTGTCCCTTTGTTGTGTATGAAAATATTTTGACACGACCTCACACCCTAACGTACGTGCTTGTCTTGGTTGCCTACTTTTTTCTTTCTGCCTACACATATTTTTTTCATTGAAAGATCCCTTTCCGTGAAAAACTATCACAAAAGCCTTGGGTAGAAGTGTAGGACTTTCTGGGTATAATCAGGTACAGGGTTACTGCTCACTACGGGGTGTATGCTTAGGTTAGGGATATAAAAAGGAGCATACATAGGCTATGTATGCTCCTTTTTATATCCCTAACCTTCATTCAATTTAACTTAATGACGGACAAAGGTGCGGCAGCCCAAGGAAAATCGCCGTCAATTTCCTTCCTTAGCCTGAATTATCCGGCGTTGCCAATGGATGAATGAGTTTCAAGGGCATCGCTCATTATAGCAGCATAGCTCCGATACGGCAAATAACTTGTCATTCAAGTTAGGATTTTAAATCAAATGCTTTAAAGTCTATTTTACGATGGCTATACAGAATAGTGGACGGCCAGCTGTCATACGTCGCGCCGAAAGCACGCTTCAAGCAAGGAGGCCGCTCCCTGGTGAAGAAACGCCTGCAGGCTGTAAGTATGCTTGCCGGGCGCCTCGCCGGCCGCGAGGTGACGCCTTGCTTGTGAATGAACAACAAACTGTCACCTCACCGCTGGCGTGCCGGAGTGAGCCCTTGCCTTGCTGATGGTGCGTTGGCGACTAGCGGTCGCCTTGGTTGGCGAGTTGGCGACTAGCGGTCGCCTTGCTTAAGGCGTGTTGGTGGTGACTAGCGGTCGCCTTGCTTACAGCTTACAGCACGTTATAATGAGCGGTGTTGTTATAATGGGCGATTTCCTTTAGACATACAGGCACGAGCATAAATGTAAGAGCGGGTGGGCTCGGGGATTTCAAATAATAACGATCAGACATCTTGTAAACACTTTTTATCATTCACAACCAACAATGATTCACACCACTTAATTTTACAACGAGATGCACACGGTTGAAAATACAATTTAATACTGATCGCTCTGCCACTGGAGCAAGCCTATTTATACTGTCAAACAACTATCAACGTCAAACAGCAACGACTTCCGTTGACATTTGTTTTACAATAAAGTTTTAGATTTAATTTAGTAAAAATAATGTTAATGCGTACAATATTATTTGTAATGAACTAACAGTACTTCAATTTCCATTTTAGAGTTTTAAATTAAAACTTAAATAAAAACAAACCTTAATATTAACAATACTTAACGATTTTATAATGTAATGCAAGATCACTTATTTATTTGAATGCAATGATTCGTTTTTCCGTTACGTCATCAGCCGTTATGACGTTTGTTTTAGTCTGTGGTACTGTTTTTATTTGCCAGCGCTATCATAAATACCTACTATAATATTGTGCGTTCCTAGCACCACCGATGCCGATTTACAGTACTGAAAAAATCTATATATTAGTACCTATATCGTAAGGTCCGATGTAGAGTAAAACACGTGTTCAGTATTTACACTTTAGTAAAGATTGAGATTCATTTTCAACTTAGTAAAGTTATTTTGGGATAAAGTTGCTCTTTGCACAACATGGTTTCAGCAACATGTTTTTGTTTTGCAGGAATCTTATGTAACCCTGAAACAGGAGCCATGAAACAAAGTTTTGTAACATTGTTTTCAGAAACATTTGATGTTGCTCAACTTTGTTTCACAATGAATACGGAAATTAAACAACGTATCAGGGGGCCAAGTCTACTAATTTACAAACGTCACAATGGCCTCTCAATTGTAAGTTTTTGACAGATTTTGTATGGCAAATCTGTCAAAAACTAACAATGGAGAGACCATTGTGACGTGTAAATTAGCAGACTTGGCCCCCAGGCAAATCTATACATATAATAAAATTGTAGAAAAGTGGTGTCTGTACAATGGAAATATATGAAAAAAAAGTAGCAGGGGTTGTAATTATATCGATGCTGAACCCGAGATTGTAATAAAAATTTTTTTTGTCTGTTTGTCTGTTTGTCGGTTTGTCTGTTTGTCTGTGTGTTTGTGCACGCTAATATCAGAAACGGCTTATTCGATTTAGATGCGGTTTTCACTAATATATTGTAGTAAGCTTCACTTAACATTTAGTGTTTATTTCATGTCAATCGGTTCATAAATAAAAAAGTTATGTCAATTTAAAGAATCACGGCGAACATTTGTTATAGGTTAGGCATTTCTGTCCTTGATTTTCGGTATACTTATCTTAATTTTTATTTAGGGTTTGTATATAAATATTATAAGTATTTGGTATAGGTTAGGCATTTCTTTTCTTGATTTTCTTTATTAAGTATAAATTTATTAGCTCAGGTTAGTAATTAATTTTTCTAACAATTCTTTTGTTTTATAAAGTTAGATAAACCAAACGTACTTACTAAACGTTTGGTTTACACGTCTTAACACTTATTACTTAAACTGTGATAATTTTAGACTGTATAATAATCTGTAAGTATTTATAATTTAATTGTTTACGATAGTACGTGTTTACTAAATAACTGTGTGTTAAGTAGTAAGTACAATTTTATTGTAAGAATGCTTCGAAGAAGATCCAACCTCTCCCAATGTAGCAGAAATGCTAAAAGGATGAGATTAGTTCGATCACAGGAATCTGAGGAAGTTCGTGAGGGAAGGCTCTCTGCAACTCGGGAACATCAGGCTAGGTTTCGTGCTGCAGAAACTTCGACTCAGCGGGAATCTCGACTGAGTTCAAATCGTTCTCGAATGGTCGAGGTCGCGAAAATTTTTTTATACTAAGGGGGTCGAGTCATGAAAAAGGTTGAAAAATACTGCCCTACATTAATCCTACTAATCCTACTTCCTACTAATATTATAAATGCGAAAGTTTGTGAGGATGGATGGATGGATGGATGGATGTTTGTTACTCTTTCACACAAAAACTACTGAACGGATTTTGATGAAACTTTACAATAATGTAGCTTTTACATTAGAATAACACATAGGCTACAATTTATAAAGATTTTATGTGATTTGACCATAACATAACGATAAGTATCAAGTAAGTCGGAAAAATTCCTGCCCTCTGAGATCTATCTTTGCGTGCGCTGCCATTTTTTTTTTTTTTTTGTTTGGGAAGTCATCCAATGATTTCTGGGCGTTTCAGTCTCTTACTGACTAAAACCCACCCGTATTCGTTCCCTTGCCTTGCCAGATGCCACGCTATCCCCTTGGGACTACCCGCAACCCCGGCAGGCATCGGCCCTAGCGGACCCCGTCAGTTTTGCTGATATCTCTATGAGGTGCGCGTGGAACACGATGCGCCGTCGACCCGGGCCTGGTCCTTATCGGACGGTGAGCTGCCCGTTGCTCTCCGTCCGCAGGCCCGCGCTTACGGTGGCCGGAAATCGGCTATCAATTCCCGACGCCCGGGACGTCTCCTACGGCGGCGGCGGCTAGGGCTGGTAGGGCGCGGCCTTTGCCACTCCCTCGCGCGCTCCACCTTCTCCTTCGCGAGCATTACTGCTTTGCAGAAGGAGGTGACGGCTTGCCATGCCCTCTTGCTCCGCACCATGGCCTGAACCAGGGCCGTACGCGAGAGGTCACCGCCGCCGATCGCCTCCACGAGGACACGGCGGTGGTCCACCTAAGCCGGGCAGACCTCCACCGTTTGCTGCGTGCGCTGCCTAAACCGTCAGAGTTACATGAAGAAAATGTATTGTGGGATTGTTTGTCTTAAAGAGTTCTAAATAAAAGTCCGCGACAGCATATCCGCGACACCTTTTATGTGGAAGCCTTTATAACCAAAATAGTGAGCAATAAATACAGTTACATTGAATACTTTTTTTACATTGCATATTTTAGAGTATTTAGTTAATTCTTATCAAAATAAATACCTTCATCGCTTTTGGTATTTAATTTAGATAAAGTTTGTCTTTTACACTAAGTAATTTGGACAAATAGTTTAAAAGTTAGAACGATAAGAATGACCTGCGATATTGAGTCGACGGCGCTCAGAACGAGGGTGGAGGGGCGGGCCAGCCAGGGGATGACGCGCCAGAGCGCCGAGTGGAATAATTATGTTCGAGAAATAACGTAAATAACGCAATTAATTGTTTAACTGTCAAAATGAAACCCATTGCTATTGTAAGTCCGACATCCACGCGGGCGAAGCCGCGGGCAGAAGCTAGTAACAAATAATATTCAAAATCGTCTAAGTTAAAGCTGAAGAAGCTCGCAGCCAAGCACATTAAAAGATTCCGACTCGAGGAGAGATCTTATTATTATGAATCGTTTCGGGTTTCAGTGTTTGTCTGGTTGAATTGTTCTCTTTTATGACTAATTTACTTTTCGCTTTCTCGACAGGGACTATGTTTTTACGAAGGGTTAAATTAGTTCGACAATAATTTTATTATTATAGCTATTGAATTGAGACAATAATGAAACCGTGTTTGGCATTATTCGAAGGTTATTAACTTTCTTAGGACAAAATAATCAAAATGTCATGGTAGGGTAGGTAATGCACGGCTTTTGTATGTGATATACCTGTGTTCATTCTAAAGATTTTCACAAGATGTAAACCTTTAGGTATTCATTTTCCAATCCAGGTACTACGTAGGTCTAGGTATGTAAGTAGCACACGCAATTTTTTGAACAGGCCTATTATTTATTATTTTCGTGCTTCCGTGTCACTGCCTGGTTAGTTAAGTGGTCCGGAGTAGCAGTCCGGAGTCTGGATTTGTGCCCGGTTGATGGCAATAGGCTCGCCCCCTATTACATGGGACTTAAACATAACTGGCGAAATGTGGGTGTACTGTAGGTACAACTCTGCCAGTCTGCCTAACCCTTCGTGGAAACCAGGCGTGATGTTATGTTATGGTTCGTGCTCCACTGAGTTTTACAGCATAACAAACCGTCGAATATTTGCGGATCACTACATTTAATTGATTATCTGGGGAAAGTGTTTCAAGTTTCAATAAATTGCGATATATTCACTGGCTAGGAAAAACCCTCGCCGCTCAATAAAAATAAAACCCTGTGTTTATTCTACGTAGAGCGAATAAAAAATTGGGTGTGAATACACTGGATTACGTATCTAGGGCAGCTGGAGTTATTTTTATCTGGGTAACATATTGGCTATTTGCAGGAGGAGCAGCAGAGAGGGTAGGAACCTACCTAATAATGGGATTACCTAGTCAACGGAGCGACGAGCCCCGGGGATATAAGACGGCACCGATACCTTGTTTGTAGTGCTCTGCAGAATAATATTAATCAGAGAGATATCTACTCGATACAGGCACCTTGAGACTTTGGTTCGCTATTTTTTTCTCAGACGTGACGGATAGGAAAGGTCGTCTCGAAATCAGCAAAGTGGCTTCGGTTTTAGGTAAATAATAAATATTCAAGTTACAAATGAAATGAGAAAATTACCTAAATTCATATCCATATATGTATTCTAAATAGAAATGAACTGTAGAGCGTGTATGTCAATAATACCCTACATTGGCAGCTCATGTAATCCTGGCTTAAAGGATGAAACACAAAAAAGGAAATGACTGGCGGATATATCGTACCAAACAATTATGTGACTACTCGTAATTACGTTACTTAATTGGCTCTTCAGTAAGGGGAGGACGCGTATAGATTTATGTTTTTTTTACCGATTAAGTACTTATCTTAAGTTATGATGTAGTGGTTACTGAAATAGTAAAAATATACAAGTGTTAGGTGCCTATAGCTAAAAGGCTTCTGTTGGGCGAATTAGAACGGTGCCTTTTGACTGCGCTTAGGAAAATACCTCTATTTTCCTAAGGCCCATTTTCATTAATAAAGGATTTTTATTTGTACCTCCTTTCTAAAGACAAACCGTTTTCCATGAGTCAGAGCCGCATTTATTAAGTCTTAAAGCTCAATAAATCATTTCGGGGAACCTTCTCGCCAAGAGCTATAAAAAGTTCCGACACCGGTAATATTATAATTCGGCATTTTTTTTCCGCCGGAGATTTGTTCATCCCGAGAAGAACAAAAGAGTATGAAGGCAAATGTACCAAAAAAAATATGTTATGTGTCCTTTTTATACAGTGTGCGTATACCTAGTGGCGTTAAAGCGGAAGATACATGGAAGTCTACATATGTCGGCAAAACGACCTTTCCCGAAGCTCTGAACTCAAGTGATAAAGTGGTTCTGTTATTGCACCCGCAAGCGTAACTAAATAGGCACTCGTATGTAAAACAGGATTTGTTAGGACCCACAGTGTGTGTGGATTCTTAATATAAAGGACTTCACCGTGTTTTAGTTTTCCTATTTGTCAGTAGGCGCGCGTGTTACGGCGTGTTCCAGTTAAGTACTAATGTTTATTCATTTCATTATATAAATTGCGTCGAAATACTGGATCATTTTTATTTGCTTAGATAGCTCAATGTGTTGTCCTACATACTTAATTGAGAGTGTAGATATAGGTAGGTAGGTAGGTACTATAGGCATTCATTGCATCATAAGTAGGTAGGGTAGTATTATGTTAGTAGTATGCGTTGATAGCTTGAAACCAATTCAATAATTTGCAGCTAAAAGGATCATACAAAGTAGCGTGGTTGTAAACTAAGATAGTCTGCAGTTTTCAAAAGGATGTGAGTACCTACTTAAGATACCTGCTTCTTTGGGTTTTCATTACTTCCATTTTCCATCTTTTTAACCCGTATTAATTTTACTTTCAAAGTATGCTCAAGTATAAAAGCTGTTCAGTCCTTCAGCTGTGTCGCAAATGCAGGCTTTATCGTCTGAAGCTTTCTATCGACCACTTGAGGTGATACGGGCTCGACGACCCTTTGCATCGCCCCTCGTGGCGAGAATACTAAGCGGCGTTGTTGCGGTTCTTAGTGTCTTAGCTACAAATGAACTGAAACACGTCCAATTTGTATGCTCTTTTGTTCTACGTACTCTTACGTGCAAGGAATAGAGCGCGGATCAAAGGAACTTAATCAGGTATCTAGACTGCAGCAAATATTTGCAATTTACTCTCGTTAGCTGTCTTAGATAGGAATAATTTCTCAGTGGGTAAACGAGGTGGAAAATACTGTTGAATCACATTTACGACATCTTATTGCTGCCGGGTACTTAACGCCCCAGGGATTTTGAATAAATTTACATTCAATAAGCTTTAGGCAATGGAAGTAAAATGTCAGTCGTCCTTAATAAATTATTCCAAACAAAATGAAAAGGTTCTTTGCCGTATCATAACTTATTTAAGAAACAGAAGAAAAACATGTCAGGCTATTTTGCTATTTTGTCTGTAATAAAATTTATGGTATCGGCTTTGTCACTCAGCCAATAGGATCGCCAGTACCCACATCCGTATCCGTAGCTATAATAACCATTTCCGGTGTCGAAACTTTTTATATTGCCCATAACCTCGCAAGAAAGCTTCCCAGAATTGATTTATTGGGTTTTAAGGTTTTGTCGTTGGGTTGCGGCTTCCGATATTATCCAATCCTTTTGTTTTATTGAAGTGAAAATTTATTTAGGCTCGTTGAGCACTTTTTGGGTGAACATAAATCATGGAACTCGCATCATCGTCATCTAACGCTTTTCATGAGCTATATGTATACTGTGTATATAATTATGTGTATTTTTTGAGTGAATAAAAAGCATGAAACTCGCGTCATAGTCACCGCACGCTTCCCATGAGCTATAATTATGTATACTGTGTATACGATACAATTCACAAGTTTCTTAGATTTCACTTCTATCGGCAGTCCCCAAAGACTGCCCCGCTTTACTATCTCCATTAAACTGTCGGCTATGTTGATTCTTGCTATTGCTTTGCTGATCATATAACTACCATTCTTTTGCACTTTTTATATTTTTCTTTTGTAAAATGTTCACGAAACGTTCATTTTGAATCCATAATAGTCATTGCCAATAGTAAATCCGTAATATCTCATCATCATCATTAGTCTGCAGCAGTCCACTGCTGGACATGGGAATCTAAAATCACACGCCATACATCTCAACTCTCATCAAGCTGCTAAGTACCAGCCACCCTGAGAAGATCCGCCCGAGGCCATCCTAAAATCCTAATTACCTACCTTACGTTCGCTGATTCGTGGCCTCCATTTAAAAAAACGTCTACCGCAATGATGATCGGGAATTCAGACTAGGTTCAAAATGTTGTGGGTAGGTACTGTGTAAACGAGATAATCTCTCAAAATCTAATTTAGAATGTTTTTATTTTAGAAAAGCTGTACGCAAAATACGCGGCGACCTTGGTTCGCTACGACACGGCATGAATTTAATTTTTGTCGAATGAATGCGTGGCTTCTGAGTCTGAAACTCTGAAATGGCTTGCAGTCATTTCAGAGTTTCAGACTGAGACGTGTTGTACAACCGACTTGTGCTTGCATCATTCGCTCATTTGCCCTTATACGAGTATTGTTTCAGATATCAAGCTTTTTAAGAACTGTTTGTTGTAGTACCTTCCTACCTGAAGAAAATCCTAGCAATTTATTATTTTGCTTTGTTCTTTTTTATGTTTCAGTTTAAATTTTCTTGCAGTAATAAGGTGTTGCACCTAATTACTGCAAAAAAAAAATAAAAAAAAAAATGCTAAAATGTTTACACTGGTTCATGTGTTGTACTTGTAGAACAACACCATTATCTACAGTTTCCTAAATAAACACAAAAGCGAGTTGCTCAAAGCGAAATTACTCACATAACTTACTTTATGGACCATTTCTTTTGTAACTGCGGTAAACCAACAATGGCATATAAAAACGTGACATTTTTTGCAGGTAAAAATCCCCTCTGAGAGGAAAATCAAACAGAAAAAATGGATGTCAGACTCGAACAGCGACACACTGCGGACCTATTTTTTTTACACACTACCAATTAATTTCTGTTTTCCATTTCTCGCTACTAGCTAGCTGACATGAAACATGTAAGGTGTAATGCATCATCGTATTTTAGGCATTTGTTCTCCCATGTTTGGGGAAGCACGTAACATCACGTAACACCATTACGGGATTAGCTCAGAGTTCGGCGACATACATAATACACTCATATCCAACGCACATGTTTAACGTAGCAATACATTCATTCTTGTGTTTCTTATGAACATTTAGTTGAGATTTATTATGATTGTCGACGATGTACTTAGCAGGCGTATTTTATTTTTTGCTTTGTTCTTTTATGGACGTGTTAATTTAATTTATGTTTTGCCGCCTCTGGGTGTACCTACAACGAGTTTTATTTACGTGAAATGTTTTAGAACGCGTACAAATTAGATTTGGTAAAAGTTTGTTGCACTCGGAGATAAGGATTAGGGATGCTCAATTGTGTTTACAGCCAGACGTTTTCAAACGTTTTTAGTATAATTTACCTAAACTCTCAGCTTTACTGCAAAGATAACGTTTAGCTGGAATGAAAAATTATAGCATATTTAATTAAACTTTTACCGTTGGAGTTTCTCTTATGTTTTTAATATACCAAAGCAAAATATCTGCATTAGCGACGTCGCACTACTCTTCATAAATGTTCAGAAAACTTACCATAAAGTGAGGAAATTGTTTGTCTCGAGATGCAGTCATAAAATAAATATAACCAGAGCCATGAATACCCATTCGGAATTTCTTTTCGGGACAGATAAGTATTTTATGCGTCGTCATATTGGATTGCCTTCACTTGGCCATAAAATGTGTAACTGCTCAAATCTCGCATCTCGGCGATATATGTCAATAACGCTATATACGATTTGATGTCTACGACACGTTAAAGTATCGATGTTACTGATAGATAATGATCATTTAACAAGTAATTGGCGGATACTTACTAGGGTTTAAATAATAATCTCTGTCTTGGTGGACAAGATTGTTGGTTGACTTCGGATTAGTCTGACCGTAACTTCGGTATTAAAGCCTCGAGCAGTTACCAAGCCACATGGCGAGATTTGAATTGAGTTTCAAAGTTATACTACTTTGAGCTAGTTTTGAGCATGCAGCATATATACATACATACCTACATACATAAACTCACGCCTTCTTCCCATGGAGGTAGGCAGAAACTACAAAACGCCACTTGCTACGATCGTTACATACTCCTTTTGCCTCGTTTACGTTCATACATCTGGTCATACACGCTCGCCGGTTGCGAGTACTACGCACCTGTCCTTTCTGAAAAACATCACCAATAAGGTCAGTATATGTCCTCCTAGGGCGTCCCCTCCCGGCATTACCAGTCACATCTGCCTAGTAAATACATTTTGTTAGCCGCCCATTCATCCTCTCAACATGACCAAACCATCTCAGCATACCCTTTTTTTTTTCTATTTTGCAGCATATATGTATTTCGACAAACCGGGTAGGTGTCTATTTTTCATGAAGTAATAGATGTGGCGTTTTATTTAGCAGTAACAAGATACTTACTGCATTCTCACCAACCCGATAGTCAGGACGGTGATAAAGGAAAAAAAGTCCCTTAAAGGTGATTTCTGTGTCTTCTTAAGTGTCGTTCAGTAACTTGCAGTGGGTCGCTCGTTTCATTTATTTCAGCTACAAAATAAACCCCGAGCAATACATAACAGCGTGTGTCGCCCAGTTTTAGTCAACCTGTAGATTTATACTCCTTTTTATTCCCCCAAGCAAGACAATTTAGTGTAACGTTCTGTTTTCTTGATTGTATTAGTTTGCGTCACTTTTAGTGCGATTTACTAAGGCTTTGGCATCACCATCTTGTATCTAAAGGCTCTTAATGTGCAGTGCCTCTTAATGTATTTGGCTTTTTTCCTGCTATAAATAGGCAGTTTGTTGGTAATTCCGTAGGGATACGATTCCGTCCAGATTTCGGCGCTATCTCCGCCGTTATTTACCCCTTGAGTGCTGTCTCGAATGGCCCCTGTGGGAATTCAGGGCGTTCCAAATGAGAGTACTTTTCTTTGTAGGTAATTTTTTCGCCATAAAGTTCCCACTTGTAGATAAATTGCGGATTTTATGTGTGAAAATGTTCTCATCTCTTACATTTTATATGAGGTGCTTTATTAAAGTAAAACTACACTCGGAATGAAATTACTTATTTTTATAGGAACATTTCTATGAATGTAAAGAGTATTGGTGTTATTTATAAGGTAATGCGCTTACGGATATCTACCTATGGAGTCGGTAAAGCTCAACGAGGACGGGTTTAACCTATATTTGAGTAATGGTTTATTAATGTAATGGTTGGTATACATAATTCAGTATTCCACATGTACATGTAGCTGTATTCAATAGCTACAGGTAGCTGCTGTAGCTGTAAGCTGCTATTGTTCACGGTTCATGAACTCTGTTGACACATGAACAATATTGACAGGTTACATCTCAAATTCTCAATAGGTGATAGATACTGTGAGGTACCATTGAAGAATTTGTAACTCAGTATGGTTTTTTTAATAACTCTACAGTTAATACCTAAATGACTGAGATGAAATATCTTCAGTCAAAAAAAACATAACACAAAACTAAGTTCAACAAGTAAAACGATGATACCTGCAAAGGTTTATACAGTAGCGCAGCTAACAAGGCCCTTCCCCAGATACAGAATGGAATAATGTTCCATGAAAAAGTGCAACAGGTAATTTGTTAATTTTGATTTGCTTTTTATGTCTCCATAGTATAGAGACTAAAGATTTTTCATCTAAAGATATCTCTCTCATATCAAACTGTATAAAGACTCTATACAGTTTGTTATCAAAGACAAGGGTGTGAAACAGTTTTGTATATCAAAGCTCAGTCTTATCGAGTACAAATTCGGCAGCTGTATATTTGACATCAAAGTTTAGAACATAAGTAAACATTGGAATTAAAGCAATGAAGTGTCTCAAAATGTAATTAAAAAGAAATAATTCACAAAAAAAAAGTTTGTCATGTTCTCTTTGTAGATAGGTAGGTACACATAGTGAAGGTGATTTTGTTTACGCAGAACGAAGTTTATTGAGTACCTACTTTATAAATAAGGAAATTGGCTCGAGTGTTTTCACTCTCGCTTCTGCGTCCCCAAGTAGGTACCTTTTGTTTACCTTTGATCTGTACCGATTCAAAGGAATTCGCTTTATATACAATTTTGGCTTATAATGTATTAATTTCTTTCATGGCAGTTTAAAAAAAAATATCGCTCGTGTTTGCGTTAAGCTTTGTGCAGGCCAGCGCGACTTGTCACGCGACGCGATACCGGTTATTGTTATACCGTGAAATTTTCTTAGAAATTGTATTGTTCGAGTCGCGTCGCGCGACAAGTCGCGCTGGTCTGCAAAAGCCTTTACTTGGTAAGTACATATTTCGTAAAACTCTTCGGTTAAGGTAAAATTTTTGTTTTAAGGCTGTTTTAGAAGGTTTCCTCTCATAAAATCATAATGTTTAGTAAGGCAGAATGATCACCAGTAAATTCTCTTTTATGACTATAAAAAAAAATTATAAGTACTTACCTATATACAGATTTAATAGAAACATTATAAAACAAAATACCTACATCAAACCACCATCGAATAAAGAATTGGCTTGAAATTGGTAAGAGGAAACCGCTCCACACAGGGTAGATTGAGATAAAGTCGTTATTTGATCCGAGAAAAATAAATGATGTTATCTAAATTTTCTTTGGCTCACCAACAAAAATTTGCAATATGTTAACGAACTTACTACCGCGTACCGGTCTCACAAAGGGAGGTTATACAATGTACCTACACTTCAATCGATTTTATTTTCAAAAAGGTATAACAAGTGTGCAAAATGTGGTTGCTATGCTGGGGAATATTCAATTCTCGCTGCTGATGTTCTCATGTTTTTTTTAACCCCATCATTCATGTCACGTCATTCGAGACTTGTAATCCTTTGTGTTGTCTTTTCGGATAATTGGGAGGAGTGACGATGCGTAGAGAGGGATGTGTGCGATACACACCAATGGGATTATTTCATTACTCTAGCTTCACACAGGGCAGCTCTGGTGTAAAAGGGCTAAGCGGAGGCGAGATCGTCTACAAAACATCTCGCACATCGAAACTGAAAATAAGTCATCAAACGGCCCATCCATCCGTGTAATTAAAAACCCAAATAATATTTAATTCAATCCGAAAATCACACAAGAGTGGTGTAAGTACTTCCTATCTTATGCACCCTTGTGAAGTGTCATAGATATGAAGATAACTCTTTCCTTTTCACAAGCTTCATTAATTAGACATTCTTTGCACGAAACGTAATGAAAAGGCAAGTCGAGAGACGAGAGTCAAACAGGTTTGTGTTATTTTAATTATGCCTACGTTCTCCACCTTTTGAACGCCAGAGCATAAACGCAAGCGCGTGCCCTGTACGCCAACAACACAAATATGTGACAAAAATGCTCACATATTCGTGTCGCTGGCGTACAGGGCACGCGCTTGCTTGTCACGTATTTATGACTCAAAAAATCAATCGTTCAAAAGGTCATAATTAAAAGAAGTTGTAGGAGCTGATGACCCGAAAGAAAATCTGCGTTAAAAAATTTGGAACTGCATTTCATTTACATTGTGTGTTCATATTATAAAATAATATATTCAGACGTCCTTTGTTCTGGGGCACTATTCCCTCTGATGCAAAGTTACCAAGAGAAAAAAACGTAAAATAAAATCTTTAGAAGAAACAGTTTCTTATATTTCAATTTTCAAGTTATGTATTTTCTTAGCAAACAGAAGGGAATATGTTTTGCGTAACTTGACTAGGAGCCATTTTACCTTTCCATTTCTAAGTGTTACAACGTTTTCTGTTAGAATTTCGTAAGATTCACGAATTAATTCCAGAGGATACACCACCGAGAGCAACAAACAAAGATGGTAATAAATACCAAAAGCGCGCGCTTCAGTCTAAACTAACTAAATAGTCGTCCAAATGCTACGTATTTCCGAGAACTAAGATTCGTAGTAACATCAAGGAGCTATAAGTATCTCCTTACTAATTCCATGAGAAACATTTAGTTTGTTGAGTATAGTTTAAATAAGGATTTGGATCCATTCGCAAAAGATTAAAGCTGGTTAAAGCTGATAAAGAGAGAAGTTTTAATAGCTTTTATTGTTCTAAGAAAATGAGTTTTCTCACAATAGTGTTTATTGATAGTGTGTGATCTGTTGGATAATCAACTGCAATGGAGAACAGTATAGGTAATCTCGTGAATCCCTCAAATAAATAACAAAACACCCGATACAAACGAATAGGAATGTTTCGAAAAATATGGCCAGTCTCATTGACATAATACAAATAATAAACTTGCGTCATTTTCCCTGAAACTATTTGGTAAGTACTTTTCTCAGCAGAAGATAATGGTACCAGGATATTTATAATTGCCGGTTAGAACCCCAGCGGGAAAATTATAATTAGGTACGGAACCTGGCGTGAAATCTTAAACTAGGTACATAATATAAAGTGGGTACCTGCTTTCTATTGAAACTAGACCAACATAAGCGTTGTTGTTCGCGGTACAGCATAACTCACGTGCCGCATACCACACACAAAGGTATCTCATAGACGCGGTAACGTCAAATGCTGTCTCTATTCTGTAACTAAAATGGAGCTTTAACAATGTGTGACAACGTAGGCCTTCATATTAATTGCGTGCTCAAGTAAATACCTACCTACCTATTTAACTACATAGATTAACCTTGCTTTGAAAAAAAACAAACATATATACATACATACATACATAGACTGCAAAAATCATAACTCTTCCTTTTGGCTTTGCCGTAGTCGGGTAATAAAAAGTGACCAAACTTCATCAGTATTTTATACAAAGAATAACTTGAGTCGATAGTATCTACATTATATTGATACGGCAAAAAGTTTCAAACCTTGGCACAAACAATAAAATGCAAAACAAATCATATTAGAAACTCCAAATTGCAAGGATTATAACTTTTTATCCATTACTTTAACTTAATTGAATTTCTTTTGTTGAAACTTTGTAGAATGGATTGTAAAGTTTTCAATTCTATTCAAAGAAGCGGTAACAATCATTTTTATCTACTTACAATTTATTATTCAGTTTTAATCTATAAAATTAGTAGCCTCACACATTTTGCCGAAATGTGTTCCTTTGGAAAAATAATAATTTTATACTGTAGTCTACATTAAAACTGAAGAATTGTTGAAAACCGGAGTGAACACTTCACTTGAGCTTTCCGATGGCGACCGCCTTTTCTGCTCGTTTCACCTCTCGAGAACTGCTTCAGCTTCAGCATTCTGAAACTAGGCTAGAACTTTATTAATTGGATGCTCGACTAATGAGGCTGACACATGTTTTGTCGAGAAATAGGTACAGCTCGTCGCCTTGTGTCATTTTTATTTGCAAATCTGGATCATTTACAAGAAAGCAAGTTGTTTCAAACTTTAGTAAAATATATTAATAACTAGCTTTTGCCCGCGGCTTCGCCCGCGTAAAGGTCGGAAAATATACCACAGGACCGTACCGGGATTCAGAGTATCCTATGTCCTAACCCCGGTCGTGGTATATACGAATTTAGTTGAAAGACCATACGCCTTTCAACTAAATCCGTACCGTACGGCATGAAAAGGTAACAGGCAGATTTTAGGGTTGCGTACCTGAAAATGAAAAATTGTCTGTCAAGACCCTTTAAATTGTAATATCTTTTGACAGAGCGAGCCGATTTTAATTAAATAAAAACTAAATGTTTGTAGAGGTTACACCGCCACATACGAACTACGCATCAAAGACATGACGTCACACAAATCCTGTATCGAGCAGTTAGAGTTTACCGCGCGAACGACATAGATAAGACTATCCGAAATCAACTTACGGCCAGTTGCCCGCCAGTCATAACACCCGTCTGGTCGGAGGATCCTCCCTTTTCTATGGTGGATGAGTGAACTTTACACCCTGTTCCTCATACAACTAAATGTTAATTCAAGATACGGTCTATGACTATGTTTCCAATCCCTTAAATCTGTAAAAAATAAGACACAACAAAAATTATCAATATTACATGTGAATTTTAAAATCAATCCCTATTTTACCCCTTTGGGGGATGATTTTACAAAAACATTGAAACGCGTAACTCTTTATTTCTTACCAAAAGCATATTAGAATTTTCATATCCCCAACTTAAGAAATGCTCGGTTTCCCATACAAACTTTCATCCCTTATATCACCCCCTCAGGGGTTATTTTTGAGACAAAAAGTAGCCTATGTCCTTCTCCAGGATGCCACCTATCTCCTTGCCAAATTTTATTGAAATCCGTTCAGTGGTTTAGCCGTGAAAAGGTAACATACAGACAGACAGACAGACAGACAGAATTACTTTCGAATTTATAATATTAGTATGGATTCAGATTATTTTTGTTCATAAAAAGAAAATATGTCAACGTCCCATTTTCTGAGCTTTAAATATAAATAATTGGTTTGAATGAAAATGATTTACGCGTACTTATCAATGAAACTTAAATACACAAAAATCGAGAGTCTAGTGGTAAATTATGATTTAAAAAAAAAAAAAAAAAACGCTAGATGATTCTTTGACAGGGTCTCATTAATACCCTAGAGTTATGGGATATAAAAAAAAACACGTTGTATAGGTACTACTTAACCATTGCCATGTCTCGTAAGCTGATACGCCACACTTGCTTTATCTGCAGATCCACAAGGACAAATTAGTCCTTGGGAATAGTCACAGGACGCTTCTTGCTACCCTGTAGAATTTACTTGAGACTAAACTTTATAAATAATAAACTGACTTATTTTGGAATATCCATGTTGACAATTTTTTTTTGTACGTCATATATCAAAAAACTTACACTGTAGGGGGGCGAATGAAATAAAATTCAGTTTTGAAGCGAACACCAAACAAAATATAATCATTCGAACCGATACACTTATAGAAATACTTAGAAGTAGATGGAATTCGAGTAGGGCACTAAAAAAACAAAATCGTGCGCTTACGAGCGTGATGCGGGCCGGACTGGCGGTCGCGGAACGGGATGCGGACGACCGCACTACGCGGGGCGCGGGAGGCGGGCACGCGTGGATGCGCGTGTTCATGTTTTATGCCTATACTCTTCCTACATACTCCCCCTTTTGACCAACTGAGTGCCCCCACAGGTGGTCAAACGTCAACTATGACACGTTGCTTACGCGGCCTACCACGAGAACGTTTAGGAGCAACCGGCTGCGGAACCTCAGGGCATTCACCATCTCGAGAATGATATCTCCTTAAGTCGCAAATGTGGTATTTACCGATGACTTCATCCGGAGAACCAGGGAACGTTAAGAGGTAAGTGGTTGGACTAACCTTTTTCTGCACCAAGTAAGGGCCATCCCTCTTAGGCATGAGCTTAGAGCTGACACCTTTAGCAGCATTACTGAGGACGTGCGACTTCATCAGGACAAGATCACCGACAGCCAGTTCGTCAGCCTTACGAGTCTTGTCCTTCGCAGCCTTACGCAGGTCCTGCTGATGTTCGATGCACTCCTTGCTGTTGCTGAGTGTCTCCGCAAGCTTCAACAGATACGGCGTAATCTGTGGAACATAGTTTTCAGCCTCTATGACAGCACGAAGATCGCTCTGTACTGCAATAGGTGAGCGGAGTTCACGAGCAAATGTTAAATAAGCAGGTGTCTGTTGAGTTGCCTTCGTCAGTGATGTGTTCAACGCAAAGCGGATGAATGGCAGAACTTCTGGCCACTGCTGATGGTGTCTTTCTACCAGAATGGCCAACTGAGTCTTGAGGTCGCGATTTTTCCGCTCTACAGGGTTGGCCTCTGGATGGTAGAGAGGCACAAGGCTCTGCTTCACACCAAGCGTGAACATTGCATGTTGCATGACATCGGCAACAAACTGTACACCGTTATCGGAAATGAGACGTCGAGGAACGCCAAACCGTAAGAAAACCTCCTCAATTAGTATCTTTGCGCATGCGTCAGCTGTGGCTTCGGTGAGGGCGAACAGCTCGACCCATTTGCTGGCTGTGTCTTCAACGATCAACACCCATCTCTGTCCATTAGCTCCTTTGGGAAGCGGCCCAAAGAGATCGACAGCCAAGACTTCAAAACGCTGAGCAGGAACTGGAGTCTGTAACAGCCCCGCAGGTTTCTCGTTGGAAGCTTTGTAGCGCTGGCATTCGATGCATGTCTTCAGGTAATCTGCTACGTAACGTCGCATACCGGGAAAATAAAATCTCTGACTTATACGGTGCAGGGTTCTGTCTAAACCGCCGTGACCTGAAGTAGCAGAGTCGTGACATTCAACCAGTACCTGTTTTCGTCGGTTTTCAGGAATGACGAGCTGCGGTTCTTCAGTTTCTGCCTCAGTATAACGGTATAGTACTCCTCTGCACGTATGATATCCTCTCTCCGTCCAACGGGTAAGTTCTAATTCGTCCTTGCCTTCCAGAGCCTTCATGATCTTCGCCACTTCGGGGTCTGCGAGCTGGTCTTCACGAAGAGTAGCAGCATCCCAATGCGGCGGGTCGACAAGCACCGTGCTGACTCCACAGGAATCGCGAGCCTCCTCCTCACACGGCGGACGACTGAGCGAATCAGCAACGACATTTGTTTTCCCAGGAGTGTAATCAACTTGCAGATCAAAGGACTGAAGTTTCATAGCCCATCGTACGAGACGACCGGCAGGCGACTTCAAAGTGAGTAGCCACTTCAGAGGCTGATGGTCGCTGCCGACACGTACAGGATGGCCGTCGATGTATCCACGATATTTCTTGACTGCCCAGACAACTGCCAACGCCTCGCGCTCGGTGGTTGAGTAGTTCCGCTCCGCCGAGGTGAGCAGGCGACTGGCGTACGCGATGGGCTTCTCTTCACGCGGCGACTCCCCCTGGAGTAGAGCCGCACCCAGTGCGTAGTTGCTGGCATCAGTTCTGAGAATGAATGGCAAATTATAATCTGGCTGAATAAGAATCGGAGGTGAGGTAAGTAATCCTTTTAGTTCTTTAAATGCCTTAGCCTGTTCCTCACCCCACAACCAGGACTGATCCTTGCGCGTTAGCATAGTCAGTGGTTGTGCAACTTGGGAGAAGTTTGGCATAAATTTTCGAAACCATGAGCAACTCTGAAGAAAGGATTTTAGATACTTAACATTAGCTGGCTCCTTCATATCTAATATCGCAGCAACCTTATCCGGGTCTGGGGTCACTCCTTCAGAGGTGATGATATGCCCCAGGTATTTCACACTCTCTCGAGCAAATGTGCACTTATCGCGATTTGCGTGAAGGTTAAAGACACGTAAGCGGTCGAATACCGCACGTAAGTCCTGAATATGCTGGTGAAATGATCCGGATATCAATATCAAGTCATCAATATATCCAAGGAGGGTCACCTCCTTAAGGGATGATGCAGATCGAAATCGGTCTATCAAACGTTGAAAGGTTGCGGGCGCGTTTCGCAGACCAAACGGCATGCGCGTAAATTTATGAAGTCCAAACGGAGAAACGAAGGCAGTCTTATCTTGGTCTTCAGGTCTTACTCTGACCTGCCAGTAACCACATCGAAGGTCAATAGTGCTCATAAAACAGCTCTTACCAGTGTATTGAAGGAGGTCATCGATCACCGGAAGCGGGTACGAGTCACTTTTAGTGACCGCGTTCAACTTGCGATAGTCCACGCAGAACCGGTAAGTACCATCCTTCTTCGGTACCAGAAGAGCTGGTGCTGCCCACGGAGATTCACATTCCGTGATGATACCTTCGCGCAGCATCTTCTCCAACTCCGCCTCCATGATGGCTTTCTTAGCGGGCGTGAGTCGATACGGCGGCACTGCAATCGGCGGGTGATCACCGCAATCAATGCGATGCTCAGCGAACGATGTAGGTTCTCCCCCTTCTGCGAAGATATCTCCATACTCCTGGAGCAGCTGAGCGAGACAATTCTTTTCTGAAAATGACAGCATCGAACCTTCATTACTACGTAAGACATCCGCGGAAGCGCACCCTACGACGTCACGTGAGGTCTCACACCGCAAGGGGTGAATGACCTGAGGCCGATCAGCTGTGAACCAAGTATTGTTCGACATATTAATAACAATACCGACTTTACGCAAGAAATCAATACCGAGCAACGTGTCATTATTTACTGAATCCGGAAAAATAACAAAAGTGATGGGTACTGCCGACCCCCTAAATAATACGTCAACATCCGCGAGTAAAACTTTAAGGTCCCGCACTATACCGTCGGCTAATTTTACAGACATAAAACAACTTTTAAAGGGATAATTCTGTTTCCGAAGCAGTGCCACGAGTTTCGAACCGGCTACACTGCGCTTGGCAGCCGTATCGACTAACCCCGTGCCACGATAGCCGCCTATCTCGATATCCAGTATCGGACGACCGTCGGTACGTAAGTTCGACGCGGATATGTTGCTTATTCGGCTCGGCAACGCATCACATTCGCTAACATTACAATTACATAAATAAGCAGGTTGAGCTTGAGACAGGTTACACAAATTATTATTTTTGTAACATTCGTTAATGACATTTATGCTACACTTAGAACAGTTGCGTGAAACAATATTACGGCTATCGTCTAACACGTTAATATCTAGAACTGAAAATGATTCCTTAGTACTATTTACAGAACATCTAGGGCAATTTGATCGTATCACACCGTTAGCTCCACAACCATAACACTTCACTGCTGCCACGGAACCTTTATCGGTTTTTTCTTTAATGTTTTCGCAAGAGTCGCGAGTGTGTCCGACTTTACGGCAATAAACACAAAATAGTCGTTTACCTTTTTCAGACGAATTGTTATTGTTTACCAAAGTCGCCGGGGGCGGAGCACTACTCGTAGCGCTTGACGACCCAGTAGGTATGTCCACCGGCGCGCCCGGCGCACACGTCGCGGAGGCCGCAGGGGCGCGCGCGGGTGGCGCGGGCGGCGCGGGTGGCGCGAACGGCAGCGCAGGCCGGGGCTGCGGTGGCGGCGCGTGTGGCGCCTGCGCGCCAGCGGCGCGGCCACGCGCGTCGTTCGACACTTCGGACAGCGACTCCTCTATGTTTCGCGCCTTCTCAACCAACATATCCAGGTTGCTAACGGATTCACGGGTTAAGCGTTTCCTTATGCGTCTATGTAGTAACCCGTAAATCATGTCGACTTCCATATCATTTTCCACGATGTATGGAAGTTTGGCGATAAGCGCGCGGAGGCGAGCAACAAAGACCTCCGTGCGTTCTTCTGTTTGTTCCGCGGCAAATATATCACGGAATAGTTTGTGCGGTGGTCGGGATACACCGTACATGGCGCGTAATCTTTGCAGCGCGTCTTCCCATGACGTCACTGATGACTTAACACCCCGGAACCACACAGCTGCCTCCCCTTCTAGGAGCATGGGTAGGCCGCGAAGTGCATGTTCGTCGCTGATCGATGTACACTCCTTGTATATCACGATAGAGTCGACGAATGCTTCGAAGGCCTCTGAGTCGTGGCGTGATCCATTAAATCTCGCCGTACAGCGCGCGAAGTTTCCGTGTTTCATTGGTGCAGGCGATGGAGACGGTGAAGCTGCGACGTTGTCGGGTGACGTCGCCAGCAGGCTCAGACCAATAAAAAAGTATAGACGGAGCCGTCGTAAACATTCGCGACGAAAAAAGTGAGGACTAGTTTCGGCTATGTGCGCGTAACTCGGTGTAAGATATCGTAGATTTGCGCATGTGTGCTAGAGAAAAATGTTGCAAGCGTAATTGTGCTGAGACTCCCCAGTGTGAGAGATACTTTGGTGAAAAGTTTTGTTATTAGGTTGTAGCGGTTAGACCGCCACATACAAACTACGAAGCAAAAAGACATGACGTCACACAATTCCTACATCGCGCAGTTAGAGTTTACCGAGCGAAAAACATAGATAAGACTATACGAAATCAACATAATATGGGCAAGTGCCCGCCAGACATAACAACCCGTCTGGTTGGAGGATCCTCCCTTTTCTATGGTGGATGAGTGAACTTTACACCCTGTTCCTCATACCCCTAAATTGGTGACCCCGAGTATGAACGTCAACGCAGCCTTCGTGCAACTACTTCAGCGTGACGTCATCATCATCGTCACTCCCGCAAGCTTTCGTGAGGCGAGTCACACAGCCAGCCAGCACTCACGGCTTCAACGGGTATCCTGACCACCAGCATGCAGCGAACGCGCATTCCTGGTCATCACCCTCAGCCTCATCAGCAACCTTGGCACAGCACCTGCACTTCCGGCCGGTCTCACAAGCAGAGCCTATTCTACCCTCTCCTGGTCGACGCAAGCAGTCAGCCACAACCCGGCGCTGTACCACATCCGACTCACTGAATGACGACGCAGCGCCACCCCGACTCACTGGGGAATCACCGCAGACAGTTCCGACCCACCGTGAACTATGCGGCAACCGGTTCAGACTCACTGGAACCACAGCTGGTACTGTGAAGCATCGCAAGATACAAGACTCAGCCCACTATCGACCTCCGGTCTCCGGAGGGGAGTTATGTAGCGGTTAGACCGCCACATACAAACTACGAAGCAAAAAGACATGACGTCACACAATTCCTACATCGCGCAGTTAGAGTTTACCGAGCGAAAAACATAGATAAGACTATCCGAAATCAACATATGGGCAGTTGCCCGCCAGACATAATACCCGTCTGGTTGGAGGATCCTCCCTTTTCTATGGTGGATGAGTGAACTTTACACCCTGTTCCTCATACCCCTAAAAGGTAATATTGTGTTTTATTCGTCTTGGTTGTATAAAATGAAACGTAATTTATATTTTAATAAGAGTAATTTATTGTCATAGAAAGGATAATAAAATAATTACTAATTTCACAAAACATAAAACTTACATTAGAACTAGCAATTTGCCCGCGACTTCAGCCGCGTGAATTTCGTACTTTCCTCTAAAAAAATTTACACACATTTTCGAAACTTCCTTTCAATGGGGGAGGCCCCTTTGAAAGGTAGTTTTTGAAAATTAATGTTTACGGTCTTTATCATTTATTTCGATAAATAAGTATTCGTGCCAAATTTCAAGTATTAAGGTGAAAGCGTCAGGGTAGCCCGCGAAATACAAATTTTCTTACGTTTTTTGCAACCACCTTTTAGTGTTGTATATGTATATCAATTTTTTTTAAATGTAAAGAACAAACAACGCTAAATTTTGAAGGGAGCCAGTCGGCATCATTTCTGTTGTCCCGTACAGCTTTAATTTAATTTTTTTTCACGTTATATCCGCTGGGAACCTAAACAATATTATATCAAACATAACTATTATTTGAATATATTTTATAATTATTTACGAAATGAATAATATAATAACATTAATAAAAACGCACTTAGTTGTAACGTGTGCGTACAACAATCACAACTTCCCTTACTTTTGGGGAAATGATAATGTTCTTAACTTGCAACACTGACACAATGCCGTCTAGATTTCGTGTTCCGACAAATTATGTCAAATATTTTGCGATTATGTTTAAAGTATGCATAAAATCGGTTACTTAATTATGAAAAGTAATTCCAGGAGACTTTTTTTGAAAGCATGAGTTGTTTTTGCAGCAGTTGCAGCAACACAGGATGGCATAATTCGCAATTATTATTTAACCAAAAGCACGTCACGCGCTCTCAGTCACTCGCGGCAGACTACCGAGCGGCCGTCTTCATATGGCCGGATCGTCTTCATATTACGTGCTTCACTTTTTTGAGCGCAATG
Organism: Conistra vaccinii; assembly: GCA_948150665.1. Taxonomy (NCBI): domain Eukaryota; kingdom Metazoa; phylum Arthropoda; class Insecta; order Lepidoptera; family Noctuidae; genus Conistra; species Conistra vaccinii. The sequence goes on along the minus strand of OX411323.1, from coordinate 8,858,119 downwards.
TTCCGTCTATACTTTTTTATTGGTCTGAGCCAGCAGGCTCTGAACCAGTTGCCGATTCGATTCGGCTTGAGCCTTGGCGAACGCCTCGAGAAACGCCGTAAGCGTCCCTTCCGATAGCGGCGCGGGCGTCGGGGACGCCGGCGCGCCACTCATGGTGTCGTCATCGTTTTTGCGGCGAGGCATTATTGTTTGTTAAGTACACAATAGTCACCAAAACACGATAACACGAGGAAACACTATTTATTAACGTTAGTAGTGTCCACTGAGAAAACCGTTACTTAAGTAGGTATTTGAGTTCGCGTCGCGTCGGTTACGTACGCGTGCCGCGTTGGAGCGCCAGTTTGTAGGGGGCGAATGAAATAAAATTCAGTTTTGAAGCGAACACCAAACAAAATATAATCATTCGAACCGATACACTTATAGAAATACTTAGAAGTAGATGGAATTCGAGTAGGGCACTAAAAAAAACAAAATCGTGCGCTTACGAGCGTGATGCGGGCCGGACTGGCGGTCGCGGAACGGGATGCGGACGACCGCACTACGCGGGGCGCGGGAGGCGGGCACGCGTGGATGCGCGTGTTCATGTTTTATGCCTATACTCTTCCTACAACACGTATTTTTTCTTTTATTACGTAATCAAACGATTACGGCAATACATGAAGTTAAAATGTGGCATGACGTCACTCTCCGGTAGATTTGATTCTGAATTGTGACGTAGCGAGCCCCCACTCGCGCGAGCGGTCAGTCCGAGTCGCGAGCCCCAACTTTAATGCGTTTTATCTAAACCATTTTTTATTAATATGATAAAGCAAAAAATAGGTGGCTAATATTTTTTTAAATATCTGACTAACGGACGAAACAGTTTTAATTATTTTCTCCAGTCAACATCCTTATTGACATTTAACAAAACAAAAAAAAAAAGAATTCACCTACGCATCGATGCCAATAAAAGAGCCTCTATTTTTCTTAGCGTTAGTAGGATAAGCTTTCGAGATCGGAAGATTTATGATACACGAGTATTTACGGCTCCTTTACTCTGTATTTATGTCACGTCGGAGTGAACTTGCTCGTAGCTCCATCCTTACTTCGTTACTTAAAGTAAGGATGGGATACAGCATCAAGCCTTAACACAAATCAATATTAGTGCCTTCATTCACTAACTTCAATCACTGATTGTCGTTTTAACTTATCGTATTATAAGCTAACAATTTTTTTTTACGGTAAGGTGTTTTAATTATGCGAACTTTTCTGTTGTCTGTTTTAAACTGCAAAATAATGTGGTTGTTTATATTATGTCGTTACCCTACCTAATAAAACTCGAATATCTTCTTTCTAAATAGAGACAGCAATAAGTGGTTGTGTGGGTGTTACTACGAATTTAGGAGTATCTAATAAGTAATTTTTAGGAGTGAATAAATTTTCTCTCTCTATTATTTTAGGATGAAGAATAATTTGTAATATATTGTTGAGGAAGGATATAATAATATGCCCGTTCAACATGGGTCGAAACGTCGAAGCTGTGCTATGAATATTCACCCGCTATAATAACAGTACATTTCCACGTTCTGCCTTGGGAATTAAAGAAAAAAAAGAATAAAATCTACTATTTATTTTCCCGCAGCTTGGTGAAGAAATGAAATAGGGTAAATCTACTTGTTTGCACACATACGCGCTGTGCAAACAAACTGCTGACATCAGCATACAGGATGTTTGTTTTAGCGGGAATAAAATGTTTTAATTCTGCACTTGGAACAGTCGCTTCATTTTTAAAGTTTGCATAGTGTAAACACATTCTGTGTATGCACTTAGGTGCGTCGAGAAAATGAAGAGAAAATAAAAAAAATAACAGAAAAGTTCAAAAGGCATTAAAGAGAACTTGCCTTCTATCCAATCAGTGTCTCTCTGTAAATTAATCAAATTAGATGCTGTTCAAAGGAAAAAACGCAAAAGGAACTAAATAAAACGACTCGAGGTAGTTAATTAATTTTCTTTGCGGTCGGACAGGATGCAGAAACTCGACAACAAACAGATTGGAGTATACTCAGTAGGTACTCACACTGCCGCGCAGGCCAAGATTGCCAAGCGGGTCGCCAGCCTTATTTCCATTCAATTGTTTGTGTCGAGTTTCGGCAAGGTTTACTAGCTTCTGCCAAACTCAATTTGACTTCACGAGTTAGTTCACAGCCTGTTTTTTGGGGTTTTTCCGTTCCTCGCGAGGATAGAGAAGTTGCTCGTAATTGAATTACTTTATTCGACGCGCGTAATCAGTAACAGAAGTTAGTTCTTAGTAATAACTAATTGGAGAACGTCTATAAATGGTTTCATACAATAATATTGATGTAGTTACATAACTTATGTAGTATGTGTTTGGTATTCGGATCGTTAGATTAACACAAAGCTGTGTTGACTCGGCTGCCAATGTTATGGGTGTACAAATATGTGACGTAACATGCTGCGCACAAACAATAATAATATTACGTAGCACGCAGCGTTTTGTAGCTTTTGGCGTAGACCATGTATTGATGATTATAATTATGTATGGGTGTATATATTTAAATAAATACATTCATACAAGAGGTGCATGTTTGGTTAACCAAACATGCACCTCTAGTAGATATTATGTTGTAGGTACATAAATCGAAACAACACAATGATCAAGGGATATTATTTTGTACATTTGGTAGATTGTACGTATTTATGGGTGTAGCTCAATAGTAACAAGAATATTAAAGTCAGCACGTTACATTTCACAACTACTGTATGTGAGTTCCCTTGAGAGTCAGAACAATTGCGAGTGGAAACTATGTAAACAGTTGTCAACATTTCCAGAATTTTCAAATCTGCTATCGTGAAAGGACATGCAAACCTAAGTTCTTAAATAAAAAGCTACGGTTGTATGTGTAGAGTGGAATAAAAATGTGTGCGGAATAAAATCACGTGCTTAGACAGCGAATGTAAAAGAATTTAGAGCTGTTTTCTACCTTCAATTTGTTACACACGTTTGTTTACCTGTACACATTTATTAGCTGTGCAAGTCGATCAGTTCGGAGAGACGACACTACATAGTGGACTAGTAATTAGACCACGTCAAAGGGGCACAAATTCGCCGTGAGCCGGGATATTGGCTGACGTGAAAAGCTATAGGTAATCATAATTCCTTTTCAGGTAGGTATGCTCTTTGAGCAAAATGCTCAATAGGGGGAATAGCTTCAATTCTGAATAATGTGAATTTGAGCCTGAATGGAATTTGTAACAGACCTGCTGTTACAAATTCCGTTGCGCCATTGAAAACAAATCCTGTGTTCATTTATACATATGTCAGCTTAAAAATTAGGTACGTTCATTGTAAAGTTGATATTGAAATTTTCAGCAAAAACTGAAGACATTTTTGGAAAAATACGGAAGTCAGTCACATTTTTTATTATGGTTTCCTTTGTGTTACCGGAGCATGTTGCACGTCAGCTGATATGGAATGGGCTGCTCTAGTGCCGTAAGCGTACTGTCACTACGTGAGTACTATCATGTTTCTGCTTCTTTGTCTTAGTAACCTAACGATGCAGTATTTATTTGCTCGCTAGTTCATTATGCTTCAAAATGACTATTTTCTTTTAAAACTTATCTGGACACTTCTTATTCGTTTCAGGATTCGAAAGTAGTGACTGCAAAAATCCGTATAGAGGTACGTTCACGCTTGTCTTTACTTTATTTCGGTAATCTAGTAGGTTTACCCTATTACTTCCGACATTTAAATTTAAGTAAGAAAGGGGTTTGAAGATTTTGGCCCTAAAATCAGCCACCATTTTGTTTTTTTTTTTCAAAATCGAAGTGCACAATAAATGTCATATATTTGGATATATATACTTAAACAAACATAAAACTTGATATAACATAACATCATAAAGCGTCACGTTTCTGAGATTTTCAAAGATAAAAATAACAATTGTTATAACGAATTTATTTATTTATGTTGTAGTTACTTCATGTTGAATAAGTTATTTACACATGAATTTATTGAATACACCTAGTGGATAAAACATAAGATTTTTTAATCATATTCGGTATAAATAATATCATCCATGAAGGCAGCGGGAGGCTGAATAGGATTTTCTTGGTGTCGCGCCCATGCCATGCACCATATAATACATATTATACCATATAACATACGTCCTCATTCGGCGGGGGGTATACATATATTTTTGTTTCTTTCGCTCTTAACTAAAATATTACCTATCCATGATGCAATTATGTTTTCATATTTCAATATACTTACCTGAAGGGAAAAAAAACAAAAAAAACCTTGTTTCATGGTTCAGTTTTTGACTTATATTTCGGTGAATAACTCCGAAACCTGACGCTTTAGGATATTATGTTACATGACATTTTTTGTTTGTATAAGTGTCCTCTATCTAAATATAATAACTTTCGTTTTTCACCGCGATTCTGAAAAAAAAACAAAATGGCGGACGCACGTTAGGGCCACCCTCCATACAAAAATCTTCAAACCCCTTTCAATTTAACGAGAGAACAGTTAACATAACATAACATCAGGCCTTGTTTCCCCAAAGGGTTGGGCAGAGGTGTACCTGTACCAGGTACACCCACATTTCGCTAGTTATGTTTAAGTCCCATGTAATAGGGGGCGAGCCTATTGCCATCAACCGGGCACAAATCCAGACTCCGGGCTGCTACTGAGAAATTCCAGATAGAAAAACCCAATAACACTTTGCCCGACCCGGGGATCGAACCCAGCACCTCGTGCTCAGCAGTAGCGCTTGCTACCACTAGACCAACGAAGCAGTCAATCGTCAGACAGCTAACCTTCCTGGTATTCAGATAAACTTGCTCCTAATGTCTCGATGGTCGTTTTGGTACGATCGATAGGAAACACGTAGGAAACTATGATTTTAATATAAAACAAAGTTACAGACCGCTTCTGTTTATCTGTTAGCGATAAACTAAGTTAATTCGAAATGGGGGTTTGACCACAGATTAGATTTAGACCGCATCAAATTAATTTAGGAAAGTTTTATGTTTAAGTAGTTTAACACGTTCAGTGTCGGGAACCCTAGCATATAGGATGCCGGGAGCCCACGCGGAGGGCTCATTGTTTTTCATAGTGAATACACTATTATTATAAACCGTGAAAATAAAATCTGATGTATATTTTAACAAGATTTATTAGTATATGCGTTGGTTTTAAAATCCAAGCAATTAATTTTTTAAATTGTATTGTTCACGGTTACAAATATTCAAATAAACTACATATAGCGAGAGCAGTGGTGGCCCAGTGGTAACGGCCCCGACTTGCAAGTTGTTGGTCGTGGGTTCGAACCCAAGCAGGCGCTTTACTTTGTGTAAATAATTTCATCACCACTGCTCTCAAAACGGTGAAGGAAAACATCGTGAGGAAACCGGCATGTCTTAGAACCAAAAAATTCGAAGACATGTGACATCTACCAACCCGCACTGGGCCCGCGTGGTAGATTACAGCCCACTCCCTCTCACAGAGAGGAGGCCTGTGTCCCAGCAGTGGGAACATTAATAGGCTGATGAGCGACAAGACCCGTGTAAACACTATTTTATTTTACGTCGTTTTACAGTGTTTTATACTTTATACTTTTAACTCGGTTTTAAACCTAATGCCGGTGATGATGGTTTAGTGGATGGTTCAGTTTATGGCGTATGATTTCTATGAAAATGGGTCGACAGTGATAAAAAAACAAAATCAGTATCATGTATATTATGTATGTTTGTTTTTTACCAACCAAACTTTGTGCTAAGTGAGAGGCATATCAGTATCATGTATATTATGTATATTATCAACCAAACTTTGTGCTAAGTGAGAGGCATATCAGTATCATGTATATTATGTATGTTTGTTTATTACCAACCAAACTTTGTGCTAAGTGAGAGGCATATCAGTATCATGTATATTATGTATGTTTGTTTATTATCAACCAAACTTTGTGCTAAGTGAGAGGCATATCAGTATCATGTATATTATGTATGATTGTTTATTACCAACCAAACTTTGTGTTAAGTGAGAGGCATATCAGTATCATGTATATTATGTATGTTTGTTTATTACCAACCAAACTTTGTGCTAATTGAGAGGCATATCAGTATCATGTATATTATGTATGTTTGTTTATTACCAACCAAACTTTGTGCTAAGTGAGAGGCATATCAGTATCATGTATATTATGTATGTTTGTTTATTACCAACCAAACTTTGTGCTAAGTGAGAGACATAGCTCTTGTTACTACGCGAATCAAATACGAAATTAATGCAAAAGTTCTATTTAGGTCACAATGCTGTTGCCAGGTCTCCTTTTTCTCGATGCTTTGAAACTCAGTCACCAACTATTCGCGCACCTTTCATATAAACTTACCATGTTACTCAGTCATAGCACAGTTTACAGTCGCTATAAACCAGAGCTTCAGCTTTAGTTTTATATGAACTTGTAAAATGTAAGTTGTTCACGTTTTAGTTGAGAGCGCTCCGCGGACTGATTTGGACACGTCTGGAGCTGGCAGCACATTAAACTCCATTACTCATTCGAGTCCTGGGAACCTTCACTTAACGGAGCATTTACTTGGGAAATTAATAACTTTGACAGTTTCCACTTACTATTTTTATTAAGAAATGTAAAGATTTATATGACTTATCCCGTCAAACGATTGCCTATTAGAAACCGTTATTTATCACCGTTTCGCGTGAATTTTTCTTACGAACAATCACTGGTTCATACGATATATAGACGTCATGTAAAATTATTGGCAAATTAAGCCTTGGTTAGGGCTGATTAAAACATAATTATTTAGGTGGCTAACTCCCATGTATAAAACTTTAAATTAAGATCATTTTTATTATAAGCATAAATTACCGGATATTTTTCCATAATTATATTATTCAGGCTTGGCAATTTTGTATGATAAATAACATCTGCCGAATCTCAACCTTTATAATTTCTGAAAATGCGATCGCTTTTCATAGTGTTTTTAATCAAAAGTTCGCATACTTTGTTAGGCACCTCCCACTAACAAAGTCACAAATTTTCTGCTTCTCATGTTCAAGATTAACCCAGATACGTCCCTTTAGATATCCCATATCAAAGTCAGTACTTGTCACAAAGTCTGCAGTGATCAAAATTGTATTCGTTACCCGTAATGATTTGTTACGAGTAATGGGTCGTTTTTCAATCCGTTCAAGAACTTTAAGATAAAATTACTGTAGGTATTGCGGTAGTCATAGTCTTATAGGATTAGTGGAATAACCCCTTATTGTCTGTGCCTAACGAATTTGTCGCATTTGAACTAAATAATAGATATCAAACAACTGCAAAACTAATCAAATCCGAAGTTGGATAAAAAAGTTGTACCTATTATACATTCGAGCTGGCTACCCTGGAACCATATTAGACAGTATCATTACAATGTTCTATATTTTTTCTAAAATTCACACCTTGGCGATTCTCCAGAGTCCACTTTGCGCGAATCTTTGGCTTAGTTCCTACTTCGGTGACATGGAATTTATAAGTTTTATGAAGCGACTTACATGTGTAAAGAAAAACACAATTTAATTTATTACTTTTTGTATTCTTTCTCTATTAACAGTAAAGCACACTCCCAATTTATCCAGCACATTATTGAAAAGTGTATTTTGTTACAGTTATCTCGGTAACAAGTCAAGTCAAGTTAAATAATTTATTTCAAATAAGTAGGCACATAAAAGGCACTTTGAAACGTCAAAATTTGCAAAGAAAAAAATTTTGTTCTATTAGCCTCTTCCAAGAGATGGAGAAGAATGGGCAAGAAACGTCACCGTTACTCTTTTAAAAATGTTCTACAATATTTTGTATACATTAAATAAATAAAAGCATATGTGAAGACGCCCGCTATCTCAGAAGTAAAACGAAAGTGGAGTCAGCATAACGACTCAATGTACTGTATGATACGAGTATAAGGCTGCCTGTCCACTGAAGCGGAGAGAAGAGGAGAGGAGCGGAGATGTGCCAATATTAACCAATAGAATCTTGACTCCGCCCCCGAGTTTAGATTTGATTGGTTAATAATGGCACATCTCCGCTCCGCTCCTCTCCTCTCCGCTCCAGTGGACAGGCAGCCTAACGCTTTGAACGTGAAGAGTCCACTGGGCGTAATGAAATCTACGAAACACATGAACAATCAACAAGATAACACTAAAACATAATATCTTCATCCAACTAGAATTAAGGTTACTACGTGAATATGCAGATATTTACCTAAACGTTTAATTGTATTACGTACTTTGAATCCTGAATTTCCATGCTTAGAACGGATTCTCGGAAAAGCGTCGTTTTACCCACAGTTGAGGATATAATGTAAATCTACATTTTTCATGAGATAATGTAAAGCTTCGTGTGCTTTCTTTTCCAATTCGTGAAGTGGTTTTACTTGTACAAAGTTATCCATGAAAATATTTATTTTTGCTGGAGTACGCCTTTACTTTTAAGCCCGTACTCAGTCTGATCTTAACTATACATTCTTAATTAAATATAAACTGAAACCTTACGAAACTAACATTAATTGTACCAATGTATAAAAAACCTTTCTCGTAACACTAACCTCTACTCGCGCACTTACCTCTACAGTTCAGTTCAGTTATTTTGGTCGAGTAAAATAACTGAACTGAACTTACGCGAAGATTTTCCTAGTTTAGGGGGCAGGGTACCTATTCTTATTGGACTTTCGACCTCCCTTTTGTATCCAATCTTTGTATAATTCTACTTATGTTTGCTTACTATTCTGTATACCTACTTATTATACAATGTCGCCCATGCGCATGTGACCGCCCGTAATTTTCTGAATATTCATGAAAAAATATCGAAAATAAACTTCAAAAATCTAACATTTTTCATGTTATTCAATTTTTAATTTTTTAAAGATTTGATTGCTTTCTGTTTTTTGACACATCTCCGAAGTTTATGGGTCGATTTGGATTCTGTTTATTATTTCCAAAAGCTTATGAGTTATTTTAACAGGTTAATTAAAATTTTTACAAAAAATTATCGACTACGAAAAAAAAAACGGAATCGAAGTCATTTTTTCGGTAAAAACTTGTGATTTATTTTAAAAAAACTAGTGAAAAATGTTATAGATACACCCCCCCTTTTGAAGTTTATTTTCGATATTTTTTCATGAATATTCAGAAAATTACGGGCGGTCACATGCGCATGGGCGACATTGTATTTATTTATTATTTATATATTTATTATTTGCGATTCCACAGTTGAAGGATTTTAATATATTAATTTATGGTGTAATAAGATTTTTTTTATTAGTTTGCAATTAAAGCTTGTCCCATAATAGATACTTAGTTATTAATATTCCAGCAAACCTATTACCTCACAAAATTGAGCCGGGGATAATCGTTGTTTATATGTTGACGGTAGGTATATCACTGCTACACCCACCAATCAGGTAAGCCGATCCTTCAATTATACCTAATTCATTTCCTAAAGATAATTACGCTGTCGACCCTCGTCAATAATGTGAGATTTATCAATGAAGTTCACGCAGCAGAACAGGTACAATCGTGTTGATAAATCGACGGTTCGACATCTAAAGTGAACAACAAATTGGTACTTCGAGTTTCCGACTTCGTAACACGAGACTTCTTCGTACTCGTGTATCTAATTGACTCACAATTATTAACTTCGGGTATTTTTCGCATAAGTTCTTAAAAAGAAAATAGCTGGCACGTTATGAAACTTATTTAGTCAAACTAAAGTGATAAATTGTCTCAATTATTTGATTTTAGAAATAATAAGCAGCTAATACTTAGATATATTTCAAGGAAGCTGAACTATGGCTAAAAAGTAAAACAAAACTGTTTGTAAAAAAAAAAAATGAATTCCCCCAAAAAACTGTAACGTTTATAAAAACAAAACAGCGGCTTTCGGCAATGACTTGACTTTTATATCCCGGCGCGCGGCGTCGTGTTACAAAAGCTTTGTTCAACCCTTGTCACTGCGACAGTGACTTGACAACGTAACACCTACGGAGCGGAACGGGGAGACAGTTTGTTTGTTTTGCCATCGCAAGAAATAGATCGAGCCCAAGGTATAATAGTACTCATTGTCAGTGGCGTATTTACCCTAGGGCCAAAAGGGCCATGGCCCAGGGCGGTAGGCTGCGAGGGGCGGAGCAGCCTAACCTGTCCGAGTCAGGGTGCCCCAAGTCCCAAGCTCACTTCACTTGCCCTTGCATCCAAAGTTTTCCTAGTAGTAAGACATTGCCTTTTGTCCATACACAAAATGTTTTATTGCGCTAACACTCAACCGAAACACCAAATGACAATGCAATGCTTTTTTTTGGGTGGGAAATTATGGAATAATTTCTGCTTTGGGCGGCGCGGGAGGGCGAGTCAGACTCTTACTGACTAAAACCCACCCGTGTTCCTTCAGTTGTCTGTGTGTTGCCAGGGGCCACGGTATCCCTTTCGGACTTTCCCGCGATCCTGGCCGGCATCGGCCCTAGCGGACCCCGTCAGTTGCGCTGACATTTCTTTAAGGCGCGCGTGGAACAAAACGCGCTGTCGAGCCGGGCCTGTCCCTTATTGGCAGCGAGCATTGCTCACCGTCCGCAAGCCCGCGCCTACGGTGGCTGGAAATCGGCTATGGATTCCCGACGCCCAGGGCGTCTCCAGTCAAGTGAGAGGCAAATTAGGCGCCCTTATGACTACGGGCATGAGGGCTCCTAATTTGCCTCTCTCTTGACTCTCATGTCCTCTCGCTCCGTACCATGGCCTGGACCAGGGCCGGACGCGAGAGGTCACCGCTACCAATCGCTTCCACGAGGACACGGCGGTGCTCCGCCCTAGCCGAGCAGGCCTCCACCGTATGCTCCACCGTGTCATCCGGGCGATCCACACAATGGTGACACCTGGTCGTTTCTTCCCGCCTTAACTGGAACAGGAACCTCCCAGCCCCAGCCCGCTCCAGTCTGGGAGCCAAACGTCCGAAATGCTCCACGAAGATCCACCGGTTGTCGAGAACGAGTTCCGAGTACTTCATCGTCAACTCGACGCCCTTCTACCGTTATTTGGGAACCCGACGGTGGCATGTCCGAGGACCATGAAAACACATGGCCTCGAAATGTGCAGGGCTATCTCGAGTCCCAATTGCCGGATCCTATCGACGATTGTCGCTACCCCGCGTGACGCTAGTTCGGTCTCCGCCTGGTGCGAACTCCCCTGCGCCAGGACCAACGTGTCGTCAGTGTAGCAAACCACGCTGATGCCGCTAGCAGGTCGGCGCGGAGCACCCAGTCGTATCTGATATCCCACAGATGCAGCCCCGATCCCTGTGGGACATCGCAAGACATCCCTCGCCGGTTCCATTCTCACTCGTGACTGGTGTAGATGACGGCCCTGTCCGTCAAATAGGCCTCGACCACACGACAGAGGTAGGTCGGGATCTAGTGATACCGGAGTGCTTCCCTGATGCAACTCCAGGGCAGGGTGTTGAAGGTATTGGCGATTTCTAGAGATACCGCCAAGACGACCCCACCTCGGGCCACAGCATTCCCTGTCTGCCGCGGCGTCCACCGTAGACGGAAACCAAACTGGCTCTCCGCCAAATCCGGCCCTCCCGCACGAGCCGCCCGACGAGACGGTCTGCAATGACTCTTTCAAAGAGCTTGCCCACCTCGTACAATGCAAAATTACGGGTTATAAACGGGTCTAGGTAGCGCCACTGCTGTGGCACTTTATCCGATAGTGAGGAATGTTCAATGAACACATACCGGGGTTTTATATTATAGTATTAAAACTTTTTGCTTTTTTTCGTTAATTTATGGGGCGGCAAACCTTACAGGCCCAGGGCGCTGAATCTTAAAATACGCCACTGCTCATTGTTAAACTGGAAAGTACCTAATAATACCTACCGTAAGAGCTCCAAAATAAGACCTTGAAATAAATTACTTCATTCATGTTTCACGGACTTTCAGCAAACTTTCTTACTTAAGAAAGTTTTTGATTGCTTTCTTACCTAATGAACTCACTCCCCTTGACGTTATTCTCTCGGACCAAAATGTAGGGTAATCGTTGTTGAAAGGGTTGCACATCGTTTTCAATTCTCGTTTCCGATAAGTACCTATTGAATGGCTCGCTAAAGTAGAAGGAATAATTAGCAACCCAACGGTTTCACATATAAAGTTCATTTCACACAATGTCCTGTCTTTCCAGCTAAAAGCTTCGCTAATAGGCTGGGAGTATTACATAATCAATCGAAACAGCCATCAGTAATAGCATTCCGCCATTTTACGAGCCATACTTTGAATTGTGAACGCAATAACAGAACTGTGCTTCGATTCATTCCGTTGTTCGAAAACATCAGGAAATGTGTTCTAACGAGACAATAAATTGAACAATACATTGAGCTGGCTAATAATGATAATGTTCGTATTCGGACGTGACACAATCTAGTCATAAAAGCGTTGTTTATTTTCTTGTCCATTTCTACGTTTATGTCTCGAGACCGGATTCGAGTTTAATGGTATCGTACTTACTTGTATTTTGTCGAACAGACTAAAATCAGGGAATTTGAAGGTTGAGCAGATTGATAAACGTCTTGAATTTTAATCATGGAATCTGCAAAGTAGTATTTTTTTAACACGGTGCAATAAATTACCGCTTACCACGGGGTATCGTGTTACCCAGTCACTGGGTTGGTTGTGGAGGTCGCATAGGCAGTCGATTCATGTAGTACTGGTATTCAGCTGCATCCAGCTGACCCCAATATATTTGGCAAAAGGCTAGGCAGATGGATAGCCTTGCAACTGATAGCAGTGTTGGCCCCTAGGTATCGGCTTTAACTTACGAGTTGAGGTAGTAGGTTCGAACTCAGACAAGCGCTTTACTTTGTGTAAATTATTTCATCACCACTGCTCTCAAAAGTTGAAGGAAAACATCGTGAGGAAACCAGCATGTCCTAGAACCAACATTCCGAAGACATTTGTGATATCTACCAATCCGCACTGGGCTCGCGTGGTGGAATACTAGCCACTCCACGGACATAGATATCCGTGGAGTGGCTCATAGATATCCGAGCCACTCACCGAGAGGAGGCCTGTGTCCCAGCAGTGGGAACATTGTAGGCTGATTATGCTAGGCAGATTGATTGAGGGTGAAATGAAATACTTATTCCTCGAAACGAGTACGGTTTCGTTCCATGTTTACATAATTTCTTTTAGTTTTCTAACGTTCGCACTTCACAGCTTTGAAGGTTTGAATTTAAAAGTTTTCGCTAGCTATAACTTTGAAGATTTCTTTGAAGTGATTTTACATCGTATTTTCGACGAATTGTAAAGGCGCGCTTTGTTCGAGTAAACAATAAATGTATTCACAATGAAAAAGAAATATGTAGATATGTATATAGTAATAGTAATATTTATTTGCACTTCAAAGACACAAAAATCTGTGTAGCCCTGGCTCTTGTACTAGGTGTACCTGTATCACAAGAGCCATTTCATTTCATATGAAATGAAATTGTTTATTCCGTAAACAGGAATCCGTTTTATAAGTCATATTAAATAAAAATAGGCTAGATGGTGTCGAAATTTCCTAACTGACTACCCCTGAAAAGAAATGGCGAAACAAACTTAGTCTCTTTTAAAGTTCTAAGCATTAAATACGAAGAACATAAAAAAGTTGAGAAAAGACCAAGACAGTTTTACAATATTAATGCCATCAGAAATATTTGTTACCTCGAGCCAGCCGCCTGAATAATTAAAGCAATATTAAGTACACGGAGCTTTGAGGAACATCTTTTGAAAAATAAATGTTCATTTGAATCCATCTCGTACTTGTCTCGTGTTTGTAGTTTTTCATCAACTCACAATATCGCAGTCCACCATTGTCCTCTTTGTCGGAAATCTGTATACAGAAGTCCCCCTATAGGTATGATTGACAGGAACGATATGAAAACAAAATAATATATTACTGTAAAAGCAGCACAGAGTGAAACAAAATTCAATATAATATGCGTAACTTATGATACCTATTCAACTTATTTCATTGAGTCTGTTTCGAGCCACTAAGTCAAAAACAAACATCTATTCGAGGCTGCTTATCCTCCGCCATTTTTTAAGCCGTCACGTCACCGTCCCAGCTAGCTTCTGATCCGGCCGAATTTTCTTATTATTATTATTTATGTACATCACTTTCTATTTGTAGCTCCAAAATATTCGTCGGGTTCTCTGACGGCAGAAACTTTTATATTCTTCCGAACATTTTGTCCCCTCGTTAACATAGGAACGGATAATATGAGCATTAAATGGTAGGCTTTCATGTAAATCTACCAAATCAGAAAGTTAGTTGTTATTGGTTATCCCTTGGGCCCTTTTGACATAAACATAGGTACTTGAGTATGAATACCAAGATGTTAAAACGTCGAATAAAAAAAAACTTTAAAAAGAGTGTTTTGCATTCCTTTCCCGAAACATTACAATACACTAGACAAAAGACGCGATCACGTAATTCTATTAAAAAACATAAATCTGTTGCTTCATTTCAAATCCTATCCTCTCATAAAATCGACTCCTATAAGCCCCAGATCTTGAAAAATCCAAGTACGCCTAATTCTTCATCATCGTTTCAGCCAAAAGACGTGCACAGCTGGACATAGGCCTCCCCGCCACTTTGCCCGGTTCTGAGCCTTCCGCATCCAGGGGATTCCCTGCGGTCTTTCTGCGGTTCACCTTATGGGAGGGCTTCTAACGCAACGTCGTCCGGTACGCGGCGCCACAACACACCTAATTATTTGAACAAAGTTTTACGACCAGTTTCTTTCTATAACCTTACAAAAATAACGAAGAAAGACATTTGAAATTAAAAACATAATTCATGTAACTAGTTGGGAGCGCGCCAGAGCGTTCAAACTAATTAGTTTGTCCAACATTTATTACAAAACGCAACTATTGCGAAACAATGATGAACGGAAAAATGTGCTCAGAAAGTGGAGTTGGGCAACATAGTTATACTACTACGTTCATGAATAAATATCTTTTGAATTGCAATAGGAATGAGAGTTTAAAAAGAACTTCCGTGGAATTTGTACAATCCGCACCACGGTTTAACAAAAATTTTCATTTCACATTCATATAATAGTTTTGGCCATGTAGATGACATAATTGTTTGTTTATTGCTATGTTCGTGTAGGTTAAAAATAACACATACTTACTGAGTAAAACATGTACATGTTTTACTCAGTAATTATGTGATATTTTTTTGAATCTAGTACAAGTTACATGAATTGAAGAAGAATTACGTGTTTTTAACGCCCGCATAACCATCAACTTATTAAATTATTTTTTATTATATATATTTTTTAAATTAAATAAATAAATACTTTAACAACGGCAGTGCGTTAGAAACAATGTTAACTCATTAAGGTAACGTGTAGCCCCAGTATATTTAGCTAATTAATATCAATTAGCCTTAATCGTATTTGATTCAATCTCTCTCACGATATAACACCCCCCGGCCGCTCATTCCGTGAAACAATAACACCTCGAGGCAGGAACCAAACAAATGATGTATACCCGCTATTATTATTTTATGCTACGAGCGTAGCGGCGTAGCAGCGTAGCCCACATTCTGCGTAGCTCGTAGCTTAAGGGCGGGTTATAATGGTGTAGGCTACAGCTCGCCATTTATGGTTCTACGATCTCTCGTATTAACCTAAATATTACAACGTCTAGAACAGCTGATCGCTGCCAAAAACAATACAGCGGTTATTGACAATACGTCTTGCATTAAATATGGATACCTAGTTACCCGAGGCACATTCTGGAAATGGTCTCTGTAACAGTATGGCTACATAATATGTATGAAGGTAGTAGGTACTTATTTTTCCTGGGTAGTAAAATAATTATTTCACACATTACTTTTTAATAAACAATAATAAATTATTAATGAGTGAATCGGGACGTTGCTGATCGCTGTCGTTCGCTATATTTATATGAACCACAGACAAGGAAACAGTTAAGTGGGGAGGTAGAACCTGTAGAACAGAGCGATCGGATAATCATACAAAATGAATAATAAAGCAGCTGACACTACCAATTGACATTAAAAAAAAATATGTAAAATGTGCCAAGTTTTAGTGTGAGTATTGAAACGTTTTTGATAAAAAATATGTGTTGTTGCAGAAAGACGCCCATATTAAGAAAGTTACGAACATGAAACTACAGCTACCAAGCAATAAAGTGACTTATGCCTTGTTTTATTTTTACCTTCGTGTAACGCAGTGAAGCAAGCTTACGCTCTTATGTACCTCAATAACCAAATAGTAAACTCAATCAAAAGTTTGCAAAATGTTTAAAATTTTACCCAACCCTCTGCTGAACGTAAAACCGAGCACGGGTTTAGTTGTTTTATTTTATTACTAGTGAATAATTCATAAACATAGTTTTGATAAAACGCCTACAGCAAAATTCTCTGAATATGAAAATGTAAAGTTTGCAGTTCGAAATCAAAGAAAATTGAAAAGGGTTTCATTTTCTACTGGCTCCTAAAAATCACGGTATTTGTTACATACCGGAGCAAATTGCGGTGGAGTTCTAGCTGAGCTCGCCCCCAATCTGTTTGCCCTCTTCACTTCATGAAAATTTTATCAGACCATCCGTTGAGACACTCTACGGCTGACCCCGGTAGAGATAGTTGGATTACTAACTCTTTTTTACGTGTTTAACTGGCGTTGCTCCAATATAAACTTTCAGTTCTTGAAAATTCTGAATCAGAAGTCTATAATATTCCTCGTTTTACTCGTGTTTTGCACAGTCAACAGATTTTTATGGTAGTGTACCAAATTCTGTTAAACTCGAGATTATAATTTTATTGTGAAACATAAAGTTAACGAAACGTAAAAAAAAAGTCTCTACAGTATAAAATGTTTAACGTCTTCATAAAATTAAAATACCGAATTGAATAAAAGGTCAACATTATTTACGTGAAGACAACATGGAATTTGTTGACGTCATAGTTCAGTAGTAGGAGGGCCGTAGCGAAGATATATTGGAATATTTAGCCGACGCGGCGACGTGAACCGAAAGGTGCGGTCACAGTCAAATGCAAATCGAAAATATCGCTGAGAGGGGCATGTTACCGGCGTCGATGCCTCTCCAGGTAGACCGGTTCATGCTGAGTGTATTAAAGCTATAAATATTTTCAACATATCAATGTTGTTTACGAGTAAAAAAAACAGAACATTCAAATATTCATAAAAATGTTTTGTTCAGCTATTTATTTGGAATCAGCATATATTTTTTATTGACAGGTATGTTGTGATTCATACATTGAAAGCATTGCCTGGTTTTGTTGTTTGATTTTTTGTAGGCTTTACACAAATTACACTCGTGCAAATTAAATGATCAACATCCATTTCTACGTAAAACTCATCTTTAATCAATTCCTTACGCTCACGGAAATAAATCCTACTAATTCCTAGAAGTTCTTTTCCAATATTTACTGAACAGTTTTCACTCGGAATGCATTAAAATAAGATGATTAGTGTCCGACTGAAACATGAATTTCTACCGAAACCGAAACTGAATCTTCGGTATCTGTCTCAGTTTCAGCCGAAACCGAAACCGAACCTTTTGTAGACCTGTTATAAATCTATTGTTTACTGTAATTTGGCTTATTTTTTACACATAAACAGACATGTAAAATGAAATAAAAAACAATAACGGAATTATGTACGTGAAAATTTTTTTTTTTCTATTGCTGCACTGATACTGACAAAAATTACAAAACATGTTAACTACTCGTACTTCTAGAAACAAAAAATTGACTATAATCAACACTTACATTATATATAAAGGAAGGACTTCATTAATTGAGTATATTTGCGTTTTCAAAAACAACTTTCATAAAAAACAATAATATAGAAGTATGTGAAATTTAAATTTAATTTATTTGTTACTGCTGTTAACAAACAAACATGCTATAGTTAACAAATGTTTGTTAATTTTTATAAAACTTTATTCTTAGAACAATTTGTCTATAATCAACACTAACATTATAAAGGAAGGACCTCATTAATTGAGTCAGCCTGACGACGCGCGATAATTCATGAACACAGAGTTGCGGTGTGGCCGAAGTTTCGGCTGATTTTCTGCCGCAACCGAAACTGATGCCGAAAATTGCCGTAACCGAAACCGAAACCAAACCTTCGGTCACTTAAGGTGATTTACTTATTTTATTGGGATTTTGTAAAGAGTTATTTTTGTAGGGTTATTTCTTAATAACTTTTTGTCAAATATCTCAATTAAATTACATAATTATTATTTAGTATCGAGTCGGTGCAATCTCAGGAAAGGACACAGTCAGCAAATATTAAACAAACTTAAAAGATTCAGAACACATATTCTCTTTGATTTTATAGCCAGGATCATTCCAGATAGTTCATCGCCCTGTGTGAGAATACGGCACTGATATATAGGTGTGCCATGAACATTGCCTCGAAGCGTTGTTCGTCGCCGGCAGAATTCTATTTGCTCGCGGTCGACCGCTCCGGCTCCATCGGGACTGGAACGACAACTATGTATTAAGTTAACTCTACGGGCTACCATTGTCTTTGGATTGCCGCATACCTTCTTTAACACAGTTTAAAAGTTATTTTACAACAGAATACCAAGGAGGTTGCACGAATATTTGAACTGGTAGTCGGATCATTTTAAAACCGCAGCTCCGTAAGAATTAAATTAACAGGCATACATTGAAATCAAAATGTTTTGTGGTTTTGGTACAAGATTTATTGTTTGGCGGTACTCCAAAAATAGTAGAGCTTATAAATCGTTAAAAGCTTTGAAATTATTAGTGTGATTGATAGCTTAAACATAGTGATAAACTAATGCTGACCGAAGCAAACCTATCTAATGTAGGTAACAAAAAAGTAATAAACTTTAGTTTGCATTTCAATAATTGAATATTAAAGTACTTTACATAGCGGAGCAAAGCAAAATTGCTTACATCCCACATTATATTGTGTCCACACGACTCACGCCTCAGCACAATATATCACAATGGCCTGCGACCGTTATATAATACAAACAACAACAAGCAGACCAGCCAATTTTAAACTCAAGGAGAGTGTATGAAACTTGTGAAAGAGAATTTTTACGAATTTAATTCACATTTGTCATTTGATGAAAGAACAACTTACGGTTCTGAATGGAAACACTTGAAACAACGAAATATTACGTAGGGGTTACCTTAATGTTTCTGTTATTCATGAGGTCTTATTAACAGTGAATATTAAGTTATTCTTGCATAAATGAATTGCTTAAATATTGCTTGTCTGGGTAGTAAAAGTTATTCCCAATACACAAATAAAAGTGTGAATTGTGCATCCCGCATTAAATAAAGAGCAAACTGCTGTCTGATAAATTATTGTTTTATCATTGTGGTTTGGAACGCCGCCAATTGATGAACTTGAATAATAAATCAAATTCTCACCAATTTCACAGATATTTCTGTTTCTGAATTTGAAGCCATTGAGCTTGTAAAGCGCGAAGGGAGAAGCGGTAGGTAACGCTGTTTTTGGAGTTGACAGCAATCAATTTGGTCTCCTGCGATGAGTCGAGTTTTCAGCTTATAACTGGACATCATTTCGTACAAACCAATTAAGCTTTTCTTCTTCACCATTTTTTGTGGATACACGTTATTAAACCACACGGTGAAGTTGAAGTTCTGTAACATCCGTTTACAAATATGAAAGTTTAAGGGAAAAGTTCTAATTAACCGTCGCATTAATAAGGCTTCAGTTTTGCCACGTTTTGCTCACCTTGGAAGAGTGCTCTGTGCAGGTAAACAGGCCGGTACTCAAGAACAATCTATCTGACTAGGGTTCACTCTGGTAGGGTGACCATGACATGGTCTTCTCAGAATTTAATCAGAGTGTACCCGGCATTATGAACATTTGTTGACCTATTCAAAAGCCTGTAAAGAGAAAGCTCATGGGAGCTCCGTAAATAATTTCTAACACTCAGGTCTAGACCTGAGTGTTAGAAATTATTTAAATATATTAAATATTCAAGTTAACAACGTTTATAAGTACAGTTAGTTAGCCCATGTACGAAATACGTACTTTTTGGAATTACTTAATTAATTTTAAAACTTAATGTAATACTGAAATTTTTGTGTAGTTAGATTTCTATATGGTTGGGCAGAGGTGTACCTGTAGCAGGTACACCCACAGTTCGCAAGTTATGTTTAATTCCCATGTAATAGGGGGCGAGCTTATTGCCATCAACCGGGCACAAATCCAGACTCCGAGCTGCTTCTGAGAAATTCCAGATAGAAAAACCCAATAACACTTTGCCCGACCCGGGAATCGAACCCAGGACCTCATGCTCAGCAGTAGCGCTTACGACCACTAGACCAACGACACAGTATGCTTTATCGGTTAGAAATGACTTTAGTTGTTTCTTCAATTTTCTATTAATAAGCTCCCTCCAACTTTTCGGTAACTTATTATGAACTAGCGACCCGCCCCTGCTTCCCAAGGTTTAATGACTTGACAAAACATCGACATTTCTTAATTATCTATATTTTTTTCAAACTTTAGATTCCAGAATAGAAAGAGATGCCAATGTCAATATTTTATAGCGTATGAAATAGGGTTTACAACTATCGGTAGTTTTTAACTTATACATGGCTCTGAGGCATCTGTTTTGTAAATACAACTTCTTTGTTAGTTGAGTTACCCCAAAAGATAACACCGTATCTGAGAACAGATTCAGTTAGCCCGTAGTAAGCAGTTTGTAACGCACTATGTTAACAGTACGTGACAGATGTACCAGGCTTATTCTTTTAGTCAGAGTCTCTACATGCGCTTCCCAATTTAAATTGTGATCTATCGTAAGTTCTAATAGAAACTAAGTTGTATTAACTTTGTTAATTGTAATATCATTGTATGTTATGTCAAGATTGGAAAGAGACAATGCGCGCTGGCTAATATGCATAATTACAGAAATATATTTTTTTTTTTATTTATTATTATTGTCTAACTATTCTATAGTTTCTTTTAATATATTTTTTATATCCTTTTTATAAAATCCCTTTGATTACTAGGTATAGTTATTGTACTGTCATACTTCCACTCAAAGTAATGGTAATACTAAAGGTAATTACTCTTATTCATTAACACGTGAACTGATATTAGATATGTAGGTAGATTTAATGAGCACAGCTATAAAATTCACAAAACAATTTTCACAATTTAATTTACGGTCAATTTTTGGCCATATTATTTTCGAAGTGTATAGAGTGCCGCGAGTTTCTTGTGGCACTGTAGTGTCACTGCCTCGGCCCGGCTAGGGTGCCGTGAGCGTTGCATTGTCACTGTCACTTGTTATTTAGGTTAGGTTAGGTTAGAACTGTGACCACACAACGCACGAGCCGAGCGAGCGTAGCGAGCGGTGCCGCGGTAGCGGCCGGCGAAGTGCCAGGGTCCGTTTAGGCACAAGAGAATGTAATGTTTTGGGAATGTGGTGTTTTACAGCGATCTAACCTCGACAATCAAACAAAATACCAAGTGACGTGACTTAGTGACAGTGACAATGACAATCCAATGCTTGCGGCACTTGAGCCGGGCCGAGGCGGTGTTACTAGGGTGCCTGTAGTGGCACTTTATCCGATAGGGATAGAGTGCCAATGGTGGCACTCTATACACTGCCTATTATTTTTTCTATATTCCAGGTCTTTTTATATTTTAAACCATACATGTTTAAGTTACTCTAAAACTGGATGTCTATCCTCTGAAAGTTTTATTTTCCTTCATTTGAAGTTATTATAAAAATGACAAAACTTCACTTTATAATATCATCTTTGTTCTACATGAAAAGAAAAAAATCACTTTCTATTATTAGATCTATTAGTCGTACCGATATAGTCGTATTAAAATTAAACTTTCAGAAGACAATTAAAACTAATTGCATTACAACCAAACGAAATTGAAAATCCTATTCTCATTCAAACATAAAATTAATATTCTATTCAGTATTGTTTTATGCAGAATAATAGAGGTTTTAAGCTTAGTTCAGCTGTAGCAGCTGCATTGTGAATGAAGTACAGAATAGCGACGGAGTATGATTGCGGACCATTAGCAAGCAGATACCATATTTTAGACTTCCAGAGTTGTTTAATAGAAGGTTTGTGTAAAACTATTTTCATAACCAATAACGTTAACGTCCATTATAAATGCAAATCATATTGTTTACTTTTCCTGACTCTTAACAACTAAGAAACTAATATTGAAATACGAGAAAGAAATTAATTAAATATTTGGTGAGCTGAACAATCGCGAAAGAATAATGTGATTCTTTCAGACTCTGAATATTATCTCATAAAATATTTCTGAGAATAAAAGATTACTTTGTATCCTAAAATTGACCTACAAAAACTCGCGAAAACCTTGGAATATGTCATGTGTATCCATGTTACAGAAAACAAGGAAAACACTCCGAGAAAAAGGATAGCATACAGGGTGCGTCATTGTAAGGGTGAACCCTTTTCTGATCCATTGTTACTGATCGTGAGGACGGGAGATTATTTATAATACGTATTACGAATTCATGCGATGTGGAAAATATAAATCAAGTAAGAGGCAAATGTAATCACAGCCCATTCTGCCACGTGTACACCGACGCGGCGACGTTACGACCGCAAGTGAACTTAAAATTGGTGACCACATTATGGTAATGTTATAATATGTAGCTTCATCCGGGAGTTCCGTAGCTCAAGCTTTTTTTCGGTTTTAAAAGTATAATTAGGATTTCCTTGAGCATCTTTGGCTAATTAAATTAAAATTAAAAAGTCTTTATTACTGAAAGAATGGGTACAGTAAATCTCCTTAAAACAAATTTGGTCTTATACAATGTGCACTTAGATGTCAAAGGAGTGCTTTGGCACTCGTACTAGGATTACCCCGTATCACGAATGCCATCACCTTCCTCCGGACCAACTAGGATAGTTCTTTATACTTACACAATAAAATGTTGAATAAATTTTAAAGAAAAGTACAATTAACCTGACTCTCTAGCTTAAACAATGTATATTATAGCCACCTTATATTTACTTCCATCGAAGAGCGGATAGGGAAATCAAAGCAGAAAATAAATAAATGGTTCGATGCTGCTCGGAACACTACTCAAAGAAATAAAATTGGAATGATGAAACGGATCTGCCATATATTCTCGCAGAGTCGAAGTGGAAATATGCGGAGCTAAGACAGGTTCCTAAATTTCTAGAAAACTAAGCTTTACACACATTTGTGGTACTGTGGACTGGTCCACAGTAAGTCCATTTCATTTGCTGCCATTACAAAAGTAAGGATTGGCAAGCTATGGCTATAGAACCCTTATGGCTGCGTTAGCAAACGGTATTCACGTTACTGAATTTTGGGCTAAACAATTTCTTTTTAGGTTATTTTTGGCATCCACACGCTAAAAAGAAGTTCCCATAGAGCTACTTAACCAGCCCGTAACTACAACGCTGGGTCTTCTTATACTAAGAAGGTTTGTCCAGTATTCCTGACGATGTTTTGTCTCTGCTTTGTCTGCTAAGAATAACTTTGAAGTGATAGTCGTAGTTTATTAAGTTGGAAAGACCCCGTAACTCGTACCTACTTACCTGTTACTAGACCATGACGACATCCATAG
This sequence comes from Conistra vaccinii, assembly GCA_948150665.1. Taxonomy (NCBI): domain Eukaryota; kingdom Metazoa; phylum Arthropoda; class Insecta; order Lepidoptera; family Noctuidae; genus Conistra; species Conistra vaccinii. Next base: position 8,834,410 of record OX411323.1, on the reverse strand, counting down.
CAAAGCAAACAAAGTATCGATTGCACAAAAAGTGTGTTATATACAGTCATACATTTCTCTATCAATATTTAAATCAAAGAATGAAAACAAGGGAACTTCCACTTCCCTGCATATAAATATCGGTATTATCGAGGAGGAGGTAAACCAATTTTAATAAAAATGGAACTGTTGATGTGACACCACAATTTTGAAGAAAGCTTTACCTTCCCGTTCAGAACACAAAATGAAAGTATTCATAATAATTATATATTTTTTGTGATTGAATTAAATTATGTTTACGAAGTGTATAGAGTGCCGCGAGTATTCTTTTGGCACTCTAGTGTCACTGCCTCGGCCCAGCTAGGGTGCCGTGAGCGTTGCATTGTCACTGTCACTTGTTATTTAGGTTAAGTTAGGTTAGAACTGTGACCACACAACGCACGAGCCGCGGTAGCGGCCGGCGAAGTGCCAGGGTCCGTTTAGGCACAAGAGAATGTAATGTTTTGGGAATGTGGGGTTTTACAGCGATCTAACCTCGACAATCAAACAAAATACCAAGTGACGTGACTTAGTGACAGTGACAATGACAATCCAAAGCTTGCGGCACTTTGGCCGGGCCGAGGCGGTGCCTGTAGTGGCACTTTATCCGATAGGGATAGAGTGCCACTGGGGGCACTCTATACACTGCCATATGTTTAACTTAGAATGAGTCTGATTAAAGTTTTATATTTTGTAAAATACTTAAGTAGGTACTGATAGAAGTACCTAAACAAAATAACGAATATATGAAGGTACCTATAATTTACACTCGTTTCTCTTGAATATTTGAATAATAAGATTATACATTATTATTATTATTAATTATTTTTGTATAAAAACGTCTCAGTAGTCAGTAAGCATTATCATCATCATCATATCAGCCGAAAGACGTCCACTGCTGGACATAGGCCTCCCCCAAGCACCGCCACTTCGACCGATTCTGTGCTTCCCGCATCCAGCGGATACCTGCGGCCTTTACAAGGTCATCGGTCCATCTTGTGGGAGGCCTTCCAACGCTACGTCTTCCGGTACGCGGTCGCTACTCCAGAACCTTTCGGCCCCATCGGCCATCTGTTCTGCGGGCAATGTGTCATGCCCATTGCCACTTAAGTTTGGCAATTCTTCGGGCTATGTCGGTTACCTTGGTTCTCCTGCGGATCTCTTCATTTCTGATTCGATCACGTAGGGAAACTCCAAGCATAGCCCTCTCCATTGCTCTTTGGGTGACTTTTAGCCTTGTAATAAGGCCCATTGTGAGCGACCACGTTTCAGTGCCGTAAGTCATCACTGGCAACACGCACTGGTCAAAGACTTTCGTCTTGAGACACTGTGGTATGTGGGACGAAAAGATATTGCGTAGCTTCCCGAACGCTGCCCAGCCGAGTCGGATTCGACGATTGACCTCTTTCTCGAAATCGGACCTACCTAGCTGGACAGTTTGTCCTAGGTAAACATACTCGTCTACAACTTCGAGCGTAGCGTCTCCGATCTTTATGAGAGTGGGTGTTACATGGGCGTTTGACATAACCTTTGTCTTGTCCATGTTCATTTTAAGACCCACTCTTTCGGAGGCTCTACTGAGGTCATCGAGCATTATACTGAGGTCCTCCATGGTCTCAGCCATGATGACTATGTCGTCGGCAAACCGAAGGTTAGTGACATACTCGCCATTGATGTTGATGCCTAGCCCTTTCCAGTCCAGAACCTTGAAGACATCCTCCAGTGCAGCGGTGAACAGTTTCGGAGAGATAACGACTCCTTGTCTCACACCTCACTGCAGAAGGATAGGTTTCGAGGTCTGGTCGTGGAGGCGGACTGACATAGTGGCGTTTTGGTATAGACACTTTAACACCTCGATGTACCGATAGTCGATCTGGCACCGTTGAAGAGACTGCAGTACAGCCCATGTCTCGATCGAATCGAAGGCTTTCTCGTAATCCACAAACGCTAAGCAGAGAGGCAGATTATACTCTTCGGTCTTCTGTATTACCTGCCGCAGCGAATGTATGTGGTCCACGGTGCTAAAGCCTTTACGGAATCCGGCTTGTTCGGGAGGCTGGAAGTCGTCAAACCTGCGCGCGAGACGGTTCGTGATGACTCTTGAAAACAGCTTGTAGATATGGGTCAGAAGTGTGATGGGCCTGTAGTTCTTAAGCAGGGCATTGTCGCCCTTTTTAAAGAAAAGTACCACCACACCTCTGTTCCATGCCTGTGGCGTTTTACCCTCGAGTATGACGGAATCGAATAGCTTCTGAAGGGCCTTAAGAACGGGTTTCCCACCGGCCTTTAGGAGTTCGGCCGTAATTCCGTCATCACCCGGCGCCTTGTTGTTTTTAAGCTGCTTTAGAGCCATCCTAATCTCGTACAAGCTGACGTCCGGGATATCTTCGGTATAATGTCGGGTTAATCTAGCTCTTGGGTCGTTTGCCAGATTCGTAACAGGGTTACTGGTTGACGTGTATAACTGTCCATAGAACCTCTCGATCTCCCTCAACAGCTCAGGTTTGGCTGATACGTCTGCCATCATCGGTCTTCAGTTTCGCAAGCTGGCTCTGCCCAATAGACAGATCTCTTGCAAAAACCTTGGAGCCCTTGTTCCGCTCTATTGCGTCCTTAATACGGTTCGTATTATAATGGCGAAGGTCGCTATTCAAGGACTTAGAGATCTGTCTATTGAGCCGCCGGTAATTGAGTGCATCGTCTGAAGACGGATCATCTCGCGCCTCTTCTCCATGAGCTGTAGAGTAGCATCAGAGAGCTTTTTGTTTCGGTTTGTACGACGGGTCTTGAAGATCTTGGACCCGACCGTATGGACAGTTTCCACGAACCCATCGTTATAGTCGTCCACGGAGCTCCCTAGGCAGTCGAAACGATTCCGAAGTTCGAGCTGAAAGCTCTCGGGGTTTTGGACTTGGATCGGTGCTGGGCGGAGCGTAGACTTCATCAGTCGAGATCTTTCCAGCTTGATATTTAGGTTCAATGTGCCTCTTATCCAGTGATCGCTTCCGGTTTTCACCGCGTTGATCACAGAGACATCATTGAATATCTGCTTCTTCGTCGACATAATGAAGTCGATCTCATTTTTTGTTGCCCCATCAGGGCTCTGCCAGGTCCACTTTCTGTGCTCACGTTTTTTGAAGAAGGAGTTCATCATAAAGAGGCCTTCCTTCTCCATAAAACTGGCCAGTAGGTGACCCCGGTGGTTCCGACGTCCAACTCCAAATTGCCCCACTCGCAGTTCATCATCGCTTCGCTTGCCCAGTTTCGCATTGAAGTCCCCCATGACAACGGTGAAGTGAGTTTTAGAGCCATGCATGGCTCTTGAAATATCCTCAAACATGGTCTCCACCTCATCGTCGGGGTGTGACGAGGTCGGGGCGTAAACCTGTACGACCTTCAGCGAATATCTTGCGGATATTCTGAGTATAAGGTACGCCACCCTGGTCGACACACTCTCGATCTTCACCACGTTGCTCACAAGGGACTTGTGGACGATAAACCCGACACCACCCTGGGACTGCTGGTCGCCCTCCCGGAAATAGAGCAAGTTTCCGGATTTAAGGATTATCGAGTCCTCCCCCTCTCTTCGGACTTCAGATAACCCTACTATACCCCATCGTAACCTGCTCAATTCTTCCTCGAGTTCGATGATCTTCTCGTCGGTCCGGAGTGTACGCGTGTTGAATGTTGCCAGGTCCAGTTTCCGGTGATTTAGGTAGCCGGATCTCTTCCGGGGATTCTTCGCATCCGTTACCTCACCGTGACCTTGACCGCTACCGTAGCCAAGAGTAGGTAGGCCGCCGGGCACTAGGGGCCGTTTGTTTCTGGTGCTTGTCATTTTTGGGGGGGGTTTGCCATAATCGCCACGCTTGGCAAGCGGGTTGGCGATCGCAGTATGCTGTTAAAAGTGCATAGAGAACGCTGCTGCCCATTCTCTAGTAAGTCCCTTAGTCGCCTTTTACGACACCCATGGGAAGAAATAGGGTAGTGCGATTCTTTAAGTCCGGCACCACACGGAACGTTAACTATGGAAAACATTAAGTAAAAAGTACTTATTTCGTAAATGTGTTAACTAAACGTAATTAATTTGAATATTTAATACATTGCCTAGACCTGAATGTTAGAAATTATTCACGGAGCTCCCATGAGCTATCTCTTTACAGGCTTTTGAATAGGTCAATAAATTATCATAATGCTAGTCGTTACCTGGGTACTAGCATTCTGATTAAATTCAGAAACAGACCATGTCATGGAGGGTCACTCTACTTATACTAGTGGGACGAACCCCTGCTGATTAGATAAGATATCTGAGGTATACAGACTGTGGTCCTCAAACGACAATGAACAAAGGCCCACAAACCATCCGCGTCGCACAAAGACAAAGCCCCGTCACCTGTCTCTCATAAATATGCTAAATCACGCCATTCGCAGTTATAACTACAGTTTCCAAGCAAAACTGGGCACCCTGCCGTCAGTACGTACCTGAAATTACTGCATATTATAAGCCTTCATACTTTGTACTTTCGACTCACGAAATCGTCAAATTGGAACTGAAACTTACGCTAAAATAGCAATTTAGGTACTTACGTATTTCACGTTTCACGGTAAAAGTCAAAGCAAGCATTTATTGAACTAACACTTTGAGTCCTTTGTATTACGTTAATTACAACGAAGATTAAGTTTAGGTAAAGCTGTTAATTAATCTAGCCAGACTGAACTCATAGAGATTAATTGTTCTTGAGTACTGGCCTGTTTAACTGCACGGTGCAGTCTTCCAAGGTGAGCAAAACTGAAGCCTTATTAATGCGACGGTTAATTAGAACTTTTCCCTTTCATGTTTATAAACGGATATTACAGAAGCTATTCCTTTTCAACTTTGCCGTGTGGGTTAATAACGTGTATCCGCAAAATCGGGTGAACTAAATACTTGCACTTATGACTTTCTCACAATGAGTGACATCCGGGAACTGGTTGAGGGTGCGTACATTGAGGTTTTGTGCAAACCGCATCAAAATTTCCACGTATAGAGACTAGACACGGCCCTAGGCAACTGAATGCTATGTGAATTGAACAGCTATGTGAACAGTGAATTGTTTTCTATTCACCTTCGTCAAGAGCCACACACGATAGATGCGTGGGATGACGACAGGTTGCGAGTAAATAACAGGTCGTAGAATACCAAGTCTGTGCCTTCATTAATCAGTCGGCGAGGTTGATTCATTAAAATTTTGTAGTTAATCTCATTTAGCACTAGTTGGCTTACCGCCAGGCGCCTAGAAGTCTGCTGTCACACCAATTCCATGAGTTTTGAAATAATTTTAAGTTATTCATTATTTCCCAAATTGCAATTTTCATTCCATTCTCATAAACCTAACGATACGAAAAGCTTAATTGGTTTTTACGAAATGGTGTCCAGTTATAAGCTGAAAACTCGACTAATCGCAGGAGACCAAATTGATTGCGGTCAACTCCATAATCAGCGATACTAATCGCTTCTCCCTTCGTGATTTACCAGCGCAATGGTTGTTGTAACCATTGCGCTGGTAAATCACGAAGGGAACAGAAACTCAAATATCTGTAAAATTGGTGAGAGTTTGATTTATTATTCAAGTTCATTAATCGGCGGCGTTCTAAACCACAAAGATAAAACAATAATTTATCAGACAACGGTTTCCTCTTTATTTATTGCGGGTTGCACAATGCTTTATTTGTGTATTCAAAATAACTTTTACCCAGATAAGCAACATTTAAGCTATTCATTTATGCAAGAATAACTTAATGTTCACTGTTATAAAACCTCATGAATAACAGAAACATTATTAAGGAAACCCCTACAAATGTCAAATGTGAATTAAATTCGTAAACGATTCTCTTTTACAAGTTTCATACACTCTCCTTGAGTTTAAAATTGGCTGGTCTGCTTGTTTATGTTTGTATTATATAACGGTCGCAGGCCATTGTGATATATTGTGCTGAGGAACGCGGTCCATTCCTCAGCACACACAGGACACAGTATAATGTGGTATGTTAGCAAATTTGCTTTGCTCCGCTATGTAAAGTACTATATTCAATTAATGAAATGCAAACTAAAGTTTATTACTTTTTTGTTACCTAAATTGGATAGGTTTGGTGCTGTCAGCATTAGTTTATCACTATGTTTAGGCTATCAATCATACTAATAATTTCAAAGCTTCTAACGATTTATAAGCTCGTTTATCATTTTATCTAAGATATCAATCACATTAATCATTTTAAATCTTTCAACGATTAACTTTTTCTTACGGAGCTTTGGTTTTAAAAAGTTTTAAAACTATCCGACTACCAGTTCAAATATTCGTGCAAACTCCAAGCGCGGTATTCTGTTGTAAAATAACTTTAAACTGTGTTAAAGAAGGTATGCGGCAATCCAAAGACAATGGTAGCCCGTAGAGCTAACGTTGTCGTTCCAGTCCCGATGGAGCCGGAGCGGTCGACCGCGAGCAAATAGAATTCTGCCGGCGACGGACAACGCTTCGAGGCAATGTTCATGGTACACATACGAGGTACCACCCTATATACCAGTACCGCATTCTCACACAGGGCAACGAACTATCCTGAATGATCCTGGCTACAAATATCAAAGAGAATATGTGTACTGAAAAAAAAAAAATCGCAAGATTGCACCAACTCGGTACTAAATAATAATTATGTTATTTGATTTAGATATTTGACCAAAAGTTAAACATCAAGAAGTTACTTTACAAAAATAAGACTGCAAAATCCCCATAACATAAATCATCTTACTTAAATGCATTCCGAGTGAAAACTACTTCAGTAAATATTGGAATAAGAAGAAGTTCTAGGAATTTGTAGGATTTATTTCTGTGAGCATAAGAAATTGATTAAATTTGAGTTTTACGAAGAAATAGCTGTAGATCATTTAATTTGCACGAATCTAATTTGTGTAAAGCCTACAAAAAATCAAACGACAAAACCTGGCAATGCTTTCAATCTGTCTGAATTACAACGTGCCTGTCAATCCAAAAAAATATGCTAATTCCACATAAATAGCTGAACAAAGTATTTTTATGAACATTTCAATATTCTATTCTGTTTACACGTAAACAACATCGATATGTTGAAAATATTGATAGCTTTAATACACTCAGCATGAACCGGTCTACCTGGAGAGGCATCGACGCCGGTAACATGCCCCACTCAGCGATATTTTCGATTTGCATTTGACTGTGACCGCACCTTTCGGTTCACGTCGGCAAAATATTCCATAATATCTTCGCTGCGGTCCTCCTTCTACTGAACTATGACGTCAACAAATTCCATGTTGTCTTCACGTAAATAATGTTTACCTTTTTTCAATTTAGTATTTTGATTTTATGGCGACGTTAAACATTTAATGCTGTAGATACTTTTTGAAACACTTTCTTTTTACGTTTCGTTAACTTTATGTTTCACTATAAAATTGTAATCTCGAGCTAAACAGAATTAGGTACACTACCATAAAATCTGTTGACTGTAATACGAGTAAAACGAGAAAAATAATAGACTTCTGATTGAGAATTTTCAAGAACTGAAAGTTATCTTGGTGCAACTCCAGTTAAGAGGGTAATAAAGACTTAGTAAACAAAGTATAGTGTCTCAACGGATCATGAAGATCATCAAAAAATCATGAAGTGTAGGGCAAACGGATTTGCGGTGAGTTCGGCTAGAACTCCACCGCAATTTGCTCCGGTATGTAACAAATACCGTGATTTTTAGGAGCGAGTAGAAAATGGAATCCCTTTCTATTTTTTTTTATTTCGAACTGCAAGCTTTATATTTCCATATTCGGAGAATTTTGCTGCGGGCGATTTATCAAAACCATGTTTGTGAATTATTCACTAGTAATGAAATAAAACTACTAAACCCGAGCTCGGTTTTACGTTCAGTAAAGGGTGTGTAAGGTACAAATAAAAAGTTTTTGAAATTTTTGATTGAGTTTACTATTTTCTTTCTTATTCAGGAGAGCGTAAAGTTTGCTTCAATGCGTTTCACGAAGGTGAAAATAAAACGAGGCACAAATCACTTTATTGCTTTGTACCTGTAGTTTTATTTTCATTAAAAAGTACAATAATTTATATACAGACTTAAAATAATAGTAATAATATGTACAAGTAGGTATATAAAAAAGGGGGGGGAACAATTATAGGGCATCAAAAAATTCGACTGCATCGCTGTCAACAGCAAAAGTGCCCAAAAGGCTGGCAGCATTGCCACGTTGTATGGCAATGCTTATTCTTTGTCCGAAGAAAACGCCAGCCCTCTGGTCACGTGAAGAGTCGACCAACCGCTTGGCGATGTCTTGAAAAACCAAGTGGGCACTGGGGCCCCATGGCCCCAGTGCCCACTTGGTTTTTCAAGACAAGCTTGCCTTGACAAGCGCTGCCTTGGAAGGTGGGTAGCCACCTTCCAAGGCATTATAGTCATACCGTCTGGTCTTTTCCCATCGTCGCGTGCCAAGCTATTGGGTTCTAAAACAGCTGGCATCCCGGCGGTGACAAGAGCACGACGGATGATGTCATTGATGCTGGTGTGCCGTGCTATCCGGCCTGCGCTCTTACTGCAGGATAGGCCATGGTGTCCAAGACAGTCGACACCTTCACCGCATTGGCAGCGATGCGGAGCCACGCAAGGAGCGCCCAGACGCAGACAGGTAGCGAGCCGGAAGGTAGTGTCACCCAGCATAGTGCCTATGTTGGGTGACGGTAGCGCCTGAAGCCAAAGGCCCGACTCCCACTCACCCACAGCCAGCAGGCGGGCACGCTCAGCGGTATTGGTGGACGTATTAATAAGATTGTTCCATACCAACCTGCAGAGCGGCTCGTCCCACTGCCTCTGGGAGGATGGATTCACGGGCCGATCTGTATTCGGGCAAGCCGCTTTCCAGGCGTTCTCCGCATCTGTCAAGCACGGCACTTCATAGTCAACCAGGCAGGTGGCTAAAATTTTCCCGGTCAACTTTTCAGTGCTGTGGACAGAGGACAGGAACGCGGGTAAGCTAATGCTGGTAATTTTGCGGATTAACCTGTAGTTTCATGTTTTTAACTTTCTTAATATGCATCTCTCTGCAAAAAAACATATTTTTTATCAAAAACGTTTCAGTACTCACACTAACACTTGGCACATTTTATGTAATTGGTACTATCAGCTGCTTTATTATTCATATTGTATGATTATTCGATCGCTCTGTTCTACCTCCTCACTTAACTGTTTCCTCTTCTGTGGTTCATATAAATATAGCGAACGACAGCGATCAGCGACGTCCCAATTCACTCATTAATAATTCATAATTGCATAATGAAAACTATTGTTTGGTGTCAACTATGATTAAAACCAATGAAACAGAGACCATTTCCGGAATGAGCGTCGTTGCGTCGTCATATTTAATGCAAGACGTATTGCACATAACTGCTGTATTGTTTTTGGCAGCGATCAGCTGTTCTAGGTGTTGTAATGTTTAGGTTAATGCGAGAGGTCGTAGAACTATAAATGGCGAGCGGCAGCCTACACCATTATAATCTTAAGCTACGAGCTACGTAGAATGTGGGCTACGCTGCTACGCCGCTACGCCGCTACGCTGCTACGCCGCTACGCCGCTACGCTTGTAGCATAAAATAATAATAGCTGCATCGGTATACATCATTCGATTTGTTCCTGCCTCGAGGTGTTTTTGTTCCACGGAATGAGCGGCCGGGGGCTGTTATATCGTGAGAGAGATTGAATCAAATACGATTTAGGCTAATTGATATGAATTAGCTAAATATACTGGGACTACACGTTACCTAAATGAGTTAACGTTGTTTCTAACGCACTGCCATTGTTAAAGTATTTTTTTACTTAAAAAAAAACTAAACGCGAAAAATATGTTGATGGTTATGCGGGCGTTAAAGAACGCAATCATTCCCCTTAAATTCATGTACCTTAGTACGAGATTTAAAACGTATCATATACCTACTTACTGAGTAGTAAACGAAAATAGTAATAAACAAAAAATTATGTCGTCTACATGGGCAAACTATTATATGCACGTAAAATAAAAAGGTTTATTGCCGTGCTGCGGATTGTTCAAATTCCACGGAAATTCTTTTTAAACTCTCATTCCTATTCTGTTGTTTTGTTGCCCAACTCCACTTTCCGCACATTTTTCCGTTCATCATTGTTTCGCAATAGTTGCGTTTTGTAATAAATGTGGGACAAACTAATTAGTTTGAACGCTCTGGCACGCTCCCAACTAACTAGTTACATGAATTATGTTTTTAATTTCAAATGTCTTTCTTCGTTATTTTTGTAAGGTTATGGAAAAAAATTGGTCGTAGAACTTTGTTGAAATAATTAGGTGTGGTGGTACCGTGTACAGGATGACGTAGCGTTGGAAGGCCCACAAGGTGAACCGCAGAAAGATCGCAGGGAATGCCCTGGATGCGGAAGACATAGTGCCGGTCAAAGTGGTGGGGAGGCCTATGTCCAGCTGTGGACGTCTTTCGGTTGAAATAATAATGATGATGATTAGGTGTCTTTAAGTTTTTCTACATCTGGGGCTTTCAGGGGTGGATTTTATTAGAGATACTGGATTTGAAATAAAGCAACAGATTTATGTTTTTCAATAGAATTAAGCGATCGCGCCTTTTGGCTAGTGAATTGTAGTGTTTTGGGAAATAAATTCAAAACACTCCTTTCTGAAGGTTATTTTTATTCGATGTATAAAATCGTCTTGGTATTCATACTCAAGTATGCTTATGTCAAAAGGGCCCAAGGGATAACCAATAACAAATAACGTTCTGATATTTGGTAGATTTACATGAAAGCCTACAATTTGATGCTTAAATTATCCGTTCTTAAGTTAACGAGGGGACAAAATGTTCGCAAGAATATAAAAGGGTCTGTCGTCAAAAAACCCGACGAATAATTTGGAGCTACAAATAGAAAGTGATTTACATAAATAATAATATGTATGTAGAATACAAAAACAAACAAGGCGAGAAAAATTTGGCCGGATCAGAAGCCAGCTGGGATGGCTAAAAAAAAATGGCGGAGGATAAGCAGCCTCGAATAGATATCTGTTTTTGATTTAGTGGCTCGAAACAGACTCAATGAAATAACTTGAATATCATAAGTTACGCATATTACCTATATTCAACTTTGTTTAATTATGTGCTTGATGACGAGGTGCGGGTGGTTGTCAAGCCACCATGAATGTTGTACACTGCTATAGTTCGCGGCAAATAACTTGAACTCTCTGAAGTAGACTACAAATGACTGCGCAGTAGTCAATCTGCCTTATAAAACAGTAGCGCGCATGCCAGTACGCATGCGCAACCTAACTTCAGAGCGATCAAGTTACTTGCCGCGAACTGTACAAGGATCTTTTGGCGCTCTAATGACGATGACAGGGTGGCGCTGTTAGTAAACAGTGCAAATGTTTTGTGAAATGTATTGTAAAAAAAAAAGATGGTGGCGTTAGTTCCTAATCCGGTCACGTGTCCAAAGATCCTGTTACATGTATATTATTTTATTTCATATCGTTCCTGTCAATCATACCTATAGGGGGACACAGGGGAAACCGTTGCCCCTGGCACAGTCAAGGGAAGGAACACGGGTGGGTTTTAGTCAGTAAGAGTCTGACACGCCCTTCCGCTCCGCCCAGAGCGGAAGAAGTCATTTGATGATTTCCGACAAAGAGGTCAGCGATATTGTGAGTCGATGAAAAACTACAAACACGAGACAAGTACGAGATGGATTTCAATGAACATTTATTTTTCAAAACATATTCCTCAAAGCTTACCCTTCATATTGCTTTAATTATTCAGGTGTAGCGGGCTTGAGGTAACAAATATGTCTGAAGGCATTAATACTGTAAATTAATTGTCTTGGTCTTTTCTACGTTCTTCGCATTTTATGCTTAAACTTTTAAATTGTATGGCGCGATTAGTGGGGAGGGCTCTGTGTATTTGATTTATCGTCGACTTGTGTTCAAACTAAGCTCATCAAAAAGAGTGGATCAGGTGAACATACAAATAATTCACGAATAAAATGGGGAGAGATAACATAAACATGCTTAAGGTATTAAAATCAGCCATTGTGCAGTTTTTCATTATACATATGTGAACCATTAAATCACGATTATTTTTTATCTTATTCAGATCATGTGAGGACCCCTAAGTTTGTTCGTTTAACACTAATCTACATGATTAGTGTTAAACGAACAAACTTAACACTAATCTACATGATTAGTGTTAAACGAACAAACTTAGGGGTCGAAGTCTCTTTTAAAATTCAGACAAAATCATGTCTAAACTTTAAGAGAGTTTGTATCGCCAGTTCTTCTCAGGGGTAGTCAGTTAGGAAAATCCGACATCTAGCTTATTTTTTAAATTGAATACTAGCTTTCACTCTCGGCTCCACCCGTGTGGAGGTCAGAATTTATCCCACGGGTATGTACTACCGGGATGAAAATCCATGTATACTATAGGTATGTTAATCCAGGTTATAAACTATCTTTGTGTTTTTTTTTCAGCTATTATTGAGTAACAAAACAAACATTCAAACACACAAACAAACAAACTTTCACATATATAACATTAGTAGGAAGACTTTTAAAAAAAATTCCTATTTACAGAATAAACAATTTAATTTCATCTATATTATATTTATTTTTAGTTGTGAATACATTTATTGTTCACTCGAACAAAGCGCGCCTTAACAAATTCGTCGAACATACGATGTAAAATCACTTCAAAGAAATCTTTAACTTTATAGCTGGCGAAAACTTTTAAATTCAAACCTTCAAAGCTATGAACTGCATAATCATCTTCTATGAACTGCGAACGTTAGGAACATAAAAGAATTTATGTGAATATGGAAAGAAACCGTACTCGATTCGAGGAATAAGTATTTCATTGCACCCACTATCAAACTGCCTAGCATAAACCATCTACAATGTTTCCACTGCTGGGATACAGGTCTCCTCTATGTAGTCCCCCACGCGAGCCCAGAGCGTGTTGGTAGATGTCACATGTCTTCAAAATTTTGGTTCTAGGACATGCTGGTTTCCTCAGATATTTTCCTTCACCTTTTTGAAGAGCAGTGGTTGTGTCTGGGTTCAAAGTTTGAACCCAGACACAACCACTGCTCTTCTTGAACTTCAAACCCACATATAACTCGTAACTGGCGTCCGATACCAATGGGCCGTCACTGCTCTCAGTTGTAAGACTAGCAATCTGCCTAGCCTTTACCCAAATATGTTGGGGTCGGCTTCCAGTCTTACTGGATGCAGCTGAATACAAGTATTACATGGATCGATTGGCTATCAGACCTCCACAACCCAGTTATACACATACCCAGTGGTAAGCCGTATCTTATTGTACCGTGTTAAAAAAACACTTCTTTGCAGATTCCATGATTAAAATTCACGACGTTTGTTAATATGCTCAACCATCAAGTTCCCTGACTGCACTCTGTTCGACAAAATACAAGTAAGTACGATCGACATTAAACTCGAATCCGGTCTCGAGACATAAACGTTGAAATGGGTAAGAAAATAAACGATGCTTTTATGACTAGTGATTGTGTCACGTCCGAATACGAACATTTTTATTATAAGCCATCTCTGTTGAGCAAGCTAATAATGAAAATGTCCGTATTCGGACGTACGTATTGTTCAATTTATTGTCTCGTTAGAACACATTTCCTGATGTTTGGGAACATTCGAACAAGGCAATGAATCCAAAGCACAGTTCGGCTAATGCGTTCCCAATTCAAAGTATGGCTCGTAGAACAGCGGAATGTTACTGATAGCCGTTTCGTTTGATTATGTTATACTGCGTTCGTAAATAATAGGCTGGGATTGGCGAAGCTACTAGCTGGCCTGGAAAGACAGGATGAATTTTTTAAGTGGAACCGTACGAATTTCTTAAATAAACAATGCAGTTTGTCGGGTTGCTAATTATTTCTTCTACTTCAGCGAGCCATTCAATAGATACTTAACGGAAGCGGGAATCGAAAACGATGTGCAACCCTTTCAACAACGATTGCGATAAATTTTGGTCCGAGAGAATAACGTCAAGAGGAGCGAGTTCATTACGTAAGAAAGCAATCAAAAACTTTCTTAAGTAAGAAAGTTTGCTGAAAGTCCGTGGAGCATGAATGAAGTAATTTATTTCAAGGTCTTATTTTGGAGCTCTTACGGTAGGTATTATTAGGTACTTTCCAGTTTAACAATGGGTACCTATTATATACCTCGGGCTCGATCTATTTCTTGCGATGACAAAACAAACAAACTGTCTCCCCGTTCCGCTCCGTAGGTGTTACGTTGTCAAGTCACTGTCGCAGTGACAAGGGTTGAACCATGGTTGAACAAAGCTTTTGTAACACGACGTCGCGCGCCGGGATATAAAAGTCAAGTCATTGCCGAAATTCAGCAACCGCTGTTTTGTTTTCATAAAGTTTTTTGCTGGAAATATAAAATTAGCAATAGTCCAGGTTGCTTCAAATATAATTATCTAGGTATAAGGTACTTATTATTTCTAAAATAAAATAATAGATATAATTTATCACTGTTTATGTAGTTTGAAACTAAATAAGTTTCATAACATGCCAACCAATATAATTATTTCCTATTTTAAGAAATTTTGCGGAATATACCCGAAGATAATACCTAATTGTGTGCCTGATTAGATACACGAGTACGAAGAAGTCTCGTGTTCCGAAGTCGGAGACCCGGAGTACCAATTTGTTGTTCACTTTAGACGTCGAACCGTCGATTTATCAACACGACTGTACCTGTTCTGCTGCGTGAACTTCATTAATAAATCTCACATTATTGACGAGGGTCGACAGTGTAATTATCTTTAGGAAATGAATTAGGTATAATTGAAGGATCGGCTTACCTGATTGGTGGGTGTAGCAGTGATATACCTACCGTTTGTTTACCTATAAATAATTTCTTTCTCATTTCTCCTTTCCCAGGCTGCTGGAAGAAGTTTCTTAAGAAATAAGCAGTATCTTTGTACTCATAATTATGATTGTCGTCTCTGTCTGTATGTTTTATACTGTGTGTACATAAATAATAAAATAAATAAACAAAAATTATCCAGATCATAACAGAGGCTCAATTTTATGAGGTAATGTGTTTGCTGGGTTAATTATACTTAAGTCTCTAACAAGGGACTAATAAGGACGAATATGAGAATGTTGAGATGGATGTGTGGAGTGACGAAAATGGATAAAGTAAGAAATGCGTATCAATGTCGCCCATGGGAATGTGACTGCCCGTATTTTTATGAATATTCAAGATTTTCTTTCAAAAAGTAACTTTAATGGGGATCTGACTAAATTTTTTTGTTTTTCCTTTTTTTCTTATATATTTTTTTTAAATCCCCCTATGCTTTAATGGACAACACAACTGGGTTTTTTAAATAAAAACTACAGATTTTAAAAAACAATACGGGCGTTTACGTCCCCATGGGCGGCTTTGTATAAGGGGATGCTTAAAAGTGGCGCCAGTGACAGAAATGTTGAAAGGAAATCGGCTTGGTATGGACATGTGATGAGGAGAGAGGAAACGCATGTGACTAAAACAGTGACGAATAGAAGTGTTGATGGATGGAGTGGGAGAGCAAGGCCAAAGAAAAAAACAATGGACTGTGTTAATATGAAAGAGAAGGGAGTGAACGATAACTTGACGGTTGACAGGGGAGAATGGAAAAAGAAAGCAAGTTGCGCCGACCCCAAGTAATATTATGTTACTTGGGGTCGGCGCAACACGTCTCATATGAGACAAGGGCAAGAAGGGATGATGATGATCTAATATGGGACTAACTTTAATAGCAAAGTATTAAAAAAGTCTTATAACAACACTCACCATAATTTATATATTATTATCCTTCAACTGACTCTAAATATAATAAATCTCAGTCGTCCTTTCGAAGATTTGGCCATAAAGACTGATTAAAATTTTAAAGTAAAAGGTATCAAGTGAGTCGGGTAGAGCCCCGCGCCGGTTCAGAGGTATTTAAGGCACAAACAGAATAGCTTACACCGCTTCTTCCTGACACCAACTTGTAAACATTTCTGGGAAGCTGCCCACTGAGCAATATTTCATGCAGTTGTCTGTCGGAAGGCGGATAGTTGTTACCGTTTGCTATTTGCACACAAGATACTGAGGCCGAGATCTATAAACGTTACTTAGCACGGGCTTTAGCTTAGACATGCTCCCGTCTCTATCCTGCACTTATAGTGCGACAATTGTGACTTGTGTGACTGTGACTATAGAAACGCTTAGCCAAAGTACATGTTAAGAAACGTTTATAGACATCGCCCTGAGAAAAATAAAACGTTGTGCAAAAGTTATGCATGCTCCTTTTTCCATTTCCAGTATTAGATTTTCAAGTTGGTGTAGTCCAAATATCTTCTGCAAGATACACTTCCTGCAAGTGAAAATAAATTTCCCGTCTCAAGTACTGCGTTTATAATAAATCATTTTCCATTGAGCGTGAAGATAAGCGCTTAATACGAAGTCCTTCTTCAAGTTTGGAGCACGCACCCCTCGTCGTATCTGTTACGAAAATCTTTGCTGCGCGGTCAGTTTTTTGGTCCAGTAAAATAACTGACCGTGCAGCAGAGGTAAGTGCGCGAGTTGATAGAGGTTAGTATTACGAGAAAGGTTTTTTTTTAATTGGCTCAAATTAATGTTAGTTTCGTAAACTTTCAGTTTATATTTAATAAAGAATGCATAGTTTAGATCAGACTGAGTACGGACTTAAAAGTAAAGGCGTACTCCAGTATAAATAAATATTTTCATGGATAACTTTGTATAAGTAAAACCACTTCACGAATTGGAAAAAAAGCACACGAAGCTTAAAATTATCCCATGAAGAATGTAGATTTACATTATATTCTCAAGTGTGAGTAAAACGACGCTTATCCGAGAATCCGCTAAGCATGGACATTCAAGATTCAAAGTCCGCAATACAATTAAATGTGTAGGTAAATATCTGTATATTCACTTAGTAACCTTAATTTTAGTTGGATGAAGATATTATATTTTAGTGCTATCTTGTTTTTTCACGTGTTTCGTAGAATTCCTCACGCCCGGTAGTCACGCCACTTTCACAGCATCATACCTACTCGTATCATTCAGTACATTAAGTGAGTTGTTATGCTGCGACCCCACTTGCGTTCATATACTTCTGAGATAGCGGGCGTTGTAACCGAGATAACACTTAGCAAAATATGGTTACAATTTCCAATAATTATATCTTCTGCAACATTAAAATATTACATTATAGAAAGTACATACCAAGGTATAAAATAGGTTTTGGTACTAATCTATCTTATCGTTTTCAAACATTAACAAATTAAACATATTGACAGCTTGCAACAAACAATGTTTAAGTAATTGCTATTGACTTGCCATCAAAAAACTATATGTAGTGTACACTATTTTTTTCTTGTTAAAGAACAATAGTAAGTACTCGTAAATAATCTAATGGTAGTAGATGCACAAAAAACAGTTTTTGTGGGTCCACAAAAAATGTTTTTTGTGCATCTACTACTAAGATCTAGTTCTTGATAAGTTCGTGTATTATCTCCTTTATTTCATTTATATACATATAATTTACATTTTTAAATATTTTTATAAAAACAAAATAATACAAAAACATTTAAAAATATAAAAAATAGTAGCCCACCGGTATCGGGAACAGGGTCCAAGCTACCGGCGGTCAGGGCTCCAGAGAGACCTCCTGACAATGCGAGCCGTGTCCAGGAGTACCGCTTTCTGAATCAAGCTCTTGACCCAGCTGCCTAACGAGAGCCTCCTTAGGTGTTGGTCGAGGCTCTTGGCAATTAAGCCATTGGCTGATACGACTATCGGCACAATGATCGCTGAGTCCACATCCCACATGTCGACAACCTCGCGAGCCAAGTCAAGATACTTGATTTGTTTATCTTTCTCGGCTTTCACGAGGTTCCCATCATGCGGGACCGTTATGTCAAGTTCGTGTATTTATTATTAAGATTTAACTTGTATTTCTCATGTCTGAATTGTATATTATTGAGAAATAAATCACCGTAATAATGTGCTGGATAAAGTCAGTGTCTCCAGTAAAAAAGGGCACAACTCAAATTCGTCACTTTTCAGGAGAGGCAAAAAACTTCACTCGAACAAACTTCTTTCGAATTTGTATTGTAGATAAAAAATTGCCCTTTCATTTAATAGTAATCACTTCCACATTCAGTCACTCCTACTATATTTTTTTTTAGTTTTTCTCGAGTTGTTCCCTTGTTAACGAAGTGTTAAGGGAATAACGTTACTTATACTAGTCAGGTTGGTCGTATTTAAAGTAATATTGCGAGTTATTCCCTTATTTTATAAATGCCTAAGGGCCTATTTCACGATGTCCGAATAGCCACTACTTACCGAATAAATTCAAAAATGGAACAGAATTTGTATGAAATTATGGCCTGACTTAAGTTAATAGGAACTTAATCGTAGGTGGTGAAACAGGCCCTAAGACAAATATAGTAACGACTTATTTCCTTCTGCTATCGATCAAACAAAAAATTTATAGTTAAACAATAGTCTAGAAAATCTTTTATTTATTTATTAAGTCTACACTTTAAATAAAACATCTAACAGTAAAAGAGATTGTAAAAATGAAAAAGGATGAAAAGGAAGAAAAGTGCCTATAACAGGAAATTCTCTGATAACTACAGGGCCAATGTGTTAAGCTGTTCTGGAAACAGATAAGATTGGGTCACGGAGTGACAGGACCATCGAGAAGGATTATTATAAGAGAAGAAGATGGTGTCACGGCATTAGTCTTTTGAGTGTTGTCCGCAGACTCTATGCGAGGTTTTAATAAATAGATAAGAGCGATAGATGACAAAATATTGGGTGTGCAGGCGGGATTTAGATAGAAAATGGACTGTATGGATCAGATCTCTTTAAGGTGCATAGGAAAAAAACATCTGACAAAGAACAAGAAAGTCTAGTGTGTTTTCTTTGGCTTAGAGAAGGCCTATTACATGGTGTGGAGGGAAGAACTGTGGTCAACACTATCCGTGTACGGTGTGGACTGGCGCTTGGTACGGGCACTTTAATATTTCCACAAGGATACCAATGCTTGTGTTATGATAAATGGGGTATGCACAGACTGGTTTTGCATCTCAAGGGGTGTTAGGCAAGGCTGTTACGTCACCCTGGATGCTCAACATGCACACGGATAGCTTTTTGCTAAATTTGAAAGGGGGTGAGTGCGGATTGAGCATGAATGAGTTGCCTGTCAAATACCTTCTCTACGCAGATGATCAAATTCTACTTGCATCGTAAGCTGAACGGTTGCAAGACATGGTGACTGTGATGGATGAAGCATATAATTTGAAAGGGATGAATATATTATTATTCAGAACTTATCCACATTGAATAAGACGAAGCTTATGGTATTTGAAAGAGAAGAAGATGTATCGGTGTGTGATGTAAACATAAATGATAAGAGTATGGAGAAAGTAAGTGTAATAATGTATTTGGAGAGTCAGTTTACAAGGGATGGAAAGTGGAATGATGAAGATGTGGAAAGGAAAGTAAATGCGGGAAATAAAGTGAATAGTAGTAGTGGTAGTAGTAGTGTATACATGCGATTGTGATGAACCAGTCGATGCCCAAAAGGGCTCGACTAGCTGTTCACAATGGGGTGCTGGAGTGCTGGTGCCTACGTTTATGTATGAAGTGAATGTTGGGTGTGGCAGAAGAAGCATGAAAGTAGAATAAATGCTGTGGAAATGCGTTCCTTGCAAAGCATGTGTGGCTTGACTATGAATGATAGGCTGTAAAATGGTGTGATAAGGCAACGGTGCGGTTTAAAAGAAGATGTAGTGACCAAAATTGAAAAGAGTATGCTTGTTTGGTTTTGTCATGTTGAGAGGATGAATGAAAGGCGAGTAACAAAAGGTATTTACAAAGCAGATGTGAGTGGAAATACCGGGAGGGGACGCCCTAGAAGGCCACATAGTGACCTAATTGGTGATGTTCTTCAGATGCTCAGGTACTCGTAACTCGTGCGTGTATGACCAGATGTATGAAAGTAAACGAAACAAAAGGAGTATGTAAAGCTAAGTAAGTTTATATATGTATATACATATGTTTAAATAAATAATTTCAATTGTCCTCGCTGTCCTCTTCATTGCCCGGTACAAAACTTAAGTCAGGATCGTCTTCTGCTCTTTGCGGTTCTGAAGTCAGCAAATTCTTATAGAAATCGAGATATTCTGTGTATACAGATGGTAGAAGTGTCATTATATATTTGAATACTAGCTTAATGATGTTATATCACTTTTAAAAGCTTGAAAATTAATACGCGTAACACTGATTTACTTATTACAAAATATATTAGCAAATTACAAATTAAGGAATAAAACGACTTATTTCTAAAAACAGTAGGTACACCACACGCTAATCCACCAATAGCGATAAAGTGTTTAGTGGGGATATACCACTTGAGACTTCCTGAAGCAAACGCAACAAATGCAGTTGTTCCCTTTCAAACATGCTTACCAAATGGATTATCTACATTTATTTCTTACTATATTAAAAAACTTTGGAACTACATGAGTTGTGTCTTTTTGTAATTAAGTTAACTGTATTTATGCCTTTTAGTTCGATTGTGTTTTGGGGTTTCTTGTAGTTATGTCTATTAAGCAGTGAAATTTACTTGATATCTAGACTATGTGCATTTAGACACAGTCGAGTTATGCCTTTGATATATTACAAAAAAGTATGTTAGGATGCAGCTAGAGTTATGTCCTTTTGATATGTTATGTAACAGAACACGTAGATTACAATGGTGCTATAAAAACAAAAGGGCATAACTCGACTTATGCCGTTTTTGACTGGAGGCACTGAAGTGATAGTGTGCTTTTATGTTAATAGAGAAAATATACAAAAAATAATAAATCAAATTGGATTTTTCTTTACACATGTAAGTCGCTTCATAAAACGAATAAATTCCATGTCACCAAGTTCCTATTTGGTTCCTATTTGGCTTGGTTCCTACCAAGCCAAATATAAATATTCGCAAAGTGGACTCTGGCGAAACGCCAATAAAGTGCGAACTTTAGAAAAAACATAGTATATGTCTAATATGTTTCCAAATACAAGGTAGCCAGCTCGGATGTATACAACTTTTTTATTGTTTGATATAATGCGAAAAATTCGTTAGGCATCGACAATAAGACTATGACTACCGTAATACCTGCAATAATTTTATACTGACGTCCTTGAACGGATTGAAAACCGACCTAATTACTCTAACAAATCTTTACGTGTAACGAATATCATTTTGATCACTGAGTACTTCGTGGCACGTACCTACAGACTTTTGATGAAAAACTCTATGAAAAACGATCGCGTTTTTAATAATAAAAAAAGGTGGATATTTGGCAGATTTTTTAATATATAATATAACATATAAAATTGGCAACCCTGAATGATATAATAAAAGAAAAAATACTTGACAGGTGTCAAGGGACACCCGGATGGAACGAAGTTAAAGGCATGCCACTAATTAGTACCTGTGGTCGCTCACAGATGGCGTTATAATAAAAAATTAAAAAGTGTCATTACAACTTTTGGTCTTAATTTTTTCCGTCTAGCCCCCTTTCACAACGCGCGAAAGGGAACTTCGTTCCAATACTGAAGACGCCTTTGACGCCGGAAAACAGGACTCATTTTATTACATGAGACAGACAGACAGATAGACATAGTAAAATGACTCGAGATTTCCAACTTTATCAGTGTTTTAGAGTGTAACCAAAAATTTACCTACTACGTCATAGAAAAAATCTTCCATCTTTTCGCCGAGACCTATCCTCGAACTACTCACTACTACTCTACACAAAATCTTCCATCTTTTCGCTGAGACCTATCCTCGTATAAACTACCCACTCGTATAATTCAAGGAAATGTGACGAAATGTTTATTTCTTCTTTACGAGGCGCAACTCCCAGCATCCAAGTAAAACAGACGAATCATTTGCCACGCTGAGAGCCAATGAAAATATATTTACTAAATGTCAGGGTTGAGTCAAAGATCGCTCAGTCTAATTTTATTCGTTCCTAACCCAATGTAGTAAACTCGGGGCAGAGGTGAATTTATTGAGATTTTTGTTAATACGTCCTACAATTTAATGTTCATGTTACCATAACAACAGTTAAAAACTAGTCCTGACAAACTAACTTATGACGACAAACTTACTCAAATACTTAACTACTCAAATACTTCGCTGCTCTTGTATCTCAACTTATTTTATAAAGCATCGTTTAAACTACATAAACATAAAACTTTCCTAAATAAATTTGATGCGGTCTAATCTATAGTAAGAATCCTATTCAAATTAACTTAGTTTTTGCAAACAGCACCGTACAAGCTAACAGACAAACAGAAGCGGTCTGTAACTTTATTTTATAATATAATCATAGTTTCCTACCGATCGTACCAAAACGACAATCGAGACATTAGGAGCAAGTTTATCTGAATACCAGGAAGGTTAACTGTCCTCTCGTTAACTTGAAATTTAAAAGTAGGAAGTAATAGGGTAAACCTACTAGATTACTGAAATAAAGTAAAGACAAGCGTGAACGTACCTCTGTACTGATTTTTACACTGTTTCCGAATCCTGAAATGAATAAGAAGTGTTCAGTCAAGTTTTCTCCATAACTATTAATTTGAAACTAACTTTTTAAAAGAACAGAGTAATTTTGAAGCATAATGAACTAGCGAGCAAATTAATATTTATTTTCAAGCAAAATCGATGTGAAACTCAACAAAGTACCTAAGTGCAACCGCATCGTTAGGTTACTAAGACAAAGTAGCAGTAACATGATGAGTAAAGTACTCACGTAGTGACAGTACGCTTACGGTACTAGAGCAGCCCATTTCATATCAGCTGACGTGCAACGTGCTCCAGTTAAAAAGTAACGCAAAGGAAACCATAAAAATGTGCCGGTCACCCGTATTTTTCCGAAAACATCTTCTTTGAATGAAAATTTAAATAATTATAAACTTTACATTGAACGTACCAAATCTATAAGCTGGCATAGGTATAAATGAACACAGGATTTGTATTCAATAGAGTAACGGAATTTCAGATTTCCATTAACGGAATTTGTAACAGTCCTATCAGGCAGAAATACTGCACATTATTCAGAATTGAAGCTATTCCTCCTATTAAGAATTTCGCTCAAAGACCTACCTGAAAAGGGAATTATGATTACCTATAGCTTTTCACGTCAGCCAATATCCCAGCTCACGGCGAATTTGTGCCCCTTTGACGTGGTCTAATTACTAGTCCGCTATGTAGTGTCGCCTCTCCGGACCGATCGACTTGCACAGCTAATAGATGTGTAGTGTATATGTAAACATGTGTAACAAAGCGAAGGTATAAAAAAGGTCCAAATTCTTTTAAAAATTTGCTGATTAAACACGTGATTTTATTCCGCACACATTTTTATTCCGCTCTACACATGCAATCGTAGTTTTTTTTTTTTTTAAGAAATCAGATTTGCATATATCCTTCCACGATAGCAGATTTGAAAATTTTAGAAAATTTTACAACTGTTTGCATAGTTTCCAGTCGCAATTGTTCTGACTCTCAAGGGAACTCACATATACAGTTGTGAAATGTAACATGCTGATATTTAATATTCTTGTGTCACTATTGAGCTACACACATAAATACGAACAACCTACCAAATGTATAAAATAAAATCCCTTGATTTGTGTTGTTTCGATATAGGTATAACATGAAATCCACAAGAGACGTATGTTTGGACCCATACATACAGGGTTATTAGTTATACGTCGGCAATGGAGAGGTCATTTATAACCTAATTATCCCTTTTGACTCCTATTCAAATGTCAGCTATTTTCGACATTTTATATTTTTATTTCATTCATCTTAAAATATACATAATCAGCCTATTAATGTTCCCGCTGCTGGGACACAGGCCTCCTCTCTGTGAGAGGGAGTGGGCTGTAATCCACCACGCGGGCCCAGTGCGGGTTAGTAGATGTCACATTTCTTCGAATTTTTGGTTCTAAGACATGCCGGTTTCCTCACGATGTTTTCCTTCACCGTTTTGAGAGCAGTGGTGATGCAATTATTTACACAAAGTAAAGCGCCTGCTTGGGTTCGAACCTACGACCTACAACTCGTAAGTCGGGGCCGATACCACTGGGCCACCACTGCACTGCATTTTAAAATATAAAATGTCAAATTACTCTAAAATGATATTGGCATAGATGTCATGAGGGATCACTTGGTTGCATATGACCTCTCCTACATCCTCTTAGGGGATTGCCAACATATAGGTAACCAATAACCCTGTATATTATCATCAATACATGGGCTACTCCAAAAGCTACAAAACGCCGCGTGCTACGTAATAATATTATTGTTTGTACGCAGCATGTTACACATATTTGTATACCCATAACATTGGCAGCCGAGTCAACACAGCTTTGTGATAATTTAACGATCCGAATACCAAACGCATACCTACATAAGTTATGTAACTACATACATATTATTGTTGAACCCATTTAGATGTCATCCAATTAACTATGACTAAGAACTAACTTCTGTTACTGATTACGCGCGTCGAATAAAGTAATTCAATTACGAGCAACTTCTCTATCCTCGCGAGAAACGGCGAAATACGCAACGACGAAAAACAGGCCGCGAAGAAACTCGTGAAGTCAAATTGAGTTTGGCAGAAGCTAGTAAAGCCTTGCCGAAACTCGACACAAACAATTGAATGAAAATAAGGCTAGCGTCCCACTTGGCAAACTTGGCCTGCGCGGCAGCGTGAGTATACTCCAATCTGTTTGGTTGTTGAGTTTCTGCATCCAGTCTGACCGCAAAGTAAATTAATTAACTACCTCGAGTCGTTTTACTTAGCTTCTTTTGCGTTTTTTCCTTTGAACAGCATCTAATCTCATTAATTTACAGACAGACACTGATTGCACTTAAGTGCATACACAGAATGTTCCAAGTGCAGATTTCAAACATTTTGTTCCAGTTAAAACTAACATCCTGTATGCTGATGTCAGCAGTTTGTTTGCACAGCGCGTATTAGTGCAAACAAGTAAAATATTTACCCTATTTCATCTCTTCTGCAAGCTGCGGGGAAATAAATAGTAGATTTTACTATTTTTATTTATGTCTCAAGGTTGGATGTGGAAATGTACTATGTTATCTACAGCGGGTGGATATTCAAAGCATAGCTTCAGACGTTTCGACTCATGTTGGATGGGCATATTATAATATCCTACGTCAACGAAATATAACAAATTATTTTTCATCCTAAAATAATGAAGAGAGAAAATTAATTCACACCTCCTACAAATTACTTATTAGATACTCCTAAATTCGTAGTAACACCCACACAACCACTTATTGCTGGATATATTTAGAAAGAAGAAATTTGAGTTTTATAAGGTAAGGTAAGGGTATAATATAAACAACGAAATTATTTTGCGGTTTAATACAGACAACAGAAAGGTGCTAGCGGAACTAAAATAATTTACAATTTAAAAAAAAGATAAAGAAAGACTTCAAAACGACTAACAGTGATTGAAATTAGTGAATGAAGACACTAAACATTGATTTGTGTTAAGGTTTGATTTTGTATCCCATTCTTACTTTAAGTAACGAAGTAAGGATGGAGCTACGAGCAAGTTCACTCCGACGTGACATAAATACAGAGTAAAGGAGCCGTAAATACTCGTGTATTATAAATCTTCCGATCTCGAAAGCTTATCCTACTAACGCTAAGAAAAATAGAGGCTTTGTTATTGAAAACTACATCGATGCATAGGTGAATTCTTTTCTTTGTGTTGTTAAATATTATTAAATAAACTATTATATATTTAGTTTAGTCTCAAGTCAGTTCTACAGGGTAGCAACAAGCGGCCTTCAAGTTATTCTGTGACAATTCCCAAGGACTAATTTGTCGTTGTGGGACTGCAGATAAAGCAATTTGCATTGCATATGAACTACTTAAAATGGTAAACGTCTGGCGTATCAGCTTACGAGACATGGCAATAGTTAGTATCTTTTCCATTCCGTTAGTGAAAATGGAAAGTTCGTTTAGGTTTTGGCATTAAAATATAATGGGCGATTACCTACCAACTTTGTCAGATCATTTTGAACCCGTTCTCCGAATAATAAAAGCTAAGTTCGATCGAGAAACTTTAGCACTATTAATATATTTTATTAAAGTTTTAAACAACTTGCTTTCATCCAAAAAATTATCCAGATTTCAATTGGCGCAACACACTAACACACAACGCACAACACACATAACGAAGTTTCTAGAAATTACAATGCATGGGCGTCCCCAAGGGGGTGCAGGGGTGGGCAGCTGCCCCCCCTAGAGATTCATTTAGTCAAAATTACAAGGCATTTTAATGTAAAGAAACTACTATATCTATAAATCCGATTTTGTTTATTTCGACGACTTTTATTTGGTTTTTTAAAGTTCCATATCTCCTAAACGGGGTCTAATTCGGAGTCCGGGGACGTAATATCCGTATCTATTGTGTCGTTGGTACGCCCAGTCATAATTCCTATTAGGTTTCACTTCTAAAGTTCTGAATAGTTTTGGGAAAAACGACCGAAAGGTCCGTTTCCCATCCATACATTGCAAATTAAAATTATTATTTTTCTCAGATTCGATAGGAATCGAGACTACAAGGTTTAAACTCAAATGTCCACCAGCGTCGATTTTGGCCCCATTATGCGCCGTGGAGGTAAGAGTCGCACTACAAGTGTAAAGCTTCGTGCTCTTGACTCTTGACTGTACCTACAAATCATACTTTTCCCATCCTCCATATATCACCTTGCCCCCCCCCCCCTGGGCCATAGGCTGGCGACGCCCTTGTTACAATGTGTTAATTGTAATGTTATTGTACGAGTATGTTATGTCAAGATTGGAAAGAGTCAATGCGCGCTGGCTGAAATGCATAATTACAGACTAAATTAAATTTATTTTTAAATTATTATTGTCAAACCATTCTATAGTTTCTTATAATGTATTAGTTATGTCCTTTTTATAAAAATCCCTTTGATAACTTGGTTATTTTGCTGTGATCCGCGAACAGTGTCATAGGATTTTTATTCTATAATAAACATGATTTAATTCATTCGCTGAAAATGTAGAATTATACGATTAAATATATAATTATAATTCATATTTTCTGACCGGGAATGATAATTCCTCTTATTCATTAACACGCGAAATGATATGAGGTATATAGGTAGATTTAATGAGCACATAAAATTCATAAAGCAATTTTCACAATTTATTTCACGTCCATTTTTTATCCATATTCCTTTTTATTAAAATGGTGCTGTCACATCAACAGTTCCATTTTATTAAAATTGGTTCTATCTCCTCCTCGATAATAACGATATTTCTATGCAGAGAAGTGGAAATACCCTTGTTTTTATTCTTGATAACATTGGTAGAGAAATGTATGACTGTATATAATACACTTTTTGTGCAATCGATACTTTGTGTTGTTCTATGCATGTCGTGATGGTCTAGCTATGGGTAAGCACGAGTAGTGGGGTATTTCCAACTTGATAAGTA
Source organism: Conistra vaccinii (assembly GCA_948150665.1). Classification (NCBI taxonomy): domain Eukaryota; kingdom Metazoa; phylum Arthropoda; class Insecta; order Lepidoptera; family Noctuidae; genus Conistra; species Conistra vaccinii. The sequence goes on along the minus strand of OX411323.1, from coordinate 8,806,708 downwards.
GGTACTTTTAAAGTTATCAAGACTGGCTCCTCTCCTCTCCGCTCCGCTCCAGTGGATAGGCAGCCTTAGGGATATATGGCTACAGCTAGCCAATCCTTACTTTTGTAATGACACCAGTCGACCAGTACCACAAGTCTATTTCATTTCCCGGCATTTGCTGTCCGGCGAAGCTTAGCTTCCTAGAAATTTAGGAACCCCGTCTTAGCTCTACATATTTCCACTTCGACTCTGCGAGAATATATGGTAGACCCACTTCATCATTCCAATTTTATTTCTTTGAGTGATATTCCGAGTAGCATCGAACCATTTATTTATTTTCTGCTTTGATTTCCCTATCCGCTCTTCGATGGTAGTAAATATAACGTGGCTTGTTATCGGTATCCTGCCTTTTCGCCGAAAATTGTTTGGCCGATTACAACCAACGTTTCGCCGGTGTTTCACTTTGAAAACTAACGATTAGCAAATTTTTGTATGACAACGTTTCATTTGGTAGAATTATTATTAAGCTGATTATTATAATGACACAAAACGTTTGGGACATTTATCATATTTTGTCAAACATTTCACTAGGCCACACAACTACCTATTAGACGAATGACGTTTTGTCAGTGTAACAGTTCCCTTTTCATACATTGATTATATGACAAAAAATATACAAATTTTTAAAAAAGAAGAAGAATCTCAAAAATAACATTAAACCTTTAAATCGGCAGCTAAGATTTCTGTTGCTATACTTATTAAAAAAAACTTATATCTTTTAGGCAAGTTCAAGACCAGGGTTTCGATAGGTTAGGTTAGGTTAGAGTATGACAAACAACGCACGAGCCGAGCGAGCGAACCGAGCGTGCCGCAGCAACGGCCGGCGATGTACCAGAAGCTAATGCTTTTGTAAAAGGAAACAGTTAAGTTAGGTTAGGTCACATTAGGTCACATTATTTGTTTTAGGCAAGTTCAAGACCAGGGTTTCGATCGGTTAGGTTAGGTTAGAGTATGACAAACAACGCACGAGCCGAGCGAGCGAAGCGAGCGTGCCGCGGCCGCGGCCGGCGATGTGTCAGAAGCGAATCGCTTTTGTAAAAGGAAACAGTTAAGTTAGGTTAGGTCACATTAAAGATAAAGTAAAAAAAAATAATAATAACAATAACTACCTGTATATAATTTGTCCTAAATGAAAATTGCATCCTTGTAAATATATTACGCAAACTAAAACATTCTGCTACTTGAAAGTTGGCATTTTAAAAAGTGTAATTATGAAAAGCAGACCAAACGTACAGTTGGTAACTGTGAGGTTGGGAAATAAAACAAAATTATACAACGTTGATACGACAGAGGGGCTTTCCTTTGAACTGCCTATTGCCTAACTGCCTAGGTACCATTTTCAAGCTCTGTACCAAAAATCAATTAAATATGAGCAGTAGTTTAGTCGCAAATGATTTTTTAAGTTTTTGCCCCGTTTGAACACGATGTATCTTTCGTAACAGCTGATTATGTCTATACGCGTAGGTCATGCACCTTAAAACGATAAATCTGAGTACAACCTACATGCTTTGTTGCCGCTCTGTGACGCAAATCACAAGTACATACAACCAAATATTTTCGCTATAAAGCACACACACTTGCACTTTCATTACGAGAGTGACAATCATAGCAAAACATCCCGCGCGTAAAAGAAATAGAAATAGGTCAGTGTGTTGCTATTCTAATGTTGCTTGCATCCTAGATCCTTGGTCCTTGCGACCGGTAAGGGGGTGGGGCCTCTAAAAAACGTGTTTCTTCAGTGCGCCGAGGCAATCCTTTTGGAACGTACGTACGTTACGAAACACGGAAGCTCCGCGAACTCGCGCGCTGATAATATTGTGATTTTGTTTTGTTAATGTGATAGGATAGGACACTAAATACCTACGTTTAAGGCTGCGGCGACCCTAGAATTTTCCATACAAACGTAATACCTAAATCATTTGCAATTTGAGCATATTTCCATCATATTATGTTAATATTCGGATTTAGACAGTATTTATCTAGGCTTTTACATCTTTTTTTTCCAAAAAAACTTACCTAAAATAAAGTTTAAGCGAATTGAAATTCGCACAATTTTTAGAGCTAAATGACATGTTTTCGTACTGTTTTTTCTGTATTATAAACAACAATATTTGGAATATTGTTTCGGCAGAAGCATAGCTTATATTATCAAGTTACAAAGTATAGAAAAAATTATGAAAGAATATTAGGTTTTCATTCATCATTTTTGGTATTACGGAACACATCCAAATTTATCATAAATTGCGATAGCTAGTAACAACGCTAACAACACACAACACACATAACACACAACAGACACAGACAACAACAACAACACAAAAACACAACAGAACAGAGATAACAATATTCCAAACGCATTTTGGAATATTGTGTTCGCCGGACCCTTAACCGCTAAGGCCCCACCGTTACCACAGTAGACAGTATTTCTTTTTTTTATTGTGACAGGACACGTAACTTGGGATTATTATTATTTAGTGTTAGTTTTTTTTTTATTGACTGCTTTACGACACGTAATTAAACTTTGGTTGTGTGTGTGTGTGTGTGTAATTAAAGTGTGCCTCAGAGTTAAATACAATTGTTGAACTAAAAGCTTAGCGACAGACAGTGATTTAATTAGAAAAATAAATAACAATATTCTCCGTCGGTATAATTTGTGCATTAATGTGAATGGAGGACACAATTTATGTCATCGAGAATTTAATAATTTAGTGTTTTTGCTGTGATCGTTGTAAGTACCTACTTCAAAGCCGCCGCCCGCGCCCGCGCCACCGCCGGCCGCCCGGCCGCCCGCTTTGAACATACGCCGCGCGCCGGCGCGCGCGACGTTGCCGCTTTGTTACCTAGGTATCTAATGGTAGCCACACACGTTACGATTTGCTTGCGCAAACTTAGGCTTGCGCAAATTTGCTTGACGTCGGTATTGACCACACACGTTACGATTTGCTTGCGCAAATTTGCTTGACGCCGGTATTGACCACACACGGCTCAAATTTGCTTGTGATATCATTTCTGTTTAGAGACCGTCCAGGTGTGTTACGCGGTAATGGCATCAATTGATGACGCTTTGGCAATAGTTGGAGGAGGCGGAGCGCGCGAGGGAGAGACAAATGTTGCGACCTCGCGCCCCTAGCCGCCGCCGTAGGAGACGCCCTGGGTCTCGGGAATCGCGAGCCGATTTCCGGCCACCGTAGGCGCGGGCTTGCGGACGGAGAGCAATGGGTAGCTCGATCGTTGATAAAAAAAAACATGAGGGGCAGTCTTTGGGGACTGCCGATGGAAGTGAAAACAGTATCCTATAATATTACGTTAATCCAGTTAATAAACTACACTCGAGAGCAATGAATCCGGGTCACTTAAAGAATGTTAAAAATCTCGGAAACTAAAAATGATAGGTTAATGCAATAAATTGTATTTAATAGACAATGTAATACTCCTTAAATGAAAGTAAAAAAAATATGAGTCACCATACATTTTATTAACACAAAATTACATAAAGAAAAAAACTGCTGATCTCTCCTTAAAACAAAAATAGGAAACATGAAATTTTTGAACTTTATTACGATTTTCTTGAATTTTAATACTTCGTATTGCCTCCTCGTGCTTCCATTACTGCGTTTACGCAGTTTGGCATGCTGTACACCAAGTTCCTTATACGATTTTGGGGAATATTCTCCCATTCCTCTGTGAGAGCAATTTTGAGCTCACGAAGCGTGATTGGGGGAGGGTTTCGTTGTTTTACGCATCTGCCTAGCTCGTCCCAAGCATGCTCGATCGGGTTGATATCCGGGCTGCGCGCTGGCCACTCCATGCGAGTAATGTTCATCTCTTGAAGGTAGTCATTCACAATCCTACCTGTATGAGGTCGGGCATTGTCATGCATAAATATAGCATCCTCACCTAAATTGACCATAAATGGACCAACGTGATCATTGAGGATTTCTTCCACATATCTTACGCTAGTTAAAGAGCCGTTTTCTATGATCACCAGCTCTGTGCGACTTTCAGAAGAAATTCCGGCCCACACAAGTACAGACCCACCACCGTAGGCTACTTTTTCTTCGATGCATGCTTGCTTGAATCTTTCCCCTGGTCTTCGATACACTCTGTGTCTTCCATCGTGCTTGTAGAGCATAAATTTTGATTCGTCGGAGAACATAACTTTTGACCAATCTTCAATACTCCAATTTACGTGGCTCTGGGCATATCTTAGTCTTGAAATACGATGCCCACGCTCCAGTTTAGGGCCGTTTGCAGGTCTAAGGGGTTTTAAGTTAGATTCAGCAAGCCGACGTCTTACTGTCCATGCACTTGGGTTACTTCCTCCGAGGCGTCGAAACTGATTTGTGAGTTCAGTTCCTGTGAGAAAGCGATTTCGAAGCATGGTGTTCACCAAGTATCGGTCTTCTCGTGCTGTGGTACACCTGGTTCTGCCCGTTCCTGGTCTGCGTAGGTTAGAACCAGTTTCTTCGTAACGTCGGAGAACTCTTTGTACTGTTGACAGCGACACACCGACAGTCCTGGCTGTATCGCGCTGACTCCGGCCGGTTTCCAGCATTGTAAGTATTCTGGTGCATTCTTCAGGCGTAAGCGACATAATTTCAGCTTGAATAATGAATATAGAGCACTATCAACATGGTTTATGTACCCACATAAATGACAGATTACAAACAAAAGCAAAACCAAATGCTGTAATTTCGTAGTTCCATCTTCGAAAGTGGCCCTTTTTCAAATTTGATTTTTTTACGATATAACTTTACAATAACTAAGAAGTTTTAATACCTTCATTTAAGGAGTATTACATTGTCTATTAAATACAATTTATTGCATTAACCTAGCATTTTTAGTTTCCGAGATTTTTAGGATTCTTTAAGTGACCCGGATTCATTGCTCTCGAGTGTATATATCTGCCTCATCCAAATCCTATTAGTAGCATAACATAATGATTGAATACTATCGTGAATTCATGCATGCCTAGTACTTTTTGTTAGGTTTCTCTCAGATATTGTGCACAACGTCTAATGATTGAAATACTATCTTGAATTCATGCAAGCCTAGTACTTTTTGTTAGGTTACTAACAAATTCTACTCTCCCTCCGTCTTACGAATTTTCGATCAGGTTACGTGTCCTGACGCAAGTTTAACATTTTTTACCCATCCCAAAAAAAGTGCACAACGCCGCCAAAGAAGTTTTTGCTTCAAAAAACTACTGAAATTGGAACACATGCCCCACACACGCTCAAGCGCGCAAACTCAAATTTGCACAAGCTTGGAATCGAAAATTGAAAATCACACAAGCCTAGAAATTTGCGCAAACTTCCCACACACGTAACGATTTGCTTGCGCAAGCCTAAGTTTGCGCAAGCAAATCGTTACGTGTGTGGTCACCAAAAATCGCTACAAAAAAATATATACGTAGGTACAATAAACCGAACCATGTGCACCGCGACACGACTGATTTCAATGAATTTCTATGAAGTACCTTCCGATGCTAGCGACACGTCAGCACGTCGCCTTCTTAAAAATACATAGAAACCAGTCCTGTCGCGGCGACACGTCGCCTGCAGTTGCCACCTGTGATCAACTACCGAATTGTACCCGGCGCATGCCAGTAAAGCTCCCAGACGACAAGATTTTTTTCGACACCTTCAATTGTCTTCATCGTCATATTTCAGCCAATAAAACTTTCTCATGAATCACTCCGTCCATAGGTGAAAACCGTATGAAAATCCGTTCAGTAGGTTTTGAGTTTATCGCATTTGATAAAAGAAATTTACTGAAATTTGAACACACGCTCAAGCAAATTTGCGCAAACGCACAAGCTTGGAATCGAAAATTTAAAATCACACAAGCCTAGAAATTTGCGCAAATTTCTTCCCACACACGTAACGATTTGCTTGCGCAAGCCTAAATTTGCGCAAGCAAATCGTAACGTGTGTGGCTACCATAAGGTCAGTTAAATTTATTTACAAAGGGTGGTTGCGTTTTACTCTGATTTGTAAGCTATTTAGTTTGTTTGAAAAAAAGAAAAACTCATTTTTGGTGCTTTTTATTTTTATACCGTATCGAATTAATACTAAACACGTATAGTATACGTAGTGTAATTTAATGCCCCTCTGTCATATCAACTCTGTATGATAAGTTGGCAAATGATAATTCGGCGAAATAAAATTCTGCGAAATAAAATTCTACGAAACGTTAGTTGGCAAGTGAAAATCTGGCAAACAATTTTCGGCAGAAACCCGAAAATTGTTATCATTGTATAATGATAAATTATTGGAGTTAGGGAGTCATTAGCCAAAGATGCTCAAGGAAAACCTAATTATACTTTTAAAACCGAAAAGGAGCTAGAGCTACGGAACTCCCGGATGAAGCTATTATATCATTACCATAATGGTGGTAACCAATTTTAAGTTCACTTGCGGTCGTAACGTCGCCGCGTCGGTGTACACGTGGCAGAATGGGCTGTGATTACATTTGCTTCTTACTTGATATATTTTCCACATAGCATGAATTCGTAATACGTATTACACATAACCTCCCGTCTTCACGATCAGTAACAATGGATGAGAAAGGGTTCGCCCTTTCAATGACGGACTCTGTATGCTATTCTTTTTCTCGAAGTATTTTCCTTGTTTTTAAAGTGAAAACTTCTTAAGCGGCGTTGTGCATTTTTTTTGGGATGGTTAAAAACTGTTAAACTCGCGTCAGGACGTGAGCGTAAGATCCGTTGCCTAGCAACCGACAAAGTAAATATCAAAATAAATAGTTTTTGACATTACATAAAGATTGCGAGGTAAGAAATTTTACCCATATTGATGGGTAAAAAAAAGCAGTCAAAACATACTTCATGAAAAGTTATTAAATAAATTGTTTATTTTGTTAGACTATATTCTGAAAATAAATAAATATACTACTACTAATGAATATTGTATTTAACCACATAAATTATAGTACTTTTATACTGATAAATAAAGCAATTCGTGCGAAATTATTCCCTAACCATTCCAAAACATTCAAAAATGCACAACGTTAATGTTCAAGTTTTCACTTCTGCCGGCACTCTCGGAGTGGAACCCGTGGTTTTGTTTTTTTTCAGGGATACACATGTATTGTATTCGTAGGTTTTCGCAAATTTTCGTAGGTCAATTTTACGATACAAAGTAATCTTTTATTCTCAGAAATATTTAATGAGATAATATTTAATATTCAGAGTCTGAAAGAATCACATTATTCTTTCGCGATTGTTCAGCTCACCAAATATTTAATTTATTTCTTTTGTCGTATCTCATTGAGTTAGTTGATAAGAGGCAGGAAAAGTTAACAATATAATTTGCATTTATACTGGACGTTAACGTTTTTGGTTATGGAAATAGTTTTACACAAAACTTCTATTAAACAACTCTGGAAATCTGAAATGCTATCTGCTTGCTAATGGTCCGCAATCATACTCCGTCGTTGTTCTGTACTCCATTCACAATGCAGCTGCTATAACTGAACTAAGCTTAAAACCTTCATTATGATGTATAAAACAATACTGAATAGAATATTAATTTTATGCCTGAATGAGAATAGGATTTTTAATTTAATTTTTTTTTTGCTTCAGATGCAATTAGTTTTAATCGTCTTTTGAAAGTTTAATTTTAAGAGATTATATCGGTACCACTAATAGATCTAATAATAAAAATGAACTTTTTCTTTTCATGTAGAACAAAGAAGATATTATAAAGTGAAATTTTGTAATTTTCATAATGACTTCAAACGTAGGAAAATAAATCTTTGAGACGATAGACATCCAGTTTAAGAGTAACACAGACATGTATAGTTCAAAATAAAAATAAAACTCGGCATTTAAAATACATTAAATAACGACACTCCCATATAATTATAAAAATTTCCGTTCCAGATTCATGTCACACTGTTACGAGTCTGCATGTTTTATCCTGAAGCTTGTCAACAAGCCACAGTAGCATCCGTAGCGAGCGGCGGAAGCTACGCTGCTACGAGTTACCGATACGCCGTAACAACTAGCTACGTATATTTGAATAATGAATGAATAGGAATTCGTGCTTGTGAACTCGGTCTGAGGATTAGTCTATAGCACATTATCTTCTGGAAATCAGGTTATTTGGCTAAAGTCAAACGTGAATAATAGTGAATTATTATACAAATATGTAAAAAAAAATCCTCGTCCGAGCCGTGAGGGTGTTGTTAAATATCGTGCTTATCGTTATATAGTTTCAGAAAAAATTAAAACATAAGTTATCATGCAATCTTTCTAAATGGGAAATTTTATCTCTCAATACATGGGGTGCGGACGACCTTTACGTAGCGGGTGACTACAAGTCATTGATCTCTGATGAAGAATTTTTTAATGAAATTGGGGTAATTTTGGTACTAAAAACTTGAATTTCAAATAACAGACTTTACTTTTTTGCTACAATTACATTAAAGGACATCATTCATTTTGGGCTAAATGTGAAAGTGCCGGCCAAACAAAAAAAAAGTTATATTCCGTTAGAACATGTTATTCTCTTCACTTTTTACTATCGGACCAAATCTGTAGGGCCATTCCCTGCGCTGTTATACGTCTTTGTAAAATACGGTTTCAGTATATTTTAGTTAAGAGAATAACAGTAATCTAATTATAATAATAGCTTTTTATGGCAGGAATAATTACAGTCATCATCTTTTATTGTGAAACTAAGGTTCTAGGGTTATTCTCCACATAACTACAGTATGCGAAATAAAGTTTTTTTTAATAGTACCTACTAGTCTAAGCTGATTGAAATAGGTATCACTAGTATTAACTGGTTTTATGTCCATAAAACGCCACAGACATGGAACAGAGGTGTGTTGGTACTCATCTTTAAAAAGGGCGACAATGCCCTGCTTAAGAACTATAGGCCCATCACACTTCTGACGCATATCTACAAGCTGTTTTCAAGAGTCATCACGAACCGTCTTGTGCGCAGGTTTGACGTCTTCCAGCCTCCCAAACAAGCCGGATTCCGTAAAGGCTTTAGCACCGTGGACCACATACATACATACGCTGCGGCAGGTTACACAGAAGACCGAAGAGTATAACCTGCCTGCGCCTGCCTGCCTCTGCTTTGCGTTTGTGGATTACGAGAAAGCCTTCGATTCGATCGATACATGGGCTGTACTGCAGTCTCTTCAACGGTGCCAGATCGACTATAGGTACATCGAGGTGTTAAAGTGTCTATACGAAAACGCCACTATGTCAGTCCGACTCCACGACCAGACCTCGAAACCTATTCTTCTGCAGCGAGGTGTGACACACGGAGACGTTATCTCTCCGAAACTGTTCACCGCTGCACTGGAGGATGTCTTCAAGGTTTTGGACTGGAAAGAACTAGGCAACAACATCAATGGCGAGTATATCACTAACCTTCGGTTTGCCGACGATATAGTTATCATGGCTGAGACCATGGAGGACCTCAGTATACTGCTCGATGACCTCAGTAGAGCCTCCAAAAGGGTGGGTCTTAAAATGAACATGGACAAGACTAAGGTGACATGACCTTAGTCTTGTCCATGTTGATTTTATGAGAGTGGGTGTTACATGGGCATTTGACATGTCAAACGCCCATGTAACACCCACTCTCATAAAGATCGGAGACGCTGCGCTCGAAGTTGTAGACGAGCATATTTACATAGGACAAACTGTCCAGCTGGGTAGGTCCAACTTCGAGAAAGAGGTCAAGCGTCGAATCCGACTCGGCTGGGCAGCGTTCGGGAAGCTACGCAATATCTTCTCGTCCCAGATACCACAGTGTCTCAAGACGAAAGTCTTTGACCAGTGCGTGTTGCCAGTGATGACTTATATGGACCCTATCAGAAGGCTAAAAGTCACCGAAAGAGCCAATGGAGAGGGCTATGCTTGGAGTTTCCCTACGTGATCGAATCAGAAATGAAGAGATCCGCAGGAGAACCAAGGTAACCGCCATAGCCCGAAGAATTGCCTAACTTAAGTAGCAATGTGCAGGACACATTGCTCGCAGACCAGATTGCCGATGGGGTCGAAAGATTCTGGAGTGGCGACCGCGTACCGGAAGACGTAGCGTTGGAAGGCCTCCCACAAGATGGACCGATGACCTAGTAAAGGCCGCAGGAATCCGCTGGATGCGGGAAGCACAGAATCGATCGAAGTGGCGGGGCTTGGGGGAGGCCTATGTCCAGCAGTGGACGTCTTTAGGCTGATATGATGAAATAGACCTAAAACCAGTTAATACTAGTGATAAATATTTCAATCAGCTAATAATAGTAGGTACTGTCGAACAAAAAAACTTTATTTCTCATACTGTGTATGTGGAGAATAACCCTAGAACCTTAGTTTCACAATAAAAGATGATGACTGTAATTATTACTGCCATAAAAAGCTATTATTATAATTAGATTACTGTTATTCTCTTAACTAAAACATACTGAAAACAGTATTTTACTAAGACGTATAACAGCGCAGGGAATTGCCCTACAGATTTGGTCCCATAGTGAAAAGTGAAGAGAATAACATGTTCTAACGGAATATAACTTTTTTTTTGTTTGGCCGGCACTTTCACATTTAGCCCAAAAATGTATGGACCGTGAATGTTCTCCTTTAAAACTTGTTTCATGCAAAAAGTAAATAAAAATTCTGGTACAAAAAAACATCGGTTACATTAGGCCCTGACTCCACCAAACCGGAGATGTGCGGATGAGATGTTCGAGGCGGAGAAGAGAAGAGATGTTTTTAAGCTAGGATGTATCCACCGAAGCTGTGCGGATATGCGTACTGGCTTGACAGGAGCGAAGATGTGACCTGGTTAGAACGGAGATGTGTGCTGGCTAAAACGGAACTGAGCTGCATGTGGCGAGCGTTACGGCGCCGTTCACTGCACGCCGCTCACATCTCTTTTCGTCTCCACTGCGCGTCGTCGTCGTCACCAGCTTGCGAGGCACAGCTCACATCTCCGCTTTGTACCTCCGCCATAAAAATATGATACATCTCTGCTCCGTAGATAATACTCTACTGAATCTGAGTGTCGACGAGATGCATGAATAACGAAATCCTATTGGTTGTCCAAATCACATAGGTATCCTTTCCTTTCGTCTGGTGGAGTTCGCCTTGGTGGAGTCCGGGCCTTAAGCATCTTTTTATACCCGTTATGTGCTGTCATAATATACACTGACTACTGCTTTTTAAGTTTACGATGAACTTAATGACATTGTGGTTGCTCACAGTCTGTAGTTAAATCTAAGAACCCATTCATGAATAATGAATGAAAGCTATATATCAACGTATGTGAGGCTAGTCGTTAATCTCGTCTCGCGTCAATTCTCGAATAAAGCCACGACATTTCAAGTCTTCGAAAGTCAAATATAGACGAATTGAAAATCTGGCTTCATCCTTACATATTGTATGAGGCAACTTCTCTCTGTGACTGGCCGTTAGTGTAAAGGTTTGTACAGACCAGCGCGACTGGTCGCGCGACGCGACACCGGTTATTGTTATACCGTGAAGTTTTCTTAGAAATTGTATTGTTCGTGTCGCGTCGCACGACAAGCCGCGCTGGTCTGCAAAAGCTTTTATACTCAAGAACCACTTTCATACATATTATAAATTAAAGTCACTTTTGCGGCACTATCGAACTACTCTAAATAAAACTTGGTTCTCAATCTCATTGATCGGAAAAAGCTACTCCAAATTATATTTTGTTTGCCGCTATTTCAGGTAAACGCCGACATTTTACATCGATTTGCTTTCACGGATTTGCGTTTATAGAATTTAAATAAAAAAATGGGTAGCGTAGGAGTTTGTTTAAAAATACACATTCGTCGTTTTAGTGTAGTGCGCCACCGCGCGCGTTTTACGCCTTACAAGGTCAGTGAGCCTACTATACACCTTGAGATCACCTGTGGAGTCTCGTAGCAGTTATTGGCATTTCGCCAGAAACGAGGGCGCGGCTGTCTCCCGCAACAAATAATTATCAGCCTGACCTGAAAGTCATTTCCTCGAAGCTATTAAATTTACAAGAACATACCTATGAACCTACAAATTCTTCATATTTTGGGGGTATGATGAACAGGGTGTAAAGTTCACTCATCCACCATAGAAAAGGGAGGATCCTCCAACCAGACGGGTGTTACGTCTGGCGGGCCTCTGCCCATAGGTTGATTTCGGATAGTCTTATCTATGTTATTCGCTCGGTAAACTCTAACTGCGCGATGCAGGAATTGTGTGACGTCATGTCTTTGTTGCGTAGTTTGTATGTGGCGGCGTAACCGCTACAATATTAATATGAATATGTCGATTGTTAATTATGTTTTCCGAGGCAACATTTACATAAAATGCTTTAGTGCCTATGGTTACAAATATATGGTAATAAAGTGATAATTAAAAACTACATATATATTATACAGAACACATGTACATGTACATGTGTCGTGTCATGTGTGTGAGGTATATTTGCCTGACACATGCTGAGTTGGACCGCCCTTTTGGTGCAACCTTGAGACGCACACCGCACTTTATATGTTTCATTATTTTTAAGTGTTTTAGCTAATAGTGTCATCACAATGTCTTTTTATTCTTTATTTATTTTTGAAGTGAAAACTCCTTCAGCGGCGTTGTGCACTTTTTTTGGAATGGGTAAAATATGTTAAACTCGCGTCAGGACGTGACCGTGAGATCCGTTGCCTAGCAACCAAACAAAGTAAATATCAAAATAAATAGTCTTTGACATTACGTAAAGATTACGAGGTAAGAAATTTTACCCATATTAATGGGTAAAAAAAAGCAGTCAAAACATACTTCATGAAAAGTGTTTATTCAAAAATGCACAACGTTAATGATAGAACGTTAACGTTAACGTTAACATTACGTTCAAGTTTTCACTTCTGCCGGCAATTCCCGGAGCGCAACCCGTTGTTTTTTTGTATATTGGCACTTTTTATCTATCCTATATTCATGTATTTAGTTATTATTTAATCGTGTTTTTGTATGTTGTGCCACCAAATAAACTACTATCTATCTATCTTCTAATAATCTAATTAATCTAGCTTTCGCTAAAACAAAACAAGTTTTAAGTATTTCGCACTTAAAATGACGCACAATCTTGTTTTTTGTTTTTCCCAGAACTTCAGAACCATATAAGTATAGATTTCCATCCTAATAGCATTATCTGTAGCATTCGTGTTATAGTTATTGAGTAGTTAACAACTGTGAATGTGAAAACTACTGTCGTAAAATTTTAGCACCTACTACTGTTTCCACCATTGTTCGAATCTTAGCTTGTTTTCTATATAAAAATATCGTCATAGCCAGAAGCTGGATTTGCGATCAAAAGAGAAAAGAAATCCTACACAACAACGCATTAAACACATTTTCCTTTCATTTCAATTACGTAGGAGGGCTCATTAAGAAATGAAAAGACGTCAAAGGCCCGAGTGACAACACTCTAATTTCCTTAACGTCACTAAACAAAATATACACATTTTCAGTACAAGCGTTTAAAGTTTTGATTATTTTGGAAAGGGTATAAATAAAAGTAGAGTAATTATGTCGGTCATATCTTTTGTTTTTATTATGGAATAAAAGTAGCAGTACTTATTACAAAAATCTGAAAAATGAAAACACCCTTTCTTTGTAACAAAAAACTGAAAAAACTAATATAGTGTCACTATTCTGCGCGATGCACAGGCCCTTTTATAAGTTTTTATAAAACAATAATGTCTTAAACAATAACAATTTACCTTAATTATACTAAAAACAGTATTAAAAAATCAGTTCTGTCATATTTAGGTACTATACTTATCATTAGAATAACACTTTGGTTGGCAATGACAAACTATTAATTAAAATACACAATGTTTGAGATCAAAAATGAAAAATATAACAATATTCTCGTTTCTAAATTATTAAAAATATTTTTATTTTGTTTTATTTTTAAATTTACTAATATAAAAACAATACTAAATAAGTCCTACGAACAACTGGAATGGCGCTTTGTTTCTCCGCTGGTGAATATGCCTGTCCAATGTGGAGCCGAAGTGCTCACGCCAAGTTAGTGGATACAGCTCTAAATGACACATGCCGGATTATTACTGGTTGCTTAAAACCGACCCCGTTGCGTATGCTGTATCCACTGGCTGGCATCGCGCCTCCAGAAATCCGTAGGACTATAGCCAGCCGCATCGAGAGAGCGAAGTTACAAGATGACTCACGTCATCCAATGCACAACTTTAAACCAGTTCCGCAAAGGCTTAAAAGCCGCAAAAATTTTATTGGGTGCGTGAGTCCAGCCGATGGTAACCCCTTCACAGCAAGATGTGATCTTTGGCAAGAACTGTTTAAGCCCCCTGATTCCTTCATTGATCCATCAGAGAGCCTCCCACCCGGGCACAAACTACCGTGGCCTACTTGGAAAACATTAAATAGACTTCGTGCCCAAGTAGGTCGTAGCAAGGACAACCTCCACAAGTGGGGGTTCATGGACGGCTCAGACCTTCGGTGCGTATGCGGCGTCTCTCCACAAACAATGGCTCACCTCCCATCTTGCTCCGCATGCCCTGTCACCTGCACACCTGAGGACCTAATGGCAGCGTCAGCGAACGGTATCCGCGTTGCTGAGTTTTGGGCCAAACAAATTTAAAAAACTTAGAACATAATTATATTATGTATTTATTTCGTGTTATTTTTGTCATCGACACGCTAAGAAGAATACTAAATAAAAAGCTGGTGAGAAATCGCCGTTTGATCCATTACTTAGGTTTGATGTGGATGAGTCTCTTCTATTAACCGCGATATTCAGTGGTTCATTGCATATTATGTTGTCACCTGAATACTCGGGCAAAGTAGATACTGATGGTGCACAGTTTTGTTCAAGGCTCTTTTGTTCTTCAATAAATGTACATTGTTCATCAATGTAATTTGCTTCCATGGGTTCATTTTCTATATTGTAATTAGAGTCATTTTCCATATTTGTAAATAAATTGTCTTTTGACATTTCTTAGCCGTTCTACACTGTCATTAGTTACACGTCGTCTTAACTGCAAAGTACTCAATGGATTGTATGAAGTCTTATACTCCAATTGTTCAATGTGCGGAATATCTTGAGATCTTTGTTCATTGGTACTTGCATTGTGATTTTCAAGACAGCTTCCAACTATGTCTTGTAGCTTTTTAATTCGCTCAGAAGGTAGTGGCATCGTTTACTGAAAAAAGTTATTTTATTTGAAAATTATCAATAATTATTACTACCTATGTTCGTAAAAATTAAACAAATAATTGAACCATAAATGAAGAGAAAAATATTTTAAATCAAATTGCCCAGAATAAACCAAAGTACTATATACTCGTATCTGGCTCAACGAAATTGGTTAATTTTTTTACCAAGATCACAATAATGTAATTGTTATTAGTGCCTTTATAGCAAATTATGTCATAATTAGATGCATTTCCATTTTAAATGTATGGGTACCAGATACCACTAAACAAAAATATACATAATTCAGTAAAGCGAGAACTAAAATTCTCGAAAGCATAATGTCACTATGCGTATAGTGTCGATATTAAGCACATAAATTCTATACTGACTACGAGGTATAACGTCAGTAAGCTTATTATGTCAATATACATTAAAAAATGAAGCTACTTTGCAAAAGTCATAACGACTTTTTCATTATAGTGTCATTATGTTGTTAACTGTTTAAAAAAAATCAGGCTATTGTTATTTAATTAAAGACACTAAACAAAAAATGTCGTTATGACATCATTATAGATCTAAAACTTACCGATTTTTTAACTGCTTCAACGTCTCAATGCGTAAAGTGTCACTATTCCTTGCACTGAATAATCATTCACTGTTGACAACTCGTTGCGTAATGGTGAATGTGTCATTCTGCAGTCACAACTCATACGTTTCGCGGGAAACAACGTAACGTCATTATGCCATCTAGCGGATTCTACGTGAACTATTAAAGCCAGTGTTTTTGGAAAAAATAGGGAATAGTTCATAGTATAGATGGCGTTACTTAGCTCAAAATTGATAATTTTTGTTTAATGACGTTAAGGAAATTAATGTGCGAATTGCTAGCTGTTGGAGTAGAAGCGTCATGTTCAGAAAGGCCTTTGCTTCAGATACGTCATTCATTCACTGGCTCATGAACTCCGAGCCGAACAGTTCTAAGTGTAATCCTTTTTTCTGAATAGAAATGTTCAGGAGTCAAAAGAGTATACATAGTTTGAAATTAAAATATCAAGAAGTTATTTACAGTGAAGTTGAATGTGGTGGTACACAATATCTTGAGCAAACAAGTGGGTCATTAAACTGATATTTCAATAGATGCTGTTAAAATAAAATAATGTTCAACAAGAGTTTTAATGTCGGAGCCATAAAAACTTCAGTCTTAACTGCTGTAAATATTACTAACAATAAATGATTACTCGCTGAGATTAATATTACAATAACTACAGATGTTGTAACTGAGCGATTTTAAAATAAAATGAATCAGACTTTGTATAAAACATATCTCGGTATCTTAGTGATATTTGTACTTACTTCACGCCCAAAAAAACCGTAAATATTACCTACGCTTAGATAAAAATCTACATTACAAGAAAAGGGCGTTCCAAAGTACTTCGTTATAAATAAAATAAAGATTGTACGTGCTTCAATTTGACTGTAAAAGCGATAAATATAAAGAGAGTGCCAAAAGAATTCGTCCTTCAAATATTTCTCAAACCATAAAGTGCTCTTATTTCAATCGTAATGTCGAAATTAAAAAGCTGATAAATATAATATGATTTAAATACACAACATTAAATAATGCCAAACCCATTCGGCGATCAAATTACGTACGGTATTTTAACGTTTAACAAGCGTTTAACACTTCAAGTGAAAGGTCAGATACGCATTTCTGGTATACAATTTATCGAGTCAATTCTTTTAAGGCATTTAGAATTAAAACCCTTTTCAGTCACCAACCGTTATTAACTACATTGCACAATCAACCGACAAAGCCATATTTATGAACATTCCGCCATTCTACGAGCCACACTATGAATTGTGAAAGCAATAACCGAACTGTGCTTTGATTACGTCCGCTGTTCGAATGTTCCCAAACAGCAGGAAACGTACTAACGAGACAATAAATTCAACAATACGAACCGACCAGTAATGAAAATGTTCGTGTTTTATAAATGTTAGTGATTGGCCGGTGATATCCAATCTCGATACATAAAATTGTCGTTTGTTTCATAGTCCTCTTCAATGTTTATGTCTCGGAAGCGGCTCCGGTTTTATGTTTTCGTACTCGCAAGTTAGAATAAAAGTGTACTACTGAAATTGTTCACTGATCGTGAAATCACAGTTGCGTATTGAATAGGAACTCTAGAAGTTCTAGAACACAGCTGCATACGAATAGAACTTACATTTTTGTGCTCTGCTGAGAAATGTCTGCCAAGTTTCACATCATATTGTCTTCGAAATATTGTAATCCAGCTACGTATAGAAAAATACGTATTCAATAAATTGTAAATTTTTTCATAGATCGGGAATCTTGGCTTTGGTTTGAGTGGGTATCTATGTAATACAATTTTGCTCTCTTTCTTCACTCGATTTATATTTTGAACTTGGCTCACACACTACCGTATCTCTAGATGACGTAGTGAAATGGTAAAAGTTTTTCATTTATTTTAAGAACAGCCTAAGAGCGTAGTAATAAACTTGTAGAAAGTAACAAAAATATGAAAGGCAATAAAATGTTTATGGAAGCGACAAGACAGCTATTTACATGAAAAGGTCTAACGGGGCTCCGTAAATAAACATTTGCTTGTTGTCACATTTTATATGAGAATTTTACAGCGATACCTTTTCCTGTCTCCTCAAATATATTACGAAACGTCCTGTATAGTTTAAAAAATCTTGTCTGCACTCGGCACAAGTCGTAAAATAATTCATGTTTCGCGACTAGTTGCTTGAAATGCATCAGAAAAGAATATGCGATAAATATAAATGATACAAAAGTGCACTTGTTTCTGATGACATTTTCGAACACGAATAACAAGAACTTATTTTGACTATTGCCATTGCGTATAATGTTCTTAGAAACGATAAAGTAAAGGTTCAATCAGTGAAGTTGGCCTAACGCCAGGAAAAACTACGCCATTTAAAACTTGTCTCACTTCATTATTCTCACCATTATTGTTATCTTCTTAATATCCAAAATGGTGAAAAGAACCCTCTGAACACTAGAACTATTATATTATACTAAGTTAATAATAATGCTTCTTCCTGCTTAATATTCGTGATCTACCAACTCGTTGAGAAAACAAAGAGGAGTACCTACTACATAGAACTAAGAACGGTGATTGCGTATTCGATTGATTTCACGCAAACATGAATTTTGATGATCCTTGTCTACACAATGTTATTCAATAACTCTGATTTGAGAAACAGCGCATGATGTATTCCAGAATATAAATGTAGGCGTAATAGTAAATCAATAGCGGTTACATAACAGACAAGTGTGATGTGGTAGTTAGTTACGCATGTTTTAAGAGGATAGTAATTTCGAACTAATAATCAAAACGCGAATAGTTTACAACATTTAGTGGTAAACGAACAACAAGATAAACTATTTCAATGTTGAAGTCGAAAACTGGTTCTGAAATTGTTAATTAATAATTATTTCGCGACTACCCAAACTAATTACAAGAGGAATTTACTGCTCAGTCCTAGATTCTAAATAGGTACAAAAGGACAAAAGTAAGCCTAAGCCTCAAACTGTTCAATAATATTTTCCCAAATAGGTAGGTACTCCAAATTCAGTCACTAAGTGGCGATAGGAGACATTTATACTCAATGGCTGTACTTAATAAAGAGTTCGTGCTTTTTCCAGTCCATTACGTACAAGAAATTCTTTAAAGCTTTGTAACTGTGTGGTGAGTAGTGGTATAGCCGTGTCACGTCTAATCAAATGCCGGCTTGTGGCGAGACACATCCAACGGTCGGGATTGAAAACATAAAAGAATTTTCTATTTGAATTTTTGGAAACGTAGTTGATGAAGGCTTAAATGAAGTTATCGGAAAAACTGGTAGATTATTCTCAGAACACACGAAACTAAATGAATTAAACCCCACTGAACGGAAAACCTGTTTACACCTGAAACCTGTTTTATAACTTGAGGCTGTTACGATGATTATCGTCATGTGCGCAATGAAGGTGATAAACAACAAGCGTTCGAAAGGTATACAATTAGAATTAAAATTAAAAGAAATCATAAAAGTCTCATACAATTTGCAGAAAATAAACAACTTGACCTTTATAATTTATTTCACATGTTAATAAATATTTCTCCGCACCCAATCTTTGTAATCTGTTTAATAGTTAAGTTCTCCTTAATCCGGTTAGTGTTGATGGGGCGACACGTGTCTCGTGCCTCGGGTGAGACAAGGGTCGCGGTCTACCCCCCACACTACTTGCATACTCACTGCGCGGAGAGAGAAGACACATTGACGAGCCGATTGCGTCCTTATCTGCCGATGACGTCAAAAACGCTCAAGCCCCGAAGCGCATTCCGAGCGCGCCGGATGTTAATGACCTTGATAACAAAAAACGCTCTCCCGCTGTTTGAAGTGGCTCTCGGCACAATATGAATACTTTGTTGTGTTCTTGAATACACAGAGCATCATGTTATGTATAAACAATGCTCGTAAGACGAGAATCGTATTTATAAACAAAATGTAATTATCAGATACGGGGGAAAAAACGTGTTTATTCCGGTTTCATGTCTATTTCTGATAAAACTACTGTATCAATTTACAAGAAATTTTGCAAATTACATTATGAATAGTTATGTAATCTAACAAAAGCATTTGTTTGATAGTCCTACCACGGTAGACGGTAGAATAACTAAGCCATATCTTAGAAATAAGTGCCTACAGCCGCGCGGTACGTAAACATGCGATAGGGCTGCCCGCCTCCAGTATTTTAATTACATTTGCCTACTTTGTGTTTCCATTTAGTTTTGTGATTGTAAATATACTTTTTTTATCTACACAAATAAATAAAATACTTTGTGAATTGAATAACAAAACAAAACACAAATGCCCGAGGTTTTAAAACAAGCGTACTACCTATAACTACCTATTTCACTCGTGTTATCACTTTCCTTTACTCTATTCACTTTATTTATTAATCCAGACATCTTTTTTTCGGGAGATAAAAGGAAATACTTATCCATTAAAAATACACACAATATGTACCTACCTACCAGCAAGTAAAATTATTTTATAGTAAGACTATAAAATAATTTTGTTGTTGTTGTTTGTTAATAATAATACCTTTCAAAGTTTCCAGGTAATCTAAAAAAAGTTATCTCTGGATGCGTTATTGCCAAATTCATGCAACCAAAAACAGCAACAATATATCCTACTCGTCATATTAAATATGTACTTGAATTTGTTTTTAGTGTAAAAATCGCGCGGTTATTGTTAAAAAAACAACACACCGTTCGTTCGTCACTACGGCACAGACGCGACTGTCTGCGTACCTCGCGCATACCTCGATCGAGGCGCGTAGGTATAGCTCGCGCTTCGTCCGTTTCTATGAAGTTGGCCTACCGTCTACCGTGGTCCTACGTAATATTTTCATATTATTGAAACTGAAACTTCATAGCGCGCGGTGCCGACTTTGTCTTTTGTTTTACGGGGAACATTTCTTTGTTCAAAAATAAAATTTTATGATGGTATTTCGTGATAATATTATCTACAACGATGCATTATGTACTTCTAAATGAATATTCATCTATTTGCTGTCAATTACACACAAAAAAGTCGAAATTCATCATAGAATGATAACGCGTCACAACGGTTTTGGCGCGTAAAATTACTTTGCTCAAAAATGTGATTTTATGATGCTATTTCGTGAAACTATTATCTACAACGGTGTAATAACTACTAATAAATGATAATATAGCCACTTACCTTTTAATTATCACACTTTATTGCACAAAACAACACAAAACAGACACCGTCACCCGCACTGCGCCGATCGTTTTCTGAAGTATGAGTAATGTCAGTTTGACTTTTTTTTTTAAATGTTGCGTTCCGTATATTTTTATTTTTGAATGATATAATCGAGTAGAATATTTATCCGACCATAGAGTAAAACCATCCTTATTGGAGACTAGCCTTTATTTGGCAGTAAAAATAGAAAAAAGTGCCGCGCGAGAGGGTGTTACACCAGGTGCGTCACCGGGGCTTGACGGATATGGACGACTTGTTACACGGCGAGTAGCGATTTGGCGCCATCGGAGTATCTAATTAAGTAGATAGGATTACATTTGCTTGTAAAATGTATCTACTTGTTTTATAGATATTTTAGCAAAAACATCATTGCAATTACTCCGACAAGACATATTCAATATGTTCATCCACTCTGAATCACGGAATGAGGCTGGTGCCGTTATATTTGCTTTCCTCTAGTTCTTCAAACTGTTTATATTCAGTCATAAGTGGCGCTTAGCTCGCATCGAACAGGGATGACATATGCTTGCAGATTTGTCCTCCGTCCTGTAACAATGTTTGCCATATTTTATATAAAATCTTCACCTTTACCTTTTAAAGTAAATAGTAAAAGTAGCGCCGCGGGCCCGCCGCGCTCTCGCCGCGGAACGTGGCGCTCTCACAACGAGAGCGCGGCAAGTGCGCTGTCTTAACGCAGGTGTCCCCAGTCAAACACGGCGATTCCGTTACGAGTCACGATAATACGCTGGCGGAATAATCTTCGTTGGTGGAGATTACCCAACGTAGAAACGCGGATCCGTTGCGATTCTCTCGTTCGTCGAGGCGGCCCCCTAAGCAAAATCCATGGTTTCGGCCGACGTTACAGGCACTTCGTTCTCCGTCTAACTTATGGTGTGTCCGTAAGTGAGACGGAGCACGAAGCGTCCGTATATACGGCCGAAACTACATATTTCGGTTAGGGTACTCCCTAAGCGAAATCTCCCCCTGCACCCTAAGTGCTCGTTTACGGAAACGCGGGGCGTTGAGCGTCGCGTGCGGCGTGGTTCGCGGCGCGTCGGACGTTTTTTCAGCTTGCAGACAGGCGGCGCGTGCAGGGGGTCGCGTCATCACACGCTTTAACACAAACATATGGCAATGTACGATGTTTTTTATAAGGACGCGGAGCGTGGCGCAACGCGTGGTGCTGGGCGTGAAAAGTAGCGTTGCCTGCCGCTGCGCCCGGGTATCGCCGATGTTCGTAATGGCGCGTACGACGCCGCGGGCCTCGCCGCGGTTGTCGCTACGTTTTACCGTGAATGGCGAATTATACCATAACAATTTACAGCAGCCACCACGGTAAGATAGTAGACAAAGAATATACGTTCAACAGCACACACTAACCTGATTGTGGGTATTCCATGAGAAGAAAATGTCGATTCATGGACTGTTTTCTTCAACGGTGGTGTCGCACTGAGTAACGCCTCCCCATAACAGAACATCCACAACCAATACACAACATTGGGTAGCCCAGTACTCTGCTATGTGTACCTTCGGTCGGTGGGTCGTCTTAAGGGCTCTCCACCGCGTTGGTTGAGTAATACATAACATGCATTGCAAATCAATCCATTCAAAGGAAGCTGAAAAACATGAGATATTGTACTCAGTAAAGTAAAACTTTTCGGATTATAGAACTCCACTGTTTAAAAGGCAGGTGAAGTTGGTAAAATATGTAAATAATTACGTGGGTACATACCTCTTGTACAAATAACGATTCGGTGAATATAATTATTTTGCACAGGGCGAGTGACAGATTGTGTGTGACAGACAACGCAGCGTGAGCGCGCGCAGTTCATACGTCAAAATAACTAGGACATTTGGATACACACTCTTGAATATATTGTCGATTCATAATGCGTAAGGTGATCGGCATCATGACGCACAGGCTTCGGCAGCTCGAAAAATGGTGTCTGCGATACTCATGAAACCGTTGACTTTTATTATAGGTATTTACCTTAGTAATACGATTCTGGCAGTCGTGGGTACTTTTTATTTAAGTCAGACCTTTATTCGAGCCACATATACAGTGTTTGTCTTCTGCGTGTATCCAAACGAAAATGACCATTTGTCCAAATTAAAAACCACACTCACAAAATCAAATAAGGTTTACTGGGGTAATTCCGACGGGAATTTTTACGAGATGACTAGACGTCTACATTTCGGTTAGTTATGTAAAGTAGTTTCATATTTACTGCCAATAATATGCGATTTCTGTTAACTTAATGAAACGATTTAACCTATGGAAATATTAGATTCATAAATATGTATTTCGATTCACTAAATATAGCATTTTGAATTTTTCAATTATAATTTTTTGGTATAGGGGAAATTACGAACTATCTAGGGGTTATTCCGAAATTATTCAAAAGTCGTCATTTTTGCACTTTGGCCGAAGGTTTACATTTCTTTTTCAATCGTATTTACCCCTTACACAAAATATCATGAGTTTTAGTAATAGTATCGCTAATATCATTTCTTATCGTTTTTTATTTCGGAATAACCCCAAGAAGAGATTGTGGTTCTCAACATTTCAAGGTTTATTCCCAGTAATAAAATTGTCGCTCAGTTTATTACCAGTAATTTTACTTCCACTAGTGACAAATGAAAAAAATAAAAAATATCACAGTTGTCATTTGCCGTTGTTGCCGCTGACAATGATACTTGATAGTTCCGACAGATCTCTTTGCGCGGAATAGTATTTATAATGTAAAACTCGTGCGTTTATCTCGTAAATGTCCCGAATTATTTGTTCGCGTCAATGCATCTCGTACATTACCCGCGTGGTACAATAAATATTGTACTTATACAAATATAAGTCTTGTGAAACATGGTTTACTGTATAAAACGTAAAACAATTATAAAACTGGTGCGTTTATCTCGTACATTACCCGCGTGTGAAAAACGTTTTACTGTAAAAAACTTTTAAAACAGTTGTTTTATCTGGTGAAGAAAAAATGGACGAGTCTGATGAATCTGTGTTGTACCGGTGTCGTTTCATGTACTTAATCTTCGCTTCTGAAGATTCTTTTCCATGTTTTCATTTCGCCATAATGGCTCTGAAAAAGAAATGAGTGGGTACTTAACATACTTAACGCCATGCCTGTATTTCCCGAAGGATTTAGCAAAGGACTGATAGCATTAACTCTAAATTAAAATGTTATTTAAAACGGAAACTTTAAATAAACACTCGAATTAAGAAGCTCCTTCTTTTTGAAGCCGATTAAAAAGTAAAGATAAAAAAAAAAGTATTGATTTCAAATCACTTTCCATAAACCCAAGTTTACCTACAAAGACCGAATAATAATAAAATTTTGCATACTTCGTGTAATGTCATGCAAACCATCTGATCATACAGATTGAGAATCACTGTCAATTACTATGGAAAAACTAAGTGGGGTTATTGCGATATGATTATGCATCGGAATTACCCCAGAGGGGTATTTACGAAAAAAGATTTAAAACATAGCTAGGACGTTGTTTTCCACTCACGAATTCGCAAAAAACTACAAAGTATCGTAAAAACAAGCACTTATTCAAATAGCTTACCAGAATTCCGAGATAAATATGTTGGGGTTATTGCGAATTAACCAATTTTGGCGCGAAAATCACTGTATCGACATAACTTGACGCTACGAACGTAATGTTGACACTAGCTTCTCAAGACGACTGATGCAGCTAGGACAATAAAGATGGCGTCTAAACCAATGTTGCCAGTAGGACAATATCGCCAAGATTAGTAGAATTTTAGAAATTTCGGAATATACCCTTTTTCGGAATTACCCCAGTAAACCTTAACACACATTTTTTTTGCATTTTTCCTCGCCTGTTCTAGAGAAATGTAATTGTTGCGATTAATTTTAGTATATTTAAGAAGTAATTTTCATATATTAATAATTGCTGTATATTTATTTTTTTGAATTGATTTTGAGGGCAGGATTCGTCCATGTCATTTCGTTGTACTTAATTTTTATCCGTCAATTAAGAATATCGCAGTAGCAAAACTGAATAGGCAAAACCACATAATTTTATGGACGGATTTTGTACCAAAAAATTATGAAAATAAATGTGATAATTTTAATAATATTCAATATGGCAAGACCTGTTTCTTTGATCAAATCTAACAACAAAAATCTTTGATCAAAGACGATTTGATTCATATGTTTGTATTACATTATCATATAACTAGCACTCATAGAATACCCCCCTTAGACAATGACAAAACATCCACCACGATGATTGCTATGGCGGTGTCTATAATGATTAGCCATCGATCACTAATTGTGCTCAGTGCTTAGCATCCTTATCACATAGTATTGCACGACTCGTAATGCGAAAGAATTAGAGTGTGCTCTACGATCGAAAAAAATTTTTTGCCCGTTTTTTGCAACTGTTTGTATTGTTACACTCCTGCTAGTACACAGAACCTACTTAATTTATATACCATTGTATAGATGGTTAAATGGAGATTAATACTGTACTTTTTAGCAATTGATTCAATGCAGCAGAAATGAAATAAGCATCAAAATAGTTGGAAAAAAAATTCCTGTCCGTCAATTTATGAACCCTGAAAACACTGTAGCTTGCGATAAAATCAATTAATTGAGTCAATTTTTTTTTAATACATTCGTTTTAGCCGTAGAAGGAACCCTATTGAAAATGGCTCTTTTATTCAAAGTAGTTTAATTATAATTAATAAAATACTAATTAAAATATACTATCAGAGAAGACACCGCGAACAAAAAATGTGTCCCTTGGATGCTTTGACGTTTGACTACTGCGGTGCATGCGCGGTGCGAGGAGATTCTCATAGAGTAATGCACCCGCAGATGCGACACAGTCTGCTTCTTCTGCCTACTTGATACCTAACACAGTTTTAACTGCAGAACATTATTGTAATTTCCATTGTATTAATGATGAACATTATGTGAGATTGTTCACTTGGCAACCACGTTTGCTCGTTACGATTTTTTTGCACAAATGTTATTACTATGTATGTGTAATTGTATTAATACAATTTGTGGCATTTTTCCCTTGTTTCCTGGAGCTCGGACGTGGAAATCTTAAAAGGAAAAAATGCCACAAATTGTTATAATTATTTGATGACAAATAACCTTAATATAATAAGACAAACATTAATATTAGCGTTCAAAATATTAGATACTTAATATAAAAAAAATCCGCCATAAAAACAAACGGCAGCTATTTGTACCTACACTTCACTTCTGAATGTTTTAGTCTATGGTGAATGGCGCCGTAAAATATTTTGTTCGTATTTCAGTTTAAAACTTTAGAGGTATGAGGAACAGGGTATAAAGTTCACTCATCCTCATTTGAAAAGGGAGGATCCTCCAGCCAGACGGGTATTTGTGTCTGGCGGGCAACTGCCCGTAACTTGATTTCGGATAGTCATAACTATGTCGGTCGCGCGGTAAATTCTAACTGCGTGATGCAGGATCTGTGTGACCTCATGTCTTTGCTGCGTAGCTCGTATGTGGCGGTGTAACCGCTACATTACTCCGGACCGGAGGTCGATAGTGAGCTGAGTCTTGGATCTTGCGATGCTTCACAGTGCCAGCTGTGGTTCCAATGAGTCGGAACCGGGTGCAGCATAGTTCGCGGTGAGTCGGAACTGTCTGCGGCAATTCCCCGTGAGTCGGGGTGGCACTGCGACGTCATCTAGTCAGTCGGATGTGGTACAGCGCCGGGTTGTGGCTGAGGGTCACCAGGAAATCCAGGAATGCACGTTCGCTGCATGCTGGTGGTCAGGATACCCGTTGAAGCCGTGGGTGCTGGCTGGCTGTGTGATTCACCTCACGGAAGCTTGCGGGAGTGATGATGATGATGACGTCACGCTGAAGTAGTTGGACGAAGGCTGCGTAGACGATCACGTCGGGGTCACCAATTTAGAGGTATGAGGAACAGGGTGTAAAATTCACTCATCCTCATTTGAAAACGGCCAGACGGGTGTTTTGTGTGTGGCGGGCAACTGCCCGAAAGTTGATTTCGGATAGTCTTATCTATGTCGGTCGCGTGGTAAACTCTAACTGCGCGATGCAGGATCTGTGTGACGTCATGTCTTTGCTGCGTAGCTCGTATGTGGCGGTGTAACCGCTACATTATTCCCCTCCGGAGACCGGAGGTCGATAGTTGGCTGAGTCTTTTGATCTTGAACGGAACACAGTAGTGATGTGTGGCGACTTCTCTAGTACGTTAGTACAATATTATAATAGAATAGAATAGAATATATTTTTATTTTTTTTTAAGTATTCTATTCAATTAATAACAATTTACCTGACCTAATAATACCTCAATATCTATATCTAAATATTTCCAACTTCGACCCTTGCTCGTCCGTTGCCTAACAATCGACAAAGTAAATATAAAAAAAAAAAATTGTACTTAAAAGGTCTTTGACATTACGTAAGGAATGCGAGGTTAGAAATTTTACCCATATTGATGGGTAAAAAAGCAGTCAAAACATACTTCATGAAAAGTGATAAATTGTTCATTTTTGTTAGAAACTATGTTTTGAATTTCTTTTTCGTTTATGAATGAGAGTTATGACTTATGAGGCGTGCACTTTTGGATTTTCCAAACTATTTGGTATTAGTAAAGGGTTACATACTCAAACTACCGGTGAAGAAAAAGGGTGAATTCTAGCAAAAAAAAAAGGATTTATTCGTTAGGATATTTTTCCTTTATCTTGCAAATACGTCTTGTAACAGAGCACGTCTGCAAGGGAACAACCTAGTCCAGTGCCGGTTGGTTCTACGTTTATCCCCCTCACTATGTTGTCGACAACCACCATGGAGAAGCGCTTCGAACGGAAACCGCCAAGTGGCATGAGGGTCATACCGAGGCCTAACGAGTAGATGAAGCGACCGGTGGGGTCTGCAAGCATGCGGATCTTTGTTTTTGTTTTGTTTTGTTTCGCCCAAGCACCCATGACGTAGGCGTCATTGACCGAAACGCATATGATCTCATCAACACCGTTTTGCTTCATGGTATCAGCAGCCTTCATGTACCCCGGCAGGTGGGTTTTCGAGCAGCCAGGAGCAAAAGCACCAGGCACGCCGAATAGGACGACATTCTTTCCCATCACAAAATCAGGCATATGTATTACATTAGTGGAGACATCCTCGTACAACTCACAACACGGCAGCTGGTCACCTACTCGTATGACTGCGGGTACTCTGTGGTCGCCGCGACCATGTATTTGTTTTACTATTGTTTTTGCTGCTTCACGAATCATACATTTTCGGGAGGGAAACATTTTGTGTCAGTTATTATTGTTGTAACAGATTTTATAGTTAAAATATTTCATAATCAAACGGAATAAAACATAAATGCTATAAAAATGACTTGACAGACGAATCACGTTTTAATGCGCAGAATCGTCCATACATGCTCTGTGGAATCGTCTTTAGTCTTTGAAAGTGGCCTGTATTCAATTACAAAGAAAAGACAATGACATAACTCTATATGGCTTTGACCTAAGGGTATGCGCGCACTACGAAAATAAATCGTTGCGACTTTTTGTAAGTACAAAAACTTAGTGACAACTTTATAATAAATCGTAAACGATTAATTTTCGCAGTGCCCGGATTGTAGTACATTTCTGTTGTTCACAGATTGACGAATTTTCTTCGCAACGATTTATTTTAAGGCTAACCCTAAGGCTTTGACCCATCAAATAAAATTGGGTTACATGCCAAATGTAGCAAATCATTGCTGCTTTATTAATGATAACTAAAATTTATACCATTCCCCTTCTAAAAAGCTTATTTTATTCACTGGAAACAGTGAATAAAAAGCTCTTTTAATCACTATTTTGGTGTTTGAATTTAGAACACGTCAATATATTCGACCGCCATCTCAATGGTATACAACCTCCTTAACACTTTCGAAACCACCCATTTTCATAGAACTCATACGCCATGCAGCCATACATATTGGAAGTCTACGACTTTTATTATTCGTAGTTGGAAGTGAAACCTCCGGGAGGGTTGCCGGCATTATGTTTTGTTAAAATATACATCAGATTTTATTTTCACGGTTTATAATCTGTATTCGCTAAGAAAAACTTTCATTTAAAATCAGCCTTCGGCGAGGGCTCCCGGCATTCCATATGCGACTAGGTGAACCCTCCAGGAGGGCTCCCACCACTGAATGTCTACATTTAAAATGAGCCCTCCGCGAGGGTTCCCGGCATCCCATATCCAAGTAGGTGAACCCTCCAGGATGGCTCCCGACACTGAACGTCTACATTTAAAATGACCCCTCCGCGAGGGCTCCCGGCATCCCATATCCAACTAGGTGAACCCTCCAGGAGGGTTCCCGACACTGAACGTCTACATTTAAAATGAGCCCTCCGCGAGGGCTCCCGGCATCCCATATCCAATTAGGTGAACCCTCCAGGAGGGCTCCCGACACTGAACGTCTACATTTAAAATGAGCCCTCCGCGAGGGCTCCCGGTATCCCATATCCAAGTAGGTGAATCCTCCATGTTTTATTTTATATAAGTAAAGTAAAATGGCGACGTTTTTAAAACGTACTATTTCCATCTGGAAACATTATCAAATAAAACAGGATGATAAAACAAAAGCAATATGAATAAAAAAAAACTTCCTTATGAAGTTATCACTTCAATAACAATAACGGTTTCAACTCACTATTAAACAATAGTGCCCGAAATACAAAATGGTTTCACGTCCATAATAAAGACATACAAACGCACGAGATTAAATACTTTATTATTTATTTGATTTATTATCTACTAAGCAGGGTGTAAAGTTCACTCATCATCATCATATTAGCCGAAAGACATCCACTGCTGGACATAGGCCTCCCCCAAGCACCACCACTTCGACCGATTATGTGCTTCCCGCGTCCAGCGGATTCCTGCGGCCTTTACAAGGTCATCGGTCAATCTTGTGGGAGGCCTTTCAACGCTACGTCTTCCGGTACGCGGTCGCCACTCCAGAACCTTTCGGCCCCATCAGCCATCTGTTCTACGAGCAATGTGCCCTGCCCATTGCCACTTAAGTTTGGCAATTCTCCGAGTTATGCCGGTTACCTTGGTTCTCCTGCGGATCTCTTCATTTCAGATTCAATCACTTAGGGAAACTCCAAGCATAACCTTCGCCATTGCCCTTTGGGTGACGTTTAGCCTTCTGATAAGGCCCATTGTGAGCGACCACGTTTCAGTGCCATAGGTCATCACAACACGCACTGGTCAAAGACTCGTCTTGAGACACTGCGGTATGTGGGACGAGAAGATATTGCGTAGCTTCCCGAACGCTGCCCAGCCGAGTCGGATTTGACGATTGACCTCTTTCTCGAAGTTGGACCTACCTAGCTGGACAGTTTGTCCTATGTAAACATACTCGTCTACAACTTCGAGCTTAGTGTCTCCGATCTTCATGAGAGTGGGTGTTACATGGGCACTCTTGCGGAGGCTCTACTGAGGTCATCGAGCATTTTACTGAGGTCCGACATAGTTATCATGGTCTCAACCATGATAACTATGTCGTCGGCAAACCGAAGGTTAGTGATATACTCGCCTAGCCCTTTCCAGTCCAGAACCTTGAACACATCCTCCAGTGCAGCGGTGAACAGTTTCGGAGAGATAACGTCTCCTTGTCTCACGCCTCGCTGCAGAAGGATAGGTTTCGAGGTCTGGTCGTGGAGTCGGACTGACATAATGGCGTTTTCGTATAGATACTTTAACACCTCGATGTACCTATAGTCGATCTGGTTGAAGAGACTGCCCATGTCTCGATCGAATCGAAGGCTTTCTCGTAATCAACAAACGCTAAGCAGAGAGGCAGGTTATACTCTTCGGTCTTCTGTATAACCTGCCGCAGCGTATGTGGTCTACGGTGCTAAATTGCGGAATCCGGCTTGTTCGGAAGGCTGGAAGTCGTCAAACCTGCGCACGAGACGGTTCGAGATGACTCTTGAAAACAGCTTGTAGACATGCTCAGAAGTGTGATGGGCGAACTATAGGCCCATAAGCAAGCATTGTCGCCCTTTTTAAAGAAGAGTACCACCACACCTCTGTTCCATGCCTGCGGCGTTTTACCCTCGAATATGACGGAATCGAACAGCTTCTGGAGAGCCTTAAGAACGGGTTTCCCACCGGCCTTTAGGAGTTCGGCCGTAATTCCGTCATCACCCGGCGCCTTGTTGTTTTTAAGCTGCTTTAGAGCCATCTTAATCTCGTACAAGCTGACGTCCAGAATATCTTCGGTATAATATCGGGTTAATCTTGCTGTTGGGTCGTTTGCCAGATTCGTAACGGGGTTATTGGTTGACGTATATAACTGTCCATAGAACCTCTCGATCTCGAGCCAGCTCATCAATCAGTGTTCTTTAGTTTTGCAAGCTGGCTCTGCCCAATAGACAAATCTCTTGCAAAAACCCTGGAGCCCGTCCGATCTATCACGTCTTTAATGCGGTCTGCACTAAAGCGGCGGAGGTCACATTTCAAGGACTTAGAGATCCGTCCATTGAGCTGCCAGTACTTGAGCGCATCATCTGAAGATTAGAGGATCAGCTCACGCCTCTCCTTCATGAGCTGTATAGTAGGATCAGAAAGCTTCTTGTTTATATCGTATGACGGGTCCAGAAAGGACAGTTTCCACGAACCCAACGTTAAAATCGTCCACGGAGCTCCCTAGACACTCGAAACGATTCTGAAGTTCGAGCTGAAAGCTCTCGGGGTTTTGGACTTGGATCGGCGCTGGGCGGAGCGTGGACTTCATGCATCAGTCGGGATCTTTAATTTCAATGTACCTCTTACCATGTAGTGATCGCTTCCGGTTTTCACCGTGTTGATCACAGAGACATCATTGAATACTTGCTTCTTCGTCGACATAATGAAGTCAATCCCATTTATTGTTGCACCATCAGGGCTCTGCCAGGTCCACTTTCTGTGCTCACGTTTTCTGAAAAAGTTCACTCATACTCTATAGAAAAGGGAGGATCCTTCGACCATTCGGGTGGTTTGTCTGGCTGGCAACTGCGCGATGGCTAAACCCCTATATTGCAACTTTCATCGAAATCGTTAGAGCCGTTATCGAGAACGTGATTCCAAATATATATATATTTTACAAATATTGCTCGTTTAATAGTATAGCAGTGGTGGCCCAGTTTTTTTTTTTTTTTTTTTTTGGGTCGGAAATCATCCAATGACTTCTCCCGCTCTGGGCGGAGCGGGAGGGCGTGTCAGACTTTTACTGACTAAAACCCACCCGTGTTCCTTCCCTTACCTAGACCAGGGCCACGGTTTCCCCTTAGGACTTATCCGCAACCCCGGTGGTAGGCATCGGCCCTGACGGACCCCTTCAGCTTCGCTGACAACTCTTTGAGGCGCGCGTGGAACACTACGCGCCGTCGACCCGGGCTTGGTCCTGATCGGACGGAGAGCTACCCATCACTCTCCGTCCGCAAGCCCGCGCCTACGGTGGCCGGAAATCGGCGATCGATTCCCGACGCCCGGGGCGTCTACTACCGCGGCGGCTAGGGGCTCGAGGGAGCGACCTTAGTCTCTGCCTCTCGCGCCCCGCCTCCTCCTTCACGAGCATTACTGCTTCGCAGAAGGAGGTGACAGCCTGCCATGCCCTCTCGCTCCGCACCATGGCATGAACCAGGGCCGGACGCGAGAGGTCATTGCCGCCGATCGCCTGCACGAGGACACGGCGGTGCTCCGCCCAAGCCGGGCAGACCTCCACCGTATGCTCCACCGTGTCCTCCGGGCGATCCACGCAGTGGTGACACCCGGGCGTTTCCTCCTGCCTGATCTGAAACAGGAACCTCCCGAAACTACCGTGTCCGGTGAGGACCTGCGTCAGGCGGTAGGTGAGGGCGCCGTGGCGCCTCTCTAGCCACTCCTCAAAGAGGGGACTTATCGCCGCAATTGTGGCGTGCCCAGATCTGGGTTGCGACAATCGCACTCTCCAAGCCGCCATGAGATCCTGCCGGAGCTCTGTCCGCTGTGCCGTGATTTGTCGCGGCAGCGGAGTTACACCCCGGCGCTTCATCTCCTCGCGCCACTCCCAGATGTGGGCGAGGACTTTCGCCTCCAGATCCCATGGCGGCGTTCCGGCAAGGAGGCTCGCTGCCTCGCCGGAGATCGTGCGGTAAGTGGTGGCCCAGTGGTAACTGCCCCGACTTACGAGTTTTAGGTTGTGGGTTCGAACCCAAGCAGGTGCTTTACTTTGTGTAAATAATTTCATCACCACTGCTCTCAAAACGGGGAAAGAAACCGGCATGTCTTAGAACCAAAAATTCGAAGACATGTGACATCTACCAACCCGCACTGGGCCCGCGTGGTAGATTACAGCTCAGTCACTCTCACAGAGAGGAGGCCTCTGTCCCAGCAGTGGGAACATTAATAAACAGGGGCTTACCATGCACTCTTATAGCAGGTCAATTTTCGACGGAAAGTGAACTGTCGGGCTATTTTGTACCATGAACACGTCAAATAACAGGCGAGCCAGCGATCACGTGACTAAAGCCGCTCAGTGGTCACGTGACAACATTTCACTGGTCTGACCTGCGATAGGCTCTACCATCAAGTCATTTTTGACATGTAAAACCTTGAAAACTGAGCTGCCCTGCTGTCATATTAAGCAGGCGTGTAAAACTTACTTTTATTGAACTGTTTTCTTTAATTTAAAATAAAAAACGTAAGTATATGTTAATTTGTGAATATAATACTATTGTGGTGTTATTTAAAATTATAGACCACAAAAAAACACGTCTCTTTGTCGTCTACTTATGTTGTAGAAATGGTACGAGTGAGTAGATGTGAAAGAAATAGAAATAAAGAACACAATACACATAAATAAAAACCAATTTAATGTTTATTAGATGTTTTGGGTAAAAACAATATTCGTAGTCTTAGTAAAAAAACAAACTACAGCTACCCAGCCTCTTGAATCATCGATAGCACTGTAGCGGTTACACCGTTACATACGAACTACGCAGTAAGACATGACGTTACAAAAATCTTGCATGATAAATATATAAGATTATCCGATAACAACTTTCGGGCAGTTCCCCGTCAGACATAACACCCGTCTGGTCGGAGGAGCCTCCCATTTCTCATGAGAAGAGTGAACTTTACACCCTGTTCCTCATGTCTCCACCAACAATAGAATTCACATCATGTTCCAATGTTCCGTCACTTCCGTCCACAATCTGCGGGACATTTCTCGATTTTGAGCCCTTTTTACGTACGGGCCCATTGCAATCCTTGTGATTAAGTATTAAAAAAATCAAATATTTTTATATTTCCAATTTTTATATGTCATCAATAAATATTCTTGTCTTGTTGACAATTTATTTGACACGCTATAGTCGTTCGAAAATAGCAATAGCTTTAGTAAGTTTTCATTCAAGTAGGTTGGTGTTGTTGCTGGATGCTGGTACCTTTATTTTACATCTAAAAGGCCTCCACGTCATAATCGTGTTACATAAGATTTTTTGCTGCGAAACATAGTTTTATTTATATTTTAGTTTATATTTTATTTAATTTTTTTGATCATTTTATACTGTTATCAAATTAAGTTTATATAACCGTAAAACCGGTAACATTCCGAAAAAGTATTTCCGAACGTTTGTTTATAATATGACGTACCGGTCAACGGTAGCGTAGCAGGTCTGAAGTTGATACATTGCAGGTCAGACTGAAATGTTCATGGTACAAATAGAAAACCTGTCAGGTTAAAATGCCAAGTTGACCTGTCCTGTACTTGGCTAGTATTTAAAATGTTCATGGTACGGCCCCAGTATAGGATATCATATTTAAATGCAACACTGAGTTGTGAAACTGAAATTGCCAAGTTCCAAGTCAGAAGGAAGCGTAAACGTTATCGTGTAAATGCCTACTGAAACTGGATCATTATTGGTCTACCATGCGATTCGACATCAACGAAATAATATTTATTCCATTTCTGAGTAACTTTCTTGAGTTCATTCACGCCCCGCGTTAAGCGAATTGATCTGAAAATGACAGCGCTGATGACGGCACTTGATACGAAATACAGTGCGAACGAGTGGAACAGTTTCCTTATTTCACCACTTTACCAAACTGCGGGTAAATAAACATCAAGCATTCTCTGTTTATTGTTGGTCCCCGAGTAGCGCAAAATAACAAGAATATATATTTTGTTTTACCAGTATTTAGTTAATATAATTATTATTCTGTGCGCTGAATATGTACATTGTGTACTAGGCCTATATTCCTACAGAAATTGGAGCTTATTTCATTGCTTAGTTAGCACCAATTATCATTAGACAAGACAGGCAAGACAGACATTGAGAATTCCACAGTTGTTGTTGTGAGACTGCAAAAATATATTACAGATTCTTACGCGTAACAAAATAATTATGTTTGATGGCGGCGGGCGTAGCGCTAGGAGTCAGTGACCTTTTCCTCCTCTATTAGGTATATAAATCCTGGTAGTACTTTCCCGTGGGATATTTTCCGACATCTACGCGGGCGAAGCCGCGAGCAAAAGCTATTACTAACATATGCGTATAGTATGGTCGGCTTTCAGCGTGATCAGATGAAGCTTAATCAATATTTATAACATAGGTACCTATTATAACTACGAACTCTGCTATATGAAGGTACCATCGCGGTCACTGCCGGTGCCGGTGGACCGCTTTTCAACCTTATTACTCATGTGCATAAGGGTGAAAAGTGATCAACCACCATTGTCCGCGATTGTACTAAGTTCCAGTAAATTTGGGTAGGCACTACATACCTAGTTTTAATCATTTATTGCATAAAGCAAATTCACAAAATATTCAGGCTTCGCGAGTATAATCTACCTACCTACTATTCCAAAGTTATAACCTGCTATTAGCGCCGCCATACATCACATTACGAAGCTTGTTCGAATACACAATGTTCACGTATTGTATAAGTAAGTCCGTTACAGGGAATAGTTGGCCTTTTTGTTGTGTTCGCTTCTATGAGATAACTTTGTGTGTCGCACGTGATTTATGCTGTAGTAAGCCAAGATGAGCGAACAATAGAAGTTACTACAGCATAAATATGTGTCACCGCGAATGGTGGGGTTGCGGGAAGTCCTAAGGGCCAGGCCACACGGTGCGGTGCGGCTCCGGCGCAGCGCCTGAGCGGTGCCGCACGGATTCCTACATATAAAAATGTATGGTATGCCATATGGTACGTCCGGCACCGCTCCGGCGCCACACCGCAGGTGCACCGGACAACGGCGCGAGGCAGACGAGGCGGGGAGGGGTGCAAGCAGTGTGGTGCCGCAGCGGCGCCGCTCAGTTGTTTATAGGCAAGAGTGTACGCCAAGCCTGTTGCGGTGCCGCAGCGGCGCCGTAAGAACATTGCGACGCCGCACTGCTCGTGTGGCTGCCAGTGCGGTGCGGAGTAATGCGGTGCGGTGTCGCACCGTGTGGCCTGGCCCTAAGGGGAGACCGT
Organism: Conistra vaccinii; assembly: GCA_948150665.1. Lineage (NCBI taxonomy): Eukaryota > Metazoa > Arthropoda > Insecta > Lepidoptera > Noctuidae > Conistra > Conistra vaccinii. The sequence continues at coordinate 8,770,134 of OX411323.1, read as the reverse complement.
GGCCCCTGGCACAGGCAAGGGAAGGAACACGGGTGGGTTTTAGTCAGTAAGAGTCTGACACGCCCTTCCGCTCCGCCCAGAGCGGAGAAGTCATTTGATGACTTCCCACACAAAAAAAAATTATTCAAGAACGAAAGCTGTAGGTCCATTAAAAAAATCCAAAAAAATAAAACAGAGTGCGCTGTCAACAAAAACTTGAACGTCTTACGAATTTTCGATCAGGTCACGTGTCCCGACGCGAGTTTAAATTTTTGTACCCATCCCAAAAAAAGTGCACAACGCACTAAAGAAGTTTGCACTTCAAAAAAAATTTGAAACTCCTTTTTGAAGTTGGTTAATAAAATAAAATGCGTAATATTCCTCTATCTCGTTTTCGCCGACAAATTTTTCAATTTGTCTGTCTCAGCCATAACCCGATGGATAGCGAGTTACTGTCGTCCATATCAAGCCATGTCACGTGGCCGTAAGTGACGTCATGACGGGATCGCTATTGAATGAATTTGAGAACAATTTGTGTTGTTATTGGAATTCAAAGCTAAGAATAGGCATTTTTATTGTTTGAATATTATAGTATTTTAAATACCTGTAATTATTTGGCAATCGTAGACACTACTGAATGTTCTTTTTCAATGGTGGTAGGTGAAGTTGCTCGTCCGATCGTCCGAAGGGAAGCCGTTAGGAATGGGGTTGTTAGCGCGCTACGCAAGATATACGGGGTGGCAGGGACATCGACGCGAAGCCGATTACCATGGATTCAGTACATGATTCTGAACCCCCCAGCGTTGAAATTTTTCGTCGGTTATTTAAAAAAAAAACAGCTGCTCCATACATTTTGACCGCGTAGGTATTGCAGTTTTCTATGAAACAGCTGTTTTTTTTTTAAATAACCGACGAAAAATTTCAACGCAGGGGGGTTCAGAATCATGTACTGAATCCATGGTAACCGGCTTCGCGTCGATGTCCCTGCCACCCTGTATGGTCTGTATTTCTCATTCAAACTAAAATCAGCAAACATGCTTCTACGTTAATAACATGAGCTCGGACTACGAACTTCGGATTCTGAATGTTTTTGCTTAGCTTAGGGTTGCCAACCGTCCTGTTTTCCCAGGACATGTCCTGCTTTTTGGGATGTCCTGGGGTGTCCTGGATAGTTTTTAAGTAACGTCCTGGGTTTTTAAAGCATCCTGGTAAAGTCCTGTTTTTTAAATTTCGCGCCTTCAACTTTACATCTATTCCGCGCTCTGCTTGTTGCCTCTTTCTCATTACTATTTTAACGCACTAGAGCTCTCTCTATCTAACGGTTACATAGCACTCTATCTAACCGTTAACTCTATCTCCTAGTGCGCGAAAATTGAGTTTCGTTGAACCTGTTTTCATTGCGAGTTGCTATTAACTAATTATACTGCGTCGTGTTTTTAATCCGAAATGTCCTGGTATTTTTATCTTCTAATCCTGATTTTCAAAATTTGTGGATGGCAATCCTAGCTTAGCTCAGACTATTAGGCAGCGCAGGTCCTGGTATTGATTACATCTTATCTTTGTTTGTTTCTTTCATTTCTGTATCTGAATGGTGGATCTCTACGTAATAATTCGTAAATGTTGCGAATTTATAAGAATATTATTAAGTTGAATGTTCCAAGCAGAATCGAGTTTATTCTCCCTGTTAGCGGGCTTACTTTACTAAAAAAAAACGCTAAATAAAAAAAGAAACATGATTTACAAAACACTTCACTGGCAACTTTTTTCCTGTTGCTAAGTAGAGAATCTCCATCGACAAAAAAGTAATAATTTCGTTACAGTCCCAAAGGATTGATTTTTTTTCTGCGCTATTCATTATTTATAGTCCGTACCTTCCGTCGTCGGGCGGATTGTGCTTCCGGGACAAAGCGACGCAAGTTGTTGTGTAGGTTTAAAATATGAAAACAAAACATTGAAGGAAAATTCCGTAAATTGGATTTACTCTTGAATCTAAATAACAAGAATTGTGGAGTCTTCTTTCTTCGAGATCATTAAAACTTACAACAAGACAATCGATTGATAGCATATGTTTTGAGTAGTGCCAGCCCTGTGGTAATGGCCGCAAATTACGAGTTGTAGGTCGTAGGTCCGAACCCAGATAGGCGCTTTACTTTGTGTAAATGATTTCATCACCACTGCTCTCAAAACGGTGAACGAAAACATCGTGAGGAACCCCGGCATGTCTTAGAACCAAAAATTCGAAGACAATTGACATCTACCAATCTGCACTGGGCCCGCGTGGTGGATTCTTATCACAAGTTTCCTATAAACTAAAACAAACTTTGAGATACACTTACCTATACTTTACACTACTGAATACTTATTAAATACATTTTTTTCTAAATAGTCTCACATCCAGCTCTTTTATATGTACGAGTATGTATAATGCTGGCAGTTAATTAGTATTCCTTGACTATCCAAAAGTGCCTGTAATTGGTTTTATATAATTGTAGTGGTTACACCGGCACATAGGAACTACGCATCGAAGACATGACGTCACACAATTCCTGCATCGCGCAGTTAGAGTTTACTGAGCGAAAAACATAGATAAGACTATCCGAAATCAACTCACGGGCAGTTGCCCGCCAGACACAACACCCGTCTGGCCGGAGGATCCTCCCTTTTCTATGGTGGATGAGTGAACTTTACACCCTGTTCCTCATACCCCTAAATTGGTGACCCCGAGACACAACACCCGTCTGGTTGGAGGATCCCAATGTACTACAACTACCTAAATAAAACTTAGCTCTTGTTGATCGCATGGTGATTCTCAAAATTATATTTCGTTCACCTTCGCAGATGTTTCGTATCGGCTTTCAAGTATTTACATGTACAGACGCCAGCACGTCAACCTACTTCAATCTGTAAAATTTTCCCAATCAACATTGAACCTTATTCTTTAGCGATGAAGTTGAAAATCTATTAAAGAAATTTGATAAATTGTAGTAATTTGATGTGCTGGCGTCTGTACGTATAGGTATCCATTATCCATATGAAACTCATTTTGGCATATTGTATAACCGACGTCAGTATTCTGTTTAGAAATAAACCCTTGTATTGCAATACTGTGATCACCTGTGGAGTCACGTCATGTTAAGTACTGGCAGTGTGCCAGCAGGCGAGACCCCGCAACAATCAATTACCTAGTTGCCTGACCTGGAAGTGATTTTGCAGGAAACTATTAATTTTACACTTGCGTATTAATACATAATTGGCTATTAGCATGAGCGTACGAAAATTGTGTCAGCATTTAATTTGGTTTATGGAAATTAACACATACTTGGGCTACGTTAGTTATTTACGTACCGGTTATTACTGTGTGTATTAATTGAGATGAGAGCAAATTGGTTTTTGCCAGTGGTTTAGTAAAACAGAGTTTATTTGGTATCATTTATTTTATTATAGTACATTTCATAACTATCAAGTCTAGTCTGTGAATTTAGTGACATTTGAACCCTCTTTTTGTAATAAAAGACAAATGGAAAGAAAATAACAAGGCTCTCAAGATATCATTTTACTCCGAGACGAAAAGTTAGTAGAGTATCAGAAAAAACATTTCTTTTTCCAGAACTTTTATCTGTGTGTTGATAAGTCAGACAATCGGTATAAATTATCGAATGAAGGGTGTTAATAAAACCAGTTCCATTGACTCAATGTTATACAGTGTGTCTGGTCACCGGTGTCCGACCCATTAAGGCGAAGTAATAAGATCAATTTTATTTACAAATTCACCATAATAAGCAGTGATCGGAATAGGCTGAATATATTTGCCTAAACTTCGGAGAACAGAGACAGAAAGTGGAGACTTCCTTACGACAATTTTTTTTATACCATTCCCCATCTAAAAAGCTTATTTTATTCACTGAAAACAGTGAATAAAAAGCTCTTTTAATCACTATTTTGGTGTTTGAATTTAGAACACACCAATGTATTCGACCTCGTATCTCAATGCTATACAACCTCCTTAACACTTTCGACTCCACCCATTTTCATAGAACTCATAACTCATCATTCCGCCATAAAAGTCTATGACTTTTATTATTCGTAGTTGGAAGTGAAACCTCCGGGAGGTTTCACTTCCAACGTCCACGAGGGCTCCCGGCATCCCATACCCAAGTAGGTGAACCCTCCAGGAGGGCTCCCGACACTGAACGTCTACATTTAAAATGAGCCCTCCGCGAGGGTTCCCGGCATTCCATATCCAAGTAGGTGAACCCTCCAGGAGGGCTCCCGACACTGAACGTCTACATTTAAAATGAGCCCTCCGCGAGGGCTCCCGACATCCCATATCCATGTAGGTGAACCCTCCAGGAGGGCTCCCGACACTGAATGTCTACATTTTAAATGAGCCCTCCGCGAGGGCTCCCGACTTCCCATATCCAAGTAGGTGAACCCTCCAGGAGGCCTCCCGACACTGAACGTGTTAACCTTTTATTTAATGTCTATTTTCGCTTAAATCTTTCTTTTTCTCGTAGTCATGGTATAAAGTATAGTATGCAACTCTTGAATAAAACGGATTTATATCGAGGGCCATGAATCACTCGCGTCGCTCAGGATTCTAACACTTGAATCACTCGCTGCGCTCGTGATTCAATCATCATGAATCACTCCCTACGGTCGTGATTCATCTATGGCCCTCGCTTTAAATCCGTCCTTTATTCATTAGTTGCATAATATACTATTTTCCCCGGGTTTCGGGAAAAATCTTCAGTAAGTTGAAAATGAGCTTTATTTAAGATTTGTAAAGGCAATTTTTAACTAAACTTGCAATTAACAAATCTTAGGAATTTTCACTAAAACTAATCTAACTTAAATCATGTATTAAAATTATCCTTAAACTGACCGTTGTTGCATCAAATCTTTTAATACATAACATTTGTCAACGTGTAACACCAAATTAAAACTAATTGTACTTTGATATGTGTTTCAAGCGTAGGTAAGTAAGTAAGTAAGTAATAAGTTTATTTACCAAAATAGTTACAGAAATGTACACAAGTAGATATAACTAGTGGGTAGATTCCGCGACTAGCCGTGGATGTGACTGTGTGGTGCGTTGACATGCATCGTGATAAAACATCCATTACGTGCAGGATCTTGTGTGTAATGTGAATCTGAAATGGAAATGATTTCTATCAAACAGGTATTTTATGTATTTCTGCATGGATTCAGCGAATCATAATTTAAGGAAGAATTAAAAGACCAAGTTAAGAACAGAAAACTTCTGAGGAGCTTAAGACTTCAGTAATTATTTTAATCTTCAGTGACAATGGAAACTGATAACTTTATCTTCGTTTTACTTTAAATCAGTCAAGTGAAACCCGAGGAATTTAGAAAGGGACGGAAGGCAAAAATTATGAGGTTTTTGAAACCAAAAGTTTATGAAAACTGGGAGTTTACGCGTGCAAAGTTTATTTTCAGCTGGTTTGATACAATTACAGCAATGTTTAATCGAGTTGTGTAGACCATCACAGAAGAGTATTTATTATTATTAGTAAAACTTTTATAACTGCCTCGTTGGTCTAGTGGTCGCAAACGCTACTGCTGAGCATGAAGTCCTGGGTTCGATTCCCGGGTCGAGCATAGTGTTATTGGGTTTTTCCATCTGGAATTTCTCAGTAACAGTCCGGAGGCTGGATTTGTGCCCGGTTGATGGCAATAGGCTCGCCCCCTATTACATGGGACTTAAACATAACTGGCGAAATGTGGGTGTACTGTAGGTACACCTCTGCCGAACCCTTCGGGGAACACGGGCGTGATGTTATGTTATGTGTTAAAACTTTTATTAAATTCAATTAATACATTAATAAACTGAAAGTCAAAGGGTCTAAACCATATTTTTATTAGCAAAATTAAACAGTACTTTGTTTAATTCATAACTTTGATATGAAGGTTTTCAGTTATTTTTTAAGTTGTGTCAGCTTTGTGTTTAGAGCTCACTACAGCGACAGATTATGATTGCAGAGCACTAGCGAGCAGAGATCATATTCACGAGTTGTTTAACAAAGTAAACAATAGTAGGGGTCCATAACAGTAAACGTTAACGTCCTCATTCATAAAAGCTGATGCAACGAAGCAGACAGAGGAAATAAATACAGATGGGTAAGTAGAACCTTTTTTTTAGCCTTTGTAAGTAGTCTGCCAAGAAAAATAAATTGGTTTAACTAAAATTTGAAATATTTTACATAGATAATCTGCTACAATAGACGACGTATATTTAGTAACATTAACTAAATATCGTCGTTTATTGTAAAGTCACGCCTGAGTCAATTAACTAGATAATCTGAATTATGAAATAAATATTTAAAAGGCTCTGCACATTCCATAACTAATCACACACCGAATTTAAACTGAGGTCGTGACGTACCTTTTGTATCTTACCATTAACCTATGAAACCCGCAAATCCTCCGGATAAGCACGTTATTGATAGCAAGAATGTACACAAATACATTGCGTAATTGAAAGGGCGAACCCTTTTCTGAACCATTGTTAACGATCGTGAGGAGGAGGTTATTTATAATACGTACTAGGAATTCATGAGACGCGGAAGTTGTAAATAAATTAAGAGGGAAGTGTAATCACAGTCCATCCTGCCATGTACATAAGAGTGAAGTGAACTCCAGTGAAGAGCTTAACAACACTATAAACAAGATGGAGACGACAATACAACAAAAAATTAAACGGCGTGTCCCTAATGACGTTCCCATTTCAATTTAATATATTCAATAGTTTAGTCAATATAGTCGGCTCGGGTTATTCCGTTTATCCACCCCAAAAATCCACCCTACGGTGGATATTCGGAAACGTATGCCCAAGAATACACCGTAGGCCTAGTTGGATCAACGGAATTTATAGGCTTAGGGTGGATCCCGGCATACACTAGATTTAATTTGTTTGAAAAACTCCGTTTTTAATTTCAATGCTATTTGACAGTTCCAAAATACTCTTATGCATTAGTAGTGTCAGTGTTTTCATTTATTGTTGTATTGTAGTCTCCACATTCCACATTGTATAGTCACCACATTATGATATAATTGTCACTCAAATGGAAATTGCGTATCTACACCGTGGCCATCCGTCCACGCGTGACATCATGACCTACGCGTGCTTAGTATTCACACGTTAAGCTACGCCATCTCTATAGGATGCAGACCCTCCAAAACCGTTTCCTTAGAAAGGTTACGGGAGCGTTCTATGTCCACAATTTAGATTTTCACTTCGATCTCCAAATGCCCATCGCCCAGCAGTTTAAAAAACGCCTCTTCAAGCGTTTCTTTGACTCTGCTATAAAACACTCCCCTAACGCACCCGTTACTGTCACGGGGTCTAAATAAATGGAGCCACCTGCTCTTTAAACAACGTTTTTCTGGCAAAACCTAATATTTAAAAAATATGCTGTGATTACCTTTTTTCTTAATTTCACCGAGATCTATCTTTTGAGAGTATTTGTACGAATGTACGCGAAGTCTAAGTGTGACACTCAGCTTACATGGAGTCCTGCCATTCTTCTTTTAATGCATGTTTTATCATGAAGCATGTCAACAAGCCACAGTAGCGTAGCATCCGTAGCAAGCGGCGGATGCTACGCCGCTACGAGTAACTGCTACGCCGTAGCAACTAGCTGCGTATATTTGAAGTAGACGGATAGGAGTTCATGCTTGTGAACTCGGATTCGTTTATATCTGAGGATTGGTTTATTTCACATTATCGGCTGGAAATCAGGCCATTTGGCTAAAGGCAAACGTGAATAATAGAAAATTATTATATAAAGTCTGCGAAGTATTTTTTTTGATCAAATAAGGTTACGCAACTGCTGAATGTATAGGTTGGTTAACTTTGCCGAAGTTTCTTCTATATGTATAAGTTTGTAATGTAATAACAAATAAACTTATATTAGATCAGCTGGATGGCGACACAACGTTTATAAATTAATGAAAATACTTTAATGTATTTATAAAGTTTTATCCAAGGTCAAATAAAATTAGTAAGCGAAAATCCGCGGAAATTATGACTATCGAGTTCTAAACACGATAAAAATAATATTAAAAGCTATGATGTTCCGTTTGTTAGTATCAAAGAAGGTCTTGTAGTTCCATGAGCTGAAAAAAACTTTTTTTTTGTTTTTTGAGTTTAGGTACCCATCACGTTTTCGAAGTTTCGCTAATTCAATTTGATCCTGGATATGCTGTCAGATTACAGACTACAACACAACAAGCTGTTTTAACTTTATGATGAACCTACTGACATTATCTTTGTGAGCACAGTCTGTAGTTAAATCTAAGGACGCATTCATGAATAATGAATGAAAGCTATCAACGTATGTGAGGCTTGTCGTTTCTATTCATACATGTTGAACTGTCACGCGTCATAAAAAGACACCACACCCAGACACCAGACATATAAAGACATGAAAAGACGATAAAGACATCTCAAAAGTCTTCCAATGTCAAATACGAGATAGACGAAATTAAATCATGACATACATTTTTTTTTATTACATACTAGCTGCCCGCCCGGCTTCGCACGGGTAGCACTAAGTACTTATCTACGATGCACCTACCTACATTTCTACATACCTACTTACCTACCTACATACATAGCTACCTACCTACCCTACCTACATACCTACCTACCTACCTTACCTTCATCTACCTATCCTAAGAACCTTCTCCTTATAATAACAAACACAACAAAAAAGAATTATCGAAATTGGTCCAGTCGTTCACGCGTGATGCCGTGACCAAGGAAAATAGGAATTCATTTTTATATATATAGATTTTATGACGCAACTTCTCTCGTGTCTGGTCGTTAGTCTTATACTCGAGAACCACTTTCATACATATTATAAATTAAATCCTGGAGACGCCCTAGGAGGACATAAATACTGACCTATTGGTGATGTTCCTCAGAAAGGACAGGTGCGTAGTACTCTCAACCGGTGAGCGTGTATGACCAGATGTATGAACGTAAACGAGGTAAAAGGAATATGTAAGGATCGTAGCAGGTGGCGTTCTGTAGTTTCTGCCTACCCCCATGGAAAGAAAGCGTGAGTTTATGGATGTAGTATATGTGTATAAATTCAAGTCGATTTTCGGGTAGGTATATCCGTGTAACCGTGTTGTTCTTCTTAAATACGCAAACTGTTTTGGTCCGTTTTATGCCATCATTTAGAGAATTTTTTCCGGTAGATTTATGTGTATATAATGCATAAATATTTAACTTGCATATAATAAAGAAATCTCGATGTTTTATCAAGTCGAAAAAACCGTGCGAAGCAGTAGGAGTCACTAGTATGCTATAAAAAACAGCCAAAACTCGTGCGAGATTTAAACGCTCAATAGGTAGGTAAGTAGGGAGAAGAATTCCAGTGAGTGCTTTGAATCATCTCAGCTTTTAATTTCGGCATTATACGATCGAAAGAAGAGGACCTTGTACAAGGAAGGTTTGAGAAATATTTGAAGGACGAATTCTATCGGCACATTCTTTTTATTAATCGCTTTTACAGTCAGATTGAAGCACGCACAATCTTTATTTTATTTATAACGAAATACCAGTCTTTGGAACGCCTTTATCTTGTAATGGCCAGACGCTTTTACTTTTATTTGATTTTTATTTAAGCGTACTATTTCCGTGTTTTTTTGGGTGTGAGGAAAAATATCAGTTACTCGCTTTTAGCTTCGAAAATAACAATTAAATTTTTATCAATTTCTGAAAGATAAAAATGGTTACTGTGGGTCATCCTTAGAAGATAGTGCCATTGTGGACTTTTGTTGAACTTTTTAATCTGAACCATTCTGTCAAACATAATTTTGATGTATCTTTTACGTCGGCAGTCGGCATGATTTTTTCCGACATCTACAACAATAATCGTCATATTTCAGCCAATTTATACAAAACCTTAATGAATTATATACTAAAATCTTTCGCATGAATCACTCCGTCTATTGGTTTAAACCGTTTGAAAATCCGTTCAGTAGTTTTTGAGTTTATCGCGTTCAGACAGACAGACAGCCGCGGCGGGGGATTTTGTTTTATAATATGTAAGGATATAAGAAACCGATTGTTTTCTTCATAGTCTGATTCATTTTATTTTAAGATCATCCAACATCTGAAGTTATTTGTAATATTTATCGCGCCAAGTAATCATTTATTGTTAGCATTATTTACAACAGTTAAGGACTAAAGTTTTTATGGCTCCGACATTAAAACTTCTGTTGAACATTATTTTATCCTATCAGCATCTATTGAAGTATCAGTTTAATGAGCCACTTGTTTGCTCAAGAAGATATTGTGTACAAGCACATTAAACTTCACTGTAAATTACTTCATTATATTTTAATGAAACATTATGTTGCAAACGATGAAATACTCTTCAGACTCCATTTTGAGATGAACATTAAGCATCTATTCAGAAAAAGTTCGTCTATACGCTATACGTAAAACTGTTCCTTGCATCGGTGGTGGTCGGAGTTCATGCCAGTGAATGAATGACGAAGGTATCTGAAGCAAAGGCCTTTCTGAACATGACGCTCCTACTCCAATAGCTAGCAATTGTCACTCGGGACTTTCACGTCTTTTCACTGAGCCCTCCTACGTAATTGAAATGAAAAGAAAATGTATGAATCTTTATTGTCGTGTAGTTCTTTTTCTCTTTTGGTTCCAAATCCATTTTCTGGCTATGACAATATTTTTATTTAAAACAAGCTAAGATTCGAACAATGGTGGAAACAGTAGCAGGTGCAAAAAAATTACGATAGTAGTTTTCACATTCAAAGTTGTTAACTACTCAATAACTATAACACGAATGCGATAATCCATTAGGATGGAAAACTATATGGTTCCGAAGATCTGGGAAAAACAAAAAAAAAAGATTGTGCGTAATTTTAAGTGCGAAATATTTAAAATATGTTTTGTTTTAGTGAAAGATACTCGTACGAGTAGCAGCAGACCTTACTACACTTATGTTCTGTATAATTATGTGTGTAGTTTTTAATCATCACTTTTTTACCATGTATTTGTACTAAGGCACATGAAAATGTTCACAATCAATATATTCATATTAATATGAAGTATTTTTAAGTTCATATGTTCAAGTAAATTTAATAACTTCTAGGAAATGACTTCCAGGTCAAGCTGATAATTGTTTGTTGCGGGAGGCAGCCGCGGCCTCGTTTCTGGCGAAATGCCAATAACTGTCACGCGGCGCCACAGGTGATTTCACTATTGCATTAAAAATGTGTATTTTTAAACAAAATCCTACGTTATCCACTTTTTTATGTAAAATTGTTTTAACGCAAATCCGTGAAAGCAAATTGATGTGAAATGTACTTGAAATAGCGGCGAACGAAATATAATTTTGAGTAGCTTTTCCAATCAACGAGAGCCAAGTTTATTTAGGGTAGTCCGGTAGTTCTTAAGTGAAGGTTTAATCATGAATTTGGCCTAACGCCAGGAAAAACTACGTTCCGAAAACAGCTGACGCATTTTAAACTTGTCTCACCTCATTATGGTGATGGTGATGTAATGACAATTATCTGGGTTACGGATTTGTAGAATAATTTTTGTAGAATAATTATATTTATTGACTTAGCGCCTACTGCTACAAACATGAAGACTTATTCCGACAATCGTGACAATAAGGAATCATTACGAGAACTCACGAATAGAGATCATTCACACGAAGATACATTACTATCAATCAAACGGTAATTAAATGACATCATATAACATCACGCCTCTTGTCCCCGAAGGGTCAGGCAGAGGTGTACTATGTACATGGTAGGTACACCCACATTTCGCCAATTATGTTTATTGAATATATAATTGCAGATTGCAATCCGCTTGGGACAACAATAAGAGCTATTGAAATTTTATTAGTGAATGAATATAAATGTAGACACATTAACTTAACGTTATACTAATATTGCAGGAAAGGTACAGACGCCAGAACATCAAGTTCAAGTACTTAACTAATTATTTTTTAAATCTCTATTTTAGTTTTCTTATTGTACCTTTTTATGTTATTTATTATATTATTATTAATAGGCTTTGTATGTATACACATCGTGGTACACATAGACATGGAAGATGGAGGTCTTTTGTTATAGGTATCGTATCTCCAAACTTAAAAGAAGGCTTCTAAAATGTATTTGTTAAAACCTGTGAATTACGAAATAAATAAGCTTATAACTTAGTATTCAAAGCATTATTATTATAATATCCGAAATTGTGAAAAGAATCTTTCTAGAGACTGGAACTTTTATATTAAGTATACTAATAACATATTGCTTCTTCCTGCTTAATATTCGTGATCTACCAACTCGTTGAGAAAACAAAGAGGAGTACCTACTACTACATAGAACGGTGATTGCGTATTCGATTGAATTCACGCAAACATGTATTTTGATGATCCTTACCTACACAATGTTATTCAATAACTCTGATTTGAGAAACAGTGCATGATGTATTCCAGAATATAAATGTAGGCGTAATAGTAAATCAATATCGATTATATAACAGACATGTGTGATGTGGTAGGTAGTTACGCATGTTATACGAGGATTGTAATTTCGGAGTAATAATCAAAAAGCGAATAGTTTGCAACATTTAGTGGTAAATTAACAACAAGATAAACTATTTCAATGTTGAAGTCGAACACTGGTTGTGAAATTATTAATGAATAATTATTTCGCGACTACCCAAACTAATAACAAGAGGAATTTATTGCTAAGTTCTAGTTTCTAAATACATAGGTACAAAAGGACAAAGTTAACTTAAGCCTCAAACCGTTAAATAATACTTTCCTAAATAGGTGCGTACTCCAAATTCAGTCACAAAGTGGCGATAAGAGACATTTATACTCAATGACTGTACTTAATAAAGAGTTCGTGCTTTTTCCAGTCCATTAGGTACAAGAAATTCTTTAAAGCTTTGTAGGCAACTGTGGGGAGAGTGTTGGATTGAGCCGTGTACGTCTAGTCGAGTGCCGGCTTGTGGCGAGGCACATCCAACGGTCGGGATCAGCCCGTATAATTGATTCTTGCGGGTATAATATATGAAGCGTCCAGATTGAGTACAAGATAAATTTTCTGTTGAATTTTTGGTAACGCAGTTGATAAAAAAGATTGCGAAGTTATCGAAAAACTGGCTGATTATTCACAGAATACATCGAAGGCTAAGCTACAATTGCTGCGGTCGGTTCGTGGATGGGTGACCGTCCATTACATATCGAGTTCCCCTCCACCCCCAGAAAGCACGTTAATCCATTGGCTGTCATTCGTAGGTCTTTGTTAGTCGTTAGGCGTGTCTCGTATCCTAGTCAGAAGCCCAAAAATCTGACAACCAACCAGTCTTACCAAGAGGTATCGTGCTACCCAGTAGCTGGGTTGTAGAGGTCAGATAGCTGCATCCGGTTAGGCTGGAAGCTGACCCCAACATAGTTGGGGAAAGGATAGGCAGAATGACACAGATATGCGACTAGGCTCAGCAAGTGCAAACACACTCGCGACTGGCATAAGTTTCAGTCTCCAAACGTAGGTACGCGTTGATGTGTGCGATTGTCAGTTTTCTTACTATTGGAGTCGATATTCTGTACGTATCTATTTCTGACAACTACGTATAGGTATTAGAATACCCTTACGGCAAGCAGGTAGGCAACCCTCTTGTGGCCGGAATAACAGGAACCCTTTTAGCGAGAGAAAATTGGGTTTCTTAGAACTCCGTTAAACCGTTACGACTCACGTATGGACATGAATTATAGTTTATTGAGAACCGCTAAATATTCTATTGGAGAAATGATTTTCTGTTCTAGGTGGAGGTAGAAAATGATGTGGCTATCAATAAACGGTGTAACAGTAGGTTCATTTTATCGTTTCTAAGAACATTAGCAATGGCATAGTCAAAATAAGTTTTGTTTTTCGAGTTCGAAAATGTCAGCAGAAACAAGGGCACTTTTGTATCATTTATATTTTTCGCATTTTCAGATGCATTTCCAGAAACTAGTCGCGATCACGAAACATAAATTGCGAGTTGTGCCGAGTGCGGACAAGATTTTTTAAACAATACAGGACGTTTCGTACTATATTGTTACAAGACAAGAAAAGGTGTCGGTGTAAAAATTCTCATATAAAATGTGGTAACGAGCAAATGTTTATTTACAGAGCCTCGTTAGACCTTTTCATATAAATAGCTGTCTTGTCGCTTCCATAAATATTTTAATTGCCTTTCATATTTTTATTCCTTTCTACACGTTTATTACTACGCTCTTATACCACATGAATAAAGAAATGGAACAGAGAGTAAGCTTTGTCCAACCCCGCTATGATACAACGTTTAACTACAAGTATGAGGCGCGTGTGTGCGTGCAGCTGGCGGCTTCGTCACGTACAAAGAGAAACCGGTTGCATCGGTCAGGTTTGCGCGTACGACTCGCGCGTTGTTTTTGTTGTTTCATATTTAGAAATTAGTAAAATATAATAGTGTTTTAAACTGCGTATTTAATACTTTTTTTATAGATATAAAAAAGCGTCAATATGGTTGTTGTGTAATACTAATAGGAATAAAAAACATTTTTTTTTAATTATCCCAATAGTAACTTGTATTATTATTTTTTGTAGATTTGAAGAAAACTCAACTCAATGGTTTTTTAGTAGCACTGAGTAAGTACCTAACTACCTTCTCGTAAACGGTGCGTTCAAGAGCAAAAATAACGACTGTTTGAGAATATTTTTTTACAATTAATGTCATAATATGATTGGTGTTTATGATCAAATCATAAACACCAATCATATCGCATTAATTGTATACGTAGGAAATTCCTAGCGACCTATAATTAGTGATTGAATAATTTTATTAAAAAATACACGTAAGCTGATTAAGGTTCTGTTTATTTCATTTTATCCTCCTGTGCCAACCTTACCATAATAGGAATAATATTATGCACGCTTGTTAGAAGCTTACCCTCTGTCCGTTCCTTTACTCTGTGCTTACGCTGTTCTAAAAATAAATGAAAAACTTTTATGATTTCACTACCTCATCTAGAGACACGGTGCTGTAAAGCCAAGTTCAGAATATAAATCGAGTGAAGAAAGAGGGCATATTGTATTTCATAGATACCCACTCAAACTAAAGCCAAGATTCCCGATATATGAAAATAAATATAGTTTACGTGAAATTTTAATACTATTTTTCTATACGTAGCTGGATTCCACTATTTCGAAGACAATAATTATGATGTGGGTAAACTTGTCAGATCATTTTCCAGCAGAGCATAACAAATGTGAGTTCTATTCGTATGCAGCTGTGTTCTAGAGTTCCTATTCAATACGCAACTGTGATTTCACGATCAGGGAACAGTTTCAGTAGTACACTTTTATTCTAGTTTGCGAGTACGAAAACATAAAACTGGAGCCGCTTCCGATTTTACATCCTGTGATTACTTCCTCACACACTGACTTATTAATTGTAAATTTTTTGTAGATTCGTCTATTTTTACAATGTTTGTGAATATGTGAACACCATGTATCTACCACATAATTAATTTATCTGTCGTTTACTCCACTTTAAATTCTTTTTACTTTATACAGTAATTTTATTCTAGGTGCATCGTCTTCACATATAATTATATAAATAATGTACCTATAAAAAATATTGTAAAACATTTTAAAACATTAACGGTGGAGTTTCTTGCCCATTCTTCTCCATACGAAAACTACCTTTGGGAAGGGGCGGTAGAATCAATACTATAGTATGTAAATTTTGACGTTCAAAAGTGCCTTCAAGGGCCTATTTGAAATAAATGATTTGACTTTGACTTTGACTTTGAATGTTTAATGTGTTCATCTTGGATTGTGTGCGTTCTCGGCGTAACGACTTTGCGAAACAAACGTGAAAGCCTTATCTTGCTTTATTCACAACCTTCGAGCTCATTTTTGTCGTTCAAATAATATTTACTTACAAAAAAACCGGTCAAGTGCGAGTTGAACTCGCGTGGAGAGGGTTCCGTACGATGAATATGTACCGCCGCGGCGCCGCCGGCCAGCAAGCCAAAGCTACGGTGGTGAGCGTTAAAACCACCTACTCCACAGCTCGCGGGCCGCCTATACCATGTTTTTTTTTTTTTTAATCTGACCCGTTGTTTGTAGTAACTAAAAAAACTATGTATGGTACCGAATTGTAGAGGGAAATTTCTGAATATTAGTATATAGACAAGATAGAATTCAACAATGGTGTTGAATTCTGTCTTGTCGTATATTCTTGAATACGTGGACTAACGCCGAGTGATAGAAGGTATTCCGATATTTCATTTTTTGATTTGTCCTTAAAATTTATATTGTAGTCTCCCGCTATGATAATCTTTTCGTGTGCACTGATAGAATTCTTAATGCATTCGACGGCAATGTTAAGCTGAATATCAATGTCATTCATATTACCAGTTGCCATATTATTTAATGTAGTAGCAAAATTCAGATCATCATAATTCATAAATCATTTATTTCTTTGCAAACATGGATAATTTTTACATTGATGTTTTATTATGAAAGTCCTCCATGTTCTACCGTCACAAAGGCATTCAAATCATGTTTAATTTATAACAATTTTTAATGAGAAGAAATTTAAAACATGCATTAAACGCACACTATGTAGACAAGCATTATAAGTTAGATGATTATATCGTAGATAACAAAACATACTTAATGTCAAATCGTTTGAATTACAGTCAATGTCAAATTAATATAAAAATGTCAAAAATAAATAATAAAATGTCAAATGGATCATCTCTCTGACGCATTATTTTGCTCATTAGAAAGAGGCTAAATGGTTCCCACAATGGTGCACGAGTTAAAACTGCCATCGGATTACGTCCTGTATTAGGCTGCATAAAATATAAGTAAAAATATTTTTTAAACAAGCTTTTATTAAACTAAAAAGAACTTTTTTTTTTTTTTACGTTCTACGGGGAAGCTCTGGGCCTGCATCTCACCTGATGGTAAGTGATGATCAGGCCGAAGGTGGAAGCGAACTTCATCCGGAATCCTCAACCACAGAGGAACTGGCTATCTTATCTCTAACTGCCGAAACACAACAATGCTGTTAACAATGTTGTTATGGCGACAGACTTAGATAAGATGGTGGTAGCTAGCCAGGCGGACTTAGAAAAAGCCCTACCACCAACCAAACCGAGCAGAAAATTTTGCTCCCACTGGGAATCGAACCCGGGACCTCTGGGTCAGAAACCGGTGGCTTAACCACTAGAGCACAGAGGCGGTTGAACTAAAAAGAACAAAATAAGAGTTACGTAAACAGATAAGTTTAATGTTTTCTTAAAAGATTGAGGCTTATCTTTGTTTAAGAAAACCGTTCACGCCTCAAGCTTTTGAAACAAATCAAATCCAAATGGCCGAAACACAACGGGGCTATCTTGTCTAGTTAAGGAGTTCGTATGGTGACCTTCCAGATCTCTCATGAGGGCCTGGACTACACCTTAGGCTACAGTACTTTGTGAGACAAAACCAACGACCGCAAACACAAAGAAACTAAACCAAACATAATAGTATCAATACTATTATGTTTGGTTGAGAAGTTTCTTTGATCACTTTTCAGCTCTATCATCAGGCCCTGGATGCTACTTTGGGCTATAGTTCTTGTCAGGACAAAACGAACCGGTCCAATTTCGATGGTACTGTCTCGTTTATTTTAGAAGTTCCTATGGTCATCTTCCGGCTCTATCATCAGACCCTAGTCCCATCTAGTTTATTAGCACAATACATATCCATATACAATATAAAATTTCGTGTCTGTACTGTGAACTATTCAGGAGTTCTCTCTTCTGAAGCCAATCCTGGATGCAGCAGTCAGATCATGGTGGACTTTAGAATGTTCTATCACAATTAAAGCATATATAATATTTCGTGTCTGTTATGTTAGCCGTTGAGGAGTTTCCTCGTCTGGAGCCAATCCTGGGTGCAGCAGCCAGATCATGGTGGAATTTAGAAAAGAATATCATAATTAAATGCATATATAAAACGTGTCTGTCCTGTGTACCGTTCAGGAGTTCCCTCGTCTCAAGTCAATCCTGGGTGCAGCAGCAAGGTCATTGTGAACTTTAGACCGGACCATGATAATTCAACCGTATATTAAATTTCGTGTCTGTACTGTTGATCATTGAAGAGTTCCCTCGCCTGAAGCCAATCCTGGGTGCAACAGCCAGATCTTAGTGACATTTAGAACAGACTATGATAATTAAAGCGTATATAAAATGTCTTGTTTGTGCTGTTGACCGTTGAGGAGTTCCCTCATCTGAAGCCAATCCTGGGGGCAGCAGCAAGATTATGGCTGAATTTAGAATAGTCTACCACAATTAAAGCGTACATTATATTTCGAGTTTGTACTGTGTACCGTTCAGGAGTTCCCTCATCTGAAGCGAATCTTTCGTGCTGCAGTCAGAGACTTTAGAACAGACTATCATAATTAAAGGGTACATAAAATTTCGTGCCTGCACTGTTGATCGTTGAGTCGCCTGAAGCCAATCCTGGGTGCAACAGCCATAAATGATGGAATGTAGACCGGACTATGATAATTAAAGCGTATATAAAATTTGCTGTTTGTACTGTTGACCGTTGAGGAGTTCCCTCGTCTGAAGACAATCCTGGATGTAGTAGCCAAATCATGGTAGAATTTAGAACAGACTGTTATAATTAAAGCTAATGTGTTAGCAGTGCTTGCCGAATGAAATGCTACAATAGTACTATGAAATCGGCAAACAGAATGCTTCGCGGAAGGTACGAGAAGTGACGGATGCCTCGCCTTAGTACACGTTGGGCGAGCCCGTTGAACGTGTACTTTAGTCGAACTAGCAGTAGCAATAAATTATCCCAAGAACTAACTTAACATTGTAGTTGAAAAACCTATTTTCCCATACATTCCAACAGCAAGTGTAAGTTTGTAAGCACAATATTGAGAGATTTACCATGTTATTTTAAGACCATAGACTTCTTATAGGTTTTCCTATAATCTATGAGTCAGGAACTATTCTCTGGATTTTTTTCATAATTTTAGGCTCAGTAGTTTCGGAGATAAGGGGGGGGGGGGAATGGTAAATTTTCATCTATTATCGTAAATATCTCAAAAAATATTTGTTTAAAAATTAGTTAAAAATAATATTTGAGATTCTTGTAACAATTCCTTTCATTTGATATATCACACGGTACAATTTGCAAAACTTTTTTTAAATATTTTCTTTTTTGCCCCCCAAAAGTGACCCCAATATTCAAAAATTATTTATTTTCGTTTCACATCCGTGTTTGGGTCACAGAAATACATAATTATGTATATCAAATTTCAAGTTAATCGGCCCATTAGATTCGGAGCAAATTGGCTGTGACAGACGGACAGACAGACAGACAGACACACGAGTGATCCTATAAGGGTTCCGTTTTTGCCTTTTGAGCTACGGAACCCTAACAAGCCTTGGAAATATAACATCGGTATGTTTTTCTTGCTGCTTATGTAGGTACTGCGAGTAAAATGTTAATCATTCACTGTATTGTGAGCTCGTAACGCATGATTAATGAGGTATCGTATCATAATAAGCCTACTAATGTTCCCACTGCTGGGACACAGGCCTCCTCTCTGTGAGAGGGAATGGGCTGTAATCTACCACGCGGGGGCCCAGTGCGGGTTGGTAGATGTCACAAGTCTTCGAATTTTTGGTTCTAAGACATGCTGGTTTCCTCACGATGTTTTGCTTCACCGTTTTGAGAGCAGTGGTGATGAAATTATTTACACAACGTAAACCGCCTGCTTGGGTTCGAACCCGCGACCTGCAACTCGTAAGTCGGGGCCGGTACCACTGGGCCACCACTGCTCTCAGGTATCATATGGAATCATTTAATGCCATAATTTAAAAGTGAATAATAATTATGAATAGATAACATAGGTAGGTACTCCTTATTTTTAACCGACTTCAAAAAGGAGGAGGTTCTCAATTCGTCTGTATGTTTTTTTTTTGTATGTTTGTTACGCGATTTCTCCGTCAATTGTGGACCGATTTTGAAAATTGTTTTTTTGTTTGAAAGGGTATGCTCCCGAGGTGGTCCCATATCAATTTTATTAACTTTACTTGGATAGTTTTTGAGTTAGCTTCAAGAATACATATTTTTCCCACTTAGTTTATGTGGATGATATAATGATAACTTCCAATCACTGTTATTTACATAGCAGGTTAGTGGTATTCGAATTTGTATGGGGTGGGACCACAACTAAAAAGTGCAAAATAAAAACTTTTTACAAAAAAAGAACAACCGACTTCCAAAAAAGACACTACAAAGTCAAAAATAACTTTAATTTCGGAAGTCGGTGGCAAAAAACGAAAGTTCAAAACCAAACACACCGACTTCCGAAATTAAAGTTATTTTTGACTTTGTAGTGTCTTTTTTGGAAGTCGGTTGTTCTTTTTTTGTAATAAAAAGTTTTTATTAATATAATCACCATCATCATCATCATATCAGCCGAAAGACGTCCACTGCTGGACATAGGCCTCCCCCAAGCACCGCCACTTCGACCGATTCTGTGCTTCCCGCATCCAGCGAATTCCTGCGGCCTTTACTAGGTCATCGGTCCATCTTGTGGGAGGCCTTCCAACGCTACGTCTTCCGGTACGTGGTCGCCACTCCAGAACCTTTCGGCCCCATCGGCCATCTGTTCTGCGAGCAATATGTCCTGCCCATTGCCACTTAAGTTTGGCAATTCTTCGGGCTATGTCGGTTACCTTGGTTCTCCTGCGGATCTCTTCATTTCTGATTCGATCACGTAGGGAAACTCCAAGCATAGCCCTCTCCATTGCTCTTTGGGTGACTTTTAGCCTTCTAATTAGGCCCATTGTGAGCGACCACGTTTCAGTGCCATAAGTCATCACTGGCAACACGCACTGGTCAAAGACTTTCGTCTTGAGACACTGTGGTATGTGGGACGAGAAGATATTGCGTAGCTTCCCGAACGCTGCCCAACCGAGTCGGATTCGACGATTGACCTCTTTCTCGAAGTTGGACCTACCTAGCTGAACAGTTTGTCCTAGGTAAACATACTCGTCTACAACTTCGAGCGTAGCGTCTCCGATCTTTATGAGGGCGGGTGTTACATGGGCATTTGACATGACCTTTGTCTTGTCCATGTTCATTTTAAGACCCACTCTTTTGGAGGCTCTACTGAGGTCATCGAGCATTATACTGAGGTCCTCCATGGTCTCAGCCATGATAACTATATCGTCGGCAAACCGAAGGTCAGTGATATAATCGCCATTGATGTTGATGCCTAGCCCTTTCCAGTCCAGAATCTTGAAGACATCCTCCAGTGCAGCGGTGAACAGTTTCGGAGAGATAACGTCTCCTTGTCTCACACCTCGCTGCAGAAGGATAGGTTTCGAGGTCTGGTCGTGGAGTCGGACTGACATAGTGGCGTCTTTGTATAGGCACTTTAACACCTCGATGTACCGATAGTCGATCTGGCACCGTTGAAGAGACTGCAGTACAGCCCATGTCTCGATCGAATCGAAGGCTTTCTCGTAATCCACGAACGCTAAGCAGAGAGGCAGGTTATACTCTTCGGTCTTCTGTATAACCTGCCGCAGCGTATGTATGTGGTCCACGGTGCTAAAGCCTTTACGGAATCCGGCTTGTTCGGGAGGCTGGAAGTCGTCAAACCTGCGCGCGAGACGGTTCGTGATGACTCTTGAAAACAGCTTGTAGACATGGGTCAGAAGTGTGATGGGCCTATAGTTCTTAAGCAGGGCATTGTCGCCCTTTTTAAAAAAGAGTACCACCACACCTCTGCTCCATGCCTGTGGCGTTTTACCCTCGAGTATGACGGAATTGAACAGCTTCTGGAGGGCCTTTAGAACGGGTTTCCCACCGGCCTTTAAGAGTTCGGCCGTAATTCCGTCATCACCCGGCGCCTTGTTGTTTTTAAGTTGCTTTAGAGCCATCCTAATCTCGTACAAGCTGACGTCCGGGATATCTTCGGTATAATGTCGGGTTAATCTAGCTCTTGGGTCGTTTGCCAGATTCGTAACGGGGTTACTGGATGACGTGTATAACTGTCCATAGAACCTCTCGATCTCTCTCAATACTTCAGGTTTGGCGGATACGATCCTGCCATCATCGGTCTTCAGCTTTGCAAGCTGGCTCTGCCCAATAGACAGATCTCTTGCAAAGACCTTGGAGCCCTTATTCCGCTCTATCGCGTCCTTAATGCGGTCCGTACTAAAGCGACGAAGGTCGCTTTTTAAGGACTTAGAGATCCGTCTATTGAGCTGCCGGTACTTGAACGCATCGTCTGAAGACTGGAGGATCATCTCGCGCCTCTCCTTCATGAGCTGTATAGTAGGATCAGAGAGCCTCTTGTTTCTATTTGTACGACGGGTCTTAAAGATCTTGGACCCGACCGTATGGACAGTTTCCACGAACCCATCGTTAAAATCGTCCACGGAGCTCCCTAGGCACTCGAAACGATTCTGAAGTTCGAGCTGAAAGCTCTCGGGGTTTTGGACTTGGATCGGTGCTGGACGGAGCGTAGACTTCACCAGTCGAGATCTTTCCAGCTTAATATTTAAGTTCAATGTGCCTCTTACCATGCGGTGATCGCTTCCGGTTTTCACCGCGTTGATCACAGAGACATCATTGAATACTTGCTTCTTCGTCGACATAATGAAGTCAATCTCATTTTTTGTTGCACCATCAGGGCTCTGCCAGGTCCACTTTCTGTGCTCACGTTTTCTGAAGAAGGAGTTCATCATAAAGAGGCCTTCCTTCTCCATAAAACTGGCCAGTAGGTGACCCCGGTGGTTCCGACGTCCAACTCCAAATTGCCCCACTCGCAGCTCATCATCATTTCGTTTGCCCAGTTTCGCGTTGAAGTCCCCCATGACAACGGTGAAGTGAGTTTTAGAGGCATGCATGGCTCTAGAAATATCCTCATACATGGTCTCCACCTCATCGTCGGGGTGTGACGAGGTCGGGGCGTAAACCTGTACGACCTTCAGCGAATATCTTGCGGATATTCTGAGTATAAGGTACGCCACCCTGGTCGACACACTCTCGATCTTCACTACGTTGCTCACAAGGGACTTGTGGACGATAAACCCGACACCACCCTGGGACTGCTGGTCGCCCTCCCGGAAATAGAGCAAGTTTCCGGATTTAAGGATTATCGAGTCCTCCCCCTCTCTTCGGACTTCGGATAATCCTATTATACCCCATCGTAACCTGCTCAATTCTTCCTCGAGTTCGATGATCTTCTCGTCGGTCCGGAGTGTACGCGTGTTATAAGTTGCCAGGTCCAGTTTCCGGTGGTTGTGGTAGCCGGATTAATATAATATTAATTGAAAATTATAACGCCATTGATATTAACTTTTGATGAATTTCACGGCAAATATAGTAAAATACTTTGCATAAATTGCAACTTAGTTTATTTTATAAGAATCTACAGCAGGCTGAAACAGTGTTCTTCAAAGATAGGTCGCAATTTTTGATGCTCCATTGCATCCGACTTGCTTCTTGTGGTCGTCGACTCGTCGCTACATCAGTTCATGGTAAGTTTCATGCTGTTTGCCTATTCAAGGACTGCACACAACGATCCTTCTAAAAAGAGTATAATATGTCATACATAACACTCTATGCGTGCAGATAAATTCAGTTTTTCTATAGGAAGTGTATAGAATGCCGCAAGAATTCTTGCGGCACTCTAGTGGCGCTGCCTCTGCCCGGCTAAAGTGTCGTAGGCACTGCATTGCATTGTCACTGTCACTTATGTTAGAATTTAGTTAATATTATGTTATCTAGGTTATTGATTTTAGAAGTGTAGATCTATTAATTATTGTTGTGTTGGTATGACAGTCATTTTTACGTTGGATATGACTGTCATCTTATACTACTAGATGGCGTTACTTGAGGTGTATATAATATCTATTTTAGCTAAACATAGATTTAATATTTTAAAGTTTTAAATCAATTAATTCTTGTATGCTATTTAATATTTTCATCGAGGTGTTAAAGTGCCTATACAAAGACGCCACTAAGTCAGTCCGACTCCACGACCAGACCTCGAAACTTATCCTTCTGCAGCGAGGTGTGAGACAAGGAGACGTTATCTCTCCGAAACTGTTCACCGCTGCACTGGAGGACGTCTTCAAGGTTCTGGACTGGAAAGGGCTAGGCATCAACATCAATGGCGAGTATATCAATAACCTTCGGTTTGCCGACGATATAGTTATCATGGCTGAGACCATGGAGGACCTCAGTATAATTTTCGATGACCTCAGTAGAGCCTCCAAAAGAGTGGGTCTTAAAATGAACATGGACAAGACAAAGGTCATGTCAAATGCCCATGTAACACCCGCCCTCATAAAGATCGGAGACGCTACGCTCGAAGTTGTAGACGAGTATGTTTACCTAGGACAAACTGTCCAGCTAGGTAGGTCCAACTTCGAGAAAGAGGTCAATCGTCGAATCCGACTCGGCTGGGCAGCGTTCGGGAAGCTACGCAATATCTTCTCGTCCCACATACCACAGTGTCTCAAGACGAAAGTCTTTGACCAGTGCGTGTTGCCAGTGATGACTTATGGCACTGAAACGTGGTCGCTCACAATGGGCCTTATCAGAAGGCTAAAAGTCACCCAAAGAGCAATGGAGAGGGCTATGCTTGGAGTTTCCCTACGTGATCGAATCAGAAATGAAGAGATCCGCAGGAGAACCAAGGTAACAGACATAGCCCGAAGAATTGTCAAACTTAAGTGGCAATGGGCAGGACATATTGCTCGCAGAACAGATGGCCGATGGGGCCGAAAGGTTCTGTGGCGACCACGTACTGGAAGACGTAGCGTCGGAAGGCCTCCCACAAGATGGACCGATGACTTAGTAAAGGCCGCAGGAGTTCGGTGGATGCGGGAAGCACAGAATCGGTCGAAGTGGCGGTGCTTGGGGGAGGCCTATGTCCAGCAGTGGACGTCTTTTGGCTGATATGATGATGATGATGATGATTAAATATTTTAAAGAATTGTAGAATTGTTTTCGATGATATTTGAGAAATAAATTAATAATACTGTTTTACCAAACGAGGTGGCGTGCTACATCCGGTCCCCACTCTTGTTGGCTGCCGGCGTAGCGCGTTAGCTCTTTGAGTCAGTCTGGTGTTAACCGTGTTACAAGTAACTTGATTAAAAGTGTTAAGTAAGTGTGACTAAAAGTGAGTTTTATTTGAGTGTTCCCACACTTGTTATTTTGTTTGATTGTTGAGGTTAATTTCTTTCATCTATAGCCGGCTAAACTTAAGTGCCATAATCCCTTGGCTTAGCAAATGAAAATAAATATAAAGTGCAGGTAGCGGCACTTTAAATATATTTTATATAGCATAGGATTAGTAAAGTGTAACATACGCCGGTACTACCGGTGAGGGAAATGGGGTGATTACTAGCAATAATAAAAGTTTTTTTTTTTGTTACGATATTTCGCTTTTATTTTTCAAAAATATTTTTGTAACAGAGCGCGTCTGCAAGGGAACAAGTTAGTCCGACGCCATCTGGTTCTACCTGTAACACCTTCACAAAGCTGTCGACAACCACCATGGAGAAACGCTTCGCTCGGTACCCGCCAAGTGGCATGAGGTTCATACCGAGGCCTAACGAGTAGATGAAGGAACCGGTGGGGTCTGCTAGCATGCGGATCTTTGTTTTTGTTTTTTGCTGTTGCGCCCAAGCACGCATGACGTAGGCATCATTGACTGAAATGCATATGATCTCATGAATTCCGTTTTTCTTCATGTCATCAGCAGCCTTCAAGTAACCCGGCACGTGGGTTTTCGAGCAGCCAGGAGAAAAAGCACCAGACACGCCGAATATGACAACATTCTTTCCACACACAAAATTAGGCATTTGTATTACATTGGTGGGGAAATCCTCGTACAAGTCACAACACGGCAGCGGGTCACCCACTCGTATGGTTGAGGGTAGCCTGTGACAGCTGCGACCGCATTGCTTTACTATTTTTCTTGCTGCATCACGAATTAAAAAATTTGTGGAGGGAAACATTTTTCTGTCGGCTATTATTGTTTTAACAAATTATTCGAATAAAAATCATACTTCACTAATAAAACTATGTAAAAAAATTACTTGACAGATGAATGACGCAAAATCGTCTTTAGCACAGAACATAATATATACTTTACGAGATACTGCGTCTTTAGTCTTTAAAAGTGGCCTGTATTCAATTATAAAGACGGCCACGGACGACCGAGTTTGGGCACAAGCTACTCTTTCCATTCCTTTAGGAGGCCTCGGCATCTGCATTTAGTAGTAGTTTACCGGCTTTCATATCCTTGGTCCACGGCACAGAGAAATTAATCAGGAAAATTCTAGCCTCCACACTGAAAAATTTTGATGCGCCGTGCTGTGCTTCACCGAAGCTATGAACGCCTAAAGACTCGCTTGCCCCCGAACTCAGATCTACCCGATTATCCATCTTCCCAAAGACGATGGAATGAGTGGAATGAGTCGGTCTGCAGAGTAGTACAGAATTTACTTAAAATGTTTGTTACAATAACAAAAAAAAAATATATTTTATTTTTATCGAAATCTCCGTGGACGATTTTGTTTAATTTTCTAACCTACTTGTAATACCTCATCTGGTCGACAAATACTCCATACAAACATATCTGTTAATATTTTTTTCAAGTAATTGAATGAAAATGTTTTCTTAAAAAAAAAATCTGCATCCGCGACATGTCCGTCCCCGAGTAGCGCAAAATAACACGAATATTTATTTTGTTTACCAGTATTTTAAAGATAATTTTTATAAGTACATTGTGTACTAGGGTTATTCCTACAGAAATTGAAGCTTATTTTATTGCTTAAGGTAACTTTTTTTATTTTTTTTTTGTATATAATATAAAAAAGGTAGCATTCCGTTCTTAGCGACCGCGACGCGCAATCGCGACACGCGTCCGCGACTGGGTCGCGTGACCTACTGCTTAGTATTTTGACGGGACTTGACGAGACGGGATATTCCCACGGAAAAATTGGGATTAAAAGGAAAAACACATTTACGCGGATGAAAGCTCGGGACGCAGCTAGTATGAAACCGCGGGACGCAGCTAGTATATAATATATATGTATCTAAAAATAAATAAAATCTGTCAAGTGCGAGTCGGACTCGCACACGAAGGGTTCCATACCATGTCGTACAAGATTTTCGTAAAGGTAACAACAGAGGCGCTATAAAAAAACAAAGATTTGTAAAGAAATTGTCTAATTTTAATGAGAAAATGTTGTTGTGTTAAAATATAGGTGTAGGAGTATATTTCATTTATTTTAAGAGAAAAATATAAGTAACTTTATCCAGTAACATGCATTAACTAAAGTCAAAGTTATTTATTTGCTACTAACATAGTATTGGTAGGTATAAATAGGTATATATGGTAGGTAAGCAGGTAGATATGTAGGGTAGGTAGGGTAGGTTAGGTACCTACCTACCCTGGTAAAAGCCAACTCCCACGGTGCGCCATATCGCGGACGCGCACCAGCCCGCACGAGGACGCACCGCCACGCACGCGTACAACGCGCGTCTGCGCTACCACGCACGCTAGGTTTCCCACGGTGCGTCGTGCGCGTGCGTCCGCGATATGGCGCACCGTCGGAGGGCAGCTTAAGAAGGGTAGGGTAGGTAGGTAGGGTAGGTAATTAGGTAGAAATAGGTAATTAGGAAAGGTAGATGCGCCGTAGATAAGTAATTAGTGCTAACCGTGCGAAGCCAGGCCGGGTAAAGCTAGTTACTTATAAATAAAAGGATTTCTCTTGCTACATCAGACTATATTGTACAAAATAGAATGTAAGTAGTACGCCAAATTTTAATTATAACTGTGCGTTTGCACTGGCGAAACATTCACAACAAAACATGTTGGAATCTCTATTTTCTGTCAATTTTTCATACAATGTTTGACAGGAACTAGAGATTTCAACATGTTTTGTCGTGATGTTTCGCCAGTGCAAACGCACGGGTCAATACAGGTATTTATTTACGTTATTTTTGATAGTCATACAGAAATCTATTATTTCTTACTTATTATTTTTACACATCCCATCGGACTATGAGAGTGAGGGAAGAGAGAGTGCACTCGTGTCTGCGCACACACTTGTGCACTATAATATCTCCCGCGCCGAAGGCCAGTCTCCGTTGAGATTGGCCGCCATGACCGAATATTTTTACACCAATAATTTTTCTCAATATGAAATTGTATCCACAACGGTTTAAGCTAGGTAACTGAATAGTACACTGTATGTGCCAGCATTCATTTCAATGTTACTGAATATATTGTCTATTGGAGTGTAGTTTTAACACGAGGTACACACATCAACACCGTCTAGGGATACTTTGAAAAAAGTCGATAAAGTTCTTAAACTCAAAAAATACTGGCCGGTTTTAAAATCTTGTGAAGAAAGTTTATTTTGTAGACCTTTTTGGATGATCGAAATTTAAATGATCAAAATAGTATATGCTGCCATGATAGTAGGTACTTACTAATTCCATGTCATTACTCCGACTATTAAATAGTTATCTGTGGAATTTATATCGCATAATATTAGCATGGAATACAAAATTATTACTTTAAGTTGCAGAAAATCGCCCATATTATATAAAATACGTTATGAATCGGCGTTTTTAGTATTTGTTGATTATAAACAGTATATGTTACATGATACACACAAGTTTCAAATTCCTAATTTGTTTAGTTGTTGAGATAGAGCTCGTACAAAAATGGTCTAAAACAGACAACTTCTACGGCCCCCTAATTCATCATTTTTGAAGATAAAAACAAATAAAAATTATATTTATTCTCTACTCGATGAGCTCTAGAAAATGATACCCCACATGCCAGGGTCAGATAATTTTTTTTTCAAAATTTTATTTTATTATATGGCGACCCCCCTTTATTTTTTAATTTTATTATTTGTTGCTCTTACGGCAATAGAAATGCTCAATCTGTGAAATTTTCAACTGCCTACCTATTACGGTTCATGAGATAGAGCTCGCTGACAGACAGACGGACAGCGGAGGCTTATGAATAGGGTTCCGTTTGTCACCCTTCGGGTACGGAACCCTAAAAAAGAGCAAATAAAATCACACAACTGACAAATGACAACCGAATTTTCTTGTTGACCGTTTTTACCCGTGGGCGGTGAAGCCAAAAAAGGAGGTATGTGTTTGAGTGTTATATGTATGTATGTGTGTGTGTATGTATGTATAGGTCTCTATGTTCCCTCGTAAACTACTAAACGGCGGAACCGATTTTGATGAATGACTTTCTCCGATTATTATAAATTGCATTGGTGACCTTAATATAATTTACAACAGTGAAAATATCATCATCTAGTGAGAATGGAGACCCTAATTTGCAGATGGAAGAGAAAGGAAAATAAATAATTTTTAATAAATAATTATTATTTTATTTACTATTTTATTTTCTCGCAATCGTAGTGAAAAGTAGAGTGTAACACACGGCGCTAAAAACCCATTATACCTCGGTTTCTGTTTACTCCCTCGCTAAAGCTCGGGAGTAAAACTACCTCGTTATAATGGGTCATTTTAGCTCCTTGTATAACAATCTACTATTTTTAATCAAATGATGATGATGTTTGGTATCAAATGAAAGGGCTTGACGAGCACATTACAAATATGTATATATATTATATTTTATATGTTTAAATTGTTGAAAACATGCAAAAGTAAGACTGTGCTACGTACGGCGGCGCGGCTGTAAAATTAATACCTGCTATACAAAAAGAATAAAGCGGCTCTGCAAATACTTTATTACGAAATTATAACCCCAAAACAAATCAAATAAAAAACAAGTTTAAAAACTAAAACCCGACTACTGAAAAATCACGCTCTAAAAAGTATAAAACAAGAAAATATTTCGGACAGAAATCAAGACATAGCATAGGTACAAAAATGGTCAAAGTAAAGCCGTAGTCGCATGCCTG
Source organism: Conistra vaccinii (assembly GCA_948150665.1). NCBI lineage: Eukaryota > Metazoa > Arthropoda > Insecta > Lepidoptera > Noctuidae > Conistra > Conistra vaccinii. The sequence goes on along the minus strand of OX411323.1, from coordinate 8,740,093 downwards.
TCGGCTACAAAATTATAATGGCATGCGACTACGGTTTTACTGTGACCATTTTTGTACCTATGCTATGTCTTGATTTTTGTCCGAAATATTTTCTTGTTTTATACTTTTTAGAGCGTGATTTTTTCTCTATGTAGTATTTTTTTCTGGAAGTCGGTTGTTTTTTTTGTAAAAAGTTTTTTCTATATACTTAGTGTCAGTGTGTAGTGCTCGACTAATAGTCGAACACTATTTAGAAAATAACGACCCAATTGATAAGGCCTAGTTCCAGAACGTTCACGTTCAACATTTGTGAAGTAGTTCTCGGGGGGTGAAGCGATTAAAAGGCGGTCGCGAACGGAACGCTCTCAAGTGATCACTTCACTTCCCAACGATTTTTTTTATTGATATGTGGGTGTATTTCCGTCGTTCATGAGACAAAAAACAGCTTTTGTTGGAATACATTTATTAAGTAATAAAGATCCAAAGAATAAATTAAAGAAAATTGTCTTTGTTCTTGTAAACTTTAGTTCTCTGCTTCTGTGGCGTGAAATAAGTTTATAAAGGTTTCGCCGGGAAACTACTTGAGACCGGGATTACATCATGGTCATCTTAATGCCTTATTAAAGAATCTATGCCCTATATTATACATACGAAAGTGTTTGTTATTATTTCACGCAGCAACAGACCTTCATGATTTTTTTGCACATTGATAGTTTAACCTGAGACTGAACTGAACCTGACGTCTATTAAAGGCACAAATGTGGAATAGACCACGGGAGCGAAGCCGCGGGTAAGAGGTAGTCTGTTATATTTACCTATTCAAGATACAAAAACCACTTATCTCTATTAATCCATGTTAACGTGGTCATTTTCACATCGACCGGTCTTGGGTTCCCACAGCCTTCACTTCACAAGATCAGCGGTCCACCTTGTGGCCACGCTTAGGGGAGGCTTATGTCCAGCAGCGGACGCCTGCGGCTGAAATGATGATGATGATATTCACATAAGTAATACCGATCAGGGGACTAGGGTTCAAAGCGCAGGGGGTAAGTCGAACCGGTACGAATAGGTTGGTTTTACATTGATTAAAATCATAAATTAATGAAACTTAGGTACTTATCCATGAAATGAGTTTCCAGTCTATGCGTCATGCAATACTGTGCCACTGCCGACGTGCCTAGCTTCACAAAATGCATCTCATTTTTATCTCTAGACGCTAATGTCATTCGTATTCCTAGCGCGTCTGCAACAGCATAATGACGTATGCACATTATAGTCATTATTAAAATGTAGTTGCGTAGGAAGTATGTAATATCACGTCTAACTCTTGCCCTGGATATTGGATATTGATATATTCGTATTATATGTTCGGTTTTCAGTTGCTTGTGGTTAAGTAATAACAGACGCACGGGTCAATCGTTCAGGTTAAGCTACGCTTGCCGCGGTTGCTTCGTGGATTGGTGACCATCTTTACATACCAAGACCCCTCCGTGCCTTGGTCCCGGCTGTCATTCGTGAATCTTTGACAGTCGTTACGAGTAGTCAGAAGCCCGAAAGTCTGACAGCCAGTCTTACCAAGGGGTATCGTATTACCCAGTAACTGGGTTGTGGAGGTCAGATAGGCAGTCGCTCCATGTAAAATACTGGTATTCAGCTGCATCCGGTTAGACTGGAAGGCGACCCCAACATAGTTGGGAAAAGGCTAGGCAGATGATGATAATTATGTTCGGTTTTCAGTGTACCTAATCAGATGAGGTTGAATCAATAGAGCAGTGGTAGCACAGTGATAACGGCTCTGACTTAGAAGTTGTAGGTCGTTGGCTCGAACCCAGACAAGTGCTTTACTTTGTGTAAATAATTTAATCACCACTGCTCTCAAAACGGTGAAGGAAAACTTCGTGAGGTAACCGGCATGTCCTAGAACCAAAAAAATACGACAAGACATCTACCAACCCACACTGGGCTCGCGTGGTAGATTACGGCTCACTCCCTCACGAAGAGACGAGACCTGCTGTGACCCAGCAGTGGGAACATTATTAGGCTGATTATGTATGTTACGTATGAATTAATATTTAATATAGAATATACCTAATACAAACTTTGCTGTAAGAAGCGAAGTAGGTAGGTATGTAGTTACAGTAAATTTGATATAGGTACTAGCTTTAATTAGTTATTGCCTACAGCTTATTCACGAATTATCCAGCCTACGCGAGTATAATGTAGGTTTCTATAATTACCTACTATTTCAACGTTATAAACTGCCATTACCGCAGCAATACATCACATTACGAAGCTTAATTAATGTTCTAATACATAATGTAGCTATGTTATTGTGTAAGTAGGTCCGGTACAGGGAATAGTTGGCCTGTTAGTTGTGACGTCATCGCGTCTATGAGCTAACTTTGTGTGCGGCATGTTAGTTAGGCTGCAGTACAAAGATGAGCGAACAAACAACGGGCTTGTTGGTTTAATGTCAAAGGGGAGCAGGATTTAATATGTTTATAGGTCCCATGGAAATAGACAGAGTTTGAAGAGCAGACGATCAAGAGGTTTTGACGATTTGAATATTAGGTAATACCTACATAAAATCGCGTGATCGCTGAATAAAAACCTCTTCGTTCTTGTTAAGGCATCTTCATTATGAAGTCAAACCATGTAGGTCTCATATTGTGGCCACCAACCCGTTCCACTTTGTTAAACTTTGTTCGAAGAGAATCGATTTCTTATAATGGGTCTCGACTCTCGACCAACTTAGCTGGTTACGTAAAAGTATGATGATTACATCTCATCTCATCTTGTCTTTTGTGTTGCGTAATGTAAAGTATACTATTATTATTTAGATTTTTTTTTTTCTAACTGGACAGACAGAGCCAGTGCTGCTGGGGAGTTTGTTCCGCCACTTCTTCCCAGCTAAAGCACTAGGAAGTGGTGAATGGTGGGCATTTTGGAGGCTGTCTTATGGAATTTTGACATTCGAAAAGTGCTGATTCACAGCATAGTTTGTATTGACTTTTAAATTTTGTGAACTATATTTCTCATAAAACTCTAACTGCGCGATGCAGGAATTGTGTGACGTCATGTCTTTTTGCTGCGTAGTTCGTATGTAGCGGTGTAACCGCTACAAACTAAAGGCTGCAAACAGTGCTTCTACGTTAATATAGCTACAGGTCGGACCAACCAAACATTCCAGAATTTGCTTAGCTCAGACTAAGTTTTTGGCAGCGTGCTTCTAGTGTTTATTACAACTTATCTTTGTTTGATTTTCTCGGTTCTGTATCTAAATGGCGGATCTCTACGTAATAATTCGTAAATGTTGCGAACTTATCTAATAATAATATAATAATAATAGAATATTCTATCTATCTATCTATCTAATATTGTTAAGTTCCAAGCAAAATCGAGTTTATTCTCGCTGTTGGCAGGTTTGCTTTACTCATAAACGCAAAATAATAATAAACATATTTTATTACAAAACTCTTCACTGGCAACTTTTTCCTGTTACTAAGTAGAAAATCTCCATCGACAAAAAAGTTATAAGTTCGTTACAGTCCCAATGGATTGAACTTTTTCTGCGCTATTCATTTATTGTCTGTACCTGTTGTAAGGCGGATTGTGCTTCCGGGACAAAGTGACGCAAGCTGCTCTGTAGGTCTCCATGAAAACAGAACATTGAGGTTGCGGGAAAGTCCGAAAAGGTTACGGTAGCCCGTGGCAACGTGCAGGCAACTGAAGGAACACGGGTGGGTTTTAATCAGTAAGAGTCTGACATGCCCTCCCGTTCCGCCCAGAGCGGAGAAGTTATTTCATAATTTCCCACACAAAAAAAAGTTGTAACTATTTGATATTTTTTCTATAAAAATTTCGGGAGAGTTGTACTCCACAGTTAGACATTGTACATCCAAAGTTAAACATGATATCGATTTGTTTCATTATTAATATTGTCTGTGCGGAAACAGAATACTATAATAACAAGCAATTAAAAAGTTATGAGTCTGCAAAGATTCGTTTTTCTTGCAAATTTTTACGCAACTCTGGGCGTAAATAAGTAATAAAAGAAGTGTAAAATCAAAGTCAGCACCGACACAGCTCATTTATAAAAAAGTTCAATAAACTTTATTTGTAATTGATTTATGCAGTGGTTTTTGCACATAGATATCCGTGTTTTTGCATGAAATTCGATTTTCTAAAGGACTCCCTAAATAAAATATTGAATCCATATGAATCGGCGTTTTTAATACATTACATAATACAGTTTGTGGTACATGATATACAGAAGTTTCAAATTCCTTACTTGTTCAGTTGTTGCGATAGAGCTGGTACAAAAATGGTCTAAAACTGACAACTTTCCAGCCTAAAAAAAAAAATTGTTCTCTTCTCGATGATTTCTAGACTATGACACCCCACATCCCAGGGTACGATTTTTTTTTAAATCTAAAGTTTATTGTATGATAACCCCTTTAATTTTAAATTAAATGTTTATCATTTGTTGTTATAGAGGCCATAGAAATTACAACAAAATACAAAATTACACAACCGTAATTAGACAGTTGACAATTTCACACAATTTGTCAAAAATTTCAACTGTGTAATTACAGTTCATGAGCTACAGCCCGCTGACAGACAGTAGGACGGACAGCGGAGACTAAGTACCTAATAATGTTTCGTTTGGCATCCTCCGGGAACGGAACCCTAAAAATTATATTAGGTACAATCTTTCTGTATCTGAGAGCGCTTCAGCGCTCAGTTTTTCCACTTACACAAATCGTTATCGGTCTACAGATAAAATTCATTGGACTATACTATACATAGATTTAATAAATATACCTTCGTTTGTAAGACAGTACTTACTTAGTTTGATAAAATATTGCAAATTGCTTTGGCTCGGGAAAATATTTATGTAGATAAGCGGAAATCGCTATTTCAATATTTTTTCGTAGTCGAGTTTTTCTCTATCAAGGGTTTCCTATAAACGAAAACAAACTTTGAGATACGAAACCAATCCGGTAATTGATTAAAAAGTAATCGGAATTTTAAACTGACCGAGTGACGTTACATGATATTAAACTTTAGACTGCTGGTTTTAAAGTAAAAAATTGAGCAAAAAAATATTTTTGATGCAAACTTGGCTGTTTAATGTTAATGATTTTTCGCGGAGATATTTTCCCATGAGAGCATCCAATCAGTGAATATGTATATGGTTCGTTAGTATACAGGGGATATGGTATCAAATCAGAAGTGTCAATATTTTGTTCATTAGTAGTATTTTAACAGACTGTTTTTTCGGGTCCGTATAAAATATTAGAGATATATCGCATGGACACTTATTCCAAGAGTTAAAAAAATAGTATAATGTTATTCATTTATCATGAAAGTTACTTTAAATTCAGAGTAGAAAGCATTATGCTGGCAGATAGCAGAATCCTTTTAACCGCGTAGTTAGCTAATCTATGTTAATTTTATTCTACGTTTTAAAATATTAATACCTAGTAAACTGTACGTGTTTGGTACAGAGTGACTCTGGTGTGGGATAGCACGATTTTTCAGTAAAAAATGTTACAGTTCAGGAATTATATAGTACCTAGACTATGTCAGGATTATATTTTTTTAAGTGTATAGCAATGCCCATAAAACACACTAGCTAAATTGCTAAATAAAACTAAAACATTTTGTTTATTCACTAAAACCTAATCTAGCATGTATTTCTGGATAATCTCACATCCAACTATTTTATGTATTTAAAATGCCGGCCGTTAATATGATCATTAGGCTGCCCTTTAATATGATCGAACAACATACAAACACACATCATTTGTCAGCTTTTATTTTAATAGAATCTGACATACTTCATGTCACACATATGACATGATGACATGACATGATGTGTGTAACTTGTGAGTTCGACAAACAACTTCAACTGAAAGCTACTTTAGTACCTTCACCTATTCTGAATGTTACAAACGCCACAGACGTCGAGTAAGAAGCGTACGCGTCACTTGACTCACTTGATATAAAATGTAAAAGTTGTCTGAAGTAGCAAGTCGTTAGCGCGACAGTGACGTGATCTTAAATCAACTTTGTACCGGCGCCGGCGTCGGCGGCACGGAGCAGGCAATTTGTTGAATCTAGTGCAAGTTTGTTGGCTAGAACCCAACTCCGCAAACAAACAGTTGCTTACGAACTACCTAAATAAAACTTCGCTCTCGTTGATCGCATGGTGCTTCTCAAAATTGTATTTCGTTCACCTCAATTTCAGCTAGACGCAGATGTTTCGTATCGGCTTTCAAGTATTTACATGTATCCAATTTCACAAATAAAAGTGATTTTGGCATATTGTATAACCGACATCAGTACCTATTCTGTTTAGAAATAAACCCTTGTATTGCAATACTGTGATCACCTGTGGAGTCACATAAAATTACTGGCAGTTTGCCAGCAGGCGACACCCCGCGGGGTGCGACTACCTCCCACAACAATCAATTACCTAGTTACCTGACCCAGAAATAATTTTGCAGGAAACTATTAATTTTACACTTGCGTATTAAAACCTAATTGGCTATTAGCATGAGCGTACGAAAATTATGTCAGCATTTAATTTTGTTTATGGAAATTAACACATATTCGGGCTTATTAACATACCGGATAAACTGTGTGCAATCAACTGAGATGAGAGCAGACTGGCTTTAGTCAGTCAGTTAGTAAAATAGATTTCATTCGGTATACCGTATAATTTATTTTATCATACCTACATTTCGTAACGATCAAGTTTAGTCAGTGAAGTAAGTGTCATTTGAACCCTCTTTTCGTAATAAAAGACAAATGGAAAGAAAATAACAAGGCTCTCAAGATATCATTTTACTCCGAGACGAAAACTTAGTAGAGTATCAGAAAAAACATTTCTTTTTCCAGAACTTTTATCTGCGTGTAAGTCAGACAATCTGTATAAATGATCGAATGAAGGGTGTTAATAAAACTGGCAAATAATTCCATTAAATGTTATAATTCAAGAACAACGGAAAGCACTAACTGGATATATGCATTTACCGCATATTAAACTGCTGCAATATATGTAGCTACAACATAATCTCACTACAACCGTAGCTATTTATGATAAATGTATCTATACAAGGTGCTTTTGCAGAGAACGTGTATTTAAAAAAAAATCCGTTTGTTTATTTTGGTACAAGAATACGTAACATACCAACCATATTATGCCAACATCAGTAACGAAGTGAAGTATTTATAATGTATTCAGCAAAGGATGAAATAATATACGCGTACACTGTGGGCATTCGGCTCAATTTAAAGGTCCAAACTCCATGCCTAAGTTAAAGTTACAGCGTACTACACCTACATTCATTAAAAAATTAAAGCACTAAGCTCCGAGCTACAATCAGTAGCTACTGCAGTACGAGTTTCATGTTCACAAAGGCCTTTGCTTCAGAGAGATACACTCACTCTCGTGAACTCCGGAGCAATGAACAGCTTTACGTGTAACGAACGTTTCGTGAATAGAAGCAGCTTAATGTTTATTCTACAGTGTCGTCTGAAGACCCCTTTATGCTTCCGAATAAAAATGTCAAGACGTAATTTATGACGGAATTTAATGGCTATTTCACACAATATATCATGTTGACCACAGAACACATTACTCCTAGGGGAGTGTTAGACTGCACATCTGACACTTCCTTATACACGAGTGCCTCATCAAAGTTATATTTCAAGGGTCGTTGAATAATGTTCTACACGAGTTTTTATGAGGAGGCCATAAAAAAGTTTAACTGCTCAATTTTATGAAACACAGTCAAATCTCCTCGATATTAACAGTTGTATGTTCGTAAATTAGGAGGAGCTCGTGGCTAAGTAATAACAAGCCGCACGGATCGATCCATCAGGTTAAGCTACGCTTGCCAGGGCTGGTCAGTGGATGGGTGACCATCTTCACATACCGAGACTCCTCCGTGCCTCGGAAAGCACGTTAAGCCGTTGGTCCCGGCTGTCATTTGTGGATCTTTGACAGTCGTTACGAGTCGTCAGAAGCCCGAAAGTCTGACACCAGTCTTACCAAGGGGTATCGTATTACCCAGTTACTGGGTTGTGGAGGTCAGATAGGCAGTCGCTCCATGTAAAATACTGGTATTCAGCTGCAACCGGTAAGACTGAAAGCCGACCCCAAGATAGTTGGGAAAAAGGCTAGGAAGATTGAAGATTGATTGTTCGTAAATTACAAACTCGCAATATTCCTTATGACATCGTTTTCAGTGGTTTTAATCAATATAAATGTAGTATTGAATAACATTTCTCGGGCTCGAAAGATAAAAAATATTGTAAGAATTTCGTCTTTCGTTCATTAATATAATTGAAAACAGATTACTTATTTACTTGAAAGAGTACACCAACTAAAACTTTGTAGTAGGTATAACTCGTAGAGAAAAACATTGTGCGTTCTCCAATTACAAGAAAGAACTTAGAAAGAGGAGAAAATCCAATTTCTGAAGTCTTAGAAAACATTTTGTTCTAAAGAGATCCTTTCTCATTGAACCGTCGTTGTCATATTCCTAAATTAAAGGCTGAGGTGATTTGCGCACTCACCGGAACTGTCTGCTCCATTTACTTCAGAATTCCATGACTCTCAATTTACGGTTAATTTCCCGAACATGTGATGTGCTCTCTTATCGTTGTCATAATTTTCTTTACGACCCATTTCGTTCCATCTACATACCTTTTCGAGGACTATTTTAAAATACTTATCATGTTTTATGGAAGTATTGGTGGCTGACGTTTATGATTCATGGCGATAAGTCTTTTCTTTGTGGTGACGATTCAATTATTTATGCGTAGATTTAACTACATACAGTCAACAAAGATATGTCGATCGACTTCTGAACTTCGCCATAAAGTAAAAATCGTTAATAACATTCGGTAATATGTTAAGAGCTAGTTTCACCATACTCTGTTAGTTAGTTTTAACGTCCCATTACGTAGATAACGACCCGTTAGGCGTAGTGAGTGTTTCACCACGTACTAACGAATGGTTAATTCTCTTAACATGGCGTTAAACTTAATCACTGCTCCAATGGTCTGCTAATGCTTGTAACGGGCCGTCAACTGGTTGTGAGTTGGTGATAATTTTATTTTTTAACACGAATTAGGCGATATAAAAAAAAAATAGAACTTGTACTATTATTCAACGTCCTAAAACATACAAAGAGCGACGACGTCACTATTTTGAAGAATATGACGATGTAGATTTCAGGACAAGGTTTCATTTATCGATAGGTTTTTGTAGCTATGGATGTTTTGCGATGAATGATTGAAGATAAACTTGAATATTCATCAAATCGGTGTGTACCAATGGTCTTACGATGTGAATTGTAATAAAAATATGCCTGTTTTGTTATTTAGTACAACTTCTTTCGTAAGGTGTTAGGTACTTAATATAAATATTTGGATGCTAATTAGTAACCTTGTTTGTAATGGGTTTTTCCATCTGGAATTTCTTAGTAGCAGCCTGGAGTCTGGATTTGTGCCCAGTCGATGGCAATAGGCTCGCCCTCTATTACATGGGCCTTAAAAAACATAACTGGCAAAACGTGGGTGTACTATAGGTACACCTCTGCCTAACCCATCGGGGAATACAAGCGTGATGTTATGTAGGTATATATGTGTAATTTGTAACCTAGTTTAAAAGCTCACACATTAGTTCCCACTAGTAATAGGACCACCCCATCATCTCTACCGTGAATGTTACACAAAGCGTCGACGAGATGTCGTATAAGATGGGCATGGATGAAGCAAACCTGAAATTTTATTTGCTTACAGAAACAAGTCGATTTCGCTAATAAACCAACTTCTATTTAGTTGGTATATCGGACATTGAAACTGCTCAGGGAGTTGAATTCGTCTGTGAGCATCTTTCAACCCTCTTTTTTCATGAGCAATCATCACTGCAATATTCTTATGTTTTGTAATGAGTTTTATTGAAATTTCTTTTTCACTGCGCAGAAATTGGGACCGCGATTTCTTTTCGACATATTACAACACACAAAATTTTAAAAATTATAAAGTTATAATCACTGACTCGTTGGTCTAGTGGTCGCAAGCGCTACTGCTGAGCATGAGGTCCTGGTTTCGATTCCCAGGTCGTGCAAAGTGTTATTGGGTTTTTTCACAGCCCGGAGTCTAGATTTGTGCCCGGTTGATGACAATAGGCTCGCCCCCTATTACATGGGACTTAAACATAACTGGCGAAATGTGGATGTACTAAAGGTACATCTTTGCCCAACCCTTAGGGGAACCAAGGTGAAATGTTATTAAAAATCACCACAATTCAAATTCCACAAGCGCGACACCGAAAACATAAAATATAATTGGTATGACAATAAATACGCGTATGACGTTTAAACCGACAAATAAAGAATTACACAGACGCTCTTTCGATTTTAACACAAATTATGACATTGCAATTCAGTGGCATTACATTATTATACGCCTAGTTCCAATGAGGTATGTTTAGATAATTATTTGTTTAGACGCCATGACATTTTGTTTTGGTTGCTTATAAACGTGGTAAGAGAGCCCATGACCAAAATGTATGCTTCATCGTTTTACGAACAAAAACGTATAAAATCGATAGATTTGGATATTCTGAATTCAACAAATCCTAATTTCCTCAATTTTCCGCATCACGTCTGACCTAACCGCATTTTTAAATATTATGTCAAAAAAATAACAAACTGTTTCATAGCTTCATAGCAATCTGTCTGATTTTCAGAATGTAGTTGAACGATAGATCTAAAGTGGGTGATAGACATGCGTAGGTATGTCATGTCAAATAGACACACTATAAGTCACATTGCCAGTAACATATTATAACAACGACAATTATACGAACCAAAGCAGGCTACGAGCAAAATTTCAAACCTGTTGGATCGCCGGCGAACTTACTCGGCGGTTTTAAAGTACGTGTCACACACGGGCGAGTAAGGTCGCCAAGCCATAAGACGGAGACCACGTGCTTACTCGCACGTCTATCACCCCTTTTAGATACAGAAAACACAATTTTCAAAAACATTTTATGCGCAAAATGTCTAAAAACAAACTTTGTCGTAATAAAATTACGAAATCTATGTACATTTTTAATAACACAGTGATGAAACCGTCTGCCTATTTTTTTTGACATAGCAGAAATGGGTTCCCATAACTGTGTCGTTTCTGACCGGTACTGCCCACTGAGTCGGGTTCAGAATCATCTAAAATAACGATTTTATACGGTTTTGGCCGTCAAACGATGTGGTATGATTTTGGTCGTGGACTCTCGTACTAACGAGAGTGAATGACAAGTCAGACCGGTCATATTTGTTCAATCGATGACAGATACCACAGAGTACTTTATAACATACTGACAGTTACTTCTACTTGATGTTTGATTTAGCAACGCCTTGCTATGATCCCTCCGTAAAACGTAAACTTTTTTGACGTCTTCGTCAATTTTAACAGAACATTTCATAATGGCTCACTATGAATAGTTTGGTGAAATCAGGTCTAAATGACGTATTAAATTGCGCAGCAGAGTGCTGAAATGTGTCCATTAAATCTTTCTTACCAAAACATGCATTAAAAAAGAAGGAAAGTTTTAAATCAATTTTATTCTTCAAAAAGCTATGCGAAATAAACTTAATTTGACACTTCTTGTCAATGGTGTTTAGAAACTTCTTGATCTAATAAAACTTTGCGTCGCTAACATTAAAACCTACCACGAAAGTTTTCAGTCTAGAAAGTTATGTATTGACCGTGTGATAACAAGGGCTGAGAACATTTTGAAAGTTACGCTAACATTATTAGAGAGCTTACATAAACCTAGTTAGTAAAGTTAACGTTCTTATATTCTTTCCTTCAGCCAAATAACCTAGTTTCTAGCGCGTAATAAATTAAGCCCCAAATCGGGTTCACAAGCGGGGAGATTAGCTTTCCGCCTGCTCAAATAAACGTAGCTAGTTGCTACGGCGTAGCGGTTACTCGTAGCGGTGTAGCTTCCGCAGCTAGCCGCGGAAGTGACTGTGTGGTGCGTTGACATGCATCGTGATAAAACATCCATTACGTGCAGACTCCTGTGTGTAATGTGAATCTGAAATAGAAAACATTTCTATCAAGCAGGTTTTGTTTTATGCATGGGTGTCTGCATACATTCAGTGAAAATTTACGTATGAATTAAAAGACCCAGTTAAGAAAAGAAAACTTTCTGAGAAGCTTAATAATAAGACCTAATTTCACCAAACTATTCCTAATGAGCAATTATGAAATGTTCTGTTAAAATTGACGAAGACGTCAAAAAGGTTTACGTTCTACGGAGGGATCATAACAAGGCGTTGCTAAATCAAATATCAAGTAGAAGTATCTGTCAGTATGTTATAAAGTACTCTGTGGTATCTGTCATCGATTGAACAAATATGAGCGGTCTGACTTGTCATTCACTCTCGTTAGTAAGAGAGCCCACGATCACATCCATACCACATCGTTTTACGGCCAAAACCGTATAAAATTGTTAGTTTAGATGATTCTGAACCCGACTCGGTGGGCAGTACCGGTCAGAAACGACACAGTTATGGGAACCCATTTCTGCTATGTCAAAAAAAATAGGCAGACAGTTTCATCACTGTCTGATATTAAAAATGTACATAGGTTTCGTAATTTTATTACGACAAAGTTTGTTTTTAGACATCATGCGCATAAAATGTTTCTGAAAATTGTGTTTTCTGTAGTTATCTAAAAGGGGTGATAGACGTGCGAGCAAACACACGGTCTCCGACTTATGGCTCGGCGACCTTACTCGCCCGTATGTAAACCGCCGAGTGAGTTCGCCTGGCGATCCAACAGGTTTGAAATTTTGCTCGTAGCCCGCCTTGGTTCGTAGTTTCATACGTCTGTCATAGCCGCGAGTCGCGAGCTAGCATTTTGTTTCGTCATTTGTGTAATGTATGTTTAGTTTGGTTCAGAAAATTCTAAAACATCGCGATACCGTGTGAGAAAGCGTGTTTCACGTGTGTCACCAACGACGTCGGGCCAAGAACGCATGTCTATCACCCACTTTAGATCTATCGTTGAACTACATTCTAAAAATCAAACAGATTGGTATGAAACATTTTGTTTTTTTTTTTACATAATATTTAAAAATGCGGTCAGGTCAGACGTGATGCGGAAAATTGAGGAAATTAGGATTTGTTGAATTCAGAATAACCAAATCTATCGATTTTATACGTTTTTGGTCGTAAGACGATGAATCATAAATTTTGGTCATGGGCTCTCGTACCATGTTTATAAGCAACCAAAACAAAATGTCATGGCGTCTAAACAAATAATTATCTAAACATACCTCATTGGAACTAGCCGTATAATAATGTTATGCCACTGAATTGAAATGTCATAATTTGTGTTAAAATCGAAAGAGCGTCTGTGTAATTCTTTATTTGTCGGTTTAAACGTCATACGCATATTATATATAATGTACTGTCCCTTTTTTTGTTGGTCTGAGGTACTGTCATACCATATGTTTTATGTTTTCGGTGTCGCGCTTGTGGAATTTGAATTGTGGTGATTTTTGATAACATTTCACCTTGGTTCCCCGAAGGGTTGGGCAAAGATGTACATTTAGTACATCCACATTTCGCCAGTTATGTTTAAGTCCCATTTAATAGGGGGCGAGCCTATAGCCATCAACCGGGCACAAATCTTGACTCCGGGCTGCTACTGAGATATTCCTGGTGGAAAAACCCAATAACACGCATGACCTGGGAATCGAAACCAGGACCTCATGCTCAGCAGTAGCGCTTGCGACCACTAGACCAACGAGGCAGTGATTATAACTTTGTAATTTTTAAAATTTTGTGTGTTGTAATATGTCGAAAAGAAATCGCGGTCCCAATTTCTGCGCAGTGAAAAAGAAATTTCAATAAAACTCATTACAAAACATAAGAATATTGCAGTGATGATTGCTCATGAAAAAAGAGGGTTGAAAGATGCTCACAGAAGAATTCAACTCCCTGAGCAGTTTCAATGTCCGATATACCAACTAAATAGAAGTTGGTTTATTAGCGAAGTCGACTTGTTTCTGTAAGCAAACAAAATTTCAGGTTTGCTTCATCCATGCCCATCTTATACGACATCTCGTAGACGCTTTGTGTAACATTCACGGTAGATGATGGGGTGGTCCTATTACTAGTGGGAACTAATGTGTGAGCTTTAAAACTAGGTTACAAATTACACATATATACCTACCTACATAACATCACGCCCGTATTCCCCGATGGGTTAGGCAGAGGTGTACCTACAGTACACCCACGTTTCGCTAGTTATGTTTTTTAAGGCCCATGTAATAGAGGGCGAGCCTATTGCCATCGACTGGGCACAAATCCAGACTCCAGGCTGCTACTAAGAAATTCCAGATGGAAAAACCCATTACAAACAAGGTTACAAATTAGCATCCAAATATTTATATTAAGCACCTAACACCTTACGAAAGAAGTTGTACTACAGGCATATTTTTATTACAATTCACATCGTAAGACGATTGGTACAGTACACCGATTTGATGAATATTCAAGTTTATCTTCAATCATTCATCGCAAAACATCCATAGCTACAAAAATCTATCGATAAATGAAACCTTGTCCTGAAATCTACATCGTCATATTCTTCAACGCGTCGTCGCTCTTTGTATGTTTTAGGACGCCGAATAATATTACAAGTTCTATTTTCTTTTTATATCACCTAATTCGTGTTAAAAAATAAAATTATCACCAACTCACAACCAGTTGACGACCCGTTACAAGCATTAGCAGACCATTGGAGCAGTGATTAAGTTTAACGCCATGTTAAGAGAATTAACCATTCGTTAGTACGTGGTGAAACACTCACTACGCCTAACGGGCCGTTATCTACCTAATGGGACGTTAAAACTAACTAACAGAGTATGGTGAAACTAGCTCTAAAGCTCCAGTTTAATCTTCTGTAACAATGGAAACTGATATCTTTATCTTCGTTTTACTTTAAATCAAGTCAAGTGAAACCTGAGGAATTAAGAAAGAACAAAGGACAAAAATTATGAGCTTTTCGAAACCAAAAGTTTATGAAAACTGGGAGTTTACGCGTGCAAAGTTTCATTTCAGCTGGTTTGATAAAATTTCATCAAGGTTTAATTTAGTTGTGTAGGACCATCACAGAAGAGTATTTATTAATTTACTGTATTATTATTACTTTTATTAAATTCTATTGATCCATGAAGTTGAAAGTCGGAGATAAATATTTTTTATAAATAATACTTTATACTTTGTTTGAGTCATAGTTTTGTTACTAAGGTTTTGAGGTATTTGCTTTGTTTGAGGAGTTTGCTTTGTGTTTTGAGCTCAGTAAAGCGACGTAGAATGAACAAGAGCACTAGCGACCAGAGATCATACTCACGAGTTGTTTAATCTGTTTACCCTATATAAACAATAGTAGTCCATAACACTAAACTTATATTATAAAAAATTATATGCTCTTAACTCTATGCCTCATTTACAAAAGCTGATGCAACAAAGCAGACAGAGGAAATACCTACAGAAGACAACATATATAGACAACTAATGAATTAGCATTAAACAGGCACACCAGCAAAAGGAAGATAGCTTATCATATAAAATAAACAGCTGCATATAAAATGAAATCGTAATGTTCATATTGTATCTTATCATTAACTTACGAAAATCCGCGAATCCTATGGATAAGTACGATATATATAGCAAAAATATACACAAATACATACAGAGTGCGTAATTGAAAGGGCGAACCCTTTTCTGATCCATTAAATTATTACCAATCGTGATCACGGGAGGTTATTTATAATACATGGAATTCATGCGACGCGGAAGATGTAAATAAAGTAAGCGGGAAGTGTAATCACAGCCCATCCTGCCATGTGTGCACATCGGTGTTACGACTGCGAGTGGAGAGCTCAACAACAGAATATATAGTCACCACATTATGGTAATGGTAATGAGTAGCTTCGGTCGGGAGCTCCAGCTTATGTTAAATGCATACAGCCGCCGGGAGAGGTTGCTATGAACGAGTCGAGGAAGGAAAACGAAAATGTGAAAACAAATACATTGTACAATGTGCCTCGGAACATTACACAAATAAATAGAATTGGAATGAGGAAATGGATCAGCTTTATACCCTCGATAAAGTGAAGTGGAAATAATAAAAGCAAATACGTATTTTAAAGCTTATTTGTTGGAATTTCTACTTCTTTTACGTAAATATCGGTACCACTATAGGTAGATGTAAAACTTCGTTTTAATAATAACTTGTTGTAGCCCTTGATTAAAATTTATTAAATAAGCTTTGTTTTGTGAAATTAAACAGTTCAAATGTAATTTATAAACTGCAAAATAAAATTGAAACTTCTTAGCAGAATCTGCATAATTATGTTTCTCATTTTGTTGACGATGCGCAACCTCTTTCAACATCTACATTATAAAGATTTTTTAGGTTTGTTTAGTAAATTAATTACCTAAAGCTTGTATGGCAAGTAGCAGCGATAGACGATGAAAGAGATTACTTTGAACCAACTCGCTGCGATCAACAACTCGTAAGACTGACTTATTAAGATAATGAAATTGTAAGCTTAAAACATAACTTCAAAAGCCTTGTTCATTAAAAGTGAGCATGTACTCTATACAAGATGTACGATACATCATTAATTAATTATTTAATTAATTACCTACCTATAATGTTTTGTTATATAACGCTAGACTGGAGTTTGTGAGTTATTATAACATAAGGAGTTCCCACGGGCAATATATTTTTGCGCTCATGAATAAGTCAACCAGAAAATGTAATTTTTATATAACATTATTACAATAGAAAGAAAGTAAATATTATTCTGTATGTGGGAACAAATATTTACCTTCTATTTTATTTTGCCAAAGAATTTATGAAACGGGTTTTTTTTACTGTAGGTAGTAATGATGATATTGTTTTGAAATACATGTTAACTGTACGACGTAGGAGCTCGTGGCTAAGTAATAAGAAGCCGCACGGGTCGATCCATCAGGTGAAGCTACGCTTGCCGGGGTTGGTCAGTGGATGGGTGACCATCTTTACATACCGAGACTCCTCCGTGCCTCGGAAAGCACGTTAAGCCGTTGGTCCCGGCTGTCATTTGTGGATCTTTGACAGTCGTTACGAGTCGTCAGAAGCCCGAAAGTCTGACACCAGTCTTACCAAGAGGTATCGTATTACCCAGTTACTGGGTTGTGGAGGTCAGATAGGCAGTCGCTCCATGTGAAATACTGGTATTCAGCTGCATCCGGTTAGACTGGAAGCCGACCCCAAGATAGTTGGGAAAAAGGCTAGGAAGATTGATTGATGTTAACTGTACGACGTCCATTGACGAAGAATTTACAAGTAAACAATGCCAACTGTCTTTGTCTCCCTGATATTCACCAACAAAACAGAACCGTCGTGTAAAGCGATTTAACTTGCCAGTCCGCCGGTGCCTCTCGCTCTGGTATTGACGCTTTGTACCACTTTGAACACTTTGCTGACAATAGCCACATGGCTGAGATGTTAAGTACCCGAAATACCTAAGCTCGAGTGTGGTTTGGTGATTAAAGATTGAAATAACTCTGTTGTTGAATAAAAGCTGGCGCACATTGCGGCCGCAGCACAACGGATTTCAATACAAAAAGTACGTTGCGGCTTGTCTATAGTGTGCGATAGTTCAAACAAAATGTACCAATGTGAACCAAAATCCTACATTTTGGAATGCGGTGCGGCTCGTGCAATGTGTCTCCTACTTTACTATCAGATCAAAGTAGTCGGTTCTGTGTCACACAATATAAATGCGACATAATACCCCAAAAGCTTTCACATGGCATAAGTTTCATCCCAGTTGAGGGTTGTGTCCAAAATGATGCATGGTTATTTGTAATCATTGGAAAAAAACTATTTTTGGGAATTTTGGGTATGTGAAAATTAAAATATTCATTGCTCTGTGCGGTTGTGGTGTAATGCTATAACCAACATTATGCAGTTTTTAATCTCGTGCATGATTCTAAGGTTGAAGCTGGACGTTGATATACGTCAGTTATGTGCTCCGTTATTAGATCTAGTGGCCGTGGGACGTTAGGTTAGAGTAGAGATGTCACTTAATATTACTTACGATGTTAGAGATGAGATGTCACCCTAGCAAGGTTTCTATAAGTAGGTTTCCTTTTGATTGATTATACCTAGTTTAATTTATGTCAACCGGTTATACAATAATCACTGTGTACTATCCATAGCTCTAAAAATGTCACAATTCCGACCCTCAAAATACAGGCAAATGCCTAGTTTGAGGGTCACCGCCTAATCTGTTCCTGTAAATCTAAATTGAGAATAAATAAATTTTAAATTCAATTTTTATTTTGAAATTGAACTTGTCATTGTCATTAATACCTTATCTTTACCGCTGGTCTATAGATTAGCTGTATAGTACAAATCAAGATCGGCAGCACCAAGACACAAACTCATAAGTAGGTAACCAGCTATTTATAAAACTTGAAAATCACCTGCAAGTTACAACAATTTTCATCAAGCTTCACTGAACATACTGCCGCTAACATATGCCTTAAATAATAGCATAATAACCTTCCATACTTTGTGAAACGACGGACGAAATCGTCAAAATGGAAATCCGAGACTTATACCGAAACATCAATTCACGTATTTCGTGTTTCACGCTAAAAGTCGAACCCAACATTGATTGAACTAACACCCGCCTTAAATCCTTTATATTAAGTTAATTAAGACGGATATTCAAATTACTTTCAAGTTTACAACCGAGGACATAGTGGGTTAATTGCTTCGCATCTAAATCTGAATTAATCTAGCCAGACCCAACTTCAGTTAGGTAGATGAATGGTCTTGGGAAACTAGCCTATATACCTGAACAATATGTTTTTGTCTAACTAAGCAAGGCAAAGTTATTTAATATCAAACTCCGTATTTTCTTTTACTGTTTTTGTTACACTGTTTTAAAACGAAGCAACGATACCAAGTTTTTAAATAATTAAAATTTAACTTTATTTCTGCTTTTTCTGCTGGAAATTTAATAATTTGCGGTATGGAAACAATGTTGAGCTTTAAGCACTTAACTTTGACTAAAACACACGTCAATATTTTAAAACATGTTCCCAACAGGTGGAGGTGTCGAGGCCGCAGGGGTTTGTAGCAAAATATAATTGGGTAAACGAATATTCTTTAATAAAAAAGTGAGTACACGCAACACATGAAATCTGACCAGTAACATTGTGTTAATAGAACCGAGAATGTAGTGAGTTCTAGGTAACGGAATGCTATGTACAGAATAATGTGTCGGACTCACCCTCGTCAACAACTATAATACGGAATAGGCGCGTGGGATTGCGACAGGTTTAGAATTGATAAATTGTTGAAGTATACCAAAGCTATCGTCTTCATTAATCAGGCCGAAATGATGATTCAATTGTATCAATTCGATTCAATTCAATTCTTTATTGCATATCGAGGCACATGATGTATAATTTAAAATCATTAAAGTAAATAGGAATTATTTTTATATTGTTTTTAGTTTCAACCAGGACTTGGCCTTCTACCTACTTCTGATTAAAACTACTTTCATATTCCTGTAAGCTTGAAACATAATTTGCATTTAGTAACTTATAGGTTTAAATCTACCACAGCAGGTACAATTAAGTACTTAATTAGATTTAAGAACTAAACCACCTGTAAAAACGTTAAAGGATTAAAATTCAAATTCCACAATTTGCGGCGTGCTAAACCACAAAGATAAAACAATTATGTCAGGCTTTGTTACCCTCGTTATTTATCGTGGGATTCACAAATCATATCAGATTTAGGTGTGCAAACGTAACCTCGAGTTAGGTACGTAGTGAATAGCAGAGAATACCTAGAACCTAATATCGCTTACTTTGAATTAGTCGTACTCTACATATTATTACTGATCAAGACATAGGATTTTCGTTAACAAACACACACTTTTGAGTGTTCCCTTGTTACTTTAAATCTGCACAAATTCTCGAACAATTCCCTATCATAACTTTCATACTCTCCATGGTTACTAATATTGGCTGGCCTGCTTGTTTAAGTTAGCACATAGCGATCGCAGCACATTGTGATAATATTGTGCTGAGGCGGGGCTCGTTGTGGACGCAATATAATACGTGAGAGTACTAATATTCGAAATTTTGCTTCGCTCCGCTACGTAAAGTTTATTCAATAGCGAAATTTAATTAATATTCTGATTTATAAAGCCCAGAGATTATTAACTCAGCTGTTTCCTAGCCTTACTGATAATTATACCAGAAAATCTTTCATCGATTGAATCTATAAGCTCTACGATTTGGAGCACAGCCAGGGTAAATCTTTAGACAAAATAACATTATTATTAGGGCTGTTCGATATTCTTTATAAAATATATTAATTATTCAATCTTGAGATTTTGTAGGCCTGAAAGATTTGAATACATAAATTAAAACTTCTACTTAAAGGCTTAAATGATCAGACTTTTACAATGTTAATAATTAAATTGCTTTTTATGTTAGTAAGGCACCTGTATTTTGTTGTAAAATCGTTCTTTAAAAACAATAAGTTCATGGTTAAGGTAGCGGCAGCTCTATGAAGTTACGTGCTACACTACATGGATGTCGATCCATTGCAACTGGAATCGAGACTGCAAACCGGGCACGCGCCGAAACGATTTGAGGTAAACTTAACAGCAATACCGTGGAAAAAAGGCATATTCTCAGCATAAACAAATGTTATATTCAATTGAACAATAAGTATAAAGTATAGAACCCGTTATTGTACAGCTTTCGACCAAATAAATGTACCCAAATAGTAACAGCACCGTGTGAGCTAATTTAGAAGCAAATAAGAATCGACAAAAGAAAAAGTGTTTGTGTAGCACGAAACTTTCTTTTCTGTAACGTTAGGTATATCCATTGTACAGGAAACAGTTGACAAAAATCGATACTTTGCGAATATTGACACTCACGGTCGTCCTAAAGACCTATCGATATCACCTGCATTGCGGTCCATCCGTTGATATTCTCAATTTACGTAACTATGACCATTTGAATGCTCACATCGACCAAATATTCCAATATATCTTCGATTCGGTCCTAACTCCTCTTTTTATTGAACCCTATGGCGACAAATAGTAAAAATACGTCCTCGTTGTCCCAACGTAAACAACGTCTGGCATTTCTTTATTACAGTATTTTTTATTGCGACGATACTACACACATCAAAAGTGTCTAGGGATCAAGCATTTTTATGCGGATTTCTTGAGATTGAGATGTGGCTTTGTAATAAATTTATGATTTTATAAATTTATATGGATCCTTTTTGGTGCATTTCATAATTTGAATCAGGAACTGTGAATCAAATTCGAGTAAAAGATGAAAATCAGCTGTCAATATTTTCCCTATAAAAACATACAACGCATTGAAGACATTATTAGTGCTACTGTTTCCCTACTACTGATTAAAACCAACGTTATTATGGAGCAGCGACGTCATTTAAGCAGGGAAGAAATGCTCAGAGCCGTGGGAATGATAGAAGCTGGTTCCCGGCAACGTACTGTGGCTTTAGCTCTGAATACAAGTCAGAGTGTTATCAGTCGACTTTGGACACGTTACCGAAGCACTGGTACCGTGGCTGAGCGCCATGGAGGACGGTATCGCTGCACCACACGGAGACAAGACCGATACATTCAAATCTTAGCTCGAAGAGCTCCAACAATAACCGCCATGATGTTAGCCGTGAGGCTTCATCACTCTTCAGGGAACTTAATTAGCGACCAAACAGTCAGAAACCGCTTGCATGAAGTGAACCTTCATTCCCGAAGACCGCTACGGGTACCACCTATAGCAATGCACAATCGTAGGATTCGATATCAATGGGCTCTTGAACACAGAAATTGGGCAGAAGAACAATGGCGTTTCGTGTGCTTTTCTGATGAGTCTCGTTTTGGTATGAGACCGGATACAAGACGTATACGACACTGGAGAACCCCTGGACGCCAACAGCGATTAAAATCCTGCCAGGAAGTCCATCCTTATAGTGGTGGAACCATCATGGTATGGGCGGGTATTTGGATCGGCGGAAGAACTGAGTTGATTTGGATTAGAGGCAACCTCAACGCTCAAATTTATGCTGAGACGATTGTATCAGACGTCATCGTTCCTCTACAAGTGCAAATCGGTCCCTTATTTCAGTTAATGCATGATAATGCACGACCGCACACCGCAAGAGTTGTAAGACAGACTCTCGCCGCAGCTAACATCAATGTCCTGCCCTGGCCTGCTCAGTCGCCAGACTTGAACCCGATTGAGCATGCATGGGATATGCTACAGAGAAGAGCTCTGCCGAATATGGAGGGTATCCAGTCGCAAGAAGACCTTTTTTTGTTGTTGCAACGAACATGGGCGGCCATTCCACAGCGTGATTTGGATGAACTCATTTTGAGTATGCCAAACCGATGTTCTTGTGTTGTTAGTGTTCGCGGTAGAAACACGGATTATTAATTGTTTAAGTTACCCAATAAAATTTTAAAGAAAACTGTTATTTCAGTCTTTTTTTCGAACTTTAATGTTAGTGGTTCAAATGTCAAAAATCCCTATATTAGGAAAATGGCAAATTTCTTTATTAATGCAAAGGTGACTTGGTTTATCGTTACTGTGACAAACGAAAACACTTTATTTGATGAATCCTTAAAGAAAATTTTAATTAATATCAATCAGGAGAAAAGTTATTGCAAAAATATATGTTGATCCCTAGACACTTTTGATGTGTGTATATAGACGAATCTTTCGTTTTTTCTTATAGTTTTTGTTACCTTAGCTAAAATGTTCATCTCAAGATTGACAGTTAGAAAACTAAGTTACAGTTATTCGAAAATTCTACTAAATATTGATGCTATTCTTATCCGATTTGATCAACTGCTTTAGTAGCTACGTAGTACGTAATCTACTAATAAAATATATGTACGTAGTGCGTACATATATTTTCTATGGACCTTAAAGATTAAGGAGCCACATAAAACGTCCTGTTAGTTTTTATGGGTTTTACTACTAATTCGAGGATCGGGCCTACAAATTCTGCTAGTTTACTACAAAACATATGGCTCCTCAATCCATGCAGACACGTTATTGTTAGGTACAAGACTGTAAAAAGCCATTTATAAAACCAAGTGTAGGCGAAACGACTAGCAAGGAAAGTAATCGTCTTTTGATTGGAGTTTAAAAGTTCACCTCAGTATCTGTTAAACATGTAATACAGAGTTGGTAATCCAAGTATCTTCAGCGCTGGGGTCAGTCGTAGAGTGTCTCAACGGATCGTCTGATAAAATTTTCATGAAGTGAAGAGAGCAAACAGATTCACGACGAGCTCGGCTCCGCAATTTTCTCCGCTATACTATTATCTAACAGATACGAGATTTTTAGGGATCCGCAGTGAAGAAGACCTGGTTTATTTGCTTCAGTCGATCTATGCATTCATTTGAAAACCCGTATTGCCGCTTTCACTGAACTGGCTGCAGATAAAAATTTACCTATGATTGTATGTTCATATATTTGCGTCCGGTTCTAAAAATAATAAAAACAAACAGGTGCTCGGTTTTCCATCGATTCCGGATGTGTATTCAAAGCTCGTCGTACGTGTTGTTAGTTTTAATTGATTCACATAGGTTGCGCTGTTAGTGAAGTACGTGCAGAAGTACGTGCTGAACCTTTTTTGCACTATAACTTGTATAAAACGCAATATTCTATAACGGATAACTATAGCTTCAGGCAATTCTGAGTATATGAACCTCTTTGAACACTGCTTCCTGTTAAAACAATAAAAAAATACCTAATATAACCATGTGACACCTTTTTTTCATGACAAATACTTGTGAAGAGTCCATAATGAAACTGCAACACTCACACTTGACCCATTTTACGTAATTGGTAATGCTTAATTATTCAAGTTGTGTGATTATCCGATCGCTCTGTTCTACCCCCCCACTTAACTGTAGTTAATGTAAAGGGAACGACAGTTTTCAGCGTCGTCCCGCTCCTCATTAATAATTCAATACTGTATATTGAAAAGTATTGGACTAATAACTCTTGGCTTTCATCTAATATTAAAACCAATTAAATAATAAATTAAGTATGGAAGCATCATCAGTTTCCAAAGTTAGCGTCTCGTAAATACTCATATTTATTTCAAGACGAATATTGTCAATAACCACAGTATCGTTTTATTGTTTTTGTAATGTTCACGTTGTGGGTGCGAGAGGTCGTCGCACCACAAGTGACAATTGTTTCCACATCATAGTTCACCCGTCCTTGTGCTACGAGCTGCGAGCACGGCTATGAATGTAGGCTACGCGGCTACGCGACTACGCTGCTACGCCGCTACGTTCCGAATAAAGCGCCACTACTATACAGTAAAAGAATAATGGCTACGGATATAATATCATTCGGTTTGTATCTACCTCGAGGTGTTTTTGTCTCACAGAATGAGCGGGCGGACGGGCTATTTCATCATGTGAACGCTTGAATAAAATGTGGTTCGGGCTAATGGATATAAATTAGCTAAATGATTAGTGGGTTACACTGGTATTCAGCTGCGTCCGGTTAGATTGGAAGCCCAACATAATTCGGAAAAGGCTAGGTAGATTGATTGGTTAGTGGATTACACTTTGAGCTGATTAATTATCTTTGTTTGATGCTGGTATTTAATTTTGTGTTGTTAATTGTCTGTTTATAAATATTTATGAAATAAAGTGATAATTGTAAACTAATTTGTTTACTAAATTATATTAACTAAATCGAAAGAGTGATGTGACGAAACACATGAATTGAAGGCAAAAATATAGCAAAAACAGAAAAATTACCATGCACGAAATGACAAAAACATTTATTAAAACGTGCTGCAGGTTGTACAAATTCCACGGAAACTCCTGCACTCCCATTTCTGTCGCACTTCAAAAACTTTTGTTTTTGAACGTTGAATAATATCTACGTTTCCCAACTTTGCTTTCTGAGCACATTTTTCTGTCTCTCATTGTTTCGCAATCAAGAGATGTGGAACTCACGCAGTTGGACGCTGGATCGCTTCCAACTACCTGATTAATGTTTTTAATTTCAAAAGTCGTTCTTAAAATCAATCTCAATTAATTTTAGTCCGTTGTTATCTTAACTCCCAAGACTTCGCTCAATAAACTTTTTACTTCGTCTAAGTAATTAGTTGAAGTGTCTCCTTCATTCCAAGGCTTGCGGCCTACTCGTAAGGTCTGTTGTAATTAAGTACTTGTTCTTCATTCATAATTGTAGCGCTAATTTTACTTTGGTCCTTGCAGTCTTATTTGTAGGTAAATTCTTGTTAGTTTTTTTTTTTATTACTGTTCTTGTTTCGAAAGAGAAGAAAAAATCTCTAGTCATATGTCTTCAAAGGTGCGCTAAAAGATAAAAGCACTCAAATTGTTCTTAAGATATAAAAGCTCATGATGCTGACACAAGCGATGTCTTACTAAATCCATGAATGTTCCTGTGTTTGCATGTAATATGGGTTGGGGTCTCAAAGGATAGCCAATAACGACTAACCGCCTAGTACTTCGAAGAGCCTACAGTTTGATGCCAAAATTATCCGCTTTATGTAAACGAGGGGACAAAACGTTTGGCAGAATAGAAAAGGCTCTTTCATTCGAAAATCTAACGTATAATTTTCATCCAAAATAATATTTGACTTGTATTACGCGCCTATAAGGCAAGAGAAGTGCGGTTGGATAAGGGCAAGCCTACAAGTATGGCTGAAAGATATCTACCGATCTCACCGTGAATACTCAAGTGAAATGGGCTTGAAGTAAGCTGTCAATACTTAGTGTCAATTCCTAGCATCAGGTGGAAAGACAGATCACTTCAAAATAAAGAAGATTATGAAAGAGGAAGGAAATAAGGATCAACATGCTCAGATGTCAACACTGATATCTATAGCGGCACAACTATTCAATCTGCATTGTAATCAATTCACACTGCGACCAGCGCCGTACGGCGCAGTATAGGTAACACCCCTTATAATCGTCCTTGGTATGTACATAACTAGGTGCGGTCGGCCACGTGCGCTCGAGTGTACTATAAGGGGAGGTCTTATCAACTATGATGGGATCGGGTATAATCTGATGCGTTCGCCGAACGCCAGTGGTAGTCGTGAAAATGTGCAATTTATTTATTTTCAAGTAAGCGCACTTTTTCAAGATGAACAATGAACTCTTTGTAGTATATAAAGCATCATTTGTATGAAATAAAATAATACGGGTTAATTTAGAATTCACAAAAGAGTTCTTAAACAAAAGGTATTATGAATAGGGACTAATTTCAGTGTTCTAACCAAACAGAAATGGAATTTAATATAGCGATGTAACAAAAGTTTATGTATTTGTTGTATATATCTAGCTAACAATGCATTTTAATCAAAACATGGATAAGTAGCGATGAAATTAGAAACCATATTTGTTTGGTATATAAATCACGTAACACAATTTAAACAACTGGTGAAATCTTAACCATACTGAGCTATGCCACTTGTAATAAACGGACAGTCAAATACCGTAGCCTAGTTCTCGTTAGCACTCTTGAAAATAAATGGCAATACTGAAAAGCAACTTTTGAAAAAAATTATTGAAATCAGGCATTAAAGTAAACAAGAAAAAAAAAACTTGAATGATTAAACTCTTTCACAGATGGCCATTAATTGGTGTGCAAATAGTTTACGAATAGCCCAATGCTCCCAAAGTATAGAAAAACAGTTTCCTATGTACAATGTTATTTACTTAGTCATGTTCTCTTAACAGTAGTTCCCACTCAGTCGAACCTTTGATATCTGTTTTCACACCTGGCTGGATTTTATTTCTGTATTGCGAATAGGGCGAATAGTGAACATGTTTTCATGTATTAAACATGAAAATTTTCTGTATAGAACCACAAGAATGTCTCAATGTTAAATTGAGAATTATTTAGTAAGACTCAAGTATCATAATTAAGTTTGTAACTTTTGCGAGAACTATCAGATTAACTTATCAAACAATTTGATGTTTCAGCTGTACCTCTTAAAGGCAGCTTAGAAAACAGTTTCGCAAGTTTTTTTATATTGTTATGCTGTATCATTTAAGAATGTGTGATTCGTTGAGGTTAATTTCAGATGCTAGAAGCGTGAAGTTAAAGTTAAGATGTTATTGACTCCATTGAAATTATTGTAAAGGTGATCCAGTACATCTAATGGTCATTGTTACCTACAATTTTGATACAATGGGTGAGATGCCAATATATTTTTAGAACCTAATTAACTAAATCAGTTGCCTACCCTAGAAAATGTAAGCATTTACATACTTGTGGTTTAGTCTTAGTTGTATTTCCGTCAGACCTCAACCCATCCATTCAATGATTTCCTGAAAGAACCTTAAAATATTCCTCATAGATAACTAAATGCATGCACGAAAACCACTCAATAGTTCATATAGCATTCGTTTTAAAATCGTGTCAGGGCGCCGCTTAATGTTGAAGTTACAAGGGTGAAAACACGGGAATATATGAAAGCGTGCGTTGCACGGGCGGGGCGCCCGGGTCGCGTCGGGCAGTACTCCAGTAGTGTCCCGGACGGCGCCCCGACCACACCACTCCGCCATCCCCGGCCGACACCGCGATCTAACTTCGTCGACAACAATCGTAGCACAATGGAAACAAATAGGATCGTTGCGTTTGATGGCGCCCGATCGACAATGTGAAGTGATCGGATTGTGTTGTAACTGTGCCGTGTGCGCGGAGTACGCGATTATTTTCGCAAGTGTTTTTTATAATGTAGATGGCTGAATTAGTAATTGATTTTAATGGTATGGGTTGTTCAATAATTGGTATTTTTAATTTAAATTTAAAGTTTTCTGTGATCACACAAAAAAACCTACCTTGCAAACTTCGAAGCTATGAATGCCAGCTTGGATAAAAGAAAAATTATGCTAGTTGTACCTACTATTCGTAGTTTCAGAGATATAAAATATTTTTGCAACTGACCCGGAGTCCATGCTTCCAAGGGTAGTAAAACTGCGTTGTAAATTACTGAAATGCAATCGTTACAAAATGAGTGCACTTATTTTACAGCCGTTCTATTAGATATGAAACTACAAATAGCATAAGACATACATGACTACGTCAGATACCTACCATAATATGGTCCAAACCTGTGACGTGATATAAACGTGACGAAAAGAAGCCCGCAAGGCTGGTAACGGTGCTGCTTATCCACGTAATATATCATATCATATACAGGGTGGCAGAGACATCTACGTGAAAACTGATGCCATGGGTTCAGTACCTACATGATTCTGAACCCCCCTGGGTTGAAATATTTCGTCGGTTATTTTAAATAAAACTGCTTTTCCATACAGCAAGCAAGAAACAGCCTACGAATTCGTAGGAAACAGCAGATTTTTTCTAAATAACAGACGAAAAATTTCAACAGGGTTGTTCTGGGGGCCTACCACTACCTTTAAAGCAGTATTATTTTAATCTTACTTCAGTGGGGGAAAGAGATGGTACGTCTTGTAGAGCTTCATCTCTTTCTCACACTAAAGTAATATGAAAATATTATTAAATAATATTAAACCGCTTTTAGAGGTGGTGGTAGACCCCCAGAATCATGTACTGAATCCATGGTATCAGTTTTCGCGTCGATGTCCCTGCCACCCTGTATTATAGCATCATTACTTATTCAGAAGCCTCTATAACGTCTAGCTAGGGCAACTCATCATAACTCCAAGACGCCTGAAAAGCTTCCGACCGTGAAATGGTTATTATAATTATGTTATTTCTTTTTACGACCAAGTCCCGGGAATTTTGAACGAAGCACGTTTAAAATTCTATCATAATTAGACACTTTCAAGGAAAGAAAAAACTTGGTCCTTTGTTGACTTTAACCGTTAATTATTCGGGACTCTAACAGAATCTCTTATTTCTAGTTTTACTCTCATCTTCATTTTTATTCATTTACAAGAGATAAAATAAAAAAATTACGAATTTGACTTTTGTTACCGCTATGTTTTACATACTCTCGGAATATTTTTCGGCTATAGATCTTTGAAAGACTTACGGAACGCCACAATATTATATTATAATTACTTATAAATAATTTATAATAAATTAAATCTTTGAAAATAATCATTACCATGTTCGTCTTACAGAGGTTCTGTGATAACTGTTGATATCACTATCAGTATTGGCTACTTAAATTCATTTATTATTTCGGATCTTGTTCCAGCCTTCGACTAAATCAAGTACACGTTGTGACTACACTCAGTGTACATGTTAGTTATACAGTCTTATTCAGACCAAGTACATGTTAGATGTTAGTTTTACAGTATTATTCAGACCAAGTACATGTTAGTTATACAGTCTTATTCAGACCACGTGCATGTTAGTTATACAGTCTTATTTAGACCAAGTACATGTTACTTATTATAGTCTTATTCAGACCAAGTACATGTTAGCTACACAGTCTTATTCAGATCATGTACATGTTAGTTATGCAGTCATATTCAGACCAAGTACATGTTAGGTATACAGTGTTATTTAAACCAAGTTCCAACGTGTAAATTATACAGTCTTATTCAGACCAGTACGAATACCTAACAGCTGACTGACTTTTCTAAACCTTACTAAGAAAAAATAATTTAAATAAAAACCAAGTCAAAATTGTACATAGAATATTGTTGAAAAAAAATTAATGGGTGCTGGGTGTAGGTTTGTCTGTTTGTCTAGTTTTTCCGGATTTATGTTCAGAATTGGCGCAAAAACGGATTCACATGAGCACACAGATAGTTTATAACCTGGATTAACACAGGGTACTATTAATCCCGGTACGTTCAGTACGTTCCTCTGGGATATTTATTTTCCGATATCCGCGCTGGCGAATCCGCGGGCAAAATCTAGTTGATAATAAATGTAATAATACGCCACCTAGTTATTCTCATTTACAAATAGATTGAATTGTTTCATCTCCTTCTTCTCAAAAAGCATAGTTTTAGTGAAGGAGCTTTGCGAAGAAGTATATACTTTAATTTACGGAACAAATGAAACATTTGTTACTTTCCTACGTTGCTTCCACGTCGTTTCGAACCGTTATTAGCTTTTTGCAATTAGGACAGACCGTAAAGTTTTCTTAATGAACCGTCACTTGCATTGTTTGTTAGTATACCTCACGTAGATTCTTTTCATCATGATTGCAAGTGTCAGTCTTGATCTTAAATCAAATATATAAATTATGATGTATAGGGATAAAGTAAAAAAAAATGCTGTTAGAAAAATGGAGATCTTGTGAGTCACAAGATACTCATCTGAATACCAATCTCTTATTTCAAGTCCCTCGGGCCAATACGAAAGCAAATGACATGGAAATATTTCTAACGACTCATCTTATTGGTTTTTTTTTTCTCTTTTTGATTTTGCCTAACTGACTGCTAATCATATCTTAACTCACCACAAACATTTTATTGCGTGGTCTATGACTAAATAGAAATCTAAATGTTCATCATGTAAAAGTGGTACACTGATAAAATTGCCTTCAAAAGACAGTTTTACATTAGACTTCAAATTCGACATGCTAAAATCAAAAGTATATACCTATTAATCTTTACATAGTATAAAATTAAGTCACTCCCGCTGTCTGTTCGCTTAGATCTTTTAAACTTTTCAACGGATTTAATACAGTTTTCAGCAATAGATAGAGTTTCATTCAAGAGGAAGGTTTATATGTATAATACATCCATTTTATAGTACAGAAAAGACTCCACGCGGGCGAAGCCGCTGGCAGCAGCTAGTATTTTATATATGAACATTTCACGATTGAATACCAAAGCGTTCTGTTTTAAACAAAAGAATCGACCATGATTTCGACAACCATCGAACAACGTTATGATGTACAACCTATGTGTATCAGACAGGAAAATTAATAGCTTATTGGTATATATTAGCCTATTGGATTTGGGAATCTAAATACAATAAGTAATTATATCGAGCAAGAAGAATGAGCCAATTTTAATTAAGTAACAGTCTTGTTTATTTATTGAGCTGGCTATTACATTTTACGGATACAAGAGAACAATCTATCAATATATCTATCTATCTTCTAACCATATAATAACAATCAATTGCCGTGCATTAGTCTCGCATAAACTCGAAAATGGCTCGGCCGATTTGAATAATATTTTTTTCTGTTCCATTCGCCTCAAAACAGGGCTGGTTTAGGAAAAATTTTTTTTTGGAAAAACCCAAAGGAACAGCCGAAAAATCGAAACTGAAATTTTGACAGGACAGCGTCTGACGGGTCATATAGTATAAAATAAAATGAGAGAACAATAACAGTACACACACACACAATCGGTCGATATTAAAAAGTATTTAGGAACGCCCCCTGTTACTATCCTCCAAATATTAAGATATCATTAGTTAGATATTGTTTCACTCATTAGGTTTACCTTCGTTACTAATAAAATATGCGAAGCGTGAACACATCAGGCGTTATGCGAGGGACTAACGTATTTTAAATTTAGACGGGGTTTGATAATGTCAAATGACATAACAATAGCTCTCCTTTAGCTTGAGGGACAGACTGTGGCCCTTAAAACTTATTGGATGAATGAGAAGCAGAAACTCGACAAAACCACTGCCTCATTGATTGATAACGCTACGCCAACGCCAGCCAATGCTAACGCTTGGCCAGGGTTTGGAACCCTCTTAAAATTGATAACTTTATTATGTTTTCTCAAGTCGAAGACGTCTCGTGATATTTAGATAATGTATTAGATTAATGGATTAGATTTTCTAATGAGGGACGATCCTCTAAATTTATTTGTATTTTTTCTCTAACATAATAAGCCTATTAATGTTCCCACTGCTGGGACACAGGCCTCCTCTGTGAGAGGAAGCGGGCCGTAACCGACTACGCGGGCCCAGTGCGGGTTGGTAGATGTCACATGTCCTCGAATTTTTGGTTCTAAGACATGCCGGTTTCCTCACGATGTTTTCCTTCAACGTTTTGAGAGCAGTGGTGATGAAATTATTTACACAAAGTAAAGCGCCTGCTTGTTGTATTGAAGTTTTATATTGTTCGTGTCGCGTCGCGCGACAAATCGCGCTGGTCTGAAAACAGCTTTAGGCCACCACTGCTCCTTTTTTCTCTAAACTGTTGTATATACCAGAGGGCAATTTAATTTTTTTTAAAGAAAGTTTGCATCTTCGATCAGTGTATTACTGATCGAAGGTTTGCATTCAACATTTTTGACAAGTTTTTAGCATTGATTGTCGCTGTAATGAAATTGCGACTAGATTTTGGACGTTTTGAATTACGTTGCTCCACTGTCAGTGTCCCCGTTCCGGCTCTGTATGTCATAACGGGCAGGACGCACTTGTTGAAGACCTTAGTCTCATTAGTCTTCCCAAAAATAACTAAGAGTTTTAACATTTTTCTCAAAAACAAAGATTTAAAAAACTGAAGTGATAAGGCTACGAGATTTTGTTGCTGACTATACCCAGAATATTTAGATTTTATTGTCTCAAAGACCCCAAATATGAAATTACTCAGAATCTTATTAAATTAATTGCATACCTATAGCTTTTGCATAACAGGAATACCACTGAATCAAGATTTAGATAGGTAGGTAAGTACCATTCCCGTTGCTAACTAGAACAGATGTGACGCAAGGAAATATATTGTTGTGTTTTCAGTTAGTTAGCCGTCACTCTTCCAGCAGGACTTATGAAACGTTACACAGCAGATATATGATACGTTACATAACTATAATTTCGTTTCTCTCAGGCTGTCTTGGACATACGTCCTATAAACGGGTAGTTATATCATTTGAAGTTTGTACATACAAAAAGACTTAGTGTTACTACGACTGTTACCAAATTGGTACTAGTACAGATGAATACAGATGAGACACTCTGCAGTTTAGGTATGAAGCTACAAGTACGAGGCGGGCCCGTTTTGCTGGGCCAATTCAGTGAGTGTAACGTAGTCAGTGTGGCTACCATGAGTTTCATTTACCCTTCTCGACCAAACGCATCGAGCGCGTTCGGCGTTCCGATTGGCCCTTCACCGGTGAAGGCCAGCCGGCTGCCAATCGGAGCACCAAACGCGGTCGATGCGTTTGATCGAGATGGTAAAATGAAACTCATGGTAGCCACACAGAAGATCTAAGAATTACGCGATAGAAAGAGAGGCAACTTCTAGGTGAATATAACTGTCAATAATTAGCGCTGTGCTACCGGAATTGCGCTTTATTAGGTCGTAGCAAGACTCGCTTTTTATTTAAATGATTTTGCGGAGTATATCATCTGTAAATTAGTAATCATCTTTTAAAACGAAATCATCGACTTACCGTAAGCATAATATATTTATTAAATTGAACCAACGTTACTTGAGAAAAAGGATGGAATCAGATCCTTTTGTTTTTAGGCATGTATCTAGTAAGATTTACAAATTGCCTTAGCAGTAAAACTTAAAGATTAAAAACTACACTACCTTCCGGCTCGCTACCTGTCTGCGTCTGGGCGCTCCTTGCGTGGCTCCGCATCGCTACCAATGCGGTGAAGGTGTCGACTGTCTCGGACATCATGGCCTATCCTGCAGTAAGAGCGCAGGCCGGATAGCACGCCACGCCAGCATCAATGACATCATCCTTCGTGCTCTTGTCACCGCCGGGGTGCCAGCTAATTTAGAACCCAATGGCTTGGCACGCGACGATGGGAAGAGACCAGACGGTATGACCATAATGCCTTGGAAGGTGGGTAGGCCTTTGGTGTGGGATGCAACGTGTGTCGACACCCTTGCGCCATCCCATCTTCCTAGCACGGCGAGCTGTGCTGGGGCTGCTGCTGCAGGTGCGGAAAACCTCAAACGGCACAAATATTCGAATCTTATTGGGAATTATATGTTTGAGCCGTTTGGGGTTGAAACACTAGGGCCATGGGGCCCGAGTGCCCACTTGGTTTTTCAAGACATCGCCAAGCGGTTGGTCGACTCTTCACGTGACCAGAAGGCTGGCCTTTTCTTCGGACAAAGAATAAGCATTGCCATACAACGTGGCTATGCTGCCAGCCTTTTGGGCACTTTTACTGTTGACAGCGATGCAGACGAATTTTTTGATGCCCTGTAATTGTTCCCCCCCTTTTTTATATACTTGTACATAATATATTATTACTATTATTTTTATGTCTGTATAAAAATTATTGTACTTATTAATGAAAATAAAAAATCTAGTTCCAAGATTAAAAATCCAGATCGTATTTTGACGATTCTTAAGCCAATTTTGTTTCTCGTGTAGATTATTTTATTCAATAAAATATTAGCATTGATTTAATCAAACACAAGCTGATATTCTGAACAATACGTTTTATATTTTCTTGGTATCTTCAAATGAAATACTAAACCGTAAATTGAATAGGATCAACGTACTCACGCTCGCTCTTCACCCTGGGGAGTGTTCAACATCATAGAAATGTGCTTTTTCTAAACAAAGGAACAACTTTTCTTGTTTTATATTCGTGTCCAACCTAACCTTTTCAGTTTCGTAAAATCTTTGACCGATGGTTATAAACTTAGATCTTCTTCATATTTTTGTATCGTCGGTACTTCTACTTATAATAAACTTATTGGGCATAAGGGACACGTTGTAATTAATTCTATAACTTACCAAATTCTTTGGACAAATTAGCTTTATCCAAGCTGTAAAGGTCAGCTACTCAGTTTTTAATTAATCCTTACAGCACGTAATTTAATCAACGCATTGTTGAGATGATTGAACGTACAGCTATCTACCTCTGTCGCCTATACATTTGGTTCAGCATGGCGTGGTTCAAACTGCAGTACCACGTGGTTACAAATCAATTTTTCTTCAACCTTTATTAACAGTTTCAACTTTCTGACTAACTGACCGGCTCTTTGCCTATAAATGATTTAATTGAAATAAATGCTTTGAGTTTCATTTCAATCATCGGATATCTATGTTTTGCGCATACAATGTTTTCTTTCCATGCAAGCAAGAAAATGTTTTAACCAATTTACCAGTAAATTATTTCCTTATTTCTCCCCTCATTTTCATCAACTGTTCACGGTTTTATTCTCCTGAAAGAGGGGCCGAGTCTCTAATACAGAGTTTTATCGGGCATAATTCAAAAATTCGGTACCGCATGCTATAAATAACTTCCCAATGCGAAAACTTAGGTAATACACGTCTGCCCAAACTGGAAATTAAAGCACTTTTGCACCACAAATAGAGCCATGGCTTTCTGTGTGGAAATAAAATAATGATGTTATTTTTCATTAACTGAGCTGAAAAGCATAAGTTAAATTTTTCGATAGTACCAAATTCTACAAACTGCCTAATTTCAGGGTAAAGGCCACTATACGATTGCCGATTGTGTGTTGGCGTGTTCATACTAAAGTTCAGGTTTTCTCACGATATATTTCTTCACTGTAAGCCAGTGGTTTCTTAGTTAAGACAATACACAAGATCACATCTGGCACTTGCTTGAATTTGAAGTCAAAACTTAATGCTTTCGAAGCAACCCAACTTAAGACCAACCTCGGAGTCGGTACAACATCTATATACATATCTATTCAGTTTCAACCATGTACATTGCTTCTCCAGTGAGTCTATGATTTAAAGACCCTTTACATTGCATATCAACACCAAAATTTCATGTTTCTTGATCTCAATCATAGCTGTCTTCTCAAGTGAAATTTTTATACAAAATGTTAACACATCACAGAAGTCTAAATTCAATTTCATTTTTCATTCAATGAAATTATTTTTGAAAGTCTTCCCTGCTATGAAATAAGCTCTGTGATATTAATTACATTTGAAAGTATGTCAACGTCAAGCTTTGATACTGAGCTTAAAAAAATACGCGACTCAAAGCTTTTAACTTAGTTTTTTACGATCCATTACAGAAATCAATCATAGAGACGGTGGGTAGCAAGCTAATGGATTGTAAAATGAAACCCGAAACTTTGTGTATTCTATCTTCGCAGAAAGAGCCCATTACGAATAATTTTACGACTGTATCTAAATATTGTATTGTTGACTTTACGTTCAACGTTTAGGTGTTGGCCGATTGTTTAATTTATACTTGAAAGCATTTATTTGCACAGTAACAATTGAGTATTGAATAAGTAATGCTTTAGAAGCTTCGATAAACTTTAATCTAACTCTGAAATTTTACGATTTATTGCGGTAGATTATAAGGGTTGGTTAATGAATCGAATAAAGGAAATCAGGTAGGTATATGACCCTTTTGTGGTAGTGAATAGGTGCCATTATTAACACTATCTAGCTAGCGAAATACCCGGGCGTGGCGGGTAGTAGTGAGACATACCGACCCAACCAACCATTAATTCACCGTCACGTACTTACTGACTGAAGCGACCTTCACGAGAGCTCGTGTTACCGATACAAACGTATAGGCACGCATGCGTCTTATCACGAAAAATCTTTGACGATTTTTATCACTGAAAATAGAGCTTTCGATTTATAATGCCACGTCCCAAACTTTCTACTAATTGAACGCGTAGGGTAAACTTGGATAATTAAGTGATACAACTAATTCCGTGATAACATGTTTCTAATCGAATACTAAATTATATGAGACGATTTCATACTTTTAAAATTAACCTTATGACGACGCAATAAGTCTTCTATTTGTATGTAAAAATCTGGTTCAATTGAGCAAGCGAGATAGCAACAATCCGCATTTTTTTCACTCAACTCGCAGTTTTGTTTACCGCGCGGCCATTGAAGTTTTGATGCGTCTTAATTAATCGAATTTTAATAGAAAAAGTGAATAGATTTCAACAAAACTCAGACATAATAATAAGTTAAGCTTGAAGTTTGTGTTGCAGTATAAATTATCAGCTAATAACGCATAGTTTTGAAATAGTTCCTTATTTTATTCACTCGAAAAGTTAACGATTTTACAAGTTTTGAATTGAAGTCTGCCACGGAATTAACCAAGGTAATTTTAAAGTAGGTGTGATACTATGATATTAATAAGTGTTTTTAATTATGAATAGCAAAAGAATAGAGATTAATGTTTTTTAAACCAAATGAGCGGTTTGAGTTCAGTTATAGACCACTTTTCAATTATTTTATCACGGAATTAAGTGAGCTATATTTTACTTAGGCTGATAATTATGTGAATCAAGAAACATAAAGTGATGATTATTTTTGAGTATTTTACTACTTTGAATAAATCTGTTTGATTGTATATCTGACGATTAAAAATCGGCCTTTATTTTAGTAATATTATGCTCTATTTTCTTATTCCGTGATATAAAAATTATTAAGTATAATGTAATTTCGTGACAATGTAATTAGGGTAGGATGTATCACGGACTTAAAGTGACTGTCACTTAATTACCAAAGAGAACCATGTCTAATAAAACACATATAATTTTATGTGTGTTTGTGTTATTTAACAAGTCGATGGATGAAACTATACACAAAAGTATAATTTATGGTCCTAATGAAAATTAAAAGTTTTTTTATTATGTTAACTGTATATTTTACTACTTAATGTGTTTTATCACGTAATTAGATGAGGTCGCCCTACAATCATTAGACAGCACCCAAATATTCTTTAACGTTTTCTGGATTCAGTCCGAGGCTACAGCTGCGACTTCGTAGACCACTCAAAATAAAGGTCGTAATAGTACATTATGATACGAGTGTGCTGTATTGGTCATTACCCATGAGGCGGTATTATTCGCGCGAGCCAGAGGCGAGCGCGATAATTTAGCCGAGTGGGTAATGAACAATGCGCACGCGTTTCATACGACGTTTTTCAACACATTTGCGAGGAAAGAAACCGTCTTGTTGTAAGAACTTATGCTACAATAACGTAACTTTAGAGAAATGATACATTTAGATTTATAAAGTTCAACTGACCTTTGTTGCCAGGTACTGACTATCCACTTCCTGTAAAAACGTTTCTACGTCGGTTCGTATTTTTCTTAATATGTAACCTGCAGTAACCACACAACATTGATAACAAATATTTATGAAAAATGGCGCGCTGGATTTTTTTTCGGGTAGTGATGCGCGCGCAAGGCACTGAAAAAACCGCTGAACAGCCTACCATCACGTTCGGTCGGAGGTGGAGACAAAATTTGAGATTTTGCTGCTAATTATTACTAATTATTCTCTATCGAAAGAGAGTGAGAGAGAAAGTGCGAATTTGGTCAAATGGAAAATACAGTATGGCGATTGTGAAAATTTTCTCATTTTTCGTCATGGGTGGTGTTTTCGTAATTTTCGATCATGCTAGAACCGATAGTGAGGTCAAAATGTTAATCCAAGATGGCGGCTGTGAAAATTTTTGTCATTGGTCTCGTTTTCGTAGTTTTCGATGGTTCTAAAGCTGATAGTGAGGTCAAAATCAAAATCTAAGATGGCGGCTGCGAAAGTTTTGTCATGTTTCATCATGGGTTTCGTTTTCGTAGTTTTTGATGGTTCTAAAGCCAACAGTGAGGTCAAAATGTAAATCCAAGATGGCGGCTGTAAAAATTTCTCATTTTGCATTTTTCTCACCCATGACGAAAAATGAGAAAAATTTTTGCAGCCGCCATCTTGGATTTACATTTGACCCCACTATCGGCTTTAGAACCATCGAAAACTACGAAAACGACACGCATGACGAGAAATGAAAAAAAAAATTACAGCCGCCATCTTGGATTTACATTTTGACATCACTATCGGCTTTAGAACCATCGAAATCTACGAAAACGACACCCATGACGAAATATGAGAAAATTTTCACAGCCGCCATCTTTGATTTACATTTTGACATCACTATCGGCTTTAGAACCATCGAAAACTACGAAAACGACTCCCATGACGAAAATGAGAAAAATTTTGCAGCCACCATCTTGGATTTCCATTTTGACCTCACTATCAGCCTTAGAACCATTGAAAGCTACGAAAACGATACCCATGACGAAAAATGAGAAAATTTTCGGAGCCGCCATCTTGGATTTCCATTTTGACCTCACTATCGGCTTTAGAACCATCGAAACCTACGAAAACGACACCCATGACGAAAAATGAGAAAAATTTCGGAGCCGCCATCTTGGATTTCCATTTTGACATCACTATCGGCTTTAGAACCATCGACAACTACGAAAACGATACCCATGACGAAAAATGAGAAAATTTTCGCAGCCGCCATCTTAGATTTCCATTTTGACGAAATTCACACTTTCTCTTTCTCTCTCTACCGAATTAGAAAAAGACAGACGCAAGAATGTAGCCGCGTTAAAGGACTTCGTTCCAAAAACCTGTTTACTTTGTCACACTATATTAAGTCGCAATAAGAAAGACATGTCGTGCTTTGATAGTACTTACTAATTCCATACTGCCAGACTGCCATGTCATTACTCCGACTAGTAAATAGTTATCTATG
Source organism: Conistra vaccinii (assembly GCA_948150665.1). Taxonomy (NCBI): domain Eukaryota; kingdom Metazoa; phylum Arthropoda; class Insecta; order Lepidoptera; family Noctuidae; genus Conistra; species Conistra vaccinii. The sequence continues at coordinate 8,700,545 of OX411323.1, read as the reverse complement.
GCGCACATTACCGCACTAGTGCGATTATGTAAAGAAAAAAGCACGTGTCTATAATACACTGCATTATGAACCTAAAAGCGGTTAAATAAGAGCCACTTTACGAGCAACTGTGTTGAAAAGGTAGTAATAAAACGCAGTAATTAACCTTCGAAACCTGTATATAAAGCCTAAGTAGATTTAAAAGAGTTATTATTGCGGAAACAAAGGAGAAGCTCGTGGCTAAGTAATAACAAGCCACACGGGTCGATCCATCAGGTTAAGCTACGCTTGCCGGGGTTGGTCAGTGGATGGGTGACCATCTTCACATACCGAGACTCCTCTGTGCCTCGGAAAGCACGTTAAGCCGTTGGTCCCGGCTGTCATTCGTGGATCTTTGACAGTCGTTACGAGTCGTCAGAAGCCCGAAAGTCTGACACCAGTCTTACCAAGGGGTATCGTATTACCCAGTTACTTGGTTGTGGAGGTCAGATAGGCAGTCGCTCCATGTAAAATACTGGTATTCAGCTGCATCCGGTTAGACTGGAAGCCGACCCCAAGATAGTTGGGAAAAGGCTAGGCAGATTGATTATTGCGGAAACAATGCCCCGTTTTATTTTCCAAATAGAAAACCATTTCAGTAAATAGCTGCAGCACAGTGAACCGATACGCGATACTATCTTTTACGATCTAGTGGACCGCAAGTTAATCTAAGATAAACGTTCCAAGTTCGATAGTTTTGGCAAATGCAATTTGATATAGCTTTTCAAGACTTGTAAGGCTGCCAAGCAAGTCCATAAACTTGTAAAAGAAGATACCAAGTTAATTTGAATTCATTATTCAGACAAAGATCTCGACGATCCCTTACATAATGGGGTTTATTTATAAACGTTGCTTAAAGTTAAGTAATGATGAGCGACTGAATCAACCATAGTTTTTGGACGTTTAAACGTCTCTTATCTTTAAACAACGTTTATAAATAAAGGGGTAAAACGTTAACACAGTATAAAAATGGATTTCATGTTTAGATTTTGTTACAAGAGCTTAATTGACTAATCATAGGCTTTTAGTGTATCGATTATGGACTTTTCAACTAAATTGATTAGTCGCACCTGTGCCAATTAATTTGTCACCAAATCCTATAATCGATTCACTGGCAATTTGAATAACAGTATGTTCTCAAATGCGGACTAAATTCGATGAAAAGAGAGAAGAAAGAAGCGAAGAGAAGAGAGTTATACCGACATACCTACGTATTAAAAAATAATTGATTTGCACAGTTTATTGCTATAACTTTAATTACTTTAGAAATGAGTGATGAAATTCTAATGAATTTTATGTATGTATTTTTCTAGCGTCTGCCCGCAACTTTGTCCGCATGTTTTAACATAAAACATATCTTTTGGCACTTGGCAATAGCGTAGATTTCTATCAGTGAAACAATTTTTTAAATCGGATCAGTAGTTCCGTAGATTACCCCCTACATTCAAACTCACAAATTTTACCTCTTTATAATATTACTAGCTTCTGCCCGCGCCTATAACCTTCCTCAAGAATTGGGCTATTTAATGCAAAAATATTCAAAACATTAAAATATCTTCTATATTCTAACCCAGGTCATGGTCTACCCATGTGCCAAATTTTATTCAAGTCCGTTCAGCTGTTTTAGCGTGAAATCTTAACAAACAAACATATAAAACAAATATCAAATGTTTTCTCTTTATTTTATAATAAAGAGAAAATATTTGATATTTGTTTCTAATCTAAACTAATAATAATATTAGTTTAGATTAGGATAGACAACAAATATTCTCTGCTTTCATGAAACGTAGGTACGTAAAAACACAATATTAGCCACATCTTTGGATCCAAAGAGCCCGGATATTCGCTTCTTTTGCAACTATCACAGTTTTAGCCTTTTTCCTGTTCACTAACACCCGTCTCTGATTTTGCTTTGGTCTGCCATTCTTTTGTTTACTTAACTTTGACTAGGTTCTTAGTTTTATTCTTCAATTCTTGCTCGATTTTGGAATTCCAAAACTAAGTTAGGGAATTTAAACCATACCATACCATATTGTATATGTATAATACCTAATATGCATATGTATAATACCATATTGAGCAAACCAAGCTTAGCAAATAAGGACCTTTTCAAATTAAAAGAACATTTCAAAAATAACCCATAAATCAGAAACTACTTCGTTGATTTGTATTAACATTAATCACGTAAACCTTTTAGCAACAGAACGGTAAAATATAACTCCCATGTTGTTACTAAAAACTATTGGCAAGGTTCAGCTGAAACCCCCAGTTTTTTATTTATTTATTAGAATCGGAATACGCTAAACAGAAAGCACTTCTACTTGGCAACACTTTAGGTCCTATTTCAGTTATCACTGACTATGACCCAAAAACGCCTAGAACTGGACTTAATTAAGACATGGGACATGACACTAATTCAAATTGATCAATTAATTGTTACTTGCGGCTGCAGGATTGACACGTCGTGTCGTCTGTATTATATACCCAGGGGTGTTTTAATTATGTTTTGTTGGTAAATTTCAAAACAAATATCATTTACAAAATCTAGTATAGTGATTATACCGTTATACTGAATTCAGCGCGTAACATTCGCACACAATTCAGTAATTTATTCCTAACCATATGATTCTGATAAAAGCATGGAACGACAAAACGATGGATGGATTGTGTGAAAGATGATATGGTTAGAAATGGGGTGACTACCGAGATGACGCCTAATTGAGAAGTATGGAAGAAAAAGGCATGTTGTACCGACCGCAAATAAATTAGGATAAGGACAGGAGCATGATGATGATGATACTGATAATAGCATCTCTCACGCATTGGGCAATAATACTTAGTTGATAATCAAAACACACAAAACCACACCCAGTGAAGGAAAAGAATGGAAGAATATAAATATGTCTATCTATAGGTACTTAATATTATCTAAATTAAAGTCGCTTTTCATATCTGTCTGTGTGACTGCGTTGTTCTTCTAAACTACGCAACGGATTTTGATACGGTATATATGGCTCCCGGCAACCCATATGCGACTAGGTGAACCCTCCAGTAGGGTTCCCGGTACTAAACGTGTTAATTAAACTTACTTATACTCGTAAAAAGAAATCTCGATACTAAGCATGGGCGGGCAGCTAGTTAGTTAAATAAATAACCTTGGGTATAATATCGTGCGTGAATCCTCTGAGATGTATCCATCTGCCAACACGCACTCACCTACTCGCTTCATTTAATATGTTTAATATTTTCAGATACAAATCCCTTATAGGTATCACATAGCCACATAGGAAATGAAATGAAATTGTTTATTCTGTAAATAGGATATTGGAATCACTTTTACACGTCAAATTAAAAAAATATTTAAAATAAGCTAGATGAGGTCGGCGTTTCCTAACTGACTACTCTGAGAAGAAAGGCCGAAACAAACTCAGAGGTCGTAGTCTCTTTTAAAGTATACTCACAGACATAAAAACGACCCCACGGAACGCTACGTGGTTCAATTCATAATACTGTTTTTTCCACATCCATGAATCTTTTCATATTTTATTATCGGTGGCAAGCATAGTATACAAACTTGTGCTTGTATATATATACGAACCAAATTTAACCCTTTTGAAGGATATTTTTTTCCAATACCATTAATGTAGCTACCTATTTGTCGAGTGATTATGGATGACGCGATAATGTATTTTTCATGTTATGAATCTCAGCGATTTTAGGTCAGGCCCATATTGATGCTGTACTCTCGGATAAACTTAATATTGGATATATTTTGCAGGAAATTTTAATAAAAGTATTGACATAACCGTGTGAGCTGCGTGACTGCCGCTAGATAAAATTGAACTCTACAGAGATAAGTATTGAACAAAATTATCCATTTTTTTTTCTTGGTCGAAAGTTGTGAAAGTCAAATGTATGTTTTGTCTGACTTGGTAGCAATAACCAGTTAATTTATATATCAAATTCTTCTTCTACAATGTGCACATTGATTTACTAGTTTCAATAATAATACTTAGTATAAATCTTTACTGAAACAGGTAAAATAATAACTGAGTATGCTTGCAATCCCAGCCTTGCGGTTTAAACGGATGTCAATATCATGCACACACATAGTTTTTGACGCACACAATTTAACTATTATTGAATTTGGAACAGTTGAATTGGGAGTTGCATTGTTTGTGACTATAGGCACATATTACCTATAGGTAGGCAGATGAAACATCAAATTATTTTACTACGCACAATGTAATTCACCTGTTGTGTTGACCGCACATAGTCCACTAATAAATGCACGTATGTATGTAGGTACCTATGTACGTGCCTTAATTAATGAGCAACCAACCACAATCAATGTATATTTAAACGTTTGTCAAAATTAACAACAACGCTGCTCTCATTACGGCAACACTGTCCATGTATAGCTTTTTAACTATTGGAAAACAATTTTAATTGGAGATAAACGCTGAATTAATGACGCCAACCGCAAATGAAAACTGAAGCATTTGCATTTTGTTGTCAGCGAAAATCGCAGCATTACGAGGCACTAGCGTATACACAGTTATAGATGTGCTCTGATACAAAAAAAATGCTTCACGGACAGTAAAGCTGAAAGAGTGCGACAGAGTGTAAAAAGCCTTTTATGTTTTTATTAGTGACAGACGTGTGGGATGCGCCGGCACGACATTCACGTGAGGCACAAAAGTTTGAACCGACCCTTTTTGTTTTATTAGGGTTCGATGGCGAAAAGGCGACAACAAGTTTCGCATGCCGCCCACCGAAGCATTACGACCGTGTAGCTGTAGGTACTTTATCGTATGAAAACTTTGAATCAGTCAATGAAACTTATGCATCACTAGCTCGTTTTACAGTATTACTTATGTTCTTATTATTACCCAAAGTGTTTAAGTATAGACTATTAAATCACACTAAGAAATTGGAATGCGCTTGTGTAAAGTAGGTACAAATCGAACCTACTCCAAGTTCTGAAATATTTATTTCGTACAAAGTAAGTAAGATTAAAGTTGCTTATTACCTAGTCTTATAGCCTAGGTTGTAATTAATTATAAAGAAGCTGCTGGTTTTAAAATAAAAATAAGAAATTACAGTATTCCCGAATATTACAATTGCTCATATTTTAAAAGGCGGTGCTTTACGTATTTCGAGTTATTCAGTCAAAATTTAATTTTACAACGGAACACGTAATCTGTATATTTCCGTATTCCATGTACCCTCCACACAGACGCTTACGTGACATCTTGCACGTGACGTGACGTATTAAACGACATCTTACTCCGTTTCATATATGACGCCCTATGACGCCCCATGACTCAGAGCTCGGAAAAGCCGAGAGATTCACGAATAACAAATGACGCTGGAGGACAAGGTATTAACTAAGTATCGAACGAAATGTATTGTAGGATTTGTAGGAACAATTTCCGTATGTTCAAAAAAGAAAACTGATTAGCACTCACTCAGGTAAAGATATTGATTATGTATTGAATAAATTTGTATTGTATTGTATATGTATATGCGGCGGTACACAGGAAGCCCTCTGCCGATATTTTCCAAGACTGTTTGCGGCTAAAAATCCATATACAAGGTATGAGTTGGACAACGTCAATGGACAACAAAGACTGGGACTTGGAACAATGTTTGAACTGAACAACGTTTGTCTGTTTTTATTCTGTGTGTTATGAATCAAACCGTTTTATACGACTTTATACGAGTGCTTCAAAATAGGAAATAATTACATGGAAAATTGTTCAATTAAAGTGAAATAGAAATCATTATATTATTATACTAGCGACACGCCCCTGCTTCGCATGTTATTTACAACTTAATAAGATATCGATATTTCTTTATAATACGGAATAAATTCTCTAAATTATGGTGAAAACCGCATCAAAATCCGTTGCGTAGTTTAGAAGAACCAACGCGGTCACACAGATGGACACGAAAATATTTTTTTATGGCAGTGTATAGAGTGCCACCATTGGCACTCTATCCCTATCGGATAAAGTGCCACTACAGGCACCCTAGTAACACCGCCTCGGCCCGGCCAAAGTGCCGCAAGCATTGGATTGTCATTGTCACTGTCACTAAGTTACGTCACTTGGTATTTTGTTTGATTATCGAGGTTAGATCGCTGTAAAACACCACATTCCCAAAACATTACATTCTCTTGTGCCTAAACGGACCCTGGCACTTCGCCGGCCGCTACTGCGGCACCGCTCGCTACGCTCGCTCGGCTCGTGCGTTGTGTGGTCACAGTTCTAACCTAACCTAACCTAAATAACAAGTGACAGTGACAATGCAACGCTCACGGCACCCTAGCCGGGCCGAGGCAGTGACACTATAGTGCAACAAGAAACTCGCGGCACTCTATACACTTCGTTTTTTTATTTATAATTTATGCAGCATTAGGTATAGATGGAAAAGGGACTTATTATACCTGCACGTGTAGCATAGCATAGACAAAATGACAGATTCAATATCACAATCTGTCATTTTGTCTATTCTTCCATGGACAAACCCCGTTTCTAGTGCGGCCATGCTACGCGTGCTGGTCGACTCAAGAAGAGTGACCGACTTTTGTTGATTGCGAGCAAAGGAAGCAATTATACGAAGCCGTCGAGAGATGTGACGCATACATGAAAAATACATGTACAGCTCATAAAAATTTTAATACTATAGCTAGTTAAATAACCCGGCTCTGTCTCTTGATTAATCTCTTAAAGAAAAACATACTTAAGTACGCAAACATTATGATAATTTATCTTCTAAGATCGTACTCCATTTGACATCGATAAATAGTTCATATTATGTAGGTTTATAGTAGCCTATTTTGATATAAAAACGTCGCCATTTGCCACTTTCACAGGCGGTTTTGGCACGGATTTTTGCTTTTCTTACTTGGCAGTAAAAACAATTGAGTATCGACTATCTATCAATCACCCCGTTGTTAGTGTCACGCAAAGTGGTTTTTGTAATAATACTATAACTTTTTTTGTTAGCAGCAGAGTATTTTTGAGCCTATATATTTTTGATATCGAGTTTATTATCAGTTATAATAACTTTCTAGTCGAATCAACACTTACTAACGGCGAGACTCGTCTGAAGATAATTTGATGTCTGCTCCCAATTCACCAAAGGTCATTTATTTAACTACGTGAGCTGGATCGTGTGCAATAGCCAAATACACAATGGTATACACACCAATCAACTTGATAGTTGAAGATTTATGTACTCGTACATATTCATGGAGCGGTCGAAGAGGTCATCTTGAGATGAGTGCCCACCGTCCGAAACGGACAATACCTTCATTGGTTCAGCAGTCTTTTCATCTGTCATATGACATCAGGGCAATAGCATGGAAAGACAAAGATATTAGTCCGAAAAAAACCTCAATGTAAAATTATCAGTTCATATTATGTCTGCAGTGCTTGTTGCTTCTTGTGAATTTCTGATATTTAACAGTATCAAGTTTAATTTAACTGAAAACAGCCTTTGGAACATGCTACTTAGTTTGGTGATAAAGTAATTTAAAATCACCGTGATATGTAACGCCGCACCGGCGGGGCGTACGTGTAAATAATTTCACAGCATTAGGTCACCAAAGTTGTCAACACAAACTTTAGATACTGGCAAAACAATTTTGTTTCGCAGAAAAAGCTCCAGTTTTATAAAACTCATTTATAAAACAAGCCGAGAGTTTTATGAGCCAAGGGAAATGATAACGTGTTATTGTAGCATTTTTGGTAGAAAAACATACAATTTCTTGTTTGTAACATTTGTATAGCTCAGTTAGCGTGAAGCGAAATGCTTACGCCCTCAATTTCCTTGATTGACGACATTAATCTTGGCAGCGGGTAATGCCATGATAAACATTAGGCGGGCAAGCGTTAGCATTTTGCCGGTAATTGTGATTTACTGTTAGTCTTTATTTTAATAGTTCTAATTTTGTTCCTTTTTATATCGCTAAACGGATAAACATGATAATATACACAATGAATTCGATTGATAATATTTAATTAGTTTCTTGAGATAAAATATAGACGTTTATTTTTTAACTGTAGGTTGAAACATTTGAAAACTAATAACCCAGGTTAACGATACCTAAGGAGTGGGGAACCCTACAATTCACGAGCCAAGTTCTCGACTCCCACCCTCTGTATCAGTCTTTTGACCTCGGCGTTCGAAATCATTGAGCTTAATTTATTTGGGGCATTCAATAAATTATTTTATTTCTGTAAGTAGGTTTGTGCTATCACTTTTACACGTCAATCATATTTTAAAAATAGATGAGGTCAGCGTTTCCGGAAGTAGGAAACGACTACTTTGAGAGGAAAGGCCGACTCGAAACTCAGAGGCAACAGTCTCTTTTAAAGACCAGACATAATCTTGGTCAGACCATGTGTAGACCATGTAGATTAGTGTCTGAAATTACAGACACAGATTAGAGTGTTCCTGTCCAATTGGTGCATGCATTTGTCAGTAATCTTGCAGCTCTCAGAACTCAAGACTTAAAGAGCTCAACGGTTTGACGAACAATACTAAAGAAAGGACATTTGGGTAGACCAATAAGCTAACTCCTATTCGATTTCGATACTAATGAATGAAAATCGCGAATCAAACAGCTCAGTAACTATGCTTGCTATCACACTAAACAGTAACAACACAGCGGTATCTATAACAAAGTAAGATCTGCAAACCGCCGTAATATATAATTATAATCGCTATTACCACATTCTAAACTTGCAAGCTGAAACTATTCCAACGGGGTAGGGTTGCCTGATCATCTGTTTAAAAAGCTAGAGACATTTTGTTAACAGGATATGAATTTTAATTAAATATACCTTATTTAAACCATATCTACTTTCTATTAAAACTTGACACTCCCCAAAATGATAAAACAGCACCTCCTAAATTGTAAAAAAAAACTAAATAAAGACATGAAACTAGATAAAGACGTAGTTTTCCAAAGAGTGTTCATATTTGGATCCCGAAAATTCCGTGAGACAGAATACTCGGACAGGATTTGTTAAAATGAAAACAGCCTGTCAAAACTAAGTGTCTGGCAACCCTATCCGCTACTAAGTGACGACGAAGTGCTATTACGTGGTGCATTATTAAGTTCCAAGTGCGATAGTTTCTTGTGATTTTCACAGTTATGCTTTTAAAATGTTCCCTTTACTAAGTAACTTTCATTTTACAGGTGCTGCGACGAGTTGTAGAGGGACAATATCTACATCAATGTGAATAAGGAGCTCATTTTCTTTTCGAGTTCTAGGAGCGAGCACACAAAATGGCGATCATGATCCGTAAGCCTACTTTCATTATTGCCATCAACTAGTTACACTGCCACATACAAACTACGCAGCAAAGACTTGATGTCACACAAATCCTGGATCGCGCAATTATAGTTTACCGCGCGAATGACATACAGGGTGGCAGAGACATCGACGCGAAGCCGGTTACCATGGATTCAGTACATGATTCTGAAACCCCTGCGTTGAAATTTTTCGTCGGTTATTTAAAAAAAAAACAGCTGTTTCATAGAAAAGTGCAATACCTACGCGGTCAAAATGTATGGAGCAGCTGATTTTTTTTTTAATAACCGACGAAAAATTTCAACGCAGGGGGGTTCAGAATCATGTACTGAATCCATGGTAATCGGCTTCGCGTCGATGTCCCTGCCACCCCGTATAAGACTATCCAACATCAATTTTCGGGCAGTTGCCACAATACACTATTACGATACAATATAATATTGTAGCGGTTACACCGCCACATACGAACGAAACGAGACGTCATCTATGACGTGTGTGATCCCCGAAGAGTTAGGCAAAGCTGTACCTATAGTAAACCCACATTCATCCGTTATGTTTAGGTCAGAATACAGAGCAAGCCTATTGCCTTCAACCGGGCACAATTACAGACTGCAGGCTGGTACAGAGAAATTCCTGATAGAAAAGCCCAATAACAGTTTGCCCGACATGAGAATGGAATCCTGGTCCTCATGCTCGGCAGTAGCGCATGCGACCACTAGACCAACGAGGATTGATGATAGTGTTCTATAATAAACTGATGTTTACAGGTCACGTGGTCCGCACCGGCGCCTTAGTGCTGGTGGTGGCGGGCAGCGCCACGGCCAGGGTCGCCGGCAAGATGGGTGGCTACTCCAACAAGAAGGGAGGCAAGTATTGTACACAAACTACAATACAAATCACTAAATGCATTTAACGCTAAACGTATTTAAAAGATCATTCTGTCTTTGTCATCTTCAAACGGTTGACAGAAATAGAAAGATGGTTTAAATTCGTTTAGCGCTAAACGAATTTAAATCATCTTGTGGTGCAAGCGGGCCTTAGCACTATAGGGCAGGAGTCACCAAATGGCGGACCGCCGAGCTATTTTATGCGGACCTTAATTTAAGTAAACAGTAAAATTTTGTAAACTGAAAGTTAATCTAAAAATGTTAATATAATTTGTTTTTGAGTTTACGTTGCATGAACTTTTCAGACAGATAATTCAAAATAAAAAAACACAATATTACTAATTAATTACAAGTTATTTTTGTTCAGTATATACATAAGTAATGTCTGTTTATTACTTAATAAAAAATGTTTCGACCAAGCCGAAACCAAGATTAAAAAAATAAATTAAGAAATAAAACGAAATTTTATTTCTTAATTGATATTTTTAATCTTGGTTGCTGTAATAGCCTACCAAACGAACCGTGACAGTCATATTATTGGTGATCCCCGCTGTAGAGACTTAATTGTCTTTTATTAAAAGTTATTTAATTGTATTGCATAGCTCAGGAGTCATGGCTTCAAATGTAACAATTTTTTTATGTCATTATTTCATGTTTTATATTATGATAAAATAAATCGTCACTAATGGTTATTTACATTGTGGATTGCATGCACATCACTAGAATAATTTTCTTGTTAGCCCTTTAAACCAAAATAAAGTTACCTATGTCAATAGTAGTTCAGTACCTACCCAAAACGTGTGGGGTGTAAACCCACGATGTCTGGCTCGTGAGGCCTACATTATCTACATAGTGAATAGAATAGGTGCAGACACCTTCATCACTTCTATTTTATTTTGAGCAACCGTCCGTGCTTTCTCGATATTGATATTCCACTATCGAGTCTGATTTCAATTGTGATTGAATTTCTAGGAACAATTCATATTGTTATCGCTGTGACTGTGGTCCGATTCGCCGATAGTTCTCAAGCATGACTGGTTTATTGACACGTCCCCTCTATTGTCTGTACCACGCTAGAAGACTATGATAAAACAATGCCCATTGGATTATAAAACTGGTTCGGAATATCTGTCATATTTATCTTTAGGTAGGTACTCTTCAGAATTAAATTAAAATATATTCTGGTTTAAAATATGAATATCTCGTACCAGTTATGAAAAGTTCATGAAGGCAATGGAGGTTCATTCTGTTTATTAATAGTCTGAATAGGTTATGTACCCATTACTCTGCAAAAACACCAAGAAATAATATTCGTGCCCAAACTTCACTGTTGTGACAGCTTTACCATCTTGCCCAATTAGGCAAATTCTGGCGCTGGTAATTTACACAGAAGCTTGTTTTTAACAAAAAAAAATTCGTTGTTGTTTTCAAAGATAGAACTTAAAAATTAAATATAGATCAAGCTTTTGACATCTATAACTTTATTAAGATGAGAATTAATAAAGTTCGGCGCCGCACCGTATATTCGCAAGTTCTTTGTAAATGACTACGTACATCAAACACAACTACTATTATTTCTGTCTGTTCACAATAAGAAAACTTGATGAAAAAACTTCTGATATAATGTATGATGTAAAACGCCAGTCAAATGTACGCGAATATTCGGCTCGGTACTTTGATTCGTCTAAGCGCTTTTTACCCTGTCGAAGAATACTACATTTGCGAATGTTTCATACAACTTGTACAAATAGGACTTCAGTAAATAATGTGATTGTGTGAAAGGACAAATAACACTCCTCGGCCTAGCTCTTGTTGTTTTTTTTAGTTTACTATCTAGACTCACGATTTTTTTACTCAATTCTTTTTTTTGTGCTTACAACGCCAGAGTTAGAACAAGCCTGGGACATAATGACAAGCGTGTATTTGACTTTTGTTGCATTTTTTACTGCTTTTTTTGAGCAGGTGCAAAAAATATCGGACATATTTTTTGCACCTGACTCAAAAAAAGCAGTAAAAAATGCAACAAAAGTCAAATAGCAGTGCACTAGGTTTTGGTACGTATCATTTTACCTTGAACAAAGTAAGTTCAAGTCATATTCGACACGATAAGGCTGGAAAATCTCAAAAAGTATTGCAAGCAAGTCCAAAAATCTTCTTTTGCGTTTGGCTTCACAAAGGTACGAGTACCAAGATAAGCTTCGCCTTCAAGCCTTTTTCGGAGGAGCTCGTGGCTAAGTAATAACAGCCGTATGGGTTGATTCATCAGGTTAAGCTACGCTTTCCGTTTGTCCGTGGATGGGCGACCATCTTTACATACCGATACTCCTCAAGTGCCTCGTAAAACACCTTAAGCCGTTGGTCCCGGTTGTCATTCGTGGATCTTTAACAGTCGTTACAGGTCGTCAAAAGCCCAAAAGTCTGACAATACCAGTCTTTACACGAGGTATTGTACTCGTATTACCCAGTTACTGAGTTGTTGTAAAATACTGGTATTCAGCTGCATCCGGTTAGATTGGAAGGCGACCCAACATAGTTGGGAAAAGGCTAGGCAGATTGATTTTGAAATAAGCATTTTCAAAAATGCTTATGAAAATATGCTTAATAAAATATTATTCTTAATAATTGTAATGCAACTAAGAAACGGCAAGCTTCATCGTATCATTTAGTAATTATAAGCATACCTATTATGTTAGTTAATTCTCCGTAGTGAAATCAATATGTTATTATCGAAGTCGATTCTCCGCAATCCTGTCTAATCTCTAACTAAGAATTATCGAATCAGGCGATATCGGTAACAACATCATGTTTTTGCCCGCAGGAGGATAACTACAGACTAACGTTATTATAGTAGATAATAATCCGCAATAACACTAAGGCAGAATACTCGAGTTTCAACGTAACAACGCAATTTATATCTTATAGAGGAGCCAATTTTCTCGGATACTTCGCGGTGTGTACTTAGGTTGAGATGACCACAAACAATATAGAGTGGCAGGGACAACAGAACAAGCAAATAGGCTCTTACGAACAAATATTTGAACTGTGGAGTCTTCCTTTATTGTAATTTAGATGGATTTATCTTTGGTTCCTGGCAGGCTAAGCCATGTCGAACGAAATGTGATGACGTCATATCGTTAGGAATAAGAGCCGTTTGTAAAACGTGTTTCGCTGACTATCAAAACGTTTTCCGCAGATATCGAGGTAACCTTTGACTGACGATGTATATAACTTTGAGAGGAAATATTTTTACTCGCTTCCATAAGAGTCTGAGTTTTCAGTGTCACATAATATGTAGAATATAGAAACGTAAAGTAGAAGTCTTTACGTTTCCAAATTCTACAAATCTACTTCAGTAAATCTATCTACCACAGTACTTATACATATCAAAATGTTACAATTTATGTTATTTTATTATTAGCTATTTATGCAACTGTTATACAATAACGGGTATTAAAACACGAATGTAGGTGATAATAGAGAAGGATCCGGAGGAGAGTGGTCTAGCGGTTACACTGCCGCATACGAACTGCGCGTTAAAGACATGACGTCACACAAATCCTGCATAGTGCAGTTAGTTTTCCCCACGAACGACATATATAAGACTATCCGAAATCAACTTATAGACTGTTGCCCGCCAGACACAACACCCGTCTGATCGGAGGCTTCTTCCTTTTCTATGGTGGATAAGTGAACTTTACACCCTGTTTCTCATACCACTAAAGTATCACACGAGTGTTTTAATACCTAATTATCATCTATGGTTACTATGCACTGGTTGGCACTAAGCTAACTGCTTCAGAAACTGTTATAGAGGATTTATAGTATTTTATAGCATGGCATAAAATAATAATACATCTATGGATAAAATAATATATGGCCCACAACCACAATACATGTTATGAACATAAATCCATTAATCATTAAAATCAGTAGGACTGAAATGGCACTACAACGTGCAGCACATTTTGACACGGTTTATAAATATAAATAAAAGCAGCCGGTTTAATATTGTGAGGGCATGGTAGTTATTTTACGAACGTATCCATGACACTTTATCAGAGAGTAAGTACCGTATTTTTATGAACGTGCCCATTGTAATCTCAGACTCTAAATGTCAAAAATAAATTGAGTTTTGACAACTTTTTGACATTGATTGTCGCTGAGGTGAGATTGCGACTAGAATACTCAGGTCTACGTTGCGACTAGATTTCGAATGTTTCTATTGAGTTGAATTTAGCCTCCTGAAGTCTAACATGTCTAATAATGAAAACTTAGATTAGTTAGCTAAACTTAAAATTAGTTGTGTACAAGTATATGACTCCCGCACGAGTTACACGAGTTAGGAGAACTTATATAGATTAATAACTTATTAATGTGTCACCACGTACATGCAAATGTGAACCTCAAATTAATCACGCTAAGTACCATTATAGATAAATACGTTGGACTGGTGAAAACGACGTAAGTATTAAAGGCAAGTTTACAATAGTAGGATGTGAATTGTTTAGGCGCTAATATAGGTACTGAAAGTACCATTACTAGCTAAGCCTCCTGTGCTAACATAGAAGACTGGTAGGTGACTAGTGCAAAGCCTACTGACTCTATGCAAACTAAGCCTATTAAAAACGAGGTCGACACGAGAGCGTAGTTCAGATTGAATTCTAAATCCTAATCCTCGAATATAATAAATGCGAAAGTGAGTTTGTGTGTTTGTTACGCTACTCAACCGATAAGCGATCATCATTAAATTTTGCATACACGTTGTCAGGGGTACAGAAAAGAACATAGGGTAACTATCATCCAGAATAATGTACTTTTCAGAAAAATTATTGACAAAATCAATATTAATGCGAGCATTAAGCCTCGGACAAAAGCTAGTATGGTAAATAATAATCAGCTGTTAATAATGTGAAAACACCGTCATTAATCCTTACTTTAAACAGCTGTGATCAAATTTTAATTGAAAAATGTTTATTGCCTGCAGGAAAATCGACAAGCGGCATCAACGAGGAGATAATCTGGATTAGCATAAGTATGGCGATCGCTATCGCGGTTCTCATAGCCATCGCGCTGTGTTACATACTGAAAGAGAAATGTATGAAACGCAAAGCGTACAGGGAGCAGTCATGACGATACCAGGAGGAGTTCGCGAAGCATGCGCTCGCGGACTCCCTCACAGACTTGAACTTTGATCTACCCGCGTACACACTGTACCCGCAGTACTCGCCCGACGGTAAAGAATACTTCTACAACTTCCATCGCTTCTCTTACATAAGAAAAAGCTTCAAACTACCCCCAAAAGACTACCCAATAAAGACTAAAGAAGACATCTATATCAATGCGTGATAATGTGAGTGTCGTGTGTATATGAAAGTGTTTACTGTGTATTTTTAATCTACTGTACCATATAGATCAATGTGAATGTAAATGTATGTTTAGAAAATATATATTATTAACATCGAATGATAGTGAATCATGACTCTTTTATGATATTATGACATGAGGGAATGTAATTAAGTTTCCATGTAATTTATTTTATAAGACAATAATATATATTACAAAAAATATATAGATAATACACTCCCGGACACCTGAATCGAGCCACCCTGCATATTTTAGTTTAAATAGGTATATGTTTTAAATAATGGTAACTACTACAAAGAAAGAAAAAAAATCGTTTTGAAGTCAGTCACTCACTATAATTTCTGTTTGTCATTGTTCCAAAGAAATAGGAATACTAAAAAAACAGTTTCAATTGCAATAAGGTGTTTTTGGGTTTCTCTAGGGCAAAATTAGCGTTGAATTTTGGAAGAAAACAATGATTTACATAGAGAAAACGTTTATTTAGTAACTTGTGTTACCCCCAAGAGCATTTACGACGCTGTCATGCGGTTCGCCATAGGATTAATTAATGCCACTATGACGTACTGTGAAATGTTTCAGCTACTGCAAAATTTCTGGAGCTGGCTCGAACACGCCTCGTCAGCTTATTCCATAAGTGCTCTATACGATTAATTAAATTACATCGTATGAACCTCTAGGCCTTGACGAATTTATCTGTCGCTATTTAGTGGTGGCAACCGTGGCCCCGTCATAACCTCAAGGCCAGTTTTTCCTTCGGTGGAAATTCCGCCCTGGAGGATGACGGTGGGTCATGGAGAGTTTCTCTTCAATGCAACATTGCTGAAAATGTTCTCCCGGTCTTTGGAAGTCTTTCTCACGTCCATCATTGACATACAGCATAATCTTGGTTTCATCCGTAAAAAGAACCTGGCTCCATTGACTTTGAGTCCAATGCAACTGTTCACGTGCAAACTGTATTCGCGCAATTCTGTAAGCTCGTGTTAATTTGGGACCATTGGCTGGCTTATGGCAGCAACAGTTCGAGCGCAAACAGTCAGTCCATGAAAGTCTGGAAGCTCAGGTGACAATTACGCAGGCAAAGATAAACCGATCTAGTCGTGCTGTTGTGACCCGGTTTTGTGGTCCTCCTAAACTGTGCACAAAGCCGCCAGTCTTCAGGTATCGATGGCAAATTCTTTGAATGGCAGAACGGCTTTCATGAAGTTGTGCATTTATGTTTCTGATTAAGCCCAAACTGAAAAAGCCACAGCTTGCGCGGCTACTTCAGGTGCAGTTTCCATAATTTGAATGTCAGAATGGATAAAAAATAAGGAAATACTATTTCGATTGTCTTTTTATGAAAAAAAAAACAAATAACGGATTTAACTGTTTGATGCTCTAATCAAAGCTTGTTGCTTCGTTAGGATTTTTCGATTCGAATTTGGAACAATGGTGATACCGAAATGATAGTCAGTATGCTTAAAAAATGCATAAAAACTTTTTCTCTGACTTATCATTATTTGGATGATTTAGGCCTATAAACCCTATAGAATAAAACGGCACGCGACGTGACCGCGACGGTTGGATTTATTAGTCCGGGAGTGTATTACATAAGCATTCAAACAAAAAATACCTACATTCTTTGCAAATAAATATAATGATCTATTCGATTATCTCTATTCTACTTCCTTTGATTAATATAGTTTTCTCAAATAAACACTACTCAACTGAGCTGGAATAAAACTCAGTGAAATATAGTTTAACCCCTTTATTACTAAACGTGGAAGTTATGTTACGTCCAGTATCATCTCCAGATTAACCTTTACTCTGCGTTTATTAATAAATAATGTTTAATAAATAGATTGTTTTAAACCGAAGTAAATTATACCAAATCAAGCTAATATATACCAATTAATTAAGATGTTCTCCTATGTAAAAAAACGTGCACGTTAAAAGCGTCCGTAATAAAAAGATACAAATAAAGAACAATTCAAATATTTAAATTAATTAAAATAATCCATGGCAGCTAAGAGATGACCATTCCTAACTCACGGCGCCCGTTCAGCGTTCCCGAACATGACGCATGGACTATCACCATTCAGCTCAACCATTTAAAGGGCTAAATGATCCAACACTATTTGATCCATGTTATATTACGGAAAGTCAGACTACTTGTAGAATAATCAAAAAACCATAATATTTGAAGGTTCGACTGGCTTGGGGCACAAAGTTAATATGCAGAAAATACTTTTATTTGAGTTATACCGTAGAGATAATAAGTAACTACTTTCGTTGATAATATCGAAGGAAACTTGTTTGGATCGTAGCAGCCCGTATCACGCTACACTGTAGCCCGTATCACGCTACGCTGTAGCCCGTAGCGCGCTACGCCGAAGCCTAGCTACAGTGTGCAGTGCTACGATTAACGCTATGGTGCAAAACAAAAACCCATATTCAACAAAATATACAAAGTGACACAGTGAAATACTGTGAATCACAAAACCCTATTTCGAAGCTGTACAAACTCCTTAGTTGTCTTTTGTTGTTTCAAAAAAGAACTGTATTTCATGATCATTTTCTTTTTATCGTCTAGATGTACTGATACTTAAAAATGCATTTATAAAAATATAAGTAATAGTCGATAAAATTGGATGTTCTGATCAATACAGGAATTTTATAATGAAAATAAATTGTATTTGTACCTAATTAGTTTTAGGTATAAAATAAATATTAGGTCGCACTAAATGTGCCACATTAAGTAAAATTGAAATATTAATGTATAAAATGATGTGATTTAACGTGTAATAATAAAACGATGTGAAATATAGATAAGGAATTTAAGGTACTACAAAGAAATGTCTAAAGTGAGGTTAATCTGAGTTTAGTTTGATTACGACAAAAAACACCAATTGCGCTGTGTTCTCGGGATGTAGACGATTCCTTTGTTGGATTCATTTTAAAACTTGTAAAAAACTTACCAGATGGACAATAGTATTGCAGATAGCAATGTAAAATGATGACTCTCTGTTTTATCTGTTTATCATCAATATGACGTGTATTTCAGTGATTATATCTGAAGCTTTATAAATTCTCTGTTTCAACATTTTTGGTTGACCAAACGTAATTTTTTGTCTGATAATTCCCTTGTTTTTAAGAAAATAATAAAATAAATGATATGTGAATATCTGTAATCGTTTATTTCTTTATTAGTAATGGCCTAACTTACCGCGTTTTAGTAAATAGCTAATACAAGTTTTAATCTAACTGACAGAAGTTTGTGTGAACAGTCGTCACGGTAGATCAGACGATTGTTTTGTAATGACCACTCTAGGCTGTCACCAAGAAGTCCGCAGTCCGCTGTCCGCTGTCTGGGGGCCTACCACCAGCTCATAAAGCAGTATTATTTTAATATTACTTCAGTGTGGGAAAGAGATGAAGCTCTACAGGACGTATAGCTCCATATCTTTCCCCACTCAAGTAAGATTAAAATAATACTGCTTTATGAGGTGATGGTAGGCCCTCTGATGTCTTTCTGGATTGGTGATTGTTGATATGATAATTCGCTAACATTGCTTTTAGCAGAAGGAGGGGCTTGTGGCTAAATAATAACAGCCGCACGGGTTGTGTTAACCTACCCTTGCCGCGGTTGGTCCATGGATGGGTGACCATCTTTACATACCAAGACCCCTCCGTGCCTCGGAAAACACGGTAAGCCGTTGGTCCCGGCTGTCATTTGTAGATCTTTGACAGTCGTTACGGGTAGTTAGAAGCCCAAAAGTCTAACAACCAGTCTTTCCAAGCGGTATCGTGTTACCCAGTCACTAGGTTGTAGAGGTCAGATAGGCAGTCATACATACATAACATAATCAGCCTATTAATGTTCCCACTGCTGGGACACAGGCCTCCTCTTTGTGAGAGGGATTGAGCCGTAATCTACCACGCGGGCCCACTGCGGATTGGTAGATGTCACATGTCTTCTAATTTTTGGTTCCAGGACAAGGTTTCCTCACGATGTTTTCCTTCACCGTTTTGAGAGCTGTGGTGATGAAATTGTTTACACAAAGTAAAGCGCCTGCTTGGGTAAGATAGGCAGTCGCTCCATGTAAAATACTGATATTCGTCGTCCCCAACATAGTTGGGAAAAGGCTTGGCAAATGATGATGATTGTTTTTAGCAGAACCAAAGTAGGACGCATCGTCAGGACACTGCTGCCCATAGACTACGGGAGACGCCTCGGCGACCACTGACAGAGGCGGCATTGTCAACACTTTCCGTACAAACCACAGATATAAATCTAACTAGATAACGCAAGTCCCTCCATCTTCTATGAAAACCAAGCGTGCCACTTTTTCACACACAAATAAAAAACAAAAAACATTTCCAATGCCTCGGCCAACTATTCTATACAGTCTTTTGCAGCTTAATATGGCATAAAAAGGCATTTTTCTAGATTTCGGTGGGTTTCCGGTGCCGATAATGCTAAATGAAAAGCCCAGCTTACGATCATTGATCGTAAACTCCGTTTTTTTGACACGCGAAGTACATACAATCGCGTCATCTAGTTATGATTTTATATCTGTGGTACAAACCAAGCATGTCACCCTATACTCACACTACGACACAAATGAGAGAAAATAATGGCTTTGAATGGTGAAAACGACCATAGTTGACCGCTCAAGGCTGTTTCGACGCCACGAATTTTAACCTAAGGGGAAATTCCGTGCTCCGTGCTAGACAATATTTTTACAAAAACCGACCCCCGTTTGGTACCCTTCGGTTACGGAACCCTAAGAAAGGTTCATGCAAGATGACTGACCTCCTTGTTTTACAAACGCCAGGAGACGACGATTAACATCTGACATTCGCTGACAAATTTATTTACCGTAAAAAGATAATTATGTCAGTGTCTTGCAAGTGTCTTGTCAGCATTGAGGCTTGTCAATGTATAATTTTAAGTACAGATTTTTAATTATATATTGGGCTTTGTGTTATGTGAAATGGCATTAAAGTTAATATCCGTTATATTAAAGAAGACGTACAAGGTACCATTTAGGGTAGGGAGTTTTATATCATTTGATTTCTAAGCATTTTTTTTTTGCAATATATGTTTGTTTTTTAAGCATTTTTTTTAGCAATATACATTGTGTTTTTAAGCATTTCTTTATAAAGTAACTGTGAACCGATCTCATTACCGTAATGCTGCGGCCGCATCTGCGTCTATCGTGACGAAGCTTCTTGCAGATGTAACCAATCATTAAGAATAAGAATAAGAATAAGAATAACGTTTATTTGGACACAGTTCGTTAACCACAAAATACAAATAACAAAATGAAAAGTAATGTTTTTACAACAATACAACTTACTTATGTATACAAGAGTAATGTCATCATGCAAATATTTGTATGAACTCTGGTACCCAAGGAAAAGATTTAACTTGTGTTATGGGTACCAGCATTCTCTAATGAAATAAATTCGATAATTATGTGACATTAGATACTACGGTTTAGGATTAAGTACATATTTTTTAAACTAGGTAATTAATTATACTTTAGAAGTAGACGCCCGTGACTGTGTGTGTGTGTGTGCGTATGTGTGGGTGTGTGTATGTGTGTATGTATGTGTATGCTACTGAGAAGTTGCGTGTAAAGAAGAGTGTCCGCGGTTTTGATGTACATTGGGAACTAAATTTTTAGTAAACTTTCAGTGTCCTCGTAATTCTGCGTTTGAAGCCAAGTAAAAACTTTTCTTTTACATTCACGCAAAGTAGTAGAATATATGAGACAGCTCTTATTAATTTTATTATATAAGTGACTACCAAACCCATAGAAATGTCGTCTAGCGAGTGCCGTTCTACAGTTTTGGGTAGGACATACCCTATGACGTTGACGCTTTCAAAATCATTATCGGTTATCGTCGCGATAGTTCGGGCTGCGTAGCACTTATCCCCCGGGTGGCGGGCGGTACATATCAAACGTGGAGAAGCCGCTAATGTGAGCACCACATTAGCGCGATAGCTTGTTAGCGAGCAAAACATACGAAGCTTCGGCACGCATTGCTTTGTCACGATAGACGCAGGTGCAGCCGCAGAATAAAGATAATTAAATGACAATCTCACACAATACTATCGTATAGTGTAAATGCATTAAAATAATAGTAATTTCAGGTAAGTATGGGTCGTTACGTGATTTTGGCAAAACGTAACGTAACTAGTGACTTCGAAGACTTCACCTGTTTTGAAAACTAGTGATTTTAGTAACAAATTTTTTTTTTAATTCTATTCGGTGATTCAACATGGTGATTATATCGAAGTATTACAGTTATTTGCGAAACGAAAATATAAATGGTTACATAAATATGTACATTTTTATTGTTTTCTCCTTTTATCTGCAATCGGCTTTCTAGCCATAATCAGATGGGATCTTCGTGTGAGATTTACATATGTAATACGTTAGCTTTAAGTTTTTTAAACGAATATGTTTTTGCAGCTACTTTAGCAGTTACCTTTAGCCTGAAATTTTCAGGTAGCTATATTTTCGAAGAGGCTCTACGGCACGCAACGGCTATGCCTTGGTGTAGCGTTAATCATCACCCTTGTTGCTGCTACTTACATCCTCACAAAAGATGATAGTCTAAAGGGCTTGAACGAAGTTCAACTGTAAGTTCGGTTTTCGGGTAGTTCGACATTTTAGCCAGGAAACGTATTTATTATTATCATTCATCATTCTCCTGCCCTTATATCAATTTATTTGGGGTCGACACAACATGTCTTTTTCTTCCATACTTACGTATTTTGAAACACGATTGGAGCAGTGGTTAAGCGATTGACTGCTGCGCTGCGTGTCGCGGGTTCGATTCCCGCACGGAACAAATATTTGTATGACCTACAAGTAGTTGTTCCGGGTCTGGCTGTTTGTGTATGTGAGTTTAAATGTTTGTAAACGCACCCCAATACAGGAGAAATTCCTAGTATGGGGGACCAACGATAAAAAAAAAATACTCCTCTATTAGTCGTCATCACGGTAGTCACCCACTTTCTATCCATATCGTCTTTCACACAGTCCATCGATCGTTTCTTTGGTCTTCCCTTATTGTATACAAGGTGGAGACGACAATACAACAAAAAATTAAACGGTGTGTCTGTAATGACGTTTCTGTATACAAAAATTCAATTGAATATATTCAATAGTTTAGTCATTATAGCTCGGCAAAATCCATAGTCGGCTCGGGCTATTCCGTTTATCCACCCTAAAAATCCACTCTAAGGTGGATATTCTGAAAGGTATGCCCGAGAATTCACCCAAGGCCTAGTTGGATAAACGGAATTTATAGTCTTAGGGTGGATCCGGCATACATTACATTTAATTTGTTTGAAAAACTCATTTTTTTTTTTCGAAGCTAGGATTTATTTGACAGTTCCAAAATACTCTTAAGCATTAGTAGTGCCAGTATTTTAATTTTTTGTTGTATGGTAGTCTCCACATTGTATATGTACATCATCGAATAAAGATTTGTAAGTAAAGTGGTATTTAATTTTGATACAAGTGTAAATGACCGATTGGACTGCCATTACAGACTCATTGAAGACCGCCTAAAGGAGTATTATTTAGAAGAGAAAGGCAAGGAATGTGAAATACCAAAAGTTGATCCGTTTTCCGCAGAAGCTATGACGTTCAACGAGGATTTGCCGAAAGTAACTTGCAAAGGCTCTGATTGGGTTATTTGTAATGTGAGTACAAGAATGAATTAAACAAATAAAATAATCAATATAAATCAATTCATAATAAATATACCTACTAATACACAGTGCAATAACATATTTTTAAATTAATAATGCAATCTAGTCGTTAATAAATAAAGAATCGTGCAATAAATTTGGTATAATAACCAAATATCATAAGTTTAAACACATACTGAACAGCAGGAATAATTAGCCAAAACTATATTGGTATAACTTATTAAAAACCTACTTACCCAAGCAGGTATTATTTATAAAGCAATAAAGCCAAAAAATACTTAAATGATAATAATTAAAATACTTAAATATTAGGAAAAGAAGAAAAGGTGGTAAGTAACAAAATGAAAATACAATTACCAGATTCGGAATACATACCTACTTAATTAAAAAATATAAACACTCTTCAATTAAGCGCTCTTCCTCCTCTCTCCTACTATGCTGTGCCCGACAGGGTCCATAATTGTTACTTTAATTTTAAGCCTACCAACTGTTCATCAACATTATGGAATGCAATAAAGAATTGAGAATTGAATGATTAAAACCTTGTCTACAGGCTGACTTATTATTCGACGTATTTCTTAGGCTTCAAACAGAAAGATTTCAAACATTTTCTGAATACCAAGAGATTTGAAGAGATCTATGAAAAAGTGGCCAAATCAAAAGCAAAATATCTTATTTCACATAAACCTACATGGGCACTTATGAAACGATGTAAGCTTCACTACAAATTAAAATAATTTCAGCTTCTGAACTAGGCTTTGTAAATTAAACAAAAGTTTTTCCCACCGATGGGTTATCCTGACACGTGGCACATAGTAATTATATGTTATTATTCTTTGCTCTGGCCGTCTGTCCGTTAAGATGCAGATATATGCCTGAGTGACCTTGAGTGTTCTTTACTGAACTCACGCAACGCGTCGTACGTCCAGCCAGTAATAGGACTCTCCCATCAAGGAGCGCTGTCCCAAATTCGACGCAATATTAATTTATTATACAATACAACAAATTCTGTAAAACCATATTGGTTACGCTCACAAACCATATTTTAATCAAGATACAACCTGACACTGACCTGCAAATTGCAAAAAACCTAAGAAAATTTGAATTTCGCGGGCTACCTTGGCGCATCCCCCTTAAAAGTCGGTAATCGACGCCTTAATGAGGTCATACACACACCCATAAACTCACGCCTTGTTTCCATGGGGTTAGGCAGAAACTACAGAACGCCGCCTGCTACGATTCTAATCCTCTTTTTGTAAATTTAAATTACAGAAATCTGAATGCTATGTGACGGAGGAAGTATTGAGAAACATGACTGATATTAGTTGTACTTATAGAGATATAGTGTATGTGGAAGATCAACTATACTTCCTGACCGACTATGTCATTCTGAAAGGAGGCGAAAAGTACACGCTCAACAGAAGCGACCATGTCAAAATAGCTTGTACTGGTATAAATTTGAATAAGTTAGTTTTTATTTATAGTATTACGGTAACTTTGACAAAATTAACTGGATCTTGAAGTAACTGAAGCTTAGTATTCCAACTAAAATTGCCAAATTTGTAGTGCTCATTTATGTTTTATGATATTCAAAACTTTTATCAAAATAAATGTAACGTAACTATCGTATTGACGTGACAACAACAATCAATATTGGGTAAGCCCAATATTTATTTTGCCCTAATCACTTCTGTGCGCCAGTATACTTTACTACTGCGACGTGCGAATCGCCTCTAGAAATGGTCGATTCGCCGGATTCGGGCGAGTTACCAATAAGCCAATATTGTTAGATGACGTCCTTCTGTGCTCGGAAACAAGTAATTTCGACAAATTACCCAAAGTTATACACATAATTATACATCCCCAGCCTTCCAGGATTTTGTAGCCGGTTTTCAGCCGCAAACTGGTGAGGATCACACATCCATCTAATACAACTGACATAAACCTTTACAGTTACAGTATACTATATTCCCGATGGTCAGGGCTTAAGGTAGGCTTCCGGCCAGTAGAAACTACGCCGGTTCCTCCAGATCGTAAGGATTCCTATAATGTCTTATTCTTAGCCTTTGACTCCGCATCACACAACGGATTTATCAGGAAAATGCCGAAAACTTTTAAATTCCTGGCTGATAGAGCGGTCATCTTGAACGGGTAAGAAGCTACAAACAGATTTATTTCACATTTTATTCAATCGCAGGA
Source organism: Conistra vaccinii (assembly GCA_948150665.1). Classification (NCBI taxonomy): domain Eukaryota; kingdom Metazoa; phylum Arthropoda; class Insecta; order Lepidoptera; family Noctuidae; genus Conistra; species Conistra vaccinii. The sequence goes on along the minus strand of OX411323.1, from coordinate 8,675,034 downwards.
TTTCTGTGTATTTTATTTAAAGTATGATTTCAGTCACAATATCGTCGGTGATGGTACTCCTGCCGCTCTGTATGCATTACTTACAGGCATGTCTGAACATGAACATCCAGATGCAAGAAGAAAGATTACAGACAAAGTATATGTTGATCATGAGTTATTTATGTTCCACCAGTTAAAGAAATACGGGTGAGTTTGACCCGATTTGCCATCTACCATGCGAACAGGATTGGATGAAAATTATGTTAATTTTTAACATAATTTTCTATTGATGTGATATTGATTGACCTTCTTGTCCAGATATCGAACAGCATACTTCGAAGACTCGCCGTTTGTAGGAACCTTCCAGCATAGGTTCAATGGATTCAGTCGGCAACCTGCAGACCACTACCTTCGAGCCTTTTTACTGGAAAACAGCAATAGTGAACGTCTAAGTTTTCTCTATCATAATAAATACTGCGTAGGAGACACTCCCCAATATCAGCTGTTTCTGAATCTCACCAATGAGGTACTTGAATACGCTTTAATAATATACAATACACGAAATTTTCATAAATGAAGGAAAAGCTCTTATTTTTTATGTAAAACTACAATGATTCTGATCGATTCATAGCCCATTCAATAATTATCAGTGATCATAACCTCTTAAGAGCGTTTATCCCAATAGTTGGCAACGTCGCAAATAGCTGTCAAAAATGTACCTGTTTTGATTAATTTGGCAATAATATTGTATGGTAGGGTTGCCAACCGTCCTGTTTTCCCAGGACATGTCCTGCTTTTTGGGATGTCCTGGGATGACCTGGATAGTTTTTAAGTAACGTCCTGGGTTTTTATAGTTGTCTCTTTCTCACTACCTACTATTTTATTTTAGCACACTAGAACTTTCCAGAATAAACGCTCTTAACATTATGTACAGTGTTGACAGTAATTGATAAAATAAATTGAGTCTTTTGTCGGTACCTTGTTTTATTTTACACGGCCCAGGCACATCTTTAGATATCCGTTAGGTTACGTCTGCGGCAAGGATGTTCCGTTTCTTAACACAATCATCGACAAAATATCAATTGATTTTACTATCAAGGGCTTGCGAATTCTTCCACGACTGCTACTATTTATAGTGTCTGTGTATAAGTATGTTTCTTGTTCAGTTCTTGCAGTTCGACGGCAAGAAGTTCTGCTTCACGTTCATAGCAGATATCTGTCATGACAACTTCAACCGGATCAGCACAGCAGACGAAGCAGTTGTCTGGCTCTTGAACACTTTAGATGCAAGACGGATGTTTGAAGATACCCTCGTTATAGTTATGGGGGACCACGGAACTAGGTATCAAACAATTTTATTATAAGTGACGTACATAGAACTTTTATTTATTTCAGTCAACGCGCAACGTTTCATTCAGCAAGTCCTAGAGCAATGCCCCAACAAAATTGAGCTCTTGATCAACCGTTACGCAATACCAACACATTTAGTTCAGCCACTTAAAATTATGCCTGTGACATTTTTTGAATTTGAAAAGAAGATGGGCCAAAATATTTGCGGCGCGTCCTCAGTGACCAATAACAACCAGACATACCTCCGCGTCGTTAAAAAGCTCTTTTCATAACTGTCACTAAAGTTATTACAATAGCGATCAGTCACAAATCATTGTAGGAGATAGGAGAAAAGTTACAGCTGAAAGAAAAACGTATGTCATTGAATTAAAAAACGTTTATTAGAGTAAAACATCGTTCATCGATCGTATTGTAGGAATACAAAACCGAATTAATTGACTTAAGGGAAGTCAACAATCACATCATTTAAACATGCTGCTGTAGGTTTGAAAGGTTCATGATGCCTTGCGAAACCGATATATGGAACATCGATTTCGCAAGGCATTATAGATGTTATATTGCACAACTTCCCACTGTTCATCGACAGAAAAGTGCAATAATAATGTGATATTGCATTTATGCCGATCTCTGTCAATTAAAATATAATAGTAATGTTTAGAGAGTGTGATGTGTGAGAGCAGTGGTGGCCCAGTGGTAACGACCTCGACTTACGAGTTGTAGGTCGTGGGTTTGAACCCAAGCAGGCGCTTTACTTTATGTAAATAATTTTATCACTACTGCTCTCAAAACGATGAAGGAAAACATCGTGAGGAAACCGGCATGTCTTAGAACCAAAAATTCGAAGGCATGTGACGTCTACCCACCCGCACTGGGTCCGCGTGGTAGATTACGGCCCACTCACTCTCACAGAGAGGAGGTCTGTGTCCCAGCATTGGGAACATTAATAGGCTGATGATGATGATGATGAGTAATGTTTGCGCAACCGCCTGACTCTTATTAACCTCGGGGTTAACCTCGATACTACATTTCTGGAATGAAGCGCCTAAGACGTTTACGGAGGTTTGGTGATTGCGAGCCATAGGGTCCTGACAGCGACCAGTGTAGTAAATGGCTGTATCGGCGGCGAATAAAGCCAACTGAGCCTTTTTACTCTTGGGAATGTTGCTGGTGAAGAGCGTGAAGATAAAGGGGAGGTAGCACAGAGCTCTGAGGGACTCCCGCGCGAATGGAGTGAGGAGAGGAAGGTGAACCCTCGATGCGATAGCAGTAGGTGGGATCCCACAAAAAGTTTCATAAGATGAGCACGAGATGGTCTTATATGATAAGCCGTCGTGCCAGAATTTGTCGAAAGTTTTCGCTATGTCGCTGAATAACATGCACAGCATCGCGCTACGTTAGAAACCAGCGCTTAAGTGCTTTACGATGCGGTGCACTTGTTGAATGCAAGATTATTCGGTTGGGAAAGGAAACTGCTCATTGGGGATGAGACTATTCGCTTTGGCATAGCCTTTGAGACGCTTATAAATAAGCCTCTCGTACAATGAGGAGACTGATGAGACGGTACCTCGTAGATTCAGACTTGGGTTTGCCTGGCTTAAGGATACCAATAACGGTGGCCTCTGTCCACACTTGCGGAAAGATGTTGTTGCTCAAGACGCCATTGAAGATAGCGGTCATTAGCATTATGAGAGGAACGGGGAGGAACTTTTATACCTTATTATTGGTGATACCGTCCTAGGATCATCTAGGTCTTCATGCAAGGTGCGCTTGGTCTACTGGTTGAGAGTTGGGAGAACATTGAGACTCTAGGCTGTCAGCTAGGTATTAGGCCTTATCAGAGTGGTCGAAACTACGCTCTTATTAAACCTGGACGGTGCTTTTCCATGAAAGTACTAGAACATTTGTTCTTTTTCAGAGGGGGAAATGAAGCGGGGGTGGAGCCCACTCTTCTTCGCACGTCGTCGCGTATCATCGGCCTAGTACGCGAGTGACAATAGTTGTTACTTTAGTGGTCCTTCTCATAAAGTCACAATTATTGTGATTCACTATGCTTTCATTATCAGTTATAATTTTATTGATTAGTTTGTTTACTTATTCTTCGATTAAAACGTAATGTTTTGTTTTGTATGTTTTACTGTAACAAATGATTTTTTGCCACAATGACACAGGTTATTGTTTTAGTTGTAACTTGTTTTTGTTTCTCCCACAATGATTTGAAACTGAATGCCTTAGTAACAAATTAGTCATGATAAGAGCTTTTCAACGACATAAATTAATACGTTCGGTAGTTATTGGTCAATGGGTAGATTTTGTTAGGCGTTTTGCTTGACTTGTTTTCTTTTTTAATTTACTTACTGGACTAATTCGTATTTTGTGATAACTCGACGGTCCATCGGTCAACAGCCGTTCATATGTTAAATATTTCAGGTTTGGAAAAATACGTGAAACATATCAAGGAAAGCTGGAAGAACGTCTGCCTTTAATGGCTATCTTTTTACCAGAAAAACTGAAACATCTCAGGCCTAACGCTTTGGCGGCGCTGAAACAAAATATAGATGTTCTGACGACACCCTTTGATGTACATGCCACAATACTAGACGTGTTGGGCTTGAAGGATAAAAGCAATCAGTACAAAGTCCCCGGTTCTGATCTACCAAGAGCCATGAGTTTATTAGAACCGGTAAATTATCTGTATTATCTTTAGTTCCTTGTTGTAAAATAAACCGTTATAGCTTAAAAACGTTTTCGCAGGGATCCGGTTGTCATACATATATCTATACGTAGTTATATTATATTTATTTAGTTTGTAACAAGTGAATCAGTTTAACTGTTGAATTTGTCCTGTAGAGAATATTTAATAATGCTTAACTATCCTTTGCTTTTTCAGATACCTAAAAGACGAATATGTGCTGAGGCTGGCATCGTTCAACATTGGTGCGCTTGCACTAAATGGTTCAATGTATCTCAGCACGCACCCATGTACGACAGAGTGGGTACTGTATTGGCCTGGTATATTGACAAAGTCAGTGAAGAACAACGGTAAGTTTATATTTATAGACGACTAGCTTTTGTATGTGGCTTTGCTCCGCCCGCAGATTTATCCGGAAAAAATACATATTTCACTTCCCGGACCAAAACAATCATCATCAATATCAGCATTTCAACCGAAAGACGTCCACTGCTGTACATAGGTCTACCCCAAGCACCGCAACTTCGACCGGTTCTGGGGTTCCAGTGGATTCCTGCGACCTTCACAAGGTCATCGGTCCACCTTGTGGGAGGCCTTCCAACACTACGTCTTCCGGTATGCGGTCGCCACTCCAGATCCTTTCGGCCCCATCGGCCATCTGTTCTGCGAGCAATGTACCCTGCCTATTGCCACTCAAGTTTGGCAATTCTTCGGGCCATGTCGGTAACCTTGGTTCTCCTGCGGATCTCTTGCTTTCTGATTAGATCACGTAGGGAAACTCCAAGCATAGCCTTCTCCATTGCCGTTTAGGTGACTTTTATGGCGGAAAGCAGTGATAGCCCAGTGGTAACGGCCCCGACTTACGAGTTGTAGGTCGTGGGTTCGAACCCAAGCAGGCGCTTTACTTTATTTAAATAATTTCATCACTGCTCTCAAAAACGGTGAAGGAAAACATCGTGAGGAAACCGGCATGTCTTAGAACCAAAAATTCGAAGACATGTGACATCTATCAACCCGCACTGGGCCCGCGTGGTGGATTACAGCCCACTCCCTCTCACAGAGAGGAGGCCTGTGTCCCAGCAGTGGGAATATTAATAGGCTGATTATGTATGTTATGTATATGGCCTAATGTGTGACCAAAACAATGCCGATCTTTTGCTACGTGACAGAAGGACAGTGTCGCATTTATATTATTAGTTATATCTAGTTGGTAGATTAGGATCTGGTTCGTATGTTTTTCTAAATCTTAATTCACATAAAGTTTCATAATTTCACAGATCAAAATGCGCAAAAAGACGACTTATATCCATACAATCGGTGTTACAACGTAATGTTAACAATCAGGTTTTGACATATGGTTATAAAAAAGAAGAAGACGCATATCTTGGAAACTCTAGACTCGCAGCACCAAGAGCATTTAAAGAATATTATGTGGCTAAGGTAATTATTTAAAATGGGATATCCATGACGAGCTTTAAGGGAAATGGAAGTAAGAAGAACCCTTGCCTAAATTCGGGGCAGTGGTGAGGCTATAGGCTTACATTTGTCGCGGCAAGACATAATAACATAGACATTAATACTTATACATATTCGAGAAACCTGTCTCCCGACTTATCCTCGGTCTAGATGACGAACATTTTTCGTAGTCGTCGCGGTCTTCAACGACCACGGCAAGCTATAAAACACCGCAACCACCATTTTAAAGGTATTTACTTGCTTATGACTGCCTCATTGAGTGGTCGCAAGTACTCGCAAGCGTTACAGCTGAGTATGAAGTCACTGGGTTCAATTCCTGAGTGTTGCAAAGTGTTACTGGGTTTTTCGATCAGGAATTTCTCAGCAGCTACCCGGAGTCTGGATTTTTGCCCGGTTGATGGCAATAGGCTCGCTCCCTGTTACATGGGACTTAACATAACTTACGAAATATGGGTGTAGGCACTATTGGTGCACATCTACCTAAACCTTAGAGGAAAACCGCGTAATGTTATGTTATTATGACTCTGTTAGTGATCGGTACATGCTTAATTGCATATTAGTTAAACTGGGTGCTGATCACGTAGATATTGTAGAGATACATTGGCTAAAGATGATAGAAAATTCACTGCGTTCGGTACTTGACGTGACAACATGTCGTGTCAGGGTTCGCAACAAGTCAATCGTCATCTTGAAAATGCCTCGTTGAGAGGTGAAACACGTCTTACACGTGTTTCACCTCTCAACGAAGGCTTCTTACAGGGTTCTTTATGACTGTTTAAGAACAGTTAAGCGGATTGGGTTACTAAATATACGTCATCTATTGTATTTTATAATGGATTTCCGCAAAGTCACGCCTAGGTCAATTAACTATGATAGAAAAATCAAATATTTCAGATAATAATAAACCCTGGTCAAAGCGTATTCGAAGGAACAGTGACGTATAACACTCGAAATGATTCTTTCACTATAACTCAAAAAGATGTTTCTAGAATTAGCGAGTAAGTGCATTTACTCTTATCTATTATTTCTTCAATCAATAATATGTTAATCTGTTTTAACAATAATATGTTGCTCCATATTACTGATGTTACCATTGTTCAAATTATTTGGGCACAATATAAAAACACTGGACGAATCTTTCATGGTCATGGCGGTTAAATAAAGAACGAATCGTTACCATTCGTTCGTTTTTATTTATTGGTAAAATTATGACAGATGGAGCCATTAATTGAGCTGTTACCTACAAAAGTAACCAAGAATGACCGTACCGGCTCTTTTGTTGTGCCTTAACCTTCATAGTAGATCATCATCATCATCTGCCTAGCCTTTTCCCAACTATGTTAGGGGCAGCTTCCAGTCTAACCGATAATAGTATTTTACATGGAGCGACTGCCTGTCTGACCTCCATAACCTAGTTCAGTCAGAGATATTTATACGATTGTGTTCTTGTCTTTTAGCTACGGAATCGAGCCGGACTGTATCAGCGCGACACATCCGCATCTAAATCCATTCTGCTATTGCAAACACCATCTAGATGAGTATGAGTAGAGAAATCCAGCTAAATGTATGTTTAACAACTGGCTTGTGATTTGTGAATTATTAACGTATGAATAAAGTTTTAAAGCTACACGTTCCTGACATTTTAACGGCGTAAGACGTAAATATGTCACCGTTAGATTGTGAGAATCGTCAGTTTTACTGTCGGTATTATTTCCTAAGATTATAAACTGTCGAAAAATTGTACACAGTTCACTATACCAAATAAGGCACGCAAGATTATAAATAGCTATTTCATCAATTACAATGAATAATGTTCCAACTTTACAAGCAAGAAAGGTAATCATAACCACCATTTACTACGAAAAATAAACCACCTATACAAGATGTCAAAATTAACATAAAAATCGAATATATTCATCATTCAATACTTTCGTACACAAAGCGCTTCCGTTGAAACGTGCTCGGAATTTGTCGAGGGAAGGTAAATCTTCTGTCGAGTTGGGAGAAGTGGAGCGAACTTCAATGCCTGAAGCAAGAGTGACGTTTCACTCTATCGTTCACCTACTATTATGAAATTATTAGGTACACAGTAGGGTAGTGGCACCAATAAATGAACGATTAAGCTTTTTTGACAACTTTAAATAGCTGTAACTCAGTTATTTTATGACATTCATGCATTTTTTATTTTTTCACATTAGGCCATAATCCTCAGGATGTGACTGTTTAAAAAAAGAACCGTCTAGATCTACAATTTATTTTTATAAGTTGCTTTTTGTAAAAAAAAAGGGGATTTACCCCTATAGTTGAACACTGAGCCCTAATTATGAACATTTTGGACCCATTATTTGAACTAGCATTTTAATATTACCGATATCGGTCCACTTTGTGAGGGCGGGCTCCCAACGCTATGTCTTCCAGTACGCAGTCGCAAATCCAGAACCTTTCAGCCCCATTGGTAATCTATTCAGCGAGCAATGTGCCCTGCCCACTGCTGCTTAAGTTTGGCAATTCTTCGGGCTATGTCGGTTACCTTGGTTTTCCTACGGATCTTTTCATTTCTGATTCGATCACGTAAAGAAACTCCAAACATAGACCTCTCCATTGCCCTTTGGGTGACTTTCAGCCTGCTTATGAGACCCATTGAGAGCGACTACGTTTCAGTGCCATAAAAGGTCATCACTGGCAACACGCACTGATCAAAAACTTTCGTCTTGAGACATTGTAGTATATGATATGAGAAGCAGATTCCCGAACGCCGCCCAGCCGAGTCGGATTCGACGATTGACCTCTTTCTCGAAGTTGAACCTACCTAGCTGAACAGTTTGCCCTAGGTAAACATAATAGTCCACCACTTGTGAGAGTGTAGAGTCTCCGATTTTTATGAGGGTGCGTGTTACAATGGGCTTTCGATATGACTTTCATTTTGTCCATGTTCATTTTAAGACTCTCTTTCGGAAGCTCTACTGAATTACTGAAGACATCGACAATTGTACCGAAGTCCTTCATGGTCTTAGTTATGACTAATCCTAGGCAAACCGAATGTGATTGATGTATTCGCCATTGTAATTGATGCCAACCCTTTTCCAGTTCAGAACCTGGAAGACATCCTCCAGGGCAGTGGCGAACGGTTTCGGAGAGATAACGTTTTCCTGTCTCACCACTCAGTCACACAGTTTTCGAGGTCTGGTCCTGGGAACAGACCTCGAAACCTATTCTTCTGCAGCGAGAGTGCTGATGTTTTTGACGTTTCAAAAAACGGTTAGCACCTCGATGTACCGATACTCAATCTGGCACCGTTGGAGAGACTGCAGTACAGCCAAAGTCTCGATCGAATGGAAGGCTCTCTCGTAGTTCACAAACGCTAAGCAGAGAGGCAGTTTATACTCTTCGGTCTACGGTGCTAAAGCTTTTGCGAAATCCGGGAGGCTGGAAGTCGTCAAACCAGCAAGCGAGACGATTCGTGATGACTCTTGAAAGCAGCTTGTAGTCAACAACTTCTGGAGGGCCTTAAGAATGGGTTTTCCATCGGCCTTCAGGAGTTCGGCCGTAATTCCATCATCACCTGGCGCCTTGTTGTTCTTAAGCTGCTTCAGAGACATCCTAATCTCGTACTAGCTGACGTCCGGGATGTCGTCGGTATACAGTCGGGTAAATCTAGCTCTTGGGTGGTTTGCCAGATTCGTGACAGGGTAACTGGTTGACGTGTATAGAACCTCTCGATCTCTCTCAGTAGTTCAGGTTGACGGATACAACAATTCAATTCGTTCATTTTTTGGATTAGGTAAAGAACCACAAAATGAACAAATAAAATCACTTCAGCGTTCAGCTTATGGCACGAAACCCAAAATTTGAACGAATAAAATATGAACATATTCCTTAGTTCAAATTTTGGGCTTGAATCCTAAAGATGAACAGTACAAGATTTCATACTAAAATAAAGCCTTAAAAACAGTCAAAAACACTAAAATAATGTGTTCAACTTTTGGTAACTAAGTTCATACATTTATTAAAATTCATTAGAGTTGATTTGTTTTGGTCTATAAGCGTGAGTTTATAAGTAATGATAGCTGTAAAAATATGCCTTTACTCTATTACCTGAACGCCGTTCATCTATTGGATCAAGCAAACAAAATTGAATCCTTTACTTGAACACTAAATTTCTCAAAAAATACGGTATATAATGTTTAAAACTATCAATATAATCAAAGCCAGATAAAACAAGATTTTATTCTAACCAAATCCATTGAAATCTATCATTAATTCTTTCTATAGGCTGACAAAATCCTTAAATTAGGAGGGCACTTTCCTTAAGTAGGTTTCCATATAAAACAGATTTTTGGTGAGAAGCGCTCACACAATGGCAGATTGCGAGCGCGTCTGAGTGGTCACTGTCAAAGTTGTTATGATATCGGGAAGCAAATATGTTACCCTAACTTGAAAAAAATATTGCAGACATGTATCTAGCGGAGTTTTTTATATTTTTAAAATTTTCGGTCGGTCGTTCATCTATTGGGGGTCGTTCATCTTTTGGTGCCACTACCCTAGATATTTTCAGGGTATGAATTTCGTAGTCACATTGATAGCATGCCAATCTTATAAAATTCTTTAGCTTTGTTCTTCTAAGCTGCAGTTTTTACCATCATTTAGAGAATTTATTATAAAAGGTGTATGTATTTATGCCAAACCCGATTTTAGGATGAACTAGTTTCGCCTAGGCCAAACCAGTTCTCCCTACACGCGTTAGGACAAACCAGTATAGCCTAGGCCAAACTCGTTCATCCTGTTACCGATAGGATAAATCAGTTTAGCCTAGGTCGAATCGGTTGATCCTAGTTAGAATTTACATGCTTTAGGATAAACTGGTACGTCCTAGTCTGAACTAATTTCACTTAGTTTGTATCTTGTATTTAAAGCTTTTCAAAGTTAACTGAGTATAGGAATAGAAACAAAATAGTCGGTAGGTACGAAGGTTATTTGGACACGTGGCCTGATTCGGAATTAACGCCGCCATCTTGTTTTTTGATACATTTCAAGTGACATTTCTGAAAACTTAGAGAAGAAAGTTTGCCAACAGCGTCCCCCTGTCAACGTCATTCGAGGGCCAACTCGTAGGTCCTGTACCAGTAGGCCGGACGTCAGTAATAAGTAGTAATAACTAAATCAGTATAAGCTGAAAAGCTTATTTTAGGCGCGGGACATACACAAGTGGCCAAGTAGCGCGGGCGTAGCGACAGCGTGGCGCGGCCGTGGCAACAGTGTGGCGCGGCCGTGGCGACGGTGTGGCGCGGCCGTGGCGACAGTGTGGCGCGGCCGTGGCGACCGCGAGGCGCGTGGGCGTGGTGACAGGCAGCGTGGCGCTGGCATGGCGTTGCGCCGCCCGTTTCGTAATTCATACAAAATACATATAAAGGAACGACTCTCGCCATTTGTGTATGTTCCGTGCCTTATTGAAACTCCGTACTACGCTTGGCCAGCTCAAGATCAAAGTTTTACCACTGATGTGCGGCCTACTGTATCTACGAGATTCGCCCTCATTACCTTCAACAAACAGTTCGCACGGCGAAATGTCGGGAGCAAACGCGAGAGTTTATTCTTCTCGCGTTTACTCCCGACATTTCACCTGATTGCTTTACAAAGAGATCAATTTCTTTAATACACCCTATATTCATTGTATAATATTAGTTAGCTATATTTCGTTGTAGGAATATGCAGAGAACGATCATCCGTCAAGACGCTATCTTGCCGAAGTAAATCTTCATTCATCAGCAGAATTTATTAGCTAGTATCTAATAAATTCGACCGTTTGTTTCTGATAGGATTGTTGCTAAGAGAGATAACCGGAATAAGTAAACAGTTCCAGCTATCAGATATAAAGAAAACTAACTAACAAATTAAGTTTGATTTTGAGAAGAGGTCAATCAGTAGGTCAAAATTGTTTTGCCATTTTTGACAAGACAATATGACAAGACATTTTGGTTTTTACCACCGTAACGACGAAGTTATTTGCGAAGAAACTAACTACCGAACTACATTTTAATTAAATCTTGTTATTGAACAGGCTCGAGAGCAATAGTGGCCCAGTATGGTAACAACCCTGACTGACCTACCTACGTGTCGTGTGTCGAACCCACAGACGCACTTTACTTTGTGTCATTCATTTCATCACCACTGCTCTCAAAATGCTGAAGGATAACATCGCGAGAAAACCATCATGTACTAGAACCCTAAATTCGAAGACATGATATCCACCAACCCGCACTGGGCCCGCGTGCTGAATTATGGCCCACTCCCTCCCACAGAGAGGAGGCCTGTGTCCTGTGAACAGTGGGAACAAGGTGGTTGATTATGCTTGAACAGGAAAACGTAAACAATATTTTAACTGCATTAAACCAAAGCAGTAACAAAGAGCGACAGGAGATTGATATGGTCTAGCTATTCAAATTGAAAATCGAGTTACATAATTATTTCGAGCCCGAAGGGACTGCCACGTACCCAAAATCCATTACACAGAAACAAAAAGGGTTTCGAAACCCTTCAAAGTACACAGTACTAAACACTATATACACATACATATATTATAAATACTATGTACTTATAACTACCAGTACGTCTTGTTAGTGCAGAACAAAAAAAAAACTAACATTTTAACAGAACCGTTAAGAAGTTCATTAGCAGTTTATTAACAATTTTAAAAATCACACTCGTTCGAGTACTCTCTTTCACTTCACCTTCATTACAATTAATTTGAACATTTTTTGAAGCAGTGGTTTGTTGGCAACTGTCCAGTCCAAAGTCCTTTTGATTACGCTCTCTCGGAAATTGTGTGCAAGTAGTGAACAAGCGGAAGAATCAGGCAATTCTAATATACGAGCACCTACTGGAATCACTAATTGACCACCGAAAGTAAAAAAAGGAAAAACTGTATCTATTTTGTTTGTTTATATTATTTAACTACCGGCGCCACGCGGTTTCACCCGCATAAGTCTCGATCCTGTCGGAATATCGGCATAAAAAAATATTCTATGTCCTAACCTAGGTCATGGTCTACCTTTGTGCCAAATTTCATCCAAGTCCGTTCAGCCGTTTTAGCGTGAAAGCGTAACAAACAAACTTACAAACATACAAAAATGTGATCATTTCTCTTTATTATACCTATTAGTTAAGATTGAAACAAAAAAGATGTTTAGTAATTTTAAGTAAATTAATTGCCACATATACCTAAGTTGAGACAGGTACTTCCAGTGGGATGGCAATTTTTTTAGCAATATGTGCGGCACTGATTGTGATAAAGAAGAAAAATCTAAACATTCTGTCAGTTTTTAATGCTGCCAAAGTGATGCCAGATATTTTTGACCAAAACGAGGTATCACATTCTTCAGAATTTAACTGAGTAGGCATATATTTATAACGCAAGACATGCCCGATATTATTGCATTCTAGTTGACACATCTTTCTGAAAGAGATGTAGCATCCCATATTGTCTTGTCAGATAATTTTGGTGTTCCTTCGATGTCACATATTTGTGCGACTACTTGCATATGCCTTCCACAAATCAGCTTCCTTCAGCTTTACATAATACCTATGTAAAAAAATAAAAAAAGTAATATAGAAATATAGATTTATATTGTCGTCTACACCTTGTATAATTATGTATTATAAGATGAAAACGGCTCTAACGATTTCGATGAAAGTTGCAATATAAAAAGAAAAGAAAGAAAGATAAGAAAAATCGATCTAGCTAGGTGTCATATCAGGGAAAATTAGTTTTCTCGATTTTCACAGTCTAATGAATATGATACAACGTTGGTATACCTGGACGATATATTTATCTATTTTCACCCGAACTTACCTATCTCGGACGACCAGCTATCTAATTACGAAACACATTTTCGTAAAAGAAAGTTCAAACAACATTCATTGCGTTATTTACGTTGTAGAACAGATTTTATTTCGAACTTATGAAGCAATGGATTCAAATTCTGATTGATCATTTATTACGTTATTAGGGAATGGTAAAAATTAATGTTTCAAAAGAATTGATTACATCCGTTGCAGCAAAGCTTACAATCTCGCAGGAAGCATGAATACTCTTCGAGTGAGAGCCAATTCATTGTTATCTTTCACAATAGGTACAGACTCCTGTTTGAGAGGCGGACTATTCAACTTGGGAATTGTATTGTCCTTGGCTCAACAAAACACCAGTGTTAACATGGGCGGAATAACATGGAAAATGTATACCTTCGATTTAAAACACTATTTTTTTTTAACAAAAACCATATAGACCAGGGTAGAAAACCTTTAAAACAATAAAAAGTGAAAAAAAATAATAGTAGGATGAAACCCATTAGAAAAGGAGGAGAATATTATAAAAATTAAAGGAAAAATAATTTACGGGCGATCTGAGGTCGGGAAGGGGATGGGGGTGAGGTTTTAAGTGTAAAAAACGGTTTTTCTCGATTTCCGGCAAAACTAAAAGTCCTATGGCAAAGTTGTAGGTAATAAAAAGACCTAAAACTTTTGTATTTACACTTTTTTCACATAACCTCAAAATTTATGTGAAAAATTCAAAAAACCAAGTTTTTGGTTTTTTATTTTTATCTTTTTCAAATTTTTGTTTTTTTTCACGAAAAGAGATTGACCAAGCGACTAAGGAACCTAGTATCGCTACGAAACATGCTGTGACTCAAAGATTTATGGTTTAATTTAGAGAATGATCTGAGGGCTTTCAAATGTAATTTACCATTTTATCATAAAATCTCGGCATTACACGGTAATTAGGTCTCAAAATCTAGGTTTAGTATCGAATCTCTTACTGACTTTTGGTCATTGTATGCTGGTAAATTCAAAATACGAATTTGACAAAATGACGTTTTAGTATTTTGAATGATCGTCAATTGCGACCTCAATTCCGACAGATAAAGGTTGATTTAGGGACTTTAGAAGTAAGTAAAACCTTGAGAATTGTCGACTTACCGGTGTTGGAGAAATCCAAAAAGCCAGAGTATTGTAGACATTTTCACTAACTTCTCTCAATGACTGCCAACGTAAATACCGCAGAAGAATCGAACAGTTAATACACCGACGAACTGAGTCTCCCATAGTGAGCAACTTTCAAATGTAACGCAATTATAATGATTATTTATTGCTCAAGAAAATGAAATTAATCAAAAAATTCAAATATTCACAAAAACAAACAAATGCACAATCGGTGGAAAGAATACAAGAAGTTAGTCACAGAGTAGAACCTGCGCATTCAAAAATTGGCGCCAATAATTGGCGCACGTACAGTCGCATAAAAAGCGCAATGGATGTTTTTCTACCACATATTGGTTTCTGCCCGCAGACTCACCCGCACCCATTTTATTTTAATTGATATGGGTACTTGTTTACGCTTATATAAATATACTATAATCCAGACCAGACCTTATCTTTATGCAAAATGTGTTTACGTTAGTTATTTCTTTAAGTGGTTAATTAAACCCGGATGGGTTTACAATATTTACTTGTCTATCGAGACAAGCAAAAAGTTAAAGTGAATCAGAATATTCTTATTCACTTTAACTTTCTTTTTTTTTATTTTTATATATAGGTATATAGGTACCTACATTTATATTTGCCGTAAGTAAGTGTTGGGACAATTTCAGTCTTCACTTAAAAAATAATCTATGCGACATAGAAACATAACATAAGTTATTAAATTAAATCCAAATTGCAAAATAATAATGGCCTATGTCATTCAAAACATAAAATGAAATCATTAAATTAATTATACAATAAAAATAAACTATTATTAAAGACCTACCGTTCGAGACTGTACTTAAAACTAAACGAATGGGACGTGCATACATGCTAGAAAGAGAAAACTCGCCGGACGCCAGCATATTTTGCTCAGGATGCGCGCGCATAGAATCTTATGGCGCGCGTTTGTTCTATTTTGAAAGAGTTTCTATTGATGAATGAAACAGGCAAAGGTATCTCAATACATTCTGCCTTTGTCATAACCATAAGGTACTTTTAACACCTACAGATTATTATTACAATGTCATAATAATAATTAGTTGTTATTAATATCTTTTGTCACTAATTATTGAACTATAATTTCAATAGTTCGATGCGTAAATAAATTATTTTGCGTAAGTCAAGAAGGTTTTATTGTTTACATACTCTTTGAAGCCAATGACATGTGACATTACTTACGTGAAAAAAAAACTATGTATGGGTAAAATAGGAAATCGAAATAAAAACTAATACTTTTATGGTGTTTTTTTATCTGGAGAATTTAAGGATTCGCATTACCAGATAAAATTATTATAATTAAAAACAAGATTTATCAACATTATAAACTTAAGTCACAGCAGAGTAAATAGCGATACTAGATTTGGTCAATGTCTTTTCGTGAAAAACAACAAAAATTTGAAAAAGACAAAAATAAAAAACCAAAAACTTGGTTTTTTGAATTTTTCACATAAATTTTGAGGTTATGTGAAAAAAGTGTAAATACAAAAGTTTTAGGTCTTTTTATTACCTACAACTTTGCTATTTGACTTTTTTCCATAGGACTTTTAGTTTTGCCGGAAATCGAGAAAAACCGTTTTTTACCCTTAAAACCTCACCCCCATCCCCTTCCCGACCTCAGATCGCCCGTAAATTATTTTTCCTTTAATTTTTATAATATTCTCCTCCTTTTCTAATGGGTTTCATCCTACTATATTTTTTTTTGGTTTTAAAAATTATCGACCCTGGTCTAATAAGCCGTCGCTCGGCCAACGGTATACTGGGTCTTTTTGCGTAATTTGCCGTTGACCGGGCTCGCTCAACGTGTACTGGGGGCTTTATATATAAAGAGAAAAGATGAGATTTTTTGTATGTTTGTTTGCTTGTTTATAATTAATAAACTCAAAAACTAATGGACCGATTCCAAAAAGTCTTTCAGCAGTAGAATTCTATAATATTACTGAGTAACACACTTAGTGGGTACTTCGTCACAAAATAGCGAGCAGTTTATATTTTCGCTGAATCAGTTTTGATTGGTCTATGTATTCGTATCAGCAATAATACGATCAACAATTGGTAGATACAGTCAGCGACAAAACTCGATTATAACGTCTTTAAACATTTTTTTTTTAAGTCTTGATCGTTTTTTTTAACTTATTTATACAGCTAACATTTAATTAAAATCGGAACAGAAGTAAAATTAAAAGAATTTTAATTCGGTAGCTGTTACATGAAATACGAAAATGCAATTAATCGAATAAATATTTATCAATTTAGATTTTAGATGGTGTGTAGAAGTTGCAGTGTTAATCGACTTTTGTCGGTGACCGTACGGTAGTATATCATTTCATTGGTCGCTCATTGTCACTCGATATCTGATGGGATGTCCTGCAATGTCCAGTGATATAAAATTTATATAATGCGATCAATATACTAATGTTACCTACTTTGTAACTTCGTTAAGACAGATGAAACATCTCACGACAAAATAATCCTTTATCCGAGCTAAGTTCGATATAGGGCGATCTCATCTAATTACGTGATAAAACACATTAAGTAATAAAATATATAGTTAACATAATAGAAAACTTTTAATTTTCATTAGGAGCATAAATTATACTTTTGTGCATAGTTTCATCCATCGCCTTGTTAAATAACACAAACACACATAAAATTATATGTGTTTTATTAGACATGGTTCTCTTTGGTAATTAAGTGACAGTCACTTTAAGTCCGTGATACATCCTACCCTAATTACGTTGTCACGAAATTACATTATACTTAATCATTTTTATATCACGGAATAAGAAAATAGAGCATAATATTACTAAAATAAGGGCCGATTTTTAATCGTCAGATATACAATCAAACAGATTTATTCAAAGTAGTAAAATACTCAAAAATAATCATCACTTTATGTTTCTTGATTCACATAATTATCAGCCTAAGTAAAATATAGCTCACTTAATTCCGTGATAAAATAATTGAAAAGCGGTCTGTAACTGAACTCAAACCGCTCATTTGGTTTAAAAAACATTAATCTCTATTCTTTTGCTATTAATAATTAAAAACACTTATTAATATCATAGTATCACACCTACTTTAAAATTACCTTGGTTAATTCCGTGGCAGACTTCAATTCAAAACTTGTAAAATCGTTAACTTATCGAGTGAATAAAATAAGGAACTATTTCAAAACTATGCGTTATTGGCTGATAATTTATACTGCAACACAAAGTTCAAGCTTAACTTACTATTATGTCTGAGTTTTGTTGAAATCTATTCACTTTTTCTATTAAAATTCGATTAATTAAGACGCATCAAAACTTCAATGGCCGCGCGGTAAACAAAACTGCGAGTTGAGTGAAAAAAATGCGGATTGTTGCTATCTCGCTTGCTCAATTGAACCAGATTTTTATATACAAATAGAAGACTTATTGCGTCGTCATAAGGTTAATTTTAAAAGTATGAAATCGTCTCATATAATTTAGTATTCGATTAGAAACATGTTATCACGGAATTAGTTGTATCACTTAATTACCCAAGTTTACCCTAATAGAAACACAAAAAATTCATGAAAGTTCCGTTGAATGAGGAAGAAAATTAATTTTTCCTCAACAATTATTGTTGTCCCCGTTTCCCTTTTATAACAATGACAATCTTCCTAAAGTAATAGCTTTGTGAGGGAAAATTATTTAGATTTTACTGAAAATTTAAATTTCACGGAATAAATTCCGAGTTACCAAGGTTTTTCCTATTTTAGAAGGTGTTTTATTACAACCGGCTATCTAATTACGTAAAATATTTTCGTAAACGATTCCGACTAATCTGTTTCATTTTGACAGTTCAACAGTATTTATTGCGTTATTTACGTTGTTGAGCAGATTTTTTTTTTCGAATTTATTTATTTATTTAACCATTTATGTACACACATTTAACAACAGACAAGAAGAAAAGAACAGAAAAATACGTACAAAGGTGATGCTTATTTCTAAAGAAATCTCTTCCAGCATACCTGCGATAGGACAGGGGGATAAAAAGAGATGTAGACACCGTGTGTAAGAGTAGAGAGAAAGTAGAATACATAAAATTAAAACAATTCATTACTTCATAAAATAAAACACATAATATGAGATAATACATACTTACATACATACTACTTAAATAAATATCACTAAGATGATGTTAATTGAAATGTAACAAAAAAAAAGAAAAATACAAAATAAATACCTACGCAACTATGAAACAATGGATTAGCAATCTGTTTCAAAACGATTCAGATTCTAATTGATCGTGTATTACGCAATTAGGGTAAGTACTAGTTGTACGGTACGGTTGACAGAAAATGGCGTCAGCGGTGCTTATTTGATGACCATCCGTTTAAAAATATATGAATTCTAATGTACATAAAGGCACATTTTATGGTAGCTACATAGTGTACATAAAATGAAATGTAACTTACGTTGAAACAAATTCGCCTTGTTGTTGTGCTACATAATTCTTGTTGCATTGCATATATTTGGACAGCATGCTCATTTCAACGTATGTTACACCTACGTGTCACATATGTGTACCCACAATTAGTTGCTTGTTGAAGCGATCGTTCAATAACAAAAACCAATTTTTACCTACTTAGGTACATAACCGGAGGTGTTCGCAAGAAAGTTAAATTCTGTTGAAAAATCATATTAATTTGAACAAAAAAGGAAACTACAGAATTTTCAAACATTCTTGGAAGGTACATAAGTAAACAACAGCTTCGTATAGAATGGAAGCCTGCCTCTGTCCTATTATACGAAACTCAAACTTTACAACCTAAGTACCTACTTATTTCGGCTCGGGTGTTAACGTGTTATCCCCTCATCGAACACCCTCAAAATAAATAAGGAAGTAAACATAGAGACCCACAGTCCGCACCAATACCTAACAATTCTTGAAGTTACCAAAGCATTCCCAAAGTCAATAAAGCGTATGTTCAAAAAAATCGGTCACCTTATCGTAAACCACTAATGCTAGCATGCCTTAATGAATTTACGGCCTCAGGGCGCGTCCTAATAGAAAGCGATCGCCTGCTAGTTTTCCGATGAACGCGATCGCATACTTATTCGCGCAATGATCGCTTTCTATTAGGACGCGCGGTAAAATAAAGCAAATAATGTTCATAAGTAGGTACTTATAGGTTTGTTCTATTTCATACCCGTAACATTCTGTGCGAACGTGACGCAGCTTTAATACTAGGATTTAACCACTTACAGGCGCCGTCGAAGCTTAGAATTCCATAGCCGCACCTGCTCGTCAAAGTAAACGTTTACGGACGCAGGTGCGATATGATAACTATACTATCTGTTACGCCAGACTGCGGAGCAAATTGCTGCAATAATCTCGAAAGAAGCGTGTAAGTACACAGCTTTTTTGCTGTGTAAAAAAAAAACAACGGGTTGCACTCCGGGAGTGCCGGCAGAAGAGAAAACTTGAATATTAACGTTGTGCATTATTGAATATTTTGGAATGGTTAGGGGATAATTTCGCATGAATTGCTTTATTTATCAGTATAAAAGTACTATAATTTATGTCGTTAAATACAATATTCATTAGTAGTAGTAGTATATTTATTTATTTTCTAAATATAGTCGTAACAAAAATAAACAATTTATTTAAACACTTTTCATGAAGTAGGTACTTATGTGTTTTTTTTTACCCATCATTATGGGTAAAATTTCTTACCTCGCAATCTTTACGTAATGTCAAAGACTATTTATTTTGATATTTACAGTGTCGGTTGCTAGGCAACGGATCGTACGGACACGTCTTACAAATACAAAGTCTTGACGCGAGTTTAAAATTTTTTACCCATCCCAAAAAAAGTGCACAACGCCACTAAAGAAGTTTTCACTTCAAAAATACCAAAGGCTTTCAACTTTAGGTATGTATGTGTGAATTTAATAAAAATGTTAAAATATTCTATCAAAACATCGATATCCCTCGCAATCACCCCACAGGTTACTTTATGTTATCAAATATTCATTGAAACTATAGAAGTTTCCAGTTTGATCAAAATTTATTCTTTCATGGGCATTTGCATTTCATAATAAGTCAAACGGTAGTTTCCTTGGTCTGAACGTTCCGAGTAAAGGCTCCCCGAGACACGCGCGACGCGACTCTGATGGAACAATTTCTATAAAAACTTCTCGGAAATTGTTCTGTCGGTGTCGCGTCGCGTCGTCGCGTCAAAGCCTTAATACGCATTCTTAGAACACTACTCGCACAAATACAGCATTTCGAGAAATTCCAGGATAGGTACCTACCTACTTCTTATTTTTTATTTTACGAAGCGCAATATAAAGGTAGGATCCTACTTTGTCAAACACAAAAGGCTCAAATATATTCTCGTACAAGTCTACTCCATTTGCACGAAAATACAATACGAGACGATACGTCGGGATTCCTTTAACGTACCTTTGCTAAACAAAGTATTTCAATTATTTATTTTGTTTTATCTCTACTGAAGCAACAACTGAGGCAGTTTCGTCATTGGTCGGTACGGTACCGCACGGTACCACACGGTACTGCTTATGTTTCCTCATTGGTCGGTAAGCATTCTTTACCGAAACGGTACTGCACTGCTTTCATTTAGAATTCCAAATTCTATGACCAAATTTTTGCGTGACGTCACGTGGTACCGAAACGATCCCGCACCGCAGACGTACCGACCAGTGAGGAAAGGGCCTTAATCAGCTTTGGAATAAACTTTTTATTGTAACAGAATATTACCAGCCCAAAGTTTGATACCGATCCTATCCGAAATGACGCGCTATCTACTCCGATCTAAAAAAAGAAATAACCACCATCTAATAAAGAAAAGCCACGTCAATTCACTTACAAATAAAATACACTTCGTACGAATCGCCTCAAGAAAAAATTATATTATTTAAAAGTTACGATTCACCCGTTTCGGGCGAGTAAATTCGTGCGAATCATCAGTAAGACAACAAAACACTGAATCAAATAACTCTTTTCTACAATAAAGCTCATAAAAACTGTATGAAACGTGAGATTTTTCCGTCCGTGCGTCATATTGTACTCAAGTCGAACAGGAAGTCAATGTTGGCAAACACTAACTCACCTCGGAAGTGGGTCAGCTTGAGATAGGGGCGTAGTTCGTACCTAGGTAAGCATGGAGCACAATATACCCTTATACCTGTGAATGCAAGCATGCAGGGGGCCTACCACCACCTATATAGCAATATTATTGAAGCGAATTTAGGCGCGTTCAGAACTTTTTGGGTGAACAAAAAGCGTGAAACTCGCGTCATTGTCACCGCACGCTTCCTATGAGCTATATGCATACTGTGTATATATGTACATAGATAAACCTCCGTGCGTTATTAGTATACATTATATATGTATATACATGGATACATATTATATGTATACAATTCATAAGATAGGTAGGTACTTAGTTTTCACTTCTATCGGCAGTCCTCAAAAACTACCCCACATGTTTTTTTTTAAATCTTCAGTGGAGGAAAGAGATAGAGCTATACGTCCTGTAGAGCTTCATCTCTTTCCCACACTAAAGTAATATTAAAATTAAACTGCTTTAGTTTAGAGGTGGTGGTAGGCCCCCAGGTCCAGGCTGAACAGTCTAGTAGGAAGTGTAGTGTCTACGTCTAAATAAAGGACGGGAAAAGCTTTTGTTTATTTTGTACTAGGTTTTGTACCAAACTTGATGTACCTATATATTGCTTGCAAGCTATGTACGTACACATTGAAACAAATACGCCTAGTTGTTGTGTTGCATTTCATGTTGCATTGCATGAATAGTTTATTGATTCAGGCGTGACCTTGCGAAAATCCTTTATAAAATACAATAGACGTAGATATATTTAGTTACCTATTCCGCTTAACTATTCCTAAAGAGTCATAAAAACCCTTGTAAGAAATCGACACGTGTTTCACCTCTTAACGAGGCGAGAGCGGTCGGATCGGTCTCTGCGTGCGGAGCTCGGCGTGGCAACACGCCGTGTTCTGGTTCGCAAGAAGTCAATCGTCATCCTGAGAATGCCTCGTTAAGAGGTGAAACACGTGTCAATTTCTTACAGTGTTTTTTATAACTCTTTAGGAATAGTTAAGAGCAATAGGTTACTAAATATATCTACGCCCTATTGCATAAATAATTATGTTCGTTTCAACGTATTTTACAGTTCATAACACGTTTCACATTTCACCATTGTGTGGTCAGGTCATTAATACGAAACGCTTTGTTTTAAGCTACTGGGAGTTTCAATACTACTAAATGAAGGGAATTATTAGGAATCACAATGCCTATTATTATGCTAAACAGATAATTATATTGTCTCTATCATGTGATCAACGACACAGATTGTGGCGGAAAGGTACTTAACTCACACATAATATACAACCTTAGTGTTTTTATACTAAACCTCTTAAGGCGTAAACAAAAACAGCAGGGGCCCTATTATGAACTCTTATTTCCAGGCAGTTTACGGCGTAAACAGAACTGCCTTGCAATTTCGTATTATGAACGCGTCAAACAAGCCAGTCAGTGGTCACGTGACACCCTGGCCGACTTCTGCCCGAATATTGTCTGGAAATACCGTATTACGAGCGTCCGTTTGACATTTCTTGACGTATTAAAAGTAACCTCACAATCCATTCAATTTACGCTGCTTCAGAGGAACTTTTATTGAATTGTTTTGGAGTTATTTGGAGAAATTGTTCGAGTGACATATCATATTAGGTATATTGAATTATCATGTGTGACGAATATGAACTGTTTGAATTCCTGGAAAGTGACGTTTCAAATCAAAATGATGAATCAAGGAACAAAAGAAGACGTGTTCGTAACATTGAGGTATTATTGTACTAATACCTCAATGGTTCGTAATCAATCTACTTGCGTTCGACATGGATGATGTGCAGTTCATTCAACGTTATCGACTTAGCAAAGACTTGGTACTGAATCTCTGTGAGGAGCTGAGACATTTAACTCAATGGCTGAGACCTAGGTTATTTCTAAAGCAAAGTCTTGCTTAGACGATGGTTTATTAAAGACTAAAGTTTTAAAATACAATATTCTTATTCGTAATAGTGTACTTATCGCTATGGTGAAATTTAACTTATGGCGGAATCTGTAGTTGTTGTTAGTTAGTATTTATCGCGTGAGAGCGACTAGCGTTGCCGGAGAGTAATATTCCGAAGTATTCCCGTCGAATTATTCGCGAAACATTCGCAAGTATTGAGTAATATTCGGAATAATTCGCCAAGAGTTCAACTATTTACCGCTAGAGGGCGACACAATTACCATTGCAAATTACAGTCATAAATGTTGCGTGTTGGTGATTGTGTATTCATATCCACGAATCATCCACCATTCTTAATTATCCTTATCAGCAAACCTTGGTCACTGCAGCAGCAGAAAGCGCATACAGGCGTTCACTACCGATGGAAGTTGTACAGTTACAGCAATTACCTGCTAGATGACGCTAAAACTAGTAACATATTATTACTACGCGTTCACTAAAACTGAGAATAATTTAATACGATTTGAAATTTTCCGAATATTACTTTCATCTACTCGGGTACTTATTGGATTATATAGTAAAGTTCAACTATTAACCGGTACATAACATTGTTTACCATATTTTTATTAGGTAGGTGGGTACCTAAGTAGGTACTTTATGCTAATTCTTATACCTATTATTTTAATATGTTTCTTTTCCATTAAGTAAGTAAATCGTAAAGCAAAAACATTTTTACGAAGTACCTAAATTAAACTTGTAGGTAAGTAAGTACCTACCTATCTACATATACCGTGACATAACATTCGCACAAAAACGACACATTCTAAACTCAACCATTGAAAAATAAAAGAATAAGTAGTTACAAGTAGATATCTACTTACGCGGAATTATTCCCGCAGAGTAGGTACTTAAGCATCGAATAATACTTTGTTGATTTTATGAATGAGCGCCCGCGAGGCTAGGTCTATACCGTGGCCACGTGCACGCAAGTCGGGTATAATACGACATAACTTAGATGAAGCATCGGCAAAATTCGTAAAACTGATCATCATCAGTAAACTGAGTGCGCCTTCAAAATCACCAATATTTATTACTGGTTAAGGTGAAAATAATCTTTACGCAAACGCAATAACTTGTGAAGTCATATAACCAAATACATTCGTAAAATTTCGTGAATGAAATCAAATTATCAAAATGCTACATCTAAGTTGTGTCGTACTGTACATTTGGATTATCTATTGAAGTTCGACTATTGACTACTAGATGGCGTTGATGCCAGTGACTTTAAATATACACTTACGTGCAAAAAAATCTACCCACCCTGTAAGTTTCGATTCGGAACACATTATAATAATATAAAAATTTGAAGGTATGTTTCATAAACTTTATTTGTACATACCCTACACTTCAATAAACGGGATGTTGTTGATGATATTGACTTGTTTATTCGGACACCCTCATTTCTCATCACTACATAGTATAAAACAAAAAGTCGCTTCCCGCTGTCTATCATGTACGTTTAGATCTTTAAAACTACGTAATGGATTGTGGTGCAGTTTTTTTTATAGATAGAGTGATTCAAGAGGAAAGTTTATATGAGTATGTATAATACATGCATAATACAGTAGACAAACACTGATAATTTTAGAGGTTTCTAATGTGATGTAAATAAACACATTTTTTGAGCTTACTTTGCAAACGCTGGCTGAACCCTTCGAGTTAATAACGTAATCTCAGTGCCATTGCATTGTATTAAAAGTTAATCAATTAATATTGTTTATAGTCCGGGGAATTTACGCCGAATTTAAGGCCAACTTTGCATGAATTAAAAACAGATTTTTCTCATTTAACGTGTAAGTGAGGTAGAGCCTATAAATAAAAGTTAAACAACATTTAACTCTGTGTAAATGAATATTGTTGAACTGTCAAAATGAAACAGATTAGTCGGAATCGTTTACGAAAATGTGTTGCGTAATTAGATAGCTGGTGTATTGTAATCTTAAACTGAAATTTAACAAGCAGTGTGAAAAGAAAACATTACTTTATTTTAGATTTTTATTTATTGTGTTCTGAACGAAAGCGTCCGGGGTGTGTCGATTTTATTGCACGCAAGTGTAGTTGCGTTCATTCATAAAACTGAGTAATATACGATTTTGAAAACTTCCGAAATATTCCGAATATTTCTTTTCATCTACTTAGATAAGTAAGTACCTACTTCGTAATAAGTTTTTTTATGCGGTTTAGGTGTGAAAGTGATAGAGTTTTTAAACATAGGTAGGTAGATACCTACTTATATTACCGTGGCTTCGGTAGGTACTTATTAGGTAGGTACCTCGGTAGGTACCTTATTCAGTAATAAAAAGGTAATTCTAATAAAGTAAGGATTACTTATATAAGTAATCCTTACTTAAAGTGTTAGCACAGACGCCAGCACATTAAGTTACTACAATTTGTCAAATTTCTTCAATAGATTTTCAACTTTATGGCTATAGAATAAGGTTCAATGTTGATTGGAAAAATTTGACAGATTGGAGTAGGTTGATGTGCTGGCGTCTGTACATACCTAAGTACTTATTTGAACTATATTTTGGTTGAACACTTCTACAAATCAAAGTAAAATTAGTACTTAAAACATTGTCGTAAAAAGTAGGTAAGTAACTACCTACTCACTTACTTACCTAATTAGTTTATTTCAATAAACATTTTTACGAAGTAAACTAAACTTGTACAAAACATCCACCCGCAAAAAAATCAACAAATTCTAAATCAACCATACAAAAATAAAATAATAAGTACCTAGTCAACTAGATAACTACTTACGGGAAATATTCCCGCAGAGTAGGTAAGTAGGGAATAATTCCGAATAATACTACGTTGATTTTATGAATGAACGGCCGCGACTAACGAGGGAAGTTTACCATTTACAGTTCTACCCTTGCCCGTTAGATGGCATTAATTCAAGTTTTTCCGCTAATTCTTTCTCCGTTCCAATCGAAGTATTCCTTTGAATGTTTCCGAATTATTGCGAATTATTCCGAATTCTACCGAAGTTTTGCAACGCTAAGAGCGACCATCCGCAGCGCACCTAATATAAACAAAATATAAGTACCTAATAGCTAAGAAATGTACATGCTATGCTAACTATAACTATGTATTAAACAACAATACTGTCGGCGACGAGACTCGATCGACACACCAAGGCGCTAATAACAGGTGATCCTACACGAATATTAGCGCAATAACATAAAAACTATGTAATAAGGTTTAGCATTTCATATATAATTCAGTTAGAATGTGCTATAAGATTTCCTTTTGAGACCCTATCTGGGGCACTAGGGCGCAACTAGCGGCTAGGCCGACACGGAAAATCAGTAAATTTTTCACATTAACCGATTGCGTCCTTATCTGCCGATGACGTCAAAAACGCTCAAGCCCCGAAGCGCATTCCGAGCGCGCCGGATGTTAATGACCTTGATAACAAAAAACGCTCTCCCGCTGTTTGAAGTGGCTCTCGGCACAATATGAATACTTTGTTGTGTTCTTGAATACACAGAGCATCATGTTATGTATAAACAATGCTCGTAAGACGAGAATCGTATTTATAAACAAAATGTAATTATCAGATACGGGGGAAAAAACGTGTTTATTCCGGTTTCATGTCTATTTCTGATAAAACTACTGTATCAATTTACAAGAAATTTTGCAAATTACATTATGAATAGTTATGTAATCTAACAAAAGCATTTGTTTGATAGTCCTACGTAATATTTTCATATTATTGAAACTGAAACTTCATAGCGCGCGGTGCCGACTTTGTCTTTTGTTTTACGGGGAACATTTCTTTGTTCAAAAATAAAATTTTATGATGGTATTTCGTGATAATATTATCTACAACGATGCATTATGTACTTCTAAATGAATATTCATCTATTTGCTGTCAATTACACACAAAAAAGTCGAAATTCATCATAGAATGATAACGCGTCACAACGGTTTTGGCGCGTAAAATTACTTTGCTCAAAAATGTGATTTTATGATGCTATTTCGTGAAACTATTATCTACAACGGTGTAATAACTACTAATAAATGATAATATAGCCACTTACCTTTTAATTATCACACTTTATTGCACAAAACAACACAAAACAGACACCGTCACCCGCACTGCGCCGATCGTTTTCTGAAGTATGAGTAATGTCAGTTTGACTTTTTTTTTTAAATGTTGCGTTCCGTATATTTTTATTTTTGAATGATATAATCGAGTAGAATATTTATCCGACCATAGAGTAAAACCATCCTTATTGGAGACTAGCCTTTATTTGGCAGTAAAAATAGAAAAAAGTGCCGCGCGAGAGGGTGTTACACCAGGTGCGTCACCGGGGCTTGACGGGTATGGACGACTTGTTACACGGCGAGTAGCGATTTGGCGCCATCGGAGTCGCAAAATCTAAGTAAATATTCAATATCTAACTAGATTCTAATAGGAATTTGTTATTATGTAATGTTCCAAGTCGATTCCAATTAGATTCATGCTAAAATTATGTGTAATTCTCATTAGAAGCATCAACAGTAAAATTGCAAAGGAATTTTGTTAGACGAAAATTCTCATACATAATTACGTAACTTGAAAACTTACTTTTTTGTTTATGTAGATATAACGTTGTTTTTGATCTCAAATGAAAGGTATAGACTTAAAACCATTTTGTATGTTTAGTTTATAAGAATCGGTTCACGCAATAAAGAGATATAGTCGTTTTTATATAAGGAAATTTTGCTTAGTATTAAGGTGTAATGTTTTGCTTTATAAGGTGTTATATACTTAAGGTAATAAATAATTTGGATGTTTTATAGTTTCAATTACCTAAGTAAATAGCTAGTGTAAGGTTTTATGTATTAGAAATGTTTATATAAGGGTGTAATGTTAAGCATAAATTTTTTGTACTGATTTTTTTTAAATAAAGTACTTACAAAATTCCGAGAATTCGGCCTGCACCTGCAAATCGTTAACAAAAAAAGTATAAAAGGAGGACTATTTCGCAAGGTTTTTTAGTCGCAGTCCAGCCTTCAGAAGAACACTATCAAGAATGCAAGCCGAAGTCTCCGAATAAGTTCAGATAGATATCAGAGTTTTATTTGCTCCAAGGTATACCAGGTACTGGTTTGTGGTACAATCTTCGAGGTACGTATTCAGGGGTACGTGGTGGTGCGTGTAACCAGCAGAGGTAGAAAAAACGGACACGCATCAATCTATTGTGGGAGACGTCCCAGGGCGACTGAGATACCTTCACTGGGTATAGTAGCCGTCCGCAACAGTTGGTCCTTCGAGCCGGATTCCCTGCAAGCGAAGATTGAAGATAGAAGAGTTCAGAAGACGTTCAAGATGCCGGTCACCAGGTCGCAGAAGGATGCTCCCTCACAACCCACGTCGCGTTCAACGGAAAAGGACGGGACAGAAGAAGGGTCAGGGTCGGAAGGGGTCACGTCTGCGTCAGGGTCATCGGGGACTGAAGCCACATCGAACACTTCTTCGGGTACCACGGCCACAGAAGAGACTACGGCTACGGCGAATACGGTGGCTACTGCGACCACGGCGGCGTCCGGGAACGGACAGAAAAAGGAAGGTGCCGCACAGAAGGAGACGACCAAGAAGATCCCAGAAGATGCTCCGGAACAAGGTGTCCATGGCTCCGCCACGACCCTGAAGCCGAAGGGGGTCGGTCGTCGAGCCAGGTCCATGAAGACCACGAGTTCTGCAGCCAGAAGACGCGAGCTAGAAGCCAGAGAAGAGGTAGCACGCCTGGAGCTGAAGCAAGCACAGGCTGCGGCAAAGCTAGCCCGTGTCAGATTGGAGCTGGCGCAGTGTGAAGATGAGGACTCAGTGGATGAAGACCTGGCAGATCAAGAAGATAGAACAGCACAGGTGCAGAACTGGATTCAATCATCGGTGTTGGAAGATGGCAACATGGAGCAACCAAGGCAGCGGGGCCAGGAGCCAGAAGAGCCGCAGAAAGTGAAGCCTGAAGTTACCTCCGCAACGAAAGGAGCTACGATCGAGATTCAAGCGTTGACAACGGCGTTGAAAGAAGCCTTCACATCAAGAGGAGGACCAGCAGCGCAGCCGAGTTACATCCACGAGCTACCCTACTTCGATGGAAGCAGCAGCGAGTGGTTGGCGTTCAAGGTCGTCTATGAAGATACGGCGCCGATGTTCAACGATGTTCAAAACGTGGCGCGACTTAGAAGAGCGCTGAAAGGCAACGCAAGAGAAGCAATCAAGAGTCTGCTGTACTCCGAAGCCTCTCCGTTGGAAGTTATGCAAGCTCTCAAGAGAAGATATGGAAGACCTGACGCGCTGGTGTTGGCTGAATTGGACAAGGTCAAGGCGCTTCCGAAGATTTCAGAAAACCCGAGAGACATCTGTATCTTCGCAAGTCAAATCAACAACAGCGTAGCAGCGATCAAGGGACTGAAGAAACCACAGTACCTACATTCACCTGAAATGGTGAAACAAATAGTGGAGAAGATACCTACCATTCTCAAGTTCCGGTGGTACGACTTCACTGCAGCATCAGAAGATGGCGAGTTCTCCAACCTGTCGTCGATTTCAAGATTCCTGAATTCAGAAGCGGACAAATGTGGAGCCTTCGCGACTTCAGAAGAAAAGAGCGGCTTCAAAAGGACTCAGCGGCAAGCGACGCATTCAACAAAGGACTTCAAAGAAAAGGATTCAAGAAAACCTGAGAAGACTTGCCCTGTATGTGAGGGTGAACACTTCCTCGTTGATTGTCAGAAGTTCCAGAAGGCGTCGGTTCAAGATCGCTGGGCAACTGTTAAGAAGAGTCACGTCTGCTTCAAATGTCTTCAAGGAAGGCACCGGAAGGAGAGCTGCAAGAAGCCATCGTGTAAGGAATGCAAGAGGTGGCATCATCATTTGCTGCACGTCCCGTCAGAAGAAAGGACTTCTGAAGACAAGAAGGAGCCATCAAACGAGGTGGCGAGCGTCACTGCGTCGGTGAATGCAGTCAACAATGCAAGGGCATACCTGAAGATAGTTCCAGTGGAGGTCTTCGGGTCACAAGGATCACAGAAGATACTGGCCCTTATGGACGAAGGGTCAACGGTATCACTTCTGAACAAGAAGGTAGCAGAAGATATCGGCGCTCGAGGAAACAATGAAGAATTAATCATCGAAACAGTTGGAGGCAAGCTGATAAGGAAGAAGGACTCTCAAGTGCTGGACCTTGCTGTGAAGGGGGTTCATCAAGAAGGCAAGAAGACACTAAGAAGAGTCCGGACCGTCGACGAGTTGAAGCTCACGCCGCAGTTTCTCGACAAGAAGAGGATTCAAGATTGTCAACATTTGAAGAATATCGCCGATTCTCTGTACTACGAAGGGGAGTCACCGCAGCTACTCATCGGGCAAGATAACTGGGAGCTGATCGTGACTCAAGAAATAAGAAGAGGGAAACCAGGAGAACCAGTAGCTTCGCGAACGGGACTCGGATGGGTGCTCCACGGGTCGGACATCGGGGGTGCGAGACCAGTACACTTCCTACACACATGTCTGCATGTCAACACGCCTGAAGAAGAGATGCATCAAGCTATCAAGGATCACTTCGCGATCGAAGCGCTCGGCGTGCAGCCAAGAAGACCCACTACGGACTCAGAAGGAAGAGCACTCACCATCCTGGAGAAGACCTGCAGACGACTTGAAGATGGTCGATTTGAAGCTGGACTTCTGTGGAGAAACGAGGAAGAACAGATGCCGGAGAGCTACACTTCTGCGAAGAATCGACTCATCAACATTGAGAAGAAGATCGACAAGGATTCTCAATTGAAGACGGAGTACTGCAAGCAGATCCAGCATCTGATCGACAGCAAGTATGCAGAAGAAGCGCCTGCTGGACAAGAAGACTCTAAGAAGACATGGTACCTCCCTCACTTCTCCGTGGTTCATCCTTTGAAGAAGAAGATAAGGATCGTCTTCGACGCTGCAGCCAAGTCAAAGGGAAGAAGCCTCAACGACGCTCTGCTGCCGGGACCCGATCTGTTGCAGTCGCTGTTTGGAGTGTTGCTGCGATTCAGAAGAGGACCCCTAGCGGTGGCGGCTGACATCAAGGAAATGTTCCTGCAAGTTCGCATCAGACCAGAAGATCGAGACAGCGTGAGGTTCCTGTGGCGAGGAGATCGACGCGACGTGTCACCGAAAAAGTACAGGATGACGTCGGTTATCTTCGGTGCAACATCGTCTCCGAGCACAGCGATCTACGTAAAGAACCGGAACGCAGCGGACTACAAGGAAGAATATCCAGAGGCGGCCAGAGCGATCGAGTTGAATCACTACATGGATGACTACCTACACAGCTTCCATTCAGAAGAGGATTTCAAAAGGGTTACAAAGCAAGTCGACTTCATACATAAGAAGGCGGGTTTCGAACTCACGGGATGGGCGTCGAATCAACCTGGGTTGCTGCAAGGATTGAAGACAGAAACAACCGAGAAAACGGAAGTGGACCTGGGCGAGAAGGAAGAGAAGACATTGGGACTGCGTTGGTTCACAGAAAAGGACTCCATCGGCTTCAGGGCAAACCTCCGAAATACTCCAGAAGAAGTAGCAAGAGGACTCCAGGTGCCTACGAAGAGAGAAGTCACCAGCGCCGTAATGTCGACCTTCGACCCACTGGGATTAGCATCACCGGTTCTCGTCCAAGGCAAGAAGCTGCTTCAAAACACATGGAGAAGCGGCGTCGGTTGGGATGAAGAAATAGAAGAAAAGGAGTACGAAGCATGGAAGACTTACTTGGAGAAGATGAAGCTACTCCAAGACCTGCAGATTCCGAGATGTCTGGCGCCACATCGCACCGAGGGGGAGCTGCACACGTTCACAGATGCCAGCGAAACAGCGTATGCAGCCACTGTATACTGGAGAACGGAAGAACAAGATGGAACTTACCACGTCAGCTTAGTAGCAGCGAAGGTACGAGTCACTCCGTTGAAGCCGGTATCGATTCCACGGCTCGAACTACAGGCGGCCCTCCTAGGAAGCAGATTGGCACACTCAGTTGGAGAAGAATTGGATCTGAAGGTGGTGAAGAAGACATACTGGACGGACTCCAGCATCGTACTCTCTTGGATCAAGACGGACCCGAGAACTTTCAAGACGTTCGTAGCTCATCGCTTGGCGGAGATAGAAGATCTTACCAAGCCACAAGAATGGAGATGGGTTCCTACGGCGCAGAATCCGGCAGATGATGCGACGCGTGACGTGCCAGAACACTTCAGCTGCGATCACCGTTGGTTCACCGGACCGGACTTCTTAAGAAGAGAAGAAGATCACTGGCCGGCGGCGAGAAGCTTCAAGAAGGAAACCACCGGCGAAGAGAAGACGGCGGACGTCGCGACGGCAGCAAATATCACCCACCCATCACCGGATCCTGAGAGGTTCTCATCGTGGAAGAGACTTTGGCGAGCCACAGCGAGAGTACTGCAGTTCATTCAACTCTGCAGACGCAAAGAAAAGGTCAACGTCAGCAAGGAAGATCCCACCTGGAAAATGACGCAAGGAAGAAAGAAGACAGTCGAGAAGCAACGACAGTCTTCAAAAGCAGCAGAAAGGAAATACAAGCCGCTGGACATCGAACTACTAGAGCAAGCTGAAAATCTACTGCTGAGAAGAAGCCAAGGAAGAAGCTTCAGAGAAGACATCAGGTGTCTACAGCAAGGAAAGCAAGTAGAGGGCAGCAGCAAACTGAAGAAGCTCGACGTAATTCTAGAAGATGGTCTCCTGCGGCTGAAAGGAAGAATCGACGCGATACAGGGCGTAAGCAGAGACTACAAGCGGCCCGTCGTGCTCGACAGTAAGGAGAAAACGACACGACTTTTATTAGAAGATTTTCATCGTCGTTTCAATCACGGAAATCACGCAACGGTCATGAACGAGATAAGGCAACGCTTCTGGGTGCTGGGACTGCGATCAGCGATCAAGATAGCTCAACATCAATGTCAATGGTGCAAGACGAGAAAAGCGAAACCTCAAGAGCTACCAACGGGCAACCTACCGGCTGAGCGACTGATGCATAACAACCCTCCTTTCACGTGTACCGGCATCGATTACTTCGGCCCTATGACAATCACCGTAGCAAGACGTCATGAAAAACGATGGGGAGCTCTATTCACATGCTTAACTACAAGGGCTGTGCATATCGAGCTTACTCCGTCACTCTCTACCGACAGCATGATCATGGCGCTACGAAGATTCGCTGCAAGAAGAGGAATGCCGAAGACAATCTACACAGACAACGGGACTAACTTCGTCGGCGCAAACAAAGAATTGAAGGAAGCCCTAGAAGCAATGAAACAAGAAGATCTCACCTCAGAAGCAGAGAAGATCGGCGTGCAGTGGAAGTTCATCCCTCCTGGTGCACCCAACATGGGCGGTGCATGGGAGCGTCTGGTGCGATCCATCAAAACCGCACTAGGCGCCACACTCAACGAGAAGCATCCACGAGAGGAGGTACTCCACACCCTCCTGTTAGAGGCCGAGCACATCGTCAACACTCGGCCCCTCACCCATCTCTCCGAGAGCCTTGAGGAGGAAGCACTCACTCCAAATCACTTCCTCCTCGGGCGGTCATGCGGCGCGGCGCGAGTCGGCAGCTTCGAAGACAGCGAGCTCGTGGGCAGACACACCTGGAAGGCGACGCAGCGACTTGCCGATCACTTCTGGCAACGTTGGCTGCGCGAGTACCTGCCCACCCTGCTGCCGAGGAAGACACCGGGAAGAGCCAGCGCTACGGACCTGCACGTCGGAGACATCGTGATGATCGTCGACCACAGCCTGCCACGATGTACGTGGCCACGCGGCAGAATCCAGCAGGTGTATCCAGGACCAGATGGGCGGATCCGGATCGTCGACGTCGAGACCAGAGGCGGCGTGCTACGAAGACCCAGTTCGAGAGTGGTGCTGTTGGTGCCGGGAGTGTCGCCGAGCCAGGAGAGCTGTGCGACGCACGAGGGGGAGACTGTCGGCGACGAGACTCGATCGACACACCAAGGCGCTAATAACAGGTGATCCTACACGAATATTAGCGCAATAACATAAAAACTATGTAATAAGGTTTAGCATTTCATATATAATTCAGTTAGAATGTGCTATAAGATTTCCTTTTGAGACCCTATCTGGGGCACTAGGGCGCAACTAGCGGCTAGGCCGACACGGAAAATCAGTAAATTTTTCACATTAAGTCGCAAAATCTAAGTAAATATTCAATATCTAACTAGATTCTAATAGGAATTTGTTATTATGTAATGTTCCAAGTCGATTCCAATTAGATTCATGCTAAAATTATGTGTAATTCTCATTAGAAGCATCAACAGTAAAATTGCAAAGGAATTTTGTTAGACGAAAATTCTCATACATAATTACGTAACTTGAAAACTTACTTTTTTGTTTATGTAGATATAACGTTGTTTTTGATCTCAAATGAAAGGTATAGACTTAAAACCATTTTGTATGTTTAGTTTATAAGAATCGGTTCACGCAATAAAGAGATATAGTCGTTTTTATATAAGGAAATTTTGCTTAGTATTAAGGTGTAATGTTTTGCTTTATAAGGTGTTATATACTTAAGGTAATAAATAATTTGGATGTTTTATAGTTTCAATTACCTAAGTAAATAGCTAGTGTAAGGTTTTATGTATTAGAAATGTTTATATAAGGGTGTAATGTTAAGCATAAATTTTTTGTACTGATTTTTTTTAAATAAAGTACTTACAAAATTCCGAGAATTCGGCCTGCACCTGCAAATCGTTAACAAAAAAAGTATAAAAGGAGGACTATTTCGCAAGGTTTTTTAGTCGCAGTCCAGCCTTCAGAAGAACACTATCAAGAATGCAAGCCGAAGTCTCCGAATAAGTTCAGATAGATATCAGAGTTTTATTTGCTCCAAGGTATACCAGGTACTGGTTTGTGGTACAATCTTCGAGGTACGTATTCAGGGGTACGTGGTGGTGCGTGTAACCAGCAGAGGTAGAAAAAACGGACACGCATCAATCTATTGTGGGAGACGTCCCAGGGCGACTGAGATACCTTCACTGGGTATAGTAGCCGTCCGCAACAAATACGATATTGTTTTTAGTTTTGTCAGACAATAGGTACTTCTGTGAAAGTGTCGAATTTCCCACTGAACTAGGGTTGCCAACATTTCTGCGGCGAAATATAGTATGTTTCAAAATAAGGTTAAAAAATATATAGTACCTACACTTAAAAAAAATATAGTACCTATTTTATGGAAAATACAAAACATTTACAAAGATATATTTTTTACTTATTTTTATATAAAAACTACATCTTTAGGCACCACTGCATTAAAAAAAATACGGCGTTAGTAGCGAGTTAGTAGGTAAAGAACTTGACGCATTTTCGTTATCGTTGCCAGTTTCCATAACTAATTTATTTAGGACTTCAACTTCTCAAAAGAAAGAACAACATCAAATTGATAATAATTGGTTTATTTACCAATATCCCATAACAAAATTCTATCAGAACAAAAATTCGTTTGATGTTGTCAATTTGACATTATTGACAGGTTCGGAACGCAATGACAGATGAGTTCGGTTATACCACAGGGTTATACATAATTCAAAAGTTAACGTAAAGGCGCGTTCATAATTTTTTAAAATGAAAGATTTGTTTGCTAGATTTCGGTGTTGAAAATATAGTATTTTTGCGTACTATAAATATTTCTTCAACAGATAAAGTACGCAAACCCGAAATATAGTATAATACTATATATTATAGTACGGTTGGCAACCCTACACTGAACTCCAAGGTTTCCAAGAGCAGTACGTTCGGAAACGTTGTTGTTAAACGAATGTCTTGTTACATATTAACAAACACTGATAATTAAAATATGATTAAATAAATAGTACAGACGCCAGCACATCAACCTACTCCAATCTGTCAAATTTTCCCAATCAATATTGAACCTTAATCTGCAGAGATAAAGTTGAAAATCTATTAAAGAAATTTGACGGATTGTAGTAACTTGATGTGCTGGCATACATTGCGTTCATATTTTCACCTACTTTTAGTAACTAGAAATATATTATTTATTATTTTATCATAAAATACGTGATTGAAATAAACCGTAACTTACCGATAATGTGTTTTTGAACGTTACGGCAGTGAATTACAAGCCAGCCATAGACAAACTAGCCAGCGGGAAGTCGGTCAGAATTACGAATGTCATAATACGAAATTTAACCAGCCAGGGAAATGAACTGCCTGGAACATGCCTGGTTTTTTTAAAGTTCGTAATAGGCCCCCAGGTTCCCTACATTTTGACGAGATATGCAAACTTAAATGTAGGGAACAGCAGTTTTGGTTTTCGCGATGGTGATGTTAGCGTGATGGTTCCATATTGAAAGCTGTTCATAATGATGGGTACAATGACCCCTTAAGGTTTAGTATAAACAAAAACTAAGGTTGTATATAATATAACACTCATAAGTTATATTAAATTACATAAGCATGGAAAATGGTTGGGAAAGCCTAACCTATGGGTCATATTTTTCTATTAAGGTTATACAAGAAGGATTGACTCGTACTCGTAGATAATGATTAAATGTTAAAGTACCTAATGAGACTTGTAAACTAATTAGATAGAGCTTGAATTATTAACTAGGAAAAAAGGCTATAAAAAGGTGGACTTACTGTATCAGTATGAGAATATGAGAACAAGTGGACAATTTCCTTGCACTTTCGCCAAGCTATTCACGATTCCAATAATGGGAATTAGATGGAATAAACCATATTCGACAATACTTAATAATCAAATTACTAACGCCTATTTTCGCACCACAGTATACCAGATGTGTTCTTAGTTCTTACACATGGTAAAGCTCGTAAATTCTAACGGATAAATAAGTACATCTATGCCTATGTTTCTAGAATATTATTTTTCACAGCGATGCACCGTTCGTTACGGCGCGCGGCGTCGAGTCCTCCAGTTGCTTTCCCTACGGACTTAGTTAACGGATAATAAAAATGCTTCGGAACTCATTTTATTGGAAAACTGCAAACTTCGCAAAATTAAATTATTTTTGGGTGCTAAAAGAGAAAACAGAAGTACTTGCCGGTTTTTTATTATGCCTCTTAGGTACTGCAAAGTACATTTAACTCAATGACTGCAACTAACTTTTTAAACTACTTCAAAAAATTTGAGGTTCTCGATTCGACTGAATGTTCTTTTATTTTTCTGAACCGGACGTGTTTGCCGATATGAGCATCATTTAGTTTAAATCTTATAAGTGGTGGACAATTCAATGAAAAAAAAAGGTTTCTACAATAGTTCCTTTTATGTAGATAATTCAACAAGAAGACCTATTCTTTTACCATTAACTTCTCGAGTTACGATGACTTAAAAGAAGGTAGAGCAGTAACAGTAAAAGTAAAATTACGTCACATGAAACCTTTCATGAAACAGAATACCCTCGTTGTCGTTACAGATAAAGAACTACGTAATTTGAGCAATGAACGAAGGTATATTATGTAGGTAAAGCTTTACCTTCACTCAGCTTATACATTAACAGGGTGATCGGAACGGAAATTGAATCGATTCAATATCCGTTGATAAAATCTGTAAAGGTTTTTGTGTAAAAGTTTGCATAAGTACCTAAATGTATACGTAAATATTTTTGTTACAAACAAGTCAGTAAGTAAGTACTTGTAGCCTGTTAAATGAAGGGCCCTTCAGTATTTCAGACTATCATAAGCCTACAGGAAGTGTTCTACAATATCGAGTTCTCGGTAAAGTTAAGTTCCATTGAACAGGGGATTATATCATTGTAATTGAAGTGTACTTGTCTAGTCGACTGACAAGGGATCGTCCATAAATCACGTGAGGCTTGAAAGGGGGGAGGGTGTTCGGAAAAATCACGAAATATCACAAAGGGGGGAGTTGTAGTAAGATTTAATGTGTATTTTTGAAGTGAAAACTTCTTTAGGCGCGTTGAGCACTTTTTGGGTGAACAACAATCATGAAACTCGCGTCATCGTCACTGAACGTCGTCGTCATCGCACGCTTCTCATGATAAAAATCGTGTTGACAGCGCACTCAATTTTTTTTGTTCTTGTACTGACAGCAAGCCACAGACATTTTCGTTAGATAGCGTTACGTTGTTAGAGGCATAATAAATATTGTAGCTGTGGTAACAAAGTATATGTATATATATTATTTAATAAGTTGTCACTTCTATCGGCTGTCCCCAAAGACTGCCTCGCTTGTTTTTTTTGTTGAACGCGCGATTTCTTAACCGAAAAGTAGCGCGTGACCTTGACTCGTCGGTGCCAGGCAACGTTTATACCTTTATTTATAAAGATACTTTGTACCGTACCAAAAAATATACGTTATTTTTTTTGTCTAAAATCTCACCACGTGTCACCAGACCGGAGGGTTTTAAAAATATCGCGTGATTAATGGCCGACCCCAAGTGCGAGGAAATAGGGAAATATAGAAACGGTGGTTATGCACGGAGTTTATTATCGATAAATATTTGTCCTAAATTACAACGATAATAGTCTCTCAATTGATTATTGTAGTATGGTGAGGGTAAACTCCGTGACGCTCGCTAGAGGGGGCGGCACGTGGGCAGAGTCGAGTGATGGGAAGTGACTGAGGGCAACGAACGGATGCAGACCTCCCTGACCTCCACTTCTTCTATGCGAAACTGTCAGTTTGCCCGAGAACATATAAAATAGTGAGTAGACGTTATTAGTATTGTATCTCCGGTATTATTTATTCTGAAAATGGAATACTAACTGATTTGCTGCATCCTCGTGTTTTATTGTAAATCGAGATGATGATGACGGAGCTATTGCTCAGTCATAGGTGAGGCTAACGCCGTCATATTTATTGTTTGTAAAGCCGTGTGCCGAAAAAATTACGTACAAACTTTCATCCCCTATTTAACCCCTATTGGGGGTGAATTTTTAAAAATCCTTCCTTAGTGTTCACTGTCGTTATATAAGGAACTCTTGTGCAAATTTAATGCTACAAGACCCAGTGGTTTAGGCTGTGCGTTGTTTCTGTCAGTGAACGTATGAATGAATTTAAGTAAATTAAGCGAATAGATATAACCAGTACTACATATATCGCTCCTGTTTTCCCCAAAGGGTTAGGCAGAGGTGAACCTATAGTAGGTACACCCACGTTTCGCCAATTATATTTAGGTCCCATGTAATAGGGGGCGAGTCAATCCTGTACCATAAGCCAGTACTATTATAACCACTTATTAAAATTCAGTACCTGGGCGATCGAGCTCTGGTGGAAAAAACAGTGAGAGTCGAATAGAAAAAACTAATTTTCCCAGATATGGGACCTAGCTAGATCGAATTTTCCCAGATATGAGACCTAGCTAGATTGAATTTTCCCAGATATGAGACCTAGCTAGATTGAATTTTCCCAGATATGAGACCTAGCTAGATTGAATTTTCCCAGATATGAGACCTAGCTAGATTGAATTTTCCCAGATATGCGACCTAGCTAGATTGAATTTTCCCAGATATGAGACCTAGCTAGATTGAATTTTCCCAGATATGAGACCTAGCTAGATTGAATTTTCCCAGATATGAGACCTAGCTAGATTGAATTTTCCCAGATATGAGACCTAGCTAGATTGAATTTTCCCAGATATGAGACCTAGCTAGATTGAATTTTCCCGGATATGAGACCTAGCTAGATCAATTTTTCGCCCCGTATACTTATTTTGCAACTTTCATCGAAATCGTTAGAGCCCTTTTCGAGAACGTGATTACAAATATATTTACAAATATTGCTCATTTAATAATATAGGACATACACATATTTCAAGATAGGTAATAATAAATAGATAAGATATAATAGAAACTAACTGTTTTCCTTTAAAAGGCTGGCGAACTTTCTGACGTAAACAACAATGTACCTTCCTTCCCTTATCACCCCTATAGCCACATAAGTATCAAATGACTCCATTAGGTTTAACGTTTTCACAGTAGTGGTACATTTATATTTTGAGTGTATGTCATTAGTTCGATCAACAGTTTATACTTATCCCGATCAGTGGTGGAGCATAGTAGCTCATATTTCGTGAACACCACAGTCCATTATATCGTTTGGGCACAGTATATACACTGTGGTTTGGGCAACCTACTAAACATTACTAAGGTATTTTTTTATATAGGTATGCTGTCTATGAAAAGTACATTCGGGGAAATAATGGTTAAGAAAATTGAAAGCAAACCCTATGTCAATGTTCCATGTGGTTCCATGTGTTCTAGCCATTTCAAACAACTGCCAAAGAATGACAGTAAAATTATGATTTGAATACACAGACAATTTAATTTGGTAGTCAATTTACATCAATTAATCTCCCTGACTTTACTAAAACAAAGCCCGAAAATATGTTCAAGTAAATCAATAGAACAAAGAGTGATAGAACTGATTGGATTGAAGACATATGCGTCAATATATTTGCTGCTAATGGAAACAGCAGACAGAGACGTCTCGGTGCCATCATAGGGACAGTGATAAATTGCAGGCCTATCTTAGGCAAGTGAATGTGGGCTCGCAATCCATCTTCGTCTTTTTCTACTTGATATAAACAGAGACGTGGGGCCTTGAGTAAATTTGGTTTTTATATGCGGTCGTGACAGGCACGCCGGCGCCAGATATATCAAGATCGTCTGTCTATGTATATATTTACTTCTATAATCGCTATGTTGTAGATTGATGACTAATGTATCAAACATAATTAGATTTAGCTTGCTTTCTTATCAAAACTCTACCTAAATTCCTTTAAACAAACACTTCGATAGATAAATATTGTTTTGTCACTGTATTTTTACAAAGGGTGATCTTGTGAGGTGCCTGTCCGATCTCAACAGCGGCGTTTTTATCGCGCGATAATAACGCAAACGTTATTGTGATTTTTCTTTCAGTACCTACATCACGAAGTTACACACTGCTGCGATAATAACGCCGCGATAGGAGTAGGACGTGCGTTTCTCCGTCCTGCGATATTGCGATAAGTATTCTTAGAACATTTTGAATTAGAACGCATGCGATTTTACACACACCTGCGTTATTACCGCACGATAAAAACGCGCCTATGTTGGAAAACACATTAGAAATATCGCACGATAAAAACGCAGCTGTGTGCAAGGAATCGGGACGTATTATCGCAATAACGCTTGCGTTATTATCGCGCGATAAAAACGCACCAGTGGGGGAAAGGCTTAATGAGTGGTCGCCCAATTGCTCCGAAGATTGCCTGTGCCTCGG
The DNA here is from genome assembly GCA_948150665.1 of Conistra vaccinii. Lineage (NCBI taxonomy): Eukaryota > Metazoa > Arthropoda > Insecta > Lepidoptera > Noctuidae > Conistra > Conistra vaccinii. Next base: position 8,633,182 of record OX411323.1, on the reverse strand, counting down.
CTCCAATCCAATTCCATGATCCAATCCAACTTTATACTTCCTTGTGATTCTTCTAACGAAGATAAGAACTATGAAGATAACATGGAAATAGTACCTACTGAAGATAGTGACACCCCTTCAAATAACAAATACCGTCAACACTAATATATAAAACTTCGAATTTCTGGGTTCTCTGTTTATTTTATCTTTATAACAACACAACACATCGCCTTTTTGTTTTACCTTATTGCAAACCATTCATTCAATACTTTCGTAAATTCTAAATTTTGTTTATGTACAATTTCTTATAGATAGGTACTTACAGTAGCTTATAACACCAAGAACATCGATTTATGTATAATTTTGTACTAACTGTACATAGGTACCAGAAACAATATTTAATAACAAGATTCAAATCACACAGAAACGTTAACTTATAGGTATTGCTTTATAACTGAAGACAATTTGGTAAACACCAATGTTTTTACATCCTTAGCAAATAAATAATCAACGTGATTAAAACTTGAATACGGCACTCTATAAAAATCCACCACATTCAGCAGTCTCTTGCGCAGAGCCTCTGTATCATCGAATGACACGAGCCAGTCGTTATCACTATAAAATATTGCGATTGGCGTAGTTATTCTCTCCACTGGATACTCCGGGGGTGTCTTAGAACCATACATTTCAAGATTTTTTGTCTCTCCATGATCAAACCTTCGAAATTTACCCGATATAATTCCCTGCGAATAATGTTCAACTTGTTTTGTAGCCGCACCAGACGGCTGGTGAGAGAAAATAACAGGCAACTGTGTAATATTCAACTGAGCAGCATCAAACCCACAAAACATGAACATAATATTACCACAAATGATTTCTGCGAGCTCTTCTCTACCGCATATGGTTGGGCCAAAATGTTTCACTAAATCATTACTTGGCAAGAATTCGTAGATACCCATTTCTTTTACAAGTGCAAACAACAGTTCTGGATGGAAAAGCGTTATGAACTTCATAAAATTGAACAAAGGACTTTTCATATTAGGTATTGCAGTGGGAGCTGTCAGCGCTACCATGAGAGATATTTTATCGTTGTACTCCGGTAATTCAGAACACATGACAAAGAAAGCTGTACTGCCCTGGGAGTGCCCCACGTATATTAACTGTGTCTGATTCCTCGTATGTAACACATAGTCTATCATAGCCGGCAGGTCGTAGCGCCCGATCTCATCCCAGCTGAAGTCCCAAAATTTGAACATAGAGGGCATTAAGGTCTCATGTGTCCTCGAATGTTTGTTGCCGCGAGCGTTTCCCATCCACACGTCATATCCTTCGTTAGCGAGTAAATAGGCGATTCCACTCTGCGTACCCGCAGTCACAAAGTCGTCGGCGCAGCCTAGCAAGCCATGCATTATAAATACGATAGGCCCGTCACTAGGGATTCTCACCAAGGTAACAATATACCCATCTTCGGTTTTAACTTTGTGTTCCTCGACAGGATATCCGTATTTGTATATTAACTCAGAAACATTTAAATATACGTCTTCATTATTAAGACCAGCTTTATACTGTTGTAAATCACCTTGGATCCTCGTACTGGCGAACTGGTTAGAATCCTCCGTGGATTTTAGATAATTGTGAAATTCCTTAACATCCAATAATTCACGATCCTGCATATCATAGCTTATTGAATAGCATTTTAAGAACAGAACACTTAATGTAGTACATAATATAACTATTTTGATCATCTTTGTCACTACACTCACTACCTTCTTCAATTTCGTCACAAAATGGAATACTAGTGTTAAAAAATCAGGACGCTATTTATATAGCTCCATATCTATTAGATAACATAACAGGACTATACCAAAATTATAGCTAGGTGGGTGTAGTCTGTGGTAAGACGACAAGTAAATCATTCGTGAACGCGTAATCAAAATGCTAATTCGGAATATAATGAACCAGATGAGGACATATATGGAGACAAATGATAACTGTAGTATACTCGTATTGAATTCTACGACGGATGATTCCGGACGATTCCAATTAAATCTACCATAAATATACATTTTTGTTTCGAACCTACAGTTTCTATTGTCACTTCTATTTGAATATGTCTCTGTTAACTGTAAAAGAGAATTAATAGCCAACATTTTTTTGTTTTTTGAGTTCTTTAGCCGAAATAAAATAATTTGAATATAACAATATTATATATAACCAGTTATGATTATTGGCTGATTATATTAATATTGTTAATATTAATATAATCAGCCAATAATCATAACTTTATAACAATATTGATTTTATTAGGTTCCAAACATTGGCACTGGCAGAAAATGTGCTTTAATAGTGACAGTCAGTTACATAGTGTAGTACATTTAGCCTCAAAAAGATGCATTGATAAGAATTAATTTAATTTTCTACGATCTTTGTTTCATAATTTAAATGTGTAGCTACATGATGGACCGATGACGTTGTGAAGGCCGTAGGAATCCTAGATGCGGAAAGCACAGAACCGGTTGAAGTGGTAGTGCTTGGGGGCGGCCTATGTCCACCAGTGGACGTCTTTCTGCTGAAATGATGTGTAGTCACAAAATATACTACACATTAGCTACACATCGATAAAGTATTATGGGAAAAAAGGTTGTAGACAATTAAATGAAATGTTGTTGATGTTGCTAACTGTGTACCTAGTCTAGTATCTAAGGCCCATTTGTGCGTTCATGGGCTAGCTAAATAACTCGGAGTTAACAGCTAACACAGGGTTAATCCAAAGAGAATTATGCGCGCTAATTGCATTAACCCTGAATTAGCTGTTAACTCCAAGTTCGCGCAAGTGGGCCTAAGAGTCTAGTATCCTTACTGCTGCGTAAACAGTAGCATTTACTCACTGAACAATAAAAAGCAAATGGCGTAATATGTCGTAGTGTTGTTACGACTTGCCGCTGGCTTTTACTTTATAGGCGGTCCCCATAAATAGCCGGCTTTTATCTCCTATACAACATAAAGCTGCTTCTTGCCCTCAACAATGCTCTCGTAAATGTAAATAAAACTTACGTATATATCCTAGACTTGGGAGTCGTCCTTGCTCCGCACGGTTTATACGACTTGACAAAACATCGAGATTTCTTTATAATATCTAAGGTCATTATATATTATACAAATTAACCTGTCGGATAAATTCTCTATATTATGATGTTGGAAACCGCATCAAAATCAGTGCGTAAATAGTTCGGAAGAACAATGCGGTCTTACAGACAGACACGAACAGCGAATACAGGGTGGAATTTTTGAACGCCACTTAGAGGGAAAGTACTCTAAATACTAGAGCTATAGCAAATTTTACTCAAAGGAAACATCCCTTTATTTTTAATAAGAAACAAATCTGCATTCAAAGATTTTCGATAATTCTCTTCCCACACTCGGGAATCGAACCGGCTAAAATCCGAAAAATAACACTCTACTTATATTTTTATGGGTAAATTTGGACGCTGTACTGGCGTTAAATAAAAACTGTACCTAAAAGTCGGTAAAAGTACAGTCCAGTACACGTCTAAGCTTTGCCTTTTTCTTTGTTTTCAAACTCCATTAGCAAAGAAGCTCGAGCACTGTTAAACGATTTAGCAAGTAACCATTTATCACTTGAAAAGTTAATATGAAACATTTTGACAACACTCGTCTTCTTTCGTAGACTTGACACGAAGTTTGCGAAACTGGTATGAAGTAATGTATTTATTGAGACTCGAAGCGACGGGTTCAATATTCTACATCGTTGGACTTGGAAGAATTTTCAAGAAAATTGCAACATCTTGCAGTAAAAAACGAGCGTCATATCCGAACGTTTTCCTTTTTCTGGTGTACTTTTGCCTTGGGTTCTGGTTGATTTGATTTTCAGAGCAAACTTGCAAAGTTAACTTGTTCGCTGGCAGATATCTAAGTATTGATAGAACTCTGGCGTTATATTCGCAGATTTTTTTTTTTTTGTGTGGGAAATTATCAAATTACTTCTCCAGCTCTGGGCGGAGCGTCAGATTCTTACTGACTAAAACCCACCCGTGTTCCTTCAGTTGCCTGTACGTTGCCAGGGGCCACGGTATCCCTTTCGGACTTTCCCGCAACCCCGGTATATTCGTACCGTGGCATTTGTAGAATATACCTATCACTATGTTGAATTGATAGCATACTGTGGCCGCCCATACAGCGTGTTCATTCATCATGACTATATGTATATGGATACTATATCTACTTCAGTGTTAATGGATTCCCAAGGTGATTAATTTATTACAGTTACAATTATGTTTGGTGCCGTTGTGGAACCTGTTATAATAATTAATAGTTTGGTTTTCGATATATATTCTCAAGATATAGTACATAACTTTAATAGAAACTGCGGGTAGAAACACTCTGGTCATAATATCGGTTAGACTCTACCCATTTTCATAGAACTCATACACCGTGCCGCACACATACATATTGAAAGTGAACCCTCCAGCAGGGTTTCCGGCATTAAATTTGCGCTATAGTTAATCATCGCAGACGGCAGACGGTCAACGGCATTCGGTTTAAAACCGTGTTATAAAAACATTGTAAAACGAAGTAAAATCGTGTTTTCTGTGGGTCTTATAGCTAAACGTAGTTTCCAACCTTTTAAATTTTTTGTGAATATTTGTAACGGAGATCAAAAATTAAAAAAAAAATGAAATGCTTGGATTTTAAAACCAACGCATATTCATAAATCTTGTTAAAATATACCTACATCAGATTTTATTTTCACGGTTTATAATGCTGTAATAGCTAAGAAAAACCTATACTTATTTAAAATTACCCTTCAGCGAGGGCTCCCGGCAGCCCATATGCGACTAGGTGAATCCTCCAGGAGGGCTCCCGGCTTATTGAAACAGGTTGCCCTAAAAAATAAGCGGTAAGCACAATTTTTAACCTATAGATAGGTATGAATAGATTATTTATATGATTATTAGATTAACTATAGATACTTTCTAAAAATGATCGCGGCCAGACCGGACTGCCCCTAGCTTTCAGGGACACTGGGTGGGAACAGTCTTAGGTCTACGTAAATAAGTACATTTTGTCTGAACTAACAATACTAACCTACTTTAAGCACCATTGTTACTAAAACCAAAATACTAACGAAAATATGGACTTCTTTAGTCTGAAATAAAGTTTTATTTAATTTAATAGACTAAAAACTAAGTATTAAGTGAAAACGAGTATTTTCATTAATCGTTCGATTTTACGTTAGGCTTACTTCACGCGTTGCCAGGCTCACTGCAATCTGAAGTGTAGGTAGGTACAACCATTTTGGAAGATAAAATAATGCCTATTAGAACCGACCATTAATCTTCTTCTCTGTACGACCTCGACCTGCGCAGCGAGCATGGCGTACTGTGAGATAGCTTGAGTCACACATTTTATCACAATTTGGGCGATAAAACAGTTTTGTCACAAATGCTAGCACGGCGGCGTGAGATAATCTCTTGACTTGTGACATAACTTCTTGACGTTTATTTGGGATTCATTATGTCTTATTTGTTACTATGGGCGACCCAATTTTGTCACAAATGCCACATATTGATTGTCGTCCGTACGTCAAAAGTGACTTAGTTCACAACAAAATTAAAAAGTTGTAAAACTGTATGAACCTGCACTATAAAAATGTATTATTTTATTTGGTCGCATATTCACTGATCATAGACATTTTAATTTTTTTAATTTACTGTGTCACACTACGAAGTTAGCAACAAGAAAGGCATGTCGTGCCTCAGATTTTATCACATGGTTGACCCCTGCTAGCACAGATTAAAATTTATCATGTCTTGTCACAGACGTCTTGGGTACGCCCTGTGCTAGCCCCGCTGGGGGTATTAAGTGTCATAGAGTGAGCACTCAGCACTCAGCATAATTGAGCGGTGCCAAGTAGGTAGCGCGTTAGATATAAAGTTACACGGATTGTTACTCACTCATATCCTTTTACATAAGAATCTTCTGTTGAGTATACATTGGTAAACAGTACCAATAATACCTAGATAGGTAGACTAGAGTTGAGTGTTATTTAAAATCTAGATGTATTTAAACAAGGCAGTCATTAAATGGCCTCAAGCTGATAAATGACCGTTGTTGTGACAACAGGTCAATCGTGTAGGTAAAAGAGTTTTTAGTAATCTGACCAATGACATGTTTTATTTTCTTGACCCTTGAGATAAAAATCCAGAAATTACTGCAACGCGTCTGTCATTCAAAGATAACTTTCAAACTTGTAAAATAATATGAATACCAGCTTTTAAATGGCTACTTCTCTAGTGAAAAAGGGAATCATTAATCACCACGCTTGCACCAATAAAAGACGGCTTCATTCTACGGAAAATAAATAGACACCCAACAGTTTGTAGTTTCCATGCAGGTAATTAATGGCTTTTTACACAATGGCCCAAGATTAGCAGCTCGGTTCGCTCTCAAGGGACAAGGGCATCCATCAACTGAGTCAGTAATCCATCACGCAACGTTGAAGTATGTCCACCATCGGTCATTTTGTTTAAGATGAGTTTACGAGATGTTAGTCATTTTTCTCCTCAAGAAAAATCTAAATAGGAAGATGTGGTTTTTCTTTGACAGAAAAAGTTAAGTAATTACTACATCTACTTAACCGTACACTTTTTTTCGTATAAACGACTCTTAACTTAAGCAACGTTTATAAAGAAACCCCATAAATAATATCCTTCAAAATGTTTGTTACTTACTCAATCACGCATAAACGGCTGAACGGATTTGGATGCAATTTGGAACACAAGAGACCATGACCATACCCTACTACCTACATTTGCTAACATTAATAATCACACAGTTGTTCAGAGATACCTTGTCAAGTTGTCATTGATAGATATAACAATGTTTTTGAGAGCCTTCCCACTTCATTTGTAGTGCAGCAGACGGACATAAATACAACGTTATTTTTTATTCATTACAAACCTCTTAAGGGGTCATTGTACTAATCATTATGAACAACTTTTACTATGGGACCAAAGCTGAAGTCGCGAAAAAAATAACAGCTGTCAGTGTGTGTGTGTGTGTGCTGTGTGGCTGTGTGTGTACATTTTGACGAAATATGCGAACATTTGATGATTTCATCTTTGGTCCGATAGTAAAAGTTGTTCATAATATGAGTACAACGACCCCTTAAGAGGTTTGTAATGAATAAAAAATAACGTTGTATAATAAAGACATGAAATTATTTGTTATTCTAGCTAGCATATTTACACACTCAAACAGGCAATCCCTTGACGTAATAATTTTAATGTAAGTATCAGTTTCCGGAACAAAATCTCCACCTTCCGACCTACTTTTCGGTGAATCTACTTTGAAGTCAAAGCGAGTAAACTTTCCGCCTAGATAGGCAAATGTGTTCCACCTTCGGCTCGTCTTCGCTTGCCTTCGCGAAATGAGACCAATCTAACCTCGTTTTCTTATAGCAAACTTCATATCGGGTTCGATTTTAAAGATTCTCTACCTACTTATTTCTTTAACACTTTGCTTGTTCTACGTAGGTAATTTACTCTTAGTTTTATCCATTGTTTATCTTACTATGAATGAGCGAGTGGGTTCTACTCGTAACTCTGTTTTTATTAGGCACCTGCGTTGCCCATGGCTCTACCTGCGTGAAGAAGTGTAATCAAGAAGTTACTTACAATTATTATGTCGTTTATTTTTCTTCTTTCTTATGTTACATTTTTAAATATTTCTTACATAAAAAGATATTAAAAAAAACATTTAAAAATATAAAAGATAGAGCTCCGCCGGTGTCGGGAGCAGGGTCCAAGCTACCCGTGGTTAGGGCTGCAGAGACAGGAACCTCCTCACAATGCGAGCCGTGTCGAGGAGTACTGCCTTCTGAATCAGGCCCTTGATCCAACCGCCTAACGAGAGCCTCGAGAGATGTTGGTCGAGGCTTTCGGCCATCAGGTCGTTGGCCGTTACGACAATCGGCACAATGATAGCCGAGCTCACATTCCACATGTCGACAACCTCGTGTGCTAAGTCGTGATATTTTATTTGTTTCTCTTTCTCAGCTTTCACGAGGTTCCCGTGCGTCATGCTGAATGGTAACATCGACTATCATTGCGTGGCGCGCTAATCGGTCTATCAGTCACCACTATATCGGGCTTATAGAATAGAATAGAATATTCTTTATTATGTACACCATAAAAAGTACAGATAAAAATGTAGAAATTTATAAAAAAAAAAAAAAAATTAAATTATTAATAAATTATTCTTTTATTTCATTTAAATACATATAATTTACATTTTAAAATATTTCTTAAAAAAACATTAAAAAATATAAAAAATAGTGTCCCATCGGCATCAGGAACACGGTCCAGGATGCCGGTGGTCAGGGCTCTAGAGAGAGGAACCTCCTCACTATGCGTGCCGTGTCTAGGAGTACTGCTTTCTGAATCAAGCCCTTGACCCAGCCGCGCAATGAGAGCCTCCTGAGGTGTTGGTCGAGGCTCTCCGCTATTAGGCCATTAACCGTAACGATTATCGGTACAATGATTGCAGAGTCCACGTCCCACATGTCGACAACCTCGTGTGCTAAGTCAAGATACTTGATATTTTTATCTTGCTCAGCTTTCACGAGATTCTCGTCATGAGGGACAGCGATATCAACAATCATAGCACGGCGCTCTTGTCGATCTATCACCACAACATCAGGTTTATTGGCTACAATAGTCCTGTCAGTGATGATAGATCGATCCCAATACAATGTGGCCTGACCATTCTCGAGAACTGGGTCGGGCACATACCTGTAGTATGGTACTTCTGACTCCAAAAGATTGTATTGCAAGGCAAGTTGCTGGTGGATAATCCTAGCCACTAGATTGTGTCTGTGCAAGTACTCGCCGTTAGCAAGACGAGAACAACCGGAAACAATATGTCGGATTGATTCACCGGGACGGTGGCATGCCCGACAGATGTCAACCGTACCGTCCTTGACAATGTATTTCCGATAGTTATTCGTCATGATAATTTCATCCATTATCGCACAGACAAAACCTTCGGTTTCTCCGAAGAGGTCGCCGAAGTGCAGCCAGGATATAGACGACAAAAAGTCTACGTCAGGCCCACGGAGGGCCCGGAAAAAGCGTCCGTGAAGCTCTTTGCCTTGCCATACTTCCTTACGATCATTAGTATCCAGTACTGCAGGTTTGCGCCAGTTCTCTTTCGCCAAGGAGAGCGGGATGAGGCCCTTGTCCACTGCGACCACATCTCGGTGCATCCCCACGTCAGCTTGAAGGAAATATTCCCTGAGACTGTAAATCTCGCGGTTGTGGAGGGTTTTAGCATTTAAGAAACCTCGACCCCCACACTTCCGCGGGATGTACAGTCTCATCACTGATGATCGTGGGTGATGCATCCAATTTGCTGTCAGCAATGTACGGACCTTCCTATCCAGAGCGTCGAGTTCCGTCTGAGTCCATTTGAGTATGCCGAAAGAATACATCAAAACCGGCATGAGCCAACCGTTGAAGGCACGCACCTTGTTTCCGCCTGATAAAAGACTATTTTTAGCACTTTATTCAGGCGGCCAAAGAAGCGCTCCCTCAACGATTGCTTCATGTCGGCAACATTGATGCCTAATGCTTCCGACATACCCAAATATTTGTAGGTTTCAGTTGAGGAGAGGGATCTAAGGTGTATGGCATCCGAGAGTTGGGTTCATAAATTATTATTATGATCGTTTATTCATTTGTATAAACTTATTAAGTACATTTTTAAATATTTTTATAAAAGTCATTAAAAAAAAACATTTAAAAATATAAAAAATAGTAGCCCACTGGTATCGGGAACAGGGTCCAAGCTACCGGCGGTCAGGGCTCCAGAGAGAGGAACCTCCTGACAATGCGAGCCGTGTCCAGGAGTACCGCTTTCTGAATCAAGCCCTTGATCCAGCTGCCCAACGAGAGCCTCCTTAGGTGTTGGTCGAGGCTCTTGACAATTAAGCCATTGCCTGATACGACTATCGGCACAATGATCGCTGAGTCCACATCCCACATGTTGACAACCTCGCGAGCCAAGTCAAGATACTTGATTTGTTTATCTTTCTCGGCTTTCACGAGGTTCCCGTCATGCGGGACCGTTATGTCAATGATCATTGTGCGCCGCTCTACTCGGTCCACCATCACTATATCAGGTTTATTGGCCACAATAGTCCTGTCAGTGATGATGGAGCGATCCCAGCACAATGTGATATGGTCATTTTCGAGAACTGGGTCGGGCACCTACTTGTAATACGGTACCTCATCGTCCACAAGTTTATATTTCAAAGCAAGTTGCTGGTGAATAATCCTAGCCACTTGGTTATGCCTGTGCAAATACTCGCCGTTAGCTAGACGCGAACAACCGGAGATAATATGTCTGATGGACTCACCCGGACGGTGGCATGCCCGACACACGTCAACCGTACCGTCCTTCATAATATGTCTCCGGTAGTTATTCATCAAGATAACTTCGTCCATAATTGCACAGACGAAACCTTCAGTTTACCCGAAAAGGTCTCCGAAACGTAGCCAGGATACGGACGCTAAGAAATCTACGCCAGGCTCATGAAGAGCCCGATAGAAGCGCCCGTGAAGCTCCTTGCTTTGCCATACCTCCTTGCGGTAATCTGTAGTAATATTATTACTTACAATTATTATTATTAATTCATTTTTGTATTCTTTTCATGTGGTTAGTGACTAATCTGGTTTGAAGCCGCCCATGGGCCTCTGACTTAGCTACACAATGCCGTCGAAAAATATGTCTCAGGCATGCCAGTTTCCTCACGATGATTTCCTTCACCGCTTTTGAAGCAACTGATAATTATGCATAACGCACATGAATCCAAAAAGTCAGAGGTGCATACCTTGGGATCGAACTCGAGACCTAGGTAGTCCGACGGTTATACCACTAGGCTACTCTACACTTTTTACACTACATTTTTTAAGTATCTATACTCTGATATAATAAGTTTCAGTTGATGTAGTTATACGAGTATATACAGATTAGCACATGTCTAGATAAACGAGGTTTCAACAATAACATAACATCACGGCTGTATTCCCCGAAGGTTTAGGCAGACGTGTACCTAACAATAATATAGGTGTGTACACCAGTGGCGAAGGGTGCCGTAATAGAAAAGGTAAGCCGGAGCCAAAACAAAAGGAAAAAAAAAAAAAAAAAAAAAAAAAAAAAAAAAAAAAAAAACCAGGGGCTGCAGCCGTGCGTGAAGTCCAGTTACTTACAATTTGTGGCTAGCTTTCTGGCTCTTCAGTCTTGTACAGGCAGATGTTACTATTTACTATATGATAAGATGATACTATTTACGTGTCCAAAAAACGTTTTCATTTCCTGAATATTTTCAAGGGAACGGCTCAGTACTAAATTTAATATATGAGCGTAACATGGGACAAACATTGCCATATGGACATGCATCACGAATTTTCGCTTGTACTCCACCGTGGCTCGCCAGACATAACTGCCGCGCCGTCGTAAGATTGACCAACTAACTTATTTCTACAACGATACTGGTCAAGTATTTCTAACAACTGTTTGGATAAAACTTCAGCAGTTCGACTTTCGCTAACATCGTAAAAACCCAGGAATCGTTCTTCAATTCCAGTTTCTGATAAATATCGAAAAATTACAGTTAATTGCTCCCTATGACTGACATCTGGAGTTTCGTCAATCATTACAGACAGAAATTGAGCTTTATCTATCTCTAATCTAATGTGGTCTCGTAAAACGGATGCAATACAATGTATTAAATCATTTTGAATATCACTAGAGAGACCAGAAAACACGGGGTTCTGAACTGAAGATCATAGTTCTAAATGCGAGTTCATTACGGATCATATTTCCTCAGATATAACAAAGTTTTGATATAGTTACCGCGGTTATTGGAATTCAGACCTTCATCATGGCCGCGAAAAGCTACTTCTTGTGTATCTAACAAAATAATGGTGTCAATAAACCGTTTCTTAAATTCCTATTTCGATTTACTTTTCTAATAGGAGCTTCATACGAATTAGCGAAAAATAATCAAGTTGTTCTGTGATTCGTTTAACGACATCTGTCGGCGAGTAGAAATACTATTTTGAGATTTGTGAAGCTAGTTTGGCGTTTCAACACAAGATGACAGCACATCTGATTTTACTCTAAGAGTGAAATCAAATGTAATTATAATACAAAAAGTATTTTTAATTATGGAATTTGTTTCATAATGTAGGTATTAATAAAGAATTCAGTATTAATTATGTGTTTCTTATTTTCAAACCTTGAAAAGCATGTTTCCTCACAAAGTAAATAATTCGTCAAGCAACAATCAAAACTATTTGCCGCCATCCTAATCCTACTGATAGTACTAATCATTTTTCAAATCTACTCTAATGATGTAAGTTCAACTTATTAAACTTTCTACTTACCCCAAATACCTAATTACAACGTAGTTCAATCAACGTACGTTTCTTTCACTAAACTCATAACACAAACACTATCTTAATCACTTTTCTATACCTGAAAACAAATATTACTCGTACTAGTAATGATAAACTAATGAATACAATGAATACAAAATGCAAATTAACTACTGTAAACAAATTATATGGTTGCGATTACGACAAAAACCAACACATTGTCAATCGAATGATGAAATAATGTTTTGATGTCCGAACACCGAGCCGAACGCATTACGATACTCAACGACAACAACCGAATATCAAATGCGAGAACGAGTGAGTAATAGCAATACATAGTTCTTTCTCGTTCACACGAGCGCGTTTTCGCCTACTGTCCCTATAGTAACTCGTTGCAAACCGGCTTACTCGGCTGCTAAGACAGGGCGGTGTCACGTGACCGAGTGACGTCAAGACGGACTATATTTTCTATAGAAATTAAATTCACGATAACCCGTACGCGCCTACGAGTTATTTTAGAGCGAAATGTTTTGTTGTTGGGATATAAAGACAAAAATTTTTATGTAGGCGTTTTGTAATGTTTTAATTGTATTCAAATACTTATAGTGTGATTATTCAATGACGATAGAGTGGTTGTGTTCCGAATTACCGAAGGGAAGCCGATAGGAATCGGCTTGTACGGAGTCTACGCCCCTGGTGTACACCTTCATTTCGAAACTTAAGTAGTTATTAGGGGGTGAGTCTATTGCAACAGCCGAGCTCGAATCCTGACCCTGGGCTGCTACTGAGAAAGTCCTAATACTGCAAAACCCAATAATATTTTGCCCGACTTGGGAATCAAACCCAGGTACTCATGCTCAGCAGTAGCGCTTGCGACCACTGGATAAACGAGACAGTTACCACAAAACGCAATTAAATCGGTTTATATCCGTTCCGGAGCTATCATACCAAAAACAAACAAAACACGTATCCAAATTGTAAGACCCTTCTCCCAATAGCCCTTAATTAGGTAAGTATGAAGAAATTATCCATGTTTACCTCGTTCATTTTATAATTTCCCGGGACCCCTAAAAGGGTTTTTTACGCTTGGCTCATATTGAATAATTAATTGCTTTACACAACACCACCTTACCATAAAAATAAATTAAAATGTTACGCGCTAAATGTAGGGTCTGTTACTCTTATTACCCTACTTCCTATAAATTCGTGGGTAGAACCTACAGTAAAGACGTAAAAAATAGAACGTAATGTTGAACGTAAAAATAGTGTTAGAAAATACATACAGGGTGGCAGGGACATCGACGTGAAGCCTGTTACCATGGATTCAGTACATGATTCTGAACCCCCCTGCGTTGAAATTTTACGTCGGTTATTTTAAAAAAACAGCTGTTCCATACATATTGACCGCGTAGGTATTGCACTTTTCTATGAAACAGCTGATGTTTTTTTAATAACCTTAATCTTATCGTATATTTTCGAAGGATATTGCTAATGTATTATAGCAATATCCTTCGAAAATATTAAGATTATGATTATAAGAATAAGAAGAATAAGTTTTATTTTCTCGCCACAATATACATAAAATACATGGTATCTAGAGCACACTTGGATACAATAAGAATATTGTGGGAGACTGGTGTCTAAACTAGGCTTGGGGCCTGTATTTCAGGATACCAGCCCCCCAATTACGCAATGCACGATCAATTTTAAATTGAAACCAATTGAAAAAGATTGCCAGTCCATTGCTACATAAGTTCGACAAAAAACATTGAGCAGATTTTTTTTGCCGAACTTATGAAGCAATGGACTGGCAATCTTTTTCAATTGGTTTCAATTTAAAATTGATCGTGCTTTACGTAATTAGGGTGCTGTATCCTAATTACGTAATGCACGATCAATAATAAATTGAAATGAATTGAAACAGATTGCTAGTCCATTGCTTCAAAGTTCGACAAAAAAAATTGAGCAGATTTTTTTTTCGAACTTATGAAGCCATACGTAATTAGGGTACAGCTATCAAATTACGCAACACATTTTCGTAAACGATTCCGACTAATCTGTTTCATTTTGACAGTTCAACAATATTCATTGCGTTATTTACATTGTTCAGCGCATTTTCTTTTCGATTTTATGAAGCAATGGATTAGCAATCTGTTTCAAAACGATTCAAATTCTGATTGATCATGCATTACGTAATTAGGGTACTGGTCTCCACCCTTTAGGTTATTTAACATTCCAATGCTTTAGCAGACAGAGTGGTCGCGAATTAGAAAACATTAAATATGTAATTTCTATGTCTATACAGACAGTGTTAGTATGATTAGTATTGTGTGGGGATGAAGTAAAGTGTGGGGTTGAGTGTGTTTTTGTGTAGTGCAGGGGCGTAGACTCCGTACAAGCCGATTCCTATCGGCTTCCCTTCGGTAATTCGGAACACAACCACTCTATCGTCATTGAATAATCACACTATAAGTATTTGAATACAATTAAAACATTACAAAACGCCTACATAAAAATTTTTGTCTTTATATCCCAACAACAAAACATTTCGCTCTAAAATAACTCGTAGGCGCGTACGGGTTATCGTGAATTTAATTTCTATAGAAAATATAGTCCGTCTTGACGTCACTCGGTCACGTGACACCGCCCTGTCTTAGCAGCCGAGTAAGCCGGTTTGCAACGAGTTACTATAGGGACAGTAGGCGAAAACGCGCTCGTGTGAACGAGAAAGAACTATGTATTGCTATTACTCACTCGTTCTCGCATTTGATATTCGGTTGTTGTCGTTGAGTATCGTAATGCGTTCGGCTCGGTGTTCGGACATCAAAACATTATTTCATCATTCGATTGACAATGTGTTGGTTTTTGTCGTAATCGCAACCATATAATTTGTTTACAGTAGTTAATTTGCATTTTGTATTCATTGTATTCATTAGTTTATCATTACTAGTACGAGTAATATTTGTTTTCAGGTATAGAAAAGTGATTAAGATAGTGTTTGTGTTATGAGTTTAGTGAAAGAAACGTACGTTGATTGAACTACGTTGTAATTAGGTATTTGGGGTAAGTAGAAAGTTTAATAAGTTGAACTTACATCATTAGAGTAGATTTGAAAAATGATTAGTACTATCAGTAGGATTAGGATGGCGGCAAATAGTTTTGATTGTTGCTTGACGAATTATTTACTTTGTGAGGAAACATGCTTTTCAAGGTTTGAAAATAAGAAACACATAATTAATACTGAATTCTTTATTAATACCTACATTATGAAACAAATTCCATAATTAAAAATACTTTTTGTATTATAATTACATTTGATTTCACTCTTAGAGTAAAATCAGATGTGCTGTCATCTTGTGTTGAAACGCCAAACTAGCTTCACAAATCTCAAAATAGTATTTCTACTCGCCGACAGATGTCGTTAAACGAATCACAGAACAACTTGATTATTTTTCGCTAATTCGTATGAAGCTCCTATTAGAAAAGTAAATCGAAATAGGAATTTAAGAAACGGTTTATTGACACCATTATTTTGTTAGATACACAAGAAGTAGCTTTTCGCGGCCATGATGAAGGTCTGAATTCCAATAACCGCGGTAACTATATCAAAACTTTGTTATATCTGAGGAAATATGATCCGTAATGAACTCGCATTTAGAACTATGATCTTCAGTTCAGAACCCCGTGTTTTCTGGTCTCTCTAGTGATATTCAAAATGATTTAATACATTGTATTGCATCCGTTTTACGAGACCACATTAGATTAGAGATAGATAAAGCTCAATTTCTGTCTGTAATGATTGACGAAACTCCAGATGTCAGTCATAGGGAGCAATTAACTGTAATTTTTCGATATTTATCAGAAACTGGAATTGAAGAACGATTCCTGGGTTTTTACGACGTTAGCGAAAGTCGAACTGCTGAAGTTTTATCCAAACAGTTGTTAGAAATACTTGACCAGTATCGTTGTAGAAATAAGTTAGTTGGTCAATCTTACGACGGCGCGGCAGTTATGTCTGGCGAGCCACGGTGGAGTACAAGCGAAAATTCGTGATGCATGTCCATATGGCAATGTTTGTCCCATGTTACGCTCATATATTAAATTTAGTACTGAGCCGTTCCCTTGAAAATATTCAGGAAATGAAAACGTTTTTTGGACACGTAAATAGTATCATCTTATCATATAGTAAATAGTAACATCTGCCTGTACAAGACTGAAGAGCCAGAAAGCTAGCCACAAATTGTAAGTAACTGGACTTCACGCACGGCTGCAGCCCCTGGTTTTTTTTTTTTTTTTTTTTTTTTTTTTTTTTTTTTCCTTTTGTTTTGGCTCCGGCTTACCTTTTCTATTACGGCACCCTTCGCCACTGGTGTAGTGAGTGAGGATGAAGATGAGGAATTTTCTGTTGCATTTTTTTTTTTTAATATTAAGTATATGAATTTGATTTAACATCCTGTGATTACTTTCTCAAACACCGACTTATTAATTGTAAGTTTTTAGGAAAATCGTCAATATTTACAATGTTTGTAAGTATATGAGCACATAATCAATTTATCTGTCGTTGCTTCATTGTTTGTTTTTTGATTGATCGTGTATTACGCGTACGTAATTAGGGTGCTGATTGTATAGTGTGAATAGCGCATTGTCAAAGTGTAAATTGTTGGTACCCAATATTACCTTATCAGATTTAATTCAATTTTAATTATTAAGTATCAGAAATTCCAACCGATATTTTATTTTATTTATAATATGTAGATATACCTATGTTATTTATTTATTTGATAGTAATTAGTAACGTTCCGATACGTAAACACGTGACTTTACTCATCATTATGAACAACTTTTACTACGGGAACAAACCTGAAATCGCGAAAAAAGAATCCGCTGTTCCCTACATTTATGTTCGCATAACTCGTCAAAATGTAGGGAACAGCTTATTATTTTTTCGCGATTTTAATGAGTTTGGTAGGTATGTATACCAATTAGTATAGGTACCTACCAAAATCATTAAAATGATGAACAGATTTGTACAGTTGTCACATGTTTTCAGCAACTGTTCTGCGTTACCGGTGTAAAACAAAATATTTGTGTTTGAAAGCAATATAGGTAGAAACTTTAAGGTTGGTCAAACTATCTGTACCTTTCCTAAGTCTTGTTGCCCCCTTGTTATGTACCATGTTTGTCTCATCAGCAGTCACAGCACGGTGCCGACAATGGAAATATCTCTCACTGTTTTTCCTTAAATTTAATTAGACAGAAATATTCCTCGTTTGCAGTTTTCCTCATTCGCTACAAATGAACTCATGTTTGTGAATTGTGACAGTAAATTGCACTTAGCGTTTTTAGTTAAATGAACAGTTATATTGTGACACGGTATTTAATTAAAGCTAATACGGTAATGATGTATTTTACTTGTTGTGATTTGATACGCTCAGTTCCAGAGATGCAAAACCTTAATGTAAACCCATAATATGCTAATCAGAGGCGGCGGCGGCGTAAGGCGTGGGTGACGTGGGCTACCGCCTACGGCCTCGCAGTCCGAGAGGCCTCGTCGCACCTCGACGGTTTAAAGCCATAAACGCGACGAAAAATTTTTACTCGTCCTAAAACAATAAATATACTAATATTATACCAAATTTGTTTTAATTTAGTCTAGCAACATTTGCTGGCGTTGCGTTGGTATCGCGGGAAATCCTAGCCAGCCCCCTGGGAATTTCCCATTCTGTTTGTTTACGTTACTTTCACTCTTCTCAACGGCTTTCTTTTTTGGCAGTTTTATCTATTGAAGCAGATATAACATCTAAGCTGACAGTAAGGCTTAGAGCAGGAAATTTATGTTGTTTTAATATTTTTCTTCAATGTTAGTCAAAGAATATAGTTTGCATTTTTATGAATAAAAACTTGCCCGTTGCAACTGTTTTTAATTTTTAAGCTATTGCATAGCTTCTATCGCGGGCCTTGAGCGTGGAGACCTAATCCAGAAATTTCGTAACGAAAATACTACCTAAGAAAGAGTGTTTTTTGTATTTAAAATTATGTTTAACTGCTTGACAACAAAGTTCAAATTTACTTAAACGAATGATACGAGAGTGTTGTATTGAAAATTATGTTTAACTGTTTGACAACAAAGTTCAAATTTACTTAGACGAATGATACGAGAGTGTTGTATTGAAAATTATGTTTAACTGTTTGACAATAAAGTTCAAATTTACTTAGACGAATGATCCTTGACTATTAATAGTTAAATTAAAACCTTTTTATTAGTTTGATGTTCCCATTACGTTGTGTCAAGTTTTAAAAACTATAAATGTGAATAACAGTTCCTGTCAATGTCATCATTGCTATTTCTTGTATTCGGGTTAATATTTTACAATTGCGTAAGTTGATAAAAAATGCTATGCAATAGCTTCGCCGCGACAGTCCCCGAGTGCCACACGTCTTTTTTTTTTCTTTTTTATTCGTTCTTGCCCTTTGGTGGCGAAGTGCCTCGCGAAATGTACCTTGCCCACATCAAATTTAGATCATGCCCCGCCACTGTCTCTTCTAATGACTAAAAGGAAAGTTTATTTAACTTTCCCGATTTCCAGCATAAACCGTGATAGAACTGAAAGCCAATTCCTGTTATTAAAAACGTTCAGAATCCAGTCGCAATCTCAGCTCCATAATCCATGCGTCAGGTTTGTGAACGGGCGCCGCCGCCGTCAGAAGAGACATGGTCATCTTTTAGCTGCCACGGCTTAGTTTAATTAAATTTTTAAATTGTATTTTTTTTAATTCTTTTTATGACGGACTCTTTTAGCGTTCTGGATCGTTCTCACTTACATAATTTCAACATGAATGATGTAACCAATATTTTATAAACATATTTTGATGTAAAAGAGTGTCCGTGGAGTTGGCAGTGTATACTTTATCCGATAGGGATAGAGTGCCACTGGTGGCACTCTATCCCTATCGGATAAAGTGCCACTACAGGCACCCTAGTAACACCGCCTCGGCCCGGCCAAAGTGCCGCAAGCATTAGATTGTCATTGTCACTGTCACTAAGTCACGTCACTTGGTATTTTGTTTGATTTTCCAGGTTAAATCGCTGTAAAACACCACATTCCCAAAACATTACATTCTCTTGTGCCTAAACGGACCCTAGCACTTCGCCGGCCGCTACCGCGGCACCGCTCGCTACGCTCGCTCGGCTCGTGCGTTGTGTGGTCACAGTTCTAACCTAACCTAACC
Source organism: Conistra vaccinii (assembly GCA_948150665.1). Lineage (NCBI taxonomy): Eukaryota > Metazoa > Arthropoda > Insecta > Lepidoptera > Noctuidae > Conistra > Conistra vaccinii. Next base: position 8,613,512 of record OX411323.1, on the reverse strand, counting down.
TAAATAACAAGTGACAGTGACAATGCAACGCTCACGGCACCCTAGCCGGCCCGAGGCAGTGACACTAGAGTGCCACAAGAAACTCGCGGCACTCTATACACTTCGATTGTTTTATTTGAAATAAATGCTTTGAGTTTGAGTTTTAGTTCTAGGGACCATCAAAGTCAAAAACTTGTCAAAAGTATAGGTAAATCCATAGATATTTCTAAATAATACATATTTGGGTAAACCGCCGGCATTTTTGACAGATAGAGGCTGAGATTAGAATGCGAGCATTCTTAAAAATAAGGGGATCGCATATCGGGATTGGAATAAATTCATCAGGGAATTTATTACGGATAAATTAGTTATTCATTACAAGTTAGTAGCTTTTTACACAGCCTCACATTACTATTGTAGAATTTAAACCGCCGTAAAAGCAGTGTACACAAGATATTCGGATTAAAGTTACCTGGACCTTCAGCTGCCATTAACGACACACAACACAATAGAATTTTAATTGTTATGCCCACCTGATGTCCACTGTAACGGTCAAGCGGATGTACCTACTATTTGACGAGGTGGAACCTAAAGGTTGGCAAACTCTACTTTATTGATTTTTAAAATCATTAAGTATCGTATTTTACCATTTCAGTTTTTTACAGAATTTCATCATGAAAACACTAATTTGCGGTTTTTATATTTTGATTAACTTTTTATACTGCACGTATTGCATTTCCAATGAAATAGTGCTACGCGATTTAGGAATTGATCCTGCAGCAATTCTTAAGGAATTTGCAGCAGTCATAGATATGTTAAGTGGTCCAAAACCAGCTTACAATGAAGATGTTGATCTAAATATAACCCAGTTGATAGTTAAATATGGCAACCCTGTGGAGGAACATTATGTGAAGACGGATGATGGTTACGTTCTTACGATGTTCAGAATCAAGAGCAATGGCCCAGCAGTTCTGCTGATGCATGGGTTGCTAATGAGTGCTGATGACTGGGTGACCGCTGGGCCAGACGGCAGCTTGGCATATCTGCTAGCAACTGCAGGTTACGACGTCTGGATGGGCAACGCTCGAGGAAATAAACACTCGAGGGAGCACGTGAGCATGTTACCAAACACACAAAAATTCTGGAATTTCAGTTGGGATGAAATAGGCCGCTATGACTTGCCTGCTATGATCGACTTTGTACTTGAAACTACTAGTAAAAAAAAAATGGCGTATATTGGACATTCACAGGGTACTACAGCTTTCTTTGTTATGTGCTCAGAGAAACCGGATTATAATGAAAAAATAACGACAATGATCGCACTAGCGCCTCTAGCTTGGACGTCGAATATCAAGAGTCCATTAGTCAGGATGGTCGCTCCGTTTAATTATTACGACATGGCACTTGTCAAAATGTTTCAAATCTATGAAGTCCTGCCAAAGCCTGTAAAGTATCTTTATTCAAAAACTCCTCTGTGTGAAATAGGTAATGGTATAGTGTGCACTACAATTTTATTCTGTTTTTGTGGATTCGACTATGAACAATTCAATAAGGAGAATTTACCCGTGATTTTTGGGCATATGCCCTCTGGCGCTTCCATGAATCAATTTACACATTATTTACAAAACATGATGTCACGATCTTTTAGAAGATATGACTACGGTGAAGACAAGAATCTAGAAATTTATGGATCCCGTAAACCTCCGAAATATGCCGTGAAGAACATTACAGCTTCTGTTGCTCTCTTCTTTAGTAGTAACGATTGGTTATCTGATGTAGAAGACGTTAAAATGTTAAAAGACAATCTACCGAACGTTATAGATTATTATAATGTGCCTTTCAAGAAGTTTAATCACATCGACTACTTATGGGCGAAGGATTCTAAACGTCTTGTGTACGGTAGAATTTTAGAATTGCTCAGATTCGAACCTAGAGACTTGAAAACATTCTAAGGAAACGTGCATGTTAGTAAAAACATATTTCTTTAGAATATGTGTATGGTTACAGATTAGTACAGAGGGGACACACCACAAAATTATTTTAATAAAAAGCGACTCTTGCTACGGCACAAATAAAGTGCAATTCAGGTCGCACTGCGCTAATTACCGACAGTAATCACCTAGTTGCTTCGCTTTCTATTGCGTAACTCTTATTTCTTCTGACTACGTTATACCCACTGAATTCGACAAGTCGAGCCCGCCGCGTACCTACTTGTAGCTTAATACCTAATATGCGGAGTGTGCCATCTGTATTCCTCTGTGGTATGGTGAAGCTTCTACAAGGATACGAGTTAGGTAACAACTATTCAATGTTCTGCGGGTGAAGCGCTTTCCATTGCTAAATGTTTTTTTTTTACTCAAGAAATTAAGTATAACATAACAGTAGTGCTATTCTATTATAATGTTAAATACTTAGTTCACTTCAAGGAAACTTCAACTAAGGTTTCACGGTGAGATTTTTACTGAAAACTTCAGTTCAACAGTCGATAACTTTCAATCAACAATCGATCGTTGTACAATACAATGTCGCCCATGCGCATGTGACCGCCCGTAATTTTCTGAATATTCATGAAAAAATATCGAAAATAAACTTCAAAAGGGGGGGTCTATCTATAACATTTTTCATGTTATTCAATTTTGAATTTTTTAAAGATTTGCTTTCTGTTTTTTGACACATCTCCGAAGTTTATGGGTCGATTTGGATTCTGTTTATTATTTCTAAAAGCTTATGAGTTATTTTAACAGGTTAATTAAAAATTTTACAAAAAATTATCGACTACGAAATAAAAAACGGAATCGAAGTAATTTTTTCGGTAAAAAATTGTGTATTTATTTTAAAAAAACTAGTGAAAAATGTTATAGATAGACCCCCCCTTTTGAAGTTTATTTTCGATATTTTTTCATGAATATTCAGAAAATTACGGGCGGTCACATGCGCATGGGCGACATTGTATATAGGGTTATTGGTACAACACTAACAACCTACTCATCATTATCAGGGCCGGCCCGTCCATCCATATAGGCAAACTAGGCAACCGCCTAGGGCGCTCGCATTTGGGGGGCGCAAAAGTAGGCCGGGGAAATTAAGTTTGAACCTTGCACTAAGTAAATCCTAACAGTGTTTTTTTTTTTTAACTACTTAGCTCTTCAAATAAACGGCGTTTTCGAAATTCAAATGCGTTCTACATTTTTGTTTAAACCGCTATGCAGAAAAACTTAATAATATCTTGCGCTAGTACAGCAGACGCCAGCACATCAAGTTACATCTGTCGAATTTCTTTATTAGATTTTCAACTTTATCGCTAAAGAATAAGGTTCTATGTTGACTGGGAAAATTTGACAGATTGGAGTAGTTTTATGTGCTGGCGTCTGTAATGTCTAATTTTGTTGTATAGCGTATTTAAAGAAACAGCTTTTAAATTTTTGCTTGAAGTACAATAAAAAAATTTCGTAAATTATGTTTATCGAAATTTCCGTGGACGAAAATGTTAAATTTTTTGACCTACTTGTAATATCTTATCTCTTCGACAAAGAATCCTTAAAAACATTTTTATCTACCACATAAAATTGAAATTAGATATATTTTCTTTTCGCGGTATACATTTTAACATACTCCTATGCAATGAGGTTATACAACCTCATTGCTCCTATGTCCATACCATACTTACATACCATACCATACCATACATACACGAAAAAATCACTGTTTTAAATTAATGGCAAAGTTAGCCTAAAATTCGGCGTAAACTCCGGGGATTACAGTTTTTTTTTTTATTTACAACTCAAATCTCTCTAATTAAGTATTTACACATTTTTCTATAGAATACTTTTTTTTATTTGGCAACAGTGCTCGACAGCGTCGCGTCAACCGTCGGGCGGCCCCCATAGGATGGTGTAATAGACACTCAGGGCCGTAGGCAGGGGTGGGTTTTGGGGGTTCAAACCCCCCCCAGAAATGTGAGAAACCAGAATCTCAATCCAAAAATCAACCCCGCCTAGCGGCCGTGGCCCCTGGCACAGGCAAGGGAAGGAACACGGGTGGGTTTTAGTCAGTAAGGGTCTGACACGCCCTTCCGCATCTTCAAAAGCAAGAGTACGCTTAAATATAGGTATGTTTATCGCCTCTGACTTTGTTTTGAATGACTTCCAGCAACTTCAGCATTCTCTGAGATAGAATAACCTATTCCAGGCGGGGTGTTAAAATTTTCAAGCTCGCTTCGCTCGATCTTACATCCTACATTCTCTTAATTATTAAACTTTTCTGCTTAAGTCTGATATGTCGATAAATAGACTTCTATTTCTGTAAGAATGGTCAAAGATAAAGAAAACCTAACTTATCCGAAGCGGGATGCAAAAAATTTCGAGCTCGCTTCGCTCGCTCTTGCATCCTATATATATTCTCCTAAAGTGGCCTTCCATATTTTGGGCATGATTGCAAAGTGACGGAAACTGAGAAACAGGACTTTATTTATTGAATAATTATAAGCTCTTTTGTCAATTTAAATTAGGTAAGTACCTACGGTATGTCTAAGATCGTAACATCATTTTTTTTTTATAATTTTCCGCAAAGAGGACAGGAAATGCTGTTTAAAAAATAAACAATAAATTGTCCTTTGTTTATAAAATTGTACTTACTCTTTTACCCTCTCTGAAATCAGAAATACTTTATTTCTTCTAAAAAAGTTAGCAACCTCAACCCCCCCGAAATGAATTCTTGGCTACGGCCCTGTAGACACTCTCCAATATTTGAAATAAGAACCCATTAAAAAAAATAAAAAATTACATAGTTAATCTGCTAACATTAGGTATTGTTTTATTTAAGTAGTTTCGAATGTTCTTAAAAGGGCGCCGTTCTAATCTTTCGCCTAGGGCGCCAGGAACTCTCGGGCCGGCGCTGATCATTATGAACAAACTTTAATATGGGACCAAACCTAAAATTGCGAAAACAAAATGAGCTGTTCTGTACATTTTGACGAGTTAAGCTGTTTTCAGACCGACGCGATTTGTCGCGCGACGAGACACAGGTTATTATTATACCGTGAAGTTTTGTATTGTTCGTGTCGCGTCGCGCGACAAATCGCGCTGGTCTGAAAACAGCTGTATGCGAACATAAATGTACAGGCAACAGCATAGGGGGTAACAACAGTTTTTTTTTTCGGGACTTAGGTTTGGTCCCATAGTGAAAGTTGTTCATCATTATGAGTACAATGACCCCTTAAGAGGTTATTAGTGTTTTACCAATAACCCTGTATAAGCACCTACCTAATTGAATGCCTTAATGTAAATAAATATAAATCTCAATTAAAATCTGTTACAAAGCTTTAGTTCGTAAGTAAAGGGATTAATAATGTGGTCCTTACATTAAATAAGTACTGTGTAAGCAATTGGTTTTATTTATAAGTTCCTACATAAACAAAACTATGTCCGTTGGTGGAAGGGTCAACACACAACCCAATTTCTTATTTTATGACCCATCCCTTCCCAAAGTACATACCTACATACTAGTATTAGAACAACGCAGCTGTACCTATTGGTATTCTGCCCACCCCTCACTGGTAGGCAAGGAGAGGTCGTTACAATACATTGCCTAAATGACACTTCCGGAACTACTGAGCTTCACACCACACAGAACAAACAAAAATGTCTTTAATGTCGTAAAGTATCTACCACAAATTTTGCTAATGGAAGAAAAAACTTAACCAATTCTTCTGTACTGATGTACTCTGAACCTTGTCTTTCGACTCTCGAATAAACTCAGCCGCGATCAATGAAAATTATAATAGCTCCTATCTAAACAACGCCGGGCACCTAAACTCATTATCCACTTGAACAGCAAATGGTTAACGAGTTTAGCTCCGTCTCCCTTGATAATAGTTATCTGAAACGTTTTAGATATTTCACGACTTCACGACTCGAGTCACGATAGGATGTCAGTCACGTAAGTACCCGCCCCCGTGTGACACTCAGCGGAACAGACAATACGAATTTAACGACATCCCATTACCAACATGTTCGAGCTCGTTTTTTTTAACGCTTCACTCTCACACGTCAATTTACATACCTATCACTTGAATTAGGGCAGGAGGCTATGAGCACAGTTTAAATATGTAACAGTATATATCTTCATAGAAAACGGCCGAAACGACGTGCTTCGTAATTCGTAATCTCAGTGTATCAGATCAGTACGCACGTACGCAACAATATCGAGTACCTACGCGGCAGTTAGCCGACGCGGCGAGCGACGCGGACGTTCGCACGGACGTAATAAAATCGCGGCGATTTTTTTACGCGTGTTGGATTTTCGACGGTCTGCTTAGCGCCGAGAGTTGAATATCAACAGTGTATTTTCTTGACGTGCTGGGATACGCGCTGAATGCGCATAAGCTCGCTTTTAGCGATAAGACCGCCCATTGTGTCACCCTATGTAAAATTTCTACATTTTATATCTGTACCTACTTTTTATGGTGTACATAATAAAGAATATTCTATCTATCTATCTAAGTATTCAATTCTCGACGCTAAGCAGACCGTCAAAACCCAATCCGCGAAAAAAAATCGGCGTGATTTTATTACGTCCGTGCGAACGTCGGCGAACAAACAGCGAAAACATAATTTTGTTTCGTCGCATTTCAACCACTCAACCACCAGCTGGACCAGGACCATAGGATAAAGTGCCTGCTACACGATTGCCAACCGCGTCCCCGACCGAGGTGACCTTGGTTGGCGACCGGCAAAGTTCTTTCAACGTTTGGTCGTAAACCATCATCTACACGGTTGTAAACCACCAAGGTCACCTCTGTCGGGACGCGGTTGGCGACAGTATAACAGGCGTTTAAGGTACCCAGGGGTTTAACATAACATAACATCACGCCTGTAATCCCCGAAGGATTATAGGTAGAGGTGTAGGTACCTAATTAGTACACAGCACACACACACACACACATTTCGCCAGTTATGTTTAAGTCCCATGTAATAAGGGGCGAGTCTATTGCCATGAACCGTACCCTAATTGCGTAATGCACGATCAATAATAAATTGAAATGAATTGAAATGAAACAGATTGCTAGTCCATTGCTCCATAAAATCAAAAGTTCGAAAAAAAATTGAGCAGATATTTTTTTTTCGAACATAAGAGGCAATGGACTAGCAATCTGTTTCAATTCATTTCAATTTATTATTATTGATCGTGCATTACGCGTAATTAGGCTGCCGGGCACAAATTTATCGTGTCTCTACGCATCGGTCGCTTCTAAAGTGGTTGCCCATACGCCAGCGCAGAGAGCAAAGGGCGCTGACCACATACCGTGACCTTGTTTTCATTTCTTGACTCTTCCTCTTCCCCTATTTATCTAGCCGCCCACTTTCAGTACATTTGCGCCTACCACAATAGAACGTTCATCTCACGATCGTCTTCTTCAATGTCCCACTCACCGCACAGACTTCAGTCACTCTTCCTTCTTCGTTCAGTCTATCTCTCTGTGGAATGCGCTCCCCCAGGAAATCAGGATAGCGACCAACCGATTATCTTTTAAAATTAAAGTTCGCGAGCACATGCGCAAGAAGCTGGCACTAGCAGTATCATCACAACGGATTAATTCTTATTAATATTTGCATGCCAAAATATGGCGAAATGTGTCATCGTTCAAGAATACTCGTATAACACCTTTATATAACCGCATTTAAAGCAAATAAATAACTTTGACTTTGACTTTAACGGTAATGTTTTCCCATTGACTATCTTAGTCGTTTTGGTATATTTATATGTATTTATTTGTACTTATATTTATATACAATTAGGTGTATATATTATATTTATAGTTTTTAAATTTATGTAAATAAATATTTATAGTCCGGTCAAAATAGACATTTCAAATAACAATAATTCCCGGAGAGCCAAATATTTGTGGAGAGCTGGGGTTTACCATTACAAATAAAGTTTTAAAAATCCCCATCGATCCTATGTTGTGTGCTACAAAAGTTATTCGGGGTCAAACGTCAAAATTTGAGGTTTTTTTATTTTTTCTCGAAAACGGTAAGTTTTATCAAAAAAAAACCTGAAACCAAAGTTGTAATCTTAAAATTCTCTACAAAAATGATCCTCATGATTTTTTCCTAAGAGTTACCATTCCTGAGATATCGCGATTCTAAGAGTCACATTATACGTGATATGCACACATTTCCACGCCACCTGTGATGTAGTGTACTCGGCGCGTTTTTTTTACCGTGGTTTCCCCTGTAGGCCTACTCCACTAACTGTCATGACAATTTTAGGATAATTTAAGGGGACAATACCCGTTACGTTCTAGATATTACCATTATTAATATTGATTATTGGTATTGCTATTGATTATTGGGTTAATTAATGTTTTGATTTCTTTAGATATTTTAATCAGATTCATACTCTTGAAAGTCTACTTCAACAGTCATGTCTTCTTCTTCCTCTTGCTGGATGTTCATAAATTGTTTAAATGTGGCTGAGTCAGTACAGAAGGGGCAAAACGTCAGTATTTAAATTATTCGAAAAAAAAAATTTGACTGACTGCGCTAAAGTATTTACAGAAATTGATTCCACACCTCAAACAATAATTACGGAAGGAATTTCGCTTTCTTCTTAAAACTTACCGTTTTCGAGAAAAAATCAAAAAACCTCAAGTTTTGACGTTTGACCCCGAATAACTTTTGTAGCACACAATAGGATCGATGGGGATTTTTTAAACTTTATTTGTAATGGTAAACCCCAGCTCTCCACAAATATTTGGCTCTCCGGGAATTATTGTTATTTGACCACTATTTTTATGTCTAAATTGACCGGACCTGTTTGTCTCTGCATCACCCAAAGGTTGACTGGTAGAAAATGCCTATGGCATTAAGTCCGCCTCTATACATTTGTGTGCTTGAAGTATTAAATAAATAAATAAAGAAATAAATTCCGATTCGAGCTGCTACCGAGACATGTCTTCTGGAAAAAGCTCAATGACACTTTGCCCGACCAGGGAATGGAACCCAGAACCTCATGCTCAGCCAGTGTTACCAGATGAAAAAAAATTACTACCGTGTCATTGGATCAAAAATACCGTGTTTCAGACTCAAAATACCGTAGTCACATTTGAAAAATACCGTGTAAATTACCGTGTAAAAAGTAAAAGAAAGGACCATGAATTTCAATATTTGTAGTCAAAATTATAACTAACCACTTTCTTTAAAAAAATCATTTATTCTTGGAAGATGACGCTTCCTTATCAATATCACAACTATCAGTGTCGTTGTCCATTTTGTATAAATATCCGTTGCTGTCCTAACTCAAATAACCAAACACTGTAACACAGATTGAATGAGCTGACTGAAATTTACTGGCGCAACCGCGCAACCAAAGGCGCAACGGTTCTGCGATTTATGGATTCAACCAGTTTTGATTATGGTTAGACAAGCGGACAAACTACTAACAGAAACACATTTGCATTTAGTCGTAATTAATCGTCGATAATCCGTATTTTTGGGAATTCCCCCACGCGGGGTTTCGTTTTATGTATTGGATTTCATTATTTTATTAAATTACAGTTAGGTAAATTACACGGTAGTTAATATTGAAAATTACCGTAGAAAATTACACGGTAATGAATCATTACCGTAGACCGTGTATTGGTCAAAAATACCGTGGTTCTACGGTAATTACCGTGTACCTGGTAACACTGTGCTCAGCAGTAGTGCTTGTGACCACTAGACCAACGAGGCTAATTACTTAATTTACCCGACCTTTGTCAACTAACCCAGCTCAATCACGTCATATCTTTAACGTTCCCTTTTCAAACGATAGATTTAGTTATGGCTTCCAAACAGCCTTCTTTTTGTAATTAATTGCCGTGAACCGTCAAGTTATGCAAATTAATTATTTTAGACAATAACGCCGCTTCTGTGTATGTCTTCTGATTCTGTGTACAGTGTCGTGTTGTGTTGTGAGAGTCACAGCATTGCATTTATGCCAATACTACCAATGTTTGTATTGGCGAACTGTCCCGCTGTCTGTAGTGCTGACAATTCCGCCCGCTGTCGATGTTTGGTAAACTTTTCCGACAAAGTACAACAACTAGTTGATACAATAGTAGAGTAATTAAACAACAGTATCGTACATGCATGGGTACCTATCTTCATACATAACACATAATGTAGCTAGGTAGGTACCTACCTAACTACCTGAAAACAAGCGAAGTAGACTAATGATAATGATTTTGTTAATATTTTTTGGGGTTAGCGGCCGGAGTTTAGAAATTTTTTTTTGTTCTGTTTTACCGTGTTTATCTATTTTAAAATGGTGGTCAGGTATAAAAAATACGTAGGTACGTTAAGAACAACTAAACTAAGGCCAAGCCCGGAATTAGGAGCCGTCGGATTTTTCAAATGATATGTTACCTACATAGGCTCAAATTCATAGAATAATCTATTCACATGTTTAGTCACACTTGTGTCGAAGTTGCAGCTTTAATCAGTAGGTACCATAATTACGTAATACACGATCAACCAAAATCTGAATCGTTTTGAAACAGATTGCTAATCCATTGCATATTAAGTTCGCAAAAAATCTGCTCAACAACGTAAATAACGCAATGAATGTTGTTGAACTGTCAAAATGAAACAGATTAGTCGGAATCATTTACGAAAATGTGTCTGTTCTCTGTTCAGAAAATCTTATATTGTAGGTCCTACAGAGATTTTCATAACACAATAAAAACCGTTTATAACCGTCGGATTACGGTTGTTAAAGCCGAAAGTCGTTATACTTAACTATAACCAAAAACTATGTTGAGTAAACAGAAATGCTCGGTCCTCAAAATTTCGTCGTACCTAATAACGTAGGTACTTACGTCGTTTTAAGCGAAGTCGTTATAAACGGTTTTCACTGTACTTATCTCAACTAAAATCTGATGAATAAGAACCGACAGCGGCACATTTATAATCATGTATTGAAATAACAAGCAATTTCCTTTGGCAGATTCTCCCTTCGGAGGCCAACTAGGGATCCTACGTAATTTCGGTGATTCAATAATAAAACTCCGAAACCAAGGTGAAGAACCCCAGAAAAAGCAGTAAGTAGGTACCCTAAGTTATCGCAATTTCAACGTTTGATTTTACAGAAATGTCGGTACGGTACCCTTGTGCCTGAGTTCGACTCGCACTTGGCTAGTTTTGTTTTTTATAAACAGTCTTTTCCCGCAATGCAAGTTTTGGTAAGACACAGAGACACAGATTTTTACTGTGGATAACTTCCTTCGTTATTCGTTACTGACGGATTGAGACTATTTATTATTTAGACATTACTAATGATTTATAAATACAGACTTGTTTAATGAGATCTTTTGTAAGCAAGAGTCACGAATAAACATTTACATAAACCAAACATAAGTACCTACCTACATAACTACACTTTGTTTTTCAATTTCAAAGTAAGCAAAGGCAGTTTAGCGTACGCACATGCCCGAGCAAGTTCATTCTACCGTGACGAAACTGTGAACGTTTCCATCTGTCAGTGTCAGTCACGAAACGTCAAGTTAAAACTGTAGAGTTCATAATGGGTTATCACTAATGATAAAAGTTAACTCATGTTTGCGCAAATAAAAACATATTATTTATTGTAATCGAAGGAATAGTTGGTTTTTCAATACATTATTATGTCCAAGATACTAGTAAAAACGTGTTTTCATTCATTACCTAAAAAAATTAGCAGACTTTCATCATACTGTTTTGTGAATCCAGTGCAAGCGTTTTACGGAAAAATCCACCCTGAGGTACTTTGTTATCAATTTGTTTTGTTGTGTACTGCCAGTTTATTGCACGGCCCATGCTTTAAAAACTTGTTATAAGTTTGCTAGGTTAGGTGTAGGTTGTGCCCAGGTTATTTTTATTATATTTATTTGTGTCAAATATTACATTCCGTAAGTACATTTACCTTCCGTTTGTTTATCTGTAGAATAGTTTATTTTACGTAGTTTAGTTTTTAATAACTAGAAGCACTTAGAAACGCGCGCGTTTAATTAATACGTAGGTACTTATGTGCAATAGCTCTCATGGACTTAAGTAGGGACAACCAACTCTTGTTTTTTATTGCATTATCTAGTTATCAGTTTGAGGTCAGCGTTTCTCCTTTATATTACAATATAAAGTTTGATTAAGTTCAGTGTGTATTCTTGTTTTGTAAGGATACAGTGTCTTACCCACCATATCTATTAACAATAGTATTCGAATTTTAAATAAGAATCTTAACATAGAGTATTAATTAAAGGTTTTAAAAAATCAGTTTCTTTTAAAAGCTGTGATAATATTTCAGACTTCCTATCTAAATAGACAAGTACATAGCAGTCCAACCATGAGTAGCTCAATTATGAATGGAAACCTGTGGGACACGGACCCTGAGCTGTTTGCCATCATTAAACATGAGAAGGAACGTCAGAGAGCTGGACTGGAGATGATTGCTTCTGAGAACTTCACTTCTCTGCCAGTATTGCAGTGCCTGAGCACATGTCTGCACAATAAATATTCTGAGGGCATGCCCAACCAAAGGTAAAGTTTCTTAATATTCTAACACCTGGGAAAACACTTAACCATGTCATTCACCCCACAACTTAATTTAAATAAATTATTTATTTATTTTTACCAAAAAGTTTTAATTTTTCTTACTAACAACATAAATAATATGGTTTTGTTAAAGGTATTATGGAGGCAATGAGTTTATTGATGAAATTGAACTCCTAGCACAAAAGAGGTCTCTTGAGGCTTACAGGGTGAGTGCGGAGGAATGGGGAGTCAATGTGCAGCCCTACTCAGGTATTACTTACTTGCTTTTTAGAATAAATATTTTTTTACATGAGATTATAAACTCAATACAAACTAAAATTCAAACTTTAGCTACTTACCGTAAAAATATTATTTGTCTATTTCCATTGTATTTTTTTTAATTCTGAATTTAGTTAGTTAGTTTATATACAATGTCGCCCATGCGCATGTGACCGCCCGTAATTTTCTGAATATTCATGAAAAAATATCGAAAATAAACTTCATAAGGGAGGGTCTATCTATAACATTTTTCACTAGATTTTTTAAAATAAATACACAATTTTTTACCGAAAAAATGACTTCGATTCCGTTTTTTTTTTCGTAGTCGATAATTTTTTGTAAAAATTTTAATTAACCTGTTAAAATAACTCATATGCTTTTGGAAATAATAAACAGAATCCAAATCGACCCATAAACTTCGGAGATGTGTCAAAAAACAGAAAGCAAATCTTTAAAAAATTAAAAATTGAATAACATGAAAAATGTTATAGATAGACCCCCCCTTTTGAAGTTTATTTTCGATATTTTTTCATGAATATTCAGAAAATTACGGGCGGTCACATGCGCATGGGCGACATTGTATACTAACCCCCTTATTTTTACTGCATAACCAGGCACTCACCCAAAACGAAAATTTCCATTCATTTATGTAATTTTCGGCCAGCTATGATATAGGTACAGACACCAGCACATAAGTTACTACAATCTGTTAAATTTCTTTAGTAGATTTTGTACTTTATCACTAAAGAATAAGGTTCAATGTTGATTGGGAAAATTTGACAGATAGAAGTAGGTTGATGTGCATGTGCATCTGTATTTGAGATAAACTATAACATATTTTAATTGCTGATATTTAGAACTTGTGTTGAACAACAGGTTGCCTTATCAAACGTTTTATGTTGGAGTACTTATTGAGTACCTACTTTGTACTATATATTTGTTAAATTTGGTACTTGAGTTTGTATTATGAGGAAAACTCCTTCATAAATACTTCCGTTTTATAGGGAAACCACCCCCTGGTTTCCCTATAAAACGGAAGTATTTATAAAGGAGTGATCCCGATATGCCATCTACTCTTTAGCAGCTCATACCACTTGGGAGCTATATTCACCAGTTCTTCTCTTACACAGTGTACCTACCTATACTTACCTTCAATCAGTGGCAGTTTGTGACCACTCAAAGACCATTATTTTGAGCGATTTCCCGCCACCCTATTAATTCCACCATTTAGAACTTGTACTAATAAAATATATACATCATCATCAACTGCTTAAGCCTTTCTCCAACTATGTTGGGGTCGGCTTCCAGTCTAACCGAATGCAGCTGAGTACCAGTATTTTACATGGAGCAGCTGCCTATCTGACCACAACCCATTTACTGGGTAAAAAGTACTAAAATATTTACATAAAGTAATATTATTTTTCCAGGATCACCAGCTAACTTCGCAGTATATACGGGTGTAGTAGAACCTCATGGCAGAATCATGGGATTAGACCTGCCTGATGGTGGTCATCTTACCCACGGCTTCTTCACTGCCACCAAGAAGATTTCTGCCACTTCAATCTTCTTTGAAAGCATGCCGTACAAGGTATTGTGAATGATTTTTAATTTACTCTTCTCTTTTCAAAGTGAATTTATTTCGTATTATAGGTAGGTATATTATCAAAGTCGCCGTTCAACAGTAGGTAATCAATGGTGACGCAAATATTAAATAAATCGTAACATTTCTCAATTAGCCGTTTGTATGGTAGATTAAGAATCATAGCATACTTTAATTAAGATCACAACTACTGCCATCAGAAAACTTATAAAAGACAAAGTAACGCACACCTACTCAGTATAGCATAGTTGCCAGCCAAACATTAGGTATTGATACTCAATATATTTTCAACGAATCATTGCGTCGCGTATAATTGCGCAACAACCCACAACAGTACTTTCAGTTTCTATCCTTTATGTACGTAATCGAATCGACTCTTTTAATTTTATTGTTGAACGATTTGCACTGATAAGCAAATGTACCTAATAAGTAATAGGCAACAGTCGACGGTCACACCCGCAATCTTGACGTAATCTGGACAAACATTTTCTCTCGGTCATGACGAAGTTACTTTGACCCATGAACTCCAACCAGATCAATTGATGTTTGCGTTCTGTAGATAAAAATAACGTAATGATGTGACCCTGGGATGCGAGAAAACAGATAAATGTATATTCACAACAAGGCAGCAAAAATGTTAAGTTACTCTTTTTAAAATATTAGCTTTTTAACCGTAATTTAAAGTAGTAGAAAATACCGGCAAAAAAATATGTAGTACGGACTGCCGATACCGAAGTGCCGACAAAAGTGAAAACTTAAAACTGGTATTTGTGTCATCTATATTTAATAGTACAGCACGACCGAATAGGTTTACCCCCTACCAAAAATCGCCCAACGTAGGTACTTAGAAGTTTTCGTTTCAAAAATCCAAGATTTCTGTTGTGTCTTTAAGTACACGACACCTCACATCATTTTCCGTAATTTATACTCATATTTTAGATATTATTCAACAGCCTGACATACTCGAAATCTACAAACTATATTAAAAGTAATAAAACAGTACCTAGTTAACAATTTAAGACTATAATTTTCGTTCTTAGGTGGACCCTAAGACTGGTCTGATCGACTACGACAAGTTGGCCGAGACAGCGAAGATCTTCAAGCCTCGTTTGATCATCGCTGGCATCAGCTGCTACTCACGCTGTCTGGACTACAAGCGCTTCCGTCAGATCGCTGACGAGAATGGCGCGTATTTGATGGCTGACATGGCCCATGTTTCTGGACTTGTTGCTGCAGGTATTATAATTTGATAATGAGTTTCTTAATTTACAACTTGGTAACACACCATATCCTCCGGAAAAATTGCTTTACTGTAAGGCTTCTTTTGACACAGAAAGAACAGGCAATAATAGCCCTGCTTGCTTAGTGTGGGTTAGCGTTCTCTGAATACCACATAACAGCTAATGATGTCTAAAATTAACATAGAAAATGCATTACAAAACAACTATTCTGCATTCCGTAAAATACAATTAGATGGCATTATTCTAATGTATGAAGAACTTATCTGCATACCTACATTGATATTTTATCATATCACATTGATATGTGCCTCGTTTGATCCCCCAACCTTAACATGTAAGTACTCCATTATTGTTTAAAATAAATTAAGTACCTAACACAAAATACATTTTCAGGTGTAATTCCCAGCCCATTTGAATACTGTGATATTGTGACGACAACGACCCACAAGACTCTGCGTGGGCCGCGCGCCGGCGTGATCTTCTTCCGCAAAGGAGTTCGGTCCGTGAAGGCCAATGGCCAACAGGTCATGTACGACATCGAGAGCAAGATCAACCAGGCCGTGTTCCCTGGCCTGCAGGGCGGCCCCCATAACCATGCTATTGCTGCCATCGCCACCGCTATGAAGCAAGCTACCACCCCCGAATTTGCTGAATATCAGAAACAGGTAAGAAATTAAAGTTATGCATACATAATCAATAGCCTAGCAGTCAAACTCAACTGATAGCCAAAAGCCTCTCCATTCGCTCGGCATATATACGTCGATCCTGGAATACTTCATCCAGCTGCTAGCAGCCACTCTGCGAAAATCTTCGCTCCACCCAAACCAAGTGCGGCCCTGCCACAAGTTTCTCATTTCGCAGTCTCCACTCAAGAACACGTCTCATCATCTGCCTAGCCTTTATCCCGCCTATATTCGGTCGGTTAGTGCCGACAATCTAACCGAATGCAGCTGAATACCAGTTTGTTTTTACATACAACAACTGCCTATCTGGCGTTCACAGGCCAGTTACTGACCCATAGGTAACACTGGTTGTCAGACTTTCTACCATATTAAAATTATCTATTTTGACTATGACTGTTAGTTTATACATGAAATTTTTAACCGACTTCAAAAAAGGATTGATATGTTAAGTCGAATTGAGATGTTTCTCAATTCGACCGTATATTTTTTTTTTAATGGTTGTTCGCGTTTTGATTATTCTTTTTTTGTTTGAAAGGGTAAGTTCCCGAGATGGTCCCATATAAATTTTATTAACTTTGCTTGCATAGTTTTTGAGTTAACTTCAATAATACATATTTTTCCCACTTAGTTTATAAGGATGGTTTATGATGATAACTTCCTGTCACTGATATTTGCACAGCAAGTAGTGGTATTCGAATTTGTGTGGGGTAGATACCACAACTAAAAACTTTTTATAAAAAAAGACGTGTGGCACTCGGAGACTGCCGCGGTAAAGCTATTGCATAGCTGTTTTTATCAACTTATGCAATTATAATACAACCAATGCCACCTAGAGGCGAGTTGCTGAACTAAAGAGACAGGGGTGTTAGGTTATTTTCGTTACGGAATTTCTGGATTCGGTCTCCACGCTCAAGGCCCGCGATAGAAGCTATGCAATAGCTTAAAAATAAAAACCGACATCCAAAAAAAAACACTACAAAGTGAAAAATAACTTTAATTTCGGAGTATGGTGGCAAAAAACGAAAATTCAAAACCAAAGACTTCCGAAATTAAAGTTATTTTTCACTTTGTAGTGTTTTTTTGGAAGTCGGTTTTTATTTTTTTATATTCTTTCATTTTGTGAGCTGCGATAATCACCCTTATTCTTTGACACAGGTGGTGAAGAATGCTCAACGTTTGTGCCAAGGTCTGATGTCCCGTGGTTACACAATCGCAACCGGCGGTACCGAAGTACACCTGATTCTGGTAGACATGCGCAGTGCCGGCCTGACCGGAGCCCCGGCTGAACGTATCCTGGAGCTATGCAGTGTGGCTTGCAACAAGAATACCGTGCCTGGAGACAAGAGTGCGCTACATCCTAGCGGCATCAGGCTTGGTAAGCTACACTATACTAATTTCTACCTTTAAAACTGCAATTTGGACTTGATCTCTCATAAGTGCCTGAAGCCTACCTCTACTTCTGAGTTTGTTTCGGTTTTTCTTCTCAGTATAGTTGGATAGGATACAACAACCTCATTCAGTTTTTGAAGTGAAAACTTCTTTAGCGGCGTTGTGCACTTTTTTTGGGACGGGTAAAAGATGTTAAACTTGCGTCAGGACACGTGACCCTGATCTAAAATTCGAATTCGTAGGACGGAGGGTCTTCGACCTGTTGCCTAGCCAACCGACAAAGTATATCAAAATAAATAGTCTTTGACATTACGTAAAGATTGCGAGGTAAGAAATTTTACCCATATTGGTGGGTAAAAAAAAGCAGTCAAAACATACTTCATGAAAATGGTTTAAATAAATTGCTTATTTTTGTGAGACTATATTTTGAAAATAAATAAATATACTACTACTACTACTAATGAATTTTGTTTTTAACCACATAAATAAAGCTATTCGTGCGAAATTATTCCCTAACCATTCCAAAGTATTCAAAAATGCACAACGTTAATGTTCAAGTTTTCACTTCTGCCGGCACTTCCGGAGTGCAACCTGTTGTTTTTTTTAAAATATTATTGACATGTAAAAGTGTTTGTACAAACCTACTTACAAAAATCGAAATCATCATTATCATTTACCTATTTTAAAAACAAATTATCTTAGTTGAGATTTAAAAATACCCTCCTTTATCTACCATTTATTGAATCAGAATCTGGTTTCAACACAATTTGTATCTCCAGGTACCCCCGCGCTAACCACAAGAGGCATGAAAGAAACCGACATTGACAGGGTAGTGGATTACATCGATAAAGCTCTGAAACTTGCCCAAGAGATCACCAAGGTGTCCGGTCCCAAGGTTGCTGACTTCAACAAAACTATTGAAGGAAGTGCAGACTTCCAGGCCAAAATCAAGAACCTCAAGGAAGAAATTGAAAACTACAGTAAGACATTCCCCCTGCCTGGTTTTGAAACCTACTGATTATTATTATTTAACTACATTTGTATTGCGTTTTTGCATTTAATATATTGCTTTTTTACTTTTTGTTTTATTAACTTTAAGTGCCTTATTCGAATATTAGCATAAAATAGTATTTAAGAATATCCTACTATCTTTAAATAAAATGTTGACGTATAATTACCTGTTGTGTATCATTCTCCTCTTCAACCTCACTTGGCTTTTTGGCATAATTACGCTCTAAATATATATATGACGCTCTAAATAGTGGTCAGGTTTTCGAGACGAGATTTCATGGTCAAAACCGCAACTATGTGGAATAAATAGAGAGTGGCTAAAGCAGTAATTAACTCAATATCGAAGAAAACAAGAATACCCGAACCCAAGAACGCCCGATGTTATTACCCGACTGCAGCGAAACCGAAAAAGGAGTGTTATGTGTCTGACCTGTATGTATGTATGTACTATCGAAGAACTTTATATCTAAGCAGTTTGAAAACAATCCCGTGAAAACGATGACCACATCTGTTATCGCCCCGATTCTATAGCGCCCGAGCGCTGCAAGCCGAAATAGTCCTTACGGTGTATAGATATGAAGTTCTTCGATGGTAGGTACAGTAAAACTTGGATAAGTGAGAAACCTCCATAGCTGGAACTCATGCTGAGGTCCCGACACTAGCATTGAATGACCTGTTAGTGGAACAAAACACCTCTTTATCTGGGATCAGTTCTTTCGATTTTATCGTCAATATTACCTGTATAATTGAGACAGTGAGTGTATTTTATCTCTTTTACTGAGACTATACAGGCTGGATTTTTTAAATGGGGCAGCAAGGACAGCTACCTTAACCGTTGTACTTGTAGCTACAGGAAAACGGTCTCAGGAGACTGCCCTTAACTATACTTTTACAAATATTTGTTTGTCTGAACTTTGTAGGTATTGCCCTCTGTAACTGAGATAACGTCATAGATGTCCAGATCTCCGACCATCTGTATTGTAAGTCATTTGAACGTTAACTGACCGGCACAGATAATTATTGCAGACCGCAGTGGTAGCCCGCGAATTACAAATATTCTTACGTTTTTTGCAATTTGCAGGTCAGTGTCAGGTTGTATCTTGATCAAGGTATGATTCGCGACCAAAAAAAAAATGTTATTACAGAAACAAAACGCCAATACGCACAAAAGTGTATAAGAATTAAGGAATGTATTTAAAAAATAATGATATTAGAGATTACAAGATTTAGTTGTATTGTATACGAGATTTAGTTATGCATGTACCAGATTAAATCTGGTTTTTGACATCATAGATTATAAAATATATATATCGATAAAATATTTTTGTATATCGACGAAATACTCTCTGCTTTTACAATAAAGGCAAAGGGCTGAGCTGAGCAAAGGGGTACTAAAATAAAAATATGTATTCATGGACCAGGATAGCATAATCAAAGAGTATGACATAATTCGCAGTGCAGAAATAAGTGGCAGTTTCTTTCTTCCCATCTTCAAATCTTAAAAAACCAGTTACCAACCTCAGAAAAACCATAGATTTAAAAAAAAAACTTTCATTCGTTCTTTAGTCTGTGATTAGTTCATTTGATTGAAGTCGTTAGTCGTCATTCATTCTTTTAATCATGAAAATTGGGTTGTTTTTGTGTCGATATTGCAATTATACATAGTAAAAGAGAATAATTAAAAGGTGAAAATAAAATCATAACACCGTTTACACTAAAGATAGGACGGAAGAATTAATTAAACTCGTTTGAAAACCTCAACAAGCGACGACCTTGTCTACAAGAACGTATGTTATTTTGGTTGGCAGATTGAAGAAAAGGGGGATCACTATTTTCTTGTTTTGATAAACAGATTATTGGTTGTTGTTTGAATGGCCTTAAGTATTTTATGAAAGTTTATCTTGATGGATCACCGCAAGGGCTAAATTCAGCGGTATTATGTATAAACTTGCGTGTGGAATAGACCACCTGGAGATCAGGCGAGTTACTCCGAGCTCACCATGACTATGTATCCATCGTCTGGAATGGTAGCGACACCACAACAAGGGACTAGTCAAGTCACACAAAATGGAAGTACCACATTACCTCGATCACATCATCAAAGAACAGGTATAAAATTATAACTTGTAGAGTAGAGCAAGTGTGAACTGTCACTTTCATACATAAAAAAATGTAAATTACTGGTTCCAATTATTGGTATTTTGAACCAAAGCTAAGTTACAAGTGTGTTATTATTTACATAAAAACGTATTGGTGAATTATTTTCATGTTTGTTTCATATACATTCATCACCGCTTAATTAGATGACATGGACAGCTTAATTAGATCGCTTAATTAGATCCAATGGGAAATTGTAATACATTGGAATGAACTAAAACATAAAAGAGTGGGTCAAGCAAATAGCTAACATTTATTTATAGCACCTTATCCAGTCTTATCGTGTTAATGTATGGTGCTGTTCTTAACACATACAATATTAAATAGATCAATATTATTAGTGATATGCATTTTTCTTAGGGAGATATGTTCCTAAAGGAGCAGTAAACAATTTCTGGATATATTGCATAGAAAACCCCTGAATAATTAGGATGTAAATTTGCCGATAGCCTAATACGAATAAAATCTTGTTGAGTATTGCTACACATCTTTGAGAAACATGATACAGTATTAATTTTATTCAATAATTTATATTTAACATTTTAGGACGACCCCCAGCAGCACCTAAATCTTATGACTACTTATTAAAAGTATTGCTGGTTGGTGACTCAGATGTTGGTAAACAGGAGATACTTCAAGATTTGGAAGATGGATCTGCTGACTCACCATTTTGCAGTGGCAGTGGTAAGCTAATATTATTATCTATTCAATATTTATAAGCAAAGTCAGTATTGTTTTGATGCTAATCTAGTAATGAAATCATATGGCCTCATTGAATAATGTTATTATGGCTGTGTGCCATGAGTAAGCCTTAAGAAGAAGTTCATAGTAAATACAACCTGATAAATAAATGTAAGAACTATACAAACAGAAGCATGTTGGAGAGTTTGTTTGTGCCACTTATCTTTCTCAGCCAAGGGACCTAATGCACTATGCAGGCACAACTGCAACTTGTTGCACAACCAATTGCAATTTTGACTGCAGAACCTAAAAAGAAAGTTTGGCTGGACACCAGGGGGCCAAGTCTACTAATTTACAAACCTCACAATGGTCTCTTCAGATTTTGTATGGCAAATCTGTCAAAAACTTACTATCGAGATACCATTGTGACATTTGTAAATCAGTAGAGTTGGCCCCCTGGTCAAAGTCAACATCAAAGTCAAATAATTTATTTCAATTAGGCACATGAAGGGCACTATGAACATCAAAATTCACAACTAAAAAAAACCACCATTACATTTTTTTAATGTTTTACAATATTTTGTATACATTAATTAATGAAGACGATGCACCCAGAATAAAATTACACAATAGGTAAAAAGTATTAAAAATAAAACAATGACATAAACAAATTATGTGATAATAAATTATACAATTAAATTAACAACCAGTTTGATTTTGTCTAGACTCTAGATTGTCCAATGGAGCAGGACCAGAATGTTTCCAAGCTTTCTTATCTTGGATATAATTCTCTAATTTGTAATATATGATTGTTTACAAAGTAAACTTTTAATATGAGTTTTAAATTTTCTTTCACATAATTGCAATATATCACAATGTATTTTATTATCAATAAAATATATTGTATGTATTTTAGATGTAAGTAGATAATCTGAAAAATGGTTCATCTACTTTATCTTTATTTCTAGTATTAAAATTATGTCTATCACTTATTTTATTAAATAGATGTGATCATCCAACCAGCTGCTGCCAAACTTTCTTTAAGATTGCAGCCAGTGGTCATGACCGCACAGTATGTGAGATCCCTAAAATGGGGTGTCTTTTGTAATGTTTGACATTCAAAAGTGCTGATTCTCTCTCTATTTTCATTTTTGGTGCCTGGCAATTGTGTCTTTGTCAATGTTCTGTATTAAAAAAGTGCTCTACATAACTTATCTTGTATGAACCACTATTGCAGGTATTATGTAAAGTAGTTATCACCAATAAGTATGTAGAAAAATTGTGATGATAATTCAAAATATAAATACAATCACTTCTGAGGGGATAATCTAGTTATTTTCCTTTTTGGCAATAATTAAACCCAAAAAAAAGTTGTAAATACAATTAGCATGTTTGTTAGTCCAGGAAATGTTTGATCAGTTTGCCATTTGTATTTTATCCTTTTATTATTATATTCTTTGGAATTTCTCGAGTACGAGGGGCCGAAGCCAACTCTCAGAGGCCCCATTGACAATTTTAAATGGAATGAGGCACCAACCGACGATTATCCCTGTATGTACTATGCAAGTGCACCCAAGGACAACCCCCGGTTGGTGCAGGAGTATTACAGAAAATGGAAACAAAAAATATTGGGCTATGGGTTTGAGTGGCTATAGTGGATTGGTTACCTAGAACTATGGAAGGTCTATGTCCCCTGCCTGATCAATGTTTTGGTATACACGGATAAAATGGCAGGGGGTGACTTGCATACTCAATACCTAATGGGCTCCCGAAAATTGTCGCTAGCACAAAGTAACGTAGCGACAAGGGGGCAACATGTCCTGAGGTGCTTGAGGAGTGGTATTCCACGGCTTGCAGAATAATCCCAGAGCCCGGAAGATGGTCAAGATCCCTACGAGCACTTACTGGAATACTTTCTTCCTCCGAGCACGGTTGCTCTTGCGAATCTTCACTCAAGCAGGCCAATTAAGGCAAGAATGAGGTGGGAGGTCTGTTCCTCGTCAGTGTTCACTCCAGCCGGCCACTAAAGGCAAGCCAGAGGTGAGGAACAAGATTTCTCCCGGGAGATAGAGTCCGTGGGGTCGCGACTGCCCAACAGCTCACCACATGCTGCCCTGCGGTTTTCTGTGGCTCTCTTGGTCTGGCTCCTCATCCTAGACCTGTTTCGGCAAAGTAAACTCTACCGGCACAGACCTAGAGTTTGAAGCCCCACCACGACGTCAACGTAGAGATACGGCGGTGGGGCTTTTATTATTATTTATTTATATATGTCTACATATCTCGGGACCCTGGGGTCCCGGACCTTTGGAAGGCGTACGAGGGGCCAAAGCCAACTCGCAGAGGCCCGTTAGACGTGCTTAATGAAATGAGGCACCAACTGGCGATTATCCCCGTATGCACTATGCAAGTGCACCCAAGGACAACCCCCGGTTGGTGTAGGACTATTGCAGGAAATGGAAACAAAAATGGACTATGGGTTTGGGTGGCTAAAGTTGACTGGTGACCTGGAACTATGGAAGGACTATGGCCTCTGCCTGATCAATGTTTTATATATACACGGATAAAATGGCAGGGGGTGACTTGCACACTCAATAATGGGCCCCCGAAAACGGTCGCTTGCACAAAGTGTCGTAGCGACAAGGGGGCAACATGTCCTGAGGTGCTTATGAGGAGTGGAGCGGTATTCCACGGCTATCAGGACAATCCCGGAAGTACGGTCAAGATCCCTACCAGCATCTTACTGGAATACTTCCTTCCTCCGAGCACATTTGCTCTTGCGAATCTCCACTTAAGCCGGCCAATTAAGGCAAGAATGAGGTGGGAGCTCTGTTCCTCGTCAGTGTTCACTCCAGCCGGCCAATAAAGGCAAGCCAGAGATGAGGAACAAGATTTCCCCCGGGAGATATGGTCCGTGGGGTCGCTACTGCCCAACAGCTCGCCACATGCTGCCCTGCGGTTTTCTGTATCTCTCTTGGTCTGGCTCCTCATTCTAGACTTGTTCCGGCAAAGTAAACTCTACCGGCACAGACCTAGAGTTTGGAGCGCGCAAACCCCACCACGACGTCAACGTAGAGATACGGCGGTGGTTATTATTATTATCAGCCGTTTGAGTCCCACTGCAGAGCAAAGTTCTACCTTCTCTCCTTCCACTTACTTTCTGCTGTTTTTTAATCCTTTTATTAGTTTTCATTTAACAGGACCACCTTTATAAAGTGTCACATTCTTACCGCCTGGCCACGGAACGGGCGGCGCGAACGGCGGTGCGTCTTGCGGGGCGAAATTCTATACATTTGTTTTAGTCGCAAGATGCTTCGCCGCTACAAATGTATAGAATTTCGCCCCGCAAGACGCACCGCCGTTCGCGCCGCCCGTTCCGTGGCCAGGCGGTTAGGACAAGCAAAAAACAAAATTTTACTTCTTTTGCATTACTTACTACTGTTATAATATGAATAATGGAAAATATTCATAATTATTATTTGGACATGTGAGGTCATCCAAGCATTTAACATGCCTTGATAATATTATTATTTGAAAACAATTATTATCAAAAGTAGCATATTATTTTAATTGCTGCATGCTTATCTAAAGAGAAACCTTTTGATATTAATTGGCTTAGCAACTTGTATAAAAATACATTGTTATTGTTAACAATTTTTTAATATGTATAGTAGATAGATATTTTGTATGTATGATATACAGGGTAAGTCTATACAATGTCGCCCATGCGCATGTGACCGCCCATAATTTTCTGAATATTCATGAAAAAATATCGAAAATAAACTTCAAAAGGGGGGGTCTATCTATAACATTTTTTACTAGTTTTTAGGGTTCCGTACCCGAAGGGTGACAAACGGAACCCTATTCATAAGCCTCCGCTGTCCGTCTGTCTGTCAGCGAGCTCTATCTCATGAACCGTAATAGGTAGGCAGTTGAAAATTTCACAGATTGTACATTTCTATTGCCGCAAGAGCAACAAATAATAAAATTAAAAAATAAAGGGGGGTCGCCATACAATAAAATTAAATTTTGAAAAAAAAAATTTCTGACCCTGGCATGTGGGGTATCATTTTCTAGAGCTCATCGAGTAGAGAATAAATATAATTTTTATTTGTTTTTATCTTCAAAAATGATGAATTAGGGGGCCGTAGAAGTTGTCTGTTTTAGACCATTTTTGTACGAGCTCTATCTCAACAACTAAACAAATTAGGAATTTGAAACTTGTGTGTATCATGTAACATATACTGTTTATAATCAACAAATACTAAAAACGCCGATTCATAACGTATTTTATATAATATGGGCGATTTTCTGCAACTTAAAGTAATAATTTTGTATTTCATGCTAATATTATGCGATATAAATTCCACAGATAACTATTTAATAGTCGGAGTAATGACATGGAATTAGTAAGTACCTACTATCATGGCAGCATAGACTATTTCGATCATTTAAATTTCGATCATCCAAAAAGGTCTACAAAATAAACTTTCTTCACAAGATTTCAAAACCGGCCAGTATTTTTTGAGTTTAAGAACTTTATCGACTTTTTTCAAAGTATCCCTAGACGGTGTTGATGTGTGTACCTCATGTTAAAACTACACTCCAATAGACAATATATTCAGTAACATTGAAATGAATGCTGGCACATACAGTGTACTATTCAGTTACCTAGCTTAAACCGTTGTGGATACAATTTCATATTGAGAAAAACTATTGGTGTAAAAATATTCGGTCATGGCGGCCAATCTCAACGGAGACTGGCCTTCGGCGCGGGAGATGTTATAGTGCACAAGTGTGTGACACGAGTGCACTCTCTCTTCCCTCACTCTCATAGTCCGATGGGATGTGTAAAAATAATAAGTAAGAAATAATAGATTTCTGTATGACTATCAAAAATAACGTAAATAAATACCTGTATTGACCCGTGCGTTTGCACTGGCGAAACATCACGACAAAACATGTTGAAATCTCTAGTTCCTGTCAAACATTGTATGAAAAATTGACAGAAAATAGAGATTCCAACATGTTTTGTTGTGAATGTTTTACCAGTGCAAACGCACAGTTATAAATAAAATTTGGCGTACTACTTACATTCTATTTTGTACAATATAGTCTGATGTAGCAAGAGAAATCCTTTTATTTATAAGTAACTAGCTTTACCCGGCCTGGCTTCGCACGGTTAGCACTAAGTACTTATCTACGGCGCATCTACCTTTCCTAATTACCTTATTTCTACCTAATTACCTACCCTACCTACCTACCCTACCCTTCTTACCAGGGTAGGTAGGTACCTAACCTACCCTACCTACCCTACATATCTACCTGCTTACCTACCATATATACCTATTTATACCTACTAATACTATGTTAGTAGCAAATAAATAACTTTGACTTTAGTTAATGCATGTTACTGGATAAAGTTAACTTAATATTTTTCTCTTAAAATAAATGAAATATACTCCTACACCTATATTTTAACACAACAACATTTTCTCATTCAAATTAGACAATTTCTTTACAAATCTTTGTTTTTTTATAGCGCCTCTGTTGTTACCTTTACGAAAGTATTACAAAAATTCATAGTGTTAAATCTTGTACGACATGGGTATGGAACCCTTCGTGTGCGAGTCCGACTCGCACTTGACAGATTTTATTTTTAAATAAATACACTATTTTTTACCGAAAAAATGACTTCGATTCCGTTTTTTTTTTTCGTAGTCGATAATTTTTTGTAAAAATTTTAATTAACCTGTTAAAATAACTCATAAGCTTTTGGAAATAATAAACAGAATCCAAATCGACCCATAAACTTCGGAGATGTGTCAAAAAACAGAAAGCAAATCTTTAAAAAATAAAAAATTGAATAACATGAAAAATTTTATAGATAGACCCCCCCTTTTGAAGTTTATTTTCGATATTTTTTCATGAATATTCAGAAAATTACGGGCGGTCACATGCGCATGGGCGACATTGTATACGGGGTGGCGGTTATTAAAAAAAAAATCAGCTGCTCAACATTTTGACCGCGTAGGTATTGCACTTTTCTATGAAACAGCTGATTTTTTTTAAATAACCGACGAAAAATTTCAACGCAGGGGGGTTCAGAATCATGTACTGAATCCATGGTAACCGGCTTCGCGTCGATGTCCCTGCCACCCTGTATAGGGTATTCTGTAATTATTTGGGTAGTCTACACAAAATATTATTTATCTTTTTTTACCATTGAGTCATGGTAATTCTTTATTATTGGTATGTTCTTCTATATTAATTTAATGTTGTATTAATATTTAATTTGTGGAAGCTTGTAAATGGCAACTATAAGAGGTAAATCGGTAATTGTGCATTATTTACCTAGATATTGTAAGCTTCCTGAAGTATAAATAAATACTTTAATGTAGCAGGATTAGCCAGATAGAATTGCATTGGACATTGTTTGCTGTATATTACATAAAGATGATACATTTAGTAAGCAGTTAACATAACACAATGATGTATCTTTCTATGCCAAAACAGTTTCCTTATTGATTCATATTATTATTAAAAATTCATAATATTATTATATTATTCTGTTGTAACAGTAAATATTACTGTGTGATGGAAAGTCAAACGAGGATATCAAAAATATTAGATTAAAAAAAAAAAAACAATAGCACAGCATATACAACATTAACCCCTTTATTCATAAACGTTGCTTAAAGTTAAGTAATGATTAGCCACTGTTTAACCATATATTTTGGTCCATTAACTTTATTCATCGTTTATAATTTAAATAAAGGGGAAATTGTTTTGTCAAGCATAATTTATGTGTATAGAAATGAAAAATGAATTAATTGTTTATCTTTCCATGCTATTTATAACAGTGAATTGAGGAAGGCAGCTTAGACATAATACTGGTGGAATTGAATTTGAACATAATAAATCATCATCGTCCTGGCCAGGAGCCCATATCCTAATTTATTTTTGGTTGGCACAGCATGTTTGTGTTTTTCTTCCGTACATCTCTATTCTCTATCACCCATTTAAGTTTTTCCGCCTTCTTCTTTAATAGATCATCTTTCGCAAAATCCATCTATTGTTTTCTTGGCCTAATAGCCTTCTACAAGTCGAAAACTTTTCTTGCGACTTATTCCTCATTCCTTTGCCCATACCATAACACATAATACTATTAATAACACGCACTTCTGTGCTTGAGGGACAAAATAAGTAAATTCTGTTCTTCTTCAACAGTTTATCAATATATTTTTCCCTTTTTTCAGCTTACAAGACGACAACAATTCTGTTGGATGGCAAGAGAGTGAAGCTGCAACTATGGGACACGTCGGGACAAGGCCGCTTCTGTACTATAATACGATCATACTCCCGCGGGGCGCAGGGCATACTGCTTGTTTATGACATCACCAACAAATGGTCCTTTGACAGCATTGACAGGTGGCTCGAGGAAGTTGAAAAGGTGTGTATATTTTAAGTTTCAATAACTAGAAATCAATCAACGTGGAGCTATCAGTTACTTGTTTGAATGCCTTTATATTAAAAAGATAATCTATCTTATATAATTTTAATAGCTAAAATGATTATTGTAATCATATTCTAATAAAGAAGGCCTTGTTACCTAAGGATCCTATTGGGCTTTAGAAACTAAGCTCTGCCAAAAAACGTTACTCAGCAAATATAGGCTATAACAAAATTGTGTTGTTTTTCAGCATGCACCAGGTGTTCCGAAGGTCCTAGTGGGCAATCGTCTTCATCTTGCCTTCAAGCGGCAAGTGCAGGAACGCGATGCAGAAACCTATGCCGCCAAAAACCACATGGCGTTCTTCGAAGTGAGCCCCCTGTGTGACTTCAACATCAGGGAGAGCTTCTGCGAACTGTCACGAATGGCGTTGCATCGGAACGGCATGGAGAGACTATGGAGGAGCAATAAAGGTAAGGGTTACTCAACTGTAAAGGTTCGCTGCAAAATATAGTTATATAAATAAATAAATGCACAGGCCATGTAAATGATTAATATCATTGATATACGGTTTAAATTGCAGTGATTGACTCGCGCTAGTGAAATACAATGAATAATCTTAGTAATATTGGTCACACCCGGTAAACGGAGCGCGATTATTGTTTGTTGTTACTGGGATGACGTTTTTATATAGGGTGACTGGTATTTAGTGACCGATACTTAAACACATGACTTTACTTACTCATCATTATGAACAACTTTTACTATGGGACCAAACCACAAATCGCGAAAAAAAATCTGCTGTTCCCTATATTTTGACGAGTTCTGCGAACATAAATGTAGGGAACAGCCTACGAATAATTCGTAGGGAACAGCTGATTTTTTTCGGGATTTCCTATCGGCAAAAAATACCCACAATTCATCCCCTATTTAATTTAAAGCGGTTTAGGCTGTGCGTTTTACGTCGTTGAATTTTTTAATTCAGAAGAATGTCTCTTTGCCTGCAGTACTCAGCCTCCAAGAGCTGTGTTGTCGTGCGATAGTGGCGCGCACGTCAGTGTACGGCCTGGAGCGGCTGCCGCTGCCGACGGCGCTGAAGTCGCACCTCAAGTCCTACGCGATCTCCGCCGCGCCCAGCCGCCACCGCGCGCGCGCACACAAGCACTCCCACCACACGCGACTCAACTGCACCGGACGCAACTCTTGCAACATCGCTTGAGAACGACACACAACCAGCTACTTGTAACATTATGACTATTTAAATGTGGCTGACCCTTCATCACTATTGGCATCAAAACATTGTTGTTAAACCTCAAAATCTACGCGTAATTCCAGCCCGGCAATAACATGTTAGCATAGTTTAGCATAACATTTTAGTCCCTAATCTTAAATCTTTCTTGTAATGTAAAGATTGTATAATCGTCTAATTATTATTTCTCGATATTTCAAAGTCACATCCTGCCAAAATTCGCATGACAAGTTTCGAGTCAACACAGATGTTAGGAATCGGTGCCACATTTATGATAATCAGTTTCTGACTGCCAATGGTAATCGTTAAGAATATTATAGAGATGATTTAGAACATAGTTGTCCTAATTATTGTCGCGAAGTTTGACTACATTTAATTAAAACTTCGAACAATATATTGTCCAAACACTGAGTAATCCTAACACAATATACAGGCTGTAACTGACAACGGATTTGTGACTAGTTTATAGAGACTAGGCTAAGATATTGTTACTTAACAGAATATAATGTGAATATTGTGTTATTTAATTGTAATATGTGAATATTTTGACGCGGCATCTAGCCCTATGTTTGTCCATTGTGTAATACCTACATTAACTGTGTATCGATTAACATTACTAGTGCCTAGTGATATAATAGGACTATTGTAATACTGTGGTGATATAATTAAATAAGAAATAATACAATATGAGTGCCATCAACAAACATTCGGCACTTCATAAAAATTCACAAATATCTTGAATACACTAACCTACTTGTTAGTCTTATGTGGTCACCTACTATTTAAAGACATGCTATTATATCCATTTTAAGTGACATCGGTGCAGTTTCTTAAAAGTATGTTACATAAGTACAGTTTTTCTATTTCGATGTATGTAATAAATATCAGTCTTGGATAATATAACTTTCGAATTGTACAAGTATCTTATTGTCCATTATTTGTAAGGTATTATACTTCATAAGGTCTCATAATGTGTAAATATTTTGGCTATATTTGTATCAACTACGAGAGTTCACAGCATACCAAATGTTCATTCTAAATTATAAAGTCGTAAAAATATTGGCTATTTTCAGATATACATATTATATTATTTATAACTTATTGTTTAGGATGTTAGTCAACGGAACTGCTACATTTCATTTATGATACTTACCAATATTTTCATTATTATATGGTTGTGTATGTTTTAGCTTGTAAAATACATAGTTTACTTTGCATTTAATATTTCTGTTTCAGTCACGTCCCTACAACATGCTAACAACGAAAACATAGTGTTTCAATAAATACTTGTTTAGTCCAGTCCGTCCTTAGAAATAAATCAAACCTAATGGAAAATTCAGTTAATTTACTACAATTCGTTTGATCTTTGTGGTTTAATGTTTATTTTTGACAATACAACTACATGTTGTATGACCATTACGCTACGTTATATTTCGATTATTTGTTAAGTTTTTTTAAGAAGCATGTTTAAAGAAATCATCAAAAATAATCGAAGCTGTATCTATAGTATCAAATGTAACCTGAACTATCAAAAAACTAATTTAAATTACTAATTTAAACTAATAATAATGAAGTGACGTGATTATACTTTTGTACATACATATTTGTTTCTATACCGAGTTACTGTATGATTTGTCTACTTGTGATAGCTATAGTGGATAATATAACAATCCAAATAAACTAATACCGACTAAAAGTTTGGTTTAGGTTGATTACAGTCATAATTTTATTATTGCTATTATTCATTACGTAAGTCTTGAAATAAAACTAATTTATAATAATCACTTTGTCTTCTTTACAATCCCATTCTATCCTGTCCCTCGTTTTTATAACCTACGACAAATTCATGCGCAATACGCACAAGTTACAAAAAATAAATCAATAGAAAACAACATGCGCGTCGCAGTCGCTTTATAGTTTCTGACTTGGGCTTTGTCCAAACAATGTTTGTAATTCTTACTGGCAATGGTTTGGTGGTGAAATAATACAAATGTTTGATAGAACTAAGCAATGTAATCTTTCACACAAGATGATGATTCGCCTAAACAATTTTTTGTACGTTTTCAATTTACGACAAGGCACAATTCTTATTGCCGTCCATCAAATCGTAAGTATAACAATGTTTCAATGCTTTGTAGAAGGACAGTGGTATGAAATTCATGGAAAATGTAGATGTAATGTTTTGTATTTCGCAGGCACTATCATCTTTTATATTAATAATATTGCTAGTCGGTATATCCCATGTCGGGGAAATGCTGTCAATGTTGCACAACGACATGGAAGATGATGCCGACAGGCGCGGGCTATACGAAGTGGCCTACGGAGATCACCTCAGCTATCACAACGGAGAAGTTATAAGCACTAACAATCAACGCAGATTCGCTAAAGCACAACATCTGGCATCAGGTTAATTCATTGTTACCTAAACATTTTTTTTTTATGCATCATTTAAGGCTTTCCTATCCTGCTCTACTGCACGGACTGTACCTAAGTATTAACAGCTAGATATTAATTATTAATTCCAATCACCTACTTGCCTAATTGTTAGGTCAGTGTTCCTTTTTCTCGGCGCATAAGAAATGTAACAACTGGACTTATTATCTTTTCCCCTCGACCACTTGCGTCTCCTATAACCAGACATACCAAAGGGCGACCTCTTTCCATTGCTGCTTTTGCGTTTTTGTTGCATTTCAGGAACAGTCTGTTAGCGTAAACTGAAACTGCAGGGCTGATTGTTTTGTCGACTCTACCTATGCTTAGTAATGAGAGCCTATTAGTCAAAAGTCAAGTAAAGTTTGAACTTTTGATTTATTAATTCTGTTGAAATTTTCAGTGACAGTAATATTTCTGTATACCAGCACGATGTTGACATCTATTTACTTGATGTGCTGCATCTCGCTGCTGCACGGCGCTGTCAAGTACAAGCGGGAGTACGTGCTGCCTTGGATCCTGGCTGCGTGCATTGGAGTAGTCCTACTCATTGTTGCCATCGTGGTTGGCGATGGCTATCCGTGTGTTGTCAACCTTTTTGGAGGACATAATCTTTATCGTAAGTACCTGTGATCTGTTTTAATTACTTATTATATATTGCCATCCACGAAGACGGGCCCCGCTTCGTGATTACTGTACTGCAAGCTGTACTTTAGTACGGACCGTAGCGGAACGGGGCGAGACTTCGTGGATTTATCACTTTAGTACGGATCGGATTGGAGTGAGACGCGTCTTCGTGGATCTATCTATAGTAGGCAAGAACTCACTGATTTTTGGTTTTGGGAAGGTTCATACCTACTTAGAAACCCGAAATATTGACTGTACGTAAATATGTAGGAACTGTCTGACCCCTATCAGAGACAGTTCATATGTACGTACAGCGTACAGTCAGCAACGAAAGTGTCCCACACTTAGCTAACATCATTCCCTCTGGGATTTACTCTGCCCCTGCTGCTATCACAATATCTAGCCTAGCCATGTGTACATCCCCGAATCCCCAATCTGTCGTAATTTAAAGATGCTAAATGCCCTACTGACTGCCAACCCTGAATGTGATGTGTTTGCGGCTGAATGGAGTAAAATTATGAGTGGTGTTCTGTGAGAGTAAGTATGCCAGGGAGTCCACTGTTCCATGTTAGTCTTAAATTAATTTATTTTCAATGTTATTTTTTCTATATCTACTAGCTGTCCGCCCCGGCTTCGCACGGGTAGCACTAAATACTTATCTACGGCGCACCTACCTATTTAGTTACCCTACCTACCTACCTATCTACCCTACCTTCCTACCCTCACCTATCTACCTATCTACCCTACCTACCTACCCTCACCTATCTTCCTGAATAGGCAATCTTAGTTGGGTAGGTAGGTAGGGCAAGGTAGGTGAATACTTACCCTGCCCTACCTACCTACCCTGCCCTACCTACCTACCTATTGTGTGAGAAAGACAGGAGACCGGCTTCGATCTCATCCCTACTCTGTGCTGTTTACGGTGTGAGAAGTGACACCGGTAGGTAGACGCCTGGCGGGAATAACTGATCGAGTGGTAACTGATCAAATGATCGAACGCCGAGCGTAGAAAATATTATTAAAGTACTAATATCGCTATTAAAACATAGGGGTTGGTGGTAGCCGAGAGTAGAAAATTATTAAAGTAGAGTGCGTGTGTGTGTGAGTGAGTCGTACGCCGAGCGTAGAAAATATTATTAAAGTACTAATATCGCTATTAAAAAATTGGGGTTGGTGGTAGAAAGGTCAAAATTTTTAAGGTTATACGTATTTTATAATGCCGAATCATTAAAAAAAAAAATTCAAAAAAACAAAAAACAATTTTTGGGGTGGACCACCCTTATCACTTAGGGGTATGAAAAATAGTTTACGTCCTATTCTCAGACCTACCGAATATACACAAAAAAATTCATGAAAATCGGTCAAGCCGTTTCAGAGGAGTTTGACAACAAACACCGTGACACGAGAATTTCACGTGTTAGATATTGTTTCTATGTTAATTAATGTAATTGGTGTAGTTCCGTTTTAATTAACTATCTATCTATACATATAATAAAATTGTAGAAAAGTGGTGTCTGTACAATGGAAATATATGAAAAAAAAGTAGCAGGGGTTGTTATTATATCGATGCTGAACCCGAGATTGTAATTAATATTTTTTTTGTCTGTTTGTCTGTTTGTCTGTTTGTCGGTTTGTCTGTTTGTCTGTGTGTTTGTGCACGCTAATATCAGAAACGGCTTATTCGATTTAGATGCGGTTTTCACTAATATATTGTAGTAAGCTTCACTTAACATTTAGTGTTTATTTCATGTCAATCGGTTCATAAATAAAAAAGTTATGTCAATTTAAAGAATAACGGCGAACATTTGTTATAGGTTAGGCATTTCTTTCCTTGATTTTCGGTATACTTATCTTAATTTTTAGTTAGGGTTTGTATATAAATATTATAAGTATTTGGTATAGGTTAGGCATTTCTTTTCTTGATTTTCTTTATTAAGTATAAGTTTATTAGCTCAGGTTAGTAATTAATTTTTCTAGCAATTCTTTTGTTTTATAAAGTTAGTACGTTTGGTTTACACGTCTTAACACTTATTACTTAAACTGTGATAATTTTAGACTGTAGGTATAATAATCTGTAAGTATTTATAATTTAATTGTTTACGATAGTACGTGTTTACTAAATAACTGTGTGTTAAGTAGTAAGTACTATTTTATTGTAAGAATGCCTCGAAGAGGTTGGATACCTCTCCCAATGTAGCAGAAATGCTAAAAGGATGAGATTAGTTCGATCACAGGAATCTGAGGAAGGTCGTGAGGCAAGGCTCTCTGCAACTCGGGAACATCGGGCTAGGTTTCGTGCTGCAGAAACTTCGACTCAGCGGGAATCTCGACTGAGTTCAAATCGTTCTCGAATGGTCGAGGTCGCGAAAAATTTTTTCATACTAAGGGGGTCGAGTCATGAAAAAGGTTGAAAAACACTGCCCTACATTAATCCTACTAATATTATAAATGCGAAAGTTTGTGAGGATGGATGGATGGATGTTTGTTACTCTTTCACACAAAAACTACTGAACGGATTTTGATGAAACTTTACAATAATGTAGCTTATACATTAGAATAACACATAGGCTACAATTTATAAAGATTTTATGTGATTTGGCCATAATATAACGATAAGTATCAAGTAAGTCGGAAAAATTCCTGCCCTCTGAGATCTATCTTTGCGTGCGCTGCCTTTTTTTTTTTGGGTGGTTAATCATCCGATGACTTCTCCCGCTCTGGGCGGAGCGGAAGGGTGTGTCAGACTCTTACTGACTAAAACCCACCCGTATTCCTTCCCTTGCCTTGCCAGAGGCCACGGTTTCCCCTTGGGACTACCCGCAACCCCGGCAGGCATCGGCCCTAGCGGACCCCGTCAGTTTTGCTGATATCTCTTTGAGGCGCACGATGTGCCGTCGACCCGGGCCTGGTCCTTATCGGACGGCGAGCTGCCCGTTGCTCTCCGTCGCAGGCCCGCGCCTACGGTGGCCGGAAATCGGCTATCAATTCCCGACGCCCGGGACGTCTCCTACGGCGGCGGCGGCTAGGGCTGGTAGGGCGCGGCCTTTGCCACTCCCTCGCGCGCTCCACCTTCTCCTTCGCGAGCATTACTGCTTTGCAGAAGGAGGTGACGGCTTGCCATGCCCTCTCGCTCCGCACCATGGCCTGAACCAGGGCCGTACGCGAGAGGTCACCGCCGCCGATCGCCTCCACGAGGACACGGCGGTGGTCCACCCAAGCCGGGCAGACCTCCACCGTATGGTGCGTGCACTGCCTAAACCGTTAGAGTTACATGAAGAAAATGTATTGTGGGATTGTTTTTCTTAAAGAGTTCTAAATAAAAGTCCGCGACAGCATATATCTACCTTTTATGTGGTATTTAATGTAGATAAAGTTTGTCTTTTACACTAAGTAATTTGGACAAATAGTTTAAAAGTTAGAACGATAAGAATGACCTGCGATATTGAGTCGACGGCGCACAGAACGAGGGTGGAGGGGCGGGCCAGCCAGGGGATGACGCGCCAGAGCGCCGAGTGGAAGCTATTGCCACGGTATACTATTGCTTAATAATTATGTTCGAGAAATAACGTAATTATCGCAATTTATTGTTGAACTGTCAAAATTAAACCCATTGCTATTGTAAGTGCTACGCAATTACCCCGCTGATTTAGGACATGTTACACGTTCCTGTGGGATAATTTCCGACATCCACGCGGGCGAAGCCGCGGGCAGAAGCTAGTAAATAAATAAATAATATGTCCTGCACAATTGCCCACCGACATTAGAAAATGATGTACCTACACGGACATCGGTATCCTCCACACCAGGAGGAAAATTTAGAGGAAAATAAGTATTACCTATTGCTAACATTTTGTTTTGTTCATTCCAGATTTCGGCTGTGCGTTATTCGTACTAACGTTCATCTACGCCATATGCGCTGTGAGCAGTTTTGCCTTGGAGACCGGCAGCGGCCGGTGTGCTCGCACCGTCCGCGCCGCCAGCGACGAGAGGGGAGAGCGACTCTTGCTACTCGACCATGCTGCTCACTCCAGCCTGCTGTCTGCCGCACAACTCAACAAATTAAATAGTGGAACTCGATCGCAGTTTGTCTAGAAGCCTTCGCTACATAATATCCATAAGGCTGCTACATACCTTAGCTAATAGTTATGCACCACGCTAATCGCAGAATTAGATAAAAAAACGTCACTTTGTTTTGTAAGATCTGTTAATTTGATAATGGCTGTTTACATTCTACATGGTAGGGTAGTTTACAATGTTTCTACTTAATTTTTTTTAAAGTTTATTGCGTTTGTATTTGGTGGACTTTATCTGTGGGTATACATGCTTATTTAGGTAGTCGAAAGTTCGAAACTATGGATGTTATTATTTGATCTCTTTTTGAATGTCACATTGTGTTCATGCACAAATACAATGTATTTTGGCTTAATTATTATACTAATTATGAAACACCAGCTGTGTTACAACTGTTAAAAAATAAAGCTTGCTGGTGATAGTTACAGAGTTACAGTTTACAGTAAATAATGTGAATATATTTCCTTAGATTTTATTAAAAGAGAGGAAGCTGTATTATAGACTTTAGAGATTTATGTGATCACAAAGATCCGTTTACGTCCGAAAATTTTCGCGCTTTAAGTATCCAAATCCTTACGATACTTACTGTTAAAATACTCTGTACTAAAATTATGTACTCGTTGCTAAGACTCATTGTGATATTATTTTATAAAAGTGACATTAATATTTATATTCATAAATTAAACTTGTTGGTACAAAAAATAATCAGAGATTATTATACTTAATTAAAAAACAAATGATAATTATGTTGAGTTTTATCAATTGACAATACTTACATTAATCAATTTTAACATTGTTTTTGAAACCATGTGAATTTTAATGAACAGTAGAAATCTAGCAGCTGTATCTTTAGCATTACTCTATTAAAATGCTTCAGAAAATATGCAAATTTAAAAAGAATAAACAAACCATTAATCTTTTAATTAAACTTTGTTTTTTTTAATCCATAATAAACCATATAATATCAACATACAATAACATAGTCTATAATGAACCATTTAAGTCTTGAATAAATATAAAACAATATTATTATCTTAATGACAATAATTAATCTATATTAGGAGTTGATAAGATTTACACTTGACACTTAAAATAGTAACAGTTTGACATGACTATCTGTGGAAGACTTTTCTTTACAACAACATTCTATGGCATTATTTACTTACATATTAAAAGTATTTTGACTACAAATACATGGCAGTAAAAACTGCCCTAACAACTTCATTCAACAACATGTACCTACTTGTTTATAATGTAGTGCCTGCTAATTGATCATTCTTGAACAAGGCAGGAATAAGTATTATGCAGTTCCTTGAGTTTCTTTACAGAAGAGTTAACTTGTTACTCCCCCCATCTTCCATTTTGTAATGGTCTCTGAATACCTTTAAAGCCTCTAGCTAGTATAAACTTTTCTGAAGACTCTGACCTGCTTGCTTGTGGCTTCAAGATCTTAATATGTTTGTAGAATTTTTCTAAATCCATCATCAATATGGGCACTTCCTTTCCATCCCACACTTTGAACAACAGGCTACCATCAACTTTGCTGACTAGAGCAGAAAATCTTATGGCCATGTAACAAAGGCCTATTATTTTGTCCTTGTCTAGGTCTTTCACTCCAGTGGCACTGGGAGCCATGTCAGATAGAACTAGGTCTACTTTCGTGCCATCAAGAGCTGCTAATACTTTATCGTGAGCATCTATAGTGGAGAAGTCCATGTTGCTCATAATTGATGCTCCCTGTTGAAAAGAAACATTTTTACATACATATTCAGCCTATAATTTTCCCACTGCTGGGACACAGGCCTCCTCTCTTCGAGAGGCAGTGTGCTATAATCTACCAAACGGGACCAGTGCGGGTTGGTAGATGTCACATATCTTTGAATTTTTGGTTCTAAGACATGCCATTTCCATCGCCGTTTTGAGAGCAGTGGTGATGAAATACACAACACAAAACACAACTCGTAAATGGGGACCGATACCACTGCTCAATATAAAAAATATGACTATTTTCTAAACCATCCTTACCCAAAGATGTCTATAATCTAAATATGAATTTATTTTAAAGTTATGTTTAGCATAAAGACATCTTCATAATGTTATTTTAACTCCCAAACTACTCTAGTGGACATACATCATTGTTGGCAACAAATAACTAATGATTAAATAATTTGGCGCCGAAAAGAAATATCAATAAGTACCTCTATAGGAAATATCTGTAGTTTATCAATGGCAAGAACTTTCCCTCTTGGTTTAGTTGGGTCAGCACCATCAGCATTTGTTTTTTGAACTGCAACTTGTGTCCATGACCCTGGCGATGCACCAAGGTCAATAACTGTTAGTCCTGGAGTCAGAATCTTTGTTTTATCGTTCATTTCTAAAAGTTTGAAAGCACTGCGACATCTACAAATCAATTAAATCAATAAGTTAATTTTGAATGAAACTAAACAATAATACATGTACTAAGTGTTTAACATAGTCACCTGTAATTATATATCTTTGCCTTTTCAACATATGGATCAGCCTTTTGGCGACTCAACCATTGTTGCGAACTCTGAAATCTTTTGAGGCAGTTTACGAGAAAACACATCTTTGTATAGGTTAAGGGCTTCGGTGCGAATGCCCGCGACAGCACCATTGTTTTAATTTATATTATAGGTTTCTAATTGCAAAGAGAGATAACCTATTTATAAACTTGTCAATTCACGTTAATTGTATACGTAATGAATTGAAAACAAACATGACGAATATGAACACTATATAAAATGTACTCTGTGATTATGAATGAAGAAAAGAAAAAGAAACACAAATCGCAAGTCAATTACACAAAAACTGACAGTCAGCGTCAGGCAATGACTTTTTGACAAAGACCTGTCCTGTGATGTGATGTGGTCGAAATTTCAGGACGAACAAATATTGATGAATTGATTTCCGAACGGATTTATTTAAGGTGATTGTTCAGTTTTCTGTTAGGACTGGGGGACCAACAGAAAACAGAACAATCACCTTCTCGAGAAGTACTTTTTTTAACTTTGACAGGAAATAGAGATTTTTAGAGATGTTCGTTTCGGATTCGCCAGTATACAAACCAGTACAAACGCACTGTAGGATCAAATTCGCAAAACACTTATTCGAAACTGACAGGTGTCAAGAACGCATTCTCTCCACGGCCAGACTAAACCATCTCTAAACTCCGAGTATATTATTATGTGTTACTCTGAGATGTGTTCTGTGCTCTAAACTCTTTGCTGTCTGTACTTTGAAGTTTCATGTCATTGTCAATGTCAATCATTCAATCTTTAGGCGGGATTGTTTATTTATTTTTTGCACTGCTAAACTGCTAGCTAAAGTTTATTTTGAATATTATACCAATGGACTTTTGTCCATTTGAGCCTTCAGAAAAAAGATTGCCATTCCATTATTTTTTGTATAAAAACAAAGATGATAAGCTAGTAATATGATTTGTTTATTTCGTACTAGACATAACCTTAAACGGATTTTCTTTATTAAAACTTATGTTAGATCATTGAGTCATTGTAACGTTGAAACTATGAAGTATTTAAACGTAGCCGAAAAGAATGACGCTGCTAAGAATATTGCACAGCACTTATCTCGAGCCACATCTCGAAGAGTAAGTTCCTTCCTTGTTGTTGTTTACTAGTTTTTCAGGGTGATTTGAGGTAGGTCACCATGGAAAATGATAAGAGGTAGAGGTGTTTTTCTGCATTCTGAAATTGAACCCTAAGACGACCCACTGGTCCATAGATCATTAAATGAAAATGGCAGGTAAATTTTATCTGCCTTTCTCAGTGGTGGATCCAGGATTGTCGTTTGGGAGGGTCTTGACCCCGCTAAGAGTTGGTTTTAGCACAGTAAACACAAAAAAAGCGCACAGCATTTTACAAGCATTTTACAACTCTGATTACTTTTCACAAATTTCTCAATGACTTTGTTAGGGTGTAAGTAGAGTACCAGAGATATCTCGGTGAATATATAGGGCGGCCAAACTGACAGCGTGAGGGCAATATTCGTCACTTAAACAAACTTAGAAACGTAATTGGTACTCATTAAGTTCAGGATAATTATTGATGTCAATTATACATTAGGTAGTGGTACTTGCTAAAAGTTTAAGAATAATATCAAGTTTACTAAGATTTGTGACGGAAGAACTCATACACTTTTTTAGGGGACTAAGCCCCTTAGCCCCCTCCCCCACTGGATCCACTACTGGCCATACTTATTCTACTCTTTGTTTCAGATGCATCCATACTGAGATACTAATCTCAAATGGTTCATCCCTGTCTGAATTCATTTTTAATATTATGCTTACGGTTTTCAGCGTGAAGGACTATCACAGTACAACAAAATCTATGAATTTGAAGGAGAGGTAATGGGACAAAAATGCCAGATGGTAATGACCTCAGTATCTGGACATTTATTAGCTCTTGAATTTGTTGGTGCATATAAAAACTGGCAGTCTTGCAACCCTTTAGCACTATTTGATGCTCCTGTCTTCAAGTACTGTCCTGAGAATTATGAAAAAATTAAGGTAAGGTGTCTGAAATGTTTTATAGATTAGTTTGCTATTGTAGCTATCACAGGTTCCCTAGTTTTCAAGCTCTATCTTTAAAAAGTTACTTTGGAAAGTAATATCAAATTCGCTGTGGAAAACAAGCATAATACTTGATCAAATCAGAAATATCCATTCCAAGATCCTCCTTGAAAAAACCTTGTTTGTGGTCAGCAAAAAATATTATGAACCTACAGTACAAGATAAAATATGAATAAAAGTATACAGTAAATACTGTCTTAAATTAATTAATAACAAGTTTTTTATTTTTGTATATTATCAAAACCAAACATTTTTTTTTTTGTAAATCTGGCTTCTACAATTTCGCAGAAAACTTTAGAAAGAGAAATAAGGGGTTGTGCTGGTTTGATCATCTGGACGGATTGTGACAGAGAAGGAGAGAACATTGGTTTCGAAATAATTAATGTTTGCACTGCAGTGAAGAGCAACCTCAGGATATTCAGAGCCAAGTTCTCTGAGATCACTGGAGTGTCTGTGTCGAGAGCTTTACAAAACTTGGAACAACCAAACAAGAATATCAGTGATGCTGTTGATGTTAGACAGGAGCTGGATTTAAGGATAGGTAATTAATTCATAATTCATCTACCCAAAACATAACTGGCAAAATGTGGGTGTACCTGCTACAGGTACATCTCTGCCCAACCCTTCGGGGAAACAAGGCGTGATGTTATGTGTCATCTACCCAAAGCTAACGGAAAAATAGAGCTTCTTGTAAAAATATTGTTGATGCTTACAGGTGCAGCATTTACAAGATTCCAAACATTACGCTTGCAAAAGGTTTTTCCAAGGAAGCTAGCAGAAAGTTTAGTTAGCTATGGTTCCTGCCAGTTTCCAACACTAGGCTTCGTTGTTGAGAGGTATAGAGCTGTGGAGAATTTTATATCAGAACCATTTTGGAAGATAAGAGGTCTGTTTTCTCAACTGTATGATTGACTTTATATATTATGTTCTTTTAAAACAACTGAACTGACACAAAAATGTTCTAATGTCTTGCATTATTTATTTGATTTCAGTTAACCATACAATGAACAATCTAAGTGTAGATTTCATATGGGAAAGAATCCGACTGTTTGACCAAAATGCCTGTCAACTTTTTCATGACATTTGTCTTGAGAACCCTCAGGCTAAGGTTTGTGAAGTGAAGACAAAACCGAAGTCCAAGTGGAGACCTCTGCCTCTGGACACAGTGGTGAGTAATGAGAAATTAACATTGACCATTGTGATTAATTAATTCAAGGTATTGCCGAAATTCCAC
This sequence comes from Conistra vaccinii, assembly GCA_948150665.1. Taxonomy (NCBI): domain Eukaryota; kingdom Metazoa; phylum Arthropoda; class Insecta; order Lepidoptera; family Noctuidae; genus Conistra; species Conistra vaccinii. The sequence continues at coordinate 8,570,277 of OX411323.1, read as the reverse complement.
CGCATTTACTATCCCAGTCAACAATATTAAATACAGTGCAACATCTGCAAAATCTTACTTGATAATGACTTCCTCTGTGTACAGTATTTTACTTGTCCAGGAACTTGAAAAACTAGCTTCAAGAAAGTTAAAAATCAACGCAAAAGAAACAATGCGATTAGCAGAAAAATTGTACACCCAAGGTTTTATCAGTTACCCACGTACTGAGACAAACGAGTTTCCTAAAGAGATGAACTTGGCCCAACTGGTGGGTCATCAAACTGGTGACCCTAACTGGGGGTCATTTGCCCAGAACATCCTTGATACCGGGGGCCCAACGCCGCGGCAAGGAAATAAGAGCGATAAAGCCCATCCGCCTATACACCCGACGAAATATTCAAACAGTAAGATTTTGTTATTTTTGCCAATAGCTCTTTGAACTCAAAATTGAATACTAAAATATTGTACTAAAATGATTTGCTAGTTTGTTTTACTTTCGGTAGCACTGCGAAAATGAATAATTTAATTGCATCTTGCATCCCTTATTCTAGACTAAAATAATTAAGTAATTAAAAAGGCTGCCTTCACTATCTGTAACTACCAACTGTTATGTTTACCAAAGGAATGTTAATAAATCAATATATTTCTATTTACACAGGTTTATCAGGCAACGAACAGCGACTATACGAATTTATAGTGCGTTCTTTTCTCGCGTGTTGTTCGAAGGACGCTCAGGGCCAAGAAACCACGGTGGCTATAGAAATAGCTAACGAAAAGTTCAATGCAAGTGGCCTGATGATCACAGCGAGAAATTACTTGGATGTTTATCCTTATGATAAGTGGTCATCAAAGGAAATTCATGTTTATGAAGTAAGAGTTAAAGTAGAATTTTGCATAGCACATGTTTGATAAAGAAATAATTATGATTTATAATGATGAATTTGTTTTAGAATGGGCAAACCTTTAATCCAACGAGTATTGATATGTTAGATGGCAACACCTCGCCTCCGAATCTATTAACAGAAGCTGATCTCATTGCTCTTATGGAGAAGCATGGAATTGGTAAGATTACTTCTCTGGCAACCATTTACGCCGTTCAGAATACCACTACCACATAATATTGTTACGTTATAAATTTCTGCCCAGTATATTACAAAAGGTATTTTATGGAAATAGATTCAGTAGATCCTGCGTTAATCCTAGCGCAAAAGAATCAATTAGGTTTAGAGACTGAGGACTTGTACTACATATATCAGTGAGCAGTGGTGGCCCAGTTGTAACGGCCGCGACTTACGAGTTGTAGGTCGTAGGTTCGATCCCAGGCAGGCGCTTTACTTTGTGTAAATTATTTCATCACCACTGCTCTCAAAACGGTGAAGGAAAACATGAGGAAACCAGCATGTCCTAAAACCAGAGATTCGAAGACATGTGACATCTACGACCCCGCACTGGGCCAGCGTGGTGGATAACGGCCCATTCTCTCTCACCTAGAGGAGGCCTGTGTCCCAGCAGAGGGAACATTATAGGCTGATAATGCTTATGCTATACTATATCAGTCGGCAGACCATGGCCATTACAAGGAAGAATTTTTGTCCGTTGCTCGCACTAGGTGCCTTAAAGTCCGACTTGACTATCGCGCGATGTATTTCTTTCCAGGAACGGACGCAACACACGCAGAGCACATAGAAACCATAAAGAACAGGTCATACGTGGCTCTAGCAGACGCTATACACTTCGTGCCCGGTTTACTTGGTATGGGACTGGTGGAAGGGTATGATGCTATGGGCCTCACGATATCCAAGCCGCATCTGCGCGCGCAGCTTGAGGCCGACCTAAAAGCTATTAGCGAGGGTCGTAAGCAGCCGCAAGGTGTATTAGCTGAACAGGTAATGAGAATTGAACAAAATTTGAAACCTGAAATCTTTAAATTAAATTTAGGTTAAGTAGACTTTCTGAAGGCCACCTGAAGACCTTGTGAAAGCCGCAGGAATCCACTGGATGCGACAAGCACAGGACCAGTCGACGTGGCAATGCTTGAGAGAGGACTATATCCAGCAGTAGACGTCTTTCGGCTGAAATGATGATGATGATGAGGCTCTCAGAAACCGAGCGAGACACATTTGATTTACAACTGTTTTCTACCCCTCTCTACTAAAACTGATATAACAAAAAGGCTAAGTTTAATAAAACCTAAGTAGATAGACAGATTTAACAGAAAAAACTCCAGGTAGTCACAAAACCTGCCGGGGTTGCGGGAATGTCCAAAAGGGATACCGTGGCCCCTGGCAACGTACAGGCAACTGAAGGAACACGGGTGGGTTTTAGGCAGTAAGAACCTGACACGCCCTCCCGCTCCGTCCAGAACGGGTGAAGTTATTTTATGATATCCCAAAAAAAAAGAAAAGGTAGTTACAGAAGAGCGTCCTATCTTGTCTGAAACTACACAATTTATGGGAATATTTGGTATACAATTCATATTTTTACGCGCGGGGTATTTTTTCCATACTATTTTGCCTATTCTTCTTTCTTACAAAATTCGTACCTGGAGAACTTAACAAAAATCGGTTTTAACATTCTGATACCAACTTTAAGCGTTTATTTTATTGTAGGTAGCAAAGTACAAGGAAGTTTATCAGACAGTGGCTTTGGAGGCGAATAAAATTGACGCAGCGCTCGCTGAAAGGTTTAGTGAACAACCCAATGAGTATATTCCTTCAGCTGAGGCACTACCGGTCAACATGCCTGCAGGTAACTTACTGCACAATTTATTAGTAAAACTCAAGCAAATTTCAACTTAATAAACACGTAAACAAGGGTAATTTTAGAATGCATGTTGGCTGTGTTATTAATTGCTAGCTTGGTGATGAAACTCAAACAATATTGACAACCCAATGATTTAAAATTACAACAGTTATATTTATGAAATGTTTCAGCTCTAAAATGTCCAAAATGTGGGTCAGACATGGTTGTAAGGCATAAAAAGAACAATGCAGATGAATTATACATAAGTTGTATGTCATATCCCAACTGTAAGAACGCAGTGTGGTTGCCGACTCTAGTCAAAACGATACAAGTTTTATCTGATTCTTGTCCTATTGTAAGTAGGTTTTAAAATTATTTGCAGTAGTAATTATTTAAAAACTTGAAGATTGCTTTAATCTTGATCGACATGTCAAGAAACTATATTTTTTTTTATTTTTATTTATACCGTATTGTCTTTGCAGTGCGGCCCAAACTACAAAATGCTGAAATTCGAATGGAAAAACAACCAACTAAGTCACATATACCCGGCCCCACACACTGGATGTATCGGTGGTTGCGACACAACGTTCTTAGAAATGCTAAGAATAAACCCTGCAAGTGTGAGACCAGGCACCGACACCAGAACTCAAGTAACGAATAATACAAGACAACCTAATGTAAATACTAATAGGACACAGCCCACAAATAATAGATCAAATAGTAATAGCAACAGTAACAGTCCCATCAACACAATTCCTGTCGCACCAGCACGACAAACGCAAAGAAATACTGCCAATACAAACACAGCACCGCCGAGGCAATTTGGACCTCCACAACCTGCAAGTAGAGTTCAAAATACAATGAACAATCAGCCGAGGATGCCTGTTCCAGGGAGTATTGACAATGGCGATAATAATGTGCTCTGTGGTTGTAATAAAGCGGCGATTCTATTAACTGTGCGGAAACAAACTGCGAACCACGGTAAGTTTTTATAATATTATGGTCGAAGTAGCAGAACACTCTGCTTGACCTTTCGCGCAACGCAAGTATACACACCAAATGTATACTATAAATGTGGAAGTAACTCTGGTTTTCTGTTACCTCTTCACGCCTAAACTGCTGACGTCACACAAATCCTGCATCGCGCAATTAGAGTATACCGCGCGAACGACATATAATTAAGACTACCCGAATTCAATCTTTGGGCAGTTGCCGCCAGACACGACATCCGTCTGGTCGGAATATCCTCCCTTTTCGATAAAGGATGAGTGAACTTCACACCCTGCTCCTCATACCTCTAAACTAGTATTAAATAAAAAGAAGTGTTGCATTTCAGGAAAGCAATTTTACAAATGTCAAGCAGGCAGAGAAAATGGCGGTTGCGATTTTTTCCTGTGGGCGCCTGAGAATGATAGTAGCACAGTGCAAAACCCTTACGATACTCCGCCGACCAGTACTAATTCTTGGGACAGTAACGCTCATTCCAGTAATGCGTCCACGACGAGGGGTTGGGGTGTAGCGCCCAGTCACTCGCGCGACAGTGTTAATAGCAACGATGATGTTATGTGTGACTGCGGAATGCCTTGTAAAAAGTAAGTAAAACAAAAGTCGAGAGGTATCGTAAGACACCCCGGTTGGATCGAAGTTCCTTTAACTGTATACAGGGTGGCAGGGACATCGACGCGAAGCCGGTTACCATGGATTCAGTACATGATTCTGAACCCCCCTGCGTTGAAATTTTTTGTCGGTTATTAAAAAAAAAAACAGCTGTTTCATAGAAAAGTGCAATACCTACGCGGTCAAAATGTATGGAGCAGCTGATTTTTTTTTTAATAACCGACGAAAAATTTCAACGAAAGGGGTTCAGAATCATGTACTGAACCCATGGTAACCGGCTTCGCGTCGATGTCCCGGACACCCCGTATTATGTATTAATACAGATCCATCTACATAGTATAAGTTTTTGGAAGCCATAAACTTATACTATGCAGATAGGTGGCTCTGTACTAAAAAAACAAAAACTTATGAATCTTGAGACTTTGAAACAGACTTTTTGGGCATAACCATAGATGTATTATTAAAACTAGCGTATAACGCTATTTCGTTCGTCAACCATAGATAATACACTTAAATGCAGTCAACTCCTACCGCAAGCCGTGTTAAAGTAATGTAATTGGTTTATTTGAAATAAATGTTAAAAATTATTTAAGTTTCATCTTAGATTTGATGCCACCAACTGCATTAGACTGCGTGAAAAGTAAGCTGGTTTTGCGGACGATTCGAGCATCAGAATATATGTATTGTTATTGTGTCATTATAAGTTCTATGGTCGAGATATCCCAATTTGCGACTTCCATTACAGAATAACGGTGCAAAAGGAAGGTCCTAATAAAGGCCGTCCTTTCTACTGCTGCGTGAAGGATATGGGTTCAAGATGTAACTTCTTCCAATGGGCTGACAGCGGATCTACCACAGGTAATGCCTAAACTCATGACATAACATCACACGTATATCCTCCAAGGGGAAGACCAAAGAGTACTATAATTATACCGGGGGAAAACTGAGGAATGTACACATATTTTGCCACATATTTTACTTTTACATAATTGGTAACACAGTTTTTAAATAATATTAATAATTTGCTAACAATTCGTTGCTTCCCGAATAAATTCATATGTGCACACTAATTCCATCTGTGTATTAAAATAGGTCTATATAAAAAGTTACCATGGGTAGGTTAAGCGCTGAATAGACGATGAACAATATTTGTCCGTAGACAATTTGGAATCATATGGAAATCTCGGCCATTTTGTCCTACGTGTGCGTTAGATTTCCATACGATTACAAATTGTCCGCGGAAAAATTGTGTATCGTCTGCTAAGTTACACGTTGTTTCGAAACTCAGTAAATTTCAACTCAGTTTTCGCGTGGGACTGGTTCAGATATTTTTTTGTTTTATAGATTGGGGTAGCAGCAGCAGTAGTAGCAGTAACCGCGGCAGAGGGCGCGGCCGGGGCGGCGCGGGGCGCGGGGGCCGGCCGGGCCCCGGGGGCGCCGGCCGGGGCTCGGGCGGGGCCAGGCTGTGCAGCCTGTGCCGACAGCCCGGACACACGAGGGGACGATGCCCTAATGCGGAGTAGACTACCTCAAGACAGTAATGCTAATATCACACCATTTCAGTGAGTAGACTGCAAAAACGAATTTTTTGTTTCTTTGTTATCAGTAGGTATAGTGATGATTACAAAGACTGTTTAATTAAGCGTATATATGCATGTTTTTTTTATTCTATCATTGGTTACTACTGTTGTAATTACTTTTGTTAGTTGCCTGGTTGGTCTCGAAATGTAAATAACATTTGAAATGAGGTTAGTTAAAAAACCCAGACAGCTGTGATGTTTGAAAAAGCGCTATCCTATATTCAATTTGTAAATAAGGCAGCAAGAACTGCTGATGTTCTACATATATGTTTGTATATTGCGATGAGATTTTTTATATTTTGTAAGATGTTAAAAGTTATTACTATGTAAGTAAAATATTTTTAATACATTTGTTTGTTTTGTCTATTTCATTTAGTTACATTTTTCAGCAACTGTTGAGCAAGGAACAGTTGCGAATAGGGAGATAGAGTGTGTGAAATGTGTGGTAGCCCCGTAATCTTTTAAGAGGGTGCATCCTAAAAGTTGGCAACGTCGTAAATAGCTGTCAAATATTTACCTGTTTCGATTAATTTGGAAATAATACTGTATGGAAATAAGAAATGTGGCTAACCAATTGACTAGATAATTAATAATGAATTGCAATTATAACATTGAATTTGATGTTGTACCCGTTTTAGCTGAAAAAAAGCACTTGGAAAGTTTCCAAATCCTTTTTTTACATCTAAAACTAACTATTCGGAGTTACGATATTAATTATTGCATTTCATAATCAATATTCTAGTTCGCTAGTTAGCCACATTTTTTATTTCCATACAGAAATATTATCAAATTAATCAAAACAGCGAAATATTTGACATCTATTTGCGACGTTGCCAACTTTCAGAATAAACACTCTGTATATTTCGTAGCGAGTAGTCAGAATAGTAGTCTGAACTCAACATCACGCCTGTATTTCGTAAGGGTCGGCAGAGGTAATAGTTACCCACAAGATAAAATTAAATCAAGTCAAACACGAATTTACTTAATTAAAACATTTATTTATTTTATTTACACAACAGTGGAGCTTTTGCCCAGCCATGGGTCATTCAAACCAAATAAAAAAAAATACACATTTATAATATCTTAAAAATCTAACTCTTCATGACCATTTCTTTTTACTGCCCTTCTGTTTCAAATTACCTAAACTCTGTGCCCTCTGCAATTCTTGTTGTTCAGCCTCTACTGTTTTATCAGTCATCATGTCCAATAAAATTTCGAACTTCAATCTTAGCATATTGTTCTCTTCTTCTAGTCTTTCTAGCTCGTTTTTCAGGCGAATGTTCTCTTTGTGAGCGGCGCCAGCTTTGCCAGAAGCTGGGAAAATTAAAATACCTAGTTTGCTAATTGTTCTCGCTGATGATAATGAGAGGTTGTTATTGAACAGAACATAATGACATAAGCCTCATTTGTTACCAGGACATTACCAGTACCTGGAGAATCCTCAAAGCGTAACAAAACTCCTTTGATGTTCTTTCAAAACCAACAAAAAAAACCGGCCAAGTGCGTGTCAGACCACGCACAATGAAGGGTTCCATAGTTGGGATAAATATCCCAAGAACAAACTTGTAAATAGTTGAAAAACGTCCCCACTTTACAAGGGAGGTACCCTAAAAAAATATTTTTCATAATTTTGTTTTACCACTTTGTCGGCGTGCATACCCATGCTACAGATTTCTAGTACTTACTAAGAGTCTCTGAGCTAAGCCGCGGACAGATAGACAGACAGACAGACGGACATGGCGAAACTATAACGAGACCTGTTGACTACGGAACCCAAAAAAGGCAAACTCATAATCGATTACCATATAGGTACTTTGTTTTTCATCATCTTTAAAAATATAATTTTAATAGCTGTAGGTATGTTGACGACTTGATAAAGTTCGTAAGAAAAAGACGTGTTGCGGCGATCCCAAATAAATTGGGATAGGGGAAGGAGAATGATGAGCTGTATGTGTATTTACCTGGAATCCATTGTCCATCTTCAAAAGATATTTCGAAGTCCCCCAATTTCAACTTCAATGGGTTCACGTCTAGAGATAATTCTTTCGACGCATAATCGCTACCAAGCTCATTTTTCAGCACTGTAGTATCTTGTTTTCGCACCGGGATAGTTTTTGGTGAGAATTTATTACTAAATAGAGGCATTTTTCGACAACCACAATATCATAATATTATTATGTCATCCTGCCATATCAACAAACGGTTGCTTAGCAACACATACACAAACAAAACGAAGGGGTGTTTCTACGAGTATGATGTATAAAATATGCCTTGCTTTATCTTTACCCCACTGCCTCAGAAGGAGGGTAATGTTTTTAGAGTGTAGGTTACTGGAATTTTTGGAGAATACATTATTTTAAACCATAGTATGGACATTCAAATTCGCCAAACTGGATGGTAAACTAAAGGACATTTTATTCCGTTATCTCTGTATTTTTAATTTATTAGCAGAGGTCGAGGCCCTTCGTTTGTTACTAACTTCAATGTATGAGCTCAGACTTGTGCAACAAAGTAATGATAAATCTCTTATAGATGGACTGCTTAGAGCTGTAATCTAATGATCTACTACCTGCGAGGGTCTAGGTTTATATTTGTGGTTAGCAAAGAGATTATGTGTCTTTGGTGATTATTCATCAAGAAAACTTAAACATTTCACATTATAATCACGGCAAACTATGCTTTCGCGTAGGCCATGAATACCTACTTTTAGAAACTTTACGTTACTATAACTAGCTGCTCCCCGCGGTTTCATCCCGCATAAGTCTCGATCCCGTGGGAATATCGGGATAAAAAGTCTATCCTATCATAATTTAGGTCATGGTGTACCCATGTGCCAAATTTCATCCAAATCCGTTCAGCAGTTTTAGCGTGAAAGCGTAACAAACCAGCAAACAAACTCACTTTCGCATTTATAATATGTATTAGTTAGGATGTTAATCCTATAGGAAGCCAAGTGGGGGTAGCACGGAAAGGAAACTATTGAAATAAGCTGAAAGATTTAATTCTGTTTATCAATTTTGATGAGCCTGGTCACGTATGGGCACTATCTTTATGATACGCACTGAAATACTTTGCAATGACTTTCAAATAGCCATAAAATACTTTAATAGTTAATAGGTGTGTCGATACTCGATAGATAGTGATACACTTATTAGTTTAATCCTTACAAGACTGGCATAACTTACATTTTAATCAGTGGCAAAAGCCATAATGACTCTAGTTATTAACACCAAAAACTCAATGTATTAATACTGTTAATTCGAGAAAATTTAAAAAAAACAATACAAAAATACACAAACAAAGTTAAATAAATAATACAGAACAATTGTATAATACTAATAAATAGTGGAATATCTTAATAAATTATTCAAAAATTTATTGCTTGTTCTTATTGTACATGCAGTGTAAAAGCTGCATTATTATGTTTTCAGTCTAATTAACATCACAGCTGGAATGATTAGAATTATGGAGCCGATGGTGTATGTGATCATCGCGCCTGAACACCAGTACACTGTAACAAAACAAGTATTTGTTAATATTGAAGACACATTGGCCTAGTTAAGTGGTAACGACCCCGACTCAAAAATCGTTTGTCGTGCGATGGATGCGAAGCAGTCGCGCAACTTACTTTATTGTAATTTGTTTGATCTCCACTGTTCAAAAACAGTGGATAAAAACATTGGAATTACATAGAATGAAAATGACTGTGACATCTAACAACCCTCCAAACTGTACAAGTGCACGTGCTGGATTTGGCTCTCTCAGTGACAAAGAGTAAGCCGACGTCCGCACGGACGTAATATAATCGCGGCGATTTTTTTTTCGCGTATTGGATTTTAGACGCTCTGCTTAGCGCCGATACTTGAATATCCAACAGAGTGCATTCAGCGCGTATTCCAGCGCGTTAAGATAATACACTGTTGGATAGTTGAATATCCAACAGTGTATTATCTTAACGCGCTGAATATTCAACAGTGTATTATCTCGGCGGTAAACAGAGCGTCGAAAATCCAATACGCCAATAAAAATCGCCGCAATTTTATTACGTCCCGTGCGAACGTCGGCTATGTCCTTGTAACCACGGGCGATTTTTTGTCGCGCACTTGATTTTCAACACACTGCTTAGCGCCGAGTGTTGAAAATCCAGCAGTATTTTTTTTGACCCCTTGGAATGCACCAGTTGATTTTCAATGCTCAAGTCAACGTGGAAAATTAAAAATCCAGTGCGAGATCAAAAATCGCCTGTGCGTACCTGGGCTAACTCTATCATAGCATGAAAAACATTATGCATGATTAAACCGCAGGCCACACTGGGAACTAAGAGAAACGAAGCTAAATTCGTTTAGCTTTTTTCCGTGTCGTTTTATACTTCGGTTCGTACCGCGTACTAAGCGAAACAAAAACGTAAGTATGAAAAGATGCGGAGGAAATCTAAACGAACTTAGCTTCCTTCCTAGTGCTGCAAAGTGGCCTGCGGTTTAAACAACGGAAATTACAAGTACCTATACTATTGTAGTAACCACGTACAGCGCGATGAGTATGTGCTATTGACAATCATATCAAAGATAAGAATATTTATTGTGAATGAAATAACGAGGTCAAGTGCTTCCGCGGTATGCCTTACAAATACCGACCGATACCTGAGATCTTGACTTACTTAGAAAAAGATAACATCGAATTCAAGAAATATATATTTGAATATTTTCGTGACATATTTGAATGAAAACTGTCAGTTTCACCCACCACAGGTTTTGGTGACCAAAAGTTCCAAAATCGGGTAGCATTGTCAACTGCAAAGAATGGCCACGTTGACTCTCACTCTGTATGGAATGGAAGAGAGACCTTCAATTTGGGACTTATGAAGTTTAGTGAAAGTTAATCAAGTCAGTGCAAGGGTTACAGGTTTAAGAAGAAAAAAAATTGTTACCTGATGATGCGAGTAGCGGTCCTGCGGCTCGTGCGAGTGCCCCGAGCGAGCGAAGCGTGCCCAGCACTGCGCCGCGCGCTTCGCTCGGCGCTTTGCCCGCTGCCATTGAAGTCATGCAAGACACCGCGAACGCCGTCGCTGTGACAAAGTAAAATAAATCATTAGAGCCAGAAAGTTCTAGAAAAAATGACACCAGGTTCAAGGATGGTTAGAAATATTAGCGTTGAGAACAAGAAGCACAATAAACATCTTTCATTAAATGTACAGTACAGAGTGAATATTTTGGCGATGACTCGACACATCACCTAGAAGGCCGTAGGGAGCTATATCAAAACAAAGACTTAATTATTAAGTTCTTAATTATACTTGGAACTTACATAATGCGAATAGAACGAGTCCCAGCCAGAGCCAGTAAATAGGTGCAAACAAAGGCGGATGCGGTAACGCAGCGAAGGCGACGCTCAAGTAAGAAGCCGGGGTTAGTGCTAGCGCTCCGCGTGCAGCGACCTCTGCACCGCGGGCGCCGAGCCTACGGGCCGCGCCGCCTTGCAGCACCGCCATTATCAGCCCTAGAAATTGGGCACATTGGAAAAACAATGTTATATTATTGTGTTAACCTAGCTAGTCTGTAGTGTAATGTATACTTATTGATTAATTAATGTTTGAAATTAGATGAAATAATGTTTTATCAGACAAGGTGAGGTGTCACAATGAAATTGGAAAAGTTACTTCAGAGTATCTTTTTATTATTTATTCAATTTCATCTATCTAACACATTTTCGAATAATAATATGATTGAGACTAATCAGTTTCATTTTGACATTTCAACAACATTTACGTTGTTGAGCAGACCCCTTTTTCGAAGATAATGAAGCAATTGATAAGCAATCTCTTTCAAACTTATTCAGATTGAGATTGATCTATTACGCAATTAGGGTGCTGATCGATCTTTCGAGTTTTGCAAGTAGATTAATCATACCCATTGGAAACATTCTTCGCACTCATGCAGCACAAATTATTGTCATCAAACAATTACTAATTACAATTATTAAAACGTTTATTATTAAAACAAAGATAACTTACCCATAACTAAGAACATTTTGCCCTGTTGCATAGCTGTGTACTGGAAGGTGTGATGCGTTAAGAATGTAAGGGTGAACTCGAGACCAGAGTATGTAAATAAATATAGAAAATAGATCAGTCCCAACTTCGACAGTACTTCACTCTGATGACGGGAAAGATTTTTAACAGCAGTGAACCTTAGTAGATGCCAAGGAGAGACGAAATCCACGGATTTAGACAGACTGAACGATAAAGGTGCTCTTTTATCCTGAAAAATACCATGTGTTAAGGCAGAAGGAACATATAATAATAAACAACCGAAACGTTAAGCAAAGGTTATACTTACTTTAGCCAACGTCTCCGGAATAAAGAATAATACTAGAAGTACATTGGCAAGAGAAAGAGACAGCGCATATAAGGCAGGGCGTTCGCCCCAAGCGCCAGAAGATCGGTCACTATTCAAAGCGAACCATGCTCCTGTGACTGGACCAACAATGAATCCGATAGAGAACGCCAAACCTACCAGTGCCTGTAAATAATATAATCAGTTGGCACCATTCTAAAAGTTAACATAAGTACTAGGTACCTAATTCAGGTTAATCCTAAGGGCTAATTAACATTGCGGCAGAAAAAAAGGGAAGGGAAACGATTTTTTTTTATTGTGTGTATTGTGAATAAAAGAAAATAAGAATTAGCATGAAATGGAGCATTCTCGCGGATTCGCGAAATTGACGCTTACGTTCCTTTCTCTTCCGGCACAATGTAAATTACTCAATATCCTTTTTGCAGATTTCTTTTTTTTTGCTCAATTTCTGTCTTAATTGACCCTAAAGAGTAAAAATAGTTCATTGGAACGCCTTTCTAGCGTGGCGAATCTACCTTGGACAAGATTCACAGATCGCACTTTGAGTTTACTAAGAAGTAAAGTAACTCTTGAGCCCCTTAGAACCCCCCCCCTGCATCCGCTACTGCAAATAATGTTCACCTTCGTGACCTCGTAGAGTATATAATATATGTTCTGTGTTCGTGACGCTTACACTAAGTAAAGTCAAAATGTGGTCTGTGAATATTGCAGTACTTATTGAATATTGTAGTGTATTACTTTTGCTTTTTGTATAATATATATAATCTGGTATACAATAAAGTATATATAAATAAGTAAGAAACGAAAAGAAGAGTGCCCATTTTCAGTTATTTCGATGCTTTACTTGATGAGTGTCTGTTTGTCAGTACAGTGACAAAAGAGGCACTACTACTTAGACAAACATTTAAGTACCTACATACATAACTTGCAAGTTTGCCGTATTGATTAGCCGTCTCTTGCTATTTGCCGAGTTGCGTTGGGGGGCCATGTTTTGACAAGTGTTCTCTTGAATAAACAATTACATTGCCTACATTCAAGGCATAAACAACGTGTTAAAAAAACGGCAAGTAAAGTACCTAGACGTTTTTACATTAAAAATATAATATTCTTACCATTCCTCTAGCCCTGGTCTTCTCATTGGAAGCGTCGGTGACTACAGCCATACTTAGGCTCACATTGGCCTTGCTTAATCCGCCAATAAACCGAGCCAGAACAAAAACGCTGAATGTACTGGCGCAACTCCATAGAGCATGGGATATTGTTATTCCTACCTGGAAGAAAAAAAACGCAGCATTCGTTAAGATAACAGCATGCCGCCATGATGGTATTTCCCGAATGGGTAGGCAGAACTGTATAGAACAAGCCTCTTTTGGAAAGTCTTGATTGCCATTTCAGAATTGTTTCGAACATAATCAATAAATTTATGTTGTCAATACCTATTATTGACAATATCGATCGATCGTTGCGGATGAACCGGTTTGCATTAGGTTCTTTACTGGCAACTATTTTTACAGAAGTGTATGCAGTTTTTTATCGTTTCAAACTAGTTTTTATCACAACATGAACATAGATAAAAATATATAATATAATTTACCTAACTGTAGGTTCAGTAAAAAACAGCAATTATACATAAAAACTTTTTACAAAAAAAATTAAAACCGACTTCCAAAAAAAACCACTACAAAGTGAAAAATAACTTTAATTTCGGAAGTCGGTGTCTTTGTTTTTTAATTTTCGTTTTTTGCCACCGACTTCCGAAATTAAAGTTATTTTTCACTTGTAGTGGTTTTTTTTGGAAGTCGGTTTTAATTTTTTTTGTAAAAAGTTTTTATTTTTCACTTTTTAGTTGTGGTACCTACCCCACACAATATCCAATACCACTAACTGCAATAAATAACAGTGACAGGAAGTTATCATAATATCGTCCATATAAACTAAGTGGGAAAAATATGTATTATTCAAGCTAACTCAAAAACTATCTAAGCAAAGTCAATAAAATTTATATGGGACCACCTCGGGAGCTTACCCTTTCAAACAAAAAAATAATTTTCAAAATCGGTCCACAATTGGCGGAGATATAGGTGAACATACATAAAAAAAAAAAAAAAAAAAAAACATACATAAAGTCGAACATAGAACCTCCTCCTTTTTGGAAGTCGGTTAAAAATAAGTAGTTACATTATGGGCTCATAATATAATATAATTATTGAATCATTATGAAGTAATAAATCAGCAGGTTCTTAAGAACGTAATAAGTATAGGTATGAGTAAGTCAGTTGGAATTGAAGTAATAAAACTCGTTTTTATTTTTTGTTTTTTATTTTGTGTTGTGGATACATCATAGGTACCTACTTTCGGTCTTTTCCTTGAGTCTTAAGTTTTTCCAAATGAAGCCTACCACAACAATAAGATGAAGTGGGAATTCCCATTTATAGTCATGATATTAATTATGCATTATTCATTTGATACTCCAAGTGCTTTGTAATTCAATAATCATACTTAAAAATGTAATCATTGATTACATGATGATGAGCACATAATTGAGGATATTACATGTTGCAACTTTCTATGAGGAAGTACATTTTCTATAGCCTTGGTAATATAATAACTCCCAGACTTGAGCAAACCACAATGTTAGTACACTTTAAGAAAAAATGCAAATTAGTTTTATTATTACTTACTTACTTATATGTTTTTTATCATTTTATTTGTGAAATATTATTGTACAATAGGCCGTATGTAAGGGATAAAAAAACCCAGTATAAGCTGACCTCTATTCTATTAAAACTGCTCACTACACTAGGCCAGCTGAAGGTCAGTGTCCACCATCCAGTCAACTGTAGCTACCTATTTTTCAAATAATCCTATAATAATAATCCTACTAGTCCTACTATATGACATGTGACATCTACCAACCCGCACTGGGCCCGCGTGGTAGATTACGGCCCACTCCCTCTCACAGAGAGGCCTGTATCCCAGCAGTGGGAAAATTATTAGGCTGATGATGATATATATATATATATATATATATATATCATCATCAGCCTAATAATATATATATATATATATATATATATATAATATTATAAATGTGAAAGTTTGTATGTTTGGATGTTTGTTACTCAATCATGTAAAAACGGCTGAACGGATTTGGATGAAACTTTGCACACAGATAGTTTATAACTTGGATTAACACATAGGATATTTTTTTACCTGGTAGTATGTTCCCGTGGGATAATTTCCGATCCCACGCGGGCGAATGCTAGTTCTAATATAAAGATTCTTCAGTTTATTTTTTTTAATATTTATTTATTTTTAATTAAAACGTTTTTTATCAAAAATCTGTCTGTACTTATTTATGTTATCAGTGATATATTGAATTCCAATAGATTATTATCACAATCCAATATTGACGTCTGACAGCATATCTTATTGAGAACTAGACTATACATAGTTACATTACTACATGGTGGCCCAGCGGTAATGGCCCTGACATACGAGTTGTAGGTTGTGGGTTCGAACCCAAGCAGGCGCTTTACTTTGTGTAAATAATTTCATCACCACTGCTCTGAAAACGGTGAAGGAAATGAGGAAACCGGTATGTCTTAGAACCAAAAATTACAGTACAGTACACTCTCTCACACAGAGAGGCCTGTGTCCCAGCAGTGGGAACATTAATAGGCTGATTATGATGGTTAAATAGTTCATTCAACTTTTTTTTTAATAAAAATTATAAAAATGTTTGCCTAAAATAAGATTTTGTTTTTGTTAATAGTTGTCTAAATATTAATTTATTGATTATGGGATTGTTGCTTCAGAAATTGTAATTTTTACTTAAACAATCTGATTATAAAATTAATAGCAAAAAAAAAATTGCATAGCTTTCTAATAGGATCTGCTAATTAAAACAAACTCACCAAACAAATTAAAAGCATAGGCTTTCTTCCATATGCATCTGAGAGGCTTCCCACTATTGGACTGGTCAGAAATTGTAGGAAGCTATACATCGATCCAAGTGCTCCTCCGAATAAAACTGACGCGAAT
Organism: Conistra vaccinii; assembly: GCA_948150665.1. Classification (NCBI taxonomy): domain Eukaryota; kingdom Metazoa; phylum Arthropoda; class Insecta; order Lepidoptera; family Noctuidae; genus Conistra; species Conistra vaccinii. The sequence continues at coordinate 8,553,962 of OX411323.1, read as the reverse complement.
TGATCCGGAGCTCCTGTGAATTTCTGGAAACCCTGCACTGCTCTTAATAAAGAAGCATACAAACTGTCCCCTTGGCCTTCTTCTCTGTTATAATAATCCAGCAGCGAAGGCAAAAGCGGTAGAATCATCGTAAAAGCCAACAAATCCAAAAGTAATGACACGAATATCAGTGCGATAGTTTTCGTATTTCCTTTCGTATTTTTAATCTCCACAGTGTTGATGTCATTTTTAATCAGGTCGTCTTTATCCACTCCATTTCCAATTCTTTTTCTGACATCTCCATTCCCTTGCTGGTAGTTCTAAAACACATTTAATTTTTGTAAGTAAATTTTTACTGAACCCACTGTAATACAATCGAAGATGATAATTTTATTATGTTTTGTATATGAAACCCTTTATACCATTTTTCATTAAATACAAAATACACCACTGGTAAAAACTTTAACCGAAAAGCAACAAGCCATCTAGCTAAAATAACAATTTCGGACTGCGGCAAAGATAAAAATTCTCACAAACTTTCACTTTTCTGAACAAGTTGTTGTCTTACATACATTATACTCCGACCATGTAAAGCATTAATTCTATTAGCGTGCAAGTTGTACGTCGATCAACTACTTTCGAAATTAGTCGTATAGTTTTGACATTTATCCATCATCAATATGACATGCAGGATGACAGTTTTAACACGATAAACAGTGTGCTCAATATATTTTATTAGTTTATAGATTAGTTTGTGTTTGTATAACAAGTCCATGGTTTTAGTTAGTTATCTAATCTGTGGTTTTAGTTATGTTCGGATATTTATTTTAGTGATTGAATTTTTATTTTTTAATTAGTGTATGTTGTTTTTTATGTTTAGTAGTATGAAATAATCTTTATCTTCATCACTACATAGTATAAAACAAAGTCGCTTCCCGTCTGTCTGTCCCTATAACTACGCATCGGATAAATTAAAACTATGCATCGGATAAAAAAAACCGCATCAAACGGTTGTTTTAAATAGATTGAGTGATTCAAGAGGAAGGTTTATATGTATAATACTATAATACTTAAATATTATAGTATAGAAAAGAGTCCACGCGGGCGAAGACGCTCGCAGCATCTCGTATATATGGGCGCCAAACCATTATTTGATTTTAATTTTAAGCTTGTTTTCATTATTTAGTACTTAATCTGACTTTCATGTTATTTATTGAATTAATACTTGTATTTCCGGTAGGATTGATAAAAGTTTCTGTTATGTTACCTACTTCCTTTTGATTTATTTAAAATATTGTGGTTTCCGGTCGAATTTATAAAAGTTTAAATTATGTTACGTACTTCCTTTTGATTTATTTAAAATATTGTAGTTTCCGGTTGAATTTGTATAAAGTTTCTTTTCTTATACTTCCGTTTGATTTATTTGAAATATTGTGTTTCCGGTTTACTTTATTTTAAGTTTCTATGTTAGTTTAAAGGATTTATTTTGACATCCGCTTGAATTATTTTAAATGTATAGAGTTAATATTATTCAGGATATATCTTGACATCCGCTTGCTATTTTAAATGTAATTTCCTTTAAAGTTTATATTATTATGGACTTATTTTGACTCGCATATCCGCTTGATTTATTTATATTCTTTCTGGCGGTAAAGTTTCGCGGTTAAGGTTCGCGGTTAAGTTTGGCGGTAAACTTTAGCGGTAATTTTGTGTCATAAATACTGTTGTAATACGAATGGAAAGACATTCTTTGTGTGTTGCTCTTGGAATAAACACCCTGAGTTGAAGTAAAGTATTTTCTTTGTACTCTCTTAAATATTTTCCTATTTGTGTGATATATTGGTGCAACCTATGTGTGACTCCGGCGACGACGGCCATGATGCGCCGACAGCAGCGGTGGGATCCACCTCGCCCCTACTGAGGACTTCTGGATTCCGGGTACGAAAACCAGTGCCGACTGCCAGACCCAACTTTCTCCATGGAGCAAGTGATGAGTCTGGTGACATCAATCACGAAGCAAGCCTCATCGAGCGCCGTAGCCGCAGCGCTGTCCGCTACTCCAGCGCCTTCATGGGATCGTGGCAATTTCTACGTACCGCCATCCGATCCCGATGTGCGCTCACACGACATCAGGGACTGGTGTGCCAATGTTGACCAGACCATTGCAACTATTGGCATATCACCGCATGAAGCTCGCATGAAGGCAATACTGCAGCTGAAAGGAAGATCCAAAGACTTGGGCTGATACGTGGTCCCTTCAATCGACCACGTTCAGCAAGTTAAGAAAGACCTGATCCAGACGTTCGGCGAAGAGTTCCGGTATGCTGACGACGTCCAGCGGTAGCGCGACTGCACGTCGGAACAGGCGAGCAGTTACGCGGACTACGCAACCACGGGATGGACGCTGTTTAAGAGAGTGCGGCCCGAAGCTCCGGACACCGAGGTAATTGATGCTCTTATCACAGGTCTACCCTGTTTTTTTTTTAAATGTGAACTGTTATGTAATACGCCTGACTCTTTGCCCAAATTAGTCTCCGTTATCAGAATTCGGATTCGTGTTGGTTCAGGCACAAAGAAAACGGTAAAATGACCGTTAGCGTGCCGTATTTTTGAAAATAAAAAATAATAAAATTCGAGGGTAGGACAGAAAAATAAGTTTTTTTTGTGGATTTAGCATTCTTATCCCTTTCGTGGGGTTTATAAAAGGGTGATAAAATTTGGTTATTTTTGAGCTCAGACGCACCGTTTCTGAGATATTTGCGAAATACCCTGCAAAAGTTTTCATAACGTTTTTTGTGTAGCTTACCAATTCTAACCCATTTTTTTATTTCTGTTTTATGAACCATGGCACGGGATCAAAGCACTAGCTCGCGGCGCCTGTCAACCCCAATTGGGGGTTGAGTCTACGCGAGAAGCTGAAACGAGATCAATAGCGTCTCGCAGCTATGCTGTGGAGACTGGACGAGAGGCAGTACCAGGTTCTTCGGGAGTTCCAAATGGAGCAGAAGATCTGCGACATCTCCATTATCGTGCCAAGCAGCCCCACAGCAGTCAGCGAAGCCCTTCGTTTGCTTCATGTGTGGGAAAAAAAGGACATATCGCGGCCCGGTGCATGAGCATGCAGTGGCTCTCAATCGGTCAGGTAAAACGTATTATGTTGTGGAGCTTAATAAACAGTGGCACACTGCTGTTCGAGATTTACAGTTGACTATTAATTCTACCGTTTTTAAAAGTACGGGAAGATCTCCTATGGAGGATTCACTAATGTTTGCCATAATTTAAAATGCCATAATTTTATATGCCATACTTGTATTTGCCATAATTTCATTAGAAATAACGCTTCAGTTGCCATAATCAGGAAATGATATAAAATCATTTTCACTCATTTCATTGGTCATAATCGATCAAGACTCATAATAATTTTAATCCATAAATACATTTGCTATATTTTTCATTTTCAATTATGTCGTTTTTCATAACATTTATTCATATTCATTTGCCAATACTAGCTGGCAAACAATGCTGGTTCAGTATGTACCATGCATGCTTGCTTTGCAAAGGAGGAAATCTAGCACTCGGCGGTCGCTGCCGCGGCACGCTCGCTACGCACGCTCGCCTTCGCGCGTTGTGTGGTCAGTTCTAACCTAACCTACTCGTTTCGAATTTGACAAACTGCTTATTGTCTAAAGATTGTTTGCTGTAATTATATCATTTGATTACAGACCAAATGCCTTAATGACATTTTTTTTCTACAAAACAATAAACGTTTCTAAATTATGTTAAAATGTTGCATAGGTCAAGTATCGATTATGGAATGTTACTTATAGAATTTATTGCTTGTGACACATGCTATTATGGAACTAATATTGGTGCTAATAAAAGTTATGACTAATAAGTTGATATGGCAAGCGTTATTAGTATAAATGATAATAGTGCAAATAAATATTATGAGAGGGGACGATTTTGGAAAACAATAATAGTACAAATAATGTTATGTAACACAAGACAATACCCCTATGGAGTTGTTGTTTGGGAAAAATTGTTCACCACCAGGTATTAAGCTCTTACAAATCGATGATGACGAACCAATTGAAGATTTTAATACTGTTAGATCATTATGTAAATTATTCATGTTTTTTTGAGACCAGCACCTCTGGCTCAAAATTATCCATATATAGATGACAATGATAATGAACCGACCGTATGGGCGGATGATTTGTAAATTATCTTAGCTACTCCACCTTCCTCCCTATTACACTGGCTGGCCACCATGTGTATCCTTTTTCCTGGTCTTAGGGCTATATCCCAGGCGGGTGATGCCATGTGATATGGCTAGATCCAAGGCGGGTGATGCCGTGTTAGGAGGCTATATCCCAGGCGGGTGATGCCATGTGATATGGCTAGATCCAAGGCGGGTGATGCCGTGTTAGGGGGTTAGCTACTCCACCTTCCTCCCTATTACACTGGCTGGCCACCATGTGTATCCTTTTTCCTGGTCTTAGGGCTATATCCCAGGCGGGTGATGCCATGTGATATGGCTAGATCCAAGGCGGGTGATGCCGTGTTAGGAGGCTATATCCCAGGCGGGTGATGCCATGTGATATGGCTAGATCCAAGGCGGGTGATGCCGTGTTAGGGGGCTATATCCCAGGCGGGTGATGCCATGAAATATGGCTAGATCCAAGGCGGGTGATGCCGTGTTAGGGGGTTAGCTACTCCACCTTCCTCCCTATTACACTGGCTGGCCACCATGTGTATCCTTTTTCCTGGTCTTAGGGCTATATCCCAGGCGGGTGATGCCATGTGATATGGCTAGATCCAAGGCGGGTGATGCCGTGTTAGGGGGCTATATCCCAGGCGAGTGATGTCATGTGATATGACTAGATCCAAGGCGGTGATGCCGTGTTATTTTGGCTAAGCTCGAAGTGAGTGATGCCGTTTTGATGTAAAATGTTTTACAGCGCAGAGAGCGCGCTGGATCAGAATGGCCGTATGGGCGCCAAACCATTATTTGATTTTAATTTTAAGCTTGTTTTCATTATTTAGTACTTAATCTGACTTTCATGTTATTTATTGAATTAATACTTGTATTTCCGGTAGGATTGATAAAAGTTTCTGTTATGTTACCTACTTCCTTTTGATTTATTTAAAATATTGTGGTTTCCGGTCGAATTTATAAAAGTTTAAATTATGTTACGTACTTCCTTTTGATTTATTTAAAATATTGTAGTTTCCGGTTGAATTTGTATAAAGTTTCTTTTCTTATACTTCCGTTTGATTTATTTGAAATATTGTGTTTCCGGTTTACTTTATTTTAAGTTTCTATGTTAGTTTAAAGGATTTATTTTGACATCCGCTTGAATTATTTTAAATGTATAGAGTTAATATTATTCAGGATATATCTTGACATCCGCTTGCTATTTTAAATGTAATTTCCTTTAAAGTTTATATTATTATGGACTTATTTTGACTCGCATATCCGCTTGATTTATTTATATTCTTTCTGGCGGTAAAGTTTCGCGGTTAAGGTTCGCGGTTAAGTTTGGCGGTAAACTTTAGCGGTAATTTTGTGTCATAAATACTGTTGTAATACGAATGGAAAGACATTCTTTGTGTGTTGCTCTTGGAATAAACACCCTGAGTTGAAGTAAAGTATTTTCTTTGTACTCTCTTAAATATTTTCCTATTTGTGTGATATATTGGTGCAACCTATGTGTGACTCCGGCGACGACGGCCATGATGCGCCGACATATACATATAATTCTTCTGTACGTGATTTAGTTACCTAACTCCTAAACTATGTTTTTTGTGTATTATTTGAGTGGGTTGCTGGATGGTTTGAAAGTACGCGCTATACGAGCAACGTCGACCAACTAGGTCCGCTAGTCTATAAATACAGGGTGGCAGAGACATCGACGCGAAACAGTAGAATCCAGTTTGTCCCTGTCTGTCTCTTTTTTTGCTAGCGCACATCTCCAGAACTACAGAACGGATTTTCATGTAGTTTTCACAGGTAGACGGAGATTAATTTGGAGCAGACTATAGGCTTTCAAGAAAATCGGATGTTGCAAAAAAAAAATATCATCATACAAGACGGTAACTGTTCACGAGTTCACGATTCACGACACGTTGTGCACAACATATCCGCTCATACGTCAAGCGCGCGTGCGCGCGATCTTCCGGACATGTCAAACTCTTCGTGGGTGGTCCCGAGACCCCCCACGAAGCCTGCCACTTGAGATTAGAACGACTATATCTCTAAAGTTTCGTATGGGAGCTATTTATAATACTTACGTAGTTGGAATCGGTATAAAATAAGCTAACACAATAAAACTAGATAACTAAATGTTATTTTCCTATTATATTCTTAATTTTAATGTAAAGTCACGAGGAGGGGGCTTTTTCCCCATTACCGTAAAGAAAAAAATAATTGAAAAATATTGAAAATATTTTTATCAATTATTATTATTTTTTTAAATTGATATTATTGAATTGAATTATTGTCAAATGTCATTCATGTCATGTTTTATGTCATCGATGGTTTATAGATTAAATACTTATATCTTGAACACGCAATAAGCACAGATTATTAATACAAATAATAGTAAAATAGAGGTGAATTTGCTTTGGTACTCATTGAGTACCGGCTACGTAGTAAGAAGATTTTGACGTAGTGCTCCAAAAAGTCATAGCCATAGTCCTAATCCTAATAAAGTGGGTGATAGACATGCGCACTTAAAGACCGCGGTTTTTAATTGCGTTAACTTACTCGGCTCGCCGTCGTCGTCGGTGACACACGTGAAGCTTTCTCACACTGTATCGCGATGTTATCGAATTTTCTGAACCAAACTAAACATACATTACACAAACGACGAAACAAAATGCTGGCTCGCGACTCGCGGCGATGACAGACATATGAAACTACGAACCAAGGCCGGCTACGAGCAAAATTTCAAACCTGTTGGATCGCTCCGGCGTACTTACTCGGTGGTTTTAAAGTGCGTGTACTTACTATGAGGGCGCGAAGTTTAGTTCGCGATAACGCGACAATGTAACCCCAACATTATAGAAAGTCTTTTTTGGTTCTGAAAATTACTAATAATCAAGCTGTGCTGTCAACAAAGAGACAAAAGACCAGTGTTCAAACTGAAAAATATAATATTTTTAAAATCCGACGCCATTTTGCGAAGACGTATTTTTGCATCGGCTTCAGTAAACTGTGAAGTTTATTATTTGGCTCTAAAAGTAACGAATAAACAGAATAATATGGGTGAAGACAAAGGTACGTAAATTATTTGATTTATTTCCCGTATAATATAAGTTTAATGATCTAAAATTAACCGTATTACCTTGCTTGCAGACCGCCGACGCAGGTCTCGTTCAAGGGAGAGGCGGCGTTCTAGGTCTCGTTCTAGGGAACGTCGTGAGAAGCCTGCGAGGAGAAGCAGATCTAGGTCACAGAGCAAAAGATCCCGCAGACGCAAGCCTTCTCTGTACTGGGATGTCCCGCCACCGGGATTTGAGCATATCACTCCGCTACAATATAAAGCCATGCAAGCTGCTGGACAAATACCAGCCAATATCGTCGCAGATACACCACAAGCAGCTGTACCAGTCGTAGGTTCCACGATAACTCGTCAAGCACGAAGATTGTATGTGGGCAATATACCGTTCGGCGTCACAGAAGAGGAAACCATGGAGTTCTTCAATCAACAGATGCATCTCTCGGGCTTGGCACAAGCTGCAGGAAATCCTGTGTTGGCTTGCCAAATTAACTTGGACAAAAACTTTGCATTCCTTGAATTTAGATCTATAGATGAGACTACACAAGCTATGGCTTTTGATGGTATCAACTTCAAAGGGCAGAGCTTAAAGATTCGACGGCCGCACGACTATCAACCCATGCCTGGCACTGAAAATCCAGCTATTAATGTGCCGGGTGAGTTATAATTTAGTTCTGATAACATTTTCCTTATCCCTTTTAGATTATAAACATGTGGTTGTTATGAATTAAAATATTTATGCTTTTGGGTATTTTTATAACTCAAAAGCAATCCAATGTCCAATGCTTATAATAATAGGGTTACCATCACCAAATTTTAAAAACCAGGATTAGAAGGTGAAAATACCAGGACATTTTGGATTAAAAACAGGACGCAGTATAAGAGCAGTAGTAGTTAATAACACACGCAATAAAAACAGGTTCAATGAAACTCAATTTTCCCGCACTAGAGCTCTCTATCTATCCGTAAGATAGAGAGAGTTCTAGTGTGCTAAAATAGTAATGAGAAAGAGAAGCTGAGTGCATAATAAACAAGGTTGAAGGCGTGAAATTTAATAAACAGTGCTGTACCAGGATGCTTTAAAAATCCAGGACATTGCTTAAAAACTATCCAGAACACCCTAGGACATCCCAAAATACAGGACATGTCCTGGGAAAACAGCACATTTGGCAAACCTCATTAATTGCATGATAAAAAATCTTTATTAGTCTTAAATTGTTTGTGTTTACAATAATTATGATTATTTGCTTTCAGCTGGTGTGATTAGCACAGTAGTTCCAGATTCCCCACACAAAATATTTATTGGCGGTTTGCCCAATTATCTAAATGAGGACCAAGTAAGTTGCTGCTATCTGATAATTAGTGTAAAATATATGTCTGTGACACATTGATTGGTTACAAATGTTAAATAGGATTACTGCACAATATTAGTACCATTTCTAAGTCTTATATCAAATCAATGTTTCATAGTATTTTGTGATACATATTCATATTTAATCCTCATGAAAAGACTTACAGGATTTAATAAAATCAACTAAGGCTGATATTTATAAATATTCAAAGTGCCTGTATTTTATGCAGCTTGTTTGTGCTTTTATATATTTTATGTTTATCAGCCTTATGGTGTATAATTATTATATTCAATGATGGAAATTTCAAATGTCTGGGATATTGGATTTATATGTCCCTTATGACATTTGAAATTTCCACCATTGATATTATTACACTTCAAGCATTGAAATTAATCACGTAAGTACACCATGAATTCATGAGTGTATAATTTCCCAATGAAGGTATAAATTATATTCGTCTGTTCATACTGATTATACAAAATTATGTTTTGCAGGTCTATACTGCGACTGCCTCTTGTATTCTTACACACAGATTCTTAGGATTTCTATTGTCAAGTGAACTAGATCAACACAACCCTCCTTTCCTTTGTAATTCTTTTGAACCCAAATTATTTTTAGCACTGGTCTATAGACATGAAGCATATAGTATTGATATTTTCGATATCACTTTGGGGTAACGAAAAAAAAAAAGACAAACAATGTAAGTCATTCATAGCAATAATAATGAACAAGCTACCCATGTATATTGCACACATGACTGTAGATGTTCCCATTAGGAGATAGTATTAGGTGCCGCAGCCATTTCAGGGCGAGATTCAACAGTTGACAGGGCTACGGTGGAGCCAGCAGTGAGCCGCGTTATGTTTTGGTCAGTTTCAGGTATTTTCACAGGTACCCTAGCGGGATGAGCGTGCGCTTCACGCTCGATATATTCTGAAACAACTCACTGATATAGTTTGCTTTCTGCCCCTCCCTAGCTTAGATTTGGCACATTCGCGGCCCGCGTGTCACTGTTGTCTCTCATTCTCACCTATACGTCTTGTACTTGAATGAGACGTCGGCACTTCAAGGCAAGTCTCCTCCATTCACATCTGATTCTAACATGCGGCTAGACACAGGTCAGATAACATTCATTTAATATTTGCTGCCTTTTGCCTAGCAAATGTAACGGGAACACTAAAAAATTGTGTGTAATGAATGTACAACTGCATAATAGACCAATCATGTACCTAAATATTTATTCAGTGTAATTCAAACCTTATAGAAACAACTCACTTTCTGATTAAATAATGTGTGAAACAGGTAAAAGAATTGCTGATGTCATTTGGACAACTACGAGCTTTCAATTTGGTGAAGGACTCATCAACTGGACTGAGCAAGGGCTATGCCTTTGCTGAATATGTTGATATTTCAATGACTGATCAGGTAAATATGCATGTATAAATAATATTCATAACTGATGAATATAACACCACCCATAATTAACTGTAATTTTTTTTTATAGGCTATAGCAGGTCTTAATGGAATGCAACTGGGTGACAAGAAACTCATTGTTCAACGAGCCAGTATTGGAGCTAAGAACTCAACTTTAGGTACAGTATGATTACCAACTCGTGACATGCTACCATGTGAAGATGATGTTTACTGATGTTTTAAAATATTTGTAGCAATGACCGGAGCGGCGCCGGTGCAGCTTCAAGTGGCGGGTCTGACGCTGGCGGGAGCCGGGCCGCCTACAGAAGTGTTGTGTCTCCTCAACATGGTCACTCCCGACGAACTGCGCGACGAAGAGGAGTATGAGGACATCCTCGAAGATATCAAGTTAGTGTTCTGTTTCTATATTTAAATTCGATATAGGTGGTTTAAAATTGGCAGTGTATAGAGTGCCACCAGTGGCACTCTATCCCTATCGGATAAAGTGCCACTACAGGCACCCTAGTAACACCGCCTCGGCCCGGCCAAAGTGCCGCAAGCATTGGATTGTCATTGTCACTGTCACTAAGTCACGTCACTTGGTATTTTGTTTGATTGTCGAGGTTAAATCGCTGTAAAACACCACATTCCCAAAACATTACATTCTCTTGTGCCTAAACGGACCCTGGCACTTCGCCGGCCGCTACCGCGGCACCGCTCGCTACGCTCGCTCGACTCGTGCGTTGTGTGGTCACAGTTCTAACCTAACCTAACCTAAATAACAAGTGACAGTGAAAATGCAACGCTCACGGCACCCTAGCCGGGCCGAGGCAGTGACACTAGAGTGCCACAAGAAACTCGCGGCACTCTATACACTTCGTTTAAAATTTACTTGTCCTTCTTGCTTTCAAACAAAAAATTTAGGTAGGATATATTGTTTATTGGTAGTTGACTTTAACTAATGCCGCATGTTTTATTTTTACAGAGAGGAATGCAACAAATATGGCTGTGTACGCAGTATAGAAATCCCAAGACCAATAGAGGGAGTTGAAGTACCTGGATGTGGAAAAGTATGTTTGTTTAAAATATTTTGAAATGTTTTTTTCAACATAGCCAGAACATAATATTAATTCTGTTTACCTTTGTCTACAGGTGTTTGTCGAGTTTAACAGTATCGCTGATTGCCAAAAGGCCCAGCAAACACTCACTGGACGCAAGTTCAGCAATCGTGTGGTTGTTACTTCTTACTTCGACCCTGACAAATATCATCGCAGAGAGTTCTAAGTTTTAAATTTATCTCGTCACAAGTAATTCCCTTTGTCTAATACAATCTCAAAAATGCAAAAAATGACATGTTCATATATCCATTCAACTCGATTGTATAATTAAAAGATAAAATAAATTATAATAATATCTAAAACGATTTTTTATTTTTAAAACATCCAAACAAAATTTAAGCAACTTAGTTTTTCATACAAATGCCTAAAGTAATAAAAAATATAATTAAATTAGGTGGTATCGTTTTCGTCTAAAACATTACTGGATACGAAATGGCTCTTTCTATACAGTAAATCATAAAAACTGTCTCGTTCGTTCGAAAAACTAAATGATCGTACACTAGATGCAATAAGCTTTATCTTAGTATAAAGTTACAATAATCTTACGAATAAACTTAAATCATAAGCAACTCAAACATCTTGCTGCATAGCTGGTTGGTATGTGTTCAATGAGCCGGTCTCTGAAGAAAGTACAAGCTTCCTCATGACGACATACAGAACGCCACCTACAAGCAGCATGCCGATGCCAGCCATTAAGCTAATCGCCCATGCAGGAACAGCGTTACCACCTGAAATTGAAAAAAATAAAACAATTTTTTTTTTAAATCGTAGCCTTGTGTGGTCAACGAGTGGTAACATTTTGACATCGATAACGCCGTAGCGGTAAAGGCGGTGTGTGGTGTGGCACATCACTTTTTACCCGACTGCGGCAGAGTTTGAAAGGAGAGTAATATATTTGGTTTGCAGTTAGCCGTACGCCCCTAAGGCGACACACCGACCGAACGATGGCCGTACGTCAAAGAAGATCAGAAAACAGACACATTTGAGTCGCTATATGCCCACATAGCGTGATGAATACGAGAAATCTACATTATTTTCTTGACTTTCTCCTGTTATGAACCGTGGATGCGTTAACAAATACAAACAGCTGGACCAACAACTATCTTATGGCCATACAATATAAGCATATGTATTTGTTCCGTCCGGAATCGAACCCTTGAAAATACGCAGCAAGCAATCGCTCAGCCACTGCCTGCATTTTACTTAGTTTTAATGATGGTCTGGCAGTTTAAGTAGTTGATGCGGCCTACCCAAATGTCCTTGTCCTTTCTTTGGTATTGTTCGTCGAGTTGAGCTCCACGATTATTGACAAATGCTTGCACTGACTGGACAGTTCCACTCAAATCTGTGTGGTTTTTTCCCCAAAAGACCATTTCAGACACTAATCATGGTTCTCATATGGCTTTACCAAGATTATGTCTGGAGTTTAAAAGAGACTGCAGCCTCTGAGTTTGTTTCGGCCTTTCTTCTCAGAGTAGTCAGTTAGGAAACGCCGACCTCATCTAGCATATTTTTAATATGATGTGTAAAAGTGATGATATTCTATTTACAGATTAACCACTCGCTTATGCAGCTGAGATCCATACGTGCCGTAGGCTCCTGTTGTAAAGCCTCAGTTAGTAGATATTGATTAGCAAAGCTTAAAAATCGAACTTACGGTAGTAAGTACGTGTCATAACACGCCTTCCTCGAAGAATTTTTCGCCTGGCTTCGGTTTCTTGAGTCAGAGTACTCAAAATAACTGGAAGAAGAATAAAATATTTAAAAGAAAACAAACAATGCATCATAATTAGAAGATCCTAGTTACTAGTTGGTAACTAGTACTACATGACATGTCTGCTGAGTACCTTGGCAGGGATCGCATCTGAAAAATGATTTTAAGTAGGTACATACTTCATCTAAGCCCTAAGCAATAGTTGAGTACTGCTAAAGGAAGTTCCTGAAATCAATATTTCTTACTCAACAAGCTAGGCTCAATAGTCAAGATCAGTGCTTAGAGTTTAATCAACCGTTATTTTGATTTTATACCTTTCTATTTTCACTTCACCTAAAGTAAATAACAGCTTATCTAGTAATTTTACAATATAAGCTATCCATAAGATAACAGCGGAAATCCGGTATGAATAAGTCATCACATTTTCTTAATAACTAGAAGACTTTCCATGTGCTTGGAGGCTCCAATGATTGTAAAACCTTTACAACAATGGGCTCTATTTCTAAAGGTACCAGAGGATGAAGCACTATGTAAGTACATATTGTTCTCAATCAATACCTACCTATACCTATATTTGTGTTTAGTAAGGTAGGTATACCCAAGTATAATTAATTATGCGCAAGCGAAACACATCTTCGGAACTAGGTTTGCACGTTTGGTATGTAACGACAGCTCACATATCCTACTAGTACTACAGTCAATCTTCCTAGCCTTTTCCCAACTATCTTGGGGTCGGCTTCCAGTCTAACCGGATGCAGCTGAATACCAGTATTTTAAATGGAGCGACTGGATCCTACCTACTAGCTACTACGTACTACCTACTTACAATACAGCACAGAAATCCCTATACGTAGACGTAGTATTATATTATCTGTGCCCTAGCTAGATACTTACTACGTAGGATTCCTAAGTGAATTTTGGTCATGGTTATCGCAATTGAAACAATCCATTTAGATAAACGATATTACAAAGAAAACCAAATGTTGTTTACAAAATAACTCACAGATCTTGTTTTACAGATATGAATTACACTCACCCAAAATAACAGCAAAGTAGAACCACAAAGACTTCTTTTGCGCCATTTTGAACACTTTACTTTGTAATTAGGACACTAGTTAGTAGCGAATTAGACAACACTTCGCAATAAAGCGAAACTGATGACACACTAAAACATAGGAGCATATAGGTGTGTTCCTCGGCGCGAGGCCCTTATCAGGCTTAGATAAGATAGCGCGATTCTGATTAGTAATGCGTACACACAGCAATCTTGTATCTACTGACAAACAGGTCCGAATACTAAAAAGTGTGAGTCAATATTTCTAGCTAAGGTCTGCTCCGTCACTTTTCTCAAGTATCCTAGATATAGCGGCCAGTAACTTTAACCTACTCTTAGGAGTAGGTAAGTTGAATTTTTCGGACTTAATTCATCAATCAACTCAGTCTATCGCAGTCCGCAGCTGGACATAGGTAGGTTCGTCTGCCGAGCACGGGGTCCTGTGTCCGATCCCCGGTCGGGCAATTTCTCAATAGCAGCCTGGATTTGTACAGGTACCTACACTTTCGCCTAATCCACGGCAAATACAGGCGTGATGCGTAGTTTTATATAGGTTGTCAAGCTGTTCCTAATTCATAAAGAGCGACGCACCCTGAGCGGTCAGCCCGGTAGAAACGACTGCACTATAAAGGTTAAAGCAGACCTAAGGGCCGAATTAAGGTCCGATTGGCCTTTCACCGGTGAAGGCAGGCCGGCTGCCAATCGGAACGCGAAACGCGCTCGATGTGTTTGATCGAGATGGTAAAATGAAACACGCACTAAGCCCTCTGGGCCGCACCGCACGCGCCGCATTCAAATTCTTCATATGAAGTTCTATGCAATCCCGCACACGGGTACCCGCGCCAAAGGCGATGACTGCGGTGCGGCCAGATCTGCGTTCACCTTAAGACGAAGTTAAATTATACTAAATGGCATTTTAAACCAGCGCGTTGACTAACAACAACTTTATTGAACAATAACTAAATCTAGTTACAAACATAAGCCTAACTTTGATTCTACATGTCATTAAAATCTATTCACTTTTCGGAGAAAATATTCTTCATATCAATGTCTGACAGAATTTTAGCAGTTACTGAATCTGGGCTTTGTGCAGTAACTTTGGCTTTGGCTGCTTCCAGTTGCCGATCGCTACCAACTACTGCCGCCGACTTTTCAATGAGTTCCTCTTCTGGCACCCTCTCAGATTTCAGTTTCTCATATTGTTGAATGAGCCTCTTGGTTTGAGTTTCTGTTTGACTGATCATACTTATTGCTCCCAAGCCGTGGCCCTTTGAGTGAAATTTCCTGTAAGTTAATAGAATCTTATTTAAATACACTCGAGAGCAATGAATCCGGGTCACTTAAAGAATGTTAAAAATCTCGGAAACTAAAAATGATAGGTTAATGCAATAAATTGTATTTAATAGACAATGTAATACTCCTTAAATGAAAGTAAAAAAAATATGAGTCACCATACATTTTATTAACACAAAATTACATAAAGAAAAAAACTGCTGATCTCTCCTTAAAACAAAAATAGGAAACATGAAATTTTTGAACTTTATTACGATTTTCTTGAATTTTAATACTTCGTATTGCCTCCTCGTGCTTCCATTACTGCGTTTACGCGGTTTGGCATGCTGTACACCAAGTTCCTTATACGATTTTGGGGAATATTCTCCCATTCCTCTGTGAGAGCAATTTTGAGCTCACGAAGCGTGATTGGGGGAGGGTTTCGTTGTTTTACGCATCTGCCTAGCTCGTCCCAAGCATGCTCGATCGGGTTGATATCCGGGCTGCGCGCTGGCCACTCCATACGAGTAATGTTCATCTCTTGAAGGTAGTCATTCACAATCCTACCTGTATGAGGTCGGGCATTGTCATGCATAAATATAGCATCCTCACCTAAATTGACCATAAATGGACCAACGTGATCATTGAGGATTTCTTCCACATATCTTACGCTAGTTAAAGAGCCGTTTTCTATGATCACCAGCTCTGTGCGACTTTCAGAAGAAATTCCGGCCCACACAAGTACAGACCCACCACCGTAGGCTACTTTTTCTTCGATGCATGCTTGCTTGAATCTTTCCCCTGGTCTTCGATACACTCTGTGTCTTCCATCGTGCTTGTAGAGCATAAATTTTTATTCGTCGGAGAACATAACTTTTGACCAATCTTCAATACTCCAATTTACGTGGCTCTGGGCATATCTTAGTCTTGAAATACGATGCCCACGCTCCAGTTTAGGGCCGTTTGCAGGTCTAAGGGGTTTTAAGTTATATTCAGCAAGCCGACGTCTTACTGTCCATGCACTTGGGTTACTTCCTCCGAGGCGTCGAAACTGATTTGTGAGTTCAGTTCCTGTGAGAAAGCGATTTCGAAGCATGGTGTTCACCAAGTATCGGTCTTCTCGTGCTGTGGTACACCTGGTTCTGCCCGTTCCTGGTCTGCGTAGGTTAGAACCAGTTTCTTCGTAACGTCGGAGAACTCTTTGTACTGTTGACAGCGACACACCGACAGTCCTGGCTGTATCGCGCTGACTCCGGCCGGTTTCCAGCATTGTAAGTATTCTGGTGCATTCTTCAGGCGTAAGCGACATAATTTCAGCTTGAATAATGAATATAGAGCACTATCAACATGGTTTATGTACCCACATAAATGACAGATTACAAACAAAAGCAAAACCAAATGCTGTAATTTCGTAGTTCCATCTTCGAAAGTGGCCCTTTTTCAAATTTGATTTTTTTATGATATAACTTTACAATAACTAAGAAGTTTTAATACCTTCATTTAAGGAGTATTACATTGTCTATTAAATACAATTTATTGCATTAACCTAGCATTTTTAGTTTCCGAGATTTTTAGGATTCTTTAAGTGACCCGGATTCATTGCTCTCGAGTGTATTATTAATATGCTGTGATTTCAGAAAAGATATTTTAATAATGTAGGTTTGATTCATATTGGAACCGTAAAATTTAGCGCAGATTCGGGCGGATGGCGCCGCAACGCGTCGCATTGCAAAAATCCTCCTTCATCACTTTCGTACATTTTCTATGAATCAGCGATTCAGCGCACATTACTGGCGGGCCGCACAGACTTTTTAGTATGAAAATGCATTGCCTTGCGGCCCGTTTCATTCGGCTGTAATGCGCGCTTGGCTTTATAAAACATTTACTTACGCTCTGACAGTATCTTCGGGATAAAGAATTTGTCTGATAGGTTTGATTTCAGGTTTAGGTTTGGCAAACTTAGGTTCTGCAAGAGGTGGGAAAGCTCTATACACATCAAACCACAGGGGCCTGTCATCAGCTCTCAGTGCTCCTTTTGTAAGTAGTCCCTCCACTCTGTAAATTTAGAAATTAATAAACATAACTTATAAGGTGCTGGTTAGGTTAGGTGGGCCTAACAACGTCTGTTTCTCTTTCTCTTCTGATATCTCTCCAATATACGTGTCTATGCTTGTGCCAGGGGTGATTTCACATCAATATTAACTCAGTTTACAGGTGGATATTCACAACTCCCTGGCTCAAACTCTCATTCAGCCCATTATAGATTACGCCGATGCCTGTTATTTGGATGCTACCGAGGAGCTTTTAAATAAACTTGAGCGTTTACAAAATATTTGTACCTATTCGTTTTGTTTTTAACCTTAAAAAGTATGATCACGTTTCTAACTTTCGCAAGATACTCAAGTGGCTCCCTATTCGACTTCGCAGGAACTCTCGCATTTTGTGTCTGCTATTTAACCTACTTCACAATCCTAAAACTCCATCCTATCTGCGGGAGCGCTTTTCCTACGCCCGTCCTTCTGATGTACCTTGCAGGTCGCATCTAAGAAACCTCCTTAAGTCCCCTCCCCACTCCACTGACTTCTACTCCTACTCCTTCACTGTGCACGCGGTGCGGTTGTGGAATTCACTTCCGCCCGACATCAGGGACTGCCAAACTGTCGCAGTATTTAAAAGAAGAGTGAAGGAACACTATCTTTCCACTATGTCATAGTTGCGTAGGTATTTATTTTGTATTTTTCTTTTTTTTGTTACATTTCAATTAACATCATCTTAGTGATATTTATTTTAGTAGTATGTATGTAAGTATGTATGTATGTAAGTATGTAAGTAAGTATTATCTCATAATATGTGTTTTATTTTATTAAGTAATGAATTGTTTTAATTTTATGTATTTTACTTTCTCTCTACTCTTACACACGGTGTCTACATCTCTTTGTATCCCCTGTCCTATCGCAGGTATGCTGGAAGAGATTTCTTTAGAAATAAGCATCACCTTTGTACGTATTTTTCTGTTCTTTTCTTCTTGTCTGTTGTTAAATGTGTGTACATAAATGGTTAAATAAATAAATAAATAAAATAAACTCTCGAGCTATCTCGCCATTCCATGTATAGGATAATTTGCTAGTTGTGAAGGGAGATGGCCCGCCGTATTCTTAGTTTCAATCAGAGGCGCACATGCTAAACAATATAAATAGTAATAAAATACTATTATGAACGAGGCTTTAGGGAGCTACTAAGTAGAAGCCAGTTCAATACCCAAGCTTTTGTTTTGCTAGATCCAGCTTGGAACGATATTCAGGTAAGTTAATTAAAAATGCATACATACTTTAGAAGAGTTTTATTGAATTAAAATAATTATTAAATTAAAAGCAAATACAGTTAAATTAAAAATCATTTTGCATAGCATGAAAAATTGTTCTCCGCAAGTTTTCCCAACCACTTTTCTTGGTCTCTGAAATTAATTTCTGTTGGAGTGTTTTAATATCATCTTCCAACTCTTCTGCTAATTTGTCAGTTTCAGCTTTATGGTCTGATTCCATTTGTTCACATCTAAAAGAAGAAGGAAAATATTAAAAACAAAATTTCAGTGACAGAGAAAACCATTGCAGTGACAGAGAAAATCAAACTTCTTGTTACTCTTCTAATTGTATCCATTAAGAGTTTTAGCTGCTACAATATCAGAGTGTGCCCAAGCAACACCTATCGATAAGAACTTAAAGTTTGACTTTAATTCCACATGAAAGGAAACTAATTACTGTTTTTTAAAGGAAGCATGAATATCTTTTAGTGCTTTTAGTTTTTGTTTATGAGCTGTGGTTGTCTGCTGCATGCACTTTACAACTGCTGCAGTTAAATGTTCCAACTTTTTCTCATTATCTTTCATTGCATTACAATCTGCTTCCAATTGTAGCATGACTTCTGATAGATTTTCAAGCAGGGTGTCACTTTTTTCTTTCCTGAAAATGATTAAGTAAGTATGTAGAATAATATGATATTAGTTACTTTACTTGTAATGTAGGTATTGTTTAGTTGTACGTATTTTTATGTTAGTATTTAATAGTAATCATTAAGGTAATCAAATAGGAATTGTAAGTTTACAAACCTTGTGTCTAGTTGATGGCTCATAACATCCAATATCTTTTGGCGTGATTCTTTACAAGCTTCTACATTGACCTCCAATTTCTTTTTCTTAGAATTCGTTTGATATTGCCCTATCAATTTGGCAATGCTCTCCTCTTCAGTCACATCATTTCTTTGACGTTTTTGATTTTTTTTATTGTTAGGAGAATCTTTAAGAAACTGTGATTCATTTAGTAATTCATTTATATCTACTGATAAATGTTTAGCTTTTCCTCCTTTTTTAGAAGTCATTATTGTTTACAGAAAAGTTGATTGAGAAAAACTAAGCTATCGAACGCACTAGAAATCAACTGGATTTCTCGGTTTCCCGCCAAATTATGCCTGGTTTGCCGCGTGAAAATTTGTATTCCATTTCCAAAATCAAATAAAAATTCAAAGACATTTAAAAATATTTTACCATAGCAAAGGGAAATAAGTTCTTACCGTGTGTAAATAGTTCCAATTCTTTCCAAGCGACTACTTGCCATTTTGGTTTATATTGATGGAATCTATTGTTTGATTGAATTGAATGTATCGTTACTATTGGAATTATCTGCTGCCAAGGCTAGAAATTTGATTAGTATTAGATGGTTATGTTAAATAGGACTTTAGGTTAGGTTTTTGTTTTTCTTTGAAATTGACATTAAATGATCAATTACTTGACATTGACAGCTACCGAACGAAACTTTCACATATGTCTATGCTTTCACGAGACTGCTGAGCGAGACTGCGACTTGTGAGTGACAGTCACTGACAACCACAGAACATATATACTCTACGAGAAGAAGGTCGACTTAGAACAAAAATAGGAAAGACATTTTTGCTGTACGCCATCTAGTGGTAGCCCACTACTGTGAAGGACGTGAATAGGGCGGGAAATTCGAAATATCTAAAATGAATTTTTCTTTCTGGTTGTGCAATAGAAATGAATGTTATGTCAAATTAACAATTTTAAAATGAAAAAAATAATGACATGTACTATTTACATGACATTATTTCTTTCATTTTAAAATTGTTTGGTAATGCTAATTTGACATAACATTCATTTCTATTGCACAACCAGAAAGAAAAATGTATTCTCGTTCATTTCCTACTTTGCTTTACAAAACATTAGCAAATTAAACTCAGGAATTATAATAATTTTCTTTATTTAAATACTTTTTTAAATATATAAAAGAAAAACATAAAAACATTTAATTTTAGTGCTGTCATATTAGTTTATTTTGCTATCATATTAGGTTATTAGTGACGGTCTGTTTCAATTCCTCCTGATAACTTAACTAACACGTAAATTAATTTGACAGCACTTAAATTCTAGCCATCCCTTTCTTATAATTAGTAGTATTAGTTATAAGACCGGGTAAATTAGGTCTGAACCCTGCACTAAATCCTAACTGCGATATTTTTCTTAATTGTTTTTGAACAGCTCTTCAACTAATATAAAAAAATAAACATTTTCAAGGGTCGCATTAAGTTAAAAAAAAAATGCGATTTTGTGAATAAAAACAGAAGCAAAATAGTTAACAGAAATTTTTTGCTTGCATTATGTAAAACATTGTTAAAACATAATTATATTATTTCAGAATAAAACACATACTACACGGTCGCCAACTGCGTCCCGACAGAGGTAACTTTGGCGGTTTACAACCGTGTAGATGATGGTTTACGACCAAACGTTGAACTACTTTGCCGGTCGCCAACCAGGGTCACCTCTGTCGGGGATGCGGTTGGCGACCGTGTAGCAGGCGTTTTAAACATTTTCCTAGACATTTAAATAAAAATAATGTTACGAAATATTTGAATTGTACTTCTATCAATAATGCTAACAGCGTTTTTTTTTGCATTACATACCATCATACATAATCAGCCTATAATGTTCCCACTGCTGGGACACAGGTCTCCTCTCAGTGAGAGGGTGTGGGCCGTAATCCACCACGCAGGACCAGTGCGGGTTGGTAGATGTCACATGTCTTCGAATTTTTAGTTCTAAGTCATGCTGCCCTCACGATGTTTTCCTTCACCATTTTGAAAGCAGTGGTGATGAAATAATTTACACAAAGTAAAGTACGAGTTGTACGTCCTAGGTTCGAAGCGAGACGGGGTTCCAACCTACGAACTTACAACTCGTAAGTTGCGGCCGAAACCACTGCGCACCACTGCTCCTCTACTGCTGCTTTTTGCAAATAACCTAATTAAATATTTTAATTTAGTATCCAACAAAATAAAACATATTGTACTAGCACAAGATATTATTAAAAGTTTTTTGATAGATAATTATGTGAGATAGCGCCTATAATTCCTGAACCGCTATTGAAAACAAACTTTGATACCTTGCGCTAATACAAGATGTTTACTTTTGTTGGATAGCGTATTAAAATATTTAATTAAGTAGGTACTTAATTTAATGCAAAAACAAACTGCTGTTAACATTTTTGCTTGAAGTACAATAAAAAAAAAAAATTCGAACAAGAAAATCAACACCAATATTATTTTTATTTGTTTTAGAATGTCCATTTTTCTTTTTAACGCAGCTTTCGAAGCGTCCTCTGAGAACTGACGATTTTTTAATGCAGTGTCTCTTTACTCAAATGTATGAAATAATTTCTATAAAATAATTGACATTTTTTCCCAATGTGCTGGACAAGCCTTTAAAAACTCATTATCAACTGATTCTTTAATTTTTTGTATTACTATTTAAGTACATGCTTTTCATGTCCTATTTCTTTAAACATTCTGTTTACCACCGAAGCACAGGATTCCACATAATTTATAACATTTAAATGAGGATACTTTAAGCTCTGCTTTTCGGAATTGTATTCTTTAAATTGTATGAATAAATGTTCAACTAAACATTTTTCCTTGGAAATTAAAATGTTATCGCAGCTTGTGCAAGTACAATCAAGTCTTTTAATTAAAAATCCACAAACATATGCACATGCCTGAGCTTCATCACGTGATGGTGCAGCATTACACAAATTTTTCAAGTTCCTCAGAGAATTCTAAGGAATATGAACAATTCTGCAAAGTTGAAATTGTATTTGTGTATATGTTCGTGGATTTGGTCAATAACTCTTTGTAGTTATTAATTTATTGTTTCGCAGTAATCGTTTTCACAATTTCCTGTGCTTAGGTGAGCTAGATTGCTCAAGATAGAAGTTTTTAAGGCTGCAACAAATTGTCCAGCAGTGGGATTGCAGTTTGCACCGCAATTACCCCGAATGCAGCCAAACAGGTTTTCTAGTGGGTCCTGCTGTAGTCTGCGAGTGGCAAGACTTTGAATAATTGAATGCTTATTGCGGAGTTTATTCCATAAAAGTTCAACTACATTCAGGGTCCACACCCATCCTTCTTTTGAAGGTGGTGTGCGTGTGCAGTCTACAAAAGTTAAAGTATTAAAAAATAACTTAATTTCCTTAAATAACTGAAGATGCGGTGTGGTCGACTTTAAATTTGTCGCATGCATTTTCCCGCGGTGCAAATCTGAGCAGTCGCTGTTGACAGAATCAAATAGTTCGTCCATATTTGAAATGGCACCTGCAGTTACAGCTGCTTCTGAAGTCAGTGTTCCTGAAAATGTAAATAAACATGTATTACTTTATTGTTTAGCAAATAATAAAAGCCGGCAAGTGCCAGTCGGACTCGCACACGAAGGGTTCCGTACCACCATACAATATTTATCAAATAAATGAAAATACTCAACGAAGACTGTTATTATTTTACATCCTAAATTTAAAAAAGCGCAAAAACGAACTTTTATTTTGATAATGTTACTGTGAATTACAAAGTTTATTTATTGCAGTTGCAGAAAATCACCAATATTTAAATAAAATACCTTATGAATCGGCGTTTTTAGTATTTGTTGAATATAAACAGTATTTATGATACATGATCTACAGAAGTTTTAAATTCCTAACTTGTTTATTTGTTGAGATAGAGCTCGTACAAAAATGGTCTAAAACTGACACCATTAACGGGCCCCTATTTCTTCATTTTTGAAGATTAAAAAAAACCAAAAATATTTGTTTTCTACTCGATGAGCTCTAGACACCCCACATGTTAAGGAATAATATTAATAGAGTATTATTTTTCAAAATCACAAGTTTATTTTAGTATAGACCCCCTTTTAATTATAAAATTTATAAAAAAATTACTATTTGTGGTTACAGCTGCAATAGAAATACATAATCTGTGAAGTTTTCAACTGTCTGACTGTGTGTGCGTCTGACGGATGAACAGATGGACAGCGGAGGCTTAGTAACAGGGTTCTGTTAATAGATTGAAATAATATTTTTAAAACATATGTACCTTCTGAATTTTTTGCCAGCATCCCAGCAGCAACTGTATGGCTCAAGGTTTATGCCGTCAATTTAACCTTCATTTTTTGCTTGCTGTTAGGATTGAGGTGTTCCAATCTTAAGCCAGGGGCAAAAACAAAATTGGGGTTCTGATAGTCCAGTTCACAAAAAGTGTTTATATGGCTCCATTTTGCAACACCTAAAATAAACAAGTTTATGTAATATATGCATAGCAAATAAAATGTACTAGGTATATAATATCATTATTATCTACTAAATGAGAACACTTCTTAGTTCTATAATATTCTTAGTTCTTACCTATTCCACTTTTGTTGTTTGATGTTATTTGTGTAGTGCATTGAATGTCATATTTCATAAATAAATTTCTGAAATATTTTAGAAGATGGCGGGTCATACATACTGATAATCTCTATATTATCAGTAGTAATGGAGGGTTTTTCTACAGTGGAACCCAAGATGGACAAAGCTCGTCGATTTACCCCATCCATATCGCAAACTGTTGCCGCAATGCCTTAGCATTGCGGCCCACCTCACGACATTCACGTATTATCTGAAAAAAAAAAGACAATTAATACAATAACACATGATTATTTTATTTATTTTGTGGAACATGTCTTGGGTTATGTTTTGTTTAAATCCAGTTAGTAAAATTGTTATTTAAAATCTATATGTTTCAAATTACATCTTCTAAACACGTTATCTGTCTGTACACAGATAACGTGTTTAGAAGATGTAATTTAGTACTTAAGAAAGATAACAGTACAATTATAATAGAGTTCTGCATAGTAAGCAGTAAAATTATAGTATTTTGCATTGCTTTGATAACATTACCTCTTTTAGCAAGACTGCTACTCGGTCAGCTGTTACATACTCGCTTGATAAGTAATAAGCTATAGGCTGCTTCATCTTTTTTCGAATGCCAGCTAACATGAATACTAGCACATGTGATGCTAATTATGGCGATTTGCCTTGAAGTCCATGGTCTTGGAATCCTTCTATTATATCTGTCTTTCGGTTATACATTCTATTTTTTCTTATTGACATTTCATCAAACATGATAATGTATTCATTGTCGGATGCAGCTTGAAGTTTTGCTGTTCTTTTTAAAACAGAGAAAATACATTTATTGACTCCCACTTCGAGGGAAAATTGACTCAAAAGATTTAAAGTTGATTGAGCTGGTAGACAAAACAATCTTCTCATCAGTCTATAGCATGTTCGTGATCTTTTATACAACCTCAGAGCTATAATTTTTTCATCAGTAATCCATCTTCTTCCTTTGTTTTTTTTTTTTAAGTTTTTAACCTGTGATTGCAGCAACAAGGCAAATGTAGGAGTTAATTTTTTCATCAAAATTTCAATTGACTCAATTTAATAATTCTTCTGGTATATTCTTTCTTTTTAATTTTTTTATTCTATTTCGCAATTGGCAAATATGTTTTAAAAGTTTTCTGCATTTTGCCAACAAATATTTTTCTTTTGGAGTTTTAGGTTGCCTTACATTTGTTGGTGTCTGAGATGGAGGGTTAATTTCACTCAGCACTTTATTTTCTTCTAATGAAGCATGCATCACATGCGAAGTCCCAGGTAGAGGTTCAAGTGTTTTAAGTTTGGTACTGGTTATGGTTTCAAAACTTGCACTTGACAATATGATGCACTTGGTTGAGGTTCAGTCTGAAATTTTAATAAAAATATTGTGTAGTCACTATATACAAAAAATAAAATTGAAGTGTCTGTTTGTAATGTAAAAATAACATACACACTCTTAATACACAAACACAATCATTCACTCCATCTGCTGTGTTAACAATCAGTTTAAACAAACAGAAAAGTCACGGTTGTCTATACTAATATTATAAAGAGGAAAGATTTTTTTTGTTGGTTTGTACCGAATAAACTCCGAAACTACTGGACCGATTTCAACAATTTTTTCACCAATAGAAAGCTAAATTATCAGGAAGTAACATAGGCTATAATTTATAACATAATCTGCGTTCCCAATGTATTTGCTAAACATGTAAACAAACACGAGTTTTAGGAAAAACAACTGTAATGCCTACACATAAGATTCAGTTTGCGCTACAACTTCATTTTTTTTTAATGACTTTTTAACAGTACTGAAATAAAGTTGATTTTAGACTGACTAGTCTAAAATCAACTTTATTTACAGTATCATAAAGTTGATGTTTGTCTAAGTGGAAAACTCGTGTTTGTTTACATGTTTAGCAAATACATTGCGAACGCAGATTAGATAGGTAGGGTAGGCACGTATTTAAAAAAAAATTGCATGATTTCCCGGTATAAATGCATTAAATCCAAAAAAATGTACTAGGCTTGCATGAAATCACGACAGTATCGGAAAATCCACTGGTAGATTTATCAAGACCGTTCTGAGCAGTAATCTAACATAAAGTACTAGGCTTGCATGAATTATTCACGATAATGTAGGTATGTATGTACCCTACCTACAGGTAGGGTAGGTAGGGTACGTAGGTAGGGTAGGTAGATAAGTAGGTGCGCCGTAGAAAAGTACTTAGTGCTACCCATGCGAAGCTGGGGCGGGCAGCTAGTATTTTAAAAATTAAAGCCGCAAAATATCCGACTCCTAAGACACAGGTCTGCGTACCTAGTTTAGGAACCCGGGAAGCTGACTATAATTTTAAATATGGTAGTACTGCAACCCTCTGTTCCCATATGCTATGTACAGTGTTGTTGTTTTTTTATGTACACACAGCTACACATTTCCAGTTTAAGATGACCTCGCATTCGCATTGTACGGAAATCGTTTACAATGCGAAATCACCATAAACTGGAAATGTATAGCTTGATGTGTAGCCGTGCGTACTAATAAACATATCTTATCTTAGATATTCACAATACAACTTGATTTGAGAACTTCGTTGGTCAAAAAACAACAACAACGGTTAGACGGACGGATGCATCAGTGATCTTTTAAGCTATTTTAGTATGGAAAATAATGAAATACATTTTACTTACAACATATGAGTTTGGAGTCTGTATAATATCAATAGTTGAACTAGTTGCATTTGAAGTTCCACGCAAAGTTGTACTAAAACAGACAAAACCATTTGAATTAGTGAAAGAAATTAAAATGTAAGGATAAGTGCTGCCTATGAAGTTTTTTCCTTATTATAGAAACTAACTAAATACGATTAATCATAACTTGCTGTGCTAATTTTAATAACAACTAACAAATACTCAAGTAGAACTGACATGTCTTAAAAAGGTATAGTTGAGACAATAACTCCGAATCTTAATTCAATATTTATATATATTTTGTTTTGTAATGCATTGTAAAATTATGTTGGATCAAAAAAAGCCTAAAGTCTCTGAGTGTGGAAACCACACCCAATAACATAACAACAACCCTAAAGTGATGAAAAACTAAATTAATATCTAATATGTTTATATTTTACATAGTTCAAAATGGCGTTAAATTCTTATTATCTGATCCAAGTATGTGTAAAGACAATATGGTTTTAGTAAGTCAGAGTTAGGGACAAATTAAGTGATTTGGTTTCACATAGATTTATTAAGACTTTCTTCGTAATTCAAGGGTCGGTGGGGCGCCTTAAGGGCGTCAATTTAATTTGTTCTTTAAAAATTCTGTGTTTAGAATATATATATGCTTGTGTAGCATTTATCATGGACATATTCTAACCTAACCTAAGACTAAGTTTATGACAAATGGAATATGAAATTCTAAGTAAACTTAAGTAGCCCTGAAGCCGTATTTGAAAAACTATTATGAATATTATTAGGACTAGTACTTCTTAATAAAAAAGATAACTTACATCTGATGATGTCCTGGTTCCGGAAAACGATGTAAGACCAGTGCCGAATAATGTTCTGTGATGCATTGCATTTATGCGAGGTTTCGATGCAAAGGCGGAAAATACTCAATTCGACGCACTTTGAACAGAAAATCACACGAAATATAGGAAAAACAACAACAAAAACTAATAAACCGACATTTTGAAAAAAAAAACCATCAAAGCACGTCAACGTCATGATCAGTGACCACAGACTACAGTGTCAGTGACATTAGAGATTTGCAAAATATGTGGAACTTCTTTTAATTAAGTTAAGACCTTTTATGTACCATATTTTATGCAAAATAAAGAAATTCTAATTCTAATTTTAATTCTTCTAAAGAAATTCTAATTAGTGGCATGTAATTTTTTAGTCTGGTATTCCAGCTTCCATTTTTAATTTTTTCACTCTAGCCACACTTGAAATAGCCCACTTAGGTATGTCCTTGATTCGACGTATAGAGTCGACACCCCCTGCTGACAACGCTTTTGAACGATCATAATGCCTGTTTCACATTGTTGTGGTAGCGTAGACAGAGTATTTTATGTCTACGTGTGGTCTATAGGCCCGATATGGTTTTTTTTTTTTGCGTCGTGTACACTCGATCAACGCGTGAGTAAAAAAATAAAAATATACTTGTGTTGTAAGCGTTATGCTAGATACATACGCAGCGAGCCTATAGCAATTTTCCCTGCGACGCTAACAAAGCCCATATGCGCTATTTACAGAGATCGACAGACACGCATAGCGGAGCTGAGTAACGCGAACTGGGAAAAGATGCTTAGCGATCTCGAACCAACTCATCTGGCCTTCTGGGAACTTCAGAGGAAACTCAAGTCCCGGAACTCCGCCACTATGCCCCCTTTAACCCGTCCTGATAGGTCCATCGCGTTTGAGGACATCGAAAAGTCAGAATGCCTAGCAGACAGCCTCGAGGCTCAATGCTCTCCCAGCTTGCAACCAGTAGACCAAGCTCACCTCTTAGAGGTTGACGCGGAAGTCGAACGTCGAGCCTCTCTCCCTCCCGTTGAAGACCCGGATGACCCCTTACCCTAGACGAAGTAAAGGACATCATCCAAGGTCTAAAAATTCGTAAAGCCCCCGGCTCAGATGGAATCACCAATAGGGTGGTCCAACTTTTTCCCACTCATCTGATACTGCTATTGTGCACCATCTTCAATGCTGCCCTTAGTAATATCTTCCCACAAGCGTGGAAAGAGGCCATAGTTATAGGTATCCCAAAGCCTGGCAAGCCAAAAACTGACCCCTCTAGTTATCGTCCCATTAGTTTGCTCAAGGTCATGGCAAAAATCTATGAGAGGCTTATTTATAAGCGCCTCAGAGACTATGCCGAGTCCAAGGGCCTCATCCCCAACGAACAGTTTGGGTTTAGATCGCAGCACTCTAGCGTGCATCAGGCCCACCGGGTTGTCGAACACATAAGCGCTGGATTCCAACGCAGTTTGATGACCGGCGGGGTATTTTTCGATATAGTGAAAGCGTTCGACAAAGTCTGGCACAACGGCTTATTGTATAAGCTTTACAAACTCGGTGTGCCGGATCGTCTCGTGCTCATCTTACGGGACTTTTTGTCGAACCGCACCTTCCGCTATCGAATCGAAGGAGCTCTCTCCTCCCCCCGTACAATTCGCGCCGGAGTCCCTCAGGGCTCCGTGATCTCTCCTCTCATATTCACCCTACTCACCAGCGATATCCCAAAGAGTAGAAAGGCACAGTTGGCTCTGTTCGCAGACGATACGGCCATCTACTACAAGGGAGCAGGCACTGACTCGATACGCCGCACTCTCCAAACCGAAGTCGACAAGCTCAAAGTGGCGGATAGAGGTTAACCCTGACAAAAGCCAAGCGGTTCTCTTTGTGAGAAAGCGCTCAAGGTGGAAAAACCCCACTCCCCCGTCCAATCACCATGTTCGGCAAGCCTATCCCTTGGGAGAAGCGAGCCAAATACTTAGGTGTCGTTCTCGATCAGCATCTCTCCTTGGGAGAGCATATTAAGCAGGCGCGTTTGCGAGCCTCGTTCGCTTTACTTCGCGACTTCATTCCATCCTCAATGGAAAAAGCAAAATGTCACTCAAGTGCAAATTGCGTACTTATACGGCGTGTATTCGCCCTATCATGACCTATGCGGGAGCCGTCTTTGCACACGCGAAATCCCACCATATCCATCGGTTGCAAACCCTCCAAAATCGATTCCTCCGTAAGGCCACCGGGGCCCCATGGTATGTTAGGAACATCAATCTCCATCTCGATCTTAGAATCCCCACTATTCACCAGTTTCTCAAACGCAACTCCAAGCGTTACTTTGATAGAGCCGCCAAACATCGCAACCCTCTGGTCGTCGAGGCTGCTAGCTATGTCCCCAGTCAAATTAGTCAGATTCGCCGCCCTAGGCAGATCCTTTCCGACCCAGACGACCCCACGACCCTCCTCCAGGAGAGCCGTAGGGAGACCAGTACATTGAAAACACACACAAACCGACACACTTTCCGACCTCGCCGCCGAGGTCCGCGATTGCGTCCCACCCGAGTAAATGATGGGAGTATCATTTACTCGGGTGGCCCCGACCCTTGCTCTATAACGATGCACCAGCCCGCGTTGTTGCTGAGCCTGTAGCTTTAAATTCCCCGACTAATAATAATATAAATTTGATCCAGCCTGTCCCTCTTGCTGTCCTCCCGTTAGCGAACGCCCTAAGCCGGGGTTCGTACCACACAGGGGGTGCCCTTAGCGAGCGTTCGCCTAGTTTGTAATTAGAATAGTTTATGCCCCTGGCTGGAGGTTAAGTTTTTAGGAGCTTAAGGCTGCCTGTCCACCGGAGCGGAGAGGAGAAAAGAGGAGCGGAGATGTGCCAATATTAACCAATAGAATCTTGACTCAGGATCACTGATCTAAACTCAGGGGCGGAGTCAAGATTCTATTGGTTAATATTGACACATCTCCGCTCCTCTTTTCTCCTCTCCGCTCCGGTGGACAGGCAGCCTAAGGCAGCCACAGGATGGATCGGTTAAGTAGTCATGGCCTCAGGGGCCAGCTACGAGATGCCCTAGTTAAAAAAAACTCGAACAATGCGTTAGTAAAAAAATAAAAATATATTTGTGTTGTAAGCGTTATGCTAGAGACAGCAGCGAGTGAATTTAGTCGCCTCCGAATTCACACGTCCGTGTCCGGACACGGACGTGTGAATTCGGAGGCGACTCCCCCGGGCCCCGGGCCGGCGACGGAGTTTCAGTGATAGACTTAGCTACCCACGGCTCTATCATGTCCCTGATGTGTGGATTTTGCATTGGCTGATACAGGGGGCATTGCCCCCAAAAGACCGAGGAATTCCATACTTTCGACTCAACTTTTCAATTCAATTCGGATACACAGCACACTCAGACAGCATACTCATAGATAGGGATATCAGGAAAAAGAAATATATTTTTTTCACTTCTCTTGCTCAAAAAATCCGTCATTGTAGCGTACCAGAGCGAAGATAAAATAGCATTTCATCCTCTTGGGGCTAAAGTAATTTTTTTAAAATTTTTGTCTGTTTCCAACGAGCCTACCACCCAAAGACGAAAAAGTCTTTGTTCTTAGGTAGGATTGGTAGGATAGGTAGGATATGTAGGATAGGCAGGATAGGTGAGATAGGTAAGATAGGTGAGATAGGTAAGATAGGTAAGATAGGTGAGATAGGTGAAATTGGTAAGATAGGTAAGATAGGTATATTTATGATTTTTCTCCAATTATTATAAATTGCATTGGTGACCTTATTATAATTTACAACAGTGAAAATGTCATCATCTAGTGAGAATGGAGACCCTAATTTGCAGATGGAAGAGAAAGGAAAATAAATAATTTTTAATAAATAGTTATTATTTTATTTACTATTTTATTTTCTCGCAATCGTAGTGAAAAGTAGAGTGTAACACACGGCGCTAAAAACCCATTATACCTCGGTTTCTGTTTACTCCCTCGCTAAAGCTCGGGAGTAAAACTACCTCGTTATAATGGGTCATTTTAGCTCCTTGTATAACAATCTACTATTATTGTACTCCTACAAATCCACAGGGATGTCCCAGTTGATGTCGATAAAATTATAGATAGGTTTGCCAAAGAAGCGCGCAAGCGGCACGAAGGCGTTTAACTTTATTTTGTAAAAATGTAAGCTAATAAAAACTTTATTTTAACTCAGGTCAGAACCTTGCCAGAATGGACCCCCAAAATTAAATTCTGGATCCGCCCCTGGGGTCTTGATGTGAATAGACCTCTATATTTATCCCCCGTTCGAACTTCCACATAAACGCCGAAAAATGTTTTGCGCTAGCCGCATCAGCTTATTTGTGTTTATTATGGAATGGAAGCAAAACAACAAATTATATAATTATAAATCATGTATTTTCTAAATTAAGTCCCAAACAACACAACTCATTCAAGGCATTCTTTTCTCAACTTAAATATATTTCATTGCTTATATCTATTTACAAGTTTAGAACCTCAATATATTCTCGGAAAAATCACTTTTATAATATACTCCCGTACAAGCCTTAATATTGCACTTGCTGCCTTACTCAACCTCACGAGTTTTTAGACTTTGAGCTTTTGAGGTCTACCAGCAGTAATATTATGCATTGTAGTCATTTATTTTGTAGGTGGCAACATAGTGATGTGAGTAAGGCCAAAGTCTGTGTGAGCCTTATACAATCACAAGAAAATACCGACTATTTTCTTTGCGTGAGATTCCACATCGGCTATGATTGCGACCGGTGTTTTCTGAAACACCGCTTGTCTGCTTGTCTCGTCAGAATGTCAGAGACGAAGTTTCTGTGCGTAAATACTCGAAGTATGTCCTCGCGAGCTTCCTGTATGCCCTCGCATACGATTTTACTCCTTTGTATATTGCCCTGAAATGGAACATACTTTACAATCAAATAGTCATGTAACAAGATAGCTACCTGTAAATCCAATGTAAATGCTAGGTAAGTCACGAGGGAAGAGGATAGTTTCAATTCAACGATCTATCTATTCTAGTGGAAGCTATATTTTATTAATTGTTATAGCCAGTTTTGCACATACCTTGAGTAGCTCAAGTATCGTGTGTGAATGTGGCTGCAGAGCGGATAGCGCGCGTCCTGAGGCCGTCTCTAGTGCTCGCAAGAGCCCCGCTAACTGCTCCCCGACGTCAGATTCTAAAGACATCTAGACAAAACAACAAAATAAATATTAATAATAATATACTTTCGGCAACCACAATATTGCGAAGGATAATGGTGTAAGATCATTTCTCCCTAACTTGATGCATACCCACATCAGAGAGAGTGGAGAAACTACTCGCTGAGATTGTTGGACCTTTGCCCAGCAGTGGGGCAATACCAATTGAAACCAAATTTAAAAAAAAAACAGACTTCCAAAATAACTAATTTCGGAAGTCGGTGTCTCTGATTTTGAATAATTTTTTTTGCCACCGACTTCCGAAATTAGTTATTTTTCACTGTGTAGTGTTTTTTTTTTGGAAGTCGGTTTTATTTTTTTGTACTACCTACTTAAGTTTTTATTTTTCACTTTTTAGTTGTGGTACCTACCCCACACAAATTCGAAACCACTACCTGCTATGCAAATAACAGTGACAGGAAGTTATCATCATATCATCCATATAAACTAAGTGGGATAAATATGTATTATTGAGGCTAATTCAAAAACTATTCAAGCAAAGTTAATAATATTTATATGGGACCACCTCGGGAGCTTACCCTTTCAAACAAAAATAATTTTCAAAATCGGTCCACAAATGACGGAGAAATCGGTGAACATACATAAAAAAAAACAAAGTCCAACATAGAACCTCCTCCTTTTTGGATGTCGGTTAAAGAATCATCGTCTTCACTGAATGCGAAGCTTATGTGCTTTTGAATATTAAGTGTGCTATTGATTTTTTAAAGGAACTTAGTAATGGATGTGTTGTTACCAAGTCGTCCATTTGCGCAGTAAGATGATGCACCTTCCAGCCTTCGGCGCTCGTGAGCACATGTTTCTGACTGGCGATGGCGACGATGTCCCGCGAGCGCGGCTCGCGCCGCCGCACGTCGGACGGACGCGTGAAGTGCAGCGCCGTACTGCGCCAACCGCACACGTAACTTGAACTTAAAAGTGGACCTGTGTACAATTAGAGTTATTTTTCCATCAGTTTATTTAGGATCATTGACACGACTCTAGTTTTAAGAATTGTGACGATTCACGATAACACAAATTCAATGAATTCGAATGGCTAAAGCAAGCAAAACGGAATACAGAATTACGACAGCTATATTCGCCATGTTCGAGTCACTGAACTTTGAGTAACCAAAAAACTCCATTCTAAAAACCAGTGACGTGTTTAGCAAAAATTTTATGTGTCTATGGTTAGATAGAATGTTGAAACGATAAATTTACGATTGTATGTATAACTTAACGTTGCTCCACACTACAATTCTTTTATATTGCGTGTGCGTTAATTATGGGGCTACATTGTTGCGTTATCGCGAAAAGTTCGCGCGCTCTCCCTCGCACACCGGTCGACATCTCGCGAAGCAAAAGAGAGCGACGTGTTCGCAATAACGCGACAATGTAGCCCCAGCATAACAGACAAAAACCGTTGACATGCATAAACGCCAAAGCCTGGAACTACTATCTAGTCCATGAAAATGTTTGTCTTGTTTGGGAATCGAACCCACGATTCAAATCGTAGAAGCCGCCAGCACAGCCACGATGCCAACTTTATCACGTCGTTTACGTAATATTACTCCATTAGTTTCTGTATCTTGATTGTAGGCTCAATTTTCTTCCACGTTAATTTCTTCTACTCTATCTTGCTCGAAGAATTTGAAAGCCCATTCTGGATTCCAGCATTTTCTAATGAAAAAATATCTAACCCTTAACGCTCGCAGGGACGACCTTCCGTATCCTTTTCTTCCACTTTGGTTTATCTTCGTCATCTGCATCGAAAACGTTGATTTTCAAAACTCATTGTTGAATAAAACGCCACATATCCATTTATGGAAATTAGGCTATAAATATAGTAATTTAAATCGAGAGCTTAGCTTTAAGAATAGTTGCAAATCACGAGCGCGTGTTTTTTTTTTCACTTTACGCCACTGCTATAAAGTGCAATAATTGACACGATTGAAATGCAAGAACTATGCTAGCATGCTCTTGACAAACTTACTGAGACATATCGAGAGATACTCACGTTTCGGAGGGTTGAATGCGACGGGAGACGGTGTGGGTGGTGGCTCTTCTCCTTGATAGTCGCACTGTCTCACTTCGTTGCTTAATCTATAAGTAGCAGAAATTGGTATCATAGGTCACGTAATTTTTATTATCACAATTGGCAAATTGTTTCTTATTTTATCATAACAGCAAACAAGTTTGTTAGCAAAAATTGGAATGATAGATAGCAATTTTAGGACAACATGATGCTTAAGTGTACCACCGGTCGAATCGATCGATCTATATTAAAGGCGATTTGAGTAAAGATACTTGAATCGTGTACACGCAAGTGCCTGTGGCATAAAATTTTAATGGAAGCCACAATATTTTTTAGACGATGTAAATCATCGTCTAAACATTACTGTTGCTTTAACGTATGGAATGCCACAGGCATTTTAATGGCACCATATGAATCAGGCATAGCGGACATTATGCTAGCCACACACGTAACGATTTGCTCGCGCAAATTTAGGCTTGCGCAAGCAAATCGTTACGTGTGTGGGAAGAAATTTGCGCAAATTTCTATGAAAACACGTCAAGTTAGGTTTGCGCAAGCCTAAGTTTGCGCAAGCAAATCGTTACGTGTGTGGCTAGCATTACCCGCAAACCAAAATGGTAATAGGTTGCTGATGGGGCCGAAAAGTAAGAGTAGGTGAATTCATAATTATTATAAATTCGAACGTTACTCTGTCTGTCTGTTACCATTTCACGCATAAACCACTGAACCGACAGTTACGAACGTTTATTTTGTATTTAATAAATTTTCATCAACAACTAGTGCTACATACATCTGCTTCCGCGGCTTCTTGCGCGGGCTGAGGTCGGGCTCGTGGCGCTCGGCGCGCAGTTCGCGCTCGGCACGCGGCTCGCGCTCGGCGCGCGGCT
Source organism: Conistra vaccinii (assembly GCA_948150665.1). Classification (NCBI taxonomy): domain Eukaryota; kingdom Metazoa; phylum Arthropoda; class Insecta; order Lepidoptera; family Noctuidae; genus Conistra; species Conistra vaccinii. Next base: position 8,518,372 of record OX411323.1, on the reverse strand, counting down.
CGCGCTCGGCGCGCGGCTCGCGCTCGGTGCGCGGCTCGCAGTCGTCGCGCGCCGGCGACGACGACGCGCTCATGGTGGTGGAGCCGCCCGACGCGCCGCCCACGGGCACGTCCTCCCAGCCCGCGCGCCCGTAGCCGGCCTTGCTCGGGGACCTACGGGAGTTCAATATTCAATTACAACAAACTAATTACCGTAGAAGTACTGTCGTATATGAGGGAGGAGCACAACTCTATAATCAATAATCCAAAGTGATTCAAAATCACTTCCAACTTTTAAAAGGCTATTGCAAAAAAAAAACACCATTTAAAAAAAATGTCTAAATTGTAAGCTTTTACCAACTGTTTGTTTCTGAGAATATAACGCGTGCTACCATTACACATTTATGTATTACATAGCTGGTGAAATGTCTTGAAAAGCCTTTCGAGATTACAAGCATGATTTTATGTTATGTTAAAACTTTCATGAGAAATAAAAAATTCGAAATGTGCTATTGTATTTATTGCTCGCAACATTCAAAGTCAAAGTCAAGTCTGAAACTGTTTATCTAGCATTAATATTACTGACAATAATTGCCTGTGTAAGTAGTAAGAATTATGAATCAGTTAAATTAAAACGGATTTTAAATCTTACCCATCAAGATCTCTCTTCCTGAGTATGGATGGTCTAGGCAAGACCGGCTGAGATTGGACGGAAGACAAACACGCGGTAGAGTGCACGCGGGTTTCTGGCGCCGAAGATACAGCGTTCACCACCGTTACTAAAAATCAATCGGAAAAAAACAATTTTATTTTTTATTCATTAATCTGTCAGATTACACGACACGTGGCGATAAACAATCAATGTAGTACCTTGTGCTTGCGGCAGCTGCGCGGGCGGCGCGTGCAGGTAGGGCACGGGCGCGCGCGCGCCGGGCGGGCCGGCCGGGCCGGGCGCGGGCGGCCCGCCCAGCCCGCCCGGCCCGCCCGGCCCGCCCGGCGCGGGCGAGCCGCGCGGCACCTCGTAATACAGCTGCGCGGGCGCACTGTTGCCTACTACCCCGCGGACACCCACACTTGCAACACCGACCACCTGACAAATTAAAGTTCGACGTTCAAATATTTTTACTTTTCTCTAACCACATTCACATTATTCCACGATAAATTGGAAGTAATCCATCCACACGTTTGTTACCTTAGCGGGTTGGTAGTTTCTCTGCAGTAGTGGTAACGGCCTCGGCGCGGCCGCAACCGGGGTGGGCGTGAGGGCACGTGGCGGTGCGCTTCGCCCTGCTCCTGTTATTACACCACTTGCTGCAAATGGCAATAATTTTAAATGCATATTGATTACAAAATCTGAGTCATTTAGATAATATCATTATTTTAGACATACATTAACATACTCGTAGCTTAAATTGTATATTTTGAGGGTTGTTCATTAAATGCAACTTCATGTAGCAGGAAGTGGTGAAAGGCGGCCTTTTGGGAACTGTCTTTTGTAACTGTGGTGCTAATTCTCAGCCTAATTTGAATAGACCATTTTTGATATGGGTACTTACACGTGAGTACTGATGTAGTAGGTAGGGTAACGACGGTGGAGTGCGTCGGTTGTGACGGTTGCACGGGCGACGACGTCGGCGCGGGCGGGCGCGCTCCTCGCTGGCCATACACCAGTGTGCTGCGGGGGCCGCGCGTAGCACTCGACCAAGCACCACCTGGTGTTAAGATATTATTGTAGACACAGAAAACATCTTAACAGTAGGGACATGAAAAAAGTATCGATACTTTGTGGTATCGAGGACATTTTCATTCGATACCGATACTTTTGTACTCGATACTTTGCATTCGATACTTTAACTCAATGAGTACTTTTTGGCAGGTATCGTATCGAATAAGAAATTAAGTTTTAAATGGGTAATGTTATCAATTCCTGGGATGTCAGTGCCTTCAGAAAGATTATTTTCTAGCAGCAGGAAGTACAATCACAAAAATCTAATCGAATCGAAGAAACCGCTTATCTCCAAAACGGCTCAATAATTTTTAAGTTATCGTACGAACTTTAATTTTGTGTCTATTTTATTTTTATTTTTGAAGTTACAGTTGTCTTTTTGTATTATTGTATTTTAAATTTCTTCCAGCAGACCTGCGAAAGGAGAAATGAGAAAGAAACGTAGACAATAGTGTGTGAGAACAAGAAGAGAAGTATATAAAATATGCGGAGTTCCTACACGACTTTTATGAGTACGATATTTTTTTTCGATACTACTCATGTACAGTACAGTATCGATATTTTCTATTCGATACCGTGTCCCTACCTATATAGTGGCGTTATAACAGGCACCCGGCATAGAAATATAAATAACAACTGGTATGGGGGCGTGTCTGTGTCCGCGCGTCGCACTGTAAGGCCGCCCCATACTTTGGTAGCGGTCAAAATTATTTCTAACAAATTAATGATGTTCACAACGAGTAAAATTTTGTACGCGACCTACAATAAGAAAAAAATTATAACGTCAAGATTAGTAAACTTTGGCAAGTTTTTTTTCATATCATAATAAAATAAAATCTGTCAAGTGCGAGTCGGACTTGCACACGAAGGGTTCCATACCATGTCGATTTAACACTATGAATTTTTGTAATACTTTCGTAAAGGTAACAACAGAGGCGCTATAAAAAACAAAGATTTGTAAAGAAATTGTCTAATTTTAATGAAAAAATGTTGTTGTGTTAAAATATAGGTGTAGGAGTATATTTCATTTATTTTAAGAGAAAAATATTAAGTTAACTTTATCCAGTAACATGCATTAACTAAAGTCAAAGTTATTTATTTGCTACTAACATAGTATTAGTAGGTATAAATAGGTATATATGGTAGGTAAGCAGGTAGATATGTAGGGTAGGTTAGGTACCTACCTACCCTGGTAAGAAGGGTAGGGTAGGTAGGGTAGGTAGGTAGGTTAGGTAATTAGGTAGAAATAGGTAATTAGGAAAAGTAGATGCGCCGTAGATAAGTAGGTACTTAGTGCTAACCGTGCGAAGCCAGGCCGGGTAAAGCTAGTTACTTATAAATAAAAGGATTTCTCTTGCTACATCAGACTATATTGTACAAAATAGAATGTAAGTAGTACGCCAAATTTTAATTATAACTGTGCGTTTGCACTGGCGAAACATTCACAACAAAACATGTTGGAATCTCTATTTTCTGTCAATTTTTCATACAGTGTTTGACAGGAACTAGAGATTTCAACATGTTTTGTCGTGATGTTTCGCCAGTGCAAACGCACAGTAACAAAAAGTCATAGCCATAGTCCTAATCCTAAAGTGGGTGATAGAAAATCGCCCATATTATATAAAATACGTTATGAATCGGCGTTTTTAGTATTTGTTGATTATAAACAGTATATGTTACACGATACACACAAGTTTCAAATTCCTAATTTGTTTAGTTGTTGAGATAGAGCTCGTACAAAAATGGTCTAAAACAGACAACTTCTACGGCCCCCTAATTCATCATTTTTGAAGATAAAAACAAATAAAAATTATATTTATTCTCTAAAATACAATAGACGATGTATATCTAGTAACTTAATCCGCTTAACCGTTCTTAAAGAGTTAGAGAACCCTGTAAGAAATCGACACGTGTTTCGCCTCTCAACGAGGCATCCTCAGGACGACGATTGACCTGTTGCGAACTCGGACACGAAGTGTTATCAACGCGAGCTGAACGCAAAGTGAGCTTCAACCGCCCGTCACCCCCACTTATATAGGATCGCTTATCGGCCCACCTCGGCCGGGATCGTTATCAGCGTGCGTTCAGCTCGCGTTGATAACACTTCGTGTCCGAGTTCGCAACAGGTCAATCGTCGTCCTGAGGATGCCTCGTTGAGAGGCTTAGGGAGGTACATCGTCTATTGTATTTTATGATGGATTTCCGCAAAGTCACGCCTGAGTCAATTAACTATTTATTCTCTACTCGATGAGCTCTAGAAAATGATACCCACATGCCAGGGTCAGATTATTTTTTTTTCAAAATTTAATTTTATTGTATGGCGACCCCCCTTTAATTTTTAATTTTATTATTTGTTGCTCTTGCGGCTATAGAAATGCAAAATCTGTGAAATTTTCAACTGCCTACTTATTACGGTTCATGAGATAGAGCTCGCTGACAGACAGACGGACAGCGGAGGCTTATGAATAGGGTTCCGTTTGTCACCCTTCGGGTACGGAACCCTAAAAAGGTTAGAGGTATATTTTCCTATACGTTTCGTTGCAAACAGTAGCGAACTGCTATAACTTTTCCTCTCGTAAACAATATTTTTTTGTAAAATTTTGGCTTGTTAAATTCGCCACTATTATTATATTAAGTAAATGCTTAATTTAAAATCTATAGTATAATCTAATATAAATTCTCGTGTCACGGTGTTTGTTGCCAAACTCCTCCGAAACGGCTTGACCGATTCTTATGAATTTTTTTGTGTATTAGGTAGGTATGAGAATAGGATGTAAACTATTTTTCGTACCCCTAAGTGATAAGGGTGGTCCACCCCAAGTTTTTTTTTTCTTTTTTTGGACTATTTTTTTTATTGTAATTTATTTATGATTTGGCATTAAAAAATACATACAACCCTAAATTTTCATCTTTCTACCATCAACCCCTATTTTTGAATAGCGATATTAGTACTTTAATAATTTTCTACTCTTGGCGGTCGATAATTGAACAGTTACCACTCGATCAGTTATTCCCGTCAGGCGTCTACCGGTGTAGATAGGGTAGATAGGTAGGTAGGGTAGGTACGTAGGTTGGTCGGGCAGGGTAGGGTAGGTAGGTAGGTCGGGCAGGGTAGGGTAATTAGGTAGGGCAGGGTAGGTAGATAAAAAGATAGGTGAAGGTAGGTCGGTAGGGTAGACAGGTAGGTAAGGTAGGTAGGTACTTAGGTAGGTCGGTCAGGGTAGGGTAAGGAGGTAGGGCAGAGTAGATAGGTAGGTCGGGCAGTGTAGGTAGGTAGGTCGGGCAGGGTAGGGTAATTAGGTAGGGCAGGGTAGGTAGATAGGTGAAGGTAGGTAGGTAGGGTAGGTAGGTAGGTCGGTCAGGGTAGGGTAGGGAGGTAGGGCAGGGTAGGTAGGTAGGTCGGGCAGTGTAGGGTAGGTAGATAGGTAGGTGCGCCGTAGATAAGTACTTACTGCTACCCGTGCGAAGCCGGGGAGGGCAGCTAGTAATAAAATAGATACCTTGAGCTACAGAAACCATGTTTCAGAAACACAATAACTTTTGTCATTATGAAAATATAAAGTAACAGAGAACTGCAAATTTTACTCTACATATTCTAGTCAACCGATTGTAGAATGTTTGAACTGTTATTAATCTTCCATTTTTTCATAAACCTACCTTTATATTTGCGCATTTTGATGAAGCAACTATTCAAGCAATATTAACCATAACTTTTTTTGACCTACCTCCAACTTTTCAAAATTGACTTTTGGCCGACTTCGGCCGCATAGTGCGTCGTGATCAGGATACACATGTCATAGGCAAATGGCCGTCTCTGCTACCTATTGCGCTTATATCCGCAATCGTGACATCATTAAAGCTTCGGCCAAACCTGAGCGACCACAACGCGGGAGGCGGGAAGCGAAGCGGGAGCGTCTACCGCGCGGCGGACGCTGCTCGTGTTATTATATGGCGATGGCGCCTTGCACACCTACGCGACCGAATGCTCTGTGCCGGTCGCGCACATGCCTGACCACAAGACGCTTTTGGTCAGACGTGTGTACGAATAATCTCCCTGTGATTTTGACATGACAGAGATGTTTATAGAAAGAGTGAGAGAACATACTATTTTTTACGATCTGAAAAATCCAGGTTATAAGAATGGTAAAAAGGATAAAATATGCACGCATACGCAAGAGCAAGCAATAAAAGGTCGTGAAAAATAATGAAAAACAACTAATCGTAAAATATTTTGTATATGTACTTATATCGTTTTTTACTTATTATTTATTCAGGAACTCCCAAATTTTTTAATACAATAATAAATGGAAGAATTGATAACTTTCCGATTTAGTCAATCACTAGTTTATATGTATGTAAAATAAATGGCTTTTGCACAGCACAACGATAGCGATCGATGTATTTGTGTGAGTGAATTGTACAGTGCATGGTAAGTGCCCGTTTTGTGTACGAATTTCGCACCTGAAGAAAAAAGAATTTCGCACCTGAAGCTGCCGAGTTAGATGCTGGGGTGACAGGTCGGACGGCGAGCGAGGCGCCGGCGGCGAGGCCGCGCGGTACGTGACTCACGTGGCTCGTCACTCCAGCTCCCACACCTTTACTCACTAGTACCCCACTTGTACTGCTCACATTCACACTTGACAGCACAGCTGAGAAGGAATGATTTAAGACACTTTAATTTTACTAGTTGTAGAAACTAATTAGATTCGGCGTTTGTTTCCTTATACCTTAAGAAAATTGTTACAGATAAACATCAAAGAATTCTTAAAAGAATACATGCTTAATTCTTACCTGGCCTGTTATTTTGGTGAGGCAATGGAGGCAGCACCCTCACAGTAGGCGGTAGTGTGCGCACAGATGGATTAACCACCAAGTTACCACCGCCACTCACAAGCTGCCCTCCAACATTCAAGACTTGTGTACCACTTACAGAAGAAGTCACATTTGCTTGAACATTTGTTGACCCTGCATTATTTGAACTGGACACTTGTGAAGACAACTGCGTTCCTTGACTTATGATCTGTGTACCAGGACTTATAATAGGGCCAGGTGAGATAAGCTGTGACTGGGACATTATCTGTGAGTTTGGACCAATAAGCTGTGACCCTTGGCTGACAATCTGAGCTCCTTGCAAGATTGGTGATCCACTTATTATCATCTGAGGCTGAAAGTTTTGAAACATGACTATTATAATAATATGGTTATCTAAACAGAAATCAATTTCATGTAATAAAATGGTAAATATGGAGCTGCATAGCCTGAAGCCATGAAATCTGGCAATGGTAGAACAATAAACAGAAATATAATTTCAGTGTTAACTTTATGCAATGCTATTGCAATTATATTCTGTTGATGATTCTTTGTAGTTAAAACAAGCAAAATAATAAAATTCGTTGAAACGCATACCTGTGAAGCAACATTTGAGGAAATAATTTGTGCAAGCCCTGGACGCATCAAGCCAGTTGCAGGGCTAGCGTGGGCTATTATTTGACTTGAACCTGTTGTTTTAACTTGTCCCGGGATCAAATGAGCCATTTTCATCTCTGAATTAGTAACACTTTTAACTATAGTAATTTTTTGGGGCGCTAAATCTATTGGATGCATTTTACTACTGAGTGATCTATCATTATCCAAATTGCTGCTCATTGTGACACTAGCCTAGCATCAAATGTACATATTAATATAATAATACAATTGCTTACGAAATTTTACGAACACTTATCACTGATGCAGTATGTTTAGTGCACGAAAAACTTGTAAAATACCAATAGAATAATATTCGATTCTGAATGACTATGAGTGACATATATATCTTTCCTCTATGGTGACACACAAACATGAGCACAAACAACAGCGAAGTTCAGCGAGCGAACGAAACCATAACGAAATTACGAAACGAAACCAAAGGAAATCAGCAGCAGCAGCAGAAAAGAACTTTTTTTTCTTTTCTGAAAGTCAAAACTCAAACACAAAATCATAGAGAAAAAATAAAGATCATGTAATTAAACTAAAGGAATGTGTACACAAGCGGATGCATATCACAACAATGTGAAAAATGACACATTCTAATGCTCTAAAGCCGCGCCCGACACAGCAAGCAACAATATTTTATCACTTGGGAGGTATTTGTTCGAATTTTAAGAGCGTGCATCATCCTAAAAGCTGGCAACGTCGTAAATAGCTGTCAAATATTTACCTGTTTTGATAATTTGGAAATAAATAAAACTTTATGGAAATAAGAAATGTGACTAACTAGCGAACTAGAATAACGATTACGAATGGCAAATAATATTAAATTTGATGCTGTACTCGTAATATTACACATATTACGAGTACAGCATCAAATTCAAAAAGGCGTTTGGAAAGTTTCCAAAAATACTTTTTAAGCTATTGCATAGCTTCTATCGCGGGCCTTGAGCGTGGAGACCTAATCCAGAAATTTCGTAACGAAAATACTACCTAAGAAAGAGTAGAGTTTTGTATTGAAAATTATGTTTAACTTCTTGACAACAAAGTTCAAATTTACTTAAACGAATGATACGAGAGTGTTGTATTGAAAATTATGTTTAACTGTTTGACAATAAAGTTCAAATTTACTTAGACGAATGATCCTTGACTATTAATAGTTAAATTAAAACCTTTTTATTAGTTTGATGTTCCCATTACGTAGTGTCAAGTTTTAAAAACTATAAATGTGAATAACAGTTCCTGTCAATGTCATCATTGCTATTTCTTGTATTCGGGTTAATATTTTACAATTGCGTAAGTTGATAAAAAATTCTATGCAATAGCTTCGCCGGGGCAGTCCCCGAGTGCCACACGTCTTTTTTTAGATCTAAATCTAGATATTCGGTGTAACGAATATTTATTGCATTTCATAATCAATATTCTAGTTCGCTAGTTAGCCACATTTCTTATTTCCATACAGTAATATTGCGCGAAATATTTGACATCTAATAGCGACGTTGCCCACTTTCAAGATAAACAAAACTTTGCCGACAAATGCTAGTAGGTCTTGATTTGAGTCACAAGCAGCGCTTTTTGTTGCACATAAAATTTTAACAATATATTTCCCATTTAAAGTGACTTTTTATAAGTGCGATAGTGAAGCCCTCATTTTTGCCAAGCTGGCTAACCGTGCCTTACAGGTGTTCAAATATTGTTGCTGTTTGGCGCCGGCTTTACTGTACGTTTGCACTGGCGAACATTCATAACAAATCATGTTGAAATCTTTACTTTCTCAAACATTGTATGGAACATTGACAGAAAATATAAATTTCAACATGTTTTGTGTGAAACTTTCGCCAGTGCAAACGCACAGTTAAAGTGGGTGATAGACATGCGAACTTAAGGTCCACGGTTTTTAAGTTCGTGAACTTACTCGGCTTGGTGTCGGTGACACACGTGAAGCTTGCTCACACTGTATCGCGATGTTGTCGAATTTTCCGTTCCGGACCCATCACACCCCTGGAAGATACCCCTGGGGGTGCCACGGGAACTTGAATTCGGACCCGTGGCACCCCCTGGTCCACGGTGTACCAGTGGTATCACGGGTCCTATTTACTAGTGCCCATGAATCCACCAATCGAATAGTGATGGGACAGATGGACAACAGTGACAAAATCATTTTAATATTTATCTGTTTTGCCGCCAAGATTAGCTACTATCAACTAACCGACAGCGCCACGTCACTTTAGGTATAAGTTGGAACAGTGTTGGGAAATATCTAATACCGATACATAAATTATTATATTTAATAACAAGATAACAAGAATAAAAGTCGGAAACATAATCAATGTTTAATTATTATTAATGTTACAATATTCTTCAAACAATAAACTTTTTTAATTTTAGTTAGTATCCATGATGTAGGTATATGAAAAACAACTTCTTCTTAAAATGCCGAATTGAAAATACATAAAAGGAAACCTATTAAATCAAAATCACTATCTGTGGAAAAGTCGCTACTTAGTCAATCATAATTCGATTGCAAAATATTTTAATAACAGTCTTCGTCAATTTTTTGCAACATTTTTTTGCAATTAGAGAATACGATGTGAGACGATACGAGACATGACGTCACATCAATCCTACATCGCAAAGTTAGAGTTTACCGCGCGAAAGACATAGATAAAACTATCCGAAATCAATTTACGGGAAAAATTCATCCATTACATAGAAAGATTTTGGCTCAGCGTACAACGTTCACCTGAGATTTTTGCGTCTTTGGACGAATAACATTTTTGGTTACCACTGAACTGTGACCAACTAGGCGCGAGCCGAGCGAGCGAAGCGAGCGGTGCCGCGGTAGCGGCCGGCGAGTGCTACATCGAAATTGGTCGCAGTATCAAAATTAGGACACTCCGACAGATGTACCGCTTTAATGATTTTCTAGGGAATAAGTTTTGTATTAACTAAACAGTATGAGAATATTTGATTTGTTATTCTATGAAATGAAATGAAATGAAATTGTTTATTCTGTAAATAGGATATTGGAATCACTTTTACACGTCATATTAAAATTTATGTTAAAAATTAGCTAGATGAGTTCGTAAATAATGTGAATTATGTTATGAATATCGAAACTTTTTATTTTATTTGAAACAAAAATCTATGATTTAAGTTTTTTCAAAGTAAGTATTCTGCGTATTGATTATTCTATGAAATGATAATGTAAGAAAAAAATTATTTGAAATGAAATTCTATAAAACTATTCTCTATAAAACAACGTACAACCCTATTGCTTAAAAAAATGTGTAATTAGCAATCAAGTTGAAGTGTATTGAAGCATTCTAATATTAATAAATAATATATCTATTGTATATTGGTATTTTCTGTAGAAAAAACCGAAACAAGCAGACATCATTAATGACGACTAGATACATAGTACACATTCAATTGCAATTGCTGAACAGTGAAATAACACTGGTTGTACGTTACGAGAATTTTTAAGCAATAGAAATACATCGACTGTTATTTTTGAACATTTATAATTTTACAGCTTCTGACTAGGCAGGTACATTATCAAACGATAAATATAGTTTTAATACCAAGTATATAAACATTCAAAAGCACTGCACTAATTGACCTGGGGGTGCCACGGGTCCGAATTCAAGTTCCCGTGGCACCCCCAGGGGTATTTTCCAGGGGTGCCATGGGTCCGGCATGGAATTTTCAGGACCAAACTAAACAAACATTACACAAATGTCGAAACAAAATGGCGGCTCGCGGCGATGACAGACGTACGAAACTACGAACCAAGGCGGGTTACGAGCAACGCACTTTAAAACGGCTTAGTAATACGTCTACGTCGTACTAGTAGTTCGTCGGCAATCCAACAGGTTTGAAATTTTGATCGTAGCCCGCCTTGGTTCGTAGTTTCATGCGTCTGTCATCACCGCGAGTCGCGAGCCGCCATTTTGTTGGGACATTTGTGTAATGTATGTTTAGTTTGGTTCAGAAAATTCGCCAACATCGCGATTCAGTGTGAGCAAGCTTCACGTGTGTTACCGACGGCGAGCCGAGTAAATTAGCGAACTAAATAGCTGCGGACTTTAAGATCGCAAAACCCACTTTAGAGAGAGAATTCATTCAAAAATCAATATGACATGTAGATTGTAGATAGAATAGACTTCAATTTTTTTTTGTCTTATTCCCGCATACCGCTCATGTACACACTTCTTTATCCCACGGATCGACTCCAACTCTGTTCGCCGCCGTCAAATAAATCGAACAAGAAACAAAAAGTTGTTTGTTTTGTTTATGGTACGCCATGGCGGATCGAGTTGGTGACGGTGATTTTTTGGACGAAAATATACAGAAATTTAACAATGAAAGGCGGAGCAGTAAACAGTGGCTTAAGCTTAATGTTGGTGGAACATATTTCCTAACAACAAAAACAACGTTATCTAAAGATCCTAATTCATTTTTGTATCGATTGGTTCAAGAGGACAGCGACTTGATTTCAGACAGGGTTTGTAGAATTTCTTTTTGTCTTTTTGTATGTAAATTAGTTTTACTTTATTTGTCACATCAAATACGTATGTCTGCTTTCAGGACGAAACTGGCGCTTATTTAATAGACAGAGATCCTACGTATTTTTCACCAATCCTCAATTATCTTCGTCACGGTAAACTGGTTATTAATAATGACATCGCCGAAGAGGGTGTGTTGGAAGAAGCCGAGTTTTATAATATAACTGAACTTATAAGATTAGTTAAGGAAAGAATATGTTTAAGAGAAAGGAGGCCCTTGAAAGATTCTAAGAAGCATGTGTACAGAGTGCTGCAGTTTCATGAAGAAGAGTTGACACAAATGGTGTCCACCATGTCAGATGGCTGGAAATTTGAACAGCTGATAAACATTGGCTCCCAATATAACTATGGAAATGAAGAGCATGCAGAGTTCCTTTGTGTTGTAAGCAGAGAGTGTGGCAGTTCCCTTAACAGCAATGACATAGAACCTACAGACCGTGCCAAGGTGCTTCAACAAAAAGGCTCACGTATGTGAGCTCCTCTTCTAATGATTTAATATTCTTTGAGACTGTCAGCTCTGTGTGAGAAATGTGTACATATTTTTAGAGTGTAAACAGTCTGTATATCTTCTTTTTCTTTCTATATTTTAATGTAAAAATTGTCTAGAGTCCCACAATAACATTTGTATTAAGTCAATTGAGTGGTAACTGTATCTTTGGTCTTCTACTTCAGTAAATTATAAATATTAGACAAATACTCAATTTGAAATGAAGTGTGAAAAATTTTAATAGATTTTAGAAAATGTTAAGTTACAAATGGGTGCACCAAAATATATGGAAGTTACAAAAATTATTGTAAATAATGGTTGTTGCAAATTCCCATGCCAAGGGCAATTTTCTATAACATTTTAGAATTGTATACATTTTGGTGCAATCAGATGTATATTACTAAAAAAACATATTTTGACTGGATCCTGAGAGATCATAATTAGCTAATGCTATTATTTTTCTTCTATCATATGTTGGTGGAAACTGATTATTGTATGTGTATGGTTTAACATTGAGTTTTAGAGCTTGTATGATCCTCTTATATTTCCTTACTCACAGCTTAATAAACTAACTGCTGCACTCAGGGACATCACTTAAAATAATAATTAATACTTAACTTCAATAGACTAGTAATATATTGGAATGCTTGCAGAAAAATATATGAAAAATTGATTACATTTCAATTTTGTTGTTTGCTTAGGGTTACTATTTTGAAACGTTCTGACAAAAAGCTGCACATTTGCAATGAGGCTGAACATTTAACTTTCTTTTTTCAGTATTATATTTTCTAATTTTCCTAAGGAAATTCCCCTAAGTCGGAAAAGTCCGAAAGGGAGGTCCAAAAAACCGGACATGTCCGCACAAATTCGGATGGATGGTAACCCTAAGTGTGCTTAGTTATTATGCTGGTCAAAGTTAATGATTAATGACGTATCTGAGTTCGGCAGTTATACTCTGTTTCTGAAAGGCTTTTCGGCACAAAATTTGCCAACAGACTCGCTCACGTTGAAGGCTGTAATTGGCCGACTGAAATAAAGGCATCCAGCAAGTATACATTTGAGCTCTTATGGCTACTACGAACAGTGCCGGCGGCACGGACTGCCGGCTTTTGCCGAGCGGCACTCCTTTGTGCGGCAAGCCGGACGCGCCGGCTTGCTCGGCGGCAGTGCATAGGAGCCTTTATATCAGAACATCGAGCTGCTCTAATGTGTCATCTTTTGACAAACTGAACATTAAGCACGACAATGTTTTGTTACAATTTAGTTTTACATACTAAGAGCGAAATTTTGTGTTATGCTGACACGCCATGAACATTTTGTTGTACGGTCAGTGCTCTGCTTTACATGACCCCTCTTACAAAAAAGAAGAGGCGAAGAGGGGTCGGGTTATACAGGTCATACCGTCGATCGTTCGCAATTGTAGATTCTATTATTCACAAGAACGTTACAAACGTATCTCTGAAACGAAAGACATTAAGGGTTAATTGGAAATGCCCCTAAATGTATGCACCTTCTATTTAATTTTTGTGTTAATTAGCCTCTCAGAAATTGGGTGTATAAAGACCACATTTTGTTTATAATATAAATGACGTTTTCCTTTGGATCAGTAATCAATTCCAGATATTATGCTCATTTACCAAATGTAATATTAGAAACTTACAATTCCAAAGCAGTTGTTTTATTTAATTTTTTTTTAAATACTCAAGTTGTTGTAGTAGATAAATAAAGATGTATGTTGGTGATACCTTTATTTTACTGAATACAATTGACTGAAAACGTAATATTGATTTGACACGCCTTCACTTATAATTATTATTAGTTTCTAAGTTAATTTCATAACTACACAATATATAAATCTATAACACGTCGTTTTAAAAAAATAAACATTAGCACTATTTAAGAACATTAAATTATACAGCTTATTATAAAATATTGCATTTAACTGCATTAAATACAAGTTAACAAGAGAATCTATATTATTAGAAACTCTTTTGTATAGATAACAGTGTTATTATCAAAATACAGAAATCTTCACACGCTTTGTAAGGCAATGGGGGTTTTCTAGTCGTCTAATATCATGAAATTATAATCTAAATTCAAATTGGTTGAAACAATTGTAAACCTAGCACCAATCTGCCATATAAGTAAAGTCATGGAACAACTTGTGATCTGTGGCAGAGAGCGGCCGTGGTTCTTTGGGTGGCGTCAGCACTGCTGCCTCCGATGTAAATTCACTGTCAAAGTTGCTGACGTCTTCTAAATTATTTATTGTTGGCACAAATGGTGGTTTCACTTTACGCAAGAGTAATTGCTCCCAATTAACATTTCGGAAGAAAGCCTGTTTCTTCACATCTTCGGCGTCTCTCTCAGACGATCCTAACCGTCTTTCAGGATTCTTTCTAAGCAAACGACGCATGAGCGCGATGGCTTCTAAGGACAGAGTTCTAGGGTAACGAACTTCGTCGTTAACAATAGAGTCAAAAACTTCACCCTCATCCTCTCCAGGGAAAGGCGATTCGCCAACTAACATTTCAAATATTAAGACACCGAGACCCCACCAGTCTACAGCCCGAGTATACGAAGTTTCCGTTAAAACTTCAGGGGCAAGAAATTCAGGAGTGCCGCAAAATGTACCAGTACGATCTCCCCATCCCATACCTTCTTTGCAGAGACCAAAATCAGCTATTTTAACATACCCCTCAGTATCTAAAAGTAGGTTATCTAACTTTAAATCTCTATATATAATGTTATTTTCATGTAAATACTGTAAGCCTAATACTACACAAGCTGCATAAAAGACTGCTCTAGGTTCAGTGAACACATCAGCATGAATGTGCATCATCAGATCACCTCCTGCTGCATATTCCATCACAAAACACACATGTTGTTCAGTCTGGAAACATGCAAATAGGTTTACCAAAAACGGATGTCTGATTGCATTAGCTACCTCAAAAATTCTCTTTTCAGATAGCAGTGAGTCTACTTCATCTCTTGCTATTATATCACCTTTCTTTAAAGCTTTTATTGCGAAATATTCATTAGTGGGTCTGTATTGAGCAAGAATTACTTTGCCAAAGTGTCCTCTACCAAGAACACTTAATAATCTGAAACTTTCCATAGACATTTCACCAGATTGTCTTCTGGTATCCAATTCTTTGCCTAAAGTATCAATAACTGATGATGATCGAGAAGATGATATTCTCATGTTGCTGGTAATCTCAACTATTTGATCTTCATTACTTGGGAATTCTAGAACCAATTTAGGTGATGGTGAAGGTGGATACTCTACTAATGGTGTATCACATGATGGGGTTTGCGGCTCTTTTGTGACATAGTTATCCCTTGTATAAGAGTCTTCTAAGAATGCAAATGCTTCCTGTAATTCTTTCTCCATTCTCAAAGTAGAAACATTAGGAGGTGGTTGAAGAGGCAATGTTGGTTGAGGAGGGGGTGTGATCGGCAATTGGGGCGTAACAGGTGTGGAAGGTAAACCTAAAGGTCTTATACCAGCCATACCACCCAATGTTACATTTGGATTTTCAATTTCTCTGTTATCAAAGGAAGAGGACTCAAAGCTATGTTGCTGGGACTGATTCATATGAGCAGTTTGAATATTTTGGATGGAAGGAGAAGAGCGTTTCAGAAGTCTGCCTAGCACAACAGCTGGAATGTGCATTTCACCATAAGATGGCCTAGGTATATTCTTGCCTTGTTGTTTAATAATTTTTCTTTGACGCTGTAGCTTAGGTTTCCTTGATATGATGGGATTTAAGAACTTTATCTCTGCAAATAGAAGGCCTTGTGGTTCAAGTTCCAATGCCATACCATGTCGTATATCATCAATGAATTCTTCCAATCTTAAAACTTTAACAGCACACAATCCTCGCCAATCCTTCCAATGAATGCCAATTTCAAGTTCTCTTGATTTGTCTAGCTTGATGGTAAATCTGAAAATTTTAAAATATGTTTATAGTATGAGACAAATAGGCATTTTAAAAAAAACCAAGAGAATCAGACATCTTCTAGTGTTATTTTGTGGTTTTACATTAAACTAATTTTTAATGAACAAAATCAGCAATTATTAGAGTTTTATTTGAGATGCAGTTAATAAAAATTATAAAACTTAAAAAAAAACCCATGAAAAATTGAATGTACTATATTTTTTAAACCAATAGCATGGTCTGTTTACATAGTCATTTTTGTCTAGTGATGGAAGAGTACAGCAGTATTTATAAAGTAGAACTTTTAGTCACACTACAAATATGTGTAAGGCATGTAGATAAGATTATGAGTAATAGCAAGGAATTATAAAGATTATAATTCAAGGAAGCCAAGATACAAAGATAAATTCAATTAATATTTTATTTTGTTATATAACGTAGAAATTTATCTTATGAGTAGTACAATCATAATTTATTATTTATGAACTACCTATAATCAGAGATAATAATTGACCTCTTAGAAACTTACCGTATAAAACCATACTTAGATAATTATTGTCTTATTTTTTTTTAAAGCTTTTAATTACTATACATGCAACTTTTTGAATGAATGGAACTAAATTGCAAAGTTAAAATTTAGCCAACTCACCTTTGATCCCATGCTTGTTGTGAACACGGCCTCCAACTGGTCTGTGCAACATTATGATTGTCCAGTTTTAAAACAGCCATTATTTCATTGCTTGTGTCTTCCTTAATGCTGTATGTGTACTTCATAGAATTACGTATTGTAACACCCTTAACAAATGACTTCAAGTCTGAAGGGCTAGCCGTAGGATCACGACGACTTCTACCAGGAACATCTTCTAGCAGATCCTGACAGCCCATCAATCTTACTTCTAATGTTCCAGTCACTTGAACACAAGGACTGATCAAAGGAGCTGGAGATAGAAACTGAGCCCTTGACCCACTACCACCAGTTAAACTTACGTATCCAGGGCTGGATCCTGTACTACGTAATTCATGTCCTAATTCTATAAATGCAGGGCTCTCAGAAGGAAGCTCCTGTCTACGCATATCTAAAGATCTGCGCAACAAATCTAACTTCTGTGATGATTCTAAAAGGCTTGTCTGAGCTTCTTGTAAAGCTTTCTTGTCAGTTACTTTCTTGTCACTTTGTAAAAGTCTTATGGCATTTTTAGAGCCTTCCACCACAGCTGCCTCAATTCTTAAACGGTTTCTTAGTTCAGCAATTCTTTCATCTAATAATGCAGCTATGCCACTCTCAGAAGTTTTTCCATCACCATTAGCTCCTGCATTATCACCTTTTTGTTGTTTGGTCAGCTTAGAAATACGTAACTTTAAATACTCAATCTTGTCTTTAGAATCTGCTAACATTTGGTGAGCTTCAGCAAGTAACTTTTTGTCTCTGGATTGATTGCTGCTAGTGATACTTTGTATCATATTTTCAGCCCCTTGTTTGACTTTAAGCTCAATGTTCAACTGTTTTTCAAGTGATGCCAGTTTTCGGTCTGTTGTTGCTTCACCAAGTTGCCTCTGTTGCTGGGCTGCTTCAGAAGCCAGAATAATCTCTTCATCATAAGAAAGGTCTTCAGGTGAAGTGGGAGTGGACTGACCACGAGACAAAAGAAGTTGCGACTCCAGTTCTTGGAGATCTGATTTGAGTTCATTGAGCTTTATGTTGGCTTTTTTCACAATATTAGCGACATCGGAGAGTGATCTTCTGTCAGTGGCCACCTCCCGTAATTTCTCGGCTCCTTCTTTTATTTTAAGTTCTTTACGTATTTCTCTACGTATGACATCCTTGAGCTCCTCCAACTTAGACGGCAATGCTATTTCTGGAATACACTCAGTTTTAATTCCATACTTGACACCGAGTTCGTGGAGAACTGGGTGTCGAACGTAATCACTGTGGTAATAACCTGGCTCTGCCATAATTGAGGATGCACAGTCTAACGTCAGTTAACCATAATTATGTGGGAAAATATCACTACTATTGCTTGAGGATCACAAAACGTAGATCGAACTGTAACTTTTATCAGCGGGAATAACGCTTGATATTTTAAACGAAATCATGTTAAATAAATGACTTGATCGTTTTTATTAAATTAATCACAAAACAAAACAATCTTTACAAGTGAATCGGTCAACGAAACCAACGAAACGATGAAACCCTACCATTATTCCATAGACAAATGATGATACAGAAATGAAATTTGAAATACCATAAATAAACTATTTTGACTTTTGGCGTAATTGGCCTTTTGGCCATAATTATACTAACTTGGCCGACCACACATACGGATTTCCATTTCGGAATTCCGTTTCGGAATACAGCAAATCCATACAAAATCATGGATCTATCACACACCTACAGTAGTTGAGTAGTTCTCCGTTCGAAATTTCCTTCGATTCGATATTGTGTTGGGAATTGTTCCCTATTTATGTCATGCTCTGTGATTTATGTGGCCGACCTAAAACGGGGGATAGACATGCGTACATTAAGACCACGGTTTTTAAACTCGCCAACATGCGCGGCTCGCCGTCAGTGACAAACGTGAAGATTTCTCACACTTTATTGCGATGTTTTCGAATTTTCTGAACCAAACTAAACAAAAATTACACAAATCACAAAACAAAATGCTGGCTCGCGACTCGCGGCAATGACAGACGTACGAAACTACGAACCAAGGTGGGCTACGAGCAAAATTTCAAACCTGTTGGATCGCCGGCGAGCTTACTCGGCGGTTTTAAGAGAGTGCATCCTAAAAGTTCGCAACGTCGTAAATAACCATAATAATCAAATAGTTACCTGTTTTCATTAATTTGGAAATAATATGGAAATAAGAAATGTGGCTAACTAACTAACTAGATTACTAGAATATTAATAATGAATTGCAATTATAACATTGAATTTGATGTTGTACCCGTTTAAGGTGTAAAAAGGCATTTGGAAACTTTCCAAATACCTTTTTTACATTTAAAACTGACTTTTCGGTGTTATCATATTAATTGTTGCATTTCATAATCAATATTCTAGTTCGCTAGTTAGCCACATTTTTTATTTCCATACAGAAATATTATCAAATTAATCAAAACAGCGAAATATTTGACATCTATTTGCGACGTTGCCAACTTTCAGAATAAACCCTCTTAAAGTGCGCGTACTTAGGGCGACACACGGGCGAGTAAGGTCGCCGAGCCATAAGACCGCGGACTTGGTCGCCCGTCTGTCACCCCTTTAAAGGAGCGCTCTGAACATCATTTTTACCGGAGTAATGAAACGTAACGTAACGGTAGTAATTATACTGATAAAACTGCAAATACCGCAAATATATTATTATAAATACAAGTTTTAATTTTCTTCTTATTCAGATGAAGTGGAGATTATTATTATGGTTCTCATGTCTCTTTTCTGGAGAATATAAAAAGCGTGTGCGTCTCGGGATGTCCGACAGAAGTGATAACTTAAACTGATAGATTGGCGCCGTAACGCGTTACGTAACGAATCGGTTTACCCTCCCTTAAAAAATCCCTTAAAAAGTAATAACTTACTTCAAAAAGAAAATTATTTAAAAAACAAAAAACCCAACTGCAAAAACACATAACTGAAAAGAGAAAAACAAGCATAATGGTATCTGCACACAGCGGGCGGGGCGGGGCGGGGCGCGGCGTGGCGTGGCGGCGACGGGGCGCTGGCGTGACGGGAGCGGTCACACGTCCCGTCCCGCCGCGAATTGAGAGAGAAAGAATATAAATAAAGTAAAGAGTTATAAGTTCAAAGTAACTAAGTTAGTAAAGTAACTTATAATTTATTAGTTACAAACTATAAGTTAAAGCTTTAATACAATCTCTCAATTCTGAATGTAACCGTCACGCCCCGCCCCGCCGCTTCTGACTGGTAATCACGCCCGGCGGGGCGGCAGCGTGGCGTGACGGTTACCGTCGCGCTGGGCGGGACGGGTTTGTGTGGAGTCGTCCGTAGTATCTAGTACATTACAACTGCTCAGCGTCACGTCGCCGTCCCGTCCCGCCCCGCCCCACCCGCTGTGTGCATAGACGTTTATAATCTATAGAATTTTGGTATCGCAGGCATTGAGATCAATGTAAACCAGGCGGGTGGATTTACTCAAAAAAAATTTCTTCATACAAAAATTTCAAAAAATTGAAAACGCATTGGAATGCTAGTAAAAACTGGATGAAATCATTGTAGGATAACTATAATGTTCAAAAATTGTGTTTAGCCCAACATTTAAAGCGTAGATCCTGAAGATATCAGCATTCCAATAAAAAGAGGTGAGATGGTGATGACGGCTGTGGTATGGCGATGATTTATCTATGGATGGTGATGATTTCGTGTGCATGGTGATAACGCTTTATGGTACGGACAGACGTGCTCAAAAAAAGTATGCTCAAAAGCTTGCTTAAAATGAGCATAAATTTGCCAGCAGTAAGTATACTTATTTTAAGAATACTCATAAATAAGCATGCTCAAAGCAAACACGGACGGACAGACGTGCTTTTGGACACCAGGCTCTCGGCCAAAATGGATGTACAAAGATATAGTGACAGTGCTATCCGTACAGAACTCAATAAAATAATCATATTGCTTGCAACGGTATTGTGTAAGAACATTTTGGTGAAAAAGAAAAAAAAGAAAAAAAGGAGAACAACGATAATATGACACAAGGAGCAAAGTTTTTTCTTCTCCCCAACTCGACATATTGAGGGTTTATTTCATTTTTATTTTAAATTGATGCAGCAACTGTCGCAGATCGAGATCGAATCGATAAAAGCATGCTCATAAGCAAACCTGTTCAGACGCGCTCAGAGCACGCCCCTTTCCACCCGCACCTCAGGTAGCATGCTCGAAAATCTAACGTCGGTTGATTTTTGAGCATGCTCAATTTAAGCATGCTCCTTACTAGCAACGTTGCGTCACACGTGCTACTAATGAGAACTTGCTTAATATAAGCATGCCTTCGTGCTAGTAATGAGCACGTCTGTCCGTACCTTTATACATCAATTTCAAATTATAAACGACAAAATTTTAAGATATCAACATTTTTTTAATGGTTTTATCAACACTCTTAATTAAAATAACAGTTTTAGACATTTTTCTCTTACACAACTTATCATATTTTTATGTTAATTAAGATTTGGTCAGTTTTTTGGTAATCAATCAGTGTAAAACCACCCGAGGCATTATTCACGTATACAGTCTTGTATACGTGGATAACGTGGATAATGCCAGGTGCCACGTAATCAAATAGACTACATCGCTGTTCACAAGAGAAGGAGATCGTGCATAAGCTTTACTAAAACGTATCGTGGACCGGATTACGGGAGCGACCACAAATTCTTAGTGGCAAAGATGTGTCTCAAACTGAAAAGATGCCAGCGATTAGTTCAACTGACACAAAGAAGACCAACTGGGAGAATAAATTGCGGCTCATTTTGCAGTTTGCTCTGAACTCAGGAAGCAGGGCAGGGCATCGCGGGCCATAAAATTCCCTAAATCCCTATAAAATCCCAATTAAATATCCATAAACCATGCTTATTATTGGCAATTTTTCCCTATAAAAAAAAAAAAAAAAACATACAACCGAATTGAGAACCTCCTCCTTTTGGGGAAGTCGGTTAAAAAGGGAGAAATCACTTCAATCTTCGATCATAGGTAAACTTGTAACTCGTTACGAGCGCACGAGACGATTGACAGCGACCGACTGACATACTCGGCTGCTGGCAATCGCTGATCAGACGGTCGGCCGCCGATACAACCTCCTCTATTCGCCCTTGATCGCTAGCGCAGCTCTTTAAACCAAGGTCGTTGGAAGCTCAAACGAAATTTGGTCATAAACCACCATCTACACGGTTCTAAACCACGAAGGTGACCTCTGTTGGGACGCGGTTGGCAACCGTGTAGCAAGCGTTTTACTGCACAGTGACTCGCCTCATGCCGCCGTTTGAATCGGGCTGCACTTTATGGTATTTACTCATTCCATGGATGCACTCAATGTGTACTGTCAGTGTCACGAGATGCCAAATGGATATTTTTTTATCTGTTTGCGAGTTCCGAAAACCTACCAAACCGTAACTTTCACTTCCTTTTTACAAAAATCTACAAGTAAAAAAGTTTTCAATTAACATGAAACAGTTAATTTATTAAAAAAATACTTTATTTGAGCATATTATTGTAAATTGTATAAGTTTTCATTCATAGAATTTGCTGGAAAAACGACGAACTGTCAAAAGGCGCCTGTTGTTGAAGAGAACAACCTATCATCTGTCATACTTACGAAAGCTTGGTCATCCGTTTTAATGGAAAAATAATGCCCGTTAAAGTTGATATAACTCCACCACCTCCAGCAAATTCCAAACAGCCTGGAGTAACAAAGTCTCTGCTCTATAACGGTTCTAAATTTCAAGGGCACCAAAAAAGCAAAGGTAACTCCTACGAGGTCGAAGTGGTTTTACAGGTTAGTAACAAAAACAAAGTACGCAATATTGAGAAAATTAGAAATTCACGCATAATTCTAAGTGTATGTATTAAATTTCAGTGCATAAATACATTTATCTATTAATTGAGACATACACCGACATGTCAAAAGTATTGTTCAATGAAGAAATTACGTGTTAGAGTTGTATAATGAAACAACTATGATAAGCAATTTATTTATACATTATATTTACAGCATGTAGATGAGGAAAATTCATACCTTTGTGGTTATTTAAAAATAAAAGGTTTAACTGAGGAGTTTCCCACTTTAACAACGTTTTTCGATGGAGAAATCATATCTGCCAAATACCCCTTTCTCACAAGAAAGTGGGATGCTGACGAGGATGTGGATAGGAAACATTGGGTGAGTGTTATTTACTATGTTTTTCTATTGTCTATTGTTTGTAAGCGCTAATACTCACAGCTAATACTTACAAATATTTTATTATTTTCAGAGCAAATTTGATTTGTTTGTACCTTACTTAAAAACATTCAATTCGGATTCGTTTGACTATGACTCTCTTGAAAAGGCTGACTATGTGTTTATGAGGTGGAAAGAACACTTTTTAGTGCCAGATCATACAATAAAGGACATAAATGGTGCTTCTTTTGCTGGTTTTTACTATATATGCTTCCATAAGTCTGCGGCCACAATAGAAGGCTATTATTATCATCGGAGTTCTGAATGGTGAGTACCGTTTTATTTAATTCAATGATAACAATTTCAGAATGTTATTCTATAAAATTATAATTCATTCCTATTTGAAATGTATTGCAAAACCCCCTATTTGTAGTATGAACTAAACATTACTAAACAAAGTCCGCTCATAAGTATACTTACTAAGGATATTTTGGAGTCAAGGAACTGTGTTATTTATCAAAGTATGGCTGTTATCACTCCCTCAGGTTAAGTTGTTATTGTTGCTGTCAGGTACCTATAATATTTTTATCTAGTAATGTGTATTGCTTCATTTAAAGTGTATGTAGCATTGAAGTATTTAATATCTAACATACTTTTTGAACTGGAGTGGTTTTATCATAACAAGCTTTTGGAAATAAATAGGACATGCAGCAATGCTAATCACTTATCCACAAGACTGGGGTTAAAGATCATAGTAGTTCAGAGTGATTAGTAGTGTCATAGCTTTAATGCTCCAAGGAACTAACTATTTACTGTCCTGATTTAACTTTGTTAACACACTATTCAGCTAGGATGTAAGCCCCTTGTGTGCCCTTAATTTATCTAATTAGTGATACTTTGGTTTCTTGAAACTCCAGTCTGGCTTATTGCCATTGCTTATTCATATGCTATAAGATTAGAATAGAAATTAATTATTTTGTACATACTTTTACTTTGTGCATTTTGGTGATTTTGATTAAATAATAACTAGTGAATTTTGTGTTGATTTTCAGGTATCAATCTTTGACCTTAAGCCATGTACCGGAACACAGCATCCAAATTTATGAGTTTAGATGAAATCAACATGTGAAAACTTAAAAATTTGGATTGGTATTTTTGTGTCCGCTAGTACTTACTTGTTCATTAAGTGTTAACTTCAGTCAGTATCCAAAATGTGTAAAGATTGCCAATGTTGTGTTTCTCCAGTAATTTAAGATAAAGATGTCAGGGCTAATAATAGACATTCATTCAGAACAAAGTAATTCAGAAATGTAATTTTACAAAATGATTCATGAACAACATTGTGTCATATTCTGTTTTTGCACATACTTCAGTGTCAAGGAGCTCCAAATGTTGTGTAGTATAATAGGAATGATGCTTTATTAATTATCAATGAATAAATATAATTATTTTATAGATTTAGAGAAAGAAAATGAGTTGCTGACGTCTTTATGTTGTCATCTCCGGTTCACACCATTTTTGTAGTAGTGATTCAGAAACTTAAAAACCATTAAAAAAAAAATCATATTTATACAGAGTGGCACGGACATCAACTCAAAACCTGTTACCATGGTTTCAGTACATGATTCTGGACACCACAGCATTGGAATGTTTCATTGGTTATAAAAAAAAGTTTGTTGTTTCCTATAAAAGTGCAATGCAGCAGAATGCGGTCAAAATATATGAAACAGTTTTTTTTCAACCACCCTCGAAAATTTTAAGCACAGCGTGTACCAGAATCATGTACTGAATCCATGGCAACAGGTTGTGCGTCAATATCTCTGTCATCCTGTATAATGTGTTAAGTTTCTTAATAATACTATGTATTATTATTGTGATATTTTGTACAAATGACTTGCATGTAAGTTGTTTCTATTATTTGATCATCATTTTTGTTATGAATTTTGTATACAATAGTCAGTTAAAGTTACCTACTTCATGTAGATTGAAGTATGTGCAAGTACAGGGAATCTCGTTATACTGAACAAGTTAATATATCATTCGGCACCTACTAGTAGTACTAGTAGGAACTATTATCAATGTTATTGATAAAATTGAATATTTTTTTTCAATAAAACATCTTACAGTAAAATTTGGTTTTATTATTTTCAAATTCAGAAATAAAAATGCACTTATCAATTTCATTTCCGTTTTAATGTAACACATTTACTATTTACAATAAAATACTGGCATTAATAAATTTATAGTTTTATATTTCATCAAATATCATCCAGTGAATAAGCAATTTCTTTAATTTTAAATATAATGAATTAACTTGACATTTTGATGATATAATATTCTATTGACTAAAATCTTACAATATTTGTACACTCTTGAAATATTATATTTATTTAAAAATTGATAATATTAATCTTAGAATTTATGCATTATAAGCATTTTGCGTAGGTCGTACAAAAACAGGCTTTTTGAAGAAAACCAAACTTAGATAATACTTGAAAATTTAGGTACATTAATTACTTCTTTGACTTTAAGTATAATTATGAATTCAGGCCATTTTTGTACTTTTAATTAATGCTTTAGACATGGTTAGTTTCGGTGCTAAAAATAAAATATCGTAACCATCTATTTTTTAATACACTGGTTTTTAGATAATGAAATTAGTGTTAAGTAATTGTAGTCAAAAGTTTATCTTAAAAGATAAGGTATAAGGACTCAAAATTAAATAATCGTTGTTTTCGAATACTCATTTGTAAGCAGATTATATACTAATCAGCCGCAAACTTTTAAAATTACGTAAAACGTGGAAAATATGGATGCAGTGGTAAATCGAGACGAAACTTGAAGACTAACGTTGAATTTGTATACTTAGCTTTGCCAAATTATAATGAAAGATTAACCTTATATCTTTATGAAAGTTGTCCCAAATCTCCCCTGCATCCCTATTCGCCCGTTTTACCCAGTATTTTTTGTTTAACATTTGTTTAAATATAAAAACTGCCTGATAAACCTCTGACTTGCTAGCAGGTACTCAGAAATAACAAGTGTAAGGCTCAAATGAATCCATAAAGGAATAAAATAACCAACAAAATAACATGAAAGCTGTACCTACTCGTTTTGTTCGGTAAGTATTATTAACTCATACAGGATGGAGTTTTCTGGAAACCCGGAAAATAAGCCGAAATAGCCGTGAGCTCCACTTCGGAATAATGTTTAAACTACATTTTATACCCCTTTGTAATTTTGCAATAATATTATTAAGTAGTGCTATGCAGTGAGAAACAAAGACTAACACCATGTTTAAGAATATAGGGGCTAGTTAGTTTATTAGAAAAAAAGTAATCCCAAATAATAAGGCGCAAACAAAAAAAACCCTTGAAAAACGAATTTATCATATCATTGCTAAAAGGGATGTAAAAACCGTTGAGTTGAGTAACACCTCATGCAAAGCTCATTTTGGCACTTTTTATTGCGTTGTGGGTGCATTATCTACCTGCCATAATAATTACCTTGAGCCTAACACCTTTATTTCTCGACAATTTTCTTCTCTTAACATTATTTGATTATAAAAAAATCATTTATTTTTATCTACCTTCTAGATAGTTTCAAATACATAGTAAATTATTATGTGACAAAAAAACTAAATACTTAAACTAAGCTTTGGTGGGATCGTTAATGTGTAATAATGTAATAGTTCGGTAATGCAGGTATTACGCCCTTAAGAAAGCACAGATATGTGAATGTATTTCGAAATGCGAGTACTCTCGAATCATGGCTTTCACTTAGTAATGTCGCAAGTTACACAATTATCCTGCAGATTCGAGAAAGAAACTTATACATATTAATAATTGATTATACATACTCCTAATGTGGCAAGTATACACGTGGCCAAGTTTAAAACATAAAAAGTATACATAATGCTTTTGCGGAAGTACATGTTTTGGTGGGTTTCAAGTGTCCGATTTTGCATTTAGATTGTTTCCAACTAATAATACGAACAAATACCTACTAGCTATATCTACACACGTCATAAACACAAAACATCGAATTAGGTTACAACATAATATATCAACTGCAACGAATACTTGGTTTCTTGAAAAAATGTTGGCAAGCCTGTGCCATTTCTTTTTGCTCTTACTTAAATTAATAATTATTTTTTGCGATACTAATTACAAAACATCAAACACCTAAAGACAAATACATTCACAACGAAAAATTATATAAAAATATACATCGAATAAATATAAATCGAAAATTATCATCAATAGAACAATTTACATTAACATATTATAAAACAACGATAATACTATGTGAACAATTTATCAGTAGCAAAATAAAACACTTAAAATAGAAGATATTTACAGAACTTAAAATTTCTAACAAAAAATAATAACTTAATTATGACTGTAATATTTGGCTTTGAAATAAATAGGCTAATATATTGAAAGCTATGGACAGAAATGACTTTAGATGAAATAAGACTCAGTTAAATGTTATCTAGATATCAATATTGTTACTGTTCTCCTTGATTAGTAGGACTAACTTATTTGATTAACTTAGGTTAAAAATAAGGAAGTTAGGTACCTAGGGAAAGTGTATTCTGATGTTTAGTCTACACTATAGTGCTTAATCATTTTTCCCATAGCTTCCATTATACGTCGTCGGGTAACATCGAATTGTCTAATATAGCAGAAAACAAGCTATCTTTTTGACGTCCCTTCACTACTGAACCAGTGTCTTAGCCCGAGGAGGCTGTAGAGGTCCTGGTTATTAGCGTGAGGTCGCATCGGGTCGGCGTGGTGTTGGACTGCTCGGTGGATGTATCCCTTCAGTTGTTCCGGGTATGCTGGAGGTACGCCCGCGTATCCTGCATGAGGGTAGGAGTGTAGCCGGAAGTTGTGGGGATAAGAATGATGATGACGCCGAGGATTCTCGTGTGTGTTATATACACCTCCTAATTGGTTACGACCAGGCCAGTAGTCCTGTAAATGCCGGAACGGGTAGTTTGGTGGAGGCGTCTGAGAATGTTGACTCTGCCAGGGATATCTATAGTAAACCTCGTACTTTGGATAAGCATTATGCATAGCGGTTTTGTCATTGTAAGCCAAGCCAAGTGGTGTATTAACTGGTACGGATTCCATTTTTTGTTCTTTTGGCTTGTTGCGACGGTATTGAAGTTTAGTACGTGTACCCAAAACGCTGTCCTCATTCATCCCGTTATTCTTTTGTTCTTTGGTAAAATTGTCATCAGTAGTAACGTCGGCATATCGACTGATTAATTTAATAGCTTCTCCTATATCGGAGTAGTCGTTTTCTGGATTAAGTTTACTTTGATCTCCATCTTTTTTTAACATTTCAGCAGTTGAATTAAAAGTATTTTCAGTTTCTGACGTGGAAATAATAGACGAATTCTGTTGGGCGACATTAACAGAGGTTGCAATATTTTCAATCTCTTTTAAGCTGCTAGGTTCAGAATCTTCTGCACTATCCGTTAGGTTTTCTGTATTATAAAGAACGGGGTCAACATTAACGTGTCCATAAATTAATTCTTTTTGTCCTTCGTCGGTAACATTACTTATCGTTTCAATTTCAGTTACGTTAACAATTGGACTATCGCGTTTGGGTTTGTCGGGATAGTTGTGTGTGTTTGTCAGAATATTCTGGTTCACCATGTATGAACTATCAAGTACAGTGTTGTTTGGATTAAGTGAATTTTGAAGTTTTAATAGTTCTAGTTCAGCTTCTATGCTGGCGTCGCCATCCGGTTTATCTTTCTTGTCAACTTTCACATAGTTTGCTTGCAGCTCTTGAGCCTGGAATAATAAAAGCGTTATTTAATAGTTTTCAAAATGAAAAAAACCCTATCGCCTTCAGAGGATCTTTTATAAATGTTCGGTATTTTTATGATATTTAGGTAAGTATACGAATTTCTTACCTGTGAAGATGGCTCTTGGCCCTGAAGTGGCGCTGCTTGAGGATCATAGCCAATGGGTATATTAAGCTGAAGCGGTCCTGGTTCAGCATCGCCGTAGTCGTATAATACGTCTCCACCGGGAGCCGAAGTCACGAAAAATGCATTTAGATGTTCCAGCAGGATACGCTCGTGTTCGTCTTTGTTTACTGTTACCACCTGGAAATGTAATGAAATTTATTTACATAACTAAGTTTTATTTAGGTTGTTTGGATCACTTTACGAAAAAATCTCGAATTAAATAACTTCATTGTAGTTGAACTGTCTTTGAAGTACCAACCTGAACGCAGCCATTCCTATCGAGTCTCTGTCCCTCAGGGCAATTTAGGGGCGTTATGAACAGGGATTTAGTGGTTATTCTTCGCGGTGGTGCATTCTGATTGACGCTTTCGGGGCTCTGGAGCCAGGACTTCCACGCGAGCTCGGCAGCCTTTCGGTCGAGGGTGCGGGGTGGCGCGCGGGTGGTCGCCACGGGCGCTGGAGCCGGCCCCTCCACCGGGCCCTCCGCCCCAGTCTCCGCCTTCACTAGTGCACACGACACCAGCAGTAACGTCGTCCACGTGTACCACATCGCAAACACCTGTAAAATAAGAAAGTATTTGTTAACTTTTATATTAAACTTATGTCTCACAGGGATTTCATAAAAGATTAGATACTTAGTTGCACACGTTTATGAGTTCTACCACCCAGATTTATAACTAGTTGTTAGGTATTCTAAAAACGAGCAGGTCATTTCATATACATGAATCTTGCTTAGGGTTTCTGTAAGCCGGCCGGCATGGTCAGTTTATGGCAGTCCATTGACATGTCTACCACAAAAAAGGTAGGTAAAGCCGGTAGTTACCATGCCCCACAAGCGGGTTGGTGACCGCAAAGTCAGTCCTCTCGCACCAGTGACGTAGGTACTAATCACTATTGTATTCTAAATTCTGATAGTAAGTAGGAAATGGTGCAACGTTTCATTATTTATTACACGAAGATTAATTACTGCCGGGAGGCAGTAATTAATCTTCGTGCGTAATCAATTCAAGCGTTGCAGTTTTACACTATGGTCACTATGTGACGTTCAGCATTACTTCGAAAGTATATTCCGTATTATCTAGTTACGTCGTTTTAATTTATTTACTATCAAGAGTTGCCATTGGAACAGCTGCTCACGGTCAGCAAATGCTGGCACCCATTTCTATATCGAAGGATCTAAGAGATTGCTCATGGAACCAGATTCGATGTGATGTCAACTGGATCAAGGTACGTCCATTAGTTCAATAGCTCGAGCACGAATCGACTCTATTCATTGTATATTTGCATAATACGTTTCTGCGTGTATCTGGATCATGCTATTATAGGAACGTATTCCGACTTAGGAAGATATGCATAAATATCGATCTTCAAATGCCTCTTAAGTTATAATTTTCCTTCGCATTTATCTTGAATGTTAAATATTATATTATGGCCCGGGTATAACATTTATTGCTGTTCTAGTTTCATTACGATTAACTATCATAAACTGAAACTAGGTTATAGATGCTTGGGTAGGTACAAGGGAGTTAGAGACCCAGATTTCAAGAAATTACGACTTATTGTGTTTGCAAGTAGAAATTTTAAGAAATCTGTTGGTGTCAATAATTAACAACAATCCATCAACCTTAATTAGTCTTGGACCCAAGTAGATTCGTGTATGTGGTCCAAATATCTTCTGCGAGCGACCTTGAGGCCCTTTATCATTGGGAAAGTGAAAGTGTGTTAATCATAGACTATTATGTGGGAGCACTTACGAAGCCTTCACTTTTAAGTCGCATTAAATTATCGATAGGCACGTCCCTTCCTATGTTGAAGATAAGTGCATATTCCGAACTGATTAATAAATAAAGTAGGTAAGTGTTTATAATGGATGCTAATGAGTTGTGGTCTTAGACTACCCAAACACTAAATTCTGTGGGAGATAATAACGAAATAATTGGGACATTTGGAGTGTGTCTCATGTCCGGTATCAAGTAGGCCAGTCCTCTTCCTCTTAGGTAGGTACCTATCGGAGATTAAGACATTCTGGTGACGTCGGCCGATCATCGTTATTTGATGATTTTTGGTTATGATAACATCTGACTACGTCACTTTTGATAACGACGGGAAGGTCATGAGCGTCAGCTTCGCTACGTTTGATAGTAGAAAAGTAAGGAACGTAACATATTTGCTTAAATGATTACGATTAATCATTTCGTTTTTCCGTTTCATTTTGACAGTTCGACAACATTCACTGCGTTATTTATGTTGTAGAGCAGACTTTTTTTTCGAAATTTTGAAACAATCGATTTGCAATCTGTTTCAAAACGATTCAGATTCTGTGTGGCTACCATGAGTTTCATTTTACCATCTCGATCAAACGCATCGACCGCGTTTGACACTCCGATTGGCAGCCGGCCAGCCTTCACCGGTGAAGGGCCAATCGGAACGCCGAACGCGCTCGATGCGTTTGATCGAGAAGGTTAAATAAAACTCATGGTAGCCACACTGATTGATCGCAATTTTACGCAATTAGGGTACATAGAGGGTTTAAATATAATGGCTAACAGCCAGTTGCAGAAAAGAACTTTAACTTTTAAAGCTGTCATTAAATACTAATCTTCCATTAACGTGTTTTAACTTTTTGCAGAAAGCAGCATCGAGTTCTTTGATGAAATTAATGGTATTATTAGCGTTAATGATCCATTACGTAATGGGGCATTAATGTTTGTCTTTGTGCAACTGGGTGTTAGCCTTTTAACATTGACATTGGTGCAATACCGATAATTTGCATCTAAGTGATAGTAATGCATCAGCGTGTTTTGCGTAAGTAATAAGAAAGTGAAAGAAATTACATGTTAGATACATTTGGTTGAAAGTCACACAGAATGGTGGGTATGTTTTTTGCACGAACAAATTGTGTTAGGATTTCTAAACAAACATTTCCGAGGTGGCAACGACAAATGTTCTGCAGCGAAATTCTTAGAACATCTATTATGTTTTTTATATCATCCTTTAACCGATTTTATTCTAATCAGTAGATACGTAGTATACGTACCAAGTCTTTGAGTGAAGTAGATTTGGTTGTCTTGGATTTAAAAACAATCCTATTTTTTTATACATCTTTCACCTTTTCTTCGAAGAGGTAGGTATTTAACAAAGACATTGGTAGTATCTTAAATCTCTTTGGTATTTAAGAAAGGGAATATTTTCAAAAAGGCTATCTTTTTGAAAATATTCCCTTATAAGGCTGCCTGTCCACCGGAGCGGAGAGGAGAGGAGAGGAGCGGAGATGTGTCAATATTAACCAATAGAATCGCAACTGTGGGGCGGAGTTTAGATTCACATCGCTCATCGCTGTTCCTTTCCTCTCCTCTCCGCTCCAGTGGACAGGCAGCCTAAATCAACTGTTATGATGACAATTAGTATACATAAGATATCAAAACAAACATATTGATCCAGTGTCAAATGTCTATAAGAATTGTGAAATGTCGTTTTATAAACAAGATGAGTTATTTACAAACAGATTTGATGATGTTTAACGTTCTAGGAGGTACATTTTTCTTCAGAAGTGTCCAGATATCGAACTAAATAGGATAAAATTTGAAAATAATAAACAAAACACTTGTTTCATCTACTACATCTATTTTAAGCATCTACTTAGATGCTTATAAACTTGAACTTACGTCAAAGTTATTTGAGATAAATGGCCGAGGTTTTTAGCTCCTTTCACAAAAACACAAATATCGAGGTGTGATGTAGTTTGAAAATTAAGAATCATGCAGGTGCATGCACCAAGGTACTATGGCACTTGATTTTAGAACATGTAGGTTCCTACCTGGTCTATACATTGGCTAGCTAAACTCAGCAGACGCGATGGGTAAAAAGATTCAATGTTTTTTTGGGAGGTTAACGACCGCTGTTGTATGAGTTGAGAAAAACTGTTTTTTGATGGTTTATCGTGTTTAGATATCGAGACGTCTGTGAAGTTTACAACAAAAACGCAGATTTTGATATTTTAAGTGACTACAATAACTGCGGTAGGCTGATCCGACAAAAAAATCATCAAATTAATTATTCTTTTGTGTTACTATGTTTAGATATTGGTATTGGTACCCATCACGACTGTGGAGTTTTGCTAGCCAATTTATTCAAGCCTGTATAGTTAGGTAGCTATTATTATGATGAATCAGTCGTGTTTAGAATAGTACCTAAATGTTGGTAGGAACGTAGAGTATCTAACTACGTTCTTTCATCTATTGTGAAAATTGATTTGTTAATTAACTATTGTGTTCGTTACAGAGCTCTTGATTAGTCTCATTGTGTTTGTGAGATGGGAACTTGAAAAGTATCACTCTCTTAGTTTGAATACACATACTGTTCGATATGATCGTTAAAGAAACATAGGCAGGTACCTACCTAACTATATCTAGATAGATATAGTTAGGTAGGTACCTGCCTATGTTTCTTGCAGATCTACGTTTAGCCATGGATGTCTCTAAGCTAACCATTGCAGCATTGTGATGTCGTTCCAAAGTTAACGGAAATGGACGCGTTCTTTGAAGCTATAACTTGTTTGCAATATATTATTTATGCGCAGTTTAATTACTTACTCGTTCGTTTTGTAAGAACAACACGTGCGGCAAAGAAGACAAGTCTTGTTTGCAAGATAACTTCAAAGCTCATTATTTCAGTAGGTAGATGATACAATAATAAACGCGTAATTACAATTACCTACTTTACTTTGTTCCCGACTTAAGTTTAAGTGTAGGTATATCTAATGGTGTAAGTATCGTCCTCTGCTGTAATGTAACTAGTCAATGGAAAACTGAACTTTTACCTTTTACTATTCGCCACAAATGTTTCATTCATATGTAAAACATATTATTACTTATATTATATAACACTTGTAAGTAAATAAGTCTTTTGTTTATTGTCGGCGACAATGTTGTAAAGACAATGTTCGTTCCCTTGACCCCGGTTGAGTGAAACGCTCTTATGGTGGATCTGCTGTACACTCGAGTAAATAATTTAGTGCGCAAAACAAGGGCAATGGCTGTTGACCCCGTCGCGATCTATTGGCGGCATCTGGCAATGATCTCGCATCAGGCGCCGCACGCGCACGCGGAAGCTTCTCGCGGGAATTGACCGTGTTTCAATGGTGCTTGATTGAAGCATACTCTATACTGCATTCTCTAGTGTGAAAAGGATTAGAAAGCGGGATTAAACTCGTTGAATGCTACTTGGGATTTTCTCCCGACAAATCTTCGGCGCGACTAAAGAATGCAGTGTGTGCTGGGATTATGAAGTTATGTGCGTCTCTGACTGCGTCTGACCTAATGAGAACATTCTGTTTACATAAAACAGATACACGTCGGGTATTCCGTTTGGGTGTATTATTATCTGCACGGACCAAATCCTCGAATGTTGAACCCTACCTTGACATGCATGCGAGAGCGAGACAAGGCAGTTGCGGAACAGAGGTGCGTCGGCGCAGGGTTGCACACAAATAGCTTTCCAGTCAGAACTCGAGTCGAGTGCTTCTGACAAACATTTGTGCGTGTATGGATGAATTCAATTTTTATTAAGATTTCTAAAATAGAATTGTAATTAATGTTCCAAGCTATCAATGAATCGTATTCAATATAACTGCATTTGCGTTCAAACGTTTTGAGAGTTGAAAGGGGAAGTGGCTCTGTTCTGTCACGGTTGGAGCACCACCCTCCAAATAAAAGGCAGGTGTTTCTTATATCGAATTTGTAAGGCTGAGTAGGTTGGTAACGAACAAAATTGAGATTTAAAACCGAGATAACTATGTACCTACCTACAAAATAATAAGATATTGTTACTTGGATTTTAAAGAAACACCTGTGTTATCTACACCTGCTGTTTGACAGGTTTTTGGTTACAACTTACAAAAATAAGAAATAGGTGTGATCGTTAGATGATGGAAATAGAAAAAGTCTTTCGTAGATGTTCTTAAAATAATTCCTTGCTTATCTGACTCTTGTCGAATTTGTTATAAGGCGCGTTGAGCACTTTTTGGGTGAACAAAAATCATGGAACTCGCGTCATCGTCACCGAAGGCGCGTTGAGCACTTTTTTGTTGACAGCGCACTCTGTTTTATTTTTTTATATTTTTTTTAATAGAGCTACAGCTTTCATTCTTATACTGACAGCAAGCCACATAAATTCCTGACATTTTCATTAGATGGCGTTACTTAGTTTTCACTTCCATCGGCAGGGCATTCCCCAAAGACTGCACCGTATGTTTTTTTTTACCTTCTTAACTAGACCATCGGTACCTATTGTAAAAGAAACCTTCCTATGATTATTCTAGTCATAACTTCATAATTATGACTAGACAAGATCCACTGCAATATTCGTGACAATGTGACCACGTGTGGATTGATATATCCATAATGAGCATTGTTTAATAATGGCCATACGTCGCCGAGAAAGTGTGCCCGCTAACTGGTCAGACACGATGTCGGCCAAATTTGCATATTAGGTAACTGATTGATATTCTTCGCGAACAGGATATAGGGATAATGATTTCTGACATTTACCGCGAATTTTATACCTCGCTACAAACCGAGGATAATGTATGTAATGACCATGAAAGTGTAAAGAACTCGTATTGAAAAATATAAAACGTATTTATTGTATAAAGCTATTGAAATTAAAACAGTCTATTCATTCATAATTGTATTTGTTGGATATCAGTTAATTACCGTCCGGTGGTTGAATGGCAGCAATTAAGAGCTGGTTATTAAATTGTCTTATGCCACAAAATCGTGTCAAACTAAAAACAGGCTTTGACGTTGAATAAAAGCGTAGGGAGGAGATTTCTTGCTGTAAGGTCTTAGGTTAATCGTTTATAGTTTATCGTTGTAGGAAGGTACTCCAGCACCGGCACTACTCAGTAGGTTAAATTAAAGTGTAAACTTAATGAATATTTTCTGCATTATCTGTTAAACACAAATTACAGCCATTAACTATATTGTTACCTCTTGCTTATCGTTATTCGTCATCGTTGTTTGAACAAACTTTGTTGCCACAATCGTCAATCGTTTGTATAAGGTAAATTCGGGCATTTCCGGATGTTGAAAATGATGAATCTGTTTTTGTTTGCGGAAAAGTAAGTGAGTACCTTCACGGAACATCGGTCAGTGTAATGATGAGACACCACTGTTATTCAAGTGCTAGACACAGACGCTGACATAGAGACATAAATTATCTGTAATAGTTACTTGTATGCTTGCAACAGTGCGTTAGAACAAAGACACAAAGCATACTAAACGGGTCATACATTTTCTTCTTTATTGTGCAAATATTTTCCTTTTGATACAATGTTGCACGGTTATTTGGAGGGATCCAGGTCTACGTTTGCATTACGTCATTCCGTTTTATAATGCATCTTTTGTTGATCCAAGGAAGCTTTTGACACCACTAACTCACCGTTATAATCGTTGAGTTAAACTGTCACCAGTCACGACTAAGTAGCTAACTAATACTAATGAGCGTGAGTTTCCTACGGCTCTTAATGACCATGTCAACTGTGAACAATGACAGAAATATTTAGATAAGTATTTTGTACCTCCGCCAGGAGAATCAGGTGGAACAGTGGGTCGATTTTTAACCAATGATTATTACACAAATAGGAATGCTGTTTTTAAAAGCAATATTGCTCTCAATGTCAATGTAACAATTACTTAATTCCACGCAGCGTTTAAAACAAGGAAAGTAAATTGGTCGAAGTTGTCCATGCACATTGAGTCAGGTCAAGTGCATTTACCTATAGTAGGTAGTTATATAATCAACAACATTTAACACGAAAACGAGAACTCTCTTCCATTACCTACATCTGATACTAAATAATGATGGTAGAAAGTCAATCGATTTAACCTGTCACCTGGGTAGTCTTCTTAGCGTAATAGTGCCAATTACCAAAAACCAAAAAACAATTAGGTACCTACCAAATACTACAAAGTTAGCTAACTTCGTGTTCCTTCAAATAACAGAGTTAACGATTCTGTTAGGTAAATAATATAATTTTGTAAAGCTCTAATTAATACTTCTTTTCTGTTGCCAACACCCGTTTTATCAGTCTCTTTATCTTAGTTTTCCTCGTCTGTATCATACAGTTTCTAACCTTGCTGGATAATCTTTCTACTACGGGTGAACTATTTTTGTTTAGACCGTGCTGATATGGAAATCAGATTTAAAAAAATGCGTTTATATATGATTTCTAGGTCTAGGACTCTCAAGTTAGCACTTTAGCGGCCAAAAACATTTGAACTAGATATATGCCATCAGAATTAACTGCGTACTGCCGTCCTGTTTGGTGCCATGTTCATGTTCAGTCCTCGAGGAATATTGAGTGTCACGAGCAAACCATGACTAGCCACGATACTAACAGCCATGTTGCAGAAAAGAACTTTAACTTTTAAACGGTCATTAAATACCAATCGTCCATTAACTTGTTGCTGAAAGCAACCGACTCGATTTTAATGGTTCTTTGATGAAATTAATGAAATCATTTGCGTTAATGATCCATTACGTAATGGGATATTAATGTTTGTCTTTGTGCAACTGGGTGTAAATGCACAACTTAATGCG
Organism: Conistra vaccinii; assembly: GCA_948150665.1. Lineage (NCBI taxonomy): Eukaryota > Metazoa > Arthropoda > Insecta > Lepidoptera > Noctuidae > Conistra > Conistra vaccinii. The sequence goes on along the minus strand of OX411323.1, from coordinate 8,480,738 downwards.
TATATATCTACGCATCTCTATAAGCGACTAATAGCCGTATTAGATTTGTTTGAACGTTTCGGCACACAACAATGTAGCCCGCCAACAATATCCATTCATCTCGATCCTTTTTTTGTAATTAAATGTGTACGGTCACGCTCAATCGTTTGGCCTATAAAGTCGCTTGTAATAATAAATTGAGGTTCGGTTTTGCAGCTGCAAGTTTTGTCACTCTCATGGGCAAGTGTGTCGGTAGTTGAGAGCGACCTACTGACTGCGTGGTTAGCATGTGCCGCGACATTTCACTATCATTCCCACATCTCGGCTACATTTTGGGTATTGCTGCAAGGTCAACGTATCTATTAGACGTGACCGTATATTGGAGTTGTTTTTTTATTGTTTTGAATATAGTAGCGTTTGGATTTGTTGCCAGGCAAAGTTTCTATCACGATTTTACTCTATCGATGATTTTATTAGGGAAAGTGTGTCTTGCTTGTCTGCGCCTATTTGTTTATGTCGATTAAGCTTTTAGGTTTATCACCATCGTAATGAGCTGGATCATAGATACCTTGCTAATTGAGTTTTACAACTTGTTGTTTGTAGATATGGCATACTTATAAGATAATTGCCAGGTTTTCCTCTGATTCCCAGTTCAGCACTAGATTTATGTTTACATGTATAAACATATATCTTTTTCATTTTAATTGCTAGCAAGTCACGTGAACAATGCGCCATGTGATACAAAGCCATAAAATACTGTAAATGACACATTTTACTGGATATAATTGTGAAACGTCTGTTGTTTGAAACGTTATATTACCACTAGAATAAAACGTTAATTTAATTACCTATTATATCATCCTAGGATTAGCTGTAGTTATAGGTTTCTACAATGAGTAGGACATACTCATTAAAATAGTTTTTGTTTGTACCTACACGTCCTACACCTTGTCCTTGTGCGTGCTTTCTTTTATTTGTTTCTGTAAGATTTGGAAGCAGAGCATTTTTTTATTAAATTATGTGTTGTGCCGTTCAACCTTTTTGTTTATCTGTTCCTACATTCCGTATTAAGGAGCAAATGTATCTCCTCAATGTCCAAAAACAATTAAGTGCACCTAAACCAAGCTGCGTAGTACGCGACGGCCTCAGGCGCACAGCCGGCGATGTTTATTTATAAAAACGGTTCATTCATCTCCCTTTAATTTTCAACTCTTAGTTTAGAGTCGATACGTTATGGCAGCTTACATTTTTTTTTAGTTTACTACATTTTGTCGTATTTTGCATTTCTAAATGCTAGTAGTTGTCTTTCTCCACCAGCACTTATTAGTTAGGCTTCAGACATGTTATTTGCATTGACCCGCAAAAAATGGTTGCATCCAACAATTTTAAGCTTCTTCCTCTTGATTCTCGATTTGAGATCAATACGTTGAAATGATCTTTTTTATAAAATAAAGCTTGTAACGACGCACTTGTAAAGCTTGAAACTTTTACAACTTTCTCTGTCGACTCCAGTATTTAAAGGGCGTTCAACAAGTTTCATTAATAAAGTCGCTTCTACTTGCCGCTCTAATTTTTCTTCCGCCTCCATTATCTGCTATATTAGTGCTGAGATCAGCTTTTTATACTAGTTCGCGTCGGTGTAGGGCACCATAGCTTTAGCGACATAGTGTTCTAATTAGTGGTACTTACTGAATTTCTTAAACGGTCGGATGGACGTTGTTAACGAGCGTGTACGAAACGAAATCGCATTCAGCGTACCGAGACGGATGCGTTCGGAATATAATCTTTGTATTTTTGGAAGGGAAACGGTCTGCTTTGACGGAAGCCGGCGGCGGCGACAGATTTCGCCCGTGAATAACAAATAATATATCACGCTCAGATTCATGGCCGTCGGTGATGCCGCGCCCTGCACAATGAGTAGGCAGACAGTCGGGCCCGTAAAGGTTACCCGAATGCGTTGCCATAAGACTCGTTTTAATATAAAGCCCCTTTGGTGTTTTTGTTCTTTATTTAAGATCATATCCACAAATCACACGGGAGCAAGTGAATCCATAAATATTTTGTCGTATTAAAATATGATGAGGTACAGTCAACAGCTACAATTGATGAATAATTTAAGGGGTCTTTTAAAATTAATTATCAAGAGAGAAAACTTGCATCTATGAAACTGCTGAAACCGATAAATGGCATTTAAGAAATGCCATTTGTATGGACATGCCTGCCTCAATGATCGCCTTAATCCTAGCCTATAAAAAGCAGAATTAAAATCGAGGGATGCCCCCTTTGACCGGTCTTCAGGTAGATAAAGGTAATTGTATCGACGTGACATTTAGCATTTGTGGTAGTAACGTTGTAGAGGTGATCCATAGGAGAGAGGAAGCTTACCTTGAGGAGAGACGCGCGTCGTCGTGCGCCGGTCACATTATAACGGGCGCTCCAACCCGACACCCGCAGCCCTGCAATGAGAAAACTAGTTAAATGATGGCCTCCACTATTATTATACATATATTTGGGAGAATTTTCCAAGGTAACACACAGTCATATTTATAAGTATCATAGGATATCGATGCTATAAGGGTGGCATGGACATCGGCGTGAAAATTGGTACCATAGATTCAGTAGGTACAGTAGAATCCATAAGTCGATAGGCCATTTCTCAAACAAATAGACTGACGGTTCGGTTTGACTTACGACGTTCTTCTATAAGTTGTTCCACTACTATACACGCACACACACTCACTTGGTTTACAACTCATAGTAGTTCATAATTTCAACCAGCAAAATGAGTCAGTCAACAATCCCCTTGTGTTGAAATTTTTCGTAGGTTAAAAAAAAAAGCTGCTGTATCATACATTTTGACCGCGAAAAATTTCAACGCAGGGGGGTTTAGAAACATATACTGAATCTATGGTAACAATTTCGCGTCGATGTCCCTGCCACCCTGTACAGACGCTAAGAGCTCCCGCAACTTAAACACGAGTCTGCAAAAATAGTCATTAGGTAGGACAGGAAGTACGCCTTTTGCCGTAAAACCAGCATATTTTAATTTCCTAACACATGCAAATTGGTGAAATAAGTGCATGAGAGAGGCCTATATTCAGCAATAGGCGGAACGAGGCTGCCAATGACAATGATGATGATTAATGCTTGAGAAAAAGTTGATTCCTTCTTGCATCAAAATCTACATCAATTATTTTTATGATGCAAAAAAGCAGTGATAGCCTAGTGGTGTGACTGCCAAGTCATAGGTCTCGAGTTCGAACCCAAGGCACGCACCTCTGACTTTTCGTATTCATGTGCGTATTGTATAATGATCACTTGCTTCAAAAACTGTGAAGGAAAACATCGTGAGGAAGCCTGAGAGATATTTCTCGACGGCATTTTTTGACTCTCAATGGACAATCGCTAAACATGTGTATATTTATTTAAATATGAAGAAATATTTTTTTTTGTTTTGTTTTAGTTTACAAATTTTTATGTTACTCCATTTTTATTGTTTTATTTTATTAGTTTATTTTTTAGTCTAAGAAGTTTTAATTAAAAAAAAATATGTTTTGTAGAATTAGCTTTGGTGTAAACTGTTAGTGTTAGCTTATATTTGATGAATAAATGAATAAGTATGAATATGACCGTCATCCAGAAATGAATATAATTATGTGAACCCAAGTCAGAGGCTCATGGGCGGCTTTAAAACTCTGACATCAGGTAACTCACTAACCACACGAAAAGAAGAAGAAGATGATGCGAAGCTTTATCTGTGTTGTTCACGTGAGAAACTTCGGAGTAGGTTCATGGTAAATTGGCAGATGATACATTTTGCTGCTGACTCTACATACCTACTGAATGGCCTGATACATACGGTCTAACTAAATTCAGGATGTTACGATAAAAGCTCATCACTAAGTGTATAATAAATTCAATGATACAGTTCAGTCAGAGCATTGCAATAATTTAATTAATAATATTGTTTCGGTCTTCACTGATATTAAGTTGCTAAAGATCAAAGAGATCATCTGAGTGTTTGGATATTACAGTGACGATGCCGTTGATAAAACATTTACATTATCATTCATCAGTGATCCTAGCACTTCGACGTCAGTTTTAAACCATCACTCTCACTTTACTTCGATGAAACATGAAAGCTTTCATAGTTATATTAAATACGGTGCAAAAATAAATTGAAGACTCACAGACGCAACGGGAATTACTCAGCTATTTGATGGCCAATAAATATTCCGTATTGAAGATGGGATTTGTTTTTATTCTATGGGTAACAGTAATTTGGCATTTAGAATTCGGGTTACACTACCTCTATCTTTTACTGCGTTACTATTTGCTTCGTTGGAAGTAGGAACGTGGTCGGTAACTATTGATACATACCTACATGTATAAGTAACTGACAGATTTGTTGGCCCTCTTGCATTTAAATGGGCCGATGGACCGATGGACGTAATTCAAATATTTGGTTATTATGGGGAGCAGTTCCCATTTCGTCCCAGAGACATTGATCGTCTGGGAAGTTTTCTAGCAATATGTGTGATTTACGTTGGGCGCAGAATGTCGCCGCACAACAATGTCGGTGCGCCGGCGCCGCCGCCGCGCCACCCGGCACACAAACTGCATGAAAGTGGACCGGCCGAGCCCACGTCCAGTACCTACGTAGGTATAGCCCAATAGCCCAAACTAGTCCCTTATGAGCTTTTATGAAATATTGTTCTATTCGAAGTAATCATTGCCATGAATCAAAGAGGTTGGATTACTAAGCCGTATCAAGTATCAGTTTCTAACAAATATTAGGCTAATGGCATGGCGGGAGACAAGAGACCTATTCAAAACCACTGAAATTATAGTTGTTTTAGCTGTTGTTGTGTTTTCCTGTTTTCCCAGTGATATAAATGGGATATTTAATTTAATGAATATGCGCGATACCTACCTACAAACACGTTGATATGGATTACACAAAAGAATATCCCATACAAAGAGATTAGCCGTCAGTTAGTAGACAAAGAGAATGTCAATATTGGTTTGTATGGACGGTAAACAGTGGACGTCTCGGGCGACCGACTCCCGAGAATCCGACCATGTTCCGTTCTATATGTACTCATTTATGGTCTCTCAATTGTTTCAGGAACAAAGACTGTCTTTCTTAAAGCTTTTCTTAAACGAGCTCTTGAGATGTAATGTTAGAACATAATATAGGAATAGAACCAGTAGTGCACGTAGATTGGTTCTAAAACTTTGTTGGATAAAAGCTAATCGTTCACCAAACAATGAGCAAACATTCCTTTAGAATAAAAATAAGTGAATAATTCATACGTAAGTAATAACACTAATAACAGTACAATCATTCTCAGGCATGAGTCGTGAAAGCAAAACATTGATGCCGTTTGTTTCTAAACATTGTGTGCAAATTCGATAAAAGCAAATACGCGAACTCACCTGGAGCGTTTCTTTAGTTTTTGTAACGTCTTAAATGAATTCACGCATTAAATCCATTAAAAGTACCCCTAGATTCCCTGTTCGTGACTCGATTTATAACTAATTTGTTGAATTTAATTACCTACTATGAACACAAAGCTTACACAGAGCTACAGAATTTAAACACTTGCTTAGATACGATTCCAAATACAGAACAAGAAGGGAATGAGCTACATATAAAGTAAGATTATGCTAATAAATATCTGCACAATTACTCACGTTTGTTTACAGTGGAATACATTTTGTATCACGTTCTGTTGTAAGTAATCAAAGCACGTACCATTGGAAGAAAACATCCACAAAGTTAATACGAGTATTTTGGTGAAACTGAACGCACTTACTCAGCACGAGATAATTTTTGTAAAATAGATGGAACTGTAGTAAACTATTGTCCGTCTTCTTGATGTTGTACAGTAACACAGGTTATTTGCAATAACAATTTGTTATGTCCACATTCAGTAAACAGTTCCTTCCGTTAGACAAACACTTGTAGACACTAGTGTTTACCATTAAGATTATAAATATTGTTCTTATTTTGCGCTTCTAATTCTAATATTGTACTGAACAGACTAATGTGTCCGCACACGTCACGCGAAGAGGAGCAGTATGGGTGGCTCTTGGATACAAAAATTGTAATTGTCAGAAAATAATTAATTAAACGATAAGACTTTATGAGAGCAAAAGGTTGTAAGATAATGCCGTTTATTGAATAAATCAAGAAAAATATGTAGCAGTAAAACTGAACCAGTATTGTATTGAAATGAATGCAGCCATGTATGCTAATGATGCGCACTGGGGAAGCAATTATTATTGCAGTCGATAAGATCGGTTCTACATTCTAGAGTTGTGTCCTCAACATAATAGACGATATTTAACCGTGTTTTTCGATAAAATAACTCCTAAACGTGTGCGTCGCGGAGATGTAGGTGCCTACGTTCTGACTCGTACCTTTATCACTTGACCCAAACATTTGTGACTGATATGTGTTTTGCCGTTTTGTTATCATCGTGGAATCCTTACTCAATGTTTTTGTTTTCGATTACAAAATATGGACCACCTTCCTATTCTTTATACTTGGTTTAAAGTTTTTTGTTCTTTGTAACATTTTCTGTTAACTAGCTATCACTTAGTATTATGATCTAGTACCTAGATATTGGACCATAAAAATATTTCATAAAATTTTATTTTGCTCTTCGAATCGCTGAGAGGGCTGTAAACGTTTTATGGAGTAAGATAAGTCGTATAAATTCCATGTACAATTTTTTACAATGTTCTTTTGATAGCCAGGTAAGGTTTTTGATAAAGGAACAAGACAAATTGTGACTATATTATGTCTAAGTACACTCCCAGACTCCTAAATCGAGCCACCGAGCATTTTTATGTTTAAAGGCCTAAAACATCAAAATAATACCTACTGGCCATCATTTCGGTACCTATCACCATTGTTCCAGATTTGAATTCATGAATTTGAAAAAGAGAACAAAATCGAGCTTTGGTCGCTCTTAAAGAAGCAATAAACTTTGATTAGAGCATCTCTAATAGCAATAGTTATTTCGTTATTCGTTTTGCATAAAAAGAGTATCGAAATTACGATACTGCACCTGAAGTAGCCCTGTAAGCTGTGGAATTTCTTTAGTGTGGGCTTCGTCAGCGAAACGTAAGTGCACAACTTCATGTAAGCCCTTCTGCCGTTCAAGGAATTTACCATCGATACCAGGATCACGAAACCGAGTCACTACAGCACGACTAGACCAGTTTATCTTTACTACCAGCCTGCGCAATTGTCACCTGGCATCAGCACATGTCTAAGAGCAGCTTCCAGACTTTCATGAACTGACTGTTTGCACTCGAACTGTTAGAAGGAGACTCGAAGAATGTGGTCTGAGACCTCATAAGCCAGCCAAGAAATGGTCCCAAACTGAAACGAGCTCACAGACGCGCGTTGTTCGCGTTGCCGCGCGTTCAATGGAGCCAGGTTCTTTCTACAGATGAAACCAAGATTATGCGGTATGGTAATGATAGACGTAGGGGCGTCTATCGAAGATAGGGAGAACCTGTTCAGCAATGTTGTATTGAAGAGTTATGGCGGTGGGTCATGGACAGTCTGGGGCGGAATTTTCACCAAAATTAATGTCTATGATATGAATCCAAAAGAACAGATGAGCTAAAGCGGCGTGTTCGAACTAACCAACCAGCTTCAGAAACTTTGCAGGAGCTGAAAACTGCCATCTTGGAAGCATGGGAGAAGATTTCACAGCACGTCAAGTGGTATCAATTAATTCCATGCCGAGCCTCATGACGGCCGTCGTAAATGCTTTTGAGGGTAACACAAGTTACTAAGTAAACGTTTTCTCTATGTAAACCATTGTTTTCTTCCACGCTAATTTTGCCCATGAGAATCGCGAAAACATAACTTATTGCAATCAAACTGTTGCAAAACAAACGGCAATGATGGTGAGTGACTGACTTCAAAACCACATTTTTTTATTTTTTTCTAATTTCTACCATTATTTAAAAAGATACGAGACCTTTAAATAAAAATATGCAGGGTGGATCGATTCAGGGGTCCGGGAGAACAGATAATAATGGTCTAGCTAGACAATATGTTTTGAAGTTGCGGGTTCAATGTTTTACAGGGTAACAAAATTTTACGTTATTATTTGGCAGCTTAGCAACAGTTACTTTGTACGACACGGTGTTCAATTGATTGTTGTGTTAATTGTCTCTTGTAGCTCGGGAGGTACCGTTTTACACAATCATAGTAACTTGTCTAAGCTAGGTACATTAGCTTTAAAGCTCATAAAGTAAGCTTAGTGGTTATTAGTGGTGGCATTCAAGGTAAATCCTGTATTAGAAAATGAGAAATATTACCTTTGCTGTTCTTTCTCTGATTTGTTTATAATATAGCCCATGTGACGATGTAAATGGGTTTTCAAGTGATTTCAGCAAACGCGCAAAAACCTTAAAACTTTTGGCAACTTTTTGGGGCGCATCTTTTTACCGCTCGACTGTGTACAGAATTAGGCTATTTCTCACGGCACTCGATACTGATACGCAAGTAGAAGACGGTCGTATATATGAATCAAACATTGTATATCTACATTTCAAACAGATACGTAAAGTGCTGCATGTTTATTTAAAACGCGACGTTGTATCGAACAGTGTTTACTTTGCAAAGCGCGGTCCTAGGCTAGAACTAAAACTAGTCAGTTAACTATTCATGAAAGTTGCTCCTGGCCGAGACAAGAATGCCAGCTGGCGCCACCTCGCCCCGCTAAGGACTTGCTACAAATACTAACTATATAAAATCTCGTCTAGCATTACACCGTATCAGTACGTTTCGAAGAAATGAAGTTCTGACTTTGTTTTTGTTTGACTTGTGTTTGTGATAGGTTTAGATACTTACTGAAAATTATCAAAAAGAAACTGGCAGCTCGTGAATTACGGTTTAACGTACACTTATAGCAGTAAAAATAGACCCCTAAAGGTGTTATGACTGCATATAGGTACACACGAAACGTGCGAAGTATCACGCACTTTATAACCCCCGTCACGTCACCTATCACGTTGATGCAATAAAGATGGAAACATTTTTCGTCGCCATTTTATGATTCTAGCGTGACTATGATAAAATAGTTGTAGAAACGACCTATAAACCACCACTGCCAAGGTAAGGATGCTCGAGGGGTAGCTCCGGCAGCTAATAATAGAGCAACAATAGATGACGTCCATATTTACCGATCATAGACCCGATAAAGCGTATTTAATTTTAAAGGAAACGCTGCATTATGATGTTATAGGGATCAACGGAAATATCGGTAATAACAGGAAAATTGCAATAAAAAAAAAACGAAACTAAAGCATCCCACAACACTATATCTTGCACAATGCAAAATGCTCAGACGCAATTTTATGATAATATTGTGTGGTTAAATAAAAAAAGTAATTATAATAGAAATTAGAAGAATAAGTAGGTACATTACAGTAAGTAAGTTTTCACTTTGGAGAAGAACGCCGGTGTGATTTTAATGAACTTGTGAATAGCAATCATTGTTATACAAACTACGAATTGTAAAAATACCTAACTGTTCGGTTCACGGTTGTCTATATGTTAATGATTGGATGTGATAAAAATCTACGCTGTTCAACACATAAAATTACTTGTAAGTGTATGATTCATGTTTCGCTAGACATGGTTTGAGGAACCTACTTATGAAAATCATGACATTTGTGACCCTCATTAGAATACGCAATTTGAATACATAGTCATTTGTCATTTATAGATATTTGCGATTCTTGACATTGGTCATGATCATGAACGAAGGTCTCGGTCTCGGCTTGTATGAACGTTGGTAAAAGCTTTCCTATAATTAAGTATGTATATTTCATCTATCATCACTTTTCATGAATGGTAGAATCTGTTCATTTATGAAAAATGGTAAGAGGTAGGTATCTCACTGAATCTCTGATTAGCTGACTCGTTTAAGAGCGCTTATCCAAAAAATTGGCAACATCTCAAATAGCTGTCAAATATTTACCTGTTTTGATTAATTTAGTAATATTACTGTATGGAAATATGAAATGTGGCTAACTAGCGAACTAAAATATTGATTATGAAATGCAATAATTAATATCGTAACATTGAATATTTTGTTGTAGATGTAAAAAAAGTATTTGGAAACTTTCCAAATGTCTTTTTACACCTAAAACGGTTAGGTACAACATCAAATTCAGTGTTGTAATTAGTGCTAGTTAGCCATATTTCGTATTTCCATACAGTAATATTGCCAAATTAATCAAAACAGCGAAATATTTGATATTATTTGATTATTATTTGATATATCTATTTGCGACGTTGCCCACTTTCAAAATAAACGTTCTTAATACATTCATCATCGTTAGGTAAAAACTGTTAAGTAGGTGGGTATGGGTACCTCTACCTACAATACGGCCGATATAATTTGGCAGGTCTGAACATAGACTGCGAATTTTCGCGCATGTTCTTTCACTCACACTCGCCTCATGTCATCATTTGATTTTAATTTTTTTATGAAGTGTATAGAGTGCCGCAAGAATTTTTGCGGCACTCTAGTGGCGCTGCCTCGGCCCGGCTAAAGTGCCGTAAGCATTGCATTGTCACTGTCACTTGTTATTTTGTTTGATTGTTGAGGTTAGTTTCTTCTCACCTTTAGCCGGCTAAACTTAAGTGCCCTATTCCCTTGTCCAATGAAAATGGCTGAAAAGTAGGTTAGGTTATGTTAGAACTGTGACCACACAACGCACGAGCTGAGCGAGCGTAGCGAGCGGTACCGCGGCAGCAGCTGGCGAGTGCCTGGGTCCATTTAGGCACAAAAGAATGTAATGTTTTGGGAATGTGGTGTGTTACAGCGATCTAACCTTAACAATCAAACAAAATACCAAGTGAAGTGACTTAGTGACAGTGACAATGACAATGCAATGCTTAAGGCACTTTAACCGGGCCGAGGCGGAGTTAATAAAGTGCCGGTAGCGGCACTATATCCGATAGGGATAGAGTGCCGCTACTGGCACTCTATACGCTGTCAAAATTTTATTGCGCAGCCTTCTGCGCGAAGTTGGAACTGCCAAGTTAGGTATATCGGCCATAGCTTTGACACGGTATGAAGGTCCCAAGCTCCCAAACAATTTATTATAATAGCGTCGTAGGTCCCGTATTAACAAGTTTATTTTTGGTACCTAATCATCTCTTGGAAACTGAATAGTACGGAGGACAAATTTACAGAGTATATAGGTCCAGAATATAATATAATATTACCCGTTGACACCTTTGCGGCATGCGTTAATTATGTCAAGTAAAATTAGATATTCTACACCTACTGAAATACTGAATTTCACCGAGAGTACCCAACGTAGGGATTTATTATGCTTATGGGAATATATTGTTATACAATTCTTCTTTGCGGACTGCTATGTGATTTATGTTCGTATCTAGCACTATCCCATGGCTAAGTATAATGTGTGATGTATCATAAATAGTTTTATCCTAACTAATATTATAAATGCGAAAGTGAGTTTGTTTGTTTGTTTGTTTGTTACGCTGTCACGCTAACACGGCTAAACGGATTTAGTTAGTTTTAGACCAAGATCTGGGTTAGGACATGGTATACTTTTTACCCCGATATACCCACGGGATCAAGACTTAAGGCTTTTGCAGACCAGCGCGATTTTTTGCGCGACGCGACACGAACAATACAATTCCTAAGAAAACTTCACGGTATAACAATAACCGGTGTCGCATTGGTCTACACTAAACTTTATGCGGATGAAACCGCGGGGCGCAGCTTGATTTTTTTTGTTTCAACATAATATAAATATCCTTTGACACTCGGCAATACTGAATCTTTTCATTTCAGTGAATGAATTTTGCCTATCGGATCAGTAGTTCCGAAGATCTCTACATAGTTCCCTATACCTACCTATACAAACTCTAAAATTTTACCTCTTTATAATAATTATTACTAGCTTCCGCCAGCGGCTTCGCCCGCGTGATATTTTTATAAATTATAGCCTGTTACTCAGTGTTAAAGATAATATAGCATAATTGGTGAAATAATTTTTTAAATCGGTCCAGAAAGTCCAGAAGTTTTTGAGTTTACTAAGAAGCGTACATCCTAAAAGTTGGCAACGTCGTAAATAGCTGTCAAATATTTACCTGTTTTAATTAATTTGGAAATGTGGCTAACTAGTGAACTAGTGATTATGAAATTAAATAATTAATATCGTAACACCGAATATTTAGTTTTACATGTAAAAAAAGTATTTGGAACCATTCCAAATGCCATCAAATTCAATGGTACAATTGCAATTCATAGTTCGCTAGTTAGCCACATTTCTTATTTCCATACAATAATATTGCCAAATTAATCAAAACAGCGAGATATGTGACAGCTATTTGCGACGTTGCCCACTTTCAGAATGCACGCAATATTAGTAATATTAGTCTATAAGTATAGATTAGTTTCTCATTAGAATCTCAGTCACGTCACGTCATAGTCACCTCTGCAGTGCTCCATGCAGGCTGCAGACATAAGGGGCGGAGCTATTACCGCACTCCGATACAATGGTGCTCACTTTTACTTGTCCATGTTGCCAGTTGCCACACAATGCTAATGTTATGTCACAATTTAATATTACAATGGTTGATGATGTCGTTCGTCACATTGTCAATCAATTCTGAAAAAAAAAAACATGATCGATGATGATAATGCTACGAGTTTATGTAAGCTACAAGAAACAGACATTTGATACTGGTTCTTGTTCTTCTGTTTCTGTTTGGTATAGGTAATGAAATTCCTATCTATTTTGCAATACTAAAAAGTCCAAATTAGATAGTTAAATAATAGTAAGCCATTAGCCACAAAAAAAACGTGAGCAAAAAATCAATCCTACACATAATTGTACCATTAAAAAAAACAAAGACTCATTCACAATTGTATTATTTACACAGTAGCAGTTTTCACTTTCGTCTGCAATGATAAATGAAGCGATTAACAATTCTGCCCGCGGGCAGGACGGCACGTCGGTTGATCGCCGCGCCGGCGGGCGCAGCTTCCGCATTAGCATCGCCGTACTCGCGGGACAATGCTGTGTGCACGAGCCTTTACTTTCTATTCTTTCTACAAACATAATGACTGCACTGCGACACTAATTAATGTTTAATGCTTATTTTAATTTTAAATATTTTATGCTATTACCTACCGCGAGTGGGAGAGACCACTTTCACTTAATTTTGTCATCGCATGATCTAATGGTATGCAAATTATTTAAGTATAATCTGTACAAAGAGGATAAATAAACGGCAAGTTAAGGAAGTGTTTATGTTGGTTTTAAAATAATCGTTGATATACGTGCTTAGTGTAGTAGGTGCTGTATCTATTTCAATCCTTATGTGCTTATTAAGTATTCTGCAGTTGAACAGTGCTTCCTTCCTGGCTCTGTTCCGGGCACTTCGTCATAACTTCAGAGTGGTACCTATCTAAGAACTTTTGTTTCTCGAACGTTATATGATTGACTAAATTGACACATTTTTATAACTCTTTGAACAATAGCCGATAAATTCTAGAAATATTAATGGATTTGTTCGTTTTGTCCAAGTCTATCGACCTACTTGTGAAAGCTCCAACAGTGTCAATATTCTTGCAAAAGATAGGTTTCCATTAAATATGGTGCAACATGTAGTTAGTCGCAAATATGCCGTTTCTGCATCACTTTTGCGTAACTTAGTAAAAGCTTTTACAAAAGTTCAAGATATAATATTTTAAAATAAATACCTGCATGACTAACATAAAATAATACTTCTAATTTTTATATGGTGCAGAGAGCAGTGGTGGCCCAGTGGAATCGGCCCCGACTTACGAGTTGTAGGTCGTGGGTTCGAACCCAAGCAGGCGCTTTACTTTGTGTAAATAATTTCATCACCACTGCTCTCAAAAACGGTGAAGGAAAACATCGTGAGGAAACCGGCATGTCTTAGAACCAAAAATTCGAAAACATGTGACATCTACCAACCCGCACTGGGCCCGCGTGGTGGATTACGGCCCACTCCCTCTCACCGAGAGGAGGCCTGTGTCCCAGCAGTGGGAACATTAATAGGCTGATGATGATGATGATGATGATGAATTTTTATATTAGAGACAACAATGTGAAGTTGCGTTGACGAAAAAAAACTCCATAATTATTGAATCTTGAATTAGAATGGATTTTTTTATCAAATAGTTATGCGTACATCATGTACGCTATTTGCTACAAAAACATGATAAGACAAATTACGTCGACTGAAATTTCTAGGAAGTACTTATGTGCTATTAAAAAAAAAAACAAATCTGATAGTTATTTATTTGCTACATACGTGGTGGCAATTTTATCAAATGATCAACAAAAAATATTGAAAAACAAAATGCTATCAATTTGAGTTTTTGCGTACTTAAATGGTAAGTGGTAACTCCATCAACCCCAAGGTGCAATTACGGTTCACCTACCAGACGCCTGCATTAATTGGGTAGGTACCTCTTTTGGATATACCACCTTAGCAAAGGGGGGTATTCAATCAGACGCCGACGCCTACCTACTTGAAGTTACATCTATGCATCGCCTTGCTGGGAAATGGGAAAGCGCGCGAGGATATCGGTGTGGAGACGATAATAAGACCATTTAAAATGAAAATGCTGGCAATACATAGGTTGGCTGGCTGTTTAATGTATAGGAGTATTTTGGAACTACCTATTACATTAATCCTAACACGAAAAAGTGTTTTTTTTTCAAACAAACTTAAGAGTAGGTAGTAATAATGGGCCGACATTGGATTTTGCCACTAACTATTATTAGTGACTAAACTATTGGATATTTGATTTAATTCTTGTATGCAGATCGGGAAGGTCATATACGCAGTTTAATTTGTTTTTGTAGTGTCGTCTCCACCTTTAATTTTTAGTAGCCAGATATCACGATTACAGAGACATGTTTACCTATAGTTTTACGCATACAAACAGCCATATCTCGATTCAGTGCGATATACAGGGATGACAAAATTTGTCGCGCTATGCATGTTTGCCTGCATACGGAAAATCCTGGTTCACAACACAACTCTACTGGAAACTAGAAACTGTGGCAAGTGAGATTGCTGTTATGCAGGCACTCTTAATGAAACCACTCTTGGTTAGTGCTGTGTGTGTCATTCATTAGTGACTGAGTTTATTTAAACTTTAAAAGCAGTTGTCATTAGGAGAAATTGTTTCTCGGAACGACAGGTAGCGGTGATGATGACCGATTGACAACTTACTGCGTAAGTACGTAGTACGTAGTACCACATTGCATTCAGATAAGCAAGTGTATGACGAGAATTAATTATAATAGGTTTGGAGATAAGAAAACATGTTTGTTGTTTCAATAAATCTGTCATGTTGTTTTGTTTTGTATGTATTTTAATTAGCATAATTGAAATCAAAATATAATGATGTCGGCTTCCTGATAAGTAGTTGGTGTACTTTTTTTACTATAAATTTGTTGATTTATTGGACGCACTTTGCATTTTCTTTAAAACTTTTCAGTTTCCACACATTATTGGACTGATAGACCGGTTGGTTTTATATCAATTGCCGTGCCCCCAGCGCCCAGCACATAAAATCGATTAATAAATATCTACGACGAAATGGGGTCGTGCAATGCAATAAAAAACAAAAAACGAACATAGGTTTTCAGTCGTATAAATACGACAGAGGCGGCACAAGCACAAAAACATTTATTTTTTGTTGTAAATATGACTATGGTGTTTCTGCTTGCAACACAGTGCCTCAGTGGAGTCAGTGGGTACCGTTTGTAAGTCAAATTGGGGAACTATTGGAAGAAAAGGTCAAATTTGAACATTTAGGAAAGATACTGATCGTTAGGTATCTTTAGTTAAATTGTATTGAAAGACTTCTTCCATTTTCTCACTAGTGAGCAGAAAATTGTCCGTGGACAATTTGGAATCGTATGGAAATCCCGGAAATTTTCACGCCGGGCGGGCGCGTTAGATCTCCATACGATTCCAAATTGTCCGTTGACAAATTAATCTATCGTCTGCTCAGCGCCTAATTGTCGTCCTCTGGCGCACAGATTGTCCATCGTTTGTTCAGTTCAGTAACACATTTATACGTCTTCCCTGCTTTATATAATTTTTATACCTGACGTAAAATTTTACTTTTTTGTAGCGCAACATGGGATATATCATGTCCAGCAACTGCTGCAATACGGTGAATTTAATATTAGATTGATTGATATCCTGTCATGAACCGGGGGACTGTGCGCGACAGTACACTAGTACACAGTTTAAGTACCAATGCCTATTCCTCAGGGGATGAGGATGACAGACGTCACTGACGTATGGCCATCATACTAATATTAAGGGGAAAGTTTTTTAATAACATTGGTATAAAAACCGCGAAGGGCCTATTGGCAGCGAGATTACGAGCATTAAGGTGCGGTCACACGGAAGCCGAACCACATTCATTAAGATTGCATTAGATCGATAAGGCAGCCGGTTTCTTGACCGCGCACGTCAAAATTTTATGTCGTTATGTATTGTTAAAGAGTGTTTGTTTTCTAATTATCGTGTCGTGTTTACAGAAAAAGTTGTTTTAATAATAGTTTATTTCCAAAACTACAGTACACGTTACATTAATGAGGTCTCGAACCTATAAGACCCCCCTAAAACCTACTGTATCACCAAAAATCACACTAATAAATACTTTGACTTTGATTTTGGCCCTTAAACTAAGACATCCTGTATGACAGGGGTCTAAGTATTACGTATAATTCGTACTGAATTCAGGGAACTTTTCGCACATCAAGTTTGAACGACGCCGACGTTATGATTAACTAAATTACAAGAAAAAAATCAATGTCAAGGACCATTGACTATTTACATTTATTGATTTACGCAAAAAGAAGGAAAAAACGCACCTTGTAGGTCACAAAAAACCCCAACATTACAATTAAACAAAACCGTACAAATTAGTCACGTAAATATTTAGGGCGTCGGTAATTATCGAACTGGTAGGGTAACGACTATCTAAGTACAGGTGACCATAGATTAAGTGGTCAGTAATGATTACTTGCTGACCATAGAGTCGGTACCGCACCTACGACATAGTATACGAAATAGGACGAATACTTAAGATAGCGCCAGGCGTCAGAACAAGATACAGTAATGGTTGTAGATAAATTTAAAATTAGTTGTCAGGTATAATCATAGAGACCTATAAAGATGTCAAGGCTCGTAGAATGTCAGATATTAACGAACTTTATGATGATGAGTCCTACTTTAACTACAGGCGGGTTTTTTTTTAGTATGTCTGATAGGTTTTGTAATTTGACAGAGTTTTATTCACCGTGTAAAATGTGTGGTGATAATAAATAAATAAAGCTTGATTAAAACGAATTCGAGTGTTTTAAGATTCGAGAACTTGGCTGAAGATAATTTCAACCAGATGTTAGTACAAACATTTTATTAGACAGAGAGACGCCTCGAAGACTCAACAATTTTCTTAACAGAATATAAAAATGTTTGATATAATAAATTCATGAGTTCATGACGTCATTATAGTAAACTGTTGCTTTATATTATTAGCAGTTTGACGCAGTTATCGCGAAAGTTGGTATTTTTGGCAAGAATCCACGTTAATGAGATCGTCGTTACTATGTCCCATAACCGACAAAATAAGCGTTTTGTTTCGCAATTTAAGCTTGATAATGTTATAATTAAATTAATCGACATTACTTGCTTGGACTGCTTCTTAGGTATTGTGGTCGCAAGCACCACTACTGAGAACTGAGAATGCCTAGGGATTCATTTCCAGAGTGGCAATACCAGTAATTTTTAAGAACTTTTGTATTCGTCTCATTCGCAATCTGTCAAAAATACAATCAATTTAACAACATGTTTGACAGATTGCGATTTGAATGTGAACGTTTTTTAAGTACGAGAATTGGCCTGGGTCGTTAAGTGTTGTTGGGTTTTTTTTTCGCAGTTTTAACCTAGCAGCCTATTTGTACTCGATAGGCTTGCTACATGGGACCTCAACAAACTATGGGTGACCTCGGCAAAATATGGTTGTGCTATACAGGGTCAAATTAAATTAGCTAGCGAAACTCCAGCAGACGTGATGGGTTATCGATATCTAAAAATTACAATAAAATAAAAAGATTGGATGATATTTTTTTTGGGGTCACCGACCGCTTTTGATGTTGTTACTGGAAGTATGAGTTGAGAAAATCTGTTTGCTTTTGTTTTATCATGTTAAGAGATCGATACCCACGTCTGTGAAGTATAACAAAAAAAAAAAAAAGATATTTTAAACTGATATTTCAAGATCACCAACTGCGGTTGATGATCCCAAAAAAAACTTATTAAATTAATATATTTTTTGTTTGATCATGTTTGGATATCGATCGGTACTCATCACGTTGACGGAGTTTCGCTAGCTAATTTAACCCTGTATTACCCTGTATATGCATAATCGTTCAGGGAATACGCATGTATTCTTGCTGTGTTGATTATATACATTTATGATTTTGTGTTATGTTATAACTTGCTTTTTAGATACTTACTTTGGAGTACGATTTAATGTCTGTTGTGTTGTGATATCACTGGTACTTACCAGTACGGACACACAACACTGATGACATCATGTTGTGATCATCAAGGCGCTTATACGCGTATTGATTAGGGCATTATCCTCCTTAGAAACGTTGCAATGATCTATCAAGGAGAGAAGATTTCTGTTATTAAACAGAAATCGTTAATTTATATAGGTACCTACTCTAACACCCGTTTTCAACTCGTAAAGTGATTTTGAATTTCGCGTTTACATTGAAGAAATCATAAAGTAGCAAGTTCTTAACTTCAAATTCTCAGGTGCGAAGCGATTGTGATAGAAAAAAATTCATGTAGTTGTCATAGAAATAGTTTTACTAAAGTCGCGCAGTCACATCGCGTCTTTCTACGAGAGCCTCAAAACTTTCGTAAAACCAATTTATTACTCTTAAAAAGAGCAGTGGTGGCCCAGTGGTATCGGCCCCGACTTACGAGTTGTAGGTCGTGGGTTCGAACCCAAGCAGGCGCTTTACTTTGTGTAAATAATTTCATCACCACTGCTCTCAAAAACGGTGAAGGAAAACATCGTGAGGAAACCGGCATGTCTTAGAACCAAAAATTCGAAGACATGTGACATCTACCAACCCGCACTGGGCCCGCGTGGTGGATTACGGCCCACTCCCTCTCACCGAGAGGAGGCCTGTGTCCCAGCAGTGGGAACATTAATAGGCTGATGATGATGACTCGTAAAACTAAGATTCGCGTAGTAATCGATTCTACCAAGAAAGTGGCTAAGGAATCCTGCACTTACATTATAAACATTCTGGCTACCGGCTAGTTTACTGTAATACATGTATTTTGTAAGCAAACTCTGTGTCTGCAGTACCGGTAGTTTACAGCCTCCCAGTGCAAATACGGCTAACTAACTAGGCACTGTAAACCAGGTACATCTAAGTAAGTATTTTAATATTTACACACAATTATAAAAGGTATAATGAACAGTTCAGGGTTAGCATCAATATCTTGTTACCTACTTCTGTTATGTTATTGCGGTCTTAAATAGGTTATATACTTAAAGTTACTTCCACTTACTTGTGGGGCATTAAACCAAAATGGAATGTCTGAACTTCTTAATTACAAGTTTAATTAGTAGGATTTTTGATGCTCACCGTCTGGTAAGTCTCACTTTGAAGTATTTGTTAATGATCGAACCCAAGCCACGCACCTCTGACTTTTCGGATTAATGTAGGTACGTACATCTAAATATATAAAAATCAATTCCACTTTTCGTTGTAATTTTATAACTCGAGAACGGCTGGGCCGATTTGGCTGATTTTGGTCTTGAAATGTTTGTCGTAGTCCAGGGAAGGTTTATAGAGTAGGTAGAGTAGGGTAGATAGCCGTAGATAAGTACTTAGTGCTACCCGTGCGAAGCCGGGACGGGCAGCTACTAGCTGCCCGTCCCGGCTTGTATAATAATCACTTACTTCAAAAACGGTGAAGGAAAACATCGTAAGGAAACCGGCATGCCTGAGAGATATTTCTCCATGGCATGTGTAGCCAAGTCAGAGGCCCATGGGCGATATACAACTTAGTCAAATAACACGAAAATAAAAGAAAGAAGCTGGAGACTTGCATTCTTAATCTAATCTCGTCAAATGAATGCCGGTGTTTTTACAAACTATTAGTGTACGTAGAAAAGTTTTATGTTGCTCATAGATGCGAGAGCGTTAAGTGTTTATTCTGAAAGTGGGCAACTTCGCAAGTAGCTGTCAAATATTTCGCTATTTTGATTAATTTGGCAATATTACTGTATGGAAATATGAAATATGGCTAACCAGTGATTATGAAATGCAATAATAAATAGTAAGATGTATGTAAAAAAAGTATTTGGAAACTTTCCAAATGCCTTTTTACAAAAACAAAAAAAAAACAGTATTATATTTGCAATCCACTAGTTAGCAACATTTCATATTTCCAAACAGTAATATTGTCAAATTAATCAAAACAGGTAAATATTTGACAGCTATTTGCGACATCGTCAACTTTTAGGATACACGCTTTTATATTTACCGGTTCCCCATAAAATATGTCATTGTCTGTTCAACGAAGACAAAAAGAATCAGCTATAGGTACCTACGGACATTTGCAGTAGAAACTGTCTTTCTAGTGTCTGAATACAATTTACATTAATATTTCTGTAGTACCTACTTGGGTACTTTACCGGAACAGCGTTATTATGAAAATTCGCTCAAGCACACCATTCGACAAAAGGGAAAGCACGGAATCAAATAGGCATCGATTCCATTGTTTGCTGGCACTTTTACCTCGCGAAACACGTTTGCACTATTGTCGGGTCGCTCCTTGGCATTCGGAACAATGGTGGCGATTGTTTGCACTCGCCTCTCGGTGGACAATTAGTAAGAAGCTGATCACGAGATAATGTCACACACAACGATGTTCACGTCAATAGCTGGTCATGGTCAATACCACACGCCCACTCAAAAGGTATTCCTCGTATTCATCATAAAACGCTTATTTCACTTGCCGTTTCTAAGACATAATTGTACCTGAACTTATAGGTACACGGATGATTTCTATAATCTGCACACAGTTTTTCGCCTTGACCTTTACAGACTAGCCAATCTCGGTAACTTATAAAGTTATAATATTCGCTGCTAAAATGGTCAGAAAATAAATAAGTGATTTAACGAATTATGCAGCTGCGCTATTAAGTTTGACTTTAGCATTATTTTGTTTTTGTCAGATCTAGTCTAGTTGGTGGTAAACAGACTTGTTTTGTATCTTTTCATGATACAATTAAACATCAATGAAAAAACCGGCCAAGTGCGAGTCGGACTCACACACGAAGGGTTCCGTACAACATGTAGCAAAAAACACCTGAAAAAAACACGTTTCTTGTATGATAAATTAAAGAGGCCTCCCTCTATTTTTACTTTATTTAATTTTTTTTTATTTGTTGTTATAGCGGCAACAGAAATACACAATCTGTGAAAATTTCAACTTTTTACCTATTACGGTTCATGAGACTTAGCTCGCTGACAGACAGACGAACGGATGAACGGACGGACGGGCTTATGGAACCCTAAAAACGATCGCTCTGAACACAACGTAACTTTTGAACGGTCTCTAAAAGCCTGATCAACTCTCTGATGAGTATAATCTGTTCATGATAGCTATTATGATCGACTGACCGAAAGGACAATATTTCATCAAATAAGTTGTTATGGGATTTGACATCAGATTAAATAGATTTTACGAAACACGGGTTCAGGTTTTGAATGACTTTAAATTGCTCTACCTTCTATACTCATTTAGGCGCTTGTGCCACAAATCACTAAACATATATATGTTTAAAACATCGTTCTATCTCTGTTAACTTCAAACAATTGAAAGAAATAGGACGATGTTTTATATTTGTTAGCGTTAAATGTATTTAGTGATCTGTGATGCAAGTGGGTCTCAAGACTCTCAGGTCTCAACCAATGACTATACACAACTCAGCTACTTTATGCAAAAATTGTAGGTATTTAGTGATCTATGACGCAAGCGGGTCTTAGGGTCCAAATTCAGCTACTTAATGCAAAAAATGTATTTTGTGATCTATGATGCAAGCGGGTCTTAGGGTCCCAACTCAGCTACTTAATGCAAAAAATGTATTTAGTGATCTATGATGCAAGCGGGTCTTAGGGTCCCAACTCAGCTACTTAATGCAAAAAATGTATTTAGTGTTCTATGATGCAAGCGAGTCTTAGGGTCCCAACTCAGCTACTTAATGCAAAAAATGTATTTAGTGATCTATGATGCAAGCGGGTCTTAGGGTCCCAACTCAGCTACTTAATGCAAAAAATGAATTTAGTGATCTATGATGCAAGCGGGTCTTAGGGTCCCAACTCAGCTACTTAATGCAAAAAATGTATTTAGTGATCTATGATGAAAGCGAGTTTTAGGGTCCCAATTCAGCTTATTTATGCAAAAAAAGGTATTTAGTGATGCAAGCGGGTCTTAGGGTCCTAACTCCGCTACTTTATGCAAAAAAAATTGCATGATGTTAAAAGATCAACGGTTATCAATTAACAATGAAAACTGCCTACGTTTGCCTCCTCACTGACTGATGATCGACTCGTGGGCATATAATTGTGTGGCCATAAAGCAACATCAAATTAATTGTAGAGGTAGATCGATTTTCCAGCAGCTAACTTTGCGTTATTCGTCTATAACCACTATGAAGACTTGATGACATAATACATTGACGAGCAATATAAAAAAGCCACTAAATTATCATGAAAATTTCCGAAACCACACAAGATAGCTACTTGAAGTAAAAAACAACATTCAAATATATTGAATAGCGCATAAAAACACCTATAAAGCAGTTTTTAAGATTTTTTTACTTCATGTAGCTAACTTGTGGGGTATAGAAGATATTTAGTTTTTTTTGGCACTTTGCAAGTGGCTTTTTATATTGCTCGTCGGTGTATATGTTTCATGACTTTTGACTGTTATATTGGATATACACCACTTAGATGTAGCATCGGAAAAAATCGTATAATCGATCACCATCTGAACTGAGTGCGCGTTCAAAATCACCAATCTGTATTACTGATTTAGGTCAAAATTATCTTTACGTAAACGCAATAACTTGTGAAGTCATATATCCAAATACATTCGTAAAATTGAAATGAATGAATGCAAATTTTGAAATTTATGCCATACATATTTTAAAATGCAATTTTTTGTTTAAATTTTATCAATTTATCAGAATTCCAGTTTTATCATCTTAAAACGAAATTTAACATTCCGTGTCGCTAGTTTCATGGCCACACACAACTTGAGACGTGCAAAGTGGGTGTACCTGCATGATTGTAAGATGACAACAGACATGTCTTTATATTGACGAAGGTCCAATGTGGGCTTAGACACTAAACCAATATCAAATTGGTTCGCGCTACAGTTTCAAGCCAAACAATCCGTTGTCCTCCAAATAACTTTCTCTTGTCAACTGGTCAATTTACTTGGTGATTGAAATAGTTTTACTTTGGTTGAGCATCAAGATAAAATTAGCCTTGCTTGAAGAAACAAATAGACTCAGACCAAATAGAAACAGTGAAGTGAAGCTGGTTTCGTAAACATGTGTGTACTTTGTGTGGTGTAGTTTGATTGTAGTGTCATTGTAAAAGGTTGTAGGTAAATGTGTGCGTGTTAGCGTGTATGCACAGCGGCGCGGATGTAGTTTTGGCATGCTTCACTGTGTTGTTCGCAGCGCAGCGCTCTGTCTTGATTTTTTATTTGGTCTGAGCAAGTAGATTGAAAATCTTTAGTTTCACTTTAATATTATACAGGATTGTTCTTTGAATCGCACTTATAGAGTCGGTCTTTAAAACCAGAATTGTAGACAACATTACTGTCACCAATTCAGAAATATGTGTCACGGTTGCTGTCAATAAAACTGTTTGTTATGGTGCAATAGTTCAATTGATAAATGTCTCACTTATTTGCTTTTGTTTTGAATGCTTGCTAACTACAGTTTTAGGGAGTGGCGCAGCCAGGATTGTCGTTTCGGGGGGGCTTGACCCCGCTGAGGGTAGGTTTTAGCAAAGTAAAACACTAAAAAAGCACACAACATTTTATATTGCTTAATGTATAACATGAACACTTTTGCTACTGATTGTACTTTTTCTCCTTTTGATAGTAACGTGGGACGAGTTGCAGAATGAAAATAATATTTATTGCACGACTCGTAATGCTTCGCATTAGAGTGTGCTCTACGATCGAAAAATATTTTTTGCCCCATTTCTGCAACTGTTTTTATTGTGTCACTCCAGCTAGTACACAGAACCTACTTAATTTATATACCATTGTATAGATGATTAAATGGAGATTAATATTGTATTTTTTAACAATTGATTTAATGCAGCAGAAATGGAAAAAGCATCAAAATAGTTGAAAAAAATTTCCTGTCCGTCAATTTATGATCCCTGAAAACATTGTAGCTTGCGATAAAATCAATTAATTGAGTAAATTTTTTTTTTATACATTCGTTTCAGCCGTAGAAGGAACCCTATTGAAAATGGCTCTTTTATTCATAGTAGTTTAATTATAATTAATAAAATACTAACTAAAATATAATATCAATATCTAAATATTTTCAACCTTGATCCGGTGCCGTTGCCTAGCAACTGCCAACGTAAATATCTTTGTCAGTCGTTGACATTACGACTTCATGAACAGTGATAAATTGTTCATTTTTAGGGTTCCGTACCCGAAGGGTGACAAACGGAACCCTATTCATAAGCCTCCGCTGTCCGTCTGTCTGTCAGCGAGCTCTATCTCATGAACCGTAATAGGTAGGCAGTTGAAAATTTCACAGATTGAGCATTTCTATTGCCGCAAGAGCAACAAATAATAAAATGAAAAAATAAAGGGGGGTCGCCATACAATAAAATTAAATTTTGAAAAAAAAATTATCTGACCCTGGCATGTGGGGTATCATTTTCAAGAACTCATCGAGTAGAGAATAAATATAATTTTTATTTGTTTTTATCTTCAAAAATGATGAATTAGGGGGCCGTAGAAGTTGTCTGTTTTAGACCATTTTTGTACGAGCTCTATCTCAACAACTAAACAAATTAGGAATTTGAAACTTGTGTGTATCATGTAACATATACTGTTTATAATCAACAAATACTAAAAACGCCGATTCATAACGTATTTTATATAATATGGGCGATTTTCTGCAACTTAAAGTAATAATTTTGTATTTCATGCTAATATTATGCGATATGAATTCCACAGATAACTATTTAATAGTCGGAGTAATGACATGGAATTAGTAAGTACCTACTATCATGGCAGCATATACTATTTCGATCATTTAAATTTCGATCATCCAAAAAGGTCTACAAAATAAACTTTCTTCACAAGATTTTAAAACCGGCCAGTATTTTTTGAGTTTAAGAACTTTATCGACTTTTTTCAAAGTATCCCTAGACGGTGTTGATGTGTGTACCTCGTGTTAAAACTACACTCCAATAGACAATATATTCAGTAACATTGAAATGAATGCTGGCACATACAATTTCATATTGAGAAAAATTATTGGTGTAAAAATATTCGGTCATGGCGGCCAATCTCAACGGAGACTGGCCTTCGGCGCGGGAGATATTATAGTGCACAAGTGTGTGCGCAGACGCGAGTGCACTCTCTCTTCCCTCACTCTCATAGTCCGATGGGATGTGTAAAAATAATAAGTAAGAAATATTTGATTTCTGTATGACTTTAAAAAATAACGTAAATAAATACCTGTATTGAAACATTCACGACATTGGCGCGATTGGCGAAACATTCACGACAAAACATGTTGAAATCTCTAGTTCCTGTCAAACATTGTATGAAAAATTGACAGAAAATAGAGATTCCAACATGTTTTGTTGTGAATGTTTCGCCAGTGCAAACGCACAGTTATAATTAAAATTTGGCGTACTACTTACATTCTATTTTGTACAATATAGTCTGATGTAGCAAGAGAAATCCTTTTATTTATAAGTAACTAGCTTTACCCGGCCTGGCTTCACACGGTTAGCACTTAGTACTTATCTACGGCGCATCTACCTTTCCTAATTACCTATTTCTACCTAATTACCTACCCTACCTACCTACCCTACCCTTCTTACCAGGGTAGGTAGGTACCTAACCTACCCTACCTACCCTACATATCTACCTGCTTACCTACCATATATACCGGGTAAGTAATATATGGTATAATTACAAAATGACTAATATTTACAAGATATAACAACTGAATCTATAATTTTATTTGTTATAATCATCAGTTAATATAATAAACGATTGATATAATTTTAAAATAACTAATTTTTATAATCATAACATGCATTTAATATAAAATCGTTTGATATACCACTCAAAAGACATAAAACATATTTAGTCTAATATATAATTTCTATCACAGTTAGTAACGTGAGTAGATATACCTAACTGATTGATTACCACCTACCAAGATGGTCACTTGCTACGCTCGCTAGCCTTCACGCGTTAATGGTCACTGTTCTAACCTAACCTAACCCAAATGGTTCACCAACAATAAAGGGGGTCACTGTTCTAAGTTCTAACCTAACCTAATCCAAATGATTCACCAACAATAGAGGGGATCTGGCACTCGGCGGCCGCTGCCGCGGCACGCTCCCTACGGTCGCTCGCCTTCGCGCGTTAATGGTCACTGTTCTAACCTAACCTAACCTAATCCAAATGATTCACCAACAAATAGAGGGGATCTGGCACTCGGCGGCCGCTGCCGCGGCACGCTCCCTACGGTCGCTCGCCTTCGCGCGTTAATGGTCACTGTTCTAACCAAACCTAACCTAATCCAAATGATTCACCAACAATAGAGGGGATCTGGCGCTCGACGGCCGCTCCCGCCTTAGCTTTTAACCTAACCTATCCGAGTCGGATTGCTTTGAATCGGGGTGTACTGTCAACCATAATGATGGTATCAATATACAATGTGGATACTACCATACAACAAAAAATTAAAATACTGGCACTACTAATGCTTAAGAGTATTTAGGAAATGTCAAATAAATACAAGCTTCGAAAAAAAAAGAAGAGTTTTTCAAACAAATTAAATGTAATGTATGCCGGATCCACCCTAAGCCTATAAATTCCGTTTATCCAACTAGGCCTTGGGTGAATTCTCGGGCATACATTTCAGAATATCCACCTTAGGGTGGATTTTTGGGTTGGATAAACGGAATAGCCTGAGCCGACTATGGATTTTGCCGAGCTGTAATGACTAAACTATTGAATATATTCAATTGAATTTTTGTATACAGAATGGGAACGTCATTATGAACACACCGTTAAATTTTTTGTTGTATTGTCGTCTCCACCTTGTATATTTTAAACGATAGGCCTAATGACTTTCGATTAAATAAACGTTATATCTAATAACGTTATACGAAATAAGTTTTAGAGTATATAAATGTTATATGTAAAGAAATTATATCAACAGTTGGTATACCTCACGTTTATTATATCTTGTGAACGTTATCGAAATGAAAATATACCAAATAACTTTATATGATATGAGACGCACCCCAACAACATTTTCTCATTAAAATTAGACAATTTCTTTACAAATCTTTGTTTTTTTATAGCGCCTCTGTTGTTGCGTTTACGAAAGTATTACAAAAATTCATAGTGTTAAATCTTGTACGACATGGTATGGAACCCTTCGTGTGCGAGTCCGACTCGCACTTGACAGATTTTATTAAACTATGTTTTGAATTTCTTTTTCGTTTATGAATGAGTGACAAGTATGAGGCGTGCACTTTTGGATTTTCCAAACTATTTAGATTTTCTGCAAGTCGTCCTACATGCCTACGGCCCATTTAGGACGAGCTGATGAATCACTCCGGTTTACTTTTCGCAAATTCCACTTTAAGATTTATCACAGAAAAACTCAGGTGCCTTTGGGAGGGGGGGGGGGCAGGCTTGAGCCCCTTAGCCTCCCTGGATACGCTACTGGTTTAAGGACCCGAAAGGTGATTTAACGCTATAGCAACTACGCAGTTATGACATGACGTCACACAAATACTGCATCACGCAATTAGAGTTTAACCCGCTAACGACATTATATATCTATCTATACAAGACTAACTCTATCAACTTTCGGGCAATGTCCGGTTAAGTAAAGGTTAACTCAGGGAGTGCCGGCAGAAGTGAAAACTTGAACATTAACGTTGTGCATTTTTGAATATTTTGGTATGGTTAGGGAATAATTTCGCACGAATTGCTTTATTTATCAATGTAAAAGTACTATTATTTATGTGGTTAAATACAATATTCATTAGTAGTAGTAGTATATTTATTTATTTTCTAAATATAGTCTAACAAATATAAAAAAATTATTTATATACTTTTCAAGAAGTATTGTTTTGACTGCTTTTTTTTACAATATGGGTAAAATTACTTACCTCGCAATCTTTACGTAATGTCAAAGTATTTATTTTGATATTTACTTTGTTGGTTGCTAGGCAACGGATCTTACGGTGACGTCCTAACGCTAGTTTAACATTTTTTACCCATCCCAAAGAAAGTGCACAACGCCGCTAAACAAGTTTTCACTTTAAAAACTTTCGGGCAGTTGCCCGTCTGCTCGAAGGATCCTCACTTTTCTAATCAGGATCAGTGAACTTTACACCCTGTTCCTCATACCTCTAAGATGCAATTTATACAGACAATAATGAAGAATAGTGTACATTTAATTAGTCACCTTGTAATCTTGATGAGGTACAATTTGCCTACTTTTCTATGCTTGTTACATTGAGATTGGAAGACTAATAAGCAGTTGCGATATCATTCGCTCCAGGTTTCCTTGTACGGTTAACTTCGCATTCATTGAAAGGTTACCAAGAATACCGGACTTTGTTCTTAGTGCGTACTGCACGCACTATATCCGTGTAAGTTAGTTCACTGTGCTACTACTATAAAGTACAAAGGACTTTCAAGGTAAAAGTCTCACTGGTCATATGTATATATTTTTATTGATAATAAGCTTCCTCCAGCGGCTTCGCCCGTGTGATATCTTTGTAAATAATTATAGCCTATGTTACTCGGTGATAATGTAGCATTCTACAGGAGGAAGATTTTTTAAATCTGTTTAGTAGTTTTTGTGTTTATTCAGCACAAACAAAAAAAAAAACTTTAATCTTTTATCTTTACAATTTACTAACTGCTCCCCGCGGTTTCACCCGTATTAGTCTCGATTCCGTGGGAATATCGAGATAAAAAGTGTCATAGTCTTCCCATGTGCCAAAATTCATCAAAATCCGTTCAACCGTTTTTGCATGACAGCGTAAAAAAAAAAACATAGAAACTTACAAACATACAAAAGATCAAATCTTTTCTCTTTATAATATTAGTTTAGATTGACAAGTCAGAGTGTAAAAAACTGATTGTGTGATTGTGGTCACATATGGTATAAAATACAATATGTAAAAAAAAACCATATCCGATCCGAAAGGGGCATATATAGCTACTGCATGTAGTATTCGATGTGAGGTAACAGGACGTGGCCCGTGGGATATATTTCAATACTATCACATGACATTAGCATTTAAAGTAATAAAACAAGTAAAACCATTTAACTTTTTTGTAAAACCCACGTTTTTAGAATAACGTTCGTCCAGAATGTTGTATTTTTTTACAGTGAGATCGAGTTTACTACGTCCAATGTAAACAGTTTAGGACGGTTTCTCCGAGTACTACTGAAAGTCGATCTCGTTAATAGGTATTTACTATCCGGTGGCTTGTGGGATGCAACGGTTGAAAAAGTTTTATTAAGTAGGTAAATTGATGAACAATTTGATTAATCATTGATAAATGCTGTATCGTGATTTAAGATTTCAGTATGTTATTCGGTCAGTTTAAATGCTGGGTCAGCTATCGGTCAGAGAGATTCCCAAAAATAAAAAACAACCGGCAAAGTGCGTGTCGGACCCCGTATAACGAAGGGTTCAGTAGCTGGGATGAATTTATCCCAAGAACAAACTTAACATTGTAAGTAGGGTTGAAAAACATGTTCCCATTCATTCCAACTGCAAATGTAAGTTTTTTTTCGTATTTTAATTCAAAATTTTTGCCTCAGTAGTTTCGGAGATATATTTCAAATGGGCAAAAATATTTCAACTAAATTGGTCAAGTAGATTCGGAGCAAATTGGCTGTGACAGACGGACAGACAGCCAGCCAGCCAGCCAGCTATCCAGCAGCTAGCCAGCCAGACAGACACACGAGTAATCCTATAAGGGTTCCGTTTTTTCATTCAGACTTACGGAACCCTAAAAATTAATAATATTATGAATTTCAGTCAACTAATGGAGCCACAATGTACGTTAGTATGTAAACGAGGATGAAATGTGATGCCATTGTTGGCACAACCGATATAACGGCGACCGGATATTTGCAATTCAATTGCAAATTGAACTATCATGTAATTTCAATACGAAAGTTCCGACGTATTCGATGGCCCATTTCAAAATTTATGATGAACTTTTCACGTTCGAATCTACCCAGTATCCGTCCATATTTGATTGAATTTGGAATGTTTGTTGAACAATAGGTAAATCAATTTTGCCGCATGAAAAGGAATTTGAAATATTCGATTTAGATAGCCAACAGTAGCTGTGCAACAAAAGTTTGTAAATATCTGGCTTTGCCGATAGCGACAATACTTTGTACTTACAAGAGCAACTGTTTTTGCGTTTGGCGGAGCAATTACAGTGTATTCACCTCACCTTAGATGCTTTCCTGTCTCGTTAGTTGCCCCGTCGCCCATTAACCGAAGGGAAGGATCTCGGAGGAAGGGGGAGAACTGAGAAATGTTCCCCTAGGGAGGAAACGTCCGTGTACCCACAAGTTATCTGTTGCATATTGGTTTTATTCTAAAACTTCTTCCTTTCTTGAATATTGTTAGTTGAAGTTTGAAAGAAAATAATGAATATGGACTAGTTCTTGACCTTTCATCATTATTATTGTATTGATAGCTAATATAATAATGTAGCTCAAAAGTCTCTAAAAAGTTGTTAACTTCCAGATTAACATGAATATTTATTGATTTAAATATTGCAATTTAATTGCATCGTTAACTAAACCAAGCTGTTGTTCCTCCATTTTCTGTTCCATAATTTATCATTAGCGTCTACTCTAAAGAGGTTTATGTAGAGGATTTTATTTGTATGTGGAATAAGCACCTGCGGCCCGACCCTTCTGTAAACAGGTAGAAACTTACATGTCTGTATGTACGTGTGTTCATGTCTAGGAGGGTGAAACTGCAGTCACGGTCTCGAAATAATTAAAGCAAACTTTCTGGTATAAGAATCTTTATCTACCTATGCTCAAACTAATCAAATAGATCATGGTACTCGATTGCTCCATTCGGTGTTATTACGTACGTCCAATCATATTTTGTGACATGGTGTTTTTGACCTTAGCCACTACGGTATTAATACACGTGCAGTGCCGGGAGGGTTCATCTAGTCGTTATGGGATGCCGGGAGCCCTCGCGGAGGACTCATTTGAAATGTGTTTTTTCTTAGCGAATACGGCATTATAAACTGTGAAAATAAAATCTGATGTATATTTTAAAAAGATTTATTAGTATAGGCGTTGGTTTTAAAAACCAACAATTTTTTTTGTTTTTTTTTTGTTCGCGGTTTTTAGAACACGGTTTTAAACCTAATGCCATTGACCCTCCGCGATGGTTAACTTTATAGCGCAAACGTAATGCCGGCAACCCTCCCGGAGGGTTCACTTCCGTACGAGTTCTATGAAAATGGGTGGAGTTGAAAGAGTTAAAGCAAACTTTCTTGGTATGCGAATCTATATTTACCTATGCTAAACTAATCAAATAGAGCATGGTACACGATAGCTCCATTAGTTGTTATTACCTCAAATCATATTTTGTGGCATGGCTGTTTTTTGGCACTTCAGACCTTAGCTACTACAATATTATTTAAGAGTAGTGGTGGTCCAACTTAATAGACTACACACTTGATAGAAATAATTTCATCACCACTGCTCTCAAAACGGTGAAGGAAAACATCGCGAGGTATGTCCAATCGAACAAAAAATTCGAAGACATGTGATATCTACCAACCCGCACTGGGCCAGCGTGGTAAATTACTACCCACTCCCTCTCGAAGAGAGAAGGCATGTTCCAGCAGTGGGAAAATTAGTCTGCCTGTCCACTGGAGCGGAGAGGAGAAAAGAGGAGCGGAGATGTGCCAATATTAACCAATAGAATCTTGACTCGGGATCACTGATCTAAACTCAGGGGTGGAGTCAAGATTCTATTGGTTAATATTGACACATCTCCGCTCCTCTTTTCTCCTCTCCGCTCCAGTGGACAGGCAGCCTTATAGGCTTATTATGCTTTTGAATCTACCCACATTTTAAGATGTTGAAAGTTTAAAGGTAGATATTGTGCTGTTAGTGATGGAATCTATGTTGTTATCAGTCTTTTTTGTTTATTTAAATTATTGTTACACTGGAATAGTGAAGGTTCGTTTGTGGTCAGAATGTTAAGTTAAATTTTAATGTTGCTGTTACCGAGAATTTGTCAATTTCCTTGGCCAATTCCTCAAATAGCGGTTTGGTTGCCAGGAAACCTTATTAATCTAAATAAATTCAAGTCTAAGCTTAAACATTCATAATTATGTAATACTAGCTGCTGCCAGCGGCTTCGCCCGCGTGGTCTCTTTTCTGTAAGGACAATAAGGTATAATATGATTCTGGTATAATATGTATGTATTATACATATAAACATTCCTCTTGAATCACTATCGATTAAAAAAAACCGCATCATAATCCGTTGCGCAGTTTTAAAGATCTAAGCATACATAGAGTCAGACAGCCGGAAGCAAATATAGAATACTTTTCATCTTAGATCGCAGATGAAATAGCGGGTAATACATATTCTAAAGAGGTCAAATTTATTTGTTTGTTCGTTTGTATGTAATATGGGGTAATCTCCGAAACTACCAGTTGGATTTGAAAAACTCTTTTTGCATTGGTTAGCCAAATTCTTGACCTATGTCTCGCGGACGAAGTCGCGGGCAGAAGGTAGTAATGTTTATTTTAGTAATGGTGTGTATGCATCATATTAATGTAGCTTAGTATACAGGATGAATTTTCCATCTGTTTTACAAAAAATTCACAAAAATGTAATGATTCCGTTTTAGTTTTCATCAATAACGACCCGAGAGAGTATTTTTCGCTAGCGACAGATTTGGCCATCCGCGCGCAATTGGAAAATTCATCCTGTATATTACTTTCGCTCTTTTAGTTTCTGCTGAACACATAAACAAACATAATTAGTATTTAGGTATATATTTTAAACTCACGATGAAATTGGAAATGAAGCGGTTCCGTGTGTGTGAAATTGAATTGGTTACGTTTAAAATTACCTTTATTGCTGTACTACATAAGACCTACTTAAGGAGGTGACCAACCACAGAGTGGATAGCTATACAAAGGGAATTTTTACAAACGGCAGTAAGAATTTATAAAATATTGAATGTTTTATGTCGATTGATTAATTTAAAAGCATTATTAGCTATAACAATCATAAAATTATTTGAAAATATAGTCCTTAGCCAAAGGAAATAACTTTGATTTAAATCTACATCATATAGAGTCGGTGCACCTAAGTATTGTATCCAATGGCTGCCGCCGAGTTCATTGAGCACACATATATTAATAACTTCAATTGCTTGTCATAAGTTTCGCCGAACCAGCTTTATGTTTTTCCTTTATTCTGAGATCAGTAGTTGCAACTTGCAGCCATGATGTACACACGGCTACACATCAAGCTATACATTTCCAGTTTATGCTGATCTCGCATCGTATAGGATTTTCGTACAATGCGAGCTCAGCTTATACTGGAAATGTATAGCTTGATGTGTAGCCGTGCGTACCTTACTCTTTGTAGCGATCTTACAGACCAACTATAAATATATTTCATTAAACTTATCTCGGGAACATTTTATTGCTCCAGGAATGTCAACTACCGCGTTTTTTGGTGTTGATATGAGAACAATGATAGCTTAAGGGCCTACCTTGAAAATAAATATTAGTTTGACGGGTGTGGCTTATTTCCCCCGCACGCGGGGAGTGGCGGTTCCATCTTTAGTGGTCGGCTGCCACGTCACCGATACAAACTTATCTGAACCAGGGGGTCTACTCCCTAAGCACGAAGTCCGTCATTTCGGGCTTAGTTACGGGCGTTTCCTACTCCCTAACACCTACGGACATACGATTAGTTGGAAGCCCGACCTAAGAATGAATGACGATACGATTTGACAGTTGTCCCTACTCCCGATGTGTTTTTGCCCGTCCGAAAAGTTGAATTTGACACTTGTTTTGACGGAGATATATGTCAGTTGATACGACATCACAATAGTTGTCGTGCTGTCGACGAAAGTATTTTTTTTTTTAATAATCCAAACTATGGCTGCTTTTTTTAATGCTGGAATTGCTCGAAAAAACTCTACAGGAAGAGCGGCGGCGACGCCGGTTATAGTTCCGCCGAAACTTTCGGTTGGCGAGTATTTCCGACGTTGAGTTCGTTGGGAACTATAGGCTCACACGAGAACATTTTTGAGGACTTGTGTGAGGATATAATACCCCTTTTGGCTTTGTTTACTTTACTTTCGACATATACTGTGGAACGGTGCTTTGGTGTGTGGAAACAAAGCTTTCAATGCCTTTTACATGGCACAACCTATGACCATTACATGCAAACTAGAAAATGTGAAAACAATATATTATATAGTGGCAGTGCTTCACAACATTGCAGTTCATCATGGAGACATGCAGTTAGAGGGTACCCAGTAATATCAATGAATATCATACAAGAGAAGCAACTCAAGAAGTTGCAAGGGAAATGCAAATGCTATTTTTCAAACTTTTATAAGAAGATATTTTAGCGAGTAGTTCATTAATAAAAAACATGTCTATTCTATCAGTTTAATTTATTTTATAATACTCTAATTTGTCTTTTAGAACTTGTTCTTAGAACAAACATATATCTTGTTTGTTTGCCCTCCGTGCCTCAAGTAATTCTTTTCTGCAGGCTGTTTCAGTTTCTGCTATTTGTAGTGTAGCGCCATCCTTACTAGTCCTACTAACCTGAAATACAAAATTAATGTAATATTTTTTTTGCACATTATAGTTATACCAAATTAATTAAATCTGTAGAATAACTAAGTAATATAATGAGTATTGTACAGGAAAACAAAATTCTTGACATGCCTTCTTATGAACTTTGTAACGTAAAAGTAAATTGGATAGGTAGGTCTAATTCGTAAATCATGCCGGGCCGCCACCTTCTTCGCGTTGGTGTTTACGTCCGTATTTAGATTTTCCATTTAAGAAGACCCTCTCCTGACCAATTCTTTCAAAACAATGTAAGGAACAGAAGCAAAAGCAAGCATGTAACTATGAGAAATTGAGAATGTTTACAAAACAAAATTTATTCTAGCTGTAACAGTACAAACCTTATCCTCTTCCAACCAAGTTGCACTTCTTAGCCTTTAATTGGAACTAGTCTCCGGTATTGATTCCATTTGTTTATTAATAGATACATGTAGGTAATTATCAAAAGTTTTCATCGCTTCAATATCAAATTCATTGACAAATCTGAAACTGAAAGTCTTGAAAGACGCGCCGCGTCAAAATACTTTGCCGTCATAGATACTACACACTTAACGTCAAAAAGAAAAAAGGCAAAGATATCAACACGATAAAGCCACCATCGGGACAAAAATGGCAAAAATAATTCAATTGCACAACTAAAGGCGTAATAAAAACTAAATTATTAAAAATGTGGTAATTTTCTAACGACAACAATATTATTTTTGAAATAGTAAGCATGATAACCACAAAATAAGTAAACCGGTAATCGACCGGTAAAATAGCGCAACTCTACCGTCATGTATCATTCGCGCACAAATATTGTCTATGATTCCGTTCGAAGCTTATGAATCCGAAATCAATAGGGAGTAGGGTACACGCCATCGTTTCGGACTACATTCGGACAGGCCCGTCTTTTCGTTGACGGACTTAGGGAGTAGACCCCCAGTGACCAAAAGTTGAACTAACGAAATCGCAGACCGGAATTTCAAATATTACTTATTTAGCATGCTTGGCATTATTCTTGTCACTACCGCACAACTGTCAAACTAAAAGTGCAAGATAAAGACGGAAACATTTACCTATGAAAATAGTGCGTGCTGAGTACGGAACGTTAGTTTATCTCAGTCTATGAAACTTTTGCACATAGCGAGCTATGGAGGACACAAATAATACAAAATATTTAATTATCAACTAAAATATTTATTAATTATAGTTATACAACATGAAATAAAAAATTGTTAATTAATCTTCTGTATTATTTATATAAAAACCGGCACGGCATGCACAATGAAGGGTTCCGTAGTTGGGATAAATTTATCCATAATTAATTTATAATTTTTTACTGCTTCTGTAGCAAATTATAATTTACTAGCTTTTACCCGCGGCTTCGCCCTCGTGAATGTCGCAAAATATCCCACGGGAACGTACCACCGAGATTACATACCTAAAAGCCGAGGAGGTCATAGACTCCTACCTACCGCTGCGCCCGCGTTCGCGTTAACGATAAAATTATTTTGCTACGCGTAATTTTGAATCTGCGATATCTTTTAAACTATTCATTTAAATGATATGATGTCAAGACATATTTTAATCTAAACTAAATGCCCAATTTAATAACATATTTTATTGGATAAGGATCATTAAAATAACGGTCATAATAGCTTCGGAAATACCTAACAATGAAATTTTTATCAAGTTGTAAAAGATAAAAATGGATACTGTGGGCCATCCTTATAAGATAGACGTATGCCGTTGCGGACTTTTTGTTAAACTTTTTAAGGTGAACCATTCTTTCAAACATTATTTTTACGTATCTTTTACGATTTACGCGGCGCACGCCAGTAAAGTTCCCAGTCGGCATGATTTTTTCCGATACCTTCAACAATAATCGTCATATTTCAGCCAATTTACACAAAACCTTAATCCATCCTTTCTCCATCTATTGGTGAAAACCGTTTGAAAATCCGTTTGGTAGTTTTTGAGTTTATCTCGTTCAGACAGACAGACAGACGCGGCGGGGGACTTGCTTTCACACTGTAGTTATCGTCACCGACAGCGACCGACACCGTTATCCACATAATATATAAAGACGAATCTCGCTTTAATAAGAGGCCAGATACTAGACATACACGGTATTGGAGGACCCCTGGATGCCAAGAATGCAAAAAATTATGCCAGGAAGTCCATGCGTACAGTGCTGGAATAATCATGATATGGGCGGTATTTTGATCGGCGGAAGAACCGAACTGATGTGGATAAAAGGCAATCTCAATGACAAATTTACGCTGAAATGATTGTATCAGATGTTGTCATTCCCTTGCGCACCTAATTTGATGCTTCTTTTCTGCTTATTCACCATAATGCACGTTCACGCACTGCCAGCGTCGTTACAAAGACACTTGCCATAGATAATAATTATCAACGTCCTACCGTGGCCTGCTCAATTGCCAGAATTTAATCCCATTGAGCACGCATGGGCTATGCTTCAAAGAAGAGCTCAGTCAAATATGGATGCTGTACAAATACCAGAAAACCTTGGGCACAAACTGGGTCATGTACCCGTATTTAAAAGAAAATATGTTATGATTGTGCAGAATATTAGAACTATTAGACAATAATTCATGAATATAAATAAAAACGTGTGCGGTCGGGGAGCCCCCGTCAAGATCGATGTTCCCTCTTACGTATGATTTAAAACAAAAACAAATATTTCACACACAAAATAATTTTAAGTGTTATTTTAATTCCACGCCGCTTGTGGCACCCCGACAAAATAGGTTAGGTTAGAACTATGACCAATACGATACCTAAACCCATTTCTGCCGAAAAATGAAAAAAATTACTAAGTTGATTCCTAAGTCTATGAAGATCGATTTTCAGCCCACTGTGCGTCCTGAAGCCGCTCTGACGTAGATTTCAAATGACTGCGCAGTAGTCAATCTGCCTTATTATAAAACAGTAGCGCGCATACCGGCACGCATGCGCAACCTAACTTCAGAACGACAGTATTATTTGGCATTAACACAATTTTGAAGTACCTTTTTGTAATATCAATAGTAATACGTTTTATCCTGTTTCTTTATAATTACTAAAAATAAAACAGACATTATGTTCTAGAAAATTTAGTGCTTATCCAGTATTACTTTGCAATGGTAGGATATATTGTTGCCAGTTGTACAAATTGATGAGTGAAGGTCCGACTCCGATTCGTTATCATCATGAATTTCTATTGATTCCCTGTAAAATGGTCTATTGTTACGAATGGATTGGATGGGAATTGGGCATCTATCAACAATAGAACAATCCCACAACAAAAGTAGCTCATGAGCCCATTAGATATTGTAAGTATGTATATAGAAACAATTATTGTTTACTTACCTTTTACACTGGGATCATGTGCTGAGCCCTCGCCCTCATGTGTTCCAAATGTTATATTTTGCTTTGGTTTTCCTTCCCATATTTAATAAATAATTTATATATATGACGTCACAAATAGCCAAAAATAATTGTTATTTTGTTCACAGTCACGTAAATTTATTCTATTATACGCAGTTTATATGCCTATTCGACACTAATTTTACTTTAAAATAACTTTAATCTGCTGAACTCGATTTTTCCTGTAAATATAATTATTCAAATTACGTACATCTGACAGCACCGATCTGGAAAAAAATGACATAGATTCGTCGTCGAAGAGCTCCACCGAGCGACTGATTTATGAACGAACGAAAGTGATGACAATACTTTTTATAGGCGAAAGAAGAGATGACGATACTGTGTGTTCGGTCGGAATAAAACAACATATGTGCCAAAACCAAATGCCGTCTTTTATAAATTAAAAGTATTATTAAAACTAAAACTGCTTTGCTTAAAACTTGATATGATTACTCTCTATGTTATAAAGTAAATTCCATTAAATAACTCATAAGCGATACGCTTTGATACTCAAAAAAACATAAAAATAGATGACATTTTGCAATTTTTTTGTATCGAGAAAATTTCATTGTATCGTGTATTCCTTTTGCAGGATACTAGACCATATAGTCAAAAAACATACACCGAAATATTGAATCCCTATTCCTTAAACCTAATAAGGTACACGAAAAAGAAAAAGACCCCTTTTTTCAATATATCACCTTAATGGTGTGACCATCAGACTACCAAGTCATAGGTCTCGAGTTCGAAGCCAAGGCACGCACCTCTGACTTTTCGTATTCATGTGCGGTAAAAAAAGGTGAAGGAGAACATTGTGAGGAAACCGGCATGCCTGAGAGATGTTTCTCGACGGCATGTGAAGCCAAGTCAGCGGCCCATGAGCGGCTTTAACACTCTGACATCAGGTTATAACTAACCACACGAAAAGAAGAATAAGAAAAGAATAAGATGAAAAGAAGAAGAAAAAAAGAAGATGAAAAGAA
Source organism: Conistra vaccinii (assembly GCA_948150665.1). Lineage (NCBI taxonomy): Eukaryota > Metazoa > Arthropoda > Insecta > Lepidoptera > Noctuidae > Conistra > Conistra vaccinii. Next base: position 8,441,020 of record OX411323.1, on the reverse strand, counting down.
GAAGAAGAAAAAAATAAGCAGAAAAGAAGAAGCAATAATTTGCTGGTTAATTAAAAGGGTAGGTTACACCATTGAAGGTGCCAAGTGTCTCCGTTAATAAGACATCCATCTCATACGTGTTTAGCTGTTCTACAACATATGCAGGCATGTTTGTTCGTTTATCCTTATCGGAAACCAACCAACTCTTGAAGCCACGTGCGGCTAAATCGATTAACTGGGTTGCCACTTCAAACAAAAGCATTTAAAAGCAAGCAAGTAAAACGTTTCCGATACGCTTCGTTTTACCTTAACCTTTTAATCAACCTGGAGCTTTATTTCAGATGTTTGAGTTTTTGAGTTTTCAATTGTTGTGTTGTTTGAGGTTTCTGTTTAATGAGCAATATGTTCGTGTCAGCTTAAGGATAAGGTGATGTTTCTAGAAAGTCTCTTGACAAATATGCTCTAGCGACCTATGTTCTGTATGTAGGCCTCTGCAATAAGTCAGACGCAGCTAGTGGCAGTCTCGCCGGTGTCGCGAACAGGTTCCCGGCTGAAGCAGCATCAGCAACTTGTTAACATCACCGCTATACATACCCACCTATCGAAACATTCTTACTTTCTATAAAAGGAAATCGAAATTATCTCACTACTTGGGACATTCCATTTCTCTCTCGGTAGTTTTGATAATTGAACCTCGCTCATTCGTTTTTACTTTTATCGAGCAGTTAAATAAATACTATCATCAACATTCTCACATAGTTACATCAACCAGCTCCTCTTACAAATGGTCCACGTAATAGAACTTAACCGTCAATCACATTTGTGTTGCATTTCGATATCAAGAATATTTTTCCGTCGCTTCGCCCCTTCCATCATATTGAGTGCCATATCCGATTGTATTAGGTACACACTCAATTGGGCGCTCTCACTCACTGGCGCGACTCAATCACTGAATCATTACCAGCTGCTCCATTTACAGGGTTATTGTTTCGAGTCTGACCTGATGTACTCGAACATCCCACTTTATCGGGTTGGCTTATAGCAGGTCCGGGGTCACCGACGCGAAATTCGATTTCCTGTTTCTATTAGTGTCGTATGGGCTACATCTCGGAACCGGCACTTTTATCCTCACCCTCCACATAAACAGTAAGGACATGAATTGTTATTGTAAATGTGTATACTTTCACCACAAACACACACAAACCCTTAAATCCCATTCCCATGGCATTGTTTACGAACCGCGAAAACACTAAAAGGTTCGACAACCTCACGTAAAATGAATTGCTGATTCTGGTAAGCACTTGAGAAAAGTACGAAACGGTGACCAGCAACTAATTTGATGCAAAGAAATGGAATAAAAATGTCTCAATGGACAAAACGCGCGGTTAATTGGCGTGTTGCGTTGAGCAGATTCTAGTTTGCCATAGAAGGAGGCAGATCTCCGCCTGGAGCGATATAAATAGCGAAGCGGACGGGGCCACAGACGTAAAGTGGACACCAGTTTTAGAAGTGATCGCGTCTATTTCGAACAAGTGTAAATAAATCTAGCGAGTCACTTTCGTACACATGGCAGTTGTCACTTTCATTGCCCGCGCCCGCCTCGCCTCGTCCTGCCGCCTCCTATCGTGGCCGCCTCCTCTATGAATATATTCAACCGAATTATACCTAGCGTAGAATGTGTTAAATATGTATTGCACACCGACACTCCTCCATTGGCACTATGATATGACTAAATCGTAAAACGTTTGCTTCACAATTTGCATAAGCGACGCGTGATTTAAAAAAAGCTTTGGCTCCGCGAACATCAAGACAGTGTTTAGTCATGATAAAAAGGCAATTAAAATAATGAATGACCTCGTTTGGTGGGTGGTAAATTCTTGATTACGATGTTATGATTCATTAGCAATAGAAACGATTTTGATTTATTGAGGAAGAAGCCTTCTTATGTAACTATGAAAACAGTCGTTCTTTCAGAGGATAGAGGATATCATTCTGTCTAATGTTATTGATAACCTCAGTTAATGTTAATTGAATGTCAGACTTTCCACGTGGTAGGTATTCAATTTATGCGTCGTTCATTAGAAATTAATCATGATTGTGTCGCGGCATCATTGATGAATTAAATAAACTGACGGTGTTTTGTCAGGACTAGCCCGTGCGATAAAAAATCACACGAAATTTTTATCGCAATTCTGTAACATATGGTATCTTATGTAGGTATCTACACGAAATGGAGATTTAAAATTCGCGGTCGTTGCTATGCCGTATACTGAATGTAAACCGCGCAAATAAAACTCGAAGTGCGGGCTAGGACTTAATGATGCATTTACTTAAATCAGAAGAGGTACAAAGGTATGGTAACTTATTTTTTGCCAATACCTGTCTCACAATTCACCTGGCTACAAACAACACAAGACCAGGGGGCCAAGTCTACTAAATTACAAATGTCACAATGGTCTCTCGATAGTGAGTTTTTGACAGATTTTGTATGGCAAATCTGTCAAAAACTAACAATGGAGAGACCATTTGTGACGTTTGTAAATTAGTAGACTTGGCCCCCATCTCAGTTACAGTAGAAGATTTGCTGTTGTTATGTTACCAAAAAAAAAAAACCAAAGAGCAGTCATTTCAGAGACAAGCCTAGAGAACTACCTATTTAGTAACTACATTACGACGAAAACCATGCACCATCATCGCAAAAGCAGAACTTTGAACTTGCTGTGTGTAAGTTATGTGTGTCTAAATAAGTGGAACACCCGACACAATAGGTGAATAAATTTTGAATAACATAAGAAACGTGCTATGTAGTTATTCTTACCTAGAATATATTGTTCATAATATAGACATGTATCTAGGGAAAGAGCTGTGATTTTATGGCCCGGTTTATGTAAAAGTCTATTTGAAATAAAATAAAAATACATATTTTGTGCCTACTGTCTATTGGTCTACGAAGTTGTACATTCATGCGTAGTACTAGGCATTACTAGGCAAGCACGTGATGTGGACAGGTCAAATTTCACTTGCGTTGGTCCATTCCTCGCGCGTCAGCCTAATCTGTTCCCACGGTCTTGCATTCTTTGCACAACAATTAACAAATAAACTGCTCCACTTCGAGCTTAATGTTACTAAGCGGCCATTATGCTCAAAAGTCAAAGACGCGAGATGATTAATTTAAATTCGGGTGGATCCGAGAATACTATCTAGAGTGAACGTGAATTTAGGATAAGAAATATAAGAATACTTACCTATCTGGTTTTCGGCCATAACTTTGTTTATAATATTTAAACCACATGCATTTGATTTTACAATTGAAATGCATAACACTGAAATGTGACCACATGCTTGCGACAGAGAGACAGTGAAGAGCGATGATATAAGACATGGTTTATGCAAGGCAATGGCACACCGCGCGCCGGGACTCGGGCGCACGTCGTCGCCGCGCCGAACCAAAACAAATGGAGGCGACACCGTTACACCACTTCGCGGAATTAAATAAAGTAAAAAATGACAGTAACCAACGGTAATCTTTGTTCGTGTAAGGTCGAAACCCCGTCTTCACGGTAAAGCACCGCCGACTCGCAATCTAAGAACGCAGCGATAATTTGTCGGCAATTAAAATCAAACTGAGGAGAACTGATGTCGTTGTCCGATGATAAACACGCTCCGCAGCATCCGCAACTATCTGCCAAGTAAACTGAGCGAACATATGTGCGCAAAACTCGCCGAGTAATATTGCGTGTTTTAAAAGGGCAATAAATAATGCCAAGTCGCCCGGTTGTCACCTTTAGTGCACCCAGATGGCACAGTTCCCAGTGAAAACAGTTTTGGAATCTATAAACGAATTTAAAAACCCAACATGAGACACGTTGCCGTCTACACTTACGGAAGCCACTTATAAACCTTTTTATGAAGTGGAGGATAGTTATTACTAAAGTGCATCATGTAAGTTGTTGTAATACTATCGTAGTGTTCCAGTTTTGAATTGGATCAGGCCGAGGCCGATCCCAAAGGACTGGTATAGGTATCGTATAGAAAGGCAAAAAAACTGATACGCGGAAGCCATCTCGCTTCTATAAAACGTCAGAAAAAGACGAGTTTCACTTCCAGGAATGCCTGGTGCACGTTAATGATTAATGTAAACAACAAAGATGGAGAAAAAATAAGCAGTAATGTAGCTATTGTGTGTCCATGAGGTGAAGACGGAAGACTGCTGGCGTGGGAGTGAGCGCGGGAGCCGACCTGCACGGCGCGGGAAAATGTCGCTCTGTGTGCGGGTTCACATCGACGACAATCTGCACAAAAACAATCAAGTTGTGCGCGATCTTAGCGATGAAGATAATTAAAACACTCGTAGGTAGGCTCACATGATCCCAGCTGCCCGTGAAGTATGAAAACCTATTTAATTACTTTGTTAAAAGCTTTGATACAGGCGCTGTTTATTGCCATTCGATACTATTAGCCAGTGAATTAATTAAAGGAAGTATGTTTTCATGTGAATCGGAGCAATCGCAGCGTGCGACGGCTTTTACGCAGCTCTGATGCTGTCTCAGTTTACGACTCGTTTCCAAACGTTATTGGGAGGTGGGAGGATCATTAAACCCGAGTTCCTGCACATGCTTGTTCTGAGGTGGAACCTATTTCAGAATAAATATCTAACATTTTATCAGAAAAGAGTAGCCATCAACAGGCACTGTGACATTAAACCATAAATTAACGTTAATTAATTCGCACCCAATGAAACATTTAAACTTATTTGTGAGCATCACGCTTGTTTCCCCCGAAGGGATTCGAAATTCGAAGGGATTTCCCAGTATTTTACATGGAGCGACTGCCTATCTGACCTCCACAACAGAGTAACTGGATAATACGGTATCCTTTGGAAAGACAGGTTGTCAGATTTTAGGGCTTCTGACGAACCGTAACGACTTTCGAAGATCCACGAATAACACCCGAGACCAACGGTTTAACGTGCTTTCCGATGCATGGAGGAGTCTCGGTATGTAAAGATAGTCCGACGGATCAACCCCGGCAAGCGTAACTTAACCTGATGGATCAACCCGTGCGGCTGTTAAAACTTAGCCACGAGTTCCTACAAGGGCTCCAAGGGATAACCCTTGGAGCTCTTGGAGGTCGCAGAAGTGTACCTACCTATAGTGCACTTCCCCCGAACCTTATTGTAACTAGTTTTAAAATGGGTTTCCAGAACTAGAAAGGTGGAATTATCTTGAATGAAACCTTTAATTGATGTCAAAAATGTCACCAATAATTGCCTAAGGCCTTAAGTGGAAATTCAATTTCACTTCACCCAAGTTAATTGCAATGGAAGCCGAAGAGCATTCGGTTTGTGGGTCGACCCAGGTGTGTGGATGCGATTCTGCTATAGGCACTATACCGGACATTTTTAGATTTTCTTCTTTACTAATATTATAAAGAGGTGAAGTTTGTGAGGTTGTAAGGGGTAATCTCTGGATCTACTGAACAGATTTTGATAATTCTTTTACCAATATTACACCGCGTTATTTGTGAGTGTCATAGGCTATATATTTATGTTTACCGCCCAACGAAGTGGGCAGGGGTCAGCTAATTTCTTTATATACCTAAAATCAGAATTGGCGTTGATAAAGCTATGTTAAAGATATCTCATAGGCACAAAGAGATAAATATATAGGTAAAAAGTGGGATTCTTAGAGGAATCTACTATAAATGGTGTTTACAGGATGGTAACAACGACAGCTGAGTTTCTTTCGTGATATTTTTTGATGATCGCAAAGATCCTGATCCTGCAACCAAGATCTTTGCTTGTTGACAAAGCTACGGCAAAGCACACATTTATGATAGTATACTAAGAATATTTATGTAAACTATAGATTTCTCACGGTTTTTAAAATCCAAATTTCGCCGGTACAATAGTTCGACATTTGTGCGTAACCAGTTTATATAATAAAAGTCTGTTGTGTGTGTGAAAATGAGTTTCCTTTCATAATTTTAAATATTAATGAACGAGTTTGCCTTGACCCTTAAGGTCAATAACATCATCTATTTGTGTGGTTTCTTTTACCTATTTCTATAATATATTTTCTTATCATTACTTCCAAGTTACAATTCTGATTTATGTACTATATGTATTTGTGTACATTTCTCGTTATTTTCAAAGTGTAAACCTTAACTGGAAGAGTGGTCACTGCGGCCAGCGAACAATGTTCATATTGTCATTTATCTGGTAAGTTTCTGTAACTTAATCTGTGATTATGCGCCGGCGGCACGCACGTTAGTTTACATTACGGGTCAGTGTAGACGCTATTGTGTCCGCTGAGAATCGTACTAAACACTCGGACATGCGGATAAACACGAGCTCAAATACAGAATATTGGACTACTTTTTCTTAATTCTCGAAAAATCGTAGAGCAGTTTTGTTTCTGCTAAGGAGACGTGAATTCCTAAATTAGAATTTTTGACTGTTCATCATTGCCCTTATCCCAATTTATTTGGAGTCAGCGCAGCACGTCTGTTCTACCATACCCCTCTATTCATAATTCCGTTGACTGATGATCGAATAAATTACTGTTCGTGTGTATAGTTGAACAATGTTATCGACACAATTTATGCATTTCTTACAGACATCGGTACCAGTTTCTTATAAAAATGCATATATGATATGTTATTTTCTCATGAGACAAGACACATTATTGGCATTAATATTATCATTGTAAGAATTTTAGTGCCATGCATGGCACTAAAATTCTTACAATTTAGTTCAGTTCCTCTTATCTTGAATTGTCTTGTCTTGTCGTGTCTTGTGAACTAGCATACTAATGTTACACAATTTATACTGTCACACAAGCTGTCCGGTTGTTGTGCTAACCTGTGATGTGACTAACTGTGCAGTGCATGTCAGCCACATGATTAGACACTGTTTACACGATACGGCAAAAACAGGTCAACATGACTGCAGGAACTTGGTATTCTGACGGAATTTAAGCGATGCGTTAATTAGTATTTATATTCGAAATGAAGATAGAATTTGTTACTGTGTAGGTACGTATATGTGGTAACTGTGGTATGGACCAGCTTTAAATGGTTAGGAGATGAGCAGTCTGATTTAGTTTTTTGGAATGCAATCGCACCGTTGATGCGTGGCAAGAATGAAGAAAGTCTCTGATGGAAAAGATATTTCTATAGAAATAGTTGGCATGTAACTTTAATATTAGCATGAAGAGACTCAATTAATTAAGTACATATAACATAATTTAAATGAACTTTTAAGACTCGATCTCAATAAGAAGCCACTGCATTTCAGAAACATGGTTATTTCCATAAATAATCTTCAAAAGCAGAATTACAAATAACGTGTAAACGTAGTTTATAGTTGTTTTAGTAAATACGATCAAAAGGAACGAATGATGAAGCTTGCACGGAGCGAATCGGAATGTTACACTGTGCCCATGTCATGTGCAGGTTAAAGTTTTTGCAAATAAATAATTTAGCACAATTTCCTTTACATTTGTCATAGTAACCGATAATACAAGTACACATAAGAAGGGCCAAAGTTTGTAAACTACTAACACAACGGAAGATAAGACGTATCATAATATTTACATTATTATATCCATTTATTTGATCCATTGCGGACAATAACGACTTGTATACGTACGGGTAAACTATTACTTTTTCGTCCTTTCTAACATGTTATATAAAAAAGTTAAGGCCTTTCCATCAGTTTGTGAGTTTATTTATTTAAACTTTTCATATTCAAAAAAGTTACAAAGGCGGACTTAATGCCTTAGGCATTGATTGAAGAATACTTAACTGAAGAAGATTTTTGTTTTAATTTCTTACTTTCGATAGCTTAGTTGAAAATGTCTTAGTAAACATTAGTCGGGACTATCGGTACAATCATAGAAGTTTCCACGTCTATATATGTAATCGAAGGACCCTCATTAAGAAGGTCAGTATATTTAGTTATCTCATGTATTTGTGCCGTTACGGGGTTCTTATCATGGGCGACAGTGATTTAAGCCAACTGATCAAGTATTAATCAATGTACTCTTCTATTCAAGTCATCTAGTTCAGTTTGAGTCCACCGTCACAGTTGTTGAAGGTATTAAATGCAAAAAACCACTTCCTCAACGAGTTCTTTGCTGACTTCTCATACTGATGTTAAGCTCAAGGCATGTGACATTCAAAACATATGAACAAAAATCCGAAGTGTTGTCAAAATATTGGCAGCGGTGAATTGCGAATTTAGGTGTTTAGTTATCGTTCGATTTTTTGTTTTGTCGCGTTGCTTGCAAAAGACTTCAACGCACGCTTTTACCTATAGATCAAAAATTCTATGCTTGAAGAATAGTTTCGTTTTAATTATTACAAGTTTATAATGAAATAAAGACAACACAATTTGTTAAAGTTCATTAAGCAATATAATGTAATAATTAATTAACACGTCACATTCATTAAGTAGGTACTTATCAACAGGTGATTGTCTATCGATCAATAATATTTATACACTCCAATGTACCAGTTTCTCGGTAAACATCCATAATATTGCTATTAGCTTTGCATGCGGATATTGAACTAATCGGCTAATCGCATTAAACCGTAACTCTTTGTATCACAGTATTCGTGCGTAATAAATTAGGTAATTAGGCAGGTGAATCGATAAATTACAATTACTTTTTAATGGAGGTACACAAGGATGTTCAAAGCTTTCCTTGTCAATTATGGAAAGCTTTTAAAGCCCAAAGGTAAAATAATGGAATAGAATGTGATCGAACACCGGCCAGGCGACCTTAGTAGGTACAGTAATCTGCGTTCATGGCGCGATCTGTTGGTGCATAAATCAGCTGTGCGAGGCTCCTACGTAAATAAATTAAAACACAAACACGTACTCACCGTAAACAGACGGCCGTATTGAAAATAAACCGATCACCTCCAATGTGGTCACAAAAACAAACATAAACAACACAAAACCAAAACTGTCAGTTTTCAAAGTATCGGGGGTACATAAAACTTGAAGAACAGCACTTGATTCACTTTGCGTCGAACGAGTAAAGTTTCGCTGTGCGAGCGCGCGCGGTGCGTGCGATGTGCTCGGAGGGCTCGAGTCGAATGGTGCTGGCGCGCTAAGCCGCTCGCCGCTGCCGTCGCCACCGCGTGCTTCTCGTGCGCCCGCTTCCGTGCACCACTCAGTATGCGTTCGTGCCAATATGCATTATAATCGCTGATCTGTCCACATCCTGCGGATCCTGCGCTCAACAATAAACCAAGAGGACGATACTGTCAATTTTATTTTATCGGCTGGAGGGTATTTTAGACCCAGAATGTAAATTAACAGTAGCTTATTGGAAAGCTTTTTTGTTTGGGTAAAGTCAGTCTGATATACCTATGTGTTTACGTTGTGTTGGTATATATAGAAATCATTGGTTGTGGTTTTGTTCATACGATTACCTACTTAAACACACATATAACACACGGTAAATGAAGCACCTAGCAAGGTAGGTTTTTTTATAGTTTTCTTACATTTATAATTTAATTAAGTAGAATATATTGCAGGATTTTTGAAGTGAAAACTTCTTTAGCGGCGTTGTGCACTTTTTTTGGGATGGGTAAAAAATGTTAAACTAGCGTCAGAACGTGCCGTAAGATCCGTTGCCTAGCAACCGACAAAGTAAATATCAAAATAACATTACGTACGTACGTACGTCTTTAAAATTACATAAAGATTGCGAGGTAAGAAATTTTACCCATATTGATGGGTAAAAAAAAAAGTCAAAACATACTTCATGAAAAGTGTGTAAATATTTTTTTTATTTTTGTTATACTATATTTTGAAAATATATAAATACATACTACTAATGAATATTGTATATAACCACATAAATTATAGTACTTTGATACTAATAAATAAAGCAACTCGTGCAAAATTATTCCCTAACCATTCCAAAATATTCAAAAATGCTCTAGTTTTCACTTCTGCCGGCACTCCCGAAGTGCAACCCGTTGTTTTTTTTTTGCCAAATTTTTTGGTCTTCGCCATTGAACCTGTCGGTGGATTCCAGATTATATAAATTATACAGGACAGAAACAAACGGAAAAGTGATAAAGGAAACTTGGATAGGTAGACTTATAGTCTTTTGATTGTTAGATACCTACCTATTACAAATATTATCCTAACAAACCACATTACATTACGCCACAGCGGAAACCAGTCTTAAAACATCTGATAAGGTAGGCAAGTCACCGGAAGGCGGAAACTGTAAAAAAGAGAAGTAAGTATTTTTGCATTGTGTTAAAATCTGAGATGCGCTTATGTACTTGCTAGACTTCAAAAATATACTAAAGGGGCAAACATGAATAACTTTCGCTGTTTCATAGAAACTTGGAATACCAACCAATCAAAATGTATTATGATTTTTTTTTTCACAATTTTAGTACCAGTATCTCATATCAAAAGTTGTGCTGAAAACTATTAATTGTTTACACTTTTTTTTTGACTTTATATGAAATATCCAAGTTAGTGTTATGTTAAAAACATTCGTATGTAGGTTATGCACCGAACTATCCTAAATTGTTTATTGGTAGTTGGGACTTCCTCAATTGCTAAATTGGCCTGTCGCCCGTATAAATATGATCTTAGCTGGTGATTCACACTTACTGCCACTACATTCACTGAAGGAACAAAAACGGCGCGAATTGTAAAAAAATAAAATTACCTACAACAAAACAACAGTTTTATTGTCGCAGAAGGCGTATAATTATAAATAAATAAACAATAATAATTATAATTTTTGTGAATTTAAATTAATAATTTTTGCTTGTATTTATATACTTACTTATAATTATGTGTATACGAGTATATCATTATATTTATAGTTTTTAATAGGTATATGTATTTGGAGGAGCTTGTGGCTAAGTAATAAGAGCTGCATGGGTTGATCCAACAGGTGCTTGGTTCGTGGATGGGTGACCATCTTTACATACCGAGACTCCTCCATGCCTCGGAAAGCACGTTAAGCCGTTGGTCCCGGCTGTCATTCGTGGATCTTTGACAGTCATTACGGGTCGTCAGAAGCACGAAAGTCTGACAACCAGTCTTACCAAGAGGTTTCGTATTACCCAGTTACTGGGTTGTGGAGGTCAGAAAGGCAGTCGCTCCATGTAAAATACTGGTATTCAGTTGCATCCGGTTAGACTGAAAACCCACCCCAACATAGTTGGGTAAAGGCTAGACAGATTGATTAATAGGTATATATATGTATATCTTTATATTTAAATAACTTTTTATTTCTAAATTCTCGATATTGCGCCGCCACCTACCACTGTTTGTCTCTGCATCACCCAAATGTTGACTGGTAGATAAATTGTATTACATTCAAGGGACTTATTACTGGCTTGGGAGAGTAAGGCACTTTACCTACATCTCTGCCTATTCCATTGTGGAATACAGCGTGATGTTATGTAAATGCCCTACTTCCAATATTCAAGTTCTCGTAAGTTCTGTACAATACAATCGATTCGTATTAAAACTTTTAATGGTCTGTTTCGCGCCGGATGCAACTCCTACGTTTGCATTTTGTACTGCATGTGCATTTATGGAAACTTAAAAACTTTGAAGTACTTATGTGTTTGTAGAACAAGACTTACAAGATGAGCTATACCAACTGTTAGTGAAGTGTTCTCGCCTTCTCGGGAATACGGCCAAAATAAGACATTTTAATTCCCATGGTGTCATAAGCGTTTTGACAAAATAAGGACAAAGAGAAATTTCGGAGGTGATGGCCAACCTTCAGTCATTGGAGAGGTACACCCCGATTCAAACTTAATCGCGGCTCGGAATATGAGGCGAGTCGCTGCGCAGTAACGAATTCATGGGTCAGTGGGGGTGGGGGGTGAGGTACTGCGCAGCAAGAAGCTAACTTTAACGTTTGAATCGAACTGTACCGAATAAAGTAGAGGAATACGCGTTGCAAATGGTTGCGTATAAGGTTTTTATTTAATTTTTGGGTTCCGTATCTAAAGGGTGCCAACGGGATCAGCTATTGCTAAGCTTTCGTCGTCTGTCTCTTTTCTTTCTGTCACGTAGCTCTTTCTCTTCAATCGTAATAGGTGCCAATAACATGCTAACAGAGAAGGTAGACTTTCATAATTTTGGTGGTATCCTATCCCAGAAATCCTAAGGACGCGTTCACACTAAACGTATAGGCTGCCGACTGACTGCAACAATATAAAAAACAAAAGACAGTCAGTCGGCAGGTGACGTTGTTTTTTATACATTTTAAACTTGACGCTCTCAGGCGCGGCCGACTATACGTTTGGTGCCGGCTGGGCTTAGTACCCGAGCGCGACTCGCTCTTCATCGGCTTTTCATTTACTTTTCTTTTACGTTCAAGGGCTTTTCAACACTTTCACCGTTATATATATTCGTCATAAGCCGTCACCACTTTAAACACGTGTTTGAAACCATCTAGTAGCTAGAACGTGGCCCCACGCGGCCACTCGTCAGAATCGCAAGTGCACTGGTGGTGTGCGCGTACTAGTGTTAGGCTCCTGGGATATTTCGTGTCCCGAAGTTCTGGGAGTTTTTGAAAATTTTGTTGTCTCGGGTCTTTTGTTATCTCTGGAACTTTCGGGTCGAGGTTCGATACACGATTGTTGAAATTATATTGTAATATGTTAATTTTCAAAAGGTCCTAATAAACTTAATAGCTTTCCGAACTCTAACATTGAAATCTATTAGCTTAACAAATAATTACTTGATACTACTACTACTCGATTATTGAAATTTTTCTGTACATCAAAAAACTGCCAAGGAGTATCTCAGGGATGTAGGCTAGGAAAAAAAAACTACTTAGTCCGTCAGTCAGATAATAATAAAAATATTACACACGTATTTTTTGCTTTATAATATTAATAAAAAAATGGTTTAGTTGGAATCCATTAAAGTTCGGGAATGGGGGCTACGGCAAGTCGCAAGTCAGTAATAAAATCTACCGGGGAGCGATGTCATGTCATGCCACATTTTAGTTATTTGTATTGCCGTAATCTTTCGATTACGTAAAAAAATAAAAAATATATACAAGGTGTTAGGGTAAACCCCGTTATCCTTCAAACCAGTGGTTTGGTTTCGTTTATAGAACATAAATTCAATGGAAAATCACAACTTTTTTTTTTAAAGATGTTTTAGAATGTTCACGCAATTCCTAAGGTAGGTATTTTTGCCTATCTTAAGCCAGGAAAAGGTTGTATTGTATTTATTTATGTGTTGTGTAGGTAGGTAGGACGAGCGGCGATCGATTACGTCACTCGGGCGGGCGCATATCCATGAATTTGCGGACGGTGTCGGACAATAACCTTTTTAATATTGTTAAAGAAAATAACGTATTTTTTTTTACTCGGTTTTTTATGTTTATATTTAAGCCATACTACCCATAGTTTGAGTGACAACGGTGTTTACCCTTCCATCCTGTATGGCCTATATTTTTTTATAATGTACCTTATTTTTTTATTTTCCGCAAACATGATGCAGATTTTTTCTCTGAAATAGCTACAATGGTGATTACTGAATATGATTCCATTATTGTAAGTCTGTTTTATATGTAGAATATTTTATTACCAAACTATGGAATCTGTGATTATGAATTATGACCAATGATGACTAGATCACTACTAGATAATGATTTTATGATTGCTAAGTTTGTTTTATAATTACAAGATTTAACTGCCAAAAACTGAATCTGCGATTAAAAGAATTAAACATACGAATTGCTTACACTATAATTAATGTTAGGATTTGATTGGATTTTTTCATCTAGCTGACCCGACAGACGTCGTCCTGTCAAAATTTCAATAGTTCATACATAAATTCCATAGAAAAAGGAAAGTTTTCATTCAGAAAAAAATTCGGGAAAACTTACAATTTTTCTTTCCAAATAAATCTAATTCAAACTATTATGAACATTTTAAAACAAAAAATTGCCAAATCAGTCCAGCCGGTCTCAAGCAGCATTTCATTTTTATTTATATAGAAGATAGATCAATCTTAATTTTTACAAAAAAAAAAAATATACCCCTGGCCCAAAGTTAACTCGATTCTTATTATATTCTGAGAAGTCTCGAAATCCCGGGATGTCCCGGGACTTTGATCTTGGGTTGCCTCGTGTTCCGAGGCTTTCTGTCGAGACTTCTCAAACCCTAGCGCGTACGGATATCCTTACAGGATTGTTTTGAAAATGATGGATGATGGTTTGGTAGTATTGGCAAAACGTATTTTCTGATAAAATAATCGATAATAATGTAAACAAAAATATCTAAGCTTTACTCACACGTTTCTCTAAATAAAAAATGTTTATCCGAATACATTAGCAATAGTATAGTTTCTGTCTGCCAAGAGCTACTGAGTAATAACAAACAATTAATGAGTATCAATCACATCTTAGCTCAATTCTTCAGCTCCAGGCAAATAATCAACACTTTACTAATCGTCGTCGATTGATGACTAAGAGATGAAATGTTCGTAAAACGGTAGACTTAGAAGAGACTCATGTAAACAGTGCTGTGAAAACTCTACCAGTCGTCGTTACTTTAATGATCTGCGGTATCATTAAAATAAATAAATAGTTTTCGTTCTTTCTATATACTTCGCGGTGGCTACAAAAGTGCTACGTTGAGTCATAAAGTCATCAACGAGAATCGATTTGTCTTTGAACAGTTCATGTTTCATGTCACCGCGTATTTGCAACAGTAGTGTCTCCGCCCGCTAGATGGTCCGACGTCTGGGACAGACTGGATGCGGAAGGCGGAGGACAGGCAGCCTGGAAGAGACCTATGTCCACGATAGGCTGAGTTGATTGATTGATGTGTTTTGTCATGTGTCATATTGAAAACAGATTCAAGACTTCCTATATACGAAAGTAGAAGCGGTAGTTGATCGGTAGTCCGAACACTGATTCAAATCCGAGGATTGTGTTGGAACCGCTTGATCGATAATTGAAATAGGTTCGTTTCGTAGAGAAAGACGTACTCCCTTATGTCCAGATTGAATTGGAGCATCTTGTATAGAAACCATTCGAAAACCCTAGATCTGGGTCTTCTTATGAAAATTGTATCCTGAAGTTGTCGATGACACTCGAGTACCTTACTTGATTTAAGTGCGAGAAAGGTCGGTAGTAAACGGGTTCATGGTTGTTTTGTATAATTTCAATTATAAGCCGCTATAATTGGAAAACTATAATTATTCAATGACTGTCTCGTTGGTCTAGTGGTCGCAAGCGCTATTGCTGAGCATGAGGTCCTGGGATCGATTCCCTGGTAGGGCAAAGTGTTAATGGGTTTTTATATCTGGAATTAGTAGGTCGAAGTGTGGATTTGTGCCCGGTTGATGGCAATAGGCTCGCTCACTATTAGGTACATGGGACTTAAACATAACTGGCGAAATGCGCGTGTCCATACTTAGGTACACCTCTGCCGAACCCTTCGCGGAAACAAGGCGTCATGTTATGTTATATATTAATTAATTCTGTAAATAATGGATAATTAAGCTCTGTTAACATTTATGTCCCACTGGTAAAATTATTTATTTTTGTATTTGTTCGTGTTAAAGTAAATTATAGCTTGGTTTCAAATAGTAATTAAACTTTATATAAATATTCCTTTTATTTGCTAAAGTGGAGATGAAACAATAATTAGTATCAACAAGGCTGTATGTAAACGAACATGTTTATCCATAATTATGTACTTATTAATTATTGGCCTAAATTAAAATAATACTACTGCAATATGTACATATAGCAGTAGGTAAGTACAAACTAATAACTTCTTACCGTTAAAAATTAATTTGACTGTAATAAGCACGAGGTGGACACCTATTTCCAATCATTTACTTGAATGTTATTTAATTAAAACCTATAGGTACTGCAGAAACAACTTTATTTTGGTTGTTAGTGTGTTGAAGGTAATTTTTCGGAGTCCGACCAACTGACTACCTGGCAGTACCCGGTACTGGAATCTACAAGGTCAATTTAAATTATCTAGCGAAACTCCGCAGACGTGATGGGTACCGATATGTTAACAAAAAATTTGTAAATTAAATGATTTTTTTCGTGTGGTCATCGACCGCGGTTAGTTTAGTTACTTGAAATATCAGTTTTCTCTGTTTTTTTTTGTGTAAAATTCACAGACGTGATTAGTATCGATACATAACACGATAAAACAAAAGAAAACTGATTTTCTCAACTCATAGTAGCGGTCGTTGACCCCCAAAAAAAACTTATTATCTTTGATATTTTTATTTTATCGTGTTTAGATATCGATACCTATCACGTCTACAGAGTTTAGCTAGCTAATTTAATTTGACCTTGTATATGGGGTAGGTAGGCGCTACATAAGAAAATAAGAAGCAAAACCTACCTAGTCTTGGCCAACTATGTTGGGGTCGGCTTCCAGTCTACCTCCACAACGACCACAACCCAGTAACTGGGTAATACAATACCCCTTGGTAAGACTGGTTGTCAGACTTTCTAGCTTTTGACGACCGGTAACGACTGTCAATCGTTCGTCAAATCGTCAAATCCACGGATGACAGCTGGGACCAACGGCTTAACATACTTTCCGAGGCACGGAGGAGTCTCGGTATGTAAAGATGGTCATCCATCCACGGACCAACCGCACTACCGCAGCAAGCGTAGCTTAACCTGATGGATCGACCCGTGCGGCTGTTTTTACTTAGCCACGAGCTTCTCTCTAAAAAATAAGAAATTTAAAATCGGTCTAATTTGGCTGTAACACAATTTTTCGAAAATGTTTTTAACTAACTTTTTAGACCTTTGTATCCTGCTTATGCCTATGAAGTTTAATTAAAATCAGTTCAGTCATTTCGAAAAACAAGGGCTTGAAAGTTTGTATGAAATGCCGTACGTCATAAAAGCTCTTAACCTAAAACTGCTAACGTTAAAAGTGACCACACACCTACCCAATCGATTATTACACATAGTTACGAACCGAACGTAAACGTGTATTTCAGTAATGAATGAGTTTTATCGCGAAACAGCTTACAGGTTCATTAACAAATCATTTTCACATTTCTTTACGAGTGTTTGGTTTAACTGTAATAACACCGGAATTCTCGTCGCTAATAAATTATTAGCACGCTAAGTACAAACACGAGCTGAACCTTACAGTTGTCGCGTGGCCAATGTTTGTTAAACACAGAAGTTTTAACCCTTTCACCGCCGAGTTACCGGAAATGAAGGGTAAATATAAATTGACTAAGGTACCTATTTACTGTATATTATATCCTATGAAGATGTGGTTTGTTTTTTAAATTATTCTTGTATAAATATCCAATTTTTACGCTTTTTTATATAAATGGTTTTGCATTGACACCTGCATCAGGCATCCTTAGCTTCACTTTTTAGTGTACACAATTTCATGAAACTAATCAAATGTGTCAAAATAAGTTGGGTTGATAATGAAGCGATTGCATGAAGTTTCTGGATGAGAACAGAGAACACATAGAGAAGATTGGCAAACAGAATAGAAGGCTATCTTACCTACTCAGCATATGCCAAAATGAGCTGCTTTATAAATAAGGCTAACGATGGCGTGAAGCATCTGGATAAGAAAAGCAAACAAACAAAGAACATTGGCAAACAGAATAGAAGGCTTATCTTACCTACCCAGTATAGGCCAAAATGAGCAGCTTTAAAAATTAAGCAAGTGATGGCGTGAAGCATCTGGATAAGAACAGCGAACAGTCAGAGAACATTGGCAAAAAGAATAGAAGCCTAGGTTTATCTTACCTACCCAGCATAGGTCAAAATGAGTTGCTTTATAAATTAAGCATGAAAATGCATTACGAAGAGGTTTTACATACATGCATAGTTACATACATAAACTCATGCCTACTTCTCATGGGGGTAGGCAGAAACTACAGAACGCCACTTGCTACGATCCTATAATACTTCTTTTGCCTCGTTTAAGGGGTTGTACTGCTATATCAAATCATCATCGGATTTCGAAGGGTTAATCAACGTGATGCAAGCGTGACTAAAGCGCGTGCTAGCATCTTATTCTTTACGACTGTGTTTTCTTTCAAAATGCTATAAAATGTTTATGATTTCATATCCCCCTATTTCGGTTCGAGCAAAATGTTTGATCTTGAAACGTAAACACACTCAAAGTCATTAGCGATACGTCATAATAAAGGGTTGTTGTGACGAATCTGTAATAGTCGGTGAGTACTAAAACATTGTAATGTATCTTTGTAGTTTCAAGAATTTAAATTAAGATAATAACTGTACACGAGTGCACCTATTATGTGTGTCCCGTCAAGCAACCTTCTAAGTTCTGTAATGGGTTTTAAAAAGCATGATAGTTTTAATGTAATTCTGCTAAAATATTTATACCTTTTTGGCTTTATAATTACGTGCCTGCATACCTGCTCATCTATTTAAAAAAAATGTCACCGTGATAACTTAGGTGACGTCAGATTGAAGTGTTTTTTTAGGGTTCCGTACCTCAAAAGGAAAAAACGAAACTCTTATAGGATCACTTCGTTGTCCGTCTGTCTGGCTGTCTGTCTGTAACTCTACGGTGATAAGGGTAAAAAATAATAACAACACAGTAAATAGATTCTAGTCTAGATTCCAGATACCAAATTCCAGTAGAAAAACTAAATTCTACGTACATGATTTTGATTTAAAATAAATACCTCTCAAAAGATATTCCTTACAAAAACAAATAAACCTACAAGAGTATTATTTGCATAAAATCTAATAAGAATACGACTTTCTATTCAAATTCAAATTCAAATTCAAATTCAAATTCAAAATATTTTATTTCACATAAACCTACATGGGCACTTATGAAACGTCAGAAGCTACGCACACACGCTATTGAAATGTCGTAGTCAACGTCTTGAGCAGGCACAGCCGCGGCCACACGGCGGACGCACGGTTGTATCGTAAGTCCCGCCGCGCCGTAGGTATGGACTGAGCACGTGACAGCCGGGCCTCGTGACCACTTCAGATGCACTTCAAGATGTGCTCAAAGGCACGAAACTGACCTCTTCAAGTGCTCGGGAAAGTTCTGTTCCAATATCATCAAGTAGGTACCCTAAGGGCCTGTGGCCGACTAGGTAATCATTATTTATATATATTATATACAATATTTCTGATGGAATGGAAAAAAGCAGGTTTGTTCCAAAATAAATTCTGCTGAGCAACGTAAATAACGCAATGAATGTTTTTTAACTTTCAAAATGAAACAAATTAATCGGAATCGTTTACGAAAATGTGTTGCGTAGACCTGCGTAATTAGATAGCTAGTATTAAATTTTGAAGGCAAGATTAGGTAGGCCTAAGATTAGGTGGTCTAACAAATATTTTACGTAAAACACAAAATATATTTGACATAAAATATCACGTAGCCACCTTTAATTTGATTACAAAAACCTAACGTGTAATTAATAATGACCAAGTACCGCAGAGATAAAAGATTAGGGCTCCTGTGATAATCGTATTACCTACACTTGTTTAATATGAGAGGGCAATAAATCAACAAGACATGAACTGGGTCACGGCCCATGAGATCTAAGCTCACCTGTTGCTACAGTTTGGCTACGTACTGTATACGTAATAGGACGCTCAGCAGACGCCGGTCTAAAGTTTGGTCCCACAGATTATATCTAAGTTTCGCATGATTAATCGTTTATTACGCTGGTAACACGTTGATCGGTGTTAAATGAAAGTGAAATGTTAATTGAGATGAAATTAACATTATGAATTGTCTTTAAATCTGTCCGTCTGTCTGTTCTTCCGGATGTTGCACACTGTTGTTTACTCGAAGATTATTTCCACTATATCGATACAATTTGGAATGAAGGTGTATTCTGTGCGCCGCTAAACATTTACGCTGCCCATACACATGTAACCGAGGGATGAAAAAGAAATTCAGTGCACATACTCGTAAGCCTGTGGGGTATCGTTGGATATCCCATAATGAAAAATGATTCTAAGAGACTTTTCTACTTTAGTCAATTGTTTTCGACATATGGGATATTTTCGGCTAAATCCGCTGTAATAACTTGTGCCTCATAGTTTTTTCGAGATAGATGAATACTCTTTATTATAATATATAATATACCATAAAAATTACAGATATAAATGTAGATGAAATAGAAACTTATTTTTGCTGTTGATAAAAAAAAAACTATACTGTGCGTGCGTAAATATACCATAATACATGCACTTGGCCGGTTTTTTTTAAAGGTTAAATGTTCGTAGGCAGCTGGTAGACTGTAACCAAATAACCACATTACGACATGATGACGTGTCCGAATACCCCATTCAGAGGTGACGATGATGACGCACCTCCCACGAGGTCCTTAGCATTGCAGCGTCATCAAGTTACTACATCACTAGGTTTGATAAGAAATGCATATATGGGGCAATAAGTAGAAATGTCCCGTTAGGTTTTACTAATATTTACAAGTGACGTATTTTTACCAACTTTTTGTTATTCCTATTCGTCATTGTTTTATTTTATACTGACAAAGTGTGTAATACGATATTTACCTTAACAGAGCACAAAGCATAATAGATGAAGTACCTACTACGGTTGCATTCTTAGCTGGCCCTATGCACAGCCTACACGCAGCGTAGAGATCGCGTTGAAGCTACGTAGACGGTGCGTAACAATTGTATAGAAGTCTCGTAGACGCGTTACTACTTAGAACCCGTGTTGACGTCTCGTAGACGCTGTGCCGTGTGTGACTTTTTGTGTACGTTGCGCAGCGCAAGCAGTAGCAGTAGATTCGTCCAAAATGGAATGGAAGAAGTCTCACAAAACTTTTAGAAGTATATCAAAGTCTTTTCATCAGAATTGTTCAAATTTCATAATGTGTTAAAATGTATGTGTCACTAATTACCGTGTCTTTGGTAAAAACCTGTAAATTAAGGTCAACAAGAAAGTGGACATGACGTAGAATGGGAAAAAGACATTTTTTATTGACTAGACTAGTCACGCGCGCCCTCATTTTATTTTATGCTTTAAATTCTGATATTAAATGGGTAGGTAATTATGATTTATTGTAACCATTAATAATGTTAAAGGTTAGTAAGCTAATTCAATGACTTTGAACGACATTGTATGAGAGATTTTCATTACCGATTCCGCGAGCTTAAAGTTGATGATGATGTAAAGTGTGTATGACAGTTTGTCAGTTTGTATATCATACACACTTTACATCATCATATCGTCTGTATATTGTTTAGCTAGAAGCTGCATGTTGCTTTTCCTCAATAAGATCAGTATTTTTGTTGTAAAGTCTACAAATCTTCCTTTATTATAATGTGTCTCATATACAAGCTGTCAGTTTTCGTGAAATTAGAAGGTAATAACCACAGTTTCCTTCTATCTGTGGCCTTTTAAACTTTAAAATTATCAACTTCTTGCGAAAACGTTTCCTGTGTCTACGATGAGTCAGAATCTACAGCGATACACATATTAATAGCCTATTATAAATTAGTTTTACCGGGACAAGCTTGTAAATGTCACGAGCATCTTACTAACTGGGCGTCCGAGACGAGAAAATTCTAAGAAATCCCGATAGCTGATACTTGTGCCAGTAAATTCACTCAAGTTAAACCTAAGTTAACTCCTGTGAAAATGGGATTTAATTAGTCATGATTGGATGTTAGAGTCAAGATAGAGACACAAAAGCAATGAAATATATAAGACCATGGAGTTTCTTTCCATATTTTCTCCATAGGAAACTTCGCTTTGGAAAAGCTGCAACATTCTGAGTAACTGATTGACTTTGACAAATTAATAGTACACACGGCTACACATCAAGCTATACATTTCCAGATTCAGGTGACCTCGCATTGTACAGAAATCGTTTACAATGCGAGATCACCATAAACTGGAAATGTATAGCTTGATGTGTAGCCGTGCGTACCTGCTTATTTGACCTGTTTATTTAAATTAAAAGCTTTGGGATTGAGTCGAATATAAACCTACTAGAAAGTGAAAAAGAGGTATTAAACTACACAATTTCAATATCACTATATCAATAGTTTACATAATCTGTTAGCATCCAGAAAAAATATAAACACGATGTTTGATGGTACTTCTCACCCGAGCACACTATAACGGATTAGCATAACATTATTTTAATGTCAGACAGTGGCCAGTTCTTTTATTGTAATGTTTATTTTCTCCACCAATAAGTTCTCCGAAGCTGACTCACTTGTGGTGTGTTGCAGACATTTCTTTTCCATAATATTTAGTTGGGGCCCCTATAAAAGCGGTGGGTAAAAAATATCAACGAAACATACTTTTCAATAGGCCAATTGCAAATAACTGCCTCGTCTTCTTCTTCTTCTTTTCGTGTGGTTAGTGACTAACCTGGTGTCAGAGTTTTAAAGCGGTCTCTGATTTGGCTTCAAATACCGTCGAGAAATATCTCTCAGGCATGCGTTTCGTCACGATGTTTTCTATCACCGTTTTTGAAGCAAGTGATAAATAAAATACGCTCATGAATCCAAAAAGTCAGAGGTGCGTGCCTTGGGTTCGAACTCAAGACCTATGACTTCGCAGTACGACGGTCAAACCACTAGTCTATCACTGCCTCGTTGGTCTAGTTGTCGCAAGCGCTACTGCTGAGGTCCTGTATTCAATTCCCAGGTCAGGAAAAATGCCATTGAGTTTTTCTATCTGAAATTTCTCAGAAGCAGCCCGGCGTCAAGATATGGTCCCAGTTGATGGCAATAGGCTCGCCCCTATTACATGGGATTTAAACATACCTGGTGAAATGTGGGCGTACTATTGATACATCTCTGCCCAATCCTTCGGGGAAACAAGGCGTGATGCTAACAATTATACCTACAGGATTCTCTACCACTCGACCAAGGGTGATGAATGTGGTGATAGCAATTACTATCATCCTGTTTTGGTATATTTGCCCTACATGGACTATGTAAATTGTGGAATGTTTCACCTCAGGAATGTTTAGGTATACTGAACCCTTCGACACCGCATCCAAAGGAATTTCGCAGACTCAAAGATGAGTCCGATAGGTGTTAGGTATAGTCAACATTATAATCCGGAAAGCTGTGGAAAAGGCTCAAGTTTACTTTATTGTCCTACTGCAGCTACCATGGAAACTGGGAACAGTCAGATTGTGAGATTATGAATAGTTCAGTTCAACTCTAGACACAGAATGTCAAACGAGAATAAACAAATAAGGTCTCCGCAGTTCTTCAGGCCTAATCTCACCTGGCATTTCGCTGCTAATGATATTAAGCTGAAGAAAAAAACTTTTCTCAGTGACTCACGACCGTAGTAACCGCAAATCGGCGCATAAAACTCGTTTTTATCCAAAACAGATAGCTATTTATTCAAAGTGCGAATCCTGACTCATGAACTAAGTTCGTGATCCGAGAGAATCGTCTCCAATATGCGTGAAATGCTCATTGTTCTGTTCTGTAGGCATTTTTTAGAAAGTTTACAAAAATAATTAGAAAATGAGAGCGAATTATTAACGTTACGTAATGTTTCTATGATTATTTTATAATTACGACTGTCTCGACGTAGGCCCTACGTAATAGAGACGACAGTGACGCTGTTACGTATTCTGAAAGCGGGTAACGTCGCAAATAGATGTCAAATATTTCGCTGTTTTGACGTAGATGTAGTACTTGAAACTCTTTGTAAAGGAGCTCTTCCGTACTACAATCGTACCTTGTGATCCTATGGCCCAGTTCGAAGTGTATGGGTACCGGCGTAGTTACAGGAAAATGAATGACTCATTTCAGCTTTGTCTACAACTACGCAGCACACTGTGAACCCTGTGTGTGTATGTCCATAGGTATCAGTGACCAATATTACCATCATTATAACTATTTCCAACCATTTATTTAACTTTTGACATATACACGCTTAAGAAGTTCCGTAATTATTACATTAAAAACGGAAGTGAAAAAATGCAATGCTTTATGGTCACTTTTGTTTTTTTTTTATCGAATTATGAATTCGATGATAATATTACTTAATTTTAATTATTCGATTAAATTCATAATGAATTTCGAAATCGAGTCAGAAATGTAATTTGAGCATCTTTACTTTATTATTTATTAAGGATGCCTGCATCTAATGATGACATGTAAAATCTGTCATCAGGCTATCAGATTTTCCACGTCATGTTGGTCTTGTGAAAAGTTTATATATAAACTCAGAATTTTCCAGAAAAAAGGCTAATTAATTCTCAGTCTCTGAAAGCCTCATTAGGATTTCCTTATCATTATCAGGAAATCTGCTGTCATATCGCATGATAACGGCTGTGATTGGTTGAAAAAAATAACAAATAAACAAGTCCTGCAGTATTCACTTTTAGAAAAAGGAGTGCGATTTTTTAACGAATGCTGTGGGAGCAAAAAACATTGTGTATAACCATTGTTGATCCTTTGTATGTTTTTATTTAAAAACATGATTTATATGGTAAAATAATCGAAATTTATGTAACAGGAGTGCTCTAGTGACCTAAATAAGCTATTGAGGTCGGCAGAGCATGCGATAATATAATGCAATTACAGGAATATTGTAACATAATAACGGTTCCTATAATGCATCGAATGTAGCAACACAGCAGCAGTTAGACTAAATGGCTGTTACGCAGAGCACTTGATCAAAGAGGCGAACTTGTGAGGTTTACATTACTCTTTGAGTTGGTATAACATTGCATTATTCCGGTCTGTTGTCTCGTTCAATACGCAATAGTACCTACCTACAAGTTTTCATGTAATTTTGAAGCTTTTACATTTACATTAAGTAACAGCTGTCTGAAGGAGATGGCGTGAAGAGTTTGACCCCTGCCTAAAGGATTAGGTTCTAATTATAACCTTAATACAGAAAAACAAACAGTTGGAAAGGAGGCCTTTGCCCTGCAGTGGGCCACAACAGGCTTATAATAATCATAGCTGACTGAGTGCATTTTGAAAAGAAGTCTATTATGAGTTGCAAATAGAGCTTTTTGCTCTATAAAGAGACACTAAAAACAAATCGATCAAAAACCAGAGAGCAAACTAATAAATCCATTTCATTCTAATCCATTTCAGATCAAGGCCAACCTCCCAAAGTTCTTTAGTGACTCTGGTACCTCATGGTCAAGGTGATACATATCTCAATTGCCAATAGACACAAAAGCTTAGATGATTAATGCGGGTCTGAAACGCATGCGTCAGCCATGTTGACTCATTTATAGAAGCTGCGATCTAAACAGGTTACTGGCTGTATGTTCGGTACTTCCGGCGAAGGCATTTCTACTGAACTGAGGCTCCCATAGGGATGCAGGGTTGCCAGGTGATTAAACACGGATATTATATGCTGCTTAGGAAAAAAACTTCTGACTTTGTTTAGGGTCTGTTTGCTTGTAAGTTGAAGTGTCTACTTGTCTGGTAGTCATTTGAATTTTGCTCCAGTTTTTAACCGTCTTCAAAAAGGAGTAGGTACGCAATTCGACTGTGTTTTAAGCTGTTTTCAGACCAGCGCGATTTGTCACGCGACGCGACACCGGTTATTGTTATACCGTGAAGTTTTGTATTGTTCGTGTCGCGTCGCGCGACAAATCGCGCTGGTCTGAAAACAGCTTTATATGTATTTTATGCGATTACACCGCCAATTATTATGAATTGATTTTGATGATTCTGTTTTTTTTGGTAGGTACTACGAGTACTATACTTCAGGGGTGGTCACTTATCAATTTTATTAACTTTGCTTGGGTAGTTTTTGAGTAATCTTCGATAATACGAATTGTTCCACTTAGTCTATGTGGATGATATTTTAAAGTTCCTGTCACTGTTATTTACATAGCAGCTAGAGATATTCGAATTGGTGTGGGACAGATACCACAACAAAAAAGTGAAAAATATTATTTTTTTACAATAAAATATATAAAAGAATTCCAAAAAACACTAAGTACAAAGAGAAAAATACTACAACAAAAAACCAAAGACACCGGACTTCCGAAATGAAAGTAATTTTTCTAAGAAAATGGGTTTTCTATTTATAACTTCTTAATCGCAGTTGCCATTGTCTCAATAACCTAGATTATCCGCTTAGTTAATTATTGGTAATTTGAAGGGTAGTCAAGCGTTATAAGGTAATCTACCACCGCCTCTGTTCACTGGCTTTCTATGCATAATCAACTGTGCATCAAATCGAGCTTAGAATTGTATTGTTGTAGGTACGCGGCTATCAAGCAGCCCTGTATTATCTTACGACGCCGCCATGATACCGCTCTTACAATCCATTAAATAAAATCTGTCAAGTGCGAGTCGGACTCGCACACGAAGGGTTCCATACCATGTCGTACAAGATGAATTTTTGTAATACTTTCGTAAATGTAACAACAGGCGCTATAAAAAAACAAAGATTTGTAAAGAAATTGTCTAATTTTAATGAAAAAATGTTGTTGTGTTAAAATATAGGTGTAGGAGTATATTTCATTTATTTTAAGAGAAAAATATTAAGTAACTTTATCCAGTAACATGCAATAACTAAAGTCAAAGTTATTTATTTGCTACTAACATAGTATTAGTCGGTATAAATAGGTATATATGGTAGGTAAGCAGGTAGATATGTAGGGTAGGTAGGGTAGGTTAGGTACCTACCTACCCTAGTAAGAAGGGTAGGGTAGGTAGGTAGGGTAGCTAATTAGGAAAGGTAGATGCGCCGTAGATAAGTACTTAGTGCTAACCGTGCGAAGCCAGGCCGGGTAAAGCTAGTTACTTATAAATAAAAGGATTTCTCTTGCTACATCAGACTATATTGTACAAAATAGAATGTAAGTAGTACGCCAAATTTTAATTATAACTGTGTGTTTGCACTGGCGAAACATTCACAACAAAACATGTTGGGATCTCTATTTTCTGTCAATTTTTCATACAATGTTTGACAGGAACTAGAGATTTCAACATGTTTTGTCGTGATGTTTCGCCAGTGCAAACGCACGGGTCAATACAGGTATTTATTTACGTTATTTTTGATAGTCATACAGAAATCTATTATTTCTTACTTATAATTTTTACACATCCCATCGGACTATGAGAGTGAGGGAAGAAAGAGTGCACTCGTGTCTGCGCACACACTTGTGCACTATAATATCTCCCGCAGCGAAGGCCAGTCTCCGTTGAGATTGGCCGCCGTGACCGAATATTTTTACACCAATATTTTTTCTCAATATGAACTTGTACCCACAACGGTTTAAGGTAACTGAATAGTACACTGTATGTGACAGCATTCATTTCAATGTTACTGAATATATTGTCTATTGGAGTGTAGTTTTAACATGAGGTACACACTGTACATCAATACCGTCTAGGGATACTTTGAAAAAAGTCGATAAAGTTCTTAAACTCAAAAAATACTGGCCGGTTTTAAAATCTTGTGAAGAAAGTTTATTTTGTAGACCTTTTTGGATGATCGAAATTTAAATGATCGAAATAGTATATGCTGCCATGATAGTAGGTACTTACTAATTCCATGTCATTACTCCGACTGTTAAATAGTTATCTGTGGAATTTATATCGCATAATATTAGCATGAAATACAAAATTATTACTTTAAGTTGCAGAAAATCGCCCATATTATATAAAATACGTTATGAATAGTATTTGTTGATTATAAACAGTATATGTTACATGATACACACAAGTTTCAAATTCCTAATTTGTTTAGTTGTTGAGATAGAGCTCGTACAAAAATGGTCTAAAACAGACAACTTCTACGGCCCCCTAATTCATCATTTTTGAAGATAAAAACAAATAAAAATTATATTTATTCTCTACTCGATGAGCTCTAGAAAATGATACCCCACATGCCAGGGTCAGTTTTTTTTTTTTTCAAAATTTAATTTTATTGTATGGCGACCCCCCTTTAATTTTTAATTTTATTATTTGTTGCTCTTGCGGCAATAGAAATGCTCAATCTGTGAAATTTTCAACTGCCTACCTATTACGGTTCATGAGATAGAGCTCGCTGACAGACAGACGGACAGCGGAGGCTTATGAATAGGGTTCCGTTTGTCACCCTTCGGGTACGGAACCCTAAAAATGAACCCGATCTGTCGCGATAAATGGTTTATCATATTAGGTTTATGCAAAAATAACCTGATCCTTTTCTATAGGTAGTTGATTTGTTTGATATTCATTTTGCATGTAAAAACTAGTGTCCTACCGAAACAGGACTTTCTACAAAACCGAAACCTAAACCGAATCTTCGGTATCTGCCTCAGTTTCGGCCGAAACCGAAACCGAAACATTTTTAGACATGTTAAAAATCTAAAATCTAGTTTATATTGTTTTATAAAATTTGGCTTATTTTCTTATTTTTTTGCCGAAAATTTCCGAAACCGAAACCGAACCTTCGGTCGGTCACTAGTAAAAACGTGTGTGAATTTTTATACCAATAGATTACATTACTGGTGGAGGTGAGGATTTTAGACTTAGTAATGTTTTTTCTTTGGTACCTTATCTATTACCCCTATAATATATCCCTTGCTAAGCATAAGCAACCTTTTTAATAATAACTAAAGGAAAAATAATTCATTACAAAAATAAAACTTTTCACATCATCACCTCATCAAAATTCATCTTGAACCAAATTGCGATATCAATTCCAAATGTTGGTCCGTTCTTGTATAATGTTGACCAATGAGAATTCCACACTACATTCCAGAGCAGTGGAAGTGTTCGGATCCATGACTTCCGTTCATACAGGTATAGAATGCATAATCTACGTGCATCTGGTGCCACGACCTCACATATTTGGACCAACATTCCAATACATTGGCTGATGATCCGACGGTTATATCAGTTCCTGTGGTCGTAGACATCGGGGCCAATGTTACAGATTGTTGGACCAGGTAGGTAAACAATTATTACATGATCAGTAGCAGGTACTACTTTGCTAGTAGTCTGAACTTGACTGAAGGCACGTAACTATCATGATTATATAATCGCAAGTTCCTTGACCTAGAAGAATAATTACCTATGCAGTTTTCCTTTTAACTCACGTATTTTTTTGCTAGTATATTATTCTACGGTTTGTTTTTCTTCAAAAGGCTACTGCTTGTTTTTACTTCATCACCATATCACGTTTTTTTTAAAGTGAAAACTTCTTTACGGCGTTGTGCACTTTTTTCGAATGGGTAAAATTTTTTAAACTCGCGTCAGGACGTGACCGTAAGATCCGTTGCCTAGCAACCGACAAAGTAAATATCAAAATATTAATAGTTTTCGACATTACGTAAAGATTGCGAGGTAAGAAATTTTACCCATGTTGACGGGTAAAAAAAGTAGTCAAAACATACTTCATGAAAAGTATTTATTTTTGTTAGACTATATTTTGAAAATAATGAATATTGTATGTAACATAAATTATAGTACTTTTATACTGATAAATCAAGCAATTCGTGCGAAATTATTCCTTAACCATTCCAAAATATTCAAAAATGCACAACGTTAATGTTCAAGTTTTCACTTCTGCCGGCACTCCCGGAGTGCAACCCGTTGTTTTTTTTTTCTGGTTTGGAAATTATCAAATAACTTGTTGGAGGTCGTGTTAGACTCTTACTGACTAAAACCCACCCGTGTTCCTTCAGTTGCCTGTACGTTGCCAGGGGCCACGTATTTATTTAATTACGTACATATTTTGTTTTCTATAAGGTAGTTCTTGTTATAGCTGTTTCAAGTATCTACATAAAGTATTTCGAAGTCCGTTATTAATAACTAAGGCTTAGAACATTATTTTGTTCATACAATCTTCCTTTAAAAGGTTTTTAATGCCCCGTAATGCTATTTGGCAAACATGTCAAAGGGATTATCATGTTTATTGGTGAAACTTAAATTGCGGAGATAATGCACGTCACATGCCAAGATAATAGAGAGTAGAAAGTGCCCTTGAATTCTTTTATCGACACACGCGAACACTTTAACTCTCCTACAGAATATTTGTTAATGGATGCCACAAATTTTAATATTCCTCGTTTGTCAGATTTTAAATCTCGTTCATATAATATGGTGGTTTACGGTAGTAGCATAATTCGCTGCTTCCGACGTTAGCGTGCGGCTGCTCCGAACCATTTCGAACATGAAATGGCCATATTCCGGTGTTGATTTATACAGGAAACGAGGTGTTTCATGTGATCAATGGATTCTGCATTATGCAAATCAGGCGGACGAATTGACGGGAGCTGTGAATGCTGTGATCGAACTTCCGTCGATTAGCAGTTGTTAATTTGATGGATTTATCCAATTATACACCGATTTTAGGTTCAACTTTTATCATTCTGTTTTTGTTTAAAATTTTAATGGGCATTGTTATAAAGTTAATGATTTTTTGGTAACTTAAATTGGGTAGTTTATCTTTATTATACAGTTTTTTAAAGGCTAGTATGGTAATGCGGATATTGTTTGCACGGAATGGACCGGATGTACATGTGATTTACTTTTATAAGTATAGGTATTATTAAATAAAACTTCTTTTTAAAGACATGCAAATATATAGGGCGCAGACAGGTAAAGAAAACAAAATCTCCTTGAGTGGTAGATTTGTTTGGCGTTAGGCTTGATTAAACGGGCTTGTGCATTAGGCAGTAGGAAGTAATGTTAGATGTAAGTAATCGTCAGGATCTGGGTCGCGAGAGATGGCGCGTGTAAGCGCGGGAGTGGAGACGCCTTCCTGGCGCCCGCGCATGCTTCATCGTACTGTTACGTAGGTAGGTAGGCACTACGCGATACTGGACAACAATTCAATGTTTGTTATGTTTTTTTTATTTAGAACATATGATTTATTCTGATCCGAGTCTGTTTTGAATTATAACGTTTTTTTTTCCAAAAAGAAAAAGTTTATGTTATGATGCTTTTTTGTATTAATAGGTGGGTGAAGTCGGGCTGTGAATGAAACTACTGATATCCATCTGTGTCGTCTGTGAAGTTTCGCCGAAAAACTCGAAAAGGCTTTGTGGATATATTTTATCAGTAGGTAGCCTATCATGAAAAGCTGTGAAATAGGAAGCTGAAATACAAATACTAAGACGAAATAAATTATGAAATAATCGAACTGTGTTATTAAAATATTCGTAAATACATAAGGACTTACGAAAACGTTTAACACGAATCTCCGAAAACAGAAGATTGATTTACTGTTAACCGACATAAAGTTATTATTAACATCTGGATATGTGTAATTTATCTTCTTTAATTTATAAATAATGGTTCCAGCTCACCATGACGAACGATGACTTATTCGAACATTATGTCTGTGTAATATTCTATTAACGGTACTCCAGCGTCAGATATAATAACTTATCCCAATTTATGGGACTGGTGTCTATTTGCATAGATGCTTCGTTCGTGATTCGGTGTGCATAGATCCAATTGACCAGATAGGGGGAATTGTTGCCGAGGATAATTACGGGGCAGGAATTAAACCCGTATCGCGTGATGATATCTGAATACGTTTTATTGATCAGGGAAATGTACGTGTGAATGGAAATTGTTTGCTATGTTGGATAGTGTTGAATGGGAATTTTTGGTTGTTCTAAACCGCGTAATGATAAAAATTACTTAGGTGAAAAAAAGGAAGTAAGAAAGATAAATGTTTTATTTGGAACAACATAGAAAATACAAACAGTAAAAAATGAACATTTAACATGGTAATGATAATTTAACATTAACAGTATTTTTTTCGAATTGATAAAAAAATCATAAAAAGACTTATGCGAGGCCAAAAAGGCTTCTATCTCAGCATAATGCTGCGATAGATGATGTTAGATACTTCGTTCATCATTATCGTTCTAACATAGAAATAAATAAAGAAAGAAAGACGTAAGTATGCACATTGCACGAATGTATATAGCCTTCAATTTAAATTCCAAATATATTTAAGCACGGACCTTTCTAAAAAACGATTATATTGATATACCTTTTTTCAGTTTGTTCAGTCATTGTTTAATATTGGCTCCACATACGTGCCCCGCCTGCATGAAAGTTAGTTTGAACAGTTTTCGTAAATTGGCTGTGAAAACTGAATGACTTTCCCGTGGGCCAGAAAGTTTTAAGCCGGAACGTTAATAACTCAAATACTATTGTGGTGAAGATCACACCTGTGTCACTTTGGTTCTCAAATATGGATAAACTATAAAGCTAGGTAGAATTGTTGATAGATTTACAAACGATGATACAGGATGGTTTGGAGGCTACTTTGTTTGATTTGTGTAAGAATAAAATAAATACGTATTTTATAATACGAGGGCTGATACTTATGGTTCAAGAAGGAATATAGTGGGTGGGTGAACTATAGGATGAAATTGAACTCATGGGACAACTCTTAAGTCATTGTACTCATCATTATGAACAACTTTCGTTTCGTAATCGCGAAAAAAAAAAACAACTGCTCCCTACATTTTGACGAGCTATGCAAACATAAATGTAGGGAACAGCTGCTTTTTTTTTCGCGATTTCAGGGTTGGTCCCACAGTGAAAGTTGTTCATAATGATGAGTAAAATGACCCCTTAAGAGTTGTCGCATGAATTCAATTTCATCCTGTATAGGTACACCTCTGCCTAACCCTTTGGGGATTATAGGCGTGCTATGAA
Organism: Conistra vaccinii; assembly: GCA_948150665.1. Lineage (NCBI taxonomy): Eukaryota > Metazoa > Arthropoda > Insecta > Lepidoptera > Noctuidae > Conistra > Conistra vaccinii. Next base: position 8,408,390 of record OX411323.1, on the reverse strand, counting down.
AACAATCATGGACATTTGCAGAAGAGAAGTTCTTTTTCTAAATTAGTCTGTCAACTGTCAAGAAAGCAAAGCGTGGGCGTAACAAACGCGAAATATACAAATAGTTTATGCTCATAATTTAGCATCCAATCAACGTAATAGCAGCATTTTTTTTAAATCATTTATCACTCTTACCTACACTCATAGATACAAATCGAAAAATCATTTAATCTAATAAATTGCTGACGGGGTATCTATCGTAGAAAGTTTTACAATCATTGCCTCGGGGGCCATATTTCGGAATTATTCCGAGTGTTTCTGCGTACTCATTAGTGAAATTGGTCAGTAGGTACGTTCATCCGAATCGGATCTGAGAGGTGTTGACGTGGCACGGCTTGATGAAGTGGTTCTACTCATTAGGTACCTACTAGGTATATCGGCAGCCACCCAATTGACGTCAAGTGTTATTAATTTCTTTAGTAGCTTAAACAAATATTTTATTATATAATAACTAGCTTCGTGTGTGATATCTTTATAAATTATAAACTATGTTATTCAGTGATAATGTAGAATTCTACTGGTGAAAGAATTTTTTAATCGGTCCAGTAGTTTTTGACTTTATTAATTAAAAACAAACATTTTAAAAATCAAATGGTTTCTCTTTGTAATATTAGTTTAGATATTGTGATTAGGGCCGATTACCCTTGCGATGAAACTATGATTTTAATGTATTTTCGGTAAATAAAAATTCTTATTGTGATTGATGAAAGCATTCTTAATTACAAACCTACGCGCCCTTGCAGTGGACACACATCAACATTTTGATTTAATTAGAGGCTATTCACACGGGGCGCATTTACGGTACCGAGATCACGGTCAATCCTTATTATTGAAATTAATCAAAAATGCACAACGGTCGACCTTCGACGGGCAACAAATGTGTGGCGTGTGATGAGGCAATGCGCATCAAATCGCCGGCATTCCGGATCGTTCGCGCACCGTTACGGTACCCGGACACTGCGCTTGCGCAACGGAACGCATTCGCTTGCCGGTTATGTAACGCCTGTTGCATTGGCTGTCCACACTACGCGACGGGGAATTTGGAAGGTCACGGAAAGGAAATGATTTTAAAATCCGGGTCGTAATGATAATTTTTGATAATTTAGGCTAACTACAGTCGTGGCGTGTTTAAAAGACGAGTTTTAAAATAAATAAGACGTGCTTTAGAAATAGTTGCGGATGTCCTCAATGAATTTTGCTACGTTGAGTGTTTGGAAGACAGATTAATATTGTTTCAAATATTTTTCATTAAATGTTTTGTGAGTCGAGTTAATAGAGCTAGCTTTTATGAATTAAGAACAAAAACAATATGCCATGCTTTACAAAAAATCACGGCTTCTAAAACGTAAAATAATTTTAATCGGTATGTTCTAAATCTTGGCCCACCATTAATTTGCTGTTACCAACGACAACCATTTCAGAATTTAAACAAAGTAAAGTAAGAGTGTTACAATTATATTGATTTAGCAAGTCTAAATAAACCCTAATTAATTATGAAACCACTACCTATGTACTTTTTTTCGTTACACTAACTATAAATATTGTAATGACACCCTAACGAATTACAAGAGCTTAATTTGCTCCTGTAGTGTGTGTAAAGAGCTTGCATGAATAAAAAAAAAACAACATAAGCATTACTGACTGGTAAGAAATAGCGGTGTGTGTATCGAGCATGTGCGTGCAGAAGAGAAGCGCACGCGGCTCGGGCGGCCTTGACAATGTCGTCGCCGGAGCCGCGGCGCCGCGACCGCAGCAACAACGTGCACCTTTCATTTTGTAACAAATAACCCACCAATTAAGGCTACGCATGTTTAAAAGTACTTTGTTTTTGAAATTACAATAGAGACTATAAATTGGCTTGTTAAAGTCTGACTGGTACTAGACGGGGAATACCGCAAAACAATAACAGATGTCAAAAACGGGCATCATTTCCGTTTTAACTATCAGAGGTGTTAGTGAAAACGAAAATTATGCCCTTTTTCACTAACTGTAGGACTTAAGCGAAAATGTGAAGAACATAAACATTTATGTGCTATACGAAAGTAGGGGGGTTAAGTAGATGATAAAAATTGCTATGTTACTATTTCAGAAAACTACGTTCGATTTAGCTTCTGGATCCCTGTGAAATAGTTCGTCAAATTGATTGGACGGATTAAATCATTTTCATAGACACTGCACAACATACAATAATATAACATGATGATGTATTAATATTCTACTTGGTGAACTTTAAATGTAGGCGTGGTTTGCAGTTTAACCGTTTACCGAACTTGATTGGCTGTACAAAATTAAATTAATTACAAAACCATACGAAGTGTCAATTTTATGTATGGTGCTCTCTGAACGGTATTTAAGGCGCTGCTAATGCGATTTATTTATCAGTTCAACTTCTAATACAAGAGCCATAAAACATCAAAGATTGCATAACTGCATAAGTTGTTCATGGAAACTAGATGGAATTAATTTTCATTTTAATTCCTGATTAATGTTCCCAGTCGTATAATACGCTGACGACATATTATGTCTCTTTTATTTTGGAAGTGATGTTGAAGAGGTGGTCAGAGAAGCGCAAATAACCTATCTGATGATAGGTCATTTTGCGCTTCTTCTTTACATAACATAACATCACGCCTTGTTTCCCCGAAGGGTTGGGCAGAGGTGTACCTATAGCAGGTACACCCACATTTCGCCAGTTATGTTTTAAGTCCCATGTAATAGGGGGCGAGCCTATTGCCATCAACCGCGCACAAATCCAAACTCCGGGCTGCTACTGAGAAATTCCAGATAGAAAAACCCAATGACACTTTGCCCGACCCGGGGATCGAACCCAGGACCTCATGCTCAGCAGAAGCGCTTGCTACCACTAGACCAGAGCAGTCGCTTCTTCTTTATCACTAAATTATTTCAAAATTCAATCATCATTTCAGCCGAAAGAAGTCCACTGCTGGACATAGGCCTCCCCCAAGTCCTCCACATCGACCGATTGTGCTTCCCGCATCCAGCGGATTCGGTTAAGTACCTTGGTTCTCCTGCGGATCTCTTCATTTTTGATTCGATCACGTAGGGAACTCCAAGCATAGCCCTTTCCATTGCCCTTTGGGTTAATTTTAGCCTTCTGATAAGGCCTATTGTGCGCGACCTCCCAAAAATGACAAACACTAAAATTCAATAAATAATAATTATTCGTCTTTACTGTACCTAATTACAATAATTACCACAACATTCTTCTTTCTTAGAAAATAAAGGTAAGGAAGAACCTACACAGCTGAAGTTCGACCACTTACATGTTCATAACAATTGACAATCAAAATGTATAACAACAGAACAATGAATGATGACAACCGTTTGATCGTGAGCGGGATCGCCTTGACACCACAAACTGTGTTGGCGCCGGCGACGAGTTGACACGAAAATGATATAACAAGGTACGAAAATTACAAATCATACATCATAGCTACATAAGAACGTTTTTGTATTGAGTATTTTTCCAGCGTGTAGCATGTAGAGGTCATACAAACGTTGCGCAGAAAGGGTATAGACGTTAGCCACAGCGTGCAGCGTAGACATCGCGGAGATTTCACTGATTTCAGTGAGTTAGTTTGACGTCAGCTAGCTATAACAATTGTCTTATAAATGACACTTTTCTAGTTTTTCTTTAAAAGGTCGCGCCTGTTAGCTGGGGCCTTAAAAGCCTTGCTTTTGCCAACCATAACTCATTTATTTATTGACAGCGATGAGGATGAATCCTAAATAAGATATATATAAATGTGAGTGCTATGTTTTCATGAACAATTCATAAACTGTCTGAGTAAGTCTTAAAAATTACGGTTATTTATAATTTAACGTCACAGCACAGATTTGTTTTCGCAGACTGATCGATGTTGATTCTGTTTATGTTTAATAATGATTTGCTTCATAAATTGCGACAGACTTGTGGAAAATAATATATAATCTGAATCACTGTTGTACTCGTAGGCATATTGTGAAGGTATTACACAGTGGGTAAGGCATATGATTTTGGGAATATTTGAAAATGGGTAAGTACGAATTGATATAATTTCTTGTTCCGTTTAATACCATAACGTCCATAACATATAGTGATCAATTTACAATACCATACATTGTTAATACCTGCATTACTCATTGCGTAAAGGGATTTAAAATGTGAACGTCAGTAAAAGTATTTTTGTAACCCATTCAACGACAAAAAACGGAATCGACGCCAAAACGACCCAAAACTATAATTTTTTTATCAAGTCAGTTACAGAGTATAGAACACTTAAGAATAGTCTATTACTGTCTATTACTGACTAATCCTTAAAACAATTTTCAGTGAATCTTACGATGTTTAATCATTTGTCTAATCAAACTAACATTGGTAATGATGATGGTGTTAGCTGCACATACCCCAAGTCTCAGCAGTTGACTCATGCAACTTCATCAACGTCCAAAACTTATTAAAATGCTTAATTAACGCCCAAACCACGTCTAAATCCAATAACTTATATGTCAATATGTTTGAAATATAAACTGAGATTAAAATCGATCGTACTTCTCTGTCAATATGGAGAGGTAAATATTGTATTGTTAACAGGTGCACATTATATATTTGTATGAGTACAAACTGAGTTCAAATAAACAAAACCAAAGAAACAGTTTATATACATCAAATTAAATAAGAACTGTATATAAAAAAGCGAGTCTGGATGTGTTTCAATAAATTTTACATGTGTTTATATACTTTAATTCGTTACGCCTGATTGTTTTATTGGAGATGCGCCAAAAAGCCCGGTACTATACTACTCCACTATAATATCCATTTGTTGGTACTTCTGGTACATGTGTACGTAAGATTACGTATGGAAAGTTTGTAGTATTTCAATATTGTTTAGTTCAAACCTCAGGGATTCACAACCTTTGTTTTGCCAGGTCGCGTACATACATGGAATGCAGAGCGTTGCAACGTTGATTTCCACTTCCCCACCATACTGATTTCCACTTCCCCACCATACTAAATTACTAGGTACTCCTTCTTCCCGCACTAGGAAGTGGTGAAGGACGTGCGTTTTGAGGGATAATATTTCGACTTTCGTTCGAAAAATGCTGATTCTTAGCCTAGTTTGAATAAAGAACTTTTGATTTAGATTATTTTTTGTGAATCGTCCTGTGCTGCTAATATAAGTTGCGTTTGAAAACATGAGTTTTAAACTTGAACTAAGTTTTATAGGTTTTTCTATCGCGCCATCGTATCGCTTTATCTGTTGTTTTTGACAAGCGATAGCCGTATTTGTATCTGCCTTTCAAACTGCACAGAAAATTATATACTTAAGTTGAGACAATGTAGGTTGAACACCAATGGTTTCGTTCAACTGTATACCTTTCGGAAGACAGATAGTGAAAAACAAACTGTATCGGTCGGTTTTACCGCGCAATTCCTTTAACTCATTAGTTCTGGAATATTGCGATCTTGAAATCCGATACGTAAATGTTATTCTCGCTCATGGAAACCCAACAACTACGTCGTCAATTAAAAATTATAGTGGGAAAATTCAATTTATTTTCTTCTTCAGGAAATTAAACTGATTATAGAGTACGATAAATGTTATAGTTTCGTTTATGTTAACTATAAACACATTCGTTGGAAGAAATCTTTTCTAGAACGGTTTTCTAGATATAGGTATTAATAAGAAAATGGAAAGAGGAGAGAATATTATCAAGCATAGTTTTTCCTGAAACTGAACAGTATTAGTCTAAAATTCTGTTATGCAAGAAGAATTTGAGGAAATAAGATAGACGGGTAAAATCACCAAAAATTGTGGTCTGCGCTTAATCAAAAGCCTAAAGGCAAAATACCGGACCTTTGTCAGTCCGGAGTGCTAAAAGTTTAATTTTTCAGGAATACGCCGCATATAGCCCGGGGTTTTTTCTGCTTCAGAAATTGCATGTCTGACACTGGACAGAGTAACCGCGTTTTTGCGTTAGATTTTCAGTCATGGATACAATCTTGACAATTACCTAAGTGTGGTCATCAAATTTTTAATATTGCCAACTAGAAAATATTACTATATCTTACTATGTATAATTATATTATAAATGTAAAGAATCTTTGGATTTTTGTGACTCTATCACGCAATAACGGCTAAACGGATTTGGATTAAATGTGGCACACACATAGTTTATAACCTGGATCAACACATAGGATACGGATTCTTATCCCGGAACTATCTTCCCGTGGGATAATTTCCGACGTCAACGTGGGCGAAGCCACGGACGGAAGCTAGTACTACATAAAATATGCTTAGGTTTCAGCCTCAGAGAAGGAAACCACCAACATAAATCATGATAACGCTTGAGATGATCATTGATTGTGAGTTCCGGCTTTTTCCGACTATTCATGAGGTTTTTCTTAATCGTCATGGCCAAGTTGTCATTGGGAGGCGCAAAACTAGATACATACGAACCTATGGCACATTTTATATCATTGGCATTATAATTATGAAGCTATACCTCCTGTCCACCACTGCGTATTTAGTCGTATCGCATATTCAAATGTGATTGTACGATGGTAGTACTGTATGAATCACGTTCAACGTAACGTTTTGAAGATAAAGATAACGTCTTGTTTAGAGACAAGTGTTAGCGATGATACTGAGCAGTTCTAATGCGGACAGACAGACAGCTTCGAGAAGAGCAGCATTCACAAGTGTATGTAAATATTGATTAGTTCCCGGAGCGGCAAGTAAGGTAATTGATTAAATGGATATATCTGTAGCGGTTAGACCGCCACATAAAACTACGAAACAAAAAGACATGACGTCACACAATTCCTACATCTCGCAGTTAGAGTTTACTGAGCGAATAACATAGATAAGACTATCCGAAATCAACATATGGGCAGTTGCCCGCCAGACATAACAACCCGTCTGGTTGGAGGATCCTCCCTTTTCTATGGGGGATGAGTGAACTTTACACCCTGTTCCTCATACCCCTAAATTGGTGACCCCGAGAATGAACGTCAACGCAGCCTTCGTGCAACTACTTCAGCGTGACGTCATAATCATCATTCCCGCAAGCTTTCGTGAGGCGAGTCACACAGCCAGCCAGCACCCACGGCTTCAACGGGTATCCTGACCACCAGCATGCAGCGAACGCGCATTCCTGGTCATCACCCTCAGCCTCATCAGCAACCTTGGCACAGCACCTGCACTTCCGGCCGATCTCACAAGCAGAGCCTATTCTACCCTCTCCTGGTCGACGCAAGCAGTCAGCCAAAAACCCGGCGCTGTACCACATCCGACTCACTGGATGACGACGCAGCGCCTCCCCGACTCACTGGGGAATCACCGCAGACAGTTCCGACTCACCGTGAACTATGCGGCACCCGGTTCCGACTCACTGGAACCACAGCTGGCACTGTGAAGCATCGCAAGATCCAAGACTCAGCCCACTATCGACCTCCGGTCTCCGGAGGGGAGTGATGTAGCGGTTAGACCGCCACATAAAACTACGAAACAAAAAGACATGACGTCACACAATTCCTACATCTCGCAGTTAGAGTTTACTGAGCGAATAACATAGATAAGACTATCCGAAATCAACATGGGCAGTTGCCCGCCAGACATAACAACCCGTCTGGTTGGAGGATCCTCCCTTTTCTATGGTGGATGAGTGAACTTTACACCCTGTTCCTCATACCCCTAAATTGGTGACCCCGAGAATGAACGTCAACGCAGCCTTCGTGCAACAACTTCAGCGTGACGTCATCATCATCACTCCCGCAAGCTTTCGTGAGGCGAGTCACACAGCCAGCCAGCACCCACGGCTTCAACGGGTATCCTGACCACCAGCATGCAGCGAACGCGCATTCCTGGTCATCACCCTCAGCCACATCACCCCGACTCACTGGGGAATCACCGCAATCACCTCAATCACCGCAATCACCTCAATCACCGCAATCACCACAATCGCCGCAATCACCGCAAAACAGTTCCGACCCACCGTGAACTGTGCGGCACCCGGTTCCGACTCACTGGAACCACAATCACCATCGCCGCAATCACTGCAGACAGTTCCGACCCACTGTGAACTGAGCGGCACCCGGTTCCGACTCACTGGAACCACAGCTGGCACTGTGAAGCATCGCAAGATCCAAGACTCAGCCCACTATCGACCTCCGGTCTCCGGAGGGGAGTGATGTAGCGGTTAGACCGCCACATACAAAAACTACGAAACAAAAAGACATGACGTCACACAATTCCTACATCTCGCAGTTAGAGTTTACTGAGCGAATAACATAGATAAGACTATCCGAAATCAACATATGGGCAGTTGCCCGCCAGACATAACAACCCGTCTGGTTGGAGGATCCTCCCTTTTCTATGGGGGATGAGTGAACTTTACACCCTGTTCCTCATACTCCTAAATATCTATCTATTTGCTAAAACACATTCGAAACCAATTTTGATTAAATTACAGAAAGTTGAACATACTAAAATGACGGATCCATGGGGCCGTATGTAACATGTTTAGGCCCAATAACAAGACCCACGTAAAAAAAAATGTTGCCTGTTTTGTTATAAATGTAATTATTAAGGTTTAAAGTTTGAGCAAAAAAAACATTTAAAAAATAACGGGTTGCACTCCGGGAGTGCCGGCAGAAGTGAAAACTTGAACATCAACGTTTTGCATTTTTGAATATTTTGGAATGGTTATGGAATAATTTCGCACGAATTGCTTAATTTATCAGTATAAAAGTACTATAATTTATGTGGTTAAATACAATATTCATTAGTAGTAGTAGTATATTTATTTATTTTCAAAATATAGTCAAACAAAAATAAACAATTTATTTAAACACTCTTGGTAAGTAAAAGTGACTTAAATAAATTGTTTGTTATATATATTGACTTAAATAAATTGTTTGTTATAATAAGCCGTTGGTCCCGGCTGTCATTTGTGGATCTTTGACACTCGTTACGAGTTGTGAGAAGCCCGAAAGTCTGACACCAGTCTTACCAAGGGGTATCGTATTACCCAGTTACTGGGTTGTGGAGGTCAGATAGGCAGTCGCTCCATGTAAAATACTGGTATTCAGCTGCATCCGGTTAGACTGGAAGCCGACCCCAAGATAGTTGGGAAAAAGGCTAGGAAGATTGATTGGTAAGTAAAAGTGACTAAAGAGAAAACCCGATTCGACGAAATGCAAAAACATCAAACAGCCGTGGTTCATATAAATGATAGATTTACATTGTTTTCAAAATCCGCAAGCATCAAAGTACAGTGTGAATATATTTCTCATAGCAATCACCGCTCAAGTAGGACGAAGTGTACATCGATGGATGGGAGAGACGGTGAGGCCAAGTGACTCAGTTGGAAACAAGGCAAAGTTTGTGGCATTAAACGTGTCATCGCAATATTTCAGTGGGGCGCTCATAATGACTTGACGTATGGTTTTGAGCCATCAATTTGGGTCGGCGGTAGTGTTATGTGCGCCCGCGCACTGGGCCGAAGGTCGTCGCTCGCTCCCACTGGACAGCGTGTCGGCTACGCGAAATGTTTGCCAGCCATCTTGACTAGTAGTAGTAATAAAGGTATGTAATATATAGTACCTACACAGTTTATAGGATTAGGAATTTAATTTATTTATTTATATTTATTTATATATACTTTATTGTACACCAGAAAATACATAGCAACAAAAATAAATATAACACTACAAAACATACAATGGGCGGCCTTATCGCTTTCTGCGATCTCTTCCAGGCAACCTTAATTTCAGGTTAGAGCGGTATATAATGTAATGAATGTATAACGCACAGTCATCGCCAACCTGAAGGCAATTCTGTTGGATATGATGTTCACTAAGTATGATGATCATAATAGGTAATTGAGAAAAAAAAACACGCACAATTTAACCTACAATGTTTCCAAATGATGCTGAATATAAAGTCCATAAAAATATGGATATCCTGGTTTACTGCATTCCTAAATTCCCAGCACAATTGAACCACTCTTGTGAGGACAGGACAGGACACTGCACATCCCTACATAAAGTCACTAAAACTTGATGGAGTGTCCTAAGTATCCTGCACCTCGGAATGTATGCCTAACCTAAAGAATGCCACTGATGCCGCAATCAACGTGGCCACCTACTAGGCTCATAAAATATAAAAACTACAACGAAGAAACGATACGAAAAAAAGAAGAAGAAGTCACAAGAAAATGTGACAATTTTGCACTTTGAGAATGTCAAGATAATTTGTGAAGAGAAATTTCTTTAGGTTGTTCTCTTTTTTGGGATGGGTAAAAAATGTTACCCATATTGATGGGTACAAAAAGCAGTCAAAACATACTTCATGAAAAGTGTTTAAATAAATTGTTTATTTTTGTGAGACTATATTTTGAAAATAAATAAATATACTACAAGGTGAGATGTCAGATATTACACATCATAATTTAAGCGACTACAAGAAGGCTCGGTGCCTTATTTATTTTTAACTACTTTTTTACGTTTTCTATATAAACGTATGGAAATCCCATAACACGATCTCCTTTTTCTCCGATCTACTTTGTTAAAATCTCACCGTAAAAACTTTGGTGAAGGGTGGCGGCATCTACATCGCCGCATGCGAACTACGAGCAAAGACCTTGACGTCACACTAAAATCCAGCCGGCACACAATTAGATGCACCTGCATCGCGCAATTAGAGTTTACCGCGCGAACGACATATTATGTAAGACTATCCGTCATCAACCGTTGGGCAGTAGCCCGCCAGATACGACACCCGTCTGGTCGGAGGATCCTTCATTTTCAATAGACGATGAGTGAACTTTACACCCTAATCCTCATACCTCTAAGGAAGTGAGCTTGACATGAGCTGTCATTCCACATGATGACACTATTGACAGCTCAATTCAATTCAAGATTTTTACGTAATTGACTGGCTGGTACCCTTAAGTTTTCCAAACTTGGCTGTCGCCTGTTACTTGACCACATTGGGAAAACGTCAAATGGAAACATTTTCAATTACCCACGTACTTACAGTAACTAGGCCGTTGGTTTGCGGTACTTATGTAGGTACTTCTTATAGCCTATTAGGTAAGTACCTAATCCTGAGGTTGATAGCCGCAGACGCCATAATAGCATGGTTTGTACCACCTCTAAGTAATTGAAATGAAAGAAAAAGTTATTTTGCCAAGTTACATTGTGTTCACAGCTGCAATGATTGAAGCGCTGTAAGGGCTATTTTCCTTAAATTGCACTTGACGACACTCATAGAAAGTCTCGAAGATGTAGCTGTATGTAGCTACACTGTATTAATTAATTTAACTCTCCTGCTATCGATCGAATCGATCAATTTATCCTGCATTCAAATAACTACTTCTAAAATTCTCGTGCAGCAAAACGCTCAAAATGTTCTAATAACCAATGTTTATTTTCAGGCGGTAAAAAATAAATACTTAGGTATTTTTCTGTCCGGTTGTTACTGTTTTCAACTAGTATTAGTATTATATCTTCCTCGCACATAATTATGTTGTGTATAATGCTTATCAAGCATGACCAAGTTATTTAAATGCTCATAAGCAGGTCCTTCAACGCCTCATCTAGCAAAATTTTAATATTTTTTTAATATGATGTGTAAAAGGGATTGCAATATCCTATTTACAGATTAAACAATTTCATTTCATATCAATTCATTTCTCAATATTTGTATGGCTCCCCGTCGAAGCGAAAACTATTACCATGGATTCAGTACTTTATTCTGAACGCACCTGCGTTAAAATGTTTCGTCAGTTATTAAAAAAAAAAAATCTGCCGTTTCATAGAAAAGTGGTCATCTACACGGTCAAAATGTATGGAACAGCAGATTTAAAAAAAAATAACCAACGAATTTTTTTTTAAGTTAATTTCATGTACTGAATCCATGGTAACATTTTTCGCGTCGATGTCCCTGCCACCCTGTATATATATATATTTGTAATCACGTTCTCGAAAACGGCTCTAACGATTTTGAGATTAAGTGTACGGGGGCGAAAAATCGATCTAGCTAGATCTCATAATTGGGGAAATTCGTTTTGTCCGTATTTTCACCAGAGAAACATTTAAGGTACCTTAGAATAATGACATGGCAGTATGGAATACGTAAATAAGTACCTACTATCATGGCAGCATGGAATTATTAAGTACCTACGTACTATCACTGCATCATGGAATTAGTATGAACTATGAGCATTCTCTATTTTCACCCGAGTAGAGCTCGTTCGACCAGGTAGTTTTCTGTAATTAGGAGAAAACTTCAGCTTTCCATGTTACATAATCCATGTCTGACTGAATACTACCTCACTGCTACCTAATCCAGTTATGTTAGCATAAGACTTAGGTTTCACTGTTTCCACACCGCATCCGGTATCCGAACACTGGCGGATGTGGTCAGGATAAATCTGAAGGTCTGACATGTCAAATACGTCTTGAATTGTGAATAGGTATTATTTGGTTTGGCAAAAAATCATTTTGAGGTTATTGCGTAGAACGTACACACGGCTACACATCAAGCTATACATTTCCAGTTTAAGCTGACCTCGCATTGTACGCAAATCGTTTACAATGCGAGATCACCATAAACTGGAAATGTATAGCTTGATGTGTAGCCGTGCGTACCCATCTGAAATTGCTGACCGGTGTTGTAATAATAACTTCATTAAGTCTAGTTTACGTAATTATAACGTAAACAAGACTTAATGACGTTTAGTTTCTATATGACGAAGCAACTTGTTTGTATATTATGTGGTAGGTAATCCGCACTTGTGAAAAAACCGTTGCTTCTATAACGAAAGAGGAACGTCGGTAAGTTATAAGAACCGAGCAAAATGCTTACGATACTAAGATTTTTCATTAGTCAAATAACTTTTATCTGAAGAATAAATAGGTATGACAGTTTGACATAACTGTAACTGTATATATAAAAGGCTTTTTTATTTATTTTATTTATTTTATGGTCTGTACAAAACCTGTCAAACCCCGATATTTATTCCTCAGATAAAACGTATCTGACTGTAGAAAAATCACCCATAAGTAAACAAGGCAAAAAGGCATTTGATTTTCCCAAACAAGATATTAGCGAAATAATCATCATGTGCGTCAGACAACAGCGTGTGCCCGCCGCTAAAAGTCCACATGCGATGTTCGATTAGGAATTTTATTTTATTACCTAGTTGTTCAGCTTTGGCAAAGTGCCTGGTGAATAAATTCGCATCAACAAACATGTACCGTAAACCTCAGTAAGTTAACCTCTGGCGTTGTATTGGGTTTGTACGGTTTGTACTCATCGCAAGTGAATCATGAAGATGGGATGGCTACGAAAATACGGAACATCCTTACTCGTATATCCATTCAAAGGTTGTCTTTAAAATATCATTTTTAGTGATTAGAGCGCCCATTGTGTCATCGTAAAATTTTACAGGTATCTGTAATTCGTATGGTGTACATAATAAAGAATATTCAATTATATTCTATTCTACGTTGGCCATTATCGATTCCCTTCTGGCACTTTGTGTATCTACTAAAGACAGATACACAAAGTGCCAGAATGTGTATCTACTGAATGTTAAGGCAGGCGGAAATAGGAAATTGAATTCAAATGTACTAATTTTTAGATATTGTTGAGATTTGCAGTTGCAAGCAGCGCCTTCATGAATTGTTCACAGTTAGGTACTATGTGCATATCTATTTACTGTATAAATAAGAGAATTCCTGTTTATTACACCTGGGATAAGAGAGAAACTAACAATTAAGCCTCGTTTGCTAAACAGAAGCACCAGACTACTAGCTAATAAAGTGATAAGAGACATGGCGAATTTTATTCGGGTTTTGAGACGATGAGCAGACGATGGGCAATTTGTCCGTGGACATGGAATCGTATGGAAACTCCGGCATTTTGTCGAACGTGCGCGTCAGCTTTCTATACGATTTTAAATTATCTGCGGACAAAATCAAACATTAAACATAACTGGCGCACTGTAGGTGCACCTCTAAGGGTACACCTCTACCTAACCTTTCGGGGAAACAAGGCGTGATGTTATGTATAATCCCAAAAGAGTCAAGTGGTTTTGGAAATGTGAAAAAATTCACAGCAGTAGGTAGTATATTATAACGAAATTAAAAAGAAAACTATCATAGCTAAGCAAGGCTCTCTAAGATAACGAGTAAATGATCAACCAACTTACATTTGCAGTTTCAAAAACATGTTCATGTTTTTCAACTACAATGTTAAGTTTGTTCTTGGAATAAATTCATCCCAAGTACAGAACCTTTCATTGTGCGTGGTCCGACACACATTTGGTCGGTTTTTTTTATTACTATCCAGGTACATGTACTGAGAGAATAAGATATGCTATAGAACACAACTAACAATAACGAGGTAACTATACTTTACCTACACTATTCTGTAGACATAGGGTGTAGATAATGTTATGTGACGAGAGATAGTCGAGTATTGTCGAGGAACACGTCGATATCGACATTCATGTGACAGTCTCTGTTCTAAATTGTTTTGATGGCGGTACCAAGGTTCTATTAATAAGGACGAAGATGTCGTCATATTGTCATTTATTTTTCTTAATTTTAGGGTTATTATCGAGCAGTGATAGCTAATGGTGTGACCGTCAGACTGCCAAGTGATAGGTCTCGAGTTTGAACCCAATGGACGCACCTCTGACTTTTCGGATTCGTGTGCGTATTGTATAATTATCACTTGCTTCAAAAACGGTGAAGGTAAACATCGTGAGGAAACCGGCATGCCTGAGAGATATTTCTCGACGGCATGTGAAGCAAAGTCAGAGGCCCATGGGCGGCTTTAAAACTCTGTCACCAGGTTAGTTACTAACCACACGAAAACAAGAAGAAGGCTTGGGTCGGCTTCCAGTCTAACCGGATGCAGCAGAATACCAATATTTTACATGAAGCGACTGCCTATCCTGATCTCCACAATCCAGTTACTGGGTAACATGATACCCTTTTCGAGTGTTTTCAGCTTTTGGGCTTTCGACTAATACCTACCTGTAACGACTGTTCTGAGGAACGGAGTGGTCGCGATGTAGAACGTAAACAAACTAGTCACATATTTTTATCAAGAGGACGAAAATAGATGCTGTATGAAAAACAGGGGTCGTATTACGACCGCCGATGACGTGCGTACGACATGACACCCCTGCTTAACCTTTCACTGCTCATCAACCTGCGAGACGTAATTTTGTTATTTGGTTGCCAGAGGGGTTCCTGGCTAATTAATAACAGCCGCATGGGTCAGCTATACTTGCCATGGATGGGTGACCATCACGGATGTGACCATCTATTATATACCGAGACCCCTCCGTGCCTCGGAAAGCACGTTAAACTGTTGATCCCGGCTGTCATTTGTAGATCCTTGATAATCGTTATAAATAGTCAGAACCCCGAAAGTCTGACAACCAGTCTTACTAGCATCGTATTAGGCTGTTTTCAGACCAGCGCGATTTGTCGCGCGACGCGACACGAACAATACAAAACTTCATGGTATAACAATAACCGGTGTCGGGTCGCGCGACAAATCGCGCTAGTCTGAAAACAGCTTTACCCAGTAACTGGGTTGTGGAGGTCAGATAGGCAGACGATCCATGTAAAATACTGGTATTCAGCTGCATCCGGTTAGACTGGAAGTCGACCCCAACATAGTTGGGAAAAGGCTAGGCAGAAGATGATGATTAAATATTGCCAAACTTCCTTCATGAAACACACGGCATATAATATCACGCCCAAAGATATCCATACAGATTCACATTCCATTACACGATAAGGATAAACGCTTATATACAAACAGACACAAATATTCAGCGAATGTTAAATTATACAAGATCTAAATCTTTGGCATGAGCGGCGCATTAATATTGCGTTTTGAATTCAACTCTCGATATGTGAGTTAGACAAAATATGTTTGTAAAGGTAAACGATCCTTTGTGAACGCCTTTAGTATTGAGATGTTAGGCTTCATTTATTTTCCTTCGCTCAGCTCGGTAGATGAACATTGAAAAGAAAAACATATTACCCACTTTTCTTTAGCACTAGCACACGTTAAGCTCCCAGTACACGTTGGGCGAGCCCGTTGGTAGAGCGCGCTCACCAACGCAAAATACACGCAAATCACGCAAAAAGGCCCAGTATACGTTGGCCGAGCGACGGGCTCGCCCAACGTGTACTGTGCTTTACTGTGTAGTGCCTGGTACCGCTAAATTTAATTGGTTAGTTCTTTGTTACCGTGTGTTAATCCATTCGAACTAAATCGACGATTTACCTACATATTATAGGTAGATAGGTACTATTATAAAAATATATTTAAAAATTGTGTGTTGTACTGTTTGTTATTAATTATTGGCAGTGTATAGAGTGCCACTAGCGGTACTCTATCCCTATCGGATAAAGTGCCGGCACTTTATTAACACCGCCTCGGCCCGGCTAAAGTGCCGTAAGTATTGCATTGTCATTGTCACTGTCACTAAGTCACGTCACTTGGTATTTTGTTTGATTGTTCAGGTTAGATCGCTGTAAAACACCACATTCCCAAAACATTACATTCTCTTGTGCCTAAACGGACCCTGGCACTCGCCTGCCCCTGCCGCGGCACCACTCGCTACGCTCGCTCGGCTCGTGCGTGCGTTGTGTGGTCACAGTTCTAACCTAACCTATCTTTTAGCCATTTTCATTTGCTAAGCCAAGGGATTATGGCACTTAAGTTTAGCCGGTTATAGATGAAAGAAAAAACCTCAACAATCAAACAAAATAAGAAGTGACAGTGACAATTGACAATTGACAGTGACATTTTTAAAATCAAACGTCAGTTAGTCAACTTTGAACAAGTTAACGATGCACTCTCTAAAGTTGTGCATTGGTTTAATGTAAATAATCTTCTCCTGAACGAAAAAAAGACTAAACTCATTAAATTTTCAACGCCAAATGTCAGGCAACTAACTACCAATGTTCAAGTTAACGGAATAGAGTTGAACCCTGTTGAGTCAACAGTTTTTCTTGGAATAACTATTGACGGTAGATTACAATGGGGCCCACACATAGAAAAATTATCAGGAAGGCTAAGTTCGGCCGCCTATGCTGTTAAAAAAATTAGACAGATAACTGACGTAGATACAGCCAGAATTGTTTATTTTAGTTATTTTCATAGTCTGATGTCTTATGGGATTCTTCTCTGGGGAACCTGTGCGGACATTAATTCTATCTTTGTTCTACAGAAAAGGGCTGTCCGAGCCATTTACAACCTAGGTCCAAGAGAGTCCCTTCGAGAGAAATTCAGAGAAATAAATATTCTGACTGTAGCCTCACAATATATTTTTGAAAACCTATTGTATGTACACAAAAATATATCAAATTTTAAGAAAATGTCCGATATTCATAGTTTAAATACCAGGAACAAACACAACCTTGCTGTACATCGCACACGTCTCCACAGAGTAGGCAACTCGTTCATGGGTCAATGTATACGCTTTTACAACAAACTTCCCATTGACATTCGAAACTTACCTATTAAACGATTTAAAAGCTGTATTAAAACCAAACTTTGTAAAAAAGGGTACTATAAAATTTCAGATTATTTAGAAGATAAAAAAGCTTGGGATTGAGCTGCTCGCTCTGCTAAGCCTTGTGATAAAACCATACCTACTTGAAATTTAAATTATTACTTATAAACATCAAAATAAACCAGATTTATATTCACATTGACATTATTTAAAATTATATACAAAATGACATGATTACTTTGTAAAGTATTAAATTATTTTTAATTATTGTGAATGTGAGGACTATGTGGGTTTTTTTTCCTCTTTAAATTTTATTTCTCAGGTAGTTTTAATGATGGTCTGGCAGTTTGAGTAGTTGATGCGGCCTACCCAAATGTCCTTTCTTTGGTATTGTTCGTCGATTTGAGCTCCTTAAGTTCTGAGTTGAGCTCCACGATTACTGACAAATGCTTGCACTGACTGGACAGGTCCACTCAAATCTGTGTGGTTCTTTCCTCAAAAGACCATTTCAGACACTAATCTACATGGTTCTCATATGGCTTGACCAAGATTATGTCTGGACTTTAAAAGAGACTGTGACCTCTGAGTTTGTTTCGGCCTTTCTTCTCAGAGTAGTCAGTTAGGAAACGCCGACCTCATCTAGCTTATTTTAAACATTTTTTTTTAATATGACGTGTAAAAGTGATTCCGATATCCTATTTACAGAATAAACAATTTCATTTCATTTCATTTCATTTCATTTCATTTCATTTCATTTCATTTCATTTCATTTCATTTCAATGCAATGCTATAAATGATATAAATGTATAAAGTACCGCAAGAATTCTTGCGGCACTCTATACACTTCCTTAATTATTTATTTAATGTAATAAAGTGACAGCAGCAATACCTCGCAGCGTTTGATCCCAACCCGTTGAACTTTTGACATGATTAGCATAATAAGATTTGCGATAATAACTTTGGGAGTTGAACAGGAATAATGTCATGTAAAATCCATAAAGCAATATAAAAAAAATCCATTGCTCGCATTAATCTCGTAAAGTCTAGTAGAACTGTGTGCACCTGACGTTGGTAGTTTTACATTGGTCAGATAAAAGGAAGACAATTATTTTTCCCATTTCAGTCTGCTTCGCTTAGCTCTCAGTGTTACCGCGACTATTTGTATTGTTACGTCAATGGTATAAATGTATACAGATGTAAGTAATACATTCGGATGAGCGAAAGACCTTCGTCCGATATTGAAATGTTATTTAGAATAAATAACATATTAATCTGTGAAGTTTTTCTTGGTAATAGGTACTAAGGTAATTTTAAAATTAAACAAGTCGAAAATAACGAAAGGTTTTATTTAAATGACAATCATAAAAACAAAAATAATAAAATATTTTATGGTGCTTGGCTCCATATTTTATGGAAATTACTAAAATATACTGCTAAAAACCTTTCTTAAATTGAGTTATTTCGGCAGTAAAGCCTCGGAGTATTTGTTTTTATGAAGTGTTGTAGGATAGTAAAGATTGTTATTCTGATTTAGTTTACATCGTCACCTTGTACAGTTGAGGGCGTGGTGGACCATCTCGGCACTTTGTGCGCAAAATATTTTGCACAGAGCGTCGTGCAATTCATAGGAGGTCGCGGATTTAGTTTTATTTCAGGAAGAATTTGTCTGATCTCTTTCAGATTTTTCTCTTGTGTGGGCAGTTTGCTTGTTCTTTTTCACAATATTTTTTTGTGTAAAAACATATTCAGTAGGTATGATAGGAAATCCTGTTCCGTTATGAAAATGTAGACTAATGAGCATATCACTCGATTCATTTAGGTAGGTTAGGTATGGATAGGTAAATAAGGAAAACAATCAGTACAATATTAAATGTTTACTTACTAGTTATGGCGATAACGTGATCCTAATATGGTTACACATTTTAATTAAGGATTTAGATAAAATGTGTTTTTATCTAATTACTCCTATTTATCTAAATCCCGTGAAATTATCTGGTTATCGGTTCCGCATAGAAATGAAAGTGGTGTGGAGCGATAAAAGCACTTTTCCACCTGAAAGATCCCTGCGTCGTAACATGAGATACCAAACATAATATACCAAAACAAAATAGATCTCTTAACTTCTTCTTCACCGAGTTGTCTTCCCGAACCTCAACCTTCTGTAAGTTAATTAAACTAATGAACAATATATGAGTAATTAGTAATTTTTTTAGTAACTTTAACGTCACATACTTCTGTTTAGCCCTGGCTCTTGTACTAGGAGTTCCTGTATCACAAGAGCCAGACTCCAATTTACAGGAAATATGGCACAGAAGCGATAAACAAAAAGGAAATAATTAATTACAGTTATGGCATGCATTGACAGGAAGGTTTACAAATATAAAAGACAAGAAAAAAAAAAGGAATAATTATAAAAGAGTTTAAAATTAACACTGAACAATTCAAAATTTGATAACTCTCTGTTAAGCTACTATTATATTACCACTGTACGAACTTTTGTAACCATATTTATCTGCAAATAAATCTTTGACTTTGACTTTGACTTTGACTCTGATTATCATATTCATATTCATAACTAGCTTCTGCGCGCGACTTCGTCTGCAAGCCTATACCTAACCTAAGCTTCCTCCAAGAACTGGGCTATCCAATGTAAAATGAATTTTCAGTTCCGACTGGTAGTTCCGGAGATTACCACCTACATACAACCAAACAAATTTTACCTCTTTATAATATTAGTATAGATTCTCTTAAAATATGAGAATCCTACTCAGAACTTCCTTAAATTCCCCAGAAAAGGCACTTTCCTTTCGTGTATAGGGTCTTACGTTAACTATTACAGGAAAACCCCATCTAGGGCGAATATAATGTGTATCGTTAGCAATGTCAATGAACCCAATATTCCATAGATTTCCTGACATTTACTCAATATTAGGTGGCCATTTATATTTGTTTGGAAAAATATTTGGCTGTAAGTAATCAACTATCTTTTGATAGATTCCCATAAAATGAATGAATTGCAATCAGATTAAATTGATGTAATAAGGGAAATTATACTCGGAAAATTCTCAGGCTTTCATTATGTATCCTGCTATAATTATGGACGGAGTCTTAAGGTGTACAGTAGAAAAACGCAGTGCATGAATTCAAATTCAAATTCAAATCTTTTTATTGTGGACATAGGTTATACAGACAGATGTTAGGTAAATTACAGTTCCAATATGTCCTGCCTAATAGGCATACAATAATTATGTCAACATGTAGTATATAAAAAAAAAAAAAAATCTCATCACTTTTATAGAAAATCTTACAAAATAACAATTTATTGTATGTATGGTGACAGATTGTAGTAGATACTAATTGTTAAAAAAATCTTGGATCGTGTAGTAAGCTGAAGTATGATTTTCATGATGTAATAAAATGTTGCTTCTTTAATATTTTTCAGGGTGGAGCTATTGGGAAATTAGTCAGGATTGTGTTCCTTGTATCCAACATCAGGATGAGGTTGAAACCATTTTACTTCGTTGCAATAACAATATTAGGTATGATACCTACTAAAGGGCTGATTTCACCTATGAAACTGAACGCGATCAGCATTTTCAACACGCGTTCAAGAGCTGTCAGTGTCATAATTGTTATGGAATATTGTACACTGACAGCTCTTGAACGCGTGGTAGATGTGCTGAACGCGTTCAATTTCATTGGTGAAATCTGCTCTTAGACTTTTGATATCGTCTTTCCCAAACCAAGCTAGAAAATTATAGTCTTAGGAATTGCTTATGACCTCATTTCTGTATCCAAATTGTGGATAATATTAGGCAATGGCCGTTATTGTCGAAAGTAATATATCTATAGGTACGTTCATATATTCGAATGTATTGTAGCTATTCTTGGTGTCTTCTCGAATCAAGGATCAAATGACGTTGATAGAATCGATTGAAACTGGGTTAGTAGTTTATTGAATTCAGTTGTACCTGTGGCCTTTTGTATCTAGAATCATGTGTCTTCCAATGAACTGGTTCTAGATACAGTTGTCCTTCAATTTCCTTCCTTCAAATTGAAGGACAAGGAGTTAGAAAACTTTCCTAGAATATAGCTTTACATAATATAGTTCTCCGCGAGACAAGCTCGTCCTAGTGTGGAGTTCATAAGTAAGTTCTTCCTTTGCGTCTTATTTCATTAATGAATGTAAACCTAAGCTATTAATGTAGACTAAAAGGAAAATAAAGCACTATTTTTGGCAAAAAAATAAACATAAAACACATGGATTTTCTTCTCAAAATCAATACAAAATCAGGAAGCCAAGGAAGAATTGTGTAAAAACTTGGTTCAGATTTCAATTTCAAAATGCTATGCCATACACCACCAATAAACATGACAAGTTCCATAGATCATACATAGCATAGCTGACCTCTCGTAATTTGCGCCCGGCCCGCCTAAACAACAATACGAGCAAGGTGAAGCAACCTGCGGAAAGGGCAAACTACGCAGATATAAAACGTGAACATCCCTGCGATCCGTATTCCGACTCCGGCGCCGGTTCAGACAATATCGACACGAACCATCTCACTCACTATGACGAAACTGGTAAGGAATTGGCTTTTATCGTGGGCTTTTCGTTTGGCATGACCTTAAATGGTATTTTGCGGCTTCACCTTTAAGGAGTAATGATAAGAGGAATCCTTTTGGAGTTTATCAGATGACGGGCATGCTGAAATTTGCCTAAACATGAGTCTACTGCTAACAATAACGTGACTAAATGTTTTTTTAAATTTTGATTTCTGATTACAAATCATGCTTTTGGAAAAAAAATTGCTTTGAAGTTGCGCCTCGTCTGCACTCATGTCCACATATAATTTATAGTTCAAATTTTGCCTTTTTTTCTATCGTAGTTTAAAGGTATTATTAACCCTTTGAATTTTATTGTAGCTTCGAAAGAAAATGATCCGTAAATTGTTTTGTTCTATTTCAAAAGCTTTGATATTCCAATTATAGCCATGACGAATTGGGGTGATTAATCAAATTGCTATTACTTATACCTTCAGCAAACTTCACAAAAGATATTAATATCTATGTTTCCTAGTGTCACCTCGAATTGGGGCCACTTGGGACTAGGACATTAATTTATTGTTCTATTTAGCCCTAATTTAACAATTGCTTGCTTGGCTGTACCTAACTACAAATCAGAGATTTTTTCAAATTTTTACTTAATTTGAATAAATTTTGACTGCAGTAAGTAGGCATAATTCCATTATGTCTGTTTAAATGTTCGATACCATTAACGTAATCGATAACAGTTTTCACATAAATTATTGTGACTGCTTTGATTTTGATTTATTTTGTTATTGAACTTTCGCTCTATACAATATGGCCCCAGGCATGTGCCCGCCCGTATTTTTCTGAATATTCATGAAAAATTATCGAAAATTATCTTTAATACTTTTCATGTTATTCAATTTTTTATTTTTTAGGTAGCATTTTCGATATATCTCCGATGCTATTGGTTCGATTTCGATTCTGTTTATTAGTTCTAAAAGCTTATGAGTTATTTTTTTGGATTAACTAACATTTTTTAATAACACGTGTAGACTATGAGAAAAAACGGAGGTGAAGACATAAAAAAAAAAACAAGTGTAAGTCCATAAAAACCTATGATTAAAAAAATATATAACATGAAAAATATTAAAGAAATCCCCCTTTTAAAGTAAATTTTCGATAACTTTTCATGAATATTCAGAAAAATATGGGCGGGCACATGCCCAATATAAAGCTTGATTATACTCCGCAAAATAAGATTATTTGGGTCTCGATTGAACTCAAATCGAATTTGTACACTGACAAATTGTTAACAGCAGGTAATTTTGTACTAATTACCATAAACAAATGTTTCAGTTGTTCGTGTGCGTAGCAGTGTTTGGGTGCGTAGGCGCAGCTCGGCTAGATCATCTAGTGCCTTCGGGCTATGGCGGCGGCCGCGCAGGATACGATGCCACGCCCTACCGCTACGAAAATGTTAACAACGGCGATGGGAACTATCGCTTCAGGTAATGTCAAGTTTGAATTTATTGTTAAAGGTCTTAACTACTTATTTGTGGTTGAAAACCGAAAATTCTTTCGCACAAACAGTATCACATGTAGATATGAATGTAGTCTAAATACTAAGGAAATAATTATGTGCGAAACGAGTATTTAAAATTTGAATATCTGTTGAATTTACGTTGTTTACTCTGCGCGTTCGCGCTAGCCCAACGAGTCTATAGTACAGTGATTTCAAATTGTAACTGTGATCGATGAAAATTGGTAGGACTAAATTTAACTTAGAGTGCAGTCTTAAATAATTGATTGCTGACGCTACACAGCTACCTATAAATTGTTTTTTTTTTAATTCAAATATATTTATGTGTTGAGTTGCATTACATATAGCATATAGTTAGTTATGAATTCCTATACACACTGATAATAAGTAATGCGCCGATTCTGGCTACAACCTAACTGCGATGCTTCTCGATAATGGCAGATATAGATAGCTTTCTTAGGTATCGTGGGAAAGTCTTAACTTATACGCATAGGTCATTATAATTAATAATTAATTTTGTGTCCGAAATAAAGCAATTTTATTCTATTATAATTCTAGTGCAATGCATGTGAATGATGTTTTTGCGAGAAGCGCCTGTAATGTCAACTTACTAGTATAGTATAAACATCGATAGTTCAAACGTCAATTTATATATAAACGTTATAAATCCAAGCCAATATTAATATTGGTACCTCTGGTTTAATGACATTTGGTTCAATGGCTAAGTATAATTTGGTTCGGTGCTACGCGTGTCCGGTTTTTTTTTGTAATATTGTTATTGTAAAACTATGCAAGGCATAAGTGAACATTTAACACTAAAACTAATCGACTTAACGCCAACAACATACCTACCACGCTAAAACCTAAGTACCAAGAACGATTCCAGATGAACTTGTAAACAACCATACTCAATCCCAATCATTTTCATTCCAGTTACGACACTCCCGAAGGCACATCGGCACATGAGAGCGGTTCCCCACGAGCCCAGGGCCCCGAAGGCCCCGCAGTGACCGCCGAAGGAGGCTTCTCATTCCGCACCCCCGACGGCCAGCAGGTCTCGCTCACCTACACTGCCGATGAGAACGGCTTCCACCCCACCGGCTCGCACATCCCCACGCCGCCACCCATCCCGGAGGCCATCCTCCGCTCCATTGAGTTCAACAGGCAGCATCCTTCATCGTGAGTTTTTCTTATAGTTATGATAATCAGGAAACTGCTTTTGCAAATGAACAGACTGCCTCGATGGGGTAGTGGTCGCAAACGCTACTGCTGAGCAGGAGATCTTGGGTTCGATTCCCGCGTTGGGTAAAGTGTAATTCAAGATTTTCTCAGTAGCAGCCTAGAGTCTGGATTCGAGTCCGGGTAATGACAATAAGCCCCATTACGTGCGACTACACATAGCTTCCTAAATGTGGCTGGACTATAGCACATAAAATTTGCTATTATGTACACCACATTTGAGGCACTGTTAACCCTCCAGGGAACACACGTGTAATGTTCAATGCAGAATATAGTTAGCTAACATAGCTTTGTGTTTTGCTAGCGTTATTAGCATATACATATTGAAGAAAAATTGCTCGATTTCGAATGCTTCAAGAATCCCTACCTCAGTTTGATCTCTTTCGGATTAAAAAGAGATTTATCTCATCAAACTGTACATAGTTATGCAATGGTTCCTCATGCCAAGAAATTACAAGCGCTGTTTCAGGAACTATCTGTAATAACAACACCAAGTTTTATAAAGACAAGATGCTAACTGCGTTCGGCGCTTGACGTGTCAACACGTCGCGCGTCGCCGCGTCGCGTCCGGGTTCACAACAAGTCAATCGTCATCCTGAGGATGCCTCTTTGAGAGGTCAAACACATGTCGATTTTTTACGGGGCTCTTTATAACTCTTTAAGAACAGTTAAGCGGATTGTGTTACTAAATATACGTCGTCTATTGTATTTTAGATGCTAACAATTTTTTTTTATTTTTCAGTGATGGCGGCTCTTACAACGGCGGTGGCGGCGGACGCAACTACTACTGAAAAACTTTGTGAAAAACCCGTACCATAAGAACAATGACATGTTCTTATCGGACCTCAAACCGTGGACTGTGATATCGAAATAACGTACAATTATAACAATGTTGCTATTTATTAAATGGTGTATTTTACGTAATGTTAATTTAATATACCTACCAGATGTATTTTTTTTAATAAAGAAAGTGATGCTCTGATATTTTATTATAATTATTTATTGTGTAAGTACTTCTTATTGTGAAATATAATATTAATTTTCACGATTTTGAGGCAGAGGATATAATAATATTTACTTCATATGAATGTTTGTCTTTATGCGAAAATAATACAGCCCGTGTGGGTGATATTTATTTAATACTTTAGGCACACAAATTTACAAAGGCGGACTTAGTGCCATAGGCATTTTCTACCACTTAACCTTTGGGTGGTGCAAAGACAAACAATGGTAGGTTCAATAATGAGAACTGTGGAATAGAGATTTATTTAAATATAAGGATATCCATGCGCATGTTACTAAAGTTTCGCTCTATTCAATGTGGCCCATGGGCATATGGCACCCGTATTTTTCTGAATATTCATGATTTTTTTTCGAAAATTAATACTTTAATATTTTTCATGTTATTAAATTCTTTATTTTTTGAGTAGCATTTGTGATATCTGATGATATCTATAAAAAAAGG
This sequence comes from Conistra vaccinii, assembly GCA_948150665.1. Classification (NCBI taxonomy): domain Eukaryota; kingdom Metazoa; phylum Arthropoda; class Insecta; order Lepidoptera; family Noctuidae; genus Conistra; species Conistra vaccinii. The sequence continues at coordinate 8,382,015 of OX411323.1, read as the reverse complement.
ATGTGAAGACATTTTTTTCTATAAAAAAAAAAGTGTAAGTCCATAAAAACCTATGATTTAAAAAAATATAACATGAAAAATATAAAAGAAATCCCCCTTTTAAAGTTAATTTTCGATAACTTTTCATGAATATTCAGAAAAATACGGGCGGGCACATGCCCATGGGCGACATTGTATACGTATAAAGCTTGATTGTACTCCGCAAAATAAGATTATTTGGGTCTCGATTGAACTCAAATCGAATTTGTACACTGACAAATTGTTAACAGCAGGTAATGTTGTACTAATTACCATAAATCAATGTTTCAGTTGTTCGTGTGCGTAGCAGTGTTTGGGTGCGTAGGCGCAGCTCGGCTAGATCATCTAGTGCCTTCGGGCTATGGCGGCGGCCGCGCAGGATACGATGCCACGCCCTACCGCTACGAAAATGTTAACAACGGCGATGGGAACTATCGCTTCAGGTAATGTCAAGTTTGAATTTATTGTTAAAGGTCTTAACTACTTATTTGTGGTTGAAAACCGAAAATTCTTTCGCACAAACAGTATCACCTGTAGATATGAATTATAATCTAAATACTGAGAAAATATTATGTGAAAACGAGTAAGTATTTAAAATTTGAATATCTGTTGAAATATACGTTGTTTACTCAGCGCGCGCGTTCGTACTAGGCCAACGAGTCTACAGTACAGTGATTTCATTTGAAATCACTGTTTCAAATGACATCACATGTTATTTTCATCGAACATTTTTACAAAATTGTAAAAATGATCGATGAAAATTGGTAGGACTACATTTAACTTAGAGTGCAGTCTTAAATAAATTGATTGCTGGCAGCTACACAGCCTATTAATGGAAAAGCTTTTTTTATTCAAACATTTTTATGTTTTGTATTGCATTAGGTACATAAAGCGTACGTTAAGTTACTTACGAATTCCTATTTACACTGATAAAAAGTAATGCTCCGATTCTGGCTACCACCTGACCGCGATGCTTCTCGATAATGGCAGATATACTTAGATAGCATTCTTAGGTAACGTGGGAAAGTCTTAACTTATACGCAGTCATTATAATTCTAGTGCAATGCATGTGAATGATGTTTTAGCGAGAAGCACCTATAATGTCAAACATCGATAGTATCGAAACGTCAATTTATAAACGTTATAAATCCAAGCCAGTATTAATAATATTGGAGCCCCTGGTTTAATGACATTTGTTTTAATGGCTAAGCATTCGGCTTTCGGTGCAACGGGTCGCGTGTTCGGCTTCCTTTCGTAATATCGTTGTTGTAAAATTTTGCTAGGCATAAGTGAACATTTAACACTAAAATTAATCGACTTAACGCCAACAACATACCTACCACGCTAAAACCTAAGTACCAAGAACGATTCCAGATGAACTTGTAAACAACCATACTCAATCCCAATCATTTTCATTCCAGTTACGACACTCCCGAAGGCACATCGGCACATGAGAGCGGTTCCCCACGAGCCCAGGGCCCCGAAGGCCCCGCAGTGACCGCCGAAGGAGGCTTCTCATTCCGCACCCCCGACGGCCAGCAGGTCTCACTCACCTACACTGCAGATGAGAACGGTTTCCACCCCACCGGCTCGCACATCCCCACGCCGCCACCCATCCCGGAGGCCATCCTCCGCTCCATTGAGTTCAACAGGCAGCATCCTTCATCGTGAGTTTTTCTTATAGTTATGATAATCAGGAAACTGCTTTTGCAAATGAACAGACTGCCTCGTTGGAGTAGTGGTCGCATACGCTACTGCTAAGCATGAGATCTTGGGTTCGATTCCCGGGTTGGGTAAAGTGTAATTCAAGATTTTCTCAGTAGCAGCCTAAAGTCTGGATTCGAGCCCGGTTAACGACAATAAGCCCCATTACGTGCGACTACACATAGCTCGCGAAATGTGGCTGGACTAGTACACTGCTTATAGTCCACCCCCATTCGTTGCACACTCGTAATGGTCAATGCAGAATACTTAGCTAGCATAGCACTGTGTGTTGCTAGCGTTATTAGCATATATATACAGGACGGAAGGGTAAACACCGTTGTCACTCAAACTATGGGTAGTTGGCTTAAATATAAACATAAAAAACCGAGTAAAAAAAAATTACGTTATTTTCTTTAACAAATATTAAAAAGGTTATTGTCCGACACCGTCCGCAAATTCATGGATAAGCGCCCGCCCGAGTGACGTAATCGATCGCCACCCGTCCTACCTACCTACACAACACATGAATAAATACAATACAACCTTTTCCTGGCTTAAGACAGGCAAATATACCTACCTTAGGAATTGCGGGACGATTCTAAATGAACATCTTTAAAAAAAAAAGTTGTGATTTTCCATTGAATTTATGTTCTATAAACGAAACCAAACCACTGGTTTGAAGGATAACGGTGTTTACTCTAACACCCTGTATTGAAGAAAAAATTGCTCGATTTCGGATGCTTCAAGAATGTCTATCTCAGTTTGATCTCTTTCGGAGTAAAAAGAGATTTAACTATCAGCATCAAACTGTAGTTATGCGATGGTTCCTCATCCCAAGAAATTATAAGCGCTTTTTCAGGCACTATCTGTAATAATAACACCAAGTTTTATAAAGACAAGATGCTAACTGCGTTTGGCGCTTGACGTGTCAACACGTCGTGTCTGGATTCGCAACAAGTCAATCGTCATCCTGAGGATACCTCGTTGAGAGGTGAAACACGTGTCGATTTCTTACGGGGCTCTAACTCTTTAAGAACAATTAGGTGGATTAGGTTACTAAATATACATCATCTATTGTATTTTAGATGCGAACAATTTTTTTTATTTTTCAGTGATGGCGGCTCTTACAACGGCGGTGGCGGCGGACGCAACTACTACTGAAAAACTTTGTGAAAAACCCGTACCATAAGAACAATGACATGTTCTTATCGGACCTCAAACCGTGGACTGTGGTATCGAAATAACGTACAATTATAACAATGTTGCTATTTATTAAATGGTGTATTTTACGTAATGTTAATTTAATATACCTACCAGATGTATTTTTTTTAATAAAGAAAGTGATGCTCTGATATTTTATTATAATTATTTATTGTGTACTTCTTATTGTGAAATATAATATTAATTTTCACGATTTTGAGGCAGAGGATATAATAATATTTACTTCTTATGAATGTTTGTCTTTATGCGAAAATAATACAGTCCGTGTGGGTGATATTTATTTAATACTTTAGGCACACAAATGTACACAGGCGGACTTAGTGCCATAGGCATTTTCTACCAGTTAACTTTTGGGTGATGCTGAGACAAACAGTGGTAGGTTCAATAATGAGAACTGTGGAATAGAGATTTATTTAAATATAAGGATAACCGCAGAACAGATGGCCGATGGGGCCGAAAGGTTCTGGAGTGGCGACCGCGTACCGGAAGACGTAGCGTTGGAAGGCCTCCCACAAGATGGACCGATGACCTTGTAAAGGCCGCAGGAATCCGCTGGATGCGGGAAGCACAGAATCGGTCGAAGTGGCGGTGCTTGGGGGAGGCCTATGTCCAGCAGTGGACGTCTTTCGGCTGATATGATGATGATGATGATACATATAACTATTAAAAACGATGAATATAATATGAATATTAATATAACATAGTAACATAATCAGCCTATAAAGTTCCCACTGTTGGGACACAGGCCTCCTCTCTGTGAGTTGGTATATAAGCAGTGATTGAATTATACAAAAGATAAATGAATGGGCTTTGTATTCATGGGTTCCGACCGTCTTCACTTGACAAACTCGTCACAAAAAAAATCTACAATATTTCTGAGATACCAACTTCGATGCATCTAGGAAGTCAGGCCCCTATACTTACAAAGACACAAACCACCACCGCGGGTACTTCAGTAACTAGTGCGTATGCCAGACACATGATTATGGACAGCAAAAAAAAAAAAAACATTATATTTGTCGCTGTTAATACATTATTGTGAGCAGTCCAACATACAGTCATAAACAAAATGAATTATTCAATGAAATAGGACGATTTTCATTGTGATATTATACGGTATTGTTGTCATTATATATCATAACAAAACGAAGTAGGTAATACAATCATATAGAGAATTTGATTGATACTGATACTCCTATTTTTAGGGTAACTTATGCTTGGCAGAGGGTATAGGAATCATGATCAAATTAAAACGGTTTCAGACTCTTACTGACTAAAATCCACCCGTGTTCCTTCAGCTGCCTGTACGTTGCCAGGGGCCACGGTCTCCCCTTAAGACTTTCCCGCAACCCCGGCAGGCATCGGCCCTAACGGACCCCGTCAGTTGTGCTGACATCTCTTTGAGGCGCGCGTGGAACACCACGTGACGTCGACCCAAGGCTAGTCCTTATCGGACGGCGAGTTTCCCATTGCTCTCCGTCCGCAAGCCCGCGCCTACGGTGGCCGGAAATCGACCGCCCGACGCCCAGGGCGTCTCCTGCGGCGGCTAGGGGCGTGAGGGCGCGAATTTTGCCTCTCCCTCACGCGCTCCGCCTCCTTCTTCGCGAGCATTACTGCTTCGCAGAACGAGGTGACGGCTAACATCACCTCTCCCTCCGTACCATAGCCGGACCAGGGCCGGAAGCGAGAGGTCACCGCTGCCGATTGCCTCCACGAGGACACGGCGGTGCTCTGCCCAAGCTGGGCAGACCTCCACCGTATGCTTCACCGTGTCCTCCACGATCCACACAATGGTGACACCCGGGCATTTCCTCCCGCCTTATGCTAAACAGGAACCTCCTGAAACCTCCCGGTGAGGACCTGCGTCAGGCGAAAGGAAGAGGACGCCAGGGCGCCCCTCTAGCCACTTCTCAAAGAGGGGACTTATCACCGCAATTTTGGCGTGCTGGGACACAGGCCTCCTCTCTTAGAGAAAGAGTGGGCTGTAATTTACCACGCGGGCCCAGTGCGGGTTGGTAGATGTCACAACATATTATCGAATTTTCCGATTTCTTCACGAAATTATCCTTCACCGTTTTGAGAGCAGTAGTGATGAAATCATTTACACAAAGTAATGCGCCTGCCTGGGTTCGAACATACGAGCCCACGACCTACAACTCGGAAGTCGGGGCCGTTACCACTGGGACACCACTGCTCTTATTTTCTCTCTTATTACCTGCATTAGTTAAAGAAAATTAGACATAATTCATACACTCATATCACAGAACTCCAGAGCTACTACAGCGACCATTTCTGATACATGTCAAATAACTAATTACCACGCCTGCTTAGAGAGGGTTGAGAATTTTAGTAAGTCTCTTTTCCTCACTTTGCCTATCTATAATGTTAGACAGTGATGTGTAAGATTGACAGGAACATAAAAAAACAGGAACTCATAGTCATATCTGAACCCATAACCTCAACCTCGCCTCACCACCCCAGCCTACCCTACCCTAGCCTAGCCTACCCTAGCCTCTTCGACCCAGTATTCATATCTACTAAAGCGGAGATGTGTAGCAATCAGCAGAATTTAGTCATTTAAATAGTAACCTATTTCTTCTCCGCTAAGTTTCAGCGACACGGTGCGACTGAAGAGATGTTTCATGAGATGAGAAGAGATGTTTATTTGGCGGAATCAAACCAGAGATCACTTTCTGCGTTCGCAATTTATTTGCCAAACATGTAAACAAACACGAGTTTTCCACTTAGATAAACATCAACTTTATGAAAATGTGAATAAAGTCGATTTTAGACCGATTAGTACTGTTGAAAAATTCATAAAAATATGAAGTTGTAGCGCAAACTGAACTTTAGGTATATATAGGCATTAAAGTTGTTTTTCCTAAAACTCGTGTTTGTTTACATATTTGGCAAATAAATTGCGAACGCAGATTACAATTACATTTAAGAGTATTTCGAATAATTGAAACCAATATGTAGGAATTTATATTTATAACAAAGAAATACATAGAGTTTCATTGAATTATTCATTTATGTTCCCGATATACTTATTCTTTTGTATGGCCAAGATAATTCAGACTTTGAGAAAATATTTACAATAAACATTTTATTGTAATTATTTCTCAGTCTGAATTATAGTTGTCGGTAAATACCTTCTGAGGCTGATGTAACGTAATTGGAGTAAAATATAGAACTTCAGATTATTTCCAAAAAGTCTGAACGGATGCCCAACTTGCTGGCTGGATGCCAACTGCCGGATGCTCTGCAGTTGGAGTACGGAGATAGAGACCTTTCATGACCTTTCATAACCTTTCATTTTAGCCACGGCACCTCACAATAAAAGTGTGAAAAACAGGAAAAAAACAGTCCTATTATGAATATGGGAATCAGATTGATTGAATACAGAATACACATGTGCTCTCATGACTAATATTTTGTACAAGGTTAGACAGGGTGGATGGCGAAATATATAATATGGGATTGAGGTAGTTTCATAAATTACTACAGTCAATAAAATCTTTATATCTTCCGGTTATTGTGAAAAAACTTACTCTTCTACGTCATGTTCTTGGAGTTTTGTTTATCCTTTTATGTGTTACGAGCTGGAGAAACGTCTGAAAATAATAAATACCTACTATCTTGAAAGAACTTATTAAAATCTTAGAATCTTTACGTAGAAAGGAAATAGCGTTGGCGCTACATGGCGTTCTCTCGATTCGAAGGCCTATATTTTGGCTAAGGTGACGGTAACTAAGTATATAGGCTGCTAGCGCAAAGCAACGTCATCGGTGTGAAAGATATCACACTTCTCATCAACCTGCTTCCACTTGTAACAATGATCGCGTCGGCACAGCAGGAGGTAGCTTCGTTGAAATGCCAAATACCAGTGTCAAATATTCTTTACACTGAATACACCCTGGCTGATGTCGTGCAAGGTTTTTCGAGGGTAACATTAGTATAAAAACATTGTAATTCTATGCAGATATCATTCAATCAATAGCATTCTACTAAACAGCATCTCTAAAAAAAAATTGTTCAATCGTAATGGCTGGCCTAAAGGTAAGTGCAAAACGTAAATCAAGTTCTTTTGTTTTGCAATCACGGTTGCAAAATTAAAGTTTTTTCGTGCTCTATCTACTTTAATTTACAATACGTAGATGCTTTAGTAAAGAAACAATTTTACATACCAGTAATTGGGACCAAGTTTTGGGAATATAGCATAGCATGCCTAAAATAAAAGTTCTCATTGAAAACGGCGTGAGTTTTTGAAGTTTGCAGGCGCATCGACAAAAACCACAAAACAATTCGTTCCTTTAAAAAAAATACCGTTTGGCTAATCATTAAAGCCTGTCTTTCTACCGTCCTCAGATCGTTTCAACCCTCGCCCTACTATCAGCGGTGTCAGCAGGACATTTGGGCCACTTCCAACCCTCCACCGGGTACAGTGCGTTCGGCACAAACGCATACAGTTCAGCTAGAACTTCGGCGTCGGCGTCAGCCTACACGAGCAGCTACGGCGCGCATATCCCAATATTAAGTTATGAAAACGTGAACAATGGTGATGGAAATTATAGATACAGGTGAGGAAAAAGCAATAGTAAAAAAAACCCAATTAATTTGCATATAATGGTACAGACGGTTCTTAAGGTAATATATCGATCTCTTACGCTAGTAGCACACCTCCATCGCGAGACCGAAGCAGCGAAACGGCAGATATTTTACATTATTTTAAGAAATTAATGAATTAACTTGAAAAATGGATAAATAAAACCATAGCGGATACAGCATAGGAGAAATATAATCAAAATGTCATACCTAAATATAAGTTTCACAACCACAAGGTAATCGACAGTATGTGAGCCAAATTTTACTGAGCAATTACTTATTCTTATATTATTAATCCATAGCTACGAAACTGGCAACGGTATATCAGCGCATGAGAGCGGGGCCCCGCGCGCCGCCGGCCCTGAAGGGCCCGCGGTGACCGCCGAGGGAGGGTTCTCGTACCGCGCTCCCGACGGCCAGCAGGTCTCGCTCACCTACACCGCCGATGAGAACGGCTTCCACCCCACCGGCTCGCACATCCCCACGCCGCCACCCATCCCAGAAGCCATCCTCCGCTCCATCCAGCTAAACAGACAACATCCTTCATCGTAAGTTGTTTTTTTTTTTTTGTTTTTGAAGTGAAATCTTCTTTATATAGACTCGTTGAGCACTTTTGGGTGACCAAAAATCATGGAACTCGCGTCATCGTCACCTAGCGCTCGAACGAAAGACATCAACACGAGAATCAAACAGTTACTTAACGAAAGACATTAACGCGAGAATCAAAAAGTTACTTAGTTTTCACTTCTATCGGCAGTCCCCAAAAACTGCCCGATTTTTTAAAATGTTTTTGGGTCGGTTTATTTCTTGAATTCCAGATTGCGAAGTTAGGTGGTAGGCTTACACAGTCATCGCCAGTTAAAATATCACCCAGGGCCCTGTTTAATAAAGCTGACAATTCGACATTATATGTCAAAAACTGACAAAATTGTAGAATTGTCGTGCTTAGGCTGTTTAATAAAACTGACAAATATGTCAATAATCGACAGGTGATATCTTGACATATTTGTCATTTAAAATCGCGTTTAATAATATTTACGAAGTGTATAGAGTGCCGCGAGTTTCTTGTGGCACTCTAGTGTCACTGCCTCGGCCCGGCTAGGGTGCCGTGAGCGTGGCATTGTCACTGTCACTTGTTATTTAGGTTAGGTTAGGTTAGAACTGTGACCACACAACGCACGAGCCGAGCGAGCGTAGCGAGCGGTGCCGCGGTAGCGGCCGGCGAAGTGCCAGGGTCTGTTTAGGCACAAGAGAATGTAATGTTTTGGGAATGTGGTGTTTTACAGCGATTTAACCTCGACAATCAAACAAAATACCAAGTGACGTGACTTAGTGACAGTGACAATGACAATCCAATGCTTGCGGCACTTTGGCCGGGCCGAGGCGGTGTTACTAGGGTGCCTGTAGTGGCACTTTATCCGATAGGGATAGAGTGCCACTGGTGGCACTCTATACACTGCCTAATATTTAATGCGAATTTTCCACCATGACAATTATGTTGCCTGTAAGTTTTATTAAACAGAAAAATTGTCAAATTGTCACTTTTTGACATATGTCGGACTTGTCGGATTGTCAGCTTTATTAAACAGGGCCCAGGAATGCGTTGATAGTTTTTGGTCGGAAGTACCATCCGCCCTTTATTTACGAGAAAATATGAAATGATCGCCTTGGCGATTTTACCTCCAAAAATGTTCTATGACTGACTAACTTCGCTAAAAAGCCTTTTTTCCGCAAACTATTACAACTAGTTCATTTCTTAAATGTTTTCAAATGACCTTTTATCCAAGCATCATACACATCTGTTGCAATGGCGTTGGTGTAGTGGTGTCGATACCGCCTGAGGCTTTGCTTACCCCGTAAGGCATGTATGATGGGCGCGTTGAACAGTCCAATTACAACAATGTGCTCATACCATTCCATATCAGTCGTGCCATAAATTGGTTTCACTATTTTCATCCTTTCACTCTCAGACAGATTATGTTAGATTTTTAAAGTCAAGGGAGGGGCTTGTGGCTAAATAATAACAGCCGCAGGGGTCGATCGAAGGTTAAGCTACGCTTGCCGCGGTCGATTCGTGGATGGGTCACCATCCATTAAAACTGGACACCTCCCCATGCCTCGGAAAGCACGTCAAGCAGTTGGTCCCGGCTGTCATTCGTGAATCTCTGACAGTCGTTACGGGTCGTCAGAAGCCCTAAAGCCTGTCACCGTGGTATCGTGTTTGGGCTGTCCACAGCCCAAACACGATACCACGGCCTATCTGACCTCCAGGTCAGATAGGCAGTCGCTCCATGTAAAAGACTAGTATTTAGCTGCCTGCATCCGGTTAGACTAGAAGCCGACCCCAACCCAGTTGGAAAAAGGCTAGGCAGATTTATTGAGATTTATTAAAGTCAGAAAAATTAATTGTTAAGCAAATTGACTACCAGCTTTAATTGTTCGTATATTTTACACTACAGTTTTAAATCACAACTGTCATTTTGACAGCTGTAACACAGCATTTTGACGTAGGGTGTCAATTCGCTTAACAATATTGATTTCCCTGACTTGACTCCACTTGCTACAATGGATAGTGGCGCTTATAAAATCTTGAGGAACTGGTTTTCGTCGTGGATTCAGTTACACGTTTTAGTTTTCCTATTTAGTGTCCATGTTCCCAAAACATACCTGTGTAGTACTATTATGTACATAATATTATGCATTTTCTCATTTATTTTGTTTTTTGTTTTCAGCGGTGATGGTTCTTACAACGGCCACTTCAACAATGGATACAACTACTAAGTGATATCGACTGACACATCAACGACCGACGGCAGCTAGTACTATGGAAGGAACTGAACTATTGCTTGCATTATTATTATTTGCATGAGCATCACTTTTTGTTAAATATTTTTATTTGTTTGTATACGTTGTAAATAAAGATTTAACTATAAACAAAAGTTTTCTTTTTCATTAAGTATGATATTTTCAAATCGTTTTTTCATATGTAACATCTTTCCTCCCGCTTTGTTGCCCATTCCAAAACGTAGTGGTACCTATGGAGAAGAACGGGCAAGAAACTCCATAAACACTCTTTTAAATAATGTGAGAACAATGTAAAAAGACGTGCACGTTAAAAGCGTCCGTAATAAAAAGATACAATAAAAAACAATTCAATAATTTTAATGATTAAAAATAAGCCATGGCAGCTAAGAGATGACCAGTCCCAACTGACGGCGCCCGTTCACGAACATGACACATGGATTAGCACGATTCAGCTCAACTATTTTGAAGGGAGCTAAATGATCCAACACACGTGCCACCATCAGCGACACATCTGAGTGAGCATGACATAGTCACAGCCGCCAGGCGCGTTCAAGTCAATGAAAGACATATTACCCGGTGAATGGTAGCTCTTTAGTACATAGTACTCACACCTGTGCTATAATACAAAGGAGATTGAGTTTACACAATGCAAAGATGGTGTTACAATCTTCAGCAGCTCCAACAGTATTTTCAAATGTAAATCAATTACTTAGTTGTGGTTGTGGAGCAGAACCAGCATTGAGCCAAGCATTTTTATCAAAGATGTAATCCCCCAACTTATAATATGCCTGCCTGCATGCGTTGTCTGACACACCGATGCGGTGCTGCCGGTGAAGGTGGGATGTCAGGAAGTTTTTTTAAGCTTCGGAGTATAAAGCCTGTCCAAAAAAATTATAAGTTAGTAAGTAGATAAGTATGTAGGTACGTTTGTTTAAATTAACCAACGATACACTTTTTTCTGTAATGTCGATTTTTTGCTTGGAACACTGATGTAGTGAACCTTACCTGTGTCTTTTCGGTAAAATTAAATTTATTAAATAGCGTTTGTGATTTAAAATCGAGCCAATTATATCGGAGATATGGCAAAAATGTAAAGCAAGGTTGTGACCTTTACAACAATACTCAAAGAATTAAAATTGAATAACATAAAAATATTAAAGATAAATTAAACCTTTTAAAGTTAATTTTCGATCATTTTTTATGAATGTTCAGAATTATGCGGGGGGTGGTCACATGCCCATGGGTGGTATTGTATGTTGGGGTCTGCTCGGAGCGACTGCATGAAACGAAAACGAGATTAAGGACACCTGTCCCACCACCGACGAGGAAGCGACAAAGATATCGAATATTTTCTCGCTCAAGAAAATAGATGTAGAATAATACAATAGAAGGAGGTTCCTTGTCAGTTAAAGAGATATAAATATTTGATCCCTGACTGTTCACACTACCGGCGAGAACTCCCTCTCTACTAGTTTGTCGCAGCGACATTAAGAGTTATCAAAGAAAACACTTGCTTAGCAACGCTCGCTTGGCGGGCTGAACACTCGCTGCGAGACTATCGCTTGGTACATACGCATACCAGCGCGCACAGCTAGCTGTTAAACCACGTCTTTCACATCTGCCCAAAAACTGTACTATGACTTACACATAAATATTATCATCACGGCTCTAATCCCCGAAGGGTTAGACACAGGTGCATCCAAGTACGCCCTCATTTCGCCAGTTATTTATTTATTTATTTATTTATTTATTTATTTATTTATTTATTTATTTATTTATTTATTTATTAAAACTTTATGCACAAGTAAAAAAATACTGTACAAAGGCGGACTTAATGCCTGGGGCATTTTCTACCAGTCAACCTTAGGGTGATGCAGAGACAAAACATGGCAGGTGCAATATAAGGGATAGATAAATTGAAAATCAATACATACTAATACATAGATACATACATACATACATATAAACCGAATAAACTTTGTCAGGAGAAATAACGATAGGTAGAGGAGAAAACAAATCCAGCAAATCAGCGCTGCAAAGATTCTGCCAACTTTTTACGAATATGTTCACGTGCCTTCACTTTGAATGATAACCGACTGGTTGCCATCCTAATGTTCAGAGGGAGCGTATTCCAAAGAAATACCGCCTGGACAAAGAACGAAGAGTGAATAAAACCGGAGCGGTGAGAAGGACATCGTAGAAGACGATTGTTGGTAGACCGTAGATTTTTACTATGGGCAGAGCATAGGTAATGAACATGGGAAGTCAGGTAAGAATGAGAAGTGGGTTTGTCAAGTATTGAAAACAACATAGACAGAGCCCTCAACTCTCTGCGCTGACGTATGGGTAACCATTTTAAAAGCACTCGATGCGCAGACACATGATCATACTTACGAAGATTGAAAACGAATCGAATGCAGTTATTTAGAAGGCGGTCAAGTTTATTGAGGAGATCTGCATTCAGGTCATAGTAACACACATCACCATAGTCTATTATGGGAAAGATTAGGGACTGTACAAGCATTGCCTTTATGTGTGATGGCAGAAGGTTCTTCAACCGATAGAGCGACCGCAGCGTTCCGGTGACTTTTTTACTCACAGTCGTGACTTGCTTTCGCCAGTCAAGACATGTGTCAACATGCAGACCAAGATCCTTGACATCGGAGCTAAACGGGATGACAGAGTTGTCAAACAGCACAGGTGGCACAGTAAAGCCATTCATTTTCCTCATACTGTGGGTGCTCCCTACAATGATAGCCTGACACTTGGTAGGATTAACCGCCAACCCAAAACGATCAGACCAATTTTTTACCACACCTAAATCCCGGTTTAGCTCCTCAATCGCATCGGATATGTTGTCCACACTTGCCTGGCAGTAAAGCTGCAAATCGTCGGCATAAAGATGATACGCAGTCCGAAGTTCGGTGGTAATGAGATTTATAAAAATGGAGAACAAAAGAGGAGATAATATACCGCCTTGAGGGACGCCAGCGGCAAGATCACACCAACCCGACGAAGAGTCTCCAGCACGAACAGACTGCTGACGCCCCTGAAGATAAGAGGAAAACCATTCCAATACGTCCCGAGAGACCATAAGATAGGAAAGGATGGATAAAAGGACTTCGTGGCTGACGGTATTAAAAGCATTGGAGAAGTCAATTAATACTAAGACTGTTACTTTAGTGTCTTCCATTCCCCGCCTTATATTGTCAGTCACTTTAAGGAGAGCTGAAACGGTACTGTGCCCAGGCCTAAAACCGGATTGAAATGGACTGATGAGGGAGTTGCGGTGAATAAAGTGGGAGAATTGTTTATGAACACTGGCCTCGAGCACTTTAGATAGAAATGGAAGGATGGAAATTGGGCGAAAGTGACTAGGAAGAGAGGGATTGGGTATCTTAGGCAGGGGCCGAACAAGGGCTTTACGCCACAGAGACGGGAAAACACCGGTGTAAAGGGAAAAGTTTATGATGTGGGAGATTGCAGGAAGGAGTTGATCAAGAGCCGCTACGATCATATGGCGGCTGATATTATCGCAGCCAGTTATGTTTCAGTCCCATGGAAAAGGGCGAGCTTATTGCCATCTTCTGGGCACAAATCCAGACTAAGGGCTGCTGCTGAGAAATCCATGACGAAGAAACTCAATAACACTTTGCTCGACCTGGGAATCGAACCCCGACCTCATGATCAGAAGTAGCGCTTGCGACCACTAGACCAACGAGGCAGGCGGGGCTAATACTGTCAAAATTGTAATACATTTACGAGTATTTCGAATAACTGAGTACAATATCAGGAATGTTATTGGTATTTATATTACAAAGAAATACACAGAATTATTCATTTATGTTTCCGATATATTCATCTACTGATGAATGTCTTGGCCGTACTCGGCTAAGATATTTTGTCAAAGTCTAAACTATTTTGTCGGTAAATATTGAAGTTGATTTAATTATAATCTATTAATATAAAAATCAGTTGCCGTGCGTTAGTCTTGCAAAAACCCGAAAATGGGTCGTTCAATATGATTGTTTTTTTTTATTTGTTATGCTCAATACTGGGGTGATTTGGGGAAAAAGAAATTAGAAAAAATCCAAAAAATCGAAATTACCTACATGGTACGAAGTTCACCACCCCATCTAGCTGTAGGTATAATTTCGTTGTTCTAAACTTCAATGTTTATTCCAAAAAGTCTGAATGAATGCCCAACCTTATTTTTAGATGGAGTATGTAGATAGAGATGAAAATCTATCACTTTAGCCACAGGAGCCTCAAAATAATTATCGTATATGAACATGTTTTAAAACACTTAAATTACTAAACATTTTCCATGAGAAAACTCACAGACGTTTTTAGATAGAAAAGAGTCGCATGTATTGCACTCACGACTAACATAATATCTCATACAATGACGTACCTACGGGGTGATGACAGAGGACCAGCAGTGGGTGGGATAGAGCTAATTCCATACATTACTAAAGATATCGAAATCTAAAAAAAAAATTGGGTATCTCTGTGTCCTGTCACAGTATACATACAAATATTTGTTTGAAATAAAGTAAAGATATATTTAACAATAATAGTGAAATCGGTTCTGAAAACAGTACCAACCTAGAAACTTAAGAAAAAAATTAGAAAAAAGTTAAAAAAAAGTCCATTTCGGAGGCCTATATTTTGGATTGCTAAGCTAACGGTTAGCAAATAGGAGTATCTGACTTAGGCGCTTGTGCAAAGCAGCGTCACTAACGTGAAAGATATCACACCTGTCATCAACCTGCTTGCACGTATCTATTTGTAACAATGATCGCGTCGGCACAGCAGGAGGTAGCTTCATTGAAATGCCAAATACCAGTGTCAAATGTTCTTCACACTGAATTTGTCCTGACTAATATCGTGCAAGGTTTTTCGAGGGTAATATCAATATAAAAACACTGCTAGTCTATGCAGATATCATTCAGCGAACAGTATTCTACAGAACAGCATCTCTAAAAAAAATACCAATTGAAATGGCCGGCCTAAAGGTTAGTGATAAACGTAAATCAAGTTGTTTTGTGTCGCAATCACTTATTGCAATATCAAAGTTCTTTTGTGCTCAATATGCTTTCATTTGTACAATATGTAGATAATATGCTTTGTTAAAGAATCATTTAGTTTCTACGAGTAATTGAGATCCGCACGAGCCCCATATCAAAGTCATTGAAAATAACGTGTTTTTAAAGTTCGCAGGCGCATCAACAGCAACGACAAAAAATACTATTATACGACAAAAAAATACACTTTTTGGCTATTAATTCGGAATAAACTCACTATAGCCTGTCTCTCTACCATTCTTTTCAACCACAGATTTTTGCAACCCTCGCCCTACTATCAGCGGTGTCAGCGGAACATTTGGGCCACTTCCAGCCCACCACCGGGTACAATTCGTTCGGCGCAAACGCATACAGCTCTGCTAAGGCTTCGGCGTCAGCGTCGGCTTACACCAACAGCTATGGCGCACATATACCGATATTAAGTTATGAAAATGTGAACAACGGGGATGGAAATTATAGATACAGGTAAGGAGGAATGGACAAGTGTGTGAAGCGTAGCAGTTCGAAAACAAGGAGAAATTAAATTAAATTCTTAACACCCAATATTGTATAATAGACGACGTGTGACCAAACAAAACAAAGACATTTAGAATTTCTATACCATTTTTCAGCTACGAGACTGGCAACGGTATATCGGCGCATGAGAGCGGGGCACCACGCGCCCCCGGCCCCGAGGGGCCCGCAGTGACCGCCGAGGGAGGGTTCTCGTACCGCGCCCCCGACGGCCAGCAGGTCTCGCTTACCTACACTGCCGACGAGAACGGCTTCCACCCCACCGGCTCGCACATCCCCACGCCGCCACCCATCCCAGAAGCCATCCTCCGCTCTATCCAACTGAACAGGCAAAACCCATCATCGTAAGTTTTAGCTTAAAATTTTAAAGATCTTAATGTGTTACTGACTTCTTTAGGGAGTTGTTTAAAGTATCACTGGATTATGTCGTGTTTAGGTATAGCAATGCTATTTATAGCTAAGACCACGAGGAAGTACCTTGGCCCTTAGCTGTTATTTCCCGGTAAATAAGAACTTGGCACTTGGCAGATTTTCCTGTTATTTTTAAATACGCTATAATGCATTGCAAAAATCCATGTACATAACTTTGAACCTAATTACCATAATGAGCTAGAGCTTGAAAAGACTTCGACCATTTTAGTTTCACTATTATCAGCCATTCGGTCTCAGATATTGTGGAATTAGATTTATTGAATACAATATACTTAAAATTTTATGAAACTGCCACCGTTGTGGTTTCAGCAGCATGTTCTCATTTATTTTGTTCAATATTTTCAGCAGTGATGGTTCTTACAGCCGCCACTTCAACAATGGATACAACTACTAAGTGGCAACTGATGACAAGTGACATCGACTAACACATCAACGACTGACGGCGGCTAGGACTACGGAAGGAACTGAACTATTGCTTGCATTATTATTATTTTCATGAGCATCACTTTTTGTTAAATATTTTTATTTATTTGTATAGGTAGGTACTTACGTTGTAAATAAAGATTTAAATATGAACAAAAGTTTTCTGTTTCAATACATGACATTGACTATTGATGTTTACACATCACAAAACTATTATACTTATCACGCCTCTATTTCCCAAAGGGGTAGGCAGATGTGTAGAACGTCAAACTAAAACGCCTGTTAATATATTATATTACACAGCAGCAATCAAGTAACAGCTACTAATATTTTGACTCCAAAGGATAACAGCAGTTATTTTCAAGTAGGTACTAAGTATTTGATGTCAAGTACTTGTACTGAAGAAAGCAGCCGCTTGTAGTACCTTTATTTTTTCGATATTCCCACGACCATTTTTGTTTTCAACACATAGACCAAGTTCATAATGGACTGAACTGACCCATAATAAACACTTGACAATCAGTTTATATTGTAGATTGTGCGTGCAATCCACGAAGGCGCGCCCCACTCCGCTCCGCTCCGTACTAAAGTACAGCTTACAGTACAATAATCGCGGAGTGGGGTGCCCCTTCGTGGATTGCACAATCTATAATGCTAGTCAAAAGCAATCGTCGCGCGGATGCGATCCCGTATTCGCTCGATGTCAAAATGTGTGTCCTAATATAAGTAATCGCCGAGGATGGATGGTCGCATCGCGTATTCGGTTCATAGTCTCATTTGAGTTCAGGTCAGAAACGTGCTGAAAAAACACAAAAATTTCAAGAAGTTTACGACAGTACAGAAAATAATTTTGCATTTCTGATACTTGGAAAGAAGTGTTTGTTTGATCTGAGTAGCGACTGGAAAACGCTGCTTCCCTCTCTAGGGCGGGAATGAATTTTAAAAATAGAACTAATTTTGGTTAGGTAGTCACGAAACTTTTTACATAATTAAGAAAAATAGCGAATAGAATAAAAATAAAAAGGCTGCGGTCTTGTGAGTGTATAAACAGCCAGTTTGAATAAAAAAAAAAAACAACGGGTTGCACTCCGGGAGTGCCGGCAGAAGTGAAAACTTGAACATTAACGTTGTGCATTTTTGAATATTTTGGAATGGTTAGGGAATAATTTCGCACGAATTGCTTTATTTATCAGTATAAAAGTACTATAATTTATGTGGTTAAATACAATATTCATTAGTAGTAGTACCTAGTATATTTATTTATTTTCAAAATATAGTCTGACAAAAATAAACAATTTATTTAAATACTTTTCATGAAGTATGTTTTGACTGATTTTTTTACCCATCAATATGGGTAAAATTTTGTTTCAAACAACGAGCCTCTGTACTTCTTTTTTACTTTACCTTCCCCCCGCGACGTGATAACGCGATTGGTATCATTATGTTTGATCGAGCATTCGTACGAACTAAGTTCACGCGAAAAGTGATTAAACATTTTATTCGCGCGAATTTAGTCGGATTACGGAATAAATAATGTTCGCGCAAACTTGCGAACTTGGTCGCGTAGTCTATTAGGACGCGGGGTCACGGTTTTTATATTTCATGGAACATTTTTTATTATTTGGACCTCCTGTTGTATGGTTGTGACCGTCATAACAAAAGATTAATTCATTCATCTACCTAGCCTTTTCCCAACTATGTTAAGGTTTGCTTCCAGTCTTACCGGATGCAGCTGAATACCTGTATTTTACACGGAGCAACTGCTGCTTTTGCAATATACTAAGCCTTATGATGATACCTTTAGCCGAAAGATACGATGAGTACCTACACCCTATGTCCATAATTTTACTAAATATTAAAAGTAATTTACAGCTAGTGGCGCTGTCTCCACTTTGTTGGCAAATAAAGACGTTTAATAGCACTTAGCAAATAAATGCATTGAACTACATATTGTTATGTGCAGAATAATAATTAGCCCATATTGTCTCACTGCAGGGCAAAGGCCTCCCTTTCCTTTTTCCACTCGACTCGATCCTGAGCCAATATGGACCAATCCCTCCTATAAGCGTCAAGTTCGTCCCGCCATCTACGCTTGGGTCTTCCACGATGCCGCTAGACGCAGAAGTCATAATAATTTTATAGAATTACGAACACAAAGTCAAGTAAAAGTTTGATGGACGATCGTGAAAATGTGGGCCGACACACATACGTGAGTCCATCAATGCCTAGTTTCGGCCAAGGCTTGTATAGTACTTTTCTCAAACAATGCGCGGAAATTCAAACCAAGTAAATTATTTATAAATTCCAGAATCAATGACGAACAAAGAAAATTTTTCACGCGCCAATATGGTCATTTGTTTCTTCACAGCTCTATTTGCTAAGCTAGTTCGAAATTTAAATGAAATCTTTGATAAGTTACCTCCTTGGTTGCCATGTGGAAGTAAAAAGTAAGATCCATTTTTAAATAACAGGACAGATATGAGTTTTCATAGTAATTTATGGCCGCTAAACACGACAGATATGGATTTTCATACTAAGATTGCCGGTCTGATGCTCGCTTGTTTTTTACCAGTACAGCAATTTCAATTTATCTCGAAGAAGGTTGTCAAAATAATGTTCGAATTTCCAAGCATGTTTGAGAAAAATCATAACTTGCCGAAATGTGGGAATCTGTGTCTCCTCTCCCCCAGTCGACAAAAACGTTTTCTTATGTTTAATTTACTGAAATTCATTCCCAATCCGATTGTTAATAATAGTGACTTTGAAAATATTTTCTCACAATTTACTGTTGTTTTGAAAACCGTAATAGCCGTAGATGTTTTTAATTCCAATTTTATATAAAAAATCCTGTGCTTTCTTAGTGAAAAAAAAAATCGTTTGTTCATTCTTAAAACTTTATTTTAAAGCCCATAAAAACAAGTAACAGTTAATACTGGAATAAATAGAGATGCTTATAAAACAATAAGTTTCTGTAAGTGCTGGTTCGTTCCGTAGTCAGCCGCAGTCAGTCGTCGATGTCATTAGTAGTTGTATCCTTGGTTGTAGCGACCGTGGTTGTATGAACCCTCGCCGCTGAAAATATTTACAAAAGATTAGAAATCTTTAGTTAGATAAATAGGTTCTAAGAACAAGTTTAGATTAGTTCTTAGAACCTATTTATAGCCCAATATCATGAATGAGGAGTACATTAAAGGGGTAGTAAGTTGAAGACAGAGCTACATTTCGCGAGTTATTTTTAAGTCCTAACCTAAATAATTATATCATTGGTTACAGAGGGCATTAGGTTCCATTTGCACTGGTTCATAGTCTTGGTTTGCAACAGAAGTATATTTAGGTAATTAAAAAGAAATATGAATCATGGGAATGGAATCTTAATGTCTTTGAGATTACATTAAAATTTGTATCACAAGTAGTTATTAATATTTGAGAAAAAACTTACGAAGACGGATGCTGCCTGTTGAACTCAATGGAGCGGAGGATGGCTTCCGGGATGGGTGGCGGCGTGGGGATGTGCGAGCCGGTGGGGTGGAAACCGTTCTCATCGGCGGTGTAGGTGAGCGAGACCTGCTGGCCGTCAGGGGCGCGGTATGAGAACCCTCCCTCGGCGGTCACTGCAAGCCCCTCAGGGCCGGGGGCACGCGGGGCCCCGCTTTCGTGCGCTGATATGCCGTTGCCGGTTTCGTAGCTGTGGATATCAGAGGATGACATGAATGATATGAATATTTTCAGTGACAGTACACTTTAGTTCTTCTATTGTTAACAGGTTAACAATAACCATTGGAATTCCTTGCAAATTAAACTAAAACCGTTACCTATGAACAAAAGTAAAGATGGTTTTTTTTATGTTGTGGTAGTCACTGGTGACCAAACTGTGGTCCATAATACTGATTTTTTTTCCTTACTTGTATCTGTAAGTCCCATCACCGTTGTTCACATTCTCGTATCTCAGGATAGGGATATGTGCTCCTCCTCCATAACCACCGGTGTAAGCTGACGCCGAACCGAATGCCGCACCACCGCTGTATGCGTTTGCGCCGAACGAGTTGTACCCCGTAGAGGATTGCAAGTGACCCAGGTGACCCGCTGACACCGCGGACAGCAGGGCAAGGGTTGACACGATCTGAGGAACAATAATCATGTTTAAAGAGTGTTGATACAGGTAAGTTTTATTAAATTTAATCTTGTTTTTTTTTACCAGTAATCCGTTATTTAGAGGGATCGTAATTCAGTGTATTGTGGAAAGCTTGAAATAAAACTTAAAAACAATTGCCAAGGAAAATCACGTAGGTTATTTTTTTTTAACAAATTCGCAAATTAATTAATCTACTTACCTTTAATCCAGCCATTTCTTTGATTCAATTATTTTTCGTTGAGTTGCTATTCCGTAGGATGCTATTGCCTGAATGATATCTGCATAGACTAACAGTGTTTTTATATTGATGTTACCCTTCCAAGAACCTTGCACGATATCAGTCAGGGCGTATTCAGTTTTGTGAAGAGTTTGATACATTCGGCATTCCATTGAGGCCACCCCCCGCCGTTGCGATGATTGTACCAACGCCAAATTCAGACAATGATTTTATTTGACGTTTATGTCAGTCTCAAGGATGGTTCGATTACACATGTAATTTAGAACTTTGTGCCGAGAGAACAAGGTCACAGTTCGATTGGCTAGACAGGTAGACCTGTAATAAATGTTAGGAGGGATGCTAGACTATTTTTTGAGTAGGTATAAATACAGACATCTTGATTAAGAACATCGGAGTCTGTTTTGAATACAGTGATAGAAGACCTCGATATTCATTGGCTGTGTTCGATAAAAAATAAAGTCAAAGTTATTATCTTAAAACTTAATTATATGTAATTTGCTTACACAATATTAAGCGAAGTTTTTCAACGCGCCGACCTCAGGTTTGACCCACGCAAAAAAGAAATCTGTTTGCATTGCCTGCGAAATTTGGTTCAGGCTGTTTGGGCATAAAACGTATCTGTGTCAGCAAATAGAACGGACGGTACAGGAGAAACTGAATAAAAAAAATAAACCTACCTATGCAATCTGAGTGCCCAGTTTATTTATAACTCTTATAACTAGATGTCTGTCGACGATATCTGCTACTTAGTGCTAAGTATCAACACCTGACATTACTTAATGGCTTTAGCCGGTTCTACTCTCCCTAGGGCACAAAAAAGCGAGCATCTCACGATTCTCGTGTCAGCAGCGATCTAACCAGTCGCAGCTTGCCTTTGCAATAGGCTTTACTTAATCACAAACATCAAACGACTATGCAGAAAACTAATCTAAGATCCTCCGTCTAAATTGCAACTAAACGTACGTCTAAAGTGTATCTTACAAAATAACAGACTACTGAAGATTAGCTCAGATACTGTATAATCAGATTACATAATTAGCCGCAATCAACAATGCCTGATGCTCTCGTGGGCGCCATATTCCGCCGGATCGCGCATTTCACAAGATAAAAACATTTTAATGTGTAGTTTACGGGCATGAACGTTCTGGACCATTTAGGAAATGTTTCTACTAGCAGCGTGGAATTTGCAAAATATTCATGTATTCGGAGATCTATTCAATTACTTCATTTACTCGTACATGGACGGACGCATTACCGTGAAGTAGTAATTTGTGAAAAAATAATTGAATGAGTAATTAAAACGATGTTAACATTGTGTGTAAATATTTTGAACTTCAAGTCAAGTCAAATAATTTATTCCAGTTAGGCACATGAAAGGCATTTTTGAACGTTAAAATTTACAAAAAAAATTAAGTTGTTTCTAGTCGCCCTTCCAAAAAGGAGTTTTCTAATGGAGAAGAATGGGCAAGAAACTTCACCGTTACTCTTTTAAAATGTTTTACAATATTTTATACACATTAGAGTGAAGATGATGCACCTAGAATAAAATTACTATACCAGAATAGGTTGCATGCGCGCAGCTATTGATGGAACCACAACATATGGCGATCTCTGTTTGCAAATGAATTGGTGAACGCTCTTTCTTGTTATGACCAGACAAGAAGACATTTCTGCTTTTTCTTTTGACGTTATTCGCTTATTCCCATTTTATGAAGTCCACGGAAAATATAAGGTAGAACTAAAGTCCACATCGTCTTCTGGAAACCTGATACTATTGTAATACGATACTGCTTCAGAAGCTTAAAAGTTCAGTAAAAACTTTTGTTTGTTTAGCCCTATTTTACGGATTTTAACTAAATCCTCTTGGCTACAATTAAATTAATAAACTTTTCAAAGCTTCGATAAGTTTATAAGTACGAACTTTATTTTATAGGAGGTCGTTATTTTAGTGTCAATGACATGATAGCTAGGTTTTTCTTGCAATTTTCATATTTTCAGAAACATGTTAACCGCAAAATTCTTTAGTGCATGCAGTTTATACATTTGCACCCGCACCCCCCCACTCGCACTCAAACGCACTCTCTTGCGCCACACAGCATAGCATAGTAACAGCTGTGTCTAATTTGCGTTCGCAGTTCATTTGCCAAACAGAGTTTTAGGAAAAACAACTGTAATTCGCTACACTTAGGGTTCAGTTTGCGCTACAACTTCATATTTTTTATGACTTTTTCCACAGTACCTACTAGTCAGTCTAAAATCAACTTTATTTACACTTACATAAACTTCATGTTTGTTTAAGTGGAAAACTCGTGTTTGTTTACATGTTAGGCCAATACATTGCGAACTCAGTATGTCAGTATAGCTACTAAAGCTAAACTGACTAATCAAGCTGATTCTACGTGGCGGTTAAATAAAAAATATAATTATAATTGAATAGTAGGTAAGTTATTCAACAGTACTAGTCAGTCTAAAATCAACTTTATTTACACTTACATAAACTTCATGTTTGTTTAAGTGGAAAACTCGTGTTTGTTTACATGTTAGGCCAATACATTGCGAACTCAGTATGTCAGTATAGCTACTAAAGCTAAACTGACTAATCAAGCTGATTCTACGTGTCTAATTTGCGTTCGCAGTTCATTTGCCAAACAGAGTTTTAGGAAAAACAACTGTAATTCGCTACACTTAGGGTTCAGTTTGCGCTACAACTTCATATTTTTTATGACTTTTTCCACAGTACCTACTAGTCAGTCTAAAATCAACTTTATTTACACTTACATAAACTTCATGTTTGTTTAAGTGGAAAACTCGTGTTTGTTTACATGTTAGGCCAATACATTGCGAACTCAGTATGTCAGTATAGCTACTAAAGCTAAACTGACTAATCAAGCTGATTCTACGTGGCGGTTAAATAAAAAATATAATTATAATTGAATAGTAGGTAAGTTATTCAACAGTACTAGTCAGTCTAAAATCAACTTTATTTACACTTACATAAACTTCATGTTTGTTTAAGTGGAAAACTCGTGTTTGTTTACATGTTAGGCCAATACATTGCGAACTCAGTATGTCAGTATAGCTACTAAAGCTAAACTGACTAATCAAGCTGATTCTACGTGGCGGTTAAATAAAAAATATAATTATAATTGAATAGTAGGTAAGTTATTTTACAATAATTGGCTTTCCAAGTTCTAGCCTTTCGCGTTCCGGTTCGGGTATGGACCGCGGTTCGCCTGTTGCCGACCGTCGTCGGTCTAGTTGCTGAGGATGATGTCCTAGGTTCGTTGTCCAGGTGGGGTTAAGTAGTATTGGGTTTTTAATACCAAATTGATAACACCCGGAGTCTAGTTATGTGCCCGGTTACGGGCAATAGGCATAATATTGTGTTATGTTAATTTACTACAGTGGCGTCAGTTTACACTAGTTATAAGCAATAAAAATGTTTATTTCAATTAACATAAGTCTTGTGCGTTTTTTTACTTTGGAGTCACTTTTTAAGCAAAGAACTGCTTGTAGTAGGAGACTCCGCAATGACGTGGCATTTTCCAACAATATACGAACGTTTCAAGTTGGACCTCTTTTGGAGTTAATGATAAATTAAACTAATTATGTAATTATAGCTTGAAGACTTGTTTTTGAACCAGTAGGTAACTTAACTAAACTGTTTCAAAAAGTCATTGTCATAGGCGTTCGAACTCCAACATCAACTATTTTCAAATTGCATTCGCAAATTGCCAAAACACATTTTGACAGTTAGTTAACCTAAAACATAGAGATCAATAAATGATTGTTCCGAACACTAAGTCTAGTAAATACGTTTGTTTATACATAGATGTCGTTATTTCTATGATATTTCTGTTGATAAATTATCGAAAATTAACTTTAAAATGGGGGTCTATATTTAATATTTTTCATGTTATTCAATTGAAATTGTTTGAGTAGCTGTTGTGACCTTGCTTCACATTTTTTGCCATATCTTCGATGTTATTGGCTCAATTTGGATTCTGTTTATTATTTTAAAAATATAATCTATAATAATTATACTATACTAATTATAAAGCTGAAGAGTTTGTTTGTTTGCTTGAACGCGCTAATCTCAGGAACTACTGGTCCGATTTCTGTGTTAGGTAGCCCATTTATCGAGGAAGGCTATAGGCTATATATCATCAGTATTTTTATGGTTTTTCGGGGTATGCTGAATAATCCACAAATACTAGAATCTTTGGGATTGCTCGTTCCAAACAGTAGGCTGCGACAAGGGCCGAGAGAGAGGCTGTTTAAAATCCCGGTGGCCCGTACAAACTTGCTGAAGTTTGCACCTGTAGGGCGGGCAATAAGGATACTCAACAGCGTCTCACTGCAAGTGGATATTTTTACATGCTCATTGGCAGAATTCCAGAGGGTGACACTGAACATATTGTCCTCTGTATAACACTCTAAGGTACATTTTCCTCTGTGGTAAATTGTGACTACATTGTTGTATTGGGTTCCCACCTGTAAAAACAAATGTATGTGGTAAATAAATAAATAAAAATAAATAAATAAATCACGCTAAGACGGAGGACTCATGAAGAATGTTTCAAAATCGGGTTTTTTTTTTTGTGTTAGCCCAAAGTAACTACTTATTCCATGCGGATGAAGTCGCGGGCAGAAGCTAGTAATGTATAAAATAATCGGCAGATATCATTCCAAAATATAGTAGGTACTTATCTGTTTAAAATATTAGCAATCCAAAAAACAAGTATTTGTTTATTAATATAATATCTTTGTTCATGGTTAGTCTAGAAACTAAGTGTTAAGGTTCCCACAGACAGGCGCAACGCAAAATTGTTCTACCAGAATCGCGTCGCACCATGCGACGCGATTCTGGTAGAACAATTTTCATGAAGTTTTCATAGAAATTGTTCTACAAGTCTTGCGTCGCACTGTCACGTCGCGCCTGTCTGCGGGACCCTTTAAGGTTTAGATTTCAATATCTACGACGCTCGCTGAATTATACCAATAATTTCCATTCACTAGTACTTGCAATTACATCGCAATGCATTTTCCAAATTGCATGCTCATCCCGGAATATCATTAGCCGTAATAGGTACCTAGTAAACCAGCATTTAACTGACAATTCGTAATAGTTTGAAAGCTACGAGTTTATTTAACATAGCCAGTTTAGGAGTAATAATTATATTTAATATCTTAGCTTCCAACCTTCCAACATTAAGTATGGCATTTATGATATAATTGAGGTGAAATATAACTGTACTAAACTTGTACATTGGGTTGAAAGCAAGACATTTATAGCTCTACAGTGAGTGGCCTCATGTTCAACTAAGGTATTTGCTTATGCAAACGAACTTTAATCTAATTACGTTCTAATACATTAATAACACGGCACATTTACAGAAACTATTTCAGTGTTTAGCAGGATTATGTTCATGCGGTAAATTCCTGTCTTACAAAGGAATATTGTGTTAGGCTGCCACAAGACGGACTGCATTTCGACAGGACTGTGCAGTCGGTTGGCAGTTTCGTTGCAAAAAAATACAATAGACGAGCCGAACGCAAAGTCAACGCAAAGTCGCGTTGATAACACTTCGTGTCCGAGTTCGCAACAGGTCAATCGTCGTCCTGAGGATGCCTCGTTGAGAGGCGAAACACGTGTCGATTTCTTACAGGGTTCTCTAACTCTTTAAGAACGGTTAAGCGGATTAAGTTACTAGATATACATCGTCTATTGTATTTTATGATGGATTTCCGCAAGGTCACGCCTGAGTCAATTAACTAGTTTCGTTGCAGTTATGCATCGAAAATAATATGCTCACAAGCATTCAAACTGCAATTTTGCAGCTGGCGTGCAGTTCAAATGCTGTCCGTCTGTTTAGACCCTTACCCAGTAACTGGGTTTGTGATGGTCAGATAGGCAGTCGCCCCATGTAAAATGCCCAGCTGCATCCGGTTAGACTGGAAGCCCACTCCAATATAGATGGGAAAAGGTTTGGTATGCTGATTGATGTTCATGCTTTAAATTGCAATGGCGTGACAATCAATCAATATTTATTTTGACTTGTTGATAGAGCTTTAGCGATATTTTTTTTGATGTGTAATTTCTTTCCTCTCGCTTTCCTGCAAACCATAGAATATACTACTCTGCAATCTGTGGGAGTGATTTCGTGAAATGGGACGGAAGTGTGTAACAGAAAAGTCGGGGAAGCGCGCTATTTGGTGCTCGGGTCGTGTTGGCCGTTAGATGGTACCAACCAATCTATTTGCCGACAGGTTGTAAACAGAATGATGGTGATGATGATGATGATGACGATGATGATGACGATGATGATGACGATGACGATTACGGTGACAGTGATGGTGACGGTGATAGTGGTGATGATGGCGATGATGAATATTGTTTATATCATATATTTGTCAGCCAAGATGTCAGATGTTACACATCATATACGACAACTGTAAGTCGAATTCTTAAAAAAAAAATTGAGATAGTATGAACCCTTGTATTGTGATAAATCATGAATGAATCACCACTTTCTGAAGTGTCCTAAGGGCTCGTTCACTTGCACTAAAGAAGACCTAAAGAACGCCACTGATGGTCAACCAACGTGACCAACTACTGGGCTCAAACAATATAAAAACGAATTGTATTGATTTTATGTACGAATTTAATTGTTTTGATTTTATGTATTTTACTTTCTCTCTACTCTTACACACGGTGTCTACATCTCTTGTACCCCCGTCCTATCGCAGGTATGCTGGAAGAGATTTCTTTAGAAATAAGCATCACCTTTGTACGTATTTTTCTGTTCTTTTCTTCTTGTCTGTTGTTAAATGTGTGTACATAAATGGTTAAATAAATAAATAAAACAACACTATGGACACGAAAAGATGAAATAGATCACAATTATCATTAACTGCTATCTATCATAAACCCGCGGTTTCACCCGCGTAAGTCTCGATCCGGTGGGAATATCGGAATAAAAAGTATCCTATAGCCTAATCCAGATCATGGTCTACCCTTGTGTCAAATTTTATCCAAATCCGTTCAGCCGTTTTCGCGTGAAAGCGTAATAAACAAACAAAAAACTCACTTTCGCATTTATAATATTAGTTAAGATATCCATTTTATATAATTTACTACCACTATAACGTACATTACATAACTATAAGCAGCTACGTATATATAAGCAAGAAGGTACTTACTGTAACTAACAGTTTCAGCGCTATTCATCAAAATGTCTATTGATTTCATGATACATATCTACTTGTTGAGTGAAGGGTGAGTTCGTCACAATACTCCATGGGGTAGGATTTGAACCCTTGACCTTTGACAACTTCCCCAGCTGCTGCGGTACTATTGCGAGTTGTCATAACATCGATTATACACATATTTCTTTAAATAAATAAATTCTTGAAATTCATAAATCGTTTTTTTTTAAATGATAGATTATAAATTTATAATTGAGACACGAAAATTGACTTTGTTTTATACTAAAATCTAGCTAAAAACTAGCTGCGTCCCACAGTTTCTTATGTATTGAGCTTCCTACAGAAACCGAGCATTTTTTCGGATTTCATCTAAGTAGGGTAGGGCGGGGCTAGTTGAGCATAGGGGTAAGTTGGGCAATTGATATATCTCAGAAACTATACACAGTACGCTAACGCATCAAATAGTGGAAAGAAGGGGTTGCGGGACGAGAACTCATCGCGCGACCGCCGGTGACCACTTGTCGATCGAGTGAAGTACACGCGCGCTTTGTTTATTTAACGACGAAAAAGTAAAAAAATTGTGAATGGGAATATTTCTTCTGTACGAGTCAAACTAGTCAGTGTTAAACTATCATAAATTTAGTATATTTTTGATATGTACAAAGGTGTTGGATATAATTCTAACAGGTTTTTCATAACCTCACTTTTGTTAAAAAAAATCGGCTTGGGGTTAATTGAGCAATAGCAACAATTGCTGTAAAAATAGAATTAACAAAAGGTTAGTTGCTCAACTAACCCCTTGTTGATTCTATTTTTATAAAAATAAAGTCACTAAATAAAAGACGATATCTAAAAAGCTAATAGACTATAAACTAAAAAGCTGATTATAAAATAGACATTTTAATTCATGTCTAGTAAAAAATGAAACATTGGTTTGGCTAGAATTTCTAACTGCTCAATTTGCCCCATACACCTGCTCAACTTACCTCACCTATGGGGTACGTTGAGCATCTCTGACTTTCTTCACTTAAACGGCGGTAGCTCTTAAATGCAATTTGATAGAAATAAATTACTATGGACATTTTTGGAAAGGGATAAAATACTGACCCACCAGTATGCATAACAAGCCATAAAGGCTTAAGGTTAAGGAGCTATGACCGATCAAGTGAAAAATTGCACAACTAGCCCCGCTCTACCCTACTAAAGTTATTCGCCAAAAAATATGTCTTACAAAATAAACGAAAACAAAAACATCTTCATTCGAACTCCAACAAAAATTGACTAAGTCCGAACACAACACGGAACGAAACTTTGAAACCCAAAGTGCATTTAGCAGAACTAAACGGATGGTACCGTCCCGAAGTTTTTCCGAAACTCCTTAAGTCTAGAATATTCTACAATGTTTGCTTTCTCTCGGAAACAATTACTTTGTAGGTAATATTAACATGTAAGAAATCAGCAAAACAATGAAGAAAGAAAAAGAAAAAACAAAGGAGGGGAAAGAAGAAAACTTAGAAAAACTAAAACATATTCACATAAACATACGTTTATTCATACTGTCACGCTGCAAAATGACATCTTAGGCGACATCTAGCGGTAACACCTTGAAGCTCCAGAGTGTATCAATAATGCAGATATATGGCGTTGTGGTTGGTTTAATAATTAAATTTATGTTGCTCGAGCTTTCCACATTTATTGACATACTTATGTTAATCAACAACATTTTATAGTCATGCAGGGTTTGATAAACAATAAATAAATAAATCATAGATTAGCAAAAGTGGACAGTCACTGACGATTCTGTTTAGTCTGTGGTTAGATACTTCTCGAAGCTTCCAAAACAATAGCGTTCTTTGATACGGCGTCTGCGACGACGTTTGATCCTCGGATCCTGGTGAAGCTACGCGATGATGGTGATTGAACAGGTATGTTATTGGACGGGCACCGGTTCAGTGATGATCGTCTGATGTGTCCGATCAATAATCTAATTGGAATATATCTGTGTCGTTGTTTCAGTTGTAGCTGAACCTGTCTGGCTTTTTAGGCTAGCCTGAAACTGATACGAACGTGTGGAGACGTGATGCTCCTGGTGCTATTCCGTGGTCTCGTGAATTTGCCGAGTCCCGACTACTGTTGGGCCGTGTGACGGTTTGACCACGAGAGGTTGGCAGTTAAGAGGTTTGACCCAGCGAGTTCGAGTGGGCAGTGTGGTCGTCTTTCTATTGGAAGGCCTTACACCTATCTGGTTCCTCGTGCAGGAAAGTCTCGCCGCATCCAGGTACGATTCTGCATCATCATCCTTACGGTCGACCCGTAGACCACGCGTTCGTGGGAACACAGAGTTTTCTCTGTTGTTCCATGCCAAGGGTCTTCATTCCACAAACAAACTGAGTGAGAGGTTAATTCAGAAACTGAGAGGGAGCTATAAACTGAAGTCATACTACTACCTAACATTTAATTGTAGTAGAACCTTAGAGAGAGAATATACATGTGACCATTTTGATAAGGTCTCTTCAGAATATTAGTTTATAAGACCAGTTGTTATAAAGTCAATGTGTTTGGTTGTGTCTCTGGGTGCTTTGCCCCAAGTGTTATATTTCTTACAGGAGCACAACCATATAGGTCATTACATACGATTGAGCTAAAGATTATTAAACGTTCATCTCACGGATCCTAACAAGCGACCTTGAGCTTATAATTATAGTCTCATGTTTGTACCTCCTCTGACATGCATTGTTACGGAGACAGAGCGTGTCAGGGCAGGTACCATCTTAATTAAGGTTGGGAAGGTTATTATAGTTTAGTGGCTTGCCACAATTGTGTGTACCTTGTTGATAATACAATAAACTTTGTAATGTGTAAAAGGTAATTGTTTAATTGTTTCTTTCCCAATACCTGATAAATTAACTTTAGCACGGCACCCCCTTTTCGCCGGGTTACAGTTGGCGCCCAACGTGGGGCTCGAACCCACGACCCTGAGATTAAGAGTCTCATGCTCTACCGACTGAGCTAGCCGGGCCAGACACACCGAAGGTTAAGTTTGAGGTATTTTTGGCCGGGAATGTACCGTGACGTAGTTGAGTTCATTAAGGGTTGTAGTGATTGTTCGGCTTACAAACATAAGACTACCCCAACACCGGGCCTCATGGGTCAGCCTAAACAATGTTATAGACCGTTTCAAGCTGTATCTATAGATTTAGTCGGTCCGCTTCCAAAATCACGCTCGGGTTTCGTTCATTTACTCGTAGTAGCTTGCTGTTTTTCAAAATACACGTTATTGTTTCCACTACGCCGTGCAACTAGTGCTCTAGTAGCTAAAAACTTTGAGAATTATGTTCTTCTCGCTCACGGGATTCCTGAAACCGTAATTACCGATAATGGGGTTCAATTCACGGGATCAGAATTTCGTAGCCTACTAAAGAAGTATAACATACCTCGAGTTCATTATGGGCCTAGGTACGCACCACAGGTTAACATGGTAGAAAGGTACAATAAAACGGTAATGACAGCAGTTTCGGCTTATGTAAAAGAAGACCATAGGACATGGGATCTAAATTTGACAAAAATACAGTTTGCTCTAAATAGTGCAGTGAATGAAACTACAGGATTTACCCCATTTTTTTTGGTCCATGCCCGTGAACCCATTATAAATGGCACGTTTTATAGGGACACAGACGACTGCGAATATGAAGTAGCTATGCCTCGTGAAGAGTACGCAGGCGAATTAGGAGTCCTTAGACAAATTTTCGAAAAGGTACGTTCTAATATAGTCAAGGCTCATGCTACAAACGCGAAATACTACAACTTACGTAGGCACCACGTCACTTTACGCGAAGGTCAGCTGGTTTGGCGTAAAACTTACATCCAAAGTGACGCGGATAAGTATAAAGCATCTAAGTTGGCACCTAAATACCAGCAGTGCATAGTAGGTAAAGTGCTTTCGCCCTTAGTTTATGAGCTTGTAGGGTTAAATGGTAAACCATTAGGCAGTTGGCACATAAAGGATATTAAAATTTACTAAAGTGGTCCAATGTTGCCCAACAATTATTTTTTAAATTTCACAGTCGTCTGGAGTGCCTATTGGCATATAGATATTTTTTTTTTACATTTCTTCCGGTTAATATAGCTCTGTCTATATTATGTTATGGAGCGGTTAGTAACTCCTAAAATAGGCCTTTACTAAGTTTTGTCTTTACCGAGATAGCGTAGCTTCGGTGAGATATGTTATGGAGCGGTTAGTAACTCCTAAAATAGGCCTTTACTAAGTTTTGTCTTTACCGAGATAGCATTGTTGCTTCGGTAAGATATTTGTTATGGAGCGGATAGTAACTCCTAAAATAAGCCTACACTAAGTTTATTTCTCACCCAGATAGCATTGTTGCATCGGTGGGATTTTTTTGTATTTGATAACACAAGTTGTTTATCAGATTTGAAGTTCGCTTCGTTTAGATAGCACTAGTTGCTTATCGCGTTTAGAGCGGCCGGTGACTCTTAAAATAAGCCTTATTCACCAAAGTTTTTCCCGAAGGTTTACTTCTGGGAAAGTTGAATACGTCCTACCTGGTGAGTTGTATGGACAATTATTGTTCAATTTATTATGTTTCAGCTCGCTGAACATATTCTCCAGGAGGATCGTTAAGTTTTTGTAAACAATGCAGAGTTCCACTGGTATACAGACGGAATTCGGGAGTATGTAAGATGTGACTACCTGCGGTATGGATGCAGGGAGCTACTGATTGAAAGAGAGGTAAGTTTAGGGATGTATGAAAGATTGGGGGGGTATGCCCGGATAGTAGGAGGTTCGTAGGTAGAATATGTTTCCTGGCAGTTTGGTTTAATTTTGGTTCGATTCTTCACTAAAGGAAAGGCATAGAGAATAAACATTTATTTATTTATCTATTTTTTTTGCTCATCAACTTCTAAACCATCAGTTTAGAAGTATTTTAGTACTCTTTCCACTCGAGTTAATCTTGAGAATTTATAGATACATTTTTTTTTTCTCGTGTTTTAACACCGAGGGCGGTGTGCGGTTTTTCGCATAGCGAAAACCTTTTTTGTGGGAAGAGGGGCATTGTCACGCTGCAAAATGACATCTTAGGCGACATCTAGCGGTAACACCTTGAAGCTCCAGAGTGTATCAATAATGCAGATATATGGCGTTGTGGTTGGTTTAATAATTAAATTTATGTTGCTCGAGCTTTCCACATTTATTGACATACTTATGTTAATCAACAACATTTTATAGTCATGCAGGGTTTGATAAACAATAAATAAATAAATCATAGATTAGCAAAAGTGGACAGTCACTGACGATTCTGTTTAGTCTGTGGTTAGATACTTCTCGAAGCTTCCAAAACAATAGCGTTCTTTGATACGGCGTCTGCGACGACGTTTGATCCTCGGATCCTGGTGAAGCTACGCGATGATGGTGATTGAACAGGTATGTTATTGGACGGGCACCGGTTCAGTGATGATCGTCTGATGTGTCCGATCAATAATCTAATTGGAATATATCTGTGTCGTTGTTTCAGTTGTAGCTGAACCTGTCTGGCTTTTTAGGCTAGCCTGAAACTGATACGAACGTGTGGAGACGTGATGCTCCTGGTGCTATTCCGTGGTCTCGTGAATTTGCCGAGTCCCGACTACTGTTGGGCCGTGTGACGGTTTGACCACGAGAGGTTGGCAGTTAAGAGGTTTGACCCAGCGAGTTCGAGTGGGCAGTGTGGTCGTCTTTCTATTGGAAGGCCTTACACCTATCTGGTTCCTCGTGCAGGAAAGTCTCGCCGCATCCAGGTACGATTCTGCATCATCATCCTTACGGTCGACCCGTAGACCACGCGTTCGTGGGAACACAGAGTTTTCTCTGTTGTTCCATGCCAAGGGTCTTCATTCCACAAACAAACTGAGTGAGAGGTTAATTCAGAAACTGAGAGGGAGCTATAAACTGAAGTCATACTACTACCTAACATTTAATTGTAGTAGAACCTTAGAGAGAGAATATACATGTGACCATTTTGATAAGGTCTCTTCAGAATATTAGTTTATAAGACCAGTTGTTATAAAGTCAATGTGTTTGGTTGTGTCTCTGGGTGCTTTGCCCCAAGTGTTATATTTCTTACAGGAGCACAACCATATAGGTCATTACATACGATTGAGCTAAAGATTATTAAACGTTCATCTCACGGATCCTAACAAGCGACCTTGAGCTTATAATTATAGTCTCATGTTTGTACCTCCTCTGACATGCATTGTTACGGAGACAGAGCGTGTCAGGGCAGGTACCATCTTAATTAAGGTTGGGAAGGTTATTATAGTTTAGTGGCTTGCCACAATTGTGTGTACCTTGTTGATAATACAATAAACTTTGTAATGTGTAAAAGGTAATTGTTTAATTGTTTCTTTCCCAATACCTGATAAATTAACTTTAGCACGGCACCCCCTTTTCGCCGGGTTACAATACACCATGCCTATTTACATTGAAAGACTACAATTATTTACTAAATAAATAAACAGTGCGAGATTCGTCGTGGTATCACAGTCCTCCCCAGTTCAAGCGGTCATTTTCGTCGGATCAATGCCTCATTAGCTAAAATTGCTTTGAAATCGCAAGCGAACGCACTACATGATTGCGGTCAGTTGGACAACCCTTCTAAAGGCGACCTTTAACATTCCTTTTGCTTGTTTACACCTGTTCCTTTGAGTATGTTCAATAGGAACCGTGGTTTTATACTCGTGAACCTTCATTTGTTTGTCATCGTTTGTGACCTTCGAATAGCCACAGTATTGGTATTCTTATCACACAATTCCCATACACGATCCAGCCTATTCCCAGCTAGCAGCTTGAAATTGTCTTCCCATACAACGAAACGCTGTAAAATATTCAGAACAGAAGCCATATTCCGTCCACAATCCAATACATATCCATTTCAGTCCATCTATTCCAGTTTGGTGCCATTCTGCTTCTACGATTCCACAGCACTGTTTCTCTAAACTACTGTTTACGGTAAGTCCCTGTGTGTTTGCTTGCGAGTTCTAAGCGATTAACTAAGTGAGTATAGAGTGAGATCAGTAGTGGTAGCCGTTTCCACTGCCGCCGCTGCCTGAACCGGATCCGCCGGAGCCGGAACTGCCGCCGCCGCCGTTGTAGGAGCCCTCGCTGAAATAAAAGAAAAATATAATTAGTCTGTGCGGTTGTTAATCCACGTGCATTTTTTTCCGTAGGTACCTAAGTGGCGGTATGGAAAGATTTTGCCTGTAGAGTATCAATTTCGTTTTCGAAATTGAAGAAGAACGAGAACTGTTAGAAACGTTTTAAAAACGTTATTTTACATAACGTTTCCGTGCCCGACGACTCTCATGCAGTTTAACAGGTTTATAAAAAGTATACAAGTGTTTGGACCAAAATAAATGAATTATTATTTTATTAATTTAAACAGAAAACTGTCATAAACTTTGTGAAATAACAATGACGTAAATACTAGTATGATCTTAAAAAAATTCTCTTTGGACTTTTGAATCTTCCTGTTTTAAGATAAACTTAAATAAGTCTTTTGATCATAACATGCGGATTAATGTAAAATCACTTCTACTAGTAGGTAAACACCTGTTTGTAAGGCAACGTTTTTCTTGCCGTGAAAAACTACGGGTTATTCGCGGCGTGTAGAAAACATCTTCAGTGTTATCTGGATCACTATGGAAGCTTGTTGAGAGACACGTTTTTTCTACGGCGCGGTTTTTATACACCGTACCGAAAAAAAGAAACTGTACTTTGGTGTAATAAGTTAGCCAATTGTTTATTTTTTTCAATGTCAGTCTCAGTACACTCAGAACTGCGATTCGTACCATTTTATTTCACTTTTGAGACGCAACTTTCGAGTCCAGTGAAGTTTTATAGCCCTTGACAAAGTTTTAGAAGTCCGAAGCTCTTTGTAACTTTTACAGTCACTCTTATTAGATAACTTAGTATTTAAAAATAAAGGACTTTCCTTGTTTTATTCTCCTCCTATAAAAAGACGACTCAGAAATTATTTTTTTGTGTCCTTGGTTGAGAAATACGTATTTAATTAATTCTTTTTCTTATCAAAATAAGTTGCAGCAATATACATAATAAAAAATAGTTTTATGTTCTTTAGCGCAAAGCTAACACGTGGAACCATAATACTCATAACAGCCATCCCTATACAAGCCATTAAACTAACAAAACAAGATTAATTTATGCTACTTACGATCCGGGGTTACGCTTGTTGAACTCAATGGAGCGGAGGATTTCTTCGGGGATGGGAGGAGGGGTGGGTAGGTGGGGACCCACGGGGTGGAAGCCGTTCTCGTCGGCGGTGTAGGTAAGCGAGATCTGCTGGCCGTCGGGGGTCTTGAACGAGAAGCCACCTTCAGCAGTCACGGCGGGACCTTCGGGACCCTGCGCACTAGGGGATCCGCTCTCGTGTGCTGATATGCCGTTGCCGGTTTCGTAACTGAAAAGAGAAGGTAAAAAGATTTAGGTTCACGTTGGTTGTATTTATGATTATTTCTGGTAGAATTTGTCGATGGGTTTACTATTTATTATGTTGAATGCCAGAGTGATGCCTCGAGGCGTTGCTATAATTTACGATTCTTTGTTATCGGCCAGATAAATGGTTTAACTTTCTCCACTAAGATTTATGTGAAGTTAAATACTACTAATATAACGAATTGAACTAGCACGTTTAAAAGCAGTATTCAAAATCTCACTCAAAATGGTAAGTTCCATCGCCATTGTTGACATTCTCAAACTTGGTGATGGGTATTTGATTGCCGCCGCCGCTTCCGCCGCCAAAAGATCCGCCGGATCCGCCTGATCCTCCAAATCCGCCTCCGGCGCCACCACCCGCTCCACCACCACCGGCGCCAAATCCGCCGCCTGCGCCACCACCGCCGCCATTACCGGCGCCTCCGCCAAACCCACCACCAGGCCGCGGGGGAAGGTACTGAGGCTCTAGACGACCACATGATCCGATCGCTACCAGCGCCATGGAGAAGATCAACTGAAAATAAAAGAATAATTCGTTATCAAGTTGAGGAAAATCGTAGAAAAAAGTGCACAGAATTTATCAAGCTAATTTCTTCGAAGGCAATGTAAATTAAGAATTAAGTTGGAAAGCTTTCTACAAAAAATTCTAGGTTGGAATAAAATTAATAAATACGAATGGAAATAAGTTTGAGCAAAAATTACAGAGGGTATTTTCAGGACCATTTTAGGTAATCCAGAACAAAACCATTATTTGTAATGTTTGGCGTCACAGAAAAAAGTATTTATTCACGATTGACTCCGTTGTTGAATTGATTCAGGATTGAATCCGTTGTTGAATTTATCCGGGATTTTAACATCGTTGTTTAAAAAAAACACTGCAAGCAGGAGCACCGTATCTTCATGGACTTACCAGTGAAGTAGTCATGTCTGCTGTTTTTAATTATTTTGTACAAGTGAACAGGCGCTCTTTGCTGTTCAGCTGTTTGCTGAATACTGTTACCGAGGATGTGCCTCGTTTTATATTGCTCCGGTTTGCCCTTTCTCGGTTGC
Source organism: Conistra vaccinii (assembly GCA_948150665.1). Classification (NCBI taxonomy): domain Eukaryota; kingdom Metazoa; phylum Arthropoda; class Insecta; order Lepidoptera; family Noctuidae; genus Conistra; species Conistra vaccinii. The sequence goes on along the minus strand of OX411323.1, from coordinate 8,344,072 downwards.
TTCACCTTGTGCGTGCTCCGCCGATATCGCGAGTGCATCCGCGCCTCGTTGCCCCACGCCTCAAGCTCACAAACATTTAGCTATCCTGGAATTCCCTTTACGGATGTATTCCTTAACAAAAGCCAAAGCCTTTCAATTTCCCCTAAGGTGGTTCCCATGATCGAATCGCTCCTCCACGTGTTTAAATGGGTCATTATATGTGCTAACTCGTTGCAGCACACACTACTTCTCACTTGCGAAAGCTTACAACTTCATGATTAAGTTGCGTTAGCTATTTCCATTAAGATTTTCTTAATGGTGCATATTGGACTAATACGAATATGATGTGTGAGTGTTCTAAGTTTGTTGAAGTTTGATCGACTACATAATATGCTAACATGGGAAAATATTTACGCCACCATGAGACGCTTGTAAAATATTAAAACAGAGGCTTGATCCACAATAGTCAAACATATAAATGTTTTTAGTTGTATATCTGTGTGCTTAGATCTAGTTTCTAGTTAAACTTGACTGCCATGCAAACAAACATTTGTTACATTCCTTTGGATGAAGTTAACTTTTGCAATAAGGACTGCAATGCAAACGCAAAGTTAACGCCTTATCTGAACTCTATAAAAGTTGGATAATTAATCCAGAAGCTTTTTACTTTCCACTTCATTATGTTATGTATCTTTATTCTTTTCATCTAAGCTTTTCTTTCGTGTCTATTAGTTATTTACATTATAATTCCTAGCATATTTAAATAAAACATAGGTACCTACCAACTTTTCAATATTGTGTTTCTACTAACTTCAGGAATAGGTACATAGTTATTTAAGTGAATTTCAGATAACTGCTGCCTGCCTATAACACCGGCTGTGCTGTCTCCTGAAAAGTAAAAAATAAAATAAATAACATTAATTTACTTTTTCAGGAACCAGCACATGAAAGGTCTCAAAAGACTAAGGAAAGTATGAAATGACTGAAGAGAATTGAATTTTTTGTCTTATAGGACCAAAGTGAACACAGGCAAAAAAGGTTAGCTTTAAAATAATAGCTTTAATCTCAATCTTAAGTCTCACCATGTTTAGCCTAGCGAACATTACCGCCATACCTTGATTCCCATTTCCCAATAAACGAAAGTAGGTGTGCCTATTCATTGTTGGTTTTGCCGATGGGAACTTTCAATTTCAAACTAGTGGGTGGTAAAACGTTGGTTTTGTGTAAATGTCACATAGCATTGAAGTTCGAGTCCGTGACCGTAGTGCGCCTGCGCTCCTCTCGCGTCAACGACTATTACTTGAAAATGATCTTGTTCCGATCCTGCGCCGGAGTCGGTACCTTCTTGCGAAATAATAGTCTTTTTAGTATAGAACGGATAATAATGGACAAGTATTCTTTTTATTTGTGCTTTTGTAGTTTTGTTAGGTGCGTTTTATTATGTAATAATAATAATATTGGGTAGATACAGGTTTTTAGCGTTGGTATTTCTTTTTGCGCGAAGAATAACCATATTAATTTTCAAATTAATGTTTAAAATTACCATTTTTTTAAATATTTTTTTGGTTTTAAAAATCACTACCTGCCTACGAGGAAAAATGGCTTGAAAACTGTAGAGCATCAGAAATCTACAACTCACAAAATCAGGACAGTGATTTTGCACAAATACACAGACATGTTTCTATAAATTTTAATTGATATCATCAATTTTAATTGAAAACGTGTAAAACCCAAGTAGCCATACTGTATTATAGATATTAAACGCTGTGCTGTCCAGATTTTAATTGGTAATTAGTTACAAGCTCGCGAGGGGACGGCTGGTGTAAACGAAGCTAAGCATGATGGATGACGATGAGACTTTTAGCTTATTAATTAACGTGACATATACGAACGACCTATAAAACATCTAGTTGACTCCACTTGCATAAGGTAAACAGAACATTCTTAAAGTTCATACGTTTACTTAGCACGTCTACGATGTGAAGCGGATTAAATTGAAAGAGTCGAAACACCCACTCTGTTGAAGAACGTTTTCGGAAGCCCCGAATTTAAACCGGTTGATTTAATATTTACAGAAAGAGACAGAGAAAATAAGGATAAAAATAAAACCGAATACAAAGCAAAACTAATAGCTACGTGGTGTTCCCAAGCGGTCACCCATCCAAGTACTGACCGCGCCCGATGTTGCTTTAACTTCGATGCAACATGGTATGGACGTTAATGACTACAAGGCTAAATTAGTTGCCCAGTATCTAAGAACTGTAGGTTGCCATGATATGTCATGTTGTTGCGAAGGATGATGTGACGTGAGAAAAGTGTTTTGTAGGATGTGGAGGGCAAAATAAAAGTGGAGTAAACCAAATAAATTATGGATGGAGTGTGTGAAATGTATGAATAGAAAGGTATGATTATAAAAATTACGGTTATTAGTGATGTTTAACAGAAACAGGGAAGAAGAAAACATGTTGCTTCGACCTCAAATAAATGAGGATTAGGGCAGAAGGATTATGATATACAATTACTGGGAAGCATTTATATTAATAATCATAATTTTAAATAAAGGAAGTTCATTACCACACTGTGTTATGGTACCCATACCCACGCTCGCAGGTATTAGGCGCAAATAAACTTAGGTTACTATTTTATTTTTGTATTAAGACCTTATAATTAAGCTAGAAAATATTTACTTCTTCTTAGCGTGCCGATGGTAATCTAAATAGACTCGGCCCAAAATTCGGCTACCAGTTCCTGTAACGCGCAGCTGACAAGACACGCAGGACACGATCCATCGTTTGTAGAACAGCACCACATTTACACATGAATATTACTATGAATCTCCACCTGAAAAGATTGTTGGCCGAAGCAAGGAAAATCTTTTCAGGTGAACAGACTCCGGACCCAAGGGTCCGGAGTCTGTTTAAGGACTTACAGGTTACCCAAGGCAACTCATGTCCAGGTGGAAGATTTTCAACCGGTGGAACGAATGCTTTGGGTAAAGGAAACACTGTCTCACCACAAATTCAATCTCTCTTTTGGTCGTTCGCCAGTGAGGGGGATGACACACTTTAAAAAACTGTTAATATTTAAATGTTTGTTCTAAACCCCCAGGTGGTGATTCACCTATTGCATCACCTGTAAATGGCCGCCTCTAATATCTACGAGATAATAAGATCGGCCTCGATCACAGCTAGCATTTGACATGATCTGTATTATAAGAATATTACCAAGATTACCTACGGTCGACTGTCATCATCACAAAGTGGAAACACCTACTGAGTTTATAGCAAAGATGTTAAAAAAAATATTACGGAAATTCATGTCATACCAAAATGTTATTGCGGTAAAGACGACGTCAAAAAGGTGAGAAATTAAAATAAAAACTAAATCTTAACGGTTTTCAGACAGTACCTATGTATGTTCAGACTATATTTGGTGGCCACAAGTAACCTGGTCCTGAAATAAAAACTTTTAAACAACAGACTTCTAAAAAAGACACTACAAAGTCAAAAATAACTTTAAATTCGGAAGTCGGTGTATTTAGTTAAGAAAATTCGCTTTTTGCCACTGACTTTCGAAATTAAAGTTATTTTTGACTAGGTATATAGTGTCTTTTTTGGAAGTCGGTTGTATATGATTGTAAAAATTGTTTAATTATTTTTCACTTCTTAGTTGTGAAATACACTACCTGCTATGTAAATAACACTGACAGGAACTTATCATTATATCTCCCATAGGAAAAGTGGCAAAAACACCTATTAATGAAGCTAACTCAAAAACTATCCAAGCTAAGTTAATAAAATTTATATGGGACCACCTTGTAGTATGATCTACCAAAAAAAAAGAATCAACAACATCAATTCAAAATTGGCGGAGTGATTGTGTAACAAACATATAAAAAAAAAACAACGTACAGTTGAATTGAGAACCTCCTCCTTTTTTAACTCGGTTAAAAACAGATGTAGGTAACTCATGTAACCTGTCTACGACTGCAGTACTTATCTTCATACAAAAGTCTGTGAATACAGAAACAAGAGAGAGTACAAGATATCAAGGATAGCCTCCTGAATTATTATATATCCCAGAAGAGCAAGAACTGAAACAACACAAACCAAAATGAAATACTCTTTAAGATAAAATCTTCATTGGAACCGATAGAACATAAAATATTAGGTTCATCATTACATCTTATCGCAGTTCAATATATCATGGCAAAGAGTCTGAAATATCTGAGGTGAGCGGGTTGAGGCATCGCCCGCGGCTGCTGAGTATTTGTGCACTTTAAATGTAATGCCTGATGAGAAATATCAATCGATAAATCTAAGTATATGAGTGCTAAATGTCTAAATAATAATCAATAAGATTAAGTACCTAAAAACAACAAAAAAGGAACATTTTGATGTTCACTAGCTTGTTTATTATGTAGATAGTGCCTGTAGGCTGAGGAAGAATATCAAAGTGTCTTCCTTTTCTTTGACAGCAGTTAGGTTCTATAATTTCCGCCACGAGTGCGGCAATATCCCTTAAATAATTAATTGTAAAAACGAATAAAGTAGTGCAACCATAGATGACAGACAAGATTCAATGACTGCAGATGATAATAAAAATAAAGAGACAAGACAATCGGGTAACCAGAGACTTGCGCCGCTCGGCTCGATGAGAAGCGCTCCGAGAATGCAATCAACGCTGCAGACTACACTCCAATTGGATTTCAAATAATAATTTCTTCTAGACATGAACTAGTAAAATCTAGATTTAACCCGAAGTGGTCTGTAAAAACTGCAATTTTGTGAGAATAACATAGTGTTAGCAGACGATGTAAAGACTTCTTAGGACGTTAAACGTTATGATTATGATTCGACGTCTGTGGCTGGGAACGTTATTGTAATTTCGTAACATTGTGACTCTGCAGCTTCCTTTAGGGGTGAAGTCACAATGAAGCTTTGATTGGCAAAAACATAGCTGCTTCCAGACAATGGGAGTTCTGACTCTCAGTATCACATAATCGCTTGCTTCTAATTAACAGATATCAAATGATTTTTAATTACTTAGGCGAACGGTAACAAAAAGCGTGATTTTAGAATCAACATTAATTAATGCGCATGTACTGTATATGCCGATTTAAAATATATTTGTAATACCTATAAATAGACTAACAGAGATGTTGTGTAATGGTCCTGAATACTTTGACGTTATAGGCTGTATGAGTCACCCTTCAATATAATAGCTTGACCTTTTCAAGTTCTTTTTAATAAATTGGTTATCGATCACAGACAAAGTATGTACGATGTCCGTTGTCAACAAACTACGGTCAAGTGTAAAAGTTTGCAGGTTCGCGAGTAGGTTGCAGGTACGTTTACTGCAACACTTCGACAAATTCTATAGCTTTTAGATATATTTATGAACCCCTTTCCAATAATGTGAGATACTTCACCGTGGGTGGTCTCGACTTTATAAAAAATCCAAGAATTCCTATCTACCTACTGCTTAGGTACCTCTGGGAAATTAAAATATTCATTGAGCTTTTACATTCGAACTAAAAGTTTTATGAATGGGAAACAAAAGAAAACTAATCAATTCGGAGGAAATTGATTTTATTCAACGCTATAAAAGCCGTATATTTGATTGTTTCGAAATGCTTCCACACTGGGGCAGGTCGAAAAGGGTCGGAAACACGCAGATTTCTTTAGAGAAGTAATTTTATGTGTGTGACCTCTTGGGGTTCTGTCCCAGAATAGTTCAAGCCAATTCGGTCATCCTATTCCATTCAGAGTTGTAAGCTCAAAGGTCACACTCTGTACGCAAATAAAACAAAGCTTTATTGTTTATTCTATCTTGGGAACGTTACAAAAAAGAGAATAATTTCCGTTTTAATGTTAAGCTAACGCCCGCAGAGTGAAGTGTGATATCTGAATGTCTTTTCTATGCAAATCGTATTAACTTTCCGGTCTCTGGTGGGCTTTTTGGACTCCAGCCTAATCTGCCAGCGAAATGAAAAATTAAAAATGTAATACCTCATTTCATGGAAGACCTCATCACAAAAGTGAAAATAATAAACAACGAAGTACCTACTATCTAATGGCTGTAAACTTGTTCACTTGTCCCTAAAGGTAATTTAACTTTCCGCAGCTACGGTACCTACAAAATGGAATCACAAAATGTACCTACCCTAGTACATAGGTACTTAGTTCTTTTTGAAATGCAATAGTTTAGGCTAGGATAGAACCTAGATTTGACAGACTTTGGTTAAGTTCAATCAATCTTCCTAGCCTTTTCCCAACTATCTTGGGGTCGGCTTCCAGTCTAACCGGATGCAGCTGAATACCAGTATTTTACAAGGAGCGACTGCCTATCTGACCTCCACAACCCAGTAACTGGGTAATACGATACCCCTTGGTAAGATTGGTGTCAGAGTTTCGGGTTTCTAACGACTCGTAACGACTGTCAAAGATCCACGGATAACAGCCGGGACCAAAGGCTTAACGTGGTTTAAAGATGGTCACCCATCCACTGACCAACCCCGGCAACCGTAGCTTAACCTAATGGATCGATCTATGTGGCTTGTTATTACATAGCCACGGGCTCCTCTGGTTAAGCTCAATGATTTCCTAAAGTGCGGGATTGATAAGATTCTGAAGTTATGAACAAGAAGTTTATAACCACTTTTGAGGCGGCGTAGTAAATATGGGCATTCTGTATAATTGATTAACCTGAATGTTACCCGACATCTTTGCAATGATAATAAGTATTAATAAGCAATTAAATATAATGTTTTACAAGAATTCAAATGCATGCCAAAAGTCGTAAATGTGCACAATGCCATCTGTATGATGAATGTTGTTCGAACATTACAGAACAAGAAGCATTTGAAACTAATGGTTTTCCTTTCCCTGGACATACTGGTCAACATTGTCAATAAAAGTTGATGTTGTGTTTTGTAATCACTGAGTAGCTATACCTACAACTGATTCTCACAAATTTTATGTACGCTATATGAATACTAGAAGCGTTTTTTTTTTTGAAAATTGATAAAATTCACTCATTTGAGATTGAGAAGTGCACATTTAGCGAACTGCTTATTTTGTGAAGTGCACATTTTGCGAAGTGCACATTTTGCGAAGTAAACATTTTGCTTCAACTGCACATTTTGCGAAGTGCACATTCTGCGTCAAAACCGGATATATATATACCGGATATATGAGTCGGATATACACCGCACAAACTACGCGCCCTTTACTAACATTATCAATGTTCCAAAGCTAGGCAAAGATCTTACTCATATTCCCTTATAGCGTAATTAAATTGTACACTTGCAAGATATTATTATTTTACGACAATAATAATTACTTTAAGATTAACACAGAAGTTTACTATTACAACCAATTACAATTAATTAGTAATGCATATTAAGCCTACATACATGCAGACTTATGTTTATTTATGGTGGAAATTATAATGGTTAACTTAGGTATTTACTATTCTGCTCAAGTTGTATAAATTAAATGAAGTATGTTACCGCACTCATTAAGTTGCAGCTTTACGTTGTAAACGCTGTGCTGTGTTTATTGAACTTAGGTGCCTATATTAGCACAGTGACCAAGTGATTGCTCTACAGATAATAATAAATTGTTTCAGGCTTGTATTTGTGTAACATTAAAAGTGCTATTTGCTGAAATACTTTCATATTTATAGTGCAAATCCGTGGAGGCTTTAGGTATAGGCGTTATTTCACGTCACTAGTTACAATAACTGGCTACAAGGTGTGTAGCCGAATAGCTAGTTTCGATTCAAACTGTAAACACGTTATTTTGTAAGTAGTTACAATTTCGATACTGCATCTAAAATGTAACTGCTTACAAATAACTGTCCTAAACCTGAATAAAGTATGAAGGGAAGTTTATTTGTGTGTTACGTTAAAGATGTAACTGCATAAGTACCTACAAAAACTTATTCGTTCCTAAAACTTAAAGCTTATATATTTTCGTTTCGAAAATAACTGTAATACTTCGATAGAATCACCATGTTGCATCACCGAAACGAATTTGAAAAAATAACTAGTTACTAAAATCACTAATTTTCAAAATAGGTGAAGTCTACGAAGTCACTATATAGTAACGTTATTTCGCAAAAATCACGTACAACCCACCCCTAACCTTAAGCATACTCATTACGCGTAGTCCCACGCACCGAAACAAGCGACCGTAAAAATTCACATTTCAGCGTTGTAGTCAGGTGCTCCTGTAAAGCTAAGAGTACGAGTAGGTGGTAGGTACATGATCGTGTGGGCGAGGAAACAGGCGACTGAAAAACAAAGCTCCTGTTTATGCAGTGACGGAGTTTTTTACATAAATAGTTTTAGTCCTAGTTTAGTACCTATGTTTGAGTTATTTTGTAAGTCAGGTCTTGTATGCCTACAGGCCACTTTTAAAAATCAAGACGAGGTTTTATAAAACTTTATGGTATTTACTAGCAGACTAGCAGATACATAGGTACTTATTATCACGAAATTTCAACTTCGATGACGCAATTTTTTCCTAAATAAAACAACATCAAATAACAATCAATTTCATAAACATTTGTGTATTGTGAGCATTGTTTTTATTTTTTGTTACCAACTTTTATTGTTTTACAAATACCGAGGGACGATTGCTTCTTTGTTTGCACCGTTATTACGTTAATGAAAATGGAATAAAAGCAATCTTACCACAAAGACTCCTTGAACTTTCGACAGTCACGGAATGGGATGTATCTGTTCAAATTAGTATTTAATACCAACGAAATGCGTTTCAATACTTCGATATTTTGTGTTATGGATGACGATGTTGCTGGTTTTTGGTTAAATAATAACAGCCGTATGGAGTAATCTTCTAGGTTAAGCAACGGTTGCCGAGGTCGGTCCATGGACGGGTGACCATCCATTATATATCGAGATCGTGCTTCAGAACGCACTTATAGCCGTTGGTCCCGGCTGTCATTCGTAGATCTTTGACAGTCGTTACGGGTCGTCAGAAGCTCAAAAGTCTGACAACCAGTCTTACCAAGGGGTATCGTGTTACCTAGTGACTGGATTGTGGAGGTCAGTTAGGCAGTCGCTCCATGTAAAATATTGGTATTTAGCTGCACCTGATTAGACTGAAAGCCGGCCCTAATATAGCTAGCAAAAGGCTAGGCAGATTGATCTACGAATTGCGTTTCAATACTTCGATATTTTGTATTATGGATGACGTTGTTGATGCAGCTTTTTACGAGTATATTGGCATGTTGCCAAGTTTTCATAGCATGCAGTTTTGTTAAGCGTATAAGCGTTAAGGTACCATTCCGTACCCGACCGCAGGCAGCAATTACTGCAGGCGACATGTCGCGGCGTCATTTCGCTGCAGTCATGATTCCAAACCAGACCGCAGGCGGCAGCAGCCCGTGTTCCAGTCGATAGATAGAAGATAGAAAAACGTGTGATCGCTCAAGCGTTGGAGGCACTACTGGTCTGCGGTTGGGCTACACGTGTCGTCTGTCGCTCGCAATAGCTGCAAACGACGTGTCTCTAGCTACGGAAGGTATTTCATAAAATTCATTGAAACCAGTCGTGTCACGGCGCGGCGGCGCCACGTCGCCTCTCCTCCAGTTCCGCCTGTGGTCAGCTACGGAATGGTACCTTAACTCCACATCAGTATGCTACTGTGAGTTGATTAATTTATTATCTATAGTTATATTATATATAATTATATAAGTTTCTCGCATCGATGATAAGTCTACTAAGGAGGTACCTACTACCGTCCTAAGTAGACTTAGATTGATATAATAAGAGCTCATTTGGATGGTTACTCCGCCAGTTTATCAGAGTTTAATCGGTTGGCAAAGTGAACTGCGTAGTTATTGCGTAACACATATAAAATGACAATTTATTGCATTTTCTTTCATTTAGACAGTTCAGCCACGTTCATTACGTTATTTACGTTGTTAAGATGGAACTAGTCGCGAGCTCGAACTCACTGGTGGGCATGGCCAAAAACCACACTGTGTCAGCTGGCATCATATCCGACAGAGATAGTATCAGTGATGAGCAGTTAGAAGCTGGTCTACATGGACAACGTCTAGTTCGAACGTACACAAACACCGTTCTGTAGCTCTACCATGAGTTGCCATCGAAAATTTACTCGCTAGCGTTAAACTCGCTAGCGTATTAACGTTAATCAAATACATTTCGATAATGTCAAAACTTGCTAGCGTCCCCGTAAATGATTTATATGAAAAGATATTGTACAGCGCCCCTAGCGGTCACAGAAAGAATTAAAATTTGTTCCAAGAGCACTATAGTTTTCGATAGGTAAGAAACCTAACGTAATCTATTCGATAGTCGCTAACGTTTTTCAGCTGTCACCATACAAAACGGCACCATGAGTCACTAAATCGACAGACGCTATCGAAAAATACGCTTGCGATAGTAGTTACGTTGCTCACTACCATTTTGACGTGTGAAACATGTTTACATTCAAATTATATACGTTTTTAGGTATATTAAAGGCAAAATAATGTCTGGAAGAGATTATTTAGCATGGAATATGTTAGTGGCCCCAAAATTTGGAGGCCAACGACTGGAAGAACGTAAATTTCAAGAAACTATCTTATTTAGTTCTCTTACAAAATATTCTATTTGCCGGCGACGCCGACGGGACCGATTTGTTCTAAAAGTTTTAACTACATAAGTTAATTAATTGTATAGTGTTTTATACGAATAATCTACAAAGATTGTAAGAAATTCTAATAAGAAATAAATAAATGCACAATTCCAAGAATTCGGCTTGCACCACAATATCCTAACGGATTTACTTACTATAAAAGGCGTAGGTACCATTTTGTGGGCAATTCAGTCGCAGTTCAGCCCTAGATAATACACTTAAATACGGAGCTCAGCCACCAAAGAAGAAACATACCAAGAAAAGCCGAATTCTCCGGAATCATTCAAGATAGTAAATCAGTGTTTTATTTCGCTGCCTCAAGATAGTCCTCATCGTGGTCACTGTGGGTTATGGTACCCAACCTAGGTACGTATTCAGGGGTCCGTGGTGGTTGTGCAGCCAGCGGATTCACCGAGGGTCAGTTAGCAGGGAGCGCACATCAAATATCAGTGGGAGATCGTCCCAGGTTGCCTGCGGTACTGTAGGTACCTCTGCCGTCCGCAACACTATTATTGTAAACATAGTTCATTTTAAATTTAAATAAATAACGCCGCGAATCACACATTGTCAACAAAATTACAAATTGAATAGAGGTAAATAATTATTACCTATAAGGAATAAAAATTCAACAACCCCTAAATACCATAAAAAGGTGCACTAACTGCCAACCTTTCTATTTAGTCGGATTGTTTCATGATATTTATTGACTGTCATAACATTGTTACCATAGCGATACCTTATGTGTAGTGATGGGCAATTCTCGAGAATATTCTCCTTGCGAGAACTTTGCTGTTAAATTCTCGAGAACATTCTTTTGGTAGGGAACTTATGAGAATTTAAAAATTGGATGACTGTATTGAATCGGTATTTTTTTTAGACTAATAGTTTTTAGTGCATTTGAACGTTTTACGAAGTTTGAGTTTAAAATAAACTACACCTCAACTTAAATTCTCAGTAAATTCTCCTGAGCCAGAACATTCCCGAGAATATTTTCGAGAAAATTCTCATAAATTCTCTTAAATTTCCTAAGGTAGTAATGTTAAAGTATGATTTCTGTATTAAAACGAACTTTATGGGTTTAAAATAATCAGCATTAATAAAATGAATAAGAAAACAACATTATAAGAAAGGTTTATGGTGCAAATAATTAAAAACAAAATAACAATCAAAAATAATTTTGACGCAACTAAAATCGAATTTGATAATCGCGACTCCATGTGGTACTTGTTTGCCCTACCTTGGGAATTTTTTTTAGAGCCGGAGGCGCGCAGGGGGGCAGCGTCGACGTGTTTTGATATGGAATTTTTCACTTTTTGTATGGAAAATATCATCATCATATCAGCCGAAAGACGTCCACTGCTGGACATAGGCCTCCCCCAAGCACCGCCACTTCGACCGATTCTGTGCTTCCCGCATCCAGCGGATTCCTGCGGCCTTTACAAGGTCATCGGTCCATCTTGTGGGAGGCCTTCCAACGCTACGTCTTCCGGTACGCGGTCGCCACTCCAGAACCTTTCGGCCCCATCGGCCATCTGTTCTGCGGGCAATGTGTCCTGCCCATTGCCACTTAAGTTTGGCAATTTTACTTCCATTTTTAAATTCTCGTATATTCTCCGTCGAAAAGAATATTCGAGAATATTGCAGAACATTCTCGATCCGAGAATATTCTCCGTGTGAGAATATTCTCCCGACACATCACTACTTATGTGACGTTTTGATCATATGAGCCGTTCCCTCTTCTTATTACTGAGAAAGATAGAAACAAAACATAAGAATGAAGTTAGCTAGACGACCAGTGTGGAAGATTTCTACCATTTTGGCAGATTTCGCTCCAAAATGTTGTCTGTGGCAGACCCTGCTGACGATTTACAAAAGTGGCAGATTTTGGCAGATTTAAAAGACTTCAAGGAAATTCACATAACCTTATTAGAATTTTCCTTTTTTTATTATTATTAGGTATAATAATGCATAAGAAAATTGTAAAATATTTTTGTTGATTAATGATTTTTCATTGAATTTGTGTCTATTTTTTCCGTTTCCATGAAGGCATATTTTTGGCATTTTTGGCGCCAAGTGTGGCAGATTTTGGCAGTTTTTTGCCCAGTCTGTGGCAGATTCGCCATTTATGAAATGGTCACACTGTAGGTGACACGATCTATCGAGCTTACCTTAGCGCCTGCATGAGACTCCGTAAAACTCATGGTGCGAGCATTATCGAAATCAGTTTGATCTACGTCAACACTTCCAACTCCACCCGCTTTTCATAGAGCTCATACGTCATGCCGCCATACATATTGGAAGTAAACCCTCCGGGAGGGTCACCGGCATTTCGTTTGCGCTAAAGTTAACCATCGCTGACGGTCTACGGCATTAGGTTTAAAACCGTATTATAAACCACTGTAAAACGAAGTTAATTTGTGTGAATATTTGTAACAGTGAGCAATTTTTTTATTGATACGAGTAATTAAATTATAAATTATAATATCAGATTTTACTATCACAGTTTATAATGCCAGCTGTATTCGCTAAGAAAAAACAACATTTAAAATGAGCCCACCGCGAGGGCTCCCGGTATTCCATATGCGACTAGGTGAACCCTCCAGGAGGGCTCCCGGCACTGAACGGGTTAATACGCTAGCGCTAGCGAGTAAATTTCGATGGCAACTCATGGTCAGTACCTCTACCATGAGTTGCCATCGAAATTTACTCGCTAGCGCTAGCGTATTAACCCGTTCAGTGCCGGGAGGGTTCACCTAGTCGCATATGGAATACCATTTTCTTAGCGAATACAGCTGGCATTATAAACTGTGATAGTAAAATCTGATATTATAATTTATAATTTAATTACTCGTATCAATAAAAAAATTGCTCACTGTTACAAATATTCACACAAATTAACTTCGTTTTACAGTGGTTTATAATACGGTTTTAAACCTAATGCCGTAGACCGTCAGCGATGGTTAACTTTAGCGCAAACGAAATGCCGGTGACCCTCCCGGAGGGTTTACTTCCAATATGTATGGCGGCATGACGTATGAGCTCTATGAAAAGCGGGTGGAGTTGGAAGTGTTGACGTAGATCAAACTGATTTCGATAATGCTCGCACCATGAGTTTTACGGAGTCTCATGCAGGCGCTAAGGTAAGCTCGATAGATCGTGTCACCTACAGTGTGACCATTTCATAAATGGCGAATCTGCCACAGACTGGGCAAAAAACTGCCAAAATCTGCCACACTTGGCGCCAAAAATGCCAAAAATATGCCTTCATGGAAACGGAAAAAATAGACACAAATTCAATGAAAAATCATTAATCAACAAAAATATTTTACAATTTTCTTATGCATTATTATACCTAATAATAATAAAAAAAGGAAAATTCTAATAAGGTTATGTGAATTTCCTTGAAGTCTTTTAAATCTGCCAAAATCTGCCACTTTTGTAAATCGTCAGCAGGGTCTGCCACAGACAACATTTTGGAGCGAAATCTGCCAAAATGGTAGAAATCTTCCACACTGGTCGTCTAGCTAACTTCATTCTTATGTTTTGTTTCTATCTTTCTCAGTAATAAGAAGAGGGAACGGCTCATATGATCAAAACGTCACATAAGTAGTGATGTGTCGGGAGAATATTCTCACACGGAGAATATTCTCGGATCGAGAATGTTCTGCAATATTCTCGAATATTCTTTTCGACGGAGAATATACGAGAATTTAAAAATGGAAGTAAAATTGCTAAATTTTAATACAATAAGTTTCGATTTCAAGGTCTAAAGTAAACTTCTATTGTTGTTATTTATACTTTACTCGAAAAAACGTTACTGTATTATGTTTCGGACTGGAAATGGCGCCGATTCTCTTGTACACCGAACTAAACTATCACTAAACACTATGACACACTTGTGTCACTTTAGTCTATTTCAGAATGGGAAATCCTCGTTTGACAGGACTAAACTAAATTTTGGTGATTTTTAGTCTAGTTTAGAGGCATTTGTGACAAGAAAATCGGCACCAATAGCGACTCCACGTGGTACTTATTTGTCCTACCCCGTGATTTTTTTTAGAGTTGGAAGGGCGCTGGGGGGCACTCTCGACGTGTTTTATACGTAAGTTTTCACTTTTTGTATGGAAAATATGAAAAATGTTTGCTTACATGATGAGTTTTAAGGGTTTATGAGTTTCATAAAGGGGGTCGAAATTTTCATTATTCTGCGATAGGGCACACTTTTTTCGAAATATTAGCAAAAGAAAAGAAAAAAAAGACAGTACTGTTTTTGCATCCGAAGTCGAGGTGTTGGTGTGATTTTTAAAACCCATAAACCCTTAAACTCAACATGCAGGTAATCATTTTTAAAATTTTCCTTGATATTTTTCATATTTTCCATACAAAAAGTGAAAAATTTCATATAAAACACATCGGAAAAAACCCCCAAAACTCAACATGTAGGTAATATTTTTTTATATTTTCCATACAAAAAGTGAAAAATTCCATATCAAAACACGTCGACGCTGCCCCCCTGCGCGCCTCCGGCTCTAAAAAAAATTCCCAAGGTAGGGCAAACAAGTACCACATGGAGTCGCGATTATCAAATTCGATATTAGTTGCGTCAAAATTATTTTTGATTGTTATTTTGTTTTTAATTATTTGCACCATAAACCTTTCTTATAATGTTGTTTTCTTATTCATTTTATTAATGCTGATTATTTTAAACCCATAAAGTTCGTTTTAATACAGAAATCATACTTTAACATTACTACCTTAGGAAATTTAAGAGAATTTATGAGAATTTTCTCGAAAATATTCTCGGGAATGTTCTGGCTCAGGAGAATTTACTGAGAATTTAAGTTGAGGTGTAGTTTATTTTAAACTCAAACTTCGTAAAACGTTCAAATGCACTAAAAACTATTAGTCTAAAAAAAATACCGATTCAATACAGTCATCCAATTTTTAAATTCTCATAAGTTCCCTACCAAAAGAATGTTCTCGAGAATTTAACAGCAAAGTTCTCGCAAGGAGAATATTCTCGAGAATTGCCCATCACTACACATAAGGTATCGCTATGGTAACAATGTTATGACAGTCAATAAGTCTCATGAAACAATCCGACTAAATAGAAAGGTTGGCAGTTAGTGCACCTTTTTATGGTATTTAGGGGTTGTTGAATTTTTATTCCTTATAGGTAATAATTATTTACCTCTATTCAATTTGTAATTTTGTTGACAATGTGTGATTCGCGGCGTTATTTATTTAAATTTAAAATGAACTATGTTTACAATAATAGTGTTGCGGACGGCAGAGGTACCTACAGTACCGCAGGCAACCTGGGACGATCTCCCACTGATATTTGATGTGCGCTCCCTGCTAACTGACCCTCGGTGAATCCGCTGGCTGCACAACCACCACGGACCCCTGAATACGTACCTAGGTTGGGTACCATAACCCACAGTGACCACGATGAGGACTATCTTGAGGCAGCGAAATAAAACACTGATTTACTATCTTGAATGATTCCGGAGAATTCGGCTTTTCTTGGTATGTTTCTTCTTTGGTGGCTGAGCTCCGTATTTAAGTGTATTATCTAGGGCTGAACTGCGACTGAATTGCCCACAAAATGGTACCTACGCCTTTTATAGTAAGTAAATCCGTTAGGATATTGTGGTGCAAGCCGAATTCTTGGAATTGTGCATTTATTTATTTCTTATTAGAATTTCTTACAATCTTTGTAGATTATTCGTATAAAACACTATACAATTAATTAACTTATGTAGTTAAAACTTTTAGAACAAATCGGTCCCGTCGGCGTCGCCGGCAAATAGAATATTTTGTAAGAGAACTAAATAAGATAGTTTCTTGAAATTTACGTTCTTCCAGTCGTTGGCCTCCAAATTTTGGGGCCACTAACATATTCCATGCTAAATAATCTCTTCCAGACATTATTTTGCCTTTAATAGACCTAAAAACGTATATAATTTGAATGTAACCATGTTTCACACGTCAAAATGGTAGTGAGCAACGTAACTACTATCGCAAGCGTATTTTTCGATAGCGTCTGTCGATTTAGTGACTCATGGTGCCGTTTTGTATGGTGACAGCTGAAAAACGTTAGCGACTATCGAATAGATTACGTTAGGTTTCTTACCTATCGAAAACTATAGTGCTCTTGGAACAAATTTTAATTCTTTCTGTGACCGCTAGGGGCGCTGTACAATATCTTTTCATATAAATCATTTACGGGGACGCTAGCAAGTTTTGACATTATCGAAATGTATTTGATTAACGTTAATACGCTAGCGAGTTTAACGCTAGCGAGTAAATTTTCGATGGCAACTCATGGTAGAGCTACAGAACTATTATAGTGAAAGGAGTGCGTAAAAAATTATGAAAAGTCCTTTGGAAAATCGAGTTTTATAAAACACCACTGCATACATCAATGGCTTATTCCCAAAGTACTCCATTCTTTTGTTCTAAAAAGATAAGAATCTCATACATTCATTCCCAAGTTACTCCAAGGAATTATTATTATTTAAAAATACTTATTATTTTGTTCCCATTCTGCTCCATAGATATCTGGAATTATTCTCTAAGTACTCCACCGATTATTCGCTATCAATTCTCAAACTGCTCCATCTACATAATTAACTATAAAATACATATTTCATTACAGTCACTCACAAAATTTCTTAAAAGAAAGATTAAAGTTTAGCATTTTGTTATAAAGTCAATGAATATTTAAAATTGTAGGCTTTTTATGATAATAGCAAAAAAACATAGTATAGTAAGATTAATGTTTATTTTAGAATCATAATATTATTTGTGCGTCATCCATCGATCACTAATAACGAGTAAGTTCTTTATTAGTGATCGATGCGTCATCTATCGGATAAACTCGACTCCCTTTTAAACATTCAATTTCGTTTGCACGCCTAGAGCTAACAAATTGTGTGTGAGCGAGATAGTGCAATAGCAGCAACGTTAGTGATAGTCAAACCGGTTAAGGGTGCTAATCTGTGTTTGTTAAGAGGCCTATCACAAAATTACGTTTTGACAGTTCGACTTCGAGCACCCGATGCATCGCAATAAGTAGCAATTTGGCAGTTGTAATTATGCTTATTTTGAGTTTATAATAAAAAATTTGTTTTTTAAGTATGCTATCTTAAGAACCAAAGTTTATTCTGGTATAAATTTTAAGTAAAAAATATTCTCGTTACTACATTCAGTAAGGAGAAATTTACAGTTAATTCTGACCGTTTTTTATGATTTTGAATTGGTTTTTTTTTTAGATATCCAGTACATATTATAACTACACCACTTTTTAAGAGATCTTATTTTAAATGTTTCATTTCATTTGCTATGTGCAATAGTTCTAACCACGAGTTCCAAAAAGTGCCGTCTTATTATTTTGAATTATTAAATAAAATTTAAAAAAATAAGACCTTAAATGATTGTTGAAATTTATTATAATTTGTTTTTATGAAAGAAAGACTGTGATTTTTAGATCTATAAGTATTTTTACCATGTTATGTAAAATTTCTAATGATTATTAACCGAATTTTTAAAATATTTTATGTTAGGCTTAATTGCCAGATATCATTTCAGATATTATATTATTTGTTTTTCATGTTTTTTTTACTTCTGAATACAGAGCCCCACTTTTTAAATTTAGTCATTTTTTTTTGGATATTTTGAATTATTAATTTTTTTTTAAATTATAAGACTGAAAATAATTGTTGAATTATATTATAATTTGTTTTTATGAAACAAAAGACTGATTTTTAGATTTATAAGTATTTTTTACCATGTCATGTAAAATTTCAAATGATTATTGGTCGAATTTTTTAAATATTTTATGTTAGGCTTAATTGCCAGATATCATTTTAGATATTTTATTCTTTTTATTTCATGTTTTTTAGACTTTTTCTCTTCTTCTTGAATATATTTAATATATCAAAATTATAATACTGAAAATTATTGTTGAATTATATTATAAAGTCTTTTATTTAAAAATTTCTTTACACTTAAAACTATATTTGCAAAGCTTTTGAGCATATCTGTACGTCAGCCATAGTAATCCGGTACATATTTAAATTAGCTTTTTGATTAAAATGGGGTGGAGTACTTTGAGAACATTTTAATATTATCATGGAGTAGAATGAAACTTAATTAAAAACATTATATTTTTCATGGAGTAGTTTGGGAACTTTTTTTGGAGTACTTTGGGAATAAGCCACATCAATTACAAATAAGGTTTATTGAAATCTTCGATAATTGTGCTGTATTAGTACGGATTTTGTTTTGGGGATTTCACACTTATTTACGCCTAAAGTTGCGTTAAAATTAGCAAGAAAACGAATCTTTTTTGGCTCCTAATTTTTTAATGGCGTAGTATTTTACTATTCTGATTCTGCACAGACAAAATTAACATTGAGTCAAAACGATATTATATTTAACTTTGGATGTACGAGTACAATGTCAAACAGTGGAGTATAACCCCCCCGAAATTTGTATGGAAAAAATATCAACTAGTGCCACCTTAAGCAGAAAGATATATTAAATCTATGAAGCAATGGATTAGGAATATCCTTTGTCAAAATCCTCGGAATGTGATTGAAACTTTAATAAATAAAACTAAAAAATTCAATCTTTTATTGACATAAAAAATGTGTACAATCAAAGTGAGTCCTGACTCGCGCTAGGTAAAAACACCTACAGGGACCACAAAACGTGAACTATGTTTCCCAATTAAGGTGCTACCTACTAGTATTATAAAGAGGTAAAGTTGGGGAGGTTGTAGGGGGTAATCTCTGGATGTACTGAATCGATTTTGAAATTTTTTTACCAATAGAAAGCCACGTTACTTGTGAGTGTTATAGGCTATATTGCACGACTGGTTATTTTTTTTACTCCTTCTAGTGTGAAGATATGAGTCGTGACAATCTCATGTTCACTTAAACATAATTGAGTTTCACATTGCCACCATAGGTCGGCGCATCCGAAGAAACCAGTTCTTGTTTTTTATCTACACCAGCAACAAAACTTTTATTATAGAACCTTAATATATCAAAACTCCTTTCTAAATAAATTAATAAAATGGTAAAATGTGACTCACAGATGTCACAGTTGCTGATCTGTCAAGTTTGGGTGTCATGTAATTTAAACAATCGTGTTATTGTTATTAGAGAAAATTTTCCTAATCGTTTACATTTTCATATAAAACTATATCACAATGTTAATACCAACGTGTTTAATAAAACTCTGTGAGTTGGTAAGTCATTCTAGAACAATTTATTATCTGATTTATCTATCCAAAATGTTGGGTCAGTATTGGATTCTTGTTTTTTATTTCTAAAAGTTTACAGCAATCTTATGCTTAATAAGTACTTGCTGAGATGATAATTCATTAATGGGGACCCACTTGGGCTCCACTGTACAATAGGGACCGCGCGTGCGGAGCTTCATATTTTTATTGCGTGTAGATGTCTTCGTATGGAACACTTTTGCAAAATGCCACAGCTAGCAAACGCTTAGTTTTTGAGAAAAAAAATCCTAAAGTTTCAATAAATTCAATTAATTTACGTAATAATATTGACGTTTAGGGCCAAAAAGAAATTCAATTAATTTACGTAATAATATTGACGTTTAGGGTTCCACAAAGAAAATTACAAAACAAATTTTGCGGATTTTTTTTACAGAATTTTCTTGGAGGCGTCGTATTGCCATTCAACATTCAGACCCCCTTGAAGAATTACTTAAAAGTATTTTATATGTATATGGCATACATTAAATGTTTTTTAATTATTTATGTGTACTTTTTTTTGTTACCTTATTACACTACACACCAAACCAACATAACATACAAAATAAAACACATTTCAACTTGAAATTAAGTAAAAAAGCAATAAGAACTTAAGATGCAAGAGCGAGCGAAGCGAGCTCGGGACTTGGGGCACCCCGACACGGACAGGTTAGGTTAGAAGGGGATGGCGGGGTCTATGACCCCGCCATCCCCTTCGTGGTTATTTTGATTTTTAAACCACCCAGAAGTAGGAGCCCCGCGAAGCGGGGCTCCGTCGACATAGCTTGACTTAGTAAAAAGGCAATAAGAACTTAGGATGCAAGAGCGAGCTCGGGACTTGGGGCACCCCAACACGGACAGGTTAGGTTAGAAGGGGATGGCGGGGTCACAGACCCCGCCATCCCCTTCGTGGTTATTTTTTTTTAAACCACCCAGAAGTAGGAGCCCCGCGAGGCGGGGCTCCGTCGACAATGCTTTACAATTTTTTGGTGACCTTGAAAATATCCATCACTTTAGAGCTTGTTATAAGGAAATATACCAAGATTTTAGTATTTTTTGGTTTGACCTTGACTTTTGGGGTGTTGACCTTGACCTTGAAGATGTCATTGACCTCCCTGAGAGCTTGTTATAAGGAAATATACCAAAATTTTAGTATTTTTTGGTTTGACCTTGACTTTTGGGGTGTTGACCTTGACCTTTGGGGTGTTGACCTTGACCTTGAAGATGTCATTGACCTCATTATTGCTTGAAACCTAATTTAGACCCGCCACGTAAACTTCCCCACCTTTAATACTCCCACTATCCCACCAATCCCGAAAGAAACTTTTGGCGATTTTTTTCTCAGCACCTATGGTTTTGCTAGATTTGCGGTTTTCAAAACTACACTACAAAGGGTATAATCTACCGAAAAAAAAATACCTACTATAAAAAATCGCCGGTCCCTAATGTACAGTGCTTCCCCTACTTGCACCAAAGCCTCACTTGATTTTTGTACGTGTACATAACTCAAGTGAGGTTTTGTACAAAATACATCGTACTACACGTTACCCTAATAAAGGGGTTGCAATTTACAATATAATTAGAAACAGAGAGTTCAAGTAGGTATTAGCATATTCATGGTGTCATCAAAGGAAAGCTTTGGCCAGCTGCTTCGTGAAGGTTATAAATGCAGTCCCGGGGGCATCCGTACTAGCACTCGCAATTTCATTTTGGATTTAATGCCTTGATCACACGGTCCGAGTAGCTAGATGGGCGACACAGTTCTCTCGGCCGAGTGTTCGAAACATGAAAACACATCACCGAATGCTGGGCCGAGCGCTCGGCTGAGTTAAAGGGCGAGATAGTCACACACACCTTATTCAATTTACTAGACCGAGTGTCCACCCCGCGCTTCCCTGCACTGACTGGCTTGCCCACTCGACAGGTATAAACATGCACTTGGTGCGTACTCGCCACACGGCACACTCACGTCGTCGGTCGCAGCACGCTACCATTTCTAGCGACTTTTGTGAAACGAACGACTGACTCGGTGCCAAGTAAAAAAATATGTATAACACTTGTCCGCCCAACTCTCTCGGTCCTGTATCATGTTGCTGTCTCGCCCATCTACTGGGTAAGTGTGATCAAGGCATTAGGTAAGGTACCAGTAACGTCTAGGCAATGTTTGAAGCTTGTTTGTATTTCCCGAAGAGGCAGATATGTGTTTAATTAAACACGACTCACATTTTTCTTGTTACGTTTTGCACACATGTAATAGGGGATGTTTCTACTTCTAATTTTTCTCGTGTATTATATTGTTTGAGTCTTTGTACTTGTTGAAAGGCCTACACAGTCCTATCATACCTATTTACACTGTTATTTTAAAGTAAGGGTATAGAGTGCCGCTAGCGGCACTTTAACCCTGTCGGATAAAGTGCTGCTATTTGCGGACTAATAGTGGTGCCGCGCGCCGCCTGGATGCGGCTTAAGTGCCGTAAGTATTGCATTGTCACTGTCACTTGTTATTTTATTTGATTGTTGAGGTTAGTTCACTGCCCTTCCTTGTATTGATTGATCGTATTTGTTTTTGATAATTATATCAAAAGATGATTTAATTTTTGAGAAGAGGCTAATGTTAATTTCTTTCATCTATAGCCGGTTAAATGTAGCCAAAACCGGCTTAGCAAATGAAAATGGCTGAAACGTAGGTTAGGTTAGAACTGTGACCTCACAACGTACCTACGATCTGAGAGTCCGTTTAGGCACAAGAGAATGTAATGATTTGGAAATGTGGTGTTTCACAGCGAACTAACCTCAACAATTAAACAAAATAACAACACAGTGACTCAGTGATAGTGATAATGACCTTGACAGTGCAATGGTTACTGCACTTTATTCTGGCCGAGGTAGCGCCGCTATTATGCCGCTAGCGGCACTCGATACACTGCCTTTTTAATATTGTAAAAGCCAATTATTATTAAAAGAGTAACCGTGGAGTTTCTTGCCGGCTCTTCTCCATAGAAAACGACTAATTGGAACCGCGCACCTAGCTTCTGACGTTTCATAAGTGCCCATGTAGGTTTATGTGAAATAAAATATTTTGAATTTGAATTGTATGTGACTCCGGGCTAGTACTGGAAAGACAAAATACTTAGATAAGTCTAAGTAGAACAACAAGGTTTTATAAAATAACTAGCTGCGTCCCACGGTTGCACCCCCAAAGGTCTCGATCCCATGGGAATATCGGGATAAAAGGCATCCTATGTCCTTTTCCAGGGTCATGGTCTACCCATGTGCCAAATTTCAAATCCGTTCAGCCTTTTTAGCTGGAAAGCGTAATTAACAAACTCACTTTCGCATTAGTTAGGATAGAGGCCTATACATCGCACGAAATTACGCCTCTTTCAAGTTGCGAGCCACACCGATTGGCTCTTTTTCCTCTGAGAGGCGAAGGCAATCGTCACTGAGTGATTGAAATATAAATTGTACTCTGAGTATTGCGATATGCATATTTTTTCAACTAATTATTTAAGAATCTTAATCTTTGACTTCCAGAAGTGTTGATAATGATTATAGTAATAATTTATTAAAATCCGTGGTTGATGGCGTTGATGCTTGCTCCTTGTGATCTTACGCTTTTGGTCTAAAATGGGATAATAAGACCCTACACCTACCTACACCCGCTGAAGTGCAAGGCCGGTATAGTAATTTTTTAAATATTCCTCCTTTCCAGATGTTAACAGTGGCATGTCTAATCCTACATCACTACAGCTACGACCTTACAGACGTGCCCACACTTATGTTATGCTCAGGCACATACGTCGGGTATGTGGTGGTTCTCTCAGGGGAGATTGTCGGTGAGAATGTAGTCACTGCCTTATCTAGTACCCCGTACATTGTAAAATATGTCGACTTATGTTTTTAGAGTGAACATACATCACATAAGATATTCGGTTCGTACTGTAGCTTTCATGTATTTAATGATGGTGTTCAATACACCTGATACCCAATTGTAGCTGTAGTGATAGTATTCGCTCGTTTCATTTGAAAATTCTAGCACTGTAAAGGTCCAAAGTTAATTCATTTCATGGTCAATGAGATATTTCTTATATCTAGTTATGTAGTAATGCTATACAATTTGGAGACTACAATAAATGACAACACTGGCAATACCAATGCGTAAGAGTATTTTGGAACTATCAAATATATCCTAGCATCGATATTAGAAAAATGAATTTTTCAAACAAATTAAAAAGTAGGGTATGCCGATCTACCCTAAGCCTATAAATTCCGTTTATCCCACTAGGCCTAGGGTGGATTCTCGGACATACGTTTCCGAGTATCCACCTTAGGGTGGATTTTTTGGGGTGGATAAACGGAATAACCCGAACCGACTATGGATTTTGCCGCTCTTCTACTAGCTATATTGAATAAACTATATTGAATATATTCGATTGAATTTTTATATGCAGAATGGGAACGTCATTAGAGACACGCCGTTTAATTTATTGTTGTAGGATTGTCATCTCCACCTTGTATATCGTTCCGTTTTTACTGTAGTCTATGAGCATACAGTATTCAATGCAGAAGTGCCGCATTTATACTGGATTAAAATGTTCAACCTCTAACTTTTAATTCTTCCTTCTTCGCGAGGCGAATACTAAATAAGTAGTGAGAAAACATTGCACTGTAACTTTCTTTCAAATGAAGAAGCGCAGGCAGATATGTCTGTATAGATCAGTGATTCCCAAAGTGGTCCAGGTGGACCCCCAGGGGTCCACGGGAGACGCGAGGGGGGTCTACGTTGGAGTGAAATTAAATGGGGGTTCAAAAGTTGTAACTGGGGGTCCACGAAAATGTATCTGGTTTCGATAGTAAATAACAAAAATGTTGGCTTGGCACTTTACCTATCAATGTAGGAAGATAACAAATTACTTACACAAAAAAATTAAGGGAACTTAAAAAATATCCATTCGGTGATCGTATTCGGTGGCGGTCTGTATTTCGGTGAAAAACGGTCGTATTGAAACTTTAAAAAAGCATTTTGAAGCATTAAGATTCAAATTTTCAGATTGGCTCTTTTTAAGAGCCATGGTTTACATGCAGTCATAACAGATTGCGCGAAAACATTATAAATGAAAAAAAAATCAATTGTTAGATCATATTTTCAATTTTTTTTACAAATTTTGGGAATATGGTAAAATGTAGCAGCAGGGGGTCCACCGAAACCAGAAAAATTACGAAAGTGGTCTACGAGAAAAAAAAGTTTGGGAACCTCTGGTATAGATCTTGCATTATCGATGTTTATAAAATATTGACTAAAATTACTTGAAAGCAGTTTCTTCAGAAACATCCCTTTGAGTTAAACGCTGCATTAATTAAATTCACAAACAGTTTACTGAAGCTAATTAAAAAAAAATTGTTTGTTTATTCGTCTGTCGCACCGCTTTAACGCTTCACAGTTAATATATCTCAGTCTTAGCATCTTGAACATTCTAGGAGAGATGTTATTCGCGCCGCTGGATCTCGTCCAAGATATGTACTTTGGTATCCTCGGGGTCGGCTTGTTCTCTGTGAGTGGCGGCGTCGTGCTCGCAGCCAGGCTCAAAACCTCCTTGTACCCGAGAACTGGTGACTGCAACGCAGCATTCCTGGGGTCTGCCCTGGCAATCCTCACCGCAGTTTTCATGCTATTTGACCTGAGCCTGGCTTACTTGGACTCTGAGGAGTACGATGAAGAGGCCAGCGTGTAACGAGGTGAATATCTCGAATGATTGCTTGTAGAATATATTCAGTATAAATGCGGTTCTCATGTTATCATGTTTGGACGTAGGAGGTACATTAGCGAATTAGATGAACTTTATCTATGTATATTTGTTGAGTATGTTTCAGTCATTTCCCCCACTGGCTTTTAACGAGATTATCTATTTATTTTGTACGCCTATTTGCCCACTACTTTGTAGGTGTATTAATCCAAACAATATGATATATCACGTAGGTATAATTTTTTTTCTTCAGGCTTTAATGCTTTATTTATTTTAAAAAGATAGATACCTAAATTCTTGATATGACTCATCAGTACCTAAGTACGAGTATATCGTTTGGCGGAAACTTATTTTCATAAACATTGTAAGTTACAACTCTTAGGGCCTATTTCACGACGACCAAATAGCCACTACTTACCGAATAAATTCAAAAATGGAACAGAATTTATATGAAATTATCTGCCAAGTAAGGTAGGTAATAGGAACTAAAGGTCATCGCCCATTATAACAGCACCGCTTCAGCACAGTAGCGCCACGGTATACGGTATTATAACTAAGCCGTATCTTAGAAATAAATGCCTACAGCCGCGCGGTACGTAAACATGCGATAGGGCTGCCCGCCTCCAGCATTTTAATTACATTGGCCTACTTTGTGTTTCCAATTACTTTTGTGGTTGTAAATATACTTTTTTATCTACACAAATAAATAAAATACGTTGTGAATTGAATAACAAAACAAAACACAAATGCCCGAGGTTTTAAAACAAGCGTACCTACCGTATCATGATTCATGAACCGCCTATAACTATACCTATTTCACTCGTGTCTATCACTTTCCTTTACTCTATTCACTTTATTTATTAATCCAGACATCTTTTTTTCGGGAGATAAAAGGAAATACTTATCCATTAAAAAGACACACATTATGTACCTATCTACCAGTAAGTAAAATTATATTATAGTAAGACTAAAAAATAATTTTGTTGTTGTTGTTTGTTAATAATAATACCTTTGAGAGTTTCCAGGTAATCTAAAAAAAGTTATCTCTGGATGCGTTATTGCCAAATTCATGCAACCAAAAACAGCAACAATATATCCTACTCGTCATATTAAATATGTACTTGAATTTATTTTTAGTGTAAAAATCGCGCGGTTATTGTTAAAAAAACAACACACCGTTCGTTCGTCACTGCGGCACAGTCTCGACTGTCTGCATACCACGCGCATACCTCGATCGAGGCGCGTAGGTATAGCTCGCGCTTCGTCCGTTTGTATGAAGTTGGAATACCGTATACCGTGGTAGCGCCCCGGCACCGCCTCGAAAAATCTAGTCATCAACGTGCCGTAAGCCAGGCGACTACTAGTCGCCAACGCGCCGGAAGCAAGGCGACCGCTCGCTGCCGGCACGCCACCGACGAGGTAATAGTTTATTGTTTATTCACAAGCAAGGCGTCACCTTACGGCCGGTGAGGTGTCACCGCGCTTACGGCGGGGCGTCACCCCGCGGACGGTGAGGCGCCGGCGAGCAGGCTCCTCGCTTGAAGCGCGCTGTCGGCCCGACGTGTGACGGATCGCGGGCCGCTCGCTGCCGGCGAGCCGTCCACTATTTTGTATAGCCATCGTAAAATAGACTTTAATGCGTTTGACTTAAAATCCTAACTTGATTGACAAGTTATTTGCCGTGTCGGAGTCGGGCTGCTATAATGAACGATGACACAGGCCCTCAGGTGCTTATTCACTTAGCTGGGGCGTCCTCCCTGGCTACGGTTGCCAATCGCTTTTTCCATTTGACGTCTCGTATGCTCCAAAAGCTTTTGGACCTTCTACAGACATGATGGGCCTCTTCAGCTCGCTAACACTACAGGGCAATATTACTTATTCCGGAGGTAATACGTACCTATGTTGAACTGTCACCAGGCGAGGCGGTATCAGCGGCGGCGGACGCCTATGTGGACGCGTGGTGGTCATCTAGCGGCAGCGTTCTGTTCGCGATGTGCGCCGGTCTAACTCTGCACAGCTGGCGCGGCTTGCCTGCCCACGACCGCAAGAGCATCGCGCAAGCCGCCGCGATATGCGCCGTCGCAAACTCCTCGCTGCTCCTCGTAGATGCGATCATCGCGCTATGCTCGGCGCACAGGGATGAAGGCAGCATTCGAACCAAGTGCCCTAAGAATGCTCCGTTATAAATTGTTAATAAAGTTATGTTTAAGGGTGCTGTAATGTCTTATTGTGTAGATTTTACATGATACGGATAAAATTGTTTATGGTGAAGCTATTTTCATAAAGGTACATAATATAGGAACAAACTGTGTATTATGTAACATACATAACATAATCAGCCTATTAATGTTCCCACTGCTGGGACACAAGCCGCCTCTCTGTGAGAGGGAGTGGGCTGTAATCTACCACGCGGGTCCGGGCGCGGGTCACATGTCTTCGAATTTTTGGTTCTAAGACATGCCGGTTTCCTCACGATGTTTTCCTTTACCGTTTTGAGAGCAGTGGTGATGAAATTATTTACACATAGTAAAGCGCCTGCCTGGGTTCGAACCTATGACCTTCAACTCGTAAGTCGGGGCCGTTATCACTGGGCCACCACTGCTATTATTATGTACTATTGGGAATATTTTATTCTGGCTATTTATGACTACACGTGACTGGGCATACTGACGCACTTTGTTGACTTGTAAACAAGGCCTACCTACCGCCACCTCCCTCCTGCCACTATCTGGTAATGGACATTGTATGGGGAACGACATTGATTGACATAATGTCATTTGGGATATTTCTGTTTTATTACATTTTTAACCGACTTCCAAAAGGAGAAGGTTCTCAATTCGTCTGTGTTTTTTTTTTATGTGTGTTACCTCAGAACTCCGTCATTTATGAACCGATTTGGAAAATTCTTTTTTTATTTGAAAGGATATACTTTCCGATTGGTCCCATTTTTATCAAAATTCAGTTCTGATGATGGAATCCATGACAAATTGAGGGAACTCCTCAAATATTATAGGCATACACATAGCGATTTTGGTATTTTCAGCAACCAGTTAAGCATTTGCATTCAGAAAGTATCATTTGGTGAAGTGGAACTGATGAAGAAGTCCACAGATGGCCACCGGAACTCCTCAATGATAAGTATTTCACGGGTTGCGTCATTTATGAACCGATTTAGAAAATTATTTTCTTATCTGAAAGGTATACTACCAGATTGGTCCTATTTTGATCAAAATTCAGTTCTGATGTTGAAATCCATGACGATTTGAAAACAACCGACTTCCAAAAACAACACTACAAAGTGAAAAATAACTTTAATTTCGGAAGTCAGTGGCAAAAAAACGAAAATTCAAAACCAAAGACACCGACTTCCGAAATTAAAGTTATTTTTCACTTTGTAGTGTTTTTTTTGGAAGTCGGTTGTATTTTTTTTGTTAAAATTTTTTTTATTAACCTAATCAAATGGTACAATCTTAATCATTTTAAAAGGATTAGAATACTTCTTTCCAGCTTTCCTATTGATTCGGGACTGTACATTTATATAATTTTATGTTCATAATCAGTAACCACCAGGATATTACCTACGCACGATTTAGAATTCCATAAGAAAGAGCATTAACGACGATGTTGTGGTTCAGTTTCAATTAAAGATGCTTCCATACCGAACTTACTTTTTGTGAAGCAACGTTTGCCAGTGTTAGTAGGCATTGTAGGCAACAACGGTTAATAAAAAGTTTTTTAGTAAACTTATTACAAGTTATACACAGTTACTTAATGTTATCATGTTGCTCTACATAAAGTAACTTCGGTGTGGATGCACCATAAGAAAAAAACCTTCGCTTAGTTTAGTTGGTTGCTTTAGCAAAGAGACCTCTAGCGTATATACGAGGAACTAATACGAACACCAGCTTGTGGTTTGCGCAGCGCACGACGATCCGTTGTAGTTCATACATTTATCAGGAGATAGAGCTGTAAATGTAGGTAAAGTAAGTTAGTACATTTTATTAAAGTAATTTTCATTTTCAGTAGTACGTAGATAGTACATATTTTAAAAGTAGTTAACTGGATTACAAAGAATAATGGATAGGATTTTTAGAGTTTAAGAAGTATTTTCCCCAGAAGCCTTAAAAGTAAGCTTCTTTTTGTGGGAAGCTTTGAAGCGTGCTAGCAGACAGGCAGGCTTTTCTGTTTCAGCAAGCAATCAGAAAAAAATTAATATGGTAAGAAACATAAATGCATGTGGTATGGTATGGTATCGTATGGTAATAGAAGGTTGCGGAAGTAAAAGGTTCGAACCCAGAAGGGTGCTTTACTTTGTGTAAATGGTTCCATCACCACTGCTCTCAAAACGGTGAAGGAAAACATCGTGAGGAAACCGGCATGTCCTAGAACGACATGTGACATCTACCAACCCGTACTGGGCCCGCGCGGTGGATTACGGCCCACTCTCTCTCACCGAGAGGAGGCCTGTGTCCCAGCAGTGGGAACATTAGAGCACAATATTCGACTGTGATTAGAAGGTGCTTATGCGGTAGTGAAAAGCGTAGCTGCTCTATGTTATTATTATGTAGGTATAAATTGTTAAAATTCCTCCAATCCTAATCCGGATACCTACCCACACGGCCTTTTAACCAATTATTAAAACAACACATTCCAATAGTTCCGTCATCTACGTCCTTAGCAAGTCAGACTTAATTAAAAGAGTACTGCGAAGCGTAGAAACCAAAATAGAGATGTTAAGTCAGACCCACGTTAATTAGTAGAACAAATAACTCATTCTGTAGGTACCAGTCATGTTCAAACAGACAAGCACAAGGGCGTAATGTTTAGAATCTTTAGAACGAAGTTTTGCTTTTAATTAGCCGAATTAGAAAGATTTGAGATGCATTGATACGTCTTTGGGTCTATTGTAAATGATATGAAACCTAGGGAGATGAATACACAGAGGTTTACGTACACACGGCTACACATCAAGCTATACATTTCCAGTTTATGCTGATCTCGCATTATACAGGATTTCCGTACGATGCGAGGTCAGCTTATACTGGAAATGTACAGCTTGATGTGTAGCCGTGTGTACACGTCATTATCAATGCTTGTGCCTTCTCTGTATGAGAAGAAGCCTTTGCCTTGCTGTGGGACAGTCACAGGCAGGTATTATTAAATAAGTGCAAGTTTTAAACAAAAAAAAAATGTGTTAAATGGGGATGACGTTATTGGAAATCATTCATAAGGCTTTCTTTAGTAAAGGTTTCGTATAAAAAACAGTTCGATTTTTTTTTGTCTGCCCCAAAAAATCGTAATGGCAGGTGCTTCTACACCTGCTCGCAGGTAGAAATACAAGAAGATCGAGGTCGACTTAACTTGCTTATTGACGAACACCTTATCTTTGTTTCATTTTGGCTACAGTTATCACAACCGCAGATAAAAAACAAACTTTGTGCACAAGATTTTTTTATTATTATTTTAGACATACATACATAAACTCAAGCCTTCTTCATATGGGCGTAGGCAGACACTGAACGCCACCTGCTACGATACTTACATACTCCTCCTCCTCCTACTCTTCCTTCATTTAATTCGTATTTATTTAATTAGTCAGCAATGACAATTCATTTTATTTAATGCTGACGAAATTATGATAGACACAATGGTCTCATTTTATTAATCACAATGATTTGTCAACAGTGAACTGTGTTGACAAATCATTCTACAGGAAAATTAGAGTAAGTAGTGAATCATTAGATTAGTGAAACCACGGAAACTGAGTCAAACAAAATAAGCAAAATGATTGGAAATATAAATTACTAGTAAATAGTACGTCTACGTCTAGCGTCTGCTCGAAAAACAAATTGCATGCAATTTTTATTGAATTTTTAATTGTTCAATTCTCGGTGCGTATCTAGATTCGGTGAGATGAACATGTATAGGTAACTTAAGTGGCAGTAGACAGGGCATATTTCTCGCAGAACAGATGACCGATGGGGCTTAAAGGCTCTGGAGTGCCGACCGCGTATCGCAAGACGTAGCGTGTTGGAAGGCCCCCCACGAGGTGGACTGATGATCTTGTGAATACCGCAGTAATCCGCTGGATGCGAGAAGCACAGAACCGGTCGAAGTGGTGGTGCTTGGGGGACGCCTATGTCCAGCAGTGGACGTCTTCGGCTGGAATTATGAGGATGATGATGATGACGTCATGGTACGAACACAGAATAGTAGAAGGAACTTAATTCAATGGTTTTATTCATAAAAAAACATTAGATAATGATTAACTTAATACTTGTTAGCAGGTAAATAGACAAACAACACTTGTTTACTTTTAAATTACCTACCAGTGCTAATGTGCCCATTTGCTTTGATGACTAATAATACCAGTAACTCGCATTGTTGAAACGTTTTAACTACTATCAGCAACGTAATATTTATAAATAGTTACTACGTGAGTTTAAAATTTTGTACTACGTTAATTTAATATATAGTATTTGTATAGTGGGGTGGAGGAGGGGAGGAGGGTTAGTAAATCCCCCCACGGCCCCCCCGCCAAATATACATAGTTTTTAGTATTTTTTAAGTGATTTCTTAATGTGACTTGAATCTCATAGAAAATGTTGATAAATGAAATGTAGAGGGACGTAGCAAGGAGAAGAGAGGAAGAGGGCAAGGCATCCCCCCACCCACCTGGGGTTGCGGATAAGTCCTAAGGGGAAACCGTGGCCCCGGTCTAGGTAAGGGAAGGAACACGGGTGGGTTTTAGTCAGTAAAAGTCTGACACGCCATTCCGCTCCGCCCAGAGCGGGCGAAGTCATTTGATGATTTCCCACTCAAAAAAAAAAATCCCCCCACCCACCAGTTCATTTTCAAAGTCAATGTCAAACGTCTCGAAGGTTAAGGTCAAATAAAAAATGAAATGTTTTTTAAGTATAAATAAATTCTTTGAAATAAGACGTAGTCGACGTGCTCGCTTCACTCGCTCTTGCATCGAGATCTTGCATCACTCTTATTCGTTTTTAACTAAGTCGAGATGTGTCGGGACTGGGACACCTCGAGTCAGACAGACTAGGTTCGAAGAGGATGGCATGGCGGGGTTTTTGTCCGAACCGGGGTGACCCAAGTCTCAAGCTCGCTAGGCTCTCTTCTTGGTAAAGTGCAGGAATGGAGCCAATATTACTGTTACTAACCTAAAAAATATCAATTTATATATTTCACTTAATACCTCTCCGCTAAAAAAATATTTTTGTGGTAGGTTATGGAGACCCTCTACAACCCTCGAATAGCTTCACATTCTTCCTAGCGAGGCAGCACGTTTCTAAACCCAACCCTAGTATTTTATACATCAGGTACTTTGTATGCATGGTCATAGAACCAAAATAATAGCCTACGACATTAATGACATCATATTCTACGAAAACCTTTTCTATAAAAATAAAAAAAACACCTTTAATCGTTCTACGTGTACCGTATTATTGTTGATAATTTATGTATGAGATAAACATAATATAAATTCTAAAAATAATAATGATCTCTACTACGATCGTAAACTACTATAAGATTTCCTCAATAAACCTGTAAATTAAGATTTCGAGTTTCTTTGATCTCGATTCGTTCCAAATTTGAAATTAGCTGCAATGCTAATGAAACGATAGATATTACCAAAATCGGGGTATTCTAAAGAAAAGTTGAAGGCTGTAGCTACCTTTCTTTTAAGAAAAACGATTCTAACAACTACCAAAATAAAATAGGATACCTAGTAAAATAGATCTAGTGTGGTCTCTGTAACATATAGGACTACATCCATAAACAGAAGAAAACTTCTAAAGTCTGTTCGAATCCTTGTTTCCACCTCATGTTACACTAAACGAATATAAAGTTAATGCTAAGTGTAAATTAAGTTGATTTCAGAACGACTAGTAAATATGTACTATTGAAATAGTCATAAAAATGTTTGAAATTGTAGAGAAAACTGAAGTATAAGTGTGCGTATTAAAATTCTATTTCCTAAAATACATTTGTTTACATGTTCAGAAAATAAAAACTAAGTATACTGCGTACGTGACGCAGTATAGATATGCGAGTTCATGCAGTCGATCGATCTTACAATGAAACAGTTTATTTACTGAACTTTCAATGTCATATTAAATTGATGCCTTCCACCTCCTCTAATAACAGACCACCAAGACCATGACCATCGATATTCCTGGAAACGTCGTCAGCTTGCATTTTGCAGTCTAAGAATCGATATTCAAGAAAACTTTATAAGTGAAGCTACAATACTACTTTGTCTGGCTTGTAGCCATGCGTCATCTAAATCTAACGCAATGGGCATTATTTCCTACTACATACACACATCAAAAAAAGTTTGTGATCACTAACAAAACCTGATATATTTTATAAATATAACTTTATCAAGAAAAAGTGTTAGCTTTATATCTTTTTTAAATAGAAATACACTGCATGAAAAAATCAAAAAAGAAGAAGAAATTATAATATAGTCTACCGTAACAAAAAAGATTTCGATTTTTCAAACTGATCGCAAACTTTTTTTGATGTGTGTATTTCTCGGGATGGTATTGTTTGTTAGAAATCTATCTCTAAATTAAGGACACCCAAGAAACCTATATGTAAAGCTAATTAACACTTGGAGACAAAACATTTCCGACGATTAATTTTTTCGGGCAAGTTTCTCATATTTATTTTAAGACACAACAGCAATGTTGACAAAAAATTGCACGCGATATCGATTCATGAGCGAATGATGTCATCTTAGGGGAGATTCTGTAGCCGATTGCAGGCAGCAGCAGTAGGCGACGTGTCGCCGCGACACTCTGGTTTCTATTTGGTTTCTGTCTTTCTATGAATTTTTCAAAAGTGTTTCTACGAGGAAACTTCTTCCGAATTTCTATGAAGTGACCTGCTGCTGCTGCCTGTAGACGGGGTACCCAATTGTACTTTTAGGAGTAAAACTACGATTGTAATGTAGCCATAATAGTACATTATGATACGAGTGTGCTGTATTGGTCATTACCCATGAGGCGGTATTATTCGCGCGAGCCAAAGCGAGCGCGATAATTTAGCCGAGTGGGTAATGAACAATGCGCACGCGTTTCATACGACGTTTTTCAACACATTTGCGAGGAAAGAAACCGTCTTGTTGTAAGAACTTATGCTACAATAACGTAACTTTAGAGAAATGATACATTTAGATTTATAAAGTTCAACTGACCTTTGTTGCCAGGTACTGACTATCCACTTCCTGTAAAAACGTTTCTACGTCGGTTCGTATTTTTCTTAATATGTAACCTGCAGTAACCACACAACATATACAATAACAAATATTTATGAAAAATGGCGCGCTGGATTCTTTTTCGGGTAGCGATGCGCGCGCAAGGCACTGACAAAACCGCTGAACAGCCTACCATCACGTTCGGTCGGAGGTGGAGACAAAATTTGAAACTTGAAAAAATTAGATTTCGCTGCTAATTATTACTAATTATTCTCTATCGAGAGAGAGTGAGAGAGAAAGTGCGAATTTGGTCAAATGGAAAATACAGTATGGCGATTGTGAAAATTTTCTCATTTTTCGTCATGGGTGGCGTTTTCGTAATTTTCGATCATGCTTCCAAGATGGCGGCTGTGAAAATTTTCGTCATTGGTCTCGTTTTCGTAGTTTTCGATGGTTCTAAAGCTGATAGTGAGGTCGAAATCAAAATCTAAGATGGCGGCTGCGAAAGTTTTGTCATTTTTCATCATGGGTTTCGTTTTCGTAGTTTTTGATGGTTCTAAAGCCAACAGTGAGGTCCAAATGTAAATCCACGATGGCGGCTGTAAAAATTTCTCATTTCGCATTTTTCTCACCCATGACGAAAAATGAGAAAAAAATTTGCAGCCGCCATCTTGGATTTACATTTGACCCCACTATCGGCTTAAGAACCATCGAAAACTACGTAAACGACTCCCATGACGAGAAATGAAAAAAAAAATTACAGCCGCTATCTTGGATTTACATTTTGACATCACTATCGGCTTTAGAACCATCGAAACCTACGAAAACGACAACCATGACGAAAATGAGAAAAATTTTGCAGCCGCCATCTTGGATTTCCATTTTGACCTCTTTATCAGCCTTAGAACCATTGTAAACTACGAAAACGATACCCATGACGAAAAATGAGAAAATTTTCGGAGCCGCCATCTTGGATTTCCATTTTGACCTCACTATCGGCTTTAGAACCATCGAAACCTACGAAAACGACACCCATGACGAAAAATGAGAAAAATTTCGGACCCGCCATCTTGGATTTCCATTTTGACCTCACTATCGGCTTTAGAACCATCGAAAACTACGAAAACGATACCCATGACGAAAAATGAGAAAATTTTCGCAGCCGCCATCTTAGATTTCCATTTTGACGAAATTCACACTTTCTCTTTCTCTCTGTATCGAATTAGGAAATGACAGACGCAAGAATGAAGCCGCGTTAAAGAACTTCGTTCCAAAAACCTGTTTACTTTGTCACACTATATTAAGTCGCAATAAGAAAGACATGTCGTGCCTTGATAGTACTTACTAATTCCATACTGCCAGACTGCCATGTCATTACTTCGACTAGTTAATAGTTATCTATGGCGCACATTACCGCACTAGTGCGATTATGTAAAGAAAAAAGCACGTGTCTGTAATACACTGCATTATGAACCTAAAAGCGGTTAAATAAGAGCCACTTTACGAGCAACTGTGTTGAAAAATAAATTATTATGATCCAGTACCCTAATTACGTAATACACGATCAATGAGAATCTGAATCGTTTTGAAACAGATTGCAATCTCGATAGCAATTGCAACACAAGTTCGAAAAAAAAATCTGCTTATAACAACGTAAATAACGTAATGAATATTATTGAACTGTCAAAATGATACAGATTAATCGGAATGGTGTTCCAAAATGTGTTGCGTAATTAGATAGCTGGTCTGCAATCCTAACTAATATTATAAATGAAAGTGAATTTGTTTTATATTTGTTACGTTTTCACACTAAAACGGCATACGGGTAGACCATGACCTAGGTTAGGACAAATTATACTTTTTATCCCGATATTCTCAAGGGGTTCGAGACTTATACGCGTGAAACCGCGGGGTGCAGCTGCGGGGTGCAGCTAGTATGTAATAAAAATAATTTGAAGAAACGAAGCTATTTACCTTTTAAATAAATTGAAATAACTTCGAAAAGATACAAGTTTTTATATTTCCAAACTTGGTTGTTCAAATTAAGTGGGATGCTAATTTATTATTAACAAATAGTCATGTCAATGACGAAGAAACATAATTTTGGAGAAATAAGTACTTATGTACCTACCTACTAGTACACAAAGTAATGTATTACTTTTAAACTTAAATACGTTTCAAGTCTAAGCAAGTTAACTTTGCTAGATGTAATAATAATAATATTTTAATGGTAAAAAATATCCTTCACATAAAATAGGTGTACCCCAAGGTTCAATACTTGGTCACGTACTTGATTAGGCCATGCGGTGGATAAGATTTTTATTGGTTTGTTTATTATGTCCTACGTTGATAAACTCGATGGCCACACCAGTATGAGGTATGTATGAGCTCATCGCTTCAATGCCCGGCGACTTAACGGCGCAGTCTCCGTGGCGACTTCACATCGCACGCCCGTGTTTAGTGTAAACATAACCTATAAACATCGTAGTAATTTGAATTTCGAAGTGAATCACGATGTCGATCAGTAGATTGTCTATTGTCAAGTTTCTGGAGCTGGTAATTATTATCATTTTATTTTATTTAATAATATTGCTATTATAACAGCATTTTAGTGTGCAACTAAAATGCTGTTATAGGGGCACCTGAACATTGTAAGAATAATAATTAAGTATGTGAAATAGGGGGTAGCGTAACGATATTAAGACGTAAGGTTATTTGATGCTTACGGTGCACGGAGCCGACGTAAAGGCAAAAAGACAATAGTTTTAGACAAACTACCAATTGAAAAACAATTCGAAATACGGGTTTCTAAGTACCTATATTATTATTCTCTTTTTAATCGATAAATGTATCGACATTCGACATTGATGAATTAACAAAAACGATTACCTACAGATGTACGTACCTACCTACCTTTTTTCACAAACAATGCACGAATGGTTGAGAATGTAGGTATAATTCTACCTACATATCTAAGTATATAAAGATACCTTCTATCAAAATTAAAGATCCAAGAAAAGTTCTAAAAATAAATAAAACGTTTTATGTCGTGAACTCGTGAACGAACGCTAACAAAAACAGTGGTCCTACGCTATCAAGATACAAAGGGCGTTGACTCCTTTCACTTTCATCGACCATACAAATGAAAGGGATGGCAAAGGGGCTGTGGGATGCATATAGTGATTACAATTGAGACCAAATTGGAACGGATTGCATTCAATTGAAGCTAATTTAATATGGCGGGACTTTCTGGAAAGAGATTGTTTAAAAGGAAGCGACTTTACTAGTCGATCTATCGAACTATCGATAAATTAATACGAAATAATGAGCACTGTAATAGTTGATGAGATAATCAAATTAGATAACGATGTTAAAACTAAACTAACGCCTGATCTTAATGCCGTAATAAATTTTAATATACTACATACAAATCTAAGTAATGAGTTTGTTTGATGGTGCTAATCTCTGAAACCACCTACCAGATGGATTTGAAAAAATCTTTTTGCATATGATAGTCCAATTCTTGAGGAACGCTATAGGCTATTGAACATCACGCTAGGACTCTTAGGAGCCGAGCAAAATAAAAAAAAGGCAGAAAGAACGCTAAGCGAAAACGAAGTAATAGCGCGAACAGGCGATGCGATGCAACGGGGTGGGTTGAGGGGGACAAGAAATTCACGCGAAGTAACGGCCAGAACGGTTTTTCAAAAGAAAAGATTTTTCACTTTCCCCACTTGTCTTGTCTCTACATTCTATGTGTTAATCCAGGGTACAAACACATGGAATGCTACACAGATAATATTATTAGTAGGAAGTAAGATAGGATTAACTGTAATTGTAAACATGCATCAAACAATTAACAATTAATACACGTATCCAAGCTTTTATTGGTCATGACCCGAGTAATTTGAGTCAACAATGCAAAAATTACTTATCACAGGATTACATCAGTGTCCATCAGCTATTCTTAGCAGCCTGACCTAAGCGTCTGTTCGCGTATCAACAGTTTT
Source organism: Conistra vaccinii (assembly GCA_948150665.1). NCBI lineage: Eukaryota > Metazoa > Arthropoda > Insecta > Lepidoptera > Noctuidae > Conistra > Conistra vaccinii. The sequence continues at coordinate 8,305,160 of OX411323.1, read as the reverse complement.
GTTGACCACTCTCTGACAAAGCGTTAGCAAATTGATTCACACTTATATTCTTGTGTCCTATCGCAGGTATGCTGGAAGAGATTTCTTTAGAAATAAGCATCACCTTTGTACGATTTTTTCTGTTCTTTTCTTCTCGTCTGTTTTTAAAGGTGTGTACATAAATGGTTAAATAAATAAATAAAAAATTATGTTCCTACTGGCGTGTCTTCGTCTTAATCGTCGTCTTGCGAAGTCAGTTTTCCTTATCATATGTATTAATTCTAAGGCCAGTCATGAATGAAGTTCGATAATATGGGCTAAGACTTCTAGCTCATCAAATCTTCCGACGAATTTTTAACTAGACACGTTGCAAGTTGTTTTATTTTAGACATCAAGATATTTTTCTGTATTCGGAAACATATCTCCGGATATCGTAACCACGACGGCCGTGGCGGTCAGTCAGTAGGTACCCAGTATAAACGAACGATAAAATTCGAACTAAAAATAAATATGAAATCATTATATCATCCGACATGAGTAATTTAACCACTAACTAAATTGTTTAACGATTGCCTAAGGGAAAATCAACACTTTAATTTTAAACGAACCTATTGACTTAGAACATTTTTCATATCGGTAAAAAAATATAGCGTAAAATTAGTTTCTTTCCTAACATTGTCAAGATTTCCTCATAAAAAACAACATAAAAGTTTGTCAGCTTTCCGGTGTGTTCAAAATATCGTACACAAGCAAATGACGCCTACGGATCCTCGTAAACGGGTCACGGTCTAATAGAAGTTGATTTAACTACTCGGTTGAACCCACCTGGATATGAAGTTTACCTCATCGATACCTTAATCATTTCCGCTATCAACAAAAATGTTTTTTTTTTTTTTATGTTTTATTTGGTATGAGAATTTCTTTAGCTTAAAATGTTTTGGCTAAACCCAGGCAAAAGAGACTAAAAATTACTGAATGTTTATGTTAACATTGAACTTTTGGATACTTAGGTACCTACTCGTGATCTCAGAAATACGATAACCTTCACAAGCATACAGGAAGTATATTTTATTTACATTGCCGGTACCTAGTCCATTAGCATGCTTACTGGTAAAATGAATAACACGTCATTTGGTATTTGTTACTCATATTATAGACGCCTCATCCATAATTATGGGGCTGACAGGCGACGAAGTGGATGACGTCATGTATTCACCCTTCCCGCTTTGCTATTGATTGTCAAAATAAAGGCAACGTTAACATAGTTATTATGTTTAGCTACCGCGGTAGTTTCACAAAGAATATTTTACATAATAATGGTGTTGTTATGATTAAGTGCCATCTTGCAACTATAACCTCATTAAATAAAATACGTGTTAACTTTTAATCGCATATTTAAAAACATATCGTTTATTTTATTTCAACATTGTTAACATAACGAGTAGGTGATAATAATCAGTATTAAATAAATGGAAATGAATGTCACGAAATTCACATCATATTTAATTTTAACACTAATAATGTTGCATATATTAGAGATACCTAATGTATTTTTAGATAATAATGGATGTTGTGTTTAATAATACATATTATTTATTATGGTACTGTTGAGACTCTGTTCACTTGAAATAATTAAACAAGGGAAAGCAAAATTTTCTAATAGATAGACCAAGACGGTAAATGACAGAGGTACAGTCATGAGCAGGACCAGTGGTCATATATGGCGATCCACTCTGTACAGCATACCCATACAACCATGGTCGCTTTTAGAAGTGAAATCGCTTCCTAAAGTGTTGACTGACTTCATGCAGCTACCAACAACAAGTGGGGAATAGCGTGCTCTGTTAATACCAATGTCTCGTAAAATATATGAAAAATCTTTGTCTTCTACCACCTGTGGCTTGGCTGTCGATTTGTTTGCATTCAGTTTGGCTATATTAACAACTGAGTTTATTTTAAATTCGGATATTACAAATTCTACTAATTAGTTAAGTTTTAGTTTTGGTTGGTTTATAGTAGAACGAAAAATTTCATGTACGACATATTTCTCGCCGGCATGTGAAGCCGTCGCCAAGAGCCATGGGCGGTTTTAAAACCCTGACATCAGCTTAGTCACTAACCAAACGAAAAGAATTTTATGTTATCTACATCGTATTTGCGATAGATTATGTATCTTTACAAAAATCAAGATATGTCAAAAATCATGATTTGTCTTACCATCAGTCACTATTATGGTTTCAATGTTACCGGAATCATGACTGTATTCAATTTTGAAGAAATTGGAGCAATTGTCATTATCCGAGTTAATCCTGGGGGTCACATCATCACATGTTTGTTGATGACGTACCGTCACATGATGCAATTGAATTATGACTGGGAGATAAACCGGATTAAGTGACAAACTAGGACACACAAAATGCCGGGGTATTTCAGTGTCTTCAGACAATCTATTTGTTAAACGAGCACTTTGCTGGAAGTCTTCATTTCGCGGAAGTTCTGATAAAGGCGCAACAAATAATATTGACTTTAATTTTATCAATGACAATATAACATCAACAGTAACTATTACATTGTTAATTGTTTACTTGCATTCTGTTTAAGTACGTCAAAAAACTTTTGAAATTTAAAAACCATCAAATCACTTCCTAAAGTTATGACTTCATAAAAAACTAAATCGTGTACCTAGTACTTCATAATTACTAACTTCGGCTTCCGCTAATGTACACAAAGTGAACATAATAGACTGAATCAATGAACGATGACTATTATCGTAGCAATGTGAGTGATATAAAGATTCATATATAACTATGGGTACGGTGAATTAGAACAATTAGTTTGTTTAGTACCTCGAGTAAATTGAAAGAAGTAGCACATCAAGATTAAGGCAAAGATTGTATTTAATGAATAAATGATAAAAATTAACTTATCAATAAAAAAAAATAGCGTGACCTATATATTGTTGGATTAATACTTACTCATTGATACCAAAAAAAATTGAGTTACTGTGCTTTCTAGTAGTTAGATCAATTTGTTTATCATAAATATACGGGTCATGTAAAGTATTGCATGTATATAAGATAACAAGTTATATGTAATTAGATGTGAACAAATCAGATTCCAATACAGTCCGTGTAGATCCCATAAAGAACTATTCTGCCTCCAATAAATAAACAGCATGAACAATAGAACTATTATTGTTTCTTTGTCTTTGTTTATGTATTTAGCTACCGTATACTTACGAGCCACAGTTTCACTCCTCTATCTATGCAATGCAATTTATTCACAGCACGCATAATGTACTTGAATGAATGAAAACATTTGCTTTCACTATCGAAACTGTAATGTTTAATGCTTCAATGTATATGGACATTGATAAAACATTATTGGAAACTTTATTGCAAACTTACTCAATCCTTATTGGTCGAATTGCAACAATTACGTTCCTGTTGGCCAGAATGGCCTACACTCGACATAAGTAATTGCTAACAAGAAAGGATACATTCAACAGCACGCTCTGGCTTGGTTTCGTTACTAACCAAAATAATTTACTAACTTCTTTTGTAGCTACACTAAGCTAATTAATTATTAAAGGGAATGGAATGGTACAAATATACAAGTACTAACAGCCAGCGGAGCTCGTGGGTAAGTAATAACAGCCGCATGGGTTATGCTTGCCGGGGTTGGTCCGTGGATGGGTGAATGGACGGGATCTTTACATACCAAGACTCCTCCGTGCCTCGGAAAGCACGTTAAGCCGTTGGTCCCAGCTGTCATTCGTGGATCTTTGAAAGTCGTTACGGGTCGTCAGCAGCCCAAAAGTCTGAAAATCAGTCTTACCAAGGGGTATCGTATTACCCAGTTGCTGGGTTGTAGAGGTTAGATATAGGCAGGCGCTCCATATAAAATACTGGTATTCAGCTGCATCCGGTTAGAATGGAAGCCGACCCCAACTTAGTTGAGAAAAGGCTAGGCAGATTGATTGGTAAAACTATACAAGTACTCGATGTTTAAAGGCACGTCGCTGGGTAGGTCCCTAATGTAGTTCAATAAGGTCGCCTACCTTTAACACTTAGTCGTTGCCATTAACCTCATTTATATAACAGTTAACGATCGAGTTTAAACTAATCACAGCATAGCAATAATCTATGTTAAGAAGTTTTTAATAATATATTAAATAATGTGGATCAATATGTGGTAGTGGTGATTGAACATGAAGAAATATATCGAGATACAAAACAGTCTAAGTTTCGCTATTTCACGTGGCGACACTAACATTTCAATTTATTACCTACTTCTTGCATTTTTACTGCGATTCTTCTTCTTAGCGTATCGATAGCAAAAAGTTCAAGAACTGGTATTGAACAAACTGAATTTGTAATAATCAAACAATTACCTAAGAAGTACATAAATTGGCAAAACGCCTTGAATTCAATGAGAGTAATTTTGCGAAAATACTGAATGAGTGAAGGCGACACGCCGTAACTTCGACCTTCTATTAATGTGTTTCGTGTTTACAAAACAGATTTTTCGTTTCGGTATTTTAAAGGTTATCACTTATCAGCCAAGCCAACTGATACATGGTTCGTAGATCATTTTAGCGATAGAATGCCGTTTTTGTTAGTTGTGAACTGTTGTTTGTATGTTTGTTACGCGATTTCTCCGTCAATTGTGGACCGATTTAAAAAATTGTTTTTTTGCTTGAAAGGGTATGCTTCCGAGGTGGTCCCATATAAATTTTATTAACTTTACTTGGTTAGTTTTTGAGTTAGCTTCAATAATACGTATTTTTCCCACTTAGTTTATATAGATGATATGATGATAACTTCCAGTCACTGTTATTTACATAGCAGGTTAGTGGTATTCGAATTAGTGTGAGGTAGGTACCACAACTAAAAAGTGCAAAATAAAAACTTTTTACAAAAAAGAACAACCGACTTCCAAAAAAAACACTACAAAGTCAAAAATAACTTTAATTTCGGAAGTCGGTGGCGAAAAACCTAAGTTCAAAACCAAGTACACCGACTTCCGAAATTAAAGTTATTTTTGACTTTGTAGTGTTTTTTTTGGAAGTCGGTTGTTCTTTTTGTCACTGACAAAAAGGAGCACTGTTTAATGTTTATACAGCATCATAATGTATCTTTTATTTCTTTTCTCCATAGGATTTATAACCGACTATATAATTATGTAGCGCTTAATACCACTACTTGAATCTTTTATAGAGTTTCTCAATTCTCACTCAGCACTGTCTGATCAATAACTTTTATAATACATGATTACAGCATATCATTTCTAATTCGTTGCACGGTTTGCCTCATTGCCTCACGTTAAGGGCCGCAAATATGCGTGTCCAATGTTACGGCTTGTGTGACATTGAAATGGTTCGACGGGAAATGGTTGAGATTTCCTGTTTCTGCGTCTATTTTGTTCTCATCAAGTTGTAATGATGATATCTCGTAGATAAACAGTAAGAAATGCTAGTTTATATTTTGTAGAAAATGATAAGAAATCATTAATTCCAAGAAAGTAATTCCATCAATCAAAGATATTGATGACATATGGTATGTTGAAGGAGAACTCAATGATAATTTATTGACTTTGGATTAGATAATATTTGATCAAATATCGCCTTTTCAAAATATGGACCCATACTGTTGAAATTGCTTTTAAGACGCAGATATATGCCAGCGACCTTGAGTGGTTAGCTTGCGTGTTCTGTACTGAACTCACGCAACGCATCGTACGTCCAGCCAGTAATAGAACTCGCCCATGAAGGAGCACTGTCACTAATTTTACGCATTATTAATTTATTATACATAAAACAAAAGGTATTTTTATAAAAAGACGTATACTAAAAGATTTATATTTTATCGTTAAAATGGTTTCAGAAAAATACGCTTGATAGCTTTTGGGTAATTCTCAGTTTTTTATCGGCGTTAGACATTACTTTACAAATTAATTTCACTATGTAATATGAACACAATCCAAAATGTTTGAATATTAAGTTATTAAGAAAATTCTCTCTAAAATAACATAATATATATTTTTTCCAAATCATTAACGCAACTCGTTTAGACGTAATTTTCAGTATAAAATCATTAAAAGTAGGTTATCGTCGCCCTAATTTAATAATTAGTTATCGTTTTTAAAATATTGAAAGCGTAGTACAAATCATGAGGAAATGTTGAAAATAATTCGATGTTTACATTGTGACTAATTTAACAATAACGTGAAATATATCCATTTCCAAGCTATGAAAACATGTAGGTAGTACATACCTAACAGGTTTTAAAGATTGCCACCTTGCACTACAATTTAAAATTATTTCTATTTAAAAACTGTTTAGCTTCATAAAGAAATGAGCCAAAGAAATAACAGAACAACTAATGTTTAACTAATTCAATTAAATCTCTAATGAATTTAATTAAGGACGTCATTTGTTGATTCTTGCTATTAACAATAAAATAAATTGAGGATTAAAAGAATGGATTACAATATTGAATGTAGGTACTTCCTATTGTACGGAAATTGATGGATATAATAAAATTAATGAGTGCTATACAAATGCGAACACGTGCGAATACGTTTCTTGTTCGTGAGCTGAATACCTACATTTTGTTACATTTGCGCATCAGTTTTAATATTCTGAAATATCAATCCTGACAGAAGGCAAAATCCGAAGGAAAATTTCAAATAAAAAAAGCATTTGTCGGAATATGTATTACGTCGCAGAAACAAAAATGTATAAGTAACTTTTAAAACATTATTTAAAAATAACTATTATCAATGCGCAAAACACAGACATTTCATTGAAAGTGCAGTCGACCTTATTTTAATGTTCATCCTCAAAGACAAGGCCCCAAGGTGTCGAGCAGTTGGCCTCGGCTTTATTGCGTGTTCAGTATGACATCATCGCTCCAGAACTGGTTGCGCTATTATCTGTGGTTCGTCACCACACGCTAGAGGAATCGCGTGCTATGACGTCAGGTGTTTGTAATCGCGCCATTTTGGAATCGTGAGGTGTGACGATTACTAATGAATGGAGATGATATTTGTTGGGGACGCAAAAAAATATATTGTACCTAGTTCTAAGCTTTTATTTAGTTTAAGAATATAAGTTTCAAATTAGGTATCATAGATTTGGTTTTTCTACCCTTGTATTGTACGTTTTACAATCTATCACCATGACATCATCTACATAAACTATTTTCTCTATTTCAGGCGCTGACATGCTCATGCGTGGCCCTCCACTACCACAGCTACAATTCTGAGCCCGACACTGGTATGCTGGTGACAGGCACTTTTGTCGGCTACCTCATCATCTTCGCTGGAGCCGCTGCTGGTACGTATATTTATTTGATGAAAACCCTCGCGTTGATCTTAACATTGAAGTGTTACTCAACGGTGACCAAACTACGTCTGTGAAATTGTCAGTTTAATAAAATATGGACAAAAAAACAATATTAAATCAAATCAAACGTATATTTGTTAATCTAGTTTTATTGTCAGAAGCATCTGTCTCTTGGTAAAGTTGCGAAGTTCTGGAACAGTGAACTGTGGTATGTCGTTCAAGTTCATTGGTGATTTTGCCGATAACTTTACTCGTGTTCTTAAGAAATTAGCAGCAGTAGTCTGTGTGCGTATTATCCGTCATTCATATTTATGCATGACGGATGCTTACTGTCACATCATTATTATATAATATTATGCTAACCATAAGCTGTTACCTTAAGTTATTTTGGTTATAATTTTGTACAAACATTGAAAGTCAACGTAGGCTCAATTAGAACACCTGTCCCCACTTATTTGTGCACTATACGTCCTACGTAGCTTTATAAACTACTTAATAATGCAAAATAGCATGATCTAATCGATATTGACGTCATGTTCCAGGTTACATCATGCAGACACCCTCGCACAAACGGATTGACATTTTCTACTCGCTGGTTGGTGTAGCCTTGTTCGTCGCCAGCGGTGCTTTGATTATTGACAAGTAAGCTTACGAATATTATAAATTATTATATAAAAAAATAATAGTTAGGGAGCACCTGATTATCTAAAAAGCCTTGAAACTGATGGAATGCTTCCCACCTGTAGCTGGGGCTTTTAAAACTCACCACATATAAAAGTATATATAAACTAAAAGGAGATCAGATAATAGTTTTTCTTAGTAATTTAGGACGAAACTGAAAAGCTGTTCGGAATTTAGATGAAAAATTAGACCGTCAAGACTATGTTTTCACTTTCTTATCTATACCAATCTATCTTTCAGATGGCAACACGCTGGCAAGAGTGACATGAAGGACAAGAACTTGGCGAAGGCTTCCCTGGCCATCATCAACGGCGCCGTCCTACTCGTAGACGCAGTCCTTACGCAGCGCGGGGGCTAAAACACTTACTACTTAATATTAGGCGTGGCCACACGCAGCAGTGCCTAAATCTCAACATTTTAAACTACTTTTGAGTCATTGAGTCATATTAAATATGATGAAATATTATTGTCAAGATATTTTGTTTCATACATGCACAATTTAAAAGTTTGAATGCATATGAAGTCTCTGAAGGGAAATTTCACCTAAATGATTTTAGAGGACAATACATGGACATTAAATAGTATGGGTAAACATGCTGTAATGCCTTTCCTCGACCTGATGCATCCAAAGTCTTTGTAATACATTGTCCGTGGCCATGCCATTTATATTTTTTTAGTGGTGTTATGCCATGGTTCAATATTGAAACAGTTTCTATTGAACAAGCTCGAAAATGCATTGTGAAACAAAGATCAATATTGCACCATAACTGATTAATTAGGTAAATTATTTTTAGGATTTAATATTACATTATTTGTATCTCGCTAGAATTGTAATATTGTAAGTACATAAACGTTAAAACTATTTTGATGAAATCATAATGACATTTAGATCGTCGGTCTTTGTAACAGTATTGTGGTTCACTTTTTAAATTGAGCGCTGTTCCAAATTCTATCAATTTGGGAAAGTCTTTGAATTGATCTGGCTTATTTGATAATGTTGAAAACAAAAGTGAATTAATAGTGCCTTTCAAGCAAACATGTACCTATTCTTTCAGCACTTTATGACTAAAGTGCTGAAAGAATATCATCATCATCATCATCATTTTTATATCAATCGAGATCTTTGAGTATGGTTTCGAATCATTAACCGCTATGGGCGAATGACCTAGTCTGCTTGCAAATCTGATTGTTTATGTGAACATATGTATTTACCATCGTTGTTGTAACTCAGATATAGTTTAGTTGATAAAACTTTTTATTTACCTTTTTAAGTATGTATACGTTAAGCTGATATGCTGCCTAAGTTAAATCGTGTTAATTCGTGTTCATCTTACTTAACGATGAAAACTGAAAATACAAAACATTTTATGTAGATAATCACAAGTTGAATGAAACAAACATGACTAATAATATTTTTTGATCTGTCTAATAAATTTTAAATATTACACGTACATTTGCATTTTTATACGATATTATAATATACACATTGTAAAGTTTTTGTTTCCACAATAAATCACTATTTAAAAGAACATTGGACTTTGACTTCAGTATCTTTCTCGAGTTTAGGCTTTTCAGTGCATAATTTATAAAACAGGATAAGCAGAAGAATTACTTAAACAAAGTGACTACCAATACCAACTTAAATTGACCGTATAATCAAATCACAACTGGTATTCATTAACAGAGTTGTAGGAATGAAACTGATGTAGAGTGTCAATTTGCTTAAGAATTAATTTCCCTGACTGTACATTTGGTAAAATTATACCCAATGATTAGGTACCGACTTCGTGTCGCCGTTATGAGCCTGTTTGCTTAAAAATAATAACTGTAAAAACTGTTTGATTTACTTTGAATGTAATGGATTATGTATATACCAATGACACTAATAAAAACTTAAATAAAACTAGAGTAACAATACATAGCATTAATTTATGTAATTTCTATGATGGTGACAGTATAAATTATACGCTTTTTCGTCGTGATAATATGTGACACGCAATAAAAGTCTTTTCTAACATTCCAGGAAAAAACGTTAGTTGCTAACTTGCTGTAGTCTGTGCAATAGCAGAGCTAGTCCGTGTTAAAACTTAGGTTTAAATAATGATAAGCATGTTAACAATTTTAACTCTTCTGTTGTTTATGTTTAAAGGTGGTTTTGCAACAACGAAGCTCATAAAAACAGCAGTGAATATCTCGAGCACCTATTACAATCACCACTTTACAACTACGGTTATTTGGAAACTAAATGACTCCGAATATGTGAGTGAATATTTGAAGAGCTACCCAGGTTCTGTCGTCCTCAGTCCCTGGTCTACTTACAATGATACAAAAATTCGTGATATCAATGAAACAGTTGGATTTAAACAAACAATCTACTTTGCAAATAAATTATATGATTATGAGATTATCATGAAGCTTATAAATGAAGTGATAAGATTCCCCATTCGTTTCATCCTGGTATTGGAAAACACTGTCAAGTCGACTGCTGAGCTATCTGACTTCATTGAAGTGACTTCGAAGAATGATCAAGCCGACTTAATCCTTATAAGTGCCTATGATACCGGTGAAGTAACTCTGTCGACGTTCTTTCCATACAGTGACGGATGTTGCCGGAATTATACTCCTATATTTCTAAAGTATGGCGATGATATGTTTCCTAAAAAATTTAGCAACTTCTACCAGTGTCCGATCAGAACGGCTTTGTTGGAATATTTTCCGTTCGTTACGGTACAAATGGAAAACGGTACAATTTCTTCTGTTGGTGGTTACGATGGCAAAGTACTTATGATTATACTGAATAAATTAAACGCCTCTTTAGAAGTTACCTCCGCTTATAATAATAGTGTATTTGGATCTTATGTAAATGGGACAGCAACGGGGTCCATTGGTGATCTGGCTACTGAAAAAGCTGATATACTTATTCCGGCTGACATCCTTACAGAGAAACGCTATACCGTCACTTTGCCATCTCACACCTATCACACAGTAGATATCCGATGGGTTGGACGTAAGCAACGAGAAGTTTCTGATTGGCTCAAATTCATTGTTCCAGATAAAACAAACTTCACTTATTTACACGGACTGGTATATATTTCATTTCTCATTTCAGCTATGTTAGTAAGAAAATGTAAGCCGCATATGACGAATGCAACAAACCGTATACTCTATCAATCATTCATCATATTATTGGGTCAGTCAGCTAAATTCGTAACTAAGTCATGGCTGCTCAATTTTCTTTTTGTTCTTTGGATTTGGTTTTGTTTCTTTTTCCGGATCGATTATCAAGCAGACCTAGTCGATGCCTTGCAGACATTAAACTTAGAGCCACCTTTTGAGTCTATTGAAGACGCAGTAACAAAAGTGGATGGTTATGGTGGAGTTGAAGTAGTTGTTGAATATTATAAAGATACTCCCTTGGAACGTAATTACAAAGTTATACCAATGAACGAATTAAGAAAATATATTCGACGAATCTTTGACGGAGAAAATTTTCTTCTTGCTACAGATGTCGCATTGGTTAAGTCTCTGGATCCGTATATTCAAATTTTAGAGAAACGTATAAGTGCAACTGGTGCTAGTTTCTACATGCGCCCTGGATGGCCGGCGGCAAAAGACGTAGATGATGTTATTTTCAGTTTAGTTGAAGCTGGATTTATTGAAAATCTCTTAAGCGATGATAATAACCAAAGATGGATTGTAAATAGAAAAAGTGATAATGATGCATTTAATCCGGTGGGTTTAAGTATGTCAAAGATAAGCACTTTATTTTACGGCCTGGCCCTTATGTGGGTGATTTGTTTTATTGTATTACTTACAGAAATAAAACGTCACAAAAATAAGTTGAAAAAAAGGAGTCTGGAATAAAAAAAAAAACCTTAAGTATATAAATATTGGAAATGCACGTGTGAATTACACTGTCTTCGGTATTGTTGCACTTTTGAACCAATAAACAATTTCATTGAACATCTAAGTGGTGTATTATTTGACCGGATGTTAATGATTACCGAAATAACTTCGCACCAGATTGTGTTCCTGTTTGAGGGACATGAACAATTAGTGTGATGTGTTAGCCAGCGCTGTGATCTGATTGCATCTGGTTAATTATTCCACGTTACAGAAAATAGAGAGAGCGAATTATCACATAACATTGTTCGTGTTAATAATGCTATTTTAAGATTGTGGGACAGTGTTTCAGCTGACATATTTCCTGAAAGTTGGAAATGTATTTATCTGTCAGAAGTTAAGATTAGGTACTACAGTACAGTTCAGTACATGAACTCTTTTGGTCTATTATGTTTTGTATTATTCGAAATCGAATTTTCCTTTTGTATATATCACCGTTAATTATAAACTTGCTTAAAAATCTATCGGTATTCTTTCCGTTAGATTAAAAACTGTTGAAAAATTGTGAACTGCAACAAACCATTTACAATTTAACGCATTTTTTACGATAGTTTGTAATCTATCCATGGGAAACTTTCAGGCGACGTAACGTGGATTGCGCAAATACTAAATAGCCGGCCTAGCTGAGAGCAACTTGGAAGTAGCGCTCGCCGGGCGCTGCCGCAGCACCGCTCGCTTAGCTTCGCTCGCTCAGCTCGCGATTTGTCACACAGTTCTAAACTAACCTAAGTTCACCCAGTTCATTGTTCTCACAATCTTGGCATGTCACAAATACATTCGTCATAAATTTTACTAATTTTGTTTTGGCCTGATATCATCATTGTCTACAAAAACACTCACATACAAATAATAGTAACATATCACATACTATTGTGTATCTATGGCACTGTTTTGGACCATTCTCAAATATTCAGAACGCGCCACAGCCGGCGAGCGGGCTCCCAGCAAATGAACCTGATTCTATTTCGGCTATATTCTGACAACAAATAATTAATTCGTAATAAGTATTTTATTCGAGCCCTGCTTTTGTAGATAGGATAATGAATAAAGTGAACGTTGGATGATTAATATTCAAGTAATAGGGGAATTGTATAGTCTTTCAACTTTTATTTTAATGTAGATTGAGAACTTATACATTTTTCAAAAACTCCTTTCCAAACACAAGAAGGTTTTCATATCGTTGCCCAAGCGTTGGTTGGTGACTGTTCGGAAGAACGATGACTTTGCTTCTTCTTCCTGGTCCTAAAGTTAGAGCAAATCGAATCATACAAATGTATAGACACTCTGACAGCAACACTGTCAGCAGCGTACTTTTCCAATAGTTGCGCCCGCACGCAATAACAGTAAGTATACCTACTAATTATTGCTTTTTTCTAAGCACAATAAAAAACACATATTTATCCTCGCTTTTTGAATGACTTATTAATTTCCTTCCCATTCCGACATAACAAACATAAAAAGCACTCAATATTCACAACACAATAGCTAAAAGCTCTCCAACCAAAATAGGCCCGGCCATTCCGAATAAATTTTACTGCATTTAGGAAACAGTTACTCGAAGTATTAATACTTCTGGCATAAGGAAGCCAGGCGTATACCCTAAAATAATTATCGAAATTATATCAGAAACCGAGGTGGAAATTGGCAAACAGTGCGGGCAAGTACCGAATCCATTTGCCAATGAAATGCAAACATAGGTAGCCCACATTTGATCAAACCAATCCGAACTTGCCCTCAGTACCGTGCATAATTTAATTGCATCATGAATATCTTCGGCTGAGAACTACTGCCTTCTACAAGTACTTGTGAATTTGGATTGAATATACATATTTCTAAGTACGGGGTGGAAGCCAGAACGTTATTGTTGGACATCCAAATTCCATGCACATTTTTCTCTTCAGTAATGGAAAGCAAGGTGTTCGCTGCAAAACTTGAGTTCGGTATGTTCAATTTCGAAGTAGATGCGACTGACTGGCATGGCATATACATAGTTTCTGGCATATTAATATTCAAAAATAATTTGTTTATCCTTTTTGGATCGAACTCTATTATAAAATTAAAAACTTGTTTACCATATAAAGTTAGCTGTTTCATTATGAAACATTACCAAAACGTTCTAATCGGGTTTGGTATCAACCTGTAGAGTAGAGCCACTGTCTGCAGAACTAATTGGTCTAAAATATATATTAAACGTTTCCGCAACCTCTCAGCTTCCAGTCTTATGAAGACGAAATATCTTATTATTTTGCATTAACCAATTTGAATATCTTCATCTCCAAATGTTTATCTCTCATCCTAACTAATATTATAAATGCAAAAGTGAGTTTGTTTGTTACGTTTTCACCCTAAAACGGCTGAATGAATTGGGATGAAATTTGGCACACGGGTAGACCATGACCTGCAGCAATATTCCGTGCGTTATTTACGTTACTGAGCAGAATTTATTTTCGAACTTTTGAAGCAATGGATTAGCAATCTGTTTCAAAACGATTCAGATTCTGATTGATCGTGTATTACGTAATTAGGGTACTGGATTAGGACATAGGATAACTTTTTATACCGGTAGCACACCGCAAAGCCGCTGGCATAAACTAGTTTATTTTTTTATATTCGTGATTCTGGTCCATCTCACCTGTATTTGTTCGCACATTTTTAACTTCATTTAGTTTTAATTCATTTGAACAATATCTCATAATAACCAGAATATAGGTATCAACTTTGACTATCACAATCTACGTAGGTACATTCTTACTTTATGTTTTCAAATACATTCGATGATGTAGCACACTTTCTTCGCTGTTTTCATTCATATTGCCATTCTTATTTAAGTGCGACTGCAAAGCAGAAAATATCAAGTTTACATTTTGACCAAGAAAATCTATGTAAATGTATATCCATATTGTTACCGATTTATATGCGACGGCATATATTATCTCCATCTCGAGAATTCTGTATCTATGTATTTATTTGGTTATAGATACGATGTTCTGGATATACATAATTTGTCCATATATTTGATATTTTTTATTCAAACGCGTCAACTTTTGAAGAGTGGAATATTTTTTGGAAAATGTCTTTAACATAAAATTCTTTTGTGCGTACTTTGAAATATTCCTTTTGGAATCTCTGGTCTTTTGTATGGATAGTAAATAATTGTTTTGGTGGATAGTCAAGTAATGTATTTTTTTTTACAAACGTCATGTTAGCATGCAATCGCATCATATAAAAGCAGAAGCTTCTCAAACCTTACAAAGCTTAACAAAAAAGCTTTACTCTTTCAGTTCAATTAATTAAAATGGACATTCACAACGATAATCCTAGAGCTTACCTTAATCCGAGCCCATTTGTCATTAATATTTTAATCATAAAACGCTAGTTTGACAAATACGTGCTCTAATTTGGAATATGCTCAAAGAATAATGCATGCGCCCGTTTGGTCCGACACTCATCCGTTTGCCGGCTATCTGCAACGGGCCCGATAACCATAAATTGCCGGCCGGCGCTACCGGACCGGGAAACTTTTGTCTCCGACCGATTTTTGTGTCCAATGATACATCATTATCTTTATAGCTCATAATTTTTTATGAATAATGGTATCGAACGAATCGAATTTTTAAACGTGGAACGGGAACTTGAAACTTTTCAGGGCGGCTGCCAGTATGTACGGAATGAGTACCTATTATTGTAAAATGAAACTTATGTTCATTGGTTAAGGTGTAGGCATTTGGAATAGTTCGGATCTTAGATAGAGAAGAGAGTAAGTTATATCAAAATAAATGATCCCCGTCATGTAGCATTTATACGACTTCTGAATTCGAACTACAGAAACACTTATAGCCTCTACACCTACACACAATTTGAGGTTTCCAATAACAATGTCCATAATATCGATCAGGGGTCCACATTTCCATGTAAATGAATTTTGAAACCGTGCGTGTTATCACTGCTACATATCTTTAATAACCATAAATCAACAAATCGAAGCGGCCAATTATTATTTATGGCATAGAAAAAAGCCAATGGCATTTCGGTTCCGATTGTGGAGCAATCTAGGCATACCTAAACGCAGCTGACAGATATTTTATAGGAATGTGTTCGTATCTTTATTGGGTACCTACGTATTACGGCAGGCTTTTCGTTTTAAAGAGGTTTGTAAGTTGTACGTTAGCGAAAGCTTGTCCTCCTAACCAAAGCGTTTGTCGCACGAACACACGACCATCGGGTTCGTTTTGTTCGGCGTACCTAAACGCGTGGCCGCGCCGGCAGAGTGCGGTTTTCGGTTTTCCGAACAAATTACTATCTTACAACAAATTATTCTTGCAACCGATCCCTTTGGTTAGGACGCGGGTAAGAAGTTAGGGTGTGTCGGGTCCAAAAGTCAGACACAATTCAGACCGGGATAGTATGTCGTTCGTTGTCAGAAAATCGGTTTCCCGATTTTTACCGTGTCTTTTTTACCGTTTTTGTGGTTGTTTTGATTCTGGATTAAAAATACGGCACGGCATCTGAACTTTCCTTGCATAGTTCGCAAGTTAATTTCAGTAGTGGCTGACCTATGCTCTTTATAAATCATCCGCTGGCCATCTTGCATAACACCCCCGCCGCACAACGCTCCTGATGGTCCAACGCTCCTTTTACCTTGCGTTGGCCACAACACAGTACTTAAAAGCTTTCAATCATACCCAACTTAAATACTATAAAGGCATAAACAGTCGAGCTTTACTGCCAATTACCATTCAATAAAACGAGAATGCAATAAAACGGTTTAGTTGTAAAATCTTAAGTCATTTATTTAATAAGGAAGTCAGTCAATGGGTCCTTTTGTTCCTATTTCCAAGCACGGAAAAGGAACTTTATCTGGGAAATTGCTTCACAATCTGAACAATTTTCCATTTTCTATTATAGTTCAATATCTAAAGATTTTACAGACGTGCGAAACGGATTTGTACAATAGGATTATTAATCGTAGTGGATGATCAGGACGGATCAGGCAGTGACGACGGCAATAGGTAGGCCACCACATTATTTTTCTACTGCAATTTATTGTTGGCGTTTTTGACAAGTGGAACTTAACCAAGTAAGAACATGACCTGGGTATCGCCTGAGGGCCCGCATGACTTTATCGAGCCGAGTTGAAAGGTAAGTTCAAAATCTAGTGAACGACATAAGAAGGAATATGAAGCCGCTTACTATTGAATGATACTTACTGCTTCACTTCGTCATTGCGGGGACTCGTCATCTCTTAGCTGCCACGGCTTATTTTAATTTTAGAATTGTTTTTGTTTTTATATAAGTATATAGTGTATAAGTGACAACTTCTTATGGGAGGGTAAACCGATTCGTTACGTAACGCGTTACGGCGCCAATCTGTCTGTATAGTTCAACTTAGATAAGTTTAAGTTATTACTTCTGTCGGGCGTCCCGAGACGCACACGATTTTTTTTGAAGTGAAAACTTCTTTAGCGGCTTTGTGCACTTTTTGGGATGGATAAAAAATGTTAAACTCGCGTCAGGACGTGACCGTAAGATCCGTTGCCTAGCAACCGACAAAGTAAATATCAAAATAAATAGTCTTTAACATTACGTAAAGATTGCGAGGTAAGAAATTGATGGGTAATAAAAATCAGTCAAAACATACTTCACGAAAAGTGTTTAAATAAACTGAGCAGTGGTGGCCCAGTGGTAACGGCCCCGACTTACGAGTTGTAGGTCGTGAGTTCGAACCCAAGCAGGCGCTTTACTTTGTGTAAATAATTTCATCACCACTGCTCTCAAAACGGTGAAGGAAAACATCGTGAGGAAACCGGCATGTCTTAGAACCAAAAATTCGAAGACATGTGACATCTACCAACCCGCACTGGGCCCGCGTGGTAGATTACGGCCCACTCCCTCTCACAGAGAGGAGGCCTGTGTCCCAGCAGTGGGAACATTAATAGGCTGATGATGTGTAAATAAATTGTTTATTTTTGTTAGACTATATTTTGAAAATAAATAAATATACTACTAATGAATATTGTATTTAACCACATAAATTATAGTATTTTTATACTGATAAATAAAGCAATTCGAGCGAAATTATTCCCTAACCATTCCAAAATATTCAGAAATGCACAACGTTAATGTTCAAGTTTTCACTTCTGCCGGCACTCCCGGAGTGCAACCCGTTGTTTTTTTATAATACGGTCGCTTTTAACGTGCACGTCTTTCTACATTGTTAATAATTTGAACAGGAATGATGTAACCAATATTTTGTAACAATATTTTGATTTAAAAGAGTGTCCGTGGAGTTTTTTGCCCGTTCTTCTCCATAGGAACCTACTACGCTTTGGAATGGGCAACCAGCTTCATCTTTCTAACTAACTGACGACCCCTTGACAACAATTCAAAAGTACCTGTAATTGGTTTATTTGAAATAAATAGTCTGAAAATGTTTACTATAAACTTTACTTCTCCCTAATGTTTCAATATTCTCTAACTGCTGTCCCTACTACTTGCCAAGTGTTATACCTAATACCGATTGACATTTCGAAACCATTAAGTATCAAAAGTTCGCGACTTTGTTATATGCGCGATCCTCAAGCTTTGTCCTCAACAATAACCATTAAAACAATGACGGCCTTCATTAAAAAATAACAAATCCACTTTACCCCGCGCCGATGACAAACTGCTGTACATGTCATTTCCAGCTCATGGCTCATTTGTAATAGCTAGGAACACAACGCCAACAATAGGTCCTCGTAGTGCTCGGTGACGTCAATGCACACGATGTTGTTGTTGTCCAAGTGAATTGTTGTGCCGGCGACTCCTGTGCGGGCATTCGCGATAAATCGTGGAGAAACAATAGCACAGTAGATGCCTAACGTCGAAGCTTCGGACACGCATAAATCAGTCGATTTAGTAACGTGGGCCGTGTTGTATGGACAAGCCTCACAGCTGTAATAAAAGCGATGTTGATGCGTGATAATACCTATCTGTTGTGGTATAAATCTGTCTTTGTTGGTTTGGTGGAAATAATTGGAATATTTATTCAAAAATAAGTCTTACACTGTGAGCGATAAAGTTCGCGAACTTTTGAATTTATAGAATAATTACTTGTCTTGAGCCACAATTTTAACATCATTAACGGCAATAAATTCGCGAACGGCGGGTTGGGCAAACTGTTATTTAGTTTTTCTATCTGGAATTACTCTGTAGCAGCCCAGAGTCTGGATTTATGCTTGGTTGCTGGCATTAGGCTCGCCCCCCTATTACATGGGACTTACACATAATTGGCGAAATTTGGGTGTACCTGCTAAAGGTACACCTCTGCCCAACTCTTCGGGGAGACAAGGCGTGATGTTATGTTTTATCCAATAAAGCCGCATCCTAACCACAGCGACTGTCGCGAAAGTACACCATTGATGCACTCGTTTTTTAAGAATATGACATACTTAGTCGCGCTACCAGTCAAGTCGCGAATGTTGGTACGTTAGTATTCAGGGGACCGCAGCTATCGGCTTACTCGGAGACTTCGCAGTCCGTGAGTTGGTCAGTCAGTCAATGGAGGTAAGACGACTGTAGAACGTCAATCTGCCTAGCCTTTTCCCGACTATGTTGGGGTCGGCTTCCAGTCTATCCGCGGATGCAGCTAAATACCAGTATTTTACATGGAGCTACTGCCTATCTGACCAGTGACCTCCACAATCCAGTTACGTACAACCCTTGGTAAGACTAGTTGTCAGACTTTCGGGCTTCTGACAACCCGTAACGACTGTCAAAGATCCAAGAACGACAACCGGGACCAACGGCTTAACGTGCTTTTCGAAACACGGAGGAGTCTCGGTATGTAAAGATGGTCACCCATACACGGACCAACTTTGGCAAGTGGAGCTTAACCTGATGGATCGACCCATGCGGCATTAATTACTTAGCCATGAGTTCCTCAAACGACTGTAGAACGTAAAAAAATTAAAACAAAACAATACTTTATCTTTCATACATATTAGCTTTTTACTATATCCATCGATCGTTTCTTTGATCTTCCTCTACTATTCTATCATCTACATTCATGCTCAAAACTTTCATTAAAGACTTCCAAGATCCCCACAGATAGCTTTCCGCGAAAATGACTTAGATACTATTTCTAACTTCTAATAGGTACCTACGTGTGATATGAACTAACAACATCAGATGCAAGCTTTCTCCTCAGTTAAACAGTTCGACAGGTTACAGACTAGTAACACAGAGTAACTACCGGGTATTGCCCACAGTGCATGTTGCAGATAGCCCGAACATACTGCAAACAACTGAACTTTGTGCGGGTAGAGTTCATTGTTATTGTGAATTAAATGTTCAATGTTAATCAAACTAGTGCACAGGTTGTTGGTTGCAAGACTTTACGTTGTACGTACATCCTCCTGTCAACACTGTTTTTTTTTACAAAGCAATATAATGTTGAGTTCTTACAAACGTGTCAATAACTTGAACTTGGTACAATCAGCCTCAAAAAGATGTATGTGTCGTGGCCCGATTGACCATTTCATGAAATTAACATCCATCACTGATCACATCATAATGTAGCCTGGCCAGATCATTAAATACTCACGTTATACGATATGAACAGTTAAACGTACCTACATACTTATTTGACCTATTATCATATGGGGCTGATGATGACCAGCCACTATAATAGTTCTGTGAAACAGCCCAATATTCAATTATGAATTGAAGCTCTAAAGGTTATGTTGTTTTAAAATTAAAACAAGATTTCAACCTCGCATTTCTTCAAGCCATGTCACAAAATGCGATTCAATTATTTGCAGCTGCGTCTACGCTTATTTTAATTAACAAAAAATAAACGTCCAGAGTTCTAGCCATTAACTTCTTAACAGTGATGTCGGGATTGAAAGCAACGGAACAATTCAAAATTAATTATATGAAATGTTCAACAATGCTTTCAACACAATTTTAATTCAATGTTCTCGAGTAATTTGAAAGCTCATTATGTAGATGAATATTAATTATTAAAAATACCTCGGTTCGTTGTAGAGCGGTCGAGGTCTTTACTATTAGAAGTCAAGGGAAATTTCAAATTGTAGGGAAAGTGTCGACAACTGTCGTCGAATTTCACGATAATTCCCCCCGTTGATGGCGCCTTTCAATTATGAAAATATTCCTTAATAAAGCTGTTTCGCGTAAAGAAATTTGTCGAGACGATAATGTTTGTTCTTAATTAGAAAATCAGATTTATTTCTAACAGAAAGGGTTTATTACAATAAGCCGACAAAGAAAAGCAGTAATTAAAACTTCCTTGTTCTTACAAAGATTTAGCTAAGTATTTGTTCAGTATCTAGATAATATAATTATGCATTTTCCGGAATAGCCCATAATTTTATGGAAGCTGTAATATTGTTGAAGAAACAATGAAGGGTTATTAGGAATAGTTTAGACCGTTATTTATACGAATAAAACAATTGACACAGGACCAAATCAATCTTCCTAGCCTTTTTCCCAACTATCTTGGGGTCGGCTTCCAGTCTTACCGGTTGCAGCTGAATACCAGTATTTTACATGGAGCGACTGCCTATCTGACCTCCACAACCCAGTAACTGGGTAATACGATACCCCTTGGTAAGACTGGTGTCAGACTTTCGGGCTTCTGACGACTCGTAACGACTGTCAAAGATCCACAAATGACAGCCGGGACCAACGGCTTAACGTGCTTTCCGAGGCACGGAGGAGTCTCGGTATGTGAAGATGGTCACCCATCCACTGACCAACCCCGGCAAGCGTAGCTTAACCTGATGGATCGATCCGTGCGGCTTGTTATTACTTAGCCACGAGCTCCTCACACATGTAATATTGTTGAAGAAACAATTGACACAGGACCATAAAATCGATTGTTCGTTTTTGACAGATTTGCCATACAAAATCTGTCAAAAACTCACCATCGTGACACCATTGTGACGTTTGTAAATTAGTAGACTTGGCCCCCTACATCTTTGTTCCATTCAATGAACCCTTTTTTCAATTTTCAATATTCAGTTAAATTTTTTTCCAATTTAATCTTGAAGGCGATAATTTTATTTTTAGTATTTCAAGTTTCTTGATTTGTGAATTTATAGATAAACTAGCTTTTACCCGCGGCTTCGCCCGCGTAAAGGTCGGAAAATATCCCACAGGACCGTACTACCGGGATTCAGATTATCCTCTATCCTAACCCAGATCATGGCCTATACGGATTTAGTTAAAAGACCATAAGTACGCCTTTCAACTAAATCCGTTCAGCCCTTACGGCATGAAAAAGTAACAGGCACATTTTAGGGTTGCGTACCTCAAAATGAAAAAATGATCTCTTTCAGTCGTCAGTAATTTGACATTCGAAAGAAGAAGACAAAGCTTTGTAACTATACTATATGTTTAACTATACAGACGCTATACAACGTTTATTAGTAAGGAGGTAATGTTTGTAGCGGTTACACCGCCACATACGAACTACGCATGAAAGACATGATGTCACACAAATCCTGCATCGCGCAGTTAGAATTTACCACGCGAACGACATAGATAAGACTATCCGAAATCAACTTATGGGCAGTTGCCCGCCCGACATAACACCCGTCTTGTCGGAGGATCCTCCCTTTTCTATGGTGGATGAGTGAACTTTACACCCTGTTCCTCATACCACTAAATTGGTGACCCTGAGACTGAACGTCAACGCAGCCTTCGTGCAACTACTTCAGCGTGACGTCATCATCATCAATCCCGCAAGCTTTCGTGAGGCGAGTTACACAGCCAGCCAGCACCCACGGCTCAGCGGGTATCCTGACCACCAGCATGCAGCAAACGCGCATTCCTGGTCAACACCCTTAGACTCATCACCCCGACTCACTGGGGAATCACCGAAATCACCTCAATCACCGCAATCACCGCAATCACCTCAATCACCGCAGACAGTTCCAACTCACTGTGAACTGTGTGGCACCCGGTTCCGACTCACTGGTAGCACAATCACCACAATCGCCACAATCACCGCAGACAGTTCCGACTCACCGTGAACTGTGCCGCACCCGGTTCCGACTCACTGGAACCACACCTTAAATCTCTTAAAAATAAGAGACAACAAAAATAATCACCGAAATCATCGCAATCACCTCAATCACCGAAAACACCGAAATCACCGAAATCACCTCAATCACCGCAATCACCTCAATCAGCTCAATCACCGCAATCACCACAATCACCAAAATCGCCGCAATCACCGCAGACAGTTCCAACTCACTGTGAACTGTGCGGCACCCGGTTCCGACTTACTGGAACCACAATCACTACAATCGCCACAATCACCGCAGACAGTTCCGACTCACCGTGAACTGTACCGCACCCGGTTCCGACTCACTGGAACCACACCTTAAATCTCTTAAAAATAAGAGACAACAAAAATAATCACCGAAATCATCGCAATCACCTCAATCACCGAAAACACCGAAATCACCGAAATCACCGCAATCACCTCAATCACCGCAATCACCTCAATCAGCTCAATCACCGCAATCACCACAATCACCAAAATCGCCGCAATCACCGTAGACAGTTCCAACTCACTGTGAACTGTGCGGCACCCGGTTCCGACTTACTGGAACCACAATCACCACAATCGCCACAATCACCGCAGACAGTTCCGACTCACCGTGAACTGTGCCGCACCCGGTTCCGACTCACTGGAACCACACCTTAAATCTCTTAAAAATAAGAGACAACAAAAATAATCACCGATATCACCGAAATCACCGCAATCACATCAATCACCGAAAACACCGAAATCACCACAATCAGCTCAATCACCGCAATCACCTCAATCAGCTCAATCACCGCAATCACCACAATCAACACAATCACCACAATCGCCGCAATCACTGCAGACAGTTCCAACTCACTGTGAACTGTGCGGCACTCGGTTCCGACTCACTGGAACCACACCTTAAATCTCTTAAAAATAAGAGACAACAAAAATAATCAATAATACATGTGAATTTTAAAATCAACCCCTATTTTACCCCTTTGGGGGATGATTTTACAAAAACGCTGAAAAGCGTAATTCTTTATTTCTTACCAAAAGCATAAATTTGAATTTCCATATCCCCAACTTAGAAATATTGAGTTTCCCATACAAACTTTCATCCCTTATATCACCCCCTTGGGGGTTATTTTTGAGACAAAAAGTACCCTATGTCCTTCTCTAGGATGCCATCTATCTCCTTGCCAAATTTCATCGAAATCCGTTCAGTGGTTTAGCCGTGAAAAGGTAACATACAGACAGACAGACAGACAGAGTTACTTTCGAATTTATAATATTAGTATGGATACATAATGATAAAAACGTAATCTCTGAGGTATACTGAAATGGTGTAAGTGTTACGAAATAAAGAAAACTGTAAACTCTAATGGAAGTATAAAGGTAATCTAGTCATTAATCAATTTATGAAGATATACGTGAATCTGAGTTTTTAACGATGTGTATAAGCAATTAAAAATGTGGTTTTAGTTTGGTCCAAACGTTCCACATATTCGCAATGTCGATACTTTTTTATTTACGATGTCAGTATTTTTAATCCGATAAACACAGATTTTTAGATTGCCGTGCATTTTGATAGATTTATGTTACATTTCTGTTACAACTATAAAGTAATGTAAGTTAGTAAGTTATTCCAATGTTTTTTTTCAACAAAATTCAAATCTATGACCAGTCTCTACGGGATGGACTACCTCTCGAACCATTCGCATGTAGTTCATCCCTATCTACTTATTGCTTTCAGCTAATATCTTAATAATTTTTTGAACCTATCTAAATAATAATGCTTCTTCTGGTACATAAGTAATGCACAACTGTTTAAGATACCCAAATTCAACACATATTATGCACAGGATCTATCATCATCATCATCAGCCTATTAATGTGCCCACTGCTGGGACACAGGTCTCCTCTCTGTGAAGTGGGCTGTAATCTACCACGCGGGCCCAGTGCGGGTTGGTAGATGTCACATGTCTTCGAATTTTTTGGTTCTAAGACATGCCGGTTTCCTCACGATGTTTTCCTTCACCGTTTTGAGAGCAGTGGTGATGAAATTATTTACACAAAGTAAAGCGCCTGCTTGGGTTCGAACCCACGATCTACAACTCGTAAGTCGGGGCCGTTACCACTGGGCAACCACTACTCTCTACTCACAAGATCTATAATGAAATGATAAAAAAGTGTACAAATCGGGTCTAAAATTAATTAGACAAGGAGTTCCACAAGGTTCAATATTAGGACCAATCTTCTTCATCTTGTTTATTAATGATCTAATTAAGTATATGCTAACACATGTTGATGCAGAACTTGTTCTTTTTGCTGATGATACGAATGCTATTATAGCCGCAGAAGATATAGAAACTCTAAGAAGTAAGGTTAATAAGGCTCTGGCTCTCTTTCATTCTTGGTTTACCATCAACAATCTCAACTTAAATACAAATAAAACGAATGCCATGTTATTTAGAACTACAGCGAGAAACAAAGATTCAATTGACATAACTTTGAATAATAATAAAATAATATTAGTAGACAGCGTGAAATTTTTAGGTATTTATATCGACGAAAGCCTAAACTGGAAAAAGGAACTGACAGCCATAGAAAGTTCAATTAGTTCAGCTTGCTATGCCCTTCGAAGCCTTCGAGATGAGATTTCTATTAAACAATTAAAAATAGTATATTACTCGCTTGTTGAGTCAAAGCTGAGATACAGTATCGCTCTTTGGGGAGGTAGCTACGCGTACAATTTGAATACTGCTTTTGTTATCCAAAAAAGGGCCATAAGAACCATGGTTAGAATTCCACAGTGGGAATCGTGTAAGGAGTACTTTAAAGAACTGCAAATATTAACGGTGCCTTGCTTGTATATTTTAGTTCTACTCACAGACCTCATGAAAAAGCTACACAATTTCGAAACACTTGAGGAAAGAAATAAACGGGAAGCTACAAGGCGTAAAGATTTACAATATAAAATACAACCGCATTTGAAAGTTGTTAGTCATGCTGCAAGCTATCAGTCAATTAAACTGTATAATAAACTACCAGTAGAATTAAAATCCATATCCATACTAATATTATAAATTCGAAAGTAACTCTGTCTGTCTGTCTGTCTGTCTGTCTGTCTGTCTGTATGTTACCTTTTCACGGCTAAACCACTGAACGGATTTCGATGAAATTTGGCAAGGAGATAGATGGCATCCTAGAGAAGGACATAGGGTACTTTTTGTCTCAAAAATAACCCCCAAGGGGGTGATATAAGGGATGAAAGTTTGTATGGGAAACTCAATATTTCTAAGTTGGGGATATGGAAATTCAAATTTATGCTTTTGGTAAGAAATAAAGAATTACGCTTTTCAGCGTTTTTGTAAAATCATCCCCCAAAGGGGTAAAATAGGGGTTGATTTTAAAATTCACATGTATTATTGATTAATTATTTTTGTTGTCTCTTATTTTTAAGAGATTTAAGGTGTGGTTCCAGTGAGTCGGAACCGGATGCGGCACAGTTCACGGTGAGTCGGAACTGTCTGCGGTGATTGTGGCGATTGTGGTGATTGTGGTTCCAGTGAGTCGGAACCGAGTGCCGCACAGTTCACAGTAAGTTGGAACTGTCTGCAGTGATTGCGGCGATTGTGGTGATTGTGTTGATTGTGGTGATTGCGGTGATTGAGCTGATTGAGGTGATTGCGGTGATTGAGCTGATTGTGGTGATTGTGGTGATTTTGGTGTTTTCGGTGATTGAGGTGATTGCGGTGATTTCGGTGATATCGGTGATTATTTTTGTTGTCTCTTATTTTTAAGAGATTTAAGGTGTGGTTCCAGTGAGTCGGAACCGGGTGCGGCACAGTTCACGGTGAGTCGGAACTGTCTGCGGTGATTGTGGCGATTGTGGTGATTGTGGTTCCAGTAAGTCGGAACCGGGTGCCGCACAGTTCACAGTGAGTTGGAACTGTCTGTGGTGATTGCGGCGATTTTGGTGATTGTGGTGATTGCGGTGATTGAGCTGATTGAGGTGATTGCGGTGATTGAGGTGATTTCGGTGATTGCGGTGATTTCGGTGTTTTCGGTGATTGAGGTGATTGCGATGATTTCGGTGATTATTTTTGTTGTCTCTTATTTTTAAGAGATTTAAGGTGTGGTTCCAGTGAGTCGGAACCGGGTGCGGCACAGTTCACGGTGAGTCGGAACTGTCTGCGGTGATTGTGGCGATTGTGGTGATTGTGCTACCAGTGAGTCGGAACCAGGTGCCGCACAGTTCACAGTGAGTTGGAACTGTCTGCGGTGATTGAGGTGATTTCGGTGATTCCCCAGTGAGTCGGGGTGATGAGTCTAAGGGTGTTGACCAGGAATGCGCGTTCGCTGCATGCTGGTGGTCAGGATACCCGCTGAGCCGTGGGTGCTGGCTGGCTGTGTAACTCGCCTCACGAAAGCTTGCGGGATTGATGATGATGACGTCACGCTGAAGTAGTTGCACGAAGGCTGCGACGTTCAGTCTCAGGGTCACCAATTTAGTGGTATGAGGAACAGGGTGTAAAGTTCACTCATCCACCATAGAAAAGGGAGGATCCTCCGCCAAGACGGGTGTTATGTCGGGCGGGCAACTGCCCATAAGTTGATTTCGGATAGTCTTATCTATGTTGTTCGCGTGGTAAATTCTAACTGCGCGATGCAGGATTTGTGTGACATCATGACTTTCATGCGTAGTTCGTATGTGGCGGTGTAACCGCTACAAATATTACCTCCTTACTAATAAACGTTGTATAGCGTCTGTATAGTTAAACATATAGTATAGTTACAAAGCTTTGTCTTCTTCTTTCGAATGTCAAATTACTGACGACTGAAAGAGATCATTTTTTCATTTTGAGGTACGCAACCCTAAAATGTGCCTGTTACTTTTTCATGCCGTAAGGGCTGAACGATTTAGTTGAAAGGCGTATGGTCTTTTAACTAAATCCGTATAGGCCATGATCTGGGTTAGGATAGAGGATAATCTGAATCCCGGTAGTACGGTCCTGTGGGATATTTTCCGACCTTTACGCGGGCGAAGCCGCGGGTAAAAGCTAGTATAATATAAATCAGTTTAAAAACCAGTTAAAGTCATTTCTGCTGGAAAAGTGCTATTATATACTTAATGAGTTTCTCAGTGATGTGTAGGGACTGTGTCTGGGGAACTGTCATGATTGTTAACCTTTTTTTCTTATATTTGATTTTTTTTGACATAATATGTAATTTTTTGACATTTGTATCGGTGTTTAAGTGGTTTAAGTATTTACCCATGATAATGTATATCTTTTTTTTTCTTCCCCTTTTCTTGACATTTTTGGTGTAAATTTTAAATTTAATGTTTTTATAAATTTTTTTTAAATCCGCTGAATTCTAATATAAAATTTTGAATAATTTAAATTATGTATTTTTGTTCATTTTATTTTGTAAATTTTATTTGTATGTCTTTATCTTGTGTTATTTTGTGTTTGTATATTGTGTTAGTTTATAATTAATACTTTTCGACACAATGTAAAAATTGTTAATGAAATAAATAAATATCAAAAATATCAAATATCAATAATTTTGTGTGGGACCATTACTTTAATATTCAAAAACAAAAGAGACACAAAACTCATCACGTATTACGATACAATGATGAAGAGATCTACATTTAAAGATACTCGACGCAGATATTTAATAAACAACAAACTGCCATAAAGTCGTAAAACGTTGTATCAAATATCCGTACTATTCATATTCCAGTTTTTATGGGGGACGGACGTATCTGTGTTTCCAGTTTTATGTGATCTTTATGAGAAGGCGACGGGCACGCTGACCCGACATTTTCTTTTATATTTTACATGTTTATAATTTGGTTTTGTTTTGTCGGTCTGAGGTTAGGAAGCTCCGTTTCTTTTGTGACTTTGTCTGAGAATAGTTTTACTTGTTCATTCTTTCCTAACACTTTAGATTCTTTTAGGAAAAATAACATCAACAAATATCAACAATCATTGGGTTTGTCATCTTTAGTTGTTGGTACATTTATTTAATACCTTTAAACGAGTAATTCTTGTATTTATATAATCTGAATCTCAGAAACGGCTCCAACGATTTCGATGAAAGTTACAATTTAGGGGTTTACGGGGGTGAAAATCGATCTACCTAGGTCTCATTTAATTTTTTTATTATTACTAGCCTAAGCTATCCCACTCCTGGGCAAAGGCCTCTCTCCACTCTTTCCATCGTTCGCGATCCCGCGCGTCCTCCTTCCAGTTTTGACGGAACTTATCTAGCTCGTCCCGCCATCTCCTACGTGGTCTGTCTCATATCTGGGAAAAATCGTTTTCTTTATTTTCACAGCCTCGGAAATCTGTTAAAACGTTGGTGCCTACCTGGACGATATGTTTATATTTTCACCAGATATTTTTAAATTAAACACAAAAGTTTGAATCATGTAACCTTTTAATTTATAAACAATCAACAGAAACATACATTCAAGCATCACATTTTGATATACAATACATTTTTACATAAATTTTTAGGTACGTCTTTGGCAAGTCGACTCCTTGAACCCCGGTATATGTAACAGTCACACCCCATATTAAACACTAATTTACACTAAAACCACGATTAAAATAAATATAGGTCTCATCTTAACTGCCAGTATTATCGTAACTATTGGATTCAAATTAACTAATAGACTACTTAAGGTAAAAGCAACTCGGTAAGTGAAAGCTACCTACATACGTAGGATTTCATATCTTCGCCACTGAAAATAGTTAGTACGTAGTTATTTTTATAGCTAAATGAAATGATAACCATTCAATGTTATGAAACATGAGATCAGCTACGAGAATTATGTTAGTAAAAAACTTATAGTATTACAAATAGAAAAGCATGTACGATTGCATTGATGTATAGCCTCAAATAAAAAACTTAACAAAATAGAATCAGACGATGTCTGTGTTTATCACACGGAGCTTATTTATGATATGTCTCTTCTTGAGCGTTCAGCTATGGTAACAGAATTCACAACAAAAAGTAGTAGTGTAGCAGATGATAATACAACTAAACTTACAAATAAACTGCATTTTACTAATATTATGTACATACAGTAACATTGCACACCCTTCTACATAAGTCTCGTCTGAGCTCAGAAATACTCATAATTATTATTATCCAAAATATACAGAAAGAACAAATAAAATATAATATCTACGTACACTAATTCTTCAATACTGTTAATTTTTAAACAACAAAACCGTTCACCGCCGATGTGGTAAGTAAAATGAATTTACAATTCCTTCATATATTTGGCATACAATGGCTTATCAAAATCCAGTGGAATGGTTCTAAAATATATTCTGTATATCTCAAAAGTTCATTTGGACAATCTTTGGCACTAAAATCTTACGTCTAATACAAGTCTTGTAGACAGAACCAAAGACAAGGATGATATCGATACGTTTTGCATTGATTACAACTTTTCTTATATCTAAGTTTGTCTTAAGTCACGGATTATGAGAGAGTTCGACTAGCAAGTCATTTTCACTGATTGCACCATCCCTTTAGTAGTCCGTACAATCATATATCACATAGACACTTCAACTCATGAGACCGTTTCTATGAGTCCCGTAGCATTGAATAGGTAGTGTGAGCGGTCATACGAAGTCGTTCACCTCATTCTGTAGGGGCGTGTCGATCTTGTCGACGCACTTTCTGATGGCGTCGAGGATGATGACGATGCGCCGGTCGAGGGCGGCGAGGTGCGGCTCCCAAAGTACCGGGTCCACCGGGTCTCTCTTCAATGAATCACGGAGGACTTTTGATAGTGACACACCGTTGTGGTATCTGCGCAAATCATAAATAATATCCTTTATAGTAACTAGTAGGTATATTTAGGTATCCGAATACATATTAAAGATGGATAAGTCAAACGTCAACTAATGACTGTCTCGTTGGTCTAGTGGTCGCAAACGCTACTGCTGACCATGAGGTCCTAGGTTCAATTCCCGGATAGAGCAAAGTGTTATTAGGTTTTTCTATCTGGAATATCTCAGTAGCAGCCCGGAGTCTGGGTGTGTGCCCGGTTGATGACTATAGGCTCGCCCCCTATTTCATGGACTGAAATATGACTGGCGAAATGTTGGTGTACTATAGGTACGCCTCTGCCCAACCCTTCGGGGAATACAAGTGTGATGTTATGTTATGTGGATAGGTCAAAATAAAAGGTATTAAAGTACTGACACATATTTTCACTTTAGTACCTAATTGTATTTTCTAACTTACTTCAATAAAGCAGTGAGGGTGGTATGCCTCACGACGCAGCACTGCAGCAGTGGTGCCAAGATGCTCAGTTCATCGTGGAACGCCTTGCCGAACGCACGCCCTTGATCCAGATGCAGCGTGAACGTCTCGTTCCCGAACATTCTGCATTAACAACACTCGTTAAAACAATCTTAATTTGGCTATGTCCTTACTAAACTTGAAATTCTGCATTACAATGACAATGCATATCTTAACTATAAATACCGTAGTTGTTTTACTTCCACTATAAACGGAATAGGTCTCCAATGATTTAAGGAAACGGCCTTCTCGTCCGATTTTCCGGTTGGGCCCGTAATAATACAGATTTATATGCAATGTAAAACGTCGCATAACCAATAAGATTGAGAGATCACAAGAAAACCAGGCTGCCTTTCAGTTACAAATACCATAGTCAACTGTAACCTTGGACATTGCAAACACATTCCACGTTTCTTTCAAAACTGAACTACCATGAAAGTCATTTGGAAGATTTGTTTCATCACGATGAATGAACGAGATTTAATTGTGTTTTAAGATATGAGTAATGATGAAGTATACGAACTTGAAGGTTTCATAGTGATGTCTGTCCATGTTTCCGGAGAGGAAGTCGAAGATGGACATGTCCATCAGGTCGAGCAGCCGACGACCGGAGTCATATGGAGGAGTTGTGCGAATCTAGAAGAAAACAAGAATATGAATATAGGGGCAGGATATTTTTTAAAGATACGTTATGAATAAAAATCTTCTAGATATTGTAAGTTAATGTGGATAAGGCTCTGTATTTGATATAGATTTACCTTTATGCGGTATTGAACGATAAATAAAGTTTGTTTATTTATTTTCCTATTTGAAGCAAACATATTTGTGATATACGTTGATGCTAGTTCTTATAAACAAAAGTGGCGACCGGAAGGAGAGGCATAACCCCTCAAATACGATTCTACTTAACAAATTGAATGTATGAGGGAGTGTTCCGTTTATTTGATGGGGAAGTTGATATCGTCCATTTAAGATTTTATCACTATAATCTATCTAAAAGTTCTGATATGTACGAATAAGATAAAAGCGTAATGTAGATATTAATCTGCAAAGTAATATCCTGTTAATAAAATTCGATAAAACTTACTGTATCGCAATAATCGGATTGGAGTTCCCATTGCGCTTTTCTTCTCTTATGGTAGGACCTTCTCCATGGATGCCGCCAGACCTGAAGAAAACGCACAAATTGATGCAAAAACTATTGAATTTAGTCAAGAAAATTAGGGTAAGAGTTTCCACCGATGACGGTATTATCGTCTGACGCACCCTGGGCAGTCAGACTGACTACCAACCTGCTAACTGGCTGAATTTTGTAACCTTCTACAATAAAGTAGTGCAGACAAGAGAGAAGAAGACCTTCAGCCTTTTCACATATCTACATACCCTGACATTAGCTTTATTGGCAATATTGGAGTAAACAGCAGTAACAGTAGTGCCTACTCAAGACTTTAAAAGACAAGTTATCAGGACCTCGCAAGTTGAAATACCTTATGGCTAATGAAGTGAAGATAAATACTTATCAAGGTTACCTACTCGTTATAATATGTCCGCTTGACACATGTCACCGTTCTCAGTATAGTGGCTTGTTATTATTAAATTCCTTATAAAGCTTTAAATGGTTAAGCAGAGATTAGACCGAAATGCCACGGAACTATTATTTTAAATTATAATTATTATTTGGCCATAAACCCTTCCTTTATGTGCTATGGGCGAACCTCCGAGCGTAATCATCCTACTAAAGTGTAGAATTTACTCTAGATTACGTTGTACCCAAAATAGAAAAAGAGTACAGAAATACTTTTCCCTTTTTACAATTTCTGGACGTTCATGAATTTACTAATATTATATTCCAAATTGCAAATGAATAAATATTTATAATTCTTATGAAATCTCTAGTTTTTTTTAACTTTCGATGCTGATGTTTCACTGATAGGATTTCAAAGAACTTCTCATATCCAATTCAGTGAAAAGCCTGTTAATGAGAAACCGCACACGTCAATCGTTTACGTTGAATTATGTACACAGTTCGTAATTGTACCTAAAGTAAACACAGATTTGATCGGCCGAATAAAGTGCACGCGGTTATAGCAAGGAGTCGTGCATGTATGATGCATTACATCGCCGACGCCGACGTAACAATGTACGTACCTACGTGATAATTTGGTACCAACAACCACGCTCAATTTGATAATCTCTACATAACATGTAGGTATGTACCTACCTGGATAATCATGTCGCAAGAAATTAATCGAAAACCATAAAAACGATAGACACGATATTTCTGAATAACATTACGATGCAAAGAGAACCTTCTAATTAGTTTCTTATAACTACAAAATGCAATTTTCAAATTAAATTAGGTACTAACCTTTCGTTCAGCGATATCGGAGGAGGGCAGGAACGCGGCGAAACTCCCTTCGAGCATGTCAGGGTTGCCACAAATCGCGTGACCAGTGTCGCAGTAGTACGAACACTTTCCGTGGAAACAGAAATTATTCGCCGGCGAAACGAAGAATGTCTTGAGGATGTCACCTTCAGTCACATCGTAGATCTCTGTCGTCATGTTGAGCACTCGGCCCACGACCGGCATCGCGCGGCGGAAACCGAGTATCCTGGATAACACATGATTTAGATTAGCGTCACCTCTATTCGTGACAATGCATTGTGGCCGGCGAATAGGGATGTTAGTTTCCGATAGATAATTGGATCAGCTTTTGGCTTAAAAATTTGAACTGGTAAAACAATAAAAGGCTGCTCTCTCTCAATTTTTTTAACATACTAACGTTTGCGTAAATATCTAACCCCACGCTTAATATGTTGAATTCCACAAGAATGACGCTTGCGGATGACTCAATCAAAGCGCTGTATGTGGATTCCTATTTTAATAATGTACGACAAGTACGACCCACCTGTCCAGGTGAAACGCCGCTATTTCAGCATAGTGCCGCTCGTAATCAGAAAAATAAAAATGATTCGGTAGCGTCTGCACATCTCTAGCAAATCTGTGAACAAAAGCATTCGGTGAATTCAAATTCAGTCGTAAAAATATCAAAGGAAGATGTTATTTGTATTACAAAACAGCCGATTTATCTTTAATGTTATGCTCGTGTCGAGATATTACAGAGCACGGTATAAGAGGATTTAAATAGATAAAGCACGAAGCTGACCCGGCTCCCTACTTTACCGGCCATTGATAACTACATATCTGTATTAATCAATTTGCGGCATAAGCTAGATACCAGACTAACGACAAACGACGTTGAAGAGTTTTTATCTTCCTAATTAATAAACTATTATAGCGCGATCATGAAACCCATAATTCTAAGAATAGGTAAAAAAGCATTGAGGCTAAGACAAAAATACAAGTAATACTTATTTTATTTTTAAATTAATTTCATGACCCGAAAAGTAATATTGTAATCGATCTTAATTCTTAAAATACCAAAGCGAAATTTTAACATAATATCACCAAAAATTCTTGGCAGGTACTTATTCATGACGTAAATTGAAACCGAGTAATATAAATCCATTAAAGAGAAATATCAAATATCGACTCCCGGAGATAAGGGACCCCTGTCCTTTAAAATAAATTTATAACGTCGAAAAATGTTAAATTACGTACTTAAAATGGAAAAATTACTCATTGGCAGTAACAAATGAAGGTATAATTTCTTTTAGTGTCTAATGAGTCGAATGTGGGTGCTTAATCAATTTCTCGGAAACAAAACGATTAAAGTGGGTCTTAAATCGTGAATCTGGTTAGATAGGAGCAATCCCGGGAATATACTGCACCGAGTGTCTTCCGATTTATTGGCCTCAGTGCGACTCGTAACTGAGATAGTACTATTTAAAAAGGCTACTAGCAAATGGTTTAGATTCTGTGTCGTCTTTATCTTTTCGACATTAAATAGCTTCCACTAATTTTGAATACTTTATTCTCCAGCTAGTGGATCTAGGATCCCGATACAATATATCACTTGTACAGAAGTGGCAGTCAAGGTGATAAAACTAATAGATACTCGTGTAGGGAAGGGTTACCACCGACTGTCGCGTTATTTATCGCGCCCTTGTGAATCGTGAAAGATCCACGAGGGCCTCTTGATATGTCGCCGGGGTAACCCCTCGAGTCTATAATTTTCTTGGGAAAGTTATCCAGTCCGCTAGAAAAGTTAACTGTCTGCCTATGTTCAAGTATTTCAAGGCGAGAATAATTTATATTGTTTTGTTTTTTTAACTCCTCTGAAATCTAATGTTGGTTTCAAGAACGAAGTAGTAAGAGTAACAGATGTAAAACTATGTGCATACATAACTTGCTTACGAAGATACGCCTTACTTTTGATGCCTTCAGTATTATTATCCTTATTTTATATGGAATCCATATTTTAAAAATACAGGCGAAGTGCTAAGACGTCTGATACTCGATATACAGGCCTGTCGGGAGTTTCGTGAAATTCCCGCGAGTACATTTTTGGGAATGCTCTTTGTATTCTTTGTCACGTCAAAAATTGTATCAGATAGCATTTCAGAATATTGAATATGCAATGCGGTGCCTATGTAGTTTGGGTTTTATACATAAACTCTTTGAAATATCATCATAGAGGTTGCAAAGTTGTCTTTCCATAAGTTCACTGCAACAGTTAGGTCTAAAAGCTTTCGTAAATATATAAGCAAGTACGAGGTACTGAATAGAAAACACAATCAACTTTAACAATGGTACGCAAGTAACAGAACTTGGCGAACTCACTACTTCAATAGCACTTGTAGTTGAGAACAGTGTGGGCAAGCCGCTAAGCCGATCGCACGAAAGAACATTCTCGGAGTTTTGTGAATAGAACGAGCACACCCAACAAGGTGACAGGAAAGTTGTGGCAACTCCTTCAGGAGCGTGCGCGGACACTTCAAACTACTTCCAACCCAACTTGTTTACCAAACAAAATAGAACTTACGTTTCTGTGAAAGACATGACATATGATGGACGGACACTCAAGGCAAAACTATAAATTATGGACGCTCGATGTCGGACTTACCTCATCGGTTTGAAGAGAGATTGGACGCCATTAGGGTAGTCAATAATCAGTTTCAACTGCGTGCCTCCCTCTTTTTGCTCTGTCAATAAACAATTTATTGTTAGATTGTAAGTGTGTAGTAGGTACAAAGTTACCAGCACCTAACCAAATTTGAATTCAGCCTTCAAACTAGCAATTTAGATGATATTAGAATGTCGCCTATCGCAGTTATCGAGAGCTGGTGTCACTAAAAATAAATGTTGTAGTATATACTATAAAGTCGGATCAACAATGAAATCCATTTAAGTGGTTTAAATATTTAAGTCCAATTCGAAGTAAAGGGCGAGATTGTTGTGGCACTATTGTCCGACGGACCGCTAACCCCGCAACTGATTGCAGACCCACCCTCATTTAATATACATACCTACCTGCTTCAGCTTTTATATATTATGCTAATATTATCTAAGTAATTTTTCATTCAAGATTGAGATTTGTCCCTAAACTCTATTGTGTAAAAACATTTTTTTATTAATTCGTTGAAAATATTATGACGTAGCATATAATTATGTAAAACTTTTGTTGGATTTTCAAAATATTATTAAAAAAAATGTCTTGATAGAAAATGTTGAACTTAAATTCAAAAATAGAGTTAAACAACCGTATGTACCTAATACATTAAAACTGTAGGCATCGAATGTCCAGTCGTAGAGTGAGGGTAGCGTAGAGGTTGTCCGTCTAAACGTAATTGGTTTTCTAAGTCCGATCAACGGTGCACTGAATATTTGATGGCGATACATACTTAAATTGAGATCAGGGCTTATTCAATAGTTCAATCGATTTCAGTTATGTCGAATGTTGAATAATGTAAATAAGTCGAATAATTACGAACTAAATTTCAAATACAAAATTGACTGTGGCCTCAAAATCAGTAAGCTTGAAATCTAGTACAATCTATTTTCTTATCTCTATTTTGTTTTGATTATTTAAATCTAAGAGGTTTATGGAATTAATTTGAAAGGTAAACTTACCTACATGTAGGATGGTGGAAGTGGCCATATCTTTGAGCAGTTCTTCCACTAGCGGTTCCGCATCCTCATACAATTCGTGTTGAGCTATCTTCAGTTGGAACCTTTCCAAATTAGAAGCGTTTATGCTGCAATAGAAATTGATTGGTATTATTATACGACATTAATTTCCAATTAATTATCTATTATGCGGCTTTCTGCCTTTTGTTTGGGTTTAAATTGGAAAATAAACCAGTGATCCAAATGAAATCATTATAGTAGTCGCATATGTATGGTTAACAACAACCTAATAATTGGAGCTACTAGTAATATCGATTAGATATAGACAATGACCCAATTTAATACGTAAATATTGTTAAATTGAACATAAACATGAGAGACAAAAGCGACGCGTAGTACGTCATCGATGAAGTTACTTTAAATTTTTCGCACATGCCCGTAAACCTGGTCGTTAACGTCAAGATTTACATGGAAGATTTTCCGACGGCGGCGCGGCGCGGCGGCGGCGGCGTGTTGGTTTTGGCTGCGTGGAACACATAAGTGGACGTGATTTGCCTACTAGCGGGAGGTGTGAGACTCCGGGCGACACGACGCAGCACGGAACTGAATACTAAGGAGCGTACGTGTAACGTTTTCGATTTGTGGCATGCTCCGATAACCTGCATTTAGAAATCAAGCCGGCAGCTATTCTAAAATTTATTGACTCTCTTTCGGTGTGAATTGTGCCGGCGTCGAGTGGGAATTCAAAAAACTCGATTGTTCCGGCTCGCGACAAGTGGACGTTCATGATTCTACGAACACGAAGCCCTATTTACTTCCACATTTTATCTGAGCTTATTATGCGCACGACGGTCGAAAAATATAAAGAATTCATAACAAAAGAAAACGTTCTCGTGTTAAACAATGAATGTTCATCTCCTCTCATATTTACGTAGATGATCCCAATTTTGAAAAAATTATGCCAAATTTTCCATGTATCAACGCAACCCTTTCTACATGATACATGAATTCGGTCATAACAGGTCCCGTCATATCACGAGCGGCGTTTTAAGGAAGCCATCATGCATTCATTCCATTTAGTTTTATTGTCAAAGACCCGCGCCTATCTCGGCGGGACCCCGTAACTGGATTTTAAATAAGATTCCTTGTAGGTCTTGTGAAATTTGCCTCGCAAGATAAAGAAAGGTCGCTTGTCTGTTTCGTATTATAGAATCATTCTGTGCTGGAAGTATGATATGATCCTTTTTTATAGTCTTGTATCAAACGAAATCCTGTTGATAGTGTACCTAAACGCGAACGGAATGTGATATTCTTTTCATTGCTTTCACGACGCCCTATGAGATTTGGCCTAATATTTGCTTTCGTGAAATTACCTGAAGCAGCGGACGACGGGCGCGACCTACCTGTTTGATTTTGATGCATACTTCAGTGCTCAGCGGGGCATTCGTGGTGGATGAAAAGCTATCGCCTTTAGAACGTGCAGTGACGTGTTACATATAACATTACAATGTCGCGTAGGGGCACATTCGGAACCGCAGCCGCGAGGAAATATGTAAACAGTTGTTCCAGCAATGTTCGAGTTATCAAAGTTTAATTGCGGTAATAACGAAGTAACTAACAATTTAATTTGGCGACTCGCGGCGTGCTACATAAATCGTACTTGTGGATGTCAGCTGTCGGCAACTTTAGAGAATTTTCCTTGTAATGTCCTTTTCGCGTCGTTTTTCGCAGAACGTTTTAATTAATATTTCTTAACCGACTGAGTATTCCTTTTATTTTGGTATTTACATTCTGCGCAATTTTCGAAACGATTAAAATATTATGTTGATTGCTTTATTCCGAGAACACTTGGAGACAATATACAACAGACATGCTCAGAATAATAAATTCGGCAAGGGTTAGTCTACTTACTTAAGACTTTTCATGGTTATTTTATGGATATTATAACACAAACGACTTTTTCAGCATATTGTTTGTAGGTAACACCTAAGCAATAGGCA
The DNA here is from genome assembly GCA_948150665.1 of Conistra vaccinii. Taxonomy (NCBI): domain Eukaryota; kingdom Metazoa; phylum Arthropoda; class Insecta; order Lepidoptera; family Noctuidae; genus Conistra; species Conistra vaccinii. Next base: position 8,265,843 of record OX411323.1, on the reverse strand, counting down.
GATACATGTACATACCCGTTGTTGATTATGATAATGACCGGTCACAACCTCCATATTTTTACATAAATATTAAGGTCGAAGTCTGACAAAACAGATCGTAAATACATCTTTTCAATTCTACTAAACAAAAATAGAACAAGCCCTTACCTAGGTTCTAAGTCCTCCATCTCTCCAATGGTGGGGTTATCCGGCCTCAGGACGTTCAGATCCCGATGTGGGGGGATGACTACCGTGTGTTCTTCGGCCTTGCCCTGCAGCTGCGCGAATATTATCCTCTGCAGGTCTTCGTACCGGTCCGTGGGGGGGGCGGGGGTGCGGGGCTCGGTCTCCACCCCGCCGCCGCTCGTCTCGCTCGGAGCTGACTGCTCGTATTCTCGAGACCCGTTGCTGCCATTGCTGGTGGAAGGAACGGTTACTTAGTTACATTGTACAAAACAAATAGCCATAAATAATTAAGATAACACTTGGTCAACTGGGAGTCAAGATTGGTAATTGAAAACACATGTTCAGTTTGAATAAATTTTATACAGAGATTGTTAATTTAATATCTCCCAATTAAAATTAAAAAATCTTAACGCCACGTTCTCAAGATTCCCGAATGTTACAATCTTGTGTCCACGTCCGCGCGAATTTAACATTCGCGGTTCGAATTAGGAATGTCTCGGACATTCCTTTCACGTAAACCCGCGCGTAAATGGCTTAATGTGGACAATCTCTTCCAGTTGCTTACTTTAAGTTCTACATCAGCGTGAGAATTAGTTGGAGGAAAAAGTGATTCAGCAACTCCTGTTACCACAAATGCGAGGTCACAGTCCAGCAATTTACTGGAAGGTGCATAATATGTACCGCTTAGTATAAGTGCTGTTGGTCACCGCTTCATTTACGTAGCGTGAAAGCTTAGTCTTTCTTATTTATTCTAACCGCAAATGAAACAATGTGGGTCACAAATTAAGAATTGATAACAGACGAGGTGAATGTTATGAGAACATCATGACTAAACCTGTACGAGAGTTTTAAAAAATCAATATAGAAAAGCATCTATGCCTGCTACAATAATGCCCAACGTAGGGGCAATCCAGTCATTGAGCAATCATCCCCAGGTCAGCGTTGGAGCTAGACCGCACTCTGCGCACCAAGGACGCGCACCGCTTGCGCATGGTGGCGTGGAAACAGTTGGTGCGTGCGTCCGCAAACATGCCCGAGGCGCTGCAGAAGCGGGATAGCCCCAACACTGCCCTGAATGCGTTGTTGTATTGGACACGAAGGTCCGCAACGGTCCATCTGTTGCTGATCAACAAGTTTTCTCCTTATTTTGGTTGCTTCTGTATTTCTTTTGGGGGCTTTAAAGGGGCGGTAATTTATAATGTAGTAGGTTAAAGGAGATCCTAGAAATAAACTACCTGATAATCTTTCCACGTTGGTCAAGTATTCACAAGCACTACTACTGACAATGAGGTCCTGGGTTCGATTCCCGGGTTGGGCAAAGTGTAATTGGATTTTTTTATTTGGAATTTCTCAGAAGCAGTCCGCATTTGTGCCCGGTTGATGGCAATAGGCTCGCCCCCTATTATTATGGGACTTACACATAACTGGCGTAATGTGGGTGTACCTGCTACAGGTACACCTCTGCCCAACCCCTCGGGGGAAGAAGGCGTGATGTTATGATATAGAAAAAATAAGTAAAGTATTAAGTAAGAACTCTACAGTAAAGCTATAAGAATAATTACTCAGACAAAGCAGAACCAAAAATATCACCATATTTGAATAGCAGTACAGCTGAAATATAACAAACATTTTTCAAGACATTCCAGCTTTATTACCAAGTACTTAGTTATTATTTGGACTTAATACGGGCTTATAATGAAATACAATTAAATTGAAACTTAAACAAAAACGAGTGCTGTTTGAAATAATTATTCGTATTCTGGTAACAGCTTATTGTTAGAATTATCAATTATATTCGTAAATGTGAATAATTGAAAGGTATTAATAACTTAAGCTTGCCTATTAAACAATATAATGACTCCTATCGTAACTGTTCGTTGATTGAACGAATTCTACGAAACATTTGAAAGCAAAGATGATTCATCTTATTATTGTGAGGTATTGGAAATATCTACAAATACTGGTCTTTATAGATGGTATAGTTTTCCAACGTACAGGTTTGATTAAATAAGCTTCTAAGCTTTGGATATAAGTTACATCGACTAATTGGCACTGCGCCATAGCACGGTTTAATAAAAACAAAACCATGAAATCTGCATAACCTAATCAGACAAACTGGTTAAGCTATTCAGTTTTTTCTATGTTCATATTACTATATTTATTTAAATTCCATAATGTTTAAAGATCTTACAATAGCCTAAATCTCCCTAGATTTAAACCCTCCTACTTCTTTACTTCTTCTTCTTTCCTCTTCTTTTTTTTTGTGATCTTACAATTCATTTTTATTTTGGATAAAAATAAATAGAGTAAACAATTAATCATTTTAAAATATGCTATTAATATTAACTGAGTAAACTAATTTGTTCGCAACCCTATGTTACTCACTCGTTTACAAACTCTCTACTTTTAGTAACATAGTGAAGACATGGTGTACACTATTTTGACTGGCGACAGTGGGCAATCCGTCACGTTTTGAATGACCTACTAGCGTCGCAGGCACATCGAACGCCATATATTGCTCACAGATTGGCATACCCAGCGGGCATTGACAGGCTGACAGCAGCTGGAGCGAGTTCATATTTTTTATATACCTAAGTCATCTTTACACTACTGGTAATAAATCCTGGCCACAAAGCCTTTCTTAGAAAGAAAAAGTTTAGTTTTTTTTAGTAAGTTTTTTATGGACATGTCAAAAACTGCAAAAGGTCTGTCAACTTTATTTCATCAGGTAATTTGACAGCAAATGTTGTTCAGAAATCATCAAATTGAGAAGATTAACATCGATCGTCAATTAAGACATTTACCGTCCGTAGCACTTCCGCGTAGCGCTACGAGAAACGGGCCTCCCCCGTAGACAGCTACGATTTTGACAAAAACAGCTACGAAGTATTTATTTTCTATCGTAGTTGTATTTCTTTAAGGATTCAGAGCACCATTATTTACACAAAAATCTAGAGCAAACAAATGCATATCCGTTCACTCAATGTAGCGGTAATTGGAGGTTCTACTGCGCTACACTGGTTAGATATAAAAATGATAAACATCTACTGACAACTTTGTAGGAAAACGGGCCTTTTGGCTTCTAAATAACATGCTTTAGTTACATATTTATTTATTTAAGTATGCATTATTATATTGAACCCAATTCCTCTAAGTAACTGTTAAGTGCTCGCTTACAAATTGCCTTCTGAACAAATTAAATACCGAAACTTGTTGAAAATAATCACACACTCCAATATTTAGGTTATTGTTAGGTGTATTGTTTCGGTCTATTGAAAGTATTGAGGTTCGAGTCCGGTCTAAATCACTCAATAACGTTAACTTCAAGTGTTTGCGATAGCGTGGGCAATTGTTTACAGATGTAATCATTACGAACTCGGTGTTCGACAACTGAGTCGAAATTGTAATCAATAAACGAGTACCTAGTGTTTACTTAAATAGCGATTTTTTCGATTTCGATTTGGTCTCTAATTGACTGTGGCTTTGATTGGGTGGGTGTTACTGAAAATAAAACCTAATCGCCTTCGGAAAATTTAAGAGTTACGTTCTGTTATGTAACCAAAGAATGATATTATAAGGTTGAATAAGGCTGTCGTGGTGGATATTATCTCCTAGTCCCACTCTCAGAGAGGAAGCCTGTGTCCCAGGAGTGGGAACATTCTAGGCTGATTATACTTGTGGTTTAAAAGAAGGTTTAAAATACAATAGACGTAGATATACTTAGTACCTTATTCCGGTAAACTATTCCTAAAGAGTCATAAAAAACCCTGTAAGAAATCGATACGTGTTTAATCTCGCAATAAAAAATAAAATGCAATAAGTTACAATGAGTTCAAAAAGATTAATAAGTATTTTTTTTTACTTATAAGTACGACATGATAATATAAATTAATTTAAGCCCGGATCCCCAGAAGATATACCTAGATAGAGATAAATGTAGATAGTTTAGTCATGCTGTATGCAGCAAGGCCTTATGACTCAATAATATGACTGATACGTAACTATAGAAGTAGTCATAATTATATTATCTACTAGGTTTTACACGCGGCTTCGCCCGTGGGGATGTTGGAAAATATCCCACGGGAACGTACTACTGAGATTAAAAGTCCCTATGTCTCCCTATGTGTGTCAGCCGTTTTGGCGTCAATCCGGAACATACACAAACAGACAAACGGACAAAAATTCAAAAAACTATATTTTCGGGCATCAGATGCGTTTCCACACCTCGTAGCAATTACTTTTTATCTAAAATATTTAATGTACAGTTGTATAGATTTATGATATCCGTATATGTGTAACTGCGTATTTCTTTATAGAAAAACTTAAAAAACTTCCCCAAACGTCAGATAAAATTATTAAAATAATAACTTTTATTTTATTTAGGAGGATATGTATGTAAGTCCCACAATCAACGGCCCTGGGACTTTCCTATAATCGTTATGCTTATCAGACAGGCTGGTGATCGCAAGCAGATGGCGGGAATTCTTCATTCCCCCACGGTCATAGAAGAAAATATACAGCGTATTATTATGCTGTCATTATTGTATAAGAACTACTAGTCGCATATTAACTATAATAATTTATTAGAAAACCAGATAGATATTAATGTTGAACAAAACTGATTCACACAAGCATGAGTCAGAAAACCGCAGAACATAGATATTAAGTATTTTTTATTGCCATAGAGTTTATAAATGTAAAAGTGTTAAAAATCACAAACATTAGAAAATGTGGTCATTTTATAGCGCTTTGTTTAAATGTTTGTTGTTATACACACAACCATAAAACGCTCTATGCTTTTTGAATTAATTATTGGCTATAAAAGAAGTGACAACCGTACTAATAACTACCTAGGGTATCTATCATCCACAAAGTATTGTTTAAAAAAATACAGGGTTATTGGTAATATGTCAGCAATCCATTAAGTAGATGGCAGAGAGGTCATTTGCAACCAATTTAAATGTCAACCATTTTCGAGTAATTTGACATTTTAAAATGAATGAAATAAAAATGTAAAATTACTCGAAAATGATTGATATTTGCGTAGTAGTCTTTTGGTGTAATTTGGTTGTGAACGACCTTTCCCATACATATGCCTTAATGTATTGCCCACATATTACCAATAACCCTGTATATATGTTTGTGTTTACTCTACAATGAAGTTAAATATTGGGAAGAGTAAAATGCATAGGTACTTATGTCGTAAGCCAGTAACTTATTAACTTATTGTTTCATGGAATACCTAAGCTTTAGAATCCTTTATTTTGTAAGTAATAATATTTATTCATTATGGAAATATAATAGCTTAACCTAAATAAAACTATTAACAAACTAAAATATGGCGACGAATAATTCCTCCGCATCGCTGTCCACTGGTAATGTACCCAAGAGACTGGCGGCATTGCCACGTTGTATGGCAATGCTTAGCCTCTAGCCAAGGTAGAACCCAGCCCTTGGATCACGGGAAGTGTCAACCAGTTTGTCTGTGTCTGTGCTAAATAAATTTAATTTCTTTCTTTCTTTCTTTCAGTCGTTTGGAGATTTCGTTGAACAGACCATGAGCACTCGGTCCCCACGGCTCTAGGGTTTAGTAGTTAACAATATTAATAAAACCAGTCATTCCAGATAGCTATCATAAGCTTATGGACATAGACAATATGACAAAAAGAAGGAAAATATAAAGTTTCTATGTAAGACAACTCAATGGCGTAGCTTTAATAACAACTCCTGCTACCATTGTCTGGTAGCTAAGTGCATCTCGCAAAGCACGTGCCGACTCGAGATAGATAAATACATGAAAAAAAAAACTCGTCGAATGCATAACCTCTTCCGGTAAAGTCAGTTAAAAAGAAGAATATCGGATCATATTATACCGGTTATTATAAGGTGTACTCGTACTTTTAGAAGCTGATTGAAAGGCCTATAACTAAACGAAACCTAAACATTTACTATATTCAAATTACTCAGATATTTCCACGAAAACATTAGAGATAATATCACCAACTATCTAACATACATATCTGTTTATTAGTGCTATGTGATAATAATGAGATCGATAATTTATTTTGGATCGTCGCCAGCAAATGTTCTTGCGGATAGTTTCGTGTCTAATAATTAATATTTATGATGCTTTAATCTTTTACATTTGTTTTTCTAGGTCCACTAACATGTAGAAAAATTATCGTAGAGGAAGTCCACTCATGTTTCTAAATAAACAATCATTAGAAAAAAGGGCCAATATCCTCAATATCATCACATCAGCAAGCTAAGCGCACTATTTCATTGTCAAAGTCTACACACGCACACCACACACGCACACTCAGATTATTCCAAATGTATTTATTTAATTAGTAGTTTACTAACTTCTACGGGAGGCGATAAGTATCGGCTATACACCCTGGAAAGACAGCTTTGATTGCACCTTGCTGTCTAACAACAATTTTTAGCAGCATAAACTTATATACCTTAGTTAGTAGTTCGTCCCGATACGAAAGAAGAAGAACAGGTGAATGCTACGGTGCCTTCACTACTTAATAATATCTAAGCAAAGTTATAAATAGCACACAAATAAAGTAATTTCATAAACTAAAAATAAAAATAGCAACATATCTACTTGAACAACTCAAATTGTTGTTTTTGCTTTAATAAGACAATATAATCATGATATTTGCTATTGTATGACTTTTTTACAAACACAAGCCTACACACATTGTCTCGAACTGTCTGTATGCGAAATAACTAACTAACGTAATGTCGGTGGTATTTAACACAATAGGTTAAAAATACTTAGCATTTTACTTTCATATTTTTACTGATTGAAGGAAAAGGTCGATGTTATTGATTCAAAAGGCGTGTTAAAGAGCTTTAATATGGGTTAAATCTACTCTGCCTATGGCAGTCCACTGATGGGCATAAGCCCCACCCAGGCTGCACCACAACGTCTTCCGCCTTCAGCATCCAGTCGGTCCCAGCAACCTTTTCAAGGTCGTCTGTATATCTATGTAGCTAGTGGGCGTCCCACACTGCGCTTGCACGAATATATATATATATCTGCCTAGCCTTTTTCCAACTATGTTGGGGTCAGCTTCCAGTGTAACCGGATGTAGCTGAATACCAGTATTTTACATGGACCAACTGCCTATTTGACCTCCACAACCCAGTACCTGGGTAATACGATACCCCTTGGTAAGGCTGGTTGTCAGACTTTCGGGCTTCTGAGGACCCTTACCGACTTAACTGTCAAAGATCCACGAATGACATCCGATGCAGGAATATCTGTTAATAATAAAATGTAGGTATCTAAGACAATTAAACCTTAATTGTTCCATGTGTAAGCTTGTATTTATTTATTGACAAAGTTATTGTTTCACATCTTTGCTGCTAAAAGTACTAATAAAAAAATAAACAAGCTGGCCATGTAATATTATTTATTTTTTCACACTTGTCCAGATATTATTATGAAATATTGAATAAACTTGCCATGAAGGATACTTATTGTTTGTGTCACTGATTTCTATAATTTGAATATGACTGCAAATTATTTCACAATAACAGACAGGTTCAATAGAACTATCCAAAAGGCAAATTGTTGCTCTAATCACACTTGTTCGAATGAATTCCAAATGATAACACAAACAGAAATCTCTCCCTATTTTAAAATCTGAAAAAATTACATACTTACTTAAGATTGAAGTAAAACCATTAGTAAATCATTGCAATGTAACTCTTATCTCGGTAAGGCAAGGTATAAATTAGAATGATTGCTGAAAGTTTTATCAAACTCACAGCAATCATTCTAATTATACTTTACTAGCTTTTACCCGCGGCTTCGCCCGCGTGGATGTCGCAAAATATCCCACGGGAACGTTTTACCGGGAATACATACCTAATAGCCAAGGAAAAGATCATTGACTAACTTTCAGCGGACGCAGTGGTAGGCTAATACAGCGCCCGCGTGGTCAACCATAATTATTTTGTTACGCGTAATTTTGAAACTGTGATATCTCCTAAACTATTCATTTAAATGATGTGATGTAAAGGCATATTTTAATCGAAATTGAATGCCCAATTTAAATAACCTATTTAATTGGATAAGGATTAATAAGATACCGGTCAAAATAGCTTCGGAAATAACAATGAAAATTTTATACAATTTTGAAAGATAAAAATGGACCAAATTATCCGACAAACATTAACTTCGATCTTAAATGTGGCCTTGGACGACCGAGCTTGGGCACAAGCTACACTTCCCATTCGTATGGGAGGCCTCGGCGTCCGCAAAATTTCTAGTATTAGTTTACCGGCTTTCATATCTTCGGTCCACGGTACTGAAAGATTAATCAGGAAAATCCTAGCCCCTACACTGGTTAATTTTGATGTGCCGTGCCTCACCGAGGCTATGGATGCCTGGAGACTCGCTTGCCCGAATTCAGATCCGCCCAACCACCCTTTTTCCCAGAGACGGTGGGATGAGCCGCTCTGCAGAGTAGTACAGAACAATTTACTTGACACGTCTGCTACTCCTGCGGAGCGTGCGCGCCTGCTGGCTGTGGGGAAGTGGGAGTCGGGCCTCTGGCTTCATGCACTACCGTCGTCGAACTTAGGTACTTTGCTCGACGACACTACTTTCCGCATCGCTGCTTCCTTGCGACTAGGAGCTCCCTGTTGTTCTCCTCATCGCTGTCACTGTGGCGAAGTTGTCAACAGCCTCGGACACCACGGCCTGTCTTGCAGCCGAAGTGCGGGCCGCTTAGCGCGGCACGCGAACATTAATGACATCATCCGACGAGCTCTTGTCGCCGTCGGCGTTCCAGCTGTATTAGAACCCAATGGCTTGGCACGCGACGATGGCAAGAGACCGGACGGTATGTCTTTATTTCCATGGAAGATGGGTAGGCCTTTAGTGTGGGACGCAACGTGTGTCGATACTCTTGCGCCATCCCATCTTCCTGGCTCAGCGTGCTGTGCTGGCGCTGCCGCTGCGGCTGCAGAAAACCTCAAGCGGCGAAAGTATAATAACCTCATAGGTAACTATATTTTCGAGCCGTTTGGGGTTGAAACCCTAGGGCCGTGGGGTCCGAGTGCTCATGATCTGTTCAATGACATTTCCAAACGACTGGTTGACACTTCCCGTGACCCAAGGGCTGGTTTTTACCTGGGCCAGAGGCTAAGCATTGCCATACAACGTGGCAATGCCGCCAGTCTCTTGGGTACATTACCAGTCGACAGCGATGCGGAGGAATTTTTCGATGCCTTATTGTTTGTTTCCTAATAGTTTTAGTTACCTAAGTTAGGTTAATTATTTTTATTTTTGGAAGTTCATGTTAGTTGTTAATTTAAAAGGTCACCCTTAGAAGATAGACATATGCCATCGCGGACTTTTTTGTTGCAATTTTTAAGATATACAATACTCTAGAACATAAATTTGATTTATCTCTCACGACTTACGCAGCGCACGCCAGTAAAGCTCCCAGTCGGCATGATTTTTTCCGACATCTTCAACAATAATCGTCATATTTCAGCCAATTTACACAAAACCATAATGAATTATACACTAAAACCTTCCACATGAATCACTCCGTCCAATGGTGAAAACCGTTTGAAAATCCGTTCGGCAGTTTTTGAGTTTATCGCGTTCAGACAGACAGACAGACAGACAGACAGACAGACGCGGCGGGCGACTTTGTTTTATAATATGTAAGGATTATTACAATAAGATAAAAGTTACATTGTAATGACTTACTAATGGTTTTACGTCATTCAATGATCGTTAATGTCCTACTTTACTTTTATGAAACTTAGAGAAAAAATAACGCATTTTATTTCTGTGTTAGCTATCTTGACCTTAGGTCCTCCAAATTTAGCCGTGCTTATTACTGGTTTCGAAAACCGCGCCAATATTACAAGGCAAAAGTGACGAAGTGGACCCTAATCCTCAACGCACGCTCTCTACTTCTTCTCGGGTGGTTAGTCACTAATCTGATTATTCAGACTATTCGGAGGTGCGTGCCTTGGGAAGTTGGGATCGAGCTCGAGACCTATGACTGGGCAGTCCTACGGTCACACCTATCGGCTATCACTGCACCGGTACTTTTACCTTAGGGTTAAAAGTACAGACGCCAGCACATCAAGTTACTACAATCTGTCAAATTTCTTTAATAGATTTTCAACTTTATGGCTAAAGAATAAGGTTCAATGTTGATTGGGAAAATTACACAGATTGGAGTAGGTTGATGTGGCTGGCGTCTGTACATTTCTACCTACTATGAATAAAATAATATTCCTAAGCCTAGCGCCACACCTGCCGAACGTTCCGCGGCGGAACGCTCCGTCGCGTCAAATTTCTATGGACGTAACGTTCGGCTGTGTCATAGGTAACTTGAAAAACATTAGGAGCGTAGTCAACCGAACGTTTCGTCGCGGAACGTTCGGCAGGTGTGGCCCGACCCTAAAGGTATTGGTGTCTCATCGGATCTTACAATTACCTAGCCTAAAGAGATTATACTGGGTTCCTAACTGTAATAAACATGGAAAACAGCTATTAAACGATACTTTATTAACTGTTATTTAGGTAGCTAGCCTCTTGGATCTAGCATGAAGTGCTCATGAAGTCTTGGGTTCGATTCCCAGTTCGGGCAAAGTGTTATTGGGCATTTCCATCGGGAGTAGTCCCAAATCTGGATTTGTGTGCGGTTGATGGCGGATGGCTTAAACATAACTGGCGAAACGCGGTTATGTTATGTTTATTACTATTATTACTATAGGTATAATTTTCAGTGAGTGACGTGAGAGACTGTCAGTCAGTACTGACTGTTCATCTTGTTGGTAGGCTCATTCGTTATCTAAATAACATCATGTCATGCTAATCTTATTTCGGTAAGAGAAGACATAAACGCACAGCTGTATGCCTCGGCCTGTTTGCATAGTGGAAAAGTACCTTTTATTCTTAACTTACGAACTTTTCGGCGATTCTGGTAGAACATTTTCCATGAAACTTTCTTAAAAATTGTTTTACTAGAGTCGCGGCTGTCTGCAGGAGCTTTTTCTAAAGCCTGATTTACACGTTGTGACGTAATTGCCTGTGACATACCATAAGTTAAAGCAACAATAAAAGTTGCACCGTCTAAACACTTGCTACAATTTAATTGCATGCCCCGCGGCAAAAAACTCGCGTCGCGTAAGGCATCTGTTCCACCGTCGGCGATGAGCAACTAAAAACGAGTTGTTAATTTGACTGAGTTCACGCCAGTGTGGTGTGAACAGTCAGCGATGAACTATTAATATATGTATCTCTTTTACTGACACTGATCAATAGAATCTGTTATTGTCGTTGGAACCCACTTTTGAATCCCAGTTTATTATTTTTGGCGTTGGATCCCACAAAACATTATTATGTATTTCCGTTGAATCCCACATTTGAAAAATGCTAGATTAATTGACAGACCTGATTGTGAAAACATTTATCCTGCCATATGCTGAAACAAATCTACTGTAACACCTCATGTATCATATTCTAGCAAATAAATATTTTTGATTTCATTTCATTTCATTTCATTTGTCCGTTTTTTAAGCGAGAATAAAGCTGGTGCCAAAAAGGAGCTTAATATTATCCTAACTTTACATTACAAATGCGAAAGTGAGTTTGTTGTTACACTTTCACGCTAAAACGGCTGAACGGATTTGGATGAAATTTGGCACATGGGTAGACCATGACCTGGAAAAGGACATAGGATACCTTTTATCCCGATATTCCCACGGGATCGAGACTTATGCGGGTGAACCCGCGGGCTAGTGCAGCTAGTATACGAAAATAAAGTTCTTCTTACGATATTTAGATAGGTATTACGAAGACATCAATACTGTCCTGCTAAGCCAAATTACGCCCTTTTAGTTTTTTTATACCATTCAATAGCTATAATAATTTCGCATCTAATTGTAAAAGCCAAATACCAATATCTAACTTAAAACATTTTAAAAAACCACTCAGAAGTTCTTCCCTTAAATTACAATTTACAAAAAGTCAATTTTCTCAAAACTTACTCCGATTGAGATAGCGCCTTTCGTCTTAGCAGGGCAGAATAGATATAATCATAGTGCAGAGCTTTTACATCATTTCCACGTAGTAATTAATATGTAATTAGGTAGTTACTTCAGTCATAATTAGTAATTAATACCATCAGTAGTTTATTTTATGCTATTCATTACTAATTAGGTATTAATAGGTAGGTACAATTGAAATTTCTGAAAAGTAAATAATTATTAGTAGGTATAATCCATATCTTTTAAAAATTTTCCTTAAGTGTGGTTAGTGACAAAATACTTAAAAATAAATAATACTTTAATCACCTACCTAGATAATTATGATAATCGCATTTAAGTTATATTATAATAGGTATCTTATTTATACTTAATGGGGATTTATTTCAGTGGCAGATATATTAGATAGGATTAAAATGTATTAGAAAACAAAATGATAAGATCCCTAATAATACTTAGGTATCTGCTATCTATTATTAATAGTAGTGTATCGGCTAGCTGATGTTTATAAAAACTTTGGCAAAATTAATACAAAATTGTTATTTTTTGTTAGAAATAGAATCATAGACGAATGAAGACTGAGCCATAATTATGATTGCTATTAATTGAACGATTGAATAGTTTTATAAAAGAAAAACCAAACATGAAATTTTAATGAAGCATTTTTAGGGTTCCGTATCCAAAAGGCAAAAACAGAACCTTTATAATTTCGTCATGTCCGTCTGTCCGTCCGGAAGTCAATCAGCCATTTCACTTGGAGGCTATTGGCACCAATAATATTATAATTAAAAAGAGGTAGCTGGTAGATAGGTTATACACACGTCACGTCAAAAATTAGCTAATACCTAATAGCTTAGTTACGTATCGTCTTGTCTCTTTTTCGCTCCCGTTTTTTACGACATGCCGTCCTACTTTCACGTGTCATCTAATAGTTTGACATTGTGCCGTTTTTAAAGATCGAATGTTGGGTAGGTATAACCTATTTAGGTACCTCTTTTTACTTATTCATTGATTGTAGGAAATTCGAAAGAAGGTGTATTTTGTGCACTGCTAAACAATGGTGCAGTGAAATTACGACATAAATTAACTACGGAACCCTTCACTGTGCTTGGTCCAACACGCACTTGGCCGGCTTTTTATATCCGACTCCACTATCCGAAATAAAAATGACATAAGCATTCTAATCCATGGAACTGAACATAATTATGTAGGTTCAATAATATATGTAAACTCAAACTCAAACTCAAAGCATTTATTTCAATTAAACCATGTACAGGCACTTTTGAATTGTCAAGGAGTCATTCACTCAGAAATATGAAGCTAGTTGCCCATTCCAAAACGTACTAGGTACCTATGGAGAAGAACGGGCAAGAAACTCCACGGACACTGTTAAATAAAAAATTGTTACATAAAATTGGTTACATTATTCATGTAACCTTTGACGTACCTGCATTGCTGATTGCTAAGTACCTACCATTGTTCAAATGAAAAGCGATGAGTACATTGAGTACCTGAATCATATTTCATTTGTTTAACCCTCCTATTTGCGCAGCCGCAGCTGACAAATATTATTAGTGCATAATTGTTTCTGTAACAAAAGCTGCCAACTTTTAATAATAGTCGCTCCTTGGTTGATAAGTGAAACAATAAAACTGCATTGACAGGAAGATAAGTATATACCTGATTATAATTTCTAAAGAGCCTTCGGCTGACGTAGAAAAACAATCTGAAACAGTGTTAGTATTGTGCAAGTGTTGGTTTCAATTTCAGCAAGCTTTGTCATTTTTTTGCTAGATTTGCTTGTCTACATACTGCACACTAACCCTCTTATTCATAAACGTTGCTTGAAGTTAAGAGACGTTTAAATGTCAAAAATGTAGGTTTAAATAGACGTTAATCATTGCAACGTATATAAATAAGAGGGAAATTGCCTAAGAATCAAAAAAATATAGAAGTTTGTAGTTCAATTTATCTTTTGTTGTTTTTTTGTTCTTTATCTCAATGTTCTTTAACTCAATGTTGTATTTAACTCAATGTTCTTTATCCATAATATTTTTTTTAGATTTAGTTAAACTGAAAGTATACTTACAACTCTTATCTTGGCCGAGCCTCTTAGATTTGACCGATATACGTATCTAGAAGCACATTAGACATGATAAAGTCTGAAGTAGGAGAATTGCTACTTTACTATTACCTATATATAGTATCAATCATAAATACTTGACATTGTTTGTCATTCCAACAACTAACCATACATAGATTTGGGATCTTTAAGTGTTATGACCCTGGAAACATTAAAATGCTAATATTAAATAATATATCGATATTAGTAGTTGAATTGATGTCTTAATTCAACACATACCGTAGTAAGTCTGATAATGCCAGTCCTATGGGACTATACAATGTAATATAATTTCAATAATTGAATATGTTTTAAGTAAGTTCGTCATTTTGGAATTCTTTTATGTATGTGATTCGTAAGTTTTTACCACGGAAGAGCATTGATTTCCAAGATACAAGTTTTTACCTAGTTCGGAATTCAGGAGTTCATATAGTTTTAGCCGTCTACTCACTTACATTATTTGTATCCAAGGTCTAGGTCTAAAAATAATCGTGAGGAATCATGGTGGTCAAAAAACACACCCGCACGCACAAAGCAAACGACGTAATTTACGCTTTTTCCTTCCTTATGAGAAGAGGCTTTTATTATGTAGTAATAAAATAACCTCAAGCCGATATCAATGTGGCAACTTATTGTCAGCTCATCGCCATTATTAGTGCCACATGAGAACTGTTTAGTAAGCTACACCATTGCTGTGACATGTCCTTCAATGCACTCTTAAGGCTCGTATGGAATCAAATTTATTATATTTCAAGCCAGCACACACTACGACGACAAAAGATTATGCCACGAATTATTGAAATTCTCATACATAATATTATATTCGCCAAGTCAGAGGCCCAGGGGCGGATTTAAAACTCTGACACTCTCTCTAGCCACACGAAAAGAAGAATATTATATTTTATGTAGTGGACAACAACCATGTTTAAATGATAGCTTTATTCTTCTTTAGCAGGAAAACCAAAAAATAGTTAACAGGCGTCATATAAGGTTGACTGAGCAACGAAACAGGTTAGACCGCATCCCAGAGTATTTTAAGCCGTAAATGATGCTGATCGCTGTGTCTACAAGATGTTTTTAAATGCACTAGGATTTTTTTCCTGTATCGATTCACAAATATCTCATGCAAAATATCCAGTCCTGGGATAGCTAAGTAAAAATAATCGATTCGTTTAATTAAAACCTTTATTCGTAGCTAAGCGTGAGGCCGACGTCGAGGAATTGGGGAAGGCCTACGCCGCAGAGGCGACGATATTTTGAAAACTTTATATTGCTTACAAGCACCTAATAAGCACCCAATAATAAATATGAATAAACCTCAAATAATAAACAATAATATTAATGATAATCATCATCATCATCATCAGCCTATTAATGTTCCCACTGCTGGGACACAGGTCTCCTCTCTGTGAGAGGGAGTGGGCCGTAATCCACCACGCGGGCCCAGTGCGGGTTGGTGGATGTCACATGTCTTCGAATTTTTGGTTCTACGACATGCCGGTTTCCTCACGATGTTTTCCTTTACCGTTTTGAGAGCAGTGGTGATGAAATTATTTACACAAAGTAAAGCGCCTGCTTGGGTTCGAACCCACGACCCACAACTCGTAAGTCGGGGCCGTTACCACTGGGCCACCACTGCTCAGTCGGGGCCACTACCACTGGGCCACCACTGCTCATTAATGATAATGAAATGCTAAAATGTGTAATAAACCATTAAGTGATATGATAAACAAATTAATATGCTAAAATTGTTCTAGCTATGTATTTATGGTAAAATAAGATCTTTTTAGGGTTCCGTACCCGAAGGGTGACAAACGGAACCCTATTCATAAGCCTCCGCTGTCCGTCTGTCTGTCAGCGAGCTCTATCTCATGAACCGTAATAGGTAGGCAGTTGAAAATTTCACAGATTGAGCATTTCTATTGCCGCAAGAGCAACAAATAATAAAATTAAAAATTAAAGGGGGGTCGCCATACAATAAAATTAAATTTTGAAAAAAAAATTATCTGACCCTGGCATGTGGGGTATCATTTTCTAGAGCTCATCGAGTAGAAAATAAATATAATTTTTATTTGTTTTTATCTTCAAAAATGATGAATTAGGGGGCCGTAGAAGTTGTCTGTTTTAGACCATTTTTGTACCAGCTCTATCTCAACAACTAAACAAATTAGGAATTTGAAACTTGTGTGTATCATGTAACATATACTGTTTATAATCAACAAATACTAAAAACGCCGATTTATAACGTATTTTATATAATATGGGCGATTTTCTGCAACTTAAAGTAATAATTTTGTATTTCATGCTAATATTATGGGATATAAATTCCACAGATAACTATTTAATAGTCGGAGTAATGACATGGAATTAGTAAGTACCTACTATCATGGCAGCATATACTATTTCGATCATTTAAATTTCGATCATCCAAAAAGGTCTACAAAATAAACTTTCTTCACAAGATTTTAAAACCGGCCAGTATTTTTTGAGTTTAAGAACTTTATCGACTTTTTTCAAAGTATCCCTAGACGGTGTTTATGTGTGTACCTCATGTTAAAACTACACTCCAATAGACAATATATTCAGTAACATTGAAATGAATGCTGGCACATACAGTGTACTATTCAGTTACCTTAAACCGTTGTGGATACAATTTCGTATTGAGAAAAATTATTGGTGTAAAAATATTCGGTTACGGCGGCCAATCTCAACGGAGACTGGCCTTCGGCGCGGGAGATATTATAGTGCACAAGTGTGTGCGCAGACACGAGTGCACTCTCTCTTCCCTCACTCTAATAGTCCGATGGGATGTGTAAAAATAATAAGTAAGAAATAATAGATTTCTGTATGACTATCAAAAATAACGTAAATAAATACCTGTATTGACCCGTGCGTTTGCACTGGCGAAACATCACGACAAAACATGTTGAAATCTCTAGTTCCTGTCAAACATTGTATGAAAAATTGACAGAAAATAGAGATTCCAACATGTTTTGTTGTGATGTTTCGCCAGTGCAAACGCACAGTTATAATTAAAATTTGACGTACTACTTACATTCTATTTTGTACAATATAGTCTGATGTAGCAAGAGAAATCCTATTATTTATAAGTAACTAGCTTTACCCGGCCTGGCTTCGCACGGTTAGCACTAAGTACTTATCTAAGGCGCATCTACCTTTCCTAATTACCTATTTCTACCTAATTACCTACCCTACCTACCTACCCTACCCTTCTTACCAGGGTAGGTAGGTACCTAACCTACCCTACCTACCCTACATATCTACCTGCTTACCTACCATATATACCTATTCATACCTACTAATACTATGTTAGTAGCAAATAAATAACTTTGACTTTAGTTAATGCATGTTACTGGATAACGTTAACTTAATATTTTTCTCTTAAAATAAATGAAATATACTCCTACACCTATATTTTAACACAACAACATTTTCTCATTAAAATTAGACAATTTCTTTACAAATCTTTGTTTTTTTATAGCGCCTCTGTTGTTACCTTTACGAAAGTATTACAAAAATTCATAGTGTTAAATCTTGTACGACATGGTATGGAACCCTTCGTGTGCGAGTCCGACTCGCACTTGACAGATTTTATTTATTTTTAGTTTTATCTATTAACCCCCTTACTAATAAACGTTGTATAGCGTCTGTATAGTTACACAACGCTTTGACTTCTTCTTTCGAATGTCAAATTACTGACGACTGAAAGAGAGAAATCGGTGTGTGACTATACAGGCGATATACAACGTTTATTAGTAAGGGGGTTATTCTATATTATACGTAGCTAAGCAGTAGCAATCGCATGCGCATCGCGTGGCATCAAGATTTATTCAGGATCTATCTCTGTTTACCATTTAGTCAAAGATAGCAGTGTTATTAGTTTAGCAGAGTCTTGTCCTACAAAATCGGCCTACCGCGTGCGTGCTAGGTCTACGGACCATACCAAAGTAGCCCACTACAATGCTGCTGGCACATATCAAAACCCAGTAAGTGCTTTAAACTAAGTGTTTCAAGAGTGTCAAAAACTGCTAGCCAGGATTTTTTTAATTTTAATTTTTCTCTTTATAGTAGAGTTCTATCAATGTTAATATTAGGTTAAAGGTATAATTCAAAAGCATGTATGGTAACAATTTGACAGTGACAGCGCAGTAACAGTAACTTTGGGCGATCCATTAAAAAACCTAATCGTTCCGAACACTTGCAAAGTTTTGAAATGGTCAAAGTGATTTACTAATTTTTTATTGATTTCTAGATAATATGTGGTACACTAGTTTTGGTACACTTACTAGTTTATACAATTAGACAACTTCTAGACCTAGTAAGGTCGCGGGGACCCGTTGGATGCAAATAGCCTAGACTAGAACCTTTCGATATATAAAAATGCGAAGTTTGTTTTTCAGTTCAGGACGTTTCCATTATTTCCGTTAATATGATAATAATCGTTTAATAATCAGAGTTTGATAACATTATGAGTTAAAAGTAACTTCTCGTCGGTATTAACTAAAGGGATAAGGAGAGGTGTATGTGATGTATAGACTTTCATTTTGTCAGATAAATGTTTTATTCCAATGCAAATGGGGGTAATCCACGTAAAATGGAAGGAATAAATATCAAATCGGTAGTTAGTTACACTAGGTAAGTACATCGTGTTAAGTAAGAATTTTTTGATAACCATATCGATTATAGAGATAAGTCGTAACTCGCATGATAGTGATAATGCCCAAATTCTAATGTTATCTTTGCATCTAGAATGTGTTGATAACGTATATTATGTACACAAGCTCTAGTTGTTTGTATTAAGATAATTGTACGAAAAATTATGTTATTGAACTCGTTTGATGTAGATAATGTCACAATTTTTTTGTATTATAAATGTTATAGTAGAATATGACTAGCTATACGCCTCTGCTTTGCATGGTTTTTACGACAAGACAAAATATCGTGATTTCTGTACTTTTGTATTGAGTTTAATATTAATGTGTTATGCACATAAGCCTTCCGGAATAAATTCTCGAAATTATGGTGGACACTGCATAAAGATCCGCTACGTAGTTTAAAAGCACAACGCGGTCACACAGACAGATACGAAAGCGACTTTATTTTTTAATATACATATACAGGATGTTAAAAAAATTGCTTCAGGGTGAGTTCAGTATCGATAAAGGAACCCGTAAAAATAAAAATAAAATACCTTTAAAAAAAGTAAAAAAAAAACGAAAATTATTATAGGTAAGATGAACCTTATGTAGTAACTACTAATTAAATAGCAATCGTTTAGAATTGATAATAAAAAACTTTTTACAAAAAAAATTAAAACCGACTTCCAAAAAAAACCACTAAAAAGTGAAAAATAACTTTAATTTCGGAAGTCGGTGACTATGTTTTTTAATTTTCGTTTTTTGCCACCGACTTCCGAAATTAAAGTTATTTTTCACTTTGTAGTGGTTTTTTTTGGAAGTCGGTTTTAATTTTTTCTGTAAAAAGTTTTTTTTTTCACTTTTTAGTTGTGGTACCTACCCCACACAATATCCAATACTACTAACTGCAATAAATAACAGTGACAGGAAGTTATCATCATATCGTCCATATAAACTAAGTGGGAAAAATATGAATTATTGAAGCTAACTCAAAAACTATCTAAGCAAAGTCAATAAAATTTATATGGGACCACCTCAGGAGCTTGCCCTTTCAAACAAAAAAATAATTTTCAAAATCGGTCCACAATTGGCGGAGATATCGGTGAACATACATAAAAAAAAAAAAAAAAACATACATAAAGTCGAACATAGACTCCTCCTTTTTGGAAGTCGGTTAAAAAATAAGTTTTTATTTTGTTTAAATGTTAATTAATAATTTCCTAGAGTTACCTACCTACTCTACCTACTAACGAACACAATGAAATACCTACGCCCGA
Source organism: Conistra vaccinii (assembly GCA_948150665.1). Taxonomy (NCBI): domain Eukaryota; kingdom Metazoa; phylum Arthropoda; class Insecta; order Lepidoptera; family Noctuidae; genus Conistra; species Conistra vaccinii. The sequence goes on along the minus strand of OX411323.1, from coordinate 8,245,585 downwards.
ACACTTCGATAACGCCGGGTGAAGGATAGGTAACTATGTACGTAAATTACATGGAATTGTAATTTACCTAGGTACATAGTTACCTATCCTTAGTATTTCTTCTTCCTACTTTAGCGTGCTTATCTACTTCAAAATTAAAACTTACAAATAAAAAAATCTTAACGAGGTGGTTTTGCACGACTCGTAATGCGAAGCATTAGAGTGTGCTCTACGATCGAAAATTTTTTTTTGCCCCATTTCTGTAACTGTTTTTATTGTTACACTCCTGCTAGTACACAGAACCTATATACCATTGTATAGATGATTAAATGGAGATTAATACTGTACTTTTTAACAATTGATTTAATGCAGCAGAAATGGAAAAAGCATAAAAATAGTTGAAAAAAAATTCCTGTCCGTCAATTTATGAACCCTGAAAACATTGTAGCTTGTGATAAAATCAATTAATTGAGTCAATTTTTTTTTTTTACATTCGTTTCAGCCGTAGAAGGAACCCTATTGAAAATGGCTCTTTTATTCAAAGTAGTTTAATTATAATTAATAAAATACTGACTAAAATATAATATCTTTAACTAAATATTTCCAACCTTTAACTTGAAGTTGCCTAGCAACCGCCAAGTAAATATCTTTGTCAGTCGTTGACATTACGACTTCATGAAAAGTGATAAATTGTTCATTTTTAAACTATGTTTTGAATTTCTTTTTCGTTTAAATGAATGAGTGATAAGTATGAGGCGTGCACTTTTGGATTTTCCAAACTATTTTAAAATGGAATCAAGTAGGTAGGTATTTACAATGAATTAAAATCAACTTATTTACTAAACAAATAAAATAATTTTAATTCTAAACGATTGCCATTTTAAGTTAGTACTATATTAGGTTGATCTTGTAATACTTTTTGTTTTTGTTTTTTTTTTTCTTGGTTCCTTTATCGATACTGAACCTACCCCTAAGCTATGGCACGCAATTTCTTTAACATTCTGTATATTTATGATATCAATTCGAAAAACATGTCTGTACAGTAAGCTCCAGAGAAACCTTGCATTGTTTTTAACATTGCTAGGGGGTGAGGTTTCTATGGAGCCCACTGTACCTACATAGATCCCACAACCGTTTAACTATTTTCCACAAATTTTAATGTAACGAAAAGCACGATAAAATTTCGAAACCAATATTTGAAATTGAATATTTGTTCAGTAATCATTATCTATTCAATCGATTCGTATTTCTGTGACGTATCAAATGTAAATTCCCGATAACGAGAGCACACAGATGTATTTACAAATACTTAATTGTAGACGAAGTTGTTATAGTAAAGGTCACTCAAGTTCGCAATTATCACAGACTTTATAAATACATAATATTACTCCTATATTCCTCGTAAGGTTAGGCAGAGGTGTACCTATAGTACCTACACCCACATTTCGACAATTATATTTAACCCCTATGACATAGGGGTTCGCCCCCTATTACATAGGGCCTATGTAATAGGGGGCGAGCCTATGGCCATCAACCGGGCACAACAAATCCAGACTCCGGGCTGCTACTGAGAAATTCCAGAAGGAAAAACCCAATAAGACTTTGCACGACCACATGAAAACCAAAACATATCGTACCTACACTTATAGGAATATGGCAATTAATACATAAAAGCTCACAAAACAAATTAAAAGATCACAATTAGTCACGCGGCGGTTTATTGCTAATGTCACAAAAACCAAACGTGCCTTCGCTTCGTTATCTTTTCCAATTCCAATATATTAAGGTGGAGACGAAAATACAACAATAAATTAAACACACTCTAATGACGTTCCCATTCTGCATATAAAAAAATTCAATCGAATATATTCAATAGTTTAGTCCATATAGCTAGTAGAAGATCGGCAAAATCCATAGTCAGCTCTGGTTATTTCGTTTATCGACCCCAAAAAATCCACCTTAGGTGGATATTCGGAAACATATATCCTAGAATCCACCCTTGGCCTAGTTGGATAAACGGAATAACTATTTAATTTGTTTGAACAACTATTTTTTCTAATTTCGATGCTAATTCCAAAATACTCTTATGCATTAGTAGTGCCAGTATTTTCATTTATTGTAGTATTGTAGTCTCCACATTATTTACACTAGACCACACATTCTACTGACTACTACTATATCTTACTTTCCTATCCTACAATCCTTCCTTCAACTTGAGCCAATGTATGCATCATACGAGCTAGTAAATATCATTGCTCTAAATAATATTGATTAAAAGTAGGATAGTATAGTAGAATATAATAGTAGGATAGCCTACCACTAGAATTGCACCTACCACTGTTTGTCTCTGCATCACCCTAAGGTTGACTGGTAGAAAATGCCTATGACATTAAGTCCGCCTCTGTACATTTCTGTGCTTGAAGTATTAAATAAATAAATAAATAAATAAATAAATAGCCTACTATCATATCTTACTATCCTATCCTACAATCCGTCCTCCAATTTGAGCCATAGTGTGCATCATTCGAACCTGTGATTATCATTTATGCTCTAAATTGTATTGTTTAACAGTAGGATAGGATAGTACGATAGTCTACTATCATATTCTACTATCATCCTACTATCCTTCCTTCAACTTAAGTCCTTGTGTCCAAGATATGAGTCAGTGATTAGTTTTTAACAATTCTCGGGACCCTGGGGTCCCGGACCTTTGGAAGGCGTACGAGGGGCCGAAGCCAACTCGCAGAGGCCCGTTAGACGTTTTTAATGAAATGTGGCACCAACCGGCGATTATCCCTGTATGCACTATGCTAGTGCAACCAAGGACAACCCCCGGTTGCTGTAGGACTATTGCAGGATATGGAAAGAAATATTTTGGACTATGGGTTTGGGTGGCTAAAGTTGACTGGTGACCTGAATCTATGGAAGGACTATGGCCCCTGCCTGATCGATGTTTTATATGTACACGGATAAAATGGCAGGGGGTGACTTGCACACTCAATAATGGGCCCCCGAAAACGGTCGCTAGCACAAAGTGTCGTAGCGACAAGGGGGCAACATGTCCTGAGGTGCTTATGAGGAGTGGAGCGGTATTCCACGGCTATCAGGACAATCCCGGAAGTACGGTCAAGATCCCTACCAGCATCTTACTGGAATACTTCCTTCCTCCGAGCACATTTGCTCTTGCGAATCTCCACTCAAGCCGGCCAATTAAGGCAAGAATGAGGTGGGAGCTCTGTTCCTCGTCAGTGTTCACTCCAGCCGGCCAATAAAGGCAAGCCAGAGATGAGGAACAAGATTTCTCCCGGGAGATAGGGTCCGTGGGGTCGCTACTGCCCAACAGCTCGCCACATGCTGCCCTGCGGTTTTCTGTATCTCTCTTGGTCTGGCTCCTCATTCTAGACCTGTTCCGGCAAAGTAAACTCTACCGGCACAGACCTAGAGTTTGGAGCGCGCAAGCCCCACCACGACGGCAACGTAGAGATACGGCGGTGGGGTGAGTGATGAGTCAGTGATTATTATTATGCTCTAAATAATATTGTTTCTTCTAATCTGCATACACAGAACAAATTCGAGGATATAATAGAGTTCAATTGTTTCTAAATTATTGTCACCTCGTTTGAGTTCAACATATTGAAACACTGTTCGTGAATAAAAGTGATATTTTCATAATTTGAAGAAGTTTTTAATAAATAGCAATTACAAAAGAAAGAAAAGATTTATAGCTATAGTAAAAAGGGAGATACAATTATTTTACCTTAAGGTAAAAAACACTTGCAGATTGCCAATAAAATTAAGATGATTAATATTTTATTATTTATTGTTATTTTACCAACTGTTAGTATTGAATGATAAAGGATACTTCCTGATTGAAAGTAAAATAATTATTGTACCTACCTATAAAAATAAATACTTACCTACTGGATGTCATAATTTTCTTAGAAATTATCATCCGAATGAAAACTACAAGTAACTTTCAAATTGTGACTAATTAGTTGCTGTGTAAATGTGTACCTACTTACGTTCTTTTTTCTGAAAACTTAACCCAAAGTAGATACTTTGGGTTAAGTTAGTATAGGTATATTAACTAATATTTTAATATAAATACGCAACAACACAATATTTCCTTCAACCACTACAATCGAAAAGACTTCACAATGAATTAATCACAATGAATATTGATAATAGTTTTAATTGTATTGTTCTGTGGTAAGCAGGTTCTATTTACAGAACCGACTGAAGTTCGTACAACCTCGCCGATAACGCTCCCCTAAAAATTAATGCGATCGATTATCACCGTATAGTGTTTTTTTGGGTACCTCATGCCCAATATAAAGTAACCAAATTTTTTACTTAGACTGAGAAAACTTTGAAAATAACGACTTCACACGCTTTATCACACTCAGAAATAGGTATTTATTTAAAATAAATTTTATTTAAAAGAAGACTGGTCTTGAATAGGTTCTGATGATGTCCACAACATAATACAATATACATAAATAGTCACTGAATATCCTCCAATAGTATCGATCTTTTACGAATTGTGCATCGATAACGCTGACTCGCACAATATAATCTTTAATGATTAAATAAATCATTTTAACATTATTGTTTCTTTCTTTAATATCATGTGTCAACGGGTTTTATTACGCTCACAATATTGTTCTAGTTTCACGGATTATATTTTTAAATAACTCGTATTGTGGTAGGTACAGTCCGAAGTAGACTGTCTTATCTATAAAGAAGCTGTCAAACTGGTAAACACGACGATAATATAAGATAACAATATGCATAAATTACAAACTGAATGCTCTTAAATTTACCACAGAACATAAATAACTGTTAAATCCAGAAGTTAAAGTTAACTAGACATAGATTATATAGATGGTTAAGGCTATATACTACTAGCTATAATACAATTAAATCATGTCTTAATTACGGCACACGGTTAAAACATTTTTATGTGCTTATCGATCAAGAAAGTATTCTGGAATCATTAAAAACTCGTTTATAAGGAAATTATTTTAATATGTACTGCGCTCGAGTCATCTGCCGGCGCAATCAAAGGGTCACTGTTGTATTTGATAAGATAAATTTTGATTGAGAAGTCTGTCTGGAAACTACCTAACTGTCACAATTTATATCTGAAGAATAAGATATGAATGTATGCTTTGCGCTTAAAATAAATAATATAAAACGATGTTTTCATTCATAAAATCAAGTAAATGCGAAGTAATTATAAAAAGAACACTGTACATACCGGTTCGCAGATTTTGCAATGCAAAAAATTCTTCCATACAGATGTTGTCACAAAACACACAAGAGCAAAACAATTCTGAAATGCCACTAAACCACAACACCAACCTTTTCTGTAGGAACCGCTTCCGAAACTCTATGTAGGCTGACCGGCCTTTATCTTCTGTGTCTGCTATGGCCACACGACCGTGTAGGGGTACTCTGTGGCCGGAGATGCCGTAGTCCATTTGTAGATCTACGACGAGCATGAGGGTGAAGAGAACGAGAAAGGCGCTGACGGCGAGCGCCAGTCGCTCCTTTAGCTTCATGTTGAGCATAATGCGCGCGGTCTTGCTGCGCGGCGCGATGGGACTGTGCGCATGTTCCTCGGGCGTCGGCGACCGCTTACAGTCGCGCGCGCCGCGCCGCCTGCGCCGCCACCGCGCGCGCGCCCACCCGCTTACGCTGCAAACAATAACAATACGTTAGGGGCGTGCACGTGGGTGAAGAAAATGGGGAAAATACAAAAAAAAAAACTTAAATTAATCTATTTTATTAATTTAAATATAATTGTTATCTGGGTCGAACACCTCCGCTCACGGGAAAGATAATATTATCGGAAAAAGAAAATAAGAGTTAGCTCTACTTGGAAAAGCTTATCTCATATGGAGGTTGTTTGTGCGAAGAATTATAATGTTTTTACAACAACGTTAAGGTAACCTGATAAAACAATAGGTAGCCTGTACATTATAGCCTACAGTGTGACCTACATCGGAAACCATCTCTCGTAACGAAATAAACAATTAAATGTCAACATCGTGACTATTTCCTTTTTATTATTTTTTCCAATGCCTTCATATGTTGTCTCCATTATTCTCATATTAAGATTTAGAGATAAACGAAACAGAACATTCGTTCAAAATATATTCTAATCAGTTTCCCGTTCATTACTGCTGGCTTTTCCCTTCGCAGAAGTAGCCATTAATCGTTAATAACCGTATGTTTTAGAAAATTGCATAGTGTACAACAATAGTAAATTTTTCAAGTACCAACATTTGTAAACATATTTATTTGACCTTTACCAGACTCACGTACAGTAGGCCGCACGGTAGTCGTAACAAAGCCATTATAAGCAGGCCTTTTATTCTATTGAAACTAACGTACTACGCTAGGCCAGCGCAAGGTCAAAGTGTTACCACTGTCGACTGTACATACGTTTTAAATACGTAATTTCTAAAGCCAATACATTGCGCATAAAAGAAAAGCCTTTTAGTAATACATGTCTAAATAATAGAGGATTGCTCAATACATGTCGGCAGATAGCCTATGATTGCAAAACTTGCGTGTTTGCGGTGTCATGTGGAACGCATGCAAAATAGAACATTTTAGAAACATGACGCCTCTGCGCAAGGAACAAAGTTCAATGCCTGCGTGTTTTGTAGTTTACTCGAGTTATGTTTAAGGTTAAAAGTTCAATTTCTACCTATTATTGTATTACGTCAGACAGACTGAGATGATTTTGATAAAACGATTTAAAAATGTAGATAACTATATAGTAAAAAACATACTTTTTCAAGAATTTTTCCTTCTTTTATCTAAAATAATGTTTTGCAAACCATGAGGTATTCAAGTTCTTCCTTCCGTATCGACAGTATAAATCACAATTTTATGAGTCGTTGATGACATCATCACCGAATAGTCTTATAAAGTAATTGACGATTAATGAATGAAAAATGATTGATTGATATTATCAATTTTTATATGCATTTATTGCATTCTTTACGTTTGTACTGTAAAGCTAAACTATGTTATAGTGCTTTCTGCGTTTGTACATACTTTGACTGACACCTAAGTCTCTCATTTTTCTCTCTAATCTTTGAACTCGATAAAGGCGCCCCTAATGTGCACCTTTATCGAGTTCAAAGATTCTGCAGATTTTTTTTTTATAGTTAATACAAAGGACGTTTGCTCTAGATTTTTCCAGTATCACATTTTACATAATAGTTTTTTTTTTTTTTTTTTTGATGGTTTCTGCTTCATGGCAATCTGTTTTTCAACAATAAGCCACTTCTTTGTTTGATTTCTCTGTTTATGTTTTCCTCAAGAGCCATACTTGTATGAAAATTCTTTTCACACGACTCTCTTGATGTCAAGTGGTAAATCTTTTATGTAGGCTCGGTATGTCACTTCTTTTTAGCCGGGTATGTTGAAGAGCGTCTTCTCCACTCAGAGCGTGTGCCAGTTTGTTTACATGGATGGTCAGTTTCTCCTGATATATCAGGCTGTGTTGAGCTATTTCCTGCCGAACTGTTTTTAGACCGAGGTCGAGGTATATGTATCTATTACTTATACAATGAGGGATGCCAAACATTGTTCTCAGAGCTTTGGTCTGAAATCTCTCCAGGATATCTATATTACTGTTACTGGCCGTTCCCCACAGTTGTATTCCGTAAGTCCAGATTGGTTTTATGATAGTTTTGTACACTAGCATCTTGCTGTTAGGATTTAGTTGTGATTGGCGTCCCAATAACCAGTTCAGTGACCGCAGTTTTCCATCTAGTTGTTTGCGCTTTGTCCAAATATGTTTTTGCCATGTAAGTTTCCTGTCTAGGTGCATGCCCAAGTATTTTGCGTTATTATTTTGAGGGATAACTTTGCAGTTTAGCGTTACCGGTGGACATGTTTCTCTCCTAAGTGTAAATGTTACATGTACCGATTTGCTCTCATTGGCTTTTATTCTCCAACGCTTCAGCCACATCTCAACTTCTGTCAGGTGGTTTTGCAACTGTGATGATGCCGTTTCTGGGTTGCTATGAGCCGACAGTAGCGCCGTATCATCAGCGTATGTCGCAGTCGTGGTGTAGTCAGTTGTTGGGATATCTGCTGTAAAAATGAGGTATAGTACAGGGCCCAAGATACTGCCCTGAGGAACACCTGACTTTATTTCGTGTACTTCTGAGAGATCATCGCTGTACTTCACTTGGTAGCATCTTTTATCTAAGTAGGATTTAAGTATTCGGAAAAGACAATGCGGGAGATGCTTCTTTAGCTTGAACAGGAGGCCGTCATGCCATACCTTATCAAACGCTTGGCTGATATCCAAAAAGACTGCAGAGCAATACAATTTGTTTTCAAGGCATCTGCTAATGGTGTCAATTATACGGTGTACCTGTTCAATTGTCCCGTGTTTTTCCCGGAATCCAAATTGGTGGTTCGGTAATACTGTACTTAGATGTTCTTTCATCCTGTTAAGCAATATCCTCTCAAACAGTTTGCCGATAACTGGTAACAGGCTGATAGGTCTGTATGAAGCAACTTCGTGTGGGGGTTTACCGGGTTTCGGTACCATGACTATATGTGCAATTTTCCATTGCCCAGGGAAATGTTCGAGTCTTAAGCTGGCATTAAAGATATTAACTAATTTCATTACACCTTTATGAGGCAGGTTTTTGAGTAATGTGGCATCAATAAGATCATAGCCGGGTGCTTTACCTTCCTTGAGGTTCCTTATTTCTTTCACAATTTCGTTTGGGCTGGTACTTTTTAGTGGAAGACACATTTGATTCGCAGATTCAAGGTATTCCTTTATTTCTATAGTTTGTTCGGGATTGTTTTCAGGGAGTGGTTGGAAAACTGTTTTCAGATGTTCCGCAAAGATTGTTGCCTTTTCTTTATCTGATCTAGCCCATCCTCCTTTTTCATCATTGATAGGTGATATGTGAATTTTCGGGCGCTTTAGGTTCTTGGTAGCCTTCCACAGGGAGTAGTTGGTGTCTCTCGTTGAATCTAGATTTGAAAGATAGTGTTGGATATTATCATTATCTAGGGTGCTGATAAGGGCTTTGAGTTCATTTGAGAAACTATTGAATGCAGCTTTATCACTTGGGTATCCTGTAGTATGCCAGATTTTTCTCAAACGACGGCGCTCTTGTATTTTCTCTTTAATATCCTTTGGATATGAGTTATGTTTCAGCGGTTGTCCTAAACCTTTCCTTTTTGGAGTTGCAGAATTGGCAGCAATGTGGATAGTCATATTAAGTTGTTCCAGTTGTCTTTCAAGTTCTTCTATTGTATTAATTTTAGTCTTTAGTTTTGTCTCTGTCGTGATTATATTTTTATAGATTGTCCAGTCTGTAGTGTTCAAGTTATATATTCTTAGGGGCGGTGCTACCAGATTAACTGTTGTAGTAACATTTAGTATAACTGGTGTGTGGTCAGATGTGAGATCTATTCGTGGTTCTATGTTTAAGTAGTTACTATCTATGTTTTTAATAATAAAAAAGTCCAATAAGTCTGGGATTCTTTGTCTGTCGGTAGGCCAATAGGTAGGTTCTCTGCCGGAATGACATTCTAACTTCAACTCTTCTGTGGCTTTACAAAGTTGTCTTCCTCTAGTATTGGTCAGCCTAGATCCCCAATTTAAATGTTTAGAATTCCAGTCGCCAGCACATATGAATCTGTTACCCAGTGTAGAAAAATATTTTGCGAAGTCGTTGGCAGATATAGTATGTTTTGGAGGACAATACACAGCGGAGAATACCGTTTCTAGTTTGCTGTCTACAAGTTTAATAGATGTTGCTTGTATTTTTTCTGTTCGGTATTCCTCTATAGGGTAGTGTTTAATGTTGCTTTTAATAATTACTGCTGTTCCTCCATGGCTGTTCCCAGTTGGGTGATTGGTTGTGTACACTGTATAGTTATTAAAGTGTATGTGTGTCTTCGGTGTGAATCTTGTTTCAGAGATTAGTGCAATATCAATCATCTCTGTTCTGAGGAAAGTTTCTAGTTCTTGACGTCGTTCCGTCAAGCCGTTGGCGTTCCAAGTGACTACTTGGAGGTTTCGGGTCATTTTTTAACCAGGCTGCTGACTAGCTGGACCATGCGGTCCATCATTTTGTCCATGATTTTTTCCATCATTGTCACCATTGAATGTTGTAGTTTTTCAAACATTATGTCCATTAGGTCAGTAAGGTCGGCCAAGTCGTTCTTTGTGTCTTGTTGAGTATATTGTTCTCTGGTTTTCGTTGCTTCTGAGTAGGTTTTAATTAAGTTTTGATTATATGTGCGGTTAGACTTAGAACCCGGGTGGGGTTCCGGGTTTTTGATCTCTATATTGTTAGGCATTGGTTTTTCTTTTGACTTAGAGTCTAATTTAAGAATTCTTTCTCTATACTGTTTGTACACTTTGCATCCTTTGTAGCTAGAGGGGTGTTTTTCGTCACAGTTCGCGCAAGTAGCCTCAGTGTCTGGTTTTTTAGTACATGTTGTTGTAGGGTGAGCGCTACCGCATTTGACACAGCGATAGGGCCTAAAACATTGATTCTTGGAATGCCCAAATCTCTGACATCTCTTGCATTGAATGATTTCCTTTTTTTTATATGGGGTTTCAAAAGTAATCTTCATGTTATTCAAGTATTTCACATTGAAAATGGCTTTGTTGTTTGGCTTTGGTTCTAAATCGACATAAAATACAGGCAACGGTTCCTTTGTAGCTCGATGTCTGATATTGACTATTTGTCTCACTTCATGTCCAATTTCATACAATTCTTTTGAAATTTCTGTGGTATTTTCTGATGCATGGAGTCCGCGAAGTACTACTCTGTATGCTCTCTCGCTTTTAAGCTGGTAAGTATAGTGTGAAATATTATTGACAATGAAGTTCTCTCGAATCGTTTTGTATGTCTGGATGTCTTTAGGTATAATTTTTATGACGTGTCCAGATCTAAGTGTGGTCATGTGATAAAGATCGCTTTTTACAAATTTGTTTTACATAATAGTAACACAGAAAATGAGAGAGAGCTATAATTATATTTTTCAGTGAAACTGCATAATGAATGAAAGAGCCTGATTTGTCACAAGCCTTTATGTTTGTCAGCAATTATTAATAAACAAATTAGCACAGTTTTCATAATAGTGCTGTGATTACCGATTTGCCGGGTCTTGCCCATCAGCAATTACCATTAAAATGAAAATTTTAATGCATCACTACATTTACGCTGATCTACGCATGATACCTAATAAATTATTATTCATAAAGTGTTGATCCGAATAAATCTGTAATAAAATTTCTAAACTGATCATAGATCAAAGGAAAATCATTATAAAATAATGCGTTTCTATACGCGCAAGGCGTTGAACTGCGGGAAAGCGCTACTGTAGTCTAACAGACAGACAGACGGGTAACCTCTTAATAACGTACATGAAAGTTATGGATTAATGGCAAAATAATCCACGTGCATTATTTATTATTTATTTATTTATCAGTAACAAGGTTTATAAAGACTCTTTGCTTAAAACTATGCCCCACAAAACCGTTTTCACGGTTTATCGCACGCACGGTGTGTAGAACACACAATAATGTAAAAAGGTTTAATAGTGCGAACACTTAAATCCCACTTAATACACTTAGAAATTGAAGTATCTAATTACTTATATATTATAAAACCACTTAAATAATGACTTATTTACTTATTTTTTTATACTCTGGGACATCGTCGGACTTCTAACAACTAAAACCACGAAGTTGCTGGTGGTCATTAGCTCATTAAGGCGACCCTGGAATCTCCGGTAATAGCCGTCGGTGGCATTTCTGCAGGCGCTACACAGCAGGATGATCATTCTCCAAGAGTTTCATAGGTAACTTTCGCTCCATTCACTACATAACATTGGATTATTTCAGATGCTGCAACAAAACCAAGTCAAGCCAAGTTCAAAATGAATTCGCTTTCCTCAACAGTAAAGTGAGAGTATTGCCTACGTAAATCAAACGGTCATACTAACAAATATAAACCGTTTAACATAAGGTGTGCGTATGTACTACACAATCCGAGAAAGTTGGTCGGTATTCCAAGAAAGTCCATTGCAGCTCACGTCTGAGTCTGACTAACATATTGAATCTGTGAGTTTAAGATCAAGATGAGGTTATCTATCATGCGCCTGTGTTGAATACTGGAGCACTGCACTGGACAGAGGACACTGCTGTACTGGTAGAAAAAAGCCGGGCAGTATCGGAGATAACAATGTTGCCAGAAAATATATCATCATCATCATCATCATCAGCCTATTCATGTTCCCACTGCTGGAATACAGGCCTCCTCTTTCTGAGAGGGAGTGGGCCGTAATCCACCACGCGGGCCCAGTGCGGATTGATAGATGTCACATGTCTTCGAATTTTTGGTTCTGAGACATGCCGGTTTCCTCACGATGTTTTCCTTCACCGTTTTGAGAGCAGAAAATATATAGAATATTCTAAAAGTAAATTAACATAGCTTACAATACAGTTCTTTTGTAAGGTAATGATGGTCTTACAGCTGAAACTAATAAGTAGATTATATTTGCATAGACAGGAAGAAAATAAACATTGATAAATTATTTCATAATAAAAAACATGGTGTCACACTTGAAACCCAATTTGTACGTCTTCGATTCTATTGAATTGTGACTCTCCTGGAAACAATTGGTTCACTAAAATGAGTCTTCAGACGTTTATTTTTACCTGGTAAAACAGTTTAATAGCAATTAATTATTAGTCAATTACTAATAAATAAGTTCCCGTTATGGGTGACTAATGAATGAGCCATTAGATTTAAAATTGTGGTTAACGGTCATGTACGTCACAGTTTTCAATTTTTGACAGGTTCCCATAATTCCCATTAACTTATATATTACTAGCTTGTTCTCCTTTGCCTTTACGTATTTGTTACTCTGTTCTCTTCTTTCTTAAATCTCACTTCATCTAAATATTTTTCTCCTTTCTCCTCAGACCTTAGATAATAAAAATAATAAACGGGCTTCTGCGAGTGGGCTTCGGCCCCTCGTACGCCTTTCAAAGGTCCGGGACCCTAGGGTCCCGAGAAATGTCAAAGACGAACAAAATAATATAATAAAATTGTTTATTTAAAGAAAAATTAGACACAAATTACAAAATATTTTAACATGCTAATTTAGGACAGTTTTAGTGGTATGCTCATCTGTAGCCGAACTAGGCAGAGCCTGTATTTCTGCTATCAGCGCCAGACCCCTCGAGTATTACACATATATTAATAGCCATTAAGATAGATGTTAGTACAGTAATAGAAAATACCGTTTTTCTCTAATGTAGTAGTAGTCGCTATTTTCGTTACAGTCGATATCAAGTTGAAATAACATTCGTTGGAGTAAGCATCACTGATAACAGAATAATCATAATATTATTTTTTAATTCGTATTCTTGTCAGCTAGCCCAATTTGATAACATTTAGATATTACTTTTATCAGCTAAAATCAAGTTTCATAATACCTTATATCCTGTGATAAGAGCTGTTAATAGCACCTTGGTCCTTCCAAGGTGTTATTAAGAGTTCTAATTAAATAAATAAATGTTTCCTGCTACGCATTTAAACATAGAGTATTATTAACCATCCGTTGCTAATCTCGTCATTTAGTTTCTCTAATTTTGGGTATTGTACTCGTAAAACTTGTTAAGAGGTTTAATAAGTACATGGTTTAATCCCGACATCGACACGCAAACTGTTTGCCATGAATTAATGCACATGATTGTAGACACACCAGCAGCGTCTAAAATTTTTCATAAGTTGTTCAAAATAACGCACAATCGTGTCAATTCTTTCCCAACTCGACATCAGGACCAGCACCCTAATTACGAAACGCAAACTCAATTTTAAATTGAAACCAATTGAAAAAGATTGCCAGTCCATTGCTTCATAAGTTCGACAAAAAAAATTAAGCAGATTCTTTTTGTCGAACTTATGAAGCAATGGACTGACAATCTTTTTCAATTGGTTTCAATTTAAAATTGAGTTTGCGTTTCGTAATTAGGGTGCAGTTTGCCTACAGCGTATTTTAAACTATTTCGGCCACATAATGCGAAAGTAAGATAGCAGCCTCGAAAAGCTGGTCATTGTTGGCAATACTGAAGGAAAGAGCACGAGGCCGGTCGCCAACACGATGGACCGATCAAGTAAAAGAAGCTACGTCCTCAAGCAAACAGCAGTTGGTTATGGCAACTTTGGACCGGAACCGATGGAGGCAGATTATCCGTTTAAAGGGGTCTAGTGACCACAATCCCCAGTAATGATGAACCGATTGAAGAAGAGAGAAGATTAAAAATAAATCTGCTGATCAGAAGAGTGCAAACTATGTAGTTTGCACTCTTGTGATCAGCAGATTTATTTTTCCATACATTTTCATATGTATGGAACAGCATATTTTTCTTAATAACCTACGTAATATTTGACATTGATAACTGATGTCCCTTACACCCAATCTCGGATGCTGGTCGGAAGCGCATTTTTTACATTTTGTTTTTGGATTAGGTTTACAGAATGAGTACCTAATACTAGATAATTCATCACTTATTCAAATTCTTATATCGAGAGTCGAGACAAAGTAACGCTCAAGTTATAATATTTTTGGATGGAAACACGCGACATCAGTCAATGTGTGATTATTATGATAATACACGTGTTGAATTACACTCGACGATCGTTTTCAAGCTTGTAGAGAGAAGCGGTCGAAAGACAAAGTATTGAATTTACTACGATTTCATTGACCTGAAGTAACATTATCAGAATATTATGTTGTCTATACTCATAACTTCATAAGAGTATAATTGCCACAGCGTAAATGCCTCATAGACGCTATTAAGACACCGCGTAGATGCCTCGTAGCTCCGCGTAGACAATTCGTAGCTGCACGTAGGACGCCTCATAGCGCCGCGTAGATGATGAACAGACTCTACATAGAGCCAACGCACAGTAATCGTAAATAATTCGTAATAAAGAAAGAAAGAAAGAAAGAAAAATTATTTATTGGGACAAGCACAGGAGATCACAAACTAAACTAAAACACATTGAAACATCAATAAGAAATAAAAAACAATAAAAATAAAACAAAGTAAAAAAGAAGAAGTCCTGTGCGAGGCCAAAAGGCTCCTATCTCAGCACGATGCTGCGACATTTAATACTAAAAGTCGCAGCGCTGGTATTCTGATAGGGCCCGCAGTGATGTCACGGATAGATAGGTACCTAAATAATAATAAATAAATTATTATGTATCAAATACATTAATAAAAAAATAAAATAAAAAATAAAATACGTAGTCCGTGTGTCTGCACCCGACGTAGCATCGATTACTTGTCTATGCCTTTAAGTGTCTGTGGTATGATACTCTATGGCATCGATGTGACAAGTAAAGAGACGCAGGCGCCGACACCGGCAAATAATCGAAGTAATCGAATACAGCTTGTCAGATAAATACTCAAAGACGTCAGTTCAAAATTACTTGTTGTTTACATTGTACATTGTAATAGTCAGTGCCGTTATGCGTTTACTGATGACCTGTAATGACCTTGTTACACGAGTCGCGCTGGTGACACTCATTAACTTTGCTTGTTTAATTAGAACATTTTTGAGAACTATTAAGTACATAATATTTGTGTGCATTTATAATTAGGTATTATTTGCTTACACTGCTTTGTTTGTAGAATAGATATTTATTTTTGCTTTAGATATTTGTAAAGTAATTAACTAATGTTTTAGAACATTTACAAAGTGTTTATTTTTCTTTGTGTAGCATCAATCTGAATTGTCAAACTTTTGAAAGAATCTTTTTCTGTGTTATTTAATTTTAAAAGCATCTTGTTATTCAATCTGCCGTAAAAGGCTTATATATTGTGGCCACTAATTACCAACAGATTTGACCGGAGGTTATTGACTTGTTGTTATTTTAGTCAATCAATTAAATTAATCCTAAAATCTAACGTGTGATCTGATCACGGATTTTATAGCTGAATTGATTTTTAGTATTCTAAATCCTTTGTTCGTGATAGCATCATACTGGTAACACCAATCTTTTTTATAAAGTTATCATAAATCTACCTACATATTTTGATAATTATATCCGGTGACGGCAATTACTGAAAATTGTTGACAAAATCTGTTCTTTTGAAGAACTTGAAAAATCGATGACCAACGATATTATTTATCAGATATTCGATTCGATATCAAATCCAAATAGATTTATCATTTTTATCTACTTGATAATCTCTAGATATCTTTGAATGTGATAATCACGATTATTCATTAGGTAATACCGAATCTTACCTGGTAATTTATAGTTATATATTTTGTTTTTAAAAGCCAGTAGTTGAATCATTTTAATTAATATTTAGAGGATGATTATCTTTTATTTATGGTCGCCTAAAAAAGTATCACTTCTTTACCTACTATTTTTAAGATAGATATCACCGCAAGTTGATAAAAAGTACCTAAATAATAAATTGGCCACGTTCATTATATATGACAAAAACTGTTGTAAAAATATGATGAAAAGCTTGTGCGTACTAAATAAATGTCTAGTTTACATTACAGACCATAAAAATGCAAACTCATCACGACTACTAATTCCATATAGAATGCATAAAGAACTATTTTATAGCATCCATTTCAAGTTGAATGTCCCTCAATATTCTTTTTATACCATTGCTGAAATGTAAAAATAAAATCTATGTTTCAGCACGATTTGAAAGTTTCGTCGATCGGCACCAGATGCGGAGATATTTAGAAATACTGTATGGTGTGTATTTTTAACAAAATTCGATAAAGGTGTTCGTATTGGAGTTACGAGTAGGTGGACGAAACAATCAACAGTAACTTTGGTCCGTCACCTGCCAAATTATTTTCGAAAATATAGCTTTTGTTCGCAGCTTCGCATGTGTGGAGGTTGGAAATTATCCCACGGGAATGTAAGAATATTACTTTTATTTATTTTTAGGGTTACGTACCCGAAGGGTGATAAACGGAACAAACGGATTACTAAACTTCCGATGCAAATCCATCCGTATGTCTGTCAGCAGGCTGTACCTAACTCATGAACCGTAATAGGTAGACAATTGAATTTTCACAGATTGTTTATTTCTACACACATACTATGCGCACATCGTGCCGCTATAACAAGAAATAATTTAAAAAAATTAAAGGGGTAAACCCCATACAAGAAAAGTGTATTGTTCGGCGTTTTTTTTGCGAAATATTGTATGGTGGTACGGAACGCAACGTGTGCGAGTCCGACTCGCACTTGGCCGGTTTTTTCTTTCTTTTTTACTAATGACTATAAAAAGTATACTATGTCCTAACACAGGTCATGGTCTGTGTAAAGTAGTCCTGTCTCTGATTTCGATGAAAGGCACATATGCCTTTCATCGAAATCAGAGACAGGACTACTTTCACATTTAAAAATATTAGTTGGATTGGATATTGTAAGAAGCTTGAATTGAAAGTCTACATTATTTTAACTTTGGATTATATTGAAAGAAGGTAGGTAGGTACTGGTTGAAAAGACCGGACGGATACCGGACGCACCCGGCCGAATATTCTGCAAAAATTCCTATCCATCTCACTTCTGTAATAGCACGGTGAAACTTAAAATTTAATTTTTACTGCACATACAGTAGTGAGATCTATAATGATCTTTTCCAGAATTTCATAGCTGAGGTTAAACATGAATAATTACTCCTGCATAAATACACCAGCCTTTACCCTCACTACTTAAGCTTTTGAAACTGTATGTAAATATTAATATACGCCAGATTTAACGTAAATACAAACAGGGTTTTGTTTGTAAACGTACAACTTTACTCTTCTGCAATTACATAGTGCACGATTATGTTCTTCTGAAAGGATTGGTAGTTTTAGTAATTTCTTTTTACCTTTAAGTGCTGATTTCACCAATGAAACTAAACGCGATCAGCATTTCTAAAACGCGTTCAAGAGCTGTCAGTGTCAAAATTGATATGGAATATTGTACACCGACAGCTCTTGAACGCGTTTAGATGTGCTGAACGCGTTCAATTTCATTGGTGAAATCCGCACTAATACATACTCTTGATCGCAATTTTTTATGACCTATTACTCAGATGTAATTGACTCTTAATCTACAAAAAAAACTTATTTCTTTAAGTACAGTAGTAGGCTGCACGTCTCTGGTAACAAAACTAGTGGTTATAAGGTGGCCTCTTCTTCTATTGAAAGTTCATACAACACTAGCTGTTCGCAAGTACTATACTCCTTTGGTTTAGGTTATAAAGGTAAACAAATCGTAAAAATGGTTTTATAGATGACGCTTTGTTGTTTTAATACGATATAACCAAATTAAATTTATTTTAGATTTTTACGATAGTTTGTCCTTTATTAATGTATAATGTTATACTTTATTCTTAAACTACTCTTGGTAGATGTAACTACTTGAGCACAATTTTTTTTGTTAGATTTATAATAATAATATTATATTTTGTAATCTGTCTATTGTAAAGAGTCCAAATAAACGTCAATGAATTAAAACGTTGCTAAATTGAAGAGTAGAACTGTGACGTAACATGACAATTGAAGTAACAGGTATTACGGTTAGTCGGTTACTTGACAGCTGTGTCGTCACGTGTTTTTTTTTTGTTTACCTTTATTTTACTACCTAAACCAACGGAGTATAGTTTTATCACCGACGATGTGCGCCCTGCTGTACTTTTATACATAACTCTACAAAAGTTTTAACTGATTGATTAAATTATATTCGCATCAGTGCTCCATTTATTTGTAAAATACAATGGCAACATAACGTTCATAGCATTCTCACGTTATATCCAAGGTTTGTACCAAAATCGTCTTATAACAAGGCCCTTAGGCTTAGAACAAATAATCACGGCCAATTTATTCTCGCTTGAAATATAACACATTCGATTTGATTCGACGCTCGTGCACATTTTTATCGTCGATTAGAAGAAGTTAAAAACCTGTGTCGAATCTCGCATCAAACGATTAGATTTGAAATAATTCATTTCTAATTGAAAATGTCGTTTTACAAGAAGGAAATTAATAAAGCTTGTATTTAAATACAAGCTTTATTAATTTCCTTCTTGTAAAAAGACATTTTCAACCCACCAATGCCCATTAATGGGTATAGTTTTTTTTGCTTGAAGTTTGCGGAGTTCTCTTCTAGTTTTAGACGCAACACATTGTGATTGTTTTAAGTTTCTACAATGCGCAGTGTAAATAAACTTATTGAAAACTATATACCTACTACATATGCACTTATTACCTAATATATCGCCATGCATGTCATTAAATGGTAAGAAAGAAAGGCCTCTTTTCATCAAGAAAGAATGAGCATTTAGAGGTATGAGGAACAGGGTGTAAAGTTCACTTATCCTCTATAGAAAAGACAGGATCATCCGACCAGACCGGTGTCGTGTCTGGCGAGCAACTGCCCAACGATTGATGTCGGATAGTCTTATATGTCGTTCGCGTGGTAAACTCTAATTGCGCGATGCAGGATTTGTGTGACGTCACGTATTTGATACGTAGTTTGAATGCGGCCATATAGATGCCACTAGCATGAGCACGTTTGTTTATGGAATCGGGTAGGTTTATTTCAGGATTTACAAGATGTTTGCTTACATCGACAGTTGAGTGTATTCACTGAAAGTCATCATATTGGCACTTGCATTAGCAGCCTATAATATTCCAACAGCTGGGACACAGGCCTCCTCTCAGTGAGAGGAAATGAGCCATAATCTACCACGCGGGCCCAGTGCGGGTTGGTAGATGTCACACGTCTTCGAATTTTTGGTTCTACGACATACCGGTTTCCTCACGATGTTTTCCTTCACCGTTTTGAGAGCAGTGGTGATGAAATTATTTACACAAAGTAAAGCGCCTGCTTGGGTTCGAACCCACGACCTACAACTCGTAATTCGGGGCCGATACCACTAGGCCACCATTTGGAATAGGTAAGTGCCACTGCTCTACTGGCACTTACCTATTCCAAACCCTTAGCTTCTAGACGATCAGGGTCTTTTTTATGTTATCGACTATGCAAAACCAGTTCCTGCACAGTCGATGTACTATGTGCTATCCAACACAACAGACATCGTTTCATAACAATCGAAGCTCAATGTTGTAACAAAACCTAGATATTTCGGATCATGAGTCTGCAGAAAATCTTATGATCGATCTATTCTTAAAAGCGAAAGAGGTCACGCGGTAATCCACCTATCAGACCCCCACGATTCTTTCAAAATGTTGTTATCTTCATCGACCCTAAATGTGTTTTTGTGAAAATCTTGAAAACATATTTTTTTCGCTTTATTTTAGTCTTTTAACTAAGGCCGAGATCTATAAACGTTACTTAGCTTGTTCTTTGACTTAGACATGTTCCCGTCTCTATTTTGCACTTGTAGTTTTAGCAGTATTAGTTTAATAGTAGTGATAGCCTAATGGTGAGACCGTCGCGTCGAACTGCCAAGTCACACTAGGTCTCGAGTTCGAACCCAAGGCAGGCACCTCTGACTTTTCTTATCAATGTGCGTATTGATAATTATGACTTGCTTCTAAAACGATGATGGAACACACATTCTGAGAGATATCTCTCGACGGCATTTGAAGCCAAGGCATAGAAATCTTTCAATGATTTCTAGTTTAACAGTTTTACGACTTACCTGAATAACGCTTAGCTAAAGTGTGGGCTTAGTAACATTTATAGATCTCGGCCTTAGTATCTATGATGACTTTTTAGGGCGAAATGTTTATTTTTCTTTGCTACTAATTCTGACCGTTAACCATTAAGTCTCGATTTCTGGATAACTCTAAGTAGAACCAGAAATATGAATTCCCATAAAGATTTTCTGATACTTACCTCGTTCTCTGCACTGTCAAACATTGTTAGTGTAGTCCATATCCCAATTAGGTTGGCTCGGCACAACATATCTTCTCCCATAGTTCTTTATTAGTCGTCATCTCAGTAGTCATCCCCTTTCTGGCCATATAATATCATCTTCCACACAGTCCATCCACCGTTTCTTCTCCTACTCTTATAGCTGAGTGTGGATACACTCAACTCAAATCTCTCGTTCACTTCACGACATCCTACATTAACAATGCTGTAGGAAATAAGTACTAAGTCCAGAATTAACAGGATCTTTTTTATTTTATTATTCATTCATTTATAACGACTGTTCCGTATTTATATTATGTACCTACCTACTAGCTATCTCAGTGATAGCCCAGTGGTGTGACTGCCATAAGTCATAGGTCTCGAGTTCAGATCCAAGGCACGCACCTGTGACTTTTCGAATTCATGTGCATATTGTATAATTATCACTTGCTTCAAAAACGGTGAAGGATAACATCGTGAGGAAACCGTCATGCCTGAGAGATATTTGTCGACGGCGTGTGAAGCCAAGTCAGAAGCCCATGAGCGGCTTTAAAACTCTGACACCATGTCAGTCACTAACCATACGAAAAGAAGAAGTTATCTAACAGATTACTAAAATTAAAATACAATATCCTTAGGATCTTTAATTACCAAACCCATGATAAACAACAATAAATCCCCTGAACTCCTTTCTCCCACACAATAATGGTGACGAAACTAAAACCTAGTGCGTAGCTAATTAAAAAACAAGTTGAATTGTACGTCAAGTTGAGCACCTCACTCGAGACTTGCAGCATACAAAAAGGCTCCAATTATCCAAGTTGTGTATGGAGGTGTACGCTGGCTTCATTTACATAAGTTCACAACTTCAACTTAATTAACGTATTGACATTAAAGCGAACATTACAATTGGTAAGCAGATTATGTGTGGAGTTGATTGTTTAATGGTTTTGAATACCTATATTCTCAAGTAAATTTTCACTAACGTTAACTTACCGATAACTTTGTCGATAACCTTTTTGATTGCGTGAAACCTAAGTTTTGTGAAAAAATACTTGCTGTTTCATCCACTTTTACAAACATTTTGGAAAGGATGGTGGGCGATAGTGGTCCCAGCTCGGCCAGCCACTAAATGTGTATTACTTAAAAGAGCAAATAAAACTGAATATTTTTTATTATGACACTATCAAAATTCATCCCGGAGGAACCGAGCTACGTGTACCTTAAGTATATTTCTTTGTCTGCGGCTTAGCTCAGAGACTCTAAGTACTAGAAAGTTGTAATTTCGCATTGGTGTATATATTTATTACGCCGACAAAGTGGTAAAATAAAATCAAGACAATTGTTTTTTTTTGGGTATCTTTTACCCCTACCTCGTAAAGAGGGAATTTTTTTTTCTCGTCTATCACTTGTTGTGGGATGTCGTTGGAAAGGTCGTTTAAAAATATTACAAGTGTGTGAACACCATTTTTGGATTAAGTTATCCGTTTCCGAAATATTAAGCTTTAAAGTGGTGGGCAATAGTGGTCCCAGCTCGGCCAGCCACTAAATATGTATTACTTAAAAGAGCAAATAAAACTGAATATTTTTTATTATGACACTATCAAAATTCATCCCGGAGGAACCGAGCTACGTGTACCTTAAGTATATTTCTTTGTCTGCGGCTTAGCTCAGAGACTCTAAGTACTAGAAAGTTGTAATTTCGCATTGGTGTATATATTTATTACGCCGACAAAGTGGTAAAATAAAATCAAGACAATTGTTTTTTTTTGGGTATCTTTTACCCCTACCTCGTAAAGAGGGATTTTGTTTTTCTCGTCTAGCACTTGTTGTGGGATGTCGTTGGAAAGGTCGTTTAAAAATATTACGAGTGTGTGAACACCATTTTTGGATTAAGTTATCCGTTTCCGAAATATTAAGCTTTAAAGTGATGGGCAATAGTGGTCCCAGCTCGGCCAGCCACTAAATATGTATTACTTAAAAGAGCAAATAAAACTGAATATTTTTTATTATGACACTATCAAAATTCATCCCGGAGGAACCGAGCTACGTGTCCCTTAAGTATATTTCTTTGTCTATGGCTTAGCTCAGAGACTCTAAGTACTAGAAAGTTGTAATTTCGCATTGGTGTATATATTTATTACGCCGACAAAGTGGTAAAATAAAATCAAGACAATTGTTTTTTTTTGGGTATCTTTTACCCCTACCTCGTAAAGAGGGAATTTTTTTTTCTCGTCTAGCACTTGTTGTGGGATGTCGTTGGAAAGGTCGTTTAAAAATATTACGAGTGTGTGAACACCATTTTTGCATTAAGTTATCCGTTTCCGAAATATTAAGCTTTAAAGTGGTGGGCAATAGTGGTCCCAGCTCGGCCAGCCACTAAATATGTATTACTTAAAAGAGCAAATAAAACTGAATATTTTTTATTATGACACCATCAAAATTCATCCCGGAGGAACCGAGCTACGTGTACATTAAGTATATTTCTTTGTCTACAGCTTAGCTCAGAGACTCTAAGTACTAGAAAGTTGTAATTTCGCATTGGTAGCACTTGTTGTGGGATGTCGTTGGAAAGGTCGTTTAAAAATATTACGAGTGTGTGAACACCATTTTTGGATTAAGTTATCCGTTTCCGAAATATTAAGCTTTAAAGTGGTGGGCGATAGTGGTCCCAGCTCGGCCAGCCACTAAATGTGTATTACTTTAAACAGCAAATAAATCTGAATATTTTTATATCTTCTTTTTCTGCATTATGGGTATCAAATTAAAGGGCTCATAACAAGGATTCCAAAAAGACATACTTCCCTGAATTACTTAAAATAATGATAGGTACCTAATTAAAACCACATTTATTAATATTTAGGATAGTGGGCAAAATACACCCAGCTCCACCATAGTTAAAACAACTGTAGTTTTAAAGACATTGCTTCTTCCTTTACTCATGCCAAAGTGCATCAAAATCTGTCCCGGGGTTCTTCAGTTCCGACAATGTTAGGTTAGGTTAAATAAAATACACGCAGCTCCGCTACTACACCCAGCTCGGCCACGGTTAACACTACTGTAGTTTTGAAGACATTACTTCTCCCTTTACTCATGCCAAAGCGCATCAAAATCTGTCCCGGGGTTCTTCAGTTCCGACAATGTTAGGTTAGGCGAAATACACCCTCAATCTAATCTAACCTAACCTAACACTGTTGGAACTGAAGAACCCCGGGACAGATTTTGATGCGCTTTGGCATGAGTATGGGAAGAAGTAATGTCTTTAAAACTACAGTGGTGTTAACCGTGGCCGAGCTGAGTGTAGTAGCGGAGCTGCGTGTATTTTACCTAACCTAACCTAACCTAACATTATTGGAACTGAAGAACCCCGGGACAGATTTTGATGAGCTTTGGCTTGAGTAAAGGGAAAAGCAATGTCTTTAAAACTACAATGGTGTTAACCGTGGCCGTGCTGGGTTTAATGGCGGAGCTGCGTGTATTTTATCTAACCTAACCTAACATTGTCGGAACTGAAGAACCCCGGGACAGATTTTGATGCGCTTTGGCATGAGTAAAGGGAGAAGCAATGTCTTCAAAACTTCAGTGGTGTTAACCGTGGCCGAGCTGGGTGTAGTAGCGGAGCTGCGTGTATTTTATCTAACCTAACCTAACATAACATTGTTGGAACTGAAGAACCCCGGGACAGATTTTGATGCGCTCTGGCATGAGTAAAGGGAGAAACAATGTCTTTAAAACTACAGTGGTGTTAACCGTGGCCGAGCTGGCTGTAGTAGCGGAGCTGCGTTTATTTTATCTAACCTAACATTATTGGAACTGAAGAACCCCGGGACAGATTTTGATGAGCTTTGGCATGAGTAAAGGGAGAAGCAATGTCTTCAAAACTACAGTGGTGTTAACCGTGGCCGAGCGGGGTGTAGTAGCGGAGCTGCGTGTATTTTATCTAACCTAACCTAACATAACATTGTTGGAACTGAAGAACCCCGGGACAGATTTTGAAGCGCTCTGGCATGAGTAAGGGAGAAGCAATGTCTTTAAAACTACAGTGGTGTTAACCGTGGCTGAGCTGACTGTAGTAGCGGAGCTGCGTTTATTTTATCTAACCTAACCTAACATTATTGGAACTGAAGAACCCCGGGACAGATTTTGATGCGCTTTGGCATGAGTAAAGGGAGAAGCAATGTCTTAAAAACTACAGTGGTGTTAACCGTGGCTGAGCTGACTGTAGTAGCGGAGCTGCGTTTATTTTATATAACCTAACCTAACATTATTGGAACTGAAGAACCCCGGGACAGAATTTTGATGAGCTTTGGCATGAGTAAAGGGAGAAGCAATGTCTCTAAAACTACAGTGGTGTTAACCGTGGCCGAGCTGGGTGTAGTAGCGGAGCTGCGTGTATTTTATCTAACCTAACCTAACATAACATTGTTGGAACTGAAGAACCCCGGGACAGATTTTGATGCGCTCTGGCATGAGTAAAGGGAGAAGCAATGTCTTTAAAACTAAAGTGGTGTTAACCGTGGCCGAGCTGGCTGTAGTAGCGGAGCTGCGTTTATTTTAACGAACCTAACCTAACCTAACATTGTCGGAACTGAAGAACCCCGGGACAGATTTTGATGAGCTTTGGCATGAGTAAAGGGAGAAGCAATGTCTTCAAAACTACAGTGGTGTTAACCGTGGCCGAGCTGGCTGTAGTAGCGGAGCTGCGTTTATTTTATCGAACCTAACCTAACCTAACATTGTCGGAACTGAAGAACCCCGGGACAGATTTTGATGCGCTTTGGCATGAGTAAAGGGAGAAGCAATGTCTTTAAAACTAAAGTGGTGTTAACCGTGGCCGAGCTGGCTGTAGTAGCGGAGCTGCGTTTATTTTAACGAACCTAACCTAACCTAACATTGTCGGAACTGAAGAACCCCGGGACAGATTTTGATGAGCTTTGGCATGAGTAAAGGGAGAAGCAATGTCTTCAAAACTACAGTGGTGTTAACCGTGGCCGAGCTGGCTGTAGTAGCGGAGCTGCGTTTATTTTATCGAACCTAACCTAACCTAACATTGTCGGAACTGAAGAACCCCGGGACAGATTTTGATGCGCTTTGGCATGAGTAAAGGGAGAAGCAATGTCTTTAAAACTACAGTGGTGTTAACCGTGGCCGTGCTGGGTTTAGTGGCGAAGCTGCGTGTATTTTATCTAACCTAACCTAACATTGTTGGAACTGAAGAACCCCGGGACAGATTTTGATGAGCTCTGGTTTGAGTAAAGGGAGAAGCAATGTCTTCAAAACTACAGTGGTGTTAACCGTGGCCGAGCTGGGTGTAGTAGCGGAGCTGCGTGTATTTTATCTAACCTAACATTGTCGGAACTGAAGAACCCCGGGACAGATTTTGATGAGCTTTGGCATGAGTAAAGGGAGAAGCAATGTCTTCAAAACTACAGTGGCATGAACTGTGGCAGTAGTGGGACCAGCTGTTGAAACTTCCCCCGTTACCTAACCTAACCTAACATTGTCAGAATTGAATAATGTTGTGCTGGCACATTCACTTGATGTGGTGCTGCCAGGGTATGGGGGCTGGAAAAGGGCGTTGTCCGTCGTTTGTCGAATACTGTTCGGATCGCCTCGAAACACATAACATGACATGACATAACCTAACATAACCTATCCTAACCTAACATAACCTAACCTAACCTAACATAGTCGGAACTAAAGAACCCCGGGACAGAATTTGATGCGCCTTGGCCTGAGTAAAGGGGGAAGTACTGCCTTCAAAACTACAGTGGTATGAACTGTGGCCGTAGTGGGACCAGCTCCCATATATTTTTGCCCACTATCCTTTGGTAGGTACCGTAGGCCGCTCGTCTATTGTAATTCTTTGAATTTGAGCTGGACTAGCGTAGTACGGGGTTTAATAAATAGAATAAGAGACCAGCATAATTATAATAGTATTGTTACCACTGAGTAGCAAATTGTGTAATTTCGGAAGAAGGTAGTGGAAAAAATCACTAAATTGTAAAATTACTTATACGTTAATAAAAACTCTTAAACCATAATTTATTATACGCAGTTCATAACGCATATAAGAAACAAAAGACTACATATTTTAAACCTCGTCGATGAGATACCTATAAAAATCATCGCAGCACTAAATTTGCAAATCACTATGCGCTTGAGAGACTTAGTCATCGCACACATTGCAAGATTTTATTAAATCGGAAATGATTGGAATTATAAACATAAATAACGTCATAAAATATTTAAAACGTGTTATTTGTCGACCAGCTTTAACGTCATGAAAGATAACACGTTAATTGATCGATCGATCATAAAATTTCCTCATTCATGAAATGAACGATAAAAGTACCCTGTTGCACAGCCGTTAATGCTTGCGAGACATTTTGCCTTTCTGCTAAATCCACTCTTTAAACTTGTAGTAATTTGTTACTGAACCCAGGTAACGTCATTTATGAGACAGACAGACGGACTCTTTGAAGCTTCAGACAAATGTACAGACTACAGTAACCAGCTATCTAATTACGCAACACATTTTCGTAAACGATTACGAGTAATCTGTTTCATTTTGACAGTTCAACAACATTCATTGTGTTATTTACGTTGTTGAGCCGATTTTTTTTTCGAACTTATGAAGCAATGGATTAGCAATCTGTTTCAAAATTATCAGATTCCGATTGATCCTGTATTACGCAATTAGGGTACAGGTGTGTGTCAAAGAAACTGCATCTGTCTGTTGTTAAAACATATCCATATCTTATCGAGATTCTTCTTTCATAGTTACAGGTACTTTACTCTTAACTAGATTAAAGACATGACGCCACACAATAATATAATCACAATCGCAAAATCTGAAGTGTGCACCCCTCCTTAGCTAATACGAAAGCCCATGGGAAGCGATTTGCACAACCACGATGTGAGCGATTACGAGACGGTCGGTGGTAGAACGTCACTATTACGCGGATGGGTGGCCGCACACCCGTGCATTATGGTCCACCATTGTCCTCGATAACTCGGTTACAAATGTTACAACAGACGAGTAAATTAGTCGCAAATTGTGTGGGATTATAATGTTGTATTAGAAGGGATTCGTCCATTAGCTCTTTATGTAAATATTTAGGATACAAAACATGTTTTTGTGTAAGATCTCTTACTACTACGTACTTTGCGTTCGGCGCTTGTCGTGGCAACACGTCGTGTTCGGGTTCGCAACAAGTCAATTTGCATCCTGAGGAAGCGCCGTAGAGAGATGAAACACGTGTCGATTTCTTACAGGGTTCTTTATGACTCTTTAAGAACAGTTAAACGGATTAGGTTACAAAATATACGTCGTCTATTGTATTTTAGGATCTCTTCTTAATCAAACTGACTTTATTGGTCTATTAATAATTATCTATTAGAACTAAACTCTACTACTCCTACGAATTCGAAAAATAAGTTAAAAATTAGAATCCTTATTCACAAAATTTATCTATGTAAGTACGAAGTAAATAATCGCATTATTAAAGGGGATCAAACCCATAATCTAATGATAAAAACCTTACGACACACAATATAAAGAGAAGCAAATAACATAACGCCTACTCATAATTAAAACAAAACACAAAGAACTCGTACATTTATCTAACAAGACATCAAATGTTTACAAGGATATGTAGATAATAAGCAGAGTAATATAAAATAAAAAGAAAACCAGAAATTCTCGTGAAATACTGAACAATGTGGAGGTATTAGCGTGGATACGAACATAAAATATAAGTATTTGGAACACGCAATGATCACCTTAGGCATTCGCGGGATAAACAATAGCAAACTACCTACGGTTGATAACATCGGCATCGCGATCGCAGCTTCCATTAGTCAACGGTTGCGTTTCAGAGATCCGTGGCTGATTTATAGCCGTTTTAGGGTATTTAAGAATTTAATTGTGAAGTGTTTTCAATGTTTTGATTTTAATGAATCTGCGTTGGTGTTGACGTTTTGCCAACCTTCCCTCTGCAGGATTCACTATTTCTTTTTTTCCCGAAATATAATAGGAATTAGGGTAGCATTCATTTGTCAACTTAATGCTTGATAAGTGTGACCCTAAAATATTTATTTGTATAACTTACTATTTTAATTCCGATATAATTTCTAAACCCTCCTATACTCCTCTTACTCCTTGCATCTTACTTAATTCGAAAGTAACAAAAATATAATATTTTTAACCCTTTATGTAAAAATTGTCGCCATATTTGTTGCTACCTACTGCAATGTCCGTGATTCCGCACGACATTGTAATAGTTACCATTACTGACCGACATTGTCATTATAATGACGATAACTATTAGTTTTGTTCCGGTTATTATGATATATAGTGTAGTTTTGACGTGACTTTGGAGAAGCAAATGAGATTTGGTTTTGGATTGATGAATTCACATTATAAACTGGTTTTTTGGGTACATAATCAATAGTCTCAATTAAAGAAATATATCTGCTTTTGCAATTTGTTTGTAATGAATAAACTCAAAAATTATAGGATCTAATTTAAAAATTATTTCACCATTAGAATGCTATATTATCACTGAGTAACATAGAATAAATATACCTCGCGGGCGAAGCTGCTGGCGGAAGCTAGTTTATTAAAAAACTTATAAATAAAATGGCGAGTTAATTGCTTTACGAATAAAAGATTCCTTTGCGGCGATGCGATACATAACTTCAATTAATTTAAAACTTACAATTACATGCCAAATAAACTGATACTAACCCATTTAAGTAAATGATCTACTACAAAAACTACAACTCATAAAGTAATTGACATTTACGAGCACAATTTGCAAATGTAATAAATGATCTTTAGTGTAATTGAATATAAATTGATGTCCCTAATCGTAGGACAATTATTCAATTGTGGTTTGATTGCCGTACGTGTACAAACGGATATAATAATCGGTATGAACATAAGCGATTTTTCACAGATATGCACTTTGATTGGATTCCTGTAATCGTGAAATTGATTGTATCTTGAAGGGCAAGTTTGCTTTACTATCTGATAAGAAATTAAAATCAGAAGCTAGATGTAAAAGTATTTTAAATAACAAAATCAGAATCTTATATAAGTATACTAATAATAAAGCTGAAGATTTTGTTTGTTTGAACGCGCTAATCTCCAGTCGGATTTGAAAAATTCTTTTTGCATTTGATAGCCAAATTTTTAAGGAAGGTTGTAGGTCATTTAACATCAAGCTACGACACTCAGGAGCCGTGCAAAAGAAAAAAAGTCAGAAAGAACGCTAAGCGAAAACAAAGTAATAGTACGAGCAGGCGATGCAATGCGACGGGGTAGGACGGAAAAACAAGAAATTTCACGTGGACGAAGTCACGGGCAGAAGCTAGTGTTTTAGATAAACCAATTAGGAGAGTAAGTCTATGGAAAAATTTACATGTAATTTCAGAGGGGCAATTCCCGTAATTTTTAAGAACGTTTGCTGCGTTTGCTGCGAATGCGTGTCATTCGCAATCTTTCAAAAATATAATCAATTTACTAACATTTTTGACAAGTTTCATAGATTGCGACTTTAATGTTCATGAACGTTATTTAAGTACGAGAATTGGCCTTCTGATCATATATTGTATCATCACCATTCTCTTGCCCTTATCTTAATTTATTTGCGGTCAGTACAACATGTGTTTTTCTTCCATACTTCTCTATTGGTCGTCATCTTGGTAGGCCTAGTCACCCCTTTCTTGCCATATCATCTTTATCACAGTCCACCCATCATTTCTTTATTCTTCTTCTTTCAAATTATAATTATGATTCATGAAAACTATCATCCAAAGCTAGTTTTTATGGTGGGTCTCCATTTGACCTACATAATCAGCCTATTAATGTTCCCACTGCTGGGACACAGGCCTCCTCTCTGCGAGAGGGAGTGGGCTGTAATCTACCACGCGGGCCCAGTGCGGGTTGGTAGATGTCACATGTCTTCGAATTTTTGGTTCTAAGACATGCCGGTTTCCTCACGATGTTTTCCTTCACCGTTTTGAGAGCAGTGGTGAGGAAATTATTTACACAAAGTAAAGTGCCTGCATGGGTTCGAACCCACGACCTACAACTCGTAAGTCGGAGCCGTTACCACTGGGCCAACACTGCTCACATCCCATTGACCTAGTGTACATAGCTTTAAAACAGCTTATCACAACCTCCAAGAAAATTTACTTAAAAAAAAGATAAAGATATAAACTTAAGTATTTCACTCTGCCTTGCTTGAAAGAAAGGAAACATAAAAATGACCAGTTACACGTTAGTGAGCAAGCACAATACACATTTCTATTTACATTAGCAACACGACCATATAGTTTTATGTACATATATGTACTTATCAACGGTAAACAATAACAGGGAAAAGCCTCGGTGAGAAACGGGACAGTTTTTCATGGCGTGCATGTCACAATTATAGCCACGGATATGTTTGTGGAAACTACTATATGGATAATGTGTTCACTTAATAAACTTAAGCAGGAAAGTAAAAACTAATTGGATCAGCAATTCACATACCTACTGCTCTATAATTCTTAAACCGCCCAAAGATTGATCAAAGTTCACTTATTGTTTAAGATAGATAGAAGAATACTCTTTATTGTAGGTACATCTATATATATAAAAGGAGAAACTGACTGACTCATTGACTGACATATCAACGCAGAGCCGAAACTACTGGAACTAGGAAAGTGACATTTTGCAAAGAGCTTCCTCAATAAAAAAAAAATTGGTTATTAAATAATTTCCTATATCCTTAAAGAGCTTAGTTATACCTTACAACAAAAGTGTTAACATCTAAGTTATATGGAGGTTACAAGTGGAGGTTCCGAGTAATGTGGACGATCCACTGATTGATCGCGCTCTTGAATTCAAAGGCCATCGGTAGTCCATAATTACTCACAATTAGAAGAACGATCAATTGAAGTAATTTAGCAATTACTAGACAATCATTTATGCGTAGGTAGCTCAAGTACAGTCAAGGAAAAAATATGTTAATGACCTTCAGGTTAATTTTTACTCGCATGATCGCATCGTATTATTTTTCCGACTACGTGACTAGCGGCCCTGGAGCAGGCATAATCAGCCTATAATGATCCCACTGCTGGGACACAGGCCTCTTCTCGGTGAGTGTGAGTGGGCCGGAATCCACCACGCGGGCCCAGTGCGGGTTGGTAAGATGTCATAAATGTCGTCGAATTTTTGGTTCTAGGACATTCCGGTTTCCTCACGATGTTTTCCATCACCGTTTTGAGAGCAGTGGTGATGAAATAATGTATACAAAGTAAAGCGCCTGCCTGAGTTCGAACCTACGACCTACAACTCGTAAGTCGCGGGCCGTTACCACTGAGACACTGCTGACCTGGAGCAGGAACTTCTTTGAAAATTACTTAACATTATCGCTCCTAGCCGAGCGATGGTAGAAGTAGCGTTGACAGATCAATATGACAACCTACAGAAGTTATCGGGGAAGACCTGGATGACACAGGGAAGCATGGTACAAAAGGGAGGATGCCTATATTTAGCAGTGGGTGGAACAAGGCTGCCAATGAAGATGATGATGATCGATCCTTGACCATCTCCACAAAACCTATATCTTTATTCAGCGCACCGTAACAGCTGACTCCATACACATTTTTCTTTATTTTCCCACATCAGTTTATAACAGTGTAATAAAAATCTTCGCGTGCTAATGAAACATCTATAAAAGTTTTTTGTGTGATACAATCAACACTAATAATAAGTATTGAATTAGATTATGTAACGAGAGCATACGACATACTAACCCGAGTTCACATGAAACAGGATGTGAATTCAAAGAACAGTTCATGTCTGGAAACTTGGATAGGTATTCTACAATACCTACCGTTACCTACTGGTAATGAGATTATATGCATCATAATCATCATTTCAGCCGAAAGACGTCCACTGCTGGACATAGGCCTTGTCCAAGCACCGCCACTTGATTCCACCAGTGGATTCCTGCGACTTTTACAGGGTCATCGGTCCATCTTGTGAAAGGCCTTCCAACGCTACGTCTTCCGGTACGCGGTCGCCACCCCAGAACCTTTCGGCCCCATCAGCTAACTGTTCTGCGAGCAAAGTGCCCTGCCCACTGCCACTTGTTTGGCAATTCTTCGGGCTATGTAGGAGATTATATTATGATGACAGATAAACCCTATCGTTGTTGGTTTCGAACCAGGCTTGGGTAGTTCGTGCCTTGTGACCAGATGCAGAGTCCTGCTGGAAATTCCACGGTACATTTTTAAAAAGTCTATTGCTGAGAGAGTGGTGAAGGGCGGGCGTTTTTGGGGGGCTGTCTTATGTAATTTTGACGTTCGAAAAGTGCTGATTCTCAGCCTAGTTTGAATAAATGACTTTTGAATTTTGAATTTTGAATTCCACAACACGATCCAAGACAGTCTCTTGATACACTTTGCCTGAAGTCTTCACTTCTTTTCCACAAAAATTAAGCTATGTGACTCCTTGATATGACACCAAAACATTACAGCAGGAATCATCCTGTGCCGGTACTGGTTTGGTGGAGGATTTACCTTTCCATGTTGTACCTTTCCGACCACTTGGAAGGTTTCTTTAGAATTGTGAGTGTACACTTTGTAATTCTGCTCTAAACGACACGCTGACATTGTGTCTTTAAAAAAATCTCTGGAGTGGCTAAATTTCCCATGGAAACAGTGCGTAAATCTATAGATTCGTGGCCAGACAGATGAAAGGCCTTTATCAAAGCCAAAGGTGGCCATCTCGAATAGCCTTATTTTTTATTTTTTGCTGAGACGTCAATAAATATGTGCATTAAGCTTTATTAAGATACATATTTACTTCATAAAAAAATAAATGCATTTTCATTTGTAACAGAATTTATGGCCAGACTAGTTAGATAAGAGGTAGGTCTTAGTCATTAAACTGGCACGTTACTGTCGTTTCCCTAGTTATCTATATTTTTTTAGTATTGTAATAAATATTTATATTGTTTTTCATTTCCAGGCCAATTAGCATTTCCACAGCGAAATTCTTTTTTTATTTGATATATACTCGATCGATGGGTGGAATTTGTAGATCGGCGATAGCATATTTTATCACTCATGCACAATATTCGACAAAACTAGACATACAAGACTGACCAGAAAATCTTTAGTTTTAAAATCACATATTGGGAAAACGGCATTACTACCGGCTACTGAATAAAGTAACCCAGTTTCCCCGATCGTCTATAATTACCCTGCCTATGAATAAATCAAGGCTCACTCTAGGATTTCCAATACATTGAGTATTATTACAGACATAAATCACACACACACACGTAGTGATGGCACAGACACAGGAAGCCTAATGTTGTCGATGAACAACTGAGTCGTCATCGTCATCATAGATACTCCTGCCCTTATTCCAATTTATTTGAAGTCGGCGCAGTGTTGCTTGTCTGTATAATTGAAAACAGTTGGATGGGTGACCGGTATTGGACATCGATACCCGTAAACATCGAAAAACACAAGATTGTAATGCTAAAACCTGGCAGTTCGGACATAAACCTTCAGCTGTCATTAACGAGACACAATAGAATTTTAATTGTTATGCCCACTTGATGACCACTGTAACGGTCAAGCGGCTATCACGTGTAATAGACAACAATCGTCAGCCTATAAAACCATTCTTCTAAGCGTGTCGATGGCAATAGAGACGGCCCAGAATTTGGCTACGAGTTTGGCACCTTCAGTAGCAACCATCAGTTCCTGCAACGTGCAAACAACAGGACATGCTGCACGACATTAAGTGTCCCATTGTTTGTGGAACCATAAAGCCATTGATCAAATAAATGATTATGACAACCAGTTCTCATTCCTCAATGAAGAAATAAAAACATTCATAACAATCCAATTACAGTCACATTTCTGACAGCGTCATCCAGGTAAATTGATTAACAATATGCACTATGCAGCAAATAAAGCAATTTGCTGCAAACCTGTATTACGGACATCAGCTGTCGGTAGTTAGCATTCCTTCGCTTACGCTACAGTGACACAATGTAGGAACCAAGAGAAGGCCTACTGCGGAAAACAAACATTTCTTGATAGATCGTAATATGGAAATATTTGACCAAGTGTAACAGAATCGTGATTCTAAGAAGACGAATAGGAGACTGCTGCAGCCCAAGTTCTCGACAATCAACATACCTAATGTTGGTGCTGCATGCTTTTGTGGTTACAAAATATTATTTAAAGAAGGTGTTCTCTGCCAGAGGACTTTCTGCCAATGACAACACGGTCAATAAGCTGATGTATAAATTATCTACCACTTATCTAATTTGATATTCTGGTGGGTCATTCTGGCGCAAGCAGCATCAAGGTGCAGCATGAATCAGATGTAAGAAATAGAAGGATAATAAGTTTATTAACCTTTCCCTCCTCTAATTAACCTTTACAGTTACATGCACACTTTAGCACGTTAGGACAGCCTTCCCCTGTACTGACGACTGATGCTAACGTTTATTTAATTTTTTTAAACAGCCTAGGGTTTTCTAGGAACTGTTATGTGTTTCAAACCGCGTTCCCACTACGGCCGCACGGCTAAACCTCGTGAGTGTGTACGTTTACAAACTTACGAAGCCGCACGGCCCTAGTGGGAACGCGGCTTAACAGTCGCCTATTCTATGCTGACCTTCTGCATTATTCTACGTCATGTTACCGCTAACTAAATGACAAATTGTTTCCTGCGCGAGAACAACGGTCCGTGGTTTTTAGCTCCCTCATAGTTGATTGTGATTGGTTGAACACGATTGTTGATGTACAGTTGAAAGCGAGGTAATAAGCCAAGTTAATGATTATTTGATGAAAACATGGAATCTGATATGATTAGCTTGTGTATTTGCATCGTTTATTGCTGTATTTTTTAGTCGGAGACTTCGTCGAAAAGTTAACGTAATCGATTTTATTCACGATCACATTTCTCGAGGTCGACTGTCCAATAGGACACTGCACTGTATTTAATTTAATTTATGCAGTTAACAAGACCGAATTTATGTCAGAGTAGTTAATCAAAATAATAATACTAACAAGAATGTTAGAGCAACGCCTACCCGTAAAGTTAATTGTCAACCACCTACCTACTAATATACTGGCTCCTTGAAGATAAATTAAAAAGAAGTGTAAAACTACGTTCTTATTGCCACAAACCGAAACATGCTGAAATATCACTAAAAATATCTTGTATTTTCGTGGGTGTGAATACCGATATAAACTGCAAAATAAAACAAATTAATTGATCAACAGTAAAAGGTGGGTTGAGGTCGTCAGACTTGATTTGTAAATAAATGCAGGTGTTCAGCAATCTATTCTAAGCCGCTCCCTGTTTTAAGATGAATTCAGTTTGCAAAATATTCGAACAACTTTATCAAATACTGGTAAGTATAGGTGCAGTATATAAACTTTCACACAAAAAGCTGCGTAGCAGCAATCGGCGTACTTCTACGAAAATATCCCTATGCGTAAAAGTGGGAGCTCGTAGCGCGTAGCACCGTAGCGCCTGCCTACGCGCATGGAAGAGGGTAGGTATTTATAATGATGTAGGTATGGATGAATATTTATTAACTTTTTAAATATTTTAAAGGGAATGTTATCATCACATAACGGTAATAATATATATTTTGATAAGGATTTCCAAAAATATTAAAATAATCTCGACGATAAATTGGTGGGTACCTATTGCGCTTTATCGATTGTAATTACCCAGTAGCAAATTACCGACTTATCGTTAGTTTCCTTATCTTTTGAGGGATTCTAATAAAGATTTAAATCGTTTTGTTTCGATAAATGATAGCATTCATCACGTTGTGATTTCAGAGCGGTAGATACAAACGTTGAATACGTGACGATTTTTGTCGCCGAAAATTATACGCTTATCGCATTAATTGCAATTTTACAAACCGTAAGAAAGCCGATACCTTTTATCAACCACGATTCCTAAAACTCTTTTTTATAAATAAATCTACTTTGACGTATAGAAAAGTTAGGGAAATTAATTGTTTCCCAAATTGAGTTGTCCGTATATTCAAATCACAACTGTCATTCCATGAAATGTCTATATCACAATTATTTTTCCTGACTGTGCCAATCTCAAGATCAAGCAATCACAATATCTCAGATCTCGAGACATGATTACTAACTTACCTACTGATCAGTCTGGATAAGACTTCTTTAAACCTAGGATTAGATGACCTACCCCTGTAATGTTTGAATAAGCACTTACTTAGGTAGGTACTTACTATTGTTCTATGATTTATTTCGTCGGCAAATAATTATAAAGGCGATTCCATTCAATAATGCTGCGTATTTCCAATGCTATAAAAACCTAATCCAATCTCCGTTATAAAGACACGTAATACTATGTATATTATCTATACTACTAATAATAAAGCTGATGAGTTTTTGTTTGTTAGTTTGAAGGCGCTAATCTCTGGAACTACCAGTTGGATTTGAACAATTCTTTTTGCATTTCATAGCCAAATTCTTGAGGAAGGGGAACGCTATAAAGATAGAAGCAAAAATACAAAAAGGCAGAAAGAACGCGACGTTGCGAAGAAACGAAAACGAAGTATTCGAACAACTTTATCAAATACTGGTAAGTATAGGTGCAGTATATAAACTTTCACACAAAAAGCTGCGTAGCAGCAATCGGCGTACTTCTACGAAAATATCCCTATGCGTAAAAGTGGGAGCTCGTAGCGCGTAGCACCGTAGCGCCTGCCTACGCGCATGGAAGAGGGTAGGTATTTATAATGATGTAGGTATGGATGAATATTTATTAACTTTTTAAATATTTTAAAGGGAATGTTATCATCACATAACGGTAATAATATATATTTTGATAAGGATTTCCAAAAATATTAAAATAATCTCGACGATAAATTGGTGGGTACCTATTGCGCTTTATCGATTGTAATTACCCAGTAGCAAATTACCGACTTATCGTTAGTTTCCTTATCTTTTGAGGGATTCTAATAAAGATTTAAATCGTTTTGTTTCGATAAATGATAGCATTCATCACGTTGTGATTTCAGAGCGGTAGATACAAACGTTGAATACGTGACGATTTTTGTCGCCGAAAATTATACGCTTATCGCATTAATTGCAATTTTACAAACCGTAAGAAAGCCGATACCTTTTATCAACCACGATTCCTAAAACTCTTTTTTATAAATAAATCTACTTTGACGTATAGAAAAGTTAGGGAAATTAATTGTTTCCCAAATTGAGTTGTCCGTATATTCAAATCACAACTGTCATTCCATGAAATGTCTATATCACAATTATTTTTCCTGACTGTGCCAATCTCAAGATCAAGCAATCACAATATCTCAGATCTCGAGACATGATTACTAACTTACCTACTGATCAGTCTGGATAAGACTTCTTTAAACCTAGGATTAGATGACCTACCCCTGTAATGTTTGAATAAGCACTTACTTAGGTAGGTACTTACTATTGTTCTATGATTTATTTCGTCGGCAAATAATTATAAAGGCGATTCCATTCAATAATGCTGCGTATTTCCAATGCTATAAAAACCTAATCCAATCTCCGTTATAAAGACACGTAATACTATGTATATTATCTATACTACTAATAATAAAGCTGATGAGTTTTTGTTTGTTAGTTTGAAGGCGCTAATCTCTGGAACTACCAGTTGGATTTGAACAATTCTTTTTGCATTTCATAGCCAAATTCTTGAGGAAGGGGAACGCTATAAAGATAGAAGCAAAAATACAAAAAGGCAGAAAGAACGCGACGTTGCGAAGAAACGAAAACGAAGTATTCGAACAACTTTATCAAATACTGGTAAGTATAGGTGCAGTATATAAACTTTCACACAAAAAGCTGCGTAGCAGCAATCGGCGTACTTCTACGAAAATATCCCTATGCGTAAAAGTGGGAGCTCGTAGCGCGTAGCACCGTAGCGCCTGCCTACGCGCATGGAAGAGGGTAGGTATTTATAATGATGTAGGTATGGATGAATATTTATTAACTTTTTAAATATTTTAAAGGGAATGTTATCATCACATAACGGTAATAATATATATTTTGATAAGGATTTCCAAAAATATTAAAATAATCTCGACGATAAATTGGTGGGTACCTATTGCGCTTTATCGATTGTAATTACCCAGTAGCAAATTACCGACTTATCGTTAGTTTCCTTATCTTTTGAGGGATTCTAATAAAGATTTAAATCGTTTTGTTTCGATAAATGATA
This sequence comes from Conistra vaccinii, assembly GCA_948150665.1. Classification (NCBI taxonomy): domain Eukaryota; kingdom Metazoa; phylum Arthropoda; class Insecta; order Lepidoptera; family Noctuidae; genus Conistra; species Conistra vaccinii. The sequence continues at coordinate 8,206,377 of OX411323.1, read as the reverse complement.
GCATTCATCACGTTGTGATTTCAGAGCGGTAGATACAAACGTTGAATACGTGACGATTTTTGTCGCCGAAAATTATACGCTTATCGCATTAATTGCAATTTTACAAACCGTAAGAAAGCCGATACCTTTTATCAACCACGATTCCTAAAACTCTTTTTTATAAATAAATCTACTTTGACGTATAGAAAAGTTAGGGAAATTAATTGTTTCCCAAATTGAGTTGTCCGTATATTCAAATCACAACTGTCATTCCATGAAATGTCTATATCACAATTATTTTTCCTGACTGTACCAATCTCAAGATCAGCAATCACAATATCTCAGATCTCGAGACATGATTACTAACTTACCTACTGATCAGTCTGGATAAGACTTCTTTAAACCTAGGATTAGATGACCTACCCCTGTAATGTTTGAATAAGCACTTACTTAGGTTGGTACTTAGGTACTATTTTTCTATGACTTCTTTCATCGGCAAATAATTATAAAGGCAATTTAATAATGCTGGATTTTTCCAATGCTATAAAAATCTAACCCAATCTCCGTTATAAAGACACGTAATACTATGTATATTATCTATACTACTAATAATAAAGCTGATGAGTTTTTGTTTGTTAGTTTGAAAGCGCCAATCTCTGGAACTACCAGTTGGATTTGAACAATTCTTTTTGCATTTCATAGCCAAATTCTTGAGGAAGGGGAAGGCTATAAAGATAGAAGCAAAAATACAAAAAGGCAGAAAGAACGCGACGTTGCGAAGAAACGAATACGAAGTAATAGCGCGTGCTGGCGATGCGATGCGACGGGGTGGGTTGGACAAGAAATTTCACGCGAAGCCGCGGGCAGAAGCTAGTAGTAATTATATAAGGACGACTTTGTTCAATGCAATAAATCCGTCTATAGAAAGAAAATATGAAAAAATGTAACAGAATTTCGGTAATTATATAACAATAAGTACATAATTAAATGTATCAGCCTTGCGCTATTTTATCAAGTCGCTTGTTAAAGTATATACATACGTCATCAGGAGTAATTACAAAACTAAGTATAAAGTAATTCTCCGACGACTTTTAATTGTTCGTCAAATTGGACAAATTAACCCTATTCTATAAAACACAGTGATAATGACTAAATTGATGTTTAACCAGTTGATAAATTGGTTTTTGTTGTTTTAAAATAGAAACTAAATGTTACTGGCCTGATTAAAAATTGTATTTTCTGTTCAAGAAATTGTCACTAGTTGGTGAATTTTGACTAAAATTTTTGTCCATTATCTACCGTTTGGATTGTGCCATTATTCAACGTTCCTTTGCTAGCACAAATTAGTAAGAACACCTTTTTTGACTACATAAATCAGAACATTTTTTTGGCCCGAATCCACTCACTTCCGTGTAAGTATAGGCCTCTCTACTCCCATCCGTCACTAAACAGTTCCTTGCTTTCTGTTCGTCAATCTTTTCAGCCGTAACGCTTGATCAATTTACCTACAATAATAATAATAGTATTCTCTTTTTTTAATGTTTCTTTTTATATTTTTTATGATAATATGTAAAAATGTCAAAAATATGTTACATTTAAAAAGAAATAAATGAAATAATATTTAAAAATGTAAAAAATATGTATTTAAAAAGAAATAGGTAAAGGAAATAATATTTAAAAATGTAAAAAATATGTATTTAAAAAGCAATAATAATAGTAACAGACACATTGGCGAATTAGAGGATTAATAATAAAACTAGCCTATTATTTTCCCACTGCAGGGCAAAGGCCCTTTCTCATACAGTGTAGGCAGTAGCATTGATCATCACACTTGCTCAGGACGGGTTGGTGACTTCAGACTCATATAAATAAATTACAGTATTGATCTCTTTAAATAGCTTACCTAATATAATGTAGTGCAACATTCATACCTTATCAAAATCAATACCAACGTGTTTTTGTAATCACTACTGTTTAATAATAATGAACCGGTACAATTTGTGGTGAATGTGACTTTATCACAAGCCTTGACATTAGATATTACCGTATATTTGTGCATCAAGGCGAACCGGATGCAATAATACCAGTCTAAGATTCAAATTATAAAGTCAGATTAAAAATGACTAACTAGTAGAAATAACATATGTCAATGATTAATTCTGTTCCACACAAAGCTATGTTATTACAACATAGGTTACTTCAGATTTATAAAACAAATACTTTATTCGATGTCACACTCCACGATTATGTTAATAACTGACATTTCAGCGGTGATTCATATGCAAAAAAGATATTTGTAAATATGCACATCGATCGTAACTATGTAAGATGCGATCGGGTGAATAGTTTTCTAATATTAAATTAAGGATATCAGCAATGGTAATTAATGCTGAAATCTGGTGGCCTGCTGATTCAAAATTCAAGGGGATAAATGTTTTAATTTCCAAATAAATGAAAAACTTGTACCTACCTATACGCACATATTAAAAAAAAAACCCCCACAAACATTTACCCATTTCTCTTTCTTACTCCATCACCAGACCCTGTTCACCATCTTTCTATAACCTAATCATTGAAACCATTCCAAGTGCCCAAACACGATACCTGTGCTGTAAGTTGGTAAGGGAGTTGGGTAACCTGCAAATTCCAGGCGATGCCGCAGCATCAGTTCAAGGTTACTATGTTCTTCTATTATCATTAAAGTAACAGAATTTCAAATTTCAAATCGATCAGACCAGGTGGAAGATGCTCACATCCATTCATCAATTAGAAAAGAGCTAATAATCTTCAAAAAACGGCGGAACCAATTTTCTTAAATCATAGCTAAGAACACTCTCGATCAAGTCGGCTTTCAAACAAAAAAATTTAAAACACAATAATCGGTTCAGCCATTTGGGAGCTACGATGGCGCAGACAGACATATACTCAGATATATAACCACGATATACTTAAAACACCCCTCTTTTTCCGTCGGGGGTTAAAAAATATTTGATGGCATAAAAACTTTAACATAGATTATAAAAATTACTTACAAAATAATGTGCCATAGCGTTAACAACAACTTATATCCATCGATCACTAACTTATCTATCTATATATATAAAAGGAGAAACTGATTCACTGACTGACATATCAACGCACAGCCGAAACTACTGGGACTAGGAACGTGAAATTTTCCACACAGCTTCCTTTAATAATGTAGGGGAGCACTAAGAAGGGGTTTTTGAAAATTCGACTTTTAAGGGGGTGAAAAGGGGGGATTTCGATTGTATGCAAAATCTTATTCCTTGAGTTAATAGACTTGAAACTTGGCACGAATACTTATCTAAGTTAATCATAAAGTTTGACATTTTTAGTTTTTCTAAGCTACCCCCTAAACGGGGATTAGGGGGTGTCAAAGTTTGTATGAAAAAATTTTTACGCAAGGTCCGAATAACTCGAAACTCAGTATTTATACTTAAAATTGAAAATAAAGAATAATGCGTATCAAGGTTTTTCGGAAACAACCCCTAACGGGGTGAAAAGGGTTAAAATATTTTAATGACGGCTGAGATTTACTCATTTTTCGTCATGGGAGTCGTTTTTGTTGTTTTAGATAGTGCTAAAGCCGATAGTGAGCTCAAAAAAAAAATGTAAATCCAAGATGGCGGCTGCGAAAGTTTTCTTATTTTTCGTCATGGGAGTCGTTTTCATAGTTTTCGATGGTGCTAAAGCCGATAATGAGGTCAAAATGTAAATCCAAGATGGCGGCTGCGAATTCTTTTTTATTTTTCGTCATGGGTGTCGTTTTCGTAGTTTTGGATAGTGCTAAAGCCGATAGTGAGGTCAGAATGTAAATCCAAGATGGCGGCTGCGAATTCTTTTTTTATTTTTCGTCATTGGTGTCGTTTTCGTAGTTTTCAAGGGTGCTAAAGCCGATAGTGACGTCAAAAAGTAAATACCAGATGGCGGATGTGAATATTAAAAAAAAAATCGACATGAGTGTCGTTTAAATAGTTTTCTAATGTGCTTAAGCCGAAAGGGAGGTCTAAATGTAAATCCAAGATGGCGGCTGCGAAAGTTTTCTTATTTTTCGTCATGGGAGTCGTTTTCGTAGTTTTCGATGGTGCTAAAGCCGATAATGAGGTCAAAATGTAAATCCAAGATGGCGGCTGCGAATTCTTTTTTATTTTTCGTCATTGGTGTCGTTTTCGTAGTTTTCAAGGGTGCTAAAGCCAATAGAGACATTAAAAAGTAAATCCAATATGGCGGCGGTGAATATTTTCAAATTTGTCGTCATGGGTGTCGTTTTCGTAGTTTTGGATAGTGCTAAAGCCGATAGTGAGGTCAGAATGTAAATCCAAGATGGCGGCTGCGAATTCTTTTTTTATTTTTCGTTATTGGTGTCGTTTTCGTAGTTTTCAAGGGTGCTAAAGCCGATAGTGACGTCAAAAAGTAAATCCAAGATGGCGGATGTGAATATTTAAAAAAAATCGACATGGGTGTCGTTTAAATAGTTTTCTAATGTGCTTAAGCCGAAAGAGAGGTCTAAATGTAAATCCAAGATGGCGGCTGCGACAAATTTCTCATTTTTCGTCATGGGTGTCGCTTTCGTAGTTTTTGAGGGTGCTAAAGCCGATAGAGAGTACTTCGTACGAATACTTAATTATCTTAGTAATAAATGGGGATTGGGGGTGTGAAAGTTTGTATGAAAGATTTTTTATGCGAGTTCCGATTTACTCGAAATTCAGTATTTATACTTAAAACCGAAAACAAAGAATAACGTGTATCAATATTTTTCGGAAACAACCCCTATCGGGGTGAAAAGGGTTGAAATATTTTATTTGCATCGCACTGACCTATATCAAGATACACGCAACGACATCTATTTTTTGGAATTTGCTATTCACAATGGGCCCGATAGGTGACGCTGCAATCGAAGTTCAAGACGGTATTCTGTTCATGACACGTGCACAATTTCTGAGCAGTACCTAAACTAACCTAACAAAAAGTACTAGAGTTTCATGAATTCACGATATAGTATTTCAATTATTAAACAATCAATCTACCTAGCCTTTTCCCAATTATGTTAGGGTCGGCTTCCTGTGTAACCGGATGCAGCTGAATACCATTATTTAACATGGAGCGACTGCCTATCTGACCTCCACAACCGAGTTACTGGGTAATACGAAACCCTTTGGTAAGACTGGTTGTCAGACTTTCGGGCTTCTGACGACCCGTAACAACTGTCAAAGATCCATGAATGGCAGCCGGGACCAACGGCTTAACATGCTTTCCGAGGCATGGAGGAGTCTCGGTATGTCAAGATGGTCACCCATCCACAGACCATCCACGGCAACCGTAGCTTAACCTGATGGGTCGACCCGTGCGGCTGTTATTACTTAGTTTCAAGCTCCTCTACAATTCTTCTCTCAATTTCTATCAATTCATCAATTTCTATCAGTAGACATCGTGCACTATTTCTGAACAGTAACCTAACAAAAAGTACAATCATTACGTTATGCTACTAATAGGATTTGTAGTAGGCGACAGATAGTTTATAACCTGGACAAAGGATACTTTTTATCCCGGTAGTACGTTTCCTTGGTTTTCCGACATCCACGCGAGCGAAGCCGCGGGAAAAAGCTAGTATCACATAAATCGTGAAGTGAAAAATCATAAAACCAAATTAAACAAGAAGGCGCATAACACTTTGATTAGAGCAAGTTACATCAACTAATCACGATTTTAAGTGCAATAATCGGCACAAGTGCTTACCAAATGCACTTGCTTCATTCCTAATACGCAATGTACTAAATTTTTATTAATCACTACCAGTAATCAAATTGTTAACCAGCTTTAAATGTCAATAGACTTTGCACAAGTTCGCCGATCGTTTGATATGTCAACTAAACGGAATGGGACTGACAGCGATTGGCATAACCTGTGTAATAGAGGGTACTTGATCCACAGGTGGTATAATCAATGAATATCTACTATTATAATAGTACAAAAGGTTTTCAATTTATTCGATGTAGGCATTGAATACACTTATTACAATTTATAATAGGTTTCCCGTACTATTACTTGCAATAAATCAAATTCTGAATCAAAAACAATAAAGCCTGAAAGATGAGAGTACATATATTATGTATATCCAGACTTCAAACTGAAACCAGAAATTAAGATAAAAGGCGTAAGTGAGAACTGGATATGTCTCCAAGAAAACGATTCAATTTACTACTAATAAAGTTGGCTTAGTTTTAAAAAACAGTCGCACTTCAGTGCTTTGCAATGAAACTCGAAGCAGGTTACCATCTGAATAGCCGAGCAGAGAGCGTTTCCTTGTCCCTCCTCGCATGAGATAGCGACGTGCGAAATTAAAACCTCTCACCGTTTAGTCTAAGAAAAAGTATTTAAATGAAATGTATTGAGAAACTCGCTGGCGGAAATGAGGTTCTTTCAGCGCCACCTCATTCCCACTTTTTGAGTGACTGTTTTAAAAGTCCAAGCGCACTTTTTTTAAGATTTTCTTTACGTGTTTTTCTTTTCTGCCGGGTTCGCGTTTGACTTTTAAGTTGACTTCAAACAACTAATATAATGAATGGATTGCAATTCGTACTATTTATTAGACGTCGACGATCGACGCAAATTGCGTTTCTTATCGATATCTGAATTTATGTTTAAAGTACTTAATTACTTTTACTTGTATGAAATCGAAACAAAAATCTTGAATAATTACACAGAGTTTTTTAAGAAAGACGGTTGTAGATTTACTCAAGGTAGCTCTATTTCGTCTGTTCAAGAAAAACCCTACGACCATGGTAGCAATAATAACGTATGTCTCTAGCGAATTGTAAACTTGTTCTAAGTACCATCCATTAGCTCTTAACAAAAACATAACTACCGTAATAAATTCATAATAGGAACATCCTGACGCGTACCTTCCCATTTGTGTCGATTTGTGCGTAACTAAACTAGAACAAGATCAAAGGGGCAATATGAATGGATGACATTGGCTGGACGATTACACAATGGTGTACAGTTGTACACTGAACGCGAGCATTCAGTTGCTGTGACAAAAGTGATTGTTAAATCAAAGCCGAATTTGTTAGCGGAGCACAAACCTTCGTATTATTTTGACATCTCTCTTATTGACAATGTCAAGTTTTGTAATATACGAAACAATGTTTATGCTAATTCTATTCATGGTTTTACGAAGATGGGTTTAACACACAGACCTTAGGAAACTTTATTGTTCTATGGAATTCCATTTCGCACCTTCGTCCTACATGTTTATTTAAATATGTTTCTCTTAAAATCATCGCCCAATTAGGTACATCCGTTTACTTATAGCATAGGGTTCGCTTTGCATCGATTGGAACAGTGCCCATTTGCCAAATGACTGGTGTTAGGGGCGTCCTTATCACATGGGACCCTCTCCGAACCTTGTGTTTTGTGATTAGTGGTAACACACTCAACGTCTACTTAGGCGTCTTGTATCGCCAAGTTCCTATCGTCAGACTAACGGATCGTTTTCCAATGTCAGTATATGGTAAAGCTTAACTGTTGATCCTTAAAATAAGCTTCAAGCTAATTTCCCTTGCGGATGTCACAGATGACAGGATCTTCTATCTATGTGCAGACTTCAATAATTAGTTATACACCAGTAGCTAATAATAATTTTTACTTTAACCAATGTGTTTACTTCGCTTCGCTATTGACAGAGCTGTCGCAGTTCACCTCATAATCTCTCTCCTTCTAATTGCATTTATATATAGGGCCACCTTCTTAACCACAATAACAACCGAGATAAAAAAAACTAAGCATAGTAAAATCTTCCTACAAACAATGCCTGTATTCCTTAAAGGGTTAGTTAGCCAGAGGAGTATAATGTAATTGGGGACTATTAAGATTTTGGTTTGGCAGATGTGACTGGAAACGCCGGGAGGGGACGCCCTACGAGGACATATATTGACCTTATTGGTGTAGTTCTTCAAAAAAGATAGGTGCATAGTATTCGCAACCGGCGTGCGAGTATGACGTGCATTCGTAGCATGACCACCGTAGAAACGGGTTTTGTCTACGGAAGAATAGACAAAATGACAGATTGTGATTGTTTAATGGTCATTTTGTCTATTCTTCCGTCGATAAAACTTGTTTCTACGGTGGTCATGCTACGCGTGCAGATGTATGAACGTAAACGAGGCAAAAGGAATATGTAAGGATCGTAGCAGGTGGCGTTCTATAGTTTCTGCCTACCTCTATGGGAAGAAGGCGTGAGTTTATGCATGTATGTGTTAAAATTTTCTTAACAGGCTTCGAATTTTCAGCTCCAGTTCCAGTTGACGTAGTCCTTGAGCGATTAACAACAATTCCAGGCATTGGCAGATTATAATTTGTCTAACTAACCGCATCCAATACCTCAGCTAGTTAATTAAACCTCTTTGCGATGATTAGCTCGTAATGAATTAAGCGTGAGTGCCAACTACGAGCCGTGTTAATTTTTAACACGACCAAAGGTAATTTGATTAGGTTTTTTCGATTGGGGAAATGACTTTTCATATCGAGCTGTATTAGTTTCGGGGTATGAAGTGAGATTAATCAGGGAAAATTAAGGTCCCTGTGTGGTAAAATTATAAGCGAATAGTTTGTGTGAGAATCTAATGAGCTACGTGAATTACGTGGTGTAATTATTCTTTAGTTAATGATTATAGAGCGTGTTATATTATTCCATTGGTAGGTATATTTTTTGTTTCAATTAAATGCTGAATCAAAACGCTAAACACAATTTAAAACATCATTATATTTCTGTCATCCTTAAACAATTGACAAGATATTTTAAATACGGTTTAAGCCCTATTAGTGATTTGTGCAAGCGACCCTTAGACTACAATTTGTTATTATATAACATGTTTACTAGCCTATGTAATCAAAGAGAACAGTCCCTATTAGAGAGCAATTCGAAAGACTCAAATGGTGACCCCGTTTGACTCTTTTAACACTAGCCAATCTAAACAGATAGTAAATAAGTACTTACGTACAATTAATGGACTATGTTTTTTGATAAATAACATAGTCCATTAATGTGTGTACTCTTCGTGTCTTATTCGTGTAACATCTACACAGTCTTTTCCCAACTACATAGTTGGGGTCGACTTCATGTCTTTCTAGATGCAGCTGAATACCAGTATTTTACATGGAGCCACTGTCTATCTGACCTCCTCAACCCAGTAAGACTTTCGGGCTTCTGGCGACCCGTAACGACTGTCAAAGATCACGAATGACAGCCGGGACCAATGGCTTAACGTGCTTTCCGAGGCACAGAGCGGTGTCGATATGTAAAAGATGGACACCCATCTAGTAACCAACCGCAGCAAGCGTAGCGTGCGGCTGTTATTTTTATGCCACGAGCCTCATTCGTGTAACATTGTAGTATTTTAAAACAAACGTAATGTGTCGGTTAGGACATCTATTTTTAAACGCAAATAGTATTGTGTGTAGAGTTAGGTTTAAAATTAGCAACAGTGTATAATTAGTCGGACAGTATTTATACTCGTAGTTAGATTTAGTTTCAAAATATTATGTTGTAACTTGTAAGTCAAACATACTGAATGTTACAAGTCTTTAATTCTTTATAAAGTAAACAAATTATGTACCGGAAGTCAACTTAGTTTAGTTAAATGCAAAATGTTAACCAATGCATGGCATCAGTTTGCCTAAAGCTTTAATTAGAACAATATATTGGACCAGATGAACAAAACTGACACTGTCCAAGCTTCAACTAACGTAGTCGAAAATGATTATTTTATCTACTGATTAAACAATTAATGCATGTGTTTTCAATTCTATTTTAAGTTATTGGTTGCATGTCGGCAATCCGTTAAGGGAATGTAGGAGAGGTCATTTGCAACCAAATAACCCCTCATGACCCCTAAGCCAATATTAACCATTTTGGAGTAATTTGAAATTTTATATTTTAAAATGAATGAAATAAAACAAAAAAGGTCAAATTACTCCAAAATGGTTGACATTGGCATAGGGGTTATGAGAGGTCATTTGGTTACAAATGACCTCTCCTACATCCCCTTAAAGGATCGCCGATACCTATATAACCAATAACCCTGTATATCTAGGTTCCTTATCTTTATTCCTACGTCTCATGTCCTTGGTCTAGAACAAAGATGGACTAGCACCAGTCCGTGCGTTGCATCGCAATTAAATTCAGATGTTTGCAGTCCACAAGTATGTCAGACGGTTAATAAGCCGACTAGTCACCAGCGGTCGTGCGACGCATTCAAATGTACACTAGTTTCACGGATGCGCACATGTGAAACGATCTTTATCAATGTCACGGCAAAGAATTTTGGTTGAATGGCCCAAAATGTAAACATGACCTGGGAATACAGATGATGGCATTGTCACAATTCGTCTCGTAGAATCCTAATCCTAACTTATATATAAGTAATAGTAAAATGTGAAAGTGAATTTGTTTTTGTTTATTTGTTACGCTTTCACGCTAAAACGGCTAAACGGATTTGGATGAAGGGCACATGGGTAGCCTGAACAAGGTCATATGTATATAATAAATATCTAAACTAAATCAGCCTGTGTTTTCCCACTGCAGGGCAAAAGCCTTTCCTTTTTCCACTCGATCCTGCGCCAACATGGAACAATCCCGCTTATAGGCGTCAAGCTTGACGAGTTGACAAGACAAGACAAGTTGGACGTTTTCGGGGCCCCATGAAAATGTCTTCTCATAGATTTTTTTTAATATGCTATTGTAGGTACCATATCGATCACAGGAAAAAAATTACTTCTGCAGTTACCAATTATGCCTTACGAATTGTTATATGTAGTAAAACGAAATCCAACTTTATACCATAGCGTAGTCAAACAAGACTTATTTAATTTAAAGTAGCGGCATGGACGTTACTCAAGGAATTAAAAAGGAAGGAGCATAGCATGAAATCACTAATAGGGATATGTGGACTCGCCTACATCACTTAAGAGTCGGCTAGTCAATTTACTAACAAAGCAAGAGGCGGTTTCATTTAAGTCTTAATTTTTATTTTAAGGTCTCATTCATTCAACCTTGCACATACATCATTATTTATAGCAAATATAGTTTAAAAAAATAAAAAAAACTATTTGCGACATAAATTGTTTTGATAAATTTTATTTAGGTATTAATAAAATCATGTATCTACAATATTTAGTACAGACGGCTACTTACACATCAAGCTATACATTGACAGTTTATGCTGATCTCGCATTATTCAGTATTGCCGTACGATGCGAGGTCAACTAAAACTGGAAATGTATATTGATGTGTAGCCGTGTGTACATAAGCACAGAAGAATACAGATGGGATACTCCACATTTTAGGTATGAAGCTACAAGTAGTACCTACGCGGCGGGCTCGACTTGTCGAATTCAGTGGGCGTAACGTAGCCAGAAGATAAAAAGTTACGCGATAGGAAGAGAGGCAACTTCTAGGTGAATATAACTGTAGTGAATAATTAGCGCTGTGCGACCTGAATTGCACTTTATTGTGTCGTAGCAAGAGTCGCTTTTCATTTAAATTATTTTGTGGAGTGTCCCATCTGTAGATACTATGTAATCTGTGACATAAGTTGGACTCAATGTCACAAGGCCTGTCCTGCTTTTCCACAGGGTTTAATGACCTGTAGATACCAAAAATGTGTACCTATGGCCATATCCTTCATATTTATACAGATGTACTAACAATATTGTTACAGTTTTATAGAAACAAAACATTCTGAGCGCATAATTATTGTCAGAAATACAACTATCTACCTAATATGAGTGAGAGAAAACGGTAGGTTATTAATTTAATTTAACCACTTTTGCACTTACTAATTCAACCACCTTACCTTACTACTTACTATAATCCTTGTAATGCTCGTAGCAGATGGCGTTCTGTAGTGTCTGCCTACCCCCATGGGAAGCAGGCGTGAGTTTACGTATGTATGTACTACACATCATTGTTATTGTAGTTTTTGCAAGGTAGTGTTTTCATTTTATACTAAATGTGCTTCTTATTAGTGCAGATTTAAAAAAACCTTCTATTCTAAGATGTATAACATTATAAGGGGTGAAAGTAAAGAGAGAGTGTGAGTGTGTGTGTGTGCGTGTGTGTGTTCACTTCCTATACACTCACTCTTTTTACTTTTTTAAGCTGGGCAGCACTGTTAGACTTCACTAAGTCTCACAGTGCTGCTGTGTCTTGGAGTGTTCATCACGAAATTAATAATTGAATTTCATAATCAATATTTTAGTTCACTAGTTAGTTACATTTCATATTTCCATACAGTATTATTTCCAAATTAATCAAAACAGGTAAATATTTGACAGCTATTTACGACGTTACCAACTTTTAGGACGCACGCTCATAAGTTCTCAACTCAGAAACCGGGTAAAAAAACAAGTTCCCTATAGGTATCCACAAGAAATATATGTAAGTGCCTACCTATGTTTATCTTTACACGTACTAACTGTTACTTTCAAGAACATAGCGAAAGTATTAGCTATTAGGTCATACGTGTTCGGCCGCCTCGTCCGTTGTTTACCATCCTCGGCGCAAAAGTTGGGACATTCTGAACTAAGAATCGCCATTAGCAGAATCGGGTTAATTAGCTATAGCTACAGAAGTTCTGGGGTTACGGTCAAGGTTTTCTTTACCTACGAATTTTTTATTTTCTTTAACGCAAAATGACCGTGACTTTGACATTAGTAAGCTCATCTCACAATGTTTCAGAAAGATTGAGATTTGATTGATTTCAGTTGATTTAATTATTTACAATAATAGAAAATAATACAGTAATAATAGAACAGAATACTCTTTATTATGTACACCATACTAATTAGAGATATGAATGAAAGAAGTTTTACAGAGGGCGACACAATGAGCGGTCTTATCGCTAAAAGCGATCTTAATAATAATAATTATGTAATTACTTAGTTAGAGGAAAAATTATAAGAATAATAAATACGTAATGACATTTTAACGACAAATTGTGGTCTGAATTACATGCCTTATAGAAACTTTGCATTGAGCAGTCATGGCGCAGTGGTAACGGCTGCGACTTACGAGAGTCGTTCGTGGGTTCGAACCTAGCCCAAAATATTTAACATTACAGTGTCTACTGTACTGTTAATTATTTCTCTAAATCCGGCGAAGAAAAATATCATTAGGAAACCGACATGTCCTAAAAATTCGAAGATATGTGACATCCACCAACCCGCACTGGGCCCCCTGGTGGATTACGGCCCACTCCCACTCAGAGGAGGCCTGTGTCCCAGCAGTGGGAACAAAGGCTGAATATGCTATGGAAACTTTTGTAGCGGTTACATCGCCACATACAAACTATGCATCAAAGACATGACGTCATACAAATCCTGCATCGCGCAATTAGAATTTACTGCGCGAACGACATATATAACGATCGACTATCCGACATCAACTTTTGGCCAGTTCCCAGCCAGAAACGACACCCGTCTGGTCGGAGGATCCTCCCTTTTCTATACAGGATGAGTGAACTTTACACCCTGTTGCTCATACCTCTAAACTTTATAAAACAAGTCATATTCTTCCATACAACTACCTCCATTATTTTTGCGGTTGGAATCAAGGAGTTTGTCATCAACACATTGGAACACCAAAAATGCTTCAAAAGCATTGCTACAAGAATCGTGCTCCGACATTCTATAGAAGTGTTAGCTACGGTTTTATAAAGCAATGTATTCATTACTATGTACTCACGGCTCTCTATGAACAACATCGAGACTGGACAGAACGGCTATTCTCTTAAAACCCATTCATTCATTTTATTAAGAAACACGTCCGGAACGAATTCTTAGAATTTTTTACTATTAAACGCTGAAAGAGTTCTTGTTTCTTGTAAATAACAGATTTTTTCGCACTTATTAGAGAATACTAGCTGCCCACCCCGGCTTCGCACGGGTAGCAGTAAGTTTTATCTTTTTTTTTTACCTACTCTGCCCTACCTACCTACCTTCACCTATCTTCCTATCTACCTACCCTGCCCTACCTACCTACCCTACCCTGCCCGACCTGCCTATCTACCCTACCTACCTACCTTCCTCTATCTTCTTATCTACCTACCCTGCCCTACCTACCTACCTACCTACATACCTACCTACCTACCTTACACCCTACCTTCACCTACCTATCCTAAGAACCTTCTCCGTACAATAACGAAAAAAGAATCAGTGAAATCGATCCAGCCGTTCACGCGTGTTCAAATAGGGATTCATTTTAGGCCCTAAACTTTAGTGAGTGAGACATAATCTGTGGTGAGACAGAGAAAGCTTATTGTGAGAGAACGACAGGAGACCGGCTTCGTTCTCATCCTTACTCTGTGCTGTTTACGGGATGAGAAGTGACACTGGTAGCCGCCTGACGGGAATAACTGATAGAGTGGTACTGATCAATTATTATCGACCGCCAAGAGTAGAAAATTATTAAAGTACTAATATCGCTATTAAAAAATAGGGGTTGGTGGTAGAAGGGTGAAAATTTAGGGTTGTATGTATTTTTTAATGCCAAAATATAAAAAAATTACAATAAAAAAAATTGTCCAAAAAAAGAAAAAAAAAAACTTGGGGTGGTCCACCCTTATCACTTAGGGGTACGAAAAATAGTTTACATCCTATTCTCATACCTACCTAATATACACAAAAAAATTCATAAAAATCGGTCAAGCCGTTTCGGAGGAGTTTGGCAACAAACACCGTGACACGAGAATTTTATATATTAGATTGTACGTGTACGCATAAACGTATTATAATAGACGGAACAAAACAGAATATTCGCTGCTAAAATGCGTGTCTTGCCAATGGTGTGACGTTAGATACGCCAATTTTGCATCCACCGTCCCTGATTGTGGCGAAATAATAAGTTGAAAATATGCTATATATGTACGACATAATGTAACTGTTATGTGTGCTTATACCTACCTCTTTGTCCACAACTTATTAACTAACTTAAAAAAAGGAGTAGGTTCTGAATTTGTCTGTTATCTTTTTCTGATATAGGGTTCCGTACCTCGTAAGGAAAAAACGGAACCCTTATAGTATAACTTCGTTGTCCGCCTGTCGATCTGTCTGTCGGTCCAATTTCTCAGGAACGCGTGGAGGTATGAAGTTGAAATTAATATCAAATACGTAGGTCTATGGAGCCCTTAGAGCTCTAAAAAACTCATACTTCTAAGTCAATGCAATAAAAAAATACGCCCATTTACCTATATGACTTATTTTGATATTCACAAATAAATCAAAGCCTACAGGGTACTTCCCGCTGACCTAGAATCATTAAATTTGGCAAGAAGCAAGGTCTCACAGCACTAGTAAAGGAAACCGTCCAAAAATCGTAATATTGTAGTTTTAAAACATTAAAAAAAAAACGATTATTAAGTTACATTGACCGTGACGTATATGGGAAAACATGTTTTTCAACTACAAAGTCAAGTTTATTTTTGGGATAAATTCATCCCAACTACGGAACCCTTCTTTGAATGTGGTCCGGTTTTTTGTAATATTCATAATATTCGAACATTATCGTTTGCAGAATATGAGTTCCTCATAAAAATAGTGATAAAGAAATGCTCGTAAGAGTCATCACTATTAACTGAACATAAACCAATGGCAGTTCCATTTGTCAATACCATAAAATTTTATGTAGTAAGGCTGCATTTACTTTGAATCAGGTCACCAGTGACCAGAACCATTAATAGGCTGCAGTTTCTTTTTTCTTTGTCATCATTAATTATTTCTGTTGCTTTCCCTATAATGCTTACCTTTCCCTACGGTCACACTTGAAAAAGTTTCTACTTACAGGTACTACACTCATAGTAAATGCGCGCGTGCTCCGTGGTTTTAGTCAGTAAGAGATGACACACCTCCACCAGCCCCAGGGTGGAACTGTGGAAGATATCTAGTAGGATTTCCGTAGAAGGAAAATAAGAATTTATCATTGCGTACTCAAAGCCTGATCACAACTTTGGAAACAAATCTTTTGGGGTTGCTTGATGGAAATAACAAAAGACAATTGAATGACTTGGCATGAGATACGTCAATAGTTCCAATAGGAAACTCAACCTATGATCCTCTTAGTTCTTTCTTGTTTGTTATGGTGTACGATAAAGTGATTTCTTTCTATTTGTCTATCTCTACTTCTCTAGTATATAATATCTATAAATGAATAGTATTAGACAAAATCGCTTTTCGTGTCTGTCTGTGTAACCGCATTTTTCTTCTAAACTACACAACGCATTTTGAAGCGCTTTTCACCATCATTCATAACATTTAACACATTTGGCATAAATTTCCGAAAAGCTTAAATGTGTATATGGGAAGAAGGCTTTATGTATGTATATACATAAAGCCTTCTTCCCATAAGGGTAGGCAAAAAAAAAGTACAAACCGCCACCTGCTACGATCCTTACTATGCGTTTGCACTGGCGAAACATTCCTAACAAAACATGTTGGGATCTCTATTTTCTGTCAATTTTCCATACAATCTTTGACAGTAACTAGAGATTTCAACATGTTTTGTCGTGATGTTTCGCCAGTGCAAACGCACAGTTACATGCTCCTTTGGCGTCGTTTACGTTCATACATCTGGTCATACACGCACGCCGGTTGCGAGTACTACGTACCTATCCTTTCTGAAGAA
Organism: Conistra vaccinii; assembly: GCA_948150665.1. Lineage (NCBI taxonomy): Eukaryota > Metazoa > Arthropoda > Insecta > Lepidoptera > Noctuidae > Conistra > Conistra vaccinii. Next base: position 8,189,699 of record OX411323.1, on the reverse strand, counting down.
CATCACCAATAAGGTCAATACTTATTGTCCTCCTAAGGCGTCCCCTCCCGGCACATCACAGTCACATCTGCCTTGTAAATACATTTTGTTAGTCGCCTTTCATTCATTCATAAAATGTGTATAACAGCCTCATATTAAACTTAAATATGCTATAGACATCTTGATTATATATATAAAAAACTTTTTTGCAAAAAATTAAACCGACGAAAAAAAACTGAAAAGCGAAAAATAAAAACTTTTTTGCAAAACAAGCGAAAAATAAAAAATTGCTATGTATTTAGTGACAAATGATGACCTTCAAATAACAAATTTTGAGGCGGCGCCAAACAAACATATTATAATTACATAAAGCGTAAAATGTTAGCTTGATAGATCTTCGTTGAATGTGTTTTAGGCACCGCCTCAAAATTTGTTAGCTATTTTTTATTTTTCGCTTGTTTTGCAAAAAAGTTTTTATTTTTCGCTTTTCAGTTTTTTTTCGTGGGTTAAATTTTTTGCAAAAAAGTTTTTTATTTTTAGCTTTTGAGTTACCGGTAACCGCCTGGCCACGGGACATTCGCTACAGCGAAAATTCGCGCGGTGCGAACGGCGAAGCGTCTTGCGACTAAAACAAACGTATAGAATTTCGCCCCGCAAGACGCACCGCCGCGGCGCCGCGCCGCCCCCACAGTCACAGTCATACCCCAGCTAGGTGTAAAGTTCTCATCAGGGGGAATGAAATAAGCCCAAACACGATGTAGCTGCTGTAAACTGGTGAGGAGCTCTCGCGACTGTCTTCTGACTCCATCATCAGATCAACTCCAGGTCTTTATTGTGTAGTTGTGTCATCAGAACTACATATATTATGTGTGCGAAATTACAGTATAATCGGTTCACAGTTGAAAATTCAGTACGTGAAACATCAATCAACCCCAATTTTTTTACACTTAGGGGTGGGTTTCAATTTTTATTTTTTTATGGGACCAATTTCGAGGTATACCCTTCCCAATAAAAAAAAGAATCGTTCAAATCGGACCACTCAGTAAAAAGTTATGCGTGGTCATACATAAAAAAAAAAAAAAAAAATGTACGTGTCGAATTGAGAACCTCCTCCTTTTTTTTTCGTCGGTTAAAAATCGTTAAAAACCGTGCGAAGCAGGGGTTGGTTAGTTACTTTATAAAAGGACTTAAGATGCCTGTGAGGTTATAAGTGCGTGGGATTGCTTTGATCAAAATGATCATGGCGACAGAAGTGGCCGTGTTTGTGCATTCATTATACAGATGTCAGAATAATGATGATGACGGGCACTGCGCTATCGTAAGTCGAATCAACAAATGACTTTGTACCTACCTCCCTAACTTCTATTTCCTGTATCATTTTTCTACAGACACGCAAAATTAAACTGTGTAATCGGTTGCTGTAATTATACTACTTAGCAGACATGTGGGTCGCTACAGAAATATCAATAGTATGTTGTGTGTTGAATTGAAAGAGCATGGCAGTTGAGAGTATGTCATGCTCACTGAAATGTCTCGCTGATGGTGGCGAGTGTGTTGGATCATTCGGTTTCCTACAAAATGGATGAGCACCTACACCGTAAAGGAAATAGCACACATATCAACTCGAAAAGGGATCGTCACCGTATCAACTCGATCCATTCAGTATTCTTTGTATGAAACTCCATATTGCAACGTACACTAATCGGAATCGTAACGTAAACCGCGGCGATACGGTGACGATCCCTTTCCAAGTTGATATGTGGGACATCACTGTTTCATATCAACTATAAATACCGGGAATATGTAATTGATCCAGCATGAACTGCAATAGTCCGCTGTCACCGCGCCTACGAGTAATTTAATACTTACTCCTATACCGCCGTTATTCTTGTCACACTTGAACGATCTATTCAGTTTCTTTTATTTTCTTCAGTTTGAGAACTATGTTCTTCTGCACTCTAGTACATTGTCTCTCACTTTCTCTTTTTAAGATCTTTGAACATTCTATCATGACATTATATAACATCACGCCTATATGCCCCGGAGGGTTAGGCAGAGGTGTACTTATAGAACACCCGCATTTCGCTAGTTATGTTGTTTTTCTTTTTTTTTTTTTTTAACGGTATTCAACCTATTAATTCTATATTCAATTATTCATCGCGACCTTGGCTACAAAGAATTGTGAATAACAATAAACGGCCTATGAAGAATTTGGCATTATCACCACGGTTGAAGACTCGGTTTAGCAGTTTGACTGGCAACTTTAAGGTGGCAGAAAGGATCCTGGCAAACATTTTAATAAAATTGCCGTTTTTTACGGCATCTCCTTGGCTTTACCCGACAGAAGTCAAGCGCAGCATTTTTAGGGTACAGGTAGGTAAGTACAGCTGTGATGTTAATTTAAAACTGTGTCTCGTTGAGCAACCTGTAAAAATAGCTGTTTATGAACAGTTGCGAATATTTAAATTAATTAACATTTAAGTAGATTTCTAGTTATGAAATTGCAATAAACTAGAACCCCAAGTGAGGTCTAGATAGAAACGAGTTTCTCAACTCTTTGTTACTTTGCAAAACCCACGCCCACTCTGACTATAGTCTGTGTGCATCTAAATAAAAAAAACAAATTACAAAAATCTTAAAATTTACTCGCTGACAGACAACACACCGCTTAAAGCTTTGTGCAGACCAGCGCGACGAAGTTTTGTATTGTTCGTGTCGCGTCGCGCGACAAGTCGCGTTGGTCTGCAAAAGCCTTAAACCGCTGGGTCTAGAAGCATGTAGTTTGGCATAAGAGTTACTTTTTTTAAAGAAAGTGAACACTATTTTTGAAAATTCATCCCTTAAAGGGGATAAAAGTTTGTATGGAAGTTCGTCATTTTTGCCGACGAGAAATCCCATCAGGCACACAGCTTGTAATAATAATATAATATAATATTTTTTTTATATTTTTAAATGTTTTTTTATATCTGTTTTTTAAGAAATATTTAAAAATGTAAATAATATGTATTTAAATGGAATAAAAGAAATAATAATATAATAATAATAAAATATTTATTTGTACACTTTCAATAAACATACATAAGTACACAAAGGATTTTAGCAATATTGTACACAAGAGTCACATTAAAAGGCGAACTGATGTCTCCTAAACTAGGCCAAAAGCCTGTGTTTTAGGAGCCAGAGCCAGGTACTGAGTGTCATGCAAGTATTTATAGAATAAATTAAATAAACAAACATGCCTTAAATTAAATACTAAAATAATGTAATAAAAAAACTCCTAAGCCGAATTTTATGGCCGACGACATTGGATGAGAGATCGTGGGATTCCGCTGCGTGAGGGTAGCGCAGGACGGTCGTATGCTTGAAGAAGCCTATCAGATTACCAGTGCTGTGACATTTATTTTTAAAGGTCACTTCATCATACTGAGAAAAGAGCCTTAAGGCCTCGTATGGAACTTTCTGTTTTTTTATATACTTTTGTTTTTATTTCTTTTATGTTTTGTGTCATTATAATTACCTAGTTTGTGATCTTCCTGTACGAGTACCAATAAATACTTTTTCTTTATGTCCAGCAATGGATGTCTTTCAAAATAAAGTTATCAGTTGTAGATTTTTATCAAAGTGGGTGTATTCAAATATTTTATCTATTATATTAGAACATTGGGTGCCAACGTTGGCGTTGGCGACCACGGAGAATAGAAAGAAGTTGGCGACCAACTCATAAATGCAGGGTTGGGTGTCGCAACGGTAACCGCGACCGCTACTGGGAGGTACGAGACATTTGACCTCTTCCTTACTTCACGTTTCATAAACTTGTCTTCATATATTAATTATAGCCTAAGCCTATTACTAAGTCACTCTAACTGATGTGCCGAGGTAACATAGAGATTGGTAAACATTGTAATTGCTTCATCATTTCATACTTAGTAGCCAACTAGTTTGTGATTCGCATCACAAACTATTGATATAACTATTGGTATAGTTCTCTAGTGTGACAGATATCACTGTCTCACTGAGAAACCTGTAGCGGTTACACCGCGACATACGAACTACGCAGTAAAGACATGACGTCACACAATTCCTGCATCGCGCAGTTAGAGTTTACCGAGCGAAAAACATAGATAAGACTATCCGAAATCAACATATGGGCAGTTGCCCGCCAGACATAATACCCGTCTGGCTGGAGGATCCTCCCTTTTCTATGGGGGATGAGTGAACTTTACACCCTGTTCCTCATACCTCTAAATTGGTGACCCCGACGTGATGAACGTCAGTGCAACAACTTCAGCGTGACGTCATCATCATCACTCCCGCAAGCTTTCCTGAGGCAAGTCACACAGCCAGCCAGCACCCACGGCTTTAACGGGTATCCTGACCACCAGCATGCAGCGAACACGCATTCCTGGTCATCACCCTCAACCACAACCCGGCGCTGTACCACATCCGACTCACTGGATGACGACGCACCGCCACCCCGACTCACTGGGGAATTACCGCAGACAGTTCCGACTCACCGTGAACTATGCGGCACCCGGTTCCGACTCACTGGAACCACAGCTGGCACTGTGAAGCATCGCAAAATCCAAGACTCAGCCCACTATCGACCTCCGGTCTCCGAAGGGGAGTGATGTAGCGGTTACACCGCGACATACGAACTACGCAGTAAAGACATGACGTCACACAATTCCTGCATCGCGCAGTTAGAGTTTACCGAGCGAAAAACATAGATAAGACTATCCGAAATCAACATATGGGCAGTTGCCCGCCAGACATAATACCCGTCTGGTTGGAGGATCCTCCCTTTTCTATGGGGGATGAGTGAACTTTACACCCTGTTCCTCATACCTCTAAAAACCTATTGCATTCGATACATAATAGGCATATGACCACTGAAAAGAAAATCCGAATTTTCCTTAGATTTAAAGAGTACAAAAACCAAGTGGAATAACAAATATTTTCTAAAATAAAGGTTAAGAAAAGGTGTAATAAAGACAGTCACATCATTCCTTGAATTATCACTGAATCCTGAAAACTTCAAATACATTATTAAAGTCAGATGTAATCCAATTCCTTGGCACGGCCCACAGGGAGCCATGTCAGGCGCGCCTGTAGTTTGCGAGGAGCTAGAACTGCAGTAATGTTATGCATAAGACGTGCTCGCTCCACAGTAACATCCCTAGCAGCTAGTCAACACATTCAAATCTGTTGTATCACAAAATAACTTTGAATGACGACCGTTAATGAGCTACGCGCGCGGTACAAGACATTCTCCCTTTCACTCTCTCCAAAAACACGAACAAATGAAAGAGATAGTCATACAAACGATGGGTCGCGGTATGGCGTGAAGCCAAAACGTTTTATCGTAGAGCTCTTGACCTAGAGTTACATTTTTATAAATAGTAAAAATATTCACGTGTTGACGGAATAGTTGAACTACAATAACAAACGCTAGAGGAAATTGATAAAACAGATGCTTTTTGACGCGAAAATAGTATGAATGAGGAGGCGGGAAATACGTGTTTATCACTGGCTCTTCAATAAAGTTAATCTCTACATAACAATTTGTTTTTTAATTATTCAGATGTTTATTTTTTTGTTTGGGAATGAAACTTGTTGTGACGTTGTGCAACAAATTAATTTCAGCCAAATAACCAGGTACTACTGAGATCTTTTTGATGAAATACATATAATAATAAATAAAATTAGGACTCTTTTTATGATCTCCAACATTATTGTTCAAAGCTTCCCTTAGTTTTTTTTTGTGTTTGCAGGTTTAGAAACTGCAAAATCTGACGATACGTATACCATTTTCTTCATTAGGCGTGTATACCTAGTTCTATAAGATTATGCGCCATATTAAAACTATGGAAAACAGAAATATTACAAATCCGTGTGAAATTGCACTTCTTCAAACGAGGCTACATCAAGCGATACACAATTTATAAACACACTGGATTGCCAAATTTACGACTAAGCATAAAAACTGCTCACAATTTATGAAATAGCACTCTTTATAGTAGGTAATTCCCATTCAAAAGTTTTGTAAATATAATATCACTACATAGTATAAAACAAAGTCGCTTTCTCTGTCCCTATGTCCCTTTGTATGCTTAAATCTTTGAAACTACGCAACGGATTTTGATGCGGTTTTTTTTAATAGATAGAGTGATTCAAGAGGAAGGTTTTAGTGTATAATTCATTAAGGTTTTGTGTAAATTGGCTGAAATATGACGATTATTGTTGAAGATGTCGGAAAAAAACATGCCGACTGGGAGCTTTACTGGCGTGCGCTGCGTAAGCCGTGAGAGATAAATCAAATTTATGTTTTAGAGTATTGTATACCTTAAAAATTGCAACAAAAAAGTCCGCGATGGCATATGTCTATCTTCTAAGGGTGACCCACAATAACCATTTTTATCTTTCAAAATTGTATAAAATTTTCATTGTTATTTCCGAAGCTATTTTGACCGGTATCTTATTAATCCTTATCCAATTAAATAGGTTATTTAAAATGGGCATTCAATTTCGATTAAAATATGCCTTTACATCACATCATTTAAATGAATAGTTTAAGAGATATCACAGTTTCAAAATTACGCGTAACAAAATAATTATGGTTGACAACGCGGGCGCTGTAGCCTACCACTGCGTCCGCTGAAAGTTAGTCAATGATCTTTTCCTTGGCTATTAGGTATGTATTCCCGGTAGAACATTCCCGTAGGATATTTTGCGACATCCACGCGGGCGAAGCCGCGGGTAAAAGCTAGTAAATAAATATAATATTGTAATCTGTGGAAAATGTAGGTAGTGGGTAGTATATTCGTTAAGCTTATTGTTTAGTTATTTCTGTTTATTTTTAATATAAGTACTATTGTTTGTTTTCCCTTAAAAAAACGAAGCTCCAGGATCAAATTAAATTAGCTAGCGAAACTCTGCAGACGTGATAGTTATCGATATCTAAACACGATAAAATAAAATAAAAAATATTTGATGTTTTTTTATTTAATCAATTACTGCTGGTACCTAGTTACTTGAAGTATGGTATGAGTTGAGAAAATCTTTTTTCTTTTTTTTTTAGATATCGATTTTTCGATACGTCTCGTCTGTGAACTTTACACAAAAAAAAACAGATTTTAATAAAATGATAGTTTAAGTGACTATACTAACTGCAGTCGATGACCCCACAAAAAAACAACAAATACTTTTTTTTTTGTTTTGTCATGTTAAGATATACACATAATTTTATCGAAGTGTATAGAGTGCCGCGAGTTTCTTGTGGCACTCTAGTGTCACTGCCTCGGCCCGGCTAGGGTGCCGTGAGCGTTGCATTGTCACTGTCACTTGTTATTTAGGTTAGGTTAGGTTAGAACTGTGACCACACAACGCACGAGCCGAGCGAGCGTAGCGAGCGGTGCCGCGCTAGCGGCCGGCGAAGTGCCAGGGTCCGTTTAGGCACAAGAAAATGTAATGTTTTGGGAATGTGGTGTTTTACAGCGATTTAACCTCGACAATCAAACAAAATACCAAGTGACGTGACTTAGTGACAGTGACAATGACAATCCAATGCTTGCGGCACTTTAGCCGGGCCGAGGCGGAGTTACTAGGGTGCCTGTAGTGGCACTTTATCCGATAGGGATAGAGTGCAACTGGTGGCACTCTATACACTGCCTAATTTTATTTGACCCTGTTTATATACCTATACTATTTCATCTTAAATATGCAAAGAATGCCCCAAATTGTAAATAAAAGAGATTTTTGACATGACAAAGTTCTCAATTCCGTTACTAAATATACTGCCACTTTTTTCACAATGTGAGTCACCTTGTAGGTATTTACGCATTATTATAATAGTAATTTGTTTAATAATTGTTTTATTTACGCTTCACGGTCAACAGTAGCTTGCATAACCGTTGCAAATGGTAAAGAATGTCTAGAATAGAATAACAGTAATGATTTCGTAGATATTCGTGCTCTTTTGTTTTATTTAGTTTTTTGTGCTAATTCTATGCTTATCTTAATACAGTCTTGGGATAGTGCGTCAGCTGCTTATCTTCTTGTAGTTAAAGTAGACTTATTTATTATTATAAGCCTGTGTTGTCCAACTGTAGGGCTAAGTCCTCCCTTCCCTCTTTCCACTGTTCCCGGTCTACTGCGATTGCGGGCCATTCTTTAAGAAGGAGTCCAGCTCATCCCGCCATCTCTTTCTGGGCCTGCCGCATAATACAGTCGTTTCCTATGCCAGGAGTGGTGATTTTTGGGTATAGCATTTCCGGCATGCGACAGATGTGGCCAGTCCAGTTCCACTTTAGTCCAGCAACTGTGCGACCAGCGTCCGCTATTTGAGTTTTGGAACGAAGTATAAAGTTTCCTGCGGTCTGTGAGTTGACTTATATTAAGGTAAAGCTCGGGTCATCAGAAACGTAGTGCTATCGGATTTTACAGAACTGTTCTTCAATCAGGGTCTTTTCGCTACATGAATTTATGGTTTTTTTTTTTGGTTTGGCGTAAAAAAAGCGGCCACGTGCGATTCTGGTTCGACACGAAGGGTTCCGTACCACCGTACAATATTGAATACATTTTATTTTTATTATTTGTTGTTACAGCGGCCATAGTAATACACACAAGTGTCTAAATATTACGGTTCAAAAGATAAACACCAGTTACAGACGTATGGACAGCGGGGCCTTAGTAATGAAGGCCCGACACCGTTTGGGTGCAGAACCATAAAATGCATAATTATGAACATTGAAACAATTGCTATCATACTTTTCATCAATCAAATAATACACACGACTCGACACTAATACAATCGTCATTTTTTTCCCGCAACACGCACGCAGCAGCCGTAACAGAATCACAAACGACATTTAACGCTCATATAACATCACAAATTATTACGTACGCCTATCAAACCACGAGAACAGAGACAATACAACTGTCTCAACAAATTACAGCCTCGGTAGACACCGTGATCGTAAACTAAGTGACAATATGAACATTGTAAATGTGTGATCTGATATTGGCACGCAACGCTACAGGTGTCATCTGACTGATAATTCCCGAAGACGTTTAGATATGTGCGATATTATTTGCTATTGGGCACGATAATTTGTGTTGTCGAGGTGAATTATTTCTGTATATTATATAATATTCTGAGTATATCTTGGACGTTACTGACATCGGTGAAGGAAAATATCGTGAGGAAACCTAGACTTATCTATACTTCTATAATATATAATATACAGGGTGTCAGGGATCTCGACGCGAAGCCTGTTACCATGGATTCAGTACATGATTCTGAACTTCGTCTGCGTTGAAAATTTCGTCGGTTAGTTAAAAAATAAACAGCTGTTCCATGCATTTTAACCCGTAGGTATTGCACTTTTCTATGAAACAGCAATTTTTTTTTTATAATTTCGTTGAGAAGGAAAATGAATGGTTGAGTATAAGTGATTTTCACGGCATAACAGCTTTAATTAACTTACTTATAAGACTGAACTATTTACGTTTAATTGAACTTGTAAAATGAGTAAAGCTCAAATTTATCAGCGTTTTAAGGTTTTTACATAACAAAAGGCTACTTTGAACTTGACACAATCAAAATAAATCGCAAGCACTAAATAAATATTATATAAAACAGCGTAAAAACGTCGGTTTCTTTGTCAACTATAACATATAAATAGTTCCGTACCCGTGACTGCTCGTGCGTAATAGTTTTCATACACGAGTTGCCCCTTCTATTCACAAGAAGAAGGTCAAACCAAATAATAGGAACAGTCTTGGTGAAGGCCATAAAATGCCACCTGTACTCGTGGAGGCCGTAGAAGGCCACCAAGGGGACATCCCATTGGTGGCCTTTTATGGCCTCTCAGCTAGAAACGTCCAGCTTGAGAAAATATAGTGCCCGTGAGACTAAAAGCTCATCAGACATTTCAATTTTGATCGTAAGTAAGTTTTTTTTTTTGTTGAAACATGGTGTACATGATACCTACATTGCATGCAGGATAATAATGAGATACAGAAAAATCGTGCTAAGGAGCTCGTGGTTAAGTAATAATAGCCGCACGGGTCGATCCATCAGGTTACGCTTGCCGGGGTTGGTCCGTGGATGGGTGACCGTCTTTACATACCAAGACTCCTCCGTGTCACGGAAAGCACGTTAAGCCGTTGGTCCCGGCTGTCATTCGTGGATCTTTGACAGTCTAACGGGTCGTTAGAAGCACGATAGTCTGACAACCAGTCTTACCAAGGGGTATCGTATTACCCAGTTACTGGTTTGTGAAGTTCCGATAGGCAGTTGCTCCATGTTAAACACTGGTATTCAGCTGCACCCGGTTAGACTGGAAGCCGACCCCAAAATAGTTGGGAAAAGGTTAGGCAGATTGATTGAGACAATTCAGTTTTGCGTCTGGGAATTCTGATGCCTGGGATTGTATTAAGAAGTATTAAAATGCCATTATTATTCCACACCGAGAAAGGGATGGTGCTAGCGATCATGTATAGCTCCATCTCTCTTTTGCACTGGAATCATGATGGCTTTAAAACGTCATAATACAGCACCTGGTACAGGACCTATTACAATGCCCATATTATAGGCAGCGGCAGCGCGGTGAGTACTAACATTCTAATCATATATGATGCCATTTGCCATATTATGGTCATCCTTGGCTCACCTTATTATCGTGGCCCACCTTCTAAGGTAAAGCAGGTGTAATTAAAAATATATCCTATCCTATACTATTAAACGATCAATATTTGTATATTTTATTTAAATAACGTTCTCGAAAAAAGCCTAACGATTTTGATGAAAGTTGCTATATAGGGATTTACAGGGCGAAAAATCGATCTAGCTAGGTCTCGTAATCGTAATTTGTTTTCTCCGTATTTTCACCCGAGCACAGCTCGGTCGCCCAAAGTTTAGAACAAGATGGCTACCTTAGAATAATGACATGGCAACATGGAATTAGTAAGTAACTACTATCATGGTAGCATGGAATTTGTAAGTTACTAATACCATAGCAGCATGGAATTAGTAAGTTACTAATACCATAGCAGCATGGAATTAGTAAGTTACTACTACCATGGCAGCATGGAATTAGTATGTACTATACAGGTGACTTCGTGTCTTTTTTGACAATAAATATCTTTAAACCTACTATACATTATATGAAGTATGAACTATCCTATACTATTAAAGGGGATGCGCCAAGGTAACCCGCGAAATTCAAATTTTCTTACGTTTTTTGCAATTTGCAGCTCAGTGTCAGGTTGTATGGTGATTAAAATATGATTCGCGACCGTAACAAATATGGCTTTACAGAATTATAATCATTAGAATTAGCAATACAACTTCTTAAGTTAGCAAAGGTGTCAAATGTCATGATTTCATCAATTAGTCATTTAGTACAGTTACATGAATAGAGTCAACATCATGTATTGATGACTTTTATGATTATAATTAATATAATTGTAATAGTTAATTTAATGTCTTTTAAAGCAGTAAATATTTTAAGATGTTGGTAAAGGTGATCAGAGATATTACATTACATGAATATAAAGTGGGCAGACACTTTAACAAGAATTTATATTTCAAGATTATTGGTAACCAATGTTGTTAACAAATAAATATTATGTGAAATGTTTTTGCCTAGCTTGAACTAACTAACTGATAAGTTCTGTACCTAGCCTTGGGCACGTGTCTTATGTTTACTTATTTTTATGATGTCTATGAAATTCAGTGATTTTTCCAATTGGCAGCAAGTTGAAAGCGACCTCTAAAATGCGCGAGAACTATTAATATGGGGGAGTAGGCCCCCGTATTAATAGTTCTCGCGCATTTGGAGGGTGAAACCAAACCAAACTGTTGGCATAGCTGCCATAGTGTGTAACTTACCCTGTAAGGATAACTACTAACACGGTTCATGTTTGATGCTTCAGAACTAAAAATAATTTTCATTTTTACCTGCGCTTTTTTTAATTCTAAAGCCAAGAATAATATGATATCGATTTATCGTTTACATACGGCTAGAGGTGTGGATAAACGCTACTAAATATAAACACGAGAACACACTTATTTATCATCTTGTTCGTGATTAAGCGGTAAATAAATACTGGGCTATACTGAATGCAGCGCGTTTATAGCGCAACAAATCTCTATAGACTTAGATTATGACTTTGGGTAGGCGCCTGTACAAAATCGCAAAGCAATATTTTTAATAGTCACATCAAATAATATGTAATGTCATGCCATGTCAATAACATGTTATTGACATGCGACAAATTATAATATTCGGTATGTAAAACAAAGCACATTTTTGCAGCTACAAATTCAACTGGACCGGAGTAGACAGCTGAGCTGAAACATATCGAGACCCGCCATTAAACTGAAACGACTAAGGGCCAGTTACTCAAACGAAAATAATGTGACAAATTATCAAGCGAGCGGAAATTGAAAGAAAGAAAGAAAAAGTATTTATTGAGACAAGCACAGGAGATCACAAACTAAACTAAGACACATTAAAACATCAATAAAAAATAATAAAAACAATAAAAATAAAACAAAGTAAAAAAGAAGCAGAGTCCTGTGCGAGGCCAAAAGGCTCCTATCTCAGCACGATGCTGCGACATTTAATACAAATGTCACAGCGCTGGTATTCTGATAGGGCCCGAGCTGCTGGTCTGGTATTCTGATAGGGTGCCGAAATTGTTGTGATTGGGTGAAATTGACAACAGCCAATAGCAGCAGTAAACGTGTGGTTGATTAACTTTGCGTAAATTTTCGCTCAAGAAACCGGCCCTAGGTACAGTTAGTACTCGCTTCTAAACGTTGCATGCGGTGTGACCGACCCTAATCTTGTTCAAATATGACTCTCCCTCTGAATGCCACCGCACGTTTTGTGGGTGTACGATTTTTCAGAATACTCCGTGACCCGTTGTACTGACGTCAGATCAAGATGTTGATCAATATCGTGTAAATTATAAGTCGAGTAATAATTGTATGTTCATGTCCCCAAGTATTATTTATTGTATAAAATAAATAGTAGGTAATTCGTCATTCTCGTGAAGAATGTAGGACTAAATCCACCTACGGTAAGGATCATTCAAAAAAGATTTTAAAGGTGCGATTAAAAACCTCCTTAAACTTCACTATAATCATTAGCAAGATTTTAATTAGGTAGTATTTAGGTGCTTTTCAAACATAACACACAAAAACTAGAACAAAATAAGATGAAAATGAAGTCAGGCAGTAAGTAATAACACAATATTTTACGAGCAGCCCGCGCCGTGATATCAGTTCGTACGGTCCACGGAAAAGAAATAATACGGTAATATAATTTTGATTAGTTCCGATAAAATACTAGTCTATAGGTTTACGAGAAAAGTCAGTAACCGTACGGATTTATATATCTTTTTCGCACTTTTCATTCTGGATGGTAATGCCATCATTTCAGCGCGCCTTTTCAGTGGCGAAGGTTTGACACGACGCGCGACGAATGAAGGTCGCCACTCCTGAATATAGAAAAAAAAGACTGATGCATCGTAATAATGCCAGGGTAACCTATGTGGGTTTAATAATCATCAGGCTTTTCAAATGGATTGAACGCAGTAAGCTGGAAAACAGGGCGAAGCCGGTGGTAATCTAAGAATTGGCATCAAATTAACAATCAGCAGTGGTGGCCCAGTGGTAACGGCCCCGACTTACGAGTTGTAGGTCGTGGGTTCGAACCCAAGCAGGCGCTTTACTTTGTGTAAATAACTTCATCACCACTGCTCTCAAAACGGTGAAGGAATTGTGAGGAAACCGGCATGTCTTAGAACCAAAAATTCGAAGACATGTGACATCTACCAACCGCGCTGGGCCCGCGTGGTAGATTACGGCACACTCCCTCTTACAGAGAGGAGGCCTGTGTCCCAGCAGTGGGAACATCAATAGGCTGATGATGATAACAATCAGCAGTATCCTCTTGATACAATCCAGACATTAACGACACGCACAAGTTTTCATAGGGCGGTCTGTCTATTGATCTATTTCTAGCCCAAACCAAACAGTCAGCTTATGAAACATTCCGTTATACAAACATTCCAGTTCGCTATTGAATATAAACACTTATCAAGTATGTTGTATACACGTACATAATACAATTAGTTTCGCCAAAAGAATAAATAAGGCTGCAGTTAAACGGCGCGAAAACATTTACCCTCTAGTACATTCATACATACATTCTAGGCAAAAGTGAACTACATTTACTATGCAACAACACTTCTTTATTCAAATAATCAAATTCCTCTAATTCGAGGGATTTGATTATAGTCACCAATTAGGTAGAGTCAATTTTGCAGCGCGGCCCGCGAACTCGTGGACGCGGATTACGCGCAGCGAACACGCGGTTTGCGCTTTATCTAGGCGCTAGAAATCCGAGTCAAATAAACGCGCCCTAATAATTCACGCTTATAAGCGAAGAGAATTCAAAACAAATTAAAATCTGATGAAAAGCAATATCACAAATAATATCGATTTGATTTATTTATTAAAGCAGTTGTAATAATGTTCACACGTGCACTGCTCTGGCGCATCTAAGGAAGCGGAAAATGCGAGCGCGTTACATCCTCGTTTTGTACGTTCATTGTTACGTCACTATGCGCCTCATTGAATTAAATTAGGTAATACCGTACACTTACTTCAGTATGTAAAAAGGCTCGTATATTGTTTGTAAAAGCGTCGTGACTGGTATTATTTTTTCTAACTTACGGTATGTAAAAGATTACTGTTGTACCTACCTATACCTACTCAGTAATGATACGGGCTACCCGTGTAAAAAATAATAAATAGATCTAAATAATACATTATTTCCAGTGTTGGAACATGCTATTATTAATATGAAAATCATTAAATACAAATAATAACATGTAAACAATGTTAAGGTGAGTTTATAAATATTTTAAAGGTCGGTTTCTATATATTTAATTTATAATTAGCCTTTCACCTGAACTTGAAGTCGAATAACTCAAGTTCAAAACAAATGATGACGGTTGAAAAAATAATAAGCATTTGTACAATCCGAACATATATCTGAAAGACACGCGACCCAATAAAATTGTCAAATTAAAAATAATATTTATAATGCTGATGCAATTTCTAATAAAGTGTCATTTTGTCATATTATATGTTTCTCGCCTAACGAGACAGAAAGTGAAAACAAAGGAATGATAGGCAGTCTAGAAAATGTACCCGATAATATACTATGTACCTACGCGAATAAAACTGTTTTATTGTAAACGAAATATATTGTTTTATTAGATTGTGAAACATGCGATAACTTTTACTTCGCAAACATTAACTATGTATTTCAAAAGACCAAATACGTATAGTTCAGACAGCACTTAGATACAAGTCAATGTCGAAAGATGTCTAAATATCTGCAAAACAATAAAATTAGCATGAACGAAATCACGACATTATGCAGATTCAATATCTGTGTGTTTACGGCTCACAGTTTATCAATATGACAGAATGCATCTTGTTTAGAGTGCAATATCATAAATATTGAGTATTCATTCGGAGTTTTAGTGCCTATAAATAATGCTGCAATCATAGAATAAAATGTTATTAAGCAACGTGAACACTAAACATTAACTTTATTTCAATAGACTTTTGAATTAATGTGTGATCGTATTAGCATAAAACCCAATAGTAGGTATCAGCCATTGATCAGCTGTCAAAATGTTAAAGTCGTAATCTATTTTTGCGCGAAAATGCCAAGAAGAAGTAATATTTTATTCACTTATGAATAGTAGGACCAAGACAAATTAACGGGTTCCCTAATTGAAATGACGTAAGATCGAATAATACTTGCTCGAAAACGTTAACTCGATAGTACTTGAAATCGATAAATTATGAGCGCGACAGTTCACTACCTCGATGCATCAAAATCTCGAATCATCGGCAGCGCGAAGGCCAATGGGCCTTCGCGCTGCCGATGTTCGAGAAATGATGTTTCAAGATAATGATCTTGATACATCATTTCTCGAACAACCATCTAATCCATTTACAGAATAGTTTTAAGGATTTTTATTTGAGTATACAATGTTCAATATAATGAAACAATATATTATGCGTAGAAATATAACTAAACAACAAAATCATGAAACATAATGATGGTAATAAAATAAAATTACAAATACCTAGTTATTTTACCAAATATGTAGGAAGTATTTAAATTTATCTATGTACGAAATATGGAATAAATGTCTGTAGGTAAGTATTAAATAAAAAACATCTATAGTTTTGTTTAATTTGCAATACCTCTAAAAAAATCGACTAAGCCCTTTACTGTCACATAACCTGACGGAAAGATAGCATTCTTCAGTTTTCCGAGTAAGAAACCCATATACCAAGGGCACGATTCTTTGAAAATCAGCCTCGCCGAATGCAAGGAATAGACATAAATCAATGACTATCCAAGCTTTTTCATCCAAATGACTACTGTTTATATTTAGGTGGTTACGAGAACACCCTATATCCCAGAGGTCACACTCCCGAGTCACAAAAATACTGTAATTTTTACATACATAATCAGCCTATTAATGTTCCCACTGCTGGGACACAGGCGTCCTCGTAACACAATATAAATTAAAACCATAACAACGTTATGCTGTCAAGCCTTCCGTAAAAAACATTGTTTCCACAGCATTTAGCGTTGAATCCGTTATTTGCTTTCAAAGCATCAAAGATGGCCGCTGCACATTGTGACAGTTCCATAACCCGTTCATTTGAATACAGCCATGGAAAGTCGTAGTTTCATAGCGCACTCATACGTATAATTGTTGACTTTCCATAATGCGTGGGCAATTTGTGGGCACCGATTTTATGTCGATGGCCCGAGATGTATTACCGGCTGTTTCACAATTACATCCTATCTGCTGTTATTAAATCGCTACATTTGAATGATTCTGTATTGCCATTCGTTCTGCTTTATTGTCATTCGTTCTTGTTTTACTATCCATCAGTTTGTACGTCATTTTGTTGTTGGTACTTTGAATTATGTTTGAATTCAGTGAACATTTAATGCGAAGTTCTAGAAATGTCATATTTGAAATATACCTCCGTCGTTAGTGACACTAATTGGCTCTCATAGATCACCCGTATCATCTAACAGGCATTTGCTTGTTAAGTTATTTCAGAATTCCTTTATTTTGAATACATATTTTTTCTCGGTATTCTTATTAATCAATTTGCTGGTACCAATATTGGTAACTTTTATCATAGGTGAACGTACGTGGTCTGTGGGTAGAACTCCTACGTTCATTCCTGACTGACGCAAACTGAAGATCACATGCCATGTTCCCATATGTATCTTTGACATTTCCAGCCGTCAGTTTTTTACTTCTGGGAACAAAATTATGACTCAAATAAAAATACGTCTCTAAGGACCAATAAATAAAAATATGTATCCACGTCGTTTATTAAAATAGTTTGTTCATTTGTATAATTAGTAAGCAAACTATTAAATAGCCCTCAGCAAATAGTTCGCATGTCAAAATATACAGATTACATTATGTGTTTTTGCTACTAAAGCTATTTTAGCATAATTTATTGGCATCACGTGGCTTCAGTTTCGGAAAGACGTAAGCTGTTTAACGGCTAAAATAACATCGGTAATGAGCTTATTGAAGACTAAAATAATATACATAAGTACCTATGAGATGTCTCAACTCTTCGCCTTAGAACACGCATGTATTTATGAGTGTTCAGTTTTTGGCCACATGCGGAATAAATGATATATTTCAGGAATCCTCGATTAGATTAGGACCAGAGTCCTTGATGAGTTTTTAATTATGAGCTCCTTCCTAATACGAAGAGTTGAATTCGAAAGTATGTTAAAACATTTTGTATAAAAAATAAAAACACGAGTGACTTAGAAAAGGTTAAAAAAAAAACGTTCCGAATTTGATACAGCTCTCATTTGGAATAATTATGTACCTACTTGTTGTAAATAGCCAGCATTTGATAAATAAATTACTTAATAAATATGTACAGTCTGCAACCAATTTGCTCAAACTTGACCTCTAAAGCTTGAAGACGATCAAGTGAACGACTGTGACAGTTCACAACGAGGCCGAGACTCCTCCCTTGTGGAACAATCACCGCGGTCTCTCACGGCATGACCCTAACTGTATCACTTACGATCAATTTATTGCTATCGAACTAACTTTGTGAGATCGAGACGAACTTTGACATGGTAGCATAATATTCTTGTACTAGGGTTGGAAAACATTATTTTTAAACTACTTACTTATATAGTAGTATTTATAATTAACTATTACATTTATTGTCAAAATTATTGTCTCACGTTGAATGGCGATGTATTTTATTTTATTAACTCCTAGTGTTAAGTTCATAAGGCAACTTTGAATAACTACGTTGAAGACAGTCAAATTGTTATCGTATTAACATTTACTTACATTATAATAAGTACCTATACAACAACACGCAAAAGTAGTTTTTCAGGTCGAAAAATATCTAAGTAGGGGAGACCGGGGCTACAATTAACAAAGGTAAGTATTAACAAGTGATTTTCTCCAAAACTATAAACACTACACCTACAGCGCGTGCTTCAATATGCCGACCAGATCCCGCCGCATGGCTCGGGGTTGGTCAGCTGCGGTCTGCACAGCATCCGAATGTGTTATATACCGGACGACATTTTCACACACGTAACGAACTTTTTTAACTTTTAAATTTTTTGATTTATTATCGAAATATAAGGTGTAATGATTATGTTTTTTGTTTTCCTAGAAGCATATTTCATACTTAATAATCTTACATTGCTGTATTGGCGTAATTATTAACCAGTATTTTGTTATGTAATTTAATACTAAAAATGTACCTTTGGGGTTATAATTAACAAATCGGCGGGGTCAGTATTAACGTGTTAATACCTACCCCAGATGTGGTGAGAACACAAATATCTTATGAATCGGTAGCTGGATCATCAGACATGCAGAAATATGCTAGTGATTTCTTGGTCCAAAACCTTAAGACCTCTGCTAAAAGCTCTACCACGAGCTCAGTAAAAACGTATAAACGCGCTAAAAATGTAGTATCTATATGTATTTTACTGTGTGTACATAAATAATAAAATACATCAATCAATATTTTTGTATTTTTTAGGGCGTCAACTGTAATAAAGATACATCGTGCTGACTGGATTCAATATACCTATCTCTTGTAATGACTGGGCCTAAACTAGGTCTATCAAAGGCGACATCACATCATTCACTTGCCTGAATTGTATTTGATATGTATTATAAATTAATAAGAAAATGTGTTCCATACAATTCTGTATTCATTTCACTTTTATTAATACCAAAAAATATTGTCATACATATATTTGTTTTCTTCTGTTAATACTTACCTCAGAGCTGTTAATTCTAGCCCCGAACATGAGGTAAGAATTAACAACTGACTTTTTGGAGAAAAAGCGTTCTATATAAAGATAAAGATAAAGATATTTTATTTTGCAAATATGGGTACATACATGGTGATATAGGGAATAGGTATAGGGAATAGGGATATCAGACATCATTTCATTTATGTTTGATTTATGTTAATAACATGATACCTGAATAATTAAAGCATCATTTCATAAAAAAATCAAGTCTAAATATTGAATCATTTCGAAGATACAACTAAAAGTATTTTTTTTGTTAATTGTGGCCCCGGTCTCCCCTACTTACAAAAATTTTGGTAAGTGACATCACTCTCAACATAATTTGTACTGTCCTTGGATGTTAAAGACTTTCAGAAGAAGTCAGTTATACAATTATATCTGAGAAAAGCCAATACTCAGAACTTTTACTTCACTCATCTTACTCACCTACAGCAAAAATGTACAGCTGAGCCCAAATTCCTGGAAAGAAAGGAAACAGCATATTAATAAAACATACACATACACACCTACTTGAGTTTTACAATAAGTTCCTTCTTTTACAAAAAGAGCGAGCCTATCACCATTTTCCGGATATAATCTCAACCGCGAAATTGGGACTGAAAATTTTCCAAAAGGAAATCTTGTCTCCCTTTGTTCAACTAGGAAATCCAGGACCTCACATTTCGCAAGGAAACTTGCTTTAGATGACGTCACAACATGAAATGTCTGGCAAAGAACTTTGGCTAGAACACGTGTGCATTTGTAACGTTATATTTGTAACCTATTAACTAAACTCATATATTCCAACAACTCTATTTTACTCTCGAAGTTCGCACCTGTTGACATTTAACGCGACAAATGTGCCATAAATTCATTAAAAACAATGCATTTGTCATCCTATACTTACAATCTTATTTGCTCTAGTAGCAATAGGTGATCTCAATAAAGATAATATTAGTTCTAGGTGATTTTATTCTGTTCAAATAGGATTGAGGAAATGAAAAAAGAATTACAGGTTTTCCTTCGTTCTAAACCTTTGTGAATGCAATTTACGGTGAAAGATCAGGTGACACACAGTCTTGTATACTTTCTACTTATACATGTGTGAATCTAAATATAGCACAGTAATTTAGACTGTAAGGGTGGAAGGCGAGCCCTTCCTGTACATAATTTAGAGCAGAAACTCACAATGCCTGTTTATATACCCAGTCTAAAATAAAAGACAAACTCATTGGACTATCTTTACGGTAGGTAATCTCAAATATTGAGTCACATTCTCTATTTGAAAAGACACCACGATTGTGTAAATGTCATTGACGTCACAACACATTAAAAAACGAAACGTCTAATAGCTTCAGCAAATATTGAGGGCCAGCACTAAAACTGACTATACATTTCAGCGAAATGTCAATAAGTCGGGCCATCAACCGCCATTAAGGAGAGGCTCGGGAACCGAATCGGTCATTAGTGGGAAAAACATTTCAAAATCAAACACCAACTTGTTCCACTGACAGTGCTGGAAACTTCCTCCTAATTGCTACACTCCTTTGAGATACTTAAGTGCTCCTCGAAATAAAATATGCAAGGAAATGTAAATACTAACGAAATATACAGACCATTTCGATCTAAATGGACCGCTAACATAAGCATAATCAGCATATAATGTTCCCACTGCTGGGACACAGTCCTCCTCTCTGTGAGAAGACGTGGACCATAATCCACCAGCCTGGTCCCGCATGGTGGATTATGGCCCACTGTGGATTGGCGAATGTCACATATCTTCGAATTTACTTGCCGGTTTCCTCACGATATTTTTCTTCACCGCTTTGAGAGCAGTAATAATGAAAAAATAAAGTGCCTGCATGGGTTCGAACCTACAACCTACAACTCGTAAGTCGCGGCCGTTACCACTGGGCCATCACTGCTCTTCGCTAATTAGTCAGAGGTTAATGAAAAAACAAAAGCAATAAACGCAGTGTTTTGTTTTTGCTATCTGTTAACATGATCTCTTTATTGCGGAACAAAATAATTTTTAATTAAAATGTAATTGAAAGACTATGATTACACTGCAGCAATTAGCAGTAATTTATGCATAATTATTAACAAGGTGTACTCAATTAATGACAAGGAATTTTATACCTTTTTAAAGTATTTCACATTTTTAAACAGACCTTGTTCGGAATACCATGAATGAAGGAAAGCCAAAGAATTTAGATCGAATGCCAACGCAAACTGACCTTTATTAACTTAAGGTCAGTAATGCATTATTCCCTTGAATGTTACATCAAGGGTACTTAAATAAAAATAACAGAAATTACACCTTAAAATTGAAACCTGTTACTGAAATGAGTACTGAGAAAGTCTGACAGTGGCACCGGTGACTGAAAAGTTTTGTGAACATCGGTTGTCATGGTATGGGCATGTGGTGCGGAGGAATTAGGAAAATGTCGTGAGGAAAGTTTAGAGTATGAATGTCAATGGCTATAAGAGCAGGGGAAGACCAAAGAAACGATGGATGGACTGTGTGAAAAATGATATGGCTAGAAAGGGGTGACTACCGAGATGACGACTAATTGTGAAGTATGGAAGAAAAAGATATGTTGTACAAACCCCAAATAAATTGGGATAAGGGCAGAGAATGATGATCTTAAATGAACCCATATTTATATAACTTTAGGATAAAGTTCAAATATCACAAGAATATGTATACGCTGGAAGAGATTCCTTTAGAATTAACCATTGCCTTAGTACGAATATTTTTGTTCCTTCTTTCTTGTCTATATGTGTGTGCATAAATTGTTAAATAAAAAATAAATGCATACCTAGAAGTGGATTGAAATGAAATGAAATTGTTTATTCTGTAAATAGGATAGTATCGGAATCACTTTTAAACGTCAAATAAAAAAATAAAAATAATAAGCTTGATGAGGAGTAAGAAGGCAAACCCACAAATGTGCAATGTATTAGATTCCGATCGGTGATGGATTTCTAGATAATAATATCAAGAAAAGAAACCTATAATAACGAAGTCAACGACCATTCGGAATTCCATTTTCAGTTCTAGCTTTATGTATATTTATATTGACAGATGACATTAGTGACATGTCTACCTCACTACTTGTGTGATTCAGATAGTGTTTACATATATCTATTAAATAGATTCACTACACTACCTAATCTGGATTTTTAGTAAGATCTTAGTACCAATTTGCACATACTTGCTAGCCACATTGCAACAATGAGGTAAGTTCTAAAGACAAATAAGTGCTGCAATAATAAGTAACTCCTACTTACTATCTAAACAGAACTAAAATTGCAATCTAGTACAAATATATCATATGGCCCTAGTGTTAAGTAATGCAATATTACCGGTTCTGTGCCCGACTGCTGGCTAGCTTGCAAGGTCGGAGACGGGTTTAACTTGCTACGTCAGAAAAACTTCGTAATAATATAGAAATTATGCATAAATTAACATCTGATATCTATTCGCGGATTAACTGTGTCTTTTAAAAAGAGGACAGGTTTTAAGAAAAAAATATAACAAAGCATTACAGACATACTTCAGAATTTTCAAGAAACTTTATGACTCTGAGGACCTAAGTATATTCCTTTTTCTAGATTTAGAAGTATTTGACTTATGACTGCAATATTTGTATCTACAACATGCTCGACTCCTTTCAAAGCTAGTGTTATTTGATAAAACATGCTAATATTGAAGTTAAAGATAAGTTGATTCTTAGAAAGGTTATTCCTGAGTCCTGACTGACTTCATAACATTGTCATGTTATAATTATTTGAACACATAGCAAAGTAATGTGACATTTTGACACAATAATCTGTCAGTTGACAAACACTGTAATGTAACTATTATAAATAAGCATCTAACAAACACGTTCTAACACTATATTTTCTCAAACATACACTCATTTTCACACCGTAACGAAATCTCGGTAAAATCTTTACGATAAGGAGTTCCACGAATATTTGAACCTGAAATACTAACCTAAATAACAACACTAAACAAAACTGGAAGAACTTCATCACTACACACACAGACACACTATCACATTAGCACATGGGTTATTGTACAGATTATAAACGTTTAAAAAATCAAGGGCAGTTTGCAAATACGGTTTCAGCGGGAATATCAGTGTTTGAATCTTCGAAACCACGCGAGCGACTAGGCGAATAAAAAATCAAAAAAGGGCGGTGAAAACCGATCCGCGACTGAGCGTGAGTGGAGTGTTTTGAGCGAATCCGTGAGCAGAGAAAGATCGTGCGCCCACGCATGGCGCGCGGCTATTACGAGATGCCGATTGTCGCCGGCCCTGGGGCAAGGTTGCCTGGAACACCGGCTGTCAAATCTAATGTTTCTAGTAAATCCCAATCTGTTACTTTCGATGTGACCTACATAGTTCCGTGATTCATGACGTGATTGTGTTTACCAGCTTGTTCTAAAATCCAATACTTTATTGCTTTATGGATTTACAATTTAGTTTACATTCTACGTATTTGTTTACAACAAACATTTATTTACACATTATACAGTGTTAAATGTTACCATCGTATCTGCCAAAAATGTAGACTCCACAAATGGGAAAGCCGTTGATGGAAAACATGAAGGATAGGTACAGGACTTGATGGCAGGACTATAATTCACATCACGGGTGAAGAAAGGCGTTTTTAATAGACACCCTCCAAGAGTAGGACAAGAAAGAGAAAAAAATAGAGATCGTTTTGTATCACCTAACTCAGTCTATCGCAGTGCACTGCAAAGTGAAAACAATCACGTCCTAAAAAAATGTAGCTGGGGTGAACTGGTATCAAAATGTGGAGATCTCTAGTGTTGTGGGGTAAATAAGGAGAGGCTTAATTATTGGGTAATTAGGCCTCTCCTTATTTACCCCACAACACTGTTCCATTGCCTACTTGGCCTAATTATTGGGTACAACAATTTTAGAAGTTCAGAGATAAACATATACAAATAAATAAATAAAATGTAACAAACATAAACTCGCGCCAGAACGCCGTCTGCTACGATCCTTACATACTCCTTTTGCTTCGTTTATGATCAAATGATCATACATCATCATGATACAAGCACGCCGCGCCGGTTGCGAGTACTATGCACCACCTGACATTTCTGAAGACCTTCACCAATAAAGTGACTATAATATGTCCTTCCGGGGCGTCCTCTCCCGGCGTGTCCATTCAGTCACCTTTCATTCATCCTCTCAATATGACCAAACCATCTAAGCATACTCTTTTCAATTCTCTTTCCTTTACAAAAATGATAAAAGTCCAGAGATAAATTGACTATCTTTCAGTTCTCATACATTTCTGAAGGCAAAAAGAGACCGAATTAATACTGTTGATTGGCGTCACCCTTTGACTTTATGTCCTTTAGTTTGGTGATCGCTCTAATTGCTTTTCGCTGTACAAAACTGATACATTCAATAATATAGAGGTGGAGGGGCTTACAGCTTACAGTAAGTCGCTAATATCCACCTACCTATGATCGCCTGGTGACGCAATGTAATGTGGCGTAATACTACTGAAATCTATCGTTGCATTATACATATGTAGTTTCAAAAGTTAAATGATCACTATGGTCAATAAGATATAATAAAGTATGAAGAAAAAAATGTATACATGTATTTGTAAAGACCAACACCGGTAATCTAAGTCCATTTGAAAGAACTTCCTCGACTCATACTCGACTCAGGACGTCGTGACAACAGAATAGGATAGGTGTTATTATTGGATGCCTTTAAACTAAATACTGTTGAAATAACTAAGTACTGTGTTTGATACGACTCTATTTATTAAGGCTGTTTGTGTATACAAAATATTGTAAAGCACTTTAAAAGAGTAACGGTGGAGTTTCTTGCCATTCTTCTTCCAAAAGGTATAAATTTTCGTACGGAGAAGAATGGCAAGAAACTCCACCGTTACTCTTTTAAAGTGCTTATACCTTTTGGAAGGGGAAGCCCCCCCCTTCCAAAAGGTATAAGTTTAACTAGAATCAATTTTTTATCCTAAAATTGTCATGACAGTTAGTGGAGTAGGCCTACAGGGGAAACCACGGTAAAAAAAAACGCGCCGAGTACACTACATCACAGGTGGCGTGGAAATGTGTGCATATCACGTATAATGTGACTCTTAGAATCGCGATATCTCAGGAATGGTAACTCTTAGGAATTTTAAGATCATATATAACTTTGGTTTAAGGTTTTTCTTTGATAAAACTTACCGTTTTCGAGAAAAAATCAAAAAACCTCAAATTTTGACGTTTGACCCCGAATATCTTTTGTAGCACACAATAGGATCGATGGGGATTTTTAAAACTTTATTTGTAATGGTAAACCCCAGCTCTTCACCAATATTTGGCTCTCCGGGAATTTTTGTTATTTGAAATGTGTATATTGACCGGACTAATCACGATATTGAAGAAATTGAAATGTTAGACCAAGGCACGTACAATTTGTTTTACAATGACTCTACAACATATTATACAAAAACAAACCTTCAAGCAAAATTATAAATTTGGCAAAATAATGAGTGTGCGTGCGTGGCAAACACCTGAAAACCATAAAGCATCAAAATTGCCACTTGCGTGTTCCAATAAATTTAATGAAAATAAAACTATGAATATTCATTAATTCAAATTACGTTTATATTTAAAACTTATAATTACTTAGGTAAGTATAAACAGGTACGTAATACAATAACTTAGATATTTTATTGATACTAATACACGAGTAGAACAATAACTTGTTATACTTAATCACTTAGTTATTTACTCAAACAAATACGGTAATGTCACACCTTTTACCACAATTGTACTATTACAAGCTGTGCAAACAATTTCATTTAAATACATCGCGGGTTGTCTTTCAAAATAATTTATAATACATATACCTTCCTACCTATTTAATCCTTTTATTAATGAAAGACGTATTATATACAGAGTATACAATATGGAGACTACCATACAACAAAAAATTAAAATACTGGCACTACGAGTATTTTGGAACTGTCAAATAAATCCTAGCTTCGAAATAATAAATGAGTTTTTCAATATATCTTTCAATATGTCTATAAATTCCGTTTATCCAACTAAGCCTTGGGTGTATTTTCGGGCATACATTTCAGAATATCCACCTTAGAGTGGATTTTTGGGGCGGATAAACGGAATAGCCCGAGCCGACTATGGATTTTGCCGAGCTAAAATGACTAAACTGAATATATTCAATTGAATTTTTGTATACAGAATGGGAACGTCATTATGGACACGCCGTTTAATTTTGTGTTGTAATGTCGTCTCCACCTTGTATATACTATCAAAATGCATTAGATGCGATGCGACGTCTGCATAAAAAGGAGTTTTATCAAAATGTTGCTGTTATTTTAATTGTGGTGTCTTACAGTCGCGGTATTCTGACCGTTCTGTGTCTGTTTATATAGCCATTGACTAAAATGACTACAGCCAATCTTCTTCAATAATAGTTTGTTGCATTTATATAAATATTCCAGAGCGAGCAGTCACACATATACTATATATAACTATATATAAATCGGTCCAAAAGCATTGACTTCGCATATAAAATTATAAAACATTATTGCTGAACGGCAATAGAAATTTTGCAAGTGTACATCATAAAGTTGGATCGTAAACGAACTATTTCTGATTAGGTTGTACGCTATTCAATAGTTTCAGAAAACTAAAATAAAATGTAAACGCATTCCCTCAAGGTTCCTTTGAAGGCTCAGATTCATTCCGCATTTTTTCAACAAAAAATAGACTGTTAAAATCGGATGCTTTTTGACCTTACCTTCTAATCAAGATAATGTTAATTCAAGGAAAATCTTCGCATTTCAATTAAATAGGAAACCATTTCGTCATAATTCCCACGTTGCCGCGTAGGTAATTAATATAGGTAAGGTGTCGACTGGACGTGTCATATAGACAGTTAGTAGTAGGTAGTTGTGTTGAGTAATGTAAATTATTTGCATACTATTGTATAGAATCAAGTTTTTTTCTAACTGAACAGACAGCTGTGCTGCTGGGGAGTTTGTTGCGCCACTTCTTCTCTCCAGCAAAAGCACTAGGAAGTGGTGAAGGGCGGGCGTTTTTGGGGGACTGTCTTATATAATTTTGACGTTCGAAAAGTGCTGATTCTCAGCCTAGTTTGAATAAATGACTTTTGAATTTGAATTTGAATTTGAAGACGTTTTCTGACAAAACTTTACAACTACAAAGTTATTTGAATGCTGCAGTATAAATTAAACATCATGTATTTGCGCTCGTTCGAGATCGTGGCTAAGTAATAACAGCCGCACGGGTCGATCCATTACGTTAAGCTACGCTTGTAGGGGTTGGTCAGTGGATGGGTGACCATCTTAACATACCGAGACTCCTCCGTGCCTCGGAAAGCACGTTAAGCAGAGGTGTACCAATTAAAAGTACACCCACATTTCGCCAGTTAATTTTAGGTCCCATATGTAACAGGGTTACAGGGGGTGAGCCTATTGCCATCAACCGGGCACAAATCCAGTCTCCGGGCTGCTACTGAGAATTTCCAGATGGAAAAACCCAATAACACTGTTCCCGACCCTGGAATCAAACCCAGGAATAGAGCTCAGACCACCGACCACTAGACCACGGAGGCAGTATAAATTATTCTATTTAATTTTAATCAAATTGCAGCATTTATCGTGGTATCTCTTCAGACTGACAGTTCTAGAAGAAACCACTCTTGATTTCTAATCTCCACAGTTTTAGCACTAATGATGTAGGTACGGGTAACATGGAATCTAGATCTTGTCTGCATTCACTTTCGTGATGTGCGTCCCATATTTATTTCATTTGTGTTCTTAGCTGTTGCTGCATTCTTATAATAAGCATAACATCACGGCTGCTTTTCTCGAAGGACTAGGCAGAGGTGTTAAGTTCAACAACATTTTACCTGTTATGTTTATGCGCCATGTATTATGGTGGCAAACCTATTGCTATGCGTATTCAGCATATTTCAATTATTTTTAATTTTTACGTGTAATATTTTTTTTTAAACGTGGTTTTTTATGGATCATTTGGTCTGCAATAAGGGTTTTTATTTATTTATTATTTAAGTTTTTATTTATTAATTATTTGTTATTTATTTTTATATTATATATGTATTATTATTGATTATAATCAGCCTATAATGTTCCCACAGCTGGGACACAGGCCTCCTCTATAAGAGAAGAAGTAGGCCATAATTCACCACGCGGGCCAAGTTCGAAATTTTTGGCTCTAGAACATGCCAGTTTCCTCACGATGTTTTCCTTCACCGTTTTGAGAGCAGTGGTAATGAAACATTTTACACAAAGTAAAGCACCTGCCTGGGTTCGAACCTGGTGGTAAGTCGCGGCCGTTTCCACTAGGCCACCACTGCTACCTATTGCTATATTGGTCTTTATTCCTATAGTATCTCGTCATCTCGCATGCAGTTATTATTTACCATTGATTATTTAGATATAATAAAAGTATGCACCAACCACTCTATGATTAAAAACGACTGCATGGTGTGTAATACCGAGCACGTGTATGTTTGCTGCCATGTGAATATGTAAGATTTATTTTATCGCCTACAGCCAAAACGATAAAACTTAAAGCAATCAGTTTGATCTGCGCTTCACTTTAGACATTCAATACCTAAACAAGCCGAACTAATGATATCGTCTGTATTTGCATGAACATAATGGATTTACGTAAAGGCTATGTTTATGTTAAATAGATTTTGAGTTGTTAAGGGGTCAAAAGTAGCTCCAAATGGTTCGTGTAATATTACACACTGCTGCTGCGTCGCCAGTACTTGGCTTGACACGCGGCCGCGTACGGCATTTAATACAAACTTTCAAGGCCTTGTTTTTCGAAATGACTGAACCGATTTTAATGAAAGTTCATATGCATATGCAGGATACAAAGGTCTAAAAACTTAGTTAGAAAATTTTCGAAAAATACATCCAAATTAGACCGATTTTAAATTTTCCATAGAAACAGAGATTTCCAGTTATCTGCTTTTAAATAACAGATTTTGAAAGTACTGTACGACGTATACCCTCTTAAATATTTTTTCTCACTAGCCTGCATTCCCATTTATTTGACACTAGCGACCCGCCCCTGCTTTGCACGGTTTTTACGACATGACAAGAGATCAAGATTTCTGTATAACATCTAGATGCGGCCTGTGGTTTCACCCGCATTAGTCTCGATCCCGTGGGAATATCGGGATAAAAAGTATCCTATGGCCTAACCCAGGTCATGGCCTACCCATGTGCCAAATTTCAAACAAATCCGTTCAGCCGTTTTAGCGTGAAAGCGTAACAAACAAACTCACTTTCGCATTTATTATATTAGTTAGGATTTTGTTAATAATGTTTTATACACATAAGCCTTTAGGAATAAATTCTCGAAATGATGGTGAAAACCGCATCAAAACCCGTTGCGTAGTTAAGAACAACAACGCGGTTACACAGACAGACACGAAAACCGATTTTAATTTATAATATATCAATCAATCAATCTTCCTAGCCTTTTACCAACTATCTTGGGGTCGGGTTCCAGTTAACCGGATGCAGCTGAATACCAGTATTTTACATGAAGCGACTGCCTTTCTGACCTCCACAACCCAGTAACTGGGTAATACGATACCCCTTGGTAAGACTGGTGTCAGACTTTCGGGCTTCTGACGACTAGTAACGACTGTCAAGGATCCACGAATGACAGCCGGGACCAACGGCTTAATGTGCTTTCCGTGGCACGGAGGAGTCTCGGTATGTGAAGATGGTCACCCATCCACTGACCAACCCCGGCAAGCGTAGCTTAACCTGATGGATCGACCCGTGCGGCTTGTTATTACTTAGCCACGAGCTCAGCTCCTCATAATAAAATTATAATATGATAAATGAATGATTAATTATCATCTTTTTAATGTATAATAATTATGTAAAGAGGATTATTTTTGTTTTACTTACGCTCACATGGTGCTGTTATAAGTAAAAACATAATCTTCTTTTCAGTAAGGTAAATAACCAACATTTATTCAAAAGTTATTCGAGAACCAGAACATTTTAAAGGTCGAAAGTCTCTCAACACACATCGTTTCTGGGAAAATTGTAATGTTAATTAGATTAAATTCAGGGTGAGAGTCTGTGTGAACATTAGTGAAGAGAAAAAAATAATGATTACTATTATTTATCATTAGCTAAGAGCAACCAGCAATGCTGCGGGCAGTCTTCAAATAGACGGTGATGATAAAGATAGTTCCAAAAATTCAGTACACAATAGTATCACTTTGATATTTCCAAACTAGATGTTGCCAAATATAAACATATTAGAATTTCAACATAAAATCATAGAACAGAATTTAAAGATTGTTAGTCAACAAGTTTATCGGAACGATACTGCGACACACACAAAGTTGTTTTCACTTTCAATTCTTCAGGGAACTGGTATTGTAAGAGCAACATATTGTAATGTCTTTGTGAACTAATATTATACACAGGCAGATGTTAGTGATGTAACAGTTCACGAATCCACAACATTATTGGGACGAGTCGCGAAAGTTGTTCACCCGGTCGCGCCAGTGAATACCACTTGTTAAGGATGTCTCTTCTTGTCACTCTATGAGCTTTTGAATTAAAACATTATTAATTATGTCTTGAAATGATGCTGTTGTGTAGCAAGAGCTATTTTTATCATTTAAAAACAATAGTTTTATCCAAGACTAACTGTCTGCGTAGGCGCATGAGAAAATTTTAGAATTACAGCAGATATTTTGAAAATTATTCTTAAATTTCGAAGAATATCTTTAAGCCAAGTTTTAATCTTAAGGGTTTTTTCCAAAATTTCTTGAACTTCTTTTGTATAATCAACTAACAACTTGGAATTAATAAACAATTGACGTAATTCGTCTCCTATTAATACAATCAACAGTTGCAACTGTTGTACCAACTTAAAAAATAATAAACCATGTGTGTCCAATCAATTAAAATCCATTTCATGGCTTTTACTTTCAGCTCGCTATCACCAAGTCGTTTTGCCTAATACCTATCGTGAAGTTTATCATTTTGCCTTGGACAGCAATTCATGAATTATAATCGTTCAAAGAGCACGTCACTAACGTTTGCATGACATTACTGTCAAAACCGTCGATCATGATCGATGGTTTGTTAATTGGCGTTGACTCTAAAACGATCGACGTTATTTAGAAAAACCGGCTAAGTACGAGTACGTGTCGGACTACGCACAATGAAGGGTTCCGTGGTTGGGATGAATTTATCCCAAAAACAAACATTGAAGTTGAAAACATGTTCTCCCATACATTCCAACTGCAAATGTAAGTTTGTACGCACAATATTCAGAGATAAATACCATCTTATTTTAAGACCATAGACTTTTGGTTTTCCTGTAATCTATAAGTAAAGAACCATTCTCTGTATTTTTAACCGACTTCCAAAAAAGTTATGTTCGACTTTATGTTTTTTTTTATGTGTGTTCACCGATTTCTTCGTCAATTGTGGACCGATTTTGAAAATTGTTTTTTTGTTTGAAAGGGTGTGCTTCCGAGGTGGTCCCATAATTTTTTATTAACTTAGCTTGAATAGTTTTTGAGTTAGCTTCAATAATACGTATTTTTCCCACTTAGTTTATATGGATGATATGATGATAACTTCCTGTCACTGTTATTTGCATAGCAGGTAGTGGTATTAGAATTTATGTGGGGCAGGTACCACTAAAAAGTGAAAAATAAAAACTTTTTACAAAAAAAACAACCGACTTCCATAAAAAGACACTGCAAAGTGAAAAATAGCTTTAATTTCGGAAGTCGGTGGCAAAATACGAAAATTCATAACCAAAGACACCAACTTCCGAAATTAAATTTGTTTTTCACTTTGTAGTGTATTTTTTTGGAAGTCATTTTTTTTTTCATTTTTTTACAACAGGCTAGTATTCCATAATATAAATGTTATGAGAGGTCGATACTGTTAAACACAACGGTTCGTTCGGTTAACTTCGGTAGCTCGTAACAAGGAGCTAGGGTAATTTTCGTGCTTTTGATTACGTATTTTGACATGCAGAAAGCAAGCACTCAAAAAAAAAAAAATCTTAAAGAGATGCTGTCATCCTTACCGTATGACGCACCTGAGACGATTGAGTTGACTGGCCACTGTGTCATCGGAGCAAGGCGAGCCGACCGCGCTTAATCGCTAATTAAGTACTTACTTACTATAATGCAGTTTTCATAGCCAAGTTTAGATCAATTTTTTTTTGTACAGATAGGTACTATTGCATTACCCGTAACTTACAGTTCTTCTAAGACTTCCACAGGATTACAAAACACCGTGACTGTGAAAAAGTCGTATCTTCGTACAGTGATATCCAACCTATAGTACAACAGAGAATTCAAAAAATATCTCGTATATGCTCAGCCTTGATATAGAATCCAAATATATTTACTCTATAGACACCAGCATCGCTATTTTTATTCAATGTACCTACGGTCATAAAATTGATATCAAAAGTTTTAAAATACAGTAGTACTAAATTGTTTATCATTATTTTAATGTTTACGTTAAAACCGACTTTTATATCTGGTTATGCTCATTTAAACTTCTCAGTTTTCCTTTGAACTTTAATGAATGTATCTTTACTACTTTTTGCTTACAATTTTCCTTTTCAGTTGAAATAAACAAGTTTACAGTTACTTCGTCAACAAAAATATCAAAAAGATTTTATTTAGAACAAACAAATATTTAAATAGAAAACAGAATATCCATAACATGGCAAACTAAGAATGGTTGTTATAAAGATGATGAAATACATTTATATGTAAGATAATGTCATTGACCCTACTGTGTTAAATGTTGACTTCAATATACACGACTCTCAAAGTGAACAAACGATGCGCCCTAGTTTCAGTAATATATGCACTAAAAACAATCAAATATGGACCCAGTAGATTATTACTAGCGAGGCGTCTCATACAACGCGAATTCTGCATACATCTACACATGTACACAGACATATAGTCAGAACACTTGCAATATGCATTTTTCATTGCATGCGATACCATTGATCAATAATTTTACTTAAAGTTTTAACTTCAGCGCACGGTTTTAATTAAATAATAGGTTTTCACGAATTTCCGTATGTGCACATACTGTTTGTTGCAAACTTTCCTTTTTGTACTTACCATTATATGAAATATAGACTGTACTACTTTAGTTTTCTCTTTTAAAGCATGTTCTATTATATTCTTCTTACGAGTATATTATACTAAGAGGCTTTTATATACACAGTGATGCAGTACCATCACTGGTATGATAAGAATGTTTGGAATGGGACATCTCTATAGAGGTGACCAACCTGAGTGTTTTCTCATATTTCTTAGAACAATGACCGCTACTAACAATGAACGGTCAAGAGGTAATTGCCATAATCAGCACACTTGACGACGGATTGGTCGTCACAGTTAGTTGTTATTAACAGGCAGGATACTTGCTATCTGACCATGCTCTTGACTTGACTTAAATTGCTTCGTTATTTTTATCATCATCTGCCTAGCCTTTTCCCTTTCAAAATAACCGGATGCAGCTGAATACCAGTATTTTATATAGAGCAACTGCCTATCTGACCTCCACAACCCAGCTACTGTCAAAGTCAAATAAAACCAAATAATTTATTTCAAGAGGCTCTTTTGAAAGTCAAAATTTACAAAAAATATAATCGATTCTAGACTGGGTATCACGATACCGTTTGGTAAGACTGGTTGTCAGACTTTTGGGCAACTGGGTACCGATAACGACTGTCAAAAATAAATAATAATAATAATAACCACGAGCCCCTCTTCTTCGTTATTTTAAACGACATCCTATTTATCTTCTTGCAGTAATTCTCTTTGCTAGGAACCACTTGAAACTAAAAAGAGGGCTTGCAGATTACCACCCAGGGTCGGCTTTGGTAATCCTAAATCATGCTCTATACAGGGTTATTTGTAAAACACCAGCAACCTCTTAAGAGGTCATTGTACTCATCATTATGAACAACTTTCACTATGGGACCAAAGTTGAAATTGCAAAAAAAAAATCAGCTGTATATGTATGAAAAGTACGGTTGCCCATTGACACGGAAAACCATCCTTGCACATGTAGAGCTTGGGCCACCGTCGTTACGGGTAGTCCGTACTCTGGTACGGACTTGGAATATCAGTGTTGTCACTGAAAGTTATATGGTCCTCATCCATCATCATGAACATAACATTAAATTCAATGCTAAACATGCGGTTTTACACACGGTGGACCGACGACCGAGTGTTGCCGATGGTTACGGGAATTTGTTGGATCTGGGTAGATGGCTGATAGAGCAGTCGTGGCCCAGTGGTAAGACCGAGTTTTACGAGTTTTCGGTCGTAGTTTCGAACCCTGCCGCTTTAGGTACTTTGTGTAAATTATTTCATAACCACTGCTCTCTAAACGGTGAAGAAAAACATCGTGAGGAAACCGGCTTGTCCTAGAACAAAAAAATTGAAGATATGTGACGTCTACTAACCCGCATTGGGCCCGCGTGCTGAATTACGGCCCATTCCTTCTCATAGAAAGAAGGTCTGTGTCCCAGCAGTGGGAACATTAATAGGCTGATTATGGGTAGATGGCAGTAGCTACTATTATCATATGCTCTGACCAAGATAATGTCTGTACTTAAATAACAATATTCTCAGAGTAATCGTATAGGAAACACCGACCTCATTTACAAACATACATAAACCCACGCCTGCTTCCCACAGGGGTAGGCAGAAACTACATTTAGTATTAAAATATTTATTATTTTGTCATGTAAAAATCAATGTTGTTAAAATCAATTTACAGAAATAAAATATGTCATTCACTATATGTAATTGACTCAGGCGTGACTGCGGAAAGCCTTTATAAAATACAATAGACGACGTATATTTAGTAACCTAATCCAGTTAATTGTTCTTAAAGAGTTATAAAGAACCCTGTAAGAAATCAACACGTGTTTCACCTCTCAACGAGGTATCCTCAGGATGACGATTGACTTGTCGCTAACCCGACAATTCAACATTCATTGCGTTATTTACGTTGCTAGCAGACGAATTTTTCAAATATACAGGAAATATACAGGGTGTTAAAGTCTGAACCCGGACACGACGTGTTGCCACGTCAAGCGCCGAATGCAGTGTCTCACACTGCGTCGTCTATTGTATTTTATCATTTACTATGTAAATCATACTTATTACATAGCTGGAAGCCGACCCCTACATAGTTGAGAAAATGCTAGGCAGATTGATTGATTGATATATCTGAAACCGTTTTTATGTAATAGTGACTCATAATACATTAAAGCAGTGGTTCCAAAACTATGCGACCCATTGATGGGTCTCGGGCGAATATTGGGTGGGATTTAAAAGTAACTAAAATTGAAGATAATGCTAAAGGCATACTGATAAAAAATAGCAAAAAAAATACATCCCTCTTATTGAAATAGCAAAGTATTAAAATTTTCGATAGTAACTGAATTTTTTGTTCTTATTTGAACTGTCCTTCATTCATATAGTTAAGTATGCCTTTTTTACCATGACAGCCATAGAGGTGAGTGAGACCCGTATTTGGAAGTTTTCGTTAGGGTGGGTCGCGGTCCACTCAACTTTGGGAACCACTGCATTAAAGTATCACCTGATAAGATCAAGAAATTAGGAAACGATCTATTTCTTTATGGTCATTGATGCTGTTAAGTTAGTTACACAATTACTTAGCTCAAACGCAATTATCGCCATTGCCGTTCACAAACTGAATGCTTTCTTAATCGTTTGCATTTCGTGTAACTATATTGTTCGGTTTGGTTAACAAACTTTCATGGAATGAATTGCTGTTCTTTGTTAATTTCATTATTTACGAAATATTTTTTTTAAAGGTTTTTTAAGGTTTTCAAGCTATGGGTGATCAATGATCTACATAAGCTTCCATGTTATGCTGAAGCGTTACGAAGACCGGAACGGTGAAGAAAAACATCGTGAGGAAACCGGAATGTCTTAGAACCAAAAATTCGAAGACATGTGACATCTACCAACCCGCACTGGGCCCGCGTGGTAGATTACGGCCCACACCAAGGGTATGGCAAATGTGTACCTATAGTACAACTATATTTCGCCAGTTATGTTGAAGTCCCATGTAATAGGAGGCGAGCCTTTGCCATCAACCGGGCACAAATCCAGACGCCAGGCTTCTACTGAGAAGTTCTAGATAGGAAAACCCAATAACTCATTACCCGACCTGGGAATCGAACCCAAGACCTCATGCTCAGCAGTAGCGCTTGCGACCAGTAGACCAAAGAGGCAGCATTCCGCAGCATACACAAATTTTTAGGCAGGTAAATTCTTTGGGCTGTTGTTGGGGTGATAAAGATAAATAGTGATATTTATAGTAACAATACCCAGATTTTGGCAAATTAACAAAAAGCCAATGAACTCACAATCATTATAAGATTCACAATATTCCTCGCCAATCACTGGTCAACCAGACCAGCCAGTTGTTACGTAGCCTAACTAATCAACAGTAACAATTTATAATATTACACCATTAACCTTTTGCTGACGCTACTTGCTCGATGCACCTTTCAGAAAGTCGTGAGGTTAAAACATGAACTTCTGGGCCTTAAATAACAGAGTATGATAGATATACCTACTATTACTTACGAGTATACGTAAGTTAATGTCTTGCAATAGAGTTTACAATGGCATGACACTGAAAGCGATGTTCTTTTATTTTTCGATTTTTTGCTCTCATAATCGTGTACTTGACCTTACAATTTGTTGTTGTCTCTACTTATATCATTAGCCATCTGTCCCTGTTCACTATAACTGCTGATACCCCTGTGATAATAATAAATAATGCAAATTATTAAAAATTTATCTAATAGTAATAGTAATCCTAAATTCCTAACTTATACGTATATCCGAACTAATATTATAGGAAATGCGAAAGTGAGTTTGTTTGTTTGTGACGCTTTCACGCTAAAACGGCTGAACGGATTTGGATGAAATTTGGCACATGGGTAGACCATGACCTGAGTTAGAACATAGGATACCTTTTATCTCGATAATCTCACGGGATCATGACTTATGTGTGTGGGTGAAACCGCGAGGCGCAGCTATATATTTCAGTTCTAGGCACAAACATCTGTGTAGCACTGTGACCCTGACTCTTGTACTAGGAGTTCTTGTATCACAAGACCCAGACCTCTACCTCTCAATTTACAGGCAAGAAAAATTAAATTAAATTACAGTTATGGCATGCATCGGCAGGTTTACATTACCAGAGAGAAAAAAAACTGTGAAGCATTAAGTAGACAAGTAGCTCAAAATAACTCAATAAGATTCAAAAGCGTGATGCTATGCATGTTAAAATAATTGTTTCTCAGTCTGTAAGTAATTATTAAAGAACAAAATCAGCAGAAAATTAACTAGATATGACCTTCAGGCAATAAACGTATATTCCTATTTACGTAACACTTTCTTACACAAATATTTGACCGACATCATGACACAGAGTAAGAAACACATGTGACAAACAATTCAACAACTGATACTAATTGCTCAGTCGAAAGCGTATATTTTTAGCGTATGGCAGTAATGTACATTGAAATGCACGAAGTTTACAAACTTTTAAACAGCGCAGAGAACGCCGTGACATTTTTAAAAGTGCCTGAGTCTCAATTGAAATTGTATCTAATATTAATGGAAATAAGAGTTTAAATGCTTCAATAGCTACTTAAAGTTCGAGAGGTCGTAGACGTTGTGAGGAAAGATCACTTATGTAACAGCTAATATACTTATGCCTTTTGAAATGCGAGAGACGACAATTGTAGGCTTGTTTAAATAAACATCAATATTTGATTTATTGAAGTTGTTATGTTAAATGAGTAAAGGTTCCCGTAGACAGGCGCGAAATTGTCCCACCAGAGTCGCGTCGTGTCGTTGTCTCGTCGAACCTGTCTGCAGGAGCGCCTTTAATAGCCTGTTAAGAAGTGACTATAATTTTCTGCAATTTATTATAGAACTACCTTCTGCCCGCGACTTCGTTCGCGTGGAAGTCATTGATTCATTGATATTGTTGCTTTTTTAGATGAAAAAATACTTAACTGATTTAAAACATTCTTAACAACTTTAAAAACATATATTTTCTCTTTATAATATTAGTTTAGATTTACTTTGTCCTTTCCTTATTTAGATATGACAGGACGAGCTATGCTCATGTCGTGGAAAAAAAGAGACCCAATCAGCCAGCCAGTATGGACTGTCCAATGACCAACAGAATATTATTTTTCAATATAAACACATTACCGCTCTCAATGGACACTCAAACAAGATTCCACATTCATTGGCCGTCCTGTCATTAAGGCTGGCATCAATCATGGCCCATGGCAATCGAGAGCGACCCAATAAACACTGCTAACTTGCACTCGAGTTAAAATCTCATTATCGTACAAAGGTAACTTACGTACGGTTTCATTTAAGGTCAATATCATTCGACCCTGAACTGGGGAATTGTACTGCTTGATTTTTATTGTGTTTACTTTTACTGATGTTTTTATCGTCACTTAAGGCGACGATAACCGACTTTTAATGATTTTATACTGAAGATCACGTCTCAACGAGTTGCGTTAATGATTTGGAAAAAGTATATGGTAAATTAGGGCATTTTCTTAATAACTTAATATAGTAATGTTTTAGATTATGTTTATATTACATAGTGAAATTAATTTGTAAAGCTATATCTATCGCGGATAAAAAACTGAGAATTACGTAAAATCTATCAAGCTTATTTTTCTGAAACCTCCACCATTTTAAAGATAATTTAACTATTGATCTTTTAGTATACGGGTTTTATTAAAATACCTTTTGTTTTATGTATAATAAATTAAAAATGCGTCTAATTTGGGACGGCGGCGGCGCTCCTTGATGGGCGAGTCCTATTACTGGCTGGACGTACGACGCGTTGCGTGAGCTTAGTACAGAACACGCAAGCTAACTCAAGGTCACTGGCATATATCTGCGTCTTAAGTATCACTAGTTTGAGTGAGTGAGTGAGTGACCCGGATGTTAAGGCACAAGTTTATATAATATATCGCTGACTGACGAAGAAAAATATCTTGAGGTTATCTGGACTTATAGTGCTCAGAAATGGCAAACCCATTGACCACACGTGTGATTTGCTCTTTCCTTATTTGTAAGAGAGGAGGCCTTTGCCCTGCAGAAGGACAGTCACTAGCCGGATATAGTTTATTATTATTTTTTAGCCTATATTGTGTCCCGCTGCTAGGCAAAAGCCTCCCGTTTTTCCTTCCAAATCTCCATGTTTTGTGCGATTTCAGGCCATGTTGGCCCCGCAAACATAATTAGATCGTCACACCACCTTCGCCGCGGCGGGAGTGAGTGACGATCTTTGCCCATCTCTCCGGGTGCATTCGTGCGACGTGGCCTAGAGTAATATAGTGACGCCAATTTGGAAAAAATCTTGTAATTTTAAATTTCTACTCTAATAATCAGATTGGAGGCTGATGTGGATGTCAATTAAAGAGTCATTTAATTGAGACCGGTTAAGTGTGAAATTTATACCTACTGCGACGATTTCTGGAGGATCGAAAATAAACTCAGGATTAAATACAGAGTAAATATATCTGTCCTAATAAAGTAATCTTTTTTTTTTTTTATTTACTCACAACGGGGAAGCTCTTGGCCTGTATCTCACCTGATGGTAAGTGATGATCAGGCCGAAGGTGGAAGCGAGCTTCACCCGGAATCCTCAACCACAGAGGAACCTTATCTTATCTTATCTCTAACTTCCGAAACACAACAATGCTGTTAACATTGTTGTTATGGCGACAGACTTAGATAAGATGGTGGTAGCTAGCCAGGCGGACTTAGAACAAGCCCTACCACCAACAAAACCGAGCAGAAAATTTTGCTCCCACTGGTAATCGAACCCGGAACCTCTGGGTCTGCAGCTGAGACAGGTGGCTTAACCAGTAGACCACAGAGGCGGTTAAAATCACCATCGTTTTGTCACTTTAAAGAAGTTTTCTGCCAAAGAAAGAAATAATAATAAGCCATTTGGACACAGGTCGTGAAACACAAAATTCAAATAACAATATTAAAAGTCAAAATAATGTTTTAATAACAATAGTGTGTGCCTCTCTGCTGCGCCAAAAGGGTTTATTTGACGCTGGTTTTCTAATGAACCCTTTTAAGGACAAGTGACGAGGAGTAGAAACAGTTTCAACATACCTACCTAATTTATCTACTCACGTAAGAACATAAAATATCATCAGCCGAAAATCTGTCATTACAATAAGAATAACAACAAGATATCTGCTTTGTTTGTCTAAAAAACTAGCAGATTTTGTGATTGCAAAACTAGTTATACTACTTTTATCATAGGTACTAAGCTCTGTCCAACAAAACATACTTCTCCCTGTCGAATGCATAATTGCTTATTCATATTAATATTGCAATATCTGCGTCCAATGAGCAAACAGGATATAAAAATGACGTGTTCTTGTCGTTTAGCCACATTATTGGCCATTTTACATTAAGCCACTGTATAACTTTTATTTTATTTTTTCGTGGGTCTTACAGATTTATTCTTCAGTCTTGCCACTGCACTGTACTGAATATAAGTAAATATTTATACACCGTGACATTTTAGTCGTCTTACAAAAGCAGACCACTTCATGTATAAAATGACTACTAAACATTCATTAAAAAAGAATTATATATTGTAACAATTTTTTAATTGCTCCTAGAGGTATTTTATGTCGGGTACATTGAGTGGCCCTTTGTAAGATGACAATAATGTCACGGTGTATAATAAATTTTTTAAAGTTGGGTAATGCGGTACATAAGCGCATAAAATGGATACCTATATACCATACAAGCGCAAGTACAAGTACCTCACGAACTTGTTTTGTACTCTCTCCAGCAAATGTAATGATGTTCGTTGGTAAGCGCATCACTTCAGAACGGCTGTACCGATTTGACAAATTTTTGTTTTATAATGTTCGAAATAATCCAAATCAGGTTCTTACGGAAAGAAAAACTGGTAAAGTTGCCGGGAAAATTGGAAAATTTCGGAAAATTGAAAGAGCATATTTTATGGTTGTGTGAATTATTGAAATTCGAACAGGACAAGGTCAGCTATTTAACAATAAATAGCTTAGTTAATGACGCTGTAATAAAAAAAAATGGGTTGCACTCCGGGAGTGCCGGAGAAGTGAAAACTTGAACGTTAACGTTGTGCATTTCTACTCTCCCTCCGTCTTACGAATTTACGATCGTATTTTCGAACAGGTCACGTGTCCTGACGCGAGTTTAACATTATTTACCCCTCCCAAAAAAAATGCACAACGCCGCTAAAGAAGTCATCACTTCAAAAAACTGTCAGATGCCAGATTTAATATAGTATCCGTTAAATCAATTATTAATACCATGTAGGTAAAGTCCTCAACAGGCTTTTGCTGTAAAATTCTGCCAGTAGGTCGGTATTTTTATTTAAATAAATAATTAATCTATCGAATAAGTCGAACGTTTATTTCGGTATCAATCTGCATGAATGTCTGTTTATGAATGTTTAACGTGTATGATTGGTTTGAACGAGATTAATTTTTCATACATTGCAAAACACGATACTAACCTGACTGATCTAGTTAAATCTCTAGCACTATTATAATAATTTGATAATATCTCGGTGTTGCAAGAAGACAAGAAATAAGAAGTATATAATATACAGCAATCATGCTGCAAACAATATGAGCTATCACGTTTATGTAATCATCTATATACTGACCCGCTGTACATAGATGTCAGTAAGTCGTTCATGATATCTAAATCCACCTACATAGTTCTCTAGTACATACACACCTGTATTTTACGCTACAGAGAATGTTGAACAAACATTTTTCAATTAATGTTACGTGTACTATTAACATTTTTCGCTTCCTTGCGCTGGATGATAAGAAAGTGAAACGGTTGGTATTTCTTTCCGATACAATCTCAGATGGACTATAACATGCATATTTCCGTAGACTTGGTTTCTTGGGGTATCGTATTACCCAGTAACTGGGTTGTGGAGGACAGATAGGCAGTCGCTCCATGTACATTACAGGTATTCAGCTGCATCCGGTTAGACTGGAAGCCGATCTCAACAAGGTTAGGAAAAAACTAGGCGGATGATGATTTTCGTAGACTTGGAATAGAAATAGAAGACCTCAATCACAAAAACTGTCTAGATGATACATCAGGCAAAGGCCTGCCATACACATAAAGTCAGATTCACTGATAGCATCGTGCTGTGGACAACTCATTTCCAAGTTGTCGTTGAGGTGTGCAAAATTAGACGTTAGTAGTTATAGGTACCCACTGACCTAGTAAGGAGCAAAGAACAAAATTATGGATAATTATGGAAACAGGGTGGTGGCCTAATGGTAACGGCCGCGACTTACGAGTTGTAGGTTCAAACCCAGACAGGCGCTTTACTTTGTGTAAATAATTTCATCATCACTGCTCTCAAAACGGTGAAGGAAAACATCGTGAGGAAACCGGCATGTCTTAGAACCAAAAATTCGAAGACATGTGACATCTACTAACCCTCCCTGGGCCAGCGTGGTGGATTACGGCCCACTCCCTTTCACCGAGAGGAGGTCTGTGTCACAGCAGTGGGAACATTATAGGCTGATATACTATGGAAACATGACATGCACTTGCAAATACATTTATAGCCTAGCAACTTCTACATGTTCTACATTTAAATCAAATCCAGCTAACCTAAAGGCCTTGACTTTTAATATTGTGATCTTGAAACTGTCTGTAACCACAACGTTCAAAGATCATTGCTCTTGAAACTATACCTACTGTAGATATAGAAGTGTGACAAAGAAGAGTTATAAAGATAATGTATATCTTGTATAAACACAATGTTTGCTCATAATCTAACAAAGTACGCGGTTTTCTCGAGTTAATTAAACATTTATTCTTACTGACAACGTTAATTTCCTTGTAGAATGTCACAAATCATAGGGTTGTCCAACATATCTTGACAGATCGCGATGGCGCTGTTTGCAACGGAAACTGTCAAAGAAACGTCAAATGGAACACATTTAAATAATTAGTTCCGAATGTCGCCACCGGTCTAGCTATTCTGGTCGATGTTTTCATGCTGGGATCGACTGATCTACGAAACTTTGTTGCTATTTTCGCAGTTTGTTATGTTGACGTAAAGCCGACATGAGTGACGCCATTAGGGAGTCAATAAGTCAATGTAAACGAAATCACTGAATGGACCGTGTGTTGAAAAACATACGAGTAATGAATGACCGCAAATTATTTTTAGGAGGATTTTTCTCTGTGGCTATGCAAATGTAAGCATAGCAGCCATCTATAACATTTTGCTTTCATACAAAAATCTTAAGAATGTCAATATAATTATGAGTGTGCTAGTAAGATCAGTTTTTTACTATAAGTAATGCTTCTTGATGGCTATTGAGGGTCATCGCAGATGACATACACACAAAAACACACACCACTCATACCAGTACCCCTTATTTTTTATTTAATATTGTTTAATTTCAACTTTATTTTTATTTGTTTAATGTTATAATTTTATTTAAATGTTATATTTTGTTTTTTGTTCTAAATTTTTAAGCCAATTTTGTTTTTCACATTTATTGTATTCTAATTTTATTTCGATTATATGAGAGTATTAAATTTCATTTCCTTTAATTTTACTTATTCTATTTTAAACTTAATTTAAAATAGGGGGTTTGAAGATTTTTGTATGGAGGGTGGCCCTAACATGATGCCGCCATTTTGATTTTTTTTCAGAATCGCGGAAACAATTGAATGTTATATATTTAGATAGAGGACACTTATACAAACAAAAAATGTCATAAAACATAATATCCTAAAGCGTCAGGTTTCGGAGTTATTAACCGAAATATAAGTCGAAAAGTGAACCCTGAAACAAGGATTTTTTTGTTTTTATTCCCTTCAGGTAAGTATATTGAACTATGAAAACATAATTGCATCATGTATAGGTAATATTTTAGTTAAGAGCGAAATAGACAAAAATATTGTATGTATACCCTCCGCCGAATGAGGACGTGTGTTATATGGTATATCTATTAATGGTGCATGGCATGGGCGCGATACCAAGAAAATCCTATTCAGCTTCCCGCTGCCTTCTTGGATGATATTATTTATACCGAATATGATTAAAAAATCTTATGTTTTATTCACTAGGTGAAGTCAATTTATTCATGTGTAAATAACTTAATCAACATGAAGTAACTACAACATAAATAAATAAATTCGTTATAACAATTGTTATTTTTATCTTTGAATATCTCAGAAACGTGACACTTTATGATGTTATGTTATATGAAATTTTACGTTTGTATTAGTGTCCCCTATCGAAATATATGACATTTATTGTGCACCTCGATTTTGAAAAATA
Source organism: Conistra vaccinii (assembly GCA_948150665.1). NCBI lineage: Eukaryota > Metazoa > Arthropoda > Insecta > Lepidoptera > Noctuidae > Conistra > Conistra vaccinii. The sequence goes on along the minus strand of OX411323.1, from coordinate 8,144,718 downwards.
ATCAAAATGGTGACTGATTTTAGGGCCAAAATCTTCAAAGCCCGATCACCTTACTGCATAATTATTCTTGCTTAATTGTAAACTAAATGGAAGAAGTCACTGGCTCCTGAAATACAGGTACTCTAACCTAGCTCTGGAGCCAGCGTCTCAATTTTTTATGTAACTTGTATAAGGTAATAAAGAATTTATTTATGATTATTTATTAACCATGTTTTATTTTTCCTTACTCACTAGTGTTCTAACCAATTAACTACGTTGTGGCTATTAGGTATAAAATCCATCTCATAATCATAACTTGACTCACAGGCGTAAGTCATTCTCCTAACCTATAATTTTACACCAGACACGTTCTTGACCGGTTTTTAAGCAAAAAAATACACTGTGTTACTGAACATCGTCTCATTATGCAGAGCGACGCGTGCGCAGCTTTACAACATGCAAATAAAACGAATAAGTTACGCAGCCATCTATTCATTTGCAAATTACTCTATTCATAAGCATTCAATTTCCTTTGGAGCGTACCTAACCCTACTCAATAATAAAAGAACAAAAGTTGCTGGGAGCAGAAAAATATATTCAAGCACCAAGCACCTATTTTTTGAAACTAGTAATGTCGGTACCTAAGTGTTTCTGTAATTTTAAATTTACGAAGATATGTATTCCATGTATTCACATACCTTTGCTGAGTGTAAGATAAAATAAAATCCATTTTTAACAAAATGGTTTCGATATTTATTTTACATTTTTACGTTATCGTGCAAATGCCTATGTTAAATCTAGAAAGCTGTATTATTTCTGATATTTTACGAGTATTGTTTTCCAAAGCGATTCTGAGAAATGTTTTTAATGTCGGAGGTGTAGAGTATCTAGAAAAGATTTTTCCTCTTATTTTTGATAAATATAACGGACATGGGATCTTAGTATCTAAATAACTCATAATGATAGTTTCTTAGAAAGATTAGTCTTCTTTATCTTACCTAGAATATTTATGTTTAGTTTTTTTTTTGCCTATTTTTCCCTAACAACCGTACCTATAAGCGCGTCGGGCGTGTTTGCTGACGCAAGAGTCGATGATTTTTACTCCATTATGCGGAAGAAACTAGCTTCTATGATACGCCGGATTCGGGGGCCAACAGAATCCTAAGGATGATCTCAGAGAGGCCAGAGTCTGCAGTGCTGGGTTGGTTCATCCAGCTTCACGTGACGAGATGACAAGTCTATAATTTTTGGACATGAGTGATTTTATTATTAGTATTTTATGAATTAAAACTACAACAATTTATGGACAAATTAATTAATCAGAATTTAATTAATTTAATTTATTTGTACTTCTACTAAATTGACTTTAATATCATGGCTTGTTTCAGGATCTCCGCCGCGGTTTAGTACTAATTGTGCGTAATGCATCGTACTAAAAGCAAGATGAGAACTACTCACGTTATAATAGGCCTATCTACATACCCAATAGAATGCAACAAGTCCATGCAGACAGAGCACCGAAGGAACTTAGACCAGATTTCTTAGGGCTCCGAAGAAACTTAATCCGTTACATAGATAGACAATTCACTTTACCAATAAAATAAATAACACAGTATCTTCACTCAAAACACAAATCAGCAGCGGAAGCACAAACAAAACACCACACATAAATCTTTAAAACTAGTTAGTATTCAGCGAAAATGATAGGTGAACAATCGAGAGAACATTAAGAGTGTCTCGATGAATCAATTGTATCGAAATGACCCCGTGCCTGGACTCACAAAATAATACTCATTGAAGGGAGACGCAACAGAAATGAACAGTATTACAGTTTGGAAAGAGCAACGCGCTTATTGCGACAGTGCAAACTATGATTGCGTACTAAGAAGTAGAACTGACGAAGATTGTTAAGGTAATTTCAATGATTGGGTGTATTTAAATGTTGTATTGCAGAGGAGCCGTGGTGGACCAGTGGGAGCAGTAGTGACCTAGTGGATGCAGTGGTGGCCCAGTAAGCAGTGGTGGCCTAGTAGGAGTAGTGGTTGCCCAGTGTGAACAGTGGTGGCCCAGTAGGAGCACTGAGCAGTGGTGGCCCAGTGATATCGGCCCCGACTTACGAGTTGTAGGTCGTGGGCTCGTGTGTTCGAACCCAAGCAGGCGTTTTACTTTGTGCAAATAATTTCATCACCACTGCTCTCAAAATGGTGAAGGAAAACATCGTCAGGAAACCGGCATGTCCTAGAACCAAAAATTCGAAGACATGTGACATCTACCAACCCGCTCTGGGCCCTCGTGGTAAAATACAGCACTCTCGTAAAGACGAGGCCTGGGTCCCCGCAGTGGGAACATTATAGGATGATTAAGATTTCAGAGGACTTTGTCTCAAATGGCAGCAGCAGAACGTGAAGCATTCCTAATTTTCCTGAGTATAAACACAATAACGCTGTTAGTAGGTATTTTAGGGCCTGTCTAGTGTCTACTGTATTTTTTTAAATAAATATATTTACGCTTTCTACTTAATCTTGCTCGTTGTTACGTCTGACTTTGGTTTTATTGAGCCAGAGGAGAGCTTTGCATGCTATTTTATTTGAGGAATTTAATATACTGTTGACTCTGTCTGTAAAATTGCCTCATTAGACTGCCTTACAAACATAACTTGTTTATTATGGCATTTAACAGGCATACCTTATTAAAACTTACAACACAAGCGAGACTCGATATACTATCTTCTCCCTGCGTACTGGCGTCAGTAATTTGTAGTTACAAATGTTTTCCGCTGTGATTTAGCAGTGAGAATTCAACTTCTATCCAATAAACCATCACTTTGATTACGGTGAACCACGTGAATTATGTGCATATAAAGTAGCAGTGTTGTGCGAGGTCTATTTAGAATTTTAATTTACTTAGGTATGCTTAGATTATTATTCAGCTAAGTACATCAAGGCCACGATAGTAGATGTCTAGATCTTAACATGGATATATCTGTAGCCGAAGTAAAGATTTTTGGACTCTATTGGGAAGGAATAATATTCGTGAAGAATTTCTGAAAGAAAAGCATGAAATAACTAACACTGCGTGTCTCAATCTCAACGCAACACATAAACGTCAGAAAGATTTATTTGACAACAATAAAAATGTATGCCATATAAGAACAAATTACTACACGGTACACCACGACAAGTATCGTAGATTTTTCCGTTACTATCGTTATGCAACACCCACGGCTAAATCTTTTTACATTGTTCTCGAGCCGAGACGAAGACAAAAACGTGGCCAATAAAAAGTTTCGCATCTTATTTCGCGATCACTATCGTGTTTCGACATGGTCGTGAGAAAATTAATCTTAGTTTACCTACGCACTTATGCAGCTTATTTTATTGTTTGTGTTGCAAACAAGTCCGTGGACGACGTAAACAGGAACGCGAGTTGTCCAGACAAATTGCTCTTTCACCGGAGATAGTTCGCATCTGTAAGAGCTATAAAATGTTTGTCCGTTTACTTGAGTTGATTCTTTACCTTAGGTATTGATATTACTTGTTGGTATTGGCAACTGTTGTCTGTTATTTATGTTTACTATAATTATGTTAGTATAGTTTCTAATAATATACCTAGTTTTAAACTGCCTTGACGAAATATTTTCGATAAAAGTACATGCGGTTGATGATCCCAAAAAAAACTCTTTTCATATCGATTCCTATCACGTCTACAGAGTTTCGCTAGCTAATTTATTTTGACACTGTTTAGTACAATACAAAAGGTGGCCGGGAGTCACCGAATGCGGAAGCCGGACAACACAACCAGTGTTGTCCGCCTTCCGCATTCGGTGTCGCAACTTGAGAGAGGCTGTGTCCAGCAGTGGACTTCGATAGGCTGACTTGATGGCCTATATCAATGGTCGACAAACCCCGGCTCGCGAGCCGCATTCGGCCCTTTGGCTTAAAGAGTGCGACCCTGTACAAATGTCCATGAGTGCGAGCGTAGTCTACGCTATTTTGAATAAAACTTTTATTCAAAATTCAAACTATGTATTATTTCAAAGATTTATTCCCGAAGTATTTTCATCAAAAATTAACAGGACATCGAAAATTAATCATTTACTGACTGATTCATTTAGTGTATTTGGTTTTAAGAAAGGATTACATTCAATAATAGTTTGAATGATTGTATTCCAAAATAGCGAATATTTTTGCTAAGTGGCTAAAGCAGTGTTATTGTTAGAATTTGAGTAAAACATTAATATTAACACATTCCCAAAGACAATTAAATATACTTTATCGCGTATGTAGTTATATCTTTATTTCTTTTAATTTAAATCGCTTTTGTTATGATGACACAAACCATGATTTAAATATGCATTGTTTTTTTATTATACTTCCCCAGCATGTATTTTTTCTGTCATATTATTATGTATTGTTTAATAGCAGTTTACCTATTCCTTGTAACAGAATGGAATCCATCTTTATCTATACTTAGAAAACTTTCATCTTGTTATTGTTTCATCATTATTATTGAGAATTTTCCTGAAAACTCTGTATAGTCCTGATGAAAAATAAATGTTATTATCCGTTTCTTAATAACATTTTTATTTTATTTTCATAGCTTGGGTGGGGCCGCATGGTTGGAACAGGTTGTATTAACTATTTTAAAATTATTTATATAACAGGCAGAGCGTTTAAATAATGACGTACTACTACAATGGCTTCACACCACTGCGAATGCAATTCCCAAAACATCTCTGTATTTCCCTGATAGTCTTTCACAACTGAAAGTTATGAGTTAGATCCTCATTCAAGCTGTAATTCAATAGGCTTACAATCAACTATAATATGATGATTCTGATATACATATCGCAACCATCTGGTTAAATTTGCCGGCTAATTGGACTCCTAGGCCGTTCATTAAACGCCAATTTCAATTAAATAGCTGAAGGACAACTAGCCAAGTCATTGAGTGCAACATTTAACCAGATGGCTGAATGTCGTGTAGTCATTTAGTTAAACTGGGTGAAATATGTTAGAACTGTGACCAACCGCGGCAGCGGCCGGCGAGCGCTATTTCCAAGTTGCTCGCAGAAATTTTTTCACCATTTGAATCACTTGGCTGAGTCTTGGTCAGTCATCTTCAAAGGGCTGACTTTCAATACGCCAAGTTGTTAAACGTTGAATGATTCTAGTTCAATTAACTATCGGCCTAGGCATCCAATTGGATGCCGGCGTTTAATGAACGGCCTAGGCGTCCAATTAGCTGGCTAATTTAACCAAATGGCTGCGACATACACATTGGCTAGATATTAATATTTTTTATATCCTCGTTCAAAACCTTAGAAAAATTAAAAGTATAATGTAAATACTAACGATTGTGGTGAATAGATCCCAGCCACATACAATGTCAATGTCATTGACTTTGACCCATTGTAATGAGCTGTGATACGCAATGATGGTTTTGTATACATTGTAGGACACACAGCTAAGGAGTTTGTTAAACAAGATATTAACTTTTGTGAACTACAGCAAATTATCAACGCAAGCATTGAGCAGAGTTTTCACGGGTGCATGGCAGGTAATTTTTACGGGTAGTTAGAAGCCCAACAAAGTTTGACAACCAGTCTTACCAAGAGGTATCGTGTTACCCAGTAACTGGGTTGTGGAGGTTAGATAGGCTGTCGCTCCATGTAAAATACATGGAAGTATTCAGCTGCATCCGGTTAGACTGGAAGCCTACCCTAAGATAGTTGGGAAAAGAATAGGTATATTGACAAGTGACACTAACGTAGACATAGACGGAGATAGTGGAAGTTGAACAAATAAACACTTTTGCACGACTCGTAATGCGAAGCATTAGAGTGTGCTCTACGATCGAAAAATATTTTTTGCCCCATTTCTGCAACTGTTTTTATTGTTACACTCCTGCTAGTACACAGAACGTACTTAATTTATATACCATTGTATAGATGATTAAATGGAGATTAATACTGTACTATTTAACAATTGATTTAATGCAGCAGAAATGGAAAAAGCATCAAAATAGTTGAAAAAAAAATCCTGTCCGTCAATTTATGAAGCCTGAAAACATTGTAGCTTGCGATAAAATCAATTAATTGAGTCAATTTTTTTTTTATACATTCGTTTCAGCCATAAAAAGAACCCTATTGAAAATGGCTCTTTTATTGAAAGTAGTTTAATTATAATTAATAAAATACTAACTAAAATATAATATCTGTAACTAAATATTTTCAACCTTGATGTGACGTTGTTGCCTAGCAACCCACAACGTAAATATCGAAATAAATAGTCTTTGACATTACGTAAGGATTGCGAGGTTAGCAATTTTACCCATATTGATGGGTAAAACAGCAGTCAAAACATACTTCATGAAAAGTGATAAATTGTAAATTTGCTATGTATTGAATTTCTTTTTCGTTTATGAATGAGTGATATGAGGCGTGCACTTTTGGATTTACCAAACTTATTTAATCGTTTTTAAAGATGAGAAAAAGAAAGAGAGTAAAGGGGCTCTAAAGTAGGATAATACAGGCTTGTAATAAATAAAAGATTATCTATAAATAGGTAATCCACAAGCGATGGTCGTTGGAGAAACGGTATATATATGTTATAGATTTGACTAACCAGCATCAGCACACGCCCGATACAGGTTAGTCCGTTTAATTTGCTGCCTGTGTAAATGGACTGTGTACCTTTGGTTGACTACTATGTCCAATGTCCAGTGTGACGGACAGATTTTTTGGCTTTCAACAGTTCTGAACTCCTACACGTTATACCCCCTCAATATGTGTGTATGTTTATACACACTATTACTAAACCTTTAGTTATTTCAATATCAATTGTTCTGCAGGTTACCTTAATTTACATCGCTACTGTTATCGGTTATATCATTAAAATGTTTACGCACTAATGCAAATTTGTTACGAAGTGTATAGAGTGCCGCGAGTTTCTTGTGGCACTCTAGTGTCACTGCCTCGGCCCGGCTAGGGTGCCGTGAGTGTTGCATTGTCACTGTCACTTGATAGTGGGATAGAGTGCCAATGGTGGCACTCTATACACTGCCAATTTGTTATGGTAATATTTAAATGTTTTGTCATAAGTACATTTCTTGTAAAGTTACGGACATTCATAGACTGTATTTACCTATGTTTGTCTTTTGACATGACCCGAAATTTTGAAAATTTTCATTATCTTGATTCACACACAGTATGTAGCTGATTCATTAGTTTTCTATTTCGTGGAACTAGCGCTACTCACTTCAAAATGCAGATTACTTAGAAGGCAAACGCCTGTACATTTTGCATTCGCTCGTGTCTACATAAATTACTTAATCCGGTTTTTATCTGACTTCTAATTTACCCTTTTCCCACACGTTACTAGTAAACATTGCTGGCAGACAATCCATTTGAAACGCCCGTAGTCTTAAAAAACTTAAAGCCTTTTAAAACGAGACTGCAGCCGATTCATTAACTAACTCTTTGCTTATTAGGTGATTTGTAACGGACATCGTAATGGGATTTTTGTTTCTAGAAACAGTTTATTGAGGAAAAGAAACGACCGTGTAACTAGACTTGATTGGAAAAGATTAAAAAAGTATGAGTGAGAAGAATTTGCTAATATACGCAAATTGGCTTCGGTAAATGTTTTTACCTACAAATTGCTTCGTTGTAGTATATGTTTCTTAAACCTTGCCGACGTCTGTATCGTCTTCCGAGTAAGAAGGATTTGTTGTTTTTTAAACCCCATTTATGGCGGATATATCATTTTTATGCCCTGCGTTGTCGAGGTTACTGACATACTTAGTAGGTATTGTAGAACTTTTAAGAGTCTTGGAGGTTCGCAGAGGTTGGTTAGCAAAACCATCCCAGCAAAACCTCTACAGTATCTAGTAGCCCAGTTCCAATACTTGTGAAATACATACAAGGTATGTTATAGCTACCTATATCGATCCTATCTTCGTTTTGAGGGGAAAATTATGTGAATAGTATTTCTTATTCAGCTAAATATGGATGCATATGAACTAAATCCACAATGTCACGTACATAAACGAGTTTTAAACAGCCTACATACGTAATGTTACGCGGTTAAGTAAATGGAGGTCATGCTCTTTGAAGTACATAATATCATAGCTGACATCATTGAGATTCGACATGTTTGTCAAATACGAATTGCGAATCATAAAAAACTGATTAACTCTTTTTCACAACGGACAAATTCTGCACATTTGACGAACATTGATACTTTAGTTAGATAAGTTGATTGATATCTGTCACACAATTGCAACAATGAAAGACAATTGATTTGACATTAGGTATATTAGTCCCAGAAATCCAACAATTCACGGAAGTTTGATGAGAAGTTGATAAAAGATAAAAGGTACGCACGTCAATGATGGTAAACACTTTGATCTTGGGCTGGCCTAGCATAGTACGGAGTTTCAATTGAATAAGAGGCCAGATTATATTGGTTTTATTACCCCGGACTTGTTGCCTACTGTACCTCAATCTGCCTAGCCTTTTCCAAATTATCTTGGGGTCGGCTTCCAGTCTAACCAGCTGCAGCTGTATACCAGTATTTTACATGGAGCGACTGCCTATCTGACCTCCACAACCCGTGGACTCCGTAACTGCGTAAGACCCCTAAGGCCCTTGGTAAGACTGGTTGTCAGACTTTCGGGCTTCTGACGAGTGTAACGACTGTCAAAGATCCACGAATGACAGCCAGAACCAAAGGCTTAACGTGCTTTCCGAGGCACGGAGGAGTCTCGGTATGTAAAGATGGTCACCCAACCCCGGCAAAAGTAGCTTAAACTGATGGATTGACCCGTGCAGCTGTAGTTACTTAGCCACGAGCTCCTCCTACTGTACCGGTATATTACAAAGGCTACTCATATTTTATTAGTGTCCACATCCTAATTTTATAAAACTTCTTTATGCTGTAATCCGCTGATATAAAAATACGTTATGTAAATCCAGTAATTTTCGATATTGACGTCTTATCTGATTCCGATAAAATTCCAGTTGGTGTCTTTTTCTTTTCTCAGTGAGATTTTCTCCCACGAGATCAAGGCTAGGCCTTTGATTGGTCTCCTATCTATAAAAACCTTAAGACGCAGATATATACCAGTGATCTTGAGTGGTTAGCCTTGCATGTTCTGTACTGAGCTCACGCGACGCTTCGTATATACAGCCAGTAATAGGACTCGCCCATCAAGGAGCAGTCCCAAATTAAACGCATTATTAATTTATTATACATAAAACAAAAGGTATTTTGATAAAACACGTAAACTAAAAGATCGAAGACTAATTTAATTATCTTTAAAATGGTGAAGGATTTATAAAATACATCTGACTGATTTTGCGTGATTCTCAGTTTTTTATCCGCGTTAGACTTTACATAACTTTACAAATTAATTTCACTATGTAATATAAACCATAATCTAATATATTCCTATATTAAGTTATTAAGAAAATGCTCTTATTTAACATATATTTTTTCCAAATAATTAACACTACTCCTTTAGACGTGATCTTCAGTATAAAATCATTAAAAGTTGGTTATCGTCGCCTTAAATTCATTCACTGACAGAAAACGAACTGCCTTGACCAATGGGTCCAGAAGCATGCATAACGAACGTGAGTACTAAAGAAGGATTTTTGGAAATTCATCCCATATAGCTTGTGTTTATAATAACTTAACATAACTGCCCATAAATTATTACCCGATGGGAAGTTCTTGGTAACAAAACATTCAAAAGCCCTTCATAAACCATGAATCTAATAACCATTTCATCTGATATAAGATCCACTTAATCCTAGAATCAAAGTATCGTGTTATACTGCGGAAGAGGCCGTAACACACGAGGCGTTAACGTAATCGGCGCACGCGATGCTGCTCGCTCAGTGTAAAAACATCAGTTCAATGAATTGACATAAAGACGAGCATGTATCTAAACATGATTGAAACCGTAACTATTGGAAATACCGTTGATAGCTTGTTATTAGAACGTTATTAGTCTATGCTTAGAAACTACTGGACAGACATAGGCTAAAAAAAATATTAGTTTTTTTTTTTGTGAATGGTTCAATTTACCGCGGTAAATGTTGCTTTGGATCAATAAATAACGTAGTGACCTTTTAATTCGTGAAATGCTATTTTTAGATCGTAAAGTGAATGTAGAAATTAACTTATTACGGTCATTCTTCTTAGCGTGTCGATGGCAAAAATAACACGAAAAAATATGTTCTTCGTTTTTTTGCTTGGCCCAAAACTCGAATCCGTTCGCTAACGCTGCCATTAGGTCTTCACGTGTGCAGGTGACACATCATGCGGTGCAAGATGGGAGGTGAGCCATTGTCTGTGGAGAGACGCCGCATACACACAGAAGATCTGAGCCGTCCATGAACCCCCACTTGTGGAGGTTGTCCTTGCTGCGATCTACTTGGGCACGAAGTCTATTTAAGGTTTTCCAAGTAGGCCACGCTAACTTGTGCCCGGATGGGAGGCTCTCTGATGGTTCGATGAAGAAATCAGGGGGCTTAAGCAGTTCTTGCCAAAGATCACATCTTACTGTGGGAGTTACCATCGGCTGGACTCACACCCACAATATTTTTTTTGCGGTTTTTAAGCCTGTGCGACACTGGTTTTAAGTTATGCATTGGATGCGCGTCCAATGCACATTACAGTCATTGAAAGACGCTACTGCTACGTAGATAAGTTACGATAAAGAAACACTGGTTATTCAATATTTGTTTGTTATGAATCAAAAAGAATACGCAATAATTTTGCATTCCATTTCATAACCATTCAATCCTTTGCAATGTCAAGTAAGATTGTCAATCACGCGTAACCGCCATTGTAAGGGCTTAAAATGATTAAGAAATAGAGTAATAGCGACGAAATAATAAATCAAACAATAAACATTTTAATAGTACCAGCTATATTGCAGTCGAAACGTGGCACGTACGATTTATAACACGATCTCTTTTCAAAACATTTAAGGGCTGATTTCACCAATGAAATTTAAAACAACCAACACATCTAAACTGAGTTCAAGAGCTGTCAGTGTCAATATTCCACAACAATTATGACACTGACAGCTCTTGAACGCGGTTTAAAGGTGCTGATCGCGTTCATCCTCGTTGCTGAAATTTGCCCTAAGTCATAATATAACTAATAATTTGGTGCATTACTAGACAGGCCAAGCCGCGGGCAAAATATTGTCTATAACCAGCCAGTTGACCGTGACCACAAAATTCGTGCCGAATCTGACCCAATGTAACTTTCTTTTTGTCAATTTACGCTACTATTGTATAATAGCGAAATACCTAAGTTATTGCCGATATTATTTTGTTAAATAATAGGTACTTTGATGTGAATTTATTTTCAGTTAGGCCGATTTTAAGGTTAGTGAAGACTATGACAGTAAGCAGATTTGCAGTAAGTATTTTAGTGAGGGAGTGGACACAACTTGTGTCCACTCCCTCACTAAAATGACACAAGAGTCTATCATTACGAGCACGTGTAGCATGACAATCATAGAAACAGGTTTCCTACGGGTTTTATCGACGGAAGATTAGACAAAATGACAGCTTGTGATTGTTTATCTGTCATTTTGTGTATTGTTCCGTCGAACCGTTTCTATTGTCATCATTTCAGCCGTTGACGTCCACTTATGGACATAGATGACCAAGGATTCTCTCTACGACCAGTCCTGAGCTGCCCGCATTCCCGCCACCTTCACCAACTAACCTCGGTTTCCGTCCACCTAATGCCTTATAACTAGAAAACAACACTAATAATTATATACAAGTATTCAAAATCCACCTTAACAATTCTCAAGTAGTTTGGCAAATGGCGTCTATGTAAAACTTAATATTTAACATAAACAATTTTAGATAAGGAAATACCCTTAACCTGTTCATTTGTAATTTTATAATGATTTGGCAATCGCCGCGCAATTTGCGGCAACCTACGGAGACCTGGCAGGCGGTGTCTGAATACTTTTCGCTATTTACTAACCACTTACACAATCGTAGAGTATAATTTTGTTGTTGATATACGTGACTTCTTAGGCTGTGAATGGCAGCTTGCAGTGACAGGATGACGTCAAGGATGAAGAAGAAACAAGGAAAATATAAGGTATACTCGCACTAAATCTATACTTCTATACTTTTTTAATAATTATATCTAAATTATATAAAAATCAATGTCACTTTTCGTTGTAATTTTATAACTAAATAATAAATAATAATAATAAATTATTTTTATTGGCATAAAAAATGTGTACAAACAAAGTGAAGCCCTGACTCCTGCGCTAGGTAAAAACACCTGTGTTACAGGGGCCAGTGTCTTCTCCCAATAGGTAGGTTCTGGTTTTTATGCAATTACTCGAGAACGGCTGGGCCGATTTGGCTGATTTTGGTTTTGAAATGTTTGTCGTAGTCCAGGGAAGGTTTATAGAGTAGTAGGTAGGTAGGGTAGGTAGCCGTAGATAAGTACTTAGTGCTACCCGTGCGAAGCCGGGACGGGCAGGTAGTACGTATATATATATTATGTATATATTATTTAATATTATAAAGCCGAAGAGTTTGTTTGTTTGTTTGCTGCTGGTCCGAATTGAAAAATTCTTTAAGTGTTAAATAGCCCATTTATCGAGAAAAGCTGTATATCGGGAGGTTCTTTTTGTCGTGAGCCCAAAGTAAGTATACCACGCGGACGAAGTTGTGAACAGAAGCTAGTGAATGGACAAAATGGCTGGACTAGGTAATACTAAAAGCGGACAATGTTTCCGATAATGCCTATTATATCAATGATGATAGAAAGAGGTTATGAGGAACCGGAAAACAAAGAACGCTGCGTCCATCAATACCTATGTGGAATTACTAAACACGATAAAAATGAACAGTTTGACCTTTACTAACAAAATCTCAAGTAGGCAATAAATAAAAGTGGATTACACAGCAACCAACCATAAAACAAAAGAAGAAAAATGCCAATAAACCAAACAATCTCACACACACATTGCAGGTCATAACTTTGCAATTTCCGGCTGTGCTAGGTTTTTAGGTAAACATATACTCTCGCGCACTTGAAGAAAACGCGTAACGAACGGGTGTGACAAAACCCTTGTAGTTCGCACATTTACGTTCATTGTTAGTTCGCACATTTACGTTCATTGTTAGTTCAAACACCTGCGGCCTGCGGGCTAATTGTGTAAGTACCATCGTAATCGCTTTCGTCTGACTTTTCAAATAATTTCAAGTGTTCGACAACTTGCCTACAATACAAGTTTTGGTGTCGACGTGAGAGTGGCACCGTTTGCTAAATCTGAATAGAAAGAATCTATAAATAGAAGATTTATTCGTGTACTGCTTAATATAGGCAATCATATATCATAATATCACACATGTATGGATTTGACAACTTGTTGCATAAGAATGTTGATTTGAAATAGTGCTGAGTCACTTCCCTTATAGTCTTATAAAAGATTAGGTACCATTGAGCAAGAAGAGACAGCAGATCGAGTAACAATTACAACATTTTAAGAAACCCAAGGAAGTTTCTAAGGGGCCGTTGCATTTGCATCTCTCTAAGGCTAGATCGCAGCACCATTACAAATTAGAAAGACGGTCCTCTTGGTAACATAATCTTACCATTGAACTTGGCAGTAGTAGAAGTAACATCTGAATAAAGGCAGGCAAAACCTCCGGAAAGTCAACCGACCCTATGAAAAATAGTATTAACGCCATAATTACCTAACCTACTTACATTAAATCAACCAAAACCAACCAAATATATATACAAATCCATATTCAAACAAATAGTGCAGAATACGCCAGATCGAGCGTTAATTAAAATCAATCATGCATCAACAAAAACAAGAATTGTTATTCATCGGTAGGTATATAACCGCGTATTTTTATATCAATTTATTATTGAGTTAAAAACGACATAGCAACAACGAGTGGCAGTTATGAAATCACATAAGAGCCATCTTAGCAGACATTGGCCAACATAACTGCCACTTTGCACTTAAAATACCTGGTTCTAAGAAATGATAGCTAATGGTGTGACCTACCAATGCTAATACGTATTTGGAACAATAAATATGACAAGAGTTGAGTTGAATGGAGTTCTAAGAATGAAATTGTCTTCTAATCTAATGAAGATAGGTACACATGTCCTAAATGTTTTGACTACGGCCAGTAAGTTATAGGAACCTATACGCCGTTTACACAGTCCGTCCGTCGCATGATTGAAACGAGATGCCATTAAACATTGATGATGCTAATATCGTTGGCAATCAATGAGTAATAGGAACTGTTGACTCAAATCTCGAATATGATCTCCGTCCAACATTTCATTAAAAGCTATACCATTGCAAAAATTTATATGATCTTTAGATATCAAATTAAGATGTTTAGGTAATTAATTAGTCTTCTAAGAAATAAAAGTGTTCTACTTCATTTATGATTGTAAGAAACCACAGTTTTGCAGAACAGTAAAGAGATAAAATCATATACTGCTAAAATATGTTCTAAGTCTTGTTTAACATTGAGCAAAATTGAACGTTACGTCAAATACACCCACATCCGGCAGCCGACGCCAGCGATCAAGTGCAATTAAGCCCTAACATGGCCTCAAGTGTAGAATAGTGTCAAGCTTACCTCGTTGATATAACAAACATAAAAGACAAACAAAAAAGAACCTTAATGCCTTGTTTAAACAAGTGTAGCAAATGTGCCAATTTAGACCAAAGTATGAAATTGTCGTAATGTTCGAGTGAACTGGATATTAGAGCTCATTTCTCCTCCTCGATGTAGCATGTCATCCGACTCTAAGTGGGCAACTACGAAGGAGGTCTAATTGCACCAGAGACACCACAATTTTCTCGTCGGAAATGGAACATGAAAAAAATAGTCAGTTTGATATGCAACCCCATTATTACAGCTTTGTCATTATGCAGAAACAAAGTTAATGATTCATACAGAGTGATGAGGGATTCAGTTGTTTTGTCACATTGGATGAGCTTGTGTGTATAATTAAGAAAACAATCTGCAAAGCTTTTTTTTTTCTAGATTTTATTTCGAACCAGCTGCTGACCGCAGCTTCGCCCGCTTTAATTCTTTTTCTAAGATAAAATTCCCGTCAAAATCAGTCCAGCCATTTCGAAGATTACAGCCGGAACAAACAGACAGAACAAAAAAAAACTTTCAAATACATTTAAAAAAAAAAAAAATTGGAATCACTACCAGACACTGTATTAATACTAACAGATAAACAGATACTAAAATATTATTTATTTGTAAATAGATTATGATAAAATATGTATAAGCTAAGTTAACCAACCCAACCCAACTGTTTATGTTGTGGTTTTCGATTTTCGTTTCAGAACTACGATCAAATGATCAAACTGCAGTTCAGTACTGAAAACTCTCATTAAATATCGAATTCAAAAAGAACACCACATCTGAATTTTCAGTTATCGGTCGCTGATGTAATTTGAAATTACTTACAAGTTTGTTTCATGCGATCAATCATAAGATAACGGTTTCATACTTATTATAGCTTATTTCTAAAGCCGTGCAGGGAAATGGAAGCAAGCAATGATATTATAATATTTATTAAATAGAAAATATTTAATATAATATCACTGGAAGCAAGAAACAATTTAAGAAAATAACGGGTCGCTTTGATGGTAATAGTGGCAGAATACAATCTGTCTAGCCATTTCTTGACTATGTTGGGTCGGTTTTCAGTCAAACCGGATGCAGCTTAATACCAGTATTTTACATAGAGACTTCCACAACCCAGTATCTGGGTAATACGATACCCCTAGGTTGCCAGACTTTTGGGCTTCTGACGACCCGTAACGACTGTCAAAGAAAGTGCATTCAAAGACACAGATGGTACAGAATGTGAGAGCATAATGAAAGAAATTCCCAATAATTAGAACAATCAAAATTTATCGAACGATCGTGAAATTGCTAGTAATGCAATAATTTGTAAACAGCAAGCCATGTTTATAAGTGCACCAGGGTGCCATTGTAACCAGCTATATATGCTTTTGATTACGCAATGGCATTACTGAAACAAACCGAGTTACCTTATAAACTAAAATCAATTATTCTTACGGTAATATACGTTGGAATAGTCGGCCGATGAAATTGCAATCATTTTAATAAATTATTACTTACAGCCCCCCAATTACGCAATGCACGATCAATTTTAAATTGAAACCAATTGAAAAAGGTTGCCACTTGCCAGTCCATTGCTTCATAAGTTCGACAAAAAAAATTGAGCAGATTTTTTTTGTCGAACTTATGAAGCAATGGACTGGCAACCTTTTTCAATTGGTTTCAATTTAAAATAAAACCGCGTTGTTCCTGCGTGGTAGATTACAGCCCAGTCCCTCTCGAAGAGAGGAGGCCTGTGTCCCAGCAGTTAATTGTATAACATTATAAACTGATCATGCTTGATAATTTTATTTTACTTCTACATCTCGTCATATTCATACATCGTATTTATTTATTTATATTTACATATATATAAGCCGCATTCCTTCGATAAAGTTATCACAATTCAATTTTATTATTATATTGTCGAATCTAGGATATATTATTATAAAAATTGAATTTGTTATGTACAATTTCTAATATTACGCTTCATTACATGTAACATAATGTTATTGTGTGTGACTAAACTGTATATTAATATTATTTCCGTTCTTCTCCATAGAGATTTACATTTTGGAACGGGCAACTAGCTTCAACTTTCGGACCAACTGACCGTCTTTGACAATTCAAAAGTGCCTCAGTACAGCATGTGTGTATTATCAGATTTTTCAGTCACTTTACCTATATTATTCAGGTCATTTAGTCCATCTAGCCAAGATCCGCAAACATCATAATCCTACTATAATATAATATTATAATATGTGAAAGTTTATATGTTTACATGTTTGTTACACAATCATTTGATTTGATTTGGATGAAATTTGGCACACAGATAGTTTGTAACCTGGCATAACATACTTTTTATCCCGATAGTACGTTCCCGTGGGATAATTTCCTCCACGCGGGCGAAGCTAGTCTATATATTATTATATTACACAACATCACGCTTGTGCTCCCCGAAGAGTTAGGCAGAAGTGCACCTATAGGTGCACCTTTGGGGAGCATAGTACACCCACATTTCGCCAGTTTAAGACCCATGTAATAGGGGGCGAGCCTATAGCCATCAACCGGGCACAAATCCAGACTCCGGGCTGCTACTGAGCAATGCCAGATGGAAAACCCCAATAACACGTTGCTCGACTCGGGAATCCAGGACCTCATGGTCCTGGGTTCGAACTCCGAGTCTACTCGCTTGCGACCAGTAGACCAACGAGGCAGTCAGTCATATACAGGGTGGCAGGGACATCGACGCGAAGCCGGTTACCATGGATTCAGTACATCATTCTGAACCCCCCTTTTTTTTTTTTTTTTTTTTTTGGGTGGGAAATCATCAAATGACTTCTCCCGCTCTGGGCGGAGCGGAAGGGCGTGTCAGACTTTTACTGACTAAAACCCACCCGTGTTCCTTCCCTTGCCTAGACCAGGGCCACGGTTTCCCCTAAGGACTTATCCGCAACCCCAGTGGTAGGCATCGGCCCAAACGGACCCCTTCAGCTTCGCTGACGACTCTTTGAGGCGCGCGTGGAACACTACGCGCCGTCGACCCGGGCTTGGTCCTGATCGGACGGAGAGCTACCCATCACTCTCCGTCCGCAAGCCCGCGCCTACGGTGGCCGGAAATCCGCGATGGATTCCCGACGCCCGGGGCGTCTACTACCGCGGCGGCTAGGGGCTCGAGGGAGCGACCTTAGTCTCTGCCTCTCGCGCCCCGCCTCCTCCTTCACGAGCATTACTGCTTCGCAGAAGGAGGTGACAGCCTGCCATGCCCTCTCGCTCCGCACCATGGCCTGGACCAGGGCCGGACGTGAGAGGTCACTGCCGCCGATCTGAACCCCCCTGCGTTAAAATTTTTCGTCGGTTATTTAAAAAAATATCAGCTGTTCCATACATTTTGACCGCGTAGGTATTGCACTTTTCTATGAAACAGCAGATTTTTTTTTCAATAACCGACGAAAAATTTTAACGCAGGGGGGTTCAGAATGATGTACTGAATCCATGGTAACCGGCTTCGCGTCGATGTCCCTGCCACCCCGTATATTATTATTAATGTAATAAAGCTAAATAAAGAGTTCGTTTATTTATTTGATTGAGCGCACTAATCTCTGGAACTACGATTTGAAAAGTATATTTTAGCATTTGATAGTTGACTCTTGAGGAACATCTTGGTACGACTCTTAGGAGCCGAGCAAAAAGAGCAAAAGTCAGGAAGTACGCTAAGCGAAAACGAAGTACTAGCGCGGGCGGGCGATACGATGCGACGCGGTAAGGGAGTCGAGGGAGTTTTATAAAAATGTAGCTGTTATTTAATTGTCTATCTTACGACTTCGCGAACGAAGTGGAAGAAGCTAGTATTATAAGGATACTTGTTGCTAGTATTAATTAAACAATGTCATTTTATCTACCGTAAAAATAAAGCAATCTATTTTTAATTAATAGAATATTGACACACTTATTATCGGTGCTTATTTCGACACCCTGTTAATATTAATTCCACAATGCAAAGGTACTCGTATAATATATTACTTTGTTTAGCTGTTCCAACCGGTAACCGACCTTCTACTAACACAATTATATGTTTAATTCTCATTGCATTATTGGATTATTGAGAATGCGTAGATGGACACTATACTGACCGGTAAAGATTATTGTTTTATCTGTAGTTGTATGTGTTACCGGCAAAGCATGTAATTCAGGCATTCTATAGAATACCTAGTGATTCTATACAATGCCGAGCACGTCTAGGCATTGTATAGAATATTTTATCAATCGTTTATCATTATATACCCTGCCTAGTCAATGTATGCAATGCCTCTGAAATAAACCTTTTTTACGGCCCGTTCAACCGATTTTTACTTCTATTGCGTTGGTGGCATGCCAAGGCAGCTGCATTAAACAGTTAGTATTGTAACCACTTTTTTGCTTTTAATGCCATACTTACGCCTGAGGGATAGAAGTCAAAATCGGTTAAACAGACTGTAAAAAAGGTTTATTTCAATGTCTAATCTTATTTCAAATGGAGTATAGGTGACTGCATGTCTATAACAGTGACTACTTTTTTAATGACACTAACTATTAACACATAGTTTGTGCTGATACAACCGAAGAAGGCGGGTTTAGGATTATTTTAAATTATCTATTACTCCGCTGACGCGATGGGTATCGAATTACCGATATCCAAAAATAATATAACAAAAAATAAATTAATTTGATATTTTTTTATTGCGTCATCGACCGCAGTTATTGTAATCACTTGAAATAAATCAGTAACTAAAAGCGGCCAAAACACCAAAACAAAATTAAATCTAAAAAAAAATATTGTATCGTTTTTACATTTGTTTATACTCATCGCGTCTGAGGAGTTTAGCTAGCCAATTTAAAATAACCCTATATAGTACAGATATCATTTGTATAAACCAAGTTCTTTAAAACCTAATTCAATAATAGCTTAAGGTAGGTTCCGTAAGATTTCAAAAATAATAATTCTACAAGTTCCAAATTATTCGGAACTTGTATTGTTGTAGAGAAAAATATGCATTTATGTCAAATAAATCGTCGAATATCATAGTGCACCGATCACTTCTGAACATGAGCTATTTCCTGATCCTCGCATCTTTCAGGACACGACATTCTTTTAGTTTTTGCCATTACAAACTGCTGACTCTACATTATTTATTGCGGTCATTTTAGATCTCCCGCGGAGTTCAGTACAAAATATATGACGTTGAGATGGTCCGATATTGGAACCGTAATAGGTTACTGGACAAAGCCAATTATAACAACGTTATGGTCAGAGAACTTGCGATTGTAAGTAATATCTGTAGGTACAAAGTTTAAAAAGGCAGAATTTTAAAGGCATCTAATAAACACATATTATCGAAGTTGACACAGAAACTACCCAAGCAAAGTTAATAAAGTTTATACGGGACCACCGCGCAAGCTTCTTCTACCAAATGAAAAAAGAATTTTCAAAATCGGGCCACAATTGACGAAAATATTGACGAAGCTATACATTTTTTTTAAAACAGACGAACATTTATAACCTCCTTTTCTGAATTCAAAACTGTCCATTGAATATTTTTGAAAAAAGTAATTGCTACAAGGTGTGGGAACGATTCCGATGCTGAAAATATAGTTTTAGCATTTTTGTCCGTTTGTCTGTTTGTCCGGATGGATGTTCCGTATTGGCACAAAAACGATTGAATAGATTCTGTTTTATTGCAGAAACATTCCTTAAACGTCTGGTCATCGAATAGGCTATATATTATCACGTATTTGCTTGCTTGGTCCAGCAATATTGCATTATGTCCACATTCCTCAATAGTTTACCGCGAGATTTACAACTAAAAATTAATAACAACTATTTTCTTTATTTCATATGCTTAAACCAAAGATATATAACCAAGTAACAAGTTTTAGTTTCAATTATCAATATCAACCGATGCTAGAGGAGCTCATAATCAGCCTTTTAATGTTCCCACTGCAGGGACACAGGCCTCCTCTCTGTGTGAGGGAGTGGGCCGTAATCCACCACGCGGGCCGAGCCCGGGTTGGTAGATGTCACATGTCTTTGAATATTTGGTTCTAAGACATGCCGGTTTCCTCACGATGTTTTCCTTCACCGTTTTGAGAGCAGTGGTGATGAAATTATTTACACAAAGTAAAGCGCCTGCTTGGGTTCGAACTCGACTTACAACTCGTAAGTCGGGACCGATACCACTGGGCCACCACTGCTCTAGAAGAGCTCGTGACTAAGTAATAACAGCCATCAGGTTAAGATACGCTTGCCGAGGTTGGTCCGTGGATGGATGACCATCTCTACATATCGATCTTCCGTGCTTCGGAAAGCACGTTAAGAGTTCACGTTCCGTTTAACTTATAATGCCAGTAGAATTCAGTCACGTGAGCGAAGCCGCAGGCACAGCTAGTAAACTATAATGTTCTTCGTTACGTCAGTTAGAGAACTGCATGTATTAGGTATCTAAGGAAGAAGAAAATGGCCATGGAAAGATTTCAAGTTCAAGGAATTATTGTGAAATTATCATAACTGGTTTAGCAACAGAACATTTATATAGCAGATTTTTCTTAGCAGTCAATTTGAAATGTGACATTTTCCGTGATCTGGTGGCTACCCTTCATAAAATATCGGATAATATAGGTAATAATTGTACTTGTTTGTATGCAAATCTATGTAAACATATTATTAATACCTGTCCTGACAAGTGGACATTGCATTTAGACATAATAAAACCAGTGTCTACATGGTTATTGAGTTTGGACCGGTTATTTTGCGTTATATTATTTTGCAATTTGAATCGCTGGCCGTTATTAGTTTATCCACACGCAAGGTTTGTACGAATTTGTATACAAATTGCCTTACATTGAAAGCTGTTTTTGTAATGTTATAAAAAGTATTTAATTAAACAAAAAACGTCCTAACCGTACATACGAAGTCTGATAGTTATAGTTAGGTACTTATTTTGCGATAGAAAAGTATGTCGTAATTGAATTCAAATCACCTTAATTTGTTACAGTTCACGTTTAATCTTTATGATCATCTAAAGGTGAACGCGCACTTGTCTGAGCCGAATGCGTCGAACGAACTGAACGAAAGAAATGTTTGAATTCTATAAATGAAATTCTATAAAACCTTGAACATCTATAGTATAATCAGCCTATATTGTTCACACTACTGGGATATAGGCCTCCTCTCGGTGAGAGGGATTGGACCGTAATCTACCACGCGGGCACAGTGCGGGTTGGTAGATGTCACATGTTTTCGAATTTTTGGTTCTAGGATATGCCGGTTTCCTCACGATTATTTCCTTCACCGTTTTGAGAGCAGTGGTGGCGAAATCATGTACACAAAGTAAACCGCCTGCCTGGGTTCGAACCTACGACCTACAACTCGTAAGTCGCAGCCGTTACCACTGGGCCACCACTGCTTGAACATCTGCCCGCGTCGAATCATCCTAATCTGAAAGACCATTCCTAGCGTTCTAGATGACTTCGATTCGTCCGACGCGTTCGGGTCATATAAGTGTGCGTTCACCTTAAATTTCGGTTTAAAAGATCGCCGCAGACTATTGTGCAATCGACGGTCCAGCTTTTTAGTACATAGGTACCTAGATCTTAACGGTACAACATACCATCTTAAGTTTAAAGATGCGAGTAGAGAATGTAGACCGCTAAAACTTGCCGATTGCGTCAGTTTAGTGCACGCCGGGCTAAACGTCATCTTCGATTGAATACAAGACCTCTTACAAATTAATGTTATGCTTTGATATTATTTTTGTGCTATGAATTTACGTGTCACGGATTGATTGTGATCGTGATGTAGGTGATCAGTAAATTACCTTCATCATCAAGTTTGTTTTGCAACCTAAGTAGTGTACTTGTAGTGCGAGTAGTGTGTTTTATTTAAAACTGCCTGTATAAATTATATTTTATTACAGACTCGAAAATCACAAAATACCAATTTAATAAGTTAAAAAGCTCTCAATACTTGTTTGTTGTTTAGATGTAACCTATGTATTTATATATTTATTATTATTACTTTATTTTTAACCTATGTACTGCATTATAAATTGTTTTTCTATAAAGTATCTTTTCCTCTACAAAAAACACGTTCAAAAAACAGTAAAAAATTTGTAGATAAAGCAACATTAAGGTCCGTTCACATTTAGGTGAAATCCCAAAATGAGTTTCTCCTACAAACATTTTTTTTTATTACTTGTAGAAACAGCTGATATAACAAGATTGATCAGTTGATACTGTCAATAGAAAACACTAAAGGCCTGTTTCACCACCTACGATGAAGTGCCTATTAACTTACTTGGCAAATAATTTCATACAAATTCTGTTCCATTTTTGAATTTATTCGGTAAGTAGTAGCTATTCGGACATCGTGAAATAGGCCCTAATTGTGTGATTACAAGGTGATTACCTACAAGTAATTTATTGATTCTTGATAGGTCAGTTTTACCGGTTTTTCCATTCGACAGAAGTTATTTTCCTTCTTTTTTTTCTGTTGTACTTAGTTCTTTCTTAGGATTCCGTACACAAAGAATGCCAACGGGGCCCTACAATCAAGGCTCCGCTGTCCGTCCGTTCGTCTGTCACAGGACTGTATCTTTTGAACCGTAAGTAATAGGTAGACACTTGAAATTTTCACAGAGCTGATGTGTACCATGGCTGCTATAACAACAAAATAACAAAAATATGTAATTTTAAATATTGTACAATGGGACAGTACCCTTCGTGTGCAAGTCGAACTCCGCACTTGGTTTTTTTTTGTTTTTTAATAAAATTTAAGATTGTGGACATTTGCGCGGGAATAATTACATCAGCATGAAAATCAGTTTTATAAAATAATTACCATTGCATTTTAATTATGTAGTATTTCATATTTGATAAGGTTTTATCAAATTATACCTATACATAACTAACTAATTACGGATAACTTTAATTTGTTACTTATTTATTAAGTTTGGTCTTATTTAAACAAGTTTTAATCATTTAAACAATATGGTGATATTTAAAACCCAGGTTACTTAAATAAAAGTCTGCTTTAAAATAGTGTTTCATCGATAAGTAGATAATTTGCCTGACCTGCACGATTCTATAATTAATTATTTAATATAATTTGTGTGAATGCGACCCGCGGCCATTGACCTAGTCCAAAGCAAATTGAACAAAGTATTTTTCAGCAAAACTACCTAAAATAGTTATTACTTACTATTATTGGGTTTACCAGTATTAATAAAATGTTGAGTCAATTGAAGAATGATATTGAATGAAATCATTTTACATTTATTGTATTTTAAATTCAAATAGTCAAATTTAGTAGTTTAACACAACGCAGGCTAACAAAAAAAAAGAATTACAAAGTAGGCACAACTCTATAATTATTTCTATTGCCGCTATCGATACACTACAAAGATAAACAATGCATTGTTGTATTGCATGTGTATTTATTTAATAGATAAACATTACCTACTAATGTTCTTTTGCATGTCATGCCCATGCAAACAATATCAGTTCATTTATTTTAACGAATTAATATATATTATATTTTTCTCTTATTATTTATTATTCATGTACTTTTTACTTTACAACTAACATCAAGACACTACGTAAATAAATAAGTACGTATATTTGTTGAATAATTTTATTTTGTGGTTTAAAACCACAATAGCTTCCTTGACTTTACGCCTGAGTTGGTTGCGAACCTAATTTCAAAGAAATTCAGCTGTCCGATTAGAATCATCAACACTTTCCGTGAAACGCGTGTTACTGTGTATCATTGTGAGCACTTTTTTCTGAACAATACATATTTTAACAGTGTACATACCTGCAATGAATGACCGGCCGGCAACGCACACTTGACGTTTCCTAATCAAAACAAATGACAGCTGAGTGAATAATCGGAGAGATAACAGTTATATAAATGTAAAGTTCCTTTATATACTTTAATACAACACTTCCACGATATAGTCTCCAATAATAAACGAGATACGATTTTTTTAAAGTTTTTCTAAGTTAACGTAAATGTTTACGCGGCACGCGAGAGGAAAGGCGCGCGGTCCGTGTAGCTTCGCTGTTATTACTGAGTAAAAACGTATTTTGCCTCGTTCCGACGTATACCACTACGTTGAACGTAGACGTATTCACAGTTCACACAGATCTATCGAGGGGCTATCACGATATCCTTGCTCCAGGATTTCCTACGTAAAGTCCTGGTGTACAAGGTCGAAAACCGGGAATGTAATATAAGCGCCCACGGAAGTCCTAAATCCGTTCCTATTGGTGACAAAATAGTAAATAAAAGGTATATAAGTGATACTGTGAGCTTGATAGAGAAATGACCCTTATAATCTTGGTGTTGTATTTTATTTGCTTTGATCTCGAGGCCGGATAACCAAATTGCTTGAATAATTACTGTCTCTTAGCAACTTTGTTATTACATAACTCGTTTTAGTTGAGTGTTCTTGTAAAAAATGGCTTAACTTAATAACAGAAAACTAATAAATGGTTTTATTTTTCTTTTTAAGTTGATTACAGTATTTAAATGGGTACAATGGGTATTTAGTACCTAGTTTACCTAATTAAGAGTGGTTTAAAGCTTGAAAAATATTACTTAAATAATGTAGGTAGGTAGCATTATTAATTCACTAAGTATAATTTATTCGCATTAATAATGTTAGTGTTTGCCTAATATCAAACATTTCAAAACAAAACTTAGAAGTTAGTTTTAGTACTCGCATGACCTAATCCAGATGGACTAAGATGTGCTGACCTGCAGACCGGATGCGGAAGTCGCATGTTGTGATGTAAGTGGGGAGAACCCTATGTGCAGCAGAGGATGACGGTATACCTACCTATAACAGGTTCAACTGATATAATTGATTACATTGCTCTATTATGTCATTGTATTAGTATAAGTATATGAGGATTTCAATGCCTCGTTGGTCTAGTGTACAGATGCACGCTACTGCTGATCGAACCCAAGACCTCAGGATCTTGGGTTCGATTCCCAGGTCGGGCAAAGTGTTATTGAGTTTTTCCATCTGGAATTTCTCAATAGCACCCCGGAGGCTGTTTTTGTGCTCTGTTGATGGCGATAAGCTCTACACCTATTACATGGGACTTAAACATAACTGGCATAACGTGGGTGCAAGAAGTATACCTCTGCCTCACCCTTCAAGGAAAACCGGCGTTATGTTAGTTATGATTTTAGAACAAGTTAATGGCAGGTAACTATTACCTAATATTGTTTCCAACACACTTACTTGTAAAACGGCTCTTATTTAACCGCTTTTAGGTACATAATGCAGTATATTGAAAACACGTGCTTTTTACTTTGTATTACCGCACTGGTACGGTAATGTACGCTACTGATAACTAATCTGAATTGCTCTATTTTCACACGAGCAGAGATTCGCGCTTTTTTAATCTCATCAAAGAGACTTCATGCCTGCCTTCTTATGCCTGTGTAAAATATGATAAATTAACATCATATTTCATAATTTTTTTTTTTTTCTATATATTAGCCTTCATTTGGATATTCAAAAAATTATTTCGCGTTTATTATAATTTGATATGCTATTCAGCGGCTTTACCAGTGCCTTTATTTACACCTAGAGGCGCATCGCTAACGGAAAAACAAAACCTACGCGCCATTTTCCATTTTGTTAGCGTTTTCGTTGTGTGGTTAATTATTATCAAAAATACGAAATGTAAAGTATTGTCACCAACCAACGTAGAAAAGTTTTTAGAAGAAGCTCCGGATAATCCGTACCTGGCAACAAAGGTTAGTTGAACTTTACAAATCTAAATGTATCGTCTCTATAGTTACGTTATTTTAGCATAAGTTCTTCCAACAAATCTGTTTATTTCCTCGCAAATGTGTTGATAAATGTCGTATGAAACGCTTGTGTAATGACCAAAACAGCACACTTGTATCATAATGTACTATTAAATATATGTAAGTATTTATTCTGTGATTTGTGACGTGTGTTTAAAAAGGATCTAACCTCTAAAATGACAACATGGGTACTTACCTGCTTACGTAGGTAATATTATAATATTATGATATAGGGTCACTCGTCACGACGTGGAATGTTTCTGAATAAGAAAATAAAACAATACAAACGTAATAAATGTATGGAAATTCCATAGAAAATTCCACACGCAATGAATGCGTATAATATATCGGTAGGTTCCAGATTCCTGAAACCAGGTATAAAATATTACAGTCTGATCACTTTTCCGCCTACCACATGTAATGATAATCTACAGGATGAGGTTAACACCGCGTGGGTTCCGCCTAATGTCCAAAACGACCCCTACTTTCAGTAGGTGACGCAAAAGGGGAATTAATTGTCAAGGGAATGGTATACGTATTGGATTTATTATATATCATGCCTTATAAAGCTAGAATTTAAGTTCATCCGCATTATTATCATTTGGTAGGTATTTTACTTCCAAATTGGAGTCCAGATCAACAAGGAAAGGGAATTAGTACTAGTATAACTTTTATGGTTGTGGTAGTCACAAACGCAAAGATCAAAGACGTAGAGGTCCTACCGACATTCGATATCAACAATTTAGGGTTTTTGAGACAAACGCAGGCAGACACGACGCGACATTGGTAGAACAATTTCCGTGAAGCTTTCATAGAAATTGTTCCATCAGAGTCGCGTCGCACCTGTCAGCCTTTCACCCTTTACAGTTCCAAAGCAAGTTTTTGTAATTATCGTGATAGGGCTCCTAACAACGACCTTGACACGAGCGTTGTCGGTTCAGTGAACCTGTAAGGATAATTAATGTCAAAATAAATGGACACCAGCAGCTTCGGTGCTATCTTCTTGGTGATAGCCAATCCGTACACCGTAGGTATTTCAAGCGTGATGATTATAAAAGTAGGTATCCCCCCCTCCTGCCCCACAAACCCATGAACCTTCACTGTAATTGTTTTTTAAGAGACACATGGTCATCAGTTGACGATTACGGGTCGATAGGATCTCTAATTAAATACAGTTTTAAGTGGAGGCAGTTACATTACTCACCCTACAAAAGCATGATAGGTACGTGATTTCATGGCTCATTATATTTGATACATAAAAATTTTTCATGTCGTTGGGTGTCAAACGAACAAGCAGTTGGCCACCCACAGGTGGTAATTGTTCACCGCCGCCAATGGAACCTGTAATGGCTGGAAGGTAGTTATGTAGAACTAACTCTAAAGTCTATGTCAATACCAAAGAAGTAGAGATTTATCATCACTTTAATTAACTTTTCTCACACATTCTTGGAAATTCGAGCATTATTTTGATAACCTTCTTCCAGATAAATCGAAATTGCTGTAGGTATTGGTCAAAAACAAGCGAGCGCCCAGCCGGCAATGAAAATCCATATCTGTCGTGTTTAGCGGCCAAATAAATGCCAAAGAAAACTCACATCTGTCGTGTTATTTAGAAATGGAACTAGCTTCATAACTTTTAATCTTCAACACTTCTTCGTTTGGTGACAGCCTGAAAGTGCAGATTAGGTTGTAGTACGAAACCAATGAAGGCTTGATTATAATGAGATGCAATTAATTACCTATCTATTGTTCCTGGCTCTGTAGAAAGTCGACAGTTCTAGAAAGGTTTAGGAGCCGAATAAAAAACCTGCGCACTTCTCCTTTAGAGTCAAGAATGGTGTTACGCACTTTTTACCTGTCGCAGGATCTGCCCCCCAATTACGCAATGCACGATCAATTTTAAATTGAAACCAATTGAAAAAGATTGACAATCCATTGCTTCATAAGTTCGACAAAAAAAATCTGTTCAATTGTTTTTGTCGAACTTATGAAGCAATGGACTGGCAATCTTTTTCAATTGGTTTCAATTTAAAAATGATCGTGCATTACGTAATTAGGGTGCTGATTAAACTTGTGAAGTGTCAATTACCTCATAAAAGTCATAACTGTTTCTTTTCTATAAGCCTCTTATAGTCTAACCAGCTTACCAGCTAGCAAACCAATGACACTTTCTACAAATAGCAACGCTTATTAAAAAAAAAGAACTAAATGTATGGAAGGGACCATAAAAAACCGAGATCGAAAGTAGTTTCTTGCACGATTCCCCTAGATAGCAGAAATTGTTAACCAATCCCATGGTTTATCTCGATATTTTTCAGCATAAACAAAATATTTAAGACCCTACAAAAGTCAGTAAAGGCTTTCGGCAACAGGCGCGACGCGGCTCTAACAAATCAATTTCTAAGAAAATTTTACGGTAGAACAATTACCGGTGTCGCATCGCGCGACAAGTCGCGTCAGTCTGCATGAGCCTTAGAGACATATTGTAATGATACCTAAAGGTATTGTTATGAAAACTTGCTAGTTTTCATAGGTACTTATACAGGGTGAAATTGAATTCGTTGGCAATCTCTTAAGGGGTCATTGTACTCATCATTATGAACAACTTTCACTATGGGACCAACCCTGAAATCGCGAAAAAATAATCAGCTGTTCCCTACATTTTGTCGAGCTATGCGAACGTAAATGTAGGAAACAGCTGATTTTTTTTTCGACAGAGAGCGCTTTCATAATTTATTTTCTAAATCTTTTACAGTACCACACAACTTAGATGTAGCATCGGCAAAATTCGTAAAACCGATCACCATCCGAACTAAGTGCGCCTTCAAAATCATCAACCTTTATTACTGCTTCAGGTGAAAATGATCTTTCGAAAACGCAATAACTTGTAAATAGCCAAATACATTCGTAAAATTGCAAAGAATAAATGAAAATTTTCAAATCTATGCTACATCTAAGTTGTGTCGTACTGTACATAAGACGCAGGGATCTCTTATTTTTTTAGTTTTGCAAACACTGCAACACGCGCCTTTGCTGCTAAATCGTGGTAATTCCACCACGCTCCTACCGCATTCTCGTCGAGGTAGGTATGGGAGTGCAGGTCTATCGTCAGTACCCACATTTTCTTGGCTATTTCTCTCTAGTTCTATGCTATATTAGGTATAATTACTTATTAGGTATAGACTGTGTTATCAAACTTTTCTGCATAATATAAGTCTTATTATAAGTCGATAAATTCACTTCTATTTCTGTATGAATGGTCAACTATAAAGAAAATGTAACATACGAAGCGGGATTCAAAAAATTTCAAGCTCGCTTCGCTCGCTTTTGCATCCTATATTCTCCTAAAGTGGTCTGCCCTGTTTTTGTCATGATTACAAAGTGTCGGGAAGAGAGAAACAGGACCTTATTTATTGAAATTGATAATAATAGGTTAAGCTCTTCATCTATTTGAATTAGGTATGTCTAAAATCGTAAGAATCCGTAACATAATTTTTGTTTAATGATTTTCCGCAAAGAGAACAGGAAATGCTGTTTAAAAAAAACAAATAATAGTAAGTAGTATTAATTGTTTTTTTTTTCTGATTTCAGATTCCAGAAATTATTTCTGAATTCAGATTCCAGAAATTATTTCTGATTTCAGAAAGGGTAAATAAAGAGTACTTTATTTACCGTCTCTGAAATCAGAAATAATTTATTTCTTCTAAAAAGAGTTGGTAGCCCCAACCCCCCCAAAATGAATTCCTAGCGGCCTCCCTAACGGCCCTGGTAGAAGCTCATTCATTTAAATAATTAGACTAGTTATAATGTGTATGTAGGCAGTTTTGCTTTGTGTAAATAAGAAGGGTTTTTATCATAATTAGACCAACTAGGTTTTACCTATGTCTTTTGAGTGGTATATCAAACAATTTTATATTCAATGTATGAATTTTAAATTCAATTATAGAAATTAGTTTATTATAACAAATAAAATGTTGCCCCAGAAAATGATTCCGTATCTAATGCCAGAAGCCACTTATGCATTAGGTATAAGCTATTAGTGCTGTAATGCGGTTAATCGTTTTTGATAGTTTGTATAGAGCATACGCAAATTGACTAAGCTTCTTTGACAAAGCGTCGTTATGATGTGTCCAAGTCAGATGACTATCTCTATACTTTCAGAGATTGCTACGTTACCATTTTTGTTTTTTTTTATTTGATGATTATTTTGATTTGACAGAATAAATGTCACTATTTTAGTTTTGTTAAGATTTATTTTCATATTATTATTAATACTCAAAGTTATTAACTAACCAATGTATTATATTTTTAAGATCATCATTTATATCATTTTCAAGATGAATGTCATTACTAGAGACATGTGGTGTGTGAGATGTGGTATGTCGTGATGGCCCACTGCTTAAGGTCTCGCCTCTCATGTACGAGGTTGTGGGTTCAAATTCGGGCAAATACCAATGTGACTTTTTCAATTCATATGTAATTTCTGAGTTTATGTTGGACATTACTGACATCGGTGGAGGACAATCATCGTGAGGAAACCTGGACTTATAGTTAATATAAGTCTGAAATCGCCAACCCGTCTTGAGCAAGCGTAGTGATCAATGCTCATGCCTTCTTTGTATGAGAAGAGGCCTTTGCCCTGCAGTGGGACAATAATAGGCTGGTATTAATATTGATTATTTACTAGAGAATAAAATAGTGCTGTCATCATCAAACAAGACCATCTTGTGCTTAATGACCTTAGGCATATCATTTATGTAAATGTTAAATAATGGAGGGCCAAGAATGGTACCTTGGGGAACACCATAAGTAGTTTTCCTAGGACGTGACAGGTATGTTCTTACAACTTTCGAGCTCGCACATAGCCTATCAAGCGCTGTGATTTAAGTGCGATTAGAGAGATAAGATTGTAATAGGTATGGAGTTCCTCTAATCCCATAACGCTCTAATTTGTTTAGCAGTATACCATGATCTACATGGTCGAATGCTTTAGACAAATCCATAAAAAAGGCCGTCACTGGAGTTCTAGCATCAACACTAAAACAATTTTCTTGATCGCATCATGAATATTCTTGATCGCACCATATTAATAAAAGACTGTGAGATCATGCTTTTGAAAAAACGACTAAAGGCATATCACCTTTTCTATCATTTGGGAAAATTTTCGCATATATGATATTTAATTAACAAACCAATAAACAACAAACTCACTTTCGCATTTATAATATTTGATACTTGTGCAATATTTCATGCTTCCAGACTCAGCGGTTTAGGCTGTGGGTTGTCTTTCAATAAATTTAAGATTTTTATTAAGTAAATCCCCCTAACACCCAACGTCATGCGAAAGACGCGGATTTTACGAAATCCGTCAACACCCATTGTGCTGCGAAAGACGCAGTCCGCGCATGCTGATTCAAGCTCTATTTGTACTATGGATAGGGGCTAATATGGTCTGTGGTTAATTTTATTCTATGGAATTGGTAATATACTTGTCAAATAAATCGACTAAAACATCAAAATATGCAGGAACAACTCAAAAAAAAAGTAAAAATTGAACATTTTGGCACGACAAAATGGCGTCCGCGCAGGCGTGCAGCGCACTGCACTCCGCGTTCTATTTATTTGTTTTCTATTGTTTTTTAAGTGTTAATCGACGGGAAATGTTGTTTTTTAAATAATTAAGTAGTGTCGTCATCGTATATAGATAATATTTGCACTAAATAACATCGTAATTACCTATTACGGACCCATCAAAAAATGTAAACAAACTCGGTAATGAAAAAACGTGTTGTTGTGTAATTTTGAGTTTTGTGTGTGTTTTGTGTATGTAATCGCTGGTAAGTCATTTATTTTATATTCTATATTAGTTATTGCATAATAAAAATGCCATTTTTCAGAAAAAAATAAGAGTTCAATATTTTTTATCAACTAAGTAATGTTACGTAATGATACGGATACCTATTATTGAACTTTTTTAATTATTGGTGTTTTTATTTATTGTGTTTGTTCGTAAATAATGGTTTTGACCGATAGTATAATGTATTCATAATGTATCCTGCGAAATTTCATGTGAATCGAACCAGTAGTTTTATTATAAATAATCAAAACAATGAACAAAGGAATTTCTGATAAGAATGTTTATTTATCAATACTAGCGTTCGCTTACAAAGATTCTAAGTATTATAAAAAATCCTTTGTCTAATCAGGTACCCAAAACCATTAACGATAAGACTATTTACGTAACAAAAAGCTCTCAGATTTTGTTTATGTTAGCGCGCTCTTATCTCCGACGCGCCGCGGGCGATCTCCGGTACTTAATGGTTTTTGCGGGCGGGAACGTTCGATGCTAGGGGGTTAATTACCTACCTATATCCTTTAACTGTAAAAAGAGTCGGTACTAACAGAAGTTTTGATGGATACTCGGTAGTCACCGTAACTTATAAAACTTATATATACACAAACGTAGCTAGATATAGGTATATGTGTTTTTTCAGGTGGTATCGGTATGTACCTAAAAGAGTCACACGTAGATGTCACTTTGTTCCTATACATCATAATATATTCAAGTAGGTTCATCCCGGAAAAGTAGGAAATAGGTTTTCACATCAGCGGAGGTCGGAGCGCCGCTACCATCTACCTATAGTCCCCGTCACAAGAAGCTATAAAGGACATCATTCATTTTGGGCTAAATGTGAAAGTGCCGGCCAAACAAAAAAAAAGTTATATTCCGTTAGAACATGTTATTCTCTTCACTTTTCACTATGGGACCAAATCTGTAGGGCCATTCCCTGCGCTGTTATACGTCTTTGTAAATAACGGTTTTCAGTATGTTTTAGTTAAGAGACTATCAGTAATTTAATTATAATAATAGCTTTTTATGGCAGTAATAATTACAATCATCATCTTTTATTGTGAAACTAAGGTTCTAGGGTTATTCTCCACATAACTACAGTGTGCGAAATAAAGTTTTTTTAAATAGTACCTAATAGTCTAAGCTGATTGAAATAAGTATCACTAGTATTAACTGGTTTTATGTCCATAAAACACCACAGGCATGGAACAGAGGTGTGGTGGTACCCTTCTTTAAAAAGGGCGACAATGCCCTGCTTAAGAACTATAGGCCCATCACACTTCTGACGCTTAACTACAAGCTGTTTTCAAGAGTCATCAAGAACCGTCTCGTGCGTAGGTTTGACGATTTCCAGCCTCCCGAACAAGCTGGATTCCGTAAAGGCTTTAGCACCGTGGACCACATACATACGCTGCGGCAGGTTATACAGAAGACTGAAGAGTATAACCTGCCTGCGCCTGCCTGCCTCTGCTTAGCGTTTGTGGATTACGAGAAAGCCTTCGATTCGATCGAGACATGGGCTGTACTGCAGTCTCTTCAACGGTGCCAGATCGACTATCGGTACATCGAGGTGTTAAAGTGCCTATACGAAAACGCCACTATGTTAGTCCGACTCCACGACCAGACCTCGAAACCTATCCTTCTGCAGTGAGGTGTGAGACACGGAGACGTTATCTCTCCGAAACTGTTCACCGCTGCACTGGAGGATGTCTTCAAGGTTCTGGACTGGAAAGAACTAGGCATCAACATCAATGGCGAGTATATCACTAACCTTCGGTTTGCCGACGATATAGTTATCATGGCTGAGACCATGGAGGACCTCAGTATACTGCTCGATGACCTCAGTAGAGCCTGGGCAAAGCCAAGCCAAATGAGTGGATCTTAAAATGAACATGGAATGGACAAGACTAGGTCATGTCAAATGCCCATGTAACACCCACTCTCATAAAGATCGGAGACGCTACGCTCGAAGTTGTAGACGAGTATGTTTACATAGGACAAACTGTCCAGCTAGGTAGGTCCAACTTCGAGAAAGAGGTCAAGTGTCGAATCCGACTCGGCTGGGCAGCGTTCGGGAAGCTACGCAATATCTTCTCGTCCCAGATACCACAGTGTCTCAAGACGAAAGTCTATGACCAGTGCGTGTTGCCAGTGATGACTTATGGCACTGAAACGTGGTCGCTCACAATGGACCTTATCAGAAGGCTAAAAGTCACCCAAAGAGCAATGGAGAGGGCTATGCTTGGAGTTTCCCTACGTGATCGAAATTCGATCGATTCGATTCGATCACGTATGGCGGTTACGCCATAGCCCGAAGAATAGCTAAACTTAAGTGGCAATGTGCAGGACACATTGCTCGTAGACTAGATGGCCGATGGGGTCGAAAGATTCTGGACTGGCGACCGCGTACCGGAAGACGTAGCGTTGGAAAACCTCCCACAAGATGGACCGATGACCTAGTAAAGGCCACCGGAATCCGCTGGATGCGGGAAGCACAGAATCGATCAAAGTGGCGGGGCTTGGGGGAGGCCTATGTCCAGCAGTGGACGTCTTTAGGCTGATATGATGAAATAGACCTAAAACCAGTTAATACTAGTGATAACTATTTCAATCAGGTAATAATAGTACCTACTGTCGAACAAAAAACTTTATTTCTCATACTGTAGGTATGTGGAGAATAACCCTTGAACCTTAGTTTCACAATAAAAGATGATGACTGTTATTATTACTGCCATAAAAAGCTATTATTATAATTAGATTACTGTTATTCTCTTAACTAAAACATACTGAAAACAGTATTATACAAAGACGTATAAAAGCGCAGGAAATGGCCCTACAGATTTGGTGCCATAGTGAAAAATGAAGAAAATAACATGTTCTAACGGAATATATCTTTTTTTTTGTTTGGCCGGCATTTTCACATTTAGCCCAAAAATGTATGGACCGTGAATGTTCTCCTTTGGTAAACAAAGAACTTGTATCTACTCTACGAGTACTACCACTGTAACCCAACCAAGTGAAATTGCTCGTTAGTTTTACGTATTACACGTACTATGTTACTTTGAGTTGATTGAATTTAGTATTATTTGTTTCGCTACTTAGTAGAAGTTCTTTGCTTAACTTCTCGTGACGGAAAGTATAGTCGTGTACTTAGGTACCTATAGCTACCTAATACCTATGTTGTAGTTTCTTGAGCTTTCACACACGTACTAACTTGATGGTTACCCACTAACAAATTATAAAGGAAGTAAAAAATATAAACAGGCGTCGTCGCTGCGCACGCGACCCACTTTCCAAACACAGTGAATTGTCTTTTTGCGGTTTCCGGAATCTCTATCCAGAATTACATGCATCTCATTGGATATTTAACCGCCTGTGTGGTCTAATGGTTAGACCATCTGTCTCAGATCCAGAGGTCCTGGGTTCGATTCCCAGTGGGGGCAAAATTTTCTGCTTTGTTTAGGTGGGTTGCTACCACCATCTTATCTAGGTCTGTCGCCATAACGTGAAGAAGTAGTTACCTACTTCTATCTATCTTCAGCAGTAGTGACGTACTTAACTACTATTGTGCAAAGTGGTACGGTCAGTTGGTACTACTACCAACTGACCGTACCACTTTGCACAATACCCTGGACCCTACGGTCCAGAGGTCTGCTAAGTCAACAATGCACCGGCCTCAGTCGACGATAGGATTTCAGGGTAATATAATTATAAAGCTAAAAAGAAAGCGTGGTCCGAGGAACCTCGCGCGTCCAAAGTCTATGTAGTTTTCCTCAACTCATGAAAAATTAGGTTTTAAGTCAATACAAGAAAAAATTACCAAACCAATGGATCAATAGATCAATGGATTCCGTGGTGTCGTGCTAAAATTATTGAGCTCGCTACACTCGCTCTTGCAGCCCAGGTTCTCTCAATACTTAAACTTTACAGCATAAGTCGACAAAGTAACTTTTATTTCTGTATGTATGGTCAAAATCTCTCCTATCCGAGTCGTGGTGCTAAAATTCTATAGGTAGGTCATTGAAAAAGATTAAATCTCAAAAACAGCATAGTGCAATACTAGATAATGATGGTGGACACTTCTTAGGCCCGTATTACAGAACCTCACTCAAGCATCAAGCAATCAAGCATTACTTAAAACTAGTTTTCAACCAATCAAAAGGCTTGTGTTTTGAGTGAGGTTCTGTAATACGGGTCTTAGTCTGGCCTATGTCACAAACCCACTGCCCGCCTCCAAAAAATAAATACTGTATCCGCCCTTGTACTCCTGCCACAACACCTTGAGTTAGCGATGGTCATTTCTACTAGCTACCATAATTATGTTTGTCACGGAAATACCTAAGGGTTCGATCTAAACAATATAATCGTACTCGGTTTAGTAAAAGATCCGCACGGGTCGATCAAAAGTAAAGCTACACTTGGCGAGGTCGGTCCATGGATGCGAACCATCTATCTATCTATAATATTATAAATAAAAATAAAAGTCCCGACTGGCTTTTTTTTTTTTTTGGGTGGGAAATCATCAAATGACTTTTCCCGCTCTGGGCGGAACGGAAGGGCGTGTCAGACTCTTAGTGACTAAAACCCACCCGTGTTCCTTCCTTTGCCTTGCCAGGGGCCACGATTTCCCTTTAGGACTACCCGCAACCCCGGTAGGCATCGGCCATAGCGGACCCCGTCAGTTTTGCGGACATCTCTTTAAGGCGCGCGTGGAACACGACGCGCCGTCCTGGACCTGGTCCTTATCGGACGGCGGGCTGCCCGAAGTCCTGACTGCCTTATTAACGCCCAGTTCAAACCTACAAAGCTGAATTTTTCAGCATGTAGACAAGGAATAAGGAAGGATTTTAGACAAGGAATAATGGATAATCTAGACAAGGAATCAGGAAGGATTTTTCGTAATTCAACCCCTAAGGGGGATTTTATTACAAAAATGGGTGTAAATAATGCCAAATAATTGAGACGTACCTAGTACCAAACGATTTTTTCATAAAAAATAGACCAATTTTTTATATAGACCTTTGATTTATAAACTTGAAAATCATTAATTTTCCATCGGTCCATGTAAAATACTGGTATTTTGCTGCCTTCGGTTAGACTGGAAGCTGACCCCAACACAGTTGGGAAAAGCCTAGGCATATTATGAGGTGTGATTTTTCGCAGAACTTTTATTTCATGCTTTTCTTGTTACATGTTCCTCATTCCTCCATAATATGATATTATCGTTATTTTTATCGGAACGATCAGCTTTTCAAATACATATTTCTATAGCGTTTCTGCACAGACAGCACAGACTAAGAATCTCTTTTTAAATAAATCGTGAACGTAATTGAACGTATGCTTTCTATTGAACGCATCCATACTGTTTAGTAACTGTAGGTTGTCAGAACTGTGCATGTATTTTTGTAATAGCGCCATCTATCCTATAATATTCGAAGATGAATCAAGAACTTGTCTAATTTAGCTTTATAATCCACTTTTCATTTTTTATCGCGTTGTGATTACATTTGTGTAGTACTATTGGGAACAAAAAATATAAGCTAAGTAATTTTATTTCAAAATCAAATTATTTTGCGAAGTCGTTAATTACTACATGCTTACGTTGGTACCCAGCGTTGTCACATCTACCAACTTTGTAGTAGATCTACCTATTTCACCTCCCATCTACCTATCTACCAACTTCGGCCTCAAATCTACCTATTTTTCAAAACATTACGATTGAAAACATTTTTTAGGAACACACAATTTGAGCCATGCATGACGGATAGACGACACTGACACTGACAGTTAGCAGCATTCCGATAGGTTCTGTGCTCTGATTTTGGCGCGATATTTCTCTTTCCGTCGCGTCGCGCGTCGGTATTGATGTGAGCGGAAGCGGAGTGAGCGTGACAACGATACATTGTGGGTTGTTTGTGGACAAAATTATCGTGAACCGGAACGTTTGACATTTTTTGATGAAAAATGAGTTCGCGCGTTTTGTTTAAATTTCGTTCGCGGCCATTTGAATTTTGTATGTAACTGCTGCTAGTGCTTTTTACCTATTCTCGTCTCGTTATCATCACATCACCATCACCAATAAACTAATAAAACCTCTTTAGAACAGAAAACCTTTTTATTTAATCGAATTATTAATTCTGAAAATGTACTGAAATTAGGGAGGTAGATCTACCAATTTTTGATTTAAAATCTACCTATTTCTACCTATTTTTGACATGCCATCTACCGATTTTCTAAAATCAGGTGTGACAACACTGTTGGTACCACTGTGACCGTGACAAAACTTTCGTTCGTTCGTTGATGTGCAAGATAGGAAATGTGTGTTTTATTGAAAAGTTTTATTTCAATTTGATCAAAAGTATTTTTATTTACTAGTGTTTAAGACTCCATAAATTTTCTACTCTTTGAAGAGATAAATGTTTTGAACAATCAAATCTTGCTTTTGAGACTATAGAAGAAAATGTTTTTGTGTGCTAAGTTTCATAATGGCGGCCCGTCGCGTCCCCCGCGCC
Organism: Conistra vaccinii; assembly: GCA_948150665.1. NCBI lineage: Eukaryota > Metazoa > Arthropoda > Insecta > Lepidoptera > Noctuidae > Conistra > Conistra vaccinii. The sequence continues at coordinate 8,105,833 of OX411323.1, read as the reverse complement.
TCCATTTCGATGACAGTCAAATTATGACAATGCCGATACGTAAAGTTTAGAAAATGTTGTGTATTTGTAAATAATTCAGTGAAAGTTTATGATAGACGGTTACAAAAGGACTAAATATGAATCAGGATCACCATAATATGAATACGGGTGGTGGCCAGCCTCCGGGAAGTTCTGAGGTGCGAATGGTTTGTTAGTTTTTGCGATTTTTTTGTCTAGTTGGGAATAGGTACTAATTTTACTTGATTGCAGTCACAGGGCCAAAGAATTCAGGCCACCCAGCAGCAGCAGCAGAATAACTTGCCTGCCACGACATCTGCTACCGATTTGCGAGTGAACTCAGCCGCAGTGAACGTTGCTTTGTCTAGTGTCGCGAAATATTGGGTGTTTACAAATTTATTCCCCGGACCGATACCGCAAGTGTCTGTGTACGGATTGCCTGCCGGTGCCAGGATTGAAAACGGGAAGCCTGTCCAGGTAAATTCAGTGTTATTTACAAAAAGTGCAAATAGTTTCATCATTAATTTTCTAAAGGTCAGAATGTCATCATGGGATCAGTGCATAAAAACAAACTACTAAAATAGTTGTAATCACCTCATTGTTAACCTGAACATACTAGGCTGCCAAACCTAATTTATGTAAATTGTCTTGTTGACTTAGTTGAATCACTGTTTATTTTGGCCTCTACAAGTCCTATGTAAGCTGTAATAATAGCCACAATTGCTGGTATTGGTATGATAACAGTGTGATTTAAAAAACAATAGGTACTCAATTGAACATAAAACATGCTAAATTATGGAAGTTATTTTTATACTCAATTGTTTTTAAACAACCATGCAATATGAAATGAAATGTGCATACATGAGAGAGTTATTTCCCTGCAAATCAAAATGCCATAATTAAAAGAAAATAAGAGACTTGACACTTGTGCACATTTCAGTAATTTGTTTTCTAAAAAACATAAATGTATTGGTGAATGTAAATAAATATGATATAGATATATAGTAGTATAGATATAATAATAGTATAGCTTAGTAGCTATAAAGGGCTTATTCCACTTGGGTAAATTTAGTCATTTAAATGAATAATTTACTGAATTCAGACAAGTATCACATTCAGCAAGTAAGCCTGCTTGTGATACATCAATCTATGTCTCACTTTAATCTGTTGACAGATTCCATAACTAATTCAGTGTAGAGTGAATAGAAGCAAATGTCCCCTCTTTTCCAAGAAACCCAACTAAATTCAGACAACTGAATTCAGCTGAGTGGTGTAGCCCCTTACTAAATCAAAAGTGATTTCAGGATCTTGGTCAAGCTCATGCCAGTATATTGAATGGGGATCCAAATATTATACTCGGGCATCATGCGGGTCAGTCCCAAGTTACAGTATCTGCTCCCGGTGGTCAGCAGATACCCGTCTCACAGATCATCGCAACACAGTCTGGACAAACTCATGGTAAGTCTTCATTATGTACAGATGTTTGTTTTTAATTACTCATCAATAAATCTATGTAGGAAGTATAAATTGACATGTCTGTTTGAATGACCTTCAATCAATCTAAAGTGTGTCAATATTTGATAACTCTTTCATTGTTATCTAAACAGATAATATTTGAATAACAAATCATTGATTGTCAATGATTTGTGTCCTCTCCAATTAAAAGTGCTATTTATACCTAGTTCTTTGTTCAATTATCTTTAAATTTATTGCTACTTTGACCTGCTTGACACTAGAATTTTATCTTTTAAATTGCATAGACTTACATGATTTTCTGTACAAATTGATATGTGTATAAAATATCCCTTGTATAAAAGTTCCTCTGTTGCCAGTGCTGAGTTAATAAAAAAATATTATTACCAATCTGTATGACTCATTTGAGCTCTTTTTAGTTTTGGCTAATCCAATCCATTAAACCTTCCTACTAATTAAGTAGTATGACAGTCCGATTCCAAATTAATGGCGGCTCGGAACATGAGGGGAGTCAGCCGGCAGTAACAAATTCATGGGGGTGAGCAGGTAACTTCAGAGCTGCCGTTAACTTTGAATCGAACTGTATTAATTTATTAGTGCATCCTTTCCTTTTTATGATTTAATGTTAATTCATTATCAAATTAACTTTGTAGTTCCTGCCACAAGAAAGGCTGCCCAGAATAACATCATCTTGTGGCAGCTAACTCCAGGCAGTAACTTGTCTGAAAAGGATAGTTTTTTATGGCTTGTTTGTTCACAAAACTATGATAACTAATAGAGTAACATTTGTTCCAGAAGCACTTGTGGCCCATAGTCAGCAGCAAGCCGAGTTGGTGGCGGCCCAGGGCTCTGGCAACAACGCTCAGGTGTCAGTTAGTGCCGGCCAGGCCACTCACCAGCAGGTACCCAATAATCGGGTCGAGTTTGTACAACACCATAACATTGATATGGTAAATCACGTGGTAACACACTCCCTTTACTAGCGGGAATGCTAACCGTACATTGCTGTTGTGTAGTACATAGATTATTTCAATATGTTTGTAGTTTAAATAAGGATATTATTTAGTATAAAGCTGCCATGATTTAAAGAAGCATTGTGAAAATCTTATCACAGAGCAGTTGAATGCAAACAAAATAAATTAAAAGTGATATTAATTTGTAGCCTCAGATATGCATGATTTAGTACAAAGGTCAACATATTGACATAAATTGATTAGAAAAACAAAGAAGCCTTTGTGGAGCTTTTAGTAAAATATTACAGTGTTTATTTCAACATCCTTATCAGATCTCTATTCATCTTTTTTAGTCCTTGTTTATTAGTGTCGCTTTAACTCGTATGATAAAGATTTTATGTACAGTTGGTTGTAAAAATGCATGTACTTCTTTCAATTTCCCAATAGAGTTCATTGTGATGTGCATGATAACTAAAAATAAGACAGCAGTCAGTGGGTCTTCATTGTAGTATCATTCTATTTACTCTATATTGTTTTTTTTTAATGATAATATACCAAATTAAGTTATCTGAAAAAAGTCTTGTTATGAAAGTATTTAGGTGCATGTGTCGAAGATATTAAACCGGAATTTAATATGACGCTTGTTCGATAGGGCCACCATTCTCAACAACACATAATGCAGCAACAACTGATGGCGCAGGCGCGGCCAGATCACAACAACCAACAGGTTTGTTCAACTTACGTACTAATGAGTTTGGCTATACTCTCCTAATCCGCTTCCTTGTACTACACACATCAAAAGTGTCTAGGGATCAACATATATTTTTGCAATAACTTTTCTCCTGATTGATATTAATTAAAATTTTCTTTAAGGATTCATCAAATAAAGTGTTTTCGTTTGTCACAGTAACGATAAACCAAGTCACCTTTGCATTAATAAAGAAATTTGCCATTTTCCTAATAAAGGGATTTTTGACATTTGAACCACTAACATTAAAGTTCGAAAAAAAGACTGAAATAACAGTTTTCTTTAAAATTTTATTGGGTAACTTAAACAATTAATAATCCGTGTTTCTACCGCGAACACTAACAACACAAGAACATCGGTTTGGCATACTCAAAATGAGTTCATCCAAATCACGCTGTGGAATGGCCGCCCATGTTCGTTGCAACAACAAAAAAAGGTCTTCTTGCGACTGGATACCCTCCATATTCGGCAGAGCTCTTCTCTGTAGCATATCCCATGCATGCTCAATCGGGTTCAAGTCTGGCGACTGAGCAGGCCAGGGCAGGACATTGATGTTAGCTGCGGCGAGAGTCTGTCTTACAACTCTTGCGGTGTGCGGTCGTGCATTATCATGCATTAACTGAAATAAGGGACCGATTTGCACTTGTAGAGGAACGATGACGTCTGATACAATCGTCTCAGCATAAATTTGAGCGTTGAGGTTGCCTCTAATCCAAATCAACTCAGTTCTTCCGCCGATCCAAATACCCGCCCATACCATGATGGTTCCACCACTATAAGGATGGACTTCCTGGCAGGATTTTAATCGCTGTTGGCGTCCAGGGGTTCTCCAGTGTCGTATACGTCTTGTATCCGGTCTCATACCAAAACGAGACTCATCAGAAAAGCACACGAAACGCCATTGTTCTTCTGCCCAATTTCTGTGTTCAAGAGCCCATTGATATCGAATCCTACGATTGTGCATTGCTATAGGTGGTACCCGTAGCGGTCTTCGGGAATGAAGGTTCACTTCATGCAAGCGGTTTCTGACTGTTTGGTCGCTAATTAAGTTCCCTGAAGAGTGATGAAGCCTCACGGCTAACATCATGGCGGTTATTGTTGGAGCTCTTCGAGCTAAGATTTGAATGTATCGGTCTTGTCTCCGTGTGGTGCAGCGATACTGTCCTCCATGGCGCTCAGCCACGGTACCAGTGCTTCGGTAACGTGTCCAAAGTCGACTGATAACACTCTGACTTGTATTCAGAGCTAAAGCCACAGTACGTTGCCGGGAACCAGCTTCTATCATTCCCACGGCTCTGAGCATTTCTTCCCTGCTTAAATGACGTCGCTGCTCCATAATAACGTTGGTTTTAATCAGTAGTAGGGAAACAGTAGCACTAATAATGTCTTCAATGCGTTGTATGTGTTTATAGGGAAAATATTGACAGCTGATTTTCATCTTTTACTCGAATTTGATTCACAGTTCCTGATTCAAATTATGAAATGCACCAAAAAGGATACATATAAATTTATAAAATCATAAATTTATTACAAAGCCACATCTCAATCTCAAGAAATCCGCATAAAAATGCTTGATCCCTAGACACTTTTGATGTGTGTATATGCACATATAAACTAAATAATCGTGTACTTTACGCTGCTTTATATTATCATCATGCAGCAAGTCAGTGAGGTAAGATCAACCAAGATTTTCTTCCCTTACACACACATTTACGCTTATATCTCACTAGGACACCATGTTAAATGTATACAGCCTCAGTTAGGGATGGTTGCGCAACCAAGTGGGCCATAGGTGTGAACCTGCCACTTGATTGCGCAACTCTCCTATACATTTATTTTGTAGATGTGCAGTGCTAGTTTTGCAGCCATGGTTACTTGGTGTACTATTGGCCTTGTGCACTTTGCATAACTCTCTATCTGCTAATGCTTCTTTACATTATAATTTAACTGGACATATAATTAATTTAGCTTACCTGTTTTCACAACACCTCGTCATTTACTCAACTGACTGAATTTAGATTTGAATTTATGCAGCAGTGAGAGCACCTAAACAACACCCCTTACTAAACTTCTGATTAGGCAACCAATTAAAACTGCCAGCTTCAATCTTTCAATGGTTTTGTGATATTTTCTAGACTCTTCTTATTCCGATTAATTGTATCGTTTAAGTCGTTAATTCGACACAAAATATAGTTGGGGACTTTAGAGTGACTTTGAATTTGGCTTTATTTGGACTCCCCCTTTATTTTAACTCCAGAAATCGAAAATTAAATACCTACTTCCTGGATCAATATTCACTTGCCTCTTTCTATTGGTCGGATCCCCGATTCAACTTTTTTTTTTTTATTCAACTCAATGAAATAAAGAGAAAAATAAATGAGTATGATCTGTTCCTAAAGTATCTGATGAAAGTGTAAACCCGTAAAATCAATTTTAAACCACCTTAACGATGTTTTTAACCGACTTAAAAAAAGGAGGTGGTTCTCAGGTCGTCATAATCTTTTAAAATCTTTTTTTATGTATGATCCCTGATTACTCAAAGACGGCTGACAGAGATTGAAAATTCTTTTTTGTTTGAAAGGGTATAATTTCCTCGGTGGTCCCATATACAATTAACTTTGCTTTTTGAGTAAGCTTCAATGATACGTATTCTTCGCACTTAGTCTATGTGGATGATGTTATAATAACTTCCTGTCAGTGTTATTTACATAGGTAGTGGTATTCGAATTTGTGTGGGATAGGTACCACAACTAAAAAGTGAAAAAAAAAACAACCTGTTATTAAATTATAAAAATCGTTTATTTGACATTAAAGGTTAATTTTATTCGCCTCAATTTTCGTCGATGATTTTTCAATTACAATTAAATAATTCAAGTAATAATTTTTGGAAAAACTGGTGAAATATAATGCTGAAACCTTCTAAATACAAATGCATAAATGTTAAACTCCCTTTAGTTAGCCCCTTAGCTTAGGAATTTAGCCTAAACAAGGTTTGTTCACAGTTTCATGAGATACTTTTGGATAAGACTATTGTTTTACCATCTACTGAAAAATCCGATGTACTTTCAACAATAAAAATATTTCTAACAGATCCAACTGACGGTAAGCGAAGATGGCATAGTAACGGTGGTGGAACCGGCAGGCACAAAGATGGTCGACAAGGAGGAACTCCACGAGGCCATCAAGATGCCCAACGACCACACGCTCACCGTGCACCAGCTGCAGCAGATAGTGGGACAACAGGTATACCTGCTGTAATGTTATTTGTTCTCATTGAACCTTGTTGTTGTGAATAATTCTTATATGTTTAACCCTAAATTATAAAGGCATAACCTGTGAATACAAAGGGTTTTCAAACCCTCCATAATGTGCCGTGTCTCTTATCTTACGCCTCGTACCTATCATCTTAATAGTACAGTTTCAATTACAAACTTTGATGGTGCAATTTATCTTCCACAATAAACTTTTAACTTGTAGAAACCCAGCAATTCGACTATAGTGCGCGCGGAACTAGTTGACCGCGCCTTAGGTGGCGACTAATCTCGCTATTGCAATCTCATGTACGTTTTGTCTAAACTAGCCGGAACTTTCAACGCGTGTTGCCGTCGTGAAGTACGGCGCCGGAATAGATTAAGTAAGACAAGGCGCTCAATCTATTTCTATAATAATCTATTACCTAAGGCGCAGCTAGTTCCGCGCGCACTATAGCTGTGAGTTTACCATCCAAATCTGTTAAGTGCTGCTTGTAATCTTGGAATTATCAACAATCTTTTGAGTTAGAATCTATCCTGACGGCAGTATAAAAAGTATAAGCCCAATCCTATACTTACCTCCTTGTCCTATTAGGTAATAGACAGCGTAGTTCGCATAGAGCAAGCCACCGGTGAGCCGGCGAACATCCTAGTGACCCACAATCCTGATGGTACGACCTCCATCGAAGCCAGTGCCGCCGACCCTCTCATTGTCAAGGACGAGAAGAGTGCTAACAAAATTGAGACGGCACAGTTCGCTATACCTGCTGAGATAAAGGATATAAAGGGAATTGATTTGAAGGTAAGGCTTTTAGTTTTCACTGAGAGGAGGCGAGACGTGCAGGTATACACCAATCAGAACATTTGAAATCCACACGATGTTTGCAAGCACCTGGCAACTTTTAGACCCGACGCAATAATCTGGCTGTTTCGAGAATGCGTCGTGAATATTTTCTTACTCTCTTATTTGAAAATATAAAGGTTGATTTTGCCCCGCTACCCTTCAGCCAGGTCTGTTGTTCTGTACTTAGGTATAATAGAAGAAGTATTGAACAAGATTTCATCATGCCAGCTCTCGGACCAATACAACTGCTGTTTTTTCTTCAAAACAGTTTTCACTTCATACATTCGGCAATCTTTGGAATTGCGAAAGAAGTCCATGTAGAATATTTATGAACCACAGTGTTATCATACAACTCTTCCTAGATCAGATTTACCATCATCAACCTGTAGCAGTCCTCTGCTGAAAATTAACTCCATTTATCTCGGAGATCTAATCGCCAAATGATAAAATTACCGTAATTTCACTTCATATTTCTATTAAAACAGAGTGTAGGAGCCATGGGCATGGAAGGTGCAGTAGTGAAGATTTCAGCTGGCGCGTCAGAACACGACCTCCACGCGATGTATAAAGTCAATGTAGAAGATCTGTCACAACTGCTTGCTTACCATGAAGTCTTCGGAAAACTTAATTCGGAAGGCCAGCAGCAGCAGGCGAAGGTAAGTTTTTTGCAATAAGACAACTGTCTATCGATCTTATTTACTTTTTACCTATTATTATACAGGGCGTGCGCCGTTCTAATATAAACCTTCCGTCAATGTTCATAAAAGTCACCTAACGCGCGCTAATGTTTTGCAATGGCTCTATCGTTATCTACTTTATTGATTTATTAGTGAATCAGTGTCCAATAGAATCGTATTATTACAATACTGAATACCTTGATTTCTCCTATTGCTACAAATGTTTAAAATAGTTCCTTCCATTATCTGTTAGCGTTTCATCGGACTCCTATATATTTGTTGAATTCACTTATCTACAGCAAAATCTTTCACGGTTTTCGACCCAATTACGATAATGCTTCTTTTAGGTAATAAGCGAGGTGGAAGTAGAAGTGGAAGCCGGCACCAGCGCAGCTATGGCTGAAGCAGAATCCTCGCCCGGCCACCACTCATGTGATATCTGCGGGAAAATATTCCAGTTCCGATACCAACTTATTGTTCACAGGTATTGAAAATAAACTATAATCAATTTTGTTCGCCTAATTCTGCCATTTTATATGTTTAATCTTAAATATTTTGTGCGCAGGCGTTATCACGGCGAAAGTAAACCATTCACGTGTCAAGTTTGTGGTTCCGCATTTGCAAATCCTGTTGAATTGTCGAGGCATGGAAAATGCCATCTTGGTAAGAAATTCCGTCATTCCTTTCCTTACTCAATCATTTTATTCAGTGGTTTTGCTGTAACCTAGTTTTAATTTGTTTTATCCAGCCGGAGACCCGAACGAAAGACACGCCAAGAGAATGGCTCAAGATAAACCATACGCTTGCACAACTTGCCACAAAACGTTCTCCCGTAAAGAACATTTGGACAATCACGTTCGAAGTCATACTGGAGAAACTCCGTACAGGTACTTAAATATAACACTTTTTGCAGACCTAATAATAATAATCTCGCTTTTAGCGATAAGACCGCCCATTATGTCACCCTATGTAAAATGTCTACTTTTTTATGGTGTACATAATAAAGAGTATTCATTTCTATAATACCAACTATTATTGCCCCACTGCCGGGCAATGGCACAGCAAAGGCCTCCTCTCTTGCATATCTATTAAAAAGTATTGACATCATGCGAGATCATAATCGCAGACTCGCAGCCCTTTAGCAAGCCTTTGCTTAAATGAGGTCGTCTGAATGGACAGGTGTTAAACACGCTAATGATAGTCATCTTTGTTGTGATAATTGGCGCTTTTATTTTACGTATGCATGCAGTCATCTCAAAACAGGGAAGATAATTTTGTTTATGGCTATAATTACTCAATCTTACCGAAATGCAGGTATTATGCCCGTTTTCACCGACAACTAAGCTACACTTAAATGAATCCCTAAATAAAAGTATGTTGGATTTTCAATTCTCAGCGCTGAGCCTAGCGTTGAAAATCCAACAGTGCACTTTTATTTAGGGATTCATTTAAGTGTCACTCGGTGAAGGTGAAAACAGGCATTAGTATACCAAAATATTTTAATTTATTCGGCGCCATATTCGATGCATACAAATATTGCTGTTTTAAAACTTGTTATGCTGGGGCTACATTGACGCGTTATCGCGAACTATACTTCGTGCGCTCTCTTCTCTTCGTTGCTCAGCGAGACGTCGCGCTGTGTGCGAAAGAGAGAGCGTGAAGTTTAGTTCTCGATAACGCAACAATGTAGCCCCAGCATTAGAATTACATCTATCAATTATTAAGACAACATAATAAACCTAATCTATTGTACACAGATGCGAATTCTGCGCGAAGACTTTCACCCGCAAAGAGCACATGGTCAACCACGTACGAAAACATACGGGCGAAACTCCGCACCGATGTGATATTTGCAAAAAGAGTTTCACCAGGAAAGAGCACTTCATGAACCATGTTATGTGGCACACAGGTACGTTAAACTCCTAAACACTTACTTCGATAAACAGTTATATCGATTTGCAAACTGATATGGAATTCCGTAAATGTTCTATTGACATTTTAAATGCTGATAACAGTTTGCACGTGTTTTTTTTTCACGTCCATATACGATTAGTCGACAAGCTGGGCGTTTTACCGTTCAATGGGCGTATGGGTTTAACCACGAGTCGTTTATTACCGCATTTTATGTTGACCGTGGGATAGATATGCCTCCATAAAATAGCTATTGTTTAAATGTATCCTGTTTTTTTTTATTAAATCAGATTTATATATATTTTTGTCTATCTTCACTTTTTGGCTAAAATGTAAATAATAAATTACATTTTTGACTAATTCGTATTAGCAATATAATGGATGGGATGTGAAATGTTCAGAAAGTTAAAACCATAAACTTCCGAACGTAAATCGAAAGAGCATTACTTTTAGGAGGGGCGCAACTTCTTACAGTCATTGATAACCGGAGGACAAGGCGGGGCGAACCACGCCGTTCTCTTGATTTTTATTCATAATCGCCCATTTGCACACTGTTTTCGAATGCAATCATTCAAGCCGACCAACCCTGTTGTTTTTTTAATACTTATACAAAACAATGCATTGTTAGAACAAAAGGACCTTTGTTTAAAAAATATATTAACATAATTTTAAAGGTCTCCACCCACTATCTTGGTCCGTAACCAGACCTTAACCGTATCGGCACTTGCAAAAAAATATAGTTTATGTGAATTACTTTGCATTGGCACAAGACCGGCAAAGCACGGCAATGAAGTGCCTATCCGGAGACACGACGGGCGGTTCTCGCAGTCAGCGCCCGCGCACTGCGTCTGCTTACTGCGAAGGTAGGAACGGTTACCTGACGGCGCACAAACGCTTATGAACCCATAAACTCAAATCGAAACTCCTGTGATTGTGTCGGCTACATTACGGTCCGGTTACGGACCGTGATTATGGGTGGAGACCCTAAAACAAAATGTTTTCATAATGTTTGTAATAATTTCGGAATTTTTAGTTTGTAACATGATTTGTTTTCTTTGTACGGAATACCCAAGCCTGCACCAGAACCATGGGCTGATCCAGGGGTGCAGAAAGTAGAATAATGATTGAATGATTCAACTATCTATCCAACACTTGATGTTTATCTGTGTAACTAATTAAATCTTGACTAATACCATCTCCCTTAAATTCCACCAAACTAAGCTTGTTACTAACACTAAATCGGGAGATTAATTTTTATTTTCAAACTAAAGAGACAAACTAAATGTTTCGAGCAATATAGTTGCATCATTGAATGATAACATTTTATTTTCTGCTCCACCCAAATAGGTGAAACGCCGCACCATTGTACAATATGCGGCAAGAAGTATACTAGGAAGGAGCATTTAGTGAACCATATGCGATCTCACACGAACGATACTCCGTTCCGATGCGAACTGTGCGGCAAGTCGTTCACGAGAAAGGAACACTTCACCAATCACATACTGTGGCATACGGGTTAGTATAGTTTTGATTATGCAGCCAGTGAAACAGGTACTTAACTAAGTAGTTTCGTGTTGTTGACTGTACGACCCTGTGGACTGCTCCTGGTGCCAGGCTTGAAATTTCCAGATGTTCAATTAACCCTGATGTTTTTCAATCTACTTATGTATGTGACTAACCAAATTTCTCTAAGTTGTGCATTTTTTGTAACTCAGCTTGTGTGTGTAAATAATTAATGTAGACGCTCTATGTCTCGCGTATTTGACACACAACACCCAGTATGCTGTCGGCAACAAACTTCATATAAGTAACGTTACTCTCACCCGTGACATGACGATGTTGCAGACATCACAAATTGACTAAAATAAAACTCATTTTGAATTAACCATGCACTCAATATCCAACATTATTCATACACCATTACAGGAGAAACCCCTCACCGCTGCGACTTCTGTTCCAAAACGTTCACACGTAAGGAGCATCTCCTCAACCACGTCCGTCAGCACACGGGCGAATCGCCTCACCGCTGCAACTTCTGCAGCAAGTCATTCACACGGCGAGAACATCTTGTCAACCACGTGCGACAACATACCGGGGAAACGCCCTTCCAGTGCGGATACTGTCCTAAAGCGTTCACAAGGAAGGATCACCTCGGTAATAAGGCTTTTTGTTACGACTTGTATGATTTTTTTACACGTTTTCAATGTGAAACATAATACAATATAAAACTATTTCTAATGAGGACTATTTCGAACCCCCGAAGCCCTTTCGCTAGCTGCCATGGATCAGAAAACACTTTAGTTATCCATAAAACATTTTGATATATCAGATCAAATAGATCTAAAGCACAAATGTAAATTAATAATGTTCCAATTTTTTATTGCCCAATCTATCATCAAAATATTTTATGTTTTTATTTATAGTTTTGTAAGCTCGTTAGGCTACCTCACTTCAAAGCTAAAGTAGCTTGTTCTACAATGTTTCAGTGAACCATGTCCGTCAGCACACAGGAGAATCCCCGCACAAGTGCTCGTACTGCACAAAATCCTTCACTCGCAAGGAACACCTGACGAATCACGTGCGACAACACACGGGCGAGTCTCCTCACCGATGTACTTACTGCGCCAAGTCCTTCACGAGGAAGGAACACCTCACCAACCACGTTAGGTATGCTATGTGTGCGGTAATGTGGATGTGTACTTTGTGACTAGAGTATTGTATTCATTCAACCAATTTTAAATGAGATGGTTGAATGAATTTCGTAAAAACTAATGCCATGTAAACACGCGAGCGCGCGAACATTGTAATTTAAACGTTATGTCAATATTTCTAAAAAATACGACATGCCGTGATTTACAAAGACTACCTATAATAATTGTAGTAGTAGAATTTTTGTAATGATGTCTCATGCTTTTATTGTATGTGTGTCTGTACGTATATACTCTCGGCGCAAAGTACTTTTGGTGTTTTTTATTATTCGTATCATAATGCCAATTTCAGTGTTTCGTTTTAACTAAATATTATTTCGTAGTTAATTAACATACAATGCTGTGCTACAATCTACTGCCAATGTTGCCACAGTAAGCAGTACTATAGACCGTCTGTTGTAGATTGATTACCCCCCACCTGCCTTAGACGCATGTCTCTATAACTTAGTCGCATGAAAATAGTATAAATCTTCTTTCTTATAATAATAAAAAAGGTAAGGTCTTAGAGATTTATATTTTTATAAATCAAACCACAACGAGCGAACCTTTCAATTCAGTATCTCGAAAGTAGAATAATCTCAGACGGCATTTGTGTGAGGTTTCCCTTACATTATGTAGCACAGCATTGTGCATTCCGATTTGGGTTGTACAGGAGTATGTTGTTCTATCCGTTCCCTTCCTCTTGCGGTAGCGACGGCGTTAGTACTAATTGGCATGTTGTTACTAATTATGGAATCGGAATGTACTCTGTTGCGCAGACAGCACACGGGAGAAACGCCACACAAGTGTACGTACTGCCCGCGGGCCTTCGCGCGCAAGGAGCATCTCAACAACCACATCCGACAACACACTGGCGTCACGCCGCACGCCTGCTCCTACTGCAGCAAGAGTTTCACCAGGAAGGAACATCTCGTTAACCATATTCGGTATGTATACAGACACTACGTTTTTTCGTAAACCTAGGGTGCCAACAACGCGGATTCAAGACCAGTTTTCAACCCACGACACGTTCATCCCGACGTTGTTTAGGAAAATTATGAACAGTTCCATCATCATTAAATAAAAACACACTGCGTGCCTCGCCGTGTGTCTTTAGAGCTCAGAACGCTTGAACGAAGTCTGTCTGCAATAGCCCTTCTGGATTTCGTTTTATACCTTTCTTTCACGGCTGGCTATAAAACGTTTTATGCCGTGCCAATACGATTACCGCAAGAAGAGACAATAACTTAGTCTAACATTAAAAGTTTATTTTGACTTATGATAAAATTATAATAATCAAGTATTGCAATTATCACTATCAGAGTTTAAAAAAACAGCTTCCGGGGATTAATTCCACACGTTGTTTACAGGCAACACACGGGCGAGACTCCGTTCAAGTGTACGTACTGTTCAAAGTCGTTCTCTCGTAAGGAGCACCTCACGAACCACGTGAACCTTCACACAGGAGAAACGCCCCACAAATGTCCCTTCTGCACAAAAACATTTTCCAGAAAGGAACACTTGACCAACCACGTCAGGTATGTATTTCATATTTAACTTTATCTTCAAGATGTTTGATTGTTACTGCTTTATGGATTTACTTGGCAGATTATATATGACTCCAGTATGATATTACTGCAGTGACTAAACTGCCAAATTGTTGACAGCACACCACTTCTTGTAGAATCCCTTAGTTGCTTTATTCGTCACGCACAGCATTGAATGTGTTAGTTAATGATTGTTGTAAATGTAGAAAACTTAGAAATAATAATAATTGTATAAATTTTGTAATATCAATGTTTTTTTTTTTCTGCTAATCATTAGGATTCACACGGGCGAGTCTCCGCACCGCTGCGACTTCTGCCAGAAGACGTTTACTCGTAAGGAGCACTTGACAAATCATCTGAAGCAACATACCGGCGATACCGCGCACGTCTGCAAGGTCTGCTCCAAGCACTTCACCAGGAAAGAACATCTTGTCACACACATGAGGTAAGTAACCAATCTTCTTTACCACTCTTTCAATGTTGCTCCCACCCCTATTCTTTCAGAAATTAAGCAAGCTAATAAGTTTATTCATAAATGAATATATGAAAGGAAAAGACCTAACTTTGAGTGGGTAGCTCTTGTGGATGTTCTATTTGATATGAAAAATTCTAGCCATTAATCATACCAAAAGTACTACCAGTAGTAGTAAAGGTATTGCATCTTGGCCTACTTAGAGGTTCCACTTCCAACAACTCCAGTTTTTTAAATCTTCCCAGGTCGCACAGTTGTGGCGAGCGTCCATTTAGTTGCGGCGAGTGTGGTAAATCTTTCCCGTTGAAAGGCAACCTACTATTCCATGAACGATCACATGCCAAGAACAATGCGAATGCTGCCAATAAGCCGTACCGATGTGAAGTCTGCTCCAAGGAATTCCTCTGTAAAGGTATGTGTTGATCACTTTAATTTTACGATATTCAAATTATGGCAAGTTTCTTAATTATCTCGGGCTAAAATGAACTTTATTTTCAGGCCATTTGGTGTCTCATCGGCGCACACACGCGGAATGGGTAGAAGGTGCCGCGACTGGCGAAGCACCCGCTGAAACAGAAGACTGTACTGATAATAAGTGTATCAAAGTTGAGCCAGAAAGAACTGAAAGAAAACATGAAATCAGGTCTGTATAACGTTTTGTGTAGAGCAGACACTAGACCTTGTGGACTTGCTAAACAGTTACGGAAAATTCTTTTAAGTCTAGTACCAACCACCATTAACGATTTGTAATATAATTTATTGTATAACAGGACGACAGTCGAAACAAGACCAGCTGAGACCAATGTCGCACAAAGTCAGCCAAACACAGCTACTGTGATGATAACCAATAATCAAGTAAGTTTTGCACCTGAATAACAACATTATCAATTAGTCTGCAGCATTTATTTTGGAATAAATTTTATTATTATTATTTATATAAAATTTAAAAAGTTAATCAAGTAGATTATGACATGTTTTGTGTATGTTGATTGTGTAGTAAAAAATAGAGAGCTTACACAAAATAGTAGATTGTTTGCCAAGGGAGCAAACAACTATTTTTAAGGCGAGAGTGTTTCTTTGAATCCAAAGCGGAGCGAAGGATACTAGAGTAGAATCCTGAGCGCAGCGAGGGATTCAAAGTACATCACTCGAGCTTAAAATAGTGTTGCTCCCGAGGTGAACACTCTACTTTTTATCATCCTAGAAAATAAACGTGTGCTGTCCGACCCCATCAGGAACGAGTTTCGACGTATTATTTTAAAAACAAAACAAAAAATTTATGACAAAAAAAATGGCTGCCATCTTGGATTTACATTTTGACCTCACATCGGATCTACCACCCTCGAAAACTATGAAAACAATACCCATGACAAAAAATTTGAAAATTTTTGCATCCGCCATCTTGGATTTACTACCATCGAAAACTATGAAAACGATACCCCTGACGAAAAATTTTCGTATCCGCCATCTTGGATTTTAATTTTGACCAAATTCACACTTTCTCTCTCTTGCCAACCCGTTACTTATTCATACAATGTTCGCAGTGGCGGATTAAGAGTATCCGAGGCCCTAAGCACAGAGCCTGTGTAGGCCCTCTATTGCTTAAATGGAAATGGAAGAATGAATGAAAACTTTGTGTGGGGTAACGATAAGTAAGTGTAGTTTCAATCAAAGCCACTCCGTAAATAAAGTAGGTAAGTACGTGCGGTAATGCGTATGGTATGGATAACTCACTCACTCGGTCTCGCCGAGTCTCGCGGCGCGACGCGACGTGCGGGCGGGGCGCGCAGGGGGCAGGGCCCTGCGGGGGTGTATGAAGGGTCACTCCTGGACTGCTCGCGCCTTGTGATTTCGGACATATTGTGGATGAATCTCGATAAAATGTAGGTATAAAATGAAACGCCAGCAGAGGATGGAGGCCCCTGGAGAACAGGGGCCCCAAGCACGTGCTTGTAGTGCTTATACGTTAATCCGCCACTGAATGTTCGTGATTGATCTTTTTGGTGACTAGAACTTTTACTAACAATATCCACATTCCAAATTCAAATCACTTTTAGTACCTAGGGATTAAAAAGCTACTCCCCTGTTTACGAGGATTAAACTACGTCTTTTTGAATAGATGTGATAAAAAATAATATGATATTGTGTAATTTGCAGCAAGTGCGCGCGGCGACCGTGAGCGCGGTGGGGACAGTGGGCGCTGTGGGCGCGGGGAGCGCGGTGGGCGCGGGCGGCGCGATGGGCGCGGCGGTCGCGATGGGCGCGGCGGGCGCGATGGGCGCGGCGGGCGCGATGGGCGCGGCGAGCGCGATGGGCGCGGCGGGTGCGATGGGCGCGGGCGGCGCGGCGCCCACGTTCGCGCCGCACCACGCCGGCGCCAACATCGCGCACCACCCCGTCACCGTGAACTACTAGCATACGGCCCTCTCTCTGCCCACGCTCGAGGAAGCCACGCAGCAATGTCTCTGACACAGTTAACCCCCTCCAGCCCTCGTTAGCCAGAGATATAAAGGACAGTGAGAGCCCAAAGACTATGTGAACTGACAGTGATTACTGGACTTAAGTTGTTGACGACTTTATGAACCGTTATGTGGAATCCAAAATAAATTGGTTTGATTTTTCCGTAACTTAGTAGGTATTCTGGTGCATAATCATTATCCATTTTACAATTCATAGTGATAGAAGAATCTTTCAGATACAAGAGTTTAGACTTGAGTATATTTATAGTCCATCGCAAATATCAATATATATGTAAATGATTTATATATTTTTTGTAAATAAAACTAGAGCCATGTAAAAATAATGTTACGTTTACTCATACTTCACAGTTACTAATTAAATACTGTATACAGCCATGTTTAAACAGTTTGAAGTATTTTTAAATATCACTTGTTATTTCAATCAACGTAGTTCAACATTATTAGCATTAACATATTTTATTTATTTTTTATTTAATTTCCATGATTACTCATAGGAAGTTCCGTTTTCAGTCAGTACTTTTATATCACAACAAATACACATCTTAATTAATTTTAGTCGGTTAGGTTTAAGTGGTTACCAGAATCATGTTTTTCAATAAAAACTGCACTTAACCAATTTTTGCTTTGTGTAAATTATGCAATAATATTATGTCTTTCTCGTCATGGATTAAAAAATTACTATTAACTTACAAGTTATAAAAAAATAGTGACATTCCTTTTTGATTCATTATACCACAATGTGTACAAACCAAAAATACTTTTAAAATGAACTTGTAATTTGATTTTTCTAATTTTATTGTGGCACCCGTTTTTCGAGCGGTTGTTATGAAATCTCATTTTATGAATCAATATATTTATAAACCATTATAAAACGAGTTACTCGAATTACGAAACAGGGACCAGAGATCAAGGCGAGATTATAAATTAAAATAAATGCTAACCCTCTTGCAGCTTCCCAAGAATTTATATACACTACATTTTGGTTATTATGAACCAATAAAAACTTATTATACGGGCAATCATGTTCAATGGAATATGCCGAATTTTAAAATGTTACTTGTGTCCAGCTTAGATAATTAATATTCTTTGCCATGTATGTACAGTACAAGTGTGATAAATCTGTTATAACTTTTTTAATAAGAATGTGTACATAGGTAATACGGTGATTGTATCGCTTAGCTTAGTGAAACTACGAGCACGTGAAGTGGTGTTATAATCACTTCCGTGGTTATTGTAAACACGCCGCTTGTAATAAAATATTATATATAGCCTGTATTTACGTGTACATAGATAGTTTTAATTATATAGTTGTATTCTGTAGAAAAGTTAAGACTACTAAAATATCATTTATGTTAATATTTGGCTGGATTGATAACTTTTATCTTATGGAAAGCTGGGAAATATACGATTCAGAATCGTGATGTAGAAAGATTTTCTTTATAAGGTGCAATGACTCATTGAGATAATTTATATCACAGCCAAAGGGTAACTTATCTTCAATGGTGCCACGCAAATTTATATTTTATAGGAAATCTAAATCCTTAGACACAATAGTATGTACTAAAATCTAAATTATGTTCAGTAATTTGATATGAATGAGATTAAAAAATTAAACGAATTTTTATTATTTCATTTCCCACTCTGTTCACGCGGCGATTTTTTTAGTTTTTATTTGAAAAACAAAGTTGATAACTTTGTTTTTCGGCGGGTTGCGGTTGAAATTAAATGATGTTTATTTCTAGACACTCCAGTAAATTTTTTGGTCAATATTTTAAAACTAGTGGGCTGCTTTCCTAGCTGATTGAAGTCACTTTTAGAAATATCCTTCGGTTACATGTATGAGGACAGCCAGCCCTAAATTGTTTTTCGTAATTTCACAACACTATTGTTTAGCGGTGCACAGAATACTCCTTTCCAATTTTCGTCGATATAATCTTAATAGTGCAAATCAATAGTCTACAAAATCAAAGCGTCGGCTATCCTTACCTCTTCCTGCTGATTTATGGACGCAGACGCTGACATCGGCAATACCTACAGGAAGAGGTACCCTGGTGCATGCTGTTCGCCGATGACATTGTTCTTGTCGGTGAAAATAAACCTGAGATCCAGAGCGGATTGGAGAAATGGCAACAGAAGCTGTAGAATGTTGGCTTGAAGATCAGCACAACCAAAACTGAATTTGATGTGTTCTGCGGTCTCTCCAGTTCTTCGCTTCATGGCGCGCTTCACTCGGTCTGCTCCGACTTTCAGTATGTCGATACACTCTTGCAAAGCGATGGAAAGTAGATCGGACGATACACAGAAATTAACACAGGGTGGATAAAATTAATGGCGGTTGGACACGGGAACAATCAACGACAAGGGGAAGATATATAAAACAATGGTTAGATCTGCTGTCTTGTATGGATCGGAATGGTGGGCCACAAAAGGGATGAATTAAAGGTAAAGGCAATTGCATGCAGCTGAGAAGAGAAAGGTAGGAGGGATGTGTTTGTGTGGTGTTATACGAATGGGTACAATAAATGAGGAAGTCTGAAAGTGGCACCGGTGGCTGAAAGTTGTGTCGAAATCGGTTGTCATGGTAGGTATGTGATTTGATGGGGTCTCCCTTGTTTCATCTAAAAGAAATTGACAAATTATCACTTCCCAAACAATTTTCTGCATAATTTCATTTGCCAAATTATTACTTAGCAAATAAACTCTTCACAAATAATTGTAACGCAAACCTAATGTTTGGCAAGTGAACACTTGCTTACCAACTAGTACTTTTACCAATTTTAATTTAGTCAAATATTTCAGTTGGTATAACATATTTTAAGCAAAATAAAATAAGCCAAATACTTAATTTCGCTAGTTTTCAATTTACGAAAAAAATTCGATACGACGTGGGTGTAGTAGGGTGGGGAAACATCATGGGACACCTTAAGGGCATTGTCCTTGACCTTTTTTTCTTTTTTTTTTTTCTTTATTTATTTATAAAGGCTTATGCCACCCTCATAGTTACAAATCGACTTTTACATGCTACTACAAAACTAATTAAATATTATTTTACACTATGTCGATCTACGTTTAATCCCAATGTTTACGAGCTTGTACAGCATCCTGGCTGCTTCCGAAGAAGGAGCAGCAAGGATACTGTTACACACCCCAGTCTCGCACATATGATTAAATACCATTAACAAATCTCGTCTTTCCGGCTCGTTCCGGACACACTCCATGATGATATGATAAACATCTTCAATTGAGTTGCATAATGCAACTCAATTGAAGATGTTTTGCATTCCACACATTTTGGTGATTCAACTTTACCCATTAGGAAAGGTCCTTGGCTAGGGAGGTCCTTGACCTTGATGTTATTGACCTAGATGTCAAGGTCAAAATTCTGAAAGTCAAGATCCGCGATTCTCAGGAGCAGTAACAGGTCAATATCATGATTTGCTTGCTTCAAGCATGCAGCATGCAAGCAGGCATGCAGTGTGCAAGCAGGCATGCAGCATGCAAGCAGGCATGCAGCGTGCAAGTAGGCATGCAGCATGCAAGCAGGCAAGCAGCATGTAAACATGCAAGCAGGCATGCAACATGCAAGCAGGCATGCAACATGCAGCAAGCATTGTTTCTGTCACGGCTCCGGCGCTGCGGGGTTTGGGCGGCTCCACGCGAGCTTATCGTCGCAGATGGTTTTAATGCTCACCACCGCAGCTTCGGCTTGCTGACCGGCTTCGCCGGCCAGCATCAGCCGCGGCGAAGCCGGTCGGGCCGCCTCGCCCCTCCGCGCCTACGCGGGTTTAAATTACACTCTAGGGGTGGGGCAGACAAGACTACGTGGAGTCGGTTTTGCAGCGATTCGTTTCTGTGTATTTGTTTTACGACAAACAGTTGGTCGGAGACAAAAATTACCAAGACGCTTTTAGCACGGTAGACGGTAGGCCAACTTCATAGAAACGGACGAAGCGCGAGCTATACCTACGCGCCTCGATCGAAGTATGCGCGAGGTACGCAGACACTGCAGACAGTCGCGTCTGTGCCGCAGTGACGAACGAACGGTGTGTTGTTTTTTTAACAATAACCGCGCGATTTTTACACTAAAAATAAATTCAAGTACATATTTAATATGACGAGTAGGATATATTGTTGCTGTTTTTGGTTGCATGAATTTGGCAATATAACACATCCAGAGATAACTTTTTTTAGATTACCTGGAAACTTTGAAAGGTATTATTATTAACAAACAACGACAACAAAATTATTTTATAGTCTTACTATAAAATAATTTTACTTACTGGTAGGTAGGTACATATTGTGTGTATTTTTAATGGATAAGTATTTCCTTTTATCTCCCGAAAAAAAGATGTCTGGATTAATAAATAAAGTGAATAGAGTAAAGGAAAGTGATAACACGAGTGAAATAGGTAGTTATAGGAGGTTCATGAATTAATACGGTAGGTACGCTTGTTTTAAAACCTCGGGCATTTGTGTTTTGTTTTGTTATTCAATTCACAAAGTATTTTATTTATTTGTGTAGATAAAAAAAGTATATTTACAATCACAAAACTAAATGGAAACACAAAGTAGGCAAATGTAATTAAAATACTGGAGGCGGGCAGCCCTATCGCATGTTTACGTACCGCGCGGCTGTAGGCATTTATTTCTAAGATATGGCTTAGTTATTCTACCGTCTACCGTGCTTTTAGCCTTACATAAACTTACAAAGAAGTACGCAAATAACATCGCATAAATGATTATATTAAAATAAAAGCGCATTTTTTAATTATATAATTACCAAAAAATCTTAATTTTGTCTTTATATTTTTTGTCATAACAAATCAATTGACTAAATGTTTATTGTCTAACGCCGGCTCCACACGTTGGCCCCAATATAGGCCCCAACGCTACTCGTCCAACGTGTGGATCTAGAAAATTGCATTGGCCCCAACGTTCGGGCGAGCATTGGTAGTTGGCCGGCTCGTGTCGGTTTCATCAAAGGAATCTGCGCGCCAACGTTCGCGAGCTGTCCACACGTTGGCGCTTTGCTCAGTTCTGTTGCAACACGCAGCGAGTGCGTACGTCGAGCGACAATGGCTTCCTCATCCGCAAAATCGTCATCGTCACCGGCATGGACAAATGAAAAAGTTATTGAGTTTATTGAACTTTATCAAGCACATCCAATAATATGGGACGCACCTATTTATTTACAATTTTATTTACCTAGATTACTTATCAACTATTATTATGTATTTCTGTAGTACTGATTTAACTATTTATGCCTCTATTGCTTGGCACCTGTACTTGTATTATTCCCGAGGGGAATGGTGCTGATAGCCGAAATACAGGCTATGCCTAGTTCGGCTACAGACGCTAATTTCTGTACCTTTATGGAATTTGTTGCCACATTACCATTGTAAAGTAGTACTTACTAAGTTTTTTGGAAAATAAACTATTAAACTATCTCGAAAGGATCATAAAAATAAAAATTTAATAGCTGATGCATGGCGCACCATACAACAAAATATGGCTTTTTTTTTTCAGTAACAAATATAAATGTGCACTCAGTACTGTAAAAGCGCTCAGAGCAGTTTCAATTTCTGTATCGGACATCTTCACATTGGCCCTGACGGGACAGAACTAGTTTATTCGCCAACGTGTGTACGCCTCACCGAATTTGCGCTCCAACGTTGGTGCGAGCATTGGGGCCAACGTGTGGAGCCGGCCTAACTGTGCGTTTGCACTGGCGAAACATCACGACAAAACATGTTGAAATCTCTAGTTACTGTCAAAGATTGTATGGAAAATTGACAGAAAATAGAGATCCCAACATGTTTTGTTAGGAATGTTTCGCCAGTGCAAACGCACAGTAAAGATAGTTTGCTGTAATAAATCATTTGATTAAAGACCAAATGCCTTGACATTATCCTTGGTAATATTCTGCCAAGTAAAAATTTTACCAAATGAAAATGTGCATACTAAAATCATTCCAAATATTGCATTGATATAAAAAAAGGTTGCTAAAATTTGTTTGGATAATGAAAATTTGTCAAAATCCTTTAGGCAAAACGGGGGGATCCCGATTTGATGTGATGCGGAGGGATGACTAAAGTTTGAGTATGAATGTCAATGGCTTTAAGAGTAAGGGAAGCTGAGGGGAAGACCAAAGAAACGTTGTTTGGATAATGAAAATTTGTCAAAATCCTTTAGGCAAAACGGGGGGATCCCGATTTGATGTGATGCGGAGGGATGACTAAAGAACATCCGACTTCGTTGGCATACCTATACCGACCGCCATTATGAAAAAAACTGGTTTTGGCGGCCAGTGATGAAACAAGTGTCAATCGATAGAGTAAGTGATTGCAAACAAAAAATATTTAGTGATGAATATCGTAAGTGATATACTTCCTGAGATATTTGAATTAAAACATGAGAAAAAAAGTAAAGCAGTAATATTTTTTTTAAATATCTCAGGAAGTATATCACTTACGATATTCATCACAAAATATTTTTTGTTTGGAATCACTTACTCTATCGATTGACACTTGTTTCATCACTGGCCGCCAAAACCAGTTTTTTTCCAAATGGCGGACGGTTAGGTATGCCAGGTCCCATACAAAAATGTCGGAACCCCTTTGAGTATGAATGTCAATGGCTTTAAGAGTAAGGGAAGCTGAGGGGAAGACCAAAGAAACGTCGGATAGACTGTGTGAAAGATGAAATATGCCTAGAAAGGGGGTGACTACCGAAATGACGGCTAATAAAGAAGTAAGTATGGAAGAAAGAGACTTGTTGCGTCGACCCCAAACAAATTGGGATAAGGGCAGAAGAATGATGATAGTGCGAATAGATAAATTTAAATTGTTAAATGACTGTGTAACATCCGTCCGTACTGCCCGTACGGACGGAGATTACGTAGGCTCTACAAGTTAACGAGTAATGTCGATCAACTAATAAAATGTAGGTACTGGGACAAGTAAAAGTTCCATAGTCAGATAATTATGTCGAGCCAATATGTTATAACTGGATGCTTAACTTTGTAAGTAATGTTATTTAGGTCCATGTTTAGGTACTTACCTTCATTTTAATATTTTTTGAGACAGGAGACCAAAGTTGGAAGATCTAATACAATGGGAAAAAATAACTTTGTTTTTCAGTTTCTTTGAGAAATAGGTACCTACTTAAGTACTATGGAAGTACAGTATCTACAAACTTACCTTTGCTGTCGTGAAATCAATATTGTGCATACTTACCTAATGTTCATCCCGACTAAGGAACCCTTCGATGTGCGTCCGACACGCATTTGACCGGTTGTTACCTACTTATGTATCCTGGGGATACATTGTCACCATATGTAACGCGAAGTATAGGTACTTCGCGCGCTTTTGCTCTGCGAGATGTCGAGAGGTGTGCAAGAGAGCCCGCGAAATTTAGTTCGCCTTATCGCGACAATGTGGCCCCAGCATCAGTGTGTCAAACTCAGGTTAGGGCGTTTGTGTGCACTAAATAGAATTTTACTAGTGGTGGGTCGTTGTCGAATTTTTCGCGGACGAAACGCAACCGTTTTCGAGACGACGAAAACGGTTGCAAGAAACGGTCGTCGTTGCAACTGGTTTCAAGACGAAGAATAATTGCGTTGCCGTCTTTTCGACGTTCTCGTCGTTGTCGTCTTTTCCACGTTCCCGACGTTCTCGTCGAGTGAAATAGTTGCAGTTTCTTAGTTTCATGTATGTAAAAAGTGAACTTTATATCACTGATATAAAGTTCACTTTTTATTGTAAGGACTGTTTTGCAAACAAACGGAACGAGACGCATTGACAACTGGTAATATATTATCGACTCTATATCATTGGTATAAAGTTCACTTTTTATTGCAAGGACTGTTTTGTAAACGACGACGACGAACGACGAGTGACTCGTCGTCCGTCCGTCTACTACTTGTCGCGTTCCGTTCGGTCGTTCGAAGACGACGACTCGTCTACTCGTGTTGTTCCGTTCGTTGAATCATTTATCATTGCGTTCTCGACTGTATTTTCAAAGACGTAAAATAAAGAATCGCACTGAATAATTCGAAGACTGGTTTGTGCAACGAAGACTGTTTGAACCCAGGACGTAAAACGGTTCCATCGTCGCAGAACATAAAACGGTCTTTGGAAACGGTTCGTCGTCGCAACGCCCACTCCTAAATTTTACCGTCCGGCTGGCAGTCCGATTTTTTACGGTCCTATACAAATGTAAAAAAGTGTTGAAAATCCAGTGCACGAAAAAAAAACGCCGCGGGGAAAAATCGCCCGTGCAAAGCTGGGGTTAGTCTCGCTCTTATTATAATATAAAATTCCCAACATCAATCCACTATGATAGACAGGATGATTGTAGTGAAAATGAGGATGAACTTGCAGAGATTTATTGCCATTACATCCCTGCATATTGTTAAGGGTTCCACTCCACCTCTAGAGCCCTGACCACCAGTAGCTTAGGGTCGCGCAACACCTGCCGAACGTACGGCGCGGAAGGTTCGGTTGAATACGCTCCTAATGTTTTTCAAGTTACCCATGACACATCAGCCGAACGTTACGTCGCGTTCATGAGCAAGCGTCACATGATGCGACGGAACGTTCCACGCCGAACTTTCCGCAGGTGTGCCACTACACTTACGTTTTATTAATCAAAATTTAACAAAATGATAATGCCAGTAGAGGCAAACTCAGATTATCCTGGTCAGCTGCTACTTTGTGAAGGAACAAACAGGTACTTATCATTACAAAAAATATAGGTAAGGAAAGGAAAAATGATTTGATCTTCAATAAAAAATAAGCATTAGGTAGGATACATCATGTCCAAGTATTATAATAATTATGCACTTTTTCTTAAAGTTCACCTATGTTTTCTTACATTATTTCGTATATTTGTATTTACAATAACAAAGTAAATGAAAAATCTAATAAAACTGGACTGATTCAAAAATATATTATACTTTAAACTTATATACATTCTGCACAAATTAACTTAAGCCATTGCAGCAACTTTCGTTGGAACTTTTTTGGCTCTTTGAGGCTTTTCTGGTTCTCTCTCTTCTGTGACCTCTGGCAGCGTGTCTGCTGGCACATCTGGCAGCTGGTCGCCGACATCTAGGATAGCCTCCAGTTCAGCTTCGACAGCATCCTCATCCTCTTCAGTTAATTGTCCAGAAATCAAGTCGTCTATTTCTCTCTGTTTGTCGATACCTTCTCTAGTTTCATCCAAAATCTTTTCTATTTCATCAATATTTAGGATATCATTCACCTTTTTCAGAGCTTCATTTCCAGTCCTCAAACCATCAAGCACCTGGAATTAAATATAATAACTTGAAGCAAACCTAAGTAACAAAAACAAATCTAAGTAACAAAAACTTTATAAACTGGCTATGGCAAGTTTATAAAGCTCATCAAACATTGTTTGATGTTCGGCCTCTGCCTAACATCCAAGATCTACCAAGTAACCAAGTTACTGTCTTGATACCTCGTAGCAATACAGTTAATTAATCGTGAATTACGTACCTGGACTTCGACTTGTGCAAACTCCAGATCATGAGTAAGCTGTTCTAATTTTTCCAATTGGTTATCTGTGTTTTGTAGAAGTTTCTCTTGATATTTTTTCTTTTTCAAAAGTAGTTTCGCTCTATCACGTTTCCCTTCGTCTAAAAGTTTCTTAGCTAATCGTCTGTCTCTCTCGAGGTTAAGTTCTATTTTCTTTTGGTATTGCTTTAACTTATCTCTTTGTTGTTTCAATTGAAGTACAGCCTTATCTTGTTCAGTCACTCTGCTTACTGGTTTTTTATGTTTACCGAATAACGAACCCATTTTTACGATGCTATACTATGCATGTGTAGAATTTATTGTTTATAAAAACTATCTACACAAACTATCTTACTTTTAACTATTATTTTGTTAATTTTTTCACACATCCATTTAAAGTGCATAAAAATTCAACCGAGAGACAATTAAACTGACATGACACTGACAAGTGACATTCACATCTGTTACACAGAGCATGTAACTTTATCTTTATCTGCTCTAAATTCATGACAAAGATTAGAAAAAAAAGGAATGATCCGAAAAACCCGAAGACAGACAAGGTCATTCCTACTCTTTATATGTCTGTGGGTCATTCTCACTATTAATGAAAAAAAAACGTGGAAATGAATGGAAGAAACTTAAAAACCGCGTTCTTTAAGTTCGAATGTCTAATAGTGGGTGATAGACCACGGTTTATAAACATTACAGGAATGACGAAACAAAATGCCGGCTCGCGACTTGCGGCGATGTGAGAAGATTATTATTGTGTAGAGTGTAGATCATTGATATATTAAAAGAAGGAAGGAACACGTAAAAACTTATTCCCTCGAGTGTACCAAACTGACGAATCGACGAAAACTGGCAAATACTGGAAACTGACGAGTTTTCGCAACTGTCTAATCGGGAAAACTGACAAATAAGTGAAACTGACGAATCAACGAAACTGGCGAATTAATAAACTGACGACTGAGGGAAACTGGCCACTGATACGTGGACTCGAACTAATATTTATGTAATACCTAAATCTTGTTAAAATATACATCAGATTTTATTTTCACGGTTTATAATTTGTATTCGCTAAATTAAACATACATTTAAAATGAGCCCTCCGCGAAGGCTCCCGGCATCCCATATGCGATATACACCGTGTCCGGTGAGGACCTGCGTCAGGCGGAAGGTGAAGACGCCATGGCGCCTCTCTAGCCACTCCTCAAAGAGGGGACTTATCGCCGCAATTGTGGCGTGCTCAAATCTGGGTTGCGACAAATGCACTCTCCAGGCCGCCATGAGATCCCGCCGGAGCTCTGTCCGCAGTGCCGTGACTTGTCGCGGCAGCGGAGTTACACCCCGGCGTTTTAGCTCCTCGCGCCATTCTCAGATGTGGGCGAGGAGTTTCGCCTTCAGATCCCATGGCGGCGTTCCGGCAAGGAGGCTCGCCGCCTCACCGGAGACCGTACGGTATCCCCGGACCATCCGGATGGCCATGACAGAAGGAAGCAAGGAAGAAAGAAGAAAGAAAGAAGAAAGATGCGGCGTTTGGATCCCCTAGATTGGGCAGGAGCCGCTTCAAGGCAGCCCCGGCCCGCTCCAGTTTGGGAGCCAAACGTCGGAAATGCTCCGCTCAGCTCCTCCGACCACCAGTACTCCTGGCGCGTAGCACGTCCGGGCTGGACCCGGGGCATTGCCACGTCAAATATTTCGGATATGGCCTCCCGGAACCACTCCGCCTCATCGTTGATGTTGGCAGGCCTGTCCGGTGATGACACCCAGGCCTGCACGATCGAGGCCTTCCAGGGAGGCGCTTCCGGTCCAGCTGCTTCAGCGCCCATCGCGGACCACTCCGGGCCTGTCGGATCAGCGCACTTAAGGTCTGGGCGGAGACGTCAAACCGGATGTACCGGTGGTCGGAATAGGTCTCCACCCCATCCATGACGCGCCAGTCAACGACACGCGGCGCGACAGAGCGGGGCTGGCGAACGAGATGTCCACCACAGATTCACCTCGCATCCGCACACACGTGGGGACAGAACCCCGGTTAAGGACAACCAGGCCTGTCTCCAGTGCCCAGTCCTCCACCATCCTGCCCCGTGTGTCCGTATACCGGGCACCCCAAGTCACATTCTTGGCATTGAAGTCCCCGAGAACGAGCACGGGGAGGGAACCGAACCCGATGACGACGATTCTCAACTCAACTCAACGGGGAGAAGTACACCCTTACCACGACAATCTCCCCGAACCGTGCTGCCACGCAACCCCGTCCTCTCCAGAGGCCTTAGTGCGAGTCTCATTTTACCATCTCGATCAAACGCATCGACCGCGTTTGGCACTCCGATTGGCAGCCGGCCGGCCCTCACCGGTGAAGGGCCAATCGGACGGAACGCCGAACGCGCTCTATGCGTATGATCGAGAAGGTTAAATGAAACTCACACTAGGCCCTCTGAGCTGCAGCGCAGTGGTTGATGTTCACCTGGAGGAGGCATAATGGGGCCACCCCCTGACGTTGAAGGTGTAGGTTCGTTGTAGTCGTCCAATATTATCGGGTCTATAGAAGTCTCTATTCCGGTTTCATTTTCATCATAGCTCTCAAGTTGGTCTATAAAACTCTCTATTATGTTTTCCTTTTCATTTTCTTCATAGAACTGAATGTTCTCATTATTATGTTTATGTTTAAGATTCCAGTTGTAAATGTGTGCGCACCAAATGCTATGAACAAATTTAAAGTATAATACAGGAAGCTAAGGGGTATCATGTAAATCAACTTACAAATGAAGAATATGACAACTAACACGCTTACGTACGCTCGCGCGCTCGAGTCTTCAACGCTAATACCAACATCATAAAATAAGCTATTCAAAAGTTGAAATAATAGAAATTTTTGAAATTTAGTAGCAGTGTTTTACCTAAAAATAAAACACATATTAAATACTTACCTTATTTGAAGCTTACTAGATTGAGAGTGGCACTACTGGTTTCCGCTATATTTCCCTCTCTTTTGCTCTTTCCTTTATTTGTATATATCCGTCTCTTTCGCACATCTAGTTTCCTCACCAGGTGTCGCTGCCACATGTGGGCTTAGCCATGGCAGTGAATCGCTGATCATTGTGTCGAAAATCTTCACCAGGTAGAAATTAAATGTAAGCTTCAAATAAGGTAAGTATTTAATATGTGTTTTATTTTTAGGTAAAACACTGCTATTAAACACTTGACCGTTATTTGAAGCTTACTAGATTGAGACGTGTTTGTTATCACCTGGTGGGAAATGACGCCAATGTGAACGTGGATATAGTTATTAATAAAACTAGATGCGCTTAAAGAGAAATACACTTTAATTGAATTAATGATTCAATACATAGTACATCATATTATCATAAACCAAAGAAAAATATAATTCTATTAGGTAATAGATACCTACTTTATATAGAAAATGATTAAAAACAAAGAACTATTCGTTAATTAAATTATAATCTACGAACTAGGGTTTATTTATACCTCAATTACTTTTAAATTAAGTAATCACATTATAAGATAGATTGAATGAAAGCTACCTTATTTTGTTTCTAGAATAATGTGCAACATTGCAAACATTAAAACTTCTAACACTTCTTCTTGAGAGGAATCATATACATACTGAAAATAATACAAAAAAAAAAAAAGATACCTCTATAACTTAATTAAGTAATAGGATTAAACGTTCTAGATACATTACAACTAGAACTGGTTGGTATATAGGGCATCACTTCTCTACAGTAAAAACGGGTGAAGGTATTCTGCGATCGCCAATTACCTCTAGATAATATTTCATCTAAGGAATAGTTGTTAACCCAGTTCTTAGAGGCTACAGCAGACCTAAGACTGCCCGGCGAAGCACTTACTCCTGCTTCTAACAACAGAGATTTGACCCACCCCGCTATGACTGTACGAGAAGCGATCCTAGATTTTCCTCTAAAATTAAGAAACAGATTATTAAGACACGCTGCCTGCCGTTTATCTTTTAGTACAGCTATAGTTCGTTTCACCCAAAGGACAGGGTCTAAGTTCCCGTTTGTAGAATTAGGGGATAGTCTCCAACCAGACTGTCTGTAATCGGCAGTATCTGTTTTGGATCCAAATATTGGCCATAGGATTAGACAATCATTATTTTCTGACAGGTGTTTTGAATCTACAGCTAGTAAAGTCAGATCATGAACTCTTCTACCGGAACAAAGGAGTAACAAAGCTGCCGTATGTCTACAAGTAGCAAATACATTATTCGCGTCTACAGAATAGCTTCCCATATATTCTACTAGTTTGTCGACGTTCCAGACTACAGATTTTCGAGCTACTGGGTTTTTTAATGCAATAGACTTTAGTATATGAGTAACTAAAGCGTGGGAACCTAATTTCGCAGATTCGTCAGGGTTGCTTAGCGTGCAGACCACCGATTTATGTAATAAAATAGTTTTATAAGCTAAATGCTCTGTAAGGCTCAAATCTGCAAGAAAACGTGCCAAAACTTGACCTGTTGGTTGGAAGGGGTTTAACCCATGCTTTTTTGTCCATTTGAGCCACCTATTCCATGCTACTTGATAAGTCTTTTTGGTTGATGGCCGCCAAGAGGATTTTAAGAGCTGTAACTGAGCTTCAGTCCATTCACCTAAGGTCTGGGACCACCCCCACATTTCCATACTTCTAACGTCATCTCCCGGACTCTTGGAGGTGGGAGGCCTGTCACCGTATCTATCAGCTGTGATTGCAGTTTCATGATGGTGAATGGAGGTGCTAGCGCACGGGCTTTTAGGTCTGCTCTCCAAAAAACTCTCTCCCACCTCGGGACTACTATTAGAAAGACACCCGACGCAGAGTTGAGGTGAGCTAGTACCTTGGGCACTAGGTAAGGTGGAGGAAACACCCAAGCTAGTGGGTAAGTCCAGTTTTTGGAGAACGCATCGTGGTACATTGCTTGAACGTCGTTCTGATCCAGTGATACTTAATTCATCACGACTTTTGCCCGTTCTGACGCAAATAGATCTATCACTGGAACTCCGAACTTTTTGAATATTTTCTCCGTACACTGAGGTAACAGATGCCATTCCGGAGGGAGCCGATGACGAGAAAGATGGTCTGCGTGACAGTTGATTTTCCCGGAATATGCTGGATTTTCAGGCTGATTTGGTACTGATCTAGGATTTGAAAAATCTCTCTCGTGAGTTTTAATAATGATGGAGACCTGGTCCCTCCTTCGTTCCTCAAAAAGGCTACAACGGTCCTGTTGTCGCACTGAACTAGGACGGTAGACTGGGACATGTTTGGACCTCGCTCTTCTATGGCCTTTAGTATTGCGAGCATCTCCTTTTGATTGCAATGAAGCTGTTGCTCTTGATCTGTCCAAGGTCCTGATAGTGTGTACCCATCGAGCTGAGCCCCCCAAGCTACATCCGACGCATCTGTGGTCAGAAAATGTGACGGAGGCGGGTTGTGAATCGGAGAGGCCTGATGACAATTTAGCAGCCACCAATTTAGGTCCTCTTTTACTTCTATAGGTAACATTACACTGACAGAGTTTCCTTTTAGCATTTTGTTTAGAAACATTAGTGTGTCCCGAAAGTGAAGTCTGCCCTGTGGTACCACGAAACTGGCGAAGTTTAGAAGTCCTACCAGGCTTTGTAGTGCCTTCAACGTCGTTATGTGTTTGTGTAACAGATCCAGTACCTTTTCTCTTATTTTTGTGATCTTTTCGAGTGGTAATGATCTCTCGTTTGTCCATGGATTCCATAGAACACCTAGAAATACGAGGCTTTTGCACGGAGTTGTGACGGATTTTTGATAATTCGTCTGCCACCCCAGGTAGTGTAGCCGATCTAATGCTATTTGGACGTGCACTCGCAGGACCTGCTGGTCCTGGTGAACCACGCAAAAATCGTCTAAATAGACGAGCATTCGAATGCCCTCGTCTCTTAGTGTCTGTGCTACCCAATTTGTTAGACTCGCGAAGACTTTGGGCGCTGTGCTGAGGCCAAAAGGAAGACAGGTCATTTCTAGCAGTCTTCCTCTGTAAATTAGACGTAGGAATCGTCTGTGCGACTGGTGTATTGGCAAATTGAAGTAAGCCTGTGACAGGTCGATTTTGCAAAGCCAGTCGTTTGGTTGGAGGAAGTCTAGGACACGAAACACATTTATGAGTTTGAATGGCTCCGTGTGAACAAAATCGTTCAGATTCTTTAGGTTGAAAATAGGCCGATTGGTGCCATCGGCTTTGGGGACCAGAAACATTGAGGACAGGAAACTTGGAGAATGTGAAACTTCTTCTAGCACCTCTTGCGTTATCATTTGAGATATGATAGTAGACATTGCCTCGGATACCTTTGTTTGAAATGGGCTTCGTGTATAGGGTATCATTAGAGGTGGTTTTTTGATGAAAGGTATGCGATAACCTTTTATTATGCGAAGAAGGGTTTTTGGTGCTCCGAGTTTCTTCCATCGATCGGCATAGAACGTTAACTGGCCCGCTCTGAAGTCGTGTCTGTCAAAACCTGCTTCTCTTTCCTCCTGGCGGATATTCGGTGGCTGAAGTCCGTTTTTTGTTATTTCTGTTTGTCTCTTGTCTGTAAGGCTGCTGGTGAGTTCCTCGTGAACGAAAGGGCCCATGATAGTTCTGGCTAGGCCCACGTGTTCCTTTATTGTTGTTGTTGCCGGTTCCCTGCGTGGGATGGCAATTACCTGACCTATGTGAGGTATGGTTGTGTCCACAGCCCTGCGAGGGCTGGAAGCATGGCATTGTGCAGCACGCTTGGCGGGCACCCTGCGAGGGTGCCCTATAATAAGCTGACCCCTGCGGGGGGTAGCGAGTGGTCTTCTTAAATCCTACTTGCGAAGTAGGTTTGAAGTCACTGGTTTTATTTGAAGGTAGGAAGGTCTTCTTAACACCTCCGTTCTTTTCCAAAGTTGATGAAAGCAGCTCAGGGCTAAAAACCAGCTGATTGGAAGGTGGAATTTTACGCAACGCAGACTTAACTAGAGGATCGCGAACATAATTTATTATTCCGTCCCTACGCATTTGAATGATTTCGGCGCGATGACCACAAATAAGTTGGATCATATCTGAAGACACTTTATAATATTCACCACCCGAAAATAATTCCGAGATTTTGTTATGCAAATGATCGGGTGTTAAACTACCTTTGACACGTGCCCAGGATAAAAGATCGGTCATGCTAGTGTGTAATACCTCTCGCTGTTTAAGTGCACAAAAGGTTAGAGCACCATAGGCTTTGTCAGCCAAGGCTAAATGTCTTAAGGAATCATATGGTTTGATTTCTTCGTTGATCTCCAACTCAGTAAAACCGGGACTATGATTATATAATTTCTGCACTTCCGAATACCTAACTTTGCACCATTCATTTTTATTAAAATGCTGAATATCATTTAACAATTTGAGATAGTTTTCAGGAGCCTTAGGAACAGGTGGTTCCTTTAATTTGACTTGTAAATCAAATTTGAATTGGTGTGATTTGTTCGATTTTTCATCTACTACATCATAATCATACAAAGACCTATAATCATTATTATCTAATAAGGAAACGTCATTACTGCCGTCTGCCTGTATTTCTGCTGAACGCCGAGGTGAACATGCAGAGTTCTTATCGCTATAAAAAACACGTTCTCGTAGCTCGCTAATCTCTTGAGTTAATTGTTGCAATAAATCTGCTTTACGAGAATGGCGGCCCCCCTTCTTTTTTTTATAGTGACGGCGACGTTTGTTTCTATTCGGCTTCGCTGATGACGAAGTGGAACAGCTAGAAGAACTGGACGAAGAGCTAGAAGACGACTCGTTTGTCCGACGTTCTCGACGCAATGTAGACCCCTTGGTTTGTAACCCAGATGGCCCCGGAGCGTCCATCGTAATTGGATTACTTGAGCTCTCCATCCTAATTAAAACGAACAAAAGAAACTTCGATTTTTATGGTTCCTATCTTACGCACCAACGAGTATGTAAGCAATTAAAAATATTCAACCGAAAATAAAAAACGAAGACTGTTAATCACGAACCTATTGTTTTAGAGTCGTAAAAACGCTAACATAGCATTCCTAGAAATGATTGCATCATGTCGAATCATTATTTCATAAAAAATTGTTCCAACAATCTTTAGAGCAAATGAGGGTAGTTTGAAAATTAAAATCAAGTTTGCATTGCAAATATTATAAATTTATAATGCAATGCTGGCTAAAGGGCAAATTCGAACGGTAACACCGTTTTTAATTTACATAACTTTGCCCATATACATAGTGATCATGCATGCATTGCATCACTGAAAAGTTTTATGAAAATTTATTTCTACTTACAATTTTTTTCCGATGGAATGCACTTGTAACCACTTTTTAGAAGAACAAATTAAATTTATTTTTAATTGTTGTCTCGACAACCTCTTTTCACGCGGAAAAAGACGCCAATGATCAGCGATTCACCATGCCGGACCCATGGCACCCCTGGAAGATACCCCTGGGGGTGCCACGGGAACTTGGATTCGGACCCGTGGCACCCCCAGGTCAATTAGTGCAGTGCTTTTGAATGTTTATATACTTAGTATTAAAACTATATTTATCGTTTGATAATGTACCTGCCTAGTCAGATCTTGTTGAAGCTGTAAAATTATAAATGTTAAAAAATAACTGTCGATGTATTTCTATTGCTTAAAAATTCTCTATAAAACAACGTACAACCAGTGTTATTTCACTGTTCAGCAATTGCAATTGAATGTGTACTATGTATCTAATCGTCATTAATGATGTCTGCTTGTTTCGGTTTTTTCTACAGAAAATACCAATATACAATAGATACATTATTTATTAATATTAGAATGCTTCAATACACTTCAACTTGATTGCTAATTACACATTTTTTTAAGCAATGGGTTGTATGTTGTTTTATAGAGAATAGTTTTATAGAATTTCATTTCAAATTATTTTTTTCTTACATTATCCTTTCATAGAACAATCAAATACGCCGAATTCTTACTTTGAAAAAACTTAAATCATAGATTTTTGTTTCAAATAAAATAAAAAGTTATTTTATATAGTATTCATATCATAGAATAACAAATCAAATATTCTCATACTGTTTAGTTAATACAAAACTTATTCCCTAGAAAATCATTTAAAAAAACATTATGCATAGGTACCGTAGTATAGTTATATGAAAGCGGTACATCTGTCGGAGTGTCCTAATTTTGATACTGCGACCAATTTCGATGTAGCACTCGCCGGCCGCTGCCGCGGCACCGCTCGCTTCGCTCGCTCGGCTCGCGCGTAGTTGGTCACAGTTCAGTAGTAACCTAAAATGTTATTCGTCCAAAGACGCAACAATCTCAGGTGAATGTTGTACGCTGAGCCAAAATCTTTCTATGTAATGGATGAATTTTTCCCGTAAGTTGATTTCGGATAGTTTTATCTATGTCTTTCGCGCGATAAACTCTAACTGTGCGATGCAGGATTGATGTGACGTCATGTCTCGTATCGTCTCACATCGTATTCTCTAATTGCAAAAAAATGTTGCAAAATATTGACGAAGACTGTTATTAAAATATTTTGCAATCGAATTATGATTGACTAAGT
Organism: Conistra vaccinii; assembly: GCA_948150665.1. NCBI lineage: Eukaryota > Metazoa > Arthropoda > Insecta > Lepidoptera > Noctuidae > Conistra > Conistra vaccinii. Next base: position 8,069,669 of record OX411323.1, on the reverse strand, counting down.
AGCGACTCTTCCACAGATAGTGATTTTGATTTAATAGGTTTCATTTTATGTATTTTCAATTCGGCATTTTGAGAAGAAGTTGTTTTTCATATATCTACATCATGGATATTAACTAAAATTAAAAAAGTTTATTGTTTGAAGAATATTGTAAGATTAATAATAATTAAACATTGATTATGTTTCCGACTTTTATTCTTGTTATCTTGTTATTAAATATAATAATGTAAGTATCGGTATTAGATATTCCCAACACTGTTCCAACTTATACCTAAAGTGACGTGGCGCTGGCGGTTAGTTGAAAGTAGCAAATGTTGGTGGCGAAACAGATAAATATTAAAATGATTTTGTCACTGTTGTCCATCTGTCCCATCACTATTCGATTGGTGGATTCATGGGCACTAGTAAATAGGACCCGTGATACCACTGGTACACCGTGGACCAGGGGGTGCCACGGGTCCGAATTCAAGTTCCCGTAGCACCCCCAGGGGTATCTTCCAGGGGTGTGATGGGTCCGGAACGGCGATTCACTGCCATGGCTAAGCCCACATGTGGCAGCGACACCTGGTGAGGAAACTAGATGTGCGAAAGAGACGGATATATACAAATAAAGGAAAGAGCAAAAGAGAGGGAAATATAGCGGAAACCAGTAGTGCCACTCTCAATCTAGTAAGCTTCAAATAACGGTCAAGTGTTTAATTTACCATTTTATTTTACCCTCCCTAATCTAACTAATGTTGCCTACAAAGAAATGAAATGAATGAAAATCACTTTTAATTTTTAAAACATATTTTTTAAATCACTAATTTAATTTCATCTGGTGGTGGGTGTTTATGGGTGCTTGCGAGTGTTTATCGGGTTTTTATCAAAGCACCGGGTTTATACCGATTGCCCATCTATATACGTGTGTGATAGATCCTTGATTTTGTACATGTATTTGCGTCTTTCGGAATTCCGATTCGGTATTCCGTTTCAGAATTCACGTATGTGGCCGGCCTTTATGATAACCAAAAACCTCCTAAAAATCCATAGCAAAAAACAAATGATTACTCTATCTCTCTCTCTATCTATTGATATCTATGGTGAGGTCATAGCAGGTCATAGACAACACGGCTTAGGTTGAAGGGCATGATTGTTTTGTCTTTACGCTATTTATTGAGTAATTATTTAAAATAAAATTGCAATTAAGGTGTATTATGTATATTCAATAGGACACGTTACATTTCAATTTAGTTTATTAGACATTTAGGTTGCCACAATGGCGGTGCTAGCGGCGGCTCAGCTGCTCGATGAGTTGATGGGCAGACATCGCAACACAAATCCCAATGAAAAAATCAAGAAGCCGAACTGGGAGGATCCTGAGGTAATTATTTTTCAGTACCTAATATTGTCGATGTGATTACTTACTTACTACTTTATTGACGTTGAACTTGATTGAAGGTGATGTAGTTTACCAAACCAAATCGACCGATAGCATTTTGACTGTACAAAAAAAAGGAGAACACGCACGATACGGGAGATTTGATCAATTCCTTATTATTCTTTTATTAGTTGTAGGTTAATACGTTTTGAGAAGTTCCAAAATAATATTTCAGCCCATGAAACATTAAAATCTGATTAGTTTTCGATAAGAACTTTATGCTTGTATTTTTGAAAGGGTTAGGCAGGGTTGTATTACACCCACATTTCGATAGTTTTGTTTATATTATGAGCATACTGGCCCTTATACAGACTCCATGTTGCTACTGGTCGGTGGGTAGCTTAACGTGCTTTCATCATATATTGCTTCTTTTCATTCATTGTTGTATTTTTTTAAGAATTGGAATCAAAATCACTAAATACTCCTAACCTTAAGAAGTACACACGGCTACACATCAAGCTATACATTTCCAGTTTATACTCATCTTGCATTGTATAGGATTTCCGTACAATGCGAGGTCAGCTTATACTGGAAATGTATTGCTTGATGTGTAGCCGTCCATACCTGTGCATCTTAGATAACCCACTGACCATTTGTGTTTGTGCATACTCAAAACCAACCAGAAACTGTTTTCTTGTCAAAATCATTGCAGATGCTTGCCCCTCTGAATAACTATTGATTGAAAATTGAAGGTCCCATGGCTTATCATAGCATAGTCATGATAGTCATGGAAAAACAATTATGTGATAGGTTCAAAATTATGTGAAAACAAAACAAACATATTTTACATCCCCAAAGTCAAAATGGATGCAAATATTAGGTGTATTTTATTTTGTTACAGTACTGTAAATATTACATGGTGAAGTTCTGTCCGCACGATTTGTTCGTGAACACTAGAGCTGATTTAGGTGCCTGTCCAAAGGTGCATGATGATGAAGTTAAAGAACTATTTGAGAAAGCAGAGTCCTCTTACAAGAAGGCACAATATGTGGAAGAATTCTTACGGTTCTGTCGTCACATGATCAATGATGTTGAACGTGAGTACAAACAGAGTTATGGTATCTTCCATAAAACATGTGAAGTTTCTTTTAACATCCATAAGTTATGCTGCTAATGGTATTTTTAATTTTTCAGGAAAAATCCAAAAAGGTAAACAAAGATTGGAGTTGATGAACTCGAAGCCTGATGGACCACCCATGACTCAAGCTCAGACTGAGAAGAACCAGGAGCAGGTATATTATTCTTTCTTGAAAAATGTATTTTTTTAGATTCTCTCGTTTTTGTCACGTATTCATGCAGTAAGTGGTGGCGCAGTGGTATCGGCCCCGACTTACAAGTTGTAGGTTGTGGGTTCGAACCCGAGCAGGCGTTTTACTTGTCTAAATAATTTCATCACCACTGCCTCAAAACGGTGTAGGAAAACATTGTGAGGAAACCGGCATGTCTAGAACCAAAAATTCGTAGACATGTGACATCTACCAACCCGCACTGGGCCCGTGTGGTGGATTGCGGCCCACTCCCTCTCATAAAGAGGAGGCCTGTGTCCCAGCAGTGGGAACATTAATAGGCTGATTATGTATGTCACGTATTGATTGTTTTATGTTTGTTACCAGGTACAATTGTTATCAGAAAAGATAACAGCTTTAGTACAAGAGGCGGAGGAAGCTGGGACTCGCGGAGATGTGGAACAAGCCCAAGGTCTTATGAAGCTCTGTGATAGGCTGAAGGAAGAGAAAGAACAACTACTGAAACAACAAGAGAATAGGTAATCTGTCACTAGATAATGTTGTAAATGTTATATGAGACACACTGATGCAACAAGAATAAACACATTGGTGGCATCTGTTGCATAGCAACGCAAGAAGTGATAAGTTTGTCTATTGTCTGCCATCATAATATGTTTTTATAATTTTCCCAATTTCTTCAAATTAATTTGGAAAAAATAAATGCTGATGGGTGACAGTGTGCAAACTTTATCCTTATTAATTGTTTTGTTTGTGGAATGTAATGATACAATATTGGCAATATTTCTAGCCACTGGTCCATGACTGCTGAGCTGGCAGCCGCCCAAGAGAAGCAGATGGAAGTGTGTCCTGTTTGTGGCGCGTTTTTGATCGTTGGTGACGCGCAACAGCGCATCGACGACCATCTGTCTGGAAAACAACATGTTGGGTGAGATTAAAAAGCAATATTTGAATAATTATTATGGGAAAACCAATAACTGATTTTATATTAAGATGCTGGTTGAAATATCATCTCTAAAGCTAACCATAGGAATAAGAAGTTTTCTCCTAAATCTTTATTCATTATCTCTACATTACAGCTACTTCAAACTGCGGCAAGCCTATGAAGAGATGAATGAGGCTCGTGAAAAGGAGCAGCAAGAGAAAGAGAGAAAACGTCGAGAAGAGAGAGAAAAAGAACGCAGCGCCCGCAGCGGCGGCCTCGGCTCTGATCGTCGCAACAGGGAGCGAATGGAGCGCGACCGAGAACGAGACAGGGATAGGAGCGACCGAGGCGAGAGGGGTGAACGCGGTGAACGTCCCGAGCGCGGCGACCGGGACCGAGAGCGAGAGAACAGCGAACATAAGAAGGAAAGGGAGAAGGACAAGGAACCAAAGGAAAAGGAGAGGGAAAGGGACAGGGATAGAGAACGTGAGAAAGAGAGAGAACCACGGGATCGTCACCAGTGAGTAGTTGTCACACATATGAGTTATTTATTTATTTAAAAACAAGCTGTTTGCCTGATTGGATTTCCAATAACTTTTACCAAACTCTAACTTCAAAACTGACGAACTTCCGTACGAACTTTAGGGCATGAATTCCAAAATCCTCAGTGCTCACCTTCGTTATTGTATTATTATTTTTTTCTTTTTCAGAGTTACAGTTGTATATTATAAAACATTTAATCCAACCCCTTCAAATTCTCCCTGTTCCTTACCAGTCTATTCCATGTCTTTCCCGCTGTCTTCACCAAGTACGTTATAATTTATAAGGAACTGGAACTCTTGTTTAGAATGTCATGTTTCTAGATCCAGCTGTTTATAATGTGCATTGTCTGTCTATCCGTTTGTGAATTTAAGGTTTTTATTGTAGATTATCGGTTATAGCAAGGGTACAAAATAACGTTATGGTTCCATAATCATAAGTGTTAATTATAAACCCTTGGAGAAGTTCCGTAATGTAAAATAACAATGATTATTTTAGCGCCAGTCGTGAGAAGACCGGGCGCCACGAGGATCGGGATCGCGAGCGGGAGCGGGACCGCGATAAGGATCGCGAGCGCGACCGCAAGCACCGCAAGGAGAGAAGTTAGTTTATTTTATTATTAGCTTATTTTATTTATTTATTTATTAAAACTGTATGCACAAGTAAAAAAAAATACTGTACAAAGGCGGACTTAATGTCTGAGGCATTTTCTACCAGTCAACCTTAGGATTAGAGACAAAAAATGGTAGACTAATGGCATAATTGAATAGATAACTCGAAAAAGATTTAATACGTATATATAGAGATATATACATATGATCATCATCATCATTATTTCAGCCAAAAGACTTCCATTGTGGAACATAGGCCTCCTCCAAGCACCGCCATACATATATAGATACATACAGATAAACAAAATTAATTTAGTCAGAAGAAATTTCGGTAGTAGGTAGAGGAGAAAACGAATTTAGCAAATCAGCACTTGAATGATTCTGCCATCTTCTTATGAATATGTTCACGTGCAATTTTTTTTTTAAACTGAGCAGGTGAGTTGTAGAAAGATCTGGCAGGAAACAGTTATTCGTCATCAGGAGCAGCTCTCTTCAAGTTATGTAATTGTACAATATTGCGTCTTTAGAGTCTGCTGACATAATCATAATATTAAGCGGCCAATTGGTTGGGGTGTCTCCAGTCTGGACTTGTATTTTTGCGAACGTATCTTCTACTAAGTTCATAGTTAGTAGAAGTTAGTAGCACACTATCATTCGCTGCTGTTGTAGCCCTAACATTTGAATCGTGGCCTTTATGTGTCTGATGTTATTTATTTATTTATTTAACCATTTATGTACACACATTTAACAACAGACAAGAAGAAAAGAACAGAAAAATACGTACAAAGGTGATGCTTATTTCTAAAGAAATCTCTTCCAGCATACCTGTGATAGGACAGGGGGATAAAAAGAGATGTAGACACCGTGTGTAAGAGTAGAGAGAAAGTAAAATACATAAAATTAAAACAATTCATTACTTAATAAAATAAAACACATAAAATTAAAACAATTCATTACTTAATAAAATAAAACACATAATATGAGATAATACTTACTTACATACTTTTTTACTTACATGTTACATACTTTTTTGTAAATAAATTACATTTTTATTGCAGGATCGCCCCACGAGCGGCCGCGGCGACGCTCACGCGACCGCCACTAGCTAATGACTGAGGTATCACAAATGCGCCTGAAACTGGTAAGTATACAACACTACGTCTTACCCCCTACCAATGCGAAGCGTCCAGGTACCGCATCTATGACACATTCTACCCCATACCCATTCACCACAATTTGTTTGACAGCAGTTAACCAACATTTTTTATCAACCTTTACCCACACTGACACTACTCAATCCTCTCCCCAAAGATGAGACAATTACAAGTAATAAAGTGAACACTGTTGTTTTACAGCTTATGTGTAGCATACCAAAATATTACTTCGGTATATGGCAAACATATGGGGAGTAATGACACCCATTGCACTCTCGATTCGATAGTTGTCGTCACACCGACGGACTTGGCAGGTATTTGATTGGTATTTTGCATAGTTGCCGAGAGCCATCAATGGGAGGAGACTTATTTGTTGATCGCCGTACATTTCTGACATCTAATGTGTTGGTTGGGTGATAGAGTACGAAGGCGATCTTCTAATAAGGTCCATTCAGACGAGCTGTTCGCCTCGACGTCGTTTTGAGGTATTTCATCATGTTATGTTTCGACGTCGTCATTTGTCGCCAGTCGACTCGTGCCGATCGCATTTGCCAGGTATTTGTTAGGCTATTGCGTTCTTCTGATAAAGGCTTTTGAAGGGGAGGTGTTTATGTCATTAGTTTTGAAATGTTTTAATTGATATTGTGTCTGTGATACTATTAATAGGTGATTAGAATCAATTTAAAAGTAAAGTTTAAAATAAAACTACTTAATGTCGTTGCATAGCAATGAAATAAATAAAATGCCATGTTACGAAGATTTACGGAGCTTACACATAGGTGCTCTTTGTATCACGTAATGGATGCTGTTATCACATCATCTACTGTGTATTTCCAGGTACCCGAATAATGTAACTAGTGGCATCAAGTTTTTAGTTATATTTTGAAAGTTTAAGGTCTGATTTAAGCCATTTTTTATATTAAGAGATGAATGAATTAGGAAACTTTATGTCACACTACGAATTAACCTAAACCCCAACATCCAAAGAGAAATGAAATGTCAATGATCGTTATTCATTTTATTTTGAAAATAATTTGGTATATTATTTTGTCAGTTTTTGTAAACAAAAAACTAATTTAATCCTTGACAAGTCAGTTCTATATTGTCCCGCTGCTAAGTACCTGTTACTAGCTTGCTCCATGGACTTTTCAGTTGGAAAGCCATAGACGAAGACCTGCGGATCGTGCTGCTACCACCACTATCAAAGAGGTACTTTTGACATTAAGCACCCGTACAGAAGAGGCGAGGCGCGACGGCGTTCCAGAAAATTCTACAGTCGACCATCGGTTTCGAGGTGACATAGAATAGTCACACGTATTATTAAGAATTTCATTGTTAGCACCAAAACTATTGGTTAATAAAATGCATGTAGCCCAAAGTCCCGCGTTACGAATGGACTTGTTATATTTTACGATTAGATATTAAATATTTGTAACAGTGTAGTCACCACTGATATTCGATCTTTAGGAAGGTCACAGTTTTTTTTCTGTAAACCAGTTTCCTCTGAGGAGTCATTCAGGTATTTATCAAACAATTTTTTATCTTCTTCGTAATAATGTTAACATGATTTTTATTGTGTATGTTTGGGATTGAGCTAGCGTATGTCTTCAAGGAATAAACCATTAATTTTATCTTTGAGTTTTATTTCATCAACTGAATATACCTACCAAGCAGCTTCTATATCTATACACTAGCTGCCCGGCCCTGCTTCGCACGGGTAGCACTAAGTACTTATCTACGGCACAGATAATATAATACTACGTTCTACGGCTACCTACCCTACCCCACCCTACCTATCTACCCTACCCTACCTTCCCTTTCTACCTACCCTTTCTACCTACCCTTTCTACCTACCTTTTCTACCTACCCTTTCTACCTACTCTACCTACCTACACTACCTACCTACCCTACTTCCCTACCTATCTACACTACCCAGTGGCGTATTATTCCTAAGGCAAACTAGGCACGTGCCTAGGGGCGCGAAGTTACAAAGGGGCGCGTCCGCGGAAATTTTTAAAATGAAAATAAAATGTAGGTGTAAAAACATTCAGAGCAAAAGAAATCTCCAAAAACGCCTAACACAATAAAATAGAACATAACCTATTAGAGGCGAGATCCTAAAATTTTCGAGATAGCTTCGTTCGCTCTTGGATTCTGCAATCTCTCTATTCTAAAAAGCTTCTGTGCATTAGTCAACAAAGTACCGAACTCCTATTTTCGATTATTTTATCGGTCCTAGGGGTGCTAACATTATCGAGCTTGCTTCGCTCGCTCTTGCATTGCATCCTACTCTATCGAAATTCTTAAGCTTCTTTGTATCATCATCAGCCTATTAATGTTCCCACAGCTGGGACACAGGCGTCCTCTCTGTGAGAGGGAGTGGGCCGTAATCTACAACGCGGGCCCAGTGCGGGTTGGTAGAGCAGTGGTGATGAAATTATTTACACAAAGTAAAGCGCCTGCTTTGGGTTTGAACCCACGACCTACAACTCTTAAGTCGGGGGCCGTTACCACTGGGCCACCACTGCTCTCTATAAGGTGTTAAAAATTAACTTTAAAAACTTTCAGAGGTGCTTTAGACTATCAATCTGAATAACTTTTACTATGGGACCAACATTGAAATTGCGAAAAATAAATCAGCTGTTCCATAGTGAAGTTTAATACCTACTGCTCTAAATGTATGGGACAACTGTTTTTTTTTTGTGATTTCAATCCCATGGTAAAAGTTATTCAGTTTCATGGTCTAAAGCACCTCTTAAAGTTTCTAAAGTAAATTTTTTAACACCTTATATAAATCGACACAGTGTCCTCTTTCTGTATGAATGGACTGAAATGGACAAAATAAAACCTATCCCATTGGATGCCATAATTATGCAAAAATTATCGAGCTCGCTTTGCTTGCGTTCTTATCGGTAGGTGTAGGTAGGGTAGCTATGTAGGTAGGTAGTGTCAGTGGCGAATTAAGACCCAATTTCACCAAACACAAAAATTAGCTAACAGGTCATTAAACTCAGGTTACTGCTTTGATTGGCTCACTGACATGACAACAGCCAATCACAGCAGTTGACATGTGTTTAACAGTCTGTTATATATAACAGAGTATGGGTGAAATTGGGTCTAAACCAAGCAACATATTTTGTTAAGGTTGTCACCATCGTTTAGAGAATTTATCCCGGAAGCACAGATAATATACCGGAAGGTTTCTGTGTAGGTAGGTACCTATAGTAGGTACATAAAGTTACATATAACTAAGAAATCTCGATGTTTTGTTAAGTCGTAAAAACCGTGCGAAGCAGGAGCGGGTCGCTAGTTTATTAATTATTGTAGGTACTTACTTATAAGCTTAGAATATTCTAAGCTTATAAGATAGACCAAGACATGTCGGCAAAAATATGAATCACATTTACCTAACATCCGTTAAAATACATACAGGGAATATTATCAAAATATTGGGAGAGCTAAAATATACAGAAAAACTACGAGCCAATATATATTATGTATGAGTAGGTTATTAAGTTATTGAATGGGTCATACTGAATAGAAAATTTCGCCGAAGTTTATAGTGAAATGAATACAAAAAGATTGCTGTCCGGCGACGTCGCCGATGTCTAAAGACGTAACTAAGGAGTAAGTTCTACGAGGACAGTCTTGTGGAGCAACGCTTTAAACTTTATGTGAAGAACTTTATTACCCTGTCTACTTGAAAATATTTAGGATCTTATGGCAAATAAATATAGAAAACTACGCACAGTCAACCGTACTGCGGAATAGCCATAGCCAGAGCCCAGAACGTAGGTTTATACTCTAGGGAGGGAGTACCACCGGCCGAACCTAGGGGGCCAGGGGGTCCTAGGTTCGACGCTCAGTCGTGCTCGACCATCCTCTCAACGAGGCATGCAATCGTCAATACACATTCGTAAGTATCCACACTACTAGGTTTCATTATACGGATCTTCATCGTTTCAAAACGTAAATAAAAACGGAAATGCAAGTTAAAAACATTTGGTAGGTACCTTCGTTTTGGGCTTCACCGCAGTCGTGTGAAAACATGAGATAGGTACTTATATTATAGTGTTACAGCGAAGCCAGGTCAGAAAGAGTCATCATCTGCCTAGCTTTTTCCCAACTATGTTGAGGTCGGCTTCCTTTGGATTCCAGTCTAACCGGACATTATGCAGCTGAATATCAGTATTTTATAAGGAGTAATTGCATATGTGACCTCCACCAAGCCAGGTTACTGGGTAAACCTAGGAGCGCACGGGCGATTTTTTAACGAGCACTGGATTTTCAAGTTCAACGCTCAGCCGAGAGTTAAAAATCCAACAGTGTTTTTTTAACGCGCTGGGATGAGAATGCATCCCAGTGCGTTGGATTCTCAAAGCTCTGCTCAATACCGAGAGTTGAAAACTAAGTGCGCGCTAAAATCCCGCCGCGATATTTTTGCGTCCGTGCGAACGTGATCTAACACGATACCGCAGTTTTCTGCAGTTTTCTGCAGTTTTCTGCAGTTTCCTGCAGTTTCTTGTTATTTTGCAATACCATTAGTTTTCTACACCACTACCTTTGTACTGTGTTCCATGATCTTTTTTTTTATAATATAATTTATGAAATTGAAAAAATAGGCATGTTTATTTTTGCAGTAGCAATACAGTCATGTAAAATGTCAAGTTAACGTTACTGCTGTTACTGTCAGTGTCAGTTGAAAGTTTTATCAAAACAGAAAGTGAAGAGAAGAGTAAACAAATTCGTGAAAATAATGTAAACAATAGTTTCCAGATAAAAGTATTGAATTTTTCATCATGGCTGATGCTGAGAAAGTTGTCGACCCAGCATTGAAAGAACAGGAAGCCAGAGCGACACTTCGGGAATTATTTCTCAAAGCAGTTGGGGAACTAAGTGGTAACTTAAAGAAATGCAATTAAAGAAACCTTATCTGGTTACCTTTATTGATTATTTAAGGAATACTTCTTAAGCAGTGGGATATTAAGGGCATAACTCAGTACCAACCCGATTTATTATGTTATTGCTTTTTTTATTTTGAACACCTACATGTAAAATACATGTAACCAAAATATTTTAAATTCGCATTCAATAACACTAAACATTATTCTTAGGTAAACCCTGCACTATCGTGACATATGAGAAGACAACTTTAAATGCAACATTTCAAGCATGGCATCCAAATGGCTCCGAGATTATTTTTAGAGATCTCGAGACACCTGCTCGCTTCCAGATTTCCACAGCACTACTTAGGACTCCTGATGTAATAGCTGTTGAGTTTAACCAACCTGTTGATTTACCATGATTTATTTTATTAAAATAAGTTACAATTTAATATGAGAGTGATATTTATTTTAGTTTAATTTAACGCGTTTCTTTGCCACTGGTCACAATTGTTTGGTATGCTGGGAGCGGTGAGGCCTTTTCCCAAAAGTGGGAATGAACAGGATAACAAAATAAAATAAACCATTACATTGTTATCACCTATTATGGTGTTTTAATTGGGAAATATTGCTGTAATTTATGCTATAGGTGCAGTAGGGTGGAACATCTCAATTTTTTAGTTTTAAAAATTACATATTAAATTATCTAAAAAATTCAAATGTTCCATCATTATGTTACACCATTATCTATGGAAAGTACCGCGTCTTTCGCATGACGTTGGGAGCAGGGGGGGACTTGAAAGTTTGCGTCTTGATATTAGGTTTGAATTTTTGAAACTTAAATGGCTTCAAATAAATTAAATTAAGAGGAAGGAAGCACAGAATCGGTTGAAGTGGCAGTGCTTGGGTTGGTTCAGCAGTGACATCTTTTGGCTGAAATGATGATGATTGGCACAAGAGCTTAGATTAAAAAAAAAAACAACCTATGTACATACTTAAGTCAAATGAAAAATATTAGGGTAGTTGCAGTTTACAGTTTAACAAGATGTGAGGAAACTAAAATACACCAAGAAAATATAAAATTATAATTAATTCTTGAATTTTAGTTAATTAGTCCGTGAAGTGACTTGTAGCGCCACATATCGTTAAAAAGTATTTAATGCTTTTTTATGTTTTTTTTGGATTTAACATTGAAGATAAAGTGCTAGTGCGCACTGCTGTGCGGTGATAACATAATTATAACTATTACTTATCAGATATATGAAGTAGGCATAGGTGTCGGCAAGGGAGGGCAGGAGGGGGCAGCTGCTCCCCCCCCCTAGAAATTCAAAAACATTTAGTCATAAATACAAGGCGTTTTAATGTAAAGAAACTACAATATCAGTATAAAGCCAATTTTGTTTATTTGGACGACTTTTATTTGGTTTTTAAAGTTCCATATCTCCTAAACGGGGTCTAATCCGGAGTCCGGGGACGTAATATTCGTATCTATGTGTCGGTGGTACGCCCAGTCATAATACTTATTAGGTTTCACTTCTAAAGTTCTGAATAGTTTTGGGAAAAACGACCGAAAGGTCCGTTTCCCATCCATTATATTGAAAATGGAAATTATTATTTTTCTCAGTTCCTATCGAGATTACCGAGTTCATATTCATATTCATTTATTTGCGTTCCACAAGGTAAAGCAAGATGTTAACAAAAGGAGGTAAGAGCCGTTGTAGACCCTGTCAGGGCACAAATGTCCACCAGCATCGATTTTGGCCCCATTGTGCGCCGTGGAGGTAAGAGTCGCACTACAAGTGTAAAGATTCCTGCTCTTGACTGTACCTACCTACAAATCATACTTTTCCCATCCTCCATATATGTCAACTTGCCGCCCCCCCTGGGCCATAGGCTGGCGACGCCCTTGGAAGTAGGTACGGTACCGCGCATCTCTCTCTATTTGGTACAATTGACAAAAATACGTGCGGTGACACACCGCAATTTTACAGTGGCAGGCCCGTTGTGAATAAACCGCATGCGTTTGCATGCGGTAAAAAACCGCACGGCGGCAGTGCGCGCTAGGAATAAAGGTAAGCCAATATACCTACCTAATGTTAAGGTCTTAAGTATCTGTTCCTACCTATACAAACCCATATAAATAATTACAAAAAAACGACCTCTCTAGGTTTGGGTAATCCATCAGGTATCTCTGGGGATGCTTCAGGTAATCCTGTGATATATTACGCAAACTCTAAGCAGACAATGACGACAATCTAATTGGATTTTATCCAATCAATTGAAACAAAAGAAAAGAAAGAAAGAAAAATTGTTTATTCTGCACAAACTAAACTCATGGCTGATGGTCGTTAGGCGAGATTCGGAAAATCTACCAAATTGTTAGTGTGAATGTACCGAATTGCGAATAAATGTTTGCTGTCTTCGAAGATAGATGGCGATCGGGAATAATCATTAAATCCTTTTTGTTTAGACCGAACTTAGGTATCTACGACTACCTTCGTCGCCGTTTGTTATACCTACGTTGTGTTGATGAATTGATATAACATAACATCACGCCAGTATTCCCCGAAGGGTTAGGCAGGACTGTATGTACACATTACGCCAGTTATGTTTTAAGTCACAAATCCAGAGTCCGGGCTGCTACTATTAAATTCCAGATGGAAATCCAAGTAACACTGCCCGACCCGGGAGTCGAACCCAGGACCTCATACTCAGCAGAGCGCTTGCGAGTCTTGCGACCACTAGACCAACGAGGCAGTTGATAAATGATTAAGGTTTATATTATTTATAATATTTTAAATCTGCGCGATTTTTTTTTTAGCTATCTGTAATCATCAGGTTCTCGAAAACAGCTCTAACGATTTCGATGAGTTGCAATATTGAGGTTTCGGGGACGAAACATCGAGAGCAGTGGTGGCCCATTGGTAATGGCCCCGACAATACGAGTTGCAGGTCGTGGGTTCGAACCCAGGCAGGCGCTTTATTTGTGTAAATAATTTCATCACCACTGCTATCAAATCCGTGAAGGAAAACATCGTGAGAAAACCGGCCTGTCTTAGAACCAAAAATTCAAAGACATGTGACATCTACCAACCGGCATGGGCCCGCGTGGTAGATTACGGCCCACTCCCTCTCACAGAGAGGAGGCCTGTGTCCCAACAGTGGGTACATTAGTAGGCTGATTATGGGGACGAAAAATCGATCTAGCTAGGTCTCATTTCTGGGAAAAATAATTTTCTCTATTATCCCCGAGCAGAGTTGGGTCGACCAGGTACTTACGTATAATTCATCATCACCACACCGCGCATCGCATGTAATTTTAACAAATGCCTGCTGGCTTCACTATAGGAACCTACAGTCACTTGTAACCTTAACATACCTACCTAGGTCTCTCGAGAGGAATGGAGATCTATGGTACCTATTATTGTACCTTTTTTGTGTCGTATAGGAAACCGGAATTAAAACCGACGTCTTTAGATTCGTTTATTTTGCGTACTAAAACCTCCTCCGTGGCCTTCTTTATAGGTCATGCCGACGGATGTAGAGGGACAACGGGGTCTTAGCCGATTGAATTCTTCGAACGCATCTGTGGTATTTCTTGTACCGGACCACCGCACCGGTACGGTGCTATGGTGCCTATAGAATCCAATAAGCAAGAGTCGAACTTGAACACTCTAGTGTTTTGGCTTTTTGCTCGGTCGACTAGCAATACGGTAGGTAGGGACCTAAGACTACGGCCGTCTAGAGAATGCGTTCCTGAGACACCTCTCAGTTGGACACTAATTAGGAACAAATAAAGTATAAATTCGTAAAACACGTTTTCTTTTGTTCTCAACGGTCAAGTGTCAGGAACACATTATCCCGGCTGCGGGATTATAAATTAATTGATTGTCTGTTGGTCTACTGGTCGCAAGTGCGACTGCTGAGCGAGAGGTCTTGTGTTTGGCTTCGGTTTGCAGGTCGGGCAAAATGTTATTCGGTTCACCTCTATCTAAACCTTCGGGGAATATCTCCAAGCGTGAGGTTATGTCATTTTATTAGTTACATGAAAATTCAGAAGATAACCGTTTCATTACCACGTTTGTCCAACTTATTTACGAACCGCTACAATAGCTTAAGAACAAAGATAAACCAATTTATAAAGCCGTTCTTACTGCTGAAAGGTGAACTTGAGCAAAATTCAATTTACAATGCACAACTTACCGAGTTTGCGAATGATTTACAAAGGCAGCGTCGAAAAGCCACTGCATACGCTCTACGTAGGTAGGTATAAGGTACTGTGTGAAAGCCCGGTACAGACCTGTTGCTGAATCGATTCGCTGAGGTCGCTTTGTGGCGCACACTCAAGCGAAGGCTTTTCATGTGCCCCGGCCTTTATTTTGACGCTCCTGTACTCAATATTGGCGATTAGGGATTATTTTGTATAAAAAGAAATTTAAATAGAGATGTTTTTTACTTACCAATAGCTATATTCGATGTTCTCAAGATGCATAAAAGATGAAAAAGGTTTTCATTAACCCCCTTACTAATAAACGTTGTAATTATATCGCCTGTACACACCGATTTCTCTCTTTCAGTCGTCAGTAGGTAATTTGACATTTGAAAGAAGAAGACAAAGCGTTGTGTAACTATACAGGCGATATACAACGTTTATTAGTAAGGGGGTTAATATTTTATAGGATAGGTTTACTTGGTCCACATAAAATCTATAATGATCTTTCATTATTTGTTTAGGTCTTGTGACCTTTTGTTGTCTATTTATCCACTCATACGGTGTTAGGCGTAGCGACGTACCTACCTTCCTACCTACATATTAAAATACCTACCTACTTAAAATTAGACATGATGATTAGGAAGATTAGGCAATGCGAACTTACCTACTAAGCGAAACTTTTTCTATACCTAAGTATTCTTTCTAAAAAGCTCGGTTACTCTATCAAATTTCTAGTCGATCGGGGTTAGTCGAAGCACGCAGCAAATTCAACGTTGGTAGATGGGTAATTCTATTAAAAAGGCTTGAAGCGGGAAAAAATCGATAGGGTGGTATAGCTCGGATTATGGTAATGCATGCAACCCAGTCAAGCTTAACCGATCACGTTTGCCTTTTCCTTTATGCTACATAGCGTTTCGTCCAAGTATCTATTCTTGGTTATTTATTTTACTACCTTTGCCTTTTTCTTTTTTTTCTTTTTGGGCCTGAGTTATAGCTGACGACATTATCTGAAAGGTAGTTTAGGCCATAACACTTACCTACTGCAATTTAAATCTGCTTCTTCGTGTCGCTGGCATGACAGTAGCTAAGTTGGCCCTAAACTTCGCCTCTCACAGCGTCGTCGGTGGTAGGGCAGAGGTCATGTTTAAATGAAATATAATAACTCGACATGACGTTTTCTCTAGCTAAAAGTATAGATATAAATAACTACGGGTACGACTACTTTGATAGTGCAGTAATTTAGTGTAATATCGAGATTTGAGGCTATGTTACCTTTTATCATCAGACTCGCCCCCTCGAATCATGTTTATTTGGGATCAGCTAACAAATTGCTCAAGAGTTATGAATAGGTAGGTACCTACTCTATGTCTATAGACTCATAGACATAGGCACATATTGAGAGACTTTGACTAGTACCTATGTCATTAAGTACCTATGTAATGATGAGATATGTACCTAATTTATATATTTCTGTGAATGGAGATTCAATCATCTTAAAGTAAAGTGAGACCTAGATTAACCGCTTCAAAAGAACACCGAGCATTCGCTCTTTTTAAATTTTGGCCAAACATCGCTACGAACATTTCACGATCATTCTATAGAGAACGCTCTATGCCCGGAAAAAAGCTCGAAGCAAATTTACTTTCGCTCGAATGCTCGCTAGAATGCTCGCTAGAACGCTCGCTAGAATGCTCGGTAGAACGCTTGCTAGAATGCTGGCCAGACCGCTCGCTAGAGTGCTCGCTAAAACGCTCCCGTTTATTTTTATGTAATGTAACATTCGCTAGAATGCTCATTACAAGTGAATGCTCAATTTTATCAGCACCTTTAGGCTCGGCATAAGTAATTAGGTAGGTAGGTATTTTTAATTAATTTGTCAAAACGTAGGTATTTTTCTTCTTCTGTAGCTTGTTGTTTCGTGATTATAATAAAATTAAGACGTAATTAATTTGAGATGTTCTTTCATTTTGACGAGAATTTTGGAGATATATTTTTATAAATACAAAATGAAGATGTTGGAATGAGTTTCAATTTTGCCAATTAAACTGCGGATCGAGATAAATTCAGACAATGGTCGCTAGGATTTAAATGCTACCTATACCTTCATTGATTACCTACCTAATAGGAAATAGGTATACAAATACATACAATAACACCATTAAAATTACTAAGGTTTTAAATTAAATTGATTCACGGAAAATGAAAATGGGCCTGTTTCCATGAACCCACAGCCGGTCTAAGTCCAAAGTAAACTTAGAACTTCTAAGTTACTAAGTTACGTTCGGCACGTTTAGCACCGAGTACCTACCTACCTCCTAAGTATAGATGAAATCAGCATCAGCAATCTACCTACCGTCCGGCCTCAATTTCTCTAAGGTCACCCAATCCACCCTTAGAAGGTAAGTAATAGAGCCATATTACCGCCGGACCTTTCAAGTAGCATTCAACCAACGAAATAGCCCGACTGCCCGATAAACAAGACGGAATGGCACGTAGGAACACTAACTAGTCTGAATGCGATCATTCTCGAGACGACAAGAGTAATTACTTACAAAACTTCTTAACTAGATTAACAACTTTACTTTGAGGACCCGTATTCGGGACGTTTCGGAGATGTTTCAGACCAGTTTTTGGGGATAAGGCTGTGTTTACATGTTTGGAGCGGTTATAGCGGGGCGTGTTGCGTTGGAAAGATCGTGCGTGGCGTTGGTCACTCTACTTGCACATACGCAGACCGTTTAATAATGTTAATTCTACGTGGTTCGTCTCTTATTCATTCTTAAACTGTCCAGACTTTTCATCTAGTCCATACAAAATCTACTTATGCTTTTCATTCAGAAAATGAAGCTTCTAGCATGGTGATGGTGACTCCGTTCACCGTTACCACATAATCAAACTTAACTGCCAATAGTACCTACCTAATAAGCTAATGCATGCAGTCCCGGTTATCACTTTCAATCTCATGCCTATCGTATTAGATACGCTGCAGCAAAACACTCTGATTTTCATAGCTAGTACAACATAAACCGTTTGATCAAATAGGTTGATAGCTTCAGAGCATTTTTCACTTACACCCGCTTCTCGCTCCGCCCTGTAAACATAGTCTAACTAAGTTAGGACCACGTAACGTGATATGGCTCTAAGCTCTCCGCAGCTGGCCAGCTACCAGTTACTCTCAGATGTTATGTAAATTTTGTGATTGTGCCTAAATTACGGACCGCATAGTTTTCAAGGATTCCTTATTTCAATTGTCTTCAAGGCTCTGATGGTTTGAGTGGTACTCTTAACTGATTAAGTTTTGAATTTCTCCTAAGTTAGGTACTAATACTGTCCTGGTACTTTTGTTATTACAATCATGTTAAATACCTACCCATTCTTTGCTTAGTATTTATTACAGACCACTTTCGGGTCCGTTTCCTTTAGCACTTTATGAAATTAAATTCCCAAAAGGAAATGGCCCAACAGAGCTTAACGTGACCACAAAAATACATAATTCCAACTAAATATGAACAGGATCACATAGCCTTTAAAAGCCGGTCATGTTGGGAACTTGGGAATACGTATTTGTCGGGAAACTATTCAAACTATACTGACTATACAAGTATACATCACCGTGGCAATATAACATTTCACATTGAAGTTCGATCGCAAATGTGGTGTTGAATTTGCGAGAGTGTACGTGCCACAGCCCGCACGTTTCGGGGTTAACGACAAATTCCCGGCTTAATAGAGCTCTATGATCGTGATAGGCCACTCGCAGACTCGCAGCCATCAAATATGATTCTAAACGATAGTGACTGCTAACATTTTGATGAGCATGCGGAGCGAATGTTGGTGTCAGTACTTTCATCCCTCGTGTTGTTTAAATACACTTTTGATCCGCGTCGGGTAACGCTAGGCTTCAGGGAATAGGGCAGGGTGGATAAAAATACTGAAACGCTCGTTGTAAATACTGAAAACTGTTTTTAGTTAAACAACATGCAGCGTTTAATTAAAAAACTAACATCAAAGTTCGAACGAGAATCTAAGTAACTACCTCAACAGTAAATAAGAAACATAAATTAGCAGTTAAATGAAGTTAGTATAAAAGCTTCTAAAGTCTTCCAACATTGACGAGAAAATCCAGGTTATCGCAACACTCATCTTAATGATAGGACAGCCATTGCTCGCAAATTATAATTTTATTCATAGTCTTGCAGCGCACTCGTTAAACGCCATGACGGCGAATAAAGATTCAGAATAAGTGGATAAACAGCCACTCTTGGACCTTTTATTCTTGAGTTCTGGTATGAAGTAATTATGTAAGTAAGCTCATAATATGTAGGTTCTTGGAAACTTATTTAGTTCTACTTGGATATAACTACCAACGTACTTAATAAGGTCTAAGGGACCGAGTACAAAAATGGGCTAGAAATGTGTATGTAAGATTAAACTAACACGTGTGTTCTAAATAGGGAAGGAGCAGAAGAATACGATTTTGGGTATGAGTCTGGATTTCATTTAGCCTTTTTCCATTGAAGTAAAGTAGATACTTACCTAGTTGTTTTAAGTGCTGTCGTATCGTATCAGATTTTACTTTTTTTCAAACACAATAGTTATTTGTTATGCAAGGCTGCAAAGCTGTTTTTTTGGTGCGAGTAGGGTATTGAAACATGAGGGTTGCGAGATATGCCTATGGTTGCGAGGGTAGGTACGAGACGCAGAATAAAGTAAAATAATGCTGCCGAGCGAAACAAACAACTTTTCACCTCACTACAGTGAGAAAATGCTAGATGCAAGAAAAACAGCTTAAATAATATATTAAATTAGTGTTTATTTAAAAAAAAAAAATACTACGAACCCGCTCAAATTTTATATTTCTTACGATTTTATCAAAACACAAACCAAAACGATGGAGAGTGAATTGAATATAGTATATTATGCAATTAGTGAATAAAGGACGGATTTAATGCGAGGGCCATAGATGAATCACGATCAAGTGAAGGATTCTAACGACTGAATCACGACCGTAGGGAGTCACGACCGTAGGGAGTGATTCATCCTGCCGGGGTTGCGGGTAGTCCCAAGGGGAAACCGTGGCCCCTGGCATGGCAAGGGAAGGAACACGGGTGGGTTTTAGTCAGTAAAAGTCTGACACGCCCTTCAGCACAGACCAGAAAAAAAAAAACTGAAAAAATTGAATCACTCGCTGCGCTCGTGATTCAAGTCTTAGAATCCTGAGCGACGCGAGTGATTCAAGGCCCTCGATATAAATCCGTTTTATTCAAGAATTGCATACTATACTTTATACCATGACTACGAGAAAAAGAAAGATTTAAGCGAAAATAGATATTTAATGAAGAAAAAAGGAATGTTAACAAGTTCACTGCCGAGAGCCCTCCTGGAGGGTTCACCTAGTCGCATATGGGATGACGGGAGCCCTCGCGGAGGGCTCAGCGAAAACAGATTACTAAACCGTGAAAATAAAATCTGATGTAAATTTTAACAAGATTTATTAGATAAATATTAGTTCACGGTTGCAAATATTCACAAAAATAAAAACATGGTTTTAAACCTGACCGTCCGGGTGTCCGTGCGGATTGAGGAGCCAGACTCATAATTAAACGCGGGTACTACCAATATTTAGTAGTAAATTAGCTGATTTTGTAGGCCCGATCCTGGAATTTGTAGTAAAACCCTTCAGAAGTTACATGACTTTAAAGGTGGCTCCTCAATTCGCACATGCGGATTGAGGAGCCACCTCAGAACTCGAAAACTAGCCGACGGATATTTTTGAAAATTTGGTAGGATTTAGTAGTACTTATGCGTAATCTCTACAAAAAAAATGGGGTTTGTACAACTGGATTTGAGAGAGCTACAATGCTTTGATTTTTCATAAAAAAAACGTAAATTTCACCGCGCTGTTTCTCGGAAAGTTACTAATCAATTACAACATATTTTCAGTATGATTTAGTAGTAAATGAGTTTTAATTTGTAGTATAAAAAGAAAAAGAAAAAGCTATATAGTTTCGGTAATACAACACATTTTATGTGGCTCCTCACACCGCACGGTCTAGAGAAAATATATGTACGTAGCTACTAAAGTAGCTGATCAAATCGGATAAAAATAGCATCAATATTTAGTAGAAATTTCTACTAAATATTGGCGTACTCCAACATCCTGCGCATTCAGTATTTCAAAAGATATTAATAAAATAAACATTCCTTAACAAATTAGTGAATAGGGTGACCATAAATAATTCAAACAAGATCATTGTTTGAAATAAATAGTTTTATTTGCTTATAAATCATCCTACGAGTACGATTACCTACGTGTTACTTATGTAATTGCAGTTTTAGATTTTATGATATACTAGCTGCGCTCCGCGGTTTCACCCTCATAAGTCTGGATCCCGTGGGAATATCGGGATAAAAAGTATTCTATGTCCTTACCCAGGTCATCAACTACCCATGTGTCAAATTTCATCTAAATCCGTTCAGCCGTTTTAGCGTAACAAATAAACCAATAGAAAACCAAACTCACTTTCGCAATTATAATATTATATTACAGTTAGTATAGTTATGTTATATACTATGTACCTACAACAAAATTAACAAATGAATTAAAATTCAGTCACCGGTGATGAATTTAATAATACTTATTTTGTACAAACTTATGTTTAGGTACGTAAGTACAATAATACCTCAATGTGTTTAGTTTGATTATTTAAACGATATTTTAGTTCCTGATGTACCGATAGATGGCGTTGTAAATTTTGCACTCTCCGGTGAATCGCGGTGATAGGGATCTCCGTAGAAACGTGTCCTCTTTGTGTATAGTCAAATAAATTGTCTTCGTCAAAGTAAACATTAGTTTTTATTCATACGTTATGATTTTAAATTCATTATTGTTTCGCTGTTATTTTTGACAACATTGTTGCTATAGTAACGTAAAGAATGTAATAGACAAACAGCTTAGAAAAAAAATCGAACGTCAGTAGTGTCAGTCATCTTCACGTCTGTGGCCGCATTCCGAATTACGAGCTCTGAAAGTGGGCAAACGTCGCAAATAGATGTCAAATATTTCCCTGTTATGATTACTCTGTTTTGACAATATTACTGTTTCGAAATAAGAAATGTGGGTAACTAGCGAACTAGAATATTAATTATGAAGTGCAATAATAATTTCGAAGTGTATAGAGTGCCGCGAGTTTCTTGTGGCACTCTAGTGCCTCGGCCCGGCTAGGGTGCCGTGAGCGTTGCATTGTCACTGTCACTTGGTATTTAGGTTAGGTTAGGTTAAAACTGTGACCACACAACGCACGAGCCGAGCGAGCGTAGCGAGCGGTGCCGCGGTAGCGGCCGGCGAAGTGCCAGGGTCCGTTTAGGCACAAGAGAATGTAATGTTTTGGGAATGTGGTGTTTTACAGCGATCTAACCTCGACAATCAAACAAAATACCAAGTGACGTGACTTAGTGACAGTGACAATGACAATCCAATGCTTGCGGCACTTGAGCCGGGCCGAGGCGGTGTTACTAGGGTGCCTGTAGTGGCACTTTATCCGATAGGGATAGAGTGCCAATGGTGGCACTCTATACACTGCCTAATAATTTTGTGTTCCGATTTAAATAACACGATTATTACAGCTAAGAGCTGTCAATTTGAATCGAAACGCTCTTGAACTCGCTTACAGTGCTCGCTTAACGTCCAAACCTATTCCATATTATATTTGTTTGTTACCAATGTACAAAGAGAAATGTACAATGTACAAAGAAAGAGACGTGTCGCCGCGACACGACTGGTTTTTATGTATTTCTATGAAAGCGATGTGTCGCTAGCTACTGAAGGTTTTTTTGTGTCGCGGCGACACATTGCTTGCAGTTGCCGCCTGCGGTCGGCTACGGATTGGTAACTTCAGTTTAAAGATAGGATGCGACTCAAAACAAAACAGCACAACTGTCATTTTTGATCACTGTGAGGTGATATTAATTTAAGGCATGCGTTATCGCAAGATGGCGCATGTCATGACGTCATCTATGACAATTCACCGGATATTCTTATTGCGCACACACTAATTTGGACGGGTGTAAGCACGCCAAAATGGATTACAGCGTAATTCGGAATGCAGTCTGGGGTAGAGTGCTCGCAAGATAAGTCTGCGCGTGGATGAAATTGGAACTAATAAGTATGCCGCCGTCTTGTCGTATAAATAAGGTCAAGTTAAATATAGAATAATTTAATTAACTCATATAATATAAGATTAAATATTAATATAGATTTAATATTTTATATATTACACTATAGAATTAAGCACACCAGCGCCACCAGCCGCACGCAGACTTATCTTGAGTGCATTCTAGGCATGGTGCCTCTATCGTTAACGCGTTAAATTCAAATTTAAGAAGAGGGACGACACAAGTATCTGAATCTCATAGGTAAACATTCGGTATTTAGTCATTCGTCATAGCAATATTTTGAAGTTCCGTACATCGCGCTGATGAACATTCTCAATTAAGTAATTCGTCATAGCGTACATTCTAACTCACGTAAATCGTACTTTACCCCCGACGGAAAACGAAGGGGTGTTATTAACTTTATAAATACAGTAAATCGGTATTTTAAACATCGAAGTTTAGTAGTTCAAAAAGAAAGAGTAAACAAAATAGAGAACAGAAATAGTCGGTAGCTGCACGTCATGACTGTGACAAGAAGGCTTTCACTCAGTATAATGCAAAACCAGCGCTGTGCTGTGGGTCCCCCACAGCACAGCGCTGGTTTTCAGTGGTCTCCCGCAATGAATGATGAAAAATGAGAATGATTTTTGTTTTATTTCTTACAAACTCTAGAAAGAATTCATTTTTGCCATTAAACTTAAATATTCTTTCAAATTTTGGCATTCGATGTTTGGAAGATGCATTCAGGAAGAAAAATACACTTGTATTTGTTGCGGTGATGACGGAACTTCTAATTATGTGCCATCCAATATTGTGTCGTTTAATTTAGATGGCAGCGACAAATTTATTTTAGAAGATATACCGCATTACATTATAGTTAAAAGTATAACATACTCTCTCATTGGAGCTATAGAATTTATTCCAGTGCTCAGTGAAGTTGGTATGGGCCATTATAAATGTCACTACATTGTGGATAATATTTTTTTTTGCTACGATAATTTTGAAAACAAAATTCGCAATAGTATAAAACTACCAAAATATTTTCATTGTTTATGGAAAAATTTGAAGTTCAAAGTTGTATGGGAGAAAGTGTTTTTCAATTACATACTTACAATGTTAAGTTTGTTCTTGGGATAACGCACTTGGCCGGTTTTTGTATCTCATTATACGCTGCGCTCGGTTTGCGTTGTATGTTCTGTCATTGCGTCATGTTTACTGGGCATTCTGTATCACATCTGTCATCCTCCGTAGAGGTAGGGGAGACCGGGGCTACAATTAACAGAGGTAAGTATTAACAAGTGATTTTCTCCAAAACCATAAACACTACACCTACAGCGCGTGCTTCAATATGCCGACCAGATCACGCCGCATGGCTCGGGGTTGGTCAGCTGTGGTCTGCGCATCATCCGAATGTGTTATATACCGGACGACATTTTCACGCACGTAACGAACTTTTTTAACTTTTAAATTTTTTGATTTATTCTTGAAATATACGGTGTAATGATTATGTTTTTGTTTTCCTAGAAGCATATTTTATACTTAATAATGCTACATTGCTGTATTGGTGTAATTATTTACCAATATTTTGTTATGTTATTTAATACAAAAAATGTACCTTTGGGGTTATAATTAACAAATCGGCGGGGTCAGTATTAACGTGTTAATACCTACCCCAGATGTGATGATAGCGCAAATATCTTAGGAACCGGTAGCTGAATCATCAGAAATGCAGAGAGATGCTAGTGATTTCTTGGTCCAAAACCATAAGTCCTCTGCTAAAAGCTCTAGCACGAGCTCAGTAAAAACGTATAAACGCATTAAAAATGTAATATCTGTATATATTTTACTGTGTAAGTATACATAAATAATAAAATACATCAATAAATATTTTTGTATTTTTTAGGGCGTCACCTGTATACCATAAAGATACATCGTGCTGACTAGATTCAATATACCTATCTCTTGCAATGACCGGGTCTAAGCTAGGTGTATCAAAGGCGACATCACATCATACCTTTGCCTGAATTGTATTTGATATTTATTATAAATTAATAAGAAAATGTGTTCCATACAATTCTGTATTAATTTCACTTTCATTAATACCAAAAAATATGCTCATACATATATTTGTTTTCTTCTATATCAGTTGGCATAACATAATTAACATTATGTTATGCCAACTGATATATAAGATATTGTTGCCCCTTCTGTTAATACTTACCTCAAAGCTGTTAATTCTAGCCCCGAAGATGAGGTAAGAATTAACAACTGACTTTTTGGAGAAAAAGTGTTCTATTTAAGACATCATTTCTTTTATGTTGCATTTATGTTAATAACATGATACCTGAATAATTAAAGCATCATTTAATTAAAAAATCAAGTCTAAATGTTGAATCATTTCGAAGATAGAACTAAAAGTATTTTTTTTGTTAATTGTGGCCCCTGTCTCCCCTAGACATATTATGCTATCGCGGACTTTTATTTTGATATTTTGGAAATGTACAATCCTGTAACACTAACTTTATATTTTAATATCGTATAAAATAAAACCTTTAACCCTAAACTGGGTAAGGACATAGAATACTTTTTATCCCGATATTCCCACGGGATCCAGACTTATGAGGGTGAAACCGCGGAGCGCAGCTAGTATATCATAAAATCTAAAACTGCAATTACATAAGTAACACGTAGGTAATCGTACTCGTAGGATGATTTATAAGCAAATAAAACTATTTATTTCAAACAATGATCTTGTTTGAATTATTTATGGTCACCCTATTCACTAATTTGTTAAGGAATGTTTATTTTATTAATATCTTTTGAAATACTGAATGCGCAGGATGTTGGAGTACGCCAATATTTAGTAGAAATTTCTACTAAATATTGATGCTATTTTTATCCGATTTGATCAGCTACTTTAGTAGCTACGTACATATATTTTCTCTAGACCGTGCGGTGTGAGGAGCCACATAAAATGTGTTGTATTACCGAAACTATATAGCTTTTTCTTTTTCTTTTTATACTACAAATTAAAACTCATTTACTACTAAATCATACTGAAAATATGTTGTAATTGATTAGTAACTTTCCGAGAAACAGCGCGGTGAAATTTACGTTTTTTTTATGAAAAATCAAAGCATTGTAGCTCTCTCAAATCCAGTTGTACAAACCCCATTTTTTTTGTAGAGATTACGCATAAGTACTACTAAATCCTACCAAATTTTCAAAAATATCCGTCGGCTAGTTTTCGAGTTCTGAGGTGGCTCCTCAATCCGCATGTGCGAATTGAGGAGCCACCTTTAAAGTCATGTAACTTCTGAAGGGTTTTACTACAAATTCCAGGATCGGGCCTACAAAATCAGCTAATTTACTACTAAATATTGGTAGTACCCGCGTTTAATTATGAGTCTGGCTCCTCAATCCGCACGGACACCCGTCCGGGATGGTTTACTTTAGCGCAAACGTAATGCCGCCAACCCTCCCGGAGGTTTCACTTCCAACTATACGAATAATAAAAGTCGTTGACTTCCAATTTGTATTGCGCCATGGTGTATGAGTTCTATGAAAATGGGTGGAGTCGAAAGTCTAAAGGAGGTTGTATAGCATTGAGATGGAGGTCATATATTCGACCTCCATCTCAATGCTATACGACCTCCTTTGGTGTGTTCTAAATTCAAACACCAAAATAGTGATTAAAAGAGGTTATTCACTGTTTTCAGTGAATAAAATAAGCTTTTTAGAGGGGGAATGGTATAAAAGATTTTTTTTTCATGCATTCTACGTGCAGGCCATTGCGATTACTTATTCAAAAAATGAGGTTGGTTTACTGACATGAATCAAGCATTTTCAGTGGACTGGCGGTACAAAAATGATAGAATAGAATTAAAATACAGGTTCGAAAAAAATAAAATCACCTCTAGCGGATAAAATGCACTTTTGCACTCAATTTTCGAATGATAGACTAATCTTTCCGAGGTTGTGAGGTGAAAAGGTTATATATTTTTTTTTTCTTTCATCTTCCGAAGATAGCGGTATTTAATTCGTAAGTAAGTCCCAACCAAGAGTATTTTTAGCCAAGATAAAGATCGTAAAGCTAATAAGGGCCATTTTATTGCTGAGATTCTAATGTGGGTAAAGGTGATCTTGGAAGTACTTAAATATCTACCATACCTGATTCGATCTCTGTGTCTTGTTTATAAAGGACTCTAAGTACCTCATTTGTAGGGGAATTGAGCTTAGAATGAGCCTCTGTAATCGGTTCCGTTCATGAGTGTTGTTAACAGGAACGGGCAACAGAGGTAGTAACCCACTATCGTCTTTATTAGTTGGTTATTTCGTAGACGTACCTACCCCAACACTTAACTACTAGGTGCTAAAACTCTAGGACTCGCTCGAGGTAATAATAAGACGACAAAGTTCTAGTAGAATTGAAGAAATATCCGTCCAAATGTTGTTATTCGTCTTTATTACTTGGTTATTCCGTAGACCTACCTAAATACGATAACTAGGTGCTAGAACTCTAGGACTCGCTCGAGGTAATAACCAGACGACAAAGTTCCAGTAGAATTGTAGAAACATCCGTCCAAATGTTGTTATTCGTCTTTATTAGTTGGTTATTCCGTAGACCTAAGTCCCCAAATCCCCAAAACGACCACTAGGTGCTAGAACTCTAGGTCTCGCTTGAGCTAATGATAAAACGACTAAGTTCTAGTAGAATAGTAGAAATATCCATCCAAATGTTGTTATTCATCTTTATTACTTGGTTATTCCGTAAACCTGAATACCCCAACACGACCACTAGGTGGTAGAACTATAGGACTCGCTCGAGGTAATAATAAGACGAAAAAGTTCTAGTAGAATAGTAGAAATATCCGTCCAAATGTTGTTATGGAGTTGTCTGAAGAAACTAGCGGTTCCAGTCTAAAGAGTGTTCCGACTTTAATGAATTAAGAAACAAGTTACTGGGGTGCATTTAGTTAATGCTCGAGATTAAATGCTTAGTAGAAGTTACGTTCTTTACCTTGTTGGCCGCTCTTAGACTGTTTTGCTCTTCGACTTCTTCCAGAGAACGTGCAGTTTTATTTGGGTTAGAATTAAAAGTTTTCTGACAATTGCTGATGAGCACTTTATGTTCGTTTAGTTACTTTGATCCTTTGAAACGAGCGGTGGATATTGAAGTTAAGCCATTATGGTTGGTTAGCGGTTTTTTGGATAAACAAAAAAGAATATCCTTGTGGTTTTTCCTCAAGACCTAAAATTCAACATATTATTAGTACTTCAGTATATTTAAGGACGTATTCATTTACGTTGAACTGTTTTCTCTTAATGACTTGATAGATAAAAACTACATTCACAAACTAGATCTTTGATAGTTTTTAGAAGCCCGAAAGTCTGACAACCAGTCTTACCAAGGCGTATCGTGTTACCCAGTAACTGGGTTGTGAAGGTCAGATAGGCAATCGCTTCATGTAAAACACTGGTATTCAGCTGCATCCGGTTAGACTGGAAGCCAACCCCAGCATAGTTGGGAAAAGTTGTAGTAAGAAATAAATACTAGATTATTCCAAATGACTAAATTTCACTAAGGTAGCTGTCACCAGTCTCCAAGTCAATTTCGTTTAACCATCTACAAAGTAATATAATATTTTAACCGTAAAATGGTGACATTTTCCACAGCAAAGCTGCGAGGATTTTACGGCTTTATTTTAGTGCAGCCTTAGGACAGACGATAAATTTTTCCGTCAGTATCGCCTTCCAGCTTGACAGAGGTGACTCTAACTTAATGGCGCCTTACTAATAATAAAACATACAATGGTTTGAAGAAATTAATTTTCTACGTAATTTTTCGTAGGATGTGACCTCGGATGGAGAAAAGCGCCATCAGCTCCCGTGGGTGTTATTAAACGCGACGATGGGGAAATCAGAAGGAACTGTGCGTATAAAGTAATTTCTGAGATAACTTGTCTCCTTGACGAGAGTAGGTGCCAGTCTCTGTGATATGTACCAAATGGTAGTGTACCATAGCCAGTATCTAACGATGACGATATTTCCGACTGAGTCGAAAATATCGTCATCGTTAGATACTGTTTAGTGTTTAATGATAACTCTCATTCGTCATGTCATTGATTTGTTGTCGATGTCCGCCATCATATTTCGACAATTTTATTGGTTTTCGAAATAGCTAACCACTACTACCCGTAGGCCATTACTCTTCTCGTCATCGTAAAATTTTTCACTGCTTGCTATATGTTCGCTTTTATTAAAACATTCACAAACCAAAGCTGTGTTTTTGCGTCAGTTTGCGACAAATGAAAACAAGGAAAAATGTCGTGATTCTCGTAGAGTTATTCTTACTTAGTAATTTACCTATGGATGTACCCGTTTAAGACGTCCAAAAAAAACAAAAGGACGTTTAAGGCTGCCTGTCCACTGGAGCGGAGAGGAGAGGAGAGGAGCGGAGATGTGCCATTATTAACCAATCAAATCAAAACTCATGGGCGGAGTCAAGATTCTATTCGTTAATATTGGCACATCTCCGCTCCTCTTTTCTCCTCTCCGCTCCAGTGGACAGGCAGCCTTAAACTGGTACATCCATAGGTTAATTACTATAGGCATTATACTAAGCCTATGCATGTAACAAAATAGGAACTAAAAGTAAGCCTATCTCCGGCCTGTTTTTAGGTCAGCACGTGTAGTTTGCAGTGAACGGTTATGCAATTCCGTTTATTGTAGTCATTTCAGCGAGCGGCTCTGTTGCCATTGAGCGAGTCATTTCTCCGCGCTCTCATTACGTGGAATGGTCAGCCATGTACTCCTGTACGTAGGTATCCTACGTACTTCTGTATACCTGGCACCTACCTGTTACATTCAGACGCTAAAGATTATCGAGCAGGTACCTGTTACATTGAATGCAAAGGAAAGGTTTTCAACTCCATAACTTAGTCTTCCTACGTGACCAAAATGAACCTTCTTAGTAACTACATCTTTAATATATTCTGTAGGTAAAACGTTTTTAGTTAAAGTGGTAGTGTGGAAAGCTTTTAGCTTAGTTTCGCTTACTTAGCCTGCTTTGTGGACGAGTTACGTTTTTGGATGGAGGGAATGATAAGGAGCACTACAGTTGAGTACTGCATTTTAGGAAGGGTACTACATACCTTGTGCATTTATTTTATACTTTGAGTTGTGTAGAGTCCTCATAGGGTATGAGGTACCATCTTTGGTTTATTCTTATAGACTTCTTTACTTAACAAACATCATCAATGTTCCCACTGCTGGGACACAGGCCTCCTCTCTGTGAGAGGGAGTGGGCTGTAATCCACCACGCGGGCCCAGTGCGGGTTGGATAGATGTCACATGTCTTCGAATGTTTGGTTCTTAGACATGCCGGTTTCCTCACGATGTTTTCCTTCACCGTTTTGAGAGCAGTGGTGATGAAATTATTTACACAAAGTAAAGCGCCTGCTTGGGTTCGAACCCACGACCTACAACTCGTAAGTCGGGGCCGATACCACTGCTCACTTAACAAACATTAAATATATACTATGTTAAGGCATAATACATAGTCGTATTCTACTGTAATTTACACAACGTAATTTTTTGTTTACACTAATCCTTTTAAGGGGTCATTGTACTCATCGTTATGACCAACTTTCACTATAGGACCAACGCTGGAATTGCGAAAAAGAATCAGCTGGTCCCTATATTTTGACAAGATATGCGATTTCGGCTTTAGTCCCATAGTGAAAGTTGTTCATAATGATGAGTACAATGACCGCTTAAGAGGTTTAGTATAAACAAAAATACATAATAAAGAGCAGATATTATACTGTTTATCTAACGATCTATCTAGTTTCTTTATTTATTTAACTCAAAATTAGTTTTATAGACAAGAAAAAACTGTTAAAGATACAACGAGCAACATACATTTTTGTCGAGCAATTTTCTTCCAATAATGCACATTCAATTGGATTTCAACATGCAATGATCGGATTCCAATTAAATTACCTACGCAAAAAGCACTAGATGTACGTGATCGCTTGCTGGTTCCAATAACGAAGTCGAGATGTCTCTCGCTCGACTTGTGGTCGAGCGTCGAGTTGCAGCCAGTCGAGCAAACAGTTTTAATATGGCTTTCCATTTCAATAATCGTTATTGTAATGTTGTCTTAGGTTGAGGGATCGTTTTTTAGCGTTAGACATATTTCTATGGTTAGACAAAATCAATAGGTGCCTAATGGTAATTATAGTGCCGTGCTTTTCTATGGCTCAGTGGCCACGTCCCCGACTGAGCAGTGGTGGCCCAGTGGTAACGACCCCGACTTACGAGTTGTAGGTTGTGGGTTCGAACCCAAGCAGGCCCTTTACTTTGTGTAAATAATTTCATCACCGCTGCTCTCAAAACGGTGAAGGGAAACATCGTAAGGAAACCAGCATGTCTTAGAACCAAAAATTCGAAGACATGTGACATCTACCAACCCACACTGGGCCCGCGTGGTGGATTACGGCCTACTCCCTCTCACAGAGAGGAGGCCTGTGTCCCAGCAGTGGGAAAATTAATAGGCGGATTATGTATATGTATGTATGTATGTATGTGCTTTCCTATAATTTAGATACATCCGAGATCTATAATTATGTCAAAAACTGTGGGTGAATGCTTTGTATAAATAAATAGTTTGGAAATTCCAAAAGTGCACGCCTCATAACACACATTCATAAACGAAAAAGAAATTCAAAACATAGTTTCTAACAAAAATTAACAATTTATCACTTTTCATGAAGTATGTTTTGACTGCTGTTTTACCCATCAATATGGGTAAATTTCTAACCTTGCAATCTTTACGTAATGTCAAAGACTATTTATTTAGATATTTACGTTGTGGGTTGCTAGGCAACACGTTAAGTCAAGGTTGGAAATATTTAGATAAAGATATTATATTTTAGTTAGTATTTTATTAATTATAATTAATCTACTTTGAATAAAAGAGCCATTTTCAATAGGGTTCGTTCTATATGGCCAAAACGAAGGTATTAAAAAAAAAATTGACTCAATTAATTGATTTTATCGCACGCTACAATGTTTTCAAGTTTCATAAATTGACGGACAGGAATTTTTTTTCAACTATTTTATATGTTTTTTTATGTTTTTTTCATTTCTGCTGCATTAAATCAATTTGTAAAAAGTACAGTATTAATCTCCATTTAATCATCTATACAATGGTATATAAATTAAGTAGGTTCTGTGTACTAGCAGGAGTGTAACAATAAAAACAGTTGCAGAAATGGGGCAAAAATATTTTTCGATCGTAGAGCACACTCTAATGCTTCGCATTATGAGTCGTGCAATAATGGTTAAAAATTATATATTTGACTTTTGGAAACCAATAGAAACGAGTATTTTATTTAGATTGCTGATTTTATGAATTTATTTTGCAGGAATTTTTAACTTGCGAGCTTGATTTGCTAAAAATCTGAGAAATAATGAGTCAAAAAAATTCAGAATTAATATTTTACTTTATTTCAAAAGTCTATTTGGATATTGCAAACTTTTACAGCGGGCTGGTGTAATTAGAGGGACATTAAATGGGTTGCCATGGCGTCGGCCATAATCTCGCCTTACTTATCTTTATAATGGCAGTCGTTAGAGACGCTCCCAATTCCACTGTGTTACTTTTTATTTCGTTCGTTTGCTATAGGGACTTGTGTACTTACCGGGCTATTTATACCTAAACAGCATGTATCAGAAAAGAAACTGAACAAGTTTCTCAATGGGACTGTAGAGGCTACACCACCACATATGAACTACGTATCAAAGACATGACGTCACACAAATCCTGCATCGCGCTATTAGAGTTTACCGCGTTTTTGACATAAGACTATCCGAAATGAGCAGTGGGGGCCCAGTGGTGACGGCCCCGACTTACGAGTTGTAGGTCGTGGGTTCAAACCCAAGCAGGCGCTTTACTATGTGTAAATAATTTCATCACTACTGCTCTCAAAACGGTGAAGGAAAACATCGTGAGGAAACCGGCATGTCTTAGAACCAAAAAATTCGAAGACATGTGACATCTACCAACCCGCACTGGGCCCGCGTGGTAGATTACAGCCGACTCCCTCTCACAGAGAGGAGGCCTGTGTCCCAGTGGCCACATTAATAGGCTGATGATGATGATGATGATCCGAAATCAACTTAAGGGCAGCTGCCTGCCAGACACAACACCCACGTTCGGAGGATCCTCCCTTTTCAATGGTAGATGAGTGAAATTTACACCCTGTTCCTTATATCACCAATGGACCAAAATCGTAGATAATCGCGAAAAAATTATCAACTGTCCCAAAAAAAAACTTCAATACCTACCTACTCGATGCAAATGTACCTATGGGATGGCTAATTATCGTGATATCTTCATAAATTATAACCTATGTTCCTCAGTGATAATATAGCATTAAACTGGTGAAAGAATTTTTTAAATAGGTTCAGTAGTTTTTGAGTTAATTCATTAAAAACAAAAAAACAAACATACAAAAAATCTAATCTTTTCACTTTATAATATTAGTTTAGATGAACATACCGTTCTGATAGATATACGTGCGACGTGCGGGTCATTAGATGGGTCCCGAATTAGGTCCGTTCACACATTGCTGGAAGGTCGTATGGCCCGTTTTTAAAACCGTTCATTTTTATATGAAACTCTCTTTGTCCCCATGCGACATTTAATTTTCGAATCAAAATCTGTTCCTTTTTCCCCTTTTGTTACAAACGAACGATCGTCTCTGATGTAAATACAAATGGTAACTTTTTATTCAGCTATGTCAGAACCAAAAGCAAAAGTTTGAGATACAAAAAGGAACAAGCATTCGGAATGTTGATAGAAATTCACGAACTTTTTGTTTTCTTGTAAATTGTGTTATTCCATTTTTCTTTGTCAACTTTTTTGAGGATTTGTAATTACATTTTGATTATTGCGTTAATTGGATCTAAATTATGGTAACGACTGCCAACTTACCTATTTGAGTCTGAAAGCCGACGTTTTCAGACTCAAATAGGTAAAAATATATTTTGTATATTTTTTAATATTCTTGTTCTCGAGATTGAATTCGCGACCGTAACAAATATGGCTTTACAGAATTATAATCATTAGAATGCAATACAACTTCTTAGCAAAAGTGTCAAATGTCATGATTTCATGAATTAGTCATTCAATACAGTTACAGCGATGTCGACAGCGATGCGGAGGAATTTTTCGATGCCATATTGCACGACTCTTAATGCGAAGCATTAGAGTGTGCTCTACGATCGAAAAACTTTTTTTGCCCCATTTCTGTAACTGTTTTTATTGTTACACTCCTGCTAGTACACAGAACCTACTTAATTTATATACCATTGTATAGATGATTAAATGGAGATTAATACTGTACTTTTTAACAATTGATTTAATGCAGCAGAAATGCAAAAAGCATCAAAAAAAAATTCCTGTTCGTCAATTTATGAACCCTGAAAACATTGTAGCTTGCGATAAAATCAATTAATTGAGTCAATTTTTTTTTTATACATTTGTTTCAGCCGTAGAAGGAACCCTATTGAAAATGGCTCTTTTATTCAAAGTAGTTTAATTATAATTAATAAAATACTAACTAAAATATAATATCTTTATCTAAATATTTCCAACCTTTGACTTAAGTTGCCTAGCAACCGCCAAGTAAATATCTTTGTCAGTCTTTGACATTACGACTTCATGAAAAGTTATAAATTGTTCATTTTTGTTAGAAACTATGTTTTGAAATTCTTTTTCGTTTATGAATGAGTGTTATGTATGAGGCGTGCACTTTTGGATTTTCCAAACTATTGTTTGTTTATATTAATAGTTTTAGTTAGGTTAGGTTAGTTTGAGAAATTGTTTTGTGAAATGTATTGAATAAAAAAGATTTGAAGTTCATACAATTACATGAACTTAGAGAGTTGTATTGATGACTTTTATGATTAGGTATAATTCTATAAATAAACATTTGATACGTACGCGAATCATACTTAGATCAACATCTTAGAATATTATTATTCTAAGATCAACATACAACCTGATACTGACCTGCAAATTGCAAAAAACGTAAGAAAATTTTAATTTCGCGGGCTACCTTGGCGCATCCCCCTTAACGTAAGTAGTACTATGTAACTACATGGAGTAGAAGAATAAGGGTAACTTTACGGTAAACGTAGGTACTTAGGACCCAAATAGTAGTCTTTTAGAGGTATGAGGAACAGGGTGTAAAGTTCACTCATCCACCATAGAAAAGGGAGGATCCTCCGGCCAGACGGGTGTTGTGTCTGGCGGGCAACTGCCCATATGTTGATTTCGGATAGTCTTATCTATGTTTTTCGCTTGGTAAACTCTAACTGCGAGATGCAGGAATTGTGTGACGTCATGTCTTTTTGTGTCGTTGTTTTTGCATGTGGCGGTCTAACCGCTACATCACTCCCCTCCGGAGACCGGAGGTCGATAGTGGGCTGAGTCTTGGATCTTGCGATGCTTCACAGTGCCAGCTGTGGTTCCAGTGAGTCGGAACCGGGTGCCGCTCAGTTCACAGTGGGTCGGAACTATCTGCAGTGATTGCGGCGATGGTGATTGTGGTTCCAGTGAGTCGGAACCGGGTGCCGCACAGTTCACGGTGGGTCGGAACTGTTTGCGGTGATTGCGGCGATTGTGGTGATTGCGGTGATTGAGGTGATTGTGGTGATTGAGGTGATTGCGGTGATTGCGGTGATTCCCCAGTGAGTCGGGGTGATGTGGCTGAGGGTGATGACTAGGAATGCGCGTTCGCTGCATGCTGGTGGTCAGGATACCCGTTGAAGCCGTGGGTGCTGGCTGGCTGTGTGACTCGCCTCACGAAAGCTTGCGGGAGTGATGATGATGACGTCACGCTGAAGTAGTTGCACGAAGGCTGCGTTGACGTTCATTCTCGGGGTCACCAATTTAGGGGTATGAGGAACAGGGTGTAAAGTTCACTCATCCACCATAGAAAAGGGAGGATCCTCCAACCAGACGGGTTGTTATGTCTGGCGGGCAACTGCCCATATGTTGATTTCGGATAGTCTTATCTATGTTTTTCGCTTGGTAAACTCTAACTGCGAGATGCAGGAATTGTGTGACGTCATGTCTTTTTGTGTCGTAGTTTTTGCATGTGGCGGTCTAACCGCTACAGTCTGCGTTATGCCTAACTATCTAAACTATCTATAAAAAGTTGGCTATCTGTATGAAAATATACGTGAGCACGATGCGGTGCGGCGGCGGTCGTGACAAATTTATAGATATACATACGCCACAGTCGAGTCGTCGCCATCAAAATCGAATATAATGCGTACAAAAAAGTTCAATATTGGGTGCGCCCCCTCTGTCCACGTCAGGTGCTCGAAATTGCCTAACTTGTTCTATCGACATGGCTGTCAAGCTTTTATTTAATTTCCTGCCCCAACACTGGGAGCTATTGGCTGGTTGACGGATCTCTCTGTTTATTTTTTTTATCAATTTGATTTTTGTCAGACGGAAAAGAGCGGATGGCGCGTGTATTTTTTTGGGTGAACAAGTTTACTTAACTTATAATGTTCAAAAAAAATTGTGTTGCTATGTTTGTTTCCAAGATTTGATCATTTAAAAGCTACGGTTACTTTCCTATCAAATAATTATTACGTAGTATTAAGATTCGAGCTTTGTTTTGTTGATGTTGATTGCAATTTACATTGTAGTTTAAATAGGGAAATAATATAATATCACGCATGTAATACCCAAAGGGTTAAGCAGAGGTGTACCTATAGTACACCCACATTTCGCCAGTTATGTTTAAGTCCCATGTAATAAGAGGCGAGCCTATTGCCATCAACCGGGCACAAAGCCAGACTCCAGGCTGCTACTGAGAAATTCCTGATGGAAAACCCCAATAACACTTTGCCCGACCTGGGAATCGAACCCAGAACCTCATGCTCAGCAGCTCTTGTGACCACTAGACCAAAGAGGCAGTCAAAAGGGGAAATATCAATTTAAAAAATTGGAGCAGAAGTAGGTATACTTCCTCAATGTTTCGATGTCTATTCCGAACGAATTATAACATCAGTAAAGTCCTACAAACCAATAAATAATTAGATCCAGGTAAATTCTAAAACAAAAGTCCACAACACAACGTTTACCAGTTGCTTTTCTAAAAGGAGCGTAACTTCTTAATTGTTTGCACAGAGGACGCCACTGTATACAGGGTGCTACTAAATTGCCTTCCTGCAGCACGCTTGCACAAGTTTGCACAAGCAGGCGCTTCTAGACTTCTAGTCACGTTCCTAGTTAGTCCTAGGCTTAGCTACAACTTACAAGGAAGCTACATGTTATTTTCTATTTAGACCTGTTGAGCTAGTACGTCTAGATATATTTTCGAAATGTTTGAACGACGAGATATAGGGACGTTGGGTTAGTAGTTCGGTACAATAAATACTTATATACAAAAAACAACCGACTTCCAAAAAAGACACTACAAAGTCAAATATAACTTTAATTTCTGAAGTCCGTGTATTTGGTTTTGAAATTTCCGAAATTAAAATTATTTAAAAAAAAAAAAAGAAAAGAAAAAGAGTTTAGCTATGTTAGGTTTGGAGTCACCTTTTAAGCATAGATTTGCTTGTATTAGGTGGTTCCGCTCCTCCTGTTTACAATAATTCTACAAATGCGTGAGAAATAAGCCAAAAGATTGATTTAAACTAATTAACATTTTATAACCCATTATTATATTAGTAAGGGCACAGGGTGTAGAATATGTTTGTGAGTTTGTGTGTGGGTTCGTTTGTGTGCGTGTGTGTGTGTGTGTGTGTGTGCTTGTGTGGGTGTCGGGATGTAGTGGGAATGTGTGTAAGATAAATGTGGTTAGTGTACCGTGGGGGTGTGTGGTGTGTATATGTGTACAAATTATATGTGTTTCTTAGTTATGCGATCTTGAGTAGGATATCTTCGAGTTCTTCGTAACTTTTGCTCTTGAGCCATTCAGTCATTTTTGACTTTGTAGTGTCTTTTTTGGAAGTCGGTTGTTTTTTTTTCGTACAAATTTATTAATTTTCACTTTTTAGCTGTGGCAAATTCGAATAAGTACCACCTGCTATGTAAATAACAGTGACAGGAACTTATCATCATGTCATCCACGTAAGCTAAGTGGGAAAAATACGTATTAATAAAGCTTATTCAAAAACTATCCATGCAAAGTTAATAAAATTTATATGGGACCATCTCTGAAGTATGACCTACCAAACAAAAAAAGAATCATCAAAATCAATTCATAATTGGTGGAGTAATCGCGTAACAAACTCCCTCCTTTTTGAAATCGGTCACAATTCAAAAATGGTAATTTTCGCACAGTTATTTTTTTTACTTTTCTACTTGTGACGATGGTTTACTTCGTCCGTCCGCGTCGTAACGTAATATAAGCTATGCTAAGCACCCACTGAGTTTACTGACTGACGAAACTTTTCATTTATTCTTATGATCTAATCCAACTCTTGTTACACGCGAGAAACTCTAATGAAACACTGTGAAAATAGGATAATTGTGTGTGTGTGTCATAGTCCAAAAATGGGGTCCCCCTTGTTTCATCTAAAAGAAATTGCCAAATTATCACTTCCCGAACAATTTTCCGCATAATTTCATTTGCCAAATTATTACTTAAAGTTATTATTACTTAAGCAAATAAACTCTTCACAAATAATTGTAACGCAAACCTAAACAATAACTTGCTTACCAACTAGTAGTTTTACCAATTTTAATTTAGTCGAAAATATTTCGGTTGGTACCTATAACATATTTTACGCAAAATAAAATAAGCCAAATATTTAGTTTCACCAGTTTTCAATTTACGAAAAAAATACTTTACGATGTGGGTGTAGTAGGGTGGGAAAATACCATGGGACACCTTAAGGGCATTGTCTTTGACCTTGATGTTATTGACCTAGAGGTCAAGGTTAAAATTCTGAAGCAGGCATGCAGCATACAAGCAGGCAAGCAGCATGCAAATAAACATGCAAGCAGGCATGCAACATGCAAGCAGGCATGCAACATGCAGCAAGCATTATTTCTGTCACGGCTCCGGCGCAGCGCTGCGGGGTTTAGGCGGCTCCACGCGAGCCGCTTCGCCCCTTCGTGCCTACGCGGGTTTAAATTACACTCTAGGGGTAGGGCAGACAAGACTACGTGGAGTCGGTTTTGCAGCGATTCGTTTTGTGTAAATTGTTTTACGATAAACAGTTGGTCGGAGACAAAAATTACCAAGACGCTAGCCTTACATAAACTTACAAAGAAGTACGCAAATAACATTGCATATATAAATGATTATATTAAAATAAAGTGTATTTTTTAGTTATATAATTACTAAAAATCTAAATTTTTTCTTCATATTTTTTGTCATAACAAATCAATTGACTAAATGTTTATTGTCTAAAGATAGTTTGCTGTAATAAATCATTTGATTAAAGACCAAATGCCTTAATGACATTATATTATCCTTGGTAATATTCTGCCAAGTAAAAATTTGACCAAATGAAAATGTACTAGAATCATTCCAAATATTGCATTGGTATAAAAAAATGATGCTAAAATTTGTTTGGATAATGAAATTTTGTCAAAATCCTATAGCCCCTTCACGGTCAAGCCCTGGTCAGCGCCATCACGCGGATCTGTCAAAGCGCATCTGTTAGCCCCTCAGGGGACCACCCAGAAGCGTGACCACTTGAGATTAAAACTACGATATCTCTAAAGGGGGGATCCCCAAATGATGTCATTTTACCAGTACCTACCTAACAAGTAACAACTAACTTTATTCGTTTACGGTAATATCCACAGAAATATAAGCACAGAAACATGTAGAACCAGGTAATAATCATTAAGTACTTCTTAAGACTCGGTTTTACAACTGAAACTCCTGCGTGGGCGCGTACTACCTACCTAAGTTTAACATTAGAAACAAAAGGGAAAAGTTATGATTATACGCCTCCAAAACTTCCAAAAACTTTATGAACGTAGGATAATTAGATAGCTATTGTAATTTTTGTTTTCATAAAAGTAACAATTCCTTGTAAGAAAGCGTATTCATGAAAACAAAATAAAGTGGCGTACTCAAAAAGCTGGTTCAATTGAACGAATAGCTTAAACTGTTTAACTGGACTCGTTAACGAGTCGACAGTTTTCGGGTAGTTGTAAATTACTACGCGCTTGTCGTATAGGGCCACATGTTGGTTTTAATTTTAATTGCCAGAATGTAAATATATTGAATTGAAAAACAAGAAAGAAAGATATCGTTGTATTCCACAACTTATTTTAGTGATAGTCAAAACTGGGACTAAAACGATTGATATACCTAGGTCGATCTATCTATGTTAGCTACACATTCTTTGGGTTAGCGTTATTCCTGTCACTGTCACACAACTGTCAAACTACAAGTGCAAAAAGTCAAAGCACGTGCTAAGATCTCGGCCGAAGATCTCAAACAGCTCTGCCAATAATTAGCTCAGCTTAGACACTTACTTACGAGTAGTTAGGTAACTAATCAAACTCAATAATAGAATCTCGAGCGGAAAACACACAGTGTAGTAAATCGGTAAAGTTTTAGAAATATTTCTGAGAATTTCATACGGAACTAAAGACAATAACTTTTATACATATTCCTGCTAGTTGGACCAGAGTTTTGTTATTTTAGGAGTAAATTGATTCAGACTATGCATACATCGTTAGGAAACGTTTGCATGTTTAAGCCAAGGTTATGTTACAAAATATTCTGTGGTCGGGTGCCGCGGTGGCCGGCGAGTCGGAAACTTTAAATGAACATTGTGTACGCTGCCTTAATTAATTTTCGCGTTCAACTGTGCTGTATATGCTGTAATTAGCGTATCGCCACATTCGATAAAGCTTAGCAATATGTGTATATTTTTCAAACAATATTGTAATGGATTGGCCGTTTTCGTTGTTTCATAAAACAGGTGAGCTTATCGTAAAATTGAGTAGGTATTCCATCAGCAAATAATTCAGCTTTACTTCATTGTTATCACCATAATTCACATTTTTTACTGTTAATTGTATTCTTTTAAAGTACTTAAGTATTTATTTTTCTTTTTTATATAGAAATGAAAAAGTGAAACCCATATAGTACATTACTGTCGCGGTCTGTAACAAAGGCATTGATGGACGATTGTGGTAATGTTGGCTGGCCAAGGCGAAGCCGAGGCACACATACGTGAGTTCATCAATGCCAGGTTGCGGCCAAGGCTTGCATAGTACTTTTGTCAAATAATGCTCGAATTTCCAAGCATGTTTGAGAAAAAGTTACTTAAGTCGATTTTGTTACCATAATAAAGCTTAATTGTAGGTAATCCGATAAAAGCTTTCTAAAAGGATAAGAATAACAACAGCTTTCCTCTTTGTAATATTAATATGATTACCTACCTACACTACAGCGTTAGACATTGTAGACTAAAGTAGAATATTATACAGTTTTCATATAAGTTTCCTCATATACGGAAACTTGTTAAAAGTTGAGTTCAATATATACTCGTAGGTACCAATTTTTAGGTTTTAGATGTCTATCCGTTTTTTTATAATGCATTATTTAAAAAATCGTGGCAAGAACGTGTTTGGTCGGGGAACCCCCGTTAGGAACGAAGCTCGATTACGCGATACTCGCACGCACACAGACATTCGTATATAATAGAAAGAGAGAGAGAGAAAGTCACATGGAGCATAACGCTTTTTCCTTAGGTGACAATTTCTACCAGTCAACTCCAACAGCGTTCCAATATAGTCATTGGTTCCAATAAACAATATCTGGTCAACCGAGCTCTGCTCGGGGTGAAAATATAAACATATCGTCCAGGTACACCAACCAACGTATTATCAGATTTCCGAGGCTGTGAAAATAAAGAAAACGATTTTTCCCAGATATGAGACAGACCACGTAGGAGATGGCGGGACGAGCTAGATAGGTTCCGTCAAAACTGGAAGGAGGACGCGCGGGCTCACGAACGATGGAAGGAGTGGAGGGACGCCTTTGCCCAGGAGTGGGATAGCATAGTCTAGTAATAATAAAAAAATAAAATGAGACCTAGCTAGATAGATTTTTCACCCCCGTAAACCCCTAAAATGGAACTTTCGTCGAAATCGTGGAAGCCGTTTCCGAGATTTAGATTCTATTTATATACAAGAATTGCTCGTTTAAATGTATTAGGTTCTTTTACATAATCACATCCTGAAGGCATAAATGCGTTTCAGAACAAAACCAACAATATAAATCTACAAATAACAGTAATGGCTGCAGGAAAACTCGCTGAGAAAACGATGTGTATGTCACCTCTATAATGTGTGTAACATCCTGCGAGCAGCCGCAGTCGGCGCCACCCTGGCTTGTTATACATGAGCATTCCCGGCGCCATTACCTCGGAATACAAACTTTGCTTTTCAAAAATCACTTTTTAAAGTTGGAATTGTCATATTACGCATGGCTGGTTTATACTATGGCTAGAGGCTAAGCATTGCCATACAACGTGGCAATGCCGCCAGTCTCTAGTGTACATTATCAGTCAACAGCGATGAAGAGGAATTTTTCGACGTCATATTTTAGTTTGTTAATATTTTTAGTTTGGTTGGGTTATTATATTTTAATTTTATTAGTTGGTTAGTTAATTTAGTATTAGAAGTTAACCAGTATTTATATTTTTATCGTCTTTAATAAATAAAAGGTTTTTTTTTTTTTTTTTACCCTCAACGGGAAATCTCTTGGCCTGCATCTCACCTGATGGTAAGTGATGATCAGGCCGAAGGTGGTAGCGAGCTTCACCCGGAATCCTCAACCACAGAGGAACTGGCTACCTTATCTCTAACTGCCGAAACACA
This sequence comes from Conistra vaccinii, assembly GCA_948150665.1. NCBI lineage: Eukaryota > Metazoa > Arthropoda > Insecta > Lepidoptera > Noctuidae > Conistra > Conistra vaccinii. The sequence continues at coordinate 8,026,634 of OX411323.1, read as the reverse complement.
ACAATGCTGTTAACATTGTTGTTATGGTGACATATTTAGATAAAATGGTGGTAGCTAGCCAGGCGGCGCGAGAGGCAGAGACTAAGGTCGCTCCCTCGAGCCCCTAGCGGCCGCGGTATTAGTTGAGCGTTTGGGCCGATGCCTACCACTGGGGTTGCGGATAAGTCCTTAGGGGAAACCGTGGCCCTGGTCTAGGCAAGGGAAGGAACACGGGTGGGTTTTAGTCAGTAAAAGTCTGACACGCCCTTCCGCTCCGCCCAGAGCGGGAGAAGTCATTTGATGATTTCACACCCAAAAAAAAAAAAAAAAAGCCAGGCGGACTTAGAGCAAGCCCTACCACCAACCAAACCGAGCAGAAAATTTTGTTCCCACTGGGAATCAAACCCGGGACCTCTGGGTCTGAGACAGGTTAAACGATCGAGCAATAATGTTTTCAATGTGTTTGAAAACCGTCAAAATAACCTATATAACTCAGTCGAAAATATCGTCATCATTGGATACTGTTTAATGAAAACTCTCATCCGTCTTTTCATTGATTTGTTGTCGATGTCCACCGCCATATTTCGACAATTTTATTGGTTTTCAAAATAGCTAACCACCTACCCGTAGGCCATAACTTTTCGACATCGTTAGATTTTACTGCTTGCAATATGTTCGCTTTTATTAAAACATTCACAAACCAAAGTTGTGTTTTTGCGTCAGTTTGCGACAAATGCAAACAAGGAAAAATGTCCTGATTCTCGTAGAGTTATTCAGTCGAACATCACAATGGTGTATCGCTCGTTAGTACTCGAGCCCACTGAAAATGATTTATAACTGTAGAAAGAGAGGGAGGAGAGAGAGGGAGCCTTCCATGTTTACTCGTATGCTATGAAATAGAAATTGTGGCTATAAATGAAAGAGGGTCGGCTTTGATAGTGTAAGAAACAATGTATGGGGAGCAAAATAATGAAATATAAACACAACGGAAAAGGGGAGGCATCCAAATATATTATCCTACTTAGATATGTCGGCGCGCGATGATTTAGTCGATGTTTTTGGTATTTTTATTTAGGGCGGGTAACACCGAATGGGGTTGTGAGTGTCATGGCGGCGGTGGCGATCACTTTTGATGCGATCGTCACGCGGTGCGCACACAAATCCATTGGCTCTAAATTGAAGGTTAAGAATTATTGTAAATCATTTAATCAGTGTCAATAATTGTAATCATTAAGTTTTGTGGATTAGTTTTATTACGATATTTGCAAGTAAATTAAGTGCTTTATTTTGCGAGTATTATTTTTAAAACACCTGCACGTACACGCCCGCGATGGAGGACCAACAGATGATGGACCAGCAGGGACACGTAGTGTCTCAGCCGCTCGAACATCCGTCATCAGAACTGGGATACGACGGAACAGCGCAGGAACAGTCAGGTCAGAGTGTTGATTTGTTTATCAAGTGAAAATAACCGTTGAAAATTGTTATTCCAAATGATGAAATTGATTCGCACGATTAAAGAACCTAGGTTAGAAGTCAATAAGCTAGCTTTACCTGAATTTAATACCGACTCTCGAGATATTGATGCTCGAATTTGGTGCAATACCGTCGATTTGTGCATGCAAGAAAAACAATTATCTAGCAGTAGGTTGATTATTGCGATGAGTAAATCCCTTAAGGTTCGGCGGCTACTTGGCTAGCTCAGAATACTTTTCCAGGAATAACCTGGCCTATTAAAAGATCTTGCGATTCTTTTGCTAACTCTCAATCTCAGTTTTCAGGAAATACTGGATCACAACCTGGCAAAGACAGTGTTTCGAAGAAAGTATTGAAGCTGGTGACCTGTTTCTTCTGTGGCGAGACGGGTCACATCGCCACACGCTATCCTAAGAAGGAGCTGAATCCGGCAACAGTTGAGTTGAGAAACGAGTAGATATCTGCACCACCTACAGATCTCCTTTCTTCCTAATCCGGTGAGTCGTTTTCATTTTGTTTTGACTCCGGTATTAAGTACTCTCTGATTAAGTGAAGTTTAGCTAGTAAGTAGTTTATTTGATTTTCCGTAGCCTGTGTGGCAACCGTAGCCTGTGTGGCAACCGTAGCCTGTGTGGCAACCGTAGCCTGTGTGGCAATCGTAGCCTGTGTGGCAACCGTAGCCTGTGTGGCAACCGTAGCCTGTGTGGCAACCGTAGCCTGTGTGGCAACCGTAGCCTGTGTGGCAACCGTAGCCTGTGTGGCAACCGTAGCCTGTGTGGCAACCGTAGCCTGTGTGGCAACCGTAGCCTGTGTGGCAACCGTAGCCTGTGTGGCAACCGTAGCCTGTGTGGCAACCTTAGCCTGTGTGGCAACCGTAGCCTGTGTGGCAACCGTAGCCTGGGTGGCAACCGTAGCCTGTGTGGCAACCGTAGCCTGTGTGGCAACCGTAGCCTGTGTGGCAACCGTAGCCTGTGTGGCAACAGTAGCCTGTGTGGCAACCGTAGTCTGTGTGGTACCTGTATGTCTGTGTGGCACCTGCAGAAGCCTGTGTGGCAGTATGTTCTGTGTGGCAATTGTTCATGTGACTAGCTTGTAGGGCGCGCATTGATTTGTGTAGCACTGTTTTAGTATCCATTCGGTTTTAGTAGTGTGTTCGGTTTTAGTGACGATTGAACTAACTATTGGCGTAAAATTTTGATAAATTCTCCTCTTATCGTGTTGTTGTGGTTTGGTCAGAATGACCGAGTTTTGAAGTGTGTGTACAAGTGGTTGTTCATTTGTCCACAGATAATTAAGAAAACACACACGAGGACGTGTGAAGATGCAGGATAGCCGTGTCGGCGCGCGATGATTTAGTCGATGTTTTTGGTATTTTTATTTAGGGCGGGTAACACCGAATGGGGTTGTGAGTGTCATGGCGGCGGTGGCGATCACTTTTGATGCGATCGTCACGCGGTGCGCACACAAATCCATTGGCTCTAAATTGAAGGTTAAGAATTATTGTAAATCATTTAATCAGTGTCAATAATTGTAATCATTAAGTTTTGTGGATTAGTTTTATTACGATATTTGCAAGTAAATTAAGTGCTTTATTTTGCGAGTATTATTTTTAAAACACCTGCACGTACACGCCCGCGATGGAGGACCAACAGATGATGGACCAGCAGGGCAGAGCAGAGCGGGAGAAGTCATTTGATGATTTCACACCCAAAAAAAAAAAAAAAAAGCCAGGCGGACTTAGAGCAAGCCCTACCACCAACCAAACCGAGCAGAAAATTTTGTTCCCACTGGGAATCAAACCCGGGACCTCTGGGTCTGAGACAGGTTAAACGATCGAGCAATAATGTTTTCAATGTGTTTGAAAACCGTCAAAATAACCTATATAACTCAGTCGAAAATATCGTCATCATTGGATACTGTTTAATGAAAACTCTCATCCGTCTTTTCATTGATTTGTTGTCGATGTCCACCGCCATATTTCGACAATTTTATTGGTTTTCAAAATAGCTAACCACCTACCCGTAGGCCATAACTTTTCGACATCGTTAGATTTTACTGCTTGCAATATGTTCGCTTTTATTAAAACATTCACAAACCAAAGTTGTGTTTTTGCGTCAGTTTGCGACAAATGCAAACAAGGAAAAATGTCCTGATTCTCGTAGAGTTATTCAGTCGAACATCACAATGGTGTATCGCTCGTTAGTACTCGAGCCCACTGAAAATGATTTATAACTGTAGAAAGAGAGGGAGGAGAGAGAGGGAGCCTTCCATGTTTACTCGTATGCTATGAAATAGAAATTGTGGCTATAAATGAAAGAGGGTCGGCTTTGATAGTGTAAGAAACAATGTATGGGGAGCAAAATAATGAAATATAAACACAACGGAAAAGGGGAGGCATCCAAATATATTATCCTACTTAGATATGTCGGCGCGCGATGATTTAGTCGATGTTTTTGGTATTTTTATTTAGGGCGGGTAACACCGAATGGGGTTGTGAGTGTCATGGCGGCGGTGGCGATCACTTTTGATGCGATCGTCACGCGGTGCGCACACAAATCCATTGGCTCTAAATTGAAGGTTAAGAATTATTGTAAATCATTTAATCAGTGTCAATAATTGTAATCATTAAGTTTTGTGGATTAGTTTTATTACGATATTTGCAAGTAAATTAAGTGCTTTATTTTGCGAGTATTATTTTTAAAACACCTGCACGTACACGCCCGCGATGGAGGACCAACAGATGATGGACCAGCAGGGACACGTAGTGTCTCAGCCGCTCGAACATCCGTCATCAGAACTGGGATACGACGGAACAGCGCAGGAACAGTCAGGTCAGAGTGTTGATTTGTTTATCAAGTGAAAATAACCGTTGAAAATTGTTATTCCAAATGATGAAATTGATTCGCACGATTAAAGAACCTAGGTTAGAAGTCAATAAGCTAGCTTTACCTGAATTTAATACCGACTCTCGAGATATTGATGCTCGAATTTGGTGCAATACCGTCGATTTGTGCATGCAAGAAAAACAATTATCTAGCAGTAGGTTGATTATTGCGATGAGTAAATCCCTTAAGGTTCGGCGGCTACTTGGCTAGCTCAGAATACTTTTCCAGGAATAACCTGGCCTATTAAAAGATCTTGCGATTCTTTTGCTAACTCTCAATCTCAGTTTTCAGGAAATACTGGATCACAACCTGGCAAAGACAGTGTTTCGAAGAAAGTATTGAAGCTGGTGACCTGTTTCTTCTGTGGCGAGACGGGTCACATCGCCACACGCTATCCTAAGAAGGAGCTGAATCCGGCAACAGTTGAGTTGAGAAACGAGTAGATATCTGCACCACCTACAGATCTCCTTTCTTCCTAATCCGGTGAGTCGTTTTCATTTTGTTTTGACTCCGGTATTAAGTACTCTCTGATTAAGTGAAGTTTAGCTAGTAAGTAGTTTATTTGATTTTCCGTAGCCTGTGTGGCAACCGTAGCCTGTGTGGCAACCGTAGCCTGTGTGGCAACCGTAGCCTGTGTGGCAATCGTAGCCTGTGTGGCAACCGTAGCCTGTGTGGCAACCGTAGCCTGTGTGGCAACCGTAGCCTGTGTGGCAACCGTAGCCTGTGTGGCAACCGTAGCCTGTGTGGCAACCGTAGCCTGTGTGGCAACCGTAGCCTGTGTGGCAACCGTAGCCTGTGTGGCAACCGTAGCCTGTGTGGCAACCGTAGCCTGTGTGGCAACCTTAGCCTGTGTGGCAACCGTAGCCTGTGTGGCAACCGTAGCCTGGGTGGCAACCGTAGCCTGTGTGGCAACCGTAGCCTGTGTGGCAACCGTAGCCTGTGTGGCAACCGTAGCCTGTGTGGCAACAGTAGCCTGTGTGGCAACCGTAGTCTGTGTGGTACCTGTATGTCTGTGTGGCACCTGCAGAAGCCTGTGTGGCAGTATGTTCTGTGTGGCAATTGTTCATGTGACTAGCTTGTAGGGCGCGCATTGATTTGTGTAGCACTGTTTTAGTATCCATTCGGTTTTAGTAGTGTGTTCGGTTTTAGTGACGATTGAACTAACTATTGGCGTAAAATTTTGATAAATTCTCCTCTTATCGTGTTGTTGTGGTTTGGTCAGAATGACCGAGTTTTGAAGTGTGTGTACAAGTGGTTGTTCATTTGTCCACAGATAATTAAGAAAACACACACGAGGACGTGTGAAGATGCAGGATAGCCGTGTCGGCGCGCGATGATTTAGTCGATGTTTTTGGTATTTTTATTTAGGGCGGGTAACACCGAATGGGGTTGTGAGTGTCATGGCGGCGGTGGCGATCACTTTTGATGCGATCGTCACGCGGTGCGCACACAAATCCATTGGCTCTAAATTGAAGGTTAAGAATTATTGTAAATCATTTAATCAGTGTCAATAATTGTAATCATTAAGTTTTGTGGATTAGTTTTATTACGATATTTGCAAGTAAATTAAGTGCTTTATTTTGCGAGTATTATTTTTAAAACACCTGCACGTACACGCCCGCGATGGAGGACCAACAGATGATGGACCAGCAGGGACACGTAGTGTCTCAGCCGCTCGAACATCCGTCAGATATATAATATAATGTTACTATCTTTATATATATAATTCTTCGGTACCTACGTGTGTATGAACCAAAACCACCTAACTCCTCCTAAACGGCTGAACCGATTTGGATGAAATTTTGTGTGTATCTGAATGGCTTGAAAATACAATTGGACCCGGTAGGTGGCGCTGTTTGGGCAGGACAACGTCTGCTAGGTTCGCTAGTAATATTAAAAATGTGAAAGTTTGTATGTTTGGATGTTTGTAACTCAATCACGGAAAAACGGCTGAACTGATTGGAATAAAATTTGGCACACAGATAGCTTACAAACTGGATGTTAATCCAGGTTGTAAGCTATCTGTAAAAGTATCCTATGTGTTAACATAGGATACTTTTTATCCCGATCATAGGTTACCGTGGAATAATTTCCGAATTTCTGGGCAAAAGCTAGTAATTTAATACATATATAATGGCTGCTACACACAGTGCCGCCGGCACTGCCCACCGGCCTTGCCGCCGGCCATGCCACACAAAGCCGCAGAAAGAAACGCAAACACAATGAAGGCGCAAAAGCCGGAGGCACGTGGCGCGCGGCAAAAGCTGTGTGTAGGAGCCATTAGGGATTATATTTATACATACAGTGGGTTGAAAGTAGAATACAGAACATACATGAACTTCAGGGTGTCTTAAGTTTATCAGCAAATATAAGCAAACAAGCCCTGGGGCCTACTATTACCTAACTTCGTTTAAGTTCAATGTAGTTTCTAGTTTTGTTCTGAACTGGTAACTCCTTGTAAAATTAGATACAGCCATTATACAACTTTCGAGATTCGAGTTCATTACTATGACTCCACTGGAGTTACTCGAATCGCCTTAGGTATTTATCATCAATAATCATTAAATAGGAGATTGTGGCTAAGTAATAACAGCCGCACGGGTCAAGCTACGCTTTCCGGGTGTGGTCCGTGGATGGGTGACCATCTTTACATTTCGAGACTCCTCCATGCCTCATTCGTGTGACTTTGGACCTATGTGAAAATACAGTAGAAATTGAGAATAGGTATTGCAAGACCATTTTTACAATCAATCTTCCTAGCCTTTTTTCCCAACTGTCTTGGGGTCGGCTTCCAGTCTAACCGGATGCAGCTGAATACCAGTATTTTACATGGAGCGACTGCCTATCTGACCTCCACAACCCAGTAACTGGGTAATAAGATACCCCTTGGTAAGACTGGTGTCAGACTTTCGGGCTTCTGACGACTTGTAACGACTGTCAAAGATCCACAAATGACACCCGGGACCAACGGCTTAACGTGCTTTCCGAGGCACGGAGGAGTCTCGGTATGTAAAGATGGTCACCCATCCACTGACTAACCCCGGCAAGCGTAGCTTAACCTGATGGATCGACCAGTGCGGCTTGTTATTACTTAGCCACGAGCTCCTCCACGACCATTTTTACAATAACTTTTTAAATTGTCGGGTCCGGGTTCGATTCCCAGGTCGGGCAAGTGTTATTGGATTTTTCCATCTGGAATTTCTCAGCAGCAGCCCGGAGTCAGAATTTGTGCCCGGTTGATGGCAATAGGCTCGACCTCTATTACATGGGACTTAAACATATCTAGCGTAATGTGGGTGTACTATCGGTACACCTCTGCCCAACCCTTTGGGGAATACAGGCGTGATGTATTGTTATGTTTATGTTTTTAAATCGTTTCAATTGAATATAGGTTTATGGAGACTTAAGTAAAACCATGCCGAGACTGAAATGGGATTCGTGCAGTGCAAACGACGTAAAATAAAATTAAAACTAAAACGCAGCTGTGCCAGTTATAAAGTAAGTAATTATGCAGTCGTCCGAAATCCATTGTGTATCATAAAATTCTGTACTTAAGAGCAACCAACTCTTAATTCGTATGTATTTAATTAATTGTTAAGACTTGAATGTTCTCGGTTATTTAGTTTTTACTATTCTTAGTGTCGAGAGAAGGTTTTATGTAGGTAGGCACTTAAAACCTGTTAATGTAATTCCCTTAGAAAATAGCTGTACCCGTCTGTTTATCTATATCTATACATATAATATAATAAAACAGTAACGTAGAATTTTTGTCAATTTGTCTGCTTGTCTGGATGTGAAAACGGCTGAATGGATTTGGCTGAAATTTGGCATAACTACAGATAGTCTATAATCTGGATTAACACATAGGGCACTTTTAATCCTGGTAGTACGTTCTCGTGGGATGTTTTCCGACGTCCACGCGGGCGGATCCGCGGTCAAAAGCTAGCTTTATTTTATAACTAGCTTTCCTTAACCTGTTAATAAACTATCTGTATAAGTAATTGTTGTACATCTATAAGTTAACAAAATGGTGAGACGCAATATGAAATGCTGTTGAAGGCATATTAACGGGTCGAAGGCGTATTACGGGGTTCTGTACCACAGAATATCACATAGTTTAGAAACTTATGTGGTTACGAATATAGCAGAGACTGATGAAGACATTGAATATAGCAGAGAATGATGAAGAGATGAAGACATTGAATATAGCAGAGACTGATGAAGACATTGAATATAGCAGAGAATGATGAAGAGATGAAGACATTGAATATAGCAGAGACTGATGAAGACATTGAATATAGCAGAGAATGATGAAGAGATGAAGACATTGAATATAGCAGAGACTGATGAAGACATTGACAGTTACTTGGTGTGGCTTTAAAAATAGGCAGTGTATAGAGTGCCACTAGCGGCACTCTATCCATATTGGATAAAGTGCCGCTGCCGGCATTTTATTAACACCGCCTCGGCCCGGCTAAAGTGCCGTTAGCATTGCATTGTCATTGTCATTGTCACTGTCACTAAGTCACGTCACTTGTCATTTTGTTTGATTGTTGAGGGTAGATCGCAGTAAAGCACCACATACCCAAAACATTACATTCTCTTGTGCCTAAACGGACCCTGATATTCGCCGGCCACTGCCGCGGCTTCGCTCGCTGCGCTCGCTCGAGTCGTGCGTTTTCTGACCTAACCTAACCTACCTTTCAGTCATTTGCTAAGCCAAGGGATTATGGCACTTAAGTTTAACTGGCTATAGATGAAAAAAAAATAACAAGTGACAGTGACAATGCCATGCTTCCGGCACTTTAGCCGGGCCGAGGCAGCGCCATTAGTATGCCGCAAATATTACAGCGGCACTTCCTTAAAAATATTTACTATTGCGTTTATTCCATAATGTAATTTAATTTAAAAAAAAACCTGTAAAAATTGTGCCTAAGCCAATCCCATCTGGAAATCCCGAAAACGATATTTCTTATTATCTAATAGTGTCGGTGGTGAATAAATTGGAAATGATTTGTTTCCAATTTATTCACCACCGAAAAGAGTTTTAATTTAACTTAAACGCAATGCTAATTCTATCTACAAAACCGTTTATTTTTTGGAGAAAGTCTAAGTAATTGAATTAAAAAGTAAACTGTCACTGTCAGTTTATCTCGGCAAGGCAAATGCCCCAGAGAAATAATTTGTCTCCGGCCCGGGCCATATTAAATTAGAAAGTGCTTAGTAAAATGGAAATTATACGTTCGGCAAGACACACGAAGACTTTAATCGATCATTTGTATTACAACTTGATATTTATCATATGATGGAACGGGTCTGTGAAGATATTTTAAAAGAAAAGAGAGAAGAAATTTTCCAGTATTAAATAACGTACTTCCATATTTAGTGGATGTTTTTTACCTCAAATTGTTATGTCCTGTTTTGAATCTTTATAATAAGTGAACACTTTAATATTCATCGATACTACCTCATAAAATGTCTCAAGAAACTTTTGAAGCAGCACAAATCTTCATATTATAAGAGAAGCTACATTATTGAAACGTGTCAGCTTCAAGACGCCAGCTATAAAATATCCCATCGTATGAAAGCTCTACTCCTGAAGAGAAATGGTGCAATATAATTCATAGCTCACTATTCCTTATGTTACACAAGTTGTAAAATAAAGCCATTTGCAAATGTGATATTGAAATCGTACGGATTTAACAGCAGCGGAGTAACGACCGAATCAAGTCGTACTTATAGCTACTTACAGCTCGGCGCTGCGTTTCATGATATTAAATTGGTACATGTTAATTAATATACGTTTATTGCTCGGAAATATGTTTCCCTTATAATATTTAATGTTTTTGGAACAATGATATTATAAATAATAAGAGGTAGATACACGCCCCACAAGTGACACGTCGTGCTCGTGGCTAATTAGGTTTGGAATTTACAGTCTTATTTATAAACGCCTCTTAAATTTTAATCAATTATTAAGCAATTGATTAGCAAAATTCTCATTCATAAACGCTATTTAGCGCTAAGAGGTCGCTAAGCAATTGATTAGTAGCTGTCAAAATTAAACACCACCGGTCCACTGCTAAGAGGATGTTAAGAGGCAAGATGACGGATTTTATTTGAATCAGCTGATCGATTCAATGGGATTATTGTGTGCTTCGAGGTTATTTTGTTCCTAATATCGAGCTGTGCCTTAGTAAATATGGATTTCGACAATCTTTTACGGGAATTCAGAATGATCTACTTACAAGAATTAAATAATTTTGAAATACCGGCGCGAAGTAGACGGAGGAAGACCTACAAACGCAACGAGTCTAATGATTACCTATTGGATAATATTCCTCTTTCGAAGCACACATGATACAAGGATTTATAGGGAAAGCTCAATCAGGAGGAGGCTCAGTAGGTACTCAGGTGGTGGTTTGAGGAGAATGAGTTCGTGAGGCTCATCGGAGATAGTGATTGTGAACCAATGTGTTTTCCCATGTGCCCCTCATCTTATGGCGCTAGCTCTAAGGCCCATAACTAAAGAAAAGCCACGTTGAGGCAGTCGCACATAAATAAGAAGAGAATTTTATAGAATACAATTTATTTTGATACATAATAAAGCTACATTTTTGTTATGAATTCATTATTTTTGATTTCCAATATTCTTTCTCTAAAGACATGGGTGCCTTTCTTTTCTCATGCCACTCGTAGTCCTCATCTTTTACATGTAGCATGTAGTTTTGCATGATGTCCTCCCTCATCTTTACGAGGTTGAATAATAGTATTGTGCTAGGCGCTAGTGGGTTTCATAGCAGCAGTTAAACTTGAACCTGTAAATAAGTATAAGAACTGTTTTAAAATATACTGAAACCCTGGTGCAAAAGCAATATGAAGAAATATAAAGCAGACACAAGTATCTGCAAACATTTCTAAAACAGTGTATCCGTATTATCAAGCATATAGGACATGAAAATACATATCATCTGCTTTAACATTTATTTGGTCAGACTACATTGGTATAAGTAAGTAGATATAAATTCAGAGATAAATACCTTTTCCTGTTTACTCCAATTTATTGGAGCTTATTATTTTCATTGCTAACATCGCAAACACAATGAAATAAACTTAAATGATTTTATTCTAATTCATATTTTCCAATGAAATTGTTGACTTTTGTCTGTCAAAGTCACGACAGATACAAAAATCGTGGTATTGACAACTTTATTCTTAAAATTCTGTTTTTTAGTCGAATAATTTGATTATATCCTGTGCCGAAGGCATAATTTCACCTCTATTCCGTTTCGCAACTAATCACTTGCTAATTAGCGTTTATAAATAAAGAAAATTTAAGCATTCATTAAGAGCTAACCAATTGCTTAGCTAAGCAGTCGCTAATCAGTGATTAGCGAGATTTTTATAAATAAGGCTGTAAATGTTCCATTTTTAAATGTTGCCAATAGACACGGTTTGTCTTTTCTTGTATCGGGCTCATGATTTGGTTGTGGCGGATCATGGTGCAATAGAATGATTGTACAGGTGATGTTGTTTAGTGGATATCTCCATCATCTGCCTAGCCTTTTCCCAACTATGTTGGGGTCGGCTAATCTCGTCTAATCAGATGCAGCTGAATACCAATACTTTACATGGAGTGATTGCCTATCTGACGTCCACATCCCAGTTACTGAGATTTAGGGGATATCTCCATTACCATAAAATAAAAATAAATATCATTCTTGTTTCAATTTTAATTGTACCTTCATGAAGAGTGATGTCAACATAGCTAATGAACTTTGAAGTCATAATTTAAGTTCTAAATTAAGATTTCAAGAGACTTAAAGTGTCTTTCATTGACTTCAACGAAGTTTAGTACAATAACTTGTGACCCCGAGGTAAAGTGAATTATTTATTTTGAAGTGAAACTTAATAACAATTAGGTTGGTGTTTAAATAGAGTTAGTGACTACAACAGTCACAACACTCTAGGTAGAGATTGTTATTTTATTCGTAAGGACAGTAAACGCCCATAGGCGTCATAACAATAAAACTTCTATTGTGTCTCGTTTACAGCCCGTCAAAGCGCTTAGATCTTAGCCATCAGTCATCCAAAAGTCAAGTGTTTTTGAAAACATATTTAAAGGTTAAAAAACCTTTTTTCACACTTTTTACGTTTCAAGTATTTTTTTAAAGTTTTAATACGAGTTTTTGATAAACCTCTTAGTGTCAACTTATTGCCTATTTTTGTAGCTGTCGAATGAAACTTTTATGCCTGTAGGACCTCTACATCGGTAGATATTGCAATATAAATGGACCCAGTACGCAGTAAAAATAAATTTTAAATGGCCGCCATTTCAAAATATTAGGGGCAAAATGCCTTATTACGGTGGATTTGTCGATAAATGTGATCACATTGCTTTGCCTTAACGGGTCGGACACCGGTGACCAGACAAACTGTAGATAGATATCCAATCTCGATATTAGTTGAGTTTAATTATGAAGTCATGCATCTTCTCATTCTTCTGCCTCTGTCCCAATTTATTTGGGGTCGACGCAACTATGAGTTGTCACCTCGGTAGTGAGCCCTTTCTAGTCATATCATCTTTTACACAGTCCATCCATTGTTTCTTTGGATATTATATTAAAATAATATAATAATTACATCTGAATAATCAAAGTACAGGGTGATTTATTGAAAAATCTTGTCATCATCATTATCAGCCTATTAATGTTCCCACTGCTGGGAAAAATCTTGTAGTTTTCCTTAACTCTAAAATTGACGTTGACAACGTGGGTCCTCAGAAGAACCTTTGTAAGTTTCATCAATGAATCAACCTAAAAAATTAAAAAGGGTACCTAGGTGTTTTTCGAAGTAGGTTTTTTTGTACGAATTAATTACTTAAAAGCGTGTACGGCTGACACGCTGTTTAAAAATAAATCCAAACACGAATTGTCAGTACATTCACGTACATTGTTAAACTTGTTTCATTCATTCATTCACTCCCTGTTGGAACGCAACAGTGTTTCAATTAAGCCTGTCCATTCGTAGGTTCACAGCGAAATAATAAAAATGATTATTTTGGGCGAAAACGGTCTTTTTCATCTATCGAGCGACAATTTGTTTAAACAAGCCCATTTGAATTATATCGACGTGACGCGTCGCCGCGAGATTTTTTTTTAAACGTTTTTCTTTTTTGTTCGTGTCTATGGTATGTTTAATATTCGGCTGCTGTCCGTCCAATTTTCTCGTCGCGAAAAAATGGTGTTATAGTGGAACATGATGATGTATTGTGTAGCGGGATTACGAGCGACAGTTATTGTCTAGTGAATATACGCTAAAATACATCCTCTTGTTTTCCCTCGGTTACGAACGGACTTCTTGTCCTGAAGACACGTCGTAAAGTATTCTCAGACTTGAAGGAATAAGAGTTGCCCACCGTCCATATGCCACAATTACTCGTCGCCTCTAGCCAGTAGTTCAATAATATTAATTTTTAAAAGATCGCCTCAGAGCCATTAAGCTCCGATGGCAGAAATTTAATTAAAGTTGTACGCCATAGAATTCCATATACTAGCTGAAAGTCCATACATACTTAATACCTACCTATATTGTGCATGCTGATTTCAGTTCACAACCAGAGCATTCAAATAAAAACAGACCTTTGCAACAGGTTGGGAAAATGGGGAGGCCACCCCAAAAAAGACACGAAGAAAAACTTAGACAATAGTACGTAACAGGTAAGCGATTACCCCGCTTTTTTAAAGGAAAAAGGTATGCACCTAAAATAATGTACAAAAAAATCTGATGCTAAAAGTTACACCCTATAAAAGAGACATCTGTTAAGCATCATAACACTAAACTAGCACATCACACCTACGCCATTTAACCCTTGAGGGAACTAACCCTCCTTAACATAAAAACAACCGTAAAATAACCTCCATGGGGCCGATAACCGTAACCATGTATGAGGGACAGAAATGATTTTGTATTTTAAAACTAACAACGTGTTACGTGAAAATGATGAAAAATATTTTTAGGAACAGCCTGTAGTTTAATATTAGTAGCTTTTGAAAATAGAGAGCGAGTTTTACGGTATATTTTTTGGGTAATTGCGCTTGCGTTATATTTTTTTACTAGCTGCGTCCAGCTAGCTGTTCCATCCGCATAAGTTTCGATTTATAATTTTTTATGATACTTGAATTCTTAATTGAAAGTAATTTTTTTTATTGACTTTTCTAAATGTATTTAATGAATTTTATTTTAATTGCAATTGTATGATGTTATTTATTAATTTTTCAACACAATGTACCTTTATTGTTATGAAATAAATTACTTATGACTTATGATCCCGTGGAAATGTCGGGGTAAAAAAATTTATGCCTTAACCCAGGTCATGGTCTAGTAATGTGCCTAATTTTATCCAAATCCATTTAGTCGTTTTACTGTCAAAGCGTAACAAACAAACATAGGACAAATCAAATCTTTTCTCATTATAATATTAGTTTAGATATTGGATAGGCTCGCTATTGGCCACACAATTTTGTTGGATATAGGAGTTGATTGTAAGTTTACAAGTCGCCGTCCCCATCGAATAAAACGGTAATGTGCTATTACGATAGTTTTAACTTTATTGCATATTCGATATTTAGAGGTCCGATTACAATTTGTCAATTTTTTTCAGACATTTCCTACGGTTATTTCAGAAGTTACGAGATTTTCATGAGTATTGCAATGAACTTTACAATATTATTTGTATGTATACTTATTAGACTTTTTGCAACGAATAAAATTGTTATAGACTATTACAATAATTTTGATACGTTACATTTCCAGTAAGATGCTATTACCATTATATTCGCGGGAAAATATTCAACATAATTTGCGTAAAGCTTATTACAATTTTATTCTGATAACTGACAATTTTATTTTAAAATCGTTAAGGTTTTTTACGATACATTTCATTACAAATCGAAGAAGGTAATATTGATGAGTCGACTGCCTCCGATGCAAGAATGCCTCGACATCACCCTCTAACCAGTGTGTTAGTAATACTACCGCCTCTGTTTATTTTTATCTTCTGTATGCATTGGACCTCAATGCATGCTGCATGGGGATACCGTTTAGAGGAATACTATATTTAAGTTAGTAGAATTATTATAATATGGAACGCGGTTAGTCAGGGGTTTTCTATGGGAAGTTAAAATTAGATATTATAAAAAGTGATACAGTTCTGACGGAAGTTTGAAGAGACAATAAAAATGTATTAAACTTATAAAGTCTATCAAGGGGTTTCCGTTTCTCAATTCCCCAACGATTAAATTTGTTTAAATATTGGGTAAAGACATCAACAATAGGTTTTATTTAAACGTGGCTGTTACAGATTACCTTCAAGTATTTTAGCTAGAATACTTACACTAAGTAAACTGTGAAGGATTATTTTTGAAACATTTTAATGGATAGCCATGGCCATCAGAGAAGATAACTCTAGCAATTTTCATTAATAGTAATAGTTTACCTGATGTACCTTAAGCTCCATTTTGTGTGGATTTCATGTGTTCAATGAGGTTAATTGTGATTGCAGGCCTAGCTATTTTTTCACAGTGCCTACCTAAGCCAGAAAAGGTAACAAAATTGGATGCAATGTCATTGGTAATATTTAAACTGATGGTGAACCCCAGACCTATTACCTACTAAAGAATAGAGTGCAACCACGCTTTCATTATATAATGTCAAATAGAATATTTTAAGTTAACATTTTATTAGCAACAGTGTGAAGTACTAAAACGAAGTCTGAGTATTCCATAGAACTGGAATTCAAAGAGTAATAATAAAGAACCCCACCATCGTATCTCTACATTGACGTCGTGGTGGAACTGCGCACTCCTGAACTCTAGGCCTGTGGCGGTAGAGTTTACATACTTTACCGAGACAGGTCTAGGGTGAGGAGCCAGACCAAGAGAGATACATAAACTCGCAGGGTTGCATGTGGCGAGATATTGGGCAGCAGCGACCCCATGGAACCTACCTTCCGCGAGAAGGGTTGTCCCTCACATATGGCTTGCCTTTTTTGACCAGCTGGAGTGAACACTGCCGATGAACATAGCTCACACCTCTTTCTTGCCTTTATTGGTCGGCTTGAGTGGAGATTCGCAAGAGCAATTCGCAAATGCTCGCAGGAAGGAAGTATTCCAGTAAGATGCTGGTAGAGATCTTGACCATCTTCCGGGTTAAGGGATTGTCCTGATAGCCGTGGAATACCTCTCCTCTCCTCTCAAATACCTCCGGACAGGTTGCCCCCTTGTCGCTACGTTACTATGTGCTAGCGACAGTTTCCGGGGGCCCATTATTGAGTGTGCAAGTTACCCTATGCCATTTTATCCGTTTTATATTATATAACATTGGTCAGTCAGGGGACAAAGTTCCAGTTCCATTGCTCAAAGTTATCAATCCACTATAGCCACCCAAACTCATAGCCCAATATGTTTTGTTCTGCAACTGTCCTGCACCTTGTCCTTGGGTGCACTTGCATAGTGCATACAGGGATAATGCAAAAGTGACGAAGCATGAAATGAAGCAGCCTGACTTTTCCGACCCAAAAAGCCTTACTTATTTCTGAAAAACACTGGCTAAAAGACACTCAAAGAAACCAAATAAAAATCCCATTTAAAACAAGCTTATGATCAGAAAATATCTATAAGTAAAGTGCTACACGCAGATTTATTAAGTTTGTGTACTCCCACAGCACTACCATTCGTTTTATGACTCCCTCACAAGCTACGAGGCTAACCCGAGCGAACATTCAGACTTTAAACTCGCTGACCATGTAGACGACGAGGTTTAGAGCTACTCAGAGTAAATGCTTCTTAAAAAATAAGAATTAAGTACACACACAATTAAGACAGTTCCTAATTTGTTGATTTTGATAAAAAGTTATTAATAATTATGAATAAATAAATAATTACTAGACAGATTTCTTTTATTTCTTGAAAAATTACCGTGCACAGGTACAAAATATTGATTCAGTAATCGATACTTACCTCTAGTTAGTATAATACATTTTCCATGGAATACACACGTAAGTTGCTATTACAGTAATCTGTAATTGACTGTTTGTCAGCGAATAAAATGGTAATAGTACATTACGATATGAGATCCTATCACAATTTATCAACCAATAACATAGCAATGCATTATTACGCTAACGTATAACACGAGATTTTACGCGAATAATATGGTAATGTTGCTTTACCGTTTAAGTTTGTGTCTTTAATTCATGGTAATTTTAATTTCGTTAATAACTATATTTCTAAAAACGTTATATTTTTTATTATAGCATACAATTGTTTTGTAAAAAATCACCTTTCTTTTGGTATTTGAACAAACCCGATAAGCGTATCAGTTATTTAGATATTCACGAAAAACAGTTTTTTATTTTTCCTGTAAAATTTAGTTTTTACGATTACCGTTTTATTCGCCGGGGACGGCGTTAGTGTAAGAGATCTTTAAAACGGTTTTTATGCTACGTGGTTTAGTAAACTTGGGCTTGAATTGTATAATAGTGTCCAATAAAAAATACTTCGACTAAAATCATAAAATATGCAGTGTGGATAATATTAATTATTGTGGATATTATTACGACCCCATCTTTATATGGGTAGCCTACCTATATAAAATATAATGAAAAAATTCCTACCCAGGGTAGGTATTTTTTCATGCTGACATAAGTCAGCAAAATATGTAGAAGTATTTATATTTAAGACCTTTTCTGTACTATATTTTAAGCAAAATAAATATATTCTATTCTATAGGAGGTAGGCATGTTCACATTTACAGAGCAACGGGTGTACGTTATATTACAACAGTAACTTTTAAACGCTACTTTATATTTGAACAACGTACGCGTGGTATTAGATGGCGTCACATTGCCTGATGCTATATCCGTAAGTTCGCAACCCTTTACCACCATATTGAACGAATCGTCAACCGGTGCTGCTATGACTTTTACAATATCCGGAGTCGCTGACGCATTCTGTTTTATTAAAAGTAGGTACTTTGAAGCTTTCATGGGGGTGTATGTGCCAAAAGGAAAGGAAAAATTTGGGTTTATAGGTCGGTTTTGAGAAAATCTAAAGTTGTTTCTGTTTACAAGGAAAATAGAAAATTAAGGTAAAAGAAAGCAATTTTTGTTAGTATCGAAGTAGGTTCCAAAATAGTTGACAAAAGGTAGGTTCTCGTAGACGCGCGTACCATAGTGGCGCAGTAGGTCTCGTAGACACGCGTAGCTCTCGTAGTTGCTAACAGGCTCTCGTAGACGCTCGTAGCCGCGCATACCGTCTCGTAGCTAGGCGTAGGCTCTCGTAACCGCACGTAGAGGTAAGTAATCACGCGTAGGCTCTCGTGAAGTAATGATTTACATGTCCTACCTATAAATTAACATTTCACCTTTTAACGTAATTATTATTATCAATTACCGTTACGAACAAAGTGTCGCGTTAAGTTAACACAAAGTTATCGAATGAAGTTTTGTTACATTATCAATCTGTGTAATTAATTTTAGAGGGTGTATATGAGTATAAGATACGAAGTTTGCCGAGGAAATTGAACATTCGCTGGCAAAAGTACAAAATACGAACTTACTTGTTAATAAAATGAAGTCGAAACTTGCCGGTTCCTCTCTAATGGATAAGTTTTAATTTTCATTAAGACATTGCTCTTGTTATTTTAGTAAGAATATTTCTCGCGGACATCTGATGTTCTTATTCGGGATAAATTTAATTAATAGCATACTGATCTGTTTTTTAAGACTTTTGTGTGTTAATTATATTCGAGTAACGTATAGAATCGACTCTAGAATGTGGCATCAAATGGGCATAGCACCTATGTACATTAATTTAATACAAAAATGTCGGGAATATTATGAAAATCAGAGATTCGAGGGTAACTAAATATTTAAAATTCTGTTATTAACAGAAGTTTCGGGTTTTTACTAATAAATATTGAGTGCATCATTAATATTGAACACTGACTACATTTTTGAATGGATGTAGCACGTCATTTTGTAACAAACACATTGACATGCAAATCAAATTCAATGTGAATAAAATATTTTAAAATATTCGATGTGTTTGAAATTTTGAATAAAAGCAAGGCCTTTGTTCTCTCCAACACATAAAGTGTGTTCGAAAGCAGTTTTTTAATAATCAATAGCTATTCAAAATTTAATGTTCACTTTATTGCAGATGAGTCTTTAGAGTGACCTCTCGAACGTACTAATAGTATAAACTAGCGACTCGCCCCTGCTTCGCACGGGTTTTTTCGACTTGACAAAACATCGAGATTTCTTTATTATCATCATAATCATCATCATCAGCCTATTAATGTTCCCACTGCTGGGACACAGGCCTCCTCTCTGTGAGAGGGAGTGGGCAGTAATCTACCACGCGGGCCCAGTGCGGGTTGGTAGATGTCACATGCATTCGAATTTTTGGTTTTAAGACATGCCGGTTTCCTCACGATATTTTCCTTCACCGTTTTGAGAGCAGTGGTGATGAAATTATTTACACGAAGTAAAGCTTCTGCTTGGGTTCGAACCCACGACCTACAACTCGTAAGTCGGGGCCGTACCACGTGGCCACCACTGCTCGATTTCTTATTATAATTATGTGTCCGTGAAGTTTCTTGCCCGTTCTTCTCCATAGGAACCTACTACGCTTTGGTATGGGCAACTAGCTTCATCTTTCTGACTGACTAACCCCTTGACAATTCAAAAGTACCTGTAATTGGTTTCTTTGAAATAAATGCTTTGAGTTTTATATGAAATTTTTAAAATATAAAGTTATTATAAACCTTCCGGAATAAATCCTCTTAATGATAGTGAAAAGCGCATCAAAATCGATTGCGTAGTTTAAAAGAAATAAGCGGTCACATAGACAGAGACGACAAGTGATTTATTTTATAATTAGATGTGAAAATGTATACGTTTGGATGTTTATAACACAATCACGCACAAATGGCTGAACGGATTTGTATGAAATTCGGCACACAGATAGTCTATAACCTGGATTAACACATAAAACGCATACAACACGCAGACGAAATCGCGTGCAGAAGCTAGTAAAATAATAAAAGTGACCTCAAGGTAGGTACTCACCTATGTTCACAGTTCTACCTCTCAGACCAAAGCCGGCAAGTTTAATGGAGTGTCAATTAACGTGGCAAATGCATGACACCCGATATATTCGCCGCGCGATCGTTAATTGACGCTTAACCCCCACGGCGCAATTGACCTGACTTTTACTACAATCCAAATTATTCAAGTATAGTAATTTATGCTTTATAGTTCGAAGTAAAAACAGTACTTATCTATACAGGGTTAAATAAAATTAGCTAGCAAAACTCCGCAGACGTGATAGGTATCGATATCTAAAAGTAATAAAAAAAAACTCAACTCATACTTCAAGTAACAACACGTCTGTGAACTTACAAAAAAAAACAATTAATTTTTAAACTGATATTTCTACTACACTGTGGTTGATGACCCCAAAAAAAACATCAAATTAATTATTTTTTGCTTTATCATGTTTATAAGGATAAGTATGTGGCGTTCTGTAGTTTCTGCTGACCCCCTTGGGGAAATGGCGTGAGTTTATGTATGTATGCTTTACAGTCACGCGTATAGTGTTATATATTGTTTAAAGCCTCCATGTGTGCTGATCCCCCAACCCCCAGCTCTGTTTGCAAGGGTCCCCAAGTTAAAGTCCGCGAATCAATATTTGTTTGTGCCCTCTTCGCGTACTAAATCCGACCATTCCCAAAGTTTTGTTGGCCAATAGATTACTAATTTACGATAATACCCACGTCTTTCATTTGATGATTTAAATATTTTACAACGGAGCCTGTTCCGAACAACCTTGCTGTGACATTTCCATTATTCATGTAAAAGGATTAAATTTTAACGCTTTGCTAATGGCTCATTAAAACATTGTTATAATTTATGCAACAACATTGTAAATAACGCATAATCCCTCTAATTGAATGCCCTAAACATAAAAACGAGATATCGATAAATTTAATCGATAATATAAAAGCTTGCAGTGTAAATATTCAAGATAGGAATCGATAAAAGGAAACAAGAGGGAACTTTTTGTTTACCTGTTGAACGGCCGGGTACTGTGGACAAAGCAGTGCTGTGTTCCATACGAGGGTGGAGCGAAATTGCAGCCTTTGTATCAATGGCGCGGAAAATAACCGCTTAAAACGGAGTTTCCAGCGGTCTGTTAATTAATGAAATGTTGATATTTTCATTATAAAGCTTTGTCATGAAGATTAAATAGCTCTTTATTGTAGTGTGTTGGACATGTGAAAATTAATTGGTCGTTTATTTTGAAGCAGTCATGGTGGATGTTATCGGCTCATAAAGTTGAAAGTAGGTAAGTAATTGAGATCACAGTAATGAGTCACCGATTTATGCCCGAAAGGCTGTTGTTTTAAAGATATATATCTGTATTTATATATATGAAAATGACTGACTGACTGACATATCTACGCAGAGCCGAAACTACTGGGACTAGGAGCGTTTCATTATAGGATTTGGATGAATCAGATAGTTTTAGTTTATAATTTGGATTAACACATAGGATATTTTTTATCCCGGTAGTACGTTTCCATGTGATAATTTCCGGCTTCAACGCGAGAAAAGCAACGGGAAAGAGCAAGTATCATAAAGAAAGAGTTCCAGCAAAACGGTCACCCATGAGTCTAAATGTAATATTTGTCACCTACTTAGGTACATTTTATATGTCAACAAAATTGCCCCTGTAAAAGTGTTCATACATAATCCAGCCCATCCACACATTAACACTCGGAGTTTATGTCGACATATCGTTTAATATGTAGATGCACACTTCGCCGGCCTAATCTCGCAAATCGTCGCCATCTTTGTTTATGGCCTGCAGGCTGTTGCGGTTCGCCGGACCACCGTAATTCCTATCTATAACATCTGACACTCGTGACCTTGTTTTAATAAATAATGTTGCCTGTTATTACATCAAATAGGTGCTCAGGAGCAGCGGTGCCGGATGATTTATAGTCTCGCCGGCTTCGCTCAGCACATTAAACTCACTTTTTGTTTACCTACCCCCAAATATTCTCAAGTTTTATCGCGCGGAGAAAAAGTTTTTCTGAGTTGGTATTTTATTTCCAAGCCTCTTTCAGGGTTACGCCTTGTTCTTATTTGTAGTAAAAATTTACCTAGAACGCTTCAAATATTGTACGTGTTGCTCTGTGTTTGAATTGCCGATTTTTTTCAGCAGCTGGCATAACCCTTCTCGTCCTCATGCATAGTTATCTAAACTGAAATGTTTGCATTCTTTTATTTCACAGTACGTATGAATATTTTAAAGTGCTTTCCAGAGTATATTTATTTCAGAAAGGTTCGTCTATCTACGGACGTGTATGAGGCCAACAATAGAGGGAACTGTTTACCGCCGATTCAAAGCCCTGGCTTAAAATTGAAGGAGGATTATAATTTATCGACGCGACTGGTAACGCGGACGATTATCCGGCTTCCAAGCCACTGGCGGTGTTCAACACCGCCTCGGAAATCGGCTTTTGAAGCCAATTGACGTGAGGACCCGACGTCGTGCTGAATCCTCAATTCACTGTCATAGTGGAGCTAACACCAGGATTTAAAAATAAGGTTAGAGAACGCCGGGATTTTAGACGCCGTAAAATTTCTCAGAATTTCTTGCCGCAATATTTTGCCTACAATATTTTTGTATAAGCTCAAGAAATATCAATTTCGAAAAAAAAAGAAGCAAATAGGTAGAGCTTATAGGCACGACCTGTATTGTTTTCTTTCAGGTATTTATTTCTATAAGTTGAAAGGTATTTCGACTTCCCAGTGTATACGCTATTTTCCAGTATTTGAATGAGTTTTCTGTGAACAACTATTCTATGTTTGCAAGACGAATACAAAATTCTTGTAATCAAACTATTTCGGTCGTTACATAAACTAAACTACCTATCTTAAAATCTACTTTGAAGTATGCGTGTCCAGCCCCAAGACGTTCCTGCCTGACCTTCGGAGATTAGTCAGGTGATTCATTAATTAGGGTTTACCCGACAGTCCGATAAGAGAAGGTTTAGATAAAATAGTTTTTCAACTTGTTTAAAGTACCTTCATGTTTATCAGATAATTATTACTTTAGTGATGTGGCAATACATATCCTATACTATTAAATGAGTAATATTTGTTTAAGTACTAGCGGACCTGGCAGACGTTGTCCTGCCCGAACAGAGCTACCTACTGGGTCCAATTGTATTTTCAAACCATCCCCCTCAGATATACATACAAAATTTCATCCAAATCGGTCCAGTCGTTTAGGAGGAGTTAGGTGACAAACACACGTACGGAAGAATTGTATATTATAAAGATATATATTTGTAATCTCGTTCTCGAAAACGGCTCTAACGATTTCGATGAAAGTTGCAATATAGTTCACGGGGGCGAACATTCGATCTAGCTAGGTCTTACATTTGGGAAAGTTTGTTTTCTCTATTTTCACAGCTTCGGGAATGTGGTACAATGTTGGTATACCTGGACAATATGTTTATCTATTTTCGGTCGATTAGTAAATTCAATACTGACTTCTAAGTCTAAGGCAGCCTGTCCACTGGAGCGGAGAGGAGAGGAGAGGAGCGGAGATGTGCCAATATTAACCAATAGAATCGCACCTCTGGAGCGGAGTTTAGATTCTATTGGTTAATATTGGCACATCTCCGCTCCTCTCCTCTCCTCTCCGCTCCAGTGGACAGGCAGCCTTTTTGTACCAATTCTGTCATTGTTAACCTGTCACAGTAATTACGTAGTTCTGTGTATTATTTCTTTATTTCATTGTGCTCAATTTCTAAAGATTTACGAATTCTTAAGCTTATTGATTAAGACTATTTCTTTTCTTCATTTTAGGCAAGACACCTTATATCTCACAAGATGTTTTAAAAACTTCAATTTGCTTCTAGTTTCTCTGAGGCTTATGCGGCTTAGGTTTTCATTTGCTACCCAAGGTTGTGGCCACTTTCAAGTTTGTAGGCATAACTACAAATCTTCATTTTTGGCAACAGAACTTATTTTGCGAGGTTTTTCCACAGAAATATTTTATGCATTCCATTTTTCGAAATAAAGGTTGACAAACATTATATTCGTATTTAGTCTAAGCCTTCTTATATTGATCCATGTAACTGGAGAAACCTCGGCCACTGTCATACAGGATGTCCTAGTTCAGGGGTCGAGACCTCATTGATGTAACGTGTACTGAAGTTTGGAAATAAATTACTATTACTATTCAAACTCAAACTCAAACCATTTATTTCAATTAAACCATTTACAGGCACTTTTGAATTGTCAAAGAGTCGGTCAGTTAGTCAGAAAGTTAAAGCTAGTTGCCCATTCCAAGAAGTAGATCTCTGTGGAGAAGAACGGGCAAGAAACTCCCAGGACACACTAAAATAAAGATACTTTTAAAATAAAGATATTACAAAATCCTGGGTACATTATTCTTGTTGCTTCTATATGTGAGAACAATGTGAAAAAAACAGAAACTATTCAAAATATAAGATTAAAAATAAGCCTTGGCAGAAAAGAGATGACCAGTCTCAACTGACGGCGCCCATTCACGAACATGACGCGGGGATCAGCACCATCCAGCTCAACCATTTTGTAGGGAACCGAATATTACTATTTCAATTTGTGAATGAGCCTCCATATATCAGGCTAGACATGAACTTTCTTGGGAGATTGATTGAGTTTTTACTTAAGTAAATTACCGAAGGCCTGTGCTTAACTTGGATCCCAAACTTCAGCATTAGTATTCTTTGTGCTCGTTCATCTTCCACTTTCGTAAAGACTGTCGACGTCTTGATTTTCGGGAGATTAAGGGATTTTCTTTGGACTCTGACCTCTGTGTTATGCTTTCTATGTTAATATTTATTTAGATTTTCATTGCGAAGAAAATTTTGACTATCATTGCCGAATATGAGTTTTCGTCATGCAGAAATACCTATTGTAATGTATAATGTCCTTATGAACAAAATGCTGCATGCAATGCTTTGCTTTCGATATATTTATCTTAATTACGCCAAAATGCTTTAGCATTGTTGCAAGAAATCTAATTTGCCTATTCCACCCTACTAGAATACCGTAGGCGCGGGCTTGCGGACGGAGAGTGATGGGTAGCTCGCCGTCCGATCAGGACCAAGCCCGGGTCGACGGCGCGTCGTGTTCCACGCGCGCCTTAAAGAGTTGTCAGCGAAGCTGAAGGGGTCCGTTAGGGCCGATGCCTACCACCGGGGTTGCGGATAGTCCTAAGGAAAAAGAAAGAAACCGTGGCCCCCGTCTAGGCAAGGGAAGGAACACGGGTGGGTTTTAGTCAATAAGAGTCTGACACGCCCTTCCGCTCCGCCCAGAGCGCAAGAAGTAATTTGATGATTTCCCACCAAAAAAAAAAAAAACCCTACTAGAATACCCGTTACAAAGATGATTTTTTCCAATAGATTTCATCTTCTCGTATTTGTACGCTGATAAACATTTTATATTTTAGCTTATCAGTAAGTCAATTATTGCTAATTTTAACCTCTCCTCTTCCTCTAATGAGGAATAATAACGTTCTTAAAACATATAAATCCTATAACAAGATTGATCACCTCATCTGTCTACATACAAATGTTAACAGTTGTCAGCAACGTGTAAATAGTCTGTATTTGGCACAAGTTAACCGCTTCACTGAGCAACTAATCTCCCGTCTAAATAAACTCTATCATTACCGAGTAAACCGTGTTTAGATCACTGGAGCGTGCTAAGGAGCGGCTGCACAGCAAAATAGTACAGAAAGTCTGTTCCATACAATGAACAAAAACGGGCGCACACAGACATACAGTTTTCCAAAGAAAGCGCTTCAGGAATCATCGTCTTCAGAAATACGAACACGCGATGATGATCTAAAATAGAGCTGTACCATGGAGGAACTTGCTTATTTTTTACCTGACTGCGCGAAAGCAAAGACAAGGTTATGCTTTTGTATTACTATGTTTACAAAATTATTTTTTATAAACATAGTAATACTACAACAACAACTATTACAACTATCCAATTACAAAAAAAAACTTAAGTTCATTATATTTTGAGTGACAAATGACGATCTGAGTGAGACTCTAGTAGGTTGTGCTAATTCGGACACACGAAAATTACCGAAACGCAGACTTTTCTTTGGAAACCTGAACTTAGATGCGTACGGGAGGCGCTCTCAGACTATCACAAATGCCAGACGCGATGTGGAGAGTGCACTTGCACTCGCTGTCCGTGAAGCGTGTTTATGTGTGCTTCCCCACTTACTGTATGGACCCGACCTTCTGGAGGTACTATTCTGTGGTTGTAGTTTGAATCGTTTCCTACTAATGTAACAGTGTTACTATAGATTGTAAGGAAGAGGGGAAGATGTTGCTAAGAAGGTGTTGCTAATCTAATCTCAAATTTGTTTTGTGGTACTGTAATTGGAGAAATAGATCGCTGTTTTGTTTAGAGATTGAACGTGATAAGTAGGTTCTATTACTTCTCTATTTAACGCATTGATTGGGTCCTTTATAAAATGTTACTTGTTTTTAGGGTTTTGTGAACGTGAACTTATGCTAAGCTATTAATTAAGGTTTTAATTTTATTACGTAAACGAAAGTACCTAAACTAAACTCCACGAACCACATCTAACTCTAAAACAACTCAAATAAAATATTTTATTAAACGAAAATCTAGACGCTCTCACCGCCAAAAAACTGCGCTTCCATAAATTCATTTAAATTTTTGATATGCTGGCCCGAGCTCGCATCGGAACCCGAATGTACAGTCAAACTGGCTATTTGGTAAGTATACACTATACAGGCAGCTAACCTGCAATTACTTTTAAATAATGTTGTGAGTGTGCTGAGTAGTCAATTCTCTCTCCTAAGTGTGCTGCTTTTAAGGTTATCCTCTACTTACTTCATACAAATCTCGCTGACAGTCAATACACAGCTTAAACCACTTACCTATTGTTATGTGGCCTAAACCACTGGGTCTAGAAGCATGAAATTTTGCAAAAGAGTTTCTCATATACCGTAAGTGGGATTTTTGAAAATTCATCCCCTAAAGGGATTATTTAACCCTTAAATGCATGATCTTTATTATTTTTTATTTTAAGGGATGAAAGTACAGATTTAAGTTCGTCATAATTATTTTGTCGATGGAATGCCGGAAATACAAGCGGGAGCACGGCTTGTTGCACAATATAAATGAATATTGGCAGTCTATATTTTTGCCAATATACCAAAAAGCTTGCTCGACTGTACCTATGTACCCGAATTAAGGATTCAAAAGATGGCCGCTCTCTTCTCGATTTCGGTTATGTCCGGTGCCCTTTATCTCGCAAATTACCTAGCTCGTTAATCACTGCTGCTCGTCTTTGTGTACAAACACTTGTACCTATAAATTTACGGAAGTAGGATTGCCGGTTTTTCTTGGACCCTCTAATGGCTTAATGTATGTAGATGGCGTAGTTTGTTGTTCGTTAGTGTTGAGCAATGTCGTGATTATAGGATGATATGAGTTTTTGTTAGTAGACTGCATTTGCCTGGGTTGATTGCTTCAAAAACTTTATAATATATTATCGTCAATGTATCAATGTCTGAATTCTATTATTTTTTATATTATTCTCGTTACTTTTAAAGATAAGCTTGTGGACTTTGTCTTTGTTTTTTTTTTGTGCTTTGGACTTTGACACCCAAATGTCCTTTCTTTGTTCGTCGAGTCGTTGAGCTCCTCATATTGTGAATTGAGCTGCACGATTACTGACAAATGTATGCACTGACTAGACTGGGCCACTCAATTTGTGTGGTTCTTTCCTCAAAGGACCATTTCAGACACGTATCTACATGGTCTTCACATGATCTGACCAAGATTATGATATGACTTTAAAAGAGAGTTCTACGTCTGAGTTTGTTTCGGCATTTCTTCTCAGAGTAGTCAGATAAGAAACTTCACCAACAAACTTCAATTGAACTTCATACAGTTGTTAAAAATATGATTGACGTGTGTGTTAATGTAAACCTATTTACAGAAATAAAATCATTTATCATTTATTTATTATTATAGAGAGAGATATAGAGGAGCTCGTGGCTAAGTAATAACAAGCCGCACGGGTCGATCCATCAGGTTAAGCTACGCTTGCCGGGGTTGGTCAGTGGATGGGTGACCATCTTTACATACCGAGACTCCTCCGTGCCTCGGAAAGCACGTTAAGCCGTTGGTCCCGGCTGTCATTCGTGGATCTTTGACAGTCGTTACGAGTCGTCAGAAGCCCGAAAGTCTGACACCAGTCTCACCAAGGGGTATCGTATTACCCAGTTACTGGGTTGTGGAGGTCCGATAGGCAGTCGCTCCATGTAAAATACTGGTATTCAGCTGCATCCGGTTAGACTGGAAGCCGACCCCAAGATAGTTGGGAAAAAGGCTAGGAAGATACAGATCGTCAAGCTTTGTGCAGACAAGCGCGACTTGTCGCGCGACGGGACAACGGTTATTGTTATAGCTTGAAGTTTTCTTAGAAATTGTATTGTTCGTGTCGCGTCGCGCGACAAGTCACGCTGGTCTGCAAAAGCCTTCACGCTCCTCTGGCCAGGTCACCTGCGTCCTTTACCTACTCTACTTTCGAATGTTTGAATACTTGAGTAGGTATTTTTACTGATGTCTAGGCAACAACTATTGACATATAGATTATCTTCGAAGTTTTAGGGATCCTATTTCTTTGAGGAACATATTTTTACTACATTACCTTAATGTTTAGATCCCTTTCAGGGTAAGTAAGCACCAAAAAGGAATCCTAAGTTAATTTCCGTAAGGCCTAAAAAAAATTCTTGTTTTTGTATATTAGTGGTTTACTTCAAAACAAAAAGTAGGTATATTTATTTATTTAACACTTACAGTCTTATTTATAAACGCCTCTTAAATTTTAATCAATTACTAAGCAATTGATTAGCAAAATTCTCATTCATAAACGCTATTTAGCGCTAAGAGGTCGTTATGCAATTGATTAGTAGCTGTCAAAATTAAACACCACCGGTCCACTGCTAAGAGGATGCTAAGAGGCAAGATGACGGATTTTATTTGAATCAGCTGATCGATTCAATGGGATTATTGTGTGCTTCGAGGTAATTTTGTTCCTAATATCGAGTTGTGCCTTAGTAAATATGGATTTCGACAATCTTTTACGGGAATTCAGAATGATCTACTTACAAGAATTAAATAATTTTGAAATACCGGCGCGAAGTAGACGGAGGAAGACCTACAAAGCTCATTTATAACCGCTACGAGTGTAATGATTACCTATTAGATAATATTCTTCTTTCGAAGTACACATGATACAAGGATTTATAGGGAAAGCTCAATCAGGAGGAGGCTCAGTAGGTGCTCAGGTGGTGGTTTGAGGAGAATGAGTTCGTGAGGCTCATCGGAGATAGTGATTGTGAACCAATGTGTTTTCCCATGTGCCCCTCATCTTATGGCGCTAGCTCTAAGGCCCATAACTAAAGAAAAGCCACGTTGTGGCAGTCGCACACAAATAAGAAGAGAATTTTATAGAAAACAATTTATTTTGATACATAATAAAGCTACATTTTTGTTATGAATTCATTATTTTTGATTTCCAATATTCTTTCTCAAAAGACATGGGTGCCTTTCTTTTCTCATGCCACTCGTAGTCCTCATCTTTTACACGTAGCATGGTCTCCAACCCTCATCTTTACGAGGTTGAATAGTATTGTGCTAGGCGCTAGTGGGTTTCATAGCAGCAGTTAAACTTGAACCTGTAAATAAGTATAAGAACTGTTTTAAAAGATACTGAAACCCTGGTGCAAAAGCAATAGGAAGAAATATAAAGCAGACACAAGTATCTGCAAATATTTCTAAAACAGTGTAATCGTGTTATCAAGCGACATGAAAATACATATCTTCTGCTTTAACATTTATTTGGTCAGACTACGTAAGTAGATATAAATTCAGAGATAAATACCTTTTCCTGTTTACTCCAATTTATTGGATCTTATTATTTTCATTGCTCACATCGCAAACACAATGAAATAAACTTAATTAAATGATTTTATTCTAATTCATATTTTCCAATGAAATTGTTGACTTTTGTCTGTCAAAGTCACGACAGATACAAAAATCGTGGTATTGACAACTTTATTCTTAAAATTCTGTTTTTTAGTCGACTAATTTGATTATAACCTGTGCCGAACGCATAATTTCACCTCTATTCCGTTTCGCAACTAATCACTTGCTAATTAGCGTTTATAAATAAAGAAAATTTAAGCATTCATTAAGAACTAACCAATTGCTTAGCTAAGCAGTCGCTAATCAGTGATTAGCGCGATTTTTATAAATAAGGCTGTGCACAGAAATGTACAGAGGCGGACTTAATGCCATAGGCATTTATATTTTTTTTTTATATTGTTGAGTCGAAAACGACTTTAACGAATCCAGAAATAGGTACATAGTCACAGAAATGTACAGAGGCGGACTTAATGCCATAGGCATTTATATTTTTTTTTTATATTGTTGAGTCGAAAACGACTTTAACGAATCCAGAAATAGGTACATAGTTGAATGGTAGCTCAATTATTTAGTTTTTAAATCTTCTTCTTCTTCGTAACACTCTTGACAGAGCGGTCGTGGTCTTCATGTAGTTTCTTGTCCAGGGGCTGATGTGATTCGCCTCACGATTTCTCGCCATCTAAGTACTCCAATTTTGGGTGTTTTTAGTGCATACGGTTGTACTGCGGATTTAATTTGCTCAGTCCATGTCATTGGAGAGCGTCCACGTGGTCTGGTGCCCTGCATTCTACCCTGCATGACAAGGAGCTGTATAGTTTGTTAATACGTTGTTTCAATTTTCAAATACCAAAATGTTGCAAAACGTTCGATATCGCTATTAAAACTTCACGTTGATCACCCATTTAATACATGTTTTAAATAGTACCTCTATCGTTGAAACTAAATGACTTGCTATCTGACGAGTTATTTTCTAGAGTTTAACATTTCGCTTAGAGCTGCATAGCAGTGTTCCATACGTTAACCATACGTTCTGAATTGATGAGAGAAGTCCTAAAAACTCACGATTTGTAAATAAATAAACGCGTCACCTTCCTAAGCTTATAATTGGAGACCCGTGTCGTTCCATTAAAATTACACATGCACAAACATTGAGATTCTGAATAAATATTTCGTGCAAATATTTGTCTCCATGCGGAAATCAGCTCGCTGGCCACGACCCAGAGCGCAGGCGGCCGTCTACACAAGGTGCAAATATGCCATGTGTTTATGTGCTTTGTCCTGAAAACCTCTAAGAATCATTAATGTTTCGAGGACTTTATGAATTGCATAAAATTTAATATGAATGAGCAAACTGCGCTGCGCAAGGGTTAATTCAATGTCAAGCTTTTTGAATTGTTTTTCTGGGGATTAAAATTTTTGTATAAAGAGCTGTTTTATTATTCAGGGGCCTATATGCAAGACGTAGATAATAATAATTGATTTATAACCAGGTTTGGTTTTCATTATTTAAGTTACAAACCTATTATTTGTAATAATTAGGTGATTAATTTATATAATAATTATAGTGCAAATAATAATCACAAACATAAATAATTTTGGTGATTATTACCTAGACTATTTGTAGAATAAAACGATGATCCAGCCAATGTAGTTCACGTTTATACCCCTTTAGAGAATAGCCTTAGTTATTCTCTCTGTAATATTAATTGTTTTAAGTCACGCAAAGTTCACCTGAAATAATAATTATTTTAGCATTAATGTATCGCCTGTCCTTGATAAGTAAATATAGGCACAAGTTTGTTAGTTTCAATTGAACAAAGATAAATATAGAGAAAAGAGAAAGATATGAGTTTCTACGCCACGGTGAATTTGTAATGCAGACTGTTGACCTTTTATTTCACCTGCATTTACTCAGTGCTTTGGCATATAACGCTTTCAACACGGTCGCCAACCGTGTCCCCGACAGAGGTGACCTTGATTGGCGACCGGCAAAATCGTTTCAACGTTCGGTCGTAAACATCATCTACAGTCTACACGGTTGTAAACTACCAAGGTCACCTTTGTCGTGACTCGTGACGCGGTTGGCGACCGTGTAGCAGGCGTTTATTTCATTTACACAACTTGGTACGTATCAGATTCGGGCGAGTACCTACAATTTTTTATGGCACTGTTAAAAAGCAATTATGTTTCTATCATAATCATCATTAATACTTATTATTATTATAATACATATTCACATTAACTATCCGATATTTGCAAATACCTATAATTTTTTTATATTTGATTCTGAATCGATAATATTATTTGGGACTTTAAAAACTGATATGATTTTAAATGAATACGCGTTAAAAGTGTTAGCAAATCAAATTATAACTGTAGTAGTAATGTTGCGGTACAGTCATGATGCCTAAAGGTGGAACATATCTTAAGGTTGGCTTCCTTAACGCAGGGTCGCTGGGTACAGGCCATGATGATTTGATTTGTGCAATTAACAGATATAGTTTTGATTTAATGGCTATAAACGAAACTTGGCTTCGACCGGGAGAGGACGGGCGCGCGCCGGTCGTGCCCGGATATCGTCTGTGTCACACTCCGCGGCCATCAGCTGTTCGCGCGGGACGAGGCGGGGGCGTTGGGTTTTATTTGCGGCGGGGTCTGAGCGCGCGCATCTGTACTGGCACGACTGATCCCAGGTTCGATTCCGTCGAACAGATGTGGCTGACAATCTCGCTAAGCGGGAAAAAAATTGCCATTGGTACAGCGTACCGGCCACCGTGGTTTGACATAGATCACTTCCTTGATGCCATCACGAGCAGTATTGCTGCGTTGGGTAGCTGTGACCATTATATATTGCTCGGTGACTTCAATGTCAACATGCTTAACATAAACGAGACTAAAACTAAAAAAGTACAAGAATTTTTAAATTGCATAAGTCTCATTCAACTTGTCACAATGCCGACTCATTTCACAGATACGAGCGAAACTCTTATTGACTTACTGTGCACAGATCTTAGGGCAAGGTACACGACGGTAGAATCCTTTGGTTCGATTACAGGCCATTCCATTATAGTCAGTCAATTTCACATAAGGCGGGACAAATTTATACCATATGTAACCAAATATAGGCCGATGAAAGACATATGTATGGATAGTTTTAATATGGATTTGTCGCAATCAAACATAGGCCGTGTTTCTGAATTTACCGACGTTAATGACATGGTTGATACTTTTAATTACTGCATAATATCATTGTTTGACGTTCACGCGCCACTTAAGACCTGTCGTATTAGGGAATTATCGTATCCCTGGATTACCGACACTATCCAGCTCATGATGCGGTTGCGGGATAATGCATTAGCCAATTATAGGAGTACTAAATCAGGAACAAAAAAAATTTACTATAAGCAGTTAAAATCCTTGGTAGAAAGTTCCTTGTATCATGAAAAAATCGCATACTTTAGGCACAATATAAATAATAAAATAAATAATCCAAAATTACTGTGGAAGAACATTAAATCAACGTTTGCACCTTCAAAGCAAGGACAAGATCTTCCCCAACATTTTAGAAACCCAGACCTGATAAATAACACGTTTTTGAATGTCCCTGGCAGCCCGATAGCTGGTACGTCGCTTATAACATTCTATGAGACCCACAGATATAGTGAAGCAATTTTCACAATTGCTCCGGTGGACCAAGACGAAATCTCCCGCATTATTTCTGAGCTAAAGTCAAATGCAGAGGGCTACGACAACATTACCTTAACTATGCTTAATCTGACTTTACCGCAAACTTTAGCAACTATTACCTACATCATAAATTATTCCATATGGACATCAAAGTTTCCCTACCAATGGAAAATTGCGACAGTTAGACCCCTACCTAAGATTCCTAACCCTACAGAAGTTAAGGACTTGCGGCCGATAAGTATTCTGCCCTGTCTGTCAAAAGTAATGGAGAGGGTAGTGTGCCGGCAATTAACTCGGTTTTTGGAAGAAAACGAAGTGTTACCTGATCTACAGTCCGGTTTTAGGAAACAGCGCAGCACTTCTACGGCATTACTGG
The DNA here is from genome assembly GCA_948150665.1 of Conistra vaccinii. Taxonomy (NCBI): domain Eukaryota; kingdom Metazoa; phylum Arthropoda; class Insecta; order Lepidoptera; family Noctuidae; genus Conistra; species Conistra vaccinii. The sequence goes on along the minus strand of OX411323.1, from coordinate 7,992,115 downwards.
ATGTTACGGACAATATTCTATCGGCCCAAGATAAGGGCTTGTGTTCACTGATGGTGCTACTCGATTTTTCCCGTGCATTTGATTCCATTAACGTCTCACTGTTACTGTCAAAGATAAAATATTACGGTTTTGACGACAATGCCATTCAATGGTTCCACAGTTACCTCAGTAACAGAAAACAACTTGTGGAATTGCGTTTGTCGGATGGTACTACCTTGACTTCGGCCCTTACTTCAATAGAAAGAGGCGTTCCTCAGGGATCAATTTTGGGTCCGATTCTTTTTATACTCTACTGTGCAGACATAATAAAGTGTCTCCAGAAATGCAAGTACCATATTTATGCCGATGACGTCCAACTATATTTATCCTTCAGTCCAGATAACTACGAGTCGGCCATAAGAGACCTAAATGACGACCTAGAAAGAATCGCCGCCTGGTCTGATGCAAATTGTCTAGCATTAAACCCAGTGAAAACAAAGTATATGTTGTTTGGTACCAGGCAGCAGTTGAAGAAAATACCCTCAAGCTTAAATTTAACTCTACTGGGTGAGCCTATTGAGCGTGTGGATGAGGCGCGGAATCTTGGATTATATATGGACAATAGCCTTAGATTTGAGAAACACGTTGCTAACTCTGTGAGAAACTGCTTCTATCGTCTGAAATTGCTTTACAAAATGAGGCCCTTCTTGTCTGAAAAGCTTCGCGAACAGCTGGTCGAAACCCTTGTTCTTTCTAAATTAAACTACGCTGATACGGTTTACGGCCCACGTTTGCTAGCTCGTGCCGATCGACTTATACAAAGAGTCCAAAATGCATGTGCGCGTTTCTGCTACTCTATTCCCCCTAGAAGTCATATCACCCCCTTTCTTAATAAACATTCTATCCTCAAAATGAAGTCGAGGCGCAAGTTACACCTAGCGTGCCTGCTTTTTGGTGTTGTTAAGTCCCAAAAACCGAAATATTTGTACGACAAGCTTAGTTGGATGGCTAGTAGACGGGATTGCGCGCCCAGGCTATGTGCACAACAACTCTCAACACAGTCGCATAGGACAGCAGCTTTCAGGGGTACTTTCCGATACGCTGCATCTAAGGTGTGGAATAACATTCCACCACCATTACGGGTACTGGGCACTATCCACACGTTCAGAACACGTTTACGGCAGTATCTGATAGATTCGCAGCAGAAACTAGATATGGTCACCCTAAATGTTTCACTTATATGAAATACAATACAATACTTAGCTCAAAACATAATTCCTGTTGCGTCAAAACACTAATTGGGTATGCGGGTGGTTGCGCACGCTCGGTGAGTTTCCGTCCTTTGCTGTCACAAATGTCCTCAACTCGATGGCGCTGCTGTGCCATCCGCGGCGCCCACGTGCTGTCGCAGTTGTGAGACCTGTGGGAAACATAAACGGACACATTACTTCTTCATCTCGTACACTTTTCAATCTTAGCGCGTTGTTTTTCGTACTTACCCAATGTGCCTGGCCTACTTGCGACTGTGACGCACGGCCGGCATCGAGATCGCATCATAAATCCTACTTCTTTTCTTGTTAGAATAAAATCTTGGCCGAAGATTGCCGAAGACGATACTTTTGTTTATATGTTTCATCTTTCGAAAATGAGTAACTGGAAAACGGAAAGGAGCATAAATGAGTTATTTTGCACTAACACGAGTCTAATTAATACTGATCAGCAAAATAAATTTATTATAATAAATGACACTTACCTTCTTTTATTAACAGTGTACCTACTTCATCTATTTTTATAGGTACTTATTTCACTGTTATACTTTCTACACTATTTTATCCATATGAATTATGTTGTAATAATGTTATGTTTTATTCCAACACACCACATAATTTTTCTTTGTCTTGAAACTAATTAGCAAATCGGTGTATCTATCTGTCCGCCGCGGTCGGCGGCCTGTTGCGCTTTGTGAGTGCACGGTGCACGAATCAATCTAATCTAGCTAAGCGCTAAGAACAGGTTTTGCTTGGAAAGTTCCTGTAGTATTCATATATTTAATTTTAATATAATTTATTTTTGATTACTTACTAGTTTATTTATTTATTTAGAAGTAAGTATTAAAAATTATGTATTAGGTATGTTGAAGCTGTTTTGTACTCACTATCACTTGTCCCTACTAATAGGTTCATTAGAAAACCAGCGTCAGACAGCATCTGTCTGGCATTAATGCTGAAATGAACCTTTTTGGCGCAGCCGTGAGGCACACACTATTATATATTGTTAAAATACAATTTTCACTTGTTTTTATTTTGTTATTTTGTGTTTCACGAATTGTGTCCAAATAAACATTATTCTTTCTTTCTTTCTTTTCTTTCTTATAAACTTTATTACAGACATTGTCGTGAATAAATAAAAAATCCTTTACTATTGTATCGTTCGTAGCAAGTAAAAAAGGCGGACTGTGTGAAAGATGATAATTATGGCTAGGAAGGGGGGGGTGACTAAACGAGATGATGACTAATAAAGAAGTATGGAAGAAGAAGACATGTTGCCCCCAAACACATTGGGATAGAAGCAGGAGAATGATGAATGATATAAAATCTGCCTCGCCTTTCGCTAACTATGTTGGGGTTGACTTCCAGTCTTAGCGGATGCAGCTGAATACCAGTATTTTACATGGACCGACTGCCACCTGACCACCTCAACCCAGTAACACGATATCCCTTGGTAAGACTGGCTGTCAGACTTTCGGGTTTCTGACGTTCCGTGACGACTGTCAAAGATACATGAATGACAGCCGGGACCAACGGCTTAACGTGCTTTCCGAGGCACGGAGGAGTCTCGGTATGTAAAGTTGGTAACCCACCCACGGACCACTTAGTCACGAGCTCGTAGCCAGTAATAGAGCTCAATTCCATAATTGAAAATTATTTTTCCATAAGCATCTCAACCGATTTGCCTTTTCCAAACTGAAACAACAACAAGACACTAACCTGAATTTCAATTTAGTTCTGCTACATATCGCATTTGTCCAAATACGTTCAGAAGTCATGGTCGCCACAGTTGGCTAGCTAATGGATTATGTAATACGGTGGTCGAGTGTGGCTCAACATAGCCGAGCTGCGACCCGATGCTCGCTGTAATCTGATTGTGATACTGACCCGCTCAACTTATATTAGCAAGCCTAATGTGTTAATTTGACCTGATAGCGAAATGTAGGGTAATTTCTAGGTTTAGAGTGGCACATAGATTCTAGAGTTAAGGTAATTTGTGAATTGAGGAGCATATTCTTATTCAATAAACAGGTTATTTTATCTTATACTTATACTCGTATTTGAATAGGAAGGAGAAATAACCCTTCCTTTTGGCTTTGCCGTAGTCGGGTAATAAGGCAATTACAGCACATAATTTATTCGAAGGTTTTCGGAAAGTTTTCATTCAGCGACCCTTACTATACACTTTTAGCTCTACTGCTTTTAATGCTGGGATTCAATAATCTTTACGAGGTATGGCATTTATGTAAAGGTAAACCAAACAAGTTATGCACTTTGGTAATCTTCGTGTTTCCGACATAGCACGAACGTCGCAATTGCGTTTGTATGAAGTTTTCTCTCAGTCGGATTACCTACTCCGGTCGCAGATCATCTGTCACTCAAAAGTATGAAATAGTAGATTGTTATACAAGGGTGGAAAGGAATCAATTCCCATACGAGGTATTTAGACGCCCGAGCGCAGCGAGGGCGGCTATAGTCCGAGTAGGAATTGATGTCTTTCACCCGTGTTGAACACTCTACTTTTCATTTCGAATATAAGGAAAGTAAAAAATAGTGTTTAAAATATTTATTGATATTGAATAACATGAGTAGTACCTATTTAAAATGAACTAACAAGTTAGAACAATTGGTAAAAATGTTTAAATATGGAACGCACCGCATCACCGCTGCGGGCCGTCCCGCGTATAAGATTTTTTTTTTAATTCACACTGGCTGTTTATAATATACTCACAAGACCGGAGCCCAGTGCTTCCACTTTTAGGGATTTCTCCCGTTTTTTAGGGAAAAAGGCTACTAATAAGCATGGTTTACTGATATTTTATTTTGGCAGGGATTTAGGGAAAAATTGAACTTGAGTTGGTAACCCTATTGTTTAATTAGTAGGCAGAACCTAATGTACTACTTTACTCTATGGCACCACCGATTGATTAAAGGGGATTTCCTGAAACTTGTAATGATTGTTATTCGTCTAATTTTAGTTTACCATGTTATTGTTAATAGTACTATTTCCGTGGTTAAAGACGACATCAGAAATAAGTCGCATTATACCTACAGTTGGTTTGTTTCGTCTGTCTCGATTAATAATGAATGTTTTGTAGGTATTTAATGACATAAAAATGAAAAATTCCCTAAACCAAGGAATTTTTATATTTTTTAGGGAATTTTAGGGATAATTCATTAAGAAATTGGGGAAACCCAAAAACTTAAGTGGAAACACTGCCGGAGCTTTTATTTTTATTCTATTCGATATTTTTCTTAAAAAGTTTCGTACCCACAGATACTAATCTAACTAGATGACGCAAAAACGGAGTAAAATTACGATCAATGATCGTAATTTGAGATTTTCATTTAGCATTATCGGCACCGGAAATCCACCAAAATCTAGAAAAATGTATTTTTAAGCCATATTGAGCTGTAAAGACTGTATAGAAAAATTGGCCGAGGCATTGGAAATGTTTTCTTTCATTGGTAAGTTTTGTTTTTAAATTGTGTGTGAAGAAGTGGCACGCTTGGTTTTCATAAAGATGGAGGGACTTGCGATATCTAGTTAGATTTATATCTGTGTTCGTAGCCGACTACCTAACCATAAGTTCTATTTTTAAAATTCATTCCCGCCCTAGGGCGGGAAGCAATTACTATGAGTCTTTCCCGCCCTAGAGCGGGAAGCAGCGTCTCCCACCCGCTACTCGGATCAAACAAACACTACTTTCCGAGCATGAGATATGAAAAAGGTTTTTTTGGAACTGCATTTATAAGCAAATACTTCCATGGTTGTAACAGCTCTAATTTTATTACATCTTATCATCGCGCGTTCGTATTTCCGAAGATAGACGATGATTTACTAAACACATACTTTTCTTGGAAAATCTGTAGGTACATTCAGCGCATGGCAGTCAACCCAGCCACCATTTTGTTGCCTGGATTAATCATCGACATCGTAACACGTGAGGCTTAATGCAATCAGCACCGCTTTGTAGCCATTATCTATCTATTACCGGCCTCTGTCACGTCACTAACGGCTAGATAGAAACAATAATGACGTCACAACCAGGCTTAACAGGCACATTGATCGGTGGGCCTCAAATTGATACTATTAGGTCGAAGTGAATGCTCGTGCGCCAACGTAATCGTTTTATCGATCCTTACGATGCGCGTAGCTTAGAGGTGTGGGACTGATCCGATTCAAACCATATAAAGTAATAGGCACAGATATAAATCTAACTAGATAAAGCAAATCCCTCCATCTGTATGAAAACCAAGTGTGCCACTTTTTCACACACTTTAAAATCACTTACCAATGAAAGAAAACATTTCCAATTACAGCTCAATATGGCATAAAAAGGCATTTTTCTTGATTTCGGTGGATTTCCAGTGTCGATAATGGTAAATGAAAAACTCAGCTGATGATCATTGATCGTAAGTTTACTCCGTTATTTGACACGCGAAGTACATACAATCGCGTCATCTAGCTAGATTTATATCTGTGGTAATAGAATAGTTGCTATAAAAAAGTCCCCATCCTTAAGGCTGCTTGACCACCGGAGCTGAGAGGAGAGGAGAGGAGAGGAGCGGAGATGTGTCAATATTAACCAATAGAATGAAAACTTCGCTCCAGAGGTGCGATTCTATTGGTTAATTTTGGCACATCTCCGCTCGTCTCCTCTCCTCTCCGCTTTGATGGACAGGCAGCCTAATGCCTATGCTAAGCTTTTAAACGGATGTATAAAACTACAAGTATTGTTTATTTACAGTGATACTCTCAAAATATCAGTTAACGTTGATTTATTTGCTATATTTTAGAAGTAAAGTGAGATTGCTTTCGAATTGAATTGAGTGAGGTTCGAAATAAACTTTGCAAAATACAAAAGCAATCGATGTCTATACAATAATTTGAATGACACACAATGTTATATTGTATGTTGGAGTTATCGAAGTCTGTAGAAAGAATTCACTCGATAAAAGAAATGATGAAAAACTCACTCACAACTCCAAAAGAACGTATTACGTCTTAAAAAACTTCAATATTTCCATCTCCAAGTGGGGAACAAAGTTCGGTAGGTGCAAAACAATTTTCGGATGTTCGTGTTTGTCTCGGAAACTCCAGTTTTATCCGGTGGCACTCCCCCCTCCCCCGCCTGGGGGAAATTCACTTACTTTATTATTCGTCCTGTGTTGACCTCATTTTTGTAGCTTGAAGGCAATATTTTATTCATTAGATATTTACACTTGGACACAACATCATGTGGGGCTTATGGTTGAATAATGATTCCGTTTGTCGCGTGTGAGTTCGATGAATAAATTAAAGAGAAAAAAAAAAACTGTTATTGTAGGTAGTCGTTATTCATTGGAAAGCGGATGCACTTTTTCAGAACATTATAAAACCAAAATAACTTAAAGTAAATAAAAAATCAAAACTCTATCAAAGTACTATTTTAATAAAAAATCTCGAATTGAATCACAAAATGTCTCCCCACTAAAAATCCATTCACATCAAACCAAGAGCACATTCAACGTTTCATAATGACCAAATAAAGGGTCCGAAAAAACATTTTGAGAGAAAATATTGTGAATAAAAAAGTCGTTTACAGGTGCCGTTAGTAGACGGACTGGGAATAGATTAAGGTCCGGGGCTCGGCGGCCGCAGACGGACCCAAAACCCTTCACTGTGATAGAATTATGCCTTACTAGCTTCTGCCCGCGACTTTGATTGCGTGGAAGTCGTAAGTTACACAATACAATGTCGCCCATGCGCATGTGACCGCCCGTAATTTTCTGAATATTCATGAAAAAATATCGAAAATAAACTTCAAAAGGGGTGGTCTATCTATAACATTTTTCATGTTATTCAATTTTTAATTTTTTAAAGATTTGCTTTCTGTTTTTTGACACATCTCCGAAGTTTATGGGTCGATTTGGATTCTGTTTATTATTTCCAAAAGCTTATGAGTTATTTTAACAGGTTAATTAAATTTTTTACAAAAAATTATCGACTACGAAAGAAAAAACGGAATCGAAGTAATTTTTTCGGTAAAAAATTGTGTATTTATTTAAAAAAAACTAGTGAAAAATGTTATAGATAGACCCCCCCTTTTGAAGTTTATTTTCGATATTTTTTCATGAATATTCAGAAAATTACGGGCGGTCACATGCGCATGGGCGACATTGTATACTAAAATACAGCCACAGTTTTATTAAACTCCCTCGGCCCCCGAAGCATCGCGTCGCATCGCCCGCCCGCGCTGACTTTTTGTCTTTTTGCTCGGCTCCTAAGGATCGTAGCGTGATGTTAAATAGCCTATAACCATCCTCATGAACCATTCCGTCTATTGGAGAAAACCGTATGAAAATCCGTTCGGCAGTTTTTGAGTTTATCCTTCAGACAGACAGACGCGGCGGGGGGACTTTGTATTTGTAGTGATGTAACTTAGTGATGAATAAGCACGCTGTTCGATTTTTAACTTTTGACGATGAGCCGAGCGTTGAAAATCCAACAGCACGCATCCAGTGTTAGTGAAAACGGGCATTATTTTACCTTTTCTTTGAACCCGACCAGATAATTCCGCGATGTTTTTCCCTGCTTGGAAATATTTTGTTTCGCCATAGTTTTGTCAATGGTTTTCTGCGTGGTTTTTTTATGCGACTAACGCGTTCTGAGCCATAAATGAAGATCAGTGCGGATTCGTATTTTTACTACTATCTTATCCGCTGGATATATTACTCATACCTACTTTAAGCTTATCCATTTCTTTGGATAACATTGTTTCTTCCGGATAGATCCGAACGTAGACAATACAACATGTTGATACAAGAAATGCGTAAACAAATTATATTATTGATCCAAAATATAGATTGCCATGTTCTTGAAATGTGTTTTGCTCTGAACAAAAGTCTTGTTTCGCCCTATTTGTTGAAGAATTGAATTCAGAGTTATTCGGCTAGAAATATGTGATAGCTAATCGGGTTGGGTTATTGACCTGCTATAAGAGTGCATGGTAAGCCCCCTGGGGGCTTACCATGCACTCTTATAGCAGGTCAATTTTCGACGGAAAGTGAACTGTCGGGCTATTTTGTACCATGAACACGTCAAATAACAGGCGAGCCAGCGATCACGTGACTAAAGCCGCTCAGTGGTCACGTGACAACATTTCACTGGTCTGACCTGCGATAGGTTCTACCGGGCTCTACCATCAAGTCATTTTTGACATGTAAAACCTTGAAAACTGAGCTGCCCTGCTGTCATATTAAGCAGGCGTGTAAAACTTACTTTTATTGAACTGTTTTCTTTAATTTAAAATAAAAAACGTAAGTATATGTTAATTTGTGAATATAATATTATTGTGGCGTTATTTAAAATTATAGACCACAAAAAAACACGTCTCTTTGTCGTCTACTTATGTTGTAGAAATGGTACGAGTGAGTAGATGTGAAAGAAATAGAAATAAAGAACACAATACACATAAATAAAAACCAATTTAATGTTTAATAGATGTTTTGGGTAAAAACAATATTCGTAGTCTTAGTAAAAAAAACAAACTACAGCTACCCAGCCTCTTGAATCATCGATAGCACTGTAGCGGTTACACCGTTACATACGAACTACGCAGTAAGACATGACGTTACAAAAATCTTGCATGATAAATACTTATATAAGATCATCCGAAAACAACTTTCGGGCAGTTGCCCGTCAGACATAACACCCGGTCTGGTCGGAGGAGCCTCCCATTTCTCATGAGAAGAGTGAACTTTACACCCTGTTCCTCATGCCTCCACCAACAATAGAATTCACATCATGTTCCAATGTTCCGTCACTTCCGTCCACAATCTGCGGGACATTTCTCGAGTTTGAGCCCTTTTTATGTACCCCATTGCAATCCTTGTGATTAAGTATTAAAAAAATCTAATATTTTTATATTTCCAATTTTTATATGTCATCAATAAATATTCTTGTCTTGTTGACAATTTATTTGACACGCTATAGTCGTTCGAAAATAGCAATAGCTTTGGTAAGTTTTCATTCAAGTAGGTTGGTGTTGTTGGTGGTACCTTTATTTTACATCTAAAAGGCCTCCACGTCATAATCGTGTTACATAAGAATTTTTGCTGCGAAACATAGTTTTATTTATATTTTAGTTTATATTTTATTTAATTTTTTTGATCATTTTATACTATTATCAAATTAATTTTATATAACCGTAAAACCGGTAACATTCCGAAAAAGTATTTCCGAACGTTTGTTTATAATATGACGTACCGGTCAACGGTAGCGTAGCAGGTCTGAAGTTAATACATTGCAGGTCAGACTGAAATGTTCATGGTACAAATAGAAAACCTGTCAGGTTAAAATGCCAAGTTGACCTGTCCTGTACTTGGCAAGTATTTAAAATGTTCATGGTACGGCCCCAGTAGGTACGACGGTTGTTCAATTCTTTTTATATTGTACGGTTGAGGTAAAATGATACCTTACCCCTACTTTGTAAGTCCGTAACCACAACACACGTTGACGGTAACCACAATAATAAAAAAAATACAAATCAAAGTCGCATACTCAGAATTTTTACAATATACCTAGGTATTTGTCGGAAATATGTTACTAAGTTGACTAAATTGGGACACCAGCGCTGCCTAGCGGCGCTCGGCAAAGTTTGCAATATAACGCTCGGACCAGCCGCAGCTAAGCAGAGTTCATCGGTGACGGTCAAGCAGTGAAGACGTTTAGAAACTGTCGCGCATTCCGAATAGTTGTGTCGTGTACCTACAGTGTGTGAATTGCTAATGTGATTAATTTGATAGTAAATTATAATTTGATCTGAACTGTAAACGTTTTTTCTATTGCGCAATAACCAATACTAACCACAGTACGCCCACAGTAGTTAAAATATATCTGAAAATAACGAAAGAGACACACATACCCTCCTTCGTTATATTTTTAATAAGTTTCTTCTGCTTTTATCAAAAATATACAATGTTGCATAGATTATGCTTGAATAATCATTGTTGGTAAACATTTGTAAAATTGTTTTGTTATAATTGTATTGAAAAACAAGATGGTAACGTTAGTTATTTTTGTCATGCGCCAAAAGTTTCTTGTACAACTTCACATTTGTATTATACGTGTCATAGGCACCTTCATACGTATATGTTTCCCTGGTACATTTCCACACAAGAATATGCTCGTAATCTTCCGTATCTGGCTGCCAGAGCCTTTCGTTTTAATGAGACCACGGAGCCCTCTCGACGCTGAATAATTCCTCATTAGGTTCGCTAGCTTCACTCCTTTTTGTGCAGAAATGCGTTGGTAGGTATATGTCAGTACACACATCTACTTTTAATTTTGATACAGGTCTAGAGAACTTGGAATAGTATCTATGACGTTTATATTAATTACTATTCGAACCAACAATAATAATCTACTAATATTACGAACTAGTTTAAAGGTATGCGGAACAGGGTGTAAAGTTCACTCTTCCTGTATAGAAAAGGGAGGATCCTCAGACCAGACGGGTGTCGTGTCTGGCAAGCAACCGTCCAACGATTGATGCTGGGAAGTTATATAGGTATATGTTGTTAATTGCGCAATACAGAATTTTGTGTGACGTCAGGATTTTATGTGACATCACGTCTTTGATACGTAGTTCGCATGTGGCGATGCAGATTACCACACTAGCTTCTGCCCGCGACTTCGTCCGCGTGGAAATCGTGAGACACCACAATATACTAAAATAGACCACATCTTTATACAACTTCGTTGTGTACTACGTCTGTAGTTTTGGTCTCAGCAGCCAAAATATACGGAGAGTCAGGACTGGTGATGCGGGAGCATGACGTACAGTTGTCCGTGTGTGAAGCAGCTCGTCCTGAGGTCGACACTCGCAGATTTCAGTAGCAATTTCCCATTGCTTTCAAAGTTTTTCAGTTATAGTAAGTTAATGAACGCCTGCGTTTCTACATAATACTCACATAATGGTTGACCACAGTCACTAACTGATGCATTCTTACAGATTATTCCTGACGAACGGCCATCACTAAAATAATATAACAGTAGATTGTAAAGACACGGGATTTCTCACCTAACCATAGATATAATATGTATATTTTTATTGTAACCACAGAAAACTTAAGATGCCTAAACTTTTTGGGTACATTCTATGAACTACCTATACATAAAATAAATCATATATTAGAATTACAAAATCTAAAAAAACGTATCACAAAAAATAGGAATAGTTGAATCGAACTTACAACCACAGGATTACAATTGCACAGCAGTCGTCGAACCAACAGACTTATGGGAGTATGCAAAATTAATTCAGACAAACAGACAAAATTATAAAAACTATATTTTCGGCATAAGAATTATTGTTTCCAGACCTCGCAGCAATTACTTTATTCAGAATATTCAATGTACAGTTTTAACTTCGCTACGATTTTATTATACAGGGTGGTTATTTAATCACCCACATAAGTCAAGGGTGTGATTTTACCCGTCATACTAAACAACTTTCGCTATGAAATACAATTTTACTATTTAAACTAGGTAGTTAGTGTCGCCGTCTAACGTGTTAACGTGTTACATTTACTGCGGCCGCGTGTCCCTCCCGACCCTTGCCCGTAACATGCTCGGTGAAGCGCCAGCCGGTGTCAAAGCTGAGCTTTAAATTCCCCTGACAATAATAATTACCCACATTTGATCCAGCCTGTCCCAACTTGCCGTTCTCCCCCCAGCGACGCCCAAAGCCGAGGTTCGTACCCCTTAGCGAAAAGTCACCTAGTAAAGTTCGCTCCTGGCTGAAGGCTTTAAGTTAGTATCTTAAGGCAGCCACAGGAGAGCCTGGTTTAGTAGTCATGATCTAAGAGGTTAACTACGAGATGCCATATTCAAAATAAAAATAAATGTGGCTGCGTGTCCACCGCACGCCGTCACCTACGTCACGTTCTGTTCGAATAAATTCGTTTCTCGTTGACGTCCCGTTGACGGTGTCGGTGTACAAACAGTGTAAGACAACAATTTTCTTTTTTAATATTTGGTCAATGTTTGATCAAAATTTAATTAGCGTAAGTAAAGCTCCTCATTTTAAGTTTATAAGACTTCCTTCAGAACCGATATTAACTTTACTGGTTTCATCTGACCTCTCTAATAAAGCTTATAAGTAAAAGCTATAATTAAAAGCTATAATTAATGAATAATTATAGCTTTTAATTATTAATTGAAACCTTCTACGAGTTAAAGTCAAACTATCAGTAAACAGAGACTAAAGAGAAGATTAGATTTATTTGGTAAGCAAAAATGGCGTAGATACCTGCCTCCTGAGATTTAGTTTTCGAGAAAATCAACCTGTTTTGCTGTTTCGTTTTTTATATTATTCATCTCGTATTGCTTTATTAAGCTACTGACACTCATGCTTATAAAAAGCATGCTTGTAAGCATGCTTAAAACTAGATTGCTCTGCTGCTGTTTACATTTGCTAGCAATAAGCATGCTAATTTTAAGCATACACACTTGTCCGCGACAAGTGTGTATGCTTAAAATTAGCATGATTGGAGCAAATCGATACTAGCATGCTCATAATACACGTAAATTGCTTTTACGCAACGATGCAAATGAGGTGTGCATCTCTGGTGCGCAGAGTGCGGGCCAGCTCCAACAATATCCTGAAAATGATCGCTAGCAGGCTCGATTGCAATTATGTAAATCGCTGCAGGCCATCTCCCATGGGGTGAGATAAATTAAAATTTTAATAAAATTAACTAACATACTTCTTAAGTTTACTAACACAATTGAGTCCCTGTTACTTGTTTAAAGAAAAAATAAATAAATAATAAGCAAATTTGTTCAGATGCGCTTAAAACACGCCCCTTCCATCCGCGCCTCGGGTAGCATGCTCGAAAATGAAACGACTGTTGATTATTGAGCATACTCGTTACTAGCTAGGACACACACGTTGTTTGACACACAATGTGCTTCTAAGTAGCAATTGCTCAATAGTGGCATGCTTTCGTGCTACTAAGAGCATGTGTATCAGTACCTTTACAAAGGTCTAGATGTTCAAACTTAACTTACTTGAAAAAATTGTAAGTAATGAGGATGTGTGATTAGGTACATAATAATTTAAATGATTATTTTATATCTGAAAATGCTGTCACTTCACGTTTAATTTCAATTTTATTTACGGACACAGCTAGTTTATCCTATAAACTAGTGATTTTTGTACCGTGTCTTTTTACCAATTAAGACGAGTAAGAAAAAATATTCTGTAGATACGTAGTCACCGGGCAGTAACCCTTACAAATAAAGAAGAACGTGGGGAGGTACCTACGCAAGCCTAGGTGGGTAGTTGTATTTTTTATGAGCACAACTGGAGGGCACTACAGGTGAATAGAAAGGTCTTTATGTAAATTTTTAATAAACCCTCTTCCGTTCCGAAATGAGTTGAATAAATAAAAGGCAAACTGTAAACAGAGATTTCTCACTGAAACACTATTTACCTGCTTCTATTTATGTTGGGCCCAACTTCAGTTGGTTGGTTCATATTACGTTCAAAATTATATTTAGATTAGCAGGTACCCTAATGAATAAATGAATTATATCTAAATGGTATTTATTTCTGTAAGTAAGTAGGTAAAACACTTTTCCCAACTATGTTACGGTCGGCTTCCAGTCTAACCAGATGCAGCTGAATACCAGTATTTTACATTGAACGACTGCCTATCTGACCTCCACAACCCAGTAACTGGGTAATACGATACCCCTTGATAAGACTGGTTGTCAGACTTTCGGGTTTCTGACGACCCGTAACAACTGTTAAATATCCGCGAATGACAGCCGGGACCAACGGCTTAACGTACTTTCCGAGGCACGGAGGAGTCTCGGTATTTTAAGATGCTCACCCATCCACCGCCTGGCAAGCGTAGCTTAACCTGATGGTGCGGCTGTTATTACTTAGCCACGAGCTCCAGAATGATGAATGATAAATACTTATGTTTCGAATCAAGTCCTCTATCGATAGGTACAGTTTATAAAGTTGCCCCCCAATGAAATTCCACTATCATGTCATGACAGTAAAAAGCACATAGTACAAATTGAGGGTTATAAAAGACAAACATGGGTCCACGACGATGAAAACTTCGCATACATATTTATGGTATGGGACCCATGGGCATAGCTGTGAAGGCGTTCAAACGGAAAGGATGGACAGGGGATGTGCGCATGGGAATGTTCCCATAAGATTCTGTCGGACGCTTAGATGACTCGTCGACCTTTTCTGGTGATTTTATCTTGGATTAGGTTTACGGATTAAATAATGTTTTAATGTCACAAATACTAGAGATGGGCCGAATGTGGTTTGAACAGAATCCGAACTTCGGCCAAACATTCGGTTAAAATGAAAAGTTCGGCCGAAGTTCGGTACAATTTCGCGCACTTTCTCGAGAGCGACACATCGTTATTTGTTTACGCATTTATTTAAATTATTGCTACATGTGCCCCGCCCGCACACCGCGCTCTCATTTAATTTTTGTAATAGTATGTCTAATTTTATGTCTAATTAATTAGCCAGAGATTTTCAAGAATAATAAGAAGAACTGATTTAATTGAAGGTTTACATTTACAATGTTCCTAACTAAAATAAATGACCATGAGTGAGTAAGACATAATTTTATTTTACAGTAAAGCTATTCTAATATTCTATTTTTCAGTCAAATTAGTGTAAGTAGGTATTATTGTTCTTGTGCTTCGGCATTTGAACCGAATTTCGGCCGAATGCCGAAGTTCGGTTGTACCGAATGCGAAACGAATTTCGGCATATCCCTACAAATAACATAATCATTTCAATTAAAATGTGCGACAGATGCAAATAAATCATGCAGTTACAAGGAAACATCATGACTCCGTGAGTCGATAAAAAGAAAACGAAAGAGTAGGCTTCTAAAGATTTTGAATTCTTAACAAAAGGTTATTTTTCATACACTGGCAGTTTTTTTATCTAGCCCTAGAGCCCGCGCCACGCAACGTGGCACTAGTGCCTATGTCATTTAAAAAAAAAGTAGTTCCACAACTTTTCCGCCGGACTTCAGTGGTGGCGCGGACTCTTTCTAGCTACAATGTTTCTGATCATAAACTTCAAATATTTAATAAAAATCTATTTTTACATAGTATATGGCTATTTATTGTACACTACCGTTCCTATTATAAAATATTTATCCGTTA
The DNA here is from genome assembly GCA_948150665.1 of Conistra vaccinii. Lineage (NCBI taxonomy): Eukaryota > Metazoa > Arthropoda > Insecta > Lepidoptera > Noctuidae > Conistra > Conistra vaccinii. The sequence continues at coordinate 7,976,665 of OX411323.1, read as the reverse complement.
TCCGAAATAGCTTGCTAAGATTTTCCGAAATTACCCCATGATATTCACATCTTCTCACCTTGTAAAAATCTACCTACTCCTGAAATTGACCCTACTTTAAATTTTGCAATACGAAAGCCTATGCAGTTGAGACGGGAACATTGCTATAATCACCTCGCTTAGTTAACAGATTGGTGACCAAAATGTTGTTACGATTATATCTAAATATAAGAAAATACCTTTTCTTCCAACATGATTCGTTAGTCTCTTTCGGTGTCAAGGCGGAGGCACGACGCGACGTCGCGACGCAACACTATTCAATAGAACAATTTCCGAGAAGTTTTCATAGTAATTGATCCACCAGAGTCGCGTCGCGCTGTCGTGTCGCGCCTGTATGCGGGGAGCCTTCACACGGCAGCCACAAATCTTTGAAGAAATACACACATCTCCAACAAGTTACTAAATATAAATTATTACCATTTCACCGAAATTTTTAATTGATTTAAAAATTTCGGTGAAATGGTAATAATTTAATCATATTAATAATGTTTCACATAGCAATTTTAATAATATTTCACACATCAAATTCTGCGAAATCAAGAATGATTACCTACTCAAGTGGATGTGACGTCATTATTAAGATTAAGGCATTGACACGAGAGCGGGGCGGCGCGGTTTAGTGGCGGTCTCGACCGCGGAAGCGTTTTGTATTGTAGAGGAAACATTAGTAAGCCTAGTGGCTTTAGAAATGGGTCAGGAGGAGACTATCTTCGTAAGACGGCTATTTAACAAAGGTCCCTTGATATTCAGTAAGTTTTTTTGAAGTCGGGGAACATTTTTGCTGAATAGGTTTTTTTTGATGTTGGTAGGTTACATTATGATAATATGGATGTATTTAATAGAACTTTAAATTTGATGAAAACATTTGTTAAATTGTATATCAGTAATAATACTGCATCTATAATTTAATATTATCACTTTAATAAACATGTACTTTTCTGCAAGCAACTAGGAATTCTGGCTAGGAATTCAAGCAAATAGGGGATCAGTTCTAACTTAACCTAACTTATATCACGCAGTTCAAAATGACGAATCGTACAATCTGCCTGCGACTAGATAATGACAATCCTACGACATATTATGCATATTTAAATCAATTATATTTATAGTTCATTCAATTAATTTTAAAGTGTCAAACATTGTTGCATAAAGTGTCGGACAAACCACCGTCTCTCCCCGCCGCGGGTTTCACGCACTTTAAAAATATTTAAAGTGCGTGAAACCCGCGGCGGGGAGAGAGGGTGGTTTGTCCGACAGCTGACTTTTCGCCTAGCCTCTGAGCATAGTTAGCACAGGCCGATTTAATAACAGCTTTTGCTCGGGAAAGCAATGCTTCATTTTGCAATCACAAATTAACTTTGAAATCAATATAAAAAAATGTTTTTATTAATATCCTAACCCGCTGTCTGCTCTCACGCAGACCACTATCTAACAAACTTCATGATACCACCACTTGTGCCGCCGGCGCCGTCGGCTGTTAGCTTCGATCGAGTTACCAGTTATAATTTCCGGATGAGGGAGCGCAATCGGCGCGCCAGTAATAGATTCCGCCCTAACATCTGATACCCACGGATTCGATGAATTCACGCCCTGAGTACCCGGGTTCCCCAAATTCCCCAAGTCCCCGTGTTCCTCCATTTCCCCCAAGTTCCCCAACCTAAGTGATCTAATGAGATTCAGTCGACTTTCGTGTTTTGTCGACCTTTTTACGTGGGAGCACGTAGTAAATGGATTGTTTGGATATAATCTGTGATAATAATGTGGTGTTTGGCTTACGATTGAAAAACAGTTTTGTTGCCCGAATTTTGTTGGCTTTTGGACTCATTTACTATTCAGTAACGATTTAAGTAAATCATGATAATATTTTATAGTTTATTCGTTAGAATCATGTTCAACAGGCATTACTATTGATCCTTTTTTCTTGCATTGCATCCCACTTTTGCGCTTGCAAAAGTGGGACGCACCTATAAAGTCCAGTAAACACCGAATGTAAAAAGTTTACGCAAAAATTGTAAACTTAAACCCTAATTGAAAAGTAATATGTTACAATTTCACTCCAACAAAGTGACAAAATGTTTACAAGATCCCCAGTTCCGTAGTATTGAGAAAGTCTGGATTTGTTCCGCACACTACGTGTCGGCAGTTTTATCGCGAGGTTGCTTCCGACAAAGTCTCAGACATGTCGTAATTTCCGCTCGGCTCCACTTAATGGTAATCGACGTTTACGTGAGTTCGAGCTGACCTTACTTACCGTGTGTTTAGGGCTGGCGAAATTTGATTAAACTAGGCTTGAAATAACATTTTGACATGGGGAAGTTGTGCCACTGTACCACTTTGTGATTCTGGAATCTTAACCTCGAGCCCTTGAAAGGGTTTTAATTAAAGCTGTTGTCTAGGGTTATGTTTTTGTTTGACATATTATTTAAATTTCGATTCTGTGACCCATATTAATTTGTATTACTCATTCGTGTATTTTAATTGCGTTTGACATTTTTAAATCTGTGATTTTGTACCTATTTTAATTGCATTGATATTTTGTTCTATTGTGATTTATTTTATTTTATGTATTATGGGTTTTGTCTTTTTAAATTAAATGAATTTTATTTTATGTTAACTTGGGCAGTTACTTTATAAGTTATTTTAAACAAATGCGATTAATCAAAAGTCGTAGTTGTGGTTATTTTGGGCAACTAAATGCCAACCAGATTTATTTAGTAATGAGATGTTCTAGATTTTTTCCTTATCATGAGTCGAAAGCAAAGTTTTTATTTAAGTACTAGCTGCCCTCCCCGGCTTCGCACGGGTAGCAGTAAGTACTTATCTACGGCGCACCTACCTATCTACATACCCTGCCCTACCTACCCTACACTGCCCGACCTACCTACCTACCCTGCCCTACCTACCCTACACTGCCCGACCTACCTACCTACCCTGCCCTACCTACCCTACACGGCCCGACCTACCTACCTACCCTGCCCTAACTACCTACCTACCTTACCCTGCCCTACCTACCTATCTACCCTACCTACCTACCTTCACCTATCTTCCTATCTACCTATCCTGCCCTACCTACCTACCCACCCCGCACGGCCTATCTACCCTACCCTACCCTGCCCGGCCTATCTACCATACCCTGCCCAACCTACCTATCCTACCCTGCCCGACCTACCTACCCTACCTACCTATCTATCTACCCTACCTACCTACCTTCACCTATCTTCCTAGCTACCTACCCTGCCCTACCTACCTACCTACCTTACCTATCTACCCTACCTACCATACCCACCTACATACCCTACCTACCCTACCTACCTATCTACCGTACCTTTACTTTTCACGCTACCCTCACCTACCTATCCTAAGAACCTTCTCCTTACAATAACGAAAAAAGAATTAGTGAAATCGGTCCAGCCGTTCACGCGTGTTCAAATAGGGATTCACTTTATATTAGGCCCTAAACTTTAGTGAGTGAGAGAGAGAAAGCTTATTGTGTGAGAACGACAGGAGACCGGCTTCGTTCTCATCATTACTCTGTGCTGTTTACGGGATGAGAAGTGACACCGGTAGAGGCCTGACGGGAAGAACTGATCGAGTGGTATCTGATCAATTATCGACCGCCAAGAGAAGACATTTTTAAAGTACTAATATCGCTATTAAAAAATAGGGGTTGGTGGTAGAAAGGTGAAAATTTAGGGTCGTATGTATTTTTTAATGCCAAATCATAAAAAAATTACAATAAAAAGATTTGTCCAAAAAAAGAGAAAAAAAAACTTGGGGTGGACCACCCTTATCACTTAGGGGTACGAAAAATAGTTTACGTCCTATTCTCATACCTACCGAATATACACAAAAAATTTCATAAAAATCGGTCAAGCCGTTTCGGAGGAGTTTGGCAACAAACACCGTGACACGAGAATTTTATATATTAGATATTTCTCTGTTTTTCAGGTCCTTCCACATTCAAGCGTTTTCAACACAGGCTGCCGCACACTGGCAGATAAACAACAGATTTAGAAGTGCATCGTTTTCTCAGTTACCTACAAAAAAATGAAACAATGATTTTCAATTATAGTACCTACTAATTGTGGTTGCCAGATATATGTCGATGTGGACATGTCTCCAAGTTTTAGCGAAAATGAAATGAGACACTGTTTAATCATTTTTTCCCTGTACAGTCTAGTGTTTTTCCATAAGTTTTTACATTTGACCATACCGATACAGATAATCTGATATTTTAATAAAAAACACGAAAAATGTTTTATCTTATTTAAAAACATTGAAATAAGATTCTCTTAAACCAAATAGCAGCTTTCTGCAATTTAACCCAATATGGATTGCTGTCAGTTTATTTTATTTCATAATAAAAATATCATTAATCTTTCAGCGAGTTTCAAAGTCCTTTGCATTCAAAGAAATAAAAATAGAATTTAATCACTTGGAAAATATTTGAAAAACGATTAAATCAAAGCCGATCAATTAGTTAACTTAATTGTGTTATTAATTTTAACTCCACCACATTTTAATTAACGATAGATTTTATTGACTCTAATTATAAGTTATTACTGAAATTAATTTAGCAAGGGCCTATTTTTCAATAACCTTACACTTCTCTGATTTATGCATTTCATAATTCCATGTAAGAGGTAACTTTTCAAATTTGTGTGCTAAATAGATAGATTAACCATTATTTTGCACATACTACAGAAATAGCACACACAAAAACACAATTCAATGATAATAAATAACATAATGTCAAGAAAAAAAATGTTATTTATCTCATAAAAAAAAAATGAAAAAAAAAAAAATATGAAAAAGCGTTTATTTGTGGTGACATCAGGTTACAATAAAGTTTACGTCTGCCAAACTACAAAGCAGTTAAAAAAAAAAAGCATATAAAGATAGGTTTACCTACTTACATTAAAAAGATGTTTGTGCAAGGTCAAAAATGTTAATGTAATTGTAGCGGTTAGACCGCCACATACAAAAACTACGAAACAAAAAGACATGACGTCACACAATTCCTACATCTCGCAGTTAGAGTTTACTGAGCGAATAACATAGATAAGACTATCCGAAATCAATATATGGGCAGTTGCCCGCCAGACATAACAACCCGTCTGGTTGGAAGATCCTCCCTTTTCTATGGTGGATGAGTGAACTTTACACCCTGTTCCTCATACCTCCTAAATTGGTGACCCCGACGTGATCGTTAACGCAGCCTTCGTGCAACTACTTCAGCGTGACGTCATCATCATCACTCCCGCAAGCTTTCGTGAGGCGAGTCACACAGCCAGCCAGCACCCACGGCTTCAACGGGTATCCTGACCACCAGCATGCAGCGAACGCGCATTCCTGGTCATCACCCTCAGCCACATCACCCCGACTCACTGGGGAATCACCGCAATCACCGCAATCACCTCAATCACCGCAATCACCTCAATCACCGCAATCACCTCAATCACCGCAATCACCTCAATCACCGCAATCGCCGCAATCACCGCAAACAGTTCCGACCCACCGTGAACTGTGCGGCAGCCGGTTCCGACTCACTGGAACCACAATCACCATCGCCGCAATCACTGCAGACAGTTCCGACCCACTGTGAACTGAGCGGCACCCGGTTCCGACTCACTGGAACCACAGCTGGCACTGTGAAGCATCGCAAGATCCAAGACTCAGCCCACTATCGACCTCCGGTCTCCGGAGGGGAGTGATGTAGCGGTTAGACCGCCACATACAAAAACTACGAAACAAAAAGACATGACGTCACACAATTCCTACATCTCGCAGTTAGAGTTTACTGAGCGAATAACATAGATAAGACTATCCGAAATCAACATATGGGCAGTTGCCCGCCAGACATAACAACCCGTCTGGTTGGAGGATCCTCCCTTTTCTATGGTGGATGAGTGAACTTTACACCCTGTTCCTCATACCTCCTAAATAATCTTCTTATTTATTTACATATTACACAAAAGTCAATTCCTCTTTCGCATACATTTTCCTATGAATAAATCTTCAAACATCTCAACCTACACGAAAACATAAAAGTACAAAAGATAATGCCCGAACAACTTCGGCTATTTACGGCTGTTGTCGGCTATTGTCAGTGATAGCGAGTTAATACATGATCCTGTATCTAATCTCTGCGACAATAACACTAACTTGTGTTATTGTGTTATTATGTTATTTCTCTTTTTGTTCGAGAGATAAAAGGCCGTAGCACACTGGGAACAGTCGACGCCGACGACTCGTGTTCATTGGCCAAATGACGAAGCTCATCTTCTCAACATCAAATGTCAATGAGCACGTTAAATTGACGTGGTGGCACAGTGTGTCGTAAGTCTGTTTCAACCTTAACTCGTGTTATTTATATTTCTATTTGTACGGTCGAGAGTGCACAGAATGAACAATGAAGCTGTGAAAGTCCTTTTAAATCTTGGTTTAAGTGAAATATTGTGTGGCTTCGTGGGTTTAAACGTAGTTTATAAATGTCTGATGTTGTTATTTGCTTTCTATTTTACTGTCGTCTTCTGTTTTAGTTGAATGGTGACAAAGGGTTTTATGATAAGAGGATTAATAAAATTAGTTATTTCAAAATTAATATTAGTAGCAATTAATAAGTCGGTGTCTTTGGTTTTGTATTTTCGTTTTTGCCACCGACTTCGTAATTATTGTTATTTATAGCCATTTTGTAGTGTTTTTTTGGAAGTCGTTTCTTTATTTGTTCAAATGCTTTTATTTTTTACGGTTTATTGTTTAACAGCAATAGGAAGTTATTCAATGTAACATCATGAACATAATACTAACTGGAAAATATACGTATTATTGAAGCAAACTCAAAAACTACCCCAGTTTTAATAAAATTAGAACCACTGATGAAGTGTATGTACGCTTCAAACAAAAAATAATTGTCTAGCCGTCTTCGAGTTGTCGGGGCACATAAACAAAAAAAAACGAGCGTGCCTTACATAGTCGCATACGATGATCTGATCTGATCTGAGTAACATCTGACATCTCACCTTATTGGTAATAAGTAACATTAAAGGGCCCGCCCATTTAAGGGCCGCCTCGTCAAGATCTTTTCTGACGGCCTACTCTAGCACCGCGCGCGCTCATTGGTCAAATCAAATAGCGCGAGCTTCCCCGGCTTCTTGTGACACACTTCCTTCCCTTTTCACGAAATCACTACTACAGATTTGAACATTTAGATTTTTAGATTTTGATTGCAGGAAAGCGAGAGCAAAGATGTTATACATCAAAAATAATAATAATGTTTCCGACGAAACGACCAAAAGACGTCCACTGCTGAACAAAGGCCTCCCCCAAGCACCGCCACTTCGACCGATTCTGTGCTTCCCGCATTCAGCAGATTCCTGCGGCCTTCACAAGGTCATCGGCCTATCTTGTGGGAGCCCTTCCAACGCTTCTTCCGGTACGCGGTCACCACTCCAGAACCTTTCAGCCCCATCGGCCATCTGTTCTACGAGCAATGTGCCCTGCCCATTGCCACTTAAGTCTGGAAATTCTTCGAGCTATGTCGGTTACCTTGGTTCTCCTACGGATCTCTTCATTTCTGATTCGATCACGTAGGGAAACTCAAAGCATAGCTCTCTCCATTGCCCTTTGGGTGACTTTTAGCCTTCTGATAAGGCCCACTGTGAGCGACCACGTTTCAGTGCCATAAGTCATCACTTATGAATGAAGAAATGAATATTAGTAGCAATTAATTACTATCTTAATTTTTTTATTAATGAGAGGAAAGAGGAAACTTCAACTGAACATCTTGTTTCAAGGTGCTTTGTGTACAAACCAACGTATTGTACATACTGACGATATGTTTACATGCTACGCATATTAACGCAGGAATAATTTATACATCTAATTACTTAGTGATATTAGTTTACCGTGCCTACGTAGTGGATAATTTTGACGCGCCTCTTCAGACTAATAAACTTATCTTAACCCCACTGCAACTACACAGAGTTCTGTATCAGATTAAGGTAATTAGTTCACCTACCTATGAATTATAACTATATTTTCAAACTAGCTTTCGCCTGCGACTTCACCCGCGTAGAGGTCGGTAGAGGTCGGATAATTATCCTACGGGAACGTACCATCGAGGTAAAAAGTATCTTATATCTTACGTTAATCCAGGTTATAAACTATCTGTGTGCCAAATTTCATCTAAATCCATTCAGTTGTTTTTGCGTGATTGAGTAACAAACATCCAAACATACAAACTTTCACATTTATAATATTCAGGTGTCTTGTGTCTTATAGCGTGTCTACCTACTATCAACTCATTTGATAGATCAGATAGTTATGTACAACATTCACGGTAATTTGGTTTGATGAAAATAGTGTCACGAATAACCAAAGGATCCACCGTAAGGTAAATGTATCGCTACTTCGGCGCTGTCATCTCGTTCTCGTTGACGTCCCGTTCATGTTGCGGTGGACAAACAGTGTAAGGCGTTAAACCAGTTGGCTGAAATCAATATAGGTCATTATATTGTCGATATAATTAAGCGAGCCGTCCATCGCCAGCTAAACTAAGTTTAGTTTTTCTCACCGGTTTTTCATATATGTGCGACTGTGCGTGTATGAAAATTGACGAGCTAAACTAAACTATGTAACTTATTTTAGCTGTATACGTATGTATTGTATACAGCTAAACTAAGTTACATAGTTTAGTTTGAATGCGACCGTGTTGCGTTCAACTGTATACAAATACAGACATGTATACAATGTGGAGACTACCATACAACAAAAAATTTAAATACTGGCACTACTAATTAATGCTTAAGAGTATTTTGGGACTATTAAATAAATCTTAGCTTCGAAATAAAAAAAATACTTTTTCACACAAATTAAATGTAATGTATGATCCACCCTAAGCCTATAAATTCCGTTTATCCAACTAGGCCTTGGGTGAATTCTCGGGCATACATTTTAGAATATCCACCTTAGGGTGGATTTTTGGCGTGGATAAACGGAATAGCCCGAGCCGACTATGGATTTTGCCGAGCTATAATGACTAAACTATTGAATATATTCAATTGAATTTTTGTATACAGAATGGGAACGTCATTATGGACACACCGTTTAATTTTTTGTTATATTGTCGTCTCCACCTTGTATGTCTGTATTTGTATACAGTTGAACGCAACACGGTCGCATTCAAAACGCTACATTGTGAGGCTGCCTAGATCGGGGAGCACTCGAGCATGGCAACAAAGCTTGAGCCTTATTCAAAGCTTGCATAGGTAAATACTACCCACGAAAGTTCCAAAGGAGGTTCGTGATATTGAAAATCTATATCCAGATATTTTTATTTATTAAAGAAAATGATTTCAGCATACATTGCAAAGTCTCTCCACGTGTAAGAAGACGAGGTTGAATTTATAAAATAACCACGTTTCATAGAATTAGTTATGCTGCTATGCTTAATGCTTTTGCTGGCCTTCTTTGAGGAGCTGGGGTGGATCGAATAACCTATTTTCCCACCCGTACGCAAAATACGCGCTTTGACGTGGAGTGGCGGATACCAGCCCGTTTTACCTATTATTACCTATTTTTATGCTTAATGCTGAAAACCGGTACTTAGCGCTCAGTTACGGTATAATCAGATTGAAACATAATCCTTCATCCTAACTAATATAAAAAATGAGAAAGTTAGTTTGTTTGTTTGTTACGCTTTTACGCTAAAACGGCTGAACGGATTTAGATGATTTTTTTTCCAATGAGTAGACCATGACCTGGGTTATGACATTAAATACTTTTTATTACTATATTTCCATGAGATCGAGACTTATGCGGGTGAAACCACAGGGTACAGCTAGTACTAATATGAATGCGAAAGTGAGTTTGTTTGTAACGCTTTCACGCTAAAACGGCTGAACAGATTTAGATGAAATTTGACATATGAGTAGAACATGACCTGGGTTATAACAGAAGATACTTTTTATCCTGATATTCCCATGTAATCTAGACTTATGCGGGTGAACCGCGGGGCGCTGCTAGTCAACTATGTATAATCGTCATTGGGGACTAGCAAAGTGAATTCTAATGTCAATTGCGAAGTCTATCCATATGTCGCATGAGCTCGAAATTTTAATATTGAGTAACTATGTAATATCTAAGTACAGTCAGGGAAATTAATTGTAAAGCAAATTGACACACTATGTCAATTTGCCGTGTCATAGCCATTTCATAAAACTGTCAACGAATGACATCTGTGATTTGAATATACGGACAATTTAAATTAGTATAGTGCGCGCGGAACTAGTTGGCCGCGCCTTAGGTAATAGATTATTATAGAAATAGATTGAGCGCCTTATCTTACTTAATCTATTCCGGAGCCGTACTTCGCGACGGCAACACGCGTTGAAAGTTCCGGCTAATTTAGACAAAACGCACATGAGATTGCAATAGCGAGATTAGTCGCCACCTAAGGCGTGGTCAACTAGCGCGCGCACTATAGTCAATTTTCTTAACAAAAATTAATGTCCTTGACACTTTACAGTTTAGTGTTTGAATATGCAGTCAGAAAATAAACTTCTTCGCTCTACACATTAGACATAATTGCGTGCGTAATAACTTGATAGACAGTAAACTGTGAACTACGTATTCCTTATGGGACAATAATGTGACGCAACACGTCTGTTATGTCTTGCGAAGTCTGGCAACTTCGCGCGACATCGTCCTACGTGACGTCGGTCGCCACTTAAAAGCCGTGGAACAGGGGGCCTACCATCACCTCTTATAGCAGTATTATTTTAATCTTCCTTGAGTGGGGGAAAGAGATGGAGCTACGTCCTGTAAAGCTTCATCTCATTCCCACGCTGAAGTAATATATCACTCTATGAGCTAGTGGTAGTCACCTATTGAGTACCAGCTTCTGTCCGCGACTTCGACCGTGTGAAATTTCTTGTTTTAACATAAAATATATCCTATGACACTCGGAAATACTGCTACCTATTAGTGGAAGAATTTTCGGAATCGGATTAGCTGTTCCGAAGTTTACGACCTACATACAAACTCACAAATTTTACCTCTTTATATTAGTGTAAGCTAAGTAATAACAGCTGCAGGGGCGATCGTTCAAGTTAAGCTACGCTTGCCGCGGTTGGTCCGTGGATAGGTGACCATTTTTACATACCAAGACCGTTCCGTGCCTCGGAAAGCACATTAAGCCGGTGGTCCCGGCTGTCATTCGTGGATCTTTGACAGTCGTTACGGGTCATCAGGGGGCCTACCATAACCACTAAAAGCAGTATTATTTTAATCTTACTTCAGTGGGGGAAAGAGATGGTGCTATACGTCCTGTAGAGCTTCATCTCTTTCCCACACTAAAGTAATATTAAAATAATACTGCTTTTAGAGGTGGTGGTAGGCCCCCTAAAGCCCGAAAGTCTGACAGCCAGTCTTACCAAGGGGTATCGTATTACCAGTTACTGGGTTGTGGAGGACAGATAGGCAGTCGCTCCATGTAAAATACTGGTATTCAGCTGCATCCGGTTAGACTGGAAGCCAAACGCAACATAGTTGGGAAAAGGCTAGGCAGATGATGAATTGATGATATTAGTATTAAGAGGCATGGCATTTACACACTAAGGAACCACAAATCACTTAATGTGTTTAGCGCTAAACAAAAAAACATTTTTCTCTTTCTGCCAATCATTTGAAGATGACTGATGCTCGTTTTCACCGACAACTAATTGACACTTAAATGAATCCCTAAATAAAAGTGCACTGTTGGATTTTCAACTCTTAGCGCTCAGCCTAGCGTTGAAAATCCAACAGTGCACTTTCCAACGGGCATGAGACGGTCATGTTTACTGTGAAACGCATTTAGTGATTTGTATTGCAAATGGGCCTAAATCATTGGTAAAAAGAGTTGCATGTATACTGCCTTGGTACTCATCTGTTGCGCTTATTGTACCCATGTAGCATAAGGTAACAAACCATTATTATCTACATAGGCGTATAGAACTTCGAAATCTCTAACGAGTCTGGTTGAAAATAACTTTATACCTACTTTTAAAGTAGTTATAGGTCTTGTGGCTTCGTTCTCGGGCTGCAATTTAACGACATTTTTACTACCAGCTTGAGTTACAGTGAAATGTACTCACAAACGTAATTGGAAAATATTTCCTGCCCTATTGAGTCAGCTTTCTTTAGAATTTATGTGTTTTATGAATAATAATGGTTCTGTGAATGAAATTGAAAGATTTATTATGAAAATTTAAACTTCTAAGTATAGCTTTTCCCGAAATGTTGTGCCTACTGTCATAGAGAAACTTGCTGTATTTATTAAACAGGTTAAAAGAACTGCTAAAATGCCATAAAATAAAGGAAAAATAGATAGATAGTTAGAAAATACTCCATTGTATGTACATCATAAAAATTATTATTATTGGTTATTACAGTTATTATTGGAGACATTTTACATAGCGATCTTTTATAGACAACCTTTGGATGGAGGAGAGAAAATACTGCAGGTTTAGTTACTTTTAAAATCTTTAAAAGAGGATGATGATTTTTATCTTTACTTTTCTAGTGGTACACAATTTTCATCACCAGTAATTTACAATGTATAAATAGTGGGGGTGGTGTTGCAACTTGACATAACTGCAGCCTTCCCGGGCGGCGGTACAATTAACCCACTTAAGTGGTTGTTTGAGGTTGCCGCCGACCTCTGTTGTTATACCGACCGTGCACTGTAATTACGGATAAGGGTTACATTTACCAGCTGTATCGACAAACTTGCAGTTTTAATTTCTTTGGTCACGTATTTAGAAGTGACTAGCTTCTGTCCGCAACTTCATCCGCGTGAAATTTCATAAAATATTTCCTGTGACATTCGGCTATACTGTAGCTTTCCATTCATCCAGTTAAAGAATTTTTGTAATCGGATTAGTAGTTCCTATAGTTATAGTATAGGATTAGTAGAACCCTCGACATACAAACACTCTTTATAATAATTAGTAAAGATGTGGTATAAAATAAGCAACATTGCCTTAGCACAAATATTTTATGTACCTAATAATATCATAAATACGGTATTAGCGTTGCTGAATTTTGGGGCAAACAAATATAAATAATATATACAGGGTGAATTTTTGAGATGGGGCAGCCTTAACCGTTGTAGCTACAGGAAAACGGTCTTAGGAGACGGTCCTTAACTTTTTGAAACATTTTGATCTGCATTCACAGATTTTCAGTCTCATTGCCTACGAAATGTATGGGAAAAGTTTTTTGTGATTTCTGACTTTTCTAGTACTTAAACCGCAGTTGGTCCGCTAGAAGTTTCTGATATGAAATAGGATCGATTGGCATCAAAAAAAGTTTTTGTGAAAACTGCCCATTTTCTCGCTGACTGTAATTTTTTTTCAAAATCTGTGAATGCAGATCAAAATGTTCTTACTGCCCCATCTCAAAAATCCATCCTGTATTTTATACATATGTTATTTTGCCATCCACGCTAAGAAGAAGAATATGAAATGGTGACCACCATAAATAAACTATTCTGTTTCCCAAATATTCCATGGACTAGATGTCCTATTTGCCTAGTCGTGTGCTAAAAGCGACCGGATGACAGTTACAGTACCAGTGGCGAAGGGTGCCGTAATAGAAAAGGTAAGCCGGAGCAAAAAAAAAAAAAAAGGCAAAAAAAAAAAAAAAAGGATGGCTTCCCAGGGGCTGCAGCCGTGCGTGAAATCCAGTTACTTACAATTTGTGGCTAGCTTTCTGGCTCTTCAGTCTTGTACAGGCAGATGTTACTATTTAGGTACTATATGATAAGATGATACTATTTACGGGTCCAAAAAACGTTTTCATTTCCTGAATATTTTCAAGGGAACGGCTCAGTACTAAATTTAATATATGAGCGTAACATGGGACAAACATTGCCATAGGGCATGCATCACGAATTTTCGCTTGGACTCCACCGTGGCTCGCCAAACATAACTGCCGCGCCGTCGTAAGATTGACCAACTAACTTATTTCTACAACGATACTGGTCAAGTATTTCTAACAACTGTTTGGATAAAACTTCAGCAGTTCGACTTTCGCTAACATCGTAAAAACCCAGGAATCGTTCTTCAATTCCAGTTTCTGATAAATATCGAAAAATTACAGTTAATTGCTCCCTATGACTGACATCTGGAGTTTCGTCAATCATTACAGACAGAAATTGAGCTTTATCTATCTCTAATCTAATGTGGTCTCGTAAAACGGATGCAATACAATGTATTAAATCATTTTGAATATCACTAGAGAGACCAGAAAACACGGGGAAACACAAACTGAAGATCATAGTTCTAAATGCGAGTTCATTACGGATCATATTTCCTCAGATATAACAAAGTTTTGATATAGTTACCGCGGTTATTGGAATTCAGACCTTCATCGTGGCCGCGAAAAGCTACTTCTTGTGTATCTAACAAAATAATGGTGTCAATAAACCGTTTCATTAAATTCCTATTTCGATTTACTTTTCTAATAGGAGCTTCATGCGAATTAGCGAAAAATAATCAAGTTGTTCTGTGATTCGTTTAACGACATCTGTCGGCCAGTAGAAATACTATTTTGAGATTTGTGAGAACTTTCATTTCATGAAGCTAGTTTGACGTTTCAACACAAGATGACAGCACATCTGATTTTACTCTAAGAGTGAAATCAAATGTAATTATAATACAAAAAGTATTTTTAATTAAGGAATTTGTTTCATAATGTAGGTATTAATAAAGAATTCAGTATTAATTATGTGTTTCTTATTTTCAAACCTTGAAAAGCATGTTTCATCACAAAGTAAATAATTCGTCAAGCAACAATCAAAACTATTTGCCGCCATCCTAATCCTACTGATTGTACTAATCATTTTTCAAATCTACTCTAATGATGTAATTTCAACTTATTAAACTTTCTACTTACCCCAAATACCTAATTACAACGTAGTTCAATCAACGTACGTTTCTTTCACTAAACTCATAACACAAACACTATCTTAATCACTTTTCTATACCTGAAAACAAATATTACTCGTACTAGTAATGATAAACTAATGAATACAATGAATACAAAATGCAAATTAACTACTGTAAACAAATTATATGGTTCTAATGCGATTACGACAAAAACCAACACATTGTCAATCGAATGATGAAATAATGTTTTGATGTCCGAACATCGAGCCGAACGCATTACGATACTCAACGACAACAACCGAATATCAAATGCGAGAACGAGTGAGTAATAGCAATACATAGTTCTTTCTCGTTCACACGAGCGCGTTTTCGCCTACTGTCCCTATAGTAACTCGTTGCAAACCGGCTTACTCGGCTGCTAAGAAAGGGCGGTGTCACGTGACCGAGTGACGTCAAGACGGACTATATTTTCTATAGAAATTGAATTCACGATAACCTTTACGCGCCTACGAGTTATTTTAGAGCGAAATGTTTTGTTGTTGGGATATAAAGACAAAAAATTTTATGTAGGCGTTTTGTAATGTTTTAATTGTATTCAAATACTTATAGTGTGATTATTCAATGACGATAGAGTAGTTGTGTTCCGAATTACCGAAGGGAAGCCGATAGGAATCGGCTTGTTAGAGTCTACGCCCCTGTACAGTACATCTCCGGGCGGCGCGATGAGCAGAACGTTCGTTTCCTTTTGCTAATTTGTTAGTATCCTATTAAAACCGAAACTAATTGGTTTTTCCCGTTTTAAGATAGGTTCCAACTGATAAGAAGACACTTATAATAAGGTATTCCCTTGTTTTATAACAGTCATAAGGATATTCTTGATAAAGGTACGTAATAAGAGCTATAATTCTTTAGCTTTTTATATTTTGTTGACAGCGATCCAATGAAAATTGTATATAAAACTGGAAGGAAAACATTTTCTTAAATACCTCACTTTATCCCAAAACAATGACCCCAAACGAAATAAATAACTTGGCTCTCTAATACATATTATACCTACCTCTTTATATGTACGTTAAGATTAATGTTAGGCCACAAGATTCGAAGTCATTACTTATTTAAGCGCCAAAGGTTTTCTTGCCAGGGTTTTGCCCTCGTCTTGATAGTAGATTGAAGTTCCAGTAAATTAGGCGGTCACGTGAATAGATTAGAAATAAGTTACGTTCAAAGGTCTAGAATTACGATATTGTAAGTTAAGTTCGATATCGATCAGGCTCTGTCATAGAGGTTGTTTTATTAGTTACGGACTAAGGTATTAGAAAGAAAGAAAGAAAGAAAGAAAAATAGGTTTAATTGTCACAGAACCACGTGCATACTAAAAGACAAGAGTAAACAAAATAGAGAACAGAAATAGTCGGCAGCTGCACGTCAGCGTACAGCATCGCCATCGTCGTGCGATGTCGTCGTATTAAATAAAGTTTTTTTTTAATATAACTGATTTCGTTGAAAGTAATGATGTTATCGTTCGCCGTCTATCTACCATTGATTTCGATATTAATTGGTATTGATACCGTGTTTTTTGTACATAAGAATAGAATACTCTATATATTCTCATCTCTCTGTATAATTCGATCCTGAAAATTGAATAAGCATTAAAGCTACTTGTTTAGCATAATCAGCCTATAATGTTCCCACTGCTGGGACACAAGCCTCCTCTTTCTGTGGGAGGAAGTGGGCCGTAATCCGACACGCAGGCCCAGTGCGGGTTGGTGGATGTCCAATGTCTTAGAAATTTTGGTTCTAATATGCCAGTTTCCGCACGATGTTTTCCTTCACCGTTCTGAGAGCAGTGGTGATGAAATAATTTACAGAAAAACCACTTCACTTCACTTTTTTTTGTGCCTGTTTTGTTTCGAACCAGCATTAGTCGCGGCCATTACCAATGAGCCACTACTGCTTACAGCTATTTGTTTACTGAGATATTATACAATCACAATCCAGTATTCGATTTCGATGAAGCAGTGTTACAGTTTCTGTCTTCGTAAAAGAGTAGTAAGTAAGGATATTCTATTAAGCATATTCTATTTCGTATTGTTCACAGTCTCTCTTTCTTAGAGCTTCAAAGCAGAACCTTCAAACATAGCATTGTATTTCAAAATCACAGACGGACAAAACGTTTTTGCATACAGTGAGCGTTTGCTTCGTGCCCCGGGATCACGTTCACCTGAATATTTAATATATTATGTGAACTCGAAACTCTCAAAGCTTTGTATGTACATAATATGAGACAATGGATGATATAAGATGACGAGATAAACGCGAGTTCAGTACTTTATGTATTATTTGATACTTGTTGTATGTATGTATGTATGTATGTAAGTACTTAAGTGTCAGACGTGATAAGGCCCTAAAATCCTGAAAATAGACTCCTACACGACGCGGCTTCACAATAAATTGCAATTTATTTTACAATAAAGATCTGTAATCGAATTTGTTTCGTTACCTCAGAGATTAAATTAAATATTTCAAGAACAAAATGTCTTTTTCCTCGCGGTCTCTTTTTTAATTTCATCGAGCATATTTTTTCTGGCTTCCAGCTTAATTTTCCGGTTTGAGTAATTACGTGATATTTATTTTTTAATACGATGGAAATTTAATTACACTAAGAAAATGTGTAGAATTTTTGAAATTACGATTATGTTGAATGAAAACAATCAAATAAATACCACCGGCAGAACAAAGTGTGTGTTATAAATTTTTCCAAGCACAACAGATAATATTATTTTAAATTATGATTCTGTTTACTTTACTAAATTAAAAAAAACTAGATGGGCGGAACATTAAATTCTGTCACGAGTCTAACAGAGTAAATTTTCATTTACTTTTTTGTAGCATCGTTGGTTACGAGGAAAGGTAGTAAAGACAATACAATGAAATGTCGGTACTTAGGTCGTTAAAACCTCTATTAGCTCGAAACGTAGCACCTTCGTAGCACCCTCGTAACACCTTCGTAGCGGGTGTCTACGAGCGCCTACGAATGTCTACGGGCGTTGTTATGTTTAATTTAGTTATGTTATCTTCTACTAGTGATGTACAATTGGATAAATATTAATAAGTATTGTGTTATTTCTTTATGTTACTGATGCTGTATGCGATAGATAGGATGGGTATAATTTTTATTTTATTCTATTATATGGGAACAACAAACAGCTACATTATGCAATATTAATAATTATAATTAATAAATAAAATATAAAAGTCACTAGGAGCTGTTCATGCGTGACAGCTGTTATACAAATATTATAAAAGCAGAGATAAAAAAAAATGGTTTTTTCAATAAAAAAACAACAACAAGTAATACTAATTAGTTTGTTTTTTATATTTAAAAATGTAATCAATATGTATATAAAATGAATAAACGAATTAGTTTGAGAGTAAAAGTGTCTCATAAAAAGGCTACAAAACCTTTTGTTCGGTACATATATATAATCGTCTGTCTTGCTCATTAAAGTAGTACGGAATAAAGCATCATACCGTAAAGACGTGTGTTTTTTTCTACGAAGTCCTACAATCAATACTGAACCTTAATCACTCCAACATATGGTCCAAACGAGCCGGATTATTAGAAAAATAGATAAGGACGACCCGGCGATCGGAGAACAAAAGGCCACATTCCTGAGCTGGTTTTTTGTGCACCTTTTTCGCAATTCATTAGTGAGTGCTACGTTAATAACTAGTAAACAAGACTGATTAAAGGATTTACTTTAAAAACGTGAATTGTGAGTGCTATAAAACTATCATACCAAGAACATCTTAATAGCTATACATAACAATGAGTGTTACGTTAACTAGTGAACAGCAAAAGTTAGTTAACTCGTTAGAAGATATTTATTTACTGTTACAAAAGACACAAAGTAATTTAAAGAAATGTCCGAAGCAAAGATTATCAAGAGGTTATGTGGAAACTAAGTTACAAACCATCGAAGGATATTGGCGAACGTTTAATACGACACATCAAGACTTAGTGAAATGTACACCTAAGTGTAAACGAACTGAGGTGCCATATTTTCAGAACGAAGATTACTTTGTGGTTGAAGATTTATATTCTTGTTTATTAGGCGACTTGAAGGATATGTTGTCGATGCTTTCGAAATCTACAGACAGCCAGAGACAATCATATTATGATGCCTCGTCGCCACCACGGGTTAACTTGCCACGCATCGAGTTACCTACTTTCAATGGAAGCTATGATGACTGGCCTATGTTTAGAGATATGTTCACGTCGCTGGTACACAACAACACGTCTTTATGTAACGTCGAAAGGTTACATTACCTGAAGTTGAGCCTGGTTGGTGAACCTAAAGAATTATTGAAACATGTTAATATCACGGATAATAATTATGAACAGGCATGGAATACACTTGCACAACGGTATGGAAACAAACGTTTAATAGTTCATTCTCTACTCCACAAGTTATTTACTCAGAAGAAAATTACCACTCCATCGGCTATCCAAATCAAGAATTTATTAGATACAACTTCTCAGTGCTTAAATAACTTGAAGAATCAAGAAATACCTGTCGAGTCCTGGGATCAGATGATTATATACACACTGGTACAAAAGTTAGATGTTGATACACACACGGCCTGGGAAGAAGATTCTTACAAGGGAAAGGCTGACAAACTACCATGTTGGGAAGAATTAAAGGCTTTCCTGGAAACAAAGTATCGGACACTGGAGATGGTGAACCCTACAGCTAAAAAGGAGCAGACGAATGTTAAGGCGAAGTCATTCCATTCCACATCACCGGAAGATAAGACAGAAACATCACCAACCAAGTCATGCAGTATGTGTAACGCGGAGCACCCCTTGTGTCACTGCAAAGAATTTTGTAAGCTACAACCGAATGAACGCAATGAGTTTGTTAAGAAAAACAAGTTATGCTTCAATTGTCTGACGTCAGGACATTCTGTCAAGAGATGTCGCAATCGAATGTCCTGCCGAAGATGCAACCGCCGCCATCATACATTGTTACATCAACCCAGCAGCGGTCAGTCAGACAATATGAAAACGAATCAAGGTCAAGTAGAGGACGAACAAAAAAAAGCGGAACACAGTGACAATCCTGAGTTGACATTATCTACGCACTTTGTGTCGGAAAAATCAACAGCGTTGCTTGCCACAGCATTAGTGCAAGTCAGAGATGAAGATGGACATAGTACAATATTGCGAGCGTTGGTAGACCAGGGCTCGCAAGCAAACTTTATTAGTGAGCGAGCAGCGCAACTGTTAAAGGTCAAGAGATCGCGAATAAAGGGAACAATCACTGGTGTTGGAGCAACACAGACTACAGTAAGTCACGTGATACAAGTCGGGCTTCATTCGAGATAGGATAATGACGTCAAGCTTACTATTAATGCCTATGTAATGCCAACGCGATTAACATCACACTTGCCATCTGAAACAATTACTGGTACAATGCACACTTGGCCGCATTTAAAAGGACTCACCCTGGCAGACCCGAGCTTCCATTCACCAGGGCGAGTAGACATGCTGTTAGGCGTAGAAGTTTGTGCTCAGATTTTAAAGGCTGAGATAATCAAAGGTCCACCTGGCTCCCCATGTGCACAAAATACAAGCTTGGGTTGGATCTTATTTGGAAAGATACAAGCACAAACTTCAGAACAACCAATACTAGTAATGCATCATAAGCTGGATCTAGATGAAATTTTGAAATCTATGTGGGAGGTTGAAACAGATGCAAAAGGAAAACTTACCAAAGAAGAAGAAGACTGCGAGAGAATTTATAAAGATACATACATTCGAAATAGTGAAGGGCGTTACGTAGTCAAGCTGCCATTTAAAATTGAAAACCCACAATCACCGCATGGTAATACGAAAGAAGCGGCTATAAATAGATTATTTCACTTGGAAAGACGTTTTATGAAGAATGAAAATCTAAGAAAGGAGTATACTAAAGCAATTAATGAATACAACCAAATGAAGCACATGGAGGAAGTTCCAAGAAATGAAAGTAATAAGCCAGCTGTATATCTACCCCACCATGCAGTGGTAAAGGAAGAAAGTGAGACTACAAAGGTCAGGCCAGTGTTTGACGCCTCTCACAGGGGCTCAAATAACATAGCACTCAACGATGAGTTACTGGTTGGACCGCAACTGCAGGAAGATATGAGGTCACTCGTTATGAGATGGCGCCTGAAAAGGATAGCATTTGTAGCCGACATTCAGAAAATGTATCGACAAATACTCGTGTCGAAAGAGGACGCAGATTATCAAAGAATTGTCTGGCGTAATAGCCCTAATGAACCTGTGAAGGAATACCGGCTTCTGCGAGTCACCTTTGGCACGGCATGTGCACCATACCCAGCCGTCAAAACTCTGCACCAGGTAGCGAACGATGAAGGCGAGAATCATCCTCGAGCAGCAGACACTATTAGGCAAGACTTTTACATGGATGATTTAATGTCAGGTCAAGATACGGTACCCGAGGCAGTTGGTGTAGCTAAGGACGTAAAGGCAATTCTTGAGAGAGGTGGTTTCATCCTACAAAAATGGGCGTCGAACAATTCAGATTTCCTAAGAGAATTTCATCCAGCTGAGCTCAGCTCGCATGTTAACATTGATATCAAGTTAGACGGCTTGATAAAAACACTGGGCTTATCCTGGAATATGGGAGAAGATGTACTTAAATACAACCTCAAGCTACCACCCTTATCAGAAACAGTCACAAAGAGGAAAATATTGGCCGAGATTCAACGACTCTTTGATCCTCTGGGATGGTTAGCTCCAGCACTGGTACCTGCAAAAATCATGATCCAGAAATTATGGCTTCAACGGGTCCATTGGGATGAAGAACTCTCACCTGAAACAAAAAACGAATGGTTAAATATTAGACACAGTTTTGAAGATATCAAATTCATGAAAGTAAAGAGATGGCTGTTTACGACCCAAGAAACTTTGAAAGATGTTACTATTCACGGTTATTGTGACGCTTCAACTAAGGCGTATGGAGCTGTTGCTTACCTGAGGGTTCGAGGAGTCAACGGAGGCTATCACACAGGAATTATCGCTGCCAAGACAAAGGTCGCTCCTATCAAATCATTATCCCTTCCACGACTGGAATTATGTGGTGCAGTCCTCCTGTCTAAGTTACTAAAGCACATAAGCGAGGCGACGCGCATCCCAAAGAGTCAGATATTTTGTTGGACAGATTCCACGATAGTGTTGTCATGGCTGCAAGGAGATCCAAACAGATGGCACACATTCGTAAGAAATAGAGTAATAACCATACTTGATAATGTTGGAAACAAATGGTACCACATACAGTCACAACAAAATCCAGCTGATGTCGCATCGAGAGGGATGTTGGCTCCTGAATTGAGAAAATACGCACTCTGGTGGCACGGTCCGGAACACCTGAAAGAAGAAAAAGTACACATGGAAACATTAATTAATGAAGAAACAGACCTAGAAAGTAGAAAAACTATTAATACTTACCTCACAAGAGAAACCGAAGAAAATACCTTGTACAGAAAAATGGAATCCTTCAAAGACTTACCGGAATTACTGAAGACTATCACGTATGTTAAAAGATTTCTAAGATTAAGACAAAATCAACCTGTACATTCGCCGATCACTACTGAAGAACTCGAAGACTCGCTGCAGACCTGCATAAAAATCACACAAAATGTTATATTCCAGGATGACATTAGAGACCTATTAGAAAGGAAGGAAGTAAGAAACACAAGCCGTTTGAAGACCCTAAATCCATATCTGGATAATAAAATGATACTCAGGGTGGGCGGAAGATTACAAAACGCTAACTATTTAGAACATGACCGTCTGCATCCTATAGTCTTAGACCACAAAAATCCACTCACCTCCTTACTCGTGGCTGATGCTCACAAACAGACGCTGCACGGAGGAGTGCAACTGATGCTAAATTACCTGAGGTCAAGATACTGGATTCTGAAAGTTAAGGGTTTAGTCAAGACATACCTTCATAAATGTTTTGTTTGTGCCAAGTTGAATGCCCGATCTCGGACCCAGCAAATGGGCGAGTTACCGAAAGTGCGAGTAACCCCTGCACGGCCATTCCTTCATAGTGGCGTTGATTTTGCTGGGCCTTATGATGTCCTTATGTCCAAAGGCAGAGGGGCAAAAACAAACAAATCCTACATCTCCATCTTCATATGCATGTCGACAAGGGCAGTTCATTTAGAGCTGGTGGGAGATCTGACATCGGAAGCCTTTATCGCAGCCTTTCGACGCTTTGTATCACGTCGGGGAAGATGTAGTGATTTATGGAGTGACCAGGGACGAAATTTCGTCGGAGCGAACAAGTTACTCGCTGAGGCGTTCAAAGAAGCAAACTTTGAATTTGGAGATCACATGTCCAATCTACTCGCAGCTGACGGCACGCAGTGGCACTTCATACCTGCATATAGCCCAAATTTTGGAGGCCTTTGGGAGGCCGGTGTGAAATCCATGAAGTTCCACCTCAAACGCATCATGAACACGAATTTGACATACGAAGAGATGACCACCGTATTATGTCAAGTTGAAGCATGTCTTAATTCCCGTCCTATTTGCCCACTTATTGAGTCAGATTTAAACAACTTGGATGTACTTACACCTGGCCACTTCCTCATTGGGGAGTCTCCAATTACTATACCCTCACCAAGTCTGAAAGATATCTCTCAATCAAGCTTATCACGGTGGCAACACTGTCAGCGGGTACTGTCGAACTTTTGGGATCGCTGGCAGTGCGAGTATCTCTCCAGGCTTCAGCAAAGACCAAAGTGGCAAAAAATACAAGAAGAGTTTGACATAGGCCAGATTGTTCTCATCAAAACAGAAGGATTGCCACCTGGCAAGTGGCCTTTAGGACGGATTGTGGACAAACACCCAGGATCGGATGGAATCACTAGGGTTTATAGCGTAAAGATTGGTACGAATACTGTAAGAAGATCAATCTCCAAACTCTGTTTTCTACCAATCGACAATCGTTAATTGCATGTGTAATAATTATGATTTTATGTTAATTTTCTCTCAATTATGTTATTATTTTCCCTCAAATTTGGTTAACTTTATGAAATATTGTAATATTGATATATGCAGTCTTAATATTAGTCGTTTGAAAGACTCCCAATTTGTTTTGTAATCTGAAATTTATGTTGTAGTCTATCTGGAACGTCATATTGTTTATCTGTTAGTTACTTTCTACATTAATTAATATTTGATGAACATAATGTCTGCATGATTTAATTGTTAATTGATTTAATTTGCTTATAAGTTCAAAATTGTAAAAGGAATTTAAATCCCTTTTGGTGGGCGGTATGTTCGGTACATATATATAATCGTCTGTCTTGCTCATTAAAGTAGTACGGAATAAAGCATCATACCGTAAAGACGTGTGTTTTTTTCTACGAAGTCCTACAATCAATACTGAACCTTAATCACTCCAACACCTTTTCAAAGAGCATATTATGTCTATTTGTTCGAATGCTTCATTGAAGAGGGAGGGAAGATCAGTTGTAATTGCCATAATGTTATTTGTTGTAATGTGTAAATAAGAAGTCTGCAGATAACAGCTTAACTTGACAATACGACAACACAATATAGAAAACTGAAAAGTTAATATACAACAGACTTCTGAAAATTATAACAAATCTTCAGTCCGCCATGATAATTTCATTAAAAAGTTAGAGAAAGCTTGACATAAATACGTTTAGGTTAAAATGTAAGCGGTAGGGTAATTCTCGGAAATTATATGAAATGCAAAACTACGTACAACTACGGTTATGATATTTATATAACGTGAAATCTACTCTTTGTTTCCAAGCTACGGTCTGGTTGCTCTTGAAAATTTTATGAACCTCACTGGCATACTTCAACTACAATAGCCTAGACTTCTATTCAAACGGAGTGAAATGTTATTATTTACACCAAAAATACTTTAAATAATAATATGTCCAGTTTGCTTCAGCGAGGTGACGGTCACACTGTCAGTTAGGATTTTCAAAATTCTGACATTCAATAAAGTGCATATTTTCTGATTTTCTCTAACAACGAAAAGCTGTCTCGGCTCACGGAGAATTACGCAGACTTGTAGGAAATTTTGTTGCAATGTTCTAGAAATGTCAGCAAGACGTAAATTGTCTGGATGCACCGATTTCGTTGGGAAATTATTATAGACATTGTTTCACAAGTTTATTGAAAAAGGCTGTATCCAATACCCAATATTGTAACGAAAATCCAGCTAAACGACAAAGACATTTTTACAATTTCTATCAAGTTGTTCTCTGACAAGATGCAATCGTGATATGAAACCGAAAAATGGCTTTTGTAAATACTTTTTCAAGTATTTCAAAACGAAATCCCTTTGTAATATTTCCTTTGAAATATGATTGGGCAGTGTTTCATTTCAAGCGGTTTCCAATAATGAGTGAAAAGCAGCCGTGTGGGGATTAATTTGAAGTATGGACCTTGATTGAATTTCTCTCTCAATTAATTTAATAATAGCCTACTCGACGTGATCAAGTGTCTGCCTTTCAGTTATTATAATGTTGATTTTACAGGTATAATATCCGCCGTTGTGTTAAAGATTATCACTCTTACTACGGATTTACGATGGTTTTGATTTTTTTATGTAATTATGTTTAAAAGTGATACGAATCAATAGGTTATAGTCTTTATCTATAAAACAAAGTCTTGTTAATAACACCATTTATAACTCATTAGCTTCCGCCAGCGGCTTCGCCCGCGTGATAAATTAATAAATTATAGCTTACTATATTATACATATAAATCTTCCTCTTGAATCACTCTATCTATTAAAAAAAGCCGCATCAACATCCGTTGCGTAGTTTTAAAGATCTAAGCATACATAGGGACAGACAGCGGGAAGCGAGTTTGTTTTATAATATGTAGTACTAGCTTTTTCCCGCGGCTTCGCTCGCGTGGATGTCGGAAAACCAAGGAAACGTACTACCGGGATAAAAAGTATTCTTTGTCCAGGTTATAAACTATCTGTCGCCTAAATCCAAATCGCCAAATCCTAGCATAACGTAATGATTGTACTTTTTGTTAGGTTGTTCAGAAATAGTGCACGATGTCTAATGATAGAAATTGATGAATTGATAGAAATTGAGAGAAGAATTGTAGAGGAGCTGGAAACTAATAAAAAATAAGTAATAAAAAAATAAATAAAAAATAAGAAATAAGTAATAACAGCCGCACGGGTCGACCTATCAGGTTAAGCTACGGTTGCCGTGGATGGTCTGTGGATGGGTGACCATCTTGACATATCGAGACTCCTCCATGCCTCGGAAAGCATGTTAAGCCGTTGGTCCCGGCTGCCATTCATGGATCTTTGACAGTTGTTACGGGTCGTCAGAAGCCTGAAAGTCTGACAACCAGTCTTACCAAGGGGTATCGTATTACCCAGTAACTCGGTTGTGGAGGTCAGATAGGCAGTCGCTCCATGTAAAATAATGGTATTCAGCTGCATCCGGTTACACGGGAAGCCGACCCTAACATAATTGGGAAAAGGCTAGGCAGATTGATTGTTTAATAATTGAAATACTATATCGTGAATTCATGAAACCCTAGTACTTTTAGTTTAGGTACTGCTCAGAAATTGTGCACGTGTCATGAACAGAATACCGTCTTGAACTTCGATTGCAGCGTCACCTATCGGGCCCAATTGTGAATAGCAAATTCCAAAAAATAGATGTCGTTGCGTGTATCTTGATATAGGTCAGTGCGATGCAAGTAAAATATTTCAACCCTTTTCATCCTGGTAGGGGTTGTTTCCGAAAAATATTGATACACGTTATTCTTTGTTTTCGGTTTTAAGTATAAATACTGAGTTTCGAGTAAATCAGACCTCGCATACAAAATCTTTCATACAAACTTTGACACCCCTAATCCCCATTTATTACTAAGATACGTATTCGTACGAAGTACTCTCTATCGGCTTTAGCACCCTCAAAAACTACGAAAGCGACACCCATGACGAAAAATGACAAATTTGTCGCAGCCGCCATCTTGGATTTACATTTAGACCTCCCTTTCGGCTTAAGCACATTAGAAATCTATGTAAATGACACCCATGTCTATTTTTTTTTTAAATATTCACATCCGCCATCTTGGATTAACTTTTTGACGTCACTATCGGCTTTAGTACCCTTGAAAACTTCGAAAACGACACCAATGACGAAAAATAAAAAAAATATTCACAGCCGCCATCTTGGATTTACATTTTGACCTCACTATCGGCTTTAGCACTATCCAAAACTACGAAAACGACACCCATGACGAAAAATTTGAAAATATTCACAGCCGCCATCTTGGATTTAGTTTTTGTCGTCACTATCGGCTTTAGCACCCTTGAAAACTACGAAAACGACACCAATGACGAAAAATAAAAAAGAATTCGCAGCCGCCATCTTGGATTTACATTTTGACCACATCATCGGCTTTAGCACCATCGAAAACTACGAAAACGACTCCCATGACGAAAAATAAGAAAACTTTCGCAGCCGCCATCTTGGATTTACATTTTGACCTCACTATCGGCTTTAGCACTATCGAAAACTACGAAAACGACACCCATGACGAAAAATGAGTAAATCGCAGCCGTCATTAAAATATTTTAACCCTTTTCACCCCGTTAGGGGTTGTTTCCGAAAAACCTTGATACGCATTATTCTTTATTTTCGATTTTAAGTATAAATACTGAGTTTCGAGTTATTCGGACCTTGCGTAAAAATTTTTTCATACAAACTTTGACACCCCCCAATCCCCGTTTAGGGGGTAGCTTAGATAAACTAAAAATGACAAACTTTATGATTTACTTAGGTAAGTATTCGTGCAAAGTTTCAAGTCTATTAACTTAAGGAATAAGATTTTGCATACAATCGAAATCCCCCCTTTTCACCCCCTTAAAAGTCGAATTTTCAAAAACCCCTTCTTAGTGCTCCCCTACATTATTAAAGGAAGCTGTGTGGAAAATTTCACGTTCCTAGTCCCAGTAGTTTCGGCTGTGCGTTGATATGTCAGTCAGTGAATCAGTTTCTCCTTTTATATATATAGATAGACTATCACTATGATAGTAAAGAACAGCTGGACCGATTTATATGATCTTTGATTTGTTGGATTAGTCTCCGCCCCGAATAGCAGAAAAAGTATTAAAACATCAGAAAAATTCACGAAAAAAAACATAACTAATTTAATTAGTAGGTATGGGTAGGTAGTTAGGTGCACCGTTGATAAGTACTTAGTACTTACCCGTGCGAAGCTGGGCCGGGTAAAGCTAGTTGGTTATCCATAAATTCTATACAGTTAAGTCACTTTTTGTTTGTCTGTGTGCCACCAAAACATTGTAACATTGAAGCATTGTACACCAAAACATTGTACACCACACAAATACATAACAGAAAAAATATAAATATAATATAATATAGGGAATTAGCATGTACAGTCAGCCTCAAAAAGTTGTATAAATCAACAATAATATCTAAATCTTTGTTAGATAATAATGTACAAAGTCATCATCTGCCTAGCCTTTTCCCAACTATGTTGGGGTCGGCTTCCAGTCTAACCGGAGGCAGCTGAATATCAGTATTTTACATGGAGCGACTGCTTATCTGACCTCCACAAACTAGTTACTAGGTAACACGATACCCCTTGGTAAGACTTTTTGGACTTCTAACTACCCGTAACGACTGTCAAAGATCTACAAATGACAGCCGGAACCAACGGCTTAACGTGCTTTCCGAGGCACGGAGGGGTCTTGGTATGTAAAGATGGTCACCCATACACGGACCAACCGCAGAAAGCGTAGCTTAACCTGATCGATCGAACCGTGCGGCTGTTATTACTTAGCCACAAGCTCCCCACATTGATAAAAATTAAATATTGACAATAATGTGTCAATGTGTAGCCACAAAACATACTACATTGGGTACTTAATTGTAGCTGCACATCGACACAGTATTAAGCAACACAAATTGTAGACAATCAAATAAATTCTTGTCGATGTTTACATCTTTTTGGGATAGACTGTACCTTAACAAATATAAGCATGAACATTAAACCAGTGAATTAAAATAATGAAGAAAGTTTTGAATGATGTATTACGTTGTCGACAGCGACGTGTGGTAGGAGCACCACGTCATGTAAATTAAGATTAATTGGCAACACTTTACGAATAAAATGTTTTAAGCAGTAATTATCTTAACACTTCTCGTTTTGAGGAATTCATTTGGAGGAAATGGCTTGTTTTATTGAATGTTAATATTTTATGTTGTTGTTGCTAGGCATTTACATAACGTACCAACCTTCCTGTTTCCCCTAAACGGTTAGGTAGAAATGTACCTATGGTAGGTACATTAATATTTCACCAGTTATTGGGGCGAGCCTATTACCATCAACTAGGTTCAAATCCAGGCTCCGGGCTGCTACTGAGAAATTCCTGACAGACGAAGTCTGGAGGGGGCACTTAAATAAACCCTGAAATTCTTTACCCGACCTGACCTGAGAATCGAACGCAGAATCTCACGCTCAGCAGTCGCGCATGCGACCACGATAAGTTTAACAAGTAAAGGGACGCGAGAATATACATTGACTACATTAATTAAGGATGATGTCTTAAGTAATGTTTTTGACAATAAGTATTTACAATAGAAGGCAGTGAGTGTCAATATCTCTTGAAACTGCACTTATGCAACAACTAGCTTTCGCCTGCGGCTTCGGATATTATCCCACGGGAATGTACTACCGGAATAAGGTTATAAACTATCTGTGCCCCAAAATTTCACCCAAATCCGTTCAGCCGTTTTTGCGTGATTGAGTAACAAACATACAAACACAAAAACTTTCACATTTATAATATTATAAGTAGGATAATCACAAAGGCGTATAGGTAATTCTAAGAAAGCCTTGAATTAATCATAAATCTTATTATTATAGTAATTACGTCATACTAAACTATCGGTGTCGATTCTGTACCCGAAATCCCAATAACATTGGTTATCGAGTGCTGTCCCAACATTTATCTTGGTCACAACTAATTTGGCAGTGTTTGCCAAACAATATTCTGGGCAAACCGATTAGAGACCGCACTGAGTAACCGATTACAGCTGAATAGACGTAGAGAGGGCCCTCTGATAGTTAGGAGCGAGATAACTGACTACCAACGTAATTTATACCTTCGACAAATTGAGGCGTTGGTATAAATGTAATAATTATTATGGTAGCTGTGCTATGTTATAGTAGGTGTGCTATTTATGTATGCTTGAAATAAATGTTGAATAATATTGCTTATCTATGCAAATTATTAATTAATTTTTAAAAGATTTTCAACCATTATTACATCATGGAAGTTTTATAATTACGGAAAGGTGTTGTTTTAACAGTTTTAAATCTAACCTTCCATAATATATTTTTAAGAAATAAGTATGCTGTAAGTTAGGGAAAGGAACAAACGAAAGAACTTTTACTTATAAGAAAAATCGCTGAAAAACTTAGTCTTTCAAAGTATTAACGCCACTTCTTTTAAATCACGTTCGTTTCGTGAATTTTCAACTATGAACCACTTTTAAAGTTCCCCAATCCTGGCAGTTCAAGTCGATGTTCAATCTACTTGAGAACTTTGTTTGACACGAAAACCGTTTCAGTATAGAATTCATAGAAACATCGGTGCCTAACCTCTGGGAAAAAACATATCGTCGATGGAGAGCTAAGGTTTTTGAAATCAATTTTTTGAACCGTGCAAGTGAATACGTTGAAAATCGACAGGCGAAATTCAGCGTTTTTCACCAGTAAACCGTATCGCTCCAACATTCTGGTTTGTTTGTGCGGACTGGCGGGCAGTTGTGCATTTTTTTTGGAATACAAATACTCAGTTTTTCCGTACAAATACTAACCCTTTGTATGTGCCTACCCATATGTCAGCGAGAGCGTAGTACAAAAAGCATTTGTAGTTTGAATGTGATCGAAAATGTGGTAATAATTTCATGCTAAAAGAAAAATAAATACAATGAAAGCGAATTGTCGGAGATTTGCGGATAACTGATTGTTTGCTACATAATACCTAAGTACATTGTGAAGCGAGCTTTGAACTGAGCTAATGTTGACGTTATAAGATATTTATTACATGTTTATGGACAAAGTAACGAAAAACATCCATAAAAAGCAGTTTATTGAGCCATTCATTCAAAGTTCGGAGGAAGTAGGCTGTAGCAAATAGAACCTCAAACATTATTATTAGAAGATCACATTTTTATTTCATATTTGAACGGTCTCGCGTAAACAAAGGGGTCAAAATAATTACGAAGGTTCCTTCACAAATGATCGAAATACAAATAATTTCCCGTAAAATATGACTGTTTATGAAGACTAATTTAAGTTTTTATTTGGGTCAGACTGGCTCCGGGCAGACGCGGCTCACAAAAGATGTAACAAAATTATGAAAACCCCGCATCTCCTTCGATGGCTGCCGCACAAGAATGTAAACAAGTTGTTTTTAAACTTACAAGGTCTCTACATTAACTTGGATTTATACTCAGTCTTTTCCGTGTACAAATATCGGACGATTATTCATTTGAGAATCTGAGACCATCTAAAGATAGGTAGTACGTATTTACACTAGTGTGTTTTTACGTTTTATAAGTGCGGATAAAATTATAATATTTCACATATTTGCACTTTTCAGGCTTGTATATGTCACACTGCAAGGTTAAGGCTGCGAGGTTAAAAGGCGGTCTCCTCGGCTTATAACCTCGCAGCTTTAACCTTGCAGTAATATTTTGCTTCACTTCAAGCCAATGCTGTCCATAAACTCAGAGTGGGAAACATAAATTATACGTGTTGGTTTCAACTGAACCTTTTTTTAATTCGAAGATGCTATACAGACAACTCGTCATTATGAACAACTTTTACTATAGGATCAACTTTTACTATAGGAGATCGTCAAAATGTAAGGAAAAGCAGATTTTTTTTTTTGGGATTTTAGAGTTGGTTCCATAGTGAAAGTTGTTCATAATGACGAGTACAATGACCCCTTAAGAGATTGCCAACGAATTAAATTTCATCCTGTATACTTGTAAAGTCTGATTCTGTTAGTTCGTAGGTAAGCAGTAATTTGTTACAGCGCCCCAAGAGAGATTAATATTTACTTGAGAAGTCTGGATTCCAGAACCAATTACTCCGCTTTAATGAATTTTCAAACAGAATTTCAGCTGAATTTAAGCTGAATCGGTCAGTCTTAATTATTTGACAAACAAATCCTTTCGTAACGAGCCAGAGCGTCTTCAGATCGTTTCATGAAAACGGCATTATGTTGTTCAACACGATAAAGAACCCATTAAAATTCGTTTCAAGGAATTATGCAAATGAGATTGTAAGCGCTCGCTAACAAGATAGGACGCTCGCAAAGATTGTTGCTAAACTCAATTCAGTTCGCCTGTTGCTCTCCTTTGTGGGTACCTGCGCCTGGCAAATTACCCGGGGACGCTGAACAAACGAACAACTTAAAAATAATAATCTAACTTGGAACGGATGTAGGAACACCATGCGACTGGGAACACTGAGGACTTCTAACTCTCGTGAAATGAAACGCAATTATTTGAATTTTGATTTATTTTTTCAACCTAACATTGTCGTAACTTTCTTAACTCGACAGATCACCAGCTAAGATAACAGGTGTACTCAACTATGAACATTGTTCATACCACTTAAATTATTATACGATCAGTACCGAAAAACAATTATTCATCATTATCACGAAATTTACTTTTATCACGAAAATACTATTCTTAATTTTACTAAATTCCTTTTAATCAATTCTTTTACATAAACTTGAAAATATAAATTATATTAAACATGAAATCACTCGATGTCTATTTTTTACAAGAATACTATTGTAGCTAATAATTAAAACGTCGATCGATTCCATTTCAAGTCTCGGTAAAGATTGAGTAAAGATGGAAGACATTACGTAATTAAAAGATAGCGTCTTGTGGAAGGAGAAGCGATAAAGTAATTAAATATAATGTTAATTAGGACAATTATTTTGACATTTTAAATGGAATAAATGGCACAACAAAATCATTAGGCTAAAATGCTAAACACTAGGTTTGTTGTACTGCTTCATCGGTACAAAATAGAATAGTTTTTAGTTTTCGGAATGACACAAAGTTAACTTAATTTTCTCGGGGAACTGTCTTACATTTACAAAACTTTTCACATGACATATAACGAAAACTTAATAAAGACTCAACAAGAATCATAATTTAATGTATCTACACTCCAACTCCTACAGTATACATTTAATCTCAGAGACTACCCACAATCAACTTCACAAGCTAATACATTAGAAATAGGAAAGGCACAGTCGAAGTATAAAATTTATTGCTGACTTCCCTTACTAGGTACGATCATTTACAGTAAGTTACTAGAAAACCACATAGACATGTCTCAAAATAACCAACAGTTTGTGCTTTAAATTAAACTTACTTTGAAGTTTTAGGTACTTTCATTTACTTTGTCTTGCTCTGTGGCCTTTTCTAAAGTAGACAGTAAGTAATTTAACAAGCGGAAAAGTTTTGAAAGACAAGCAACTAGGTATCAACTGCTCAATTAAAATACTCTTACAAAATGTTCACTTAATTTTAAAGGTCTTGTAGATTTGGCACGGCTAGTGATAGATCGCACTAAACATTCAAAATGATACAATCTAAGTTCGAACTATCGTAGAGCATAACTTATGTTAACAGATCAGTTTTGCGATGTCGTTACTCACAATCTACTTCATTCTACCTAAACTCGACTCTACCTTTATGTGCGTATTGCCAGTTACACGCTAAGTTACGTACATGACTCTGTAAGAAAATAGGATTCATTTATATTCAGAAAATATTATTTTTTTCATCTTTAGAGAGAAAATACTCAATTCACGAACGTTTGGTTCCGTTTTAGATATTAGATTGACAAAGATCTAGCTAGTAACAATACTCTACGAGGCTACACAGTCGTTGGCTAACAGATACTTTACAAGTAATCACGACTAAGTACCCACATCGAAATTATAATAATTATAGGCTTTTTTCGAATCGTTGGATTACACAAATCGTATAACTCTAAAAATTCAATGATTTGAAACCCGTTCTTAAATAAAGTCTAACATTTAATTGCACACACAACTTTAAACGAGTCAGTGGCTGTACGATAAACTGAAACTATTCATGTCTACAAACCAATACTTCGTTGAGGTTTACTTTGGAAAATCTTACAGTATATAATAATAATAACGAATTAACCTTTAACAGCAAGCACCGTACTAATAATTAAATTACAAAGTAAACTTTAGCTCTCGTAGAAAACATCCCACCACAACAAATTGACTAGTTCTAACTCCTATCTACATATTTTATACACCTTAAACTAAATTTATTAAAGTCTCTTTATGAAGTATTTGAACCGGCCGCAAATGGTGAAGTGAGGGTTAGGTCGGATGTGGGAAAGAAAATCTAGGAGAAGTTCGCTTCTGAACGGGCAATATCCTTCTTTCGTTAATATCGACAACGCAACACAACACTGAAACGCACCGAAGTCAAGATTAGTTTATAAAATCGTCACTTTAATCACTGTTCGTGCAACCGAGTTCAAGCATTCACTGTCCCTTGAGCATACAGACTAACAGACGATAGGTCGAGGAGAGATAGAGGAGAGGGCACCCGGACGTCGCTTTGAGCGGCGCCTAGATGTACACTTCATGGTGTTGCTGCGGCCGGCCCCGCCGGGACTAGGAGCCTCGCTCCGACAGTTCCACGACGTCATCTGGCTCTGGCCTCGTCGAATCTATCTTCCGTCTCTCAGCTATCACTATTCTTATTTTCTCCTCCTCGGTTATCGGCTGTTCGACCGATTCAGGCGTGAGTTGGTTGTGGGAGCGCGACGCTGTGCTCGCGTCCGTGGCGGCCGACTCTGTGGAGGATCTCCTCTTGGGGCCGCTCAGTCTTAGACTCTGCCTGTTGGAGGGCACGGCGAGCAGCACGGGTCGCAGCAGGCGCGCCTCCTCCCCGCGGAGGGAGTTCCTCTTGTCGACGCGCTGGCGCCTATTCTGCGCGAAGGAGTCGCGCCGCGGCGGGCTGCCGGGCTCGAGCTGGTCGGCGTCGTCGGCGTCGATGAAGCGCGCGTCCTCCTCGTAGAGCGCGGCGGGCGGCTCGCTCGCCGAGTCCTGCCGGCGGCGCCCGAAGGCGTGAGGGGATAAGGAAGCCCGTCTCGGCGGTAGCGACGTCGGCAACAAAGCGGTTTGCGAGTGCAGCGTGCGCCGGCGGCGTGCGGGGGACGGTGCTGGTGGCTTGGGCTCGCTGTACGTGAAGTTAGTCGGGAGGGACGGTACCTTGTTCAGTGGCCGCGGCGGGCTCATACATTGCTCTAGAGCGCGACACAGTGCTCTGTCCTCTTCGTCGTCGGCCTCCCGTTCTAACTCACGTTCCAGTTCTACGTCCATATCATTTTCATCTTCCATTTGTTTATGGGATTCTTCTAGGTGTTTCATGAGTACCTGTAAAACGTGAAAATAAAATTATTTTCTGAACACCAAACCATATTTACTAAGCAATCAGTGGAAGCTGAAGATACTTACAGCGACGACGACATTGACGAGTACGAACTGTGCCATCAGCACAAACACGACGAAAAAGATGGGCGCTATGATGGTGGATACGCAGCAGTTCCTGACGCAGTCCACGGTGCTGTCGCAGTCTTCTCGCAAAGTGTCCTTCATGATACCGTTCCAGTTGTCACCGGTCGCCACGCGGAATAACGTCAGGAACGCCATGCCGAAGTTCGCGAAGTGGGCATGTTCACCGAGACCTGTAAAAACAAAATATGTGTAAGACAGTGAAGGAACGACATCAGCTTTTGTATTATACGAGTAGTTTTCTTTACCTTGACAAGGAATTTCGTCAGAGCATTCCAACCTCCCAAATAGCTCAACACCGAGCGCAGCAAAGATGAAAAACAGCAGAAAGAACAGGAGGCCCAAGTTCCCAACTTGCGGCAGAGCCTGCATTACTGTGTCCAACAATGCTCGTATCCCCTTCGCCATCTTCAGTAGCTTTAGTACCCTGGCTATCCTCAACACCCTCATTACCCTCATAATCGTCGGATTTATTGGAATTATATTAGTTTCTAACTCTTCTAAAACTATTCCCACTATAGATAACATGACGATGATTACGTCTAGTTGATTCCATTTGTCTTTTAAGTATATTTTGAACCCTAATGCAACTAGTTTCATAATTGCTTCTAAGATAAACACAGCGGTGAAGAAATAATTGAATATTTTAAGCGCATATTGCAGAGCCGGCGGCATTCTGTAGTATTCTATTGCCATCGTAACGACATTCAAGCCAATGACACCGGCTATAGCGAGGTCGAAATATTTAGATGTGACTACGTTGTGGACGAATAATCGTGTTTGCCCGTAGTCTGCATAATACGGCCGCATGTGCATTTCTGAAACAATATGTACACAGTTCACAAACAGTTCTGTTTTAAGCCCGTCACAGACGTACCTATAATATACAGTGTGTCCGGACATGGACTAACGATATTCTAAATACTTAAATAAAAACTATTTTAAAGTACAATTACACTCTAGGCTTGTAATAATTATTGGTTGAATTGCATAATTTTTCTTTTTTGTTTTCGACTTTCACATTTTTTTTCAAAAGTTATGGAATTGTGAACACATTGCTTTGTAATGCAGATGGTGGACAATATTATTGCCTTTCGAATAAGCCTATTTTTATCTCAGTATGACTAAAACTTTGAGATATATGATATTTTTTGTAAAAAAAACAAAATGGCTGCCACATAGCGGGGAAGTGTATTGGACCCAAGCCTAGAGTGTAATTGTACTTTAAAATAGTTTATATTTAAGTATTTAGAATATCGCTAGTCCATGTCCGGACACACTGTATAACCATTTATTATTTTAGGTCAAATACAATCACTTTAATCAGTGTTTTTTTTTGCTTGGATATCTTTGGTTAGACGTACTGAACGCTTGTCCATCTATTTTAATGTGACCTTGTATATTAATATACTTTGCTACTGCTTTTTTTTGCGTAGTTTTTGGTGCGTACTAGAAATATATATTATAGCTCCGTCTGAGGTCACTCGAAGATTACTATGGAAAATATAATATCTTAATATGTCTTGCTATAATGTGTATATATTAAAGCTACGTCTGTGGTGGGCTTTATGCAGTATTTTGAAAAGGTCATGTTTTGTTTTTTTTTAATTTAGATTTTAGATTAATTTACTTAGGTATGTTTATTAAGTACTCTACTAACTTCTTCGCTTCTTCTCCATCTGCAGTTGTCTCTTGGCCGCACGTCTCA
This sequence comes from Conistra vaccinii, assembly GCA_948150665.1. NCBI lineage: Eukaryota > Metazoa > Arthropoda > Insecta > Lepidoptera > Noctuidae > Conistra > Conistra vaccinii. The sequence continues at coordinate 7,939,253 of OX411323.1, read as the reverse complement.
CTCTCTCTTCTTTCTCTTGTTCTTCGCGACAGCGGTGAAAGTTTTCCACCACGACGCCCACAAACATGTTCAATACGAAGAACCCGACGAGAAGAATGAACGCAATGAAGTATAAGAGACGCCATTCGGAGTAGTTTACTATTGGCTGCAGAAATAAAAATATAAACTCCTTGAACACTAACGAGAAAAATATTTTTTCTTAAAGCTTGTTAGAAAGCAATTGTGTCTAAAGTGCAGTAGTGTGGTTTAATCTATTTGCTAGCAATTTAATTTCGTCATAAGATCTATTAAACTTTTAAAAATCATAATCCTGGATTAAATAACTTTTTCCTATTTTTACAAGCTTTTTTTTCGCTTCTGTTACTTAAATTGTAAACTTTGACATTAATTCTTAAACCGGTAAGTTCTAAGCGTTTTAAAAGCGTAAAACGACGTCGTTATCGTCGTGGGTGACCGTTTCCAACATCTGCCGGTTTTAAATTGACATCATTAAATACTTCAAGCAAATTGGAAAAAAGAATAAAGCTGAATGAACTGGAAACTGAGGAAAACAGTTTGCAGGTTAAATATCCCTTTAAAACGTTGATTTTTTTTATTTAAAAAAAGGTCAACCCTACACTGCAAAGAGAAAAATAGCAAATGTTTTTCATGTCGTGTCTGTACCTGTTGATCAACCCCAACAGCGTCGAGTCCAGTATACATAATGTTCACCCATCCGTCTCTAGAACTCAGTACAAACAATGACATCAGCGCTTTGCCCAAATCGTCGAAGTTGTATTTCCTGTTTACCCATACATTGCCGTCTATTGACAGGCAGTCTGATTTGTTCTTAACATTCTTTATGTTTGCACCTTCGCAGTAGAAAAATGCGCCTTTGAAAAGCTGAAAGAAATATTGTTATTACCAATTTGTAAAATATTTTCTTCTTTGTTGACATTACGTTTTAAAGAATAAGGTGCTGCAACTACTAGAAATTTTAAGTTGTGGTTATACCAATATTATCATTAGATAATATTGGTATAACCACAACTTAAAACTTCTTAATCAAGGAAATGAATGTTTAGCAGATTGACACACTATTAGGTACGTCCATTTGTCAAATTGTGACAATTTGACAAATGGACGCCATCAGTAGCAATCAGCCAGTACGACTTTCAAAGAATGACAGTTTAGGAACAATTTCAGTTGAAATTCAATTTGTTTAGCAATCCTGCTACTTGACTTAGCATCAAATCTACTATTATCAGCGGCTTTGATTAAATAGATAGCTATGTTAATTGTATGTAAGCCGATGGTGTTGCATTGCTCTCGGGACAAGTAGTTTAGTTCCATCCATGCAGAATCTCTTGTCACTGATACAATCACAAACAGGTCTTAGACGGGTCTCGTGTTGTCCCGAGAGGCTTCGTCTTGCGAACGATTGAGTATGCACGAGAAATTGCATCAGTTGTGGTAAAGTAATTGGATATTGGGAGATGTTTGTTAATTAATGTAATCATTACTTTAAGAGAAGGCTTTCTAAAATACCTCAGTTATGTTCTGTAGCGTAATGATTACAAAATAAACATTTTCTGGTGATTTTTTAGACGCACGAGTAAAGATTTAGTTATACGAATAGTCTTTATTAATGACATGTATAAAGTTTTATTTTAATTTAGAATGGCCAATGAAAATGATAAAAAACGAAAAATCTCTTACCTGAACTCCCAAAATGCCGAATATGATAAAGAAAGTGCAGCAAATGAGCACAATATTTCCGATAGGTCTTAATGAGGAGAGAAGTGTTTGCACAACCAGCTTCAACCCTGGCGCTCTGTTTATTACTCTTAGTGGCCTTAGCGACCTTAGTAATCTAAATACCTAAGATCCAAAAGAGAAATAATACCATTTTAAAAGGTAAGTCGTAATATTGATGGCAAAATATGTGAAGTTGTAAAACATCTTACCCTGAGAATTCCAAAAATTCGTGGACTGGATTCTGATACTAAAGACATTAACAAATCAATGATAGATATGATGACCAGTGAGCCATCCATGATGTTCCATCCCGAAGTGAAGTACGCGTCGGGACCGTAAAACATTCCCGATGCCACTACCTGGTTTGGTAAAAGAAATTACATTGTACACAGAATATTACAGAGGCTATTCACTAATGAATTCTGTTATTAAGCATGTATTTCGATATATAATTATTATATTAGTATACAACGTTATTTTTCGTTTATAGTAAATCTCTTATGGGGTCATTGTACTCATCATTATAAACCACTTTCACTATTGTACCAACGCTGAAATCGCGTAAAAAAAATCAGCTGTTCCATACATTTATATGTTCGCATAACTCGCAGATTTTTTTTCGCGATTTCAGCTTTTGTCCCATTGTGAAATTTGTTCATAATAATGAGTACAATGAATCCTTACGAGGTTTAGTATAAACAAAAAATAACGTTGTTGAAATTAAGCAGTTTTGAGATAAATAATTTTGTATAATCTTGAACATTTTTTCCATAAAGGTTTATCGTAAAAATGTTAGCCAAACACGATGAAAAATAACTGTTGATAGAGTGGGTAAAGTTATCGTAGCTCGAGTGTACGTGACATGAGTCACATGAACAGGCATGTTTCCTAGTCAAACTGTTTCATGCTTCGCTGGTACGCTACTCCACTCACGAGTATATTTTAAAATTTTCAATGCCTCTCTTCATGTTAGAAAGCATTTTGCAAATGCAAGGTCGGGTTCGTGTTTAAAACTAATCTATGAACTGGGTGCGCAAAAAAACAGGATAAATAATAATAAATCATTTGTTTCACTCTAATAAAAATAGATCAATATATCGCCATGGAAACGTCTGCTTTCGTGCAATGAAAGGAGGATTAAAAGTTTATTAACATTTTAAACAGGAGCTACCAAAATGCTGCTGAAAACTACAATGTAAGCTACAATAAACTTGGTGATGAAAGACGAAATACCACTTCAGTAAAGTATGAGTTATCCTTCGTGGAAAGATCAAACGACTGCTCTTAACGTCTTAACCACACTTGGAACGAGTGCCATTCTGACAATAGTAAAGTCACAGCCGAAACACCAGTAAAACGCTCCACCTTATGATTGCTGCTGACAAATGGCGAAATTTAACCGTTTGCTCTCAAATACTTTGTGCATTATAATGCCCCTTTTTAGTGCTACATGGTACTGCTAGTGGTTTCTACTAGAATACTTTAGGTAATTCTTACGGTAGTAGCTTTTGTGAGTGTACTTTTAAAGTTGACTTTTTAAAGCAATACATGGTTCTAATATAAACTATAATACACCGCATACATAATTATATAGCGTTTGTTTGAGCGAGATTTGTCAATTATGGTAAGATTAATTTAATCCTTTCATTGATCATCTAAATCATGGGATTTGGGTCACGTTGATGTTATATCGTCATTAGTCAAATATTGATTTCATTGTTCCAAAATTTACTAACCTTAATGAACATCTCAACCGCGAACACGCCTGTGAACACGTAGTTGGCACTGGAGAGAAAGGATCGCTCCTTAGAGTCAGGCGGGATGTTGGGCCGTTCCATCGCCAGAGTGATGCAGTTCAGTGCGATGAACAACAGCACTATATTGTCGAACCAGCCTCGCGTTACCACCCAGGTGCAGAATCTTCGCATGCTGATGTTGAAAAGCGGATAATGATAATTAAATAAGTTTATATTCAGATATCATTAAGAATATTTTGTAAGCTATCAAATAATTGAATCCAAATAACGGTCGGTCGATCACTTTGACCTTGAAGCTGGCCTAGCGTTCATTTATTTATTTATACTAACTTTATTGTACACCATAAAAATACATTTAAAAAAAGATAAATTTGACACTACAAAATATACAATGGGCGGCCTTATCGCTTTCCGCGATCTCTTCCAGGCAACTTTGGAATGGACAGTGATCTGCTTGGACATAAAATGGGGCTGTCGTTGGTGCAAATAATAAGTAATATCTTACTAGAATAGATACAAAGATAAATACATATCTTAAATAATAGATACATAAATACATACATACTAAATAATAAGCAACGAAAATAAATGAAGACGATAGATAATTATGGTTACGAGAACAGAAATGACACCTAGAGGTAACTAACTAATGTTAATAGTAATAGTTAAAAATCACTTAGTATCTCATTATAAGCGAAGTAGTTTTAAGTTCTTATGAGAAATAAAGTTCTTTAAACCCAAATAGTTTCAATAGAATATGAGGCCAACTTATAAAAGTTTTTACCGTACAATTTGTTCAAACTTACATGGTATTAAACATATACAACAGTAGAACATTGATATATCCTTTAATGAAATGGTCTCATCACAACAAAATTTAGTGTGGTTGACTGATTCGTTTAGGGAGGCCTCGAAGACATAAAAGTACTTATTTCATTACGAAAATACTAAAATTCTTTTAGCGGAATAAAGGAATTGAGGTCGCTATAATCTTACTTGTTCTCTGGCGAAAAAATGTACAGTGAGTAAAATTCTTTTTCTTTGAGGCAGCCCGTCGGCTCCATAAAGCGAAAAAGGTCTTTGAATCTGTACTGTCGTCTGTCAAACCTCGATGATAACATACACACGTTGTTTATAGCCACCTGCAAAAAATCATGCTTTGTAAAATCTTGTAATGAAATGTGTGTAAAATTTTAAGCTGTTGTTTATGGAATTCATGTAATCACTGCGTGCAGAAACAGAAAAGATAAGGTTAAGAAGTCAAACACAAACCGTGAATAAACTTTATAATAACATTTTGTAAGGTGTCGAAGGAAAGTTCAAAGTTATACCCGTTGAATAGTTGTGGTGAACCTACCAGCATAAGCTAGGAGAGGGCTTACCACAATTAATCAAGTTTACTGGCATTTTGCTTAAACGGATATTATTTAACTTGACAAGAAGACTATTTAGAAGTTGAAATACGACTTTTACGAGAGAACAGGGTGCGAGAGGTGAATTATGTGCTTCTAATATAATAGTTCCGATGTAACTTTTACTTTTTACCGTATCGTTACTGCAACTGCGTTTGCCTGTAAAGGCTTGGCTATGGATGAATCCGAGATGCTTGTCTTGATTTCTGTCATCAATGTCACCTTTACCTTAATCTTACTACTGCTACGTACTTCCTCATTGATTTGCTTCATCAGGGGCAGTGGCTGCGCATTGAGCCTTGTTGGCAGTGCCGGCGCCGGCAGCTCTCGTCCCGGCCTTGGAGTCCCTGGTACTACGGGTGAAGGAGGCCCCAAGTTGCTCGCCTTCACTTCTGATACGGATGTCACTGTTACCAATGAATCGTACTCAGATACCCGTAACTTGCCTATGAAAATTTGGTGTATAGTAAGTGCATGTTACTGTATAGTCTGCCGATGAGTTGTTAGTCAATCTAGAAAATATTTAGTGTGCATGTTGGCACTATCTTCCGTTTTATTTGGAAACGTTTGATGTTAGATTGGTGTTTATGCATGAAGATCACTTTGATGATTGGATTTGACGTTTTCCAGATTATTCAAATGGCTTGCTAGAGATCTACCTAGCCCCTATATAGTAATACACTACTCAATAAAGTAACACGCCAACTATAAGAGCGTTCAGCGATCTTCCCCAAAATTTGAACACGGAAGAAGAGCTTTTTGCACATCTTTCCAGAGTATAGAGCGATATTCTTCAGGTGACAAAAGACAACTACTCATTTTAGATCTTCTTAATATTTTTCGCTAACAATCCTTTAATCAAACAATTAAAATCTGTATTAAAGTACTCTTCCATTGATATAAAATATGTGACATAAAATTAATACCCTTGTTCCCTAGACTTTGTTGAGTAGTGAATCATAATTTTAATGTTAAACAAAGACTAGTGTAGTCAGTAGGTCTACCTACTAACCTACTCATGTTCTCGAAACCCAATCAATAAGCAATGATTGTATGTTGAAGAATGGTTAAGGAATGCATAAAATATCAAAAGCAGTAGGGGAGACCGGGGCTACAATTAACAGAGGTAAGTATTAACAAGTGATTTTCTCCAAAACTATAAACACTACACCTACAGCGCGTGCTTCAATATGCCGACCAGATCACGCCGCATGGCTCGGGGTTGGTCAGCTGCGGTCTGCGCATCATCCGAATGTGCTATATACCGGACGACATTTTCACGCACGTAACGAACTTTTTTAACTTTTGAATTTTTTGATTTATTCTCGAAATATACGGTGTAATGATTATGTTTTTTGTTTTCCTAGAAGCATATTTTATACTTAATAATGCTACATTGCTGTATTGGTGTAATTATTTACCAATATTTTGTTATGTTATTTAATACTAAAAATGTACCTTTGGGGTTAAAATTAACAAATCGGCGGGGTCAGTATTAACGTGTTAATACCTACCCCAGATGTGGTGATAGCGCAAATATCTTATGAACCGGTAGCTGAATCATCGACATGCAGAAAGATGCTAGTGATTTCTTGGTCCAAAACCATAACCTCAGCTAAAAGCTCTAGCACGAGCTCAGTAAAAACGTATAAACGCGGTAAAAATGTAGTAGGTATCTGTATGTATTTTACTGTGTGTACTTATATAATAAAATACATCAATAAATACTTTTGTATTTTTTAGGGCGTCTCCTGTAATAAAGATACATAGTGCTGACTAGATTCAATATACCTATCTCTTGCAATGACTGGGCCTAAGCTAGGTGTATCAAAGGCGACATCACATCATACATTTGCCTGAATTGTATTTGATATGTATTATAAATTAATAAGAAAATGTGTTCCATACAATTCCGTATTAATTTCACTTTTATTAATACCAAAAAATATTCTCATAATATATTTGTTTTCTTCTATATCAGTTGGCACAACATAATGTTAATACTTACCTCAGAGCTGTTAATTCTAGCCCCGAAGATGAGGTAAGAATTAACAACTGACTTTGTGGAGAAAAAGTGTTCTATTTAAGACATCATTTCTTTTATGTTGCATTTATGTGACTAACATGATACCTGAATAACTAAAGCATCATTTAATAAAAAAATCAAGTCTAAATGTTGAATCATTTCGAAGATACAACTAAAAGTATTTTTTTTGTTAATTGTGGCCCCGGTCTCCCCTACGGTCAGTCACCCAGTTGTTCTAATCGATTGCAATAACCATAGTGTTCTGATATATGTATTAAGGAGGATGCGACGAAGTAGTCCGCAAAATTCAAATTTTCGTAGGTTTTTGCAATTTGCAGGTCACAGTCAGGCTTGATTAAAATGTGATTGGCGACCGTAACAAGTATGGCTTTACAAATTTATAATCATTAGAATCAGCAAAACAACTCTTTAAGTTAGCATAATCCTCAAATCTCATGATTTCATGATATATTCATTCAATAGGATTACATGAACTTAGAGAGTTGTATTGATGATTCTATAAATAAACATTAATTGATACGGTTGCTTGGCGCTTCCCCCTTAAGTGGAAGTAGGTTACCTGTCAAGTAGTCGTTAGTGAGTGATAGTCTGTGAGGCGGAGGCTTCACGGAGTCGAGCCGAACTGTTGAGTCTGAAGAGAACCCCGCTTCTGGAGCCTTCCAGGATACCTAAACATACAGAGTATGCAGACAATTTCGAAATGTGTCATCATCATCATTTCAACCGAAATACGTCCACTGCTGGACATATACCTCCCCCAAGAACCAGCACTTTGACCCCTTCTGTGCTTCGCGCATTCTGCGACCTTCACAAGGTCATCGGTCCACCTTGTAGGAGGCCTTCCAACGCTACGTTTTCCGTGTTCTGCGAGTAATGTGCCCTGCCCACTGTCACTTATGTTTGGCAATTCTTCGGGCTATGTCGGTTACCTTGGTTCTCCTGTGAATTCTTCATTTCTGATTCAATCACACAGGGAAACTACAAGCATAGCCCTCGCCATTGCCCTTTGGGTGACTTTTGGTGCGTGTATCAGAACGCAACTATGTGCAGCTATAGCAATAAAATACTTACCAATAAATTAAAGTCATTGCTTACATTTTTACAAAACTGAAAATCTGTGGATTGTGCAGTGAAGGATTCCAAAGAATGATAATAATATGGTGCTTCTATTCATATATTTAACGAAGGCTTCAAGCTGTGTTCCACTATAATTACTTAAATAGGATAAACCTATCTTCTCACAGTAAGAAGATAGTTTTTTGAACTCACATCAGGCAGCAATGGTGCGTTATGTGCGGACACGCGCCGCGCCTGGCCGCCGGGGGGCAGCACGCGCGCCCTGTTGTTGGGCAGCTCCGACTGCGTGTCGTTCTTTATCACCATCGATGATGATAGCAGAAGCTCGTTCTTGCGGATGTTCGAACCTATTGTTAAGTTTCTGGTTAGATTTATGAGTATTTGGGACATGGGATACAGAATTTAGAAACACTGTTCCAATTAAATGATTCAGCACTTCAATTATGTTACCTAAAAATAGGTAATAATTTGTTTACCGCCTAAATATTTTGTAGTGTTCCCCCGAAACGAACCATAAAATCGAATTCGACAGTGAATCGCATGGTTCTGAATAGCTATCAGGGCTCGTATTTTTTAAGGGCTAAATAGGTTAAAAATGTATGTCTAGATGTTGTTTAAAATCCGAACGTTGATCTATAAAATCCTTTGAACAAATCAAACACAAGTAAGGGGTGGGGGGGGAGGTTCGTCTAAGTAAGTGGATAAAATTGTTTGCGCAAAGAATGAACAGAAAAACATTAAACATCGCGTAAAAAAATAGTAAGTAATTACTCGGTAAGTATGTTGTAAGTAAGTCGCACAAAAATGAACAATAATCTTATACCGTTGCAGACAGCATGATCCCTGCCATTGTTTAGTATGATGGCGTCTGAGTCGGATCCCGTTCTCTGTTTCGGTTTTCTTCTTAGACTTGGTCGCCAACCGTAGTTGCGCTTCTCTTCGCCATTTGTGCCCATACTAACTACAATTATGTTCCTAAAAAAGATTCTGTAGTAATTATTTAATTATTTTAATTTAAATAGATACGAGTTTGGGACAGGTCCTAATTTGGATTTAAAGAACATATTATATACATGTCTGTACACTCGGAGAACGAAAAAGTTACGAGCTTGCATTCTGAAAGTTGTCAATGTCGCAAATAGCTGTCACATATTTCGCTGTTTTGATTAATTCGGCAATATTACTATAAGAAAATAAGAAATGTGGCCAACTAGCGAACTAGAATATTAATAATGAATTGCAATTGTAACATTGATTTTGATGTTGTACCCGTTTTAGGTGTAGAAAGAGCATTTAGAAAGTCTCCAAATACTGTTTTTACATCTAAAACTAAATATTCTGTGTAACGATATTAAAATCAATATCAAATCAAAAAATCAATCAATTCAATATTCTAGTTCGCTAGTTAGCCACATTTCTTATTTCCAAATGAATCAAAGCAGGTAAATATTTGACAGCTATTTACGACAGCGACGTTGCCAACTTTTAGTGCACGCTCTTAAGCCTCATGCACGATGCAAATACAAATAGTCCTTAAGGAGCTTAACTTTTCATTCCTAGAGTGTACAAAAAAATATTTTAATGAAGTTACCAACTTACTTTTGCGAACTCAGAAGACTGGACTTATCACTTGTATTCAGACAATTTTCATCCTTTGCAATCGTGATTTGAAGGTTCTTTTCTGGTAGTAACGGCGATGGTATAGATCTAGGTGTGGTCGGTGTCGTGGGTGCAGGTGAAGCGGATCTTAGCGGGGGTGGGGCGAGGGTTAGAGGGGGAGGGGCAAGAGTCATGGGAGGTAGCCGGGCCTTCTCAGCCCCAAGTTGAGCTTGCGCTGAGTGAAGGGTTAATGTGTAGCTGTTTGGTGGCTTCAGTAGCCCTGGAATGCTGGCACACTAAAAAAAAAACAACAAATCGCATCTAAATGTTCACAGTAAGACTGAAATGAATAAAAAAAAAACATCGTGCACTCTTTGGAGACTGCCGATAGAAGTAAAAAATAAGTAAATTTTTGATACAACGTAACGCTATCTAACGAAAATGTCAAGAATTTATGTGGCTTGCTATCAGTACAAGAATGAAAGCTGTAGCTCCATCAAAAAAATCCAAAAACATAAAACAGAGTGCGCTGTCAACAACATTTCTACTCTCCCTCTGTCTTACGAATTTTCGATCAGGTCAAGTGACGCGAGTTTAAAATTTTTTACCCATCCCAAAAAAAGTGCACAACGCCGCTAAAGAAGTTTTCACTTCAAAAATTATGTCGAAGTAATACAAATACTTACAGAAGTACGATCAATAGAATCCAGACTGGATAACATAGCGGATCTTTCTAAGCTCAGAGATACGTTAAAATCTCTGAAGGAAGCTCCAGGTTCTAACGTAGTAGACGGTGAGTCCTGTGGTGTAGCCGCTGTATGAGTTATCATTGGCAATGCGGAAGATTCTGTTGTACCAGCGCCTTTCGCTCGCATTTTTGACTCCTAAGACAAAGCAAATAGTAGTCGGATTTAAAAGACAATCAATGAGTTACAAATGCATGGAAAGTTAAAATTAAAGGTACCGCCGGGAATTCTCATACAATTTATAACGCTTAAAAGTACCAGGAAACCCCAAGGGTTATCCAGGCGGCCAAATGATCAATGAGCCAAGCAATATAAAAAGGTTTGGTATAAAATAAATCTTCTACAATCTACTGCCTCAGGTGATAGATTACCAAAGTACCTGAAGGTAAATGACAAGATAAAGTAAATGAGACAAAAGTCAGGTTTATACTCTTAAGACATTTCAGAAGATTACAGGATTAGGATCCAGATCTATTCTAAAAGTAAGTAATAAGACATTTTACGATTAATAAAATCTTAAATTTCGTTTTTAGTTCAGCGAGACTCGCAGAGGTAATAAGATTTAGGTATAGTATCAAAATAAGGCTCAAAATATTTTTAGTAAATTATTATTCTTTAGATTGTAAACGAGTCTGTAGTTTTTAATAAAAACTAAAATGGTTTTCATAGAAAGCCAACATAAAAAAAACAAAATATTCAAATTATAATCGTTGATTTTAATCTAGTATCTACCTAATATTTCAGTGTAATGAAAACTTACTAAATAATTTAAAACATAATAATAAATCATGATTGAAAATCCCTCCTCCTTTAATTTTGACCTAATCCGTTTAATTTTAACTTACCTTTTGTAGATTACACTTGTTAGATTGCGCGCAGTCCTTACAAAGTGTCGGATGGTGTGCCGAAGACTTGGTTTTACGATGTGACTTTATTGCCTTCTCTTTATGTCCGTTTACATCATCTTTAGCCTTTCGGACATCATCCGCTGACCTCCAATAGTTTTTTATTTCATTCTGCTGACAAAAATTCTTGATCAAATGTGAATCGAATTTCGAATTCTTTGTTACTTTGGGAATTTGAAAGATTTCAAATGGAATAACATTGTTCACGTTGAATTAATGAAATAGTACCCCAAATACTTTACCTGTGAAAAACTCTCACTGGAATGTGATCCCGAGTTCGTGTCGTCGTAGTGCAATTCGTTATTGTCTGAGAAACAGTCGCTCGACAATTTTGATTTCGCCAGCTCGCGTTGTTCACGTTCCCTTCTCTCATTTCGCTAAAACATTTGAATTACACATGAGAATATGATTGGGAATTCTGTGGCAGAGGTATGAAAGCGTAAGTAATGCATAGAATTTTGTCTGTTCTTAGAGATTCAAATATTCTTTCTTGCAAGATACCTTACACAAAAGATAAAGAGAGGTAACGTTTTGAATGATTCAAAGTTTACGAAACCTACTACAAGATTATGTAATCAGACTCACCTCTGAGCTGAACCCTTCGACGAGTATAGCAACAAGCAAGTTGAACAGTACGTAATTCCCAAAAGTCATAAGGGCAACGAAATATAATGCGGCCCAGTGACTCGTTTTTTCCATGCCATTAAACAACACAACATTCCAATCTTCCTGGGTTAAAACCTGAAATGTTTACATCAAAGTCAGAATTTAACTCAACCGAGCAAATCGTTCTACCACATCAAGTATTTTAAAATCCGAGTTTGTTTAATAAATCAAAATAAGCAAGGTGTGCTGTCATATTGTATTAAGTCGTGCCTTTTGGTGTAATAAAATGTTAATTTATTTCAATGTTAATAAATTAAAGTAAAAAAATACAAAAAAACTGTTGTTAGTAATTAGCGTGTTAGTGTTGACAAGTGTCATGTTGTTGTGTCGGTGTTCACTAATACACAGTAATGAAAGGGAACACAGACGGCGAGTTTGAGTACACAAGCATACAGGGTTCAGCATTACCTAATGCTATTCACTACTAAGCAAGATGCAACTAACTACGGAGCGCTCCTTGTACTGCATTACCCAAATGTACATAAGTACTAAGTAACTACAGCGGATCTCTCGCTTGAGCCAAGTAAAGTAACGTACAAATCATGTTCAGTCATGTTAATCGTTAAAATTTTGTACTCATCTTATCTCACAACCCTGAGTGAGTTGTCAAATAAGACAATTATGTTCACAGTTCCAATCAGTTCAAGTTGGTAGTTACGAGAAAAACGCGTTGTCTATATTCTAAAACATATTGAAACGGGATCGCAAATAAACCGTCTATTACTGAGCCTAGTGTAGCGTACCGCTCGAGGCTTACCTGGAACACGGTGACGGTAGCCCATAGGATGTTATTAAAATGTTTCCTGTCGCACTCACACTTGGGATGGTGCGAGATGATCTCAGGGCAGGTACAATCCCGCTCGCTGCCATTGTCTTCGGCGAACTTGCAAAACTTACCACCGAATAGATACATGCCCAGAATACTGCTCGTCGTGGAGTCGATGTAAAATGAAAGAAAAACAAAACGCTATGCGCAAACGCCGCGACCGAGTCATCCTGACGACATTATTGTTGCGTACGAGACGTTAACACTGCAACCTGCGCTCATGAACGAACTACTGAAATAATACTAATGTTACGGGCTGCATAGTTATTGCGTTCACTTATCTAGTGTGCAGTTAGTGCCATAACAAGGAGGATATGATCAGAGACAATGCTATCGTAATATTGTGGAGATCTATTTGCACATTCAGTATTAGTAGTGCAGTCATACTTGTGTATCTACACGATAACGTGCCGTAAGATTAGTTTTACTTCAAACAATCGTCCTAGTGATTTTATTTTGGGATATGATGTAAAAATTAATTAATAAACAAAAGCCTAAATGGTTAAGCAGTGTTATCGCCGTTGGAACGCTACAACCAACGGATATTATGTTAATAAACTAAATCATATATTTACTTTCATTAACATCGTGTTATTTATAGTGCAATTAAGTTCCTCGACTAACTTAATACTTAAATTATGTTTCATTCTTTATACTGCCTCATTATTATAATAAAAAGTAGAAATGCAATAAAAATAATCCGGAGGAGGAATAAATAGGCGAAAGTAAAGTGCGTAAAAGATAATTAAGACATAATCAAAGAAAACTCTCATTCATACTGTATCATTATATTACTCGTGGCAAAAGTCATTCAAATTAAAATGCAGTATTTTTTAATTATAAATTCATCCTGAGAAATGCAGATGGAAAAGAGTAAAAGGAAATTTAGATGAGAGGAGCTATACCTTCTGTTATTTATAAAGTAGAAGTTAAGAGTTTAAGAAAGGGGGAAGTAATTGAAAATTTGATTGTTACTGAAGTTAAAAATAGGGATGCCAGGGTTGATAACGAAACTGGTGGAAAGTTTTGTCGTATAATACTTAAAGTTTTGAACAACACAGTCATAAATTCGTTCGTGATGTTAATAATAAACAACATTCCACCAATTTCGGACCAAGCTGTTCAAGATTAAAACCTAAATAATAGAAGCAGCATGCAGAGTGATAGATATACTGTATAACTGAGTGCAGTTGTAGTAGTGGGAGTAGAGGAACTGACGAACAGGTTAACCCGCGACTCGGCTTCGAACGACCTCAAGCTAACCTACTACTCAACCAAGCTCACTGACTAAGTAATGTGCTCTGGACAACTTCTGATGGGAGTACTGTACGAACAACATGGTGAACGTGACACTAATGATGTTTGATCAATTTGTTACGGATGGTACTAGATCTCACTACGCGGGTACTAGGGTAGCGGTTACGCGACTGAACGCTTGTTTTGACAACGCACTGTGCTGCAAGCTTGATCCCTCCCTTAGTGTTACTTGATAGCTGTACAGTTCTGTGTGTTCGAGTAGATTGTCTCTTGCAGCAGAGTGAACAGTCGTTTGTGTACTCTCGTGGTTAGTCGATTAGCCGTGACAAGACAACCTTCTGTTATTCGGGATTGTCCTGCGGTCGTGAGTGTTGGCTGCTGACGGACCCGTGGGTAAGCGTTTAGTAAATGTTGCAAGTTCAGTCTGTTTCTGGGTTGTCTGTTAGGTATTTTAATTGAAAATGTTGAATACCTGAAACACCGTGACAAAGGCCCACAAGAGCGTATCAAAGTTTTTTCTGTCGCACACTTGATCGCCATGCTTGTCTTTCTCGCAGAATTTGCACCCGAAGAGGTTCATACCGAGGATGCTGAACGTTACCACGCAATATGCGATTAGATAAGAATACGATTACTAGAATCCTTTCCACACACAAAGGAGGGAATATATATACAAAATAATAAAGGATATATAGAATAATATACATAGATAGGTGTGTTTATATATTCTAAGAATATGAGTGATCAAGTGCAGGTGTAAGAACTGAAGTGGACGAAAAGCACAAAAGCGTGAAATCACTATGGTTGATAAGATATAATAAATAGAAGAGAAAAAAGTTGTAAAGAGTGTGGATAGTGGCAGTGTGTAGTGGGTGGAATGTCAAAGAGAGAGGTAGTTGACACACATAAGGATAAGATTGAAAAGAAAAAGGAGAAATCACTCACAGTTAGTGCACAGGTTAAGGGATGCGGGTGTGACAGTTAAGTAGAAACATTCAGAATTTCATATTTTTATGGAGAGTCGAATAAATCTTCTTTTGCTACGGAAAAATGAAAAATCTGATTGAGCAATCAATGAGTGATTGCTTGGGGCTGTGATGTTTGACTACTAGTTGCTACGATACAGGTGTGAGGTAGGAATATTGAGTTTACATAAAAATAAAGAGTTGAATTTTGAAGGTCAGGTTTGTAGACAGATATTTACATAACGCCTATTAAGTCCCTAGTGAGATATTGAATTTGAATACCCATTTAGACCAAGTAAAGCAAAGAAACAAAATTATAGGAATTGTTTTGGTTTTTTAGAATTATGGATAACAAGTACTTAAGTAGGACAGATAGGCTTCTAAATAATTTTGAAAAGATAAGTATTTTCAGGAAACTCAGAAATAGCAGTTTCACGGATTTGTAAATCATAAACTCAAAAATAAAACCCTATTTATTTTAAATTGCAGTTTTATTACATGCATTTTATTGTTATCGTTTATTGCTTATTTATGTTACCTTTTCTTTAAATATTATTTATCAAAACCTGATCTGTCTCCGTGGTTTGATGTATTAATATTTGTAAGAGTTAAATTGTGATATTTACCTGAATATGAAGATAAATAGTACTAGAAGTGAGAAGAAGACGGCGACGTTGTCCATGGTCCGTAGCATGACGAACAGTTGCCGGCGCAGGTTGGGCATGAACCTGACCAGTTTGAGTATGCGCAAGAGTCGAAACGTACGAAGAACGGAAAGACCTGAATTGCCAGCCATGTCTTTCTCCTGACCTACGCTGTGTGCCAGTTCGAATGCACTGTTTGTAAAAAAAAACAAAAATATATTTTTTTACTTCTTGGTATTTTAAAACAATTCTTTGATTTTTTTTGTCTACATATAATAGTGAAGTAAACCGAACATCAACCTTTTAACAAGTCATAGTTATATCTTAAAAAAATATAACTAGTACGTAAAATATTTATATTTAAAATACGTAGCTTTAAAAAACTGATTTAGAAAAATAAACTCTAGCTAAAGTGGTTGTTTTATAAATTTAAGTGAACTGAATAAAGTGATTTATCTCCGTTCTCACGAAGCTAAATGTACTTGTAACAGGGGTGAATCACCATTATATTACTCGTACGTCGGAGCTCGGGTTCAAAACCACAGATAGTCAATTACGGACACCCCTGAGTGGGGGCTACCGAGGTATCGTAGCCAATATTTTACATTGTCCTTTAAATCTTTGAGGACAGGACTTGAATTACAGTATAGAACTAGTGGAAATAATACATTGGCGACAAGAATATTCAAATACTTCGTAAAATTCATTGTACCTCAAAAATTTATACATCAACAAGAAATAATTAGATCGACTTTGTGTTCCATAATACTGTATCAATTTGTAGCTACAATTAAATATTCAATCAATGTGTATGTTTTGTGGCTACTTAATAATACAATATTGAGGAACAAAGATTGTAGACAATTCAATTTATTCTTCTCGATGTAAGTATATCTTTTTGAGGCTGATTGTACAATTGTAATAAACCAGAATAACCGCGAAATTTCGCGGATTTATATATAATTTCTTTTTTCTTATTCTATATGACATCTCTTTAGATTATGAGCTATACAAATATCAAAAATAATTTGGCCTAGGTCTTAAAGGCTAAGCGTGCAAATTGATTCGCTGTTACAATGTATACCACTAAAATAACAAACAAACAAGCAATATGGATTTACTTTAATCCATGTTATTTGTTACACACGGCTACACATCAGCTATACATTTCCAGTATATGCTGATCTCGCATTGTATAGGACTTTCGTACATTGAGAGGTCACCCGTTCGCTTCTACTCGTTTGTGTATAAAGTATTCTTCTTTGATATTTTATTTGTTATACGGGATTAAAATTAGAGCTGAATCAATTCAATATTTTATGAGCTACACATAAACTCAGATAGATGCTTTTGTAGAAGCTTTAATAAAATGAATTTGTGGTATTCAGTACCGTTATTACAAAGTTAAAATAAAAAATCGTAACTTCAAATTACTGATAATAATTTCAATTATGTTTTGGTTCGTTGTTGGATGCAATAGTATTTTTTTAAACCTTAATAATCAGTATTTAAAAAGGGCAATATTAAGTTACTGATTCTTAGCTAACCTTAATCAATATTACAAATATCGAAAGAAAAAAAAATCTTGCAAATATCTGTAAAATCTTACCTGAGTATAACAATAACGCCATCAAATACGTTGAATCCATTGGAAATATATTTGAACGGTCCTTCGGCGACGATCTTGAGAAGCATTTCCACGGCGAATATTGCCGAGAACACAATATTACTGATCTCCACGATCACAGTGAGCTCCTCGGGCTGATTATGGTATTCAATGCCCATTGACAACGTATTGATGAGGATGGCCAATAATATACCTGGAAATTACAGCTGTGATATATCTCGTGTCTCTATTGTTGACGGATGAATGTAACTTTATTTTAGTTGGGAATATAATAGAATGTTATAATTCTTGGATAAATAAAACCAAGAAAGAACGATTATCGGACGAACAGTTATAAAAAAAAACAACGGGTTGCACTCCGGGAGTGCCGGCAGAAGTGAAAACTTGAACATTAACGTTGTGCATTTTTGAATATTTTGGAATGGTTAGGGAATAATTTCGCACGAATTGCTTTATTTATCAGTATAAAAGTACTATAATTTATGTGGTTAAATACAATATTAATTAGTAGTAGTAGTATATTTATTTATTTTCAAAATATAGTCTAACAAAAATAAACAATTTATTTAAACACTTTTCATGAAGTATGTTTTGACTGCTTTTTTTACCCATCAAATTATGGGTAAAATTTCTTACCTCGCAATTTTTACGTAATGTTAAAGACTATTTATTTTGATATTTACTTTGTCGGTTGCTAGGCAACGGATCTTACGGTCACGTCCTGACGCGAGTTTAACATTTTTTACCCATCCCAAAAAAAGTGCACAACGCCGCTAAAGAAGTTTTCACTTCATAAATGTTCCTTATTTGTAGTTCACGAGCGAGGAAGACCTTTTTCAGAGAGAGGATTCTTTTTTTAAATGGCAGAGTAATGATAGCAAGTTGTTACGTTGCGGGCACGAAAGCAAAGGCGAGGAGTGATGGCCGAGCGGGGCAATGGCGAAGGTACAAAAATTATTCTTTCGCCCCCGCCCCGCTCGGCCATCGTTCCTCGCCGCTAGTTTGGTGCCCGCGACCTTAAAGATTATCTTACTTAACTGATCTGACTTCTGTATTCGTAACTTAAAGTTAATCTTGTCTCACCTTGTTGAAAGTATTTATGGTCGGCAATGAATTTGATCTTCTTCCTAAGTCTGGATAGTGCTCTGGATATCCTGTTCCAGAAATTGGCGCACGCGTTTCTGAGGCAACCCTTGCGCGTTTCTTTGGCGGCAGCCTCGGCCGCGATGAGGTCCGCACAGCATGAGAAGTCTTCTATCTCCACGATCTAACCATCAAAAGATAACATACTGTAGAACTTACAAATTTGATCCTTCTTGACCATTCTTGACAGCCCATATTTTAGACAGTATCAAAATAGAGATGCAGTTTATCAGAACATACTATTATACTGATATTTCTAGTCCAGGGGTCGGCAACCTTTTGTGACGGAAGAGCCAAAAGTTACAATTTACAAAATTTCCCAGTTTTTAAAGAGCCAATAATATAGTATTTACTTAATTTAATTTTTTATTTAAAATAAACGACTATACGAAATAATATTCATCATCATCATTCATATAAAAACAAACAAAAATTTTCAGCACAAAACATATTATATTTTAGCTAACGGTAGAATAGTAAAATAATTCATATAATTACAGCTATTTTATAATAGATAAATACATAGGAGCATTGGCTTTGCATGCATTTTGAAAGTTTGGTTAAATCTGGCTCATATCTATAATTTTTGCGTATGGAACTGGGGAGCCGCAACTTTACATCGAAAGAGCCGCATGCGGCTAGCGAGCCGCAGGTTGCCGACCCCTGTTCTAGTCAGACCATAATTTATACATCTCATTCAATAATATGCTTTGAATGTTTCTGTATACAAAACACCGTGTTTATCTACAAGTTTTATTAAAAATCATAGCTTTAAGCCAGCTTAAGCTCAGCTTTAGGTAATAGAAAACGTGTTGAAGAAAATTAAGTTATAAAGTAGAAAATAGTGAACACAAAGAGCCAACGCTAAAGTAACTTTAAAAAAATCCAGGGATGTTAGATTAGTCTTCTTAGCTTAGATTAGCTTTCAAACAACATCAACACAAAGGCGGCACAAATACCTCTACGTGGAATACAAGCCAATTCATATTTTAATCTATCATCGTAAAATAGTATTTCCTTCGCGTGGAATGAAATACAACTTTGAACAAGTTTAAATTTTCCAATGAAGACTTTACGATGACAGATACATCGCGGGCTGGTTATAAATTGTAAAAGTTTTACTCTAATTAATTTAGTTTCAGTACATTCTGAGAAGAACGTTGTGAATATAATTAATGTATTATTTACTTGCGTCGATGAGTTGCGTTTACAGCACCGAGTGAATGGATCGGTGTTTATTAGTGTTCTTTTTTGTAATTCACGAGAATTTTTTATCAAAAATTACTAAAAGTGCAAAGGTAATGCTAGCATCAGATCAATAGGTGTGTAGTTGATAACGATCTTTCGATGATCAGTCTGAAAGCACCTGTGATAAAAGAGCGCTTACCCTGGTGTCAACTTTCTCTTCCCCGGCCCTTTTGCTGATGCCTTTAGTGAGTTCTTCGAAGAAGGAGTCCAGAGCCACTTGTCCAGTGGGCAGGGCCGCAGACAACGCGCCGGAGAGCGCGAGCAGTTCTTGACACGACATAGTCCCGCCGGCCGCCGCGCGCTCCTCTGCAGTTTCGCCTGTCGGCAGGTCGAATTCTACGCCCCCAAATAAGAGTCACTACCACACAGACTAACAGACGGACAAAACTCCTCTAATGTCTCGAAAACATCTTGTTGTATTTTATTTAGTTAGTATACGCAGCGGTAAGGAAATCGCGTGATAATGTTATCAATGTGTTTCCTATATCGCTCATGTATTATGCTCTAAAGTACAAGAGATTGATCATCAAATCCATTGGGTATTCATACCGCCCATAACAAAATTTCGGGTCTATAAACTTACACCAACCCATGTGTACCTTGAACGATATAAAACCGTGGGCGTTATCTAAGCCTGTTTTGGGTTTTAAGCAGTGTCTAAATCTTTATACTTAAGTGAATTTTACTTGACCTGAATTACTCGTACCAGTATTTCAGAATACATAGCTTATAAACGTCCTAATCAGTCCAGCATTAAATATTTATCGTTTCTCTCTACTCTAGTCCCAAGTTACCCATTAAACTGAAAAATATTTTCTGAGAAATGTTTTAGGATTCTCTCAAAGGAATATAACAAGATGCTTTCGAGGTAAAATAGATAACTCAAGGAAGATTAAAGATTTTTGTATGTAAATCAGGTCTCAAAAGTGTAGGAGTGCTAGACCTATGTTGAGAAGGGGTTAAGCGAAATTTAGAAAATGGTTTTATCTGATTGTCATCCTAGTCCTGTTTAGGTTCTATGAAGAAGGAGAGGAAGAAGAAGCAAGAAGTTAGTAGAGATTGCACATGCCCGTCTAATAGCGTCGTCTAGATCTACCGTCTCCTAGACTCACCACTTTGGCTCTTAAGCCAGTCACGCTGACACAATGAATCTACAAATATTCATTCGATGGGTTAAAAAGTTTTTAACACTATTGAATGTAGAGTGTTTTGTAGTGTATTCACAAGTTGAGTTTGTTTCGCAGTAAGATGGAGAAAGTTACAAGTGTGTAAAGTACAAGCAACAGGTAAAGTAAGTAGCTGCTATTTCTTGCTAGCGTAGGTGGGTGCTTTCACATTTTCAAAGCTATTGTCGAAAGAGTTCAAGAACAATTTTATTTTAAGCTTTTCTATCGTTTGTCAAATTGCCAATCAGTTATGATTTTGCAGGTAGATATGTTTTTATGTTGGGCAATCGGATTGATTAATCACAAATGGATGATGTTTATGTGAAGCAGATTGCATTCGTGCACAATAGCATTGTCGAACAAAGTAGGTATTATAAACATGATAAATAGTAGTGCCAATGACACAATAAAACTTTTTGCGCCAATTATGTTCACTAATGCGGACAAAAAAATAAGTATTTCGATTAAGTTATCCATAGTATAAAGTATAATACTTTACCTGTTTGTGTCATTTTCTCAGAAGAGCACACATTATGTGGATGAGCGCCGTGTGGTTCATTCGGGGTGTGAAGTAGTACTGTGTCGCTGAACATCACGGATGACCTTCGACGGGTCAGTGATGGTGGAGACAGGAGCGATAAGTTCGAAGCATTCTGCGTTAAAAAAGACATTCAGTCAGTCATTAACCGATGTGGGGTTCATGGGTAGTAGCTTATATTAAGTGGGAACCGCTCACGCATACAAACACCTCGGCAAAGGGTAATTAATTAATGCAGGCGACCGTACATCCTGTGAATTGCCTTAATAGCCACCTGTAGCCTCAGGGCCTCTAGAGAAAATTTGTACTATGAACTAGAATATTTAGTAGTACGTTTAAGAAACAGGTAACACATTATATTTAATTAGGAAAGGACATTATCTAAACTTACAATAGAGATTGTGAGTTAATTGGTTGGTTGTTGATTGGGTAAAATAATTTAAAGTAAGAGACTTTAATTTTTTTTTTTTTTTTTGAGGAGCTCGTGGCTAAGTAATAACAAGCCGCACGGGTCAATCCATCAGGTTAAGCTACGCTTGCCGGGGTTGGTCAGTGGATGGGTGACCATCTTTACATACCGAGACTCCTCCGTGCCTCGGAAAGCACGTTAAGCCGTTGGTCCCGGCTGTCATTTGTGGATCTTTGACAGTCGTTACGAGTCGTCAGAAGCCCGAAAGTCTGACACCAGTCTTACCAAGGGATATCGTATTACCCAGTTACTGGGTTGTGGAGGTCAGATAGGCAGTCGCTCCATGTAAAATACTGGTATTCAGCTGCATCCAGTTAGACTGGAAGCCGACCCCAAGATAGTTGGGAAAAGGCTAGGAAGATTGATTCAGACCCAAACCAAATTAGCGGTCAATTACATTAAATAAACCGTTGGTTTTACCCCAAGATGAGATACGAACACTCGAACAGTGAGGGTACGCGCAACAGGCTGGGTCGTTCAAATGGCTCTTTACATCGAGTATGATCATTTTCTAAAATCGCTGATATTTCTATTCTACCCGTATAAAAGGATATGACGAGTGTAAAGACACAATAAATTTAAAGTATTTGTCCGTATCTATAGACAAGATCGAAAACAGCTTTTTAGAAATGAAATGAATTGAATACGCTTTTTTTCCATCCAAGATAACGTTATTATAACGAGCACGTATCTCCATATTCTCCATACGCTTATGGACGTGGACGATAATATGGTCACGTTAAAGATTACACATATCTTTAACCTCCTCCAAAATATATATATCTCATATTCTACTATATCACCTGAACTTACCTTCACTTCCTTATACTACACTTCTTTATGTTGCAAGTAACTTCTAGAACCAAATAGATCAGAAAGTTGAACTGAATAATGTGGGTGTTACCTCAAGATCGGCGGCTGACAGCGAGGGGACGCGCAACAGGCCGGGCCGACTGATCGGCTCCTCGGGCCCCGGGCCCCCGCTCCCCTCCTCACTCACACTCTTGCCGCCGTTGCCCTGGTACAGGTAGTAATACGGATGTAGAGGGAATGGAACGTGTTCGAGATAAAAGAAAAGAAATACATAAATGATAACAAAAAGGTAAATAAAATGATAAAGAAAAATTTTGTATATCTTTATTTTATCTAAAATTAAACAGTATTGAAAAAAAAAACTATAGGTACTTTTATTGCAATAACTTTGTAAATGTAAATATGGTTTACAACAAAAAGTGTTTTTTTTTAAGTTTTAAATCTCGTAGCAAGTTCGTAGCAAAGTGCTACGAGCGTCTACGCATAAATGTTTTGGAAAATAAAAAGCGAACGAATGTTTTGAGTGGTAAGGCTTAAAAGAGTTTGAATTATTTATGATATTTACGCCTTCAATTTGGGCCAGTTCGAATTTTTTATTGGTTTCTAAGTAAAGGTCAGCGGTTTTCGAAGTTGATCGATAATTTTAGATTGATGTTTACAAGAACCCGAGCCATAAACTTCGTTAGATAAATAATATGCTGCAAGCTAAAACTTCCATTGAATACAAAACTACGTAGAGGCCAGGACAAGTTCAAACACAAAATAAATACCAATGTGCAATTTATTAATGAGGAACTTGAAGCAGCGACTATATATTAATATTTTAAATCGATGACGTTATAATTATGATCTGTGAAGTTATTACCGCAATGGTGTGATATTATTATGATTCTCAAATGTCACACAGGCTTAACAAGTAAAAGCGTCATAATGACTACACTGTGTCAGCAACAATACAATACATGGCCTCGACACGGAAGCGGCTTTGTACGACTTCACGAATATTTTATTATAAGCCCAGCTTTCTAAGAATATACTCCGTAGAAGAACGGAAACTTGGAGAATTATTATTTCGAAATTCATTACAACCAGTTGATGAGAATTTTCCAGTAATTCGGAACGTTATAATGAGCTGATGAACTTTACTTGTTGAAGATGGTAAAATAACGTTTATATTTAGAACAGACTCGTTTTAAAATTGTAACAGGTTTTTAAAGATGGTTATGGTTATTTGAATCCATCGATCACTAATAAAGAACTAGATACACAATCCCGAACAAAAGTTCTCTTAAAACTGTCACCAAATTGTGTTTAAGTAATAATAGTTGAAATAAATATACATTAATGTAAATTCAACCTTAAACGCAATGTTTAAAGTTTATTTCACAAAGCTATGTTTAAAAAGCAATAAATTTTTACGACCGATACTATGTGGCATGTTTACCGTCGGAGCGTTCGAATGCTACTAAATCAAAAGCGCACCCAAATGTTCTAGAGGGTGCTCATTCGGTGAGGACATTTTTTGCCGCTGATTCTGTATCTAGTTCTTTATTAGTGATCGATGTTTGAATCATCAAATGATGATGATGATAGGAATAGAGGTGGGCGTTAATAGCTGCGACACAGTTTATAACTAATGTGGCTATTATCGTTCGCAATGATATTGTGAATGTACTTTGTTTTGTTCCATTAGAGACACTTATTTCAAGAAATTTATTATACCTGTGGATGTGCTCTTGGACAACAAGGATGATGTTGTTTCGGCTTGTTTGCGGGTAGTTGAAGAGTTTCTCTGCTGGTCCGCCACTGTAGCTGAGCTCGTTGATATCGATATACCCTGAACATTTTTTTATTCTTGTTAGTATAGTACACTGTACTCTAAATATAAAAGGTCACTACAGTACTATAAATATAAAAGGTCATCTCAACTATCTACGAATAAAAATAAGTTTTAAAAAGTCAGGGGTCACAGAAGAACTCTACAAGAAGCAAGAAAGGGTATCGTTTAACTGGGTGTAAAAATAACTTCCATGAAGGTAATTTTTTTAAATGCCAGCCGTTCGTAAAGAACTGTTCATCGGCATTTGCATTGTAAATGCCGGGTGTTACTCAGTATAAATATTGCAGTTTCAGGAAAAAAAAATATACCGGCAGGAATTTACTGACTTCGGAGAGCACAATCACAATATCTCGAATAAATTGCGAATAAGGGAATACAAGATATTTACGATCACATAGAATATTTGAAAGGGTTGCAGCTCTCCTGTATTTATATACGGATGTTTTTTTTAATTTTTTTGAATGAATGCCCTCTTTTGACCTTGATCTCGTCTGATGGAAAACGATGGATAGAGCGTGCCCAGAAGATGCCTGTTCACTGTTGCTTTGAAGGCAGACGGGTTATAATTATGTGGAAGGGAACATAGACGCTGGCAGAGAGCTCCACACTTTGGCTGTGCGCATTATAAATTGGAGGAGAAGCGCTGAGTACGACTGGACGGGATATCAACCAAGTGCGGATGGTACCCTGCAGTACGCCTGGTAGTCCGGTGATAAAAGGGCGACGGTGGGATCAGATCGTGGAGCTCCTGCGCACACTCTCCGAAGTATATATTGATGAATAAGTGTATGTTGATGAATAAAGGATCTCGCGCACTATACGGCCACGACTGCGGCCAAATGTGGCCGCCTAGTGGTATTGTATAGTGCGTGGCTAGTTGGCCGTTGCGACCAAATGCGCGATTCGTATCGGATTCTAAAATTTACCTGGTCGCGATCGTGATCGTGGCCGTGTAGTGCGCGAGATTCCTAAGAAATGTGTTTCGGACCTGATTTTTTTCGCCATTCTCCTTTTGAATCGTCTCCACAGATGTGCAACATATTTGACTATCTCTGCGTAACATGTAGCAGGTTCACTGTTGTTCGTAGAAGACGCTAGAGTGGACGTTGACGTGAATCGAGCACGTTCGGCCCTCATACGTTCCATTTCACGTTTCTTCGTCTCACTGAACTGCGTCGCTATGACGACCAGGCAGAGGTTGATCATGAAAAACGATCCGATCTATAAGACAAATATGTGTTTATAAGATAATGGGAACGTTTGAACGGAGTTGACTGATCGTTTCTGTTTTTGTGGTGAAACTAATGTTGCTGTTATGGCAAAAAATTACAGTAAAACAAACGAAAACAAAAAAAGTTACAACCTTTTTGTTTTGTCTGTTTTATTGTCATTTGTTTTAACGGCAATTTTCACGAATGTTTGAATAAAGCGTGCAAAGGAAATAGGGTGCCATCGGTGCCGTGTAATATGCTGTCAATATTTATATGCAGTATGATTGATTCAATAAATACAAATACGTCAGAATAAAGATACCAACCACAATCAGCAGTACGAAATAAATCCAGTCCCAAAAACTATGTGCGTCTTGAACATAATACATTATATCCGTCCATCCTTCTAAAGATATCACCTACAAAACAAAACAAAAATTATTACCTTCCTTAGTTCTACAAAATAGGGTAAAACATTTTCCAAATAAGTTGTCTTACCAAGAAAATTGCGACCCAAGCGAGACCAATGTTGTCGAAGGAAATCGTGCCTTGAAAGGGGTTGTTTCCCCGTTGAGTGCAGTTAGTGTAATACTGATTCCAATTGACACACGACGTGTTTGTGGGCAGGTTGTAGGAGAAAGGCTTGGCCGTCTCGTTGCAGACTAGCGGTCCATATCTGTACGGAGGGAAATCTCCGCAGAAGTGCATCCCATTGTCTTCGGGCGTCGTGCATATGTAGTCCAACTCCTTTGAGAACTCGTAGTAGAATGATATACTGTAACACGAATAAAGATTTTTGTATACGTTCTAAGTTTCTTAGTTCTATTTGTATTTTTTATAAAGTGGGTAGTTTCATGTGTGTCGTGACAAGTTAGAGTTAGTTATTATGTTATCTATTGAGTATTGACATCGATCTGAACAAATGCGTTTAATGACGGGTATATTAGTAAACAATGAAAGCTATTTTAAAAGTTGACTATCTGATTTATCAAACTACTTACTCTCCAAAAAATTTGGGTACTTTAAAAACAAATAAACTACATATTTCAAAATTGTTTGTAGATTGTAGTCCTAACACTGATCTGGATTGGTGAATTTGACTTTTTATAACAGGGAACATTGATATATTGGTATCACTACTTCTATTACGACCCATGCAAATGGAGAAACATTTACTAGTACATCAAACACACGGTGCATGCAGACACATGCTAGATCGAAAGCGTAGAAAGGAGTCAAGGATCAATAGCAGTCCCCATTAATGGAAATGGTAGCTAGTAAAGATGGCTGGGGAAAGTCTGGCGAATATCGGCGGGACAGATTAACGTCAGTAGCCTCTGGGTCGTTATCGGTTAACGACAGAAGGTACACAGAAACACGAGCACTGGCCGTAACCCACATCATTTGGCGCCCGGTCGTTATGGGGCTTGTTCTTGATGATCGCTATAAGGCTTTTATTGTGGTCTCCAACTTCGGACTAAAAATGTCTTCGTTCTGATAGTTGAACGAAACAACGTGCAAAGCAACTTTTCAACAGTGCATGTTATATATGTGTTTCAGATAACAGTTAAATGTTATTTATTTCAATAAACAAACCATGAGCATTGATACATAAATGCAGATTAACAGACAGCACAATGGTTAAAACGAAGCTGAGTATTACTTGTTAAAACAATGACTTTGTTATTGAATGAATCATGAAAGATGTAGAATTGATGTGTAATTTGGTATTTAGTTCTTTGAAACAGAGTAACCTAAAGTTGAAGAAATTGAGGCAAGGATATTTTCGTAATGAACGTAGGAAATATTAAATTATTCAGATGTTTAACTTATTCCATTATCACTGGCCATTAAATCATTTTGCGAAATCATAAGTAAGGGAAACAGTGTTTCATATATTTCAGAAAAGTTGATAGAACTACCCATATATTTGGATCAGAAACAAATCGGCAGTTCTCAATAATATTTTGCAAATTAAGTGTGAGATTATTTAAATAGCGACATGAAATGAGAGACCTAGTGTCTCATCGAAACTGCCAATTCGTGAAGGGGAAGCAAATACGATAGCACATCTGGACGGCAGACGTGTGAAGGTACACGTTACAACAGTTCGCAATGTTCTTAATAGAAACACATTAATTTTGATCGCAAATCCTTACGAGTTCACTCTGACGCGCACTCTGTACCATTCAGACAGGTCTCTGGAACATAAATTGAGGAGCCGTGACGGGTGTTATGTACCTAAGTTTACTTCTAAAGGTCTGTAGTAAGGTCACAGTTAGGTACTTACAATGTGCTTTCATACATGAGAATTCAATTAGATATTATTTTCTTGCTAAAATCATATTGTTTTGAATGAAACCACATTGTTAGTTTGAATCTTGATTGTAACTATTTGTACTAAATCTAGATGTTTTGGTAAGTATCAACTATGAATGGCTATTATTGGTTCATGTTTGCTATGACGGTTATTTTCTACTTTGTACTATGTTTGGGTTGGTAAGTTTAGAACCATTGAAATGTAGGAAAGTTTATGTAATTTGTTTTACATAAGTATGAATGGAGTATCGGAGAGTGGGGATAGAGTTTACATAACACTACATTGTCAAATGGTTCGTATTGTTCGTGTTTTTAGTAACATTTGGCTTATGTGAGTGTTGACGGAATGCAATATTTAAGTGTGTTGTAGGTTATTCGACTGTAAGCGGTATTCTTCAACATGCGCGTTTGTTAAAATGTTAGTAACAGTGCAAAAACAATATGCAATGAGAAAATACAAAACGTCAAAATGATGTACAGAGCAGCGATGGATGTGCTCGTCGAGGATGTAAGCGTTAAATATTGCATGCAGTCAACATTAGCAATGGGACGTGCCGCTAAGACGAGCGCACTCGAGCAAATGGAACAAATGAAAAACTCATTTCAGCTGCAATTTCATCCACAAAACTTCAAACATTGCCACTCAATATGCTGCATCATACAGATTCGGGTATTATAATAATAACTCAACACTAATAAACGCTTACATCTATGAGCTTATATCAACGATAATACTGAGTCGGCAGTATGAGACAGGTGTAACTATTCTCATACTGCACCTCAGTTAGGATAGTATAAATTGAGTGGAACATACTTGGGTCGCAGTACATTCGGCGGAGGGACGAATTCGCAGCGTTGTCTTAGAATTCCTTCCCAGAGTTGAACTCCCACGATGCCGAATATGAAGAATACGAAGAAACATAGCAGCAAAACGTTTCCTAACATGGGTAATGTGTCCAGCAACAGCATCACAAGGATACGCATACCTGTGGAAATAAAATGATTGATTAAATAGATCCTTACTAAAATCACAACAGAGGTCATTTTTTTTTAAGAGCGCATGGCATCATACAATTCTAAGTAATTAATTGTAATAACCAGATATATGTGGTTGGCGGTTAGCTGAATTATGTCTTGGCTTTATTACTAAAGAAGTCCTACCCAGAAATCCTAAATGAAGATGTATATTCCATTAGGAAACTTAAGTGGTTGACCTTAAGCTATCAGTAAGGTCAGAGAAGACATAATAGGTACTAAAATCGCAGAGAATATCAAACTATTCAATTATTGCAGAAATCGCTCTGCACCATAACGTTAGTAATTTGCTGAAGTTGTGAATTCATTAAATGCTGAAGTGCAGTTTTGCATGAATGGACAGATGGATTTCAATTATTTCATTCCACGGCTAGGCATACCTACTCCAAAGAGGATTAACTAGTGCTACACTGCGAAGCTAGTTATTTGTGAACTTAATGACAGAAATTTTGTGTATTCATGATGCATGTTGATAGCCATGTTAGACGGTACTCGCGTGTCGTATTAGGATACAAATCAAAACGTATATTTCAATTTAACGGAATAAAAAGGCACGTGGGAGCAATAAATTGTGCGAGGGCAAATTAGTGCCGATGTATGGGGAACCGCGGGCGCGCGTGGCTCGATTTAATTTGCGGCAGAGTTGCATTGTCCTAGTTGTTTGCGAGCCCCAGATGGGGTTTTGTGTGAAACTTTAGCTAGAGCCCGTCTTTTGTTTGAATGTTCAATGCTAACCGTTTGGAAGTCGCGACGGTCCGCGTTGCTGCCGTGATTTATTATTGAATTTCAATGTTGTTTCTGAATGCAATGTTGCTTTGGATAACGACTGTGTCTGCCGTAAATCCTGGCTATCCGGTCAAAATGTTCACTGCTAAAATCATGTAAATTCAGACAATGGTTACTTTGTTCATAAAGGACATGGAAAAATTCTGGCCCAGCACGGACAAGGACCTAATTATATTTTTTTTGAAGCTTATAATATTGCAATTTTTATCATGGCTTTCATTTGTCCGCATAACATGGGGGAAAAATATCAATTTAAAAAGAGTATTCATTAATTGTTTGCTTTATTTTGTCTACCATTTTATGTCGATTGTCATTAAAAAGTCAAGTCATCATGTCTTTAATTATTTAATGACATGACAATTTAAGTCAATCGTATGTCTTGTGGCTCGCATGAGAATGTATTCTTGTGGTTTCTTGTGGTGTTTTACAACGACCTTTGGATTTGTTTCTGGATGTTGTTACTGCTCTCTCGACTGACCCGCTTTGCATCACGGACTTAGCATCTTCTCATTTCGATTTACTTTGATTACTCGCACTATGGACGACGGATTTTACCCTATTTCTAAGTGCTCGTTTACGGAGACGCGGAGCGTTGAGCAAAGCGTGCAGCGTGGCGTTTCGCGGTGCATCGGGACGTTTTTTCAGTTTACAGACAGGCAGCGCGTGCAGCGACACGCTCAAACACAAACATAATGGCAATTTGTGATGATGTTGTTTATGAAGACGTGGGGCGTGGTGCGTACAAAGCCACGGGCCCCGCCGCGTACCGCGGGGTACGCGGCGTAAACGAGCACTAATGGAGAACCGGCGCTGCATTAACTGTTGTATAGCAACGCTTCGCATAAGGAGCCATTTGTTGGATTCGGATGAAATCCAATCCAAAGACAGTGGATTACTCCGCGGTTGGTGAGTTTTAACATTTTCAGTAACGTCTTCAGCACTTCTTATTAGGGTGCCTATTTCTTTATACTTATGTAAGTTTTTTATTTTAGGTCACTGCGTCTGAACATTTGTGCCATTTTGTTGGTTATTGGCTTGGCACATTTTATCACAGTCTGGTACAAGGCTTGGTGTTCCAACACCAAGCCCTAGGGTTTGCCATCGTCATGAGTGCGCAAACTGTGGAAGATCCCTGCTGCGTGTTCGTTTTCACACACTGGCCCTTAATCCGGAGCGCAAAAGACACATTTTTCTCAACAAGTTAGTATGAAAAAAATGTATGTATTATGTACCACGATTGCTTAAATATATTTATCCAATACCACCTTTTATATTTATCTATGTTATGAAATGATACATTATGAACTTTTTCGGATACTTAGATGAGATCGACAAGTTCTATTTGCCATCCATGTTGGCAACGAGCAAACAAACATCAACGACGATGACGGTCAACAACAATAAGAAAGGCAAAGGCAAAGGTCTCTTTTCATTCAGCGAAGGCACGAGCATTGATCAACACGCTTGCTCAAGATGGGTTGGCGATTTTAGACTTATATATCAACCAGGCTTCACGACCATTTATAAGACACACTCGTATAGGTACTTAGACATAAAACCTAAATTAACCTATAAGGTGAGTTCGTTTTATAATTTTTGTGATTTCAGGAGGGGGTTGGACAAAGAGCTCGCGACACTGTCATCGTTCTAACAACTGAACGCGTTTTCTTTCAAATAATAGTCATCGTTATCATTCAGCCAAAAAGTCCACTGCGGTACATAGGTAGGCCCTTCACATGGTGGACCTATGACCTGGAAGTTGCGGAAATTCGCTGTATGCGAGAAGCACAGGACGGGTCTATGTGATATGATTAAAAGTAAATAATAATAATATCAGCGTATTATTTCTCCCACTACAGGGCTGAGGCCTCTTCTCATACAGAGAAAGCTTTCAGACTTATATTAAATATAAGTCCAGGTTTCCTCACGATGTTTTTTCTTAACCGATATCAGTACCTAATGTCCAAGATAATATACTCAGAAAGTATATTGAATTGAAAAAAATCACATTGGACTTTCTCGAATTTGAACCCACCACCTCGTGCATGAGAAGCGCGGCCCAGTGGTTAATGGGCCTTCATGACAATGTATATACCTACTGTATTAAAACGTCAAAATGTCATACCAAAATGTTTAACTAAAATGTCTGATATTTCTTCACCACCGAGTTCTAGAGTAATAAAATATAAATAGGTCTATTAAATACAAATATTTCTTCATGATATATATTGTTTTATTTATGTCCATGCTGGGCCAAACTTGTATGGGAGCGTTATCCATCTCCTTTACCTACCTACGTTATGAATAAACACAAGATTAAACCAAGTTGCAGTTTTTATTCGGAAAATAGGTAACTTTGTTGCACTGGAAGGAAACAACATAAACAGGTATGAAATAAGGATGTTTAATACTAAACCCTTAATTTTTCACAAGTTCAATATAACGTCGATATATTCAGGTCATTCACCTTAATGAAACTCATTTTTTTAAACAAATATTGCAACATAACGCCACTCTACTTATATCATTTAGATAAAAGCTACAAGTAAGTATATTTAATGATAGGTAGAGGTAGGCGCAGGTACGAAGAGAGTAGGTAGATTAGGGAGTACCCTTGCAGAGCAAATTTCCGCCTTGTAAACGTGAAGGTCCCGCGATAATTAAAGCTTGATTAATGTCTGTAGGTAGTTTAGGGTCATCCTGTACGACAAACACGATTGTCATCATTAGTAGGGACTTGGAAAGCAACAGTTGTGTCGTAAACAAACAAAATGTTTAACGTTTATGTTATCAAGAGTACTGTTTGTCTAATTCGTATGCACTATCACGTTCAACGCTATTACAAAATGAGTTCTGGGATTAGACATTTTCGTTGCTTATATACCTACAGCAGTGGTGTTTAAATACATATTATGTAATAGCAAAGTTACCCTTTAGTCACGAACAGAGACGCCCGAGACTTCATGTAATACTAATTGAAACTAATGTACTGTACTGTACTGTACTTGAATGTACTGTACTGTACTGTACTTGAATGTACGTTTACTCTTAAGACGCAGATATATGCCAGTGACCTTGAGTGGTTAGCTTGCGTGTTCTGCACTGAGCTCACGCAACGCGTCGTACGTCCAGCCAGTGATAGGACTTGCCCATCAAGGAGCGCTGTCTCTAATTTGACGCATTATTAATGTATTATACATAAAACAAAAGGTATTTTAATAAAACACTTATACCAAAAGATTAATATTTTAATTATCCTTAAAATGGTGAAGGTTTCAGAAAAATACGCTTGATAGCTTTTGCGTAATTTTCAGTTTTTTATCCGCGTTAGACACAAATTTACAAATTAATTTCAATATGTAATATAAACACAATCTAAAATATTCGTATATGCAGTTATTAAAAAAATGCTCTAATTTAACATATATTTTTTCCAAATGATTAGACGTAATTTTCAGTATAAGATCATTAAAAGTGGCTTATCGTCGCCTTAAGGGTATACTAGTCGACGGCTCAAACTCGTTGTTGGGCGTGACTAATAATATGCACGCCAGTCTAATTATTTACTTTTATTTATTTATCTAGTTTTTATTAATTTATTCAGAGAAATAGACGATCATTTATAACGAAAACGAGCGCGTAAAATTTCATGAATAGACATTTGGGCGTATAGATTATTATGAAAAAACTGCTGGATGTATTTACTCATAATAAAATTATTGAATAAATTATCTATTCTTGTACGGTTTCGATTTTGCTATTTTCTTAGTAGGTACATAAGTTATTTATATACGCCCAAAGACGATTTAAAAATAGTGTCGAAATATGGAAGCTTAGACGCTCATTACTTCCAAACCAATATTTTTTTCCAATTCTGCTTCCATACAGGGCTAGATAAGAAAAAATAATAATAGTTATGAACATACACTGTCAAACAGACGAGTAATCACCATACTACGTTTGTATGGAAGGATGACCGACTAGCGTACCCTGAAGGTATGATTCCAAACAACGCTGCACAGCGACAGTGCCGTCGCAGCAATATCGCCCAGCATTGCTGTCGTGCTCGGAATGTAATCTCATAAAAACCTATGGAAAATGTAGGGGTAGTGACGCGGCAGCACTGCCACTTGCAGCTTTGTTCGACACCATACCTTTAGTTTTTATTTTTTTGTCGTGATGTATGGTAGGTACATAGTTTAGCCAGAATGCGCCTCGTCAAAAGGGTGAACTATTATCGAAGCTCTTTGTTCCACAAATGGCTGTACATTCGCAGAAGAGCTGCAATTTAATGTTATTAGCGTTTTCCTAGAAAAGGTGAAAGCTTTTCTGGTCCAAATCTGTCCTGAAGTGCGAGTTCTGTGAACAACGTGAACGTGCGTGGTTTGAATCTGTAAATTCAATTTGTTAATGGAAAATCATATTATTGGAATGTCTATCTTGCTTACTGTTCGGATTGAATTTTGATATCATAGGACTGTAGTATTGCAAAAAAAAAACAACAGAACGTATTCTCTTTGCGTCTGATTTGACCGACGCTAATTTCTTATTTCCTTGAAACAAAATCGACTAAATCCATTACCAATGCAAACATCTTTTTCGTCTTATGCATGTAACTTAAATATTTGCACGAGTCAGTGGTCGAATATAGTGAAACCATTCGTTATTAATACCATGTCAGGCATACCTATTATGGCAAATAAATAAATCGTTAATTCATTCACTCATTGAAAGTTAGTAGTTAGAGCCCTTTTTTTGTAATCTGCTACTACTACATTCCTTTGACAAGTTTATCTTCAATTTACGAATCTCCACATATTGCCGGCTGTAAGATAATCTGTAGCAGACGCAGTGGCTTGCTGAGCCGGGTTCACTTGTTGCGCGGATCGATCACCGCCCACGCTCGCTCCTGATACCGAGTTGGGTTAATTTCTATATGTACCCACCGAGATATTATGGAGTTCTTTTGTGCCCCAACTTTTTACGTTTGGATTTCATTATGCTAAGTATAGCTCGTGTTTGATGGGCACGGAAAATATTATTAAGGTTTTTGTCAGGTCTTATGTTGTTATAGAGAGTATCTATATCATTCATCAGCAATTTTATTTAGATTTGAGACGATCTGACTATTCTATTCTTACGATCAGACTATTTTATTCTTTTCTGACTATTTTTTTCTATTTTGACTGTCAATAAAGGAATAAATTACAGTCTTCTCATAATTATTAGTTTTCATCACAATATTATCCAAGAGACGAGAGTAATTTAGAAGCTAATGAAATACTTGGTACGTTCCTAGAATTTATAGGAAAAAGATTGTGAAATAACTTGACTTGATTAAATAAAGGAACCTGTAGAATCTGAACCAGAATGTCGCTGCCCTATTTAATTATGGAAATAAAGCAAAATACTTACCTACCTAAGCTTATTATTTGACTTAAAGTTATACCTAACTCAAGTTAATATATCAGGACAGGAGTTCCAACGAGATTTTCAACACTAACTTATTATGCAAATATATTATCGTCACAGACACAACGTTACCTGCCGTCCTTTACGTGACATTATTCCTAGAACCCTAATAAAATGGTTTCAATGTTAATAATATTTCGTTTGATGCCTAAATAAACCTACTTTACTTGGAAAGGTCCCGGTCCTAAAATAAACACGTAATAAGTTACCTGCACGTAACAAAGCCGGTAGTGCGGGGTCACCCAAAGTAAAGGGGTTCTCGTTTTCAAGAGCTCTCCTCAGTTTAGCACCGAGGTTTACAGCAAGAAAGCTGTTAATAGCAATAGAAAGCACTCCAATTCTTTTAAACTGGTCCTTTTGTAATTTTCTTTTAAGAATTTAGTGTAACTACGCGAGGGTTAAGGTTGGTTAGGCTATTAATGGGAAATACTGCCCGAATTTTCTTGCTATTATAGCCTTTGTGGAGAAGGCTCATGGTGTACATATTAACGCTTACCGCTTCATTCGCTTAGAAAAGGTCCATTAATAAGCAGTGTTATAATCTATTAATAGACTTTGAAGTGTATCCAATTTTGGATACGGTGGAGTGCCATTTTTATGACATAATATTATATAGGAATGGAAATGAATGATTTAACAAGATTGACGATACGACACGGAACTCTGGTGTTAACCCAGATCTTATAAATCCCGTGATTACTGTTAGCATTAGATGATATTTTAAAACGACGAACCGTAGTTACTCGTTATTGTAATCAATTTTACCATAACATTACGTCTGTGTACCCTGTACGGGCAGTTTGTCCGTACACTGAGATTTTGTATATAGCTTGTTGATAAGTACGAATCACACGGGATGTATACAGGAAATAAAATCACTGTTTTGTGTCCGTTATTGATTGGCTGATTTATTAGGAAAAACATTAAAATATATACACGTAAAGTAGGTGACTTGTCGTGGGCGCGATAGCTTATTCAGCGAATGTAGACAAGTCATCTGCGAATAAGAAAATGCTTATCGAGGTAACAACTAAAACAATACATTTTATGTGGCGTACATACCCCGAAGGGTAGAGTACACCCACATTTAGCCAGTGTTGTTTGCTATGTTTGTTGTTGTTGTGTTATCTATACCTATACAGGGTGTTAAAGTAATTGCGTGCCATAGCTTAGGGGTAGGTTCAGTATCGATAAAGGAAACTAGGAAAAATATAAAATAAATCCAGAAAAATTGTTTAAAAAAAAACAGTAAATAAAAATTGCAAGGTCAACCTAATTTAGTACCTACTAAATTAAAATAGCAATCAAATCAACTTAAAACATGAGTAAATAAGTTTATTTTAAATCTTTGTAAATACCTGATTCCAAACTAAATTAGGTTGACCTTCCAATTTTTTTTATATATTTTTTTTAAATTTTTTTTCTGGTTTTTTATTTTTATTTTTCCTAATTTCCTTTATCGATACTGAACCTACCCCTAAGCTATGGCACGCAATTACTTTAACACCCTGTATATAAAAATCTATTGCCATGCATTAGGCCAGGCGCGCACTAGCGGCCAGGCCGCTGCGGCCAGGTCGCGAGATACATACATTAGTATGAAATCGCCATGGAGCACGCGCACCCGGCCGTACGCGACCAGCGGCCCCACTGACTATTCTCTGGCCGCTAGTGCGCGGCTGGCCTTAGTCTCACAAAAACTCGAATATAGCTCGACCGATTTGAATAATATATTTTTTAATATTTTTTTAAATTAAGTATTTTGGGATGTTTTTTGTTGCAAAATCCCAAAGAAACGCCGAAAATCGAAATTGAAATTTTGACAGGACAACGTCTGACGGGTCAGCTAATGTGTAATAAATTATATAAAGTGTCAATGTCAAATCATCTTCCGCTCATTCATTCTCCTGCCCTTATCCCAATTTTATTTGGGGTCGGCGCAACATGTCCCTTTTTAGGGTTCCGTACCCGAAGGGTGACAAACGAAACCTTATTCATAAGCCTCCGCTATCCGTCTGTCTGTCAGCGAGCTCTATCTCATGAACCGTAATAGGTAGGCCGTTGAAAATTTCACAGATTATGCATTTCTATTGCCGCAAGAATAACAAATAATAAAATAAAAAATTAAAGGGGAGTCAACATACAATAAAATTAAATTTTGAAAAAATAAATCTGACCCTAGCATGTCATGGCTATCATTATTTAGAGCTCATCGAGTAGATAACAAATATAATTTTTATATGTTTTTATCTTCAAAAATGATGAATTAGGGGGCCGTAGAATTTGTCAGTTTTAGACCATTTTTGTACGAGCTCTATCTCAACAACTAAACAAGTTAGGAATTTAAAACTCCTGTATATTATGTACTATACACTGTTTCTAATCAACAAATACTAAAAACGCCGATTCAAAAGGTATTTCATTTAAAATTGGGCGATTTTCTGCAATATAAAATAATAATTTTGTAATTCATACTATTAGTATGCAATACAAATTCCACAGATAACTATTTACTGGTCGGAGTAATGACATGGAATTAGTAAGTACTATCATGGCATGACTATACATGGATTTTTATTATTTCAAATTCAAATTTGAATCATCCAAAAAGGTCTACAAAATAAGCTTACTTCAAAAGATTTTAAAACCATCCAGTATTTTTTGAGTTTAAGAACTTTATCGATTTTTTCCAAAGTATCCCTAAACGGTGATGATGTGTGTACCTCATGTTCTAACCCAGAACGGGTTATACTCCAAAAGACAATATATTCGGTAACATTGAAATGAATGCTGCCACACACAGTGCATTATTCAGTTACCTTAAACCGTTGTGGATACAATTTCATGTTGAGAAGTTTTCTCAACGTGGCCGAATATTTTTACACAAATAAGTTTTATTTGTGTAAAAATATTCGGCCACGGCGGCCAATCTCAACGGAGACTAGCCTTCGGCGCGGGAGATATTATAGTGCACAAGTGTGTGCGCCGACACGAGTGCACTCTCTCTTCCCTCACTCTCATAGTCCGATGGGATACATAAAAATATTAAGTAAGAAATAATAGATTTCTGTATGACTATAAAAAATTACGTAAATAAATAGCTGTATTGACGGAATGTTGTAATTAAAATTTGGCGTAGGTACTAATTACATTTTATTTTGTATAATACAACGTGAAATTTGAATCACAGTTTTGCTAGAACAAACGTTGTTCAGACCATGGTCTACTATCATTCTATAGCATCCAATATGTTATTAACACAAACTAAACTAGGCGTTCTCAAATAAGTCTTATGTTGCTCAAACGTGTTCAAACAGTAATCGTAACATCTAAGGACTCATCGCGGTAGCAATATGGCATTCAAAAGAGTTATGAGGAGTCCACGTGGACTACAAGGATGTCCGGCCAATGCGGGCCGAAATTTTAATAAATAAATCAGTCTTTTTGTGTTTTTTTTTAAATACCATTGACGTTTTTTTTTTAATTGATTGTTATAGAATGGTAGTAGACCATGGTCTGAACAACGTTTGTTCTAGCAAAACTGTGATTCAAATTTCACGTTGTATAGTCTGATGTAGCAAGAGAAATCCTTTTATTTATAAGTAACTAGCTTTACCCGGCCCGGCTTCGCATGGTTAGCACCACGTTAGCACTAAGTATTTATCTACGGCGCACCTACCTTTCCTAATTACCTGACCTACCTACCTACCCTACATATCTACCTGCTTACCTACCCTATATACCTATTTATACCTACTAATACTATGTTATTAGCAAATAAATAACTTTGACTTTAGTTAATGCATATTACCGGATAAACTAACTTAATATTTTTCTCTTAAAATAA
Source organism: Conistra vaccinii (assembly GCA_948150665.1). Lineage (NCBI taxonomy): Eukaryota > Metazoa > Arthropoda > Insecta > Lepidoptera > Noctuidae > Conistra > Conistra vaccinii. The sequence goes on along the minus strand of OX411323.1, from coordinate 7,900,101 downwards.
ATGAAATATACTTCTACACCTATATTTTAACACAACACATTTTTTCATTAAAATTAGACAACTTCTTTACAAATCTTTATGTTTTTTCATAGCGCCTCTGTTGTTACCTTTACGAAAGTATTACAAAAATTCATAGTGTTAAATCTTGTACGACATGGTATGGAACCCTTCGTGTGCGAGTCCGACTCGCACTTGACCGATTTATTTATTTATCTATTAGTCGTCATCTCAGTAGTCACCCACTTCCTAGCCATATCATCTTTCACACAGTCCATCCATCGTTTCTTTGGTCTTTCTCTACTCTTATACTCAAAACTTTCTTTACGACATTTTCCTCATTCCTCCGCATCACATGCCCACCATGACAATCGATTTCCGCACAACTTTTCGGTCACCGGTGCCACTTTCAGACTTCCTCTTATGTACTAATTTCTTACTCTATCCATTCGTGTAACACCACACACCCCTCTTAGCATTCTCAGTCAAATCATCTTCCGCTATCATTAAAAAATCAAATCATTTGCAAAATTCGAAAGAGGCGCCAGAGAAGTTTATTACATCGAATAAAAGCACAATTTAATTTTTTGTAAACGAAATGGTATCGTAAAACTTTCTACGAGCATGAATAATTGCGTCCATCCAGCTGGATTATGTGGTAGAGGCTATTTGTTCAGTGTTCAAAAGAGGAATATTGAATTAGGGTTTCTTTGATAAAAAGAGAATTCTTTTATAATTTTCTACTCAAATTCAAATTAAAAATATTTTACATCACTTAAACCTACATTAGTCACTTATAAAATGTCAGAATGTAATTAAATGTGTGTAATTAAATATGTGGTAAATGTTACGGTTTTATGCATAAAATCGTTCCGTCAATTGTCGTATGCTTAAGCTGAATTAAATGCTGATGGCTATATCTGTGCGAAAGTCATTAATATTATAGTAGGGTAAATAAATCAATAAAAACTGGCATGTCAAAAATGTGCCATTAAAACAGTGCCAGTCGGTTTGAGTTTTGTTGTGTAGGTATGTTTATGTACCTAAATACATTATGAATGTTTATATGTGCATAAATAATCACGTGTTCCTACCCAGTGAGCTAACTACGAACTCACGTGATGGCGAATGTAATAAAAATTCTACATAAATAAAGAAATATTTCATGACCATTCAATATTATTGTTTACGTGAAGAATGTCTTAAACCTGACCTGTGGTTATTTTTAAAAGATTTTATAACTACCATAGCCAGAGTTTTATTGCTGAACCGTAACAGGCACGCCAGTAAATAGTTTGCATACCAAATACCATACGGTGGTAGATCAAACGATATGTCATACAGGGCGTACAGCTGATATCCTCCTAAATGACATGTTTACGATTAGACCGGATATTTTGTTAGGAAAACTGTCATTTCTGTTAGGAACCCAGAAATACATTATATTTATGGTACAAGCAAGGTAATTTTCAGGAAATCGAAAATGTGAGGTAGGTACCAATTTCAGACGTTACATGATAGTTTAGTGGTATGAGGAACAGGGTGTTAAGTTCACTTCCACCATAGAAAAGGGAGGATCCTCCGACCAGATGGGTGTCGTGTCTGGTGGGCAACTGCCCCATGATTGATGTCGGGGAACTTATATATGCAGGATGCGATGCAGGATTTGTGTGACGTCAGGTCTTTGATGCGTAGTTCGCATTTGGCCATGTAGATGCCGCCAGAATATTGTCCCTTCAACCAGTTTTACCAAAGCATATCGTGTTACCCAGTAACTGGGCTGTGGAGATCAGACAGGCAGTCGCTCCATGTAAACTACTGGTATTTAGCTGCTTCCGGTTAGACTGGAAGCCAACCCCAACGTAATTCGCTGCATCAACGGTATTAAACTAGCCTCTTTGAAATAATATGCTGGGCAGGATGCCATACATCATAATTACCGAAATTTTAATATTTTATAAAATGGCATGAGATCTTTTCAGTTACTTAACTGTTTGCAAATGAAAGAATAATGAAAGCATTACTTACTTGGTATCCTGTTGATGGCTCGTAATGGTCTTAGCACTCGAATAGTCCTGATCGCTGATAGGTTGATATTTTCCACATTCAGTGCGTATTCCAGTGCTCTGCAAAAGATGAGCATTTTTAAATTGAAGAACAGAAATATTTGTATAATTTGTATAACATAATTCCTAGATTAATAAACGTTACTTGGGTAGCTCGTGCTTTGACTTCGACATGTTCGCGTCTTTATTTGGCAGTTGTGGTTTGATAGGTGTGCGAAAGTGACAGGAACAACGCTTTGCCAAAGTGCGTGCTGAATAACGTTTATAAATCTCGGCTTAAGAGCTTTGAAAGTACTTAGATACCATTTGGGTAAATAGCCAACGTAGATACTATCCATCAAACTCTGAACCAGTTTGGTTCAGGGTTTGATGGATAATCTGAAGTGATGTGAGTGAAGAAATAATATTTTGAAACAGCACCTTTAAAAAAATGTCACATACCCGGCCATCACGATGAAAAAATCCAGTCTGTTCCAAGAGTCCGCTAAATAAGTGCCGTGTCCATAAATTCCCATCGCCACCATTTTGATTGACAATTCCAACGTGAAAAATGCGAATATTATATCGTCGAAAACCTGCAACAGATGTTTAATAAAAAATTGCCATTTTTTGAATAAAACAACCATTTAATTTTAAGACTTCCAATTAAATGGGCAAATAAATAACGTTCGCGCAAAAATAAAAATAAAACAAAAGAAAATCACTTCAACAAGCGTCCACAATTTTTTTCTCGTTGGCCAGTTCTTTTTTTAATATCACCGAATGCACGCGTCGAGGCAGAATTCATTTTGTATAATATTAAAAACTTTTTTTGGTTTTTCTAATCTGAGAGTTGAATTTTCTGAAAGGCTCGATTTTCAAATTGTTGCGGGCGCTTTATTTTTATTGCATTTCTATCAGCCTTTTTAGTGTCAACAAATCGTTTTATATCGATATCAATTTTATATTTGATTAGGTAATTGCCTTATTCTGGATAAAATTTCAGATGTTACTCACCTGTAATATTTTGCATCTATTTGTAATACACTGATCGTCGACGCACGGCTGGTACATGCCCAACGTTACGCAGTTCAGCAGGATTACCAACATTGATATCCTTTCGAACCACGTGCAATGATAGTTAAGGAAATCATTCTCATTAAGAAAGCTGTCTAAATCAACATGGATAAACACTTAATTAATATTTGTTGAAATATTAATTAATAAATGCTGAAGAGTCTACAGAAATCCAAGTATTTAATTAAAAGAAAATATTTGATTTAATCATGTTCGTTAGAGAACTAACTAGAATGTCAAAGAGAAGGCTCTGGGTTTAAATTAAATGTCGACGGTCCACCAGTCCCTTGATAGATTTCAGAGCCGCTCTTAATGATCGCTATCATTTTAATTGATTTGAGCTTTGCTTTAACATCACAGATTAACTGCGTGATAAAATTACAATTTCATATATAAAGGAGAAAGTGTTAATATGATTAAAACGATATGAAATGGTTTCCATTTTCCAAACTCTCATAAATTCAGAAATATAAGTTCAAAAACAACATCATAAACGCTCATTTCATCATTTATGTAAAGTTAATTTCTGGACAACAAACGGATTGCGTTTGAACCGCGCGCGGTCAACAGTGAAAATGTGGCAAAAATTCTCTATGATACCTCTGGTTCAGTATGTGGTCAGCTTTGTGGTTCAACCTTGACTTTTTTGACTAGGGCACAATTTCAGTGGTATGTAACAAAGCTGTTTTGTGGTCGGGCACTATTCCGTGTGTTGTGGCTTCGGTCGGATTAGCTGTAGTGTTCTGTCAGAACGATTTGAAAGTGTTCACGTCGAGGTACTGGCGGTTTGAGCGCGTTTTATACACGCTGTGGTCAGAATTTGCGTTCAGTTTTGAATGTTACGATTCTTTGAGGAATAATGCTTTTAATTTATGTAGGTTTAATCAGCTTTGTAGTTTGTATCTAGTTTTACTACTGATAGTTATTGAGGTACTTTGAAAGTGATTAACTCTTTGTCTTTTTGGTTTAGAATATCAAATCAATATAAATGTTAATATCAACATAATATAAATATTGAGTTGTCCTTAGAACGTGATGACATTATTTGCTGAAATAATGTCATCACGTTTTAAGGACCCCATTTCACATTTAGCATCCATATCTCATGAAATTACCTTTATAACAGCACCATAAACAGCTAATCAACAAAAGCCGAAAGCCGGGTTATTCATTGGCTTTCAAAAGTGGTTTCTTGTATTTAGTATTCTATTATAAGTGAATGGTGGCAGCCATTACGGGCCCGGTATTGTGATGTTCATTATTTTGGCCCGCTCGGTCGCTTGCATTAATTACAGGATACGGAATCGCGGTTTTGGCTTTCCGTGTTTGTGGCCAGTAACAGTTGCATTGGTTAGTGATGTGGTCTGGGTTTGTCGAAAACTGTTGTTGTTCAATGGCGTTATGATAGTTTTCGATATTTTGTAGGAATTTCAATGAGCATGTTATCACTTGTATTTATTAAGGGTGACTAGTAATTAGTGACCCATACTTAAACACGTGGCTTTACTCATCATAATGAACAACTTTTACTATCGGACCAAATCTGAAATCGCAAAAAAAAATCAGCTGTTCCCTACATTTTGACGAGATATGTGAACATAAATGTAGGGAACAGCAGATTTTTGTTTTCGCGATGTCATCCTTGGTTTCATAGTAAAAGTTGTTCATAATGATGACTACAATGACCCCTTAAGAGGTTGTTGGTGTTTTAACAATAACCCTGTATAAATCGGTAAAAAAATAACGTGAATATTTCGTATTCTAGACAGACATCTTAATCGAACCAGTAAGAATCTCCCGAGGCGATGCTAGGAAGCGCGAATCACCGTGACTCGAGTTTTCCATTATACTCCCCATCTGTTTGTTAAAAGGCCTTTACAATGGTATGCTCTGAGCAAAGGGAATTACGTCAATGTGGCTTCATAAATCAGCTCACGTTAATTTGTTTCTCATTGTTATGTTTGTAGGCCTTATTTTATTGCACTTAAAACAAAACAGCTTTTGAACATCTTAAACAAGACATAGCGTAAAGTTAATAGATCCTTAAGCGCGTAAATAAGGCAAAAATTCCGCCGTTTCTGGTCGAACGCTCGCAGATAAATCCGTATTTTATTTTCTCGGAAGAAGCTACTAACATGCTACTCTATTACCCATTAGGAAGAAATATATCGTTGATAATGGCCGTAATCACGTGGTATCGTCAGACTGATGGCATCCTGTGACATAAAGTCCCGTGAGGCAATTTTTCGTGCAATAATTAGTTACCTAGGTAGGTACTATTTCTAAGAACAACATGAGTAGGGATGTTGGCAAAAACATTCTTTTTGTTTGTCATAGGTAGGTCATAAAAAATATACCTTACCACATAAGGGATAATCACAAGATCGTATTATTCGCAGATGACACATCCCTCATTTTTAAAATCAAACGTCAGTTAGTCAACTTTGAACAAGTTAACGATGCACTCTCTAAAGTTGTGCATTGGTTTAATGTAAATAATCTTCTCCTGAACGAGAAAAAGACTAAACTCATTAAATTTTCAACGCCAAATGTCAGGCAACTAACTACCAATGTTCAAGTTAATGGAATAGAGTTGGACCCTGTTGAGTCAACAGTTTTTCTTGGAATAACTATTGACGGTAGATTACAATGGGGCCCACACATAGAAAAATTGTCAGGAAGGCTTAGTTCAGCTGCATATGCTGTTAAAAAAATTAGGCAGATAACTGACGTAGATACAGCCAGAATTGTTTATTTTAGTTATTTTCATAGTCTGATGTCTTATGGGATTCTTCTCTGGGGAACCTGTGCGGACATTAATTCTATGTTTGTTCTACAGAAAAGGGCTGTTCGAGCCATTTACAACCTAGGTCCAAGATTCACTTCGAGAGAAATTCAGAGAAATAAATATTCTGACTGTAGCCTCACAATATATTTTTGAAAACCTATTGTATGTACACAAAAATATATCAAATTTTAAGAAAATGTCCGATGTTCATAGTTTAAATACCAGGAATAAACACAATCTTGCTGTACATCGCACACGTCTTCACAGAGTAGGCAACTCGTTCATGGGTCAATGTATACGCTTTTACAACAAACTTCCCATTGACATTCGAAACTTACCCATTAAACGATTTAAAAACTGTATTAAAACCAAACTTTGTAAAAAAGGGTACTATAAAATTTCAGATTATTTAGATTCAGATAAAAAAGCTTGGGATTGAGGTGCTCGCTCTGCTATACTTACCTTGTGATAAAACCATAAAACTTGATATTTTAATTGTTACTTATAATCATCAATTAAACCAGATTTAAAAATATTTACATAGAAGAATAAAACATATACTTAAAATAATAACATAATAAAATTATATACAAAATGACATGATTACTTTGTAAAGTATAATATTATTTTAATTATTGTGAATATGAGGACTATGTGGGTATTTTTTTTTTTTTTTTCTCTTTAATTTTTATTTTTTTTTTTATTTCACAGTTAGTTTTAATGATGGTCTGGCAGTTTGAGTAGTTGATGCGGCCTACCCAAATGTCCTTTCTTTGGTATTGTTCGTCGAGTTGAGCTCCTTAAGCTCTGAGTGAGCTCCACGATTACTGACAAATGCTTGCACTGACTGGACAGGTCCACTCAAATCTGTGTGGTCCTTTCCTCAAAAGACCATTTCAGACACTAATCTACATGGTTTTCATATGGCTTGACCAAGATTATGTCTGGACTTTAAAAGAGACCGTGCCCTCTGAGTTTGTTTCGGCCTTTCTTCTCAGAGTTGTCAGTTAGGAAACGCCGACCTCATCTAGCTTATTTTAAACATTTTTTGAAATATGACGTGTAAAAGTGATTCCGATATCCTATTTACAGAATAAACAATTTCATTTCATTACATTTCATTTCATTTCATTTCATTTCATTGAACACGTATTTTTTCTTTTATTACGTAATCAAAAGATTACGGCAATACATTGAGTAGGCAATACGATAAAATGTGGCATTTTTTTTTTTTTTGGTTGGGAAATCATCCAATGACTTCTCCCGCTCTGGGCGGAGCGGAAGGGCGTGTCAGACTCTTACTGACTAAAACCCACCCGTGTTCCTTCCCTTACCTAGCCAGGGGCCACGGTTTCCCCTTAGGACTATCCGCAACCAAAATGTGGCATGACGTCACTCCCCGGTAGATTTTATACTGACTTGTGACGTAGCAAGCACTCCCCAACTTTAATGAGTTTTATCTAAGCCTTTCATTTTTTATAAAATAAAACAAAAAATTGCTGTCTAATATTTTTTTATTATCTGACTGACGGACTTAATAGTTTTTATTCCCAATCAAAATCCTTATTAGGATTAAAATTACTCGATAATAAAATTAAGAAGATAGTTAACAAAAACTCAAGCCTTAAACGGGAGCTAGTAGACCTACATCAACAATATCTCAATGTTGTTGATGAACGCGATCAACTGAAGGTGGTCACTGATGGTTTCAGCAACTGTAGTAACTTGTACGAGGAGGCCTTAAGCAAAGTTAGGGACCTAGAAGATGAATTAATTCACGCTAATAGTCGTATTATCCAGTTAGAGAAAGAAAAACAATGTACGCAGGTCAAAGAAACTAATCACCTATATAATGAACTATTAAATACTAATTGTAACCCTCATTCCATTATAACTATTGACCTTACTGAAGATTCCTTGTTGAAACAGAATTATAGTTATAAAGTTAGTCATAAGAAAATGAAAAAATATGCTAAACTAAATAGAATAATTAAAAAATGTAAACAAATTAGGAGACAACAAAAACACTTTTCCAAAAGTATTCCACGGAGAAAGGAACGTATTGATCTAATAAATAAATTAAATAATTATCAAATAAAATTAGAAGACAGCAAAAACATTTATGAAATTGATACACAGCGCTTACAGTCCGAGATACAGGTACTTGAGAGCAGACTTAGTTCCCTTTTCATTAAATATGTGGGTTCTCAGAACCAAATTAAAGAACACATTCTTGCTGCTAATGAGTTAGTTAGGTGTCAGTGTACTTGTCAGGTTTCAAACCCTGATGCTGTCCAGCCTGAGGCAACGGAGGACCCGTCCCAGACTGAGAGTGTGTCTCAAGACTGTATCCTCAATCAAGATAAACCTGATATTGTGCAAGAATTATCTCAAATGGTACAGTCAGTAGCTAGTAGTATTTCCTCTTGTAGTAGTCAAGTTTGCTATCAGTCAGTTATGTTTTCAGATAGTATAGGAAGGGGGTTAGGGAAATTAGTTAGTAACAACTTGAGTTTTTCTACTCAAAACTATTGTTTACCTGGGTTATCCTTCAAAGAAATAATGACATCAATTACAAGGACTCAATATGATTCTAATACCAACATAACTGTATTTGTAGGAAATAGTTCCCAGGTCAAAAAGGAAGATATCACTGACAGTGTTACTGAGATTTTAAAGTTAAATTGTAATAAAATTATTTTGTGTGCTTTTCCCTATTTTGAGAGGTTATCAAATAGAAAAAACAATTATATACATATGCTTAACAAGCATATTCAGTTCTTAGTAAGTCACTACAGTGACAAACTTATATTTTTTGACACCAACAATTTTGTTGATAAGTTGAAATCGACAAGGAATACAGTGTATCTGCCCATTAGGTTTAGACTTCAAATAGCGAGGCTATTAGCTTATATAAACTCAGACATAAGTAGTATGTCGACGTGCAGTACTATAATTAACACCGCAATTATTAGTAATAATTCTAATGTACAGGTGGCCACCAGTAACTGTAGCACTAATGCTATAAACTTTTACAATTATTGTACGAAGGAGGATCCATGTGTCACTATGGCAAATTCTTGTCATAATGTGGGGTCCACAAGTAGTAGGATCTCATTGCCTGGTGATGGCATGGGAGTCTTGGGGCTCACTCTGGATGTTAATTTAAACTAGATAGTAAGACAACAGAAGATACCAGTAACACTGTAGTTATACCTACCAAGAACAAGGTGTCTTCTGGCTCTAAAATAGTTAATTGTAAAAAAGAGTCTAAGCAGAATACCTTGAAATTATTCCATCAAAATATTCAAGGTTTTTCTTCCAAACAATTAGTAATTGAATTATTTTTAGAAAAAACTATGTTCGAAATTATTTGTTTAACTGAACATTGGTTAAAAGATTCTGAGATGTTAATTAATTATAAAAATTATAGCGTGGTCAGTTGTTTTAACCGCAAATCAATGCTGCGTGGGGGTTCACTAATCTTAGTTAAAAAGTCTATTAAATCTAAGACTCGTAAAGATATAGTTGATTTGTCGGTTGAACATAACATTGAGTTGTCCTGTGTTGAGCTAGATAAGTATGTCATAGTGTGCGTTTACAGACCCCCCAATTATCAAAACTACTCCATATTTGAGGCAGTAATGGAAGATGTTCTAGCAAAACTTGCAACGGGGAAAAAATCAATAATTATCTGTGGTGACTTCAATATTAATATCTTAGAAAATAGTTCAAATAGCAGTCGATTATTAAGTCTCTTTAAATCATTCAATCTGTCAAATGTGTTTTCAGAACCAACCCGCATAACTACAAATACTGCTACATGTATTGATAATGTTTTTTGTTGCTGCGACTATTTAGATAAAGCTATTGTAAATTATCTTCCTTCGGATCACAGTGGTCAAACTGTTGCTTTCAAGTGCAACACACCATTACAAAGATTTCAGATACAATCTAGACAAGTAACAACCAGCAATCTAAGTAAATTTAATAATAACTTAATTAGTAAGTTAAGTATACCGGGTCATATTATAAACAATGTAAATGAATTATATGAGGAATTCTTTTCGGTAGTGCGCACCGAGTTCGATAATACTTTAAAAAAGAAAACTAAAACGATTTGCCCAAATTTTCTGTTCAGTGACTGGGCAACTAAGGGTATTAGGAAAAGTAGGGAAACATTGTTTGAGCTGTATGGCCTTAAGCCTTTTATTAACTCTGACACTTTTAATAAATACGTTGCTACTTACTCTAAAACTTTTAAAAATACCTGCAAGGTAGCTAAAGCCTTGTGCCTTAGCAACAAGATCAAATCAGCCGATAATAAAATAAAGACGGTTTGGAAAATTATCAATGACGAAACAAATAGGAATAAAAGACATAACAGTGATTTCACACTAGAAACTTCACGTGGTGTCATAAGCACTAACAAAGAAGTTGCTCAAGAATTTGTAAATTTCTTTACCAGTATCCCACTTAAAACTACTGAAACCTTAAATTCCTCGCCCTCGCGTTCTATTGATTTATTAAGAGCCAACGTTTCATCCTGCCCGATTGAATTTAAATTCAAGCATATAAACCCCATAACAGTATTAAAAGCTTTCAAGCAAATTAAGATCAAATTAACCGAAGATCTATGGGGAATGTCAATCAAAGTTTGTACCTCCATTATTGAGACTATAGCGCCGTACTTAGCCTTAATATTTAATTTGTGTGTGGATCAAGGAGTCTTCCCTGATCTAATGAAATATAGTAAGGTAATACCACTTTTCAAATCCGGGGACAGTAAAGATACCAATAATTATAGACCCGTGTCCGTGTTGCCAGTATTAAGCAAGGTGTTTGAAAAGGTAATGCTTAATCAAATGCTCAATCATTTTAATACCAATAAAATCTTACATGATCAACAGTATGGCTTCACCAAGGGACGTTGTACGACTGACGCCGGTGTCACCTTATTAAAACACATATTTACGGCGTGGGAAGAGGCCCAAGACGCCATAGGAATTTTCTGTGACCTCTCCAAGGCTTTTGACTGCGTCGACCATGAAACCTTAATCTTGAAACTTGAGCATTACGGACTTGGAAAACTTGCGCTCAGTTTAGTTAAATCTTATTTAAATGATAGACAACAGCAAGTTCAAATAAATGGTGTCAATTCACTCGGTTTAAAAGTAAAAATGGGTGTACCACAAGGATCAATATTGGGTCCTTTTCTCTTTTTAGTATATATTAATGATCTACCCCATTTGTTAAAAACTCAACCACAAATGGTGTTATTTGCTGATGATACTTCATTAATTTTTAAAATGAATAGACGTGCATCAAATCTTGACGACGTAAATAACGCCCTGCAGCAGGTCCAAAATTGGTTCACTGCTAATAATTTAGTATTAAATGAGAAAAAAACTAAGTGCATAAGATTTTCTTTACCAAATGTCAAGAGTAGTAATTGTGAGATAGTATTAAATCAAGAGAAACTAGAATTCGTCGATCAAACTGTTTTCCTGGGGATCACGCTCGACTCTAGGCTTCAATGGGGTCCTCATTTAACATCCCTTTCAGGACGACTAAGTTCGGCAGCATATGCTGTGAGAAAAATCCGTCAATTTACGGATGTAGATACCGCGAGGCTAGTCTATTTTAGTTACTTTCATAGTATTATGTCGTACGGTATTCTACTATGGGGACGGGCTGCAGACATCGAGTCTATTTTTATTCTGCAGAAAAGAGCCATCAGAGCGATATATGGCCTCCGCAGGCGCGACTCTCTAAGGGAACTGTTTAAAGATATTAACATCATGACGGTACCTTGTCAATATATCTATGAAAACATTATGTACGTAAGGAAAAATCTACATCTTTTTAGTAAAAGAGGTTCAAGACACAATTATATCACTAGGAATAGGGACCAATTAGTTCAACCGGGTTTCAGGCTGGCTAAAGTAGACTCATCATTCATGGGGTACTGTTTAAAATGCTACAATAAAATACCTCCCCACATACTTCAGCTGAATGAAACGAAATTTAAATCTTATATTAAACGCACACTATGCAGTCAGGCATATTATAAGTTGGGGGATTACATCGCTGATAAAAATGCTTGGGTCAACGCTGGTCCTGCTCCACAAGGGCACATAAACTAATTGTATAGCATCTGAAAATACTGTTGGAGCTGCGGAAGATTTTAAAAACTATCTTTGCATTGTATAAATTCAATCTCTTAGCATTGTATAATTGCATAGCACATGTGTGAGTACTATGTACAGACTATAAAGCTACCATTTAGGTACTGGGTATGTCTTTCATTGACTTGAATGTGCCCTGGCGGCTGAGAGTATGTCATGCTCACTCTAATGTCACGCTGACGGGGGCGTGTGTGTTGGATCATTTAGCTCCCTTCAAAATGGTTGAGCTGAATGGTGCTAATCCATGCGTCATGTTCGTGAACGGGCGCCGTCAGTTGTGACTGGTCATCTCATAGCTGCCATGGCTTATTTTAATTTGATTTAATTTTTTTAATTGTTTTATTTTTGTTTTTATCTTTTATTACGGACGCTTTTAACGTTTTGCATCGTTCTCACATGTATAAGTTCAACATGAATGATGTAACCAATATTTTGTAACCAAATTTTTATTTAAAAGAGTGTCCGTGGAGTTTCTTGCCCGTTCTTCTCCATAGGTACCTACTACGCTTTGGAATGGGCATCTAGCTTCATCTTTTCTGACTGACCGACCCCTTGACAATTCAAAAGTGCCTGTAATTGGTTTATTTGAAATAAATGCTTTGAGTTTGAGTTTGAGTTTGAGTTATGGAAGGTTGGAGATTGGTTCGTGGAGAATTTCAACCCCGTTCGTAATTGAAGTGTTTAAAGTACACAGCTTAGAATTGGGTCTTTAATATCTAAAATATAAACGATAGAGTTGAATAGGAGCAGACTCTGAACAAATCCTGACTTAATCCACTTACACTGTTCTGTGTTGTCGAGGTCATATTTTCGTAGTTAATTAGTTTACGGCAGGATCCTAGATTAGTGAGGAGGCTGTAGTTAGTCGTACAAAAGGAGTGTCTTACTACATAATACAATAGAAAGGGCCTAATTTTATTTCTCCTAAACTTACTCAGCCTTAAAGTATTAAGAGAGCTACACAGTTCTACCATTAACTTCGCCACATGTTGTATAATGTTCCCTAAAGGTCTAAGTTGATTTGGAAAACAAAGAGAATGTGTTTTTTCCGAAGTTTTTTCGAACAGAAGTTAGCAAGAAAATAATATTCTTCCTTCCAAGTTACTTACTGAAATTATTAACGCTCGTGAGTGAGACTAAAACTGTATTTATTTTTTTGTAGTTATTTGTAAGAAAATAACGTTTCCTCTTTCCTTTATATCTCCTACAATTTATATAGGTATTGAGCAGATGTTGGAGTTGGTACATTGGCGTGTGCTAGCTGTCATTATGGCAAATATATTTTTTTATTTAATGATTTGTGTTGAGTAATGTAAATGATTTGCATACTATTGTATAGAATCAATTTTTTTTCTAACTGAACAGACAGCTGTGCTGCTGGGGAGTTTGTTGCGCCACTTCTTCTCTCCAGCAAAAGCACTAGGAAGTGGTGAAGGGCGGGCGTTTTTGGGGGACTGTCTTATGTAATTTTGACGTTCGAAAAGTGCTGATTCTCAGCCTAGTTTGAATAAATGACTTTTGAATTTGAATTTGAATTTGATGGTGCAGGTGGACAGTTGCGAAGAGCAAGAAACGTACTAATGTGTTTCAATTATAAATAACTCTCGTCCTTCCTCATGCACCACTTTTTCCGCTTCAGATTAAAATAAATCGTTTACATTATTACCAGGTAACGTACCTAATCTTAAATTTCTTTAATTTAGAACGTTCGTTTATAATAACACTTATGGGTGATGCGCCAAGGTAGCCCGGTACCCTAATTACGTAATACACAATCAATTTGTTTTGAAACAGATTACTAATCCATTGCTTCATAAGTTCGAAATTTAATTCTGCTCTGCAACGTAATTAGCGCATTGAATGTTGTTGAACTGTCAAAATGAAACAAATGATCGCTATCGCATTGCTTCTGCAAGATAGGTTTAGGTTTTTTGCAATTTGCAGCTTTGGTTGGTACTACAAGTTGTATCCCTAATATCGTAACAAATATGGCTTTACAGATCTATAATCATTAGAATCAGCAATACAACCCCAAATGTTAGCATAATCCTCAAATGTCATGATTTCATAAAATAGTCATTCCATAGGATTACATGAACTTAGAGTGTTGGATTGATGATTTTTATGATTATAAATCTGTAAAGCCATATTTGCACCTTACACCTGCACCTGAAATGCAAATTGCAAAAAACGTAAGAAAATTTGAAATTCCCGGGATACCTTAGCACATCTCCTTTAATGCATTTTAATGATTAACGATGGGTTCAGTGCAAGTCCAGTGCGTTAGAGCTCTGTGCCCTAATTGATTTGTTCCTGAATTATGTTTCGCAGAGGTTACGTAAGGCTGGTCGTACACCGAGTATCGCATTGAGTCAGCCCGGCTCCAGCCGACCGTAAAACTGTCGTTAAATATGTGGAATCTCGGTATGCCTACACATATGTATACTGAAGTTAGGTACATCTTACACCGGTCCATGACGTTGCGTCGCCTAGTCACTGCTCAAACCGTATCTTTATGTGTTTCTGATACAGGAATTTAATTCTGTGTTTTATTTGTTTTTTTCTATTTAAACCTAAATTAAGAGCAGTGGTGGCCCAGTGGTGACGGCCCCGACTTACGAGTTGTAGGTCGTGGGTTAGAACCCAAGTAGGAGCTTTACTTTGTGTAAATAATTTCATCACCACTGCTTTCAAAACGGTGCTCTCATCGTGAGGAAACCGGCATGTCTCAGAACCAAAAATTCGAAGATATGTGACATCTACTCTACCAATCCGCACTGGGCCCGCGCGGTGGATTACGGCCCACTCCCTCTCACAGAGAGGAGGCCTGTGTCCCAGCAGTTGGAATACTAATAGGCTGATTATGTTATGTATGTTAAAACTAAATTAAACATGTTGCGGAAGGAACTGCGTTTTGCAAAAAAACCTATGGAAACAACTGTGAAATCATAAAAATGTAGTGTATGTCCATTACCTATGCAGTGAACGTTGATTGACGATTAGAAATGAAAACTATTTATTATTAATTACTGAGTAGGTAAATTCTGCGAAATATCAGGAATAAACTCATAACAGATTCTAAAGTTGCAAATCTATTTAGTTCCACGTCCCCACCAAAAAGTAAAAGCAAAAAAAATAAATACTCCAACTTTTCAGCTCAAATACATCTGTAGTGTAAAACGGCGTATTTGTCATCTCGGTATTACGTCGTCGTCGACATTTTTTTCCCTTCTTTTTGTCGTCAACAGCCGCTCAAGTGGCGCGGTGGTCTCTACTACGTAGTGACTTATGTATCCCTGGTACTTTAGGTTTTAAAACACGGTTCAAGGATAAGTCAAATCAGTGACGTATTTCGGACATATTACGAGTATATTGTATTAGGACTACACAGTTAGGTTCGTAGAAACTGTGTGTGGGGTAAATTGTATTATTTTTTTTAAATTTAGCCATGTTTTTTATTTATTTTTGTGCCTGATTTTGAAATGAGGTACGTAACCTAATGGTACGTAACAAATATGTCATCATAAGTCATTATTCCTTACAAAAAATACAATTAAGAAGCTCTCTTCGTAATTGTATTTTTTTTTTAAGTTACAGCTTGCTATCTAGCAAGCTGTAACTTTCATTCACCAAACAAATAACATTTCCATCTGAAGAACTCCAAAGTATTAAAATATCCTCATAAAACAAAACTCGGAATTCCCTTTGCACGGAAATTCTCAACTAATTAAAGAAGCTGGATTAAGCGCATTAAACAGGAACCGCCGACTTAAACCGACGTTAAACTGCAGTCAGACTCAATAAGAGACGGCGGCGGTCAATAAATCCGAGTGTGGCGTTCGTCATTAACTCATTACTGAAGGAAGTTTATGTCACGCGTGGTGGAAGTGGGCACTCAGTGTATCAAGCTGGACATGGCTATACTATAGCCGACTTGTGCAGCTTGAGTAAAGGAAATGTAATTGTGGATTATAAATAGTAACGTTTTACTGGACGGAATTATTGATTGTGAATGGAAAAGGTTGAAAATTGAGACGTAATGAGCTGCAAATTATAGGCGTTAAACTACATTATTATTATGTGTAATTTTGTACCTATGTATTTAAAAAGCACCTACGTCCTACAGTAATGACCAAGTTTAAGAGTACGTTTAATGGACCTTTTTTCTGTAATACCATGTAGTTTTTAACATTTACACTACGACAAATTCATGTTTGGACAAGGTCTATGTAGTAAGAGAAAATGCTATGCTTTACAATTTTCCTTGCAGATATTATAACTTGCATGTATGCAAAACTAAACTGTAAAGTTGTAAGTTACAGCATCTTAAACTACTGTGTTTGCGTAAAGTTGAGATTTGAGATAAAGCTCGCATGTAGAAACTCACATTCATGGACGTAGATGTTAATATACGGAAGTTGGTAGAGCAAACTTCCCTAGGTTATATAGGAAAATATGTACCACGAAAGCAACTTTCTCGATTCAACCCCATTTAAGGGTATACTAGTCGACGGCTCGAGCTTGTTGGTGGGCGTAACAAATATGCATGCTAATTAGTCTAATTATTTATTTATTTCGTTTTTTTATTTAGTATTTATTTCTCATTTTTTATTGATTTAAGGCTTTTGCAGACCAGCGCGACTTGTCGCGCGACGCGACACGAACAATACAATTTCTAAGAAAACTTCACGGTATAACAATAACCGGTGTCGCGTCGCGCGACAAATCGCGCTGGTCTGCACAAAGCTTTAAAGTATTTATTAATTTACTTAGTGGTATAATAGAAAATGATTTATAATAACGAAAACGAGCGCGTAAAATGTCATGAACAGTCCTTTGGGCGGATAGATAATATGAAAAAACTACTGAATGTTTACTCAAAATAAAATTATTTGAACTATTGAATAAATTATCTATCCTTCTACGGTTTCTATTTTGCACTTTTCTCACTACATAAGTTTTTTATTTGGTGTTGAAATATGGAAGTTTCGACGCTCATAACTTTCAAACGAATATTCTTTTTCCAATTCTGCTTCCATACATTAGCTATATAATGACAAGACAAATTGATATAATTTTTAGTTTTTAACGTACACCGTCAAACAGACGAGTAATCACCATACTACGTTTGTATGGAAGAATTACCGACTAGCGCTAGCGTACCCTTAATAACCAACATTTAACGACGTCAAATTATTTCGTTATCAAAATATTCATCACCATATAACTCATTTTTATGCTTGTAACACAGTAAAAAAGAAATCATTTCGTTTTAAAGCGAACGAAGGTCGTCGCCACAATTTTGTTTACCCTTTTTACTCTAATGACCTGTAAAATGAATACGCCCACCGACCCTTTAACGCTTCATAACTTACGACAGGGAAAAATATCCAACCTTTAACTCTTATTGAACCCACCCTTAGGCACCTGTCCCACCGCCGCCGACGAGGAAGCGACGAGCTATCAACGATTTTCTCGTTCAAAAAACGTACAAAAAATACATAATATTTATATTAATAGTTGATGACTGATTTTCCACACCACCATCGGCCGGCGAGTACCCGTTTGATGCAACGACAAGAGCTATCAAAGAGAGTACTCGCTCGGCGACGTTCGCTTCGGTTTAAAGAAATTTATTTCTCAAGAAGAACTTATATAGTTTAAAACTAAACAAAATATCATAAGTAATAATAAAAATTCCAATTATTGTCGTTCGATCTATCGATTACATACAGTGGGTACCGACAATTTTGTTATTGTTGGTTAGCCAAATACAACTTTAACCTCTTCTTAAAAATGTTCACTTATGAAGAATCTCTTAGTTCTTTCAGTAACTTATTATAAAGATGCGCTCCCTCAAACTGTTGTAACTGAAGGCAATTCTATACTATCCCTATTCCTGGTGTAGTAGTGGTGAGTTTTGTGTCTGAAGGTGATTTGTTAGTGTATTTTGTTCGTTAAAATTTTCTTTAGGGGACAGACCACTCGCTAAGAGACTTTTTGCTTAGGGGGCAGAACACTCACTGAGACACTCACACTTGGTACATACGCATACTAGCGTGTATTCGCTCTTCACCATCTCTACTCGCTTCTCGTTAGTCGCCGACGCGGACGGTGGGTCAGGTACCTTAAGCTGCATACTTGATAAATAGGTGCAGCTTTAACTGTGGGGTGCTTAGCCCATTACAATGATGAAAGGAAAGTTTAGAGCTGAGATTAAATACTAAACTGGGTTTTTTGTTATTGTTTTTTCTGCAGGAGAATTGTATTTATAATTAAATAATTTTGATTGATTTTAGGTATCTTGGTTAATGGATTTCCTAAGTGACTGTATATTGTTTATTACTGAGACCCCTCCGTGCCTCGGAGAGCACGTTAAGCCATTGGACCCAGCTGTCATTTGTAGATATTTCTCAATATTTACGGATATAAGACCGAAAGTCAACTAGTCTTGCCAAGGGGTTATCTTCTTACCAGTAACTGGGTTCTGGAGGTCAGATAGACAGTCGCTTCATGTAAAATACTGGTATTCGGCAGCATCCGATTAGGCTGGAAGCCAACCCCAACTTAGTTGAGGGGCAGATGGAGATGTGTTGTATGATTTATTGAAATTTAATTTTGATTATGAGTTCGTTCTATTTTCATATCGCAGCCGTATCAGTGTTTTATATTTCATATGAAAACTGTTTTTATTTTTAGATAGATTGTTTGAATCATTTTCAGTTCTAATAATTTAGTAGCCATTCTTGCTGATCAAAGATAAACAACAATTTTGTAATACAGTAATATCGTATTTCTGTTACAATACCCAATCGAATTTGAATTTCAAAAGAAAATTAAGTACGTATTTTGTCGCCAATTTTCGATACCTTTGATATTTTACGAATTCGTTTTGAATTTCTATCGCGGACGGCCGTATTCGGCGATTTTAATGAGTAATCTCATAGCATTATGTGAATCGGGCCGACTGCTATCACAAAAGGTTTGTGTTACGAGAGGAAAACGCCACAGGCCTACCCATTGTCCCGACAAGCGACGACGGACGCTCGTTCACACTGCTCCAGTGGCAAGCAAGTGTTTCGGCTAGTCATAAGATTTTCTGGGTAGGTACCTGCGATATCTTGAAAACTATCAAACTAAAAGCATTTATTTCAATTAAACCATTACAGGCACTTTTGAATAGTCAAAAAGTCAGTCAGTTAGTCAGAAAGTTGAAGCTAGCTCCCCATTCCAAAACATAGATCTCTATGAAGAAGAACGAGCAAGAAACTCCAAGAACACTTTATTAAATCAAGATATTGCAAAATCCTGGGTACATCATTTGTTGCTTCTATATGAGGGAAAAATGTAAAAACATAAAACCAACTGATGTTTTATAATATCAGTTAGGATTGTTTCTTTTTGTTTTATGTTTAAACCAACTCATTTTTGCATTTATATGCAAAAATTAGTTGGTTTGTTACGCTTTCACGCTAAAACGACAGAACGGATTTGGATAAAATTTGGCACATGGGTAGATCATGATCTGAGTTAGGACAAAGAAGACTTTTTATCTCGATATTGTTACGAATTCGGGACTTATGCGGGTGAAACGGCGGGGCGCAGCTAGTTCAAAATATAAGATTAATAAAAATAAGTCTCTGTATCTCTTCACAGCTGTATATGTCAAGTAAATATCTCGGCTTATCTATAAACTGCAAGTTGGGAGTTTCGATGGGTTTAACTAATTTATCATATTATTTGCACCTAAAAGGAAATGTAAGTTTATAAGTTAACAAACAGAATCATTAAAACTGTTATATAATGCAATGGGCAAAACTATTTTAAATCAAATAAGTTTGATATATTTAACGATTCTAGAATTAGCTATTCACGGATTCGTAATGGCGTCTATATCGGTTTCCGCATTTTCGCTCAATGATTGTCATTGATTGTGCTTGATACGTATTTTATTGACCGTAAAACCGGCTATAACTGCGAACGTTCCAACCGTCTTTTGTTTACTCAATTGCTAGTTTTATTTTAGCGAATGTCCGTAACATAATATGTTTAGTCATGCAAAGAAACGTGATGTCTTTATTGACGACTTTGCTTTTGGTACGAAAAATAAACATCTAATGAAATCAAACAACTTTTATTAGGAATACATAAGATGAAACATATTCTAGACTGAATTAATAAAATATTCTTGGAGTGGAAATGAGAATATCTAGTAGGTATACCTAGTAGATAAGTTGATAAAAGTCTCTGAAAGTTGCTGCTGTCCGTCCATCTGGACATGAATTAACTATTACCAACGCCGACGACGTCTCAGGTCTCGCAAAGTTCGAATTTCATGAACTTTCAAAGCAATTTAGATATCAGATAGTCTATAGTTAGTAGGTTATCTCTAACTAACAAGTCGAGCCAGTTACAAATTACTAAATATTTTGGTGGTTAAAAAGACTTGAATGTAAGGCAAGTAACAACAAATACGTTCAAACAAGGCACTATCTTGAAGTGAAGAAGCGCACGATAGCAGCTCTGATTTCAAATCATCGAGTCTCCCGCTTTAATATTTCATTCTTTACAAATGGACTGACATTTCTGAACGAGTTCTGTTTTAACTTGGAATGAAAAACTGAGTCAACACCATTATTATTTGAATGATATTATATTTGGCCCTTAAAAGCACCGTGATTGGGCACTCGAATTTTATGACAAAATTTTAGAATGAAATACCTATTTTATATTCGACGATGTTTAAGTGTTATTGACAAGCAAGAGAGTGCTATTTATTAGGAATTAAACACAACAAAGGCTTTTGTGAACGCTGAATATATTCTACATTAAATAAAATAAAATAAACTAACTTCCAAAAAACACTACAATGTGAAAAATTCTTCGGTCAGTGTCTTTGGTTTTATATTTTTGTTTTTTCCACCGTATTTCCAAATTAAAGTTTTCACTTTGTTGTAGTGCTTTTTTTGGAAGTCGGTTGTTTTTTTGTAAAACAGTTTTTATTAGACACTTTTTAGCTGTGGTAACTACCGCAAGTTCGAATAGCACTAACTGTTATATATTTAAATAACAGTGACCGGAAATTATTATAACATCATCCACATATAGACTTAGTGGGAAAAAAACGTAAGTTTTATTGAAGGAAACTCAAGCAAAGTTAATATATAACATTTATAATCACATTAAGCTTCGTATACTAAATGAAAAAATAGTTTACAAAATCGGTCCGCAATTGACGGAGAAATCGGGGAAAAAATTGGATTCTGACGAACTGAGAACCTCCTCCTTTTATTGAAGTCGGTTAAAATGAAAAGCAATAACTACAGAAAAAACAAAGTGGAATCTATAAAGAGAAAACGAAAAGAAAAATCTAATTAATTTATTTGAGCAGATCAGTGAGTTAAAAGTTGAAATATTACGGTTTGAATTTCAATTTAGAATTAAATCTCGGGATAAATGTATTGACAAACGGCGAAAGTGACGCTAAAAGTTAATTGGATTGGTTTCAGAGCCACTCCAGTCTCCTCAATCTGGGCTATTAATTCTGAATTGAGTTTTTATCCCCTTTTTATTGCATACTGCATTCAAGAAAAAAGC
This sequence comes from Conistra vaccinii, assembly GCA_948150665.1. NCBI lineage: Eukaryota > Metazoa > Arthropoda > Insecta > Lepidoptera > Noctuidae > Conistra > Conistra vaccinii. The sequence continues at coordinate 7,878,409 of OX411323.1, read as the reverse complement.
TCTCCTTTGAAGAGGGTGACAGTTGTTGTACCTGCCGGTTTTTACTGTCGCTTGCTTTATTGTTGTAGAACTTTAATGTTTTGAGGCTCGACTTTAAAAATAAATTAAATAAAGTTAAAAGTCGCAAAATTAAGCTTCTATTTAACACAAATTGAATGAACTTGCTTTTAGAACATTTAAACATATTTATACAAAGCATTTGAGTCCCCAAATTGCCTTGCTTCATGCGTGTAAACAATAAGCTCATTTGCCGCAAAGGACCCCGCACAAAATGTTCGGAAAAAGCCGTTCGGCCAATTTAGCTGAAATTTTGGTACAATATAGCCTGTAATATGCTGAGTAAAAGTCTATATGGGCGCAAAAAAAAATAATGGCCAGTTTTAGAGATATAGCCATTTTCATGTTGAAGTCAGGAAGATGATTTTTATGTTATAGTTGCTGCTAAAGAATAAACAAAAAGCAATCACATCAATCACAACATGTTCCAATTCATATTAACTCTTTGTCTGTATACTCTGAAGGGGTAGGCAGAGGTGTAATACACACATTTCGCATAGTAGACAAGTCGTTCGGCCGTGCAAAGTTTCAACTTTAACAAAATAATTACAGTCTGTAACCTTTTACTGAAAGTTTATTTGAACACCAGGTTAAATAATGACCAGTTTTCTGTAAAACTGTTTATTACATATAATTTAAAACAATTGTATCTTTATTTAATTAATGTACATTTTGGACATCGCTGCAATTTTATTATACTCGTATGTATAGATGTTGCAGTTACATAGATGATCTCCTTTTATAGATAACATACTGCCCAGTTATACAATCATGTTTTTTCTTTTTAAATAATGATTACGTGAAAGAAACTTGAATGACGTGTTGACATATGTATGGGTATCGATGCACTACAGCGAGTTCATTATAAATTGTCCCTTGACGCGATTGGTAGCACTGAATTTTTAACCGACTTCCAAAAGGAGGAGGTTCTCAATTCGTCTGTATGTTTTTTTTGTATGTTTGTTACGCGATTTCTCCGACAATTGTGGACCGATTTTAAAAATTGTTTTTTTGTTTGAAAGGGTTTGCTCCCGAGGTGGTCCCATATCAATTTTATTGACTTTACTTGGATAGTTTTTGAGTTAGCTTCAATAATACGTATTTTTTTCCCACTTTGTTTATATGGATGATATAATGATAACTTCCAATCACTGTTATTTACATAGCAGGTTAGTGGTATTCGAATTTGTATGGGGTAGGTACCACAACTAAAAAGTGCAAAATAAAAACTTTTTAGAAAAAAATAACAACCGACTTCCAAAAAAGACACTACAAAGTCAAAAATAACTTTAATTTCGGAAGTCGGTGGCAAAAAACGAAAGTTCAAAACCAAACACACCGACTTCCGAAATAAAAGTTATTTTTGACTTTGTAGTGTCTTTTTTGGAAGTCGGTTGTTCTTTTTTTCTAAAAAGTTTTGTAGTCATAGTTTCAATACTAATAGAACTCAAAATGCCGACTGACAGAACAGTAGTACCAATTACTGATATCGGTGAAGGTAAAACATCGTGAGGAAACCTGGACTTATAGCTTTAAAAGTCTGAAATCGCCAACCCATCTTGAGCAAGCGTGGTGATCAATGCTCGTGCCTTCTCTGTATGAGAAGAGGCCATTGGTCTGCAGTGGGACAGTAATAGACTGGTATTATTAATATTATTATTTTGGGTCTTTTACATTTCTCGGTACCCTGTGGTCCCGGACCTTTGGAAGGTATAGGAGGGGCCGAAGCCAAGTCGCGCGTGGCCCGTTAGACGTTTTTAATGAAATAAGGCCCCAACCGACTATTATCCCTGTATGTATGTACTATGCAAGTGCACCCAAGGACAACCCCAGGTTAATACGGGACTATTGCACGATAAGGAAACAAAGATTACTGGTGACCTGGAACTATGGAAGGACTATGGCCCCTGCCTGATCAATGTTTTATAAGTACACGGATAAAATGCCTGGGGGGGGGGAGCCCCCGAAAACTATCGCTAACACATACTTAGTGACGTAGCGACAAGGGGGCAACATATCCTGAGGTGCTTGAGGAGTGGAGAGGTATTCCACGGCTTTCAGAAAAAACCCAGAGCCCAAAGGATGGTCAAGATCCCTACGAGCACTTACTGGAATACTTCGTTCCTCCGAGCACGTTTGCTCTTGCGAATCTCCACTCAAGCCAAGAATGAGGCAAAAATTATTAAGGCAAGAATCAGGTGGAAGCTGTGTTCCTCATCAGTGTTCACTCCAGCCGGTCAATAAAGGCAAGCCAGAGATGAGGAACAAGATTTCTCCCAGGAGATAGGGTTCGTGGGGTCGCAACTGCCCAACAGCTCGCCACATGCTGCCCTGCTGGCTTCTGTATCTTTCTTGGTCTGGCTCCTCATTTTAGACCCGCTCCGGCAAAGTAAACTGTACCGGCACAGACCTAGACTTTGAAGCGCGCCCCACCACGACGTCAACGCAACGGAGAGATACGACGGTGGGGATATTATTATATTATTATTATTTTAGTTTTACATCAGACTAGCAACCCGCCCCTGCTTCGTTCAGGTGCAATATGCTGATGTGGCAACATGTCAAAACATCGAGATACCTGTGCTCTGTGCTATAACGGGTGTGAAAAGAAAGACGTTAAACGAAGCCGACAGTCAATTGTACTCCCCACACTTGTGAACATTTTTTTGTTCTAGACCGTACCTACCTGGGAACCTTCTGGTTACGGAGATATTGAAGGCCAAAGGTCAAAAACCAAGTTTTCAATGTTCTAACTTATACTTCGTGGCGTTACCCAATAGCATAATGTTATGCGTACGTTACATTGCGTGCTGCCGTAAACAGCTATGTTTCACACCAAAAGTCGTTTCCCAGTAATAATTTTTGCTTAATGTTACTTAGTTTGATGTACAGAATGTATAGATAACGGCTATGTGATGGGTCATTTTACACCTAAGTTAAATATTAATGTATTATAGGTAACCTACCTAGGAACACATACAACGCCCTCATAAATATATTGATATTCTATAAAATGAGGGTGAAATCCATTGTGGCCACAGTTACAACAGACACGAAAAGCGACTTTGTTTTTTTTATATTGTATATTTATTGTAAAATCTCCAAATAAAAATACTCCATGGAAATAAAAAAGACTTTCAATACAAGATCCCAAAGTTCAGTAACATCGGCCGAACGACTTGTCTACTATGCTAATGTGTGTATTAGGCTGCCTGTCCACTGGAGCGGAGAGGAGAAAAGAGGAGCGGAGATGTGCCAATATTAACCAATAGAATCTTGACTCCGCCCCTGAGTTTAGATCAGTGATCCTCAGTCAAGATTCTATTGGTTAATATTGGCACATCTCCGCTCCTCTTTTCTCCTCTCCGCTCCAGTGGACAGGCAGCCTTACACCTCTACCTACCCCTTCAGAGTATACAGACAAAGAGTTAATATGAATTGAAACATGTTGTGAATGATGTGATGGCTTTTTGTTTATTCTTTAGCAGCAACTATAACATAAAAATCATATTCCTGACTTCAACATAAAAATGGCTATATCTCTAAAACTGGCCATAATTTTTTTTTGCGCCCATATAGACTTTTACTCAGCACATTTCAGGCTATATTGTACCAAAATTTCAGCCAAATTGGCCGAACGGCTTTTTCCTAACATTTTGTGCGGGGTCCTTTTCCCTCGTAGCATTTCAAAGTCTGCCGCACAAGCAGCGCTGCTTTGTGTCACCACGATTTGGTACACAAGTGAAACTGCGCACTCTTATTTTTCATCTTCTAACTTGAAATCTGAGCCTTATACAGTTGACTTAAGAGTGGATGGTATGCATAAACGACTTTGCCCACATTTTGTTTTCTTTCTGTGTCACGGTAAATGCTAAAAACGAAATTACAAAGGCACGCGATTCCACGTGCAAAACTGGAGTCGTTTCCTTTCCCATTTTTATTCTGTTACGATTCGAACTTCTTTGTGCACAAAAATTGAAAATAAAAAAACAGACAGATCGCTATCAGAAAAGTGCAGAAAATGCTTTTACACAGAATTGGATAAGCAAAGAGTACGAATACAGTTGTTCAGTGAAACGAGACAGGTAAGAACCTTGAAGGCGTGTATTTTAGGTAAAAAGGTTGAAAAATATGTCAAATGCGACTTCATGATAACAATGCATTACAGCGAAGGGTTTTTTCGTCGTGATACGCTCCTACATTTTAATGAAGAAACTCATTTCAATTGTGAGGATCATTATACGAGTATTCGCGTTACATAAAAACGGTGTTGTGAAAGGGAACTTTTTTAATTTTAGTTATACTGTCTGCTGGGAGATATTCTGAAAGCTGAATATGACAAGAGGGCGGGATATAACTAAAAGCATACTCATAATGTAGGTATGTATGCATATTTTATTATACGAGTATATATAAATTATGTATGTAAATATCTGACTGCAGTACTGTTGATGCAATGAGTTATTCATTCAGTGTTGTACCTACATTTATCGTTTTTAATTATTTGATAAAAGAAACAAATCAAGTTTGCCATAGAAAAACCTGTTTGTTCGTTTGGGGTTATGGGCTATTTGGATAGCACCTCATCTGTGAATGTGGCATTGTGTTACAAGCTATGGCGTATCTTACATGTTGTTGTGATAGCTGACTCGAAAGGGATTTATATTCTAGTACGTAATAATATAAAATATAAGCTTGTATATTGTAATTAAGATTTATAACTGAGTAAATAAATAAAACACTAGAGAATTAAATCACATTTGGTGTACAATGAAAGCAATCTATACAAATAAATCGAATTGAAGTGTCTGTTTGTAATGTCAAAATAACAGCTTTTTAGTAAATGCATATGAAAGTACCTATATATATACGATCAATACAACAAAAACACATTTTTTTTACTGTCTGTCTGTCTGTTTGTTCCGGCTAATCTCCGAAACGGCTGGATCGATTTGAACGGGACTTTCACTAGTAGATAGCTGAGCCCACTGGGCGTAAAGTAGCGAGCCTTACAGTACTCGCATAAGATGTGTAACATCTTGGCTGACAGTATTAACCTCTCGGAAAATGGGTTGGTACCATCTGACGGCCAACTCTAGCACCGCGCGCGCTCATTGGTCAAATCAAATAGTATGCGCGTCCTCGGCTTCCTGTTACATACTTCCGTCCCTTTTCACGAAATCACTCCCACATATTGCGGGTAAGCGAGAAGAAATATTTTACACATTAAAAATGTACATAATAGTGCTGATAGACTTGAGCATTCGCAGTCAAACTGAACAACGAACAGAGCCAAACATGAGTCAAACATCGCTACGAACATTTGCACAATCATTCTAGTGAACTCTCTAGTCAATGCTCGTCGAAAAAATATTCTTTACTAAGATGGAAACAGAACAATGAAAAAATGGCTCGTCTCTGCAAAAAGCTCGAAGCAAAACTGTCCTTTCGCTAGTTTATTTTTCTGTAAAATAACATTCGCTAGAATGCTCATTACAAGTGAATGCTCAAGTATATCAGCCCTTCACAAATAGCTTAGTGTGTAGTATTAGCGTAGTGTGTACACATGATTTGGCACGATAAAAGAAGAAAAACATAGGTGATAAATATGTCTTATTCTGATAAGTAGGTCGAAAATCATTGTAACTCGCGATACTCATTATAGGACGGTTGTTTACATAGGTTAGGTAGTAGATATCTAACCTATGTATACAACTGACCATTTCTAATGTTATCTATTTCTCAGGGACCATAAACATGTTTACTTTCTTGCTCTACACGGGCGTAATTATGTTCTATTCGTTTTCCTTCTGGAACTTAATTGAATCTTATACATGAATCAGTTGCTAGATTGTGCCTTTTCGTGCGTTATTTTTCTCAAAATATAGGTATTAGGTACCTATGGCAAACCGAATGTGATCAGAATTTCACATTTGATACAATGTTTCTACTCTTAAGTGTCATTGGCATTTCAGTTTTTCATATTTAGTCAAATTTAGGTGCTTAATTTAATGTTATTCAATGCTTGTCTTGATTAATAGTAATGTAATAATGTTGTTTAAAAACGTAATTTTGAGTATCGTCCACATTTCAGAACGTTGAATTTATTTTATTCATATCTTTATTTGCACACCCTACCCTGACCTCCGGACCCTGCAGTCTGTAATTGTACTTAGCTTGAAGCCATTGCCCCAATTGCAATTGCAATTGTATTGCCATTGCTTTTGCATTTGTTACCTTAAAACATTATGAAATACAATTAAAGATATGAATAAAATAAACATAACAGGGCACAGCAATAAAATTAGGAAACAATTGACAATTTTTAAATATGCAAATAATGTTTTACTTTTCAGGTCCAATGTCCAGGTATTATTTAACTACAGCTATATACGCTACAACTCAATGGCCTGTAGTTGAAAACAAGATTTTCCTAAGTCAGAACAGGCTCATGGTAAACATTCAAAATTAATATTTCACTATAGGCGTCAGGTCGGAGGTCCTAATAAAACAGTTTTTGCCTCATCATGTACTAATGATTTCATGCGGCTATCAGCCTTTCCATCTTGCGAACTATAGGGTCAGGGGTGATTTCCCATCATTAAATCAAAGTTCAATGATCGGGCAAATACAGACACTGCGGATATTATCCGCAAAAAGCGAATAATAGCTGTAATTTATATTTAAAACCGTTCTTTGTCTAAATGTCTCGTAGATAATGCCTTAAATCAGAAATCGAAAAATCCAAAATATATTTAAAAAAATATATAAATCAGAGATCGAAAATTGTATACCAAAGAAAACGCGACAAATCCGAATACAGTACGACACAACTTAGATGTATTATTGATTTGAAAATTGTCATTCATTCATTTCAATTTCACGAATGTCTTGTAAGACTTTACAAGTTATTGCGATTTCGAAAGATCATTTTCACCTAAAGCAGTAATAAAGATTGGTGATTTTGAAGGCGCACTCAGTTCGGATGGTGATCGGTTTTACAAATTTTGCCGATCTAAGTTATGTCGTACCGTACATAACATAAGGGTTAAGCAGAGGTATTATAACTTATAGATAGTACCTAACATTCCAAATACGTTTATACTAATTTAAATATTACAAATAATATGAAAAAATAAAACAGGTAAACAGGCTTTAAGTAAGTACTTATTATCCTGGCATAGAGAATAAACAGGTGTAACTTGGCAGGACGCACTGGGCCATGAAACTAGAATATATATCTATACCTATAATACTTCAAATCTGTATCTCTCCAAGCAGTAAGTTTCCCTAACAAGGTTTCTTGGCACCGAGGACACATTTATAACAATATAATGCTCTAGGCCGCAGTAGCACCGTGGCAGACTGCCCGAGTGCCCGTGACCTAGCAGCACATTTACCTACTTTCATTCTTCCTTCACTTGTCTTGTTTACAATCTGCATTTTGTCCGATTTTGAGCTTTTGGTTCGTATGAACCACTGATATAATTTGAAGTACCCTTTTGGCACAGGGGGCAAATCAGTTTCTTTACATATTCACATACTTTATATAGTTTGATATGGTTATAGGATGAATATTTTTCGCCTATGTTTGGCTCCTTCAAAACTGTAGGCCCGCTGGCTGGCGACAGTGGCGACCGAGCCTAACTGCTTGTTAGCTACGTTCACGTATTTTACATGATACAACATGACTAGTAGAATAGTTCTTATAAACAGCTACATTTTTTAACAGTGATGTTACAACGGGCCAGCAAACGTTACCATCAAAAATTTTAATGATTACTCTGTCTTCTATTCCAACATTTAAACTCAGATATTGAAATCAAATCGGTTTCGTTTAATTATCATAATTGCACAAAGCTAAATTGGCTTATTCGTATTTGTGTAGCTAATTGGTGAGACCGGAGCTTGTTCAATATTAGAGATTCCTTTTTCTTTTCATGAAAGCCATTATTAACTGCTCGCAATGTTGAATAAAATTATTTCCAACTAATATACTTTCATGTTGTTATCGTCACTGTGTAGATTATCAATACGAAGTGTATAGAGTGCCGCGAGTTTCTTGTGGTACTCTAGTGTCACTGCCTCGGCCCGGCTAGGGTGCCGTGAGTGTTGCATTGTCACTGTCACTTGTTATTTAGGTTAGGTTAGGTTAGAACTGTGACCACACAACGCACGAGCCGAGCGAGCGTAGCGAGCGGTGCCGCGGTATCGGCCGGCGAAGTGCCAGGGTCCGTTTAGGCACAAGAGAATGTAATGTTTTGGGAATGTGGTGTTTTACAGCGATCTAACCTCGACAATCAAACAAAATACCAAGTGACGTGACTTAGTGACAGTGACAATGACAATCCAATGCTTGCGGCACTTGAGCCGGGCCGAGGCGGTGTTACTAGGGTGCCTGTAGTGGCACTTTATCCGATAGGGATAGAGTGCCAATGGTGGCACTCTATACACTGCCTTATCAATATTATGCTTCATATCTATCAATACATCACATTTTTATTTTTTATTAGGTTATCTCGTAACTGACCTCTGAGGTCATGACTACTTAGCCTGGCTATTCTGTTGGTGCCTTAAACTACTAACTTAAAGCTTCTAGCCAGGGAATACATCATACAACGTGCCGCTACAATGGCGACATTAATTTAACACACGGGTGCCGCTAGTGGCCAGTAATCATAAAAATGTAATAAGAAAAAAAAAATCGTTAAAAGAAAAATTAAAATTTTCAAACGCTCGCCGACATAGGGCTCTCCCATTCCTTCAATTCGCCTTCTCTTTGCATGTTATTTGTTTTATTTTCATTGATGCAATATAATGATCCGTGACCCCGGTAAATGACCTATGCGCTACAGTTGTTAAGTACAGGTTGCTTCAAGATCCTATTTTAGGAATTTTTAAATAAATCAATAAATTAAAACGTTTAATGAAATTAAAATATTTTCTTAAAAAGAAAACGCTATTCCGTATAAGTGTGTTAAATTAATGTCGCCATTAAAGCGCCACGCTGTATACTTAAACATTCAACTTATACTCGTAATATAACGACATCAGACCATACAAAATTCACGAAAATTTAATTTTCATCGCGACTCAACTTCGACCTTTAGTGCCGTAAATCCAAATTTTCTCTTAACCCTTACTAGAAATAGAAATGAGCAAAACATCGCTCCGGATATTTTCAGGTCACACGTCGATATCGACATGACATGTAGGGGTGGATAGGGACATGTAGGCGGCTGCCAGGTATTTACATAATTGTGGGGTAGTGATAACAAATAGGTGCAGTCGTTTTGGCGTCAGCTCGAGCCGGTAACAATTGTGTTTCGATCTCGGCACGGCTCCAACGGGCCCCACTATTACCATGGCCCCTGTTATCTAATAAATGTCTTTACGTTACGTACACCCGGGCTTTGATTAAGGTTTTTTTTTAATGTCTAAATGTTGATAGTTGGCAGTGTTGTTCGAGATTTCATTTTATTGTACGAGCTGTTTTTTGGTTGGCCAAAGTTTCGTTGCATGACCTGCCATTTTGAGTATTAACTGCAATAGTTTGCGTTAAGCAGCTACATAGTATGAAACTAGCTTTCCACAGTAGAAATGATGATATCAGTAATCTGACAAAGACTGTGTCACCCGTTCTAGTGGCGTATTCTTGACCTACCTGTAAATATTATAGATAGAACCTAGGGATTATGCTGTAAGTTGACGCAACGCAAGTTTTGAAACTTTTTGATAAGAAAATTGCATCTTGAGAAAACATATTTTTATTCATGAGTTATTAGGTTTACAAAAGTTCTTTTCAGTCGTTTATTCATCCCTAAAAGTCACTAAAATGCATGGTGTATAAATAGCAATTTTCTAGCTCTTTGAAACAATATGCGTGACTGAAACCAATTGAATGCCACTTCGAACATTGACTTCGATGCCATAATTCAAAAACGATCGGTACGCGCATCGCTCGGTGTGAAATATTCATAAAATTGGCAAAATATGTGAGAATGACGCAATACCGGACTGAACGATTTACCACCTTCAAATTATTTTCTCTACACTTCAAACTGGTTAAAGTTTCGTTTCAAAGTAGGTAAATATAATTTACATTACGACATACATTAGATCTGTCCTTTGGGTACAGAAAGGCACTAACAATTTTTTTGGTAGAGCTCTGGCCAGGTTAAACCGGGTTTGAAGTTTGTATCCCAACTAAGTCGCAGGCAGACCCTAGTTTAGTAATACTAACAAAGCTGCTCGACATTTTGCTGTAGGATATTAATTTTCTAATATATAGGACCTGTTATTACAGTCTGTAGTTAGCAGTTATTTGCTATTCCAGTTTGAATTGCATTGCAGTCTGTCACAGGTATTTCACATAAATACTGTCTAGAGTTCTAGACAAAGGCTAAGCAACGACATGCATGATACCTAAATTGATATAAGTAAATATTGCAAAACACGGTTCTTAGGTGACACTTGTAATTTTTAACCGACTTCCAAAAGGAGGAGGTTCTCAATTCGTCGGTATGATTTTTTTTTTATGTGTTTGTTACGCGATTTCTCAGTCAATTATTATTGTGGACCGATTTTGAAAATTGTTTTTTGTTTGAAAGGGTATGCTCCCGAGGTGGTCCCATATAAATTTTATTAACTTTACTTGGATAGTTTTTGAGTTAGCTCCAATAATACGTATTTTTCCCACTTAGTTTATATGGATGATATGATGATAACTTCCAATCACTATTATTTAAACAGCAAGTTAGTGGTAAGTATTCGAATTTGTGTGGGGTAGGTAAAAAGTGCAAAATGAAAACCTTTTTACAAAAAAAGAACAACCGACTTCCAAAAAAGACACTATAAAGTCAAAAATAACTTTAATTTCGGAAGTCGGTGGCAAAAAACGAAAGTTCATAACCAAATACACCGCCTTCCGAAATTAAAGTTATTTTTTAAGTTAGTAGTGTCTTTTTTGGAAGTCGGTTGTTCTTTTTTTGTAAGAAGTTTTTAATAGTATTATCTGCAACAGTTTTTATGAGATGATTCACAGACATGATTTGAATGAGTGATTTTTAATTATTACAAAACCCCATTTTCAGACTTCCTTTACCATTTCATATTTTCTAATTTGAGAAGCTTATCAGACGTGCAAATATTATTTAAAAAGCACAACTCAAAATTAAATCCTCTTCAAAGTTAATTAACTCCTAATTAAAACTTCAATTTAATTAGCACGGATCCCGTGGTGTTGCCACGACAACCTTTTAACAAACCTGTTATCGCGAGTGAGAGAAATGGTGTCAATCGTTGAAACCCGACAAAACGAACACGACAAAGCGAGACTCTAGTTTTCCACTTACACCCACCTACAACCTACTGTAACTGTAGAACCTAATTTATTCAGTGCTCCACAAGACACAAGTGGCGTGGAGTGGTCGACATCGGAATTTAACGTGAATTCTCGAAAGATAATTGCGGTAACAGAATTCATACTTTATTTATAAGTACTAGAGTTTAAATTTGCATGGAGACTATTTTAACTTGGAGAAACATTAAGACCCTATTTGTAGGTTTTAAATCTGAAATGTATGTAGATGGAAATATGATATTTCCGTCAAAGCCTACGTGAACGTAGGCTTATGCTAAATACGGTCTTAGGTAGGTATTCTGTGATTCATATTTTCAAAGCTGCTTACCTATCCTACTATATCTGCCAGACCGAATCAGCTGTGACTCACGATATGCTGTACACAACAATTCATGATTCAACCAGTTTATTGATTGTTTATCATTTTTACTATCTCTGTTACTTCATGCTGTATTTAGAACCAGTCACTCCTTCCTCAAAATTCGTCTGATGTACGAGGATTTACACAAGCACGGCAGAATCCGTAGAATAATATGACAGTGAGCAGGGTTCCTGAGATTTGCTGTCGACATTTCTGAATTATTCTAATATTAATGTTCAAGTACTGGAACAATGAACTATCTCGAAACGTTTCTGGTGAAGACGCTCTTAATAAAGTTTCTGCCTTTGATTTTACATCTAATGCGAAATAAATATCTGTTAAATGTTTGGACACTTTTCACGTTAATTTATAATATTATGGTTGGTAGGATAATGTGTCTCTTTCACTTTTTACAGAGGAGACTACAGCAATAACATTACTTTAGGCTGTTAACCCAACTTTTGTCATTGCGACAACATTAAATAAATGAGTCAAAAATTACGTCATCAGAGATACTCGTAATTTGCATAAAAATGGAAGGTGAAAAGTGCTAATAAACATTTCACACATTACCTTAATTTTTATGCTTTCGTATACGTGTTAGTGAGTCTTTATGAGACCGTTAAAGAAATTCCAGTTATTTTCATTTTAGGGTTTTAAATTGAAGATGAAAGAAAACCTATGAATGGCCTACAAAAGAACTCACCTACATCTCGTACCAAAGTATGTGGGCATAAAACAATTTAGATTCATTACACACACGCCACACAGTTGAAACTAACCAGATTTGTTTTTCATAATTTATATGATAGTTAGCCCCGGCTGTAGTAACACGATGATTTTGTTTGGTATTGTTACTTTGAACTTTTGTTTGTACTATAAAAGAAAATTAATATCTGGTAAAAATGGTTTCTAGCTGAAATGATTAAGTAGCGAGGTATTGCGTTTCCAACTAAATATGAATAACGTATTCGCACCGGTAAGCAATAAACTGGCAGACATATTTATGTTGATTCAGGAAATTCAATAACTGTGAGGGTAATGGAAATTGATGACACTTAAGAAGCTTGCAGTTCAAATTGAAAACCATTTAAGTGCTATGAAGAGGAAAAGTACCATTTCTTATTCAGGGATTAGGAAAAAACCGCCTCAGTATTTGAATTGTTTAAATCATTACGAATGGATAGTATTGGTTAGCTGTTGCGTCTTGATCTTGATGCAGCTATCCAAAATGATGTTTTAAGAACGGGAGATAAGTAAGGTTATTATAAAAACAGGTAATTATCATTGTTTTAAATGATCAAACATATGATCAGATCGTCCAATGAAACATGAATGCAACAAAGATTCACAATGTGTATTACCGAGTATGAAATCAAAATAATAATAATATATGAAGCATATTTCGACAAAGATATAAAAGCAAGAGCAGCGTGGAGGTTGGCTCTCAACCTGATTGTTTGTCTACCCCTCAGGGCAGAGCTCCATAGTAAGCGAGTCCATATGAGCACAACCTGCTTTGTTATCAGCGCCAGAATATTATACCAAATTACTTTAACAGACGATATATTTCGGAAACTCGTCAGTGAGAGTCAAAGGCTAAAAGCTTTGTAATAACACTCATCCTAACGGGAAAGTTGTATTCGAAATGAGTATAAATTCCCTTTGTTTGAAGGAAAATTAGTACTCGTTTGAAACACATACGTTTTATTCAATTTACATATTCATTACGTGCCCTAACTTCGCAACAATGGCGGTTGTCTTTGCTCGATTATGTTTGAAGGGTTTATATAATCGGCTGAAGTGAGCTGATTAGTTATTTATATAGGTGTCTGATTAAAACGTGGAGGCTACTTATTTTCGGTGGTTTTGTATTGGATTAAATATTTATACTTAACATTGGATGTTGAGGTTGAGGCTGTTTTATTCAAAATACAAAGGCTAACACAAAGGTTATTAATCATTCAGCCAGTATTTTAGTTGCAATCAGGTACAATTCAAAACCTGTCAACTAAAAATCTTGGGTCTTGAGTTATAAATTCTGAAAATCTCGAAACAAATAAACATTTTTTTTCATTTACAATTTTTATAACCAACTATTTATGGTTATGCAATAAATATTTTTTTTAAAAATACCCTTGCACCTCAGATTTCCTTAGTTTTTAATGTCCCCATATTTATAACTGGTCGTAATTATTATTTCTCGACGGCATGTGAAGCTAAGTCAAAACTCTGATACCAGGTTAGTCACTAACTAGACGAAAAAGAAAGAAAGATTATTAAATATAATGAAGGTCAACCAACCTTCATAGATAAATTATCAGGTCAATGTCAAAACGAAAAGAAGGCGATGGCATGACAGTAAGAATATTATTGAGAAAAAAAAAATTGCAGATTCGTTTCAGCCATAGGAGGAACCATATTGAAAATGGCTCTTTTATTCAAAGTAGTTTAATTATAATTAATTAAATACTAACTAAAATATAATATCTATATCTAAATATTTCCAACTATGACCCGTTACCGTTGCCTAGCAACCGACAAAGTAAATATTATATAATATAAATAGTCTTTGACATTACGTAAAGATTGCGAGGTTAGAAATTTTACCCTTAATGATGAGTAAAAAAGCAGTTAAAACATATTTCATGAGGAGTGTTTAAATAAATTGTTCATTTTTGTTAGAAACTATGTTTTGAATTTCTTTTTCCTTTATGAATGAGTGTAGAGTGAGTATTGAGAGTATTGAGGCGTGCACTTTTGGATTTTCCAAACTATTTAACTCTGCAATCGCATGTTAACCGAAACCAGGGTAATTGTGTTACACACTAACAACTGCAATGCCTTTCATGTTGACAATTTGACAACCTTCATTGCATTATTTACGTTGTCGAGGAGACAAATTTTTCACATATATTATATGAAGCAATGGACTAGGAATTTCTTTCAAAATTCTTCGGATCGTGAAAAAAAGTGTGCTACACAATTGGGGTGCAGCAAGTGTAGCAAAACCCGACCTTTACCACCTAGATCACGAAAAAGGGTTATTCCGTATTAATTTACACATAGAACCGTCGTGAGCAGAGACGTGACGCCTGAGGCTGACGACCTATACACGCGCAAAGCTTTGATATTCACGAGCGCAGTCAATTATTCACAGGCCGAGTGCCTCTGACTGTATGCTGCACCAGGGTACAGTCACCGCACGTCAGTAGTCATGAAAACTGAACTTATTACTTAGGAGATAAAGACGCTGTCTACGTCCAACTGTTACCATTGGCAAGCGGTTGATTGTACAGGTTGTATTTGAACCTTGCTGTATGAAATTGGAACAGTTGAATAAGCATTGGTTTTTGGGGTAGAACTAGTGTAGCAATGAATTGAGGTGCGGATTTAGATTATCAGTAAATGAAATGTACTGTATTGAGTTTTTGTAATTGTGTACCTATTTCTAATAACCTTGACATTGAATTGACTAATTTGATTATAATATTATGAGTTGTTGACACTATTCTGTTGTACATTTTAATTTTTAAATTCTAATTTAGACTGTTAATTATTTTAATAATAGATACATTTATAATTATTTGATTTAATGTAATAACAGAACTACTTATATTTGTACGCCGTTAAGGCAAAACAAGACTGTAACATAATTTAATTATAACATCTTGCATGCCATGTGTGTGTATACTCATGTTTTGGACAAATAAATGATCTTTATCTTTATGTTGAATTTGTAAATGTTTCTACATCTAATAGGTAACACCTAGATTTATTAAATACCTACCCATGGTTCTGTTTTAAATTAAGATAGTGAATAAAACTAAGTTAATTCGATATTGGAACATGAAACAGTTTTAGGAACTTTGGTGTCAACATCAGGAAATCATTTCGGTTTTTTTTAATTCCGCATTTAAATCAAACAATCAAAACGATACCACAAAAGTTAACCATAGTCAATTAAATACCAAGTAAAAGTAAGTGTAGTAAGTTGTTAATAAATGAATAAATTAATAACGTTTAATGAAATTAAAATCTTCATAAAAAGTAAGCGCTAATCCGTATACGTGTGTTAAATTAATGTCACCATTAAAGCGCCACGCTGTATAATAAAGAGTATTCTATTGTACAATTTTTTTTATTTTTTATTCTTATGCAATAACGATAGTTTGAATATTCATTAACTCTGCTACATAATTCCGCCGAAACAAAGAACGGTAGGCTCAGCGCTTCTCTACCAAGTGGTGCACAGCCCTAAGTGGTGATACAAGTCTGTCAGATACCACTCGACCTACGATTCCGTCCTCAAAACCAATGTTTGCTATCATTTACTCAAGTAGGCTTAAACAATTCCAGTGTATACAGTCTGCTTCTGGATTATTATTTGTGTACACTAGCTAAATATTGGCAATACTAGCTCTCTTTTTTATACGAATAGACAGAAGTCTTATTATTTAGTGTATTCGATAAATAATTATTCATCGTGGGTACTAATAACATAACACATTTATAAACGTGAGTGTAGTCGTCACACGGCAAACTTGTCAATCATATTTGTCACGATAATATTCAGACTGTGTTCAGCGAAAATACTTCTATTATTTTTCCAAGTAGGTAAGTCCGAATTTATATACCTACAAACTGCTGAATATATTTCCTAGTCATTATGCCCACTTTGCGCTAACGCAGCTCTTTCTACTGTTATCTTATAATGTCATTTGACCAAAATAAAAATGTTGTGTGTATTGATTTTGACCACGACCTCGTAAGCACGTACCTATTACATAGACGCCACATGTTTTTGTGATAGAACTATGGTTTTAGTCATCACAAACAGCTCTGAAATCTGATATTATAAACGTCGAAGGGGACTGCATGCACCCATCTTACATACCATAAAAGTAGGTCATATTAAAAAGGATATGGATTAGTGATGAGTTTGAGGCACCAGCTCCTTGGCCTCGTTTCCTGCGTCAGATACCGGAGGGCGACCGGAGTGAAGCCAGGGAAGGGCAGACCTTGCCCCACAGTACTCTCAGTACTCAGCCCCCCCTCAGAGTCCGAATCCCCTCCATCTGAGTCCGAGCAGGCGCCCTCTGAGTCCGTCTCCGGCCCGCCCTCCCGGTACCCGTAGTAAGGCATCCTCTCCCGATCACCCGACATTCACTTAAACTTATAAGCTCATTGTATCACTTAATTGTCTATTAAACACTACTTCACCATCTTAGCCGCGGGCTCAACTATACAAATACGTGTCGGTTATCACCGGGAGCGGGTGTGTGGAATGCTCCGTCACGACATTGTCAACAAACTCCATCGTCGGGGTATTTCAACGAACAACACTTTATCTGAAACAAAAGAAATACGTTATTAGTTTCATAGAAGTTGGCACTTTACAGAAAACAGTCCAGTCAATATACAAACGTTGTTGTTTATTCAAAACTCGTATTCAGAAGAAACAAAAAGTGAAAAAAAACTTATTTAAAAGAGATATAAAAGTATAAACTACACTTTTCGCCAGTTTCATTCGCTTCGCATTCAGACTATTTTTCACTACCGTGAAAATTTCCTTTTCATAAGCCTTTTATAAGGAAGTTCTCTTGAAAGTTTTATGTAGTGAAGAACTTTACTCGGCAATATTCGTGTACGAGACTGCGTAAGAGAGGTTTAAAAATGAAAATATATTATAAGGGAATGGTAAACAAACACACCGGATAATTATGATGACAAAAATGACTAATGAGCTTTCGTCGTACACGAAGGAAGCAATAAAATATTTATAGAATATTTCTGTGCCTGTAAAGCTGGCCAGAAGAGTGAGGTGGTATTAAACAATTTACGAAGCTAAAACTATGAAAAAAATGGTTGTGCGAGTAGTAAAATGGAAAAGGGAAATCCTCCGTCTCCCTTCAGGTTGTTGTCGTAAACTGTGACCAATAAGAAGATGGCCACCCAGACAAAGCTAGAGACCAAGATCTGATGGAGGAACAAAGAATACTAATGATTATTCGAGACGAATCAAAATTAGTCTTTGAGTCCAATAGTAAAGAAGGTGACCAAATAACCCAACTCATGACAATCAATGAAAATGTTAATTATTAGGTAGGACATGTAAATCATCACTACGCGAGAGCCTATGCGTGACTACTTACCTCTACGTGCGGTTACGAGAGCCTACGCAGGGCTACGAGACTCCATGAGCGGCTACGAGCGTCTACGAGAGCTACGCGTGTCTACGAGACCCACTGCGCCACTAAAAGCTAAATTACCATGATACAGCGTGAACTATAAACTTCACACGTCGTAATTTTAACACAATTATGGCACTTCCACATAATATGCTCGTTATATTTAATTGGCAATTCATAATTACGTTTAGCGGTCCTTGCTTCCTTCTCGATGAAGCCTATTATCAGTGTTTAAGACCCATAAGTCATCATGAGATTTGATCGCCAATATTGGACATTAACGATCTGTTGGGGACTTTAATAGCCTCTTAATCGGTATCTAATTGTTGGAAGAAACAAATTAATTGTGGAAGTAAAGTATACCTATTTCACTTTATCAATGCTCGTGCCTTCTTGGTATGAGAAGGGATCTTTGCCCTGTAGGGGGACAATAAGCTGGTATTATTATTTCACTTAGTTGTATGACAATAGCCACGGAGGATTTGACAGGGTAGGGATTCCCGTTTTATACCTATTCCAAAAGACAAAAGATTCAATGAGTCGTCCTATTCGTATACAATAATATATATCAGCCACTATGATATTAGTTATAGCGAGGCTAAATAATTTAGAAACTTGAATATTCCTGAACAAGTTTCTAAGGGATAACAACTTAGAACACGTGTCTAGTTTGCAAATATAATGCAAAACCAGCGTAATCCGACACTCAGGACCTTTAATAAAACGTTGCTAACACTGCTAATAGAAAAGCGATTCCAACTTTATGCTAAGCTGTATTTGCATGCGATCTACTTTATCACAACCTTTGTGTATGAGTGGGGGCCGTAACAAAACACGTGTTGAATATGCAAATAGTTTTCAACCAATTCGTAAATCGATTTGGTCAATTTATTATATTCCTTTGTTTCATATTGCCTCATAATTACTTTGTTGTTCTATCCTCACAGAGAACACTAAAATATTTTCTAACATAAATCTGATTTGATTATGTTTTGATAATAGAGCTCTTCACATAAAATAATTGAATATTGAATACAGCTCTATGTCAAAATCAATTCGCTTAGCTGAAACGTCGTGAAACTTTGTTAGAACGGTTATGACCCAAACAGTTGACGTACCAAATATTCATGGGAGAACTTGGGGTAAACTCATTAAAGAGCCTCACTCAAAATCACAGCCACCAAAACAAAACCTTTGAAGAAAATAAAAATTGAATTTCGGAACGACCGAGATGAAAAGCGCTTTGTAGTGCACGCGAATGCAGCTCTCATTTCCTCAGCGGATGCCGACCGATTTCGGACACAAACAAAAATTTTACAGCCGGCAATTAAGTCGACCGGCGTTCAAACGCGACGGCACCGGCCAAATTACTGCGTTAATTTTATACGTACTCACCGATACAAGCCACTCGGCAAACTTTACCGCTCCATCTTCATTAAAACGATGTCGAGAGCTTATTAACTAACGTTTATACCTCGTTTTGATAGGCGCCCCATGCCGTTTGCGGTCGCTTAGGTTTTCTGTAATGGACCTTTAAATTCGCCCCGTAAACACAAGACCTACGGTGAGATACGCTACTTTATTAGTACTCTCAACCACATTAAAATTTTACGAATGTAATCTGACTACCGTAGCGTGTAACTGCAATATTTTCACGTTTAATCCCGTTGATTTAGAGGGGAACGTAAAAATGGATGTAAACATACATGTTATGTACTAATAAAATGTGTTTCGACTATAACATTTTCTACATGTTTCTCTGAATTACGTACTTTTCTTATCTTTTATGCGTATCTCATTACTTACATGTACAAAGATTTACTAGAGTGATTTCTTGGTTGTCGACGCTTGTCAATGTGAGAAACATAAAGACAAGAGAGACATAATTGTTTCAGTGGGGTTTGGTCTTGATAAAGATGTTCTGCTCAGTTATTTACTGAGTACTTTTACTTACAGAATTACATATCAAACGATCTTATCTAAATGAGAAAGAAACCAAAATGACTACTGTGACAGAAAACACAATTTTTATAGCCTATGTGGAATCATTCTGCCTAGCCTTTTCCCAACTTTCTTGGGGTCGGATTCCAGTCGAACCGGATGTAGCTTAATAATAATATATCTTTATTTCAGACATAGGTCCATACATTTTTAACAAATAAAACGTTAGAAGGGTTGTTAGTAGTACACATAAAAATACAAATAAACAGTGTTAGTAATTTGTTAGTACAAAATCAAAATCCAGATCAGTAGGTATGTTAGTCTATTTCCTATTACTGAGTAAGTGAACACTCGCCCAGTAAACAGTAAACGGACCGTTTATTTTGCACGCTAACGTTCTGAGGACAGTGTTGGTGCTACCACGGACCCTGCTCATCACCGATGCGGTTCTTTTCCTGATGATAGAGAAGAAATCATCGATGGAAGCTCCCGCCAACATTTAATTTAATACCAGTATTTTACATGGAGCGAATGTTTATCTGATCTCCACAACCTAGTTACTAGGTAACACGATACCTTTTGGTAAGACCGGTTGTCAGATTTTTGGGCTTCTGACAAAAAAAGATTTTTTTTTTTTTGGTCTGTCGATGATCTACTATTGACAGCCGGGACCAACGGCTTAACGTTCTTTCCGAGGGACGGAGGGGGTCTTGATATGTAATGGATAGTCAGTGACTATCCAACACATATCATGACCCCTCCTATTAGTCACCCATCCATGAACCGACCATGGCAAGCGTAGCTTAACCTTCGATCGATCCGTGCGGTATTCAGCCACGATCCCCTGCCTATATCTCGTGTGGAAATACTATAAAAGTTTAAAACGATATTTATTTACAAAGTTTTGTCCTACGAGTAAATACTGACTCAATTTCACGGCAGGGTCTTGGATTCAGTTCGGGTTCAATAGCATCATCCATTACTACAATACAATAACTTTAGAACGTTCGTAAGCTTGTCTGTAATACTGAATTGTTCTGAAATAAGCTCAACAAAAAGTTATACATCAAATAATTTTGCTCTAAGAAATTCAATTGGGCGCCTCATGAGAACATAAAGATTTGAAATGACTGTCATATTTTAGCAACCACAGTACGATCTCAGCCGAGTCCTTACGAACGTCGAACGGTCTGGATCAAAAAGACGTTTACGATATAGCAATCTCTCGCCCTTTGTCATTTTGATCTACGACGCTATTGACAATAGATAGAAAATACTGGAATACTCCAGAAGATCTAAATCCTCATTCTTTTTGTTATTGAAGTGCTTCCGCGTTATTTGGTAAATAAATATTTATGGTTGACCGTGTTTCCGATACCCTTTTCGATTCATTTCAATTTTCCGTGGAATTGACTTTGAAAATGTGGCATTGTGTAGGTGTGTGCTTTTTACAAATATTACGATTTTATTGTTATTGCTTGGCGCTGATGAAATACCTTTATTCGTTGGCCAATAAAATACTTTTAGTTTACCTTCAAAATAATCCGATTTGATGCCTTAATAGCTTGTGTTTTTTAACAAGAGCGAATACCATTACTACTACGGAATAATCAGTTTCTTCAGCAAATTGCAGACGACAAACAGTCCCACTATTCCCACAAATTACTTAGAGCGAACTACTAAGAATAGAAGCAACACAAGTTCAATACTAGGAAATAGAAATGTGGAAATAAATAGAGAGAGACACACGGACAATGGCACCAACAAATTTTAATGTGAAGAAACACGACACTAGTAGCCAGTATTAGTTGCAAGAGAATGTGCAGTACTGAAGGCAATCGTCTTGCTATTTGTCCGGGTATCGATTCCCGCAACTATACCCATTATTCGAGAATTTTCACTTTGTTTTCTCCTATAAATTGGAACTTATGCTATTGTTTTTAGAAACTATTGTTCTTTTGTTTTGGAACTGTTTTCAAGTAAGTTCAGTTGTTTATCATTTTTATTAAGCACTGATTTACCTTGTTTAGTTTAATGATTAATAGTGTTTTACGACTTATTTTATTACGTTAACTTATTTGTAGTTTTTGCTACTAATGTACTTTTTCACAATAAAATTGATGTTTTCGTTCGGAGCCTCGTATTTTTTTATTTTCATTCCATTTGACTGTTTGTTTTAAAATATTCTTTATTGGTTTGCATTTTAAAACACACATCAAACATTCACAGGATTAACCAAAACAAGCAACGAGTTTTATTTAAAAAAAAACGAGCGAGCTTTTATGCAGTAGTCGCATAATTATGATGTGTAACATCTGATATTTTGGCTGCCAGTACCAACCTTTCAGAAAATGGGTTGGTATCATTTGACGGCAAACTCTAGCACCACGCGCGCTCATTGGTCAAATCAAATAGCGCGCGCTTCCCCGGCTCCCTGTTACACACTTCCGTCCCTTTTCACGAAATCACTCCAACAGATTGCAGGAAAGCGAGAGGAAAGATATTACACATCAAAAAACATCTTTAATTCCATTCATCGCGCAATGCATTTTATCCTATTTTTTGTGGTCCTTTTTCGCTAAGCTTTAGAAATTGAATTGCTTTTAAAATCCCTCCATTACTTTTTAAGAGTTCCAAACAAACACAAGTACGTACCCGTTGATACTCTTTCCTTTTGTAAAGCTATATAAAAGTATTTTCATTAAAACTTCCAATAAAGATTCGTATAGATTACTAACGTGACAAAAGAAATTCCGCTCACATACCGAAATCTTTTTCTTTTGATGGCCACAAACAAGTTAGGTTGCCTAAAGTATATTTATAGGGGCTGATATCGGCAGTTTAATATTAAGAGGGGCAGGGATCGTAAACACATTTTTCTCACAAAACGTTTTGTGGAACGGAAGGAGTTATTTTGTGGGAATGGACAACAGAATTGAAATGACGTCTAGACTTTGGTCGCGTAGTATTCATGTACATCGTTGGCTCGGCAAGAACGTCTGACGCTTACTTTATTACTGATTTATATCGTGTTAGCTTCACCATCTGTCTTAGTTGCTGGGACGTTTTGTCAGGGTTAGGTCTGCTATATATTTTGTAAGGGTATGTGAGAGTTACTTTGTTACATACATATTTATGAAGAAAGCCATATAGGGTACCTATTTTTGGCTTAGCCGAAATTAGCCACCAGAGATTTACCGTTCTCAAAATTGCTTTACCAAACAGACCAGCCTTTCAAATGTCAACTAGAACACACATAACACTAACACCCTTCATTTCTTTTAACAGACCTAATATTAAAGATACGCTCACAGTCAGAAACAGTTCCAAAAAACTGTTATCAACACTACCGTATCTCGTTAAAGCAAGTATTTGGCGAACGTCGCAAAGGTAGGGCAATTAACGTTACTGGCACACTTCCCGCCGTGTGGGAAAAGGAAATCCCTAGCTCCGGAACTAAGGTAATAAAGGTGAATACAAATAAATGTATGTATATCAGAATACTTAATTCAATGGCATTGGAAATGAGGTCTATTGTAAGTCTGATGGTATCGGAGGAAAAGGTAGGGACCTCCTTCTGGGACTGTTTTATGGCTGTGCTGTACTGCTTCTCAATAGTGTGGCTATTGAGTGAATTGACTGACTTAAATGGAGCTAGAAGATTAACACCCGTTTTCGGCATTAAGAATTTGAAGATGAGAATTTGCCAAAATCTAAACACTTTAGCATTACTTATGGTGATTCCTCATTATGGTGGTTTCATGTAACCGGCGAAATCCAAAACTTCTTCGGTTTATTGCAAAGAAATTTTTGAATTTCACGGGATAGTGTATTATCTATGCTTTCACATTAGGTTATGCTAAAATAGAGTTTGACATGTGACTGCATCTACATTGCTACATGCAAACTACGCATCAAAGACCTGACCTCACACAAAATCCCCACGTCACACAAATCCTGCATCGCGCAATTAGAGTTCTTCGTTCGGTGTTCATGCGGTAAACCACATGAACACCATATAATAGGCAATTGCCCGGAGGATCCTCCCTTTTCAATAAAGAATGAGTAACTGAATAAGAAAAATGAGAAAATGAATGAAAATGAATGAATGAGAATGAGTTTTCAACTTTACACCCTGTTTCTCGTGCTTCTAAAGACAAGTTCTCAACTTCAAATTCTCAATTCATAAATCAGGTGTCAGTGTATATGAGGTGAGGTGTAGGTGAGGTGAGAATGTACCAGGATCAATAATTCGTACTGTGATTCTTCAAATAATGCAATTTGTTGCAGTTTTGTAACCTTCATCACTTACTCAACTTACTCCACCCATAAGTTCCGAAGCTTATACCAGATTTAAGCTTGAGGATGTGAGTTCTCTTCCTTTCGCTAGAATCTTGTGAAGTAATAAAAACATCAATATTATTATGTGCTAAAGGCACCTTAGCAAAGAACGTCTAAGTACGAGGAGCTATGTCTGTGATTTGCATATCTATAATAGGTATACCATTATTAGATTTTTATGAGCCATCACAAGTTTTTATCGTATTCTTACTATGTCTTAGTCGCTTGCGGACGGAGAGCAATGGGCAGCTCGCCGTCCGATAAGGACCAGGCCCGGGTCGACGGCGCGTCGTGTTCCACGCGTGCTTCAAAGAGATGTCAGCAAAATTTACGGGGTCCGCTAGGGCCGATGCCTACCGGGGTTGCGGGAAGTCTTAAGGGGAAACCGTGGCCCCTGGCAAGGCAAGGGAAGGAACACGGGTGGGGGTTTTAGTCAGTAAGAGTCTGACACGCCCTTCCGCTCCGCCCAGAGCGGAAGAAGTCCCAACCAAAAAAAAAGAGATGATTTCCCAACCAAAAAAAAAAAAAAAACTATGTCTTAGTCGACAAACATCAAGTTATTCACAATCATACTATGGTGAAGAAACTATCTTACAATATTTAACTCATCGATGAAAATAATTGCAGTATACCTAGTTCTAAAGACATCAATGTCAACTGTCACTGCATCAATACATCGGCTGAAAACGCAGACTTTCTAATGACACCATGCAATATTAATCAAACAAATGTCAAAATAACAAAGTCCATTACTCGTGTTACACGTTGAACTCGTAAATCATGAAGTAAAGCGTGTTCCCACAAAGCCGTAGCTCCCGGCTGTTGAGTAAAATTCTAATATTTTATTCACCGTCGCCATATTGTTTTCTCGATACTTCCATTCGGCAGCTCAGTGCCAGTCACGGACTCCCTAACACTTATAAATCGGTTTTATTGGAAACATTACTTTCAACACGGATGATAACAAATCTCTTTAAGTTTTTTTTTAGAAGAATAATTTATGATATTCGACTTGAAAAGAGATTTGATATTTCTTTTAAATTCTTTCAGCGCAGATTGTTAAACGTTGACATCGTCAATTAATTGCTTGAATTTTATTATGATACCTTTGTTTGATGTTGAGTTGTTTGAAATAATATTCTGTTTATTCTTCTCCTTTTCATCTTCGTCTGTAGAGAGGCAATAACGAGGAAGGAAAATAATTAATTCTAAGCAATTATCCAATTTGCACAGAGTTAATGATTGAGTACCGGCGGACTTCCGCAACCCTCGGGTAAACTAAGCTCTTGAAATGTTTTCAGTCGGTGTACGGAAGGATAAAGATGCCGATTTTATTGAAAATTTTTTGTCGGGAAAAAAAATTGTTTTTTATATCGGGTATGGAAAGAGAATTAACGTGAGGTAAATATTATTAATAGTCTGAGGATTTCATTAATATGCAATAAGACTATATTAAGATTATTATTCATTTACGCTTTATGCTATTGGTAATTATTCCTTACTTTAAATGAATATAGGTGCAACAACCAGAATATCTAAATATAAAACATAGGAAAGGCAAAAATATTCTCATATTGTGGCGAACAAACTTCTGAAACATCTAACTTAACATTGACTTTTTCAGTCCATTTATCTCGATTTATCTTCTACTAAACACAAAATAAACTAGGTACACATTCTCCATTGAAAACGGCGCAACTAATGCAGGAAGTCGCTTTGTTTGTTCGGAATGTCACCTGTCACGAAAATCTTTTTGTTCAAGAGCGGTCGAGTCGAGACGAACGCGAAATGGCATGTCGTGAATGATCACCTATAGCCTCACCAACCTGAGTGCAAACAGATCAAAGCTGACGCAGGGTTGACGCTAGTACCGGTATTTTAATGAACATACCAGATCCCGGGTATTTCTATATTAAAGCGATAATTGTAAGGCTATTGGAAAATTGGTTGAAAACATGAAGACGCTTAGCAAAATTAGGAGCACAACTATAGCTCGTTCGCTGGAATTTCATCCGATATATAAATAATTTTTGAGTTAGGTTAGTGTCTTAGAAAATCCTTGAATGCTTCTGAATTAAATAAAACTTTCTGTTGTAACGTTTTATTATAAACAAGCGTCATATCTTATGGTGCTTGTACGTCATATGTTTTTGTTTTAGCATCGTCACTCACTTTTATTTCGAGAAGATTTTGAATGTTAATCTGTTGTTACGGATTGCTGTTTTGTTTAAAACAAATTAAATATTAAGATTAAGACTGAAAATAGAACTGTTTATGTAAATATTGACGGTACAGAGAGAGAAAAAAACAAAGAATTAAACTAGTCTAAGAGATATAGTGAAAGAGCGTATCAATAATTACTATAACAATAGTAGTACAAATCAAGAGTCTGATGAAGAATTAACATTTTTATCAGAAAACAATACTCCAACAACACAATTTGATGTCGATGATATAATAGTACCACAAAATCCGCCGGAACCTATGCAGACACCGAGCGAAACAGAGGTGCAGCGAAAAAAACAATGTGTTCAATTAACTACATGGCTAATTCTGTTCAAAAATTATCACGGTGTGTCTTTTACCTGACCTTATCAACCCATACGGGACATGGGATCCTCACAGCATTAAAGTACAATGTTCAAAGAGCTACCCATTACATGATATAACCCCTAATCATCCGCAATGCCCCCGAGACGAAAAGAATGGCCCATTGTTACCGGGAACACGGAACCTACGCTCTATATCTTCCCTTTATGCCCAACCAGCCCGTACCGATGGTATCAACCCTGTATCAATGCGAAGTGTATTGAGCTATACGGGCCCGTGATATGTGATGTTCGTCTCGCTCGGCACAATAGGTGAGCGTTATTTCTGTTCGTCTGCCTTGACTCCAGACGCGGTCGGGCGTAAGTACCAAACGTCTGTGTTCCATGTTACCACTATCTACATATTGATTGTAAACATCGGTGGGCACGCACGATTCGATAAATTTCGTGTATCCGTGTGTTCTCGGTTTACTGTCGGAATGTTTTGTGAATTTTGGCCGGCAGTGAATGGGTTTGGTCAGGCTTTTCGTTTGCGGTTGCCAGTCGAATAGTAAATCACTTTGCTAACACATGTTTTAGATATTTAGGATATTTTGGGCACCAATATGCGTTGTAGAGCAGTGGTTTCCCAATGGTAATAGCTGCGACTTACGAGTTGTAGGTTCGAATACAGGCAGGCGCCTAATTTTGCGTAAATTATTTCATCACCACTTCTCTCAATACGGTGAAGGAAAACGTCGTGAGGAAACCATGTCCGAACCCGCGCTGGACCCGCGTGGTGGATTACGGCCCCCTTCCTCTAACCGAGAGTAGGGCTGTGTTCCAGCAGTGGGAACATTATAGACTGATGCTTTGCTATGTATGCGTTGTAAAATTTTGTTAATAGCCTACATGTATAATGGATATAAATCTTTCATTTCTTTTTAATTCGATGTGGATCCAGAGACGCACTTAAAATCCGATATTAATTCTTGACTAGTTTTCTGTTCCCATGTCCAAGTATGGATCCTACTGCACTGCTCGACAATCGTAGTGTTTGGCAATATTTTATTGGTAGTTTACGTTATCTTTAAAGCAATTGCTTCAATTTTGGCAAAGATGCAAGAGTGAGTTTAAACCACTCACGTTGGAAACACGTAGCCATTATGCGTAACTACTCAGTAAATTCCTTTTGCAAAGGCATGGATAATTAAACAGTCTTCATACCTCATTAAATCACAGTTAGGATTGTGTCATTAAGGAATGTGCTAGTGCTGTGACATTAGCTGAAATAGACACGATTTTGATCGATGACTTCACTGTGTTGGCATTTCGGTTCTAGACATCTCTATTTTGATGTGACTGGTTGGCTTCAGGGGCTATTAATAACGATTTAGGAGTTAAGTTTGGTAATTCGTGAATTACGTTGATTAAAATGGAATCGAGACATAATTAGGTTGATGAAATTATACACACAATAATCATGTAACTGTCCTTGATATAATTCTAACTATTCGTTAGAATTTTAGCACCATGTAATGAAAATGCCCTCACTTTAAACTTATCAATAAAAAATAATAAAAAAACTTATATTACTCTCGCCACAAAAAAAAACAGAGCTATTACAGTTGTTTAAATACATATTTGGTATTTAATATTGTGGGAGACTGGTGCCTAAACTAGGTTCGAGGTCTGTATTTCAGGACACCAGGATCTCCGCCAACTACATTTATTCTACTATGTACTTGTACACCGACCATGAGGAACACTACGTAAGATCATGGCAGGAAAAAGAGTTTTGTAGAAACGATTTTATTTTTAGTCCAAGACTTAATATAATCTTGTCACCAGCAAGAGTTTCAGCTTAATTCAGCCGAAATAAAGGACGAAATTCTAAACGTTGAACATTCGTAGCTAAGTTAACTCACTGAAGTAAAACCTTAATTGCAATTTTTCTTCATTACTCTATTGTATTCAGGTGAGTGAAAGCACCCTTTTTTAGTGGGAAGGGGGCGTTTTAATTAACTAATTTATTGTTACGTCAAGTAATAATATCTCAAGTTTCACCTACAAAGGGAGACAGACGGCTATAAACAACAAATTGTCACAAAGTTCAAGAAATTGTGAAAGGGTTTTCTAGTAAGTGGAACAGAGGAATTGTAAGAATATATTTTATGTTATGTCTTGAACTTGAAAGCTGAATAAAGTGAAGGCAATATAATTTAGACACTTCAAGGTAAAGAACCTCATATATTATTTGGAGGGCTGCGAATAATTTGATAGAATATTTTTTTATACAGACGTTATTATTTGTCTGCAAATATCTGTGACAGTTGAGAACCATACAGACTTACTGGATTTATGTTTCGTAACACAAATAGAGCTAGGCAATTTTTTTTTATTGTGGTGTATATTTGAATAGTAATACGAAATATTTACATATAAATCAAGACCACAGGTATACTAAAAAGGTATCTTACAAGCAGTGGGATAAGTGAACACAACATATTACTCAGAAAGCTCATTTGATGAACGTGCTCGAGTATTTGTTTCATTAGCTAAGTGATTCCACAAGTCTCGGGGATTCAGGACCCCAACCACAGTTTCTTATTTGCTTTACTAGAACATACAATTTGGTCAATGTATTCAGGTAGTGATAAAGGGCGTGTGAGACGATGTGTGACAAAAATTACCCGCCATACAGGACGAGACAGGTAATTTTCTTCGTTGTAACACAAGAAAATTTATTTGACGTAATATTATATGTACCGTGTGACGGGTCCCTAATTAATCTTGAGTCTGATACTGTAATATTTCAAAGCTTAACGTGCACGTGAATGATGCACGTTCGGCCGCAATAAACCGTACCCATACACTATGGTAAGTTTACATGCCCATTTTAATAAAACTATTTTCGCACATATAAACACGATGCTAGTTACAATAACAGAGCGTAGCGACGACTAAATCTCCGCATTTGAAATCGACGCGTGGATCAGTATATTAATTTCCGCTGAAACATATAAAATAAACAATAATTTCGCGGCGTGCTAATAACGTTATACGTAACAAAGTTGCTGAGAGGTTTATTTTCAAAGCAAATACGTCAACAATAACTGTTTGTAAGACGGTTCCTTGTAATAATCTGCTTCGTACTTTCCGCTAAGTAGTAAATCAATGCGTATTATGATCTATAGTATTTCTTTCCTGGATATTCTATATACTTCAGAAAAGGGATGTTCTAAAATAGCCACACTGTTTATGAACATAAATGCCGTGTCATCATCAGTCAAAATTAATAGTTATTTGTGTTACAAGGGGACAAAGAAATATTTTGTTCTTCCAGGGCGTTATTTTGAATTCAGAGCTAAGCGAAGGATTCTATAGTAGAATCACGAGCGTAGCGAGGGATTCTAACGTAGAATCCTGAGCTTAGCGACGAATTCAATATACGCCGCCCGAGGACAAAATATTTTGTCCCCGAGTGATACACACTATTTTTCATCACTACCTATGAGAAAAAATACTTTCCTCTATGGCGAAGCCTAGTGTGAAAAATTTCCGAGAAAAAATAAATTTAAAGAAAGAACTACAGTTTTTTTAAAGCACATTGCCGCCATAACTTAGAACCAGCCACTTATTCAAACATTATGCGTTCGACCTATTTGGTTAACTTCACATAGAGTCTGGCTAACGAAAGTTGGCCCCAGAATATTGGCGGCAAATTTAAAAAATACATGCATGACAACACTAAATACACCAGAGATACCGAACGACAACCTTGTCAAATTGACGTTCACGTTCATACAGAGTTGCTATATAAAAAGTTCGCAAATAATTCCAGGGCCAACTTTCGTTAGCCAGACTCTACCTACTTATCAACAAAGAGTAAGTATAATACTAACTCCTTACTAACCAATCACAAAAATGAGTCTGTTTATCACCATAGAGAATTGAATGTTAAATAGTTAGTGATATTTTTTTTTACATTAAACCTTCACGCGAGTGTCTCCAACCCAACTACGCAAATCTATCAGTTTTCTTAACTTCGAACTTCGAAGCACGAAGCGGACCAATCAGAAGAGAGAAAGCTCAAACTCCTACGGGCGCAAAATTGGATTTGGCTCCCGCTATCCTCTATAGGCAATTGTCGTTTTTCGAATAGGTGTGATGAAAAGTGAATTTCCTAATAAAAAGGCCGCCGCGCTGCCCTACGCTCTGCACCGCACTGCCCAGCTGCCCTCCACTCAACACCGCTTCGCTCGTCATTGATCTATCCAGCTCGGGATCGCGTGCTCAATATATTATGTGAAGTCCGTTCAGTTCCGCTTTACTCCACTTACACTGTTTCCACTGAAGGGGAACGGAGATTTCGAGCGTTGTGATTGGTTAACTCATGCACCGCTAAGCTCCACTCCGCCGAGCTCCGCCGCAGTGGAAACGCAGCCTTATTATTGTTTGAAACACTCTGAATGTGTTTCGGGACTGCACGACAGTTTGGGACATAAATGGACGAGTTGCGCTTGATCATGGGCTGATTAAGCAGTGAGTTTGACTGATAACTTCACCGTGTTTACGAACTGTGTAAATACGCAATTTATAATAGGTATGAATGTGCCGCTCACTTAGGTTTTACGTATACTGTTTCATCATTCTCTTGATCTTATCCCATTTATTTGGTATCGGCGCAACAAGTCTTCTTTCAAATTTCACTTTTTTTTCTTTCTTTCTTCTTTATTTTTTTTTCTTTGTCTTCTTTTTCTTTACTTCTATTCTTTCTTTTTTTTTTGTTTTTCTTCATACTTCTCTATTAGTCGTCATCACAGTTATCACCGCCTTTTTAGATATAAAATCTTTTAAACAGCCCATCCATCGTTTCTTTGTTCATCCCCTACTCTTATAGCCATCCACACTCATAGTAAAATTTTCCTCACGTGATTTTCCTCATAGCAACACATGCCCATCCCATGACAACCGATTTCTACACAACTTTTCAGTTACCGGTGCCTTAGGTAATATTTTGTTCAAAACAGCTCTTTCAGAAACTCTATGAAAGCGTTAGTTGTATTCCCTCCAATCTTTCTTTTCAAGTATAAAAATTCGGGGCAAAGGCTCGGAGTAATTGATAGACGAAGGGTTGGCAACCCGTCATTTATTGGGCAATTTGTCAATATTACGAATCAATCTTTCTAAAGGTAGTAATAATAATATAATAATTGAAATACACGAGCAGAGTTAATCTAGATTGGGAAATGAGAGCACATTTGTTATTTGTCTTGCCCACAGTCTACCTACATGTGCTATACTTAATTGAAACACGTGTTGTAGATTCATGTATGAAGATCTCTATCTTCATACATGAATCTACAACTTGGTCATGGGTCCAGTCCAGGTTATGGGTCTCTACCCATAACCTGCATTTTTATATTGTACAGCAGCCTGCAGATCAATGGTAATACTTTGACCTTGAGCTGGCCTAGTGTAGTACAGAGTTTGAGTAGAATGCGAGGCCAGCTTATACTGGTTAATGTTACCACTGACGTGCGGCC
This sequence comes from Conistra vaccinii, assembly GCA_948150665.1. Taxonomy (NCBI): domain Eukaryota; kingdom Metazoa; phylum Arthropoda; class Insecta; order Lepidoptera; family Noctuidae; genus Conistra; species Conistra vaccinii. Next base: position 7,846,079 of record OX411323.1, on the reverse strand, counting down.
TGCCTACTGAAAGCTTATCTATCTACCAATAATAAAGCTGAAGAGTGTTTTTTGGTTTGTTTGTTAGAACGCGCTAATTTCGGGACTACTACCACTCGGATATAAAAAGTCTTTTGGTTCTTGATAGCCTAAGTCTTGAGGAAGGTTATAGGCTTTTTGACATTATCTTACGACCCTTAGGAGCCGAACAAACAGAAAAAAAGTCAGAAAGAACGCTAAGCGAAAATGTAATAGCGTAATAGCGCTGCGATGCGATGCGACGCCGACGCCGGGGTGGGGAACAACAAGTTTCAACAAGTCGCGGGTAGAAGCTAGTAGGTTTTAAAATTGGCAGTGTATAGAGTGCCACCATTGGCACTCTATCCCTATCGGATAAAGTGCCACTACAGGCACCCTAGTAACACCGCCTCGGCCCGGCTCAAGTGCCGCAAGCATTGGATTGTCATTGTCACTGTCACTAAGTCACGTCACTTGGTATTTTGTTTGATTGTCGAGGTTAGATCGCTGTAAAACACCACATTCCCAAAACATTACATTCTCTTGTGCCTAAACGGACCCTGGCACTTCGCCGGCCGCTACCGCGGCACCGCTCGCTACGCTCGCTCGGCTCGTGCGTTGTGTGGTCACAGTTCTAACCTAACCTAAATAACAAGTGACAGTGACAATGCAACGCTCACGGCACCCTAGCCGGGCCGAGGCAGTGACACTAGAGTGCCACAAGAAACTCGCGGCACTCTATACACTTCGTTTAAAATTAGTTCAATTACATTAAACTTTTATGTCTAAGTAATAATAGGCACGCATCGATTAAAACTGAATCTATTAAATTAAAGCGTCGTGCAGACCGGCACGACGCGACAAAGCGACACGACTCTGACAAAGCAATTTCTAAGAAATAACAATTAACGGTGTGGCGTCGCGGGACAAGTCGCGCTAGTCTGCACGAGCCTTAATGCGTAATGCTATAGGAAAAGCGAAAACTTATAATAATATCCAGTTTTTCCAAGTTACAAATGTACCAATAATCCTACCTATATTGGACGTCAATAATCTACGCAATTTTGCCAAACTCAATAATAATATCTATTATCCTAATAAGTGTTTTCTTCTTCCACACTTTTGCTTCGATAGAAAACAAGATAAAAGTTATAATAAAACCACCAATCAATCGATTGGAATCTAACCTGCTATAAATTACAGTAAATCGACGCCATTCAAGGTTTTCGATTATCTAAATGATAGTTTTTGTTAAAAGACCTTTTATCTTTATCTGTTTTCGACATTAGAAGCTCAACCTTTGATACACTGACATAACAGCACGCTTTGTTTTCCCGAAAGGTTGGGCAAATGTGTACCTTTAGCATACCCACATTTTGCCAGTTACGTGTAGGACCCATGTAATATTATTACTATTGCTATCAACCGGGCACAAATCCATACCTCTGACTGAGAAATTCCAGATAGAAAAACCCAATAGCACTTTGCCCGATTTGGGAATCGTTCCCAGGAACTGATGCTCAGCAGTAGCGCTTGTGACCACTGGACTATAGAAAATGCCTTAGTTTTAGGTAAAGATCACCCTTCTCTACAAAATATTTTATTTAGAATCTTGATAACAGGAGACACAAGAATGGTATCTTTCTTATAGCCAACTCCCACGGTGCGCCATATCGCGCACGCGCACCAGCCAGCACGAGGACGCACCGCCACGCACGCGTTCAATGCGCGTCTGCGCTACCACGCACGCTAGGTTTCCCACGGTGCGTCGTGCGCGTGCGTCCGCGATATGGCGCACCGTGGAAGTTGGCTATTAGGCTGCATTCAGACGACACGCGCCCTCTACGCGCACGCCAAGCGCGTCAGGACACTCGCTTTGAAATTTGTTCTACAACGCGTGGGCGGGTCCTGTGCGTGGTCGGCGCGGGTTATCAGATAACGCGAGACGAGTGCTGATGCGCGTGGCGTACGCGTAGCGGGCGCGTGTCGCCTGAATACAGCCTTAGCGATCTTGAATGAGCTGATTGTACATCTCATTGTGAAGAAAAACAAAAGACTCTAGGTAACCTGATTTGATACCTTTCTGCTGCTATTTTAAAGCTTCTTGCTGAAGCCTAACTCCTGCTTTTTGAAATGAGAATTGGAAATGAAAAAATTGTCCAACTCTTCTTTAGCATTAAGATCTGTAGCCCGCGAAATTCAAAATTTCTTTGCAAAAAACGTAAGAAATTTTAAATCGTTTTTAAAAGTGCGGGCTACAGTGAAGGGAAATGCTAAGTAACACGAATAAAACGTTCTTTATCCTTGATCTTAATATGCTACTCACGAGTTTGACATAAATATTTTGTCACTATAGACCTGAATGTTATCCCACCCAGGGGCATTGCCATTCTTAAGGCCAGTGTGAACATAATCTATTTAAATTTTAGTAATTATCATTTGTTTCAAAGATCTTCCAATCTCTATATAATTTCTACTTAGTATGCTACTAGTTGGCTAGGCAACGTTTAATAGAGTCTGTATCCATTGCCTGTATCATAATTTCTTTTTTGCCGTAAGTTTAGAGGGGCAAATAAATTAGTTGGAAAACGTCAGAGAGGTGATGAGTATGTAAACGCGAAAGAACAAAAAATGTATAAAGTGTGTGTGTCAGCTCCAACACACGACTGGAGTTAACTCAATACTACGACTGTATTTAAATATGCAATAGGCAAAGAGGGTAAATAAAAGCATTTATAATAAAAAAAGGCCGATATATCTAGATCGAAGTGAGAAATAATATATGTAATAAGCTATTTTCAATATTTTAATCCGTGCTATTTACGAATAAAACAAGTGTTACGCTTGTATAAATTTCACTCCTAATACCAAAGCCCGCCTTACTAAAAAAATAAATGGTTTTCTAAACTCATACTTCAAGTAACAGCCGATTACGGGGTCATCGACCGCGGGTTGTGTAGTTACCTACTTGTAATTACGAGTTACGAAAATCTGTTTTTTATTGTGTTCAGACCTCAATATCCATTACGCCTTGAAAGTTTACCTATCAATTTTAATTGGACCCTGTCTATCAGATACACAAACCTCTTTATGAAAAGGAGGCTTTAATAATTCAGTAAAACTATAAAATAAATGGTTAACTTATTACGAGGGGCATGCCAAAAGAAATTAGATATTCTTTACTCATTTGTTTGACACTGGAACGTTATTATAATAAATGTTATAATATTTGAGTATTAATTTCTTTTGGCATGCCCCTTGTTTCGCGTAGCAGAGTTTTTCAGTCATGGGCGGTCTACTTACACAGATTATTACCAATTTTCATATAAATAGGTACCCGAATCATCAACCAAGCTATAGGTACCCACAACAAAAAGCGCTTTAAAATCCTTAATTGTATCAAGTGCAATTAGGCGTGCGGTATGCAAATACACGTACCTACATAACGTAAGGCTGGTCGTTAGCGCTGGATTAGCTGGATGTCGCTCCGTCGCTTTAATTGCGTCTATTTTAGACTGTGTTTACTAAACTTGGTGGTGGTTTTGATACTGATCATATTAAGTGGGTTAAAATGTAGATTCTTAGATTTTAAATTTCGTTTTGGGACATTTTTCTAAAAGGTGTCGTTTTTTGACGTTCATTTATCACTAAAATGTGTATTACCTACGTTAACGCAATTTGGGCGATAGCGCAAAGCCATCGATTAAATTCCCGCAAACAGGCGTGACGCAAAAGCGTGATGCGACTATAATACAACAATTTCTAAGAAAATTTCACGGTAGAAAAATAATTACTGGTAGCGTGTCGCGTGACAAGTTGTACCAGTCTGCACGAGCCTTTATTCTAGATTCTTTGACTTTTTAAATTTTGTATCTGCTTACTTTCGCGACTCAGTAGGTATTTCATAGTACTCACAGCTAAGGGCCGATATACACGGACTGCTCGAGCAGTTAGCGATTGATCAACATAGACGGACTGCTCGAGCAGTTAGCGATTGATCAACATATGTAGACGGACCGCTCTTGCAGTCATAGTCAACATGACCGCACGACCGCCCAAAGCAGTTACAACTGCTCAAGCGGTTTCGTATACCTATGTGTGTACGTAGAAGACTGTAGTTCATAAGCAGTCCGTGTATGTCGGCCCTAATCGGCTAATCGTAGCCTTCCATTAGCCTAACAACAATTTATCTACAAGTAAAATTACATGTAATTAGAACGTGGATCAAAATAACTGATTTTTCTTTTAGTACTACAATACGCTGTAGCGTAAGTACTTTCAAACAGCAACAAGGCAACAGAAAGCGACTCTGAAACAGATTCTACCACGATTGTCGATGAGTGATCGATCCCGACTCGGCGTGTACCTACGACTCGTTATCGGTTGTTGTTACTACCGTAAGTACCGTCAACGGTTCGTCCCCGCTCCCGTTCCCTAATGAGTGACAGCTCAATCAAACCCACACGGATTTCGTGCAGCCGTGGCTGAATCAATGTTTCAGTGTGTTTAAGTAGGCTTAAGCAATTAGGCACAGACTAGTATATTGAGGCAATAGATTATACATAAGTTATTATTATTGCTTCTGAGCCTGAGCTCTTGGGTTCGATTCCCAGGTCGGGCAAAATTTAATTGGGTTTTTTTATCTGGAATTTCTCAGTGGCCGGAGTATAGATTGATGGCAATAGGCTCGCCCCCTATTACATGGGACGGCGAAATGTGGGTCTACTATAGGTTCACCTCTACCCAATCCTTCGGGGAAACAAGGCGTGATGTTATGTTATGTTATTATTATTGTGAGTTTGTAAACAGCCCGTAGAGCAAAGGTCTCTTCTCATAAGAAGGAGGAACGAGCATAAATTATTTATTTATTTATTTAGAACTAACTACAAGTAAGTAGTATAACCTGTATGAGGATAAAAAAAACATCTATGCTGATGACGATTTAATTATGACATGATCAGTATTCAAAACGCAAGCTAATGTTGAACTGGTTGTGGCTGAATTTTTGTGAATGCCAGAAACGCCCAATTGCTATAACTAAGCTAAGAAACTAGCTAAGAACTATATTGTACTTAAAACTATAGTAAGACCATTTTAAAGGAAATGTGACCAATTCAAATACACTGCTACCACTTTTTATGTAAAAAAATCTCTTGCTAATGCATCATGTCTTTACCTAACCCAGACAGTTACGCAGTGAAACAACATTACCACCAACATCTAATTTACCATTTATAATGGATGTGTGTCCAGGTAATGGAATGTTCTAGCAAGCCCATTGTTTACCATCGCTAGTGCTGCCTATTGCCATCAGCTGATATGACTTATGAATAGCCGTTGCTCCATTTTCATTACAATTCTGATCTCTCCATTAGTTTATATCAGGTACGAAACGTAAACATTTAAATATGTTCTAGGCTTGCAAAACTATGCGCGTGAACCGAAATTTTACAGAACAGAAGTTGCGTGTTTGTAGATCATACCTACTGTGAGTTAATTTCCACGTAAAGTATTGCGTAAAGATAGCGAAACACTTTGCAACACACTTCATGAACATAATCAAAATATATTTTAAGTGCTCCCGTATATTAAACGATATTCGCTCACAGAGTTGCACCGAAAAATGCTTCTTCATCAAAATTTATGCATCGCGAATATTACAAATCTCTCATGCATTATGAGATTTAATGCTGCTCGGTACAGTGCACATGAAAACGCTGAGAGAGCGTAACAGCTACATACGACAATAGCGTTATCAGCATGAACCATTCAATACTCACGTGCGGCCCGTATGACGGTCTGACGTTACAGGATATCAAAAGCTTGTTCAACGTTGGTTAATCTCACCGCACCGACGACTTCGCAACGCGCTTTGTTGCCAATTGTTTACTTTACATTCTATTTTGGATGTCCATCATCTGGGCATTGTTAGCGTGTGTTTACGCCGCGCCGTGAGAGGACCGATCGAACGGGCAGCGCCTGCGGCCGAGCACGCCTTTTGTGGGCGGTATTCACCATTACAGTATAGACTATCTTGGATTTTTCTCGATATATATCCATTGTATTACTATTTGGTGCTAACTAAACATAACATTTTACGACTATAATATTAAATAAAATATCAAGATAATGCATGAGCATTCCAGCTTTAACAGGATGGAAATTCAGACAGACGTAATCGCAGTGCATTCCGATGTGTATAATTAAAGTAAATTCAACATGTAGTATCAATGAAGTGGTTCGCTCAAGGGAACTCAGAAATAGAACTAAGGGGAAACGAAATGCTACTGAAAGATCTGAATCAGCTAATAATACTTCGTGATTGGATCAAGATGTTGCTCCAATCATAGCAAATCTCTGCAAACTGAGTCTGTAAGTGGATAGATATGACATACCGAGACATAATATTATGAAAATCTGATGATGGCGAAATCTTTCAAGTAGGTAAAGATAATCTGCAAAATTTAATTCAGTTGAATCTAGAAAAGGAATGTTCAAAATACGTATTTTACATTTACGTAATTATAACGACAAGCGAATTAATACCGATGGTGATGATGTCAGTAACATTTTGTTTGTTTGACTTAGAACATTAGACATTGAAATCCATGTTTTCGCTACGACTTACATAGCTATAGTTTTTTCTATGAACATTACACAACCCCATGAAACGTGAGTCACTGCGATGTTCATATATTTGCTTTATATCACGTTGACTTTTATGATTTTAGTTGCTATTATAGTGCGGAATATTGTTTGAAAGATTTGGCTTCATACTTTTAGCCGAAGGATACGTCCTGATTGATTCATTGCCTGTTCCTAGAACACGTGGATTTTATTAGGACGTTTTATAAGAGCCACGTTTTTGTTAGAAATATTTCTTGCATTGCGAATCTTGAAACTTCACACAAGTTTTTGTAGGTGCTAAAAGATTTTATTGAAAGATTGTAAGCTGGAATAAATTGCAAGCAGCACCCGTCATATTTTGATAGAAAGTTCCCCTAAATCTGTCGATAAGTTATAGTAAAGCTTATTTTTATTTCAAAAGAAATTCTTGAAAAGTTGAATGACAGAATGTTTTCCGTACATTAACAATGGTACCACGAATGCTATTCTAAGACGCTGGCATCTGTGTGTTTTCAATAATGCATTTAAATTGATTGATGACTTCTGATAAAACATTAGTCTGTAAAGATAAATCTTGTTTCTATCAAACTTTTTTTCACCGTCATTCTAATGTACAATTCCGTTTTTGCAAATGAAAATGTCGAAATTGGAGCATAAAATCCGTGTACTTTTTCGTCAATAACGGCAATACGAAAAATATAAACAACTATACAGGTAGATGTATTAAGTAAACAAAAGGTTTTTGAGTGAACCCAGTAAAGCAAAGCGCACGGTAATTAAGTTTGCAAACCTTAGCATTTGGCAGCGTGCCGACGGACTCAGGCGAACTAATAGAGAGCTGGTGGTCGTTCGCATGCCTGTACCAACGACATTTTGTTTGTGATTGTACACCACGCACCCGATGGGATTCTGTCCAACTGTGGTGTTTGTGTAATCGATTTTGATTAAGTTGTGTACTCAGCTAAGGTTAGTGCTAGTGATGTTAGCTGTGGTAACTAGCTGCCAGTAGTTTCTGAAAAAGGGTTGGGTATATTTGCATGTTTTATTGAGTTTTTTTCTTGAAACTTTGTAAAGGAACTACCGAACCTATTCCGAATACATGTGACAGCATTGCTTCAAGTATTAGGTACTACTATTTTTTGTAGTGTATATTCAGGATTGTGTACATTTAGTATTATATAAGTATCGTCAGGGAACTGTCCATTTGAAGCTACTGTCCTAAATAGTTCAAGTCCTTTTCACCAATTCATAAGTCCTCGTCTTCCAGTGAGTGCCTAATTTCTAACACCTTCTTCTCCATAATTCTAGTGTGTATAAGTTTAAATCATTACGTAGTTAATTTCTGGTTAGTCCCTAAATGTAAACATCGGTACACCCGCCCGCTCGGCATATGTTGCTCCAAGGTTACGGAGATTTTTCGTTCCTCGTTCATAATTTACTTCGGCCTGTTTCGACTGTTATGATACTTGATTTATCGAGTGCATATTTTGTTTCGACGAAAGCTCTCCGTAGAGCGGGGTTGCTATGAATCATATTAACGGTCGGTCGGTTGGGATAAACATTTTTTTTTGCCCAATGAAAAGGTCAAGACCGGTGTTCGATAGCCTATTTTCCCTTCATATAGTTTTTGGTATTCTTTTAGGGTATTACTATACTATGGAGATTAGTTTAAAAATGTATTGCAGATATTTTATGAATGCTTTTAATAAACTGTGTCCTTTCTCAAGGTGAACTTGATAGCATAAATATTTTGGTGGAAGAAATATTCTAATTTTGTATATAACACGCTAGCAATGGAAAAGTCACTCTGTTCATTTAGTTTTTGCATAATTAGATAAAAAATTATCTAATTGAAATGCAAAATCTAAACGTTATTAATTAATTCAGTATTATTATTTTTCTTAAATGTTTGTTTACTCTAAGCTCACGTCTACCTAACCCTTTGTGAAAAATAGACGAGACGTTGCGTTATCTTATTTTTATTAGAAAACACGTGGTTTGTTCCAGCACTGTAATAACTAAATAAAGCCTCAAATATATACAAGGTGTTCCTTTTGATATCCCATAACTCTAGGGTATTCATGAGGCCATGTAAAGGAATCAATTGTCAAATATACATAATTTTTTGTTTTTATCGTAACATAAGTTATTAGTCTCTCGATGTGTGTATCTAGGTTTAATTGATAAGTACGATTAAATTATTTTCATTCAAACCCTTCATTCTTATGCTAATCTAAGCAGCTAAGAAAATGCGACGTTAATAGTCTAAATTATAGGATTTTTATATTTCACTTAACGGTGTTTTACATAAATAATCGTGAATTTGTCGAAATAATATGAACGAAAAAGGAAAAAAAAAAAGAAAAAGAGAAATAATTCATATGTCAGTTGATTCTTTGACATGCTCTCATTAATACCCTAGAGTTATTGGATATTAAAAGGAACACCTTGTATAAGGGTTATTACTTATAATAGTCATATATCTTGTGTGAAAGGGTTCGCAGAGCATTTATTAATACTATTAACGACTTACGAAGTAAAACCAATTTGTCAAATTTATTAGAGAGCTTTTGGTAATGTATCAACTGTGGCAATGCGTCTATATTAACCAAATGGTAATTTACGAAGCCATACAAATATCTCTGGTATTTCTAGTACCTATTATTAAACCTAAGTATCTGGGTACAGATTTTTTTTTTGGTTCGTTTTATAAAAATGAAACTAAGCTAGATCGATTAATCGCCCCCGAAACCCGTCTCCGAGGTTCAGATTATACGGGGTGGCAGGGACATCGACGCGAAGCCGGTTACCATGGATTCAGTACATGATTCTGAACCCCCCTGCGACGAAATTTTTCGTCGGTTATTTAAAAAAAAATCTGCTGTTTCATAGAAAAGTGCAATACCTACGCGGTCAAAATGTATGGAACAGCGTAATTTTTTTTTAATAACAGACGAAAATTTTCAACGCAGAGGGGTTCAGAATCATGTACTGAATCCATGGTAACCGGCTTCGCGTCGATGTCCCTGCCACCTTGTATTATATATATACAAGAGTTAAAGATATAAATACATAAACATAGCAAATATCTAATACATTTAAACGAGTTAAAGGTATTAGATATATGCTATGTTTATGTAACTAATTATCCAATTATAGATTTAAACTAGCGACCCGTCCCACTGCTTCGCACTTGACAAAACATCAAGATTTCTTTATTTTAGTATATAAGTCTAATATTAATATAATATGGGTACATAATATAAACCTTCCGGAATAAATTCTGTAAGGGCGAATTTCGGATACGAAACTGAACGCGTTCAGCACATCACATCTGGACCGCGTTCAAGAGCTGTCAGTATCAAAATTGTAATGGAATATTGACACTGACAGGTCTTGAACGCGGTTTAGAAGTGCTTATTGCATTCAGTTTCATTGGTGAAATCCGCACTAAGTGATGGTGAAAACCGCATCAAAATCTGTTGCGTAGTTTAGAATAACAACGCGGTTATACAGAGAGACACGAAAAGCGACTTCAATAGTGTGTGTATAAATTACACAATTTTAATTAATAATAAACACAATAACCGTAAACCTCGTCGTTTTCCTGAACCAACAAGAACTGCCCAGTCCGCACTAAAAACCCCAAACCCTTTTAGAATTTGTTTTGTAAATAACAATTATTCCACTTAGTGAAGAAGAAAACAGATTAAATTGCTCATTACCTCGCATCGTAAACCTAAATACGAACTCGTCCAACTGCGAAGGTATCCAGTTAAAAGTTACCGCGATGAATCACTAAGTTTCACTCTTATAAATAAAACACGATAAGGTTGGAAATTGAGATAAATGTGTTCCAACTGAGAAAGCCGCAATAGATATCGACAATTAGACAGAAACTCTATTATTCACAGGGTTCTGTACTAAAACGAAAACACATTTAAATGTTCTCAACAAACTCGAATTTATTGAACGACAAATTAATGAATATTGCTTCTAATTTTTCAAATGGTCTTGAAGAACAGATAAGGGTAATAAAGTCGATTGTAATTTCTTTATCTTTTTGCTAATTGCCAATTCTACTAACATTATTAATGTGAAAGTTTCTGTGTTTTGATGTTTGTTACTCAATCACGGAAACACGGCTGAATGGATGTTTCTCATACAGATACTTTATAACCAGGATTAACACAGCATATTTTTTATTTCGGTAGTACTTTCTCGTGGGATAATCCCCGACCTCTACGCGGGTGTATCCACTGACAAAAGCTAGTTGGATATAAAGTTTGATAATAGGTTGCTATTTGGAGTTTTGTCTGGACAATGTCTTGTTATCGGATGTAATTCTGGCTCCAGACTTAGCTGGCCGTATCTTTAATTGTTCAACGTCGACGCTACTGATGGACGCTAGGGCATTGAACTGAGGTTTAGGCTTTTCATTTGTATTCTGCGATCTATAATTAGCCTTTGTTCTGAATTAAGTAAATAAATATTAACTTATACCAAAACAGATCAGAATAAACCAGTTATTGGGTTTTTTATTATTATTGTTGTTCCGATATTTATTTAATTTATAATTATTTAACTATAATTTATACTGATGTTCATTATTATTGTAAACATGATTTAACCTTGATTTTGATTGATTCGATGAATCAATCTAAGTCGAAGTACATAGATTTTGTGGATTATTATCCTTCCACAAACTGCCACAACCTGTATCCGATAATTATGATCGATGGGGATCCATTCTCTCTTTTGGGACAAAATGAAATTCAATATGGCTTGGAAATATTTCAATAGACTACGATTAATTTTATATTCTGTGAAATTAGATATTAGTTTCAATAAAAGAGATCTTTTCTGGTCAAAGGATGTTCCTTTGAAAGTACGATATTACTACACTATGTTAAAGACTTGAATTGTTTGTTCCAAAGAGACTCTTCAGAATATCATTTTCTGTTATGGCGTTCCGAGATTTTCTAAATTGGCAAGATCTAAGAAACAGGAATATTTTCTAAGATTCGTTCAAATTAGTGTTATTCGTCATGTAAATCAGCTTGTTTGCTTCATCGCGAAAAATAATAAATACGATCTGTTTATTTCAGTGACAGTTGATATTTTATATTGTCATTTTTTTGTAAATAGCTTTGAAACAAATAGAAAAATAAAGAAATTCTTTAAAGTTTTTCTTTGAACTGTAATTTTATAGGAAGAGTCGGTTGCCAATGTAATAAAACGGCAGGAAGGGGTGGCTGTATAACATTAACGATGAAAAACAGTCAAGTGCGAGCTTTATGGAAATAAATTAAGGTTCAAACTGTGAGGGGACTTCCAGGCGATTTTATAACCGTTCGAGCTCGTCGGATACAAGAAGCCTGTAAAGCTTACATATTTTGTTCCCTGTGTGACAAACTGTTTACAGGTCCTGTCGTCTTCGAAAGGTTTTTAGTAATAGTTTTTTTTTTTTTTTTTTTTTTGGGGTGGGAAATCATCCAATGACTTCTCCCGCTCTGGGCGGAGCGGAAGGGCGTGTCAGACTTTTACTGACTAAAACCCACCCGTGTTCCTTCCCTTACCTAGACCAGGGCCACGGTTTCCCCTTAGGACTTATCCGCAACCCCGGTGGTAGGCATCGGCCCTGACGGACCCCTTCAGCTTCGCTGACAACTCTTTGAGGCGCGCGTGGAACACTACGCGCCGTCGACCCGGGCTTGGTCCTGATCGGACGGAGAGCTACCCATCACTCTCCGTCCGCAAGCCCGCGCCTACGGTGGCCGGAAATCGGCGATCGATTCCCGACGCCCGGGGCGTCTACTACCGCGGCGGCTAGGGGCTCGAGGGAGCGACCTTAGTCTCTGCCTCTCGCGCCCCGCCTCCTCCTTTACGAGCATTACTGCTTCGCAGAAGGAGGTGACAGCCTGCCATGCCCTCTCACTCCGCACCATGGCCTGGACCAGGGCCGGACGTGAGAGGTCACTGCCGCCGATCGCCTGCACGAGGACACAGCGGTGCTCCACCCAAGCCGGGCAGACCTCCACCGTATGATTTGCAAATATGAAATAATTCTCTTTCTGATCAAACTTCCTGTTTGAATTGCGAGTGCCTAACGTTCACTCTAAGATGTCTACGTCATGCAAATTATGTAATCGAATATCAGGTATCATCGACATCAAGAGAACCCTAAACCACATGTCAATGATCTCAAACATTAAACCGACTTTAAAACAACGAACCAGTATAATAGTCGCTATTACTCTTGAATAAGGACGAGAGCACATTTAACTAGATGACGTGTCATCGACCGCTGAATGTCTTGAAAAGCGGCCAAATGGATGTCCGACCTCGGCTTGCACCAGCGTTGCCGGAAACATATGGTGTGAACAAAAATGTCGTGTAAACAATTGAATATTTCAAAATCACATATTGGCTTAGAACAATCGATTAAATTATTAATAGCCTACTTGATTGAAAGCGTACGCTTCGGGAGTGTGCACGAATGTTTTGTATGAGGAGAAATACTCTAAGTATCTATAGGTACCGTCACGGACACTGGCGGTGGACCACTTTTCAACCTTATTACTAAGGGCATAAGGGTGAAAAGAAGTCAAACGCTCTTGTCAGCGGTTGTACAGTGGGATCCATAGAAACCTCACCCCCTAGAAAAGTAAAAAACAATGCAAGGGGGTGAGGTCTCTCTGGAGCCCACTGTACATACATTCTTCAACGATAGCACTCATAATTTGTCAATAAATCAGAAGTATAAAATCGTTATACTTTTCCTAAATTGGGGTGAAAATTTCTACTATGCCCTAATAACATAACAAAAATCTTTCCGGTATTTATTAGTCAAAATAACGAACTGTTACAGACTTAACTATCTGCAACCGTCAAAGAAGGTTTATTTCCCGTAGTAAACTCGTGCAAGAGCCAATTTGTATTCCTCAAGGTTGGTAATTAGCTCCTTAATTACTTAACAGCATTTGTAGAAAGACAGAATTCTACTGAAACTAAACAATATGCTGGGATTCTCAAGATGCGGTAATAAGTTTGTTTAATTTAGATTTAATAGTGCTTTATTTCAAGTAAAACGGTACGTCTAAAAATCGTCTAAACGTCTTTGTTCTAAAAACACAATGAAACGTCATTGTGTATTTTAGAATTGAACCTTGTTTCAAACTTGGAACTGGACTATTGGACCTTAATTCAAACTTGGAACTGGACTATTGGACCCTAATTCAAATAAGGAACTGGACTATTGGGCCCTAATTCAAACTTGCAGCTGGACTATAAGTTGAAGGATAAGATTGAAATTGGATATAAAACCCAGTTACCACAAACATTGTTTGACCTTTCGCCCGGTGACTATAAAAAGTCGCATTCATTACGTCTAGCTAGATTGAAGCCTAGATATCAAAGAGTCGAATGAAATATTAAAGCCCGATCTGCATAGGATAGCTGGCAAAGTCATGTCACTCAAACTAGAATCACAAAGGCTTGTTGTGTTCTATCCATGTTTTATGTGCGTAACGAAAATAAAGTATCTGTATTCGCGTAGGTACATATTAGGATCTGTATTCGAAAGTTAGAGCGATATTTTGATGAATTTTATTTCGTGAGTAGGTAAGTATACTTTGTTTTATTCTGTACAGTTGTATTATTAAATTCGCAGCAAAAAATATTGTATTATTCATAATCATGTATTTGTCAGAATAGGGTACATTATAATGGTCTTAAGTTTAGTCAATGGTCTCATTACATTCTGCCACGTGTGGCGTGCAAATATTAGGTACATATATTTATTTTATTGAAGCAGAAAATAGTATTTCGTTTGTTTATATACCTATTATTAACACTCGTTGCGTGTTTTGTTTCTATTAAATAAAAAATAGCGTATACTGTTTTTATGCTGTGAAACTATGAACGTTTCGTTATTGGTAGCATAATACTATACAACGGATAACTATTGGTCTTTGACTAACATCCAGAAGTCCAAACTCAAGGTCTGTCAACGAGCAATAGAGCGCAGTATACTAGGCGTTACATTTAAGGGATCGTGTTCGACACACAATACTGCGCTCCAAAACAAAGATAGCTGGCGTGAATCAAAAGGCTGCCTTGGTGCCCTGAGACAGTGAGGCGGGGTGGTGGGAGACGACGTAGGAGATGGCGGGACGAGCTGGGTAGGTTCCTTCAAAACTGGAAGGAGGATGTGCGAGATGGAAGGAGTGGAGGGAGGCCTTTGCCCAGAAGTGGAACAGCGAAGGCTAGTAAAAAAAAAAAACGACGCAGTCTGGGACTGCCGATTGAAGTAAAAACTAAGTAACGCCATCTAACGAAAATGTCAGGAATTTATGTGGCTTGCTGTCAGTACAACAACGAAAGCTGTAGCTCCATTAAAAAAAAAAAAAAAAGACAGAGTGCGCTGTCAACAAAAACTTGAACGTCTTATGAATTTTCGATCAGGTCACGTGTCCTGACGCGAGTTTAACATTTTTTACCCATCCCAAAAAAAGTGCACAACGCTGCTAAAGAAGTTTTCACTTCAAAAAAAAGCTGTTGGCACGATGGTTACCATTGTAGATCTTGCTTGACCCGAAATAACAACAGGAACGGAAATGTGTGATAGGGTGTCAAGTTGTCAGGAGAATTCTTGCCAAACAAACATCACATTGATCTTTGTTTGTTCACGCCATCTCGATTGTTCCCTCCAAGAAAATAAGCAGAATATTTCCCACTGGTTCGTGCAAGTAAACATACTATCAGTCAAGTGCCACTACTGGTAACAAGTCTTCATCTCCTGGTCGTTGTCCGTTCATATAAACGGGATGTTCAGTCAGACAGACACTTCAAAGAAAATTGTTTTACATGCTATGACGAGATACTGCTTGTTATTAAAAACTTCTTGATTTTTCGTCATAAATATTTATTAATATTTTCACAGTTTATTCGAGTTTGACTTTGGTTTTGATGATTATGATGTGCGTCTGAAACTGTTAGTTTTTTTTTAATTTTTCGTAACAATAAGATTCATAAAATGGTAGACTGATTTTCAGAATAGGTGTACGTAATTTATTTATTAATGAACTAGCTGACCCGTCAGACGTTGTCCTGTCAAAATTTCAATTCGATTTTTCGGCTGTTCCTTTGGGCTTTGCCAATATTTTTTTCCTAAACCCTGTATTGAGGTGAACAAAATATAAAAATAATTATTCAAATCGGTCGACCCATTTTCGAGTTTTTGCGAGACTAATGCACGGCAATAGATAGATAGATTTATACATATACAAAATCAGTTTGGACGGCGATCACCAAACTATGCGTTTGCCTGTACCTTGGGGGTCAAAATTCATGTGTTTTCTTTATTCAGTTTGGATAAAAATATAACAGTATTTTTGTTCGAAATCCCTGTCAGTCTTTTCAGGATGTTTATAATAACTATTCTATTCCGCAGTATTATGTTGTCTGGCTATTGTAACTTAACATACCCACTGTCTAATTTCCATAATAATACCTAGGTACTTTACGCATTTTATTGAAATGAAAACTTCTTAAGGCACGTTGAGCACTTTTCGGTATGGGAATTTTTTTTTTAAATCGCGTCAGGAAACGTGACCTGATCGAAAATTCGTAAGACGTTCAAGTTTTTCTTGACAGCGCACTCTGTTTTATTTTTTTGGAATTGTTTTAATGGAGTTACCGCTTTCGTTCATGTACTGACAGAAAGCCACATACATTCCTGACATTTTCGTCCAATGGCGTTACTTAGTTTTCACTTCCATCGGCAGTCTCCAAAGACTGCCCCGTATGTTTTTTTTATTGTTTACTAGAAATAGAAATATTCAATTTTAGCACAAATATGTTTAGTTACGGTGGATAATGTAAATGTAAAGATAAACTCGAGAGCTTGATGCACGTGTTATCACGTCCATGTTTTAGAAGCATGTGCATCTAAACACTTGAACGGCTATTACAGAGTACGTGTCTGATTCTAGTGGCAAAACGCTAATATATTGAAAAGTGGGTTATGAAGCTCGGTTGCAGGAATGCACGTTTGTATGGCAGCATGTGTATTGTGTACAGAAACATGTTACGTATGTGTTTGTACGTACATAATTTGTATAGACATTCAAACTTCATGCATACGTACGCAATTCCATGTTGTAATTTTGTCGGAATTTTTCTGGACAGTTTACATCTTTAAGGGTAGATTTTTTCTGATGCATGTAATTATTAGGTATCCTATTTTTGGATTTAAACTGGTTTTAATTTCTACAACTCTCCATGTAATAGGGGGCGTGCCCCTATTATACATAAAATTATAAAATAAAATAAAGTGATTCATACATAAAATTACCAACGATTTGAATGAAAATGCAGAAGAATACCTACTAATTCATTCCTAGATTGGAACTAAAAACAAATGATTCCCAACTTACACTCAACTAAACTAATATCAACTTTTAATTAATTACATATAAAAAGAAAACTTGAGCTGAACTTACAGAAGTTAATGAAATAGGAATGTAAAGCAAAAGGAAATGAAGCGTAAATAGATTTGTTCCACTTAGTAGTGAGAACCAGAACCAGGCCACGACCCCTTGCGGGGTATTTTACGATGCGTCTTATTCCTTTCCGTAGCTTTTGTCTTTGCCGGGAAATGCCGAGCATATTTTCATAATTTTTTTGCTAACCGTATAGTAAATTTTGTTAATTGAAGTATAAACTTCTTTAGCGGCGTTGTGAACTTTTTTGGGATGGTTAAAAATTTTTAAACTCGCGTCAGGACACGTGACCTGATCGAAAATTCGTAAGACGTTCAAGTTTTTGTTGACAGCGCACTCTGTTTTATTTTTTTTGGATGTTTTTTAATGGAGCTACAGCTTTCGTTCTTGTACTGACAGCAAGCCACATAAATTCCTGACATTTTCGGTAGATGGCGTTACTTAGTTTTCACTTCAATCGGCAGTCCCAGACCGCCTCGTTTTTTTTTAATATCAATTTCGTATTTCTGTAAGAAACCCATTTCACGTTTTACGAACGAAACAGACTGATTACGTTAAACAAGCATGATTTAAATTGATTAGAAAATCGGTCAAGTGGGAGTCAGACTGCACCCTCATGGAGGTGCAATTTAGGTACCATAAAATGTAATAAAATACGAACCATACTAAGAGTTTCACTTTAAAATTGAGGAAGAATAAATAACGATTACTTTAAGCGTTGGTTTTGAAAGAAAACGGGGAAACGGTCACACAATAACGGGTGTTCAAATACAGTGCGTTTTTGACACCTTAAGAGCGTTTACACAGAAAGTTGGCAACGTCGCAAATAGCTGTCAAATTATTCGCTGTTTTGATTACATTACTGTATGGAAGTAAGAAAGATGGCTTACTAGTGAACTAAAATATTGATTATGAAATGCAATAATTAATACCTTTACATCGAATATTTAGTTTTAGATGTAAAAAGAGTATTTGGAAACATTTCAAATGTCTTTTTTACACCTAAAATGTTTACAACATAAAATTTGGTGTTATAATTTACTGTAATTCATTATAAATATTCTAGTTCGCTAGTTAGCCATATTTATTATTTCCATACTTTACATAATATTGCCAAATTAATCAAAACAGGTAAATACCTATTAGACAGGTATTTGCGACGTTGTCAACTATTTGGATGAACACTCTTAATGTCAATAAAGGTGAAAATAACAGATTTTCATAACAGCCGTTATAATGTGGTGGAACCGCTTCCCTAGGAAACCAAAGTTTAGCTATTGTATGGGTGAAAACCTAAGGATCAACTGACTACTTATTACGGTTCAAGAAAAAATATAACGTACCTACGTGTATGTTGTAAGAATAACATCTTTATTAAAACTGCCAAATTCTGATGCTACGAGTATATACCTATCGTTAAGAAAAAATGGTGTAATAAATCAAAGAGAAGTGTTGTTTATTCAAAGAGGGAACATTCTGCCGTCGTAATAGATCGCCCCAAGTTTTTATAACAAAGGGACAACCTTTTCGCTTGATAAAAACTTGGGACGTCCCTAAACGGGAAGGAAAAGAAAAGTATTATCGTCTGGTTTACATCAAACATTCTCTTTTTCAATAAATATTACGATTGATTTATCTTTGTTTTACTTAGTTTTGTCAGTGGGAATTCAGGTGGTAAATTGTTTAAACTTATAAACATGCGAAATATAAGGTATTTTAACACTGATAGAATGACAATGATATTTTTTTAACCTAAACTTGAATAACCTGAAAAACTTTGGGCAGGTGACATCTTGTCTCAAGTAACAAACAAATAGGTAGACTTTAAGTAGCTTCATAAACTTGGACAAATAGAATATCTAGACCTTCCACTTTTCAAACTTTTCTTATTTACGAGAAACTAAAATTGCTTGAGAAAACTTAGTAAATCAACTCGTATTGTTTTGATGTTTTGTTGGAAACATGGAGTTTATAACTCAAAAATATTATTTACTAAGTTTATAAAAAAAGTTTTTGGGACCGAGTGTTTTTTTTTTTAAACAATCATTCTGCCTAGCCTTTTCCCAACTATGTCGGGGTCAGCTTCCAGTCTAAGTGGGTGCAGCTGAATTATCAGTATTTTACACGGAACGACTGCTTATCTGACCTCCACAACCCGTACACTCTGTAAATGGGTAATACGATACCTCTTGGTAAGACTGGTTGTCAGACTTTCGTGCTTCTGACGACCCGTAACGACTGTCAAAGATCCACGAATGACAGCCGGGGCCAACGGCTTAACGTGCTTTCCGAGTCACGGAGGAGTGTCGGTATGTAAAGATGGTCACCCATCCACGGACCAACCCCGGCAAGCGTAGCTTAACCTGATGGACCCACCCGTGCGGCTGCTGAGTTTATTGAGAGCTTATTTGTAAACATTTAAACAAAAATTTAATAAAATTGTTATAAAACTAATTTTAGCGGGTGCTGCGACCACAACAGTTTTAAGTTTTAATGTATGAGATAACAAACATTAAAAACATTTCGCCATGATTTTTAAATTTTGTTTTATTTTAGCAATTCTATTTTTTTTTTATAAAATTATGGTTACTTATTGCGACATTTTTCGAAAAAGGAGTAGTTTCTCAATTCGACTCTGTTTTTTTTATGTGTTTGTTACGCGATTACTCCGTCAATTATAAATTGATTATGATGATTCTTTGTTCAGAGGTGGTTCCATATAAAATTTTCCCACTTAGTTTACGTGGATGATGTTATAATAAGTTCCTAGTGTCACTGTTATTTACATAGCTGGTAGTGGTATTCGAACTTGTGTGGGATAGGTACCTACTACAACAAATTATTAAAAATAATAACATTTTTAATATTAGTAAATATATAGATATCTAAAAAACAGCTTTTTATCGCGTTCGCTTTGCTGTCTAATTAAAACTTATCGGTACACAGATAGGAAATAATATTCCATACAATTTATACCTTCCTACTTAACGCCTTTAAAACCTTGAGGGATTAATTTAAAATGGCGACTGTTACCGGGAGATAAAATTAAACAGTGCACTTCATTTATTAATGGCGTACCTCATTTTTGCACCTCGTAATATAAAGCGCTAAGTACTCGGTAAAACATTTTTGCTCGAACACTTTTCATAATGTATTTTATCTTGTGTAAGTAGGTAAAACGTTGAATTGACTAAAATGTTTTCTAGGTAAATGCAAGCTTAAGTTATTTATATTTTATACGCAATGCAAGTACATTAACATTACATCACGCCTTGTTTAACCGAAGTTGGGCAGGGTGTGAGGGCGCCAGTTATGTTTAAGTCCCTAGTAATAAGGTGCGAGCCTTTTGCCATTAACCGAGCTCAAATTCAGACTCCAGGCTACTGACAAATTCCACATTGAAAAAAAACGCAATAACACTTTCCCCCGACCTTTGAATCGAACCCAGGTCCTCATTCTCAGCAGTAGCGCTTGCGACCACTGGACCAACAGTTGGCAGTATAACCATAAATACTTATTAATATTTAATCAAATAGAAGATGTTATTGATTTTACCTAGGTATTGATGAATGAATTCGATCTAATAAATAAATAAATAAATGCCGTTTTTTTGGGTTTCGTAGCTAATTGGTTTTACAATTAGCTACGAAACCCAAAAAAACGGCATTTATGCGAGTCGGACTTACGCATCCAGGCGAAGATCCAAGGTACCTAACAAAAAGCTTTTTCAATACAGCAAAAATGTATCAACTAAGATACAAAATATATTCGAAAAGGTATCTCTTAAAAAACTGTGAAGACTTTCTCCGTAAGTCAGACTCACGAATGATATAATATCAATTCGATTTTATTTCCCCCATGTTTATGGGGGTGAAGTGACCTTCGATTTATGTGACATGGCGAATTTGTATCTCTGTGCCGAAATGAAACTCGGAGATAGAATTGTTTTCATGGCGTTTCTGATCGAAATAGGAGAAAACCTCCTAAAGGTTTCGGAGAACAAACGATTGTTCTAAGAAAAAACATGAACTAATTTCTGACTAAAACAGACTAATTCATGCACAAAACTTAGTGAAGTGAGCTGTCATTCACTATTGACAGCTCATTTCAACTAAGTTTTCACTTTGATTTTTACAGACTTGATCGACACTAATTCCAGTGACACAAATTCATTATGTATATAATTTGCAATAAATCATTCACTCCTTGGAAAATATTTGTTTTGAAAGGATTTTCAGGAACTCAGACGAAAAGCCAATAAATGTAAAACCAGGAAATGCCATTAAAATGAATAAATACTTGCAGCATTTAATGGTTATTGATTTCAAATTCACAGAATCCCAACAGAGCTTTTGATTCAAAATCAAATGATATTGCAATATTATTAGCAAACCTAGCTAGAATTTATTGGTAACGTCAATTTGTAACTACAATTTTCCTTGAGCAATAATCCCCGAACGTCTTGTCGTGTCGTGTCCGTGTCGCATATCTAAAATGGAACCGTCTTATCTCACTTCCTATGTTTCGGTTTACGAACTCTCGAGATCGTTCGCGATCTGCCGTCACCGGATCAGCCGACCGTATAATTCTGCACTTTGGCTATGAAGAACTGGGTCAGTGGGTTGAGTTTAGGGCTGTCATTGTCAGTATTCAAACTTTTCAGTTCCTCCACAGTTCCAGGGGAATCTGTAAACAATTATAGCCCTTGTCTAGTTAAAAAAAAGATCTATTTTCTCGGTCGTGAGTAATAAAGACGTTGCTATGACTGCCCTGTGCAGTGACAATAGTATGTTTACTGATAGCGCGATATGTTGACTGTTGGCTTTATACCTGAGTGTTCATTGCCACGAGTGACACGGGGGGAAGGACAGGTCGTAGATTACTGAACCGAAAGTATTGGATCGATTTCAACGTGGCTTCGGTAATTTGTTTGAACATTGTTGTCGTAAATAGCGCTCAACATTGTTTTAGATATTTTGTTCGTTTTAACAGGAAACTACATGGTTGTAAATTAAAACGTTGCAGGTAAAACTGAAATATGAACTCATTCAGCACACTTTGTTTGCTAAAATATTAACTAGGTATAGAAATCTTGGAACTATTCAAATGGCAGTATCGTGTAGGTACTAATAGCAAGTTCGGCATAGCGATATGTCAAAACTTTATGCTCCACAGCGATTTGAACCCAATATGATTAATATACGAGGCTTCGAAACAGCTCAAACTTGCTTCAAATATGTATAATTTAGCTACGTTTGTGGAATAGTTTACATATTGTAGTTTGAAGTTTCGCAATCAGTATATGAGTGAGACTCGTGTTTGTGATTGAGTCTGTGTAACTTTTTTTATTGCCATTCACCCAAACTCGAAAGCGGAGAGCAAAGTGTTTGTTGCCGAAAGTTGTGTCATTTTCAGTAATATGAAGGCCAAATGTTTGTTGAATGATCCTCCAAGTATGGTTTCAGCAAATGTATGAGTCTGTAGGTATCTACATAATTGCTTAAGGGGCATTGTTTGTTAGTTTTGTTTAAATTATGCACTAGCTTTCGCAGAAATTATCCCACGGAAACGTACTACCGGGATAAAAGTCCTAATGTTAATCCAGGTTATAAACTATCTGTGTACCAAAATTTATCCAAATCCGTTCTGTCGTTTTAGCGTGATTGAGTAACAAACATCCAAACATACAAACTTTCACATTTCATATTAATTATTAGTAGGATAGTAGGATTGACAAGAACATTTCTGATTCCACTGTGTGATAACCATTAAAACTAGATAACTATTCGGATATACTAGAAATTTCAGAAGGCCCGTACGTGAGCAGTTAACAAGCCAAGTGCACTTGACTGACCGCAGTCGAACTCTACGAATCTACGAAAGAGCTTCCACTAGACGAGATACTTAAAAGTTCCTACGTCACAGCCTCAACTGGCCCGCTTCTAACCAACTGGCCATATTTTTACAGCGAATTTACCTATCAACAGTTTGGGTCGACTTAAGACAAACCCCTTATCTTTCCGCTCACTTTCCGCCTCATTCATTCTTACTAATATTATAAATGCAAAAGTAACTCTGTCGGCTGATTGCGATGAAATTTGACCACATGTATACCTGGTATGACCTGTGTTAAGACATTAGGGTACTTATTTTTATCCTGGTAGTACGTTCCCGCGTGCGTTCTTGGATTTTTCCGTTAGGAACGTCTCAGTAGCAGCCCGGAGTCTGGATTTGAGCCCGGTTGATGGCCTCGCCCCTTATTACATGAGACTTGGAACACTTCTACCTTACCCTTCGGGGCTAATAGGCGTGATGTTGTTTTATATGTGTTATGTTCTTGTGGGATAATTTTTGACTTCAACGCGTGCTATACCGCGGATAAAAACTAGTCCTCCTATAATTCTTAATTACCAAGAGAACCGGTCGAATATGAACGTCCATACAACTCCCTAACAACGCGAACACTAACAATCAGAAGTATCTCTAACGATCTAACCTGTTAGAGCAACAACTACGAACAACAAAGTAAACAGGTGAGCACACGGTAAACATTATCCACAAACAACACTATATGCTGCTATCTAACGCTTCCTGTTTAGAGTTTATAGATGCATTTCCTTTCAGCCTGCCCGCCTCTTTATTGGATGCACATTTGTGTTATGGAGGAAGGCGTTAATTTTAATATTATTACGTACCTAGGTAGAAAGGAGCTCGTGGCTAAAGAAAAAAAAGTCCAGAGGTGTCGTGTCGTGTCGACACTCGATTAGAAAGAAGTTCCTTTCGCTGTATATTATGTATCAATACACAGCCATCACTATGGTCTAAAGTTTCATTAATACAGAACCAATTAGTATGGTAAAATAATAATGAAAACCTTTTTACACCTTAAACTGGCTATAACGCTTTTTCGTTACGTCACGATTTCTACCAGCTTACTCCTACTGCACGTTCCGATAACAGCCGCACGAGTCGATCGATGGTTAAGTTACACTTGTCGTGATCGATTCCTGGATGGGTGACCACCCCTACGTATCTCGGAAGCACGTTATGCCGTTGGTCCCGGCTGTCATTTGAGATCAGACAGTCGGTTCGACTAGTCAGAAGTCCAAAAAATCTGACAACCAGTCTTACCAAGGGATATCGTGTTACCCGGTAACTGGCTTGTGGAGGTATGATAGGCAGCCGCGCATGTAAAATACTGGTATTCAACTGCATCCGGTTATACTGGAATCCGACTCTAACATAGTTGGGAAAAGGCTAGGCAGTTTATACATTTCTTTCGGCTTTTGTATTATACAATGTGGAGACTACCATACAACAAAAAATTAAAATACTGGCACTATTAATGCTTAAGAGTATTTTGGAACTGTCAAATAAATCCTAGCTTCGAAATAAAAAAATAAGTAATCAAACAAATTAAATGTAATGTACGATCCACCCTAAGCCTATAAATTCCGTTTATCCAACTAGGCCTTGGGTGAATTCTCGGACATACATTTACGAATATCCACCTTAGGGTGGATTTTTGGGGTACATAAACAGAATAGCTCGAGCCGACTATGGATTTTGCCAAGCTATAATGACTAAACTATTGAATATATTCAATTGAATTTTTGTATACATAATGGGAATGTCATTATGGACACGTCGTTTAATTTTTTGTTGTATTGTCGTCTCCACCTTGTATATGGTGGAAGACGTAAACTTAACAATATGTCATGTATGTATGGTCAGCACCATTCATTTGAAAACTATATTAGTAAAGTTTTCTATTAAATGGCTGAACTAAGCCAAAAATATTGGTTTGCTTTTCTCTTGAACTTTTAACGTAAAAGAAAAGTCCGAATAAGATGACACTGCAAAATTTGCTACTTATTGACACGCTGTAATACGAAAACTTTTCAACATAACATAACACCACGCCGTATTCTCCGAAGGGTTAGGCAGAGGTGTACCATAGACTCCACTTCCATAACTGGTGAAATGTGGGTGTACTATGGTGTGTTAGTATCTTTATATTTATTGTTTCTTTAACAGACGCAGTGTCGTTTGAAAAGTACAATAGATGGAATGAGTAAATTGTGCTAGTTTTATGAATGGCACACGTCCAAGATTTATGATACACTAGCTGCTGCCGCGGCTTCGCCCGCGTGAACCCTAATGGTATTTCTAAAATAAAAATAGTCTTAGTTACTCCTTATGACATCAGCTATCTACTAGTGAAAGTCCTGTCAAAATCGGTCAAGCCGTTTCGGAGATTAGCCGGAACAAAGAGATAGACAGGTGACAAAAAATTTAAAAATTGTTTTATTTTTTTTAAGTACCGTAATAGACTTTCATATCTATGCATTTAGTAAAAGCTGTAATTTTGACATTTACAAACAGACACTTCAATTTTATTTATTTGTATTGTGGGTGTGTGTATTTGTATGTATGTCCGAGTATGTATAGGTATGTTTGTATGTATAGATTTTAATGTTGGCAAAATACAATGTTCAGAACATACAGGATGCAAAATAAACTAGTGTTAACATAAAATATGAATGTGATTGTACTGTTGTAAGCCTCATTTTGTGAAGTTTCAATGTTGTATAGCATGCATTGGTAATTAATTGCTCATTAATAGTTAATGAGAAATTATCAGGCAGGGGTAGCCTGTTGAACGCAGTCAGCAGTTGATTAATGTTGATACATTATAATATTGAACAGGGATAATATTTACAAAAAGATAAATGGGGTATGTTGAGTATTTATATTTTTGATTAATATTTTTTATTAAACTTATCAAATAATTATTATGAACCACAACCTAACTGACCTCAATTAAAATTTTGTGATTGTTACTTAATTTGTTTTTAAGATTTATTTTTATTTTATTTTATTTTATGAATTAGTTTTGTACTTTTTACTGTGCCCATGTCAGGGTCCGTAATTGTACCTTAGCTTTAAGCTATTGTAACACCTTTATACCTACATTATGGAATGTAAATAAAGATATAAATATAAATATGATATGCTGTAGCGGACATGTGAATGGCTGAATGGATATATTGATCTCACCGTATACGTATCCTCATTCAGACATACATGTCAGCAGAAAAAAAAATATCCCTGGTTAATGCACAAAATATTCACACAAGAACAAAAATAAAAATAGAGAAAGGTTAAAACAGTATTGTGTGTCTCACGGCTGCGCCAAATAGGCCCAGTTCAGCATAAATGCCAGACAACTAGTGCCTGGCGCTGGTTTTCAACTGAACCTTATGTTACGAGTACCTATCTCTTACGAATGTAAATCAGTTTTATAGTGCATAGTTGTGTAGTCAGTTTTAAATTAGTACGTAAATACAATGACGAATTTTAATATAAACTTTCATCTTCTATAATTGAGGTTAAATAATAATATTAAAAAGGGGTTAAACAATTTAAACCCTATTTAATAAATTACTTTTGAATTTTGAATGAATTTAAGATTTCTATGAAGTAGAACGTACTTAGGTACTATTGCGCTGATCCGATTCTTTCGGGTTTTTCTACTATTGTCTTTATAAACAATCACTGAATAACGGTTAGCAAGGCCAAATAAAACACACAATACAGTAATTATTTCCCTTACGTAGGTACCACCAATTGTGGTTTTTAATATTAAATAATACCTAGTACATGAACATTCGTCCATATTGGAACACAATACCTATATTATTACCTATGTAATAAACATTGATTGATGATTGATAAGACAATGTAGACCTTATTTAAATGTTGAATGTCACGTAAGTACCTACATACTACAATAGAAGGTATTTTAAGACTTTTCAAGTGTTTCATATCTTAAAAGTGTTTTCCTGTACTTTATACATTCTTTATAAGGTTCTCAGGTAATAAACGTTGATGATAATAATGTGAATAATCTATTTAAAATTAATTCGAGGATAATATTAATAATGAATGTATTGTAAAATTAATTAATAATAGAATATAAGCATTTAAAGCATGCCATTCTGCCTTAATATAAAAAAAATATATATAAAAAATGCCTTTTATTTTTTGTGGATTATACATTTAATTTCTATGTAGGTATATCTCTTAATCTCTAATGAATTTAAATCTCTATTGTCTATCTATCTAATGTAATAATATAATATTATCTAGTAGTAGTAGACTTAATATTATAAATGCGAAAGTAATTTTGGTTATTAGTTACGCTTTCACGCTAAAAAGACTGAACAGATTTGGATGAAATTTGGCAAATGGTTAGACCACGACCTAGATTAGGACATTGGATACTTTTTATCCCGATATTCCCACGGGGGCGAGACTAAAGTGGGTGAAACCGCGGGGCGCAGCTAGTTGAACAAAAATATTTTACTCTAGCATTTATTTTATATTAACATTGTAATGTCTGACTTTGTATTAGGAACTTATTACCGACAATAAGACCAACACTGTACCAATACTTATTGCAAATAAATGATTGATTGATTGATGATTATAGAATGTAGGCGATAGTCTGATAAATCAATTATTCCTCATAAATCCATTCAACATTTTCTTTCTAACTTTCCGGCTTCCCGCAAATGGCAAAGCCAATGTAGCAATGATACTAACTACTAGAGCTTACATTACTTCGAGGCTTGCTACACACGCTAATGACAGGCAATGGCCGCAAAGCAAATATGGTCAGTAAAAGAAAACTGCTCAGCTACAACGTAGACAGATCAGTTAAAAAACCCCGTTTCGCTTCGCTCCGCTACCGCCTACGCCTACGGCAAAGCAGTTGCAGCTCTGTGTGACGCATTTTAATGCAAACATTCATTAGGAAAGCAATCAAGCATAGCTATGAAAGTCGAGTGACGTATGACAAAGAGTGATGGTCTTACGTCATTAATGAGGTCACAACGAAGCAGTAAGCAAGATTACGACTTCGACGTTTTTAGAAATATACCTAGATACCTAGCTACCTAGGTAATTGTGTCCGCACAGATTTGTCTTTTCGTCAGATCTAACTGAAGCCTCCTTGGTTTAGTGGTCGCACGTGCTACCGCTGAGCATGAGGTCCTGGATTCGATTCCCAGGTCGGGCAAAATGTTATTGGGTTTCTTTTATGTGGAATTTCTCAGTAGCAGCCCGGATTTGTGCTCGGTTGATGTCAATAGGCTCGCTTACTGTTAAATGGGCCTTAAACGAAATAAAAGTGGCAAAATGTGGGTGTACTATAGATACATCTCTGCCCAACCCTTCGGGGAAACTTCGGGGAAGGGCGTAATATTATGTTTTTTGTATTGCTATCATTTGGCTGAAACTGTGTTCAGTGTATGAAACGTTAATCTACATGCAATATTAGAAGCCCGACTTGGGTATCCAACCCAGAACCTCATGCTCTTGCGACCATAAGGGCCTTCAAATTTGCAGCAAAGTGCCGCATGGAGACAGCGCGCGTGTAGTAGCGCTGCACTCGCGCGTTTTATATTATATGGATTTACAAAGCAGCCGGCTGGAGCCCTGCCGCCGCGCTACTTCGGCGCGGTACTTTATGGCAAATTTGAAGGCGCCCTA
Organism: Conistra vaccinii; assembly: GCA_948150665.1. Classification (NCBI taxonomy): domain Eukaryota; kingdom Metazoa; phylum Arthropoda; class Insecta; order Lepidoptera; family Noctuidae; genus Conistra; species Conistra vaccinii. Next base: position 7,817,394 of record OX411323.1, on the reverse strand, counting down.
AGACCAACGAAAATAATATCAAATATTAATACTTGACCACTCACACGCACGCCTCTATTAGAATTGACGTAGGTACCAAGTGTAGTATGGCAACCTGCATACTTATCTAGTTTGTCATTGTACGTGTTTGTGTCACTCGCATAACCAACAGCAGCTTTTAATGCACTATTTCTATTTCCACAATAGACAGTTTTACATTATTTTATCAGCTTTAGAAGTCAACTGCAGGCCTCGCGGGAGCACAAAGCGTTTGCAGAATTGCACATGTGACAAGGGAGCAAACGGGACATAGAAATTACCTATATCTGCATTCACAATACACGAGTGTATATTTCTATGCATCGTGATTTTAAGCTTCAGTTTGCATTCGGATGTAATGAGCGGTATTTAACATATTTATTGTACGTAAATGTTCTCAGAAACATCAAAGCATCTATTTTAGTTTTAATTATTCTTAAAACTAACTTCGTATCCCGAACTGTTCTAAGAAAATGTATATAGTATGTTTATAGAAAATGTTGTTTTCTGATTACAGTAATTGCGTATTAATTTATAATTTCACGTTAAAAAAACTGAATGGTAGTTATTATCACGATTTTCCATCGTGGATGCTCGCTTACCGATAACTTTTCGACAAAATCAGGAAATTACTTTTAACAACGGGCTGTTATCGTGACCTGCACCATTGGCTTCATTAGTGCGATAAATAGTAAAAAGTTAAAACGATTTTGTATTATAAAGCTCATTATTTTATAGATAGATCGATAAATTTTAACTTTACTATTAGTGCATTAAAATATTAGTTTGTATGACATAATTTGCTTAAAGGTGCTGATAGACTTGAGCACTTTACACACTTGTAATGAGCATTCTAGCGAATGTTATATTACGGAAAAATAAACAGGAGCGTTTTAGCGAGCATTCTAGCGATAGGACAGTAAATTTTCTTCTAGGTTTATATCGAGCCGAGCCATTCTATCATTGTTCCGTTTCCATCTTCTTTGAAGAATCATGAAGCATCTTTTTTTGACGAGCATTGACTAGAAGCGTTCGCTAGAATGATCGTGAAAATTGTCGTAGCTCGATGTTCTGTTACAAAAATATGCTCAAGTCTATCAGCACTATAATACAATTCCATTTCTGGAATGTATCGCCTAATTTAGATTCATGTTCATATTTCTGGCAACGAAAGTAGAAAATAGAAGAAAACGGAATCTAGATATCCAAGGTTGCTGCTGCCGTTATTTCTGCACAGGCCATGGTCGGACAGTTTTGTTCATTTGGACTTATTGTCTCTGTAACTGTGACCATTCAGCGAGGCTTGATTGCCGTGCATGCTTCACCAATTTCGTGCCGCTAACAGTAACGGGTATTAGGTACCTGTTCCACAAGCGAGTAGAGCATAGCCACTGAAAACGAGTTGGCGAGCGCGACAGCGACGAGCGATTACTCGCTGGTATGCTTATATGTACCAAGCGTGAGTCTCTCAGCAAGTGTTCTACCTGCCTAGCGATCTTCGCTACGCGATTAGTCTATTTGATAGCTACTCTCTTATCACTGCGACATACGAGTACCGACTCGCCGGCGGATGATCAGCGTCAGCGATACAGACAGCTGTGCTGCTGGGGAGTTTGTTGCGCCACTTCTAATTCCCAGCTAAAGCACTAGGAAACCGTGAAGGGCGTTTTTGAACAAAATGGATTGACTCTACTAAATTACTTATTAAACTATTTTTTTTTGTTGTTCAGACATATTTAGTTACTAAATTACTCGCCCCTTGACTAAATTACTAACATAGTCCGAACCAGGCCTAAGCGATTGAGAGCAGCGCTGTATTGTTCCGGTTTTTTGCTCCTGAAGCCGGAATTAGATCAATTTAGAATGTTCCGAGTTGTTGATGCTCCAGAAAGTGGAAGTTTGTTTATCGTTTGTGTTGATTGGCGACTTGCTCGGCAGACGGCGGTATAACGTCATGTTGATTCAATGTTTGTGAACGCGCGCCTCGGCGGCTTGTTTTCAGAAGCTTGTAGATCGGATTACCGGTCATCAACCAGTGTTTCTTATTAGAGATTTACCATAGGCGATCACCTACTAAATAAAATCTTTAAAAAAGCTGCTGTTCCAATACAACATTTTGGTAATCTCACACAAGCTGACCCGATAAATTTTACGAGTCGATTTGAGCTGGTGATTAAATCGATAGGTACCTATCAATATAATCTAGACTATTATACAGTTAGACAATTACAAATTTCTTTATTCATGAATATGAGACAACCATACAGAGTAATTTAATAATAAGCCCAGGATAGAACAAAAATCTTTTTAACAGTAAAATTAAAATTCATGTATTTAGCTTACACAAAGTTCTTAGATATACAACGTAGCATGGTATGAAATTCTCACTAACAGAAGACTATTAGAATATTAGACAGCGGGTCCGAAACTAGGCACAGCCTGTATCTTGGTGACCCAAAATTTACGCAGGTCAACAGTTGGAGAATGTGAAATGGTAGATTGTTAAAATCGTTTGGTTGTATTCGCCCTATCCCATCGTACTAGTATAAGCTGTATCACGAGCAGATAGTCTCCTCGTCTTTAATTGTACTCAAATGATACATGCATAAGGTATGTGCGGATTGTAGAAGCATTGAACTGGGCCAATACAATGACCGTTGATAATGTGATACCGGCCGGTCGGCACTCGGCAGACACCGACCTTTGTGACGTGACGTAACGATCAGTACTCACTCGTATGGTATGAGATTTTGATCCAATTGTAAAGGCCTATATTTAATTCTGAACGTTGACCTATATTTTATGTCGATACAGAACAATTACTTTGAGATTTGAATGTGTGTGGACTATAGGTGTTACTTTGAGATTTCGGGCGACGATACAATTGTTATGAAAATTCACGTGCGCGTTTACGATTTTCCGGCTCTGCCAAAATTTTTATTCAGTTTTTATCCAGACATTAACATTTATTTCAAAGAATCTGGGTTAATTTATATACATAATTATGCTATTGTACTAGGCACCTTCATTAAAACATTCTGAAAAAAAGAAACGGAACAAAAGCGCGTTCCCATTGTGTCGAAAGGCCTAAAATATTCATTACAACCTCAATAATTTCCTTATCTACATACGAGGCTTAAAAATGCGGCCAATAACCTCTCTCTTTAATTAAGAGAATTAACACAAAGCACCAACAATTTTAGGACAATCCTGGTGAAAACATTATACTGTATACACGTTGAAAAAACCGCAAAGAGCATTTCATTGTATTCGAGAGCGACCTTTTTCGGAGCAGCGAATCATTTTTCCAACTTTTTTTGGGGCAGTCTGCTTGTGGGACCATATCGGGTTATTATACGGATGTATGGCGACTGAAACTTTTGTCAGATTTTTTGAAAATGTTTTTCATTAAACAATACGTTTCTTACTTAAATGATACGTGTTTTCTTGTGAGCATTTTGCCACATGAGCATAACATTATTTATGTTCTATGTCAGTCTCATTACATATTATAAAACAAAGTATCCCCGCTGTGAAAATCTGTTTGAACGCGATAAACTCAAAAACTACCGAACGGATTTTCATACAGTTTTCACTAATAGACAGAGTGGTTCATGAGGAAGGTTAACGTGTATAATTCATTAAAGGTTTTGTGTAAATTGGCTAAAATATGACGATGATTGTTGAAGAAGTTGACTGGGAGCTTTACTGGCGTGCGCCGCGTACACCAATAGAGATGTCTGAAAACAATGTATAAAAAAAACAGATATTTATATATTTTTTGGAAACTTGAGATTGAAAGCCCTTAATCATAGTTTGAACCGGCTTTTAGGGTTTAGGATATATTTTTCGATATACATAGAATGATATCGATTTTAAAAGCTCACCCCCATGAAGTGCAATTACAGCTTTATCTTACCAAACTAATCTACTTTCACTTTCTACAATTTCTTTGCCTAATGCTCTTGGAGAAACAATTATCATAAATAAACATATAATTGCCTGAAAAAAGCTTTTTTATTTCTTTTTCACGTGCACTTTATATAGGGCAACAAAAAACTCTCCGTAAAAATATGAAACAATTTAGCACATCCACTTAATAATGCCAAACAACTAATTTTCAATTATTTATTAATATTTCCAGCGTAATTTATTTAAGGCATTCATATTTCTTAGCGAAGCATTCCAATGTAATAAATACCAAGGCCAGGCAATTTATTTGTCAATATTATGGCATGATTCCAACAATTCCATTTATTTTGTGGAATAAATCCAGTAGTTAACGCTCTGTAGTACGCACTATGAGTTATAACAATACTCTAACTATTCTATGTTTTCTTACGAGATTGACCGCTAGTGATATGTGTGGAATAAATTAAATTATAAGGCCCGTGTTACACTGCGAAAGTCAGTGCTAATTAATATGGCGGCGTTTCTTCTGCACTCATTTGTATTTGTAATGTTGGTTTGCGTTTGTCATCAAGTAAGTAGTTTATAGCGGTAGGTATACATAGATATATCTTTTTTTAAGTTGATAACTTTATACAGTGTCGTCGTTTGGCATAAATGATAAAATTCCATATAATCCTGTTTTAGTTTTTGTGAATTGCATCTCGCAGGTCAACCAAGGAGGTTGTCGACTGCTTTTAACCGGCCTATTCTGTGGATGCCTTTATAAAATTACTTAACTTATAAACTAAGAGAGTATTTACTTACTAGTAATTAACGCTCATTTTCGTTATCATCACAGGCTTGCAGAGGCGGCAGTATTTCATAATGCTGCGCCCGCATCTGGGTTTATCGTGACAAAGTTTCGCATGGTGATACGATACACGCAGATGTGACCAACCATTATCGGCTATTGTCGCGATAATTCGGGCCGCGTAGCACTTATTGCCCGAGTACATCAAAGGGTTCTAGTGCGCTAAATATCGTAGTGCGAGGTTGGACAACCGTTGTTCATTTCGACTGTTGTCTCCGGACTGCGTAAACGCTCTGTCGAAATAATGGAGAGCCATCTATATTTTATGATAGTTCGTTAAAATTATTAAGCCGCTAATGCGACCACGGCATTAGCGCGATAACGAGCGTTTTAGCGAGCTAAGTATACGAAGCTTCGGCACGCATTGCTTCGTTACGATAAACGCTGCAGACGCGACCGCATTAGTATTATAAATAGTATAGCATGTTAAACTAAAAAGTTTGTAAGTCAATTCACTTTTCTTAACAACATACGTCATACACGCGTCATACAGTGTTATTATGACTCGTCGCTTCGCATCGCCGACTGTGTGTGAGTCAAAGCTCTATGTTGTTCGATGAGTACAAGCTTACACGCATAATGTATGTACGTCATGTCTTGAATAGAAATGACGTTGCTAGCGTTTGGTAGCGGGAAACATAATATGATATACTTTCAAGACTTCAGGGCTTCAAGTAGGCAAAGATGTGTGTTACAGTTTTTCTTTTACAGTTTTTATACAATATACATTTATGAAGTATTAATGATAATGATAAGTTTATTTCAATAAATGTTTACAATGATACACTTATATTATGTCTAAAGGCTACATTTTGTAGTTACAAATTAATTAGACATATGTAGCCGAACTAGGCGAAAGTGGATTTCGGATAACAGCGCCATTTGTGTATTTGTGCTGATCTATTTATTTATCTTTTTATTTCATACTATTTAAGGTTGGCAAATGGAGTTCGAATATTTGAAAGCTAATATTTGTCAATGAAATTGTAATAAAACAACATTTTCAAGAAAACATCTTCTTCAGAAAAACTCGTTTAGAAAAACTGTTTCAAAATCCTAAAAACTTTCTAGCGCAGATACATTTTATAAGTTTCGCGAATTTCTTAAAAGGAATAAAGAAAATGGTGTGTATATTATATATAAACGGATTATTTTGTAGGTATTAGAAATCTAGCAACGAAATCCTAATCCATTCCACGTTGGTGCACAAAACCTCAATCCTTTGACTGAGGTTTTGTGCACCAACGAATTGGTACCATGATTGATTGGGTAGTCTGGTAGTTAGACCTATTCAGGTCAATTCAGTTGTGAACGTGCGCTTTGGTAGCTTTTAACGGGTGCTTCAAGCAGCTTGAAGCGCTTTTCTACGAGAAAAACAGCGGCATTAGGGCTGTCTCAATACATAAATGTTTGATTTTTTTTAATTTGGTTTAAATCGAATCATGATACTAAAATACATACGATATGAGTGAGTACGAAGTTATCCATTTAGAGAGAGAAAGAAAGAAAAGTAGGTTTATTTTCATCACCAACGAAACTGAACGCGATCAGCAATTTTAAAACGCGTTCAAAAACTGTCAGTGTCAAAATTATTATGGAATATAGTATATTGACAGCTCTTGAACGCGTTCAATATAATTGGTGAAATCCACACTTAATTCGGGGTCCCCCCGTTTTGCCTAAAGGATTTTGACAAATTTTCATTATCCAAACAAATTTTAGCAACCTTTTTTTATACCAATGCAATATTTGGAATGATTTTAGTACGCACATTTTCATTTGGTCAAATTTTTACTTGGCAGAATGTTACCAAGGATAATGTTATTAAGGCATTTGGTCTTTAATCAAATGATTTATTACAGCAAACTATCTTTAGACAATAAACATTTAGTCAATTTATTTGTTATGACAAAAAATATAAAGACAAAATTAAGATTTTTTGGTAATTATTTAATTAAAAAATGCGCTTTTATTTTAATATAATCATTTATATGCGATGTTATTTACGTTCTTCTTTGTAAGTGTACGGCTAAAAGCGTCTTGGTAATTTTTGTCTCCGACCAACTGTTTGTCGTAAAACAAATACACAGAAACGAATCGCTGCAAAACCGACTCCACGTAGTCTTGTCTGCCCCACCCCTAGAGTGTAATTTAAACCCGCGTAGGCGCGGAGGGGCGAGGCGGCCCGCGAGCTGAGGAACGCTCACCACCGCAGCTTCGGCTTGCTGACCGGCTTCGCCGGCCAGCCTCAGCCGCGGCGGCGGGCCTTCAAACCATCTGCGACGATAAGCTCGCGTGGAGCCGCCCAAACCCCGCAGCGCCGGAGCCGTGACAGAAACAATGCTTGCTGCATGTTGCATGCCTGCTTGCATGTTGCATGCCTGCTTGCATGTTTATTTGCATGCTGCTTGCCTGCTGCATGCTTGCTTGCACGCGGCATGCCTGCTTGCATGCTGCATGCCTGCTTGCACGCTGCATGCCTGCTTGCATGCTGCATGCTTGAAGCAAGCAAATCATGAAATTGACCTGTTACTGCTCCTGAGAATCGCGGATCTTGACTTTAATCATTTTGACCTTGACATCTAGGTCAAGGACAATGCCCTTAAGGTGTCCCATGGTGTTTCCCCACCCTACTACACCCACATCGTATAGATTTTTTTTCGTTAATTGAAAACTAGCGAAATTAAGTATTTGGCTTATTTTATTTTGCGTAAAATATGTTATACTTACCAACTGAAATATTTGACTAAATTAAAATTGGTAAAAGTACTAGTTGGTAAGCAAGTTATTGTTTAAACGTTCACTTGCCAAACATTAGGTTTGCGTTACAATTATTTGTGAAGAGTTTATTTCCTAAGTAATTATTTGGCAAATGAAATTATGCAGAAAATTGTTTGGGAAGTGATAATTTGTCAATTTCTTTTAGATGAAACAAGGGAGACCCCACTTAATTCAAATAAAAAAATAAAACAGAGTTATCTTCGTTCTATCTTGAGGAATGTTACTTAAAGGCTCAGTGATTTGGTCAAATGATCATCTTATTTTCTTTATTTACGGGCGATTCCAAGAAATTATGATAAACTGATGAATTATCTATGTTAAATTGTCCGTTTTCTTTTTCATTATCGTCATAACTTGCTCCTACAGTAAAATTACTAACTCAATCCTACATCAATGTTAAAAATTAACGCAGACCTATCAACGTATTCCGTAGAACCGTGGCTTTATCTCTCTCGTCTATTAAATATGAACCGTTCGCAAGCACATTGTAAAATACAGCGAGTACATTATAAATTGCCATCTATCGGCTATCGCCTGGCTGGTTGCTCTCGCCGGGATGAACCTCCTCTCAACCGCATTTCTTTTTATTTTTAAACAACGCAGGCACCCTGGACCGACGTCTGAAGCCTTATAAATATAGTACGGTGTATAAATAATGGGCAGGTTTTTTTATTAACCTTTGTTGGAGGACTATAAATTGGATCGGCCTGTTAGTAGAGGTGCAAATGAAAATAGGTCGGTCTCAGGTAGATATTCATACTTTAATGACTAGTTTTTTTCTCCTATGAAAGCAGTAAAGCTGAAACTTTGTGTCATAAAAAGTTTGGTGACTGAGAGACAACCGCACAGTCTAAAATTTTGAAGATGAATCCTAAGTAATAATATAAATGTCAAAGTGAGTTTATTTGTTTGATACGCTTTCACGCTAACATGGCTGAACGAATTTGGACGAAATTTGGCGCATGGGTTGGCCATGACCTGGAAAAGGACATAGGATACCTTTTATTCCGATATTCCCACCGGATCGAGATTTATCTGGGTGAAATCGTGGGGCGAAACAAGTAAGAAAAAAAAACCACGTATTTAAGGGTTTTATAACTTGCAATACGATGTCGAAATGTGACGCCGCAATAACACTGGCTGTGAATTCAATATTTACTAACTATCCAGAAACGAATGAAAGATGATTACGGTTGTCAAAAAAGTAATAAGAAATTTCTTTATCTACAATTTACCTACAAGAATATCAGCAGATCTTCGTTAGTGACAGCTGTACTTTATAGTCTACATTTCAGCCCCAACAATCCCTGTGATAAGATTTCCCTGAATCGTAACTCCGAAGGCCAAGATTAAGTTATTACTTCATGTGGAAACTTATTAATCTCATAATAATTTAACAGCATGACGTCACTGCGTTAGGTGATCCAGCACCTGATGAGTTACGTAACGGAAAATGAAAGTAACGTGTACTTGAGTAAGTACCTTTTAATATTTTAGAAGCAATAAACAATGTAGTACCTTAAGTAACGGCTTAAGGGTGAGATTCCACTGACAGCGAAGCAAAAGTTTAGCTAAAACTTCCATTTTTCTACATTCGATTATAAATGTATCTGTCAAAAGATATAATTTCCATTTTAACTGCTTGCATGCACTCCTAGCGTGCGTTTCGACTGAAGCGCAGACGTGCACGAATCGTCAAATTACAGACGAAAGACGAGATGAGGAATTCAACCATTCCTGCAGATTTCAGCTTCAGTGGAACTACACCCTTATCGCTCTCTCCGAGTGTAGACAGACGAATCTTCGCGCGGTGAAAAGGTACACAATAATACTACAAATATTGTGTGATTTATTATTCTTATTAAAATTATTACCGCCGTATTTCTTGTCTGCTTACATGTTCTCTTGATATCAATCAAAGGAGCGGAACTTTATATAATTATTTACAAAAAAAACTCATAAAGTACAAACGTAATCTAATATTTAATGACATGCGTGCTTTGATATAATTTTATTACGATTTCCTGTTGTCTCTATGTCAACAAACGTTTTTTTTGTAGGAAAAATACATCAATAGAAAAACCAATCACGTTACTGATAAAAAGAGTGTTTTTTTGTCAAAAGGATTTCACATAAGCGGCTTATCTTATTCATATGAAACCAATATTGGAATTTTTATTTTTATTCTGAACTGTTCACTCGCACTAGGATCTAATACGAGATTTTAAAGTGATTAATTTGAAACCAAATAAATCTCACAGCTTAGCTATTATATCTCTTTTAAATATCTATAGCTTTTGGTGGAATGTCGGCTGTAACCGGAGCAGTATCGCTTAGGCTCAGTTTACGAATTTTGTTTCAATCTATTGGGACTAAATCCTCAATTTGGAAGTATATTACATTTTTGTTATTTATTCTCCTGGGATTACTCCAAAAGAGCCTGTTTAATGGATATTTCATAAAGTACTTTGCTATTTGCTTTACCTCTCAAATAAGCCGTTTTTGTATTTACACACCCTATGTGTGTAAATACAAAAATGGCTTATAAAACAAGATTTGTTTTCCATACACGGGAAAGTAGGTATAAACGTATTATTTGCAGAATTAAAATTTATGTGTCAAGTTCTAATTTACTTTGAAGTCTACAATCATCATTACTTATCCATCTTCAAAAGAATTCACTAATTGTTTATAAGTAGTTACAGAAAAGTAGTCAAAACAATTTCTACTTTGGTTAAAACAACGCATGAAAATGTCAAAAATTGAGTGCGATTTTAAACCAAAGAAAACAAACATTTGTAATGAGTGAGTTTTAGAGAATCATTAGTCATTAACTCATTACAAATAAACGTTTTCTAAGAACAAAGATGTTATTATAATGTTTAACGTAGGTAACATCAAAGCTGAATGGAAGTGCAATTTTAAATTGTGTAATAATTTGCCATTGTTGTATGTTTGTTTTTACCTAAAAAGAAACTTTTGCTCTTTTTTACACGATTTCACCTGTATGTATGTTTGTAGCGCTTTGTCTAAATTAATTATAAGTAGACAGCTAAAAAGCGCTCCACTCTTAATTGGATATAAAAAAGTGACAAGCTACATTGGTACATTATCGTAACAAGTAAAATTAAAATTAATTATATTATTATTTTTAGTTCATATAAAAAGCGTGTTTTTTAGTTTTTTTTAAACTACTATTTTATTTTTACCGTGCATTCCATTTTGTTACATGAGGAAATCAAGTGATTACTCGAAAAATATGAGATAGTCACTACATAATATTATTTTGGAACCCTAATTACATTTCTATCTGCTGAGGAGTTTGTTGCGCCACCTCTCGCCTCTTCTTGCCAGCACTAGGAGGATGTGGTGAAGGGCTGGAGTTTTGGGGTACTTTCTACTTCTTTTTTTTTTTCTCTCTGTAGCCGACCGTAGGCGGCAACTGCAGGCGACGTTTCGCCGCGACACAACTGATTTGTATGAATTTCTATTAAATACCTTCCGTAGCTAGCCACACGTCGCCTTCATAGAAATACATAGGTATAGGTAGGGAAGAAACCAGTAGTGTCGCGGTGACACGTCGGCGTCGCCTGCAGTTGGATGCAGAATTATACCTTTATGTAATTATGACGTTGATAAAGGGCTGATTCTCAGCCTGGAATAAATCAGTTTGAATAATTCATGACTTTTGATTGTCTGATATCGACAGCCAGATTATGATAATAAAATGTTTGTTTCATTATTCCAATTTATATTGACACTCAATAATTTTCAAGCGAAAATCCCTAAAATAGTCGGATACTCGGATACAGTGAACTACAATACTAATAAAGTTGACATCAAATTCCAGTGAAAATCCTTGTAACTGCCAATATCAGAGCAGCGATATCCGACTAAAATGACGGGACGGGTTTATCAGTTCAACGAAAATCAAATACAAAAGCTTTATCAAGTGGGATTCTATTGTATCTGTTGTATTTCGGTATTGTTTTTGTGGATTTTGAATGAAAATACTTCAGGTTTATCGAAATCCTTGGCTGACTCAGAGTTCCAGTTGAACTTAATCAAATATTATTAGGGACGGATACACAGTAGGTATCTACGCAATAAACGACGAAATGGAACAGTACCTATTTATGCAAGAGTGTTCTGTCAATTTAGTTACCTGGAAATCATCCAGAGATATCATTAAACGGGCCATAAGTATTCAGTAAATGATGTCAAGCCTAATATCCTAGCTGAAGTCACACGTAATCATGTTCGATTTATACCTTAATTACACGACTTAGTAAAGACGTGTGTGTGACTCCGGCTATACAAAAACCGAAAAAATAATAATTGATATCGATGTCTTGTTTCTACCTTTTTAATAGGCGGTTATTCGTGGTTGGATTTAGGATTCGAATTTTATTTTTCATTTCAATTAGTTTGGGATTTATGTACGTATAATAATTTTATTATTGGTAATCCATATATTTTTATAAAGTACTCGTTAAGATCTTTCATTTCACATCCCATTCGATACGATAGCAGAAAAAATATCAGTCAATTTGATATTGTTCGTATAAAATGTAGCCTATGTCACCCAGATATAATTAACGATTGACATCATTCATCAACGTCGGATGAGTAGTTTAGGCGCTACTGTGGGATATACGTAAAATAATACAAAAATGCAAACATAGACTGCTAAAAACATAACCCTTCCTTTTGTCTTCGCCGTAGTCAGGTAAAAAGAAAATTATTTAGAAAATATTCTAGTATTGCGATACATGAAATAACGCTGGAAATAACGATGTGTTGTATCCAACACGAAATAACAAGCATCAATCGAAAGTCACGTGCAGTTTCACAATCAATCACGAACATCCGAATTGCGACGGATTTCAGTCACTGCTGATGACGTTAATATTCCACGCAAACGTGACGCAATGAGTTTGTCCAATGACAGGTTTCCGTGAGAAAATTGCTCTCGATATAATATTCCTTATATCGAGAGAGATTGCTAATAAACTTTATCGAATAACTGCCACTTCTCGATATTCGATTTTCTGAAATATTATTCAGACACTGTTAAGCAAAAATGCCGAATAGCATTATGTATTAGTCTTTTATTTATTGGAATACTTCTCGATTGAGTTTTAGATGTAAAAGGAGAAAACCGAAAGGTAGGTAAGAAATATGAAGATTTCAATGAAACGAATAAAAAGCCAGACGTTAGTCGTATGCATGCTAATGAGTCTCCAGCAGTTGCTTTGAGCAAAGCGAGAACCAGAACTGGATCAGGGAATAATCTTCTGCAGATGATGAAAAATTCTCAATTGGATTTGCTATGGAGCCTTTTATCTACCCTGATACCTATTTTTTTTTTTTGTATTTTTTAAATAAATGCATTATAAGTAACAGAAATAATCACTTCAGTTGAAGTGCGTTAATTTGTGTCTCAGCTTTTTCGGGCCGTTTGGGATTTTATTTTACATATATTAAGTATATATTTTTTTAAGATGGTTTCTGTTCACGAAACTATATTTAACAATGTATGTACCTACTATATGTTTCAGTCATGCTGTACCATTTTTGATAAGTGAAAATTTACAATCATACCACGTTTGACTTCTTCCTTTAAATGCTTTTAACGTACAAATAGCCTGATTTAACTTAGTAAGTTGTTAGTAGGTAGTATTCACTTAAAGGTAAATCCTCTATAAACCACCCTAACGGAAGTTAGGGACGTACTTAGGAATTCACTTAAAATAAGTGAACCCTTAAAACAAACGTTTTCTACTCCATTAAGCCTCCGTTTAATGTAGTAAAAGGAACTTGAAATATATAGTTAAGGCACTATCGAATTAGACATTATGTGACGTCACGTGGAAATGTTTTCATGGAAATCCTGGCAGTTAAAACAATTTTAGAAAAATAAATGAGTTAATCTAGTCAATGATTGAGATTCGTGTTTCAAAGGACAATATTAACCATAATTTATTAGTCTGGATTTCGATATTATCAATTTATTATGATATTATTGATTGATCCAAGGGGCATTATATTCTCACTAATTAATTTAAATAAAAGTCCAAAATATGGGTTTAAGAAAATCATGTTCCGACAATTTTCATGTTGTAAACGCGGCATACATTAATTTATTTCGAGCCAAGTATTTTGTCCGGTACCTACAATAAAATCGTGGCTCGTGGCTAAATGATAACAGCCGCACGGGTTGAAGGTTAAGCTATGATTGCCGCGGTCGGTTCGTGGATGGGTGACCAACCATTGCATAGACCTCTCAGTGCCTCGGAAAGCGCGTTTTGCCGTTGGTCCCAGTTGTCATTCGTAGATCTTTGACAGTCGTTATGGGTAGTAAGAACAGAAGCCCAGAAGTCTGACAACGAGACTTACCAACCCAGCCACACAACCCAGAATACACAACCCAGTTACTGGGTTGTGGAGGTCAGAGGGGCCCTCGGCCCTCGCTCCATATAAAATCTGGTAGGTATTTTAAATTATCACAGAAATCGCTCACCCTAACGGCGCCATATAACTCTCATTAAATAAAGACTTCAAACATACTTAACGATGTATATCATTAAGGGAGCGCTCTCAGAAATCAATTCCACATTCCGATAAGTGGGGCAATGATTCGAGTCATACGCTTCATACGATTTATTCACAATCGTTAGAGCAAATTGTTCGCTTGGTCGTTATAAGAAGTGCCTTATTACATGAGTATCGATTTGAATCGAAGAGCTTTATCAAAGAAAAAACGTTCTCGGAAAATATGAGGTATCGTGTTATTCCGCCCATAACTGTGTGATGGGCTAAACGGTTCCGAATCAGGTTTTATAGCTCAGTGCGTGTGGTTTATGGTGTGAACTTGAAGATAACATTACAATTTTATTTGATTTTTAATGATGGTGTGGCGGCTTTGACATTAACACATGCGCACTACGCTCATCAAAGACCTGAAGTCACACAAAATCCTGCATCGCACAAACAGGGTTTACCGCGCGATCAGCATATATGTATATAACTTCCCTGACAGCAATCGTTGGGCTGTTTCCCAACAGCCACACACAACAACCGTCTGGTCGGAGGATTCTCCCTTTTCTATAGAGGATGAGTGAACTTTACACCCTGTTCATCATACCTCTAAAATGGGGTGATTTAACGGTGTTTCCCAAGCATTTGGTTTTTAACGCGTTGATAAATATTCTTGCAATTAAAGTTTGGGTTAGTTTCAAAATCCAAAAAATACCCTCACGAAGTTATTGTTACCCTGAAATTGTAACTTCCAAGGTCATTTTTACATAAATAGAAATCTAATTTAAAAAAGTAGGTAAAAGGGTCATAATTACCTTACCTAAATTGCTTTCTAAATATAAACCGTTTCCAATTAAGTTTCTTTTATTTTCTAAATATTTCCAAAACATGTCGCCGGTGTAATAAAATTAAACTCTCAAACAAAAACTTACGAGCATTTTTTCAAGAAAATGTTAATTGCCACTTGCCGGTCCAAGTTTTTAACGTTGTTATTTAATAACGAGCTGTTAGGTTGTAGACGAAGCTTATTTAAAGTGAGTTTTACTTTAACTACTCAATTTTAGTTTTCCTAAAGTAAAACATCGTTAAAATAAAGTTTTTATTAGTTTAAGAGTGTAACATTTATAGAAATACCCAATACAACTTAATTTGGAACAGCATAGCTTTAAAAATACTCTCGGTACAACTATTTTGGTGATTGACATAAGATATCAATTGAAGGAAGATCTCTGTGTAGCCAGGGTCTGCAGTGCTAAGGAGATTCATCCAGCTTCATGTGACGAGATGACATCATGATTTTTGACATGAGAGTTTTTTTGATTTGGATTTTGAATTTTACGAATGATCCAATACTAACATAGTTTTAACACCTTTGTAACCAACAATTATGGACACCAAATTAGTATGAAAAAAAAATGTAATATCAGCTTTTTAAACCTTGTTATTGATAAATAAATAAATAAATAAATAAAATAATGTATTTTCTCTTTTAAAATAATTAAAATTACTTTGCAGGCGTTGTTCATTTCATCAATAAAGTAAGTGGTTTTAAATGTTGACTCAGTATGGCCACTCCGTCATACGTCAGTGACTGACATGATAAAACATTAATCATAGCAGAATGGACAATCTCATCAATTATAAATAGTCTTTCCATTCATTTCCTTCATTCAATCAATCTAACAATATTATTATGTGAAGTACACAACACTTCACGTTACGTAAAATTGTAATAAAATCGAAAATAAAATTACGTACTTAATTTAATGAAATTTAATTTAATTTAATTTAATTTTCAGGACTCTGAATTGCCAGGTTGAGTACGATAGCATGATCATTATGCAGGCTAAAGTTTTATGTATAAAAAGCTGACCCGACGTTTCAATAATTCATACAAAATACTTATAGAGAAGTCGGTTAAAAATGCACCAATTTTCCCGGCAACTTATCAAATGTTCTTTTCCGTAAAAACCTGATTGGAACTTTAAAACAATAAATATGCAAATTCGTCCAGCCGTTCTCAAGTTATGCACTAACCAACGAACCTAACTTCATAACATAACATCACGCTTGCAATCGCCGAGGGGTTAGGCAGACGTGTAGCTATAGTACCCACATTTCGCCAGTTATGTTAAAACCCATGTAACATTATAACGAACATCACTCATTTTTTTATTAGATAAAGAAAAAGACAAGACATTTCTTTGAAGAAACCTCTCAATAGTCGATAGCCTATCTACTCAATATTCTCTATAAAGCACATAACATGTATATATAACCACATTGAAGGCAACATTCATTTAGTCAAGAAAGCCTTATTCAACGCAGTCGCTGCAGGAACGGAGGGGGGTGTAAACTAGGCCAGGCCCACTATATGCGCCTATCTCGGCCTTATCTCGCGGTTCCGTGGCGATTATGACGTTAACAATACACTTTTGTTCTCTATCTCACTCTAGTTACTGTCCTACAGAAAGCTGGAGGTACAAAGTTCATGGATGCAGAAATTGTATAGTGATGCTTCATATTTTTTTAAAGTAGTCCGCATTTTGGAGTTTAGGAATCAATACTTCAGGTTGGAAACCAAAACTATCAGAAATAGAAATAAAAACAATTTTAGAAAACATAGAAAAATAATTATACAACTGCAATATTTGAGAGGTAAAGAAATTATTCAACACGACACCCAATAAAGAAAATAATTATTATTCAAAGTCCAAGTTGAAATAAATGATTTGCATTGATTTCAAGTAGGCCGTTTAAAGGCATTTTTGAACGACAATAATATAGTTTCAAGACAAAATATATGTAGAACTGATTCTCGTTGCCCCCTTCCAAAATGTAGAACAGTTTCGAATGGACTTCTCTATATACGAAACTTATTACCTGTACAATGGGCAAGAAACTCCGTAGTTACTCTTTTCTTCAAATGTTTTATAATACACATTCATAATTATATTCGTAATTCTTAGGTGAAAAGATTTCTATTTAACACTGCGTCCTTCGCTATTCCAAATAAGATACTAATATGTTAACGAAAATAAAAGAAAAACAGAATAACGTAATCCCGAGAAAGTAATACGTCAAGTGAAGAAACCGTATTGTGAGGTGATGACTCACCCATCCATCTCTATTTGCGGACAATCGCGAAGGACGCTTTGTTACGAATGTGGCCTCAGATGCCTCATGTTGACGACACCTGGAATTTTATCCGCGAGAGAAAATCACGTACCCACCAATACATCAAATATGAATGTATTTTTGACGTTTCTGAAAATATAATATGTTACAGATCGCGGCACATAAGTTGTATCAAAATGGCGGTCGTCCGCGCAGGTAGCACTATGATTATACTTCGATTGAGACCTGAAAATGTTTTTCTGCGTATATAAGGTCATAGTTCAACTTACGAACAAATTCGTTATAAAATGTTCAAGTATCAAATAAAAGAGTTGAGCACTAGATCAAAAAACGTACAAACTTCGCTGGCCCGATGCTTAGTGTGACATATTATTTTATTTGTTGATATTTTGCTTTTCGCTGTTTCTGGGTATATTAACGAAATTATACCGGAGGGCAAAATACCGAAATTATTTAAAAAACGACACATGCGCTCATGCCATCTGTGGAATATACCTAGAAACACGAAGTATGTAAAATATTTTGTGGTTAAGCTCATCTACCTCTATTGCTCTGGCAGTAGTGCAGCTTTTCTTTGATAATAATTATACTATTATGTACCTAATAGAAACAATGTACCTAATGGGATCATAAAGCTGTTTTCAGACCAGCGCGATTTGTCGCTCGACGCGACACGAACAATACAAAACTTCACGGTATAACAATATCCGGTGTCGCGTCGCGCGACAAATCGCGCTGGTCTAAAAACAGCTTAATAGTGTTCTAAGAAATATTTCACTAAGGGAAAAAGACCGGATCGAACATACATCTGCGTCGTCCAATCTATTATTCGTTAGAGCTCATACACACGAGCGTCAACGGTAGAGGTAACTGTAGCCGCTGCGCGTCTGCGGCTGCCGTCGACAACGTGCCGGTCGTGTACAAAGTTGCCTTCTGCCGTTGATGCTTGCCACTCGTGTGTGGACGCAGATGTAGGTTTGATCCGGTATTTTTCCCTTAGTGATTTATATCTTAGAACACTATAATGATCCATCCCATACCCATCAGGTACACTAATAAGTACATATTTTACCAAAGAAAAGCTGCACTACAGCTAGAGCAATAGAGGTAGATAACTTGTGACTATATTAATCTTACATAATACTTCCAACTTCGTACTATACCGTAGTGATCCGATTGGTTTTACTCGTATGCAAAAAGACAGTAAGTGAAAAGAAAGTATGCGATCGTGAATGATGCATTTTAGAATACATTTTGTCAAATGTATCTTCGAACAAGTGCTTGCGGTTAAATTGACTGTACCCCATTAGCTCAAACAGCTAGTTCTCAAACCGAAGCCAGTGCATAATGAAGTGTAAGCCACTGCAGTGTAAACGAGGCACTCGCCTAAACGCGCGGTCGATTGTTGCCGCCCGGGCCGAGTGAGACGACCGCACTCGCTCTTAATTGTCATTCAACAAGAAACCAAGCGTTTGCATAGCCGATCAGCCGCAAAACACGTGTCACGAGATACGGCGTGGGACATCACAGATGGAATATCTATAGATGACACAATACTCCAACAAACAAATGTAAAAAGTAACAATACATAACATTACTCTCAAAACGGTGAAGGAAAACATCGTGAGGAAACCGGCATGTTCTAGAACCAAAAATTCGAAGACATGTGACATCTACCAATCCGCACTGGGTCCGTGTGGTAGATTACGGCCATCTCACTGAGAGGAGGCCTGTGTCCCAGCAGTGGGAACATTATAGGCTGGTTAAGTAAAGTACCTAACAATACTGATAAAAAATCTCCAATTACTCACCTTTTAACGTCCGAACTGAACAGCTGTAGAATTTAATCAAACTTCTTATCCAAACACAATGAACCCGATCCAAGAAACTTTTAATTTAGTTAGCAGCTATCACGAAAAGACAGGTATCTGAAACAAGTAGAGAATCTTTTGTCTATTATAAAATACAGAAATAAAGCTTAGAATTTTCCTACTCAATTTTTAAATACAAATTAAGGCGAAGTTTTGTAATTGAATTTTAGAAGTACGAGAGATTTTAATTAAGCTTATTGTCTGGAATTAAATATTATGGTTCGATCGTGAGGCGCTGATACTTAGTAGGGGTGTCAGTCATCGTGAATATTGAATATTCGATGTATGCGCACGGTACGTCCCTATTTGTGGCGTGTTTTGAATATTGTTAGTTTGTTGGCTTGTTCGTTGTTGAACATGATATAGTCTCTCTTGTCATTGTTATCATTAGTTGGCTAGCGGGAAAAATGGAAAACTTATACGTACAATCACGAGTCGATGCAGCTAGTTTGAAACACAAAGCATTTATAGTAGTTGTTATTTCTGTGTCAAGAATATAAGTTATCAGAATATTGACAAGAAAATATTCGGTTGGTAAATAAGTACTAAAAAGATTTTGGAAATTAAGGTGAAACAATTTGATATTTTTTCCATACAAACTTCGGAGGGGTTTTACTCCACTATTTGACATCGTACATTCAAAGTTAAACATGATATCGTTAGGTCTCATTATTAAAATTGTCTGTACGGAAGCAGAATAGTAAAATAAAAAGCCATTAAAAAGTTATGAGCCAACAAAGATTCGTTTTTCTTGCTAATTTTAACGCAACTTTGGGCGTAAATAAGTAATACAAGAAGTGTGAAATCTCGAAAACAAAATCCGTACCGACACAGAAAAATTAACGAAGATTTCAATAAATTTTATTTGTAATTGATTTATGCAGTGGTTATTTCAGAAAAACCTTTTTTCCAAAGGCCTTTTCGTAATTTTTGACGCGCTCGTTTTACTAAAATTGGTCGGTACGGTGTTTCCGTGCGTGCGAACTATACGTTGTCCATGTAGATCAGCTTCTAACTGCTCATCACTGATACTATCTCTGTCGGACACGATGCCAGGTGAGACAGTGTGGTTTTTGGCCAGGCCCACCATTGAGTTCGAGCCCGCGACTAGTTGCACCTCATTTTCGCTTTTCCATAAAGCACTCTATTCATATTTAGGTTTCTTATTAAGTATAATAAAAATATTTGTTTAGAACGAAGCAGTGACGACCATTAGTAAAGACAATCTCTCCACACAATTTATCAAGCTTCAAGTATTAAGTATTTAGCGGTATAATTTATTAGGTTTAACTTATCACCCTGTGCAGAGTGTGCAGGCTATGCATTGCGCATTTTAATGTATTGCAACGAAACTTTTTGTATGAAATCTCATTTTGTAAAACGTTATTTAGTAGAAGCATTTGTTTCTTTTGTATTTCATTTGTTATAAGTTTATTTCAGTATTCAATTGTTGTATTTATGTGCTTGCTTATTTTTATCGGCTAGTATGTTATTGTAATAATATGGAGCCTGCACTCGGTATACTGGAATAAGTGTAAAGTGTTGTACAACGTTTCATACACAAACTCTCACTCATTTTCATAGAAAAACTTTATAATCGACACTGTTTCACTTGTTACAGAATGTCAATTATTTACTGAACCTATATGGCTGAACCATATCTCTTAAGATACGGGCTAGACCTAGTTTAAAGGATAGAGTCTATACATTTGTGCGTATAGTGCGACAAATGTAAAATTTATAATCTACGATGTATACAGTGCAATGTGTTCTTTTTTTATGTAATAAATATTTTTAATAAAAAATAAAAAACCCACTGCATATATCACATAGTTTTATTATTTTTATTTTTATTATTTCTAATTGAAATCAACTCTACATGTGATTTTTTTTTTAAATTTGGTCGATTTTAAATTCGTTTAAGAACTTCGGCATGTTGGTTATGCACAGTCACCATTGAATTTGCCGCAATTTAACTAAATCATAGACATCAAACAACTGCAAAATTTGGCGTCAAATCAGAATGGGGGCAAAAAAAGTTGTATACTTCTTAATTTGCCACCCTGTATATAGCAATAGAAGTCTAGATTCATTAGATTATAATCTGACAACAGCTGGCCGAGAGCATAAGCCAATTTTATGGGGCCCTTTCAGTACCTACGGAGAATTTACTTTATTAGACGATAATAACTCTTTTTAGTACCAAATTGCCGATGTGTTACCCAACTTGATATTTTCAACACTTTATAATGGTATTTACCCGTCATTTCAAACACTATTAAGGTGTTATATCCTATTTATGTCTTCCACATTTGTGAATAAATATTAAGCTAAGTTAAATAGTTACTCTTAGTAAATCATAGCACTATAATTAATAAAGTACGACTAACAGAAGATGATTAAAAAAACCTAAAAGTAAATAGGTACTTCTAAATGTCAGAGTAGTTTAGCAACTTCCTTGGAGCTTCATTGGATATTAGTCTAGAGCAAATAGAATGAGTCAGTCTGTTGACATAAATATGTCATCAAAGCGCTTTCCTTTGTGAGCTGGCCTCTGAACGACTTCGAATGATTTATTGCTTTTGTTGAGCTGAACAGCAAGACGTAGATTGGTTGAAGTTAAAAACTACAATAACAGTTTAAGAAGAATAAGTACACTACTATTTCATTATTGTACCTATTTCTCTGTTTCTTTTATGTAGTATTTATTGGTTTTGGTAAAAACTGTAACTGTTTTTTCCGGAATTTACCCTTTACACATAAAACGTTCCACACATTCTCATCGTATGTTTTTCATCGATTTTATTTTCCGACGTTCCTCAAAAACATCAAACAACAGAACTAACACAGCTCATTAACTCATTCTCACCTTCACACCTTCATAAATATTTGAACACAATATCAATAATTATGAACCGTACGAATTCAAACAAAGCAAACAACTGATTTACAAGAACTATGCACTTCTCACTGGAATTACACATACCCGTTCTATTTCCACTCGGAAACCATAGACATTCCTGTCTAATATATTAAAATAGACGTATTACAAATACACACTGGAGCATAAATCAAATTATTGTTGAAACAACAGAACGCTGCGCGAGAGTATTGCGCATACGCAGAATTGAGACGCGGCGCTGATGATTAGGATTTAGTTAAATGTAGAAGTTTTTAACACCTTACTGAACACACAGACAAGTTCCTATATAAATAATTATTGTTTGTAAAATAAACCGTATAGATCGTGTTGACTTTAAAGACTTGTAGGTACTCGAAATACTGGCTAAAATGATTGTATTTGTCTTCATTACCCTTTCGAGACACGCAAAAAAAAAAACAAACCTTCATGTACATCATTGGCCCTTTCTTTCATAAAGTGCGACTCTAATGCAACTAGCTCGATATCGCTGCAGGTCACGCAATAGCGTGTTAGGTGAAAATATCACGTATACCGTCATAGACTAGTCAGCTAAGATTGCTGGGACGTTTGCTCTATCTGATTTTTGAAAGGGATGAGCTGTCTTGTTAACCGATAAGATCCATACTAATATCATAAATGCTAAAACAACACTGTCTGCATGTCTGTGTTTTATCTTTTCACGCTTTAATGGTAGAACGGACGTCGATGGAATTTGGCGCACATGTAGACCATAAGCAGGTCATGGTCTATCAGTTAGGACATAGGATACTTTGTATCCCGGTAGTACCCTCCCGTGGGATAATTTCCGACCTCCACGCGGGTGTAGCTACGGGCAAAAGCTAGTCTCATATAATAAGAATTACCTACTGAAAGGTATATTTTGAAACGTTGCTGAATTAAAAATCGCAGTAGCAAACATTCCGAAAGAATGGCAACTGCTTGGCCATCAAGCCAGATCTAATCCGTTGAAGTTTTTAGGCCATGAATGAATTATTTTATGTAGTAAAAATACTTATTGATAGGAAGTAGAGAACGACTGAAAATTTTATTTTTTCGGTAAACAAAGATGGCAAATTTTTTATTAAAAAAAAAAAACACCGTTTAGTTATCTAAAACCATTTATTTTAAATTTGGGTAATGAAAAAGAAATTATGCTGTGTCATTCTTTTAATATTTTTCAACCGATTTAACTTAATCAAACGAAACTTTGTGTTTTCCTCATATACTTATCTAATTATTAATATGAGAGAGATATGCGAGGGAAACCATTTTTTTCGGCATTTTCTCAGTTGTTGATCTTTTGATGGTTGTGACTATGGATATTCCCGTAATAAATGAATTGAAAGCGTTAATTTGCCAGCATTTATATATTTTTTTCGGCCGAAAGCGAAAATAGAAAATACAGACTATTGGCTAAAATCAAAAACGAAAAGAAAATTCGGTCAGACTCAGTACGTAGCAAAAGGTACCTGCATTAGGAAATGAACGATAACAAAATATAAGTACGCCCATAGGTAGGTACTATGTCACGGTCGTCAGACGCCGTACTACGTCATTCACCACTTTTGTCGAGCACAGGTAGCGTTATTAGGTCCCCACGGAGAAAAGTCTATTGCCTTTTATCAGGCACAATACTTTCCAATCCTGGGCTTTCAACGATATTATTTCTACGAGAAAACCGTGATTGGGATTTTCTTTAGAAGAGTTTAACCTTGTTTTAGACCATTCAGCCAAGTATTAAGTTCCTTACATGATGATTGCTGTTACCTTACATAACGGATTGGCCTTCGAAAACCTCGATAAAAAATGTCAAAAAATGGATGACAACCAGTGTAATTAAAACCTTCTAAAAATGTATGGTTCGTGTTACCAATTCCCTCATGTCAAGTGCCAAGTAGCACAATAAGCCTTGATGTTCCATTTAACATGATGTGGTCATTATTTTTGTGAAGTCTAGACTGCAAACTTAAATACATAGTCCGCATATTCAAATCACAACTGAAATTCTTTGACAATTGTGGCTATACCAAGGCAAATTGATGTAGGGTGTCAATTTGCTTATATCTTATTCTATTCTGCTGGATATTACTTCTAGAAGTCTGAACTACTATGCACCACGTTTCACTACAATCCAGTTAGTCTCACTGTCGGTACTAAAACTTTAACTAAATAAACTATTACTCGCAACAGAATTTATGTCACCTTCATTTGCAGCTCAACTGTGACACAGAATAAACTGGACAAAGTAAAGTAATAAAGAGCTCAAAGGCTTTACTTTGGAGGTAAACATTTATTTATTTATACGTTCGGACGGAGCGGGAATACTAATTCAGTTTGGAAACAGATCTAAGGAACTCGGACTTCGCACGAGCTTGATTGAAACCTACATTTTGTATTTTTATCTTGGATCTAGGAGATTGAGTTCAGTCTTCCAGTGTATCGGTTGCTTTACTATGCTTGTTGGATTTTAACTGGATATCTATGATTTTAACAATGGAGCTTCAATTTGTTCTGCTTCAGCAATTGTTGTTTGTGTGTTTATTATATTAGTAATTAAGTACAAACGAAGCGCTGACATCTATTTATTTATTTATTTATTTATTTATTACAGCATGGAAGACTTACAGCTAAAAATAACAGTAAAAAAAGGAACAATAGTCGACAGAAAGCCAATTACAAGTCTTCGCGTTTAGACTTATGATAGAATTTGTGTTGTGAACATTCAAGCAGTAACATATTACTATAAACTATAATATTAGTTAAGTAGTTAAAACTATTAAAGTAACCACTTGTCTCTGCAAGTGAAAAGTGAGAAAAAATCTATTACCTTCTTTATTATAAGTGTGGTAGTTTTCGCTTTTTCGGTGGAGTAAGTGTCCTATGCGGCACAGGGGATCCGGTAGGAGACTGAGAAGATGGAGTAACCTTTCTTGGAACACCTTCAAATTACCTACCCAACTACACGGTAGACGGTAGAATAACTAAGCCATATCTTAGAAATAAATGCCTACAGCCGCGCGGTACGTAAACATGCGATAGGGCTGCCCGCCTCCAGTATTTTAATTACATTTGCCTACTTTGTGTTTCCATTTAGTTTTGTGATTGTAAATATACTTTTTTTATCTACACAAATAAATAAAATACTTTGTGAATTGAATAACAAAACAAAACACAAATGTCCGAGGTTTTAAAACAAGCTTACCTACCGTATTAATTCATGAACCTCCTATAACTACCTATTTCACTCGTGTTATCACTTTCCTTTACTCTATTCACTTTATTTATTAATCCAGACATCTTTTTTTTCGGGAGATAAAAGGAAATACTTATCCATTAAAAATACACACAATAAGTACCTACCTACCAGTAAGTAAAATTATTTTATAGTAAGACTATAAAATAATTTTGTTGTTGTTGTTTGTTAATAATAATACCTTTCAAAGTTTCCAGGTAATCTAAAAAAAGTTATCTCTGGATGCGTTATTGCCAAATTCATGCAACCAAAAACAGCAACAATATATCCTACTCGTCATATTAAATATGTACTTGAATTTATTTTTAGTGTAAAAATCGCGCGGTTATTGTTAAAAAAACAACACACCGTTCGTTCGTCACTGCGGCACAGACGCGACTGTCTGCGTACCTCGCGCATACCTCGATCGAGGCGCGTAGGTATAGCTCGCGCTTCGTCCGTTTCTATGAAGTTGGCCTACCGTCTACCGTGCCTTGACCGAGACTTATAGCGTTTATTCGCAGCGTCGCAAATAGATGTCAAGTATTTCGATGTTGTGATTTAATTTGGCAATATTACTGTATGGAAATATGAAATGTGGCTAACTAGCGGTCAAATATTTCGCTGTTTTTATTAATTTGGCAATATTACTGTATGGAAATATGAAATGTGGCTAACTAGCGAACTAGAATATTAATAATGAATTGCAATTATAACACTGAATTTGATGTTGTCACCGTTTTAGGAGTAAAAAAGACATTTGGAAAGTTTCCAAACACATTTTATTTTATTTATTTATTTATTTATTATGGCACACCAACGACGTATTCACAAAAACAATAACAGAGAACTAGTCTTATTATAATTATAATTACTACAGCGAACTTGTCACTTATAGGTGTGCACAGCAGTTACATAGTTTGCCTATTTGATTTAAGTAGGTAATAATTGTAGCCAAAAAGATAATCATAAAATTAATTAAGTTAACAATAATAAAATTTTATATTTACCAAATATTTATTTTCGTCTAAAACTAATATAAATATTTGGTGTTACGATATTAATTAATGCAATTCATTTTTAATGTTCTTTTTCCCTAGTTAGCCACATTTCGTATTTCCATACAGCATTATTGCCAAATTAATTAAAACAGGTAAATACTTGACTGCTATTTGCGACGTTGTCAACTTTTAGGATAAGCCCTCATAACTTGGAAATGTGAGGAAATATAATTATTATTTATTATTTTATTTTATAATCAAATCTATTTAGTAATTTTATTATGTATTCAATTTAATAAATATTGTAATGTTAAAAAAATCATATTTATAATATTATAGTTGTTCATCCTTTAATAAGTGATGTATTTACACAGTACTGAAGATTTTGTGAATACCTATTGTATATTCTTGTGAATATGTCGTTGGTGTGCATTGCTTAATGAATAAATAAACTTAAGAAACATCACTCGACTGTAAAAATAATCAACTTGTCCTTTGTTCAAAAGTGACTTAAAACGTTTAAAAAAATTAAAAAGGACGTACCTACCTTTTTCTTCACAAATACTCGAATACGGTTTAAAAAAGTCTTGCTACAAATTGAAACGTAGTCCACCAAAAAGAAAAACTTATCGAAGAAAGCCTCACAATAAAGAACGCCATTCAAGAGAACAGTTTCCACGGAATGAACGACTATTTGTGTAAATGCAACATTGTTTGTCCTCACCACGAGCCCAATACAATGGCGGCCTTAGACTATTTACTGTGGCTGACGTACATAAGCTTTTAGTTATCAAGTTATGCATTAGCTAGACCCGTTTTTAGTTATCAAATACGCGTGTTTGCTGAGATTTATCATTGCATTCCCGTATCTCGGTGCGAGTAATGATTTTCGAGCGAATCACGAAATGTGTAATAGAGGGTTTGGATCGTAAAATAGGTGTAAGGTGGGCAAAACAGATGTTTACAGACAAGAACCCGCAGGATCCCTACCATATTTTGGGTTAGAAGAATAAGAAAACCATCTTCTTTGAAAGCATAAAGCCTTTGCACACATGTGCTTATAAATTGACATATGCAATATTTGTGTTGAGATGTGTCCTTGGCACAAAAATAACACACATAAAGTACCTACTCGTTGTTTGGAATTGCCATTATGCTTAAAGGCTTTTGCAGACCAGCTTGACTAGTCGCGCGACGCGACACAAACAATGTGATGCGTGTACTATCCTTAGTACACGCATCACTCTAGGCTACTTACTAGAGTACACGAATGGGCTGTATGATAAAACGAATGTTACCGATACACTAATGGTGTTTGGTTTGGATACGAAACAGGTGCTCTTAGTTTTACACTTCGAAAATAAGAATGTAATATAGTAGTTATTTTATATGTTAAATGCAGTTCTCATTGGGTTACCAGGTGTAAAGTGTTTTCGTCACGTGAGTATATTCTTAGTTTGTTGTTATAAATGAACTATTCTTTTCCTCAATTAAATGTCTATCTATCTAAATGTGTAAGGAGAAACAAAGTAAATCAGTACATTTTATGATCTTCTAATATCGTGATCATTACTTTAAAATAATTTGAAACTGAAATCTTCATTCAATGTTCGCCTAGACATTAAATCTTCTTTTTTTCGTGTGGTTAGTGGCTAACCTGGTGTCAGTTTTAAAGCCACCCATGAGCCTCTGACTTGACTCGACATTAAAGGAGATTCCAGATTCCAGTTTCACTGAAACTCAGTCCACTGAAAGTCACGCTTCTTTACACAAAATCGGTAACTCAGTTTATCACAAGCCGAATGTCCCAGTTTCATGTGAAATAATCGTCTTGTGAATGCAAAATCACTGCTTTAGTTCCCAACTCGGTAACGGGACAATAGTTTGGACCAATCGTGTAGCACTACCGTAATCAACTGTGATTACTTAGCTGACAATTGTTACCATACATTCCTAGTGTCATATGAGGAGTACAATTTGCCTGAACACAGCTATTTAGACTTCCGACCGTAGAGGGTTCATGTGTTTGACCTTAGCTTTGTCTATAAAGGACCGGGCAAGGAAGCCTTTAGTGCTGTGGTCGGATTAAAAGGTTACATATGAACATTAGATAAAGTGGTACCTACACTGTGGTAAGCTTTGGCTTAGAGCTTTGAGGGCTATTGACAACGTTGGGTTTAATACGGGAGGGCCATTCGTGACGAAGTTAGGGTCATAAGAGATATTATGCAGTATTAACAAAGTTAACAGTTTGACGTTATCAACGTTAAAAGATTCTAGCCGTTGTCGATTATTTTGTCGCTCTCGAAGTTTGGCGCATAATTGGGTGTTTGTATTTTTAAGCTATTGCATAGCTTCTATCGCGGGCCTTGAGCGTGGAGACCTAATCCAGAAATTTCGTAACGAAAATACTACCTAAGAAAAGAGTGTTTTGTATTGAAAATTATGTTTAACTGCTTGACAACAAAGTTCAAATTTACTTAAACGAATGATACGAGAGTGTTGTATTGAAAATTATGTTTAACTGCTTGACAACAAAGTTCAAATTTACTTAAACGAATGATACGAGAGTGTTGTATTG
Source organism: Conistra vaccinii (assembly GCA_948150665.1). NCBI lineage: Eukaryota > Metazoa > Arthropoda > Insecta > Lepidoptera > Noctuidae > Conistra > Conistra vaccinii. The sequence goes on along the minus strand of OX411323.1, from coordinate 7,788,547 downwards.
AAAATTATGTTTAACTGTTTGACAACAAAGTTCAAATTTACTTAGACGAATGATACGAGAGTGTTGTATTGAAAATTATGTTTAACTGTTTGACAATAAAGTTCAAATTTACTTAGACGAATGATCCTTGACTATTAATTGTTAAATTAAAACCTTTTTATTAGTTTGATGTTCCCATTACGTTGTGTCAAGTTTTAAAAACTATAAATGTGAATAACAGTTCCTGTCAATGTCATCATTGCTATTTCTTGTATTCGGGTTAATATTTTACAATTGCGTAAGTTGATAAAAAATGCTATGCAATAGCTTCGCCGGGGCAGTCCCCGAGTGCCACACGTCTTTTTTTTATGAATAACTCACGGATATGTGATAATGATAATGATAGCCTTTTATTCCTAAACATAGGGTTACAAGAGGTCCCTAAGTTCGGTGTGCCTTTTGGCATAAGCCTTGTCCAATTCCTTCCAATGGGTCCTGTCCCTTGCTACTCTCAACCAGAATGGTCCCGCTGTCTGTTTCATGTCATCTTCCCATCTCCTGACTTGACGACCCCTACTCACGGATATGTACGAGAAGTTAAATCTAAATATTCCAATAGCTAAGTTAGAGCATTTATTGATTTTTATTGTTCAGTATTTTACATTGTGCCCATTTTGGTCGATGGCAATAGGCTTGCTCCCTGTTACAGGTGGGTTTACATAAATTTATACCTGTGCCTAACCCTTCGGGGAATACAGGCGTCATGTTTATGTTATTTTACATTCATTTAAACATTCAAGTCTTATTTTAGTTTGCAAGTAATATTAATATTTTCAATTTAATATTTCGCAGTAAGTTGGCAAGGTTGTCTCTTTCATATGAGTTTTGTATGACATTCATGCGAACGTCAACTTAAACAACTTAAACGTTGAAATGAAAATAGTTTTTCGGAGTTAACTTTTGATATTTGCTGACTTTTTGGGAGCGTTTTGGGTTGATTGCGTATTCGTAAATAACATTTTGATTGGAAATAGTTTAACTAAAACAAACTCATATTTAACTGAAGGATTGGTTTCTAACCTGTTTAATTTGGGAAACCAAACCGGTTGAAAAACTCTTAAATACTCATTCCTGTAGGTATTAGGTGCCCCGAAAGTTATGTTACCAGCAGTTATAAAGGCTTTTGCAGACCAGCGCGACTTGTCGCGCGACGCGACGCAAACAATACAAAACTTCACGGTATAACAATAACCGATGTCGCGTCGCGCGACAAGTCGCTTAGGTCTGCACAAAGCTTTAAATACTCAGACATACTCAGACATAACATCATCATCATATCTGTATTCCCTGGAGGGTTAGGCAGAAGTGTACCTATAGAACACTCACGTTTCGTAGTTATGTTAAATTGCCATAGTATTATTAGTATCTGGGCGACCGAGCTCTGGTGAAAATAAAGAATGCTCATTTAATAGTATAGTAAAGTTCATACTAATTACATACTAATTCCATGCTGCCGTGATAGTTGGTACTTACTAATTCCATGCCGCTATGATAGTAGATACTTACTAATTCCATGACGCCATGATAGTAGGTACTTATTAATTCCATGTTGCAATGTCATTATTCTAAGGTAGCCATCTTGCTTTAAACTTTGGGTGACCGAGCTCTGCTCGGATGAAAATACGGAGAAAACGAATTTTCCCAGATATGAGACCTAGCTAGATCGATTTTTCGCCCCCGTAAACCCCCATATTGCAACTTTCATCGAAATCGTTAGAGCCGTTTTCGAGAACGTGATTTCAAATTTATCATCATCATATGCCTAGCCTTTTCCCATCACCCAAGGAATATCTCTCAGGGTTTTTTTGAAATAAGGGGTGGAGTTAACATAATGATGTTATAAAATATCAAACTATCTTTCTACTTCGGGTAATAAGCTACGTCGTCAAACATTTTTAAGAGCTTTGGAACACGAATAATAATAATAATAATAATCGAATCACGTGTGAGTTGTTTGATCTCAGCGTCCACTGATCAAGTCTAAACAAAATGGCTAAACATCCACATCCGCCCAGCACATATTGGCTAAATTGGTCAAATTTTTGCCTTTGATACGTTTTGCTTGAATTATTGATTTATTTGTCAGGGAACTGCTTCGTTAGTCTAGTAGCCGCAAGCGGTACTGCTAAGCATGAGTTGGGCAAAGTGTTATTGGATTTTTCTGTCTGGAATTCCTCATTAGTACCCCGGAGTCTGGATTTGTGCCCGTTTGATGGCACTAGGCTCGCCCCTATTACATGGGATTGGCGAAATTTACAGTTCGCGTCAAATAACTTTGCCGCTCTGAAGTAGACTACAAATGACTGCGCAGTAGTCAATCTGCCTTATAAAACAGTAGCGCGCATGCCAGTACGCATGCGCAACCTAACTTCAGAGCGGCAAAGTTATTTGACGCGAACTGTAGGTATACTATAGATAGGCCACTGCCCAACCCTTCAGGGACACAAGGCGTGCTGTTATGTTAAAAGAAAAAGCACATAATTAAGCTCTGAAGTCTCTTTGTTCTAAACATACATAGAAGCACATACGAGTATACACTGCCGCCACGTCAATTAGCAACGCAGCTTTTCACTGAAAATCAATCGCCTAATTACGTAAACTAACGAACCAAGCATAAATAGCGCGCTTTCCCAAACTCGCAATTATTCTGCACCGAAAATATTTCAAATTAAATTATAAACGTACGTATTTACTTAAATACTCTACCAAAATTCAAAAGAGAATATTTCAATATCGGATATGTTTTTTTATTACCTAATGTCTGAAAGTGACAGAACAATATTGGAGCCGGATTGCCGCTCCAGGCATTCTGATAGCTTTGTATACATGTAGAATTTGTATTGATAATTGTTTCGCGATGTAAAGCTTGTTTATAACATCGCACGCAATTACACAACCTACAATAAGTACGTTACGGAACCAGTACAATCGTACTTATAGACTACGTATTTACATAAAAATGTTTAAGCTGTGATTTGTTCTTCTCAATCATTCATACGTAAGCCCCATACTCATTGCGGGAAAGTCCAAAGGGGTGACCGTGGCCCCTGGCAACGTACAGGCAACTGAAGGAACACGGGTTTTAGTCAGTAAGAGTCTGACACGCCCTTCCGCTCCGCCCAGCGCGAGAAGTTATTTGATGATTTCCCGCCGAAAAAAAAATACCCCGGACTCAAGGTAAACAATAGTTGCGCAACACTGTTGTAGCAAAATCGTTTATAGTACCTAGTTGGCAACATCGTTTTGTGTTGTTGACAGCATAATTTATTTTACCCTCAAAATGCCAGTGTATGAAATGTTTTCCGCAACACAAAAACATGTTACTGAACCAAGTCTTTTTAATTAATTTTTGTTTTCCATGAATCCTAACTTCATTGACTGAGTTTGTTTGTTTATTTGTAACGCTTTCACTCTAAAACGGCTGAAAGGATTTGGATGAAATTTGGCACATGGGTAGACCTTGACCTCGATAAGAATATAAGATACTTTTTATCGATTTACCGATATTCGGACGGCATCGAGACTTATGCGGGTAAAACCACGGGGCGCAGCAATTACGGTTATAAAAACGACAGAGTTTAAAAAAAAAACTTCGTATTCAATACATTTTCTTTCACATCGAACTGTATGCAGTGACTGTAGATAAAAACAAAAAGCCGCATAATGTTAAAGCATACATTTATTTATATTACACAATCATCGGACTCAGCCAATAAAAGCCACATTCTCGTTTATTTATTCTGAACGCGAATTCAAAAATTTGCAACAACTGGTACAATGGATCGTATCACTCTCACTCCTACGCATAATACATGAACTTGCTATATACCAGAGAATTTCATCTGTCTTAGTTGCTCCATTGATTTTCAATTGGATTTAAAATTCGGGCTTTTTGATTACCTAACTTACTTTTTCGTATGGTTACTGACTAACCTGGTGTCAGAGTTTTAAAGCCGCCCATGGGACTCTGGGACTCTGGGCACCTATTGACAAGACTATAAATCACTTTATATTGGTAAAGATAAATGATAAAAGGCCACTGAAATTGTATAATTGGAACAAAGTTCCTTAAAGCACGTTATACTCTGTACACTTGACGAATCAGATCATTAGACCAAAACGTGTAACATTTTGACCGTCACGACAGTTTCGTTACGGAACAAAAGTATCGCCATGACACTCTCACAAAAGCAAAAGGAACAGCGTTCCGACCGGGGGACCCACGACATAGTTAAATCATTCTTACTCATGTGTATGTAAAATTATATATTACAAGGAGACATCTAACACAAGTATCTAGGTATATCTATTGTTTTGTTGAACAATTTGTGTCTCATTCATTTCAAGACCTTTGAATTGGCCTCGCGATAAAGTTTAGTATGGGAAAGATACATTGCCTGGGTGCTTGTCGTGAATTTGTGCTACTGAAAGCCAACCTACTAGAGGAAGATACCTAAAGTGTAAAATATTAATCTATCCTGTACTAGCTTTTGTTCGTCACTTCACTAGCGTTGTTTGGATTAAAAGCTCATTCACGCCATGGTTTCACCAACTTTTCGTTTACCAAGTTCTTAGAGTACGGATAAACGATACCTAATTTCAGACAACTTCGCTCCTTGTGAGTGATATTTTAAGGCCAATCCAGAGGCAGTCATCCATACTAACCCACACTAATATTATAATAAAACAGTCTGGGACTGCCGATTGAAGTGAAAACTAAGTAACGCCATCTAACGAAAATGTCAGGAATTTATGTGGCTTGCTGTTAGTACAAAAACGAAAACTGTAGTTCTATTAAACAAAAAACAACGGGTTACACTCCGGGAGTGCTGGCAGAAGTGAAAACTTGACTGCTTTTTTTACCTATCAATATGGGTAAAATTTTTTACCTCGTAATCTTTACGTAATGTCAAAGACTATGTATTTTGATGTTTACTTTGTCGGTTGCCAGGCAATGGATCTTACGTAACGTTCTGACGCGAGTTTAACATTTTTTACCCGTCCCAAAAAAGTGCACAACGCCGCTAAAGAAATTTCACTTCAAAAAAAAAAAAAAAAAAAACAGAGTGCGCTGTCAACAAAAACTTGAACATTAACGTTGTGCATTTCTACTCTCCCTCCGTCTTACGAATTTTTGATCAGATCACGTGTCCTGACACGGGTTTAAAATTTTTTACCCTTCCCAAAAAAAGAGCACAACGCCGCTAAAGTTTGCATGCTATGTATGTATGTATAGCAAAACATATAAGCGCTAATTTTAATGTAAGATACCATGTTTTAGTGCAAATAAAAATCATTTGATTTGATTTGAAAGAAGTTTTCACTTCAAAAGTGTAAAAGTAATTCTGTCTGTCTGTCTGTTACCTTTTCAGGCTTGAACAACTGAACCGATCGTTATGAAATTTGACAGATCGATAGCGTGGGACCTAAAGAAGGACATAGAACTTTCATCGTAGGTAATTTTTTTATAATAAAAAAATGCAGACGAAACAACGCGAGCGACAACTAGTAATATACAACCTTATTTTTTATTCATTACAAACCTCTTAAGGGGTCATTGTACTCATCATTATGAACAACTGATTTTTTTTGCGCGATTTCAGCTTTGTTCCCATAGTAAAAGTTGTTCATAATGATGAGTACCCTTTAAGAGGTTTGTAATGAATAAAATATAAGGTTGTATAATTTATGGTTTCAAACAGAAGCCTATCGTTAAGCGTTGAGTAAAATATTTTCGTTCGGTTTATCGATAAATGGTGACGCTAAGCATACTTATCAGTACACCTCTAATCCTCGTATGACAATATTATAGTACCCATGATAAATGGAGCGGAAGTAATCCGATATTTTGATAAAGTTGTTCATACATTTACAGCCAGCTTAACACTATCAGCTGTTTGATGTTATCTACTTATCTTTCCGCTCCTTTTCCCTTACAGGTTAAGTAGATTAATCAAGTGGTATTCTCATTAAGTACCAGGTAGGTAGGTACATTATAGCTTTCGAAAAGTGTACATAACATAATAAGCTTATTAATGTTCCCACTGCTGGACCACAGGCCTCCTCTCTGTGAGAGGGTTAATCTACCACGCGGGCCCAGTGCGGGTTGGTAGATGTCACATATCTTTGAATTTTTGGTTCTAAGACATGCCGGTTTCCTCACGATGTTTTCCTTCACCGTTTTAAGAGTAGTGGTGATGAAATTATTTACACAAAATAAAGCGCCTGCTTGGGTTCAAACCCACGACCTACAACTCGTAAGTCGGGGCCGTTACCACTAGGCCAACACTGCTGCTCGAATAGTGTGGTTGAACAAAAATACGGTTTTTTTGTGTACCCGTTGTTGATGTTGTACCCGTTTTAGGTGTAAAAAAGGCATTTGGAAAGTTTACAGATACTTTTTTTACATCTAAAACTAAATATTCGGTGTTACGATATTAATTATTGCAATTCATTATTAATATTCTAGACAGTTAGTTAGCCACATTTCTTATTTCCATACAGTATTATTTCCACATTAATCAGAACAGGTAAATATTTGACAGCTATTTACGACGTTGCCAACTTTTATGATGCACGCTCTTAACGCAACCAGTAGACTATCAAACCTTGTCTGTAAACTCTTTCAGTAGTGAAAAGACAATGTTTTTTTCACTTTTCGTTCTTCACCTACATTAGTAACATATTTACGAGGTAAAGTGTGAAGTTCAGAACTGTAACGAGTAGTTTTTCCATCCATTAATTTAAGTTAAGACAAACGCGACGTTGAGTGGAGAGCCTTCTCGCAAAAAATAGACCACGCCTCGACACAGAACACACTGTGTTTTTGTATTTGTGTGTGCTTACATCTGTGGTACTTTGGTATTTGGTACTTATTGCAGGGTGACCTCTGCGGTTTCAACCTATGGGTTCACCTTTTCTTGCTGGTCATCAATTTTTTTTTGACTTTCTTTGAATACGACTGGAAGAAGGTTGTCAGTTTTTTTTTATAGAAAAAAAGACGCCAGTCGTGACCATTCAGAACTTGAACCTAGTCGATGATATGAATTTTGGACTTTATAATGAAAAAATATTCAAGTGCTATACAAGTGCAAGTTATTGTAATACGTTTTTTATTTATTCTTGTATTCTGCAATTGCTGGTGCAAATGATGTCAGATTTTCTTCAAATGGTGTAATAAATTATTAGTGACAATAAAATATTAAGCTCCAAAATCGTAAAGCAGATTAACATCAAACACAAACACACATTTCGAATTTACAACCTTCATTAAAACCGAAAGCAACAGTACAACAACACAAATTGCGAATACATCCCAATCAAAACTCAATTCTGTTGACATGACATCCTTCCGCTCTAGTATCATTTCTGTTAATCTCGTAACGGAGTGAGAGGATCACATCAAACGGGCCCTCAGAGGAAACAATGCTGCTGTCATTGCTCACTCGCTCCACTGAGGCACGTCGACGTCACGCAACGGAGTCGTCACGCTAACGTCACGTCACGGTATCGCTGCGTAATGACTAATGATTTGGAAAACCGTATTGTGTTGTTATGAAAATTTCATGTTGTATTCAAATTGTGTGACATGCGATCAGTTTTCTTTATGTATTAGTTTTGGGCAGGTATTTTAGTTGAGTTTGCGAAGTAATTGATGTATTGGTGAATATCAGCTTCGAGAAGCTTAACTTGCTAACTTAAAACACTTCATGCTTTTATAGGATTTGTACTAAAATCTGTTTGTGAAAGAAGATTTTAATGTCTTTATTTAACGCGAATCGATTTGATAGAATGTAAGTTACTAACATAAAGAAAGGACAAAAATATATATTTCAATTACTGATCATTATTTAGTAATGGAACCGGTAAATCTACCTAAATTGACTTAATTTCTTAAAATATCATCCATTCATTGAACGACGCAATTAGTTTGTCATTATCTGAATTACAACATTTCATTTTAGTAATTGGTTACATCAAAACTAAAATAGAATAGGATTTTACTTAATGAGAGGAAAACTCACTGCCCTGAAATATTATTTGTAGAGTGAGCATGAGCTACAAAACCAATAAATACACTAAGTGAAAAATGCGCAAATAATAAGCGTAAGCGTAAGTGTGTGTGTAAGTACAAAGTGCGCTAAGTGTGGCAATAATTATGGTATCTATTATTCCATCTGCAAGATTGTTCAAAATGTCCGTTCAACTGCACTCTTGACGATTTCAACAACGCCTGAGACGCTGCAATAAACGTGGCCACCTACAAGCAACATACAATATACATAGATGAAGCGTCGAGCCGAAAAGAAGAAGACCTATTATTCTATCAAGATCATAATATACATTTCTCTTGACATTATGTAAGTTTCACATTCGCAGAACGTGGAAGTGCCCATTATGTGCCATAAAAATTCCTACACGACAGAGGGTAGGGTGATAGAAGATTGCGCAGTATTGAATCAATCGGTCATAAAAATAAAACATACGAATAAAATATCACAGGTTTCTTTATTATTATTAATTCTAAACTTATCTGGGTATTAATTCTTATTATTGAACACCCTACCTACTGTCTTATTTTATAAGGGTTGTATTCTTGTAGGTAACCGGAGCCGATATTCCATCGCTTCGCGACGCCTACAAGCCCTGGTTGTCAAAACTGTTCGGTGCAGGCAGTATTGATACTTTTTGGCAAATCAGCGTGAACCGGTGGCGCCGACTACTCAGATAGGAACTGTCGGCTCATCGGCGACGGCGACGGGTAAGCTGACGTAATAAGACGCTGAATGAGAATCATTTGTTCTTCAAGTTATTGTGATCATTTTTACTGAAAAACCCTCTGGTTACGGGGATATTGAAAGTAGCCACACATCTCCTACACCGTTGCATGAACCCATATGCACAATGTTTTGCGTGCGGTACATTGCGCGCTACCGTAAACAGACTTTTCACACCAAAAATAAAAGTCGTTTCCCAGCTATAATTATTTGCTTAGGCTTTGTACCGGTCTTTTATTAATTTGGTGAGCATAGAAATATGCTAAAACAGGGATGATGACTGGGAAAATAAACTATTTAGTCCGTTAGTTAGATAATAAAAAAATATTAGGCACGTCTTTTTTTCTATAGCATCAAAGCGCATTAAAGTTGGAGAGTGGGGGCTCGCTATGTCAAAAGTCAGTATAAAATCTACCGGGGAGTGACGTCATGCCACATTTTAACGTATTGCCTACTAGTATAGTAGTATTGCCGTAATCTTTTAATAACGTAAAAAAGGAAAAATACGGGTCCACTATTCTTTAATAATCTACCTGACGAACAAAAAAAAAAGTATTTAGTCAACATCCCTAATCCCTATTGTAGGATTTCAATATGAAGCACAAGTTTTTATTAACATTCTCTCTCTGTAACATTCTAAATTCATATAAATTTTTGTGAAGGCTAGCGAGATAGTTAGCATTAAACAAAAATCCAATTAAGCTGACGTGAAAATTGAAACTATCGTTTGATTTTCCAAACTTTGAATGTTGGACATTTTGCCAATATGCCTCTATCAACTTTACTATAGAGCTTTTATATTTTTTAAACGAACTTTGATAATTTAATTTAATACACCTTTACTTATTATAATTTTATAATGAGAATCGCCCTCATAGGTAGTGAGATGAATATTCAGTAATTTGTTAACTGTCAACATTTATTAAACAACATAGAAAAAAAATTATAAAAATCTGGTTTTTCTTATCAAAACTAACCTAAAAAATGTTTTTCCAAATAAAACCACGAAAAACTGCAAATACCACAGTGTCCCGACAATCAGTGCCACATCCTTGCAAACGGGCTTGCAAGACGACACGACTTCTTCACGCCTCGTTGATTTCAGTATAACTTCCTTTTGCCCCCACTTACTTTATCTACTCTCAAACATTTATTCTGCTCTGTGACACTGTTTGACTTTTCCTTCCTCAAATAGAAGAAAATCTTTGACTTTTCCGGTTTCTGTAATAGTCATTCTATGGGGCTGTTAAAATATAAAGATTAATAAACGAAATAATAATATTTTGATGAGTAGATATTTATTTCACGTTCAATTCCTTTTCACACGTTCAATTATTTCACCTCAGCATATTATGGTGTTGAAATGGTTACACAATAAAAATACGTTCTAAAATAGTATCATTAAAATGAAAAATATCAGGGTGATTCTCACAAAAAAATCAATTTACTTTCCATTATTTTCTCATTAAGTATCATTATTCCTGACTATTACGTAACCGTAAAAATAGCCAACAATCACCTAAAAAGGTTATATTCCAATAATCGAAAATAAAAATAAATACTGAGTCACAGTTTAATATCTAGTCTTGTAAAGCCTGCAAATAGTCTTTAAGATACAAGTCACGTACTTGATACGGAGAAGAAAGGCTTTATTAGGAATTAGATACTTACAACAGATAGTAACAGGCTTCTGAATATAGATGGAGTAATTTATATCAATTCCACTTTTCCTTACAACGTGTAGCTTTTATTTACTTTCATCTTACACGAATTAAGTGTTCTTATGTAGCTTTTGTAGCTTTAGTTCTAAATAGCTTTTTATGAGTTACCTTACTTTACAGACACACACTACACAACACAAACACACACGCACACACATACAACAACAGTTTAATTTTGAAAATATTCCAGTTCTCTTTTTTTCTTAAATAAAAAAGAAAAATACGTGTTAGAAAAAAAAAAAACTGATATGCAAAATTAAATTGTTTACAGAAATAACCCAGGTGGTCCGGAGGAAGGAGGAGGTGATGACATTCGTGATACAGGGTAATCCTAGTACCTAAGAGGCTAAAAACACTACAGCACACCAGTTTGGTGCTCCCGGGAACACTGCTGATATAAAATATTAACAAATATTTTCTAACATCGTTTTTTAAAGTACCAACTACAGTTACAGTTCTGTTTGAAAAATTTTTAGAAAATGTTTGTTAACATTTTTTAACAGCAGTGTGAGAGTAACATTTAGTACCTACACATTTATCTATGGCAAAATATTTAAGGAGCTTTCATACTGTACCAATAATTTGTTCGTAAGTTGATTTATTTTATTTATTAAATAAAATGTAACGTTGCCTCATATAGACCATATTAGTCTAAATTCATGTCTACCATTTACACAAATAGCATTAAAGAAGTAACAATCTACAACAGTTAATTGACTCAGGCGTGACTTTGCGGAAATCCATTATAAAATACAATAGACGATGTATATTTAGTAACTTAATCCGCTTAACTGTTCTTAAAGAGTCTTCGAGAACCCTGTAAGAAATCGACACGTGTCTCGCCTTTCAACGAGGCATCCTCAAGATGACGATTGACTTGTTGCGAACTCGGACACGAAGTGTTGCCACGACACGAGCCGAACGCAAAGTTAGCTTCAACCGCCCGACAACCCCACTTATATAGGTTTGCTTATCGGCCCACCTCACAGACACATTCTTTCAGAAGACTCTTTAAGAACAGTTAAGCGGATTAAGTTACTAAATATATATCGTCTATTGTATTTTTTAATCTACAACAGTAAAGAAATGCAGCAATCTGCAATCTCATATTTAACAATTTATTCCATGAATAAAATTATCAGTATCTCTCCCAAAAAGTCATTCCTCTTAATCGTCGGGGAACCCATAAGCCATATCAATTCACATAATGTGTTTCCATTATGGCTCGGTCGTGGACCGTGGACGTTCGGACGGACAGACGGAAACTACGCCATTACCCGTACCACGACGACGAAATGTGAAACGGACCTCAAGAGGAAAAAATATTAATACACAAGTATGTGCAGAACAAATCTATCAAATGTCTCTTTAACATTTTGCTAATGGTTTTTCGCTTTTCGTCTTTGGCTTTTGATGATAAATTGGAAAATGATGATGGGACGGACGACCATAAATTTTATGGACTTGTATTTATTTTAAAGCATAGTTAGATTAATATAGATTGGAAGTCACTGAATTTACCACTTAACTAACTTACCTACTTATTAATTTTTGTTTTCTGAAAATACATAAGTATGTATTACCCAGAACTGAAAACTACGAATGTATACGAAACACATAATCTGCCTGCTCTGAAAGTAAAAAAAACTCAGTATACGTACGCTACAAATTAATTACAAAAGGTTTTTGTTAAACCTGCACTTAGTTTATCAAGAGTTCGCGTTATATCCATGACTGAGTCATACATACATTTTGCGTAAAATGTGTAATTGAAAAGCATCTTCTGTCAGTATACGATAAATCCAGGCTTTTGAGAAAAACTTTTAGAATAACCCAATTTTTTTATCAGTAGTGACGTGTTGCTTTGCTGTTATTCGAAACAGTGGTTATTCTCTACTACTTCATAATTTGCCATGGAATTAAAATGTCCTCATTTTTGTCTCCTACGAGTCAATCTTCCTAGCCTTTTTTCCCAACTATCTAGGGGTCGGCTTCCAGTCTAACCGGATGCAGCTGAATACCAATATTTTACATGGAGCGACTGCCTATCTGACCTCCACAACCCAGTAACTGGGTAATACGATACCCCTTGGTAAGACTGGTGTCAGACTTTCGGCCTTCTGACGACTAGTAACGACTGTCAAAGATCCAAAAATGACAGCCGGGACCAACGGCTTAACGTGCTTTCCGAGGCACGGAGGAGTCTCCGTATGTAAAGATGGTCACCCATCCACTGACCAACCCCGGCAAGCGTAGCTTAACCTGATGGATCGACCAGTGCGGCTTGTTATTACTTAACCACGAGCTCCTACTTTGTCTCCTACGAGTATAACGTATTTTTTATACCTATTCAGAAAATTAAATATAGGTAGGTAATGCTAATGACGCAATTATACTTCATAAAATTAACGTTGTGTGAAAGCCTCTTCAATAACAATGAAAAGTCTCTTGAATACCAAATGTTAAAGGAGCTCTAATTTCCATAATATACGGGAAAATGAGCAGTACTACAGTGTAATAAAGAATAATTATTATTTATGTGTAAATTACATGTTGTCGTAATGATTTTGTAGTTATTTTTTTCAATTAATAATGTAAAATAATGTTGTACGAGTATGTTGATCCTGCATCGAAGCCGGATTATCTACGGACTCAATTTTACAAATATTGCATTTTTGAGCTACAGGTGGAACTCGTAGCTTTGAATTCAGAACTTGTATTCATGAACGTGAAATGGAGAATTTATTTAAACTTTTTGAATATATCAATTTTATTTCAGGCAGAAGGCGAGAGCCAAGCTTATGTACTGCATTAGGTACTTTTTCTCAAACATGCTTGGAAATTCGAACATTATTTTGACAACCTTCTTCGAGATATATCGAAATTGCTGTACTGGTCAAAAACAAGTGAGCGCCCGGCCGGAAATCTTAGTATGAAAATCCTTATCTGTCGTGTTTAGCGGCCAAATCTTTGTTCGTCATTGATTCTGCAATTTATAAATAATTTACTTGGTTTGAATTTCCGCGCATTGTTTGAGAAAAGTACTATACAAGCCTTGGCCGCAACCAGGCATTGATGGACTTTCGTAAGTGTGCCTCGGCTTCGCCTCGGCCAATTATTATTCAATAAAGACAACAAAAACCTCAACCTACGAATATCACATGCGAGATAAATATTCATCATTCCAACACTACTTAAATTTCACCAGAATACCTGAACCAGATACGACAATTCGACTATAAAAATTCTTTCCTCCCGTTTCACGAGGATGGAACTCGGAACCACGAACGATTGCCAGTCAGAAAAATATTCACTTAGTGCGACCCTCGGGAGCTCGATCACAATAGATCAGCGTCATACTGGCTGGAGCCCCATCTCTTCGCGACAAATCACGTAGAAATCGCCCGATCCAATCTCCGAACCGTCGGATTTGGACTTACAACTTTTTATTATTGAATTTTTCGTCCCGAGATATTTTCCGGTTAAATGGAAGGGTGTGGTAAAAGGTAATGGTGACCTTTTTACGTTTATAATGTTCAGTAGAATGTGTTATCTCTGCGGATTCTTTTCGCATATTCCGTTATGATATTTACGTAATTGCTTCTGTATGAATGGTGAGGTATTCCAATTATTTTTAATAAAAATTGCCATTTCTATTTTCTTTTCAACGATATTTTAATTACGGTTCGGATTCTGAATAGTGGCCGGCTATTTTGTGGTATTTTTAGTAGCCACGTTTTTATTTATTCATATTGTTAGAGTAGAGATTAAAACATGAATATTCAATGTAGATCGTACCTACTACCTACGCATAAAATGTTACTGCCAGAAATTTATTACAACTCTGTTCCCTTTAAAATGGCTGAAACGAGGGAGAGAAAATAAATAAGATTTCTATCAGTTTATTTAGTATTAGAAACTGTATTTGTGAGAGCTTTTCAGGGAAATTTACAGGATAGATGTATCGTGGAACATAATACTTTACAAGGTGAGGCGATCTCGGGACCAATCTCCAACCTATCATAATGAATTCGAGTAAGCAACTGAAGTGCGATTACCCTAATCTGATAAACTTTAACAAAATCATCCCTGTAAAGGCTGAGTCGTTTGTAATTTGAAACCGGAACTTTTAGTACAAGCTGTCTCCATTTACTTGTTGCGCCTAATCATATTCGACTCGTTTCCTGGCTTTAAAAGCGAAGAGAAGATAAGCAAACTTTTACAATATTAGGTTCAATAAGTGCAGTTATAAGTGCACGGGGATTACCCCATGCATCGGGTAAATTATAACAGCCGCACACAAGTCGATTGGAGGTTAAGCTACGCTTGCGGCCGTCGTCGAGGGAGTGTGTCTGATAAGGGTGTAAGTGTTGTCCAAGGCAGGGACGGGTATCGATATGAATATATCGAGACCTGTCACTGCCTTGGACAACACGTTGGTCCCAGTTGTCATCCGTAGATCTTTCTACAGTCTTTACGGGTAGTCAGACTCCAAATTTCTGGCAATTAGAGGGGACTTACCAAGGGGTATCGTGTTACCCAGTAACTAGGTTGTGGAGTTCAGGTAGGCAGTCGCTCCATGTAAAATACTGATATTCAGCTGCATCCGGTTAGACTGGAAACTGACTGAAAAGCTAGGCAGATTGTGGTTCAATAAGTGCAGTAAGTACCTACCTAGTTATTTCCTGTCAATATGAGTGTTCTAGTAATAGTCAATCAGATTTTATAATAACTATTTCCCATTTGCAATAATCGTCGAATCGTCAGCCAAAAGCACAATAATGGAAATAGGATTTCGGCGTTCCATAATCAGTCAATTCACGGGCATCATCAGCTCAATATGGCTGCGAGCGAGCAAAGAGCATAATATTCTGCTATTTTATGATTGGTAAACATCGGTACGCGTAACGACCGATACCCATCCAGAGCACGCGCACTCGAATCCACAACTCTTGACCCGGAAACCTTGTTCGTTTGTATCCCAGAAAATAATCCAATAATATATATCTGAAGCATTCTTGTCTGGCTGCGAAAGGCAGCAATTGTTGCCGACGATTTACTTATGTTGGTACTGTTTCACAGGCTCAGAACAATCAAGGAATTTTTCGGACGCTTGATTTTCGATTACGTTTGTACAGTTTTCAATTGTTTTCCTGAAAGAATCCTTTGTTTGCGTTATTTTTGAGTTATTTAGTAGTAAATTTGTTTGATTCGAATCTCCCTTTATCACGCCTGCTAGTACGTAGGTACAGTCACGAGCATAAATATATTATTAAGGACAGCTCAATAATATCTGATTGTATGATTTATCCATTAACTACGAATAATAACTTTTATTATTCGTAGTCCATTAATATATGACGGTAAATATGTATATGTGATCATTTATGGAAGGCAAGTGGCAGCATAAATATGTGACAAGCGACGCCAAAATTTTGGATTCTACATCGGCTTTAAAAATATATATGTGTCAATGCAAAGTAACAAACATGTCTCGCGTCATAAATATCTGCCTTCTTATTTAAATACAGAATAATATGATACTTCTTTGTAATCCAAAATATATGAAATCACTTTTGTACATACATGTTGTACATACATGTTGTACATACATGTTTTGTACATACATGCACATTTTAATATGACTGTTCAAGTGTACATTACAATGATTTAATATCAAGGTAACCGACCAGCTACGAGCATGGGTAGTAACTAAGATTTGAACTCGCCAAAGATAACAATACGTTTCATAAGGTCAATGGTATAAACAGCTGTTTTAGTTTATAACAAGATCGCTTAGACACAAAAACAAAATATTTACAAGTACAACATAATATCTAGCTAACTTATAACGAGTTCTGCTCCTAAATGTCCGTTTGAGCTGAACTATTACGAGTGGCTGTCCTCAAGTTTAAAATAATGGCTCTTCTACGAGGGCTGACTCAATAAAACATACTGTGGCGTCCTACAAAGCGAAGTACAGTAGTAACGACCATTAATTTCTTGTCGTTTGACATTTTACGAGACCAGACCGAAATATCTAAAAAAATATTGTTGGGTTTCCACTATTTTCAAAAAAAGGTAAGTAGGTACTAAACTGACACTTTTCGGACTACTGTAGATTTGTATAAATCAAAATGTAATTTTTGGGCGTCTTTTATAATTATTATAGTACGCAAAACAACTATGAATTAAAAGTACACGTTAGTAAGCAATTCTATGTACCTATTTATACCGGATTTTCACCGAATTTGCCTCGTCGTATATAGTTCCTCCAAAATATATTTCCATGAACCAAAAATCCGCATACATTTTACCAGAACCAGGATTCCCAAACAACGCAGCATCACCGTTTACTTTGATAAACCCAATATGTGAGAGTAATCATTAATCATTCGCCACACAGAAGGCCTGTGAATGCGTCAATCGATACGTTATGCTGGGACGCCTTGTTGATATGTTTGTGTTGCCTGTTCTGCTAAACGACGCTTGATTGTTATGTTTTAATGATGTTGCTAGGCTTGAAAAGAAAATAGAAATAGTTTGGAAAATCCAAAAGTGCACGCCTCATACATAACACTCATTCATAAACGAAAAAGAAATTCAAAACATAGTTTTTAACAAAAATGAACAATTTATCACTTTTCATGAAGTCGTAATGTCAAAGACTGACAAAGATATTTACTTGGCGGTTGCTAGGCAACTTACGGACAAAGGTTGAAAATATTTAGATAAAGATATTATATTTTAGTTAGTATTTTATTAATTATAATTAAACTACTTTGAATAAAAGAGCCATTTTCAATAGGGTTCCTTCTACGGCTGAAACAAATGAACAAAAAAAAAATTGACTCAATTAATTGATTTTATCGCAAGCTACAATGTTTTCAGGGTTCATAAATTGACGGACAGGAATTCTTTTTCAACTATTTTGATGCTTTTTCCATTTCTGCTGCATTAAATCAATTGTTAAAAAGTACAGTATTAATCTCCATTTAATCATTTATACAATGGTATATAAATTAAGTAGGTTCTGTGTACTAGCAGGAGTGTAACAATAAAAACAGTTACAGAAATGGGGCAAAAAAAATTTTTCGATCGTAGAGCACACTCTAATGCTTCGCATTAAGAGTCGTGCAATAGTATTTTTATATTATATTTATTTATTTGCTTCAGACAAAATTATCCATAATTTATAATTTGTTAGTAGGTATACTTAATAACTATGATAGCAATCCATATAATTCAAATATACACAACAATCATATTATCTATCTACACATTAAATATCAGAAATACATAATTCACATAAAATCACAAAATCACAATCATCTTTAACTTATAAAACTGTTCAAATTCGTCAAAATAATTAAAAATTCAGGAAATTCATTAAAATCATTAATATCAAGAAAATCACTAAGAACATTAAAATCATTAAAATCATCAAAACCATTAAAATCACCAAAAAAAAAAAAACATTAACTTCATTAAAAAATATTAAAATCATTAAAAAAGATTGAAGAACAACAAAATAAATTAATTTATTAATTTAATTTTTTTTTTTTTATTAATTTTTGCCTTCGAGGAACATACTGTGAAGTTCCACCTTTGAAAAGGGCGGATCCTTTGACCGGGTTTTCATTCATCATTATTATATGACATTGATTTTACATCCTGTGATTACTTCCTCACACACTGACTTATTTTATTTGTAATTTTTTTGTAGAATCGCCTATTTTTACAATGTTTGTGAATATGTGAACACCATGTATCTACCACATAATTAATTTATCTGTCGTTTGCTCCACTTTAAATTCTTTTTACTTTATACAGTAATTTTATTCTAGGTGCATCGTCTTCACTTATAATTATATAAATAATGTACTTATACAAAATATTGTAAAACATTTTAAAAGAGTAACGGTGGAGTTTCTTGCCCATTCTTCTCCATACGAAAACTACCTTTTGGAAGGGGCGGTAGAATCAATACTATATTTTGTAAATTTTGACGTTCAAAAGTGCCTTCAAGGGCCTATTTGAAATAAATGCTTTGACTTTGACTTAGGGTGTTGTGTCTGATGGGCTACTGTCCATCGGTAGTTATCGTATCGACACGTTGGGCAGTAGCCCACCAGACAGAACATGAAAGGAAGTTAGGAGATCTGACTATGACATATATCGA
The DNA here is from genome assembly GCA_948150665.1 of Conistra vaccinii. NCBI lineage: Eukaryota > Metazoa > Arthropoda > Insecta > Lepidoptera > Noctuidae > Conistra > Conistra vaccinii. The sequence goes on along the minus strand of OX411323.1, from coordinate 7,769,828 downwards.
AAGTCTGATCTGCTCCTATGCGTCAATCGATACGTTACGCCTGGGAGGTTTGTTGGTCTGTTTGACGCGAAACGACGCGTGATAGTTGTTGGGTTGCCGGGGCTTAGTGATGTTGCAAGAGATCAAGAAGAAAGTATGAAGTTCTTCCATTGAAAGAGGAGGATCCTTCAACCAGGCAGGTGTTCTGTGTGGTTGGTTACTGCCCAGCCCTAGTCAGATATTTCAGTTCGATGGTTGACCCTGACTTTAACAAAAAAAATATAATAATTGTTCTCCCGTCCAGTCAACGATTTTACAAACTTTTTTATGTTTTTGAAGTAAAATTCTCCAACCCTAAGGGCTCTTAACCCTTAGCCCTAATTCTTCAATGTTAAACTTGCAATTACAAGAGACTCAGTGGGTGGTAGTTTCTTAGAAGGATTTTATTTTTATTTTACAAGACTAGTAAATTGTTCCTAATAAATCAAATAAATTGGATAACATAAAGTTATAGTTTACTTGTATGTTTAAGAGGGTTTACGTCGTACGGCATTTCATACAAACTTTCAAGCCCTTGTTTTTCGAAATGACTGAACCGATTTTAATTAAACTTCATACGCATATGCAAGATACAAAGATCTGAAAACTAAGTAAAGAACATTTTCGAAATGTCTTATTTAAAAACAGATAACTGGAAATCTCTGTTTCTATAATAATTGTTGTATGTACATTACGTAAATTTAAGTTATGGAAGAGTGGAGTGTCCTAATACAGGCATTCACTTGCTTAAAAGGACACTTCTATCACTAGCAATGTAGTACAAAGCTTGTTAAAGAAATAAACTATTTGTATTTGTCTATAAATAATTAAAATGGCATTAATTTGGCTGTAACACTATTTTTCGAATATGTCCTTCACTAAGTTTTCAGATCTTTGTATCTTGCATAATGCATATGAAGTTTCATTAAAATCGGTTCAGTCATTTCGAAAAACAAGGGCTTGAAAGTTTTTATGAAATGCCGTACTATGTAAACCCTCTTAAGTGTATTATGGGAGCTAAAATACAGGGAGTCCTGCCTTACGCACAATTATGAGAATAATTTCTTTATAATATTTAAATGTTTAAAGGCGATGAAATATAATATAAATAATTCAAAATTAATAAAGTAATTTCCCCCCCGACCCTTGCTCGATAACGATGCGCCAGCCCGCGTTTTTGCTGAGCCTGTAGCTTTAAACTCCCCTGATAATAATAATGATCTATCCTTGATCCAGCCTGTCCCTCTTGCTGTCCTCCCCCCAGCGAACGCCCTAAGCCGAGGTTCGTACCCCACAGGGGGTGCCCTTAGCGAGCGTTCGCCTAGTTTTAATTAGCTTAGTTTGTATGCCCCTGGCTGGAGGCTTTGAGTTCTCTTAGGAGCTTAAGGCAGCCACAGGAAAGTCCGGTTAAGCAGCGAGTACCTTAGTGGTAACCTGCGAGATGCCCTAGTCAAAAAAAAAAAAAAAAAAAAATAAAGTAATTTATCATCGTCAACAGATGAAATACCTGTCAAGAATTTCAAATGAAGTAATCCGAACTTTTTGAGAATTCGTGAGAATTGATCGCGCAAGTGATTAAGTATTTATCAATTAAGTTACTTGAGAATTTGCTCAGACAGCACCGAACATTATAAAGTCTATTATTTAATTGTCGAGCATGCCCCATTAAGTTTGAGAAATAGTGACGGTTAATTAAGATTCAGAACTTCAAATTTCGTTGATAGAGCAAATGTCTTCAACGTTCAGCCAAACTGACGGAAAATTCAATACTATTGGGTTGGCTAAATCTCATTGAGCTACAGCCAATATAGCGTGGACAATTAATTCATCTTGTTAGCGCATAAATGTCAACAGCTGGACCTGAACTTCCCGTACACAACGCTATAACAAACATTTGTTGGGAAGTATTGCCAATTCTGTTATAATGACATAACATAACATTACGCCAGTTGCGTCGAAGGGTTAGATCAGTGGTCTGCAAACCCATTAGTCAATAGAGCCAAATATCAATACTATATCTTTTTTTTATGAGAGCCAATTCTTTCTGTGTCCAAACTGTCTCAATTAACTTTTCTTAATCTTAAACCCCAGTAGCACACCTCCGCCGCAAAACCGTAGCCGCGAAACCGCCGTAGTTCAATTCACCTGGCTCGCGTCATGTTCTTCTACTCGAATTTCGCGTAGCGGAACATGACGCCAGCCAACTGGCTGGCGTCACCTCCGCCGCGAAACCATAACCTCAACTGAGGCTATGGTTTCGCGGCGGAGGTATCGCCCATCCTCTTTCACTCCACAACGCTTCCTAAGATTAACTTGCTAAGAAGTAAGATACCTTCATCATCATCATCATATCGGCTGATAATAATATACGATGAAGGCGTCTTACTTATTAACAAGTTAACTTTGGAAAACTTAAAAAAGGTAATTGATAAATTATCAATGTCCTGTTAATTTTTGGTGAAAATACTTCAGAAATAAATCTTCGTAATATATTTAGAATTTTGAAAAAAAAAACCAACGCGTATCTACGCTCGCACTCATCGACATTTGTACAGATCCGCACGCTATAGGCCAAAGAGGCTCGCGAGCCGCGGTTTGCCGACCACTGTGTTAGACAGATGAGTACATCCATATTTCGCCAGTTATGTTTAAGTTCCCTATCGCCATTAAGCAGGCCCTTCCTGACGGAAAAACTCAATAAATCTTTGCCTGACTTGAAAATCAAGCTCAGTCATTGTTATAATGACGCACACAAAACTTTAGGACAGTCATTTAGAGGTATGAGGAACTGGGCGTAAAGTTCACTCATCCTCTATAGAAAAGGGAGAATCTTTCAACCAGACGGGTGTCGTGTCTGGCAGGCAGCTGCCCAACGATTGATGTCGGATATAGTCTTATATGTATTTGTCGTTCGCGCGGTAAACTCTAATTGCGCGATGCAGGATTTGTGTGACGTTAAGACTTTGACGCGTAGTTTAGTTCACATGTATCTATGTAGATGCCGCCACAGTAATATTTGCGATATTTCGTGAAAATAAAATAAGTCTACAACAGCTTGTGTCTGGATTTATTCTGCTGCATCTGATTGAATTACCATTGAATACAGCGTTGAGACGGATAAGTCCCTGTTGATCGTATTTTTGCTGTCTCTTTTAAAATGCAGGAACTACTTTAAAATAGAGAAAGAATTTCTTTACAAAATCTTGCTCATTTTTCGAAAACAGTTTTTTGTGTAGTCTTCGCAGTTTAAAAAATAATCAATTTTTAAATTATTTGGCTTATCCTAACTAATATTATAAATGCGAAAGTGAGTTTGTTTATTTGTTAAACGGCTGAACGGATTTGGATTAAATTTGGCACATGTGCCAAATGCAAAAAAATATAAAATGGTTGCAAATTTTCAAATGCAGATGTGGCATGTGAGTGTGTGTGTGTCATGTGTGTGTGTTGTCGCTTAGTATTGTGCACTTGGCTTGTATTTTTGCTTGTGTTTGCAATTTTTTGAATAGTGTAACAATTGTAGATAGACCAATAAATAAATGTGTAGTAGACCATGACCTAAGTTAGAACATGAATACTTTTTACTACTTTATACTTTTTACTTGTGTACTTCTTTTTATTTTGTGTTCTTTCTATGCGTCATGTTTGCCGCAAATAAACGTATGTTCTTTCTTTTCTTTCTTCTTTTCTTTCTTTTTATCCCGATATTCCAATGGAATCGAGACTTATGCGGGTGAAACCGCGAGGCGCAGCTAGTCGTTAATAAATTAAAGCATTAAATAGTAGGTATGTACTCGTATTGTGACTAATGAATAACAAATAAGGGGTATCTACCTAAATATAATTTATGCTCATTGTTGTCTTAATAATAAACAGCCCATTAAAATTCCTCAATGGCTGACGTAGGCATTTCGTGAAATATGTGCCACCATAAAAAAACATGAAAATAAGATTTTTGTGAATAAACATTTTGAATGCGAGGCCCTTTTCAAAGCGCTCTCTCGACGAGATTGTGCTTTATTATATTCTTGGGTCTTTCTGTATTGTGAGTTTAAAATACGTAGATTTGCCCCCCTGTTATGACTATTCGACCTTGGCAAAATATCGACGTTTCTGAAGCACATTACGTCTGCCAACGTGTGTCAAAACGCCATACAAATAAGGAAAAAGAGTTGCGAACTGTTTTTTTTTTTAACACGCGAATATGCAATGTTATCGTTACTTCCGAGTTCATTTCTCATTCAGCCGTCTTTCTGTTGATGTGTTATATAATTTACTTTATATTATGTTACTAAGTACCTGGCCGAAACATTAAAAATAAATATAAGGTATTTTCCGCAAGCTTTTCACACAGCCTAATTATCGTGCCACTGAAGCAGAGCAACCAAGCTAGCTCTTAGCTAACCACTAGTTATACACGACTGTACAGTAGAATTGTCTGGACAATAATTACACACGCTAGCTGGTAAGCTGAATATCCTTTTGCACGTTTGAGTCAGGATTCGAAATAATTTTTACTCCTTGTAGAAACAGTGGCTTTGTGTTGTTAAAACGGTAGGTAAAAAAAAAACAGAAACTACTATATCTGATAAGGTATAGGGGATTTTATTGGTTAATAATTTTAATTGAAATAAGTTTTATATATGAATAACCTATTTGTAAATAATGTAAAAGTAGCACTTTTTTTTTTTGATAGTAATAATTTATTTTCATTAAAAAGTACAATAATTTATATACAGACTTTATATGCTGCCAGCCTTTTGGGCACTTTTGCTGTTGACAGCGATGCAGACGAATTTTTTGATGCCCTATAATTGTTTCCCCCTTTTTTTATTTACTTGTTCATATTATTACTATTATTTTAAGTCTGTATATAAATTACAGTAGCACTTAAATATAACATTCCCCTTTTTTATATAAGAGTACTGACCTTTTTTACACCCACTTCGTTTCCATGATTAAACGTTAATTTAAAACAAAATGTTACGCACACAGACAAGTTCCAAATAAATTATTAAAAGCTTAACACATCGTGTATTCAGCGCTGATGCGGTGTACTAAAAGTCGCAAAAATGCCTTTTGGGAGCAATAAAAAACCCTGGTTTCAGTGCGTTGTCCACGACACGACTCGGAAACTTTTTAAAGAAAGAAGCAAAATAGTAGATTGTTATACAAGGGTGGAAAGGAATCAATTCCCATACGAGGTATTTAGACGCCCGAGCGCAGCGAGGGCGGCTATAGTCCGAGTAGGAATTGATGTCTTTCACCCGTGTTAAACACTCTACTTTTCATTTCGAATATAAGGAAAGTAAAAAATAGTGTTTAAAATATTTATTGATATTGAATAACATGAGTAGTACCTATTTAAAATGAACTAACAAGTTAGAACAATTTGTAAAAATGTTTAAATATGGAACGCACCGCATCACCGCTGCGGGCCGTCCCGCGTATAAGTTTTTTTTTTTATTTACACTGGCTGTTTACTAATACTCACAAGACCGGAGCCCAGTGCTTCCACTTTTAGGGATTTCTCCCTTTTTTTAGGGAAAAAGGCTAATAATAAGCATGGTTTACTGATATTTTATTATGGCAGGGATTTTGGGAAAAATTTAATTTGAGATGGTAGCCCTATTGTTTAATTAGTAGGCAGAACCCAATGTACTACTTTACTCTATGGCACCACCGATTGATTAAAGGGGATTTCCTGAAACTTGTAATGATTGTTATTCGTCTAATTTTAGTTTACCATGTTATTGTTAACATTATACCTACAGTTGGTTTGTTTCGTCTGTCTCGATTAATAATTAATGTTTTCTAGGTATTTAATGACATAAAAATGAAAAATTCCCTAAACCAAGGAATTTTTATATATTTTTGGGAATTTTAGGGATAATTCATTAAGAAACTGGGAAAACCAAAAACGTAAGTGGAAACACTGAAGCAGCTTTTATTTTTATTCTATTCGATATTTTTCTTAAAAAGTTTCGTACCCACAGATATTAATCTAACTAGATGACGCGATTGTAAATATGTACTTCGCGTGTCAAAAAACGGAGTAAAATTACGATCAATGATCGTAACCTGAGATTTTGTAATGTAAAGACTGTATAGAAAAATTGGCCGAGGTATTAGAAATGTTTTGTTTCATTGGTAAGTTTTGTTTTAAATTGTGTGTGAAAAAGTGGCACGCTTGGTTTTCATAAAGATGGAGGGACTTGCGATATCTAGTTAGATTTATATCTGTGTTCGTAGCCGACTACCTTACCATAAGTTCTATTTTTAAAATTCATTCCCGCCCTAGGGCGGGAAGCAATTACTATGAGTCTTTCCCGCCCTAGAGCGGGAAGCAGCGTCTCCCACCCGCTACTCGGATCAAACAAACACTACTTTCCGAGCATGAGATATGAAAAATACATGTTATTATATAACATAAGATATCATCACGTCTGTATTCCCCGAAGAGTTGGGCAGAGGTGCACCAACATCTCGTCAGTGAAGTCCCATGTCACAGGAGGCGAGCCTATTGCCATCAACCGGACACAAAATCTAAACCCCGGGCTGCTATTGAGAAATTCCTGATTGAAAAACCCAAACAAAAAACATGCGGCGAAAAACCGACAAATATTTTCTCTCAAGTTTTCAACAGGTAACTCCAACAGATTATGGAGAAATCTTTTTCAGAAATAGGGGAGTAGAGCTTTGTCGACAAATCCTTACATATCCACTACTCTCTCAGATTCATGCGAATGAATACGCCTCTACTGACTGAATATGTCGACCGAATCCAATCTACATACGACTTCAATAGGTATTATTATGTTTCCTAGACTTTGAAAGTCTCGTAAAAAAGTAAATGAAAAGCTTGTGGCGCTCATAAAAATCTTGAGGGAAAACATAGTTATTTTGAAAACTACTTTTGGTAAGCCTTTTTTATTCTGAGGCATTTTATTTTTTTATTCCTATTACATGGGACTTACCTAAACCAGGCAAAATATGGGTGTACTGTAGGTTATGTGTGTTGTGTTGTGTATTTTATTGTTTGTTGTTGTATTTTGTTTATTCTGTTAATTTATTAAATCGGACGCGTATGGCACTCGTGGGTTGCAGCTGAAAAGCAGCGTCAGGTTTGTGTTGCCATCTGACATTATGCTGAGCTGAGGCCCTTTTGGCTTTTTAATCATTGTTTTCTGTTTTGTTTAGTTTTATGGTGTATTTTTAGGGTTCCGTAGCTAAATGGCAAAAAACGGAATCCTTATGGATTCGTCATGTCTGTCTGTCTGTCCGTCCGCATGCCACAGCCACTTTTTTCCGAAACTATAAGAACTATACTGTTGAAACTTGGTAAGTAGATGTATTCTGTGAACCGCAATAAGATTTTCATACAAAAATAGAAAAATCACCAATAAATTTTGGGGGTCCCCATACTTAGTACTGAAACTCGAAATTTTTTTTTCGTCAAACCTATACTTGTGGGGTATCTATGGATAGGTCTTCAAAAATGATATTGAGGATTCTATATTTTTTTTAAATAGTGTTTTGTCTATTCATTGCAAAGAAAAATACAAATCTCTTCTCTATATAATATTAGTTTAGATGGATCACGGTAGTATCATCATCATCATTTATTTATTCATTAACAATTTACATTGTGTTGAACATTACATATTAAAAAGAGAAGTAACACATGCAGAAACAACTACATTAAGCAAATTAATACAATGTCAGCAAAATAATACAAAGACACAAATAAATACAATATCTGGTTCATAGCAGGTACAGTGACAGATAAAAAGTCTAATTTATTATTATCATTATTAGTATGCATTATGATTTCGGAAAATACTGTGATACCCTTCTGGAAGAAATAACCCGACAAACTTTTTTTTATTGAAAGTCAAATATAGCATTCCCATTAGTAACGTCTATAACGTTACTAATGGTAATGCTATACCTATTTGACTTTCAATAAAAATGAATAAGGTTAGTAGGTAAACTGAGCAATATTTCTGACGTGGCAGTCAGTTGAGTATTTCCATTTCTTAATGTAATTCATTTTTAATAAGACTTGAAAAAGGTATCTAAGAATGTTAATAAAACATTCAGAGGTATTTCATGTCGCTGTGTTTTATTTTTATAGCTGTAGACGTTTTTTAATATTTGCCTGGTAGATTGGAGAATTTCGTGGTAATATTTTAGTTCAAACATAATTAAATGAACAGTAATAAAACGAAAAGATCTAAAAATACAATTAGGTACACAATATCTACCTATATTTGGATGTTTTTAGCTTTCAGGTTTTCACTTAACAATGCATAATGAGCCTATAGTGTCTGGGACACAGGCCTCATCTCTTTGAGAGCTGGGCTAGAATCTACGACGCGGGTCCAGTGCCGGTTTCCTCATTATGTTTTGCTTAACCGTTTTGAGCACTGCTCTCAAAACGGTTAAGCAAAACATAATGTGATTAAATTATTTACACAAAAATTAAAGAGGCTGCCTGGGTTCGAATCAACGACTGCAACTGCAACTCGTAAGTTGAGGCCGTTGCAACTGGGCCACCACTGATCTCAAACTTGCCAAACTACGAATTAAATACTCAAATACTTAAATATTTGATTAATATACAAAATACAATACTCATATTTTCAATCTGAAGTCTCAAAGAAGAAATTGGGAAAAAAGTTGGGAATTAAGGTTCAATTAAATTCGTGCCGAAAATATTCCGCATAAAATGACGAATGAGCTCAAAATACCAGATAGCAACAGTTATTTGCAACATATTATCGGTCTATTTTGGCTGCAAGTTCCAATGCGGCTGAAATGTTGAAGAACTGGAATCCGACATAAAACTTTATAGCCCCCAATGATATATGCTGCGTTATATAGCTGACCGTGAAACTGTTATAGTTGTTACATTTCCCGAACGCGCGTCAATCATTGGAATGTATACCTTATAACAATGACATAAGACATAAGAATCACATGACGCGCGCTTGTCCGATACAAGAACACTGTTATTGTAGACTGCCATCAAATATATTAGATGTTTACTTTTATTTTGTGGACTTGCCCTTCGTTGAAGGTAGATCTGTTCATGATCGGCTGGTCGCTAGGTCATGATAGACGATACCTGGAATATAAATATGCCTTGTGGTTGTAATGACCGAGCAGATGGAACTTGATGTAAACAAGATATTATATTGATATATGTATTATATTTCAATGTACCTATTGATTGATGCAAACAATATCGTGGCCCCTGGCAACGTACAGGCAACTGAAGGAACATGGGTGGGTTTTAGTCAGTAAGAGTCTGACATGCCCTCCCGCTCCGCCCAGAGCGGGAGAAGTTATTTGATGAATACCGACCAAAAAAAATATGCAAACAATATAATATAATCTTATAATATATTGAAGTTCCATCTGCTTATAATAAATGTAGATATATAAAAAATGAGGGGAAGGCGTCATAGGTAATCAAATAATTTATTCTCGTCGCTCTAAACAGGAAAAGTCCTCAAAAGGTTGTTAACTTATGAAAATATCTTGTTTGAAAATAAGATTGAATAAAAAAAAAAAGAATCCACCTTAAAATTTTGCCCTAGCAAGGTTCTCGTAGGTGGCCCAGTGGTAACGGCCGCGACTTACGTGTTGTATGTAGGTCGTAGGTTCGAACCCAGACAGTCGCTTTACTTTGTGTAAATTATTTCAGCACCACTGCTCTCAAACGGATGAAAGAAAACATCGTGATCAAACCGGCAGGTCCTAGAACCAAAAATTCGAAGACATGTGACATCTACCAACCCGCCCTTTTCCCGCATGCCGGATCGGCCTCTCACATAGGATAGTCCCAGCAGTGGGAACATTATATTCTGAAGGTTCTCATTATTAAAGCATTTAAAAGCTACAAAATTATTTCTAAAAATGAGGTGTGCAAGATGAACTTTATTATATTTAGAAACCTTGAACTTTCTTCACAACCACCTACTCTATTATACATCACCTACCCCAACAAAAATAATAAAAACTTTGTTAAAAAATTCTGGCGAACCAAGAAAATTCATTACAAACTTTTACTAGCGTAATTAACTGTTAAGAGCTGTTCAGGTCACCGCTTAAATCCGGCTGAGCAGTAACTAATGTAACAAAGCTGGGTTGCTACCTCCCTCGGCAATCCCCGGGTTGCTTTACCTCAGATACGAGTAGGTAGATACCGAGTCGCCCCAGGCTACAGTCACAGAATAAATAGATACAGAAGGTAAGCTTCATCCCCCCCCCCCCCGAACCCTTGCTCGATAACGATGCGCCAGCCCGCGTTTTTGCTGAACCAGTAGCTTTAAATTTCCTTCCTAGTTTTAATTTAGCTTAGTTTATGCCCCTGGCTGGAGGCTTTGAGTTCTTTTAGGAGGTTAAGGCAGCCACAGGAAAGTCCGGTAAAGCAGCGAAGACCTTAGTGGTCACCTGCGAAATGGCCTAGCCAAAAAAAAAAAAAGCTTCATCCAACGAGCGAGAACGCACGCATTCATAGACGCATACGGAGATCTCACTGTCTCAAACAAATGCCAGTCGCTCGCACTCGCTGTACATGAAGGATATCTCTGTATGCGTTCATTTCCGCTTGTTGTATGGAACTGTACTTCTGTACCTATATATTTTCTGTTGCGGCTGTCTATAAATAATTCTCGACAAACTCCCAATGGGAAAAATCGAAACGTTCGGCCGAGTCGAGAATCCCCGAAGATTCGCACTATCGTTCATAATTTAGCCATCAAGGAGATTAACGGTGAGTTGTACTGTTATTGTATCCTGAATATCAGTAATGGTAGGAAATAGGTTGATTTATTGCTGTGGTAAAGTATAATCTTTTCTTTCATTTAATACTTTGTCTTTAAGAATTAAGTCCTGATCAGGAATTCAGGATAGGATCACACTTTTCTTGGGTGACATTTAGAGCGAATTATGTCTAAAAGATGGGCTTGAATACTCAATTCATTTTCTAAGCATGGTGATTTTGTCAAAAACTACACTGCCATTATTATCACCTTTTAGTTCTTGCACTTCTTTAACTTGGGAGTATCGATCTTGTAAGTGCAGAGTTTCCATCTCTGTCTATTTAAAGTCAGTTCTAGCTAACAAGCAGCAACTTATTATTCAATAAAGCCTTTTGTTTGAAGTAAAACCCAGTCTATCCCTAAGAGATAAATTGTATTTCCCAGAGCCGTACAAAGTTCTAATGCATACATTCAATAAAACCAAATTATAGTTTAGAAGTCTTTGTTTCCCGACCAAGTGTACAATTCGCTGTTCACAAGTTTTTACAACTCGGAATTATTCAAAAGTTCCTCCTTACATTGGTCTTGGTAGAAATAACTTTCTTTTTATTTGGACAAGACAATGCTAACTTAGTTTTAGTTATGAAAATGAGGATCATGAGGGCAGTAATGGCAGTTGGAGTAGAGGTAATGACGGTAGTGACAACAGAAAGAGACAAAACTATGATCTCTTGCTCTCTGGTCAATAGTCAGTTTGATTGAAGCCATCCCGGGAAAGACCTGACCTCACTCAATAATAATGACGAAACGTTAGAAAGTTACTACCTACTGCAGTTATTATTTTATACGCGAGTTCTTTTTATGATATTGTAAATAGTAAATATGCCTTCGTTTGAAGTGTGTAGCTAATGTTCTTTTTGTTGTACACGCAGGCGAAATTACAGGCCGATATGATGGATACTTTAACGACTAGGTACTTTACCTTCACGTATTTTGATTAGTAAGTAGAAGTATTTATTACCTATTCCTATAAAAATGCTCGGTTTTTACTTTCATGTATTTTTCATTTTATTTTCGAGCATAAAAAAGGATTAAAAGTATAGTTAGTTTGAAACATAAAGTTTTATAAAATAAAGTAAAAGTGTATTATTTTTGTTATTAGGATTCTCACTAGAATCTATAATATAGTTTTAATCCCTTTTAATCGTCATAAAGCTTTAAATGTCGCTGCAGTGAATGAACTTTTTTTAACTTTGCAAATAAATTTACTGCCATCAAACAATTTTAATTTAATTAGAAATGACTACGTAATAAAAAAAAACTGAAGCCCTTTTCTCTAATGCGATGTAAAGCCATTAAAATCTTATTGTAATATGATTACGCCGCATTACTTGCTTTCATATTTCAAACGAAGACTCCAAAGCTTTTTAAAATAAAAGAAGAAAGGGTAAAGATCTAGAATATTAATTATATTCTCTCTGACTTACTGAATAAAACATCAAACTTTCAATCATTTTTGGTTTCAAAATCTCTAGTGATTTTGACACACACAAAATAGATAAGACAAGGTAAACAGAGATTTTAATTTTATTATAGAAAACGGATGTTACGCATCACACACACGCACATATACACAGGCACACATGCTCACACACACACACACACACTCATTACTGCAATTTTTTTTTGCTCACAAAGTGCGATGTTCAAATGGGTGAATGACTGTATCACACTGCTTTCATATGAAGAAAGAAAGAAAGAAAGAAAAATAGGTTTATTCATCACAGAAACACGTGCATACAAAAAGACATGAGTAAAAAAAAAAAATAGAGAACAGAAATAGTGCACGTCATGACTGTGATAAGAAGGCTTCCACTCAGCATAATGCTGTGCTGTACTATGGGGGACCCACAGCACAGCGCTGATTTTCAGTGGTCACCCGAAAAAGACGTACGGAAATCAAGTCAGGTTCAGTCATTTGTGAATATATAAAAAGTAACAAAAATATACTAATATACATATAGATATTATCTTACCTTCAACATCTTAACCATCTCAATCAATATCAATTCAAAATTACACTCAACTACAATAAAACCCAATCAAGAAAAAAAGATGGCGTGTGCTCATGATGATGACCACACGAAAAGTGAAAACTAAGACTGGAGCCGAGTATACTCGTACTAGATTCAACGTCAATTACCCGAGCGTGACGGTTCAAACGCCTGGTACAAATTTGCCAACCACGTCCCCGACGGAGGTGACCTTGGTTGGCAACCGGCAAAGTTGTTTCAACGTTTGGTCGTAAACTATCATCTACACGGTTGTAAACCACCAAGGTTACCTCCGTCGGGGACGCGATTGGCGACCGTGTAGCAGGTGCTGAAACACCTGCTACACGGTCGTCAATCACGTCGTTTCGTTTCGAGTGCAGAGTGCGCCTAAAGAACTTATCACTTCTAAAAATTAAACATACAGGGTGTCCGGTAAAGAGTGTATAACCTTGAAATAGCATATAATATAGACATTTCGATCGTTTAAAAAAAATTATATCCCAAGTTATGGGTGGTTTTGGGAATGGATATAAGTTCTTTGTATTTTTTTTTTTTTTAATTGTGCTATTTCTAGTCACATTATTATCTACTAGCCTCTCTGTCGGCATAATCAACGTACAATATTACAACAATAAATACCCGATGGAATATATTCATTTGTGATTGTGGTCGTGGTGATGAAGAATGGAAAATAAGGTAAAAAAAGTTAGTTACATATCTTAGGTACCTACTACTTGGGATATATATTCTTTTGTATTTTTTTTCCAACCCACCTTGAGCCAGCATGGTGATCAATGCTCATGCCTTCTCTTTATTTATTTATTAAAAAAGTGGCCTTTGCCCTGCAATAGGACATTAATAGGCTGGTATATTATTATACGGAAAAAAGATCGTTCGCAAGATTTTCCTCCCCTCCCATCTATCATAAATATGTCATTTTATAAGAACATCATAGGCAAGGACTGTCCCCCATCAATATGATAATTTTCCCCACACTGACCTAGAAATGCAAAGTGTTTTGGTTTCTCCGCGAACAAGAAACGGAACAATCCGAGGGATTTGGATTACTAGGGCGATAGCGGTCTGACTATATGTGATTTCGCGACGTGTGATGATTTTCTTCTTAAGGTGATATCTTAAGGCTATTTCAAAACTATGATTAAAACTAAATAATAATAATTTAAATCAGCAAGAACAGTTTTCTAAATATACTTGCGGCAAGTTTGACATATTTTCAGAAAATAGTCAGTCTTATTTCGATGAACATACAACGTTAAACAGCGTTGCAATTTGCAAAACACCAAAGAAAAAAGATTTTCTAGGGCTTTATTGACGGAAACCTTCACGGAAACCCTTAAATAGACGTAAGAATTTGCCCTGGGCGTGCGCACGGTTTGTTAACCAATGATGACAACTAGTCATCATTGGTTAACAACTGATGAGCTGCTGAGTCTGACCTCAGGGAAATTACAGTAGTTACAGCAGTATGATATACGTGAAAGTTGGGTGCTCCTTATTCAGCATAATATTCATAGTTCATCGTTTAAAACCTGTACCGTATTACAAAAGATAACCTTTATCTTTAGAACTACGTTTAAATCATCGAGCCCTTTTTTTTAATCCGAATACAATTCCAAAAAAAATACACTATAAAGTGAAGAATAACTTTAATTTCGGAAGTCGGTGACTTTGGTTCCGTATTGGCAGACTGATTATTTTGAGGTAGACCGTTGCGACAAGTCAGTCTTTTTTTGGGCTGGCAACACTGGTAGCCGGTCGTCAAAAAAACGACCTCCTAGATTTTAATTTAGAAAATTAGTAAAAAGTGTTATAATTATGTTAAATTAGTGTTATATAGTCGTACCTAGTTATTAATTAGTATATACAGTGATTGTAAAGTGTTTTTTGTGGCGTGAACTTCGCACAAAAAGGATATTAAACCGGCTGTCAACTCGAACCAACCAAACGGTGACGGATTTCAAAATTTCATCAATCCCGGGGAGTATTTTGTTTTATTTAACTTATTCTACATATTATTATTTACGTAACGTAGAACATAACAAATACGGCTCAGGTTTCTGAGCGACGTCCATCACACACCGGCACGGTTTATGTCTCTTTTCGCTTGACAAATAGTGGAAGCAAAATTGAAGACGAAAACATTCGCCCAGACAATAAACACTACGTAATTTACTACACAATTAATAGGCTCATTTGGCGTTATTATTGTTTTTAAATTATTTATTCATACTTAAAACCTGTAATGTGTCATATACTTGTATTCTAAATCAAGTTTCTATAATAAAAGCAGTGTACTTATTCCTTGTAACTTCACTTTTGTTTACCATTCCAGTCTAATTCTCTAGTAACTTCATCTAATTGTAATATCTATTTGTTAACAATTTATTACCTATTTATAATTTTTATTTATTAATTTTCTCTTCTACCCCCTACTAATCTAAATATTAGAACCTATTTTCTTACTTTGTTATTTAGCTGCATATCTTTACACATTCCAGGTGACTGAAAATGATGACCCGCAGTGCTACCATCAAGGATCTGGAAGCAAAACTAAGAGCTACCTTGACGGAGCTCGAGGCTTCTAAAGCTACATGCCAACAGTTGCTCCAGGAACGGGAAGACAGTGAAGTGGAAGTGGAGAATATTAATTTAAAGAACACCTCCCTCAAAAATGAACTGTCTCAGTTACACTTGCAACACATGGACTTAACCGACCAGCACAGTCAACTACAACATCTAGTGTCAACTTTTCAAGAGTGCAGTGACACCCACGAACTTGCTTTGAATAGAATTGCTGAACTTGAACATCAATTGTGCGAAGCACAAAAACAGCTGTCTTTCTCAGAATGTATCAAGGTCAGCAAACAGGTTGCTAGCACCAGTAATCTGTTTAGTGAGTTGGTGGGTAGTAAGTTAAAATCAGTGTGTGAGCCAGCTGTAACAATAGATTTGACTGGTGATGACACCATACCATTATGTCCTATTGTTGTGAGTCATAATAAATTAAAAAAATACATTAAAATCAAGAAATTAATTAAACGGTCACAGAAAGCAATCAAAAAACAGAATCTATTAAAATTAAATCTTTCACTTAGAAAGGAACGTGTTGTATTATCAGAAAGATTAAATACTTGTACTATTGAGTTAGATAAATGTAGGGAAAAATATGACACTGATATCCAGCTCCTCTATAATGATATACTACACAAGGAGCACTTGCTGAAGGATATTTATGAAAAATATGAGACTTCACAACAGCAACTAAGTGACCGCTTGCTTGAGGCAGGGGAACTACTTGACCTGGTGAAGTGCAATGCTGAGATGTATGAGTCTCTGACTAATAACCTCTCATGCAGCTGTGCCAACCAACCACTACCTCCTCAGCCTCAGCCTAACTTGCCCCCACCGGTGTTGGCTCTTCCAGCAGACACTTGTGTTACTTCACAGAAAAATAAATCAATATTTTTTTGTGACGAATTAGGTTCAGGCT
Organism: Conistra vaccinii; assembly: GCA_948150665.1. Lineage (NCBI taxonomy): Eukaryota > Metazoa > Arthropoda > Insecta > Lepidoptera > Noctuidae > Conistra > Conistra vaccinii. Next base: position 7,753,473 of record OX411323.1, on the reverse strand, counting down.
TTGGGAAAATTTTACTCAACTACCTTAGCCATAGTTTTACCAATCATAGCTATCATAACATAAGTTTTAAACAAATTATTAAAAGAATTGCAAACACAAACCTAAATAATTATTCTACAATGGTTTTATTATTAGGTAATAGTACTGGTATTACTAGAAAGGACATAGTGGATGGTGTGGACACCTTATTAAAATTAAATGTAGGAAAGCTGATGTTGTGTGCTTTTCCTTATTCGGATACATTTTCACATGATGAAAATAACTATATATTTATGTTGAATAATACTATTCACAGGCTGACATGTTGTCATAGTGACAAGTTATTGTATTTCGACACTAACAAGTTTGTTAGTGGTTTTAAGCTAACTCAGAGAACTTTATCTCTGTCTTGGGAATGTAGACATTTGATTGCTATGTTGATAGCATATAATATTAATGCGGTTATAGCTAATATAACAAAGTTTAGTATTAGTAACGAGTCTATGTTGTCTAGTTATACTAACAACATAGTGAGTAATTATGATTTAATATGTTGTACGAAGGAGGATCCACCTATAATACCAACATACTTGGAGGCCTCTACCAGTCAGATAGGGTATTCTCTAACTGCTGGAACTCATAACGGCATTTTAGACTCTTCACTTATAGTTGTGGATGTAGCTCCGGATAATTTAAACTAGACAGTAAGACAACAGAAGTTACCACATCAATTAACCAATTATTATTAGAGAATAATAAAAAGGTATCTTCTGGCAACTTAACTCATATTATTAAACCAAAGGGAGTGCAACATACTTTAAAATTATTTAATCAAAATATCCAAGGTTGCTCTTCCAAATTATTAGAAATAGAATTGTTTTTGGAAAATACCAAGTTTGATGTCATTTGTTTAACAGAACATTGGTTGAAAGATCATCAAGTGATGTCAATTAATTATGAGAATTATGGTGTAGTTAGCCATTTCAGCCGAAAACGTATGATGCATGGCGGGTCATTAATATTAATTAAAAATTCTATTAAATCGAAAGAAAGAAAAGACATCACCGGACTGTCTGTTGAGCACAACATTGAATTGTCCTGTGTTGAGCTTGATAAGCATGTTATAGTTTGCGTATACCGACCTCCAAGCTACCAGAATCTATCCATGTTTGATTCTGTAATGGAAGATGTATTAAAGAAACTCAGTACTAGTAGTAAGTCAATAATCATATGTGGTGATTTTAATATTAACTTATTAGAAAATAACTCGAATACTGTTAGATTATTAAGTCTTTTTAGGTCATTTGATTTATCAAATGTTTTCTTTGAACCAACCCGAGTGACAGCTTCTTCTGCCACTTGTATAGATAATATTTTTTGTAATTGTGATTACTTACACAAACAAATTGTAAACAAGTTGCCATCAGATCACAGTGGACAAACAATAACATTTTGCTCCTACATACCTTTACAAAAAATACAAATAAGGTTTAGGCCCATTACATGTAAAAGTTTAGAGAAATATAATAATTCGTTAGCCAGTCAATTATGTGTTCAGAATTTTAATAATATAGGTGACCCAAATGAGTTCTACGCCGAGTTCTTTTCAATATTAAACACGCAATTTAATAACACTTTTCCACTAAAGACTAAAAGTATTTACACAAAGTTCTTATTTAGTGATTGGGCGACTCCAGGTATTCGTAAAAGTAGGGAAAAACTATTTGAACTTTATGGACTAAAGCAACATATGAACAATACAAGCTTTCATAAGTATGTTGCAAAATATTCAAAAACGTTTAAAAGTGTGTGCAAAATAGCCAAAGCTCTTTACATTAGTAATAAAATAAAATCAGCTGAGGATAAAATAAAAACTACCTGGCAAATAATAAATAATGAAACAGGTAGGAAAAAACAGCGAAATACTGAATTTAATTTAGAGACTGCACATGGCCCTATCAACTCAGATATAGAAATAGCTCAGGAATTTGAAAACTTTTTTACTAATATTCCCCTTAAAACTACTGAAGCATTGAATTCCTCACCAGCGCTTTCTGCTGCCTTACTTAGGCAGAATGTGAAGGCATGCCCTTTGGATTTTAGGTTTCAGCATACAAACCCTCAGGCTGTTATAAAAGCTTTTAAAGATCTTAAAATTAAATCAACAGAAGATCTCTGGGGAATGTCTGTAAAAGTCTGTAGATCTATTATCGAAACCATTGCGCCCTATTTAGCTTTCATATTTAACAACAGTGTGGACCAAGGAGTCTTTCCGGATCTCATGAAACACAGTAAAGTAGTTCCATTGTTCAAATCCGGTGATAGTAAAGAACCCAACAATTATAGGCCTGTGTCAATTCTACCAGTTCTCAGTAAGGTGTTTGAAAAGTTGATGCTCAATCAAATGTTACGTCACTTTAATAAAAACTCCATCTTTCATGAACAACAGTACGGTTTCACCAAAGGGCGTTGTACTACTGACGCCGGTGTCACCCTAATAAAGAACATTTTTAATGCCTGGGAAGAAGCACAAGATGCCATTGGAATCTTTTGCGACCTCTCGAAGGCGTTCGATTGCGTAGACCATGAGACACTTCTGCTGAAACTGGAGCATTATGGGATTAGGAATACAGCTCTTGATTTACTAAAATCTTACCTGAAAGATAGAAAGGTTAAAGTTCAAGTAAACGGCATAAACTCATTAGGGTCTGAAATGGCAATGGGCGTTCCTCAAGGTTCGATATTGGGTCCATTCCTCTTTTTAGTTTATATTAATGATTTACCCCAATTACTTCAAAATCAACCGAAGATGGTGTTATTTGCAGATGACACATCATTGATCTTTGAAATCAACCGACGGTCGCAAAATCTTGACGACGTGAATAGCTCTATTCTTCAGGTCCAAGATTGGTTTACGGTAAATAATTTGGTACTGAATAAAAATAAAACCAAATGCATTAGATTTAAATTACCTAATGTTAGAAGTAGCGAATGTGACATTATATTGAATGGAGAAAAACTGGAATTTATTAATCAAACGGTTTTCCTGGGAATCACGCTAGACGAGAAATTACAATGGGGACCTCATATAACATCTCTTGCGGGGCGGCTAAGCTCGGCCGCTTATGCTGTTAGAAAGATCAGACAGTTAACAGATGTAGAAACCGCGCGTTTGGTCTATTTTAGCTACTTCCACAGCATTATGTCGTATGGCATTTTACTGTGGGGTCGGGCTGCTGACATTGAATCTATCTTTATTTTGCAAAAGAGAGCTGTCAGAGCCATTTATGATCTCCGTCGTCGCGAATCTCTCAGGGAACTATTTAAAAGGATTAATATTATGACCGTTCCTTGCCAATTCATATATGAAAATATTATGTATGTAAGGAAAAATCTACATCTTTTTAATAAAATAAGTGATAGACATAATTTTAATACTAGAAATAAAGATAAACTAGATCAACCATTTTTCAGATTATCTAAAGTACATACATCTTTTATGGGGTACTGTGTTAAATGTTACAACAAAATACCTTGTGATATATTACAATTAAATGAAAGAAAATTTAAAACTCATGTAAAAAGTACACTTTGTAAACAAGCATATTACAGATTAGAGGATTATATCCAAGATAAGAATGCTTGGAAACATGCTGGTCCTGCTCCATAGGACAATTTAGAGTCTAAACAAAATCAAACTGGTTGCTTACTTAATTGTATTTATTTTTCATTATATGACATTGATTTTACATCCTGTGATTAGTACTTCACACACTGACTTATTAATTGTAAATTTTTAGTAGATTCGTCTATTTTTACAATGTTTGTGAATATGTGAACACCATGTATCTACCACATAATTAATTTATCTGTCGTTTGCTCCAATTTAAATTATTCTTACTGTATACAGTAATTTTATTCTAGGTGCATCGTCTTCACATATTATAATTATATAAATAATGTACTTATACAAAATATTGTAAAACATTTTAAAAGAGTAACGGTGGAGTTTCTTGCCCATTCTTCTCCATACGAAAACTACATTTTGGAAGGGGCGGTAGAATCAATAATATATAATAACTATAATTTGTAAATTTTGACGTTCAAAAGTGCCTTCAAAGGCCTATTTGAAATAAATGCTTTGACTTTGACTTTGACTTTGTATTTTTGATTTTTGTCACTGATTTCTGAAAATAAAATTATTTTGTTACTTTTTAGTGTTTTTTTTGGTAAAAGGTTTTTTTTTTCACTTTTTAGCTGTGGTACTTGTGGTGACTAAGGTTTTGAGATGTTTTCCTTTTGAAACCACACACCCGTAGCTCATATCAATATGCACCGATTTTGATTAAACTTGCACTGTTCCCTAAGTTGAAGTAACGGTAAGCCAAAAATGGTCTCAATCCGATTTATAATTTCCGAGAAATGCATGTACAAACATACATACACACACCTATAAAATAGTGTGTATTTATTTGGAAGCCCTAATAGATTATGTATCATAATATATGTGAATATATTGCAGTTCCAATAATATTGCATTTATACGTGTCGAGTTGATAGCTTTGTTTGTTGTTGAAGTCGTTTAAAAACTAACGTCAAACACGAGTCTTAAGTTGTCAATATATCATGCTAAGTAAGTTTATAATACAATAGCAAGTTCATTTTGTAATAACGAGATGGGTAAAGTACATTATCATGGTCAAAGTTAATTACGTCAAAAAGGATTCCTAGCTTATATCTTTCATCGGATTAAACACTAACTCACTTGTGTGTGAGAACTATATTACGTGGAATATGATAATGAAGTTCATGAAACACAAACTAAAATCATAAACTGTGCTAATATCGTGACTGAATGTTCAACCCTCTCTCGCCGCGATTACAACCCGCTTGTGACGAAACAGGGTTGTGTGGTGACAGTCTGAATATGAGGAATTTAGAATAATCACCTCTTCGTAAAGGTTTTATGGGCTCTGAATATAGCTAATCTCCAGTTGGGTTAGTTATGAATACTGATACCAATATCTTTTTGTAAGCAAAGAAACCACATTTTTTTACTTAGAATGACGTCTTTTTCATCGATGATCCACCAGAATGATGACCAGAAATAAATCATAATGAGAATAATAATAATGTGACTAAGTGTGATGTGTCTGTGTGTGTGTGTATGGGGGTGTGTGTATATGTGTGATAATATAATTATAATAATGTGATTTTGAATTGAATTGAATTGAGTTGATGTTCATAGAAATTGTTCTACAAGAGCCGCGTCGCGCCTTTCCGCATGCAAGAGCCTTAACAGTAGGTTAAATTTAGAGTCAGAAAATACTAGGTAGGGTATACATTTGCGACTTTTTTTAAAGATAGTGATTATTTAAGGATATTATGAGATGTAGCTTTGCAACATAGGACTACTTAATAATAATAGTCCTCCAGAACCTGCCCGAATTTCGGCCATGGCGGCCAATCTTAGCGGAGACTAGCCATAACGACGCGGGAGATATTATAGTGCACAAGTTTAGAGCGTGCGCAGACACAGGTGAACTCTCTCTTCCCTTACTCTCATATTTCCGATGGGTCCGCAATCCGTAATAACAAAAGTCATATTAACAAAAGAAGCATAAATAACCGTCAGTTGCAGAAACGAACTTTAACTTTTAAAGCTGTCATTAAATACTAACACACTCTTCCATTAACTTGTTGCAGAAAGCAATATTAGACTCGATTTTAATGGTTCTGTGAACAAATTAATGAAATCATTAGCGTTAATGATCCATTACGTAATGTTTGTCTTTCTGCAACTGGGTGTTAGATACATAGTTACAATGATGCATATGAAGTGCAATGATGCATGTGATGTTGCATGAGGTCCTGGGTTCGATTACCAGGTCGGGCAAAGTGGTATTGGCTTTTTCCATCTGGAATTTCTCAGTAGCAGCCCTGAGTCTGGATTTGTGCCCGGTTGCTGGCAATAGTCTCGCCCCCTATTACATGGGACTTAAACATAACTGGCGAAATGTGAGAGTATTATAGGTACACCTCTGCCTAAGCCCTTCGGGGAATACAGGCGTGATGTTATGATGATGATGATGAGTCACAATGATGGAATGAATGGATTATTCTTTCTTTAATGGTGTCAACTGTAAATGTTCAAATAGCAGGAAAACTGTATATATTTTAAAGCTTAACGTACGCATATGTAGGAGCCCAATTTTGTTTCAATGCATTTGTTAATTATATAGGCAAAAGCTTTCATGACACATTGGGTTTTGGCAATAATCTATTATTGTTTTTGTAGGTTTGTTCAAATGTATGTGTAGTGGCCAGATCTTAGAATGATGTTCGACCATTTCATAAAGTGGTTGTGTGTTTTTATTTTTCAGTCGACGTCTGGCCGTATCATTAATGTACGGTATCCATGGTTTAAGGTATAGTAAAAATTGTCAAGTCACTGCGACCAACCTGGAAGTAGCGCTCGCTCGTCTCGCACATGGTTGGTCACCACCTAACCTAACCCATTTGGTAATGCCACAAGCTACTTTTAAGTTGGTCGCTTTCCATAAAATCCTAATTATTTGGAAATCCATCCATAAATGTCCATTGACTTTTTTGCGTGATCATTTCACTTTTCCATGCCTGTTAAGTATAACCAAGCAAATTACAGTTCATTCAAATACCCATTGACATTGTTCTGGTAAATTGCTATTTTGTATGTACTTTCCATAAGACGGTGTCAAGGGCAAGGGGGTTTCCAAAAACAATAAGAATTGAGCTTGGCACATTATGAATTCCAATTCCGAAAAAGAAACAATTAACATTACTGGAAGAGTTTTTAGCTTAGGCTTTGTGCCAGGTTTAATTTTCAGTTAAAATTTCTTCCAATTTGTGTTGTCGACGATATAGAGAATTACATTTTTGCCCGGAGTTTTGGCTCAACGCCTTAGTTTCCGTAAAGAAAAGTTAAACTTTAAAATATGGTGCATAAACTTAAGTATAGTGTTATGATAATGTAGATGTCTTGGTAGTGTTTTATGAAAATACTTGCAATAAATCGTGAGCTTTAAAAGTTAAGATGGTTTTACTAGAACTCGTATATCTTCTACCAGATTTGTATATTTTGCGCAATGACAAAGAATCTGATGCACACTCCATTTGTATTTTTTGTCATGAAAGTTTTCATTGTCTTAAGGATCTGGTAACAACGTAATCATTTTATTATCCAAAGAGACTACGGAAGCAATATCAAATTATTCCAGAGGTTTCAGCGTTAAACTTGAACAATTCTCGGGCAAATTGACAATCATATCAAAAGGGTACCTATCTCAGTTCCAAACTCACAAAGTGAATCATCATTAGACCGTTTAGCGTTCACTGAATGTTTACGAATCTGCAGATTTGAAGCTGTAGAGATACAAAGTTAATGACAACAGCGGGCTCGGCGAGCCATCGCCATATCTAATCTCTTGGGGCTTGGAACATCGCCAAAATACAGATTAGCAGTCCCCTAAGAATTATCCTTTGTGACCGAACTTTGAATCCGGTACAACTTTAATAACTTGATTTGGTTTAGGTTACTGAAAATTGTTATCGCAACTATTTTGTAAGGTATAGTTTTAATAGTGGTGCTCTGAGTTGATCTCAGGTGGTGTTATACATATATGAGTGGAGTTTCTTGCCAGCTCTTCTTCATAGGAAACGATCAATTGGAACCATGTACCTAGCTTCTGATTTTTCATAAGTGCCCATGTAGACATGTGAAACAAAATATTTTGAGTTGATTTTGAAATCAAATTAAGAGCTATCTCCACATATCTATGGATTTGAAAGCGGACCCGGCACTTACAAATGTAGAAAAATCTTACCTAAAGTCTCAGAACTGAAATTAGTTTGTCTGCTAAACGTTTCAATTTGCAAAAAGGTGAACTTTCATTCACCCCTTTTTAAATATTGATTGCGTGATAGAAACATAGTGCGGTTGGATTTATATTCGACGTTTGAATTTTTCGCAATACCTTTTTTTTTTGTTTTTTCAGCCAGTCTCTCATTGTCTATGAAAAGTAGTATTTAAAATAGGTCCAATTAGACTGAAAGCTTTGATACGTAGGAGGCACAAAGCAATGTTGGTCGTTGTAAATCTGAATTAAAAATAAACCTTTGTAAAGGAAATGAAAATTGAAATATTTTGTTACTCTTTGAAATAATATTCCAGCGGATGTTTGCGTTGAGACAATGTAACGCAATACTAATTGGTGCATCTTTTTCCATTGAATTTTCTTCGCGTACAATACGCCTTCATGTTTATTGAGTAAAGTTTGATCATTGTGCTGTTGGAGACATTTAATTGCGTCTCTATTTCCAGATAATTATTGCATCTTTTTTTTCATACGAAATATTAATTGGTTAGTTCACGTACATTTCACATTAAAAACCTTTTCGTTTATTATTCCACCTCAGTGCGGTGGTGGAGTGCAATATAATATACGTTACATTTTACATCAACTTACATTAGCGCCGAACGCAACAAGTAAGCCAGGGCTGACCCCGAAAGCCTTTTGTTAACACGATGTGATTATACAATTACCTTTACTAGTGTGAATAAACTTTTGTTACAGCCAACCTTAAGGAAATTATAATAACCATTGTCTTATTTGTTAAGCTTGTCCATTATTTGAATATTTCGTTAATGGCTGTTCTTGTTCTGTTCTATTTGAAAGCTCATCTGTTTTTCAGAACAAGACGTTTGCAGGCAGATGTTATAATGATGGTAGATTATCGGCTAAAATCATTACCAAACCTCATTATAATTTAATCATGTATATTCATGGAAAATCCTTCCGAAACGTTAAAGGTCAAACGGGCTTTCGGAAAAGCTTTTAATTTAATTCATAATACAGTCGTTTTTAATAAGTAATTGAATTAGAAATAATATGGTCTTATTGTGCTTAAATCTAAGCGATTATAATTTAAATTAATTGTAATAAATAATTATAATTAGATACATACCGAAATAATTAACAAACGCAGAATTCGGAGCCGAACGTAAATCGCTCGGTTAACAAAACTATAATGAAGAAAAAAAATTATTTTTTTCAAAATATAACACTTGAAATAAAGATCACTATTAGAACTGTTCACTTGTCCACTATATATTGTGCATAGAGTCGTAGACGCGTGTTGTGCCGGGAGCGCGCGAGGCGTCCTCAGTGGGCGGAGGCGGCGGGTGCACTGGTCCTGCGTTCCCCGCCCTGCCTTCCCCTATACCTGTTACAGGTACGGTCCCCATACATCCAGAACTAAGTAGCTGCTATTGATGGACAAACCGAATTGATTTTCGCGCGCCGCGATTACCGTGTGTTCGATTTTCGAATACTTCAGATTCTCTATAGCTACATTTTTTTCGCTCACAGTGTAACGCTTCCCGGAATTTGCCGGAGATTCATAAATTCTGGTCTAACGATAAACATCAGCTAGCTAGACTGGTGGTATTTACCGAAAAATCTTCGGTTATCACAAATAAGTACGTAACTATAACGCGATTTTTATCCGTCATCGTCTGTTTGTATTTTGTAACGTCTATTTTTGAGTTACTATTAAGTATTTTGCAGACGGGCTTTCTTTAACCTCACAATATTTTATTAACATTATTTTTAATGTAAAGTGAATTTATAATTAGAAATTCAACATTTATATGACCGCGTAGGGCTTTTAAGCGTCACATTTGCCGCCAAAATAAACATTTTAGAAATTAAAACGTCATAGTAAAAGGATAGAGCTTTAAAAAACATAACGTATTATGATAGACAAGATAAAGTAAATAAACAAATGTTTAATAACAGTTATGATCTGTTAAAGTCACATAAAGTTGCCAGCATTATTTCGATAAAGAATAGTTTATGGCGAAACTTTTCGACAGATTGCAGATAACATTATTATTAACAAAAAATTAATAATAATATAACAGATCTCGTGAAAACTGAGAAAGATAAAAAAACAAGTATTTTGTCTTACCACAGTAGGTTGTCGACATCACATCACGGCATCACAATTGCGGCGATAAGTCCCCTCTTTGAGGAGTGACTAGAGCGGCGCCACGGCGTCCTCACCTTCCGCCCGACGACCTGAGGTCCTCACCGGACACGGTTGTTTCGGGAGGTTCCTGTTTCGCATAAGGCGGGAGGAAACGCCCACCACTGTGTGGATCGCCTGGAGGACACGCTGGGGCATACGGTGGAGGTCTGCCCGGCTTGGGCGGAGCAACGCCGTGTCCTCGTGGAGGCAATCGGCGGCGGTGACCTCTCGTGTCCGGCCCTGGTCCAGGTCAAGGTACGGAGCGACAGGCCATGGCAAGCCGTCACCTCCTTCTGCGAAGCAGTAATGCTCGCGAAGGAGGAGGCGGAGCGCGTGAGGGTGAGGCAAATGTCGCGCCCTCACGCCCCAAGCCACCGCAGCTCGCAGGACACGCCCTGGGCATTGGGAATCATGAGCCGATTTCCGGCCCCCGTGGAAGCGGGCTTGCAGACGGAGAGCAATAAATAAATGCTGAATTCTGCAATCATTGTACCGATAATCGTAACGGTGGTCCTAATAGCGGAGAGCTTCGACCTGTTAACACCACATATAGTGTTTAAAAAAAAATTACATTTATAAAAATGGAAAAAAGGAAATAGGTAGGTATATCTGAAAATTGCAATACTATATGAGTTATAGTTCTTTGAATGAAAATATGCACCTCCAAAGTAAGTTCTACAGGAGCGTATAACACAGATTTAAGGCGATTATCACTTTCATTCTTGTGTTGATTTTCTTTCAGGCAGTCAGAGATTGTATCTATCTATCTTATTTTCCGGTAATCACTTCAAAAATATCTAAGTTTGACCTTCTTTAACAGAAATAAGACAGGCAACAGTGGAAATCGTTGGAGGAGGCCTTTGCCAATAGCTCGCAGAATTAAGAGACATTTTATGTTTTGAAATTTTATAGTTTTTAATTTTTTTAGTTTAAGTGAAAATATTAAAATGTTGCGGAATAAAGGGCTCTATTATTATTATAACAGATGTAAAGTAGTAAAGTTAAGAAATTACCGTTCCAATTATTATTATTATTCTGTCATCTACTATTACAATGGCTTTTTACTGTAATATTTTTATTCGGTACTTTCCTATCCCATAAAAGACATTTTCAAACCCTTAAATTCTTCCGTTATTAAGGTAAGCATTGCAATAAAAGGAACCCACAGTGGCGGACAGAGGCGACCTTTTTAAATCTAGTTGTTCGACTTAATACAATTTACAAGGAAAACTCGTGTAAAATCTGGGGTAGCGTCGAATAATGGTATCCTTAGGGGTTGACTTTAGACATTCCTACATACTTACACATGCATGTAACTTTCTATAAGTTCTTGTAAGTTTACTAAATAACTTTTTGCTATCCGTTATTGCCTACGAACACTTGGAAACGTTGATCCTCAAAAACGAACTTTGGTGTGAATGCACCTTAAGCTTGGCTTTCTACCTGAGCTGTGCGAGGAAGCGGAGCGATGACCTAGGCAAAAATCCACCAATAGAATCGCTCCCTTTTGAATATGAAGCAATTCTATTGGTGGATATTTGCCTAGCTCACCGCTCCGCTTCCTCGCAGAGCTCAGGTAGAAAGCCAGCCTTAGCAAGATAGAATCTCGAGTTTTTCCGATGTCGCCACCGCCGCCGACGGCGACGGCGCGAATGCAAATCGTTCCCCTACCGAATATTGAATCCGAACCATTGTGCAAATCAAATTGTCTAATAAATTGCACGGAATCCGGTTTTAACTTTATTCCTTGCCGATATTTGGCACGATCAATTGATCTAAGTGATTTTCTTCAAGATATTATATGACGCCGTTAATTCCTAAATGGGGATTTCGTAGTAGAATTGATGCCCTTTGCTACGTTTCGCTGGTGTTATGCTATTCCGAAATTCTCTTATTTATCACCTAAACGTTTTGAAAAGAAAAAGAGAGTAACCGTGGAGTTTCTTGCCGGCTCTTCTCCATAGGAAAGGACCATTTGGAACCGTGCACCTAGCTTCTGACGTTTCATAAGTGCCCTTGTAGGTTTATGTGAAATAACATATTTAGAATTTGATTAAAATAAATCATCAGTTTGCTACAATAAGCGCGGTTTCAAATTGTAGATACCTAAATAAATTCAATTTTTTTATTGTTTCGAACCCAATTTCCGATTTTTTAAATCTTATTTGTTATTTTCATAAACACAATGTTAATAAATGCAAGAAGTTGTTCTTAAAATAACTTGATAGACTTGCAAACAATAACGAACTGAAAGGAAATTGTCGCGTTCATTAATTTCAGATACGATTGCTGGAAAATCTTATTCCGATTTAAGCAGAAAAACTTCGGGAACAATGTTAATGTTTAATACTTTATGACTTTTTTAAAACTATGATACTGATATTCAAAAATATTTTATGATGTTCACTTAATACCTAAAACGGCCGGGGGACCAAGTCTACTAATTTACAAATGTCACAATGGTCTCTCGATGGTGAGTTTTTTTTTGTATGGCAAATCCGTCAAAAACTAACAATCGAGAGACCATTGTGACGTTTGTAAATTAGTAGACTTGGCCCCTGGATGTTTGTTAGTGCCTACTGAAACATTTTTGTTAGTTATCCCGTTCTTTATCGTTTAATTTACCCTAGGAACTAAAGGTATTATAAGTGATTATAAAACCAGCGATTGTGTTATAAAGCATATTATTATAATGTGAATGAATACTTTGTTGGTATGTTTATGAAGTTACTGTAGAAAAGTCGAAGAAAAAAAAAGAAGAAAGAAAAGAACTTGAAGAAGAAGAGAGACTTTTTTAAACACAAAACCTCGTTCGTATCCTAAACCGACTTGAAAGGAAACCTGTTGCAAGAACAGCAGTCCGTATTTGAAGGATTTACAATTCTTTGTGAGTTCAGATTTTCAATGCGTCGTTATTTTTAACATAAGCTTTGTTTTGCGATGTCTTTATGCAACATAATTCTTTCAATTTGCATAGAATCTCACATATCTATGCATAATAATATTTATCTTATAAATGTGGCAGGCTATCAAGGAGAAGGTAAGAAAGGGGAAACGGGAAAACGAGACCAAAGAACGATGGCTGGACTGTGTGAAAGACAATATGGCTAGAAAGAGGGTGTGAAAGACGATATGGTATCGAGATGATGACTAATAGAGTAGTAGTAAGTGAGAAGTAAGTATGAAAGAAAAAAACATGTTTTTCGACCCCAAATAAATTGGAATTAGGGCAGGAAAGTAATACTGCAATAATATCTTAAAAAAACAACGGGTTGCACTCCGGGAGTGCCGGTAGAAGTGAAAACTTGAACATTAACGTTGTGCATTTTTGAATATTTTGGAATGGTTAGGGAATAATTTCACACGAATTGCTTTATTTGTCAGTATAAAAGTACTATAATTTATGTGGTTAAATACAATATTCATTAGTAGTAGTATATTTATTTATTTTCAAAATATAGTCTAACAAAAAAACAATTTATCTAAACACTTTTCATGAAGTACCTATGTTTTGACTGCTTTTTTTACCCATCAATATGGGTAAAATTTCTTACCTCGCAATCTTTACGTAATGTGAGGTAATGTCAAAAACTATTTATTTTGATATTTACTAGGCAACGGATCTTACGGTCACGTCCTGACGCGAGTTTAACATTTTTTACCGATCCCAAAAAAAGTGCACAACGCCGCTAAAGAAGTTTTCACTTCAATAAATGATATGATAAATAAAAAAATGGTAGTATAATGGTTTAATAGTATGGCAAATAAAATACTCATTAAAACAGCAAGAACAATTTAAATGACTATCATTGTTAAACAAAACGCAATTATTCTATAATTTTATTACATTTAAAAAAGGCCTAAGAACGTTCATATTTTAATTTAATGTGTTGAAACACAAGAGATCTGGCTTTTTAATATCTCTCTCAGTATCTAAATGCGTTTCATTCGGTATGGCCAGATGGTACGCCAGGTGAATTATTGTCCGCAATTTGGAACCTCAGCCTCGCCTGACTTTTTTTCTTTTCACTTATCCCATCTCGAGACTAATTCGGGCTATGTAGACGTAAATGATATTATTATGATTTTATTTGTTAGAATTTTTATTGTTTTTTTGGGAGGGTTTAGCAAGTGTGATCTATTGGGGCCGCATGAAGAATATCTGGAACTATGGGAAAATCATAGAATACTCTCCTATTTTTTTTTAATGTTTGTTACCTCGGAACTCTGTCGTTTCTAAACCGATTTGTATGAAACCGAATGTAGCAGAAATTACGCGACCGAAATTACGCAACTCACAACTCAAAAATTTACGCTCGTTTGGGTTCAGCCTTACAGAACAACCTAAAATAACAAATTGGTGTTGTAGCTAAACCAAAATCTACATCTTTACGTTTTAGAACTCACTCACAATGTAAATAGAAAATTGTTTCGTAAATACGTCAGAGACTAAATGTGAAAATGTCCACATTGTACTAAACTCCATTACGGAGCTTATAAGTTAAAATACTGAAATATTCCACATACAAACAAATAGGGTCGCCAAACTTGTTCGACTGTACCGGACGTAGCACTCAAACTAAAACCAGTTTTAGAAACAACATAATCATGACTTCTCGTAGCACTCAAACTAAAACCAATTTTAGTTACAACAAAATCATGACTACCTCGTTGGTCTAGTAGTTGTAAGTTCTACTGCTGAGCATGAGGTCCTGGGTTCGTTTCCCGGGTCGGCCAAGGTGTTATTGGGTTTTTCCATCTGGAATTTCTCAGTAGCAGCCCGGAGTCTGGATTTGTGCCCGGTTGATGGCTCGCTACATATGGGACTTAAAGTTAACTGGTGAAATGTGGGCATGCTATTAGTACACCTCTGCCTAACAAGCATGATGTGTTATGTTATAATTATTGTATAAGCACAATATTTAAAACGTACTCAAATTAAATCCAAACATCAATACATACCAATAATAATTCTCCAGATTTTACGAAGCGGTGAAAAGATTAAAAGCTTTCAGATGTTATTGAAAACATGCTTTGAGCTTTGGTCCAAATAAGACATAAAATTAATGATATCCGGTCGAAATCCGGACATGTGGTGGCCCTTATTCCAGTATCACATAAGCGCAAAGGGGTGAACACATTCGACATATTTGTCTATTCGAATAAAGAGGATAAAAAGGGACAACAGGCTTGTTCGACATAAAACAGACCGTATTAGGCTTTATCTTCACTGTGGGGCAACCGTTACCAGTATAGTGTTGTTATATGCGAGGGTTTTAATTAGGCTTTGTATAGACTCAGCTTATTTCGGAAGTGTAACTTGGGGGCTTTAAAGTGGTTACTATTTTCATTTGTAGTTAGGCCCTTATTTGCTCAAAGTAATAGAAAGCCTTTACAAAATATTTTATGTAAATGAGCTAGGGTCGGAATTACAGAATTGTGTCACTGTTTATGTGAAATATTTGAATAGGAATGATAAAAAATATTTAGACGAAAATAATGTGGTCAATTGAGCTATCATGTGAATTCGCTTATAAATATCATACTCGACCATAATATCATAATCGACTTCTATAATATAATGGAGGAGCTGCTGGTGGCTAAGTAATGACAGCCGAACGGGTCGATCCATCAGGTTAAGCTACGCTTGCTGGGGTTGGTTCGTGGATGGGTCTTTACATACCGAGACTCCTCCGTGCCTCGAAAAGTACGTTAAGCTGTTGATCCCGGCTGTCATTCGTGGAACTTTGACAGTGGTTACGGGTCGTCAGACGCCCGAAAGTCTGACAACCAGTCTTACCAAGGGGTATCGTGTTACCTAGTTACTGGGTTGTGGAGGTCAGATAGGCAGTCGCTCCATCTAAAATACTGGTATTCAGCTGCATCCGGCTAGACTGAAAGCCGACCCCAACATAGTTGAGAAAAGGCTTAGCAGATTGGCTATGCTTGAATTGCGGTTGAAAATTAATTATATTGTGCTTTCTAACTATTGTTTTGGAAGTCAAGCAAAGCAACCATAGCCTAATAAAATTTTGAGGGTTAAAATAAAATCTGGAGCGTATGTTTAAACCATAAGCAATGCTTCATACTGTATGTAATACATAATAAATAAAGTGGTTTGTTTGTCGTATTCTCGTTGCATTTTCAAGTCAACGAGCGTATCTCTTGTTACTCTTAAATTCCCGGAAATTAAGCATAGAGAGAAAAATGTATTCGTCTCTTTATTTTTAGGTTGTAAGTACAGTCAACAAAGAAAAAAAAAACGAGTGAGCCTTAAGAGTAGAACAAATTATCGGACGCGTCCGCGGACGTCCACGACTGACAGACTGTTATGTCTGTCAGTTCCCTACGATCACGTCAATATACGTCCGCGACTTACGACATAAGACGGTAAGTCGCGAACGTTAACAGTCAGTTCGAATGTGAATTGACGTGATCGTAGAGAACTGACAGTTAACGTCCGCGGACGCGTCCGATAATTTGTTCTACTCTTTATAGTAGTTGCATTTGATGTTTAACATCTGACATCTTGACTGACAGTACCAACGTCTCGGAAAATGGGTTGGTACCATCTGACGGCCAACTCTAGCACCGCGCGCGTTTCCCCAGCTTCCTGTTACTCACTTCCGTCCCTTTTCACAAAATCACTCCCACAGATGGCAGGAAAACGAGAAGAAAGTCACAACATCACAACTAAACATTATTTTTCTTCCTCTTCTCTCGTTTTAGCACGAACTGTATGTAATAGCTCCATGGTCAATCCAGCCAGCAGCAGAAGTGATAGCAGGACTGACTGCCTAGAGTGCACAGGACCTACACTTAAGGATCGCCACTAATGGAGGCTATTCACAGATGTGTCCGCCCTGGAGTGTAAATGTGGTGCTGTTCCACAAACAATGGGACACTTAATATCGTGTCCAGCGTGTCCTGTTGTCTGTACGTTACAGCAACTGACGGACGTTTCTGAAGGTGCCAAACTCATAGCCAAATTCTGGGCAGACTCTATAATAGATTGCCATCGACACGCTCAGAAGTGGATGGAGGCTATTTTAAAGTCTTGCACTGATCATTTAGTTACGTTTGCAATTGCTTTTAAGCTGCCTAGAAAAGTTTTGACTAGGTAATCAACACAAGCATCACAACACACAAAAAGTAGTTGCAAATTGTTGCCTGAAAACTTAATTCTTGTTTTGACTGTACATAGCGTACAGGTACATATAGAAAATATTAATGCTTAAAGCGATGCAGCGAGCTATGCATACGAAAAGCTGGAGCGTGCTATGAAGTGGTGTCGTCAAATGTATGGCTCTTGAATATTTCATCGGTTTTAGATCTCGCGTTGTTGGAAATAAGTGGACGAGTAAAAATGGAAACTAAGCAGAATTTTTATTTTGTAGAACAAGCCATGAATGATTGTAGTTTAGATGTACCTTTATTCTCCATAAAAAAAAACAAGTCTGATGTCCTTCTTCAGGTGGAAATGCTGGATATCGGTAAAATTTTTAGTTTCTGAGACAAGACAAGATAATAATACATTTTTGATATTCAACAAGTTCACTGTACTAGGTTCGTTGTTTTTCTCTCTGAGTTCTGAAGATATTTTTTCAAAGAAATTAAATAGTCCAAAATGATAGGTCCTATTCTACAGTAAAATAAAATTTAAGACTGTTCAATCTCGCTTGCTGTAACCGCGACCGTGGGATAGTAATGACCTCGAAACTGGACCATAAAATTAGAGAAATAAATGAAACAAGAATAGTTTAGATTTTCTTTCGTAAACCCATTTTTAATGACCTTACAGTAGTCTTGTTTACATAGATCTCTATCGTTGTGGCATCCTTTATAAAGTATTGTGATAAAATTATTAAAAATTATGTATCTAATTAGGTTATTAGGAATTTTTTAACGTCAATATCACCTATGGCAGTCCCAAAAAACGTCCGCCCTTCACCACTTCCTAGTGCTTTAGCTGGGAAGAAGAAGTGGCGCAACAAACTCTCCAGCAGCACAGCTGTCTGTTAAGTTAGAAGAACTTGATTCTATACTATAGTATGCAAAGTAAGTAACATTAAGAAACACAAAACATTCAGTTAAATTAGTGACAAAAATGTCAGCTAGCGTACGCCAATACTTATACCAACAAAAACATTGAATAAACTTCTCAAACAGAAATAAAAAATGGTTTTTTTATACCCAAGGGTCGTTTTAAACTTTACACTACATATGTGTGTGTCCATAAAATGTTTGACTCACAACAAAAATAAGTATATACCTAGATACTATATACTTATTTGTGTTTTATATCATTCCAATAAATGCTGCATTTCCATGTGGCATTAAAAATAATAAATCTTTTACCACTAGACACTGGATTTTATTATGAAAACCATCGTCTAATTATGATGGCTGTTCATTAGCATTATATTTTATAAGTTAGTCCACTTGAAACATGTGGTAACTCAGCGTTAGTGATGGTTAATTGGTCCATAATATTATTTAACTAAATACACTCAATATTGAATGAAGTGTCTTGCTCATTTAGGTGAGAATAGTTTAATTAGGTTCGTATTTATATTTATAAATGTTTTATAAATAGAAACTGAATGTTTCCGCCTGGCAGATTTAGATTTAATAGCTTATGATGACGATTCTTATAGTAATGAATACTATGAAAGAGATGCGATTAGACGAATTTTCTGCAGTTATCTATCTCAATTATTATTCAACTAGCTTTTGCTTGCGGCCCGCGTGGATGTCTGGAATTATTCCACAGGAAAGTACAACTGGGATAAAAAGTATTTTTTAAGTTAATCCAAATTAAACTATCTTTTTGCAAAATTTCATTCAAATTCGTTCAGCCGTTTTTGCGTAATATAGAAACAAACATTTAAACATACAAATTGTCACATTTATAATATAAAAATATTATTACTTATCAATTATAATTTATTAGTAGGATTTTCGGGATTGAATCAATTTCATCACTTTTTAACCCCCGACGCAAAACGAAGGGGTGTTATAAGTTTAACGTGTGTATCTGTGTATCTGTCTGTGGCATTGTAGCTCCCAAACGGTTGAACCGATTTAGATTTTTTTTGTTTTGTTTGAAAGGTGGCTTGATCGGGAGTGTTCTTAGCTATGATTAAAAAAAATCTAGTCAGCCGTTTGAAGAATATCAGGTCTTTTCTAATTGATGAATGGATTTGAGCATCTTCCACAGGTCTGATTGAGTCTAAATTTGGTAATTTGTTACTTCAATGGTATTAGAATAACATAGTAACCTTGAACTGATGCTGCAGCATTACCTGGTATTTGCAGGATACCCAACTCCTCACCAACTTACAGCAGTGGTATTGTGTTTGGGCTCATTGGAATGGTCTCAATGAATAGGTTATAGATATATATATTTATCAGGGTCTGATAATGGAGAAGCAAAAAAACAGGGTAAATGATTAGTAACTAACTTTACTGTGGGAAAAATACGTATAGCGATATAAACGAGGCACGTGTCGATCGTAGGGTATGTACGGAAATAAAAGTTAAATTAAAAATTTTAAAAACCCCCGACACAAACAAAATCCTTTAAAAAGTTATAAAAATAAAAGCCCTGGCCCTTTAAGTTTAATATAATTTGTAGATAATATTTTGACATCGCGTCGGGGGACGGCATGCTATTGTACAAAATATATTTTCAATTTTTCATTCGCCGTCCCCCGACGCGATGTCAAAATATTATCTACAAATTATATTAAACTTAAAGGGCCAGGGCTTTTATTTTTATAACTTTTTAAATGATTTTGTTTGTGTCGGGGGTTTTATAATAACACTGTTGGGTAAGTAAAATCATAAAGTCAGTAATAAATTACGTTTCTTCCATTTGTATTGTACTTACGTAAGGCACTATATTTTCTTTACATTTAAAAAGATTCCATATCATCAATAATAAATTACTTTTACTTACAGAATGAATGCAAGCAAAACTTCCGAAGCATCAATAAGTTATCGGTCCTATAAAGTCTAAAGTCCCGCGAAGAATACCATCTCACAATTCCCCGGATGCCCTATAAAGTAGCAAGTGATTTACAACGACGAACTTGCATTCTACCTGATTACGAAGTCTATTCACGAACCATCTACATACTTACGCTTCGTTTTTCTTTTCTCGTACATTGTAAATAGATGGTACATAATGTATCTACTGTAAAGGTTGTCTGCAAAACAACCTTACATTATGCAGTCTGGTAGAAAAATTACTCTGCTTGCATTCGATCACTCAAGCGAATTTAGAATTGGTTTTCAGAATTGAATATGAAGTGATTGTTTTCAAGTAACAACAGTTTTGTGATAAGTGCGTAAATCGTCTTGAAATAAATAGTGAACATTCAATATTGCTTCATAATTTCCTATTATATTATAGGTCCCGGTACAGTTACCGCACCCAGCGTTAACAGTACCAACCTATTTTAGTGGATGTTTTGTGAGGAGTGCCTAAATTTTCCGTTTAAACTCCGCTTTTAGGGTTCCGTACGTCAAAAGGAAAAAAAAACCCGTAAGGATCACTTCGTTGTCCGTTTTTCAGTCTGTCATGATCGTTTTTCTCCGGAACCCGTGGAGAATCAAGTTCAAATTTAGGTATATCAAACAAGTACGTAGGTCTACGGTCCCTTGGAGCGCTAAAAAAATCAAGCTTCTAAGTCAACGCAATAAAAAATACGGCCATTTATCTGATATATTTTAATACTCGCAAATATAATAAAATTAAAATCTATAGGTAGGTTACTTTCCGTTAACCTAGAATCTTGAAATTTTGCAAGAAGCAAGGTATCACAGCACAAGTAAAGGAAAGAGTCCAAAAATCGTTTATCTATAGTTTTATTCAATTTTTTTTTGGATTACCATCTTACATTTGCAGTTGGAGAATTGACCATGGCGTATACCGATGTATGGGAGAACATGTTTTTCAACTCCAATGTTGAGTTTGGTTTCGGGATAAAATCATTCCAATTACGGAACCCTTCATTGTGCGTGTTCTGACACGCACTTGGCCGTTTTTTTTAATAAAGACTTCCACAATTAAGGGTCGACTGTTATTCAAATAAACATCAATAAGTACTTAAATATTAATAAATAAATAAATAAAATAAGACCACGCCTGTTATCCCCCGCAGGGTTAGGTAGAGGAGTACCTATAAGTACACCCAGATTTCGTCAGTTATGTTAATAGGGGCCAAGCCTTTTGCTATCAACTGGGCACAAATCCAGGCTGCCACTGAGAAATTCCAGATGCTGAAATAACCCCAATACGTACCACTATGCCCAACCTGGAACTTTCTGAAAAAGATGGTCCCAATATAGGAACTGCTATTAAGGAATTCAGGGAATAAATCAGACCGTCACCCCTTAGTGTATTAAACGGACCCAGGAAGGGTCAGTGCGATGACACAACGGTTTACACTGAAGTTAAAAATGTGGACACGCATTGTGTAATCACGGCTTTATGTCCGCCTTCATCAAGTGTTCATTCTGAGTTAATAAAGTGATGGTGCTTTATCTCTCCCATTTTTACCCGACTTCGGCGAAGCAAAAAGGAAGGTTATGATTTTGACCAGTATGTATGTATGTAAGTATGTATGTATGTTCATCTGTAACCTCATAACTTCTAAACTACTGATCATAGTTTGACGAATGAGGTATCGTTGAAAGCGTCCTGATCGTCCGCTGGTTATAGGCTATGTGAAGTTACATTAAATTCAATATGGCGCCCTCTAGAGTACATAAAGTGACAAACGAACAACAAATTATTTTTTAATTATACCATGTAAGGTATCAAATAAAAGGGCTTGACGAGCACATTACAAATATGTATATATATCATATTGTTTAAGTAAATAAATATGTTTAAATGGTTAAAAACATGCACAAGTGAGACTGCAACGTACGGCGCGGCTGTACAAATAATACCTATTATACAGTTAAACCTAAACAAAAATAAATTAAAGCGATTCTGCAAATAATTTAACAAGAAATTATAACCCCAAAATAATTTAAATAAAAAGTAAGTTTACAAACTAAAACCCGACTACTCAAAAATCACGCTCTTAAAAGTATGAAACAAGAAAATATTTCGGACAGAAATCTAGACATAGGTACAAAAATGGTCAAGGTAAAGCCGTAGTCGCATGCCTGTCGGCTACAAAATAATGGCATGTGACGACGGCTTTACCTTGACCATTTTTGTACCTATGTCTAGATTTCTGTCCGAAATATTTTCTTGTTTCATACTTTTAAGAGCGTGATTTTTGAGTAGTCGGGTTTTAGTTTTTAAACTTACTTTTTTAATCGTAGGTATCTCTTTTTTTTGGTGAAAGAGAGTAAGAATTATTCAGAAACCTAACTGCACTTGACACAGGAGTCTAGTCCTGGGCTGTCAAGTGTCAATCGTCTACCATGGAGACTATGTGAAATAAATAGGTACGCCTTTTCTTTATATGAATATTATTTTCTGTATTTATATTTTTGCACACATACAAATATATGGCAATAATTTGGCAAACTATATCAATGTCGTGGCCTAGGTCTTAGAATTGACCATTACAGCATGAAATGGCCAACTGACATTGGGCATATCGTTTATACGTCATCGTTTAATGATATATCAGTCGAAGTTTGGCCATTTCATTAACGTAGGGTATCCATGGTGTAAGGTGTATGAAAAATAGCCAAGTAACTGCCACCAACTTGGAAGTAGCGCTCGCCGGCCGCTTCCGCGGCACCGCTTGCTACGCTCGCTCGGCTCTCGCGCGGTCCTGCACACCGAATTTCGTCCATTGCAACTAATCCAGCAGTGACCACCTTTCGGCGCGGGAGATACATATTATAAGTGTGTGTACAGACATAGGGGCACTCTCTCTTCCCTCACTCTTATTGTCCGATGGGACGGCAATCCGACACGACTTGAGAGAAATCAGCAAACGGCTAAACGGGCTTTCCGAGACACGGGTGTATAACACCGCCCGGTTGAAACTAAAAAATTCCTAATGGAGAAAACCTAATAACACTTTGCCCGACCGTTGCTTTGAACCTTAACCCTTTTAAAAAAATTCCTTTTAGTATCGAGTATCAATAGGCGTCATTTGTTAACCACTGAGGGAGGCATACGATATTACAGTTTTGGATCAAACACTAAAACATTATTTTCATCTCTCATCTTCCGTATAGTATTAAACTAATGTCTGTACGAATATCATCCGGTTTTACTACGAAATATAAATGGATCAGATGTATTGAGGAAATGAATAATTAATATGATAGTTGGGTTAATGGATTTTCCATGGAAATTAATATTATGTAGGTACATCTATAGTTCATTTGCTTCATCCGGCGAGGTTGCGAGATTGATAAATTTCTGAACAAGTAGTGATATTAATTTGATAATAACATTAATCATTTATCTACCTACCTAAATAAAAACTGTCGCTGAAGGATTTCTTACCGTCACCAGATTCTGTCACCAAGTCACCGCCCTTCGGTGAAGCCTTTGGCACAAAATATAAATAAAACTTGAATTCGTAGCACAAGTACCTAATAATACTCGTAGGTATTATTTTGTGGACCAGAAGAAAACGGAAACGATTCCATTTTCAAACGATTAACCGGTTCAAAGATTAATAAAGGAGACAGATAATAAAATGCTTTCATAAATAATGAGGTACGCTTATCGTCAAAATGTGTAATAGCTTAGTCGTGTTTTCACAAAGGGGTAGCGGCACACGTCGTTGGCACACAATAATTTAATTATATCAGAGATTGTAATGGAGAGGAACCAAGTAAATTAACGTAGGTAGATGAAACGTCTGAAGGATTCCAGGTATTTCCGTAGGAAACTTAGTTATGTTAATATAGTCGCAATCTAAGATCATACCTACAACAGGGTTTTGTGTCTGTCTACTGAGTTCAATGTGCAGAATATTGTCATCTATTTTATTATGTTAGCTAAACTCAATCTGTTTACAATAACGTTTAGTGATCGGTTGTCAAACAATCACACATTGTTTTATTTTGCCTTTGACTTGAGCGAAGTGCGTGGGATAAGGAAAGGTTTTTCAATCTTACCTACTGAAAGTGTGAAACAGGAAAAGCTTTGGATAAAATCAGAAGGCTTACACGAGCCGAAAATTCATAATAATAAAATATATGAGTGTGTACACTACTTCAAACGACATCGTCCAATGACGTCAAATAACTAGGTGCACGCATTCACTTTCTTTTACATAATTTATGATTGGTTCGATCGGCCGAGCTCAGCCGACGGTATACGACCATAGTTCGGCCGACGACGGAGTAAAATGAGACAGCATTTCATTTGCTTCACTTGTTTCTAATACCACCGATTTTCTATATTTATAAGAAAATGTAACCTTCGTGCCATCCTTGATTCTTCTGTTCAAGCTCCAAAAATTATAGTTCCACTTTCAACAAACCGGCAGGGATGTCACAAACAAACTTCCTCTTTCCAGATTAGGCCATATCCAGCCACCCAACACTGTGGGCCTACTAAACAATGCAGTTCGAAGTTCGTTGCGGACAGTTCCTCTTTCGTCTGTTCCCCTCGTCACGGCTAACTTTGATACCCCTTCAAGGTTGGGTAATAACACCACTGTACGCGCCAGAAACCCAAAAGTTTGTACGTAACAAACCCTAGATGTCTACGGAATGATTGGTGTGCGCGCCTGTCCGTACAGTCGGCGAAATAAGTATGTAGACAGCTAATTAAATTAGATACAAATTTTATCAATGTTGCACGTTTGCTCAGTAGGTAATAAATGCCATATCAAGATGCCTTACACCACCAATGCTGACAAATCTGATCGTCTCGATGAAATTACAACAGCCAATCAAAATCATATTGGCCACTGATAAATTTCGGAAATCAGACTTGAATGTCTTATGTTTAAAATATTACCACGATATATGCTGATTTCTTGCCTGCATACCAACCTCTTTTCACATGTGTATATGTACGTTCCTAGCTGGAAGAAGCCTATTTGTCTGAACGTAGTGTCGTTTGCATGCCGTGGAAAGGGGAACAATGGATCGTTTGAGATAGATCTCACACCCCAGGATCATATTACCAGCAATTCATGTGCGATCCCTCGTTTGTGATGTTTGCGAAACTTGTGGGAGTTATTGCTCGTTTGTTTTATTTCGCAGATAATACTAATATCTACGTGAAAATCTTGTTCAATTTTCTAGTTCTTGTAAAAACCTTGCGAAGCAGGGGCGAATCGCTAGTATATACTAGCGATCCGCCCCTGCTTCGCAAGGTTTTTATGACTTCACAAAACATCGAGTTCTCTTTAATTAATATTTATGTAAGTTAAATATTAAGATATATTATACATCCCGGAATAAATTGTCTAAATGAAGGCGAAAACCGCATCAAAAATTGTTGCATAGTTTAGAAAAACAACGCAGTAACACAGATAGACACGAAAAGCGACGTAAATTAATTATAATATACCTATATTTTTTGATAATAAAAATGTTGTTTGTTTGTTTTAACGCGCTAATCTCTGAAACTTACAGATGGATTTGAAAAATTCTTTTTGCATTTGGCATATTGGCTATTAAACATCACACTACCACCCTAAGGCGCCGAGCAGAAAGAACGCTAAGCGAAAACATATTATTTCGGGCGGGCGATGCGATGCGATGCGGTGGGTCGGGGGCCTAGGAAGTTTTATAAAAATGTGGCTGTTACTTTAGTTTATTGTATATCTGTGTAAAATTTATGTGTTTGTTTGTAATGTCAAAATAACAGATTTTTACTAAATGCTTGTGAAAGTACCACGGATATCTATGGGTATACCTATATGGTTCATATAAAAAACCCTATTAAAAAAAAATTGTCTGTTTGTTCCGGCTAATCTCTGAAACGGCTGGATGGATTTTAACGGGCCTTTCACTGGCATCTATACATTTAAAAAAAATTTAAGTATAGAATTGCACGAGAACGAAGTCGCGAGTAACAGCTAGTAACAATAAAATTAATCACTAGAAACTAACGCTAACTATCACTACTAACTAACTCTTATGCCTTAATAACGAGAGAGTTGGTACAAAACATTCATCTCTTACTGCATACAATCTTAACACTCCAAGACGAGAAATCCCAACTAAACAAGGAATGCCAGTTAATTATAACATTGCATCTCCAGAACTAACCGGTATTAAATCTAACAATAATAGCCGATTAGCCGCGAGATTCACTGGATTTCAAACGAAACTACAGCGAGTTGGCGTGCGAAGCTCTTGTACAATAGTAGACAATACTTGCGAAGTTTAATTTAGTGCTAATGAATCTATTAACGAAGAAAGTTTGCTGTAAATACTATTCTTCGCAGTGCCTCTGGGAATTTGGAATTTTGTTCGAGCTATCTTCTGCAAAAGAAAACAAAAGAAGAATAAAAAAACATTCCACAGTAAGACACAACTTAGATAAAGCATAAATTTGAAAATTTGCATTAATTCGTTTAAATTTTACGAATATATTGGTAATAAGATTTAACAAGTTATTGCGTTTGCGTAAATATAATTTTTACCTAAAGCAGTAATAAAGATTGGTGATTTTGACGGCGCACTCGGTTCGGATGGTGATCGGTTTTACGAATTTTGCCGATGCTACATCTAAGTTGTGTCGTACTGTACGTAATTATTTTTTTATTTTCGTACAACACGGACAATGAGAATGATATTACTTCCAGCAGCTTTTACAGTGTCTGTTCAGCGTCAGGGTAGCCCGCGAAATTCAAATTTTCTTAAGTTTTTCGCAATTTGCAGGTTAGTATCAGGTTGTACGTTGAGTTAAATATATGATTTGCGACAGTATCAAATGTTTATTTATAGAATTATAATCATAGAAATCATCAACACAACTCTATAAGTTCATGTAATCCCCAAATGTCATGATTTCATGAAATCATGACATTTGGGGGTTATTCTATCATACGGAGTTGTATTGCTGATTCTAATGATTATAATTCTGTAAAGCCATATTTGTTACGCTCGCAAATCATATTTTAATCAAGATACAACCTGACACTCACTTGCAAATTTAAAAAAACGTTAAAAAATTTGAATTTCCCGGGCTACCTTGGCGCATCCCCCTTAACTTCAAAATCAACAACCAGGAACGTTCAGGTACATTAAGAGCTTTATTCCAAAAGTTGGCAACGTCGTAAATAGCTGTCAAAAATTTACCAGTTTTGATTAATTTGGCAATATTACTATAAGGAAATAAAAAATGTGGCTAACTAGCGAACTAGAATATTAATAATGAATTGTAATATTTAACATTGAATTTGATGTTGTACCCGTTTAAGGAGTAAAAAAGGCGTTTGAAAAGTTTCCAAATACTTTTTTTTACATCTAAAACGAAATATTCGGAAGAGTTACGATATTAATAATTATTGCATTTCATAATCAATATTCTAGTGCGCTAGTTAGCCACATTTCTTATTTCCATAGAGTAATATTGCCAAATTAATCAATATTGAGAAATATTTGACATCTATATTAGTGACGTTGCCCACTTTTTAACCGACTTCCAAAAAGGAGGAGGTTATATGTTCGACTTTATGTATGTTTTTTGAAGAAACGCTCTTAACAGTATAATGTTAGGTACATGGCAGACTTTGATGTTGATTCGTATCCTCTTGAGGTATATCCACTTCGTGACTGAATCTTAGCTTAATTAGGCACTCGGTAACTATAAGTTTGTGATAACTTGATAACGTCTATTAAACTTATCTAAAGTTTTAAGTTAATTCATGTAATTTGTCTGGGCTTTTACAGTAATTACTGTTAAATCTTTTAATACCTATCCCATAGAATAAACTGGCTGAAACCCGTCAAATTGTAGGTAGTATATTTTCAGTAATTCTAATCCCATCAAAAACATAAAATGTAAAAAAATGCAAGTCTTGCAACTCAGTTCTTCTACCAAAAAGATAATGTAAAACCTATAATATAAAAGATAAGGTAAAAGTCTATTCATTTATTTAGTACCTATCTATTTGTCATCTTTATTTATTTCATAAATAGAATGACGTGTCCATCGCCCGGCAACATTCTAGCTTTATCCACAACGAAGTTACAGGGGGTCGAAAAAGTCCTGAATGGCTTTGAGAAAAGATGGTACGGCTATGCCTTCGTGTTTGTTTTGCTAGACTTGGCGAGGCCATTACCGTGCCCCCTGATTTGGTGCATGCTGAACACTGCACTTACGAGGATCTGAAGAACGCCACCGATGCTACAGTTAACGTGACCGCTTATGTAACAAAATATTGAGCTTAAAAAAATATTTTTTGTTCACCAGTATGTATCACCAGTAAGTATCGCTTACCTACTTAAAAAGTAGTGACCGAAATGTATTTTTTTAAATAAAAAATAAATTTAATGTTGCATTTTATTTTGTATAAGATCAAAAGATACAACATTCACCTGACCGTATAAAGTACTTCTTACATCCAGACGAATTCCCACATGTTCAATTAATACCAAAATACCCTTCACATTTGTGTAGCATCACTCATAAATCTCTCTCACTCAGTTCAAGGCTACCAATTAAAACATACGGGGAACGCGGGGATAAATTACACTTAACATAATTCAAAATCGTGTATGCTGTTATAATTTCTGTGCGAAAACTGTTTTCCTGTTTATTTTGTATTTATACATGTTTTGTAGAAAATTATTCATATTTTTCATGGAATGTCTAATATACCTACTTATATTATGAAGGGTTGTAGGATAGTTTACATTTCGTGTTAAATAATTAATTCTAATAGCTATTTATTACGTGTCTGAATGCGTTATACAACTAGCTCTTTACGAGCCTACCAAGTAAAATAATTCGTTATAATATATTAAAAATAAATATTCGTTTATATAGTTTAAAAAGAAAAATATTTTTTTTATCAATAATCTCGGAAATTACTTATCATTTTCATTAAACAATTGACATCATTCATATTTTACAATTTACATCCACTCATACAGAATTATATATTTATTTATTTGCATATTGTACCCTCAGTTACAGGCTAGGCTAAAACTTAAAACTACACAGTGACCCTGTTAGGGCGCAGCAAGTATTATTACATTAAACTTATATCTCGGTTAAATATTTGGAAGTGAACATTATATTGCATTAGAATAGTAAATTAATGGAAGAATTTTATAGTTCCACGATGATTATGTAAACATGTATAAATAACATTAGATAACTATAACAAACCAAAAATACAGCTTGTTATGAAAATAAAATACTCTACATTCGCGTTTACTTAAAATACCAAATTGTAAAGATTTGTTTAATTCCATATTCGACCACGGGTCAGTAAGAATGTACACAATACAACAATAAAAATTTTTGGTAAAATATACGATTTTCAGTCCCGAAAAAGAAATTCAAATACATCAGAACAAAAATCTGTTGTAGGGTTGAAAGTCCAAGTGGTAAATGCTTTTCATACAATCATTCTGTGTACTTATCAGTTGGGAAACTTTCAGGGTTTTTCTTTTAAGGAACATTTTAACTTTATTTGTATTTTAGGAACATACTTTCCTTTTTCTTTTACCAGGTGGTAGGTGCTTTTGTTGTACAAATAATACCTAATTTACTTGGACGAGAACAATTCGATGGTCTGACCTATTTATTTTACGAGCATTATCTATAGGTATGTACATAGAACATCCTAATTATAATATTATAAATGCGAAAGTATGATTGTTTGTTTGTTGCGCTTTTACGCTAAAACGGCTGAACGGATTTGGATGAAATTTTGCACCAGGGTAAACCATGACCTGGGTTAGGACATAGGATACTTTTAAACTCAATATTCCCACGAGATCGAGACTTATGCGGGTGAAACCGCGGGGTGCAGCTAGTATTATTATAAATGAAAGTCGCTTTTCGTGTGACCGCCTTGTTCTTCTAAATTACGCAGCGGATTTTGACGCGGTTCTCCCATCATTTAGTGTATTTATTCCGGGAAAATCCACCTAGCCTTTTCCCAATTATATTGGGTCGGGTTCCCGTCTAACCAGATGCATCAGAATAACAGTATTTTACATGGAGCGACTGCCTATCTGACCTCCACAACCGAGTTGCTACTAGATACTACTGATTGTAACTGACTTTTGGGCTTCTGAATACCTGTGACGGCTGTCAAAGTTCTACGAATGACAGCGCGGAAATAATATGTAACAATAGACAGCCGTAATGTTTGTTTAACAATTTTTTGCCGGTGTCGGCGCCTGCGTCTTTTTACTTGTCACAATGATGCCATAGATAAAGTACCACACCACAGACACTAAAGACATAGACAAGTAATCGATGTTACGTCGGGTGCAGACACATTTTATTTTTTATTAATGTATTTTGTATTTGTAATACATATTATAATTTATTTATTATTATTTAGTACCTATTTATTTTATGTATCTATCTTTCCGTGACATCACTGCGGGCCCTATCAGAATACCAGCGCTGTGACATAATTTTATGATTAAATGTCGCAGCATCGTGCTGAGATATGAGCCTTTTGGCCTCGCACAGGACTCTGCCTCTATTTTAATTTTACATTGTTTTATTTTTATTGTTTTTGATTTTGATTTTTATTTATGTCTCAATGTGTCTTAGTTTAGTTTGTGATCTACTGTGTTTGTCTCAATACATACTTTTTCTTTCTTTCTTTTCTTCTTTCTAAACTTACATTATAATTAATAAAACTCGTTCTTTTTTCAAGTCTTAAACACTGTGCGAAGCAAGGTCGGGACGCTAGTAAATCCTAACTAATATTATGAATGCGAAAGTGAGTCTGTTTGTTACACACTCACGCTAAAACGGCTGAACAGATTTGGATGGAAATTTGGCACATCGGCAGACCATGACCTTGATACTAATGCGGGTGAAACCGCGGGGCGCAGCAAGTTAATAATAAACAAAACGGACCTAAATTGAAATTCAAGACAATATTCAAATGTAGAACATTACCTAAGCTCCAAGCTTAACTAGATTCGCCACTCTACGTGATTTATCGTACAAGTATATAATATTAATATACACATAATTTACTTAGTGTATTGCAGTATTGATGGAGTGTGCCTAATAGCACCATTATATCTGTAATCTATTCAGACTTTAGCTCAGATTTAGACACAATTGAATTTACTACATAGTGTTTCGTCTATTGAGCAATGAACAGACTTAATGGAATTGAGTAGTAGTTTGATATTGTTTCATGTTATGTTCTAATGGTGTTGAGCTAAATACACGTTATTTGAATGTCTAAGTACGTGCCACCTACGACTTCTCTTGTTGTTAAGAAATTGTGACAATGGATTTTATATTGTAGAAGATTGTTCAAATAGATCTTATTGTCTTTGCATGATTGCCGCTTGGTGTCCACCAAGCGGCAATCATGCAAAGATATTTGACTATCTTTTCAACTAGCTGTATTCTATTAAAACTACCGTCGAAACGAGATAATAAAAACCTGCGGGGCAGTCATTGGGGACTGCCGATAGAAGTGAACACTAAGTAAATTATGTATATATAAGGTCCCATTAAAATAGATGGACAAATTTTTACACAGCGTTCACTACGTCTAACCAAAGATAACCCAGCAAAAAAAAACACTGATTAAAGTGATTTTATTTTGACCTAAAATAATAAATGGCATGGGTAACCAACATTTTTAGTGTATTTTCGTAAGCAGATTTTTTTTATTGTTAGTATTTAATGTGTTATTCTTATTTATTTTTTTACCATTGCTCTTATTTTAGTGGTCTGAATGATTTCTAAAAGTTTGTCCATCTATTTTAATGGGACCTTATACATATATATACTTTGTTACCACAGCTACAATAATTATTATGCCTCTCACAACGTAACGCCATCTAACAAAAATGTCAGGAATTTATGTGGCTTGCTATCAGTACAACAACGAAAGCTGTAGCTCCATTA
Source organism: Conistra vaccinii (assembly GCA_948150665.1). NCBI lineage: Eukaryota > Metazoa > Arthropoda > Insecta > Lepidoptera > Noctuidae > Conistra > Conistra vaccinii. The sequence goes on along the minus strand of OX411323.1, from coordinate 7,721,396 downwards.
AAACAGATAAACTCTGCAGATCTTTGGAATGCGCTCCCTCTGAACATCAGGACGGCAACCAGTCGATTATCATTTAAAGTGAAGGCACGTGAACATATTCATAAGAAGTTGGCAGATTCGTCCCAGCGCTGATTTGCTGGATTCGTTTTCTCCTCTACCTATCGTTATTTCTCTTCACGAAGTTTATTTTGTTTATATGTATGTATCTGTGTATCTATATATTAGTATTTATTCTTTTTCGAGTTATTTATCAATTATATTGCACCCGCCATGTTTTGTCTCTGCATCACCCTAAGGTTGACTGGTAGAAAATGCCTCAGGCATTAAGTCCGCCTTTGTACAGTATTTTTTACTTGTGCATAAAGTTTTAATAAATAATAAATTAATAAATAAATAAACTAGTGATTTCAACCACAGCTACAATATTTATTATGCCTCTAACAACGTAACGCCATCTAACGAAAATGTCAGGAATTTATGTGGCTTGCTGTCAGACAAGAACGAAAAAAAAACAGAGTGCGCTGTCAACACGAAATTTATCATAGGGAGCGTGTGGTGACGATGACGTTCGGTGACGATGACGCGAGTTGATTGATTTTTGTTCACCCAAATAGTGCTCAACGCGCCTAAAGAAGTTTACATTTCAAAAATATTTCAGATACAAGAACATAGTATCTTGTACAAGAAGATGATCTCATATCTCATCCATTATTGAAGTCTTCAAAATGTTTGGTAGAACTTCGCAGGTATATAGCTCGTTGAAACAACCATCAGGTCCCAATAAAGCCAAACAAAATAAATTGTAAAATGCAACAGTTAACAGCAAAGCCCACGTAAACCGTTAAAGGCCACCTTTACTGTATTGGACACATCCCATTTTCCGTATTATTAAACTTTAATTGCGAATTATTACAATTCAATTAGTACGCCAGTGATTTTATGGGCTATAAATTATTTCCACATTCATGATGCTACCCATTCCACCGGCTATCATTCCACTAAGTATAGCCCGTTAATTTATATTGAGAAGATAATGACTCCTACTTGGAACTGGGCTATTTTTGGCAATGGATTTCGAATTGCAGTTCATTATTATTTAAATCATCTATTTTAAGATTATCTGCAGGTTTGGCCTGCAGTATCATATGCAATTTCTAAGAGTACTATGTTATGCATTAAGCTGCTTATATTAATATTGATGTGATGATGTCTTAAATATACTTGTGATGTTAAATTGTTGACACTACTACCCGTAATATTTTCTAAGAAAAGTCGTTTTTGTGTTCAGTGACAACCCAATCAGATAGAAAAACGAACAGTTGAAAGCAAGCGCAATCACTTTAGGTATAACAAATATGATGTATATAGGATGACTGGTACTTAGTGACCGATACTTAAACTCGTGTCTTTACTCATCATTATGAACAATTTTTAATATGGGACCAAACTGGCATTTCTAGAATCTGGCATTTCTAGAATCTGACATAAGTCGACTAAACCCACAGATATAGATAGACATAGATAACGCAAGAGCAACTACTTCGCGTGCCAGCTTACGTACAATAATCGTAAGCTGAAACTTTCGCGCTCAGTCTGCATCGTTGTGCCACGCTAGTCGGACGTCAGTTAAATAATTTAAAATGGTTAATTGCTCAGTTATAAATTGTAAAAACTTTACAAATGCGAGGAGAAAAAATAAAGGAAACGATTCCTTCCATAGATAAGTCATTTTGTGATTAATATTATGCGTATTTAATATTAAAATCAATTATTTTTAATCTAATACTCTCTGTAATACCAAATTTGAGAAAAACATAGCGCACCTTTAAAGTAAAACCGTTACTAAACGAAAATTTTCATGAATTGAGTTATCAATGCCATCTATCTAAAACACACGTAAACTGCAAGATAAACTTGTCATTTTTGTAAAATGTAGTATTTTACGCCATTTAGCGGTAAATTAAAGCGTTACTAAACCGAGTTATGATCGGCGCACGAAATACAATATTGTGTCTATATCAATAAGAACATGTTCGTAGAAGAGTGATGACGGAAGTTTAAAGTAATAGTGTTATTATTTGGATAAACACGGCTGTACGTCACAAAAAAGGTAAGTTGTTGATTTGTTTTAATAGGAAAAGTGTTTCAATTTGTTTAAACACAGTTTTTGTGTTATGAAATTCCGCAATTCATAATAAAATTTCATTGATAAAATGTTACAGTTTATATTTTATATAACATTTTATATGGCAATAGGTTTGCCTCATTATTCTAATTAAGTAATATTATTTATTTATTATTTATTAAACATTTATTTCAGACCAGGGTCCATATTCTTGTTAGTAATACTTAAAAACTAATGTTAGTATTCGAACACAACACAGCTTAAATTACGACATGAAGCCGCACCCATCTTCGCAGCATGGGGGAGTCCCCCCGTAATGCAAGTCAACATAACTTTGGTTAGCCCTGAGTAGCTTTCGTGGATAGGGAAATAATGCTGTGATTGAAACTTTGTTAAACTAAAAAAAATGCTATTTCCAGTTGGTTTGTTCCTAGTCGAACTGATTGTAAATTTAATAAGATACTTAATAAGTAGTTAATATAGTAAGATACGTACCTACATGCTGTGATTTAAAGGTACAAACTCAAGACTGATTGATAAATAACTATGCAAAATGATTGTATGAATCTCTCTTTAATTTGTAATAAAACATTATTAATTTCGAATGTTTTTTTATTTGGTAATATTATAACACCATAACGAATGCCAACTTTATGATTTTTAATTTAAATGTTGAATAATATTACTGTATTTATGAAATTTTAATAGTTTTCTATTTAGTAACATCAAATTGCACTGTAATTTCATAGTAATATACAATAATGAACAAATTATTAATGGTAAAGTGTTACTATAATAATATAAATCAAAATAAATAATACTGTTAATAAAAAAATATAACTTTCCTAAATCACGTGTCATAATGTAAACTGAGATCTATAATATGACCTCATTAAATGTCTTAAAGAACCCTGCACTCAGATTTTATTGACAAAAAACAGTGACATTTTTCTAATTTTGGCTCTCCTGTAAAATTTTATAATTTCGTTTAGTAACGGTTTTACTTTAAAGGTGCGATAGGTCATCAAACGTAAACTGAATATTCGTATTACATTGCGGCTTTTACTTGAAGCGGTTGATGCGACGTTTTGTTTTAACAAGTGATGAATATCGAAGCAAGTGATACTATCGTATATCGCATCGGTTTCGTAGTACAGGCGCTTTTATCATTATTCTGTCAATTTTAGCGATTAGTGCTGTTCATCCTATGCAACAAAAATCGATTCTCAGGAATCGATTTCGGAAACAGAGGAATGATTTTGTATTTTATAGGTAGTAATTATGTAGACAATTTTAATAAATTATCGTAACGTTTAGTGATTTTTTCAGTTTCCCACATGAACTCAATTTAAAAAAAAAAATGGATTGAGGCGACGGGAAATAAAGATTGGTTCCCAACAAAGCATAGCACTATTTGTTAAATACATTTTGAGGAAGCATGCTTTGTTGAAGGGAAAAAGTAACGAATATTAACAAAAGCAGCATATCCGACTATTGATGTACTGAAGATCACAACTTTCTTTATCTTTTTGCTGTTGTAGCTCAAGTAATTTTGCATCCATTTTAATTTTATTATATCGTATTTTACTGGGTTTTTGTTTAGCTTCTAAAATTTCTTCTCTGGTTTTTTTTTATGTTTCTGAAAGATAATCTACAACAATTACAAGGAATAAGTAGGGAAATACTAACAATTTGAAGAAATTATAAATCCCTAATTGCCTACTAAGCAGATCAGGAATTTTTATTTTCCTCTGTTTATCTCATTCCTCTGTCTATCTCATTCCTCTGTCTATCTATTCTATCTATATCTATATATATATACATATAATAAAATTGTAGAAAAGTGGTGTCTGTACAATGGAAATATATGAAAAAAAAATAGCAGGGGTTGTTATTATATCGATGCTGAACCCGAGATTGTAGTTAAATTTTTTTTTGTCTGTTTGTCTGTTTGTCGGTTTGTCTGTTTGTCTGTGTGTTTGTGCACGCTAATATCAGAAACGGCTTATTCGATTTAGATGCGGTTTTCACTAATATATTGTAGTAAGCTTCACTTAACATTTAGTGTTTATTTCATGTCAATCGGTTCATAAATAAAAAAGTTATGTCAATTTAAAGAATCACATCGAACATTTGTTATAGGTTAGGCATTTCTTTCCTTGATTTTCGGTATACTTATCTTAATTTTTATTTAGGGTTTGTATATAAATATTATAAGTATTTGGTATAGGTTAGGCATTTCTTTTCTTGATTTTCTTTATTAAGTATAAGTTTATTAGCTCAGGTTAGTAATTAATTTTTCTAGCAATTCTTTTGTTTTATAAAGTTAGTACGTTTGGTTTACACGTCTTAACACTTATTACTTAAACTGTGACAATTTTAGACTGTATAATAATCTGTAAGTATTTATAATTTTTGTTTACGATAGTACGTGTTTACTAAATAACTGTGTGTTAAGTAGTAAGTACTATTTTATTGTAAGAATGCCTCGAAGAAGATCCAACCTCTCCCAATGTAGCAGAAATGCTAAAAGGATGAGATTAGTTCGATCACAGGAATCTGAGGAAGGTCGTGAGGCAAGGCTCTCTGCAACTCGGGAACATCAGGCTAGGTTTCGTGCTGCAGAAACTTCGACTCAGCGGGAATCTCGACTGAGTTCAAATCGTTCTCGAATGGTCGAGGTCGCGAAAAATTTTTTTCATACTAATGGGTCAAGTCATGAAAAAGGTTGAAAAACACTGCCCTACATTAATCCTACTAATATTATAAATGCGAAAGTTTGTGAGGATGGATGGATGGATGGATGGATGGATGTTTGTTACTCTTTCACACAAAAACTACTGAACGGATTTTGATGAAACTTTACAATAATGTAGCTTATACATTAAAATAACACATAGGCTACAATTTATAAAGATTTTATGTGATTTGGCCATAATATAACGATAAGTATCAAGTAAGTCGGAAAAATTCCTGCCCTCTGAGATCTATCTTTGCGTGCGTTGCCTTTTTATTTTTTGGGCGGTTAATCATCCAATGACTTCTCCCGCTCTGGGCGGAGCGGAAGGGCGTGTCAGACTCTTACTGACTAAAACCCACACGTGTTCCTTCGATCCTTGATATCTCTTTGAGGCGCGCGTGGAACACGATGCGCCGTCGAACCGGGCCTGGTCCTTATCGGACGGCGAGCTGCCCGTTGCTCTCCGTCCGCAGGCCCACGCCTACGGTGGCCGGAAATCGGCTATCAATTCCCGACGCCCGGGACGTCTCCTACGGCGGCGGCGGCTAGGGCTGGTAGGGCGCGGCCTTTGCCACTCCCTCGCGCGCTCCACCTTCTCCTTCGCGAGCATTACTGCTTTGCAGAAGGAGGTGACGGCTTGCCATGCCCTCTCGCTCCGCACCATGGCCTGAACCAGGGCCGTACGCGAGAGGTAACCGCCGCCGATCGCCTCCACGAGGACACGGCGGTGGTCCACCCAAGCCGGGCAGACCTCCACTGTATGTTGCGTGCGCTGCCTAAACCGTTAGAGTTACATGAAGAAAATGTATTGTGGGATTGTTTGTCTTAAAGAGTTCTAAATAAAAGCCTTTATAACCAAAATAGTGAGCAATAAATACAGTCAAATTGAATACTTTTTTTACATTGCATATTTTAGAGTATTTAGTTAATTCTTATCAAAATAAATACCTTCATCGCTTTTGGTATTTAATGTAGATAAAGTTTGTCTTTTACACTAAGTAATTTGGACAAATAGTTTAAAAGTTAGAACGATAAGAATGACCTGCGATATTGAGTCGACGGCGCACAGAACGAGGGTGGAGGGGCGGGCCAGCCAGGGGATGACGCGCCAGAGCGCCAAGTAGAAGCTATTGCTTAATAATTATGTTCGAGAAATAACGTAAATAACGCAATTAATTGTTGAACTGTCAAAATGAAACTCATTGCTATTGTAAGTGCTACGCAATTACCCCGCTGATTTAGGACATGTTACACGTTCCTGTGGGATAATTTCCAACATCCACGCGGGCGAAGCCGCGGGCAGAAGCTAGTATCATTACTATGTCACAAAAGCGATTAATTAATCTATTTAAGCGATTCTCAATAATTATTTACTGTAGGTACACGATTACTCAATAAATAGAGAAATGGTATAATAAAAAGGCGATCTTTATTCAAAATTGAGATGAAAAAGGGTAGAATCTCGTTGCTTTTGTAAACATTAGAACTAAATTGAATATAAGGTATTTCAATCGAATATTCACGTATATATAATGGTAAACTTACTTGAAATTTTGGAAAAGGTATCCAAAAACGACGCGTGAACGTCGACGGAACGCGCACGAGCACACAACCTCTCAATGCGAAGACTTTTAGCCAGCAGTATCGATTTCAAAGATAACAAAATCGATTCAAAGACGCTGCCGCGTGCGGCGGATTTTATTTTCCCATCACTAAATAATGCTTGTGACGTCATAGTAGGTAGTCAAAAAATGGCACGCTTGGTTTTCATACAGATCGTGATACTTGCGTTATCTATGTCTATCTATATCTGTGACTAAACCCCTAAAATCGCGAAAAAAATATCTGCTGGTCCCTATATTTTGACGAGTTATGCGAACATAAATGTAGGAAACAGCTGATTTTTTTTCGCGATTTCAGTTTTTGTCCCATAGTAAATAAAGTTGTTCATAATGATGAGTAAAGTCACGTGTTTAAGTATCGGTCACTAATTACCAGTCACCCAATATAGTCCTCTTCACCGTATCCGTCGACAGCTATTACCTATCTTGCAGAAGCAATGCGATAGCATTTGTTTCATTTTGACAGTTCAACAACATTCAATGCGATAATTACGTTGCAGAGCAGAATTAAATTTCGAACTTATGAAGTAATGGATTAGTAATCTGTTTCAAAACGAATTGATTGTATATTACGTAATTAGGGTATACCGGACTTCTTTTCTTTCCTTTCGTGAACTCTCTGATGACTGCTAAATTCAAAGGTCTTGAAAACGCGCCGGTCACATCGTGTATAGTAGAACTGATCAGCATCGTTGTATACCTAGTAATTCCTGTCGGTAGGCACCACTTGTCCTGTGATGCCGGTGTACCCAGCCTGGGTACACTTGAAAAGGCCAAGGGAGATGGTGGCGAAGTTCAGATGGGAACCCAGTTCGGCGGAGATGGAAACCATCGGTACGGCAATTAAGGCGGAAGAGGCACTTCTTTTTCGGGGGTGGAGGAAGATTCTTCGAATTCGGCTCTGAAAAAGATATCATAAACTTAAAAAAATATGAGTAAATAAACAAAAGATTTTCACTCCTTTTTTCAAAAATACTCGTACCAAGAGTACAAAGAGTAATATTAAAGTCTCGTTTTCATAGTATAGTAACAATGTTGCTGCTTTAACGTTGTGTAACTTTTGTTTATCATGAAAGGCTTTAGTCCTAAATCCTTGATCCTACCAGGAATTCCTTCATTCTCCAAGCGAATACACAATACTTACTTGTAAAACAATATTCAAACCAAACGTGTTAAACTAAACTACCATAAAGGACCTTGTCCTTGTTATGTATATTTATGACCCCGCAGGGTAACTAGGGAATTGATATATGTATATTGTAATATAATACTATGAATAAAAAATATTCATGATTTAAATAAATAATAACTTTACCTACATTCCATCAGTGAAATTTGTGCCCAAATAGAGCCATAGGCTCTTTTTCAGGCGGAATTTTTCATGAAAGTATCTGCCGAAGATGTTAACAACTAGACCATAAGTTTTCAGGCAGGAAAAACAATGTAGAAAATTCTTCTATAGGCCTGTGTGAAAACCTGCGACAAGATGCTTTATGTAATAGACTAGCCAGTCGATGTTGACTTGAAGCTTCTTTCTCATCAGTATGTGCACCGCGCCGGATCGAGGCAGTTATTACTAGAATATCACGAAGTAATTACACTGTATTCGTGACGCGACTCCGATAGTATCACAAGTGAAAATACGTTGGAACATATTGTTCTATTCTGTGTGTGTTTGTAAGAGCAAGTTCAGAACGGGCACAGGAAAAAAGCTATCAGGATCAAGTGGGATCGGGTGGGTCATGTCAACCACAAGAACAATAACCGCTGGGTAAGAGACACCACACAATGGGTGCCTGACGCCGGAAGGCACCTGTCGGCGAAAGATTTAGTGGGATGACTTAGAAGCGTAACGTGAGGTTCGAGGTGTGGTAAAACAGTACCTAGTGGGGGACTTGGGAGAGGCCTTTGCCAGTGGCACAGTATAGGCTATACATAAAGTTAAGTTCATACTGGCATGAAACAGTCAACCGCACGAGCTTGAGCTTGAGCTGGCCTAGCCTATTACGCAGTTTCAATAGAATACGACGCCAACTTGTACTGGTATTGGTTACCACTGAAATGCGGTTGATTTACTAATGTGACTCTTTCATTGTTTATCATCTTTATTCTAAGAAATCACTGACGTATGGGTTCTGGCAATTTTAGCTATACGTTCTAGTTTTCGTTTTGCTTCTGACCAGCTATAAAAAATACGGTTGATAATCCCTTCTTCTTTAAAGCACCTACGTTTGAACAACACAAATGTCGACCTGTTTTTCAGTTAAGCTTTTTATTCAAGTCCGGGGTAATTTTAGTTGCAAATACTTGTAATTAACTTCGTTGCCTGCTTTTCTACTTTAAATACAAAGAAGACGTTCCGGGAAGTTGGTTTTCTGTTAAACCTATTTACGTACGCCTAAGTATTTGTGGACTTAAATATTCAGATACTTTGTGTTATACATATTAATTTGTTTTGTAATGAAATTAAATGAAGTGTTATGGAATAAAATTGTTTATTTTTTAAATAAGATATCGGAATCACTTTTACACGTCATATTAAAAAAAAAACCAGCCAAGTGCGTGTCGGACCACGCACAATGAAGGGTCCCGTAGTTGGGATGTATTTATCCCAAAAATAATCTTAACTTAGTAGTTGAGAAGCACGTTCTCCCATCCCATACATACATATTTTATACGTCACGATCAATTCTGCAACTGCAAGAATTCGCAATTATTTTAAAATAAAACTACAAATTATCAATTTTCGGACTTTTTCCTTTTCTTGTGCTGTGAGACTTTACGTATTTGATATTAATTTCAACTTGATACTTCCATGCTTCCTGGAAAAAATGGGTCTTGAATGACTGACGGACGGACAACGAAGTGATCTTATTAGGTTCCCGCTGTTTTCTTTTGAGGTATGGAAGCCTAAAAATTCAAAATAAGCTGGATGGAGTCTATATTTCTTATTTGACTACCCCTGAGAAGAAATGGCTAAACAAACTCCCCCTGAGTTCAAAACTCTCTTAAAGACCTCAGATAATCTCGGTCAGATCATGTGAGGACTATGTAGATAAGTATCTGATTATGGTCTTTTGAGGAAAAAACTACACAGAATTGAGTGGGACATGTTCAGTTAATGCAAACATTTGACAGTAATTGTTTTGCTCAACTCAGAACTTAAGGAGCTAAAAGACTCGACGAAAAATACCAAAGACGAGACATTTGGGCAGTAGTAGTACTCAAACTAAAAACTTGACCTATTTATAGTCCTCACATTATTAATAAATCAAGTTTATTAAAAATGGGGCCTTCTGAAATAAATAGTTAAATTAAACCAATTAAACTAATATTGAAAACGATTCAAATTCTTCAAATTAATTTTCAATTTGTTAAACAAGTTGAAACGTAAATGTTACGAACAACTTTAAGTCCTAAACATAAATATACCGTGAGACGAAATATCACTGAAAAGTTTTTAATTAAAATTGAAGCATCTGATATTTTCGGATAGGCTTGGTGGTTCTATTTTGAAGCAATGTTTTTAAAGAATATATAATAAGAGTTATTTTGGGATCTCAGTTTTGTGTCGCTTCATAGGTACAAATCATGAAGAAGTGTTAAAAAAAGAGTAACCTATGAACTGTATGTAGGTACACAAAAGCTATTATCGTAAAGTTTTTATTATGAAATCAAAAGTTGTTGACAGATTTTATCCACCATGTGCAACTCTAATAAAATTAGAAACTTATTTTATCTTCTCTCATTTCGTAAAGTTTTAATTATGAAATAAAAAATTGTACTGTGTGTAAACTGACTTCATCCATGCAACTTTAATAAAATTATAAAAATAGTTTATGAAACTGTAACATATCAGGGTTTATTAAAACAGGAATTATGTAACATAATTATTAGACTCGTGGAACCACCGTTTCTACAATATCTGTGTAGTGAAATGGCGGCACGTCAGCGCAACAGTTGATTGGTTCCTGTTGTGGCGCTCGACGCTCACCCCCCAGGCCGCAGCGCAACGCACTGGCAGATCGCTCGGCACTTCGGCAGGTGTATTTTTGCAGTCGCTGTTATGCGATACGATGCAGCCCGCCTGTAGTGTGCGATGGTTAATACAAAATGAACGAATATGATGAAGGAGCATTTTTGTAATGCGTTGCGTTGCTGGGCGGGCCGCCCGTATATGCTCAGCCTCATTGCACTGGGCTGGACATAGTTCAAATTCTAATTCAAAATTTGAATCTGTCTGAAACAATGATTGCGTTGCGGTGCGGCCCGCCGCGGCTCTTATCTGCTTTGGCGCATTTTAGCAATGCGGCGCGCTACGGCACGTCGCGGGTCTAATATACGTTTGGCTTTATGTAACCGTTTCATAAAGTACTGAGTGATTCATCAACTCGTCCTACATGCCTACGGCCCATTTGGGACGACTTGACGAAAATCTAAAAAAATATTATTTCTATTCTGCAACTCGTCCCACGTTACTATCAAAAGAAGAAAAGGTACAATCAGTAGCAAAAGTGTTAATGCGGAAATAAAATAAAAAGTCAACTTTATAAACTACATATATAACTTTATTTAGGTAATAAAACTACCAGGAAAGCAGAAATGTACAGGAACTAGGTGCTTAGGGGACTCACTACTTAGCTAAATAATGGTAAAAATTCAGGGTTTTAAATTTAATCATTTGTTGTTTTGAAAAGTACCAGGGTGATAGAAATGAACATAAAATAGGTGACTGAACGATTTCACTAAGTTGTGTACCAACGATTAAATAAAAAGAGGAATATAAAGTATTCGATAGTATTCACTATATCAAACAGATAAAACTGTCAAAACTGCCTTATATCTTACCTAGAACTGTAGTTCCAGTTCATTTAATCGTTGGTGCACAAATCTTAGTGAAATCGTTTAGGCGCCTATTTTCTGTTCATTTCTGTTACCCTGGTACTTTTCAAAACACCAAATGATTCAATTTTAAAACCTGTATTTTTACCACTAATAAGTAAATCGCTTAAGCACCTAGTTCCAGTTCATTTCTGCTTTCCTGGTAGTTTTAATAAATAAACAATTAGGATAGTTGACTTTTAAAACGTCTATCGATATCACAAATCCTTCATGCTCTTCTCTATGTTTCATCGTTAGTGCGTTTCGAGGAATACCCCCATTTTTTTTGTTTACTTACCTGATCATAACCGAAAGTCATACATGTCTACCATTCGTATTAATTTTGGATATGTGAAGAAAACGAAAGTAAAAACTAAAAATTCTTACAAATATATTGATAAAGCTTGTCTTACTGACTGTACCAAACGTTGATAAAGTTTAAAGTTCCACACAAAAAGAAACGTGGGACGAGTTGCAGAATGGAAATAATATTTTTTTAGATTTTCGTCAAGTCGTCCCAAATGGGCCGTAGGCATGTAGGACGAGTTGATGAATCACTCAAAGTACGAGTATTCAAACTGCATACACATGTAAATAAAAAGTGTCACAATAATTTAGCTTAGTAAAGTTATTGAATACATTGCTGTTAGACATAAAATTAATTTGTAGTTTATATAGGGCTACAACCCCAGTGGGAAATGATAAAACACAAATTATTTTTTTAAAAATTTCAAAAACTTTTAGCGTAAAAAAAAAATATGTCAGTAGGTAGGTCAATATGTTCATAGTTTATTATTGACCTACTGACATTCATTTAAGCACCCGTTGAGCGAATCGATATCTTGTGTACTGAATACATTTTAGTTTGGAAAATCCAAAAGTGCACGCCTCATACATAAAACTCATTCATAAATGAAAAAGAAATTCAAAACATAGTTTCAAACAAAAATGAACAATTTATCACTTTTCATGAAGTCGTAATGTCAAAGACTATTTACAAAGATATTTACTTGGCGGTTGCTAGGCAACTTACGGACGTCAAATCAAAGGTTGGAAATATTTAGTTATAGATATTATATTTTAGTTAGTATTTTATTAATTATAATTAAACTACCTACTTTGAAACACAATAGACGATGTATATCTAGTAACTTAATCCGCTTAACCGTTCTTAAAGAGTTAGAGAACCCTGTAAGAAATCGACACGTGTTTCGCCTCTCAACGAGGCATCCTCAGGACGACGATTGACCTGTTGCGAACTCGGACACGAAGTGTTATCAACGCGAGCCGAACGCAAAGTTCTTTGCGTTCGGCAGGTTCTCTAACTCTTTAAGAACGGTTAAGCGGATTAAGTTACTAGATATACATCGTCTATTGTGTTTTATGATGGATTTCCGCAAGGTCACGCCTGAGTCAATTAACTACCTACTTTGAATAAAAGAGCCATTTTCAATTGGGTTCCTTCTATGGCTGAAACGAATGTATAAAAAAAAATGACTCAATTAATTGATTTTATCGCAAGCTACAATGTTTTCAGGTTCATAAAGGACCATGCGTCATTTTGGTACCAACGCTCAACAGTGATGAAACTCATGCCATGTGAAAGCTTTTGGGGTATTATTTAATTCATTCTATGGCAGCTAAGTCGAAATCGAGCGCGAACATGGTGTTTTTTAACATTAAAAAAGGTTAGGTTATGTTTGGTCAGGATAGGTTAGGTTAGGTTGATCTCATGATTCTCGGTCTAAGTGTGGGAAGGGAACAATGGGGTGGTTTTTAGTCAGTAGGATTCTGACAGATCCCTTCGTCCGCCCCAGGGCGGGGGACTTCAATAAGGATTTTCCAAACCGGAAAAAAAAAAAACTTAGGTTAGGTTAGGGTATGTAGGTAGATAGGGTAGGTAGGTATGTAGATAGATAGTGTAGGTAGGTATGTAGGTAGGTAAGGTAGCAAGGTACCCTTTTTGGTTAGGTTAGGTTAGGTTCACCGTGCCGTGCGGAGGAAGCGGAGTCCCGGGGCAGGGTAATGTCAGCGGTGTCGTTGGACATCTCCAATGCATTCAATACCCATGCGTCATTTTGGACGCGACTTTCAACAGTGATGATACTTATGCCAAGTGAATACTTTTGGGGTATTATTTCATTCATACTATGACAGCTAAGTCGAAATCGAGCGAGAACATGGTGATTTTCAGCATTCAAAAAAAGTTAGGTTAGGTTAGGGATGAAACCATGCAATGTGAAAGCTTTTGGGGTATCATTTAATTTAGGTATACTATGGCAGCTAAGTGTTTTTGAACATTCAAAAAAGGTTAGGTTAGGTTAGGTGGGATGAGAGGGCGGAGCGCATGCATGAGAGGGCGGAGGGCATCCACGGGTGGGCGGAGGACAACCATGAGGATTTTCAAGGTCGTTTTTATAAGTCGTTCGTGCGGTAAACTCTAATAGCGCGATGCAGGATTTGTGTGACGTCATATCTTTGATGAGTAGTTAGTATGTGGCGGTGTAACCGCTACAATTTACTTAATTATACTGTTACGCAAGTAGCAATCTACCTTATCGCCTTTCCCTGCCCCTTCCCCTCCGGCTTCTAACATTACCATTAAAAACAAAGATACTTTTGTTACCTTAAATGTTATTAGGTATTTTCTAATGTTAAGCAAAAATAATTAATTACTTAATTAAGCGTTCAGAGATGTTATTATTATTTTCATTACAATGCTTACTGTTTTATTTGTCCTTCATTTTATACTTTTTTTTAATGTTCAAAAACACCATGTTTGCACTCGATTTCGACTAAGCTGCCATAGTATAAATTAATTGATACCCCAAAAGCTTTCACATGACATGAGTTTCATCCCTTGATATGCTTTTTTGTTGCGACCTTGAAAATCCTCATGGTTTTCCTCCGCCCACCCGTGGATGTCCTCCGCCCTCTCATGCATGCGCTCCGCCCTCTCATCCCACCTAACCTAACCTAACCTTTTTTGAATGTTCAAAAACACTTAGCTGCCATAGTATACCTAAATTAAATGATACCCCAAAAGCTTTCACATTGCATGGTTTCATCCCTAACCTAAGCTAACTTTTTTTGAATGCTCAAAATCACCATGTTTGCGCTCGATTTCGACTTAGCTGCCATAGTATAAATTAAATGATACCCCAAAAATTACACATGGCATGAGTTTTATCTCTAACCTAACCTAACCTAACTTTTTTGAATGTTCAAAATCACCATGTTCGCGCTCGATTTCGACTTAGCTGCCATAGTATAAATTAAATGATACCCCAAAAGCTTTCATATGGCATGAGTTTCATCCCTATCCTAACCTAACCTAACTTTTTTTGAATGTTCAAAAACATCATGTTCGCGCTCGATTTCGACTTAGCTGCCATAGAATGAATTAAACAATACCCCAAAAGCTTTCACATGGCATGAGTTTTATCCCTAACCTAACCTAACCTAACTTTTTTTGTATGTTCAAAAACACCATGTTCGCGCTCACTTTCGACTTAGCTGCCATAGTATAAATTAAATGATACCCCAAAAGCTTTCACATGTCATGAGTTTCATCCCTAACCTAACCAAATTTTTTTAAATGTTCAAAATCACCATGTTCGCGCTCGATTTCGACTTAGCTGCCATAGTATAAATTAAATGATACCCCAAAAGCTTACACATGGCATTAGTTTTATCTCTAACCTAACCTAACCTAACTTTTTTTGAATGTTCAAAATCACCATGTTCGCGCTCGATTTCGACTTAGCTGCCATAGTATAAATTAAATGATACCCCAAAAGCTTTCATATGGCATGAGTTTCATCCCTATCCTAACCTAACCTAACTTTTTTTGAATGTTCAAAAACACCATGTTCGCGCTCGATTTCGACTTAGCTGCCATAGAATGAATTAAACAATACCCCAAAAGCTTTCATATGGGATGAGTCTCATCACTGTTGAGCGTTGGTACCAGACTCCATACAAAGTTGCCCATGGTCCTTTTCAATTTTCATTCAGGACAGGATTTTTTTTTCAACTATTTTGATGCTTTTCCATTTCTTCTGCATTAAATCAATTGTTTAAAAGTACAGTATTAATCTCCATTTAATCATCTATACAATGGTATATAAATTAAGTAGGTTCTGTTTACTACCAGGAGTGTAACAATAAAAACAGTTACAGAAATGGGGCAAAAAAATTATCGATCGTAGAGCACACTCTAATGCTTCGCATTATGAGTCGTGCAAAACAAGAACCTTCTCCAAAGATATACCTACCAGTCACACATTTTATCATAATTTGGGCAATAAAACAGTTTTGTCACAAATGCTAGTACGGCGGCGTGAGATAATCTCTTGACTTGTGACATAACTTCTTGACGTTTATTTGGGACTAGCTTCTGCCCGCGGCTTCGCCCGCGTGGATGTCGGAAATTATCCCACAGGAACGTGTAACATGTCCTAAATCAGCGGGGTAATTGCGTAGCACTTACAATAGCAATGAGTTTCATTTTGACAGTTCAACAATTAATTGCGTTATTTACGTTATTTCTCGAACATAATTATTAAGCAATAGCTTCTACTTGGCGCTCTGGCGCGTCATCCCCTGGCTGGCCCGCCCCTCCACCCTCGTTCTGTGCGCCGTCGACTCAATATCGCAGGTCATTCTTATCGTTCTAACTTTTAAACTATTTGTCCAAATTACTTAGTGTAAAAGACAAACTTTATCTACATTAAATACCAAAAGCGATGAAGGTATTTATTTTGATAAGAATTAACTAAATACTCTAAAATATGCAATGTAAAAAAAGTATTCAATTTGACTGTATTTATTGCTCACTATTTTGGTTATAAAGGCTTTTATTTAGAACTCTTTAAGACAAACAATCCCACAATACATTTTCTTCATGTAACTCTAACGGTTTAGGCAGCGCACGCAGCATACAGTGGAGGTCTGCCCGGCTTGGGTGGACCACCGCCGTGTCCTCGTGGAGGCGATCGGCGGCGGTTACCTCTCGCGTACGGCCCTGGTTCAGGCCATGGTGCGGAGCGAGAGGGCATGGCAAGCCGTCACCTCCTTCTGCAAAGCAGTAATGCTCGCGAAGGAGAAGGTGGAGCGCGCGAGGGAGTGGCAAAGGCCGCGCCCTACCAGCCCTAGCCGCCGCCGCCGTAGGAGACGTCCCGGGCGTCGGGAATTGATAGCCGATTTCCGGCCACCGTAGGCGTGGGCCTGCGGACGGAGAGCAACGGGCAGCTCGCCGTCCGATAAGGACCAGGCCCGGGTCGACGGCGCATCGTGTTCCACGCGCGCCTCAAAGAGATATCAAGGATCGAAGGAACACGTGTGGGTTTTAGTCAGTAAGAGTCTGACACGCCCTTCCGCTCCGCCCAGAGCGGGAGAAGTCATTGGATGATTAACCGCCCAAAAAATAAAAAGGCAACGCACGCAAAGATAGATCTCAGAGGGCAGGAATTTTTCCGACTTACTTGATACTTATCGTTATATTATGGCCAAATCACATAAAATCTTTATAAATTGTAGCCTATGTGTTATTTTAATGTATAAGCTACATTATTGTAAAGTTTCATCAAAATCCGTTCAGTAGTTTTTGTGTGAAAGAGTAACAAACATCCATCCATCCATCCATCCATCCATCCTCACAAACTTTCGCATTTATAATATTAGTAGGATTAATGTAGGGCAGTGTTTTTCAACCTTTTTCATGACTTGACCCATTAGTATGAAAAAAATTTTTCGCGACCTCGACCATTCGAGAACGATTAGAACTCAGTCGAGATTCCCGCTGAGTCGAAGTTTCTGCAGCACGAAACCTAGCCTGATGTTCCCGAGTTGCAGAGAGCCTTGCCTCACGACCTTCCTCAGATTCCTGTGATCGAACTAATCTCATCCTTTTAGCATTTCTGCTACATTGGGAGAGGTTGGATCTTCTTCGAGGCATTCTTACAATAAAATAGTACTTACTACTTAACACACAGTTATTTAGTAAACACGTACTATCGTAAACAAAAATTATAAATACTTACAGATTATTATACAGTCTAAAATTGTCACAGTTTAAGTAATAAGTGTTAAGACGTGTAAACCAAACGTACTAACTTTATAAAACAAAAGAATTGCTAGAAAAATTAATTACTAACCTGAGCTAATAAACTTATACTTAATAAAGAAAATCAAGAAAAGAAATGCCTAACCTATACCAAATACTTATAATATTTATATACAAACCCTAAATAAAAATTAAGATAAGTATACCGAAAATCAAGGAAAGAAATGCCTAACCTATAACAAATGTTCGATGTGATTCTTTAAATTGACATAACTTTTTTATTTATGAACCGATTGACATGAAATAAACACTAAATGTTAAGTGAAGCTTACTACAACATATTAGTGAAAACCGCATCTAAATCGAATAAGCCGTTTCTGATATTAGCGTGCACAAACACACAGACAAACAGACAAACCGACAAACAGACAAACAGACAAAAAAAAATTTAACTACAATCTCGGGTTCAGCATCGATATAATAACAACCCCTGCTATTTTTTTTTCATATATTTCCATTGTACAGACACCACTTTTCTACAATTTTATTATATGTATAGAAGATATAGAAGATTCAATGTCTTATTTGCTACTATAGGCGTACCAATTTTGTCACAAATGCCACATAATGACTGTCGTCCGTACGTCAAAAGTGAATTAGTTCACAACAAAATTAAAAAGTTGTACCTAAAACTGTATGAACCTGCACTATAAAAACGTATTATTTTATTTGGTCGCATATTCACTGATCATAGACATTTTAATTTTTTAAATTTACTGTGTCACACTATGAAGTTAGCAACAAGAAAGGCATGTCGCGCCTCAGACTTTATCACATGGTTGACCCGTGCTAGCATTTAAGACAAATAATTGTAAGACATGATAAAATTTATCGTGTCTTGTCACAAACGTCTTGGGTACGCCCTGTGCTTGCCCCGCTAGATCATTGTAATAGGTATTTGTCAGCAAGGACCGACGAAATAAAAGAGGCAAGTAAGTTCAAACTGAAAATCATGGATTGCTTGTAAAAGCAAAGACTGTGAAAAAAGCGGGATCAGACTTTTTTATTTCAAATCTTTTTATTATTATTTCCATAACTGGCCTTTTGACTTTACTATTATCGTGTATAATTTTTAAAATGTGCGTTTTATTGGTGCAAAGGAAACAATATTTTTTTTCTTTCTTGACTTAATTCCGCACGAAACTCAGTCGCAATGTCTACTGCTTATCAGAGTAAAGATTACCTACATACGAACTATAAACTCGTGATGAGATATACCTATGACAGCGTAATTCCGCTATAATCACCTCTTGTTAGGTTATTATGTAAATTACCTAAATATTGTACGACAGGTAAATCGAGTCACTTTAATAGAGTTTCTCTCGCTCCGGTTATTGTACAGAGGGATTTCTAACTTGATGCCTTGTTAAGTATATTTTGATGTTTCGAATACAGTTAGAATTTGAATTGAATTGAGTTTGAAATTTCGGGATTTCCCGAAAAGTTTCAGATTCAAACGAAGAAGAATTATTACTGAAAATACGGCAAGCTGAGTGAGTTTTACTGACGCTCTAACGTCAGTAAAACTCACTCAGCTTGCCGTATTTTCGAGCGTGGCAATCTGCTAAAAAAATTACGATTCCGGCACGTGACTAGGTATTTCCATCTACAAGAACTTAAAAACTTTAACTTACTTACTTACTTTAACTTTTTATTTGTTTTTTTTTTTTAATATCTTTTACTTGTAGTACAATGTTTTGTTGTGTGCCTTTGTCTGTGTCTGAGCTCAATAAATTTAATTTCTTTCTTCTTTTCTTTCTTTAAAAAATAATAGAAATATTATTTATATCTATAGTGACATTTCTTTTCTCCATAATTCTGTTTCCTTTCTTCCGTTTCTACGGTGATCATAGTAAGCGTGCTGTTCGAAAATAAACGACAAAAGTTTTCTAATTCGTTTTGATTCAAAACAGATAGGTACATGATAGTTAAAATGCTCAGAAATCATAAGGAAATAGCCGCTACCTCGTATAAAAATCCGGTCGTATAAAAATAACGAGAGTGTCGGTCAGCATTTATTTAAGGCGACAATTAAACGTGGTTTCGGTATCGGTATCGGTCGTTACGGCCATCTGCCCGGACGCCGCAAGGAAAATAACATTATAGCCGTGGGACGCGCTCGGGGATGGGGCGGCCATCTTTGATGTTTCAAAATTAGGAATTTGAGGAAAAAGTTTCCTTGTAATTCTGTGAAGAAAAAAAAAAAATATTTACAATATTAAGAATCTACCTATCCCGAAGAATTGCCAAACTTAAGTGGCAATAGGCAGGGCACATTGCTCGCAGAACAGATGGCCGATGGGGCCGAAAGGGTCTGGAGTGGTGACCGCGTACCAGAAGACGTAGCGTTGAAAGGCCTCCCACAAGATGGACCGATGACCGTGTAAAGGCCGCAGGAATCCGCTGGATGCGGGAGGTACGGAATCGGTCTAAGTGGTGGTGCTTGAGGGTTTATGTCCAGCAGTGGACGTCTTTCGACTGAAATGATGATGATGATGATGATGTTGAAGAATCTACAGGATGTATTAGAAAGTTTTATTCATATTTTTAAGGGTATACTGACCATCAAATTGAACAACTTTCTCCATGTAAAAAACAATATCACTTGAGCCATTCATCTGGGTCGAGTAGGGTGAATTGAAGTTTTGTATGAGACAGTTGATAATTATACATGAATCATGTGTACCTAAGTATTTAGGAAACAAGAATGGGTGAACCGTAGATGAAACAAAACCCAGAATTTACAGTAATCTAAGTTAGAACCTAAATGGAAACTAGACTGCTATTTTGTTATTTTATTTTTCACAAATTGTGTCCAATTAAACATCAGTCTTTCTTTCTTTCAATGAATCAAGTGATTTTATTGAGATTGATCTGTATTTAACTACATCTGATAATGCAGAAAGCAAAGAAAAGCAATCACAGCTGAAGTATAGCCGGCACTAACCAAGTAACCAATGATTACCCAGTAAAACGTATATTTTTTAATTTACAGCGGTACGGGCACGCGAAGGTACCGCTTGGCCACCGTACTGGCAACGTCGTTTCAGAAATCGTAAAACAAACGCGGCACCACATTTTAAATATTTCGATATCATGTTTTTCTCTTCGCACTGTACGCTTGACCTGTTTCAAGTGACAATTCCGGACTGCTATCTTTTACTCTCGTGTTAATATGCGATAAACTGCTTAATGGTACGCTAAACGTTAGATAAAAACGTTTTTTTATGGACACTGCAGCTTTTCACAAACAATTTGTATAATGAATTGCGAGAAAAATGTAATGAGATAAATGCAAATTCCGTTTTATTGTTGTTTTATTTTTGTGCTGGTATTCCTTCAGAATAGACCTGCGGTTTTGTTGTTCGTATAAGAAACTGATTATATTATTATTATTATGAGCTTGTTGTGTACCACTGAAACGTATAGGCACAGTATAAATAAATAACAGTATTATGTCTTTATAGAAAACGGCCGAAACTACGCGCTTCGAAATGCAAGTATATAGCAGATAGCAGTGTGCGCGGCAGTTACCCATTCGTGCGAAAGATAAACATTTCGGTTTACCTACCGAGCCAAGGCTACTGCCGAGGCATAGTACTGTTACTTTATTATACTGTGGTACGAGTTTTTTTTTTTTTTTTCTTAGGTATTGATTATTTAGTTGAGATATTAAAACAAGACTTATTAGTTTTTTGCCGTTTTATGCATACCTACCTCATTGACCAGTTTTCCTTTCACCTAATGCAACAAACAACAGAATAATTATTGATTAGAACACAACAACAACACCTATCTACAGAAAAGTATCATGCAAAATAAAGGACAGGGGTGTTAATTGTCGATTCAATAAATTTTACATATTTGTTACTGAAATTGGGTTCCAGAACGGAATGTGCAGCCCACGAACCATATTTCGGCCAAATGCAAAATTTCGGTAAAAGCAGCCGAATATCTTACCGAATGTAAATCAAACTTTGTTTAATCTCTACTGTTATTTCCGAAACAAAGCTGCGTTGTTTAGACACAGGGAAAATCCATTCGCATATACCCAAATATAGCGTGACTAAGAAAATACATCTGCCATAAACGTTAAGACTATTTTTTGTTTAAAAGTAGAAATATTCTAACGCATAGTCAACCGCACGTCTATGTGACGATTTGCTATTAACAGCTCCTTTATTCGTACGTCGATAAGTGCAGTTTTCGTAGTCCAAGTGTTACTTCTAACGTGCGGTTAACCGTACATGGCGTACACGGTGCTAATAATTTATTTGTGCGCATCCACTACGCCACTACATACGTCTGATCGGGGCTATAAAATCATGTACCATAAACATACGCCGACCTGGCCACAGGCATAGATTAAAAACACTACATAAACATAACATAAATGCGAAACTCCCGTTCAAATGCATTCTGAATGCCAACAACCGCTACAAGATCATTTTGGCGCGTGAATTTACGTCGCCATCTTGTTTATTGAATAAATTTCAAGTGACATTTCACAAAACGAAGCCACAAATGTTTACTAAAAGCGGGTCCCCCTGGCAACGTCATTTGAGCGCCAAATGATCCTTGTCGCAGTGGAAGTACCTATCGGGCATGTCGGAAAGAGTGACGTTGGTTGAAGAAACGTTGGACAGAACAGACTATGGCTTGGACATTGGACAAGCGGGAGTCCTAATAGGCTGGTGGGAGAACCATATTAATAACTCTTAAGTTATAGCATATCGTCACGCCTGTATGTATTCCCCGAAGTATTTGGCAGACATGTATAACACCCACATTGCGGGCATTGGGGCGGTAGAATCAATACTTTATTTTGTAAATTTTGACGTTCAAAAGTGCCTTCAAGGGCCTATTTGAAATAAATTATTTGACTTTGACTTTGACTTTGACTTTGCGCTGAAAAACCGAACCATATGTGATTATTTGTATAGCAGTGATGTAGTTATGAAACACGATTTTCGCTTGTTTAGGGTTTTGTTATTTTATGCAACAGGGTTTCGCCAAAAATCGCCCCGTTCACACTCAGCTTAATGAAATATGCACGAGCACAATGAAAAATTTAAAACCCATTTTTTGTTCAAAAAATTGTCCGATGTTGCCTTTAGCCTTAATTAAGCAAAAATTGTTCAGGGTTTTGCTAGTGAAAAATATATTCAGGAAATAAAATCACTGTGTTGCTAAATACTAACACATAGAAAATAGACATATGGAATATTTTTTTTATTGGAGTTATCTAATTTTGCAGAATCCATGCATAAACAACAGAATATGAAAACTTATAAACTATGCTACAAAGTAGGTATCTGTTATTGAAACGAAATGATCAGATGCAACGCTTCCCTTGCGTTCGCTGAACAAAGCACGCCTCTACTAAGGAAAGGCATCAATCAAATGCTGAAGAGAGCTCTAGTGAGACCCTGACACCAAACAGCTTTGTTCAAGATGCTAAACTGCTGTTATGCTAGAACAAGGAGACTTCCTGATGTTATGATGATGAGGTACCTATTTCAGAGCGGCAATTTCTACTTAGTTCTTGGGTATCATAAATTTATAATGAAACGTACCTTCTATGTTTATCGTGGACATCGATGAAGGGAAACATCATAAGGAAACCTGGAACTGGGGAGAGGGGGAGAGGGGGGCTAGGGTTACTAACCCCCTACTCCCCTCCCTCCACCGGAGAAACACAGTATTTTATAAACGATTTTTTAATATGACATAAATCAAATAAAAAGGTTGATAAATTATAATATGTAGAGGGAGGACGGAAGTCTAGCTCACGAGGCTCACTCTTGCATCCGTAAATAAGTAGAATTTCCTAGAACCCCCTTAATAACCCATTTTTTCTAGCGAGATGGCATGATTCTAAACTAACCCGAAGATAATTAAGAAATCGCTCAACATGGCAGCATTGCTGTATTCCAAATAGAAGAAAGTCGGCGTAATAGAGGCACTTGAAAGTTTTCAGCTTTGTAAGTTTGTGAAAACAACGGCGAGCCTTTTGCTGCCACAGGTGTCCAAAACCACTAGTTTTCAATAAACATTTCCTAATCAACCAAATAAAAAACTTTTCAAATTTTTATCTGTGGTACCTACCCCACATAAATTCGGTAGCAGGACATTTGTGCGAAAGACTTTTGCGCGAAGCCATTTGGCGGAAAAACATTTCCGGAAATGGACTTTACGCTAATGGACTTTTGCGCGAATGGACAATATGGACATTGCGCAAAAGACACTTGCATGAATCCACTAGCGTGGATAATGAACAAAAAAAAAGTTACAATAAAAAAACTACGACAATAATATTGACGCCTAATTGGACTATTTACTTCCGGTCTGTCTGTAACTGGAACTTAACTATGCGAATTGTGGGTGTACTTCACAGTACACACCTCTGCCCCAATCCTTCGAAAGAATACAGGTGAAATATTAGGAAGAAATCTCATTCCCGCCTTTCGCGCAAGTGGATTCACGCAAGTGTCGTCCGCGAATGTATTTTCGCGCAAGTGTCACACAACCATAAAACCTCCTTATTTGAACCCAATTAAAAATGACGCGGTTTTATCACATAAAACTAACTGCATTAAACTGTACCGGCCACAGGTGATTAACGCTTAATGAGAGCACAACAGGTTTTGATCATAAATAATGCAATTTGCTACAACATTGTTAAATTGTGCCAATGAATGATTGATCGCCGTGTATCGAATGTTTACAGACAAACACAGTGTTTCTGAACTCGTTATGTATTTACCATAATATTGTTTCTTCCTAGTATTTGTTATATTCGCCTAATATTTGTTCATAGGTAAGTACGTGAAGCGTGGATTCACAACTGTCGAACATTAATGGTTTGGGTTTCCATCCCCGCCTAGGTATTGAATTATTGAGGTTTTTCAATTCTCAGTAGCATCCTGGAGTGTAGATTGTGTTACGAATAGACTCACTCCCTGGCTCTTATATTGGAGTAACACATATTGGGTGAAATGTGGGTGTAGGTAGGCTCACACAACGTCATCAACTAGTTGCCCCATCAAAAGACACGCAAGTCAAATCTGTCATAGCTACATACCAGCTTTGTGTATTTAATATACAATACACGACGTATATTTATTAAACACATCCGCGTGTGTTGCCACGCCAAGCGCCGAACGCAGAGAGAGCCACACCGCCCGACAACCCTACTACGGCGCGCCGAGTGGTGTGGTACTGTTTAAGTATTTTGTGTTTAAAAAAAAATACACAAGAACTACACTCCGTCTACTACTTTGGTGAATTGAATACTGTTATGTATAACACAGTAAGTCATCGGTCAAATTATTTTCAGACAATATCAATTCTGTCCTCACTCACGCTCGATTTTAAATATTCCGTTTGCTACCTCAGTTACTTTGACGTCCATTATGACGTGTGACATGCAAAGCCGCACGCGTTTTTATTCCTGGCCAACTCATTTTCTTTTTGTTGAAACCTGGTATTATTTGCAACGGTATTTATGCAGCGGTTTTAAGATGAGGTTTTTATTTTGAGAGATCAAAATACTGTTAGAAATAGCAAAAAACATACAAATATTTATTACTCTTTTAGTTCGAGGCACGTCCGTGTTTTCCACACGTTCCTTTATCTAAAGTAGATCGCACCCTCGTCATCACATGACACCCTGGTACCCTGGCGGCGCCGCGCCTGATTATTATGGGTTTTGTACCAGCCATCTGCTGTCAGGGTATTAACGGTACCTATATTTTCAAATACAGGCTCCCAGTACGTCATTTATCAGATTTTTGGGACGTGAGTTCAACTTCAAGGGATTTTAATTTAACAAGTCAACGAAAAGGCATATCAAGACTTCAAGGAACAGAATAAGTAAAATATTTTTCCCCAATGTACCTACAAAGAAATCTTGTCGCCTCAATTGCCTGTATAACTTAAGAAATTTTCTTACGCAGTGTATAAGAAAATTCGCCGAAACTTCAAAAACAAGGTCTTAACCATCCATAACCCTAGAACAAAACAGACAGAGCAATAAAAGGGACCAAAAATAATGCCATCATTTGTAACTTTCTGACTTTTATTCTCTCGAAAAATGTTTATCTAGTTTTATAACAAATATTGGCACTCATAAAATGCTACAGTTTGGTGGTACAAATAAAATTGTTATTACGGTGATAATAGTATGGCTTGCAAGCTTGGCTTTCAAGATTGTGAAATATCTGAAATGCCATTTTCTAAATAATGAACGTTCGATGACATTATGTGCAGCAAACTGTATAATTGTTTTCAGCCCATTATTTAACTTTAGAGTAGAAATTGTGTAGTAAAAATCAGATTTTTGTTTTTGCCAAAATCTTTGCTTTAGAAAGACAAAGATTTTTCACATTTTGCATAAGAATTTCCAGTAAAGTTCGACAAACAAACTGATTGTTCATTCAGTTTTTAGTGCATCGCTAAAGACAGCTGTGCACACCGAGGAAAATCTATCTGACCGGTGGCGGTGTGTCCTAAAGATTTCTTTGACTTTAAATGTGGCTTTTACTAAAATGTTGATTTTAATGTGCAATAATGGGTATAAAATAACGAGGTGGTAAATTTGCCGGGATCGAAGTATAAGATTGACCGGAGTCGACTTCCTTTTAAAGAGAATTCTGTTTTAAATGCTATAACCTGCCCCACCGCCGACGAGGAGGTGATGCTACTGACTATTTTCTCAAACAAGAAATGTACCAAAAGATTGTAGGTCCCGTGTAAGTAAAAGAGATAAAATATATTAATAGGTGATCGCTGACTGTTCACACCAGTTCACACGCTCTTGTCGCTGCAACAAACAAGTACTCGCCGGCGGCTCATTTGTTGCAGCTATATGAGTTACCAAAGACAGTACTCGACGAGTGACGTCGCCGTCGCGTACTCGCTGGTCGTTGTTCACCAACTAGCTCTACTCGCTTCTCATTAATCGCCCGCTGGCGGTGGGACAGGTGCAATAGCTTACAGAATATTGAATTTCTTTACATTATAATAATTGCCCTTCCTTGTCATGACCTGTGGCGGTATCTACAATCACCACATGCGAACTACACATTAAAGACCTGACGTCACACAAATCCTGTATCGCGCAATTAGAGTTTACCGCGCGAACGATAAGACTATACGACATCAACCATTGGGCAGTTGCCCGCCAGACATGATACCCGTCTGGTAGGAGAATCGTCCCTTTTCTAAAGAGGACGAGTGAACTTTACACCCTGTTCCTCATACCTATTATTACGTCACTAAACTATTCCCTATTAAAGCTAATTGTAATTGCATCCAATCATTTGAACCAATTACCAATTAAGGTAGACTTGCGATTGGCAATTACACTAAAACGGATAATTAAGATCTAGGTTAAAATCAGCTAAGTAATTTGTGTTAAGAGCGTTTATGTTGTACGGCATTTCATACAAACTTTCAAGCCCTTGGTTTTCGAAATGACTAAACCGATTTTAATTAAACTTCATACGCATATGCAAGACACAAAAGGTCTTAAAACGTATTTGAGAACATTTTCGAAATGTCTTATTTAAAAACAGATAACTGGAAATCAGTGTAATTTGGCTGTAACACTATTTTTCGAAAATTTTCTTAACTAAGTTTTTAGACCTTTGTATCCTGTATGCGTATGAAGTTTCATTAAAATCGGTTCAGTCATTTCGAAAAACAAGGGCTTGAAAGTTTGTATGAAATGCCGTACGATGTAAACCCTCTTATATACAATTTTTATGTATTTTCGCGTCTAGCCGGCAATAGGCAAGTTTGTCAAGAATCTAGGTCAAGAAATAAGATAAATAAGATTTTGGTATCAACCCCTTGTAATATTAACGGAGACAGTAAGAAGCAATTATTTTTGTTTTCGAGGACCAAATCATTTTATTACGAAGCTATAATTCGGAGAAGTGATAAACAAGCACTCAAGAAATCTCAAAGGATGACAATTTATTAATCTATAGAGACTTTTCTAACAAAAATAAATAATAGAAGATATGAAAGGAGAAGGGAGGAGGGAGTTTGGTAAGCAGTGGCTAAAGCATCATACAACACGGTTCCTACCGGGGCTTCCCTTCGGAGGTTTGCATCAGCAACACTATCGCCATTGAAATGAAATGGCACATTCAGTAGTGTCTACTATTGCCAAAAAATTACGTTAAATTTAATTCACCATACCATTCAAACAACAAAAACGCCTATTTTTAGCTTTGAATAAAATAATTGTAGAATATGTAATTGAGTTTATTTTTGTAAGTTTTGTTTGTGCAGTGATAGCGTCTTTTTGGTTCTGCTAGCTGACGATAGATGGTGTTAAGTTCAGTAAAGAAAACATTTTTATTATTGAGTATTTTTTTTTACTATATTGATAATGTAAGTTAAAACCAGCCGGTTTGAATGTGTATGAATATATATTTATGTGTATGTGTGTAGCAAGTCATCATCTGCCTAACCTTATCCCAACTATGTTAGGGTTGGCTTCCAGTCTAACCGGAAGCAGCTGAATACCAGTATTTTACATGGAGCAACTGCCTATCTGACCTCCACAACCCAGTTATTGGGTAATACGATACCCCTTGGTAAGACTGTTTGTCAGACTTTCGGGCTTTTGACTACTCGTAACGACTGTCAAAGATCCACGAATGACAGCCGGGACCAACGGCTTAGCGTGCTTTCCGAGACACGCAGGGGTCTTGGTATGTCATGTAAAGATGGACACCCATCCACGAACCAACCGCAGCAAGCGTAGCTGTTATTACTGAGCCATAAGCCCCTATGGCCCGTATAGTGTATCAAGTATGAAGGCCAAATTAAAAGGTTCGAAGCCAGTAAACAAAACTTATTAATTTTCAAATAATATATTATAGTAGGGTGAATAACCCAAACGCTAGCACTGCACCAAATTATCATCACTCCGAATAAATGGTCAAATTCTAAGGTTTTCACTTACTAATTTGGGTTACCACACTAATTAATAAATAAATTTATGTTTTTGGAATCCTACTATTGGCAGCAAAATACTTTGAGACTACAAAATAGCGGAAATTTTGTAAACAAACATTTGTGTCCTGCGGTTTCTTTGGTTTTTGCCTGTTTCTTGTGATCACCGGTAAGTTCACGTGTTTACATTTTATGATATATTAGATCTTTTAGATATTTTATATTGAAACTACAGATTTCTCTGATATTTGAGATAGTTTGTGAGGATAATCTGAAGAGTAGAATTTGAGATTATGGTGATAAATTGGTAAAATACGTGGTGCTGATAAATGGATCGAATATTTTGTAAATTCCAAATTATCAGCACTGGTGCTGATAAATGGAAAAAAGTACGTAAATACAAATTTCGTACTTTTTAATGTCAATTGTGTTTATATTATGCATATAATTCATTTTGTTTTGTAAAAGTAGTTTATACTATCAAAATCCAAATCTTAGCATGGTGCTGAAACTGCATTTACCATTTGTCAGCATGGTGCTGATAATTGGATTAGAAGCATGCTGATAAATTGGTTTTCCTAGAATTTCATCATCTCTTTTCTTTTTTCAGAACCACTTATCCACCTACCATGAAGCCAAAGGAAGAAAATAAGAAAAAAAAGGAAGAAAATTTACCAAACGTACCCAGAACGTCGCAAGTTGGTCAAAGATATAACAACCAAATAGACACGTTGGAAAAAATAATAAAAAATAAAAGAAAGAAGACTTACTCTTTACTAGAACTAGAGAAGATCCTTACAGAGGATTAGAAGATGTGATAACAAGAGCCTATTCTTTTTTTTATTTTATTTACTTACTGGTACACTTTCTTATGTGCAATTTTATGTTTCTTAATGGTTGTAGATACCTACATAGTTTATAGTATTAGTCGGCTACCATATTATATTAAGTAAAACACTTTCTAGTGAGATTTTCAAAGTGTGAACAAATTATTTAAATTCCTATCTAAGATAACTTTATTAATGTTAAACTTTGTCAATTTTATAAAAGTATTATTAGATTATAAGTGATTGTTTTGTATTGCAGGGTACCTACCTACTAATTATATAAAAAAAATGAATAAAAAACAGATTTTAAGAATGAAAATCTTTTTTTTCAAGCAATTCCTGACAGTGATAGTATTGTGCTGATAATTGGCTCGCTCTATGCTATTAATTGGGGGCGATGGTGCCAGTAAATGGTGAGAGGGTCATTTTTTATTTTTACTTGTCTAAAAAATCTTGGATATAGGTTAACCATGTTTTTCTTTTAATATCGTCTTCCTTATTAAATATTAGAACTAGAAAATTCGCCTTAACGGGTAAAGAACTATTTTTCACAATAATAAATAGGCTTAAGTTAGGACTAACTCTTAAAGTGCTGATAATTGGGTACTTCACCCTACTTCCAGTAGTAACTTTAGTTAGCTATGATTTCGATACAATAGCGTCTCAAATAGAATGACTTTACTTTCTGTTTTCACTAACGGCAAGTTTTAGTTACCTAAGTTAGGTTAATTATTTTTAGTTTTGGAAGTTCATGTTAGTTGTTAATTTAAAATACACAATAATTGAAACGGCAAGGTATCAAACATTGATTTTAATCTCAAGATCGTTAAACCTCAGGGGCCAAGACTTCAAAGTTCGAAGGACCCTTATCTTTTCTTCAAGGAAACTGCTTATCCCTTAGGTAGGTACTGTTATCTGCTAACGATATCAAGGTGACTTTGGAGCCGAAACTGGGATAATTGCACAAAATGCCGACGCAAGTCCAGATTTGGCTGATAGGTCCAACGCTTACCTTACCTGCCAACTTACTTTAAAGTCAATGGAACGATTGGACAAAAAGACTTTACGACTGTACATTAGGTAAAAGTTATTTTTAGAAGATTTCAAAAATCAGGGGAGGTTATGCATTCGATTGGTTTTTTTCATGCATGTACACCGATTCCTGAGTGATTACTGGGCCGATTTATTTCACACTTGGTAGAATACGCCCGCGCGCTGATCCCATATCCATTTTATTAACTTAGCTTGAGCAGTTTTTGAGTTCGCTTTAATATAAGTTTATGTTGATGATATTGGTAACTTCACATAGTAAAGTACTGCTATATAAATTAGAGAGGGGTAGGTACTACAAATAAAAAAGACGTGTGGCACTCGGGGACTGCCGCGGCAAAGCTATTGCATAGCATTTTTTATCAACTTATGTAATTGTAAGATATTAACCCGAATACAAGAAATAGCAATAGTGACATTGACAGGAACTGTTATTCACATTTATAGTTTTTAAAACTTGACACAACGTAATGGGAACATCAAACTAATAAAAAGGTTTTAATTTAACTATTAATAGTCAAGCTCAATGATGTAACTGAACCATATAGCTGTCAGTACAAAGATATCGAAGCAAAAACACCAAAGTTATAGGAGAAAACGAAAATAACGCCAATAATATTTGGTGCGAACCCGTCTTTGCGACAGATCTTATATAATCCCTCTTGTTTGTGTTTACATGTTTCGCAGCTTTCCCATTAATTGAAAACAAACAGGCTGAATGATATCGTTAAATCCCTACTCGGAGAGGGATTCAGTATTGGGGTTTTGACCTTTTTGCTGGGTTTGGGTAAAAGTATCAATATTATTTTCGTTGGATTAGATTATTAGATTATTCAAGTGCAGACTGATATTTTATTGAATGTGGGTAGGAACATCATATCATCATAGTGTTCACAAAGAAGTGTTAACTATTGAGTAGTTAATTTTATCAGATATAAAAGTTACCGTAATTATTATTATAAACTATGACTATGTCGTAGGATGATTTGGTAATTCGAATTTTCGTGAAAGGATATTGCGAAAACACGGATAATTAGGACAATGGTGAAAACATTTTTAAGAGCACCTTGGAAGTAGCGGTCGCTGGCCGTTGTCTAGTTATCAGTAAATAACTAGACAACGCTGAAAACATTTCTGCTGAAGATTGTATGATTCATCATTTTGAACTGAATAAAAAAGATTAGGTTAGAACTGTGATCAACCGCACCCGAGCCGAGCCAGCAAAGCGAACGGTAGACCGGCGAGCGCTACTTCCAAGTTGCTCGCAGAAATATTTTCATCATTGTTTAATTATCCTTGACTTCGCAAAATCCCTAGGGTTTCCCTAGGGTTTTCGCGAAAATTCGTTTTATCAAATCATCCTACGACAACTACATTGTTACATATTGGTTTATCTTAGAGCAATGGCGCACTAGCGGCCTCGTTGATTTCGTTACCGATGCTACCTGACCAGATGCGCTTGCTCCATAGCGATTTCATACTAATCTGCACCCTAATTACGTAACGCAAACTCAATTTTAAATTGAAACCAATTGAAAAAGATTGCCAGTCCATTGCTTCATAAGTTCGACAAAAAAAATTGAGCAGATTTTTTTGTCGCGTTACGTAATTAGGGTGCTGGCTGACCTGACCGCTGCGGCCTGGCTGCAAGTGCGCTATTGCCCTAAGTCTGGTGTTTGGACCTATTATAATTTTTTTACTTTTTATCTATTAATGACATTTTAAGTCAGTTTACGTGAAGTTTTATAAAGAGGCTTCCGGCAAATTAATGATGTGATTCCCATTGGCATCTTCTGCTACTATTAAACCCGAGGTTTCATTGTAATTTAAATAAAAATAGCAACGTATTTTCCCCTTGTTTTATGAAGGTCATAAAGTTCATTAAGAACGTATTTTCCTTGTTTTTGGTATTTCACCAAAATTCCCGAGTGGCATCTTCATAATTTTACTGCCGGCTTTAGATAACATCTTACTTGCAATATGACACTCTATATAAACCAGTTCATATCACATTAAGAGACAGTATTGAAGTGATTAAGAAGATACACTCCAAATTACAGAAAACATTATTGCCTAGTGTAAAAAATACAATTAGAGAATAATTATACCTTTTTCAAAATGTCACCTCTCAAAGTGTGGTCGAAATTCTCTGCGAACAAGGGTGGTGCTGCTATTAATTTACGTATAGTGGACGCCCCTGAAAATCTTCTTGAAGAAGTCATTAATCAGTACATGAAGTATTATGCTGCTGAAGACGCCACTTTCAAAGCTGCTGGTAAGTTCAATTTTGATGATAAAGTCTTTCTAACTCACAAAGGCGGGTTGGCCTTAGTTAGGGACATGTGTGTACAATCAAAAATTTAAAACCAACACGCCTACTGCCGGGGTTGCGGGAAAGTCCGAAAGGGACACAGGCAACTGACGGCGCACGGGTGGGTTTTAGTCAGCAATAGTCTGACACGCCCTCCCGCTCCTAACGGAAGTTATTTGAAGATTCACCACAAAAAAAAAACCCGCCTATAAATTAGAAATTTATACTTTACTCGTTTTTAGTGTAAGCCAAAACGTTACGTGATTATTTATTTAACTATTTATGTACACACATATACATATTGAGACAAGAAGAAAAGCACAATTAAATACGTAAAAACGCAATGCTTATTTCCAAAGAAATTTCTTCCACGATATGCTGGAGAGGAAAGTAGATAAAAAGAGACGGAGAAACCGTGTGTAAGAGAAGAAGAGAAAAAAAATACATCAACAGACAATTCACTTACTCACTTTTTATTTATTTGTAATATCATATTTATAATTAATTCTAATTTATTGTAAAACAGGAAAATTTTAAAAGAACTCTTAACTCAATATGAATCAGAATAAAAACAAAAACGATTGCAAATACATCGAAATAAGAATTAAAGAATGGTTATCAATTTGTCTAGAATGTAAAACAAATGAATTCACTTGTTAAATATTTACATAAATAATAGGTATGGTTATCTGTTGCAGGAGTTCCAAAAAGTGCAGCAGCAATGGAAGAACTACGTGTGCCTATGCTTAAAGCTATAAAAGAAAAAGGCTTTCACACTGTGGTTTGTTGTTTAGATAACGGTGATGACCAAATTAAAGAGGTCCTTGGAGCATCTATGATGGCTTTAACATCAAAAGGGGATCCAGAACCAGAGGTAAAGCGAAAGTTTTCATCAATATAAATATTTACAGTAAACTACAAATGTTTATACAAGTTATGTGTAAGTTTGTGCATATGGTCTGTTTCAAAAGTATCTACCGAAAATGTAAACAAATAAAAACGTATTTGTCGAAACCAATTGTAGTGTCACTTACGAATTGAGTGCTTTGATTTGATTATTTGAATACTTACACCTGAAGTTCTGATTTTAATCACCTTAAAGTTGTTTCTCATTTAATATTCAAACAGTTATTGTTGGAAAAAGTGGTGACATATAAAGTTGAAACCTACAATTCCGTTTAGTGAGTGTTGCGTTTTATTTAATCGGAACAGGGTTGGTTTACGTTTTCTACAGATACTTTTAGAATAGACATTTGATAATAACACCCGTGTATTATTATTTTTGTATTTTGTTTGTTTGGATTTTTGTTATTGCGTTCTTGAAGAAATCACAATAAGAACATTTTTCTATCACCACCACTGTGTCACTTAATCCAACATCGCAGAAAGTCGATTTACAGGTGCCTGACGTTAACAACCGGGCAGACTTGTCAGATATTTATCTAGTCACCCCTCGTTGTTCTACCCATATATAGATGTAAACAACGAATAGTCGAAAATAATAACTACTTATTAACAAAATATAATAAATAACCAAAACATTAATATGTTACTATTTCAGTTTGACTTTAAAACGGAGGAAATGAAGAAGCTATTTGAAATGTATTATGGAATGGCGTCTTATTATGACGAAGGGAAGGCGCTCAATTCTGACAGTTTCTTCAGTGACAGAGGACTCTTTGTCAATCCTGAGTACAGAAGGCTTGGTATTGAAGTGGAGTTCCTTAAAGCCAGGTCAGTTTCTCTTCTTCCTATCATATGTATTTTATTCTAATACATTTTTACCACCAACGATGGTATTATAATTTTTGGGCCAACAACATTAAAAAATCTGTAGTGCCAGCGACACGAAGAATAAGACCGATAGCTCTTGCAGTATGAAATAACAACTTCGACCACCTATGATTAAGACGGAATTCCCCCACCTGATATTGGTGAAGAAACTTGCCATAATACAACAGGCTCAGGATATCGATGAAATACAAAATCGGGAGAGTTATTATTACCCGACTGCCCCAGAAGGAGGGTAATGTTTTTCGAGAGTATGTATGTATGTATGTATGTATGTCTATTTCTTTGGCACGCTCTGTAGCCTAAACGGCTTGATGGAATTTAACATATGAGGTGTCGTTAGATTCGTCTTAATTGTAGGAGTGTCATAGGCTATATAATATTTATATATTGCATCTGCAAATACCAAAAAAAAGGAGAGGAAGGTTTTTTTTAAAATAAATTATAACGATATTGGTATTAAATAAAAGCTAGTAACGAGTCAATGCCAAAAGATATATTAATAAAACTAAAAAGATTGAAATAAAGAAAATTATTCAAAAAAACAAAAAACCCGACTGCAAAAACACATAACTGAAAAGAGAAAAACAAGCATTTTAATCTATAGAATTTTGGTATCGCAGGCGGGGACAAACAAAACTTACACCATATATCCGGTTATTAGTTTGTCCCCGCCTGCGATACCAAAATTCTATAGATTAAAATGCTTGTTTTTCTCTTTTCAGTTATGTGTTTTTGCAGTCGGGTTTTTTGTTTTTTTGAATAATTTTCTTTATTTTCATCAACCATAATTACTGATAGAGGTAATGCTTTAGTGCCTGTTCTGTAATACAAATGTTTATGTTTTCTTTGTATATTTCCAGGCGATTGATTTGCAATGAACACGGAATACCAGTAAGTGGCGCCTGGATGACGTCATCTGACACTCAGAAAGCTGCTGAGCTCGATGGATGGGAGACAGCTTTCGAGATCCAGTTTGAAGAGTTAGGGAAGAAACTCGGTGTTACCTTCGAAGGCGCCCCTCCGTCTACTAAGTTCATGATTGCTAAAATACAATAAGCTAAAATACAATTTGAGATATTGTTCCTTTTGGATCTATTTAAAAGTAAAACAAAACGTATTTTGTAAAATCTGGTCTAGTTGGTTTTGCTATATATTTATCTTGCAATGTAAAAAAAATGTTTAAAGGAAAAGTAATACGGAAAGTATGATTATTTATCGAAAAATAAAGAATACTGTGATTAAAACTTGCATAATTATTTTCTTTCGAACCGTTAAGCAATATAATTGATTAAACTTACTTTGAGGAAAACTATCAAATCAATTACGCTGTGTTAAAATAAATCATATAAATCAATCTTCCTAGCCTTTTCCCAACTATCTTGGGGTCGGCTTCCAGTCTAACCGGATGCAGCTGAATACCAGTATTTTACATGGAGCGACTGCCTATCGGACCTCCACAACCCAGTAACTGGGTAATACGATACCCCTTGGTAAGACTGGTGTCAGACTTTCGGGCTTCTGACGACTCGTAACGACTGTCAAAGATCCACGAATGACAGCCGGGACCAACGGCTTAACGTGCTTTCCGAGGCACGGAGGAGTCTCGGTATGTAAAGATGGTCACCCATCCACTGACCAACCCCGGCAAGCGTAGCTTAACCTGATGGATCGACCCGTGCGGCTTGTTATTACTTAGCCTCGAGCTCCTCAAAAAAATAAAAAAAATCATATAATGTACCTTTATTATCACATTATCTTAGAGTCGGGCCACACCTGCCGAACGTTCCGCGACGGAACGTTCGGTTGACTACGCTCCTAATGTTTTTCAAGTTACCTATGACACATCAGCCGAACGTTACGTCCATAGAAATATGACGCGTCGGAGCGTTCCGCCGCGGAACGTTCGGCAGGTGTGGCGCTAGGCTTAGCATGCATTTGAGGATGATACATGAACAGACTTCAAACAAGTTGATTACTGTCTTATCACGTTACCATGTATGATAATGTAAATCAATTGAATAGTTGCTAATCATGAGTCATGCACACATTGCAAAAAATACACAATGTAATGTTTGCTTTTTTTTTTCAACCAACTTGGCAGTAGTGTTAGCCGGCCGCTACCGCGGCTGCGATCGCTTCACTCTCTCGGTGCGCGCGTGGTTTGTCACAGTTCTAATCTAACCTAACCCATGATCGGGGTGCCCTGGCTAAGGCTGCGTTTCCACCAGAGATGAGCGAGGATGCGTAGCGAGGGATGTGTGTGAAACTAACCAATAACATCGCTTCACTGTCATAGTTTGAGCGAAGCTAGCGTTGTTATTGGTTAGTTTCACACACATCCCTCGCTACATATCCTCGCTCATCTCTGGTGGAAACGCAGCCTTAGTCTGCGACCAATTCCCTACTAATTAGGGGACAATTCACAATTGTCCCCATTCACAATTTTACGGGTGATAAAATCGGACAGAAATAATAATCCTGTCGATAAGTTTAACATTGATAGATTATAAACTACCGAAAATCATAATCAACCTATTAATGTTCCCACAGCTGGGACACAGGCCTCCTCTCTGAGAGAGGGAGTGGGCTGTAATCTACCACGCGGACCCAGTGCGGGTTGGTAGATGTCACATGTCTTCGAATTTTTGGTTCTAAGACATGCCGGTTTCCTCACGATGTTTTCTTTCACCGTTTTGAGAGCAGTGGTGCTAAGTTATTTACACAATGTAAAGCGCCTGCTTGGGTTCGAACCCACAACCTACAACTCGTAAGTCGGGGATATATGGTAACATATCACAATTTTTCGATATTTTATGATCTCGCTAGTTAGATAATACACTAACAATGCTCACAATCTTACGGAGACATTTATAAGACTGGTGGTGATTGGTGATATTCTTCAGAGAGGTTAGGTGCGCGTGCTTAGTACTTGCGAGTGTGACACCTGACCGGCGTGTGTGTATGACAAGATGTATGAACGTAAGAGCGCTAACACACTGGGACGCCATGGCGACGTCGCAGGCTACGTAGCCATGGCTAAGTCTGGCTACCTACCGCAGCCAAATGAGGCTGCCAAATAAGTAGCCAGTAACACGCGGGCCTCCGTCCTGGCGATCAGTTGGCCACTGAGTGAGGGAGGCGTAACTTACTTGTATACAAAATTCTGGCGACTTGGCTACTCATCGCCAGGTCGCTAGAGTATCCAGTCTCCATGTAGCGGCCAGTCGGTCGGTCATGGTCGTGGCTACGCTTCCAAATAGGCGACGTCGCCAGAATTGCCAAGTGAGATTTGTCATACATTTCAATACGAATACGTAGCTGGCGACGTCGCCATTGCCTCCCAGTGTATTAGCGCTCTTAACGAAGCAAAAGGAGTTATGTAAGGATCGTAGCAAGTGGCATTGTATAGTTTCTGCCTACCATGGAACTTTGTTCCCATGGGCACAAGGCGTGAGTTTATGTATGTACGTACGTGACTCAAACGATTATTTAATCATTTGTCAATATTACTAAATGAAATCAACATTATTAACTCGCCCAACACTAATGACTGATAAGATAACCGGCTTGCTTATAATTTGTTACAATAAAATAATCACATTTAGAGATAGTATTGACGTTACTAAAGACACTCAAGAATTTACTTAAAATAAAATCAGTACAACGAAATAATTGTTTAATTAAAAACTGCTCAAGTAGACATTGTAATTTTTTATTTACTGCGGAAAATTTCGCATATACTCACCATGTCAAATTCTCTTAAAGTGTGGTCTAAATTCTCGGTGAAAAAAAAAGATGGTACTGTTCTTAATTTTCGTATAGTGGACATGCCTAAATATCTTAATGACGAAGTTATATATCTGTACACAAAACATTTTGTGAGAGAGGAGAACACATTTATAGCTGCTGGTAAGTTGATTGAATTTTGATTACAAGGTTATTATGATTAATATAGATTTAAGA
Organism: Conistra vaccinii; assembly: GCA_948150665.1. Taxonomy (NCBI): domain Eukaryota; kingdom Metazoa; phylum Arthropoda; class Insecta; order Lepidoptera; family Noctuidae; genus Conistra; species Conistra vaccinii. The sequence continues at coordinate 7,682,985 of OX411323.1, read as the reverse complement.
GAGTTTATTCTGAAAGTGGGCAACGTCGCAAATAGAATGTCAAATATTTCGCTGTTTTGATTAATTTGGCAATATTACCTACTGTATGGAAATATGAAATGTGGCTAACTAACGAACTAGAATATTAATAATGAATAGTTTATAACCCGGATTAACATAGACGATACTTTTTATCCCGGTAGTACGCTCCCTTGGGATAATAAATTTCCCACCTCCACGCAGGAGAAGCGGTGGGCGAAAGCTAGTATACCTATAAATCCAAATTATTAAGTACTTATTTTCTTAAGATTTTTTTATTTGTTCGTAGGATTCCTTAAAAATCCAAAGGCAATAGAAGAACTACAGGGGCCTTTATTACAAGCAACAAATGAAGACGGATTTCACATTGTGATTTGTTATTTAGACAGCGGTGATGACGAAATTAGGAGTATCGTTGGTGCATCTATGATGGCATTAGTATCGAAAAACGATCCACATCCAGAGGTTAGTTATATCGGTAATGACGAACATTTCAAAGAAATTGGTATCTTGATTTAAGGAACTTAATAATTACAATATTCTTAATAATTATATTATTGTAATTTCTTCTTTTTTTTTCAGTTTGACTTTAAAACGCCAGAAATGCAGAAACTATTTGAAATAATGCACGGCTTGGAAGGTCACTACAATGAAATAAAGGCATTTGATTTAGATCGTTGCTTCAGTGATAGGGGACTCTTTGTCTGTCCCGAGTACAGGGGGCTAGGCATTGCGCAAGAGCTCCTCAAAGCCAGGTTGGTTACTGTTTCAGTTATAAAAGTAATAACCCACCATCGTATCTAGATACGATGACGTCTTGGTGGGGCTTACACGATCCTCATCTCTAGGTCTGTGCCGATAGAGTTTACTATGCTAAAACAGGTCTACGGTGAGAAGCCAAATCAAGGGAGATATATAAACCCGCAGGGCAGCATGTGGCGAGCTGTCGGGTAGTAGCGACTCCACGAAATCTTAGTCCTCACCTCTGGCCTTTATTGGCCGGTTGGAGTCAACACTGATGAGGAACAGACTCTCACCTCTCACCTCATTCTTGCCTTTACTGGCCGGCCTAACAAACTCACTTTTGCGTTTATAATATTGGTAGGATGGTATTTTTAATTTATTACTAAATTTTTCAGGCGACTGATATGCAAAGAACACGGAATACCTATAAACGGAGCCTGGATGACGTCATATGGCACACAGAAAGCTGCTGAGCGCGATGGATGGGAGACTGTCTGCGAGCTCACAGATGAAGATCTGTCAAAAAACTTTGGAATTCAATTCGGAAAAAATCCTCCTTCTTCTAAATTCATGATTGCTAGAATACAACTTTGAAACTAATTTTTTTATTTTATTGCTAAAGACCACCATAGTTTATATCACCCGTGTGCTTTGATGGATTTTTTATTAGTAGCAACGTAGCGGGACAGTTTGGATCCCGCGATGTTAGTCTAGTGGTCGCAAGCATTACTGCTAAGATCCTGGGTTTGATCCCAGGTCAGGTAAAGTGTTATTGGGTTGTTCCATCTAGAATTTCTTAGTAGCAGCCCGATTTGATAGCCACTACTTACCGAATAAATAATTATTCAAAAAATAAAAAACCCGACTGCAAAAACACATAACTGAAAAGAGAAAAACAAGCATTATAATCTATAGAATTTTGGTATCGCAGGCGGGGACAAACAAAAGTTACACCATATTTCCAGTTATTATTGTTATATTATTATTGTCCCCGCCTGCGATACCAAAATTCTATAGATTATAATGCTTGTTTTTCTCTTTTCAGTTATGTGTTTTTGCAGTCGGGTTTTTTATTTTTTGAATAATTTTCTTTATTTCAAGTTTTTTAGTTTTATTAATATAATCTTAATTTCGAATTGACTAATTACCAGCTTTTATTTGATACCAATATTGTTGTAATTTATTTTTAAAAAAACGTTCCCCTCCCTTTTTTTTGTATTTGCAGATGCAATACATAAATATTATATAGCCTATGTCACTTCTACGATTAAGACGAATCTAACGACACCTCATATGTTAAAATCCATCAAGCCGTTTAGGCTACAGAGCGTGCCAAAGAAATAGACATACATACATACATACATACATACATACATACATACATACTCTCGAAAAAAACATTACCCTCCTTCTGGGGCAGTCGGGTAAAAATGGAACAGAATTTGTATGAAATTATCTGCCAAGTAAGTTAATAGGAACTTAATCGTAGTGTGGTGAAACAGACCCTTAAAATAATTAGGGCCAATGGTCGAATATGCCAAAAGGTTCGAATCAGTTACACTATTTCGACTCTTACTATAGAATATAGTTCTACATCGTATTCACTACTTTGCCTTGCATATTTTAAAATGGATACAAGTTGTTTTTCACAGTCTACTGGTGCCTAATGAGATGTCTTCAGCTAGTCTACGTAAACAAAGCTTACGAAGTGCGTCAACGACTATTACTTAGTAGGTACAGAATACATATTTTATCGGTACAACGTGGAAACAATGTATTTTAGTCTTCATAAAATATTTCACTGAAAAAGCGTTTTCTTATCATAAAATACAATAGATGACGTACATTAATTTATTAACTTAATCCGCTTAACTGTTCCAAAAGAGTCATAAAGAACCCTGTAAGAAATCGACACGTGTTTCACCTGTCAACGAGGCATCCTCAGGATGACGATTGACTTGTTGCGAACTCGGACACGACGTGTTGCTACGACAAGAGCCGAATGCAAAGTTAGTGTATACTCACTTTGCATTCGGCCTCCTTGAGAGGTGAAACACGTGTCGATTTCTAACAGGGTTCTCTCTGACTCTTTAAGAACAGTTACTAAATATACGTCGTCTATTGTATTTTATAATGGATTTCCGCAAAGTCACGCCTGAGTCAATTAACTTTCTATATTATAATTATTTATTTCTATTTTATTCTCTCTTTATTATATTTTTTTTTATATAATTATGATTTATGACCTATTTTAAATTATTTTTTTCTTTGTTCTTCTCATTCAGAGCACCTGCCATCTTATTCTTCACCACCCTTGGTTGACTGGTAGAGAATGCCTAAGGCATTAAGTCCGCCTTTGTACCTTTATAAATAAATAAATATTACCACGTTGCTATAGTTTGCCTAGATGGAGTCCTTAAATTAAAGCTACGAAAGAGCCCAAAATCCGTAAAAGTATGGATTGAACCATGATTCCCCGGATTTCCCCGGAATAAAATAACAGATCACCATCACCATGCCTGTAATATCCGAAGGGCTAGGCAGAGGTGTACTTATAGTACACCCACATTTCGCCAGTTATGTTTAAATCCCATGTAATAGGGGGCGAATATCGGGAATCAAAAAGTGAAAATCAGTAACAAGCCTTAAGGGAACTTGGGCCTTCCTATTTCTAGACGTCATGTGAAGCCAAGTCAGGAAAGCTCGTGGCTAAGTAATAACAAGCCGCACGGGTCGATCCATAGGGTTAAGCTACGCTTGCCGGGGTTGGACAGTGGATGGGTGACCATCTTTACATACCGAGACTACTCCGTGGCTCGGAAAGCACGTTTAGCCGTTGGTCCCGGCTATCATTCGTGGATCTTTGACAGTCGTTACGAGTCGTCAGAAGCCCGAATGTCTGACACCAGTCTTACCAAGGGCCATCGTATTACCCAGTTACTGGGTTGTGGTGGTCAGATAGGCAGTCGCTCCATGTAAAATACTGGTATTCAGCTGCATCCGGTTAGACTGGAAGCCGACCCCAACGTAGTTGGGAAAAGGCGAGGCAGAATAATCGTGTGCAACCTTTTAAAATTAATTTTAGTTAAGGTTGATAACAAAAATAGACAGGTTTGAAAATCATCATCATCATCATCATCAGCCTATTGTTCCCACTGCTGGGACACAGGCCTCCTCTCTGTGAGAGGGAGTGGGCTGTAATCTACCACGTGGGCCCAGTGCGGGTTGGTAGATGTCACATGTCTTCGACTTATTACCCATAAAAAAAAAATATACCCAGCTTGGTAATTATTTTTTTTGGTACTTAAAAATAAATAAATCCCCAATAATTTTAAATTGTTTACTACCTTTATTATTTTAATGATTTGAAATAAGTAAACAGTCTCGCGTTTTAAGTTGCATGTGTATTCAGTTATTCACCAACTTTCTCCACTGAGTTACACACGTTCTGAATTTGCGAGTCTCGAGTAAACATGTTTACTCGGAGTGGTAACTTTCATTAATTCCTGTAAGATATTTTAAGGCCCAGTGGTAATGGCCCCGACTTACGAGTTGTAACTTGTAGGTCGTGGGTTCGAACCCAAGCAGGCGCTTTACTTTGTGTAAATAATTTCATCACCACTGCTTTCAAAACGGTGAAGGAAAACATCGTGAGGAAACCGGCATGTCTTAGAACCAAAAATTCGAAGACATGTGACATCTACCAACCCGCACTGGGCCCACGTGGTAGATTACAGCCCACTCCCTCTCACAGAGAGGAGGCCTGTGTCCCAGCAGTGGGAACATTAATAGGCTGATGATGATGATTTTCAAACCTGTCTATTTTTGTTATCAACCCTAACTAAAATTAATTTTAAAAGGTTTCACACGATTATAGTTTTGCCGTCATTTAGTACTAATATGGTAAGAGCGTAGTTCATCATCTGCCTCGCCTTTTCCCAACTATGTTGGGGTCGGCTTCCAGTCTAACCGGATGCAGCTGAATACCAGTATTTTACATGGAGCGACTGCCTATCTGACCACCACAACCCAGTAACTAGGTGACATGATACCCCTTGGTAAGACTGGTTGACTGGTTGTCAGACTTTTGGGCTTCTGACGACCCGTAACAACTGTTAAGCCACGAATGACAGCCGGGACCAACGGCTTGACTTGCTTTCCGAGGCACGGAGGGGTCTCGGCATAGATATCCGTGGGTCTCGGTCTCGGTTTGTAAATATGATTCCAATTCACGGTCCGACCGCGGCTGATCGATCGACTTGTGCGGCTGTTATTATTAAAGTAGGTACGTACGCTTGAACGTGAATATCTCAGGTAGGTATAGATTTAGAATAAGACCGCTGAATTTACTAGTACCTTGTAAAAATTACGGAACATTGACGTTTAGAAGCATATAATGTGAGTATAATAATTAATAGATAGTAGTAGAAAATATATGACTAAAAGCAACCCTACATTCTTTTTTCCCGATCAGCACAAAAACAGTCACATCTCACTGTACTATGATAGCTTTATGAGAACTTTTATTCGTAATCGAAATCATAAATTCTTGCAACCCTCGACATTTACTTCTATTCCTGGTTATTTTATGATCCGTTTTCCAGAACTCACTCGGGATGTAACAGTGCCAATAAAAACAAATAAATTCCTGAGATAACATCATCCTAGTTACAAATTCGTTGACAAGAACCGTTGATATCTTTACTGTTTTCTTAACCATAGTGAATGGTTTAGCTAAAGGACTTTTGAACTTGTCGTCGTACGAGTATAATCGTTACTTGACTGTTCTTTGTGTTTGTTGTTTGGGAAAGCATAACGCTATCATAAATTGTCAACTACGGAGAGATGACGCCAATAGTCGATACTAAAGCTGTGGTTTCTAAACAAGACTGATAAAAGGGTACTCTGTGCAAGACTGGTGGAAAATTCCGCCGCGAGCGCCGTTTCGGGCGCAATGGCGGATATCTCCGATGTTCGTATCGGAGCGTACGACGCCGCGGTCCCCGCCGCGTGCAAGGCCGCGTGCACCGCCTGCATTTCAAGCAAACGCGTGTAAAATCGCTTCTCCGTAAACGCTCTCATACAACGCCATATGTTTGAATTTTGTGCGGGCTGGCCCGCCGCCGCACGCCATGCCCAATGCCCCGCGTCTTCGTAAACAAGCACTAAGACTGCAGTGGCCGCAACGTAGCGTCTGCACTTTACCGGCGAATAACGTCACTAAAACGTTATTTCTGAAAGTAAGTTGAAGTATTTTCCTAGAGAGCGTTTTTGGTACCGTAAAGTCAAACACCGATGCCATCATTTTCATGGAGGCCGTGACTGTGGCCGTTATGGGGTGGCCATTGCTCTTTTTGGAAACCGGAACACTAAGTTTACAGATACAGTAAAGCTTAATACTATTCTGTAAATGCAACCTGTGAAAACGTAGAGAAGTGTTCGAAAGTGCAGTGGTCATCATGAGATTTAATCAGTCTGTAATACCAAGTAAACTACTATGTGCAGACATAGGTTGGTATTACGCACAGCTAGGTAGCTAGTTAAGGGAGTGAAAAAACAAGCTAACGTGTGGACAAACTAGTCCATCGCGTGAAAAAAGTATCTTTACAAGACAGTGAACAAATTAGCTTAAGGCTGCCTGTCCACTGGAGCGGAGAGGAGAGGAGAGCAGCGGAGATGTGCCAAAATGAACCAATAGAATCGCACCTCTGGAGCGGAGTTTTGATTCTATTGGTTAATATTGACACATCTCCGCTCCTCTCCTCTCCTCTCCGCTCCGGTGGACAGGCAGCCTAACGTGTGGACAAACTGCTGTAAAGTTTAGCGAGAGGCAAAACTAGCTTAGCTATTCAATAGACGTCGGATTGGTCACAGCTTACGTGGTCGTGACCAATCTCATCAACTGGAGTCACACGTCACACATATCCATATTATGAAGCATTAGCACATACGACCATTTTGTATGGCGCGTGCACTCGATGGGCGCAATTACGTCACGAGCCGCGTCTAACGGCTCACTCGGTGTCACCTAGCGTGTGCTAGAAAGTCGTCGACTTATTGCGTACCTCAGGTAGACATGGTTTTTTGGAATATTTTGTGTACAAAATATTCATAAATCCATGTAAAACTAAATCATCAATAAGACATTAGTTTTATGTGTATAATGTAGGAAAGTCAGGAGAAGTTCCTGATGTCATCATGTTGGATCACTTGAATGTTTTATGCCATCAGAAACTGAGTGGCTTACAGGGGTTAATTATGCAATGTGATTAACATTACATAACTGATCCCAAGTTCAGGACTCAGCCTGACAAATACATGATTATAATAATCATTTGTTATTTATCTATATAACTAAGGTACTTATGTCCAGTACACAGTCAGCCCTGTCTTTGTTTGAATGCGGCTAAATATTTGTGTAGCTATCCTACATAATGAGCATACTGATAAGATAGTCCGTTTATTGATACCCATTAATATCCAAATAATAAAATCATTTATGTGAAAATGACTTTTACTACTTAGGCTATAAGACATAATTATCTGTGGAAAAAATATATATTTACCAACAAATATATCTTTGATAAAGTTGTGTAATGTTTAGTATGGTATACGAAACTATAGAGGACACTGGTGTGTTGGATATTCATTTGATAAGTTTGATAAAAATGTTTAATTCTCCAAAAGTGTGGTCTAAATTCTCAGCAACTAATAACAGTGGTGCTGTTGTTAATTTTCGTATAGTAGATTTGCCAAAAGATCGTTATGGAGATTTCTTGGAACAGTACATGAATTGCTTTGCGAAAGAAGAGTCTACATTCAAAGCTTCAGGTACGACTATTTCTGACATGATTATTGTATCTATTTTGTTTTGGAAATAAGTTCTTTAACGCGGTTGTCGGTAGGACTTGACTGGTAGACATCATCGCGAAATGAAAAAGCGTTATTTCAAGCGACTTTATTTCTCAATTTGAAAAAGAAAGAGACAGAGAGATTGAGAATGTATGAATTTAATACTGTGTACTGGGTATAAAAAAAAATTCAAAGTATTTAAGTGTCAAAAGTTTTTGTTTTTGTTTTAAATCATGCGTGATAAGGAACTTCGTTCCTGACGGCGGACCCCCGACCGTACATATTTTTAATTTTCTTTTTAAATATTTTCAAATACTTACACTTACCAAAATAATGTAAAACATACATAAAGTAGTACAGTCAATCGCAAATTAGTAGTAACACTTGCACTACAAAAATCGCCCTAAGTACACAAAGGCGCTGTCAATACCAAATTCATACAATTAATGTGCCGTTGCCGATACCACAACATCCATTATGTGATCTATCACTAGCTTAAAAATTTCAAGGCATTAGAACCGAATCATAAACTGTATAAGAATAAATTTTGTTTTAAGGAATACCAAAAAGTGCAGAAGCCATGGAAGAACTCAGACAACGTATACTGAAAAGGAGAGATGATGGAGCAACTCACACAGTGATTTGTTGTTTAGACCACGATGATGACGAGATTCAAGACATCATTGGAGCGTCTGTAATGATGTTAAGTACACCAGAGGAGGTGATACAAGGAAAGGTACTTAAACAAAAGAAACTGGCGCAAATTACAAATCCCTCCTATCAAAAATTCCTGACGACAAAAAAAAACTATAAAGTTGTAAAACCTATATAGCAAGTTTCGTCCAGATCGGTTATAAAATACGACCTGTAGAGGAGTACCAACAAACTGACAGAGGAAAGCAAATTTTGCCAGACTTGAAACAGAGACGCTTCGCTCGTTTTGCTCGCTCGGTCAACAAAAGTCCCAATTATAGATGAACACAATAAGCCATTTCATAAATTGGTACTGCTAAAGTTAAAACGTCTAGGTTTGTGCCCGGTTTATGGCAATAGGTTCGCCCCCTATTAGATGGACTTAAACATAATTTGCGAAATGAGGGTGTACTTTATGTACACTTAAGTATGTCCATCCCTTCGTGGAAACAACGCGTGACTTTATGTTATGTTATGTAATTATGTGTATTTACGTGTAACTATGTATATGGCCTTAGAGCAGAGTAGTGGTGGCCCAGTGGTAACGGCTCCGACTTACGAGTTGTAGGTCGTGGGTTCGAACCCAAGCAGGCGCTTTACTTTGTGTAAATAATTTCATCACCACTGCTCTCATAACGGTGAAGGAAAACATCGTGAGGGAACCGGCATGTCTTAGAACCATAAAATTCGAAGACATGTGACATCTACTAACCCGCACTGGGCCCGCGTGGTAGATCACGGCCCACTCCCTCTCACAGAGAAGAGGCCTGTGTCCCAGCAGTGGGAACATTAATAGGCTGATAATGATGACTAATGGCCTTTGTTGCCGGCACTACTTATTCCCAGTTAAAAGACTACGTAGTATAGTGAAGTAGTGAAGTTTGGGTGTTCGGCAGTTGTCTTTTAAAGTATATTAAGATATATAATCATTTAGATGTAGGTATAATTTAGATATTTTATTTATTATTTTTTAAGTTTAGCATAAGCATAATCAGCTAATGGTCCCACTACTAGGACTCAGGCCTCCTCTTTGTGAGAGGGAGTGGGCCATAATCTACCACGCAGGCCCAGTGCGGGTTGGTAGATTTCACGTGTCTTCGTATTTTTTGTTCTAGCCGGTTTCCTTACGATGTTTTTCTTCACCGTTTTCAGATGATCTTAAAGTTTAAAATATGCTCATTGTTTTGTATTGGAATATTATGTTGCAGGTAGAATTACAGCCCAAAGCAGAAGCATTAAAAAAAATGTCTGAAGTATATGGTGGTATGTTGTCTGCATACGATAGCATAAAGGAATTTAATCTGAAACGACACTTCATTGACCGAGCCGTCTTCGTGCGTCCTGATTATAGAGGACTTGGAATTGCGCAGGAGTTTCTTAGAGTCAGGTCAGTAACCATACCGATCTTCTTTATCGTATCAAGTTATCTATATCTATACTATACTAATATTATAAAGAGGTATGTATGCAGAGCATGATCTTCGGAACTACTGATCCGATTTCGAAAATTCTTTCACTATTGAGAAGCCGAGTATTGCCGAGTATCATAGGATATATTTTATTTTAATATAAGTAATTTCATGTGGACATTAGGTTAGGCTACGCTTGTCAGGGTTGCTCAATGGATGGGTGACTATCGTTACTTACCGAGACTCCATCCAGTGACATAATAAAAGGCCAACCACCCTGAGGGTTACAGTAGCCACGAGGCTGTTGGGGCTGTCGCGCACCCGATGCATCAGGTGATGCGATTCGCAGACACAGCAGCGCACGTGCCTCCGCGAACAGCCCCGACGCACTACAGAAGCGTGGCAACCCCAGCATTTCCCAGAACGCGTTATTATATTGGACTCGTAGAGCATTGTACGAGCCTGCCGTATAACTGACCCACAGGTACAGCGCACGTGTACAGCGACTGGCACTAGGCCCTGAACAGTGTTATACCCATCTGTTTCTTCTTTCACTAGCTAACATGCGAAACTTGATCAGCGGTGCTATTCTGTAAAAAGCTCAATGAGAAATCTGAGCTTGAAGTGAGCTGTTAATACCGGTAATCCCTATTACCAGGTGGAATGACAGGTCACATTGAGCCCACTTCACCGAAATTTTAACGCTGTTTGCTGTCCTTTCTATGGTATTGTTTTGTCGAGTCGTTGAGTTATACGATGATTGACAAATGCTTGCATTGACTAGACAGGTTCACTCCAATCTGTGTGGTTCTAAATACCATTTCAGACACTAATCTACATGGTCCTCACACGATCTGACTAAGATTATGTTTGGACTTTAAGAGAGACGTTGACCCCTAAGTTTGTTTCGCCTTTTCTTCTCAGATGTAGTCAGATAGGAAATATCGACTCGTTTAAAAGTGATTCCGATATCCTATTTACAGAATAAACTATTTTATTTTATTTCACAACGGGCTTTCAAAATCAGGGTGATAAATGATGAGTTTTATCAAAATTATATGGTTTCAGGCGAATGATGTGTAAAGAATACGGAGTAGCAATGCATGGAGCCTGGATGACCTCATATGGCACGCAGAAAGCAGCTGAGCGCGATGGATGGGAGACTGTCTGCGAGATCCAATATGAAGAGTATGGGAAAAAACATGGGGTGACCTTCGAAAATGCACCTCCTTCTTGTAAATTTATGGTTGCCAGGATACCTTTATCCTAAGTTCATTTATATTCCTTTTGTATGCAAAGCACTCTTATAAACACTGAATTTTTAAACTGTTTTACAGACGAAGGTTTAATGAACTTATCACTTATCTTTGTTGGTTAGACAGTTAAAAACTTTACCCTCCTTTTGTGCTCCATCGCAGTTGGGTAAACATTCACGTGTATTATTTAAATAAATAAATTTTAATATTTTTCATCAAAATCTAGACAATTTTATATTTTAGTCTTTGTAGTGAGAATTTGTTTAATTAAATTAAGTTTTTATACAAATCCTGCGTTTACTGTTTAAGGGCCTACCCTGAAAATAAATATTAGTTTGAAGGGTGTGGCTTATTTCCCCCGCACGCGGGGAGTGGCGGTTCCATCTTTAGTGGTCGGCTGCCACGTCACCGATACAAACTTATCTGAACCAGTGACCAAAAGTTGAACTAACGAAATCGCAGACCGGAATTTCAAATATTACTTATTTAGCATGCTTAGCATTATTCTTGTCACTACCGCACAACTGTCAAACTAAAAGTGCAAGATAAAGACGGAAACATTTATCTGTCATTTATCTATGAAAATAGTGCGTGCTGAGTACGGAACGTTAGTTTATCTCGGTATATGAAACTTTTGCACATAGCGAGCTATGGAGTACACAAATAATACAAAATATTTAATTATCAACTAAAATATTTATTAATTATAGTTATACAACATGAAATTAAAAATTGTTAATTAATCTTCTGTATTATTTATATAAAAACCGGCACGGCATGAAGGGTTCCGTAGTTGGGATAAATTTATCCTTATTTAATTTATAATTTTTTACTGCTTGTGAAGCAAATTATAATTTACTAGCTTTTACGCGCGGCTTCGCCCTCGTGGATGTCGCAAAATATCCCACGGGAACGTACCACCGAGATTACATACCTAAAAACCTACCGCTGCGCCCGCGTTCGCGTCAACGATAAAATTATTTTGCTACGCGTAATTTTGAATCTGCGATATCTTTTAAACTATTCATTTAAATGATATGATATCAAGGCATATTTTAATCTAAACTAAATCCCCAATTTAAATAACATATTTTATTGGATAAGGATTATTAAAATAACGGTCATAATAGCTTCGGAAATAACAATGAAATTTTTATCAAGTTGTAAAAGATAAAAATGGATACTGTGGGCCATCCTTAGAAGATAGACGTATGCCGTTGCGGACTTTTTGTTAAACTTTTTAAAGGTGAACTATTCTTTTTTTTTACCTTGATGCAGTCCTGGAAAATAATTAATTTTTAAATATGTTAGAGTTCACTAAGTAGTTGCACGAAAGCTGCGTTGAAGTCTGGATTTTGTTGGTGTAAAATGTTTAGTTCTGAAATAATATTTAGTTTTACAATTTTTTTAACATAATATAAACAGAATTTTCTTGTTACCTATTTTGCCTCAATTTGTTCGCAAAAATGCATTTTTGTGATTTTTTGATTTTTAAATATTATTAGAATAGTTGACTAAGTAGTTGCACGATGAATGTGTTGAAGATCATACTCAGGGTCTGGATTTTGTTGTTGTAAAATGTTTAGTTCTGAAATAATATATTAGTTTTACAATTTTTTTAACATAATATAAATAAAAGGGGTTTGAAGATTTTTGTATCGAGGGTGGCCCTAACGTGAAGCCGCCATTTTTTTTTTTCAGAGTCGCGGGAAAGTTGTATATTTAGATAGAGGACACGTATACAATTTAAAAATGTCATGTAACATAATATCCTAAAGCGTCAGGATTCGGAGTTATTCACCGAAATATAAGTCGAAAACTGAACCCTGAAACAAGGATTGTTCATAGGTAATATTTTAGTTAAGAGTGAAAGAGACAAAAATATATGTATACTCCACACCGAATGAGGACGTGTGACATATGGAATATGTATTATATGGTGCATGGCATGGGCGCGACACCAAGAAACTCCTATTCAGCCTCCTGCTGCCTTCTTGGATGAAATTATTTATACCGAATATGATTAAAAAATCTTATGTTTTATCCACTAGGTGTAGTCAATTAATTCATGTGTAAATAACTTAACAACATGAAGTAACTACAATATAAATAAATAAATTCGTTATTAACGATTGTTATTTTTATCTTTGAATATCTCAGAAACGTGACGCTTAATGCTGTTATGTTATTTGAAGTTTTATGTTTGTATAAGTGTCCCCTATCCAAATATATGACATTAGTTGTGCAACTCGATTTTCTTTTCCTGTTAACTATTTTGCCCCAATTTAATTCACAATAACGAGTTTTTGTTTTTTACCTTGATGCAGTCCTAGAAAATGATTATGCTTTTTTATATATATCTCTATACATTTTTTTCAAGCAAGTGCTATAAAGTAAAAGAAAAGGTTTATTGTAAAATTACTAAGTTGTTCCCTAAGTCTATGAAGATCGATTTTCAGCCCACTGTGCGTCCTGAAGCCGCTCTGACGTAGATTACAAATGACTGCGCAGTAGTCAATCTGCCTTATAAAACAGTAGCGCGCATGGCCGGCACGCATGCGCAACCTAACTTCAGAACGACAGTATTATTTGGCATTAACACAATTTTGAAGTACCTTTTTGTAACATCAATAGTAATACGTTTTATCCTGTTTCTTTATAATTACTAAAAATAAAACAGACATTATGTTCTAGAAAATTGAGTGCTTACCCAGTACTTACTTTGCAATGGTAGGATATATTGTTGCCAGTTGTACAAATTGATGAGTAAAGGTGGTGACTCCGATTCGTTATCATCATGAATTTCTATTGATTCCCTGTAAAATGAGTCTATTGTTACGAATGGATTGGATGGGAATTGGGCATCTATCAACAATAGAACAATCCCACAAAAAAAGTAGCTCATGAGCCCATTAGATATTGTAAGTATGTATATAGAAACAATTATTGTTTACTTACCTTTTACACTGGGATCATGTGCTGAGCCCTCGCCCTCATGTGTTCCAAATGTTGTACTTTATTTAGTTTTCCTTTGGTTTTTCTCCCCATATTTAATAAATAATTTATATATATGACGTCACAAATAGCCAAAAATAATTGTTATTTTGGTTCACAGTCACGTAAATTTATTCTATTATACGCAGTTTATATGCCTATTCGACAGTAATTTTACTTTAAAATAACTTAAATCTGCTGAACTCGATTTTTCCTGTAAATATAATTATTCAAATTACGTACATCTGACAGCACTGATCTGGAAAAAAATGACATAGACTCATCGTCGAAGAGCTCCACCGAGCGACTGATTTATGAACGAACGAAAGTGATGACAATACTTTTTATAGGCGAAAGAAGAGATGACGATACTGTGTGTTCGGTCGGAATAAAACAGCATATGTGCCAAAACCAAATGCCGTATTTTATAAATTAAAAGTATTATTAAAACTAAAACTGCTTTGCTTAAAACTTGATATGATTACTCTCTATGTTATAAAGTAAATTCCATTAAATAACTCATAAGCGATACGCTGTGATACTCAAAAAAACATAAAAATAGATGAAATTTTGCAATTTTTTTGTATCGAGAAAATTTCATTGTATCATGTATTCCTTTTCCAGGATACTAGGCCATATAGTCAAAAAACATACACCGAAATATTGAATCCCTATTCCTTAAGCCTAATAAGGTACACGAAAAAGAAAAAGTCCCCTTTTTTCAATATATCACCTTAATCATTTATTTTAAATCTTCAATTACATAAATACATACCTACACTAGAAAGAAAGAAAGAAAATAAATTTATTTGACACAGGTTAAGACACAAAATATTAACACAAGAACATAAATAAACATAGAAAGCTTAAAACAGTATTGTGTACCTCACGACTGCGCCAAATAGGCCCAGTTCAGCATTAATGCCAGGTAACTAGTGCCTGACGCTGGTTTCAACTGAACCTTATGGTACGAGTACGTCTTACGGACGTAAATCAGTTTTAGTTTTATAGTGTGTGTAAATAAATATAAATATAATATATGTGTAGCAAATAATAATAAAAACGAATTGATAAAATTAAGTTTAAAAAATAATTAAAGATTTTAAAAAGTATAGCTGCACAATAAACAAAGGACTGTCGTCAATAAAATAATAATAGATAACTTTATCATAATAAAATTCATATCAGTGAAACATTCCAGATTCACCATGTCTAGCTTCCGTAGCGCATCCATGAGATACGGCGTAGGCGTCTTCTAAATGCGTCGATCGTCATAATTGCTCGAATAGGTGGAGGCAGGTTATTCCACACTTTGGAAGCTGCATAACGGACGCTACCTCTAAAAGCTGCTGTACAATGAAACTGAGTCGAACTCACGCCATCGTGCGAGGGTAGGCAGAAATTACAGAATGCCACTGCTACGATCTTTAAATAAATAAATCCTCAATTACTTAAGGATTAAATAAATGTGCAGAAGAAATGGTTCACATTCAATAATGAGAACACATTTACTGTCAACTGTATTTAGTAGACCTGTAATGCATAGAGCATTATCAATCCAAAAATAAAGACTCCATGTCTTTATTTTTGGTTTCCTTTAATTACTTGCTTTGTAATAAACCAACAAGATTTGCCAGAATAAACTTAAACTGACAAAATAACAAATATTTTCTAACTTCCCTTTTAAATAAAGTCTACCTACTTCATAATCGATTGTATTTTATCTTATTGAGGTATAACAAAGTTACTGCCCTCTTTATCTTGGGTAAACATGTTTATCCACGATTCGTGACGCGTGAAACTGAAAATGTCGAAAAAGTTAGTGAACACACCCACATACAACTTTTGTTAGACGACAGTTTCGTTGATCGAATCGTAAAGTAATAAAGTATTGAAACTTACCGATTGGAATCAAGGGCGATATTATTATATACTTGTACAGGTGTGACATGATTAGTAAAATAAGTCTTCAAAAGTCAAACTTAAGTTATTATTATTTTTATCTATTTTACTCTAGCTGCGCCCCGCGGTTTCACCTGCATAAGTCTCGATTCCGTGGGAATATTGGATTAAAAAGTATTCTATATTCTAACCCAGGTCATGCTCTACCCATGTGCCAAATTTTATCTAAATCCGTTCAGCCGTTTTAGCGTGAAAGCGTAACAAACAAACAAACTCACTTACGCATTTATAATATAAAGTTAGGTTACAAGATCGACATGTCGTTTCGGTCAATTATTTTGGCAATACCTCTCTTTACTTGTATATTTTAAATGCTTAACTGTCACTAACGAGACACAATAGAATTTTTATTGTTATCGGTTTTTAAAGGCTCGATAGACAGTTCAGCGGATATGTAGGTTATACTGTAGGTATTTTCACTATAGTCGAAATTAAATATTGTTGTAGTGATCCTATTCATTTCTAGATATTTTCTGTAAGCATCGATAAATTCACTCATGAATATTTTTTTTAATATCTGATCTTCGTGAGCATAAAGCTTCGTGCAGACAAGCGCGACGCGACACCAGCTATTGTTATCTGTGAAGTTTTCTTAGAAATACTATTGTTCCAGTCGCGTCGCGTGACAAGTCGCGCTGGTCTGCACAAGCCTTTCTTTCTTTCTTATTTTCTTCGGCGAAAACAGACTTGATGATGTGTTATGTTAGCTCTAAAATAAATAAAACTAGAAACTCTACACCAATAGCATAAGCATAGCTTAATCAGCCTATAATGTTCCCACTACTGGGACACAGACCTCTCTGTAAGAGGAAGTAGGCCTTTATTCACCACGCGGACCCATTACCTACGGGCTGGTGGATATCATATATGTCTTCGAATTTTGGTTCTAGGACATACCGGCTTCCTCACGATGTTTTTCTTCACCGTTTTGAGAGCAAAGGTGATGAAATAATTTACACGAAATAAAGTGCCTGCCTGGCTTTGAACCTACGACTTACAATTACTCGTAAGTCGTGTGTTTCCACTGGGCCACCACTGCTCTTTAGAAAAATAGTACGCAACAATTTTCTAAGGCATTTTTTCTTATACACCTAGGCATGGGGTCTCAATTCGAACAAATTATAATTAGTCTTGAAAAAAGATCATAGATGGCAGCATAGGTAACAAATTATAAAATTAACAGTCACTAAAAAACGATAAATTTGGCTGAAGTAAGATTAGTAAAACTCCAAACTTCCTTGTTTAATGCTGATTTATCTATTGTAACTCATAAATCTCGTATTTTCAACAAAAAAAGATAAAACCTTTTTGTTTAGGGCTCTTTGCAATAGATGGCGTTTTACTCAATTTGTCATAACTGTACCACATAAATACGCATAGCCAGTCAATAGCCCGACTAGGGAGGTGTCGTTTCTTTGTATGGGTAACCTACCTACTACGCTTTGGAATGAGCAACTAGCTTCATCTTTCTGACTGACCGACCCCTTGACAATTGAAAAGTACCTGTAATTGGTTTATTTGAAATAAATGCTTTGAGTTTGAGGTTGAGTTCTGAAACGTGCGGCTGATCACAGTTTGGTCTTGTCTCAATTATTATGTCCCGTGAGTATTTGAAGTAGCACGAAGTAATTAGATCACGAGAGTACGTCATCCACTTTGATATGAACACGATGTTGGTAACTCCTGGCCACCGTGATTTATGACAGCTCTTGTTGGTTGTCAATTAACTGGGATAATTTTCGACAGTGATTTCAAGGAGTGGGAGTTGCTGAAGAGATTGTTAATTGCGCCACTTCTACACAGTCCAAATAAAAGGAAATTCTGAAGTGGCGTAACTTTACAGGTAACTTTAGACGTTCAGACAGTGTTGAATCTCATTCGGTTTCCTATAGAAATTTCTCAGTAGCTGCTCGAAGTTTATACCTATTTGTGCCCAGGGTATGGCAAGACGGGTGCTCTCTATTAAATGGGACTTTTATAAGCCCCTACTCACATTTTTGCCAGCACTTTATGTGGATACAGTCGTGATGTAAAGTTTATAATAAAAAGACAACCTGGATTCCCATTCATCACTAGTTAATTAAAATAAGGTTGGCACACTTTGCCTGTCGCATTCTGGATCCCGTAATATCTCAAAGAGGTGTCTCCACAGGTAATCCTATTATGTAGATGAGGCACGTCTCTAGTACTCCGACGAGATCCCACCCGCAACTTGACGATGTCAAAGCCAACTTGTTCAGCCATGTTGCTATTTGAAGGTAATGTCGGATTTAAATAGCTGATATCTTATTTCGACCTTCTTTTATGTGTTTGGAGTATGTATTTGCGGGTTGGTAATATATTTGATGCTAATAGTGTTTTTGGTTATACTACTTATACTAATCCTACTCTAATATTATAAATGTAAAGTTTGGATGTTTGTTACTCAATCACGCAAAAACGGCTGAACGGATTTGGATGAAATTTGGCAAGTAAACAACATTTAAAAAACGGTTGGAACATTTTGATACTTCTTTTAACTGCCTATATTTAGAGAAAGAAAGTGTAATTGGGTTATTCCATCAGAAATTTCTCAGCAGCAGCCTGGAGTCTGGATTTACTGGAACATAACTGGCGAAATGTGGGTGTACTATAGTAGGTACTCTACTACCTCTGCCTTACCCTTCGAGGACCACAGGCATGTTATGTTAACACTACGATTTTTACTATAAAAAAAACATTTTTCTGGACTAAACGCGATCAGCACATCGTGCTGAGATAGGAGCCTTTTGGCCTCGCACAGGACTGATTCTGTTCTAATTTTACTTCGTTTTATTTTTATTGTTTGTGATTTTTTTATTTTATTGATGTTTCAATGTGTTTTAGTTTAGTTTGTGATCTCCTGTGCTTGTCTAAATAAATACTTTTTCTTTCTTTCTTTCTTTCACATCTAACCCGTGTTCAAGCGCTGTCAGTTTCAATATTCAAAAGAAAATAATGACACTGACAGCACTTAGTTCACCAATGAAATTGAACGTGTTCAGCACATTTAAACACGTTCAAGAGCTGTCGGTGTACAATATTCCATATCAATTTCGACACTGACAGCTCTTGAACGCGTTTTAGAAATACTGATCGCGTTCAGTTTCATTGGTGAAATCAGCCCTTAATATGTCTTATGTGCTGATTGCGTTCAGTTTCGTTGGTGAAATTCACCCTTAGTAATAAGGTTCCGTTTGGCATCCATCGGGTACGGTACTCTAAAAAAGAAACAATCTTTGTAAGTAAATGAGTTTACTCAGTTCGACGCAATCGGCCTATCATTTTCAATTAAGCCGACCTAGATGAGTAGAAATCGTTTATAATGCTAATTGGATCCCACCGTTCGGTAATCGATACAATACGGGTCACACCCTGCTCGCTCGTATTCATGTTTTATATGTGCATAGGCAATGGCTAGTAACATATAAAAAAATTAAAAAAATTGGGCCGGCAAAAAAATTATACACGGTGGCTGGGACATCGACGCGACGCCGGTTACCATGGATTCAGTACATGATTCTGAACCCCCCTGCGTTGAAATATTTCGTCGGTTATTTAAAAAAAAAACAGTTGTTTCATAGAAAAGTGCAATACGCGGTCAAAATGTATGGAACAGCTGTTTTTTTTTAAATAACCGACGAAAAATTTCAACGCACGGGGGTTCAGAATCATGTACTGAATCCATGGTAACCGGCTTCGCGTCGATGTCCCTGCCACCCTGTATTTTATATTATAGTCTCTAATAATGTCGAAAAAAATTGGTCAGTTGGCTGGTTTGGTGGTTAAATTAGTTTGGTTGGTGGTTAAGTTGCTTGGTTGGTTGGTTTGATTTAATATATTTGGTGAAATCCTAGCTGAAGTTACACAGTGTTGAATCGAACAGGTCTATGTTTATTGTTTATTAAAATATTCTTGAAAATAATAAGAAAACTTTGAAATCGTGTTGTTAATTGATACGCTGGAACCAGCAGTAATCCGTAAGATTATTAGAAATGCATTTATTAAAATATTGAATATTAGCTTTTGCCCGCGGTTTCGCTCGCTTGGAGATCGGAAATTATCCCAAAGAAATATACTATAGGCAGGATAACCCTATGTCCTAATCCAGGTCTGGTCTATCCGTGTCCAAATCCGGTCTGTCGTTAAGGCAGACAAACAGACAGAGCTACTTTCACATTACAATATTAGTATGGATTATACTAACATTACAATTATAAAATAATAAAGAACACATCACTTAGTCGGTAAATCCCTTGTTTTGACAACAAACAGGTTGGAGGGTAGTCCAGTTTCCCCACAGATGAGAACAGCTAGGATTGCTGACATAACTCAAAGGGACGTGTCGTTTGTAAACGCGCGTAATTAAATGAAAGCTCCCGAGACACCTTTCATGTGGTTTGTTCCTTTAATTATAACGTCACAACGGCTCAATGCCCTTATGAAAGGTTTTTTGTTAATATTTTGAAATGTTTCTCATTATATTTCAGCAGTAACGACTTTTTTCCTAATGTCAAGACTTTTGATGAAATTCAAGAATTCCTCAATCAGTACGTAGCTTTGTGCTGTTCTATCTTTATAATTTTTCTCTAGATTTGTCATATCCACGTGGATATAACCAGTTAACCCCCTTACTAATAAATGTTGTATATCGCCTGTATAGTTACACAACGCTTTGTCTTCTTCTTTCGGATGTCAAATTACTGACGACTGAAAGAGAGAAAACGGTGTGTATACAGGCGATATACAACGATTATTAGTAAGGGGGTAAATGTTTTGTGAGTACATAAATAAATAAATTGCGAAAATAGGTTAGAACTGTTACAAGCTTTTTAGTAAAGATTTCTAAATGTCTGCACAACTGGCTGGTTTTGGTCAAGCAAACGGAAAATGCCATTCGTTGATTCATTTCTTTTTAAATAGTTTGTCAGTCAGTCTTTGAAAACAGCCTTTATTGTTCTTTTAATAATAATATATCCTTTTGGTTCATTTAACTAAATAATTGAGTACTTGAGTACCTAGAAATAGGTAAAACGTGTTTTACAAATACAACGTACTTGCCATTGTTAGTACGTTGTAATTTGATAGAATATTAATAAATCTAGTGTTAAATACACACAGATAAACAAACAATAAAAAAAAAAACCGTCGCAAAGTTTTCGCGCGAATTCCATAAATTCTCATACAAGCGTCGAGCAATATCTCGAAAAGTACTTGCGAAGTGGTCGATAGATATTCAGAAAGTTCAATCTGAAGCAACAGGCGGCTCTTGGCGGTTCTTGGGAAGATGGGAGGTTCCCTCAAAGTTTGCCATCTTTATTTATTGCTGACGGAACACGACTCTGATGGAGTGAAAGCTGCAGCTGCGTGTTTTATTCATAAACTTCCACATGAATACTCTTCGTCGACGCTGAATCAATTCAGGTTGATGTAATTTGTTTACTTGTTTACTTGCATTTTTTGTCCCGCTGATTACCTGTTACATTATACCAGATACGTTCGTAAAATTTTCAATTCTCTTTATGCAGATATTGTCTACAAATAACCATCACGAGAAGCGATATTTAAATTAGGTGCAAATTATATCTGGTGCACCCTACACTTACAGAGATGTCTTGTCGATATTAGAAAAAGATTAAGATATTCGAAGACGTTTTCAAATGGATTTTTTACAGGCTTTTATTTGAAAACTATTTATCTTATTCCATTTGGGTTATTAAAGTGGTCTGTATTTAGTCGTCTTTTAAGGGATAGAGTATTTAGAACGCTTCTGATCACACAACACTGAATTCTTTCTCGTCTCTAATAAGGTCACTTTTTCGGAG
Organism: Conistra vaccinii; assembly: GCA_948150665.1. NCBI lineage: Eukaryota > Metazoa > Arthropoda > Insecta > Lepidoptera > Noctuidae > Conistra > Conistra vaccinii. The sequence continues at coordinate 7,661,214 of OX411323.1, read as the reverse complement.
ACTAACACTTGCTGAATGCGATTTACACTCATCAGAATTCAGTAACATAGCCATAGAACTGGTGTTGGACGATTGACTTTAGCCAAGTGGAATAATCCCTTTATTAATTACCTTAGCGCTTCACTTTTTCTTTTCCCTTCGCCGTGGAATGTGTAAAACAGAGCACTCGTTTGCTTCGTTAGTCGATATCCGCTGCCGAATGAACGAGTAGATTGACAATTACAGTTTCATTTCCACTACCGCCGACTGTCCAAGCGCCCTTGGCACTAATGCCCATGACGTCATCTCTCTAATTTGGAGAATTTGCCAGTTTATTTCTGAAAGTCGAATTTATCCATACTATAAATTATTGTTGTAGTTTTTCGAGTCGATCTGTTCCGCCGAATGTCCAAGCGCCCTTGGCACTAATGCCCATGACGTCATCTCTCTAATTTGGAGAATTTGCCAGTTCATTTCTGAAAGTCGAATTTATCCATACTATAAATTATTGTTGTAGTTTTTCGAGTCGATCTGTTCCGCCGAATGTCCAAGCACCCTTGGCTGGCACTAGTGCCCATGACGTCATCTCTCTAATATGGAGAATTTGCCAGTTAATTTCTGAAAGTCGAATTTATCCATACTATAAATTATTGTTGTCGTTTTTCGAGTCGATCCTGTTCCGCGTTGTTCTACTAAACTACGCAAAAGATTTTAATGCGGTTTTCACCATCATTTTGAGAATTTATTCCGGATGGTTTTTGTACATAATACATTATATTATACTTACATCATCATCTGCCTAGCCTTTTCCCAACTATGTTGGAGTCGGCTTCCAGTCTTACCGGATGCAGCTGAATACCAGTATTTTACAAGGAACGACTGCCTATCTGACCTCCACAACCCAGTAGGTAACTGGGTAATACGATACTCCTTGGTAAAACTGGTGTCAGACTTTCGGTCTTCTGACTACTCGTAACGACTATCAAAGATTCACGAATGACAGCCGAGACTGGGCTTAACGTGCTTTCCAAGGCACGGAGGGGTCTTGGTATGTAAAGATCACCCATCCACGGAAAAACCGCAGCCAGCGTAGTTTAACCTGAACAATCGACCCGTGCGGCTGTTATTACATACTTAGCCACAAGCCCCTCATTATACTTACATATCCTCATCAAGAAATCTCGATGTTTTGTGAAGTCCTAAAGACCGTGCGAGTCAGGAGCAGGTTGGTAGGAAAGTATAATTATGTACCTTTCAGCACTTGAATAGCTTCTTTCAAGCATCTTTGATTTTCTTGAAATTGTAGCTTAAAGGATTTTTTTTTATCTAGGTCAGCGGTTCTTAACCGGTGGTCCGCGGACCACTGGTGGTCCCTGCAAGCACCCCAAGTGGTCGGCAAAGCCATCCTAAAAATATTAAATAAGTGACAACGAGTCGAAACACCGACGCGTTTTGATGAAATACAAAAGTACATCATTCAATCGCTATTTTCTTGACTGCGAGGACAAAGGTATTCGTAAGAATATGTAGTCACAAAATAAAATACTGTTATACGTCTTTTATTTATAGACAGAACAACGCGTTATTCATTTACATTTACTGTACATTACCTCCAAACATTTGGTGTTCCATGGCAAGACCGAAATTTTGACAAATGGTTCCCCAACACTAAAAGGTTAAGAACCACTGATCTAGGTGATATAATTACAATAAGATACAGTTAAACTTATTCACTTAGACGCCCGCGCAGACATTTATTGTATCCGATGGATTAAATGATTTCCACGTTTCAATTTGATTTCTTCATTTAAACGGTTTAAAACTAAAATTAGATTGCAGAGTCCTTAACACTTTGAAGGACAGTAAACGTCCACAGGCGTCATAACAATAAAACTTATATTGTGTCATTCATTGACTGTCCTTCAAAGTGTTAAACAATATTATTAAGTCTTATAGTATTTGCAGCAGCAAAGGTGCAACGTTCATGCCTAGACTACTAAAGCATTTAATATTCTGAGTATCTTATAAAGCTAAGTAAAGTTTCAGGCTCAGACTAATACCGGGTTTAATATATACGAACTTACGGCTTCACTCACAGTCGTAAATCGAGATTGTAAAACTTTGGCACACCTCTTTCTCGTACGTTCACGTCTTGTGACACTAGGATTAACTATAGTATATATAAAACATTTTGTACTATTTTAGCATTTCGCATACCTTTATTAAAATGCATATCCCTGGCTTTACTATTTTATCCATATTATATAGCTAAAATAAAGAATAGTACATCAGATCCTTTCGTTTACAAAATTACTTACTATATTTGGAAAGCTCCTTTGAATAGGGTTAAGGCAAAGAGTGTCCTGATAGCAATGTATTGTATCACCAATCCGTTTAGCACCGTACAATTTTAGTTCACGTCAATTTTTACAAACAAAAATTGCAATGAACCTTTCATCATCATCATCATATCAGCCGCAAGACGTCCACTGCTGGACATAGGCCTCAATGAACATTTACTGAAATGTATTACTTAACTGTAAACTTTCCACACAAATAAATCAGCATTATTTTGACTATATTAAAGGGAACATTAGACAGCAACTCTGGATACATTATTTTGTGCTATTACCTGGTAATACGATTTAGTTTATACACTAGAGTGAACTAATTAGAACTGACCATCGTTCATCATTTGTGCGACCACAATTAATTAGCTGTGAACGATTGTCATTATTTTGTTGTAAAATGGACATCGCTACTGGTTTTGTAGTTATAGCTGTACATTGTACAAGAATGTTTTAGCGTGTGGCTAAAATCGGAACTAATGCCACAATTTTAAGAGTCAAAAGATCCTTGTCGCATTGTACCAACATCTATGTTTTCATCATCATTATCATCATCATTTAGTCTTAGTCAAACGTGTTCATGTCCCTTGCTGAACATAAGCCCAGACATTGCCACACCAACTGATCCTGGGCCTCCCGCATCCAACGGAATCCAGCGATTTATTCCTTGTGCTAAAAATATATTGTCGTCTCTCCATACAAAACTTAAGATCTCGGCATTTGCCACTATACAATGTGGAGACTACAGTACAACAATAAATGAAAATACTGGCACTATTAATGCAGAGTATTTTGGAACTGTCAAATAAATGCTAAATTCGAAATTAAAAACTGAGTTCTTCAAACAAATAAATGTATTAATATATTGTATGTCATTCACCCTAAGCCTATCGTTTATCCCACTAGGCCGTAGACAGAGTCACTAGGCCTAGGGTGGATTCTTGGGCATACGTTTCCGAATATCCATCTTAAGGTGGATTTTTGGGGTGGATACACGGAATAACCCAAGCCGACTATGGATTTGCCGAGCTATATTGACTTAACTATTGAATAAATTCAATTAAATTTTTGTATGCAGAATGGGAACGTCAATAGGGAGACGCCGTTTAATTTTTTGTTGCATTGTCGTCTCCACCTTGTATACGTCTCTCTCTTCACTTGCCTTTTCCTGTATCCTATTGTAAATGTATTCATCCACATAGAGATGTATTACTATCTCATCTTTAAATCATGACCTGCTGCCAATGCAATGTACCTACTAATTTACCTAAATTGACGGACGATTCCGCGTACAGTTACCTAGTTCTCGATAATTGGAATTAGCTCCCGTGCTCCCGGGTATATCGACGTATCGGCGTAAAGGCCATTGACAATTTACGAATTCAGATGGCACTAATTTGCCCCTGGGACTTGCCAAAGTGACCGCTTGTGTGACGTCACATTTGGACAAGGATACCGAGCTTGGAAAAATTAATTGATTCTAAGTATGCTCTTTTAAGTGGTAGAAAGTTTATAGCAAAAGTCCCTATCAACAAGCAGTATAGCTTCGTTTTGGTTTTCGGGTGCACTTTTATTCGTGTTTTGGTAAACGTCTGAACGTCTACATTGACAGCAGTAAACACTTTGAATTACTGTATTTGTGTAAATAAAAAAGTCCAATGACTTGACCGGTTATGATTGGCCATGGCTGCCTTTTCCCAACTATGTTGGGATCGGGTTCCAGTCTAACTGGATGTAGCTGAACACCCGTATTTTTCATGGACCGACTGCCTATCTTACCAGCTGCAACCCAGTTACTGGGTAACCCCTTGGTAAGACTGGTTATCCGGCTTTCAGGTTTGAGACTACCGATAATGACTGTCAAAAACTGGACGAACGAATGGCACCGGGACTAACGTGATTTTCGAGGCATGGAGGGTGGATCTCGATATGTAATCGACGGTCACCCATCCATGAACCGGCCGCGACAAGCGTAGCTTAACCATCGATTGACCCGTACGATTGGGTTTTCTTACATCTACGCTTTTTGTAAGTTTGAATAATACTAATGTTATATTGCGGCAAACTAAGGAGACTAAGAAATAACAAAGATTTTTTTTATTCGTTTGCCTATGTATATGCAAACCACCAAAATCAATTTTGGTGGTTTGATAAGTAAAGAAGATGGCTGAATCGGTGCGAATCTGCGGTTGACATTACGACGCAATAACTACATAATTATAATATAATGCTGAGTCGGTAAAGCAGTCAAAATTTTTTATTGAAATGCGAAATATGAAAATAACCTTTTAGTGTAACTAAGTTCCTCAACAGCCTTCCGCCTACATCGTCAGGCCCTTTTTTTTTTGGGTGGGAAATCATCAAATGACTTCTCCCGCTCTGGGCGGAGCGGAGGTAGAAATGAGAGTGGCGGTACGTAGCCTGAATGCCAAAAATACATCGTCAGACCCTCGATGACAGTCATACCAATGGTGAATAAAATAAGCCCAAACACGATGTAGCTGCTATAAACTGCTGAAGAGCTCTCGCAACTGTCTGCCGTCTTCACCATATCATCTCCAGGTCTTTATAATGTGGTTGTGTCATTAGAATTACATCATGTGCGCGAAATAACAACAGAATCGGTTTGCGGTTGAAAATTTAGTTGTTGAAAAATAATTTAAACCCAATTTTTTTAGACGAAGCGAAGTATCGATCAAAACGGGATACTGAGTAAAAAGGTATGCGTGGTCAAAGAAAAAAAAATATGTACTCGTCGACTTGAGAACCTATTCCCTATTTTTTTCGTCGGTTAAAAGTAGGCAACTTTCACGATACATTGTATTACGCATTCTTAAATAATATTGAATCACAAAAAATTACAATTCACATTACTGTGGGCAACACTACTATGTTCTATTTAAAAAAAAAACTATCTGCACGACCAGCATTATAATGTGTACTAAAAATTATAACCAAAACTTTTTGGCAGTCTTATGATTTTAAATACCTAATGACAGTATAACAGAGCTGATAGAGTAGGTAAATCGAAAAATCCTACGAATAAACTCTTTTGTTTCGATGTAACCCGTTGTTAAAGCAGCACATAGTTAGATAAAAAGGTACGGTAATTGAAATTACTAGTGATATGGAACGAAAATATGAATAGCTATTGTCCGCGGTTTCATTCGTATCCAAGAAGAACTACTTCATGGACTCGGATAAAAAGTATCCTGTCTATTTATATTTATCTAGGCAGGCTCTACCTGTGAGCTAAATGTCAACGAAACCCAAACTCACACATTAGCAAACATCCAAAACTTTAATGCAATGTTTAAAATTTGACAATCGGCTGATATCAAATTTAAGACAATCGCCATGCCTTATGGCCTTTAAGCAGTTACCTAGTTTCCGGAAGTGCTAATCGGGACAGTTCTAAATGTCGGCTGGTAAGATTTCGGTATAATTAGCCAATGCAAAGCCATAGTTATAATGCCTGACAAAATAATGTTGTGAAACAGGTACTACGACTGCTTGGTTTAAAAGTAAAAACACATAAAAAAAATTATTATTGTTGGGATTCGATCAACACATTCTGCATGCAGGAAATCACTGTAGATTAGACGCGCTGATAAACGGTCTCGATTAGGTGTGTGACATATGAAGCTCTTCATAGTCAGTTCTTCCTAACACTGGCGACAGACTCACATGTCTTGTTTTGTAGGTACAACTATCCGAATTAATTATAGCAACGTGTGCCTTTTTTTTGGGTAGGAGTTCATCAAATAACTTCTCCCGCTCTGGTCGGAGCGAAAGGGCATGTCAGACTCTTACTGACAACCCACCCGTGTTCCTTCAGTAGCCTGTACGTTGCCAGAGGCCACCGTCTCCCCTTAGGACTTTCCCGCAACCCCAGCAGGCATCGGCTCTAACGGATCCCGTCAATTGTGCTGACATATCTTTAAGAGGACCGTGAAACACAACGCGCCGTCGACCCGGGCCTGGCTCTTATCGGACGGCGAGCTACCCATTGCTCTCCATCCGCAAGTCCACGCCTACGGTGGCCGGAAATCGGCTACCGATTCCCGACGCCCAGGGCATCTCTTGCGGCGGCTAGGGGTGTGAGGGCGCGAAATTTGCCTCTCCTTCACGCGCTCCGCCTCCTCCTTCACGAGCACTACTGCTTCGCATAAGGTGATGGCCTGCCATGCCCTTTCGCTCCGTACCATGGCCTGGACCAGGGCCGGACGCGAGAGGTCACCGCCGCCGATCGCCTCCATGAGGACACGGCGGTGCTCTACCCAAGCCGGGCAGACCTCCATCGTATGCTCCACCGTGTCCTCCGGGCGATCCACACAATGGTGACACCCGGGCGTTTCCTCCCGCCTTATGCGAAACAGGAACCTCCCGAAACGACCGTATCGCCTTTGTTAAAGCAGCAAAAGGTAATTTCAATTACCTTACCTTTTTATCTACATAATAAAAAGGTACGGTAATTGAAATTACTGGTGATATGGAACGAAAATATGAATAGCTGTTGTCCGCGGTTTCATTCGTATCCGAGGGGAACTACTTCATGGACTCGGATAAGAAGTGTCCTTTCTATTTATATTTATCTAGGCAGGCTCTACCTGTGAGCTAAATGTCAACGAAATCCAAACTCACACGTCATTAGCAAACATCCAAAACTTTAATGAAATGTTTAAAATGTGAAAAACGTAAGACGAATCGCCTTGCCTTATAGGCATAACCTGTTACCTAGTTACCGGAGGTACTGATCGGAACAGTTCTAAATGTCGGCTGGTATGATTTTGGTATAACTAGCCAATGCAAAGTCATAGTTATAATGCCTGACAAAATAATGTTGTGAAATTGGTACTACGACTGCTTTTAAAAAGCTTTTGTAAAGTAAAAACATTTGTTTGGTATTTATTTCGTGTTATTTTTGCCATCGACACGCTAAGAAGAAGAAGAAAGTAAAAACACATAAATATGTTGTTAAAACTTGTTAATAAAAATTGTTATTATTGTTGGAATTCGGTCAACACATTCTGTATGCAGAAAATCACTATAGATTAGACTCGCTGATAAACGGTCTCGATTAGGTGTGTGACATACATATGCAGCTCTTCATAGTCAGTTCTTCCTAACACTGGCGACAGACTCACACTCGTCTTTTTTGTAGGTACAACTATCCGTATTAACTAGCAATGAAGGCCTTGGGTTCAAAAAAGACGGTTTTTTTTTTCATATTAACATTGATAATGCTACTACTAATATATAACGCAACGAGAACAGTAACGAGTAGTGATCAAATACTTTCAGTGAATGACAAGTTAATAAGTGATCGGACGTTAATTAATAGTGATGTGATTCAAAAAGTTTCAGAAAAAAAAGTGGGATTGAAATATATTTTACAATGGACGTCGCCATTTAATGTTCCATTCGTGTATATGGGCAAGGGACAGGATGGATTTATTGAACGAAAATGTCCTTACACAAACTGTATAGTGACTGCAAACCGTTCGTACCTCGACGGAGATTATTCAAAATTTGACGTCATTGTATTTGCAGGGCCAGAAATGGTAATTTATAGTTCTACAAAATTACCTAAAAAGAGATCCCCTCATCAGAAGTATGTTTTCGCAAGTATAGAATCTGGAGACAATTATCCGCTCTGCTCTAAGAGATTTGATACATATTTCAACTGGACATGGACTTTTAAATTAGATTCTGAAGTAAGATGGGGTTATTTAACTATTAGAGATAAAGATAATGCTATAGTTGGACCAAAGAAAGAAATGCATTGGATGAAGTTGGAAGATATGGATCCAGTTACAGACGATTTTAAACAACAGCTTAAAACGAAAACCAAAGCTGCGGCGTGGTTCGTGTCTAACTGCAGATCTAGAAGCAAAAGAGAACAAATTGCTGAACTATTAAAAGGCGAATTAGAAAAATATGGTTTGAAATTAGATATATTCGGTACCTGTGGATCCCATAAATGTTCAAGGAATAATGAAGAAGATTGCGATAAATTGATTAAATCGAATTATTATTTTTATTTATCGTTTGAAAACTCTTTTAGTGAAGACTATGTTACTGAGAAGTTATTACGAGCGTTAAATAATGACGCCGTGCCCATAGTATACGGTGGTGCTAATTATACTAGGTATGTATTCATGAAGAGAGTAATCCTTGGTTTTATTGTTTAAGACGCAGCACAGTTAAGTGCCAGTGGCCTTGCGTGTTTTGTACTGAGCTCATGCAACGCTCGTACTTCCTTAGTCAGTTACTGGACACGCCCATCAAGGAGCGCTGTCCCAAATTAGATGCATTATTAATTAATTATACATATTATAAAACAAAAGGTATTTTAATGAAACACGTATATTAAAAGATAAAAAATTAAATTTTCTTCAAAATGGTGAAGGTTTCAGAAAAATACGCTTAATAGTTTTTGCGTGATTCCCAGTTTTTTATCCGCTTTAGATATAACTTTATAAATGAATTACACTATGTAATAATTTAAAATATTCACAGATTAAGTTATTAAGAAAATGCTCTAATTTTACATTATATTTTTTCAAATCATTAACACTACTCGTTTCGACGTAATCTTCAGTATAAAATCATTAAAAGTCGGATTTTCGTCGGCTTAAGTACACAAATAGTCATATCAGACTACCCTGATAAATGACCCTAATATTTCAGACTACCCTGATAAATGACCCTAACATTTCAGTAATTTGTGTTCTATTATACAGGGTGGCAGGGACATCGACGCGAAGCCGGTCACCATGGATTCAGTACATGGTTCTGAACCCCCCTGCGGTGAAATTTTTCGTCGGTTATTAAAAAAAAAATCAGCTTTTTCATAGAAAAGTGCAATACCTACGCGGTGAAAATGTATGGAGCAGCTGATTTTTTTTTTAATAACCGACGAAAAATTTCAACGCATTGGGGTTCAGAATCATGTACTGAATCCATGGTATCAGGCTTCGCGTCGATGTCCCGGACACCCCGTATATATGCTCAACTGTCCGAAAGACTGATTGATGTAGCTCGATAACAATTAAAATTTTATTGTGTCTCATTAGTGACAGTCAAGCGGATATTTATTGATTTTAGGATAAAATTAAATACCGGTTGCAATGACGTCGAATTGACAGCTATATTGCAAAGATAATTACACAAAGAGTAGACACAAGTAAAACTATGATTTGCGATTATCTTCTTTTAACAGTCTGATATGACTATTTGTGTACTTAAGCCGACGAAAATCCGACAAAGAGAGAAGGCCCGGGTCCCAACGGTGGGAACGTTATAACGTTCCCACCGTTGGGACCCGGGCCTTCTCTCTGTGAGACGGACTGGGCCATAACGTATTATATGGACCCAGTGCGCGGTAGTAAACGTTACGTCATGTCTTCGAGGTTTTAGTTCTGGGACATAGTTTCATCACGATGCGTTTCTTCAAAGTTCTAAGAACTGTGGTAATAAAATGAACTCGCCTATGTTCATAACCACGGTCTGCGCCTCGTAAGATTACCAGTGGCTTGGGCTACCGCTGCTCATATACCAATTTTTCCAAGTTTTTTGTAAAGATGTGCGTTAATTTACGAATATATTTTTACAGATTTATGCCAGATGGCATTTACTTGGACGCTGGACTAAGTACTAAGTATGTAGCAGCAAAGATGTATCAATTGATCAATGATCCGGAAAAATATGCAGAATACTTCAAATGGAAAAATCATTACTCGTATCATAGACAAAATGAGAATGTTGAAACTGATCCTTATTGTTTATTTTGTACCACTTTGAATAACGAAGAAATGGTAAAAAGTACCACAATTTATGACAATTTTTATAAGTGGTGGATGTCACCTCCGGGTCGATGCTGACTTGAATCAAGTTAGGGTTTGTAAAACTATGTTTTCTCAAATTTTTATTTTTTCATCTGATGTTTGTTTTATAATTACCAAAATAAAAAAATATGTTAAGTGGCGACTGACTTTCGTTACCGACTGTACCCACTGCAACAGTTCACCACAATTTTCTTTCACAGTAGATAGGTACTAGTGGAACCAGACGAAACATCGACACACAGATAAAATCTAATCAAACAATGCAATGTGAGCCCCTGATAACATATATCCTACTTGTAGCTATATTTATCCTATTTGTGTATTTTATTTTAGATAATGCGGAGCCAAAACTACGGGCCAGGTAATTTCTGAAATTAGCGTGGAATATTTGTTAGATAACGGTGCTTGTGGTCTGAAGATGCTTTATATGAAATACTTACCTAATATCTAAGTACAGTAGGCCGCACGTCAGTGTAAGCTGGCCTCTTATTCTATTGAAACTCCGTACTACGCTAGGCCAGCTCAAGGCTAAAGTGTCACCACTGACGTGTGGTAGGCTGTACCTATTACGTATACCTACACGGAGAGGTAAAACTGAACAGATGAATCTGATTCATTCGGTTTGACCATAACGCGTGCACATGCACAATATCCAAATGTGTAGACGAAAACTTCAGACAGCTACTAAATTAATGCCTTAATATATGCAAACTAAGTTAACAGTGATAGTCTAGTGGTGTAACCGTCGGACTGCAGAGTCATACGTCTCGAGTTCAAACCCAAGGCATGCACCTCTGACTTTTCGGATTCATGTGCGTATTCTATATCACTTGCTTCAAAAATGGTGAAGGAAAACATCACAAGGAAACCGGCATGCCTGCATGACAGATATCTCTCGACGGCATGCGAAGCCAGAACTCTGACACCCGGTTGAAAATCCAACAGTGCCTACCTAGACCTTGACAGCCACACTATTTAAGTATTTCGATTCATATCAGATGGATCTAAGGGTAGAACTGACCATAATTTGTTTGGTATTGGTTCTAAAATCATGAATTTTAAATACTTAGCAATAATTTTTTATTTTCTACATTAATATTATAGGATTTTTTATTAGTTTTTGGCAATTTTATTGCTCTACCTATGTGTCCCAATCAGATTGGACAAGGTTTTTGTTACACATTGTATAAAACAATAATTTAACACAAACCTATTTAAGATATTTTATTTTACATTAGTTACCGAAATATATATGTTCGAAAATATATAAAAAAATCCACAACGAAAGAACTATCTTTCGTTGTGGGTTTTAATATATTTTCGAAATTATCCTGACATAAAACTAAAGTCTATTAGTGCGAGAGCCGATTGCAAAAACACCTACCTTATAAGCTACCCCAATAGGCTAAATGTAGATCGTTAACCAACACTTAAACACGTAAAAAAAATGAGGTCTGCCAGAGCAGATCCTGCCGGGTCATAGAAATAATCGATATTTTTTGACGTAATTTTTTAGTGAAAATTACCTCATAAGATACCCGAATTAAAGTGCTGGCAACAGTTTACCACTGGTTATATAGTTTCCAATAAAAAATGAATAATAACGGGAATCACGGACGCAATCAAAATCGCAAATAGAACAAGTGATGAGTTGGTAAGTACATACACTCGAGAATACGGAAAGTGTAATTCTTTTGTTAAAACGACGTCTTAAACCATTAACCTAGATTAGAGACACATTGCTGATTACAGATCAAGTGGACTTAGATAAAGGCTCTCATTATTTGAACACTGATAGGACAAGCATTAATTAATAGTCAGTTGTACTAAGAGAGCTGAAACTTTAGCTGAATAAACGATTACAGCACTTCATGCTTGTATTCTACGACGATATAAACAGAGATTTAATTGACCGTACATTTCAAAACATGATGTCGTATTAGTGGACCATCTACCCGAACTCTAAGATCGAACCCAGAACCTGCCACTCAGCAGTTGTGCCAACAAACACTTAGACCAACAAGGCAGATAATACCGATCAAATCTTTGAATAACAACATGTACCTATAACAATATGCACATAACAAAATTGCAGTTTTACAGTATCGGTAACTTTATCCGCATAATAAAACTCGACTTGGATACAATATGTAAAACATGCATTACTGAAATAGAAACGATAACAGAATGCCAGTCAAAGTCAACACAGACGCGTCGAAACAATCTATCAATACATATAGTAGAAGAGACTAAACCAAATAGTTCTATGTGTGTGTTAAACTACCAATTAGATGTTCGGCTAGTTTAGAGAAGTCGTGAGCCTTAGTTTCGGGTCAACGCTCATGTTTTGCGTTACGTGTGTACTGCTACAGCCGTTTAGGCTGTCCGACAAATAATCTAAATCAACAATCAACGGAAATTAAAAAATAATAATAATATGGCTATTAGTAAAATGAGAAAATTCACTACCAAATTATTTATTTTTGTGATGTTGTCCATTGTTATAATAACAATGATAAAAAAGTATAAGATCAACGAAAAACGTTATCGTTTACACGGGAGTAAAGCAATGCCAGGAATGAAATACATATTGCTTTGGACCAAAGAAGAAACCATACCGTTTGTGTATATGGGCCAAGGAAGAAGAGGCTTTATCGGTAGGAAATGTACTTATACCAATTGTGTAGTGACTGGTAATGAGAGCCTTTTGGGTAGTACTACCGCATTCGACGCAGTCCTTTTTCATGGCCCGGAATTAACTAGTTCTCATGTCACGTTGCCAGAAGAACGGTTGCCATACCAAAAGTTTGTATTTGCAAGCATAGAATCACCAGCGAATTATCCATTATGTGTTCACAATTTTAATGGATATTTTAATTGGACTTGGACGTATAGATTAGATTCAGATGTACGATGGGGTTACATTGCAATAAAAGACTCTAAAGGCAACATTGTGGGTCCAAAGAAGGACATGCATTGGATAGAATGGAAGAATATGGATCCTGTCAATGAAACATTGAAGACTCAGCTCAGAGGTAAACATAAAGCTGTCGCCTGGTTCGTATCTAATTGTCGTTCAAGAAGTCGGCGAGAATATTATGTAAGCGATCTTAAAAATGAATTAAGGGACAAATATAATTTAGATATAGATGTGTACGGAGATTGTGGAAAGTTCAGATGTCGTCGTTCAGATCCAGATTACTGTGCAAAAATGATATACAAAGATTATTACTTTTACTTATCTTTTGAGAACTCTTTTAGTGAAGATTACGTTACAGAGAAATTGTTGCATGCCGTACAAAATACTGCAGTACCCATTGTTTATGGAGGAGCTAACTATAGCTGGTAAGTTAAACGAAATTATCGTATACAGTGTGAGTCTTTATAATGTGCACATATTGAAATGAGGGAATCCATACTCAATTTTATCGACGGCAAAAATATTTAAAAAATCTATAGGTACATTTGATTTATTTTAAAAAAAAAATGCTGCCTGATAAACAATAGTGCGAAGCCATGCGGTGGGCCTTTCTTTGACTGTTGATAAGAAATGTTTAGATTGAGTTATAAACATGCAATTTTTACTATTAGGTAGCTAATACGATTAAAATTGATTTAAAGTAATAAAAAAGGTAAGTAATGGGGGCCTCTTATTGAGAAATTTTACGATTATTGTAAAAATTGATGAAAAAACTACAGTTTTTTTCTAAAAAAACATGTTTATTTTCAATGGAGGGCAGTTTTTTTTGACAATTTTCATTTTATGAGGACGCCTAATTACTTCCAATCATTATGGAGTTTGTTATAGCGTGATAGATCATTAATTTTAAAAGTTACACCGTTTTGTTTACACTGTGGTCACAGTAGCGAACAAATTTTTAAAAAATTCCATAAAAAATAAAAATAAATATTTATATTTTTTTTTATATTTTACCGTCGATAAAATTAAGTAAAGATTCCCTCATTTCGATATGTGCACATTATAAAGACTCACACTGTATTATTCCTACTTGGGTCAACGCGTCTCTTATTAAATGCAGCTGAAAATCAGTAGAGTTCATTTGAACTATCTTTAAAATATATCACACTAATCAGCTGTGATTTGTAATAAACTAAGCTACACCAGTCAAAAATGTTACTATAATTAGAGATTATTTTCCGGAAGGTTTAATAATTATATAACGTAGATATAGGTAGTACAGAAATATCGATGTTTTGAATGCACCCGTGTAAAACTGGAGCGGGTCGCTAGTGTTTTATAAAACATTTCATTGCAGGTTCCTGCCAGAACGATCGTATATAAATGCCAGAAAATTTAAGATCCCGGAACTAGCAGAGCTGATTGATCAACTAATCAGAGAGCCTGCGCTCTACGCGGAGTTTTTCCGATGGCAGAAGTACTACTCCTACCACAAGACTACGGAGCTGAACGAAACCAATGAATATTGCAATATGTGCGCTGCTCTGAATGATGACAAACTGATGGAAACTACGTCAGTGTACAATGAATTTAGTGAATTTTGGGAAGTGTATAATACGTGTTGAGAGAATCAGTCCAGATCATTTTGCCATTTTTTTTTTTTTGATAATGTTGAAACAAGTAACAGGTTCGTTCTGAAATATTTGTTGAATGTATGAAGTGACGTTTTATAAACGTTAATATTTATTTAATACTAGTAGTTGCCTGTGACTTCGTCTCCAGGTCATGGTCTACCCATGTGGCAAATTACATCCAAATTCGTTCAGCCGTCTAGCGTGAAAGCTTAACAAACAAACACACTGTCCAAATTTCAATTATTGATACAAAAAAAGACGTTCAGTTTTTTTCCGAATTTTAAGATTTTCCGAGAAACTTTACAAAACTTTAGTAATTTTTCTTTCCGTAAGACCTGAATCGTACTATTGCGAACATTTTTAAACATAAACAGGCCGACAAACAGATAGACAGACGGACTTTGCGAAACTATAAGAGTTACTTGTTGACTACGGAACCCAAAAGAATAGCCAAATCGGTCCAGCCGTTCTCAAGTGATGCGCTTACCAACGAACATCATTTCATTGTTTAAGGTTCCGTAGTCAACGGGGAAACCTTATAGCTTCAACATGTCAGTCTGTCTGTCTGTCCGCGGCTTAGCTCAAATATTGTTAGTACTAGAAAGCATGAGTATACGTCTAATCACGCCGACAAAGTAGTAAAATAAGCAGTGAATAGCCATGAAAAAAATATATCAGGATACCTCTCTTACACGTAAAGTGGGGATGCTTTTTTTTCTCGTCAATCACGGAACCCTTCATTGTACGTGGTCCGACACGCACTTGGCCGGTTTTTATTATATAGATTTAAAAGCCGCAAAAAATGATGCCATCGTAATCAGTGCAGTAATTTACTTCACATTATCTAGTGGTCAATTTAGAATACTACAATTGCATGAATAGGATTCACGGTTTTTTGTATTTTTATTAAGTAGTAAAAAATGCTTTTTAAAATAATATGAATCGTTTTTATTCAGTCATAAAATCGTTGCAAAAGGCAAAGAGTTATTTAAAACCATGATGCATGAAATTACACAATTCTTACGATAAAATATAAATTCTTGATTGTATTAATTTTGAGGGTGTACTATCAGTACACCTCTGCCTAACCTTTCGGGGAAACAATGTTATGTTTGTATGTATTTATTTATTCTTGATTTGAGAGGCCCGTGGCTAATATCCGCACAGGTCGATCGATCAGGTTAAGCTACGCTTGCCGCAGTCGGTCCGTGGATGGGCGACCATCTTTACATACCGAGACCCCTCCGTGCCTCGGAAAGTACGTCCCGGCTGTCATTCTTGGATCTTTGACAGTCGTACCGGGTCGTCAGAAACCCAAGTCTGACAGCTAGTCTCACCAAGGGTTATCGTATTATTCAGTAACTTGGTTGTGGAGTTCAGGTAGGCAGTCGCTGTAAGTAAAATAAAATACTGGTATTGATGATGAAAATATAAATTCTTCAGTAGCGTAAACTGTGGTGAAAAAATATCAAAAACAAATAGCAGTAAGAACGACAGTAAGAGAACAGAGACCAATTTTATTCTTAAACTCTATTGAATAAATTCTTCGTAGAAATAGAAAGCGTTGTGCTTAGCCTGCTGAACTGAAGAAAGTGCGTGAGTAGGTTCACAATAAAGAGACTTTTTCTAATCATTTGTGACTGGAATTGACATAGGAATCCATGTCCCTAGATGGGGCAGAGAACGTCCACAGACACTGTCAAACTGTTAATGTCTGCGGGGTTATCACGTAACACACAGACAATGCAATCGATCGCAATACCTTTCATTTTGACAGTTCAGAGCTTTGCGTTTGATTCTTCGCTTCATCTAAGATTGCATGTTTGCTTAGCTATTGCAATTAGTTATGGTAAATTTTTTGACCTCAATTTTGGTCGATGATTTTTCAATTACAATTTATTAATGTTATTCAAACAGTAATTTTTGGAAAAATTTTAAAGATACAAATCTGATACCTTCCAAAGATGCATGAGTTATTATAATGCCCTTTATTGAGTGATTGCGTAAGAATTTAACATGAACAGGGTTTGTTTACACCTGTATCAATACTTTTGGAACAGACTATAAATTTCTTCAAGACGAACACGTTTTCGGTTTCTTTGGGGATTCAAGTCTAAAGTCATAAGATTCGAATCCCACCACTCATAAGTAGATTTAGAATCAAGTAGATGGAGAAAATATGACATGATCTATTCTTTTCTCCATCCACTTGATTCTAAATCTAAAAAGCACGTGATATGTAATCCACATTGTGGATTACTTATCACGTGCTTTTTGTGTCAACAAGGATGCTGCAATGTTTGTGTCGGGTTTTACTTCTAAGCATGATCATATTTGACCAATTATCGTGTGCGTGACGAGAGAGCGATGACACAATATTACTAACATGTTTCGGCTTCCAGTAATACTAGAAGCCGAAACATGTTAGTAGTCATATTCGTCGTCACGCTCTATTGCTTCATATTGTGTACTATGAAATTAAACACGATGTTTAATATTTCAAAGCCAAAACATTTAAAGATTAAAATGTAGAATACTATGGACCTGACCTGAGTCAAATTATAATATTATGTTTTATGTCATAATTTATTAAGTTTGTAATTATATTTTTGTTTTAATAAAATATAGGTACTTCCATTTACGTAAAGCATTAAGTTTATGGGAGTTTAAATTTACATTTGTACCTCTACCACAGATCACTCTTCAGGTTGGGTGGAATACGTACCTATCTACCAAGTGTGTATATTGTTTTTCACCCTTGACTTATAGACAGGTAGATATACACTTCACTACATGGTAAGTTATTACAATTGAACGATCATTGCGCAAGTTGAAAATCCAACAGTGCCTTTTATTTACGCATTTATTTGTGTCGCTTAGTGTTAGAGAAGTAAAGTCGGGGTTTTCAAAATTTTGTGTTTTGGTGCTATCGATGTTACGATTTTTTGAAGTGTTCCATCAGTATTTTTGATAGTGTAGTACTTTCAAATCAAAAACAGTTTTTATTGTAATTCCATTGAAATGCTTGCGCGGTGGTCCCATATTATTTTATTAATATTGCATAATGTAGTTTTTAAATTAGCTTTAGTAATACTTATTTGTAAATGATGAGATAAGAACTTCTTGTCTCGTTCAATTCCCAGGCAAGTTCAATGTTATTGCTTTTTGCAAATCGCGAAAAAATCCACTTTAGATAGACATTTCACCGCATTGTAAATAAGATTGAACACAAACAATCACTGCTCCAAACAGTCACATATTCATGACTCTTATTCCTATAGAGGTCGGCAGAAACTACAGGAACGATGCGAGGGTCGATTCTTACATACTCGGCCAAGTCTGACAAGGTAATCTGTCAAGAGTGAAGGAATCTCCCCGAGCTCCGGAGGCGCCAACTGAATCCCAGGCCCATAAGTAGGTCACGGTCAAGGTGAGAATCGGTTTGCTTTGTTAAACAGTAGAGGCCGACCGAAATTCGATTTCGGTTTTCGGCAATTTACGTTTTTGGCCGAAAATTATATCACTAAAAATAACTATATACTGCCGAAACAGTGTTAAGCACAACAGTAAAAACAGTGGAAGTGGTAACAGTGGTATATTTATTCCACAATTTTTGTTATTGCACCTACCACTGTTTGTCTCTGCATTACCCAAAGGTTGACTGGTAGAAAATGCCTATGGCATTAAGTCCGCCTCTGTAAATTTTTGTCCTTAAAGTAATAAATAATATAAATAAACAGTGGCCGACAACAGTAAGTGGCAAATGAAATACTTCTAATTCATTTATTCAGAGTAAATGCACAGTTACAACAACTAACAGATTGTTTGATTATTAAAAGGTAGCTGCGCCCCGCGGTTTCACCCGCATAAGATCGATCTCGTGGGAATATCGGGATAAAAGGTATCCTATGTCCTAACCCGGGTCATGGTCTATCCACCCGTTCAGCCGTTTTAGCTTGAAAGCGCCAGAAAACAAATAAACAAACAAACTTATTTTCGCATTTATAATATTAGTAGCTTCTGCCCGCAACTTCGTCCGCGAGCCTGTAATCTTTCTTAAGAATTGGGCTATCTAATGCAAAAATAATTTTTCAAATCCTACTTGTAGTTTCGGATCTAAGCTCCTACATACAAGTTTACAAACAAACAAATTTTACCTCTTTATAATATTAGTATAGATATACCTACTAGCTTTTGCCAGCGGCTTTGCCCGCGTGCTTGCGGAAATTATCCCACGGGAACGTACTATCGGGATAAAAAGGATCGTACGTCCTATTTTAGGCCATGGTCTACCCGTGTGTCAAATTCCATCCAAATCTGTTCAGCCGTTTTAGCGTGAAATAGTAACAAACAAACAAACTCACTTTCGCATTTATAATATTTATATGTAGTTAGGAATAGCTGCGCCCCGCGGTTTCATTCGCATAAGTCTCGATCCCGTATTAATATCGGGATAAAAGGATTTCCGTTTCCGGATGCCATGTCCGTGTTCTCCAGATCATGGTCGTTCCATGTGCCAAATTTCATTCAAATCCGTTTAGCCGTTTTAGCGTGAAAGCGTTAGTTAGGATTATATCTTTGAGAAAAGTTTAAAGTTTCTTGTGATTTAAGTTTAAACAAGTTAATAATTAAAAGATTGACACGCTACACTTATTTTACTTTTACCAAAGAAATGTCCATCGTCAGAAGAAAAACATTGTTTTCGTTTTCGGTGCTCGGCCGAAAATGCAAATCAGGTTGAATTGCGTTTTCGGCGGAAAAAAAAAACCTTTTTCACAGTCAGACAATTCTATTTTATATTAATACGTATTATTACTTTTTTTAAAGAAATATCATTACCGATAAATTGGTTCAACTTTCTCTAATTATTTTTCTCATTTTCTTGAAAATATTCTACGTTTTTATAGAAATTGTAGCAAAACTTGAGTCTTTAAATTGCAGTTACCTGTTGATATAACTGGAACTTTCCATTTTAAAGTACCTTTCCACTGAGTTATAAGTATAAAGAGACCTTGAGGATTATCATAAGTCCTCAAGCTCTTATCAGGGCAACTAACCTATATATATTTATCATTAATGAGTTTCTCCATAAAAGCCACTTTTGTTGACTACTTCAATCACCACTTTTGTGAACGCAAAACGATCGAAATAGTATTAAGTACTTATAATTTATAATTGGATGACAAACGAGCCAACATTCCACGTGTTTCTACTTATGTGGTCATCTTGACTTATTAACATCTGCAATGCCAGAGACATGAGGAGGCATTGCCATTCAAAGACAAAACTGATGTCACATGTGCCTGACATTAGGCCGGGACTCCACCAAAGTGGAAAAGAGACGACAGATAAGTTCATACAATGTTATTTTAGATTTTTCTATTAATAATTAATTTTACAATACATCATCATTAATATTATCGTCACATTAATTTAAAAAAAATCATTAACATGATTTATAAAATCGTTTTGACAACATCAATAATTTTAAATTTATAAAAAACTAGCTTCTGCCCGCGACTTCGTTCATAAAGAAGTCGATAAAATACAGCCAATGTTACTCGCTGATAATATAGGTTTCTCTAGGTGTAAGATTTTTTTAAATTTGTTAAGTAGTGTTTGAGTTTATCCATTACAAACAAAGCTACAAAAAATCAGATCTTTTTTCTTTATGATATTAGATTATATAAATTATTAGGTAACTTTTTTAAAGTCCTTGGTATTTTGTTATTGATAAGTCCACATATATGATAACAGTTCTTTTTATACAGAGAAGACCTTGGAGCCCTAGGCAGAACTATTATATCTGGATCTCTTACTTTTCGAGGGCAACCGTCTTGAGCCTTTTCAAACAGGTCAAAGTACCGTCGGACAAATTTTGCACATTCTAAAATATAAGTAAGTAATAAGTTACCGTCTCATTGCCTACAAAATGAATGGGATATGTTTTTTGTGATTTCTGACTTTTTTAGTAGGTACCTACTCAAACCTCAGTTGGTGCAATAGAGATTTTTGATCCTTATATGAAACAGGATCGATTAGCATCAAAAAAAGTTTTCGTGAAATCTGCCCATTTTTTTGCTAACTGTACATTTTTTCAAAATCTGTGAATGTAGATCAAAATTTTTCAAAAAGTTAAGGACTGTCTCCTAGGACCGTTTTCCTGTAGCTACTTTATACGACGGCTGTCCTTGCTGCCCCATCTCAAAAATCTACCCTATCGGCAGCATATTAAAATAAATTCGCTTGTTTTTGTTTACACGTTTATTATCTGGAGGTTCTCGCTACCATTTGGGATTCGAAGTGAAATCGCGTCCATATAACCAATGTTGCTCACTGTACTTGCATAGTGGCAATAATTATTTAACATGCAAATTGCAAGCACTTTTGCATCTGCCGGGTTATCGCCGACACCAGTCGTGGTTTAATTAAAATTACCAGCTAAACATTGAAATACCAACGCATATTATAATGAAATGATCATAGAGACGCTAATTAGTTCCACATTGGCCATCTAATTAACATTGCCTAGCGATTATCTAATGTAAAATATACGATGGAGTTGTAGGTATACAACGTGCAATTCTATGTGAGGTATATAGGCCTACAACATTAAAATAATGATGAGTCATAGAAAGAGTTTTATGCAGTTTCGAAGTCGACATACTGGCCCTCATTTTAGTGTTGTCATTATTCCCAATTTGATTTCACGACCATTTAAAAAGCTATAGACTTCTATACAAAAAGTGTAGGGTGGCTCGATGTAGAACTCGCGGAGCGTATTAAATGTGTCCAACCACTTTTAGTACGTACTTACGAGTATCCCAGAGCTTCAATTACCAAATACAGGAAGCAATATTTTGCCTGTCCTATTCTGGACCTTGGCATTGAAACCTGTTGGTACAAAAACATTGAAGCAAAGTGAAGAGAATGAAACAGTGAGTGGCGAAGTTCTCTCGTGAACAAGTTACGAGTATATTTTGAAAAGGCATATCGAGTTAGTGTGAGACATCAAAGACGCTTGTGAAGTTTATTTCTGTACAGAATAAGATATCTAAGGCTTTCCACAATGTCTGGAATAACTAGTTTTTTTAAGCTGTTAAAAAAACAACTGTTTTGCAAGCTTCTTCTTCTTAACGAGTTGACTTTGTGACGTGTCGATCGATTCGTTGACACAGACATGAATTCCTCACGTGTACACGGACATGTAGCGTAAGATGAAAGATGCGTCACGGTCTGCGAAGGGACGCCGCATATACATTGATGATCGAAACAATCCGAGAAGTCCCCACAACAAACCCCACCTGTGGAGATTGTCTTTGCTGCGGCCAACCTGAGGTACAAAGTTTGTGAAAAAACAAAAGTTTTCTAAGTGGAAAGGTCCCTGATGACTCGATGAAAGAATCAGGAGCTGATTCCTCATAAATAATTTTCCACTGGTACTTTTTTAACGCTGTCTATGAAGAACGAGCGTACACAAAGTTATTGCAAGCGTTGCCCAATTTCACAATACCTTTAGTCTGAAATATTGAAATTCATGAGGCCTTAGGTGCTAATCGATGCTTATAACCGATTAGTATCTAACTGAGACACGTCTTTGGCAATCACGAATTTAGAAATCCTCACACGATTGCGTATATCTAGTCGTCCTCGTAATTGCTTTGACAACAATTTCCAGTAAATTGCTTCTTCGAAGGTTGAAATTATCTATCTGACTCGTAGACAAATAAGGAGCTGTTAGACTGGAAGCAGACCTCAACATAATTGGGAAAAGGCTAGGCAGATTGTTTGGCATAAACAAATAAACCTAAGGGCCTAGACATAAGCTATGTACCGAAAGGCTTATTTTAGTCAAACCTGTTGAAAGTCATTGTAGAATGGAATAGATAAAATTTGTTTCGAATGTATGTAAAAATATTGTTGTTGCAGTAGTTTTGTTGTACAAATACGAAACACTTTGAAAGCGATTACCACCTTGTCTTACCTTGATTTGGTGGCCACTCGCAAAAAGCAATAACATTAAACTTAACTTAACTGGATATTGACCGCGATATCTGCGTGTCACTGATCAAATACGCACTAAAGAGGATACACGTGTATCCACTCACTTTGTGCGTGTTTTATAATGTTTTAAATATATCTATCTGTATATCTCTATGAATAAACACAGGCGTCAATGGCGGGACGAACTTGGCGCTGATAGGAGGAATTGGTCCATATTGGCTCAGGATCAAGTTGAGTGGAAAAAGGAAAGGGAGGCCTTTGCCCTGCAGTAAGGCAATACGGACTAATTATTAGTACTGTCTTTAATAAGTCGAGGCCGTCGCCGAACGGCGACGAAAATTTCCAATACCGTAAAGCGGGTCTGTCGCCGAACGGACACAGTACGTTCACGCTGATTCAAACTGTATTTGTACTATGCATAGGGGCTAATATGGTCTACAGTTAATTTTATTCTATGGATTTGGTAATATACTTGTCAAATACATCGACTAAAACGTCAAAATATGCATAAACAATTCTAGAAAAAAGTAAAAATTGAACATTTTGGGACGGCAAAATGGCGACTGCGCATGCGTTCAGCGCGCTGCACTACGCGTCGTATTTATTTGTTTTCTATTGTTTTTTGAGTGTAAATCGACGGGAAATGGTGATAATTCAATAATTAAGTAGTGTCGTCATCGTATATAGTTAATACTTGCACTAAATAACATCGTAATTACCTATTACGGACCCATCAAAAAATGTAAACAAACTCGTTAGTGAAAAAACGTGTTGATGTGATATTTGTTGTTTTGTGTGTGTTTTGTGCATGTAATCGCTGGTAAGTCATTTATTTTATATTCTTGAATAACTAATTAATAATAAAAATGCATAATACAGAAAAAAAAAGAGTTCAATATTTTTTTGTCAACTAAATAATGTTACGTAATGATACGGTTATCTATTTATTGAACTTTTTTGATTATATGTGTTTTTATTTATTGTGTTTATGCGTAAATAATAGTTTTGACCGATAGTATATGTATTCATAACGTATCCTGCGAAATTTCATGTGAATCGAACCAGTAGTTTTATTATAAATAATCAAAACAATGAACAACGGAATTTCTTATAAGAATCTTATAAGAATGTTTATTTATCAATACTAGCGTTCGCTTACAAAGATTCTAAGTATTATAAAAAATCCTTTGTCTAATCAGGAACCCAAAACCATTAACGATAAGACTATTTACGTAACAAAAAGCTCTCAGTTTTTGTTTATATTAGCGAGCTCTTATCTCTGACGCGCCGCGGGCGTGCCGCGCGGCTTGGCGGGTTGTCGCGAAATCGCGCCGCGCGGCCTGAGAGGTACTTTATCTATATTATGAGCTCAAATGTCCGAAAGACTGATGCAGCTCAACAATTAAACTTTTATTGTATCTCATTAATGACAGTCAAGCGGATGGGGCTAAAGAGTCAATCATCACATGGATTTTTGAGATGAGGCAGTAAGAGCAGGTACTATAACCGTTCTAACTACACGAAATCGGTCTAGGGGACGGTCCTTAACTTTTTGAGACATTTAGAAAAAAAAAAAATTCAGCTTATTGATTGATTCGCACGAATAAATGCTAGCAAAAACCGTGATCATTATGGATTAAAAAACATTTTAAAAATTGCACGTATGTCTACTGAAGGCTGTAGTTTGTAGTTAGCCTAAGCTGTGAAGACAGGCGTGCTTATCGGTGGCACGACAATCTGATGCTGACGATGTGAAACAGTAAGTAGCAGTGTTGTCATCATACTCGTCAATCCCCTGCAGTGTTGCTAGCATAAATATAGGGCGGATTTTTTAAATAGGGCAGTAAGAGTAGGTACCTTAAGGGGAATGCGCCAAGGTAACCCGCGAAATTCAAATTTTCTTAGGTTTTTTGCAATTTGCAGGTCAGTGTCAGGTTGTATCTTGATTAAAGTATGATTTGCGATCGTAACCAATATGGGTTTATAGAATTATAATAATTAGAATCAGCAATACAACTCCTTAGGTTAGCATAATCCCCAAATGTCGTGATTTCATGAAATAGTCATTCAAAGGGATTACATGAACTTATAGCGTTGTATTGATGATTTCTATGATTATAATTTTATAAATAAACATTTGATACGGTCGCAAATCATATTATTATTTATATCAACATACAACCTGATACTGACGAGCAAATTGCAAAAAACGTAAGAAAATTTGAATTTCGCGGGATACCCTGACGCTTTCACCTTAACCGTTACCTAGCTACAGTAAAACGTTCTTTGAAGATTATCCTTAACTTTTTAGGTATTACCTAACTACATTCAGAGATTTTGGTAAAGCTTACAGTCAGCTATAAATCAGCGTCAATTCTCACGTTTTAGTTTTATGATACCAATCGATGCATTCGTATATGGGTTAAAAGACTTTGCAGGACCCATTTTCATTATATACCCTTTTACATTATATTATGAGAGGAGCTCGTAGCTAAGTAATAACAGCCGCACGGGTTGATCCATCAGGATAAGCTATGCTTGCCGGGGTTGGTCCGTGGATGGGTGGACATCTTTACATAACGAAACTCTTCCGTGCCTCGGAAAGCACGTTAAGCCGTTGTTCCCGGCTGTCTTATGACAGCCGGGAACAACGGCTTAACGTGCTTTTTTCAGCACTTATGTGCTCGTGTACACGGCACCGACGCCGCGCCGCGGATAGAGAAGGGAGATGCGCCAAGGTAGCCGTAAGAAAATTTGAATTTTGCGGGCTTCTTGGCGCATTCCCCTTAAACAATACTAGCGGTGAGGTGGCGGCGCGGCAGCGGCACGGTAGCGGCGTAGTGGCGGTGCGGTGGCGGCGCAGTGGCGGCGCCATGTACACGAGCACTTACGGTTCGTCAGAAGCCCGAAAGTCTGACACCCAGTTTTACCAAGGGGTATCGTATTACCCAGTTACTCGGTTGTGGAGGTCAGATAGGCAGTCGCTCTATGTAAAATACTGGTACTTAGCTGCATCCGGTTAGACTGGAAGTCATCCCCACCATAGTTGAGAAAAGGCTAGGAAGATTGACCCTTTTACATTATATTCCCATATGGGATGATAATTATGTTTATGGAGGCGGTTACTTTTGAACTGGTGCTGGCAGTACATCGTAGCCTAATTACGCAACAACCTGGAATCTCAAAAAAAAACTTTTGGTACAAACAATAATGAAATAAATTTCCCTCTTTTGGCATCTCTGTAACCAGGTGAAAACAGCCCCAAGGTCCATGTTACCTTTGCATTATATAACTTTGGAACGTGAGGGATTAAAACTTCAAACAACGACTTTACAACCCTTGTAGACTTTCATTTGTTACAAAGAACGAAGAATTCCGGTAAGTAAGTTTAACTTAAAGTTATGAGATTTTAATATAGCCCAGGAAAATTAGGACAATTAAAGGCAAATCTGAGAAAAAACTCCTAGTGAAGGTTTTTGACTGGAATTACGTTTAATACTGTGGTAGCAATGCTGTGTGAAAATTCCATAAAGAAAACACGTGAGAATAATATATTGTTGTCAAAGGTACCGAAAGCCTTGGTTATGCAAAAATCTCATAAAGTAATTAGGTTTTCTTCTTCATCGTTTTGAGAGCAGTGGTGATAAAATTATTTACACAAAGTAAAGGGCCTACTTGGGTTCGAACCCACGACCGACACAACTCGTAAGTCGGGGCCACCACTGCTCTCCCAATAAAATGATGTTTTTTTGCTCAAGAAAGCACACTTATGATATTGGTGATGTCAGTCATGTTTTAAATGCCGTAGTGCATTTAAAACTGAGCATGAAATGTTAGGTACTTACCTACGTACGTAGGTACACAGAGATAGTTCAGATCTGTGAACTCGTTTCCAGAAACACAATAGTCACTGAAAGCTGAGATATAGATCAAAGACTCTTGCTATCTAGGCTTGGTCAGCTGTTTGAGGGCTTACCAATTGTGGAATCGTTGGAAAAGAGGGAACGGGGGAAAGGGGGTAAAAGATTGTGAGCTGATGAGCTTGCTACTATCGGTTATAGATGCAGTATAAAGCCCAGCGCAGATGGGCTGCACCGTTTTACAGAAATCCTTCTATGTCACCTTCGTTCATTGTGTATGAACTTACGTACTTTCATACGTTGTAGTATCTCACACTACAGGTGGGCCGCCCCGCACTTTTGTGTATTGAAATACGTTGCGCTGTGGCTGTAATGTGCAACAGCCTTTATGGTCTGTTATTTTATGCAGGTAATAATCAATTAGGATTAAAATAATGTTATGGTTTCGTATAAAAGTTTTCCATTTAAAAAGAAGGACATAACCGGACCGGTTGAAATGGCGCTGCTTGGGGGAAGCCTATGTACAGCAGTGGACGTCTTTCGGCTGGAATGATGATGATGATGATAAGCTACGCAAGCACACATAGAAAAGAGCATGATGGATTCATGAATAAATAAACAACTAGGACAGTTGAATTTTAAAACGTCTATAATTTCGATAACATTTATTACGAATCCTTCGTGCTTTTCTCTATGTTTAATCGTTGGTGCGTTTCGAAGAATATTGGTTCGTTTCAAAGTTGGTGCGCTTCGAGGAATACCCCCTTTATTCTTAAGTATTCTTTTATAATGTGTGTAAATATTTTGTCTAAATAAACAAAACAATAATTTACTGATTTACAAACATTTATTTTGGATGTAAGTAATGGTAAAAGTAAGGTAAAGGTGCAAGTCTAGAATGTATGTATTTGTCATGAATTACAATAAAATCTACATCTCCAAATAATAAAACAAGAGCGGTACCGCGTTTACTCTCGTTCATGAAACAGGGTCACTTCCGTCCCTGACCTGTTGCTATCCGGGGTAAGGTCACGCAAGCCTCCGTAACATTTCTGAATATTTCATTAACTACCTTTATATCCATGTAAACTCTAATTTTTTTTGGAAGGCTCAAAGATTATGGAAGTCATTTGTTAGTGTATTAAGTAAGATGCTTCATAAGGTGTAATCGGGGAAGTTAATAGTAAATCTAATAATTGGCACAGTTCACCCTTCAATGTATTATTTTGTACCTACAAACAATTTATGGTTGGTACTCAAATTGCTAAGCAATTAATTTCCCCGACTTAACGTACGCTGTACAAGAACTTTATTCTTAAGTATTTTTTTTTTATAATATGTAAACATTTTGTCTAAATAAACGAAATAATTTACTGATTTTCAAACATTTATTTTGGATGCAAGTAAGTTGAGCCTGCTGAAAACCAATAGCAAAAGATAAATGGCTCAATATAAACATTGTATATCATTTGGCAGGCGACAGCACTGAAGATTTTCGATATTATTTCGTAAAAATTTGTATAAAAATTGAACTAGGATTATTTTATTTCTTCGTTTCAACTCATGATAGTAGTATAGTAACAACTACAATTTTTTAACACCGCGTGAAAGGCATCAATTTTTCCAAACTATTACGATTTCACCACGCTTTGGTTTCCTAATAAACCGGTGAATGGTCACACAAGAACGGCTGTCTAAATACAGAGCGTTTTTACATCTTTATAAATTATAGAAGTCCCAGCCGTCATTCCCGGCCCTCATCACGCAGGACATATTGTTTATAAATTGAACGTCCTGCCCGGTACGAGACTTCACTCCGGGGTGACGAGATGTTACAAGTGCCTGCAGTACGTTCATGTAGCTATAATGTAAAATACTGGTGAAAATTACAGATCTTCATAACGACCTTTGACTGAGGCTGCGGGACCGCTTTCCTAAAACCTAAGCTTTACTGAAAATGAGCGAACTGAAACAAAAGAAAGTCTTCAGAAAACTAGCATCATAAAAAAATCTCTCTTCGTAAAGAAATAGTAGCGTAGATACTTTCAAAGTTTGCAAGCATCTCCATTGAAACATTTATAAAACTCAATAAATTGGCTGGCGTTCAGAAGAAGTTGCCTAACATTTAACAAGGCAAGTTAGTGGGAGTTTGCCACAACAATCAGGTGAGGCATATTAACGAGGAGTATTATAGATATTTCAGGAGTTTGTAACATTGTGGGTACGCACAGGCTGATCGGAAAATCGAACACGTTCTCAAAAAGTCAGATACTTTGAGAAAAATATCTTCATTACAGAATATATTATCGAATATCGTTCTGTTTTTTATGTTAATGTCGAACAGACCACACCACACGTTGGAAGTAATAAGTTAATTTTGGGATATCATAGACATTATAACTAGAGCTTAGTGTAAGGTAAGTAGGTACCTACTATAAAATAAAATAAAAGACTAAACCAACACAGACACTCGTTAGTTTGCTTAGGATTCTTACTTTAGGAGATATTCACGAAGCGTTTCAAAGATTCCCAAAGTTCATAATAATCAGCTTTGCAAGTAACAAAAAAAAGTTTAAAAGAAAATTCCTCTATTAACAAAATGGTTAAACATTTTGTATGAACTCTTTCAAATAAGCACCAACAATGAGTTCTATTGTTCAATGTTCCCATAGAAATGGGACCCGCCTCCTAATTAGGATTCTTGCTTATTGTTCATTAAACATGAATAAGTATTGTGTTTTTTAATTATGCAATGATTTACCATATTTTGATAGACAAGCAACGTCTAATGGACTGGAATGAAATGTCTATTATGTTCTTAAAAAATCCTAAAGAACCCTGTAAGAAATCAACACATGCTTCACCTCTCAACGAGGCATCCTCAGGATGACGATTGACTTGTTGCGAACGCGGACACGAGGTGTTGCCACGACATGCGCCGAACGTAAAGTGCCGACACCACCCGACAACCCCACTCACCCCACTTTAGGACTCTTTAAGAACAGTTAAGCGGATTAGGTTACTAAAAATATACGTCGTCTATTGTAGTTTATAATGGATTTCCGCCTGAGTCAATTAACTAACCACCAAAATGTTAAATATTTTTTATTATTTCTTAGTCTCCTTAGTTTTCCACATTATAACATTAGTATTATTCAAACTTACAAGAAGCGTAGATGTAAGAATACCCGGGTACGGGTCAATCAATGTTTAAGCTACGCTTGTCGCGGCTGGTTCATGGATGGGTCTTGGACCATCCATTACATATCGAGATCCCCCCGTTGGTCCCGATGCCATTCGTTCCTCCAGTTTTTGACAGTCATTATCAATAGTCAGAAACCTTAAACTCGGATAACCAGTCTTACCAAGGGTTTACCCAGTAACTGGGTTGTGGAGGTAAGATAGGCAGTCGCTCCATGAAAAATACGGGTGTTCAGTCGCATCCGGTTAGACTGGAAGCCGATCCCAACTTGGGAAAAGGCAGCCATGGCCAATCATAACCGGTCATGTCATTGGACTTTTTATTTTCAAAACTAAGTGATTCAAAGTGTTTACTGCTGTCATTGTAGACGTTTTGTCAAAACACGAATAAAAGTCTACCCGAACCCTTTAAACCAAAACGAAGCCTTGGTTGGCCTTGGACAACAAGCAAAAGGGTTTCCCTGGAAACCTAAGCTGTACCAACGAAGGTCTGTGATCAGGGGACACTAACATTTGGTTTTTACAACGAAATAGCTGGCCTGTATTAACGTGAATCTCTTATGAGGTCGGCTTAGAGACCTCCCTGAAGATTAATATCCACTAATGTTATTATAATGTCTGTGTCTGTACATACTTGTGATTTATGTGTAGTTCAATTCTTTGATATTTGAATGAAGATTTTGCATCTGAATATCAAGAATATGGTGCTTTTTGATTGAAACAGTCAAATATCTGTTGTGTATCGAAATTGAGTATTTTTATAAGGTTTCTACATCTTTATTGTTTGTTTTACATAATAATTATAATGTAAGAACAAGATAACTGCAAATTCTGAAAACTAATTAATAAAAATAATTATTATACCTTAATTAAGCACGTTTAAACGTCTTTAGAGCCAGGAGGAATTGGGTGCAATGTTCACACATCCTCTATAGAAAAGGGAGGATCCTTCGACCAGACGGGTGTCGTGTCTGGCGGGCTACTGCCCAACGATTGTTGTTGGGGAATTTACATTATATGCTGTTCGCGCGATAAACCCTAATTGCGCGATGCAGGATTTTGTGTGACTTCAGGTCTTTGATGCGTAGTTTACATGTGGCGATGTAGCTGCCGCCATACGTCAAAAAGTATGAACGTTTTGACTTCTCTAAAGTGTAGTTAGACTTTAGAGAAGTCTAACTAGACTTTAGATAAGTAAGAAGGTATAATTTATTGTTGTACATACATAGTATAAACATACCTACATAACCCAAAAAGAACGAAGCAACGTAAAACACAGTTACTATCTTGTTACTCTCACTAAAAATAGATTTTTCCATTTTGTACCTCTAGAAATACCTTAGCCAAAATCTCGCTTAGGGCCTTTCAACTGCTCGACAGTAAAACCCTTGCCCTTGAACTGCAAAAGCCACCCTTACTGCTAAAAAATAAAAGGTGGCGTCCATTGTTCCTTGACCTGACATAAAACTAAACTGGTTTGGGGTAACCTCACTCTCCTCTCTCTATCTTTAAGTCGCAAATATTAATAATTATGATTGTTAATAATTTAGGTACCTAGTTTATTTATGCCTCTTTTTTACCTCTCTTTTTTATGTTTATTTTATGCCTCTTTTTTACCTCTCTTTTTTTTTGTTTATTTTATGCCTCTTTTTTACCACAGACCATGAATTCAAGGTACAAATCGGAACAAACCTGTGTAACGAGATCACAGTCTCTATGAATACATAGTAGTTTACTCTTTTACAA
Organism: Conistra vaccinii; assembly: GCA_948150665.1. Lineage (NCBI taxonomy): Eukaryota > Metazoa > Arthropoda > Insecta > Lepidoptera > Noctuidae > Conistra > Conistra vaccinii. The sequence goes on along the minus strand of OX411323.1, from coordinate 7,629,672 downwards.
CGTCCTTGCATGTACCTACACACTTTTTGAGAAGTATTTTTTTTGTTTTTCTTCGCGATAAAACATGCATTATATTTTAACTTTAAAATGTTTCTTTAATAACATCATGTTTTAGTGTAGTATTTTATTATGATCGCGTCAAGGAGTTTTATAACAATGTACGAGAATATTGTGTTGTATGTATCAGCGGAGAATGTTGTTGCTTGCACATTATTTTGTATTTATTTGTAATAAACAGGGTGGATTTTTGAGATGGGGCAGTAAGGACAGCTACCTTAACCGTTGTAGCTACAAGAAAACAGTCTTAGGAGACTGTCCTTAACTTTTTGAGACATTTTGATCTGCCATGCACAGATTTTGAAAAAGAAAACAGTCAGCAAGTTAACAGGCAGTTTAAAAAAAAAAACATAATATGGATAAAAATACTAGAAAACTCGGAAATTGCAAAAAAAGAAGTTCCCATACACTTCGTGGGAAATGAGACTCCAACCTACTTTTCACGATGGCTGACTGGGCGAAAATAATAAAAAAAAAATCAGAAAGAATTAGAAGAAGATTAGAAGCTATTACAATATATTAGATTAGAAGCTGGCAGTATCATCATAATGGTAATTTTTTTTCCCATTGTTTGTCTTATTTGTTTTAAGTATATTCGTATATTTATAGCCAAGGAAAAGATCATTGACTAACTTTCAGCGGACGCAGTGGTAGGCTACTACAGCGCCCGCGTGGTCAACCATAATTATTTTGTTACGCGTAATTTTGAAACTGTGATATCTCTTAAACTATTCATTTAAATGATTTGATGTAAAGGCATATTTGAATCGAAATTGAATGCCCAATTTAAATAACCTATTTAATTGGATAAGGATTAATAAATACCGGTCAAAATAGCTTCAAACAACAATGAAAATTTTAAACAATTTTGAAAGATAAAAATGGTTATTGTGGGTCACCCTTAAAAGATAGACATATGCCATCGCGGACTTTTTTGTTGCAATTTTTAAGATATACAATACTCTAGAACATAAATTTGATTTATCTCTCACGACTTACGCAGCGCACGCCAGTAAAGCTCCCAGTCGGCATGATTTTTTCCGACATCTTCAACAATAATCGTCATATTTCAGCCAATTTACACAAAACCTTAATGAATTATACACTAAAACCTTCCACATGAATCACTCCGTCCAATGGTGAAAAGCGTTTGAAAATCCGTTCGGCAGTTTTTGAGTTTATCGCGTTCAGACAGACAGACAGACAGACGCGGCGGGCGACTTTGTTTTATAATATGTAAGGATCATCAGCCTATTAATGTTCCCACTGCTGGGACACAGGCCTCCTCTCTGAGAGGGAGTGGGCCGTAATCTACCACGCGGGCCCAGTGCGGGTTGGTAGATGTCACATGTCTTCGAATTTTTTGGTTCTAAGACATGCCGGTTTCCTCACGATGTTTTCCTTCACCGGTTGTAGAGCAGTGGTGATGAAATTATTTACGCAAAGTAAAGCACCTGCTTGGGTTCGAACCCACGACCCACAACTCGTAAGTCGGGGCCGTTACCACTGGGCTACCACTGCTCTATATTTATGTATATTTTAGGTATATTATATAGTTTTAATAGGTATATGTATATCCTTAGATTTCAATAAGTATTTAAATCTAAGGATATATAATATTCCACAAGTTTCGATATTGCACCTACCACTGTTTGTCTCTGCATCACCCAAAGGTTGACTGGTATAAAATGCCTATGGCATTAAGTCCGCCTCTGTACATTTGTGTGCATAAAGTGTTAAATAGTTTGGAAAATCCAAAAGTGGACGCCTCATAACACTCATTCATAAACGAAAAAGAAATTCAAAACATAGTTTCTAACAAAAATGAACAATTTATCACTTTTCATGAAGTATGTTTTGACTGTAATGTCAAAGACTATTTACAAAGATTTACTTGGCGGTTGCTAGGCAACTTACGGACGTCAAGTCCAAGGTTGGAAATATTTAGTTACAGATATTATAATTTAGTTAGTATTTTATTAATTATAATTAAACTACTTTGAATAAAAGAGCCATTTTCAATAGGGTTCCTTCTATGGCTGAAACAAATGTAAGTATAAAAAAAAATTTACTCAATTTATTGATATTATCGCAAGCTACAATGTTTTCAGGGTTCATAAATTGACGGATAGGAATTTTTTTTCAACTATTTTAATTGTTTTCCATTTCTACTGCATTAAATCAATTGTTAAAAAGTACAGTATTAATCTCCATTTAATCATATATACAATGGTATATAAATTAAGTAGGTTCTGTGTACTAGCAGGAGTGTAACAATAAAAACAGTTGCAGTAATGGGGCAAAAAAAAATTTTCGATCGTAGAGCACACTCTAATGCTTCGCATTATGAGTCGTGCAATAAATAAATAAAAATGGAATTTCAAGTTTCAAATGAACGCGTTAGAATTTTATTTGATTTTAGAAGAAAATTTAAATAATTTGTTGCTTTAAAAAAAACTTTTTGCTAAAAAAGGTTTTTTTGCAATTTCTGACTTTAAGCAGACAGTCTTTTTTAACGTTTCCCATACAAGTCTGAAAGTTCAAAATTATTTTAGGTAATTTTTTTCTCAGAACATCGAAAATCACAAGCTACAAACTATCTTGTTCTCAAAAGAAATAAAATTATAAAGCCTCGTGCAGACTGGCGCAACGCGACACCAGTAATAGGGATGATGCCTGGGTCAAAAAAATGCAGTAATATTTAGTTATATTGAGATAATCAAAAATGATGAGACACATATTTTTTGCTTTATCATATTAATAAAAAATTACTTAGATAAAACGCATTAAAGTTGGGGAGTGGGGGTCGCTACGTCACAAGTAAGTATAAAATCTACATACTCATGACGTCATGGCATATTTTAACTCAATGTATCGCCGTAATCTTTTGATTACGTAAAAAAAGAAAAAATATGAGTCCAATTTTTTTTAATAATCTACAAGTCGGACAAAAAATATTTTTTTAGTCATCATCCATAATGTTGTACCGTAAAGTCTACTGTGAGTCGCGGCGCGCCGTCGCATCGCGCCATTCTGCTCGAGGCTTATCGTGTATTCGTTCGAAGTTTAAATTCTTTGTTTATTTTCAGCTAGTCTGTCAATCACAAAAAAGTAAGTTGAAATTTTTTCTATGTCAAAAGCAAAAAGCTACCTAAATTTTGTTCTCAAATCAAATAAAATTATATCACGTACATAATCAGCCTATTAATGTTCCCACTGCTGGGACACAGGCCTCCTCTCTGTGAGAGGGAGTGGGCCGTAATCCACCACGCGGGCCCAGTGTGGGTTGGCTGATGTCACATGTCTTCGAATTTTTGGTTCTAAGACATGCCGGTTTCCTTACGATGTTTTCCTTCACCGTTTTGAGAGCAGTGGTGATGAAATTATTTACACAAAGTAAAGCGCTTGCTTGGGTTCGAACCCACGACCTACAACTCGTAAATCGGGGCCGATACCACTGGGCCACCACTGCTCTATATTATATGTATATATCACGTAATTGTTCGAAATTTGAAATTCCATTTTCTTTGTTTATTTTCGGCCAGTCTATCCATCGTAAAAAGTAGGTTGGGGGTTTTATTTTCCCCGAAATGTATGGTAAAAGATTTTTGCGATTTCTGACTTTTCCAGTACCTCAGTTGGTCTATCTCTCTGGTGATTGGAATTTATACTAAAAATATGCACATTCCAAAATCATTTTAGTCCCTAGGGATTAAAAAGCTATTTCAGTCCCTGTTTACGAAGAATAAACTATTAGCTCTTTTAGAATAGATGTGTTAAAATAGTAGATTGTTTGCCAAGGGAGCAAACAATTATTTTTAAGGCGAGAGTGTTTCTTTGAATCCAAAGCGGAGTGAAGGACTCTAGAGTAGAATCCCGAGCGTAGCGAGGGTTTCTAAAGTAGAATCCTGAGCACAACGAGGGATTCAAAGTACATCACTCCAGCTTAAAATAGTGTTGCTCCCGAGGTGGACACTCTACTTTTTATCACTCTCTATGAGAAAAGAAACGTTTGCCGTCAACTGCGGTCCGACCCCCATCAGGAACGAATTTCCTACTTACGTATGATATTAGACACAAAATAAAAAAATTATGAAAAAAAACGCTGCCGCCATATTGGATTCTCATTTTGACCTCACTATCGGCTTTACCACCCTCGAAAACTATGAAAACGATACCCATGACGAAAAATTTGAAAGTTTTCGCATCCGCTATCTTGGATTTACATTTTGACCTCACTATCGGCTTTACCACCGTCGAAAACTATTTAAATTGTGCCCTTGACGAAGCATTTTTAAAATTCGCATCCGCACTCTTGGATTTAAATTTTGATCAAATTCACACTCTCCCTCTCTCTTGTCAGCCCGTTACTTATTCATACAATGTTCGTGATTTAGTCCTTGGGAATAAAAAGCTATTTTGGTCCCAGTTTACGAGGATTAAACTACGTCTTTTTGAATTGATGTGATAAAGAGAGAATTTTTTAATAAAATATGAGAAAAGTGGTAGGTAGATTTATGGTCACAAGGAGTAGCGCAGCATAGGAGTACTACTACCTTGGCTCAGCCTGGTATGATGATGACCCCCAACGAGTGTGCCATGCTGCAGACGACAGGTATGGTGACGGTCAGCGGATGGTCGCGTCAGACCCGTAGACAGCTCGAAGTGGCCGCGCAGCTAAAACAGCATGGAGCTCGATGACTATCGGATACACCGAAAGGTGGTGGCCCGAAACCCAGCGTACGGATACCACCGATAGATTTCGATTAAAGTACGGTGATATTAAGCCGGAACTTTGGACCCCACTATGGGGTTACGAAAACACAGAATTTAATAAAGTTAACTAATATGAGTAACTAAAAACTGTTGCCTGTTTTAGACTTTCAACATGGTGGAGACCACGTATGTAAGGTCACAAGTGCTTCAGGATCAAGTCAACGTCTGTCTTCGCACGGAGCAGGATTTCGAAAGTGCTGGCCACCGTGAGTGAAATGACCAAGGCTCCCAAGGCGGTGTCGCGCGAAGGTCGTCCTCGTATCGGTTCTCATGCACGCGTTCGGATATGCCGCGCATCACTAGCACGGACAGTCAATTTATATTGTTTTGTAATCTAGGACGTCCCTAATATTATTACGTCTGTGGTTTGACTTGACATTTTATTGTTGTCATTTTGTTATTTCTATCATGGTATAAGAAAACATAATAATTTCTATGAAAGTATTTTTAAACAACGTTACGTCATCTGTAAAATTATCTGATCCTACCTTAAGTAGTATTTTTTAATTCTAAATATTTAGTGATGAATACATAGAAACGCACCTTGGAACCTGGTACAGTGAATTCCTAATGAATACGATTACAATACCTCCCACCGAAAACATTAAATTGCATTACCTCACGATGTTTTTAATCTTTATGGTGCCTGTGGACCTCTGACTTGGCTTCACATGCCGCTGAAAAAATATCTCTCAGGGTACTTCAGCACCTGTTTAAATTCATAAGTTACAAAAATTTTCCTCCTAATAAGGTATGCGTAAATTAATGTAGTGACCGCCTTTGTAAGTTGACTGTTAACACAGTTATTAAGATGGTTTCAAGAAAGTTTGTTAAAAAATCTATCTTTTGCACGATTTTCAATATTACTGCGTTTTCGCTTTTGTATAATTTGGGTTGTTATGATTCAGAAACAACCTATCGGGGTAAAACAAATTCAGAAAAACCGTTAGATTTGAAATTATTATTGGTATGGACGTCAATTAAGACTAATCCGATCAAGTTTTTGGGTAAAGGCACAAATACATTTTTAAACAGAAGATGTTCCTTCACTAACTGTTACGTGACATCAAATAGACATTTGCTCCAAAGTGTAGCGGATTTCGATGTGATATTGTTCCATGGACCAGAACTTAAAAACAAAGCTTCATCATTACCTCAGTTTCGTTCACCTCATCAAAAGTATGTTTTCGCCAGTATGGAGTCATCAACAATGTATCCGGTCTGTAACAAAATGTATAATAGTTATTTCAATTGGACTTATACTTACAAATTGAATTCTGACGAAATTTACGGATATATGAGTATTAGAGATAAAGAAGGGAAAGTCATAGGTCCTAAAGAAGTGATGCATTGGGAGAAAGTGGAAGCAATGATGCCTATAAACGACACTCTGAAGGAAAAATTGAGCACAAAGAAAATTGCAGCGGCTTGGTTCGTATCCCGCTGTCATGCACCCAGTGGAAGAGATTTAATTGCCAAACAGCTCCAAAAGGAACTAGCAAAGTATGACATGCAGGTTGACATATATGGTAGATGTGGGACAAAGAAGTGTCCTAGGGGCAGTATGGAGGAATGTTTGCGGAAATTGGAAACAGACTACTACTTCTACTTGTCGTTTGAGAACTCGTTCGCTGACGACTATGTGACAGAGAAGTTGTTGCATGCTCTCAATCATTATGCCATACCGGTGGTGTATGGTGGCGCCAACTATACAAGGTACGTCAACTTTAATTAAAATTTTGTTTACTCATCATTCTCTTACCCTTATTCCAATTTATTTTGACATCCAAGGAATAATTTCTAAAGCCTCTCTCCAAAGCCTTCCCGGAACACTCCAATGTGTGTTCAGATATTATTAAAAGCTTAGGAGCTTTCAGACTTGACTTCAGACTTTTTTTATTTTTCTACTCTATGTCGCATTTTCGAAAATGTTTTTTTTTTTAAAATAAATCCTTAAATTCTAGTCTACGATTGATTACAAAATACTATCTGTCTAAATATTACCCAGTACTCAAAAACTTCCTCCCAAACTTAGCTCAACACATAACCCACCGCAAAAATATATGACCTTTAATTGGTGGTTTAAAAAAATTTAAAGTTAAGGGAAAAGCTGTTTAATAAACGACATCTATGGATGGATCATCATCTATGGGGGATGTCACTCTACGGTTTTTAGCACTAAAAGAAAAAAAAACATTTTTGCAAAATCCTTTTTGAGTGGGTACTTACATCACAAAAGAAACCTGACTGTCCTTTCCATATGTTATCAGCTTCAGTGGATTAGGCTCTGCATAGATGAATCAGTTACGATATTTTTTTTTATAATGTATACAATGATAGATTGGGCTTATTGCTATTATCTCGGCTTATAACCAGACTCGGGACCAAGGGATGCTACTGAGATTTTACTTGTAGGAAAAACATATTAGGTAACACTGCCCGGCCAGAATCAAATTAAAAACCTCCTGAAACAAAACTAGTTTGAAAGCATTAACACACTGTAATGTGTCGGCTAGTCAGTGGATATCCATACAGAGACACAACGGTTTTGGTTAAAACAAATAATAACTTGTTCATCATTAATTTCCAGATTCATGCCGGAAGGAATATACCTGACAGCGCATTGGTCATACATGAGAGAGCTGGCGAAAGAAATGGTGGATATTATAAATGACAAACAAAAGTATTATAACTTCTTCAAGTGGCACAACCACTATTCTTACAACAGCAAACTTGACAACGACACAGACAAATATTGCAAGTTTTGCGCATTAATTAATAATAAAGAAAATTTTTTAAGAACAAGTGTTTATGAAGATTTTACTCACTGGTGGGCTCCATCAAATAAATGTAGAAAGATTGTTTCAAGTGACTTCGAGTCTTCCAACTCTTTAAAGACTAAACTAAACATTTGGCACTAATATTTAACCCAATAGCTATTTATCCTTTATTATTCCTTGCTCATGTTTGTATACATAAATAAGAACATAGCATTAAAATGTCCATTTTCGTGTCTGTCTATGTAACCGCTTAAATCTTCTAAACTACTTAATGGATTTTATGCTTTTGACACTTGTTTAGACATGTCACTATTTCACCCGTGTAAAGCAGGGGCGGGTCGACCGTGTATAGGGGCGGGTCATAATAAACAATAAAAAATAAAAAAATTGGGAAAGTGTTTCAATGATTTAGTTACAATCTTACTTAATAATTTTTTTAAATTCTTTGACAGACAACAGTCTCAACCGCTAGGTCTAGCTGCAGGAGATTTTGAACTAAATTTACATAAATAACTAAGGTGAACATTATGGAAAGTTTTTTGAAAATTCTTCCCCTAACAGGGTTAATGATGAAAATTTGTATGAAAGGTTGTAATTTTTTTAGTACTTAGACTTCTGTTTATAAGTAACAGTTACTCACATCATCGTTTTGAGAAAAAAAAAGAGTTCTCGAGAAGTTGCCGATGGCAAAACCATCGGCACAGGGCTTGTCCACTTAATATAAATAAAATAATCTTCCTAGCCTTTTCCTAACTATCTTGGGGTCGACTTCCAGTCTAACCGGATGCAGCTGAATACCAGTATTTTACATGGAGCGACTGCCTATCTGACCTCCACAGCCCAGTAACTGGGTAATACGATACCCCTTGGTAAGACTGGTGTCAGACTTTCGGGCTTCTGATTACTCGTAACGACTGACTAAGATCCACGAGAGGCAGGGAGGAGTCTCGGCATGTAAAGATGGTCACCCACTCACACATCCACTGACCAATCCCGGCAAGCTTAACTGGATGGATCGACCCGTGCGGCTTGTTAATTCTCAGCCACGAGATTTTTGTATAAAAATCTTAAATTCACTCACTGAGAGACAACGCACAGCCTTGAAGCTTGAAAAAAATCATCCTCTAAGGCTGCCTGTCCACTGGAGCAGAGAGGAGAGGAGCGGAGATGTGCCAAAATTAACCAATAGAATCGCACCTCTGGAGCGGAGTTTTGATTCTATTGTTAATATTGACACATCTCCGCTCCTCTCCTCTCCTCTCCGCTCCGGTGGACAGGCAGCCTTACTGGATACCGTCTTTCATTTACTTGAATGTGCCCAGGCAGCTGAGAGTATGTCATGCTCACTCAAATGTCTCGCTGTTGGTGGCGTGTGTGTTGGATCATTAAGTTCCCTTCAAAATGGTTAAGCTAAATGGTGCTGATCCATGCGTCACGTTCGTGAACGGGCGCTGTCAGTGGGGACTGGTCATCTCTTAGCTGCCACAGCTTATAAGAGATGACCAGTCCCCACTGGCAGCGCCCGTATTAATTTTATTCAAATACAAAGATACAAAAATAAATATAATATAATATAAGCTTAATCATTTAAGCAAATAATCACAAATAATATACAATATGAATACTTGAATATACTAAATCAAATAAGACAAACAATGAGAAAACATTAACGTTGTGATGATACCTCCAGCTTCTTACGAATGTGCTCGCCAACTTTAACTTTAAGAGGGTTTACGTCGTACGGCATTTCATACAAACTTTCAAGCCCTTATTTTTCGAAATGCCTGAACCGATTTTAATGAAATTTCATACGCATATGCAGGATACAAAGGTCTAAAAACTTAGTTAAGAACATTTTCGAACTGTTTTATTTAAAAACAAATAACTGAAAATCTCTGTTTCTATGGAAAATTTAAAATCGATCTAATTTGGCTTCAACACTATTTTTCGAAAATATTGTTATTTAGACCTTTGTATCCTACATATGCGTATGAAGTTTCATTAAAATCGGTTCAGGCATTTCGAAAAACAAGGGCTCGAAAGTTTGTATGAAAAGACGCGGTTGGTTGCCATCCTGATTTCCAGGTAGAGTGCATTCCACAAAGAGATAGACTGAACGAAGAAGGAGGAGTGAACGAAGTCTGTGCGGTGAGTGAGACATTGAAGAATGCGATTATTTGATGACCTTTGATCACAGAACACATGTCATATACTCCTAACGGAGAAGAATGCGAACTCCATACAATATTTTGTAGAACGGTTACTGCCAGCGCCATCTACGAGTATATTAGTCCCCAGAAAAAAAAAACCTTGTGGCGGTAAATTCAAACGTTTGAATAGCATCCCCAGAATATTCAAAAACTAGGTTTTTTGGTAGGTACATTCTCTTGTAAGAAAACTCAATTTGAGTTTCTTACAAGAGAATGTACCTACCAAAAAACCGACAGAGTGAATAGGTATAGCAAAATAAAACGATATAATTATAATGTAAATTGATTCTTATTTATTTCAACAGTTTCAATACAATGTTTTTATTATTGTCTTCACGTTATTAGATTCGAATGCTTTATTTACAATCAGTTTGCAGTAGCCTCAGAATAAAAACTAACCCAGAAGTTTGTACTACATTTACAGAGATTTTTTGCTCTAAACCTCAGGTATTCATGTCAGTTATGTTGATGCATGTTACTGTTCTTAACTTTTATTATTGTATGGACCTTCCTGGCCCTGTACTACTTAATACTTAGGAAAGCGGAACAGTTTCACGTTATGTTCAGCTGGTGAACAGCCACACTTGAAACATTTCCTTCTATTTTCATCCATTTCACAAAGTTTCAAAACACACAACAAAGTTAAAGATCATAAAATAGAGTCACTGTCTCAGAACTCGTGTAACACGATTAAATGCACTTTATAGGCACTAAACGAAGGAATGAAAGCTCAACTCGACGGTATAGGCAATACAAGGCACAGAAATACTGAAAAATATACGAAATATTCTGCAACATGAAATCAGAATGAAAATTATTGTAACTGACATGACATTGACAGTCATCCAGTATCCAGTGTAGTGCTACTATGAATTATCAAAAATAACTACTATATTTTCGGTTTCATTTAATTTTAAACAATATTTAGTTAGTTTAAATAAATTAAAATCAGTATAACTTCAATCAATCCTGAAAAAAAAAGATTATCTAATAAATATTTATATTTTGTTGGAATATTTCTTGTTTAAAAACTACTATTTAGAAAGAAAAACAAAAACTAATCACATACAAATGAGCCTGGGTTACAACTTGAAAATAAGTATTATTAAAGACCTAATTTTTTGGGTCCTTCATAATTTTTTTAGAGTTGGCAATGTATAATTTCTGCCCCAGATACCTCTCCTACAAAGTTGATACCCCCTGCCTTAGATCACAGAACACATAGATTCTTACTGTGGTTGTCACAAATGTACTGTTACACTTGCGACCCAAGTATCTTTCCTGTAGTTTCTGCCTACCTCTACAGAAATAAGGCATAAACATGTGCCTGTTTTGAGCAGTGATTGTTTATGTTCAATCATATTTACAGTGCGGTGAAAAGACCATGACAAGATATGCCCTAACCATGTCCAGGGAATTCATATTTTTAAGTATCCTTCATTTATTCAAACTAGATTTTAGATAATAGTCTAGAGTCAATCAAAGGTATTTTTTAAGATTCAATAAAAATCAATAATTATTTGTAATTCCGGTTACATTTTCGGTTTAATGGCGACGATAAGTGAAAGATTACAGTTCATTCGGCCAATGTGATCAGATGAGTGGTAGGACTTAACCTTATTTTTGAGGTACAGGAGATAACCATGGAGGCCACCATGTTATTTATTTATTTATTTAATGATATGGCACTTTAACAAGTAACATACAAAAATCACATACAGTTTTAGTTAGGTATTGTGAATTCGTCACTTACAGAAGTGCACAGCACTGGCAGAGAACTTATTCTTTACAGGATGTATTCTTTATAGTTTAAATATGAATGATGTTACCAAGATATTTTATTTATTATAATATATTTCGATTTATAAGTTCTTTTGTAGGTAGATAATAAATAGTAGGTAGGTTGGTGTATTTTATCCGAAGCAGATTCTTGAAAAGGTTTTGGTAAAAAAAATACAATACTGGAAACACTGATTGTAGGTGTCACTCTCTCACATTCACTCGCTTGTCACTCATCGCCATAGAAACCTACTGTTACATTCAAACTGGTGCTCTGTGCCTGTGTTATAGTTTGTTTGTTAAATTTATTGTTTATTTAAATTCAAATTCAAATTATTTATTTGTTAACATAGGTTACAGATACACAGGTGTGTGAGATGTTACATTTTTGTTAGTTCTCTATGCTTTGCCATTAGGCGTACAAATGTTAGTAAGTATCAATTTAATATCAAGTCTAATTAGAAAGAGCTAGCTAGAGTGTTGGGCAAATCAATATAATACGAGTATTCCCCTGACAATTATTTAAATTTCAAATAAAAACTGCAATGTCAAAACAAGTACCAAATTAATGAAATATTAATTTCAAATTGTCAATTTTTTTTTTGATAAATCAGAAAAGTCAAAAAATAAAAATAGTGATATATTTATTAAATAAAGCAAGTGAAAATATTTTGTAACGTTCTTTTATTTGAGACACATAATTTAATGTCTTTGATTTGAGAAATTACCACAGACTACAGAGTTTATAATAGTGCTACTAGTGAAGTACGTTTAGTAATATAAGAAAGGTCTTTAATTTATAACTACAACACTTACCAAATTTGAGCCTTTCTTCATAATATCATAACTGAACATACAAGATAATTATAATTATGCAACTTACACTTCACTTGCACTCAATACAAAAAAAAAATTACAAACAAAGTTACTCTCTTACCCAAAGACAACTTTCTTACATTTGCAAACAAAAATACAAATTATGCTAACTGAAATACAATAATAATATAATGTTAATTAAGTTACTTTTGTAACTCCTATCTTATCTCTAAGATACATAAATCTATCTTTAGGTAAAGCCTTTGTAAATAAGTCAGCATATTGCTCTTTTGTACAAACATATTTCAAATCAATTTCTTTCTCTATATACTTTTCTTTAATAAAGTTATACTTGACATCTATATGTTTGCAGCGTGTATGGTAGTCTACACTTTTAATTAACCACCAGTCAGAGACCGACGTGTGCATGTGTCTTTGGCATAGTCTGCGTCGCAATAAGCTTGTAACATGTTATACTTAGATGACATATAACATCTACCAAAACTTTAGTTTCTTTTGGATACTTCATTATTTTCTTGACAGCATTCCAATGTGTGTGATCATACTTGAGATATCTACTCACCAGACTCATTGCATACATAATATCAGGTCTGTTTACTATGTTGAATGAAAATACATCCTGTGATCTTCTCTATCTGCAGCCAACTGCAGTAGCTGTAGTCCAACATAATTCTGTGGTTCACATATTTTCATTTCGAAATATTTCTCAATTCACACAAGACAACATCTAATGAATTTCTTGAAACACATCTATCAAAGTTACTACTTTCAAAAACATATTGCCTTAGTACAGTATCCAATTATCCGCACACCTTGTGGTTTCTCCACTAATTGCCAAGTCTTATTCTCTGCATGTGCATTCAACTTATCTTTATTAGACTGCTTCCACTGTTCTGCATTGACATTATCTGATGATATAGCTTCACTGTAAGTTTGAGGGTGTCTTGCTCTTCTGAAACTTCATCGCTACATATACAAGGTGGAGACGACAATACAACAAAAAATTAAACGGCGTGTCCTAAAGGACGTTCCCATTCTGTATACAAAAATTTAATTGAATATATTCAATAGTTGAGTCGATATAGCTCGGCAAAATCCATAATCGGCTCGGGTTATTTCGTTTATCCACCCCAAAAATCCACCCTAAGGTGGATATTCAGAAACGTATGCCCGAGAATCCACCCTGGGCCTAGTTGGATAAACGGAATTTATAGGCTTAGGGTGGATCCGGCATAGACTACATTTAATTTGTGTGAAAAACTCGTTTTTTAATTTCGAAGCTAGGATTTATTTGACAGTTCCAAAATACTCATATGCATTAGTAGTGCCAGTATTTTCATTTATTGTTGTATTGTAGTCTCCACATTGTATAAGTATAACCTTCATTTTTCATCAATCTACTTTTAGATCTTGTTATAATATTTTTATTTATCTCAGTTGAATTTACTATTTCTTCTGGTTCATATAATGATCCTTCATCAGAGTGAAAAGATTCATCACTAGTTTCACATTGTTCAAAAATTCTTCTAAATTCAAATCATTACTAATAGAATTATCTTTATTCTTATTAGTTGCTGGTACTGACTCTGACAATGGTAGCATAGTACAACTTCTCACAACTGAAGTTTCTATGAATATCACATCTCTACTTATCAATACTTTCTTTGTTTTAGGATCGAGAAGCCTAAACCTTTAGTTTGCTCACTGTAACCAATAAATATCATTTTGCTTGCCCTCGAATCCCATTTCTTGACCTTCTCTTTTGGTACGTGCACCATTGCTTCACAACCGAATATTTTTAGATGGTTAATATTTAGCTTTTCTCCCGTCCATATTTCTTCGGGTGTTAAGTATGCTAGAGCTCTTGTTGGACAGCGATTGGTAATATATGCCGCTGTCGACACTGCTTCTGCCCAGTACTGCTTCTGTAATTTAGCATTAATGAGCATACAACGAGCTCTCTCTAACAAGGTGCGGTTCATCCTTTCTGCCATCCCATTTTGTTGGGGTGTGTAAGGTGTGGATGTTTGATGTTGAATTCCACAAGTTTTTAATAAGGATCGAAACTCATTACTTAGATATTCTCTACCATTGTCTGTACGGAGAGTCTTTATTCTTAAATTAACCTGATTTTCAACTAGTGTTTTATATTGTTTGAATTTTTCAAAGACGTCTGATTTGTTTTTAATTAAATAAACAAATACTTTCCTCGAAAAGTCATCGATGAATGTGAGTGACAAAGTAGTGTGCTCCGCCAAGGGACTGAACTTCCATTGGCCCGCAGACATCCGAGTGTATGAGTTCCAACATCACTTTTGCTCGGGATCCTTCTGATGGGAATAAATTCCTTGTTTGCTTTCCCTCCAAACAAGATATGCATACTACTTTATTTTTGTTTTCCGTTTTCACACCAGTATTTTCTAATAGTTTGTTCAGGTCTTCAAAGTTTAAATGAGCCATTCTCTGATGCCATAAGTAGCAGTAATTTTCTTTAGTTGCAGATATGTATGCTGGAATACTTTTTGTATTGAGCCGGTACATATTGTTGGTTAATTTGGCAGCAGCTACTTTTTCAGAAAATTTATTAAAAATTTGACATCCTTCTTTGTCAAATTGTACTTGACAGCCATTCTTTATGATTTGGTTAGCCAAATCATAAAGAATGGCTGTCAAGTACAATAGTACAGAAAGAAGGTTAGTACCTAGCTAGTTCAGGAACAAAAATAGAACATTCTTTAGTTGGATCATTTTTGACTTCCCATTTTTGTCAACAATACTGAGATCCACTTTTCCACATGCTTTTACAATAAGCTTCTTATCATCGGCTACTTTAATGGTGTTCACCGGAGATGGTATTTCGTCATAAAGCCAGTCACGGTGCACTGTTAAATGCATTGATGTTCCCGAGTCGATATACCAACTATCATTATTTTCTGTCGTTCTTGCTGTTCTGAAAATACAGCCACATAGACAGAGTTCTCACTTGCCTTTTGTTCTTTCCGTTTGTTCCTACAGCACTTGCTTATATGCCCATATTTGTTACATACTAGCACCTCGGACCTTTGTTAGGTTTGTTCACATTATCTCGAGCTTGTTTGGCATTCTGCGCATATTATTCTTACTTTTATTGACAAAAAGTGCCGCATTGTCTGATTTTCTGACATCTTGAAGTAATTTTGTCTTAATAGAATCTGCTGTAATTGCCATACCGAAGCTCTCAAGTGCCATTATCATCGGTTGATACATTTCAGGTAACCCAGCAAGTAGTAAGGTTCCAAGCCACTCTTCATTTACAGAGAAACCGATGTTTCTTAATTTATGGGCAGTACTCATTATCTTATTAATGTAGTCTTCGACATTCTGACAACTATCTAGCGTTGTAGTGATCAGATCTCTCAATAAACCAACACGTCGTGTGAGACCGTTATCATCGAAAGCTTTAGCCAGGTTGTTCCACACTTCTTTCGCTGTTTTCGCTTCTTGGATGTGTATATAGTTAATTGGATCAGCTAATAAAATGATTTTTGACTTAGCTATCGTGTCTAGTTTCGGGTCAAATTTTTCAAATGAGGTGATGCAACTCCATAACTCTTCATGTTCAAGATATGTTTGAACCGCGAATCTCCACGTGGGATAGTTATCCCTTCCGGTCAGCCTTTCAATTAGAGTCATTGTATTTACAGACATTTTTAGCTGATGAGCTGAAGATTTTGCACCACGCTTTTGCCGTCACAACCACGTGTCAACGTTGCGAATTTTTTTGTTAACGCCACTGAGTTACAAAAACTGCACTACTGTCTTTATAACTTTTGCTTTAACCGTCTTTATTATTATTTTCACTTAATTTGGAAGAATTATGTGGATCTGGGCCCATAACCTGATATATTTATTAAATAAAGCAAGTGAAAATAATTTGTAACGTTCTTTTATTTGAGAGATTACCACAGACTACAGAGTTTATAATAGTGCTACTAGTGAAGTACGTTTAGTAATATAAGAAAGGTCTTTCATTTATAACTACAACAAATTGGATATTGTTAATTAATCAAATTAATACAAGAGTGTCAAAATAAGTAATAAATCAATTACGTATTTTTACAACGTCAACAATAAGATCTAAGTAAGTAAAAGATTTAAAAAAAAAATATTTTATGAATTATATCCAGAATGTCATCAGTAAAAACTTAATTGAGACAAATACCAAATAAATACAAGAATGTCAAAAAAGATGATGACTTAGCGCTGATTATCTGAAGGAGGGATTATAGAATTGTCATACAAATAATCCTTTATTGAGTAGTAACATTTATCGATAAAATTTTTCATAATTACACTTTTGAATTTGTCCAGATTTAATGATTTTAATGTCTCTTGCTGTTTGGAGAATATTTTTGTGGCCATACAGAAAGTACTTTTATTCATTAAGGCTGTTCTGCCATGAGTTATTTCGAGCTCCAACTTATTTTTGTCGCGTAACTTTCTATAGTAGCTTTTGGAAGCAATTTTGTATTGCGAGATGTGTGTTTTGACAAATATATTAGTTTCGTAGATCAATGATGGTAGGGTAAGAATTTTTAGGCTTTTAAAGAACGGTTGACAACTGTCGGTGCTATTTAAGCCACACATAGATCAGATACATATTTTTTGAGCTCTAAATACAAATTCTTTATCGACTGAATTACCCCAATACATTATGCCATACCTAAGCGTTGATGCAACATAACCGTGATATGCCGTTAGTACCGACTCTAGGTTGACAGTCTTTGACAGTTTGTAGAGAAAATAATATAAATTTAAATTTTAACATAATGTTTACTAAGTTTCTTACAAAGAATGATGCGTAATTTTGCGAACCAATAAAAACCACTTATACCTCAAATGAAAGCTTATATCATAAGCATCAATTTTCATTATGGGCAGAAGGCTGTGAAATACCGGGTTAAAGAGATATCGGACCTGCAAGTACTATGTAAACGTATTAGCTTATGACGCTAATGTTCAGTGCAGTTCTCAATAACATTTTATTACTGTTACATAAATAAATAAAAAACAGGACTAGTGTCCAGGACCTGATTGTGGAACTGGAATTTCTCCATAGGAACTCCTCAATCAAACGAGATAGCACCATCGTGTTTGGACTCATTGGTTATGTATTGACAAGAGTGCTATTACACTAGATAGTGTCCAGGGCCTGATGATGGACCTGCAGGGTGGCCATAGGAACTCCTTAACCAAACAAGATAGCACTATAGTGTTTGGACTTATTGCTTATGTATTGACAAGTGATATTACACTAGGTGGTGTCCAGGGTCTGGAGAACAACATAACAGAGATGCTTTAGTGCATCACTGTTGTACATGTCTGACCGTGCAACGCACAATTGGCACTTGTACTCATATTATTTCAATAATATGGTATTTAGGCATTGGAAGTCATGACGTATTTATTGTCTCCTGCATTTTACTTAGAAGATATCATTGTTGATGAAGAATAAATGAAAACCACCTCTGACCAGTGACAAGACGCCATAGCGTGTACTCAGTGGTCATTATTGTTTAATAAATGTTAAGCTGGAGCAATAAATCGCTCATGCCTTCCTAAGCCTAAATACTATAATACGAAAACGATATGGGCACAGCTCCCGACTGTTCTTCTACCAATCATACAAGTACAATAGTGCTGAATTATTGCATTTCTGCCGATTTAATCTCTGTCAATTAAAATATAGGAATAATAATATATGCGAGCCCCTCACATGCCGCGGCTGTATCTGCACTCGTAGTAACCACACATGATTTTGCAAAATATCGCATTCTTTTAAATCATAATATTGTAGATATTATCCCTAAACATTTCAATTAAATAAATGCTATCGCAAAAATATTCTGCGGCATAATGATTTTGTTAGCTTCATAATTATGGTATGTCCCTGGCTATGGCTATGGCTGCCTGTCCACTGGAGCGAAGAAGAGAGGAGAGGAGCGGAGCTGTTCCAATATTAACCAATAAAATCTAAACTCCGTTGTGGAATTAAGCTGATTTTAGATTCTATTGATTAATATCCGCACAGATCAGCTCCTCTCCTCTATTCTAGTCTTCAGTCAGACAAGGAAAATCACTCGAGAACAGAGGTTTGGTTCCATTCTTGTAAAACTTCGACGTTGTCTGTTAAGGTTTTTCATTTCGATGTAATCATATAAACGAATGGGAGTATTCATATTTTCATTAAAAAACTCATGTTATCTAGAACTAGCCTATGATCTTTAAAAACGGGATGAAAAGTACTTAAGAGGGTGCATCCTAAAAGTTGGCAACGTCGTAAATAGCTGTCAAATATTTACCTGTTTCGATTAATTTGGAAATAATACTGTATGGAAATAAGAAATGTGACTAACCAATTGAATAGAATATTAATAATGAATTGCAATTATAACATTGAATTTGATGTTGTACCCGTTTTAGGTGAAAAAAGGCATTTGGAAAGTTTCCAAATACTTTTTTTACATCTAAAACTAACTATTCGGTGTTACGATATTAATTATTGCATTTCATAATCAATATTCTAGTTCGCTAGTTAGCCACATTTTTTATTTCCATACAGAAATTTTATCAAATTAATCAAAACAGCGAAATATTTGACGACTATTTGCGACGTTGCCAACTTTCAGAATAAACACTCTTAACAGCTTGCGCCAATTTTAAAATCGTGAAATATATCGGGGAGAGCTCTATTAAAATATGTTTGTCGAAGTAATCTATAGTATTGTTTCATTTTGCATAACGAACAATTCCTTGCATGATTATTGCATTGGATGTAGTCGCAGCTAAAGGGCCAATAACGTCTAATATATTATAACTGTCAGTGATATTTGTGCGTTCATTACTTTCACCAATACGAAGTTTTGCTAAATATATACCAAGGACGTCTTCGGACGATTACTTTCTGCTATAGTTGTCTCATTTAATATTGTATTAAACTGCTCATAATTAAGACCCACCCAAAACTATAAATTATCGTCGTCTACGTGTGTCATCATATCAAAATCAAACCTGGTGGCTTGCTAGTTGCTTGCCGTCTTTAAAAATATTACATAAATGTCTGTTAACTGAGCACAGTTTAAAATCGAGATACGTTTGAATTTTATTCATTCATTCATTCCAGTCGTTGCTTTCCAAATGCTGCTGTCATACTTTGGCTACTTCGGGCATATATAAACTATACTCGCAAAGCATGTGTATTTTAAGTCATTTAGGAATCCTCCGCCGTAGTCCATTCCCGCAGTTATAGAAAAAACATCGACCTGCTCTGTTCGAGGCTCGTTTATACTCTGGCACTTGCTTTCCTTCGCTGTTCCTGCGCCCGCGCCTGTACAGATTCATATGGCTGTTGTTGTTGTTGTTGGCGGTTGTTATTTTTATCATCTTTTAACATGATGACTGTTATAACCTTATTAAATGTTTAATTGTATTAAGTTTTATTTTGATGCAGTCCATGTCAAAATTGTGTTAACCACCTAAGGGTACATATCAAAATGATAATTTTTGGCCGAAAAAGGCAGCACATAGACCTATCATAAACCTATTATGCTATAGATTTATTTTTCACAAAGAAATCGTCATAAAAAATTGTAACGATTTTTGTCCTCGACTGTGCAAACCCCGTTGCTTTTAGAGATAAAATATTTTGTTATAGTAATTGCCGGCTATAAGCAATAAGATGACATGCATTAGAACTCTATTGGTCATCACGCCAGGCTTCATAGAAAAATGCCCATCATTCTTTCGTCTGTCTGGGATCTCCGGTCAAATTTTTGTCTATGACGATAACGATACCAAAGAATTTGGTGACAGTAGAGACTCTATTTGAGTTCCTAAATACTTAATGT
Source organism: Conistra vaccinii (assembly GCA_948150665.1). Classification (NCBI taxonomy): domain Eukaryota; kingdom Metazoa; phylum Arthropoda; class Insecta; order Lepidoptera; family Noctuidae; genus Conistra; species Conistra vaccinii. The sequence continues at coordinate 7,609,347 of OX411323.1, read as the reverse complement.
CAGGGATCTTACTCGGAACTCTCTGGTGAAAATGCATAATTTTAGTCTTTTTTAAATTGATAATAAGATTATGTTTGTCAAATCATGATATTATAATTGTATTTATTTATTTAAAAAGCACAGCCACATCATATACATTAAACTTATGCCAGAAATAATCTTAATAACTAAAGGACTAATGTACATGACAATTACGGCGTACATAGCATTGAAACCATATATTGTCGCCTTGCAATTAAATTAAACTAAACTTAACCTAAAATAAAATAAAATGAACTAATCTAAAGTAAATAAGACGGGTAACAACAAAAACAAAAAAGTTAAGAAATTAAAATTGAAATTAAAATTAATAACAACTTGGCAAGGATAGCGTGATCTTTTTTCTGAATCCCGGTAGCTTGTCGCTGAATATATCTAAATCAGGCGTGTTTAATATTGTATTATTATATTCGTTGCTCATTCGTATAACTGGCACTGGTATAACTGTATTTAATGTCATATTTATTTCATTTTCATAAGTTATAGGATCGTCGCATTTAATTACTACTGTACTGTCGTCAGCAAATAGTACGATACAATGGTTTATGTGTCCGGGAAGGTCATTAATGTACAGCAAGAAGAGAGGAGGCCCTAGCACGCTGCCCTGAGGTACGCCGTATTTTACTGTCCTAAATTTGAATCGATATTTCTTCTCGCAGCTATCATTAGTGCATATTTGTGTGATTTCTACATATTGTTTTCTATTTGTCAAATAGGATTATAACAGTTTAAGTATATTCCCCCTGATACCATATTTTTCAAGTTTGCTTAATAAAATTGCGAAATCTACATAATCGAAAGCCTTGGTTAAATCCATATAGATAGCGCAAACAGGATTTATTTTGTCCACATTTGATAGAACAGGAAGGAGAAGATCATGTATGGCCATATTAATTGTATTTTGTTTACAAAATCGTTTTTGTTCCTTGACTAATATATTTGACATCTCAAGGTTATAGGGATTTATAGATAGCTTTCTTGAATATTTTTGAGAAGACAGGTATCAAGGCAATAGGTCTGTAGTTTGGCATAAATTGCCTATCCTGTTTTTTGTGCAATGGTATAATTATGGAAAATTTTAGTAATTCGGGAAAAATTCCACTGGATATACTCATGTCAATGATGTGACTGAGATGCGGAGCTATGTATTGAGCCGCTTTTTTAGTGCAAATTCCGTCATCACCAACACTATTTGTATTTCTAAGTGAGTTAATATGGTAAAAAATGTCTTGTGGTATAGTCGGTTCCATAAATAAAGAACTAGAAGTGTTTGAGAGTATAGGAATTGGTATTGCCTTATTTTTAGGTTCAATAAGTTGGTCAACATAAAAATTGTTAAAAGACTCGGCTATTTCTGTTATTTGTTTTGAGCCAGTTCGTATTTCTGTTATTGGCTGTTCTTAAGGAAAGAAGGTTTTAGAGTTGTTAATAACTGTCCATGTCGCTTTCGATTTATTTTGGGAGGTTTTAATGATAGTTATTTTGTGATTTTTGTGTCAATGATATAATTTTTTTAAATCTAGCAGAGAATATATTTTAAATTTATTTTTATTTTTTGATGTAGGGTTAGTTCTATATTGCCACAACAGTTGCCGATTTTTTCTGCTACATTTCCTAATTCCGTTAGAGATCCATTTTGCTTTTTTGGTAATCGATATTGTACTCATTTCATAAGGAAAACAGAGATTGTAAAAAAGTCGAAATAAGTCTGGAAAATTGTTGTAGGCCTCGTTAACGTCACTGGTGCTATAAATGTCTGAAAATGTTAGACTTATTATGCTACCTATTAGCTGGCATATATACAAGTATCTATTCAATAGAGTTTAAGAATTGGTCACCGATTTCTCTGTTCTCTTACTGTCGTTCTTACTGCTATATTGTTTTTGATATTTTTTCACCACAATTTACGCGACTGAAAAAATTTATATTTTCATTATCTGCCTAGCCTGTCTAACAGGAGGCAGTTTAATACCAGTATTTTACTTGGAGCGACGGCCTACCTGAACTCCACAACCAAGTTACTGAATAATACGATAACCCTTGGTGAGACTACCTGTCAGACTTGGGTTTCTGACGACCAGGTACGACTGTCAAAGATCCAAGAATGACAGCCGTACTTTCCGATGCATATGTAAAGATGGTCGCCCATCCACTGACCGAGCGCGCCAAGCGTAGCTTAACCTGATCGATCGACCTGTGTCAACACATACAAACATTTAACATCACGCGTTGTTTCCCCAAAGGGTTAGGCAGAGGTGTACTGATAGTACACCCTCAAAATTTATACAATCAAGAATTTATATTTTATCGTACGAATTGAGTAATTTCATGCATCGTGGTTTTAATTAACTCTTTTCCTTTTGCTAGGATTTTATGACTGAATAAAAACGATTCATGTTATTTAAAAAAATATTATTTTCTAATTAATAAAATACAAAAAACCGTGAATCCTATTCATGCAATTCTTGTATTCTAAATCGACCACTAGAATAATGTGAAGTAAATTACTGCAATGATTATGATGTCATCTTTTTTTGCGGCTTTTAAATCTATATAATAAAAACCGGCCAAGTGCGTGTCGGACCACGCACAATGAAGGGTTCCGTGATTGACGAGAAAAAAAACATCCCCACTTTACGTGTAGGAGAGGTATCCTGAATTTTTTTTTCATTGCTTTTCCACTTTAACGGTGTGATTAGTATGTATAGGTACTCATGCTTTCTAGTACTGACAATCTCTGAGCTAACCCGCGGACAGATAGACAAACTGACATGGTGAAGCTATAAGGGTTCCCTGTGGATTACGGAACCCTAAAAAATTGGTAAGCGCATCACTTGAGGACGGCTGGACCGATTTGGCTATTTTTTGGGTTCCGTAGTCAACAAGTAACTCTTACAGTTTCGCCAAGTCCGCCTGTCTGTCTGTTTGTCGGCCTGTTTATGTTTTAAAATGTTCGTAATAGTCTGATTCAGTAATAGTCCAGATTTAGGTCTTACGGAAAGAAAAATTACTAAAGTTTTGTAAAAAAAATTCAAATGCGGAAAAAACTGAACGGCTTTTTTTGTATAAAGTCGCAGACGTTACGACTAGGCCTCCACTGCTCTGCTGCTTTTTGTCTACGAGTACCTAACTATAAAAATATTGGTTAATTTTTTGAACCTCAACAATCAAACAATAGAATCAGTGACAGTGACAGCGACAATGACAATGCTTACGGCACTTTAGCCAGGTCGAGGCAGCGCCACTATTATGCCGAAAAAAAACGGCACTGTCCGTCCGGGATAAAGTGCCGCTAGCGGTATACACACTATACACTTCCTAAGATTTATCTGTGTGTCGGTCTTTAGTCTGGTTCCACTAGTGTGAAAGAAAATTGTGGTTAACTGTTGCAGTGGGTAGAGTCGGTAACGAAAGTCAGTCGACACAATTTTATTTTTGATATGGTAATTACTTGGTAATTATTAAACATCAATTGAATAAAAATACTTTGAGAAAACATAGTTTAACAAACCCTAACTTGATTCAAGTCAGCATCGACCCGGAGGTGACATCCACCACTTATAAAAATTGTCATAAATTGTGGTCTTTTTTACCATTTCTTCGTTATTCAAAGTGGTACAAAATAAACAATAAGGATCAGTATCAACATTTTCATGTTGTCTATGATACGAGTAATGATTTTTCCATTTGAAGTATTCGGCATATTTGTCCGGATCATTGATCAATTGATACATCTTTGCTGCTACATACTTAGTACTTTGTCTAGCGTCCAGGTAAATGCCATCTGGCATAAATCTGTAAAAAAATATTAGTAAATTAACGCACATCATTACAATAAACTTGGCAACATTGGTATATGAGCAGCATCAGCCCAGCCACTGGTCACATCTTACGAAGCGCAGACCGTGCTTTCGGACATAGGTGAGTTCTTTGCTTTCAATTTGTTTTATTACCACTGTTCTTAAAACTTTGAAGAAACGCATCGTGACGAAACTGTAGCGGTGACACCGCCACATACAAACTACACAACAAAGACATGACGTCACACAATTCCTGCATCGCACAGTTAGAGTTTACCGAGCGAAAAACATAGATAAGATCCGAAATCATGTTACGGGCAGTTGCCCGCCAGACATAACACCCGTCTGGTTGGAGGATCTTCCCTTTTCAATAGTGGATGAGTGAACTTTACACCCTGTTCCTCATACCTCTAAAAAACTATGTCCTAGAACCAAAACCTCGAAGACATGACGTAACGTTTACTACAGCGCACTGGGTCCACATAATAAGTTATGGCCCAGTCCGTCTCACAGAGAGAAGGCATGAGTCCCAACGGTGGGAATGTTATAGTCTGATATGATTATTTGTGTACTTAAGAGCCCTATTACTCGTACATTTCGACTGATTTAGACGGTGATTTTGCGTTAAATGGGCAACTTTGGCGGTCTTATTCTGAGTAACTGAAAGACTTCGACAACTATGAATTATTGAGTGGTGGAGAATAGTTATTAGTATAGTTTATAGCAGCCTCGCTTTTTGCAATTTTTGCTTAACAATTTATATAAAGCCAAAACTCCGAAGAAAGTTTTTCATAAAATGCGCGACGGCACTTTTTAACAGCAAATGAAATGAATAAATATAAATATTAAAATAACGTCTCCTAAAAAGTGGTTTAGTTCATAGCGGCTTCAGAATTTTGAAATATGTATGGGATATCTAAAAAAAATCCCATTCAAAATCATAAAAACGCTCAGAATTAACTGTAAATTTCCCTTTACTACATTCATATTTTGACGTAACATTTATACCAGAATAAACAATAAACATTAGCTGTTCATATTATAAAAAATGCATACTTAAAAAAAAAACTTAATGATAACTCAAAATAAGCATAATTACAACTACCAAATTGCTACATAGTATTGCGATGCATCGGGTGCTCGCCCTGTCAAAACGCAACTTTGTGATAGGCCTCTTGAGGCGACGATAACCAACTTTTAATGATTTTATACTGAAGGTCACGTCGAAACGAGTAATAATTTGGAAAAAATATATGTGAAATGAGAGCATTTTTTTAATAATATCTGTGAATATTTTAGATTATGTTTATATTACATAGCGTAATTAAATTGTAAAGTTATGTTAAAAGCGAATAAAAAACTGAGAAGCACGCAAAAACTGTTTCTGAAACCTTCACCATTTTAAAGACGATTTAGATTTTTATCTTTTAATATACGTGTTTTATTAAAATAACTTTTGTTTTATAATATGTATAATAAATTAATAATGCATCTAATTTGGGACAGCGCTCCTTGATGGGCGAGTCTAATTACTGGCTGGAAGTACGACGCGTTGCATGAGCTCAGTACAAAACACGCCACTCAAGACCGCTGGCATTTAACTGCGTCTTAAACAATAAAACCAAGCATTACTCTCTTCATGAATACATACCTAGTATAATTAGCACCACCGTATACTATGGGCACGGCGTCATTATTTAACGCTCGTAATAACTTCTCAGTGACATAGTCTTCACTAAAAGAGTTTTCAAACGATAAATAAAAATAATAATTCGACTTAATCAATTTATCGCAATCTACTTCATTATTCGGTAAACATTTATGGGTTCCACAGGTACCGAATACATCTAACTTCAAACCATATTTTTTTAATTCGATATTTAATAGTTCAGCAATTAGTTCTCTTTTGCTTCTAGTTTTGCAGTTAGACACGAACCACGCCGCAGCTTTGGTTTTCGTTTTAAGCTGTTGTTTAAAATCGTCTGTAACTGGATCCATATCTTCCAACTTCATCCAATGCATTTCTTTCTTTGGTCCAACTATAGCATTATCTTTATCTCTAATAGTTAAATAACCCCATCTTACTTCAGAATCTAATTTAAAAGTCCATGTCCAGTTGAAATATGTATCAAATCTCTTAGAGCAGAGCGGATAATTGTCTCCAGATTCTATACTTGCGAAAACATACTTCTGATGAGGGGATCTCTTTTTAGGTAATTTTGCAGTTATATTTACCACTGCTGGCCCGGCAAATACAATGACGTCAAATTTTGAATAATCGCCGTCGAGGTACGAACGGTTTGCAGTCACTATACAGTTTGTGTAAGGACATTTTCGTTCAATAAATCCATCCTGTCCCTTGCCCATATACACGAAAGGAACATTAAATGGCGACGTCCATTGTAAAATATATTTTAATCCCACTTTTTTTTCTGAAACCTTTTGCATCACATCACTATTAATTAACGTCCGATCACTTATTAACTTATCATTCACTAAAAGTATTTGATCACTGCTCGTTACTGTTCTCGTTTCGTTATATATTAGTAGTAGCATTATCAATGTTAATATGAAAAAAAAAAACATCTTTTTTGCACCCAAGACCCTCATTGCTAATTAATGCGGACTGTTGTACAAAAAAAGGCGTATATGAGTCTGTCACCAGTGTTAGGAAGAACTGACTATGAAGAGCTTCATAATTGTGTGTCACACAAGCACAACTAATCGAGACCGTTTAACAACGCGTCTAATCTACTGTGAATTTCTGCATGCAGAAAGTGTTGGTAAAACAAAAATAACAATTTTTATTAACAAGTTTTAACAACATTTTTATGTGTGTTTACTTTACAAACAAAGCAGTAGTGCCTGATAAAATAAAGTTGTGAAATAGTATTTATTATATAGTATTTATTATTTTAAACTAGTTTGACTGATCTCATTCTTAATTTTATTCTGTTTAGTTTTTATTTATTCTGTGTTTTTCTTTTTACCTACCTTGCATGCCAAAAGGTGAAATATGGTGATACTAAGACTGTGATATACAATTATTACATGAATGTAAAACATCTGCACATTGTTTACCCATATTTGCAAACAAATAATTTTGAATTTGAAAAAAAAAAAATTGGTGCTACTACCTATTTCACAACATTATTTTGTCAGGCATTATAACTAGGCTTTGCATTGGCTAGTTATACCAAAATCATACCACCCCACATGAACTGTGTTTTGTAACTGGATTGTCTTATGTTTGATACCAGCCGATTGTCAAATAAACATTGCATTCAAGTTTTGGATGTTTGCTAATTTGTGAGTTGGGATTGACATTTTGCTCACAGGCAGAGCCTGCCTAGATAAATATAAATAGACACACTTTTTATCCGAGTCCATGAAACCACTTCACAACCACCCTCGGATACGAATGAAACCGCGGATAATAGCTTTCATATTTTCGTTCGATATCACTAGTAATTTCAATTACCATACCTTTTTTATCTTTAACAACGTGTTACATCGCAACAAAAGAGTTTATTCGTTGGATGTAATCACTTGCCGCTTCAAGAATGCTTAATTTTTTTCGATTAAATATACATAAAGAACACTTTTTATCCGAGTCCATGAAGTAGTTCCCCTCGGATACGAATGAAACCGCGGCGGACAATAGCTATTCATATTTAAGTTCCATATCACTGGTCATTACAATTACAGTACTATTTTTACTTTTCAATTACATATAAAATACATACTAAATTGCAAAATATCTTCTTAAGTTTTTAAATGGTTCCACTACTTAAGATTTGTTAATTGTTACATAAATAAGGCATTATTAAACAATAATCTATGACCATCTGCTATCGGTCTAAATTAGCGGCAATAATAGATGTACTTGAGTAATATTGGAAACTTTAAAAATACGTGTACGCCCACATTCAGGGACTTTTTGATACAACTGTGGTGAAAGATCAATGGACTACCTTGTTCACGTAAGTTAATTAATCATATTTATTGATTATTGCTGATATCTGTTTTTCTGTATGCGTTATAGTACGTCTTAATATGTGTTAAATCGTATTAGGGAATATTCATGTTCTGTTACTCTCCGTCGATAAGTTGCTATAACTTTGAGATACCATTTCTCAAATGTCCAAGAGATTAATGTAATAACAATGATTTATGCAAACGTAAAGTTGTGTTGATACAATACTAAAACAAGCTACTACGGAGTTCCTTGTCCTTCTTCTCCGTGATGACCCTGGTTTGGAATGGACAACTAGCTTTCTCATTAACGATACCTATTTATTGACAAACCTAATAAAAATAAATGCCTACTTGTCTTTCTGTGCTTTACTTCATAAAATCGTTTCCCTACATACCATATTCACACACAGTAGGTACCTACATCATTTATAAATCACCCCTAAGGCTGCGTTTCCACCAGAGATGAGCGAGGATGCGTAGTGAGGGATGTGTTTGAAACTAACCAATAACAACGCTAGCTTGGCTCAAGTTATGACAATGAAGCGATGTTTTATTGGTTAGTTTCACATACATCCCTCGCTACGTATCCTCGCTCATCTCTGGTGGAAACGCAGCCTAAGGGTAAAAAAATGAGGGTTGAATAATTTTTCACCTACTAAATTTTCAAGCGAACCGATTCTGTTGTAATTTTGCGCACATAATGTAATTCTGATGACACAACCACATAATAATGACCTGGAGTTGATCTGATGATGAAGATGGAAGACAGTCTCGAGAGCTCCTCAGCAGTTTATAGCAGCTACATCGTGTTTGGGCTTATTTCATTCACATTTATTATACGAGTATTAAAATTAACAACAAAGTAGACGTTTTTAAATTAAAAACTTTGGATTTTGAATTTGTATGCGTAACTGGAATATTATACCAATTGAATCAAAACCAGAATCCTAATTGTAGTAGTTTATTCGAAGTATTGAAAATCATCAGCATTTGATTCTTCGAACGTATGAAAATCCGAAAACAAATAAATCGCATTTATGACTTTCGGTAAAATAAATTTCGTGTTTTTTAGTACCTAATAGACGTTATAATTCTTAGGTACTTATTATGAAATTCAGACGTTTGAAAATCGGAATAAAATATTTTGGAGTATTTGGGTGTTCCCTAGTTTAATAGATAATCGCAATAGTGTTAGACCACAGTAACGTGACAGTAGCGATGTGGTTGTACGTACTTTACCAGTACCTCTACCATGAGTTGCCATCGAAATTTACTCGCTAGCGCTAGCGTATTAACCCGTTCAGTGCCGGGAGGGTTCACCTAGTCGCATATGGAATACCGGGAGCCCTCGCGGTGGGCTCATTTTAAATGTTGTTTTTTCTTAGCGAATACAGCTGGCATTATAAACTGTGATAGTAAAATCTGATATTATAATTTATAATTTAATTACTCGTATCAATAAAAAAATTGCTCACTGTTACAAATATTCACACAAATTAACTTCGTTTTACAGTGGTTTATAATACGGTTTTAAACCTAATGCCGTAGACCGTCAGCGATGGTTAACTTTAGCGCAAACGAAATGCCGGTGACCCTCCCGGAGGGTTTACTTCCAATATGTATGGCGGCATGACGTATGAGCTCTATGAAAAGCGGGTGGAGTTGGAAGTGTTGACGTAGATCAAACTGATTTCGATAATGCTCGCACCATGAGTTTTACGGAGTCTCATGCAGGCGCTAAGGTAAGCTCGATAGATCGTGTCACCTACAGTGTGACCATTTCATAAATGGCGAATCTGCCACAGACTGGGCAAAAAAACTGCCAAAATCTGCCACACTTGGCGCCAAGAATGCCAAAAATATGCCTTCATGGAAACGGAAAAAATACACACAAATTCAATGAAATATCATTAATCAACAAAAATATTTTACAATTTTCTTATGCATTATTATACCTAATAATAATAAAAAAAGGAAAATTCTAATAAGGTTATGTGAATTTCCTTGAAGTCTTTTAAATCTGCCAAAATCTGCCACTTTTGTAAATCGTCAGCAGGATCTGCCACAGACAACATTTTGGAGCGAAATCTGCTAAAATGGTAGAAATCTTCCACACTGGTCGTCTAGCTAACTTCATTCTTATGTTTTGTTTCTATCTTTCTCAGTAATAAGAAGAGGGAACGGCTCATATGATCAAAACGTCACATAAGTAGTGATGTGTCGGGAGAATATTCTCACACGGAGAATATTCTCGGATCGAGAATGTTCTGCAATATTCTCGAATATTCTTTTTGACGGAGAATATACGAGAATTTAAAAATGGAAGTAAAATTGCAAAATTTTAATACAATAAGTTTCGATTTCAAGGTCTAAAGTAAACTTCTATTGTTGTTATTTATACTTTACTCGAAAAAACGTTACTGTATTATGTTTTGGACTGGAAATGGCGCCGATTCTCTTGTACACCGAACTAAACTATCACTAAACACTATGACACACTTGTGTCACTTTAGTCTATTTCAGAATGGGAAATCCTCGTTTGACAGGACTAAACAAAATTTTGGTGATTTTTAGTCTAGTTTAGAGGCATTTGTGACAAGAAAATCGGCACCAATAGCGACTCCACGTGGTACTTATTTGTCCTACCCCGTGATTTTTTTTAGAGTTGGAAGGGCGCTGGGGGGCACTCTCGACGTGTTTTATACGTAAGTTTTCACTTTTTGTATGGAAAATATGAAAAATGTTTGCTTACATGATGAGTTTTAAGGGTTTACGAGTTTCATAAAGGTGGTCGAAATTTTCATTATTCTGCGATAGGGCACACTTTTTTCGAAATATTAGCAAAAGAAAAGAAAAAAAAGACAGTACTGTTTTTGCATCCGAAGTCGAGGTGTTGGTGTGATTTTTAAAACCCATAAACCCTTAAACTCAACATGCAGGTAATCATTTTTAAAATTTTCCTTGATATTTTTCATATTTTCCATACAAAAAGTGAAAAATTTCATATAAAACACATCGGAAAAAACCCCCAAAACTCAACATGTAGGTAATATTTTTTTATATTTTCCATACAAAAAGTGAAAAATTCCATATCAAAACACGTCGACGCTGCCCCCCTGCGCGCCTCCGGCTCTAAAAAAAATTCCCAAGGTAGGGCAAACAAGTACCACATGGAGTCGCGATTATCAAATTCGATATTAGTTGCGTCAAAATTATTTTTGATTGTTATTTTGTTTTTAATTATTTGCACCATAAACCTTTCTTATAATGTTGTTTTCTTATTCATTTTATAAATGCTGATTATTTTAAACCCATAAAGTTCGTTTTAATACAGAAATCATACTTTAACATTACTACCTTAGGAAATTTAAGAGAATTTATGAGAATTTTCTCGAAAATATTCTCGGGAATGTTCTGGCTCAGGAGAATTTACTGAGAATTTAAGTTGAGGTGTAGTTTATTTTAAACTCAAACTTCGTAAAACGTTCAAATGCACTAAAAACTATTAGTCTAAAAAAAATACCGATTCAATACAGTCATCCAATTTTTAAATTCTCATAAGTTCCCTACCAAAAGAATGTTCTCGAGAATTTAACAGCAAAGTTCTCGCAAGGAGAATATTCTCGAGAATTGCCCATCACTACACAGTCATAAGGTATCGCTATGGTAACAATGTTATGACAGTCAATAAATATCATGAAACAATCCGACTAAATAGAAAGGTTGGTAGTTAGTGCACCTTTTTATGGTATTTAGGGGTTGTTGAATTTTTATTCCTTATAGGTAATAATTATTTACCTCTATTCAATTTGTAATTTTGTTGACAATGTGTGATTCGCGGCGTTATTTATTTAAATTTAAAATGAACTATGTTTACAATAATAGTGTTGCGGACGGCAGAGGTACCTACAGTACCGCAGGCAACCTGGGACGATCTCCCACTGATATTTGATGTGCGCTCCCTGCTAACTGACCCTCGGTGAATCCGCTGGCTGCACAACCACCACGGACCCCTGAATACGTACCTAGGTTGGGTACCATAACCCACAGTGACCACGATGAGGACTATCTTGAGGCAGCGAAATAAAACACTGATTTACTATCTTGAATGATTCCGGAGAATTCGGCTTTTCTTGGTATGTTTCTTCTTTGGTGGCTGAGCTCCGTATTTAAGTATATTATCTAGGGCTGAATTGCCCACAAAATGGTACCTACGCCTTTTATAGTAAGTAAATCCGTTAGGATATTGTGGTGCAAGCCGAATTCTTGGAATTGTGCATTTATTTATTTCTTATTAGAATTTCTTACAATCTTTGTAGATTATTCGTATAAAACACTATACAATTAATTAACTTATGTAGTTAAAACTTTTAGAACAAATCGGTCCCGTCGGCGTCGCCGGCAAATAGAATATTTTGTAAGAGAACTAAATAAGATAGTTTCTTGAAATTTACGTTCTTCCAGTCGTTGGCCTCCAAATTTTGGGGCCACTAACATATTCCATGCTAAATAATCTCTTCCAGACATTATTTTGCCTTTAATAGACCTAAAAATGTATATAATTTGAATGTAAACATGTTTCACACGTCAAAATGGTAGTGAGCAACGTAACTACTATCGCAAGCGTATTTTTCGATAGCGTCTGTCGATTTAGTGACTCATGGTGCCGTTTTGTATGGTGACAGCTGAAAAACGTTAGCGACTATCAAATAGATTACGTTAGGTTTCTTACCTATCGAAAACTATAGTGCTCTTGGAACAAATTTTAATTCTTTCTGTGACCGCTAGGGGCGCTGTACAATATCTTTTCATATAAATCATTTACGGGGACGCTAGCAAGTTTTGACATTATCGAAATGTATTTGATTAACGTTAATACGCTAGCGAGTTTAACGCTAGCGAGTAAATTTTCGATGGCAACTCATGGTAGAGCTACTGTAAACTTCAAAATGGTCGAATGGTACGACGTTTACCAGTTGAGCGGTTATTAACCTCACATTCGGCGCGGCGTTTTGGGCGTACTACTTACACACCTTCGTCATGCCACTTCGGGGATAAAGGATATAAGGATAAAACTTTTACATTAAAAATATATATAAAAATGATATTACCAGAAATCAAGGACGCAATTAAAATCGCAAATAGAACAAGTTATGAGTTGGTATACATACACTAGAGATTATGTAAAGTGTTCCTCCTATGTAAAGAACTATGTTTTAAACCATTCACCTAGATTAGATACACATTGCTGATTACAGAACAAGTGGACGTAGATAATAAGCTTTCATTATTTGAGCACTGATAGAACAAGCATTAATTATTAGTCAGTTGTGCTAACAGAGCTCAAACCTTAGCTGAAATAAATGAGTTAATACAGCACTTAATGCTTGTATTTTTTACTTGTGAATATTTAGTGATGGTCAATACTTACATAGATAGGCAACTTGGAAACTGATAAAGTGAATTCCTAATGAATACGATAAAATACCGAAAACATTAAAGTGTAACATTTCATATTATACCTACTGCAGCACCAGTTTAAATTCTTAAGTTCATTACATAAGCTTCTCTCATAATATTATGGTTCTGGACTGTTACTCAGTTATTAATATGATTTTAAAAAAGTTTGCGAAATATTTCATCTTTTGTTCGATTCTCAATGTCACTGCGTTTTCGCTTTTGTATAATTTGGGTTGCTATGATTCACAAACAAGCTTTTGGAATAAAATGCAATCAAAAAAATCGTTAGATTTTAAATACTTATTAGTATGGACATCAAATAAGACTGATCCGATCAAGAATTTGGGTGAAGGCACAAATACATTTTTAAACAGAAGATGTTCCTTCACTAACTGTTACGTGACATCAAATAGACAGTTGCTCCAAAGTGTAGCGGATTTCGATGTGATATTGATCCATGGACGAGATCTTCCGAACTCTTCACTTTTACCTCAGTCTCGTTCACCTCATCAAAAGTATGTTTACGCGAATATGGAGTCGCCAGCAAGATTTCCGGTGTGTGACCAAATATACAATAACTATTTCAATTGGACATGGACTTACAAATTGAATTCTGATGAAATTTATGGATATATGAGTATTAGAAACAAAGAAGGGAAAGTCATAGGTCCTAAAGAAGTCATGCATTGGGAGAAAGTGGAAGCAATGATGCCTATAAACGACACTCTGAAGGCAAAATTGAGCACGAAGAAAATTGCAGCGGCTTGGTTCGTATCCCACTGTCATGCACCCAGTGGAAGAGATTTAATTGCCAAACAGCTCCAAAGTGAACTAGCAAAGTATGACATGCAGGTTGACATATATGGTAGATGTGGGGCAAAGTATTGTCCTAGGGGCAGTATGCAGGAGTGTTTGTGGAAATTGGAAACAGACTACTACTTCTACTTATCGTTTGAGAACTCGTTCGCTGACGACTATGTGACAGAGAAGTTGTTGCATGCTCTCAATCATTATGCCATACCGGTGGTGTATGGTGGCGCCAACTATACAAGGTAAACAGTCCATTTTAATTAAAACTTTGTTTACTCATCATTTTCTTGCCTATATTCCAATTCATTTAAGAAAAATTTCAAAGCTTCTCTCCTCTCTTCCTGTTCAGCGATTATTAAAAGTGAGCTAGACGGTTTTTTAATTTTTTTTGGGAAATTCTCACTTGTCTTCAGACTTTTTATTTTTTAACCGACTTCAAAAAAAGGAGGAGGTTCTCAATTCGTCGGAATGTTTTTTTTTTTTTTTTTTTTTTATGTATGTTCCCCGATTACTCGAAGACGGCTGGACCGATTTCGAAAATTCTTTTTTTGTTCGAAAGGGTATACTTTCTAGTTGGTCCCATAGTCATCAAGTCAGGATTGGATGATGGAATCCTGGAGAAGTCGAGGGAACTCTTAAAATGTTATAGGCACACCTATAGCGATTTAGGTATTTTTTATAGTAACTCTTGAATTTGCTCTCGGAAAGCACCATTTAGGGAAGTGGAACTGATGATGAAGACCACAAATGGCCACCGGAACTACGCAATAATACGTATTTTACGGGTTGCGAACTTGCGATTCGATTACTTTAATATGGTTGCCCAGCAATTTATGCCCGTCGCAATGCATAGGGTGAAGAGGAGCTGATGGCGAAGTACCAGAAGAACTCCTCAACAATGAACGTCCCTGCATCGGGAAAAGCAATTTTTAGTAAAAGGTGATGAGCAGTTGACATTAGGCTATTGTAAATTAGATGAATTACAAACGAATTACAAAGTATGACGTGGAGAATCACCTAGGTTTGAGATGATTTTAATCAGTCATCCATCAAGGGGGTGATTCCAGGGTTAAAGGGACATTCTCAATAAAATCAAACTAATCGAATTAATTTTAATTAAATCGGATTAATTTGATTTAAGTCAGATTTTTTAAATTTATTTACATATGCCAATCTTTTTTCATTTGGAAGTCGGTTATTATTTAAAAACATCCTTTGTTTATATTAATTATAAAATAAAAAAGAATCAACATTGCAGTTCTTCTAAAATCTCAAACCAAAAATCAACAATGAAAAAATAAGGAAATCATTAACTTAAAATTGTCATTTACCGTTTGTGTGTTGCTGCAGTCACAGTCACTTAACATGTTTGGTTGTGTATGTTTTTACTGGTTACCTACCACAGCCATTTTGTTGTATTCACGTTTTCACTAATCAATCACGAATGACCGAGCGAACATACATCAAGTCGCTTGCTTACATTTTGGGGAATACCCGAAATGTGTAGATAAATATAGCATTGCACGTATGTGTGCGCCGTAATTTATGTTGGAAAAGCCCTCTGACACGTTTTGGTTGATTTTGGTGCAGTAAAAGAAGTACTAATTTAAATTAACGATAAAAAGAAAATGACTTGGTGGTTCGTGATTAAAATCATATCAACCCTGAGTGATTCTACACGTCATACTAAACAACTTTCACTATATGAAACTTTTATCCGACTCGGGGAAAATAATTACAAATTCATAAACAACAGAATTATTTCGAGGCATTTTTTTTTTGTCTAGACTGGTATGAATTTCATAGCGAAAGTTGTTCAGTATGACAGGTAGAATGCCCCCCTTGACGGATGCAGGTGAATAAATTACCACCCTGTATTATTTTCACAGTTTCAAATTAATTATGCTACCTTTAATCTGAATAATATTTTTTTCATTTTTCATCTTGTTTATTTCAATATATTATATTTTTAACCCCCGACGGAAAACGAAGGGGTGTTATAAGTTTAACGTGTGTATCTGTGTATCTGTGTGTCTGTGTATCTGTGTATCTGTGTATCTGTGTATCTGTCTGTGGCATTGTAGCTCCCAAACGGTTGAACCGATTTAGATTTTTTTTGTTTTGTTTGAAAGGTAACTTGATCGGGAGTGTTCTTAGCTATGATTAAAAAAAAATCTAGTCAGCCGTTTGAAGAATATCAGGTCTTTTCTAATTGATGAATGGATTTGAGCATCTTCCACAGGTCTCTATCGGCCTTATTACAAAACAAGGTTTATCTTTAGAACCAGGTTTAAACCAGTGAGCCATTTTTGAATTTCGAAATTTATTTTGACATCGTTAAAGTTCTAAATACAAAAACTGGTTTTAAATCCGAGTCTAAGTTGTCAATTTTGAATTAAGAACTTTAAACCAGTCGGAATAAGGTTCGAAATAAAACAACTGACTGGAAGGATTAAGCTTGGACCAAATTTAGACCGTGTTTTGTAATAAGACTGATTGAGTCTAAATTTGGTAATTTGTTACTTTAATGGTATTAGAATAACATAGTAACTGAACTGATGCTGCAGCATTACCTGGTATTTGCAGGATACCCAACTCCTCACCAACTTACAGCAGTGGTATTGTGTTTGGGCTCATTGGAATGGTCTCAATGAATAGGTTATAGATATATATTTATCGGGGTCTGATAATGGAAAAGCAAAAAAAACAGAGTAAATTAGTAACTAACTTTACTGTGGGAAAAAAACGTATAGCGATATAAGCGAGGCACGTGTCGATCGTAGTGTATGTACTAGTAATACGTAGATAAAGTTTAAAAAGCAGGAAATAAAAGTTAAATTAAAAATTTAAAAAACCGCCGACACAAGCAAAATCCTTTAAAAAGTTATAAAATTATATTAAACTTAAAGGGCCAGCCTTTAAGTTTAATATACACACATCAAAAGTGTCTAGGGATCAAGCATTTTTATGCGGATTTCTTGAGATTGAGATGTGGCTTTGTAATAAATTTATGATTTTATAAATTTATATGGATCCTTTTTGGTGCATTTCATAATTTGAATCAGGAACTGTGAATCAAATTCGAGTAAAAGATGAAAATCAGCTGTCAATATTTTCCCTATAAAAACATACAACGCATTGAAGACATTATTAGTGCTACTGTTTCCCTACTACTGATTAAAACCAACGTTATTATGGAGCAGCGACGTCATTTAAGCAGGGAAGAAATGCTCAGAGCCGTGGGAATGATAGAAGCTGGTTCCCGGCAACGTACTGTGGCTTTAGCTCTGAATACAAGTCAGAGTGTTATCAGTCGACTTTGGACACGTTACCGAAGCACTGGTACCGTGGCTGAGCGCCATGGAGGACGGTATCGCTGCACCACACGGAGACAAGACCGATACATTCAAATCTTAGCTCGAAGAGCTCCAACAATAACCGCCATGATGTTAGCCGTGAGGCTTCATCACTCTTCAGGGAACTTAATTAGCGACCAAACAGTCAGAAACCGCTTGCATGAAGTGAACCTTCATTCCCGAAGACCGCTACGGGTACCACCTATAGCAATGCACAATCGTAGGATTCGATATCAATGGGCTCTTGAACACAGAAATTGGGCAGAAGAACAATGGCGTTTCGTGTGCTTTTCTGATGAGTCTCGTTTTGGTATGAGACCGGATACAAGACGTATACGACACTGGAGAACCCCTGGACGCCAACAGCGATTAAAATCCTGCCAGGAAGTCCATCCTTATAGTGGTGGAACCATCATGGTATGGGCGGGTATTTGGATCGGCGGAAGAACTGAGTTGATTTGGATCAGAGGCAACCTCAACGCTCAAATTTATGCTGAGACGATTGTATCAGACGTCATCGTTCCTCTACAAGTGCAAATCGGTCCCTTATTTCAGTTAATGCATGATAATGCACGACCGCACACCGCAAGAGTTGTAAGACAGACTCTCGCCGCAGCTAACATCAATGTCCTGCCCTGGCCTGCTCAGTCGCCAGACTTGAACCCGATTGAGCATGCATGGGATATGCTACAGAGAAGAGCTCTGCCGAATATGGAGGGTATCCAGTCGCAAGAAGACCTTTTTTTGTTGTTGCAACGAACATGGGCGGCCATTCCACAGCGTGATTTGGATGAACTCATTTTGAGTATGCCAAACCGATGTTCTTGTGTTGTTAGTGTTCGCGGTAGAAACACGGATTATTAATTGTTTAAGTTACCCAATAAAATTTTAAAGAAAACTGTTATTTCAGTCTTTTTTTCGAACTTTAATGTTAGTGGTTCAAATTTCAAAAATCCCTTTATTAGGAAAATGGCAAATTTCTTTATTAATGCAAAGGTGACTTGGTTTATCGTTACTGTGACAAACGAAAACACTTTATTTGATGAATCCTTAAAGAAAATTTTAATTAATATCAATCAGGAGAAAAGTTATTGCAAAAATATATGTTGATCCCTAGACACTTTTGATGTGTGTAATTTGTAGATAATATTTTGACATCGCGTCGGGGGACGGCATGCTATTGTAGAAAATATATTTTAATTTTTTCATTCGCCGTCCCCCGACGCGATGTCAAAATATTATCTACAAATTATATTAAACTTAAAGGGCCAGGGCTTTTATTTTATAACTTTTTAAAGGATTTTGTTTGTGTCGGGGGTTTTTAAAATTTTTAATTTAACTTTTACCCTAAGCACTTCTGTGCACCAGTATACTTTACTACTACGTATTGCTGGAGTTGTGGATTCGTCCATACGATCAAAATTCGTACGAATCGCCTCAAGAAAAACTAATATTTATTAAAATGGTCGATTCGTCCGGATTCGTACCAGTTTATTCGGGCGAGTCACCAATAAGCCGATTTTTTGAAGAGCAGTGGTGGCCCAGTGGCCTGTGGTTTTTTTTTTTTTTTTTTGACTAGGGCATCTCGCAGGTTACCACTAAGGTACTCGCTGCTTAACCGGACTTTCCTGTGGCTGCCTTAAGCTCCTAAAAGAACTCAAAGCCTCCAGCCAGGGGCATACAAACTAAGCTAATTAAAACTAGGCGAACGCTCGCTAAGGGCACCCCCTGTGGGGTACGAACCTCGGCTTAGGGCGTTCGCTGGGGGGAGGACAGCAAGAGGGACAGGCTGGATCAAGGATAGATCATTATTATTATCAGGGGAGTTTAAAGCTACAGGCTCAGCAAAAACGCGGGCTGGCGCATCGTTATCGAGCAAGGGTCGGGGGGGAGTGGCCTGTGGTAACGGCCCCGACTTACAAGTTGTAGGTCGTGGGTTCAAACCCAGGCGGCCCTTTACTTTGTGTAAAATAATTTCATCACCACTGCTCACAAAACGGTGAAGGAAAACATCGTGAGGAAACCGGCATGTCCTAGAACCAAAAATTCGAAGACATTGTGACATCCACCAATCCGCACTGGGCCCGCGTGGTGGATTATGGCCCACTCCCTCTCCCAGAGAGGAGGCCTGTGTCCCAGCAGTGGGAACATTAATAGGCTGATTATGTATCTATGTATGTGTCGGTTTTTTGAAAATTATAAATCCTTAAAATCTTGTCTACGGTCGATTAAAAATACTTTGTCTAAACATCACCAAAATCCTATTGTTTTTCAAAATAAGCTGTTCTATATAAACGATAGTAAGGCGAATGCCGCTCTTCGGTTTTTGGCACTAAAAGAAAAAAAAACCTACCTCAGAGGCACCTACGCCACACAAAGTCAAAGTCAAAGTCAAAGTCAAAGCATTTATTTCAAATAGGCCTTTGAAGGCACTTTTGAACGTCAAAATTTACAAATTATAGTTATTATTATACAAGAAATCTTAGGCTAAGATCTCACGGCGCGGTTTTCACCCGCACCCGCCGCGGTTGTTTGCGGGTCCCGTGGCACCGGCGGGCAACTTGTAGAATCAAAAGAAAAAAAAACCTACCTCAGAGGCACCTACGCCACACAAAGTCAAAGTCAAAGTCAAAGCATTTATTTCAAATAGGCCTTTGAAGGCACTTTTGAACGTCAAAATTTACAAATTATAGTTATTATTATACAAGAAATCTTAGGCTAAGATCTCACGGCGCGGTTTTCACCCGCACCCGCCGCGGTCGTGGATCTGCGGTTTTATTTCAAAACTCACGAGACCGGTGATTTGCACGGGCAGGCTAAGGTTAATTTTCAGCCGCGCCCGCCGCGGTCATAAACCGCGTCGTGAAAATGAATATCTAAATTTCCATGTACTACGTGTTCGTACGAGTATTTGCGGTGCCGCCACAGCGGCGGGCGCGGGTGAAAATCGCTCCGTGAATTCTTAGCCTGAACGCAGCCGTCGCGGTTGAGAGACCCGCAAACTTGGCGGGCGATAATCGCAAGACGGGCGCAAAAATGGCGAAGGATTTCTGTACCCTCCACCCCGCCGGCTACTGCGGTCGCCCGCCAGAGGAAGCGGGTGACCGCCGCCCGCACGATTCTACAAGTTGCCCGCCGGTGCCGCGGGACCTGCAAACAACGCAAACAACCGCGCGCGCCGCGGGTGAAAAACGCGTCGTGAAATGTGCTCTTACTTTTTGCATATAAATCTACATCCTACAGAAGCTGCGGGCCCGCAAACATGGCGGGCGCGGGTGAAAACCGCTCCGTGAGTTCTTAGTTTTGATTCTACAAGTTGCCCGCCGGTGCCACGGGACCCGCAAACAACCGCGCGCGCTGCGGGTGTAAAACGCGTCGTGAAATGTGCTCTTACTTTTTGCATATAAATTTACATCCTACAGAAGCTGCGGGCACGCAACCGCGGCGGGCGCGGGTGAAAACCGCTCCGTTAGATCCTAGCCTTACTGTCCTGTCATGTTTCCAGCTTCAGTGAATTAGGCTCTGAGTAGATCGTAGATGAATCAGTCAGGATATTTTTCTTTATACTGTATAAATAGATTGGTACTATTACTATTATCTAGACTTATAAACATACTCGGAGATTAGGGATGCTACTGGGATTTTCCTGGTGCAAAAACCACATTAGGTAACATTACACTGCCCGGTCAGACTCTAATTAAAGAAAACGAGTTTAAAGGCTGAGTGGGGAACACTGTACTGTGTAACTAGTAGATATCCATACCGAGACACAAGGGTACCTACTGGTTGAAAGAAATAATAACTTGTTCTTTATTTATTTTCCAGATTCATGCCGGAAGGAATATACCTGTCAGCGCATCGGTCACGCATCAGAGAGCTGGCGAAGAAAATGGTGGATATTATAAACGACAAACAAAAGTATTACGATTTCTTCAAGTGGCACAACCACTATTCTTACCACGACCTGACAGAGTCCCGGGAGACAGACGTCTATTGCAAAATGTGTGCGTTACTTAATAATAAAGAACAATTTTTAAGAACAAGTGTTTATGAAGATTTTAGACACTGGTGGAATCCACAATATAAATGTAACTAGATTGTTTTAAGTGTCTTTGATTTTTCCAACTCTTTAAGGCTGCTTGTCCATTGGAGCGGAGAGGAGAAAAGAGGAGCGGAAATGTGTCAATATTAACCAATAGAATCGTGACTCCGCCCCTGAGTTTAGATTTGATTGGTTAATAATAGCACATCTCCGCTCCTCTCCTATCTTCTCCGCTCCAGTGGACAGGCCTTAAGATCGTAACAATTTGGCATAATTATTTAACCCAGTACTTACCTTTTTATGATTCCTTGTTTATCTATATGTCGCAGTAAGATGGTTGAAGCCCCAATATACACACATCAAAAGTGTCTAGGGATCAAGCATTTTTATGCGGATTTCTTGAGATTGAGATGTGGCTTTGTAATAAATTTATGATTTTATAAATTTATATGGATCCTTTTTGGTGCATTTCATAATTTGAATCAGGAATTGTGAATCAAATTCGAGTAAAAGATGAAAATCAGCTGTCAATATTTTCCCTATAAAAACATACAACGCATTGAAGACATTATTAGTGCTACTGTTTCCCTACTACTGATTAAAACCAACGTTATTATGGAGCAGCGACGTCATTTAAGCAGGGAAGAAATGCTCAGAGCCGTGGGAATGATAGAAGCTGGTTCCCGGCAACGTACTGTGGCTTTAGCTCTGAATACAAGTCAGAGTGTTATCAGTCGACTTTGGACACGTTACCGAAGCACTGGTACCGTGGCTGAGCGCCATGGAGGACGGTATCGCTGCACCACACGGAGACAAGACCGATACATTCAAATCTTAGCTCGAAGAGCTCCAACAATAACCGCCATGATGTTAGCCGTGAGGCTTCATCACTCTTCAGGGAACTTAATTAGCGACCAAACAGTCAGAAACCGCTTGCATGAAGTGAACCTTCATTCCCGAAGACCGCTACGGGTACCACCTATAGCAATGCACAATCGTAGGATTCGATATCAATGGGCTCTTGAACACAGAAATTGGGCAGAAGAACAATGGCGTTTCGTGTGCTTTTCTGATGAGTCTCGTTTTGGTATGAGACCGGATACAAGACGTATACGACACTGGAGAACCCCTGGACGCCAACAGCGATTAAAATCCTGCCAGGAAGTCCATCCTTATAGTGGTGGAACCATCATGGTATGGGCGGGTATTTGGATCGGCGGAAGAACTGAGTTGATTTGGATTAGAGGCAACCTCAACGCTCAAATTTATGCTGAGACGATTGTATCAGACGTCATCGTTCCTCTACAAGTGCAAATCGGTCCCTTATTTCAGTTAATGCATGATAATGCACGACCGCACACCGCAAGAGTTGTAAGACAGACTCTCGCCGCAGCTAACATCAATGTCCTGCCCTGGCCTGCTCAGTCGCCAGACTTGAACCCGATTGAGCATGCATGGGATATGCTACAGAGAAGAGCTCTGCCGAATATGGAGGGTATCCAGTCGCAAGAAGACCTTTTTTTGTTGTTGCAACGAACATGGGCGGCCATTCCACAGCGTGATTTGGATGAACTCATTTTGAGTATGCCAAACCGATGTTCTTGTGTTGTTAGTGTTCGCGGTAGAAACACGGATTATTAATTGTTTAAGTTACCCAATAAAATTTTAAAGAAAACTGTTATTTCAGTCTTTTTTTCGAACTTTAATGTTAGTGGTTCAAATGTCAAAAATCCCTTTATTAGGAAAATGGCAAATTTCTTTATTAATGCAAAGGTGACTTGGTTTATCGTTACTGTGACAAACGAAAACACTTTATTTGATGAATCCTTAAAGAAAATTTTAATTAATATCAATCAGGAGAAAAGTTATTGCAAAAATATATGTTGATCCCTAGACACTTTTGATGTGTGTAGTTATATGATATAGTTATGAAAGCGGTTAATAACTGTCTTTCTAGGAATATAACTATGATACGAGCATGATCTACTAACATAACTATTAGGGCACTCCGACCAAATACGAGGGTGAAATGAAAGTTCTTAGCAAATAAAAACTAAACAAACTAGCAAGTTATTAGTTTTATTATATCTTTTCAAAATAGTGTCCATTTACATCA
The DNA here is from genome assembly GCA_948150665.1 of Conistra vaccinii. Lineage (NCBI taxonomy): Eukaryota > Metazoa > Arthropoda > Insecta > Lepidoptera > Noctuidae > Conistra > Conistra vaccinii. The sequence goes on along the minus strand of OX411323.1, from coordinate 7,585,746 downwards.
ATACATCATGCTGCATCCGATAGAACCACTGAGAAAAGCACTTTGCCCACTCGTCCTTAGGGGTCTCTTCGACGGCATTTTGAAACGCAGCTACTGCTTTCTCGGCGTCCATAAAACGTTTTCATCGAAGTTTTTCTTTAATTTTCGGAAATAAATAAAAATCACAAGGTCGGGGCTATAGAGCGGGAGACCCAGTAATTCCACGTCTGACGTCGCCAAGTAGTCGATTGTTTGCTTGGCGGTGTGCGACGACGCGTTGTCGTGGTGAAGGAGGATCCTACTGCGAGGTCGTTTCTCCAAAACTTTTTCCAAGACAAGTGGCAAACAATTATTGTTAGTGTACCACTCTGCAGTAACTGTAACTGTTTTTCGATCCTCTAAAACAATTGTTGCGTAATGACCTGTCCTTTTAAAATGTCGTGGACCCGTTGGGAAGTAAAGTATGAATTACCTTTTTTCGAGAACAATTGACTCTTGGACCTCTGGGAACAACCCCTTCCGAAGAACGAGGTCACCATCTTTTTACCCACGCTTCGACCTCTCTTCACTTTAGTTGGCAACTCCTCGGAAGGAAACATCCAGACAGCAGACTGTCTTTTAGTTTCAGGATCATAACAATAAATCCAGCTTTCGTCACCCGTAAGTATGTCGAACACAGCATTTAGTCACCTCCGTTAAATCTTTGAACCATTTCACGACACCAATCAACACGACGGAGTTTTTGGGCCTCTGTCAAATTATGAAGTATCCACCGGGCACAAAACTTCCTGACCGCTAAATGTTCATGGAGGATTTTGTGCACTTGACTCATGGATGCCTAAGCTTGTCCGAATCTGCTGATAAATCACTCTTGTCAGTCTCTATCATACGCCGCACAACACTGATGTTATCTTCAGTCGTTGCCGTAGAAAACCATCCCTTCGCAGATCATCGGTGAGATTAGTGCGACCACGTTTAAACTCATTAAACCAGTTGTAAACAGTGGCACGAGATGGGGCTTCATCGTGAAGGGCCAATCGAAGTCTATCATAACTTTCTTGTTGACCTAAATGACATCGAAAGTCATAAAAAATCATTGTATGAACACAATCATAACATCACGGTTTTCTTTTAATGAATTATTCGTACTTACGAGTACTTCGTAAAAAATCGTAGATATAACGATTTATTATAATGAAAAGTTTTTTTGCGATTTGTGACTTTTCTAGTACTCTAACCTCAGTTGGGTCTTTGAAGACTTATACGAATCTGAATCTGCATAGTAAAAATGAAATAGGACAAAATTATAATAATTTAAAGATAACGGCAACACATTGAGTTAAAATGTGGCATGACGTCACGCTCCGGTGGATTTTATACTGACTTGTGACGTAGCGAGCCCCCACTCCCCAACATTAATGTGTTTTATCTAAACCATTTTTTATATAGAAATAACGAAAATTATTTAAAAACCAACAAACCCAACTGCAAAAACACATAACTGAAACGAAGTGTATAGAGGACCGTTAGGGGCACTCTATCCGGCGCGGATAAAGTGCCTCAATGCGGCATACTAGTAGCGCTGCCTCGGTCCGGCTTGAGTGCCGTAAGCATTGTATTGTCAATGTCATTGTCACTGTCATTTGTTATTTTGTTTGATTGTTGAGGTTAGTCCACGTTTGCTATAAACTTCAGTAACCATAATGTTCAAAAATTCGAAATTTTGTTATTGTACTTATTTATCTTTACTTCTAAAACTATTCTGTCATAATATCGAGTACTATAATAATTGAATGTCCTAATTTTGAATGAAATAAAGTCATATGTCCTAAGTATTGTTTTATATAATGTGTATTAGTCCGAATGTTCATTTATAATTAAATTGTTAGTCCTAAAATATTTGCTAAAAATTTGGTTTTAGCGACAGAAACGAATCGCTGTAAATCCGACTCCACGCAGTCTTATTTGCCCTACCCCTTAGTGATGGATTAATTAGCATTCGCATTCATTGTTAGCATGCGAATGCTCATTTAGCATTTAGCAAATGAAATGTAGTTGCTAAATTCAGTGAAATGCGAAGTGAATTTTAATTTATTTTATCGCTTCGTAGTTTTTTAAACATATGGCAGAGCGTCGACGCACGCAGCGGTAGCGTGCGCTCTCCCTCGCACTCACCGAAAGTCGGGAATACAAAATCTATCGGTTTCACGTTACCGCATTAGCAGGTGCTGCGAACTTGCGAAGAATGAGTTAAGCAATTGTTATCTTATTATCTTTGATTTGCGCGTACTTAAGGTTGTAAATTGAATCAATACTTGTGATTGTTTGATTTATTTAAATTATTAGCATTAGCAGGGTGATGCGAAGAATGATGTTTAGCAATTATTACCTTATTGTCTTTGATTTGCTCGTACTTAGGGTCGTGTATTAATTAAATGAATGCGTGATTTTGTGTCAAAGTTTTTTTAAGTACTTACGCGTTTTCGCATATTAACAAAATTCACATACTTCATTATTATCGTCATATTAGCAATTAGCATAGCAATAGCAATTAATATGCTAAGACTCAAGAATTCACATGCTAATGAAATTAATGCGAAATCGCATTAATTGCCATTACTAAATTACGCAAATTACACTCTAGGGGTAGTACCCCTAGAGTGTAATTTAGAATCGCGTAGGCGCGGAGGGGCGAGGCGGCCCGCGAGTTGAGGAGCAGGTGGTTGCAACGCTCGCCGCCGCGGCTGAGGCTGGCCGGCGAAGCCGGCCAGCAAGACGAAGCTGCGGCGGTGAGCTTTAAACCATCTGCGACGATAAGCTCGCGTGGGACCGGCGGAACCCCGCAGCGCCGGAGCCGTGACAGAAACCATGCCTGCTGCATGTTGCATCCTCGCTTGCATGCTGCATGCTTGCTTACATGCTATAATATGTTGCATGCTTTGCTTACATCCTACATGTTGCATGCATGGTGTGGTTTTAAACATGTGTTTTGTGGTGGTTCCCTGTCGTACTGTACTATATTTTACGTTTTTTTAAATAATACCTCATTTTTATAACCTTATTTAAAAAAAACATTTAGTTCACGTCACTAGTATGTCGCAAACTGACGGCACTTAATACACTGCTGAGATAGAGTGACGTAAACGGCACTTAATAAACTGCGGAGACAGAGTGCCCCTAACGGTCCTCTATACACTGCCTAACTGAAATGAGAAAAACAAGCATTATAATTTATAGAATTTTAGTATCACTGGCGGGGACAAACTAGTAACCGGAAATATGATGTTACTTGTTAGTCCCCCGGCCTGCGATACCAAAATTCTACAGATGTTTATAACTATCCTGACGCAGCCTTTCCATCAGAGATATGCTAAGCGCTGCTTAGCAATCGATCCAATAGGATCGTTTGATTTTCATAGCATAGTTTGGTTTAATTCTGCTCGAAAAGGGTTAAATGAAAAGAAGTACCTACACATAGTTTCGTAGCTTAGCTTCTCCGCTTAGCGATCACAGAAATCCCTGATAGAAAGATAGACTACCTAACTCTTAGGTTTAAAAAAAAAAAAAAAAATTCTGTGCCCGACAGGGAAGTCCGATTTGACACCTATCAAATTAATTTGTGTAGTGAAGGGAAAAAAATACCGGTTGCTTTAAAAACCGATTCTCGAGACATATCGATATATCATACTAAGAGTTTGTAATCGACAATTTTTGTCCCAGTCGGTTAATTTATTAATTCTCAGTCATATTCATATCAGAGTCATATTGATTTTTATTTTATGTCATACCTTCCCATAGTTATTTTCGTTTGTCGGTTTTTTTGTATCTAAACCCAATATTTTCAGAATTGTTTTTAAAGCACTGCCATCATATAATTTTGCAGATACAGCACCTAATATTGACTTCTTATTAAAATAAAGATAACATCGTAATCAGATTTTGTTTTTATATGCGTTTTGTTTTTACATTTAATAATACAGTAATAATCAATACGTTTCTGTCTTTTCTAAATGTAATTTTTGTGAAAATATCGATTTTTCAGAACATCGATTTTATTCGGTCAAAAAACGGTTAAAACGGTCACAACACCAACGTTGCCATAGGCAACGAACCCAAAGACATGACATTGTAAAAACGTCCTGTCAGAATATTTTTCAAGGAATAATTGGTGTTTTTAAACGCATTTTTCAATATACAGTGGAACTTGGTGCTGACGAATGATACTCATTGTCATAGTGTATGGATAACATAGTAATTAATTAGGATTATGAATTAGATTTTTCGTTTTCTTACGTCGACGTTCATACAAAGTTATCGCGGCATGTATAATGAGAAACGTCAAATCGGGCTTCTTAGATTGTCGTCGGTTTAATTATTCTTACCACCTGTATGTGTACGTATTATGGATTGCAATAAATATAAAATGGAATTGAAATATAGGTAGGTACATAGTTCCCGCCACAGTCTTGGTATATTTTAAACTGGTTCCAGCCTCTGCCGGACCTACTGGCGAGTTGTGCCACAACATTTAGTTCTTTCTGTTGCTAAATCTAGTCAAGCGCTACTAGGTTACACCAATTGTTATTTAAAATCAAATTCGATACTGAACAAATTTTGTATAAAACGCCTGACAGAAAATGATTAGCAATCAATCGTTTTTTGAAGTTTAACGAATGAGCTCTTTGGCAAGAAAAGTATTTTTTTTTTGTTATGAAATATACAAAAATAGCGCCTTGATTTAAAAAGGAATTAGGGCTAATTATGCTTCTAAATGCATCATGTGTAGCTTTTGTACATGATTGTTTTGGTTAGGGTATTCATGTATAGGACTTTGGGCACGGTTCTTTGGAATTGATTCATTACTAGCTTTTATTTGATACCAATATAATTGCAATTTATTTTTAAAAAACCTTCCTCTCCCTTTTTTTGTATTTACAGATACAAGATATAAATACTCGTATAATATAGCCTATGTCAGTCTCACAATTAAGACGAATCTAACGACACCTCATATGAGCGTGCCAAAGAAATAGACTTACATACATACATACATACATACGTACATACATACATTCATACATACTCTCGAAAAACATTACCCTCCTCCTGGGGCAGTCAGGTAAAAATACGTGTCTAATATTTTTTTATTCTGTGACTGACGGACTAAATAGTTCTTTTTTTCCCCCAGTCGTGTTCCGCCGTCGTTTGTCTAGAAAAACTGGGATATTAAAGTTTTCTAGACGACTATACCATTTTTCCAAAATCTGTGAATGCAGTTAGCTATTACTCTTGAAACTAATGACAGTCTCGTTAGAGCGTTCTTCGGTAGCTACAGAAAAACGAATAACGTTAAGAGCTTCCTTTACTGTCTAGTCTCAAAAACCCACCCTGTATTACTCCGATCGAATCAAGACGAGGGCCATTGGAATGCTTGTTCTAAATCTTTCTTAATGATATATAATTTATTCCTATTGGAGCGAATACCAGCTTCCTTTCATTTCCAGGCATCATCGAAATCTATCAATGTCTTTCAATAATTCATGCCCGTCTCATCCAGTCATCCACTACAAACATGGATACGCAATGTGAAATGATATGGGTGACCCTCACACGGAAGGTTAAATAAAAATAAAATAAAAGTTTTATTTCTACAACTTATGTGAATAACAATACAATGATAGGAAGTACCTTTTAAGCTAAAAAATGCTTATATTAGGTACTTCCACTCTCTCCTGTTCATATGAACAAGGTGAGAAAAACAATAAATTCAGTAAAGTCAAATTAAGACTAAATTAATACCAACATAAAAATAAAAATTGAAGTGAAGAACAAAATCTGAATAAAAATTACATTTAAATTAAAATCAAAATAAATTTAAAAACAACACATAGTTGGTGCCACCGGCACAGTATAGTGTTTGAGAGCATGCATCAACTTCTCCGTCACATAGTCGTCAACGAGTGTGTTCTCAAACGACAAGTAGAATTAGTAATTAGTCTCCAACAAAGTAATATTTTGTTCTTCCAGGGCGTTATTTTGAATTCAGAGCTAAGCGAAGGATTCTATAGTGAAATTCCGAGCGTAGCGAGGGATTCTTAAGTAGAATCCTGAGCGTAGCGAGGAATTCAATATACACCGCCCGAGAACAAAATATTTTGTCCACTTGAAAAATAAAAAGCTACGAGTACCTTACCTACTCGAAACTTTTATTAACAATAAACCTTCACGCGAGCGCCTCCAACTATTAACTACGCAAATCTATCAGAAGCTCGGAGCGGACCAATCAGAAGAGAGAAAGCTCAAAGTCCTATTGGAGTAAAATTGGATTTGGCCCCCGCTATCCTCTATAGGCAATTGTCATTTTTCGAATAGGTGTGATGAAAAAATTATTATTACATATAAACTTACAGACCAGCAGCCTAATTACGTAATGCACGATCAATAATAAATTGAAATGAATTATAATAATAATTTAATTTATTTATTTTCACCAAAAATAATACAATGAATTACACATCCCGCCCCTGCTTTACACGGTCGACACGCCCCCACGGGTGAAATGGTGACATGTCGAAGCAAGTAGTCAAAAGCATAAAATCCATTAAGTAGTTTAGAAGATCTAAACGGTTACATAGACAGACACGAAAAGCGACTTTTTAATGCTATGTTCTTATTATGGACACAAAGATGAGCAAATCAGAGTGAATCGGTTGAGTGAATCATACATGGTAAGTACCTACTGGGTTAAATAATAGTGCCAAATGTTTAGTCTAGTCTTTAAAGAGTTGGAAGACTCGAAGTCACTTAAAACAATCTAGTTACATTTATTTGGTGGAGCCCACCAGTGACTAAAATCTTCATAGACACTTGTTCTTAAAATTTTTTCTTTATTATTAATTAATGCGCATAACTTGCAATATTTGTCTGTGTCGTTGTCAAGTTTGCTGTTGTAAGAATAGTGGTTGTGCCACTTGAAGAAATCGTAATACTTTTGTTTGTCATTTATAATATCCACCATTTCTTTCGCCAGCTCCCTGATGCGTGACCGATGCGCTGACAGGTATATTCCTTCCGGCATGAATCTGGAAATTAATGATGAACAAGTTATTATTTCTTTCAACCAGTACCTTTGTGTCTCTTTATGGATATCCTCTAGGCGACACAGTACATGCTTTCAAACTAGTTTTGTTTCAGGAGGTCTTTCATTTGATTCTGGCCGGGCGGTGTTACCTAATGTGTTTTTCCTACAAATTAAATCTCAGTAGCATTCCTTGGTCCCGGTTATAATCCCAGATACTAGCTATAAGCCCAATCTATCATTGTATACTTTTTTTTTTTTAAGTTGCAATATCGTGACTAATTCATCTATGCAGAGCCACTATCTATCCACTGAAAGTACTCGTACAGTCAGATTTCTTTTGTGACATAAGTCATCATCATTATCATCATCAGCCTATTAATGTTCCCACTGCTGGGACACAAGCCTCCTCTCTGTGACGTAAGTGCCCACTCAGAAAGGATTTTGCAAAAATGGACCTTCAAGGTCGTTTTTTTTTCTTTTTGTGCCAAAAACCGCAGAGCGACATCCCCCTTAGATTTCGTTTTTATAAAACAGCTTGTCCCTTAACTTTTAATTTTTGAAAACACCAACAAAAGGCCAATATTTTTTTGCGGTGGGTTTTATGCTTTGAGCTAAGTTTGGGAAGAAGAAGTTTTTGAGGACTTCGGGTGATATTTAGACAGATAGTATTTATAATCAATCGTAGACTAGTATTTAAGGATTTATAAAAAAAAAAATAACATTTTCAAAAATGCGACAGAGTACAAAAATAAAAAAGTCTGAAGTCATGTGAGAATTTTTCAAAAAAATTCAAAGTTCAAAAATCATTTATTTCGATTTTTCTTTTCTTTTTACTTTGAATTATTGCTGAACACACATGGGGGTGTTCCGGGAAGGCATTTGCAGAGAGGCTTTTGGTCGATTGACGGGCCTCTCTGTATATAAATAAATTGGTGTAAGGGCAAGAGAATTAGGAGTAAATAAAGTTTTAATTAAAGTCGACGTACCTTGTATAGTTGGCGCCACCATACACCACCGGTACGGCATAATGATTGAGGGCATGCAACAACTTCTCTGTCACATAGTCGTCAGCGAACGAGTTCTCAAACGACAAGTAGAAGTAGTAATCTGTTTCCAATTTCCGCAAACACTCCTGCATACTGCCCCTAGGACACTTCTTTGTCCCACATCTACCATATATGTCAACCTGCATGTCATACTTTGCTAGTTGAATTTGGAGCTGTTTGGCAATTAAATCTCTTCCACTGGGCGCATGACAGTGAGATACGAACCAAGCCGCTGCAATTTTCTTCGTGCTCAATTTTGCCTTCAGAGTGTCGTTTATAGGCATCATTGCTTCTACTTTCTCCCAATGCATCACTTCTTTAGGACCTATGACTTTCCCTTCTTTATCTCTAATACTCATATATCCGTAAATTTCGTCAGAATTTAATTTGTAAGTATATGTCCAATTAAAATAACTCTTATACATTGTGTTACAGACCGGATAGATTGCTGCTGACTCCATACTGGCGAAAACATACTTTTGAAGACGTGAACGAAACTGAGGTAATGATGAAGCTTTGTTTTTAAGTTCTGGTCCATGGAACAATATCACATCGAAATCCGATACATTTTTGAGCAAGTGTCTATTTGATGTCACGTAACAGTTAGTGAAGGAACATCTTCTGTTTATAAACGTTTTTGTGCCTTCACCCAAATACATGATCGGATCAGTCTTAATTGACGTCCATACCAATAAGTATTTCAAATCTAATGATTTTTCGGAATACTTTTTACCCCGAAAGGTTGTTTCTGAATCATAGCAACCCAAATTATACAAAAGCGAAAACGCAGTAACATTGAGAATCGTGCAAAAGATAAAATATTTCGCAAACTTACTTAAAACCATCTTATTAACCGTAGTAACAGTCCAGAAGCGCATAATATTATGAGAAAAGTTTATGTAATGAACTTATGAATTTAAACTCGTGCTGCAGGACGAAATGTTACAGTTTAATGTTTTTGGTGGGATGTACTTATTTTATCGTATTCATTAGGAATTCAGTTTATCAAGTTTCAAGGGGCCTATAGAAGTATTGCCCATCACTAAGTATTCACAAATAAAAATACTACTCAGGTAGACTTACATAATTTTACAGAACTATACACTCTCTAATATAAATGTCAACAAGACCTACCAATGAGACCCATAGTATTATACTAATAATTACGGAATAGAGGAACAAAGAGCTCGATAGTGTACGATTACTCTAAAGTGTTTAACAGTACTTGAACTAGTGACGTAGTTAGTAAACTAGTTTCTAGATAACAACTCCAGCGATACATGGTTTTCAACCGCAAATGAAAATGTAAACGTAAGGTATTTTCTAGTTTAGACCGAAACCAGTTTGTCCAGTTTTAAAATTTTAGTAAAAACACTTCCTCTCTCTCCTATAATATCATCATTACAAATAGTTCGGTGCTTTTGTTTCATGTTTATTATTGTATATACACTGATACAGGGTGTCCCCTGAAGTATGGATCAAATCGAATAGGGGCAAGGTCATTTTTAGGGTTCCGTAGCCAAATTGCAAAAAACGGAACCCTTATAGATTAGTCATGTCTGTCTGTCTGTCTGTCCGTCCGTAAGTCTCAGCAACTTTTTTCCGAAACTATACTGTTAAAACATGGTAAGTAGATGTATTCTGTGAACTGCATTAAGATTTTCACACTAAAATAGAAAAAAAACAAAAAATTTTGGGGGTTCCCCATACTTCGAACTGAAACTCAAATTTTTTTTTCATTAAACCCCTACGTGTGGTGTATCTATGGATAGGTGTTAAAAAATTATATTGAGGTTTTTAAATATCATTTTTCTCTAAACTGAATAGTTTGCGCGAGAGACACTTCCAAAGTGGTAAAATGTATGTCCTCACCCCTGTAACTTCTAAAATAAGAGAATGATAAAAAAAGTACACTTTGTAAACAAGCATATTACAGATTAGAGGATTATATCCAAGATAAGAATGCTTGGAAACATGCTGGTCCTGCTCCATAGGACATTTTAGAGTCTAGACAAAATCAAACTGGTTGCTTCTGTAGCGGTTAGACCGCCACATTTATTTTTTATTATATGACATTGATTTTACATCCTGTGATTACTTCCTTACACACTGACTTATTAATTGTAAATTTTTAGTAGATTTGTCTATTTTTACAATGTTTGTGAATATGTGAACACCATGTATCTATCACATAGTTACTTTATCTGTCGTTTGCTCCACTTTAAATTCTTTTTACTTTATACAGTAATTTTTATTCTAGGTCCATCGTCTTCACATATAATTACATAAATAATGTACCTATACAAAATATTGTAAAACATTTTAAAAGAGTAACGGTGGAGTTTCTTGCCCATTCTTCTCCATTCGAAAACTACCTTTTGGAAGGAGCGGTAGAAACAATACTATATTTTGTAAATTTTGACGTTCAAAAGTGCCTATTTGAAATAAATGATTTGACTTTGACTTTGACTTTGGATAAAACTAAAAAAAATATATGATGTTCATTACCATGTAAACTTCCACCAAAAATTGGTTTGAACGACATCTAGTAAGTAGTTTTTTTTTTAATACGTCATAAATCGTAAACCGCAATTTAATAAGAAAAAACATTTACTGCAAAGGCTTCGGTCTGGTAAGAAATTACAAAAGGACCATGCGTCATTTTGGACCCAACTCTCAACAGTGATGAAACTTAAGCTTTTGGGGTATGATTTCATTTATAGTATGGCAGCTGAGTCCAAATAAGGCGCGAACATGGTGTTTTTAAAAGTTAGGTTAGGTTAGGTGGGATAAGAGGGTGGAGTACATCCATGAGAGGGCGGAGCACGTTCATGAGAGGGCGGAGGACATCCATGAGGATTAGCAACCCCAAAACAAAAACAAAACGGAACCCTAAAAATTAAGTTAGTTTTAAGGTGTTTTGGTAGCCTTGTATGCACGTTATTTTTTTATAGTTTTTTGGTTCCGTATCCAAAAGTGCTAACTAGACCCTATTCTAGTCTTTGCCGTCTGTCTATCCGTCATAGGGCTGTGTCTTTAAGCCGTAATAGCTAGTACAAAGACGTGTTACTAAGGCCTCTATGATAGAAAATAATGATAAAAACCGGCAAAATGTGTGTCGCACCACGCACAATGAAGGGTTACGTAGTTGGAATGAAGTTATACCGAGAATAAACATAACCTTGTTATTGAAAAACACGTCTCGTATGGGAGACATGTTTCCTCTCGTATGGGAGACATGTCTTCTCTCGTATGGGAGACATGTTTCCTCTCTTATGGGAGACATGTCTCCGATACATTCCAACTGCAAATGCAAGTCTGTACGCTCAATATTGAGAGATTTACCATGTTATTTTAAGACCAGGGACTTCGTATAGGTTTTCCTATAATCTTTATGTATTGTATTACTACTCCGTATTTACAATTTTTGAGGTTACTTGGTCACAGAAATTCATAGTTAAACCAAATTTCAACTTAATCGGTCCATTAGATTCGGAGCAAATTGGCTGTGAGTTTGTGACAGACGGATAGACAGACAGACACACTAGTGATCCTATAAGGGGTCCATTGTTTCATTCAGACGAACGGAACCCTTATTATGAACTCCAGCCCCAAAGGGGGTAGCCGAACAACAAACCAATTTTTATTTAATACATTTTGCCACAGTGGTATAACTATTACTTTCTGTTAAAAACCGTCCATTTTCGCTGTCAGTAATTTTTGCAGAATATTTCTGATATCAGTAGCTCGTCTGAGCCGATTTTTTAAGCTAAATTGCCACACAAATCTGAGCCCCATCCCTGAACAAGACCATCGAGACAGTCAAAGTCTTTATTGGCGTACAAGGATCATTTGGTGCGTGGCCATAATCAGAACTAACGGAACGAACTAAGGAGGGTAATGTTTCGAGAGTATGTATGTGTGTATGTTTTTTAGTATGTATGTATGTCTATTTCTTTGGCACGCTCTGTAGCCTAAACGGCTTGATGGATTTTAACTTAGTTATGAGGTGTCGTTAGATTCGTCTTAATTGTGAGAGTAATATAGGCTATATAATATTTATAATATAAACCTTCCCTTCCCTCTTTTTGTATTTGTAGATGCAATATATTAATTATAAATTACAACAATATGTATTCGTACCAAGTACAAGCTAGTAATGAGTCAATTCCAAATTTAGATATTTAATAAAACTAAAAAGCTTGAAATAAAGAAAATTATTCAAAAAACAGAAAACCCGACTGCAAAAACAAAAGTTACACCATATTTCCGGTTATTAGTTTGTCCGCCTGGTTTTTTTGTTTTTTGAATAATTTTCTTTATTTCAAAGGAGATGTTTCAAAATGGGCCAGGTCTATGTACAGTATCTCAAAAAAAAGAGAAAAATCCGTAGAATTTAGGAAAAATACAGATAATTCAATTAAATGTTTACTGTTGTGGTAGTAAATTGATATTTATTATCAATTTTTATCGACTTTCAACATGGCGTCTCACGGATTTAGTTACTCTATGCTTAAAAACATTGACAGTAAACCATAGATCATAGAAACAGAACTGTCAGCTGTCACAACAGTGTGAAATAAACATGTCAAACGTGACAAACGTCAATCAAAATGACAGCAGATCATAGAAACAGAACTGTCAGCTGTCACAACAGTGTGAAATAAACATGTCAAACGTGACAAACGTCAATCAAAATGACAGCTTACCGCCATGACGGGTTTTTGTTGTGTTGCAATTTCAAGTGTAATTTCTTGTGTTTACCAGCAAACCAAGCCATTTTAAAGTAATTGGACAATTAAGAACTGTTTTAAATGAATTTCCCTATTTTTTTGTATAGTGTACAAGGACCTGGCCCAGGCTCCATACATTTTGAAACATCTCCTTTCAATACATTTCAGAAAATAATTGCACAAATGTTTACCAACAGCGCCTCTCCCTGTCAACGTCATTCGTGCGCTAAAATATCCTTGCTGCATTGTAACGAACGCTACTTTCAGCCAAGTCGCTTCAGAAAATGTTCGGCCGATACAAAAATTGCGGCCGAAAACAGCATATTTGGCCGACACCGAAACCGAAGCTTGTGTCCATCACTAATAAGAACACTCAAGTACCGACCTACATATCGCCACTTACACGATATAATTTCAAATTAATTGTTGGCATCATAAACATAATCACAACAATCAACGCATGCACATTTTTATTAACTGACGAAAAAATGAGTTAAGGCACCTGTCCCACGGCCCCCATCGAAAAGGAAGCGAGTAGCTATCAATGATTTTCTTGCTCAAGAAACATTCAGAAGATTGTAGGTCCCGTGTAAGTAAAAGATTATTATGACTGTTCCGGTTCACACCGCAGGAGTACTCGTTTGTTGCAGCGGCAAGAGTTATCAAAGAGAGTACTCGCTCAACGATGCTCGCTTGGTACATGCCTAATTATTGGTCGTCGTCGTCTCGTTGCTCGTTGGACGCCAACTCGTTTTTGGTTCCTAGCTCTGATACAATTTTCTACTTTTCGGTAATCGCCGCCGCCCGGTGGGATAGGTGCCTCAAGAAGTCAAAACATACTTTTTTTTTTTAATACGACATCGGTCATCGCTCATTATAGCAGCACGGCTCCGACACGGCAAATATATTGTCAATCAAGTTAGAATTTTAAGTCAAATGCATTACACGCATGCAGACAGAGAAAACTTGCAAGAAATGGTACGTCAACTGAACGGCCACATCCAGAGCTTGCAGGAACAAGTACAAGACCTTCAAGGAGAATTAAAATGCTTGAAAGCACAAGAAAAAAAGGAATCCTCAGAGATACATGAAAATAAGACCATATCACCTGCTCAGCCTGCTAAAAATGACGTTGAGTACTGCACGGATGAGGATGAGCTCGCCAAAGAGACTGGGTGGATTAGGGCGAAAAACAGGAAGAAAAGGAAGTTGAACACCTCCCTTACTCCACCGCCACTACAACAAGCTAGCACTAGCGTTCAGCAGCAGCAACTCGAGAACAAAGAGAAGTCGACCACTAAAAAAATTCTAGCACCGCCTCCAATCGTAGTGGATGGTGTTAAGAATTATCAAACATTCTACGACTTTTTGACTGAATCTCAGCCAGTAGAAACATTTACCGCAAAAATGTTAAGCGGGGATAGTGTTAAAGTAAATGCCAAATCCGAAGAGTCCTACAGAGTGATTGCTCGACGCTTAACCGAAAATAACTGTCTGTGGCACTCATACGAGGATAAACAGACCAGGCCAATAAGAGTAGTGGCGAAAAAATTACATTCATCCTGCTTGCCGGATCGGATCAAAGACGACCTAACGTCGCAAGGATTCCGAATTGAAAATGTAATTAACAAGTTAAGCTGGAAAACAAAAGAACCGCTGAACATGTTTATATTATCATTCAAGAATGATGAAGATGTCGGTAAAATATACGGTATAAAACATATCCTGGGGTGTAAAGTTGAAATACACCCACTTAAAACTTCAAAAATAATACCGCAGTGCAAGAGATGCCAGGCTTATGGTCATACCCAAAAATATTGCTCAAAAGAGCCAAGATGTGTTAAATGCACAGGTAAACACCTCACAGCTGACTGTAACAAACCTGCACAAGAAAAACCTAAGTGTGTCCACTGTGGCTTATCTCACCCAGCCAACTATAGAGGGTGTTTAGTTGCCAAGGAGATGCAAATGTTAAAGAACAGAAACTCAAAAAATAATCCAGTAACATCTGCCGTTAAACAGATTGTTAGAAATAGCGACAAACAGACATCAAAACCAAGTGCACAGTTTGCACAGACAACTGCAACAACTGCACGTGCATCTAAATGTGTTTCTTATGCACAAGCGGCAAAACCAAGCACACAACCATCAAGTATTGAGGACAAGCTCAACCAGATCTTGAAATGCATATCCTCATTTGACCAGAGGCTAGAAAAATTAGAATCAAGCACTAAGAAAATCAATCATGAATAACACACTTAAAGTAATGGCATGGAATTCCAACGGACTGCTGCAACACCGACATGAGTTACAAGTAGTCCTGGACACAGAAAATATTGATGTGTGTTTGATCTCTGAAACTCACTTCACTAAACAGTCTCATGTAAAATTTAAAGGCTATAAGTTTACAACTCGCTGCACCCTAACAACACGGCCCGAGGAGGTAGCGCGCTTATTATTAAAGAAAATATCTGTCATTACGAACAGTGTAAATACGAGGAACCAGACACGCAAGCTGTGGCGGTATCAGTTAAAACGAATAAATGTAATGTTACAATAGCGGCCGTATACTGCCCTCCAGGACACACGATAAAAAAAGAACAATATGTACAGTTCTTCAGACTTCTTGGACAGAGATTTATATTAGGCGGTGATTTTAACGCTAAAAACACTTATTGGGGATCGAGATTAACTACAACAAAGGGAAAACAGCTCCTGAGTGCAGTTAAAGACATGCACTGTGAGGTCATAAGTACTGGAAAACCTACATACTGGCCTACTGACCACCAAAAACTACCAGATCTAATCGACTTTTTTGTAGTGAAAAATGTATCAGCTAATTATTTGAGTGTCGAAGAAGGGTACCATATGAAATCCAATCACTCTCCGATTTTATTACGATTAAGTCACAAAATATTGCTCAGAGAAAACCACTTGACATTAGTTAACAAGTTTACGGATTGGGAAAGTTTTAGCTTAGACCTACAAAATATTATTGACCTAAAAACTTCATTAAAAAGCAAAGTTCAGCTGGATTCTGAAGTAAACAAGTTTAACAATAATATCCAACAATGTGCATGGAACAACACACCACAGCTTATGAAAAAATGTAGAGGAAATACATATCCAAAGGAGATAATAGACCTACTGTCTGAAAAAAGGACTCAAAGGAAAAGATGGCAGCAAACTAGATTCCCGCAAGATAAAACTCTATTAAATAATCTTACGAAAAGATTAAAGAGAAATATACAAACTTTTCAAGATGAGGCTTTTGATACTAACCTACGTCAGTTAACAAGCGACCATACAACGCAATACTCTCTTTGGAAAGCGACAAAGTCACTGAAAAGGCCGATCTCACAAATTCCCCCTATCAGAAATGGTAACGGAAAATGGGCCATAAGCAATGAGCAAAAGGCTCTAAGATTTGCAGATCACTTAGAAGAAACATTTCAGCCAAATAAAGGATCTGTAGACAACCTACAGTTTGCTAATATTCTACAAGATCAAAGAATTAAACTTGTGACCCCGAAAGAAGTTTCCACGGAAATTCAGAACATTACCCTGAAAAAATCCCCAGGATATGACCTCATTACGGGAGAAATCCTGAAATATCTTCCGCGTAAAGCCATCGTCAAACTTACCAGACTCATCAACGCTGCATTCGTGTTAAAGCACGTACCTGAGCCGTGGAAAGTTGCTGAAGTGATTATGATTGCAAAGCCAGGTAAACCACCTCACGAAGCATCATCATACAGACCCATTTCCCTGTTGCCAATACTATCAAAGTTGTTTGAAAAATTGTTGCTAAAACGCCTAAAACCTATTATAACCTGATCATGAGAAAAATGAATCTGATTATGAGAAAAACCTGATCCCTAACCATCAGTTTGGATTCAGAGAGAAACACTCCACAATAGACCAAGTACATAGAATTACCAACATCATTGAGAGAACGCTTGAAGATAAAAAGTCTGCTCAACCGTATTTCTAGATGTGGCACAAGCTTTTGATAGAGTTTGGCATAAGGGTTTGATATACAAGCTACGACTAATGCTGCCCAATGATTTTGCCGATATTTTGGAATCATACATTACTGATAGAATGTTTCGAGCTAGGCACGAGGATGCCTATTCCGAGTTGAAAATTATTAAAGCTGGCGTGCCTCAATGTAGTGTGCTGGGTCCAGTCCTCTACCTGTTGTACACGTATGATATACCAGAGCTGGAAAATAATACAATTGCTACCTTTGCTGACGACACTGCTATTATGGCTACCGGGTCATGCCACAAGGAAGCAGTAAAAAAGGTGCAAATCGCTGTGAATAAAGTTCATGACTGGGCACAAAAATGGAAAATTAAATTAAATGAATCAAAGTCACTTCACATTGATTTCACCAACAAAAATTGTGATCACCACCCTATCTTCATAAATGGTCAACAAGTGCCATACGCAAACACAGCCAAATATCTTGGCATAACGCTTGACGCGAAACCGCGTTGGAAATTTTGCACATTGTTTACCCATATTTGCAAATAAATAATTTTGAATTTGAATTTGAATTTGAAAGCTCACGTCAAAAAAAAAAAGACAAGAACTAGATATGCGTTTCAAAAACATGTATTGGCTGATTGGACGGAATTCCTGCCTATCGATACATAACAAATTGTTATTATATAAGCACATTCTCATGCCGATATGGACGTATGGGATCCAACTGTGGGGCTGTACTAAACCGACCAACATCAAAATGATACAGACATTCCAAAATAAAGTACTTAGGAGCATTGTTAATGCGCCCTGGTATATAAGAAATGACGACCTCCATCGTGACTTAAAAATGGAACCAGTCACCACCATAATTCAAAAATTTGCTGAGGCCCACGAACACCGCCTCCACCGACATGTGAACGTCGAGGCAATTCAGCTGCTAGACAACACAAACATAGTGCGAAGACTAAAACGAACAAAACCCTTTGAGTTAGTGTAGAAATAATAGTGACAATGACACACATATAACACGTGAACAAAGTGTTTTTATTATCATATCAGACTCTAAGAAAGTGAAACGGACTTGTGTAAAGTGCAATAAACACTATTCTAAGTTTTAAAATAATTACCACGTAAAAAATTAAGTTAGATTAAAATTGCTTATTAGTCTTAAAGGCTAGATTGTAATCGATTATTAAGAACCTGGTTCTTTCTGTAAATTTCTGCGTATTATATTGTTTAAAAACAATATAATACGCACAAGATCTCAAAGGAACAATAATATGAACAGATTTGTAGTGCCCAATTGTAATAACTATTATGGTCGAAGATGTAGAAAATTTTTAGTTCTAACTATTTTTAATAACCTTCCAGTCGATATAGATAGCTCTATCACAAAAACCTCTTTTAAAAATAAAATACAAAAGTACCTCCTAAATCTGTTTTGTCAAGGGCTCAATGTAGTGAATATTTAAAAATCTGTCAAGTGCGAGTCGGACTCGCACACGAAGGGTTCCATACCATGTCGTACAAGATTTAACACTATGAATTTTTGTAATGGTAACAACAGAGGCGCTATAAAAAAACAAAGATTTGTAAAGAAATTGTCTAATTTTAATGAGAAAATGTTGTTGTGTTAAAATATAGGTGTAGGAGTATATTTCATTTATTTTAAGAGAAAAATATTAAGTTAACTTTATCCAGTAACATGCATTAACTAAGTCAAAGTTATTTATTTGCTACTAACATAGTATTAGTAGGTATAAATAGGTATATATGGTAGGTAAGCAGGTAGATATGTAGGGTAGGTAGGGTAGGTTAGGTACCTACCTACCCTGGTAAGAAGGGTAGGGTAGGTAATTAGGTAGAGATAGGTAATTAGGAAAGGTAGATGCGCCGTAGATAAGTACTTAGTGCTAACCGTGCGAAGCCAGGCCGGGTAAAGCTAGTTACTTATAAATAAAAGGATTTCTCTTGATACATCAGACTATATTGTACAAAATAGAATGTAAGTAGTACGCCAAATTTTAATTATAACTGTGCGTTTGCACTGGCGAAACATTCACAACAAAACATGTTGGAATCTCTATTTTCTGTCAATTTTTCATACAATGTTTGACAGGAACTAGAGATTTCAACATGTTTTGTCGTGATGTTTCGCCAATATTTCGTTTTAAAATTTCGTTTCAATACAGTTACTTATTTACGTTATTTTTGATAGTCATACAGAAATCTATTATTTCTTACTTATTAATTTTACACATCCCATTGGACTATGAGAGTGACGGAAGAGAGAGTGCACTCGTGTCTGCGCACACACTTGTGCACTATAATATCTCCCGCGCCGAAGGCCAGTCTCCGTTGAGATTGGCCGCCATGACCGAATATTTTTACACCAATAATTTTTCTCAATATGAAATTTGTATCCACAACGGTTTAAGCTAGGTAACTGAATAGTACACTGTATGTGCCAGTATTCATTTCAATGTTACTGAATATATTGTCTATTGGAGTGTAGTTTTAACATGAGGTACACACATCAACACCGTCTAGGGATACTTTGAAAAAAGTCGATAAAGTTCTTAAACTCAAAAAATACTGGCCGGTTTTAAAATCTTGTGAAGAAAGTTTATTTTGTAGACCTTTTTGGATGATCGAAATTTAAATGATCGAAATAGTATATGCTGCCATGATAGTAGGTACTTACTAATTCCATGTCATTACTCCGACTATTAAATAGTTATCTGTGGAATTTATATCGCATAATATTAGCATGAAATACAAAATTATTACTTTAAGTTGCAGAAAATCGCCCATATTATATAAAATACGTTATGAATCGGCGTTTTTAGTATTTGTTGTTTATAAACAGTATATGTTACATGATACACACAAATTTCAAATTCCTAATTCGTTTAGTTGTTGAGATAGAGCTCGTACAAAAATGGTCTAAAACAGACAACTTCTACGGCCCCCTAATTCATCATTTTTGAAGATAAAAACAAATAAAAATTATATTTATTCTGTACTCGATGAGCTCTAGAAAATGATACCCCACATGCCAGGGTCAGATATTTTTTTTTTCAAAATTTAATTTTATTGTATGGCGACTCCCCTTTATTTTTTAATTTTATTATTTGTTGCTCTTGCGGCAATAGAAATGCTCAATCTGTGAAATTTTCAACTGCCTACCTATTACGGTTCATGAGATAGAGCTCGCTGACAGACAGACGGACAGCGGAGGCTTATGAATAGGGTTCCGTTTGTCACCCTTCGGGTACGGAACCCTAAAAAGCTTGTTTGTTTGTATCATTTAGATAAGAATTGCATGATTAGCTTAGCGTACCTATAGGTGAAAAAGTGTAATAACAATAACTATTTTATTTTATATGTGTTAAAACAGGAGCTACGTCTGCCAACAAACTGCTGTGCAGTTTGGCGGAAGTAATGATTGTATGTAAAAAACTGTATCTGCGAATAAACACTTTTTCATTTTTTTTTTTCATTTTTCTAATATTAAAGCATAAAAAAAAAAAAAAATGCATTAAAGTCTATTTTACGATGGCTATGCAAAATAGTGGACGGCTCGCCGGCAGAGAGCGGCCCGCGAGCCGTCACACGGCGCGCCTACAGCACGCTTCAAGCGAGGAGCCCGCTCGCCGGCTCCTCGCTGTCCACGCGGTGACGCCTCGCCGTCCGCCCGGTGACGCCTCGCCGGCCGCACTGTGACGCCTTGCTTGTGAATAAACAACAAGCTGTTGCTGCTACCTCACCGGTGGCGTGTCGGCAGCGAGCGGTCGCCTTGCTTACGGCGCGTTGGCGACTAGCGGTCGCCTTGCTTACGGCGCGTTGACGACTAGATTTTTCGAGGCGGTGCTGGGGTGCTACCGTGCTGGAGCGGTGCTGTTATAATGGGCGATGACCTCTATGTACTGAACTGACTATAAGTATTTTTTTAATAGTTTTTTTATTTTTTTTTCTATTTGTTGTACTCTGGACGCTTTTACCGTCCTGAGGACGTGGTAATACAGCCACTTCCTGTATAATCTATGGTGGCTCCCCTAACTTCTCCGTTCCTATCAAAAAACGCGTTTATGGAAACTAAGTTCTTCTTACGAGTTCATATGTTGTTATTGATCGCGATTTACGTCCAACCGATTTCTCCAGCTACATTTTGACCGCGTTCACGAAAGCCAAGTTTCCGTGGCATAGTATGTAAATGTTGTCACAAGAACGCAATGCGTTTAGCATTTGCAACATGCGATAGCGACCTACTGCACTTAAAACAATATTTTTTATCAGTAAACTATTAAACGCGGGTACCGAGTTGCATGAAGGCGCAAGATACAGGCTGTTCCCGGCAATTTTAGTTGGTGCCACCATATACTACCGGCACAGTATAGTGTTTGAGAGCATGCATCAACTTCTCCGTCACATAGTCGTCAACGAGTGTGTTCTCAAACGACAAGTAGAATTAGTGATTAGTCTCCAACAAAGTAATATTTTGTTCTTCCAGGGCGTTATTTTGAATTCAGAGCTAAGCGAAGGATTCTATAGTGAAATCCCGAGCGTAGCGAGGGATTCTTAAGTAGAATCCTGAGCGTAGCGAAGAATTCAATATGCATCGCCCGAGAACAAAATATTTTGTCCCCGAGTGACACACACTATTTTTCATCACTACCTATGAGAAAAATAAAAAGCTACGAGTACCTTACCTACTCGAAACTTTTATTTACATTCACGCGACGCGAACGCTTCACGCGAGCGCCTCCAACTACTAACTACGCAAACCTATCAGAAGCTCGGAGCGGACCAATCAGAAGAGAGAAAGCTCAAACTCCTATTGGAGCAAAATTGGATTTGGCTCCCACTATCCTCTATAGGCAATTGTCGTTTTTCGAATAGGTGTGATGAAAAAATAATTATTATACACTTACAGACCAGCAGCCTAATTACGTTATGCACGATCAATAATAAATTGAAATGAATTATAATAATAATTTATCTATTTTCACCAAAAATAATACAATGAATTACACATACTTTTACGCTAGTATTTGGGAGTATATAAGTAACATGGGAGCATTTATAGCCGAACTAGGACGAGTCCTGTATCTTAATTGCTAGTCCATTGCATCATAAGTTCGAAAACAAAATCTGCTCAATTGTTTTTTTCAAACTTATGAATCAATGGACTAGCAATCGGTTTCAATTCATTTTAATTTATTATTGATCGTGCATTACCTAATTAGGGTACAGAGTGACGACTCCATACTGGCGACGACATACTTTTGATGATGTGAACGTTGACTGAGGTAAGGATGAAGTTTTGTTTGTAAGTTCTGGTCCATGGAACAATATCACATCGAAATCCGCCACATCTATGAGCAACTGTCTATTTTATAACCCTTAATACAATGTCGCCCATGCACATGTGACCGCCCGTAATTTTCTGAATATTCATGAAAAAATATCGAAAATAAACTTCAAAAGGGGGGGTCTATCTATAACATTTTTCATGTTATTCAATATTTATTTTTTTAAAGATTTGCTTTCTGTTTTTTGACACATCTCCGAAGTTTATGGGTCGATTTGGATTCTGTTTATTATTTCCAAAAGCTTATGAGTTATTTTAACAGGTTAATTAAAATTTTTACAAAAAATTATCGACTACGAAAGAAAAAACGGAATCGAAGTCATTTTTTCGGTAAAAAATTGTGTATTTATTTAAAAAAAAACTAGTGAAAAATGTTATAGATAGACCCTCCCTTTTGAAGTTTATTTTCGATATTTTTTCATGAATATTCAGAAAATTACGGGCGGTCACATGCGCATGGGCTACATTGTATAGTTATTAAAGGAATATCTTCGGTCTATATACATATTTGTGCCTTCACCCAAATACTTGATCGGATCAGTCTCATTTGACGTCCATACTAATAAGTATTTTTAGTTTGACGATTTAATCTGAAAGTTCCTTTCTGAACTAAAGTAATTAATATTATAGAAAAGCGAGAACAGAGAGACGGACGCTGAGAATCACATAAAATATGAAATTAATCATAAAACTTAACAATTTTATAACTGTATAAGGCTGCCTGTCCACTGGAGCGGAGAGGAGAAAAGAGGAGCGGAGATGTGCCAATATTAACCAATATAAACTTGACTCCGCCCCTGAGTTTAGATTTGATTGGTTAATAATGGCACATCTCCGCTCCTCTCCTCTCCTCTCCGCTCCAGTGGACAGGCAGCCTTAACAACCAACTTATACAGAGTCACCTTCTTCTGTCTAACTTCAAAAATTACAAACTTCCATACAAATCATCATCAACTTAACCCTGTTATGTTAGGGGACGAAATTTCAAAAAATCTTCCATAATGTTCAGTTCCTTAGTTATTTATGTAACTTTCGTTCAAAATCTCATGTTTCTAGACCTAGCGGTTGAGACTGTTCTCTGTCAATGAATTTAAAATTTTATTAAGTAAGATTGAAACACTTTCCCAATTTTTTTTTTTTTTTATTTTTTATTATGACCCGCCCCTGCTTTACACGGTCGACCCGCCCCTGCTTTACACGGTCGACACGCCCCTGGGGTGAAATGGTGACATGTCGAAGCAAGTAGTCAAAAGCATAAAATCCATTAAGAGCCCTATCACAAAATTGCGTTCTCACAGATTAGGTATATTGAAGCACGGCGACGCGCGACGACTCGCTCGGTGTCACGTGTTCACTACACTGTATTGTAGCTACGAATAAACGACTTTGATACTTTTTTATTATTGAGTTATTTGTTATTATTTTTCTTATTGTTTATTACTTACTATATATATTACTTAAAATACTTTGAGTATATAATGACTGGAGAAGCCTTACGAACACTTCCCCTTTGTATATGAACAACAACAAAATGTTCGTGTACGTTCATAAAAACTACTTTCAAATCGATTCTAACGCATTTTGTTAATCGTTATAAGGGCGCGCGGAGCTCCGTGTAAATGCCTAGCTGTGCTATTAAATTCTGTAAAAAACGTTCAAAAACGTTATACTTACGTAAAGAACCGAATAACCTTCCATATGTCAATATTTTTTTATAATATTTACTCATGTTTTTATTGAAATTAAAAATCCTAACCTCATAATACATTTAGATTCTTCGTTCGATCCAACTATGATTGAACATAAAAATCGATTCATAATCGAGTATTTTCCTCACATTGCTTCTGTGACGTCAACAAGTCTTGGTACATCTCGATTTTATGTTCATAAAGATCAAAATACTTTCATTTTGCATTACGAAAATATACGCAAAATCAACAAAATTTACTTACGATTGACATGCGATTATGTCCTTTAGTAAAAATGATAGCGAGACTACCGTAGAGTTGAGGTCATGTTTGAAACCTAAATTGACATGTCGATAATTCCTTATGCCAGCCACACACGTAACGATTTGCTTGCGCAAACTTAGGCTTGCGCAAATCTAACTTGACGTGTTTTCAAAGAAATTTGCGCAAATTTCTTCCCACACACGTAACGATTTGCTTGCGCAAACTTAGGCTTGCGCAAATCTAACTTAACGTGTTTTCAAAGAAATCTGCGCAAATTTCTTCCCACACACGTAACGATTTGCTTGCGCAAGCCTAAATTTGCGCAAGCAAATCATTACGTGTGTGGCTCATTCATTATAATGAATTACTTAGTAAATATTTTTGATAATTGTTTTTTTAATTTTTCCTGATTGTTTTGTGTTTTATGTATGTCCATTGAAATGGTTTAGCATTTTTTTTTTACTTGTCCTATTTTATTATTGAGATTATTACAATTTAGTTACTTTTATTTAATTGTAGTTATTTTCTCTTCTTGTTAAAATTTTTCTATTTTATGCAGCTGTTTTATTTCATGGATTCAAGCAGAATACCAAATGAATATCGATATCGATAAAAAAATGGTATGAACGCCTTTTAGTCTTCTCTAGCTTCTAGGAAATAGAACAATAGCTGATCGCCCAGGCGAGCACCTATTGTTTTTTTTCGTAGAAGTTACCTCGTCCCCCGCCAAAAGTGACAGACATTTTTGTTCGGAATATTGCGCATAAGGCTTCTCCAGTGATAATCTAATTTAAAATACTGTTAATAATGAAAAGTAATTGAATAATCAGATGAGGGACTAAAACTGGTGGGTATCACAAAAATCAATAGATTCGTACCCGTTTTCGCCGACCTTTTCGACCCATGCTAGAAATAAACATAACAGTCAGTAAGTAACAATTCCTTATGCTAGCCACACACGTAACGATTTGCTTGCGCAAATTTAGGCTTGCGCAAGCTAATCGTTACGTGTGTGGGAAGTTTGCGCAAAGTTCGCAAAAGTGGCGCAAATTTCTTTAAAAACCCGTCAATTTAGGTTTGCGCAAGCCTAATTTTGCGTAAGCAAATCGTTACCTTTTTGGCTGGCATTATGCCAGCCACATACGTAACGATTTAATAAAATAAAAATTATTTATTTCAGACGTTACAGTCCATAGATTGTTAGTAATTAGTTAGTAACAATTTGTGCTTACCTGCTATGTTAGTAATGTTAGTGAGTTTCTTTAATTAACTTGTTAAACCTAAAGCCACCTCCACCAGGTGCCTCTGAATGAGACAGTCTGGTTTCGCAACAATCATTTTCAGGATGCCATTCCGACTGTTACGTAAACGTTGTAGTAAGAATGCTGCTTTCTTACGCATATTGGCATGAAAGCCATCCGTATGTGCTTCCGCGATTTACTTGCGCAAATTTAGTTTTGCGCAAGCAAATCGTTACGTGTGTGGGAAGAAATTTGCGCAAATTTCTTTGAAAACCCGTCAATTTAGATTTGCGCAAGCCTAAGTTTACGCAAGAAAATCGTTACGTGTGTGGTTGGCATTATGCACAGTATTCCGAACAAAAAAGTCTGTCTATTTTGGCGGGGGACGAGGTAACAAAAAAACGATAGGTTCTCGCCCGGGCGATCAGCTATTGTTCTATTTCCTAGAAGCTAGAGAAGACTAATGCCAGCCACACACGTAACGATTTGCTTGCGCAAACTTAGGCTTGCGCAAATTTGCTTGACACCGGTATTGACCACACACGGCTCAAATTTGCTTGTAACGATATCATTTCTGTTTAGTCGATAGTATTTCTAGTAGTCCAGGTGTGTTCTGTTACGCGGTAATGGCATCCATTGATGACGCTTTGGCAATAATTGGCCTAATAATCGCTACAAAAAAAAGAAAATACGTAAAATAAATGTTTGCTAATTTCGCGAATTGCCTTCCGAATCTAGCGAATCGGCGAATCGGCCGTCGCCTTCATAGAAATCCATAGAAACCAGCCAGTCAGTGCAGTTGCCGCATGTAGTCAGCTACGGAATTGTTCTTGGCATACGCCGATAAAGCTCCCAGTCGGCAAGATTTTTTCCGACATCTTAAATTGTCTTCCTTCATCGTCATATTTCAGCCAATTTATACAAAACCTTAATGAATTATACACATAAACATTCCTCATGAATCACTTCGTCCATTGGTGAAAATCGTATGAAAATCTGTTCGATAGTTTTTGAGTTTATCGCATTTAGGCAGATAGACATTCGCAGCGGGAGGACAAAGTTTACTTCAAATTAGTACTATTATTGTTGATTAAAAAAAAACTACTGAAATTTGATCACATACCCCACACACGCTCAAGCGCGCAAACTCAAATTTGCACAAGCGTAGAATCGAAAATTGTAACTGCAGCCACACACGTAACGATTTGCTTGCGCAAACTTAGGGTTGCATAAATCTCCAGCCACACACGCAACGATTTGCTTGCGCAAACTTAGGCTTGCGCAAATCTTACTGTGTTTTCAAAACAGATTGCGCAAATTTCGTCCCACACTCGTAACGATTTGCTTGCGCAAGCCTAAATTTGCGCAAGCAAATCGTTACGTGTGTGGCTGGCATTTATCACACAAGGTAGTCTCGCTATAACATAAAACGAGATGTACCAAGACTGTAACGTCACAGAATGTGAGGAAAACTCTCGATTATGAATTGAGTTTTATG
Organism: Conistra vaccinii; assembly: GCA_948150665.1. Classification (NCBI taxonomy): domain Eukaryota; kingdom Metazoa; phylum Arthropoda; class Insecta; order Lepidoptera; family Noctuidae; genus Conistra; species Conistra vaccinii. The sequence goes on along the minus strand of OX411323.1, from coordinate 7,558,849 downwards.
TTGAATCATGGTTGGATCGAATGAAAAATCGATATGTAAGTATTATGAGGGTAGGATTTTTAATTTCAATAAAAACATGAGTAAATATTATAAAAAATATATTAACATGTGGAAGGTTATTGGGTTCTGTAGGTACGTAAGTTTGACGTTTTTGACCGCTTTTTACAGAATTTAACAGCACAGCTAGACATTTGCACGGAGCTCCGCGCGCCCTTATAACGATTAACGAAGTGCGTTAGAATCGTTTTGAAAGTAGTGTTTATGAACGTACACGAACATTTTGTTGTTGTTCATACCCAGAGGAGAAGTGTTCGTAAGGCTTCTTCGGCCATATAATATTATAGTGAAAGAACAATTAGTATTTTAAAAAAAATTACCTATAACGAGTCAACAATAAACTTTTCCATCTATCTTCTATCCTATATACATGTATATCTATCTATATATAAAAATGAACCCCTATTTCCTTGGTCACGGCATCACGCGTGAGCGGCTGGACCAATTTCGCTCATTCTTTTTTTGTTATGTTTGTTATAGTAAGGAGAAGGTTCTTAGGATAGGTAGGTGAAGGTAGGGTAGGTAGGTATGCAAGGAGGTAGGTATGTATGTAGGTAGGTAGGTTTGCAAGGAGGTAGGTATGTATGTAGGTAGGTAGGGTAGGTAGGTAGGTAGGTAGGCAGGAAGGGTAGTTAGGGTAGGTAGGTATGTATTTAGGTAGGTTTAGGTAAGTAGGTAGATATGTAGGTAGGTAGGTAGGTGCGCCATAGATAAGTACTTAGTGCTACCCGTGCGAAGCTGGGGCGGGCAGCTAGTATACATATTAAAATGAATCCCTATTTACTTGGTCACGGCATCACGCGTGAACGGCTGGACCATTTTCGCTAATTCTTTTTTTGTTGTGTTTGTTATTGTAAGAAGAAGGTTCTTAGGATAGGAAGGTGAAGGTAGGGTAGGTAGGTATGTAGGTAGGATAGGTAGGTATGTAGGTAGGATAGGTAGGTAGGTAGGTATGTAGGTAGGACAGGTAGGTAGATAGGTAGGTAGGGTAGTTTGTTATTGTAAGGAGAAGGTTCTTAGGATAGGTAGGTGAAGTTAGGGTAGGTATGCAAGTAGGTAGGTAGATATGTAGGTAGGATAGGTAGGTAGATAGGTAGGTATGTAAGAAGGTAGGTAGGTAGGTAGGCACGGTAGGTTGGTAGGTACGTAGGTAGGTATGTAGGTAGGTAGGTATGTATGTATGTAGGTAGGTAGGCAGGTAGGTAGGTAAGTAGGTAGGGTAGGTAGGTAGGTATGTATGTATGTAGGTAGGTGTAGGTAGGTAGGTATGTATGTAGGTATGTAGGTAGGTAGGTAGATAGGTAGGTGCACCGTAGAGAAGTACTTAGTGCTACCCGTGCAAAGCCGGGGCGGGTAGCTAGTAAGTATAAAATAATTGTTCAATATAACAAGAGTTTCAAAGAATACTTTCATGATCAAAATAGTTAGTCGCACTATACGCTTTTTGCTGGATCATTTGGCGCGAAAAATTTCGGCACAGGTCCAACCTCAACGAGCGCTCGCGCAGTACTGAATGCCAGAAGTCCACGCATCGTATTATAAAGCGATTTGGCAGGTTGTAATTACGTTTATTTTGAATTATATATATTTTTTAATTTTTTTGTATTATGATATTTTAATTTCTTATGAACTAACGTATATTCTGGTATAAATTTTACGTAGTAATCTTAATGTAGTAAGGAGAAATTCACTGTTAATACTGAGCGTTTTTAGTAGTTTTATGTTTTTGAATTTGATTTTTTTTACAGTTATTCCATACATATTTCAAAATTCTGAGGCCGCTATGAACTAGACCACTATTTAAGAGATATTATTATATTTTTTTAATTTCATTTGCTTATATGCAATAGTTCAATCCACGAGCTCGAAAAAGTGCCGTCACGCATTTTATGAAAAACTTGTTTCGGAATTTTGGCTTTATTTAAGTAGATAAGAAAAAAAAATCAAAAAGCGAGGCCGCTATGTACTATAATAATAACTATTCTCCACCACTCAATAACTCATACTTGTCGAAGTCTTTCAGTTTCTAAGAATGAGAACGCCAAAGTTGTCCATTTACGCAAAAATCAGGGTCAAAATGTATTAGCCCTCTTAAGTAGTTTAGAAGATCTAAACGGTTACATAGACAGACACGAAAAGCGACTTTTTAATGCTATGTTCTTATTATGTACACAAAGATGAGCAAATCAGATTGAATCGGTTGAGTGAATCATACATGGTAAGTACCTACTGGGTTAAATAATAGTGCCAAATGTTTAGTCTAGTCTTTATAGAGTTGGAAGACTCGAAGTCACTTAAAACAATCTAGTTACATTTATTAGCTGGAGCCCACCAGTGACTAAAATCTTCATAAACACTTGTTCTTAAAAATTTTTCTTTATTATTAATTAATGCGCAAAACTTGCAATATGTGTCTGTGTCGTTGTCAAGTTTGCTGTTGTAAGAATAGTGGTTGTGCCACTTGAAGAAATCGTAATACTTTTGTTTGTCATTTATAATATCCACCATTTCTTTCGCCAGCTCCCTGATGCGTGACCGATGCGCTGACAGGTATATTCCTTCCGGCATGAATCTGGAAATTAATGATGAACAAGTTATTATTTCTTTCAACCAGTACCTTTGTGTCTCTGTATGGATATCCTCTAGGCGACACAGTACGAGTACATGCTTTCAAACTACATAGTTTTGTTTCAGGAGGTCTTTCATTTGATTCTGGCCGGGCGGTGTTTTTCCTACAAATGAAATCTCAGTAGCATTCCTTGGTCCCGGTTATAATCCCAGATAATAGCTATAAGCCCAATCTATCATTGTATTTTTTTTTTTTTTTAAGTAGAAATATCGTGACTAATTCATCTATGCAGAGCCACTATCTATCCACTGAAAGTACAGTCAGATTTCTTTTGTGACGTAAGTCATCATCATTATCATCATCAGCCTATTAATGTTCCCACTGCTGGGACACAGGCCTCCTCTCTGTGACGTAAGTGCCCACTCAGAAAGGATTTTGCAAAAATGGACCTTCAAGGTCGTTTTTTTTTTCTTTTAGTGCCAAAAACCGCAGAGCGACATCCCCCTTAGATTTCGTTTTTATAAAACAGCTTGTCCCTTAACTTTTAATTTTTGAAAACACCAACAAAAGGCCAATATTTTTTTGCGGTGGGTTTTATGCTTTGAGCTAAGTTTGGGAAGAAGAAGTTTTTGAGGACTTCGGGTGATATTTAGACAGATAGAATAGTATTTATAATCAATCATAGACTAGTATTTAAGGATTTATAAAAAAAAAATAACATTTTCAAAAATGCGACAGAGTACAAAAATAAAAAAGTCTGAAGTCAAGTTCAAAAATCATTTATTTCGATTTTTCTTTTCTTTTTACTTTGAATTATTGCTGAACACACATGGGGGTGTTCCGGGAAGGCTTTTGTAGAGAGGCTTTTGGTCGATTCACGGGCCTCTCTGTATATAAATAAATTGGTGTAAGGGCAAGAGAATGAGGAGTAAACAAAGTTTTAATTAAAGTCGACGTACCTTGTATAGTTGGCGCCACCATACACCACCGGTACGGCATAATGATTGAGGGCATGCAACAACTTCTCTGTCACATAGTCGTCAGCGAACGAGTTCTCAAACGACAAGTAGAAGTAGTAATCTGTTTCCAATTTCCGCAAACACTCCTGCATACTGCCCCTAGGACACTTCTTTGTCCCACATCTACCATATATGTCAACCTGCATGTCATACTTTGCTAGTTCAATTTGGAGCTGTTTGGCAATTAAATCTCTTCCACTGGGCGTATGACAGTTGGATACGAACCAAGCCGCTGCAATTTTCTTCGTGCTCAATTTTGCCTTCAGAGTGTCGTTTATAGGCATCATTGCTTCTACTTTCTCCCAATGCATCACTTCTTTAGGACCTATGACTTTCCCTTCTTTATCTCTAATACTCATATATCCGTAAATTTCGTCAGAATTTAATTTGTAAGTATAAGTCCAATTAAAATAACTCTTATACATTGTGTTACAGACCGGATAGATTGCTGCTGACTCCATACTGGCGAAAACATACTTTTGAAGACGTGAACGAAACTGAGGTAATGATGAAGCTTTGTTTTTAAGTTCTGGTCCATGGAACAATATCACATCGAAATCAGATACATTTTTGAGCAACTGTCTATTTGATGTCACGTAACAGTTAGTGAAGGAACATCTTCTGTTTATAAACGTTTTTGTGCCTTCACCCAAAGACATGATCGGATCAGTCTTAATTGACGTCCATACCAATAAGTATTTCAAATCTAAAGATTTTTCGGAATACTTTTTACCCCCAAAGGTTGTTTCTGAATCATAGCAACCCAAATTATACAAAAGCGAAAACGCAGTAACACTGAGAATCGTGCAAAAGATAAAATATTTCGCAAACTTACTTAAAACCATCTTATTATCCGTAGTAACAGCCCAGAAGCATAATATTATGAGAAAAGTTTATGTAATGAACTTATGAATTTAAACTCGTGCTGCAGGACGAAATGTTACAGTTTAATGTTTTTGGTGGGATGTACTTATTTTATCGTATTCTTTAGGAATTCAGTTTATCAAGTTTCAAGGGGCCTATAGAAGTATTGCCCATCACTAAGTATTCACAAATAAAATACTACTCAGGTAGAACTATATAATTTTACAGAACTATACACTCTCTAATATAAATGTCAACAAGACCAACCAATGTAACCCATAGTATTATACTAATAATTACGGAATAGAGGAAATAAAAAATCGATAATGTACGATTACTCTAAAGCGTTTAACAGTACCTACTTTAACTAGTGACGTAGTTAGTTAACTAGTTTCTAGTTAACAACTCCAGCGATACATGGTTTTCAACCGCAAATGAAAATGTAAACGTAACTTCGGGGTATTTTCTAGTTTAGACCGAAACCAGTTTGTCCAGTTTTAAAATTTTAGTAAAAACACTTCCTCTCTCCAATAATATCATCATTTATTTATTTTATTTATAAATACTTTATTGTACACCAGCAAGTCGATTCTGTACTTCTGTACCAAAAATCTCACCGTGAAAACTTAGGCGAAGTGAACGTGGAGTGAGCTGTCAATGTCATCTCACTGGTGCTAGGGATGACCAAGCATTACATTTACAATCATAATCGAGATTTTAATAACATTTTTTTATGCTAATTCAATTGATCATTTTATATTATTTCAAAGCTAGTATTTAAGTGTCTAAACATTACTATTTAGGGGGTTTTAAATAAAATACTAGCAAAACAGATATTCAGTCAGAAACTCAATTTTGTTTTATTCTATTTTGTTCCTAGACTAGTCCATAATATAAATAGTCTGAGGCCCAGGTGCCTACAATAAATAAAATAAAACATAGGTACCTACTACCTAGTACGCGTGATAACGCGATTCACTCACTTCACTTGCTCTGATATCTTCAGCGCGCATGCGCGGCGTGAGAAAGTTCACGTCACGCGTACTCCGGTACGCGTGATAAAGATCACGCAATTCACTCACTTCACTTGCTCTGATATTTTCAGCGCGCATGCGTGGCGTGAGAAAGTTCACGTCACGCGTCAGGCGCTGCATAGATCCCATCGGGGGCCATGTCCATATTATGCCCATTCGTATTCACAGACAATAATTAGAATCAAAACAAATACGAACGAAACATAATTAAGACATAATTAGTATCTATTTCTACAAACGCTTTTATATGATTAAAAAGTCAGTTTATTGCCTACATATTGTTTTCAACAAAAATTTTCTAAGGTAGGGCTAAGGATTTTTTATTTGTAGGTACGTACACGCGTATTTACTTTATTTAAAAACTAACAGCAATAAAATAATAATAATATACAGTACAATGTATATAAAAAAGTGGGGGAAACGATCATACGGTATCAAAAAATTCGTCCGCATCGCTGTCAACGTGAAAAGTGCCCAAAAGGCAACAGTCGACCAACCGCTTGGCGATGTCCTGAACTACTCGATAAGCATTCGGAGTACCCCACGTCCCTAATGTTTCAACCCCAAACGGCTCAAACATATAGCCACCAATAAGGTTATTATATTTGCGCCGTGAGGCTTTCTGCACCTGCAGCAGCCGCCCCAGCACAGCCCGCCGTGCTGAGAAGATGGGATGGCGCGAGGCTGTCGACACAGGTTGGTAATTTGTAATGTTGTTGTAATGCTTGGTCATCCCTAGCACCAGTGAGAAGACATTGACAGCTCACTCCACCATCACTTCGCCTAAGAGCCTGGCCACGACTTTGAGCGGGGCGGCAAGCGGGGTGGCGAGCGGGGCGGCGAGCGGCAAGCGGGGCGTTGCCCATGCCACGTACTTGACAGTAGCGTTAGCGGCAGCAACCGCGGTGGACGTACTTAGACTTTTGATTTTTTTTATTAACATGGCGTTATCCAAAGTGGCTCTTCTTTGCCTCGAAAGCAGTTCTTATTTGAAACAGGATATTTTGAATATGCGGGAAGGAGTGCACGCGTCCGATAATTTGTTCCCAGCTTATCCCTAGACGGTGTTGATCACAGATCATGTAACTTTAGTTGTTGAGATAGAGCTCGTACAGAAATGGTCTAAAACTGACAACTTCTACGACCCCCTAATTCATTATTTTTGAAGATAAAAACATATAAAAATTCTATTTGTTCTCTACTCGATGCGCTCTAGACAATGATAACCCACATGCCAGGGTCAGTTTGTATTTTTTTTCAAAATGGTGGAACCATCATCAATTCCGCTATCTAACGATGGCGGCTATATACATGGCTATTGGAGGTGCAACATTATAACACTCTTGGATTATTCCGAACCTGACCCGGAAAACCTAACCCGGTCGCGGTTTAGGTTCGGAATTTAACATTACGTAGTTATGGATTGAGAGGACAGAAATTTTAATGGGTAAAAAAGCAGTCAAAACATACTTCATGAAAAGTGAGAAATTGTTCATTGTACATTTTCCAAACTATTTTATTCGTCCAGCCGCGCCGCTCAGTCCACCCCTGCACTGCCGTCGTCCGTACCGCTCTGAGTAGTGGCATCTCATTCACTCGCCCATACATTTGTTCAAGCCGCGCAGGCGCGACCGCGCCGCTCGCCGCTGCCGCGAAACGCATGGCAAATACCGCTCCCGCTGCCCCTGTGAGCGGCGCGCCGTGGCATGCTTCATACATTTCTATACATTTGTTTTTACCGCTCGCCGCCCCGCTCACCGCTGCCGCTGCTAGCGGCAAGGTCGTGGCCAGGCCGTAAGTTTTCACGGTGAGATTTTTACAGAATAGCACTGCAGAAAATACATAGCAACAAAAATAAATATAACACTACAAAACATACAATAGGCGGCCTTATCGCTTTCTGCGATCTCTTCCAGGAGCTTCCAGGCAACCTTGGTGTAGGGTTAGCTTAGTTGTTAGTATAGGGTTAAGTTTATTTTTATTGTCTATGTGTAGAGGCGGCTGCGCCCGTCACATTGACTATGAGCAAGAAAATAAATGAAGATTTTTCAGTAACTGTCATTCTTTAATTATATTATTTATAAACTGGTGACCCGACGTGATCAGGTCAGTGACATTCTGTGTAAAAAAAACAGTCTGTGTTCTCTTCAGGGCGTAGGTCCATCGGCAATGCATACTGCAGATTCGAAACTCGAACAGCGAGTAGAAGACGACTCTGCGTTGGCCAGCATAACCGTATCTTCGAGAATACCAGAGTTTTGGGCAGACCAACCGCGACTGTGGTATGTCCAATTTGAGGCAGTGGTGGACAGTCAAAAACTCAGTGATACTGCGAAGTCAAACTTGGTAGTTACGAAGCTAAATAAAAGTGCTATACAACAAATCAGTGATTTACTGTTAGCCCCACAAGAAACACGGAAATACCAGACCATGAAAGACAGATTGCTGCAAGTTTTTGAAGAATCGGAGACTCGACAGTTTCAGAAGTTGTTGGGGGAGATGGAACTAGGTACCCAGAAGCCTTCGCATCTTTTACGGCGGATGAGAGCGACAATTCGATCTGTTGTAATACTATAAGAATAATGCTTTACCTGGTGATTTGGTGACCTTCACATGAGTGCAATCTATAGCACCGATAACATGCGGAAATTTTGCTTTCCTATAAAATTCTATTTGTGTTTGGTGGATATCGTGTGGTGACTCGGGAAAGTAAATGTGGCGTGGTCGGAGTGAGGCAATAGCAGCAATAGAATAGAATAAAATAGAATAGAATATTTGTTTATTTCTTACCACAAATTACAAAGAAATTAAATACGTAGTCTACAGACACAATTTTACAATTAATTTGTGGAAGACTGGTGCCTAAACTAAGTTTTTTACAAAACTTGTATGTCAGGTCACCAGGCCCCCTAAACAAAGTTTTATATAATAATTATGTTGTACTGGAGACGACCTGATAGCATATAATATTCAAATAAAAATTTCATACATTACAATTATTATATTACCATATTGCTCATTAAAAAAAAAAAAAAAAAAATACTTTGTGCACATGTACTGTGTGCAGTTTAAGTGCTAAATCCACATAGATACGCAGCAGTCATCTGGTAGCACCCAGTTGCGTAGAAACGTAGAGCACATAGCAACTGGATCTCTTAAATGTCGCTTGATACCCCCATAGCATAAGATAATACTAGCCCCAAGGTCAAGCGCTCAAAAGGATATGCTGTGGGGGGTTGGATATGCTGTGGTTTCTGAAATACAAATAATTGGATTAGACCAAGAAGTTGTTTTATGCATAAGGTATATTAATTTAAAAAAAACATCTTTTGGTGCTTACATGTTTGAAGGAAACTCTATTCTTCAGTGGAAATACAGACAGAACTGTAGATAGGTTTTGGGAGACGAAATCTTTCACAAAGTCTTGATCATCCAGGGTTTCGAAGTGTTCTTCTCTCTCGCGTATCCATCTTGGACGACGAACAATGAACTCATCCTCATCCCAACTTTCATCATAACAGAGTCTCAACAATCTTTTCATTTTAACTAGCCTAACAACAATCAAAATTAATAATTTATGACAAAAAATAATATTGTCTCAACAACACGACACTGACAGCGTGTTGGCAGCTCTTTGAACTCGGCTTAAAGACTTGAACGCCAAAAATCCGGAGTTCAGAGTTTGAACTGGTTTATGCTTAACTGTGTTCACGTTTATGTTGGAGAAATCAAAAGTAGAATTCGGAACTCAGTTTTGGCTTTAACTTGAGTTCAGCGTGAATTGATCACGTTCAATTGCGTTGGAGAAATCCGCCCTTAGTTATTACTCTGAGCCTCTAACCTCATCATCTCTGTCATCAGAAGACAGCCGCTACGCCACCATCGATGCGAAGATGCGACCTCACGACGCTCTGCTAGAGTGACTGTCATATCTATGGTCGTGGACCCAGACTCAGAGTAATAACTAAAGCATAGAGGGAGGTTGAAATTTCTCAGTCTAGTCATACTCTTTATACATATGACACATTCCGCGTGAAAAAAAAGGACAGGTATATAGTTATAAGGACCACCACTGTCCACTTTTTTGGTCTCGGTAGTGATGTGCAGAGAGGTGCAGAGGTATCGATATTAATTTATTTTTGACAGATAATTTATATAATGTATTGGATGTACATGTCGTATATTCCATGGATGATGTAACGTTGTAACGTGCCGTTTTGTAAGGTATATAGTGGAATGCATTAAATATTGGTTAGAGCTTTAATTCTAGGCTTCTTTTAAGCATTGGCAATTTGGTTTTATTAAACAAACGTTACTTTAATAATAAAAGCAAATTGCCAATGCTCCTACTCAACGCAATGCGTGACCTTGGGTCGCAAAAGAACCCATTTGGGTTAGCGATTATCTGTTCCCTCTCCCCCGTCACCGTCCTGGCAAGCCCGGCCGTCAATCTGTGCGCGCCGGCTCGACACACCGTCACATGCTGGCTAGGGAGGTTTACGCTCCCGTCGTCGCTCATTCTCAGCTCCACTACACTTGCCCGTGACTAGTGAGACCTCCCCTACAGCCGCGGTTGTCTCAGTTTGCAACGGTTTCCTCATTTTATAATTGACTACGTATATAGTCATGAATCCTACTCCTTAACTCAGTGTTAAATCCCCATATTGGGGTTCAAAGTTCCAGCTTACCAATATCTCCAAATTTGCGGCTAACCACCCAGGTTACTCACATTCACATCGAGAACCATCACTGGCATCCGTACTTTATGTTACGGCAAACTAACTTCCGGTGTATCCGATTGCCGACGAGCTCCGCGCCGTGTACATAACCCGCGTGGCCGCGTCGAGCTGTCTACGGGTCTGGGTCGACCAACCACCGACCGCCATCGCCATCCTCCTTTGTCCACACATTTCTCCGAAACTCGTAATCGGATCGAGATCATTTTTTTATTTTTTTTATTGGATTATGTATTCTCAACTTAGGGAACAGTACGAGGTTTATCAAAAGATTTCATGGGTATTCGTTTTTTGCGCGAAACCCTAAGTTTGTTTCTAAAACAAATGTAGCCTATTTTACTCCTTATGTCATAAGCTATCTTCCAGTGGAAGTCCCGTCAAAATCGGTACAGCCGTTTCTGAGATTAGCCGGAACAAACAGACAGACAGACCCCGAGGGACGAAAAATTGAATTTCGTAGTATGGATCATCTATACTTTCACGATCCATTACAACAAAAACACTTTTTTTTTGTCTATCTGTCTGTCTGTTTGTTCCGGACAAACAGACAGACAGACAGATAGACAAAAAAAATGTGTTTTTTTTTGTAATGGATCGTAACTATATACTTTCTTAAGCATTTAGTAAAAAGCTGTTATTTTGACATTATAAACAGACACTTCAATTTTATTTATCTGTATGTATGTATAAATGTATTTTTGTTGTATGGATCATATACTTTCATATGCATTTAGTAAAAAGCTGTTATTTAGACACTAAAATTTTATTTATTTGTATTATACAGATTGTGGATAAAAAATAAAATAAATTGAAAATCGCACAACACTCCCTGCTATATAATTTTTAATATCTCTGGCGTATTCTGAAAGAGCACATGGATCATAATGTACTCATGTTCATTTGTTTCCAACAGCGATTCTTCATTCTTCATGAATGACATCGGAATTGGCATTTAATTTTCATCTATTTCCTTATCATCTGAAGAACCCTGAAAAAGTATATACACACATCAAAAGTGTCTAGGGATCAACATATATTTTTGCAATAACTTTTCTCCTGATTGATATTAATTAAAATTTTCTTTAAGGATTCATCAAATAAAGTGTTTTCGTTTGTCACAGTAACGATAAACCAAGTCACCTTTGCATTAATAAAGAAATTTGCCATTTTCCTAATAAAGGGATTTTTGACATTTGAACCACTAACATTAAAGTTCGAAAAAAAGACTGAAATAACAGTTTTCTTTAAAATTTTATTGGGTAACTTAAACAATTAATAATCCGTGTTTCTACCGCGAACACTAACAACACAAGAACATCGGTTTGGCATACTCAAAATGAGTTCATCCAAATCACGCTGTGGAATGGCCGCCCATGTTCGTTGCAACAACAAAAAAAGGTCTTCTTGCGACTGGATACCCTCCATATTCGGCAGAGCTCTTCTCTGTAGCATATCCCATGCATGCTCAATCGGGTTCAAGTCTGGCGACTGAGCAGGCCAGGGCAGGACATTGATGTTAGCTGCGGCGAGAGTCTGTCTTACAACTCTTGCGGTGTGCGGTCGTGCATTATCATGCATTAACTGAAATAAGGGACCGATTTGCACTTGTAGAGGAACGATGACGTCTGATACAATCGTCTCAGCATAAATTTGAGCGTTGAGGTTGCCTCTAATCCAAATCAACTCAGTTCTTCCGCCGATCCAAATACCCGCCCATACCATGATGGTTCCACCACTATAAGGATGGACTTCCTGGCAGGATTTTAATCGCTGTTGGCGTCCAGGGGTTCTCCAGTGTCGTATACGTCTTGTATCCGGTCTCATACCAAAACGAGACTCATCAGAAAAGCACACGAAACGCCATTGTTCTTCTGCCCAATTTCTGTGTTCAAGAGCCCATTGATATCGAATCCTACGATTGTGCATTGCTATAGGTGGTACCCGTAGCGGTCTTCGGGAATGAAGGATCACTTCATGCAAGCGGTTTCTGACTGTTTGGTCGCTAATTAAGTTCCCTGAAGAGTGATGAAGCCTCACGGCTAACATTATGGCGGTTATTGTTGGAGCTCTTCGAGCTAAGATTTGAATGTATCGGTCTTGTCTCCGTGTGGTGCAGCGATACCGTCCTCCATGGCGCTCAGCCACGGTACCAGTGCTTCGGTAACGTGTCCAAAGTCGACTGATAACACTCTGACTTGTATTCAGAGCTAAAGCCACAGTACGTTGCCGGGAACCAGCTTCTATCATTCCCACGGCTCTGAGCATTTCTTCCCTGCTTAAATGACGTCGCTGCTCCATAATAACGTTGGTTTTAATCAGTAGTAGGGAAACAGTAGCACTAATAATGTCTTCAATGCGTTGTATGTTTTTATAGGGAAAATATTGACAGCTGATTTTCATCTTTTACTCGAATTTGATTCACAGTTCCTGATTCAAATTATGAAATGCACCAAAAAGAATCCATATAAATTTATAAAATCATAAATTTATTACAAAGCCACATCTCAATCTCAAGAAATCCGCATAAAAATGCTTGATCCCTAGACACTTTTGATGTGTGTACTTTTGATTTTTTCTCCGATAGTGCAATACAAATAATATATTTTAGAACCTACTGTCTGATTTTCAGCTACAGTTTGAAGTTGACACAATGTTAAATGGACAGCTTGTAAAGATACCGTACTTGACTTTCAGCATGATTTGTTGTAGGAGAATTGTGATCAATTCGTATAATTTGCAATGGCTCGAAAAGAAAACGATATCTTCTCCAATTTATTAGCATGTAATTATCGTATCGATAAAAAGTATCTACATTACCTACATTACTAGCTTAACATAACCTCACAATTTAACGAATTTATTTTTGAAAATAAATTCGCGATCACAACATAATTTGTAATGAAGATAGTTTGAAGGTATCATTATCAATCTAATATGTATGTTATCAGTGATCACATCCAAATATTTTGGGTGATTTTATACGAAAAATGTAAAAAAACACTTACCGATGAAAGCTTACAAATTCATTGTTTTTTTTCCGTGACGAATGTGATTTACACGTTATCACAAAACAAGCCATGTTAACAGACTATTGATAAGTCCTTTGCACCTTTCGTTTTTACGAAAATATTCTAAAATCTATTGGTTTTTAATAAAAAATGACCAGCACCTCAACCAGCACACGTACTGACATTCACGACGTAATATACGGCTAGATCAAATACTTGTACGGTTAACCGTTTACTAGGCAACTATTGTGCTTTTTAAATTGGTCGTGTAAAAAGAGATCAACTGTGACCGTTTTGACAATTTCGGTGCGTCCATTTTTCTAATCTATAGACTCCCTCTATGCTTTAGTTATTACTCTGAGGACCCAGACAGCCGCTCCCTGTATAATCTATGGCGACTCCCTCTGTCATCAGAAGGCTACTACGATTACCTACTACAAAGCTACTAGGCTACGGCTAAGTCTCAGAGTAATAGTAATATTATTAGACTCTGCTAGAGTAAAATTGTCACCAGCTAGTGTCACTCTGATCCAACCATTTTAGTGGTTTCAGTAATAGTGCGAGAGCCGATTGCAAAAACACCTACCTTATAAGATACCCCAATAGGCTACTTGTAGATCGTTAACCAACACTTAAACACGTAAAAAAAATGAGGTCTGCCAGAGCCGATCCTGCCGGGTCATAGAAATAATCGATATTTTTTGACGTAATTTTTTAGTGAAAATTACCTCATAAGATACCCGAATTAAAGTGCTGGCAACAGTTAAACACTGGTTAATTATGTAAAAAAAAGTTGGTCTGCCATTCCGCACCCTGCCGCAAGTACTTGGCAGACCCCTAAAATATACCCCTTCCGACACCCTAAACCTACCTCATCGACTACCTGGATGGATCCTACGCCAAATAATAACCAAGATGCCCCTGATAATGGATCAAAAGGTCTGCCAGGTCTAAGCTTGCCGGAACTTTGTGTTCAAAGCATTTGAAGATGGTAGAGAGCATAATTTCACCTGAAGTCAAAATCATATTTGTGTATCTATCTCATATTTTTTTTCGTGTTTAAGTGTTGGTTAACGATCTATAAGTAGCCTATTGGGGTATCTTATAAGGTAGGTGTTTTTGCAATCGGCTCTCGCACTATGAGGTAATTTTCACTAAAAAATTAAAAAAAAATATCGATTATTTCTATGACCCGGCAGGATCGGCTCTGGCAGACCTCATTTTTTTTACGTGTTTAAGTGTTGGTTAACGATCTACAAGTAGCCTATTGGGGTATCTTATAAGGTAGGTGTTTTTGCAATCGGCTCTCGCACTGTAACTTCGTAACAAAACTAGACGGCAACACTTGCTGCGCCGCCGCGCGCCGTCACGTCTTTAATGCTTTCATGTTTATGAAATGTAGCTATTGCACACGTGCAAAGCGGGGGTGGGTTAACCGCCCCGGGGACCTACTTAAATTTATGTAATATTATATTTTAATATTAAGTACCTATGTCCTATATCCTTTATTTCATTATACATATAATAATATCATCATTCTCCTGCCCTCATCCCAATTTTATTTGGGGTCGGCGCAACATGTCCCTTTTTTCCATACTTCTCTATTAGTCTTCATCTTAGTAGTCACTCCCTTTCTAGCCATATCATCTTTCACACAGTCCATCCATCGTTTCTTTGGTCTTCCCACACATATAAATTATATTTTGAAATATTAGAATAAAAACATTTAGATATAAAAATAGTACCCCGCGGGTATCAGGAAAAATGTTTTGAAGAAGAGTTGTCGTGTAGTTTTAGAGGTATGGAAAATTTTCGGTTACAATCGCAGAAATAACTTTATCCTTCCCAGAAACCAAATAAAATGCTAAAATATTACGAGAAGCCTTTAATAAATGGAAATAAAATATCCAATGAAAATAGTTTATAAACAGTCATGTTGTGGACTCCACCACTGACTAAACTCTTCATATACACTAGTTCTTAAATATTCTTCTTTATTATTAACCAACGCACACAATTTGCAATAGGCGTCTGTCTCGCGGGACTCTCTCAGGGCGTGGTAAGAATAGTGGTTGTGCCACTTGAAGAAATCGTAATACTTTTGTTTGTCATTTATAATAACCACCATTTCCTTCGCCAGCTCCCTGATGCGTGACTGTTGCGCTGACAGGTATATTCCTTCCGGCATGAACCTGGAAATTATATTAATTAGAACCGGCAAATAGGTATAACATAGAGAAATATTATGTTGATGAAGACTATTACTTATTAGTAAGATTACTAATCAGTAAGTAAGTACTATGAATATGATGACTATCATTTCTGCAAGACACGTAAAGTCGCGTGCAGACATCGCGAGCCATGCGCCGCGATCCGCGAATAGTTTGCTACGTATGCCTCAGGCGGCATGAACGGGTGGTTCACTGTGAGCATCGAATTTTAGGTGAGGTGCTGATTCGATGAGCCTGTGCCATTCTTATTTAGGTACTAACAAAATCACATTTTATATATCGGTAATTTTTTTCACCAATAGCACCGTCGCCTTCACCAGGCCAGATGATGCCGCACAATATAGGCGATTACGACACAGAACTCAAAAAGAAACACAAAAAGAATCTAATGTTAAGGTGATAGTAACCAAAATTTTTGAAGAATAATGGCGTGAGGAAAATTTTTTGAAAGAATGTGGATGGCGATAAGAGGGTATGTATGGATGAAAAACACATGTTGCGTAGACCCAAATAAATTGGGATAAGGGCAAGAGAATTAGTAAATAAAGTTCTAATTAAAGTCGAGGAACCTTGTATAATTGGCGCCGCCATACACCACCGGTACAGCATAATGATTGAGACCATTCAACAATTTCTCCGTCACATAGTCGTCAGCGAACGAGTTCTCAAAGGACAAGTAGAAGTAGTAGTCTGTCTCCACTAGCCGCAAACACTCCTCCATACTGCCCCTAGGACACTCCTTCGTCCCACATCTGCCAAATATGTCAACCTGCATGCCATACTCTTCTAGTTCATTTTGGAGCTGTTTGGCAATTAAATCTCTTCCACTGGACGCACCACAGTGAGATACGAACCAAGCCGCTGCAATTTTCTTCGTGCTCAATTTTTCCTTAAGAGTGTCGTTTATAGGCATCATTGCTTCCACTTTCTCCCAATGCATCTCTTCTTTAGGACCTATGACTGTCCCTTCTTTATCTCTTATACTCATATATCCAAAATTTTCGTCAGAATTCAATTTGTAAGTCCAAGTCCAATTGAAATAGTTATTGTATATTTGTTTACACACCGGAAAGTTTGCTGAGGACTCCATATTGGCGTAAATATACTTTTGATGAGGTGAACGAGACTGAGGTAAAAGTGAAGCATCGTCCGGAAGTTCTCGTCCATTGAACAATATTACATCGAAATCCGCAACATCTTCAAGCAATTGTCTATTTGATGTTACGTAACAGTTAGTAAAAGAACATTTTCTTTTTATAAACGAAATATTGCCTTCACGTAAATTAGACTTAATCGGTTCAGTCTCATTTGTCCATAATAATAGATATTTTAAACCTAACGATGTATTTGATTGAATCAAAACCTGATAGCTCGTTTCTGGACCATAATAATCCAAGTTATAGGAGAATGAAAACAGAGTGACGATGAGAATCACGCAAATGACGAAATATTTATCACACTTACTAATAACCATTGTTGTAACTGTAGTAACAGTCAATATGTAACACAAACACTTACGTGTACCATGGTATTATGAGAATGGTTTAAGACTTTATAATACGCCCATAGATATCCGAATACGAAATTAAAACTTTCGCTGCAACCTATATAAAATATAAATTATATATTTATATTTATATCCATTCTGTATTCATTAGTTATATTTCACTTTATCAGAATCCAACGCAGTTATAGTACATCACAAAATAATTATTAAAAAAAAAAAAATTATATTACTTAAGACACCTATAAATTTATATAGTGTAATAACACTATGTTACAAACTGACTAATAACTGAATAGCGTATGACTAGGTACTGCACCTAAATTAGTGAACAAATGTGCGTAAATTAATGCCGCAGAAAACTATCTAGATGAACATTAGAGTTCGGCAAAACACGATTTTTAGCTGATACCGAAACCCGAAAAAAATATTCGGCTCTTTTTCTTGTTTTGCCGAAACCGCAGAAAAATTACACTAGCATTTCGCTGTTTATTTAAAGGTAAGGTCCAAAGGGCCGCCGTTTGTGTATCAATCATAGGGCTGTACGTAACGTAACGTAATTAGCTTCATATGACGGTTCAGAGTTAGTTGAAATTTCAGAAACTATGTGGATAGGTTACAATTCGGGGGTCGGGTTGCCTCCTTCCCTCAAATATGGCGATCTTTGCGTTATGCTCGTGAACGGGTGCTGCTTGTGGTGACTGGTCGTGTTGCTGTCCATGGTTTTTTTTTAATAGTAATTAGCTGTCATATGTAATTTTTGACGTTCAAAAAGTGCTGATTCTCAGCCTACTTTGAATAAATGAGTTTTGAACTTTGAACTTGAACTTTATTGCCGTTATGATAGCAACAACTACAGGTTCCCGTCAGTGCGAGAGTTCAATTTAACTCGCAATTAGCCGGTAGATATAATACAGAGATATAGTGCTTTAAATAATTTAGTTCTACATAAATGTCTATGTCTATTGGAAACGTCCTTAATCATGGATTTTTATGATGAGTTTTTTAATTAGTCTTTCCTGTTTTTTTTAAATCTGCAGTAGGAAGTCGGGGCTGCATTGTTTTTATTAAAGTGGCTCCCAGTAGTAAACCGGTGCGCTATTCCTGAACAAAACCTACGACGAGGCAGTACGGCTTCAGTTATCTATCATAATTCATTACTTATCGACAGCTCAAGAACGCTAATTTCAGCCGATTCGAGTCATAGATTCGGACAAATTTTGACCGAAACAAATGCTGCAGCCGAATCCATTTTTTGCCGAAACCGAATCTTTAGGACAGCACTAAGATTCTACATTCGATTAGGTGCCTACATATCGATACTAAGGTACATGATAATTCAATTAGTCGTATCATACAAAAAAAATCACAAGATCATGCATTCCTACTTCCTATTAATGCTAAAATATTATAAAGGTAAAAGTATGTAGTTCTGATGTTCGTTATTCACTCTCACCTTAACAGCGAAACGGATTTGGAGAAAATTTGGCACACAGGTAGACCATGACTTGGGCTAGGACTTAGAATAAATGACTTAGAACAAATAAATGAAATGAAATGAAATGAATAATTCCCGTGGTATAATTTTCGATACCTATTCACGTTGGTGTCAGTCGCTGGCAACAGCTATAAGGTAAGCCATTCACAGTGTAACATATATCATATGGATTCTTATCCTTTCAAAAACCTTGTTGACTAGTAACCGAAATCCTCGTGCATTCCGTGTAATTGTTAACTTTGTCTGTAGTTTGATCCGTTGATAAACAGGTGCACCTCTTCATCATCGTTTTTTTTTTTTTTTATAGTTAGTGGGCCTGCTTTTCACCTCGATCTCGCCTGATGAAAAGCGATGGATGAGGTCTATGATGGATCAAGCGTGCCCAGAAGATGCCTGTTCACTCTTGCTTTGAAGACAGACGGTTTATATGTGGAAAGGAACACCGACGCTGGCAGACCACATTTTGGCTGTGCGCATCATAAATGTGGAGAAGAAGCGCTGAGTACGACTGGATGGGATATCAACCAAATGCGAATGGTACCCTGCAGTACGCCTGGTAGTCCAGTGATAAAAGGGCGATGGTGAGATCAGGTTGTGTTGCTTCTGCGCACACTCTCCGAAGTACAATCTGTAGAAAACCGACAGGCAAGCAACATTACGCTGACGACCCAGGCTGTAAACCCTAGCCACCAACGTTTCGTCGGCTATAAGCCTTTTAGCTCTGCGTTCCACCGAGTCAAGTGCAGCAACTTGGTACTTTGCTGAGCCATCCCACAAGTAGCTGCAATACTCCATACAGGACCGGATCTGTGCTTTGTTGGTATTAAAGCCCATGATAACCTAATTGGCCTAGTAAAATTAATAAGAGAATGCTTAATGAATGTAACACACACTAACATAATAATATGCGCACCCACATTTATATCTGTGGGGCACTCATTTATAACTATAAGGTCGAAATGTTTAATAACTTACTCTGTATGGACATCCAAAATAATAACTATGCATATTTTTATGACTCCAACTATGGATTAACATTTGACATGTTCTCATATATATCAGGCAAATTAAATAAAAATGGAACACAATGTATATTTAGGGACATTATGAATAGAATTAAAATTGACATAGAATTATTTCCAATTGACTTGACCAGCGACACAAATGGACAAAACGCACAGTTTTTTCTTTTATAATAATATACGCATTCTTCACCAAAACATAGCAGGTCTTATAAACAAATCTGATATCTTGACGGTACATTTAGAGGAATTAGCACAAAATAATAAACCCATAAACGTTATCTGTATAACAGAACACTTCATGACGACATGACGACCGACCAGGAAAACACACTTGACATACCCAACTTCCGCCTAGCAACAAGTTACTCTAGAGACGTAAAGAGGGGAGGGGCATGTATACTAACTAGAATTGGACATGAATATACAACACTTAAAACTAACTGCTCTATTAAAGGTATTATAGAATGTAGCGCCATAGAACTACATGAACATGGACTCGTAATAGTTTGTATATACAGAGTGCCAAATTCATGCATAAACCTATTTTATGATAATCTAGAGAAATTATTACGCCAGTTATGTGACAATACGAACAAGAAAATTGTTCTATGCGGAGATTTTAACATAAATATACTGAAACGAAACCGCCATGCTCTAGACTTTGAATATATTTTGGAAAGCCACAATTTAAAATTAGAAATTAGACATCCTACCAGGCTCAGCAGTAAGTCTTGTATTGACAACTTCGCACACAATATTCCTAGATGCAAAAGTGAAATAATTGAATTAGGTTTATCCGATCACACAGCCCAACTGTTACAATGCCCCGTCAAAAATACCTGTGTGATAAAATCTTGGCGCATTAAAAGATGGGACTATAGCAATGAAAATCAAAGAATGCATAAAAAGCTTGTCGTTTACTGACATTTACAATACAAGTGACCCGAACGAAGCTTATAATAATTTTCTAGACCTTTTCTTATGTTTTTACAATTTGTGTTTTCCTTTCAAAATAATAACAAAATCGCTAAACAAAAAATCTAAATGGATATCTAAAGGTCTTAGAAACTGTAGTAAAATTAAAAGAAAAATGTTATGGCAGTATAGGATACATCCAAATAACAGTAATAAAAACATATTTAAGCAATACGCAGCTAGATTTAAAAAAGTAATATCACTAACTCGGAAGTCACATAACAATTATAACATAAACACATCACAAAACAAATCAAAAACGACATGGTCAATTATAAACAAGTCTAAATATAACTTTCCCAAAGAGCCCATTACAAAAATACTTAAAGATGACATCAAGATTACAGATCCTAAATCTATTGCGAATCATTTTAACGACTTCTTCATTGACCAAGCTTCAGAATCGGACCAAAAAATAATTTAAGTAATGACACTCAAAACAAAACACGACCCATGTTGGGAACCGAACCCAACACAACACCTTGCACGCGGTCTGCACGCGCAGGCACCGTGATCAGCGCGTCATCGGTACAGCTGAGGTGCGGCGCGACGGTGACACGGCTCGGCCCGACGACCACTTCGCTACCGATCTCCAACGGCACGCGCGCGCACTCCATAAGTTTACCAACATCAAATTCATTGTACCTATTCGAATATTACATTCATTTTATATACAGTCCACTGCTTTAACTTAAAGTCCTTAATTAGGTCCCTAACAACCCTCAAATCATAATATCAACACTAATATTAATTCAATGTTTCTTACACCAACAACACCTACAGAGGTAGACAGAGAAATAAAGCAGCTGAAAAATACCCATAGCGTGGGCGACGATGGTGTCTGCACCAAAGTCATAATATATATATCCCCGGATATTTTAGCCCATCTATGCTACATAATTAACTTATGCATTTCTAATGGAATATACCCAGAAAAACTAAAAACGTCCATTGTCATTCCGCTACACAAAAAAGAAGACAAACGAAAATTGGGAAACTATAGACCTATAGCACTGATCCCCATCTTTTCAAAGCTATTTGAAAAAAATGTATATAGTCGACTATACAGTTTTTTTGAAAAATATAATATTTTGGTAGACGAACAAAAAGGTTTTCGCAAGGGGAAATCAATAAACGTAGCCATTTATGACCTACTGAAAATTATTTTGGGCGCCATGGACAAAAAAATACCAACATGTGCTATCTTCATGGATATGAGTAAAACCTTTGACCGAGTTGACCATACAATACTAATCCAAAAACTAAGCATGTATGGTATAAGAGGTAAAGCATTAAATCTCATTCTTTCATACCTGCATAATAGAAAACAAATAATTGAAATAACACAAATATGTCAGAAAACACGAAATGAGATAAAACATAAGTCAAACACGAAAACTATAAAATTTGGAGTTCCATAAGGTAGTGTCCTAGGCCCTTTACTGTTCTTGATATATATCAATGATCTTCCTAAGCATATCAACCAACAAATGGTACTATTTGCAGATGATAGCACAGTTATCATAAAAAGCGACAAAGAAAATGATTACGAGCACGTAGTCAACCAAACATTAAATACTATAATACAATGGTAAACCGAAAATCATCTTAAAATAAATATGAACAAAACGAAAATTATACACTTTCACCAGAGAACTCAACTGACAAAGATAAACGTTAGTTACCAAGGCGAAATAGTACATCCTGTGATAGATACAAAGTTTCTAGGAATTAATATTGACAATAAATTGACATGGAAATCACATTTAGAATATGTTTGCAAAAGAATTAATAATTCCTCATTTGCTTTGTACAAACTCTCAAAACTTGTTAATAAAGAAGCCGTATTAGCTGCTTATCACGGACTTGTTGCACCTGTCCTAAGATATGGCATTATATTTTGGGGTAACTCAGTCGATAAGGAATCTGTATTTAAAGCTCAAAAGAAATTAGAGCAATGTTTAATGTAGACAACACTACCAGCTGTCAACCCTACTTTAAAAGTTTAAAAATTCTGACACTGCCTTCGTTATACATATACGAACTAAATGTTTTTGTGAAAATGAACCCTAATTACTATAAGACTGCTTCTAAAAGCTACTATAGACAACTGCGTGACAAGAAAAGATTAGAAATTGATATACCATATGGGAAAACAGCACTTATCAATAAAAGTATTCTTTGTATGGCATCATTGATTTACAACAAGTTGCCTGATGATGTCAAAAAGTTATCTATTCATCAATTCAAGTCGAAGCTGCACAAATTCCTAGTTTATAAATGTTATTATAATGTCAAGGAATACTTACAGGATACAAACATAGATAGATACATATAGTATGAGCAATTTATTGAGAATTTGAGATTGAATAATATGACAATATACAAAAGTACCTATGACATGCTTTAATAATTTAAATTTGACATCTGTATATTTTTAGTTTTATTTTGACCAAATTTTTAATTT
Source organism: Conistra vaccinii (assembly GCA_948150665.1). Lineage (NCBI taxonomy): Eukaryota > Metazoa > Arthropoda > Insecta > Lepidoptera > Noctuidae > Conistra > Conistra vaccinii. Next base: position 7,535,862 of record OX411323.1, on the reverse strand, counting down.
ATTTTATTGTAATTTGGTTTTGACATGCATTTTTATTATTCATCTGACTATTTTTATACCTTTGACCTTTGTAGTACTCTAAATTTATTTTATGTTATTTTATCAATTTGCCTTATTATTTTGAGTAGTTATAGTAATTTTGTAACATTATTTTAATAATTATTTAATTTGATTAACAATAATAATATAAATATTTGCACACCTTACTAGGTAATGGTACAGAGTACTTTATATCTATTTGTAACATCTGTTGTGTAACACCTGTATTAAGCAAATAAATAATTTGATTTGATTTGATTTTATTTGATTTGTACAAACTTAAAAGCTGTCGTGGTGTGAAGTATCGCCTCACCTTAGTTAGGACTAGCTTCCGCCAGCGGCTTCGCCCGCGTGATATATTTATAAATTATAGCTTACTATATTATGCATGTATTATAATATACACCGTGAAATTTGAATCACAGTTTTGCTAGAACAAACGTTGTTCAGACCATGGTCTACTACCACTCTATACCATCCAATATGATATTAAAACAAACTAAACTAGGCGTTCTCAAATAAGTCTTATGTTTCTCAAACGTGTTCAAACGTAACATTAAAGGACTCATCGCGGTAGTAATTCAGCATCCAAAAGAGTTATGAGGAGTCCACGTGGACTACAAGGATGTCCGGCCAATACGGGCCAAAATTCAAATAAATAAATCTGTCTTTTTTGTGTTTTTTCAAATATCATTGTCGTTTTTTTTTTTATTGAATATCAAATTTCACGGTATATAAACTTTCCTCTTGAATAACTCTATCTATTAAAAAAAAACCGCATCAAAATCTGTTGCGTAGTTTTAAAGATCTAAGCATACATAGGGACAGACGGCGGGAAGCGACTTTGTTTTATAATATGTAGTGATAGTAATGCCCAGCTTCTTGGCTGCAGTCTGTACTTTTGACTCGATGGTTGAGCCGAAGTTGAGATCAGACTTCAACTCTATGCCCAAAATCTCTAGGCGGTTGGTAACTGGTACGTAGATACACCTCGGAAAGTAGGAGATAATTGAAACCGGCTCTTTTTAGCAGTGAAAAGACACGCCTGTGTTTTCAGAGCATTGAATTTGACCAGATTGACATCGCCCCACGGAAACAAGATTTAAGGTAAAATTCATTCGCTCCACCATGGCCTCTCTAAGAGTAGCTGTTTCATCTCTACTGGCTCTTGCACGGGACAGGTATCCTTCTGAGACTGTGCTGTCATCCGCGTACCCAATAGCACCGAGCTGTAGCAGGTCGTTGATGTGCAGCAGAAATAGAGTTGCAGAAAGAACAGACCCCTGAGGAACACCGGCATCAATAGCCATATGATCCGATGAGCAGCCATCTATGACTACTCTGATCGATCACTCAGTCAGGAAGTTTCCCAACTTCCAGTTACAAAAGTCAGCAGGGATGCCGAATACGGAAACCTTACCCAACAGACTAGCATGCCAGACCCTGTCAAAGGCCTTTGAGATATCAAGCGACACAGCAAGAGCTTTGCCGCATCTCTCACTGGCCTCGCCCCAGCAATGATGATCGTTCCGCCAGATTATTGTTTCGACAGTAAAAGTACAATCACAAGGAGTGAACGAAGTATTTGCGCATGCGGGCGATGCAAAGGAACAATATTATAAACACGCGAATGAATTCGCGGGCAAAAGCTATATAATATTATAAAATGAGATATTATTACTACATCAGGTACGCCCCAGCTATGCGAAACATCAAGAAGATCCCCAGTTGACCGACCACGACGAAACCCATACTGGTGGTCACAGAGGAGGTCATTGTCTTCCAGGTATGCTAGCACCTTATTTTTAAGTAAACTTTCCATCACTTTGTACAGTATGGAGGCTATGTCGATTGGTCTAGTATAATTGACAGGATCAGCACGGTTACCCTTTTTAGGTACTGGCTAGCTGCACATTAGCAAGCTTCCAGGACTTCGGCACTACTCCGGTTTTTCGAGAGAGGCGGTACCAGCGCGTCAAGACAGTAGACAACTCTGGAGCACTAGCACTTCTCTACTGCTCATAGGCCTTTTTAAATCGCCCGTCATTCACCTTGATCCCCAGTTACTCTCATCCCACCGATACTAGCCACCCTTTGAAGCTCGTCGCTTCATCTAACTTGAGCCGAGGGCGGCCTACCTTACCTTTGCTAACTCGCAGTCTTCCCTCAAAACCACTACCCCAACGGGCATTGGTCCTACTGCCACATATTACCTACTGCTGGTGGCCGGCCCATTGCCACTTCAGCTTGAAATAGACTATTGCTGCCTAAATCATCCCACCTGATAATGCGGGATGATTTAGGCAGCCCGTGTGTTACATTATATAAACATGTATTTATTACTATTCGGTTCAGAACAATCAGAACTAACACGAACATGTGAGTAGGTACCAACATCGCAGTTGTTACGATTAATCAAAATATCGTGTAATATAATACTGAACCGATATTTTAATTAGTTACATATCTAATCATATCATAAACAAAATCGCAACATGTAATCCTTCCTATATTATCAGGTAAGTACATTATGAAGTAAGAATACTTGATAATCTATACATAGATAGTATTATAAGATTCCGACGAACTGAGAACCTACTCCTTTTTTCAAGTCAGATAAAAATACTTAGATATAGCACAGAAATCTCACTTTTTGATCTTGTTACCATTTTTTTTTGTGGGTGCGAAATTATCAAAGACCTTCTTCCGCTCTGGGCGGAGCGGAATGTCAGACTCTGACTATTGACTAAAGCCCACCCGAATTCCTTCAGTTGCCTGTACGTTGCCAGAAGCCCCGGTATCCATTGTGGACTTTCCCGCAACCCCCTTGTTACCATTAGGTACACCCGTATTATAAAGTAGGTATCTACCACCTTCACGATCTTTGAATGACGTAAAACTAAGTAGTAAGTAAGTCTTAACCCATTTTTCATCATCATCATCATCATTTCAACCGAAAAACGTCCACTGCTGGTCATAGGCCTCCCCCAAGCACTGCCATCTCATTGTTTATTTTAAATGGATTATTTTATTTCAAATGAGAGGAGCTCGTGGCTCACCATCGTCATACATCATAAAAATACAAAAATGGCTGCCATTCAGGGGGGGTTGGGTTCCGACCCCCATGTAGAATAATTTTATTGATAAAATAGAGCAAACTACCTTCCCTTTAAGTTTGTACAGTCCGAGATCAAATACATTGTATATTATTACAATGTTGCAAAAAAATTGTGATACTTTTACAAGTTATCAAACAAACTTTTTGAGTCAATGTTAAAAAAATATATGTCATAGACGTACCACTTAGACTTAGTCTGTGGTCATAGACAAAGGCATTTTTGTATGATTTTTATAAGATTTTTGTAGTGCATGGCACCAATTTTATTTTTTGTAAAGAAATTTTAACAAATTATAGGAAGTTAGATTAGCCAAGGTATCAATTTGTTTCCCGTTCATGTCAAAACATGAAAAAAACCATAAAAACTCAAAGAGTAGCATTTATTTACGGTGTTGCAATTTTTATAATGTGTTATTTGAGTGGGTATAGTTGGTCTCCACGTTTGTTGAAAAACATTGAAACCAATAATACTTATACGAGTAATGTAACTTCTGCAGAGACAACTCACCACAATTATAAACCACGTATAAAATATATTCTGCAATGGAGAAAGCCAGTGAACGGATCATATACATTTATGAAGATAGGTCAAGATATCTTTCTTGAAAAAAGTTGCCCTGTAAACAACTGCTATGTTACATGGAACAGAACATATCTTAGCGATATAAGAGATTACGATGCCATCTTATTCTATTGTTTCGACTTGACGGTCACAAGTCGAGTCTTACGATTATCTAAAAGAAGAAGATCTGGGCACCAGAAGTATGTGTTTGCTTGTACAGAAGCTGCAGGATATTACCCAGTATATCACGAAAAGTACAATAGCTTCTTCAACATGACGTGGACTTATAAATTGGATTCTGACGTATTTTACGGATACTTCGTAATTAAGAATGAAGATGGTAAAAAAATTGGTCCCAAAGAAGTGATGCACTGGGCAAACAAGAAAGAAATGAAGCCAATCAATCATAAACTCAGAGAAAAGCTTAGCAATAAAAAAAAAGCCGCCGCCTGGATCGTATCACACTGTAGTACGCTAAGTGGAAGAAAAAGAATTGCAATAAAAATAAAAAAGGAACTATCTAAATACAACATGACAATAGATACATACGGCGCATGTACAAACAAAATATGTCCACGGAATGAAACCTGCTGGCAAATGTTGGAAAACAATTACTACTTCTACTTGTCGTTTGAGAACTCGATCAATGAGGACTATGTGACGGAGAAGTTACTGAACCCGCTGCAGCACTACACCGTGCCAATAGTTTATGGAGGAGCTAACTATACCAGGTAGAATAACATCTATCTTTTTAGTGGACTAATTAACCTAGGAACTCCTGCACTCAGACGTGATCTGTAGTGATCTCTAAATCACGTACATGTATACACCTATGTGACATTTTCGTCGTCTTACAAAGAGGGTCCACTCATTGAACCTGACGTAAAATACTTCTAGGAGCGATAAAAATAATTGTTACCATTGATTACGAAAACAGGTACAAAGAAAAATAGATAATGTATTAGAATTATGAAACATCCTGTTAATAATATTTACGTATCAAACGTTAGAACATTAGGTAGGTATGTTCCAGCGCACGTCTAGTAGATCATTCCATCTCCATTTTCTATGAGACAAAATATCGTAAGCTATTCCAGCATTCCTAGTTCACGTGGACTCCTCCTATGAGAGCTTTAACGCTATCCTTCGAGAAGTGCGGCGCAAGCTAAGCCCCGTCCCGGGTGAATGAACTCTGTTAACACACTCCAACACTCCATCCATTGGTGAAAACCGTTTGAAAATTCATCTAGTAGTTACTGAGTTTATCGCGTTCAGACAGACAAAGACGCGGCGGGGGACTTAGTTTTATAATATGTAAGAATAAAGATGTAAGGATATTTTCCAACAGCAGTTTTCTCGTTTAATAGCCTACAATATGATACAAAAAAAACTTTCCATGTAAGGTACGATAAAAGTGAATCCCTTGTATTATTTTCAGGTTCATGCCCGATGGAATATATTTGAATGCGAGAACTATTACTGCAGAAGAGCTAGTGAAGCAAATGGTTGATATTATTAATGACAAAGAGAAGTATTACGATTTCTTCAGATGGCACAATCATTATACTTATCACAATGCAGAAGAAGAGCCTGAAACTGATTTCTATTGCAATTTTTGTAAGAAGATAAATGATCCTGGTTTTATGAATCAAGCGACTGTAAAAAACGACTTATCAAGGTGGTGGAATGGTTATAACGTTGCTGGTTATCAAAATTTGGCAGAAGAGGCGCTGTCGTTATTGTAATATATTTATATACTGTACTTTAATTATTATTTCTTACTTTTTTCTAGTCCCAGGACAGATTTCACTATACATTTTTGTTATTTAACACAATTGTATTTTCTGTGGTCGGTTACAGTCATTATTTAATAATTATGTCTTCACCGAACCGAAAGCGATAGTCACACGAGTATTGATCAACGCTACCGTTTGTATAAACTATGAATAGGTACCAACGCGACTTGATTGATCGCGCGAATGTATCGCGGATTCGCGGCCATCGCATACTCACGCGCCGATCGCTTTCGGTTAGGACATGACCATAAGCTTGAAATAACTTTGCCAGTCGCCTACCAAGGTCACCTCTGTCGGGGACGCGGTTGGCAAACGTGTAGCAGGCGTTTTAGCCTGCCTGTCCACCGGAGCGGAGAGGAGAGGAGCGGAGCGGAGATGTGTCAATATTAACCAATAGAATCAAAACTCTGCTCCAGAGGTGCGAACTCTATTGGCTAATTTTGGCACTTCTACGCTCCTCTCCTCTTCTCTCCGCTCCAGTGGACAGGCAGCCTTAGGGTACCCTGGTATAATTAGCACCGTACACTATTGGGACAGCGTGTGTTGCAGCGCGTGCAATGACTTCTCCGTCACGTAGTCATCAGTGACCGTATTCGCAAAATACACAATAATAAAACAAAACAAAAAACCTACCCTGGACTTCCACAAATATTTCAAAACCAAAATTTGCCAGATCGGTCCGGCCGGGGTGCGTCTCATATCATATAAAGTTATTTGGTATATTTTCATTTCAATAACGTTCACAAGATATAATAAACGTGAGATATACCAACTGTTGATATAATTTCTTTACGTATAACATATAAATACTCTAAAACTTATTATTACTTCTACTACTTCTTATTATTACGTATAACGTTATTGGATATAACGTTTATTTAATCGAAAATCATTAGGTCTACCGTTTAAAATATATATTGATATCATTATTATGGTTAACACCCCGATTTAAAGCAATCCGACTCGGATAGGTTAGGTTAGAAGGCTAAGGCGGGAGCGGCCGTCAAGCGCCAGATCCCCTCTATTGTTGGTGAATCATTTGGGTTGGGTTAGATTACGTTAGAATAGTGACCATTAACGGGCGAAGGCGAGCGACTATAGGGAGCGTGCCGCGGCAGCGGCCGCCGAGTGCCAGATTCCCTCTATTGTTGGTGAATCATTTGGGTTGGGTTAGGTTAGGTTAGAACAGTGACCAATAACGCGCGAAGGCGAGCGACCGTAGGGAGCGTGCCGCGGCAGCGGCCGCCGAATGCCAGATCCCCTCTATTGTTGGTGAATCATTTGGGGTGGGTTAGGTTAGGTTAGAACAGTGACCATTAACGCGCGAAAGCGAGTGACCGTAGGGACCGTGCCGCGGCAGCGGCCGCCGAGTGTCAGATCCCCTCTATTGTTGGTGAATCATTTGGGTTGGGTTAGGTTAGGTTAGAACAGTGACCATTAACGCGCGAAGGCGAGCAACCGTAGGGAGTGTGCCGCGGCAGCGGCCGCCGAGTGTCAGATCCCCTCTATTGTTGGTGAATCATTTGGGTTGGGTTAGGTTAGGTTAGAACAGTGACCATAAACGCGCGAAGGCAAGCGACCGTAGGGAGCGTGCCGCGGTAGCGGCCGCCGAGTGCCGGATCCCCTCTATTGTTGGGTAATCATTTAGGTTGGGTTAGGGTAGAACAGTGACCATTAACGTGCGAAGGCGAGCGAGGGTAGCCAGTGACCATCTTGGCAGGTGGTAATCAGTTACTAGGTATATCTACTCAGGTTACTAACTATGATAGAAATTACATATTAGACTAAATAGATTTTATGTCTTTTGAGTGGTATATCAAACGATTTTATATTAAATGTATGTTATTATAAAAATTTGTTATTTTATAATTATATCAATCGTTTATTATATTAACTGATCATTATATCAAATAAAATTATAGATTCAGTTGTTATATCTTGTAAATATTAGTCATTTTGTAATTATATCATATATTACTTACCCGTCCGGCCGTTCTCGAGTTTTAGCGAGACTAATGCACGGCAATTGATTTTTATATATATAGATTAACTAGCTTTCGCCCGCAGTTTCGCCCGCGCGGATGTCGGAAAATATCCCACGGGTACGTACTACAGGGATTAGATACCTAAAAGCCCAGGAAAAGGTCATTGACTCCTACCACTACGCCCGCGTTGTCGTCAACCATAATTATTTTGTGACACGTAATTTTAAATCTGCGATATCTTTTAAAGTATTCATTTGAATGATATGATGTCAAGACATATTTTAACCTAAATTAAATGCCCCATTTAAATAACATATTTATTGGATAAGGATAAATATAATAGCGGTCAAAATAGCTTCGGAAATAACAATGAAATTATTATCAAACTCTGAAAGATAAAAATGGTTACTGTAATGGTTATCCTTAGAAGATAGATATAATGCTATTGCGGATTTTTAAGCTATTGCATAGCTTCTATCGCGGGCCTTGAGCGTGGAGACCTAATCCAGAAATTTCGTAACGAAAATACTACCTAAGAAAAGAGTGTTTTGTATTGAAAATTATGTTTAACTGCTTGACAACAAAGTTCAAATTTACTTAAGCGAATGATACGAGAGTGTTGTATTGAAAATTATGTTTAACTGCTTGACAACAAAGTTCAAATTTACTTAGACGAATGATACGAGAGTGTTGTATTGAAAATTATGTTTAACTGTTTGACAATAAAGTTCAAATTTACTTAGACGAATGATCCTTGACTATTAATAGTTAAATTAAAACCTTTTTATTAGTTTGATGTTCCCATTACGTTGTGTCAAGTTTTAAAAACTATAAAATGTGAATAACAGTTCCTGTCAATGTCATCATTGCTATTTCTTGTATTCGGGTTAATATTTTACAATTATTATTATATCATTTATTTCAGGCTCCGCCCATAGTGTTAGTAACAATTATCTTAAAAAACTAATGTTAGTAGACATACAGGATTAAGTGTGCAGTTTCATCCAATGTCGCAGCATTGGAGACTCCCATCTATCTGCGAATAAACTCAAGAAAGTGTTGGTACTGCCACGAAGACGAGCGAGCAGAGAAGCGCTTCTTTTACGTATGATGGCCGCAAAAGCGAACATCATTGACGCGCTACATCGCCATGGCAGCCCCAACAGTATCCTGAGTGCGTTATTATACTGGACACGTAGATCGCTATATGTACGCAAACTATAACTAGTCCACAGGCTGCACGTGTAAAATGACGAGCAAAAAGACTTAAATAAAGTGATCTTGACCGCCTCAGTACATCGCGCAAACCTGCGGGCCAGCATGTTACAGCGTTCTACAGCATTTTACAGCGATCTACGTTCCCTGTCAATGTCCTTGTTATCTTTCAAATCGTCGGTAACCCAATGACCCAAGTACTTAAAATTGGTCACCCTATTTAAGGGTGCTCCGCAGAGCGATATCTCAGGTATAGTTGGATAACCTATAGCACCTGCTTTAAAAACCATAATTTCGCTCTTTTTGGTGTTATACTTGAGTCCCTGAGCTACCGCGTATGCTTCACAGATTGACACTAGTCGCCTCAAGGCACCGATCGATGGGCTCATCAACACCATATCGTCAGCATAACTAATCTTATTAACACACACTCCATCTATATGGCAACCGATATTTGTGCTGCTGAGCTCAACGATCAGTCGATTCATGTACAGATTGAAAAGTCGAGGTGAGCTCAATCCCCCCTGCCTCACCCCGCACTCCAACCGATACACATCAGAGAAGGAACCCTCCCACTTCACACTGTTTTGTTGATTATTATACCAATATTTAAACAAATTTATGATGTCACCGGGCAAGGCCGTTTCTTCTTGTAGCTTACGCCACAGTACTTTATAATTAACTAGATCAAATGCCTTTGACAAATCCAGAAAACAGGCAAACACAGGCGTTTTTCTGTCAGTATAGTACTGTACAGTCTGCTTGAGGCATAAAATAGCACTCTCTGTGGAGAGCCCTGGTCTAAAGCCGAACTGACTGTCTTCCAACATAATATGCTTCGATAACTGTTTGTCAAGCAGACTGTCCAGCACCTTGGCTATGACGGTCGCCAATGATATAGGCCTGTAATTGGAAATGTCAGAGGCATCTCCGGTTTTGTTTTTAACAATAGGCACTATAGTAGTATTTATAAGATCATCAGGTAAATAGCAGTGACTAACACAAAGGTTAAAAAACATGGCCAATACTCGCGGCAGGTGTACGCCGGCGTGTTTCAGATGTTCGATGCTAAGACCGTCGTGACCGGGCGACTTACCTCTTTTCATTCCCGATATCACCGATGCAACTTCCTTTGCAGTGAAGTGGACGGTAACGTCACCCGAAACGGTGTCAGCATCCAACATCTGAGTCTGATCTCTGAGTAGTGAATCAACCTTAAAATGTTGTTTAAAAGCAGTGGCTATACCTGTCGGTTCATGCACACCCGCTACACCCACAGGGCGGCTCGACCTTGGATTCAAGCGATTTGTGGACTTCCAAAAAGACCCAAACTGTTTCTTTGAATGGTTCTTTGCTATTATGTCCATTTTTATTTGCTGTTCATTATCTTGACAGTATTTTAGTTTGCTCTTAAATATGTTTCGAAACTTACACATATTATCGTAAATAAACACCGTCCTGGGTTTGTTGTGCAAAACCCAAGTTTGATATCATCGTCGAGCCTCCTCGTGAGCGCCACGAACATGCATGTTCCGACCAGGTACATATTTTCTCTTATTATTTACAGCTGTTCCACCACCCACATATGTTAGCTCAGTACCCTCTCTTAATATATTAACCAAACTAGTATACATCTGGTTCAACAGTGCGAAGATATGAGTATCAGAACACATTCCATGAGCACAATTAATGAACTCTGTAGGAAAATCAATAAGTTTTAATTTTGAATGACAGTAGCCAGTGTAATTAATAATCATATTATTATCCCTTTCACCCCATATAACTTTATTACATTTCGTTTTTTTGGCTACTAATTTGGGTATAATTAATCTTAAATTACATTCAATTATCACCGGAATGTGATCGGATGAGTACACATCATACATAACAGACGCTTTCACAACTAAATGTCTCGCAGCACTACTCACCACACAGTGATCTAGCCACCGAGATGCACCATTAGCGATGCTTACAAACGTATACGTATCCTGTGGTAACAACTCCATGTCCACACATGACCACAATTGTTCCGCACACACCGTCATTAACTCGATTGCAAAACGTTCACCGGGATGCGCATTAAAATCCCTCAATATAAATACAGACTCCGTAACACTATTCTCACATATTGCTATTATCTCACTGAGACAGTCTGTAAACACTATTAGATTTTCTGTCGAATTAGTAGGCATGTACACTGAGAAAACCAATAGGGAACTATCCGCATAATCAATTTTAATAGCTACTAATCGATCACTTTGGCACGACAACACTGTCACCGTTTGGAACATAGTCTTTCTCCACAACAGTGCCACTCCGCCGTAAGGTCTTCCAATTAAAACTCCGGCTGATGTGTCTACAGCGGATTTGCCAGTAACAATTGCGTAAGTTGATAAAAAATGCTATGCAATAGCTTCGCCGGGGCAGTCCCCGAGTGCCACACGTCTTTTTTGTTAAACTTTTTAAGGTATACAATACTGTAGTACAGTACGACACAACTTAGATGTAGCATCGGCAAAATTCGTAAAACCGATCACGATCCGAACTGAGTGCGCCTTCAAAATCACCAATCTTTATTACTGCTTCAGGTGAAAATTATCTATCGAAAACGCAATAACTTGTAAAGTCTCATAGCCAAATACATTCGTAAAATTTTAATGAATGACTGAAAATTTTCAAATCTATGCTACATCTAAGTTGTGTCGTACTGTACATTATTTTGATCTATCTCGTAGGGTTCAGCCAGCGTTCAACCGTATCAATTATATTCGTTGCGTAGTTTTAAAGATCTAAGCATACATAGGGACAGACAGCGGGAAGCGACTTTGTTTTATACTATGTAGTGATAAAAATACTGGGCAATTTCAAATTCCTTGGTCCTACTGCAGAGGTTTTGGGAAAACAAAATGTATTTTCATGTTAGCAAAAAGCTCAAAGCAGTCAAATCCATTTAACAGAGCTATCTGTTACCAAGAAAAACACAAAGGAACCTTTGATGTGTTGCCGAAATATGATTGGCCATCACATTTATATCACTCTCAGATACTTACCAAACTAAAGAAGGATATAATGTTCCAAGTGTAGGATTTTTTTTTCGAAATAGCCTTTGTGTACCTTGGTGGTTGAGTTGAGTGGTACATCTGTCAATAGTTTACCCTGCCTTCACAAGGAGAGGGCAGGGTAAAGTGTGTGACACTTGACCTACTTATATCTGCACTAAATGTTTATTTAATTATTAGGCATTTTTTTTTTTTTGGGTTGGAAATCATCAAATGACTTCTCCCGCTCTGGGCGGAGCGGAAGGGCGTGTCAGACTTTTACTGACTAAAACCCACCCGTGTTCCTTCCCTTGCCTAGACCGGAGCCACGGTTTCCCCTAAGGACTTATCCGCAACCCCAGAATTATTAGGCATTAGCTGTCATATCGTCTTGTATATGGAGTGTTTTATAAGATTTCCGAGGGTGTGAAAATAAAGAAAACGATTTTTCACCCCTACAAGAATTGCTCTTTTAAAGGTATTTATTAGATTTATGCTACTAGAAGGAAGAAAAAGTTTTTATTAATAACTAATCATAGTACATATTTAAGTACGCGTGCATAGGTAGTGTGTTTTATTAATTTCTCATCCCATTTTCATCCTTCCTATCCGAATATGACATCATGACACAATGTGAGTAGGAGCCGATTATTCATTCGTACACCTGTGACTCGACGAGGAAATTACGCTGTCGGCCTTATGGAATACTAATAGACTTCCCTTACAAAACAAATCATTATTTGTCTTATTAGAAATGTGTTTTATGGGTGTTTAGGTTATGATTTACGTTTTAGGTTCGATTGTACAAGACTTCGGTATAAAATTAGGACGTTTTCACACGTTTACCTTAGAACTTTCCATCCCTTATAGCAGGAGTACCTATAATTTTCAAAAAGAAATCCTTAGTGCTCATTATCGTATAAGCAATACTTGTGGAAAATTTCATGCTTCTAGACCTAACAGCAGACTGCGTCACAGTGCGCTGTCTGTCAGTGAATGAATAAATTCAAGGTGCTCTCAAAACATTCTGAGGAAACCTGCATGTCCTAGAACCAAAAATACGAAGACATGTGTTATGTACCGACCCGCACTGGGCCCGCGTCCCACTCCCTCTCACAGAGACAGGAGGCCTGTGTCCCAGCAGTGGAAACATTATAGGCTGATTATGGTGAATATCAGGTTGGCGGGTGTAATTTTCAGAAATGGTTGAAATATATCAAAAGATTTAGTACCTAATTAGTACCTAATTGTACCACTAGTGAAATAATTTGTACCTCGTGGGATCGCAAGTTATTGCAATAGTTTTATACACCCGCCATTCTGATATCAGAATGGCGGGTGTATTTTTGTGCAGCCGAGATTACTGAGAAGTTAGATATAAAACATACATGGATATTTAGTACCTAATTGGTACCTCTCTAAACATACCTCAAGTCAAAGAAATCTCATCGGAATTCGGCAGAAATTGAAAAATTCATATTTTTATACAGAGTGTAATTTTTTTACAGATATATTGCTTGTTTGACACAAAGAGTACGAGAGCCCACGACCAAAACCATGTCGCATCGTTTTACGGCCTATACCGTAAAAAATCGTTAGTTTAGACGGTTCTGAGCCCGACTGGATGGAGGTCCATTTTTGCTATGACAAAAAAAATAGGCATACGGTTTTATCACAATATGTCTGATATTAAAAATGTAATTGGTTTCGTCATTTTATTATGAAAAATTAATTTCAAACATATTGCGGGTCATATATTATGTTGCCTGAGCGCATTTTCAAAACTGTCAAAATAAAAATTTCAACCTGTCTCTTTAGCAACCTGATTCAATTTTTTTTAAATTAATCTTTTGTATGGTTACCAAAAACCTGTTTTCAGACATTTTAAATGTTACATATATAATTCCAAAAAGGAAAAGAACGTTTTGGAGTCACCCGCGGTTAACGCACGGTGCTTGTTACGCTCCTATCTGTTACGACCTTTGATCAACAATTTGTTGATCGAAGCTTACGACAACGATGATGAGTCCGACAATGATTAAAACGATGTTTTTTTATTCAATAAGCTGCATTTTTCAAACATTATTTCAGTTTCCTTTTATCCAATTTATTTAAAAACTCCTTCAATATCAATTCGATGGTTTCGGGTTAGCTCTATGATAATCGTACGTAAATACTCCGCAATACGAACTTTTCATCATTTCTGATTATGGAAAAGTTGTCTGATTAGTAGTATGATACACAAAATTTGTCCGATATAATTTTTTTCTACATTTGAGCAACTTTTTTGTTTATGCCCAAGAGTTTTCAGACAGACAGACATCCTATGTTACCCACTGGAAAAAAAATTCAACACGTTAAAAATGGATGCAACAAATAAGTTGCTCACACTTCTGAAAAATGATTTATTCGCATCAACTGACCAATGTTCACTTGAAAACAAGATTTTCAGACTGTTGGCTATGGTTTTATGCGTAATTTTTTATTTCCTCGAATGGCCTCCTTGGTACGTGTGATGCTACTGGTCTGAAAATTGTGTTTTTGGTACCTAAAACCTATCGTTCAACTACATTCCGAAAATCAGGCAAATTACTATGATACAGTTCGGATTTGTGTTTTTCACATTATTGAAAAAGCGGGTAGGTCAGGCGAGACGTGGAGAAGTTCTCAAAAAGGGGTTTTTGATTCAGAATAAGCAAAAGATTTTATACGGTTTTGGTCGTAAAGCGATGAGGTAAAAATTTTGGTCATGAGCTCTCGTACCAGTTGAGGAAATCGGGGATTCTTGACTATAGGGATACTTAGCATCAGGTGGAATGACAGCTCACTTCACCTACATGAACAAAATAATGATTGTTTTCATTTCTATGCCACTTGCAGTTCTACAATATGGTTCTAAAAGTGAAAGAACAACCAGATTATAGGTTCAGTTTGCATAGGAAATGGTTCTATGTGAAGCTGTAAGCTGCAAATTTTCTAGGTTCTAATATTGATTTAATAATAGCTTTACATAATTATCGTGTACTTGACTGAATATATCAAACAATTCAAGAGTCTTATTATTATTTGCAAACAAAATAACGCACGGACACAAATACAAAAAAATGATTTTTATCTCATCTATTCAGAAAGAGCTAGTTTATTCTTCGTAAACAGGTATAGTTCGATTCAAATTTAATGGCGGCTCGGAAGTTAGTTGCTCTTGCTCATTGCGTAGTACCCCACCCCTCACCCCCGCTGATCTGCGCAGCGACTCGCTCATGTTCCGACCCGCCATTATGTTTGAATCGGGCTGTACTAACCCATTCAAGGCGGGTCAAAAAATCGCCCTTATTATGCACGGGCGGGCGGTCTATACGAATAATGCAGATAGGCCTCGGACGCATCTCATATTGAAACACTGACGCCGATCGGCGTTTTCCGTAAATGAAAATGATTTCTAGCATATTGTGACAGAATTTTATTGTAGCTGAGCAGTCTACGCCATGTGCAGGTGCTGCGTAGGTACTCAGTGGCCAAGTTGCATTTTGTGTATAATTATATTTATTTAATTTTTTTACATATGTAATACATTTTCAAATATTTCTTTAAAAAAAGGATACAAAAAACTTTAAAAAATATAAGTGTTCCGCCGGTGTTGGGAGCAGGGTCCAAGCTACCGGTGGTTAGGGCTGCATAGACAAGAACCTCCTCACAATGCGAGCCGTGTCGAGGAGTACTGCCTTCTGAATCAGGCCCTTGATCCAACCGCCTAACGAGAGCCTCGAGAGATGTTGATCGAGGCTTTCGGCCATCAGGCCATTGGCCGTTACGACAATCGGCACAATGATAGCCGAGCTCACATTCCACATGTCGACAACCTCGTGTGCTAAGTCGAGATATTTTATTTGTTTCTCTTTCTCAGCTTTCACGAGGTTCCCGTCATGCGGAATGGTAACATCGACTATAATTGCGCGGCGCGCTAATCGGTCTATCACCACTATATTAGGCTTATTGGCAACAATAGTCTTGTCAGTAATGATAGACCGATCCCAGTACAGCGTGACATGGTCATTTTCGAGAACTGGGTCGGGCACATACTTGTAATACGGTACCTCAGCGTCCACAAGTTTATATTTCAAAGCAAGTTGCTGGTGAATAATCCTAGCCACTTGGTTATGCCTGTGCAAATACTCGCCGTTAGCTAGACGCGAACAACCGGAGATAATATGTCTGGTGGACTCACCCGGACGATGGCATGCCCGACACACGTCAACCGTACCGTCCTTCATAATATGTCTCCGGTAGTTATTCGTCAAGATAACTTCGTCCATAATTGCACAGACGAAACCTTCAGTTTCCCCGAAAAGGTCACCGAAACGTAGCCAGGATACGGACGCTAAGAAATCTACGCCAGGCTCATGAAGAGCCCCTATCGGGCTCTTCATGAGCCTGGCGTAGATTTCTAGCCGCCCGTAAAGCTCCTTGCTTTGCCATACCTCCTTGCGGTCATCTGTAGTAAGCACCACAGGTTTGCGCCAGTTCTCTTTAGCCATGGAGAGCGGGGTGAGTCTCTTGTCCACTGCGACCACATCACGGTGCATACCCACTTCGGCTTTTAAGAAATATTCTCTGAGGCTGCACACCTCGCGGTTGTGGAGGGTCTTCGCATTTAAAAACCCTCGACCCCCGCACTTCCGCGGGATGTACAGTCTCATCACCGAAGAACGTGGGTGATGCATCCGGTTTGCGGTCAGGAGTGTACGGACCCTCCTGTCCAGGGCATCGAGTTCGGTCTGAGTCCATTTGAGTATGCCGAAAGAGTACATCATTAATATTTATTTTGTTATTAACAGTGAAATTTTATAAAAAAAATTTGGGGGTTTTCTATTTACCATAAATATGGCTAGAAATAGTACCTAAGTGAATTTGAAGATAAACATTATTTCATATAAGTACTTAAATAAGAATATAGGAAAAGAAGAGACTCAGGTCGGCTATCTGCAAACAGATGTCAAAATTATGGCCAATTCGCTTATAATGAATGAAAACTAATATTTAAGATACCTACTAAGACCTTTGATTGCCATTCATGATTTAGTGTGTAACGTGATCAAGAGGCAGATTTTTTTTAATGAAAATTCATCTGTGAATATACCTACATACCTTTTTCAAATAAATTTTAACGTCATGTGTTTTCAGGCAACTAAATGACATCCCGGCCAGCCGGTGGAACGAGACCTGCTGCGGTCTATTATGTAAAAAACTCACCGTGAAATGAGCTGTCATTCCCCCTGATGCTAAGTATCCCTATAGTCAAGTATCCCCGGTTTCCTCTGTTGTGTTTCTTGTGTCAAACAAGCAACATATTGTAACACTCTGTATAAAAAAAACTATTTATCAATTTCTGCCGAATTCCGTGGAGATTTCTTTGGTTTAAGGTATGTTTAGAGAGGTACCAATTAGGTACTAAATATCCATGTATGTTTTATATCTAACTTCTCAGTAATCTCGGCTACACAAAAATACACCCGCCAAGCTGACATCAGAATGGCGGGTGTATAAAACTATTGCAATAACTTGCGAACCCACGAGGTACAAATTATTTCACTAGTGGTACAATTAGGTACTAATTAGGTACTAAATCTTTTGATATATTTCGACCATTTCTGAAAGTTACACCCGCCAACCTGATATTCACGCCATTCTGATATCAGAATGGCGGGTGTATTTTTGTGTAGCCGAGATTACTGAGAAGTTAGATATAAAACATACATGGATATTTAGTACCTAATTGGTACCTCTCTAAACATGCCTTAAGTCAAAGAAATCTCATCGGAATTCGGCAGAAATTGAAAAATTCATATTTTTATACAGAGTGTTATTTTTTTACAGATATGTTGCTTGTTTGACACAAAGAGTACGAGAGTCCACGACCAAAACCATGTCGCATCGTTTTACGACCTCTACTGTAAAAAATCGTTAGTTTAGACGGTTCTGAGCCCGACCGGATGGAGGTCCATTTTTACTATGACAAAAAAAAATAGGCAGGCGGTTTTATCACAATATGTCTGATATTAAAAATGTAATTGGTTTTGTCACATACTTATGAAAAAAAAAATTCTATCATTTTGCGGGTCATATGTTGCCAGAGCGCATTTTCAAAACTGTCAAAATAAAAATTTCAACCTGTCTCTTAGCAACCTGATTCTATTTTATTTTAAATTAATCTTTTGTGTGGTTACCAAAAATCTGTTTTCAGACATTTTAAATGTCACGTAGAATTCCAAAAAGGAAAAGAACGTTTTGGAGTCACCCGTGGTTAACGCGCGGTGCTTGTTACGCTCCTATCTCTTACGACCTTTGATCAACAATTTGTTGATCGAAGCTTACGACAACGATGATTAGTCCGACAATGATTAAAACGATGTTTTTTTATTCAATAAGCTGCATTTTTCAAACATTATTTCAGTTTCCTTTTGTCCAATTTATTTAAAAACTCCTTCAATATCAATTCGATGGTTTCGGGTTAGCGCTATGATAATCGTACGTAAATACTCCGCAATATGATTTTTTCATCATTTCTGATTATGGAAAAGTTGTCTGATTAGTAGTATGATACACAAAATTTGTCTGATATAATTTTTTTCTACATTTGGGCAACTTTTTTGTTCATACCCAAGAGTTTTCAGACAGACAGACATGCTATGTTACCCACTGGAAAAAAAATTCAACACATAAGTTACTCACATTTCTGAAAAATGATTTATTCGCATCAACTGACACTGATCTTGTTCACTTGAAAACAAGATTTTCAGGCTATGGCTTTATGCATAATTTTTTATTTCCTCGAATGGGTACGTGTGATTTTGGTATCTAAAACCTATCGTTCAACTACATTCCGAAAATCAGGCAAATTACTATGATACAGTTCGGATTTTTTTTTTCACATTGAAAAAGCGGGCAGGTCAGGCGAGACGTGAAGAAATTCTCAAAAAGAGGTTTTTGATTCAGAATAAGCAAAAGATTTTATACGGTTTTGGTCGTAAAGCGATGAGGTAAAAATTTTGGTCATGAGCTCTCGTACCAGTTGAGGAAATCGGGGATTCTTGACTATAGGGATACTTAGCATCAGGTGGAATGACAGCTCACTTCACCTACATGAACAAAATAATGATTGTTAGCCACATGCAGTTCTACAATATGGTTCTAAAAGTGAAAGAACAACCAGATTATGGGTTCAGTTTGCATAGGAAATGGTTCTATGTGAAGCTGTAAGCTGCAAATTTTCAAGGTTCTAATATTGATTTAATAATAGCTTTACATATCGTGTAACAGGGTAGGAGCAGTGGTGGCCCAGTGGTAACGGCCCCGACTTACGAGTCGGGTCGTGAGTTCGAACCCAAGCAGGCGCTTTACTTTGTGTAAATAATTTCATCACCACTGCTCTCAAAACGGTGAAGGAAAAAAACATCGTGAGGAAACCGGCATGTCTTAGAACCAAAAATTCGAAGACATGTGACATCTACCAACCTGCACTGGGCCCGCGTGGTAGATTACGGCCCACTCCCTCTCACAGAGAGGAGGCCTGTGTCCCAGCAGTGGGAACATTAATAGGCTGATGATGATGATGATGAGCGTGTACTTGAGTGAATATATCAAACAATTCAAGAGTCTTATTATTATTTGTAAACAAAAGAACGCACGGACACAAATACAAAAAAATGTTTTTTATCTCATCTATTCAGAAAGAGCTAGTTTATTCTTCGTAAACAGGTATAGTTCGATTCAAAATTAATGGCGGCTCGGAAGTTAGTTGCTCTTGCTCACTGCGCAGTACCCCACCCCTCACCCCCGCTGATACATGAATTAGTTACTGCGCAACGACTCGCTCATGTTCCGACCCGCCATTAAGTTTGAATTGG
The DNA here is from genome assembly GCA_948150665.1 of Conistra vaccinii. Taxonomy (NCBI): domain Eukaryota; kingdom Metazoa; phylum Arthropoda; class Insecta; order Lepidoptera; family Noctuidae; genus Conistra; species Conistra vaccinii. The sequence goes on along the minus strand of OX411323.1, from coordinate 7,516,205 downwards.
GCTGTACTAACCCATTCAAGGCGGGTCAAAAAATCGCCCTTGTTATGTACGGGAGGGGTCTAAAGGAATAATGCTGATAGACCTCGGACGCATCTCATATTGAAACACTTTGACGCCGATCGGCGTTTTCCGTAAATGAAAATGATTTCTAGCATGTTGTGACAGAATTTTATTGAAGCTGATCAGTCTACGCCATGTGCATGTGCTGCGTAGGTACTAAGTGGCCAAGTTGCATTTTGTGTATAATTAATTTTATTTTGTTACTAACAGTGTATTAAAAATACTGGCGATTTTCTATTTACCATAAATATGGCTAGAAATAGTAAGTGAATTTGAAGATAAACATTATTTCATATTATATTGAGACTCAGGTCGGCTATCTGCAAACAGATATCAAAATTATGGGCAATTCGCTTATGATAAATGTAAACTAATATTTAAGATACCTACCTACTAAGACCTATGATTGCCATTCATGATTTAGTGTGTAACGTGATCTAGAGGCAGATTGTTTTTTAAGAAAATTCATCTGCGAATATACCTACATACCTTTTTCAAATAAATTTTAACGTCATGTGTTTTCAGGCAACTAAATGACATCCCGGTCAGCCGGTGGAACGACACCTGCTGCGGTCTATTCTGTAAAAAAATTACCATGAAATGAGCTGTCATTCCCCCTGATGCTAAGTAACCCTATAGTCAAGTATCCCCGGTTTCCTCTGTTGTGTTTCTTGTGTCAAACAAGCAACATATTGTAACACTCTGTATAAAAAAATACTATTTTTCAATTTCTGCCGAATTCCGAGGAGATTTCTTTGGTTTAAGGTATGTTTAGAGAGGTACCAATTAGGTACTAAATATCCATGTATGTTTTATATCTAACTTCTCAGTAATCTCGGCTACACAAAAATACACCCGCCATTCTGATATCAGAATGGCGGGTGTATAAAACTATTGCAATAACTTGCGATCCTACGAGGTACAAATTATTTCACTAGTGGTACAATTAGGTACTAATTAGGTACTAAATCTTTTGATATATTTCGACCATTTCTGAAAATTACACCCGCCAACCTGATATTCACGGTTACTTCTAGGCCTAGGCAAGCGTGCACAAGCATTGAGCGCGTCAAGCCGTGAGTTGCTGGTTTTTTTTTTTGAAGTTCAAGACATTTCGTTGCAAGACCGTTCTATTAGTAGAATCAGGGTGGATGCTTGGTAGAATATTTGTATCGCTCCCTAAGCCTCTTCGTTGCATTAGATTGACACACCATACCTTACAATATCTTTTTTTTATACTTAATAAAAAAAAATGCAAGAATCCTTCATCTCATAAAAAAATCATATCAACATTATTATGTCTCAATCAATCTTCTTAGCCTTTTTCCCTACTATCTTGGGGTCGGCTTCCAGTCTTACCGGTTGCAGCTGAATACCAGTATTTTACATGGAGCGACTGCCTATCTGACCTCCACAACCCAGTTACTGGGTAATACGATACCCCTTGGTAAGACTGGTGTCAGACTTTCGGGCTTCTGACGACTAGTAACGACTGTCAAAGATCCACAAATGACAGCCGGGACCAACGGCTTAACGTGCTTTCCGAGGCACGGAGGAGTCTCGGTATGTAAAGATGGTCACCCATCCACTGACCAACCCTGGCAAGCGTAGCTTGACCTGATGGATCGATCCGTGCGGCTTGTTATTACTTAGCCACGAGCTCCTCCTTATTTTCTCCTTATATTATTATGTCTCAATAAAGGACTTTAATCTGGATCTCCCGAGCCAGGACCGGGACCGGAAATTCGACCTTCCAATACACGTATATATACCGAAAGATGTTACGTAGATGATGATACTACCCAAAAATCGACCCATACAGGGTGGAATTTTTGAGATGGGGCAGGAAGGTACCTTAACCGTTGTAGCTACAGGATAACAGTATTAGGAGACAGTCCTTATTTTTTCGAGAAATTTAGATCCACAGATTTAAAAATATATGTTCATGTATGTTCAGTATTGAGGTATGGGTTAATCATATGGGGAAACTCTACAGACGCCCAGAGAGCTTTTATAGCCCAGAAAAAATGCTTAAGGTCAATTTACAGTCTCAAAGTGGACTGATTCGTGCCGACCAATTTTCATGGATAAACGTTTACTTACACTTCCATCCCTATACGTTTTTGAAATGTGTAAATTTGTTAGAAACCACCTATCACTCTTTGAACAGGATAATAAGGCTCAATTTAAAAGGAAAATTGTACAAAAACCTCTAGTAGTACCTCGCAGCAGATTAAAGTTGTGCGATAGAAACTGCTACACCATGGCGGTGAAAATTTATAATAAACTACCGGATAAAATAAGGAAAATGAATAACTTAGAATTTAATAGAACTTTAAATAATTGGCTTTGTGACAGATGTTTTTATTCAATAGATGATTATTTAAATTTTAAACTGACATCTTAATATATATAAATTTCGTGTCACAATGTTTGTCCTCAATGGACTCCTAAACCACTTAACCGATTATAATAAAATTCGCACACCATGTGCAGTTCGATCCAACTTGAGAGATAGGATAGTTTAAATCTCAATTTATAGCCGCAATATTATTTTATTGCTAATTAAGGCTACCCATGCGAAGCTGGGGCGGGTAGCTAGTGATGTTATATATTTTATGAATACTTATTTAAATTAAAATTATTGACATTATTTATAAATCTAATCTATAAATTGATGAACTGTCTTGACTGTGATATGATCTAATAAACTAATTTAATATATTTTATAATGTTAATGTCCTTAATCACTATTAACGAACCAAGACTACACATTTTATTATGATTGTGATGTGCATGACTAATGATAATGACATTGATGTATTTTCATGTTTATGCATGTACTAGAAATATTTGCACGACTGATAAGTCGAATATAGTGAGACCAAAATTATTTTACCATACTATTATGTAAATACCTATATTCTGGCAAATAAATAAATTTCATTTCATTACATTCATTTCATTTCAATAAATGTACCTACAGTCAGCAAAATAATGGATAATTTTCACAAAAAGGTTTGATGCCAGTTGATCCTGTTTCATAGAAGGATCCAAAAACTCTATCGGACTAACTAACTAAGGGTTGAGCATTATGTAATATATGGTATAGTCAGAAATAGCTAATATATTTTTCCATACATTTCGTAGGTAATGAGACTCCTAGCTTACTTTTCAGGGTTCCGTACCTGTACCCCCCCCCCCCCCCGGAAAGCAAGTTAAGGCGTTGGCCCCAGCTGTCTTTCTTGGATCTTTGACGGTCACTACGGGCAGGCAAAAGCCGAAAAGTCTGACAACCAGTCTTAGGCCCCTTGCCCACTGGTCGGTAAGTGTGCGGGGCGATATCGTTTCGGTACTGCGTGACGTCACGCATTTTACTGCATCGGTACGGGAAGCTTACCGCGCAGTGTTTCCACTTTTAGAGATTTCTCCCTGTTTTAGGGAAAAAATACCAATATTAAGTTTGGTTTAGGGATATTTTATTTTGACAGGGATTTGGGGAATTTTAGGGTTAATATGAATTTAAGTTGGTAACCTTATTGTTTATAGTAGGCAGCACCCAATATATTACTTGACTCTATGGCACCACCGATTTATTAAAGGATTCGATTTATTCCACCACCGATTTATTCCCTCAACACAAACTCATAATGAATGCAATTCATAAAATTTACCATGTTAATTTTGCCATTACCTTATTATTTATAATCATGCTCCCTAAACCAAGGAAATTTTAAGATTTTTAGGGAAATTTAGAGATAATTCATTCAAACTGGGGAAAAACAAAAAACAAGTGAATTATATAGTACGAGAGCTCATGACCAAAACCATGTCACATCGTTTTACTGGAATAATTGTAAAAAAATCTTTACGTTTTGATGATTCTGAACCCGACTCGGTGGGCAGTACAGTACCGGTCAGAAACGTTACAGTTTTATGGGAGCCTATTTCTGCTATGTCAAAAAAAAAATTGGCGGTTTCATCACAATATGTCTGATAATAAAAATATACAAAGATTTCGTAATTTGATTACTAAAAAGATTGTTTTCAGAAATTTCATTTGCGTCACTTTGCGTGTCAAATGTGGCCTGGGCACATTTCCAAAAATGACGTATTCGAATCAACTGACCAATGTTCACCAGAAAACATTTTCAGATGGATTTGTAGCGGTTACACCGCGACATAAAACTACGCAGTAAAAAGACATGACGTCACACAATTCCTGCATCTCGCAGTTGGAGTTTACCAAGCGAAAAACATAGATAAGACTATCCGAAATCAACATATGGGCAGTTGCCCGCCAGACATAGCAACCCGTCTGGTTGGAGGATCCTCCCTTTTCTATGGTGGATGAGTGAACTTTACACCCTGTTCCTCATACCCTAAATTGGTGACCCCGAGAATGAACGTCAACGCAGCCTTCGTGCAACAACTTCAGCGTGACGTCATCATCATCACTCCCGCAAGCTTTCGTGAGGCGAGTCACACAGCCAGCCAGCACCCACGGCTTCAACGGGTATCCTGACCACCAGCATGCAGCGAACGCGCATTCCTGGTCATCACCCTCAGCCACATCACCCCGACTCACTGGGGAATCATCGCAATCACCACAATCGCCGCAATCACCGCAAACAGTTCCGACCCACCGTGAACTGTGCGGCACCCGGTTCCGACTCACTGGAACCACAATCACCATCGCCGCAATCACTGCAGACAGTTCCGACCCACTGTGAACTGAGCGGCACCCGGTTCCGACTCACTGGAACTACAGCTGGCACTGTGAAGCATCGCAAGATCCAAGACTCAGCCCACTATCGACCTCCGGTCTCCGGAGGGGAGTGATGTAGCGGTTACACCGCGACATAAAACTACGCAGTAAAAAGACATGACGTCACACAATTCCTGCATCTCGCAGTTGGAGTTTACCAAGCGAAAAACATAGATAAGACTATCCGAAATCAACATATGGGCAGTTGCCCGCCAGACATAGCAACCCGTCTGGTTGGAGGATCCTCCCTTTTCTATGGTGGATGAGTGAACTTTACACCCTGTTCCTCATACCCTAAAGATTGAATACGGGTTTTATTGTTTGCCTCATATTTAATTTTCTCAAATGGTCTCTTGGGTACGTACTCGAAGCTACTGGTTTCTGAAAATGGTGTTTTCGGTACTTATGTAAAATCTATCATTTTTAAACATGATAAAAAAGAATTATCGACATATTTAAAAATGCGGTCAGGTCAGAAGATGTGACGCGGAAAATTTCTGAAAATAGGATTTTTGAATTTAAGAATAACCAAATCTATCGTTTTTATACGATTTTGTTCGTAAAACGATAAGGCAAAAATGTTGGTCATGCGCTCTCGTACTAATTGAATTAATTTGAATTTGGAATTCTAGATGAAAGCAGTGCAGTACACAGATATAGATATATAATAATACCTAGATAAGGCAAGTATCACAATCTGTATGAAAACCATGCGTGGCATTTAAAAAAAATGATCAAAGCGCCTATACCATGAAACTGAAGCAAAATACGATACTATCACTTGTTTCGATAGTCATAACCTGTTAACACTCAACGTCACATCAACCGTTCCTAGTAAAAAGCTGTAAAGTATTACGAATATAGGCATTTTCTATTTTATTATTTATGTCCGACTAGCGCGGCGGACAGGCGCAGACCATAGACTATATTATATAAAATGAGACACACTGAGCCACGTTCGGGCACGCGAAGTAGATGCTCTTGCGCTATCTAGGTATATCTATATCTGTGTGCAGTACCGATTCGGTACAGAGTGCTTACCGACCAGTGAGGAAACATAAGCAGTACCGCGCAGTACTGTACAGTACTGCGCGGTAAAATACCGACCAATGGGCAAGCGGCCTTAGGGTTACCGGTACAGTTACCGTAACTGGGTTGTGGAGGTCAGATAGGCAGTCGCTCCATGTAAAAGAAATAGTAGTAGGTATTCAGCTACATCCGGTAAGATTGGAAGCTGACCCCAAAATAGTTGAGGAATGGTCAGGAAGATTGATTGAGTAGGTGTCTCCTGTGTGGGAAATCTTTATTTTGTTCCTTGAAATGTCAACTTCCATTTCAATGTACAATACGAACAGATTTCAGTCACTGAAGAAACCAAAAATTCATCTAAATCGTGTTTCGCAGCTGTTCTCATTAATTATTACAATAACAGAATGAAAATATGAAAGCAATAAGAATTATGTCAGGGCTACGTACACCGTGCTACACACCAGAACCACTTGACTTGCAATAAGGAGTGTACTAGATACCACTATCATGTGTGATATGAACGTAGGCTGTAAGAGCGTTCATTCTAAAAGCTGGCAACGTCGCAAATTGCTGTAAAATATTTACCTGTTTTGAGTAATTTGGCAATACGGAAATAGGAAATATCGCTAACTAGTGAACTAGTGATAATGAATTGCAAATTAAAACACTGAATTTGATGTTGTTACCGTTTAGGTTGGTAAACTAAATATTCGGTGTTACGATATTAATTATTGCATTTCAAAATCAATATTTTAGTTCACTAGTTAGCCATATTTCATATTTCCATACAGTAATATTGCCAAATTAGTCAAAACAGCGAAATATTTGTTATCAATTTGCGACGTTGCCCTCTTCCAGAATGCACGGTCTGAAGGCTGAATTTTGCGTGACGGATAAATAAAATAAGTAGGTATACTACGGGTTTCAGTTATCAACGCGTAATAAATTACATGGAAATAGGAAAAAGGAAAATAAAACAATTACCTTATCTGTGTGTTATTTCGAGTTTAGCACTTAACAGCTTATCAAATTTCATGACCTTGGTAGGCAAACAAAAGAATGGAATTTCCAACTAAACACCGTGTAAACTCATTACTATGACAGACGTACAAACAAACAGCTGAAACCTCCTTTTACAGAGGATTCCCACAAACTATAAAAAGTAGACTTATTTAATATAATATATAATAATATTATTATAAAAAGGAAAGATTTTTTTGTTTGTTTGTTTGTACCGAATAGGCTCCAAAACTACTGGACCGAATTGAATAATTCTTTCAGTTTTAGATAGCCCATTTATCGAGTAAGGCTATAGCCTTACTAAGCCTATAAGCTATATACCATCACGCTAAGACCAACAGGAGCGGAGTACCAATGAAGAATGTTTCAAAATCGGGGGTTTTTTTTAGCGTTAGCCCAAAGTAACTATTCCACGCGGACGAAGTCGCGGGCAGAAGCTCTAGTTTGTAATATAATAGTGAAATAAATCACAGTGAACGCGTCGCATCGATCTATCTCTTGCCCGCTGACGGCACGACACATGGAAAATATTGCCTGTTTTATCATGGATTATGGAAAGTGAGCAACAATATGCGGTCAGGCACGTCTGCGGACCATATTGTTGCGTTTTCCGACCACTGAATTATTGCATTTTGATTGCTTAATGTATCTGAATCCGATGAAATTCGCCAAATAAAGAACGATCGCGTCTACAAATTAAAAAGAAGATTTTTGTATTTTTTTAATACATATAAGGAAAATTTATGTTGTTTGATAGAATACTTAATATTATTTTTTATCACATCTACTAAAAAAGACGTAGTTTAATCCTCGTAACTTTAGTTATTACTCTGAGTCGTAAACAGGGACCAAAATAGCATTTAAATCGCTAGGTGATTTGAATTTAGAATGTGGATGTTGTTAGTTTCACCAAAGAGATTGATCTGAATAAGTAACAGGCTGGCAAGAGAGACAGAAAGTGTGAATTTAATCAAAATTAAAATCCAAAATAGCGGATGCAAATTTTTTAAAATTTTTCGTCAATCGTATCGTTTTCATAGTTTTCGACGGTGGTAAAGCCGATAGCACAGATTAATACAGATGGGACACTCCACAGTTTAGGTATGAAGCTACAAGTACCCGGCGGGCTCGTCTCACTGTGCCTATTCAGTAGGGCTGTCGCGCGCCGTTTGTCGCAAGATATTTTTTTTTTCTCTCTTTATTTATTAGGGACTTATACCATTAACAGGTCATGTCAGCCCCATCTGCAAGATATTAAAACTAAAAATACTAAAATGAAGGCAGCAGTTTATTGCATCCCATTTGGTTGCTTATACATATAAGGAACCTCTAGTTTTTCTCACTTTCAAAGGACACGAAAAGGTAAAGAAATGCAAGTCTACCTTTAAGTAATTAGTAATGACCTATGAATAGCAATTAATGTAAACGATTGGTAGGTAGTATAGTTACCACACGTTTACATTAATTGTTATTCATATAAGTCACACGTATTTACGTAGTTCTTAAATATTCATTATTATTATACTTAGTATACTTAGTTAGGTACTTACAAGTTATGTATACAAGGTCAGGTTCAAGCTTCGATAAGTATAGGTAGGAAAGTACATAATTAAATAATATTTTTGTTTGGTGATATCCGTGGTATCACGGACTTAGTGTAACCATAACTAAATATTTTGTACTTAGTATTTTTTTTATTATGTAGACAACAGGGTATTCGTACATACTTTTTTATTTGCCTAGTTACGTAGGTACATACTAATAAATAATGGAGACTAAACAAATTAAAGTACCGACGTACTTTAATTTGTTTAGTCTCCCTTTACCGCAGGCGGCAGCAGCAGGTGACGTGACGCCGCCGCGACACTCTGTTTCTATTGTATTTTTAAGAAATCGAATCGCATTTTTATGAAGTCGCCTGTGGTCGGTTACGGATTGGTGGTACATTTAAAAATATAATAGACCAAGAGCTGATACCTACTTAATTATCTAATTATTCTTTAAAAGATGACAACCCTGACGTGGTCAGAAGGTATAAGAGTTACGCGATAGAAAGAGAGGCAAGAGTCCCATCTGTATTAATCTGTGTCGATAGTGAGATGAAAATGTAAATCCAAGATGGCGGATGCGAAAATTTTCAAATTTTTCGTCATAGGTATCGTTTTCATAGTTTTCGAGGGTGGTAAAGCCGATAGTGAGGTCAAAATTTAAATCCAAGATGGCGGATGCGAAAAATTTTAAATTTTTCGTCATTGGTATCGTTATCATAGTTTTCGAGGGTGGTAAAGCCGATAGTGAAGTCAAAATGTGAATCCAACATGGCGACTTCGATATTTTTTTTCATACATTTTTTATTTTGTGATTAAAATCAAACGTGAGTAGGAAATTCGTTCCTGATGAGGGTCGGACCGCACACGTTTGCTTTCTCATAGAGGGTGATAAAAAGTAGAGTGATCACCTCGGGAGCAACAATATTTTAAGCTCGAGTGATGTACTTTGAATCCTTCGCTCCGCTTTGTTTTCAAAGAAAACTCTCGCCTTAAAAATAGTTTTTTGCTCCCTTGTCAAACAATCTACTAATTTCGTTTATTCATTTTTATACATATTGTTTACATTTTTAAATATTTTTATAAAAACAAAAAAGAAGAATTCTCAGTATAATTATTTAAGTATGTTATTACATGTACAATTTAGGTAAAATTATAAGTAGTATCATCATCGGCCTGGCCTTTTCCCAACTATCTTGGGGTCGGCTTCCAGTCTAAATTTATTTAGTCTGAATTTATATGGAGCGACTGCTTATCTGATCTCCACAACCCAGTTACTGGGTAAAGATACTCCTTGGTAAGACTGTTTGTCAGACTTCTGACGACCCGTAACAACTGTCAAATATCCACGGATAACAGCCGGGGCCAACGGCTTAACGTGCTTTCCGAGGCACGGAGGGGTCTCGATATGTAAAGCTGGTCCACAGACCGACCGCGGATTGCGTAGCTTAACCTGATCGACCCGTGCGGCTGTTATTACTTAGCCACGTCTCTATAAAGGGATATTAATATTTTATTTCGCCGAAATTTCATGGACTGGAAATCTCCTTCAGTAACAGACAGTCCGCTTAAATCATGACTATTCCTTCCGGAGCACCCAGTTGCAGCTGTAGCTTACGCTGTAGCTTATCAACTATAACGACTAAAACCTTGAAAATGTCACGTTAGATCCCGTTATCTGACCACAAAAAAATTATTCTGTCATTCCGAAGTCTCTTTGGTAAAATCATTTTGACATATAAAATCAAACCGTTAGCTTCCATCGCGAAGATGTGCAAATGCATTTTTTTTAAATACAAAAACTAAACATACTATGCGCCCTGTTTTCGTTTACAAAAAATATTCACAATATTTTAAAAATGTGAAGAGGATAGCCTGGTATGTGTGTTAATAAACATTTTCAAACTAGAGATTGAAAACAATGCAATATTAGAGATGTCCTCATAATATTTACTTGTAATAAAGGAATTTGTATAATAAAATATACGAGTGTGTGCCTAAAAGGATATCATAAGGATTGTTTGCAGTGTCCAATGCATTTCTTTTATAATTTACTTTTATCATACTTCTATTAAACATGTTTACTAATAGTGAAAGTAGAAATCTAAGTAAATAGAATACAAAATAACATAACCGTGATAACATTTATTATACAGCACAAAACAACTTTCTAACTTAGTACCAATAAAAGTAAATATTTTTTCAGGTATATCTATTACACATTTTAACAAAAACCTAAAATTACGACAAAAAACTGTAAAAAAAAAAATACAAATGACTATGTCACGTACAAACGAAAGGCTCGTCGGTCAACTAGAATGTTACATAGACGACATGATGGACTGTTTCGAGGAGTTTGTCAAGAAGTCTATGCTGGTGATCTCTGTGGCAGTAGGGACTCTAGTTCTGATGGTGATGTACGTCCTCAAACGAATGATTGAACGAGCTGCCACCACCACAGCTGGAATGATACCTAGTAGCACGACAGGTATCACAGGTATATACAATTATCAACTTATTCTAAACTGTCGCCAAATCCAGCTGCAGCAGATGGAAAATGTAATAAAAATTCATAGCAGATTCCAACACATCCGCTGGACGATGCAGTCTGCACAGTCTGTAGATCCAAGTGGCAACTGGCAACGCTTGGGGAAGGCCGATGTCTGGCAGTGGACGTCTTTGGTTCGGCTGAAATGATGATACTGACGATGACTTTAATTGCAAACTGTATTCAGTGTATTATTACCGAACATCAAATATGAAATGCCTTGCTTCCTACAGACAGTTCGGTACACACGCATGCTGCATTCGGAGTTACTGAGCCACGACGCCGATCTCTTTGTAAGTTCAAGTTGATTTGAAACGTAACCCACAAATATATATATATGATAATTTAATTTTAGCGATCGCAGCTCACTCTACGTGGCTATGTTTTCTACTACCAATTTAAAAGAAGAAACTCATTCCTGTGCTTTTCCATTAGGTAGGTACCGCCTTGGAGGGCAAAGCTCATTGATAGATTATATATTTATGATTTCAGTGAAACTCTTCTACACAAAAATTGTAATGATAAGCGCATTGGTTTGAGATCCGTAAACAATGTGGAGACAACAATACAACAAAAAAAAAATACTGGCACTACTAATGCTTAAGAGTATTTTGGAACTGTCAAATAAATCCTAGCTTCGAAATAAAAAAATGAGTTTTTCAAACAAATCGAATGTAATGTATCATAATTATATATATGTATAATGATCCACCCTAAGCCTATAAATTCCGTTTATCCAACTAGGCCTTGGGTGAATTCTTGGGCATACATTTCCGAATATCCATCTTAGGGTGGATTTTTGGGATGCATAAACGGAATAGCCCGAGCCGACTATGGATTTTGCCGAGCTATAATGACTAAACTATTGAATATATTCAATTGAATTTTGTATTCAGAATGGGGACGTCATTATGGACACGCCGTTTAATTTTTTGTTGTATTGTCGTCTCCACCTTGTATACTGTTCTGAAACCCGATAGAATATTATAATATGGACAAATATTTGTAGAGGAACCTTTTTATTGTTTTGAATTAAATATTTGAAACGGGTCGTACTTTTAAAATGTAATTTATTTTACTTCAACTGAAACATCTGAATCCAATTACGGTAATGTTAGAACAATTTAGCATTGTTGATTAAGTACCGGGTGTTTAGCGGGTATCATAAGGTGAAGAAGAGTATCAGTAGTCTTTTTAGGGTTCCGTACCCGAAAAGTGCCAAACGTAACCCTATTACTAACCCTCAGCTGTCTGTCCGTCCGTCCACCTGTCTGTCAGCTGGCTGTATTTCATGAACCGTAATAGGTAGACAGTTCAAATTTTTACAGATTGGGTATTCAAATTGCTGCTATAACAAAAAATATAAAAATTAAATAAAGTTAATAATTAAAGGGGGTCGCATACCAGAAACGTGTTTTTTTTTCGGCGTTTTGGATACGGCAACCTTCGAGTGTGAAGTCAGAATCGCACTTGGCCGGTTTTCTTTATCATTTCACGTTAAATATAACTCAACCTAGCGTAATACTGTCAGGCTGTTGTTATCCACATCCTAGTCTTATCTTTCTGATCCTCATTCATGTACCTACCTATTTATTTTTTCTTCAGTTTAACTCACCTTCTTTAAATAGTCTGATGTGTCCATCTGTTCATTTACTACTAGTCTCTACATACCATTCGTTTTTAGCTCGTAATGTTACATTATAATTTCTCACCCTGCAACAACTTCTAACATACTGAGTTCACATTTGTCACCATTTCGTACACCTCAAATAATAACATAACAAAATCAGCCCATGTTCCCACTGCTGGGACACAGGCCTCCTCTCTGCGAGAGGAAGTGGGCTGTAATCTACCATGCTCGCGGGCCCAGTGCGGGTTGGTAGATGTCACATGTCCTCAGATTTTTGGTTCTAGGACATGCCGGTTTCCTCTCGATGTTTTCCTTCACCGTTTTGAGAGTAGTGGTGATGAAATTATTTACACAATTTAAAGCGCCTGCCTGAGTTTGAACCCACGACCTACAACTCGTAAGTCAGGGCCGTTACCACTGGGCCACCACTGCTCTCACACCCAAAATATCAAACTATTTTCCTTTGGACACACGAGCTGTGTAATCAATTACAACTTTCATAATAACGTTGGTCTTACAACGTAATCCGCAACACACATTGGACACAAGATAAACAGAAATTCGAGAAACAACTGTTAGAAACTAGAGTTATGTTTAACTTTTTGGAACTTTTCACCCGACCTCGACATCGTATGAAATACTCGTATTTCTGTGTTGTTTAGAACCAGTGATTACACGAAAAATTTTTATTTAAAAAAAAGACCTATGTAATTGGAACACAAATACGTGGCAACTCTATCTGTAAACGACTTTGTTGTACATTATAATGATGAAAGTCATCGATTGATTAATTATTGTCAAATTGGATGCATAATTTCAGTGCAACCACAAATTCTTTAAAAGTTAGCTACTAGGTACAATCTAAGCTCCTAGTGCTGTATCATGTGGAGGAGATATAGTTAATTAAGTAGTTATTACTTAATTTGCCCAGTTATATTTTTAAAGCTTTATCAAAGATGGATGCACAGCCACCTACGCTACGAGCTTGATCACTGCCTATAAATACTTCATGCCAATCGAAGAGATAAAAATTAATCTAAGTCTTCTTCCTCTGTTTCAGCTAACACTGAATGCAAATGCTGCCAAGTCTGTCTACAAGATCTCACAAATAATATCGAAAATTTATGTACACACACTAAATCTCTTATAAACGCATACTTACCTAGTGCAAACAGCACTAATACGGCTTCTTCACAAGTCATTCCTACTCTCTGTCCTAGTTTAGCAAGCAATTTTACGAAAGGTATTAAAAAGTGTATAATTTCTAAGGTAAGTCTGTAGTAATTTATTTATATGTTATAAAAATATCAGAGCAAGAGTTAACAGATCCCCGGTTTGATAACATGATTTATAAATCAGGAGCATGCTGAGTCTTAGAGACCAAGTGAAACTCAGTGAACAGAAGCAACCTCAGAATAATGATAGGCACAATAACGGGTCACACTCACAGTCCCTTAAACAAACACCTATTCAATGTAGGAGCTATAAACAGCCCACTCTATCGAGGCTGCTTTAACGCCGAGGGATCAGTCGCCCATCCTAGAATGCTAGGCTGTGGCTTTCTAACGAGAATAAATCCGCGGAACAATGAGGTCCTGTGCACCCCCAGAAAGCTTCTGCACTTCTAGGCGGATCTAGGCTGGCTATGTTAACCAGGACAGGTGTGTCCTGGCAGTTTTACGTAGTCACAATTAATATAAAATAATACAATTTGTGATCGTTGTGCGAGGTGACTACGTGCGGAAAAGGGAGTCCACTTACTGCCAAGTGAAATAGACCCACTGTTTCACTTGGCAGTAAGTGGACTCCCTTTGTCATAATAATACACTATGTGACAGTCGTAAAGTTGAAAGCCAGAAAGATTGAAAGTCTGTCTTCTCAGTAATTTTTTTGCATAAGTATGTTGGCAGTTTCTCTATTTAAGAAAACTGCTCGTGGCTTAGTATTGGGTTGCCAAGAAAACCCGTGATTAAATTATGAATACTAATAACTGCTGATAGTCCACTAAAGCCAGCAATAATAGAGAATGTTTCATTATCATTATTTTAAATACAACCAACATACCTAGTATTATAGATAGTTTTAGTTTAGACAAACCTAAACACGTTTTTATATTCTCAAATAACTTAACCCAACCCTAGGTTCTACTTGGAAACTAATAATATTTTCATCATTTCAACATGTCCTATTTACACTTTGAAAATATTTCATTTTAACGCCAGGAACAACAAATTACAGACCGATGCAATTAAGTAGAAAAGAGAAATAATGAATTTTTGGTTTACAGCCCTGTGTTACCTGTAAACAAACCGAAGTGGATGAAGATTTGAAAAATGCGAGGCGAGTTTATTTTTTGGTTTTATAGTAATATATTAATGATACTATACCTAGGTTTTGACATTTCTCGAAATGATGACGAAATCCGATTTATAATATTATTAGTATAGATAGAATAAAGACATCAGAGTCTACGTCAACTCAATTCAAGCAGTGGGTTAGCCGGTGTTTTTTCATCAATGAAGGTGCATTGTGGTGTGGTTGTACTAAAGGTGCACCTTTGCCTAGGCGTTTCTGAAATACCGGCGTAATCTTTTGTTATGATACGAAGGGGCATTAAATTTCATATTTTGAAACTTGTTTGGACATTAAGTATCAAGAGATAAAAATCAGTAGGTTTTTGTCCCTTCATTCAATTGTCCGCTGAATTTCTAAAAAAACTACTTTAAAAATAAGTTTTTGTTCTCAGAAACAAATGCATTACTACAAGGCAGACAGCTCTAGCTAGGCAGCCGAGTGTATCAAAAAGTGAGTGTAAAGTAATAAATTAATATAATGAAAATCGTAACATCTATACACCATAGGTTTAGGTAGTTAAATAAAGGTAAACAAAAAAAACACGTGACGGGACAGCTGATTAAAGTAACCGACTTAGACCCAATTTCACCAAATACAAAAATTAGCTAACAGGTCATTAAACTCAGGTTACTGCTTTGATTGGCTCACTGACATGACAACAGCCAATCACAACAGTTGACATGTGTTTTAACAGTCAGTTATATCTAACAGAGTATGGTGAAATTGAGTCTAAACGTAATACCTGTCACTTCTTACTACGTCACAGATATACTCTTCAATTTGGCAACGTTATAATTCGTTGAGTTTGGTATCTTCACCATAGACTGATTACAAAATTATTATAAATCTAACAACATAATTGTGCTCAAGCAGTTACTTAAACGAAGAAAAGTTTAAGTATAAATGATAAAGTTTAACATCTTTAATAAAAGAGGAAACTATTGTAAAAATCTAAAATAAATTTAATTTGATTTTATCGTATACAAAAAAGTGTCATCTATAAAACCCATTTTATGATTTGTTTACCTTTACTTAACTACCTATACCTATGAAGTATAGATACCAAAACGTGTAAGATGCAAAACTCTGCACGAATCTACGCTCCGCCCAAGTAGCAAAATGTGGCTCTGTGAGCATCCTTTGACCATGTATTTTTTAGTTACATAAAAATACTATAAAGGTTTCGTCATAATCATAATCAGCCTATTAATGTTCCCGGAACTGCTGGGACACAGGCCTCCTCTCTGCGAGAGGGAGTGCGCTGTAATTTACAACGCGGGCCCAGTGCGGGTTGGTAGATGTCACATGTCGTCGAATCTTTGGTTCTAAGACATACCGGTTTCCTTCACCGTTTTGAGAGCAGTGGTGATGAAATTATTTACACAAAGTACAGCGCCTACAACTCGTAAGTCGGGGCCGATACCACTGGGCTCCCACTGCTCCGAAAATAAACCAGGCCATGGTATGGAGCGAGAGGGCATGGCAAGCCGTCACCTCCCTTCTGCGAAGCAGTAATGCTCGCAAAGGAGGAGGCGGAACGCGTGAGGGAGAGGCCAATTTCGCGCCCTCACGTCCCTAGCCGCCAGGAGACGCCCTGGGCGTCGAGAATCCGTAGCCGATTTCCGGGCACCGTAGGCGCGGGCTTGCGGACGGAGAGCAATGGGTAGCTCGCCGTCCGATAAGAACCAGGTCCGGGTCGACCGCTCGTCGTGTTCCACGCGTTTCCAATGAGATGTCAGCACAAATGACGGGGTCCGCTAGGGCCGATGCCTGCCGGGGTTGCGGGAAGGTCCTAAGGGGTGACCGTGGCCCCTGGCAACGTTCAAGCAACTGAAGGAACACGGGTGGGTTTTAGACAGTAAGAGTCTGCCACGCCCTTCCGCTCCACCCAGAGCGGGAGAAGTTATTAGATGATTTCTCACCCAAAAAAAAGGGGGGGTTCAGGATCATGTACTGAATCCATGGTATCAGTTTTCGTGTCGATGTCCCTGCCACCCTGTATACATAGAACTGAAAGGTGTTAGGAACGCATTTTCTCGGCGACCGGAATTTATGTTCAGCTGTTATAATCATAATACAATAATAATTATAATGCGAATGTTTGTTTGTTTCTTACGGTTTCCATGACCATGGACCATGCCCTGGAAAAGGACCTAGGATACCTTTTATTCCGATGTTCCCACCGGATCGAGACTTATGCGAGTGAAGCCGCGGACCGCAACTAGTAATTTATAATTTCGTTTTTGGGTGTTCCTTAACAGCAGCCCGGAGTCTGTATTCGTACCCGGTTGGTAGCAAAAGAAGTCTATTACCATCAACCGGGCACAAAGAAGAAGGATCATGATTCCTACAAAATTCACCCACTTCCTACAGCAAAGAGAAGTATCTAAAAAACATTCATAAAAATGAGTTTAAAAAGATGGCATACTTCCGAACGTCATCCTTACAGTCAAACATATAGAAAAATTGCTATGAAAATTCGTTCAGGGGCAGTAATATTTACAAGAATTTAGCTGCAACATTGAGAAATTCTTGGCTATCTAGACTTGACTTCAATTATGGAATTTCTATCATCGAACAACTGAGAAGGTTTTATCACACTTTTTTTTTTTACCTCACAACGGGGAAGCTCTTGGCCTGCATATCACATGACCTACTACTTGGTAGACCATAAAACATCGAACTAGTGAGAATTAAAACTTCATTGTTGGATCATTACTATTATTAAATAGAACAAAGTAGACTAAGATACAGTAGGGTAGACTATGCTAAATATCAACTCTACACAAAGAGATAATTAATTAATTAATAATTTATAGATTTTAAAAGATGAGTTTCGCATCTTCTGCGAGGTAATAAGAACCGCAGCAACCGTTCAGCTGTTGAGATGACATACCGCCACAGACAGTCGAGCTGTACATACATTAATAGAAAACAAGATTTTGTTTTGCACGACTCATAATGCGAAGCATTAGAGTGTTCTCTACGATCGAAAAAAAAATTTTGCCCCATTTCTGTAACTGTTTTTATTGTTACACTCCTGCTAGTATACAGAACCTACTTCATTTATATACCATTGTATAGATGATTAAATGGAGATTAATAATGTACTTTTTAACAATTGATTTATTTATTTATATATACTTTATTGTACACCAGATAATATATTACAAGAAGAAAAACTAATACACTACAAAATATACAATGGGCGGCCTTATCGCTTACTGCAATCTCATTTAATGCAGCAGAAATGGAAAAAGCATTAAAATAGTTGAAAAAAAAATCCTGTCCGTCAATTTATGAACCCTGAAAACATTGTAGCTTGCAATAAAATCAATTAATTGAGTCAATTTTTTTTTATACATTCGTTTCAGCCATAGAAGGAACCCTATTGAAAATGGCTCTTTTATTCAAAGTAGTTAAATTATAATTAATAAAATACTAACTGAAATATAATATCTATAACTAAATATTTCCAACCTTTGCACACACTCCCACACATTACTCACCTCCCACCACATCCACAACACATACTTCACAACTATAAGCACTATAACAGAATCAAATAAATTATTGCAGCGGTAGAACGACACTGTTCATAAATTATTATTGTTGTAACAGTATAGTGTTTAAGAATTTTGTGGCCGTACACTGTTTCTCAAAATACAGGTTATAACCTAGTTTGAGAGGCAGGGTTTAAACATATTTGTACAGATTTTACAACAAACCTGATTTTACCATTATATAATTTTCTACCCACTGATTATTGCTGTAACTATCTGTAATTTTTGATGAATAAACATTTATCTTATCTTATCTTACCTTTGACTTGACGTCTGTAAGTTGCCTAACAACCGCCAAGTAAATATCTTTGTAAATAGTCTTTGACATTACGACTTCATGAAAAGTGATAAATTGTTCATTTTTGTTAGAAAAGATGTTTTGAATTTCTTTTTCGTTTATGTATGAATGAGTGTTATGTATAAGGCGTGCACTTTTGGATTTTCCAAACTATTTTTTTTTTGTTAAAAGTTACCATACGATTTTCTCAGTTGAGGTTTCTTATTTCCAAGACTATATCTTTCTAGGCCAAATAGTCTTCTTTCAGGCGCGACAAGACAAAGAAGTTGGTCGACGCACCGAGAGCGCCTATTGGTCAATGAAAGATCTCCGGAAATGAGAATACCACTATGTCTCAAACAGAGAATTATGGACCTGTGTATACTCTCCATTCTCAAATCATAATCAGCCTATAATGTTCCCACTGATGGGACACAGGCCTCCTCTCTGTGAGAGGGAGTGGGCTGTAATCTACCACGCGGGCCCAGTGCGGGTTGGTAGACGTCACATGTCTTCGAATTTTTGGTTCTAGGACATGCCGGTTTCCACACGATGTTTTCCTTCACTGTTTTGAGAGCAGTGCTGATGAAATAATTTACACCAAGTAAAGCCCCTGCCCGGGTTCGAACCTACGACCTACAACTAGTAAGTTGTGGCCGTTACGGCTGGGCCACCACTGCTCTTACATATGGTATTCTAACCTGGTCTTTGACACTTCAGCAGAGGTCCAAGCTCGAGGCGAGCCATAGAGCGCAGTATCCTAGGGGTTCGAATTTCGGACCGCATAAGGAACACAAACACTGTGCTCCAAAACCAAGATCACGGACGTTACTCAGAAAGCTGCAAAGCTCAAGTGGGCTTTTGCCCTGCAGTGGGACAATACAGGCTAATTAAATAGAGGTTCCAAATTCAAATCACATTGATGACTAGCCATTATATTCTTTTACATAATTACTGCCCCTAAACGAATTCGCATTTTGTTTTCGCTTCAGTTGGGAAGTATGCCATCTTTTTATACTCAATTTCATTTTTTTTTTGAGATACTTCTCATTGCTGTAGGACGTGGGTGAAGTTCCAAATTCAAATCACATTGATTTGAATTTGGAACTTCATGATGATGAACACACTAATGACCAGCCAATTCTTTTACATAATTACTTCCCCTAAACGAATTTTCATAGCAATATTTTTTTTAATGATAGACTTGTACGATGGTGTTGGGAAGTATGCCATCTTTTTATACTCATTTTCTCATTGCTGTAGGACGTGGGACGTGGGTGAAGCTCCAAATTCAAATCACATTGATGACCAGCCATATATTCTTTTATATAATTACTGCCCCTAAACGAATTTTCATAGCATTTTATTTTAATGTTAGACTGTAAGGATGGTGTTGGGAAGTATGCCATCTTTTTATACTAATTTCATCTTTTTTTAAGATACTTCTCATTGCTGTAGGCCGTGGGTGAAGCTCCAAATTCAAATCACATTGATGACCAGCCATATATTCTTTTACATAATTACTGCCGCTAAACGGATTTTCATAGCAATTTTTTTTATGTTAGACTGTAAGGATGTTGTTGGGAAGTATGCGGCTCTTTTTATACTCATTTTCATCTTTTTTTTGAGATACTTCTCATTGCTGTAGGACGTGGGTGAAGTTCAAAATTCAAATCATATTGATGACCAGCCATATATTCTTTTACATAATTACTGCCCCTAAACGAATTTTCATAGCAATTTTTTTTAATGTTAGACTGTAAGGATGGTGTTGGGAAGTATGCTATCTTTTTACCCGACTGCCCCAGAAGGAGGGTAATGTTTTTCGAGAGTATGTATGTATGTAAGTATGTATGTATGTCTATTTCTTTGGCACGCTCTGTAGCCTAAACGGCTTGATGGATTTTAACAAAGGAGGTGTCGTTAGATTCGTCTTAATCGTAGAAGTGACATAAGCTATGGAAGGTTTTTTTTTTAAATAATTTTCAACAATATTGGTATCAAATAAAAGCTGGTAATGAGTCCATTCCAAATTAAGATATATTAATAAAACTAAAAAACTTGAAATAAAGAAAATTATTCAAAAAACAAAAAACCCGACTGCAAAAACATAAGTGAAAAGAGAAAAACAAGCATTATAATCTATAGAATTTTGGTATCGCAGGCGGGGACAATAAATAACAATAATAACCGGAAATATGGTGTACTTAACTTTTGTTTGTCGTAGTCGGGTTTTTTGTTTTTTGAATAATTATACTCATTTTCATCTTTTTTTTGAGATACTTCTCATTGCTGTAGGACGTGGGTGAAGTTCAAAATTCAAATCACATTAATGACCAGCCATATATTCTTTTACATAATTACTGCCCCTAAACGAATTTTCATAGCATTTTTTTTAATGTTAGACTGTAAGGATGGTGTTGGGAAGTATGCCATCTTTTTATACTCATTTTCATATTTTTTTTGAGATACTTCTCATTGCTGTAGGACGTGGGTGAATGTTGATCCTTCTTCTTTAATACACTCCCTATAACATGAGACTCAAACTTCTATGGAGAAACGTGGGTGTGTGCTACTATCGTGGGTATTATTATACACCTCTGCAGAACGCTTCGGGGAATACAAGCGTGATGTTATGTACTTATGTTTTTATATTTTCAGACGACCTGTCTACTTGTCGACGTTGCCCCCAGGTCATAGCGAAACAAACCTCATGTTGCTCCATGTGTTGTGGGGATGAAAGTTGCAGCAAGTTATAAACATCCACAAAATAAATTGCATTGCCCCGAAACACCACTCAATTTTCAAAAAAATATAAAAATTACCAATTTGTTCTTTTATAAGTTTTTAGTATTTATATTTTCTGTTACATTATTTGAGTATTGTATTATGGTGGGTTTAGAACAAACGAAATAGAACCAGAACATGAGCTAGAGCATTCTTTTGTTGATATTCTTGACATTTTAGTAGGGAGAAACCAACGAACGAATGTTCTGTCCGTGTATACACAAAAAGAATTTGGTAGAGTAGGGGTAGAATGTACATTCGCTCGTTTGGTCTAAATTGACCTTAACGTGCGCATAGAATGTTAGTTATAAGTTTGGTAAACAATTATACCTATTGTAATGTAATTCCTATGTTTTGTTACTAATTTATACTGTAAAAAATGGTCTATTATAACATTATTTACTTAAAATATTAGGGTTCTACATTTATTTTCCTTTCCATTTTTAAGTGTTCTTTGATTTAACCATTTGCAATTTTATGCAAATTAAAAAGAAGGACGTGACGTATTCATTTATTTAATCATTGCAAATACAATTACGAAGACGGACAAAAATATCTAATTATTATTTACTCACCTACTGCTAATTTTACTATACACTCGCGATTTCAGGGTTGGTCCCATAGTGAAAGTTGTTCATAATGATGAGTACAATGACCCCTTAAGAGGTGTCGCATGAATTCAATTTCATCCTGTACATTATTACTACTAATAATTTAGTGAACATCACGATAACGAACTAAAATCCCAAGGCGATTGGAGCTGTTCAGACAAAACGAGCATGTGAACTGTAGAACCATTTTAAACAAGGTGTGCAATCCCGATTCCCGGCCACATCCTGGTGCTGGTTATTGCTGCCATTTATCCAAACAATATGAACGATTGACCATACTGACCAATCGGCTTATATAAGGTAGGACACAGGCTAGGTGGTACGATGATCTTCGCAGGGTGGCCGGTGGCTCTGGATGAGAGTTACCGAGAATGGTGCGATTGGAGACGCCAATGTCACTGGCAGTGGACTGTTAAAGGTTGGTAATGATGATGATATTAACAGATTGAAGATGGCTGAAACGACATTGAGTCGCCTGACAGTGGTTTAACTATTGTAGGTACACGTCCTATCCTACACTGACGTTAATTATATTAGAACGTATAGGTATTTGCCATAACTGACATAGACAAGGAGAGTTGTAGTTGGAGAGTTGAAGTTGGAGGGTTGGAGTTGAAGGGTTGGAGTTGGAGGGTTGGAGTTTTCTAGGTTTTAAGCTACGGTTTCCTAGAAGAGTAGTGGCCTTCACATAGGCTCTGCAATTCAGCAGCGAATGACGTCACTGAAACGTTACCTATGAAAGTAAGTTAGTGTGTTTTCTTTTCCTGTAAGTGTGTAGAGCTATCAACTAAAAACGAGTTGGCGAATCGCTGGTATGCGTACGGGTACGTACGAAGCGGGAGTGTCTCAGTTAGGTTCTGCCCGCCAAGCATAGATAATACACTTAAATACCCGCCAAGTGAATGTCGAGCGAGTCTTTGACAGCTCTTGTCACTGCGACAAACGAGTTTCTACTCGCCGCCCGGCGTGTGGACAGTCAGCTTTCTATTTTACATACATGGGACATTTCTGAGTGAGAAAATCGTTGATAGCTGGTCGCTTCTTCGTCGACGGTGGGAGAGGTGCCTAACTCATGCAAAAATATATTTCCCAAAAGATGGCACGTAAAAAAGTTAATTTGTTTTACCTACTGGATACGATACGGAATGAGCATATAAGAGGAAGTTTGTAACTATTGACAACATATTTGACTTACGTTACTTGCTTGGTTGTACGGTCAGTTATAGCCTCAAGCTGTTACCTGTCCCACCTTGCCGTTGCTGACCACCGTTGCCGTGGGTCAGGTAGCAGCTATAACCCACTGTACAAGATATTGAGGAGTAGCCGATCGTCCTGATGTGGACATGTGATGCAGAGAAATTATAGAGGAGTAAGTAAAAAAAAGTTTTAAATATAAAATGTGAATAAGTAAAACGGCAGACAAAAATAATGTATTCTGTTCTGGCTAGGAAGGAATTGGAAAACACTGAGATGACGACTAATAGAGAGGTGAAGAAACAGATGTAATGCGCAGACTCGGAATAAATTAAGATACAGGCAGGAAGATGATGGGAGAGATCTACCGTTGATCGGCGGTTAAGCCGCTGGACGCCTGCTGGGACGCTAACCTCAGCCTCAGTGAGAGGAAGTGGGCTGGAATTCATAACGCAGGCCCAGTGCGGATTGGTAGATGTCACATAATTTATCTTCGAATTTTTATACTAGGACTCGGTTTCTTCACGTTTCCCATGACTGTTTTGAGAGCAGTACCTAGTGACGAAATAAATTACACAAAATAAAGTGCCTGCCCAGTTCGGGCCCAAGACCTGCAACTCGTAAGTCGAGGCGGTTACCTTACCACTGGGTCACCACTGATCGACCACAGACCCACTAAAACAACTGAAGAGTCTAGCATGGATCTGGCCTGCTTGCCATGACTGTCGAAGGACTGACGACTTTTGGAGCTGACCTGTCCTACCCAGACGAATACCCTGAATAGGTGAAAGCCGAGAACCTGAAGTTGAATTATAAAATCGGATCTAAGGCGGTTCTTATAAAATTTATAGCTTTTTTACAGGAATCTATTGCTACGAGTATATTGAGCCAAAGGATTTACATAACATATGTACCACGCCTTGTTGCCCCGAAGTATTAGGCAGAGGAGTACCCATAGTAGGTACAAACCCACATTTCGCCAGTTATCTTTAAGTCCCATGTAATGGCAATAGGCTCGCCCCCTATGGGACGAGTCTATTGCCATGAACTGGGACAAATCTAGACTCCAGGCTGGTACTGAGAAATCCCTAATGGAAAAACCCAATATCACCTTGCCCGACCTGGGAATCGATCCCAGGACCTGATGCTCAGCAGTAGCGCTTGTGACCACTAGACCGACGAGGCAGTCAGAGGATCTCAGCAGAGGATTAAAAAAACCAAAAAACGTCCACTCATCAAATGATACCTTCATTTATTGCAAATCTATACGTCATTTTAGAACATCTAAAAGAAAATTACAAGTCATAGTAAAGTTTATGGTTAGGTTTAATAAATTATTGTCACACAACGTCATCTAAAAATGTTGTGAAAATGTTTAAAAAATAAACATATTAATATGCGAATATGACGAAGCGTTATTCTTTTCCGGGTAAGTCATAATTATGTTTCTGGTAACCCATACACTGCTTGTGGATTGAAATTCAAATAAAGCCAGGCACGAAATTCAGGTTTGATGATATCATTCGTCATAAAATTTTTCTTTAGTTTTCTCCGGCCCTGTCTAAGATTCTTACACCATAACGTTATCAAATGACCCATGCCGAATAACTATTCAGATACAACTCATGAACCGAACTATCTAATAAAACCTAGGTTTCTACCTTCGAACACGTACCGGAAGAATGCCTTCGCGCTCCCAGCGATCAGCGGTGGCTCCAGCCATGACCGTGTACGGCGAATGGGAGCTGTTCACCAAAACCTTGCTGCACTACATATGGACGGCGTACTGCGCCATGAGCGGCAACTATATCGCCATAGGTACCGTCGTGGTGGTACTGATCCTCAGTTTCCTGCTCCCCGACATCACAAATAAACTCCACGCAACCCAAGATCTCAAGTCCATGAAAAAAGTTTTAGATATGATGTCGGTAAGAGGCAAAATAAAATTATTATCGGTGATTAACCACCTTTCTTTTAAATTGATTTGATTCAATTTATGACTCCTCAAGTCACAGGAACTCACACCTAGTTTAGGAGTCAGAGCATTTAAATATTGACCTTTTTTTTGAGGGAAATCATCAAATGACTTCTCCCGCTCTGGGTGGAGCGGAAGGGCGTCAGACTCTTACTGACTAAAACCCACCCGTGTTCCTTCCCTTGCCTGTGCCAGGGCCCACGGTTTCCCCTTAGGTCTTCCCGCAACCCCGGTAGGCATCGGCCCTAGCGGACCCCGTCAGAATACCTTTGTTTGCCTCTTATTTTTTTAGTCTAAGCTTAGGTAAAATAAAGAATTATGATTTATTTATTTATTGATTGTTTCCAGGATGACGTGAAACGTGCAGAAGTAGCATGCCTAACTGTAGCTGATGAAATCTGTTACCTTCAGTGCAACATGCATGATGACACCACGGAAACTGTTAGTATCAGGTCGTTAGAAAGTATTGTACTTATCTAATCAACTAGTTTCTTAAGGGTTTATTCACTGAGTTTATTTTGAATGTTATTTCAGTCAAAACAAAAGCTACAAGACCTGTCCGCCTGCACCAGCCATTGCATGCGAAAAACGCAATCGGAACCAGCCCAAACTGAGAAAGAAGTTGGTTTCTTTCGGCGCTTATTCTTCCCTAATAGAAACACCTCGAATAAGGTCCGTCGGATAAAACTGAACTATTATATTATGTCCTTTTTAATTAGTAAATTCGCTTCGTTGCCGCATGGTGTTTTGGCGACTTGTTGCGTTTGAGCGCGGTATCAAAATTGCTTGTTTTTTCGTCAGGCGCTGGATTTAAATTCAGAAAATCGATTAAATCGCTGATTGTCGATGCTAAAAGTAGCGTGTATGCTAAGGCAATGGCAGATCTAAAAATCAAGTTCCATAAATAAATATTTCTTCCACATCTAGCGTAATACAAAATACATGCCCCATTCACATCACTTTCTCATTTAAAAAGTTTCTTTTGGTGGGCAAAAAATATGTTCCCCGCTTCGGCGTCCACACTATAGGTTGTAAAATATGTTTTGTTTTTCCTGCAGGAAATCACGATCATGTCATATGTCTACACCGATTCGTTCGACGATAAAAACAAAAAGGAACTACAACAGCAAGTGATCTAGAAACCAGTGTCGATTCAAGAAAACATTATTGCAAATAAATAATGATAGATGAAAATGTTACTCCAAATATTACTCCTTCGTAAACATACGCTGCAATAAACTACTAAAACTTGCACAATGCAGTTTTTATTTTAGATCTATCTGAATTAACGTCGGCGTTTATTGATACATTCTACAATGCATTTGAAGAATAATAAGACTTTTCTGTAAAGCGCCATCTCCATGGGCGAGAGAATCATGCCAACGCGCGCCGCCTTGCCTTCAAATTATCGCCGATTTTATCGCCTGTGGAGATGGCGCCTAACACACTAAATTATATGCCAAGCACTTCGATCAACATTATGAACCAAGATTAAGTGGAGAGCCAACGTTTCTTTGGTCACATTATATCGTTTCAGTGTTAGGTACTTGATTCCAACACTGTATTCCAAAGAGATTTAATTGTAACTCTACTGTATTCGATTAAATAATAAATCAATGGAAGCAGACTCTAATAGTAAGTACTTACTAATGCCATGATCAGCCTTAATTGGCATGTTGGCACGACGGCAGCCACTCAAAATACCCGATATACAGGATGGACCAAAAATACACGTCATAAAAAAAAAAATAGATTCCTCATGTCCAGGGGTATTCGAAAATACCCCATGTAATTATGTTCCGCGATTTTCTGTAGTTTACGAGTTATAATTTTTTTAGATTTTTTTTTGAGTTTTCTGGCCATTGTAGCCTCAAAAATTCATGTTTTTTTTGTAGTGAGTATTTTTTTATGGCATCACTATTTGGACCACCTATTTTAAAGCTTAAAAGGATTTTTAGCCTAACCTTCGAAGGCCGATTACAGTGAATTATTAGAAAGTTAAGTACTAACTTTTTTTTATTTTTGCGTAGCTTAGGAACCTGCATAGTTTTTAAAGTCAGCTAGAATATATGGAACCTTTGTCTGTGCTAAATAAATGTATTTTCTTATTTTTCTTTCTTTCTTTCTTTCTTTCTTAACCTCATTTTTGTATTTTTAAATTGAAGTTGAAAATTTCAGTCTTACCACTAAAAACTTAAATTCCTGCTATCGATACTTTTTTCAGTAACTTGCAGGAATTAACATTCCTACCAGTTTATTATTTTTCCTGCAAGTTTATTATTTTATGAAAGTAACATTCAAGACTATACTGTCGCAAAAAAAAACTGGTAAATACTCACTACAAAAAATATATGAATATTTGAAGCTCCACCGGCAAGAAAACTGGAAAAAATTACAAAAAAAATAATAACTCGAAAACTACAAAAAATCGCGGAACATACATGAGGTATTTTCGAATACCCCTAGACAAGAGGAATCTATTTTTTTTTTTATGACGTGTATTTTTGGTCCATCCTGTATAACAGAGTAATAACTATAGATACTCTGAGCTCAAATACGAGTCAAATGATACGCAGTATCTCTATGTAGTCTGTGGTCAAATGGTAATGACAAAAAATTGATAAAACTACACGTAGAAATTCACAAGTTTAAATAATATAAAATGTCCATTTTTGTAGATAAAAATTAAGTACAAAGAAAACATTTTCCCAAAATGCCAACGGCATTCATAAGAAAACCTTTCAAAACTGTTTGTGTTGATACTATTCTTTTCTTTGCAATGTTTGCCTTAGTGGGGCATATAACGATAAACTATTGGGAAAGATACACGATACAAAATGAATTATATTCCATGAAACATAGCTTACACTCACTTAAGGTAAATGAAATATCGTATCCATAATGTGTTTAATATTCGGAGGAGCTCGTGGCTAACTAATAACAAACCGCACGGGTCGATTGCCGGGGTTGGTCAGTGGATGGGTGACCATCTTCACATACCGAGACTCCTCCGTGCCTCGGAAAGCACGTTAAGCCGTTGGTCCCGGCTGTAATTCGTGGATCTTTGACAGTCGTTACGAGTCGTCAGAAGCCCGAAAGTCTGACACCAGTCGGCTGCCTATCCACTGGAGCGGAGAGGAGAGGAGAGGAGCGGAGATGTGCCATTATTAACCAATCAAATCTAAACTCAGGGGCGGAGTCAAGATTTTATTGGTTAATATTGGCACATCTCCGCTCCTCTTTTCTCCTCTCCGCTCGTGGACAGGCAGCCTTACCAAGGGGTATCTTACCAGTTACTGGGTTGTGAAGGTCATATAGGGAGTCGCTCCATGTAAAATATTGGTATTCAGCTGCATCCGTTTAGACTGCAAGCCGACCCCAAGATAGTTGGGAAAAGGCTAGGAAGATTGAATGTGTTTAATGTTCAAACAAAACATAGATCTACGTGCAACTTCTAAAATTAAATTTTATGTTCCAGGATACTATAGGAAATATAGGAAAAGCATACGATAATCTTCACAATGAACTAAAAGTCATGCTCCATGAGTTTGATAAAAAACAGATACACTCGGACACCCCAGAATGTCGGCACAAGGAAAAATTAGAAGCTAGATGTAAGACCGAAAATAGATTAGATAGAAAACGCCGTGATTACGAAGTTCAAACAGTGTTAACAACAAATAAAATGAAATTGGGTGTAGGAGTTGAGACGGATAATAATGAAAATCCACATGGTCGGGGAAATAAGGCAACTGGGCCCTCGGGCATAAACGCTTCAACTAATACAAGAAACCCTCCTAAATCTACTGGGACTCCATCGGATATATCGAACGCAGAAGACTACGTCAGTTGCCCAAACGACTCTAGTAATTACAGACATGTTTGCCACGGTAGCGGTGCGACAGCTAGAAAGTCATATAAATGACCGATTTCAATGCGGATTTATTTCAAACACAACTCACGTTTTGAAATATCTATTGCAATAGGTACTTTTGTACATACCATCAAAGAAGTTCATATATAACCAGTTTGAAAACAAAATCCCATGAACACAATGACCACATCTGTTACCGGCCCGGTTCTATAGCCGCCGAGCGCTGCAAGCAACAATAGTCCTTACGGTGGGTAGTTATGAACTTCTTTGATGGTACATACATAAACTGAGTCCTCTTCCTATGGTTGTAGGCAGAAACTACAGAACGCCACCTGTTACGATCCTATGTACTTTTGTCCCCTTGAATTACATCCATTTATGCCATTTTAAATGTAAAACTCTTCAAAATTTTAAATTCAAATAATATCAAATCGTTTTCAGATATTGTGTGAGGTAAAAGTGAGAACTGAAGAGAAAAATATAGAGAAGATACGTTTACTTTATTTTTAATAAAATATTTATAAAAAGGGCTTCGCTGGACATGCTTTTCTTTCACCTAGTTTATTCTTATGCTTATGATCTAGTCAATCTTGTATTGACTACGCAGAACATTTTCGTAAAGGTTTCGTACAATTTCGGCAGGTGACATTTTTTCGTACTTCACAGGGGTTGTTTAGAAATACATCGACATTAGGTAAAGGCAAATTTGTTCTCGGATCCCAGCCTGATTTTTTTCTGTCGATTGCATTAGTAAGTGCTTCTATAAGTTCAAGTTGTCCTTCTAACTTCGGTATTTCTTTAGAAAACAGTGAAATTTTCAATTCTAGTTCTTCATACCTGTGCTTCATGCAAGCTACATTTTTCTGTAACAAAATTTATTTGAAACAAAATCAGTAAATAATATGTGAAAAAAACTAAATTTATAAACATAACCTTCTATTTTAAAAAGGTACCTAGTATAATTAACAAAAAGTATTATTACCGCAATATCTGCAATGCTCTTATTAATGTTGTTTAGATCACAACCAGAGTTGCAAGTGTTGCAATGATATTCCAGCATTAAATAAATTACTCCTAACAGAGACGACAATATTAGGAAGCTGCTGAAGCTGTCCATATAGCTCCAAGGTTGGCACGGCGGAGGAGTGCAACTAGAGAGACAAGGTCGTCCTCTGCGACATCTTGCACGGCAATCCATTCTGATCTTAGTCTGCCGTTTTTTGTCAAACGGTTTAACGCCGCGTCGAGCCACCCTTGCTTATTAGTTTAGTGCTTTTTTTCTTTTTTTAGCTCACATTTCTTCAATAATTTTGAATGGTTCTTATCAGTTCATAATTTGGTGTTACACATTTTAAAACTTGAACCAATTTTCAGTTCTAGTGTGCCAAATGTGTTGAAGTTTCTGTGATAGAATTTCTTATAATAATACGGTCTATAGCGTATTTAAGTGTATTATCTATGGTCTATACCTAGCATTTGCCAGTGTTCTGTAAGCAGCCAGTGTTTATGATTGTGTCACGAACGCCATCTTCAATAATTTTGAATGGTTCTTATCAGTTCATATTTTGGTGTTACACATTTTAAAACTTGAACCTCAGACTTGAACCAATTTTCAATTCTAGTGTGCCAAATGTGTTGACGTTTCTGTGATAGAATGTCTATAATTATGGTCTACAGCGTATTTAATTAAGTGTATTATCTATGGTCTATAGCACTTGTCAGTGTTCTGTAAACAGCCAGTGTTTATGATTGTGTCACGAACGCCATCTACTCAAATCAAGCCAGACTACCAAAACGAACGATAACCTTTATGGAGTGAGCAACGAATGCAATGTCCGTAGATCTACCGTAGCTTCATACAAAACGCTTATGGTAGGTTCTAAGAGATGGCACCGCAAAACTGAAGCTGCAACGACTTAAATATTTAATTCCTCATGACACGAGGAATTAAATATTTAAGTCGCTTGTCTACAAAACAGAATGAGGTGGATGGGTTAATTCCAGTCATTAACGTTATCGTTACAGGTTCATCTATTAGCTAACACTGTCCACGGCTCATTTGTGACCGTTTGAAGTTTATCTGCATGTTAATTTGTTGACTTGATTGATGATATTTATGTTTACTTTTGCTATCATATATGTTTTATCGTTATCAGAAAACTGGGAATGGCCGTTAACATGAACTAATACACAGGTAATGTAAATTCTATGCACGTACTGATTCATGTTGTTGCAATTTCAATGCTAGGTAAGTATATTTACTGACTGTAAGGTAAATTGCAGTAAGCTAAGTTTACTGGAATAAATAACGGATGCTGCGGAGTGAAAGAGCTCCGTGCTCTTTATGTTCTGATACGGGTATTTTGCTCACAGTTTATCATATTATGTAATGTAAAAATATAACAAACATAGGTTTGTCTCATGATTAATGAATCTAATAATGTATATGATGTATAGTAACACGGAGATGCAAGAAACATACATAATCATGAAATGACGTCAGACTGGAGAATAACGACAAAACCTCGGTCTAACAGACTAGTGTAATAAATATACGATTTTAGACCGTATACCTAATCCGATAGCATAGAGATTAGCATATCATCCCCAGGTAATACCTACATTATTGCATTATTTAGAACTTATTTTATAGTCAATATACTTCTACTTGTTATTAGTATTGACCAAGCTATTGACAGTACTCCATCCATACCTTTCTTGATATTCTAGGTAAATTCGATTAGGTACATGACTATATAGTTATAGACTGTTTCAGTTGTGAGTTAACCCAACCGGTTATAATGATAACCGAACGAAGTTAGAAGTAATGAATGGAGGCCCTTGATCTTCAACCATAAAGAATGCTTCATTATTACGTTAGGGGCCAGTCGAACGTGCTTAATCGCTTTCACGCCTTATCAAACATTTTTTTTTTTGTTGCATTGTTATAATGGCCAGTACCTATTTTATGATTGTCCACCAAAAGTCTAAATACCTCACAGAATGTATGTATTGGGAACGGTTTCCGGTAAATATTGTCTGCAGCCTATTACTGTTAGCAGCTAGGTAGCTCTAGCTAGGCTAGGCATTCTACAGGTCTCTCAGAAATACGTATAAGGAAGTAAGTGGTTGGTTCATTAACTTCTTGGAAATGCATAAGTTAAAGGTTTAGTTGCGTTAGGCTGTTGTGCACATTCAAACCACATCGTACAAAGCCTCCCAGACTCCTTAACTGAGGTCGGATCACTCGGTAAGTTGCCGCCATTTCGACGAGACGTTAGAGAGGGACGGGTTTATGTTGTTTACCCGTTCGCTCTCATTGTATTCCCTACTTGGTTTTCGTTTTACATTTCGAGCTTTTAGTGTTGGGCTTTAGATAGTATCGATATGTAAGTTACCTATTCGTTTTATTTTTTTATTGTAATAAACTTGTTTACCTGACTGAGAACATCCATTACATCCTTTTCCTCTTCCATTCTTCCCTGTCGGCAGTTATCATCCATTCCCTTTTCATTCCTATCATTTGCTCACTGTCCATCGATCTTTCTTTCTCTTCATCGTCTTTGGTCTCTCTCTCCCCTTCTGTAATTGATCAACATTTACATTAGTCATTTATTTATGCATTTCATCCCTTCTCATAACACTGCCAATGCCAAGACAAACTGGAGTTTTCTGTCTGTGACGCCATATCTAAACTGCCTCTACTGTACCTACTCATTTCATTACTTGATCCTAATGGATCGTTTATCTGAATGTTTGTCTTTTTTTTATTGGTATTTCAAGTTTTTATCGACACGGTACCTACCGCCAGGCCTAGCAGCTCGCTGACTCGCTCGTACCGGCCGGCAGTGGCGCGCCGCGTTGCATGATGTCATTCATACACACACTCACACATCGGACTCCGTGTGACTTGGTCGTGTCGTGTTGACCCGCGTGCCTGTTTACATTCTGTACACAGTGACTTCACGGCGTACACCCGTGTCTGTGATTTAATTTATTATTTATATTAGCTAGCTATTAGATAGTTCACTCAACATGGCTAACAACAGGGCTACCAAATCAGGATTTGCTGCCGAAGCACAGAGAAAGGTAAGTTTTGAACTTGTGATTTTCAAGCTATAACCCGACCATGTGCTGTAGTTCATATTTTATTTTATAGTGTGATGTGGGAGTGGCTCTTCGTAAACAGGTCGCGTTGCACGGCTAGATTATTGATTGGGGATGCTGTGAGGTCCAGAATTGTGTTACAAGGACTCAGCCGTGACCTACTTTAGGGAACAGATGGTGTGACCTCGTTAGCGGAGATACAAGGGCCAGATGGTCTTGAATATGAAACGTAAGACTGTACTAACGCGTACATTAGATGTTTGCTTAGTTTCTGTATCCATTAATATTTAATGTAAGTAACACTTGCCCATACGTTACCACCTTCTGCAATGAATTATTTTGATTCGAAACTTAAAATACCTACAAATGGTCGTTTCACCGCGCCTTCTCAAGGCGCCACCACCGTCAACGAGGGTAGGGTAATATTGCACGTACAAATAATGACTACACGTGTACGGTACCCTAAACAGTCGAGTAAATTGGTGAGGTAAGCCTTAAAAAAGAACTCAAGCACGCATTCAGAAATACTTATTTGACCGTGCCTTTGCTATTGTTGAAAAAAAAAAAGATTTAAAAAACTAACGGCGCCAAACGGTATGTTCCTGAATGGACTGTTTAGTATTTGGTCATATTGTAATAGATATTTGTAGATAAACTAATTCTCATTAGGACTTGTTTAATTTGTACAGTACCAAGTATCTTGTTATTGCCACTATTATGGAAACTTCAATAGTGTTTAGAATAAAGGTTATGTGATGTAGTTATCTACATTCCAAGGAAATTTAAAGTAGATACCTAGACAGTATATTGTATACAAATGACTCGGTTTAGCATTTAAATACAAGTAACATATAGACGCATCACACGTTTGCACTGAAGCAAGGTTACAGATGAATCATTTGTCACCTTTTTTATTAAATAAAAGTTGCACCATAGAAAAAGCAGTAACCTTTTTTGTTAGCAACGTAATGTCAATGTTTCCAGACCATAAATAGACTTCGAGGAGACTAGATCGACACGTTTAATTAATTATGCAATTTATTTTATTGTCTATTGTGACATCTCGTTTATAGAGAACGTAACTATCATCATCATTGTTCTAAAAATAGTTCTCGAATTATTATTTGCCATATGTTTACATTACGCTGTACAACATCAAGTATTGTAGAAAATTGTTTCTAAGTATACTTACTAAGCACCTCCATCAAATAGGATCCCACTCAAACTTAACATTCCTAACAATACCTGAACGGTCATTGCTCCAGCAACGCTCTGGCAACCAAGCTTACTGTATGTCGTCTTGATAAGTACCTAAATAAATATTAATTATGTCTTCACATAATGTTTAAATTCATGGCACCGTAGGTTTAATTTACATTCCGTTACTTTTAAAAGCGAACCCAAGACACAATAAACATATGGATATTGTGCCCAAGATCTGTGA
The DNA here is from genome assembly GCA_948150665.1 of Conistra vaccinii. NCBI lineage: Eukaryota > Metazoa > Arthropoda > Insecta > Lepidoptera > Noctuidae > Conistra > Conistra vaccinii. The sequence continues at coordinate 7,481,416 of OX411323.1, read as the reverse complement.
AGTTTTATGGTCTTGTAATTATCAGTCAGGACACCTTTCTTCCTGCACTCGTCGCCTGCGCACCGGTTCCATGTGGGTCAAGGAGGATCAGTTAACACAGCTTTTACAACCGGTTTTAGTACATTTTTGTGTGAGTCCTTAACCGTACTCAATTGGAAAGAACATGGAAGATTTTCTTTAAAATGATTCATATTTTATTAGCCGCCATTCCAATGAATACCAAAATAAGTGTGTTTTCTGACTGACAAACAGCAGGTACGTGAGGCTATGCGCCTTATCAGTAAAACGAGTATGCAGGTCAAACGGATGGACGTTTATTTGTATTAGTTACTCTCTTCTTCTAATTACGGAGTTACCGTTAGTTTCAATAAGACTAAATAAAATGTGACAAAACCTTACGTTTTGTCGATTAGGTTCACTACATTATCAACTGTTGAACTTGGATTAGCCAAGAGTCCACGACTCACGAATCGTTTCGTGCCGGAATACTCACAAATAAGTTGGACGAAACAGATGTTCAATTAGCTCAAAAGAATTTATTTTATACTAATTCACCGAGACGATGACTCATATAAGGCTTGGTTCAGTTACAACACACAGTACCCCACCTTATAAGGCATGGCCTTTACGCAGGATTCATTTATATGGCTTAAATGCAGGCCACTTTCAACCGGCCATATGTTCAAGATTGACACTTGACCAAAGGACATTGCCTAATTTTGTATGGAAGTTGGACCAAGTGCTGCCTAGAATACTCATATAGTGCATTTTGTTCCTCAGACCATCACTAACCTGTATTTCAAAGCGCATAAAAATCTATCCCAGGAGTCCAAAGAAAAACAGTCTCTTGTTTTGAATATTTTTATTGGAAAAAATTAACTTAGTAGCAACAAATGTACAAAATCAACTTTTAAACAGTTATTGTGCATTCAATAGACGGATCTCTAACTCCTTGAAAAGCGACCTTCACCGCTTTAGTGCAGACCGCATTAAGGATGCGATATTGGGCAGAGCCAGCTTGCAGAACTGAAGACCGATGATGGCAGGATCGTATCCGCCAAACTTGAACTATTGAGAGGTTCTATGGACAGTTATACACGTCAACCAGTAACCCCGTTACGAATGTGGCAAACGACCCAAGAGCTAGATTAACCCGACACTATACCGAAGATATCCCGGACGTCAGCTTGTACGAGATTAGGATGGCTCTAAAGCAGCTTAAAAACAACAAGGCGCCGGGTGATGACGGAATTACGGCGGAACTCCTAAAGGCCGGTGGGAAACCCGTTCTTAAGGCCCTCAAGAAGCTGTTTGATTCCGTCATACTCGGGGTAAAACGCCACACGCATGGAACAGAGGTGTGGTAGTACTCTTCTTTAAAAAGGTGTGTGAGTATGTCAGTCCGACTCTACGACCAGACCTCGAAACCTATCCTTCTGCAGCGAGGTGTGAGACAAGGAGACGTTATCTCTCCGAATTATTCGTTATCATGGCTGAGGCCATGGAGGACCTCAGTATAATGCTTGATGACCTCAGTAGAGCCTCCAAAAGAGTAGGTCTTAAAATGAACATGGAAAAGACAAAGGTCATGTCAAATGCCTATGTAACACCCACTTTCATAAAGATCGGAAACGCTACGCTCGAAGTTGTAGACGAGTATGTTTACCTAGGACAAACTGTCCAGCTAGGTAGGTCCAACTTCGAGAAAGAGGTCAAAATCGAATCCGACTCGGCTGGGCAGCGTTCGGGAAGCTACGCAATATCTTCTCGTCCCACATACCACAGTGTCTCAAGACGAAAGTCTTTGACCAGTGCGTGTTGCCAGTGATGACATATGGCACTGAAACGTGGTCGCTCACAATGGGCCTTATCAGAAGGCTAAAAGTCACCCAAAGAGCAATGAAGACGGCTATGGATCACCAAAATGGATCACAAGTGACGTAAGACAGCAAAAAGTAGTCGGTTTTTTTTTTTATTCTGGCATCTCGCAGCTGACCACTAAGGTTCTGGCTGGTTAACCGAACTTTCCTGTGGCTGCCTTTAGCTACTACACTAAAAGTCTCCATCCAGGGGCATAAACTATTCTAAATTAAAATTAGGCGAACGCTCGCTAAAGGCACGGGAGGGGGGGGGGGGGGCGCGGTTGCTGGGTCCATAAGGGAGTATAGGGGGGTATTTATAAATACATTTTTGAGAAAAAATATATCAAAAACGTTGTTTAATGCAAGATTAGTGATTATCACAAAAACTGGATTAATTTATTTTTCCTGGGACCAATTTTTATTTTTTTATTTTTTTATAGTTCATGTGTATGCTACAGTACCACTAGACCAACTCACATTCCTAGGCAGCACTTGGTCCAAACCTAGGCAATCTCCTTTCTCTTCGATCTTTAATTTAAAATGGGATTCTATTTTGCTTGCACAAGCAACATGGCTATGTTGTGCAAGTTAAGATACATAGATTAACAAAAAGGTGAAGATCGTATTACCACTTGTGTGGCCTGACTTGAAATATGATATATTATTATGTAAATTGTATTGCTTCACTTTAGTCGTTGTTTTTACTATGACACTATCACATGCTGCATGTTTGCCCTTACTATGGCGTAAGTTTTCTTGAAGTAGTAAATTGTCATTTAAACTTGAAGTTATCCCCATTTTTGCAAATCAATACTGGTTGCATTGCATTGACCGCGTCTGTCAGCCGGCCTCGCGCTGTGACCCCATTCTTGTCCCCTTACTAGTCAGTGTTGAAGCCATTGTTGACGATGGCCTGCGAAGCCGGATATTTTTATATGATTTACCTTAAATCAACGTTGATTGACCTAATAAATACTATTTGCGTTTATAACGTTTCGAAGTTTCTCATTACTGTAGCTATCATCTATGATCTGATGTAGAACCTAACTCCGAGGATGTGCTGCTTCATAAGACTGAAGCCGTTGACATTGAATCATACTTATTTATGGCCACAAACGTTTTTGTTACCAATTCCTTGTATGGCCGTATGGCGATTAGTAGTGAATGAACGCTTTAATATCATTACATCAGTATTGATATTAGCAATGTTATCCTTCACGGCCTCTACTCGCATGAACTCGCATCTGCTTATGACCGATGTTTGCTTAAAAAGGGAAGGGATCAAATGACATGCCATGAATGTTACCATTCAGTTCAAAACAAGACATTTGTTCATTTTCATTACCAGTTTAGTTCACACTGTATTCATATAAGTGAAATTAACTATTTTATTTCCCGAACTAACGAATTGATAGCTGCCATAGTTATCAAAACTAACCTAATTCACCCAACGACCTTTTGTTTGAGCTTGATAATGACGTTAACTAGCAACGGAGTTAATTAATTGAATATAGTAAATAATGACATTGATATATTATTTAAACGTAAATGTGGAAACACTAATAAACGACTAGCAAGCTGATAACTGTTACCTATGGTTGTTCTGTTATAATTATATTAGTGCATATAGTACCTTTTACTCAAAACGTGTCGATAGTACCATTTACTTATTTGGTGCATACGTCAGACCATTTTTTGTTGAGCACAGTGCAACAAAGTTTAAACAGGACGTAGCTTACAAGAAATCACTTCCTCTAACTTCAAACACAAATTAGACAACGCTTCGGAATATTAATGAAAGGGACGAGCCTATCGGTTCAACCAATCTGGGACAAATTAAAATTCAAATACCTTCGTTGTTTATCCAAAAGCAGACGAGTCCACTTGCATAGTAACGAATATTTCTTAACTGAAAGTCGGTACATCCTTAAAAGCAGGTTGTGAGAGACCATGCTTTTAATTTTTTAAGGTTACAAACGTCTGACATACCGGTCTCTGAGTCACGTTTGAATCCTTGGCTGGTTACGTCATCGTCATCGTGCGCGTGAGTTGATTTCGGTGGAATACTACGTATTGTTACAGGAAGATTTGATTATTTCATTATAATTCTACCTAAGTTATTGATTCATTAGGGCTCTTTGGTCATCTTTAATGACTAACAAAACAAATACTCATCGACAGAAATTACACATAATTATTATTAAGAGTTTATCAATTTAATGCTAAATAACACTTCTATGTATGTCAATGTCACTGAAGAATTTCGTCATCAGCTCAATTAAACCTTCTTAGCGTGCATACACACAATAAAAAAAAAGCATGCGCCCATCCCTCTAGTACTACCTTCATCTGGGTTGGTTATTTCACTCTTTATCTATTCTATAGATCGAAAACTTGAAGGCTTGATTAACAGCCAGTATTCTTCCATGCCGTTCAATAGGTAAACAGAACGGGCACATTTAATTAGTACAGCTGTTAGTGCACGTATCAAATACACGGTTACTTCATTTCATTATAGTCACGGAGACTCTCCTATCGCACACTTTCATAACAGAACGTGATGCGTATAAAATTATTTCTATGATAATACGGTCAATAGCAACAAATAATTTAACATTATTTAATTAAACATTAATTTTTTCTTTATTTTTTATTACATTTTTAAATTATATTATTAGAAAATTTAAATATAAGTATTATTAGATGTTCATACAGGTCCTATAATCCTGCATAAACGTTTGAACACCTGCAATCAGACATTTTAAAACCTTTATTACCTATATTTTCTTGTAATTTATTGCACAGCAATTATGAATTACGCATTATTTTTTATTTTTTATTGTTTTGGTTGAATACAAGGCTTTTGGCTACTTTTGTATGTGTGTATTTTATGTTTTATTATTTAAATGTGCGTTTTGTTTGTGCAGAATAAACAATTTTTCTTTCTTTCTTTCTTTCTTTTCTTTCTTTCTTTCTGTTTGTTATTTATTTATTTAACAATAAAATTGTTTGCTGCACTTACAATATACACCAAACCGAGCATCAAGTCAACAACATAACGTTTAACTAAAACAGTTAAACATTTGCATAACTTTTAAATCATTACAATCCGGATGCCAACTGAGATTTTTTGTTTTTGCGGAAGAGTAGCAATCAACCAGTGTCGAACTAGGAACACGCCATTTAATTGCCATGCAAAATCTACAAACGATGTGTAAAAAGTGCCCGGAATAGTTTTATAAAAAATAAACTTAATTACAAAGATATTTTTAAAGATTATTTTTGTTTGAGAGTTTTGACCTGAAGAGTTAAACATTTAAATATTATATCGTACAGTACAGCCGGTTAATCTGTATAAATCTCACCGCGAAAACTAAGGTGAGTTGAACTGTCATTCCACCTCATGCTGCAGGATGCTTGAGATTGACCATGGATTAAATAGTATTACTATATTTATAGGATTGATGCTATTGACAGTTACAGTCACTCACCAAAATTTTCACGGAGGGATTTTCAAATAAGTACATAGGTATCGATTCACTTTTTAACGCTCTGGCTAACCAAGATATAGAACCCACCTACATCAATTTACTTAGGACAATATACAGAAATAGCACAGCATCAATGAAAATTAACACCACTGGGCCGCTCTTTCCAATTAAAAGAGGAGTTAAGCAAGGAGACCCGTTGTCCCCTAAGCTTTTTACTGCCACTCTTGAGGAAGGCTTCAAAACTTTGGCACAAACTTGGACAGACAAGGGATTAGTCATCGGTGAAAAGAGATTATCAAACCTCCGCTTCGCCGATGACATTGTACTTTTTTCCTGATCAGCGGCTGAGTTGGGTAACATGCTCGTAGACTTAAACAAGGCAAACCTCGAGATTGGGCTTAGGATGAACATGTTAAAGACCAAACTAATGACAAACAGCACCAAAAGGAGACTATACATTGAGGGTGAGGAGATTGCATATGTCCAAGACTATATCTACCTGGGTCAAGTAGTCTCCTTCCAGGCGCGACAAGACAAAGAAGTTGCTCGACGCACCGAAAGCGCCTGGAGGAGCTATTGGTCAATGAAAGATCTTCTAAAAGGAGATCTACCACTATGTCTCAAACGGAGAATTATGGACATGTGTATTCTCCCCATTCTCACATATGGTGCTCAAATCTGGTCTTTGACACTTCAGCAGAGGTCTAAGCTCGAGGTTTGCCAGCGAGCCATGGAGCGCAGTTTACTAGGGGTCCGAATATCGGACCGTATAAGGAACACAACACTGCGCGCCAAAACCAAGATCACGGACGTTACCCAGAAAGCCGCTAAGCTTAAGTGGGACTGGGCCGGACATGTCTGCCGCATGTCAGATGAAAAATGGGCTAAGAGAACCACCGATTGGGTCCCACTAAACGCACGACGACATCGTGGCAGGCCGAAACGAAGATGGCGGGACGAGCTTGACTCTTACCGAAAGGACTGGCCGATACTAGCCACAGACAGAATTGTGTGGAAGAGGGAGAGGGAAGCCTTTGCCCTGCAGTGGGACAATACAGGCTAATTAATAAAAAACAGGTATCTTTCTTTTATTTATACAGTGCGGACCAAAAATACACGTCATAAAAAAAAAATACAGATTCCTCATGTCCAGGGGTATTCGAAAATACACTATAATTTTTTTGAGTTTTCGTGAGTATTTTCCAGTTTTTTTTTTTGCGACATTATCGTCTTGAATGTTACTTTTATACAAAAATAATAAACTTGCTAACATTCCTGCAAGTTACTCAAAAAAGTATCGATTGCAGCGAATTATTAAAAGGTTAAGGTACTCATTTTTTTTTATTTTTTTGTAGCTCTGGAACCTGCATAATTTTTAATGTAAGCTAGAATATATGGGACTTCATTTTTGTATTTTTAAATTGATGTTGAAAATTTCAATCTTACCACTATAAACTTAAATTTCTGCTATCGATACTTTTTTGAGTAACTTGCAGGAATGTAAGCAAGTTTATTATTTTATGTATGAAAGTAACATTCAAGACGATACAACCGCAAAAAAAAAATGGAAAGTTCTCACTACAAACAAAGATATGAATTTTTGAAGCTCCACCGGCAAGAAAACTCAAAAAAATTACAAAAATATTAATAACTCGTAAACTACAAAAAATCGCGGAACATACATGGGGTATTTCCGAATAGCCTTGGACAAGAGGAATCCATATTTTTTTTATGACGTATTTTTGGTCCACCCTGTATATACAATTCTTCTGGACGTGTATTTGTCACCTAACTCCTCCTAAACGGCTGGACAGATTTCGATGAAATTTTGAGTATATATTTGAGCGGGTCTCTGGATGGTTTGAAAATACAATTGGACCCGGCAGGTGGTGCTGTTCGGGCAGGACAACGTCTGCCATGACCGCTAGTATTACTATAAAAACAGAGGCGTTTGGATTCCTACATAATAATTTTATTTAAACATCAAGGAGAAACTAAGCGGCAGTGGCTATAATAAACTATTCGCTCATTTCTTATCAGCGCGACCTTGGGCTCACAGTCAGTTGATGTTCACTAACTGCATGCATAACATGATTATGTGGTTTCCCATTTGTAACATAGAAGAATATTATACAGATCAAAACGTTACAGGAATTAAATTTAGATCAGGATTCAGGTAGGCGGTATTTTAGGCGCATTTTGACGGTTCCTGGCGAACTTCTGTGGTTTTTAGCGCAATAATATCGTTTTGAGTGCTACACACTTGTCCGGGTCCAGCATAATTCGGCTTAGCCGGTTGGCTCAGCTCGAATCATGCCGAGCCGACCCGAACATGATTAAGCTAAGCCCGATGCTGACCGAACTTTGCCGATCGGCATGAGCCGAATGAAATAAGAATAAGAATAAAATCGGTCCATTGTTACAAAATAAGTTTCAGAAAATAATGCAATTGTATGCTTACTGTAACTAGGATATTTAATTTAACATAGCAATAAAACAGTGGTCCCCAAACTAGGCGCGCCTGTATCTTGGGGGCCTGAGTTGCGTTATCTATCATAAATTTTTATTCGTAACATTTTCATTTTTATTTTATTTTTTTATGATACCTATACATTTATTTTAAATTTTGTTTACATTAGTATTTTTTTATATTTTATGTTTAGTTTTCATAATTTTTATCTAATTTGTAAGAATTTTTTTTCTAGTTTATTACGACGATGTTGTTTTGTGGTAAACGCTGTGTATACTATATTAGGCATACATACCAGTAGTGTTATTATGGTATTGTTTAGTTTAAATTTCTTGTATGTACTGCTGTTGGTGTACCAAATAAATAAATAAAAACATGTTTGCGTTAGCTTAAATTTAATTTCAGGATGTTTGAAATTGGACAGGATAGTTAATTAAAATATGAGTAGCGAAATATATAAATAATAATAAATTGAACAAATAATAGATATAATTCTAAATAATGTTATAGTGTGTATGTGTGTGTGTCAGTGTGTGAGTGTGTGCGTGTGGTGGTGAGTTGTAGGTATGGTTTTTGTGTAAATGACTTGCTTGTATATTTTGGTGTTAACTCACTAAATCCTCAGTGTCGTTGTATGACAGGGAGAGAAGCCAACTTCTTGTCTTTCTTTTACACGAGTGGGTGTTTAGTGATTAGACGTTTACTATGACAGCGCTTGCTTATTTTATTGTAGATAAGAGTGTGTGAGTAAAAGGGGCACCGTCTCGGGCCAGAAGACTGTTTGCATTAGGAAGAGGGACGTGCAAGATACGTTTTGAGAGCAAGCTTTGGTAGTCAGATCTGTTTTAATAGATTTGTGTGCATGCAGCGCGGCACTAAGTATGTATGTATAGTTGATGTACTCGAAGAACCGGAAATTGGTCGTATAGCAAATCTGTCGGGAAACTAAAAGGCTTTTTAAGCATCACTTTAATTACGGCTCTTTGAGCTCTTTCTATTTCAATAAATATGCTTTTCCCGGCTCCGCCCCAGACAGAATACAATAATAATATATGTGAAGGAATGGCTTCGGGTCAGGTTTGTTGTTCAAATACTGCTAAATCGAATGTGCCGACCCGAACTAGTGTTTTTTCTGTTCTATGGTAGCACGCTGATATTTTTGGGGAATTAAGACGGCTTTGAGCATTCCACGATGCCTTATTTCTTTTAAAGAACTCAAATGCTTGGTATTTACAGTTTACCTTTGTATTCCAAAATAGTTTTTCCTTATAATTAACAATGATACCATTGTAATGACCGATGATATCACAGTAAATGCATAAAAATAGTGCTATTTTCTGCACCGTCCGCTATTTCATAATACTGTGCATCACAATTTGCATACCTATTGCTATTGGATTTACAAGCGAAAAATATATGCATGATCCTCTCAAAATGCTTTAATTTGCAAATATTGTTAACTGACGTGAAAGGTGTCATACTACATATTGCTGCATTTAACGGGGTTAAGCGATATTCGTGGAAAATAAATTAAGCGATTTCTCTTGTTCTCCAGTATACCATTTTAGGTATACTACTTTCTAAGTTTATCTTGGACATTACTGACCCGTCTTGAGTAAGCTTGTTGGTTACGGTAATGTTCGTGACTTCTGTGGACGAGAAGAGGCCATTCTCTTCCAGCGGGACAATAATAGTGTGGTAACTATATTGATGTGGAACACCTTCCTCTCGCTTTCCTGTAATCAAAACGAAATTAAAAAAACGCTAAATAATCAAATCTGTGGGATGATTTCGTGAAAAGGGACGGAAGTGTATAACAGGAAGCCGGGGAAGCGCGCGCTTTTTGATTTGACCAATGAGCGCGCGCGGTACCTACTAGAATTGGCCGTCAGCCCGTCATAACTTGACGAGGTCCCGCCCCTTTAGTTTTGCTAATTACAGATAATCAGAGAGATGTCAGATGTTGCACATTATATACGACTAATCTATGGCTCGCTCGTTTTTATTCCGTTCCGTTCTCGTCAAAATAAGTTAAATATTAATGACGATGAAGATTTACATTCAAATACACATGATTGATACAATTTCCATGAAGTTTTCATAGATATTGTTCTACAAGAGTCACATCGCCCCTGGTTGCTGGAGCCTTAGAGACTGCTTTTACCGTTAACGTGTTTGCAAACATCTTTTTGTGCACCAAAATGCGTTAAGCACCTACCTGCCTTTAGCCTACTTCAAAATATGGCTAAAGTTCGTCAGAGTTAAAGTTTTATAACTCTGACGAATTGATTTGCACTTGGATTAGTTGCTGCATTTTCCAGTAGGGTAAACCAGTTTCTTGTTTGCTTAAAATGGTGCTTTTACGGAGCTAAAATGAAGCTATTAAACCAACTGCAACTTAAACGAGTACCTATTTAGATACATCGTTATTACTTACATAGGTTAGGTAGGTACTAGGGAATGCAGAACCGGTCCTGTTTAAAAGAACCGAAATTTTCGGGACCTTCTGGCTAAAGAACTGGGATTCCCGGTACTTTCGATACTTTGAGTAAGTTTAAGTAAGTAAAAGATAGTAGAGTAGAAAGTGTTGAAACGGAGAAAGTAAGAAAAAGACGAAATGACAGAAGAAAATAAAAACATGAAATCAAATCAAACCAAATACAACGTTTTTTTCTTGTTTTACAGACACAAAATCAGTCTTATTTTTAGTACTAGCTGTGCCTGCGACTTTATTCGCATGAATTTCGGAAAACAATAATGTGTCGTTAAGAGAAGGTGTAGGTACCGCTCCTCGATTGAAAAGTAAGAATCTTTCGATCTTGCCTGGTGGGAATCGTGATCTGGGGTTCTCTACCACAGCCCTTTCAAATGCAATCACTACGTCTTCAGGGTTTATAATGTCAGTGCACGAAGTATTACTTTAATTATTGAGAATAAATAAAAATCAAGGCGCCTGGTCTTGTACTTTGTATAACACGCTCTTGTACTACAAGATAACATGTGTATTCCACGTTTTAAGTGGTCGGGCTTTAAGCAAAAAAATTAGAAATATTCTAATAGTATCTTTTCCCGAAAGTATCGAAAGAACTGGGATTTGGTTTTAATAATCCCGGTACCTAAAACGTCGCTCCGGGATTTCCCGGTACTTTCGGTTCTGGGATTTCCCGGGACTATTCACTATTAGGTACCTACTTATGACTGAATCCATAATCATTTAGCACCAACGCATGTACATACATTTTTAAAGAAACTTAAAATTTTATTCAATAGCGACCCCAATCGGTATTCCCTATAAATTATTTGATAGACTCAAAGTTACTATAATTGATTAAGTAAACGTTTCGTTAACCATAAAGGAACTGGGCATTATACAACAAACCGAAGTACAGTACCATTATTTTCTTAATGTCCCTCGGCTAACTTCGTGTTTCGTCAGCCATCGGATTTCTATTAGTTGCCCTTTGCACTTGGTGCAATTTAGTCCGACGACTGACAAAACACGAAGTTTGCAGAAGGACATTAAGAAAATAGTTGTACTGTACTTAGGTACCGATATGTTTTCAGACAACCAGTTTCTTCTAGACATGTAGAAGTGGGTCGATTTTAATGGATATCGTAAACCTCCTTGCAAACAAACATACGTCATGTGCGTTGCAGATAGACGAAACATTAAATTCTATGAAGTTAGAAGTGCCTTTAAAACTTAATGTACCATATATTCTTTTAACGATATTAAGACTATAGAATCTAGTTGTTATTATCTTGTTTATCATTTCAAACTTTCCTATACCTACCTAGTTTTATATTACTTTTTGGCAATTCTACAGAAAACTATGTTTTCAAAAGGCACCTTGAACATCATCAGATAGTTATTATACTTAGGTACACATTCCTGCCACTCTCACTGATTCTATCTTCCAGTATACCAATGCGTTCTTAGAACTTCTGCCTCTGTGTTCCCAAAAAGGTCAAAGAAAAACATAAAAATTATTTTCTAACGCTATCTCTCGTTTTGTTTACAGATCAACAGCAAATACAGCGAGGAGCTTGCGCAGGAGTGTCTAGAATGGATCAATGCGATCATTGGCGAGCCTACCAACACCTCCGGGGATATGGACAACTTCTACGAAGTACTTAAGGACGGTACTATTTTGTGCAAGTGAGTACCTACTATCTTAATGTAAAGGAAATAAAGAAAATATTTGCACAAAATGTAAGGCATAAGTATAAAAACAGCCCACAACCACAATAGGAGCAAGTTGGGGGAAAAATACGCGTCACATCCACGTAAAAAGGCAATAGCTCAGCATAATGCTGTGACACTATGCGAGACAGAGCCACAGCGCAGGTTTTCAGCAACAGACGGCGTAACTCCTAATCCAATAGTTACTTATTTTCGAAGTCTGGCCTCGTCTTTTGTGAATAAAGTCTCAAAAACCAGAACCACAATACTTTCAATAAAAATCCGAAGAATTTTGAAGGAAAATGCTAACTCATTGCTTCTTAAATGTTTAAGCAATTACCCCGCAGATAATCATCCACCATCACCTAAATCCAAATCATCAATTTTTTTTTGAGATCTATAGGTATATCTTTCATATCAAGTCAAAGTAAATCTGATGTATTCGATATAGATATATCTTAAAGTTAGCGTGCGTCTAGTACCGTTTGCCAGACAGAATCTGCCCATTATTTGCATGGCAACCGACCAACGAGTGACGACGGCTTTACGTCTCTGAGTAAAGATCGGTCATCCATCTCTCTCTTTACGGCTATTCGAAGTCTTTATTGACTGAAATACAGCTACATTTTATAGCCAACATTCTCTTCAGCATTACAAAGCCGAGTTGAAAACGTTTTATTGATAAATAGGATTAAGCTTCACCTTGGAAATCTTGTGGCTGAAATTGGCTGAAATTTTGGCCCAAGGTCGAACAAAATGTGTACTAACTTCATGCATAATATTGAAACTGTATGGTATTACTTCAATCATCTAAGTAGGTAACCGAGCTCGGTAATGCCATGTTCCCCTCAAACTCATCACAAAATGGATCATCCAATTCCGCCATCGCTGTATTGTAGGTGTATGTCACGTGGCATAACGATTGAGTTATGTGGTTTATAATATATTTACTTACATAAAATATAAACCTTTAAGCGTTCTGTGCCCTACTCACTGGGTCGATAAATAAAACCACAACAATAGATATTTTATCCTCAAAGTTCCTCGAACAAACATGATTTCCCAACGCCTGAATGTGCGAATTGGACTGGTTCACTAATAGTTACGTAGGTACCATAAAAACTGCGACAATTTACTTTATTTTTACTATTTATCATTATTAGGACATAGGGACACGTGTTCTAAGAAATTTTCAGTTGGCCACATAAATATACGATACTTTAAAAGATAGAGCAAACAGACGGACAGATGGCGATGGCGTAGGCTTAGTAATAGTGACCCGTTTGCACCCTAACCGTTTTCTTAACTAAAATAACAGTAATATCACTACCTACAAATATTTCTCGTATCATTGCAGGCTTGTAAACGACATTCAGCCAAACATGGTGAAAAAAGTGAACGTTTCCAAGATGGCGTTCAAGTGCATGGAGAACATCAACGCGTTCCTCGACGCGGCCAAGGTACTGGGCGTGCCCGCGCAGGAGACGTTCCAGACCGTCGACTTGTGGGAGAGGCAGAACCTGAACTCTGTTGTTATCTGCCTCCAGTCTCTTGGCAGAAAGGTATTACTTAAATGATAAACTTAATTGGTATATATGTATGAGTTATGTTAACAAATTATCATATCCCTTTACCTAAATTCTCATTTTTATGCTGCCTGTTAACGACGTTTCTTATACGCACTGCAAATGCATAATCCACGAGAAATTAATCAACTCATTCCAATTTCTGTTCCAGGCTGGAAACTTCGGCAAGCCTTCAATAGGACCAAAGGAATCCGAGAAGAACGTGCGAAACTTCTCAGAGGAACAGCTGAGGGCCGGTCAGGGTGTCATCTCACTGCAGTACGGCTCCAACAAGGGAGCCACCCAGAGCGGCATCAACTTCGGAAACACGAGGCACATGTAAACTCCAGTCTGACTATAAAGACAGAATCACACGCTACTCCACTTCATGTGTGCTTTTAAGTCACTTGAATTTCGAATCTTCGAAGCATTTTTTTCGTCAGTGTTCAGCGATTCGTATTGTGGGGTTTCGTCGATCTGCCTTCAACCTGAATGTACACCCGATATTTGTTGGATAGGGATGATTCGCATCATTAAACCAACCTACGACTAATATATTAAAACTTCTATTTATACATGTGTAAGAATTTGTCGTCTATATATTTAGTGTTTATTTAACTTTTATAGAAAACTACGATGGGAAAATTCGCACAGTGTGTTGACTCTACAAAGATGATAGCAAAAAATAATGGTGAAGACGTTGACGTTGTATTTTTAAGAATTTGACAACATTTTTTGATGACAATCATCCCTGAAAACATACAAAATAATAAATTATGCATAGTGCAGTACTTAATAGATTCAAATTACTTAATGTTAGAATAGAAAAGGACCATTTCCTTGTAAAAAATCTCTTTTCGAATCTCTTTTTTGGCTATTATGCGCATACTTAAGGTTTGAATTTTCCTGAAACTTTCTTCTATGGAAGAAGTTTTTTTTGGGCTAAAACGTCCCGATATTATAACGGTGTCTACAACTTCGGGACTGAACCTTGCCAATGTTGCAGTCATTTAAAAAATAAGTATTTATGTGACAAAATCATTCCGAATCCATTCCAGAATTTTGTGCCGTTTGAATTTTGTTAATTTATATTTGAATAAGTTTAAGTCAGCTAGCATTTGATATTAACTGGTTGTTCTTTAAGTAAGTATATAAATATTTCGGTTTTTCATTCTCAACACATTACAATTGTGCCAATGTCGTCACACACAATTTTCTTATAATAAATGTTATTAAACAGTACAATTATTAGAATTACAAATTCTTTTATAGTAATACTTGTGCCTTCGAACTCCATAGGGGTTGAGAATCTATGTATAATAATTATGTTTTAAAGGTGTCTAACAAAATATTTATAATCGCTTTTGACTTACAATCAGGGTTTCCTCCTATTATTTATTTAAATATTGAAATTAATCATTCCATATATATTTAGAATGTTAGTACACACTGTGATTAATGATTTTATAAACATTCTATACTATATTTTCGTATAGTTACGTATATATTTGACAATGACGTGTAATTCTAGTTGTGTAAGTTTCATAAAGTATTGACTATGCTTTATGGAAGTACGTAGAATAATAAAATTTAAGTAAACTAAATAGTGTTTTAATTGTAATTCCTCCTTAGGTACGCAAAATACCTTCGCGCTTTGGCGTTTTTTTTTTTTTTTTTTTGGGTGGGAAATCATCAAATGACTTCTCCCGCTCTGGGCGGAGCGGAAGGGCATGTCAGATTCTTACTGACTAAAACCCACCCGTGTTCCTTCCCTTGCCTAGACGGGGGCCACGGTTTCCCCTTAGGACTATCCGCAACTCCGGTGGTAGGCATCGGCCCTGACGGACCCCTTCAGCTTTGCTGATAACTCTTTGAGGCGCGCGTGGAACACGACGCGCCGTCGACCCGGGCTTGGTCCTGATCGGACGGCGAGCTACCCATCACTCTCCGTCCGCAAGCCCGCGCCTACGGTGACCGGAAATCGGCGATCGATTCCCGACGCCCGGGGCGTCTACTACCGCGGCGACTAGGGGCTCGAGGAAGTGACCTTTGTCTCTGCCTCACGCGCCCCGCCTCCTACTTCACGAGCATTACTGCTTCGCAGAAGGAGGTGACAGCCTGCCATGCCCTCTCGCTCCGCACCAT
Source organism: Conistra vaccinii (assembly GCA_948150665.1). Classification (NCBI taxonomy): domain Eukaryota; kingdom Metazoa; phylum Arthropoda; class Insecta; order Lepidoptera; family Noctuidae; genus Conistra; species Conistra vaccinii. The sequence goes on along the minus strand of OX411323.1, from coordinate 7,465,700 downwards.
GGCCTGGACCAGGGCCGGACGTGAGAGGTCACTGCCACCGATCGCCTGCACGAGGACACGGCGGTGCTCCGCCCAAGCCGGGCAGACCTCCACCGTATGCTCCACCGTGTCCTCCGGGCGATCCACGCAGTGGTGACACCCGGGCGTTTCCTCCTGCCTTATCTGAAACAGGAACCTCCCGAAACTACCGTGTCCGGTGAGGACCTGCGTCAGGCGGTAGGTGAGGGCGCCGTGGCGCCTCTCTAGCCACTCCTCAAAGAGGGGACTTATCGCCGCAATTGTGGCGTGCCCATCGCGCTTTGGCGTGGAATTGAGGACACCAGCCCATATTACCTTTTTACCCGACTACAGCGAAGCAAAAAGGAGGGTTATGATTTTGACCGGTATGTATGTATGTACGTATGTTCATCTGTAACATCATAACTTCTAAACCACTGACCATAGTTTGACAAATGAGATATCGTTGGAAGCGTCGTGATTGTCCGCTGGTTATAGGCTATGTGACGTTACATTAAATTCAATATGGCGCCCTCTAGAGGACATAACGAGACGAACGAAAAAAAAATTTTTTATAGCCATGCCATGTTTGGTATCGAATGAAAGGGCTTGACGAGCACATTACAAATATGTATATATATCATATTTTCAAAGTAAATAAATATGTTTAAATTGTTAAAACCATGCAAAAGTGAGACTGCGCTACGTACGGCGCGGCTGTAACATTAATACCTATTATACAATAACACCTATACAAAAAAAAAATAATCGGCTCTGTAAATACCTACTTTAACGCCAAAAAATAGTCAAGAAATAGTCATAAATAGTCACCAAAGTTAAAAAAATAGTCGCATTAAGATTCCGAAGATAAAGCTATAAGTTGGTGAGGATTGTGGGGTGAACGTCTCCACACAATCCTCACCTCAGTGCAAGCAAACGGCTGGGAGTATCGACTTGGTTTCAATTCCAAAAAATAGTCAATAAATAGTCGTAACGCTATGCCAAATCTCGAAAATAGTCGTTAAGATGTTCCAGAGATATAAAGGTGTCTTGGTGAGGATTACGTGGTGAGCCTTTCTCGCCACAATCCTCACCTGATTACCGCGGAATGCTTACGTTTTTTCATTTGAAATTGGTGTCAAGAAATAGTCGTCTCCAACCACCATAATTTCGACCTGGTTTAATATGTAGAAGTATGTTAAATTTCCATGTAAACTTCTACATACATTTTCGTGTCGAGTACAGCCGAGCACAAAGTTATTATGTTCGTATTTGTAGTGGTCAACAAATTTTTTGTTTGTATTATTGTTAGTTATGTAGCTATTTTAGGTAGGTATTTTAACTATGTTTTATATACAATAATGAATAACATAATCATAACATATTATAAAACAAAATCCCTCCGCCGGCGCCGCGTCTGTCTGAACGCGATAAACTCAAAAACTACCGAACGGATTTTCCTGCAGTTTTCACCAATTGACGGAGTGATTCATAAGGAAGGTTTAAGTGTAGTATAGAATTATTGCGAAGCCGGGTATATAATTATCTTTATATATCTGAATTTACAGAATTCATTATTTCTGTTAGTAAGTACCTACATACACATACCTGTTAAACTGTGTAACATGTTTTATTTTCCTAACAAAACTATTCGATCGTAAACTCGTAAAACAATAATTAAGATGGCCAGTATCATTTTGCGGACTTTAAAAACTTGTTTGTCTTTTGGCATTATACTACCTATATTTAGTTACTGAATTGCCCAAAATTAAAAAAAGCACGTTAACAATGGATTTTCATATACCTTTTCTGCCTACTCAGCACGTTAACCATGAATTTTCATAAATTTTTTCGATCCGCACATTTGTACAACAATAATGATGACGTACATTCTGCCTCATTAAAAAAAAAGTATAATGGTGCTTAAAGAGCACGTATAGTATAAAGTAAATATTGTACCATCCTACTTAAACAAAGTAGAGAATATAAAATTATAATGAATATCTGTAGGTATTTTAATAATAGGTAAGTAGGTAAAAGTCTTAATTTCTCATACTACAATAAAATTAATCTGAAATAAAGACTTAGTGCGGATTTCACCAGTGAAATTGAACGCGTTCAGCACATCTAAACGCGTTGAAATATAACAATTTTGACACTGACAGCTCTTGAACGCGTTTTAGAAATGCTGATCGCGTTCAGTTTCATTTGTGAAATCAGTTAACTCAAAGCCAACGGGAAGGAAATGTCTAAATGAAATAATAGCAAGAAACATATTTAAAATTGGAGGAATATCATGTACAGGTAGATTGACAGAAATAATAAATACGTAAGTAACTACAATATTTTATTACCGTATATTAATATACAACAATATTAAAATAAATTTGCAATTTAAGTATTCGCGACTGTACCAAAACATAATGTATGTAGAAGTTTAGATGGAAATTTAACATACTTCTACATATTAAACCAGGTCGAAATTATGGTGGTTGGAGACGACTATTTCTTGACTATTTTTTGACACCAATTTCAAATGAAAAAACGTAACCATCCCGCGGTAATCAGGTGAGGATTGTGGCGAGAAAGGCTCACCACGTAATCCTCACCAAGACACCTTTATATCTCTGGAACCTCTTAATGACTATTTTCGAGATTTGGCATAGCGTTACGACTATTTATTGACTATTTTTTGGAATTGAAACCAAGTCGATACTCCCAGCCGTTTGCTTGCACTGAGGTGAGGATTGTGTGGAGACGTTCACCCCACAATCCTCACCAACTTATAGCTATAACTTCGGAATCTTAATGCGACTATTTTTTTTACTTTGGTGACTATTTATGACTATTTCTTGACTATTTTTTGGCGTTTTCAAAATTCAATTTCATGAAGTTTTCAAAAGTGAGGATTGTGTGGTGAAGGACACCTTCACGACCTGTCTTCAAGTTGTTTTATGACAAGCGACTATAGCCCACCATCACTTCTAGAGCTAGAGACCGCGCCACCACTGAAGTCCTTTTGACGGGACTCTATTGTGTGTACAATTTTCCGCGTGGTAACACTCGGAACACAAGTGGTACCGCGGACTCTAGATTACCACCGTGCAATCATAATAGAACGGTTGTCTAATGGTACTCCTAAAGTAATGAAATCGTGATAAATGCAAAAAGTTACTATTCGTTCTCTTTATCGATTTCGATAACGGCGACCCTTTGATATCACTTCCTTGCGTGTGCCCATAGATGGCTCGCTAGATCGAATTTTGTTTTGAATACCCGGTCATAAATAAAGCAATAAAGTTGGCCTGCAGTGTTGTATGTCTATGTATACGTATAGGAGGGCTTAGGTGTCTCTTTGCGTATTTGGCGCTTCTCGAGAATAGCTTCGTGTGGCTTTTTTTCGAAAGATTAAATACTTTTATGAATAGTAGAGCGCCAAGACGAAATGAGAGCAATGAATGCTGCAATGCTGAGAGCGAGTTGTAGGTCATAGGTTCGAACCTTGACAGGCGCTTTACTTTGTTTAAATTATTTCATCACCACTGCTCTCAAAAAGGTGAAGGAAAACATCGTGAGAAAACCCGGCCCATATTCTAGAACCAAAAATTTGAAGACATGTGACATCCACTAACCCGAACTGTCCCCGTTGGATTACGGCCCAATGCCGCTCACTGAGAGGAGGCCTGTGTCCCAGCAGTGGGAACATTATAGGCTGAGTATGCTAAGACGAACTGTGAAAAGCGAGCCACTCCCAACTTTATGCCGAGATACAGGTTTTTCACCTAGTTCGGGTACAGATGCTCCCATGTTGTATTATTTTCATTATAGCCTACAAATTTCTTTTTACCCAATATGGTTGTTATATGTTATACATATAGTGTTAATATTTTTAGTGTCAATAAATAAAAATAAACTTGTAGGACCAATAGCTCTTGAGTATCTACATCCTTATAGCGGAGCTGTTAACTTCCGTTTACCTTCTGCCATCTCAGAGTAAAAGACCACTTTGGGTAAATGCGTAGGACGTGTCTACACCACTTGAGTTGACGCTCCATGAGTAGGACTTCCATGCCATACAAGCCAGAGTAGTGCAGGACCTCCGTATTAGGAATATGGTCCTGCCACTTAATGTTCAATATCGATCTGAGACACCGTAGATGAAATGTGTCCACTTTCTTAATGTCTGGTTTGTAGAGTCATCATGTTTCTGCGCCATATAGAAGAAGGTAAGATTAATGCCTTGTGGATTGATCATTGAGTCGTCCAAAGATCGCAGTGGCATTTGCAATGCGTGATAGTATCTCCTCTGTCAGGGCGTTCTCATGACGTATATGTTGCTTCCAAGATATTTAAAACGCAGAACCTCCTCAAGTGGTTTCTTTTCTATATTAAATGTGGCTTTATCAACTTTGCAGCTTCGTCAGCGTAATTTGGTCACCACGGTGTACTGCAGGGCGTGTCTCATAACAACTACGAAGTAAATGGCAAAGAATGTGGGTACCATGACGCAACCTTGTTTCACTCCACTTGTGATCTGGATGATCTGGATCTCCACAGACAGTTAGTTTTCAAGTTGAACCTGCGGTTTCATGCCAACATGAAACTGGCGTATGAGGTAGAAATACTTCTTTGGCTATCCAGACTTTTCGATAACAAGCCAACGAGCCTCACGTGGAACTCTATCAAATGCTTTATCAAGGGCGTCGCCAGCCTATGGCCCAGGGGGAGGGCAAGTTGATATAATAGGTATATGGAGGATGGGAAAAGTATGATTTGTAGATACATACAGTCATGAGTCAAGAGCACTTGAAGCTTTAAACTTGTAGTGCGACTCTTAACTTTACGGTGCACAATGGGGCCAAATTGATTTTTAACTCGGTAGTTCCATAGGAACAGAGAAAAATAATAATTTCCATTTTCAATGTATGGATTGGAAACGAACCTTTCGGTAGTTTTTTCGCAAAATTATTCAGAATTTTAGAAGTGAAACCTAATAAGTATTATGACTGGGCATCCCACCAACACAAAGATACGAATACTACGTCCCCGGACTCCGGATTAGACCCCTTTTCGGAGATATGGAACTTTAAAAAACCAAATAAAAGTCATCCAAATAAACAAAATTTGCTTTAAAGATATTTTGGTTTCTTTACATTTAAATGCCTTGTATTATTGACTAAATGTTTTTGAATCTCTAGGGGGGGCAGAAGCCCCCCCGCCCCCTTGGCGACACCCATACCACTTATCCTTCAGTTCGCGAACTTTGGTTCTAAGTACCTATTCGTTCCTTACTCTTATGTTTATCTGGGGATGTTTAATTCCTGCCTGTGTGTGTTTGTCAACTAACGGTTTGTTTGAACTCGCTGTCAGATGCCTCAAACCAGTCTTGGTTGTTTTTCTGTGGTCTTCCTACAGTTTCCATAGCACAGGCATTAAGATGTTTGGCAAAAGATCTCCAGTCACCATCAATGGTATTATGGTAGATAGCTCCGACTACGGAGCACTCGCAGCAAATTTTTTTTTTTTTTGCTGCGAGTGCAGCAAATTTGAAATCCAACGCTTTACCCAACTCTGCTGATCGCTCTACTCAACGCCTACACTTAATATACGCTCAAAGACATATTTCATCTGAAGCGCAACTGCTTGCTATTAATATTCTCACAGGCGGTATTCAGCTTTAACCTAGCGCCTAAACAAAATATAAATGACCAACTGTTCAGATTGTTGAATTGGTTTTAAAATAAAAATACTGTAGCAACCCATTATATAAACGAAATGGATTCTGTAGAAGTTTAGATTGAGTCATAAGATCTACGTTATCTATCCGTTTGTTATTTTTATGTTAATTAAATCGATAGGAGTCAGGTATTTGGGAAAAATACCAAGGTTGTTAAAATCTGTCTTAAAATCATAGAACCGGCCAAGATATATGAAGCTTTTCCTTTTATAGCCAGCTGTGTCAAGAGCTCATCATGAAATGCTACGTGTGTTATAGGTCAAGACAAGAGACACTTAGCGCTTAGATAATGAGTAAGCAACATTTAGATACTTATTGACCATTGGCCATTTTGTTAATAATTTAGACACCTAGCTACGTCTTTGATTGATTGTTTAATTATAAACAAAATTGATTATGATATCTCTGAGCTACACCAGAAAACAACGCCCCCTTCGATACAAAATATGCTACCTACGTTATTTACTCATAAAGTTGGTACCTACAGCTAATAATTAATTACTATTTTTAGACTTATAATAATAAGTAGATTATTTACTATAAGTATAATATTATAAGTCGCTTGTCTGGGTCATCAAATTGTAAGCCTTGGACTGCACTCGCAAAGGCACTCAATTAGACTCAATTGCATTGAAATGATAATGTAGTGATGCGACCATTTTAATAAAGGTTGATGTTTCTTGCGACAAACTGAAACATCGACCTTATGAGACGTTAAAATCAAAGACTCATCACGTGATGTTCATGCTCATTGCTCATTATTGTCAGTCATACCCCCAACGGCGTGTTATCATCAAGACTTCTCTTTGTAGACAGGGCAGAACGATAACCCCGCGCAAAATATTCCGCTACTTATAGTAAGTAGGTAGGTTACAGCGATAATGGTAACCATTTTGTATTCTATATGGTATATTCCATTAATACCTAATAATTATAAATAATCCAAGGCAAAATTAACTGTGTTTATCATTAATCTGTGGGGTGCGGACGTAGGGCTCTTTTCCATTGGCCACTCCAGGGACAAGTGCCCAGGGCCACACGAAGCATGGGGCCCCTAGTTCCTGCCAGCGTTGTCGCTTAGAAGCTGTCAAAAGAAAAGCTAAGTACCTAGGTAAGTACAAGACGGATTGCAAAAATTTTGCATTACTTATATGCATTCTCCGGAGGAGTCCCAATATCCTTAAGTGCCCAGGATCTCCAATGGATTAAAGACGGCTGGCCTTGCGGCTGCGCGTGCTTGAATGAGCAGAAGCAAAACGAAAAGTTGTGACGACTCTTAAGTTTAAAGTTTTCGAAGCTTTATTTTTTTAGGCCTAGTCTAGTTCCTTTAGTATGTAGATAGATACCTGGGTACATACGACTTTACTAGGCGGTTACCCTATAATAAGTAACATTTAAAAACAATTAGGTAAGACGTACCTACACGCAACGTCACAAATAGGTAATTGTTTTCCAATGTAAATAATCTAATACAATATCTTTTACGGAAGACATTACTTTTTTGGACAAACAACTTAAAGATAAGGGGACATACCTTCATTACCTATCTACCTCTGTGCGATTCTGATAATCCTAAATTATAAAAAAAATTAAAAGGTTGGTAGGTACTTATTCTCTGGCATAGAGCTGTAGCTAGTAGGTCCCTACTTAGCAAAAACATTCAAATCTACAGAATGTTCTGTTGACATGGTTGAAAATGGAATAGTTTTGAATTTATTAGAGTTCTAAGTAATGGCGTTTCTGTACCCAGTTATAGAATGTACAGTCAACCATACTCATCTTATCTAACAATTTATCTACTTTAGGTATCTACCTACCTACATATTATGTAAGAAGGGCGATTTACGTGATGCAAGTGTTAACCGCAACATGGAGTATAGTATAACATACTTACCTATTATTAGAGAATAGAGATGAAAATGATAAATGACTCATGAAAGATTGAATGGCATATTTTGAACAGAAAGTTTGTAAAAAACGTACAATTCCTTACTTTAACGAAGATGATAGGTAGGCAGGCCTACAAAAAAAATGAGAAATATTTTCCTTATTTTAGTCACGTATTTTTTGTTATTTTTGAACGCATTATTCGCAATCACAAATTCACAATCTCGCGTTGTCAATGTCATCACTCATCAGTGTTTTTCAGTAAGTTTTCTTTGGTAAGTCATGATATCAGAGAAAAACAAACATCGGATCCCGGGTTTCTATTGGTTGTAACATGGAGTACAACCTCAGAGTACAACATACATACCATACCTATTATTAGAGAATAGAGATGAAAATGATAAATGACTCATGAAAGGTTGAATGGCATATTTTGAACAGAAAGTTTGTAAAAAAACGTACAATTCCTTACTATACTTTAACGAAGATGATAGGTAGGCAGGCCTACAAAAAAAATTAGAAATATTTTCCTTATTTTTGATCACGTATTTTTTGTTATTTTTGAACGCATTATTCGCAATCACAAATTCACAATCTCGCGATGTCAATGTCATCAGTGTTTTTCAGTAAGTTTTCTTTGGTAAGTCATGGTATCAGAGAAAAACAAACATCGGATCCCGGGTTTCTATTGGTTGAAAATTCCTATAAAACAGCTGATAGTGACGTAAGTGATTAAAAAGCAAATGAGAACATTCTAGCAGTTTTCCAACCTAAGGTTGTAAACAAGATTTAGATGATTGAATAATCTTGTTTTTTACTGTTATCAGTTTATAATCTCGTCGGTGTGTCTTTAGAAGAATGATTAGTCACCGTTAAATCGAAGGCAACCAATTAAAACGTTGTACAATTATTCTTATCTAAGCGCCAAAACACGTAAAAATGTTAGTGAGGTTACGGCGTAATATTTTGGTTCTACATTGGTAAATAATAAGTATGTCGCAATCGGCACCAGCATTTTCTAATGGATGGGCGATCGACACAACGCCTGACCTGCAGAACTCTACTGATAACGACGTAAGTGGCCCCCAGCAGAGTTGTTTGTCTCACAGATAAAGCTTCCTCTATGACCTTATCAGGACGAAGTCGCGTGTTTTTGCCAATTTCAATTAACCCAGAAACGTTCATTCACTACTCCCTTTTTTATTTAAAAAGCCTTAATACCTATCTGGATTAGTAGATAAAGGACATATTTCACAATCTTTGTTTACTCATTACTCAACTAATTACTGGCTGGAATGATAACTGTAATTGATTATCTAAATACATGTAGATATTATATTTGCACATCACACTGTGGGTACATTTATGTGCTAGAACAAACTAAATCCACAATTATGAGGCTTTCTGCGAACTCAATGAAATAACTATAAAAAGTTAAAAGCAGCATGTCAAATTAAAAACTTCATTGTTAGATAAAAACCGTTTCGAAAAAAGTTTCAATTCATTATGATTTAGTAAATAAGTCTTCTCAGTTTAAGTACTACGTCCTGTGTTTTTGTTGCCTTCCTAGACAGTGATTAGTTCTTTCTATCTTTCTTTTCCCCATCATACTCCTTTCCATACTACGTTGACACGTTTTAAGTTTTGTCTGTTGGGCTTTGGTCAAGGCCCATGTTTGGTATCCATAAGTCAGTGAGAAGACTAAAATGGAGATGGGCCGGCCACACTGTCAGGGGAGAAGAGAAGTGGAACAAGAAAGTGACCCTATGGTACTCTAGGGATGGGAAGAGAAAGAAAGGGAAACCCTTCAAAAGATGGCAGGATGACTTGGTGAGGACGGCGGGAAAGACATGGACTAGACAGGCAAGGAACAGGGAGAATTGGAAGGGGATGGAGGAGGCCTTTGCCAAAGGGCACACAGAGACTTAGAACTAATTAAGACAAAATGTTATTAAAATACACTGTAACTCTGAATAAAGGCTATAAATAAATAAATAAATAGTAAATAAGTATGTAATCATAATATTCGCATTGAATTGTAATCACAATATAATGTGAAACAGCACTGCAATTTGCAAACATTTTAGAATTTTCACGGAGTACCTTGAGGGATCCCCCTTAAGACGGCCCCATAAGGTAGGAAATGTTTGGTTTTAGTAGAAGTTTAACAGAGACACTTTTCACAGTTAGGTATCAAATCCGTTAGGATTTCTCATTAGAAAAAAGGCTTTTTGAAAGTTTTCTAAAATAATCCCAATTAACTTTTATTTTCATACTTAAATAAGTTCTTGCTATGAAGGCCTATATTGGCATCCAATCTGATAAGAACAATGAACAGTGTCAAGTCGCTGACCTTTGGTCACCTCTTTTTATTTGTTTAGACCATTTTGATGATTTCATTATCAGACCATATTTAAACAAGCGCCCAATTGTCTTAAGAATTAAGGATGATAGTTTCTAATAAATATCTTCTATAAATTCAATTTGATTGTGAATGTAGAATGTTCTTAACAATTATTTATGAGGAGCAAACCATATTATCAACCTAATCCCATTAAATTAAAAAAATATTTTGTAATGGACTAAATAACATAGTTTCTTTCAGTTTCTAAATCACCAACACCTTTGTTATATTTTTACATTCATTTTTAAAATTGTCACTTAGGTAAGTCAAATATAAGTCCACATACAATGATGGATTCATATTAAAAGTAGGTAGTCTGACATTAATTTCACTATTGAAGCTCTATGGAATTATACCTTTTATTACCTATGTAAATAGCCAGTCAATTTAATAATTTTAAATTCCTTACAAATTGATGTTTTAGGTTTTTGCAATGCCACCCTGCCTTATGCAGGAGATTGTCTTGTAATGATAAAAAATGTAATTATAGCTTTTATTAACATTAAGTACCTAGATAAAATCCTTTATTTGATATCTTTATAACCTTATCAAACCATATTTCTGCTAATGGAATGTTAAATTGCAATTTTTTCAAGCACTATATTTTTATTGGTCCTAGTGTCCTTCCTTGTGGAACTCCAACCAGTTACTAGACTAATGAGGCTTTCTCCAACGTATTCTTATTTCTGATTGCGCTGCGGGCACTGAATTAAAAATTAACCACCTTTCAACTGTTCCCTTATTAGCCTAGCCTACATTACATTCATGTAATTTATTTAAATTGAACACTTTATCAAACGCAAGATACTAGGTTTAACCATTCTGAAATTAAAACAATATATTGCAACATCTTTTTTCCATATCATTGATTATTTTATAAATATTATTTAAAAGGTAAGTACCTACTGTTTCTTACATGTCTACATAAATAAACGGTATAAACATAAAATATTAAATTATTTATCAGCCTTATACTTTGCCATGCAAATGCATGACCCTATCACAATAGGTCCTAAATCCTAACCAATCAATGGTCCTCGATTTCTAATGCTAGATTTAATTCCACGATAAGTCAAGACCCCACATCGACTTATCAATATCGCATCGCATATTACGTAGATACTTGTTTTTCTTACTAAATATATTATATTATTTGCGTAGGTATATTGATAATTATCTAATCATCGTTGTAATGTCACTTTGATAATTATTGCACGCCTCTTTTTAATACGTAGGTACAGAATCTATATAAATGGAGACGTACTCGTGTATTCAAGTTATTTGTCTTTGAGTGCGTTGATGATACATTGTTGTGTATTTTGTGATGGTTAACAATTTAAGCGTTGTGTGTGGTGATTTTCTCTCCGTGAGTTCTTTTGTTTTTAATAATTTTTATTTCAACATAGTTAGTCTTTTTCCTTAATTTCCTAAATACTAAAGGAAATCTCTAACCTGTAGATATACCTAGTAAAAGCGTCTTAAATCTTTTCATGTTAAGACTTGCGAGAGAAGTTAAACGCAATAAATTTGTTAATCATGATCAATGAGGTTGATCATGATTATCATGAAGGAGCTATGTAAAGGCTAGTGTTTGAAAATTTAAATGCTATTCTACCAGAACGTTTGCCATAAAAACATTGCATACTACAAACAAGTGTATTCTGCTGAGTAAACTGCATTGCGAGTTGCATTATCCTTCCTCTGCAGTGGCGACCCTACATTATCTGAGCTTCTCATTACCCCCTGGTCAGTAGGCACGGATACTTATTATCATGTGGGGTGCCGAGCGCGACCTTCCACCTCTGCTCACCCGCGATGCCCACGTCCCTCGTCTGCCGCTGATAACGACACATATAAATGATCGCTTATAATCGCCCCGCACTCTATACTCGCTCAGTGTTCGTTCACCAATCTACCAGTGTGCGCGTCTTACGTATCGCTCAACTTCGATTACTTTTATCCGTGCAGTACAGTTTTTGTTCAATTCTCTTCTGTTTAGTCCTCATGGCTAAATTCATCGACCGTGATTTTCTTTCTCCTAATTAAGTTAATCCAGTGTCTTTGAAAGTGGACTCTCAAGTGCTACAAACTTTCTGTGAACGCAATTCTAGCGTTATTTACGTTTCTTTTATTAAAATTCATACTGGCACCAGCATACATGCATTTTACAAGCGAGGTGTTGCAAAAAATGACCATTGTTCTGATGTACCGTATCAACCCTATCTACTATTCAGACTACTCGGATACGATCTAAATTTATACCTGAAGCTCTTTCGGCTCAAAAGCTCTCTCTGTCATTGGCTATTTCACTTTGAATATTACAAGTTCGGAGTATATTCCAAAGATATTACCTGACAAAGGATATTTTCTTGTCAACCAAAAAGGATTTGACTATAACCCAGAATGGATATTGTGGCAAACGTAAGTTTCAACACTATGATAGTCTCACTTTATCACGAACTTAACTCATTCAAGACTCGTCGTGTGAGGGTCAAAGTGTATCGTTCTCTTCTGATTGAACGAACTTATAAACCTAACAGAGATAATGTTTATTTTTACAGTACCACCCGGTGTTCAAGGCATTTCTCGCCGGTTCTTTCTCCGGGACCTTCAGTACTATACTGTTCCAGCCGCTTGATTTGGTGAAGACTCGTCTACAGAACCCAACCCAACATGTTGTTGCGGCGACTGTCAAGTAAGTCATATAATATAATCAACTGAGATTAAACTTCATCATCATCATTCAGCTGAAACACGTAAACTGCTGGATACAGGCTTCCCCTTAGTAACGGGAAGCCTATATGGAGCATTTGACGGGCCCTTAGCATCGCCACAACTAGTCCTGTGCTTCCTAAACAGACATAGTTATACAAATAAAAGAAAAGCACTCTCCACAACAGTAAAATAAGCATCGGACAGTAATAGGCTAATATTAATTACCAAAACTCTCAGAGAAATAAGTTCACTCCTAGGTAACAGCAGACGGTTTATCTTGTTGCTACGAAAAAAAAAGTAGGTATGGAGACACAAACAGTGACCAACCACTGATTAGCTGTTTCATTAATTTGTTTATTGTAGGTACCTACATTGTGACTTCAGATAATTATTATGTAATTATTGTTAACACTGGACATAATATCCTTAACATTGACATTGATAGCGTCTGCTACTCTTCTGAGAATGCTTCCCTAAACTGCTAATGACCTATTATCATTTTCCGTGTTAAAATTTCACGAATATTCACGACATTTCAGTTTAGTTTATCTGTTGTTATTTTATTGTTTGTAATTATATATCAATAATATTTAAAATGATTCAGATTTTAATTAGTTTACTGTCTCATTATCTTATTTCTCTCAAATAGCTATCTCTAAGGCCGCGTTGTTGCGACCCAGGCGCGTGCAAAGTTGACACACAACGAACCTTAGATACTAATGAATTATAATCAAATTATTTTGTTTATTTGATTTCTAATCACCCGGAAAGACAATCAGTAAGTTCAGTAACTGCAAAAACTGCGCAAAAGTAACCTATAAACTTTAAATTGCCAAGGTGTAGCACAGGACCTAAGATGTGCCTTGGGGCATCCTTGCTCTATCCTTAACAAAAACTTTGTAAAAGTATATAACATGCGTCATTCGCTTAACATATGCCTCTAAATTTTATCAACCACTAACCTTACCTCCTTTTACAGCAGCCGAATCCAACCCGGGATGATAACAATCTTCACGAACATCATCCGGCAAGAACAGATAGTTGGGCTATGGCGAGGCATGGTGCCTTCCATTGCTCGCTGCGTTCCCGGAGTAGGAATCTACTTCTCTTCCCTGCACTGGCTCAAAGCCAAGATGGGAAAGACCAATGGCGACCTTGGTGCCTTGGAAGCCATCACGTTAGGAGTCGTCGCAAGGACCATGAGCGGCGTTGCTTTAATTCCTATGACTGTGATTAAAACTAGGTGAGTTAACGATCATAATAACGTATTTGATAGGGTTGATTTAGTTTGATCTGTTCTTTACTAACTTGGAGGATGGCTTTTACACTTTCATTCACTTTTATGTTGAACTCTATGACCAAAGGTTGTGTACCTAATGGACCTCGAGAATTTCTCCAGTTTTGTTTACCGTCAAATAATGTCACTTCATTAAACAAAATAATGTATTTGCTGTAACAGTTAAGTAATATCTTAATTGACTCAAGTTTAATCACTGGACTTATATGTAATTAGACTGGTTAGAAGGCAGAAGGCATATTTATTTACTCAATCTTAAATAAGACAATATCAAAAATTAAAAGAAAAGTTTATCTTTTGAGCTGTTTTCTAGTAAAGTCATTGTATTTGATAATACTGATTGTGAATTGAAGTACCTACTTAATCATTAATATTATCAAAAATACTTTGCCAAAAGTGTCCCAATTACCTTTTAATCAAGTATTATTCCATGACGTAGATCTAATTACCGATAACTGTCGGTAGGTGGGTCTGTGACGTCATATTATCAAATGTGTGAACCTTTACGGTATTGAGCACTTTACAATCAATAAATACCATCCTCAGAAATTATACGTGCGTTGTCCCCGAATGCGTACCTACTACTCGATTACCTACGTGTTCCGCCTCGTGATTAAACACGTTGTTTAGACACTTGTTCAGGTCACCGGTAAACAATACTTATGGTAATCCGAGGTTACATCGCAGTCGGGACTTTCTACGTTGTAGATACTGTAATCAACGCACTACGCTTTATATGTTAATTATTTGGACATTTAATGTCTGGTCACCTATATTACCTACGACGTTGGTCCTACGTATACATAATAATGTATTACACCTTTCTGGTTTGTATGCTTTCCAAATATTTTTCGGAACTGGTCCTTTCGGAGGCCTGCTATTTGCCAACTCTTGATAGACGAAACTTCAAGAAATTAAACTTAACTATTAAATTTTATTTCTTCCTCAGATACGAATCTGGAGTGTACAAATACAACAGCTTGGGTGGTGCTCTGAAGGCCATTTACAAAGCAGAGGGCTTCCGTGGCCTTTCCTGTGGCCTGGGCCCAACCCTAGCCAGAGATGCGCCTTTCTCTGGCCTGTACCTCATGTTCTACTCGCAAGCCAAGCAAAGAGTATCTAAAGGTAAGATATTTGGTCCTTTGGAGAAAATAGGAACAGTTTTGCCACTTGTTAAGTTACCCAAAGATGGTCATAGTAATGAGACATCAATTATTTTCTTTTAATATAAACAACGAGCGGTGAAACGAGTCCTTTATGTAGTTAGTAATAAGCGACAGTTAGCTTTGAATAAATATGTCATTTCAATGAAGCTTCTTATCAAAACATTAGATACAAAAAATATTAGGTTAATAGCAATTCCAAATACACTGATAAAATGCGTTGGTAGGTACCTGCTGATAAAGAAAGGTCGCGGAATCCTTCTAGTAATTTGGATAGATAATTTAAAGTTTCTGTAGGATACATAGGTATAGCTATTTTATAATCTTCTTAAACACTGTAGACTTCGTACTGCATCATATGAACATTAGAAATTCATGAGTAATAAATAATTATTAGTACTTTGTACGCATGTTTGATTAGGTTAACTAAGATAGGAACTTATTCAAATGTTTTAATTACTCTATTGGTTCATTAGGTCCTGATCTTTCGATTAAAGGGTTACATAATAATATTCTCCTGCTACAAGAAACCACCTATTGCATCACCCGGACTTCCTCACTTCTTCCACAATATCTTCAACGTTCTCTATTTAAATTCCTTCTTACGCACTTGGTTTCGGCCCTTGTGTAAGGATTTTGTACCTACTCTCTTATAAGAGAAGAAAATTATAGAACTCGAAACTGGAACTGAGCCTTATTGCCGAATTTTAAATTGGTTTAGTATTTTTTGAGTTTATCCATTTCAAACAAACATACTAAAATCAAATCTTTTCTCTTTATAATATTAGTTTAGACTTTCAATAGGTGCAAGATTTTTTTTAATTGGTTCAATATTTTTTGAGTTTATCCATAGCTAACAAACATACAAAAATGAAGTCTTTTCTCTTTATAATATTAGTTTAGATTGTGTGCCTATTAGTCTGTGTTATATAAATACATTTTCTTTCTTTCTTCTTCTTAAATAATATTGTGTGACTAGTCTACAAAAATAAAACACTTTCACACACACATTTTCATAAACACGTTCAGTCAATAATCCTATGATAGCAAAATAATCGTAGATTATAATAATTACCTATCATGTTTACTTACGGTTCAAATGCGTCATCAAATGTGTTTTTTTTTTTTGTTGTTTGTCATGCCAGACAATGATGGCTATCTAATCGTTTTGATAGGAATTCAGTACTGGATCCGTTTTATTCATAAATGTATTGCCAAATACAACATTGATTATGACTTATTTATTGAAGGGTTCCTTGATTCATCATTCTCCTGCCCATATCCCTATTTCTTGAGGTCTGTGCAACATGTATTTTTATATATAGGTACTTCTCTATTGGTCGTCATCTCGGTAGTCACCCCCTTTCTAGCCATATCATCTTTCACACAGTCCATAAGTCTATTACATCGTTTCTTTGGACATCCCCTAAATGGTTTCTGGATATCTTCTTCTTCTTCTTTTTATTTAAAATAAATATTTCATGGTCTACAATAAAGATTATTTTCTGTTTTGAAATATTTCATAAAGTAGGTACCTATGTAATTTTTTTGTTTGTAAATACGTCAATATTAGAAATATAACATCACGCTATATGACGTAGGTACGTACGTAACGCGTCACTCATTTACTTAGTTACTTTCCGAGTTATTACTAAGAGATAACAGATACATAAACATTTGAAACACACTTATTGGTAAAATAAGTGTATTCCAAATGTTTATTACGTATTGAAAGTTAAATGTGATAATATCGCGCTTGTAGGCAGTTTTAAAGGGATAGGCAGAAGTCGACTTTTGTACAGCTATTATATTATATGCCTGTGTGTATGTGCTTTTAAGTCTACAAGCATTGTTCGGTGTATACTTTATAAAAAAATATAGTAGTATGTTCTGTATTCAAATTCCGTACTATGAATATTCCACCTCCTGACCAAATATTCCTGACCAAATTATCTCCTCTTTTCAGAATGGCTGCAGTCGCCCGGAGCAGCCAGTGCCGTCCACTTTACTTGCGGTATAGTAGCCGGGATAGCCGCGTCGCTGGCCACCAACCCTGCTGACGTACTTAAGACCAATATGCAGTTATACCCCGACAAGTTTCCTAATGCCTTCAGTGCCGCCGTATATGTACAGCAGGTAAGAACTCATTTTTTTGTTTAAGTTTGAAAGGGATTTGATAACTTGAAATATTAATATTATATTAATATTTTATTATTCTGTCTGACGACCGAATACTCAAACGCCATTTAACTTTAAAAGTCTTATCGCCATTACTGTACACTTTAAAGTGGCAAAAACGCTAAAAGGGACATTAGGATATAGAATAGAATATATTTATTTTGCATAGAATACATGAGTTAAATATGAAAATAGTTTCACATATTTTGCTTATTATTTCTGCATGCAAAAAACACATACAAATATAATTATAACAACATTACAAACACAAATTTAAATTGGGTAGGTATAGGATATTGGCCGAATACTCAAACGCTATCTGCGTTTGACTATTCGGCTTTAAAGTCTCTTGAGATAGGTACTAGGCCATTTAGAATTCGTTCTTACTGTCAATCATATGCTAACTTTGTGTTGCTACCTATTTAACATGTTGAACTCAAATGATAACACACAGTTCATTATTAAGAATAATAAAATGGGACTGTAGGTACTTCTCAGATAGATAATTATCGAACATTTCAGTCGATGTTGTAAATTAACGAGAAGCAAATGTCAAAGGTCTCACCACGATAACTAAAATCAGGAAGATAAATTAACATGAGTACATACCTACAGCTACGTTTATTAAGATGCTCGTATGTTTCTGAGTCATTATAAAAATAAGTACCTACGTACTTAATTATTTATTAATTAGATAAGCAACATCCGAGGGGGTCGTTTATTTATTTTTTAATTAGGCCTATCAGTCATTCAAAGTTTACGTGTACATATCAAGTGTACAAAGAATATTTTGCTAATTACATGAAATTATAAATAAGGCCACAAGATAATCATTGTTTAATTTTTCCACCGTTGTGACACAACCTGCCTATAGGTTATCAATATTATTTTTGCGCAGAAAGATGTCTGTCAATATACCTAGTCCAGCCAAACTTGATGTGACATTGAGTTAAACAAGCCGTCCCATAAAGTTTTATATTGACTTCATGAAGTATTTTAAAACAGTAGTTTTAATTTGGTATTAAATTAATTATAGTCAGTTTCTTGAATTCAAACTGTTATACTCATGTAGATTAATTTAAAACCATAAAACTTTTTTGAACTATTTATGTCTTTCCAATTGACAATAATTGATTGATGATTGTAAATAAAGTTGATTTTAGACTGACTAATACTATTGAAAAAGTCATAAAAAATATGAAGTTGTACCGCAAACTGAACCTTATGTGTACCTACACATAAGGTTCAGTTTTACAGTTGTTTTTCCTAAAACTTGTGTTTGTTTATATGTTTGGCAAATAAATTGCGAACGCATGCTAGTTTGTTTACTCAAATACAATATTGAGTTTGACTTTAGTGTAGTACTTGCAATAGCATAATTTAATTGCTATAATGAGTTGTTGACAAAGAAAATATAATTAATATTGTGATAAAGAGAGTTGCTATCACCGTCTTTACTCAGTGAAGGGCAAATAATGCCCCCTGTCGACGAGTTTCATTACAGTTGGTATTCAAGAGTAGGTTTAAAGTTTAATTAGCGATTAAGTCAATCAGAAGTCAATAATTATTTGTGTAATTCCTGCTAGACCAGATTGCAGATCCTTATGAAACTATCATACTATTTTCAAACCATTGTCATCTTTATTTTGCTGTAAACTAAGGCGAGTTTAGAATGACAAACAGTATTGGAACAAGTTATAAAAAGATTTAGTTGCAATAGAAACTGGACCATGTGCCATTGGATTATGGTATCTAATCCCATAAAGTGTACATTAGCTTCACACTACATTCAATTCAGAATAATGGATTCTGAATTTAATGTAGTGTGTGAAGCTAATGAACGCTTTTAGCTTGTCGAAACTTACTAAATAAAGCAAGAACTTTTTAATAATTTTTATTTACACTGCTTTTACGATCTTTTGACGCTCTGATGACGTTGACAGGGGGGCGCTGTCTTTGGATAAACATTTCTGCAATTGTTTTGTGAAATGACACTTGAAATGTATTAAAAGAACAAGATACCAGCGTTAGTTCCGATATTGCCCACGCGCCAAAACAACCTACAGCTCTAAATCACCCCATAAATTGTTACCCTAGTGTAAATATTTTCTTGTATTAATTTATTTTCTCCTTTGTTACAGACATACGGCGTAAGAGGGTACTTCAAGGGTGCAGTACCAAGAATGTTGCGTCGCACTTTAATGGCCGCGATGGCGTGGACCGTCTTCGAAGAAATCACCAGAACTATTGGCTTGAAATGAGATTCTATACTTTATGTTTGTATAAAAACTTTTTGTGATTCCGATTGAAGGAGATCTTATTGGTACGATGTTCCTAGTTTTTGCATCTGCTTATTTTTATTCGAATATTATCTATGCTTTAACTTAGTTTTGTAATATTTGTTTTTAGGGTTAGTAGCTTGTGATATGTACCCTGTATTCGGTTTTATTGTTACCTAATTTACCTGTTGTAGGTATTAATTTATATTTTATTGTTATCCAATCTATAGCCTTAGCCGATAGGCCAATTAAATTGTATTGTATAGATTATCCAGAATATTTTTGATATTGAAGCCGATTCTGTTGTGCACAAACTAAACGTATTGCTATCCTTATCTAACAGACGGAGCGAGAAAAAGACAGTGACAGTTAAGAGAAGAAAATTTATTTCTAAACATGTCAGTTTGATCTGACGTATGTCTATTGACATTTTCGACAATTGTGGACCGATTTTGAAAACTCTTTTTATATTTGTTAGAAGAAGCCTGCGCATTCATTAAATTTGCTTGGGTGTTTTTGTGTTAGCTTCAATAATACGTATTTTTCGCACTTAGCTTTTAGGGATGATGTTAATAACCTCCTGTCACTGTTATTTACATAGCAGGTAGTGGTCGGTATTCGAATTTGTGTGGGTAAGGTACCACTACTAAAAAGTTACAAATAAAACTTTTTCCAAAAAAAACACTACAAAGTGAGTCACTTTGTAGTGTTTTTGTTGGAAATCGGTTGTTTTTATTTTTTTGTAAAAAGTTTTTTTATGCCTTTTAAGATGTAGAACTTTTAAACAAGGAAGCAATAATCTGTGTTACTGCACATAAGGACAAGTGCCATTTGTAATATTACAATGTACCTATATTTATTATATTGAAGAAAATAAATTTTATTTAAATATGATTCCTGCCTTCTCACTGTTTATTTATTTGATAGTTTATGCTCAATGATATAGGAACGGATTCGATGACGAGAATTGAACAAGAAATGATTTGTTTAAATCTATTACTTTAATCTCAACAACCAAATTACTAAAGCTACGGTTTTCTAGAGAGCGTTGTTGACACCGTAAAGCAAACCCCGCCCCCCAAAGATTTAAATCTCTAGATTTACCCTAACCGTACTCAGTCACAAGAAATTGTGACCATATCACCATACTGAGAAGAGGCTCACGCATTATAGTTTCCATGACAATTAGGTGAGTCATTGCGTGTCAGAGGTGTCAACACGAAATAGAAACGCGACTATCTGACTCTCAGACTCGACATAAAGGGAACCAATTCTGTTGACGAGGTAGGGCGAATCTAACGATTTAAATCTTTGCCGCTGTCATTTTCATGACGGCCGTCATTGCGGTCACCGCTTGTCTAGGAAACCGTAGCTTAGTATGGATTCATGAACACAATAATGTTGTGACATTACTAGGAAGGAGAGACCCCACAGCAATGGCGATAATGACATCAAATAAGGCGCTACCCTCGTCCTTTTCTTACTCGTGTTGGTAAATATTACATTACGACGACCGCGTTCTAACCGAAAATGACTGTTATGCCGCGTCGTCGCGCTCGTATTTTATTTGTATGTCACTTTTTGTTGGTGAACATGAACGCGTGATCGCACCGACAGAGGGCGTTTTCCGAATAAAAAGTGGCATATACACGCGTCGATCGTGTATTAGCGCGGTGATCGCTTTGACATAGGAAGCGGAGTCACGTTTAATTAATATGACATACTCACGCGATGAATCAACTCGCGCTTGCACGCCAAAATTTATATAAATGATCGCGTACTCGCTCGACGATCGCTTTTAGTTAGGACGCGGGGTTAGGGTAACATACCATTAATTGAGAATAACAATAAAACACAAAATAACAAACTATATTATATTTTACATGTTTAAAGTTACGTTTGTTATGTATAATTTTCTAATACACTATCATATAAATTCCAGGCCCTCATATTTGAGGTTTTCCACCAGGGTGTCGTGTAGCAACACCGTGCCATCTGTCATAAATGCAGTTATGTATGTGGCCGTCTTGCCCTCAAACTCTGTAGTCTTCAAAGCCACTATGGCTTCGTCATTCGTTCCCGGTATGAATTTGAACGATGAGAAACCATGCTTTGGTTGGTGCTTTGTTATCTGAAAAGGGATAAAGTTTCTTGATCAATTAATTTCTTAGAAATCGTGTAAGAGCAAAGCATGGTTTTTAATATAAGTACTGTGAATACGTCCATGGGACACCCACCCTGGTCCCTGACAAAAATTAATTGTTTATTATTTATCAAAATTAATTATTGTTTTTGTTAAAAATCAAAATGACTGGTTTATACAACGCAGAATCGATGAATCGAGCGCGCTTACGTAGTTATCGAGATTTATCGAGAGAAACTCCTACTACTTATCGAGTTTATTTACTTCTTCCCCACCCCTAAAAATGCTGGGTACGCCCATGAATACGTATGGTAACGGACAGTCCTCTGTGCAGGGCGTGCATGGAGGCTGAGGAAATAGTCGCGCACGTGCTCTTTGAATGCACAGGCGTCACCCAAATTAGAACACAAACCCTCGGGTCACCCAGATCTTTCAAAGACCGAGAGTTTTCAACAGACCGGGTAGAGTTCTAAACAGACCGGGAGTTTTAATTAACTTCTGGAGGGAGGTGGGCCACGCACAATGGTCCATTCGAAGGACTAAGTGCGGAAACCAAACCCGCTAACATAGATACGTCTGTTTATGTAACGTGTTATAACGAAGCGTACATAGTACCTATGTATTTATGGCTGATTATTTATATAACTGAGTAAACATTGATTCGATCCACAGTAATGAAAATCTTATAACGACGTACCTGCACGGCAGAGGTAAAATTTGACATTGACCTTTATTTGTTCAGTAGCAGCAAGGCTCCATCTACACGGGCGAGAGTATTGCGGTGATAGTCACGCTGTGGCATCAAATTTAGTAGAAACTGTATGTTGCAATCTCCAGACGGCGATATCATTGTCGCGAGAATTTGATGGCACAGCGGCAAGGCTATCGCAGATATTCTCTCGCCCGTGGGAGATAGCGCCCAAGGGACTACCTACTCACACTTATTCAGCTCCATTCACGTTTCGCTGAACGATTTTGGTCACACTTATACAGTTTTGCTTCTATCAGTCGCGTACAGCGCTGAACGCGGCAGAACAGCACTGAACTCAATCTATAGCACTCGCATGATAATAAATTTGTCCTCATTTTATACTTGTTTGCCGCGAAAGCTGAATAGACGCAGAAACCTGAACGGATGCGTACGCGTTTCCATACAGAATCGTTGTTTTCTATGGGCGTAAGCTAATAGAATAGAGCTGAATTAGTGTGGCCATTTTCGTGTGGTACACGACAAAAGAACTGAATTTACCAGTCAAAGGTCAAACGAAAGTCAAAGTTTTAGTTATTCTTTCTCTTTACTTTGGACAGTTTTTTTCTGAATTGCACTACGACGCTGAGAGCTATAGAGCATACTTAGATTTTACTCAAGCTAAGTACCGTAAGCGTGGTATATGAATATGTACCTTATTTGTAAGAGGTTAATTTTCATATTCGTATGAAACGCTTGATCACATTCGCTAATACGTACAAATAAGGTTCATATTTGAATAAAACTCTTACTGTACTTCGCTCAAGCTAAGTTCAAGTTTCTTAGATCTCAGCCTTAAGCCCGAGATGGGTTAATCCAGTCAAAGTAACAATTTATACTTTAAAAACAGTTACCTCAAGAGCATGAATATGTTTAAAGTTGGCATCAGCAGTGATCAAGTAGTTGCATCCCATGACCTCGTCTTTTGTCTCATTGTATGGTTCATGACTGCACCTCCTTGGCAGGAAGTGCCATAATTGCTTGGCAGGTGACCACACTCCAGATTCATGGATCATGTAGCCGGGCCATTGGATGCCGATGGAACTACGGACAGCTTTGTACTGGTTCATCCAGCTTAAATGCTGCACCTGCAAATAAAAAGTTTAATGGTAGGTACTGGATCTTCATTCCATATTCATTTCATACGCAAGTATGTATTAAGCCTGAATTCCCTCAGAGGAACAAGAGGCAAATAATATTAAGACACAAAAATAACGGCTGACATCAGTCTAATAGGGCAAACTTTGATTTTATTCAAGCCAAGTATCTTTTCATACGATAAAAAACCTTATTCCCTTAGAGTTAATGTTCATTCTCGTGTAAAACGCTTAATCAAAGTCGCTTAAAGGAATATGCACATTAAATTCATAAAAATAAGGTTGATTTGTGTATTTGGGTAGTAAAGTGCATGTTGTGTCTAGGTGACTTTTCTGCTAAAGTTTTTGCCCCACTACATTGGAAATCTGTCTTATGATTTGAATTTCCCCGCCAGAAACAAGACTGATTACCTAACATGATTTATAAATATGATAAATTATAAAGATAACCTCTGCAAATCGATAGAGCAAACCTTCCTGATAAGATAAGTACACGTCATGTTTCACTACCGTATTCTGCAAATACATATATACTTAATGCAGTATTTTAAACAAATATGATACCTTTTCCTGTTCACCTATTTTATTTATTTAAGTTTTACTGTAGCTTACAAGAATAGATAAAGCAAAATGTCGGAAGGCTAACAATGTCTTGTAATTTCCTCACTTTTTGTATGAAAATTTAATTCACTTACACCCAGTTGCACAAAGACAAACATTACGTAATGGATCATTAATGCTAATGATTTCATTAATTTGTTCAAAGAATCATTAAAATCGAGTCTAATATTACATTCTGCAACAAGTTAATGGAAGATTAGCATTTAATGACAGCTTTAAAAGTTAAAGTTCGTTTCTGCAACTGGTGGTTAAATAAGTAATAATTTATTTCATACTTAATTATTTCACAAAAACTTACATAGATTAATGTGAATTCTGTCTTCTATATTATCTAGAAACAGACAATTTCAATTCATTCAGGACAAATTTATTTTAACAATACATTTTTTAATTAGTTTTTATAATCTTACTTCTCCGTGTATGTTGATTGCTTTCACCCACATGGGGTCATTAGTTTGGAACTCCCCACTGGCTGTCGTCCATTCTTTGCCGATTGACCCAACATACAAAATGTCATCCTTGATGGTTGCCCATTCGGACTTAAATCCTTTTTCGACCTGGCCATTACCATCTGGTAAAATCACCCATGGTACTATTTTATTATTATTAACAATTTCAAACACCTGGAATACAATAAAAACAGTGGTTTATTATCATAAAACTCCTCTCTCCGTCTTGATTCCATATTCATTTCATACGCAAGTATGTATTAAGCCTGAATTCCCTCAGGAACAAGAGGCAAATAATATTAAGACACAAAAATAAAGGCTGACATCAGTCTAATAGGGCAAACTTTGATTTTATTCAAGCCAAGTAAAGTATCTCTTCATACGGTTTATTATGTGTCATAAAACTTTTAGAAATGCTGTTTTATAGTATTATTTTACTTTTAAACACTAACTGTTTTTGTTAAAATATTTAACTTTCATAAATTCTCTATTGTTCAACATTAAAAAATTTGAGAAGATAAATAACAGAATACATCATTTTATAATGTGGGAGCATAATTTAATTTTGACTTCAATTTGAATTTCCTGAATAGGTATGAGTAGGAAACAAAATTTGCAGTATAACAATGTTCTTACCATTCCTGATCGGTCATCAAAAGTGAGCAATCTTCCATCATACACTATTAACTCAGACAGCTCCATGCCTCTTCCCTTGTGCGAGTATGTCGAAGACAAGAGTGTGGGCTCTTGTATATCCCATGACACTTGCACAGACTTCTTGACAAGATGATAATTGAGTTGTCCTTTCTTAAAATAACTTATGTATGTGTGTTTATTTCTACTGCTTTTAGAGTTAGTGTCTAAGTCCGCTACTATCCCAATCCTGAATGTGACTAAATCTCCATCAACCAATGGCTTCGTTAGCGGGTAAGTCGTGTTGTATGGCCGCACTGAACTAGCCCATCTCTGAACACTGACTGGCTGGCTGCTTGTCCACCAATTATAATAACACAACACCAGAAGGAATGTTCCTATTAACACAATTAATAACACGAATTGTGGCTGTACCCTCACAGCGTTGCCGACCCTGTACGTGGCTGGAGTGCGCAGCGCTTTGCGCCAGTCACGAAGGGTACCTTTCATTTTACGTTCTTCAGACTCGTAATACTCGTTCATAATAATTATAATTATAACATGTTAAATTCACAATTGACTTTCGATATCATAATATGACTAGTGGAATCGAATAATTTACAAATTAGTAAACGTGTTAAAATAGTCCCATATTAGTGCTAAATAATATCACTGGTTGATTTCACTAATAATTGTTGTGTAAAAGCCTTTGGTAAATGTAACAGCTTAAGACTTTTAGCTGAAGTTAATGATATCCCCAATGTGTTATGGTTTAGATTTAGGTTCATTTTGAATAAAGCTAATTTTACATTATTGCTGAGTAAAATTTGTATCACACACTGCATGGATAGTGACAATAATGACGTAAAATGACGTTTGATAATGATGTCTGTGATGATGACATTTATTTGACACATTGACAACTTTACATCATTTCTCAACCTTGAATAAACTAGTCATGTCCAACAAAATAATAATAATAGTAACTTCACGACAAATAGTATTATTATTTATTAAGTTGATCTAGGATTCCGAAATGATATCTAACCATTGAAATTATACTGAACATAGGCAAACTTACTTATTTGGTTATGGATTTTCATCATCACAATCAGTCCAGCTAGTTTTAGATAAAATCCACAGCTCAAATCAGAGTTAACCAAGATCAGCAAAATGGCTAAGCAACTAATAAATATTTATTAGAATATTATGTCTAAATGTTACCAATGCTAAGAAATTTTAATGCCTTGCAAATACCTTGTTTGTAATTTTTTTCTGTTAAGTTTCTTGATAGCTCCCGTGTTTTGTTTCCAGAAACAGAAATGCATTAAGAAAGAATAAATAAGCTTGTAGATAAATACACCCCATAGAAATAAAATAAATAAATTTACAGTAGCTACTAAACTACATTCGCAAGCTAAACTACAACGAGACCGAAAACCAGGGGCCGTACCATCAACATTTTAAATACTTGCCAAGTACAGGACAGGTCAACTTGGCATTTTAACCTGACAGGTTTTCTATTTGTACCATGAGCATTTCAGTCTGACCTGCAATGTATCAACTTCAGACCTGCTACGCTACCGTTGACCGGTACGTCATATTATAAACAAACGTTCGGAAATACTTTTTCGGAATGTTACCGGTTTTACGGTTATATATATTAAATTAATTTGATAACAGTATAAACTTATCAAAAAAATTAAATAAAATATAAATAAAACTATGTTTCGCAGTAAAAAATCTTATGTAACACGATTATGACGTAGAGGCCTTTTAGATGTAAAATAAAGGTACCACCAACAAACACCAACCTACTTGAATGAAAACTTACCAAAGCTATTGCTATTTTCGAACGACTATAGCGTGTCAAATAAATTGTCAACAAGACAAGAATATTTATTGATGACATATAAAAATTGGAAATATAAAAACATTAGATTTTTTTAATACTTAATCACAAGCATTGCAATGGGGTACATAAAAAGGGCTCAAACTCGAGAAATGTCCCGCAGATTGTGGACGGAAGTGACGAAACATTGGATGTGAATTCTATTGTTGGTGGAGGCATGAGGAACAGGGTGTAAAGTTCACTCTTCTCATGAGAAATGGGAGGCTCCTCCGACCAGACGGGTGTTATGTCTGACGGGCAACTGCCCGAAAGTTGTTTTCGGATAATCTTATACATTTATCATGCAAGATTTTTGTAACGTCATGTCTTTACTGCATATTTCGTATGTAACGGTGTAACCGTTACAGTGCTATCGATGATTCAAGAGGCTGGGCAAGGCTGGGCAGCTGTAGTTTGTTTTTTTATTAAGACTACGAATATTGTTTTTACCCAAAACATCTATTAAGGTCATTGAGATCAATGTAAACTAGAGAAGACATCGCGAACAAAAAATGTGTCCCTCAGATGTCAAGTTGGACAACTGCGGTGCATGCGCGGTGCAAGGAGATTCTCATAGAGTATCCGTACCCGCAGATGAGACACAGTCTGCTTTTTCTGCCTACTTGATACTGGTGTGTACATTACATAAGGAATAAATAAAAAAATATTTAAACTGTGTAAATATTTTAATTTCCTTTAATATAAGTTTTGTTAGTTTCTGCCGTTTGGTATAGTAATCCACAGTTTTGTCTGTTTTTGCTTCGTGATGCAGACTAATTTTTGTGTACTGATTTATTATGGCTCGAATTAAATGGATTTTGTGATTGAATGTTGATGGCTGATCCAGTGAATATTGATTCAAATTTGTAAAGACTTCTTTTCCGATGAAATGCTTCAGGGTGTTAACGGTTATATAATTAAAATCGTATTTCGAGGCAAGACTTCCACCGCTTTGTTTTATTAAATTACGTATGATCTTTTCCGTAGCCAAGCATATTATGTACACGTCTTCTGCAGAATAACATAGACCACCCATGTCTTTTATAGTTATAAGTGAGTGATGTGGAAGTTTATTTGGCGTAGTCAAACTGTCAATGCAATCTTCACATTTTAACTTTTTCGTTAATTGTCTTGATACATATCCAGATATATAACCTACTATAAATTTTGACTCGCATGTAAAGGATTCGTGGTCAAGCATTGTTGCAAAGATATCGCAATTGCATGTTGTCATGCTCGTCAAAATGTAGGGAACAGCTGATTTTTTTTTCACGATTGCATGTTTGGTCCCATCGTGAAAGTTGTTCATAACATTACATTATGCGTCTATAGTGTCAACTCTGCGAATGCAAAATTCTTACTCTTTGACATTCACATAAAATTGACAAAATATAATTAATAATAAAATATTTAAAGGTAAATACGTTGAACTTACTGGTGAAAAGTCACTCCTTGACTTTTGCTTATGTTTCTCGAGTTGTTGGAACAATATCTCATTACACATGAAGGCATATTTAAGCAAATAAAAGTTAGCACTCAAACGTGTCACGTAGCAACAAGCGTCAGTCATAGACTAAGTGAGTTGGAGTGCACGAGCTCTAACTCTTGTTACAAACAATCGAGTTGAGGCGTCTCCTCTAGTTTACATTGATCTCAATGATTAAGGTGAAACAATTTGATATTTTTTCCATACAAACTTCGGAGGGGTTTTACTCCACTATTTGACATCGTACATTCAAAGTTAAACATGATATCACTAGGTCTCATTATTAAAATTGTCTGTACGGAAGCAGAATAGTAAAATAAAAAGCCATTAAAAAGTTATGAGCCAACAAAGATTCGTTTTTCTTGCTAATTTTAACGCAACTTTGGGCGTAAATAAGTAATACAAGAAGTGTGAAATCTCGAAAACAAAATCCGTACCGACACAGAAAAATTAACGAAGATTTCAATAAATTTTATTTGTAATTGATTTATGCAGTGGTTATTTCAGAAAAACCTTTTTTCCAAAGGCCTTTTCGTAATTTTTGACGCGCTCGTTTTACTAAAATTGGTCGGTACGGTGTTTCCGTGCGTGCGAACTATACGTTGTCCATGTAGATCAGCTTCTAACTGCTCATCACTGATACTATCTCTGTCGGACACGATGCCAGGTGAGACAGTGTGGTTTTTGGCCAGGCCCACCATTGAGTTCGAGCCCCCGACTAGTTGCACCTTAAACATTAAATTTGTTTTTATTTATGTGTATTGTGTTCTTTATTTCTATTTCTTTCACATCTACTCACTCGTACCATTTCTACAACATAAGTAGACGACAAAGAGACGTGTTTTTTTGTGGTTTATAATTTTAAATAACGCCACAATAGTATTATATTCACAAATTAATATATACTTACGTTTTTTATTTAAAATTAAAGAAAACAGTTCAATAAAAGTAAGTTTTACACGCCTGCTTAATATGACAGCAGGGCAGCTCAGTTTTCAAGGTTTTACATGTCAAAAATGACTTGATGGTAGAGCCTATCGCAGGTCAGACCAGTGAAATGTTGTCACGTGACCACTGAGCGGCTTTAGTCACGTGATCGCTGGCTTGCCTGTTATTTGACGTGTTCATGGTACAAAATAGCCCGACAGTTCACTTTCCGTCGAAAATTGACCTGCTATAAGAGTGCATGGTAAGCCCCCTGTTAACTACAGCAAAGTAGCTCATAACGATACTCACCCTCCTACACACATCCACTCATTCACACTCTAGGTACTCACCGGAGGCCATCACTACACAATACATAGTAAGTTATTCTTCTACTTTTTGTCACTTCTTTTTTTATTTTATTTTATTTTACTCTTACTCTTTGATCAAAAATTTTGTGTTTACAAGATGTTTATAGGTCAAACAAAGTTATTTGCTAAGTGTCACACAGGGGAGAGCTGATGTCTGAAATACAGATATTTTATATCTAGTTCTACACAGATATTCAAAATATATATGTTCATAGAAACAAGTGTCCTATAGTGTAATACCATAATTAAATTGTATACTTTTAACAAATAAATTATACTTTTATAAACTTACTACTATGTACTTACTTAAACTTTGTAAATTGCAAAAAACCTAAGAAAATTTGAATTTGGCAGGATGACGCTTTCGTTGACAAAATAAACTAAAATTACAATTTACTTACACGTTGTATGTTGATTTAACTATGATTCGCGATCGTATCAATATGTAATATAGAATTATAATCATAGAAATCATCAATACAACTTCTAACTTCATTTGTAATCCTATTGAATGAATATTTATTGGAAATTTGGAATCATGACATTACCTGAGGATTATGCTAGCTTAGGAGCTGTATTGGTGATGCTAATGAATTTATGTAAACTCTTATTTGTTACGGACGCGAATTCAACAGCAGGTCAGTGTCAGGTTGTCTATACCTACTGATCTGCAAATTGCAAAAACCTAAATAAATTTTGAATTTCGCGGGCTATCTTAGCGCATCCCTAATAAGTCCAAAATTCACAATTCCTAGCCCAAAATTGTCAACTTTGCCAAAAACATAGTTTTCAGAACTTTCTTAGTAACACGTGATCTTAGGGCTACGCAATTATATTATTATTTAATTAGATTTTAGTCGATTTTCTGTTGATTGACCAGAGTATTAATCTGTACAACTTTATTTACTTTTTTTCTATAGGTTAACTTGTAACTTGCATTCTCGCTACCTGTAACGTTAATTATTACGAAAAATCGACGATCGAAAACGACGAGGAGTGGCAACGGGAGACCGTAATTAATTAATAAGATTACATGGAATTGCATGTACCTACCTATGTACTATTATAGCTGTCGCATAATCGTTGTCTATATAAATTGTAAAGTTTGATACAATTTCGATACAATACTGTTGTGTTTCATGACTGTTATGCATAGAAAATCTCTCCGCTTGTTACAAAATATAGTAGGTATAAAAAAAAAAAACTTTTAATTGTTATCTGTGGAGAACGTAGTGGGTAGCATAATTGCTTTAAATGTTATATTTAAGATATTAAGACTGTATCTTATTGTGCTACTGTTTGTGTTTCCTTAAATAAATAAAAATAAACATAAACATTACGCCTTTAATCCTCGAAGGATTAGGCAGAGGTGTACACCCATATTTCTCCAGTTATGTTTACTTAAATGTTATATGGGGCGAGTCTATTGCCATCAAATCAATCGGGCACAAATCCAGACTCAGGCTGCTACTGTCGCTAGCTGAAATTCTGAAACAAAAAACCCATCAACTATTATTAAAATGTAGCAACACTGAAATCACTACGAATCATTCAAATCAGGCTATGCATAAATATATTACACGTTTTAATAATACATGTAGGGGACTAGTTGTTGTAACACTTATAACAAGCGCCCGAGGCGCGCGCTCAATACGCTCGTCAAACGCAGTAACCTGCGCGCCTGCGCCTAAACTGCTACAGGATCTTTGGCACTCGAATGACGTTGATATGGGAGCGCTGTTAGTTATCATTTTGCCACTTGAAATGTATTAAATAAACAAGATGGCGGCGTTAGTTCGTATTTAGTTGTCTAAGTGCTTGTTTACGGAGACGCGTTGAGCGTGGCGTGCAGCGTGGCGTTCGGCGGTGCGTCGGACGTTTTTTCTGTTTACACACGCGCAAACACAAACATATGGCGATGTACGATGTTGTTTATGGAAGCGCGGGGCGTGCGGCGGGGCGTGCGGCGTGGCGGTGCCCGCGGCGTTGCACGCGGCGGTGAACGCGGCGGTGCACGCGGCGTGCATCGGGAGCGGAAGGCGGGAGCTGATATTCAAGCGCGACCGAAATATTTAATAATAAATAAAGAAATACATAGGATGCATAACATCACGCCTATATTCTCCGAAAAGTTAGGCAGAGGTGTTCCTATAGTACCTACACCCACATTTCGCCAGTTATGTTTAAGTCCCATGTAATAGGGGGCGAGCCTAATGCCATCAACCGGGCACAAATCCATACTCCGGGCTACTACTGAGAAATACCAGATGGAAAATACCAATAATATTTTGCCCGACCCGGTCATCGAACCCGGAACCTATGCTCAGCATTAGTGCTTGCGACCACTAGACCAACGAGGCATTAAAAAAACCGGCCAAGTGCGTGTCGGACGACGCACAATGAAGGTTTCCGTGGTTGGGATGAATAAAATTTATCCCAAGAACAAACTTAATTTAGTAGTTGACAAACATGTTCTCTCATACATCGATATACGTCACGGTCAATTCTCCAACTGCAAATGTAAGTTTGTAATCAATTTTTTTTTTTTTTTGTGGTAAAACGAATAATTAAAAGAAAATTATTCAAAAAACAAAAAACCCGACTGCAAAAACACGTAACTGAAAAGAGAAAAACAAGCATTATAATCTACGTGTTTTTGCAGTCGGGTTTTTTGTTTTTTGAATAATTTTCTTTATTTCAAGTTTTTTAGTTTTATTAATATATCTTAATTTGGAATTGACTCATTAGCAGCTTTTATTTGATACCAATATTGTTGTAATTTATTTTAAAAAAAACCTTCCCCTCCCTTTTTTTTGTATTTGCAGATGAAATTATATAATTATTATATAGCCTATGTCACTTCTACGATTAAGACGAATCTAACGACACCTCATATGTTAAAATCCATCAAGCCGTTTAGGCTACAGAGCGTGCCAAAGAAATAGACATACATACATACTCTCAAAAAACATTACCCTCCTTCTGGGGCAGTCGGGTAAAAAGTTCGGAATTTTTCCTTTACTAGTGCTGTAAGACCTTGCTTCCTGCCAAATTTCATGATTCTAGGTCAACGGAAAGTAGGTACCCGGTAGGTTTTGATTCATGTGCGAGTATAAAAATATTTCACATAAATGGCCATATTTTTCGTTCGTTCGTTCAATTAGAAGCTTTAATTGTTTAGAGCTCCAACGGAACATAGATTTACTTATTTGATGTTATATGTGGATATCACCGATGTTCGTAGTTCGTAGGTATTTATCGTACGAGTACATACGACGCCGCGGGCACCGCCGCGTGCCCCGTGGCATTGCCCGCGGCGTTGCACGCGGCGTTGAACGCAGCGTTTCCCGCCGCGTGCCCCGCCGCGGGCAACGCCGCGCGCGACGCGGCTTGCAACGCCGCGGGCACCGCCTGGATTTCAAGCATTTCTCCGTTAAACGCTCTCATACAACGCCATATGTTTGAATTTTGTGCGGGCCGCCCCGCCGCACGCCCCGCCCAACGCCCCGCGTGTCCGTAAACAAGCACTATGTCTTGTGTGACGGACGACGCCGACGAGACGACGAAGACGAAGAAGTCGTATCATACCATAACCTTATAGCTACGGTTTCCTAGAAAAGCGGTGACCGCACACGTAGCGTCCGATATTTACCGGCGAATGACGTCGCTCAAACTTTGATTATGAACGTAAGTCCTAACGGTGTGTTTTCCTAGAGAGCGTTTTAATTTGACACTGTAAAGAAAACCCCGCCCTCCCAAAGATTAAAATTGCTAGATTTGCCCTCACAGTAGGCACTCAGTTACAAGAAAGCGTGTTCATAGGTACTGAAAAGTGTGAGTTTACACATTAATAAATAGCGTTTCCATGACAAACAAGTGTAGTCTCTCCGTTATTGTGTGTCAGAGGTGTCGAAACAAAACAGAAACGCGACTATCTTTTAACGCGGTAGGGCGAATCTAACAAACTAGGATTTAAATCTTTGATACTTTCATCATTTTTATGACAGCCGGCAAGTGCGGTCACCGCGTGCGGGCCGCCCGCTCTAAATTTGAACATATGGCGTTGTATGAGAGCGTTTACGGAAAAGCTATTTTACACGCGTTTCCTTGAAATGCAGGCGGAGCCCGCGGATGGCACCGCCGCGCCGCGTCGCACGCGACGTTAAACGCGACGGCGCACGCAGCGTTACGGCTGGCTATTCTTGCAATTCTCCGTTCACGGTAAAACATAGCTACAAACGCAGATCGCGATCTTCATGAGAGTGGGTGTTACATGGGCGTTTGACATGACCTTCGTCTTGTCCATTTTCATTTTAAGACCCACTCTTTCGGAGGCTCTACTAAGGTCATCGAGCATTGTACTGAGGTCCTCCATGGTCTCAGTCATTACAACTATGTCGTCGGCAAACCGATGGTTAGTGATATACTCGCCATTAACGTTGATGCCTAGCCCTTTGAAGTCCAGTCCACCTTGAACACATCCTTCCAGTGCAGCGGTGAAAAGTTTTGGAGAGATAACGTCTGTCTGTCTCACACCTCACTGGAAAAGGGTAGGTTTTGAGGTCTGGTCCTGGAGTCGGACAGACATAGTGACGTTTTTGTACAGACACTTTACAACCTCGATGTACCGATAGTCGACCTGGCACCTTTGAAGAGACTGCAGTACAGCCCATGTCTCGATCGAATCGAAGGCTTTCTCGAAGTCCACAAACGCTAAACAGAGAGGCTGGTTGTACCTACTCTTCGGTCTTCTGTATAACTTGCCACAGCGTATATATGTGGTCTACGGTGCCGCATTTACTAGTTATTTTCGCTGGCTGTGTAGGTATGGGTAGTCAATGGGTACCTACAGTCGATTAACTGCCTCTTTTGGGCTTGTAGTCACAAGCACGACTGTTACGCGAAAGTGTTATTGGGTTTTTCGATTTGATTTCTGAGGAGCAGCCCGGAGTTCGGAAGTAAGTCGTGTCGTGTGACATTCCCGTGGCTTGAAAAGTACGTAAAGTCGCTGGTTCTGCGCCTGATCTCTGTCTGGTCGTGTCGGATGCCGTCCTATCGGACTATGGGAGTGAGGGAAGAGGGAGTGTGTCTGTGTTTACGTACACGCTTGTGCACTACAATATCTCCTGTGTAAGTACGTCTCCGTTAAGATGGCCACCGTGACCGACATTCGGTTGGGAGCATGGTTTGAAAACAAGGTATGGCATTCCGAGACACAGTGGTCACGTGGGTGACACTTACCTACTTCATCACATCTGTGTTACCAGTATTGGGTAATAATAACTCCAACCACCTTTATTACCTTTGCGAATCCGATAAAACATTGAGGTTTTAATCAACAATTACGTTGGTATATGTTTAAATTGATTTGTTTCGTTTGATGCTTTGTATATATTTTTTAACAGAATGGTTACTTAAAATCTTTCCTTAATTCGTGTTTTGTTGCAATAAAGTGGCAACAGGATAGTGACGTAGATGTGTCACTCCCGGAATGCCATACCTTGTTTTTAACCGACTTCTGCCGACTTCCCAAAAAGAAGGAGGTTATCAATTCGGTTGTATTTTTTTTCTTATACCATGGTTGGGAGGATATTAGGTACAGTCGACCGCACGTCGATGGCTAACCTAACCTAACACTTTGATAATGAGCTGGCCTATCTTAGAAGGTAGGTACCTACACATCAAATAGAATAGTATTATTCCTACGGCTGCGATGCTGATTACGATGCTGCAAAACCACATGCATCCTGGTTCGTAGCATATCGGCTTGTTGTCAACGCGGTGTTGACTCAACGCAGAAACACGCCTCGCCCGGGGTCTCGCTGGTCTTCTGTTGAAAAAGAATGGTTAAAACTGTTACAACACTTACAACATAGCGTACCCAGTTGTTCACGAAACTATTCATAATATTTCGTAATAAACACCTGTGACGGCTGTATGCCTGTCGGAGATCAGCGCCGTTGACATCTAGAACAACGTCAAGGTGGCAGGGCTGGATTGGTAGCCTGTGTAGCAAATGCTACAGGCCACGTGCTTTGGGAGGCGGCCGTCAATGCAATGTCAATTATTATTACTGAATGAAGAATACAGAATACAGAAAAAGAAGTCATGGTAGGTACCTATACCACTGTTAGGTGCAATGGAATTATGATACGAATGAATATTCAAAAGAAATCTAACCTCACTAAGGCGGGATACCTACTAACATCTTAGTTTCTTCAGCTTTTCTGCTTATGTAAATCGACAAAGCAAAGAACGTTTTGTATAGAGAACAATTATTTTGTGTAAACTTATGAACCCAAAAACAAACCAAGTTCTAGTAAAAGACCCCTGAGTGCTCGTTTACGGAGACGCGGGGCGTTACGCGTAGCGTTCGGCGGCGCGGGCCGCAGTCCTGAAATTCAAACATAATATTATGGCGTTGTATGAGAGCGTTTACGGAGAAGCGATTTTACACGCGTTTGCTTGAAATGCAGGCGGAGCCCACTGATAGCATCGCCGCATCGCACACGACGTTAATCGCGGCGGCGCACGCATCGTTGCGGCTAGCTATTCTTGCAATTCTCCGTTCACGGTAAAACGTAGTGACAACCGCGGCGGGGCTCGCGGCGGGGCCCGCGGTCGAGCCCGCGGCGTCGTAATAGCGCCACGCCCCGCGTCTTCATAAACAACATCGTAAAGTTGCCATTATGTTTGTGTTTGCGCGTGAGATAAGGCGGGCCGCTGCACGCGCCGCCTGTCTGTAAACTGAAAAAACGTCCGACGCACCGCGAAACGCCACGCCCGCCGCACGCTACGCTCAACGCCCCGCGTCTCCGTAAACGAGTATTATAACTTGCGACATGTAGGCCCCGCTCAAGGTGGTGTGTTAGCCTGGATTTTGTGAAGGACTAACGTCGTTTGGATGCCGAGTGGAGATGCCTTTGCCCAGCAGTGGGACACAATAAAAGGTAAAAAGTATAGGCATACTAGGCATTTACTTACGCAGGATTGGGTTCTATAGTTCCCATGAAGGCTTGTAGTAGCCAGGTGCCATCTGAATCATTAGATATTATATACCTGAAAATCCGATTGATTTTTACAGCAGTTAATAAATTTATTAATGAAACGAATGTAAAACGAATTATATAATTTGTAGCAATGCTTTTTGTTGAGGGTCGCGCAATTTTATTTTAGACAAAGTTTACCTACTCACTTCTTGCTATAAGTAGTCGTTTTTATAAGGACTGTAATTCACGTAGTCTACGAACTGTCATGCATTTTTAATTATCTTGTATTACTTCTACATTTCTATTTAACAATAACTTCCATTTTCACAATAATTTTGATCTTTTGAAATGTCACATAGACTGATTTATATGTCTATGCATAGACCTATCGACCTATCGATAATCTTGCGACAATGATTTGACACCTATCAAAATAATTTGTGTAGAGATGGAAAAAAAATCAGAAAGTTATCGCGGCTTGTATAATGAAAAACGTCAAATCGGGCTTCTTAGATTTTCGCGTAGGTACCCTAGGCCGGGGAAATTAGGTTTGAACCCTGCACTAAATATTAACAGCGATTTTTTTCTTAAATCGTGTTTTTGAACTTAGCTCTCCAAATAATAATAGAAAATTAAACATTTTCCAAAAACAAAAACGCGTTTTTCTGAATAAAAATTGAGGCAAAATAGTTAACAGGAAAATTTTGATTACAATAAATAAAGAATTGGTAAAACCAATATATATTTTTACAG
Source organism: Conistra vaccinii (assembly GCA_948150665.1). Taxonomy (NCBI): domain Eukaryota; kingdom Metazoa; phylum Arthropoda; class Insecta; order Lepidoptera; family Noctuidae; genus Conistra; species Conistra vaccinii. The sequence goes on along the minus strand of OX411323.1, from coordinate 7,427,938 downwards.
AATACATTTTCGTCCACGGAAATTTAAATAAAAATTAAATTACGATTTTTTTATTGTACTTCAAGCAAAAATATTAACAGTGGTTTTTTTTGCATTAAATTACCTAGGTAACTAAATATTTTAATACGATTCCAACAAAATTAAACATATTGTACTAGCGCAAGATATTAAATCAATTTTTTTTTGCAATAGTGGTTCAGGCAAAAATGTAACAGAGTTAAAGGAGATGTTTCAAAATGTATGGAGCCTGGGCCAGGTCCTTGTACACTATACAAAAAAATAGGGAAATTCATTTTAAACAGTTCTTAATTGTCCAATTACTTTAAAATGGCTTGGTTTGCTGGTAAACACAAGAAATTACACTTGAAATTGCAACACAACCAAAACCCGTCATGGCGGTAAGCTGTCATTTTGATTGACGTTTGTCACGTTTGACATGTTTATTTCACACTGTTGTGACAGCTGACAGTTCTGTTTCTATGATCTGCTGTCATTTTGATTGACGTTTGTCACGTTTGACATGTTTATTTCACACTGTTGTGACAGCTGACAGTTCTGTTTCTATGATCTATGGTTTACTGTCAATGTTTTTAAGCATAGAGTAACTAAATCCGTGAGACGCCATGTTGAAAGTCGATAAAAATTGATAATAAATATCAATTTACTACCACAACAGTAAACATTTAATTGAATTATCTGTATTTTTCCTGAATTCTACGGATTTTTCTCTTTTTTTTGAGATACTGTACATAGAACTGGCCCATTTTGAAACATCTCCTTTTGTTTAACTTTTATTTATAGGCTCTATCTCACTTAATTACAAGAAAATTAAACTAAAATAATTTACCTAATTTAATGCAAAAAAATCGCTGTTAATATATTAAAAAAAAAAAAAACTCGAAAGGACCATGCCCAAAGCAGCATACATGCATACCCTAACCGAAACAATCATGTCCAAAAGTTACACATCGTGCATTTAAAAGCACATGAGACCTAGATTTTGACACAATTACTATATTTTAATTTAATGGTAACTTTTTTGTATATTTCATAACAAAAAAAATACTTATCCTACCAAACGGCTCATTCGATAGACTTCAAAAAACGATTGATTGCTAATCATTTTCTGTCAGGCGTTTTCATAAACAATTAGTTCAATATCGAATTTCAATTTAAATAAGAATTGGTGTACATAATCTAGTAGTGCTTGACTAGATTTAGCAACATAAATAACTAAATGTTGTGACACAACTCGCCACTAGGTCCGGCAGCAGCTGGGGCCAGCTTAAAATGTACCAAGACTGTGGTGAGAACGATGTACTTACCCATATATTTAAAACCTGAGAATTGGGCAGTCTTTCCATCAAGTATATGCGAGGTCGCTAAGCGGAGAATCTAGGCTTCCAAACTATGTGTAGGTACTTGGTTTCATTTAACCCTTTTCGAGCAGAATTAAACCATACTAGGCTATGAAAATCAAATAATCCTATTGGATCGATCGCTAAGCTGCTTAGCACATCTCTGGTGAAAAGGATGCTTTAGGATAGTTATAAATACTCATATCAGAGTGGGCCTACCATATGCTTTTAACTTATGGGAATATTCCACATACTAATAAAGCAGATCATACAGTGTAGAGGAAAATAAAACAAATCTCTCAAAAAGAACGTAGGTACCCCTTTTTTATTCAATCTTAAGGCATTTATTTCAAAACTTTAATAAATATAAGCCAAGGCAGTGAAGCGATAGCCAGTCCACCAACCACTTTAAAGGGAACTGAATTCTTTTCAACACGTCATGTTGTTTTGTCCTCTCTCAAGATGCTTTGCAGTAGCACGGATAATTCACTGATTGCACGGCCTTAAATACGTTCCACGCGCCAAACACATTTGTAGTACCGAAACATTGATGCATGATTTCAATCAACTCAGCACTGCAACATCGTATTTCACTTATAAACTGACACGTATTGTAAGTCCAGTAGAAACACCAAAATCGACTATAAGATATCGCTTTCAAGAATATGTATATCGAGCTAAAGTGTGCAAAAAACGTATGGGTAAGTGTTAAATAAACAATAAATTAACAAACAAACAATAAAACACGTTCAGAGCACCAGTTTGAATGTAACAGTAGGTTTCTATGGCGACGAGTGACAAGCAAGTGAATGTGAGAGAGTGACACCTACAATCAGTGTTTCCAGATAGTAGTATTTTTTTACCCAAAACCTTTTCAAGAATCTGCTTCGGATAAAATACTATTTCCACCAACCTACCTACTATTTATTATCTACCTACAAAAGAACTTATAAATCAAAATATATTTAATAAAATGTCTTGGTAACATCATTCATATTCAAACAATATAGAATACATCCTATAAAGAATAAGTTCTCTGCCAGTGCTGTGCACTCCTGTAAGTAACGAATTCACAATACCTAACTAAAACTGTATGTTATTTTTGTATGCTAAATGTGGATAATATGGTGGCCTCCATGGTTATCTCCTGTACCTCAAAAATAAGGAAATCTCCTACCACTCATCTGATCACATTGGCCGAATGAACTGAATGAACAGAATGAACTGTAATCTTTCATTTATTGTCGCCATTAAACGAAAATGTAACCGGAACTACAAATAATATTTATTTTTATTCAATCTTAAAAAATACCTTTGATTGACTCTAGACTATTTTCTAAAATCTAGTTTGAATAAATGAAGGATACTTAAAAATATGAATTCGCTGGACATGGTTAGGGCATATCTTGTCATGGTCTTTTCCGTGGATGATTTTGTTTAATTTTCTAACCTACTTGTAATGGCTACATTAATGGCCTTCATTTCCTTTGCGTTACTTTGTGCGGCAGTGCCGGGCGCACCCGGCGGTCAGGCTGGTGGCAATGCCGGCGGCCATGCCGCCAGCTCTGTGTGTAGTAGCCATAATACGTCATCTCTTCGACAAATACTCTATACAAACATATCTGTTATTTTTTTTTTCTACCGAGTAAAACTGAATTAATTTTAACATACTTCCTTGTCCATAGCCTACACGTTAAATGAAAAAAATCGCTGTTTTTAATTCATGCAAAGTTGGCCTAAAATTCGGCGTAAATTCCCCGGACTACCCTATCTATGTGTATAATCTGTGCCGATATAGACATTTACCTGTCAAGGATTATTTGAATCTCAGATTTGAATGCAGACATGAAACCGTATGAAACCGAGCAAGGTCGAAGGTGTGCAGCTCAGAGTAATAACTAAAGCACAGTGTGCAGTGGTGTGCAGTAGGTAGGTACCATAGACTAATATAATATAAATGAGAGTAGGTACTACCTTAGTTCTGTAAAGTAGCGTTCTTTAAGTGTATTTTATCTATGGTAGCGTTGCATTGCAACGTTCGTGGTAGTAGGGTCCAGAATTTCTTAAAAAAAGATCCGGATTGTATAGAAAAGTGCTCACAGCCGGAAAATGGATGTGTATACCACATTGGACATTTTAGTATGTCGGTAATAATAAATTACAAGTTAGTCGGTGAGAATGCTAAATGATTAATTAAGACGCTATCGCTACCCAAGGAGAGACACCGTAAAACGTCCACTAATTCACTTTTTCATCACACTGTTAGCCGTAATGCTTCACAATACAAGCCCAAACAAAGTTTTATTTAACGCATTGGTGTATTTTTTTTTATATATTATGCGAAATATTTTTAATTTTACTGGAGGACACGAGATTCAACCAAAATCAAAAGCATCACTATTTTCAACCATATTTGCATACTGCGATGTACTTACCTAAATATTTATTTGCTTCTAACCGCCTTTTGTGGCGTGCGTCATTGAAGCCTCCGGAATTTCGGACGGATGTTTAGCTCAACGCAAAAGAAATCACAAATCTAAATTGGTAGTGAACCATTTCTACCAAATAGTTTAGTTTAATTTATTTAAATTACATTTTTTGTGCAGGATGTCCGGAGCCTGTCCGTGAGAGTAATCACTTTTAAATTTCTTCATTCAGTGAAAGCCAAAATATTTTTCTATCGTGAAAAAAAAAGAGAGACTGTCCAGGTATTTATTTATTTGTAAGTATGTAGATAATTATGTTACGTATGTTTATCGGGGTCCATATTGGCTCACCTAAAGTTCTTTACCCGAAATTGTTCTTCCTAACGATTTGTAATCCGAATGATCACTCTTCCTAAAATTTTTCATCCTAAAGTTTTCATTCATACTATTTATAGTGCTACCGGCGCTGTTCATAACACTCATGTTTCCGAAAATTGTAATTAATAATATCATTAATGTAAATATATTTAAACTCCTACTGTTTTTTATCATAAAACGCTTTTATGCTACTGAGAGAACATAATCATGAACCAGATGCTTTGAAGGAAAAGGTTTGTTTTTAAACTATTTCTTGTGATTACAAAACAACTGTTCACATTTTTACATTTAGCCATTTTATTTTTGGTTATTGTTGTTATTTATTACTATAACTAAATACCTGAGATAATTATGTCTAAAAACCAACTGTTTAGAATGATTAAAGGTCGTTTCACTGATTTTTGTCTTAAATGAATGAAATTCAGGTCAAAGTGTCGTCTTGGGGGCACTATGAAAAAATACTAAGAAAAATTTCGCGACCAATTTCGAGGTAGCGCTCGCCGGCTGCTCCCGCGGCACCGCTCGCTTCGCTCGCTCGGCTCGCGCGTAGTTGGTCACAGTTCTAACCTAACCTAACCTAATCCTAATCTAAACAAAAAAGATATGACTTTGAATAATAGTGTAAAAGATGGTTATGTTGAGAAAATATAGGAAAACAAATAAAAGTATAATAGATGTTTATTGCTACTGACATTATGAAGTTGAATGCTTCGGAATTATAAACATTAGAGACAGAGTAGTTAGGAATTGTGATTGTTAGGATGAAAAATGTTAGGAAGAACATTTTCGGATTTCCAATTATCGGAGTTGAAAATTTAGGTGAACTTTGGCGCACCCATGTTTATGTCCCTTACGATTGTGAGAACCATTTGTAATTTATAATCCATCGATGTTATTTCCGTTAGATTATAAACTGTCCAAAAATTGTGAACTAGGTGAAATGGGTAAGGTTAGCTCAGAACTGTCCACAACCGCGCGCGAGCTGAGCGAGCGGTACCTCCAATTTTCTCGCAGCTAGGCAGGCTATTTAGTATCGTTCAGACTCAGAATGTCCCTTTCCCAAAATGTCCCTTGGTTTGACATAGTATATTTTCCAGAATGTCCCTTTCCAGAAACGTCCTTTTCCCAAAATATCCTTTTCCCAAAATATCCCTTTCCCAAATCATTTTGAAAGAGATTTCAAATCCATTGCATCATAAACTGTACGAAAAAAAAAATCTGCTCAACAACGTAATTATCGCAATCTTAACGCAATGAATGTTGTTGAACTGTCTGAAATAAAACAGGTTAGTCTTAATCGTTTACCGAAAATGTTTTCGGATTTAGATAACAGTTCAAAATTTCTCAGATTCCCATGGATAGATTATAAACTATTGAAAAATAATGTGATAAATTGTAAATGGTTTGTTGCAGTTCACAATTTAATTTCGACAGTTTATAACGGAAATAATATCGATACATTATAAACTAACGAACTTCATAATTATACGGTGACATATAAATAATATTATTTAGATAGTTTTTGTATGACAAAATGGTAAGTTAAGTGTAATTTAATAGTTATGTGTGCTCTTGTGCCATGTTTTCTCTTTACACTGTATGTAATTTATTTTCAGTGGAAATAGATACAGCTGTTATTATGTTTTCAGTAGTTATTTTTAATAAGGTTTTCTATGATAATATGTGTAACATGCCATAAACAAGGTGGAGACGATAATACAACAAAAAATTAAACGGCGTGCCCATAATGACGTTCCCATTCTGTATACAAAAATTCAATTGAATATATCAATAGTTTAGTCATTATAGCTCGGCAAAATCCATAGTCGGCTCGGGCTATTCCGTTTACCCACCCCAAAAATCCACCCTAAGGTGTCTAAGGTGGATATTCTGGAATGTATGCCCGAGAATTCACCCAAGGCCTAGTTTTTTTTTTTTTTTTTTTTTTGGGTGGGAAATCATCAAATGACTTCTCCCGCTCTGGGCGGAGCGGAAGGGCGTGTCAGACTTTTACTGACTAAAACCCACCCGTGTTCCTTCCCTTGCCTAGACCAGGGCCACGGTTTCCCCTAAGGACTTATCCGCAACCCCAGTGGTCCTAGTTGGATAAACGGAATTTATAGGCTTAGGGTGGATCCGGAATACATTACATTTAATTTGTTTGTTTGAAAAACTCATTTTTTTTATTTCGAAGCTAGGATTTATTTGACAGTTCCAAAATACTCATATGCATTAGTACTCGTAGTGCCAGTATTTTAATTTTTTGTTGTATGGTTATAGTCTCCACATTATATATTTACATATTTGATAGTGTTTAGACATAAGTTTTGATGTAAACATATTTGAAATTTGAATAAATATAAAAATCAGGAAGCTATTTGCGGGCTCGCAGCATTTTGATGAATTCGTAGTCATCGGCAAGGCACCTCATAGCTTAAAATTGTACAACAATAGTCCTGCAGGATTACGAAAGCGCTTCTTCAAACCTTATGAAGACTTATCATTCTCGGTGTTATTATTTCTGCATCAAGAAATCTCTTCCTTTCGCTGCGTTTTGGACATAACCGCCAGCCGATTCACGAAGATATTTGGAACCTATAAGTGCAGGACGTCAGCGTCACCTGGACTCTGGAGAAGCTAACCCTCATACCGGAATAATCCTGGATATGGCTTACACCTATAACATTTCGTATCCAGAGAGAACGCCCGTCTGGAACACAGCATAAAAAAAATGAAATAAATTAAACCAAAATGTTTGATAATCTATCAATTTATATTTTTGACTTCTTTTTTATGCGTTGAGCTAAACAACTGTCCTGAGTCGGCAACACAGAGTACATTGTCGGCAGAGCTGGGCAAAATACATGCTTTGCTTTAATTAAAATACAAATTACAAAATACTATCTCGCACTTATTTAAAATACAAATTACAAAATATTTTTAAGTCGTGTATTTGAAATATAAAATACAAAATACAGTATTTTGACTATTTTTATTTAAAATACAAAATACAAATTACAGAATACAGTCTGGTGTTAGGTTAGGTATATAAATAGAATAGAACTAATCCAGCCCAGCCTAAGGCAAAGGGAATATATTCTTACCATCATATTTTACAAAATGGCGACCGCTAAATATGTCAGAGCATTCACAGGATTCACTCCATCGCCGAATGAAAATTACAATTGACAAGTTATGTAATTGACAATTTGACGTATGTACCTGCAGTACAGACTACAGTACAGTTTAAGTGCAGTGTTGCAAACTTTACTCGTAAAGATATTACATATTTAGCGGTCGCCATTTTGCTTACGAAAGATATCGAGCGCTATTTTCTGCAGATCGCACCCATTCATAAGATCGCTAAATGTATTTATGTTCAAATGTATTTTGGAGCCATAAGTATTTGAAATACTAACTACAAAATACCTCAGCGTCAGGTATTTGAAATACTAATTACAAATTACATTTATAAGAAGTAATTGAATTACAAATACCAATTACGTATTTGTATTTCAATTACGTATTTCAATTACAAGTAATTCAAATACTGCCCAACCCTGATTGTCGGCAATGCAATTCCAGAGACTTCAACGACGCACAAATTTTAGTTTGAATAGAGTTATTAGATTATAAGTAGGTAATCCTTATATTTTACAAGAACATTGTAACGGTTTATGACACTCAGTTTTCCCGCCCTCAGGGGGGGAAAACTGAGCCCTAATCTAAAAAAAAACAGAAAACCCTTTTCATTTTGGATTACTCCCCTTTTCTCCCTATTTTAAATTTAAATTTACGCTTATACTTTAATATTTAAAAAAAATTGTGATTGAATAAAGATTCTATGAAATGTGACCAACCACGCGCGACCCGTTGCATATACCTACACAGCTTAGAAGCTAGTTGAATCGTCTAGGAGCTAACGCAGGTTTATTAATTACGCGCAGTACCTACAGTAGTAACGGCAGGCCAGCGACCATTCCCCAGACTGCTCAGTGTAGTTTGGATCACACTAACCTCGTCCATGACATCGAGCTGGTACTGCAGGAATGGCCAGGGCCTCGTTCGCCACAAGTTCTTCCGAACGCGGATGGCAGCGGCATTTGCCGCGCTCAGCGCAAAATAATTTCCGCTTACAGTGTAAGCGCTTCCGATTGCAACGGCGTATCGCACTGCATAATAATGAACCCAAATATGATCAACTTACACCCAAATAATTATGGGTCCTATTCTGTCCTATTAAATTAAACTTAAGTAGTAGGTATTGCATAAGCATTGGTTTTTGTATTGTTTTAAATTCTAATTAACACATTGGCTCAACCCTTCCGCCCATTTTTACTTAGTAACCCTTTTCGAGTAAACAAATGCGCCCTTACAAGCAAGGCAAACAAATTCTTAAGACAAGGAAGATTTTTAAACAAACAGTCAGTTCGACTTCATTTTTATTTACATTTTTTTTAAATCTCTTTTTAATGTAATAATAATTATATAGTCGCAAGCGCAGCCACTGAGCGAGGTCGAAGATTTGAATACCAGACATGCATGGCTATGGATTATTCGGGTACCTATTACTCTATTGCCATAGAGCAGTGGTGGCCCAGTGTTAATGGCCCCGACTTACGAGTTTATCGGTTCGAACCCAAGCAGGCGTAAATAATTTCATCACCACTGCTCTCAAAACGGTGAAGGAAAACATCGTGAGGAAACCGCCATGTCTTAGAACCATAAATTCGAGGACATGTGACATCTACCAACCCGCACTGGGCCCGCCTGGCAGATTATGGTCCACTCCCTCTCCCCGAGAAAAGGCCTGTGTCCCAGCAGTGGGAACAGGCTGATTATGATTATGTATTATTCCTATTACATATATATTATCATGTCCTATTACCTAACTATTATTAAATTTGGCAACCGGCCCTGACTACAAATAGTCATTGCCATTGGAGATATTTCTTCATATCTTCACGGACATCATAAAACTAAGAACGTATTTTCACTCATTACCTTATTTGTCACTTGATTGATTTTATCTCACTGTGTTATCACTTGGGACTCGCTCTGGTCGATTAAGTCCTCAACCGACGCCTTCGCACTGATATCGCTACTTCGATATGATATGGGTAAAGTTTCTAAGGGTCTTTGGACCTCAACATCCGGAAGATCGCGAAATTACCTTCCCTAAGATGCTTGTATAAAGAAACGGATTTTCGGACCCGACTTCCGGTACAGATAAATGCAGGTTGGTCCTTGGAAAGAAATGGTTACATGTTTCAGCGAGTTCCTTATGTGTGAGCACATAAGTACCTATTTCCCGCGCATCGATCGATATAGACTTGTGTCTATCAAGAACCTGCTTCTTTAGGAGCACCCACGATGTAAGAGGTTCGGGCTTTCTCTCAATTGCCAAAACTTGCTGAACAAATGAAGACTCTCTTCTACAATGAAAGGTTTAAGGAGTTAGTCATAATCACCATCATTAGCTTGGATTTTGCAGATAACAAATAGGTAAGTGGGTACTTTCATGGTTGAAACAGCTCTACCGGGTGTTATCGAAGCCGAGAGTCACTTGTACCTTAACCATACCTAACCTTTTGGTTACGGAGATATTGAAATTGAAAAAGGGATGTATTTAAGACGCAGATACATGCCAGTGACCTTTAGTGGTTACTTTGCGTGTTCTGTACTGAGCTCACGCAATGCGTCGTACGTCCAGCCAGTAATAGGACTCGCTCATCAAGGAGCGCTGTCCCCAATTTGACGCATTATTAACTTATTATACATAAGGCAAAAGGTATTTTAATAAAACACGTATATTAAAAGATTCATATTTTAATTATACTTAAAATGTTGAAGGTTTCAGAAAAATACGCTGGATAGCTTTTGCGTAAGGCTGCCTGTCCACTGGAGCGGAGAGGAGAGGAGCGAAGCGGAGATGTGCCAATATTAACCAATCAAATCTAAACTCAGGGGCGGAGTCAAGATTCTATTGGTTAATATTGACACATCTCCGCTCCTCTTTTCTCCTCTCCGCCCCAGTGGACAGGCAGCCTAATTCTCAGTTTTTTATCCGCGTTTGACACAACTTTACAAATTAATTTCACTATGTAATATAAACATAATCTGAAATATAAGTATATTAAATTATTAATAAAATGCTCTAATATTTTTTCCAAATCATTAACACTACTCGTTTAGACGTAATTTTCGCTATAAAATTATTAAAAGTAGCTTATCGTCATCTTAATAGCACTTTGATGTAAACAGTTATAAAATTGTATAACAGTACTTTAAAATAATAGTAGGTACCTACATCTGTAATTTAACATTATCACTTTAATAAACTTGAACCAAATTTCTGCGAGCAACTTGGAAGTAGCGCTCGCTCGGCTTGCGCGCGGTTGGTCACAGTCCTACCCTACCCCCAGTTCAAAAAGACGAAACATACAATCTTCCTGAGACTAGATAATTAGGCAATCCTAGGACATAGTAATAAGCTAAGCATATTAATATAATATAGTGGAAACTATTATTTTTATAGTTCATTCAATTAATTTTATTGCTAAACTTTTAAAAGTATGAAACATTATTTTTAAAGTTCGTTTATAATATATTCCCCATTCAAAAATAATTACCCCGCAATATTTTTATTAGTTGACATACAGAATGTGATAAGTAATGGGTCTTGTACACCCTGTATATTAAGTAGATCTCATCATCGTGCGTTCGTATTTCCGAAGATACACGATGATCGCTTTCACGACACCATAGTGCAGATTTTTACAAATAAAATTGAACGCGTTCAGCACATCTAAACATTCTAAACGCGTTCAAGAGCTGTCAGTGTACAATATTCCATAACATATTTCGACGGCATGTGAAGCTAATTCAAAGGCCCATGGGCGGCATCAAAACTCTGACACCAGGTTAATCACTAACCACACGAAATGAAGAGAAGTACCACCCGGTACCTAGCTGTCACTTCCTTTCACACATTTCGCCTTTTCCCCGAAACGCAAAAGCTATCGTGTTATTATCAATTTATAATTCGCACACAATTCAGCAATTATTCATACACGGCACATAAATAGAATCATCGAGTACTTTTTGTAACACTCTGTAAGTAAATTTTTCAGTGTGTTGAGAAGCAAAAAAACTGCTTCGGTTAATTCGCGTGTATGACTTACATTAGTTAATTGTTCTTCCGTTCTTGTAATAGCAAATTGTCGGTCCCAAATGATTAATATTTAATGCTTTAGTGGAGTATTATACCGAGTAATAAGAACTGTTTATGAAGTTGAAGTTCGGAATTTGATTTTGGAACCATTCGAGAATTCATAATTATATCATAGAACGTTCAGGAAATATTGATCTATATTTTTTTTTTCCAGTGTGTTACTCTTAATCGTATGTGTGAACTACACATACGATTAAGGTTCATTTAATAATCAGGTTCAGGTTCATCAGGTTTCATTTAATAATTCGACTAAATTCTAATTATTCGACTACCAGAATAAAGCCTTTGGCAGTATGCCGATGAAGACTTTAAATAACGGCGTCAAAACACCAGTGTTTGGTTTATTTTCCCTACTCCCTGGGTGCACTAGTTGACGGCTCGTCGTGACTCGTGACTAATACGCATGCTAATTAGTCTAATTATTAATTTATTTATTTATCTAGTTTTATTCATTTATTTAGTGATAGTGATATACACGATGATGTATAACGAAAACGTGCGCTTAAAATTTCATGAACAGAGTTTTGGGGGTATAGATATTATGGAAAGCTACTGGATGTATTTACTAAAAATAAAAACTTTTGAATTGATGATCTATCCCTTTACGGTTTCTATTTTGCCATTTTTTTACTAATTAAGTTGTTTATTTACGCCCAGACACGAGTTAAAATAAGTGTTGAAATATGGAAATTTCGGCCCTCATAACTACAACCAATTTTTCTTTTCCAATTCTGCTTTCTTAAAGGGCTAGATAATGACAGGACCAATTTACATAATTTTAGTTTTGAACGTACACCGTCAAACAGACGAGTATAACCATATTACGTTTGTATCGAAGAATGACCGACTAGCGTACTCTTAAGAAGGGAAAATAAACAAAGAATTTTTATTTAGAGATCTACTTACTTAAGCACATGTTTATGATATAATAATTATAGTAGTACTATAAAGCAGTAAAACACACGCTTGGTGACGTGACATCCAAACTGAGTCCAAATTATCTCTATTGCAAATCAAGTCCACATGACAATGTTAATGAATTTCCTTTTAACTCGTCCCAAAAACTTTCTTAGCTAACATGTATTTAGTAGCGATCACACTGTTAAACGCAAATTATGCACACTGAATAAATATGAACAGAAGGTAAACATCGTACAGTTCGCAATCCTAGTCCCGCCATTTATGCACATAGTGCTACCAGTTGGAAAATGGAAAGGTTCTGACAAAGAACCTGATTTCCATTGAAAAGTTCGGAGGTTTAGTCGCAAACGTCTCAATGAAAGTACCTATTGATTATTTGTGCAATTTAATTGTTCACTTAATAGTTGATTCTAACTCAAACTACCAGAGAGAAATTAGATTTGTTTTTTAGACATATCCTAATAATATTATGTAGATGTTATTTATTTACTTTGTGATATTATACAAAGAATAGTATGTATTTTGTTTATGTTGATTGTAACTTTCTAATAAAAACGCTACTGTAGAAAAATCCTAAGATTACCTAAATCCGGCCGCAAGCCTGTCATGAGCAAAAAACTCCTGAAATCTCAGGACGAATCCGGAGGTATGGTAACCCTACATGCACACAGTAATGATATACCTACTCGTGCTGTGTGCATGAATGGTGGGAGGTTTGCATCTGTGTGCATCATTTTGTAATGTCGGTAACTTTGACATTAATTCTTTACAATATTCCTTCTACAATCATCGTCATTTCAGCCCGGAATCACCCACTGGGGGGTATAACCCTCCCCTCTCTTTTGCCATACTTGCCGGTTCCATACGTCTCTCATAAATTTTTTCCCGCGACTCTCACGATATCGTCAACTCAAAGCGCTTTTAGATGGCCATGGTTTCTTTCCTCCTACAATATTGAATTCAAAGCATTTCTTTTCATGGTGTACCTACATAAAAGATGTGTAATGCATGCAAGTCTTTTTCCAAGAATTGCCTTCTCCATTTACCTACCATGCGTCACTCTTCAACGCATCTCATCACGATCAAAAAGATAACGTCTTTCAAACCATTTGATATTATCTGCATTGAGCGGCAGTCTATGATCGGTTTACTTTCTTTCCGACTTCATTAGATTTAATTACAATCATATTAGCTTAATTCTTTTCTTCGAATAACTATTTGATTGAATTTTTTGCTCGCAAATGAGAGAGTTTAGGTAAGAACATAATCACTGAAAATATTATTTACAATTTTTATTCGTATTTTTCACAAATTATCGACACTTACGAGTAACTTAATTAGAAAATATTACAAAGTCAATAATAATAGTGGTAAGAAGGTAGTTACCTACCAAAATTTCGTTTTTCTATTAGCAAAATCTCAATTTTGTCTTGTCCGATGTAAAAAAAAAAACATTATTTTAACGTATCCTTCCTAAGGCCCGTCGGCCCGTATTACAGAACCTTACTCAAGAAGACTCAAGCATTACTTAAAACTAGTTTTAACCAATCAAAAGGCTTTAAACGAGTTTTAAGTTATGCCGTCGCAAATAGTTGTCAAATATAATTACCTATTTTAATTAATTTAGCAATATTACTTTATGGAATTAATTAAGAAATGTGGCTAACTAGCAAACTAAAATATTGATTATGAAATGCAATAATTATCGTAAACACCAAATATACAGTATGTTAACTAACAGAGGGCGTTCCCGTTAACCCGCAATAGTATAGCGTCTATACATGCTAGAAAAAATATTGAAAGTGAAAAAAAATAATGTTTTTTGATTTTTTTTTTTATAAAATTTTCATTTTTTTTTTTAAATTGGTACGTAAATGTAACACTCTGTACACGCTCACTTGTCTTTCAACTTGGAAAGACAAGTGCGACAAGTACGCGTGTACAGAGTGTTTGTTTTACGTATGAAATTAATATTTTTCGTGAATATTTTATGATAAAAAATAAAAAAAGTTTTTTTTTTTTTCGTTTTTAATATTTTTTCTAGCATGTATGGACGCTATACTATTGCGGGTTAACGGGAACGCCCTCTGTTAGTTAACATACTGTATACAAAGTTCAAGTGTATATGTCGTGGCCAGATCTTAAAATTGATCATTTCATGAAGTGTTCGGCCATTTCATGAAATGGTTGCATTTCATGCCCTTTTTACACTTAAAACAGTTACAACATCAAATTCAGTGTTTATTGCAATTCATTAGGTACTTATTAATATTCTAGTTCGCTAGTTAGCCACATTTCATATTCCCATAGAGTACTATTGCCAAATTAATCAAAACAGCGAAATATTTGACATCTATTTGCGACGTTGCCAACTTTCAGAATAAACGTTCTCAAGGCATAAACACTCCAAATCTGAGTTTGGTTTCTGATAAGAGTGAGTAAGCCAGGTAGTAACACATTCCTACGGTGATAATGCTGAATATGAGGCTGCAGAACCATATGCATCCTGTGTCGCAGCACATCGGCTTGGTGTCATTGAGTCGGAGCGGGGTCTGAGGAGGACGTCTCACTCGGGGCCTCGCAGGCGTTCTGTTGAATAAGAAAGGTTACAAAACTTACAACATAACCTATCTATAAGTACCTACCTAAGTAATAGAGTAAAATAGTAGTTGAATTCGGTTTGCGAAGGAGGTCGTACAGAGATGTACAGTCACGAGCACCAATATGTATCCACTTAGCAAAATTCAAAAGCGATTTTCTCGTGGAATATTGACTGCAAGTATGTCATAAGGCCTATTTCATATTTATATGGGTTCCAAAATATATGAGTTGGGTGTATGAGTTCCATATTCGTAACATCATAAAATATTAATCAACGCAGTAGGAGCAAATCACTTTTAAAAGTTGCTTAGTGTATACATATTGGTGCTCGTGACTGTACTCATTGCTCTCATGCCCATAACCCCTGGTAGGTACTACCTATAGATATTTATATTTCTATGTACTACCACTATTTATAAGTATATAATACAATTTTCTATGTGCAGCACATTTCACAATTCTCGAGTCATTGATTTCAAAATTGTCTTAACAGGATCGGTAAGAGCTGCATTTCTCTTACTAGGCATGTACTCACGCAGGTTTGGGTTCTATAATTTCCATCACATTTAGGCTTGTAGTAGCCAGGTGCCATCTGCCATATATCTGAAAATTCAGATTGATGTTTACAGCATTTTGCTTTATAGTCAAATAATTCGAAGTGGAGCCAAACATTTTAAAAAACATGCTCTTTTTTGAGGGAAGTTTTATTTTCGACGTACTTCATCATCATCATCATTGGGAACACAGGCATCCTCTCTGTGAGAGGGAGTGGGCCGTAATCTACCACGCGGGCCCAGTGCGGGTTGGTAGATGTCACATATCTTAGTTTTTTTTGGTTCTAAGACATATTCGACGTACTTACTTTTTCTTAAAGTCGTGTCTAGGCATGTAATTCACGTAGTTTACGCTGGCTATGTATATGACGAAGTAAAAGAATGCTATTAATGTCAAAGCAAACGCAAAGAACTCCAAGTACCAGAGCACATTGGCGAATAACGAATTATGCATTTTTAATATATCATAACTTTTTATTCTTCTAAATAAATAGGTATATAACAAAAACTCGATTGGTTATTTTACAATAATTTGAATTTGCTGCCTAAATTAATCAAAGTCAAAATGCCAAATATGACATATTCCTGACAAACCACAGTGACAACAATTATTTAGATGCAGATAAAAAAAACTGAGCGATGTCGGAGGTTCACGTGCAGTCAATCAATCTTCCTTTTTCCCAACTATCTTGGGGTCGGCTTCCAGTCTAACCGGATGCAGCTGAATACCAATATTTTACATGGAGCGACTGCCTATCTGACCTCCACAACCCAGTAACTGGGTAATACGATACCTCTTGGTAAGACTGGTGTCAGACTTTCGGGCTTCTGACGACTCGTAACGACTGTCAAAGATCCTGTCAAAGATCACAAATGACAGCCGGGACCAACGGCTTTACGTGCTTTCCGAGGCACGGAGGAGTCTCGGTATGTAAAGATGGTCACCCATCCACTGACCAACCCCGGCAAGCGTAGCTTAACCTGATGGATCGATCCGTGCGGCTTGTTATTACTTAGCCACGAGCGGAGGTTCACGTGCAGTAAACATGGGATATCACAAGCCTGAGATCAAGCCTGGCCAAGATGCAGTCGAAGTTGGAAGCATCGCACATCCACCTTTAGTAATCTACGTACCGAGGTAGCAGATTTAGGCACGGCGTACTCAATGCAATGCAATATTCGACTTGTCACCAGCCGCCGTCACTGCGAGCGATGCACAACCGCGCCTGTCCTCCCCGCGTCCCTCATCGTTGGGACGAATAAGTCCACACCAAAACGAGCTTTCTTGGCCGTTTTTGCAGCTCCAGCAAAACATCAGCGGCAACCTAAGCATTTGAGGGGTGCCCAGCGGACTTCTGAACTAGTTCGAAGCTTGTAACAAGCCAAGGAAGAAGAAGAAGAAAAAACCTGCTTGTTGCAATCAATGCGGCACCGCATTGGCTGGTTCGAACATGTTGCTGCGTCCTACTAACTGAAAATCCATCAACGGAGCTGTACACGTCGCGTTTACATCACTCTACGAAGGCAGAGGAGACCGTAGAGTACCTAAATAATGATAAAGACCAAGTTCACCTTAAGAGTCGAGAAGCTGTAGTTGCGCCACAAAACGTTCCGACTCGTCACCTTCATGAAGGAAGAATTTGGGCCGAAGGGTGGGTGTTGGGGCGTTTTCGCGGAAGGCTACATGGCACCTCGACTCAGCGCAATACGTCTCCGACCCAACGTACTACTTAGTTACTAGTGCCTACTACTTAGTTACTAGATTTTAAAAGTCCGACCGTGTACACGGCAAACCATTTAATATGTATTTTTTTTTTTTTTTTGTGTATTTTAACTATTTTATTTTAATCAAAATTGAAGTCTTCATTGCGTTACTGAAAAGCTGATTTCATTCTTTCGAAACATTTAGAAAACAGGACAGAGTGTTCACGTATTTATAAGCGTAAAGTAAGTACCCAAATAATGAAATTGAACTTACTGTTACGTGTAAGAATCAAATCGGTTCAATTTTAAACATAAGAAGCAGCTAGCAACATGTCTCTTCAACAATGGGTTCAATCCGTTTTATTTTTGACTAGCTGAGCTCCGCACCCGCATAAAACGCCTGCTACACGGTCGCCAACCGTATCCCGACAGAGGTGACTTTGGTGGTTTACAACCGTGTAGATAATTAAATTAAATTAAATTCATTTTATTTCAGAACTAGTCCATATATTATACATACATGTGAAATTAAAAATATAAATACATTAGGAAGGAATGAATTAAATTGATTACATAAACATTACACAAGTCATCAACAAAAACATTATAAATTACAATTTTTCAATAACAAATAAGATTAAAATACACATATGTTTCATCTTAGTCTAAATTTAGGTTTGGATCCGGAATGTTCAATATGCAGCCTGGTCCAGTACCTCATTATAGGGCAATCCAGATCCAGATCCATCTTCCATGCGAACAGCTGAAGGTAGCTGTTGGAGCTGCCTCGTATGCGGCGCATCAGGGACACAACTCTCTTGCGAATAATCACCGCAAATCCATCTATATTTGCGCCCGCAAATATACTTGACGCGCTACAGTAGCGAGGCAGCTTCATCAGCGCCTTGAAGGCATTATTGTAGAGAACACGCAGGGTGTCGTACGTTTTTTTGATAATGGTTGATAATGCTTTACGAACAAACGTTGAAACAACTTTGCCGGTCGCCAACTAACGCCACCTCTGTCGGGGACGCGGTTGGCAACCGTGTAGCAGGCACTTAAATCTCTATTCCGTGACAATATTGAGATAAAAAGTATCCTTTGTCCTAATACAGGTCATGGTCTACCCATGTGTCAAATTTCATCCAAATCTGTTCAGCCACGTTAGCGTGAAAGCGTAGCAAACAAAAAAACTCACTTTCGCATTTATAATAATATTAGTTAGAATAAGGATTCCTTTTTGTTAGTTTCTTTAACCGTGAAATATGTCTTTGCAAAAATCATTTTGTTTTAGAGAAATGGAAAAAAAAGGCGAGGATGGTGATTGTAGTCTTTAAGGGACAAAGGACCACCAATGGTCGGCTTGTCTGCATACCAGCGGAATATATTGTGGTTGGTACATCAAGGGCATTCCTTGCGAACTATTCTGGTTACAACCATTTATGTCTTGATATATTATCGTCTCTGCACTTTGTTTTGGCGTCAAATCTAGCTCCTTAAACGAAGCTGCAAGATATCTAATCTACCATTCTCAATATCCGCTGCTCCTTAAGATCTAAGGGCAGGAATTTCTACAATTTATGAGCATAGATTTTATGGAGTGGCGGCTCGTTCATGCTTCTCCACGAGCTTGCGATATTGTAGCCTTGTAAGTTCAAATGTGACTTCTTTTATTTTTTTAATAGGCTTTTGTATACGTTGCAAAAACAATCGCAAGAAAATGAATACATACATTGAGTAAGAAAAGTACCTATTCAATGCTCGTTCATACTCTGTGTGAGAGAAAGAAGCTTTTGGTCCGCAATGGGCCAGTAAGGCACGGACCGTACCAAAGCGGAGATGTGCGGAGATGTCCGGAGATGTTTTTCAGCTAATGTGTATCCACGATGAGTACTAGCTAGACTGTAGCGGAGATATGTGCTGGCTAGAGCGGAACTGAGCTGCGTGTGGCGAGCGATGGATGTTGACCGCTCACTGCACGCACGCCGCTCACATCTCTTCTCGTCTCCGCTGCGCGCCGTTACCAGCTTGCGAGGCACAGCTCACATCTCCGCTTTGTATCGCCACCCAGATCAATCTCGGCGAGGCACAGCTCACATCTCCGCTTTAATCGTGCCATACAAATATGATACATCTCCGCTCAGTGGTATCCATTGAAGCTGAGTGGAGACAAGATGTGAATAACGAAATTCTATTGCTTGTTTGCATGGCCAGTGGTGGCCCAGTGGTAACGGCCCCGACTTAAATTACAAGCTGTAGGTTGTGGGTTCAAACCCAGACAGGCGCTTTAGTTTGTGTAAAATAATTTCATCACCACTGCTCACAAAACGGTGAAGGAAAACATCGTGAGGAAACCGGCATGTCTTAGAACCAAAATTTCGAAGATATGTGACATCCACCAACCCACACTGGGCCTGTGTGGTGGATTACGGCCCACTCCTTCTCACAGAGAGGAGGCCTGTGTCCCAGCAGTGGGAACATTAATAGGCTAATTATGTATGTTATGTTATGTATTGCTTGTTTAAAACACAATTAATTTCCTCTCCTCTCGTCTCGTCTGTGCAAGTTTTCACGGTGGAATTATTTGCATAAAGTGATCTTATTTTCTCTAACCAGCTTTCTAACTAAATCTTTTTATTTATTTCGCAATAGTGAACTCTCTAAAGTAAAATGGTTTCTTGCGAAAATTATGCTTGGTAGGTATTTGAATAATATTAAAATGTTGAAAATCCTCGAGACTGCTAATTCAGGTGGCCGTCATGGCCAGTGGTCCAATAAACGGTTTAATGCCACATTAAGTCCGTTTTTGTTTTAATTTATTTTGCTTATTTGTTATTTTAAGCTTATCAAAAAGATTAGGCATAATAATTATAGTAAGTAGAAGATTTGTGGCAATCTCAGCTCTAACTAAGGTAAGGTTGGGAAAATAATTTGGTATAAATGTGGCGGCATCTACATTGCCACATGCGAACTACGGATCAAAGATCTGACGTCACACGAAATCCTGCATCGCGCTATTAGAATTTACCACTCGAACGACATAAATATAAGATTATCTGACATCAATCGTTGAGCAGTTGCTCGCGAGACACGACACCCGTCTGGTCGAAGGATCCTCCTTTTTCTAATAAAGATGAGTGAACTTAACACCCTGTTCCTCATGCCTCTAAAATCAAATTGGCAACGAACTTAAATTGTCTTTATATTCAAATCACAACTTCTTTGATGGTTGTATGAAATGGCTATAACGTGGCAAATTGGTGTAGCAATTCGTTATTTGACAAATAACGAATTTCCCTGAGATTAGAACAGCGATCACTGGTGGTTGATCTCA
This sequence comes from Conistra vaccinii, assembly GCA_948150665.1. Taxonomy (NCBI): domain Eukaryota; kingdom Metazoa; phylum Arthropoda; class Insecta; order Lepidoptera; family Noctuidae; genus Conistra; species Conistra vaccinii. The sequence continues at coordinate 7,407,428 of OX411323.1, read as the reverse complement.
TTTCAACCTTTCATTACTTAGGAAGTAATGAAATAAGGATGAAAAGTGAAATATTTTTATAATCCAGTCCATCTGAACATCCAATCTCTTGCTGAGTTAGGAAAGTGCATCCGAAAAGTTGGCAACGTCGTAAATAGCTGTCAAATATTTACCTGTTTTGATTAATTTGGAAATAATACTACAGAAATATGGCTAACTAGCGAACTAGAATGTTGATTCTGTAATGCAATAATTAATATCCTACCAATGAATATTTATTTTTGATGTAAAAAAAGAATTTAGAAACTTTCCAAATGCCTTTTTTACACCTAAAACGGGTACGGCATCAAATTAAATTTTATAATTGCAATTAATTATATATTCTAGTTCGCTAGTTAGCCTTTCTTATTTCCATACAGTAATATTGCCAAATTAATCAAAACAGCGAAATATGTGACAGCTTTTTGCGACGTTGCCCACTTTCAGAATGCACACTCTTGTCATATGAAACAACTTTGTTGATATTGCTTCTTCGACGTATTTTGTTCGTAACAGCATGCTCAAAGGTAAGGTAACCTGTCCTGCTCACACGAATCCTTATTAGACAAAGTGGAAAATCAAGACTGACTTAAGTAAACAGTCCACTAATTAGGACAGCCAAGGGTACTGCCATCCACATACGAGTATTAGTGGTAACACTTGGACTACGAAAATAACCCTTATTCCACAACATAAAGCTGCTACCAACGTCAAAATGTAACCATGGACGTGCAGTTGACTGTAGCTAATTCGATCGTTTACTCTCTTGATGAGCTAACGGATAGTTACATAAGATCTAAGACCATTTAAAGAAATATCAAATAATATTAAAGGGACTGCGCAAGAAAGAACTTACTCCTTTATAAAAGAAGTTTATAGTTAGTTCTAAAAACGGGTCTTTAACTCTAACGGGCTTATGGTTATAAATGTATGATTAACCATTTATAAACATGATTGGATGTTTGATTTTAAGCTACCAACCAGGATTTTAGTATTATTGAACAGCTTTTTTCTGACTCTGCTTTGCTCGTCTATTATTCGTAATTTTAGATAGATTTGTTTTGAGATTAGAGCCATTACTGCCTTTAGGTACTTACTATTATATAGGCAGATAATAATGGAATCGCGAGCCGATTTCCGGCGACTGTAGGCGCGGGCTTGCGGATAGCAATGGATAGCTCGCCGTCCGATAACGACCAGGCCCGGGTCGACGGCGCGTTGTGTTCCACGCGCGCCTCAAAGAGATGTAAGCACAACCGACGGGGTCCGCTAGGGCCGATGCCTGCCAGGGTTGCGGGAAAGTCCTAAAGGGTTACCGTGGCCCCTGGCAACGTACAGGCAACTGAAGGAACACGGATGGATTTTAGTCAGAAAGAGTCCGACACGCCCTCCAGCTCCAGGAGAAGTTATTTGATGATATCCCACCCCCCAAAAAAAGGCAGATAATAATATATTCATTCGAGTACATATTTGTTTCCAGTGGTATTCAGGTTCATAAAGCTTACAGTATAAAGATGTACTCGTACGTCAACACCCAAACCCTCCCAGGCCCAGCTAGGTAGTGAAATTGATTGTTAATCTACTTCAATTGTCCATATAACACAAAAAAACATGCGGGGCAGTCTTTGTAGACTGCCGTTGGAAGTGAAAACTAAGTAACGCCATTTAACGAAGATGTCAGGAATTTACGTGGCTTGCTGTCAGTACAAGAACGAAAGCTGTAGCTCCATTAATACAATTCCAAAAAAATAAAACAGAGTGCGCTGTCAACAAATACTACTCTCCCTCCGTCTTACGAATTTTCCATCAGGTCACGTGTCCTGACGCCTGACGCCTGACGCGAGTTTAACATTTTTTACCCATCCCAAAAAAAAGTGCACAACGCCGCTAAAAATATTCACTTAAAAAAATATGTAGTGTCTCAATTTGGTTAAATGTTCCTGAAAGTACTAAGGCCGAAGACGCACCGCTAGGAGCTTCGCTTAGTGGGTAGCCTAGCACCAAGTGTTAGTGTGGCCATTACAATAACCTTGCGTGGGTTCGCTAGGAGAATGTCACCGAGCAATACGCAGCGTAGCAATGAGCACAAAGCGAAGCCCATAGCTATGTGGCTGTGTGGTGTCTTCTTCATATAGATCTACGTTTTGGAATTGGCAACTATCATCAACTTTCTGACTAACTGACCGAGACTCTTTGACAATTCAAAAGTTCCTGTAAATGGTTTAATTGAAATAAATGCTTTGAGTTGAGTTTGACTGGATTCGACGTAAAGTTTTAAGACGTGTGAACCAGGCTTTATTCCACGTCAAAACGAATACGTCTGTGGACCGTGGAATTAAATAAACAAGGGTGTTTATCAAATCCTCAAGGAGTTGTAAATGGTAATGTCCCCGCCGTTCCTCTGGCGGATGCCGTGTTGCATTGCCGTAGATTTGTCTTATACACGTTAGGTACCGGTTATTGATTGGTTTATGAGTTGTTAGTTGTTACCCAGTGTAAAACAGTCCGTTAAATAATACGAAGTGTATAAAGTGCCGCGAGTTTCTTGTGGCACTCTAGTGTCACTGCCTCGGCCCGGCTATGGTGCCGTGAGCGTTGCATTGTCACTGTCACTTGTTATTTAGGTTAGGTTAGGTTAGAACTGTGACCACACAACGCACGAGCCGAGCGAGCGTAGCGAGCGGTGCCGCGGTAGCGGCCGGCGAAGTGCCAGGGTCCGTTTAGGCACAAGAGAATGTAATGTTTTGGGAATGTGGTGTTTTACAGCGATCTAACCTCGATAATCAAACAAAATACCAAGTGACGTGACTTAGTGACAGTGACAATGACAATCCAATACTTGCGGCACTTTGGCCGGGCCGAGGCGGTGTTACTAGGGTGCCTATAGTGGCACTTTCTCCGATAGGGATAGAGTGCCACTGGTGGCACTCTATACACTGCCTCCCAAGCACTTTTTTTAAGGTCGTCGGTCTATCTAGCTGGGGGGCGTCCCGTATTACGCTTGCCGATACGCGGTCTCCACTCTAGGACTCGTCTGGTCCACCAGCCATCAATCTTTCCACAAACCTGGCCAGCCCACTGCCATTCTAGCTTGCTTACTCTGCAAGCTATGTCAGTAACTCCGGTTCTTTTCCAGGTATTTGCTAAATAGCACAGGTGATTTCTGATTCAGGTACGTATACCGTCTTATCAGCCGTATCAATGATACGGGCCTCCCCGAGCTGCTGGCCCCCTCGTGTTGATGTTATCCACAAACTCAAATTCTTCTTGATAAGAGGACCGTAATTATAATAATGACTATGATCATTAACTTAATTAAGTCAGGATTCGTTAGGCTCCAATTTACTAGCTCGCTTCGTTTGCTCTTACATTCTATCAGTACAATCACAATGAAAACTAAACTTAACCAGGTCCAATGCTCCAATTTCGTAGCTCGCTCTTCAATGAATACTAAACTTAATCTATCCCAGTCAGGATTATTCAAATATTTCTAGCTCGCATCACTCGCTCTTCAATTATTAACACTTAACCTATCCGAGTCAGGATGCTCTAATTTTCAAGCTCGCTCCGCTCGCTCTTGCCTACTCTTAGTAATGTTACAATGACATGTTATGCTATCCGAATCAGGATGTTATTTTATTTATTTTGTAAATAACATTACTCTCCTTTTAGGTTTCGCAAATTTGAATAGGACTAGCTACGCCAATGTTCTGATAATGGCTTTTAAGTTGCTAGAAAGAAACCAAAAAAAGACAGCTTTCATTATCATTTCTATCATAAGCTTTATTTCATTCAGGTTTTAAAGCATTTTCTAAGAGAACCAATAAGGAGGCAGAAACCAGAGTGGTGGACATGATGATGTACAGTCACGATCATAAATACCTTACAGTTACGCAAAATGCTAAAACTATTTTCTCATGAAATAGAAATTGAAATTTTGAGAAAAGATCTGTTTCATAATAATATCGTTTCGATAAAGGCTTTTGCAGACCAGCGCGACTTGTCTCGCGACGCGACACGAACAATACAATTTCTAAGAAAACTTCACGGTATAACAATAACCGGTGTCGCGTCGCGCGACATGTCCCGCTGGTCTGTACAAAGCTTAATACTATACTCGTAACACCATAAAATGTCTATCAAAGGGGAGAATCGTAAGTGTAAGGTATTTATGCTCGTGCCTGTACATCGTCATGTCCACCACTATACGGTTTCTGTCTCCTTATTGGTTCGTGACTACAACTACAAACAGCAACGCTTGGGTTATGTCAAAGTCAAACTACTAAAGTTGTTTTTTTTTTATTGACCGACTAAATTAACCTATTTCAACCGGTTCAGTGTACATACATACAAACATAGCGGGTACTAGTGTTTTTATTCTCAGATTGGCTATCAGATACTATATTTTTTTCTATTTTAGTCTACACTGTCCCACTGCTGAACAAACTCCTCTCCCAAATCCTTCAAGCATCCTTTTCTAGGGCCACCTCTATCTACCCCTTTTTTCTCGCAACCTCTCTTGGGCCTATCTGGGAGTTCTGGGACTATAAGGCTGCCTGTCCACTGGAGCGGAGAGGAGAGGAGCGGAGATGTGCTATTATTAACCAATCAAATCTAAACTCAGGGGCGGAGTCAAGTTTCTATTGGTTAATATTGGCACATCTCCGCTCCTCTTTTCTCCTCTCCGCTCCAGTGGACAGGCAGCCTAACTCTTATAATAAAAAGTGGGTGCTTACATTAATTGAGATTTTTTTTCTGAATCACTCTGTATCTTCAATAGCTGGACTTATTCATACTCTTTCGTTCAGAAAGGTGATTTTAGACAAATCTGGTGTTCTTTATTACATAACATAACATACATAATTAGCCTATTAATGTTCCCACTGCTGGGACACAAGTCCTCTCTGTGAGAGGGAGTGGGCTGGAATCTACCACGCGGGTCCAGTGCGGGTTTGTAGATGTCACATGTCTTCGAATTTTTGGTTCTAAGACATGCCGGTTTCCTCACGATGTTTTCCCTCACCGTTTTGAGAGCAGTGGTGATGAATTTTTTTACAAAAAGTTAGCGCCTGCTTGGGTTCGAACCCACGAACTACAACTCGTAAGTCGGGGCCGTTACCACTGGGCCACCACTGCTCTATGTTCTGTGCTCTATGTTATGCTCTCTCTCGTGTTCTTTATTATTCATAACTAATCTCCTACGTTCTTAATAACACAAACTCAGCGAATCGAAAATACTTTTTATTTGTTTTTCCACTATTTGTTCCTAAATTACATCTTACAACAAATGCAATTATTTAAACATCCAAACCGAGATATCATCTGTAATTAGCGAGATGTAAGTTTTCCTTTTGTTACTTTTCCATTCTCTCTTTTTGTTACCGTGTAATTCTGGTAGGAAATGTTTGTATTTTTCTGGCGTCTGCGCAACTGCGCAAGTCTAGATCAGATCGATTAGATCGTCTGACAACTAGACTGTGTCAGTCAGCAGCCAGCCGCGGTTACTTTCCATACTTCTGAATCTGAATGGGTTTAATACTATTGATTTACTCAAATAAGTAATAGTGCTGGTTGAAGTGTTGTACAGTTTTTTTAACCGACTTCGAAAAGGAGGAGGTTCTCAATTCGACTGTATGTTTTTTTTTGTATATTTGTTACGCGATTACTTCGCCAATTATGAATTGATTTTGATGATTATTATTTGTTTGGTAGGTCATGCTTCAGAGGTGGCCCCATATAAATTTTATTAACTTTGCTTGGGTAGTTTATGAATGTGTTAGCTTCAATAATACGTAGGTATTTTTCTACGATATAAAGCCGCATCCAGTTAGACTGGAACCTGACACACTGATTTAATAAAATTGTAAATAAGTTTCTGTGCCATAGGTATTTTATTCGTCTTCTGAATTTCTTAATTCAACATCTATTCAAATCCCGTAAAAGTCGATTGTAGAACGTGGATGGTACGATGATAATTTCTGAATGAATATTACCAATTTTTTTTTGCTAATACGTGCCTACTTACCAATCGATTGACTTTTGCGGCATGCTCATATTCCCGGCAATTTTTCTGCCCATATAAAATAACATCACGCCTGGATTCCCTGAAGAGTCAGGCAGAGGTGTACCTATAGTACCACCCACATTTCGCCAGTTAAGTTTAAAAGTCCCATGTACCAGGTGAGCCTATTGCCAACAACCGGGCACAAATTCAGCCCATTCTCTATCAATTGGATATTCTTATGTTTTTATCACTGAGCTGGTGCATTATTTTCAATCAACAATATTTTGCATAGTCACATATAAATGGAAACTGCATTACGATAATTTAATGTCTGCAAAGATCTTTGTTTTTACACTTCCTTCTTTTAACAAATGAGGCTTTTTTTAGTCATCTGAGTTTTTTTATCGAACATTGAAATCCAAGGCCTTTCCCTATGTTAAACAAAAGATATGGAGATTCTTTAGTTATATAACTTTTTTGTTTGCCTGAATATTTGATCGATATTCAATTACATTGTAATCGAGTCACGACGCTGCTCCCGCGTCGATAAGAAGAAATTAATCGTTCTAATAGAAAGGTGCTAATTTATATTATTGTTCTTACATATGGAATATTTTCTGTTATGTAATTGATTAGACTGCCTTTGTTGGGACCAATTTGATAAATTGCTTTGTGTTTTATTGCATTAATGTTTTTTATTTGTGATGTAACTTTGACAAGTAATTTCTGTCTGTACACCTACAAAGACACAATATGTGCTTTAAAACATTTCGTCAGTTGTCTTAGGCTCGTTATGTAATAGGGGCTATCCTTCGGTACAAATCACGATTCCGGTCTGCAAATTACTGCGAATTAACTACTGTTGGCAACACCGAATGAAGCTACTTCGAGGGGTTGGCAGTAGTAACTACAGTTAGTAGCCGTCCGATAAGGACCAGGCCCGGGTAGACGGCGCGTTGTGTTCTAAGCGCGCCTCAAAGAGATGTCAGCACAACTGACGGTGTCAGCTAGGGCCGATGCCTGCCGGGGTTGCTGGAAAGTCCGAAAGGGTTACCGGGGCCCCCGGCAACGTACAGGCAACTGAAGAATCACGGATGGTTTAGTCAGTAAGAGTCTGGCATGCCCTTCCCCTCGCTCCACTCAGACCGGGAGAAGTTATTTGATATAATTTCCCACACACAAAAAAAGGGGTTGGCAGTGAAGTTTTTGAACGAAGGAACATCCCGCCAATATTACGCGTTGAATTTTGTGTTCTGTAAGAAATAATTAACACAACTACACGTTTCCTGATCAAGGAATCGACTACAAAATACCAAGTTCAGCAGTCGTATTTGTAACCACTAGACCAAAGATCCCTAACATCAAATACCGCGATAAATATCAACAGCATTAATAACATTAATTAACCGTGGTATTAGCGTTTCATTTGTAACCTGTCATTTTGCTACTCGCTACTGATACATAGCCACACTGATTTATGTACCAGAAAATGTTGTGCTACCTCAAACAACATTACACTATCAATCATTCTAAGCTTGCTAATATTTTAATATATGTGTTAATACGCCCACTGTTAAATAGGCATACGAACATCTTAATTAATTATTCACGATTTTGGCTTGATGATGTCAGTGTTACAGTACGACACAACTTAGATGTAGCATCGGCAAAATTCGTAAAACCGATCACCATCCGAACTGAGTGCGCCTTCAAAATCACCAATCGCTATTACTGCTTTAGGTGAAAATGATCTTTCGAAAACGCAATAACTTGTAAAGTCTCATAGCCAAATACATTCGTAAAATTGAAATGAATAAATGAAAAATTTCAAATCTATGCTACATCTAAGTTGTGTCGTACTGTACGGGTTTATTAAATGTAGAAAACACTAAATACATAACTAAACGTTACACACTACAGGATGAAGTGTTACACAAGATTTGTAACACGAATAAGTCCATTATCACTTGCGGGGATTTTAATGTTAATTTATTAGATAAGTCAGGTTCTTGTAGAAAAATAATTAGTCTGTTTCAGTCCTACAATCTTGTAAACCTATTTTTGGAGCCTACAAGAATAACCCCTACTAGTGCCACATGCCTAGATTATATTTATACAGATGTTATACCAAGCCACAAAGAAATTATAAATTTACTAGACTCAGATCATTGCGGGCAGAGGATTACTATCTCAAACGAAACCAACAAAGTGGCTAAAAAGGCCCACTGTTAACCCCAAAACTGCAAGTCGCTGGGAGGCTTTTAAAGTTAAAATGTCCCGTAAAGAAGTATCTGGCATTCGTAAAAGTGGGAGTCGGTTTTTCCTTATACTTAATCTTAAGTTTTCCAACAGCTATCATTTCCTCACTCGACCCTCCCTGCACGCGTAGCATGACAACAAAAAAAAACGGATTTTCTACGGGTTTTGTCGACGGAAGAATAGACAAAATGATAAATTGTGATTGTTTATTCATTTTGTCTATTCCTCCGTCGACAAAACCCGTTTCTATAATTGTGATCATGTTAAGCGTGCTGGTCAGAGGCAATCTTTCTTTTGCATGCAGCCTTTTTGTGAGCCAAGCAGTGTTGTTGCATTGAAGGGTATGGGCGGAAGGTGTGATTCACAAGCTTCAGGTTTTTCTCTGGGATAGCATGAAATGTACCTGCAATGCCTTTGGTCTCCTTCTTTTCATGTGGTTAGTGACTCTCCTGGTGTCAGAGTTTTAAAGCCGCCCATGAGCCGTGGCTTCACAATATGTCGTCGAGAAATATCTCTCAGTCATGCCGGTTTCCTCACGATGTTTTCCGTCACAGTTTTTGAAGCAAGTGATAAATAAACTATACGCACTTGAATCCGAAAAGTCAGAGGTGCGTGCCGTGGATTCGAACTCGAGACCTACTGACTTGGCAGTCTGACGATTACACCACTAGGTTATCACTGCTGCCTTTGGTGTTGCAGGTCCAATAATGGGTGATCACTAACCATCAGTTGGATCACCTAAGTACCTACTTGTTTACCACCAAATACCATGAGAAAATATTCCCAACAATTCAAGATACCTCAGATATCAAGTTGTCATTCGTTCGACGTATCGACTGTTATAAAATATATGGAAAGAGATGTAATGGCTTATCTGAGGACCTCCAGTATTCACATAGTAAAAACTACATTAAGCACCTATTTTCGCATGACGAAGGAGCGTGTCAGCGATACGGAAACCTATTCAAAGGTATAGATTCCCATAGCAAGGGATTCTCGAAATACATGATGGTTAAAGGTGTTTTTATCCTAACAAACGGTACACGTCTACTTAATACTCATCAGAAATACATGCTATGGTTAAGAATGGTGAATTTATAGCCTGCATTGTTACGCTCACATTATTTTATGGTTTTACGTTATTCTGATTTCAATAATAGTCCCATTATACTACATTTAGTACTGTAGATACATAATTACATAGCAATAATTCATTGAATAATGAGTTGAGATTTACTCATGTGATTAGCGAAGCGGAGGCTGACTTCCCTGTGCAGGATTCACACGTAGATATGTTTTTATTGGCGGATATGCTGTTGGTAAATTTAGCTTTGTTTAAATGAGTGTCTGACCAAAACAGGATTTTCTACCGAAACTGAAACCGAAACCGAATCTTCGGTATCTGTCTCAGTTTCGGCCCAAACCGAAACCGAAACTTTATTAGACATAATAAAGTTTCGGTTTCATAATATAGGTTAACGTACTCGTATCAATGAGATCATTTATAGAATATCAAAACAATGAGATCAAGTTGCTGCTTGCTGCTTGTTGTTGCTTGTTGTAAGGTTAAGGCTATTTTAAAACAAAATTAATAAAATCAAGAGCAGACAGTATGAAACGGGTACTAAATATCCGTCACGTTTCACGGCCGAGTCAGCTACACCACTGACGTACAGCTCAGTGAACCGCCCGAAGATCATGCTGTTAAGTCGTGCCGCAGGCTGTTATAGCTTCTCCATAGCCTGTGTACGACTGAGGCTTTCTTTCATATTAATGCACAGAAATCATCTGTTTTAGCCGGAAAAACATACCAGAAGCGCAACAGAATCTAGGAAGCCCCAGGCAATGTTCTAGACGCTATTGGCCTGGATACGGGTGTTTTCTCGTGGACCTACTTTTTTGTCATAGCAGTAGGTCCACGAGGGTATGTTGTTTCTGTTGGTCCTACTGAACTGTTGAAACCAACATGAATCTCCTGTTTAAAGAAATTAGACTAGGTGTGGTTTCAGTTGTCCTACTGCTTTCATTGAAAATAATACAAAAAAAATTCACAATATTGCATTATTATAATATAAAAGAACAAACTTAACATTTCATTATTATTTGAACTTATTAATATTTTGTCATATGTAGATAAAACTTAAGTTAATATTTTATTAGTCAAAAAGAAGTAAACGGCTGTAAATGTTATATCAGCATCATTGATATTCTTTTAAGGAGGTATGTACTAAAAGGGAGGTCTACGCAATATGAAAGCAGTTTGATGACTGAAGGTCATCACTCATAACAGCACTGCTTCGACACAGCAAATAACTTGTCATTTGTCTTGAGCAGACCGTTCTCCGAAGAAACGCCTGCAAGCTACCTAGTCACACGTAGTGACTCCTAAAATTCTTTAAACAGGAGGTTCATGTTGGAAAATTTTTACGCTGGCAACTCTAGGTTACCTATGTACCATTCACTTTTTTCGCGTCGTGTAGCGCACGTCATTTTTAAGAAAATTATAGAATTTTCTTATAAAAACTTATTATTTTTTAATATTATCAACAATAAACAGTCAAACAATTCCACTAAAGAAAATGTGGAAGAAAATTGGAAAGAAATCGCGTATGCAAACTCGAGGACGAGTTCGTGATGATCAGGCCGAACGTGGAAGCGACCTTCACCCGGAATCCTCAACCACAGAGGAACTGGCCATCTTATCTCTAACTGCCGAAACACAACAAACTAACATTGTTGTTATGGCGACAGACTTAGATAAGAAGGTGGTTGCTAGCCAGGCGGACTTAGAACAAGCTTTACCACAGGTGGTCTAACCACTAGGCCACAGAGGCGGTTAAGGCTGCCTGTCCTCTGGAGCGGAAAGGAGAGGAGAGGAGCGCAGATGTGCCAATATTAACCAATAGGATTGCATCTCTGGAGCGGAGTTCAGATTTTATTGGTTAATATTGGCACATCTCCGCTCCTCTCCTCTCCGCTCCAGTGGACAGGCAGCCCTAAACTCGACAATCTCGACTCGCACTTGTCCGCTGTTTATGCTCCAATGTATTAATAATGCACTTGTCAAATCTTGAAATTACACTACTAAGGGTGGTACGTAATATTAAGTAAAGGCTAATCTGGTTATGTACCGGTGAATACATAATTATTATGAAGATAAGTAACGTTTTCCGCATAGCTTGGCTTCAGCTCAATAAATATCGGATAAAGGTAACCATAAAACGCTTAACTCGTTAAATAACTTATTTATTGTGTGCTTTCATGATTAAGTCATAATTAACAAGATCATTAACCTATTAGAACAACTAAGTAAAACTTAGCACATTATTGTGTTGGTGCACATTCTTCCCAGTAAGTACTAGGAAGCGGTGTAGGGAAGGCATTACTTAGTCTTTGCATAAAAGCTTTGTGGAGATAGTGAAGTATTGTTTACCGTGGAACGAGGAGGCTTCTATAATACACCAAGAAAATTGTGACGTAGTAAAAAAACCATTAAAAACTTTCCGTCTCTCTCTTTGCTACGATGTTGAAAAACTAAAGCATAAGGTCTACCTTAGGCACTTGTCCCATAGCCAACGAGGAAGCGACTAAATTATCAACAATTCTCTCGCTGAAGAAACGTTAAAAAGACTGTAGGTCCCGTGTAAGTAAAAGAGATACGTATATTGCTGACTGTCAACACTTGTCACACACCGCCGGCGAGTACTCGTATGCGACAGCACACACCAAGAGCAGAGCATTTTCTGAGACTAGGTACTGAAATATTAATCTTATGAAAATTCCATGCATCGCAAAATTAAATACACGTTCAAACTTGATGCTCGACCATGCTCGAGCTTGCAAAATGCGTGTTCAAGTATGCGTTCTACATGCGCCGGTGCGCCCAGAACAACCCAGAATATTTTCAACGGAGCTTGTTCACGGGCGAGCTAAATTTTGCAGGCGGCATCCTGCATGGTCGAGCAGTCAAAATTTAGCTCGACCATACGCAAGAATTTTGCAGATCGGTGTGCGCTGACCCTAAGTCGCAGCGACAAGAGCTATGAAAGAGAGAACACGCTCAGTGACGCTCGCTTGGCGTAGCAGCAGAACACTCGCTGAGTGTCACCCTTGCGCGCTTGGTACATAGACATACGTTTTTAGTTGATCTTTACTACCTTCTCGTTAATCGCAGGCGGTGAGATAGATGCTTGCATCTCAATCTCTTTCCACCTAAAAATGGTGGTGGTGGGTGGCAATTTACCCAAAATCGATCAATTGTAGCTTAGGTACTTTACGTTAGTCTGCTAACAAATTCGCTTAGTAAAACGTTTACATCCAGGAAATTAAATGATTCGCCGTATTTGATGTTATACAATGTTATATCGCCTATAAACTTAAGAGGGAACAACATAATATATTAAAATTATAATCATTATATAGCACTGCTTGAGCAGAACATAAATACTAAGTGGATAGATTGGCTATTGGTAATAGGTACTAGCTACCTACTACATAATCAGGCAGTTAGAAGTTTCGTAAAAGCTACTGGCTTCTTTGTATTAAATACAAAAAACTGGGATTTTGTGATCAGAGGTTTAAAAGCTGGGATTTTGTGATCAGATGTTTAAAGAACGGGATTTTGTGATCAGAGGTTTAAAAACTTGCCACACTTGACGACTGAGGGAGGACATCGAGGTTGAGGTAGACCGCGGCGAAGGTGTGGAAGGTAAAAGGGGAGGCCTTTGCCCAGTAGTAGAACACAATACAGACTAACAAAAAAAGAAAACAATTATTCAACCAGTGCTCTTATCTTAATTTGTTTGCGTTCAGCACTCCACGAACATTCCATTTTCTTCTATGCATTTCAATCAGCCGTCATCTCCTTCCTGCCACATAGTCTTTCACTAATACAATATGAGACTGCGTCAGTCAGAGATAATATGGTATTTAAGACCCTCATCAAAAATACAGCACTTTTTCATAAATATAATCATTGAAAAGTTAATTAATGAATGAAGTAGCTATAATCCAATGATTCACAAATTTAACAATTTACTTAAAGTGCTCAGGCATACTACAAAATAACAGCAACACACGGCACCACTATAAAATTATTAACTTGATGATAGCCTTGTTGATAACTATTCTACGTCCAGCTTAAACGTACCTATTGAGATTTTAAAGAACGTTGTAATCGATTACCTTAAAACTTCTGCTAAGCAGACAGACTTAGAAAAAAAAAGCAGTGTTTGGGGACTGCCGATAGTGAAAACTAAGTAACTTTTTGATACTCGCGTTGATGTCTTTCGTTAAGTAACTTTTTGATTTTCGCGTCGATGTCTTTCGTTAAGTAACTTTTTGATTCTCGCGTTGATGTCTTTCGTTCGAGCGTTAGGTGACGATGACACGAGTTCCATGATTTTTGTTCCCCAAAAAGTGCTCAACGCGATTAATGAACTTTTCAATAAAAAAAAAAAAAAGTCTGTCACTTAACACTTTGCACTAAACTCCGTATGAGAGATTGCACTGTGTTTGTTGTGTGTGAGTGTTTAAAATGATGTTACATAACTTTAATGGGAGGCCCATGGGTCATTAGAGCCGCACATTCTCTCAAGTTTTCTTTCGGTAACTTGACTATGATCGTTTTATAGCCTCCACAATATACCATTACATCCCCATGTGAAAGCTACCATATCTTTCTCGTGCCTACAATCGACACGTACTTCCAAATACGTAGTCGCACGATTCACTCTTTGACACCATCAGTCAATTCTATGCATACAGTTACAGGCTCTATCCAGACGAGATAATGACTAGAATAGCGTGTAATTCTACGGTAAGCTATAATTTATAGCACTGCTCAATCATTCTGTTAAGTACGTATTAACTTTTAAAGTTCAGCGATAACTAGGATATCTAGATAATTCTGCAGTTTCTTTTAATATAGACATTAAAGTAAGGCGCTGTTCCATGGCCATCTTTTTTATCTTTTATAATTACTATTGCTTATTTCTTGTAGCGTTTAGTATTAAACGTTAAAAAGTGCTTACGGTTTTTATTGTAGGCAGGTGCCATTGTGTTGATAACATGTATGTCTAATAACGAATTATATTGAAAGTACTGTTAACAGTCGGCATGATGCATTGAGAGTTTTATGTGAATTTATGCAATTAAGCAGCGATTGGTTCAGCTTATAAATGTCTATTTAAGAATGATTTGGAAGAAAATCTTAGGGACTTCAAGTTTGAGCGTAAAACTTTAACATAAGAAGCTTTCAACCCCTATGCAAGGGGTTGAAAGCTTGTATGGAAATCTGTCATTTCCAAGTAAAATTAATGAGAATTTGTATTTGGGATTTTGCATAAAATCTTAGAAAATCGTGTTTCAGTGTTTTGGTTCTTTTACCCCTAACAGGGTTAAATAAGGGGATGAAAAGGTATTAAATTAAGACATTTTTAAAGTTGTGGTGGCAGCTATAACGCTACATGCGAACTACGCATCACACTGACGTCAAACTAAATCCTGCATCGCGCAAGCAGCGTTTACTGCGCGACGAGTATAATTATGTAGTTGCTCACCAGACACGGACACCCGTCTGGTCGGCGGATTCTCGATTTTCATTGGAGGATGAGTGAACTTTACACCCTGTTACCCTATATAAAGTAAAATAAATGAAAAGTATTGAGGGTTCCGCTTAATACACGCGATCACGTTTTTTAGAATTTTCGAAAAGTTTTCCCCTAATGGGGTAAAAGTATAGGGATCAAAGTTTGTATGGGAAAGTTTGAAATCTACGCGATGAAGTCGCTGACAATCTTTTCAAAGTTGAATATCGTGTTAATCGTGGCGCCATGCCAAAGTAGCATGGCGCCACGATTAAGACGATATTCATGTAGCGTTATAGCTGCCACCACAACTTTAAAAATGTCTTAATTTAATACCTTATCATCCCCTTATTTAACCCTGTTAGGGGTAAAATAACCAAAACACTGAAACACGATTTTCTAAGATTTTATGCAAAATCCCAAATACAAACTCTCATTAATTTTACTTTTACTTTTCCCCTAATGGGGTAAAAGTATAGGGTGTGCTCAAAGAGGTACATGTAAATATGGGTTTGGTCAGGGAAATAAGCATGGATGAAGTGAGAAAGGCAGTTCAAAGTATGAAAAATGGTAAGGCTATAGGCCCAGATGATATACCAATAGAAGTATGGAAGTGTTTAAAAGAAGATGGATGTATGTGGCTGACTTTATTCTTTAATAAGTTGTTGCATGAAGGGGGGATCCCACAAGAATGGTGCAATAGTTCGCTAGTGCCCATCTTCAAGAATAAAGGTGATGTACAGGACTGCAACAACTATCGAGGGATAAAGCTCATGTCACATAGTATGAAGGTATGGGAGAAAGTAATAGAGAAAAGACTGAGAGAGGAGAGTGAGATTACCCCAACCCAGTTTGGGTTCATGCCAGGTCGAGGAACAATGGACGCCACCTTTGCACTCTGCCAATTGTGTGAGAAGTACAGACGTGCACACAAGAACTTGCACATGGTGTTCATTGATCTGGAGAAAGCGTATGATAGGGTACCTCGAGATGTGTTGTGGTGGGCCTTGAAAGAGAAAGGTTTGCCCGGGAAGTATGTAGAGTTAATTCGTGCCATGTACAGCCAATCTCGTACGTACGTTCGGTCGGCTGCTGGCAATACTGATGAGTTCAGTGTGGCTGTAGGCTTGCACCAAGGGTCGGCTTTAAGTCCTTACCTCTTCTTGTTGATTATGGACGCCCTGACGTCGGACTTACAGGAAGAGGCACCCTGGTGCATGCTGTTTGCTGATGACATTGTTCTTGTCGGTGAGGATGAACCTGAGATCCAGAGCAGATTGGAGAAATGGCAGCAGAAGCTGGAGAGTGTTGGCTTGAAAATCAGCAGAACCAAAACTGAACATATGTTCTGCGATTTCGGCGGTCTCTCTAGTTCTGGAGCCATAGCGCTTGATGGCACGCTTCTGCCAGTCTGCTCCGACTTTCGGTATCTCGGTTCACTCATGCAAAGCGATGGCGAAATAGATCGGGCGGTTAAGCACAGAATTAACACTGGATGGATGAAATGGCAGCAGGTTACGGGAACAATCTGCGACTCCCACTTTCCCCTTAAACTTAAGGGGAAGATATATAAAACAATGGTTAGACCTGCTGTCTTGTATGGATCAGAATGTTGGGCCACCAAAGGGATGAATGAAAGGCAATTGCATGCAGCTGAGATGAGAATGCTAAGAGGGATGTGTGGTGTTACACGAATGGATAGAGTAAGAAATGAGTACATAAGAGGAAGTCTGAAAGTGGCACCGGTGACCGAAACGTTGTGCGGTAATCGGTTGTCATGGTATGGGCATGTGATGCGGAGAAATGAGGAAAATGTCGTGAAGAAAGTTTTGAGTATGAATGTCGATGGCTATAAGAGTAGGGGAAGACCAAAGAAACGATGGATGGATTGTGTGAAAGATGATATGGCTAGAAAGGGGGTAACTACTGAAATGACGACTAATAGAGAAGTATGGAAAAAAGGGACATGTTGCGCCGACCCCAAATAAAATTGGGATAAGGGCAGGAGAATGATGATGGGGTAAAAGTATAGGGATCAAAGTTTGTATGGGAAAGTTTGAAATCTACGCGATGAAGTCGCTGACAATCTTTTCAAAGTTGAATATCGTCTTAATCGTGGCATGGCGCCACGATTAAGACGATATTCAACTTTGAAAAGATTGAAGCTACTTTGTCTTCACATTTAACCCGATACTGTATCAAGACATTATTATTATGCAAGACTTCAAACAATAAAGAGAGAGTGGAATCCGCAACCCTTACTTATTTCAATTAAAGCTGTTCAAATTGCTTCTAAGATCCTTTTTATTCTGTCTCAACTCCACCTAATTATAAACAGACAATAGTATGAATCGGCATCTCGTTTCTAAGCATTAAGTACCAATTATACATCGAAAATATAATGAACACATTGATGAATCATTTCTGCAATAGAAAGATATATAGAATCGGTCATTTTTATTATAATGGCTAGGAAAGGAAGCTCTAAAGTCTACTTGCCTTATTACATTTTAAAATTTCTCCTTTGTTGAATAATGTAAGGCATATGTCGTGCTTTATTCAACATTGAAGGTTCATCCCATAGGAAGTAGTGGTCTTACTTAACTATTCATAAGTTCTTGTTACTTGTAATCGTGTTTTGTTTCTAATATTCTGATGGAAAACATTGCATAAGTATCAACTTGGATTCAATTATCAAAGTTCAATAAACTTAGTCTTTTTTTTTTGGGCTGGGAAATCATCAAATGACTTCTCCCGCTCTGGGCGGAGCAGAAGGGCGTGTCAGACTCTTACTGACTAAAACCCACC
Organism: Conistra vaccinii; assembly: GCA_948150665.1. Classification (NCBI taxonomy): domain Eukaryota; kingdom Metazoa; phylum Arthropoda; class Insecta; order Lepidoptera; family Noctuidae; genus Conistra; species Conistra vaccinii. The sequence goes on along the minus strand of OX411323.1, from coordinate 7,389,752 downwards.
CGTTTTAAAAATAAACTTAGGCTCAAAGTTTTCATCATCATACTCATAATCAGCCTATTAATGTTCCCACTGCTGGGACACAGGCTTCCTCTCTGTGAGGGGACTTAGGATCGTAGTTTTCAGTAAGTATGTATTCAGGTAGTTATTAGCAGGGTCAATAAACTAAGAATCCTTTGGTGCGTCTGCACTGAAGGTTGGCTTTTTACTCCGAATACTCTTCTCCTCGTCCTTTGCGAGGTGGCACAGCTCAGTAGCGCTCGTGGTTCTGGTTTTTTCGCGATTTTTTCCCCAATCAAGACTTTTTTCTTTGCCCAGCACATTCATAACTTACTTTGAGTAATTTTATGGATGTACGTATATTAATACGAATCATTGAGTTAAGCCTGAAAGACTGAAGGGTTTTAAAGATAACTAGGCAGACTATGTGGGCTCTTCAAGAAGTATCTGAGCTCCAACTCGTTCCCCTCCACCTCCATATCGTCATGCAAGCAAGCCGCTGCGCCGTGTTGCGTTGCTGTAGTCCAGTTTGAAGGGTATACGATGCTTTTACAGACACATGATTATATACCTGCTTTTTTCTCTGGGATGGCAACTGGGAACGCATTTGCGATGTCTCTGGTACCTATTGCCGAATATGGAAACTGACGGAACTGTGAAACGGCTTGTGTTGCAACTCTTCAGAGGACTTAGCAATACTGTAATTGGCTTATTTAATGACTTCAATTTCTAAAAACGATCTATCTATCTACTAAAAAAACAATTGCCGTGTATTAGTCTCAAAAAAACTTGAAATGACTCGACCGTTTTGAATATATTTTGTTTTTTTGTTAGCCTGAACACTGAGGTGGCTTTGGAAAAAAAATAGGAAAAATCCAAAAGAACAGCCGAAAAATAGAAATTTTTACAGGACAACGTCTGACGAGTCAGCTAGTACATGTTATAAATTAAAGTCGGTTTTCGGGTCTGTCTGTTGACCATGTTGTTGTTCTAAACTACGCAACAGATTTTGATGCGGTTTTCACCATCATTTAGAGAGTTAATTCCGGAAGGTTTATGTGTATAATAAATTAATATTAAACTTAAAAATAATAAAGAAATCTTCATGTTTGGCCAAGTCGTAAAAGTACCGTAATAATATACCTACATGCCAATTAATACCCGTCATTTAGACACCAAACTGAATCAATTACGATATGTAGGCGAACTTTTTTCGTCTATTGTTTTCCTTAATCGTGTCGAAAGTAAATCGTACGAGAAGGCTGAATCCGTGGCGTCATTTTGTACACACGACGACACATCAAGCTATACGTTTCCAGTATAAGTTGACCTCGCATTATTCAGGGTATAAAAAGACCTATCATAGTCGTTATCTACGCATTCTGTACATCACATTGAGCAAAAATGATTGCTGGGAAACTACTTTAATTTTTGTGCGTAAAATCGCTGTTAACGGGAGCGCACGCAAAACATTGTGCTTATGGGCATGAACGTTACCTACAGGACATGACGGGGTTTTCAAAAAAAGTTGAAACTTTGACCTTCAATATCTCCGTAGTCAGAAGATGAGGGGTCTAGTACAAAAAAAAAACACAATGACGCGCCAAACAAGTGACTTTTCCACCCTTTATTTCCTTTGGCTTTCCGTTCCATGGGAGGTCAGCTTCTACTGGAAACGTGTAGCTTGTTCCGTCGCTGCTGTGCGTACGCAGGTAAGTGGTTTATTTTTTTGTATCATTACTTCAATTACGACGGTTTGGATTAGTACTAAAGGTCATTAGGGTTGGTTTCATGCGACCTTAATAGCTTGTGTGGAGCTTCACACTTTCTATGAATATTTTTTGTTGTGTTTAAATTGAATTAAATGTGGCGGTTGGAGAGCGTGTTGCAATTTTTTTGTGTTTTGTTACTCTCACTTCTTTTCGGTTAAAATGTTTACCACTAACATTCCTGTGGGTTCTGATTTCTGAATAATGGTGGGCTTATACCCCCAAGACCCCAAGCAGTAATTTAGTATCGATGGGGGATTAGTGTGAATGCAGTGTTCCTGTCCAAACCATATCCAATATGTTGGAGTGTCGAAAGTGTCCACGCACTTGCACTTCTGATGATCTAAATAAAATCTGTCAAGTGCGAGTCGGACTCGCACACGAAGGGTTCCATACCATGTCGTACAAGATTTAACACTATGAATTTTTGTAATACTTTCGTAAAGGTAACAACAGAGGCGCTATAAAAAAACAAAGCTTTGTAAAGAAATTGTCTAATTTTAATGAGAAAATGTTGTTGTGTTAAAATATAGGTGTAGGAGTATATTTCATTTATTTTAAGAGAAAAATATTAAGTTAACTTTATCCAGTAACATGCATTAACTAAAGTCAAAGTTATTTATTTGCTACTAACATAGTATTAGTTAGTAGCAAATAAATAACTTTGACTTAGGTTTAAATAGGTATATATGGTAGGTAAGCAGGTAGATATGTAGTACCTACCTACCCTGGTAAGAAGGGTAGGGTAGGTAGGTAGGGTAGGTAATTAGGTAGAAATAGGTAATTAGGAAAGGTAGATGCGCCGTAGATAAGTACTTAGTGCTAACCGTGCGAAGCCAGGCCGGGTAAAGCTAGTTACTTATAAATAAAAGGATTTCTCTTGCTACATCAGACTATATTGTACAAAATAGAATGTAAGTAGTACGCCAAATTTTAATTATAACTGTGCGTTTGCACTGGCGAAACATTCACAACAAAACATGTTGGAATCTCTATTTTCTGTCAATTTTTCATACAATGTTTGACAGGAACTAGAGATTTCAACATGTTTTGTCGTGATGTTTCGCCAGTGCAAACGCACGGGTCAATACAGGTATTTATTTACGTTATTTTTGATAGTCATACAGAAATCTATTATTTCTTACTTATTATTTTTACACATCCCATCGGACTATGAGAGTGAGGGAAGAGAGAGTGCACTCGTGTCTGTGCACACACTTGTGCACTATAATATCTCCCGCGCCGAAGGCCAGTCTCCGTTGAGATTGGCCGCCATGACCGAATATTTTTACACCAATAATTTTTCTCAATATGAAATTGTATCCACAACGGTTTAAGCTAGGTAACTGAATAGTACACTGTATGTGCCAGCATTCATTTCAATGTTACTGAATATATTGTCTATTGGAGTGTAGTTTTAACACGAGGTACACACATCAACACCGTCTAGGGATACTTTGAAAAAAGTCGATAACGTTCTTAAACTCAAAAAATACTGGCCGGTTTTAAAATCTTGTGAAGAAAGTTTATTTTGTAGACCTTTTTGGATGATCGAAATTTAAATGATCGAAATAGTATATGCTGCCATGATAGTAGGTACTTACTAATTCCATGTCATTACTCCGACTATTAAATAGTTATCTGTGGAATTTATATCGCATAATATTAGCATGAAATACAAAATTATTACTTTAAGTTGCAGAAAATCGCCCATATTATATAAAATACGTTATGAATCGGCGTTTTTAGTATTTGTTGATTATAAACAGTATATGTTACATGATACACACAAGTTTCAAATTCCTAATTTGTTTAGTTGTTGAGATAGAGCTCGTACAAAAATGGTCTAAAACAGACAACTTCTACGGCCCCCTAATTCATCATTTTTGAAGATAAAAACAAATAAAAATTATATTTATTCTCTACTCGATGAGCTCTAGAAAATGATACCCCACATGCCAGGGTCAGATATTTTTTTTTTCAAAATTTAATTTTATTGTATGGCGACCCCCCTTTATTTTTTAATTTTATTATTTGTTGCTCTTGCGGCAATAGAAATGCTCAATCTGTGAAATTTTCAACTGCCTACCTATTACGGTTCATGAGATAGAGCTCGCTGACAGACAGACGGACAGCGGAGGCTTATGAATAGGGTTCCGTTTGTCACCCTTCGGGTACGGAACCCTAAAAACGCCACTGATGCCGCGATTGGCGTGGCCCCCTAGTAGACCCAACTTATTTAACATAATAAAATTTAATGTTCATTTATTTACCATCGCTGCATCGACTGGAAAATAAGTAGTATCGATCTGTTATAGTAGGTAAATATGTGAAACAGCAAAAAATTTCACTGGCTTTGAAAACTTTTGACACACAAATCGTTTGTTTACATTCGTAACTATAAATGTCGAACATCTACGCTATATTTCATTGATTCTCACCGGCTCTTTGCTAATTGGCTGGCGCAGATATCAATCAATCTGCGGAATTATATGCAATGTTTCCTCAATCAATTATGGAGTGAGTGACACTTGATATCATTATTGAGACCTCTGTGCCTCGGGGAGGACGTAACTATCACTGTCGCGTCGTCGAGCACAGCCATAACGCGAATATTTATGACAATCGTCATGTGAAGCTTGACAGTTTTACATGTTTTCCTATGCGGTCAGTGAACCTGAATGTATCTTGGGTTTGTCAAGTTTTAGCGGTCACATCACTAGTTAGGGTGGGAAGGTCAGAAGACAGCTAAGGAGCTTCTACCTAATCATGTTTGATGAACAGCAGTCCAGTCGCAATCACAATACCTTTGATTTTGGATAGACCAGTGCTTGTTACATAATCAGCCTATTAATGTTCCCACTGCTGGGACACAGGCCTCCTCTCTGTGAGAGGGAGTGGGCCGTAATCCACTTCGCGGTCCCAGTGCGGGTTGGTAGATGTCACATGTCTTCGAATTTTTGGTTCTAAGACGTGCCGGTTTCCTCACGATGTTTTCCTTCACCGTTTTGAGAGCAGTGGTGATAAAATTATTTACACAAAGTAAAGCGCCAGCTTGGGTTCGAACCACTCGTAAGTCGGGGCCGTTACCACTGGGCCACCACTGCTCTAGTACTGGTTAATGTGTTAGTGCTTGTTAATGACCTAATAATCAGCTAGAATTGTTTACACGAAAAAGATAAATCTTTAAGTGGGATGGGTAGTTGTAGTTTCAGTAAGAGCCATATACAAATGTGCACCACGGCTTTCTGATCAATATATTTGACGAAACTTGGTTTGATAACAGCCGGGCTTGAAGTGAGCTATCAACCCCTAGCGATCCCTAGCATCAGGTAGAATGAGAGCTCACTTCAAGGTCACCTCGCCCAAGTTCTCACGGTCAGATTTTTATGGAATATATCGTATTTTTTTCTGTTCCATTTAATAAACTGGTGAGACCAGTGGTGGCCCGTGATAACAGCCCGACTTACGAGTTGTAAGTCGATGGTCCGAACACAAGCAGGCGCTTTACTTTGTGTAAATAATTTCATCACCATCAAAACGGAGATGGGAAACATCGTGAAGAAACCGGCATGTCTTAGAACCAAAAATTCAAAGACAATGACATCTACCAATCCGCACTGGGCCCGCGTGGTCGATTACAGCCCACTCCCACTCACAGAGAGAAGGCCTGTGTCCCAGCAGTGGGAACACTAATAGGCTGATTATGATCAATATCTTAATTCATCCGCCTTAAACATATAAGGAAAACCAGGTTCTATTCGGCGTCCCAGTGTACAATAAAATCAAAACTCTTTATGCCATTAATGACACCTTTAACGGCTACCAGCAGAATTAAGCCCTCAATTTGCAAAGTACAAAAGATTCAGTCAACAACATATGACTAATATACTTTTAATTTTTCATCCATAAGGTCGTATAACATGGGTCGTTATACCGGCCGGTGTATGCGCTTGCACATGTAAAACGAACGAGTTATGGCGCGACTGGCGAGCAATCACTTTTATTATATATTTATAGACGCGTAATTGCGAATTTAGAAGCAGTCGTATATAATATACTGGCGTAGCTTCTTATATGTTTATTACCGCGGAATATTTTTTTTGAGTAGTTTTTCCACGGATAAAAATATCGGGCATAATTTTGCTTCAAAGGACCATGCGTCATTTTGGTACCAACGCTCAACAGTGATGAAACTCATGCCATGTGAAAGCTTTTGGGGTATTATTTAATTCATTCTATGGCAGCCAAGTCGAAATCGAGCGCGAACATGGTGTTTTGGAACATTAAAAAAGGTTAGGTTATGTTTGGTCAGGATAGGTTAGGTTAGGTTGATCTCATGATTCTCGGTCTAAGTGTGGGAAGGGAACAATGGGGTGGTTTTTAGTCGGTAGGATTCTGACGGGCGGGGAATCAGGGCGGGGGACTTCAATAAGGATTTTCCAACCCGGAAAAAAAAAAAAACTTAGGTTAGGTTAGGGTATGTAGGTAGATAAGGTAGGTATGTAGATAGATAGGGTAGGTAGGTATGTATGTAGGTAAGGTAGCAAGGTACCCTTTTTGGTTAGGTTCGGTTAGGTTCACCGTGCCGTGCGGAGGAAGCGGAGTCCCGGGGCAGGGTAATGTCGGCGGTGTCGTTGGACATCTCCAATGCATTCAATACCCATGCGTTATTTTGGACGCGACTTTCAACAGTGATGATACTTATGCCAAGTGAATACTTTTGGGGTATTATTTCATTCATACTATGACAGCTAAGTCGAAATTGAGCGCGAACATGGTGATTTTGAGCATTCAAAAAAAGTTAGGTTAGGTTAGGGATGAAACCATGCAATGTGAAAGCTTTTGGGGTATCATTTAATTTAGGTATACTATGGCAGCTAAGTGTTTTTGAACATTCAAAAAAGGTTAGGTTAGGTTAGGTGGGATGAGAGGGCGGAGCGCATGCATGAGAGGGCGGAGGACATCCACGGGTGGGCGGAGGACAACTATAGCTGCCATAGTATAAATTAAATGATACCCCAAAAATTACACATGGCATAAGTTTTATCTCTAACCTAACCTAACCTAACTTTTTTGAATGTTCAAAATCACCATGTTCGCGCTCGATTTCGACTTAGCTGCCATAGTATAAATTAAATGATACCCCAAAAGCTTTCATATGGCATGAGTTTCATCCCTATCCTAACCTAACCTAACTTTTTTTGAATGTTCAAAAACACCATGTTCGCGCTCGATTTCGACATAGCTGCCATAGTATAAATTAAATGATACCCCAAAAGCTTTCACATGTCATGAGTTTCATCCCTAACCTAACCAAATTTTTTTTAATGTTCAAAATCACTATGTTCGCGCTCGATTTCGACTTAGCTGCCATAGTATAAATTAAATGATATCCCAAAAGCTTACACATGGCATGAGTTTTATCTCTAACCTAACCTAACCTAACTTTTTTTGAATGTTCAAAATCACCATGTTCGCGCTCGATTTCGACTTAGCTGCCATAGTATAAATTAAATGATATCCCAAAAGCTTTCATATGGCATGAGTTTCATCCCTATCCTAACCTAACCTAACTTTTTTTTAATGTTCAAAAACACCATGTTCGCGCTCGATTTCGACTTAGCTGCCATAGAATGAATTAAACAATACCCCAAAAGCTTTCATATGGGATGAGTCTCATCACTGTTGAGCGTTGGTACCAGACTCCATACAAAGTTGCCCATGGTCCTTTGTACTGAAAATCTTATAAACAGGTCGTTTTCACGTGTGGTGTACAAGTGATACTGATCGTTCTATTGAACGATATAGCCAGCAGACTTGAAATACTATAAAAAAACAACGGGTTGCACTCCGGGAGTGCCGGCAGAAGTGAAAACTTGAACATTAACGTTGTGCATTTTTATGAATATTTTGGAATGGTTAGGGAATAATTTCGCACGAATTGCTTTATTTATCAGTATAAAAGTACTATAATTTATGTGGTTAAATACAATATTCACAAGTAGTACTTAGTAGTATACTTATTTATTTTCAAAATAAAGTCTAACAAAAATAAACAATTTATTTAAACACTTTTCATGAAGTATGTATTGATGGTTTTTTTTATTTTACCCATCAATATGGGTAAAATTTCTTACCTCGCAATCTTTACGTAATGTCAAAGACTATTTATTTTGATAATTACTTTGTCGGTTGCTAGGCAACGGATCTTACGGTCACGTCTTGACGCGAATTTAAAATTTTTTACCCATCCTAAAAAAGTGCACAACGCTGTTATAAAAGTTTTCACTTAAAAAAAGTATCAATATTTTGTAAAACCCCAAAAATTGCTGTGTAGTAGGTAGTTGTTGTGTTTATAAAAGTTTTTTATTATTTTCAAGGGACAGACAACAATGGGTCGGGATTAGAGATGGGCAAATGCCCGGGCATTTTGGGCAAATTGGGAAAATTCCTAATAAGTGCCCATAAATTCCTGCCCTTGGGCATTTATCGGGGCATATATTTTTTGTTTCAGAATTAATTGACGAAATTGATATTGGTGCCGATTCTCTTGTACACCGACCGAAGTGAACTAAACTAACTAAACTATCACTAAAATTCCTTACTTTTGGCTATGCGAGGTGTTTTATATGGAATTTTTCACTTTTTGTATGGAAAATATAAAAAAAATATTTCGAACATGTTCAGTTATAGGGGTATAAGATAAGGGTTTCATAAAGGGTGTCGAAATTTTCATTATTTTTGCGATAGGACGCACCATTTTCGAGATATGAGCAAAAGAAAGAAAACAAATACAGTACTGTTTTTGCACCTGAAGTCGAAGTGTTGGTGTGAATTTTAGTTCATGACAATTAATTTTATTCCACTCCTTTTTAATCGCGTTTAAAAATAGTCAGATTTTGTTGGATACACCAAATTTTTTGGTGAAAAACGTCAAATTCAGAATAGCAAAATTACCATTTTCACTAAACTAATAACTCAGTGCAATCTTAGTGCTGTCAAACTAAAATATAGTTAAGTTGTGTCACTTTAGTCTATTTCAGAATGGGAAATCCTCGTTTGACAGGAGTTGACAGGATTAAACTAAATTTTGGTGATTTTTTGTCTAGTTTAGAGGCATTTCTGACAAGAGAATCGGCACCAATGTTATTATTTTAAAATAAAAATGTGTTCAATCATTGACATTTCTTCTTCTATTTCTTTAATAAGTACTATTTTACATGAAGAACTATATTAAATCACGTTTAACGAACCCATATTTTTATGCCCTGCGATTGGGCATTTATTGGAAAGTTATAAATTTATGCCCAAAATGCCGGGTTTTTTCCTTATTTTCCTGCCGGGCAGAAACACATTGCCCATCTCTAGTCGGGATGGAAAATTGCCATGTCATTCTCAAACACCAATGTCATAATTTGATCGTTTTAGTTCCAGCCTTGAAAATATATCAGACAGACATGGTTACTATAACAGGGGCTAAGATTTCTAGGATAAGATTTCTTCGTAATAAATAAGCAGTAGAGCTATTCTACCGTCAATTAGTACATTCTTATTATGCTAAATAACGCAAGCCGCGTGTCTTCATGGGAAAATGATTAAAAACTGGTATATACGTAGATAGAAGGAAGTCCCACAGGACTGGCTGCGTCATATAACGATTAGACGAAGGCCTAGACGCTCATAAAGTTAATACCCAGCTTCCTTGGGAAACGAGATGCATTCAGTTTCAAACCCTTTTAGATAACCGACCATTTTCAGCTAAATATTATGTTAAAAACTTGTTTGTGTGTACAATAGGTATGTTTGAATTAAACTGGCTCTTTAGAGAGTATTAAGTATGATTGGACAATTTATTTCTGTATTCTTAATGGCAGTGTATAGAGTGCCACCATTGGCACTCTATCCCTATCGGATAAAGTGCCACTACAGGCACTCTAGTAACACCGCCTCGGCCCGGCCAAAGTGCCGCAAGCATTGGATTGTCATTGTAACTGTCACTAAGTCACGTCACTTGGTATTTTGTTTGATTGTCGAGGTTAGATCGCTGTAAAACACCACATTCCCAAAACATTACATTCTCTTGTGCCTAAACGGACCCTGGCACTTCGCCGGCCGCTACCGCGGCACCGCTCGCTACGCTCGCTCGGCTCGTGCGTTGTGTGGTCACAGTTCTAACCTAACCTAACCTAAATAACAAGTGACAGTGACAATGCAACGCTCACGGCACCCTAGCCGGGCCGAGGCAGTGACACTAGAGTGCCACAAGAAACTCGCGGCACTCTATACACTTCGATTCTTAATTATTATCTCTTTAATACCGCACTTTATAAAGATATATTGATCTTCAACATGCGTAGCATGATCACCTTAGAAACGGGTTTTGTCGACGGAAGAATAGACAAAATGATAGATTGCGATTGTTCAGGCAGACGTGACATGGAAACGCCGGGAGGGGGACGCTCTAGGAGAATATTATACTGACCTTATTGGTGATATTCAGAAAGGACAGGTGTGTAGTACTCGCAACCGGCGTGCGTGTATGACAAGATGTATGAGTAAGGATCGTAGTAGATGGCGTTCTGTAGTTTCGGCCTACCCCAATGGGAAAAAGGCGTGAGTTTATGTATGTGATTGTTTATCTGTTTTCCCTCGACAAAACCCCTTTCTAAGGTGGTCATGCTACGCGTGCTGAGCACAATACGACGATCAGCTACTTACATCGATCTGTCAGCAAACTAACCTATGGAAATACGACTGAATAGTAGAATCTAATGCTCGTTTTCACTGATAGGTCCTAGGTGACACTTAAATATATTTTCAACGTTGAGCTGAAAATCCAACAGTCCAATAATATTTAGGCGTTCGTTAATCTGTTTAGGAAAACAGGCATTAGAAGCCTTCTATAAAAATGATGAATGCCGTAAGGTTTGCTGAAGGTACGAGTACCTACGGTTTTACACCGCGATGCTCGATGGGGACACAGGCAACCGCACGTCCGGAGCATGCGTTCGTAGCGGTTTTTGTAGTTTGATCTTTTAATACAATTTTGTTGTTAATCTGAAAAAAAAAGTCTCGTCATGTACGAAAGAATCGTACTTAACGAAGTTTTCCATTTTATATGCAAAATCAAATCTGGTTGGTACTAACCACACACGATGTGGTTGGCATATCGTTAGCATTGTCCTTTTATGATACCCTTACATAAAAATAAAGTGTCAGAGGTGCCTTCGGGATGTTTACAACTCATAATAATTTTTTAACACCCCGTGAAAAAAAGTGCGATATTCTTAGTTGGGAATTTATAGATCCATGTAAAATCATAAAAGTGTAGGTACAGAAAACAATGTTATACAGCGATCGTAAATTTAAAAAAATTATAGGATGCGCATAGGCAGCGACGAATCGCGAAATACCAAGTTCTCAAATGTTCATAAATTATTTCACGCTGTTTAAAAGCAATATGCGGCCATATTTCCTTTTGTTTGTATAAACTATTCCAATAAAATGTCAACTCTGTCGTTCAATGACAGAATTTTTCTTTATTTTATTTTCTTCGCACATTCTTCATCACAGTGCGATTTTTATCCACCAATCGTTTAGCCGTAATGTGGCTTAGAGCCGAGAACTATTTCTTAAGGTAATTTTAAATCGTACGACGTGTACGACTTCCATTTAGTTTAATGTCATGGTAACTAACTAAACTATTGGACAGTTTAAATTCTAAATTGTTAGATAGTCGCTTTTCTTTAAATGGTAGTGATGGAAATGATGGCGGAAATAAGTTCTAATCTGCCTATAGCCTTTTCTCAACTATGTTGGGGTCGGCTTCCAGTATTTTACATGGAACGACTGCCTATCTGACCTCCACAACCCATTAACTGGGTAATACGATACCCCTTGATAAGATTGGTGTCAGACTTTTGGGCTTCTGACGACTCGTAACAACTGTCAAGATCCACGAATGACAGCCCGAACCAGCGTGCATTCTGAGGCGCGGAGGAGTCTCGGTATGTAAAGATGGTCACCCATCCACTGACCTACCCCGGCAGGTGTAGCTTAATCTGATGGAACGACTCGTGCGGCTGTTAATGCTTAGCCACGAAGTTCTCCTAATTAAAGAACAGCAATCATTTAAGATCAATAAATAAATAAATAAATAATTGACAGGATCCGCCTAATAACAGCTCAGATGAAACAAAAGCAATAATTATTCAAGAAAATAAGTACTTATCTAAAAGATTTTGAACAGCTAGCTCCTGAACTGAGTAGTTCAGGAGCTAGCTGTTTAACCTAATTTTACCCCCACTTGTACAAACATGTTTAGTTTATGACTAACTTTATGTGTATAGGTACGTAATGTACCTACATATTTTCTATATTTCTTTGAGTTTTATGTTTACTTGCTTTTCTTTGATTTTGTTTTAATTTGTCATGTCCTATCTAAGAGAGCCGGATGATCTGTGACTCAGGAACCACCTACCTCAGACACCTCTCTCTATGGTGCATTTTATTAACCAGTGATGTGTGTGATGGTACATTTTATTAACCAGTGCCTGTAATTATGATGTTGAGATAAATAAAGATTTATGATTATGATTATTATGTGTTACTCTTTGTACAATAAACTTTTTTTTTTATATAAGACGTACTACGAAAGTGAAGATAGCCTGCTCATAAAATATTAAAAAATCATAAATCATCTTAAAACCAATAAATGCATAAACATAAACCATAGCTCAAACGGACGCACCCTTACAGCCTCTGGGATGTTTCCTAGACGACGGGCGGCGAAAGTGCAACAGCCGGGCGTCGAGCGGGGCGTATAAACGCGCGCATTGCACGCCGCGCGCCACTCGAGTACCGAGCCCGTAGCTGCGCGCGCCGCACGCACACGCCCGCACACGACCGCACGCGCACGCATGCACGCACGCACGCGATTATAGTGTGATGCAGTGATTCCTTACGTTTGTGATAGATTCTATTGCTCTCTACGGGCGATAACGCAGAGAAAATATTTTTGGTGAGTTTTTCAGACATTGTTACCTATTATGTTATTAAAGAAAAAATAAAATGATGTAAAAAAATATGATGCAAAAATAAATATGTACAAAGAAAATAATTAAGTAAGGCAAATGCCATATAGTATACATTTTAAAAATACACAAGAAATCAAAATGTTTCTTAAAGTAGGTAAGGGTAAAAATATAAATACTGTGATCTTTTAAAATTACTCAGATAAAATTGAAATTAAATAATAATTTTCATGAAAAACCTAAATAAAATATTTTATAAAACTTGCACCCACAGTCGGAAATAATATTAATTTCTTATGCTTAGTGTGTCTATTCAAAATTTCAGTGGACAAAAATTCCCTTACGAATAAAAATCTACTGTCAATATAAATAATTAATTTTCAATATTCTTCCACATGAAAAGAACATCCATGTTTTCCACCCACAGCAGGCTGCTGGCATAAAATTAATATCTCAATTATGCTAAACGCTCGCTTCGGCTACTTAGCGTAACTTTATTGGATATCTTATTCACGACCCGCGCTATTTAATTCGCATAACTTTTACATGAGAAACCATAAATTTGGAGAGTTGTCAATGAACGCGGCCTTAAAAATATGCATAGGAACTATAATATTTTTCTTGTTTCTGCTCTGCACAAATATAAATAACGAATTAAAAAAAAATATGGTGTCCTTTCTATGACTGAGGAATAGACAAAAGTGTGATTCTAAAAACAGTGTGTTAACAGACTATATATATGGACGTGCTTTAAAAACATTTATTATTTTTATTTATTTATTCAGTAGTTCATTGATTTGAAAATCCACATTCGCATACACCGCGAAAATTGTCGCTCGGAAATGGCACCAATTGTTACTGCTTTTGCTCAGTTACAAATAATAAAATCGAATCAATTATTCTACATTCGTAGACGTTACCGTTTTGACGATAATCGATTAAGAAATCGCTTTACGCGCATTTCCGTGAAAGTGTCCGCCGTTTGTGGGTGCAAACAGTCTGCGGACGTAGAAAGTGATGATTTGGTGAACTATATTGTACTGATTATTTGCCTTATCACGCGAGCGTAATTCAATTTGGTCAAATGTATTGTAAACTAAACGAGTGCTTCACACGATGACGTTAATCGAGTTGAATAGACTGATATGCAAATGTGAGTTGTGAGGAGATAAATTGGTTCGTGGTTGTGAGCGAGCGGCCGGCGCCGATAATGCTGTACAATTAATCAATAAGACGTTTATATTTAACTCATGCGTTACAACCGTGTAATGAATTGATAGGTGTGGATATTGAAACTTCATAGTGTAATTACCTTACACTCGACGTCCTTGCAACTTGTTTGGCTAGAATCCGAGAGTAGAGGAATCTTGGGGAGCTTTTTACGGTGTACTTAGCGCCACGGCGTAGCGAGTAAAGTATCATAAAAATAGACAAACCATAGTTGGAAAATCGATACTGGCGTCAGTCCAGAATTAGCCTCAGACCGTCGCAGAGTCTGCCGAACTGCGGATATACGGAATAGATGGTAATCTTATCAGACAGTGTTATTGCAATCGAACACGCTTCTGTTGTTTTTATTGCTATAAAATAAAATTGCTTTAGCATGCACTGTTTTTTTGCACTTTATTATTTACCAACTTAATGTTAACTAGTGGCTTAAAACTATGAATTATGTTCATATATAATAAACGCATCGTGCACATTTTATTTTATAAAAAAGATTATAAAAATAAAAAATCCACGTCCTGACAGGATGGTCCATCACTTATTTAATGCAATGTTGCCCTCTTTTTCTCTGCCGATATACTTAGTTACGGCTCGTTTGAGATGAAACACCAGCCCACAAGCAAGTACATGTTCACACGACAGTCAGTATTTAGCTAGAAACTTGAGATGACACAATTACTCAGAAAATTATGCTGCTTAGAAAAAATATTGGCAACATATTTTTATCAGCTAACACATTTCCTTCGCGGTCTTTAATTATCTTCAGTTGCGATGTTTCGTTCTATTCTGGACCATTTCGACACGCAACGGTACTAGTATCGGGCTGGTACAAATAAGGCCCGAGACACCGGGACACCGGCGTCACGAGCCCGCCTAATGGATGCTGAGTGGCCTTAAACATCTGCTATTAAATTTAGTCCCACTCGCATACCTCGGGAATTTAAACGCGCAAATTATTCTGAACATGTATGAATGCTGGATAGCAAATTGTAACTTTAAGATTATTCTTTGGGTGCTCAAGTTTTTTCTAGGAACGGACAGGATAGCGCCACTGTGCCGTCTAAACTATTACAGTTCAAAAGTCTTATAAAGTCGGCGTGCGCGTCGTTTTGAGAACCGTAAAATCAGCGACCGTAGAGATTGCACGCACGTTATTGTTTTATTTGCACATTTCATATCTAATAGGCATATTTTAAATCAATATGTTTCGCATTTTCTCGGTTGAGGCTAACTCTAATATTCTCGAGAGCATATCGAATAATTCGCGCACTGTAACGTCGTTTTTTGTTTTGCCTATATGTACAATTATTGCCGATATTAGGCATACTTTAGGACGTTTTATTATTTTTATTAAGTAATAATTTTAATAAATAAATAATAAATAAAATATTTACTGTCATAAAAATATTTACAAAAAAAATTAAGCCCTCCTGCGCTAGGTAGAAAACTTGTGTTACAGGAGTCTTCTCCCAATCAATAAGTTCTGGATTTTACGCAATCACATAATTTAATTTTTTTTTCTGAAAATATAATTTAAGTATATTATTACTTATATGTATATTATTACTATAACATTACAACATATAGCTTAAGTTTCTGTTCCCTGAGCGGATATGTAGAGCGACGTCGATTGACGAAATCTGACATTTCTAAAAAACTATTTTTACTCTAATTCAATTACCTGTGTCTGTCTGTATGCAAGCGTGTAGCCTAAATTATATCTAGAGGTTTCTCTTACGGTAAGTAGTGAAACCGAATTCTATCAATCAAATTATTAGACGTTGAACTTTACTGTAAATTAAACTACCGGAACGAAAATGCAGCTGAACTAACAAATGTTTTTCTTTTCTTTTTATCTGCACTATTATAGTCGAAGCGAAACTGCAAGTAGCGATCACAAAAAAGTGGTCGCTATGACTCGGTCAATTTTGTACGAAATTCAGATCCGCTGTAATAAAATTTGTCTTTATCTCCTAGACGTGATGAAATTACTTAGGGAGTTGTGTAAAAATAAAACAAGGTGTGAAAGTTGTTCGTCTGAAGACGTGACTTCCGCTTTGTCGGTATCGACAGAATTTGCACCAGAAAGCGTGAACATACATGTGCAGCAATAAAAAATGCATGACTGATGCAATTTGACAGGACAATCATCGATCTTCCGAAAATGGTTTCGATGAAAAAATCAAGACACGTTTTTCGTTGCGTAACCATAACAGAGATAATGAATATTTTAGTGAGAGTTGTTAATTAATAAGCCGTAATTTGATGGGACGTGAGAAAAAATCCGTAAACGTTTTGATCGATTCGTTCGACTGTAAAATCGATGTATCCGTTGAATCGGATTTAATTTTTGTTTCCGCTTACATTAAAATGAAAAGTTTATGGAAAGTAAATTGATAATAATTTGTGTCGGAAATAGCCTTGGATATAAATAGCCTTGGATAGAAATGGCTTATATCACTTGCTAGGAATGACAGATTCGTCACGATACAGTTCACACGCGTTCGTACGAAAGTGGGTGCGTAGTTATCTAAAAAGTGCTCGTCTGTATTCAGTCTGCGTTGTCCGTAATCATGATTTGCCGAAATTGGTTTACGAGTCCATTCGATCACGCGAACCGTACTGTACTCAATTCTAATTTGTTCACCTCTATTGTGACGGACAAGAGTCGAGTTTCTTTAACTTGTTATAGTTTTGTTGATACTTTAGGGCTGGACACTTTCGCTGGTTCATGATCATGATTTTATAATGACAGACAAATTGTCGTATAACTTCTGACCGTTGACCTCTGACTGGAATTAAGTCATTATGTTTGCATAACTTACGAATTGAGATGTCTAAATTGATCATTGAATTCTTTTTCTTTGACTTTCCTTTCTCATAAACATTTCGGTACTTTTTAGTTATGTATCAGTATTTGCATAATTATTCTTTTGTAAAACTTCGATATTTAGATTTTGCTAAAACGTTTTTTATGCTTATTTTACCTCACTCAGCTTCAAATGGAATTCAAAGTTGTTTCAAGCCTACGTTGTGTCGTATAGATAGACAAAGATGTGATGTTTTTACGCACAGATATGCTAATCAAATCTATTCTGTATTTTAATAATCTTACACAGGCACGGTCGGTACGAAAGGTTTTTTCTATTACTTTATCGTAATATGGTTAGTTACAGATCATGACTGGTTTACTAGATACTGATAACCATAGGTAAAATATGTTAAATAGATTTATCCCATGTTGATGTCACTAACCGTGATATTCATACTAATTAGAGAATAAGTCGTTTAATTTGGTTCGAAAGATAGTTTTTGGAAGAACAACTTTTTATCGTTTTGAATAATTTTCTGTTTTTCAAGATGCTGCCTGACTACCTAATGTAGGGTATCAGTAATTCAAGATTTTTCTCTGTTGTTGATAACTGAGGAAGGTACCCATGCCCCTGGATTGGAAACTCATTTGACTCAAACTCATTTCGAATCGTTAACTCATTTGAGTTTGATTTTACCGATAGTTCATTTGCATGAAAGTAAATTGAAGTATTATGCGTTACACTACACTGCTTGATCATTACAATTTTCTAATTAGTCATCAATGACTTTCGGTATAGTTTTTCGTCTCATTATCAAATGTACATAAAAGGCTGTGCCGGTGAAAGGAGTACCAGTATCATTAGCATTGCGAATCGGCACTTTGTTTAATTATCTTATTAGAGTGCGTTTTCATTACACCATGTTTTAATTCAACGGGTGTTGGCAGTCATCTTCTTAGCTTACATGATCGGACATACCTTCTTTGTATCTCACACTAGCTTCTGACCGCGTCTTCGTCCGCGTGACTGGTTTTAAATATATCCTATGACACGGCAATACTGCAGCTTGCCATAGGGAAAGAATTTTCGGAATTGAATCAGTATTTCCGAAGATTACCCGGCCCCATACATACAAATTCACTGATTTTACCTCTTTAAAATATTATAGTACAGATTATTCTATAGACTGGGTAAACTTACGGTCCTATGTAAATGTCACAATGTTAATCGACTTTCATTGCTAGACCCGACTAAAAGCTAGAATTTTAGTTTTTCACTTTTATTTTTCAGAAAAAATTACTACGAGTAACTTACGTTGATAAGTCACATTTAATAACCATTTTATAGTTACGTTTGGTTTGGTTATTTTTTGGTAGCACTTGGAAACTTTTTTCACGTGGAAGTCGATAAAATATAGCCTATATTTCTCACTGATGATGTAGCTATCCATAGGTGAAAGAATTTTTAAAATTGTTTAAGTTCTATTTGAGTTTATCCATTACAAATAAACGTACAAACATACAAAAAATCAAATCTTTACTCCTCATAATAATTCGTTTAGAAAAAATATCACCAGATAGGTAAGTACCTATTACGTGAGTTTAATCAGAAAGTTTTATCAATAAATAATTGACGATAAAAGCTTTTTGACCATATACCGAGTGAAACCGCTTCTCAACATTCTACAATGTACATAAGTCAACTGCTACCTAAATAAATTCGCGAAAAAATCAACACTATATCGTCTACTCTCTCCTTGGCTCGATGTTTGTTCATACTACGCACATGTGATCTTCTATACAATTATGAGCCAGTTGTGTTTGTACAGTATACGTTAGTGGGTCGCAGTTTAATTGATTTTTTTTTGTGTTCAGAGGCTCTTTGTGTGTCATTGATTCTGTTTTTAATTTAGATAGATTTTGTTGAAAAATGTTTGTGAGCAATTGTACCACAACATAAGGGTGAGCTATTTTACGTAATTTTCTTTTTTTGTTTTTGTTAAAAGGATCATTTAACTTGGAAATACATTATGATCTTACATTATGTGTGTAGTTTGATCCTTTACTCGTGAAACAGTTTTATACTAGTACGAGAGGATAAGGGAAATCACTCCAAAGACAACCAAATCATTTTTACAATCTACCATTTCACCTTCTCCAACTGTGTTGTTGACCTGCCTATGAATTTTAATGTCAAAAGAACTTTAAACGATTTTTGGTCTATCCTGGGCTTATTATTAAGTAACTCTAAGTTACTGTTTAGGGGGTAATAGAAGCGGGGTAAAGAAACTCGACGTTAAGGGAATAGAAACGGGACAGAAATCGTAGACTCGACGTAGGGGTAATAGAAGCGAGACAAGCTTCTCGGCTCGACGTAGAGAGACTCGACATAAAGGGAACCATTCATAATTTGGATCAACTCTACAAGTATTCGATTAAGGCGCGCCCACAGCATAACTGTGGCTTCTTGTGAAACCAGAAATCCACGTCAACAACCCCAAGATGATGTGTCAATAATTAAAAATATACTACGATACATCCACATCTGTGAGAAATGAACGAGATTCCACTATTATCGATTTTATACCGTGTAATGTCTAACGATTAACCTACAATTGAATATGTCCAACCTACCTGCTACTTACACGGAGTATAGAATTAATTAGAATAATTAATACACGCTTAGAGCCACAGCTTTTTTAACGTCCAACAGACGTATAATTGTGAACGGATAATTTAAATAGATTAACAAAACGTAGCACATAATTGTTTTAAAAATGCTGTAAATAATTACATGTTTAAGACCTGTCTATTTTAATAGTCTTTAATTACATTTGTGGGTGAAAGGTCTGCCGTCCAGTGGATGCGATAGTGTGAGGTTTTGTTGCAGAAAATCGCTCTATGACCCCGTGAAAATGTTTACTGAGTTTTATTGTTCAATAGCTACTTATATTTGTTGATAGCTGTGTAATATTAAGAACCTGGGTGAGCTAAATCCATTTTTCGCTCCCGTAAACCCCCATATTGCAACTTTCATCGAAATCGTTAGAGCCGTTTTCGAGAACGTGATTACAAATATAGTATATGTCATGTATACCTACAAATACTGCTCATTTAATAGTATAGGATAAAATAATATCAGACTGTTAAGCTGTTTTCAGACCAACGCGATTTGTCGCGCGACGCGACACGAACAATACAAAACTTCACGGTATAACAATAACCCGTGTCGCGTCGCGCGACAAATCGCGCTGGTCTGAAAACAGCTTTATCGTCCCACTGCAGATACAAAGCCTCTTCTGATACAGAGAAGGCACGAGCATTGATCACCACGCTTGCTAAATACGGATTAGCGAAAACATTTATTAAGAAAATTGTTTATTAATTTATGTAAATTTTTATTAATATTGCTTGGATGTTAGAGTTCTCTAATATTTTTTTTATATTCAAGTAGAATAGAGACATGCTTCAGTTCAAATAAAGTGGGGTCCATAACATCTCCATTTACTGCATAAAAAGGTAATAAGCAATGTATTTCAAAAGCAGTCGACACAATCATTTGCTTTGAAACCTAATAAACACTTTTTTTTTTTATTCAAGCCAATTAATTTTATTACGATACATTAACGATCGCTTAGTTAGCAGTGGTGCACAAACCTAACACTCAGTGCCGTGGCGCCATTACTCGACAGTAGCGCCAAGAAAAACTGATATTAGCCTTTAATATGCCTTTAATGAACATAATTGAATAGTTTATGCATACATTCATGGTTCTATAGAAAGTACAATTATTACGTTATGTATGCTTTTTTCATAGAAAATTACACGAATGGTGTTTGCTTCCGAGAGATTAAAATTAATTATACGATCAAAAATCTGATAATTTTTATGTAGGTGACTGCGCTGTGTGTAATTGTGCATCAGCTAACACCGTGTTATGCTTGTAATTATTTTGGTTTACCGTCGTGACACGTCTTGCTACCATGGGTGGCATATCCCATCATAATTAAGTCAGTGAACGTTAAATCACAACTGAAATGAATTAAGATGGAGATTGTGATAATCGGGTGAATTCGTTGCGCCTTTTCTATCTTACGAGCGGTGAAAGCTGGGGTTTTGCGGGATGCTGATTTAAGCCTATTTTGATGAATTTTATTATTATTATTTCCTTCATTGCTGTTTGATTACGTCTTTAAATAGGTATATTTTTTTAAACAATAAAAAAAAACATTTAAAAATATAAAAAAATAATAGCCCACCGGTATCGGGAACAGGGTCCAAGCTACCGGTGGTCAGGGCTCCTGAGAGAGGAACCTCCTAACGATATATGCCTTGTCCAGAAGTACCGCTTTCTGGATCAAGCCCTTGATCCAGCTGTCTAACGAGAGCCTCCTCAGGTGTTGGTCGAGGCTCTTGGCTATTATGCTATTGGCCCTCACGACTATGGGCATAATTACTGCTGTATCCACATCCCACATACCGACAACCTCGCGAGCCAGGTCAAGATACTTAATTTGCTTATCTTTTTAAGCTTTCAAGAGATTCTATTAATTTATATTACTACATTTTTATTTATAGGTATTTCAGACCATATGAACCATTTTGTAAGTAAAATAATGCTTATAGTGTATTTATATCCCGTGGTTGTCCAAATTTGGCAGGATTGGTAATCGCAATCATTGTTGGCCTCTTTTAACTGCCCCGCCCCCTATTTCGTGGGACTTAAACATAGGCGAAATGTGGGTATACCGTACTATAGGTACACCTCTGCTTAACCCAACGGGATTATAGGCATAATGCTATGATATTTATTATTTAAACCAACCTCTAAAATTATTCTTTATTTGTCTCAATACGACATCTTTTGATAGAAATGAGTGTAATTTCCAGTATTCAAACTGAATGAGTAGTATCATCAACAATCCTTACTACCTGATCGTTAACTGACACTATAACTCACAAAGCTGCTTGCTTATTCAACTTGAAGATCAAAGTAGACGTTGAAATGTATGTATCGAGATTATCTTGCTACTTCCGTGGCTTATCAAGTCTTATAGCGTCGCTGTACGTACCTACTTGGAATTCATACCCGCCATCTCGTTATGGGTGCATGCAACAATGACGTCTTGTAGGAACCATGGCGTTACTGTTACGCGCATATGGGCAATATACACCACTCCACGTTATTAATATTAATGCTGGCTCCGTCTGAAAGAAGACCATGGTTGGCGTGTGAACTGAAAATTAAAATACCCGTAAAGCACACGTGAGCTGACTGTTCAACGTAAGTAACTGTCCACCAAATAGACGGGCACCGGGTGAGCGGAACAGTCATGCAGATCAGTGCATAGCAATGAGATCTGGGACACTGTCTCATCGTAAAAAAAACTAAGTGCACGATGAATACTGCACGACTGAATCTAATGAATATTTTTATACTCTACTGTCTTTACAAATCCTATGCACTGATAGGAGAACTACCTGATTACACTAAGTATAATATTTACATAATGGTGATGGCATTGCGGCAGACTAAATAAAATCGTTATTGCCAGACATCTTCCGTTATCTAGGCGCAAAGATGCCGTAGAGGTGTGAAAAGTCTATTTATTTATGCATATAAAATTTATGTTGGCCCATCGTCACGGACCCAGTCTCGTCGCTCGGTTGTCGTGGCCCGACATTCTTTTCAAGGCTTTTCGCTGGGCTCACCTTGTGTCATTTGGAACGCCTCTTAACCGATATTTTTATTCGATTCAGTACGTGTATCGGTTTCACTCGGAGTTCCCATGATTGTTTTACATATGTAAGATAAGTGAGGTAAATAAAACAATCAACTGTGCTGTGTTGAATTTGTTTTCTTTTTTCTTCTGATTCGTATCTTTTGACTTCAAGTTATTCCTATGATAACACGACTTCTGGTACTGTAAACGTGTGTACCATTAAGATAAATAATGTTTATTTTCCAAAGTAAAAATGTTTCACCACTCGTAAGGGCAGACAAATGTTTTTTTTGCAATTTAAACGAATTGGTTCACGATCTCCGACTACAAGTTAAATGTCAACTGCGTATTTTACCAGTTCCGCTACATATATGTTTTAAAAAAAGCAATCTTGATAGCTATTTTATAATTGACGCGAAATAAATGTTTTTGCGCATCCAAGTCCCCTTATAAGGAACCGATAAGAGTTGGCCATAGTTCATTCGAGAGATAAGATTCCCTATGATTCTCAAGTTTTTTTATAAATTCTATTTTTTATGATGACATTCGTTTAACAAAACGGGGGCCTGAGTACGCGTCTCCTTTTTAAGGAAATTCCTCGCCAACTGGTTGACGCTTTACGTGACCAGAGGGTTGGCCTCGTTCTTTGGGCAAAGAATTTACTGCCAGTCTTCTGGGCATGTTTCCGGATGACAGCGATGCGTACGAGTACTTCGACGCCTTTCTTTTGATTTGTATTTATTTGTATAGTTAGTCATTTAGTTTAGTATCTAGTGTAGGTAAACAGTCATTAATGAAAGAAGTAATGTCCGAAGTTGATTTAGCTTCTATATTTAGCACCAATTTCATCTTAAACTGTTGAGTGTTCTGTGTTCTCTTTTTGGTATTTGATGTAATTAACCAGCGCATTTACAATCATAAAACCCATAAGTGGAAGTTTAAGACTTGGAAAAATCCATAAATTGTTTTATTGATTGTCGTTAATTATAAGCAATTAATGATCAATGTGATCATGGGCGAAACCTTTTTTCTTTATTGTTTTATCTTAATGATTTAGGTTCTTGGAAACGAAATTATACCTAACTTCAAACTAACTAACTTCTAACTAATTATGATCACGCCAATATGATTATAATTTGACCCATGACGGTCAAAATATGACAGTATAAAAACATTTCATGTTTGTTGGTGGTGGTGTTTAATTGGTTTTTGGGTGACGCGACGTCTCTGAGTGTGGAAATTGTGACTCCATTTTTGTATTGGGTTCCCACCTGTAAAAACAAATGTAAGTGGTAATAGTAAATAATAACTCTGAACTATTACGAGTATTATAAAGAGTAAAGATTGGTTTATTTGTATGTTTTTTGGTTTGTAATGAATAAACTAAAAAAAAATCTGGATTGATTTAAAAAATTCTTTCACTAGTAGAATGCTATATTATTATTACAAAGTAACATAGGCTATAATTTATAAAGATATCATGCGGGCAAAGCCGCTGGCGAAAGTTAGTAATAAATAAATAAATAAATTATTTCACAATTTTTTTGTGATCTTCCTCAGTTTACCAATACCTGCTGAGTTACCTTATTATATTAATATAAATTATTAAATATACGTAACATACACATAACATAACATCACGCCTATATTCCATGAAGGGTTAGGCAGAGTTGTACCTAAGTACACCCACATTTCATCAGTTATGTTTAAGTCCCATGTAATAGGGGACGGACCTATTGCCAATCAACGGGACACAACTCTATACTCCGGGCTGCTACTGAAAAATTCCAGATCATTAATTGGGTATAATTATATCAATTAATTAATATTTAATTAGTGATATACAGGGTGTTTGGCAGAACGTTGAACATACGAAAATGGTGGATAGGTGGGGTCATCTGCTACTTCAGCCCTAATTTAGTTGGCCCGGCCCTCTGGATATTAAACAAAAAAAATTGTTTTGCTTTTTTCTAGTTTCACCACTTTCTTAACTTTTAATCTTTAATGTTGCCAGATTCTTATAAAATTATTGCTTTATTCAGATGTTAGCTAGAAAAAAAGTTATGAGTCCTCAAACTTACAGAAAGATGTAAAAAATACTTTTTTTTTTTTTTTTTTTTTTTAAGTAAGTATTAGAGTTTTTTTATTTTCATTAATAAGTGCAATAATTTATATACAGACTTAAAAATAATAGTAATAATATGTACAAGTATATAAAAATACTTAAATTTTAATTTCAACTAACATTTTTTTTTTATGTTAGTTGAAATTACCCACCTATCCACCATTTTCGTATGTTGAAAGTTCTGCCAAACACCCTGTATATCACTAATTAAATATTATAAGTCAAAAAGTATCATTTTGATAGATCAAATCACCGGTAAGCGAAGTGTAACTATTTTAAAAGATAAAAATCATTGCCCACATGTATGAACAATTTTAATTCTTTAAGTGCAAATAATTTGCGATACTTTATTGGAGTTCCATAAACCTGTTCTTTAAACAGCTTTCGACTTAAAATATTAACTTAAAGTAGTTAAAGTTAACGAGTCTATTCGAATAAAATTAAAATACGCGATTTATTTTCTGGAGTTATGACGAAAAAAGTGAAAAAGTGGCCAAGTGCAAGTCGGATGCGTACACGAAGGGTTGCGTACCAAATCAATATTGAACACTACATATTTCTTTAACACGTCACATGTCTGGGGACCCCTTTAATTTTTGAGTTTATTTTATTTTTATTATTTGTTGTTATAGCGATCATACTAGTACAAATTCTGTAAAAATTCTGAATGTCATTGTTATGGTTCAAAGATACAGCCCTGTGACACATGGGCGGACAGACGGACAGACAGCGGAGCCTTAATAAATAGGCACCCTATTGGTACAGAACCCTAAAAATACGATAATTGGCTTCTGACCAGTGCAAAGAAACGTAGTTTACGTTAAGCATGAAATATTACAATGAGTAAAGTGAAGTATTTTGAGACAATGCAGTTTTTATTTAAACCAGAATGCTGTGTGTCTGTGATCGTTGTTTTTTCGAAACCTTTGCAGGTGAACTATAGAGTGTATTTGTACATACCATACATGAAAGAAAGAAAGAAAGCAAATACGTTTATTTGCGGTACACATGACGCAAGGAAAAAACAAAACACGAAAATAACAATTTGGGGGAATATATGCGTCACATCCAGGCAATACGACCATGGCTAAGCATAATGCTGCGACCCTATGCGAAACAGAGCCCCAGCGCTGGTTTTCAGCGTTAGCCGGCATTGACGTGATGACGCATGTATACTTAATAATAATTTGTGAGTTTGTATGTATGGGCTTAAGGTGGAACTAGTCGCGGGCTCGAACTCAATGGTGGGCATGGCCAAAAACCACGCTGTCTTACCTGGCATCGTGTCCGACAGAGATAGTATCAGTGATGAGTAGTTAGAAGCTGGTCTACATGGACAACGTATAGTTCGCACGCACAGAAACACCGTACCGACCAATTTTAGTAAAACGAGCGCGTCAAAAATTACGAAAAGGCCTTTGGAAAAAAGGTTTTTCTGAAAAAACCACTGCATAAATCAATTACAAATAAAATTTATTGAAATCTTCGATAATTTTTCTGTGTCGGTACGGATTTTGTTTTCGAGATTTCACACTTCTTGTATTACTTATTTACGCCCAAAGTTGCGTTAAAATTAGCAAGAAAAACGAATCTTTGTTGGCTTATAACTTTTTAATGGCTTTTTATTTTATTATTCTGCTTCCGTACAGACAAAATTAATATTGAGACCTAACGATATCATGTTAAACTTTGAATGTACGATGTCAAACAGTGGAATAAAACCCCTCCAAAGTTTGTATGGAAAAAATATCAAATTGTTTCACCTTAATCTTCGGAACTACTGTTCCAATTCCGGAAGTTCTTTTACTAATGTGAAGCTACCATATTGCCGAGTGTCATAATAGTACATTATGATACGAGTGTGCTGTATTGGTCATTACCCATGAGGCGGTATTATTCGCGCGAGCTAAAGGCGAGCGCGATAATTTAGCCGAGTGGGTAATGAACAATGCGCACGCGTTTCATACGACGTTTTTCAACACATTTGCGAGGAAAGAAACTGTCTTGTTGTAAGAACTTATGCTACAATAACGTAACTTTAGAGAAATGATACATTTAGATTTATAAAGTTCAACTGACCTTTGTTGCCAGGTACTGACTATCCACTTCCTGTAAAAACGTTTCTACGTCGGTTCGTATTTTTCTTAATATGTAACCTGCAGTAACCACACAACATATATACGATAACAAATATTAATGAAAAATGGCGCGCTGGATTTTTTTTCGGGTAGCTATGCGCGCGCAAGGCACTGACAAAACCGCTGAACAGCCTACCATCACGTTCGGTCGGAGGTGGAGACAAAATTTGAAACTTGAAAAAATTAGATTTCGCTGCTAATTATTACTAATTATTCTCTATCGAGAGAGAGTGAGAGAGAAAGTGCGAATTTGGTCAAATGGAAAATACAGTATGGCGATTGTGAAAATTTTCTCATTTTTCGTCATGGGTGGCGTTTTCGTAATTTTCGATCATGCTAAAACCGATAGTGAGGTCAAAACGTTAATCCAAGATGGCGGCTGTGAAAATTTTCGTCATTGGTCTCGTTCTCGTAGTTTTCGATGGTTCTAAAGCTGATAGTGAGGTCAAAATCAAAATCTAAGATGGCGGCTGCGAAAGTTTTGTCATGTTTCATCATGGGTTTCGTTTTCGTAGTTTTTGATGGTTCTAAAGCCAACAGTGAGGTCAAAATGTAAATCCAAGATGGCGGCTGTAAAAATATCTCATTTCGCATTTTTCTCACCCATGACGAAAAATGAGAAAAAAGTTTGCAGCCTCCATCTTGGATTTACATTTGACCCCACTATCGGCTTTAGAACCATCGAAACCTACGAAAACGACACCCATGACAAAATATGAGAAAATTTTCACAGCCGCCATCTTTGATTTACATTTTGACATCACTATCGGCTTTAGAACCATCGAAAACTACGAAAACGACACCCATGACGAAAATGAGAAAAAATTTGCAGCCGCCATCTTGGATTTCCATTTTGACCTCACTATCAGCCTTAGAACCATTGAAAGCTACGAAAACGATACCCATGACGAAAAATGAGAAAATTTTCGGAGCCGCCATCTTAGATTTCCATTTTGACCTCACTATCGGCTTTAGAACCATCGAAACCTACGAAAACGACACCCATGACGAAAAATGAGAAAAATTTCGGAGCCGCCATCTTGGATTTCCATTTTGACCTCACTATCGGCTTTAGAACCATCGACAACTACGAAAACGATACCCATGACGAAAAATGAGAAAATTCATCCGCCATCTTAGATTTCCATTTTGACGAAATTCACACTTTCTCTTTCTCTCTCTATCGAATTAGAAAAAGACACGCAAGAATGAAGCCGCGTCAAAGAACTTCGTTCCAAAAACCTGTTTGCTTTGTCACACTATATTAAGTCGCAATAAGAAAGACATGTCGTGCCTTGATAGTACTTACTAATTCCATACTGCCAGACTGCCATGTCATTACTCCGACTAGTAAATAGTTATAGATCTATGGCGCACATTACCGCACTAGTGCGATTATGTAAAGAAAAAAGCACGTGTCTATAATACACTGCATTATGAACCTAAAAGCGGTTAAATAAGAGCCACTTTACGAGCAACTGTGTTGAAAAATATATTTTATGTTAAAACAAGAGTTTTATCGCGGACGAAGTCGCGGTACTTAATATAATGGTTACATTTTCTTACATTCAGATTATTTGCGATTCTACTCACTGAACAACATAATATTTATTATATCAGCAATGAAATAGCATTTCCAATACCGTAAAAGGAAAGTTAAGCTTACAATTCTAAAGCTTGTCTGCAATTTAAATGACAGTATTATTGAGACTAGCTTTTGAGTACATTACCTATCATAACAAGGGCATAAAGTAGGCTAATATTCTCTAAAATATTTATAGAAAGCATTTATAATATACTGTCTCGTTGGTCTAGTGGTCGCAAGCGCTATTGCTGAGGATGAGGTCCTGGGTTCGATTCCCGGGTCGGGCAAAGTGTTACTGAGTTTTTCCTCAGTAGTAGCCGCGTCTGGACTTGTGCCCGGTTGATGACAATAGGGTCGACTACTATTACATGGGACTTAAACATAACTGGCGAAATGTGGGTGTACTGTAGGTGCACCCTCTACCCAACCCCTCGGAGAAATAAGGCGTAATGTTATGTTGTGTATTTTTAAGGGTATGAGGAACAGGGTGTAAAGTTCACTCATCCACCATAGAAAAGAGAGGATCCTCCAACCAGACGGGTGTTATGTCTGGCGAGCAACTGCCCGTAAGTTGATTTCGGATCTTATCTATGTTTTTCGCTCGGTAAACTCTAACTGCGCGATGCAGGAATTGTGTGACGTCATGTCTTTGCTGCGCATTTCGTATGTGGCGGTGTAACCGCTACATATTTATAGAAAGCCAAAGCGTTTAAATAACCGAACCGTTAACGTCTATCTACAATATTATTTTATGCATTAAACGTTAACTACATAGCCTAATCTTTGACTATATTGAAGGTGATAATCTTGAACATTGCTATATGTAACTTTGTAATATTTAATATCCCCCAGAGATGTTTTATCGACAATAATTTAGCATACTTACTAAATAATGGCGAATTTTCAATTAACATTATCAATTTAACGAACTAAGCAGACAGCTATTGGTAGAAAATTATCTGTTAAACATTTTCTACTGGCAGTCTTTTGGCAGCACTATCATGAAAGTCGTGGATGACTTTTACTATCTACTGTGGAACGGAGGGTCACACAACCGATAGTAAAATTCAACTAGAACTCTATGACTTACTATCTATTTTGTGACCTTCACAGAGTTGGCCCTTTATCTTAGTTATAAAGGCCAATTCACACAGAAAGCGAGCCTTAACATCTTGCAATGTGATAAGTGTAACAAGTTAAATAACTCTTGTTTACACGATTAGCAGTAGACAATCTTTTAGCTAGAATTAGGTCATATCTTGCGGCGATAGCCATGTTGAGATTTAGAAAGAAAAAAAGAAAGAAAATTAGTTTATTATGCGTGCAGTTTGTCTTTTTTCTTATGTGCATGCGCACATAAGAAAAAAGACAAACTACGCACACAAAAGCAGCCAAAAGCCTCGTATCCAACCAATAAATAAAAGATTGACAATATTGTTCATTGGTTGATGTCAAGGAAGGCCCTCAGAGTAATAGTTATTACTCTGAGGGAAGGCCATGGACCAAAGACAATATTGAGTAATTACTGTAATTATTTAGTTGTCATCGATTTACATCGAGTAGTAATTAATAAAAAGATCACCCTAGATATATTATTGTAGCCTATTTAAAATATTAAGAATTGCAATAGTTATATTGTTACTGTTATATCTGATACGCAGTGTTTAAACAAGAATATTGTCATTCAAGGCAATGAATATGAGAGATCGACCCAAACTTATTTATTTTAAGCTTTTGTTAATAAATTTGATTAGATATTGCCTAATAACTTTGTACATAAGTATTTGAAAAAAAAAGAAGATAATTCACAACAAAAACAAGGATTTGAAACCAGATAATATCACATGATATATATATAAATCTAGTCTGAACAATCTGCAGAAGTGAGAAAATCTATAATGGCAAGTAAAATTCTCAATCCCCACACATACATAAATCCAATTTATAGTACCAACTAATTACTAGTTATTACACCGACGCCTTCGTTCCAGACTGCTCTACTTGAAGTGATATCAGATCATATCCTCAATATATGTTTCGAGTTCACCCCTATAAGGAATTTCTACCATTCATATAAATCAGGTGCCTCCAACATTTATGACTATAATATATTTGCTCGCGCCGCCTTCAGTGTGTTGAGAGCTTCGAGAGCTAGCAAGTGTAACCAAAGAGTTCTCGATAAGGAAACAGAATCCAATAACAATTAAAACGGTGTTCATTGCGCCTGCGTAGACGCAAGTGTCATTTATCTCAGTATACGTCGGAGATCACTTGCTGCACTAGTTAAGAAATATTGTTATTAAATAAATATTGCTTTATAGCGCAAGGCAAGGGTGCTTAAGGTGCAGAGATATTTCTTGAGCCGTATGGTCGTTAAAATCACTTAACAGTACTTAGATCAATGGGCATTTAAATTATAACGGTTGTAGAATAAAATTAAATAGCTCGCGGTGAGCTCTGCGTGGTGTGGTAATAATATTATAAGTATTTTTTCTAGGTATTGCTTTATTTTGTTCTAAGTTTTGCCTTTGGCTTCACCCGCGTGGAGGTCGGAACGTACTCCTTACCAGGATAAAAAGTATTCAGTGACCTAACCCAGGTCTTGTCTACAGTCGTTAAGTCGAAAAAAAATAACAGACCAGAGTTTAGTGGTATGAGGAACAGGGTGTAAAGTTTACTCATCCACCATAGAAAAGGGAGGATCCTCCGACCAGACGGGTGTTGTGTCTAGCGGGCAACTGCCCGAAAGTTGATTTCGGATAGTCTTATCTATGTCGTTCGCGCGGTAAACTCTAACTGCGTGATGCAGTATTTGTGTGACGTCATGTCTTTGCTGCGTAGTTCGTATGTGGCGGTGTAACCGCTACAGAGTTACTTTCACACTGTATGGATTGTTAATTTATCCCGTTGAATTGTGGAAAAAGCTTAAAGAGAAATAAAGACACTAAGGGCAGAAACACTCGTAAAGCTATACGGAAGACATCCTTCGCCAAACCGTTACGTACCGAGCTCAGTTGTAATCTCATTCAACACTATAATCATAAAGTATTGACACGTCCAGAGGTATGACGTAGTGTTTACTCAGCGAGCGAATCCGCGACTAAAGCATATGCTACAACAGATGATAGGGGCCGTATATAATCAGTGCAAAGCAACACGGAAGCACAGTATAAATAAGTAACAGAATTATATCTTCATAGAAACCGGCCAAAACGACGCGCTTCGAAATCTCAGAGCATATCAGTATATACGCAACGCAACAGTATCGAGTGCGCGGCAGTTACGCACGGACGCAGAAAGTTTATCTACCAAGTGGCCGTACGTAATTATTTCATGGTCACTGCCGAAATATAATACTGTTATATTATTATACTGTGACGGAAGCCATTCTAGCCTCCGGGCTCGTCATTAACACGCAGTGGGATCTACACGGTAGTAATTTTGAACATCACAGTAATCATAAAGCTTTTGACACTTTTAATGTGTGTAGTAACTAGTATTTTGTTGATAAAGACGTCATGTTAATACGAATGCAGTATACCTACAACTATTTACAAACTTGCAGAGCTTTTATGAATGAACTTATCACTGGCAAGTTGCCAGCGGCATAGCATTTGTGTAAACGAGAGAGAACTCATTCTCAGTGATCCATCAGTTCAAAGGTTTATCTGGTGAGACCATAGATACTTAAATCTCAATATTTGAAGTAGTTATTTGAAGCCTTCCAGTTTCCAACATATAAACTAAAGAAAAAAAAGTAAATAAAACAAATTTTAAATCACCGAATCTTCTTCAAAATAAAACTGAACCGGTCGTAACATTTTCCTTACCTCTTAAGTCCTACCAGAGTTCGTGATATCGAGTAGAATAAAATCTTGGGTTAAACTAAGATGTTAGACGTCTATTAACGTCAATTTAACGTTTTGTATAGTCTACCTTCACTTGTTAGCTTAATCGTTCCCGTTTCTAGCCTCAAAGGAGCTTAGCTCTGAAATGATTTTGAATTCAATAGCCTCAATGCGTCCTGGTTAGGAACGGTATTCTTAAGTATAATACCGTTCCGTAATGAATTATTTGAACATATCTCAGTATACTCATTCTAGGTTCTCGTGTCTCATTGTGGTACGGTAAATCATGTACGTAGATACTTTTCTCTTCTTCTTTCTTTGCGTTCGGCTCTTGTCGTGGCAACATGTCGTGTCCGGATTCGCAACAAGTCAATCGTCATTCTGATGCCTCGTTGAGAGATGAAACACGTGTAGATTTCTTACAGGGTTCTTTATGACTCTTTAAGAACAGTTAAGCGGATTAGGTTACTAAATATACGTCGTCTATTGTATTTTATAATGGATTTCCGCGAAGTCACGCCTGAGTCAACTAACTATCTTCTGTATAATTCGTTTATTTGGATACTTTATTGTTCTTATAGAATAAGTAGATAGAGAGAAACAAATATGATCATTAATATAAATCCAGGGAATTTTTACGCTAACGATATGTAAAGAAATCTATCATTGCCTGACTGTTTTTTTAGTTTGCCTGCTCATGCCTCAGGTAGCAAAAATACAGGAACACAAACTCTTCGTGCTTTTAATTCAGCACACAACAGCACAGTTTTTTACTCTTTAATTATATATTCCATCAATACATAAACAAAGCAGTAATCTATCGTGCAAACGAGGCGCCTACTTTGCATTTAAGGCAGTAAAAAGTCAAGTCGATCGCATTAAAGAGTTCATCAGAATTTCCAATACTCTGGTTTCATGCAAATTTTTTCATTGTCAAGATTTGCACGTAACTACTGAAGGCAGGACTGGAGAATCTATGATCTGGATGCATATAATTATGGGTGCTTAGTCGAGTTTTGCCGGTAATATTATTCTGTGAGATCTGGCAACGTTGTCGGTTCACGTGTCTTCGGGAACTTGCCTTACTTAATTGATTATGAAATATTTGGTGGAGGATAATAAATTGGATTTGAATTTATCCTTGTTATTGCATTTCTTCTATGTAGGCAATATAAATATTTAAGTAGGTACACATATTGGGGTTTATTTAGTTGTTGCCTAGCCTTTACCTAACTATATTGGGGTCAGCTTCCAGTCTTGCCGGATGCAGCTGAATACCAGTATTTTACATAGAGTGACTGCCTATCTGATCTCCACAACCCAGTTACTGGGTAATACGATACCCCTAGGACAGGTTATCAGACTTACGGGATTCTGACGACCCGTAACGACTATCAAAGAGTCACGAATGACAGCCGGGACCAGCAACGGCGTAATGTGATTTCCGAGGCACGACGTCTTGGTATGTAAAGATGGTCACCCATCCACAGACCAACCGCGGCAAGCGTAGCTTAACCTCGATCGATCCGTACGGCTGCTATTACGTAGCCACAAGCCCCTCTCAGTTCAGTTAAGAGACATTTAAAGTTCAGAAATATGGTTAAACAGTCAGTAATCACTACTTCACTTTCCCCTGCGTTTTATTATTTTAAAAGCGATCGCCGCGCCAAGACGCGATCGTCGGCGTGCATAATGTCACTTTTTGTTCGGAGAACCGGAAACTGCCCACCGTCGCGGTCGGCGCGATCACGCGTTCGGGTTCACCGTACAAAAAGTGACGAAATAGCGCGATTATCGCTTTTAAATGACGGGTAAAAGGGTTTGTGTTTTAAAACGTTTCAGCAGCCCCGGATCTAGAGTGGGCAAACCGGGGCCTGTGCACCGGGGGTCAACTTCAGGGGGCGACAAATTCAATCGTAGCAGACAAGTGCACCACCCAGCATATAGCAACTTTGCAATAAATGAAACGCGGAGCACATAATAATCTTTCTATTTCTTTATTTTTTACCACAATTATTTAGACGCCCCTGTTAGATTAGCGCATTGTCAATGGATAAAATTTTATTTATAAGTTGCTGCCAACATTTCCATTTCGAGAAAATTCGAAATTCCTTAAAGGACTGGCGGGGGGCGGCAGACGCTAAAAAAAATCTAGATCCGGGGCTATCGCTTCAGGATTCGGGTTCCAGCAGAGAACAGTTACTTAGATAATTTATAATTAATTTGTGTGTACGAGATGGGGTTTTCCTAGTCGTGAATCATACAGGTACTTAGTAGTAATACGATCTTCAGCTATTAAATTAAAACTACTTATCCACCACGAGCACCAAGTGCTATCGTTATCTCGTCATTAAAATCATGTTTGAGTCACGATTATCATAAAATGAAATAGCTAATTACTGTGATGTTGCTATTTTCATATTTTCTAGTTTTCAGAACAAATTACAAGAAGTAGTGATTATGATCCTGTGAGACAAGACTAGCAGAGAGTGCAGGAAGTCTTTGGAAATATTTGCGATTTCTTTTTTTATCATTAGTATATCTAGATACAAAGAAGATAAGAAATCTAATTAGCTGATAAATTGTCATAATTAACCAATAAATTAATTTAATTAAGAACCAAAAATGGATAGCAGGCTCTCTCGGTTAATGCACAATGAATACACATTTTTAAAACCTCAATACAATCACTGAACATTTTAATATTCTCGTTTAGGTAGTTTTTTTTTTGCAATTGGCTACATTAACGGTATCGGCTCATTTGAGTTGTCACGAGTCTCTTCAAAAACAATTTGGGGTTCAAGTGGTCCTCCATGCTTTATTTCATACTTGTAATTGTTTGTACACACGCAAACAAAGTGGGAAGTATTTGCTTTACACTTCATTCTACGAGTATGTCGGCTTTTATACTACTTTACAACTAATGTTTTTGTCCGAGTACCGTAATGTGCGGTGTAAAACAGTTTATTTCTGTAGTTGTTTCTGTAAACAGTCGTATTTCGGTATTAGAACTGACGGAGGCTGTTAAGTGGCTATGTTAGAGGATTATTAGCTGTAGATTGGATATTGTGTCCGACTCCCGCGGCGATGGTAGGCAATTGATCCATAATTTACAGTTAAGTAATTGTACACACAATATTGTTTTGTTAGGCTATTTCATTGCAGCTTTCCTATTTCAGTGTACTATTTGTGGACAATATTCTTGGGGGTTTAATAAAACATGTAACTGGAGTGAGAATTTTCTTTTATAATTAAAACAACCTGACAGATAAATGTGGCCACTGGATATTGTAGAGCTTTGGCTATATCTAAATATTCGATCTGTAGCTTCCACAATGGCTATCTCTTCTTTACTTCTTCGGTTAGACAATCAAGAGAACTTGTATCTATCATCATTATACACACGTACGGTGAATAGTGTGTGAGGTGTTAGGGCGTTAGTCCACTGCCACCCGCGCCGTCCCTCGGTGAGTGAGAGAGTTTTGTCTATTACAACATACTGAAACTCCCAGTTCGGGAGCGGTGGACAGTGGACACACGATCGCCGTCACTGGGACGAATAACTCGTTTCTCGGGGACGTTCCGGTGAGGGCCGAAGCACCCTAGTTCTTTGTTTCACGGTTCTTTTATCGTCGTCGTCGTCGACGTCGTCATAATGTAGAACTTCCATCGCAAACGTAGCTGCACTTGACAATTGTTTTTGCAACAAAATGAATAGTGAGTGATGTGTCCGACATTAATCGAAATGTAAATATTATTATTGACATGCAAATAGAGCCGTTGCCGTTTATGGAATAATTGTTTGACACGAAGTCGCAGCAAAAACGCCACAGAAACTCCTCGATCATGCTAATAGAGATGTTCGAATAAACTATTAATGTTTGCATGATTAGTTTAATTAATTAAATGCTGATTTTGATGGCTGTTTTAGTGACTGACGTTATCGACGGCAGTTATTATTTATTTTAGGCAGTGTATAGAGTGCCACCAGTGGCACTCTATCCCTATCGGATAAAGTGCCACTACAGGCACCCTAGTAACACCGCCTCGGCCCGGCTAAAGTGCCTCAAGCATTGGATTGTCATTGTCACTGTCACTAAGTCACGTCACTTGGTATTTTGTTTGATTGTCGAGGTTAGATCGCTGTAAAACACCACATTCCCAAAACATTACATTCTCTTGTGCCTAAACGGACCCTGGCACTTCACCGGCCGCTGCCGCGGCACCGCTCGCTACGCTCGCTCGGCTCGTGCGTTGTGTAGTCACAGTTCTAACCTAACCTAAATAACAAGTGACAGTGACAATGCAACGCTCACAGCACCCTAGCCGGGCCGAGGCAGTGACACTAGATTGCCACAAGAAACTCGCGGCACTCTATACACTTCGTTTATTTTATTTAAGTTTTGTTTTTATTTTCTGCTGGATTAAGAATTCACTTGTTGATTTCGTTTGATGTTGGTGTTTGTTTGTTAAGATTGAGCTTTCTTATTTCTTCAATAAATAGCAATATTTATAAAGTATCCGGCAATATGACAATATTTAAGAGCAATTCTCGGGCACCGGAAATCGAGGAATTATGTATACATACCTTATTGCAATTTCGGATTTTAAATCAATTATTTCCTCTGACTGAAAACGGTACAAAATCAGGTAAAGAAAACACCTCATACATACCTAATATCTTAGATTGCTTTCGAAATTCCTTGCAAATAGGATCAGTGGAACTTAGAATTGAATGCAGCAACTCGTTGGAAACTAAACCTCGTCAGAATATCGGGAGTCGATCGCTTGTCGCTTGTCAGAGGCCAGACAATCGCTCGATTCTGAGCTTGTTCCGATTCGGCCCCGTTCATTCTGTCTGCGTTTTAGACTACAGGTACATAATTATAGTCTGTTCCGAAAGTGCCTGAAGAAAGTGTAAACAAACCCTGTTCAGGTTATATTTTCACGTTATTCTCACGTTATAGGGAATTCGTAACACAGAAGGTTTTAACTTTAGATCTCACCACTTTTATTTGAATAACAATAATAAATTGAAAAATCATCGAAAAAAATTTAGATTATAAAATTAACCTCAACTGACAGATGTAAAGTGATTTTATAAGAATTTTGGGTTTAAGTATTCAAATAATCCAGTCAAAAAACTCAATTTGTACGTGGCACTACAAATTTGTATCCACAATCCACAAGTACGTTTTCTGATCCATTTGTTTATATTTACGTCAGATACTTTTGAAACTAACTATACCTACAGTTTTCAGAGTGCCGTATCTTATAATAGTAGCGCATTGTTTTTTTTTCTAAATAAAAAGGTGTTGAAAGCACTAGGTTAAAGCTTTACAAACAATTTCTGAGTTTAAAATTGAATGGTAGCTGTTATAAAATATGTGGGAGTCGTGACACAATAAGATTAGTGAAAGATAATAATGGTTGCAAAAACTGTGAAAGTTTCGACTAGACTGAAATATGGAATTTTCTACAGAATCTTTGTTTTCTTTAAAAATATTTAGAAAAATACAAAAAAAAAATAATGCGTTTGGGCATAAATAATCACGGAAGAAAATACGACTGTACAGTGTAGTGTACAAATTCAATGTTGTTTTTTTAGTGGCCTGAACTTGTCGAATGAATTTATTTTCGTTCTTTTCTACATTATATGTTGTTTGCTCTCAGTAATATTTCAAAGAATAGGAAAGATTCCGTAAATTCTGTTGAAATATTACGATGTTCGTCTTATAATGCGGTTTTCTTGCGTGATCATACAATAAATATTCTATAATATAATAAATAGTAAAAAAGGGAAGCGCAGAATATTTACAAACAAAAGCTATTTATTCCATCTTCAAACAGCGCAGGCGGCATAATTTTCGATTCCACGCCCATTATGCAAACGGCTCAGTTGCAATAAATTATAATTATTTTGAGGCCACTATTATAAGGAAGCTTGGTTTGAAATTAATCAGCGATTAAAATTTTGAATCATTTGTATTTTAATGTTCATTTAAAAGCAGGCCATGTGCAGACACATCGATTGGGGTCTCAATGTAGCAGGAATCGTTTTGACGTAGGTACCTACATGCAATTTTTTACCTATAATATTATATACTTCGAATTGCATCATAGACTGCATTAAATTAACCAAAATGTGATAATATGTAATTTTTTCGAAGCGTGAAACATGAAAATGATTCGTGTAAGGCCAATAATTTCAAGAAATACTCCGCTGTCAGATATTCAATAAATATACGGAACTGTACAGTCGCACACTTGTCTGTTTATCAACAAGACGTCTCCCTGTAACAGTACAGGGGCCAGTTATGGTCGCAACTGCAAAATATTCAGTACCACTTTGTTGTAAAGTAAAATCGACGCTGTTGTGAATAAATTCAAACCGAATAGTGCGTCCCTGTTTCTTTAAGCCCATGTTATTGTAAGTTAGCAGTTTGTAAAGTGTTAGTACTATCTATGCAGAAAAGTTTTATGTTTGTTTGTAAGGAATTTACAAACGAATTGATTACCAGTATTGGGCTATATTGAACGCTGACGCGATTGGAAAGCTTTATAGTTTAGTTATTGCAGTTTTCATGAGAGTAATATCCGGATAAGATCACTATTGACTATAGTTCAATAAATAACAGTGAAAGTGCACCATCAAGGTTATCGCTTCATAGTCAATCTAGGTATTATCTCTTTAAACTTTCTGATAATTGGTTCAGTTTTTTTTTTCATTCAGATTGTACATTGTGTGGTCCAGATTCAAAAAGTTTTTACAATCTAGGCATTTCCCTGGCCTTATCATTCTACGTTCCTTATCATTCTTATCACTCTTGCAGTTATTTTTAATAGGTAGGTACAAAATAATAGGCGTTATTGGTGAACTCGGGTAAATAATAATTTTTTAACCTATTTCATTAGAGATATAATTACTATGATATTGTACTGGTCTTCGTTGTGCTCAAAAAGCTAATAACAAAAAGAAAAAGCATGTAACTGACAAGGCATTTGTAAGTATAAATACCTTCCTGCGTAATAGTTAAAATTCAGTTAGGTATGTTGGTACCGCTGTGAGCCTTAAACAGCATTGTGTCATCGCTGACCAGAACCAACCGTTAAGTCTTTCAACTTGCGATGAATAAACATTAAACAACAAACATTGTTGTACTCATATGAGCACATGTTTTTGTGTGATCATGGAAATTCTCCGATGAAGCTTTTGATAAAGATGTGTGAATACTATGAATTGATCAAAAAGGCATGCATTTTTTTAAAGTACAGTCGGAACAGATGCGATCTTGGTCTTTCAAGTCCAGTACAAAAATATCACAAACGGCTGCATGATGAAAATCGTGCGCTGATGCATATGTAGTATAGTGCATTAGGCTTGGTGGTGGAAGCGCCCTAAGTCCATTTTGATTTTTTTAGGGTTTTCCCTATTGTCTAATAGATAATTCGATTTCTAAGTAACAAAAATAGCACACAAATGGGGTGTGATTTTTACTCTAAGGTCTTACTCCACCTACGATTAACTTCCTATTAACTTACTTCACAGATAATTTGATACAAATTCTGTTCCATTTTTGAATTTATTCGGTAAGTAGTGGCTATTCGGACATTGTGAAATAGGCCCTGTACAGCCTATCAATTTTATATTTCAGCAAGCATTCGATACATGAAAAATTGTGCCAAATTCAAAAAGTAGAATAGTAGTGCTAAACGGTACAGAATCTCTAGCTAATCCGTGAAGCCGTCAAATCGCGATGACACGCCACTAACAACCGCACAAATGGCACAATCCATGAAAATAATGTACAATGACCAATTCAGAATGATTGTTTATTGGCTCTTTTTAGCGATATATTTTATTATTATTATTTCATGGTTTATAAGGGAATTGAAAAGAAAGTTCAATTACATAGTAGGGGAACTTATTCTTTTTTTTCTTGTCGCGACAAGAGTAGCCCATAAATAAATGATTATTTTATCTCCACCAATTACATTCATAAAAGTAAGGTACTTATATTAAGAAGACAGGTCAAACTTTTGTAATTTGTTCAGATCTGCCGTCTAAACTAAGCCTCTATATTTTAGGTCTATATTTTAGAACTCCAGGCCCCTCATTATATCACATAGTCTGACATAGTAAAGGTTGTCAACGTGGTACAATTGGTTGAAGGTGTGTGTGCGTGTTCGTGTGTGTGTTTATGTGTATGGCTTTGGCTACATTTATTGTACATAAAATATTTCATAAATATTATAATAAATAAATAAATAAATAATATAATTAACATAATATGGTGAAAACTGTAAATCCAGTCAGCAAGGTATAAAGCGGGGCGGCCATGCCATCATGACACTATACCATGTGCCAGGTTTTAACGGCCGTCTCGTGTTATAGTCTTCTAAAAATCTGTCTCTCTTCGTGTTTAGTGACTAACCTGGTGTCAGAGTTTTAAAGCCACCCATGGAAAGAGTTTTAAAGTTTTTTTAAAAATACCATAATTTGCAATACCTTGATTATTTTCAAGGGATTGTAAATTATGATATTTTTCTGAAAATTCTCAGTGTATTTATTTATATGACTTGAAAAATCTAAACTTTCCAAACAATAAAATTCTTAGTCAAACGAAATAATAGAATAATAAAATAAATATCAATGCAAATATTTATAGGCAGCATAAAAACCTGAATAAATCCATACAGATCTAGCCGTGGCTTCTCGTGATTGATTAACAGCGATTTGTATCACGTAAGTAGTTATGTCTGAGCACGCGCAGGTACCTATCTGACGGGCGGCCCGTGCGCGAGAATCTTCTTACCATTGTTGGAGCTTTTGTTCCTATGTTTAGATAATAGAATAATAGAGTATCAATGAATTTACGTGGATTTTATTCCGAGATGCGTGGAAAGGAAAAAATATGGGAAGCTAGGTATCATTCGTGTATTGGTTTAAAGTTATAGTCTTTGAATTCTGTGCAGTTAGGATTTTACTTATTTAAAATATTTTATTTCGGAATATAAAATGTAGGGCTGTTTGTTAAAGTTCATTTGCATTAGGTAGAAAGAAGGAGGATAATATTTTTGAGTAATAAAAGCCTACATTTTTATATCCAAATACCCTCTTTATTTTTTTAAGCACTTTATTCATCCGACGTTAGCATTAGTGTTAGTTAGAATTAGTGCCGATGTCGAATAGGCATTCGACATCGGCACTAATTGCCATAAAGAAAAATAGAATAGAATATTTTCTATACAAAGAATGAGGGCTTCCGTTTGGTTCCGCTAAGGTTTTGCTATGATCCATCAATTCATACATATTATACTCAACAGCTGCAGTGGCCACACCCAGAGAAACTCAGAGATATCTGCCGGCAAAAAGGTGTACAAAAAACTTATCAAGCGGCGATTCTAGTAATAATGTCATCATTCCTGTGTAATGAAACGTTGTGGTTTGTTGTAGTCGGTTACAAAAACTTACCACTAATATGCGAAGTAATAGCCGGGACCATTGTAATTATATTATGCAGCATTAAGCCGAACTTGGCTTGATCCAAGGGACTATTTCTTTTTCGTGTGTTTTTCGTGCATCATTTACCGCCCGGCAGTCTGTCAAAAGGCGAGGAACCTACAAAAAAAAATTAAGGTAAACAAATCGTAAAAAGGTTTTTTTAAAATGAAACTTTCTTGTTTAAAATACGACAAAACTAAATTAAATTTATTTTAGATTTTTACAATAATTTCCTGTTTTATTAATGTACCTATGTTAAACATTATCATTTATTTTTAAACTACTCTTCGTAGATATTGTAACTGCTTGAACACATTTTTTTTTTATAGATTTATTTTAATTGAATATTATATTATTTTGTAATCTGTATAATGTAAAGAGCTCAAACTCTAAACGTCAACGAATTATAACGTTGCTAAATTGAAGAGTACAACTGTGACGTAGCATGAGAATAGAAGTGACAGGAATTGCTTTTAGTCGGTTACTTGACAGCTGTCTCGTCACGTGGTTTTTTTGTTTACCTGTAAGCTGAACCTATATGGCTTGTAAGAGATCATTGTGGTGACTTACGCTCGTTCCTTCTCTGTATGAAAAGGCCTTTACCCTGCATACAGTGGAACAATAACAGGCAGTCAATGCACTGCTTAACAAATTTCTGACGAACTTTAAAATACCGTTGTTAGGTACCTATTATTCTTCTTCATCTGTCAGGACCAGCCTTTAATTCTCTAACTGTTTTATGGGCGTGTAAATCGATCTGAGCTTTGCTATAAGAGTTACGCATGTTTTCCGACAGTGTTTATGAACTTCCTTATTAAACCATTTCTAAGGGTTTCAGGAAAACATTTGTTCTCACTTCAATAAAGCTTACATTAAGTAGTAAGTTGGTGTCATTCTCAGTGAATTCGATAAACTCCTGGATTCTCGCTAATGGTGATAAACCTTAGGAGTCACTTCCGTGTCTCCGGCAGGGTTGTCGCGAACACAAAACTTGTTTTCAATTAAAACTCGGGAAAATTGAATTTATTAGAGATGCACGTCTGTCCTTTCTTGGATCAGATATCGAATGGAAGTATTGAGTTCGAATCCCGTAAAGGCGTCGAGAAACTGGATTGGCACTTGAAATAATTATTTAGGTCTAGTAAATGAATTACCCTGTGACAACATTACTTGGATCATTGAAATATAAGCTTTATTTTTTACACTGACATGTCGCATCTATTTGCTACTAACTAGTTTTTCTAATAGTTGACAACAGCAGTTAGTTGTTATTTTTATAAAAATAACGCCTTCAAGGCATCATTAGCGGCCATTTTGAAAATTACTCGCTTGGTGTGTCGATATTACTTTTTAAATCACTTGCAGCCCTTATAGTGGATGCGCAGGCGCGTAAAAAATGGCGAGTTGAGTACACACGTGCGACGTACATCGATCGATGCAATTAAGTATATCGAATCCGTTCAATGCGATCGGTGGAAACACGTCATTTAGAATTGTAGGTACAGTATGGTATGTTATTGCAGCCAGCAGAAATGACCAAGCAGATCGAAGGTTTCTGCCTTATGTAATTTTTATTAACCATAGATCTTCTTGATTATTTTAGAGAATTATACCGTTTTATGAACTCTCACTCAATTAAATCATAGACTGAGAGGTCATCACGGTTAGTAATAATTTAATATTTTTTTGTGATCTTTGCAATGGAAATGTAAATTTAATTTTTTCGTTCTGTTTTATTGTCAGAGCGAAAATAATAATAGATTATTCACTAGGGGATAAAGCAGTATCTTAATGACGCGGGCGCTATTTTGAATCTCAAACCCAATGAAGGATTCTTCTTCTATTTTACATATAATTTGACATTAGCGAGCAGGTGATGTGAAAAATATTCTCCATGTTTTATAACCACTAACCAAGCTTGGGATCCCCACGTAAACCTTATCCCATACCTTGTGGTTTTACCTCGAAAATAAAGAAATAATATCCACCACGCCTTTGCGTTGTCCAACGTATAGATATTTCTAATAAAAATACGAAGTGTATAGAGTGCCGCGAGTTTCTTGTGGCACTCTAGTGTCACTGCCTCGGCCCGGCTAGGGTGCCGTGAGCGTTGCATTGTCACTGTCACTTGTTATTTAGGTTAGGTTAGGTTAGAACTGTGACCACACAACGCACGAGCCGAGCGAGCGTAGCGAGCGGTGCCGCGGTAGCGGCCGGCGAAGTGCCAGGGTCCGTTTAGGCACAAGAGAATGTAATGTTTTGGGAATGTGGTGTTTTACAGCGATCTAACCTCGACAATCAAA
Source organism: Conistra vaccinii (assembly GCA_948150665.1). Taxonomy (NCBI): domain Eukaryota; kingdom Metazoa; phylum Arthropoda; class Insecta; order Lepidoptera; family Noctuidae; genus Conistra; species Conistra vaccinii. Next base: position 7,345,684 of record OX411323.1, on the reverse strand, counting down.
CAAAATACCAAGTGACGTGACTTAGTGACAGTGACAATGACAATCCAATGCTTGCGGCACTTGAGCCGGGCCGAGGCGGTGTTACTAGGGTGCCTGTAGTGGCACTTTATCCGATAGGGATAGAGTGCCAATGGTGGCACTCTATACACTGCCATAAAAATATACCACTCTATAATAAAATTTATAAATTAGTGACGAGAAAAAAGTTTATCTAATAGATAATAATTAAAAAGCGTGACCATGAACATAGCATGCAATTATTATTACTTTTATTAATGAACATGATCAGTTATCTACGAACATGTTCATTAATATAAGTTTTTATCAACATTATTATTTTATACCAGCTGCCAATCCGGTAGCAACTTTTCCAGGTGGAGAATTAACACATAGAATCGTTTAGGGTTCCGTACGTCTGAATGAAAAATGGAGCCCTTATAGAATCAATCGTGTGTGTGTCTGACTGTTTGACTAGTCACTAGAAGCATTGATTTAATTATGGAGTGAACACTGTCATAGTGGTGGTAGGTATTAGTTAACTATACCATAGATCAATACAGATACTTCTCTCCGCATTTTAGGTATGAAGCTTCAAGTACGCGGCGGGTCCGTCTTGTCGGGCCAATTCAGTGAGAGTAAAAGCCAACTCCCACGGTGCACCATATCGCGGACGCGCACCAGCCCGCACGAGGACGCACCGCCACGCACGCGTACAACGCGCGTCTGCGCTACCACGCACGCTAGGTTTCCCACGGTGCGTCGTGCGCGTGCGTCCGCGATATGGCGCACCGTCGGAGGGCGGCTTAACGTGGTCAGAAGATAATAAGAGTTGCGCGATAGAAAGAGAGGCAAGTTCTAGGTGAATATAACTGTAGGAAATTAGCGCTGTGTGACCTGAATTGCACTTTATTGTGTCGTCGTAGCAAGACTAGCTTTTTATTTAAATGATTTTTAGAAGTGAACTATTTGTATTCATTCGTTCACAAATCGCTAATTATGCGTTTAACGCTAAACGTATTTAAAACATCGTTCTGTTTCTGTCAATTGTTTGAAGATGGCAGAAACAGAATGAGGTTTTTAAATGTTTAGCGCTATTCGATATTAGTAATTTGTTGTGCAAGTGTATTTCTAGCCCATTCTTTTCTATAGGAACCTACCACGTATCCAGCCAATTGTATCACAACTCTCCGCAAAGTTGTTTTGGCTTCTCTCTCTCTCATATAATTTTTCAAGCGATACTCCAAAAGGTGTTAAAAGTGCAACAGAACAACAAAATACTCCGACTCTCTACGGCAATTATATTATTCATCATGAAACAACAAACAAATAAAAACTAAAACTACAAACATAATAAAAGAAACACGACATAAAAGAAATGATATGAACATGTAACATTAAGTGCAGACAGGCGGTTACTTGTCCGTGTAGGATTACACGGTCGGCGCGGGCGCAGGCAACAAACAAATTACGCTAAGACACCACGCATTGAAAGCTATTCACACCTAGGGTTTCCATTTCGAAATTTAAAATAATAAAAAGCCGGAAATTTTCAAAAACGGTTGGAATATTTTCTTATAAAAGAGTTCTTATTTGATTATTCAATTAATTTATATTACAACTTCGTTGGTCTAGTGGGCGCCAGGATTACTGCTGATCATGATGACTTTGGAATGCGAATTGGGTTTTTCCATCTGGAATTTCTCAGTAGCAACCCGGAGTCTGGATTTATGCCCGGTTGATGGCAATAGGCTCGCCCCCTATTACATGGGACTTAACTATAACTGGCGAATGTGGGTGTACTATAGGTACACCTCTGCCTAACCCTTCGGGGAATACAGGCGTGATGTTATGTTATATGTATTTTAATTAATACTATTAAAAATCCCGTTAGTCGAAAAGTCCGGGCGAAGTCCTGACGTGAGGCCAAATCCGAACAGATGGTAACCCTATTCACGCCTCGAGGAACATCTCCCAGTTTATGGGCTACTGAGTTGTGATCAGTGGGGATATAGCCGTGCATTTGATGGAACATGTTGTTATAAGTGTTAGATCATTAGATGCCCTGTTTTAGCGGTGTTGCGCTGACTTGCGCTACCGGAGGTAGGACGCTCCGGGGCTTATGAAAAAAAAAAAAAACACTGGGAGAACCGTCATACGAACCTTCAATAACCACTTTTACTTAGAAGCAGGTTATGACAGACTTCTACCGGCTCTAACTTCATGGTGGTTGACCTCAGTATGTTCATGAGGATAGAAAAAGTTAGTATGCCCTGTTGAACACACTGCATTACGCCTTTGCAACGCTGGTTGTTAAACAAACCGTATGCAGTAAATATTTACTGTGACATACAATACCACACATTACAACATCCAGGCCTCGATGTGCCTCTCCATGTGAATACCATGTATGGCCGAGTGTGAGTTGAGTTATGTTACCAAGAATGTTATGTGTCATGTTTTATTCGCTAATCGGTGTTTGATGTCCTGATGCCTGTTACAGTTGCTAATGAAGTGCTGGAACTCACGTTTGGGAAAGATTCTCGAATACTGAAATCACAAGGTTCGATTTCAGCTTTCGTTGTACAACAAAATATCATTGGAATTTGAAGTTCAATTTGTTTTAAAGTTTGTTCAGATTACTTCAGACGGTTCAAATGGCTTTCGGTTTAGCAGCCGATCAATTAAAATGGACCCGTGTGAACACAGTATTAAAGTTGGATTTCCAATTATGTATGTTACAAAAAAGTTAAAGTTGGCGTTTAGTTGAATCTATTACAAGGGCCACTGATACCTGCACTGGTACCTACATATTCATAAATACGAATATTTATTGCTCTTTTTAAAGAAAAAGAAAGAGTAACAAAGATGGGAGGAAAGTAAGACCACCTGCTGCACCACAAATAATCAAACAATCTAATCATTTTTATCATCTTCTACAAATTATTTCACACAAAAACCGTAAGGCACCTGTAAAAAAAATTCAACCAACAAACGATCTTATCGCTCATAAAAGTAATATACAGGCTATTATGATCGTCGTTAGAATCATGCGCATGCGCCGGTCCCGGCCGCCGCAGGCATCCCGGCCGATTTGCGGGCCTCGGCAAGTCCTGCGGGATATTTACCGTTCGCATTCCGTACGCCATAGGTGAGACACGCTGGCCATCAGCGACGCGGATGGCAGATATAATTGGCGGTTGAAATATTTGGTTTGAAGATGTTCTAGTTGTAAAAGAATGCAGTATTTAAGTGCAACCTGCAAAAAAGCAAGAAAATACATTACCTACTAAAGGCAAAGACAATCGTGTAAGGAAGACCGTCTTCAAACAAGAGACAGAGGCTGTTAATTAGTTGTTGTTGCTCTCAATAAAAAGGTTGCCCATATCAGCTCTGCTAGCTTCAGGAAACCGATGAGTTAAGCCCACCACAGACGTAGCTATATTATATAATATTATAGCAAGACATATATTATTATGATATATCTTCCATAGTAATCTTCGAGTGACCTCAGACGGAGCTTTAATTAATATACAGGGTGGGATACATCGACGCGAAAACTGTTACCATGGATTCAGTACATGATTCTGAAAGCCCACGTTGGCTATTAAAAAAAAAAAAAATTGATCCATGCATTTTGACCCTGTAGGTAGGTATTGCACTTCTCTATGAAATAGCAGATTTTTTATTAAAAACCGACGAAAAATTACAAAGCATATTATACATGTTCTGAATCCATGGTAACAGTTTTCGCTTTGAAGTTCCTGCCACCCTGTAGGTATATTTCTAGTAAGCACCAACTACGCAAAAAAAAACCAAAAGCAAAGTATATAAAAATAAATATACTTAAAGAACCAAAGAACATGAACAATCAAACAATCAATCAATCATGGCAAGCTCCCTTTTAATCTGCGATATTGATCCATCAACAGTTGCACGCGCAGGCTCTATAAGCCTTTATTAATGTTCACAATCAGTCTAAAAACGTTGTGATCACGTGATTTCCTCCCGTAATCACTTCTCCGGATACGTTCGCGATACAATTTATATTTATCGCTAGTAACTCTAGAATTATCGCTGCCATCATACATAAAGTCTAATTACAAAGCTTAACGATAATATTAATTTATTCATAAAATATTGACGACGACTTGGTTTCAAGCTAACTAAGCCATGAAGTAGCCCTTGATTATAGGTTGTGTTATCTTTCAGGTATTTTCTTGTTGTATTTATGATACTAGATAAGAATCTTAGGTATAGGTTATATGGTTTATCCTAATCCTAACTAATAATTATAAATGCAAAAGTGTTAGTTGTTACGCTTAAACGGCTGAACGGATGTGGATAAAATTTGGCACATGGGTACACTATGACCTGTATTAGGACATAGAATACCTACTATCCCGACATTTTCTTTTATTCATAAATTAATAAATTTTGTCCATAGAGCTTTCATGACAAATGATAAAAGCACAACAGTTCTTATTCTTATGACATCTTATCATAACATCTCAATAATATTTTGCCCGACCTGGAAGCTGGAACACAGGACCTCATGCTCAGCACTTATGATCACAATAACAAAGAAACAGTAAAAAAAAAAGTTACGGTTATTCCCCTCACGTCAAAATTGTTATAAATTAATGATTAAGATCTTTTTGCAGCATTGTGAAGTACCTACGCAAATAAAGTTAGCAATTATTATGTAGAAAGACTATTTATTTTTAAGGTTTTTAGTCTTATTTTACTCGTAACAGTAAAATTTTACGTTAAATTAAGTTCTCAAATCTGTTTTTAATTGCGTTTAGGAAACAGTGCAGAAAGTAATCTGGGCCTTAAATTCAAATATGAATTAATCCAAAGATATCCGAGTTTACATTTACACCCGAGTGATTCGAATAATTGCAAAAAATATTACATTATACATTTTTTATACAAAACTAATCCGTATATAAAAATACAATACAACTTATAATAGTGTGCGCCACCTTATCTTAAAACATTTTTTGTAACATGTGCATTCATTATAAAGAAATTCTTTTTATTACATAAACATTATAAAAAGTAGAAATAGAAAAAAAAGAGTAATTTCTCAGTAAAGATTATTTTACTGTTAACATCAATCATAAAGTCATTTTAGTGTAAAATATTCGGAAGATTGCCGCCACACTTATCGCAGTTATTTTCTCTCACACAGAATGAGATACATGTAGTTATGTGTTCATTTGAGGGACTTGGGAATTTTATAAAAAAAGCTATGATTTGGTAACTTTACTAAGTCACAGGTACGCTCCAAGTTTGACAGGAAACACTTCCCCTTTTTTATTCTGCAAGTGTAACAAAAAAACAACGGGTCGCGCTCCGGAAGTGCCGGCAGAAGTGAAAACTTGAACATTAACGTTGTGCATTTTTGAATATTTTGGAATGGTTAGGGAATAATTTCACACGAATTGCTTTATTTATCAGTATAAAAGTGCTATAATTTATAGTACTTTTTAGTAGTAATAGTTGTATATTTATTTATTTTCAAAATATAGTATAACAAAAATAAACAATTTATTTAAACACTTTTCATGAAGTATGTATTGACTGCTTTTATTTTACCCATCAATATGGGTAAAATTTCTTACCTCGCAATCTTTACGTAATGTCAAAGACTATTTATTTTGATATTTACTTTGTTTGTGTACTGAATTTCTGATGCGAGTTTAATTTTTTCCCCATCCCAAAAAAAGTGCACAAATAAGAAGCTAAAGAAGTTTTCACTTCAATAAACAAACAAACTCACTTTCACTTTATTTATAATAATTTTTGCACGACTCTTAATGCGAAGCATTAGAGTGTGCTCTACGATCGAAAAATTTATTTTGCCCCATTTCTGTAACTGTTTTTATTGTTACACTCCTGCTAGTACACAGAACCTACTTAATTTATATACCATTGTATAGATGATTAAATGGAGATTAATACTGTATTTTTTAACAATTGATTTTATGCAGCAGAAATGGAAGAAGCATCAAAATAGTTGAAAAAAAATTCCTGTCCGTCAATTTATGAACCCTGAAATTGTAGACCAATTTATGAAACCCATTGTAGCTTGCGATAAAATCAATTAATTGAGTCAATTTTTTTTTTGTACATTCGTTTCAGCTGTAGAAGGAACCCTATTGAAAATGGCTCTTTTATTCAAAGTAGTTTAATTATAATTAATAAAATACTAACTAAAATATAATATCTTTATCTAAATATTTCCAACCGTTGTCCGTAAGTTGCCTAGCAACCGCCAAGTAAATATCTTTGTCAGTCATTGACATTACGACTTCATGAAAAGTGATAAATTGTTCATTTTTGTTAAAAACTATGTTTTGAATTTCTTTTTCGTTTATGAATGAGTGTTATGTATGAGGCGTGCACTTTTGGATTTTCCAAACTATTTATATTATTAATATTATATAAGTTGGGATGGTACCTGCAACTCCAACAAACTCCTCCGTAGCAGATGTTACTTATTGCACCTTGAAAATAACGGTTTCTATAATCGTGACCGAAACTAATAAGTTGGCTAGACAATGCCGCCTGAAACTAAGTGAATTCAGCGAAGACAATCAATCATAACAGTAACACTGAAACAAAAGCATACAGCTCGATCTCGATAGGGGTTTTAAAATATTAAAAAAAAAACAATTTTCGATTTTAAACAATGAAAACTTACGGTTTTTAAACTTGGAACGTGAATTAGGTTGTTTGAAAGATTAAATTAAGAATTACATGCAGAACTTTGGAACGTCTTTTTTGAATTCCTGACATCTACGAACATCGTAAACGGTTACTGGAAACGACTTATGAAAAGTCACTTATGTGTATTCAAGGCATTAACGTATGGCACATATAATTATATATTTATTTTATAATAATATTTTTAAGAAAAAAATAACTCGCTCCCCACCGTAAGTGGGTGTTTAACATGTATTTCTTTCAATTTTACTTGTATTCAAGCTTTTGACGGTACTCTTTTGTACTGCCTAATTTAGCAATGCATTTATCAGCAATTTAGTCTTCAAACTCTGACGGATAACTATTGTATAACATGCATGTGAATGATTTCTGACCACAAAACTTTACTGACAAAGGCTTCACCGGATATGTTCAGTCAAACTGTCACTCATAAACCGTGTATTCGTGTTTCTTTTTGTTATTGTAAAGCCGAAAAAAGAGAAAATAAATTAAAGAGTTTTTGACATTAATCATAGTGTTTCCTTTTCATTTGTTGCGTGCTTATCTATACCTACTTTTTATATTTAAAACTACATAGTACTTAGCCAACGACTTTGTCTGCTTGTGAATTGTATCTCCATCTCGTGAGAATCCCTGCCTTATGTAACAATTATATATTATAAAGGGATCGCCTGTGCAAAATTAATTTCAGCTTTCTAGGTCCAAGGGTTTGGACTGGGCGTTGATAACTCACTCTGGGACTTTCTTTTTTTATTTAGTAATTAACAACAACTTATTAGCAAGGTGGCGCCAAAAAACGAATAATCAGTCTATTATTCCGGCGTATAATCGATCAAATATTAAGCGGTCATTGATTGGCACGAGTTATTATCTGATATACAATAAAAGTTTATTGATCACGATAATGCCCGAATCACGAACATCGGATGGGATCGGCTTCACCACATTAAAGTGTATAAACAGCTGACGATGACGGATGATTAATGGTCATTTCTAATTGCTTCACATCGGGCACTTCCTGTAGAAAGAGTTTTCATTGTTCAACATGAGTACTTACATACATTTAAATTATGATTATGTGTCTTATAATAGCTTTGAGCGAAAGTGGACGGAGTATTCGCAAAAATCATCTCACTTTTTACACAACTGGGCAAAAAAAAGAGTGCTATGTTTCAGGGTTCATATGTACCTATGTACATAATGTAGGTATATTTGTGTGTGACTTTCTTTATTCCCACGTAACTTCTAAACGTCTAAATGGATTTAGATGTTTATGGTATCATTAGAATTTTTGACCGCTTGACGGTCACAGTGGACATCAGGTGGGCATAACAATTAAAATTCTATTGTGTCTCGTTAATGACAGCTGAAGGTATAATTATCATTAAAGAAGACACTATAAAAAGTAATACCAACCTACTAATAATAAAAAATTGCTAGGATCCCCTTCAGCAAAAATGATACATCATCTTTCCGAACTACTTTTGACTGGTTACGTATTCTCGTGCAAAAAACTGTTGATAAATATTAATCAAGGATTTAATTGATCTGTTTTCATTGCTCATCGGTATCAGATTGCACACGCGACGGCTCACGTTGGCAGATGGTTAGATAAAATAATTTTATGATTTTTTCTGTAGCTGGATCAGCATGACTTGGTCGGTGGTCGTGTTGTGTGTAAGGCCCCGTATGTTATACATTGCTGCTTACGTTTTTTGCTACAGATTTATTACCGGTGCCGATAGTACAGACGCCGGTGTAACATGCTATTTCCTCGTATTTGTTATAATGATGAATTAATCCTCAAGTTGGTAGCTAAAACCGCACTTGTTTTAATAAATGTTCTTACTAGTTAATAAACTCTGTTAATAAATCATAAAAGCGGTTCTGTAACAAGATCAAAATTTACTGCTCTCACAGTTTTAAATTACATTTTGATGCATCTAATTTCTCACGACATGCCACTATAACTTGCTACAAACGATATAAATAGCATTACAATTTTTTATGAAGTGTCAAAGATGAATATTTAATAGGCCGGGAGCGGGGACGGGAGATAAATATCCGAATTATGTTATTATAGTAGATTATTTATCGAGCCCTCGGAGGCTGTATTTCGAAGGTCCGTTAGTCTACTCGATAAAAGTCTATAAATCAGCATAGTTGAGTGTTGAGGGTCGGATGCGAATGTTCCCGCCTACTGTATCGACCGGGCCACGGAACAAACAAGTGAGCCCAATTAAAATGTCACTTATATTGTGAAATATTACGGTGTAAATCATAGAAAAGTCACGAAGGTGAAATTACCTACATCAATATTAATGAGCAGCTTTTTGTGAGCGATATTATTAACTAGTGTGAGGTGTCTGGTGCCACACATGTGCGGAATCGATAATGGTGACATCGTTCAAGTTCACACGTTCGCACGAACAATTACAATGAATTTTATTGGCCGTGAATTTTCCAGACTAAAGTATGTGACCTAGAATGGTGTAATTTGTGTCAAGATTGGAAAATACTCTAGGTATAGTGTTATTCGTGCTCAATATAGAAATGTTCGTGTGCAATATGCTCGTAATTATGAAATGGACACTATCAACATCTTCAAACCGTTGCTGTTTAATTAAATCTGTTATGAGGAGACAACAATTCGATCGATTAAAATAGAAGACACGATATTTAGCAGATAATTGTAATTAATCTGTAATTATTACACGCACGCGCACATTAACTTTTAAATCCAAGCTAAGTGATTCATAATACGCTTTGTTTAGGTTCACCCGACGGAGGTATCCTGACGCCATCTGACCTTGAAATTAAACTGACCGAATAAAATGCGAATTAGCAAGTCGCTGCCGGATTACTGACCACAATATTTTCGTTCAAACTCATTATAACTGCACTTGCGCGTACGCAAAAAGCGGGGAGCGTTACCACGCGGACCACAAAAAGTGTAACTACCGCACAAATGCAAATCTACTAATTAGCATTACACTGAAATGTATCACTGTGTTAGATATATCTATGAAGTTCACACACATTTAATTGCAGGGTAATTTCTCTCATTTCCATCTGATTAGCCGATTTATTCGGTTCCCTGCTAATAAGCTATTGTTAAATTGTGTTGTTTTCTGTTACAGATTGCGAGATAACGAACGCAGAGGTGAGAGCCAGTTCTTGACTTTGACTAGATACATTATTTTAAGGTGATAAAGTTTTCGAAATGAATTCAATGTAAATGCGCTTGTAAACTGTTGTAAACACATTAATGTTAATGTCTTTTTACGATATGTTCTTTATTTTAGTTAAGACGAACATTAGTAGATGTAATGACTGAGATTACTAGAACAAGTCTTGGATTAAAGACTGATGCGACGCTTTTAATCTACGGCACTGAACATTGAAATAAGTTGTAAATAACTTAAGTAGAGGAAAGGAAAATAAACATGTCTAATGGGCTTATTGATTCGCACGAATTTACTCACTCGAAACGGGCGAATCGATGCTTTTAAACAATATTATTTGTCCTTGAGGCGATTCGCACGAATTTATTTTATTTGTGGCGAATCGACAACTCTAGAAATACGTATAAGGCAATTGGAACATTTTGTTTTTTTTTTGTAGTAAGTAAAGTTAGTGTACTTTTTCAATGAAAATATGCAGGATTACAGTTCACATAAGCCAAGAAACAAAATAATGAACGCGATCAGCGTGGTAATTGCATAATACACATAAAATTATAATCGCTCGCAATGCCTTTTTGATGATATCTATTCATAGGTTAGATACATTTTTCATCGATTTTAATTTGATGTGTTATGTTGCGCTGTTCTTTACTTGCTCTTTTGTAATGAAAACAAGCAATATTATAAATTCTAGCGATACATTTTCTGTTCTACAGTATCTTCTAATACTTTTTCCCACATTTTCGCACAGTGCATCAACCACGAAGCACATTAAAATGCCATAAGCACATGAGCACACTGCCGGCTGCCTACCAATGCATTTAGTTTTTGAACACCATTACAAAACAGTAACGGTAATAGATATAATGTCGGTGCATGCAAGAAGGCGTGTAACCACTCTTTATTTTGATAAATGACTTCCAAACTTAGACTTGAGTAACCATTTTTTGTTTGACATCTGTCAAAACAAACTCATGAAAGTGAGATACAGCCTTAGATCGATTAATGAGTGTGTGATCATATACGTTTTTGTAATGAGTATATGACATAAGTATTGATTGACAGGAAATAAAGACTTCAAAATAGGAATGTTATAAGATGATTAATTGACAGCCTTGTTGCGTTGGTCTTATGGTCACAAGCGCTACTGCTGAGCATGACGTTGCGGGTTCGAGTCTCAGCCAAGTGTTATTGAGTTTTTCATCTGGAATTTCTCAGTAGCAGATCGGAGTCTGGATCCGTGCCCGGTTGATGGCAATAGGCTCGCCCCCTATTACATAGAACTTAAACATAGTTGCCGCAATATGAGTGTACTTTAGGCACATCTCTGCCTAACCCTTCGAGAATTACAGGCGTGATGTTAAGTTAAATACTAAACATTTAAATAGCGATGATGATGTGATTCTCATTTTCATGTAATCAAGTTTTATAAATATTAACTTTCTAGAAGAGTGACAAGTGGTTTTCATTTATTTATAGCCAGGAACGTTCAATAAAAACCATTTAAGAAAGTGACAATAAAACATTCTGTCACTTAAGGCCCGATTAATCGATGCCAATGAAACTTACGCCCAACCAAAACATGGTGGCCTTATTAACTTGAACCCCCTTAATTAAGTTACAATCGTAAGATCAGTAAGCGAAAGTACCACATGAGTTTTACTTAATTACAAAGCCCGTAAAGCTACGGTTTCTAAGAAGACCGGTGGCCGTCACATGACGTCCGCAATTTACGGAATGACGTCACTAAAACGTTATTTAAGAAAGCACGTTGCAGTGTGAGAGTGCCTTTTTTGACACCGTAAGAGCCGGACTACACAAAAGCGGAGATGAGACAAGAGGAGAGATGTATTTGAAACAACCAATAGAATTTCGTTATTCACACATTTCGTTTCCACTCAGCTTCAGTGGATACCACTGAGCGGAGATGTATCATATTTGTATGGCGCGATCGAAGCAGATCGAACTGTGCGTCCATTTCAATATCAAACGCTCGCCGCACGTAGCTCAGTTCTGGTCTAGTCGGCACACATCTCCGCTCCAGTCTAGCCAGTTCGAATTTCCGGACAGCTTCGGTGGATACACCCTAGCTGGAAAACATCTCTTCTCGTCTCCGCTTCGGACATCTCCGCACATCTCCGCTTTGGTGGAATTCGGGCCTCAAGTTTTGCAAACCCCTCTGCCATAATTTCCATGACAACCGTCTTTCGTCACCGCTTTTCTAGGAAGCAGTAGTTTTAGCGATACTATCAACTCTAAACCCGTAACCCCCAACCAATAGTTTCGCCGAAACAGGTCCAACCCAATCGTGCTATATCAATTTATACGGATTAGTTTTTATGACAATGTCAAAACAGTTATAATCCACGAATATATTGACCGTTGTGAACTCTGAGAGTTCGCGTAGGTTGACAAACCGTCCTACAGACCTCGGATTCATAGATATTAATGATTTTATTATAATTTCTGCGACACGTCGTTCGTTAAAGTCGATTTAGCAATTTAGAAGCTGCTGTTTGTACGTCAAGATAAGATTATATCGGAGATAAAATAAGAGATTCATTATTAATACAATAATAATTTCTGGGGTGTCATAAAGTGAAGTATAATTTTCGAGGTCACAACTTAATAATCTTATGATTCTTACGTAAGATTATGGATTCTCATTTGTTGAAAATACAGAAAATCATTTATTTTGTACCGAAGTGGTTTTCTGTTTAAATATCAAAATGATTTATCAGAAAGCTGATGTTACATCAAAATATAAAGTTGTCCATTTCTGTCACTAACATAAATCCTTTTCCTTCAACACTAAAATTAACTGAGTTTAGACCTCCCATAACCATCTAAATCACAGATATAAAATAAGACTTTATGTTCTTTACGGGAATTTCTAAAAGCAAGCACCAATTACTCTGTGACGATTAATAGTGGCTGTCACTAAACGGTCTCAATCTGCGCCGATTAAGCCGCGCGTAATAACTGGTGCGCAAGAGTCGATTATTTGCCGCCCGAACATTGCTCGCGGACTCAAATGGTACGGATAGAATTAATCCATACTAATATTGTAAATGCGAAAGTAACTCTGTCTGTCGGTCTGAAACCATTTCACACCTTAACGACTGAACGAATTTAGATGAAATTTGATATTAAATCATTTGATAACCTGGGTCAGAACATAGGATATGTGTTTACGGCGGCGGTAGTGCGTTCCCGTACAATAATTTCAGACTTCCACGCAGACGAAGCTGCAGGCAAAACCTAGTTAGATTATAAAGAAGAATGACATTGTTCTTGAGAGCATTCGAATTAAATCAATGAGCATCGATTAAATTAGTCTTTTAATGTTTTATTCGGCTGATTCATTATTCGACTATTTAATTTTGATACCGGTAATTTATAGCTAGAAGCTCCTGGTATACGTCAGTGTCAAGAAATTGACGATTTTGGACCTGTATTAATGATCACGTAAAAGTTATGTGTCATGGTACCCATGCTGTTTCAATAGAGTAATTTTCTTTTAAGAAACTTTTCTTAAAAGGACTGTAACCCCCAAACGCCCAAAGTGCCCTACTGCTACTGCACTGTCATTGTCAAATTGTTGATAGAACTCTATAAAAAAACAAATTACACTAATTATAAGTATTAGGATTTTATAATCCAAGCAACTAGACTCACTGCTCCCGAGATAAAACAATTGGAAGTACAGTACTTGTGAGTGGGTGAATCGATAACGTACCTCTACTGCAAATTAAAATTGCAGTTATTCAAATAGTATACTCAATATCTTTAATAATATATCGTTTCTATCATAAACAGAGGTCCTAATAGAAACGAGACACGATTAATTTTCTAACTGATGCCCGATAGCATTCACTGTTTAGTGTTTACCTCTGGTTGCCCCGAAGGCATCAATTGAATGAAAACTTTGAATTGATGGTATGTAATCTAGCCAAGATTAAATAAATGGCATCCTAATTAATTATGTACGAGCTATTTAATCTTAGATTGCCTTGTTTGATTTTAAAGGATTGTACAGGAAATAAGACATTTATCATTTGACGGAGAAGAGACTGTTGGTGGAGTAAATGTGGGTTATAGTGATGTGCCTTGTGGTTTCGTTCGCGGATTAAGTTTAGATTTTTCCGGGTAAAAAAATGCGCTGCCTTTTTTTTAATTTGTCGTTTTGCTCAGTTTAGTAGTAGTTTTCTATAGAAATGTACCAAAGCATATATCGTCTTTTAAGTTTTAAAAACTATGTCAAAATATGCAACTTTATAGGGGAGAAAAAAAAGTAAGTAACTTGTGAATTATATTGTATACACAGTATACATATAGCTCATGGGAAGCGTTCGGTGACGATGACACGAGTTTCACGCTTTTTGTTCACCCAAATAGTACTCTTATATACACAGTATACCTACACATACCTCATAGAAAGCGTTCGGTGACGATGACACGAGTTCCATGAATTTGTTCACGTAAAAAGTGCTCAAAGCATCTAATGAAGTTTTCACTTGAAAAACCGTTTCATTTCTGTACAATTTGACTTCCGCGGTGTTAGAACTTAAGCGACGATAAATAGTTACTTTCTCAATATTAAATGGATATGGCTGCCTATTAAACCCATAGACTTTGAGATCCAATTTGTGACTGTAGTAAACGCTTTTATGAAGCTAGGGTGGTAGGTACTACATGACCTTACAGTGACCTTTTATGGAGCTAACGGTGAAATCCATTTGAAAACGATGACTTATTATTGTTTGGTGATATAAATTACAGTACCTAAGTGTGATGTCGTTCTAAATGGTCAGTTTTAATTGAAGATCCTAGATAAATGCATAAAGCTAATTGGTTGCCTAGTTCAGCCACTGATTTATGGATTGGTTTATTTCTTTGAATATTCATTGATGTATTAGTACAAACTACAAAGTAATCTCAGAATGAAAACGTTGACTCTGGTTCGTTTGCTGCGATATTTCACGACGCTGACAACAGTTGCAGTCATCTGTTTAATTCCGTGTAACTGTGCGTTTGCACAGGCAAAACGTCACAACAAAACATATTGAAATCTCTAGTTCCTGTCAAACATTGTATGGAACATTGACAGAAAATAGAGATTCCAACATGTTTTGTTGTGAATGTTTCGCCAGTGCAAACGCACATGGCAGTAACCTGTGTTATAAAACTCACAGAGTTGCGCGTACGCAAAGCAACAAAATATCAATTCAACTGCCGCGTAATATTTTGTAGCAACACTACCTACCTCTTTAAATTTTCAACTTATTTTATTTTTATTACGGGACATATTTACGAGAGTGCATAGAGTTGTCAGGCGTTTGGAACCTTGGGGTATAAATCAAATTGTGACGTCACAATAGCGGGCTGGAGATGTCCCAACACGCCCTGTAGCCCGTTACATAGAGAGGCGGGGTTGCATGGTTTTAATCTATGCGAGTGTAAGGACAATGCACACCGGTATTGTGTTAGGACTGTTTTGACGTTTATGCTGTTTGTTTGTAGCCGCCAAGGTGTTATTATGTCCGCGACAAGGCTAGCCAATGATGTATAGCTTGTTCCACCTGGCTTTTATCCGCAATTTCTCCCTGGGTGGCTTGTTTTGACACTTGTGATGTATGTGGTAACTTTCTCGCTGATCACCGGGTAAAAGAGCATACCAGACGAATGCAATAAGTCAGCAAACTCCTAAAGTCATACCTAATGCGGTTTGGACTACTTTTGCCGTCTCATAGTTCTGTGAACCAATTTTCACGCTCAGTAATGCCGAGTGACGTCATTATTTGCTTGTTTAGTTATTATAAAATAAGAACTAAAAAAGTATTGAGAAAGAAAATGAAATGAAAGTTGAAGACCAATCACGATGACGTGACTAAGAACGTGAACCTTTTGCGCGCTACTTTGAACTCTACTTACAGACGCTTCTGCACACTTTTGCTCTTATTAAGAGGGTCCATCCTAAAACTTGGCAACGTCGTAAATAGCTGTCAAATATTTACCTGTTTCGATTAATTTGGAAATAATACTGTATGGAAATAAGAAATGTGGCTAACCAGTTGACTAGAATATTAATAATGAATTGCAATTATAACATTGAATTTGATGTTGTACCCGTTTTAGGTGAAAAAAAGGCATTTGGAAAGTTTCCAAATACTTTTTTTACATCTAAAACTAACTATTCGGTGTTACGATATTAATTATTGCATTTCATAATCAATATTCTAGTTCGCTAGTTAGCCACATTTTTTATTTCCATACAGAAATATTATCAAATTAATCAAAACAGCGAAATATTTGACATCTATTTGCGACGTTGCCAACTTTCAGAATAAACCCTCTTAAGCTTTATCAGATGTTTAATGATGTCTTTAAAACCACTAACCCGAAAACCGATTGTCCTGTAAATTAAACAGACGCAGTTGCTGATTAAATATGCACACAGCCGGTAACGAACCGGACCCCAGCGCTCATTATATACCAACAAGCGTAACGGCTCCCACAAAAGCTCGCTAACATAATGAACGTTTTTCAACCACTTTCTTCCAAGTAAAAAGTGCACAATTTATTGGACCTGTAAAAAAGTCATTAAAAAACCTAACTTAATTGTCACGGCTGTCGGCGCGGCGTCGCGCGCGACCGTCCGTCGCCCGCGCACCCGTCCGCCGATTATGTTACCATTGTAACAGTCTTTTTTTACCAAATTGCAGGTCTCTTGCTTCTTTTACAGAATTTCGGTTTCGCTTTCACTAGAATGTGTATTACTGTTCATTGTATTGATTAAACAAATTGCAATTTGATTTGCGGTTGCGGTGATACGAATTAATGTATATTTAGTTGTGTTTTAGACTTTTTGTATGAAAGCTGTAAGCTCCAGTTTCTTTCAAGTTCCAATTGTCGTTTCTTGGTTAAGTAGGTAATGTTTAGAAGTAGCTCTTATAAGTAACTGCTATTCTATTATCTTCTTACTAACTAAAGTAACTTAATTTTTTAATTAATCTTTTATGAATCTGATATCAAACATTCATCAGTTCCATTCTCCCATGATCCGTTTCCATCATTGAATTAGTTACGTAACCATCAATCTCAGTGGTTCTAAGTGGGTTATTAGAGACGGGTTAAGCTGACTCATCCCTGTCATTGCCATCACGAGGCCTAGCAGCCACCGCGCCTTGTGCAATGTTGCACTTGCAGTCAAGAAACGGTGTACGGCCAATGACCGTCCGATTAAAATGATAATTATTATGATGGTTAATTACAGGTTGGTGGATAATTTTTTATTGTTTCTTACGAATAAGTGAAGTTACGTGAAGATTTTAGTGGGAAACTGTGTACTTTAGTGTTCGTTAGGGATCAGCTGATAAAACCTGTCATTAACTTGATTGAATATAAAAATGTAATTATCTAATTTGAGACTTAGCTGTTAGGTAGATAATATTATGATCCAATTATTTGCTGTGAGAACACAAATTTTTTTGGAATAGAATTTTCGCAAACAACATTTATGCTACTAACGTGAGTACACAAAATTATAAAATGTCACTGTCAAGTTAGTCTAACTTTCAAATATTTTTCAAACAAATTAGCTAATTTGCGTCGAGCGAACTTTTTCGCAAATTAATTAATGAAAACTTTCCTTTTTAAATAAAATTCGTACCTAATTAGTCTTTATGAGCGTGTCTATAAGCGCAAAAATAAAAATTAATTAGCGTGTCGGTAATTAATGGTATTGCTCTACAGTGTACAAACAGTGTTTAAGTGTTTAATGATCTCTGCCAAATAAAATGAGCACAGTTTTCTAAATCTAGCAATTTTTTTTAACAATAATTTTAATAAATAAATTCGAAAAGTTGGTTGTCGACCAACAGAGAGCTGTGGTGGCCCAATGAGAACTGCCACGACTTACGAGTTGTAAGTCGTAGGTTCGAACCCAAGCAGTTGTTTTACTTTGTGTAAATTATTTCATCACCACTGCTCTCAAAACGGTGAAAGAACACATCGTGAGGAAACGACGAATGTCTTAACGAATGTCTTAAAACCAAAAATTCGAAGACATGTGACATGATCTACCAACTGCCCGCGTGGTGGATTGCGGCCTACTCCCTCTTACAGAGAGGAGGCCTGTTTCCCAGCTGTGGGAACATTATAGGCTGATTATGAGGTTGTCGACCAATCAATATTTTAATTCATTAGTTAGCCATATTTCTTATTTCCATACAGAATATCGCAAAATTTATCAAAACAGCGAAATATTTGACAGCTATTCGAGACGTTGCCCACTTTCTGTGTAAACGCTCTTAACACTCAATCACTTCGTCTGGATACGACACATATTCCAAAAGCACAGAATTAAAACAAGTACGAGTTAATAGCCCGTAGTAACTCAGTTTAACCGAGGATTCCCACCGGGCGATTAAAATAATCTTCGGTTACGTCGACGATTTGCGTCACAGTAATCACGGACGGGTTTCAATACCTTTTGCAGAGATATTCCACCATTACTTGGTTCTTTTTCTAGTACTCCATATGTAATTTCAGAGCTAAAGTGATAGTGCTTGTAATGTATGAAGTTGTCTAGTCATAGATTTTGAGTTGGTATTACAAGTAATAATCATGTCATAAAAAGAGGATACAAACCAAAGTATAGAACTTTACTGTATTCTGTTGCCTTTCTTGCTTTACATATCCTTTTTCTTTATTATTTATATTTATGAATATGTAGGCGTCTAGTGAATGCGGCTATTATGTTATGAGCTTACACCATTCCACGTACAGTTTCCAGAAAAGATACCAGCTCGAAAATGTTTCCGCGACCGAGACTAGAAATAGACATACCCTGTAAAATGACACTTACTAGAGATAAAAACAGGTATTATTAAGTTCCTTGCATCGCTTTACTCACATTTTATTATAGCCTGAAGTATTCATAAAACCTTACACAGATTTGTGCTCATAAAGGCACTGCATTTGAAAGTGAGTTGAGGCTCTATGCAAAAAGCATTAAAGATTATAAATAAAGATGTACTCGCATTCTACTTTTATCCATTTATCGACAAGTGCTATATCAAAGGAAAGTGCGTTAAAATAACATAAAACATTAATACACACTATAGTTTATTATGACGAATGTCGAACGGCGCGGCGGCGCGACGGGTACATGACACGGTGCTAAACGCGCCATATTCATATACATGCTGTTGCAATAAATCAACCTCTTAATTTGATCTCCACCGATTCCATGTTATACATAAACAGGTTATGATGCAATTTTTATACCTACCTAGATATACATTCTCTATATATCCGAGATAACGAGTATTCTGTAAAGGAAGCACTGATCACACAGGTAACGAGGGATATCGGGTAAGTGCCGCAGACTTTACTGCTGACATAAATGTTAGGTTTCTTTTAGTTTAGAAAAACTGTGTTTGACGTGATTTGAGCCTAATTCAACAAGTGAGAACTGAACTCTATGTCCGATTCTAGAAACTGTGTCTTTTAATTCTATTGCTGAATTATGATACTTGCTAGTAACTAAAAATTAAAAAAAATATTGGTATCAAATCAAGGTCTTCGTAATATGATATCCTGATTAGAAATTTTTTCGAAAAATAATCTATTACTCGAAATGAATTTGTGTGAATAAACTCTTTTTAATAGGTATTAAGTTTCAGAAGCTATTTAAAATTATAACAATCTTAAATGGTAAAGACGACACGCGTTGCTAACATGTTACAGCCTAGAGCTTACTATATCCATTATTTAATGTTACAAAACGATACACACACGACAAAACTATTAATTTTTCACATCCCATCAGCGCACAGCCAACACATAACTTCTGTGTCGTGGTGTACCTATCATTAAAATTGTTACGACTATTGCATGTCATTGTTAATTAGTCGGTACAAGTATCATTACATCAGAGCCAACTTGAAGTATCGCAGTCATAAATTGTATTTATACAATTACTGGACCGCGGCCCGAGGAAATACAATATTCTACTCTACTCGTAACTTGGTTACCTACACCATATAATAACGGGAGATTAGGAGCCATAACAAAATGACCGGCCTATTGTTGAAACTGAGATTATTAATTTATGTTTATGAGAACATTTTGGTCATAGGCGGTGCATTTCGTGTAGCGGTAGCTACGGCGTAGCAGTTGTTTATTTCGTAGATTTTGTTCCTATACTGATTATGATTTCATTGAAATAAAGTTTTTAAAGTAGGTTCATTAAATAAATTTTAGTTCCGGAAAAAATGTAAGTCTATTATTATTATTGTATATTATTGCCCTTTCATACATCGTAGTTTATTTTTGTAGTGTAGGTAAGAAAATGCGTGTTTTTTATAACTTACAAAAAAAAAATTATAAAGGCGTGATCCAAAAGAAGCTAGAAGATATAAACATTTATTACCTTTAAATACTTACTTTAAATATTTTCGAGCTCACTCGAGACTTTAATTACATTTATTTGTTCAACGTTCAGCTTGTAAGGCAGTAGATCTAAATAATCTCTGCAGCCCCACCTACCTTCCCCATAGAACTCAGCACCGTTGCTAAAGTTATAAATAGTTCTCGTAAATAATCAGCAGATATTAGTTTCACGTCTCGAGAGGTGTGCAAACACATGCAATCTTATCTTAACACGTCCGAATTGGGAAGTAGTAAGTTTACCTGGGATTTGTATCTACGGAAGGAATTTTTTTATTTATCCGTGTTCTCGTTGGAAGCTAAGAGAGGTAATGGAGCAAAATTGCCTTACAGTGATAATCAAGTGTTTTCTGAGAAAGTTTTTATTTATTTATTTTCAAGGGATTGTTTTATTTTTATGGTAACGAGGTGTTGATAGATTGTGCACTCTAGGAGACTATCCAAGTTACTTTCCATTATGATTTCAGTGATGGCGGGTTGACTGATGACCTTAACTAGTCAAAATTGAAATTATATTAATATATAAAACACCCCCGATACAAACATTTGCTCATTCTTTTTGCTACTCCATCACCAGCCCCTGTTCATCATCTATGCATAACCTTTTCATTGAGACAATTCAAATGAGCCCAAACACGATACCTGTGCTGTAAGTTGGTAAGGACGGGGGGTATCCTGCAAATTGGAGGTGATGCTGCAGCATCAGTTCAAGGTTTCTATGTTTTTCTAATATCATTGAAGTAATAGAATACCAAACAAATCGATCAGACCTGTGGGAGACGCTCTCGTTAACTAAAAAAGAGCTGATAATCTTCAAACGGTTGAACTGATTTTGATATAAAATATCTAAGAACCATCGATAGAAAACCTGCTTTCAAATTAAAAAAAACCGCATTCAAATTGGTTCACCCGTTTAAGAGCTACGGTGCCCCAGACAGACACACAGACACACACACATACTGGTCAAACTAATAACACCCGTGTTTTTCCGTCGGGGGTTAAAAAGGCAACTGGGACAGACTTGATGCGGAGCTGGAGGGTGGTGGACACGTTGTTGTAACTTGAGAGAGACCTATGTATATTCAGCTACCTACTGCAATATATTGTTGGGCCTTAACATAAACTGGAGCTGAGCTGAGGATATTGTTGGAGCTGCCTCGGTATCGCAGTGCATCGGGCATGTTGGCGGAAGCGCGAATAGATGACTTTCATGCCATAATGAGCCAACAGTGTGCATCGATGTTGCGGCAATTTAAGGTTAGCCCTAACAGTATTGTAGCTACACTGGCGGATAACGTTGATGGACCATTTATCAGGCTCTGGACTGGCAGACATGTGCGTGCACAATCATGTAGCCAATTAATGTATAATTATTGTTATTGAATTTACTAACATCTGCTAAGTTGATACTAACACTATATGGATCCCATTTTTTTTATTTCGATATATTGTACGTATTTTTCTGTTCTTTTCTTCTTGTCTGTTTTTAAAAATAGAATTGCAATTAAAAAACGACGGACAGACTTTTTGTCGTCTTCCATTTCTCTGTTCACCTTATGTTACAGGAAAGGTGTTGAGACTATTTTTCACATTGATAGCTTTACTAAAGCAGCTCGTTTATAAGCGGCCAGCAGATTTACGATGTCAGTTTTTAATATCCACAGTGTTTACATGCGTTTGCGATTCAATTACCATATAAACGGGTTGTGAAAATAAAAGTGGGTGCGTATAACCCAAGGCACAGAATAGATAGGTTCAGAAGGCGAAGGCGTCCTTACAACGACCACGAAAATACACGCACACAAAGACACGCTTCACGTACAATGAGTGCAAGCGCACTCGCGACTGGCACTTGTTTGAGATCTCTGTATAGCCGACCTCGTAGGCAATAGGGATGATGACTAAAAATTTGTTTTATGTCCGGAATTTAGATTATGAAAAAATTACGTAGGTTAACGTATTTTTTCTTTTTTTACTTTATCTAAAGATTACGGCAATACATTGAGTTAAAATGCACGTGTATGTCACGAGTATGTAGATTTATACTTACTTGTGACGTAATTTAATGTGATGTAGCGACCCCCACTCCCCAACTACAATTGTTTTTTATCCAAGTTATTTTTTATTAATATGGTAAAGCAAAAAATACGTGTCTAATATTTTTTTATTATCTGACTGACGGACGAAATAGATAAATCATTCAACCAATCACAAAAGTTTACATTCTGTTTGCATCATCTTCATCATCAGCCTATTAATGTTCCCACTGCTGGGACACAGGCCTCCTCTCTGTGAGAGGGACTGGGCTGTAATCTACCACGCGGGCCCAGTGGGGGTTGGTAAATGTCACATGTCTTCGAATTTTTGGTTCAAAGACATGTCGGTTTCCTCACGATGTTTTCCTGCACGGTTTTGAGAGCAGTGGTGATGAAATTATTTACATAAATAAAGCGCCTGCTTGGTACAACTCGTACAAAACAAACGTACAAACCCACGAGCTACAACTCGTAAGTCAGGGCCGTTACCACTGGGCCACCACTGCTCTAACTGTTTGCGCTTGACAATAATTTGTCACAGAATATTTTGCGATATTTTTCGTCCGAGCAAATGACCCTATGTGTGCGTGTGCGTGTTTTCACTCGTTATACCGAGCCTTCTGTAAGTACTATCTATTTTGTGCCTAAGGCTTATCCGAGCCCTTCTCGGTATCAATACAATTATTCAAGCGCAAGTTAACGACGTAAAGCGAGATTAAATTAGATTACAACTATTTACAATGCAGTCGTCGTTGCTTGGGGACGCTAGAGGGTTTTTCTTTTCTTTTTTCTTAATTTAGTTGGCATCCATCGATCTGGAAAGTTTTATTAGAAATCTGCGATTGTGAGCGTGGTTTAGGTATTTTCTTGTCTGGGTTAATCTGATAATAGTTTTGTGGTCTACTGGATTTATTTAGAGTCGTGTTTCATATTTCAGCAGTGAACTGACAAAAACTATCATAAGTCATAAGTAATATCAATTCAACACAACCAATACAAAGTAATACATTGCTCACAAACTAAACAAGATGATATATCAAACGCCACGAAACTTCATTTGCTAAAGAAATATGCGTAGATTTGTTCAACCGCGCTGCTGTAATGTTTTTACAAATTGCATGCTTTCATCAAGTCAAAAAGAGAAGCACATATCTTTTTGCAGTGATTTTACGGCTCTTTTTTTTAGCATAGGCCTAAACAATAGCTGTGGCGCCAGGATTAGGGATGACCGATGTTTTCATATTTACATAATGGAACCTGTTTGCTTTACTTTATCCCAAAAATTTATATTATTTTCTGAAAGTGAAATAGTTTATTTCACATTTTATCTAAAGACAGCTAAGACGTTGACAAACTAAACAAAATCAATCTTTCTTCCTTAATTTAGCGCAAAAATCACTTTGAAAAGTAGCTCTTGAATGACCTTTTTTATTGACCAAAGAAAAACCAAAACAATATTGTAAAGTCGAAATTTTCGAGTAATTTTTTTTGTGATTCTGTCCAAGCCTACATTCCGCCTAGATTTATGTAGATATAAAAAAAAATATTATAGTTTCGACTTTGTACCACTTATCAAAATTTTTGTAACTTGAATAGGAAAATGATTAAGAAAACGAAAAAAGTGCAGAAATAGACGACAATTACTCGCGCGAGATATAAACATTGTCGCGTATGTCATGTTAGGCCTACATAACAATGAAAATTGCAAAAAAAAATATGTGAATGAAAAAGCCGTGTAAAAATAAAGTTTTTTTTTTTCTAAGCGATTCCCAAATATGTTTTTAAAGAAAAAGAAAAATGATTATAACTCGTAAAATATCAAGAATCGTGGAACATTTAGGGGGTATTTTCGGAGGGGCGTTAGGTTTTTATTTTTATGACGTCACTATTTCGACCACACCACGGATATCTATGGACCACACTGTATATCCATAACGCGAGTATTAGTCTTTTAGCGCCTCAATGACGTCGTTGTTGTTTAGCATTTGTGAAAAAAAAATCACTTAAATTGACAAAACAAGATGGCGGCCTTAGTTCTGATTTTGACCACGCGCCAATAGAACCTTGTAGCGTTGTAACATACAGAGCAAATTGAGCAACCCTACGTAAGGACCCTGTCTCGCGGGCGATGACGGCTGGGTCGCCGGTCGGCTGGCGTGCGATCGTGCGGTAAAGTGAAGGCCGCGCGGAGGCCGGTCGTCGACCGCGCTATTTACGTCCATGCCAACCGTGGCCGGGCCAGCACCGGCCGCCGGCTGCTCGTCCGATTCTGGACTTAGCGTTGTAATGTGAAGAAGCGGCAAATGTAACCACGGAAACAAAACGCAATCGATGCGTTTGCAGCAAAAATTGGAATAAAACGAAGCGTCTAGCTAGGGTAACCACAGACACAAAATACGATTGTCAATGTGGTCATTGCAAGAAATGGGAGCTTGCCGAAGAAAAGCCTTTTTAGGAAGACACAAATTAGATTTTTACTAAATGTAAATTTTATGCATTATGTTTCTGGTACTTACATGTAAATAATCAAATCTTCGTGGAATCATTTTTTTTATTTTTTTTATTAGCCTGTGCTGTCCCACTCCTGGCCTGGGCAAAGGCCTTCCTCCACTCCTTCCATCGTTCGCGAGCCCGCGCGTCCTCCTTCCAATTTTGACGGAACCATCTTCTACGTGGTCTGTCGCGACCCCGCCTCAGTGTCTCAGGGCACCAGTTCTATGCTATTTGGGCCCAAAGTTTGTCCGACATACGGCAGACATGTCCTGCCCAGTCCCGTTTAAGTTGGGCAGCCTTTTGAGTCACGTTAGCTACTTATTTTCGTTTTGGAGTGCAGTATTGTGTTAATAGACATTTAAATATGACGACGTGCATTCTTTCGTTTTTTATTACCTTATAAAATGCTGATTACAAAAACGATTAAATGAAATTAGTTCGCAGTTTAAGTATTCTCTATTATTGTTAAGTAGATCTAAATTGAATCTTTAATAGTTTAAACAGCTTTCTTTTCCAATTGAAAACTGCTAGCCAGCTCTTAGATAAGATAATTTATCGCTTATGCTAACTTTCTTTTACATTAAAAAGTTAGTACCGAATGCTGAAGATGTAAGTTTTCATTTTCTCATTCCAAGTTTAATTTTTTTAAACAAAAGACTACTGTACAAAAAAAATTCTCCCTAGTATTTAAAAAGTCATAGAATGAAATTTTAAAACAGTAGTCTATTCATCACATAATAACTTCTATAATTCTATACATATTATAAAAATTCGCGTTTTTTTGTATGTCGGCAATCTATACATTTATTTATTTATTTATATTCACCATCTCTTAGACAATTTATTCCGGAAGGTTTATGTGTATAAATGCTTAACTGTCACTAACGAGACACAAT
The DNA here is from genome assembly GCA_948150665.1 of Conistra vaccinii. Taxonomy (NCBI): domain Eukaryota; kingdom Metazoa; phylum Arthropoda; class Insecta; order Lepidoptera; family Noctuidae; genus Conistra; species Conistra vaccinii. Next base: position 7,319,887 of record OX411323.1, on the reverse strand, counting down.
TAGTTTTTTATTGTTATCGGTTTCTAAAAGCTCGATCGACAGTTCAGCGGTACGTTAATATTAAAGTTACGTTTACCGAAGAAATCTCGATATTTTGTCAAGTCAACACTAAAACACGACTTTAATTTCCTGTGGACTAGATAGTCCACAGGAAATTAAAATCGTTTTAGTTCATTTGTAACTAGCGACCCGCCCCTGCTTCGTACGGTTTTTACGACTAATGGAGAAGGGCACATAAGGAACCTACCTTACTACCTCACGTTCATATCCTAAATACCTATTATAAATGCGAATGTGCCTTTGTTTGTTTCTTTGTTAGGCTTCAACAGCTAAACGGCTTAACCGATTTTGATGGATTTTGGTATGGGGATACTTTGAACCCTGGGAAGGAAATAAGCTTTTTATCGACAGACCACGCGGGCGAAGCCGCCGCCGGCGCGTGGCAAAACAAAACCCATAATGTTCCATTGTTTTCGGATTGTGAGAAAAATCTACTAAGTATATAATAAAGAAAAACGACTCAGATTCAAATTCAAATTCAAAAGTCATTTATTCAAACTAGGCTAAGAATTAGCACTTTTCGAACCTCAAAATTACAAGATGCAAAACTGACAAGATGCAGAACGACAAGATGTAAAACTGCATATAAAATGATTTACGTATTAAATCTAAGAAGTATAGCTAGTATATTAAAATAACCCTGTATTTCCTTTAAAACATACTCATTTTTGGCGATAGTTATTTTATAGAGAAGAAAGAGTAGAAAAATATCTCTATATTATCCCACTCTTCTCTCAAGATCAGCCCCCGATAAGTAGTTCGGATCTCGGAGGTCAACTACGAGATGCCATTAAAAAAAAACAAGGTCAGCCTAGTGCATTAGTAAGACATTGATAAATAATTATAATCATCACAATTTGCGCCTGCCGCTCCCGATTCTTGCAGATCATAACTCATCGCTCATTATATTTAATTTACATGCTGTTTTACCCTTTTAAAGATATAAGCGACCCGATCAATTCGATATGCCTGCAATGCATTACGTAGATAAGAAAGAGTAGAAAAATATATAATTAATAATAATAATGTATTATTTAATTAATAATATTAATAATTTAGATATCTTTGTAATAAAAAAAAATACGGTTTCTCCTCTCATTCAGAGCACCTGCCATCTTATCTCTTCACCCTTGGTTGACTGGTAGATAATGCCTAAGGCATTACGTCCGCCTTTGTACCTCATTGTGTGCGAGAAGTTTAAATAAATAAATAAAATCTCTATTTTATCCCACTCTTCTCTCAAGATCAGCCTACAAGTGCATTAGTAAGAAATTGATTGATATTTATAATCATCACAGTTTGCGCCTGCCGCTCCCGATTCTCGCAGATCATAACTCATCGCTCATTATATTTTAATATACATGCTTTTTTACCCTTTTAAAGATATAAGCGACCCGATCAATTCGATATGCCTTCGATGTATTACGCTGGTTGAATTTACTATGAGACTGGTTAATTTTAATTGCACTTTATTATAAGTATTTAAGTACTAACATTGTTGTATTTAAGAACATGTTTTTTTTATTAAGTTCTTTACACGTCGCTACTGGTGCCTATAAGTTTTTACGGTGAGATTTTTACAAAATTTATCGGTATTTTGGTATGTTAAATGAGGGGTCAAGTACTTAAACAATGAAATAAAACAAGCTTTTAATAGTGAAACCCTAAATATAATAAAAAAAATCGATCTCGATGTACTTATGCGGTATATCGGGAACAATTAATCGTAATTTAATTAGTTCGCTAACTGACATGTACCTTCGCTATCAGATTACAGTCATGCACAAAATATATGTCACCTAAATGACAAATTAAAGAGAGAATATTGGGAAAAGTGTTCTTTAAAATTGGTACTTAGGTACGTGTAAGATGACTTTATAACCCAGATGTTTTTTTGCTTACAACTTACTTTGTTTTATTTTTGTTACGTGCCAATTCTTCAATTTAATCGGCCATTAAATTGTCCAACAGCCGATTTATTCTGTAAAAATCTCAGGCGAAGTGAGCTCGAAGTCAGTGTCCCTAGCATCAGGTGGAAAGACAGCTCACTTCAAGATTTTTCTTAAAGCTTCTTATAAACGTTTTTGCTCATGACCGTACCTTTCTACAGCAGCTTGGCGAAAAAGAGAACTTTTTATAATTAACTCGTTCTGTTCAAACGTTATCTGTTACCTCGATATGCAATTACCTTTTTATTTGGGGCGTGCCCCAAGTAAACCACTCGAATGGTAATTACCTTCGTACAATTTAATAATCGTGTGTCTTGTGCTAACTAGCGCGCGAAATGCGCTGTCAAACTATAAGACTGTAGATCAATATTAAGATCAAGTACAAAGAAGTTATTATGTAATAAAGCTGTCTTTTTTACATCTTTGAAAACGTTCAAAGAAACTGCAGACGGTAATAACGGATAATAAAGCCTTTTAATTAGTATCTACGATGGGAATTTTAAAGCCCTAAGAAAAAAGACTAAAGAACTTTAGTGCTCACACATTGTTGTCAAGACTCCAAGTTTTAACTCAAAAGTAAGCAACATTGAATAGTTGTCTGACGTTCAAACGATCCAATTAAGCCGTCATTAGGAAACAATAACAATTTCCCACAAAGACTGTTGCTATTAATGAATCTTATCGTATTGTTATAAATAAATTGACTATAAACAAAACATTGAGAACAGTGTGACCCCACACAATACAAATTGTATTAAAGGGCTCATTAACAATCAAAAATTCAAAACACAATAGAGTCTACTCCATAATTTCACACTCATTTTCTTAAAAAAATAATTACACACTTTAAAATTGTCTGTGGTGAAAACATGATTTTCTTTGTGGGTGAAATTAGAACGGAACCAGACGGCACATCGCGTCGGTAAGTGCTGTTATCGATGCTTTAGAATCACTCGATTCATTGTAATAGCTCAGAAAATGATCTGATTGTAGTACAATAATAATATTATGGAGCGCAATGAATAACAATTGTGCACCATCGAGAGGATTTCGAAATCGATCGCATTGCGCAACTCTAATGATAGTACAGGAAATAATAACACAGATTTGCGCATAATAACGTGTTATAACTATATTTTTGTTAAATTCCTTAGGGCCTTAGTAATTGTAGAGATTTAGATTATCTGGTAGATAGTTCGTGGCATGCAACCGTAGGCTTGTAACTGTATTTTTGTCAGGGATAGAGGAAACGCTACAAATCAAAATTATCGCGACGTAACGTATCTCGGAAATAACGAATAATATATTGTTTAGGTTTCAGCAAGTACACAAGTCCTAAGTCAGGATTAAGGTGGAAGAGTCGCGATCTAGCCGGAAAGATATTCTTAACTTGATTCAAGGAGCTAATCTGTAATCTATAAAAAGCAAGCACCTTGTGACCTTGTCGTGCGGGCAAATTAGTTCATTCTATTAATATGAACTGCAAGTTGCACTTTTTTAACCCCACCAATCCTCCGTTACACAAATGCAATAAAATATCAAACAAAATGATCTCACGTCTCACTCTGACCACCAAAATAATATTTCGCCCTAACCAATAGCTTTAAAAAATTAACCGAGCTTTTAATCAAAAAGTACTCGTAAGAACGAAATCATGCGGGGTAATTGCGTAACATACATAAAATGTCAATTAATTGAATTTTATTATTTTGACAGTTCAGCCATTCCATTGCGTTATTTACGTTGTTGAACAGAAGAATTTATGAAACCTATGAAGCAATGGATTAGGAATATCCTTCAAAACTCTCGGATGTTGATTGAAACTGTATTACGCAATTAGGGTCCATTATCATCCGGTCACGTGCTCTGAAACCATTACATCAATTCGATTCAATTCTTTAAATAACTCTCACTCTCTACATGTACGACAATGAATGAATGAACGGCGAAATTTAATAAGTATGTCTGATGTAATATGGACAAAAAATAGCAATTCATTTCACATTAGACAGAAATGAGATGTGTTTAGCCACTTGTGAGGCTTCGCTGTTTTAATGAGGTTGCTGAGGCTTTAAAGCGTTTAATAATTACGGCTTTTGAAGGCTTAATTCCGGTGGCTTTTTTACATTGTTAAACTGTAATTTTTAATCATTGCTTGGATTATGGAAATTAATTTATGTCTACTTTAAAACAATCTTAATTTAAGGCCGTTTTCACGATAAAGTCTGACAACCATTCTTACCAAGGGGTATCGTGTTACCCAGTAAGTAACTGGGTTGTAGAGGTCAGATAGGCAGTCGCTCCGTGTAAAATACTAGTATTCAGCTGCATCCGGTTAGACTGGAAGCCGACTCCAACATAGTTGCGAAAAGGCTAGGCAGATTGATTGATTGAACTGTAATTTATCGTTTTGGCTTTTAAATTCAATCAATAAAATAATTGTAGCCACCATTTTGACACTTAATAAGAACAGAGTATCGATCGAACGCATAATTTTATCGACACGACATTCAAGAAATGGGTCTACAGGCAAGTTTTTGTCTCCTCACTATTAATTTTTATTCCCCGCACTAGCTAATATGGCCGCTAATTACATGGTGACAAACCAATGGCTGTAAACATCGTGATCTCAGTGTCGAGGCTATTTTTACACACCCTATATAAGGCACCTTAAGGGCTGGCAATAGAATTTAAAGCAGAAATAGTTAGAAGAGAAAAGGAAAGTCATACATCTGAGCTTTCTTTTTGCTCTTTTTTATCAAAGTTTTATCTTTTTCATGGCGGTAAATCCTTTACGTTCCAACACGCTACGATTTTAGTAGCATTCAAACACTTCGCGGCTACGCTCATTATTTTTATTTTCTTTTCATTCCTTTGAAGGAAAAAGAAATTACGTCTCCAACTTGATTTTCGTATAATTTTATTCAGTTTACGGATCTTAGTCATTTTATTTGTAATGCAATCACAGCAATACTAACAAGGCAAAACAATATAACTGCGGTCTGCTATCAGTCCTGCAATTTCTCTAACAACGTTGCGGTTTTTGAAACGTATTATATCCAGCGATCTTTGTGACCTTTACAAATAATATAACGATCAATTTTCTAAAATTGATTGCAATGATTTCGGTGGCGCACTTACGTGATTATGGAATTACGGCGCTGACTGTACATCACGACCAAAAATCAATAAATATTTCGTAATCACCTGTCTGTGCAAGTTCGTAAATATGGGTTTCTTTTCAGACTTCAAAATTCCGATGAATAATTCAATTTAGTTTTCGAGAAATATAAATGATACTTTTTGAGAGGCGGTATTTTGAATTCTATGTCTTTGAAATTAAGCCTGAAACTATAGTTTTTATAAAACGTAGGACCTTCGGGGCAGTTCGAAAAATAATCCAATAACTATAAATCGCTGTAGGTGTCCTAAAACATGACTGTACGTACTGCATTATGAGTCAAGCATAATTTGGCAACTATTTATTTTGTAAGTAGGTACTGTAAATTATTATCTCAAAATGGCGATATAAATACAAACATTTTACAAGAAACATCATAATAAAGAATTGTTATGACCAACTTTTCATGAGTTATAGAATTATTCATGTAATTTCTCCGCGTTTCCATTCATTTTCTGTCCGATGTGTAACCTGACAAGACAAGAGGTAAAAGAAGACAAGCTTTATCTCGAAAAATATTCCACATCTAAAGAAACTCTGAGCTATAAAGACAGCTTGAAACTGCCTTCAATGCGGCCATTACCTTATCTATCAAACATTAGCGAAGCTTTCGACTGCAAAATTAATTAGAAAACAGCATATCTAGGAATAATAATACTTAGTTACGTTTCTTATACTTAAGTAAATAAGTCTTGTGCTTTGATTTTGCTGCAAGTAAACCCATTAGCGATACCTACTCCATTAGAAACGATTTACATTAGAAATTGTGTGGGTTTCACCTTGCGAACCCGAGCATTTGAGAATTGAAAATATTTTTTACTTTTTTAAATTAAAGGACCTCTAAAAACTTTTTTCGCGCCTAATAATGCACACATTTCTAAGTTAGTCGCAATAATGTGGCTATTAAGTATTTTAGAACACCAAAATTTTGAATTATTAGATGTTCACCAAAAGAGGCGCAATAATATTTTTAGAAGCGCAAAATAGGACTTATTAGACGTTCGATTAAATAGATGCGTTTGAGAATTGACACGATAAATTGAATGAGGCACTTGCTACAAATGTTACTGATTGATTAGCACGGCCACTGATTGCTTCGTGCTACCACACGATTGATAGCCGCCGTAATTGTAACACATCGTTACATCATGGAGAAAGGTATCGCCGTAATTGTATTAATAACTGATGTTCGTGTTGATGTGGGAATTAAAAGGTTATACATATTTATTATTGGCTGTATATCATGCCATTAATGTTTCTACTGTCACTCGACGACTTTACAAAACGTCGAGATATCTTTATTATTATGTAAGTTAATATTATATTATGCAAATAAACCTTCCGGATTAAATTCTCTAAATTATGATGAAAACCGCATAAAAATCCGTTACGTGGTTTAGAAGAAAAACACGGTCACACAGACAGGCACGAAAAGCGACTTCAATTTATAATATGTAGGTACTAGTTACCTCGGGGAACTTCGTACCACATGAGACAAAATTTCGGCTGTTCCTTTATCTTTTTCCAATTATTTTTTTTCGGAATATTAAATTCAAATCAGTCGAGCCATTTTCAAGTTTTTGCGTAAATACGCACGGCGATAGATTTTTATAACTTCGTACCACGTGAGATTGATATGTTTCGGCTGTTCTTTTGGGTTTTTCATAATTTTCTTTTTGCCTAAACTACCCCAGGATTTAGACGAATAAAACAAAAAACAAAAAGAAAATAACTTGAGCCATTTCGAGACTAATGCACGGCAATAATTGATTTAACTGGATAAATATAGATTAATTAATATTGGCGGTCTGTTATGATTGCCCCTGACTGTACATTTGACGAGAAAAGTGCCGATGAGTTAGCAATCTGTCTTCGTTTAATGACGACTATTTGTAAATTCACTACTTTGCTGTAGGTACTTACGCGTTAATAGTAGTACTGACAGTAATTACAAGTTGAAGTTATTACTGTCACTTGCATCCTGCATGGTCATGACTTCTGCAATGATATCTTGGGAGGCCGTGAACTAGGGTAGGTACTCAACAGTGGCGCGGCGTGGGGAACCGAAGGGGGTAAGCCGAAAGCCGGAGCAAAAAAAAAAAAAAAAAATACTTGCTTTACTAGCTTTTGCCCGCACGTGACGAAACTGAACGGACTGTCAAAGATCCACGAATGGCAGCCGGGACCAACGGCTTAACGTGCTTTCCGAGGCATGGAGGAGTCTCGGTATGTAAAAATGGTCACCCATCCACTGACCAACCCCGTCAAGCGTACCTTAACCTGATGAATCGACCCGTGCGGCTTGTTATTACTTAGCCACGAGCTCCGATATAACTGCCAGTCAATCATTGATATTTATCGTAAAGGGAAACATTAAAATGTTTGAAAAAACCATCACGTCGTTTGTAATTTATAGTCATAATTATCTGGGTTCTTATTTTCAAAAGTTAACATTGAAAAGCATGTTTCCTCACAAAGTTAATAATCCGTCAAGCAACAATCTATCCTAATCCTACTGATCGTTTTAATTACTTTCAAATCTACTATATACAAGTAATTTCAACATAATAAATTATATTCTTACCCCACTTATCTAATTACAACGTACTTTATTTTCACTAAACTCAAAACACTTAATCACTGTTCTATACCTACAACAAATATCAGTAATGAGAAACATAATATGAATTCACTGAAAAATGAGCTATCAAAATGCAAATAATTGTTTTTAAAATACGATTACGTCAAAAAACAAACAACCACATGTATCAATTCAATGTCAATATTATGTCCGAACTCCGCGCCGAACGCATTACGAAATTCAACGGAAACAACCGAATAACTGCGTGTGCGTGAACGAGGTGGCAATAGCTGCTTCTCGTTCCCGCGCGTTTTCTACTTCTCTGTCCATAGCGTAACTCGGCGCATACCGGCTTACCAGTATACTATCTACTTACCCCAAATACCTAATTAAAACGTACTTTTCTTTCACGAAACTCAAAACACAAACACTATCTTAATCACTGTTCTACACTAAAAACTAATATTACTACTACTAGTAATGATAAACTAATGAATACAAAATGCAAATTAACTACTTATTGTAAAAAAATGATATGGTTCTAATGCGATTACGACAATCGACCACACATCTCACATTGTCAATGGAAATTGGAATGATTGATGAATGCACAGACTACAATTAAGTATAGATGAATGTTTTGATTTCCGGTCCGACCGAATGAGCGAAGTTCAAGCCGAATGCATTACGAAACTCTACGACAAGAACCGAGTATCAAATGCGAGTGCGAGCAATAGCAATAGCTCTTTCTCATTCCCACGCGCGCGTTTTCGCCTACTTTACCTACTATAACTCGTTGCAAGCCGGCTTCCTAGCTTGGTATAAAACGCACGGAGTCACGTGACCGAGTGACGTCAGACGGATTTTATTTTCTATAGAAATTGAACTCACGATAAGCCGAATGCGCCTACGAGTTATTTTAGAGCGAAATGTTTTGTTGTTGGGATATAAAGACAAAATATTTAATGTAGGCGTTTTGTAATATTTTAATTGTATTCAAATACTTATAGTGTGATTATTCAATGATGATAGAGTGGTTGTGTCCGAAGGGAAGCCGATGGGAATCGAGTATTCGCCACTGGTACTCAATGCAGAAGTACCCAATGAGCTTTATCTGTACCTACATAATAATTTATGTTGCCGACAATACTGCTTAGTATTACCGTGCCGGATACATAATCCTATATTTTAAATTAAATTAGTTTTTAGGGTTTCGTTCCCGAAGGTTGCCAAACGGAACCCTATTACTAAGCCTTCGCTGTCTGTCTGTTTGTCAGCGGGCTGTATCTCATGAACTGTAATAGGAAGACAGTTGAGTTTTCTCAGATTGTGCATTTCTATTGGCTCTATAACAACAAATTGTAAAAATAAAATAAAGTAAAAAATTAAGGGGGGTATACAAGAAACGTGTTTTTTCGGCGTTTTTTTTTTCTAAATATTCTATGGTGGTACCTATGGAACCCTTCGTCTACGAGTCCGACATGGACTTCATGGGTTTTTTAATTTAGTTCAAATGTGTTTCTTGCATACGGTTCATACTGTGTCAAAAAAATCATTTTTCTATCTCTTATTGCATCTAGATATATAAAACTCTTAAAAAAAAATAGGTCCATTGAAAATACAGATTATTAATTTCAATTATATAATACAATTAGCTCCTGCTTCGCACGGTTTTTTTGACTTGACAAAAAATCGAGATTTCTTACATAAGTAACTTTAATATTAACGTACCTATTATACACATAAACCTTCCGGATTAAATTCTCTAAACGATCGTGAAAACCTCATCAAAATATGTTGCGAGGTTTAGAAGAACAATGCGGTCATACAGACAAGCACAAAAAGCGACTTTAATTTATAATATGTATAGATGATGTAACAAGCGATATAAATCTTCCATAATATTGAATAGGTAGTTAATAAACAAAATTAAATGTCATAAAAAATTAATTAACAGCTTTTGTTTATTATTGAAAAATAGTAACTGCATAATTTTATGGAGAGTTTATTAAAATTTATTGATATCTGGGCTATAATTTATTATACGACCAACAAAACTATACAGGCTCATTTTCACTAGTTCATGAAAGGTGCTAAGAAAGCTGAGACTAGCCGCATGCGGGGGAAGATATCCCCCTCATGTGAATGGTAGATATCGACCAATCAAATCAACTCAACATACGACAAAAACCAAGAGATTTGTTTATTTTGACCATTGATGAATCAATTTCATTGGTCGATACGCCCGCTACGGGGATTTCCCACAAACGACGTACCGACCTTCATCAACTTATTATTTTTACTAGTCATAGTCAGCCTGCGGGGAGTCCCCGCATGCTGTATATCGACCGAGTTATTGACTAATGCAACTGAGCCATTAAAAGCATAGTAAGCCCCGCATGCGTCACAAAAATCAACTGCGTTTTCATAGCCTCATTGATATCTGTATTTGAAATGTTAACAGCAGCCTTTTAATTGTAAGTTATTTAATGTTGATATAGTGACGGACGAGTGTCGGGTTAGCACTTGCCTCTGACACGGAGTATCAAAGATGGTCGGCGGCGGAATGTGGACGCATTACGTCTGAGTGTAACATTGATAATAAATCTTATCCCCTAGTTGACTTCGTGCTTCGTTTGCTAAGTGTGAGGTCTGCCTGAGATTTTCAGGTAGCGGATTTTAATAATTTTATTCGGGCCCAAGATTGAAATTGAAGATCTGTGATGATAATCATGAATTACATGAGAACCAATATCGCTTTCAGTGACCGTTAATAACTTTGAGAATTGCTTAAATGTAGGTATTATGCATACACTACCATGTGATTAGGAATTTTCTTAGCAGCCAGTGTTAACGTGCAGGAAATTATTCAGACAACGATGTTTTTTTTTAGCTTAGAACGGAAATACGCAGTTAATGATAGCTATTACCCTAAGCGAAAATTGTCTAAGTACCAAATTATTTCGTTATTTCTCTATCACTACAATTTACAAACTGACAGCTCCTCAAACAGGACTCATTTTAAATGAAGCAGTTTTCTAGTAAGTGACGGGCTGTGTCTAGTTTGCACCGACCAGGCGGCTGTCTGACGGACTACCGCGATAGATTGGCGGCGGAATGTCGACATATTACGTCCAAGTTTAACTTAGATATAAATCTAGAGTACCTATGGCGGCAAATAGATTGATAATGTCGTTCGTAGATGCGGAAAACCGTTAAAGATTGTTAACATTTTCTTGCTTTTCTTCTTTTCTGTGCTAGAGATGTGTTTTTAGTTGGCAACGGAAGTACCTTGGAGTGACTACTTAATTGCATAGCAGGCAAACATGTAATGCCAAATTATAGAAAGAAAGAAAATACGTTTATTTACGGTAAACATGACGCAAGGAAAGAAAAAAAAGAACACGAAAATAACAAAAAATCATCATTTATTATTGAGCCAATCTTGGTACAAGTGAAATTAGGTGGTCAGTAATTTAGTATGTCAGTAAGTTAGTGGAGTGTGGTTTCTGCTTTTTACTAAAGTAGGAGTGATGATACAAAATTATTATGCAGAATTTTAGATACAAAGCTTAATCGCGCGAGACGATTGATCTGCAAGCAATCGTCAGACTGTTTTACACCTGTCGCTCACGGCATTCATTAGTACATTTGCACTCCATTGGCTTACTACTCCGTGATAGTTTTAAGTACAATGTAGAAGATATAAATCTTATCTGTTGCCCCCGTTGGTTGCACTCCACGGGTGGCGCACGATCGTCAGTGACCGGCCAATCTATTACATAGTGCGCTACTGTGCTAAATCGTACTTATGAACGGCTGCAAAAATTGTGAGACATTTTTTAAACCTGTTATTCAGTTTTCTGTTGTCAGTTTGAAGGATTTTCCTTTCCTTTTTTTCTTAAGGAGTATGAATTTCAGGTTTTCAATAACAGGTGTGGATTTTTAACGGTGCTTGCTAATCCATTGCTTCATAAGTTCGAAAAAAAATCTGCTCAACAACGTAAATAACGCAATGAGTATTATTGAACTGTCAAAATGAAACAGATTAGTCGGAATCGTTTACGAAAATGTGTTGCGGAATTAGATAGCTGGTCTTTGAAATTTTCGAATCGAACGTAATCTACTTTCTGCTTTGAGCAGTCTTTCAAAAGAACCCTCGAATTGGTCGTATGTCTTACCAAGTTTTTTTTTCTTTATTTGCTAAAAAGCTCGTTGTAAGAGTCTGATTTTGTCTTTAAATTTCGATAAGGATCTACATTATGCTAAATAATCTCGCCCATGTCCATATTGTACTCATTCATCTCCATGACGAAGAACACAAGTAATTTTTAAATGCCCTTTCATGTAGTATATTAATTTATGGTGCGGAGTGCTAATAAAACTGCGATTGAGCGATACGGTCAGCGAGCGATTTGTCGACTTGTCGCATTACAAGTAACGATTTGTCATTACGTTCAATGCGTGTAAATGTCGCAGTCTAGCGTGGAACGATGAAAAATTGAACAGGGAAGGAACAACATTTATGTCGCCGGATAGCGTAGCTAAATGGCTAATGGCTAGTTTAACAGGTGACATTTTTACCATATCTGGATGAATTGGAAACAAGGAGTTTTTGTTGGCACCTTCATGCTAGTATAAAATATAACAGTAATCAAAATATACATAAATGTATTTTGTAATATTATGCAGTATACTAAGTACACAAATATTTTGTTATTTTAATGAATGGACATGGACTTTTTATTAATAAAATCAGTTCAGCTTAAAGTAAGTAAGTAGTTACTATAATTTATTATTATATAGTACCTACCTACCTACCATATCCCTTTTAATATTTAGGCAAGGGCGTGACAATAGCATGAACTTAACCTGTCAGATGGCGACAATGCTCAAATCTAAATATTTGAATCATGACACCGAAACTTAGAGTTACTGCCTAAAACAACATGTTACAGTGTCAACATCAGATTTATCATGACATTCCCCAAACAAACAGCTTTCAGACAAAATCTATATAGGTACATAAGGCCTATGTATATACAACATATTGTGGGTCAGGCTGTCGTCGACTGCACCGATAAATCTTGGTCGGTACCTTCGCGTGCAGTGTCCGTGTTAACATCGGTTGGTGACCAACAAACTGAACAACGAAAGCTCTCGATTTAAATGTAAATATTGCAATTAGAGCCTCCTTACACGCTTGGTCACCTAGCGATTCAGTGGGACTATGGAACCGTTAGGTGCGATCGTAATGATCGCAACTGTACGAGTGTACCTATTTAGTGTTGATTTAGTGAATTAAAGACTTGTAAATATGGCTACGCTTAAGAGGGTTTACGTCGTACGACTTTTCATACAAACTTTCAAGCCCTTATTTTTCGAAATGACTGAAGCGATTTTAATGAAACTTCATACGCATATGCAGGATACAAAGGTCTAAAAACTTAGTTAGGAACATTTTCGAAAAATGGTGTTACAGCAAAATTAGACCGATTTTTAATTTCCAGTTATCTGCTTTTAAATAAGACATTTCGGAAATGTTTGTAACTAAGTTTTTAGATCTTTGTATCTTGCATATGCGTATGAAGTTTCATTAAAATCGGTTCAGTCATTTCGAAAAATAAGGGCTTGAAAGTTTGTATGAAATGCCGTACGACGTAAACCCTCTTAGGTCCTTTCTTAGAATTAAGTGCAAAACTGTAGTCTTCCAAGATGAGTTATATTATTTTGGCCATGCATCTAAAAGAGTAGATACACAAGAAGAACGATTAGGAAGTTATAAAGCGAGTTAATTATTTTAAAACAATTAAAATCTTAGCCTAAAGTCAATTTTCTCACATAAAATACGAAAACAGTGAGATGGTAAAACCGTATAGCGAAATCGCGTTTTATGTTTTCCACCATAAATGTCTGAAGTAGCTTTTATTGCAACAATTGTTAACCTTAATTAGAAACAACAACAATAATATTCAACAATAATTATTAACTACTAATCATAATTATTAACTTTAAAATATAATGAATACCGAATAAGAATAGGTTTGTGGTCATTTGTAATGTAAATGGCAGGAAATTAGTGCAAATAAACTGAAGGTTTAACTGTACCAGAGAAGCTCCAGAAGATTATAATAATTAATGTTTTATGTTGAGACGTAATTATAGCGAGATAATATTATTTTAAAACAATAAATTAATGTTTTTCTCGCATAAAAAGCGATAGTAGTCAAGAGTTAAGGATAAAAACGTGTATTGGTACAGAGAAATTGCCTTTTATGTTTTGTACCATAAATGTTTGAAACAGTTTTTAGTGCTACAATTATTAAGTTCCATTAGAAATAATATTATGGGTATTCGCCATAATAGACTAGCAATAGACTGCTCAAGTTTAATGACAGTGAAGAATAGAATATCTATATAAAATGTATTCAGTAAGATCTGATATTTTTGGGGTAAGTATCTAACCCGAGTAGGACTCATAAACAATTTATCATAACTCCTTTTGCTTTCACTTGGCGTGGACTCCTTTGACTTAATTCACATTACGTGCGTTTTTAGTTTATTCAAAGAAATCATTATGCCGAATATGCTAACTTGAAAAAAAATGGCACTTGTGAAAAAAAAACCACGATGTTGAGCGTACTTTTACTAGCTGTTCTACCAGTGTCTAGAGAAATAAGCTAGAAGGTAAATAAACCTAAATGGATTCGGTATTCTAAGCTTAAAACCTGACCAGTTTACAAATTGTTTTTTTTAAATCTTGTTTACTACCCTGATGTTGACCAATCTTTTACAAGCTGTTCTACCAGTATCCAAAAGGTAAATAAACCTAAATGAATAAGGTATTCTAAGCTGTTCTAAGCTTAAAACTAGCCATCTTTTCACAACAAATGTCCGCATAGATCTCCAAATTATAAATTCCATTCCACTTGACCTATATTAGACCTGCTATCTAATTACGCGACACATTTTCGTAAACGATTCCGATTAATTTGTTTCATTTTGACAGTTCAACCACATCCATTGCGTTATTTACGTTGCTGAGCAGAATTTATTTTAGAACTTTTGAAGCAATGGATTAGAAATCTGTTTCAAAGCGATTCAGATTCCTATTGATCGTGTATTACGTAATTAGGGTACTGGTGGACGTACCGTTCGCATGCCAATACCAATTCTCTTCGATACCCATTGCACCCATACCGGTAACCAGTAGTAACCACTAATGGGTACCAGGCTGGTATAAGATTTATTCCTATCTTATCTGAATAGATTGCCTACGGTTACAGATTAGTTCTAGGATAACCAGCGCGTCTGATTTGCCAGTAACTCCATAGACTCCATACATTGTTATCTATTTCCTATTTAGTAAGGATTCCGGTTCAACTGATTGAATATTTAAACTAACATGATAGCAAATTGAGTTTAACTGGTATCGGTAAAGGTTAATTTAACAGTTAGTCGGAGGAATGTATTGTTTTAATATCTGATTGTTGAATGCGAGTGTTCCTATTTGCAGTAAATCTATTATTTTAACGAAGTGTCTAGTCGTCCGCTAAACGGATGAATGCAAAAATAAATTTGTCGTCCGACTATCGGACGAATAGACAACCTTTTAAGAGTAAAGCTAGTCGTCCGTAAATTACAAAATTGTTTATTATAAAATTTGACAGCAGTCAGCTGTCATAACTTAAAAGTCAATTTAATTTTACATACTAGAAATTGAAATATTATTCATGTACATAATTACGATGGCGGGTAAATATAAACTATTGTTTATTATTCAGGGGGCCAAGTCTACTAATTTACAAACGTCATAATGGTGTCACGATGGTGAGTTTTTGACAGATTTGCCATACAAAATCTGTCAAAAACTCACCATCGTGAAACCATTATGACGTTTGTAAATTAGTAGACTTGGCCCCCTGGTTTTGTGTTTACATATCTCGGGACCATGGGATGTACGAGGGGCCGAAGTCAACTCGCAGAGGCCTCTAGACAATTTTAAATGGAATGAGGCACCAACCGACGATTATCCCTGTATGCACTATGCAAGTGCACCCAAGGACAACCTCCGGTTGGTGCAGGACTGTTGCAGAAAACGGAAACAAAAAATTTTGGGCTATGGATTTAGGTGGTTATAGTGAATTGGTTACCCAGAACTATGAAAGGTCTATGTCCCCTGCCTGACCAATGTTATGGTATACACGGATAAAATGGCAGCGGATGACTTGCACACTCAATAATGGGCCCCCGAAAACTGTCGCTAGCACAAAGTGACATAGTGACAAGGAGGCAACATGTCCTGAGGTGCTTGAGGAGGAGTGGTATTCCACGGCTTTCAGAACAATTCCAGAGCCTGGAAGATGGTCAAGATCCCTAAGAGCACTTACTGGAATACTTCCTTTCTCGTTAATATTATTTTTCTTTACTTGTTGGTATTGAATTATCATTAAAATAAATAAAACTTTGAATTTATTGCCAAATTCTTTTATCGTAGATATGTACATACTTAAATAAAATGTGAAATCTACCAAACCGCACTGGGCCCGCGTAGTAGATTACGGCCCACTCCCTCTCACAGAGAGGAGGCCTGTGTCCCAGCAGTGGGAACATTAATAGGCTAAAGGCTTGTAGCGGTTACGCCGCCACATACGAACTACGCAGCAAAAGACATGACGTCACACAATTCTTACATCGCGCAGTTAAGAGTTAACCGAGCGAAAAACAGATAAGACTATCCGAAATCAACTTACGGGCAGTTGCCCGCCAGACATAACAACCCGTCCGGTTGGAGGATCCTCCCTTTTCTATGGTGGATGAGTGAACTTTACACCCTGTTCCTCATACCCCCAAAGGCTGATTATGTATGTTTATGTATACATTAAGTATATTAAAAATGTGGAGGATCCTCCCTTTTCTATGGTGGATGAGTGAACTTTACACCCTGTTCCTCATACCCCCAAATGCTGATTATGTATGTTTATGTATACATTAAGTATATTAAAAATGACATGACCTATCTGGCGAAATGTTCACCTCGCCCAAATGCTTCGGGAATTCCTGGCGTGATGTTATAATAATAAAATAATAATAAATAATAAAAATGTTTTGTTTTTCTTCCACAAATAACACTTGTCGTCTTTCCAGTTTTGAGGGATCTGTCCCATTCATATTGCCATTTGTATGAGAGCTTTTACCCAGAAGCGATATTTCACGCGTTTGCTCGAAATGCAGGTGGAGCTCGCGGATGGCATCGCCGCGTCGCACGCAGCATTGTGGCTAGCTATTCTTGCAATTCTCGTTCACGGTACAACGTAGCGACAACGGCGGCGGGGCACGCGGCGGGTTCCACGGTGGGGCCCGCGGCGTCGTACGCGCCATGCCCCGCGTTTTCATACACAACATCATAAATTGCCATATGTTTGTGTTTGCAAGTGTGATGAACTGATGACGCGGGCCGGTACACGCGCCGCTTGTCCGTAAACAGAAAAAACGTCCGACGCACCACGAAACACCACTACTGAGATACCACATCCACGGCAGACCATTGTATGACCTAGCAATCTCTCATTGTCAGCAGCTTCAGTATTAATTAAGTAAGCTGAATTACATTTAAATAATTATTTGTTCAACACATGGTTCAATATAACCTTTTTTCAAAACACAATTTTATTGGGATTATCTGTGAAACTAAGCGCTCTATCTCTTTCGGTCTTGTGGAATAGTGAGCAAGAAAGACAGAGCTATCAACATTTAAACGTCAAAACAAATCCATGGCACTCGAATATTCCTTCCAGATAATGCAAAACAGAATGACAAATTATGGTGATGAAATTCAAACATGTTGGGAATTTATATTTTTATATTTTGTTGCTCAGATTTCCCGCTAAAACGGCTGAACGGATTTGGATGAAATTCAGCACACGCGTTTAACCTACCAGGACGATACTTTTTATCCCGTTAATACGTTCCCGTGGGATAACTTCCGACATTCACGCGGGCGAAGCCGTAGCAAAATCTAGTTAAACATAAAAATAGAACTGCTTTTCTTATATTTATAATATTTATTCATCCGGAACGACGATTAATCACGAAAAAAAAAAACGGACGATTAAGTTATAATGTTATTCGACCGCTAAACGGACGATTAATTTATAATGTTATTCGTCCGTTCACCGGACGACTAGCAACAGCCTTATTTTAATGGCAAGTAAATTTCAGTTAGTTATCCATAGTCTGTGTTGCGTTGCTTTGTTTATTTGCAAATACGGACTCTACTAGAGTAGAGGTGATCTTATTCATAGGCATTATTCCTTTTTCCTAAAAGTTATTACTTGGTGAAATTAATTTGTAAACATATGTCTAACGCGGATAAAAAACTGAGAATGACGCAAAATGTATTATCAAGCGTATTTTTCTGAAACCGGTGCAGGTTTCAGAAAAATACATATTTCGTATTTCGAAAAATACGTATTACGATACAGCACAAAAATGCTCTAATTTAACATATACATTTTCCAAATCATTAACACGTACTGCTGGATTAGACGTGATCTTCGTATAAAATAATTAAAAGTCGGTTATCGTTGCCTTATGCTTTCCAAGCTTAAGCTTTCTATGTTTCGGTTTCCTATAGAAGAGCGGTGGCCGTCACATAACGGCCGCAGTGACAGCCGTTATGAAAATGGTGGTACCGGGGGACTTCACGGTATCAAAAAACGCCCTCTAAGGAAACACACCAATTTACTTTCATAATTAATGTTTTAGTGACGTCATTCAACGGTAACTTGCGGACGCTTTGTGGCGGCCACCGCAGTCTTAAGAGAATCTAGCTTTATGTTGTCAAGGCTCACATATTCAGCCTATAATGCCCCACACACAATCAATCTCACCGAGAGGAGGCCTGTGTCAGGGACACAGGCCTCCTCTCGGTGAGATTGATTGTGTCGTAATTCACCACGCGGGCCCAGTGCGGGTTGGTAGATGTTACATGCCTTCGAATTGTTGGTTCTACAACATGCCGGTTTCTTCACGATTCTTTCACCGTTTTGAGACCAGTGGTGATTAAATAATTTACACAAAGTGAAGCACCTGTCTGAGCTCAAAACTACGACCGGCCGTAAGTCGCGGCCGTTACCACTAGGCCACCACGGTTCTCAAGGCTCGCATAAAAATAATTAAGAATTTCAGTACACTCTTTCATTGTAACACAGTATAATGTAGACCAACAAATAAAGCCTCACTAAACTATAAACAAGATTGTTATTACTTATTAGATGAGACTACGAAATTCGCCGCTTCCTCGCCGTAACGAGCATGAAACGGAAGCCAGGCATAAAGCGCAATTAGAAGACCATACACGATGCAAATTGTCCATAATTATATGTTTGAACACCATAAAAGCTGGTAATATGAAGAAACGCCATCGTCATCATTATGTAATAGCTAGCTGCACCTCGCGGTTTCACCCGCATAAGTCCAAATTTTATGAGCATATCGGCATAAAAAGTATCCTGTGTCGTAACCCAGGTCATGGTCTACCCATGTGCCAAATTTCATCCGAATCCGTTCAGACGTTTTAGCGTAAAAGCGTAACAAACAAACAATGAAATAAACAAACTCACTTTCGCATATAAATACATCGTTAGGATTATAAAACTAATTAGAACATTTGTGTATTATTATATTATGAGAGATAAAGAAGAAAGGTTTTATGGCTGATAACTATAAAAATAAAAAATTGTAAAATAAATACCTGAATACTTCGTATTCAACAGAAACTGCACTTTTATAATCGTTATTTACATCTCATCAACAGTTTTAACAAAAAGCAAGCAAGTAGGTAACTCATTACCTAATTGTGGTTGAATTGGTTAAATTGATTTAGATATGTACTTCAGATTAATGGGTGGTAAATAGATAAAGCATCCATTTCTTTCTTTTCTTCTTTATTTATAACTTGATTTTATAAATGTATAATAAATATACTTACATGTTTTTTATTTTGATATTGCAGATTGTTTGATAAAGTGTTACAAATAAAAATATAATAATAATTTAATAGTTAAGTAAACACGTCAGTAGTGAGGTAGCTGTCACTAATGTCAACTGTCAGTTCACGACGAATGGCGGGAAACAATAGAAAGTGAGGCAGGAGATGCTTAGTGTGGTGATGAGCCAGTATAGTGATACGGTATCAACAGGATCCTACAAGTGTCGACGAGGATGGGATACCGGTCGGTTTCACCAAAGTTCGTAAACAATGCCTATTAGCAATCGTTATTTATAAAGACAATCAGCTAATAAAGCAATAATTTATTAGCATAACTGTTACCTCCAACGTTTCGAACACCTCCGCGTGTGAACCCGTGATGTAAATATTAATGAACATGAATCCAGGTTTACATATTCACATATTTTAGCGTGAAATTACTATACCTTGGTGACATACTCGTAAAATATACCGCCGGCCGGCGCAAGCGCAAGTGATCTTTTCTATCGTTTGACGACTGACTGTGCGTCGCGAGTTTGATTTCCCCGTCTAGACAAATTTAATGTCCATTCGACCCATAGTTCATGTTTAATGGAATTGCATAAAAGTAAGGCTACACAAATCTTTGGGGCAAAGTGTACCATAAAGTTTTATCGTGATATTTATGTTTCCCCTAATGTGAGCTGTGCCACATTAACAAGTTAATCTGTCCATTACTTGATATCTGTGCATAAACCTGTTACGAGTGTACTTCAGCATGAAAATGTAAATGTAATAAAGGAAATTATAATATTAAATTTTTATTGCACGACTCATAATGCGAAGCATTAGAGTGTGCTCTACGATCGAAATTTTTTTTGCCCCATTTCTGTAACTGTTTTTATTGTTACACTCCTGCTAGTACACAGAACCTACTTAATTCATATACCATTGTATAGATGATTAAATGGAGATTAATACTGTACTTTTTAACAATTGATTTAATGCAGCAGAAGAAATGGAAAAAGCATTAAAATAGTTGAAAAAAAATTCCTGTCCGTCAATTTATGAACCCTGAAAACATTGTAGCTTGCGATAAAATCAATTAATTGAGCCAATTTTTTTTTATACATTCATTTCAGCCATAGAAGGAACCCAATTGAAAATGGTTCTTTTATTCATAGTAGTTTAATTATAAAATACTTACTAAAATATAATATCTATAACTAAATATATCCAACCTTTGACATGACGTCCGTAAGTTGCCTAGCAACCGCCAAGTAAATATCTTTGTAAATACCTAGTCTTTGACATTATGACTTCATGAAAACTGTAAAACTTAAAGTTCTGTTTCCGTTACAACTTCAATTTTTTTTGGCTTTTTCAATATTTTTGGCCATTATAATAAAATCAATTGGAAACTAGGTTTTAATTATGGAATGCATAAACTTGCTCCTTCTTCCCATGGCGGTAGGCAGAACACCACCTGCTGCCTACTTCCATTTAATACTCCTTTTGTTTTTGCTTTTTGTAGATAACTAACTTACACAAAACACCTACTTGTTGATGTGTGCACAGATTTGTTGTGAGAAATGGAACTACCTAATATAGCTAAGTATCTACCTACAAGACGAAGTGTACCGCGAAGGTTCCATCTAGTTAATCTTCAGATTATCCCGGTAATCTGCACATAACCGACTTTGGCGGTACCTAACGTTTTGCAGTCCATACCCACGAGTTAACGGTACAGTAGAGCCTTATAAGTCTAAATCCCTAAAAGTACCTACCTACGGTGGGTTAAGATACACGTTGGGTTCAAACTCTGATAAAAGCACAGAAAAATACGTACAAAGGTGATGCTTATTTCTAAAGAAATCTCTGACAGGGTAAAAAGAGATGAATGCCCGTTTTCACCGACAAGTAAGTGATGAATCTCTAAATAAAAGTGCCCTGTTGAATTTTCAACTCTCAGCGCTGAGCAGTATTATATTATCTGTGGCTGAGCCTAGCGTTGAAAGTCCAACACTTTATGCACTTTATTTAGGGATTCATTTAAGTGTCACTTAGTGAAGGTGAAAACGGGCATTAGACACCGTGTGTAGGAGTAGAAGAAAATAAACCACATTAAAAAAAACCATTCACATATTTATATACTTAAATTCACACTGTAAGAACTCTGAAATAATTCTATAAGTAATTTAAAAAAGAATATTTCTATTTTCAGGTGTACCGAAAAAGCGACCAGTACTGAAAACTTCAAGGATACAACAACTAAAGAAATTATAAATAAGGTAAGTTTCAAGTCTTAATAAAACCCTATTCAGAACAATAAAACCTTTCTGAAAGTATGTAGAATTAATTATATCGTCAGAGTAAACATTATCAAAATTGGTTCATTCTTTTTTGAGAGAGGGCTGGAATAAATTAAGAAGACTACCAGACTATTTATTATATCAAACGTCACGTCATCTTTACGAGAAACAATAATCTTATGTATCACAGAAGGGACTGACACAATAATTATATAGAAGGTCCAGATCATGCATTAAAAACATCTGCTTCGTGGGTGTTCCACCTCACAAACGTCAAGCATTTAACTAAACGACATGATAGCCCTGTAATGTGTCTTAAAACCTAATTTATTTGCATGCTTCGAGAAATCTAGGAATAGGTAAAGCTACAAGGAAAACCAATGTTTTGTCTATCAACTTTAGCATTATGATTTTCAGTACATATTTTCTTTTATAACATAGCATCACGCCTTATTTCCCCGAAGGGTGAGGCAGATGGGTACCTAAGTAAGTACACCCACATTACGCCAGTTATGTTTAAGTCCCATGTAATAGGGGGCGACCCTATTGCCATCAACCGGGCACAAATCAGGACTCCGGGCCGACAGAGAAATTTCTGTTTAAAAAAAAACACTGATATAGAAAGCTACACTATTCCCACTATTCCCGAGGGCTATAGGATCCTATATTTGATGGTATTCTTGGCTTCCACACGAACGAAGCCTCAGTTATATCCTAGTAAATAATATTTTGCGAGAGGAAACTGAATTTAATGAAAAACATTTTTCAGCCTTTGATAGCTTATTGTTATTCTTATTTCACTGTCATCATATTATAACTTACTGGCTGTGCCCCACGGTTTCACCCGCATAAGTCTCTACCCAGTTGCAATATCTGGATAAAAAGTATTCTATGGTCTTTCAATGTGCCAAATTTCATCCAAATCCGTTCAGCCGTTTTAGCGTCAAAGCGTAACAAACAAACTCACTTTCGCGTTTCTAATATTAGTAAGGATATGGTAATTCTAACTGCACAACACAACCATCAATTTTAATCACTACCTACTGCATTTGAGTAGTTGCACGCAAGATACATTGTTTTACACAGTTCCCACAACATAATTGTAATTATTAATAGTTCATTTTGAGTTAAATGACTTCGTCGTAAAATATGGTATCTGCTGTGCACCTCCACGCCATTTGTTACGACTTCGTTTAGCCTGTTAGCGCTTATACCACACTTATAACGCAGCTATAAGAGAACGTCATAGTAGCCTCTGCGACTCGTAAATATGTAGATAACTTTTATTATCTTTACTAGCTTTTGCCTCCGGCTTCACCTGCGTGGGTCGGAAATTATACCACGGAAACATACTACTAAGTACGTTTAATAGATATTTTTAAGATGAATAATTCCGTAATACATTGATATTGCTATACGCGGTGCATGCCAGTAAAGCTCCCAGTCGGCATGATGTTCCCGACGTCTTCAACAATCATCGTTATATTTCAGCCAATTTACACAAAACCTTAATAAATTATACAGTTGAACCCTCCTCATGAATCAGTCCGTACATTGGTGAAAACCGTGTGAAAATCCGTTTGGTAGTTTATCGCGTTCAGACAGCCAGACAGACGTGGTGGGGGACTTTATTTTATAATATGTAGTAATATTGAAACCGTTGAATAGTAAACTGAGCTTGAGGTGCATCTTAAAGTAATGTTAGTAGTAATAACAAGCATAACGACTTGTAAAAACATTGTGATAGGATATTTATGA
The DNA here is from genome assembly GCA_948150665.1 of Conistra vaccinii. Taxonomy (NCBI): domain Eukaryota; kingdom Metazoa; phylum Arthropoda; class Insecta; order Lepidoptera; family Noctuidae; genus Conistra; species Conistra vaccinii. The sequence goes on along the minus strand of OX411323.1, from coordinate 7,296,075 downwards.
CAGAATAATCTTTACGCCCGTGCAATTTACTGGAGCAGATATACTTGTTTACGTGGGAATATTATAGCCAGGTGTTCTTTTATGAAAAAGCATTTAGTAATAGTAAAAAGCCTACTGATCGTAATTGCATCATGTTAAACGTCACATTTTGCAACATTTACAGCAACAGTGTAATAAGGTCCCTATACGCATTGTATGTTCATTAATACAACGCTTATAGCGACAACATTGAGAGTTAGGATTGCTTTGACCACTATTATTTGATTGAACTTTATGAAGATATAATAGGTACTGTCTGTTATATTTATTACATAACAAATAGACCGTGATCGAACCTATTAAGGTATCATAACTGAGACAGTAATTAAATCACAATAAACACGTAAACGCATTTGAACGCTTTCCTATTCATCTGTAACGTCTTCATGGTAACATTCATGGCGTTTTCCCCATGCGTGTGTTGGGCACATTTCCTTTCATTTTGACTGTACAGTCACCCGCAAAGGTAAAAATAACTTGTGGTTTTTGATGTGTAAGCGATGCCTCTCGCTTTCCTGAAATCAAATAATAAAAAAAATTGTGATAAAGGGACGGAAGTGTGTAACAGGAAGCTGGGGAAGCGCGCCCTATTTGATTTGACTATTGAGCGCAGGCGATGCAATGCCCTGGCTATCAGAAACAACATTGACGAGGCCCCGCCCTTTTAATGTTGGTTATTACCAAGGTGAGATAAATGATAAATGATTTTATTTCTGTAAGTAGGTCTGTACAAACACTTTTACACGTCAATCATATTTTTTAAACTAGATGAGGTCGGCGTTTCCTATCTGACTACTCTGAGAAGAAAGGCCGAAACAAACTCAGAGGTCACAGTCTCTTTTAAAGTCCAGACATAATCTTGGTCAGATCATGTGAAGACTATGTAGATTGGTGTCTGAAGTGGTCTTTTGAGGAAAGAACCACACAGATTGAGTGGACCTGTCCAGTCAGTGCACGCATTTGTCAGTAATCGTGCAGCTCAACTAAGAGTTTAAGGAGCTCAACGATATCAGACGTTACACATCATATTATGCAACTATTTTAGACTCTTTTTTTTAATACCTTCGTATTATTGTCCTACTCCAGGACAAAGGCCTCTTCTCTTTCCACACGATGTTTTTCTTCACTCAAACTCAAAATTGGTTTTTACCTAAGAATTTGGTTTCATAAAATAATGTTATTTTTATATCTGTTAACATCTGAGAATTTATTTATAAACAATATATTATTTTCATAATATAGGTAAATGGTAACAGACTTAAAATAATAAAAATAAAAATAATAATTTATGTACTATCGCGGAAATGTATATCTGAAGACGCGTAAGGACTATTCCTACTTTCAGTGCTCGGCCGCTATAGAAACGCTTAGCTACCAAAAAAAGGGGCGGTCAACAAAAGTGTTCATCGTGTGCACGGAATATTGTGTTCAGAGTGGTTAGATATGTGTAACCGCGATGGTACATGTATATAAAAAGGAAGAAGTTTATAAATATATAATTGTTATTTCGTAACATAACAATAGCAGGTCTTAATTTCCCGGGAGTAAAATGTATGCTTTCATTCGTTATATAAGTAATTTATATACTTACCTACCTAAACCACGATTACATAATAATTAATGAGCTATCAATTAATAATAGATTAAAACGAGATGGTATACCTACAAGAGCAAAGTCGTGTGTAATTACTAATTACACCGGGTCACGTCAAGTTTCTCATATTAATAGTCTTTAGTTTATACCTTATTGATTAATCATTAAACTTTGCCATAATTATTTATTCACACGCTCCTTAGTAGTACTTTGAAGATAAATGATATAACATAGTAATTATTAATATCAAATATAATTAAGGACAAAGTGAGTGCAGTATTTAGTTAAAGTTGAATCTATTAGGGGGTAATAAGGGTCAACGATTATTAGCGGCAGTTACTACTACTAATTAAAATGCTAACATTTTCTCTATGTGGCTGTTTTCATGCTATACGCTGCTAGACTAATTGACTTTTTACCTGCGTAAAACATATAATCCGTTTTATATTTATACTTTTTCTAATTAAGATCTAGCCATTAACTAGCTTCACTAACATAAATAGTGAAATGTAAAGTCAGTTAAAATTATTTCTTAGCTAATTGCCTATCAACTAATAAATGATTCGTAAATTCGAATCGCAACTAACAATTTGATGGTCGCAAGAAATTGCTTTAACACGGCAAATTAACGTAGTGTACCTATCTATCTGTTAAACTAAACAACTTTAATTTCCCCGACAGTAAGAACATAATTATCTTTTGCATAAAATAAAAAATAACCGTAGTAATTATTTGTATGCCTTTGTGATAATTTTCTATTTATTTTGTCGCGAAGTATATCAAGTAAGACATGCAAATCTAATATAAATTATTAATATTATAAAGAGGTAAAATGGCCAAACTAAGTGGCAATGGGCAGTGCACATTGCTCGCAGAACAGATGGCCGATGGGGCCGAAAGGTTCTGGAGTGGCGACCGCGTACCGGAAGACGTAGCGTTGGAAGGCCTCCCACTAGATGGACCGATGACCTTGTGAAGGCTGCTGAAACCGCTGGAAGTGGGAAGCGCACGATCGGTCGAAGTGGCGGTCCTTGGGGGAGGCTTATGTCCAGCAGTGGATGTCCTTTGGCTGAAATGATTATGAATCTCTGAAAATACTGATCTGAATACCTACAATTTATTTTTTACTGATAATTATGTTTTATGGTACAGTTGACTAGCACGCGTACGAAAGTTACGGGCAGAAGCTAGTAAGTAATAAAAATAAATGCATGAAGAAAATACAGGCAAGATTTGTCCCTAAATCCTGAGGTTCATGTATTCAGATTATGGGCCAGTCATTTTAGAAAAAGGCAAACGCAATAGGGATAGTGACAAAAAAAAAATTACATTATTAAAAAAGTACATTATTAAAAAAAAATTGTACACGTATTTTTTCTTTTTTAACGTAAATCAAAAGATTACGGCAATACATTGAGTTAAAATGAGGCATGACATCACTACCCGGTAGATTTTATACTGATTTGTGACATAGCGAGTCACTCCTCAACTTTAATGCGTTTTATCTACACCATTTTTTATTAATATGATAAAGCAGAAAATACGTAAACCTAATATTTTTTTATTATCTGACTGACGGACTAAATGGTTTTTTTTTCACCAGTGAAAACCTATATTACGCAAGTAATAAGTATCCATCCTTGTTTTCTTTAATTTAATCTGGGAGTAAAACTACATCTAAAACGAGAAAGATCATTAAATTCTGATGATCAGATAATCACACTTTAGTGTGATTAAGTCTTTAGACTTAGAGAGCACCGAGCACGTAACAATACTAAAATCAGATATCAGTATGTCATGTACAATAACATGTCGAATTAATTGTTCACTCCACGCTTTCTAGTTCTGTATGTGCATGTGTCTGCCGTCTAGTTTGTTTCTAATAAGCGGAAATTTTAAATTAAGTCAAATTGGAAAACAAAGAAAGCGTGCTTTGATTAATTGTTTCTTTAATTTTGTAGCCCTTTGTGATCATTAACAGATTTCTCACGATAATAAGAGTGGTAGAATTAGAGATGAATGTAGCGTATATTTTCAAGTTGTCGTAATTTTGACCCTAAGGCGAAAGTGGCAAGGTAGCCTGCGAATTCAAATTTTCTTAAGTTTTTTGCAATTTGCAGTTCTGTATCATGCTGTATGTTAATCTAAATATGATTTGCGGCCATATAAAATGTTTATTTATAGAAATAAACTCATAAAAATTATCAATATAACTCTCTTAGTTCATGATTACATGAACTAAGAGAGTTGTATTGATCATTTTATTGAATGACTATTTCATGAAATCAAGACATTTGATGATTATGCTAACATATGAGTTGTATTGCTGATTCTGACGATTATAAATCTATAAATCCATAATATTTTGTTACGGTCGCGAATCATATTTTATTCAATATAGAACTTGACACTGACCTGCAAATTGCAAAAAACTAAAGTAATTTTGAATTTCGCGGGATAACTACGCATCCCCCTTAATAGAATGATGCTATTCCTGCACCAGTCTATTAAGGGCTTCTCTCGAGTCAGCAGTTTATTAAGGTAAAGTGCTAAGAAATCTACGTCTATAAGGTGTTGTAAGTCGCTTTTTAACCATCCAACAATTTTCTGCATGTGGGGTTCGTATCTAAATAAAAATATGCTGGAGTTTATTCTGAGATACTTATTCTGAACTACTTTAAGTTAAGCATCATAACTTTTAATGCTACCCATGTAGGTAAGTGTTTGTCTAAGCAAAAATGGTAATGCTAAGTGGAAGATCAAGTTAAGAAATATATACGCGTCCTATTTGAGCACTGTGAAGGATATAATCCAGTTTATGACTTGATTTTAATATCCAAAGCGATCTAATTTTAGCACGGACTGCAGTATCAGATATAAAAAATATTGTGTTGATCTTAGTTCAGCGGCGTGTTAAACACTCGTTTCGCTATCCCATGAACGATCCTGGAGATAAAACTTAAAATAAGCGTAATAGTTATTCCAAAGTAACTTTATTCCTTTGATAACAAATTTTTATTTTCATGCTGACGTGGGAATGGGTGAAGAACTATTTAAACTTAGTTTAAGCGGGTCGTTAATCAGGCGTTGGGAGTTATTAGAGTTAACTGAGGTTAATCGGCTAGTATCGTGATTGCGAGCGATGGGTTAGGCTATCATTACTTATGCACATGCAATCTTAAAATCTTGCACGTTATGGCTGTTTAGAGGGTTAGGAATTTCTTAAGAGTGGTTGAACATTTCCTCTCACTATTAAAGTTGTGGGAGATTTTCTCTCTCTATTATTTGTTTTTCCGGTCTAAGGCTGCTTGCATCACTCAAAACAATACCAACTATTATGTACTATTAATGTCGTAATGGCCCAGTGGTTTAGACCTCGCCTCTCATGCACGATGCTGTTGGTTCAAATCGTGGCAAGTACCAATGTGACTTTATCAATTGATAAGTACTCTCTGCGTTTATTTTGGACATTACTGACATTGCTGAAAGAAAACATTCGTGAGGAAACCAAGATTTATAGTTGATATAAATCAAAAATCGCCAACTCGTCTTGAGCAAGCGGTGATCAATGGTCGTGCCTTCTCTGTATGAGATGAGAAGCTTTTTATTTGTAGTGGGACAGTAATAGGCTTGTACATTGAGTGCTGACTCGTTTTTATGTAGAAGATGCAACTAATTAATGAATGGTAGGATGAACAAATATAGGCTTACAGCTCTGCTGCTGGGGAGTTTGTTGCGCCACTTCTTCTTCCCAGCTAAAGCACTAGAAACTGGTGAAGGGAGGGCGTTTAGGAGGACTGTCCTATGTAGGTAATGGTGGCGTTCAAAAAGTGCTGATTCTCAGCCCAGTTTGAACAGTCGGCTATAGATTTTGATTTTATGTTCTGTCCAACTAGACATTGTTTAAAATGAGAAAGTACTGTAATCATAATGAGATGTTGAAACAAATTCTAAATAACAGCCTACACAGACTACTTAAAACTAATTCTAACATTTGTACACAGACTAATAGATTTAAAAAGCTAAGACCTACTTAAAAATTTTAAGTTTCTCCTTTAGCTGCCATTATCCATAATTTTGTTTATAATTTCACGCACCACTATTACCTGCCAACTTTTTTCCTAGTTAGCTGTTACAATTTTTTCGCCAATTATTTTAATATTTTTTGCGAAACAACTTTGAACTCTCGCTTTTACAGTGTTACCCTTACAAGGTAGGCCGAGACAATTATCTTATGTAATTCACGTCATTATATTCAATTTAGAGGTTGTAATTGTAAGTTATTTAGTAGTGGGAAGGTAAGTTCTTCGGGCATATTTCACCAATGAAACTGAACGCGGTCAGCACATCTAAACTGCGTTCAAGAGCTGTCATTATCCAATGCTCCAGAGCTATTATGCGAGTGCTTCTGCACGCCAAGCGAGCGTCGCTGAGCGAGTACTTTCTTTGATAGCTCATGTTGCTGCGACAAAGGAGCCCACGCCGCGTGTATGAACAGTCAGCGATCAAATATAATACCTATATTTATCTCTTTTACAAGACTTATAATTTTTTTGAAGCGAAAACTTCTTTAGCGGTGATGTGCAATTTTTTTGGGATGTGTAAAAAATGTTAAACTCGCGTCCTGATCGAAAATTCACACTCTATTTTATTTTTTTGGAATTGTTTTAATAAAGTTACAGCTTTCGTTCTTATACTAACAGCAAGCCACATAAATTCCTGACATTTTCGTTAGATGGCGATACTTAGTTTTCACTTCAATCGGCAGTCCCAGACTGCCTCGTTTTTTTTACTTAGGTTTCTTGTGCGAGATAATCGTTGTTAGCTGGTCGCTTCCTCGTCGGGCGGCGGTGGGACAGCTGCCTTAACTTTGAACTTTGAACGTAACAAAATGTCTAATGTTTGGGCTTTAAGGTGTTATTTATTAGGCGTATAGCGAGCGTTTTATGACCGCTATAACACTCTGGCATTTGTAGGTGACAGGGTGACCACTGTCCCTTCTTAGCATACGTAATAATTGTTGTGATCTTTAACCCAACACAACATTTACTGCTTAACATAGCTCTTTGATTCACGCCGACACAGTTTATTGCGCTAGAAATCTGCTTATCCTATAAAGGATAATAAGCACGAAGCTCTAAACTGAATGGTTCATGACACCACTAATTCTTAATTATTCTCAGTCATTAACTACAATAGCTTTAATTATTAACTATTGTAGTGAATGATTTTATTGAGGTTAAATAGTTTACTAAAGGCTTATGATCGCATTCCCATCGTCATGTGTTAGCTATAAGTAACAAGATGGAAATGAAACAGATTAACCAAGTTAACTAGCTATTATCTTTAACTATTCGTCATTATTAATCTCTGCGCTCGCGCATCGAGTGATCATGTGCAGTTGCGTACCCGCAACCGGTAGGGCTGCGCTCTTATGAAACGTTACGTATAACGTAGCTAAAACAGATGAATGTAGGTAATAACTGCAATAAAAAGTAGTTTTCTTTTGAAAGTTATTGTACCCTAATTACGTAATACACAATCAAATCGTTTTGAAACAGATTACTAATCCATTGCTTCATAAGTTCGAAATTAAATTCTGCTCTGCAACGTAATTATCGCATCGAATGTTGTTGAACTGTCAAAATGAAACAAATGATCGCTATCGCTTGCTTCTGCAAGATACGTAATAACCCTACCGGTTGGGTAGTGTATTAAAATTGTGAGGAAAAGGGCACTATTTAGTGCCAAACAGGACTCCACGAGCCTTCAGAGCATGCATTCTGAAAGTGGGCAACGTTGCAAATAGCTGTCACATATTTCACTGTTTCGATTAATTTGGAAATTATGTAATAATAATGAATTGCAATTGTAACATTGAATTGGATGTTGTACCCGTTTTAGTTGTAAGAAAGGCATTTGGAAAGTTTCCAAATAAATACTTTTTTTTACGTCTAAAACTTAATATTTGGTGTTACTAAGTATATTAATTATTGCATTTTATAATTAAATGTTCTAGTTCGCAAGTTAGCCACATTTCTTATTTCCATACAGTATTATTTAAAAAATAATCAAAACAAGTAAATATTTGACAGATATACATATACGACGTTGCCAACTTTTAGGATGACCGCTCTTAATAACAGATATTTCAACGCTATTTAGGGGAAAACAAAAAAAATATAGGTTTCATTAACAATGTGTAAATCATGCTAGTAAAAGTTTAAGCGTTTGACAAACATCAATTTCCACATAACTAAAAACGCCAAGAATTGTTGAAACAGCCGAGCAAAAAATCAACGACACCCTGTCCCCACAATTCCTAGTTATCGTGTTTCAAAATCGTTCTTCAAGAAGTAAGACGGTAACCCTAGCAGGAATGGGCGCCGTAGTTAATCAGCGCTAATGTGCATACCGGCAATTACGGGCGCCAGATTGCGCCTCCGTCTTACAATGCGACGCGATAGCTTGCTGTACAACACTCGTGGGTCGCCAGGGAATCTATCAGCTTCCCGCGTACATTCGCAGCTGGGGCGCTAAAATAGATTTCGATTTATTACTTCTGGAGATTGTATTAGAGTGCACCTAATTAGATGGTAATTTTTCTTAACAAATTCGAGCCTATTTTTAACCAGTCCACTGTTGTCTAAAGTTGTTGGGACGCGCCTTGGGAGATGCTACAACACACCCAATAACTTTTTGGGTACTGTATATTTGTTACTTTCAAACAATGTAGAACTTTTGATAACCCTTCAACTTAATTACACTGTTTTTAAATTAAACTATACATTATAGTCAATTAATTTTAATAAGCTCAACTTAAATATTCATTAAAGTTTCATGCAGATAAAAACGGTCAATAAATTGAAGATAACGACGCCTGATGATAAATAAATTAACAATTAATAAAACAACATGGAACAAGCTAGTGCATGCGCTACAATTAATATTAACTATTTTTAGTAATTCCCATAAACAAATTAAATATAAATACTTCTTGCACGTAAGTTTGCCGATAAGCATCTGGACATTGGTTATAAACCTGGCGTAGTAAAATAAAATTTATTATATTTGTATTGAATTTCGCAATAGATACCTATCTACACTCCGATCAAAAAAGTATTGAACTATTAAATTAATAACATTCACATTCGTCATTCGACTCTATAAACTAACTTTTTTTATCATTTGAGTTCACTAACCCTATAATGACGGTCAACGAATTCAATAATTTTGGTAGAATTCCAAAATGAAATGGATTTTCATTTTGGATTTTTTTCTTAACATGAAATGCTTCAATAGTTTGTGTGTTATTGTAACTTTTCTTGATTTTCATGGCTTCCGAGGAAGTAGCTGCGAATGAAATGATTGCAGCTTTTATTTTGTGTATTTTTAAAAGAACGGTGGACTGTCTTGCCCATTGAGAAGTCCATAATTAATTCTTGTTTTTGTAAATTTGAACGTTTAAACGTTTATGTGCCTAATTGAATTATATTATTTGACTTTGACTTTGGGAGACGATTTTGATTGTCATTTATTTTGACTTTCCCTGAAATCCGTATAAATATTACCTATTTCTACTTTCTTATTTAACATTTACCTTAACTGTGATTGAATACCAAATGATAAATTATATACTCCAAATTCTGTATCGATTTGTGATACCCCATCGATATGGTAACGGTTATCTTATTTATTATTTTTACTATTGTAATTTTACACTTCTTTAAATTAATACCGATGAATTTTAATAGATTTTCTCGTAGAATAATTTTAATATTAATATACGTAATTTGATGATTCATCGCAGTTATTTGTAAATTGGAATTCGTTTGAGAAAGCCATAATGCCACACACATAGATACCTACTCCATTTTATATTTACATAATTAAAAACTTAATTAAGATTCTTATCACATACATCTGTTCCTGTTAGCAAAATTACACAGCTTCCACTTTTAACGTTATATTATTTTTAATGTTAACTTGCCAAGTAATTAAGATTAGGTACGTACCTACTTGGCACTTTAGCAGTAAAAGTGACGGCAAAAGCATTATCTACATTTATCACCTTTGTCGTAATGGCTAGTCTATCATATTTATGTCTGCCAGCACGCGTAGTATGACAACCATAGAAACGGGTTTTCTACGAGTTTTGTCGACGGAAGAATAGACAAAATGACAGATTGTGATTGTTTATCTGTCAATTTGTCTATTCCTCCGTCGACAAAACCCGTTTCTATTGTGGTCATGCTAATCGTGCTGTTCTGAATTCGTTCCTTTCGGAAGTTACTTTTTATGGCTTTTCAACTTTCAGTAATGAATGATATGAAAGAGAAGGGAGATAGTGATAGCGTGATGGCTGACAGGGCAGAATTGAAAAAGAAGATGGGGTGCGCCAACCCCACGTACATGGGACAAGGGTTGGATGATGATGAACTTTGAGTAATAAATCCGTATCTATACTAATCTATACATAATATAAATTAAAGTTGCTTTTCGTGTTTGTCTGTTAGTATGATCGCGTTGTTTTTCTAAACCACGCAACAGATTTTGATGAGGTTTTCACCATATTTTAGAGAATTTATTCCGGAAGGTTCATGTGTATAATACTATAGTATACATTTACATATAACTAAGAAATCTCGAGATTTTGTAAAGTCGTAAAAACCGTGCAAAGCAGGAACGGGTCGCTAGTAACTATTATAAATTGGTAAGTTACTCTGCCTGTCTGTCTGTTTTCACACCCAAATCAATGAACCAATCATTATGTTTGAAAGATAGGTAGCCCGGAACCTAAAGGACATGACAGGCTACATTTCATGCTGGATGTTTGAATGAAAAATGAATAAAATACATAAAACACGCAGCTGGTATACTATATTTGTTTTACTCTATAATTTGAATATCAGCGATAATCCTAGATTCAGATTCAAAATTTCATAATTCATTATTTACTTTAGTTTTGTGTTATATTCCTGATCTCCAAAACTCTTTAACTTTAACCTGAGGTAAATAGTTAGTATAATAAAATTTATTCTGGTCTAGAAATCTCACTACAAAATCTGACAATCTCCATTCCCCAGGGCCTTGACCCCTGATTCCTTGACCACACCAGATGAAAACCGTTCGTTCCTAAAATAGCGTAGGTAGTGTGGCGTGGAGCGAACATGACAAACTCACCAAAGTACCGTAAAACCGTAGTAACGAGGCTCATCAGCTACCGGCGGTTACTAAACTTGGCTGATTTACCTGTGGGTTTGTAACGTTGGATTTATCCACCTGATATTATTGTACAACGGTCTGCCCGGTATATTGTGGTTGTTGGGGTGCTCACTTAGTGGGGAGAGCAGCGATTTTAAGAATTTTTGGTTTGGATTTTGAATTCTGTCTTATTCCGATTTATATTGCTGGTCCTTTCTATAGATTATTGTTGCAACAAATCCGCGAAATAAAATTAATACCTACCTGTGTCCATAATCAGCCTACAATGCAAATGTTACCAGTGCTGGGACACAGCCTGACACAGGCCTCCTCTCTGTGAGAGGGAGTGGGCTGTAATCTACCACGCGGGCCCAATGCGGGTTGGTAGATGTCACATGTCTTCGAATTTTTTGGTTCTAGGACATGCCGGTTTCCTCACGATGTTTTCCTTCACCTTTTTGAGAGCCATGGTGATGAAAATAAATTACACAAAGTAAAGCGCCAGTCTGGGTTCAAACCTACGACCTACAACTCGAAAGTTGCGGCCATTACCACTGGGACACTACCTATCTACTGTCTACTTATATCTATGAAAAACACCGAAAAAATATTTATTTATATGCATTAATAAAATTAATACCTTCTTTGAACAAAGGTGAAATTAATTTAATGTTCTCTTACTTTCATAACTTTCTTATATTCGTAAGTCTATTTATTATTTAATTAAACAGTGAACGACATATCAATTATAAAAAATACATTTATTCGCAAGGAAAGTGGGAAAATGGTAAGCGATTTTTACTAGCTATGAAATTGCTAATAACATTTACCGTGATTATTATACTCTTAGTTTAATACCAGGAAAACAGCAATAACTCAAGTGGATGAAGTAGAAATTTTACTAACATAAAATTAAAGCGCATAATTTTATTCAACGAGAAAATACTGAATAACATAACTTTTAATTAGAATTAAATCAAAGACAGCCCGTTTATAACGCATTTATTAAGATTAATTGTTAGTGAGCAGTAATAAAAGTCTTGACTGAGATTTTTTAAGGTCTGGATTTAATTAAATTTACGTCTTATCAAGGGGTATTTATTATGTTATCCAGTACGTGGGTTGTGGAGGAGTCAAAAATACAGGTATTCAACTGCATTCGGTTAGACTGGAAGCCGACCCCAACATAAATGGGAAAAGGCTAAGCAGATAATGATAACTAAGTAACAAAGTTTATACCTAGTAAAGTTCACAAAGTTGATTTTCACCCACCACGTTACCACTTTGAATCTTTTCTAGCTGGAAAAGTCTTGAACTTAACGAGGTGGGTAAACATTGTTGCGTTTCCTCATCCTAAATCGCTCCGCTCATGATTACCCGCTACCTTACCTCAAGGTTATCGTGGTGTGCCAGTGGCTGCATTCCTCCTAACCACTTCATAGCCACCAACTGTTTCTTAAGCTGAGCGACCAGTACAAGCCCCTACCACGCACGCGGGTATAAATACGTAGGCTTAACAATACAATACGACAATACAGTAGATCTTTATCTATTTATGTTTGCTGTCTGGTTTACTGTTTATTGGAAACAGTATTTTCTGTTTTGTTCGTGTATTTCTGTTTTCTGACCATACTGTTTGGATTTTGGCTCCATCCATAGGCAGCTTTAGAGGTGGTTTATAAATGATGCTGATGTAGCTTTTGAGTTTCAGAAAACTTCTGAAACCTTGAAGTTTATTAAACTCTTTTGCTATGTACATATTAGAAACATCGGTCAAATATAATTACTAAGTAGTGAGAAGGAACTTGTAAGTACCTAAGCACCAAAATGTCGACATCTCCTGTCGATTCTGTCCATCGGAATCTTCTGATAGGAATCTCCAAAGAGAAGCGAAGAAGTCTGGCTGTCTGACTAAGCAATCCGGTTAATGACCTCGTGTTGGTATTGGACATTTTAACACGTTCAGTGCTGGGAACACTCCTGGAGGGTTTACCTAATCGCATATAGGATGATGGGAGCCCTCGCGGAGGGCTCACTTTAAATGTAGGTTTTTCTTAGCTCATACAGCATCATGAACCGTGTAAAATAATCTGTCAAATCTGTTGTATATTTTACGAAGATTTAAAAACCAACCAACCAACAACCAAACCAACGCATATACTAAATATGCGTTGGTTTTAAACTCCAAACATTTCTTTGATTTTTTTTTCATTGTTGCACGTATTCACAAAAAAAAAATTGCAGAAACTTCGTATAGCGACAAGACCTCTTGAAAACACTATTTTAATTCGTTTTACAGTGTTTTATAACACAGTTTTAAACCTAATGCCGTTGACCGCTTTAGCGCAAACGTAATGCCGGCAACCCTCCCGGAGGGTTCACTTCCAAAATGTATGACGGCACGGCGCATGAGTTCTATGAAAAGTGGGTGGAATCGGAAAATGTTAACATACCTACATAATAGATTATGTAGACACAATAACAACATTTTTAGGAAAGAAATCATAGGGAAGCCTTCGGTCGGTACATGCGTCCGAAAGTTCTAAGTAACTTGTGATTTACTCGAATAAGATACCCGATATTATTGTCACAGCGGCCATTCACACTAAGGTGTGGTTATTCTGTTTCTCTCCTATATTTATGTATAAAACCTAATAAAATAAATTCAAATGGTTCTGTTATAGGTGTGGTGAATTTTAATTGCGTTATTTTAAAGAATTCTTATTGGATGATGCAATATATTGCGGTTTTGTGTTTGGAACTCATGAGTGATTTGTATAAACTGTAACTAATGTCATTGTACTTTTATAGGTTTATTTAAAAGAAATAATTAACTTTTGGAGCGTACGATATTGAGAAATATCGGTACTATAATAGATTATGGTTTTTTCTACACTTTTGCTGAGAAATATAAATATTATTCTGCGCATATTCATAACTAGCTTTTTTTAGCCCGGAGCTTCACCCGCGTTGATGTTGGAAAATATCCATCGGGAACGTACTTCAGGCATTAAAAGTACCCTATGTGGTAATCCCGGTTATAAACTATCTGTATGCTAAATTTAATCCAAATCTGTTCTTCCGTTTTTGCACCAATCCGAAACATACATAGACAAACGGACAAAAATTTTTCGTTACAATTTTATTAGGTACCTATATTTATATGGATAGATATTATTTATTTTTCTTGTATGGTACTTGTGCAATCTTCGTAACAGGTTTCAGACAAATGTAAAACTAACCTAACCTAAGTAGGTATACACAGGTACCTACAGTATTGTTGTAGGACGTGCAAAAATACGCGATGTGGGCATTCAATACGGTTTCCTGACCCCAGTAAGCGGAGATTGTGTCATTCAGGTCATTGAGAAAGGAATAATTCTTTAGAATATACCTTACGAATGAAATAAAAATTACTTTCTAAAGAAATACCCAAATACTCATTTAGGTACCTACCTGCTTAAGCCTGATTTACACGGTGTGTTTTAATTGCGTGCGGCATACCAAAAGTTGCAGCAACAATAAATAACAAAATAAAACATAATAGTTGGCTTCGGCCCCTCGTATGCCTTCCAAAGGACCAGTTAAAGTCACAGTCAAATTATTAATTTCAAATAGGCCCTTGTAAGGCACTTTTGAACGTTAAAATCAACAAAAAAAATTGAATTTTTTCTAGTCGTCCCTTCCAAAAAGTAATTTTCGTATGGAGAAGAATGGGCAAGAAACTCCACCGTTACTCTTTTAAAATATTTTACAATATTTTGAAAAGTATATTTGTTATATGTATAATTATGTAATTATATGTGAAGACGATGCACCTAGAATAAAATTATTATACCGGTAACCATGGCATGACCCAAAGATTTAAAAAAAAAACATTTTTGCGTCAATTTTATTGTATGCCACAGGCAAGAAACTTTCATCGTGTAAATGGGACTTGAACAATATCTAAAAAAAAAAAAACAAAAACAGAATGTGTCAGAAAAGTAAACACCCGCAATTTTGCTAAAAACATGTAGTAGGGGAGTGCACTCCGCATTACAGAGGCGAGATGATTATTTCCTACGGCTAGTTGTCAGCACACCTCTATAGATCTCTAGAGATGTGCCACGATGCCACGATCGCATGACCGGGAGCTGTTATTATTGCCTCACGTCCGATAATATTAACGTAAGCATTACGTCTTGTATATTTAAGCGTTTTCGAATTAGATAGCGAGCAAATTGTAAGGTGGTGCGCGACTTTTATCGATGTAATCTTATGAAGACGTACCTAACGGTTCATATAAATAGATTCATTTTGTTGGAATTTAACATGTTTTTTTTTGGATAGTATTTTGTATTTTTATGCGTTAACAAAATGTTAGCTTAGTTTTTGCTTGAGCAAGATCAATAGTTGACTAGCGACCAACTTTTTTTAGGCCTACGTTGTAATAGCTCACCTATCTAATATCGTCTAGTAGTAGTAGTAGTTCCCTAAGAAAGTTAGCATTTTATGTATTCTTATATTCTAGAAATAAAATTAATCAATTCAATTCAAAATTATTTAACCCCTATTAACATTGTCTTCAAAGCAGGACCACAAGCATTTTCTGGGCACGCTCATCCATCGTTTTTCATCAGGCGAGATAGAGGTCAAGAGCAGGCCCACGCAGGTAATAAAAAAAAAGAATAAACAAAGTCATTTATTCAAATTAGGCTAAAAATTTGCTGACATTTCCCCAAAACGCCCACATTGCACCACTTCACTTCCTAGTGCTTTAGCTGGTAGGAAGAAAGTTATAAGAACTAGATTCAATACAATAGTATGCAAATTAATGAACATTACAAAACAAAGAAAATCAAAATAAGAATAAAAAACACCCTCAACTAAACTAAAACCAACTGAAAATTACAAAAAAACAAGAAACAATTTCTTAACGACTCTAATGAAGCAAGAATTCAAATAAAAACGCATATAATTAACACGTAGCACTTAGTTATGTACACATACTTAGTTATTACAATAAATGGGATATGTCGCTTCATGCATGTTCAATAGAATGCGTTTTTGCTGTGTCCCGTTCACCTGTTGGCTGGAATGTACTTCCTGAACCATGTTAATACGTTGTTTACTTAGACATAAACTTATTATTTACTTATCGGACAGAAACCAAACATTCATTTACTTAATTAATTAATTAATGTTCTTCGATTCATGCAGCTTACTGTTGACAAGATGAAATGCAATTATGTGAGAATACAGTTCAATAAAATTCTTCTTAGAAGACAGAATACTCTTTATTATGTACCTACCAACATAAAAATGCATGGTTTTTTTAATTTTCTTTTTAAATATACTTATTTACAGTTCTTGCTGTATAGACAGTGCTATCCACGAAGACTTTTTACGCTCTCCTTTTTTTTGTTAGTTGCATTGCATCTCGCAGGTCAATCTAGGAGATTATCGGCTGCTTGTCCGGATTTTCCTGTGGGTAATAATATAGGCCTCCAACCAGGGCATTAAATTAAAAACTAAGCGACTACAACACGCTAAGGACACACCCCTGTGGGGTACGGACCTCGGCTTAAGGCGTCGCTGGGGGAGGACAGCAAGGGACAGGCTAGGTCGGAAGCGCGCCCTACTCCGCTCCGCTCGGTGTTAACGCAACGATAACCGATTTTTAATGATTTTATACTGAAGGTTACGTCTAAACGAGTAGTGTTAGTGATTTGGAAAAAATATATATTAAATAAAAGCATTTTCTTAATAACTTAATATAGGAATATTTTAGATTATGTTTATGTGACATAGTGAAATTAATTTGTAAAGTTATGTCTAACGCGGATAAAAAACTGAGAAAAACTACAAAATCTATCAAGATTATTTTTCGGAAACCTTCACCATTTTAAAGATAATTTAATTATTGATCTTTTAGTATACGTGTTATATTAAATAAAATACCTTTTGTTTTATGTATAATAAATTAATAATGCGTTTAATTTGGGACAGTTGATGATGCGCGAGTGCTTGATGTGCGAGTCCTACTGGCTAGACATATGTACAACGCGTTGCGTGAGCTTAGAAAACGCAAGCTAACCACTCAAGGTAACTGCAGGCATATAAAGCACAGCTTACAGTCTGCATCTTAAAGTAGAGCTTACAGTGCAGTAATAGCGGAGTGGGGCGCATATTCATAGATGGCACCTGTACCTGTTACCTATCCTAATGAGTAAGAAAACATGTTCACCTGCAAACGTGCTCTAAGTCATTCATACTTAGAGCACATGAAGATGATATTTGTTCAGAAAGAAAAGGTGTTTTTTTTTTTTACTCTCTACGAGGAAGCTCTTGGCCTGCATCTCACCTGATGGTAAATGATGTGATGATCTGGCCGAAGGTGGAAGCGAGCTTCACCCGGAATCCTCAACCACAGAGGAACTGGCTATCTTATATCTAACTGTCGAAACACAACAATGCTGTTAACATTGTTGTTATGGCGACAGACTTAGATAAGATGGTGGTAGCTAGCCAGGTGGACTTAGAACAAGCCCTACCACCAACCAAACCGAGAAGAATATTTTGCTCCCACTGGGAATCGAACCCGGGACCTCTGGGTCTGAGACAGGTGGCTTAACCACTACTGGTGTTAGCCAACGCGAGTAATATGTAGATTTTATACTTACTTGTGACCCCCACTCCCCAATTTTAATGCGTTTTATCTTAGTATTTTTTTATTAATATGATAAAGCAAAAAAAAAAATGCGCCTAATATTTTTTTATTATCTGACTGACGGACTAAATTATGGAATTTCTTTTTTTTGACCCAGGCTTCATCCCTATTCAAGAAAACTTGCCAATTTCCAACTTTTCCTTCTATATCAGAAGTATTTAAAGCCACTTAACGGAATTAATTCTTGACACAGTCAAGACCATTAACATTAATAAAGATCAATTTATCAAACTTTAATTATGACGTGGCAATTGAGATGGAGAGCTCAATTTGGCCCGTAAATTCATGTAAACACGATGTTCAGGCATAATAAACCAGAATATGGCAAGTAAAACATATTTTATAGTAACAGTAGTACCATAATTCAGGTTTTCCCACATTTATAACTGCGATTAAATCAACTGCACCGAACTCGTAAAAAACACGGAATAATAATGAATAGCTAATTACCATACATAAAACGCGAATTTTAAGTAAGTTGATCTAAATAAGTATCTAGCTATTAGGGATCGCGTTATGATAGTATTAATTTAAGAGTATAACCTGCCTAGGTAATTAAAACTGAATATAAAAAATATTCCAGTTCAAGAAAGAAAAAAAATTACGCGCTTGCAATTGTCGCGGTACCGGCGCGGGCGCTCAAGAATTTAATCGCCGTTGCCATAGAGTAGTTAGTTTCTAACATTTTTAAAACATTATAACATAATCAGCCTGTAATGTTCCCACTGCTGGGACACAGGCCTCCTGTCTTTGAGAGGGAGTGGGCCGTAATCTACCACGCGGGCCCAATGCGGGTTGGTAGATGTCACATGTCTTCGAATTTTCTGTTCTAGGACATGCCGGTTTCCTCACGATGTTTTCCTTTGCCGTTTTAAGAGCAGTGGTGATGAAATTATTTACACAAAATAAAGCGCCTGTCTGGGTGCGAACCCACGACTAACAACTCATAAGTCGGGGCCGTTACCATTGGGCCACCACTGCTCTCACCATTTTCGTTAGGTAGGATAGGTTTCCGTACACCCCTAACAGGTTCTTCATTCTGCATAGGTCTTGTGAGGTCGATTAAGGATGTTCACGCGTATGACTAGATACTTCATTTTCTAACTTCTCTGTGTTTGCCTTCTCACTGAATATCTCATTTAAATAATACCAGGTTCAATGCATGGACTTGCGAGTCAGTCGCTGTTTCCACGCACCTTGTGAACGTTTATTATATTTAGCCGATATTTATGCAAGCTCCCTCTATGGGGTTTAATAACATTTATCAATATCCAATAAACAGTTCTATTTGTGGTATCGCATTCATAATATAATATTGATAAACGAGGTATGAAACTCGAGCGGTGAGTTCTCGCCAATAGTTTCTCTTTTAGGCTTTCTGGTGATAACAAGTATCTTTGCAACTGGCTTCGTGTTTGTAATGAATATCTTACTAATAAAGGATGCGACAATGATCTGTACAGCTTTAAAGGCGATCATAATCCCTTGCAATTGGGTAATGAGCCGAAGATGAGCTGCCCATTTTGATTCGTCTATGACCCATGATTTCTTATCCAGGTAGAGGCAACTACAGAGGTTAGAATATCTCAATTTTGCCCTGTCGCTTTAACAAGATTTAAAAAAGTGATTGTCATGAATATACGTATGTAGAAGATGGAAAGAGAGACCGTGGACGACCACCAATGACTTGGCTACGAACGATAAAAACGATATGATGAAGAGCAATACAACAAAACTAACAAGCCACAACCGTACGGTGTGGCGCAGAAGTACTACGAGGGCTGACCCCAAAATAAATTGGTATAATAGCCAGGAGAAAGTAGAAGATTGCCATGCTCGACTGCCAAACGAGGCTTTGCCTGTGACAGGAGTTCAGAGGAGTCAGCAGGAATTGATTTTATCAAACAGTAGGATGTTTGATAAATTGATCAATTTCTACTGTCACACCAAACATTATTGAAGTATTGAAAGAATCTTAATAATTTCGCCTCAATATCCATCTAATACTTTAATAACAAAGCAATTTGAAGCTTCTTAATTGTAACATAAGATTTACAACAGCACGAAAGTACCCTACTCACGCGACTATGCAATGTCACTGAATAACATCTAAATTACCGAGATTCCATTGTGTGATCAAATAAATATAAGAAAGAAAAGGTGTTTACGGACTGTAGTATTCATCCATCAACTTTAATGATTGTGTATTATGTTAATTTTATTATTTTCACACTGGGTTTATCCAGTGAAGGGTTGCGTGCCACCAATTAGACTTTTGTTACGATCATACGATCACGCCTCTGTTTGGGATTTTCCAATTATTTCAATAGTTCTTCGCTAAAGTTTGTTTTATTTCAAAGGAAATAAGCGAGTGCATGCTAGCATGAGAAAACACCACGATATAGCATGCTTTATAGTTTTGCAACACGCTACTATTGTGACTTCCACCAGCCCTTAGGGAATGCATTTATTATTATACTGGTATTGCAAAGTAATTGCCTATCTTTCTGATATAATTAACAATCCATTTCAAAATACTTTCTGAGGTTTGAAAACTTTACAATAAATATTTTTTCTTTATTTCTTTCTTTAGTAATTCCAATAACTCCAAATCGAGATACGCTCTAGTTCAGCAGCACCCTAATGGTGAATGTTAAAAATCTCTGTCAAACTGAAAATAAATGCCACTAAAATAATTATTAGCTAATTAGACGAACACACACGTGCAGCTAAATTGGCCCATTTGCATATAATTAGAGTTAGTAGCAGGAACAGCTAGATTATTTATATGGTCAGCAATGCGTTTCGTTCAGTTTAACGATGAGTACTGCCACCATTGTCTCAGCGAAGTGTTGTTGAACAGAAAATTATTACGGCTCGATTTACTTTCCGGGCAATAGTACTCTGGTTTCGATACTATTTATTAATTAAAACGGCATTGGACAATGTTTGTTGATGTTCTTTTGTTTTTTCTGCTATCGGAAATCGGATGTATCAATATCAGTTCGAAATCGACACTAGTACAAACAAAGGTATAATAACGGTTTTGACACCTTGTAACCTCGTAAATGATCAAGATTTGAACTGAAAGATTTGAATAAACTTTGTCAAAATATAAACTGAACGACTTTAAATTAGAGTTCGTTAATTAAACATGTTTTGATAGTATTTCAAGTAATTTTGACGTGAATACGTTTGTAAATTTGCTTTCATAAGCAATTAAAAAACTGATGATATCAAAATCGGGGTATGCAGTTTGATGCAGCAGCTACATTTCTTTCATCTACATTCAAAATTTAATTACACCACTCGATAGCTAAAGGATCAAAGAATTCGTCTCAAAGAAAATATTAATCGTAACGTACACGTTTTCACCTGAAACACCTGCTCTCCTTAAACAACAGAAACAATCAGTTAGTAGGTAGATTTACCTTTAGTATATCAAATTATATGTGATACTAGCTCACCACTTCGTTGAGCGGTAAACATAATCATATAACTCACAAGTAACGTGGTTTTCTATTGGTAAAAGAATTTCCAAAATCGGTTCCGTAGATCCAGAGATTACCCCCTACAACCTCACAAACATTACCTCTTTATAATATTATATAGTTTATATAACTTAATTTTCATTCATTCCTCAATGCAATTACTACAGGAAAGCCTCCTCATTATACTATTATACCATAAGTCCTGTTAAGGTCACATTAAAGACACAAATGGCTTGTCTGTCCTGACAAACCTTTACATCGTTAAGCCAAACGGTTGGAGTTAGCCTTTGATTCATACAATATGTGTTACCTCATCTATTCTGGGCAACACCGGGCAATGCCGGGCGTGACCATTGTCTGTTTACGATGTAATATGTTTCGATTTACTGCTCGACTGGTTTCCTGGGAAAGATTGATTCGTTTAGTGGTCTAGGATTCCTTACTGCTTGTTATAAGGATTGAAAGTTCGAGTTTGTTATTTGCGGTAGGTAACTAGTGTGGGTATTTCAGTATTTCTCTAGTCTAACGCGTTCGAAAGTGTGATTTGAAATAAGGATGAGGAGGATGAGTTTTTTTTCAGGTATGTGGAAAGTTTTTGTAATCACGCTCGCCTGGAATCAAACTCGTGGAGTTTTCTACATATAGACATTATGAGAAGCATTTCGGTAATGATCATAATTTTCCAGTACCCTGTAATTTGTGAAGCCAATGTGTCGATACATGCAAGCAAAGAACGAGGACACCGATGTCATCACCCACTTAAATCTCAACGGACCTCACCATAATTTGTCAAAAAATCGGAAAGCAACCCAAGCACCTTCAATTATGCATGTAAATAACCGATTTTATTCCGAATTCCGCTTATTTTGAGTACTACGCTCTACGTACATTGATTTCCTTAATTTGCGGTCAACAACAACATCATTGCCATAATTACAGTCACCACAGAAAAAAATACTTGCGACACAGTACTATATTTAATTTAATATAATGCGCTGGTACTTTTTGCGTTATTTTTGGTACTACAGCATTAAGCTATATCGCTAATGAGTCGCAAGCGGTGGGTGTGAGTGGTTCAGCAAGTTTTTGTCACCCATCTTCGCAAATCCGATACGATTACATGTTTAGTTCATTAAATGACGACTAACTATTACTTATTATCTTCAAGACCTGCCAATCATAAGTCAGTGATCTCTTCTGTGTAGTTACTTAATGTTATGTGCCGCTAACTCGTCATGTGTCAAATTAGCTAAGAGATAAGGCGCCGACAAAAAGTGTTTGCAACAAACAATGTTAGCAACTCTATTTGGTCACAGCTAGTTAAGAAGTTTTAGGTCAGTATTCTGAAAACCACAGTTCTCCACGTTTAACTGAATTTGCACGGTGCTTGTCAACAAAAAGTCTGTTTTAGAATTTCTGTTTAACTGTTAGTGACACATTAATATTTGCACGCTTGAATAGCTAGTTTACATGAAGAGTGAGCATTCTAGGAAAAAACCTACTCAGTTGAGTAAATTATATGGTACGAAAATGAAACATTGTCACTTTATGTTTGCATAGATTACATAGTGTTATGATGATACTACAGTGTAAAACCTTTGGTTTATTACCTGTAAATGGTTAAGAGACAAGATCTTCTAAATATTTAATTGGAGAGAGCAAGTAGACGGTTGCTTACTTTGAGCGTTTATGCTTATCTCATAATTGCGATTTCATCGACACTGCACAAATATGCTGGGCTACCGCGGATGGTATTCGAAGAATATACGCGATGTATCAATTTAAGGTACAGGTACCACGGGATATATAGGGCTAACTGAATGATTTCTTTAAATGTGATATCTAGACATGGGTCTACAGAAAATAATGTCGAACATATTTAAAAAGTAGTAAGTCCTACATCTTGAAAAACCGTCTGAATATTCCTATAGACCCCAAAAAAACTGCAAACATTCAATAAACACATAGTGATACTTACGGGCCCATGCTTGTAATTTCTTTGCGTAGGTTCATAACCTTTTTACTAGTGATCCTTAACACAAATGAGGAAGCTGTATTTAATAAGGAAGATAACGCGTCAGAATCCTTGATAAGAGCAAAAATGTTATGAATATTGACGATATTATCTCATCATGACTTTGCCCGTTACACCGTTTGCAGCGTCTGCAAAGCAAATTATCGTGATTAACCGGTCAATTTGCATCTGCGGCTTGTTGTCTTTGTAGTGATGGTCCAACTTTCGCCGGGAAGGTTGCAAATTGCGCACATTACAGGGTAATGCGTTGTCAGCTGACAGCGGCTGACGAGACCACCAAGTGATCAATCTGGAAGATTTATGGGCTTTGTGAAAACTGAGGCTGTTAACGTAATATTTATTGACACTGCTCATTTTGCAGCTGTGAGTCTTGCAGATACATTATTTTATGTACTTTGGACCTTGTACCTACACGCAAAAGACGAGTTGCGGTTGCGTGTCTATTATGTTATTTTTTTACAAAAAAAAATTATAACGTGCTTGTAATATTAGGTCTTCCAGTTATTCTTTTGGACAATGTTTACATCACAGTATTAACGGTCTTTATACATTTTAACTATTATTAATATTTTAACTTTGTTGTCATACTGTTAACTTTATTGGGGATTCTACTTAATACCCATTATATATGTGTCATGTTATTGTGTACATATCTTTGTTGGAGACATAAACAATATACTATATACAAGGTGGAGACGACAATACAATAATAAATTAAAAGGCGTGTCTCTAATGATGTTCCCATTCTTCATACAAAAATTCAATCGAATATATTCAATAGTTTAGTCAATATAGCTCGGCAAAATCCATAGTCGGCTCGGGTTATTCCGTTTATCCACCCCGAAAAATCCACTCTAAGGTGGATATTCGGAAACGTATGCTCAAGAATCCACCCTAGAACTAGTTGGATAAACGGAATTTATAGGCTTAGGGTGGATTCGGCATACACTACTATTTCATTTGTTTGAAAAACTCATTTTTTTATTCGAAGTTAGGATTATTTTGATAGTTCCAAAATATGTATATACGTATATAAATAAACTAGCTTCTGCCCGCGACTTTGTCCGCGAGCCTTCCTCAAGAATTAAGCTATCCAAAGCAAAAATAATATTTTAAATCCGACTGGTAGTTCCGGAGATTACCCCCTACATAAAAACTTACAAACAAAAATGTTTACCCCTTTATAATATTAGTATAGATACAACATTAAAGTACCTCTAGGTAGGTAGGAAATTCTGAAGAAAACTAGTTACAGATTTTGATACAGCCATAATGATACAGTTTTTTCCCGATGTTGACAGACGTCATAGCTAAAGTAGAAAATAAGATACAACAATATAAAAACTATATAGATATCTATCTATTTACTTAATTAATTACTTAGCGTGAAGTTTTTTGTTCGAACGCAACAGAAAAACTGCCCAGTAAGTTTTTGTTCGTGTTTCGTAGATAAACATATCACTCAAGTAATTGATGAAATTGATTACTACATTGACATTCGCACATCCATCAGAGATATGCAGGAAAGCAAAAAATATGCAACTAAGATATTAATATTGTCCTTAAAAGTATCAGCTCAATGATAAATGCATAGCGACAATCGACACAAGTAAAAATAATCAAGTAAGTGTACCTAATAATTAATAATATTACCAGCTATATTTTGTTTCACTGCAAGCTGGCTGCTACACTAATAATAAAGCTGAGTTTAGTTTTTTTTTTTAACGTGCTATCTCATGAACTACCAGAAGGATTTGGAAAATTCTTTTTGCAATGGTTAGCCGAATTCGTGAGGAAGGTTATACGTTATTAAAATTACGCAACGACCCTTAGGAGCCGAGCAAAAAGAAAAACAAGTCAGAAAGAACGCTAAGCGAAAATGAAGTAATAGCGAGTGGGCGATGGTATGCGATGCGATGGGTCGGGGCCCGAAATTACGCGGGGCGAAGTCGCGGGCAAAACTTAGTTGTTAATATTTATAAGTCCGAAATCAACAACCCGTCTTTTTTTAAATTTATTGTTGTAGCTAGTACGAAGTACCATAGAGAACAATACAGATTTTTTCGCAAAAGCAAACTAATTAATAAGGTTAGTAGTGCTTAAGCGTATTTCGAATGGTTCTAACTGCGTTTACCATAATCTTACCATATTTAAGGACATTGACTTTGCTTACAAACTTTCACGTTTTTTTAAACTAGAAAATTATGGTCTTTTTGCAAGAACAAATTACATTTACTACAATTTTATGGTTTCTGTATTTAGCACTTACCTACTCGCGTAACATACCAACTGCATCGAGATTAAACTTATGCTACAACACGAAAACTCGATCAAGAAATTATTCTGATCGTAATAAAAAATTACAGTTCAGCAATTGATCATAACAACTACAAAAACTTAACCAGTTAATGTTATATTGGAATTTAACGACACCTAATAAAATGGTATGCGATCACAGAGTGTTCATTATTTTTTGCACGACACACTATTTTAATTTAATATCGTCTCCTTTACTGACTCGATAAGTGGTCACTTTAAAAAGGTAAACTGTCGGACAGAATAAAGCACCCAGTTCACTGGGATATATGTTTCAATATTTATATGCGGTCTTGGGACGATAGAGGTAAAATCCTTTTGTGGTTGAGAGTTTTCTTACTACTGATTGTTTTTGAGAAGGATTGCCTCAGCGTCTCGAGACCTTTTATATAAACAGCTTGGTCATTTACACGGAAATGGAGGAAAAGCTTGACGTACGATAAATCCTTCAACTGCATTTTTATGCCTAAGGAATATTGATTGCGTCCGCTTTACCTTTCCCTAACTGTAGGTTTTCCCGGCAGTATTTCAAGTTTTAAGAAAGGAAATAGCTGTAATTAATTACTTCTCTTTATGGTTAATAATTCTTTGTGCATCTTATCGTGTTACCGTCGAAGCAAAGATAGTTGTATGTAAATCAGCTCGTAAAGATATTGGGCAGTGTGCAACCACCGTAAAGCCACTGCTCTAATGATTCTGACATAACGTTACTTAATTTAACAAGAATAACTGTTTATTATAATTTTATTGCCGGTTTAAACTTGTTGGACAAATTGGTGTAACTATCCACAAGTGTTAGAACCCACGTTAATGATAATAGGATCGGGAACGTACCACAGTTTTAGATTAAAATAAAACAACCTTCAAATGGCAGCTAATTATGGCCTCGTGTGTAATTTTCATGACTACGAACATGGTTGAGGAAAACGAAAGTTGTAGAGTGTTAGGAAATAAATTCGATGTAAAAAAAAGTTGCTGCCGGATTGATTTGATTACATTTCGATGAAATTTTTCTTTACGAAAAGTTAGGGCAAATTTGAGGTACCTTTTTCGGTATCCATTATGAGACACAGACATAAGAGTTTCATAAAATACGACATAAAAATAAAATAACAATAATAGCAGACTATAATATAATACTATAAAGGCACATTAGTAGAAAATAGCGCTTTCATTTCTCACATTGTAAACGTAGATTACCTAAATTGTATTTTAATGTTCACACTTTCGTTTTACATGGCAAAATCATGCGATTACATAGTCAATTTTGTATTTTCACATCTCTAGGAAATAAATATTTTTATTACGACTTAAAACAAATGTATTAAAGTCATCAAAATAATCTGGAGTCTAATAAAGTTAAGGAATTCAAAACATTGTCTAATGTTTTGAATAATATGAAGTAAAAATCTACAAATACTACAGTTAATTTTTACAATCTTGTATTTAGCAGATCTCTAAAGGCCGATTTACACGATGCGATTTAATTACCTGTACCATTCATAATTTGACGCAGCAATAAATGTTGCACCGTCTAAACACTGTTTAGACAATGCAAGTAATTTTTGATACAATATTTTATTGGATGCCACAGGCAAGAAACTTGCATCGTGTTAATGGGGCTTAAAAAATAAAGCTTAAGAGCTTTTTCTTAATCTACTCGGCACTGTGGCTCGTTTATGTCTTTTTAATAGGAAAACGAAAAGCTACCTATTTTATTTATTTTTACAGACTTCAAAAAAGGAAGGTTATGTAATGTTATTAACTTGGAGATAATTTAATTCCGATACTAAACTATTAAGATACTAGCTGCTGCCCGCGTCTTCGCCCGCTTGGAAACTATTTTTTTTTTTAAGTTGGTTGAAAAAAAATTGGTACTGATTTTTCATTATAAGTACCGCGCCGTTTCATAAGCATTTAGAAAAAAACACCGTTATTTTGACATTACAAACACATACATTATTTATTTGTATGTACCATAGAAGATATAGATAAAACACTGAATGGTAGCCATGTCACTATGCCCTTTAGTGTTTATGTACCTTTATAATTATTAAAATATTTTAATAACAGTCCTACGATGCATACTGAATAAAAATAACGATCGCCCTAAGAGATAGGCACAATAACAGTTTCTGTAACATTGTATCCAAACCAGACCTCAGTCTAGACTCCAGACCCACATCTTTTAAAATACAAATAATGTATGAATGTCGGCAAGAGTAGCAGTTAATCTGCATTAACACATTACAGACATGCAATAGTCACGGGGTAAACACGAGAAAATAAATAACTGTACATCCTTACTAGCCTTGAGCGACACAAGAAACATTGTAACTACACCAGACAGAAATGTACCTTAACACTTTCGACTCCACCCATTTGCATAGAACTCATACGCCATGCCGCAATACATATTGGAAGTGAACCCTCCGCGAGGGTTGCCGGCATTACGTTTGCGTTAAAGTTAACCATCGCGGATGGTCATCGGCATTAGGTTTAAAACTGTGTTATAAAACACTGTAAAATTAAGTAAAATTGTTTTTTCAGGGGCTATACGTAGTTTCCAACCATAATTTTTTTTTTTGTGAATATTTGTAAGCGTGAACAAAAAATTAAAAAAAGAAGCTTGGATTTAAAAACCAACGAAAATATTAACAAATGTTGTTAAAATATACATGAGATTTTATTTTCACGGTTAAGAATGCTGTATACGCTAGAAAACCTACATTTATAATGAGCCCTCCGCGAGGGCTCCCGGCATCCTATATGCGACTAGCTGAACCCTCCAGGAAGGCTCCCGGCACCCGGCACTGAACGTT
This sequence comes from Conistra vaccinii, assembly GCA_948150665.1. Classification (NCBI taxonomy): domain Eukaryota; kingdom Metazoa; phylum Arthropoda; class Insecta; order Lepidoptera; family Noctuidae; genus Conistra; species Conistra vaccinii. The sequence goes on along the minus strand of OX411323.1, from coordinate 7,267,862 downwards.
TCAAGAAAAAACTAAGCTTCAAACCACAAACCAGTAGCCGATTAATAAATTCTGACATGTAGATCAATTAAAACCTACGCATAAAACTTAACAATACTAATTAACAGGAGTCAGGCGAAGGCAAGTTAGTATTGGTATACTAGTAATACTGATATATGCATCCTGTACACACATACATATAAAATAGGTCAATAAAACCATTTCCAAGAAAACTTTTATTATTGTGCGGGTAGTTTACGAAAGCGCACTTCATAAAGATGCTATGCCACTTAGTGCTATGTCTTTTATTTCGCCAATAGTCCCATGTAATAGCAGGGGTGGGCTAGGTGGTGAGCCTTATGTCATCAACCGGGTACAAACCTAGACTCCGGGGGAGGGCGAAGTTACTGAGAAATTCCTGATGGAATAACCCAATTACTGTTCAGGTCAATCACCAAACATGTCAGCGTAATCGCGACACCGCGCTCTATGCCTTGAACATTTTATGTATTACTTAAGTAATACATTAGTCAGTATGCTTTCGGACAGCATATCGGGCGCAACTCGAGACGAACGTATCGCGACCTTTCTTCTTTCTAGTTAGTTTTATTTTTAGAAGCCTAACTTGCTAGATGCCATCACCTTTACTTATATAGCCCACGAACAAACTCTTTTTGCGCGATGTAGGATTTACGAAGACGAATTCTCGTACTTAAGAGGGTGCATCCTAAAAGTTGGCAACGTCGTAAATAGCTGTCAAATATTTATCTGTTTCTATTAATTTGGAAAAAATACTGTATAAAAATAAGAAATATGGCTAACTAACTAACTAGAATATTAATAATGAATTGCAATTATAACATTGAATTTGATGTTGTACCCGTTTTAGGTGAAAAAAAGGCATTTGGAAAGTTTCCAAATTATACTTTTTTAACATCTAAAACTAACTATTCGGTGTTACGATATTAATAATTGCATTTCACAATCAATATTCTAGTTCGCTAGTTAGCCACATTTTTTATTTCCATACAGAAATATTATTAAATTAATCAAAACAGCGAAATATTTGACATATATTGTCATGTTGGTAAATTGATTGTATTTTTGACAGATTGAGAATGAGATGCATTCTTAAAAATTACGGGAATTGCCTTTGGTGTGATGCGTAGTTCGCAAGTGGCTTTGTAGATGCCACACACTTGTCTGAATTCGGTTTCTGGAACGAAAATTATCGACGTATCAATATTCAACGGAAGTCAAGTAATGCGATTGGCTGTTGATAATTCAGTTAAACAATCACAGCAGGTTGCGAGTGCTTGATAATTTCTTATACACTAATAGCTTTTTGTGTTGATTTTCTTAAAAAGACAAGTGGAATAAGCCTCTAACAAAATGCGTAGATGCGTAACTACGCACAGATTGCAATTAACTTTCTATTGCTTGTTATCGATCAAACGTCTGCACATCCGTGCTGTAAATATCTGGATAGTATATGTCTTTCTATTAAAATGTGATTTATTTATCCAGATGTAAATCGTAACGAACTCGTGTATTTTTCTCCTACAGCTATGGTTAAGTTTTCTGATAACTAGCTTTGCTAGATATCAAGATTTCATGGGCGGTTTTTCCAAGAACCTAAGGGCGCCTTCAAATTTGCCGCGTGGAGGCAACGCGGCTGCAGCGTTGCGGCCGCGCTGCTTTGCAAATTCATATAAATAAAATCAATGAACTGATGCGCGACCACCGGCCGCGGGTGTAGCGCTGCAGTCGCGCGTTTTTATTATATGGCCTCCGCGCGGCACTTTTTGGTAAATTTGAAGGCACGCTTAGGTTTTTGGAAAAACTAATAAAGTAAAATGTGTTTGATAGGTTTTTATATATTATTTTATATTTTTACGCAAGAAAAGATTGACATTAACATAACATCACACGATTTCCCCCAGGGGTTAGGCAGTAAAGTATACCAATAGTACACCCACATTTCGCCAGTTGTGTTTAAGTCCCATGTAAAAGGGGGCGAGCTACTAATACATTTGTTTTAATATTTAAGTTAAGTAGCAACCAATGGTACAAGAGAATCGCAAATCCATTGATGAAAAGAAAAAAGTGTGTGTGTGTGTCAGCTACGTCTACGATTGTCTTTGAATATGCAATAGGCAAAGAAGTAAATAAACGCATCTCTTAAAAAAAACGGCCGTAAATCTAGATCGAAGTGCTAATTGATCGATATGTAATATGCTTTTTTCAGAATTTTGATCCTTTTTCCTTGATCCTTGACGAATATAACAAGTGCTACGCTCGTATAAATTTCACTCCTCATTTAAAAATTTCTATAACGGGGGCCTTACATGAAAATCTATTCTTAAGGAGTTAATTCCAAAAATATAGAGCGAAAACGTTATGCAAGTTTCAAACAAATTCGTTTTCCACATAGCGAGCGAATGTCACCTTTTTAAACTGTTTAATAATATCATTCAAAATGATGGCATAAACAAATTTAACTTTTTGTTTATTTTTTCGACAACGTCGCGAGTGGACTGTATTGCCTTACCTACATTATGTAGAAAATATGTACTATTATTAGGAATTTATCAGTAGTAGCCTGGAGTTTGGATTTATGCCCGGTAGATGGCAATTAGCTGGACTAGGGTTTCTATTCAGAGGACTTAAAAGATAACTGGCGAAATTGTGTGCACTACAAGTACATCTCTACCCAACCCTTCGGCAATAAAAAGTCGTGATTTTATGTTATGTTAAATATTATCCTGATAGGGCCTATTTCACGATGTCCGAATAGCCACTTGATACCGAATAAATTCAAAAATAGAACAGAATTTGTATGAAATTATCTGCCAAGTAAGTTAATAGGAACTTATCCATATGTGGTGAAACAGGCCCTTAAACATTTTAGTTACTTACCATTTCCTATCTCAAGTCAGTAAACTCTCAAGACCATAAACTTCGCTCACCGCTCCATCCAGTTCTTATTCGATCCAAAAAAGCCATTTAATTTGCGCCTGTATTAAGTAAACGCTAAGAATGAATAGATTACTGGATATAAGTGGTATAGGGTATTAACCGACCTTGAGAACTGCCCGGACTACATGAGTGTTTTTTTTTTTTACTTACATGACTGTATCCTGTTTGCTAAGAATCCTACTGACGGACGTATGACTGGCTGGCTCGTCATAAAAAAGTGAACATCCTAAAGAGTCTCTATGTAATGATCAAGAAAGAGGTTTTATTTGATGTATTTCCGAGATTTATGTCTGAGAAAATATCAATGGAGGAAGCCATTTGTGTTTAACATGTTCATTGGTAATTTTGCTGCGGTTTTTACTGTAGGCGAATGTGCGTGGGCACCTTTTAAAATTTAATTAATTTTACTTAAACGCTTCTCATCAAATGAAATCATTTTATTTAAAATAGGCACACAAAAGGCTCATTAAACGTCAAAATTAACCAGAAAATAAAATTGGTTTTAGCTGCCCCTTCCAAAAGGTAGTTTTGGAGAAGAATGGGACAGAAACTCCACCGTTACTCTTTTAAAATGTTTAAAAATATTTTGCACACATTAATTTTATGATTAATTAAGTGAAGAAAATTACTATACCACGATTTGTAAAAATAATGAAAAACTAAACAATGACAGAGTTAATTATGTGATAGATATTTATGGTGCTCACATATTTACAATTATCATTGTAAAAATAGATTATTTTCCAAAAAAATTAACAAGAAATAAATCAGTGTGTGAGTTATAATCACAAATCAATGTCATAAAAACGAATCGCCGCAATTGTTTCTTTAATATTAAACGACCATCCATAATTATTTAAACTATTTTTTTCTGGACAACCGTCATGTCTCCAGTGTCCACTGCTAGAGTAATACCTATTAAAGTTTTTTTTTGTTATATTCGTTTAGGGGATGATGTTCCCGATTTCCTCTCGTATTTTCTAATTTCATAGCGTTATTTTTATTTTGTTTGGATACTTTATAAATAAAAATTCACACGTAGAAACCAAAGAAGGGTCGACATTTCTCACAAATTATACTTCAAGTCCTGTTTAAAACCACACGAACAAGACACAGTCATGTCTTTTATTAATGATGCAGTAGTAATAACTACGATAATGTGTTCAAATTACTTATTCATCCGTCTCAGTATATTGATACTTATTCTTTTTTAATGAATGCCCTGCAAACTTGATTGATGTTAAATACACAGCTTAATGTGTGAATGTGTTATTCGCTCGAACCTCTCAGTAATTTAAAAATGAAAATAATTACCTTTGGGTAGTTTTGCCTTTCCAAGTTTGTACGTGCATGGAAATTAAAGAGAGATTTATTTATGCCACGCCTTTTCTTTTATGGCCTACATAAAGATTGTTTTTTTTTATTTGCCCTAGTAATGTGTAACTTCACGATCTATTATTGCTTGAATTTTCTTAATACTCACCCAAGTAGGTACTTACCTAGTTCTCTCAAAAATATCAATTTTGTTTTTACATCTTTTGATAGACCCACGAAAATCGATTAATAGTTTATCTCTTACTTTCTTAATACAACTCTATCTTCTCTTGTTTTCAGACTGATAATGGGATTCTCAAGAAACATGCTGTCCGTCGTGGTTCTGCTGGCGCTGCTGAGCCACTGTCACGGCGCACCGACCAGGAGGTCACGTGCAGCCGCCCTACAGACGGAAGAACCTACCACGGTCCGAGAGAACAAATTACAGGACGAGTTCAAGGAGACCACCACCACCACAGAAGCACCCATCACCAGCAGAAGGAACAAAGCCCTCAACCTCTTCGGCTTCTACCCCTCCTTCCTATCTTCCGGTATTGACTACTCCGAAGACGATGAAGACATCAACTTCACTGTCAACGACGAGAACTTTGAGGAAGAAGAACTCTCGCGAACCATCCCCACCAGACGCCGACAACAGAACAAGAAGAAAAATGGTAACGGACAGTACCAGAATGATAACATTAATTCGCTGCAATACGAAAACTCTCCCATCTTCTACATCAGGCTGCCCCCCACCCCGTACATGTTTGTACCTGGTTTAGGGTACGTTTCTCAGCCCCCGAGCCTAGGACCCCCCATGGCACCAATGATGCCTCAAGCACCACCTCAAATGGCTGATCCTTTCATCAATCTGCCTATTGACTTTGTGTCTAATGGAAAACCGACTGGCGTGTATCAATGGAGCGGTGCGCCTGCATACCCTCAGATGGCCCAAGTGGATCCCTTCGGATACGGAGGTCAGCCCATGATGCCAGCAAGGCCGACATACAACATACCTTCATACTCGCAACCCAAACCGAAGCCAGCTCCATCAAACTCAAAGATTACAAATCTAAAAGGCCAGTACATGTTCAACGGGAAACCAGGAGACAACGTTTTCGTTCTAAGAGACACATACAACTCCATATACTCTGATGCCCTCCAGAACTTCTACCCTTAAAGCCTGAGATACGTAGGATAGGATTGTGTCTGGCTCGTATCGAGCTGCTGTAATTAACGAATTTCGAGGGACCAACGTGCGGACGAAAATAAGTAAAGGGAAAGTTTACAACAAGTCAATGATCAGTAATTATGAGAAGGAAAGTTAATTATCCCCCACATGAAACATAACGATGTTAAATGAAATCTTAAAAACAATTATATGCTTAAGAAACGTGAGGGACCAATAACTACAAGCTGCCAATTGTTGCAATTACTTGCCAGGAAAAAGTCGAGCTGACGTAGGCTCGAAGAATTATGAGTGAGATGAACTTAATTAATATGAACAAGAATTTAAAATTATCGCAAAGCTATTTGTGTATATTCATTGTAACGAGTACTTACTTAGTAGGTATTTTCTAACTACTTATCTATAGGTTCATCTTCTGAGACCTGTGTGTCTCCCATATTCCCAGATTCCGATTTCTAATACTTACTTTTAATACTTATTTTAAATTAGTTTACCAAATGCAAGGCAGTGTTTTAATATGTTAAGAAAACTTCCTTGCTTTTCTGTTAAAGGTATAGAAAATTAAGGGGAATATTAATAAACTTTTAAAATATTTATTTTTAATATAATTGTGATGCAGATTATAGATTTATATTAAAATAAGTATGTAACGAAGTCAAAATGAAGAAATTATTCGTACTTAAGTAGGTATACTGCTTTCTCTGCTATTAAATTATATTAAAAACTACCAATGGCTCAAACAAGCAATTGATTTTCAGTCGAGTGACATAGAAAATAAAATCCAAATACAAATAACATCCTCCTCTTTTGTGATTACCTACTCCTCATTGAAAAAAATGTTGCAAAATACAAGCATCTGACCGTATTTGCGTAGTTATCGGCGGTTTACCAGACACCCTTCGGCTGCCTGTTCATTGGGGCCTTGGGGCGGAAAAGAGTCTGGTAATACAATGTTACAAGGATATTTTTGTGCTCGAATGACGTGGGCAGGGAGGTGCGGTTGGTAGACCATTTGACAAATGAATTTAAAAAAAATTGCGGTTTTAGTTCCGATTTTTGTCACGCGCCACAAGAACCTTGTAGCGCTATAGTTAGGTATTGTCGATTTTTTGCTCAAACCGTGATTATTATGAGCAATAGGTAACATTTTTTTGAGTCAGCGCTAGATTTAAATTAAATAATCAAATAATAATTTATTGAGCTTGTATTTATTCTTTAAATTATTCACTTAGTTCTAAGATTTTCTTATTAGGTACAAATAATAAAAAATAAACCGTCCATGAAAATAGTGTTAGATAAATAGTAAAAATATGTTTAAATAGAAGCTAACTTCGTAAACGTGACCTAGATATTTTAAATGGAACAGATTTTGTGACATTTATTTAGAAATAAGTGAGTTAACTTTGGTGTTATTTGCAATTTTTGGTTACATTGTAATGTTGATCGAAGACAGTAGATAAAAATCACCATGTAATTATAGGTATATTTTATTGCTAGTATTGTATTTACTCCATATTACCCCGAAGGGTAATTATAAAATACGGAAACTAGTAAGTAAATACCTACTTAATACAACAAACTTTCTTTAATTTTGTGTTAAGTAGTCGATGCCTGTATTATTCATTGAAATTTTGTAAATAGGCACGTAAAACGTTATCATGTAATCGGCGTTCGCAATTCATTTGCCAAACGTGTAAACAAATACGAGTTTTAGGAAAAACAACTGTAATGTCAACACATAAGGTTCAGTTTGCGCTACAACTTCATATTTTTCATGACTTTTTCAACAGTAGGTACTACCTAGTCGGTTTCAAATCAACTTTATTTACACTAGCTTAAAGTTCATGTTTGTCTAAGTGGAAAACTCGTGTTTATTTCCCTGTTTGGCAAATAAGTAGCGAACGCAGATTATTTAGCTAGTTTTTTTCTATCCACTGTATAAGAACAAGCAAGTAGAGGCCTCTATGGCGAAAGCGCCAGGGTTTCTCGCGAAATTAAAATTTTCTTACGTTTTTCTGCAATTTTTAGGTCAGTGTCAGGTTGTAGGCCGTTCAAAATATGATTCGCGACCCTAACAAATATGTAATTACAGAATTATATACATACATTTATATAACAAAAAACTTGAATTTCTCTTAAATCGGGTTATGGATTATAATGATGATCCACATTTTCGCTTAGTTGTATTGTATCATGAATGTCACTATAAAATTATACCCATTTTTTATGTTTAATTGTTTATGGCTCAACTTGTTTATAATAAAGAATGTCACAATTTAGTGTAAGATATTAATAATAACGATTGTTCCATCCTTATGTATGTGTAGAATAATTATGGAATTTCCCGATATTGTACCTACCTAAAAGTGAAGGTACTAGGTACTCATTAGTTGATGGTAGATATAAACAAAATCATTAATTTGCAATATAGAATTACGAAAATTAAGACAATAAAAAATATTTTTATAATTTTTCTGTGTTTTTTTTCCACCATTCCTATAAAAACATTTTGGAAACGTATCAACTTGCAAATCTTGCATTACACTAAAATAGGAAACACCTAAGGCTTACAAATCAGTGAAACCCCAAACTTTGCTGAATTACAATAATACTAATACCCGACAAAGGAGTATAGATTATACCCACATTTCGCTAGATATGTTTAAAGATTTCTTGTATTTTCTTTAGCAAGTTTTTTGTCCTTAATGAATAAAAATAATGAAATAAAAATAAATCCCATGTAACAGGGGGCGTACCTATTGCCATAATCGGTCACCAATATAGACACCAGACTGCTTCTGAGACATTCCTTAATTGAAAATCTAATAGCATTTTTCCCAATCGAAACTAGGACGCTTGGCAGTCATAGTCGCGGCTACTACACCAAGGAGTTGTCTACTCGTAAGATTGTAATACCAAAATCAGATTGATAAAGCCAGCTATGATACATTGTAAACCAGTTACAACTAAATGATTGTCTAATAATTAAACCTTTTTATTTTTTCTCTATTCAAATTCAAATTCTCATTAAGTATCTCAAAAAGTAGTTTTAAGCATAGCTCTATGTAAAAACAATGCGCGAAATACCTACTTATCGTGTGAGAATTAAGAATCTATTTCACACACACACTGCAAAATCTTTTGTTATCAGTGCTTTATGGTTTGTGTTCGCAATCTGTTGAACATGGATCTATCTATCTATATAGATTAGATTGGTATAATTGATGTATCGATGGTGGAAATTTCAAATGTCGTAAGGGACATTTTGTCATAAGCCGTTGTCTCGTAGTCTCTTTATGCCGTTGAACTGGAAATTTTGTTCTCTATCGATCATTCTAATTTTGATATCTCATAGATGAAGGAGCTACGACGTCAAATAAGTCACATAGTACTGTAGTAACTTTGAGTCGTATAGGTCAAATAACTCTTTTGTAGATTTTTGGAACGTCGTAACTTAAAATAACTGTCCGATTTATACGGTGTAACGCGCATACAAACATAAAACAAATATAAACATAAAACCAATTAAAATATTTTAAAATTTTGAACAAATATTGGCGTAAGTAGCAACGATTTTTAACAAGTCCGTCACAACATTTTGTTCAGAAATTTATTTTTAAAAGTGTTGATGAATATTATTAGTTTTACATTATTAAGTCCATAATGACATTATGTTCACCAAAATAATTCAAAATTATATAATTTTTTAGGAGGTTTAATTAAAAGGTAAAGTCAAAGTCAAAGTCAAAGTCAAAGCATTTATTTCAAATAGGCCTTTGAAGGCACTTTTGAACGTCAAAATTTACAAATTATAGTTATTATATTATTGATTCTACCGCCCCTTCCAAAATGTAGTTTTCGTATGGAGAAGAATGGGCAAGAAACTCCACCGTTACTCTTTTAAAATGTTTTACAATATTTTGTATAAGTACATTATTTATATAATTATAATATGTGAAGACGATGCACCTAGAATAAAATTACTGTATACAGTAAGAATAATTTAAATTGGAGCAAACGACAGATAAATTAATTATGTGGTAGACACATGGTGTTCACATATTCACAAACATTGTAAAAATAGACGAATCTACTAAAAATTTACAATTAATAAGTCAGTGTGTGAGGAACTAATCACAGGATGTAAAATCAATGTCATATAATGAAAAATAAATACAATTAAGTAAGCAACCAGTTTGATTTTGTTTAGACTCTAAATTGTCCTATGGAGCAGGACCAGCATGTTTCCAAGCATTCTTATCTTGGATATAATCCTCTAATCTGTAATATGCTTGTTTACAAAGTGTACTTTTTACATGAGTTTTAAATTTTCTTTCATTTAATTGTAATATATCACAAGGTATTTTGTTGTAACATTTAACACAGTACCCCATAAAAGATGTATGTACTTTAGATAATCTGAAAAATGGTTGATCTAGTTTATCTTTATTTCTAGTATTAAAATTATGTCTATCACTTATTTTATTAAAAAGATGTAGATTTTTCCTTACATACATAATATTTTCATAAATGAATTGGCAAGGAACGGTCATAATATTAATCCTTTTAAATAGTTCCCTGAGAGATTCGCGACGACGGAGATCATAAATGGCTCTGACAGCTCTCTTTTGCAAAATAAAGATAGATTCAATGTCAGCAGCCCGACCCCACAGTAAAATGCCATACGACATAATGCTGTGGAAGTAGCTAAAATAGACCAAACGCGCGGTTTCTACATCTGTTAACTGTCTGATCTTTCTAACAGCATAAGCGGCCGAGCTTAGCCGCCCCGCAAGAGATGTTATATGAGGTCCCCATTGTAATTTCTCGTCTAGCGTGATTCCCAGGAAAACCGTTTGATTAATAAATTCCAGTTTTTCTCCATTCAATATAATGTCACATTCGCTACTTCTAACATTAGGTAATTTAAATCTAATGCATTTGGTTTTATTTTTATTCAGTACCAAATTATTTACCGTAAACCAATCTTGGACCTGAAGAATAGAGCTATTCACGTCGTCAAGATTTTGCGACCGTCGGTTGATTTTAAAGATCAATGATGTGTCATCTGCAAATAACACCATCTTCGGTTGATTTTGAAGTAATTGGGGTAAATCATTAATATAAACTAAAAAGAGGAATGGACCCAATATCGAACCTTGAGGAACGCCCATTGCCATTTCAGACCCTAATGAGTTTATGCCGTTTACTTGAACTTTAACCTTTCTATCTTTCAGGTAAGATTTTAGTAAATCAAGAGCTGTATTCCTAATCCCATAATGCTCCAGTTTCAGCAGAAGTGTCTCATGGTCTACGCAATCGAACGCCTTCGAGAGGTCGCAAAAGATTCCAATGGCATCTTGTGCTTCTTCCCAGGCATTAAAAATGTTCTTTATTAGGGTGACACCGGCGTCAGTAGTACAACGCCCTTTGGTGAAACCGTACTGTTGTTCATGAAAGATGGAGTTTTTATTAAAGTGACGTAACATTTGATTGAGCATCAACTTTTCAAACACCTTACTGAGAACTGGTAGAATTGACACAGGCCTATAATTGTTGTGTTCTTTACTATCACCGGATTTGAACAATGGAACTACTTTACTGTGTTTCATGAGATCCGGAAAGACTCCTTGGTCCACACTGTTGTTAAATATGAAAGCTAAATAGGGCGCAATGGTTTCGATAATAGATCTACAGACTTTTACAGACATTCCCCAAAGATCTTCTGTTGATTTAATTTTAAGATCTTTAAAAGCTTTTATAACAGCCTGAGGGTTTGTATGCTGAAACCTAAAATCCAAAGGGCATGCCTTCACATTCTGCCTAAGTAAGGCAGCAGAAAGCGCGGGTGAGGAATTCAATGCTTCAGTAGTTTTAAGGGGAATATTAGTAAAAAAGTTTTCAAATTCCTGAGCTATTTCTATATCTGAGTTGATAGGGCCATGTGCAGTCTCTAAATTAAATTCAGTATTTCGCTGTTTTTTCCTACCTGTTTCATTATTTATTATTTGCCAGGTAGTTTTTATTTTATCCTCAGCTGATTTTATTTTATTACTAATGTAAAGTAAGTAAGTGGTAAGTAAGGTACTTACTATTATTAAGGTACTTGTCACGAGAAATCCATCGAGACCAACACAACAGGGCTACCCTTGTAAAGTTGAGGTTTTCCTGTGGCCAATTTCCGGCACTATCATCAGACTCTAGACTACACCTTGGGTTATAGTTTTTGTCAAAACAAAACTAACAAGCCCAAACACATCAGGGCTGTCTTATTTAGTTGAGGATTTCCTGTGGCCACTTTCTAGCTCCACCATAATTCTAGACTTTAACCAGGGCTATAATGGTACTTGTCAAGACAAATCAATAAAGCCGAAAGACAACGGGGCTATCTTGTTTCTATGAGAATTCCTATGGTGTGCTCTTGGGGCAATGTTGTTTTGTTGAGAAGTCCCTATAGCTACCATCTGGCTCCATCATTATACCCTAGACTTCCCTTGGGCTAACGATGCCTAGCAAGCTACTTGTCAAAACAAATCCAACCGGCCGAAACACAACGAAGCTATCTTGTCTAGTTAAGGAGTTCCTATGGTGACGTTCCAGATCTATCATGAGGGCTACATTACTTAATAGGTTTAGTTTAGAAGTTCCTTTGATCATTTTCCAGCTCTATCATCAGACCCTGGATACTACTTTGGGCTATATATAGTTCTTGTTAAGACAAAACCAACTAGTCCAAACTCGATGGTACTGTCTCGTTTTTTTTAGAAGTTCCTATGGTCATCTTCCAGCTCCATCATCAGACCCTGAATCCCGTCTAGTATAATAGCACAAAACTTATCTAAATTTCGTGTTTGAACTGTTGACTGTTGAGGAGTTCCCTCGTCTGGAGCCAATCGTGGGTGCAGCAGCCAGATAATGGTGGAATTTAGAACGGACTATGATAATTAAAGCGTATATATTTCCTGTTTGTACTGTTCACCGTTGAGGAGTTCCTTCTTAGTTGGGGGCGTGCAGAGGGTGACGTACCACGTTAATTAGCACTCGATTGTAGTAAGTAATATCCATTGTGTTAAAATTATTCAGTCATTGGGTTACTCATACCTACTTTAGAAAACAGGCACACTATTTATCACCTTCACCCCTTCACCCACATCAATCAAAAAGGTTTCATGGTATCATACCAAACCTTTTTTTATTGTAGCTATCTCTGCAAACGCGTATTGCGTTTAGTTGTGACATACAATCGTTGAAAGTATGTACGTTTATTAATATTAGTTAATTAAATATCTTTCTGTACAAATACTACAAATAGAAAATTGCTTTCTTTTTCGTTAAAGTGTTTCTTTTTCGCTTTTTAATGTTTCAATGTTTTGTTGACTCCATAATATTATGTCGAAAAAAATTATAGTTTTTGTAAACAAATCGTTGCGATGAAACTAAACGAAAATATACCTGTCATTCCGAACAACCAGAGAACTGTCAAAATTACGTTGGCCAAGTAAATCAAGTACGAGTAATTTATCTCAAAAATATTATAATTCATCAATTTATTGCACGGTAATCAATAAAACACAATCCAACGTTAACGCGTGTAACGCAATGACCCAATAAAGTGATAAATTTAATAAAACAAAATAAAAAGAGAACATGGTGCTAATGGTTTAGTGTGACGACGTGCCTCAATGAACTAAAAAAAAAATGAAAAAGTGTGTTGTTTTCTTTGAACAAGTGTAGAGGATACTAATATCGTCATGTTTCGTAGTAGAAGTTGGTTTGGTGCCTCGTGGGGGCGTCCAAAAAACCCTCATTCCTTAGAAAGATTGAAATATTTACATAATATTCTTTGTAAAAACACAACTGTATCCGAAAGTAATCGGGGCACCTTGGTGGAATCACTCAGGTGTATAGCAGAAATATTGATATGGGGTGACCAGAATGACAGTTCCGTATTTGAGTAAGTATCAGTTTGTGATCATTATTTCATTATTTGTAAACAATGCTTCCTTAATTGGACATTATTATTAATTATAAGAAAAAAAGTCATAACTTTGTGGTCAAAAAGTCTAGTTAATTATATAGAAAGGTTTTCTGAAGATACCCTAAAAGTAATTATATTCATTTTAAGGTAGGCATTCCTATCTTTAATTAGCCATAAGTCATAAAAAGTAGTCACCTCATGATTGATCATGTGCTGAGTCGTCCCACTTTGGGCTCTATTACTTCCCAGGCTGAATAAAAAATGGCTAAAACACTGTATACTACTGCCATTCACAAATAAATATTCTGAAATGTCTCCAGATTTTTGTCTGTTCTTTCTAAGTATTGAACAAGCCACAATACAGGTTTATCAACTTGTGCCCGGTTATGTACTTAAATAAACCTCATGCATTTATATTGGTGCAGCCAAGTATTTGTCAAAAAAATGCTCTTTATAATTATGTCTTAATTGTGGGAAAACTTCTGACTGTCTAATTTCTATCTGCAGATAGGTTCCTATAGTCTGTTCAAAAAGTATCTGATCAAATGTAAACAAATCCTGTTCAGGTTAAATTATTATCCAATCACTCACTAACACATTCATCTGTAATTTAGGTTTCAACTTTATATTAAACCTCTTTTTACCTTTTCATTTCATTTTGTTGTTTTACCATAAAAAATAATATATCCAATCATCATTTTTCAGCTTCTTCTTGGAGAAGAATATGCTGTCATACTTCTTAAAGATCATGAGACAGAAGTGTGGAGGATCGTCATATGTTTGTGTGCAGCTGTTGCAAACATTAAATATTCTGTTTGAGAATATAAGAAATGAAACATCACTGTGTAAGTTATTTAATAGTTTGGAAATATGTTTTGGGTTGTATGAATCTAAACATTTTGACATATTTTGTACACAATACATAATAATGTGATTTATGTTTGAATTGTAATTTGTTTGGACTGTTGAACTCTGATTTTGTATTGGCTCATTGTGTTCAACAATACACTTTCAACATACACAAATGTTAGACAAAAAATACATGTATTAAGCAAGAAATTAGCTGACAAATTGAGTTGCACATTGTTGCTGCATAACTCTCTATTCTGAATATTACTATTACAAAGAGATTTTCCTGTTCTTGTTTGAAATCTCACTTGAACTCAAATAAAGGTAATTTTCCCTATTTTTTTACATAATTCTATAAGCTATGTACTTTTTACAGATTATTTGCTGAGTAATAACCATGTGAACTCAATAATAGTGCACAAATTTGACTTTTCCGATGAGGAGGTGATGGCTTACTACATATCATTCCTCAAGACGCTCAGTTTAAAGCTCAATAATCATACTATACATTTCTTCTACAATGAGGTAAGTTTCCATATTAAATACAATATTTTCCTCAGTCCTCTACTGTTTTAGTATGTTTTTTTCATAAACATGTTCATAAAATCGGAGGATGTTGTTTTAACAGGAAAAATCTCATAGAATGAATTTACCTATACCTACTCCATTTGAAATAAGATTAGTCATTTAAACAAACCTTTTTTACAGTCCGTTCAACCGATTCTGAGTTCTATAGCATAGGCATAAGAATGGCATTAGAAGCAAAAAAGTGGTTACAATACCAAATGTTTACTGCAGCTGCATTTGTCATTCCACAGACTGCAAAAATGGCTTAGTTAAATCTTATGTCAAATGGAGATGTAACGATGATGGGTGGGTGTGGATGGTGTGGTGATGATGTGTGGTGTGTATGTTGGTGATGTGTGTAGTGTTATGTGTGTAATGGTGATGTTGTTGGATGGTGGATGGTGTTAATTCAACATTATTCTCTTAAACATAGGCGGACTGTAGTTTCTGCTTACCCCCATGGGAAGTACGCGTGAGTTTATGTATATATGTAGTGTACCATCGAAGAAGTTCATATCAGTCCAGTTTGAAAACAAAATCCCGAGAACACAATGACCACATCTGTTACTGGCCTGGTTCTATAGTTGCCGAGCGCTTCATGCAAGAATAGTCCTTACGGTGGTTAGTTATGAACTTCATTGATAGTACTTAGCCAGTCCTATTGAGTAACTAGTTTAAGGTCTCCCATACATAGCCATATACTTTGATGCATTGCAATTATGCCTCATGACCATAATTCCCACACACAGTCATGGATCATAGGTCACAGATGAATGTATATCACTGTGATTGACCAAATTGAGGAGTAAGGAGAGGAAATTAATAATCCATACTGATGAATAAACTTACTTTTAAATACATTCATAAAAAATATCTTTGTTTTTACAAAGCCTATTAATAAAATAATTATCATTTAATTGTAAAATAAATGACCACAACACTTTTATGTCTGATACACTTCTCTTATCAACTGTGATTAATTACAGGTTTTCTGTTCAGGTCAAGTGCTATCAATTAGGTACTTAATCTTTAGTTCAGGTCTAGAGTATTTCCTGTCGAGACTTCGAGAGTAATATTAGCAATAAAAGAAGTAGTTATTACATTGTTAATTTTAAATAGTTAGTGCAAGGAAATCAACACATTACCTGATTTGTACATTTTCAAACAAAAGTGTTTCCCAGTTTTCCCAAATCTATCCCATTTCAGCAGTTTGGTATTGCTGGGCACAAAAAGTGCACTTACAGATAACGCATTAGCGAAAGGAATTGATTGATAAGACAACATGTCTAGTTCAACTACATGTAACAATTTCCCTTATCAACAAGTATTCATGTTACTGTGATAGTACCATTAACAGCTGCATAGGTACATTGGTGATTGTGTGTCGAATGCGGATATGCAAATGTCAGTTTTCTGCGTTTCATTTGACTGTATAATACATGTTTCCCTACCTACTGGTCTATTTTGTAGGTAGGGCCATAATTCCAAAATCCATAATCCATAATGGTGGGTCCATCATTTTAGTACGGAACAGGATGAACATAACTCAAGGTTGCGTTTGGTGTCAATTTCAAGTCACGAACTATATACACAAACGACTATATACACACACGAACGAAACACGCTACATGTAGCGTGTTTCGTTTTAAAACATCAGCGTACACGACATGTCTAGTTCGAGTTTTAAATGTCAGTAAACCAAGGCCAAAATGGACACCTATTTTATTTAATAATAATAATTGATTTACATATTCTAATGCATGCCATGTGGTGAAGGAAAACATCGTGAGGAAACCGGCATGTCCTGCAGAACCAAAAATTGCCTGCCAGTTAGACGACGGCCACCTCCCTCTCACAGGAGGCATGTGGCATGTGTGTGTGGTGGGTGGAATGGGAACGATATAGGCTGATTAGGGTATAATTATGGTTGGCTACCAAATTAATGAAGAAAACCTGTCTGTACATACTTTGAAAGTGACATACTATTAATATTGGCAGCACACAAAGGATTTCCCGCTGTATACGGAGGCGATCAAGTTCTTCAATCATTCGGAATCAATGGTGCGCATAGCCGTGCGCACTCTTACTCTCAACGTGTACCGAGTTCAGGATGCCAGCATGCTCAGGTTTATTAGAGATAGGTATGTAAGATTAATTTTCCTGAAAGTATATCCCCCCAGACAAGGTTACATCGTACAGACGTTTCTGCATAGGTGACATATTGGGGTTGAAAAGTGGTGACAATTTCGAGTTCTAAGCGAATATTTTTTTTATTGGAATCAAGAAATAAAGTATCAATTTATTGTACTGTAATTTGAATCAATTTAGATTAGATTCGAAATCGAATCGAAGACTTCGGGAATAAGCCATCTGATTTAAGGTTACACGAACTGACTTTGTCGTGGGGGCAGGTGTATGTCGGCGCATCATGGCCGTCGTCGCCGGAGTCACACATAGGTTGCACCAATATATCACACAAATAGGAAAATATTTAAGAGAGTACAAAGAAAATACTTTACTTCAACTCAGGGTGTTTATTCCAGGAGCAACACACAAAGAATGTCTTTCCATTCGTATTACAACAGTATTTATTACACAAAATTACCGCTAAAGTTTACCGCCAAACTTAACCGCGAACCTTAACCGCGAAACTTTACCGCCAGAAAGAATATAAATAAATCAAGCGGATATGCGAGTCAAAATAAGTCCATAATAATATAAACTCTAAAGCAAATTACATTAAAAATAGCAAGCGGATGTCAAGATATATCCTGAATAATATTAACTCTATACATTTAAAATAATTCAAGCGGATGTCAAAATAAATCCTTTAAACTAACATAGAAACTTAAAATAAAGTAAACCGGAAACACAATATTTCAAATAAATCAAACGGAAGTATGAGAAAAGAAACTTTATACAAATTCAACCGGAAACTACAATATTTTAAATAAATCAAAAGGAAGTACGTAACATAATTTAAACTTTTATAAATTCGACCGGAAACCACAATATTTTAAATAAATCAAAAGGAAGTAGGTAACATAACAGAAACTTTTATCAATCCTACCGGAAATACAAGTATTAATTCAATAAATAACATGAAAGTCAGATTAAGTACTAAATAATGAAAACAAGCTTAAAATTAAAATCAAATAATGGTTTGGCGCCCATATGTACGGTCTATGTTTTATCTAGATGCGTGTCAAAGCTCTATTTGACATTGAACTTGAAACGTCTACAACCAACAATTTACGATGTGGTCTAGCTTCGATTTCGACGTAATGTCGCGATATCGCGCGCTATGGTTAAACTTAGACTCTGTTCAGTTGCCCTCGAGGGCTATTAGGTGACTGTGTACTATGATGCACAGCCTCGAAATGTGGTAAAAGTGATACCTGCCTGCATTCTCTATTTCTATTTGCTAATGTCGTAAATCTAGTCTCCTTTTGATGCCTCCATAAGATTAAGTGAGCAGTGGTTTGTGATAAGTCTAGGTGAAACAAAGAACGATAATCCAAAATGAGGCTCAAGGATATGGACGATAAAATATTGCAGTCCAGTATTTCGTACGTGTTTATTATTAACTTGTGCATAATAATAACTTTAGATCAGTTCAATTGGAATATATAATATGTAGCCTACCATTTAGAAGCCATGCATATTAAACTATGTAGATATCTCGGCCATTTCATTAATGGTCATCAATATGCTAACACAGTTTGCTGTCCCACAGGACGGCAGCCCCATACTTCAGTAATCTCGTTTGGTTTATCGGCAAACACATTCTAGAACTGGACGCGTGTGTCAGGACCGACGCAGAGTAAGTCAGGCTATTATATTACTTATGATTTTGTTTTGGTCTGTTTTGTTATGTTCGGTTTTCATTTGCAGTACTTACTTACTTTTTTTTAAAGTAGATAGAAATTGTTATTAATTTTTGTTTCATTTTGAAGATTTCTTCTTCAATCAACCGGTTACATACTAAATGTACCAAATACAAAATTTTATTTTTACAGTATCCGAGCACAGACAATATTTACGACTCAAAATTCAGAAATTCTTTTTCCAGCCATCAATCACAGCAGAAACTGGATGACTTAGTAGCTGAACACCTTGATCATCTTCACTATATCAATGACATCTTATGTCTAAACATTCCTGACCTAAACGATGTTCTGACGGAGCATCTCTTGCACAAACTACTAGTGCCGCTATACATTTACTCACTCACGTCCGAAAGTGTTAGACGACTGCAGTCATCATCACCTTACAATAGAGATCACATTCAAAGTATAGAAGCAATTACAAGAAACTTAGAAGCTATACTAAAAGGAAAAAACGCTGAATCTCCATCGCGAATGACATTCCCCAGACAAAGGTTGGATTCAGAGGACGACCCCAAACCATCAGTGTCGTGCGTAGTGTCCCTATTTCTGTTATCGCAAGTGTTCCTTATTATAACGCACGGTCCGATTGTTCACGCACTGGCCTGGATCATATTACAATCAGACTTATCAGTTTTCGAGGACGGCGCGACCAAGATACTAGAAATGTACATTAGCAATGCAAAGTCCAATGTCAAATTAGAGTTCTCTAAACCGCAACTAAGTCTAGAGAAGGCTTTAGAGAATACTTCAAGTGAGAGGGACTACACTACCCCAGAATACGCTGGTCCTAAAACTTTCGGTTATGATACCGATCACTCGAGTTGCGATCTCGATCCCGAGTTAGTTTCGACTTCCCTTCCGTCCACTTCACACATAAGCGAGTCGTCGAGCATCGGTCACGATTCCACTGAGGATTTAGTTACTCAAATACAGCCAGCAAAAACTAATAGTTCCGGGACGCTTAAAGCGAATATGCCCGACTCCCCTTTGCCCGATTCAGGGATCGAATCGGGTTCGTCGAAAACGAACGAATACAATAACATTACTGATGAAGAGAAACAGAAGCTGCTTGGTGTAGCACCGAGTACTTCTGCTGAAAGGTCAGCGACGTTAGACAGTATAATAGAGAGAGAAAGTAAGGAGATTGAGAAAAGGCCGTTTTTGAAGACAATATTGGACTCCTTGGACTGTAGTGAGAATGATTACAAAGCGTTGTTCGCTCTGTGCTTGCTGTTCGCATTGATCAACAATAAGGGTGAGTCAAACATCACATGTGGCCAATTTGTAGATAACATCGTCATATGGTCCGACCTTTATGATGCCATTCACCTTACATTATTAGATTTTATATTAAGTTTTCCTTTTGTTTGAATTGAGGTCAAATTAATACGTGAATGCAGTAGATGTTATAGAATTATAAAGGCAGCTGCAACTTACAAGGTATTTTTTGGAATGAACATTTTGAACCTTACCTTAGCGCAACTTCCGAAAAAGCTAAACTTCATGCCCGCTCGACCAAGGTTATTGCACCGAGCAATGCTCGATTCAAATATTATTTTATTTAATTTTGGGCCCAGACTTAGATTCACGTGTTAGAATTATAATTTTAAAAACGTGAAATGCTTGTTCTTTAAACTAATTTTACCTATTCTCTGTCTTTTGCTTCCTTCGGATTATAATATAGTGGGTAAGTTAGTGTCACTCATGTTTCATTTTAAATCTTATTTCTCACATTGTCAACGGAACATATACACTGGGGCTCTATGACTATTATTCTTTACGGCGGCTTAACACGCATATATTTCCCTAAGTCATGTATGTCACGATATATTTGGCAAAGGTCAAAATGACACAACCAGACTACAAAATGTCCGTACTGTTGAAGCATACACAATATTTTGTTAGAAATATATACTACCAACGTTAGTGTATTATTTTCCTGGCAACCCAGTTACTGGGTTGTGGAGGTCAGATAGGCTGTCGCTCCATGTAAAATACTGGTATTCAGCTGCATCCGGTTAGACTGGAAGCCGACCCCAGCATAGTTGGGAAAAAGCTAGGCAGATTGATTGGTATGCCCGGCAATGGTATGACGGGTATGTGAACAATAAAGTCAACCAAAGCATAATGTCAAGGGGAGGGCAACCAAAACCAATTTCCTATTGCATGGTTAAAACATGTACCTCTCAGCAATCACTCGCAATGATGGCCTATGTTTAGGTTTCAATAAAATCACTATACTTTAAGAGAGTGACCACAATCGTCGGCTTCAGCTGGTCAGAAAGAGCGTTAAGTCCATTCAATATAAGAGTAAAAGAAGTAATTCGCCTCATTTCGTAATTTAAAAAAAAAATCGCCTCGATAAGTGGGGTCACTCACTAACTCACTCAAAACAATAAGATTTTTTTTTACATCGAGTCATGGTCATCCCACAAACTAATCATATTTATTTTTCTATTCTAGGAGTGAACACGGAACTACTAGACACGCTGCTATGTCCTGAAGAAGAGATAACGTCTGGTACACACGAGCCCAGTGGGGTCGCGAGCGCAGCGCCCTCTGGCGATACAATGTCGCCGCCGCCTAAACAGCACCAGCTACAGAGCTTCAATGCGTTGCTGATATCGAAACTGATGGCGATCGCTAATTTGAGTTGTAAACCTGGTTAGTAACTTTGAATAGCTTTTAATGACTTTAGGGGGGGAATCTTGCGTTGTATTGGAGGGGGAAACGGATTTCGAGTTGAGTTTAAATATTTGTGGCGCTCGTACTATCTGTTGTATACAAAACTGTTACATTGATATATGGATGAAAAGAAATATAGTATTTCTACACGAATGAAATTTCCTCAATGCGATGCTGGTTTGCTCTGCATGCAACATTGCACATTTTCATACATATTTCACAATAATGCTTAGATTCTATCAAATAAACAAAACTGTGGAAATGTGGGTACACCATAGGTACACCTCCGCCTAACCTTTCGGAGAAATATAGGCGTGATGTTATGTTATGTCTATAAAATCTACAAACATAAGATGTGTATCATAGTTTGTGACTACGACTTATCCCGAAAGTCTCATTCTTAACCGACCTGCTCATAGATATAGACTTTATTCTTTAGTCTCTAATAGTAGATTGTTTACTAAGGGAGCAAACATCAATTCTGGCCAGAATGTTTCTTTGAATCCAAAGCGGAGCGAAGGATTCTAGAGTAGTGTCCCGAGCGTAGCGAGGGATTCCAAAGCAGAATCCTGAGCGCAGCGAGGGATTCAAAGTACATCTATCGAGCTTAAAATAGTTTTGCTCCCGAGGTGAACACTCTACTTTTTATCACCCTCTATGAGAAAAAAACGTGTGCGGTCCGACCCCCATCAGGAACGAATTTCTTACTCACGTATGATTTACACAAAATAAAAAAAAATATGAAAATAAAAAAAAATCGCAGCCGCCATGTTGGATTTTAATTTTGATCAAATTCACACTTTCTCTCTTGCCAGCCTATTACTTTTTCATACAATGTTCGTGATCGAGCTCTTTGGTGAATAGAACTTTTACTAACAATATCCACATTCCAAATTCAAATCACTTTTAGTCCCTAGGGAATAAAAAGCTATTTTGGTCCCTGTTTACGAGGATACGTCTACGTCTTTTTGAATAGATGTGATAAAAAGTTAATTTATTTCCTTCTAGCATCAAAAGTCCGTCTAGTAACTCTAGAACTGAGCGTAACTCTGATGCGCGTGGCCATGTGCGGCGCGGGGGGCGGGGCCAGCGCGCGCCACGCCCCCGCGGCCGACGCCCTGCGCGCGCGCGCCGCTGCTCTCGCGCGGAACTTCTACAAGTGCGACGATATTTTCCTGGATATGTTTGAGGATGAGTGAGTGATTAAATGTCATCGTTTAAATTCCTAGCACGGAAAGGGTTTTAGGGCCACATGCACCACAAATCACAAAAAAATGCGATGAATTTAAAACATTGTTTTATTCCTGTTATATGACATAATTATGTCTTGGTATGTATGTCGCAGGCAGATTGTATGATTCGTTAATTTACAAACGTCGCCGTCCGTTTACAAACGGTGGTGGTTTTGCAAAATACCGCCACCTAGCGAGAGCACTCGGACAGGAGTGTACACTGTGTACAGCCGCCATAATATAATTGGTACTGTTTGAGGCCCAGTGGTAAAAAACATTGTTTTTTTTACAAAATGTTGAGATTTTAGAAAACTGTTGCATGACTAAGATAATAGCCCTACATGGATAGAGCATTATAAAAATGGTATTTTCGTGTCAAATAAGCCGATAAAATATCTTTATCACACTAAACATAATGACAGATGTTCTTTGACATTATCAATAAATTACGGCCATAAACACTGCTATTTGCTCATTTTTATCATATCTCTTTATCATAGAAACTGTTGATAAAAACCTTTCTATTTGGAACAGCACTAAAAGCGTGACTTCTACTAAAGTTTGCTTTGAATCCAAAAAATATACATTCATGTGTGTCAAAATCAAAAGTCATTTAATTCAAACTATGCTTAAAATCAGACCTTTTTGAACGTCAAAATTACATAAGTTAGTCCCCCACAACGCCCTTCTCCACTTCCTAGTGCTTTCCGGGTGAAGCTCGCTTCCACCTTCGGCCTGATCATCACTTACCATCAGGTGAAATGCAGGCCAAGAGTTTCCCCGTTGCGGTAAAAAAAAGAAACATTTTGGCGCCTGGGAAAGCTAAAGTGGGTATTTAGTTTGAACGGTCCCAATCGAATGGACCGCGGGCCATTTGACGATTCTGAAAAAATAAACACAATTGCGGCCTCACGTTAGGGCCACCCTCCATAAAATAATCTTCAAACCCCTTTTATCATCGGTCCTTTGGCGTGTAAACGATTTTTGTTTAAAAATGTCGGTCGAATGGTCCGCGGTCCATTCGCTTTGGGCAGTTCAGAATAAATACCCGCTAAAGTATCAAAATGGCCAAACGTCGCTAAAAGTACATCACGGAACTGCCATACGCCTGTACATTTTATAAAAAATATGGTTTTTAAACAATGACTTCTATATTTATCTACATAAGGTCTATTATTCACTTGAACAGGTACTGCGAGACGAGTAAACGACCATTGAACGTGGAATGGTTGTGCATGGACGCAGCAATATTATTACCGCCTACTAGGACGCCGATGTCGGGTATCGCATTCGCCAAGAGACTACCGAGTGGAGAGGTAAATCAATTATGATGTAGACATACAACCATTAATAATTAAATACATACAAGATCTATTCAAATCCTTGTTTCCAATTGATGTTATTTCCACTAAAAACAAACATCGACTTTATGTTAGTGTAAATAAAGTTAATTTTAGACTGACTAGGACTGTTGAAAAAGTCATAAAAATTATTAAGTTGTAGCGCAAACTGAACCTTATGTGTATGTATTACAGTTGTTTTTCCTAAAACTCATGTTACATGTTTGGCAAATAAATAGCGAACGCGGATTAGCTTACTTCACTCGGTCTTCGTCACATTGTGCAATGCAATAAATATTTTGACAGTTGACTATAAACACTTGGAAAATATTTTGTCGGCCATAATGTGTATTTTCAAAGCGCTGACGCTTTTGAAATCATTCCATAGTCACCTTAAACGAAATCCCCAAGCAAAGAGATTCCATTAAATGTGAAACATTTATATAATATATTTATAATACTGATGTTTATTACAATATAACATTATTCTAACAGATGGAAAGAGCGCGGCGAGCAATACGCACCTTCTTTCTGATCCGGGACTTATATCTGAAGCTGAC
Organism: Conistra vaccinii; assembly: GCA_948150665.1. NCBI lineage: Eukaryota > Metazoa > Arthropoda > Insecta > Lepidoptera > Noctuidae > Conistra > Conistra vaccinii. Next base: position 7,243,300 of record OX411323.1, on the reverse strand, counting down.
TGGGAAGCCAGAAACACAGTTACCTCTAACCAACCCAGTGCCGTTCGTTCAAGTTGGGGACGTTTTGGACCTTAGTAAGTACCTACATATTTTCTTTTCGAAGTGTATAGAGTGCCGCGAGTTTCTTGTGGCACTCTAGTGTCACTGGCCTCGGCCCGGCTAGGGTGCCGTGAGCGTTGCATTGTCACTGTCACTTGTTATTTAGGTTAGGTTAGGTTAGAACTGTGACCACACAACGCACGAGCCGAGCGAGCGTAGCGAGCAGTGCCGCCGTAGCGGCCGGCGAAGTGCCAGGGTCCGTTTAGGCACAAGAGAATGTAATGTTTTGGGAATGTGGTGTTTTACAGCGATCTAACCTCGACAATCAAACAAAATACCAAGTGACGTGACTTAGTGACAGTGACAATGACAATCCAATGCTTGCGGCACTTGAGCCGGGCCGAGGCGGTGTTACTAGGGTGCCTGTAGTGGCACTTTATCCGATAGGGATAGAGTGCCAATGGTGGCACTCTATACACTGCCTTTTCTTTTCTATTTCATCATTCTGTTATACATTTTATTTGGGATCGCAAAATGTCTTTTTCTTCCATACTTCTTTGTTAGTCGTCATCTCAGTAGTCGCCCCCTTTCTAGCCATATCATCTCAACTCTTTTAGCCATCCACATTCATTCTCAAAATGTTCCTTATAATATTTTCCTCCTTATTTCGCATCGCATTCTCTTTAATAATTTTGAAATAAATAAATTACTTCACAGTAAAACAGTTCAATTAAATAAAAACAGTAAAACAATAGCGCCTTTATTCAAGAGCCAGGGCTACACAGATTTTTGTGTCTTTGAAGTGAAAATAAATATTACTATTACTATTTACTGAAGAAAAGCTGCCAACATTTTATAAGGACTACTATTATGCAATATAACCTTCTCTATTTATTACACCAAGTCCTGGCCATGTTAGTAGAAAAAAATATGACATCGCCATTAAAGAGAAAAAGAAAAAATAAATTAAGAATAAAATTATATGGCTTCTGAATTTTTTTGACGAAAAGCTGCCTGCATTTCTTGTTTATCTTTAAAGTTTGTAAACCTTTTTTAAATTTGAATTCAAATTGTATGTTGTTCATTCAAATAGGCTGCATGTTGTAATACCATAGTCCACTAGGAGTTCGATATTGTAAAATGAGTTTTGAAAATGGGGGGAGCATAATTTTAATATCTTTTTTTACAGATGATTCTGATCTCATATCTTGTGATATTATACAAAAGGACGGCACATGGCAGCATAGGTTTCTTGCAGTAGACAATATACAAATAATTTTAGTCGAGCCTGACAAACAAAGGCTTGGATGGGGTGTCGCCAAACTAGTGGGAAGTCTTCAAGACTTGGAAGTAAGTTCATTATTTTCATTAAATAAAAGTAACGTTCATTCAGTCTTATCTCTTACGTGTTAAAGTTGATTTTTCAAAAAATAATCGTTATCATTGTGTTTTTTTTTGCGTTCTAGATAAATCAGGTACCAAATCAATGTAATTTTAGTTTTTCTAGTACTTATTATTTTTACCATAGAATTTTTATATCAATTATTATTTATGCCTTCTTTGATTTTGTATCTAGCACTTTCTTGTAAAAAATATAAGTACATACTTCACTTTTATTATTATTTTTGCTTAACACTATGGCAAGCTTCGAAACTACTTGAAGCTTCATAGAGTGAATTTTAATAAGTCTATAGTTACGCTTACTTAATGCCTTATAGAGTGCTACAAGGATCTATTGGCGCGCGAATGACGTTGATAGGGGGGCGCTAGCGGTAAACATTATTTTGTCAAATTGTTTGTAAAATGTGTTGGAAAAAAAAGATGGCGGCTTTAGTTCCGATTTTAGCCACGCGCCAAAATAACCTTGTTGGGCTCTAAATAAATATTATATTTATCTAAAATATTATTTCTTCTCGTTTCTTAATTAGATACAAGGTGATAAAGAAGATCCCCGTTGTCTGCATCTAACGATTCATAAGCCGCGAGTAGGTGCGTCCGGCGCACTTCCTCGCACCGTACTGTTGCGAGCCAAGTTCAAGTTCGATGATCATATACGCAGTATGGCTGCTAAACAACGACTTACTAAGGTACTAGGATTCATTAGTACTTTAATAGCTGTGCACCCGATGGGATTTCCCATCGACCCCGACCCCTTTAGGGGAATTATTTTTTATACGGAAAACGGAGGGTTATGTCCGGCTCATACCGACAAAAACCCCGCTGTTCCTACAACTACTATTAGTCGGGGGCCCGGAAGATACTTGTACATTCGCCGCATCTCCGACTAGTATCAGCCCGCCATGCCTAGGCTTAACTTTTGTGCAAAATTCCGTGCTTCTACACCCACCAGTTTAGGCTGAGCGTTGGTGAATTTAAGATTTTGATTAAGTAGATTACTACAGTCGTTGTGCATACTGAAGAGGGTAATACTCGGTTTCTGAAGCCTATTCCATTTAATCTTGATTCAAATGGATTGAGTTAATTGGATGTTGATAATTTTATAAACGTTTACGACGTATGAGGAACGGGGTGTAAAGTTCCCTCATCCTCTTAAAGGGAGCATACTCCGACCAGACGGGTGTCGTGTCTAGCGGGCAACGGCCCGAAAGTTGATGTCGGATAGTCTTATATATATGTCGTTCGCGCGGTAAACACTAAGAGCCTGGCCACGACTTTGGGCGGCGCGGCGAGCGTTGCGGTGTGGGAACTAAAAAGTTGCCGCTGCGAGCGGCGCGTCGTGGCATGCTTCATACATTTCTGTGCCTTTATTTTTACCGCTCACCGCTACTGCTAATAGCGGCAGGGTCGTGGCCAGGCCGTAATTGCGCGATTCCGGATTTGTGTGACGTCATGTCTTTGATGCGTAGTTCGTACGTGGCTATGAAGATGCCACCACTAACGTAACAGCAAACTTGACAGACAGTAGATTTATTAATCAGAGGGTAGATTACTCATATATATAGAAACATAGAGTGAGAGATTTTAGGGTTATTTAACCTAAACCTACATTTAGATCACATTACAACTGATTTATGTATTTTTTGCAATTATTTTTGTGGTTTTTGCCCCCAGTAAGTTTGTAGAAAAAAGAATACATTTTCAATCAACCATTCCAAATAATCTTTTGCTACCAGGGTCGCACGAAGTCCCGTCAGAAGAAGATGCAGCAGATCGGTCGGTTACTGGAAGTGTCAGGCATGTGCGCACCTTCAATGGCTCCTCGACATCGACCATTGTTTGCCAGACCAGCATTAGCAACTGTACGGCGATCCACAGGTAAATATTCTTTTTACCTGATCAAAAAAGGAAATGTCTTTTTATTTTTAATCCTTGTTTAGACAGTTTCGTCAAAATACAGATTATTTACATGGGAATTTTTTAAATTCTCCATTTGAAATAAGATTAGACATTTAACTAAACCTTTTTTACAGTCCGTTCAACCGATTTTGATTTCTATTGCGTTGGTGGCATGACAAATGACAGCTGCAGTAAACAGTTGGTTTTGTAACCACTTTTATTGCTTTTAATGCCATCCTTATGCCTACGGTATAGAAATCAAAATCGGTTGAACGGACTGTAAAAACAGTTTGTAAATGTCTAATCTTATTTGTAGCCTAAGATTTTATTCCTACTAGTATTACCGAAGGGGTACGTAATTATGTATTGTAAAGTTTAAAAAGGTCATGTTTATTTAACATTTCAAGATTCTAGCTTAAGGTTGGTAACATGATGAAATAGCAATCATAAAGTTTACACAAAACCTAGTTAAAATAACAAACAAATCAAAGCATACAATGAACTCTTGTACAGAATCAATATCACACTCTATACAGTTGTGTCGGTAGGTGGAGAAGACGACACAGATCGACGCCTGCGCAGGCCGAGCGGACACATGCTTAAAGATGGCATCGTTGTCTATCGAGAACGTACTACTAGCAGAGAAAGGTAAGAGTCATCAGGAACATTATTAAGTAAACCTTCTTTTTTGTGCTTGTCATAAAATAACACTAAAGGGTTATTACACTATCATATTATATCTATAGATATAATTGGTAGTGTAATATGGGGCCTAAGGCAGAAGAGTCTGACACGCCCTTCCGCTCCGCCCAGAGCGGGAGAAATCATTTGATGATTTCCCAACCAAAAAAAAAAAAGCAGTGTTTCTCAAATTGGGCTATAACGCCCAGAGGGGGGGCGGTAAGGGGCTCAGAAATTTATAATAGGGTTGATGACTAAAATATATTTTTTGTCCGCTAATTAGATCATTAAAAAATATTGGACACGTATTTTTAATTTTTTTACGTAATCAAATATTACGGCGATATATTATTGAGTTAAAATGTGCCATGACGTCACGACTATGTAGATTTTATACTTGTGACGTAGCAACCCCCACTCCCCAACTTTAATGCGTTTTATCTAAGTCATTTTTTATTAATATGATAAAGCAAAAAAATACGTGTCTAAAATTTCTTTATTATCTGACTGACGGACTGAATAGAATTTCCTTTTTTTTACCAGGCATCATCCCTATTTAAAATTCATTGACATTAAATCTACCTACAGCTACACAGCATCGATTATTTAGCTCATATTTCTGCCCTGTTTGATTGTATAAAAACAAAAAATATTTCATACTTACAACGCGATTTGTGCAATCCTGTTTCAATCGGCTGGTTCAACGATACTTGTTTTTACTTGCTCAGTACGGTTGAGCGTCGAATGAGATAAACGAGTTTGCGTTCTCACTGCACTCACTGGTAAAACATTCTCGTTTAGAATGTAACTTTAAACTCCAACCCAGACTAATATAGCCCACTATAATTAAATTAATTAATGTAATGAATGTCATTGTGGTTTTTAAGATGTGTTAAAGTAAAAAAAAATTGGGGGGCGCTGAAAAATAATTGATTTTGAAAGTGGGCGGTAGATGAAATGAGTTTGAGAACCTCTGGCCTAAGGTATTGCATGCTGAGGATGTATGTTGTCTTATGTATGCCTAAAGCCACAGTCTGCTTACTTAATTCTTACTATACTCCATTTAAAATAAGATTAGACATTTAAATAAACCTTTTTTACAGTCCGTTCAACCGATTTTGACTTCTATACCGTAGGCATAAGAATGGCATTAAAAGCAAAAAAGTGGTTACAATACCAACTGCTTACTGCAGATGCCATTTGTCATGCCACCAACGCAATAGAAGTCAAAATCGCTTGAATGGACTGTAAAAAAGGTATATTTAGATGCTAATCTTATTTCAAATGGAGTATAGTTAATTTTAGCCACGAGAAATAGTCATAATCACGATGCAATTAATACTTTTATTGTCATTCATATTATGTTTTTCTGAAATACGGCGTTCGTTTATTATGATGTACTGGTACATTTACAAAATAAGTAATAGTTTAGGACGGTACTAATTTTATGATATTTCACCATATCACAGTAGTATATCGCGAAGTAGCAGCGCGCACGGATCTCGGGAAGGTTCACCGCGGTCGCGATCTGAGGAAATACCGATGGAAGATATCAAGAGGAACGCAGTAGTCTCCAGTCTAGCGGCGCCGCCCGTCGTACCACAGGTATGTACCTACCTTTATCTTGGCTTGTCTTTGTCTTGCTTAATCTTCAATTCAGAATCTCAGACAATTATCAAGTTTTGGAACAACAAACTCTATGTGAGACATGACAAAGTTAAAATTCCATTGCAACCGAAATTTATTTAGGTAGAACCTTTCATTACTAACAGTCATTCAGACTACATAACGCTAAAGCTTATAGTTGAGTGAGTGGCGAAGGAATGTAAATTATCTGAGGTTATTGAGTTCAAGTATAAATGTTAGCCAATGGCACTCCACTGCTGGACATGACACTCCCAAATAACTCGTTCATTTTAGCGTTAATAAGAATAAGACCTCGAGGGCGCTACCAGCGTTGAAATTTGATGTCGGTACTTTAAAAAAACTGCTGTATCATATAATAGTGCAAACCTACACTGTAAAAATTTATGGAACAGCAGATATCTTGTAATTACGCTGTATAGAATCATGCGCTAAACTCATGGTAACAGATTGCGGGTCGATATATATTTTTCTCAATGTTGGGCAGTGGACATCTATCGGCTAGATAAAAAGCCTTCTCCTACCCACATACCTACTGACCCAGATATTCTTTTTGATTCCGAACAAATCTCATCGAAACAAGAACTTATCAAACGATGCAGACAAGGAGATGAGTTTACATGAAAAGTTGAACATCCATATTCTGTAATGTATGTATTAACTGTAGTCATTGTTACAAATTATTATTATATTAAAACATGGACGTAGCCAAGGTTCAAGGTGGCGAAGAGAGGTGAAATTAAATTATTATTTTTAAAACCAATTAAAGCATTTCTGTTTCTTGTAGAATTTTTATTTTTGAAGGAAGGAGCTGGTCATCATTTCTTTAGAGCGTTTATCCTAACAGTTTGCAACGTCGCAAAAAGCTGTCAAAAACTTACCTGTTTTGATTAATTTGGCAAACTAGCGAACCAGAAGATTAATAATGAATTGTAATTATAACATTGAATTTGACGTTTTAGGTGTAAAAAAGGTTTTTTTTTACATCTAAAACCAAATGTTCGGTGTTACGATATTAATTATTGCATTTCATATTCAATATTCTAGTTCCCTAGTCAGCCATATTTCTTATATTGCCAAATTAATCAAAACAGCGAAATATTTGACATCTATTTGCGACGTTGCCCACTCAGAATAAACGCTCGTACTAGAATCGTTTGTTTTGTGAATACAACGCATCATACTATCACGTTATCATACATTTATGTTTGTTGCGGAAACCACACAATCAAAATGCCTGTACCACGATAATCATTTTACATATTTGTCACTCTTCGGGCAGCTGCGCGAATCGAGACATCCCATTAAAGTTGTGCCTAAAACCATCCTGGCTACGCCCATGTCTAAGCAAGTCTACAAATCCACCATATTTTTTTTACAGAGTCAACCAAGCACATCGGCCACTCTTCTTAAGGCGAGCAGCTCATCAGAAGAAACATCGTTCATATCGAGCGAGCCTTCACGACCCAAACGCATCAAGGGGCTCGTAGAAACCATATGATATTAGCTGGCACAAGCGACCTTTGCGAGAATTGCACGGTAAATGCACTCATTCTCTTTGTCAGTAGCTAAAATAATGAACAGAACGATTGTAAGGAGTTTTGTGGAGCAAAAAAGATGTGATAGGAAAACGTGTCATAATGATTGTGACGTCATGGGCAAAGGCCTTTGAAACCTTTTTGTATTAAGAAAAAGTTAGAAACTGTAGTGAGGTGTCACAGCGGGTAGTGAGATGAATAAGTGGCTCACAGACGGATATTTTAGTACTAAAAAATTTAATTTCTGGGTCAACGATCTCTTTGGTCCCTCTCCCTAAATTATGAGAGTTAATGTATGTCATTGCTTAAACTTTCAGCGTTTTAACCAGTGATGTGATGTGAGATTTATTTTTATTTGTTTACTTTTTACTGACTGTTATATTATTTTATTTACAATTTTGACGAATTACTGTTTGGATTGAAGGCTATAAAATTTTTGCGTAGTTTTTTAGATGTTTGTTTACATATTGCGACAATCCTGTGGAGTATTGTTTTTATAATTATGTAAGGTAGGTAGTGACGTTTCATGGACATGCTCTATTTGACAATAACTCCGATATGTTAGAATAAGGATTGTCTATAGTTACACTTTAAACCTGTATTCATGATCACGTTTAAAAAGCTTTTAATAACAAAATGTCACTGACCATCTTTCAAGTATATATTCTTTCGATGTTCGTCCATGGCTAAAGCGCAAATTGTTAAGGATTTTCATATACTGCATTGGCAGCTTACAAGCTGAGAAAAGTGACATCATATCATACATATTTTTCATGAAAATCTAAGATTTTCAAAATTTCATAGAAGTTTTATTTTGAACCTTACTGGATGTCAAATATATCTCTAGCCTTAGGTATCACAATGCGGTAAAATATTAAGTTTTTCTGCCTTCGTCACTCACGTAAGTATTATTTCAGTTACCAACTAAAACAATAATTAATTTGTTAGGTCCTTCTTAATTATTTCAATACTATTTTATAGGGTATGTTAACATTATTGTCTTAGAATAGTCCGTATCGACATCTCCATTCATGTGTTTAAATACTGTCAAAGCTGAAACTATGAAGTATTAAAATATAAATAATCAAATTGTAAACTCAATAAATAAATAAATAAATATTATTAAGACACAACATAACATATATAAAAGCAGTTTGACAGTATGTGAACACGTAGCATTTAACTTGAACTAGGTAATTGAAAGAATTACACTAAAAGATGAATTATAGGAGATTTCATAGTTGTTATTTTTCTAAAAATGAACGGGTTGGATCTCTTGTTACGTCCACATAGAGTATAAAGAGAAATAGAAAGAATTAGTGGTTTCACACGAATGGTATCAGAAATTCAATTGCTGTGTGTGTGAAACTGTCTGTGATCGAGTTTGCGTTGATTTAGTCCTTAATCAGAATAGGTTAAAGTTGAAATTTAAATAATTCTTGTAAAGTCCAAAATATTTCTAATAACATGTTGAACTAAATATTTGATACAGTATTGATAAACAATCTTAATGTTAAAGTACCATAAAATATAGTTAAATATTACCTACTAATTAATTGACGACGCAAACTCTAACATTAGATAGAAAGAAAATATAATGTATTATTAATATTTATGTATCGTATTATGTATGTATGTGAGAAAAGTATTTATTCCTTATTCGGTGTTATGTGTCCCATTTGCTAGCCAGGAATTAAAACGACGGTTGTATGTGTACGTAAAATTAGTTATCGAAGCTTGCTAATGTGTTGCTCATTTCATGTACATCAAGAATATAATTATTATTATTGATAATTTACTAACAAAATAAGTGATTTTTAGGATCAAAATCCTTCATAAAGTTTAATTTTTAATAATTTTTAAATTATGACTTCTAAAACTGTCAATAACTTGCAATAAAATCATTCCTTGTATGTGTTGGTAATTTACAAAATCCTAACTATAATATTATAAATGCGAAAGAGAGTTTGTTTGTTTGTTACGGTATGACGCTAAACAGCTGAACGGATTTGGATGAAATTTGGCACATGGGTAGACCATGGCCTGGAGAAGGACATAGGCTACTTTTAATCCTGGATAGCAGACGCTGTCGCGGGCAACAGTTGACTACGAAACAGATCTAACTAGAATATTATATTGATAAAAATTTAAGAAGTTTTATGTTGTGATTTTTTATTTTATTTTAAGAGTTGCAATAATAATTGGTGTAAATAAATGTATTTTTATGTTCTTAAATGAAAATATTGTAGTGTTGAAATGAAATATATCACATGTTACATTTAAATGCGTGTTTTACAATTTAAAATCCTTAGCTCAAATAAAATGGGGTTTAATAGAAATGAAACTTCATCGTCAACTATATTTTTGTTCTAATTTATTTGATTAATCATCTGCTCTATACACATGATATGCACCAATGCCTATAAATAATATAAACGATGATGAACAATACCGGTTATGACATAAAATATTTACATTAACGTAACAAAACAATATTATATACCATTGCTCTTTATCATTATAAAATTCTATAATAAAAATTCACTTTTAGGTAACCCTTGAGCTATGTCATTAATTTTATTTCAATATCCTCTGGAACTAAACATTAACATTCATCTTTGCCCAACACGTCTTTACATCCTTCTTTTAACAATAACATTTAAATCACAGTTCTGTCCTTTATGTTTTGCACCGCAATTACTTTCCTATAATATAGGAAGGTGTAGAATCCGCACACAGATGTAGAAAATTGAAAACTTCCGAAGTCAGAAAATAGTCTCGTCAAGTTCATTCAAAGTTAGTTTAGAGAAGGTATGACTTTTTTGTCAGTATTCCAAGTGTGAAACTAATCTGTATCAAAAGAGTTTTAGTTCTAGCATTTAAAATTATTTTGTTTCTGAAATATTTCTGATTTCTAATTTCTCCAAATTAAGAAAGAGCAGGAATAGAATACATACAAAACTTCAAACTACCCTTAAAATTTAAAAGAACTATCTCTGAACAATACATTAGATAAAGGAACACTTTATTACAATAAAAATTATTAGTTACCTTTAATAACACAGCATATAACTTATAGCATTACGATTTGGTCGTCGCAACATAATCCACAATGTAGCAATTTATAAGCGAGGGCAAATAACACACAGACCAATAAAATAATACACACTGGAGAAAAAAAAAATAACGTAGTCGTTAATATTTCTACCTAATTTTACAGTTTTATTAATTCACAAAATAATGACAGGGATATTTCTCGCTAATATTACAACATCATCCAAGTATACAACTATCATGAATTGTACTACAGTTAAAATAAATCAAATGAAAACAATATTTTACTGAACATAAGCTGATAACTTGTGTCCAGTAAAATAGCGATATTTAAAGACAGTCGATTTAGTATGTCTTATTCAAAAATAAACTTTTACTTACAGGGATTTGGTAATAACCGTAAGCTGTATCCAAATAAATGCAGCAATAAGATAGGGGCTCTCACTCATAAATTACTTCTCATGTTCGCCTATGTCGTCCATAAAGCAGGTACACTGTATATTTACATAAAATCTATCTACGAAAGAACGTCAGGATATTCCATAAGCTGCGTTTTGATGACATCCTACAGTGATGCGAGGAATATTATACTTACGTGAAACTTATATGATAAATTACGACATTTTGAACACGGCACTTAATTATAATCAATGAAAAAATATAGTTTGACATCAAAACGCAGTCGCTATTAGGCCCTGGAACTTAAATGCTTAGCTCATTAGGTAAATAAATCTAGGTTTCACGCTATGCAGTTGCACTTATTAGGAAATACGAAAAAAGCATCTTAAATGGAAGCACGTATATACTAAAATATTTAAATATATTAACTATGTGAAAACACTAGCTCTTCCTAATCAATCAAATTTTTGAGTATTTTAGTAATTTCACAAAGTTAACAAGAAATGTCAAGTACAGCAATTGGCGCAAATTATTAAGTACTTTATAGTTAAATCTAAAGGAACAAAATGTCTATTGGTGTATAGCATCACGCTTACAACGACGTAAACACACTAAGATTCGACCTTTTCATTGCTTATTTACACAATTTCATTAGAAATTATAATTAATTTCTTAATTTAAACATTGGTGTTTTCAGTACGAACTGTGAAGTGAAAAGTTTATTATGTCAATATTACAGTTTTTCTATAAAACGATCTATATAATTTTATATACGTAAATAAGCAGACGAATTTCCCTTCGTAAAATAGAAGTGATGTAATTTCTAACAAGTAAATGAAAACTCGTCTGCTAGTAGACAAAAATAAATGAACCCTGTCACCAGTTTTATGTGCGCTTAGATCGTATTAATCAAAAGTGAAGCGAAAACAATGTTATATATCAGGTGATGTTCAAAGTAAAAGTTACACACGACGAAACCTAATTTACTACTAGTAAGTATGAAGAGATGCAAGGAGTGACAATGTTAGTAATGGATATCTATTTTGTTAATGTACACAACACTTTGTTACACAAGCCAGTTAGTCTAAACGAAGCTCATATTTTTCTTAACATCTATTATGTAAGTCTATTATGTTATTCTGATGTTCAAATGATTTAATACGAATTTTATTTCAGGCAACGAGTATTTTTTATGTACGTCCGTGATAGCGTGTTTTTGTGGTTGCCTAATCGCCAATTGCAGTAAATCGGACTAAGGTGTGTTGGTTTCGAGAATTTACGAATAAATAATGACGACAAGAAAATATAAAAAATAGATACCAAGAATATGAATGCATTGATTTGTATTGAAGATTCTGAATTTAACGATCGAGAAAGTATATCAACGGTTACAATGATTGTATAATTAAATGGAGTATTCTAAGCATTAAGTACAAATAGTGCTCGATACAGACAGCAAGTAAAACAAAGCGAATCTTATCTCGAAAATAATCAGTAAGTAATTGACCCTCCTTAGATTTAAACAATTCAAAGTAACTACACTTTAATTTGATTACAAATATATAATTGACAAAAACTAATCAAAAACTTTTACAATAATTTTCTGTTTCGTCTACAGAAACATAATTTTCAAAATATGTTTTTATGACACTCCATTTAGTGTCTTCCACAATAGTCTAGCTAAAATCTGCAGATATACATTTTAATATTTCACTACTAAAGGTGCAAATATTTCTAAAATATATTATATATTTATAAACAGTATTCACTATATTGTGCCATATACAATGCACGCGTAACACACATGTATGTATTATTAATTTACCGTAGTTACTTACACATAAAAACATTACTGTTAGACAGTATCACTTGCTATACACCAACCTTTATGTAATTAGCTAACTATTATATTATATCCTTTGGTGTCTATACGTAGTTCATACGCCAAGTTTGTTTATTATACAAAATTAAACGCTTAATTAAGCTGCAAAGTAAGGTTCCTCACTTGTTGTGTCCGTTGCGACGTGTTGGTCAACGGGCACACACGAATGAGCCGTGACGTCACTCCTCGGTGTCGGCACTCGGCGCTTGAACTACTCACGATTTGTTGGACATAATCAAAATAAAATCAACGCACATACGCCATAACATTTTATACATCAGTTAACAATCATTATTGTCAGTTATAAATCTATTTTTATGAATTTTATATTTAAGTATAAATTCGCGTCTAGTAGTAGGCAGTTTTAAAACAATTATGTTTATAATTATATTCACTATTTAGTTCCCAACTGCTACGAGGTGTGGTGTTGTATCAGTACTAATAAATTATTCTACAGTCTACAATGAACATCTTATATATCTTTGGATGGACTGTCACGTATTGTTCTCATTCCTCAATGGACTCTCAGCCAAACTTCATTAGCTTTTTACCTAATTCATTCGTCAGTGCTGGAACGTTCGCACATTTTAGGAACATACTTAGTAATATAAATGTATCTAATGTTTTTAAAACATGATAATTAACTCATATTGTTATACAGATACTAAACTTAATAAAGTCGTAGAACATTGTCCTTTTTGAAGTTGGTTAAAAATTCAAATTATTTAGGAATTTACATTGAAACCATGACAAATATATTTACCTAATGTTTTCTAAAAGAGGAAGATTGATGGTTTTTCGATAAATTGGCTTTAGTATGTATATATAAGTATTAGCTCTTTACAATTAATTACAAAGTTTGGTCGTCAGCACCACACCTCGTTGTGCAGCGGGGCGTCTACTAGCCGGCTGAGATGGATGGATCTAGCACATTCAGTAATTTGCTACACAGTTAGAATTAACGCTTACAGTTACATGATACGAGTACTACGGTAAAAATAGTCAAGGTTCTGCCAGACACCCTGGTCGAATAGTGCGTCTAGTTGGACAACCAGCTAACCGCGCAGGTTACGTATGTGTGGTCTGGCAGACCCTTATTCACTCGTTGCTCAATGAACATGCAGTCGAAGCATTCTGCCACAGAAACTGAACATAGAGACATGACGTGTAACAAATACGGTCGGCAACTCAAAGGTAAATTCAATATTTATGAGACGAATTGATTGTTTTTACAAATTCAGGTCTACCTGTCAAATATCGGTGGTTCAGTCTATTATGAGTGATTCTCTAAAATTATTATTCTATGCCTGAAGTAAAACCATTCTTCATCCTTCATTCTTCTTCTAGAGCCCTTATGTTGTTACACGTCACATACACAAATGAAGGCATTCCAAAAACAGTCAAGTTAGTCCTAGCAAATTATACTTAAAATTAGTTACGAGTATCGATAGGAGTTTGCGAGAATATATCCAAACGTGCAAATAAATCAACGACCTCGTAGCTTATCGAATAGAAAATTCACTTAAAAACTTGTTAAAACTGTCAGGAGTCTCACGCTATCACATAACCGATATCCGTAGCGGTTCGCATCGATATAGTCACATCGTCCGAAGAGTTTGGTAAAAAAGGGGGTATTGCGAAGACGTTTATTGCTTGTGGGTTAGGAGCGCAGTTGTGCGGGGCTAAGCACGAGTTCGCCGTCGGGTCCGCCGGCGAAGGAAACGTTGCGCGGGGGTGGTCGGCGGGCGGGGGCCCCGGCCAGCGCGCTGGCGGGCAGCGGCGGGGCCTGCGCGCTGGTGGGCAACGCCGGGGACTGCGCGCCCGGCGCCGGCGACGGGGGCCCGCTGAACGGCGCCGGCGCCACCAGCCCCGGCGACACCGGCGCCGGGCCCGCCACCGGGCTGTGCTGCCCGCTCCGCTGCAACGCGCTTTGGTTGGACCCGCTTTGGTGTATCCCATTTGGCGAGCTTGCGCCCTGATGCGCCGTGACCTGTATAGCAGTTCAATATAGTTAGATAGTGTTGGGCTCGGATAGGTTATTCATATTACTTTGTTCATAAGTTTGGGACTAACGACTGGGAAGCTAAGATCAAATCCCATTTTCTCGAGAAACAAAAGTTAAAGAACATTGTTTCAGAAACAATGTTCTTTAAAATTTCATTTCATTTATTGGTGTTGCTAGTAACGTGATCAAGTTTCGTATTTAACGTAGAAAAAGTAAATTTTTGATTCCCTTGAATGAATTCAAGTTATTATATTTCATTTAAACCTTCATGGGCACTTAAGTAACGTCAGATGCTAGCTAGGTGCACGGTTTCAATTGGTAGTTTCCTATGGACATGAGCCGACAAAAAACTCCACGATAACTCTGGGGTTCTATTCTGAATGACTGAGAACCTGGTGTAGTGGTGGTGGATGCAGCGAGGCGGTGCGGTACCGGCGCAGGCGCTCGTCCTCCTCGCCGCTGGACAGTGACGACACGTCGCAGGACGACGCGTCGAGGCGGCGCGCGGGCGAACATTGCGCAGGACCGGCGCGGGGGCCCGAAGTGCCCCCGCCGCCGCCCCCCACGCTTCCCGCAAGCGGCATCTCCTCGCCCTCCCCGCACCCGGACAGTCTGGGAACAACAGCAACGTTTGAATAGAATATAAAAGAAGGGTATAATGTTGGGCTCAGCTTTAGCCTGGAAGCCTTTTGATCTTCTCCTCATTCGCTTCAGTCAGTTGAAAGGGACAAAGGCATTTCCCTAGCACGGCAGCACCGCCACATCAAGGGATCCAGCACTGCTCGCATGCGATGGATTCCTGCGATCTTATTCAGTCTGTTGGTCTCCTTAACAAGTCCTAAAGCTAAAGTTCCTGGGGTAGGTTACCTTCTGTTCTCCTTGTAGATGGTTCGCCGTCGACAGCAAGGCTTCGCAAATATGCAAAAGAGAATACGCAGCAGACAGCACGCGAGACCTGCCACGATGAGCGAAGGACCCACCAAACGCAGGGCTGGAGTCTTGAAACCCTGGAAGTGTTTTTTGCCACTTTTTATCATTTGTTGTATTTAATGCGATACTTCATAGTTAAAGAACAAAATTGTAGAAGAAAATTACTACAGCTTCGAACTCGTTCAAATTCATGCCAATAGAACCTACTACTTTCCACCAGTCAATCCATATATGGCTTCAGTACTGAGTGAGTGAACATTGTATCACAGCCAGGCTGCGAACATCTTCCAAATCAATTTAGCTTCTATTGAAAGTATTATTTGTGTTCTATGACAAAATCTCACCCTGGTACCGTACCATCATCACTTTCATGTCTACAATTTTTTTAAATAAAATACTTTGCTTGTGAATATCAATGGTATGACTCAGAACAGTAGGTACTGTGGTGGGACTCCGTTCTACTAGTAAGGAAGCGTAAGGTGTGCACAGCCGGGCGGACAAATCGAATATTAATTTTGCCGCCCGACCGTACCCAATCATGCCTACTCAAAATAGTGTGTAGCAAGCACTGCTAACCAATATGAAAACAGTAATGATGGTTTGGATTGTGGAATTCAGTTGGCATTCATTAGGTTAGGTATTTGGTTTACCTCAATAGGTATCTACTAAATATCATACATATCCATCACGTTTGCTAGTGCCATAAATATGAGACTTCGCAATATGCACGGCGAATGGACATAAAAGGACGAATCTACGAGTGCCTGTCGACGTCTGCTATTGTCACTCGCTAACAAAAGACAACTTGCGCTCTTTTTGAAACTTTTATGCACCCTCTTGCAGCAACGTTGGAAGTTTATGATGATAAGCATTTTGTGTAGGTAAATGTAAAAACTTTTTAAGGAACATCAACTTTTATGCAGATGTTTTGCGTTATCAAGCTTTCATACTATTTACTTTGAAGCCACTATTTGGTATTTTACTACACCAGCATGTGGATGGTCAGATTTTAGTACAACTGCGGACATTTTCGGTGAACCACTTTTCACCCTTATGACCTTAGTAATAAGGTTGAAAAGTTCACCGCCAGTGTCCGCGATGGTAAGTACTACTTCCCAATCTAAGTTGAATGCGGTTGCCGGGCATGGCCTTCTATCAATCCATCAGTAGGTGAGTAGGAACAGATTGAAAGCAGCCCAGTCCAAAGTGCCTAAACATTAGCGGGCACTAAGCGTCTGATCTAAGAATGGAAGCCCCACTACGCAGATGTGGTTCATGCTAAAATGTTCGGTAGCTCTAAATGAACAAACTACGTCTCAAAAAGACAAGTTGCAACTTACGCGTACCTTGTCGCCGGTGCCGACGAAGTAGACGACGAGACCGAGTGCGAGCGTGCCGAGGCCTGCGTAGAGCAGCCGCGCGACGCCCCACGTGTCGCCGGGTTCCCGGTCCGCCTCGCCGTCCGACTCCGACGACGAACCGTACGAAGCGTCTCGCACCTGTAAATATTGACAATCATGGCTTATAAAAGGGCTTGATACCAGTTTTTTATAATAATGATCATCGATCTTAAGGCTGCTTGTCCACTGGAGCGGAGAGGAGCGGAGATGTGCCAATTTAACCAATAGAATCGCAACTCTGGAGCGGTGTTTAGATTATATTGGTTAATAATTGCACATCTCCGCTCTGCTTCAGTGGACAGGTAGCCTTACGCTTGTTTTTTTTTTAGACTTTCTTTTTTTATGATTTGGTTTTAGCAAAAACCTGCTGAACATTATTTAGCATTGTAAGCTGACTAAATTACGTAGCTTTCTAGCGGCGTCTAGCTCTAGCATGAGAAATGATTACAATTCACATCCAGCTATACAGCCGGACACTTGCTCCAGACTTCACCGGCAGTAGGTACCTAACATCTGCTTCACCACCAATACACATCAGTAAGAATCTTGAAGACAGACAATGAAGGTAGTGTACACAGTGAGTGGCCCTTAAAAAGGTCAATAAGAAACGCAGGCTTCAAAGTGATCGCCTCCATGGAATTGAGATCCAAGCTCACCAATTTTCTTGCAATGTCGTGTAAGTACAACAGTATTATACCCGGTTGTTCCTGTGCCATTTGCCGGTCGGGTTCTTGCCTTGGCGCGCGCCGGGGTGGTCGCCGAGCACGGAACAGCGCCTCGCCGCGCCACCTGCGCCCGCGCACCCTCCGCCGACCGATAGCGCCGCCGCCTCCGCCCAGGCCGCGCGTCCGGCCGCGCACTGCACAACACAACACAGAGGTAAATTTCAAAATTCAAAATCATAGATATGTAATTATCAAGTTTTGGAAACATAAACTCAATTTCATATAGGAAAAATTTAAATTCCATCGCTATGCGCCATGTATGAAATATTTCAGATTTATAAAGGAAAATATTTAATAGGCCCTCTAAAAACGTATGTCTCTATTGACGTACGCTTTTTTAAATGAATGACCCTCTTTTGGGCTGCCTGTCCACTAAAGCGGAGAGGAGAGGAGAGGAGCGGAGATGTGCCATTATTAACCAATCAAATCTAAACTAAAGGGCGGAGTCAAAATTCTATTGGTTAATATTGACACATTTCCGCTCCTCTTTTCTCCTCTCCGATCCAGTGGACAGGCAGCCTTAATCTTTCTAGCTGTTTCTCACAGTACCTATGTCGCAGTATCTAACCTAGGGCGTAGTATTATATTATCTGTGCCTAGGGGGTACCCCGACCAAATGGGTTAGGTTAGAACTGTGACGTCTGTGATCAAACGCGCACAAGCCGAGCGAGCGAAGCAAGCGGTGCCACGGCACCGCATCCAATTTGGTCGCAGTAAGCTATTTATTTAGTATTTTTAGGACACCAGAATTGGAATTATTTGAGGTTCTCAAAAAGAGGCGCATTCATTTAAATAACATAAAAAAATATTAATGAACACGAATAGAGGGTTCATTAATATTTTTAGGAGGCAACATGGGAATTATTTGAGTAATGCTATTTTATAAATGTATCCTCATCTAAAAATATTCAAGCCATGACGTAGATTTGGGTTTGTATGCAATAGTTTTATTTGCACTTTTTTTTAGGTAGTTATGGCAGCTCAATTGAAGATTTAAATGCACAGCAATTTCCTCCGTGCTGAATTCATTGCGTCAAGTGCAGAACGCCGATGGGTAATTAGAGCATTTCGTTCTTCAGTTCCGGACAAGATATTATAACAAGTATGTACTTATTCGTGTAAAGAGCTGTAATTACCGAATCTCATTAACTTTTTGAAGCTTTCCTTTAGATAGAAATATCATGTAAAACAGGAATTCTCGTAAAATCATAACGGAATTACGGAGGCCTATAACAAACCTGTTTACCAACTTGACTTTTTGTTTTCTTTGAAAAAAAAAACAACATACCTACGGCCCTATATCGCCTTGTAAAACGAAAACATAATAATTACACCCGATAGTAAAACCAATAAATACATTAGAAGTCAACCTTCCCTCGGTAAAAAATTGTTGATACAAGTCACGATTTCGATAAACAGAAAATGAGGACATATAGGCAATAGCCAGTGGATTTGAGAGCATATTACATGGGGTATTGGGCCGCTGGCGATATATCATGTCGTGCACACAAGGAAACACTGACTGCAATAAAAATCCTCTAAAAGTGGCTATAAACAAGTCTTACAAACAGCGAAAGGAAGCTAAGAATCAAAGACTTTCGATATATCAAACAAGTTATTCGGATGTGCCTCGCGTAGTCGCGTCTTATTGTTCGTAGCATTTTGATTTACGGAAGTAGATTACTCTTATTGACCTATATCAATGATATTATAAGTAAAAAGGTGACCTATATAATGAACATTTTACTCTTATTTTATAAGTCCACACCACGCTTGTGTACGGGTAAAATCGTAACTATGCAAATCGTCCGTTTCTGGGTCAATAGAGGACGTAAATACTGAAATGATTACGTCTAATAGTCAGCTTTACCGAGCCTACTAAAACATATATACCGCGCGGCGATGTTTCCACGAGCCGTCATTTTTCAAACACGGCAATTTGTCTATGCGGTAACAAATAGCGCAAATAATAATATTGTATACGTTTGTTTTAAGTTATATAACAGGGTTTTAATAGAAGACTCAATGAATCAAACTTTTGATTAATATACTTATGACTAGAGCTCAGGAAGTCAGGTTCGTCATCGTCACCAAACATCAGTGTTGCAAAGTCTATAATTCCAAATCTAACAAACCAGTGAACTGCTTGGGACTACGTAGAATTATACCACTAATTTCATTGAAGAAGCCTGCCTAGTCGTTTCGCAACTAAGTTGGGGGCGGCTTCCAGTCTAACCGGATGCAACTGAATACCAGTATTTTACATGGAGCGACTGGCTATCTAACCTCCACAAGTACTGGGTAATACGATACCTCTTGGTAAGACTGGTGGCAGACTTTCGGGCTTCTGACTGCTAGTAACGACTGTAAAGATTCACGAATGACAGCCGGGAGCAATGGCTTAACGTGCTTTCCGAGGCACGGAGGAGTCTCGCTATGTAAAGATGGTCACCCATCTACTGACCAACATCGGCAACCGTAGCTTAACCTTATGGATCGACCCATGCGGCTGTTATTACTACAGCCACGAGCTCCTCATTTCATTGAAGAAAAACATGCTCGATAATAGAGTCTCCAGCGACATCGAAGACCACATTATGTTAATTTGAGGTTCTTTGTGCAAATTATTACAACTTGATTTATGTGGAAAAATGTTATTACACGGTGGGCGCGGCACACGCCACCTCGTCATGCGAGTGGCTTAAATGTTTTAAAATTATACTGAATTTCATATTATACGGTGGTTGGCTACGTGGGAACTGCGGGTGCTTATTATCTTTTACAAACATACAATTTATATGCAATTATTCTGTCGTCAGGTACTTTAGTAAAAAATTTAAGGAGTTGTACTTACTTGGTCTTATTTAAACAATTTTCTAGGACGATACCATATAAATCCTAAAAAGCCAGTAAGTACAATGCAGAAAAAATAAAAAGCACGTTGTTTTTTATTTTTTCTGCATTCTGTAACCATTTTGCACTAAGTCCTCATAAAAAAATTTTTACAAGAGTTATTAACTCCATGTAAAAATTGTGTTTTTTAACCCAAGTATCCTATACCAACAACAATTTTGGAATACTTACCTACTCGTACAAGCATCAAAAACTAATTTAAACAAAAGAATGTTAATCTCCCACGGTCATAACTACAAGCTTTATCACATTTTCCAACAACGCGAATTTTTCAAAGCAATTAAGAGGGAAAATGTTTAATATACCCAGGTATTTGGGTCACACACCTACATATACCTTCTCGTTACTTCGAGGGTAAAACGTGTGTGTTTAAATGTGTAAAATTACCCTTATCCTAGGCTATTTGTAATATTCATGTTTGACACGTGGGTGTTATGGCTAACCCGGCAGTAGAACTACTATTAATATCTGTTATCTAAGTTTAAAGGAAAATCTGAGGTTGATTTAGTTTTTAGTAAATAATGGGTGAATTTGAGGTGTGCCTATAAATAAAAGTACCTACTGCAGTTTTCATTCTCAACTAAAATTCCAAAGTAAGTAGGTACATAAACAGATAAATTACGGGCTTACTTAAAACTTGGTAAATTTTCTCATGACATTTACTGAGAAGAAACTCGAAGATTAAGAATTCTTTCACGGTTATATTGATGACGATGATGATCAGATCTTTATAGAATAGGAATGTTGACAGAGGGAAAAAAAAGCCATTTAGTCCGTCAGTCAGATAATAAAAAAATATTATACACGTATTTTTTGCTGTATCATATTAATAAAAAATGGTTTAGATAAAACGCATTGTTTGTTTTTTGTTCCCAATAAACGATTTTTAATTTAATTTAATTAATTAAAGTGGGGAGGGTAGGGGAGTGACGTCATGCCACATTTTAACTCAATGTATTGCCGTAATCTTTTATTTACGCAAAAAAAAAAAATACGTAATAAAATCTTGTCAAAAATTTTTTGTCGACATCCCTATTCTGTTGATATCATTGTGGAGTATAATATCTCGATCTAATCGAATGACCATCTATCTGTACCAATCCCTATTCTGACAGCTAACACGCATGAATACTGGTTCAGCCACTCATGATGAGTGCGTCGTGTATCTCAATAGGAGGTATATTATGGTCTTACATCAACAGCCCGTGGGTGAAGGTATAATAGGACATTGACCTCCCCGTCAATGTAGGGGGGCAGCTAATAGGTCAAGCGGTATGATATAACCACCTTATCACTGCGACTCGCTGATGCATCACTGTAATACTAATTCGATAGGTAGTACCTACCTTCGTAACGTCCGTCTGATGTGTTCTAATTCTAAGTTAAAAGTTAGTTTTTTTTTAAGCTACAGTAAATTTATTGTTATTAGCCAACTGCGCGAACAGTGGTGGCCCAGTGGTAACGGCCCCGACTTGCGAGTTGTAGGTCGTGGGTTCGAACCCAAGCAGGCGCATTACTATGTGTAAATAATTTCATCACCACTGCACTCAAAACGGTGAAGGAAACATCGTAAGGAAACCAACATGTCCTAGAATAAAAAAATCGAAGACATGTGGCATCTACCAACCCGCACTGGGCCCGCGTGGTAGATTACAGGCCACTCCCTCTCGAAGAGAGGAGGCCCAGCAGTGGGAACAGGGTCCTAGCAGGACAAGTACATACAATGCAATCCGACTGATATGAATTTTCATTTAAACGAATGTTTTATAACAAAACTATTTGTATAACAACACGGTAGCCGCAATACTGACTGGTAAACAGTTATAACTCGCCCACGTGTACTTCCTGGGGGCCACCATCTCTAAAAGCATTATTATTATTATTTTAATATTACTTTAGTGTACAGGACGTATAGCACCGTCTCTTTCCCCCACTGAAATAAGATTAAAATAATACTGCTTTTAGTGGTTGTTGTTGGCCCCCTGTTCGTTCGATCGTTTCGTAACTTGTTTTGTAATTGTACCCACAAGCTTGGTCATTGCCAGTTATCGCTGAATTTGGAAAATAATCATAAGTTGTTTGGCTTGTTAGAATGTGATTTTTGTGATGTAAGTATTGATTATTGGAAAAACCACAGATTAATACAGATGGGACAGTCAGCAAAATCATTTAAATAAAAAGCGACTCTTGCTACGACACAATAAAGTGCAATTCAGGTCGCACAGTGCACACACACAGTATATTCACCTAGAAGTTGCCTCTGTTTCTATAGCGTAAATCTTAGATCTTCTGACTACGTTACACTCAATGAATTGGCCTAGCAAGACGGGCCCGCCGCGAACTTGTAGCTTCATACCTGAACTGCGGAGTATCCCGTCTGCGCCAAAATTAAATAAATAAAAAAAGACGTGTGGCACTCGGAGACTGCCCCGGCGAAGCTATTGCATAGCATTTTTTATCAACTTACGCAATTGTAAAATATTAACCCGAATACAAGAAATAGCAATGATCATAGATAATATGATGACATTGACAGGAACTGTTATTCACATTTATAGTTTTTAAAACTTGACACAACGTAATGGGAACATCAAACTAATAAAAAGGTTTTAATTAAACTATTAATAGTCAAGGATCATTCGTCTAAGTAAATTTGAAGTTTGTTGTCAAACAGTTAAACATAATTTTCAATACAACACTCTTGTATCATTCGTTTAAGTAAATTTGAACTTTGTTGTCAAGCAGTTAAACATAATTTTCAATACAAAACTCTACTCTTTCTTAGGTAGTATTTTCGTTACGAAATTTCTGGATTAGGTCTCCACGCTCAAGGCCCGCGATAGAAGCTATGCAATAACTTAAAAAAATGTGTCTTTGTCTATTAGAAGAGTAACCCCCGAACACCTAAGTTTATAATTATTTTAGATACAATAGGTACACATTAAAAATGACAGACACATCATAAGGATGATTCGCGTTTGCCTAACCTGCCAAAAAGACATAAAACTCTCGATATCTATTTTCCTATCGCAGGTAGTTATGCTGGAAGAGATTCCTTTAGAATTAAGCATCACCTTTATGCGTATATTTCTGTTCCTTTCTTCTTATCTGTTTATATGTGTGTACATAAACTACTAAATAAAAAAAATAAAAAAACAATACCAGTTTTCAAATGAATTCTCAACTTGTTCTTATTGTGAACAACGATCATGGCAAGTCCTGTCTACGCCTGCCACAGTTTAATTTATCAACGAGAAGCTGCAGACGATTGCATCAAGTAATAAATTAATTTCCTTCACTCGACGTTAGCAGCAGGACGTTGAAAATATTCTGTTTTTCTTTCATTCTGGCGCATGCACGCCAAAACATTTCCATATTTTAAATAAACGTACAACAATGTTAAATTCGCGTTCGCAAAAAATATAGCTTGTGTTATAAATCAAGTGTTGCATTTTCGTGGCTTAAAGAAGTAATAAAATTATGATAAATGCGGTTTTTATTATCGTTGCGAATTCATTGACTCAACAAACATACATCATAAATTAAATGTTTTGACGTTTAGGAGTTGCAATAAACATTCTAGTTTTTATTTACCGGTTTTATTCCATCCTATCATAAATATTTTTGTAAAAGAATTTAGCTTTTGAATTCGTACTGAATAGAAAAGTTTTGTTCGGCGATGTATTCTTAGAATAGCTGCGCCCCGCAGCTTCACTCGCATACGTCTCGATCCGTGGGAATATGGGGATAACAGTTAGCCTCTGTCCTTCCCAAGGTCATGGTCTACCTGTGTGCCAAATTTCATCCAAATCCGGTCAGCCGTTTTAGAGTGAAAACATATCAAACAATCAAAGTCTCTTTCGCAGTTAGGATTAATATAAAACATTGTAGGAAAATATTTTATGGTCTCAAGTCATAATTATATAACTAGGAATGAAATGGCTCGTAAAATAAATTACAACTTAATAAAATAACCAGTCAAATTAGCTATGTACATAGGTAATATAACAACAATAATGTAGCAAATAGTACGCGAAAAGTACCTACACTTTTTGCCCTCAGAATGACCCATTCGAATCCGCCCTCTGTTCCCAGTTCAACGAGTCCTAATTATCTGTTAAAATTGAAGTGCTCTCTTTTGTTATTCTAACAACTTCTTGTAATTTATTCCTGCCTAATGCCCGTTTTCACCATCATTCCTTAAATTTAGGGAGTCTCTTAAGACATTTTAAGTGTTCGTTTCTGCTAAGGGATCCTTTAAATATAGGGGCCCGATATTCGGCATCTTAGCGATAAGTGACAGTTCATTTGTTGTTGAAGGTCTGTCAAGATGTCACTATTTTAATACATAATTTTCTTCTTAATTTTTTTCTTTTTTTTTAATAAGGAATTTTGAATTTGGAAAACTTAGGTAGGGGGGTCATTTAAGGAGTCTCTTAGGTTAAGAGATCCTTAGTAAGGAAGTGTTTGAGGGAACGATGGTGAAAATGGGCATAAGCATTGTATCTTGAGGAGCCCTTACAGGTACAGCGATTGTCAACAAAAATCGCAGTGCAATCTTTCCGTTGGCAAAAAGTTTATGAGCGTCAGCAATTTTACTGACAGCGGATTTCTTACAAATGGTTTTACAGCTGTTTCTAACAATCTCAAGATTGTTGTTTGAAATGCAAACATCATGCTTGGTTGTAGCTATGGGAGGCCGAAAGTCCAAGGCCTGTGGCTTACATTAAATTCGACATAAACAAGTCCAAAACATGAACACATCTATGTGATCTAGTCTTTAATGACTTTATCATTTAGTTTCACTTAAAAAAGTAACAAATTCTCAACAAAGTAATGTAAAATATATATTTCGCGAGCATGTCGACACGCTTTTCGTTGCGGTTATCGCCGTTGTACTTAGTTAAACCACGGTTCATAATTTTTAACCAGATTAGCATTCACGTAAATTAAACATGCTATGAACTTACTATTTGATTTTAGGGTTCAATAAACTTATGAAAACAGGCTAAATATTTCTTTCCGGGAATGAATGAATTACTTAATTTTATTTGGCTCTACAGACCTTTCCAACAAAACGCAAAGTACTACATAATTACCTATTCCATGATTATGCATGACTTTACTACTAACTTTTTTGATTATTATTAATTCATTAAAATAATATGAACAATTCCCACAAACTATTGATTCGTAGCACCGTAGCAGGTCGTAGCGCATTTCAAACATAAATATTTGCTACGCTTTCGCTACGATTACGGTCGTAGCGAGTCACCGCTACAGCTCGCTTCCTCTAGGTAAAAGTCAGGTCAAAGACAGGAAAAGGAAACGGTAGTAACTACCGACTGGTGTAGAAAAACTCGATTCATGTTTTAATACTGATTTTACTGAAGAAGAAGTTTTGTTGTTTTGAAAGTTTTATTACCTATATTAAATGTTATACCTAGTTAATTTATTGGCCATTAAAAAGTACTTTATACTACGTTAGTTAAAATATTTGTGTGTTTATATTATACTGGTGGCAATATATTCTTTTGACCTTTTACCTCTAGTGATACAAAATTAGAATTCGAAATCTTTGACACGGAAAGCAAATATGCTAATGAGCCTGCCTACAAATAGTCTTGCTTTAAAAAATCACGACGCGAAAATTAAGTTCCCAACTTTACTATGCATATTGAAGTTGTGAAATGTCAGAGTTAAAGTCCAACGCGTAAATAAGTTGGCTTTCCGAAATTTAAGGGACAAGGCTCCTTAATTCTTAATTCAGTATTCGAAGGTTTATGGCCAGATGAAACTGACTTACGATACAAGAAAGGAACGTGATCAAATTGGGCCATAAAGGCCTGAAATCGCCATAACTTAGTGGGCAAGTATCAAGTGATCAATTACCAAAGCCATGCCGTAGGTCAATTAAATGCTGTACTGACTCCAATTAAGTTTTAATTAAATTGGTCTTTGATATGACACAGGTTCTTATTTGTTTTGCTTCCTATAGTTACCTAATATAATATTTATTACATTTGGAAACTGCTACCTTCGAATGAAACTTTCTTTAAAGGGGGCTAGTTCCGTGGTTCCCAGGCCCAGCCATTGCTATGATTGCTAATTATCTTTAATTCATACACTGACAGATAACGCACGGTCTAAATCGCTGCGTCTCCAGACATTTAATTTTGTGCATTGGTTCATTTTAAAATGAAAGTGATGTTCACTTTGAGGTAAAAAAGGGAGAGCAATAGAGAAGGATTTTTGAAAATTCATCCCCTAAATTGGTTAAATAGGAGATGAAAATATGGAAGTTCTACATTTTTTCCGATGGGTAAACCATCGGGCATACGGCTTGCACATAATAACTTATAAAATTCGAGGAACAATAAGTAACACAGTTGAGTATAAATTCAGTTTTAACATCGTGCAGCCTTCCGCTTCTGACCACATGATTGTTTATTCGAGCTCAAAGATCAAACATGCTCGATGACCGAAAACGTCGAGCACACCACATTTTGCATGTTTAGGCCTATTCAACCATATCCTCTGCATAACGCGCCATTGATAATTTTCGCTTTGTGAATTTGTGACCTCCGAAATATTGTATAATAGGTTCAAAACGAGGATACAGGAATGTTTGGTTATTAAATAATTAATTAAATAGTTTATTGAGTAAACAATTAAAAATAGGTACTGAACATAAGTAGGTCAGGTAAGTGATTTTATTTGATAATATGAGAGTAACCACAATAGGGCACTCCAAAAAAGACAGATTCATAAAAAGATGTGTTATTGTAAACTGTAATGTCCGTAAACAATAAGTGTCACCTATTTTATCCGTTTCCAAAATATCATTATATAATATAAAACCTCTGCATGATTTTCACAATGGTAAAAGTTATTTTTTATGCAATCAACTCCAAACAACAAAAGTATTTTATATACACAATGCTATTGAAAAACCCGATCATTACAATATCACCAGCGGCAACGAAACTCAACCGACAAAACGCATAGCGAGACGAGAAAATATGCCCAGATTTTTCTACTGATATTTCTGTACGCGAGACTGACTATAGACGGGGTGCGTTCGTATGTTTCAGGTACTTAGGTACATTTTTGTAGAGTAAAGGTTACGATTTCACGTCAGTGACATTTAGGCGGTGACGTTGGCAAGCACGGCAAGCTTTGCGAATTGTATCGGGGTAGGATCGATAACCGTAAACCTGCGACAGTTTACACACATTTTTATGAAAGTGTGTCTGTTCTTCTGCTTGGGATTTTAACTTTATTAACTTTATTTTAGTTTTATTGTAGAGAGGCGAGAGAACGTTATGAGGTTTAAAATAATCATCATGAAAATATGCCATAGGTTACCTATAGTTATTTTTTTTTACAATAATAATGCATGAATGGCCAGTGTCATCCTCCCAACCTCTTTAGATTTGAAGGAGGTTTCCTTTTTACAGTTCTCTTATCCGCGAGGTTTACATTTTTTGTTTTACGCGAGTTTTTGGTAGGAAAACATAGTGTACCTACCTACCTACCTAAAACTTGTGTAGGTTACTTTATTAGACTTGCCCATATGCGAATTTGCTATTATGAGAATTTGCTCGTTAAATAATTTGCCGTTTTGAGAATTTTCCCTTTAGCGAACAAAGGGAAAAATTATGATACTATGATTATGTAACTACTGTGTAAACTAAACCTAGCTAGCCTATCTGTAAAAGTTATTAGAGTAGGTATCTATGGCCTGCCTTACCCTCCAATGCGAGAGACACACGCAGATATGATTAAATCCCTATATTTTAACAATTTTGGTAGAATAACGAAGATTTTTAACTTATTGACCTGTAAATCGGTTACCTATGTAACCCCGAAATAATAAATGCCGATCAATCAGATTCCTCAAACAATGTTAATAGGAAATAATTTTTTGTCTGTCCTTTAGATTATTAAAAAATATTGGACACGAATTTTCATTTTTTTACGTACTCAAAAGATTGCGGCGATACATTGAGTTAAAATGTGGCATGATTTTATACTGGGTTGTGACGTAGCGAGCCCCCACTACCCAACTTTAATGCGTTTTATCTAAGTCATTTTTTATTAATATGATAAAGCAAAAAATACTTGTCTAATATTTTTTACTATGTGACTGACGGAATAAATAGAATTACTTTTTTTTACCCCGGCATCATCCCTATTGTACTTAATTTAAACTTACTTGAGCGTCGTGTGACTGATTAATTTGTATAATCTTTACCACAGTTTCAATAGGCTATTATTAATGCATATTCGTGTACAGGTACGTAAAAATATTTATTTTTTATTGTTTTTGTCACAGAAACATAAAATATATATTGAATTGCGAATAAATTAAAATCCGTCATTCAACTATGATTATGTAACTACTGTGTAAACTAAACCTAGCTAGCCTATCTGTAAAAGTTATTAGAGTAGGTACCTATGGCTTGCCTTACCTTCCAATGCGAGAGACACACGCAGATATGATTTGATTCCTATATTTTAACAATTTTGGTAGAATAACGAAGATTTTTAACTTATTGACCTGCAAATCGGTTACCTATGTAACCCCGAAATAATAAATGCCGATCAATCAGATTCCTCAAACAGTGTTAATAGGAAATAATTTATTTGGTCCATCCTTTAGATTATTAAAAAATATTGTACACGAATTTTTCTTTTTTACGTACTCAAAAGATTGCGGCGATACATTGAGTTAAAATGTGGCATGATTTTATACTGAGTTGTGACGTAGAGAGCCCCCACTACCCAACTCTAATGCGTTTTATCTAAGTCATTTTTTATTAATATGATAAAGCAAAAAATACTTGTCTAATATTTTTTACTATGTGACTGACGGAATAAATAGAATTACTTTTTTTACCCTGGCATCATCCCTATTGTAATTTAAACTTACTTGAGCGTCGTGTGACCGATTAATTTGTGTAATCTTTACCACAGTTTCAATAGGCTATTATTAATGCATGTATTAATTAGGAACATAATTACTATTTACCGAACATTAACTTGATTTGATTTGTGAATTTAAAATTAAATACGTTGTATTCGTGAACAGGTACGGTTAAAAATAAAAATATTTATTTTTTATTGTTTTTGTCACAGAAACATAAAACATATATTGAATTGCGAATAAATTAAAATCCGTCATTCAACTTGCCCTTTTGCTGTTTTCAAAATTAAATTCTGGAAAAAGTCTTTTTTTTATTTTTCTGAACACCTAATACTCATTTAGCCTACCTAGATGGTTGACCTGAAAAGCTTATCAGTTATCTTCACTTCATCAGCCTATTTAGATGGTGGGTGTAAAATAAAATCGACATTCGAAATTCCGAAATTCACACGTAATTACAGTCCGGCCGTCGAGAGGAAGCGTTCTTGATAACTGTCAGTTTCATAATATCGAATCGGTGTGTTTTGCTTATTTTATCTTTATTAGTAGGTACTAGAAATTGTCCAACTGATGACAAGTGATGGAGCTCTACGTCCTATAGAGCTTCATCTCTTTCCTACACTTAGGCTGCCTGTCCACTGGAGCGGAGAGGAAAAAAAGAGGAGCGGAGATGTGCCAATATTAACCAATAGAATCTTGACTCAGGATCACTGATCTAAACTCAGGGGCGGAGTCAAGATTCTATTGGTTAATATTGACACATCTCCGCTCCTCTTTTCTCCTCTCCGCTCCAGTGGACAGGCAGCCTTAAAGTAATATTAAAATAATACTGCTTTAGAGGTGGTGGTAGGCCTTCTGTAGTTTGCAAGTATGTTGCTACACCTTTTACATGAAAGATTTAAAAGCTCACCCACGTGCTATCAAGCTATACCAACTCTTGGACTTTCGTGTTTTATTATGTGTCAAAGATAAGGGTTTACGATAATGTTTGCATAATGTTAAGACTCAATTTCACCATACTCTGTTAGATATAACAGACTGTTAACACACATGTCAACTGCTGTGATTGGCTGTTGTCATGTCAGTGAGCCAATCAAAGCAGTAACCTGAGTTTAATGCCCTGTTAGCAAATTTTTGTGTTTGGTGAAATTGGGTCTTAGCCTCACGATAAACAATGTAACATCAAGATAAAACATTTAACAAAAATATATTTCAAAGATATTGCGGTTGTTAAAACTATCTATGTACTTTTGGGACAGACCATATAATATGGTCTGTTCCAAAATATCCTATCTGAAGAAAGTGTAAACAAATTCGACGCTAAGCTAGTAACTAAACGTAGAAATTAAATTAGTAAAAAAATCAAAATAATTCAGTAAGAAGCAGTTAAGAGTTGGATGGTGACTATGAAAATTGTCGAGCTCGCTTCGCTCGCTACAATCTCCATAGTCCATTTCTTTACATTACTCCATATCCATTCTAAGTCTTACAAACTTTTCTGCATAAGTCGGCAAAGCAACTCCTATTTCCGTAAGGATGTTCAATAGAAACCTAACCGGGAACTCCGGGACGGGGAGCAAAAAATTTAGAGCTCGCCTTGCTCGCTTCCGCATCCTACAATCTTGCTTTTCGTAAATAGCCTATTGAGGAGATGAAAATGCAACTCCCTGAAATAAAATATCTTACCGGTTGCGAGGTGTAGGTAGATAATAATTACGCACGTTAAACTTGTATTTTTTGCTGTCATTTTTTGTTTGTTTCTAGAAATACCATACATAAACTGAGAAGACAGAGGGGGTCTCATTTTGTTTTGCCCCGACTATGTAACCCCCTCGAATCGAAGGCTAGATCCGCCCTTGGACTCGTGCGGCTGGTTACTGCTTAGCCACAGCCCCTCAAAGCAAACTATACGTGTTCCTGTAATATTTTACCCATTCAAATCGTTCTTTGGTAGTTGAAAGCACAGAAATCATTGAACGTGCTTCGTCTATTATGGAGAATGTAAAACGGCCAGTAATGACCGTTGCATTATGTATGCAAACGAATGGATATCGCTCCCGATCGACCTGACTCTTCAGGCCACTGGTATTTATTGTGTGCACTGCGAGGGAGTTTACTTTGCTTTGATCTGCCGCGAACATCTATCATTCTCTACGTATAAACTTTTAACTATGAAATACAACTCCAGAGAGAACTTTTAAAAATATGAAGCTCATTTTACGTTTGACCTATTCCAAGGTAGGTAATAAATCTATTATATTCGCGGAGCTCGAGACTCGGTTATTCTGATGAAATATATTCAATTTATGTAAGTCGTTTCAATTTACAAATGTGGAGTTATTAATTTTGACATGCCGTACCTTTTGCGATTTTTGTTTCTGCGGACTGTTTCTTATTATTGTTTTGGGCAATGTAAAAAAAATACTACCGGCCTTGTTAAGGTCTTCTTTACGTAAAAGAATTAATGATAAAACCTCTACTGGCTAAATAGAATATAATATCCAGAATTTGTCTAATGAAAAACTTCATTGCAACTCACTGTTAGTTGCTTTTCTCTATCCCAATTTATGAATACAAGGTAGTAGGTAAATAATTATTTCAGTAATTAAATTGTTGTCAACGTAACATAAATTGAAAAGCGTTAAAACGTATAAATGAGCTCTTACTAGTACATTACAGGGCGGCCCGCATCACCGGTTAGTAATTTGATTGATGAGAGCGCACCGCAGTCGGCGAGTCGTGATGGAAGCGGCAGTTGTACACAATGACCAGTTATTAGCGTCACTTCGACGTATTGATTATTGAGTAGGAGGTTTTGAATCGAGTGATTTTTTCAAGCAATGGAAATCATAACGTTTAAATCATTTTAAAGATTCGGTTTAAAAAGTTTAGATAGACAAAGGGAATTTTTCAAACGGAAAAAGTGTAAGTAAACAAAACAGACGGAACGGAATTTTTCGAACAGATGGCAGTTATGACATATTTGACGCTCGCTTATATCTCATCAAACATTCCATCAACTTATAAAATATTCGGAAAGGTTACATGGTAAAGCCTCTACAGTAATTACACTAGTGTGAACTAACAATTTAACACTAAACGCCCCCCGACGTAATAACAATAAAACTTATATTGCGTCTCGTTCAGTGTCCTTCAACCGATTAACAATTACCAGTCCACTAATTATGTGACTTATATTGGAAAACGTTAAAACGTACAAATGATTCTTAATGAGGTTTCTTGCCCATTCTTCTCCATACGAAAACTACTTTTTGAAAGGGGCGACTAGAATCATCATCGAGCAGTGGTGGCCCAGTGGTATCGGCCCCGACTTACGAGTTGTTGGTCGTGGGTTCGAACCCAAGCAGGCGCTTTACTTTGTGTAAATAATTTCATCACCACTGCTCTCAAAACGGTGAAGGAAAACATCGTGAGGAAACCGGTATGTCTTAGAACCAAAAATTCGAAGACATGTGACATCTACCAACCCGTACCTACTGGGCCCGCGTGGTGGATTACGGCCCACTCCCTCTCACAGAGAGGAGGCCTGTGTCCCAGCAGTGGGAACATTAATAGGCTGATTATGTATGTTATATGATTATGACTAAAATCATTATTTTTTTGGTAACTATTGACGTTTAAAAGTGTCTTATAAGTGCCTAATTGAAATTAATAGACTTTGAAATTACTACCTACTTAGTCGGTACATTACAGGGCGACCCGCATCACCGGTCAGTAATTTGATTGACGAGAGCGCGTCGCAGTCAGCGAATCGTGATGTAACCGGGCAGTTGTCCACAATGACCGGTTATTGGTGTCACTTCGATTATGCAGTGGGAGGTTTAAAATCGAGTGATTTTTTTTCTTCGAATTAACATGTCTTGGTTTATATGGTTTTAAAAGATTAGTTTTTGTAGGAATTTTAATATTCAGAAATATTTTTTTTGCACATTACTGACATCGGTGAAGGAAAACATCGTGAGGAAACGACTGTCGCCTGAAATCGCCAACCCTTCTTGAGCAAGCGTGGTGATCAATGCTCGTGCCTTCTCTGTATGACAATAATAGGCAATTGATCTCATAAACTTATCTATTGCAAATTATAAACTGTTAATTAGTGTTGTTGCCTAAATTGCTAGCTCTAAAATATTATTCTTAAAATTTTGGACTGTGATTTTTTTTTTTTTGTGTGGGAAATCATCAAATGACTTCTCCCGCTCTGGGCGGAGCGGAAGGGCGTGTCAGACTCTTACTGACTAAAACCCACCCGTGTTCCTTCCCTTACCTAGACGGGGGCCACGGTTTCCCCTTAGGACTATCCGCAACCCCAACTCTTTGAGGCGCGCGTGGAACACGACGCGCCGTCGACCCGGGCTTGGTCCTGATCGGACGGCGAGCTACCCATCACTCTCCGTCCGCAAGCCCGCGCCTACGGTGGCCGGAAATCTGCGATCGATTCCCGACGCCCGGGGCGTCCACTACGGCGGCGGCTAGGGGCTCGAGGGAGTGACCTTTGTCTCTGCCTCACGCGCCCCGCCTCCTCCTTCACGAGCATTACTGCTTCGCAGAAGGAGGTGACAGCCTGCCATGCCCTCTCGCTCCGCACCATGGCCTGGACCAGGGCCGGACGTGAGAGGTCACTGCCGCCAATCGCCTGCACGAGGACACAGCGGTGCTCCGCCCAAGCCGGGCAGACCTCCACCGTATGCTCCACCATGTCCTCCGGGCGATCCACGCAGTGGTGACACCCGGGCGTTTCCTCCTGCCTTATCTGAAACAGGAACCTCCCGAAACTACCGTGTCCGGTGAGGACCTGCGTCAGGCGGTAGGTGAGGGCGCCGTGGCGCCTCTCTAGCCACTCCTCAAAGAGGGGACTTATCGCCGCAATTGTGGCGTGCCCAGTTGGACTGTGATAGGTACTGACTGAAGTAAAAGATTGTATCATTATAATGTAGGTTACTAAACATGATTCGTTAAGGCCAATTATCGTACTTAAAAAACGTTCATATTCAAGTTGCAATCCGTCAAACTCGTACAAAATGTTGATAAATTGATTGTATTTTTGACAGATTGCGAATGAGATGCGAATGCGAACGTTCTTAAAAAATACAGGAAAACAGTCTGGAAACAAAAGAGTATTTTTCAAATAGCCGACAGTATTTGGACATCATTAAATATTAGATTCTCGATTTTATTTCCAAGTTATTTTATGATTATGATTTTAAGATTAAATTAAAGGTGTACACTGGGTAAAGAGGTGGTTTTCAAACCAAATAGTCATGTATTTCCCAATTTACTGAATAAGCCTGCATTATAAACAAAAGGCTCCCCGAATTTAGAAGCCTAAACCCTGCTTTTAATAACTATTAAAGTAATGCTAGCCACACACGTAACGATTTGCTTGCGCAAGCCTAAATTTGCGCAAGGAAATCGTTACGTGTGTGGCTAGCATTACTCTATCCACTAAGCAATCTTCACAATGACTAATGAGGTAAACTTCAAATTTAAAAAAGGTCTTTATTAACAGAAAGGAGTATACAAGTTAAAAAAAGCCCGCCAAGTGCGTGCTGACTACGCACAATGAAGGGAATAGTTTGGATGAATTTATCCCAAGAACCAACTTAACCTTGTAGTTGAAAACTATGTTCTCCCATACATTCCAACTGCAAATCTAAGTTTTTACGCACAATATTGAGAGATTTACCATGTTATTTTAAGACCATGGACTTCATAAAGGTTGTCCTGTAATCTATGAGTAAAGAACCATTGTCTGTATTTTTTTTTCAAGATTTTAGGCTCAGTAGTTTCGGAGATACGGAATAGTCAATTTCTATCAATTTTATTAAACATATTTTAAAGTATTTATTTAAAAAAAAATAAAAAAATTGAGATCCTCATAACTAGCCATTTCATTTGACACGTCACACGGTACAGAATCAGAATCAGAAATCATTATTTTATTTGCAAAGAATGTAGGTAACAAAACATAGTTTTAATGGTGTAAAAAAATACAGTTTACAAAACTTTTTTTAATTTTCCTATTTGCCCCCGAAAAGGGAAAATTCATTTATTTACGTTACACGTCCGTGTTTGGGTCACAGAAATTCATTATTGTGTACCAAAACAATTAAATTGGTCCAGTAGATTCGGAGCAAATTGACTGTGACGGACAGCCAGCCAGCCAGCCAGGCAGACACACGAGTGATCCTATAAGGGGTTCCATTTTTTCCTTTTGAGGTACGGAACCCTAAAAAGATCTTATTCTAAATGTAAACTAACATAATCTGAGTACTGTTATATAGGCTACATCATTTCATTTAACATACAACTTGTATGATTGTTAGTGTGACTAGTTTTGTAGGGTTTGCAAACCTACATTTTTTATCGCTAAACTACCGCA
Source organism: Conistra vaccinii (assembly GCA_948150665.1). NCBI lineage: Eukaryota > Metazoa > Arthropoda > Insecta > Lepidoptera > Noctuidae > Conistra > Conistra vaccinii. Next base: position 7,207,464 of record OX411323.1, on the reverse strand, counting down.
ACTGTTTTACCGCTAAACTACGGACGCAGCCCAAAGGCTGCGGCAAGCTATACCTCCTTCAAGCCCCGAGGCGGTCATATGGCCGCGGCGCGTACACGCGGCTTAGATCACTATTTTTACTGCTAAATAAAGACTAATATCGTTTGTGGGCTGTTTCTCTCTATGGCCCTGAGCCTTAACGGATATTGTTGTCAATTAGAAATAAAATTACCAAATAATGACAGCTAACACCGAAAAATTCTGAAAAATGTCCAAAGTGATGTATTGCGCGCGTCAAACGTCGGGTCTTTAGAGGTTTCTAATCCCCCCCCCCCCCCCACATATATTTAATTATTTTAAAATTATTAAATTGTTCCCCATTAATATGTATTGAAGATTATTGTAAAAAAAATACAAAATCAAAGCATTTTTTTAGGAATATACATAATGTAGATAATGTATATAATAGACGACAGAAATCACGCTGGACAGGTGGTAATTGGGCTAACGTTAATCCACCAGGAAATGGTGATGAGGCAGTTTGTACTTGTTATAAGTCCTGGCCTATGGTAATCGTACTCTTACCAATGTGTGAGACCAGACTATTACGATGACGTGGATTATGGAGAGGAATTTTCGGGATACTTGAATTAGGTACAGAATGAAATCCTTTAGAGGTGGAAACTTGATATCATTATGTAGTTGTTTAAGTTTTGTGTAGAGAGGTGTGTTAAATGCTATTTTGAGTGCTTTGTTCTGAACGACCTGGAAATTTTTGTAGTTAGTGTCACTAATACTACTCCAGACAGGGGATGCGTATGTAATTCAAGGACGAACCAGTGTGGAATAAATGCATAATTTGGTTTGGGGGCTTAAATTAGATTTACGATTAAGGATTGGTTTTAACCTGTTAAGGGACTTGACTATTTTTAAAACAAGTTCTTCTATATTTTTTTACCAGCTTACTTTATCAACTAAAGTTGTTCTCAAGTATTTGACTGACTTCTTCCATGGAATGTCCTCAATTATAACAAAGCGGGTGGAAAGTGATCGCTTTCTTGAGAACATAATAATCGCCGTTTTAGTAGAATTCACATTAAGCTTGCATTTAGCGAAGTAGTCTAGGAGAAGATCAAGCGAAAGTTGTAATAGTTGAATGACTAGGTCTAGGTCGTCAGAAGTAACAATTTGACATTGAAAGCGCCTTTATCTAGTAACAGTAAGGACTGTTTTCGTAGCACTAACGTCAGGTGGACTGTACTTTCTGTACTGTAAGGGAAAATTAGCAGCTGATGTTTACTTCGATGTGGTATCAATAATTTAAAGCGTTATAGAGTCGGCACAAGTATACTATATCGATTTTGTAATCAACAGGTGATTTCGTCGGTAATCTGTTTGAGGTGTAAATTACGGCTTGTTTTTATTGATTTGTGAGGCGTGTTTTTCCATTGACGACGGTAAATATTGGAGGTTAATCTTAAGGTATAGATTTGTAGCCACGTAGCTTTTTCAGTACAATATATTTTTTTTTGTTATTCTTTACCCCGATAAATCGAAACGTTCTGGAGAATTTTTCAGTGGCTACAATACCTACACCTCCAAATTATTAAAAATTCGCCCATTAGATGTGTCGGATTTTGATGGACCCAGTTGAAATTTACGAATAGTAGTCCCATGTAGAAACAATGAGATGTTTAGGTAATGATAACATCCCATACCATCCTACGGGTATCAAATTAGCCTAGACTGTTGTTGATAACTATTAAAAACGTATAATAAAAGCCTAATCACATAAACCACTTAACCATGACACATCTAAATCATTGGTCGCGTTATAAACTCCATCGTTACCTACCAAGTGTTTTAAAACGAGATGTATGTATCTGATCTTGTATGGGTCTAGCGGGCTTAATTGCAATAAGAGTGAGTTGGGCCTGCGGAAAAACTAGAAGGTTCACATGTTTCAACCTCAATTCATTTTAGCAGATAAAAACATGTACCTTATTTAGAATGTGGTAAAATAAATACCCGGTTGCTCTGGGAACCCTGCTTAAATTAAATGTCCCATTTTTCCAGTCATGATGATACTATGTAGTGTAAAGTTAAATATATTGCTGTCTTTTACTAACTCGTAAAAGAAAAGAGAGATAGGAAAAAGCCGAGCATAAGATCATTATTATTGCATGAGCAGATTAAAACGCAACGGTCAACGGCTTTCCCATTGATTTGAAACCTCATTCTTTCACCGGCTCATTACTGAAGCATTCACATACCCACATATATAACTACATTTATACCTACGTATTGAACGTAATGGTGGTGGGATGGGGATCAACAATGAAAGTTTTTCGAGTTATTAGTTTGATATTGTGTTTTTAAGTGTGTCGTGGGTTGTGCCATAGGCATCTAACCATATTTCAGTTTGTAGCGGGCTGAAGTACCAAATTGTGCCTTATAACTTCGCTGAAGTGAAAATAGAGCAGATACGATTTTTATATGTAAAAGCCATCATACCATACCATACCATATCATCTACGCTAATCACTGTTTAGCTTAAAAATGCATTAGATTCAACCGCTTCTGTGGTCTAGTGGTTAAGTCACCTGTCTTAGACCCAGAGGTCCCGGGGATAGATTCCCAGTGGGAGCAAAATTTTCTGCTCGGTTTTGTTGGTGGTAGGGCTTGTTCTAAGTCCGCCTGGCTAGCTACCACCACCTTATCTAAGTCTATTGCCATAGCAACAATATTAACAGCATTGTTGTGTTTCGGCAGTTAGAGATAAGATAGCCAGTTCCTCTGTGGTTGAGGATTCTGGGTGAAGCTCGCTTCCACCTTTGGCCTGATCATCACTCACCCACAATCACCATCAGGCGAGATGCAGGCCAAGAGCTTCCCCGTTGTAGGCAAAAAATAATAATAATAGGTAACCTAACCTAACTACAACTAACGCAATTGATTTTAAAAATCGCGAAACTTAACAAAATTATTTATTGAAAAACGATCAGTTACAGAACGTTTATCTACTACCCATTCATTCTTGTTGATATACGTTGCTTGACTGGCAGAAATGTCAGACTATTAAGGCACTACAATGCGCTATAGACTTCGATTTAAGTCCACAAAGCATTGAATGAAGGTTCTAAGTCGGTCATCGATTTTGGTACGTACTGTTGACTGTTTATACCTAAGTTCTCTTTTTTAAATTGAAAATCCAATATGGCGGATGTTAAACGTCACGTCAACTAACGGTTGAGATAGTTTCGACAATAGCGCTTAGTGAATGCATATTATTTTGTACAAGCGAAAATGTAAAGTTGAAAGTTAGACTCGAATGTTTTTAGTAAAATAAAAACTGACAAATTAGTTACTCGCTGTTTATTTATTATTTGTTACATGTCATTCATTGCTACCTTATTGCCCTTTTCCTCTTTAATTTAAAAAGAAAAGATGTTTTCAGTTTAATCGCTTGTTTTTTTGTCTGGTACCGGCTGCGCTACCATCGTGACTTTTCTAACAGTTCAATGACATTTTTATGTTTCACCATAGAACTACTGGCTCGCGTTACGTGTCATTGGGCGATAAGATTTAATAGTTTTTTAGGGGTATGAGGAACAGGGTGTAAAGTTCACTCATCCCCCATAGAAAAGGGAGGATCCTCCAACCAGACGGGTTGTTACGTCTGGCGGGCACTTGCCCATATGTTGATTTCGGATAGTCTTATCTATGTTATTCGCTCAGTAAACTCTAACTGCGAGATGTAGGAATTGTGTGACGTCATGTCTTTTTGTTTCGTAGTTTTTTGTATGTGGCGGTCTAACCGCTACATCACTCCCCTCCGGAGACCGGAGGTCGATAGTGGGCTGAGTCTTGGATCTTGCGATGCTTCACAGTGCCAGCTGTGGCTACAGTTTTTGTACATCAACTGACAATCAGAGTTTAAAAAACTGTTAATTTCGCGTTCCTGTCTAGGTTTTTCAGTAAGCTAATCAACGGTTGTTGACCGAGTCTACAGTGATGAAAGATTAGATGACCGATAGCGTTAACATTTAAAAAAAATTGTGTTCCCTGTCAAAGTTTTTTTGGTTATCACTGCTGTGCCAGCACTTTAGATATAGGGTCCAACCAGTTCTAACTGATTTTTTGAAGTGTAAGTTTCTACATAGGTTCGTTAGCCAGGGTAAACAGTATAAAACCGGATGGCTGTACTACGGTAGGTATGAACAAAATTACCCATGACTAGAATTTTTTCTGAGAATGCAACCGCAAAGTTTATGACAGTTTAGCTTTTACGGACGTTTTCCTTAAACTCTGACTTCATTATTTACTTAAAAGCTGTCTTACTAAAATGCTTTTTATAATGTCCTACCCAATGTTCTTGTAAATGGGCCCCAGTTGTTATATTCACTTAAAACTTTACCCTAAGTTTGTCTTTCCTACCTTTTCTTAAATAAAAGTAGAAACTTAGTTATCCAATAAATAAAGTAGATACCTACGTCGTTGGTAAATAGAAATGCCACTAAAGTACCATGACGCAGTAAAATTATATTTCCATGAAGAATGTGTTTAAGTATTGCGATTTTAAATAAATGCTTTTATACCTTACCGATTAAAATAATGACCAATTAACATGTTGATAAAATACTTGCTTTTTTATTTCATAAAATAATCACGTCACAAATGTACTCCTTACTTTTAACAGCTTTATTATGTACTGTAAAAGTTACGATCATTCAAAAGGCAACCTTATGTCATACAGGCTGATAGAAAAATAACTCTGGTTGCATTCGTTATAGCGAATTTGGAATTTATAAAAAATAAATAAAAAAATAAGCTTGCGTTTTAAAATAAACGCGTAGAAGAGTGTATATATTATTTCTCTGAAATACGAGGACAAATCCTAAGTATCCAAACTCAAAACAGAATATTATTAATGGGAAAATGAGTTTGTTTGTCTGCTTGTTACGCTTTCACGCTAAAACGGCTGAACGGATTTGAATGAAATTTGGCACATAGGTAGACCATAACCTGCAGCCTAATTACGTAATGCACGATCAATAATAAAATGAAATTAATTGAAACAGATTGCTAGTCCATTGCTTCAAAAGTTCGAAAAAAAAATCTGCTCAATTTTTATTTCGTGTTCGATACGTGATAAAGACGGACGGGAAATTCACGTCCTAGCGTCTGCGCACTTATCCGTATTTGATTCGTTTTGTTTGATATACTTAGTTTTAATCCGTCAAAAAAAGACTTGAAGTGAGAATTTACAAATCTAACACGAATCGAATACGATCCGTACCAATACGTATGAGTGCACAAACGTCCATACAATTACTGGGATGGCTAAACCGATTTAGAAACGAATACGAACCGGATGTGAATAATTGCGCGAATGCCCTTACCCAGTCTTCTTTCAACTGTCAGTCCTGAAGTAGTGGAGAATGCAAGCCTATTATTACAAAACGGTACTTGGCGCTTATACCAAAAGCCCCTTGCATTTCTGTACTAATGGGATTCACACGTTCAAGTCTTCTATTAGGAAATGGAAAAAAACTTGACTGTAAAATTATGTAAAATCAGGGAGTTTTATTGTTAAATTTACTACCAAATTGAGCAGTGGTAGCCCAGTGGTAACGGCCCTGACTTACGACTTGTAGGTCGTGGGTTCGAACCCAAGCAGGCGCTTTACGTTGAGTAAATAATTTCATCACCACTGCTCTCAAAACGGTGAAGGAAAACATCGTGAGGAAACTGGCATGTCTTAGAACCAAAAATTCGAAGACATGTGATATCTACCAACCCGCACTGGGCCCGCGTGGTAGATTACAGCCCACTCCCTATGGCAGAGATGAGACCTGTGCCCCAGCAGTGGGAACATTAATAGGCTGATTATGTATGTATTTTATGTACTACCAACTTACATTTTATTTTATTTTATTGTGTTTGGTTGGCGTACAGCTATCAATACAGAGTAACAGTGAGGTAATTGATGATAAGCCATTTGAAAGACAAGCCATTTTCCTCATATTATATTCAAATCAAAACTGTCATTCTTTGACAGTTAAATGAAATTGCCATAACACGGCAAATTGAGGAAGAATGTCAATTTGCGTAACAATTAATTTCCTTGACTGTACTTAGGTACTGTACTGTACACAGTACACCTTGCAAAATCTTGAACCCTATTTGTTGAAGATTTATTTGAGATTGTTTAATAAATAATAAGTATGTGAATAATTTTCTTTGTAATAGATATTTAATCTAAGGGCTACATGCCTAATGTAGCCCTTAGATTAAATATCTATTACAAAAACACAAAAAATCTTGACTATATTACAACTAGTGACCAACCAATCAGAAGTAGATAATTAACATTCGAAAAATGTCAATGACATTTTAAGGAACCTACGCTATAGGTTTTGTATTTCAGAAGTTGTAGAACTGCCTCGTTGGTCGCATGTCGCACGCGTTACTGCTTAGCATAAGGTCCTGGGTTCGATTCCCGAGTTGGGCATAGTGTTATTAAGTTTTGGCAGTGTATAGAGTGCCACCAGTGGCACTCTATCCCTATCGGATAAAGTGCCACTACAGGCACCCTAGTAACACCGCCTCGGCTCGGCCAAAGTGCCGCAAGCATTGGATTGTCATTGTCACTGTCACTAAGTCACGTCACTTGGTATTTTGTTTGATTGTCGAGGGTTAATCGCTGTAAAACACCATATTCCCAAAACATTACATTCTCTTGTGCCTAAACGGACCCTGGCACTTCGCCGGCCGCTACCGCGGCACCGCTCGCTACGCTCGCTCGGCTCGTGCGTTGTGTGGTCACAGTTCTAACCTAACCTAACCTAAATATCAAGTGACAGTGACAATGCAACGCTCACGGCACCCTAGCCGGACCGAGGCAGTGACACTAGAGTGCCACAAGAAACTCGCGGCACTCTATACACTTCGTTAAGTTTTTCCATCTGAAATTGCTCAGTAGCAGCCCGGAGTCTGGATTTGTGCCCGATTAGTGGCAATAGGCTCGCCCCCTATAACATGGGACATAAACATAACTGGCGAAATGTGTGTGTACTATAGGTACACCTCTGCTTAAGCCTTCGGGGAATACAAGCGTGATGTTATGTTATGTAGAACTTATGGTAGGTATCTACAGTTGCCATAATTTCCACAATGACCTCAATCAATCTTCCATAGCCTTTTCCCAACTATCTTGGGGTCGGCTTCCAGTCTAACCGGATGCAGCTGAATACCAGTATTTTACACGGAGCGACTGCCTCTCTGACGTCCACAACCCAGTAACTGGGTAATACGATACCCCTTGGTAAGACTGGTGTCAGACTTTCGGGCTTCTGACGACTCGTAACGACTATCAAAGATCTACGAATGACAGCCGGGACCAATGGCTTAACGTGCTTTCTGAGGCACGGAGGAGTCTCGCTATGTAAAGATGGTCATTCATCTACTGACCAACCCCGGCAAGCGTAGCTTAACCTGATGGATCGACACGCGCAGCTTGTTATTACTTAGCCACGAGCTCCTCCACAATGTTTACCTCATTGTAGTATTTAATTTGAATAGAACCTTCTTCCTAAAACTCAAGGCCACACTTCAACAAAAAACAGCCCACAATCACAAAATTATCGATAGAACCTATCCTAACATGATTACTTCAGCTAATCAAGTGTTCGTCATCGCTGCACGTCACTAGTCATTGTATCGATCGTCACGTCGATATCTGCATAGGCAGTCCTTGACACGGGCGGCCGTGTCACTACACTAGCTGTCAGATTTCTATTTAATCTATGCTCGTTTTGATATTTGGTTCGTGAATATTTTAACATCTGTTACGTGCATGGGCTGGTCTGTATAATTATAACTCTATTAGTTTGAATGCTTTTTGTTTTGTGTAGAAGGCTGACCTGATTTTAATTGTGTGTGGGTAGTCAATTAGTCATTGGTTGGTAATTTGCAGATAGTTTGTTTTTGAATTAAAATTGAGCTGGAAGTTTTAACTAAAGCATGATTGCTAAACCCATATTTTTCATAAAACATTGATGACATAAAAGATTAAACAACTACCCACATTCGCTGAATCCTACTATAAAGCTGTTTCCAGACCAGCGCGATTTGTCGCGCGATGCGACACGAACAATACAAAACTTCACGGTATAACAATAACCGGTGTCGCGTCGCGCGACATATCGCGGTGGTCTGAAAACAGCTTAATATTATAAATGTGAAAGTTTGTATGTTGTCACTCAATAACGCAATAACCACTGATCGAATCAGAGTTTACAACCTAGATTAACACACAGGATACTTTTTATGCCGGAAGTACGTTCCCGTGTGATAATTTCCGACCTCCACGCGGGCGAAACTGCGGGCAAAAGCTAGTACCTACATGTCCTACATATAAACCAATGTACACAAAAGCCGAAAAGTTTTTGGTTTTTTTGTTTGAAAGTCGGATTTGAAAAAAACTTTTTCCATTTGACAGTCCAATTCTTCAGGAAGGCTATCTAACATCACGCTACGAGCCTTAGGAGCCGAGCAGAAAGAAAAAAGTCAGAAAGAACGCTAAGCGAAAACGAAAAAATTTATAAGAAATCGAGGCACAGCTAGTATTATTTAAAACTGCATTCAATAAACTTGCACAGTTTTAATAAAAGCTATCTTAACTCAAAGTGTTATCACCTATTGCACGGACCGCAACCACTTAGTGTAGGCAATTTCAAAATCCATGTATGTTAGAAAACACAGGGTAAACGAAGCAATTTTAAAGTTTAGTACAGTACGTACAGCGTAATACTTTGTGGTTTTATGTGGAACTTTTGATAGGTAGTGCAAATAAATTGTCCCAGTAAAATACCTACGTACTATCTTACGACTATTTTACATCACGACAATTTCGTTGGCACGATCTCCCTGTACCTAATGATGGCTGTTTGTGTATGTGACTTTAAATCTTTGTAAACGCACCCGCAATACAGGAGAAATTCCTAGTGTGGGGCAAGGCTATAAAAAAAAAAAGAATTGTCCACCTTTGAGGTCTGACTCCCAAAATACAAGCCCTGATTGAGTATGGGTATCAGTTTCAGTACCTAAAGCAAAAATAAATAAATCTGTAGTTCTTGTGGATGCTTTGTGAAAATAAAGTTATTACTTTTTTTTTACTTTTATCTAAGGTCACTAATGCTCTTATTAAGTCCCCGATTTCCGTAACTAAAAACCTTAAAAATCTAGTCGCAATCTCATGTCAGCGAAATCAATGTAAAAAGGACTTTGTCCACGCTGTATGGGAATTTGGCTCGGTGTGGACAGGTACTTTAAGTATAAATATAATACAGGTTTAATAGCTAATACCAGTAGGAAAGAGAATATTGTAATAAGATTGTATCGCGATGCTTCTAAGTCTTGTTTTGGGTACTTGTTGTTTGGAATAAAACACATTTTTATTTATACATTTTGTTATTATTCTGACTCATAAGTTAATAATATATTGTCTAGGAACTGGGCAGATGTATACAACATGTAACTTAATTAACGCACATCCTGAAAATAGTTTGTTCAGAATCGTTTACTGAATCGATTTATATAATTTTTAATATAGGTAATTTTTTATCCCAAAAATAATTAAAACTACGGAAATTATTGTCATATTAACGCTGTACAGTCAAAACAAATTGAAATGGACCGTAAGTCAAAGTAATAAGACTTTTAAAATCGCAGTTTTATTTGTATTCATACAAATTCCATCATTCAATACAAAATAAAGAAAAATAAACCTTATTCCAAGAACCTAATTTAGTAAATAACAATGCATATACATGTTAAATTAAAAATTCAGTGTATGTATTATGATTATAACATAATATTCTAATTGGGGTGTTTGAGGGTGTGCGTTAATTACGTTACATGTTGTATATATTATCTTGGTACCCTGTAGAGCTTAAAAACCAAATTATAGTCCGTACATGAACACAGCAACCCACTTCCCCCTACTATGCAGTTGGAGCAACACTGTTTGATTGAATTTCATCCCTGACTGTTATTTTCATTTCCATGCATTGAGATCAATTAGGCGGCTCTTTCTTTTACTAACATTTAAAATATAATATCCAAGACCTGTTGAGAAAGGTCACAGTAAACATGACCTAGAGAAAACAAATAAATCTCGTTCACATTGTACAAATGCTTAATGTTTCCATGTAACATTTTCGTGTTTTCGTTGACATGTACCACTTAATAGACACTATAACAGATTCCATTTCCACAAGATCGAGGGTATGCTTTTTCCTTTGCTTGATATCAGTACCACAATTCGCACATAGGATCTGTAACACAGTTTCCACCACATGCAGGAGTTGAAGCGAAATTGCTTCGTTCGTATCCTTACGATTCAAGTTTCGGCAAGTTCGATATCCATATTTAAGCTGGGGTCTACGATGGGATTGGTGTCGGAGTTCATAGGCGTGCCGAGTCAACGTGAGAAGTTGTATGAGTACCCAAAACCAAACCAATACTTGAAAACATATCACAGTAAAACGAGGAAAACAATATTCACGATGCCAAGAAATAAAGTGACTTGAAATGACAATTCTGACATTACCTAAACTTTTTTTTAAATAATCGATTTAATAAATGTTATAAGTGAAACTCCTTGACCAACTCGATACTTTAAAATACTTTCGTTTACCAAATATATGGATAAAAAATGTTTGAAATAATGTAAGTGATTACAAATAACATCTTTTATTGACTGTAAACTCCAGACTCTAACATGAATGAGGAGGAAGTAGTTGAACTTCAAAAATAATAATTATATCAATTTGTAAATAATTATTTTAATCTATACGATTAATCGTTGCTACGTTGGCATCACTGTGAATTAATGAAAATGAAGGTCGAGTAATGTCAATATGTCGAATTAAACAATTTCAGTACTTATTAAATACACTATTCATGGGTGCAAGTTGATACAAAAGTATAGAATGAATAAGGGTTTAAAAACGAAACTTGATTTTTGATTAATTTGTTTCTTTTCGAGCATCGTGTCCACACGAAGCCGAATTTGGACAATTTCCTTTATGAAAACAAGAGTTATTTTTGAAAGATTAAATATTGAAATTAGAATGCGAACGATCTTAAAAATACGGGAATTACCCCTCGGGTAAAACACTGGGAACTATTTTGTATTAATGGATTCTCGCAGGTCTACCTATGAGGTTGTCGGCGGCTTAACTCGACTTTCCTGTGGCTGCCTCAATAAATTAAGACCTCCAGCCATAGCATTAAATTTTGAAACTAAGCGAATACGCGCTAAGGGGCCTATGGGGTTCGGACCTCGACTTAGGGCGTCGCTGGGGGAGGACAGCAAGGGACAGGCTGGATCGGATTAACTGGTACCTACCTATTACCTAAACTGTTATAGATAGTGGCATCCACGAAGATGCGCCCCACTCTGCTCCATACTAAAGTTCATCTTACAGTACAGTAAACGTGGATCGGGGTGCGTTTTCGGGGATGGCACTATCTGTAGAGGTTTTGTAGCGGTTACATCGTCACATACAAACTACGCACCTACGCAGCAAAGACATGACGTCACACAAATCCTGCATCACGCAGCTAGAGTTTACCACGCGAACGACATATAAAAGACTATCCGAAATCAACTTACAGGCAGTTGCCCGCCAGACACGACACCCGTCTGGTCGGAGGATCCTCCCTTTCCTATAAAGGATGAGTGAACTTTACATCCTGTTCCTCATACCTCTAAAGTTTATGTCATTCGAAAAAGGTAAGTAATAAGAAGTTACCTTTACACTAAAGACACATCAAGATATCAACATCAGTTATAAGTTTGGGAAAGAAACTATAATATACCTAATGATATTCTCTAACGTAAAAAAAGAGTACACAGATACTACAAACAGAACAAACTTTGATCCAAATTGATGGTTTAGGGGAAACGGTTAAGAATTCAAGGTCGCGACTCACAGTGACCGTGAACGAAAGCAGTTCACTAATACTTCCTTATTTTACTAAGTTCACAGAAGGAAATAACCCAACATATAAAGTTAGGCAGTTTGTAAATTCCTACTTTAATTATCACTGTAAAAGTAACTTTTTACTCTTGATTTTTGAAAGGTTTATCAACGGGAATAGTACGACTGAATAAATGGATGAGTACGTGCGTCTGAAGACGAGGTAAACGCCGAGGGTGCAGTTACTGGAGTCGCACCGCAACGTCGATTTCAAGGCGTTCGTGGTGCGAGTACTGAATTGTCATCTGTCCGTCGTCATGGAAGGCGACTTTTGACCCCAGGAAATGGTGTTCCGTCGCTTCCGTGGACAGAACAAGGACAAGCTAGTGAACTCAAGTACTACTAACATAGTTTTAAACTATATTAATTTATTAACACATTTTATATTTTATCTATCTATCTATTTATATCTATAATTCTTCCGTATATGTGTCTGTCACCTAACTCCCCCTAAATGGCTGGATGGAATTTTGTGTGTATATTTGAGTGGGTACCTGGATGGTTTGACAATACAATTGGACCCGGTAGGTGATGCTGTTCGGGCAGGACAACGTCTGCCAGGTCCGCTAGTATTAAAATCAATTGCCGTGCATTAGTCTCCCATAAATGCGAAAATTTCTCAACCGATTTGGATCATTTCTTTTTGTGTTGTTCGCCTCAATACAGCGGCGGTTTAGGAAAAACAATGTTTTTGGAAAAATCCAAAGGAACCGCCGAAACAATGAAATTGGAATTTTAATAGGACAACGTCTGACGGGTCAGCTAGTACTATGTTAGTTTATCAGGTGATCTATGGCTTATTGTAGCCTGAAATATATGCTTTAATTTTATTATATCGATGTTATAAACACAAGATTTATATAACTAACAGACTGCCAATCTCACATTACCTTACTGCTGGGATTACCTGACCAAAATAATTATAGCCAACCAAATTATAACGTGTCACAAGATTTGACAACAGATAAAATTCAATAGGCTTTCAGAACCCAGTTACAGAGCTTGTTACATAACACGTTATAACGTTTAAAACCATTACCTAGACAGCACTTCCCCGGCGTATGTTAACGCCAAGCAAACAACATAGTTACTTAAGCGATACCTCACAATAACTGCTCTATTACACTCAATTACACCACCACTTTATACTATAATACAGCCACTTTACCCCTATACGCTGAAATGAATCGTTTTACACGGTAGTATGTTTAAGGTAATGAAGGAGGGGTATCCGTACCTAATAATGTCAGCTTGAAATAATGTTACTACAGGGCAAAATTACTCTTCTCGTGCAGAGAAGACCCAATCATAGGGCAACATGCTCACTGCATGTTGGAAATTTTAAGCTCGCGGTGTTTTTTCATGGACAGTCAGACATAACCAAGATAAACTTAGAAAGTGCAAATGCCTCGGACTTGCCAAACAAACAACCGAATGCTAAAACGTAGGTTTTGAAAACGGGTCATCATACAAGCTGCTGCTATAAAACGCTTCCTTATAACCAAAGATACGGTCTGGTTCAGGACAAAAGTGAACAGTACAATAAACAAATTGGCCATAAACAGATCCATAAATAATAATTGTCGTCTACAAAGCTTCCCTTCCGAAGTGTTACGAAAACATTTTAATTTTCCGCCAGCAATTGCATTTTCCGTAATTTAATTAGCTTTGTTGCGTGCTCCTCGGAAAAATTGCGTTTTTTCGCTGTTAGCACACAGGCGCTGCGGTAGCGAAAACATGGGGATATCAGAATAAAATCTAAGCGTAGTGACAATTCTACCAAAAATTACGTTTAGAAAATCGGCGAGGAATGTACATTTCTATGTATTCAATTGCTATACGAGTATAACACACAAAATAAACAAAATGCAAAAAAGTTGGAAATGCCGACCGACCGATTTTTCAGCCGAGATTGATTTTTACGTCATAACGCGACGCAATCTTCGGCAGGTATGTTGCTGTTAATATAAAAAGCGTCAACTTTCCGTAGCGTTATTTCGGCAAATATGTTGCTACACTGTGTAAGACTATCGCATTTCGCAGTGGTTAGCGTCAGTGTGCTATCAGCGCGCAGCTTTCATGTTCCCGGCTTCCTTGTAATGTTCCTCGTCATACTTCTAATAGATGAAAGTTTTCTAGAGTGATTACTTTGGTAAACAAATCAGCTTCAGTCTTGGGTTTTCTCAGTCAGATTTCCATTACAGAGTGTAAAACTTACCCCTTTATATTATTAAAGCTATTATTAGTAGTGCTCTATGTATATATATATATCTCATATATATGTTCTCTGTAGGAAGTCTCAGTTTAGCGGAAAACTAAGTGCAAGTATTTTCTACTGAATCCGTCTGAAATCACCCTAAATGACTTGGCATTGTCCTTTCATTAGCTCCCAAAAAAATACTTCCCTCTTAAAGTGCCAAAAAAGTAGAGAGGAAAAATAAAATTTGTCTTTTTTTAGACAAAAATAATTCTGTCATTTCCTCAGCAAAAATGTTGTCCTCGGTAAATAAGTCAGCGGGTAAGTAAAACTTCTGCCGCATCATTCGCGCCTAACACGAGCCGACTTTATCATTGGCGCCCATCAATATTGTATACAAAGAATTCTGTACCTTACTGGTAACGTATTAAAGCGTGTTTTAAAATACAGGTGTTGACTGATGGTGTTGGAAGGAGCGTTCGTGGGGCCGAGAGCGATAATAGCTTCCTCGTGATATCTGAATGGGCCCTGACAGCACTCGCTCGCTTTATAAACTCGCTCGCAAACTGAATGATTTTTCATAGTACATGTATTTAAGGGGTGTCGCTCGAGGAAATGATGTAATTACGGTATAACGCGCATGTTTAAGGACTTTTTTATCTGTACGCGTCGCTTCTTTTAGATGACATTCTCATATCTATCCATATAATAAAAATGAAATGCTGTTTGTTCGTAAGCGCATCACTTCAAAACGGGTGGGCCAATTTCGATTTCGCATCCGGTCCGAATCAATTATAACTGAAAGAAAAATTGGAAAATTCGGGAAAACTGAGAGTGTATTTTCTGTGGGATTTTTTTATTAATGATTGAAAAGACTCCTACAATGCCTATCGGGTCAGCTAGTTTATAATAATACCTACCTAAAACCAGTATTTCCCAATAATATTGTTATAAATGTTTACAATATTCCAACTGTAGGCAAATTGTAAGCGCTGCTTTTACGAGAGATATGTAGTTAAGTAGGGTACCATTTGAAACCAGGTACAGTGAAGCCGAAACTGAAGGTCACGTGAACGAAGCCACGATCGCTGGTAGGTATTTAACCTCATTAACAACGGACAATAATTTAACAAAACTTTGTGATTAAGACAAAACTTTCAGAGCTATATTACACTGGAGCGCCATGGTGGTGCTACCAAGGGTGTTCGAATTCACCTCAATTGTCATTATTTAATGAAATAGAAAACTATTTCCTTTTACTACTACCATTGCCCTATTAATTAATAGGGTAATTTAAAGTTTGAGAGTTGTATTGATGATTTTAATGATAAAATTCTGTAAATACATATTTGTAGCAGTCGGTAATATATTTTCGATCGACGTACAACCAGATATAGAACAGCAAAAAAAAAAAAGTTTTTGCGGGCTACCCTGTCGCCTTCGCCTTAAACAGCTTTATGGTGATATATCTCACCCGGTGTCCGATTGGTTGTGCAACCATGGTGTAATACAGGTCTTAGGTACCCTTTTTACAGATCGCTCAAAGATTTACTACGAGCTTCATGCCAAAAACTAGAGACGAGAGATTATTAAATTTACTTTTCTGAGAATCTACTCCCACTAATTACTTGCCCTCATTTCGCGTGATGGAATATGCAACCGAGTGCACGTCCTTCCTTTCACAGAGAACTATACTATGTATATATCTACCTGCTTACCAACATTATTATGTGCGTTCGCTTAGAATGGTGTCAACTCCGGTGCAGGGAAAGGCATTATTTATCTCGAAGAGAGATTGCTGCACCAAATACAGCATCCAAGTTTATTGCAGTGTTTATTTGTTTATTTGAAATACGATGTCGATGTGTTCTTAGTGTAAATATTGGATGTTCTGTATTTCGGGGAAAGAACAGTGATTTATTTGGAGGAATTGAGATTTCTTTTCGCGTTGCGAAAACATGATATGGGGTGTTTAGGGTAAAGTGTAAGTTGTTTTAATACTATGTATAAAAACCAGCCAAGTGCGTGTTGCACCACGCACAATGAAGGGTTCCGTAGTTCGGATGAATTTATCCCAAAAACAAACTTAACATTGTAGTTAAAAAACATATTCTCCCATACATCGATATACGTCACGGCAGTGAACGCAATTTCATTTGCGTTCACTGCGTCTGCGTCACGGTCAATTCTCCAACTGCAAATGTAATTTAGTAATAGCAAAAAAATATTTTTTATGATATACACAAATACAAATTAACTATTTTCGGACTGTTTCCTTGAGACCTAGCTTCCTGCCAAATATTAGGTTTTCATTTATTTGCGAATTTCAAAATATAATATGTAGCATAAATGGCCGTATTTTTTTATTGCGTCGACTTAGAAGCTTGATTTTTTTAGAATTCCAAGGGACCATAGACTTACGTATTTGATATTAATTTCAACTTGATACCTTTACGCGTTCCTGAGAAAAAGGGTCTTGACAGACTGACAGACGGACAAAGAAGTGATCCTATTTCGGTTCCGTTTTTTCTTTTGAGGTACGGAACCCTAAAAATGAATACACTATATCCAATTATTTTTTTGGTTGTGTAGTCATCAAATAACTTCTCCCGCTCTGGGTGGAGCGGAACGGCGTGTCAGACTCTTACTGACTAAAACACACCCGTGATCCTTCAGTTGCCTGTACGCTGCCAGGGGCCACGGTCTCCCCTTAGTATTTTCCCGCAACCCCGGCAGGCATCGGCCCTAGCGGACCCCGGACTCAAATGTGCTGACATCTCTATGAGGCGCGTGGAACACAACGAATACACTACCTATATCACGCGTGAATACACTAATCCTATAAACTATGTTTTTAAAGTCAAAAACCACAATCAATCGACTAAAAAGAAGAATATAATGATACAGCACAGACAACCCACTCTCACAAAACCTGTAGGCACTTAGAAACGAAAGCACTGTACACATTGCTGCTTCAGAATCACAAAACAAACTTCCATACTTGATAACTTCTGAAGCCAGGCAAGAGGGGCGTCACATACAAAGAGTACAAACTAGAGCAGCGAGTACAATTATTTGTATTGTGTCCCAGCTGCGAGTCGCGAGCTATGAAACAAAGCTTGGAACACGCTTGGAACACCGAGCGAAGCTTGGAACAGGCTTGGAACACGGGGCGCGGACAACGCTTGATAAATGGCCGAGCAACTCGCCGTACATACTAAGTGGCCAACCATCCGTCATTTTTATAGTCTACCCGCTCCAAATCTATGTGTTTTATCATCGTAACCCGAGAACTTTAAATATATCGGCTGTCAAATATAATTATATTGTGTCGGAATTGTTTTTTTATGTATATTTTACTGATTTTTTTATTGTTTTAAGAAAAAACATTTAAAACGATGTATAGGCATGATAAAAATGGTCTTTATAATGAGGTCTAAATAGAGATTAGAAGTTGTGGTTTTTAGGAACGGAACAGATTTCGTGGTTGGAAATCTGTTCCGACCACGTTTAATTTTATTCATACTTTTCCAGACTTTCAGGAAAAATGCCTTATTATATTCAGCAACATCTGAATATATTTTATCGATTGAAACATGACCTTCTTCTAACCTGGTACAATAAACACACTAAAATTTTGTAAATTGAGTTGATTCTAAATGTAACAACATACTGGGCACGATCAGTATATCATTTTACAATTTTCTACCGCTCTATCAAGATGAAATTCATTCGATTATTTTCTAAACTAACAAACAGGAGGAACTTGGAATGTAAAAGCATACTAAAAGGTTTATTTCGTAGTCTTACGTAATACTTCCGAATGTAATGAGAGTTTTGAACCGGAACAACTGATAAACTTTTTGTTAGAAAAACGTAGGTGTAGGTTTAAACGTTTTGTGTAAACTTTAGGAAACGTTTGACCTACTTAGTTTATACCTGCAGTTATTAACAAGAGCAGTTCATTAAAAGAGAAGACGATAACTATAACTTATACAACTATAATAATATAACATAATATAACTTTTATCCGATGAATAAAATTTTCGGTTTGACAGTTTTATATTGAAATGACTAGCGGACCAGTAGCCAATACGACATCAATATTACTGCCATTCCTTCTAATATTGACGTTAAAAAATTTCAAATGTTCACACACATGTGTGAATCAAATCACATCTTCAATCCGACCACCACACGGTCAGTAGTAATGACATTACTTGAATATAATGTCATTATTGCACGCGTAGCATGACAACTATAGAAAAGGGTTTTCTACGCGTTTCAATAGAAATGGGTTTTGTCGACGGAAGAATAGACAAAATGACAGATTGTGATTGTTTATCTGCCATTTGTCTATTCCTCCGTCAACAAAACCCATTTCTATTGTAATCATGCTAAGCGTGCTGATAATGTGTGACTAACTGACTGATTGACTAGCAGACAACGCACAATCTTAACGAGTAAACTCTCTCAAGATAGTTATGAACTTGACAGTCAAACGGAAGTTTGTATGCGAGCGAAGCAGACAACGGCCAGTAATTAAAAAAAGTTATTATTTCTACGTTTTATATGTTTTTGTTGTACGTACCTATGTCATGTACGGTTGCAAGAGATAATTATCAGGGCATTGCACTTTAATTAAAATACGTTTGAACCGGGAAGCCACGTACGACATTTCGTTCCCGGAAAATGCATATTAGGTTTGTGAATTTTAGGAACTTTCGTCGAAATGATAATTTTAATATTATCTTAGTTATAAATATTGCGATAAAGTAAGTTGTAGAGGTGATAAATTATATCTCGGACCATTCCAAGAGAGACGAAAAGATTTTCTAAAACGATTTAAGTTTCAAGCCAACATACACGGTCAGCCAATTATATCGGCAAAATTCAACTCCGCTAAAGCAGTGTTTAACTTTGCACATTTAATTATAACCAAGTCACATTCTCCAACACTTTATTAAGCGATATATAACACGTAACTTTCATGCTGCATTCTTGCTATTTCTATTTATCTCACTTTACACCTGCTGTTAAGAAAATTCGAAAGTACAAACAATTTACTTCATTGACAAGAATTGCTTGTATACAATGTGGAGACTACAATACAACAATAAATGAAAATACTGGGCACTACTAATGCCAAGAGTATTTTGGAACTGTCAAATAAATCTAGCTTCGAAATAAAAAAAAATGATTTTTTCGAACAAATTAAATGTAGTGTATCCACCCTAAGCCTATAAATTCCGTTTATCGATAACGCAAGAGCAACTACTTCGCGTGCCCAGCTTACGTACAATAATCGTAAGCTGCCACTTTCGCGCTCAGTCTGCATCGTTGTGCCACGCTAGACGGACGTCAGTAAAATAATTTAAAATGGTTAATTGCTCAGTTATACATTGTAAAAACTTTACAAATGTGAGGAGAAAAAATAAAGGAAACGATTCCTTCCATCGATAAGTCATTTTGTGATTAATATTATGCGTATTTAATATTAAAATCAATTATTTTTAATCTAATACTCTCTGTAATACCAAATTTGAGAAAAACATAGGTCATCAAACGTAAACTGAATATTCGTATTACATTGCGGCTTTTACTTGAAGCGGTTGATGCGACGTTTTGTTTTAACAAGTGATGAATATCGAAGCAAGTGATACTATCGTATATCGCATCGGTTTCGTAGTACAGGAGCTTTTATCATTTTTCTGTCAATTTTAGCGATTAGTGCTGTTCATCGTATGCAACACAAATCGATTCTCAAGAATCGATTTCGGAAACAGAGGAATGATTTTGTATTTTATAGGTAGTAATTATGTAGACAATTTTAATAAATTATCGTAACGTTTAGTGATTTTTTTAGTTTCCCACATGAACCCAATTTAAAAGAAAAATGGATTGAGGCGACGGGAAATAAAGATTGGTTCCCAACAAAGCAAAGCATTATAATATTTGTTAAATACATTTTGAGGAAGCATGCTTTGTTGAAGGGAAAAAGTAACGAATATTAACAAAAGCAGCATATCCGACTATTGATGTACTGAAGATCACAACTTTCTTTATCTTTTTGCTGTTGTAGCTCAAGTAATTTTGCATCCATTTTAATTTTATTATATCGTATTTTACTGGGTTTTCGTTTACCTTCTAAAATTTCTTCTCTGGTTTTTTTTTTGTTTCTGAAAGATAATCTACAACAATTACAAGGAAGTAGGGAAATACTAACAATTTAAAGAAATTATAAATCCCTTACTGCCTACTAAGCAGATCAGAAATTTTTATTTTCCTCTGTTTATCTCATTCCTCTGTCTATCTCATTCCTCTGTCTATCTCATTCCTCTGTATATCTCATTCCTCTGTCTATCTCATTCTTCTGTCTATATCATTACTATGTCACAAAATCGATTAATTAATCTATTTAAGCGATTCTCAATAATTCTTTACTGTACACGATTACTCAATAAATAGAGAAATGGTATAATAAAAAGGCGATCTTTATTCAAAATTGAGATAAAAAAGGGTAGAATCTCGTTGCTTTTGTAAACATTAGAACTAAATTGAATATAAGGTATTTCAATCGAATATTCACGTATTTATAATGGTAAACTTACTTGAAATTTTGGAAAAGGTATCCAAAAACGACGTGTGAACGTCGACGGAACGCGCACGAGCACACAACCTCAGAATGCGAAGACTTTTAGTTAGCGTACTGCTGGCTGGGTGAGCGAGCAGTATCGATTCAAAGATAATAAAATCGATTCAAAGACGCTGCCGCGTGCGGCGGATTTTATTTTCCCATCACTAAATAATGCTTGTGACGTCATAGTAGGTAGTCAAAAAATGGCACGCTTGGTTTTCATACAGATCGTGATACTTGCGTTATCTATGTCTATCTATATCTGTGCGTTTATCCAACTAGGCCTACGGTGGATTCTCGGGCATACGTTTCCGAATATCCACGTTAGGGTGGATTTTTGGAGTGGATAAACGGAATAACCCGACTATGGATTTTGTCGAGCTATATTGACTAAACTATTGAATATATTCAATTGAACTTTTGTGTACAGAATGGGAACGTCATTAGGGACACGCCGTAAATTTTTTTGTTGTATTGTCGTCTCCACCTTGTATATAAATCGACAAAAGTCAGATAAATTTGAAGGCACTATCACATCAATACATCGAGAATATTAACGGATTATACGATCATATCTACCATTCAGCATGCAACCACACACACCATCAAAAAAACATAAGACATACCCATGAAGCAGGAGGGTATCTCGGGAAGGGCGCGATCAGTTTTGTAGCCAAGTTGCTCGGCAGGTCGTGCTTGTACCCTCTCTTTAAACGCTGTTTTCTTCTCTCCCGCGATTTGCTTCTTAGCATAAGAGCTGCCTGCATACTTGCCAGGTTTGTGGCCGTTGGTGAGCGCTGGCACAAAACTCAGCCAGGGGCCCCTGATAGCTCTGCAGCTATCCACAACACGCACTTTGTCTCTTTATCTCAGTCACACACTTTACAGTTATCAAAGTTTCCGCGGATCGACACACTATATTTTTATTAGTCTTATCTTTTACAGCGAAGAACTACTTCTAGCGCGTCTACACTACCCCTGACTAGCGATAAAGAGATACAAAGACTATTTACACATCAAACGTCGATATCACCCTAAGTTAGTCCCATCACAGAATTAATTACTTTCAATTAAATCTCACTATAGAATGCTTTAGAATTGGATTGAGATAGGCACAAGAAAGGCGCGAAACTATTTTTAATTTATATCTAATTTAATTTATTAAGGTAAAGTGGTCGATCTTAGATTTACGATATGTGAGAAGAGAATACGCATATATTATGGAAGCAAGCGCAATTTGGCGTTGAGTTGTTTAGTTGGTTAGTTCGGAGTGTTTGTCACACGTATTGCTCATGTTTCGTTCCGCACGTCGAGCCGTAGTCTCTGGTTCTTCGACACCTGCCATCGGACGCTAGTGTCCACTGGGTGTCGCAGTTTCATGGCCGGCCCACTTTGATCACTACACTCAATAACACTTCACAGTAACACATGTTACACGGTTTCTAACGCGAACAGAACACAATTTACACATCAACGAGAGGCGAATTAAGGATATATCCCGGTATGAAAAGGTGACGTTACCCTTTCGTTGCATTGTCTCAATACTTACATGCTTACATTTACTAGCTATAGAATACAGTAAACATTGAATACATACCTAAATAGCAGCGCAGCTACGATTGGTTACCTCTAGAGCATAGATGCGAGGCGCAAAGGGCCTCTGTACATACACAACACATATAAATGAGATACCATGCTTACGCTATTACATTAAACACTTATATTGGTACAGTACTCGCCAGGGAATGAGAAACATCGGACATGAGAAAGAGACTATCGGTAGTCTTAGTTTTTCTGAGTCTTTCCGATTTATGTCGCGCATTGCGAAAGGGGGCTAGACGGAAAAAGTTAAGACCAAAAGTTGTAACGACACTTTTAAATTTTTTATTATAACGCCATCTGTGACCGACCACAGGTACAATTTTTTTCATAAAATTGATAATTATCACAACTTCATGAAAGTTATCATTCTAATCTATCCGCGAGTCAAAGCACATTCAATATACTACTGCTTTGCTTTGAAGTTGACTTGACAACGACTTGCGAATAATGTAAACACTACTAAGTACTTAAGTTGAACCTATTTACGGAAAATTGCTTGTTGCCTTTGCATATAATTTGTAATCGATTTGTTCCGATCATTTCTGTCTCGTGCCCGATGCTTTCAAACGGTGAGTACTGTACTGTGTAGTTTATTTTACTGTCTTATTTGGTAGAAAAACATGGTATGAAAAATATGAGAGTCGCATTATCAATCACACACAAAAAATGACTGAACGTATTGTTAGTGACACATACACGGCAATTGCGTCGAAAACTGCAAAAAAATTCATAATTCGTTTGCCATATTCGTTTACCAAAACGGACACGTAAAGAGAAACACACTATAGTTGTATACCTCGATGAGTTCGCATGGCGATGGCGGGTCGTCGATGTGGGGCGGGTTGACGCGGGACGGCGGCGCGGCGAGGCGGGACTCCCAGTGCTGGCAGGAGTATGCGCGTACGCCGGAGGGCGCGGGGTGGAGGGGGCTGTGCGGCCGCGGGCTCGACGGCGCGGGCTGGCGGCCGTGCTGGCGCGCCTGGCCAACAAGAAAGAAAAATTTAGGATAATTATAAGTGTTGCTGAGGTGCTGACCTACCTACCTACTTAAACTAGGGAAATATCGTCATGTGTTTGAAGCTTCCAAACTTGGAGGTTTCTTCAACTGGAGTCTCTATTTAATCTACCTTCAGACAAGCTCATGGTTTGTCGCACCTTTAGTTTCTGGGCTACGTCCAGTTTCTTATCTCTATAATCCAAGTAGGATTTCGCGACTGCTCCAACTACCCAAAATTATGGTCATTGTTACGATACTTGTCAGAAAAGCCCTACAATCTAGCAGAAGATATTTTAAGACAATTAAGAAAAAAGAAACAAAGGATGATAGTTACCTTACGGCCCGCGAGCGAGGCGCCGCCCGCCGCCGCGTACATGCACCGCCGGCGCCGGCGTTCAGCTAGCGCACCGCATGGCTACAGGGGGCGGGGCCATGCGCGCTCGTCGCCGCCGCATCCGGGCTACTCACCAACACCTGGGACATCGTAGGACATGGTACAATTAACGTTAGTGCGAGGGCATTTTGATGTGCGGAAAAATAAGGAAAACTAAAAACTAAAATGTGTTTTAATCTAAAATGTGTTCAGTGAAAACAGCTACATATTTGACGGCGATTTGCGATGTTGCCAATTTTCAAAATTCACCTTTCAAAGTGCAAAGTTTTCTTGAAATGGAAAAAATCATTCATCTCATGGCATTCAGCTAGCGCACCGTATGGCTACTGGGGGCATGGTCATGCGCGCGCGTCGCTGCCGCATCCGGGCTACTCACCAACACCTGAGACATCGCAGGACGTTACACTATTAAGACGAAAGCGCCCGGATAGCCGACCAAATTTGAATTTCGCGGACTACTTTACCGCATTTAAATGTGCAGGAAAATTAAGAAAACTAAGATGTGTTCTATAAAAATGTGTGTTGAAAGGATTTCACTTCTCGTCTATATGATAGCATGTCTTATCAACAAAGGACTTTTGAAGAATTGCACATGTAAATGTGAAAAATTGGTATACTAAAAAGTAAGTATTTGTCTTGATAAGTCGCGTATATTGACAGGTAGTGACAAATAACAGAAAATAATAATTATTATCAAAAACTGCAAGCTAGGCTATTTGATTTGTGTGTCGTTGTGCACTGTACCCCTTTGTAATAAGGTTCCATTTTTAAATACAAAAGGAGCAAATGATGGTGAATGATTTCATTTCATTCTACAGTCTAAAGCCCCTAGTACACATTGGACGAACCCGTTGGCCGAGACCACTCCACTCAGCCAACGCTAAATACACGCAAATCAAAAGGTCCAGTATACGTTGACCGAGTGACGGGCTCGCCCATTTAAGGTTTAAGCCGAAGACGTACCTAATTATGAGTGATGGTAATTCAAATACCGAATTAGGCCGTTTGTACACAGACACACACGTTTTTATTGCCATGTGTAGGTGCACGGTCGTCAGTGTTGTATGGATCACTATGGAAGCTTGTTGACAGACACGTTTTTTCTACGGAGTGGGTTATGCGCCGTACCGTAATGAAACCGTGCCGTGTACAAAGAGCCTTAAAGTGTCTTGTTCGTAAATTTATAGCAATTATAGAAATTAAAGCTAGAAAACGTATGCAGCCGTCCCTCTGAGCCACCCAATTAGGTACAGTACGACACAACTTAGATGTAGCATCGGCAAAATTCGTAAAACCGATCACCATCCGAACTGAGTGCACCTTCAAAATCACCAATCTTTATTACTCCTTTAGGTAAAAACGATCTTTCGAAAACGCAATAACTTGTAAAGTCTTATAGCCAAATACATTCGTGAAATTGAAATGAATGAATGAAAATTTTCAAATCTATGCTACATCTAAGTTATGTCGTACTGTACCTGTTTAACTCAAAATCAATATTTTTGGGTCATTTAATTCCTTTGGTAAAACATGATGAGACTATGTTTGCGTAAATAAAAACAATTTTTTTTTTTTTTGGGCAATACACTTGTATTTATTTTATAAAACTGCCAAACTGCGTGACAGTTTGTCGGTAGGATTACATACAGGTAGGTGACAGGTTGTCGGCGTGAAACTGCTTTAACAGTACTTCAAAGGTTAAGAAGAAAATACCCACTTGTTGCAAACGGTGAGTAGGCACTTGATACTTACAATAACAAAATTCACAATATTAAATAATATTAAATTATTATATGAGCACAAAACAACATGCTTCCAACACCACATTACACACTCATTTCGCAAACACCAAACAGCAAAATAATCCTCAGGGTCCTAATATTTAATTAATTACAAACTAGACGCATGTAATTACATCGACCGTCCGTTTGATAAATTAATTTGAACTGAGCAACCAATAGCTAGTTTCGAACGTTTTCAACTAACGTGAGGATGCAATTTAAATAAATTAACCCTTCAGTGGAAATCAATTTTCAATTACTATTGAATTTATTTAGTGTGCAAGTTTTACGTATGCAAATTATTGTTTTAACTTCACTTTTAACTTTGATCTTTTATTTATTTGTTTACATAACATGACATTACGCCTTGTTTCCCCAAAGGGTTGGGCAGAGGTGTATCTGTAGCAGGTACACTCACATTTCGCCAGTTATGTTTTAAGTCCGAATAGGGGCGAGCCTATTGCCATCAATCCGGCACAAATCCAGACACCGGGCTGCTATTGAGAAATTCCAGATAGAAAAACCCAATAACACTTTGCCCGACCCGGGAATCGAACCCAGGAGCTCATGCTCAGCAGTCGCACTTGCGACCACGACCAACGAGGCAGTCAGTTTATTTGTTTAATAATGTAATATTTGGTTTTTTGTTTGACCTGCTACCACGAGTCAGCATCTGTTTTAATGAAACAGAAAAGAATGAACTAGGATATTTCAGCAATAGTCCATTTTGCTAGGTCATTGGCCCAGCGAGAAGTTCGTGAGTTCTGTTCCACCCGCCTGTTGAACTATTGATCTGATCCTACTTTTACCAGAAACATTTATTAATTATAGTTATATCTTTATAAATTATAGCCTATGTTACTCAGTGATAATACGAGTATAGCATTCTAGTGGTGATTTTTTTTTTTATTGGACACATATTTTACAGTTTATTCATGACAAACAAACATACAAAAAATCTAATCGTTTCTCTTTATAATATTAGTTTAGATTTAGACTAGCTGCTACCCGCGGCTTCGCCCGCGTGGACCATAATTATTTTTCTAAAATAAATGTATAGCCTAAGTTACTCCTTATAACATCGGCTATCTGTCAGTAAAAGTCCCGTCAAAATCGGTCCAGCCGTTTCGGAGATTAGCCGGAACAAATAAATAGATAGACAGACAAAAAATAAAGTAGTTTTTTTTGTTATGCGTCGTATATACTTTCATAATATGCATTTAGTAAAAAGCTGTTCTTTTGGTTTTACAAACAGACACTTAAATTTTATGTATTTTTGTATAGATAGCACTACAAAGTTGTCCACACCAGGGGGTCTACCACAACCACTAAAAGCAGTATTATTTTAATATTACTTCAGTGGGGGAAAGAGATGCTGCTTTACGTCCTGTAGAGCTTCATCTCTTTCCCACACTAAAGTAATATTAAAATAATACTGCTTTTAGAGGTGGTGGTAGGCCCCCAGGTGAGATAGTGTTCAAATGCAAGCCCATCAATTAAAATATTTAAAAGTGCCACATAAATATGTTCTATGATTACTTTTACTTACGGTACTAAATCAAAACTTTTTTCAGACTGAACTTTATAACAACCAGCCATACAAATGATCTACCCTCCCCCAAACACCTAAACCTGCATATTAACAACACATGACTAAAGAACATAAAATCACCATCCACCATTAAAACCGTGCAGTTACAAAACACCCTGTATTTAAACCGTGGTTTAAACCGCATCGATGCATACGATTAGCTAACTCAGTGCCAATGCATCACCTGCAGTACGATGAGTCCCTGACCCCGTTTCCCACCGACTTTTACAACCCGCGGATGTTAATCAGCTGTTTAGTTTATTTTTTAAAGTGAAAACTTCTTTAGGATAAAAATCGTTGTGCACATTTTTTGCGTGCAGGTGACACGTGACCTGATCGAAAATTCGTAAGACGGAGGGAGAGTAGAAAAATGTTGTAGACAGCGAACTCTGTTTTATTTTTTTGGAATTTTTTGATGGAGCTACAGCTTTCGTTCTTGTACTGACAGCAAGCCACATAAATTCCTGACATTTTCGTTAAATGGCGTTACGTTGTATCAAAAAGTTACTTAGCTTTCACTTCTATCGGCAGTCTCCAAAGACTGCCCGATGTTTTTTTTTTGTCATTCTCTTACATGTTACAATCGTTTGTAAAATAATTTTGTTTATTATAAAGCAGTTTTTTTTTTATACTCGTATTTTTAGTATAACTGATCGATTTACACATCATAATTATGTCCAAAAAATGATAAGTCCTTCCATCTGTTTGAAGTTTTCACGACTACATTTTTACTTAGCATAATGGAATTCGGCAGAAAAACAGCTTCGTATCATAAATTCATAACCCTATTTAGTAAAAAAAAGAAAGCTGCAAGTAACTCTCACAGAACAAATCCAACTTGAAAATAGGTACATAATATTTCCACCTTTCACTCAAACTCAAAGCATTTATTTCAATTAAACCATTTACACTACTTTCGAATTGTCAAAGAGTCTGTCAGTTAGTCAGAAAGTTGAAGCTAGTTGCCCATTCCAAAACGTAGATCTATATGGAGAAGAACGGGCCAGAAACTCTAAGGATACTCTTTTAAATATAGATATTATAACAAAATCCTTTGAACATTATTCTTGTTGCTTCTATATGTAAGAAAAAGTAAAAATAAATTATGATTATAAATAAGCACGGGCAGATAAGAGATGACCATTCTCAACTGACGGCGCCCGTTCACGAACAAGACGCGTGGATCAGCACCATCCAGCTCAACAATTTTATAGGGAACCGAATGATCCAACACACACGCCAGCATCAGCGAGACATTTAAATGAGCATGACTCTCAACTGTCATGCTCTTTCAAGACAACATACATCATAATAAACGGCCCCATGGTAAAACTGACTCTCCTAATTAATTCAACAGGCTCCAGTAACTGATATAATTCTAGAATTTTCCAGCAAAGTCAATTTCCAATAACAAAATCGCCTTAATTAAAATTACCAACGAACCTAGCGTCATTTACCTAAAAGGTCACTGTAAGGTGAGTTCGTGCACTGTGTTCATACTGTGTCCGTCGCTCGCGCAACGCGAACTTCGTGGGAGTGAAAACCGCGGGGGGTTTCCAACAACAATATAAGTTTAATGGAATAAACAATCGAAGTGTGCGCCGCCAATCTAAATTAATGACGCGCTTGAACATCTCTTACTACAAGATTCACCGTACGCCTGTTCGGTGAATCTTGTAGCAGGAGATATTATGTTTCACATTTGCGTGTGCGATGTATTGACTACGGGCTGGTTATATAAATGTTTGTGATATAGAGATACTTTTTATTGATTTAGTTATAAGCTTATTGGATCATTAAAGCGCTTTATATTCCTGTTAAATTAATAATTTTCATCTATTTACAGCGACGGATAGATGAAAATTATTAACTTAACAGGATTTCAAGCCTTTTTTGCCTCTCCCAAGTCGTGCTAACACTCGAATTATTACACAAGGTCAACTTTTTAATAGGTACATATATGAAGTTAATGGATCATATCGAACGTACTTGCGTAAAATAAAGTCAAATACATTTCAGGGCAAATGTGAATAATGATAAATTATTTGATGAAGGTATACGTTTTGTTATCAGTTCTTGAAAGTTCAATAGCTATCTCTGAATAACTGTCAGTTTAGACATCACGAGTGACGATGGTGAAATATTTTATATGCCTGGGCATTCAGGCCTTGTTATCGAGCAAGTAAGCAAACTGGCTATTCTATTCACAGTGGCAAAAAATTGTTCCTATTGTCGCCGATACGACTAGAAGACAGGTAATACCACGGAGGGGAATACCAATCAGCAATACTTATTATTATTTCACTACGACCCACCTCTCGGTCTTTACGAGTTGATAAAACAACGAGATTCTTTATTTAAAATATCCTCACTGTCATTAAGACGTCATCAGCTGTCAAGCCCGGCGGCACGTAATTGACGCGCGCTCCACGTCACTTTCAACTATTTTTAAATTAATTTTTAATATTGCACGATATTTTTGATTTTGAATGATTTAGTCGACGGGTAATCCGTCAGGCCAAAGAGTGAAACTGCCCACAGACGATATTAGCCCTTATTGAACAGTAAAAATAGAGATCTAAGCCGCGTGAATCGGGTGTCTAATACTTTATACACATAACTATTCACCTTCCGGAATAAGTCCTCTAAATGATGGTGAAAACCGCATCACAAACCATTGCTCAGTTTAGAAGGATAACGCGGTTATACATACAGACACGAAATCCGACTTTAATTTATAATTTGTATAGAAGATTCTGAATCTTTGCCAGGTCGATGGCAATAGGCTCGCCCCCTATTACATGAGACTTAAACATAACTGGCGAAATGTGGGTGCACCTACTTTTGGTACACCTCTTTTCAACAACATTTTATCTATCAGTTTCATATCCTAACCTAAAAATAAATGTAATTTGACCAAGTTTAAAGTGTAAACCAACTAAAGTTGTAATTAACAGTGAACAAGTAACAGGCGTTTGCTGAATGTTGTAGTACATGGTACAGCTCCCCGGGGAGGTCCCGACCTATGTTACCTAATGTACTGTGAGGATGATGAATCGACTATTACATGTACGTAACATTACGACTGCATTCCCCTGAAGGAAGGTGAGGCAGAGGTGTTTAGGACCGGCACCACATTTCGCCAGTTAGGTATGTTTTAGACATTAACGGCAGGGTTATTACCTATCTTGCAGAAGCAATGCGATAGCGATCATTTGTTTCATTTTGACAGTTCAACAACATTCAATGCGATAATTACGTTACAGAGCAGAATTAAATTTCGAACTTATGAAGCAATGGATTAGTAATCTGTTTCAAAACAAATTGATTGTGTATTACGTAATTAGGGTACCGGTCAATAATCGTCTACGGATTGCTATTTATATATTCATAAAATAACAAAACGTCACGCCTGTATTCCTCGAAGGGTTAGGCAGAGGTAAACATACCTATAGCAAGTAACATGGGGCGAGCCTCTTGCCATCACATAATCAGCCTATTAATGTTCCCACTGCTGGGTACACTAGTCGACGGTTCGAACTCGTTGGTGGGCGTGACTAATATGCATGCTAATTAGTAAAATTATTTGTTTATCAATTTTTTTTTTTTTTCATCATCTCATCATCAGCCTATTAATGTTCCCAGTGCTGGGACACAGGCCTCCTCTCTGTGAGAGGGAGTGGGCCGTAATCCACCACGCGGGCCCAGTGCGGGTTGGTAGATGTCCCATGTCTTCGAATTTTTGGTTCTAAGACATGGTTTCCTCACGATGTTTTCCTTCACCGTTTTGAGAGCAGTGGTGATGAAATTATTTACACAAAGTAAAGCGCCTGCTTGTGTTCGAACCCACGACCTACAACTCGTAAGTCGGAGCCGATACCACTGGGCCACCACTGCTCCTCAGCCTTGCCATCAATCAGACATAAATCTAGACTAGTATTGAGAAATTATCAATAAATTGTTTAAAAACTTACTCAAAGCTTAGGACTTTACAAAAAATTGGTATTTTAAATATTTTAATATGTTCTATGGGCTGGACTGTAACGGTTGAGGTATATTTTAGCACATTAAAGATGGTCTTTAACCATCTTTAGTGTGCTAAAATATACCTCAACCTACACCTTTTATAAATATAGACAAATCGTGTTAAAATAATTTCCGAGCATCATAAGCTCAAAATGATACTCGGTTTAGTCTAACAATACCTCACCGTACCGAAGTTACGCAACCAGCCGAATAACCGAAGTCATTTTAATATTTTCGTTATGTTTAGGAACTGAATTGGAATTCGAAATTGCTTTATGGCTACATTCTGAGGTCGGTAAAAGTTCAAAGAACGTTTAGATCGACCGATAACACAGAAATATCGTGACGCCGCAACGAACCAAAAGCGAAATTAGATTAAACAGCTATTACTGTAAATTTAAAACTGCCTGAATAACGTTCGGTTTAAGATACTGGAACTAATTTTATAGGGAACTTTGGCTAAGCAGTCGCTACGCCGTAGCGGCCGTAGCCATGTGCTACGCAGGTGCTACGCAAATGCTACGACATTTACGCGTAGGCTTATTTTCACCAATATTGTTTTTTTTTGCGTTGTGAAGTCGGTGGACATTTATTCATCCTAGTATTTACCTAACCTACTTTAATGGGTATTAAGCAGAATTTTAAGATATTTTGTCGTAATTAATTTTAAAACCATTTCCATAAATCACGTTATTGTTTTGTCTTGCATAATATTATTTTATATTAATAAAAATAACATTTATATAAATTTATTTTTTCTTTTATGATTAGGGTAAATTAGGGTAGTCATTTTTACGTTGCATATTAAAACTAATTAGTGTAGTTTGTTACTAAGTTTCCTTAGTTCGTGTTAAAATATATTGTGGTCATAAATATTTCTAATTTCCTCAAATTATAACAAGTAGTATTTAGTATGGTAGTTTATAAAAATCCACCATTAACTTTATTACCGTAAGGCACAAATAAATAATATTTAAAGACTGTATAAAATATTTTCTTCGACGAAAGATTTAATGGTATAAAAATTTGCTTCATAATTTACTAATAGTTTAGTTATAATTATTATGGGTTCGATTCCCGGGTCGGGCAAAGTGTTATTGGATTTTCCCATCAGGAATTTCTTAGTAGCAGCCCAGAGTCTGGATTTGTGCCCGGTCGATAGCAAAAGGTTCGCCCTCTATTACATGGTACAGACGCCAGCACATCAACTTACTCCAATCTGTCAAATTTTCCCAATCAACATTGAACCTTATTCTTTAGCGATAAAGTTGAAAATCTATTAAAGAAATTCGACAGATTGTAGTAACTTGACGTGCTGGCGTCAGTGTGGCTACCATGAGTTTCATTTAACCTTCTCGATCAAACGCATCGAGCGCGTTCGGCGTTCCGATTGGCCCTTCACCGGTGAAGGCCGGCCGGCTGCCAATCGGAGCGCCAAACGCGGTCGATGCGTTTGATCGAGATGGTAAAATGAAACTCATGGTAAGCCCTCTGTTCTTGATCATATCTAGCGAAATGGGAGTGTACTATAGGTACACCTCTGCCTAACCCTTCGGGGAATACAAGCGTGATGTTATGTATTATGGGTATGACAATATTTCATAATTTTATATATAAAGAAATAATTTTAAGCTCATATATAAGGTGACTGGTAATTAGTGACCAATATTTAAACAAGTGACTTTACTCATCATTATGAACAACTTTTACTATGGGACCAAACCTAAAATCGCACAAAAAGACAGCTGTTCCATACATTTTGACGAGTTATGCGAATGTAAATGTAGGGAACAGCTGACTTTTTTTTCGACATTTTTCGTAATGATATGTAAAGTCACATGTTTAAGTATCGGTCACTAATTACCATTCACCCTATATATTTTATTAGTCAGTGCAAAATAATAACTTATAAGTAACAATAATGACTAATGCTCATTTGACTGCAGTGAATTCTTTCTAACGAGCAGTTTATATAACATTGCAAGACCAGAATAATCGACCGTTTATCAACCTGCAACCTTTGACTTAAGTACGTATCTGATTGGCAACCAAAACGATTGTTTAACAAATTCTCTAAGGAACGAGAGTGCATATTATGTTCTGTTCTGAAAGTAGGTATCTAATGAAAGTGTACTCACTAAAAATAATTAGTAACACAATCACTTTGTATTTAGAAGGTTTCCAAGTGTCATCGCTTTTTCTAACAATTATTGTTTGAATAACATTATTAAATTGTAATTGAAAAGTCATCAGTCAGTCATGACAACGCTGTGACAACGCTGTAGGCTTAGTGGACTGTAGATTTATTGACCATCATCATTTTGTTAAGTACCTGGTACTTCTTGAAAGACCTACACTGTCCTCCTAATAGCACTGTTATTTGAAAATATTGTAAAATCCAATTATTTTTAAAAGAGTAACCGTGGATTTTCTTGCCAGATCTTCTCTATAGGAAACAACCAATTATAACCGTGCACCTAAGTTCTGACGTTTTGTGCCCATGTAGTTTTATGTGAAATAAAATATTTTGCATTTTGAATTTTTGAATCATCGACGTTTGGTTATAAAATTAACCTCAATCAAATTAAAAACATCTTTAAGGTAATTTAAAATTAGACTTCAAATTTTAATATTAAAAAATAAAACAAACAAAGCACCCAATTTGTAATTGGCATCCACAGGTACATTTTCTAATCCATTTCTTGTTCACTAGCTTCCGCCAGCGGCTTCGCCCGCGTGATCAATTTATGAATTATAGCTTACTATATTATACATGTATTATACATATAAACCTTCCTCTTCAATCACAATATCTATATCTTTTTAAGATCTAAGCATACATAGGGACAGACAGCGGGAAGCGACTTTGTTTTATAATATGTTGTGAGTAGTGATATTGATATTGCTATCAGATGCTTTTTGAATAGACATTACGTTTATAGCGAGTGCTATTTCAATGAATCGATCTCGACAAGCGCAGCTTAACTTTGCAAATGGCTCGTCTATCGCCAGTTATTTAGCCAGCAGCCCCCTCCACCTTTCTGTTCTATCTAGTCCCGACCAATGCTCTCTAATTGCACTATTGGCATATCGAAGTAACTCGACTACAGTTTTAATCGATTCAACTGTACCGCGCTTATCCGAGTCAGCATCGGTTAGGACTGAACTTGACGTAACCTAGCCACTTATGCTAACTGTTGCATTTCTGTAATTGATGGCGGTTGTATATTGCATAATGGAATATGAGTTTTGAATTGGAGTATATCGTATAGGAAAGGGTATACCAATTCATGTATAGCCAGAGCCAGTGCGTACCCATACTGCTCGATATGCCACAACTCAGGCGATCAATCTGCTGAACGCCCTGATTGTTCAGGAGCCCGATGTTGACTTATTTATGTATAGTAGTAACTCTATGTTAAATGTTTGCATTAAGTTTTTTAGCTAAATATTGTTGTTGGCCTGCTGCGCGCTTTGGTGTTTACTGTAAGTGCAGCAAGCAATTGTAATATAAATAAATATCACTATTCTTCTTAATATGACTGTTTTGTGCAATTCATTGAGATGTGTTTCAGTCAGCTTCTATGAATCAATCATCTGAACCTTTTACTGATCTATACTTATCTATAATAATATTGTAAAGAGAGAGAGCAAATTATGTGAGTTTGTGTATATGTGGTGAATTCTCAGTACAGAAACCGGTTGTTAGTCATTCACAATTAAAAAAGTCCTGCTTTAGAAAAGATAAAGTTAGTAACCAATTAACGTAGGCAGCCGTAATATTATCGCGATTTTCATCTTGAACTTGTTTCTCGCGCGTATGAAATGTGTATTAGCATTATAAGTAGAAATTAACAGAGTTCACACAATGCACAGATGTTATCTATAATTAACTATGGATTATTCCACGCTACATTATGCGTATTTGTTTTTTCAAATGAAAGGCAGACAAAGGCTAATGAACTCAGCTTGTGTATTTAAAGTCAAGTTCTGGTTTCAGTATTCAATTAATAGCATACGGAATTCTATTTTGTGTACCTAATTCCAAATTAATCACACAACCTGACAGGTCTAAATTGCCTTAAAATTATGACAAATGTTTTATGTAGACACGTGATGTTACAGGCCTAGACAAAATATCAAAACAGAAGGAAAAACGTGGGTTTTTACAAAAGTTTTGGTGTGGTTCATTGCGTTACATGCGAATAGCATTATTTAAACTTATTACGCTAAGATAAACATAGTTTATACAAATATTTGTAGTTTTATTATTGTGTCTTTTCTCGTAATGTGCGTAAAACTGGCATGTTTATCTCTTCAATAAGCAGACGTAGAATCACGGCATTAAGGATTAAAATAGTTTGTCTCTCCTCTGTTAACAGTCGACCTTCTGTCCCTATTATTCTATGTACTCCGTCAGTCGGGCAGGGCAAGCGTAAGGTAAAATAGGTGAGTGACGTCATCGAGCCACTGCCCTTTGAGCCACGTCAAACATCTGACAGTCTGGATCAATTGTTTTAACCGGCACTTTGTTTAGTAGGCTAGTTGTTTGTACAGACGTTTTATAGGTCACGGCTTTCTTTAAGATGGTGTTGGGTTGTTTGAGTATACTGGTATGGAACGCTGACAAATTGGTGTGCTTCAGAGCTTGATTAATGAGGTGGTGATATTGAAACTTGTAAATATGTATAATTTTTTTTTAAATGAATTGAGCATTACATATATATTGATACTAACTTTTGTCAGCCGCTTTGCCCGCGTGTATATAGGAAATTTATAAAAAAGTATGCCTTGTCTAACTTAACACCCAGGCCATGTTCTATCTGTGTCTGAAATGTCTTTGATATCCTATGAAACGGTAACAGACAGACAAACACAGTGACGTGTGACGTATTTATAATATTATATTAGTAAGTCTGAATTTAAATGGGTACAGTACGACACAACTTAGATGTAGCATAGATTTGAAAATTTTCATTCATTCATTTCAATTTTACGAATGTATTTGGCTATTTGACTTTACAAGTTGTTGCGTTTTCGAAAGATCATTTTCACCTAAAGCAGTAATAGCGATTGGTGATTTTGAAGGCGCACTCAGTTCGGATGGTGATCGGTTTTACGAATTTTGCCGATGCTACATCTAAGTTGTGTTGTACTGTATAGGATCTGCTTTGGCTTTTTAATTTAGGTAAATGTAGACATGTTGTGATTACTTACTTATCGTTTTTATAAAATAAAGCTTGGAATATTATTAGAAAGCATAACCTAAAATAAAATTGTGCTAATTGCTTGTCGATCGATCAGGTTAAGCTATGCTTGCCGCAGTTGGTCTGTGGATGGGTGACCATCTTTACATACCAAGACTTCTCTGGGCCTCGGAAAGCCTGTTAAGCCGTTGGTACCGGCTGTCATTCGTGGATCTTTGACAGTCAGAAACCCGAAAGTCTTACAACCAGTCTTACCTAAGGATATCGTATTACCCAGTAATTGGGTTGTGCAGGTCAGATAGGCAGTCGCTCTATGTAAAATACTGGTATTCATTTGCATCCGGTAAGACTGGAAGCCGACCCAAACATTGTTAGGAATAGGCTAGGCGGATGATGATTACCTAAAATAAATTATAATAATCGGAATATATACTAACATTTCACAAACTATCTGTTGCTGCAACAAAGCCATTACATAGCGGAATATTCTATGCAATTGTTATAGGCTCACATTACCTCCAAGTAACAAAGTTATTCAACATAACTGCCTTGAGTTATAAGTTACAACGGGGCATAAATACTAAAACTAGTTTGCGCGAACATTTTCTCTCACAATAGGTAACATTTGTAATCTCGACGTTCATTACTGAAGAGAGCATCATATAAAATGTGCACAATATCCGATGTGAAAGTGGCAATAAGCGGGCCTATGCTGTAGCTTGAGGCTCGTTTACATTCAGCAAGTTAGTGGTCGAGTAGGCCGGGAATGAAAATACCAATACCTAATAGTATTCTATTGGAACAATATTTTGGTTTAAAAGAGTATCCATGGAGTTTCTTGCCCGTTCTCCTCCATAAGAACCTACTACAACTTGTAATTGGTAACTAGGTTTACTTTTTTTGACAAACCGACTCCTTGAAAATTCAAAAGCACCTGTAATCGGTTTAATTTAAATAAATGCTGTTTGTTTGAGTTTTGAGTTTGTATTTGATTTTACGTAGTATGTGATTTTGGTGGTTTTTATGAAATGCAAATGATTGATTTCTTCAATATTTAAATTTCAATGAAAATTTAAAATAGTGGTTCTATTTCAGATGCAGGTGTAGTGTATAAAATGGATGAAAGTAATTGAGATGAGAATAGTAGTTTGCAGTTGGAGAGTATATGAATATGACGGGCATATACGACTCATAAAATGTGAACTAGCAATGGTCCTATTTACTTGCTCTCGTACCTACTTGACCAAATGTAAACGGACCCGTGCTCTGCCGATATTAATATGGGATTGCGTTCGCCCGCCCCAAACCCTGAAACCCTGAGTAGATACCTAGTGCCAGCTATATTTGCACAGACCCACAGAACCCTACACAGAAACACTATTGAATTTTAAAAATAAGCACAATTCTACCGTGATTCAACATTTACGTGCAGCTTTATAGAATAAACTAACAAAGGAGGTTCTACCTCGTGTGGTTTGTATGGAAGTGAATGGAGGCAATGCACCGCATTTATTTTTAATGTACAATATTGTGTTCAATATCCATGAGAGTTAGTTTGGGAAAGCTTTTCTATTTCAATGCATTATCTTTGTTAGCCGAGATTTTATTTAACAAAGAGTATTGAAAATGTACTTTACTTTTGATACTGCCTCATTGGTCTAGTAGTCGCTACTGCTGCGCATGAAGTCCTGGGTTCGATTCCCAGGCCAGTCAAAGAGTTATTGGGTTTTTCCTCTTCTCGGGTCTTAAACATAACTGGCAAAATGTGGTTGTACGTACTATAGGTACAACTCTGTTCAACATTTCGGGGAATACAATTAGCTTATTAAACATGTTTTTGATACTTTTAGCATTCGTCACGAGGATCAAAATAAACCTGAATAAAGTGATGCGTAATCATGCGCCGAAGTTACCTATTTCAAATAATAAATGCGAACTACAAAATTAGGCCAATTGTATACAGCCTAGTGACATTATAACCACGTACTATTACTACTGAGGGCACCCTAAGTTCCTAAAATTAACATCGGCATCTCACAACAAAGAAGTGAAACAAAATTTGACTTAAGAGCGATCGCATTATAAATTCCTTTTTCCTTTTGACGTAAAAAATTGTTACCCAAATGACATTTAAAACAATATTCGTTGCCACAAAGGCCGCAGAACCAAGCGACAAAAACAAAGGTAGTTTACATGGATTCGATAGTTTACATCGAAGCGAAGTAATGTGGTTTTAATCACACCATGTATTAATACATAAATACATTGTTTGTTGATGTACAGACCCTGTATACAGTGTGTCTCTAGTATGTTATTATTGCTTATGGTTACTTGTTTTTGGTAATGATGAAACTATTGATTGTATGTTTTTGAAACAATCGTAATGGCTGTACAGATTTAGATAAAACATACGTAATGTTGAATGTATCCTAGAACGATAATCTTATAGACTCTTTAAGATTAAGGTTTGATATACATAGATTGTAGTTTTATATTTCACAAAATTTTATTTGTTACTTGTTCGAAGGTGGCAAAGGACATCAGGTGTATTGATATGACAAAGTTAAATACGACCGTTAAGTTTTAGTTAGTGGGTACGAGTATCTAAGTAGTCAAGTCAAGTCTATATGCAAATAAGCTTAGGTAAGTAAATTGAAAAGTAGAAAAACTAGCATCTAGCCTTATTAGCACTAAAATTACAGAACCTAGTACTTAATTATTTCCTCACAAGAGATTTATTCATTCGTTTAAATATAATTTTTAAAGAAATAATACTTTCTAAAATTGCTATTCAGACAACTACATAAAATAAATTAAGTAAAGTGTTGATAATAAAATATTTAAGATTATTTGTTGCTATATAAAACAATTTAATTTTGCTGCACTTCAGAAATAATTGCAATTTTTAAAAGTTTAGACTCTACGTGAAACTAAGCATAGAAAAAAAAACGATTACCTTGTACAGTTATTTAATCCCATAAGTCCGATCCACAGCACTGTTTGCACAACACAACACGAAGAGGCATTACGTGGCCAGAATGAGTAACCATGAGCACTGTCAAAATAAATCTGACTAATGTCCATTTTAATAAAATAATCCGTATTACCTAAAGTATCAAAACTTTTTATACATTCGCAGAAAAAAATGTTGACAAAATTACACATACACACGGTAAGTATGATATTTGGTTACTTATCAAAGCATTTAATCTGTCGGTAAAAAGTAAACAACCTGTGGGTTTGAAATAACGAATGTCGGTAAACGTAGAGTGACGATTCGATATAACGAGGAAAATAAATAAAAACGAGTGTCGATACATTTAATGTTATAAAAACGATAAATTATGGGAAAAAACATTAATATTGATCAATATTTTGAGTAATGATCGGAACAGGAAGGTGTTATAAGGCTGTCTGTCCACTGTAGCGGAGAGGAGAGGAGCGAAGATGTGCCAATATTAACCAATAGAATCGCACCTCTGCGGAGTTTAGATTATATTGGTTAATATTGGCACATCTTCGCTCCTCTCCTCTCCTCTCCGCTCCAGTGGACAGGCAGCCTTAAAGTTTCCATTTTCGTTTATCAATAATTCAATAAGGTTCATATTCATGAAATAACGTAAGGTTTTGTAAGGTACGGTAACAGCGTCACCTTGTCGGCTAATAACAACACTGTGATTACCAATCCGTCTGGCAACAAGTATAATTATTGTACTTTTCCTTTCGACCTTTCATTATAGCGGCCACTGGTAGCCCCATGTATTGGAATAAAGAAAACTCATAAACTAATCATACTTATGAAATACAATTTGCCTGCCAATTTATGCCAAGGTCATTATGATTCATTATTTTAGTCTTATATGCATGAATTGTATCAAGTCAAAAGGACAAAAGAGTTCGCATGTATTTTTTGTCAATCTCCCTTGAGCAAGAGTGGTGATCAATGGTCATGCCTTCTCTCTATGAGAACAGGTCTTTGTCCTGCAGTGAAGCAATAATAGACTGGAATTATTATTATTTAATTACTGAGAAATTGATGGCTCTCTTCTAAAAAAACTTGTAGATATATTAAATCAAGTTAACAATAGCACATTGGCATAAGACCAAAAAATCAAATTAATTGAATTCGCATCTGGTACGTGGCACTTTTACCGACCGTCCGTCACTATAAAGTGTTCGGACAACTGAATCCGGTTCATCTAAACGGACAGTGACAGAATGACTGCGTTTTTAGAGCAGGTCGGATTTTTGCACTGAGGATTTAAAGGTCGGTGTTTTAGGGGTCAGTTGCATTTAGTTTGTGTACTTTTTTAAAGTAAGTTTTTACTTGCATTTGGAGTAATTAATGGAAACTGATATCGATTAACCGCCTCTGTGGTCTAGTGGTTAAGCCACCGGTCTCAGACCCAGAGGTCCCGGGTTCGATTCCCAGTGGGAGCAAAATTTTCTGCTCGGTTTGGTTGGTGGTAGGGCTTGTTCTAAGTCCGCCTGGCTAGCTACCACCATCTTATCTAAGTCTGTCGCCATAACAACAATGTTAACAGCATTGTTGTGTTTCGGCAGTTTAGAGATAAGATAGCCAGTTCCTCTGTGGTTGAGGATTCCGGGTGAAGCTCGCTTCCACCTTCGGCCTGATCATCACTTACCATCAGGTGAGATGCAGGCCAAGAGCTTCTCTGTCGAGGGTAAAAAAAAAAAAAAAAAAGATTTAGAATCCACTTCAATAGTAAGCTGGATAAGTTTTTTGTAATAAATAAAGGGTAAATTAGTTTAGTAATAAAGATAATATCAGAAAATTATTGAATAGTTAAAAAAACTATTTGTTTAATTTAAAAAGGTATTGTAGTTTTGATGGGAAAACGCTAAATAAAAATTGAGTTATTCGAAGGTACGGCAATATTGTTGCGTTGCAAAGTAGTTAAAATAATTGCTGCGTAATTTTCAGGTTTCTATTTATAAAAAAAACTTGTGAATGACGTCCAAATTTCGTCCATGACCGCTATATTACTCGTTTGACCTTTTAGTTCAATTGAGCAAACTAACAACCGTCATAATACGAAAATCTATAAAGAGCTTATGTAGGTTGGTACTGGATTTGAGAAATTTTTTGTCATCATTATTTTGTATCAGTGTTTATCAAGTGGGGAAAGATGAACAGGTCAAGTGGTCAACTTTAAAAAGAAATTGCTTTTAGTTCTTGGACTGTTAAATTACCTCACCTCATCTGTTCACAGTCTGATTTCAAGATTATAATTACAAAACAAAAAAAGTTCTTAGAGAGCAACGATAGTGATAAGCACTTAGTGTTGTCTTGTCCCAAGTTACCCAAAAACATTTCAGATTTCGATCGAAACTTTATTTGTATTGTATACCTTACGGTGCCTGTTACCTACATTTTGCGTCTACTACGCCTATAAATTTGCATTCGCCGAAACCTTATGTTGCCAAGTCGCGAATTCAACTCAAGACAACACAAATAAAACCTTATTGTCAGCAATTTATTAAGAAATGAAGGATGTATTACATAGATAAAGATAGTTAGAGAAAAATACCGCGAAATAAGTCGTACAAGGAATGAGAGGAGAGCGATATATTCATGTTATCTTAACGAATACGCAGAAATATCTTATTGCTGTCAGTAATATATTGTCTTATGGTTATGTGCGATACTAATACAATAAAATGTTGGATGGTGCGTAGCTAATACTATGACAAAGAGTCGGAAATATATAGGAGTGGTTTTTCGACTGTTTTTAGTAAGTTTCGAAGAGAAGATAATGCTCGTTGTGTAA
Source organism: Conistra vaccinii (assembly GCA_948150665.1). Taxonomy (NCBI): domain Eukaryota; kingdom Metazoa; phylum Arthropoda; class Insecta; order Lepidoptera; family Noctuidae; genus Conistra; species Conistra vaccinii. The sequence goes on along the minus strand of OX411323.1, from coordinate 7,165,211 downwards.
AGAAGTTGAAATAATAAAGTTTCCAGGTTCCATCTCGTATTCAATTAAAAGTTAACTGATGCTCGCGAAGGGCCTAGAAATATAGTTATTTTCATTTTAGATAGGTCCAGTAATAATTTAAATTAGTTTATCGTCCATAAACGCTCCCAGATACTCATAAAAGTTTAATTTTCAAAAGTTTGACCTGATGAGCGTCGAAACAAAAGTTTTCAAATTAGTACAATCGCTCTCCAAACGTCAATGAACATCAACGGCAAAAATTAAATGAATCATAATGCAGACATGTCGGCTATATGTTTGTTTAAACACAACGTTTCGAATGCAATATTGTTTAGCAATCAATAAATACTGAAGGCCGTAGTCCTGCGGATTACGTCCGCATCAACAGACCCCACTTAACATGAGACAATGCAACCATTAACGAATCAACAAACTTTTATTATCCACTAACACAATCGCGAATTAATCGCGATTACACAAAAATCGACCGCGGGAGTGACGTCACCTTTTAATGAAGAAAGAAACGAGCACGAATTTATGTGGTCGGGCGACAAACTGACCCGCGATCGGGACGGCCGTTGCCAAACCCATAATCCCTTAATTAGCCCACCGTGTAGGATTTAATCAGGATTTGAGTGACAGTGCAGTGTCGCGCGGGCGTCGCGGTTGTCGCGGGTGTCGCTGGGCGAGCTCGGCGCGTGTTGTGACGCGGGCGCGTGAGACAGCGCGCGTTGTGCCGGGCGCGCGCGGGCGCTCTGTGCGCGGTGTTCGCGCCACGCCGCCTCAGCCTCGACTGCCGGGCATGGAAATTCGATTTTTCTGACGTTTCCTCCGCGCCTTGCTTCGCCACGATCGAACTGCACGCCACATGAATAGTTGCTGCTTTACCCACCGCTGATTTTGCACGTTCATTTTACTGTTACTGTAATAATTCCAAATGTTTTATGACACTTTTGGTCGACGTAGACAGTATGAATGTGGTAAGGGTTTCGATCACGCAAAATTTCGATTTTGCTATACGACCTCCTCGTTCTGACCTTGGTGTTTTTCGTATCCGCTCATGTTTGCTTATCAAAAGGCTGTAAATACCCAAAGGCTGTAGGCAGCTCATAATGATACCTCTACAAAAACATAAACAGAGTTTAGAGTTAAGTTTTGTTTTTGGGTAAAGTTTTTGAACCAACTTTAAATAACTTTTTACCAGGTAGAGAGGGCACTCAATTTTATTTAGGACAATCTCTACTTAAAAATTAATGGTATTTTGTCAGTGACCGTTAGTTTACCGTGCTTTCACTTAACTCCTACATTTTTTAAGTTCTCACCGAGAACCTTTAGTTAATGGTAGTGAGCGGCCATTAGGGCAATACTACGGAAGTGAGAATAAATTTGCCTCACGCCATCAACGCACGCGGCATGTACACACGGCTACACATCAAGCTATACATTTCCAGTATAAACTGACCTCGCATTGGACGGAAATCCTATACAATGCTAGATCAGCATAAACTGGAAATGTATAGCTTGATGTGTAACTGTGTGTACCTGCCTACTAGGTAGACATGAAAATATTTTAAAAGTTACAAATGAAAGATTTTGTGATAACACTAACTTAGCTTTATGTCAAGTTAAAGTTTAAAGACCGCGAAAAGTTTTGATCAATATGTTCCACTTTAATTACAAACTATTTTTAAAGTCAACAGTTGAAGTGCAAAAGCAGCAGTGGTATTTATATTTTCAGTGCCGCTAAGGTGGGTTCAGTGGCGAGGCGATCGGTTTCTGTGCTACGCGTGCTACGATGAGTCACGAGTTCAAATCTCACAAAGAACAAATATTTGTTTGGTCCACAAACATCTAGTTTGTGCATGTGAGAGTTTTATTATGACTGCAAAAGCCCCCACGTTTCAGGAGGAATGCCGTGTCGGGAGAAAATAAAAATAAAACTTTTAATAATAACTATTAAAAATTGTTTTTTTTTTACATTTTCCTAGGCACAGAATTCCTCCTAATAAAAATAGCTTTTGTAATTTCAGTTACAAAAGCAAGACTGGCAAGTTTGACTGACAGGAGTTGAGGCTAAAAGGTGCGCAGGCGGTAGTGCTGAGAGTACGCACAAATAAGCCAAAAAAAAAACTATACATTTTATTTCACATAAACCTACATGCACACTAACATGGGCACTTATGAAGCAAGGTGCACGATTCCAATTGGTCGTTTCTTCTGGAGAAGAATCGGCAAAAAGCCTGTCATGTTTATGTCCCTTAAATTTTGGAGGGCAAAATAGAAGAAAATACAATACTCTATATGTATATCTTTTAAATTTTACATAGGTAGGGTTATACATTAAAACATTAAATTGCAACGAACTCAACAATCTACCTAGTTCTAGCGTAGTGAGAGTGGAACGTTGAATATTTTTTGCACGCAATACAGCAAAAAGCGCAATTTTCTTGAAAATTACTATGCAAATGAGTGAATATCTAAATCTTTATCGTGTAGTAATAAGTCGTTGGTAATGCATTCCTGTATTAATCAAAAAAAATATTTTTAAGCAATAAAGGTTGTATGAGTACTTAGTTTAGTTCCTGCTAACAGCTGGGGTATTTACCATTTCGAAATTGAGGTACTTTCCTATACAGAAAAAGGGATTCAATTTTATTTTTTATTTATTTTCGAACGATCAGGTGTTCCGCCTTTTTTGCGCACCGTACCTACTCCGATAACCTCAAGAAACCCGTTGTATGAAGCGCTGTATGAAGTGCTATAAAGCGTCATAACAGTGCAGCCGGCTGCCAAGTCTTCAGCCCGGTGTTAACAGTTAGGGGGTTGGCAGCACTCGCGACAACTTTGACGGTTATTCGCTAGTTTGACCTCCGTTTAGCTTTATTGCTCGTGTGCTCTCGAAGTGCAGTTCAGTGTAGTGTTTGGACATCGTTTTTAAGAGCAAACATATCTATTTGTAATGTGTATTTTAAATGTGTGTGAACAGAACAATTTTCTCTACGGGACCAACATCGTAATTGCGAATAAATAATCAGCTGTCCTATACACTTGGGTCAAGTAGTTATTGAAGTTTTGTATGACAGCTGATATTTTTGAAGTGAATACTTCTTTAGGCGCATTGAGCACTTTTTGGGTGAACAAAAATCATGGAACTCGCGTCATCGTCACCGCACGCTTCCCGTGTTGACAGCGCCCTCCGTTTTTTTTCATTCTTACAGCAAGCCACATAAATTCCTGACATTTTCGTTAGATGGCGTTACGTTGTTAGCTTTGCATAATAAATATTGTAGCTGTGGTAACAAAGTATATACATTATTTACTTAGTTTTCACTTCTATTGGCAGTCCCCAAAGACTGCCCCGCGTGTTTTTTTTTCGCAATTACGATGTTGCTCACATTGAGAAAATTGTTTAGTTTGATGGTCTGTATCACACCCATAATTTTCACAACACCTTTCTGAGACATGTTGTATAGTTATTTCTATGAGACGGCCCTCTATTAAAAAGCAATGTTCATTTAGGCCGCGGGATAGCATTACAAAAATTCAAAGTGGAAGATGCTACTGGCAAATCTACTCTAGCATTCCTAACAATGTCTATAACGAGTCTTGTTAAGACAATGTACAGTCAAAACGCTGCATATTAAGGAGGCAATTAGGAGAAACATGCAACGGTAGGTACTTGGATATCATGGCTGAATAACCCGACATTTAATTGGCAACATTCTTCCAACTTGCAATTTGATATTACGCAAACTTGGGTTGAATTCTTAGATGTTGTTATGAACTTTGTAAAGGTCTGTTCTGAAATTAGTTTCTCATAATACAGTTTTTTTTTACTATGATTTTACAAGTAATTATTAAAAACATAGGCTTAATACCTCTGCTCTTCTACCTATGGTAAGTTATGGAGGTTCAGTTGCATTATGACTTGCATGTACGTAAATCTTCACACATAGATAGGTATGCAAATCAAGTAAAGTTTTAAAATAACGAACAGTGCTATTGTATGCATTAGAAACATTCTCCAGTACTAGAAGAAGGTCATCGATGCCTTTTACCTTTTATTACAGGTAGCAACAATCAACATTAAAATAATAGCTTCTTTAATTCTACGTTTACTACAAAATAGCAATAAAAATTGAACTAACCTCGAGTAAAAAGGCAAAACGAAACTCCACATTTCTTTCCAGTGCATTTTACAAAGTCGTTGGCATAAGAAACCATAACTTCGCTTGATAAAGTCGACGAATTAAAGAGTAATGAAAGTGCTCATACATTACAAGCAAAATTACAGACGTTTAAATCTACATTACAGTGGGTATCATGAAAGTTGAGCTACTTATACACTAGAAAGCTGGCAACAATCCAAGCTACCGTGTACTACAAGCTATTACAATCGAACTCCATTTTTTTATTAACATATTACATACAAAATGTTTCAAAGCCTTGACGTGATGGCGGAAAATTTAATTGCTAACAAAGTTTCTGACTATAAAATAAAAAGTTTTGAGGAAAATGTGAAACGAATTTTTGGGCTGCTATTTTGCTTTTTCGCTGTATGATAAAAAATCGCGTGTTTTCGGGTGAGAATTCTTTTGTCTACGAAATGCGTTTAAAAGGGGAACATAATGCAGTTATGTCTCTTTGTGCGATGAGTGATAAAAACAGGTGCATTCCATATATTCTACTACATGTGTGTATAAAACCAGATTTACACAGAGTGATTTGGCCCCCACGTTACACGGGAGTTAAATATAACTGGCAGTAAATGTGGGAGGTACACCTCTGCCTAACCTTTCAAGGATTACAGGTATTATGTTATGATTTAACTGTCTGTGGTATAGCATAAGTTGAAGCAACAATAAATGTGAAACGCTGTAAACAGTATTTAGACTTTAGAAGAAGCAGCTTTTAGTCTAAGCATACGCTGAGACGCAGGTGACGCAGCACAGTACAGTTGACACTACAAACAATAGTCGGCTATGCTGCATTACCTGCGTCTCAGCAAAAAAACAAGTGACGACCTGCACGCGTCGCGCAAAAATCTGTGCCGGCTCTACAGCGAGACGCAGAATAGAACAGTCCCATGTCTGCGTCGCAAGTGCCTGCGCCGCAGCGTACGCAGCTGTCAGTACGTTCATGCATTACAAAATCTGCTCTGCCCTGCGCTGCGTGGACTTGCGTCACCTGCGCCTCAGAATACTATTGTACTAATTGTTGTTTACAGCCAGCTACAAGCAAGAAACTTGCATGTTGTCAATGAGGCTTAACTCTTGCGTCGAGACTCAAATGAATTAATATTACCAATCAAAAGGTAATGTAATAAATTAGCACAAGATTTCTATTTTCGTTCACGAAGCTTTCGAAGAGATTTTTGAGGTCGAGACGTTGTTGACTCTTCGAGACTTTTTAAAAATAACACGCCAGTCCTTCAGGATTTGCGTCATCGTGATACAATTATTGAACCAATTTTAGTATTTGTGTTAACACTTCTTTTTTGAGCGGCTTCTGGCTAAATTATAACAAACCCACAGGTCGATCGACGCAGTTCCTACGCTTGCTGAGGCCGGTCCTTGGATTGGTGACCAATCAATCTGCCTAGCCTTTACCCAACTATGTTGGGGTCGGCTTCCAGTCTAACCGGATGCAGCTGAATACCAGTATTTTACATGGAGCGACTGCCTATCTGACCTCCACAACCCAGCCGGATTGGTGTGACCATCCATTGCATATCGAGACCCCTCTGTGCTTTTGAAAGCACGTTAAACCGTCGGTCACGACTGTCATTTGTAGATCTTTGACAATCATTACGATAATCAGAAGTCCAAAAGTCAAACAACAGGTATTACCTGGTACTAGTTATTACTACCAGGGTATTGCCCAGTGACTGGGCTGTGGAGGTCATATAGGCAGTCGCTGTATGTAAAATACTGGTATTTAGCTGCATCCGGTTAGACTGAAAGTCAACCCCAACATCGTTGGTAAGAGGCTAGGCAGATAATGATTTGTTTTTACAAAGAGAATCAATTCAACAAAACGGCATTATGTCGAAACACAATTTTGCCGGAAACATTAGGTATGTAAATTGTCAGGTTTCAATTTTCATAACGTCCCGCAGCAATGTAGCAAAGATAAAAGATAAAGCCGTGCACTATGCAGACTGCCCGTCAAAGCCTATTTTGTTTATACGTGAATTCAAAACTTCGTTCGCGACGGTCCCATGTTGGGTGCCAATAACAGAAGCGCAGCAGTCCTATTAGTTTTCCTGTTAAAAAAATATTCGTTCCCGCGTCCGAATTTTTATTAAAATAACAACGTGTTACATGTCAAAGTTTTATTTTTACCTACGGGAAAAATGTTGCTACGTGATTGAACGTTTTTTTTAAGTAAAGAATTCTTTTGGCGCGTAGAGCGATTTTTGTTAAAGTCGTATTTTTTATTAGACGAAGCCAACTGACAGTAGCTAATGTCACTTTGTAAAATAATGTTGCCATATTTAAAGTAATAGTGATGCGTTCAGTTCTCGTTCAATCAGATGAATGAACAATGAGTGTGAATAGTTAATCATTTCAAACTATAAAAGAATATTATTTCTATTTTACAATAAAATTGTATAAAAGTGCTCAACTAATTCACTTTTATACTTTTGTTTGTTGCATATCCGTGGTCGAAAACTCGTTGGTATGTACAAAGCATGACTAAAACTCGAACCCCGTACCCGATATCGGCAGTTCGGCACACTAACTATTCACTAGACAATCGAGGCAATTTCATTCATTCAGGAGTTTTTTCAATCATTCACTTTGTCACAACACTATTTTTATTTCATCAAAAACTGACAACACAGTAAACGTCAGTTGACTTCGTCTAATTAAAAATACGACTATAGGTCCAATCTTCATCTTCATTTTTACAAAAAAAAAAAAACAATATATTTTGACTTTGTACAGAGTTTTTTTTTGAAACTCTGTTTTTTTTTTTTTAAATTACTTTATTATTTAGGGTTCTTACAATCATGTTGATGTTAGGCCCAACTTATGTTTTCGATATTTTAAAGTGGTGTAGTTTTTATTTTTAATAAATTTTATTTTCTAAGGTTTCAACTCATCATTATCTTCTGTTATTTAGTGGTAACAAACTCTCACCATATTGGGCCAACTTAAATCCCTAATGCATGAAATAAATCATCATAATAATACTTAGATAAACCTCAATAAAGTCCTTTCAAATAATTTCACCGCATAAACTGCATTATAACAAATGATCCCTTCCACTACCTACATTAGATTACAGACACAAGATTTCGGTTTCCAACTCTTTGGGGAAATCGAGCTTTTGCCTTATGATCATAAATAAATATGTATATGCCTCGTACAAATGCCTGAGATACTGCTACCTTACTATCTAATACAATTTCTAAGTCTTCTCCTGCGGTTACAAATTCGCGGCACAAACATTCACCCTTTAACTAACATAAAAGCTGATAAGTAAGATAGCAAACTATAGTAATACGCTACTAAGCAAATAGGTGAAATACAAAGAGGTATTTAATGTTTATCTATTCTAAATGCCACCCCAAAACAATAGCAACGCCTATTCAAACAATTATAGAGGAATGATAAGTAAAGTTATGAATTTGAAATAAATCGGTCAAGTGCGAGTCGGACTCGCACACGAAGGGTTCCATACCATGTCGTACACGATTTAACACTATGATTTTTTGTAATGCTTTCGTAAAGGTAACAACAGAGGCGCTATAAAAAAACATAAAGATTTGTAAAGAAAATGTCTAAATGAAAAAATGTTGTTAAAATATAGGTGTAGAAGTATATTTCATTTATTTTAAGAGAAAAATATTAAGTTAACTTTATCCGGTAGGCTAAAGTTAAAGTCAAAGTCAAAGTTATTTATTTGCTACTAACATAGTATTAGTAGGTATAAATAGGTATAATGGGGTAGGTAAGCAGGTAGGTATGTAGGGTAAGTAGGTAGGGTAGGTAGGTAGGGTAGGTAATTAGGAAAGGTAGGTGCGCCGTAGATAAGTACTTAAGGTCGCGACACACAGACCTGCCGAACGTACGGCGCGGAAGGTTCGGTTGAATACGCTCGTAGTGTTTTTCAAGTTACCTATGACACAGTCATCAGCCGAACGTTACGTCGCGTTCATGAGCAAGCGTCACATAAAGGTGTTTTCAGACCAGCGCGATTTGTCGCGCGACGCGACACGAACAATACTAAACTTCACGGTATAACAATAACCGGTGTCGCGTCGCGCGACAAATCGCGCTGGTCTGAAAACAGCTTGACGCGACGGAACGCGACCGAAATTTTGGCGACGCGTTAAGCGACCGAAAGTTCGGCGGGCGTAGTGGAACGTTCGGTGGATCTCGGCCAGTGTTTTCACTTACGTTTTTAATTTTTCCCCAATTTCTTAATGAATTATCCCTAAAATTCCCTTAAAAATATAAACATTACTCGGTTTAAGGAGTTTTTCAATTTTATAGCATTAAATACCTAAAAAAACATTCATTAATTGACGAGATTACAAAATATTCATTATTAATCGAGAGAGACTGCTATTTCCGATGTCGTTTTTAGCCACGGTAATAGTAAAATTTACAATAACATGGTACATATACTAAAATTAGACTAATTACGAGTTTGAGTGAATCCCCATTTTAGATTAAAACCAATCCATCAACGTCATTCTGTAGACAGGTCAGGCTGTATGAGTAACCAAACCATCTCACATAACTAGCCAGTGAGATTCAAAACTCATATGTTAGCTTTATCGTATTCAAATAATTGGAAACCAATATCTGTCAAAACCACAAACCGATACCTTGCAACCCGTATCCGACCCAATTGTAGGAACGTGTGAATGGTCATTAAACTAGGCAAACAGTCCGAATATCCCTTACAATCACTAAGTAATTCCATTATGTCTGGTTGTGTACCGAAATTGTAACTATATATGTGGAGTAAACGGGTTAGTGCAGCCGCAAGTCAATCCACTGTCGAGTTTACATCCCAGCCCCTGGGATGTAGCAAGCAACTGCAACCAACCTTGTTTGTAGTGCTACATGATACGTAGCACGTTGCTGTAACTGAGCTTGTTTGTGGGAAACACTCCCACAAACAAGCTCAGTTACAGCAACGTGCTGCGTTAAAAGGGAATACAGAGTGTTGACTATATTCTTGAGCTTATAATGGTCGAGTCAAGTTCGAGAAGAGGCAAGATGTGTGTAAATAGGGATGTCCAAGCATGAAAAAAACTTGATGTGTGCTGTCATGTGTAATGATTATTTCTGTCACATTTAAATTGTGCTGTAGATGTAATTTAGAAAATAATGACAATATTAGGGTGCGACCTAGTGTTGTCTCTGTTGTTGACCTCCAGAAGCCTAATCAAAACGTCTGATCGGTTTAATCTTGTATCCAATCTAATGCCAACTAATATGATTGGTTGTTGTCATTTTAGTCGACCAATTACAGCAGTTAACACGTGACTGAGGTATTCTTGCACTCATATACGTAGATTTACAGTTCATAGATTTGATCAGGCGTTCAGAGACTTACTCCAGCGGGGTTAAATAGCGTAACACACATGAAATGACAATAATAATTGATCGATGAATTTTGACAGTTCGCCCACGTTCATTGCGTTATTCACGTTGTTGAGAAGACGAATTTTTCAAACTTATGAAGGAATGGATTAGCAATATCCTTCAAAGCTCTCGGAATGTGTTTAAAAGTGTGTTATGCAAGTAGGGTGCCAGTTTTTACCCGACTACGGCAAAACCAAAAGGAAGGGTTATGATTGAATTCAGAATTTGAAGTAGAGAACTTGTCAAACTCGACTTCGGCATTAGTTAATGAGATTCCTTCAGTGTAGCCCACACACGACACACAAAATTACGTACGTTTTTGCAAAGAAATTTTAAATATTCGCGGGTTTTTACCTTAAGTAATGCTAAAGTAGAGTTTGACAAGTTCTCAACTTCAAATTCCCAAATCAGAAACTGGGTGTGAGTGTAAAAGGAATATTAACTGTTGTAGTCTAAGTGGGTAAGTGGGGCCAAAAAGCTATAGGAAACTTTACATTCTGCAATTTGTAGTTCAATATAATGCGACAAGTCTTTATTATAATTCCACTAATACTCCCGTGAAAAAAGTTTGGGCGTTTCACTTCAGTGACGTAATGCCGACATTGTACTCAAGTCGGACACGACATACGACAATTCACCTTGGATAATATAACATTAACATTCTAAACTAAATGATAATTTGTGATTACATTTTCACATTAAAGCGTTTTTTAATGTCTTTTGTGTCATTATGCACTTCGCCGCAGGTGGAGTATTGAGGACTAGGCTAACATAAGCTTTTACTAAGGCCTTATGAATTGACCAGCCACAACATGGTGTTTTACATCGAAATCCTAAAAAAAACTACCACAATCATTTCAAGATCTTCAAAAGAATGTAATTTTCAAATACCTACGCCTACGCCGGTGGTGACCCTTTCTGTAAGAAATGTTAAATTTCATGCATTTTATTTTAACTGTTTAGCCAAACTTAAACGATAAATAACAATATACATACCTCCATACATGAACTCACGTCTTCTTCCCAAACAACAATATGTATGGACAATAACCCATCCAGTTAGAGAAATTCTTAAAGGACTTGACACAAACCATCCTATCATGCAAAATAGCTCCATCAAGTAAAAGTGTCTAATTAAAAATGTATGCTTCAAAGCAAGTGAAGAATTTACAAGAAGAGAAGAATCCGTGAAGCTAGACAGCGACCGGGCGATCCCAAAAGTAATTTGTTTGCCCCCTCTGCTGAAATTACATTCCACTTGATAAAAATTTAAAGAATTAAACACAACATCAGTGCCGTAATTTAAAATGTAATTTAATTGTCGGGCGATCCCTGGCTTCTGAAAGCCTTCGAATTTAAATTAATCTGTTTTTAAATCTCATTTCAACTTATTTATGATTGGTTTTGACAGTCAATTTACTGATCAGAGAATTGATGAAGCTTTAATACGGACTTCGGGAAAAGTCGGAACGTAGAAGAAAATGAAAAACTTGATCAAGCTTTCATAAAATGGTGGTAAATGTTCTGGAAGCAACAAAGTTACTTCCTAAATAAGTTCATAAAATCTGAATGAAATATTCACCCTCTTAATAGCCGCTAAGGATACATAAAGTAACTTATTAATTAATAATGACAGCGACGAAGCAGCAAATATTCATCACGTCGAATTTTACATCCTATTAAATTCAAATTGTCTGCTAAACGATTTTGACGCAAAATAGCGCTATTTTATGCCCACTAAAAGTCGGTAAACATGAAATTAAGTTATAAAAGTATAGGTACAAGTCCGTCCCTGGGGAGGTAAACTATGTGAACTCGACTCACTTTAATATTATGCAGTGACCTTGCAATTTTCATTTAAAATGTATATTTTAGAACTACGTCGTATCTTAACGTAACGGTAGAGATGATAAAAAGGGATGTAAAAGAAATTTTTTGAATATGAGATTTATCTTTTAAATACTGGCATACCAAACAATAAGTCACAACTGCATCAGATGCGGTATTCAGATGATGTTAACTTACTTTTAAAACGCACTAAGTAGGTATGTGTTCTATTATCAAACTTCTACTGCTTGAATACGAGGCTTTTGGCTACTTTATAAGAGTGTATGTCATTTATTTGTAATGTGCGTTTTGTTTGTGCAGAATAAACAATTTTTCTTTCTTTCTCTTTCTTTACTATTTTTTACCTATGTTAATATTTTTGAACAATCCAGCCACCAAGCCAGGTTAGTCTGTAGCGGTTACACCGCGACATACAAACTACGCAGCAAAGACATGACGTCACACAATTCCTGCATCGCGCAGTTAGAGTTTACCGAGCGAAAAACATAGATAAGACTATCCGAAATCAACATATGGGCAGTTGCCCGCCAGACATAACAACCCGTCTGGTTGGAGGATCCTCCCTTTTCTATGGTGGATGAGTGAACTTTACACCCTGTTCCTCATACCCCTAAAAGTCACTAACCACACGGAAAGAAGAAGAAAGAGATGCTGGTATAATTCAGCTAAAAGAGGCCCGATTTTATTATTTTACTAAGTGGATCCGACTTGGAGCTTGAATCATTGAACGTTAGTAGTAGGTATTTAGATCAAATTAATTTAAATAATAATTAATTTCAATGCATTTATTGTTCATCTTGCAACCGATTATATCTGAGTTCATGGGCAGATCTTGAATTCGCACACTCTTAATTTTTTTTTTTCATCTATTATATCTTACATCTAGTACCTACTTATCTTTCAAAATATTAATATTTTTTTAGTTAAATGATAATAAATTTTAAATGACTTTTTTTTTGTGTAAATATTTTTATACAAACACTTTTACACGTCAATAATAGTATGTTAATAATTTCAACAAACTCACTTATTCCAAAATGAAATCGAGTTACCAATAGTAGGGGTGCAAGTAATTAGTGGTGAATATTTGAAGGTTCCGCCGGCTATCAGGGCAAGCGGTCTGTTTGCCCTCCCCTCGGTGGATGGGTGGATAACTATCATACTACCCGCTACGCGTTTTAAAGTATTAACGTTTGCAAACTTTGACAATGCAGACATTATTATGATAAATGAGATTATATGATGGATGTAGTGAGGAAGATGGAATCTCTCGTTGAATGAAAATTAATCAGATCTTCATCAGAAGTTTCTTAATTTGATGAATCGTTCATAAACAGTCGTCGTAAAAGAGTATCTAAGTCAAATCAAATCGAAACTCAAATCTGGCATAGATAGATGAAACTCATAGGTAGTTCCAAATCATAAAATGGGAATTGGTATTGTAAGTCAGTGTAGTAGTATATTGAGTGAGTTCAAACGCTCTTTTTATACAAAAAGTTACCGATAGAATTCAAAAGCATATTATAAACAGCATATACTTATTGAAAAACCAATTAAAGACATCATATATATTGAGGAAGAGCTATACGCAGACAGACGACAGCCACTATTAAATTATTTGTGAATTATTATTATTTGTGTTTTTAATACTGGATAATGAATTAAAAAAAATTAATTGTTGGTGATTATTTAATTTATTGGTTTATTGACATGAAATGATATATTAGTGATAATGATACATTTTAAATGCGTAATGAATTTTAAATATTAATGTACTGTTTTTTATTTGTTACTATTTTATTTATCATCATTGTAATATTTTCAATACAATATATTTTGTTAAGAAAGAAATGCCTTATGACTTATTATGATAGAACTCCATAAATACCAAAAAAATTAAAACACTTAATTATTATTTTCAGTTCATAAATAGCTCTAGTTTCAAATAAATAAATTGTTGAATTCCGAAAGCTCCATTTAACCGAAGTTACCTTACCTGTGGCATACAATAAAATTGAAGCAAAAAATTACTTGTGTCGTTTAAACACTGTTTAGTGCAACTTATATTCTTGCTTCAAGTAATGGTATGCCACAGGCAATTAAATTGCACCGTGAAATAAGTATTTACTTCCAATTATACAATACAATGCTCAACAAATAACTTGAAACATAAGATGGTGGTATCAAGACAAAGTGTTGGTGTCAGGACATGGGACATGTTGATACAGTGCAGTGGCCACTTTCATTTGTTTGTATCTGGTTTCCGGCCAGGAACTATTGCTCTCACTTCTCTACGCTTAACACGCTATATTTACGAGTATTAGGTAGGTATCAATTTATTTATTAGGTACTTTGCTTTACAAGTAAATTAGGTTAAAAATTATATGTGTTTTATAAGAGTTCACACATTAAATTATCTTTAGAGCCTCTGTAACAAATCAACATGCTACGGCTGGTAGCCGTGGGACACAATAAAAAAAAATCTGAATGTAATATTCAAAAACACATTTCAATTTTGATTGGACTGAAAATTATATGTACTTTGTTTTATCTACAACTAGCTGACCCAACAGACGTATTAGTACATTACTGTCGCGGCCAGCAATTAGGGTATCGATGGACGATCGTGAAAATAAATGATGAATGATACGTAAATCCATCAATGTCTGGTTGCGGCCAAGGTTTGTATAGTACTTTTCTCAAACAATGCGCGGAAATTCAAACTAAGTTTATTAATTATACATTCCAGAATAAATGAAGAAAAAAAATTTTTTTCACACACTAAATGTGTTTTTTTTAAAGTTCATTTGTTTCTTCTTTTCTAACAGCTCTATTTGCTAAGCCAGTTCGAAATTTAAATAAAATCTGTGATAAGTTCCCTCCTTGGTTGCCATGTGTTGAAGGAAAAAGTTAGTTCCATTTTTTTTAAATAACACGACGGATATAAGTTTTCATAGTAATTTATTTGGCCGCTAAACATGACAGATATGGATTTTTATAGTAATTTATTTGACCGCTAAACACGACAGATATGGATTTTCATAGTAAGATTGCTGGCCGGGCGCTCGCTTGTTTTTAACCAGTACAGCAATTTCGATTTATCTCGAAGAAGGTTGTCAAAATAATGTTCGATTTTCCAAGCATGTTTGAGAAAAAACCTTATTTGAAGTATTACGAACATTAAATTAAAAAACTGGCTAAGTCGTTAGTCATTTGGTCGCAAGCGCTACTGTTGAGTTGGATTCGATTCTATCATGGTACTTAAACATAACTGGCGAAATGTGAGTGTACACCTCTGCCCAACCATTCGCGGGAACAAGGCGTTTTTTGCAAAATATTGTACGTAACTCTGCCTGTACGAGTCCGACTCACACTTGGCTAGTTTTTCTTTATACTAAAGGGCCACTTCCAGCTATGCCGGCTTCGGATAATTTTAATTGGGCGATTCTTATTTTTCTTCTTCAAAAGTTGTAGAGCTAAAGTAGTCTGTACCAACTAGTTTCGGAACCTTTTAAAACTTTAAAAGGTTCTGAAACTGCCTAAGTAGTTGGTCGTGTTCCACTGAAAACACAACTGTACGTATTAAAAACCGTTTTCATTAATCTATACAATAAAACAAAGTTACTTTTTGTGTCTGGCATGTGACTGTTTAGATCTTCTAAACTACGCAATGGATTTGATGCGGTTTTCATCAACATTCATTTGAAAAGGTTACGGTTTTGGACTTTTTATTTTTATTTTTTTGTTGTCCACATTTCGGATGCTTTATGGCTCTTACACACAGTGCCGGTGGCATGGCCGCCGGCTTTTGCCGTGCGGCACGTGCCTCCGGCTTTTGCGCCTTCATTTTCTTTGCGTTTCTTCCTGCCGCTTTGTGCGGCCTTGCCGCCGGCACGTGTAGCAGCCATTATAGGCTAAGACCACCACAACATGGGTTCCTGAAAACGTCTAACGGCATCGCGGAAACCCCAGACCTAGATGACGGGACGAACTTGATGTCATGGGAGGGATTGGTCCATATTGGCTCAGGATCAAGTTGAGTGGAAAAAAGAAAGGGAGGCCTGTAACCAGTGGCACAAAACGGCACTAACAATTATTATTTTGTTATTTTTTTAATTTTCTCTAGTTTATTATTAAGATTTTGTTTGTTCCTTTTGTTAACGGTTTGTATTACCTGTGCGTGACCCAAATACAATATTTTTCTTTCTTTTTTTTCTTCCATTAGATCATTAATTCCGCAAATTTTATGAGTATATTACATTTGCATTACAGAAATCTCGATAGTTTGACATGTCGCCATAACACGCGTGCTAAGTCGAGCCTGGTCACTAGTTTATTTACAAGTGCTAGTTTGGTAGAAAATTGGTAGCATCGGTGACTAATGGCAATAAACAACCGTAAATATTAATAACATGGCGTCGGACTCAAGGCTGCTACTATTCTTGTCCTGTTATTATGTCTACCTTTGATTTATTGAATTTTGTGGAAAACAGTACCTATCTGCTATTCTTATTTTTAAAACAATTTTTGTTATTGATGGAAAACAATATAATTAGATATTATTTAATTAGTATTATAATTTTCCGGAAAAAATTGTTTTTCTAATGGAAAAAAGGTTTAAAAAATTATTTTACTACTGCAGTAGACACACATTACAAATCTAAAACATTTTGGAACCATCCTTTATACGTATACAGAGTAGGTACATGATGTACACCTGCACCTAGACGATGCAGATGCAAACAAAGATTCCACTGCGCCCAATTAACTTTTTTCTGTTTACAAACCAGATACAAGATTCAATTAGGAACAGGAAGCAAGGCGAGACTGTGCAATTTAATTTACCAAAGTGGATTATGCTAAGATCCAATACACGTACAGGAATCGTTTGTTCTCCGATGCTCCACACCGCAAACGATTAATTTGTCCCACATGCAGAACAAAATTGTGCAGTTACGGGACAAAATGATATTCTGTTCAGGGAATGATATTCCAACGCGCATCGGTTCCGTGCAAATCGAGTCCGAGCTTGATAACTCGATTGCATTTTAAATGCATCGGTGTATCGGACGCGGATGGGGTGGTGATGGCACTACAGAGGATTTTTTACAGAAAGCCTACTTAGAGAGATCTAGAAGCTATTACCAGGGGGCCAGGCAAGCCATGGCACAATAGGGAGGAAACCTAGATACTTAGCAGTTATGGAACAAGGTTGCCAATAATTTTATTATGATGATGATGATAATGAAACAAGCTAAAACACGCATTTAAACATTATGCAATTAGCAGCTGTCAATCTAAACTAGCATTATATACTAGCTTCTGCCCGCGACTTCGTTCGCGTGGAATTCGTATGACACCACAATAAACTACAATGACAGTCAAATTTTTATAAAACTTCCCTTATACTACGTTTGTAGTTTTGTTCTCAGTAGCCAAAATACATAGAGAAACAGCTTGTCCTGAGGTTGACAGCCGCAGCCTTCAGTCTTCTGTGTCGGCCCCTGTGACTTATTGATAATCATTGCAAAGCATACGCTCACAGGGAACTGCACGCGCTTTAACTGGTAATTGTGGAGAATTAGTGGTATACGCGGTATAAACACTGTCTCGCCAATGCCACAACTTATCTCAACTAATATTGTTTTTATATTATAAAGAGAAACGATTTGATTTTTTGTATGTTTGTGTGTTAAGCTTTCATGCTAAAACGGCTTAACGGATTTGGATGAAAGGAGAATGGGCGCTATTGTATGGGCTCCGTCCCCAGACTGTATCAAATTGAGCAATACGTCTTTTTAAAGCTTATTATAATGGCTTTATTTTATTCTATTACACCAACCACCGCACTCATGCAGGGGAAGAACTACGAATGATAACATTTTTCTTAAGAAAAAAAAAATTTTCTGTTAGTTTACCATCGTCCACCTCTTTTGCCCTGCAAATATCCTGGGGTATGCCTAGCTAGACTATTCTATCCATCCAATTTTTTTTTTTTTTTCTATTTTAATTAGGGCCAGTTAGGCCCGAACAGTAATAATTACAGATCGACTCCCTTATCGTCGTTCTTGTATTAACTAAAATGTCATCATCATCATCATCATTTCAGCCAATAGACGTCCACTGCTGAACATAAGCCTTCCCCCAAGCACCGCCTCTTCGACCGATTTGTGCTTCCCGCATCCAGCGGATTCCTGCGGCCTTTACAAGGTCATCGGTCCATCTTGTGGGAGGCCTTCCAACGCTTCGTCTTCCGGTACGCGGTCGCCACTCCCAGAACCTTTCGGCCCCATCGGCCATCTGTTCTACGAGCAATGTGCCCTGCCCATTGCCACTTAAGTTTGGCAATTCTTCGAGCTATGTCGGTTACCTTGGTTCTTCTACGGATCTCTCCATTTCTGATTCAATCACGTAGGGAAACTCCAAGCATAGCCCTCTTCATTGCCCTTTGGGTGACTTTTAGCCTTCTGTTAAGACCTATTGTGAGCGGCCAGGTTTCAGTGCCATAAGTCATCACTGGCACTGACACGCACTGGTCAAAGACTTTCATCTTGAGACACTGCGGTATGTGGGACGAGAAGATATTGCGTAGCTTTTCAAACGCTGCCCAACCGAGTCGGATTCGACGATTGACCTCTTTCTTGAAGTTGGACCTACCTAGCTGGACAGTTTGTCCTAGGTAAACATATTCGTCCACAACTTCGAGCGTAGCGTCTCCGATCTTCATGAGAGTGGGTGTTAGATGAACATTTGATATGACCTTTGTCTTGTCCATGTTCATTTTAAGACCCACTCTTTCGGAGGCTCTACTAAGATCATCGAGCATTGTACTGAGGTCCTTCATGGTCTCAGCCATTACAACTATGTCGACGACACATAAGGTTAGTAATATACTCGCCATTAACATTGATGCCTAGCCTTTTCCAGTCCCGAACCTTGAACACATCCTCCAGTGCAGCGGTGAACAGTTTCAGAGAGATAACGTCTACCTGTCTCACACCTCGCTGCAGAAGGATAGGTTTCGAGGTCTGGCCCTGGAGTCGGACTGACATAGTGGCGTTTTTGTAGACACTTTAGCACCTCGATGTACCGATAGTCGATCTGGAGCCTTTGAAGAGACTGCAGTACAGCCCTTGTCTCGATCGGATCGAAGCCTTTCTCGTAGTTCACAAACGCTAAGCAGAGCGGCTGGTTATACTCTTCGGTATTCTATATAACTTGCCGCAGCGTATGCATGTGGTCTATGGTGCTAAAGCCTTTATGGAATTCGGCTTGTTCGTACTACAATGTTGGAGTAATATATTCGATTGGATATATGACTTTATTGAACACGGCCTCTCAAAAGCACTCCTTCAACATTGAGCCCGTAAAGTGCTAGGTCGGGCATTATGGTCTCGCTTAATACTGGGAATGCCAATGCTCGTACAGCTTCATCCATAATAGTATGAAACGCTGCCCTCTGTCGATTGAGATTGTTTTATTTGGCTGATGAAGTCTTTCTTGGATTTCACTGATTATTTGATTGGCAAGTGGCGTGTTTGTCACAGGCTCATTAAACGTGTTTGTTAGAGCGGCAGCAATTCGTACATCTTAGAACATATGAGGCAGTGCTCTGTTGAAATATTCTTGCCGGAATATTTTAAAATCACGTTTTAGGCGACAATTTATTACCTCCACGACCCATCTGATTATTGTCACCAGCCGGGACTTATTTGCATCTTCGGTGCTGAGTTGTGATTCGGTGGGAGGCATATAAGCATTACAACCATGGTCTTCTATATCTCCAAAGAGTCCCTGAAGCCCCTGTCTAAAATGAGTACGTCACTATCACTAGCATGAAGTATAACATGTATTGGAGCTTCATTATGAATTGATTTCGACATAATCGCAGCATCTGATACGTGCTGCGTGCGGTCCGGTAACATCAACAATAGCAAAAGAGCGACGGCGCTGACAGGTAACCACCCGCACCGCACTAAATACGCCAAATAAATAGTAAAAAATACACAAAATAATTGTCCAAGCTAAAAATTATATGATTAAAAAAATAAAAATAAAATAGTTTATGGTTCCTTCCCTGCACGAGTTTCGTTGTTGGTGTCATACAATAAAATAAACCTATTGTTATGATCTTCAAAATGACGTGTATCACATCTTGATACACCACTGGGGACGAACCCGCCCATTCTCCTTTGTCATATGGGTAGACCATAACCTGGATAGACATAGAATACTTTACAAACCCTTTAACATGAACATAGAATACTTTATATCCCGATTTTCTCACGGGGTCGAGAGTTCGAGACATAAACGTTACCACGGGGCTAAGGTAGTTATGTACAAAGTGTAACATTTAGAAAGTTAATGGTCACAACATGAGGGATGCGACTGTGAGGAGTCTTAAGAACTGAATCATTCTCAATGAAAGTCTAGGGTAGGTATGGCCTATTTTTGAAGAGCATGTATAAATTCAGGTTTTTTGAGCGAGTGCGATGATTCGCCTCAATTAATTGTTAATTCAGCCTATTTTATTGAACTATACTTTTTTTTCTTCAATATGAGAAGAGGCCTTAGGACTGCAGTGGAACACTAATAGGCTGGTATTGTTATTAGTATACTTTTCTGGCCAATAAAAATCCGATATGACTCTCACCAAGAATTCTCACGAACCAATCCAAACCTCGTGTGTTGGTAGCATATAAATGCACCTTCTGCACCTTGGTCTTTCCAGTAACAGGCAGTCGGGAGGGGACGTCGAGACGCCACGGTACGGGGAGGGGGTGACGTTAAAAAATCAACGCCCATTCGCATCCAGCCGTAGTAAAATTCATAATGGTACATTTTATTAAATGTAATGAAATGAGATTCCACTTGAATTTTTTTCTGTGAAATATTTTTAGCTGCATTTGAAGGATTTGTTGGAGCTTCTAAAGATAGACGAATATTTTGGTAACTTTCGTCAGTTTTGATTGCATTTGCCAGCCAATCTATGATATCCAAATAAATGATATATCGTGCATTTTGCTCGTTAAAATTATAACAACAAATTATTTTACAGGGTCTTTCAGGTATTTTTTATAAAACACAACACTTATCCAAGCTTTTACCATATTTACCCGTTCATAAGCGTTCTAAACATTTTGTAAGTTTTGTTTTTCAACAGTACCTAAAGGAAAACACTAAGTACATAAACTTCGTAAATAATAAATAGGAAATGTCTTGAGAACGTTGCTGCTACCGCCACCTGTCGGCGGGCGATTGTACTGCTTCTTCAAGTACAATCGGCAACAAAATTAATTGACGTTTATACAAAGGTAGTCTTTTCAAGTACTTACTTACTTTCAAGAAATAAACGAGTTGAATTGAATTTTTGGCTGCCAATGCCAAAACTCGTAACACTCGATGAACTACGGCTTTTCCATTATGTAAAACTAATTTTAATATACAATACCTACTCTGCAATTTAAATATTTGGGCCCAGTGATAACGGCTGCAACTTATGTTGTTGTATGTCACAATGTAGGTCGTAGATTCTAACCCAGGCATTTAAAAAAAATGATAATTGTGTCATCACCACTGCTCTCAAAAACGGTAAAGGAAAACATCATGAAAACCGGCATGTCCTAGAACCAAAAATTCGAGGACATGTGACATACACCAAACTGCACTGAGCCCGCGTAGTGGATTACAGTCCATTTCCTCTCACAAAGAGGAGTCCTGTGTCACAGCAGTGGAAATATTATAGGCTGATTATGCTTACGACACTATGGTGTAGATGAGTTTAAAAAATGATATTTGTTTGTGGTACGTACCACAACTAAAAAAAACAATAAAATCTTGACAAAAACAACCGACTTCCAAAAAAACACACAAAAAAATTAAAAAAAACCTTTATTTCAAACGTCGTCGGTGGCAAAAAATAAAAAAAATTATCCGCAGACTTCCGAGATAAAGAAATTTTTCGCTTTGTAGTTTTTTTTTTTGGAAGTCGGTTGTTTTATTTTTGTAAAAAAGTTTTTATTCATTCATAAAATCTTAATCATTGCTTTCTTTATATGCTAACTTTACCTACATGTATTAAAGACCGTTCATTATTGAAATGTACTGAGAACTTAGCGCGATGAGTGATGGGTGACAGGATAAGTTTGCACACTCTTTCATTACTTGGTTTTAGTCGGAATTGAAAACTGACTGTGTACAAAGTTATATTTTATAAAAAATATGGAGGCTACAACAATAAATGCAAATACTGGCAATACTAATTAAACATATATGAATATTTTGAAAACTATCAAATAGGTAAGTTCTTACATCGAAATTGAAGACATGATTAATTTTTCAAACAACTAATAACTGATGGGTCGACTATGGGTTTTGTCGATGTCTGACTATAGTCCGCGCACGACTAGTTGGCCGCTCATTTCATCACAAAGCATCTCACTATTGCAATCTTATATTGTGCGTTTTGTCTAAACTAGCCGGAACTTACACTTCGCGACGGCAACACGCGTTGAAAGTACCGGCTAGTTTAGACAAAACGCACATGAGATTGCAATAGCGAGATGATTTGTGATGAGCGGCCAACTAATCGCGCGCGGACTATAGCTATAGTGACTAAACTATTAGATATTATTTTGTTCTTCTCCGCCTTGCGAGTGTAAATGTGGTACTGTTCCACAAGCGATGGGCCACTTAATGTCGTGTCCTGCGTGTCCTGTCAGCTTCACGTTACAGGAACTGAGGGACGCTATTAATGGCGCCAAACACGTGGCCGAATTCTGAGCCGAGTCTATTTAGATTGCCATCGACACGAGAAGAAGAAGATTTGTTTAAACTTTTGTATGCAGACTGGGAACGTCAATATCTCTCTTTGCCTAGCCATCCCATTTCATCTGGGGTCGGCTCTCCTCGACATTCTTCGCCAGATGTTTCGGTTCTGGTCGTCGGGTCATTCACTTGGGCTTGTTTCAGTTCGTTGTTGACTACAGACATCCAAGTGAGAAAGGGTCTACCTTGCTTCTTTGGATCTGAATTTACATAGAGAACGGCATTTTACGAAGTTAAATTATATCCTAAATATGGCCCCCGGGATAAAAAGTATCGGATCTCCAAACTCAGGTCATGGTCTACCCATGTGCCAAATTTTATCCAGAATCGTTCAGCCCTGAAAGCTTTTAAAAACAAAAAACTCACTTTCGCATTTATAATATTAGTTAGTATTGTTGTATGTCTACTGAGCATGGGCTCCTGGGTTCGGTACCCAGGCCGGGAACAGTGTTACAAATTGAAGTTTTCTTATAACATATCTCTCAGTAGCATCACGGCGTCTGAATTTAAACCCAATTGATGGCAATATGCTTGCCCATTATTACGTGACTTCAACATACCTGGCCAAAATGATTATACATCTCTGCCAACCCTTACAGCGAAAACAGGCATGATTGCATGAGGTTACGTTCAAAATTAAACCCACATTTTAATTAACGAAACGCCAATACCACGTTCTCTCACACAATGCACCTCAACCCTCAAACACGTCAACGTGATCAACACCGGTTTTATTCCCGTGTCGGCGCCGGACGGTCACCGGACAGAGCCGGTTATAGTAACACAACAGGTGGTAATTACCAGATAAATATTTAATACGTAAGGGTTATGTGAACTGACTTGACTTAACTGAATTATTTATGATGTAGGCTGCCGTTCCCAAGAAATGGTAGACAGGTTTGATTTTCAATTCATTGAAAGATATTAACAGGTTTTGAACAAGAAAATTGTTGCATTATACTATGTAAATAAATCTGTCTAGCCTTTTCTCAACTATGTTCAAATTCAAATTAGAAATCATTAATTTGCAAATATGGGTAAACAATGTGCAGATATCACAGTCTTGGTATCACCATGTTTTATGCATGCATGCAAAGTAGCTAAAAAGAAAAGACAAACAATTTAAAACTAACCGAATAAAATTAAGAATGAGATCAATCATGTTGGGATCGGCTTCCAGTCTAACTGGATTCAGCTGAATACCAGTATTTTACATGGGCGACTGCCTATGTGACCTCTACAACCCAGTTACTGGGTAACACGATACCCCTTGGTAAGACTGGTTGTCAGAGTTTTCAGCGCCCAGAGCGGGAAAAGTTATTTGATAATTTACTACCCAGAAAAAAAAGTGTAAAAATGAAAAGAGCAGGGCTAGTAACAGCAACAGCTTAAAAAAAATGAGTCGTAACGTTAACTTAATAATAATAACTGACGCATACACCATTTTTCATTCGTGCGAATGAAAATTAAAACTTGTGTGTTGAAAAATAACTGAATGAAACAAAGGAAAGTTTTCGTGATACTTTTCAGCGATAACAAACGAATCTAACTTGGTTTTCTTCTCAACAATAGTGACAGGCAGCGCCATCTATCGCGTTGGGCATGAACTACCGACAGGCCGGCCACAGTGAGGGACATGTATTCATAGTGATGCACTCGATTACCGATGCAAACAATACGTTAGGTAATGTTTTTCAACTCTACCTACATTTTCAGTTAACAACGAAGATTCTCATTTTCATTTGAACTTTTCATAATCCAATGAGGTTTAATAATGGTCAAAACGGTAAAGCCAAAATAGTAAATAACCATTATTTGCATTAGGGTAAAACAAAAACAGAAAGAAGACAGTGAGTTTGATTCCCGACTAAGAGATTTCGTAACTTTTGATTATTTTATGTGCTTTCTCTTGAGAAGTTAAAAATAGCTATGTCGAAGTATCAGGTCAGCTAGTAGGTAGGTACTGTATGTAGGTACCTGACAATTGAAATGTCTATGGCACGCAGCTCAATCACGCTATTCCTAGGAATAAAGTTAGCCGTAGTACCTAGTTAGTACAGTTACTACATAGTTAGAATTTCGCCTCATCTGCTGTGAAATAGTCCAAGCCTTCGGTTTGGCTGAAATCTAGCAATATCTCTATATCGCCGGAGTAGCCCGTGAAATTCAAATTTTCGTAGGTTTGTTGCAATTTACAGGTCCGGCGGGTATCAGGTTGTATGTTAATCAAAATATGATTCACGATCGTAACGTAAGAAAATTTGTATTTTGCGGGTTACCTTAGCGCGTAGCTTTACTCTTCCAAACTGTCTTGGATACCATATAAAAAATATATTATTATAGGAATAAATAATGCCCCTACAATTAAGTTTAATTCGTAGTAAGTAGGTACATCTATAACTACTAATATTATAAAGAGGTACCTAACATTTGTTTGTTTGAACAAGTCGCGGGCAGAAGCTAGTATCTAATAAAATTACTGAATCTGTAGTTACCAAAAAAGTTCGTACTCTTTACAGTTTTCTGTCGTAACCAGAATCTGTCCTTAACCGAATAAAGGAAAAAAAAACGTGTGGCACTCGGGGACTGCCGCGGCAAAGCTATTGCATAGCATTTTTTATCAACTTATGCAATTGTAAAATATTAACCCGAATACAAGAAATAGCAATGGTGACATTGACAGGAACTGTTATTCACATTTATAGTTTTTAAAACTTGACACAACGTAATGGGAACATCAAACTAATAAAAAGGTTTTAATTTAACTATTAATAGTCAAGGATCATTCGTCTAAGTAAATTTGAACTTTGTTGTCAAACAGTTAAACATAATTTTCAATACAACACTCTCGATAGATCATTCGTCTAAGTAAATTTGAACTTTGTTGTCAAGCAGTTAAACATAATTTTCAATACAAAACACTCTCCTTAGGTTTAGGTATTTTCGTTACGGAATTTCTGGATTAGGTCTCCACGCTCAAGGCCCGCGATAGAAGCTATGCAATAGCTTAAAAAAACGTAAACATATCGTAGATAGGTACAGGCCTACCTTTGGATAAGTCACCAATATGCAAAGAGCAAGCGCAGTGGTAACCAATGTAATTTACTTCTCAGTATGAGAAGAGGCCTTTGCTTTAAATTAACTCTTCCATAAACACGTAACACAACCTAACTTCTCGTTAGGCATTCATCGCAGTATCCAGTACGAATGCCAATCACTTAGTGCAGGTATTCATTAAACAAGCAAAGTTGCTAAACAAAAGAAGATATTATCGTGGTTCTGCATCACGACGAGGATCAATTACCTACTATTGTTGGCTAATGCATAGCCAGCGTTAATAGTGGCCTTTTATAGGCGAAGAGTGTATTATGAGATGCAAGACTTTTCATTCTAACTAATAATAAAAATGCGAAAGTGATTTTGTTTGTTACGTTTTCACGCTAAAATGGCTGAACGGATTTGGATGAAATTTGACACATGGGTAGACCCTGACCTGCTCCCCAATTACGCAATGCACGATCAATTTTAAATTGAAACCAATTGAAAAAGATTGCCAGTCCATTGCTTCATAAGTTTGACAAAAATAATCTGCTCAAATTTTTTTGTCGAACTTATGAAGCAATGGACTGGCAATCTTTTTCAATTGGTTTCAATTTAAAATTGAAAATGCATTACGTAATTAGGGTGCTGGAGTAGTACAGTCACGAGCACCAATATGTATACCCTTAGAAACTTTTAAAACTGATTTGCTACTACTGTACTGATTGTTTTTTTATGTTGTTACGAATATAGTATTTTGGAACCCATATTAGCATGAAATAGGCCATATCTCAAAGTTGCAGTCAATATTACACGAGAAATTCGCTTTTGAATGTTGTTAAGTGGATACATATTGGTGCTCGTGACTGTACATAGGATACGATTTATCTTTTAGGTACTTAGATATACAATGTGGAGACAACAATACGACAACCAATGAAAACACTGGAAATACTAATGCATAAGAGTATTTACGAACCATCAAATAAATCTCAATAATCATCAAATAGATTTTTTCAAACAAACTAAATAGTAGTGATGGCCCGACTATGGGTTTTGTCAATCTTTGATTAGCTACAGAGACTAAACTATTGGATATATTTGATTGAATTTTCGTATGCAGACTAAGAACGTCATTAGATATACAATGTGGAGACTACAATACAACAATAAATGAAAATACTGGCACTATTAATGCATATGAGTATTTTGGAACTGTCCAATAAATCCTGGCTTCGAAATAAAAAAATGAGATTTTCAAACAAATTAAATGTAGTGTATGCATCCACCCTAAGCCTATAAATTCCGTTTATCCAACTAGGCCTAGGGTGGATTCTCGGGCATACGTTTCCGAATATCCACCTTAGGGTGGATTTTTGGGGTGGATAAACGAAATAACCCGAGCCGACTATGGATTTTGCCGAGCTATATTGACTAAACTATTGAATATTTTCAATTGAATTTTTGTATACAGAATGGGAACGTCATTAGGGACACGCCGTTAATTTTTTTGTTGTATTGTCGTCTCCACCTTGTATGTATATCATAGTGTACCATCAATAACTTACAATCCCATACCTACAATTTGTAAACGTTCCATCATAATTTATAAGTAAACAAAATTCCCGAAATTTCTTTATCAATTTATATCGTATTTCTTAGTTTCTACCCTTCCCTACAACCTACAAATCCTTTCCCTACAGCAAAAATGTCAACAAACAGACTTGCTACAGCCGAAAGCGGAACACACTCTCTCCACCATTAACTGACTTCGTAAACAATCATGAATCATCAATCAGGGTCGCTGGTGTTAACAGCAGTATACGCTCTTGTTGACAAACATACACTAACAGCCCAATAACACCACTATAGAGGAATTTTGAACCTTTTGGAAAGGACACAAGAGTGATGTGAAGAGGAATATGGTTTTATGCTACGCAATTCATGGAAGTAATCGAACAGCGTATTGTTTGTGAGGCAAGGTATGGCCTACCGGTCTCGCATGATGATTTATGAATATGAAGCTAGTTGATTTTATTATGTATGGAAGGAAAATATTGGATTTTGATATTTTTTTACACTGTAATTCTAGGGAAAATTGATGAAAGAGGAAAGCTTTTTATTAACGAATGTTTGTTAATTGACGTGTTTGTCTTTTGCATTTTTTAATATTTTCGAATGTTTATACAAGTTTTTAAAATAAAATTGAATAGTGAAATAATGTGTGTTGGTATCACATTTTTAGGAGCAAGCTTTCAAACTTTTCACTTGTATAGTATTCCTTAACCTATTAAGAGAATTTAAAAAAGCTTGCTTCTATCAGAACTTTTTCCTATAATAATAATAATAATTTATTTATTACTTACCTACATGGAAAATTATAAATTATATATTATTATAATTATAAGATAAATAAAGTCAACTAAAATATAAACAGTACATACCAATTCAAATCTTCACAAATAAAATAATCGAAGTGTATAGAGTGCCGCGAGTATTCTTGTGGCACTCTAGTGTCGCTGCCTCGGCCCGGCTAGGGTGCCGTGAGCGTTGCATTGTCACTGTCACTTGTTGGTTAGGTTAGGTTAGAACTGTGACCACACAACGCACGAGCCGAGCGAGCGTAGCGAGCGGTGCCGCGGTAGCGGCCGGCGAAGTGCCAGGGTCCGTTTAGGCACAAGAGAATGTAATGTTTTGGGAATGTGGTGTTTTACAGCGATCTAACCTCGAAAATCAAACAAAATACCAAGTGACGTGACTTAGTGACAGTGACAATGACAATCCAATGCTTGCGGCACTTTGGCCGGGCCGAGGCGGTGTTACTAGGGTGCCTGTAGTGGCACTTTATCCGATAGGGACAGAGTGCCACTGGTGGCACTCTATACACTGCCTAAAATAATTATACCTATAAAGGTCAAACGGAACCTCATTTAGGTGCCCACAAAATGACAAGACAAAATATCAAAGAAATTCACCGCTACCCTCACTTTAAACAACATTATAAATTCACAACACCAAAACACCATTCCATTAAAAACACATTTTGACATCCCTCCCATTCTTTTCCACACAATAGTCCCACCAGAACACATTGACCCCTGTCTATTGAAAAATCTCTTGTTGTTAAAGACCAAATGTTATTTGGCAGGTGCAGGGGTAATCAACAGTTGAGTCAATCAATCAATCAAGGTGGGGCTACAACGATCGAAGGTTGATGGCGCAGGGATCTGATCGTCTTTTGTTCAAATGCTGTTATTGTTTGACGATGTTGTGACAAGACGATCAATTTTGGGGTGGGACAGTTTAAAGTCAGTGTTTTTGATATAATGTATTTACTGGATGTTTATTTGTTGAGTTAAATCCCGGTATACAGGGTCAAACTAAATTAGGTGGCGAAACTTCAGTGAAGTGATGAGTATTGATATCTTAACACAATAAAACATAAAAATAAGATTTTCTAAACTCATACTTCGAGTGACTACAGCTGATTACGGGGTCAACGGCCGCGAGTAGTTTAGTTGATTGAAGTATTATTATGAGTTTAGAAAGTTAGTATTTTTTTATCGTGGTTACTTATCTATAACAATCACGTCTCTGAAGTTTTACCAGCTAGTTTAATTTGATCTTGTTTTAATACAATTAAACAACATTCAATGCTCTGGATTTAATGTAGCTGGGTTGTTTTTTTTTTTTTTTGTACTATAACTTTAAAACAACACGAAAGACTGAAGAAAAAAGAATCAAGTTGCGAAAAAAACATACCTAGGTAGTAGGTAAATAGGTACCTACAAGAAAACTATAATTACGTCTATAATTTAAAAAATCGCAGTTAGGTTGGTAGTACCTCGACGAACGAGCTCTGCTCGGGTGAAATAGAGAAAACGAATTTCCCCAGATATGAGACCTAGCTAGATCGACTTTTCGCCCCCGTAAACCCCCATATCGCAACTTTTATCGAAATAGTTAGAGCCGTTTTCGAGAAGGTGATTACATAACATATTTATGGTAGCCACACACGTTACGATTTGCTTGCGCAAATTTGTGTTTGCGCAAGCAAATCGTTACGTGTGTGGGAAGAAATTTGCGCAAATTTCTTTGAAAAACCGTCAAATCAGATTTGCGCAAGCCTAAGTTTGCGCAAGCAAATCGTAACGTGTGTGGCTACCATTATATATCAATATATACGTATATATACAGGGTGTTAAAGTAATTGCGTGCCATAGCTTAGGGGTAGCTTCAGTATCGATAAAGGAAACTAGGAAAAATAAAAAATAAATCCAGAAAAATAATTTAAAAAAGAACATTAAATAAAAATTGCAAGGTCAACCTAATTTAGTACCTACTAACTTAAAATTGCAATCAAATCAACTTAAAACATGAGTAAATAACTTGATTTTTAATCTTTGTAAATACCTGATTCCAAACTAAATTAGGTCGACCTTGCAATTTTTAAATATTTTTTTTTTTTATTGTTTCTGGTTTTTTTTTTCCTAGTTTCCTTTATCGATACTGAACCTACCCCTAAGCTATGGCACGCAATTACTTTAACACCCTGTATATATATACAAATATTTTTCATTTAAGAGATTGTCATCCCATTACATCATTCACAAAAAACGACCCTAAAAATGGCCAACCTTTCGTCTGTAAGCAGGAACTCTCGCCATTCCCGAACAAGGCCCAACTCTGTGGGCACAACTTTAATTGCATCGGCACTCTGCAAGCCACACGCAGGCTGCACTCAACATTCTTTAGCTGCAGATAACAATAGCAACTATTAAGGGAACAATGTTTGAAAACAGGGAACAAAACGTCGAAGTTGAACATTCTAGCCTTTGAAAGTGGTTTAAACTGCTTTAGTTTTATGAAAATGATGAAGCTCATTTTTAACCCCCGACGGAAAACGAAGGGGTGTTATAAGTTTAACGTGTGTATCTGTGTATCTGTGTGTCTGTGTATCTGTGTATCTGTCTGTGGCATTGTAGCTCCCAAACGGTTGAACCGATTTAGATTTTTTTTGTTTTGTTTGAAAGGTAACTTGATCGGCACCCTAATTACGAAACGCAAACTCAATTTTAAATTGAAACCAATTGAAAAAGATTGTCAGTCCATTGCTTCATAAGTTCGACAAAAAGAATCTGCTTAATTTTTTTTGTCGAACTTATGAAGCAATGGACTGGCAATCTTTTTCAATTGGTTTCAATTTAAAATTGAGTTTGCGTTTCGTAATTAGGGTGCGGGAGTGTTCTTAACTATGATTAAAAAAAATCTAGTCAGCCGTTTGAAGAATATCAGGTCTTTTCTAATTGATGAATGGATTTGAGCATCTTCCACAGGTCTGATTCAGTCTAAATTTGGTAATTTGTTACTTTAATGGTATTAGAATAACATAGTAACCTTGAACTGATGCTGCAGCATTACCTGGTATTTGCAGGTACCCAACTCCTCACCAACTTACAGCAGTGGTATTGTGTTTGGGCTCATTGGAATGGTCTCAATGAATAGGTTATAGATATATATTTATCGGGGTCTGATAATGGAAAAGCAAAAAAAACAGAGTAAATTAGTAACTAACTTTACTGTGGGAAAAAAACGTATAGCGATATAAGCGAGGCACGTGTCGATCGTAGCGTATGTACTAGTAATACGTATATAAAGTTTAAAAAGCAGGAAATAAAAGTTAAATTAAAAATTTAAAAAACCCCCGACACAAACAAAATCCTTTAAAAAGTTATAAAATAAAAGCCCTGGCCCTTTAAGTTTAATATAATTTGTAGATAATATTTTGACATCGCGTCGGGGGACGGCATGCTATTGTAGAAAATATATTTTCAATTTTTCATTCGCCGTCCCCCGACGCGATGTCAAAATATTATCTACAAATTATATTAAACTTAAAGGGCCAGGGCTTTTATTTTATAACTTTTTAAAGGATTTTGTTTGTGTCGGGGGTTTTTTAAATTTTTAATTTAACTTTTTTATAAAACTAAAGCAGGTTTTCAGTCGGTTAAGATATTTAGAAGTGTCTGTAATTGCGGTACTGGTTGCACATGAGGTAATGTTGGGCTATTACCGTTTCAGTAATATAAAATAATATGCTATGCTATTACATGGAACATATTTAACATGACTGGCGAAATGTGCGTGTAGGTACTATAGGTAGCACATCAACCTACTCCAATCTGTCAAATTTTCCCAATCAACATTGAACCTTATTGTTTTGACAGATTTTAGTAACTTGATGTGCTGGCGTCTGTACATATCTGCCTAATCTTTCGGGGAATATAGGTGATGTTATGTTATATAAAAGCAACGAAAAAACAACAACATTGGATGTAAGTAAGTATATTTCCACAGTACTTAAAATACTCTCCCCCAACTTTCCACTTTTTGAAATCATAAATTAATTTGTTATGACAGTAGCGGTTTTTAATGAATCGACCAAGCGTGAAAATGCAATTTATTGATCATATAAAATACCAGAGAGTCAAATGAAAGAAATAATCTGCCTCTCAAAGTTGCCATTCCAGAGCAACAGCTTATTTGCCCTCATAAATTACTCCCAGAACAATATAAACTCCAAGTATCATGTTCTTGTGTATTGGCTTGGCACGTAGTGATGCACAGCTCTCTTAATAGCTAGCCCTGGCGAGGGGCCAGTAGAACCACATGTGAGGCTTTAATTCCACATGGTTCAGTTGATATTGGAGAACGTGCCATACGTATTATGGAGAGGGAAAACTGGAGTGGTAGATAAGTACCTACATCACTTGTGGCGGCACAAGTAACAACAATAAAATACAGTAAGGTTGCTAGTACGCCTGAGAGTCAAGGTCGCACCAGATAAACTACGAAGAAAATTAAGGTGAATATATGTGTTCATAGCATCACTTAATAAGCCACGCATGCATAAGGTTGGCAGGGCCGCCAACTTTAAAATAACAAAACAGGCCAAAAAAGTGCGAGTCGAACTCGCACACAAAAGGAAACGTTCCTTACCGTAATAAGATCAAGCAACAAACGTCGAATAAAACATGTTTCTTGTTGGGATCTTCCTTTAATTATTAACTTTATTTAAATTCTTATTATTTGTCATTATAGCGGCAATAGAAATACACAATCTGTGCGAAATTTCAACAGTCTACCTATTACGGTTCATGAGTTACACAACCCGCTGACAGACAATAATCGGTAATTCTTCCATACAAACGTAGTATGGTGATTACTCGTCTGTTTGACAGTGTACGTTCAAAACCTAAATTTATATATATTTGGTTTGTCATTATAAAGCCCAGTATGAATGCAGAATAGTACAAAAGAAATGGGTTTGGAAGTTATGAGCGCCGTAACTTCCATAATTCAAAACTAATTTTAACTCGTCTTTGGGCGTAAATAAATAACTTATGTAGTAAGAAAATGGCAAAATAGAAACCGTACAGGGATAGATATATAATTTATTCAATAGTTCAAATAATTTTATTTTAAGTCAGTACTTTTTTCATAATATCTATACGCCCAAATTTTACGCGTTCGTTTTCGTTATAAACCATTGTCTATTTCACTAAATAAATTAATAATACATAAATAAATAAAGGAGCAGTGGTGGCTCAGTGGTAACGGCCCCGACTTACGAATTGTAGGTCGTGGGTTCGAACCCAAGCAGGCGCAACTTTGTGTAAATAATTTCATCACCACTGCTCTCAAAACGGTGAAGGAAAACATCATGAGGAAACCGGCATGTCTTAGAACCAAAAAATTAGAAGACATGTGACATCTACCAACCCGCACTGGGCCCTTGTGGTAGATAACAGCCCACTCACAAAGAGGAGACCTGTGTCCCAGCAGTGGGAACATTAATAGGCTGATGATAAGATGATGAAATAAATAAATAAAAAATTGATAAACAAATAATTTGACTAATTAGCATGTATATTAGTCACGCCCACCAACGAGTTCGAACCGTCGACTAGTGTACCCTTAACATATTATTATATTGAATAAGAAAGACGTTATTGGACAATTTCTTAATTTTATAGTTACTTTAGCAGTTTAAGTTATATTTAAATTACTAGTGTAATGTGAAAAAAGTATCAATAATTTATTGTGATACTTTATAAAAGAAAAAAATATATCACACAAATGTATAAAATATACAGCTATAAAATTGCAAATATAGAAACTCATTGACAAGTGAAATGGTGGAACTTTCGCTAATGAGACCGCGTGAGCAAAGTGCTGGCTTGAAACAAAAGAGTAAATAAATAATCATCGTCTGTAAAAGAAAAAGAAAAAATAAAGAGTTCGTCAGTTCACATGCCATGCACGTAACAGATAATTGTGTTATGAGGTTAATATGTTATTACTCGCGAATACTTCTAACAAGCTTACTATTAATTTATTGTTTGTTTTCTTATATTTTCTTATGTTTATGTCAAATCATAGAGAACTATTAACAATATCACAAATCAAAAAATTATCGTAGGGAATTTTAGGGTTTAAGAAACTCTATTCTCAATAAATACATAGTATGTCACTTACAGAACAATACTAGAACATACATAAATTACACAATGTTCGTCGTCAACTCGTCATCAGTTACGAACTAGGTACCCATTTTTCTAAATTATATATTTGCTAAATAAGTTTAGTAAGGAACATATCCAGAGATAACCTAAGACCTAACCGTTAAAACCTAGATATAAGTTAAATGTAATAATACTTGCTGCGCCCTAACAGGGTCATGTAATCATAAGTTTTAACCAAGGCTGTAACTGAGTACATTATGCAAAATAAATAAATATATAACGAAAAAGGCCGTAAGTTTAAAGCCATTTAAAATTAATAAAAAAAACTAAACATCAAACGAATTTCAAAACTATGTCACGGACTCACGGCTGCGTTCATACAACGCTACTAATGCCATCTAGCGGCACTTTCCCAGAACTACCCAACAAAATGTTCTACTCGTAATAAACTTTTTCAAGTCAATCAATCTGACTAGCCTTTTCCCAATTAAGTTGGGGTTTCTAGTTTAACCAGATGGAACTAAATACCATTATTTTGCATGGAGCAACTGTTTATCTGACCTTCACAACCCAGTTAAATTACTGGGTAACACGATGGTAAGATTGGCTGTCAGACTTTTGGCCTTCGACTGTCAGACTTTTGACTATCCGTAACGATTGTCAAAGATCTACGAATGACAGCCGGGACCAACGGGTTCGTGTTTTCCGAGGATGTTACCCATTCACAAACCGACCGCGGCAAGCCTTTTTTTTTGGCTGGGTAGTCATCAAATAACTTCTCCCGCTCTGGGTGGAGGGCGTGTCAGACAGAATTTCGTATGTAACAATATTATTGATCTTCCATAATGACATTTAATTTAAATTTATGACATCATTCAATTTCTTTAACATTCTTTAAATAATTAAGTGCTGGCAATTTTCACTTTAATACAACTGCGGTCATTATTTATTTTATTTTATTTTTAATCGATATTGTTCAGTGTTATTGGAAAATATTTGTGGTTCATATACCTAATCTATATTAATTTCTTGTTTTAATTATATTGCATTCATCACTGCTTTTGTACGCCCTAGAGGCAAAACAGAGCGCCCTCAATGTATTACGAAATAAGAACTTATAATGTACTTATTTTTTACAATAAATGATTCTGAATCTGAATCCGAATCTGACTCTTACTGACTAAAAACCGTGTTCCTTCAGTTGCCTGTACGTTGCCAGTGGCCACGGTAACCCTTTAGGACTTTCCCGCAACCCCAGCAGACATCGGCACTAGTGCCAACTACTATCAACCCGGGCCTGGTCCTTATCGGACCGATCGACCAGTGCGGCTGTTATTATTTACCCATGAGCCTCTAATAAAGTTTTCTAAGAAAACTTTTAAAATCTTGAGCTGTAATAACTTACTAGGCGCTAAACGGCACGTAGTTTGTAATACGTTTCTCAGTTAGCGTGCCGTTGACGTGAACTTGCAAATTACCTCCTTCCGTTTACTTTTAATTACTACGAGTTTAACATTCAATTGTTTGGCGTGGTAAGCGGTCTTTCACATGAAATTATAATGAACTGCGAGATTAAAGACTTAAGAAGGATTTAGTTAATTAGTTGATTATGAAAGAAATGGGCGCTTTCAGAATAAAGGATCTTCTTTTTTGCCTTTTGAAGTTTTAATTTTGTGTAGGTTTTCGGTTAATGGTGCTTTGTTAGATCATTGCGGTTGTATTTTTCTAGGATCTAGGTATCACTACGCGGTTGTTGAAAACCGTTTTAAACAAATACTTGGTTTTTAAAACTTGTTGAAATAATTTTCAATACAATTTAATTCTCAATGGAAATTAAAAAAACTGAATTACAGTATCATAAAAAAATCCGCGTAAAGAAGTTTTGTGCACTATATTGTCGGTGATTTAATAAAAGAATGAAATATTTTATCTGGTCAACGACTATTTAATGTACCTACTCTTACCTACTTCGTCGTGCAAGTACCTATGTAAATTATCTGTATTACGTTACAGACATGTTACAAGTTGACATTATGGGTAACCATCGCATTCGCCTAAGAGATATTTTTCGACAGCATATGAAGTTAAGTCAGAAGCCCATGGGCGGTTTTAAAACTCTGACAACCGGTTAGTCACTAACTACACGAAAACAAGGAAAGAAAGACGAAAATAATTCATCATCATCATCATTATTTCAGCCCGGAATCACCCTTTTTGCTACCATACTATAATACCATACCCATTGCATTTGGACGGACTTCGTTTCTATGGACCAACCTAGAGCACCATTCGGTCACTGCTTTACTTCATCTTCATGTCTAAACAGATAAATTCATAATAAAAAAATGAATATCTAGGTAGAATAATGAAACTAGAACAGTTAACGGTTTGTACTTTCGGAAGCATTCAAATTAAGAACCAGTTTTCAAGACATCCATTTTTAAAGGCCTATTCCAACAATCTATAAAAAGACCGTGTTATTATTTAAAACTCATGTTTTTACAATTCCAGTCAAACCCTTCCCCCCAGTAGCAATCATCAAACATTAAACTCAAATTAACAAAGGGTTTCCAGTGTTTCCACCAATTAATTTAATCAGAACAAAATAAACATATCAGAAACGGCCGCCAACGGGTTCAATTCACTTTTGATACGCTAAACGGCCGTTGGGGCGGCCTGCTTGCCGGATCGGCGCGTAATAAACCCGGCGCGGCCGTTTATTACTGCCAATTACACGGGCCGCGCGGTTGCCACCCCTGCATTCGTAAAGCCGTGTGTACAAGAACGTGCGGAGCGGGTAGCAGAGCGGATTGATATGATGATTATATTTTTTACACTATACGGGCCGCGCAAGCGTGGCGAACCTCAAATAATTATAATTTGGTTTTCCTAAAAATTATATTGAAGACATGAGTGTGTATCACATCAGTTAAATATTTGCCCTTCCAAAGTGGCAGTATTAATACCAGCCTATTAAAATCCCTCTGCAGGGCAAAGGCCTCTTCTCAAACAGAGAAAGCATAAGCACATACAATAATAATACATGGCTTTTGGAAGGCCGGAGAACAGTCAAGTGACTGTGAAGATTTTGTGAGGTGACTAAGTAGTCACTTCACAAAATCTTCTTCATCACAGGTCTTTCATCCAAACAAGAGATTATTACGGGCCTAGTGTTGGCCACCCCTGCATACTAGTTAAAAATATTCTTTGTTTGTTTGTTCAATAACACGTGCCGAGCTCAGTATTGATACTCATCTTGTTCAATTATTACCGCACAGCTGCGGGTATGACCAGTAGGTACAGAAAGCTGATGATGATTATTTAGTTACTTTATATGTATCTATCTAATACCTTTAAACGAGCAATTTTTCTATATATATATATTTATATGTGTATACACAATCTGAATCCCGGAAACGGCTCCAACGATTTCGATGAAAGTTGCAATTTAGGGGTTTACGGGGGGAAAAATCGATCTGGCTAGGTCTCATATCTGGGAAAAATCGTTTTCTTTATTTTTACAGCCTCTGAAATCCGATAAAACGTGTACCTGAACGATATGTTATATTTTCCCCCCAAGCATAGCTCGGTTGACCAGATATTATATAACCAGTATAAGCCAATTACATTAACGGAAGGTATAATTAACGTCCCACCACAATCATATGCTGAACTCTCAATCCTCCAGAGGTACTGACAAGACTAGTCTACAATGTAACACATACAACGGTTACACAGTTGTTACATGGATTTGCTATTCGGCCATTCGTTCGCAAACACATTAGGTATTGATATTCAATAACACGGGCCGCACGTTTGCTACCCCTGCATTCATAAGGCTATGTTTATAGGAGGAAACCGAAGCGGGTGACAGGGCGAGTTCTTTTTTTTATACTAAGTACTACACATGGATCTGATTGCCACCCCTGATTTCGTAAGGTCCTGTGTATAAGAATCAAGCGTAGCGGGTATTAGAGCGATTTGATAATCCTGGGTTTAATAATCGATCCTAAAACATCAAAGGGGCAATTCCCGTAAATTTTAAGAACTTTTGCATTCGTTTCTTATTAGCAATCTGTCAAAAATACAATCAATTTACCAATATTTTTGACAAGTTTGACAGATTGCGACTTCAATGTGAACGTATTTTATGTTCGAGAATTAGCCTTCAGATCAGCAATTTGATTAATATTAATAAATAATAAAAGTAATTGCATGTACTCATCGTGATTCGTAAATTCACAATCAGACTTTATGTACAGCAAAATGGCCATT
Source organism: Conistra vaccinii (assembly GCA_948150665.1). Classification (NCBI taxonomy): domain Eukaryota; kingdom Metazoa; phylum Arthropoda; class Insecta; order Lepidoptera; family Noctuidae; genus Conistra; species Conistra vaccinii. The sequence continues at coordinate 7,127,089 of OX411323.1, read as the reverse complement.
ATCACATCTGAATTTGTAGTCAGCAAAAATATATTATAACCAATCGCAACTAATTGGTTAACGTAACAGAAACGAGGATAGGAAACCATTCTACACGTTTAAAAATAGAAAAATATCTACTAGAGAAAAATACCTATTGGAACTAGGTAACATCCCATAAAAACAGATACAGATACACACAAACATGTGCGTCAGAGCGTGCACACGTCTGCTGCATTACTGACTTTGTTACACCATTCATACGCTTCGGGTACCCCTGTGATCTCAATGCTCCGTAATGCAAACCTAACTTGAATGTATTCTGTGACGACGTGAACTGTGTGTATAAGGGGTGTTTGGAAATAGTTACATAATATATGAGAAGTCTGTCTATTAATGAATTTATTATCGCCATTAATTTCACGTTTTTAAACAATTTAATATGTGTCTATTTCACTAAAATAGCTGGATATAGCGGTAATTTTGACTGCCTTCAAAATAAGGAGGTTCTACTTTGAATCCATTTACATCGCTCTAAAAACACATTTTATTAGCATTTCCTATAGCATTTTTATCATGATGAAAAGCTTGAAACAGTCAAGTATCCAGATTCAATCACATTAAATGATGATATCTGATTTACTTAATTTTGTTCTGAACAATCGACAGTTAACAATAGTGAAACATTAATACAAAATTACCAAAGCAATGCAGCAATGTAGACCGTGTAGCCGCTACGACGATGTGCTACGGTGCTACGAGATTGCTACACCAACGTAGCACTCAACTACAGTGATAATTACTACAATTTATTAGACTAAACTATTTTGTTTCTAAATAATTTTATTAATCTAACAAAAGTAGGTAGGTAGGAACAGTGGTGGCCCAGTGGTAATGGCCCCCGACTTACGAGTTTTAGGTCGTGGTGGGTTCGAACCCAGGCAGGTGCTTTACTTTGTGTAAATAATTTCACCACCACTGCTCTCAAAACGATGAAGGAAAACATCGTGAGGAAACCGGCATGTCTTAGAACCAAAAATTCGAAGACATGTGACATCTAAAAACCAGCACTGGGCCCGCGTGGTGGATTACGGCCCACTCCCTCTCACAGAGAGGAGGCCTGTGTTCCAGAAGTGGGAACATTAATAGGCTGATGATGATGATGAACAAAAGTAGGTTATAGTGTTTTAACTGTTTTACTTTTATTATCAACCGTAGATTTTCAAAGAACGATCAATATGCCTAAACTTTAGCTACCACAAAATAAAATTACGTTTAATTTTGTTCGAACATATAAATCTTCTAATAAAACAAGTCATGTGCCCAATGGGATTTCCCATGGCAGAATTGACGAACTTCGATATAAATTTTCATCATGAACCCCTTTAGGAGATGAATTTTCAAAAATCGTTTCTTTGTGCTTACCTTCGTTACAAAAAGAACTCTTGTGCAAAGTTTCAGCGGTAACGCTGTAAGATGCCTGTCAGTGAATGACGGAATTAAAGAAGACTCCTTTTCCGCTCCACTACCCGCCCCGCACGGTAACACAACCGCTCCCTGCATCAAGGTCTACGTGCGAGGTTTCTCTTGTGACCACCCACTATGCAATACAATACACTTTCATTCCTACCAATGCTTGTGCGCGTACAATGCTTCTCATATTTTACCAATTCCCTCTACTACTAACGAATCACGCTTGTATTCTCCGGAGGGGTAGGTAGATTAGTGTGGTACAGCCACATTTTTCCAGAGATAAGGATAAGTCTAGGCCTTTAAAGAAGTTTATTTTGCTTCTTTCTTTATCCTTTATTTCTTTTTTTTTTGCGTTTCGCCACACTAGGAATTTCTGCTGTATTGTGGGTGCGTTTACAAACATTTAAAGTCACATACACAAACAGCCAGATCCGGAACAACTACTTGTAGGTCATACAAATATTTGTTCCGTGCGGTTGATTCAAAAGACAGTCTAAAAATAATAATAATATGTACAAGTACTCGTATATAAAAAGTGGGAGGGGGGAATCACAGGGCATCAAAAAATTCATCAAAAAGCTGGCCGCATCGCCACGTTGTATAGCAATGCTGATTCTTGGGCTCAAAACTAGGCTCGCCCTCTGGTTACACGAAAAATCAACCAACCGCTTGGCGATGTCTCGAAAAACCAAGTGGGCACTCGGACCCCACGGCCCCACACGACTCGAACATATAAGTCCCAATAAGATTGGATTGTATAATCTTGTTGTATATCTACAAATATTGTCATGTATCTTGAGAATCCCTATTTCTTTCAAACATAAACCAAACATATTCCCCGAAAGAGTAGACAGAGGTGTGCAGACAGTCCCTATACCCAAAACATATTTCATTATACTTCTTTTGAAATAAGATTAGACATTTTTACAGTCCGTTCAACCGATTTTGACTTCTATTGCGTTGGTGGCAAAAGGCAGCTGCAGTAAACAGTTAGTCTTGTAACCACTCTTTGCTTTTAATGAAATCCTTATGCCTACCGAATAGAAGTCAGAATCGGTTGAACGTACTGTAAAAAGGTTTGTTTAAATGTCTAATCTTATTTCTAATGGAGTATAGTTTTATGATTAAGTTCCAACACTTTGCCCGACTTGGGGATCGAATTATGCTTAGCTTATTTCATATTTTACCGAAACCAATATAAACCCGCTGGCCGCATTGTTCAACACCATAACCCCTTCCTTAAATGAAGGTCTACATCCACTTCTCGTGTGTAACATGCAACTATGTAAGCGTGAGACACTTTCCCTTTCGCTGGCTATTAATGTGCTGTGTTGCCATTCACGGCTATAAATAATGTCTTACAAATCGCGTGTTTGGCTATATTTAGAGTTGATGTTTTTATTTCATGCAGGAGGAAAAATTGCGTGTGTTTGATAAGGTTTGAAATATTATGCCTGTAAGCCCAGGTACGTCTTTCATTGAATTGAATGTGCCCTGGTGGCTGCCAGTATGTCATATTCACTCAAACGTCTCGCTGGTGGTGGAATTGGATGATTTGGATCATTAAGTTTCCTTCAAAATGGTGTTGATCCATGTGTCATGTTAGTGAACGGACGCCATCAGTAGGGACTGGTCATCTCTTAGCTGCCACGGCTTATTTTAATTTTTAATTTGTTTTTATTAGGGACGCTTTTAACGTGCATGTCTTTCTACATAGTTCTCAAATGTATAATTTCAGCATGAATGATGAAACCAATATCTTGCAACAATATTTTGATTTAAAAGAGTGTCCGTGGAGTTTCTTGCCCGTTCTTCTCCATATTAACCTACTACGCTTTGAAATGGGCAACTAGCTTCATCCTTCTGAGTGATCGACCCCTTCACAATTCAAAAGTGCCTTCTTTATTTGAAATAAATGCTCTGAGTTTAAGTTCGAGTTCAAAGGCTTAGACAGTACTTGTAGTAGGTACCTACGATAAACACGGAGGAGCTCGTGGCTAAGTAATAATAAGCCGCACGGGTCGATCCATCAGGTAAAGCTACGCTTGCCAGAGTTGGTCAGAGGATTGGTGACCATCTTCACATACCGAGACTCCTCCGTGCCTCAGAAAGCACGTTAAGCCGTTGGTCCCGGCTGTCATTTGTGGATCTTTGACAGTCGTTACGAGTCGTCAGAAGCCCGAAAGTCTGACACCAGTACCAAGGGGTATAGTATTACCCGGTTACTGGGTTGTGGAGGTTAGATAAGCAGTCACTCCATGTAAAATACTGGTATTCAGCTGCAACCGGTTAGACTGGAAGCCGACCCAAAGATAGTTGGGAAAAGGCTAGGAAGATTGACCTACGATAAACACGCAGTCACAACTCTTAATATTCTTTTTCCAAATTCTAGAAATAGAAACACGCAAAACCGGTTCTGCGTAGAAAATATTTAGGTATACAAGTACCATCTAAATCTTTTTTCCGAATGAGAATTGAACCCACAACCCGTAAGCCTGAATTTAGTCTCCGTGTCAATCAAGCCGACAAACTGATTCTAAGATGCAACTAATCGAAGAAACAAAACTAGAAATAACAAATACTTCCTTTCTCTTCAACACATAACATAACATCACGCCTTGTTACCCCGAAGGGTTAGGCAGAGGTGTACCCGTAGGTACATCCACATTTCGCCAGCTATGTTTAAGTCCCGTGACGTAATAGGGGCAAGCCTATTGCCAGCAACCGGGCACTAATCCAGACTCCAGGCTGCTGCTAAGAAATTCCTAGTGGAGAAACCCAATAACACTTTTCCCGACCTTTCTCTTCACTCACAAGTTATTAAACTTTCTTGAATTTTGGTAAGTTGCACTGGTTCCAAAGTGATCGTATTTAACGAATTTTGTTGTTTTGAGTATCGTCCTACAAAATAAAATAGGTACACACAAACCCCAGCTTAACCCATTAGATTATGTACTTAACTTATTAATAAAGGGACACGTTAAGTCGGAACCTTTTTATTTGCAACTGCCTGATGGCTATTTAATTACTTTCAAGCTTTAAAAGCTTTCACAACTTTGAACTTGTTTGTGTTTTAAAATTATAACTTTACAAAATTATATTCAAATGGGGAAAATAACTTATGGAGCTAAATTAAAACTAACATATAAATGATGCATTGCCGCTAAGTATTGCTTTTGAGATCTCATCGAAATCTCATGTTTTTCAAAGGAAACTTGCAGAAATCAAATAATTTATAAGTATCACGAGATCAGCTCACCATAGACTGCAAGACGCTTCGCGGCACTATTAACGCGTTTGATCTGCATGCTATGATGACTCGCTTTTTTGTCCCATACACTTGCCGCCGCGGCAGAAAGTACAAGCGATTTGCTGTGCCTCTATGTCGCGCTGTTGCGCGTGCTAAGTCCCCAGTACCTCGCGCTCGGAAAGCACCAGCTGGCTACCTTAGCGGGATGCCCTTAATGATTTCTTTGATTCTAATCCAACTATCGATCTATTTGTGGAATCGGTTTTATACCGTGTTATATTAAAGTTTTTTTTTTTAACAAAAGCACTTCATTGTGTGTTTCAGCTACTCTACATAAAATATTTTATTTAAAACTCAACGTTTTCATCATGACTCATCAATCATTCAACTTGTAACTGTCAGCAAAAATAATAAGTTGATACATATATTTTACAACTACGTTTTAAAATACATTGGCACGAGATTGACCATTTAATCAACTTCAATTTGATACCTCGGTGAACGGTGTTGAAAGCCGAAAACACATGTGCCACCAGATTTACCCGTTTTCGTAAATATTTAATGAAAGGTGGGAAACTGTCGGACGCAACGTGGGATTAATACATCTCTCATATGGGCTTAATGTAAACAAATCGTTTTGCAAATCAAAGGCAGTTTCTGGCAGTATCCTTTAGTAAAAACTAATAATTATAGTGTTAAGAATTGAAAATAACTTATTTTATTACCATTTTCGGCAACCTCAATTATAATCTACTATTTTATTCTCCAATCTTAGCAACTGAAAGCAGTATAGTCAAACTGTAGTTAGTAATCTTCAAGTGTCTTCAACCTACAGATTCCGGTTACCGTCTGAAACTGATTACTTGTTTACCTACTCAACACAACATAGACGTACCGATAAAAAAAAAAAATATTGCTAGAAGTCTCTTCCTGAAACTATTCACAGATCTGTTCGACACTTTTTCACTTCCTCTAAAAAACTGTCTTAACACTGTAAACTGCTTTTTCTGTGTTACGACAGTTTTTTAGAGGAAGTGCGAAGTGTTTTCTTGTGTACTTCGTTAATACATATTTATATATGTTTTAAAAGGTCCATAGTATGCAGTTCCATAAAAACAAGTATTGATAATCATAAAACAACTGTAAAGCAATAAATATCATCGAAATTAAAACCGTAATCAGCAATTACATTCTAAACAGCTAACAGTAAATAACAGAAAAACCAATTAATGTAAAGAGGTTTGGAGTGACATCGGGCGTGACGTCATCCGCTAAAATCGAAATGAAAATGAGTCACCGGGCGATGCGAGAGCTCACTCGTCACTCGTTAGTGACAGGCCACAGTGTCAAAGTTAGCAGTAGATCAAACTCCAACCACAGCGCTGAAATTTTAGAGATTATGCAGAATAGGGTATCATACAACGGTCGCGCCGTACCATTAGGGAATATTTTCGACACATAACCACACTTGGCACAATATAATATTGTAAGAAGCAGTCAAGAAGCCACCATTATTAGTTTCTAAACGTATGTTAATGCTACTAACGGATACGTACTGATTATAAAAAGAGGGAACTACAAACAAAATCAACATCGTTATAATTACGCATAAACTCAATCAGAACAGAAGCTTCAATAAACGAAAGCCTACTTTATCAAGATAAACGAGCAGGCATTAACCTACTGCATCCCATTACTCTGTGCCGGAATGAGCCGGTCTCCGAAATCCCTGAAAGCTGAGCTATTAAAGCGCACTGTGAAACTGAATCTTTCACACCTTTTCATTCGCTGAAGAGCTTAATTTTCCTTTCGTTTCGCCAATTTTCTTTCAAAGATCATCAGTGGAGGTTTAATTCTAAGAGCTTATGCACACGACGGCGCGTTATGTGCGCTTTTCATTTAAAAAGCAGCACTTGTTACAGCACAATTTTATTGCGTAAATCTACTCTGCCCACTACACCGTATGGTATGGACCATAACCAGCGTATCACCAGAATGTATCAACGGCGTATCGTACCCGTGCTTTAAGGATTTAGTGACCGTAGCATCCGCGTATCATCTGCGTGGCATATCCGTATGGTTCCCGTTCTCTCGGTTGTAGTAGTTCACCTGTGTTTTCGTGTGAGGCAGACGCATCAGGAAGAGTGAGTGATACGATGGCTATTAGAAAATTGTTCATGAGAAAATTAGCAATTATAGCCATTGTTTTAGACGAGGTAAAAAGAGTAAACAATAACATCTGACCAGCCCTTACTGGGTTCACGCCGCTTTAAAAAAAGAAAAGTCGAAGGAGAATACAGTTTATAACCCGTTATTCTCCGTATACTCACCGTTTTGCCGTTTTCGCCGCATTTTCGAAACACATATTGGTAACGTTGCGTACCATGCACGGAGCTTATCGGCACCGGCCAAATTCAGAGCTAAATATTGTCGGGCAGACACAATTTTTGACGCTCCGTGCATGGCATGCGACGGTGTTCGTTGGTCGGTCTAGTGGGCATAATCTCAATACTTTACTCAATACAAAGAATATTTTTGCGTGACACGTTCCTAGTTCAGTCATGGTATGATACGGTGTAGTGGGTAGACTTCTTTATACGTGCGTCGACGGCGCGTAAGTAAGTCGTCGAGTGCATAGGCCCTAATTCAAAGTATTCTTTTAATTTAATGTTTTATTACGTGGGTAGATATTATTGAAAAGGTCACGTTTGATCACTTGAGGGTATTTGAATATTGCTTTGTTCGTAGGTGTATGATTTACATTTTATTTGCTTTATATTTGATGTTAAGTAAAGAGCAATGCTGATTTGATCACCCACGGATAATGCTTTAAGCTATTGGTACGGCTTGTTGGTATGTTGGAACAGGACTAATTATAAGAAAATTATCTTTGCATTCATGTAGTAAACGAACGCTTGCGGTAAGAGTTGACTGGTAGAAATCGTCACGTAAGCGTTATGCCCCCTTCATACGACTTTCTCTCTCTCTATCTCTCTGTCTCTTTCTAATATACGAGTGTGTGTGCGTGCGAGTATCGTGTAAGGAACTTCGTTTCTGACGGGGGTCACTGTGATGACTTCCGACTGCATACATTTATTTAAGCCACAGGTAATAAACACTGACGTCACTTGGGCTACCAATCATACCGTTTGTAGCAGGTGGGTACTTATTTCAACAAGAACAAAATCAATCTTCCCAGCCTTTTCCCAACTATCTTGGGGTCGGCTTCCAGTCTAACCGGATTTAGCTGAATACCAGTATTTTATATGGAGCGACTGCCTATCTGACCTCCACAACCCAGTAACTGGGTAATACGATACCCTGGTAAGACTGGTGTCAGATTTTCGGGCTTCTGACAACTCATAACGACTGTCAAAGATCCACGAATGACAGCCGGGACCAACGGCTTAAAGTGCTTTTCGAGGCACGGAGGAGTCTCGGTATGTGAAGATGGTCACCCATCCACTGACCAACCCCGGCAAGCGTAGCTTAACCTGATGGATCGACCCGTGCGGCTTGTTCATTACTTAGCCACGAGCTCCTCACTTATTTCAACAAGAACATAGTATGAAAAAAATTTATTAATTATTTATTAGTTTTGTTTAATTGTATATTTACAGCGAAATAGTGGTTGAACACAATTTCGTTGGAAATAGCTGTTGTAACCTCTGACTCATTGGTTGTTATTAAACACAAACACAGAAACTCATTCCTTTGACGAACCCCCAGACTAGGTAAAGCCAAAACGCTAGAACAAACAAGACTAGATATCAGTGAATAGTTTTAGTATGCCAAATGGCAAAGTCCGGGACCCAAAGTTTGGAGATCCAGTATTGGAGTGTTCCTAACACTATTGATAAATGTTGCTAACTTCTGAAGGATTGCTCTTAAAGCAACGGAATGCACTTTACAGGCTATTAAATTGCGAGATTTTTGGGGTTTATTAATATTAGGACTGGAAGTATAAATGAAGTTATTTTAAATAGGATCTCATTGGTATTATATGAGGCTGCTAGGCAAGCTCTTTAGTCTTCGGCACGATTTTCAAGTTGTAAATATTGTAATCATCATCATCATCAGCCTATTAACGTTCCCACTGCTGGGACACAGGCCTCCTCTCTGTGAGAGGGAGTGGGCCGTAATCTACCACGCGGACCCAGTGCGGGTTGGTGGATGTCACATGTCTTCGAATTTTTTGGTTCTAAGACATGCCGGTTTCCTCACGATGTTTTCCTTCACCGTTTTGAGAGCAGTGGTGATGAAATTATTTACACAAAGTAAAGCGCCTGCTTGGGGTCGAACCCACGACCTACAACTCGTAAGTCGGGGCCGTTACCACTGGGCCACCACTGCGCGTAAATATTGTAAATGGGGTTCTAAAGTAGGTATACAGTCAACCGCTTAGTTGTAACACTTGCACTACGGAAATCGCCTTTACTGCTACGAATTAGCAGAACCGTTATGTGTCAAATTATTACCACTGTTATGCGGTTGAGTTTTCCTCATTGCTACCTAACGTCTTTTTTATAAAACTTTTTTGTTATTGTTGGACGATGTTTTATTTCGACCTCTTCTAGCGACTAAGCCTCAAGGTGTTTCTCCGACCATGCTGAGAGACGCTTTCCAAAGGTCATCAGTACTTAGTAGAGCTTTGGTTGTCCGTTCCAGGATTATAAACATCATGGCAGTTCAAAACATTAGTAAACATGAATGTATCTCAAAACGGTGAAGGAAAACCACGTAGGAAAAGACCTGGTGGAAATACCCTAGAACCAACAATTCAAAGACATGTGACATTCACCATCAACTTGGCGACTGGGCCCGCGTGGTGGATTACGGCCCACTCCCTCTCTCAGAAAATAGATCTGTCCTACCAGACACTCTGATTGATTATGCTTAAGCTGACATAAGTAGGTATCTCCGAAAAATTAAAATACAAATGAATTTGGTTTAAATGACGGCACCGCATAATATGTCTAAAAGGTAAGTATTTCAGCAAATGGTGCAGAAACATCGCAGCCTTGATTTTGGAGTAATTGACGCGTGAGCGCTCATTAGCGCAGGCAGGATCGGTTGATTTAGCTTGTTAGTGAGGTTCTGCTTGGAAGCTTAGCAATGCCCGAGTATACAGTAAAGATAATAATGGTTCTCTTATAGGTAATTTATTTTGTCTCACACAGTTACAGAAGATGACAAATACAAACACAGATAGGTATATTACTGTCTGAAGAACAACAATCCACTGCTATTATACAACTCTGCCGAACCACCTGAATAATGCAGGCGTGATGTCATGCTGTGTTTAAACCAATCTATGAAATACAGTCTGCTAATTGGCATCATAAACAAAACAACATCATAAAAATCCATGAGAACGAAAAAATCCATGTCATTAAAGGTAGGTGCACACTTACCGAGCCGAATGCGTCGAACGAATCGAAGTCAACGAGAACGCTGGGAACGGTCTTCCAGATTCGGACGATTCGACGCCCGGCAGGTGTGCTAGGTTTCATCGAATTTCATATAAAAAAATATAAAATTCGTTTCGTTCTGTTCGTTTGACGCGTTCGGCTCGGACCTTTACTGGGATGTGTTATAAAATTCCAGGTAATGCAATTATATTTACCAAGTTGCACTCTTTCCTAAAACAGCACGTAGGTACAGTTACGAACACCAATATGTATCCACTTAGCAAAATTCAAAAGCGATTTTCTCGTGGAATATTGACTGCAACTTTGTTATAAGGTTCCAAAATACTATATTCGTAACATCATAAAATATTGATCAACACAGTAAGAGCAAATCATTTTAAAAGTTGCTTAGTATAGGCAGCAACCACTTACGACAACAAACACTAGGTACTACATACACATTTCACGTTACACATTTCCACATTTTAGTCCTCACGAAGTTAATACAATCTAGTGCTATAAATCCAGGTCATTAGAAGAACGGATGTGTCGGGATCCGTCCGGCCGCGCGTAATCGTTGCACGAATTAATGGGGTGCAGATAAATACGGGTTTGTTGTGAACTATGGAAGATTGGGCTCATGTTACTTGTTTGTAACTGAGTGCAGTTGTTCGGCTTCAGATTCTTCTTGTTTATTATAGGTTGTCTATCGAATTCCTAATTGAAAGTTGTTGTGTAGTGTGCTTGTTTATCATGGTTTTAATTTGGACTTACTCGTAAATACTAGAGAGGAGTGAGGTGAGCGTTTTGCGGCTGGTACACTGCTGAAAGTAAGGTAAAGCAAAGGTTAGGTTAATTTAGCGGTTGGCGTGACACTCGACGCAAAATAAGTCGTACCGTTTACATGTTCGTCAAGTTTGAACGTAAATTACTCGATACATTTTAAGTGACCTAAATTGTTAAAATTGTCTGAACCTCTTACTTATCTACTCTTTACAAACCCAAAAAGACCTCAGGCTGCGTTCTAACCAAAGCGAACATCGCACAAAGATGCGACCGTCGCCTACATTTTATTCGGATAACCCGAACGCGCTGGTGGTCGCACCGACAGAGGGCCTTCCAGTTTTCCGAACAAATGAGTGACATATTATGAACCCGACGACGATCGTGCCAACCGCTTCGGTTAGGACGCAGAGGTATGCTTTAAAAAAAGGAAAATTGAAAAAAATCTAGGTAAGAAAAAAAAACAATTTTCATAAAAAAAAATGGTTGGCTTATAAAACGGCTATGCATATAAAAACCATAAATCTTAGTTATAGTTAAAGCGATAACCGTTAAATTATACCGACAATATATTTTACATAACGATATCAAAAAACAGGGGCTTGCATAATTACATACACGTTGTAAAAGCACTTATAAATATGCGGCGGAATAAAAGGGTTGACGAAAAGTTGGCAAACTTTTTGCGGCTTTCATGATTTCAAAATATCAAAGTAGGTACTACAATAGGTGAAGCTGTTGCAACTTGGAATTTTTGGGTATCAGAGCATAGCAACATCTCGAAGTATTTAAGTACCTAATTGATTAATATGATGAGAAACTACATTGTCATCGCTAAATTCATAAACCTAATCATGGAAAAGAAAACATAGAGTTATTTCTACTTTAACTAAACAAACCATAAACACAAAATTCATACAATTCCTTTCCAAAGTTAATTTAATCATTGGCTTTCCGCTCTCAAATATCACATTCCAAACAGTAAATCGTTTATAAATTAAAATTCCTGCATAAAAATTTGGGTGAGGCCACTTGCGCTCGGCCTCAATGGGCCTTTGAGTCTGAAGTACAGGCCATAACATTATCATAAGCATAAACAACAATTTAACATACTTACGAGCTTTTTGAAACGAAGCCACGCTACGTTTTCGACTTTCGCAGCTTATCACTTTAGCCCCCAGTCCAAGATGGCCGCCGATAGATACTTCTTTGGCGTAGAGATGGGACGTGTTCTCGTGAAAGAACTGCGAACGCGAAGTGTGTATCACTTGGGGTTTTTTGATTAAAATTTTACTTTTTTTGTGTATTTATCTGCTGCTAATTTGGTGGCAGCGGTGGCCCAATGGTAACGGCCCCGACTTACGAGTTGTAGGTCGTGCGTGGGTTCGAACCCAAGCAGGCGCTTTACTTTGTGTAAATAATTTCATCACCACTGCTCTCAATTTTGAGGCGGCGCCTAAAACACATTCAACGATCTATCAAGCTAACATTTTACGCTTTATGTAATTATAATATGTTTGTTTGGCGCCGCCTCAAAATTTGTTATTTGAAGGTCATCAATTTGTCACTAAATACATAGTTATTTTTTATTTTTCGCTTTTTTTGCAAAAAGTTTTTATTTTTCGCTTTTCAGTTTTTTTTCGTCGGTTTAACATTTTGCAAAAAAGTTTTTTATTTTTATCTTTTGAGTTACCATTAACCGCCTGGCCACGGGACATTCGCTACAGCGAACATTCGCGCGGTGCGAACGGCGAAGCGTGTTGCGACTAAAACAAATGTATAGAATTTCGCCCCGCAAGACGCACCGCCCGTTCCGTGGCCAGGCGGTTTTAATGTTTGCCTCAACCTCTGACCGTCGATGACAGTCATACTCCAGCTAGGTGTAAAGTTCTCATCAGGGGGAATGAAATAAGCCCAAACACGATGTAGCTGCTGTAAACTGGTGAGGAGCTCTCGCGACTGTCTTCTGACTCCATCATCAGATCAACTCCAGGTCTTTATTGTGTAGTTGTGTCATCAGAACTACATATGTGTGCGAAATTACAACAGAATCGGTTCACAGTTGAATTCAGTACGTGAAACGTCAATCAACCCCAATTTTTTTACACTCAGGGGTGGGTTTCAATTTTATTTTTTTATGGGACCAACTTCGAGGTATACCCTTCCCAATAAAAAAAGAATGGTTCAAATCGGACCACTCAGTTAAAAGTTATGCGTGGTCATACATAAAAAAAAAAAAAAAATTATAAGTGTCGAATTGAGAACCTCCTCCTTTTTTTTTCGTCGGTTAAAAAGAGACCGTTCACATTTTACACACTCAATCGTAAACCCAGCCTTCCTTCATTAAAATACATTAGTAGCTCGTAAGAAGCCTAGCCCCAGTCCTCCGAATTTAAATATTTATTTTGTCTTTTGTAGGTACCTACTCTATTTCTATGCCAACCACACAAATGCAGTACGGGCTCTCAGCAATTTGCATCGACTCACGAAATGCATTTACATAGTCACATTCTCTTTTCTTTCATCACTCTGTTTATTTACTGTCTTACTCGTATATACACTTATTAAGATAAGCATAAACAACACCCACTACCAACACTTTGGAGGCCTCTATACTTAATATAAAGAGTAAAGAATAAAGAGTATTCTATCTATCTATCTAATATTATAAAGTGGTAGAATTTGTTTGTTTGTAAGTTTGTATGTAGGGGGGTAATCTCTGGAACGACTAATATCCGTGCCACCGCACTTAGATACTTTGTAAAAATTACATTCACTACCCAGAGGAATCAGCTGCTTCTTTCAAAACAGAAGAACAAAACATTTTCTCATCTTCCACATATCTAGCAACTTCGCATTCGTACGAGTATCTCTCTCAATCCAGGAGGTACATACCCTTAGTCCTATAGTGCACGCGGAACTAGTTGACCGCGCCTTAGGTGGCGACTCATCTCGCTAATTGCTATCTCATGTGCGTTTTGTCTAAATTAGCCGGAACTTTCAACGCGTGTTGCCGTCGCGAAGTACGGCGCCGGTATAGATTAGGTAAGATAAGGCGCTCAATCTATTTCTATAATAATCTATTACCTTAGGCGCGGGCAACTAGTTCCACGCGCACTATAATACATAAACTCCTGCAGTAAGCTACAATACCTGAAAGAAACATAACAACTTACGACCCTTGGTCGTCTCCTTAAAACTTCAGATGCGTTTTCCTTCCCTACTTGGGCACATCCTTAGTCCCGTAGAGGCGTAGACAATATATGAGGTACGACTAGGTCTCAAAGAAGGAACTGTAAGACAGCACCTAATCATGTTAGGCCGTGGACGAAGCTCATTTTTGAGATACTCGTAAAAGGAAGATGTGAAGAAAACGCGACTTTAGCTCAAATAGTTTTAAGTTATTGATCGCATCCTATGCCAATTTTACAAAACTCTATTTTAAATAAAGGAAATACCTAGTGACGCGTTTTTTTTTTTTTTTGGGTGGGAAATCATCCAATGACTTCTCCCGCTCTGGGCGGAGCGGAAGGGCGTGTCAGACTTTTACTGACTAAAACCCACCCGTGTTCTCCTTCCCTTGCCATGCCAGGGGCCACGGTTTCCCCTTGGGACTACCCGCAACCCCGGCAGGACCTAGTGACACCTACGGGTATAGTTAATTAAATTAGTCGTGCCTTTGCGGAAATCCATTATAAAATACAATAGACAGTTCTTAAAGAGTCATAAACCCTGTAAGAAATCAATTTAAATAAAATTAAAAACAGAATGTAAAAAAATTCAAAATAATTGAATATAGAATTCAATTATTTTATGGATATTTTCTTTATTTAAGACTCTTTAAAAACAGTTATGCGGATTAGGCTACTAAATACGCCGTACCTAATACGTCATTTATATTGTAATTTACCTACCTAGGGGTATATTTTTTTGGAACTCATTGTTTTTCTGGAAGACCGATAGCGTGGCTGCAATCTACAACATTACTTTGCACCTACCTACCATATTAAGCGCATGTACAAGAGTTCAGTATCGGACAATCACAGGCATTAATTGTACAAAGGGAAATGTTGACAACGCGACTGTACCACGAACTTCTACGTAACGTTAAGCAACGAACGTATTGCTTGCTGGTCTTTCCTATATTTATAACATAATATAACATTACGCCTGTAATCTCCGAAGGGTTGGGCAGAGGAGTATCTATAGCACACCAACATTTCGCCAGTTATGTTTAAGTCCCATGTAAATGGGGGCGAGCCTATTGCCATCATCCGGGCACAAATCCAGACGCTACTGAGAATTTCAAGATGAAAAAGCCCAATAATACTTTGCCCGACCGGGTAATCGAACCCAAGATGTGCTCAGGAGTAGCACTTGCGACCACTACACCAACGAAGTATTCAGATTTTATATTCATTTGTTACAATATTTGTGTATGCTTCTAGAGTAGGTACGTTTGGGTCCTTGCATGTGCATGGATGGGGTACAGCTGTTACAGCATTTTCTGCAAAAGGACTCAAGAACATATGCCTATCCATGTCAAATATTTTTTAAAGAGTATAGAGAGAGTAACCGTGGATTTTCTTGCCGGCTCTTCTCCATAGGAAACGACCAATTGGAACCGCGCACCTAGCTTCTGACGTTTCATAAGTGCCCATGTAGATTTATGTAAAATAAAATATTTAGATTTTAATTTTTCGAAATTAGTTCACATCTCCTCAAACACTGTCAAATGACGTACTTACTTACAGGCAGGTGCATATTCACCTAATTAATTATTGCGAAGAGACAGGCGTCTCCAGGGGATTAGTTCCACATTAATTTTGCACGGAACTAGCTTGCAATCCTGTTTTACATAGGAACTTTATTACATAGAAGATAGAAGGTGGGAGGAATAAAATTACATGTCGTTGTTAAGAAATGATAACTAATGAGGTAAGGTACTTAAATGACATGGCTAAATGGAAGTATGGGCGACTCCCTTAGCAATGTATAAACATTGTACCTATTAATATGTAATGCTGAATAGCTGAATATTAGTATTGCGTATGAAAAAAGTTTCAGGAACTTTTTATATCGTTACAATCCTGAAAATAAAATCGTAGAAACTCCTACGTCAAAAGGCATACAAACTTGCACAAGAAAAAGATTTTGCTATGAACTGTAGCTAGGCGTTTGTTTACAACCTTCAACAAATAGGTAAAAAAAAAGATTATGTTGGGAAAATCACCCACCGCATATAATTATACGCACTGACAGGCCAGGCGCACTCCGTATTTTAGGTATGAAGCTACAAGTACCCGGCTGGCTCGACTCGTCGGGTCAATTCAGGTGGCGTAACGTAGTCAGAAGATAAAAGAGTTACGCGATAGTAAGAACCGCAACTTCTATGTGAATATAACTTTATGTAATTAGCACTGTGCTACCTGAACTGCACTTTATTGTGTCGTAGCAAGAGGCGCTTTTGGTGAGCAGTGGTGGCCCAGTGGTAACAGCCCCGACTTACAAGTTGTAGGTCATGGGTTCGAAACCGAAACATGATGAACCCAGTCAGGCGCTTTACTTTGTGTAAAATAATTTCAACACCACTGCACACAAAACGGTGAAGGAAAACATCGTGAGGAAATTGGCATGTCCTAAGTGCATCTATGCATGTCCTAGAACCAAAAATTCGAAGACATGTGACATCCACCAACCCGCACCGGGCCCGCGTAGTGGATTACGGCCCTCTCCCTCTCACAGAGAGAAGGCCTGTGTCCCAGCAGTGGGAACATTAATAGGCTGATTATGTTATGTTATGTACGTTAAGAGTCGCTTTTTATTTAAATGATTTTGCTGAGTGAATCATCTGTACTAATCTGTGCCGGTACATAAACAGAATGCTCTTGCAGAAATAAAATAACAAAATGTAGGTACATTAATTATTTAATATGGAGCAAAGCAGTACTAGGGTTTGTGAGACACATATCTATCACATATATGTGTCTCACAAACCCTAGTACTGCGGGGAATATAAAAATTATGTTTTTCAACAAGCATCTTTTTTATAAATCCTGGGATTACATGTAACAGTTATTCAAAGACACAACCATTAAACATACAGTGTGTTGAGGTGTTTGCAGCCCGCTTATAATTTATTTCAAGTTCTAGTAGGTAAAGGTCTAGATGCTGCTTCAAGTTCAGGTCTTGATTCAGGTCCAGGAAGATTTACTCGATTTCGATCTTGATTTGACTGCCGTTGATGTCTCATCCAACAGGGACACGCATAGTTCATAACCTAAAAGAAAAAGTCAATATAGGATATTTAAGGAGTCATCACTAGCCACAAATATTTATGTGATGAACTGTGAACATACGTGTTTTTGTTGGTCTGGGTGTTTACAAAAAAAAGTATGAAGTTGTATAAGTATTAAATATAAGCTCTACTTAGTTTAGGACTAGATATGGTGCTATGTAAAATATCCAAAATATTTATTATAAGTATTAATATAGTGAAGTCAGCATTGAATCAATATAGGAAATACACATAATATACAACACATAATATTGAGGTCTGGGACAGGACCGACTATTTGCAGGCTGATGAACTGATTATCCGAAAAGGAAGACCATCCATTCATGCATTGGATGGACATTTAAATATGAAAGAACACATTGTAATACACATCATTTTAATTACCTGATAGAAAGCTGGATGTGACCTCCGTACATTCTGAAACATTGAATTGTTCCTTTCCACTGCATGGTATTGTGCACTTCATAACGGCCACAAGTGATGCACATTGTATGCCCAAATAAACGTGCATCAGGAGCTATTTCCGAACTCAGACGTTCAAAACATGGATGGCAAAAGTTGGCATCCCTTGAAACCTAGAATAAAATTATTAACATGAGTCAAGTATGTAACAAATACATAAACATATTAATAATTTATGACATCTAAGGCAACTAGTTTGTCGTTGTTACAATTATAAGAAGACCTGAGTCTTTCTGATTCATTTCCTCCATTGCCATTGAGTTTATATTATATTTTAAGAACTGTGGTAAACAACCTCCAAATCCGCTTTGCACTTAGTTGCTTCTCATATTGAGTAGTTGTAGAATGATTTCAGCTAACTCTAGATGACTTACCTCGATCGATTGTTTACCATCATGCTAAGATAGTGAGTAGAAGACCATGTAAAGAAGAGGTGATATGCCTCCACAGTCTACACCACACACGACTAGTTTATGCATCTCATAATGAATGAATATGCAAGGGAAGTCCATGTAGAGTAGCGGAAGGTCAGTATGAAGATAAGCACACTCAATAAGGCAGACAAATAAGTGAGGGTCAAAAGTAAATACTAAATATCCAGAAACGGCAAAACGAAAAAACGACGTCTGACACACGTCTGGCCTGACTGACGTTTGACTTTTTAATAGAGATGGTATGGAACATCTTGGAATGTAGCAGAATCGATAAAATAATTGAAAATAGAAATACTGTTCTTGTCGATTATTATTCAATCAACATTCTTCGACATAAAATAGTTTCCTATTATTGTGATGGTTATTGGACCATTTGCATAGATTAAACAAAGAGTTTACCAAAGAGTTTACACGTTTTCCGAAGCTTTTGGTCATTTTTTTATTTGGTTCTAATCGAATCAAGTCTATTAAAGAAGAATCGATTGTCACTTTTTAGTAAACAGCACTATTTATTAAGTGCCGTCATAATTAAATCTGTTGAACGGATTTGGACGAAATTTTGCACGCAGATAGTTTATAACCTGAATTAACACATAGAATACTTTTTATCCCGATACTCTCACGGCTACTAGTTAAGTACCGTTTTCAACTATAGGTATACAATATGGAGACTACAATACAACAATAAATTAAAATACTGGCACTACTAATGCATGAGAGTATTTTGGAACTGTCCAATAAATCCTAGATTCGAAATAAAAAAATGAGATTTTCAAACAAATTAAATGTAGTGTATGCCAGATCCACCCTAAGCCTATAAATTCCGTTTATCCAACTAAGCCTAGGGTGGATTCTTGGGCATACGTTTCCGAATATCAACCTTAGGGTGGATTTTTGGGGTGGATAAACGAAATAACCCGAGCCGACTATGGATTTTTGCCGAGCTATATTGACTAAACTATTGAATATTTTCAATTGAATTTTTGTATACAGAATGGGGACATCATTAGGGACACGCCGTGTCCCTAATGTTGAAATTCCCTAAAATTTTTGTTGTATTTTCGTCTCCACCTTGTATATGTAGGGTAATTGGGCAGGAATGCTTGTTGAAAATATTTTATAATTAACAGAAAATTAAACAGAATATTTTCATAATTGTGGCCAGCACGTGGACCAATTATGTACAATTGTTTTTTAAATAATTATAGTTTGCTACGCATGCTTTGTCGCCGCATCCAAATGACTAAATAATTGCTGGCAAAGTTGTAAATAAAGCAGAACAGTCGCACAGAAACGATTATAGCTTTCATAATGTATTGTTATATTTCAATTTAGTTTTTACAGATAAGAGAATAATAAAATTCTAAATTATCTGATTACATAATTGTATCAACCCGAAGACAGTGACATTGACAATCCAATGCTTGCGGCACTTTGGCCGGGCCGAGGCGGTGTTACTAGGGTGCCTGTAGTGGCACTTTATCCGATAGGGATAAAGTGCCACTGGTGGCACTCTATACACTGCCATTATTTTTTTACTAAACATGTGTTAAGCGAAAATAATAAATAGATCACTAACATCATTGTATGTATACAGTATGTTAACTAACAGAGGGTGTTCCCGTTAACCCGCAATAGTATAGCGTCCATACATACTAGAAAAAATATTGAAAGTGAAAAAAAAGAAAGATTTTTTAATTTTTTTTTAATAAAATTTTCATTTTTTTTTTTAATTGATACGTAAATGTAACGCTCTGTACACGCTCACTTGTCTTTCAGCTTGGAAAGACAAGTGCGACAAGTACGCGTGTACAGAGTGTTTGTTTTACGTATGAAATTAATATTTTTCGTGAATATTTTATGATAAAAAAATTTAAAAAAGTTTTTTTTTTTTCGATTTTAATATTTTTTCTAGCATGTATGGAGGCTATACTATTGCGGGTTAACGGGAACGCCCTCTGTTAGTTAACATACTGTATATAAATCATTGCTTACCTTTTTTATATGTTTATGGTATTTTTTTTTAATACACTTTCGTCATTTATTTTACAAAAACAAGCTTAAATATTTTAGTTACTTTGAGCAATGAATGTAAACAATGTAGATGCAGCTTACCTAAATATTTTCTATAGAAGTAAAGAATTCAAGTAATGCAGCTGCACCGAAACTTACATCAAACGCTGAAAGTAACACAAAACGCAGAGTATTAAAACGATGCATAAACACTTGCCTTTAGAAAGCACGTTTTAGTGGATAAAATGTAAAGTTTTTAACTGCAAAATGTACCTGTATAAGGCACCTGTCCCACCAAGAGGGCAGCGAGTTCTGCCCGCTAAGCAAGCTTCGCTGAGCGAGTACTCTTTGATAGCTCTTGTCGCTCGTCGCTGCAACAAACGTGTACTCGCCGGTGGTGTGAACAGTTAGCTATTTACTATTAAAGACGCAGATATTTGAGTGGTTAGCTTGCGTGTTCTGTACTGACCTCACCCATCGCGTCATACGTCCAGCCAGTAATAGGACTCGCCCATAAAGGAGCGCTATACCAAAAACGCATTATTAATTTATTGTACATAAAACAAAAAGTATTTAAAAAAATTACTTATACTAAAAGATTAGTATTTTAATATCCTTAAAATGGATATTTCAGAACAATACGCTTGATAGCTTTTGCGTAATTTTCAGTTTTTTATCCGCGTAAGATATAACTTTACAAATTACTTTCACTATGTAATGTAAACATAATCAAAGATATTTTTATTTTAAGTTATTAAAACAATGCTCTTATTTAACATATATTTTTTCCAAATCATTAACAGTACTCGTTTAGACGTGATCTTCAGATTAAAATCATTAAAAGTCTGTTATCGGAGCCTTAATATTTGTATCTCTTTTATTTACACGAGAGTTACAATCTTTTGTACGTGAGCGAGAAAGTTGTTGATAGATAGTCGCTTCTACGACTGCGGTGGGACAGGTGCCCAAAGTACCTACCATTGAAATTTTCGGAGTTTCGGTTCCAAAGAATTCACGACTACCAAGTGTGAATGCATCGTTAGCCCCCTGGGATATGGAGGTACCTTTTATCCGAGATTTCGAATGTAATTCCTCTTATAAACGTTACGCCCTGGGTAGAATGAGCCAGCGAAGCGAGCAAACGTTTAATTATGAGAATTCCACTTGAGTATGTTACATATTTAAGCAAGAATAATTCCTTGTACTTAAGCCTTTTAGCGTGACGTTTGTAGGTCTTGTTCTTCCTAATATTATTGCAACTTAGATTTATCTTGATAACCCCTACTCAACACGGATTTTATGACTTGACAAATTATCGAGATTTCTTTAATATAATATGTAAGTTTATTATTAATTTATTATACACATAAGAGAGCAGTGGTGGCCCAGTGGTATCGGCCCCGACTTACGAGTTGTAGGTCGTGGGTTCAAACCCAAGCAGGCACTTTAATTTGTGTAAATAATTTCATCACCACTGCTCTCAAAACGGTGAAGGAAAACATCGTGAGGAAACCGGCATGTCTTAGAACCAAAAATTCGAAGACATGCGACATCTGACACTGACAAATGCTTGCACTGACTGGACAGGTCCACTCAAATCTGTGTGGTTCTTTCCTCAAAAGACCATTTCAGACACTAATCTACATGGTTCTCATATGGCTTGACCAAGATTATGTCTGGACTTTAAAAGAGACTCTGAGTTTGTTTCGACCTCTGAGTTTGTTTAGACCTCTGAGTTTGTTTCGGCCTTTCTTCTCAGAGTAGTCAGTTAGGAAACGCCGACCTCATCTAGCTTATTTTAAACATTTTTTTTAATATGACGTGTATAAGTGATTCCGATATCCTATTTACAGAATAAAACATTTCATTTCATTTCATCTACCAATCCGCACTGGGCCCGCGTGGTACATTACAGCCTACTCCTTCTCACAGAGAGGAGGCCTGTGTCCCAGCAGTGGGAACATTAATAGGCTGATTCTGATACACATAAACCTATCGAGATAAATTCCCTAAATGATGGTGAAAACCGCATCAAAATCGGTAGCGTAGATTAGTAGAACAATGCAGTCACACAGACATACACGAAAAGCGACTTTCATTGTATTTATGTATATAGGTTTACTTTGATAAACAGTAGTTGTTATTTCCTATTAGATGCCTACTGCTTATCTATACTAACATGACATAAATCTGAGCTTGTCTGACTTTGTTAATGCATAGAGAGGTTTAGCTAACATTCAGTTTTCTAGATGCTAACACGTTGACTCGACTGCGTGGCTCTAATTATTAACTAACGGCAGAATTAAATGGATAGCCTGTTCTTCTGTGAAGCAACTTCACTGAAAATGGTTAGTTCTAGCGTTACGTTGAGTAACGTACTCTCTCCCTTTTAGAGCTGATAGATGTTAGTACAAATCAATGAAATGATATATTATCATATCATATTATTATATATTTATTATCATATTATTTTTTCTGTAAGTAAAAATACTAAAAAACTTTTGCACGCCATTTGTTTGGTCAATAGTTTAAAACTCATGGCACCGTGTAGTAAAACTAGTTGACAGGTCCCTGAGAAGAATTACCGAAACAAATTCAGTGGTCTGTTTTAAAGTTGGGTAAAAGAAGTTAAATAGTGGTTAAATGTATGTGTCGTATCAATCATCGTAAAATTAACAGCATACTACTCGTAGTACCTATACAGTGGACAGAAAGCAGTTAGGCATATAGGTAGGCAGATTAAGACCTACTTGTCTAAACACTCTATACGTTAATATGGTACATCGAGAATTCGATTTCGATTTCTTCACTCAACATTTACAGGTGTCGTATTTTTTTTACCTCTCATCAGCTTACGACAATTTTAACATCAAAAGACTTCTTGCCAAAGTGAGCAGCCTTACTAACGATCAGGGTTTAAGTATAGGGGCGCAGAATAGCCTTTACCATACCATAAGTGGTCATCGTATCAGTGGTTCCGCAGCTTCAATATCATCAGGATTGTGCCGCAATATCGTAGTTCTTCGCGGACGTGGTACGACAGCAGCTCCCCTAAGGAACATTATACTCACGTTGCGGCGAGGGTTCCCCCTACAAACATCTCTGCAACCATCAATGCGACGCTCTGCTAGAGTGATTGTCACCAGCCAGTGTCACATTTATCCGAGCTTTTCGATGATGCCAGTAACTT
Source organism: Conistra vaccinii (assembly GCA_948150665.1). Lineage (NCBI taxonomy): Eukaryota > Metazoa > Arthropoda > Insecta > Lepidoptera > Noctuidae > Conistra > Conistra vaccinii. The sequence continues at coordinate 7,103,796 of OX411323.1, read as the reverse complement.
CGTAAAAAAACAAAGCGGCACCATTTGCTGCATCATCAAGTATATCCTAAATAAACTTCTCACATAGGATATTTACAAAACCTTGGTCGACTAGCAGACGGCCGCGTAATATAAGTAGGTAGGTAAAGTATTACACATACAGTTATATTATCAAAAACAGGGAACACAAACCACATCGCATTTCCCTAGTATAAAATATATGACAAATGTTATCGACCACAATGCGGTCTGGCAACCAACTGCTACAACATTTGTATATGCACGTATAGCCTGGCTGGTTGGCTTTCTGGCATATTGCAGTTTTCAGGGAATAGTTCGGAATATTTACAGTACCACAAAAATAACTTTAGTGGTGAAAAGTTATCACATTTTGGGTTATCTCGTACGCTCGTGAGATAAATTTGAAGCTTAGAAAAGCCATCATTTTAATACCTATTATCTGGAACTAGCTGCTGTCTGCGTCTTCTCAAACACTACATCTACAACTGGACAGAACGTGTACAGATGACATAATTAAAGTGGATAAGTTGCGAATATGGACATTATGAAAAAGTGGTCAAGATAGGACGAATGGTCAAGTGGACGACTTGCTCCAGAGGGCAACAGCTGACTCTTTCCAAGTTTCGATTTGAACAACTATGCCCATTTCACCTAGAGTTAGTATTAAATAAATCATTATTTTCTGTTTCCTAATTATTTTGCTTACGAGTTGGCGGTCAGTTATTAGGATCCTAAAAACTATAGCAGACGGGTGGCACAGCCCAATATTCGGACATACGACATACGATACGCCTACATGCCACTGTGGGGTGTTGTTTCTCTGTAGGTAGATGTAAGTACTAAAACTAGTTTATAATTCGTATGAATACTCACCAAACGGACATTGTCTGAAATAAAAGATTTTAAACTATTTTATTAGGTTAGTCATAGAAAAGTTTCACATGACTCGCGCTTGACATTTCCACAGAGATCACTTCTATATTTCCTATTGTGCCTCAACAAAGCAGTTATCCTCCAATTTATTTTACTCCTGTGCTAAACGAATCGAAACTTCACGGGTTTCCTTTGACTCAAACAAATTCAATATCACGAGCAAGCATCCTTCAGTTTCAAACTATTCTTTTAAAGGTACAATTCCATACCCGACCGCAGGCGGCAACTGCAGGAGACGTGTCGCCGCGTCATGTCGCTGCAGTCATGATTCCGAACCCGACCGCAGGCGGCAGCAGTCCATATTCCAGCCGGTGGATAGAAGATAAAAAACGTGTTATCGCTCGAGCGTTGGCGGCACTACTGGTCTGCAGTCGGGCTACATGTGTCGTCTGTCGCTCGTAGCTGCAAGTGACGTGTCGCTAGCTACGGAAGGTATTTCATAGAAACCGTCGTGTCGCGGCGTCACGTCGCCAGTAGTTGCCGCCTGCGGTCGGGTACAGAATAGTACCTTAACTCAACAAATGCTTAAACATCACGCCTGTATTCGCGGAGGGATAGGTAAAAGAGAATTAATACCGACCCAATTTCACCTGGTTATTATATTATATACAAAATCTTTTTTTTTTCAGACTAAGACATCCATATAGTGTTAGTATTGTAGCGGTTACACCACCACATACGAACTACGCAGCAAAGACATGACGTCACACAAATTCTGCATCGCGCAATTAGAGTTACCGCGCGAGCGACCTTTCGGGCAGTTGCCCGCCAGACATAACACCCGTCTGGTCGGAGGATTCTCCCTTTTCTATAGAGGATGAGTGAACTTTACACCCTGTTCCTCATACCACTAAAATATGAACTTAGCCTATGTTACTAAACTCAATAACTTAAAAATAAAATAATTATACATTAATAAAATTGACTATTATACATAAAACATGTGCACGCACATGTCTGCTAGCACAGAGCCTGATAAATGGTTCATTAACCTTACACCATTATAGTGGGGGACGAACAATTTTCGTCAGTCACACAATCTATGTATAACTATATCTTATAGTCTACTTACCCACTAGGAAATAACACCTGCTGTGTATCAAAATAAATCTGGAATAGAAATACATAATCTGTGAAAATTTCAACTGTCTACCTATTACGGTTCTTGAGGTACAGCCCGCTGACAGACAGACAGACGGACGGACGGACAGCGGAGACTAAGTAATGGGGTCCCTAGGAACCCTAATTGATCCATATCGATTTGCTTTTCGTGTCTGTCTATGTGACTGCGTTGTTCATCGAAACTACGCAACGGATTATGAAGCAGTTTTCACCATCATTTAGAGATTTTTTTTCGAAAGGTTTATATATGTTTATTACATTCATATTAAACGTAGGTACAATAATAAAAAAAATCTCGATATTTTGTTGAGTCGTATAAACCGTGCGAAGCCGAAGCGGGCCGCGAGCTTTCCAATAAAACATTAGTTTAATCAACAAAGAGCTTCTATAAAGTTATCAGTAAGTAAATGACAATAAACTATAATTATTTGACGTGTGTGTCCTTGACAGAAGGACACTACACACTACGTTTGTATCATTTATTCATCAGGCCGACCTCACACAGCCGAATTTTGTTTGCACTGAACTAAAATGTCTCATAAAGAACACGACACATATTTTTATAGGACGTGTGTTATGGCGCGCTGTTACTAAATAATTTTGTGTTTAATGTTCTTTTTTTGTGTTGTCGTCAAATGGATGTACCTACGAGTCTGACAAGTTTGTTACTTTTAATTTCTTTACAGGATACCTATACAGAAAAAACTGACAAACCCATTAGTACCAGATATTGCTGCATTACATCGCGTAAATCTACGCAGTTTTATTATTAAAGTCTCGATCCCGTGGGAATATCGGGATAAAAGCTAAATTTCATCCAAATCTGTTCAGCCGTTTTAACGTGAAAGCGTAAGTAAGTAACAAACAAACAAACTCAATTTCCCAATTATAATATTAAGTTAGGATTTAAAGTTCCGGCTTTCAGAGCACTAGGTCAACTGGGTCGTCAGTCAGGAGTCTAATGTTTCACATCTCCGGTTATCTTACCTGACAGATAACTTCAGACATATTCTGTTGCAATGCCTAATTAATCTGGTGAAAAATGCCTATTCGGAGACTAAAAATTTTCCGTCCGTCCGTTCACTGTCAGAATCAAGGCTTGAAAGTCTCCCTTATTTCTAGAACAATGCTATGCCTGAAGAAGTAAAACTCCCAAATTGTCCGTGAACACTGACATATTCTTATTAGTAAATCTACTACAATACATTGTCATTTTCTATTGTTCCCGATTAGATATAAATACAGTTCAAGTATATCTTCCGTTCCAGTTAAAGTTATCAAAATGCACACCAACAGGCGATGAAAATAGATTCGCTACACAAAAATAAAACGACATTAAAAAAATGTTTTCTCAAAATATAATTTAATCTTTTTTCATTGAATACCTTGTAAAGCAATGTTACCTATATACTTGTATATGTGTAGCTCAATCCAGCTTACAGGAGCTCGCTTTGAGCGGATTATGTTCAACAATGGGTTTCAGGCGATTTAAAGATTATTTGTCCGTAAGGGATACAAAAGGGATATTAGGTACTGTCTTACCGAATAATTTCGTCAAAAAATTTACTGTTAGCACCAGACGAAACGCTTGAGCATCCTTTTGTAGGTTTGAATCTTAATAATCCATATTAATATTATAATATGGATTATTGTTTGTTACAGAGTAACTTTCATTACTCTGTTTGTCACAGCTGTCTGTATGTATACTCTTAAGCATTAGTAGTGCCAGTATTTAAATTTTTTGTTGTATGGTTGTCTCCACATTGTATATACCTATGTTACCTTTTCACGCTTTAACGGCAAAACGGTTTTCGATTTTTTTTAAAGCAGGTAGACCATTACGCTGTAGTACGTTCCCGTGGATAATTTCCGACCCCCACGTATGATCAAATACCATACTCCCTTTCAATAAAACCAATGACTCGCCGAAAAATATACTGCTCAAGGTCAGCCAGCTAACTTTACGCTCAATTTAAACCCTAAGTACTTACAACTTATGAAACCTTCACCAAGTAAGCATATGCCATGAGCCGAGATGATGGTTTCCAATTAGCTATTCGATATTAATTGTTACAGAATTAGGTCAACGTGTTGTAATTTCCCCTGAGTACTGTAGGTACGGTACTGAAGGTACAGCCCTTATAAAACAACTTACGTAATTAAACTGTGTAGTATCTGCAACTACGATAACATTTGATGCTTTTTTTTTGTTTTTACTGCGTTTATCCCAAAGTTGGCATCGTCGCAAATAGCGGTCTAATATTTACCTGTTTTGATTAATTTGGTAATATTATTGTATGGAAATGTGGCTACCTAGCGAACTAAAGTATTGATTATGAAATGCAATAATTAATATCGTAATACCGAATATTTAGTTTTGGATGCAAAAAAAGCCTTTCTAATATCAAAAACGGTTAAAACATCAAATTCTGTGTTATAATTGCAATTCAATGTATAATATTCGAGTTCGCTAGTTAGCCACATTTCATATTTCATTGCCATCATATTAATCAAAACTGCGCAATATTTCATATCTATAATTTGCAAAGTTGTATGGATCGGAATGTTGGGCCGTGAAGAAGACGGATGAAAAAAGATTGCATGTAGCGGAGATGAGAATGTTGAGATGGATGTGTGGTGTGACGAAAATGGATAAAGTAAGAAATGAGTATATAAGGGGAAGTTTAAAAGTGGCGCCAGTGACAGAAAAGTTAAAAGGAAATCGTTTGGCCTGGTATGGGCATGTGATGAGGAGAGAGGAAATGCATGTGACTAAAAGAGTAATAAATATAAATGTTGATGGATGGAGTGGGAGAGGAAGGCCAAAGAAAAGATGGATGGACTGTGTGAGGAATGATACGATAGAGAAGGGAGTGAATGTTGGTATGACGGTTGACAGGGGAGAGTGGAAGAAGAAAACGTGTTGCGCCGACCCCAAGTAACATGGGACAAGGGCAGGAAGATGATGATGAATTTGCAAAGTTGCCCACTTTCAGAATAAACGCTCTTAAATCCTCTCTAAAACTTGTGATCAAGATTTTACACGTTTCACGTAATCACTCTAAAATTTTACACGTTTCACGTAATCACTCTAAAATTTTATACAACCTCAGAGTCTTGTTGACAGCACATTATTATAGTATAGCTTTGGTGTGATGATCAATGCGGTAGGTGGTCTCTTAGCGTAAAACTTGCATGAAAGTAAAATCGTTCTATTAAAAAAAAGTTCAGCTTTCTCTTAGCCATCATCATAGTCTACGCTACGAATAAAGTAGGTGGACAAGGTAGCAATTATTAGAAAACCTCTGCCTCAACGGTGCAACACCTTAAATACGTCAAATAGTAGATAATAGTACCTACCTGGTCGATCGAGCTCTAATCGGGTGAAAATAGAGAAAACTAATTTTCCCAGTAATGAGACCAAGCTACGAGTAGATCCATTTTTCACCCCCGTAAAACCCCTATATTGCAACTTACATCGAAATCGTTAGAGCCGTTTTCGAGAACGTGATTACAAATGTATATACCTATACAATTATTGCTCATTAAATAGTATAGGATGCCTGGATGGCCGAACTTTGCTCGAGTGAAAAATAGAAAAAAGAAATGAAACCTAGGTACTCGTAGATCGATTTTACGCTCCCGTAAACCCCTATATTGCACCTTTCGTCGAAATCGTTAGAGCCGTTTTCGAGAACGTGACAACATTACCTACAAATATATTGCTCATTTAATAGTATAGGATTATTGAGAACGTGACTATATATATATATACAAATATATTGCTCATTTAATAGTATAGGATTATATGAAACTTAAATGAACTTATCACACAACCTCCTTGTTCTAATTCGTGTACAGGCACGCCCAGTATTATGAGCAAACTGAGGTATCATTATCCTAATGCTTCAGAGCGGGAATATTCCGTAACCTAATAGGCTGAACAGTGAAACTGAATAAATGATGCGAAGCCCAAGTTCACCGTGATAAGCGGCGCGACAGCGGAAGCGACTCACTCCAAAGTTAACATAACTTTTGCTCGCAACGCGATGTACGCAAACTACATATATTCAAACTATGCAAGATGCAAACTAGTAAAACTGAGCAGTGTTAGTAATTTAGATGAAGCAAATACAAATGTATATATTGTTCTAAATTAACGATACTAAATAAACCGAGGTAGTCTGTTCGCGTTCATGTGAAGCACGGGAAAAAATATGTAACCCAAATACCAGTTTTATTTCTAGACAGTTTTTAGGTATGCTGTAATATGAATATAAGTATTAAAATCCCAACTAGGCTTCTATTTTTATGTACTCGAAGGAATTTTTGCATATTGATATTCTTGTATCACGAACCGTTTAATGCGGTGTAATGAAAGGATATTCATGCGGCTTGCGGCACAAGACGAAAAGAAGTTCAGTCTGTTCAGTTCAGTTCAATCTGAATTTATTCAACTCAGAAATCAAAGCGTGGACATATATCGTAATTTTGGTAAAACTCTTTCTTCTGATTAGAAACAGAGAATGAGAGAAATACGTGTAGGTACTTGACGGCCTGCAGCCTTGACCTTTAGCAACGGAGCTAAAGCAAGAACAATTTCAAATAACTTTAACTTTATAAATATTTGACACATCGTCATCAATATTCGCGACCTCTCAGTTCATCACAATACCCTCAGAGCAAATCAATGGTGTCGCCGCGGCGCGATGATCGGCCACATCATGTTTTATACCCCTATTAGCATAATGTCATAAATTAAACCGCTTGTTTTCATACCCCGCTGATATTTCGCGAAAATACCGCAATATTTATCACGAAATGTCACAACTATAGACTGAGCTTAATTTGATAATATAGACCTAGAAACACACCTGATTTGGCTAACTGGAACCCGACGAAAACTTGCGACTTTCGACTTAGTTTACGACTATACTTTGTACTTTATTGGACAGATTTCCATACGCAATCTGATAAGAAGTTGAAAAAATATTCGCACGCGAAGTTACGTAAAAGGTTCGTTCAAGTATACGCAAGTCAAAGTACGCCAGTCAAGTATGGTGGCAAGTGTACCTGCCCTTATTCCCATGGCCTGTTTGCACGACCTCGGAGCAAGGCGGTAAGTAAGAGGAATTTGTCAGTGCCATCAACATGTTATTTGATTATGTAATCTCAGTCCGGGAGCAGAAAGATGCTCTCGGGCGGAAACTATCGCCGGAGAATCGGCTACAACTATTTCTTCGTAAGTTGTTCGAAAATTTTTGTGAAAGATTTTTTCCGTAGACTTTAGGTCTATAGGTTCATGTTTATTTTATGTTTTCTGGGTCTATGTAGACACTAAAGTTCTTTGAAAATGTATTAACATTTAACTGCCAAAACGGTACTGTCACTAGGTAGGTATTCCTTGTCTCCGTGGTGACTGCAGTATATGAAATAGGTATATATGATTCAAATTGATCCTAGAATGAAATATCCATCGGACAACAAAATATACTGTGTTTTTATCTTTTTTATGCATTTTATCTAGAACAAAATGCTTCAAAATGAAGACAAAAGGCCGTCCAATACGTGCTTGATGTCGAGATGTGGGCCCTTGACATTGACCTCATTTGCGCCGGCTTAAGGCCACTTTTATCCCTCTCAATTTTGTCATAAATTACTGCCTTATTGATCCGGAGAGAGATAAAAACGGATTTAAAAGTAATCCTACTGAAACTGTTTTAAAGAACTAGACTGTTGTCTCTGTAATTATTGATTGATGAATTCCAAGTATGATTTAAATGGGTTATAGTGAAGTAAATTGAGATAAATTTATGAAACAGATTTAAAAACCAACTTTATACAAAAAAAACATTTCATTTATAACATTAAACACAATTTAAACATATCATATGTCATACCAACATTTAATATTCCACACAAATTGCTTCCTGCTACAAGATCTTACAAGAAAATTAATAATACACTGCTGTTACTAAGAAAGCATCTTGAGTATTCTACATCGCTGTACCACTTCGCCCTTGGTTCGCGACGGTTCAAATACTGCACTGGGCTATATAATAATGTCAACGGTAGTGTTACCATGTTCCTAGATAGATTATACTGTGTGCATAGTGATGAATTGATGTGTCGACTTGGTATCGAGATGTATAGAGATTTGTGTCTTTGAATATTATGCAGAAGTTGTCGCTAGACATACCTATTAAACCATAAACTCGCTTTTATTTTCTTTTTGGTATTCACTTGTTTTTAGTACCCCTAATACTCCATTTGAAATAAGATTAGACATTTAAACAAACCTTTTTTACAGTCCGTTCAACTGATTCTGACTTCTATACAGTAGGCATAAGAATGGCATTAAAAGCAAAAAAGTGGTTACAATACCGTTTCCTGCAGCTACCATTTGTCATGCCACCAATGCAATAGACGTCAAAATCGGTTGAACGGACTGTAAAAAAATGTTTAGTTAAATGTTTAATCTTATTTCAAATGGAATATAGTTACATGGCGTTTCCTTCTTTTGTTTATTGATCATAAATATTCGATATGGAAATTAAAAATTATAGTCTTTGAATCAATTTTGCAGTCTCATGAATACTTTTTAATGTCGACGTTGTTGATACGCACCGACCCTGCTGTTGCAGGTAGGTACGTCTCCGTTTTACTAACCTTAATAAAAGTTAAGCATTCTCATTTTAAGACCCATAACAGGTCGTTTTTTTCGGTTTCAGCAACTAATTTGAATTTAAATAGCGGGGCATTATTTTCGCTACAGTAATCAAAAACCTGTTTGTTTTCACCAAAACCTTATTACCTGTGTCTATCAAATGACGGCACAAAGTTGACTCAGCTGTTGTTAAAGGTCAACCAACTTAATGAGGCTTTAATGTATAATAACCTCATCAATAAAGGGCAATATTTATGATCCACCTACGTACTTATAAGGTCTTGTTTAAGCTTAGTATGTTATAGACGACAGCGCTTAATTAGAGCAAAAAAAAAAACAACGGGTTGCACTCCGGGAGTGCCGGAAGAAGTGAAAACTTGAACATTAACGTTGTGCATTTTTGAATATTTTGGAATGGTTAGGGAATCATTTCGCACGAATTGCTTTATTTATCAGTATAAAAGTACTATAATTTATGTGGTTTAATATAATATTCATTAGTGGTAGTAGTATATTTATTTATTTTCAAAATATAGTCTAACAAAAATAAACAATTTATTTAAACACTTTTCATTGACTGCTATTTTTACCCATCAATAGGTATGGGTAAAATTTCTTACCTCGCAATCCTTACGTAATGTCAAAGACTATTTATTTTGATATTTAGGTACTTAGTCAGCTGCTAGACAACAGATCTTACGGTCACGTCCTGACGCGAGTTTAACATTTTTTACCCATCCCAAAAAAAATGCACCACGCCGCTAAAGAAGTTTTCACTAACTTCAAAAACAAAAATGAAGTGGATGGGAGCAACATTGCATAATTAATTTAAAAATGTAAAATGTTCCAGAGCGTGTCGAGATCCCGTACCGTGTGGTCACTTCAACTCCATGTAATACGGAGTAAGGACGCACAGTGACCTACATAGCACTTCGGATGTGAGTTAGATGCTCGTCCGCGCTACGGAACGTACCTGATATTTCGCGGACACAGTTTTGGCAATGGTCTCGCCGTCCGCCGTCGAACCGCCATTTGTTGCCGGCTCGCCTTTGTCAAGCCGTATGTCAGAAATAAGCTTCAGTATATATTTATTGGTTTACTAAACTTCATCTAGTTCGTGTGTCGACACTGTTTTGGAGAACAATTTATTTTATGTTTGGTAATCGCCATGTTGGACAGTAGCTCTCATTGTAGCGTAGGTACTAGTATTATATGTGTCAGTCTTTGTGACTATTCTTAGAGGTGAACATACCATTTTCATTCCAAATCCTTAATTAAACAGTAATTTAAGGTCGTGTGACCGAGCGTTTTATAATAAGGAATTTGTTCAATACTCAGACAAACCCGAAAAACGCCAACCTTCGAATAGAATAGTGTCAGATAGAATAATTACGACTTACCAGTAAAACCGAAGGTATGTAATAGTAATAGATGACAACAAGGTTTTCTTGTCGCTGATGACTAGATTGTTGGCATACCGGGCTTTATTTCCAAAAATAGGTTCTGCCCGCGGCTTCGCCCGCGTGGGTGTCGATAAATATCCCACGGGAACGTACTACCGAGATTAAAAGTACCATTGTGTTATTCCAGGTTATAAACTATCTGTGTGCCAAATTTTATCCGTATCTGTTCAGCCGTTTTTGCGCCAATCCGGAACATACATCCAGACAAACGGACAAAAATATTTAAAACTATTGTTTCGGCCTGTTTTTAAAAATATTCCATGTACAGTTTTGACTTCACTACTATTTTATTATATGTTTTCTAACTATCAGCGAATTCTTTGAAGTGAACAATTTCAGTGGGCTACTATAAATATTACTTTCTATCGGAAGCTAGCCTTAAGCCAATACCACTTAGGTTTTGTGTCGAGTCATAAAAGTTATTAAGTTAAGAAGCCGTACTATCTAATACGTTCGCGAGCATCGTTCGTAATATACTTCAATAGGTAGGTATGAGAAGATTGTTCGTAACAAAGACTTTGGAAATATTATTAAGAGATTCTTATACGAATACAGCCAATTTTAAAGGCGTAAGCAGATAACATTTGTGTTCTTGTTCAGTCAAAATTCACCAGAATAAAATATAGGTACAGGGCTGATAGGAAAAACTGGATAAGTACATATAAAAAATAATAATAAGCCAGCTCTGTAGCTGAATCTCTGTAGCAGACCTTAGGTTAGGCAGTTATACGTGTGATCAGATTAACGACCCGATTTCGTACATTTATGAATTTATTTTAATTAACTAAGAGAAGTGGGTACATATAGTGTACAAACAAAAATATAAAAGTCATAAGTTATGGATAATCCACAACATTGTAGAATGTTAGATGACCAACTACTTTTCATAATACCTACCTACCTAGAGGTTGTTAGGAAGGGTTAGCAAAGGATCAACTCAAATAGCCAATATGATGGCATTATGAGGGTTCTCTGTCAACAGAAGACCTTTCAGCAAAATCTGTCATAATCAATAGATTATTAATTTCAATGGAAACCGACTCCTTCACTTCACTCTGAATAATATATTCACATCACACTCCACATTATTCTAAAACAATTGAATAGCACTCGAAACAATCAGGCAGTCAAATCTGTTCATACTATATTATTAACATAGTCGGGCAGCCATTGTCTTGGCCATATAGTAGCGTGTCCATGACAGGTGGAGTCTGATATATGGCGCAGCTGTCAGACCGCCACGCCACCAGGGGCACGGTAGATTGTGGCCCGACTCTGTTTTGTGACCCTGCATTTCGTTGGTGGCCGATTAAATCTTGCATATTAAATTAGTTTAAAATTTTGGTTGGTGCAGGTAGCAGACTGTTATTTTTTTTAATAAGTATCATGTTTATTAGTACACTTCGAAAAACATACTTAAGTATACAAGAATTCTAGGAATATTGTACAATGAAGTCACATTAAAGGGCGAACTGCTGCCTCCTAAACTAGGCCAAAAGCTTGTGTTAACTGGTACTGAGTGTCATGCAAGTACTTATAGAAAATAAGATAAATTAAACCAACAATGAATTGATTTAAATACAGTTTTAATTAGTTCTATTAAGACAATTATTGTAATAAGGTTTTCGGTTTATTCATACGTTTATAACTTTTGCAACCAATTTGTAAGTTTGGTTTTAACTTTGTGTTTAGTCAGGGAGTTTACGGGTATAAGGTTTCAAATGTAGTGGAGAATATTTTTTCAGGAAACTGTATGAGACCATAAAACATTTTGGTTGAAATCTGCTGTAGTTTCTACACAACCTGTTTCTTTTTCTCTCCTAAAGAATCCTCTTCTTCTCTCTTCTTCCTAGCCTTTTCCCAACTATGTTGGGGTCGGCTTCCAGTCTAACCGGATGCAGCTGTATTTCACATGGAGCGACTGCCTATCTAACCTCAACAACCAGTAACTGGGTAATACGATACTCCTTGGTAAGACTGGTGTCAGACTTCCTCCACAAATAACAGCCGGGACCAACGGCTTAACGTGCTTTTGGTTTGTAAAGATGATCACCCATTCACTGAGCAACCCCGGCAAGCGTAGCTTAACCGGATTTATCGACCCGTGCGGCTGTTATTACTTTAGCCACGAGTTCCTCTCTCTTAAAGAATAGTATTGTTTTTATACGAACAAATGGCATGATAGATAAACATAAAAACATTAATTGTTCAACCAACAACAATATTTCATTGGCATCGTAGAAGGTAACGTAATTAAGGTGCAATCAACAAGAAACGAAATTGATTACAGACCGATCTTTATTACAACAACATTCTCCGGCAGACAGGTAGAACTTCATAACTGGGTATACGATAAACAGTAGCATTGGTTCATCGGTTCAATTACCCACGTCTGTTTGGCAAACAACTCGATACTAATATACCGTGTTCTAACAAAGAACTGTTCTGTTTATCTTGTCACTATGTTATGATATTTCTCTACTTCGACTAATGAAATGAGAGGGCGATTCGATGAGATTGGCTTAGGGGCGCTAGTCACATGTTCGGGTCGGCACATTGATTCGGGAGTATTTGTTGAACAACAAAACAATTATTACACATTCAGCTTTTATTCGGCTAGTGCCGATCGGCAAACTTCGTCCGGCATTTAATCTCGCATAATCATATTCGGGTCGGCAACTCTGGATGGCATAATTCGTAGTTATCCGAGCGGCTTTTCTCCAACAAATATTGGATTTTGCCGCCCAGCTGTGCCTAATCATACCGACCCGAGTATGTGTGTAGCACCCCTTTTTACCGCGAGTTCGTAAGTGTTCGTGGGAGTTCGTACGATAAAGAAGGCCCGAGGTAGGTACATGATGGATGGCTGCCTACAGTTGTTGTGTGGACTGTTCCGCTTAACTGATTCGTGATCGGACTCGCCTGTTAGATAACTGATGAACAAGCGGTTTTGTAACTTCCGCGCTCATAACATGTTTTTGGATTTTGTTGTTTGTTTCATGTTTTTACGTGATGTGGCAGACAATATTTTGTAAATTATAATGTACCTGTTTTTTGAGTTATTGACACTCAGAAGTATACTTACAGAAAAGTAATCATTAAATAATGGAGTTAGATTAATCCATTAAAAAAATATGTCTTAATTTATCGTAGCATTTCAACCATTTTTTACAGTCCTTGTTTAATTAAAAATCACGCCAGTTTTTGCATTAAGGGAAGATAAAGCTGTAGGACACCTACTTTTTGCCAGTTATACCTACATAAGTGCCGTGTAAAAGGAAAGTGGTCTAACCACATTATTGTATTTTTGCTGTAAAATAACACAACCAGATGTAAGTACATCAAAAGCAACCTAACCTTGTCCCTTTTAAGGCCATATCGTCCCATATACGTGCAAAATAAATCCACTAAGATACAGAGACGTTCCATTGCGTGGGTGTGCACCAGATCTTAAGCTCCGTACAGAAATCCGGCAGATATAAAGACACAGCGTCGTTCGCAAATCCGTGTCCCCGATTCAAGGATCGTAGTGTATGTGCGATGTATCTGAATTTGAACATTTTATTTGAATATTTTATTCAATCAGATGCACACGTGTGCGAACTTATTTATGTCATTGTAATCTGTTTGGGTTTATGTGCTTCTGATATTTATGTTATTAGTTAGGTATGGTTTACTCCAAAATTACCTGACGATAGTGTAGGTAACCACACAAAAGGTGGAGTGACGATATTGCAAAGATAGCAGGCAGAACATGGAGCAGAATAGCCAGAGACAGAACAGTTTGGAAACGGCTAGAGGAGGCTTTCACCGCTATTGATAGCGGTCCTTGTACACCATAGCAAAAACTAAAAAAAAAAAAAAAAAAAAAAAAAAAAAAAATTTTTTTTTAGTGTAGGTAAACAAACCATGTTTAGTTTAAATTCTTATGCAATCATTAACTAAAAGGAATTAGTTAATATTCAACTATAAAATCTTCCTATCCTTTTCCCAACTATCTTGGGGTCAGCTTCCAGCCTAGCCAGATGCAGCTGAATACCAGTATTTTACACGGAGCGACTGCCTATCTGACCTCCACAACCCAGTAACTGGATAATACGATACCCCTTGGTAGGACTGGTGTCAGACTTTCCGGGCTTCTGACGACTCGTAACGACTGTCAAAGATCCACGAATGACCGCCGGGACCAACGGCTTAACGTGCTCACGTTGCACGGAGGAGTCTCGGTATGTAAAGATGGTCACCCATCCACTGACCACCCCCGGCAGGCGTAGCTTAACCTGATGGATCGACCCGTGCGGCTTGTTATTACTTAGCCACGAGCTCCTCACTTACAGCTTACATATTCAACTATAGTTAAAAGGTTTTAACGTTATCCGCCAGTTGCAGAAACGGACTTTAACTTTTAAAGCTGTCATTAAATGCTAATCTTCCATTAACTTGTTGCAGAAAGCAACATTAGACACGATTTTAATGGTTCTTTGAACATATAATGAAATCATTTGCGTTATTGATCCACTACGTAATGTTTGTCTTTGTGCAACTGGGTGTTTATTTCACAATTTAAACCAACAATTATTGTGTGAATAATGTTATTATCAGCAGCAAAATCAGACGTGAAAATTGAGATTATAAAATTAATATCAAATGTGAAATAAAAAATATCGTGTGATAAATCAGAATAACGGGCTTAAGAATTCTAATAATCAAATCAAGGCACTACAAATTGGCATCTAAAGGAAATTTTTATGTTCCATTTGTTTACATGTTTACCAGATACTTTTGGAAAAGGCTATAGAAGTTTTGCTATAATAAACAACGGATTTTAAATTATCATCATTCATCGCCGAAAAATTATCTACTATATATCATGTTTCGTTCCCCAAAACATTTACAAAATCGTATGCAATAAACGTAAACGTTTCCCATCATTTTAATACCAACAATAAGCTTCCCAAAATTGAAATATTCCCAGTCAATCAGATAAGCAGTTCCGTATAAATTCCGAACATGCAAACAAACTTTTCTCGTTATACCATTAGTACAATTTCCGTCAGCACCTTATAGTTCAGAACTATTTTACACATTCTAATAGGGCTGTTACAGTTACCATTCTTAAGGCAAGCATTAATAGGGTTATCACACCATGCTTTCATAGGATTAAACATGTTTTAAGCCTTAATTTATGACGTTGAATAGCGGATTAAATTAAGGATCTAATACAGCGTGTGATTTTAGCTTTTGGTTGAATTTAATAGCGTGTATGGCTAAATGAGGGCAGTGGTGGCCCAGTGGTAACGGCCCCGACTAACGAGTTGTAGGTCGTGGGTTCGAATCCAAGCAGGTGCTTTACTTTGTGTAAATAATTTCATCACCACTGCTCTCAAAACGGTGAAGGAACACATCGTGAGGAAACCGCATTGTCTTAGAACCAAAAATTCTAAGACATGTGACATCTACCAACCCGCACTGGGCCCGCGTGATAGATTACGGCCCACTCCCTCTCACAGAGAGGAAGCCTGTGTCCCAGTAGTGGGAACATTAATAGGCTGATGATGATGAGAGGCTAAATAGGACTAGATTTGTTGTTAATTCGTTTGTTAAAATCAGGAAACATATTGAATTACTAGCTGCGCCACGCGGTTTCACTCGCATAAGTCGCGATCCCGTAGGAATATCGGGATAAAAAGTATACTGTGTCCTAACCCAGGTGATAGTCTACCTATGTGCCAAATGTCGTCTAAATTCGTTCAGCCGTTTTAGCGTGAAAGCGTAACAAGCAAACTCTCTTTATAATATTAGTTCAGATTAGAACTTAATAAAAATAAAACTACACTACATAAAGTAATAAATGCCTATACTGAATTACTGAAACTACTGAAATCTGTGTACTAAACATGAGTCAATTTAGGTGTGGCTATTATGACTTCAGTCCATTTCATAATACACAGTCAAACACATATACAAAGACACACACAGTCAAAGTCGAAACATTTAAATAATGAATATTGAACTGAAAATAAAAGCTTAATCATAATAATGACCCTTGAGACTCAGCTTTATCAAGAGCCCCTAATCCCTTAATCAGCCAAATAAACCAAAAAGTTTATAGCCTCTAATAAAATCAAACATAAAACTGGCCGGTTCTTAATTTAAGAAAAAAGCTTCTTGCAATGCGACCTAATTCAAAATTTCAATTATGGAATAAACAAACTCAATCTGCCTAGCCTTTTCCTAACTATGTTGGGGTCAGCTTCCAGTCTAACCGGATGCAGCTGAATACCAGTATTTTACATGGAGCAACTGCCTATCTGACCTCCACAACCCAGTAACTGGGTAAAATAATAAATAAATACCCTTTGGTAAGACTGGTGTCAGACACGCTTCTGACAGGTAACGACTGTCAAAGATCCATGAATGACAGCCGGGACTAACGTTAACGTGCTTTCAGAGGAGTCTCGGTATGTAAAGATCTTAAAGGTAAAGATGGTCACCCATCCACAGACCAACCCCGGCAAGCGTACCTTAACCTGATGGATCGACCCGTGCGGATGTTATTACTTAGCCACGAGCTCCAGTAATAAACAAACTATCTTTATTTTTACTTTATACACGGTGTTTTTTTTCCAGCACAGATTTTATCATCATTATTATTCCTATTACAAAATTATTATAGCCTGTTATATTGCCAACATTATAACGAAACTCTGGCCCGTCTGAAACGAGCGCAAAAAAAAGCTTGCGGCGAATCCCTTTAAGAGGGGAATTAAAGTGTTCCCTTTGACACGGAGTGAGATTGGAAACGGTTGCATTCGTTTGTGGGCCGTGCCTCGTAAACAGAGGACTGTATAAACAACTACAAAGAAGCAGTGTGGCGTAACGCGCATACATACATACAGAGCGACTACATTTGATTACGAGAAATAAATGGCTTGACCGGTTTTTTCTTGCTTGTATTATGTCGACGACTGCGTTTAAAACGGTGAAGGAAAACATCGTGAGGAAACCGGCATGTCTTAGAACCAAAAAAATCGAAGACATGTGACATCTACCAACCCGCACTGGGCCCGCGTGGTAGATTACGGCCCACTCCCTCTCACAGAGAGGAGACCTGTGTCCCAGCAGTGGGAACATTAATAGGCTGATTATGTATTCATATCAAAGTATTAGGGCCCGTTTCTCCAACTACGATTAAGTTCCTATTAACTTACTGTGCAGATAATTTCATACAAATTCTGTTCCATTTTTAATTTATTCGGTGGTTATTCGGACATCGTGAAATAGGCCCTTAGTGAGATTTCATTACTGACTATTTGATCACAGCTCTCGAGGTAATATTATGTGTTGAAAAAAAAAACAAAACCAGTAATCACGTTCTCTTTGGTTGACTTATTCGACAAAAGAAGGTTGAGAAGTGTAATTAAAATACTTTCCTCATTTTAAGTATTGAAGCGTTCATTAAGCGCATTTTAAGTATTAAATTAAAATACACCCTGTATCAAAATACTTATGTATATCACGAATATTATCCAACTTATGATCACCGTAGTTTTTGTTCAAAAAGTCGTAGCAATTTCGTAGCAATTCGTAACCTTGAGTCTACGATGACATGAAGACATGATTTAATTACCTATAGTTTTTTAAGGTATTTTCCAGCTGGTTAAGTAAAATATACCCTGAATCTCATATTTTCCAAATTACGCTTTAAAGCGGCGTAGCGATAAATATGGGACATAATTTAATTACCAATAGTTTTTTTAAATGTATTTTTAGCCAGACAATAAACCAAAAAAGGTTTGGTTTCAACATATACCCTTATTCACCCATATTTTTAACCAGTGATCATCGTAGCGTTTGTTCAAAATCTCGTAGCAATCGCGTAGCCGTTTCGTAGCGCCTCTACGATGACAGGCTACGAGCTATTTGATTTGCTTTGGTGCTACGGCTGACATCTGCAGTAAATCTGTGCGGTTTCAGTGAAGATTGTATTTCAAATGCATCTCTCAGGTGTTTTCAGTAGTGAGATTTAAATTGCTTTTGTCTAACACTGAAAAGATTCTTTGCGAACAATTTTGTTTGTAGGATATTGAAATGTGAATTGTGTGTGTAGTTGTATCGTGAAATACAAGAAATTACTGCTTTGACAAAAAAATTAAGTACTTAATAGTTTAAAAGATCGCTTATTAGCTTCATTAATTTTTATTTAATAAAAATAAAATTTAATTATTTATAAGAGTTTACTATTCAAATTCAAATTCAAAAGTCATTTATTCAAACTAGGCTGAGAATCAGCACTTTTCGAACGTCAAAATTACATAAGACAGTCCCCCAAAAACGCCCGCCCTTCATCACTTCCTAGTGCTTTTGCTGGAGAGAAGAAGTGGCGCAACAAACTCCCCAGCAGCACAGCTGTCTGTTCAGTTAGAAAAAAAACTTGATTCACACAAAACATTCAATAAAATATATGCCATAATGACAGCTAGCACGCGCCAATGTACCAACAAAAAAATATCGAAATCTAAACTCAAGCAAAAATTAAAACTAAAAACGTAAACAGAACTTAATACCCGAATTATAAAGCCTCCAGCCTCCCGACTTATACAGTCAAATAAAATAAACAATTATATAACTCATATAACCTGTCAGTAGGTAAGCTAATTCTGGAGAAAGAACATAAACATTGTCTTGAGTTAATCACAGCGACCAACTATTTTTATCGTTTAAGTAGTCGTTGATAGAATAGTATGCCTTTGAACAAAGGTTGGATTTTACTTTAGCTTTAAACGCATTGAAAGGCAAGTCTAGCAGAGAAGTGGGTAGCTTGTTATAAAAGGTTATACCAAGCCCAACAAATGAGTTATGAACCTTATGAAGCCGGTGAAAAGGAGCTCGTAATTTGTCCTTATTTCTGGTGTTAATATTGTGAATATCACTGTTTTTAGTGTATATTTTGCCTAATATATAAGATATTGGCAAAGATGAATTGTGATGCCACTGTGAGAATACCAATATCCTTGAAAAAATCTCTTAGAGAAACTCTGGCACCTAGCTGGTAAATTGCTCGAACAGCTCGTTTTTGAAGAACAAATATATTTTGAATGTCAGCGGCTTTGCCCCACAGCAGAATGCCATAGGACATAACGCTATGGAAATAACTAAAATAGACTAATCTAGCAGTATCAACGTCAGTGTATTGTCTTACTTTCCTGACAGCGTAGGCGGCCGAGCTAAGCCTTCCCGCTAGACTTGAAATATGTGGGCCCCACTGAAGTTTAGCATCTACTGTTATGCCCAGGAAAACTGCCGAGCCCACAGTTTCAAGCACCTCTTTATCCAAGACGATGTTGGGTCCTAGATTTCTAACATTCGGTAAAGCGAATTTTATACATTTCGTTTTCTTGGAATTGAGAACTAAGTTATTTGTTGTAAACCAATCCGTAACCATTGAGAGTGCACTGTTTACATCGTCAAAATCATGTCTATTCCTGTCTACTTTAAAAATAAGAGAGGTATCATCTGCAAACAGTACAACTACACAGATACCCTTTAAAAAGAATGGTAAGTCATTGATATACACTAAAAACAAGAATGGACCCAGTATTGAGCCTTGAGGTACACCTAACTGAACTGGTAACCCGGAAGATTTTACACCATTAACATCTACACATTGGGACCTATTATGTAAATAAGAATTTAGAACATCGAGAGCTTTTAATAAGAGTTTGCGATTGCTACGATTTTTTTTTCTATTGTCAGAGAACTTTTTATTAAATATGGTGGTTGGACATTTATTTTCTATACGAAAGCTGGCAAAACGTCAAACATCTGACGATTGAAAAATCGGCGCTAAAGGGCGGCTTTAACGCCTGCACAGCCTATCTTTATTTAATTAATTGGTAAAGAAGAAATAGGCCCAGTATCCACCAAAGCGTAAAGAGGAGACGAGACGAGAGCAGATGTGCTGCGAAGCTGGCAGGTTATTTCCACCAAAGCGGAGAGGAGATGTGAGCTTTGTGTAGCAGAGAGTGTGCGAGGCGTGGGCAAAAGGCAGCGGGGTACGGGGTGCGCGAGCGCGTGGGCTGCCCGGCCACCTGACTAGACACTTCTCCGCTCTGCCGCGCCGCTTGCTCGCTCGCCGCACATAATTCTATAGAAAAATTAGACATTTTCTCTCCCCTCTGCTTAATCCATTTCCACAAAAGCTAAGCGGACAAGAGATGTGGAAATAACAAAATCGGAGTGGTTTATTCAAACACCAAAGCGGAGAGGAGAGGAGACGAGAGGAGATGTCCTCTCGTCTCCTGTCCTCCCCGCTTTGGTGGATACCGGGCCTTACAAATAACTAAAGGAATTCACGTACAGTCACGAGCACTAATATGTATCCACTTAGCCAAATTCAAAAGCGATTTTCTCGTGTAATATTGACTGCAACTTTGAGATAAGGCCTATTTCATATAAGTATGGGTTCCAAAATACTATATTCGTAACAACATAAAATAACAATCAACACAGTGGGAGCAAATCACATTAAAAAAATTGCTACGTGTATACATATTGGTGCTGAAGACTGTGTATTTTTGTAACTGTGATAGTAGATAAAAGATTCCATTGAATAAAAATACTATCATCCTCTGCCCGCAACTATCATTAAGATAGATGTTATCAGTGTTGAGCCGGAAGCAATAAAACCAGAACCCTACACATTTGGTAAAATCCCTTAATCACGTCTTAAGGCAACCATCGTGTGAGAGAGAGAGAGAAAGGCCCATACTCAGGCATCTACAGACGACGACAATATATTACTAAGCTTATCCTTAAAGCTATGAAACTGATGTCAATATGGTAAGGCTCCATATTCACAAAATAATGTTGATGCTACAATATTTTTCAATTTTCGTTTCCTATGATTATAATAGTAACAAAAGCTCCGAAAAAAAATTTAAATATGAGTATACTCAAAATATGAAATTTACTGTTTTATATACAAATTTTCCGACAAGTTATATGCGAATATAAATAAAGAACCGACCGAATAAAATACTGAAAAATCCGAAAAATCAATACAGGATTATCATCAGCAAGAGCATAATTGGAACCTTTATTATTTCCCATTATAATACCAGCTTATTATTGTCCCACTGCAGGGCAGAGGCCCCTTCTCATACAGAGAAGGCACGAGTATTGATCACCACGCTTGCTCAAGACGGGTTGGCGATTTCAGACTTTAAATCCTGGTTTCCTCAGGTATTTTTGCTATGATTCATAGGTCTTAACTTGAGGAGCTCGTGGCTAAGTAATAAAAGCCGCACGTGTCGATCCATCAGGTTAAGCTACGCTTGCCGGGGTTGGTCTGTGGATGGGTGACCATCCGTGCCTCGGAAAGCACGTTAAGCCGTTGGTCCCGGCTGTCATTCGTGGATCTTTGATAGTTTTTACGGGTCCTCAGAAGACCGAAAGTCTGACAACCAGTCTTACCAAGGGGTATCGTTTTACCCAGTTAGTGGTTTGTGGAGGTCAGATAGGCAGTCGCTCCATGTAAAATACTGGTATTCAGCTGCATCCAGTTAGACTGGAAGCCGATCCCAATATAGTTCGGAAAAGGCTAGGCAGATTGGATTTATTAATAGGCCTTAACTTGGAAAGTATTAAAAAAATTATATTTATAGAAAGAATAATAAGGGTTTTCAACGTCAAACCAACAGCATAAACATAGCTAGCTAAACATATTCCCACAGAACTTTAAAGTTATCGGTTGTTCGGGTTTATAGCTACAATAACCCGTTGGTTACACATGGTGCACTATAGTTAACGGTTGGAGATGAGGTAATCGCGCCGTGTCGTTATTATAGGGTTGCATACGGTGCTGCACAATCAATCAGCCTTTTCCCAACTATTTTGGGGTCGGCTTCCAATTTCACCAGATGAAGTTTAATACCAGTATTTTACATGGAGCGACTGTCTATCTGACCTCCACAACCCAGTAACTGGGTAATACGATACCCCTTGGTAATCTTAGACTGGTTGTCAGACTTTCGGGCTTCTGATGACCCGTAACGACTATCAAAACATCCACGAATGACAGCCGAGACTAACGTGCTTTCCGAGGCACGGAAGAATCTCTGTATGTAAAGATGGTCACCCACCCATCCACGGACCTAGCAACCGTAGCTTAACCTGATGGATCGACCAGTGCGGCTGTTTATTACTTAGCCAGGAGCTCCTCCATACGCTGTTGCACATCTTCTTGATATAAAGTTATTCACGATCCGCGGTAACAGTCCTATTACGGTTTACCCCATCTAGATTATACTTTATTTGGCATGACTTTTCAATGTAAAATTATAATTATTTACATGCATGTCGTTAAAAACACTGTTCTGCATCTTTACTGGATTGTTATATTGAACCACGGTATTAGAAAATATCGGAATTACAAACAAATTCTAAGTCAAATAAATCATGGAACACATCTCGTAATGGCTTCCAGAAACTGCTATTAAAAAAAATAGTTTTTAATAGCTATATCTTTTACAGGAATGCAGCTTGCTGGAATGCTTTAATCTAAGTAACGAGCGATTTAAAAAATTCACCAACCTCTATAGTTTTATTTAACCTATGCTTTCGTCGCAACCACATGTAAAAAATTATGACTAAAAATTACAGACACTACATTAAAATTAATTGATTCGTCAGCGCGCTTGCCAAAATTATTTACGAAATACGTTTTCACTTTTCACCTATTTGTGTAAATTCATTCTATAAACTTCCACACAAGGGTTGCTACAAATCATCAATCAATCATATCAAGCCGTCATGTCTCGACACCGAGTAAAGTACCTCCGCTGTAACAGCATCGTAAAGGTAAATATCACTTATCAGTGAGTATCGACTCCACAACGCGATGCTCTTCAATTAGGCGAGGATCGCAAGTTGTTACATTGTATAATGCCCCGAGTGCTTGTAACGACATGATTGACAGTTTGTTGGCAGCCCCGTCGACTGTAACATAAGCTGGCAATATGCTTATGAACAAAATTGAACGCTGCGTATTATTACTTCATTATGACTTGTTGCTAAGTAAATATTGGCGAAACTGTTATGTTACATGGTTTAACCTAACAGAATACTGCTCGCTTGTTATGATTATGTTTATGTTAATGTCTCATGGGGTGTGCGTTGCAATCAACGAACCACCAGAATGTTAGGACCTTAAAGTTTACGATATCTTTCGGTTAATAAGAAAGCTATAGAAGAGGACAGATAACGACGGGTAGACAGGTCGATAGAAACCGATTGGAATGTTTTATGTAATGATTGGGGTGCGTGTCTCGTACACACCTCGCAGATATCCGCGGCTTTCAATAACAAACGATCACACTGTCCTTCGATTACGTAAACCGATAGAGAATTTTTATAAATATTCCGTCAGAAACGAACGAAACTTTGGACGATCGATAAGAAAAACGCTTCTATATAGAAAATTTCCGCCGCTAATGTAATGAGAAGGTGGCTCGAGGAACGGCTCGCAGTAAACATCACACGGCGCAGTCGCATAAATTGTCTCCGGGTATTAATGCTATCGGAAAAACCATTATTTACTAACGGATTGGGGTGCTAGTGCGTGTACGTGTTGACGCGTGGCGCGGCACAGCGCGATGCAGGCGCGGTACTTACGAGACGGGCGGTGTCGCGCGGCTCGCGGGCTCTGGGGGCCGGTCACCTCGGGCACTCCATTGATGAGCTGAGGCGGCAAGCAGCGCGGGTGGGGTCGCATGGAGCGGGCGCGCGCGCGGGCCGGCGAGCGCGGCGGTACTGGCGCCCGGCGCCCGCCGCACGTGGCCGCTCAGGTATCAATCAATCGATGCGCAGCGTCGGCGCGGGCGCGTCGCGGGCGCGGCACATTCATGTCGCGCGAACAGCTGACGGCCGAGCCCCGTAAACATGAATCGGGACCCCTCCCCGCCCCCCGCGCCCCGCGCCCTGCGCCGCTCAACCCCTCGCTCCCCTGTCCTGACCTACTCTGCGCAGGGCGCTGCCGAACGCAAACGCTTACACCATACAACGTGCCACCAAATACGGTGCAGTCTTTCAGCGAGAGTGTTTCATAATCTAAGTTTTCGACGAAGTTGGCAATAACGCAACTGGTTGGCACAAGATTCTGATATGTTGTGAAACTGAAACATGCGAAGTTTCAGATTTTCTCTTCATTTAGTAGACATTAGTTATTTACCCCGTAAAAACGTTTCAGTACGAGGGTACAAATCCCGTCCCATGTTTATGCCGAACATCCTACTATTAGTTCGGAAGGGGCGGGCGGCGTGCACGGCGCGTGCGTGCAGGATATCGTCCTGATGCCACTGGCACTGCCTCCACATCCCGAGAGCCACCACCAGTCCGTCGGCGACCGCTGCGGGGACCACACAACACACGACGGAGTACATCGAGACTTGTCCATGTACACGATAGGATGCACGGAATGGATGGGACAGAATGGTCGGAAGTTTGAATAATTAGATGTCTTATTAACGCAAAAGTTTGGCTGTTTGGATGGATGGACGGATTTATCAGAATGTACCTCTACGTGCTGGATTAGCATATAGGGTTTCATGAGCATACCTATAGGTTGTACCTACTTTCCATCCCGAAAAAAAAACTAATCATGTTTTGATGAGTAATGGACCTGATTTTTAATTAGATACACTGCCAATAATTGATTTAACTAATTTGGAGATATAATTGCCTGTTTGATCACATTTTGAAACGACATGACTTTTTAGGTTGTAAGCAGTTCATAAAACCTGTAAAATCTAAATCACAACAATAACAAAAATCGAAAATAAACCAACCGCTTCATCGCTTTCTCAGCCAAATCTCAACAGAAAGTGAAAACATTCATCATGTGAGATAAAGTGGAGTTTTATTTAATGTGTAATTGAATGGTAGCACCTAACGTCGGCGTCCTGGACGCTCGCCAGGAGCAACAGTTCTTTACGAGGCTTCGATGCAATTGTAACAATATACTCTTTCTTTCTACGGATATACTTTGGCAGGGGATCTGGGTAAGGCTGTGTCGTGTAGAGCGCGATAAGCGGGTAGACGCCATAGACCTGGGGGCCAGATGTCATATCATAATAAAGTATTTAAAAAAATACTTGAACTGAACTGAAATTCAGTTCATATTTAATTATTATCATAGAGATCCCACCTTTTGTTTTATCCAGTTACAATTGCAAATGTCTAGTTCTGTGAAATGACATTAGACATTTGGTCCGCTTGGCGATAGCGGACTACACTGCAACGTCTTCCTAACTATCTCATAACTGTAATATCATGTTGAGATAAATAAAGATTGATGATTTAAGATTATTCCCTACATCTTATTTTCAAATATTTTCAAATAGAAAACCATTTTAGATTGACATCATTTTTTGTTTTATTAGTGGAAGGAAAAAATATATTTTTCATCACACCTTTTCGAAAAACGACAATTGCCTATTATAGAGGATAGCGGGAGCCAAATTCAATTTTGCTCCCATAGGAGTTTGAGCTTTCTCTCTTCTGATTGGTCCGCTCCGTGCTTCTGATTTTGCGTAGTAAGGTTGGAGGCGCTCGCGTGAAGGTTTAACCGTATAGTTCGGAAGCGCCCCCAATTGGACCCGAACACGAAGACCTCCGCCGGCTCGGTAGCGGATCCAATTGGACCCCAAAATGATGACATACGACATCCTAATTTAATAATGAAAATATTTGTTATGCTACCCATCAAATCATAAGAATGTGCGTTAATTAAGAGAGTTGAATAAAAAACTTATATGATAACGCCATTAAATCTTTCATATTTAAAGCGCAACTTAATTAATTTACCTTAATAAAATTTAAGCCCGTAAATGTGATAATCGCCATTTTGATGACAGTGGTAGTCGAGGCTAAAAAACATGAAAATTGGGGATTTCGAACATCCAAACTCCACCGCAGGGGCAGTGAATAATACATCATTTAATTATTTGACGAATTCATCCATTGTTCAAAGTAATTATGTAGTGGTAATGAAGTTTTTTGATAACCAAAGTCGAAGTTTCGCGCCAATCGTGCGTGTTTACATTTTTACTTTTCACAAATATCACACATACACATGTAGATACGAATTAAAATGAGACAAATATTATTTAAAATATTATAAACAACTAGAAAATGTCCAGATCTTAACGTAATATACGAACACAGATCAAATATCACGTAATATTCATTACCACTAATAAATTTGTGTTCAAAATCTCCGATTAATAATGTTTTTTTTATTGTAATGATGTGCGAAAGCGATTATGCCAAACGATTTTTTTCGATCGACTCGATTAATTATTATGTCGAATGTCAGAAATCGATACATGGATATTGAAATAAAATTGTTTTAAGCATTAAATACATAAAACATTGTTTATAATTATGATTTATACTGTTCTAATGTAATTTTAATCGTTTTTCGTACATTATAATATAATATAGAAACCGAGTCAACAGACAAGACTTATCTAGATGACCGGGATAGGTACGTCATTTATTTTATTTTATTTCGCGCCGAATTGTTTCTATATTTGAATTCAGAATGCGCTCGCTGCTCAAAATTATTTTAATTTAATGGACAATTATTTATTGTGGATTTTATTTTTGATATTTTCTGATAGTTTGCTACAGAATGCCCAGGATACTTTTCTTAGGCTTAGCAAAATTTTGTTTGGGAATGATGATAAATTAATTCAAAAAATTGGGAAGGTATTCCGCAAACACTTTTAATTAATGACGTTAATATTTTTCGTTAATTGTATAAGCTCGGTAGTTTTTGTTTCTATTAAGATACTCAATTATTAGAAATTGTTTTTTTTTTTTTTGTGGTAGTGGCCCAACGAAATTTAAAAAACTGGTTTAGGGTATGTCGGACCACGCACAGTGAAGGGTTCTGCAGTTGGGATGAATATTTACTCATGCACATTGCACAGCATCAATTTTATCGACTGCAAAAATAAGTTTGTGTTTTCCGAAAAAGCTATGAAAAACAAAGTTAATTCTGCGGTTGTATACGAATATAATCCGTATCACAGACCCGTGTTAAAACTATATTCCAAACTGCAGAGCGGCAGCTTGGGACCTAAACAGTGCCTACTTCGTCCCGCAATCCAGCCCTGCGTGAACGCCCTGCGAAAACGCCCGCGTTGACCCACTGTAAGGAAGACTGGACTGTGCAAATTTATAAAATCTAAATTTAGACAGGACAGAGATACAGACCGACAAGCACATAGACAGACGGAAATGACAAAATTGTAAGGAATCCTTTACTACTACGGAGACCCCAAAAACATCAATTCCGTTCATATTTGACAGAGATGCTATATGAGATGAATTATTACAAACCTCCTCCTTTTTGACGTTGTTTAAAAATAACTAAATAATACCACTATGAAATTATTAAAACAACGAACAAGAGCAAGTTGAACTCGCCTGGAGAGGGTTCCGTACGATGAATATGTTATTTATCATGTTTTTATACAAATAATTTATCCCAAGGACAAACTTAATATTTTAGTTCAAAAAAACATTTTACAAATAAAACAACCGACTTCCAATAAAGACACTACAAAATCAATAAAATAACTTTAATTTCAGAAGTTGGTGGCAAAAAACGAAATTTCAAAACCAAGTACACCGGGTACCAGAACTAAAAAGTGAAAAATATTTTTTTTACAAAAAATAAAATAAAACAACCGACTTGAATACTTCGAATACCACTACCTGCTATGTAAATAACAGTAACAGGAACTTATCATCATATCATCCACATAGGCTAAGTGGGAAAAATAATAAAGCTAACTCAAAAACTATCTAAGCAAAGTTAATAAAAAATTTATGGGACCACCTCTGAAGTATGACCTACCAAACAAAAAAAGAATTATCAAAATCAATTAGTAATTGACGGAGTAATCGCGTAACGACATACAAAAAAAAAAACAGTCGAATTGAGAACCTCCTCCTTTTTGAAGTCGGATAAAAACATGTTCTTCATACATTTCAGGAATCTATAACCAAGTAACAATTTCCGTATTTAAAAAAAAATTAGGCTCAATGGATTGGGAGATATGTGGGGGGGAATGGTCTATTTTTTTAAATTCATAAAAAAAATTTAACGTGTGCGATCAGGTGACCCCGTCAGGAACGAAATTTCTTCTCATGTATGATTTAAAACAAAAACAAAATTTTCTCATTTAAAATTTTGACCAAATCACACTTTCTCTCTCTCTCTATCAAATTAGAAGAAGACAGTCGCAAGTATGAACACTTTTTCGCGTGACTAGTTCTGCCAGTTAACTCCTACCGCAAGCCGCGTTAAAGAACTTCGTTCCAACAGGGCCGTAGGCAGGGAGGGGTTTTGGGGGTTCAAACCCCCCCCCGAAATGTGAGAAACCAGAAACTCAATCCAGAAATCGACCCTCCTAGGGTTCCTCCATACTGTAATACATCTGACAATTGTAATCTATTTCGCAGAGGAGTACTTTATAATCTACAAAAAAGCACTACGTCTTTATTTTTATCGAGTCTGACTTTGTATTGAATGAATTCCTGCAAGTTCAGCATTCTCTGAGAGTCTAACCTAGCCAAAAAATTTCCTGTTCTCAAACTTTTCTACTAAACTTAAACTTACTTCTATTCCTGTACAAACGGTTAAAGGCAAAGAAAACCTAACTTATTCGAGTGGAATATCATGCTAAAAATTCGAGCTCGCTTCGCTCGCTCTTGCATCCTATATTCTCTAATTTTTCTACTTAACTTAAACTTACTTCTATTCCTGTACAAACGGTCAAAGACAAAGAAAACATAACTTATGTATTTGAGTGGAATATCATGCTGAAAAATTCGAGCTCGCTTCGCTCGCTCTTGCGTTTTTCCGCTATGGGGTATTTACCCCATAGCAGAATAAGGGGAGGCGACAGGTGCGGTCCGCGGAGGCCCCCTATGTATTTTATGTATAAATGTAGGGCGCAAAATTTTCTATTCTACGTTATTCTAGTTCTTTAAGATTTCTACATACGCGGGCCCCAGGCCCTCATTTAGATTACCGGGCCCCCGATAGTACAATTTTTTTATAAATCTATACTCTTTTTTACCCTCTCGAAATCAGAAATATGTTAATCTCCTAAAAAAAAATCAACCCAAACCCCCCCCCCCCCCCCCCCGAAATGAATTCCTGGCTACAGCCCTGTTCCAAGCATATTATAGAATAATTAAAAATAAATATCTGAGACCCTGACATTAAGCCCTTTCAATTGATATGTCACACGGTATAGTTAGGCAACCTTTTTTTTTCTTTTTTTTTCATTTGCCCCCAAAAGTGACCCCAAATTCAAAATTCATTTATTACACCTCCTTATTTGGGTCACCGAAGTTCATATGTAGGTATACCAAATTTCAACTTAATCGGTCCAGTAGATTCGGATTAAAGTGGCTGTGGCCTGTGACAGACCGACAAACCGACACACGAGTGATATTTTAAGGGTTCCATTTTTTCAGTCTTACGTACAGAACCCTAATAACTTACCCCCTATACACATTGTACGAGATAAAATTATTAATATCAAAAATAAAATTGTTCATCGGAAATATACCAAAGAGTTTTTATTCAGTTTCTACCACTTTTTTAATGTTCGATTTTATTGCGAGTATCGATTAAGCTGAATGCAACTTTTGAATCGAAATAAGAAAATTGGGTAGACGGTCAGCACTATGAAGTGTCACGTTGCAACATAATTATTTGTATTTTTTATCAAGTTTTGATCGTGTTTTTTATGTAGTTTATGTATGAAATGTGGTAAAAGTAAGAATGTAGAGAGAATGCTAATATATTTATTTTTCCTTTTTCATATTTTCAGCAAGAGAGAAAGTTGTTTAGGTACATATTTTCAGTGAATTTAAATAGTCTACCTTTTGGATAGGTGTAGTAATACCTATTCTATACAACTTTCGCAGTGTACTAACGCGGTTTGACTGACCTCAACATATAATTAAAGATATTTGCCACAAACTTATGGTATAAAATAGGCGCGGTAACATATTTTTCTCAATAAAATCGAATGCTGAAAATTGATGTAAATTCCTGAATTTCATGACGTAATTCGCAACACCCCGTCGAGCCAGCTGATGTGTCACGTGTCAAAATCTTGTCGAGCAGAGAGGTTGTAAAAAAAAGTTTTGAGTAGGTAGGTACTTACTCGTAGCTTTTTATTTTTCTCATAGGTAGTGATGAAAAATAGTGTGTGTCACTCGGGGACAAAATATTTTGTTCTCGGGCGGCATATATTGAATTCCTTGCTACGCCCAGGATTCTACTTTAGAATCCTTCGCTTCGCTCTGAATTCAAAATAACGCCCTGGAAGAACAAAATATTACTTTGTCCCCTTGACACAAATAACTATTTTGCTTAAAGCTTGATAAGCGTGATCTTCCGCCCCGCTTTCAATTCGACCAAGTCTCAACTCTTTAAATCGCCGTCTTATTTGAACACGGTCTATTTGGTTAGCGACACTCGTTCGCAGTCGACTGCAGAATAAAAGCGATACGCGTCATGACAGCGCGATTTATGGACGAAGAACATAAGTGATTCCCTTTTCAGTTTCAGCGAAAATTTTGGCGATTTAGGTAATTGTTTAACGTGTGGGCCGATCGTGGGCTGAAAAAAGAGCTTGTTATTGTTATAAAGTTTGATAGTGATATTAATTTTGGGTTTCACTTAGATATAAGTTTCAGACGCAATGTGCGAGCACTGCCAGTTTATTACCTACAACAACTGAGTGCAATTTAAACAACATAATTATATCCCAGTTAATATTGCTTATATTTACCTAGCAATTATTTATCAGTAGCACCCATTTCCCTTTATTATATTTTTCTTGCTTGTGTAGCTGCTACGCAGGTAAGCTACTTACGTAGAAGCTACGCAAGCAGGGTACGCCGCAGCCGCTACGCAAGTAAGCTACGCCGTAGCTCCTACGCAAGTAGGCTACGCCGTAGCTGTTACGCAAATAGGCTACGCCGTAGCTATCGTAATAAACGATGGTACGAGATACATTCGTTATTTTTTCTGTCTTGGTAATAAGATTGGATAAACATCAAAGTTGGTAGCGAGACAACTCCCAAACATGCTTAAATATTGTAGAAAAGCTCTCACTTTACCTACCACATAGAATGAAGAAGATGCCTATCGACAAAATAATGTCCCCCAAAATATATTTATTGCACTTTCGAACTCTTGTTCAACATTCCTGGTGAACACGAGTCTCGACAGATTTTGTCGCCAATTTTGCTTCGTGTGCAAAACGCACTCATGTATGTTATTCGATTTAAATTAACGACATATTGGAGAATTCTTTATAGTGGGACCCGCGTAATAGAATAAGGAAAATTCACAATTTTTTTCTCGATAGCGAAAAAAGTATAGCATTTAAGTATTAGGCAATACATTGCATATTTTGCACTGCCTTTATCGAGAACCGTAGGTAGGAACCAAGTTTTAATTAATTTTTATCTTTACCAATACTGAAACAGTCCCCATAGCTGTAACCGCGATCTCATCTGTAAAGCGGTCCCTAGACGATCATGCGGCAAAACATACAATTCCTTGAATTAGACTACGTGAATTATCATGCAGCATGATAATTCACGTAGTCTAATTCAAAGAAATCATCATCATGCGCATGCATTTTTCATTGCATGATGAAATGCGTGTCATGCCGCATGATCGTTTAGGAACCGCATAACTCAGTAATGATTACAGGTAAACAAATATCCTTTTTTTTTGTCTCAAGACGAAAGTCTTTGACCAGTGCGTGTTGCCAATGATGACTTATGGCACTGAAACTTGGTCGCTCACAATGGGCCTTATCAGAAGGCTAAAAGTCACCCAAAGAGCAATGGAGAGGGCTATGCTTGGAGTTTCCCTACGTGATCGAATCAGAAATGAAGAGATCCGCAGGAGAACCAAGGTAACCGACATAGCCCGAAGAATTGCCAAACTTAAGAGGCAATGGGCAGGACATTGCCCGCAGAACAGATGGCCGATGGGGCCGAAAGGTTCTGGAGTAGCGACCGCGTACCGGAAGACGTAGCGTTGGAAGGCCTCCCACAAGATGGACCGATGACCTTGTAAAGGCCGCAGGAATCCGCTGGATGCGGGAAGCACAGAATCGGTCGAAGTGGCGGTGCTTGGGGGAGGCCTATGTCCAGCAGTGGACGTCTTTCGGCTGATATGACGATGATGATGAAATATCCTTTTAATAAG
Source organism: Conistra vaccinii (assembly GCA_948150665.1). Taxonomy (NCBI): domain Eukaryota; kingdom Metazoa; phylum Arthropoda; class Insecta; order Lepidoptera; family Noctuidae; genus Conistra; species Conistra vaccinii. The sequence goes on along the minus strand of OX411323.1, from coordinate 7,071,290 downwards.
TCTGTTTACCATACAGTTATTTCTACCATAGGTAAATAAAATAATTCGTATGTTAGCATAGGAACCGGGTCTCTTGAAATTCAGTTTACCCGAACACCTCTAACCATGGGCCATTTAGTAATGGGCAAATAATTCATGCGCTCATTAACAAGCTTACATTCCTTCGTGCAAGGCAGGCAGGTATGGCGGTGGCATGTTGATCATTACAAACGTGAATGCCTTTACCTGCATAACTGTTAAGGAACCAACTTATTACATGGACCATAAAGAAATTAAAAACCGGACATTAGGAATTTCTCCTGTTTCGTGGGTGCGTTCACAAACACAAACAGCTAACCTACTTATGCTATACCATACTTAAGACGCAGATATGCCAGTGATCTTGAGTGGATAGCTTTCGTGTTCTGTACTCAGCTCACGCAACGCGTCGTACGTCTAGCCAGTAATAGGACTCGCCCATCAAGAAGCTCTGTCCCAAATTAGACGCATTATTAATTTATTATACATAAAACAAAAGGTATTTTAATAAAACACGTATACTAAAAGATCAATAATTAAATTATCTTTAAATTGGTGAAGGATTCAGAAAAATACGCTTGATAGATTTTGGGTGATTCTCAGTTTTTTATCCGCGTTAGACATAACTTTACGAATTAATTTTACTATGTAATATAAACATAATCTAAAATATTCCTATATTAAGTTATTAAGAAAATGATCTAATTTAACATATATTTTTTCCAAATCATTAACACTACTCGTTTAGACGTGATCTTAAGTATAAAAACATTAAAAGTCGGTTATCGTCACCTGGTAGATACCCCAAACTTAACAAGAAATTCAACGTTGGTACCTAAAGTTGGGGAACACATAGGTTTTACCTATATCTCAATATGTAGGCAATCAATATTCAACCGACCAAATTCGTTGGATAAATAAATTAACATAACCTTAAATCAAATAACCATCCTACTTCGTTCAAGAACCAAGAAAATTGCTGAAACTTACCTACTTACTTGGTTCTAATTTTGTTACAAAGGTGATAAGTAGGTTCTGATGATAACTACGAGTAGGTAATTAGCTCGGTAAGTTTATTATAAGGAAAATCACAGCAAAAAGAGCTAATAAATATTCCTCCGTCACCGCATACCTATCAGGGACTTGGATGGAACTCGTTAAACTAATTTCATTTAGCCATGGGTCGTTACCGATCAACGACTGCGCTATTGAAGTTAGATTGTAGGTATATACCTTCCTATAGGTTTTAGTTAAGCTGGTCCATCAAAGGAGATAGTATATAGGTATCTTCCTAGTTTTAGTCTGGTTGAATTCGCTGTAGGTCCCTATCTGGTGTCTGAATGTATGAACTTTCTGTAGATCCGTGCCTAAAAAGGATATTCCAGCGACCTCATATCAGCCTGTTATAGTCCGCGCGCGACTAGTGAGAGCGGCGAGCTCATCTCATCACAAATCATCTGGCTATTGCAATCTCATGTGCGTTTTGTCTATACTAGCCGGTACTATCAACGCGTGTTGCCGTCGCGAAGTGAAAGTTCCGGCTAGTTTAGACAAAACGCACATGAGATTGCAATAGCGAGATGATTTGTGATGAGATGAGCGGCCAACTAGTCGCACGCGGACTATAGTTAATTCTCTTCTTGACCAGATAGAACAATCAATAGTTAGTAGAAACAGCAGATATTCAGGCATAACTTCTTCATTAATAACTTATTTTTAAAGATACCTAGTTATCATCCTCTTGTCGGCACGAAGTCAAGAGTTGCTCCGTAGTATATAACCTAAGTACGAAGAAAAATATCGGAAAATCTAGAAATAAAATCAAGCGTACCTACCTGATTTTGACCGGCTGTAGTCCCTGCATCATATCCACCACGTTGCGACCGCCTGGTGCTTAACCACCACATGTCACTGAACACCAACAACAACAACACACTAACACCAGTAAGTACTAACACACGGTTTCTGGAACGAAAATCAACGACGGGTCAAAATAAAACAATGATCATGTCAAGTGAATTGAGGGGTAATTCCCATATTTTATACAAGAACGTTCGCGTTCAAATCATCTCTGATTTTCATAAATTTTTGGCATCGATTGTCGCTGAAATGAGATTACGAATTTGCGACTCAATTTTGAACATTTTTACTCGCTTCGAGATATGTTGATGACGTCTATTACGTGGAATTCGGGAATTGGCCTTCAGATCACAATTCGGCCAACCGACCACAGCAGTTGACATGCGTTCAAAAATATATAAGCTAATATTTTTGTGTTGATTTTCGTTCCAAAAAACCGGGTGTCCTTGGGTTATCACTGAACTATTTTTTAAACTAACATCGTGGGATTTGCGCAACAGAAAACCTTATCAACGCGGGCGCAATAACTAATTCATAATCGGTAAACACTTGCTTCGAGTCACAATCGACCGGCCACGACTGTGTTGTCAACGTAATGACCGACGAAGCAAAGCTCAACCATTAAAAAAAAAAAAAACACCGACCAAGTGCGTGTCACTCTAGCGTAGGTATTTACTAAGGGCCTGGGAAAATTTCAACTGGCAAAGGTAATACGGTTAAAAAAAGACAGCCTTGTGACCGATAAAAAGAGTCCGGTTGTCGCCCTTTGGGTATCTACCTACTTCAAATATCATGAGGTTAAATCGCGATTAGGAAAATTCAATAATATTCGCGTTCATTTTACGGAGTATTTCAAACACTGAAGGGCAAAAAGACTAGCATTAAAGTACTCTATTGCAACTACTGTTTATTCTCCCATCTTCACAGCCCTTTCAACATCGCGAACGTACTCCGGTGTAAACATTTCGTGCGGTATCGCTATGCATTAGCGCGACGCAACAGGTGTTCGTGACGTGTGCCTTTAATAAACAATTGAACACGGTAGGTAACAGGTTGCCACCGTACCTAATGCCTACAGTGCTAGTTAGGGTGCACCCTTTTGCATTCATTTGCGTAAGTAAGTCGAGTGTGAATTTATTAAATGCCTTTGTTTCTTGTGTGTATTAACGGCGTAAATATGTTAAATGTATCTAGGTACAATGAGTGTAGTAGAATCTTCGGTTGCGAATAAACGAATTCTAAAAAAGTATAATCACAAATAGTGACATTTAGGGCCTGTTTCACCACCTACGATTAAGTTTCTATTAACTTGCTTGGCAGATAATTTCATACAAATTCTGTTCCATTTTTGAATTTATTCGGTAAGTAGTGGTTATTCGGACATCGTGATATAGGCCCTTAGCCTGTTACACCACGATTAAGTTCCTATTAATACTTGGCAGATAATTTCATGCAAATTCTGTTCCATTTTTTTATTTATTTGGAAGTAAAATACATCGTAAAATAGGTCCTTAAGGGTCCGGCGAACACGGCTCGCAACTGCAAGTCGAGATGGGAGGAAAATGCGTTTGGAATATTGTTATCTCTGTTCTGTTGTGTTGTTGTGTTGTTGTTGTTGTCTGTGTCTGTTGTGTGTTATGTGTGTTGTGTGTTGTTAGCGTTGTTACGAGTTATCGGAATTTGTGATAAATTTGGATGTGTTCCGTAATACCAAAAATTATGAATGAAAACTTAATATTCTTTCATAATTCTTTCTATACTTTGTAACTTGATAATATAAGCTATGCTCCTGCCAAAACAATATTCCAAATATTGTTGTTTATAATACAGAAAAAACAGTATGAAAACATGTCATTTAGCTGTAAAAATTTGCGAAATTTCAATTCGCTTAAACTTCATTTTAGGTAAGATTTTGGAAAAAAAGAAGATGTACAAGCCTAGATAAATACTGTATAAATCCGAATATTAACATTATATGATGGAAATATGCTCAAATTGCAAATGATTTAGGTATTACGTTTGTATGGACAATTCAAGGGTCGCCGCCGTCTTAAACTTTTTACAAATAGATCAAAAATAATAGGTAGGTAGGTAAGTAAGTACCTAGGTATCTACTTCTTTTAATTTAAGTAGGTACGGAATCCCCTTCTCTGATTGGGCCCGAAAATCTGAACTGAACTATAAGGACTTAAGGAAGAGTTAAAATAAAAAACACGAGTACAAAATAACATTTACTTATACGTAACTTATTGTGTCAGGTTGCAACATACAAGTGAATCTGTTCGTCTAGCGATTCAATGTACAACCGCGGACAATGGGGGTCAACCTATTTTCACCCTTATGCCGTTAGTAATAAGGTTGAAAACTGGTCCACCGCCAGTGTGGTACGGTCATGGAGCGAAAACTATAAGCTTCCTCTCCCACATCGCGGGCGCATGTCACCTTAACGAACAGCCATTTTCTTTCAAAATGTTGTCAATACTCAACGTAGAGGCAAGTAAAATTGCGGTTGGGTTTAGAAACGTGCCGCCTCGCTAGAAAGAATATGAGGTTATTTAGGGGTTCTAGAGGGTAAAACCCTAGGGAGGGTTAACCTAAACCCTCCGCAACAATTTTTTTTACCTCGCATTCTTTCTAGCGAGACGGCACGTTTCTAAACTTTAACCAACAGTTAATCTTTAACATGCTAAGGGCCTATTTCACCACCTACGATTAAGTTCCTATTAACTTACTTGGCAGATAATTTCATACAAATTCTGTTCCATTTTTAAATTTTTCGGTAAGTAGTGGCTATTCGGACATTGTAAAATAGGCCCTTAATATTCGTAATTCCCCAACTGTACCTTGCTCTTTCACACCGAATCTATTAAACATACTCAACTAATGTCTGGCCCACACTGAATGAGGCTGCAAGGCTATGCCTTGTAAACTGTATAGTGCAACACTAATGCATTTACATGATATATGCGTCTGTGATGTAGGGTGTACATGTATTTAAAGCCCCGTATTCACAGTAAACCTTGTTGTAGCTACATTATTTAGTATTGCTACATTGCTAGAGGCGTGTACGCACGAACGAACAAGAACATGATGAACACGAACATCAAACATTATGCTCGTCAAAAATGTTCGCGGGGCGATCCAATTTCGAATCCATGGCTACTAAAGAGACCGGCTATCTAATTACGCAAAAATTTTCGTAAACGATTCTAACTAATCTGTTTCATTTTGACAGTTCAACAACATTCATTGCGTTATTTACGTTGTTGAGCAGATTTTTTTTTCGAACTTATGAATCAATGGATTAGCAATCTATTTCAAAACGATTCAGATTCCGGTTGATCATGTATTACGTAATTGGGGTACGGGGCGGTTGAGCGCGAATTGTGTTCGAATGGCGTTTGTTTTCGCTTTGCTAATATACGTCCACACGTACGAACCAAATGTTCCGTGGTCGATGTTCGTGTATACGAAGTTTTATTCGTTTGTGCTGAAACACAAATCACGGAGATCCTCGGCGGCATCAACACTTTCCTAACGAACCAAGCGTGTTATCGTTTGCTCGTACTACGACACTAATGACGTACAGAAACTGACGGCTTGAAAGGCGGTCCGTGACAGAAATTTGCGCTCAATTTTGGCGCCATGAATTTTATTGATACTGCCATCCGTGATTCCGTGTTTTGTGTGCTGAAAAAATCTAAGGGCGTTTTCCCACTTATCCCCATCTATTCGTGTTCGTTCCTGATTCAGTTTGGCCATCCTAGTAACTGTAACTGTATGGACATTTGTGTACTCATGCGTCTACAGTTAGTATTCGGTGCGTATTCGATTCGTAAATTCTCACTTCGAGTCGTTTTTTGACGGAATTTAATTTGTAGAAGTAAGTCGTGATTAAATAATAGTTGTCTTTAATCTTAATTTTATTTGTGAATGTATATTATGCCTATTCTAATATGAGTCTATGTTACTCGAATTAAATGATTTGAATTTGAAATACGGATAAGTGCGCAAACGCTAGGACGTGAATTTCCGTCCCTCTTTTTCTCGTATCACAATCACAACACGAATCGAATACGAACTGGATACGGTTAAGTGGGCAAACGCCCTTATGCAAATTTTGTTTCGAATACGGGGTTATACTCAGTGTGGACCAGCTTTAAGATAAGTACAAATGGTGACGTAACGTACGTTTCAACGTCAACACTAATTGGCCACGAAACAGTAGCCACGCGCGTGACCTAAGATAAACGCGATATACAGCGTGCTTCAATATAATACTTACAAAAAAATTAACCAATACGCGCTACTATCCGATTTTAATTATCATTAACTATCCGATTTTTTTATAGATTATGACTATAATATGCTGTGTCTAAGAATTATTTGTTGAAAATTCGTAATCAACATTATTATTGGATATTTACCAATTTAGAAAACAGTTCTTATAAGTACTAAAATTACGTACAATATATCGTAACATTACATTTAATTTAGACAAGTTCGACGTTCATTTAAATAAAAATACCTTAATTTACCTATACTTCGTTTTAGCAAAACGTGCACACTGTTGTGTTTTTAGCAAAAAAGACCGAAATGGTGTGCATGATTTGTTAAATCTGCATCGAAAGCAGAAAACTGATTAGTTTACAAATCGATTAAACCAATAAATAGAAAACAAACACAGTTTTCTATAATTACTAACTACATTTTATCACATTTAAAAACAATATTATTACATGAATTAACTAAATGTCTATAGTCTCAACATCCAACTCCATTATCATAGAGCATACAACGTGAGCTCTATGGTCACATCTGTATAGAATAGCAGGCGAAACAGATTCAGTGTTAATAAAAATTACAACAAATCACATTATAATATATGTGTTCACATACCGTATGTTATGATTTTGATACATCTGATAATAAATTTTTTGGTAAGTACTAATTACTTTCTCACTCCTTGTAAAAGCATATTTATTGCGTTTAATAAATCGACATAGACGTGGTATTAACAAAGCAAGAAATAGTGGTATAGCTTTAAAAGCCTTATTACACTACGCGATATTCAGAGGCCGTTTCCCTAAATCGGGAAAAAGAGGACATTTCCCTATTAAAAAAAAACATCGGGCAGTCTTTGGGGACTGCCGATAGAAGTGAAATCTAAGTAACTTTTTGATTCTCGCGTTGATGTCTTTCATTCAATACATATAGCCTTCGGTAATTCTCGCGTCATTAACGCGAGAATTACCGAGCCTTCGGTGACGATGACGCGATTTCCATGATTTTTGATCACCTGAAAAGTGCTCAACGCGAAGAAGTTTTCACAAAAAAAAAAAAACACCTGTCTAAATATCGTGTAGTGTAATAGGGGTTTAACTCCTCCCACCACTATTTTAATTACCTCTTAAAATAGTATTAAACAAATGACCAAAACGGTCAATCCAGTACTTCATTTTACTGAGACAACTACATATAACTTGCACATACTCGAATCAATCGAAAAAGCGTTAATCATAGAACTATCCACGGACGAAGTACCTATACAGGATATTTCATACAACATTTTATTAGACAACATAAGGAAACGATTTTATGTAAATATTAAGGGCTGATTTCACCAATGAAACTGAACGCGATCAGCATTTCTAAAACGCGTTCAAGAGCTGTCAGTGTCACAATTGTTATGGAATATTGTACACTCATGACCGCGTTTAGTTGTGCTGAATGCGTTCAATTTCATTAGTGAAGTCCGCACTAAGCGCTGATTTCACCAATGAAACTGAACGCGATCAGCATTTTTAAAACGTGTTCAAGAGCTGTCGGTGTCAAAATTGTTATGGAATATTGTACACTGCTGAACGCGTTCAATTTCATTTGTGAAATCCGCACTAAGTGACGTAATTAATAAAAACCCTGAAGAAATACAATTACTACTGCAGTGTATTATAAGTTCATAATCCTCATTTAACACTCCCTGGTCTTATTATAATATTAATTAATGTATAAAACATGATAAAGAAAAAACTTTTCAAAACTTTTTTCTCCTGGCTACTTTTCGACCGTCATATTTTCTTAACTCAGTGCAGTAGAGGACTAAAACAATTGTTAAAGAAATGAATTATTTAACGGTATTATTATAACTATACATAAGTAAATTGGGCGTATCTATACTGCTTTTGAGATTAGATACGTAAATAAACCTTTTTTACCGATTTTGACTTTTATTGCGTTGGTGGCATGACAAATGGCAGCTGCAGTAAACCGTAGGAATTGTACCCACTTTTTTGCTTTTAATCCCATCTTTATGCCTACGGTATAGAAGTCAAAATCAGTTAAAGGGACGGTAAAAAAAGGTTTATTTAAATGTCTACTCTTATTTCAAATGGAGTATAGCTAAAGTCGAAGTAACGCCAGACAAAACAGAGTGTTATATATGCTATAGTTGTCGCGTTTCAACATGGCAATAGCGGTCACTGACCCCTACATTTTCTAGCATTTTTATTTGAAAAACTGAAATAAAGTCCGTTAATGAATCAATATCTATCGTGATCTTTACCTTTTGAACGCCAGAGCATAAACGCACGCGCGTGCCCTCCACGCCAAGCCACAATTTCAAGCCGTATTTTTGTCACATGTTTGTGTCGTTGGCACGCGCTTGCTTGTCACATATATGTGACGGTGGCGTTCAAAAGGACATGTTCCAATCCTCTCCTTTTTCATATCACTGGCACGACTGTATTTCAGATTTTGTTGGCCCATAACTTTGCCACACTCACGGCGTCGTCAGTGGCAGCGCAGAGATCACTTTGGCTGCATGTTTTGGGACACAGAGGGCAGGATAGGATGTGGAGCATTGTTTGCGATATAGCTGATCTACACCCAGCTGCAGTCCCTACGAGATAGACTTTATCAGGTTGGAGTTACATCTTCCCAATTGTGTCCGGAGACGGTTCAGTGACTTCCAAGTGGATCACGAAAGGTTATAACCGTGCACGGAGATGCTCCTTTGGTGGACATGTTCCAATAACGATAAATCATACTAGGCTGATCAAAAATAATGATAATCGGTTCATATTTTCTATACTAATAATAAATCTGAAGAGGTTGTTTGTATGTTTGAACGTGCTAATCTCTGGAACTACCAGTCGGATTTGAAAAAATCCTTTTGCATTTGATAGCCCAATTCTTGAGGAACACTACAGGCTTTAACATCTAGCTAGGATCCATAGGCGCCGAGCAAAAAGAAAAATAACCAATTATGATTACTTTTTAATCAGCCTAGTACATACTTCATTGTTTGGATTCCCACGAAGAGATATTAGGGAAAGGGCAATGACCGCTATAGCTACGCTAAAACGCGACAACTATAGAACATAATTATTATTACTAAAATAAAACCGATTAATTTGTGAACACTCCATAATACATTTTTATTTTCCAGATATTTTATCAGTAGGTATCCCGTTATAACTAAACAAAGTTAGTTAAACCACAGATACAAATGGGACACTCCGCAGTTTAGGTATGAAGCTACAAGTACGCGGCGGGCCCGTCTTGCTGGGCCAATTCAGTGAGTGTAACGTAGTCAGAAAATCTAAAAGTCACGCGATAGAAATACAGGCAACTTCTTGGTGAATATAACTGTAGGTGATTAGCTTTGTGCGACCTGAATTGCACTTTATTGTGTCATAAGCAAGAGTCACTTTTTATTTAAATGATTTAGCGGAGTGTTCCATCTGTATTAATCTGTGGTTAAACGAACAAACCCCTGCTTTTAAAGGTTCGCATCAGAAACACGTCATTATATGTTGAAGTTATAAACTACATTATATTTTGCCCTTGAAAGAATGTCACTTCTATGGCTAATATTAATATAGCTTGTGCTCTTGCGGGGTAATTACGTCAAACAGTAATGCTGCGGCCTCATCTGCGTTTATCGTGACAAAAGCAATGCGTGCCGAAACTTCGTTAGTTTTGCTCGCTAAAAATATATCGCGCTAATGCGGTGGTCACATTAGCTCCTTCGCCCTTCGAACTATCGCGACGATAACCGATAATGGTTGGTCACATCTGCGTGTATCGTATCACTGAGCGACGCTTCGTCACGATAGACGCAGATGCGGCCGCAGTATTACAATGCTAATTTTGACAATTAAACAATAGTCATTGCGTAATTTACGCTGTCGAGTAGACGAATTTTTCAAACATTTGAAGCAATGGATTTAGGAATTTCCTTCAAAATCCTTCAGATTGAAAGTATGCATTTTCCTATCTACACTAAAGAATCTTAAACTATGATGTTATTGTTATTTTCTATAACATAGAAGGCAAGAGTGACAAACAGTTTAAATAAAATGTTGTGCATAGTGCCCGTATTTGTGAGAATAAATACTTCTAAAGTCAGCAACAGACTTCCACCGCTTGACGCGATGATAAACGCGCCGAATGTTACTGGTCTGTTGCAAACTTCGTTTTTTTAAGCAAAACGAGAGGCAAATTCGAAGAAACATGGCTGAATCTCTAACGTTTTATTTAAAGACTAAAGTGAATTAAAAACATAGGAGCCGAGGTAATTACTGGGATATTCGAAAATGTTTAGTAGAAAATCTATGAGTAATGTTAGCAAGCTCATCTTTATTATATTCATTTTTATTTCGTGACACGTTCATGATTCTGGATCTTAAACTCACGTGCCAGTTTTAGTTCAATTTTAAAAGGAACTGATCGATTTACTATAAAGGGATGAGGAACAGGGTGGAAACTGGAAAGTCCTCATCCCCGATAGAAAAGGGAAGATCCTCCAACCAGACGGGTGTTGGCTGGTGGGCTACTGCCCAAAGCTTGATGTCAGGATGTTGTTTATATGCTAGTCGTGCGCATAACTCTGATTGACATGACATAAATCCAATGGGTACATCCTAGTTATATTAACATGTTATGTTATATGCTATCCTCGACGTCAGTATTGTATAAATTAGAGCCAGCATATGCCATCGGATTGCCAACACAGTGACCAATTTATCAATTACAACTTAGCTTCAGTTGTTCTTACTTAACGCTATAAAATCAATAGCATTCAGGCATTATATTTTTCACACTTATTGCCAACAATCTGTTTTGCGGTTTGGCAAATACTGATAACCGTTGTACTGTGTAATATTTTGAGAAACAATAAACAAAACTCTGACGGTCTGCGCTGATCGTAATGCCTATGTCTACTACGTCATTCATATAGTAACACTGAAATTGTCGCGAATGTTCACGTTAAAGGGCTCCGTTCTAGTCCGAAACGGACGGCAAACTTTGAAGAAGCTCGTGAATAAAACCGGACACAATCATAAGCAGCTATTACCCCGACAAATTTTAACCAAAGTTAAAAGTTAAGTTAATTCTAGTTATAGCGATCGCACTAAAATTCTTCTGCTTATACTGAATTATTTACATTCCACCGCCGCTTACTCAACTGTCTATTTTAGCGTTGTGTATTCTAAGTTGATTTCTGAGTGGCCGTTTGTAATAAAAAGCTCCCTATTTTTTTTGGTTACAATGGAATTTGAACTTTGTCAAGTATGACAATTGAATTTGTTGTTCCAAAACTTGATCATTATCTCATATTCTGAATTCAAATTGAAAATATATTTAAAAAATGCTATAATAGCTTTCTCGAAATTCTTATTATTTCTTACTCGAGGTCGGGACTATATGGTAAATCTCGTAATTTTAGAGCCGGAATATGAATAAAAATCAGCGCACTAATTGCGTGTTCGGGATGACGATCCCGTTTCTTTTGACAATCCAACAGTTTTCTTTGCGTTATATTTGTGACCCACGGACCAATTTTTCAAACATACAAATATTAATAAATGTTAAAATGGATTTTGGTAATTACATTCTCAAGTATTGTTAAAAGGGATGTGCTGCTTTTGATCATCATTGAGGATATTAATTACTACACTTCACATTAACCAACACAACTACCTATAAACGAACTAAGCTGAGCACGTGGTGGGAGGTGTATCACGCTCATTGCTCAACGCTCAATAATCAAGCGCCCACTCGTTGTCTTGGATGAACGCGTCCACCACCTCCTTCATAGTGAAGTTTGGGATCAGCTGGTCGGCCGTCAGCTTCACGCGAGTCACCGGATCAAAGTGGCCAACACGCTGCAGAAACAAGAAATTGGTGGTTAGAATAAAATAATGTGGGTGCTTTATCTATTTCCAGATACATTTTTTTTTTGAGTTTTGTTTCCTAGTTAGGGCATGCAATTAACCAGACCATTTTCCTATTCGTTTTATCCGGATAGTAGCGTAGCGTAAAAAAGTCGTTTAAACCTTTTCACATAGCATGGGTGGAAAAAGGAAAAAAGGTGTTTGCCCTGAGGGACAATACTGGCAGTTTTTAACCGACTTCCCCAAAAGGAGGAGGTTCTCAATTCGGTTGTATTTTTTTTTTTTTTTTTTTAATGTGTCTTACCTCATATCTCCGTCATTTATGAACCGATTTGGAAAATTCTTTTTTTATTGGAAAGGATATACTTCCCGATTGGTCCCATTTTTATCAAAATTTAGTTCTGATGATGGAATCCATGACAAATTGAGGGAACTCCTCAAATATTATAGGCATACACATAGCGATTTCGGTATTTTGAGCAACCAGTTAAGCATTTGCATTCAGAAAGTATCATTTGGTGAAGTGGAACTGATGAAGAAGTCCACAGATGGCCACCGGAACTTCTCAATGATAAGTATTTCACGGGTGGCGTCATTTATGAACCGATTTAGAAAATTATTTTATCTGAAAGGTATACTTTCAGATTGGTCCTATTTTGATCAAAATTCAGTTCTGATGATGAAATTCATGACGACTTCCTAAATCCTCAAAAAAAATTATAAGGAAACCAGGATCTGTTGATGGCAGCCCAGACAAATCGAGGGGATCCTTCCAAAATCGTAGTGGCGACTAGTGCGTTTGTAATTTTTTTTCATTAAGCATTTTAAGCACTACTATTTAATGAAGGTCTGGAGTCGATCTGGTGATGGAGCCGAAAGACAGTTGAGGAAACTCCTCAACGATTTACAGCAATTACCTGGTGTTTGGGCTTGATTAATTTGTGTTGATGAGAACTTTACACCTAGATGGGTCCACCTAGATGTCATTAGGGATTTGATGATGAAGACGAAGGACAGTCAAGGGAACTCCTCAACGTTTTACAGTAGCTACCTTGATTAGCGGACCTAATTCATTTTAAGGATGATAAGATGATAACTTCCTGTCACTGTTAATTGTGTCGCTGGTAGTGTTATTCGAACTTGTGTGGGGTAGGTAGGTACCAAAACTAAAAAGTGAAAAATAAAAACTTTTAACAAAAAAAAAACAAGCGACTTCCAAAAAAAACACTACAAAGTGAAAAGTAATTTGAATTTCGGAAGTCGGTGGCAAAAAAACGAAAATTCAAAACCAAAGACACCGACTTCCGAAATTAAAATTATTTTTCACTTTGTAGTGTTTTTTTTGGAAGTCGGTTGTTTTTTTTTTTGTTAAAAGTTTTTATTTTTTTTTACTATGATAAATTGTCGCGTAGGATTTGAAGTTTCTAGAGACGTACTGATAAAAAAATCGATTGAATTTTTATCTAGTTAATTTTGTAGATAATGCTTAAAAGCAACCCAGATACCGTATTATAATGCCCAAACTCTAGTAATAGATCAAACCGGACGTACTTATTTATGTGAAATAAACGCAGAGACGAATAATGGGCAAATAATTATTTTTTTGATTAATAAATAAGCTTGATATCTCACTAATCTCCTTATCAATAATTGCAAATATACAAGCAATCAATCATATTTTTTCTTCAAGGCTAACAAATAACAAATTCACTCAAGGGAGTAATGAGTAATTTTACCTCCAAGTGTTCCTCAATATCTTTCTTCTCATAAGTGATTCCACTTGGTGTGATCACAGGCTCGTTCAGTATCTCGAAGCTTATCTTGCCACACAAGAAATCCGGGACATCACGTTTCTGAAGAAGAAATATCAAAGAAAATCATTAGGTAGATACAAGAGATGTTACATATAAAAAAAAACGAACGACCTTACAGTAGTCGCATATGATTGTAACATCTGACATCTTGGTTTGGGTTGGTACCATCTAATGGCCAATTCTATTACTGCGCGCGCTCATTGGTCAAATCAAATAGCGCGCGCTTCCCCGGCTTCCTGTTACACACTTCCGTCCCTTTTCACGAAATCACTCCCACAGATTGCAGGAAAGCAAGAGGAAAGATGTTACATATCAAAAATAGGCAGTCCCAAAATGCCTATTTTTGCCTATCACTGCCGACAGAAGTGAAAACATAAAACTGGTATTAGCGCCATCTAGCTTCTGTAGCACTACGGCGCGAGCATGTCGGTTACTCGAATCCATAAGTTTATCCCCCACCGCAAATCGCTCAACGCCTAAAGAAGTTTTCACTTAAAAAATCTGTACAATGACATATAGTCCGGTCAATTTAGACATAAAAATAGTGGGCAAATAACAATAATTCCCGGAGAGCCAAATTTTTGTTTGAACTTGATAGTATACTCGATACAAGTGTTGAATAGCAGACATGTTGGAGGAAGACATAATATACTTGTTTCTTGTATCGCGTATTTTTTACAAAAGTTAAGTACCTATCGGTTTTTATCAATGCAAGTAATTTTTTTTGGAGCTCCATAAATCTTAAGAAGAAAGCGAATTCCTTCCGTAATTATTATTTAAGGTGTGGAATCAATTTCTATAAATACTTTAGCGCAGCCAGTCAAATCTTTTTTTTCGAATAAATTAAATACTGACGTTTTGCCCCTTCTGTACGTCTCAGCCACATTTGAACAATTTATGAACATCCAGCAAGAGGAAGAGGAAGATTACAACTTTGGTTCAAGGTTTTTTTTTTTGATAAAACTTACCGTTTTCGAGAAAAATTCAAAAAACCTAAAATTTTGACATTTGACCCCGAATAACTTTTGACGCACACATAGGATCGATGGGGATTTTTAAAACTTTATTTGTAATGGTCAACCCGAGCTCTCCACAAAAATTTGGCTCTCCGGGAATTATTGTTATTTGAAATGTCTAAATTGACCGGACTCGCGAAATCCAAATTTTCTTATTTTTTTGTTTTCAGGTCAGCATCAAGTCGTGTCTTGATCAAAATATGATTTGCGACCATAACAAATATGTATTTACAGAATAAGACCCAATTCACCAAACACAAAAATTAGCTAACAGGTCATTAAACTCCGGTTACTGCTTTGATTGGCTCACTGACATGACAACAGCCAATCACAGCAGTTGACATGTGTGTTAACAGTCTGTTATATCTAACAGAGTATGGTGAAATTGAGTCTTAGAATCATAAATACATCTCTTATAAGTTATTGAACGACTGCCGCGAAGTGCGCACACATTTTTAAATTCATATGTTCCATTGAATGAATTCTTCATGAAACATACATAATTTGAGAACATACCTTTGCAGTCACCGACAGTTCGGTGGACGAATAGGTGTTTACACTTATTTTTTAACTTGTCACTGAGTCAGTCATACAATCACAAAAATCGCGGGATCATGGTAGGGTGCTGCGACCAACGCCACTCGCGTTGGTCGCCGAGTGGCGAGTACGCACCGAGTCCATGTTTATACCAGCCAAGTGGGCAAACGAGTCAACGCGGGAAAACGCGGGAATGGGCACTCGGTCTAGTAGATAGAACGGGGTCCGAGAGACCGTCTCGCCCTTTAACTTGGCCGAACACTCGCTGATGTATTTTCATGTACCGAGTACTCGGCCGACAGCACTGTCTCGCCCATCTACCCGGTACGTGTGATCAAGGCATAAGAGATGGCATGCAAGTATTTAGTAGGTAAATAAAGTAAATACGTTAGTTATTTTAAACTTAGCTACGTTTTTCCAATAGAAAATGAGGTTTGATAAATTGTTTTGAATGACTACTTACCCGTCTCCTTTCGTCCATTTTAGAAAATAAGATATTTAATTCACTCCTGTAGTTATTCTGAAAACGAAAGATCGCGTAGATTAGACACGATTTTACGTCATAATGCAATGAAAAATAGTACCTTTAGTGACTAAAATCTTATAAAACTGAACTTACACATTCGTCCTCAATTTTAGATGCCTTAGTATTAACATCATCTTTATTACTTATTTCTAGTTTCATTACTTCTATTCTACGCTGCATATCTTCATTTATTAACCTGTAAAAAAACAATATTTTCTTTACTAAACATTTGAATTATTTTTTATTCTTCTTGTTAGCGTGTCGTTGGCAAAAATAACACAAAAAAATATTTCCTTAGTTTTTTAAAGGGGTTTGAAGATTTTGGCCCTAAAATCAGCCACCATTTTGTTTTTTTTTCAAAATCGAGGTGCACAATAAATGTCATATATTTGGATAGCGGACACTTATATAAACATAAAACTTCATATACAATACCATCATAAAGCGTCACGTTTCTGAGATATTCAAAGATAAAAATAACAATTGTTATAACGAATTTATTTATTTATGTTGTAGTTACTTCATGTTGATTAAGTTATTTACACATGAATTAATTGACTACACCTAGTGGATAAAACATACGATTTTTTTATCATATTCAGTATAAATAATATCATCCAAGAAGGCAGCGGGAGGCTGAATAGGATTTTCTTGGTATCGCGCCCTTGCCATGCACCCTATAATACATATACCATATAACACACGTCCTCATTCGGCGGAGGGTATACATAAATTTTTGTCTCTTTCGCTCTTACCTAAAATATTACCTATACATGATGCAATTATGTTTTTATAGTTCAATATACTGAAGACCAATACCTGAAGGGAAAAAAAAACAAAAATATCCTTGTTTCAGGGTTCAGTTTTTGATTTATATTTCGGTGAATAACTCCGAAACCTGACGCTTTAGGATATTATGTCATTTAACATTTTTTGAAGGAAAACATCGTGAGGAAACCGGCATGTCTTAGAACCAAAAAATTCGGAGACATGTGACATCTACCAACCCGCACTGGGCCCGCGTGGTAGATTACGGCCCACTCCCTCTCACAGAGAGGAGGTCTGTGTCCCAGCAGTGGGAACATTAATAGGCTGATGATGAACATTTTTTGTTTGTTTATGTGTCCTCTAACTAAATATATAACTTTCAATTTAAACTGCGATTCTGAAAAAAAATCAAAATGGCGGCATCATGTTAGGGCCACCCTCCATACAAAAATCTTCAAACCCCTTTGTTTGGCCCAAAACTCAGTAACGCGAATACCGTTACTAATCAATTAAATAATAATTTATACAGCGTTATTTTTTGTTTATACTAAACCTCTTAAGGGGTCATTTTGTTCATCATTATGAACAACTTTCACTATGGGACCAAAGATAATATCACGAAAAATAAAATCTGCTCTTCCCTACATTTTGATAATATAATTATGCGAACATAAATGTATGGAACAGCTGATTTTTATTTCGCGATTTCAGCTTTGGTCCCATAGTGAAAGTTATTCATAATGATGAGTACAATGACCCATTAAGAGGTTAAGTATTTAAAAATAACATTGTATTTAATATTTAATATTTTTAAAATTTTCGTTATTATTTTTAGATTTTAACTATTCTCGGGACCATGGGGTCCCGGTCCTTTAGAAGGCGTACGAGGGGCCGAAGCCAACTCGCAAAGGCCCCTTAGACAATTTTAAATGGAATGAGGCACCAACCGACGATTATCCCTGTATGCACTATGCAAGTGCACCCAAGGACAATCCCCGGTTGGTTCAGGACTATTGCAGAAAATGGAAACAAAAAACATTTGGCTATGGGTTTGGGTGGCTAGTGGTTTGGTTACCTAGAACTATGAAAGGTCTATGTCCCCTGCCTGATCAATGTTATGGTATACACGGATAAAATGGCAGGGGGTGACTTGCACACTCAATAATGGGCCCCCGAAAACTGTTGCTAGCACATAGTGACGTAGCGACAAGGGGGCAACATTTCCTGAGGTGCTTGAGGAGTGGAGCGGTATTCCACGGCTTTCAGAACAATCCCAGAGCCCGGAAGATGGTCAAGATCCCTACGAGCACTTACTGGAATACTTCCTTCCTCCGAGCACGTTTGCTCTTGCGAATCTCCACTCAAGCCAGCCAATTAAGGCAAGAATGAGGTGGGAGCTTTGTTCCTCGTCAGTGTTCACCCCAGCCGGCCAATAAAGGCAAGCCAGAGATGAGGAACAAGATTTCTCCCGGGAGATAGGGTCCGTGGGGTCGCTACTGCCCAACAGCTCGCCACATGCTGCCCTGCGGGTTTCTGTATCTCTCTTGGTCTGGCTCCTTATCCTAGACCTGTTCCGGCAGATTAAACTCTACCGGCACAGACCTAGGGTTCGGAGCACGCAAGCCCCACCACGACGTCAACGTAGAGATACGGCGGTGGGGTCGTTATTATTATTATTATTTGTTGTTATTAACCTGTTAAAACAGTTTTTTTTAAAATTAATAAACAATAAAATTATTTGCTAAATGGTGTTCCACTGTTGGTTTCACCTTGTGTCCCTTCGTAAGTAAACAATCTTAGGCCGACGACCATCTTGGGCAGTCAACCGTGATGTGCATGGAACTGTGTCTGATTGAATATTTCAATGTAAAGTTTACATCAAGCATTCATTAATACTCGACAATCACTAATGCAGCAAAATAAACAGCTGACTTTGTTTTAATCTTTGCTGTACTGTTTACTTGGGCAGTGGCTTTTCTGGGTAGCTATTGATGGCTTTAGTTTTGAGTTCATATAGTTAGTTATAAGTCTTAAAGAAGTATCTTGTAGACTTGGTAATATGATAATTTAGAATTTGTTAATTTAGTTAGAAGGGCCAAGGTGATTTTTTCCACATTAAACATTTTCTATAGAAGATATTCCTGTGAAAGTAGCGGTAATCTGCTAGATATGAGAAGAACGCCGACTTTTGAAGGAAGCCTATGTGCAACAGTGGACTACTTTTGGCTGAAACGATGACATATAAGATAGTATGTCTACCTGTTCAAATAAGACTGCAGTTCAATCTCCTGTGAAATTCTCTTTTCTTCTTGTAAATTCCATCGTTTTTTCCTAGCGATACGAATTTGTGCTGCAATGTCGTCACCGAAGTTGAGCTTCTGTTCTCGCGCCAAATCATTTGCTGAAAAAAAATAAACGGTTCCGATTCAGTTGAGCAGTTCTAAAAGTCTGCCTACGCTTTTCCTAACTATCTTGGGGTCGGCTTCCAATCTAACCGGATGTAGCTGAATACCAGTATTTTACATAGTCGCTCCGTTTAAAATACTGGGTAAGACGATACCACTTGGTAAGATTAGTTGTCGGACTTTCGGGCTCCGTCGGGGTCCCCAATTCGGGACTACGCGCGGTACATCTACAAATGACAGCCGGGACGCGTGAAGCCAATATCTATGTATGAACCGCTCTAGGCGTTGAGTCGCAATATTATGCGTCCCCGTTATTAAGGATAATTATGAATTTTCTAATGAAATAATAACAAACGAAGATAAACTTTGATGCAATATACTTGTCTCGTTCTAACTCACTCCATATTCGGCAAAGATTTATTCCTTGACGCCTTACTTTCGTTAAGGAACAATCATGTTGCGGTATCGCGCGTAGCTTTAGAAAAGTGTTGAGAGCGAACACTTATCCTGTTGCAAACATATATGAGGGCCAACTCTGTGCGTTAAAAACCAATCAACTAAGGTGCTGGCTCGAAACAGATTTGTATGTTTGTTTTCAAAATTGTGCAGGACAATGTCTGTGTACTATTCGGCACCATCCAGTGTTGGCTCATATACAGGAATTGGCTTTACGCAGCCGGGACCAACATTTAACGTTCTAACAATGTTACAAGTTTATTATTATTGCATTAGACATGTTGTGTTTATGATTCATATTCACATTCTATTTTGCAGCAGGCACATACTATTTTCTGAAACAACTCAGATATCTACTTTATTTTCGAACTAACAATTTTTGAATCATACTAGGGCAGTTTGCCAGAAATCGAGTTTAAGTGTGCAGCACCTGCAGGGGAATATGCTGAATGGCTCATCAGAAGCCGAAAAACTAAAACGAAATACCTGTAAAAATAGTAGAAAATGCCTGAGGCATTAAGTTCACCTTTTACAGTCTTGTTTTTACTTGTGCATAAAGTTACCTACGCAATACGCGGTACGCGGTTATGGTACGCGTGGTAGATTACAGCCCAGTCCCTCTCGAAGAGAGAAGGCCTGTGTCCCAGCAGTGGGAAGATTATAGACTGATTATGTATGTTATATTTTTATATAAAGTATAAATAAATAAATAATAAGTAAATTATTTATGTACCTACAAAATATGAAACTGGCATTGCAACATTAATTTTATAAGGATAGAATGAATGTGATCTTGTCTGTATGTGTTTCTTGTTGTATTAATAAAACATTAGGTATCACTATCATTGAACATTGAATGAATTAAAAAATGTGGGACAAGGTTTTTGACATCATTCATAACATTCTTTTTTAAGAATTTCAGATTGAAAGGTTTTATAGCATCAGCATTTGAAGATAAGCCATTCGTTTTTTTTTAGTACCATTTTACAACAAAGAAATAGGCATAATTTGCCACGCTTAGTCTAATAATATACCACCTTGAATTACTAATTAAAATATTATGATAATTGGATATGTAGATTTGAAGTGAATCCTTTGGACTGTGGCTAAAAATAGACCAACAGTGATTTTGTAATTAGGCATGTTAATGTCCAAATAGTTACTTATTAGGTTTCTAACTATTCAAAAATTGTCACACTAATGATATACCTCATTAATGGTTATTCACTATCAGCATTGCAGATAGGCCATTATTTTAAAGGCACATAAAAACATGATCATTTTATATCATTTGTATAAATAATAAAACTTGCTATGGATCATTTTCCTGCAAAAGATATGAAGTACTAATTCCAATTTATTGCTTGTCCAATTAGTAACTTATAATAGAGATGACACAAGTTCAAAGTGCTAATTGAGTATATACTCAATAATCACATATAAAATCATAGTTTAATTTAATTGACCTTCTCCCGGTTTCTACATTGAGAATTCACAACTCTTCATTCTCAATTACTACTAGTTGTAATGTAGTGAAAGTAGTAACACTACTAGTAATGCTAAAGTAGTGTTTGACAAGTTTGTCAAGTTCTTAACTTCAAATACTTAATTTATTCAGAAACCATAAGTAAAGACGTACTACCTACCCCGATGCAGATGTTTTATAGCCTCGTCATAACAATCCAGTTCCACCAAGGCTTGTCCCAAGAAGAAGTGGCCCTTGACCTGGTTGTTGTCTATGTCCAGTGCACGGCGACAGTCCTGGCATGTTGCCTCCCAACGTTTCATCTTCAGATGACATAGTGCGCGGTTTGTGAAGTATGTTGCTACTGATGGATTTTTTATCTGAAATGGTATTTATGAAGGCCTTAGTTTCGTTTGTAGGTTTTGTAAATACTGCATTGGTTACTGTAATTGACGAATGAAAAATAGAAATAAATATTAAGGAAAAGCTGAAATAATGTAAGCCGAAGCTACTAATGAAACATGAAAAGGGATGGTACTGAAAACGGGAAATGGAAGACCTATGGAATAATCAAAATGGGTTTTAGAAATAAGGTGAAGTGCAGACTGCATGGAGCACAAATAGAGAAAGTAGGCCAAGTGGACTGAGTGTTAACAATTTGTAACACAATGTTCTACAAAAATGTAAAGATTTACAAGCTCTGGTTTAAGTGAGAAGTAGACTGTGACTGGCTGGTTTAAATATTAGTTTTTTTAAGAAAAACATAATTATGCTGCAAAATAATCTTTTGCACCAAAATGTTGACCTTCTAAAGAGTTTTACAAGGGCCTATTTGAAATAAATGATTTGACTTTGACTTGCAAATTGAAGAGAAGGGACAATATTATAATATCTCCGGTCATATTAGCCTTTCTGGAAAAACAACTTACAAACTAAGATGTTGTTTGAAAAATAAAGCTAACCATTTGCTTACATTTTCTGTTGATAAATAAACATACCAGGGCTTGTGAATCACGAATGGAAACTCAATAAAGATAATGTACACAATTATAAAGCACACTTAGTTACACACCACATCATGAATATAATGTTTTTTTTTTAAGTCCACATAAATGAAAAGTTAAACAACAGCATCCGCAACATTCAATTTCTAACATTGAAATTGAGTTTTCTGATATTGGTAATAGATTGGATGACAGAAATAGAAGTAGACAGCCTTCTATATAAAAGGAAAAAGGAAACTATAGGCCCACAGAATATTTTTTCAGCGGACAACAGTCATATTTGAACAACAAATTTGACCTACGTAAACTGGATAAATATAGGTAAATTGATGAAATATGACAGCCTCAACAGCATGTACAGTCAAAACCTAAAAATACAGGTGGAATGTCTTGGTTTCCCTTGCTTTGTGTGTGTTGGTCACTTTAGAACTCACTAGGAGAAGAGTTTGGTAAAAAATACTTATTACTCACAATAGCCTTTGTGTAACAGGCCATAGCATCCTCAAAACGTCTCAGACTGAACAATCTGTTGCCCTGCTCCTTCAGTTCTTTATCGGTGAGGTTCGCCGTGGTATATGTGTGTTTACTCATTGTTCTTGCTATATTCTCACGTCTTCTAAGTCAATTTTGTGACAAATATCATTATTCAACTCAGGCGATATTTTAGAAAGTTTACGCAACTGTTTTTCTTCGCACAGGATTAAAATTATTGTGATTATTTTTCTTCTAGAAAAATATGTTTGTCAGCTTTTGACATTTGCAGTATTTTTGTTTTTGACATTTAGAATTTCAGATAAATTCCGACATTCTCGTCAAAACTAATGATTAAGTGTTGCCAATACTAAATAAATATATTTTATCATCAATACAAAAGTGCAATACCAGCTACGCAGTCAAAATGTATGGACAGCTGTTTTTTTTTAAACCGACGAAAAATTTCAACGCTTCCCCGGGGTTCAGAATCATGTACTGAATCCATGGCAACAGGCACGGATATCGGTAACAGGCTTCGTGTCGATGTCCCTGACAGCCTGTATAATCGTCGCACCTCACTATGGAAAATATTGCCAATGATAAAAAATGTATTGGTTTGTTTAGTGCTCACGCGTAGCATGCGCTTTCTATGTCTACGAAGATTATACACAGCTCTTTCTATACAAAGTGACATTTCCTTTCTTCATTTTTGACATCGCACCGTAGAAATCTTTCTTCAATCTGTCACTTTGTCTTTCGTTTCTAACCTACAAAGAGATTTAAGATACTACCAATAGAGAGGCTATGCGAAGAAATGTCATAGAAAAACTGTGATCTCGTGTCTCAGTGACGCCATCTAGCATGATATAGCAAAATTAGAGTGGCTATTAGGAACATCTTCATACAAAAACTTTGATTTCGAGCGTCAGTAACTCCATCTAGCATTAAATAGCAAACATACGAATTAAATTTATTAAAATATAACTCAGCTATCGCTTGGTAGGTGGCCAGTGTTGCCACATCCGATTTTCAATCCGTGGAATAAACCCGAATTTTTTTTTAATATTGTTCAAATCAGGTAGGTAAACAAATATCGAAAACTAAACAAAAACCTATAAATTTTATTATGTAGGCCTATTATTATTTATTTTTTAAATGTCTATGACATATCTCGGAACCCTAGGGTCCCGGACCTTTGGAAGGCGTACGAGGGGCCGAAGCCAACTCGCAGAGGCACCTTAGAATTTTTTAAGTATTGGGGCACCAACCGACGATTATCCCTGTATGTACTATGCAAGTGCACCCAAGGACAACCCCCGGTTGGTGTAGGACTATTGCTGGATATGGAAACAAAGATATTGGAGTATGGTTTTGGGTGGCTTATTTTTTAGTGTAAAAATCGCGGGGTTATTGTAATGCTACGGCTACACTGTCACGTTATCGCGAACTTTACTTCGCGCGCTCTCCCTCACACACCGCTCGACGTCTCGCTGAGCAACAGAGTGCGCACGAAGTAAAGATCGCGATAACGTGACAGTGTAGCCGTAGCATTAAAAAAACAACACTCCGTTCGTTCGTCACTGCGGCACAGTCGCGACTGCCTGCATACCACGCGCATACCTCGATCGAGGCGCGTGGGTATAGCTCGCGCTTCGTCCGTTTGTATGAAATTGGAATACCGTATACCGTGCTACTGCCCAACAGCTCGCCAAATGCTGCCCTGCGGTTTTCTGTATCTCTGTTGGTCTGGCAGCCAGACCAACAGAGATACAGGAGCCAGACTCTGGCTCCTCATTCTAGACTGTTCCGGCAAAGTAAACTCTACCGAAACATACCTTGAGTTCGGAGCGTGCAAGCCCCACCACGACGTCAACGTAGAGATACGGTGGTGGGGTTATTATTATTATGTATTATGTAGGTATGTGCTTTAAATTTTAATTTAATGTAATGTAATGTTATGGACTATGTCTGAAAATAAATGAAATGAAATAAAACTCTGCGGAATCATATTTAACGTGCCGGTTAAGCGCCCGGCATACATGTGGCTCGACTGATTCACGCGCAAAACTTGTCTAAGACAGATGAAACTATTTTAGAATTTTATTCACCTAGCGAATAAAATTCTAAAATAGTTTCATCTGTCTCTGACTACATAATTGTCCGTGTCACTGTCTATGAGTATCAGTTCTGTTTCACTGTGTGTTTTTGGGACATTTTGTGTAAAGTAGACCTAATGAGTAACAAACCGCATATTCGTTTTAGGAAAAAAAAAAAAATACTCTATTGTTTGGGCGGTTCAGAGAATAACTTGATTAAGCCTACACATTTGTAGATTTTCTATCGATTTGCGACCCCAAATAAATTGGGATAAGGGCAGAAGAATGATGATGATGATGATACGTAAGGACGACGTACGGATTTGATGTTAGATTTTTTATTTTGGATGCGAGGTCCAAAATCCGTAGATTTTTGGAAAATCCGTAGGTCACCTGCATTGCTGGCAATGCAGGTGACCTACGGATTTTCCAAAAATCTACGATAAGTAGAAACTAGAAAATTATGGTAGGGATGTTACCATTTAGTTATCAAGGTATCGATAATATTGATAAAAGTTACTAAGGTTTTTTTTTACATTTGAATAGATTGAAACAAATGCAAAAATACTGAGCCTTACAGAAGTCGCTTAAGATGTGTAACATCTGGCATCCTAGCTGACAGTACGAACCTTTCGGAAAATGGGTTGGTACCATCTGACGGCCAACTTTAGCAGCGCGCGCTTCACCGGCTTCCTGTTACACACTTCCGTTCCTTTTCACGAAATCACTCCCACAGATTGCAGGAAAGATGTTACACATCAAAAATTAAATACGCAATAAAATGATTAGGAGGACTTAGTTTCAATGTTTACAAGTTAATTATTTATAATATTATTTTTACATACAAATGACTAAATTATCAATATTTAGTAAGACTGCGTCAGATCCAAGCATCAGACTGCTGATCACGCACGACCGCGTGATTTTTGGTTCGTTAAGAGCCCTATTACATTTCGACTGATTTCGGTGGTGATTTTTGCGTTAAATGGGCAACTTTGGCGTTCTTGTTCTGAGTAACTGAAAGACTTGGACAACTATGACTTATTGAGTTGTGGAGAATAGTTATTAGTATAGTACATAGCGTCCTCGCTTTTTGCACTTTTTTCTTAATTGTTTATATAAAGCCAAAATTACGAAGCAAGTTTTTCAAAACAATGCGCGACGTTACTTTTTTGAGCTCGTGGGTAGAAATATTGTACATAGCAAATGATATTGTTCATAGCGGCCTCAGAATTTTGAAATATTTATGGGATATCTAACTAAATCCAATTAAAAATCATAAAAAACGCTCAGAATTAACTGTAAATTTCTCTTGTCTACATTCATATTTTTACGTAAAATTTATACCAGAATAAACGTTGGTTCATAGGAAATTAAAATTGCATACTTAAAAAACAAAAACTTTATTAGATAACTCATAATAAGCAACATAATATTACAACTGCCAAATTACTACATATGCATATAATTACAACTGCCAAATTGCTACTTATGCGATGCATCGGGCGCTCGAACTGTCAAAACGCAATTTTGTGATAGCCCTATTATGTCGTTATAATGCCAACCCAAGTAGCTCACATGGTTGTCACTGGACAACAGAATGTTTGAAAACTCGAGGCTGTTTTGCTTTCTGTACAAGGGCTTTATAGCCCGCTACACAGCTCTTATAAAGCACCTGCACCTGGTTACGGTATTTTTCAGCAGTCATGGTGTTTCTGAAACTCCAAACGAGATCTGTTCTTCCACTAACATGAATTCCCGCCTTATAAAGCTGCCGGGCGCCGCCATTTTGCAATACTAATGATAGAGTAATGAAAACAAAAGACGCAGATGGGCAACATACATTTGTACCTATTTTGTTGTTCAGTTTGTCACTATTGACAAACTATACATTAACATTATACTATTATAATGTGTTATTTATTATTGTGTATAATAGATGTAGAATAAGTAAATTGTGACTTTTACCTAAATAACCTAAATAATTTTAAAGGTTTCTACGGTCGGCCCCCTAATTACTATTAAAAAAAAAGCAGATTTTTTTTTGTCGAACTTATGGAGCAATGGACTGGCAATCTTTTTCAATTGGTTTCAATTTGAAATTGATCGTGCATTACGTAATTAGGGTGCTGGTCATGAGAAATTTTTGTTAGAAACTATGTTTTGAAAATCTTTTTCGTTTATGAATGAGTGTTATGAACTTATGGTTATGAGGCGTGCACTTTTGGATTTTCCAAACTATTTATTATTTACCTCATTAAATATTATCGATAACAAAATCGATAAACAACATCACATCTCTACAAGGCAGTAGTAAAGCTACTCAGCAATAGGGGGCGCTTATAACAAAATTAGTAAATGTTCTAGAACTATTTAGGAAAATTATTTAATTCTAATAACTGAGTAAACATAAAAAATATTTATGAAAATAAACCGAAGTTAGGTCCAGTTGTTTTACCGTATCGAGATTTACAATATCGTAGTGCGCAACTCGGCATATTATCATATTATCGTTATTTTTCTGATTGACACGATACGACTTGTCATGCAGACGTACCACACTAGACTGAGTGACTTTTGACCACTAGGACAAATGTATTGGGTTACGATTTTGCTTGCTATGTCCCGTCTATTGGTAGTAATAATTTAATGTCTTTGCTAACCTACGTTTCTATCTTTGTCTAGGTCATTTTATATGTAGACTATTTCAGAAGAAGTTTTAGACTATTTTTCAGAACCAAATTGTCAAAATTACTCTGACGACTGACAGTTGTCTATGGTAGTGAAATATTATACTCGACGGTCACAAAGTATACAGGGTTATCTGCAAAATCATGATTTTACAGAAGAGCGTTTTAAACGCAAAACTGTGATAACTAATAGAAGAAGAAAGCTATCTTCTCCTATTTTAGATCATTTAGTTAATATTACCAAGGAAATGGTTAAGGCCAATATTACTGTAATGTTATTTGTTCCAAAACACGGTACTTCGACACACTGAAAAAAATAAGCTGTACTTAGTTGTGTTTATCAGTAAAAATTGACAATCAAACAGTAAAAACATCCTATGACGAAACAAAGAATTCTGAGTCGAATTATATTAAAGAGTGAATTTCGTAAAAAGTCCAGTTGCCTCTTTTTACTTTGCTGCCGTCGTACTGTCT
Source organism: Conistra vaccinii (assembly GCA_948150665.1). NCBI lineage: Eukaryota > Metazoa > Arthropoda > Insecta > Lepidoptera > Noctuidae > Conistra > Conistra vaccinii. The sequence goes on along the minus strand of OX411323.1, from coordinate 7,043,509 downwards.
ACACGGAACGTCATTTTTGTCTACTCTTCCGTCGACAAAGCGGTGCTCATGCTACGCCTGCTGTAGTTGCAACCAGGGGCGTAGCTACCGCCGTATCTGCCGTGTCAATTATACGGGGCCCCCGGGCCACGGGGCCCCCCGACGTGCGTAAGCAAAAATGAATAAAAACTTCCCAAATTTTATTTATTTAAAAAATGACAAAACTCAAAAAAGGCTATTTCTTTTTTCCCGCGTAAAGCGTGCGTTCAAAAGTTGGCAACACTCTACATCGGTTATCGCGGGCTGCGGGATTTCCCCTTTTAAGTCATTTACTTCCCACAATAATCGATGTATGTACATACGATGATAAACCACGGAGAGTCGGAGAGCAGCGTTTATGACACGTTTTATTTAATTGTGCATTACATTGTAATACAATACAAACAATTGTTCTTCTGGTTCAGTAGTATTAGTAGCGATTTGTAATTTAAAAAAACAATGAGTGAAAGGAAAAGAGATTATCCCAGCGGAGCTACGAAAAGAAAAAGTAAGTAAACATAAAAGGGAAAAGGTGCTGGAAAAAGTGACAGATAGATAATTATGATAAATAAATATTTCTTTTAATTTTATGCCAACATTTTTTTTTTTTTTTTGTGAGAAATATTTACCCTTCTTATGGGCCCCCAAACAAATTTTTATACGGGGCCCCGCCGAGGCACGCTACGCCACTGGTTGCAACGCAGCCTTGGCAAGGGTTTTAGGCTGCCTGTCCACTGGAGCGGAGAGGAGACGAGAGGAGCGGAGATGTGCCAAAATTAACCAATAGAATCGCGCCTCTGGAGCGGAGTTTTGATTCTATTGGTTCTATTGACATATCTCCGCTCCTCTCCTCTCCTCTCCGCTCCGGTGGACAGGCAGCCTAAATCTCTACGAATAATAAAAGTAGTTTTCCCCCCCCCCCTCCCCCCCATATGTACTTAGGCCGCACTGTGAATTTTATTCACGAGGTTTATATTCTAGCTTTTTCCCGCAGCTTCGCTCGCGTGGAAGTCGGAAATTATCCCATGGAAACGTACTACCGGGATAAAAGGTATCCTATGATTCCTATGTGTTAATCCAGGTTATAAACTATCTGTCTGCCTCATCGAAATCCTATTAGTAGCTTAGCATAATGATTGAAAACTATCGTGAATTCAAGCATGCCTAGTACTTTTTGTTAGGTTACTGCTCAGAAATTGTGCACCCCTTGTCAAAAACCCCTTCTTAGTGCTCCCCTACATTCTAAAAGGAAGCTGTGTGCAAAATTGGCTCTGCGTTGACATGTCAATCAGTGAGTCAGTTTCTCCATACATATCTACGTAGACAAATTCATTGTGCGACATGACATTGCAACGATTGCACGATTGCATTATAAATCTTTGGTACGTGTAATCTTTGGTACATAAGATACCATGATGATTTCACTCGACTTGTATGGCCCAGCTAGGCTAGGACAAGGGATTCGGATGTTTCTCATACATAACATAAACTGTAATAAAGTAATAGTACCTAATAATTATTCGCCGTAGTGAATGCAGTTTCAGGGTCTTGTCAGTCAGGGTCTAAACGACCGAGAACTAAAAAAAAGCAAAAAAAGAGAGTAAAATGAAAATGAGGGCGCCACTATCGCACTTAGGTCACTCTGGTCACTTCGAATGAGAAATGAGTAAAAGAATTTTAAACAAATTGTTAAAAACACTGCTTGTGGGTGACTCAAAACCTACTAGCACTTGTCGGGTCTGCATTACATTATAATTATGTAAAATATTTAGTTCCAAATGCCACCACGTCAGACTCTTATAAGTCGACCTGTACTAATAGAGATCAAAATGGTGACTGCCAGAACAGCTAGAACCACAGAGCACTATTAGCTAGAACAGTACCTCCAGTAATACCAATCACATGACTACATTTATCTCGTCACGCTGTAGAAAGGCGGGTGCGTGTCGGGCGCGGAGCGGCTCGGGAACGGGAGCCGCGCACGCGTTTCGTGTGCTGACATCCATAAAACACTACGAATTACAATTTATACAAGCCCGCCGTACCTACTTCCGTCCCGACCCGCAGTTACGAAATTGTAGTGTTACGAAATTACCCCGCTGCCGCGCTGGGCTAAGAATAATAAGAGTCATAAGGGGTCATGAATATTTATAATAAAAACTGGTTTTAGACCACGTGCAATTTATTGAAACTAAAACCCGACTGACACGCCAATTCATGTCGACAAAACAAAATAAAAATATTATACCTATTGCCAGGGGGCCTACCGCCACCTCTAGAGCAGTTAGTATGAGAACTTCGACGGTGGCTGAGGCTCCCTCTCTTTCCCCCACTGAAGTAAGATTAAAATAATACTGTGGTGGTAGGCCCCCTGCGATCGCACTTAACAGAGGTTTGAAAGAAAAAAGGGAACGCCTTTATTCAGCAGTGGGATACAATGTATGTATCAAAATAAGTATATATTTTATGTATTTAAGTAGATTTATGCCTGTTTTCCCGCCTGTGCCGCAGAGAGCATATTCTCAGGACTTAAGTAAGACGGTATTTTGAAAACACGGTAAAGATTTGAAAGATCTCGAGTCCAGAGGCTGTAACGCTTTACTTTTTCTTTTGGAGCCTGCACCAAATTACATTCCGACATAATTTTTCTTGGTTTGGCAGAAGTGCTGAAAAATAACAGTTACCTATTATAATTAATTGATGTAATTGTCTAACGAAAGTAGCTGATAGATAGACCATTGACAGACGCATGAGCAAGTTCAAGTACCATCGCGGTCACGTATATTTAAACACTTGATAATAAAATTCCGTGCACACGATGACCACATTTAAATCCTTTTTTTGTAGGTAAGCGTTACTGTATCGGCCGAGTGCTGCAAGCAAGAAAACTTCTTATGGTGTTCAGATATGCGTGTCTGCGATAGTACTTAACGACGACCTTTTGCCCATGTGTCACCCTAAAAGTTCCATAAAGTAGGTAATCTGCGTTCACAATTCATTTGCCAAACATGTAATCAAACACGAGTTTTAGGAAAAACAACTGCAATGCCCACTTATATATAAGGTTCAGTTTGCGCTACAACTACATATTTTTTATGACTTTTTCAACAGTAGGTACTAACCGATCTAAAATCAACTTTATTTATATTAAGTATCATAAAGTTGATGTTTGTCTAAGTGGCAAACTCGTGATTGTTTACATGTTTGGCAAATAAATAAAATTGCGAACGCAGATTACTTATCTACTTATTTTAAGTTTTTTACATGCATTGTTAAACAAAACCGACTGATGAATGTGTACACACACACACTTCTCTCAGCTCCATCTCTTTCCCCCACTGAAGTAAGATTATAATAATACTGATTTAAGGATGGTGGTAGGTCCCCAGAGAACTTAGCAACCTAGCGGTTATGACTTGCGGTCACAGAACATACATACCTACCCTGACGGCTGGCAGTCAACTGACAAGCTTGCAAGGTCCTCAAATCACAATCTAGGTACCTACTTGTAAATAAACGAATTTAAGAAATTAATCGATTTGCACTCACGTCATGATTGGATCTTTATACAAAGGAGGATTAAGAGGCATTTCCATGGTAACGTTCATTAGGGGACATGGGAAGTGCACTTTGCCCAATGAAAGGACACCACCGCTTTCACCTTCCGTTTTCTAGATGATAAAAAGTTAATCTCTGTGAAGTCTTTAACGTGTAGGTACAGACGCCAGCACATCAACCTACTCCAATCTGTCAAATTTTTCCAATCAACATTGAACCTTATTCTTTAGCGATAAAGGTGAAAATTTATTAAAGAAATTTGACAGATTGTAGTAACTTGATGTGCTGGCGTCTGTACATATAATGTGCAAAGTTCCCGCCATCTTATCTTCGCAAGAGTTTTTTCCTGTACCCTGAGTACTTAACTACACTCCGGCCGTCGCCGCGTCGTCGAGAGGATGCGTTCTGGAAACCTGTCAGTTTCATACTAACGAATATGTGTTTTGCGAATTTGATCCCTAATACTACAGAGTAACTAGAAATTGTCCAACTAACAGGGGGCCTACCACCACCTTTAAAGCAGTAGGTATTATTTTAATCTTACTTCAGTGGGGGATAGAGATGGAGCTTTATGTCATGTAGCGCTTCATCTCTTTCCCACACTAAAGTATTATTAAAATAATACTGCTTTATTAGAGGTAGTGACTAGGCCCCTGGTGTCAAAAACGCATTCTCTCGACAGCAGTGTTGCCGTTTTAGTGACTTTGTCACTAGATCTAGTGAGTTTTTGAGGTTTATGGTGACTTTTTTTCACGCTTTAGTGACAAAAAAAAGTCTGGTGACTTCTAGCGACTTTTTCATGATCATCACAACAGTACATATTATTTATCTTGTTGATGCAATCTATATTTAATAAACCAGAAAATTGTGTAGTTATTAAGTACCTAACGTGCACTGGGAACACGAAATGTTCATTTGACTCATAGACTTGTTGGGTCCATGCTCTATGTACCTATAATATGATTTGACCAACCGGGTATTCCCATAATAACGTTCCACGTTGCAGCACGATTCGTTCGTTCGATTCGTATTAACGCATACCAAGATTTAGCAGATTTAGCCATTGCAGTTTTGTCGCTGCCACACTCGAACGCAGAAGTAGAGCGGACGTTCAGTATAATGAACATTGTTAAATCGAAACTACGAAATAGATTAGCAACAACAACTCTGAATTCAATACTGTTGATACGGAATCAGCTAAAATGTTTAAAAGAAACCTGCAAAAGTTATGTTTTACCCAATGAAGTCTTGTTCCAAATGACGAAAACCGTTAAAAACATAAATAAGAGTAATGTGCCATCTACTTCCATATTACAACCGCAAGGTTCGACTTCCACGGCAACTACAGAGCAACCGTCCACTTCCACCATGCTGGACGAAGATGATACAGTGATAATAGATGAAGATGCAACTAATTAATTTTTAAAGTGTTTTTGGTTAATTCAAATTATTGTTCGTTGACTTTTCATATGTTTTAAAAAAATACTTTTAATCAGTAAATTTAGTGACTTCTAGTGACTTTTTTAATTAAATTTTTCACCCAATCTAGTGACATTTTAGTAGAAGTTTGGTGACTTTATTTTTCCCTAAGCGGCAACACTGCTCGACAGCCGGACTGTAGGTAGGTACAGTGAACAAACTTTAGGTACGCATGCTCAGTTAAGAAAATATTTCTGCGACAGCGCAGCTACCACACCCCTTCTGGTTTCACCCAATTAGAGACAATATGCATCAGTGTAAGGAGATTTTACGACATTCCCATTTCCCACTACATAACAATGGTACTTAGATTGAACTTATTTTTATTACAGTTGTAAAAGTTGCGACTACAATAAACAAAAAGCTCTGATAACATTATTTGAACTACCTACCCCGTGCGTGCCCATTAAATTATCAACTCACAAAGAAGTGAGCATAGTGGCATAGTATGTAGGTAGGCACCAATGTACTTATATGAAACAACTCTTGAGAAAATAAGAGGGCGGGATCTTTGTACATTCTCGTCTCAACGGCCGGAGATATCACATAAATCTATGATTTCACTAACCCGAGGTAATCTTTTAGGCCGTTTATAATTATCTGCGGCAGCGAGCAGCGGGCGGCGGCGACAGACAGCTGCAGCGGCGCGTTAAAATGCATAGTTTTATACGGAACAGTTCTCGCTCCTCGCGACGCTGCCATCGAGAACACTTCCATTATAAAACTATACATTCGATACCGCCGCTGCGCCGCGCCGCCCCGCTGCCGCTGAGAAAACGGCCTTATGTGCTTATGGACACTCCGGCGTAAGTCTTGCTTGACGGTTGAATATTCTAATATTAGACCGGTTAAGTATACTCGCTTGTCTAAACTTCTTGTGTTTCTTGGCATGTGCCAGTACACAGTCGCACCACTTCCAAATGTTCTCGTCTGCAGCGCCACGCCTTTCCAGCCTCTCTGATAGGTCAGTCAAGTTGCGTACCGGTTTTTGAATCTAAATCAAAATCATAAAAGCAATTAAAAAATTGTGCTCTGTAATTAGACCTAAGTTTAAAAATAATTCACTTTTTAAAAAAGATCGTAGTATTCCAATACTCGACTGGATAAAGGTTTCCGTACGAAGTCTTGAATAAAATACCTACATCGGTACAGGACCTACACAGCTTGCACATCAGACAATACTTAACTGCCTATTGATGTAGTAGTCGCAGGTTCGATTCTCATGTCGGATAAAGGGTCATTGGGTTTTTCTACCAGGAATTTCTCAGTAACAGTTCTGCCCGATTTATAGAAAAAACTAGCTGCGCCCCACGATTTCACCCACGTAAGAAACGAACTCGTATGAATATCGGAAGGTACCTATGTCCTTCTCCAGCAGGCCAATAACCGTTCACATTCCAGTCGAAATCTATCAAACTTGTCAAAAATGTTGGTAAATTGATTGCATTTTTGACAGATTGCGAATGAGACGAATGCAAAGTTTTTAAAAATTACGGGAATTGCTCCTCAGGTCATGGTCTACACAAACCGATGTGCTAAATTTCATCCAAATCTGTTCAGCAGATTTAGCGTGAAAACGTAAAAAACAAACAAACAAACTCAGTTTCCCATTTATAATATTAGTTAGGATAAGCTCGCCCCCTAATTATTTTACATGGAACTTTACACAGGAAGGACTTTGAAGGAGATGATGCACCTAGCTTCTGACGTTTCATAAGTGCCCTTGTTAGTTTATGTGAAATAAAATATTTTGAATTTGAATTTGAAATGTGAGGTGTTACCCCTTCGGGAAATATACAGTGACAGGAAAATGTTACTTATCTTTATATAATATATAATTACTGTACGTGTGTTTGTCACCTCACTCCTCTTAAACGGCTGGACCAATTTGAATGAAATTTTGTGTGTATATTTGAGTGGGTCTGTTCGGGTAGAACAACGTCCGCTAGTATTTTATAAAAGGCGAAAAAAATAAAAACAAGTGTAAGTACAATCGCCGGCTTGATCAGCTTTTCAGAATTGAATTGTCTGTACGAGTAGGCCCCGAAGGATTTCTCGCTGTGTCTCAAGCTGGGCTGCGGATGCCTCACATTAGGCGCTGGCATAATTATGCCGGCTACGCTTGGTGGAGCCTCTCGCTCTTGTGGATCGAAAAATTCCAGACTTGTGTCATGGCGGAGCAACAGTTCCTGTAAGTAATGAAATCATGTAGGTAAATTAAATTAAATAAATCATATAATTCAGGCAACAAAGACCCATAACATAAATATCTTATGATAGGGGAAATTAATTGGCAATGGGCAGGGCACATTGCACACAGAACAGATGGCCGATGGGGCCGAAAGGTTCTGGAGTTGCTACCGCGTACCAAAAGATGGACCGATGACCTTGTAAAGGCCGCAGGAATCCGCTGGACGCGGGAAGCACAGAATCGGTCGAAGTGGCGGTGCTTGGGGGAGGCCTATGTCCAGCAGTGGACATCTTTTGGCTGATATGATGAGCCTATAGGAGCCTAGAGGGTTTTTGAGCAGAGGTTTAGAGACTCGGGGAAAAGGGGGGAATTTGTGTAGGTCCCCTTACATGTAATCTTTCATTATCGGCGTTGATCTTCGCCCTAGCTGCTAATTCGGCTCGGAGCTCGTCGACCAGATACGCCCAGTACTTGTTGACCTTGGCGTACTCGGCGAGTTGAGCACGAGGGAGGAAGGACAAGATCTTCTTGCCGATGTAAGATGGTAGCAGTTGCACCTGGAGAAGCAAAGCATTAATAATACTGCGCTGTAGAGTGCACATTTTTGATGTGTGACTTCTTTCCTGTGCCGAATTCAAATAAATTATTTGCCTTTGGAGCCGTTCAAGTATTACGTAAGCAGATTACAATTATTTACCCCCCCCCCCCTCCCCCTTGTCAGCAAAAGTAAGCAAAGCTCTTACCCCCCCCCCCCCCCCCCTCATGCTTACGTAAACATTGGTATATGAGGGAATCCCCCGAATATGCGTTTCGTTTTCAAGCATAGACAAAGTGTGGGTTGCCATATGTGTAAAGAAGTAAATTAAGCAAAGCATAGACCTCCCCGCCCCCCTAAACTGCTTATGTAATACTTGAACGGCCCCTTTGACTTTGACTTCCTCTCGCTTTCCTGCAATCTAAATAATCAAATCTGTGGGAGTGATTTCGTGAAAAGGGACGGAAGTGTGTAACACGCGCTATTTGATTTGAACAATGAGCGCGCGCGGTGCTTGAGGTGGCTGTAAGATGGTACCAACCCGCATTTTCCGGGAGGTTGTAAACAGGATAATGATGATGATGATGACCATGACGGTGACGGTGACGGTAACGGTGACGGTGACGATGATGAATACTGTTTATATCATATACAGGGTGGCAGGGACATCGACGCGAAATCTGATATCATGAAAAATTTCAACGCAAGAAAGTTCAGAATCATAATTATACTAAATAGTATAGTTTTCGCGTCGATTTCCCTTCCATCCTGTATATTTGTATAGGTTTAAATACTTTTATGGAGAGCAGTGGTGGCCCAGTGGCAACGGCCCCGACTTACGAGTTGTAGGTCGTGGGTTCGAACCCAAGCAGGCGCTTTACTTTGTGTAAATAATTTCATCACCACTGCTCTCAAAAACGGTGAAGGAAAACATCGTGAGGAAACCGGCATGTCTTAGAACCAAAAAATTCGATGACATGTGACATCTACCAACCCGCACTGGGCCCGCGTGGTAGATTACGGCCCACTCCCTCTCACAGAGAGGAGGCCTGTGTCCCAGCAGTGGGAACATTAATAGGCTGATGATGATGAAATACTTTTATATTTTCCATAGAAATATAAATTCAATAAATAATACTTACTAAGTCCACAGTTTCGATATTTTCAGGTTTCGGACGGTTGACTTTCCAGATCTTTCGCTTGGAGCCGTCGTTGAAAGTCATCTCCAATTCCTCCAGTTTAAAACCGTCGCGCATCGATTTTATTGTTCCATTCCACGTGGTCAAGTTTGCCTCTAACTGTGAAAAGTAAATATCAGCACGCTTACACAGACGCTTAGCATGATCACAATAGAAACGGGAAGAATAGACAAATTGACAGATAAACAATGACAATCTGTCATTTTGTCCATTCTTCTGTCGACAAAACCCAAAACCCGTAAAAAAAAACCCGTTTCTATGGTTGTCATGCTACGCGTGCAGACCTCTGTAACGCGGCAAAGGAAACGATATTTTATTAGTCTATTCCAAAAGGCAACAATTGTTTTTTCAAATAAAGCTTGTAGGTACCAGAGTAGGTACATAAATGAGCAACCTTTAATAACTTCTTGAAAGCCCGGAGTCTGGGTTTGTGTCCGGTTGATAGCAAAAGGCTCGCCCCATTTAAATGAGACTTAACTGACAAAATGTGGGTGTACCTACTATAAGTACCTCTGCCTAACCCTTCGGGGAATATAGGCGTGATGTTATGTTATGTTTTAAATTATGTTTGACATTGTACTAAATCGTAACGCTATGGGGGAGATCTATACCTTTGCTGGGTCAATACTTACAGGTTGATAAAAAAACGTAGGTAATACAATATTATTTAATTTCAGTGTATTTTCACCCGACTACGGCAAAGCTATAGGAGGGATATGATTTTTACAGGCTATATATGTATATATTTCCCTCATAACCCCTGAACCGTTCAGGCTCAGAATGTCCCTTTCCCAAAATGTCCCGTGGTTTCAAATAGTCCCTTTCCCAGAATGTCCTTTTCCCGAAACGTCCCTTTCCCAAAATGTCCCTTTCTCAAAATGTCCCTTTCCCGAAATGTCGCTTTGACTGATGACTACGAGCTATGCGTTTAAACTGGAAATATTTAAATAACAATTCCAATTTAATTCTATAAACATTCTATATGACAAACATCCCTTACATCTTGCTTACATCCCTCGCCTTTCTCTCTCTAACTTGTCCTGGGCTTGTGCTCTCGCTATGGCCACAGCTTTCTTGGTATTTTTTCTTTAGAGCATCATACTCACGTTTTTTTTCTGTTTTCATACATTAATTCTCATCTTCAACTCTCTGCCATTCCTGTATTCCATTCATGTATTTTTGTCGACCACGACCATGTACGTGTACCCTGTACATCGTACCCTTTCCCTCCCTTTTTAAAATATAATTCGCTGTACTCCTAATATACCCACCCCACCATTTCATTCCAACATTCATTTATAATTCGATCATTCATGTCCCCCATAGTATAATGTTATCCAACATTCGCTCTTTAAATTTCTTCGCACAATCGCCATTTTTTCTCCCGTCACTTCCACAGTAGAAGAACTTGTATACTTCATCAATTTACCTCTCTTTCGTTCTCCCTTCCATTTTGTTTCTTGTTTAGGGGTATGAGGAACAGGGTGTAAAGTTCACTCATCCCCTATAGAAAAGGGAGGATCCTCCAACCAGACGGGTTGTTATGTCTGGCGGGCAACTGCCCATATGTTGGTTTCGGATAGTCTTATCTATGTTATTCGCTCAGTAAACTCTAACTGCGAGATGTAGGAATTGTGTGACGTCATGTCTTTTTGTTTCGTAGTTTTTTGTATGTGGCGGTCTAACCGCTACATCACTCCCCTCCGGAGACCGGAGGTCGATAGTGGGCTGAGTCTTGGATCTTGCGATGCTTCACAGTGCCAGCTGTGGTTCCAGTGAGTCGGAACCGGGTGCCGCTCAGTTCACAGTGGGTCGGAACTGTCTGCAGTGATTGCGGCGATGGTGATTGTGGTTCCAGTGAGTCGGAACCGGGTGCCGCACAGTTCACGGTGGGTCGGAACTGTTTGCAGTGATTGCGGCGATTGTGGTGATTGCGGTGATTGAGGTGATTGCGGTGATTGAGGTGATTGCGGTGATTGCGGTGATTGCGGTGATTCCCCAGTGAGTCGGGGTGATGTGGCTGAGGGTGATGACCAGGAATGCGCGTTCGCTGCATGCTGGTGGTCAGGATACCCGTTGAAGCCGTGGGTGCTGGCTGGCTGTGTGACTCGCCTCACGAAAGCTTGCGGGAGTGATGATGATGACGTCACGCTGAAGTAGTTGCACGAAGGCTGCGTTGACGTTCATTCTCGGGGTCACCAATTTAGGGGCAAGAGGAACAGGGTGTAAAGTTCACTCATCCACCATAGAAAAGGGAGGATCCTCCAACCAGACGGGTTGTTATGTCTGGCGGGCAACTGCCCATATGTTGATTTCGGATAGTCTTATCTATGTTATTCGCTCAGTAAACTCTAACTGCGAGATGTAGGAATTGTGTGACGTCATGTCTTTTTGTTTCGTAGTTTTTTGTATGTGGCGGTCTAACCGCTACACTTGCAAACACGCCATATCTATTCGTCTTCTTTTGAATACATCCGATAACTCTCTGGGTTCTTCCAGTCATCGTCCCAACATTCCAACTTGCATACCTCAATCTAACTTCCCGATCTCGCTTACGTTGCCTCGCCCGGGGTGGTGCAACAACTCTTTTCCACTTCTTGCAAAAGCCATGTCCTGCCCCTGTGCGTCGCTCGTGGGGTACTTACCTCGCCCCAGTCCTATCGCGCATGATACCGTTTTTACTCATCATGTTGCTTATGATTTTGGCACAGTTTTAAAGTCAGCCGCCAGTCTGACACCAACCCACCTTGGGAATGTTATTGTTGATGGTTTACCCGCCATCGCGCGGGTGACTAAGTAAGTAAGTAAATTTTATTTGTTGAAACATGGTGTACATGATACATTGCATGCAGGATAATAATGAGATACAGAAAAAGTTCTAACATATTCAGCCGCATTATTATCATGGCGTACAAATTGGTAGGAAGAGATGGTGCATAAACCGTGATAATATTCATCAAAATTACATTTCATCATTATTCATTAAATATTAGGTATAATTACAATTCTATAAACATATTTTTTTATACAATTCAATGTCAAAGTAGTCATTATATAAATTGGTCGATAAAAAAAAAAAAAAAAAAAAATATAACTGTCATTAAAAATTACAAGTCTAATAAAAAATAAATAAAAGAATAAAATAGATTACAATAACATGTCAAATAAAATACAACATTGTGATCTCAAAAACAAAGAAAATTGTCCTCTTTCATAAACTCTGCTATACTGTAATAAGTATGCTCTTTTAATTAGTAAACTCTTCAATTTACTTTTAAGAGCAGATATAGTTAATGTTCTCCATATTTTGGGCAATTTATTAAAAATGAGCCATGCAAAATATGCTCTTACGCATAAGAGTTGTTTTAGTGCCGTGAACACAGAGTTTGAAATTATCACGTCTATTCCTAGGGACAGCATCAGACAAACGCTGAAATAAATGAGGATTGGACTTAATGAACATTACTGTTTCCAGGATATATAATGATGGCAATGTCAAGATTTTACGTTCTACAAAATAAGATTTACAGCTGTCCGTTGTTTGCAGTCTAAACATCGATCTAATGCACCTTTTCTGTGTCCGAAACGCTATTTCAGTGTCCGTACTATTCCCCCAATTTCCATAGTAAGCAGTATTTCGACTAATCCATAGTAAGCAGTAATTAGTGCATCTGTGTTGAGAACCACCGCAAGCTGTTTCAGAGCGTAGGCTGCACTACTTAATTTTTTACTAAGTGCCTCTATTTGAGGTTTCCAATTCAATTTAGAATCTATTATTAGTCCCAGAAATTTTGTTGTGTCAGCTTCATTGATATTTATATTATTAAATTGAATATTAAGATTGTTGATTGTTTGTTTACGTTGTCTAAAGTGCATTACGTTAGTCTTTTTTAAATTAATGACTAAATTATTATCATTTAACCAATTTATAATAGATATTAGTGAATTATTAATGTCATTTTCATAAGTGTTTATGTCATTACAAGGTATTGTCAAAGTGCAATCGTCAGCAAAAAGTGTCATCGGAAGTTCAGTTATTTTAGGCAAGTCATTTATGTACAAACTTTACAAAGTGAACAACGGAGGCCCCAATACACTGCCTTGAGGTAATCCGTATAAAACTTCTCGTTCTTCTGATCTTGAAGTTTCTTTACGTTTACTTTTTTTGTTTATTTTAAAAACTAAAAAGTGCTTTGTGGCATGCACTACACTAAAAAGTGCTTTGTGGCATGCACTGGGTTTTGAGTTCCTCCTACGACAGCCAGCCACGGGACGTGCGAGATGGAGTGGTAAATTCTTTCTCCAGGACCGACACGGATACACACGTAATCTGTACTTTACCCTAATTACAAGACGTGTGACTTTGGATTTTTTATTTGTCTGTATATAAAGTATTTTTTATACGTTTTTAGTGTGCGTTTGTGTCGTGGTTGGGTTTTAGTTTTATACTTTAATTTGTTAGTATAATAACTTAAAATACAATAGACGATGTATATTTAGTAACTTAATCCGCTTAACTGTTCTTAAAGAGTCTTAGAGAACCCTGTAAGAAATCGACACGTGTTTCGCCTCTCAAAGAGGCAAAGACGGCGGGTTGTCTAAGACTCTTTAAGAACAGTTAATAAAAGCGGATTAAGTTACTAAACACACCGTTATTTTTTATTCATTACAAACCTCTTAAGGGGTCATTGTACTCATCATTATGAACAACTTTTACTATGGGACCAAAGCTGAAATCGCGAAAAAAAAATCTGCTGTTCCCTACATTTTGACGAGATATGCGAACATAAACGTATGGAACAGCTGATTTTCTTTTCGCGATTTCAGCTTTGGTAAAAATAACGTTGTATACATCGTCTATTGTATTTTGTCTATTGGATTTTCGTCTATTGGATTTCCGCAAAGTCACGCCTGAGTCAATTAACTATAATAACTTGAAACAGAGTAGACCAACCGCTTTTTGTGCCTCTGACGGCGGCGGCGGGGGGGCAGAAAAACCAGCGGCAGTTTGTTTCGTGTCACCTGCTGCTGCAGCATCAATGTTTTGTGGCTGGTTCGTTTTCTAAAACCAAATATAAGTGGAAGTAATGGTCAAAACATGTCGTGATGGCTCTTTGGTTAAGGGTTCATATCCAGGCAAGAAGACATTGTGACATCTACCAACCCGCACTGGCCCCGCGTGGTAGATTAGGGCCCACTCCCTCTCATAGAGAGGAGGCCTATGTTCCAGCAGTGGGAACATTAATAGGCTGATTATGTAACCGGGCAAGTACCAATGAGCCTTTTCCAATTTAGGTATATACAGGGTGTTCGGCAGACGGTTGAACATACGAAAATGGCGGATCCGTGTTGTCGTCTACTACGTGTTTAGACTATAACAAGACCCAGGCCACAAAGATTTTATAAAATGTTTTTTTTTTTATTTTGTTCGTAATTCGTGTTACTCAAACTTCATACGTCAATAATTTCATTTAAAATATAGGCTGATTATGTATATAGGGTCATGTAGTCGTTGATAAAAATAGTTGAAAAAACACAAAAAAACACTTTTTTGTTGCTTCGGGGACATCTAAGACCAGCACCCTAATTACGCAATGCACGATCAATTTTAAATTGAAACCAATTGAAAAAGATTGCCAGTCCATTGCTTCATAAGTTCCACAAAAAAAACTGCACAATTTTTTTCAATCTTTTTCAATTGGTTTCAATTTAAAATTGATCGTGCATTGCGTAATTGGGGGTCAGACCAGGGAAGCATGGCATAAAAGACAGGAGGCCCATACTCAACAGTAGTTGGAACAAGGCTGCCATGGTGATGATGATGATGATGATGATCATACCTGTGTAACTGGTTGGTCAACCACGATGCAATCCTGGATGTTCTTTATCATCAGATCCCGGTTGCGTTCGAACAGTCGTTGCGCGACTCGCAGCACCTCCCACATGCCAGGCCCACCAGTTACCGTCATCAGCTCACACAACATTAGGGCTTGACGCTCCTTGGAAGTGTCAGAGAACCGATTAGTAAAGCTTTGTGGAAAAAAATGTATACCTTGGGATTACTCGAGAAAGGTGGTATTTGGAAATTGCTATTTCTAGCTAAATTTATCCGTAAATGGAGCGATTTAAACATTGCTACTAAGATTAACTTTGATAATCATGCAAAATACCAGTTTAAAAGGTAAAAATATTTTTTGTTAAAATTTAAATGTTCAAAAAAGTAGGCAATGTATTCCAATGTTCCAATTTAAAAAAACCTAACAATTCAATGGCTTCAGCTTCAGGTATATGACTTGCTGTAACTATACTTATAGGTACTTTTCCAGAAAGGCTCAACGAAAAAGCTAATTAATTCAATCCAGAACGTAACGTTATATCTAATGTAATAACAACGAATTATTTAAATCTTTGACTTTTTGGTTAATTTTGTAGTAGGTAGGTATAGTAATGATACTTTAATGATTTATAAATCGTTATTTTAATGTAGATCGAATGCTATCTATGTTATTTGTGACTTGAATATTGGGAGCTGGAGTCTTAATATATTTTTTATACTTAAAATTATTATTAGCGTAGGTATCGATGGCGATAAGTAATATTATTACAATAATGTTACAGCTCACCGGATCGAGTGAATGAAACCAAATGCGGTCGGTTTTCATGACTTGCGCTAGAGTGTGTCCAGGCATGGCCGTTCTGTTGTGATCCATCGGCACCTGGTCGTAGCTGGTATACACGTGTCGTCTGCGGTGGAAATGTTCACATTAGAATATTTATTTAGTCTTGGTCATTGGGCATTTCTGGATATGGATATGTCCAAAGTTCCACATCCACACTATGAATACAAGGTTTATTAAAAACAGCAGTTCTCTACATTTTGTCGAGCTATATTAAGAGGGTGCATCCTAAAAGTTGGCAACGTCGTAAATACTCGTAGCTGTCAAATAGTTAGGTACCTGTTTTGATTAATTTGGAAACAAGAAATGTGGCTAACTAACTAACTAGAATATTAATAATGAAGTGCAATTATAACATTGAATTTGATGTTGTACCCGTTTTAGTTGTAAAAAAGGCATTTGTAAAGTTTTCAAATACTTTTTTTACATTTAAAACTAACTATTCGGTGTTAAGATATTAATTGTTGCATTTCATAATCAATATTCTAGTTCGCTAGTTAGCCACATTTTATATTTCCATAAGTACAGAAATATTATTAAATTAATCAAAACAGCGAATTATTTGACATCTATTTTAGACGTTGCGAACTTTCAGAATAAACCCTCTTAACACTTTAAGCTTCTGCGCGCGACTTCCGCGCTGTTACTGCGTTTTCGCTTAGCGTTCTTTCTGGCTTTTTTTTTAGTTCTCGGCCCCTTATGTTCTAGCCTTGCCCGAGAATGGAGTATCAAATATAAAAATAATTTTTCAAATCCGACTCGTAGTTCCAGTGATTGGCGCGTTCAAACAAACAAACAAACAAACAAAAAAAAACAAACTCTTCAGCTTTATTATTAGTGTAGATAATGTTCACGACTAGCTTCTGCCCGTGACTTCGTCCGCGAGCCTGTAACCATTCTCAAGAATTGGGCTATCCAATTGGTTGTTCCGGAGATTACTCCCTACATACAAACTTACAAACAAACAATACCTCATAATAAAATTAGTATATATAGTACAGATTTCATGGTTGGTCCCTTATTAGAAGTTGTTTATAATGATGAATAGGTACCAATATTAACCCCTTCGCGTTTTCAGTTTTACGATAGATGGAATATATACTGAGATGACGACTAATAGTGATGTAGGTATGAAAGAGGATAAAAGAAAGAAAGAATGAAAATACGCCATCTTCTAATAAATTGGGATGAGGGCATCGAGGAGGATGATGAAGATGATTATGAGCCACGCTGACTTACGCTCATAGGCTGCAAACTTAACAAAGAAGTAGGTTGTAACTAACTCGCTAACGGACAGTACAGCATCCTTTGGCCGGCAGTTCCACATAGACTTGAGGACCAGAGACAGTGCCCATGCACTGCGTAAGTCGTGAAGCAAAGCGAACAGATATCTCTTCTTGTTCGTGTAAGATATGCGCGCGAACCAGTACTTAGTAGCCAAGAGATGTTTGCTGAAGGTGAGTGCGTCTTTCGAACTGTCGAAGTCATCTGTGGTATAGGAGATTTGGATTAAAATACAGGTTGTGTAAAAGCAAAAGTAACATAAACGGTTTTCTAATCTAATTACAAAAAAGTAGGTATACCTATATACAAGTTTTCGGATGACTATTAGTCTAATAAATACCCTGTTATCATAACGTGTCTTGTAGTGCAATAACACTTGATAACAGTGGACAAATAATTATGAACTTACCACAAGTCATATCAGCTAAAATCAAATCGTTGATTAGATGCACTTGTTTCGTTAACTCCGCAAACGAAGTCATTCTAACGCTTCGTTTAGTTCAAAACTTCAAACATAATATATAATTTCATTAGTAAAATAAAAATATAGGCTATATTGTGCCTATTTACAAAACTTTTATTTTATTTCCTTTTAGTTTTGGACGAAGAAATAAATAACACCGTTTGTCACTGTCACATTAAATAGTTTTTTTTTGAGGTTTTTTTCTCATTTTTTTTTACATTATGCAGGTCATCTTTCATTGCCAGTTGCATACCTATCTACGCAATATCGATTAACAAAAAAAAAACTTTGCATTAACAGGGTAGGAGTTGGCATACATAAATTGTGTTGTTGATTGTAAGCAATTTACTTGCCGGCTGCAACAACAGGGTCAAGATTACGACGACCACTACGCAGTTCGTATACCTATGTATGATGTTCCAGTTACGAATGTCCGGCGATGCTCTGTCAGTGTCTGTCAGTCAGAAGCTGCCATGACGCGTATGGACACGCGGGTCCTATCGCAAACTGTATCAGTCAAATCGAGTGCAAAAAGTGCCACTTTCTGTAGATTCATCTCAGTTGTTATTTTTGCTGCGTTCGGCGCTGTTGCATACTTCCTCATCCGAAGACCTTATGACTCGTTAGGCGATCCTTCTGATCAATATACTGTTAAAAACATTCCGAAAGTCTACACCCGGTTAGAAGGTGATGTGGATCCTGAGGAGAGGGATGTGTTTCAAGGGTTCCGTACGTCTTTCCTGCCGCCTGAAGAGATAGTGCTTGCTCGGTCGAATGCTAATTCTAAGCGGGAATATTTCGAGGGTAATGTGACCAGTGATATTTTGATATGGGGTTCTTCAGATAAGCAGCATGCGGCACCCACCAGGGTAAAACGATTGAGCCATTTTACGTTCACATCACAAGACTATGAGTAAGTTTTCAAATTAACTAAAGGCTTTCATTATTCTATCACAACTTTTCTTGTTAATCAAGCAGCCACCACTGCCTTCATAATATGCTACAGTCAAAGTTTCTTATAGCATCCCTACCTGGTGAATTTAGGAGATTGTACTACCAATTTTTAGCAAAGAAAGACCTCATCGCATGCATAAAGACGAGGGTAACGAAGGCAATGATGAAGACAATGAGAGTGAAAGCGAAGCTGAAGAGGAATATGAGAATTCAGACACTAGCGATCAGTATGACGACGAAGACAAAGATATTGAGAGGTAACTCCTTCTAACTTAAGGGAACTTAGTAGTACCGGTCTACTTTATTAATCATTAGTCATACACCTAAGCCTCTAATAAGTCCTTTACTATACCTTATTTCCGAACGATGGTATAAATCGAATCTTTGTTGCAAGTGTTATACCAAACGCTTTTAAGATTTTTGGGTAGTATAGTTTGCGATGCCACATTTACAACCGATTCTTTATATATTTTAACTGAATTCGCTGACTATATTGCCGTAATTCTTTACATTTCCATTCAAGACAGCATAACCAATCTTATTGTGCCTTTAATTTAATCTAATGATCGAAATGGGGCCCCCAAAACTCGAGAAATAATTTTTTATCAAATCCCAAACTAGACCGCCCATAAGGCCCCGCCGCATAAGGCCGCATAAGGCGCCGGCGATAAGGCCGCCCACTGTATATTTTGTAGTGTATTACTTTTTCTTCTTGTAATGTATTATCTGGTGTACAATAAAGTATATATAAATAAATAAATAAGACCAAAATATGTTCAGAGTAAAAGGTAGTTGACCCCCCCCTACGCATACCTACTAAATACAAATGTTGGGTGAAACATTTTCGAGCCCGCTTCGCTCGCTCGTGCAACCTACATTCTCTTTTTCTCAGACTTCTCTGCATAAGTTGAAAAAAAGTAACTCTTATTTATGTACGAGAGCAGTGGTGGCCCAGTGGTAACGGCCCCGACTTACGAGTTGTAGGTCGTGGGTTCGAGCCCAAGCAGGCGCTTTACTTTGTGTAAATAATTTCATCACCACTGCTCTCAAAACGGTGAAGGAAAACATCGTGAGGAAACCGGCATGTCTTAGAACCAAAAAATTCGAAGACATGTGACATCTACCAACCCGCACTGGGCCCGCGTGGTAGATTACGGCCCACTCTCTCTCACAGAGAGGAGGCCTGTGTCCCAGCAGTGGGAACATTAATAGGCTGATGATGATGATGATAATGATTTATGTACGAATGAATAGTCAAATCAAAAGAAAAGCTTACACTATCTGGGGTGGAATGATAAAATTTTCCTGCATTCCACTTTTTTTAACTTTTCAGTATAGTTTTTTAAGTAATTCCTATTTCTGTTAATATGTTCAAAATAAAATGTATACTATTCGGGGTGCAAACATTTTCGAGCTCGCTTCACTCGGTCTACCATCCTCTATTCGTCTGGTGATCTAGCTTTTCTGTTGTCGACAAAGTATCTCCTACTTCTTTATCAATAGTCAAAACACAACCTAACCTTTTCAAGGCGGAGTGCTAAATATTTCAACATTCATTCCTCGGGGCCCCATTTAATTTTGCCACCCCTGGCCCCCGACAGGCTTAGTCCGCCACTGTTCTTATAAAAACTGCCTTAGAAAAATCATCTTGCGAAAAAATTTATGAACAGCAGTGACTGAACTAAACTGACACCTGTCCGCCGTACAAATTTTTCATATTACTACTTGATTGCATAGCATAATTCGTCCGGAGATACACGTGGACAGAGGCCCATTAGATGACGTGGTGGAGCAGGTCCGTGGCCAGCCTGAACTGGAAGAAGCGGAGATGATCTCCTCCGCACACATATACAAACCATCAAAGTCTTACGCAGGTATTCATTCAATAAGCAGTTTAGTTAGATATATACATACTAACGACCCACCCCTGCTTTGGTAGGGAGCAATGGTGACTGGTCACAAGATCGAGATTTCTTGCTATACATACATAATATAAGTTAAATATTAATGTATCTATTATCTAATATATATAGCGCAGGTAATTTGTATAATTCCGTTTTTACAAACGCTCACAGTTATAAAAAATGTAAATCGCCTTGTCACTTTATATGCTACAACATTTGATGAACAATTCAAATGCCGTTTACAAAATGCCGCGGCAAATTGAAGTTTTAGTTATCCGGCACGCAAAAAATGCTAAGGTGTCCATGGAATCTGGTCTTCGGAGGACTCCTGCGGAATATAAATACAAAAATGTCAACTGAAGAGGTATAAGCAAGACATCACAGACAGACTAATAAAAAATCCGGAGTCACGTAATTCAGTCGATTTATGCCCTAACATGTGTGACTTCGGATTTTTAATTTGTTTGTCTGTGATGTCACATATTACGTGATGTCTTGTTTATAACTTTTTAGTTAGTTAACTGACTCAGGCGTGACTTTGCGGAAATCCATTATAAAATACAATAGACGATGTATATTTACCCCCTTACTAATAAACGTTGTATATCGCCTGTATAGTTACACAACGCTTTGTCTTCTTCTTTCGAATGTCAAATTACTGACGACTGAAAGAGAGAAATCAGTGTGTAACTATACAGACGATATACAACGTTTATTAGTAAGGGGGTTAGTATCTTAATCTTTATCTTTGTTTGCTTATTGCACTGATAACGATCCTAGCCGAGGTGGGCCGATAAGCGATCCTATACATATAAATGGGGGTCGGGCGGTTGAAGCTCATCCCCCCGACCTTTGCTCCCCCCCGACCCTTGCTCGATAATGATGCGCCAGCCCGCGTTGCTGCTGAACCTGTAGCTTTAAATTCCCCTATTAATAATAATGATCTATCCTTGATCCAGCCTGTCCCTCTTGCTGTCCTCCCCCCAGCGAACGCTCTAAGCCGAGGTTCGTACTCCACAGGGGGTGCCCTTAGCGAGCGTTCGCCTAGTTTTAACATGGAATAGTTTATGCCCCTGGCTGGAGGCTTTAAGTTCTTTTAGGAGCTTAAGGCAGCCACAGGAAAGTCCGGTTAAGCAGTGGTCACCTGCGAGATGACCTAGTCAAAAAAAAAAAACGTTGAAGCTCACTTTGCGTTCGGCTCGTGTCGTGGCAACACTTCGTGTCCGAGTTCGCAACAAGTCAATCGTCATCCTGAGGATGCCTCGTTGAGAGGCGAAACACGTGTCGATTTCTTACAGGGTTCTCTAAGACTCTTTAAGAACAGTTACGGCCTGGCCACGACCTTGCCGCTAGCAGCGGCAGCGGTGAGCGGGGCGGCGAGCGGTAAAAACAAATGTATAGAAATGTATGAAGCATGCCACGGCGCGCCGCTCACAGCGGCAGCGGGAGCGGTATTTGCCAAGCGTTTCGCGGCAGCGGCGAGCGGCGCGGTCGCGCCTGCGCGGCTTGAACAAATGTATGGGCGAGTGAATGAGATGCCACTACTCAGAGCGGTACGGACGACGGCAGTGCAGGGGTGGACTGAGCGGCGCGGCTGGACGAATAAAATAGTTTGGAAAATCTACAATGAACAATTTCTCACTTTTCATGAAGTATGTTTTGACTGCTTTTTTACCCATCAAAATTTCTGCCCTCTCAATCCATAACTACGTAATGTTAAATTCCGAACCTAAACCGCGACCGGATTAGGTTTTCCGGGTCAGGTTCGGAATAATCCAAGAGTGTTATAATGTTGCACCTCCAATAGCCATGTACATAGCCGCCATCGTTAGATAGCGGAATTGATGATGGTTCCACCATTTTGAAAAAAAAATACAAACTGACCCTGGCATGTGGGGTATCATTGTCTAGAGAGCATCGAGTAGAGAACAAATATATTTTTTATATGTTTTTATCTTCAAAAATAATGCATTAGGGGGCCGTAGAAGTTGTCCGTTTTAGACCATTTCTGTACGAGCTCTATCTCAACAACTAAAGTTACATGATCTGTGATCAACACCGTCTAGGGATAAGCTGGGAACAAATTATCGGACGCGTGCACTCCTTCCCGCATATTCAAAATATCCTGTTTCAAATAAGAACTGCTTTCGAGGCAAAGAAGAGCCACTTTGGATAACGCCATGTTAATAAAAAAAAATCAAAAGTCTAAGTACGTCCACCGCGGTTGCTGCCGCTAACGCTACTGTCAAGTACGTGGCATGGGCAACGCCCCGCTTGCCGCTCGCCGCACAGTGGATCGTCCCCATACAAGAGGTGTGACATAGAACCAGAAATTGAAAAAGTATTTAATTTAAAAAAATAAAATATACAGTTGCATTCCTCTATTAAAGAACAACAAAAATTGTTCTACGCTTTCTTTATTTGACCAGCAGTTTCGGAGCGATTCGATGAAAACTGTTATTTTTGTATGGAAACGAACACAAAAATGTGTATCTCATGATTCCCTCCTTGTTTCGATTTGCGGTTTTCACTACTGTTAATTGCCCATTTTATGCCACATTTTCTTCAAGGACACATGGTGCCCCCAGAGTGCCCCTTCCGAGATATTTTGCCTATAGTAACTATCTTTGTTATTGTGTTACTGATGGAATGGAGGTACATTAAGTATACTTATTACTGAGAATTAGTCGTCTATAAGTAGTTCCCTAAACAACAGGTGCATTTGTGAGTACTTTAATGACTTATGAACGCTTTTGTTGCAATATAACAAAAGCGTTAATGAATCATTATATAACGACTACCAGTACTTGCTTAATCTAATTAGATATTGTAATTACTATGTTAACAGCCCTTAAGCTCTGCGCGAAGCCGGTTACCATGGATTCAGTACATGATTCTGAACCCCCCTGCGTTGAAATTTTTCGTCGGTTATTATAAAAAAAATCAGCTGCTCCATACATTTTGACGTCGTAGGTATTGCACTTTTCTATGAAACAGCTGTTTTTTTTTTAAGTAACCGACGAAAAATTTCAACGCAGGGGGGTTCAGAATCATGTACTGAATCCATGGTAACCGGCTTCGCGTCGATGTCCCTGCCACCCTGTATATTTAAGTGTGTTTTGCAAATATAATTCAGTTGTAATTACAACCTCTACCAAGTGTTGTCATTATGGCTTTCCGTGGATTTTCTACTTATCTAGATCTTTATGTTGCTCTTAGTAATCATTAAGAAAGATCCAATCAAGAAGGACAGTCGACAAGTTCATGGACAAGAACAGAGAGTGGTTAAGTTCCGATATCATTTGGCCAAATTGCTTTAAGGAAAATATTGTTCACACTGAAGAAGCTGAAATTGAGACAGAAGAGGTAATCAGTCCATCAAAATCGGATGCATCAACTTCAACATATAAATCTCCTCGCAAACGTTTTGAAGATTTATCGAGTAGACAGAAAAGAAGACGTGTTGATGAAAATATTGCTGATGTCCAGATGAGCTTTTACATACTGTGGAAAGTGCACTTAAGTCTCTGTTCTTGTCCATGAACTTGTCCATGATTGCACCCATTTGGAGTAAATCCGATACCAAAATCGTCGACACCTTTATATCCGACACATAATTTTCACTTAACTGGACGTTACTATTCGACTTCAATGTGTTAAATAAATTTTCATAGTCACGAATATCTTTATGATTACTAAGAACAACATAAAGATCTAGATAAGTAGAAAATCCACGGAAAGCCATAATGACAACACTTGGTAGAGGTTGTAATTACAACTGAATTATATTTGCAAAACACACTAAAATATATAGGGCGGCAAGTTTGCAACTAGCAATGAATTTGATAAGCTAATGATGACATGAGCCAATCACAATGCAGAGCTTAAGGGCTGTTAACATAGTAATTACAATATCTAATTAGATTAAGCAAGTACTGGTAGTCGTTATATAATGATTCATTAACGCTTTTGTTATGTTGCAACAAAAGCGTTCATAAGTCATTAAAGTACTCACAAATGCACCTGTTGTTTAGGGAACTACTTATAGACGACTAATTCTCAGTAATAAGTATACTTAATGTACCTTCATTCCATCAGTAACACAAAAACAAAGATAGTTACTATAGGCAAAATATCTCGGAAGGGGCACTCTGGGGGCACCATGTGTCCTAGAAGAAAATGTGGCATAAAATGGGTAATTAACAGTAGTGAAAACCGCAAATCGAAACAAGGAGGGAATCATGAGATACAGACATTTTTGTGTTCGTTTCCATACAAAAATAACAGTTTTCATCGAATCGCTCCGAAACTGCTGGTCAAATAAAGAAAGCGTAGAACAATTTTTGTTGTTCTTTAATAGAGGAATGCAACTGTATATTTTATTTTTTTAAATTAAATACTTTTTCAATTTATGGTTCTATGTCACACCTCTTGTATGGGGACGATCCACTGTGCGCCGCCCCGCTCGCCGCCCCGCTTGCCGCCCCGCTCAAAGTCGTGGCCAGGCTCTTAAGCGGATTAAGTTACTAAATATACATCGTCTATTGTATTTTTTAATTTTTTAGTTGACTTTTTTGTCGTAGTCGGGTTTTAGTTTTTATAACTTTTATTTTTTATCAACTCAAACGGTCAAATGAGCAATCAGTTTATTCCCAGTTCCTTGTAACTCACAGGTAACTCTAGAGCCATTAAACAATTCTCCTATCCATTGTGTGATAGACCTAAATCAATTCGATAATAGTTTGTACCTACGTTGTGTCACGAATTATCCAATTGACTCTGGTCAAAAACGAGCCAAGGTTAGTTGTACGACAACGTGCAAGTCCTACACAATCAAGGTACGTAATAGTACTTTGATTGTGTGTAGGACAGGACCTAATTTGAATATCCCAAGTTTAGACTTTAACCCAACTATTTTAATCAGGTATTCATGCATTCTGGAAGGGTCAAGGTGACAGAGATCAAATCAGAACTACACAAGCAAATATAATGAAACAATACATGGACGCTGAAGCAGATCCGTGTCACGACTTTTATCAGTATGCCTGTGGGAACTGGCCTGCACTCAACCCTATCCCAGCTGATAAAGCAGGGTTTGTTATTGCCATTTTAATATACTGTTGTATATTCAAGAAACAAGCAAAATAATAATACGTTCATCATTTTTAGATACGACACCTTTGAAATGCTCCGAGAAAATTTGGACACGGTCTTAAAAGAATTATTAGAATTTAAAACTAAGGATAACATACCCTGCAGGTATCCAGGATCTAATTTAGATTTAGAAGAAAATTTCTTACTGACGATGAAGCTTCCGCACAGGGAGTCCACGGCGCCGATTAACTCAGAAGTTTTAACCACACTGGAATCTCATTCAAAAGATTTATTCAATAACACCGCAGCTGAAGAATACCACTATAATTCTAACGATAAGGAAAAAACGCAAATAGTATACCGCATTCGTAGGTATTTAGACAAAAAATCTAAACAAGTAATGGAACCAATATCTAAAATCAAAATGAAATTTCGAAATTACGTGTCTCGTAATCATAAACTTAAAAAAGAAAGAGTGAAAAGATCTGACGCAGCACCTAAAAATAAAGTAAATCCAAGAAAGTTTATAATTAAGTCTAAACAAATGCGAAATGATAGAAGATTAATGGCATATAGTGTAAAACATAAAAGAAGAAGAGAAACCACATTATTAGAAGGAAAAAAGACACCACCATCAACAGCAACGTTAGCTGAAACTAAGACTTTCAAAGTTATTACGGCGGACGGTCCCGCAAACGGTGATGCTGCTCTGAAAGCAAGATTCCTCTTCAAATCTTGCATGAATTATGGAATCCTAGAAAAGCGTGCACATAAACCCCTGGTGGATTTATTAGATCTTCTCGGTGGCTGGCCGATCCTTAAGCCTGACTGGAAATCCAACAATTTTGACTGGCTGGAATTAATGGCGAAACTGAGGTTATACAATAACGATATTCTTATATCAGAATGGGTTGGACCTGATATTAAAAATTCTGATGAATTTGTAATTCAGTTTGATCAAACCAGCTTGGGTAGCGTCTTTTTTACTGTTTATATTTTGAATATTATTCAACTTATTTACTACTTACTTTATTACCTAATTACTTACTAACTTCGTTTATAAATGTATACTTGTATTTGCAGGATTACCAACACGGGATTATTTCTTACAAGAATCGAACAAAGTGTACTTGACTGCTTATAAAAATTACTTAATTAAAATTGCAATATTACTAGGAGGTGACGCTAACCATGTTAAAAAAAGTGCAGATGAACTGATTGAATTTGAAATAAAGTAAGATCCATATTATTGTTAATTTTCACCTCAAAGTATTTATAAATTATAAACATTTGAAATATAATTCGTAGAGAATGTGTCACTCATTGTCATAAACGATGTCGATCATTACATAATTTCACGAAAACGTATCAGTCTTCTCAAACATTCCAGACTAGCAAAAATCACGTCAGCGCCAGAAGACAGAAGGAATGTATCGGAACTGTACCGAAGGATGCCACTAGGGAAGCTGGAGGAGCTGGTGCCAGAAGTGAAGTGGAGACGATATCTGTGTATCGTAATGAACAGGACCGTGCACCAAAATGAAACTGTTGTACTGTTTGCTCTTTGTTACGTTAGGGTAAGTAGCCCTCTACTGTTACATGATTTAATCCTTTCCCAGTCCATGGACCTACATTTTATGTTACGGCAGCAACTGTCAACTATTGAGACAACTTCGTGAACAGTGAATTTTTTATAGTGATTCACCCCTCTAAGCAACTGCTCAGAGGGGTGAGACAGGGGGATGTGATATCCCCGAAGATAATTAAGATAATTTCATTACTGAACCTTTCCATCTAACTAGATGGTTCAGAAATGACATGGAAAGGTTCAGAAATGAAATTATCTGGAAAAGATCTGGATTTACCGATATAGCTTGCAGAGTAAGCAAACTGAAGTGGCAGTGGGCTGGCCATGTTTGTCGAAGGACCGAGATGGAGCAGAGGAGTCCTAAAGTAGAACCGCGTATCGGCAAGCGTAGCGTGGGGCGCCCCCCAGCTAGATGGACCGATAAGCTTAAGAAAATGGCTGGGACAGACTGGATGGGGAAGGCGGAGGACAGGGTGTTGTGGCGCAGATTGGGAGAGGCCTATGTCCAGCACTGGAATGCGATAGGCTGAGTTGATTGATTGGATTGATTTTGATCCAGACTAAAGAACAACCTCAATACCTACTTAATAATGCAAAAGTAAATGTCGCTAAGACAAAAGAGATTAAACGTAAGACAATTCATACTTTCTTTAACTCACTGTACCTACTGTGTTTTCATTGGCAGCATTTAGTTCAATTGATACATGACACTGACCCGAGCATTTTGGCAAATTACCTGCTCTGGAGATTCGTGAGGCATCGGGTCAACAACCTTGACGACAGATTCCAATCGGCCAAGCAACAGTAAGTAAGATTTATTGTTATCTTACTACTGTAAATATTTTCATTGCCTAATTTATTTATTATTATTTTAATTAAGTCTATTGAATAACCAATAGTTTTTACTCCATAATTATTAAGTGTTTTGAACATTTTCCAGGTTCTACTTCATTCTATTCGGACGTGAGCAAGCTCCTCCAAGATGGAAGAACTGTGTGTCTCAGGTAAACTCCAACATGGGAATGGCATTAGGCTCTATGTTCGTCAGGAAATACTTCGACGAAATGAGCAAAAATGATACATTGTATATGACAAGAGAGATCCAACAGTCATTCAGAGAACTGCTTCATATGACTGACTGGATCGATGATAAAACAAAGAAACTGGCAGGACATAAAGTAGACGCAATGATGCTGAGAATTGGGTATCCCGATTTCATATTGGACAGAAAAGAGTTGGACGATAGATATAAAGAAGTGAAAATACACCCAGACAAATATTTCGAGAACATTTTAAATATACTGCAGCATTTAACGAAGATGGAGCAGTCGCGGTAAGTAACAAATCAAATAAAATGCAACAACGTAAAGTGCAGAACGTGTACTGCAGTTTGGTATCAAAAGTCTAGTTTATGTAACGTGTTATCTACTCGTTCAGTGAGGCAACTCATCTCTAAACCAGTAGGTAATGTAGGTAATCAAGTAATCATCTTGTGTTAGTAATACGGCGTATCATATATACACTTGTATATTTATTAGGACAAATTGTCTCAATCTGATGCCGCTATTATGAAGTGTTAGTCTTCATTGTTTCGTTGAGAAAAAGGAATGACTTGAATAGCTCCGTTTTTCTCTTGACCTGGAAAAATTAGGCCACGCGCACTTTGGATGCGTTTTCGTACAAACTTCATTCGTGCGTACACGTACAAATTGAGTGCGCACACTGGATCCGTTTTCTCCGTCAAATAAAATAAATCCCATCAAGTTCGGATTGTTTTTGGACGTGTCGGAACTATACGTACGGTCAAGTCGCACCCAGTCTGGGCGCTCCCTTTGTACTTGGAAGGTCGGGATCGTTCGTGCGTGGTCGTACGTGTACCCACGAGTGAAATTCGTACGAAAACGCATCCAAAGCGCGCGCGGCCTTATGGCTATTATAATACAGCTTCTACTTTCATGTTAGTGTCATCAATCGTGTGAAATGGGTTTTTGGACATATTTTCGCCTGACTACAATCTCTATAGCCCACTGTTATATTTTGCTCTATCGAAGGGGTATTGCATCTCCTTTATCCCACGGCAGGACAAAGGCCTATTTGTAGCAGTTATAAAATCTATTCCCCTTACTCTTACATTACCTTTGACCTTTGATCCAATTGTTGGTACCCTGATAACCTGATTCCCTGAATATTAATGGTTTTGTAAATAAGCTGTGTTCATTTTTGTTGAACAATGAAGTATATTCCATACATTCATCTATTCATTTCGCTCCAGTATTGGCCAGCCAGTCAACAAGACACTATGGAACACTGCTCCAGCTGTGGTCAATGCATACTACAGCCGCAACAAAAACCAGATTATGTTCCCTGCAGGAATCCTGCAGCCTCCATTTTATCACAGACACTTCCCCAGGTCTCTGAACTATGGCGGCATTGGAGTTGTTATAGGTGAAGTACTTTTTTTTTTCTATTCTGGCTGATTAATGTGCTCCTTGCGTGGCCCTGGATGCGCTGCAGGCTTGCTTGCAGCTCTTTTTGCTTAATAAAGAAAACTCTACTGTTTAAAGTGCTTAAGACCTGCGCATACAATGTTTAAAGAAATATGCGTTTGCGCAAGTAAATTGACAGACAAAAAAAATCAGGCATCAAGGCATGTTTTAGGCGGGTATCACACCTCCGCCGCAAAACCGCAGTAGTTCAATTCAAATGGCTCGTGTCATCTTCCGCATCCGATTCGAATAGCGGAACATGATGCAAGCCAGGTTTTGCGGCGGAGGTGTGCTACCGGCGTTAATTGGTTTTGAAAACTAATGATTTCTCTCTCAAATGGGAAAATGGAGAATTTCCCCATTTTTTCTCCAATTGATAACATAATTTCTCATTCAACCTTATATTTGCAGGACACGAGATAACCCACGGCTTCGACGATAAAGGACGTCTGTTTGACTGCGACGGCAACCTTCACCGCTGGTGGTCAGACTCCGCGATAGAGGCCTTCCATCGTCGTGCGCAGTGCCTGATCGATCAGTACGGAAGATATGTAGTGCCCGAGGTCAATATGAAGCTGGATGGTGTTAATACTCAGGTGTGTGTTTTATTTGTAACTTTAACCAACGTGAGCATAGCGCTACAAGGTTCTTTTGGCGTGTTGCCGGAATCGGAAAGAGCTCCGCCATTTTGTTTTTCAATCAATTTCATCAAACAATTGTTCACAAATGTTTACCAACAGCGCCTTCCTGGCAATGTTATTCGATCGCCAAAAGATCTTTGTAGTAGAGAAATATTTAACTTTTATACAACGAGTGACATTTTATACTGAGAAATGTTGCCTCATCTACATTTGTAGGCGCTTTGAGTCTTTTCTAAACAGTTCAGAACGTCCATGATCTAGTCTAGCTAGTGGATGGAAGCCCGACTGTTAAGCATGGGGTCATGGGTCCCCAGGTCGGGCAATACTATTGAGATTTTTCGTTAGGAATTTCTCAGTATAATAGCTGCCTGCTGTCTGAATTTGTACCCGGTGATTGCAATAAGATCGTCCCTGTTATAGCTCTAGTAGAAGGTTCTTTTGGCACGTGGCCAAATACATTTCACAAATGTGTATTTACAGTAGTATATACTAAATCTATGGTATTTGCCAACAGCGTCTTCCTGTCAATGTCCTTTTTTTTCTGGGTGGGAAATCATCAAATAACTTGTCTCGCTCTGGGCGGAGCGGAAGGGCGTGTCAGACTCTTACTGACTAAAACCCACCCGGGCCACCCGTGTTCCTTCAGTTGCCTGTATGTTGCCAGGGGCCTCAGTCTCCCCTTAGGACTTTCCCGCAACCCCGGCAGGCATCGGCCCTAGTGCACCCCGTCAATTATGCTGACATCTCTTTGAGGCGCACGTGGAACACAACGCGCCGTGTCGACCCGGGCCTGGTCCTTATCGGACGGCGAGCTACCCATTGCTCTCCGTCCGCAAGCCCACGCCTACGGTGACCAGCATTCGTTTACCGATTCCCGATGCCCAGGGCGTCTCCTGCGGCGGCCTGTCAATGTTCTTGACGCACGTTATTAGAAACTTAAACATGACTGGCGAAATATAGCATTACTATACACCTCTGTTTAACACTGCAAACGTGATGTTATGTTCAGGGCGAGAACATAGCAGACAACGGTGGCGTGAAGCAGGCGTTCCGCGCGTACCTGCACTGGGTTCAACGACACGGCGTCAAGGGCGAGACGCTGCCCGGACTCAACCATACCCACACGCAGCTGTTCTTCCTCAACTTTGCACAGGTGAAACTAGACTTACATACACGTAAGCCATTGCGGGCTTTGTCAACGCCTGCGTGTTAAAAAGGACAAATAAATTGATCTCAATTTGGACGTTCACTGAGGTTGCATCAGCAAAAATGCAAGAATCAAGAACCAAGAAGAATGCAAACTAAGAACACCAACCCAAGAATAGTAGTAAAGTCAGAAATCAGACATAAAACTGACTTTAATTTAAATTTAATTACTATCAAAATAATAAATGAGGATAAAATTTTTATTTATTTATCCATCCTACGTCTATAATTACAATTATAGACGTAGGATGGATAAATAAATAAAATTTGTGATTTCCAGGTGTGGTGCGGCGCGATGCGTCCAGAAGCAATGCGCAACAAGCTAAAGACGGCCGTACACTCACCGGGGCGGTTCCGCGTCATCGGCACACTCTCCAACTCGCATGACTTCGCACGGGAGTTCCAGTGCCCGCCCGGGACACCCATGAACCCAACACACAAGTGCACTGTTTGGTGATACAGTCATAGTCTTCATAAAACTTGCTGCATAAAAACACGAGTTAGCAGCACAAACACAAATAAGGGCCTTTTTCACCAATGAAACTAAACGCAATCAGCACATGAGCTGTCATGAGCATAAGAGAGAGCTGTCAGTGTCATCCACGTGACAGAACTTGAACGCGGTTTCGATGATCTGATCGCGTTCAGTTTCATTTGTGAAATTCGCCCTTAGTATTTAGCCACAATGCCACTTATGCGTAGGGCCTTTGAGAATTCTGCTCATAAGAATATGCTCGTGACCATTAAGGAAAAAAGGTACTTTCAATGATAATATCATTATTTATCAACTACATTATTAGGGTCGGGCCACACCTGCCGAACGTTCCGAGGCGGAACGCTCCGTCGCGTCATATTTCTATGGACGTAACGTTCGGCTGATGTGTCATAGGTAACGTGAAAAACATTAGGAGCGTATTCAACCGAACGTTCCGCCGCGGAACGTTCGGCAGGTGTGGCCCGACCCTTATTATTCAACCCAAGCCGGTGCGTAACCAATCGACAAACTGCTACGCCCCGTAACTCGTAGCGCAATTGCTACGATATTATGCCCTTGCCGCTACGAGTGCTACGAAATTAGACTGTCTCGGAAAAAAGGGCTACGTGCGCAACGTAGAGTTAATTACTCCTAAGTAATTTCTAAACTACCCTCCACTTATTTTATTTTTCAATAACATGTGTAATCGTAATCAAGTATTAATTTAATAAAATTCATTCTCAATTTTTTGCTTTCATATCTAGACGGTGACTCAGGGACCAATGCAAATGATGATAACCCATTTGCGTGTTCATTTAATCTAAATTACAATTTTTATCTTAATATTTATACACACTTTAGATAAAAGTTATGTTCAGTCATTGCTTCGAAATTAAAAATCATGCCGTTGATTGTTTCAAATCATTCATATAAACAATTCATTCAAGTCATGACCTGTTTTGATAGACCGAACCAATAAACAAAACACAAATACCTACCTAACATAAAGCGGTTTTTCAACGAACACTTTTCGATTCGTGCCTTCATTTTTCAAGGAGCTGGACTTAGCAGAATGTTAGGCTGACTGTCCACTGAAGCGGAGAGGAGAGCAGCAGAGCGAAGCTGTGCCAATATTAATCAATGGAATTGCATAAAATCTCCGCTCCACTTCATTGGCCAGGGATATACGAACTAGTTTAAAAATTCATACAAAACCGGGAAGCGGTTCGAGGATGTGGAGCGGGGATGCGGCAAAACCCGGCCGGTCTATTGCAGTCGCGTGAACTCGGCCTAAGATCCGCACAGTCCGTAACACCGCTCCACTACTTCGCTCCACCTAGCAAAACTCCCACAGGTGTGATGGCATCAATGGACAGACACAGTCCGCAACTCCGCTCCGCATAACTCCCTCGCTCCCCTCCGCTTCCTCGCTTCGCGTCAATGGACAGGCAGCATTAATCTTGTGTTTTTTTATCAATAATCAATACCTTGTCATTCACTCATTCATTAAATATCGCTACATATGAATAGGTAGTATGTAAGACGATCCATGAACCTACGGAGTAAAGATCGACTATACAATGTGGAGACAACAACACTACAAGAAATGAAAACACTGGCAATACTGATACAATGATAGGAGTATTTAGGAACTATTAGGTAAATAAATCCTACAGACCGTGTATTATAACATAAAAATTGTCTCTTTCCGCCATATTGGCACTTTTGCTTGTTAAGCTTAGTTTCAATGTTATTAGAGTTCAAAATGGGGACTGACAGAACAGTACTACCAATCGCGTCACGGCCCGGGTCAAGTTATAATGAACGCACTGTAGAATCGAAATTTAAAAAAAAGTATTTTTTTTTCAACTTACTAAGTAAGTGATGGGCCGGCCAACTATGGATTTTACCAATCTGACTATACTCCATTTGAAATAAGAGTAGACATTTAAACAATCCGTTTCAGTCCGTTCAACCTATTCTGACTTCTATACCGTAGGTGTAAGGATGGCATTAAAAGCAAAAAAAGTGGTTACAATACCAACTGTTTACTGCAGCTGCCATTTGTCATGCCACAAACGCAATAGAAGTCAAAATCAGTTGAACGGACTGTAATTTTTTTTAAATTAAATGTGTATTCTTATTTCAAATGAAATATAGCTATACTGTTTTTCTGTTCTGTGGTTAGTACCTATTTTTATTTTTTATTTTCGTTTGCGGTCTGGGAACGGCATTCGATATACTCAGTTTAAATTATATTGTTGTCTCCTTATTGTATTTGTAAAGACGAGAAATAGTAAGTAGATTGTGATATTAATATTTTTTGTCATTTGTATTTTGTTACTAAAGTTTAGTATTAATTTTACTTTAGTAGTTGTACATTTTCTAGTTCAGTATTTATTTGTAAGCGCTTTTATGAAAATAGGTTTTCGCATTTGAAATAAAGAGATTTATAATAGTTTTGTTTTCTTAACCTATCAATCCCCGATTAATGAAATAATTAGACACAATGAATTATAAATTAAACTACCTAGCAAAACTCCCACAGGTGTGATGGGAAAAACAGCACGAAACAAGAAAAAAAAATTTGGGTGGGGGGGGCAACAACCGGATAGCGAAAAACTGTTTTAAAACATACTGCATAAAGTGATATTAAAAAAAATAATAATCATGATTAGATATCGATCGATACCCACCGACCACCGTCTGTAGAGTTGCGATAGATTATTTATTTATTACATACATACGCTAACATTATTATTATATAAGTACATTATTTTATTTTATTTTATTTAACCATTATATTGTTCTTGAGTTATTAATGGACCACCAGAGCCTTATTTTAAATAAAACTTACAAATCGTAAATTGCATTGTAGATGACAGGCTAAAATTTTACATGTTTCAATATTTGTAATAAATGTGTGAAAAATCGATTTTTTTACCTTTGACTTTGGAATATCTGTAGTCGGGGACACCCTACGATAAGTAAGTTTTGAGACAAGTTTTAGGGTGTCAAAATAAAGGTTTATACCTAGAAGTTTAAAGGCGAAAGCTAGAAATGAATATAATAATCTTTTTTTTTTTTTTAAACGAAGCGATGAACAGTCGTATTGCAAGAAATAAAACAACAATCATCTACTTATATGACTTTTATAGCCTGCGGGCCCTGCGCAGACGACGGATTTTTGTCCGCGGACTTTTTTGTCCGCTAAAATAGAAAATATCAAATATCGCTTACAACTGTATCGAGTAACGCAAAAGAGGGATTAAAAGTACCGCGTATAAAAGATACAGTTGTAAGCGATCTATTTTAGCGCGGATTTTTGTCCGCGGACAAAAATTCGTCGTCTGCCCTGGCTTTATCCTAATAAAGCGTCGAAGAAGTTGCTGCAAACATAAAAAGAACACGCAAATGACCTTTATTTTTATTAACCAACAAGGTATCATTAAAAAAAATCTTCTAAATTAAACATAATAGAACAAAATACGAAAATTTATTTCATACAAAAGCAACAGCAGTGTAGACAAGTCTCAGACGAGGAACGACCGAAGACATTAAGAACCCCTAATAGTTGCTCACTAACTTAGCAAAATAAATAAGCAACTTTTAGTTGCCCGTTTGTTTTAGAAAAGAAAATCACTCTGTATAAATTAAAAAGTATGACACTACACTTAATCCATTCCATACAAAAATTTGTCAATACAGAAGAATGAAGTAAGTAAATATCGTACCACATGCCGTTAATATTTAAGTAGATAGGTACGGTATTAACTTTCTTCATTCGTCTATAGCTTCTTTAACTAAAGTTAGTTAAGTAATTCATGGATCAAGTGCTGATGAATCATGAGATCTTGCTAATAAACATAGTTGCGTACTTCGATGCTTTGCACGTCATCATTGCTCCAAAGAGTTTGGACTTCGTACTCAGAGTCATGAGACAGGATGCCATGTTGGCGTCGCTCCCACCGCGCGCGCACCAGACGGGCGATCTCGAGCCACAGTCGCGCCTCCAACACTGTGGCAAAGCAATACAATGTATTAAATAGTATAATAGGAAAAACTATAGTATCAATTTCGCACTAGCAGCCCGGAGTCTGGATATGTGCCTAGTTGATGGCATGGAACTTAAAAATAACTAGACAAATATGGGTGTACCATAGTTATACCTCTACTATTTATGTGCTAACATCATCTTCTTGAACTTATCCGAATTTATTTGGAGTCGGCAGGCACAGAAGGTCTTTTCCCTGACCACTTTTCGACTTATTGCTAAATCCATTATAAAATAAAATATGTGCAATAGACGACGTACATTTAGTAACCTAATCCGCTTGCCTGTTCTTAAAGAGTCATAAAGAACCCTGTAAGAACACGTGTTTCACCTCTTACCGACGCATCTTCAGGATGACTATTGACTTGTTTCGAACCCGGACACGACGTGTTGCCACGTCAAGCGCCGAACGCAGAGACGCAGAGAGGTGAAACACGTATTGATATCTTACAGGGTTCTTTATGATTATTTAAGAACAGGTAAGCGGATTAGGTTACTAAATATACGTCGTCTATTATATTTTATAATGGATTTCCGCAAAGTCACGCATGAGTCAATTAACTATCTTTGTCTAAAATCCGCCATTTTGATTTGATAAAAACAAAGTTATTACCATCGCGCGCCCTAGACGAGTCGATAGACACCTCTTGTACTACAAACCATACAGCTGTCAGGATGCTTCGAGAGTATAAAAAATCCCACATACAAAGATACACAGATACGTCTACACTGTCTACAGTACTATCTTTGCTGTAGCGCAGTCGGGTAAAAAGAACTTACGGAATAGAAAAGAGAAGGCGGTAAGGAACAGTGGGTTGATGTTGCCGTTGACCACAGCCATGGTGTAGAGGAGGGCCCCAGCTGTGGGAGCCTGTCGCAGAAACAGGCCGCGCAGGGTAGCGCCCAGCCATGGCAGGAATAGGTACTCGCTTAATGGAGAACGCTGGAATGTACCAATTCAAACAGACTAAGTATATGTCCACCTCTGTACAGGCGTGATGTGGTACCTAGTTGGTATCTACCTATGATAGACAATGACAGGAATGTCCATTCAATTGCAAGTCATTCTCAGTTTTAATTAGTAACTAAGTAAGTACCCTTAACTTTTCATTTACTAAAACTTAGGCTAATGCTATTACAATAGCGTTTAAAAATGTTTATTAAATTTAATTATATTTCTTATCAAGTCACAAATCTTTAATCAATGTATTCTGGTACATAATGGTCAATTATTTATGAATAAACACAACTACAAAAACAATAGAGAAGTCGGTATTGTTGTCACGAATACAAAATATGGATATAGGTATGTATACAGGGTGGCAGGGACATCGTCGCAAAAGTTTTACCATGGATTCAGTACATGATTCTGAACACATACGTTGAAATTTTTCGACGGTTATTAAAAAATAGTATATTATGCAACTAATGAATAAAGGACGGATTTAAAGCGAGGGCCATAGATGAATCACGATCAAGTGAAGGATTCTAACGACTGAATCACGACTGTAGGGAGTGATTCATGATGATTGAATCACGAGCGCAGCGAGTGATTCAAGTGTTAGAATCCTGAGCGACGCGAGTGATTCATGGCCCTCGATATAAATCCGTTTTATTCAAGAGTTGCATACTATACTTTATACCATGACTACGAGAAAAAGAAAGATTTAAGCGAAAATAGACATTTAATAACAGGTTAACACGTTCAGTGTCAGGAGCCCTTCTGGAGGGTTCACCTACTTGGATATGGGATGTCGGGAGCCCTCGCGGAGGGCTCATTTTAAATGTAGACATTCAGTGTCGGGACCCCTCCTGGAGGGCTCACCTACTTGGATATGGGATGTCGGGAGCCCTCGCGGAGGGCTCATTTTAAATGTAGACATTGAGTTTCGGGAGCCCTCCTGGAGGGTTCACCTACTTTGATATGGGATGCCGGGAGCCCTCGCGGAGGGCTCATTTTAAATGTAGACGTTCAGTGTCGGGTGCCCTCCTGGAGGGTTCACATAATTGGGTATGGGATGGCGGGAGCCCTCGCGGAGGGCTCATTTTAAATGTAGGTTTTTTTAGCAAATACAGATTATAAACCGTGAAAAGAAAATCTGATGTACCTATATTTAAAAAAAACGTAATGCAACCCTCCCGGAGGTTTCACTTCCAACTACGAATAATAAAAGTCGTAGACTTCCAATATATACGGCATGGCGTATGAGTTCTATGAAAATGGGTGGAGTCGAAAGAGTTAAGGAGGTTGTATAGCATTGAAATAGCGGTCGAATATATTGACTTGTTCTAAATTCAAACACCAAAATAGTGATTAAAAGACCTTTTTATTCACTGTTTTCAGTGAATAAAATAAGCTTTTTAGAGGGGGAATGGTGTAAATATACGTGTTCCACACATTTTGATCGCGTAGATAATGCACTTGTGGCGACATCTACATCGCCACGTACAAACTACGCATCAAATACCTGACATCACACAAATCTTGCATCGTGCAATTACAGTTTACCGCGCGCATAAAATAAGACTATCCGACATGTGGGGGGGGGGGGTTCTGAATCACGTACTGAATCCACGGTAACGTTAGGTTTTTATAACGTCGTTTCGCGTCGATGTCCCTGCCACCCTGTAGTTAGAGAAGGAGATACGTTACAGGATTACTTGAAGGGCTCGGACCAGTTTTCTTGGTCTAAATTAAAGGGGGTTAAACTTATTCTTGTCGTATTTACATGCCTTGCTATTAAGTAGCCACTGATTAAATCAGACGCGAGCAGCACCGTGGAAACCAGTAGTATTACAGTCTGGTGTTCTTGTATGAATGACCCGAGCCAATCTAGGAGTGTTATCATTTAGAAGACGGCGTAAGGAGCGCGAACGCGTAAAGAAACGTCTTTCTCAATCAAACATGCGGATATCTAAGTAAGTCTTACACAGTAATTTGTTTTCCTTAAAAATATAAGGTAGGTAGGTACCAAAAAAAAAAAAATATAACCTACCTACCAAATACTGATGCTGATGGATTTGAGCATGAGCTTTTGGACATCATCCCTATTCATTTCGTCAAGTTACACGAGGTCAAATTAGCACTAAGTTACGTGATACGGGCTTAAATCAGCTAATACTAGTACTATCGAAAAAAATCGTAGCTATGCGGAGTCGCGGAGAATAATCCTAGAACCTTAGTTTAACTGTAAAAAATGCTAGCATAAAAGCTATTACTTTAGGTAATTAGATTTATCTTCCAATGGTTAGACCTGTTGTTCTGAGAAGTATGGAGAAAGAGACCCCAAATAAATTGGGATAACGGCAGGAGAATGATGACCTATTATTTATGAAATTTTACCCATATTGATGGGTAAATAAAAAACAGTCAAAACATACTTCATGAAAAGTGTTAAAATAAAGTGTAATAATAAATTGTTTATTTTTGTTAGACTATATTTTGAAAATAAATAAATATACTACTACTACTAATGAATTTTCAAGTTTTGACTTCTGCCGGCACTACCGGAGTTTTTTTTTTATTATTATATCCAAAACAAACTGGAAACAGTATTTTTCAAAATCGTATAATAGCGCAGGGAATGGTCCTACAGATTTGGTTCCATAGTGAAAAATGAAGAGCATAAAAATGTTCTAACGGAATTTGTTTTATAATTTGTTTGGCACTTTCATAATTCAGCCCAAAATTAATGATCTCCTTTTTCATTCCTAAAAAAAATTACAGCAACACAACATCTGGTGATTAGCTTTGCTCCACTTTGTACCTACATTATCTATTGAATATTTGAATGCCAACACTAAATCGCGCATTGTGTCTTTGCTGAATTTTATATGTAACATCTTTTGTACCACATTTTATGCAAATAAACGATTTTGATTATGTGTGTGTGTATCTGTTGTAATGTAAATGTTTGTATTTTCAGAAAAATCAAGTTTCTAAAGAATAAACCATGGTGAAAGATGCACTTAAGTATGTCGTTATTAAACCTTTTGAAGGAAAACCGAAAAGATCCGATTACGAAATCGTGAAATACGATATACCTCCGTTAGAAGATAAACAAATCCTCGTCAAGGTGGAGTGGATAAGTTTGGACCCATATCTGCGACAATTTCGAAATAGCTTCGAGCTTCCTTACGACCAAGTCGGTTACCAGGTCGGAATTGTTCAGAAGACCACGAACAACAAGTACCCAGTCGGCACTCGGGTAGTATCACACTACGGGTGGTGTACTTACTGCGTTATGAGTCCCGACCAAGTCTTAGTAAGCCCCAATTTCGGTGTCCCACATACTGTTGCCGATAAATTGCCAAAAGGTTTAGAAGGTTTGCCTCCATCTTACGCTTTAGGCGTCGTCGGCTTTCCGGGTGCTGCTGCATACTTCGGGCTTCGGCTTTGTAGACCTAAACAAGGGGACATATTGGTGGTCACGACCGCTGCTGGTTGCGTCGGTTCCATAGTTGGGCAAATAGCAAAGATTAGGGGTTGCACGGTGATAGGATTCACGGGCAGTGATAACAAGGCGCAGTGGTTGACGAAAGAGCTTGGCTTCGACTATGCGTTTAACTACAAAACTGTAGATGTCACTAAAGCCTTAAAAAAAGCTGCTCCACACGGCGTTGATAGCTTTTTTGACAATGCAGGCGGAGAATTAAGTTATACCATCATTAAACAGATGAAACAATTCGGTAGAGTTGCAATTAGCGGGGTTATAAGTGCTCATAACCAAACTCCTAACAAGATATTCCACCAAAGCGTCCTGCAACAGACCATTCTGTTAAAGCAGCTCAAAGTTGAAGGATTTCTAGCTTTCCGATGGTATGTTCGGTGGGATGAGGCATTTGATAACATGATAAAATGGATCCGAAGCGGGCAGTTGAAGGTCAGGGAACACGTTACCGAAGGTTTCGATAACATTGTGGATGCGATGTCGGGAATGCTCTCCGGTGAAAACTACGGAAAGGCAGTGGTCAAGGTCTGAAGGCCAATTCTCTTACTTAGAAGTCGTTCACAATCTAGTTGCAATCTGTCAATGTTGGTAAATTGATCGTATTTTTGACAGATTGCGAATGAGATGCGAATGCGAACGTTCTTAAAAATTACGGGAATTGCCCCTCTGACTAAACGTTGTGATATAATGTTATGTTAAATTTTTCTTTCTCTCTTTTCTTATGTAAATTTTATTAACACGTTGAAAATAGATGCGAATTCCTATCAGAAATAAGCGTTGTCTTTAATTTTTATCCAATATCGTAGCAATGATTTCACGTTTCTCTCTTGCTCCCAATTTTCCCAATCCCTATCCTCTTATGTAGTTGTAGCTTTACTCATATTTTCCAGGATATACAACACTGTACAAGTACAAGAAAATAAGTAATGAGAATGTAGGTAGATAGTCGATCAATTCGAAAC
The DNA here is from genome assembly GCA_948150665.1 of Conistra vaccinii. Classification (NCBI taxonomy): domain Eukaryota; kingdom Metazoa; phylum Arthropoda; class Insecta; order Lepidoptera; family Noctuidae; genus Conistra; species Conistra vaccinii. The sequence continues at coordinate 7,002,290 of OX411323.1, read as the reverse complement.
AAGGTAAAAGTCTTACGAAAAAAAAAAGCCTTTTACACTTCATACAGGTCAACCAGAAAAAGTATGCGCTTCGGTTTTCTTCGTGTTTCCGAATTTATATACTTCTTTTAGATTCACCAACGTTCGGGTACTCTACTCTACCTACAGAAATTACAGGAAGCAATAAAATGTTTTTTTTTTGCTGCGTATTTCCTGGTGTACAATAAAGTATACAGGGTGGTACAGGTACAGTACATGATTCTGAACGCCCCTGCGTTAAAATTTTACGACGGTTATTAAAAAAAAAAAACAGCTTTACCATACTTTTTGACCGCGTAGGTCTTTTCTATGAAACAGCAGATTTTTTTAAAATAACCTACGAAAAATTTCAACGCACGGTGGTTCAGAATCATGTACTGAATCCATGGTAACAGGCTTCGCGTCGATGTCCCTGACATCCTGTATTATAAATAAATAAATAAAGAACTAATGCTCGTTTTTCGACATCCTCTAAGTTTAAAAGGATTGAGACGGTGGTTTCTGTTTCAGGTGGAGTCAGTCTTACTGTTGGTAAGCCACCTGCTACCTTCTAACAGCCCCCTAACCATGCTTAGGGGATCCCTTAAACTTAGGGGATGTCGATGAAAACGGGCGTAAATGCATCAAACAATATCTAGGCAAAAATATAGTTTGGAAAATCCAAAAGTGCACGCCTCATACCTACCTAACACTCATTCATAAACGAAAAAGAAATTCAAAACATAGTTTCTAACAAAAATGAACAATTTATCACTTTTTATGAAGTATGTTTTGACTGCTTTTTTACCCATCATCATCATTTTCCTGCCCTTGTCCCATGTTACTTGGGGTCGGCGCAACACGTTTTCTTCTTCCACTCTCCCCTGTCAACCGTCATACCAACATTCACTCCCTTCTCTATCATATCCCTTCATTGGATGCTCCAATGTCAATTCTCTTGTCCTTCTACCAACGGATACTGATGAAGTTAAATCTATAATACTGAATTTAAAACAATCTAACGCTACTGGTTGCGATGGAATTCCTATCTTAATATTAAAACTAGGTGTGGGTAATTTGGTTTGGCCCATAACAATGATATGTAATCAGTCCTTGGCAACGGGCGTCTTTCCTGAAGTCCTCAAGAAGGCTTTGATAATTCCTATACACAAAGCGGGGGATAAAGAATGTGTTTCTAACTACAGGCCAATATCGTTACTGCCCTCTTTATCTAAGGTACTTGAGAAGGTTATTAACAAACGATTGACTTGTTACCTTGAATCTAAGAATCTACTCTCAAGCAATCAATTCGGTTTTAGGAAAAACAAGTCAACAAACGATGCCATAAAAAATCTTACTTCTACCATTGTTGAAAACTTGGATAGAGGAAGGAAAACCATAGGCGTGTTCCTGGATCTAGCAAAGGCATTCGACACAGTCTCTGTTCCCCTGCTTCTTTCGAAACTAGAACATTTAGGAGTTCGTGGAACAGCTCTAAAACTACTTACAGACTATATGTCTAATAGAACGCAATGTGTCAGAATAAACGGCCTTGAGAGTGACCAGGAGTATGTGACTTTCGGTGTGCTACAGGGAAGTGTTATGGGACCCACGCTATTCCTTATTTACGTAAATGACCTGTGTGATTTACAGCTGAACCAGGGACGAATCATAGCATATGCAGATGATACAGCGCTTTTATTTAGTGGGAAAACATGGAAAGAGGCTAACGAACTGGCAAATGAAGGGTTCAAATTAGTTTCCGAATGGCTAGAGTCAAACCTTCTTACCCTGAATACTCTTAAAACGAAATACATACCTTTTAGTATAAGAAAGAGCACTCAACCACCTCCTGGCATTATTCACATAAATGCTCACACATGTCGTATGCCAGTGAACTGCTCCTGCCAGGAACTTTCTAAAACTACCTCATTAAGATACCTCGGATTGATCATTGACCAACATTTAAACTGGCAAGAACATGTCTCAACCCTTACCTCTCGAGTCAGAAAACTTATTTATATATTTAAAAATATACGTTGCTTTTGTCCGCCAAATTTATCACTATTAGTTTATTTTTCTTTGTGCCAGTCTATTATAACTTACTCTATTGCTGCATGGGGGGGTGCTTCCAAGACCGTTCTTATTGGTTTAGAACGTGCACAGCGTGCTGTACTTAAAGTAATGAGTTATAGGAGATTTAGATATCCCACCCGCTTGTTATACTCGGAGTTATCAGTCCTTACAGTAAGGCAATTATTCATCAAAGACTTAATATTAACTCAACACAATAATACACCTGACTTTACGACAAGAAGAAGGCAAGATATTGTTTACTCTGTGCCTTACTGTAAAACTTCATTTGCAAACAGATTTTTTAAATTCCTAGGACCATTCATGTATAATAAAATATCAAAGCAAATCCAGATTCGTAATTTAAATAGTCATACTTGTAAGACTGAAATTTTGAAGTTTCTTAACTCACTGAACTATGATGATACTGAAAAAATACTTAAAATTACAAGTTCATAAAATAAATCACCAAAACGCATAATACAATATACATTACATTACACATCTCACCATCACTTCACACACACTGGGCATTTTTCTACATATTTAAATAAGAGGAACGGTATAATTACGACCTACCTTTAATTCAATTTTTAACTTTAAATTTACTCTGCAACTGGTTTTAGTAATAATCATTTAATAATAATAAGTACAACCAAACACTAAGTAAACAAACTTAGCATCTAAATATTTTGCATATACTATGTCAACTTTAGCATCTACCTACAAGTTTACAAAAATCAAGTTCACTATTTTATGTTTTTTTTATGTTTACCTTCCCTAATATTACTTTTGCTGTACTTTGTTTGTTGCTTAAAACTAAAACCCTATTCGAAATTAAAATAAAAAAAATTGTCACAAGTCTGCTACTATAAGTACATTTACAGAGGACGAGGAAAACTGCTCCACCGTAATACAGTTTAAACTAGTACGGGGAGCAGAGTGAATCAGTTCCGTGTTAACAACCATAATAAGCACCGATACATACCAAACAAAAATGCTACTTACTTTTACTGCTTATTTGTAACTTAGTGAATTGTGCAAGGTTGTTATGTTGATGTGAGTAAATAAAGTTTTTTTTTTTTTTTTTTTTTTTTTTTTTTTTTTTTTTTTTTTTTTTTTTTTTTTATATCATTCCTCACACAGTCCATCCATCTTTTCTTTGGCCTTCCTCTCCCACTCCATCCATCAACATTTATATTCATCACTCTTTTAGTCACATGCGTTTCCTCTCTCCTAATCACATGCCCATACCAGGCCAAACGATTTCCTTTTAACTTTTCTGTCACTGGCGCCACTTTTAAACTTCCCCTTATATACTCATTTCTTACTTTATCCATTTTCGTCACACCACACATCCATCTTTCCCATCCATGCTTTTTTACCCATCAATATGGATAAAATTTATATCCTCGCAATCCTTACCTACGTAATGTCAAAGACTATTTATTTAGATATTTACGTCGGTTGCTAGACTTGCTAGGCAACGGTCGAGGCGAGGATCGAAGTTGTAAATATTTAGATATAGATATTATATTTTAGTTAGTATTTTATTAATTATAATTAAAGTACTGTGATTAAAAGAGCCATTTAGATATTATATTTTAGTTAGTATTTTATTAATTATAATTAAAGTACTGTGATTAAAAGAGCCATTTTCAATAGGGTTCCTTCTATGGCTGAAAAGAATGTATAAAAAAAAAATACTCAATTAATTGATTTTATCGCAAGCTAGAATGTTTTCAGGTTTCATACATTGACGGACAGGAATTTTTTTTCAATTATTTTGACGCTTCTTTCATTTCTACTACATTAAATCAATTGTTGAAAAGTACAGTCTTAATCTCCATTTAATCATCTATAAGTACAATGGTATATAAATTAAGTAGGTTCTGTGTACTAGCAGGAGTGTAACAATAAAAACAGTTGCAAAAATGAGGCTAAAAAAATGTTTCGATCGTAGAGCGCTCTCTAATGCTTCGCATTATGCGTCGTGCAATAATTAGCACGAACGTCGCGTCGCGCCACCGAGTAATAATCCTTCACAGAGGCAAAAGTTTTGTACTACCATGTTTGATGATGTTTGTAGACTAGTAGTGCACCTATCATTGCACGTTCGTACGAACTTTTCTCCGTCGGATTACCTACTCCGGTCTCAGATCGTCGTCTTTTAACACCCAAAAATTACGAAAATATTTTTGATATAGCATAGAGTTGTTAATCCATATTTTTGTAAACATACTAATACAAAATAGGCTAGTATCTACTCACATATTTGTAACAGCTCTTTATTAGATCCCAACATACCGCGTTCACATTTCCGAAGATAGAAGATGATGCACGAGATAATATAATGCTGAGATGAGAATGCAGAGGGATGTGTGGTGATACACGAATGGATAGAATAAGAAATGTAAGTCTGAAAGTGGCACCCGTGGCTGAAAAGTTGGGGGGAAATCGGTTGTCATAGTATGGGCATGTGCAGCGGAGGAATGAAAAAAATGTCGTGAGGAAAACTATGTTCCTTTTGTTTAGAAATAAACTTAGTCACTCGTGATGTCTCGTTAAGTCGTGAACGATAGGTAGATCACAATTGAAGGCATGAAAGTACCTACGTGGTTTGGTTTTCAACCACGGAACAGATTCAACGAATTCGAGGGTTTACCCAAACGTGAAGATTTTGAAATTGTGCCGTACGAGCACAGATATAGATAGACATAGATAACGCAAGAGCAACTACTTCGCGTGCCCAGCTTACGTACAATAAATGACAATAATCGTAAGCTGCCACTTTCGCGCTCAGTCTGCATCACACTGCATCGTTGTGCCACGCTAGTCGAACGTCAGTTAAATAATTTAAAATGGTTAATTGCTCAGTTATAAATTGTAAAAACTTTACAAATGCGAGGAGAAAAAATAAAGGAAACGATTCCTTCCATCGATAAGTCATTTTGTGATTAATATTATGCGTATTTAATATTAAAATCAATTATTTTTAATCTAATACTCTCTGTAATACCAAATTTGAGAAAAACATAGGTCATCAAACGTAAACTGAATATTCGTATTACATTGCGGCTTTTACTTGAAGCGGTTGATGCGACGTTTTGTTTTAACAAGTGATGAATATCGAAACAAGTGATACTATCGTATATCGCATCGATTTCGTAGTACAGGCGCTTTTATCATTATTCTGTCAATTTTAGCGATTAGTGCTGTTCATCGTATGCAACACAAATCGATTCTCAAGAATCGTTTTCGGAAACAGAGGATGATTTTGTATTTTATAGGTACTAATTATGTAGGCAATTTTAATAAATAATCGTAACGTTTAGTGATTTTTTTAGTTTCCCACATGAACCCAATTTAAAAGAAAAATAGATTGAGGCGACGGGAAATAAAGATTGGTTCTTAACAAAGCATAGCACTATTTGTTAAAATACATTTTGAGGAAGCATGCTTTGTTGAAGGGAAAAAGTAACGAATATTAACAAAAGCAGCTTAACAGACTATTGATGTACTGAAGATCACAACTTTCTTTATCTTTTTGCTGTTGTAGCTCAAGTAATTTTGCATCCATTTTAATTTGATTATATCGTATTTTACTGGGTTTTCGTTTAGCTTCTAAAATTTGTTCTCTGTTTTTTTTTTGTTTCTGAAAGATAATCTACAACAATTACAAGAAATAAGTAGGGAAATACTAACAATTTGAAGAAATTATTAATCCCTAACTGCCTACTAAGCAGATCAGGAATTTTTATTTTCCTCTGTTTATCTCATTCCTCTGTCTATCTCATTCCTCTGTCTATATCATTACTATGTCACAAAAGCGATTAATTAATCTATTTAAGCGATTCTCAATAATTCTTTACTGTACACGATTACTCAATAAATAGAGAAATGGTATAATAAAAAGGCGATCTTTATTCAAAATTGAGATGAAAAAGGGTAGAATCTCGTTGCTTTTGTAAACATTAGAACTAAATTGAATATAAGGTATTTCAATCAATAATTTATCAATTATTAATTATATATTATTTATTATATTATTTATTTAATTTATTTTAATCAATTGGTATAAGGTATTCACGTATATATAATGGTAAACTTACTTGAAATTTTGGAAAAGGTATCCAAAAACGACGTGTGAACGTCGATGGAACGCGCACGAGCACACAACCTCTCAATGCGAAGAGTTTTAGTTAGCGTACTGCTGGCTGGGTGAGCGCTGGCGCTAGGCCCCCGCCTAGCGCCAGCGCTCACCCAGCCAGCAGTATCGATTTCAAAGATAATAAAATCGATTCAAAGACGCTGCCGCGTGCGGTGGATTTGATTTTCCCATCACTAAATAATGCTTGTGACGTCATAGTAGGTAGTCAAAAAATGGCACGCTTGGTTTTCCTACAGATCGTGATACTTGCGTTATCTATGTCTATCTATATCTGTGCGTACGAGCCTAGTCAAAGTCGAGTGTAGGGTAAATAGTTCATTAAAGGGCCGATTTTTCAAACCTTAGATAAATCGTCGAATAGTTACCTAGCGTATAAAATTATCTGGCTGTTTATGAGGCGAATAAATATTTTCAATTTTTCAATCGTATAATAACTGAAGAATAGTTATCTGAGGTCTTTGTTAACCAACTTCACACTATCATGTGCAAGCGAGATGCACAGATACAGTATTCAACGTGTTAGACAAGACTAGAAACAAAACGTATGTTTGACATTTTGACGAGATTTCTTATCTTTTGTTTAGATCCACAGATGGTGGCGACCTTTTTTTTTTTGTTGTTTTTTGTAGCCAAGTTGATAGAAGTGGGCATGTATTTAGCTATAAAGGATCAGTTACAAACAAATTTTCTGTGTGTTAACGGTGTTTTCGAATTAGTACTAAAAGTTGAGCAGTGGTTTTAAATTGCTAAAATAATGTCGTCCTGAAAATTTAAGAAAAGTGATATTTGAAGATATAAAAAAAAAACTATCGTCATTTGAATCAAAAACATCTATTTTCTCATCAACACAAGAGCACGAAATCACACAGAGGCAAAGTATATTAAAACCCCAAACAAAACAAATGTCAAAACATCATTTATTCACTAGAATAACGTACTAACTGAGGCTTGAAGGGACAGTTAACTTTATTCCTCTGATAGGGGCTTTAACGGTACGATACTGACTATCTGACTGTTGAAAAATGCAGAATCATGCTATCTATGGAATAAACGCTATTCGATTCTTTATCTGAGGATTGAAAAATCGGCCCTAAATTAGTTAGCCAAACTCCGCAGATGTGATGGGTACGGTGGGTACCGATAGGCGATATCTAAACCCAATAAAACACACAAAAAGTAGTACTTTCAGTAACAGTTTGTTACCAAAACGATGGAAATAAATGCGACTTTCTACCAGAAACTTATGCGTTGCCTCCCATTTATATCCAAGTAGCAAATATTTCCCTCCTCTCTCTTGCTCACAATTTTATCAAATCCTTGTAGTTACACTAGTTACAGCTCAAGTGGCATTACTCATAAATTCATAATATACAATACGGCCGATATAATTTGGCCGTTCCGAACTTCGTGCAGAAGGCTGCGCAATAACATTTTTTAGGAACCAAATGGTGACATGAGGCGAGTGTGAGTGAGAGAACATGCGCGAAAATTTGTAGTGCCTGTGTTCAGGGGGCCTACCATACCACAACCACTAAAAGCAGTATTATTTTAATCTTACTGCAATGGGGGAAAGAGATGGTGCTTTACATCCTGTAGAGCTTCATCTCTTTCCCACACTAAAGTAATATTAAAATAATACTGCTTTTAGAGGTGGTGGTAGGACCCCAGAACTGTCAATTCTCTTAATTCTCAATTCTTTATTGCGAACCATAATGTATTATAGTTGATATGGAAATAATAATATTAGTCACAATTATGGACCCTGTCGGGCACAGCATAGATCAAGTAGAAGAGAGGAGGAAGGGCACTGGGTTTTTAATGTGTTTCAATTTATTATTAGTTAAGTAGTTAGAAAATTACGGGGTGGCAGGGACATCGACGCGAAGCCGGTTACCATGGATTCAGTACATGATTCTGAACCCCCCTGCGTTGAAATTTTTCGTCGGTTATTTTAAAAAAAATCAGCTGCTCCATACATTTTGACCGCGTAGGTACTGCACTTTTCTATGAAACAGCTGTTTTTTTTGTAAATAACCGACGAAAAATTTCAGCGCAGGGGGGTTCAGAATCATGTACTGAATCCATGGTAACCGGCTTCGCGTCGATGTCCCTGCCACCCTGTATACTGTTTTATTAAAAAATATAATAAATATAATATATATTGTTTTATTTAATACTTAGTGAGTATTTGTAGATACAAATCACTTATAATTTATCATTTAAGTATTCGCTTATACTATAGTAGCATTTGCTTAAAAGGAAAAACTTCAATTTATTGATAAAGATGTTATAGTTATTTAAATTCTTTATTATTTCGGGTAACTTATTATAAATTTTTATGGACATGACATAGGTACTATCGGAGTGCATTTTTAGGCGCGATGTTGGTAAGTTTAGTCTATTTTTATGTCTTAAATTAATTTTGGTTTGTATGTCCTCTCTTTTTGTGAAGAATTCTGGGTACTTACGCACGAAATTACAAACTTCAAATATATAGAGACAGGGTAGGGATAAAATCTTTAGTTCCTGAAAGTGGGGTTTACAGCTTTCGGTGGGTTCACAATTTACTAAAATTCTAATTAGTTTTTTTTGTAGGGTAAATAGCGTGGGTGCGTCAGTACTGTTGCCCCATAAGATGACACCGTATTTAAGCCATGCGTAGGCGTACGCGTAGTATGTTACTAATGCAGTTTTAAGGTCTGTTGTTTTTTTGATCTCGCGGAGGGCGTAGGAAAATTTAGATATTTTTGCTCTTACTTTTTGAATGTGTGACTTCCAATTTATGTTTGTATCAATGTTAATGCCTGTTAGAGTCTGGCTAACGAAAGTTGGCCCCAGAATATTGGTGGCAAATTAAAAAAATACATGCATGACAACACTAAAATTATACTATGAAAATTGAAATAACCTACTTTGATACTTGGTAATTCATTATTAAAAATATCATATATATAGTTTTTCAATAAGGACGCTCGAACTTTAGCAGCGCATAGCGGCCATTTCGGTAATGCGATTGCTACCAAATTTGGCATGAATATATATTTTGTCGTGACATTTCACCATGGAACGCTACACGCTTCAACAACGCGTAGAAATTGTGTAAAATTTATTATCAAAACCAGTTGTCTATTCGCCTACGTTCTGTGCGTTGTGTTCAATTTATGGCGTTCATCGTGTGAGTTAACACCGCTCGATTACTTTCTGTGGGGTTACATGAAATCTTTAGTGTACGCAGATAAACCACAGTCAATTGTTGCCCTAAAGGCCAACATAACTCGCGTTCTTCGTGAAATTGACCATTTATGCGAAGACGTCCTCCAAGATTAGTCCACCAGATTACGCCATCTACAGCGGAGTCGCAGTGGCCATTTGGCTGATATTATTTTCCACACATAATGTCATTGAATATTCTTTAAAATGTTATAAAAATTGTAGTAATATCACTTAAACAGGTTGTTTTATTTCATTTCAAAGTTCGAGCGCTCTTAATGAAAAATCCTATATATAGACAGTATAAGAACATTATGTTAGGGAAATAAAGAAACGGAATTTATCTACACATGTATTAATTTTTGATATGTATCAGGTTTGTAACGGGATTTTAAGGATTTATTGATCTGGTATAGGTGTTAGTATATGAGGTAAATATGAGCGGAATCCGAAAATAAATAGACAAATAAAATACGATAATATTCCATACATAATAACTTAGTTTTATTCATCGTAATCAAAATCAGATTCTAACACTTCAATGCCAAAAGATTCATCACTGTCACTAGTATCGCTGTCTCCAACATTTATAATAAAACTTTCTAAATTTTCTTCTGTTATTTTATCACGTTCTTTATATTTATTTTCAACATGTATTACATGATCTGTCATTTTCTTCCAATCCTGTGAACTTACGTTTTCAAATGAATCTTTAATTATTTCTTCTAATGCAGCTGTAGTAACTGCAATATTTTTGCTAGCCACTTTACGTTTTGCCAAACTCCACACAAGCTCGATCGCATTTAAATCACAATGGTAGGGTGGAAGTCTCAACACCTCATGACCACATTGATTTAAAATTTCATCAGCTTCATATATTGGATTAGGCGTATTTCGTTTTACAATACACAACAGCTCTGCTTTCGTGTGGTAGTCCTCATATTGAATTCCATTATCACGAAGCCACTCTCTTATATTACTTTTACGTGTTTGTGTGTTCGGAACCTTATTTATAATTACCGAATGGTAACTAGCATTATCCATTATGATTACACTTGGTTCTTCCAAATCTGGTATAAGTTTTTCCTTAAGCCATTTATTAAAATTTTCAGCATTCATGTCATGGTGATAATCAGCATTTTTTGATTTAGTACTAAACACTAACAAAGAGTTTGGTACGGGGCCTTTCTCTGATCCAGCATGAACTATAATGTACCTTTTCCCGGTCGAAACATTTTCAATTGCACCACTAGTTGAAGGACCTTGCCACGACTTCTTAGGCTTGTAGTTTCTATGGACATAAGTCTCATCTAAATAAATGATTGGGTTCTTAAAAATCTATGTCTCCAAGCAGATATGTCATAGCGTTCTATTAATACAGAACGCTCATTTTTATTATTTTTAAATTCATAGCCATTGGCTAATAACCAGCGGCGCAGAGTTTCTCTGCATCCGTTAAAATCAATACTTTCTTTTAACTCCACCAACAGTGTCCTCAGTGTAGGAACTTGTTTTTTAACAATATAAAATTCGTTTATCTTGTTACGCATAGCATCTATGTCAAAGTTATCTAGGTTAGACACAGTAGGTTTCCGTGGGCGTTTCTTCCCCGGGGTTCTCCAGACACCTTCATTTACTGCACCTTCCCTTTTTACTCTCTTTAGTGTTCTGACACTCACTTCTGCTAAGAAGATATACAAAATATGTAATTAATTCTTGGTTTACGTAAATGCAAAGGTTTTTTTCGGCATAATTTCAAAACACCAGTGTATAGTAAAAACTTACCAGTCATTGAAGTTATTTCTTCTAAGTACTGATTCTGGGTTATTATCCTATCTTTCTGCTCTAATTCAGTGAGATTTTCAATAGTTCTTACTATTTCATCAACTCCTTCGACATCTTGCAGATTCTCTGTTAAAGAAAGTTAGTCGTTTTAAAATTACCATTGTATGTATTTTAATTGTTTTTTTTCTTCTGTTATATATCGTTTCGTATGTACAATAAAGCATATAATAAATAATAAATTACCAACAAAAATACAGCAAAAATTCATTATGAGTATATACGTAAAACATAGGTGATGTTATTAAAATGAATACGTTGACTGATGCGATGTACGAATGAATATAATTAGTTTTATTCAATACGAAGAAGCGTAAGTAACTTATTTGTAAGGATACGTAAATTATAAATCAAAATTTTATTAAGGCGACTGGATAGCCTCTCGACTGTCGCGCCGCGCGCCGGCGCAAAGCCGTCTGCTGTCAAACGGCGCGTGGGTGGTCCCGAGACCCCCCACGAAGCCTGCTACTTGAGATTAGAACGACTATATCTCTAAAGTTTCGTATGGGAGCTATTTATAATACTTACGTAGTTGGAATCGGTATAAAATAAGCTAACACAATAAAACTAGATAACTAAATGTTATTTTCCTATTATATTCTTAATTTTAATGTAAAGTCACGAGAAGGGGGCTTTTTCCCCATTACCGTAAAGAAAAAAATAATTGAAAAATATTGAAAATATTTTTATCACTTATTATTATTTTTTTAAATTGATATACTAATTAACGTTAAAGAATTACATAAAAAACTACACGTTTCCACACAATATTCACATAAAAAAATATTTTATTACTTACCGGCGCAATGACGTCACCTTCCGACGGCCGCCGGCCCGATAACGGAACCTGTTTTTTCTTTGTTCTCCTTATCACTTAACACACAAACACTTTTTACACTGAAGTTTATCTTTTGTTCGTCATTTATACAATAGCTAACAGAGATTCAACTGATATAATTGTTTATTTTTAACAAAAATAACACCACGTTCGACCACGCCATTAAAAGTTTTAACACGAACGTTTTATTTGGATCACAGTTTTTATTACGTTGCACTATACTCAAATCTGAATGTACATTCGAACTTATGATGTTATTTACTCATGGGAAAACACTACACAAAGGCTTGAGGACTACCGAAATTAACTAAAACAAAATAAAATCGAAAACAAAACACGAGACAAACACCACACGCGCGGCCATTTTGCGCGCAGACCGTATGAACTGAATAAATATTGAATTTATTCAATGAATTTACTGTCAGATGTCGGTCATGTCATGTTTTATGTCATCGTTCGTTCATAGACTTTAAATATAAACCTGTTCCACAAAAGTAAACACTATTTATAATACAAATAACAGACAAAATGGACTGGGCACCGGGCGGGTTGCGTCGTGACCCATGAACATTTCAGACTTTTTTGACGTGGGTCATGACGCAGCCCACCAACGGTCCAGAGGGTAAGTAGGTGTTCAAAGTATCAAAATAATATTGTCTACTAACCTATGAAATTCAACACCACACGTAGACAATCTTGTTTTTGTTTAAACGCGGCATCACGCTGTTGTTGTTTTTCGTTGAACTTGCCAATCATGCAAAACAACATCTTTCGTACACCACTTTTGATAGATTTGTTCATTTTAAACCGTAATTAGAATCACAATTTACACAAACGCATACAATTTGTCACCAGAGATACCGAACGACAACCTTGTCAAATTGACGATGACGTTCATACAGAGTTGCTATATAAAAAGTTCGCAAATAATTCCAAGGCCTACTTTCGTTAGCCAGACTCTAGTAGGGTGAATTTGTCAACTACTTCTAATTTATTATTTTTAAAGCTAAAGTTTATATTTATTGGGATTTTTTGCCGAGGGTGGAATGAAGTTATTTTAGTTTTATTGAAGTTAATTTCTAGGTTGTGTTCAGTCATCCAATTTACTGTAGAGTCTAGTATGGAATTTAATTTATCGTTTAAATATGTGTTATTTTCGCATGAGGTGAGTATAGATAATTATGTCATCCGCAAACAGGACACATGGCTCATTTATATTATTAGGAAGGTCGTTTACGTAAACAAGAAATAAGAAACACCCTATTACGCTTCCTTGCGGGATTGAGGCGGTGATTTGTTTGCTGTCGGATCTGATTAATTCTATTTCATTGTTGCTGTTGTTGTAATGTTCGATTTCAACTATTTGTTCCCTATGTTTCAAATAAGACACAAACCAGTCATAACATTTTCCGCGGAGTCCTATACTGTATAGTTTATTTAATAATATTTCAAATTGTACTTTATCGTACGCTATAGTCATATCAAGCAGAAGTCCTACCGCGTATATTCTTATCATTAATGATATCAAGGGCTTTTTGAATGTATTTGTAAACGGCCAACATAGTGGAACGGTTTTTTCGGAAACCATTTTGGCAGTAATTAAAAATATTATATTTTTCACAAAACGCATAAACTCGATTACACATGGCTTTTTCGAATATTTTGGAAGCTGTTGGTAAGAGGGCAATGGGGCGGTAATTATTCGGATCAGTTTTAAAATTCTTTTTGTGAATAGGTTTTATAAGAGCTTTTTTTAAGAGATTGGGGAAAACTCCTTCTTCAAATGATTGGTTTAATAATTTATAAAATGGTAAGGTCAATTCATCTGCACATTGTCTAAATAAGGTAGGTGGAAGTTCATCGACGCCGTGACTTTTTTTATTTTTCATGTTGTTTATTAATGTGTTCGCTTCGTAAGGATCAATTGGACTTAGAAAGATTGAATTCTCTGTAGGGCATACGACTGGACATCCTTTCGGTTTGCCGGTTGAGTTATTCGTAGCCTTCCCGATAGAAGCAAAAAAATCATTAAATATGTTTGCTACCTCTTTGGGTTTAGAAGTTTTGCTATTATTTTTTTGTAGAGTTATGTTACAATTTTCACTTGCAGTTTTTTTATTTGTCCGTTCATTTACTATGCTCCACATTGTTTTCACTTTATTATTAGATTTAATCATTTTATTTTTGTAGTGTAGTTTTTTTGCTGTCGTTACTGTCTTCTTTAGTATTTTTTCATACCTTTTATATATCGGATTATTTGTTTTAGTTGTTAGATTAATAATCTTTTATTTAAGCACGAGTGTTTTATGCCTACGGTGAGCCAGTATTTTTTGTATTTTGGTTTTAATTTTAGTTTTTTTAAAGGCATACACTCATTTAATATATTACCGAGTGTTTCATTAAACGCTTCATAATTAGAGTCTGGCTAACGAAAGTAGGCCTTGGAATTATTTGCGAACTTTTTATATAGCAACTCTGTATGAACGTCAACGTCAATTTGACAAGGTTGTCGTTCGGTATCTCTGGTGTCAAATTGTATGCGTTTGTGTAAATTGTGATTCTAATTACGGTTTAAAATGAACAAATCTATCAAAAGTGGTGTACGAAAGATGTTGTTTTGCATGATTGGCAAGTTCAACGAAAAACAACAACAGCGTGATGCCGCGTTTAAACAAAAACAAGATTGTCTACGTGTGGTGTTGAATTTCATAGGTTAGTAGACAATATTATTTTGATACTTTGAACACCTACCTATCCAGTCGCCTTAATAAAATTTTGATTTATAATTTACGTATCCTTACAAATAAGTTACTTACGCTTCTTCGTATTGAATAAAACTAATTATATTCATTCGTACATCGCATCAGTCAACGTATTCATTTTAATAACATCACCTATGTTTTACGTATATACTCATAATGAATTTTTGCTGTATTTTTGTTGGTAATTTATTATTTATTATATGCTTTATTGTACATTCAAAACGATATATAACAGAGGAAAAAAAACAATTAAAATACATACAATGGTAATTTTAAAACGATTAACTTTCTTTAACAGAGAATCTGCAAGATGTCGAAGGAGTTGATGAAATAGTAAGAACTATTGAAAATCTCACTGAATTAGAGCAGAAAGATAGGATAATAACCCAGAATCAGTACTTAGAAGAAATAACTTCAATGACTGGTAAGTTTCTACTATACACTGGTGTTTTGAAATTATGCCGAAAAAAAACTTTGCATTTACGTAAACCAAGAATTAATTACATATTTTGTATATCTTCTTTGCAGAAGTGAGTGTCAGAACACTAAAGAGAGTAAAAAGGGAAGGTGCAGTAAATGAAGGTGTCTGGAGAACCCCGGGGAAGAAACGCCCACGGAAACCTACTGTGTCTAACCTAGATAACTTTGACATAGATGCTATGCGTAACAAGATAAACGAATTTTATATTGTTAAAAAAGAAGTTCCTACACTGAGGACACTGTTGGTGGAGTTAAAAGAAAGTATTGATTTTAACGGATGCAGAGAAATTCTGCGCCGCTTGTTATTAGCCAATGGCTATGAATTTAAAAATAATAAATATGAGCGTTCTGTATTAATAGAACGCTATGACATATCTGCTTGGAGACATAGATTTTTAAGAACTATAGCAGGAAAACGTGCAGAAGGCAAGCCAATCATTTATTTAGATGAGACTTATGTCCATAATTCAAAAGTCATTTATTCAAATTAGGCTGAGAATCAGCACTTTTCGAACGTCAAAATTACATAAGACAGTCCCCCAAAAACGCCCGCCCTTCACCACTTCCTAGTGCTTTTGCTGGAGAGAAGAAGTGGTGCAACAAACTCCCCAGCAGCACAGCTGTCTGTTCAGTTAGAACAAAAAAAAAAAAAAAAAATGATTCTATACAATAGTATGCAAATAATTTACATTACTCAACACAAAACATTCAATAAAATATATGCCATAATGACAGCTAGTACGCGCCAATGTACCAACAAAAAAAAATATCGAAATCTAAACTCAAGCAAAAATAAAAACTATAAACGTAAACAGAACTTAATACCCGAATTATAAAGCCTCCAGGCATAAAGGGCGTGCCCGCTGACATATAGCTAATAAAGCTGTAACTCGAAGTCACATAATTAGATATGATAAACTAGGACAACATAGAAACTACAAGCCTAAGAAGTCGTGGCAAGGTTCAACTAGTGGTGCAATTGAAAATGTTTCGACCGGGAAAAGGTACATTATAGTTCATGCTGGATCAGAGAAAGGCCCCGTACTAAACTCTTTGTTAGTGTTTAGTACTAAATCAAAAAATGCTGATTATCACCATGACATGAATGCTGAAAATTTTAATAAATGGCTTAAAGAAAAACTTATACCAAATTTGGAAGAACCAAGTGTAATCATAATGAATAATGCTAGTTACCATTCGGTAATTATAAATAAGGTTCCGAACACACAAACACGTAACAGTAATATAAGAGAGTGGCTTCGTGATAATGGAATTCAATATGAGGACTACCACACGAAAGCAGAGCTGTTGTGTATTGTAAAACGAAATACGCCTAATCCAATATATGAAGCTGATGAAATTTTAAATCAATGTGGTCATGAGGTGTTGAGACTTCCACCCTACCATTGTGATTTAAATGCGATCGAGCTTGTGTGGAGTTTGGCAAAACGTAAAGTGGCTAGCAAAAATATTGCAGTTACTACAGCTGCATTAGAAGAAATAATTAAAGATTCATTTGAAAACGTAAGTTCACAGGATTGGAAGAAAATGACAGATCATGTAATACATGTTGAAAATAAATATAAAGAACGTGATAAAATAACAGAAGAAAATTTAGAAAGTTTTATTATAAATGTTGGAGACAGCGATACTAGTGAGTGACAGTGATAAATCTTTTGGCATTGAAGTGTTAGAATCTGATTTTGATTACGATGAATAAAACTAAGTTATTATGTATGGAATATTATCGTATTTTATTTGTCTATTTATTTTCGGATTCCGCTCATATTTACCTCATATACTAACACCTATACCAGATCAATAAATCCTTAAAATCCCGTTACAAACCTGATACATATCAAAAATTAATACATGTGTAGATAAATTCCGTTTCTTTATTTCCCTAACATAATGTTCTTATACTGTCTATATATAGGATTTTTCATTAAGAGCGCTCGAACTTTGAAATGAAATAAAACAACCTGTTTAAGTGATATTACTACAATTTTTATAACATTTTAAAGAATATTCAATGACATTATGTGTGGAAAATAATATCAGCCAAATGGCCACTGCGACTCCGCTGTAGATGGCGTAATCTGGTGGACTAATCTTGGAGGACGTCTTCGCATAAATGGTCAATTTCACGAAGAACGCGAGTTATGTTGGCCTTTAGGGCAACAATTGACTGTGGTTTATCTGCGTACACTAAAGATTTCATGTAACCCCACAGAAAGTAATCGAGCGGTGTTAACTCACACGATGAACGCCATAAATTGAACACAACGCACAGAACGTAGGCGAATAGACAACTGGTTTTGATAATAAATTTTACACAATTTCTACGCGTTGTTGAAGCGTGTAGCGTTCCATGGTGAAATGTCACGACAAAATATATATTCATGCCAAATTTGGTAGCAATCGCATTACCGAAATGGCCGCTATGCGCTGCTAAAGTTCGAGCGTCCTTATTGAAAAACTATATATATGATATTTTTAATAATGAATTACCAAGTATCAAAGTAGGTTATTCCAATTTTCATAGTATAATTTTAGTGTTGTCATGCATGTATTTTTTTAATTTGCCGCCAATATTCTGGGGCCAACTTTCGTTAGCCAGACTTTACTGTTTATATCTTCTCCAGTTGTTATTATATCATTCCAATTTATTTCTTGTAATTTAGACTTAAATTTTAATATATTTGTGTGATTGTAAAATCTTTTCGTCACGTACCAGTCAATTTTATTTGTTTGTTTAGGCAAGTTTAAGTGTAAAATGGTACTATTATGGTCTGAAAAACCTAGCTCTTCCACAGTTGTGTACATCTCTTTAAGTTCAAAATTTGTAAATATTAAATCTAAGCATGTAGTTGTATTTAACGTTACGCGTGTGGGGCTTTTTATGTGTTGTGTAAATTTATAAACTGCCAAGTTATATCGGCCGTACGTATTGTATTCTAAGATAACATTACTCTGTAGGCTACTGTGCTGTAGGTAACAACATAATCATGAGAATGTAGATAGTCAATTTGCATATTATTATGTAGTCTAACAGGGTGTTATTTCGTAATATTATGCAAGATCCTATATGTATCAAAATATTGTAAGATTTTGTTAGCAAACAAATATATAGGCGACATGACACCTCTAAGTGCGAGTGTTGAGATAATGCAAGTCATTTAGGTGCTTCACGATGCTGTTTATTATATTTAGAAAACAATACTTGACATAATAATGCTTATCATCGTATACTCCCTTATCAATAAAATAATACTAACGGTTCAAGCGGCAGTATCGATGGACTCCGCACACAGTCTAACCGGCACGGCGCGGCGGCGGCAAGTGACGCCGCCAGGATTATTTTAAACAAAAGTTTTTCGATTTGCAACGTTCTAAAGCCGCCGCCGCCGCCGGCTGCCGGCTACGGTTTGGTGTGTATACACCTTCAATACTTATCTAATACGAGTACGCTGTGATAATGACTTGTGGCGCTCCTCGAGACACAATGATAATGATAAGACAGTTAACAGAATACCTAAATACTGCATTGCCGTTGTTTATAAACTCAGTCGCTCGTAACATCTCGTTAAGTCGTGAACAATAGATCATAATGGTGAAGGCACGAAAGTACGTGGTCATCAACGAATTCAAGGGTTTACCCAAACGTGAAGATTTTGAAATTGTGGAGTATGAGTTACCGGCCCTCAAGAATGGAGAGATCCTCGTCAAAGTTGAGTGGTTAAGTGTAGACCCGTACATGCGGAACCGTAGTTCACCTGAGCGGTACGACATGTATGGCTTTCAGGTCGGTTTAGTGCAAGAGTCGAAGGACCCCAACTACCCGGTCGGAACAAGAGTCATCTCCCATAAGGGCTGGTGTGATTACTGCATCCTTGACACTAATGAACTCTACCAGTACTCCGGAAAAATTTATAAGTTGCCAAATATGAACGGATTACCAAATTCATTGGGAGTTGGTGCCGTCGGAATGCCGGGCGCTACTGGTTACTTTGGATTCCTGGAACACTGCAAACCGAAAGCAGGAGAAACAGTGGTAGTGACGGGCGCTGCTGGGGCAGTAGGCTCCGTCGTTGGACAGATAGCGAAGATTAAGGGCTGCAAAGTCATCGGTTTTGCTGGCTCTGATGATAAAGTGAAGTGGCTGGAGTCCATCGGGTTCGACAAGGCGATCAACTACAAGACCGCTGACATCGCGGCGGCTCTGAAGGAAGCTGCTCCTGAAGGTGTAGACTGTTACTTCGACAACGTTGGAGGGGAGATCAGCAGTGTGATTATGAATCAAATGAACTTATATGGACGTGTGGCAGTCATTGGGAGCATCAGTTCATATAACGCGGACCCCACAAATAAACCTAAAGCGACCCTCGTGCAGCCTTCCATATTGTTTCATCGATTAACCATAAGAGGTTACGCAGTCTGGGAGTCGCTAGACCGCTGGTCCGAGGCATTTGATCAAATTCTTAAATGGATTCACAGCGGACAGCTGAACCCTAAAGAACACATCACTGAAGGGTTTGACAACGTCTATGATGCTTTTATAGGAGTGCTAAATGGTGAAAATATTGGTAAAGCGGTTGTTAAATTATAATTAATTTTTGTTTTCTTGTGCAAATGCATGGATTTGTTTTATTTCTTCATTAATTACTATCCTTTCAAAATAGTCTCTACAGGTGATCAACTGCCCTTATAATGTAATACTAAGCACATTGAGAGCTAAAATCTCGTAGGAATAGCTACTGAATCCAACTCATACTAGTATTTTTATTATTCAAATTCTTCTTAGAGGGTTTGAATTTTAACACATGCTTTTTCCCTCGGTTTTCCCTGCGTGTTGGCCGGAAATTATCGTACTACCAGGATAAAAGTATACGTCTCCTATCACTCCTAACCCAGGTTGTGGTCTACTTACCTGTGTGTCAAATTTCATCTAAATCCGGTCAGCCCTTAAGGCGTGAAAAGGTAACTGATAGACAGATAGAGTTACTTTCGCATTCGTTATCTCTTTTCTACTATAAAAATAATTAAACATCCTAACTACATAATATAATATTTATTATAAATGCAAAAGTGTGTTTGTTTGTATGGTACGCTTTCACGCTAAAACGGCTGAACGAATTTGGATGAAATTTGGCAAATGGATAGATCATGACCTGGAAAAGGACATAGCATCAATTTTACCCGATATTCCCACGGGATCGCGACTTATACAGGTGAAACCGCGGGAGGCAGCTAGTCTTCTACAAACATAATAAAACCAACAAGTATAAAAGCGAAATACCTTCACTGACTAATCAAGAAATCTTAGGAACTATTAAACCTACCAACTGGGGCAAAAAAGTTCTTGACATGATGTAGGAATGGTGCCCGCTAAGAACGGATTTTTGGAAATTCCACCCAAATGGGGTTAAAAGGTTATACCTACAGAGGCATGAAATTAAACATTTAAGTTTCTGATTAGAAGTTAATCAAGATTCCATATTTTATTTTTTTTGGAATATTCACCCCTAAGGGGGGTATACCCAGGTCACCGCAGGCGCGGGTTTGCGGACGGTGAGCAATGGGTAGCTCGCCGTCCGATAAGGACCAGGGGGCCTAATCCCTAAACGAAATCCGTAGTTTCGGCCATCGTTACGAGCGCTTCGTTCTTCTTTTCACTTACTTACAGACATAGGTATCGTAAGTTAAACAGAGAGCGAAGCGCCTACTCCCTAAGCGAAATCCGTAGTTTCGGACATCGTAACGAAGACCAAAACTACGGATTTCGCTTAGGGAGTAGGCCCCCAGGCCCGGGTCGACGGCGCGTTGTCTTCTTCCACGCGCGCCTCAAAGAGATATCAGCACAGCTGACGAGGTCTGCTAGACCTGCCGGGGTCGCGGTAAAGTCCGAAAGGGATACCGTGGCCCCTGATAACACACAGGCAACTGAAGGAACACGGGTGGGTTTTGGTCAGTAAGAGTCTGACACGCCCTTCCATGTCATCATCATCATCATCCTTCCATGAAATCATGTGATGATTTCCCACCCAAAAATCGCCGACAGCGATTAAAATGTGATGGTGAATGTGACTTCTACACTATCGCAGTTTAAAAATAATTTGAATAAATATCACCTTTGCATTATCGCATTAACCCCTAGCAAAAGATTGGCTCATAATTTCAGATTATGAAACTGACGATTAAGTGCGGATTACAGCAATGAAATTGAACGCGTTCAGCACATCTAAACGCGTTGATATATAACAATTTTGACACTGACAGCTCCTGAACGCGTTTTAGAAATGCTGATCGCGTTCAGTTTCATTTGTGAAATCAGCCCTCAGTTGGGACTATTACTATGTTCAGAAGCATTTACTACTCGTAGAAAAGAGGCTTAAATAGGTACCTACCTACGAAAAGCAGTAGATCTATTATAGAGGATCTCGTCCGGGAATACCAGGTACCGGAGAGCATCGCCAATCAGCATCGAACCCTCAAGCCTCGTGCAGACTAGCGCGACACGACACCAGTAATTGTTCTAGCGTGAAGTTTTTCTAGAAATTGTTTTTTAAAGTCGCGACGCGCCTGTCTACACGAGGCTTAACGCTGATTGGCGATGCTCTCTGATGACAATAACTGAAAGGCCTCGTGGCTCAGGAACTGAATAATCGTTCTATGATGGTGTTGTGTTAAAATTTTCTTTCTTTCTTATGTACGTTTTATCAACTGCAAATAAATGCGACTTTCTAGTTCTACCAGAAACAAGCGTTGCCTTTTTTACCCAAGTACCAATTATTTCCCGTCTCTCTCTTGCTCACAATTTTTCCAATTCTAGTGTACTTATATTAGGTGTAGCTTTACCTACTCATATTTTCTAGGATATACCTCAGACCAAATAAAGAACTAGACAGAGCGCTGCGAACAATTCGGTGAAGCATGCCAAAACTACACCGCCGCTCCGTGCATACACCCTAACACGCACACATTTACAACCTTTTACAATGACCCTACAATCAAACTACACCACACAAAGTGAACACATGTTTACGAAACCGGCTTCACTTCACTGTTGACAGCGCAGTCTTGGATAGTCAATTTAAACTGAAGATTAAGTTGGGAAAATTGGGAATATTACCTACTTATATCCAAAAGTATTATCTAGAAAAGAAGTAGGTACCTACAAGAAGTACATCGAGAAGTAGTGAAACATAATTTATTTATTTATTTATTAAAACTTTATGCACAAGTAAAAAATATACCGTACAAAGGCGGACTTAATGCCTGAGGCATTTTCTACCAGTCAACCTTAGGGTGATGCAGAGACAAAACATGCACACAAACATAATATAGAGGAGCTGGTCCACGTAATACTATCGGGTGTTTTTTAGAGGTGGAGTATTTTACATTAAAATAAAACAAAAAAAATGTTTTCTAGAAAACAAAAATATATCAGATTTCGTGAAAGGATGATGGGCAAAAATGTATGGAACCTGGTACTAGAGATGAGACGTATATACTGGTAGAGGTATATATACCAAGTATGTGCTTCCCAGTACATAGACCGGGTACGGACCGAAATACTGGGTAAATACCTTGAAGGTATGACGTCAGACGCATAGTACGATACGAACCGCTACCACAAGGTAGCGCCCAGTTTTATCGGTAGTTCGGTACGCCGAAGCAACCCGAAGCTACCCGACAGCTTACGAAGGGACCCGAAACGTCATTCGTGCTTTATGAACATTCGGTTGATTTAATTTAGTTAGACAAAATGGGTACTTATTTTTACGTGCATAAGGAACATAATAGCATAATAACATTTTTTGTCACGACGTGAAAGAGTTCCTTAGTTTGTTTATGTTAGGGAATATTATTACGTGTTTGAATGTTTACGTTGTCTAGTGGTACTTACTGTCCTAAGCCTGGTAAAGTAGGAAGGAAAGATTTCATACCTCATAATGCATAATTACGTATAGGTACTTGAAACGTCGTACCTACATTATATTGGAGGCATACCATACTTATCGCATACGTTTACTTATCGAAATCCTACCACACCCAAATACTTAGAAGTATTTTGATACCTGGTATTTGTACCAGGTATTTAGTGATACCCATACCTTAAAGGCCGGGTATGGAGAATGGCAGGTATATCTCATCTCTACCTGGTACCCGCTCCAACAGCAATAATTTTGGTATCACTAGAAAGGGTTTTTGATGTATAATAATAAGTACGTCGGCGCTTGTTTTGATTTGTTGTCGGTTTCGAGTTATTTTTAATTTTATTTTTTATTGTTTATTTCTATTAATTGTTGACTGATGCCGAATTAACGGGTTTGTGAGGGAGTATCAACATCAAATATCGGGTTTTGATGAAAATCATCATCGCCAACATCATTATCTGGGTCATACTATTTATTATAATATTAAGAAAACATATTTTATAGCTATAAATGACAGACAGCTCTCTAAGTCCTTGAAAAGCGACCTTGCCAATACAATACGAACCGTATTAAGGACGCAATAGAGCGGAACAAGGGCTCCAAGGTTTTTGCAAGAGAACGGTCTATTGGGCAGAGCCAATTTGCGAAACTGAAGACCGATGATGGCAGAATCGTATCCGCCAAACCTGACCTGTTGAGAGAGATCGAGAGTTTCTATGGACAGTTGTACACGTCAATCAATAACCCCGTTACGAATCTGGCAAACGACCCAAGAACTAGATTGACCCGACACTATACTGAAGACATCCCGGATATCAGCTTTATTTATTTATTTATTTTATTATTTATGTACACTGTACACACAGCTTTAACGAGATTAGGATGGCTTTGAAGCAGCTTAAAAACAACAAGGCGCCGGGTGATGACGGAATAACGGCCGAACTCGAAGGCGGTGGAAAACCCGTTCTTAAGGCCCTCCAGAAGCTGTTCGGTTCCGTCATACTCGAGGGTAAAACGCCATGGCATGGAACAGAGGTGTGGTGATACTCTTCTTTAAAAAGGGCGGACAATGCCCTGCTTAAGAATTATAGGCCCATCACACTTCTGAGTCATGTCTACAAGCTGTTTTCAAGAGTCATCACGAACCGTCTCGCGCGCAAGTTTGACGACTTCCAGCCTCTCGAACAAGCTGGATTCCGTAAAGGCTTAGCAAAGTAGATAACATATGTATGTTATCTACTTTGCTAAGCCTTTACGGAATCCAGCTTGTTCAAGTGCTGTGGCCAGTTATACAGAATACCGAAGATTATAACCAGCTCCATCTCCGATTAGCGTTTGTGGACTACGAAAAAGCTTTCAATTCGATCGAGACATGAGCTGTACTGCAGTCTCGTCAAAGGTGCCAGATCGACTATCGGTACAGTCACCAGTCAGTCGGTATTGGTCAGTCATCGAGGTGCTAAAGTGTCTGTACAAAAACGCCACTATGTCAGTCCGACTCCAGGACCAGACCTCGAAACCTATCCTTCTGCAGCGAGGTGTGTGACAGGGAGATGTTATCTCTCCGAAACTGTTGAACGCTGCACTGGAGGATGTGTTCAAGGTTCTGGACTGAAAAGGGCTAGGCATCAACGTTAATGGCGAGTATATCACTAACCTTCGGTTTGCCAACGACATAGTTGTAATGGCTGAGACCATGGAAGACCTCAATAAAATGCTCGATGATCTTAGTAGAGCCTCCGAAAGAGTGGGTCTTAAAATAAACATGGACAAGACAAAGCTCATGTCAAATGCCCATGTAACACCCACTCTCATGAAGATAGGAGACGCTACGCTCGAAGTTGTGGACGACTATGTTTACCTAGGATAAACTGTCCATCTAGGTAGGTCCAACTTCGAGAAAGAGGTCAATTGTCGAATCCGACACGGCTGGGCAGCGTTCGGGAAGCTACGCAATATCTTCTCGTCCCATATACCGCAGTGTCTCAAGACGAAAGTCTTTGACCAGTGCGTGTTGCCAGTGATGACTTATGGCCCTGAAACGTGGTCACTCACAATGGGCCTTATCAGAAGGCTAAAAGTCACCCAAATGAAGAGAATGCAATGAAGAGAGCTCTCTTCATTGCCCTATGCTTAGAGCAAGCAAGCATAGCTATGCTTGGAATTTCCCTACGTGATCGAATCAAAAATGAGGAGATCCGAGGTAACCGACATAGCTCAAAGAATTGCCAAACTTAAGTGGCAATGGGCAGGGCACATTGCTCGTAGAACCGATGGCCGATGGGGCCGAAAGGTTCTAGAGTGGCGACCGCGTACCGGAAGACGAAACGTTGGAAGGGCTCCCACAAGATGGACCGATGACCTTGTGAAGGCCGCAGGAATCCGCTGGATGCGGGAAGCACAGAATCGGTCGAAGTGGCGGTGCTTGGGGGAGGCTTATGTTCAGCAGTGGACGTCTTTTGGCTGAAATGATGATGATGATGATGTTAAATGACATTTATGGTAGCAATAATATGTTAAAGACGTTATTAATGTTACTATGTAGGTGATATTCTCATTAATATCATCTATTCTATTCATCGTTCAAAAACATTGCAGGAGCAATAAAACCCTCGAGTCTAGCGTATCCTAAATACCATATTTTTTATATTATGTGTGCAAGTGCCTACAGTACGTCGTCCAGTCAATCACGTGCAGTAGTGTTGGACGATATCGTCTTCCATCGTGTGGTGATTTTTAATCAATATATAACAATAGTACACTCTTGACCTCACGTGACGTGACTGGATAGGTACACGTAAAAGCCACGTATCTTCACCTACGCCATAGTCTGACAAGTTGTCGAGTGCACTTTCTCGGTATACTTCAATAGTATAGCCCATTCTGCAAATGCTCGCTGCAGTATAACTTTGCTAATTCTGTAAATTTTGACGTTCAAAAGTGCCTTCAAGGGCCTATTTGAAATAAATGCTTTGACTTTGACTTTGCTAGCTTAAGTTGGTACGTGCCTAGGGACAGTACAATAATCTGCTCTTCAGTAAATCTTCACACGGCACAACAACATTACCGAACGACTGCGGCTCGCTCGGCGAGCGCACTTCACAGCGAGTAGATGAGGAAGAAAAAGAGAAGAAGAGGTGGAGCTCTCCTTTCGGCGGCCGTTCGGTCTAAGCATATTGTGTGGTGAGCGTTTCCATAGTCGTTCTAATAAAAATGAACTGAAAAAATACAACATTATAAAAAAATTAACTGCAAAATAAGTCATGTTCATACCGGGATAACTCCGAACGGACAACAAATTGGTAAAAGTTGTCATAGTCAATATTGTTCCTATTGGAAAGACCTTTTCAATGACACCACAATTATTGCTGTTGGAGGGGGTACCAAAACGCCCATCATCGTTGGTCAAATGTTTCTTTTAGTAAATTAGGCCATGGCGTCAGCTGCGGCGACCACATGCCCGAAATCATAATTTATCAAACATGAATGCCATAAAATTATCTGTCAAATAAAAATGGAACTTTTACTAAATTCACATACTTAATACAAACTAATACATGAAATGCTGAAAAGAACTGTATCGAAATTTTGGGTTATTCCCCTAATCCCCATTCAGAATCCCCATTAATGGGGATTTGGGTCTATTTAAATTACATTTAAAATATTAGTGTCAATCCACTTCTGTTGTTGACCGTACCTACGGACGGCTAGGCGAGACTAAACACGGCGAATATTTGGTCATTAGATAGGTAACAATGACATGTTTTATCCTGTATGCTAACGAAAGGTGCGTGTAAACAATCCATGAAATAAACAAATACCCAAATAAATGTTCTAATAACTAGTTTCTTAATAAATATTCAACATAATTAATGTTTTATCATCAAGAAACATACTAATCGAATTTATTACGGTAGGATTATACTTCCTTATCAACTAAAACATCGACTCAAACGCAGTGGCGGACTAACGCGGCAGGTGCGGTCCCTCCCGGGCCTCCTGTTCTGGGGGGCCCCCAAAGGGAATTGCCCGTGCTCCATAGACACTTTGGCCTCAAGTGCACACAATTCAAAGTATATGGATAGGATAATATGCGATTTAAATAATGAAATGGTCAAGGTCTTGGTTTAGAAAAAAGTTGGGGTTATTTAGATAAAATCGTTTTTTTCAATGAGGCAAAATCTTCAATTTGTGCTGCACTAAATGTTTTAATATGATTATATATTGATTCTAAAAGTAGATTCCAGGGGTTAGGTAATAACAGATTCTACAATCCGGCGGTACATAATAATTGTACTTACAAAATAGATGTACCCGCAGTGCTGATGGGATAGCGAGCCAATTGGTCTTGTTACAGCCAGGAAAGAAACATTGATTTTGAGTGTTTGGTGCTCTTACATAATAAGGCAGCAGTATACTGTTGGATGTGTTCAAGCTTTGTTGTCCCGCTTGCTAAGCACTGTCAGCTACTTCAGATTGCACCGAAGGTAGGTTGGATGGTTCAAATTGCTCCATAGGCAGACTGGATGGTTCAGATTCCGGTTCTGTAGTTGAACATGATGCTGCTCTAAACTGCTCTAACGAGATGATGATGGCAACTGAAATAATAATAAAAATTAAAGCTCAGTGCATAAAGACAGTAAACGTGAATTACTGTGGTTTTGGTACAAATAAATACACAATCAAAAAATATCTATCAATAACATTTTATATTATTATTAATTAATTTCTAAAAAATCTTTCTCAAGTTTCTAGACAATCTGTACTATGTGAAATATAACTTGTGCGGACACGAAAGAAGTTGAATATTACACTTATATAGACTCAGAAGTATGTCAGTATCAAATCTCAGAACTACGCTTGTATTAATTCTAAACTGTTGATAACTTACCGCTCTTGGTACAATCTGACGGGCAATCACACTTTTTTCGAGTTGTTCATGTGGAGAATCAGACCTGAGTGTATGTGATCTTATTCTCAAAACCAATCTGCCGCACGCAGCTGATGCACACTTGTCCATGACCATCAATCTGTACATTTTGTTGTTCGCACACTAAACTGTCACTCGACACTTGTACCTAATAAACAAGTCATAATTATTAGATATCCTAAAACAACACTAACCTTGATAGTACTCTAGTCTATTTATTTAAAAATAATTTCTCAGAGGAAGACATGTACTGACCTGTTGTGTCGAACACATTGGTCGGTGGGTCGCCTTAGATTGTTGTATAACATTTTGCTCTTTCTGCTATTTCCAAGAAATGCCTTCGTATTCTCGTGACGTTTAAACCACAATTAACACAGCGTAAATGACCTTTTGAATGAATTACTTAGGGCACGGAAGTACTCGGGCCAGCGACAATGCCGGGGTCTTCATAATTTGTGGAAGCGGGAGCGGAATCCATGTTCAGGCCGTGGTCGTCAGGGCTCAGGGTTCAAAGAATCTTCGGAGTCCATTTAATAAGCGTATTCGATGGTTAAAATAACAAATTCGCAAGAAAATAAAGATAAGCAAACGAAAACAAAGAAAGTCGATTTGTGATTTGACATTGACATTGACTTGACAGCCGGCCGGCATAATTCAATGTTGCCACACCACACACAAAAAATTGATAGATCGATATCGATTTTTTTATCGAATCCTAATTTTAATACAAAATTATAATCGCCACTGTGACTCTTTAATCTTAACGACGTCAACTCTGATGACGTAACATTATTTGGTTAAAAAAAATGGATAAACAGTGTATTTTAGTTCAAATAATAAAACGATTAAGTACCTAATATTAAAAAATAAAATAAAGTCTTACCAGCGATTACACGACACGAAACACACACAACTCAAAATAATCACATTCACTTTTTCACTCACGGGTTCCCGACGTTTTTTTTGGTCGGATCAAAATAGGTATTTAATAAACGATGCTAGTTAGTGCAAATATTTATCTACCACGATGTATGTAAAAACTACTTATGGAAATAACAACACTTCCCATCGATTTACACACAAAAACAATAAAAAATAACGAAATACGATGCCGAGCGCGCACTCGTGACTATGACGTTTTACCTGCGTGTGACGTGCGACATCAGTCAGTTTCAACATTTTTTTCCAATGTTGCCTATTGATATTTTTGGATATTGGTTTTTATGATAAAAATCGTAAAAAAAAGGGTGTATTCCCGTTCGTCCCACTGCCGTCGTCCCCCTGGTGGGACGAACGGGAATTTAATAATTAAATGATTTAGTTGACGAGAATATCCGTCAGGCCATAGAGTTAAATTGTTCACAGACCAGTTTAGCCCTAATTTCATAGTAGAAATAGAGATTGTACCTGCGTCGTCTGTTAAACCGTGTGTACCTGCGTCGGCCGTATGTCCGCCTCGGGGATTGAAGGACAAATATGGTTTGCGGCAGCCTTGCGGCTGCCTCGGGAGAGGTTAAGAAGTTATGAACGTCTTTGTAAATATGTTTTCTTTAACATATTCTATCTTTATTGTGCTGAACAGATAAAGAATTATAGGTAATTAAAATGTGTAGTAGCGTTTTTGTTATGATCCTATGCATTCATTATTATATCAACTATCAATTCGCTTGTTCATTTAGTATCAATAGTAAAAACATAACACCGTATTTGTTTGAATACATCGAATAATAAGCATTACGGATCTGATATTATAAGTAAAACATCCATGAAAACATAATCGATTATTTCGTGAACGGAATTAATAATTATTGGCAACACTGCTGATTTTATCCACAAAAGGGAATTATTTTCACGTATTTATCGTTTCGGTACTTTTTATTTGTGCAAAAATGTTCCCATCTTGTTCGGATAAATGAATATCTTGTTAGATAACTAGAAATAACGATGTTTTTTTTACATATACGTAAATTGCTGGGCGTTTCGGGCCATAAATGGGCATCCTTCTGTCGAGAAGTACTTTTTGATAGAATCCTAATCAATGCTAAAATATATTCCGTAAGTAAAAGGCATTTTGTAGTTAGAGGATCCTACTTATGCAAAATAGAAACTTACACAGGTTGCTGAAACTTTCGAGCCTGCTTCGCTCGCTCTTGCATTCTTGCTTTTTGGCATAAGTCGACAAAGTACCTCCTAATTCTGTATAAAACATCGCAAGAAAACCTAACCTCCGAAGCAGGGTACCTACACAAATTTTCGACCTGGTTTCACTCGCTTTAGCATTCGAACCTAACCTGACCGAGTCTGGTTACCCCCCAAGCTCATTAGAGAGCTCACTAAAACAACGGTGCTGAAATTTTTGAGCTCGCTTCGCTCGGTCTTGCATCCTACATTCGCCTAAATTTCAAACTTTTCTGCATACTGGGGCCTCAGACAGGCTAAGTCCGCCACTGCTCAATCAGCAGTATCGCTGGACGTCACACCGGTCTACACCTAATTACTGTATGATAAACTGCGAATATGATTGTATAAGCATGATATTGACTTTTAAACACAAATCACAATGACGATAGCACTATTTACAGAGTACCTATAATGTTTCACTTGTTAATAAACTCAGTCGGTCGTAACGTTTCGTAAACGAAATATCACAATGGTGAAGGCACGGAAGTACGTGGTTAAGAAAACGTTCCAGGGTTTACCCAAACGTGAAGATTTTGAAATAGTGGAATATGAGTTACCGGCCCTCAAGAATGGACAGATCCTCGTCAAAGTTGAGTGGGTGAGTGTGGACCCGTACTTGCGCGCATACAACTCACGCCAACCAACACCATATGACCAGTTTGCCTTCCAAGTCGCCTTAGTAGAAGATTCAAAAGATCCCAGATTCCCAGTTGGTACCAGAGTCGTCTCCCACAAAGGCTGGTGTGACTACTGCATCATTGATACAAATAACGCCAAAAGCGCAGACGAAAAGGTTTATAAGTTACCAAACTTGAAAGGTTTATCAAATTCTTTGGGAGTTGGCGCTGTTGGTATGCCAGGTGCTTCGGCGTATTTCGGATTTCTGGAAATCTGCAAGCCTAAAGCTGGTGAAACAGTCGTTGTATCCGGCGCTGGTGGAGCAGTTGGCTCTCTTGTTGGACAGATTGCGAAGATCAAGGGCTGCAAGGTCATCGGATTCGCTGGCTCTGATGATAAAGTGAAGTGGCTCGAGGAAATCGGTTTCGACAAGGGAATCAACTACAAGACTGCTGACATCGCGGCGGCTCTGAAGGAAGCAGCTCCCAAGGGTGTGGATTGTTACTTCGATAATGTTGGTGGAGAGCTCAGTTCGACGATCATAAACCAAATGAACGATTACGGAAGGGTTTCAGTTTGCGGCGCCATTAGCTCATACAACGACGCTAACATGCCCAAAGCAAGCATTTTACAACCTGCTTTAGTATCCCGTCAACTGAAAATTGAAGGTTTCATAGTGGCGCGATGGAACGACCGTCAACCGGAAGCATTTGCTGAAATCATCAAGTGGATTCACAGTGGCCAGTTACAGCCAAGGGAACACATTACTGAAGGTTTTGAAAATATCTTCGACGCTTTTGTAGGAATGTTGAATGGTGAAAATTCTGGAAAGGCTGTTATTAAATTGTAAGTTAATATTATTGCAACGCTTTTTATATTCATCTGTCGAATTAACTCAATGTGGAATATGTTGAAAAATTTTCATTTCATGTGTTCCTTTTCCGGAACCTTATGATATTTCAGTTTACTAACTTGGTAGGCTACGCTATATTAAAAATTACCAGGAAATTGGAATGTTACCATGTTCAAAGTGGAGGCATAAGTGCGCAGTTAAGTATTTGCTGCTACCCCATTTTATAAATGAAATTATTGCAATAATTTCATATTTTAGAGTTAATTAAAGGTCTAATAACTACATGCCTCATGCGTAATAAGTTCGTTACCATTTATTTAGCCAGTAAAAGTGTTATTATTAGTAGGTATTAGTGAAGCTGTTACTTTATAATTAGATTTTTTTAATTTACTTACGACTGTTATGTATATATTATGTTAATAAAGAATTTGACAAAACAATCCGCCTCAACATCTATAACAAACTGAATCATAAATTAGATATTTAACCCCTGTTGTTAAATGACTGTAAAAAAGCAATAACAGAATGGTTGAGAATACTAGCATGTGAAGAAACAGAAAAAAAAATAGAAGAAAATAATACTGTAAACACACACACACACACACACACTCCACACACTCATATATTACCTACACACACACACAAAGCGAGAGCTGCAAACTCAAACTCAAACTCAAAGCATTTATTTCAATTAAACCATGTACAGGCACTTTTGAATTGTCAAGGAGTCAGTCAGTCAGAAATATGAAGCTAGTTGCCCATTCCAAAACGTAGTAGGTACCTATGGAGAAGAACGGGCAAGAAACTCCACGGACACTCTTTTAAACAAAAAATTGTTACATAAAATTGGTTACATTATTCATGTTGAAATTATACATGTGAGAACAATGTAAAAAGACGTGCACGTTAAAAGCGTCCGTAATAAAAAGATACAAATAAAGAAAAATTCAAACATTTAAATTAATTAAAATAAGCCATGGCAGCTAAGAGATGACCAGTCCCAACTGACGGCGCCCGTTCACGAACATGACACATGGATTAGCACCATTCAGCTCAACCATTTTGAAGGGAGCTAAATGATCCAACACACGCGCCACCATCAGCGAGACATCTGAGTGAGCATGACATACTCACAGCTGCCAGGGCACATTCAAGTCAATGAAAGACATATTACCCGGTGAATGGTAGCTCTTTAGTACATAGTACTCACACCTGTGCTATGCAATTATATAATACAAAGGAGATTGAGTTTATACAATACTGCTAAATTAATGTTTAATTTTATTTTATTTTGATTCTTCTCTAAACGTGTCTTTAAAAAAACTGGAACTCTTGTTAAATTCAGATAATATATTATCTGAATAGCAAACAGCTAACTATTTGCTATCAGCTATTTATCAAAGAAGAAAAGAAGTTTATCAAATAATTGAAGAAGTCCAAATTTTTTGATCACATGTAAAAATACTACTAAGTTATACTTCTATTGCTGACCGTATCTACGGACGGCTAGACTAGACTAAACAGAAACACGAAGAATATTTTGTCATCGCATTAGGTAGATAAAAATTCATAGATATAATAAGAAAGAAGTACAAATTAAATGTTTGACCACTTATTCTAGCCCAGTGCGCGTGTAAAAAATCCAGATGATGAAATAAACGAATATGTCCAAGTTACTTTCCGAACGTTAAATTATCAAAAAACTAGTTCCAAACACATAAGTCAGTACCTAACCTAGTTCTAACTAGACCAGTGGTTCCCAAACTTTTCTTGACCAGGAACGGCAGGGACTACTTTGATTTCTTTGTTGGTAGAGCAGGGACCACGAATCAATCCGAAACTAAACTTTAATCATAAACTCAATAGGTAGTAACGCTAATGCATTAACAATCTTATGGTAAATCTATTCTGAATCAATGAGATTTTTAAGCTTGCATCTTCTACACAAGTTCGGTAATCCTAGGACCAATATTATTGCTCAACCTACATGCAATTCATCACCACAACCAACCGATTACTACTTTCAATCGATTCCTGGCCATGTTTTTGATTACCAACAAAGCAGGAAACCCTTGTTCACAAAAATCGTTCATGGACCATAGTTTGGCTCCTGCGGACCACTGGTTAGGAACCACTGAACTACAAAATAATGTTAAAGCACTATTTTTTAAGTTCGGGCAGAAGCGTAGAAGTGGACGCCTGGACACGATCGTTGCCCTCACAAGACTGACTCGTCGTTCAGTCACAGCCCTTACTACGACTCTGATATACCGTGACTCTGATCACATACCGCCCCCCCTCTAGCGAGCGCGTCACGGCGTTTACCCTCACCTTAGTACTACAATAATCAATTGAGAGACTCTTACCGCTCAACTTTTATAATTTACGACATACTTACTCGTATAATATATATCATACTAGCTGCACCCAGCGGTTACACCCGCATAAGTCTTGATCCTGTGGGAATATCGGAATAAAACGTACGTTCTATGTAAGTACTAACTCAAGTCATGGTCTACCCATGTGCCAAATTTCATCCAAATCCGTTCAGCCGTTTTAGCGTGAAAGCGTAACAAACAAACAAACCAACAAATAAACTCACTTTCGCGTTTATAATATTAGTTAAGATTGTCTTAGTAAATAAATAATAATAGGTATGTTTAAATTGTTGAAAATAATAAAACGTAAACAACAAAAAATGTAAAGCGGCTCTGCAAATACTTTATCACGAAATTATACCACCAAAATAATTTAAATAGAAAGTAAGTTCTAGAAATGGTCAAGGTAAAGCCTGACCTCGCATGCCTGTATACAAAATTATAATGCCATGCGACGACGGCTTTACCGTTATAAAATATTTTTTTGTTTCATACTTTTCAGAGCGCGATTTTTCAGTAGTCTGGTTTTAGTTTTTTAATCGACTTCCCCAAAAGGAGGAGGTTCTCAATTCGGTTGTACGTTTTCTTTTAGTGTCCGACCGAAACAGGACTTTCTACCGAAATCGAAAACGAATCTTCGGTATCTGACTCAGTTTCGGCCGAAACCGAAACCGAAACTTTATTAGACATGTTAAAAATCTATTGTTTATTGAAATTTGGCTTATTTTTTATACGTAAACGGACAGTTTACACGTGGTAAATAAAAAAAAACTAAAATTGAAGTACGTGAAAAAAACTTTTTTTGATGGGAAATCACAAACATTACAAAAATTATCAACATGTTTTGATATTTTTTTAATGTGTGTCTTGTAACAAAACTGATGCCGAAACTAGATTTTCTTGCCGAAACCGAAACCGAACCTTCGGTCAGTCACTATTTTTTTTTAATGTAGGTATGTTACCTCAGAGTCAGAACTCCGTCATTTATAAACCGATTTGGAAAAATATTTTTTTTATTTGAAAGGATATACTTCCAAATTGGTCACATTTTTACCAAAATTCAGTTCTGATGATGGAATCCAATGACGACTTGAGGGAACTCCTCAAAAAAAGTGGTTTCTCAATTCGACCGTTTAAATATATATTTTTATGTGTGTTCGCGGATAACTTCGTCGTTTATGAACCGATTTTGATGATTCTTCTTTTGTTGGAAAGGAGATATCCCAAGGGTGGTACCATGATAAGGAAACCAGGATCTAATGATGGAATCCCAGAGAACTCGAGGGGAACCTTCGAAAATCGTAGCGGCGACTTGTGCGTTTGTTATTTTTTTTCATTAACTATTAAGCACTACTCTTTAGAGAGCAGTGGTGGCCCAGTGGTAATGGCCCCGACTTACGAGTTGTAGGTCGTGGGTTCGAACCCAAGCAGGCGCTTTACTTTGTGTAAATAATTTCATCACCACTGCTCTCAAAACGGTGAAGGAAAACATGAGGAAACCGGCATGTCTTAGAACCAAAAAATTCGAAGACATGTGACATCTACCAACCTGCACTGGGCCCGCGTGGTAGATTATGGCCCACTCCCTCTCACAGAGAGGAGGCCTGTGTCCCAGCAGTGGGAACATCAATAGGCTGATGATGATGACTACTATTTAATGAAGGTCTGGAGTCGATTTGATGATGGAGCCGAAAGACAGTCGAGGGAACTCAACGATTTACAGCAATTACCTGGTGTTTAGGCTTGATTAATTTGTATTGATGAGAACTTTACACCTAGATGGGTTGTGACTGGCATTAGGGGTCTGATGATGAAGACGAAGGACAGTCAAGGGAACTCCTCAACGTTTTACAGTACCTCCTACCTTGTGTATGGACTTATTTTATGGATGATAAGATGATAAATTCCTGTCACTGTTAATTGCGTGGCTGGTATTCGAATTTGTGTAGAGTAGGTACCACAACTAACAAAAAAAAACAACCGACTTCCAAAAAATTGCGTAGCTGGTAGTGGTATTCGAATTTGTGTGGGGTAAACACACAACTAAAAAGTGAACAATAATAACTTTTAACAAAAAAAACAACCGACTTCCTAAAAAACACTACTAAGTGAAAAATAACTTTAATTTCGAAAGTCGGTGGCAAAAAACGAAAATTCAAAACCAAAGACACAGACTTTCGAAATGAAAGTTATGTTTCACTTAGTATCTAGTGTTTTTTTTTGGAAGTCATTGTTTTTATTTTGTTAAACAAAATTTTTTGAACTTACTTTTTTGTTGATTATATTCGATTTTAATAAATAATTCATTTATTTCTAGAGCATACCCCATCCCCAGCATGATATTTGTTCCATGCGGCACGGGCAGTAACTTCCCATGAAATGGCCGTTTTTGAAAAATACCTATAACTCTTGTAATATCTAACAGAATCCCGTGTATAATTATAGTAAGGTTAAAGATCATTTAATAATAAATATTCGACATAATTAAATGCTTTATCACCATAAAACTTACAAATTTAATTTATTGCAGTAGGTTAATATTTCCATTTTGTTTTTGTCTACAATAAACGTTGACGCAAGCAGAAATACCTATTGCTGGACACCACAACGGTCTGCATC
The DNA here is from genome assembly GCA_948150665.1 of Conistra vaccinii. Taxonomy (NCBI): domain Eukaryota; kingdom Metazoa; phylum Arthropoda; class Insecta; order Lepidoptera; family Noctuidae; genus Conistra; species Conistra vaccinii. The sequence goes on along the minus strand of OX411323.1, from coordinate 6,965,398 downwards.
GACTAGGTAGGTATCCGATACATACAGGCAAGTGTTAGTTTGTAAGCATGTGATTGACCTTTAGCGTTCCACGTGACACACAATGACTAGTGATGGGTCGAGAAAATATTCTCTTACGGAGAATGTTTTCCGATCAAGAATCAAAATCAATCTGCCTAGCCTTTTCCCAACTATGTTGGGGTCGGCTTCCAGTCTAACCGGATGCAGCTGAATACCAGTAGGTATGTATTTTACATGGAGCGACTGCAGAGTTTTCCGATCGAGAATATTCTCCAATATTCTTTTCGTCGGAGAATATTCTATGAACATGGATAAAATTGAAATAATTTCAAAGTAGTATTTAATCATGATGGGCAGGAGGCAATGACTGCAAGTACAACCCAAAATATCAAGGTCTGTTTGAAAGAAATCGTGATTATTATATTGTTTGTAACTTTCCCGTAATGTTTTTCTTATACTTTTTTTAAGGCTGATTATATGTAAAACATAAATTTTATGTTAAAGCTAAAATTCTAATCTAATACCTTACAAAATTTTAAGAGAATTAAAATGACTTGAGACTTGAGAATTTACATAGACTAAGTAAATTCTCATAAGTTCTCTAGAATATTTAATATCCTCGAAAATATTCTTGCTCTGGAGAATTTACTGAGAATTTAAGTTGTGAATTCGATTGTTTTCACGTCAACTCTCAAAACTATTACTCGATACAATAGAGACATCCAATTTTTTTATTCTCATAATTTCTCTTCCAAAAGAATGTTCTCCAGAACTTAACTTTAAAGTTCTCGCTAGAAGTATATTCTCGGGAACTTACCATCACTAACAATGACGATGGTACTATTAGCCGAGTACCTACCTATAGGTACTATGTTTCACTAGTTTATAAACTCAGTCGCTCGTAACATCTCGTGTACGATAGATCATAATGGTGCAATGGTGAAGGCACGGAAGTACGTGGTTAAGAAAACGTTCCAGGGTTTACCCAAACGTGAAGATTTTGAAATAGTGGAATATGAGTTACCGGCCCTCAAGAATGGAGAGATCCTCGTCAAAGTTGAGTGGGTGAGTGTGGACCCGTACTTGCGTGTATACAACTCACGTTACACACCGCCTTATGACCAATTTGCCTTCCAAGTCGGCTTAGTAGAAAATTCGAAAGATCCCAGATTCCCGGTTGGTACCAGGGTCGTCTCCCATAAAGGCTGGTGTGACTACGGCATTATTGATACAAATGAAAACAAATACGATTCTGGAAAAGTTTACAAGTTACCAAACTTGAAAGGTTTATCAAATTCTTTGGGAGTTGGCGCTGTTGGTATGCCAGGTGCTTCGGCGTATTTCGGATTTCTGGAAATTTGCAAGCCTAAAGCTGGTGAAACAGTCGTTGTATCCGGCGCTGCTGGAGCGGTTGGCTCTCTTGTTGGACAGATTGCGAAGATCAAGGGCTGCAAGGTCATCGGATTCGCTGGCTCTGATGATAAAGTGAAGTGGCTCGAGGAAATCGGTTTCGACAAGGGGATCAACTATAAGACTGCTGACATCGCGGCAGCTCTAAAGGAAGCAGCTCCCAAGGGTGTGGATTGTTACTTCGACAATGTTGGTGGAGAGCTCAGCTCGACGATCATAAACCAAATGAACGACTACGGAAGGGTTTCAGTTTGCGGCGCCATCGGTTCGTACAACGAGGCTAACTTGCCCTACGGAAGGGTTTCAGTTTGCGGCGCCATCAGTTCGTTTAACGAGGTTAACTTGCCCAAGGCAAGCATCTTACAACCTGCTGTAGTATTCCATCAACTAAAAATTGAAGGTTTCCTAGTATGGCGATGGTTAGATCGTCAACCGGAAGCATTTGCTGAAATCATCAAGTGGATTCATAGTGGACAGATAAAGCCAAGGGAACACATTACTGAAGGTTTTGAAAATATCTTCGACGCTTTTATTGGAATGTTGAATGGTGAAAATTATGGAAAGGCTATTATTAAATTGTAAGTTTATATTAATGCAATAATTATTATTTACTCTCTCAAATTAAACTAAGTATTTATTGAAAACTATTTTTTGTCCATTTTGGAAATCTGAGAGTGTATCCCAGACCACGGGGCTCGTATCTCAAAATTAATCAATATCAAAGTCATCTATTCAAACTGGGCTGAGAATCAGCACTTTTCGAACGTCAAAATTAGGTATATAAGACAATCCCTTCACCACTTCCTAGTACTTTAGCTGGGAATAAGTGGCACAACAAACTCCCAAGCAGCACAGCTCTCTGTTAACTTAGAAATACTTGATTCTACACAATAAGTATGCAAAATAATTTACATTACGCAACACAAACCATTAAATTTAATTATTTGCCATTATGTCAGCTAGCACATGCCAATATACCTACCAACAAAAAACATCAACTCAACTCAAGCTGAAATAAAAACGTAAACAGAACTTAATACTTAACTAAATACCAAGCCTCCAGACATAAAGGGCGTGCCCGCTGTATCATGTATATAGCTGTAACTCAAAGTCACAAATGATAAACTAGAGCCATCGAGGTAAAATAAATAAACAATTAATTTCTAATAACAATAACAAAACCATGGTCAGCCAGCACCACAAGCAGCACCCATTACCGACCATAACGCAAAGAGCAGCCATTGCCCCCTCGCCATACAAAGAAGGAGGCAACCCGACCCCTGATGCTGCCGCAAGCAGTCACATCTAAGGGAGCATGACGAACTTGCTGCCGGTTACCCAGGCAAGAATAATGTCGAGGTCGCTAGCTCACCACAAAAAAAAACATTGTATCTAATGAGTACCTAGATTATGTAAATAATAATTGAAAATTAAATTAAAATAATATGACTTATACAGTCAAATAAAACAAACAATTATATGAACTCATTTAACCTGTCAGTAGGTAAACGAATTCTTTAAAAAGAACATATACATTGTAACCATCTTCATTTCATTGGTTCATAGTGTTCATACCAATAAAACGGTGGTTTTGGTGGTTGTAATTGGTTGGTGCTTAGATTTGCGGGAATCATGACCGGACTTGATAAAGTCCGCAATGAATACATACGAGGCAGCATTAAAGTCGCACCAATAGACGGTATGGACACAATAAAAGAAGCAATGAATATCATGAGGTACAAAATGCACTAGATCTATCGAAACAAAAAAGAGGCACAGGCCTCTCGCCATTGACCTGGTGATCAAATATAAAAAGAGACCTCAAGAAAGTCCAATTGCCAGAGCCGACAACCTAAGACAGAACAACTTGGCGCAGAAAAGTGAGGAGACCCAACCCCAAATAACGGGACCATTCAGGGACGAAAGAAGAAGAAAAAACCGCGTGTGTCATCAAGTGTCAAGACACTGGCAGCTCTTTAACGCGGCTAAGATGTGCTGATTGCGATCACGTAGTCGTCGATAGCCTTTGAATAAAGTGTGGATTTTACTTTAGCTTTAAACGCAAATGTTTTCAAATATATTTCAAGTGTTCTCTCATCATTTCACCTATTCAGCTATCAACTTTTCGCCCTGCAAATGCGTGCTCAAAAACCCTCTGCGCTCCCCTACCATAGCTTGTAAATGAGTTGTTATTAGTGAAAAGTACTAAAGTTAAATAAATAATTTTAATGTTAATAAGGATTTTTTCTAAACTGTCAAAACCATGTTCGATGAGTATGGGTTCCATTTGAGCAGAAAGCTAACTATTATAACGAGATTGTCGGACGCTTCAAGTCAAATAAGTACCTCAACGCAGCACCAACCAGCTCAAAAAGGTACGGCATCCGGATGGGATCAGAGTGCCTACCGCCACCTTCACGCCTTGTATAGCTCCATTCTAAAAATATACCCTCTTACTCAATAACTCAAGCAAAGTGCAAGCAAGTTCTCATCCCGACAAAATAAAATTTAACAGAGTATGCTTAAATGGTTTTTCGCGTTGACGCTGCGTTGCTAACTACATTCGAGATAGAAGTGTATGAGATAAAAAAAATAGTAAGTAATAAAATAGCCTATAAAGAGGATATCCTATAGTGCGCGCGGAACTAGTTGCCCGCTCATCTCATCACAAATGAGGAGTGTCTTTTCAAAAGGGGATATTTACATTTTTATTATTTATTATTTATTAAACTGAGTATGCAGTCTTGTTCTTAGTGCTAAAATACACACTTTCATCACTTGAATCTTAATCAAAACAAGATATTCTCCAAGTAAAGCAGCTTCAAATATGAGTGTTCATTTCAGAACAGGATATTTACACTTACAAAATTAAAAGTAAAATATTTCCCATATAAGTTTTCCCATTTTGTGAAAAATAAGATAGAATGTAGGTATCTCCTTTTGAAAAGACACTCCTCAAATGATCTCACTATTGCAATCTCATGTGCGTTTTGTCTAAACTAGCCGGAACTTTCACTTTGCGACGGCAACACGCGTTGAAAGTACCGGCTAGCTTAGACAAAACGCACATGAGATTGCAATAGCGAGATGATTTGTGATGAGATGAGCAGCCAACTAGTTCCGCGCGCACTATCATAGAAAGTAATTACTGCGGAGTACGCGATCGGTTCGATCGTTGTTCGTAAGAAGCAGAACAACGACTTCGACGATCGTGTCCGATCTCGACGCTGCGTTGCGAACTATAATCGAGATAGAAGTGTATAAGATAAAAAAAAATAGTAGATCGTTGTTCGTAAGAAGCAGAACAACGATTTCGACGATCGTGTACGATCTCGACGCTGCGTTGCGAACTATAATCGAGATAGAAGTGTATAAGATTTAAAAAAAATAGTAATAATATAGGTAGCCTATAAAGCGGGTGTCCTAATAGAAAGCAATTGCTGCGGAATACGCGATCGATTTGATCGATCAACTCACATGGCACTCGCGTAATATTTAAAAATAAGAAAAGATTGCGTAGCATGATTGACTAGCAAGTACGGTACTTATAAAAGGAGATCCTCTTTTGTAACTGCAACATTTAAAATAGCTACTGTCGTATCAGTCTGTTGCATCGAGGTAGAGGGTTAGATTGCAACAAAAACAATCAACATTTAGTTCATAATTATTGATGTTCATATAGGCATACACAATTACCATACCAACCAATATTTTGTTACATATGTCTAAATAGTCTCCGTGGAGTTTCTTGCCCGTTCTTCTCCATAGCACAGATTAATACAAGGAACCTACTACGTTTTGGAATGGGCAACTAGCTTCATCTTTCTGACTGACCGACCCCTCGACAATAAATTCAAAAGTCATCATCATCATCATCATCATATCAGCCGAAAGACGTCCACTGCTGGACATAGGCCTCCCCCAAGCACCGCCACTTCGACCGATTCTGTGCTTCCCGCATCCAGCGAATTCCTGCGGCCTTTACTAGGTCATCGGTCCATCTTGTGGGAGGCCTTCCAACGCTACGTCTTCCGGTACGTGGTCGCCACTCCAGAACCTTTCGGCCCCATCGGCCATCTGTTCTGCGAGCAATATGTCCTGCCCATTGCCACTTAAGTTTGGCAATTCTTCGGGCTATGTCGGTTACCTTGGTTCTCCTGCGGATCTCTTCATTTCTGATTCAATCACGTAGGGAAACTCCAAGCATAGCCCTCTCCATTGCTCTTTGGGTGACTTTTAGCCTTCTGATAAGGCCCATTGTGAGCGACCACGTTTCAGTGCCATAAGTCATCACTGGCAACACGCACTGGTCAAAGACTTTCGTCTTGAGACACTGTGGTATGTGGGACGAGAAGATATTGCGTAGCTTCCCGAACGCTGCCCAGCCGAGTCGGATTCGACGATTGACCTCTTTCTCGAAGTTGGACCTACCTAGGACAGTTTTTCCTAGGTAAACATACTCGTCTACAACTTCGAGCGTAGCGTCTCCGATCTTTATGAGGGCGGGTGTTACATGGGCATTTGACATGACCTTTGTCTTGTCCATGTTCATTTTAAGACCCACTCTTTTGGAGGCTCTACTGAGGTCATCGAGCATTATACTGAGGTCCTCTATGGTCTAAGCCATGATAACTATATCGTCGGCAAACCGAAGGTCAGTGATATACTCGCCATTGATGTTGATGCCTAGCCCTTTCCAATTCAAAAGTGCCTGTACTTAATTGGTTTATCACACAGTTTATCAAAACTAATATTCTATAGAGAAAAGATTAGATTTTTTGTAGCTATGTTTGTAATCAAAAAATACTTAACCGATTTAAAAAATTCTTTCACCCGCAGAAAGCTATATTACTTATCATCAGCGAGCAATATGGACAGTATTTTATCGACTTTCACGTGAACGAAGTCGCGGGCAGAAGCTCGTTTTGCTTTGAGTTTGAGTTTTTATTGCGGTAACTTTACACTTCGTTATCAACAAATAATCGACTAAAGCCGTAGTATCGCTAAATTCCACACCGGTCTACATCTACTATCGGATAAGCCGAGAGTGTAGTGTGTGAGCATGATATTGAATTTTAGGACTCCGTAGGGTTACCAACCGTACTCTACATAATTAAAGTAGGTACAGCACTTCGCTTCGTTCGCGTGGATTTCATACTTTACTCTAAAAATTTAACTGGGTGGAGTTCAATTTTTAGAGGCTTTTAAAAGGTAGTTCTCAAAAATTTATGTTTACGATTTTTATCTTTTAAATCTTAGATAAATAAGTATTCAGGGCAATTTCAAGTTTAAGAATAAGGAAAAACATTTTTTTTTAAACTGTGTTTCACCAAGACAGGTCTTGTTTTAAAAAAATCCATGGAGTGTTAATACGTTTTGTATTAGGTATACAAAAAAACCCGTGTTCGAAAAATCCAATAACTTTCAAGTGTTTCTTTTCTATCAAAAGTATTAATTAGTTTACTTATTAAAATTCTTCCTTAAAAACTTTAACACTCCTTAAACCCCCTTCGAGAGGTAATTTTTTGAACGAATAATGACAAACTTTATTAGATTACTTTCTTAAGCAAGTATTCGTGGCAAGTTTCAAGTTTAATAACCAAAGGAATAAGCTTTTTCATACAAACAAAATCTTTTTTTGTTTGTATGAAATTTGTTTGGTTGAATTTTCTAAAAACCCGTTCGTAGTGCTCGCCTGTGATTATAAAAGGAATTCTAGTGCAAAGTTTCAAGTTCCTAGGCCTAGCAGTTTCGGATGTGTGTTGACATGTTGTTTTGTACGTTGACTTTAAATTGAATTGAATGAGTTACTGCCAACTCAGCATTCACTGAGTCTTTTCAGTCTGGGCCGTCTTTTAATCCTTTTCATTCGTCACTCTAAGCAAGTGCTCCATAGTTTCAAGCTAACTACGCTCGTCCTAAGAGCGAAAGCTAGCTCGAAATTTATAGCTGACCACGGATAGGTTAGGTGTTCATTTAAAGCTTTTTATGAGTATGTGTTCTTTATTTACACGTTTTGAAATCAGACCTAGATTTCTTCCAAATAAAGTCGCCAACCCTAGCTCCGTATGACCTACAATGACGATAGCACCATTGATTGAGCAGGTACCTATATATAATGTTCTACTTGTTTTAAACACAGTCGCTCGTAACGTATCGTGGACGATAATCATAATGGTGAAGGCACGGAAGTACGTGGTTAAGAAAACGTTCCAGGGTTTACCCAAACGTGAAGATTTTGAAATAGTGGAATATGAGTTACCGGCCCTCAAGAATGGAGAGATCCTCGTCAAAGTTGAGTGGGTGAGTGTGGACCCGTACTTGCGCGCATACAACTCACGCCAACCAACACCTTATGACCAGTTTGCCTTCCAAGTCGCCTTAGTAGAAGATTCGAAAGATCCCAGATTCCCGGTTGGTACCAGAGTCGTCTCCCACAAAGGCTGGTGTGACTACTGCATCATTGATACGAATAACGCCAAAAGCGCAGACGAAAAGGTTTATAAATTACCAAACTTGAAAGGTTTATCAAATTCTTTGGGAGTTGGCGCTGTTGGTATGCCAGGTGCTACCGCGTATTTCGGATTTCTGGAAATCTGCAAGCCTAAAGCTGGTGAAACAGTCGTTGTATCTGGCGCTGGTGGAGCAGTTGGCTCTCTTGTTGGACAGATTGCGAAGATCAAGGGCTGCAAGGTCATTGGATTCGCTGGCTCTGATGATAAAGTGAAGTGGCTCGAGGAAATCGGTTTCGACAAGGGAATTAACTACAAGACTGCTGACATCGCGGCGGCTCTGAAGGAAGCAGCTCCCAAGGGTGTGGATTGTTACTTCGACAATGTTGGTGGAGAGCTCAGCTCTACGATCATAAACCAAATGAACGACTTCGGAAGGGTTTCAGTTTGCGGCGCCATTAGCTCATACAACGAGGCTAGCTTGCCCAAGGCAAGCATCTTACAACCTGCTTTAGTATCCCATCAATTGAAAATTGAAGGTTTTATAGTGTGGCGATGGGCAGAACGTCAACCGGAAGCATTTGCTGAAATCATCAAGTGGATTCACAGTGGACAGTTACAGCCAAGGGAACACATTACTGAAGGTTTCGACAATATCGTCGACGCTTTTGTAGGAATGTTGAATGGTGAAAACTCTGGAAAGGCTGTTGTTAAATTGTAAGTTAATATTAGTGCAACGTTTATAATTACTCTATCAAATTAAAGTTAATAGTCAATTTAGTGAAAACTATTTCATTTCACACACATACATACATAAACTCACGCCTTCTTCCCATGGGGGTAGGCAGAAACTACAGAACGCCACATAATTTCATTTCATGGGCTGCTTTTCCGGAACCTAAGCAATGATATTTCAGTTTACTTATTCAGTACCTAGGCTATTCTTAATTTAAAAAATGTGGGTGTCACGGGGCGCCCGGCAAATGTGAAACAATGTTTCACATTTGCCGGGCGCTCCGTGACACCCACATTTTTAAAATTGAAACATGGTATGAAGGGGGCGTGGTGACATAAGAGAGCATCGTCGTAGTCGATTTCACCCCCAAGGCGCGCCAATAGATGTTTCACATTTTTTTTTAATAGGAAATAGTAATGTAACCACTTCCAAAGAGTTCAATAAGAGAAGTTTGCTAATTATTATAACGAGACTGTCGGTCAGCAAAAAAACATGGCATTAGGGGCCTAACACCCCCTCTTAGTCTTATAAAAGGTGGTGGTAGCCCCCCAAGTAGGCATATATATTAATAGTTCTTGGCGTTGTCCGACTTTGCTAGCTCGGCACAAGCACGGATTAATATTTATAAGGAGTGTAAATAGTATAGGACCATTAAAAGTAACTCATATTTTCAGTTTTCCTAATTAAATACGCGTTACAGATTAGGGCGAATAACTCGAGACGGATGTACTTTAGAGCTGAGCTGCCATAGTAACTATTGTTTGTATGGAAGTACTCTACACATCTAACAAGGTGGCGTTAGTGTGCGATCAAAAAAAAAAGGAAAACAAAATTGGGCATGGCCCTTTAGAAAAACAAAATGTTAGCTATCTTATTACATGAGATGCTGAAAAGATGTGTAGGTAGTATCGAATAATGTTGAGTATATTTTGATCACATATAAAAATAATAGTGTTAATCTACTTCTTTGCTGACCGTACCTACGGACGGCTAGGCTAGACTAAACACGGCCAATATTTTGTCATCTGCCTGCATTAGGTAGGTAACAATGAAATGTTTAACCCCGTATGCTAATTGCTAACCAAATGCGCATGTAAACAATTGTTAATATTAAATAGAATTTTCAAGTTACTTTACGAAAATTAGTTTCTGTAAAAACTATTTCCAAATATCTAAGATAACTTCTAAATGCAAGACACATAATTAGCCACTGTGTGCAGAATCACCCACTACATAATATGAGTTGGTGTATTTAACTATGCATCTAAGGATATCTAAGGATGACCTAGTTCAGGCACATAACACAACTGAATTTTTCGTATATTTAAGCAAATTTGTATTTAGTGTTTTACCTTTTTACCTCAATAAACTTTATTTATTTATTTTATTTTATCTATCTATATATATAAAAATCAATTGCTGTGCATTTTGCCGCGCCAGCGATAACAGTAGTACCTTAACTATCATTTTTGTCCAAATTGAGTTAAACATAGATTCAGAATCAGCACAATGAGCTGTACAATTAGATCTGACTGCCATTTTAATATCTTAAGGTGAAACAATTTGATATTTTTTCCATACAAACTTCGGAGGGGTTTTACTCCACTGTTTGACATCGTATATTCAAAGTTTAACATGATATCGTTAGGTCTCATTATTAAAATTTTCTGTACGGAAGCAGAATAGTAAAATAAAAAGCCATTAAAAAGTTATAAGCCAACAAAGATTCGTTTTTCTTGCTAATTTTAACGCAACTTTGGGCGTAAATAAGTAATACAAGAAGTGTGAAATCTCGAAAACAAAATCCGTACCGACACAGAAAAATTATTGAAGATTTCAATAAATTTTATTTGTAATTGATTTATGCAGTGGTTTTTTCAGAAAAACCTTTTTTCCAAAGGCCTTTTCAAAATTTTTGACGCGCTCGTTTTACTAAAATTGGTCGGTACGGTGTTTCTGTGCATGCGAACTATACGTTGTCCATGTAGACCAGCTTCTAACTGCTCATCACTGATACTATTTCTGTCGGACACGATGCCACGTGAGACAGTGTGGTTTTTGGCCATGACCACCATTGAGTTCAAGCCCGCGACTAGTTCCACCTTAACGGGAACCTTTAAATTTCAATAAGGATACCGGCAGTAAGTCGAATTTATGATAAGATTTCCTTAGAATAACAGCAGTAAGTAACGGCGAGTTTATAAGTGCGGTATCATTATTCATGTTCTACTTCTTTCTGCTAATGATATGAGCAGTAACTTCACATTGTTATACTTATCTAGTACGAGTTTAATAACTTAAGCATCATTAAGTTATTAAACTCGTACTAGATAAGTACCTATAAAATAGTTTTTTTTATTTAAAAGTAGGTATTCTAATAGAAATACAGATTCACAATGAAATGATACTTTACTTAGGCTGCACATTTCAAAAATCAGAATTTTAATAAGTTAATAAAACAAGTCAGAAAAGGTAAAAATCATTATCTACCTATCATTAAACATACTTGACTGTATGCAATGAATCGCGATAGATAAATGAGCTTGTGTTATGTTATGTTATGTTATCTTAAGTTCCGATGATGTACTCGTAAATAAACTTTAATAAACTAATGATCGAAGTTAAACATACAAATTGAATGTATTGAGGTAGGTATACACCGTGTCAAATTAAATTAGCTAGCGAAACTCCTCAGACGTGATGGGTATGGTATGGTATCGACAAAATACATATTTTCATAACTCATACTTCAAGTAACAAGACTAACAGAGCTATACTACATTTGAAATAAGATTAGCTTTTATATAATAACTTAACCTTTTTACAGTCCATTCAACCGATTTTGACTTCTATTGCGTTGAGGGCATGACAATTGGCAGCTGCAGTAAACAGTTGATATGGTAACCACTTTTTTGGTTTTAATGCTATCCTTATGCCTATGGTATAGGAGTCAGAATCGGTTGAACGGACTGTAAAAAAGGTTTGTTTAAATGTCTAATTAATATTATTTCAAATGGAGTAGGTAGTTAACCCAAAAAAAACATCAAATCTTTCTATTATTTTGTCACGTTAATTAAATATCGATAGCCGATATCGCCGGCGGAGTTTCGCCAGCTAATTCAATTTGTCCCTATATTTCCTTATCAACAATAACATCGACTCAAGTGGCAATATCGCTGGACTCCAAGCCGGTCTGCATCTACTAGGTAGGTATCTGACACGGCGAGTGTGAGTGAGTAAACATGATACTTATTGACTTTTAGCGCTCCGCGTGACTTGCAAATCACAATGCCGATAGCACTATTGGCAGAGTAGGTACGTATTATATACTACGTTCCACTTGTTTATAAACTCAGTCGCTCGTAACGTCTCGTGTACGATAGATCATAATGGTGAAGGCACGGAAGTACGTGGTTAAGAAAACGTTCCAGGGTTTACCCAAACGTGAAGATTTTGAAATAGTGGAATATGAGTTACCGGCCCTCAAGAATGGAGAGATCCTCGTCAAAGTTGAGTGGGTGAGTGTGGACCCTTATATGCGTGCATACAGCTCACGTTACCCAACACCATATGACCAGTTTGGCTTCCAAGTCGGCTTAGTAGAAGATTCGAAAGATCCCAGATTCCCGGTTGGTACCAGAGTCGTCTCTCACAAAGGCTGGTGTGACTACTGCATCATTGACACAAACGACACCAAAAGCGAAAGCGGAAAGGTTTACAAGTTACCAAACTTGAAAGGTTTATCAAATTCTTTGGGAGTTGGCGCTGTTGGTATGCCTGGTGCTACCGCGTATTTCGGATTTCTGGAAATCTGCAAGCCTAAAGCTGGTGAAACAGTCGTTGTATCCGGCGCTGCTGGAGCGGTTGGCTCTCTTGTTGGACAGATTGCGAAGATCAAGGGCTGCAAGGTCATCGGATTCGCTGGCTCTGATGATAAAGTGAAGTGGCTCGAGGAAATCGGTTTTGACAAGGGGATCAACTACAAGACTGCTGACATCGCGGCGGCTCTAAAGGAAGCAGCTCCCAAGGGTGTGGATTGTTACTTCGACAATGTTGGTGGAGAGCTCAGCTCGACGATCATAAACCAAATGAACGACTACGGAAGGGTTTCAGTTTGCGGCGCCATCAGTTCGTACAACGAGTCTAACTTGCCCAAGGCACCTATCTTACAACCTGCTTTAGTATTCCATCAACTGAAAATTGAAGGTTTCCTAGTATGGCGATGGATCGACCGTCAACCGGAAGCATTTGCTGAAATCATCAAGTGGATTCACAGTGGACAGTTACAGCCAAGGGAACACATTACTGAAGGTTTCGAAAATATTGTCGACGCTTTTGTAGGAATGTTGAATGGTGAAAATTCTGGAAAGGCTGTTATTAAATTGTAAGTTAAATGCCACGCTTATTATTTACTCTATCAAATTAAAGTCAGTGGTCAATTTTTTTAAAACTATTTCATTTCATGTGCTCCTTCTCCGGAACATCCTATCCAATCTACATATTTATTACTAAAAGATTTATTGGAATGTTACCACGTTAGAAGAGTTCCATATTAGCAAACTGCTAATTATCATAACGAGACTGTCGGACGCCTCCACGCACCACTTCACTCCTGTAACAACAAGTCATTGTAAAAGATCACTATAATTTTTATAGCTGCTTAGAAGATACGTGATTTTTTTGTGGAATTTTTTTAATGAAAACATTTACATTTACGAAGGTAAATATTTACTATGCATACGAAATTAGAAGGTGGCAGTCAGTTACTTACGTGCCTACTCGTACTTGTGTTTTTTATCATGTCCATAAAGACTAAAAATTAATAGTTACCTACACTACCTGCTACCTAACCTATACCTAGGTAGGGTTTTAGATATTTTATAATGTTAAACAGATGCAAGGCCAGCTTGGGGCTCGTATGGCCTCATTCTGTGCTGGACTGGACCTCAATTGATAAATTGACAGACATAATCCTATTTTTAGAACGTTATCATAGTGCACTGTGGTGGAATGCTACATCTGTGGGGTCTGTGAACTCTTACAAGGTCGTTTAGGTATTTTATTGAATATTAAGTAAGTTTTTTTAGCACATGAATGAGACTTGTTAGGTACGTGCGAGCTCGCTGCTTAATAAGGTATTCAAAGGTATTGCATAACGATCAAAGTTCACAATAACACACTTATCCGGCTATCACAACCAATATGGAACTTATCAATTTAAAGTCTGTATTATCAAACACTTACGCGTCACGTCGATATCGTCGATGTACAGCTTATCTTCCCTGCTCATCAGCATGAAGTGCAAGTCATTGCGAAGTGGTTCATCATCGAGGGTTACCACCTCAAACTTGACGTTACACGCGACACCTAACATGAAGCATACACCAGCTAGAAACGACGCAGATAGCGACGCCCTTGAGGCCTTCTCATTGAGCTTCTCCGCTTGAGCAAAAGTCTTGTTCCTCAAATACTGGACACTAGTATCCACATAGTCAATTAAGGCGCCTATAATCGGCACCTTAGAGTTTGAATAGGTCATGTGCTTCGGTAAGACGTTCGGTGGGTCCTCGCCGGTAGCCATGCCTGTTGCTGATCTTAATTAGTACGAAACAAAAATTTCTAAAAAACTTTCGTTGCAGGATACTTCTTAATTTGACAGCCGTGATTTCCTTTTCTTTTATGACCACTGACAAGTATTTTATGACGGAGAGGTGAGTTTATTGGAAAGAAAGAGATTTTAGGGAATTTCTTTAAGTCTCCTTTGCAAACATTATGAGGGCGCTCAACGGTACACTTAAACTAGCGCCACTCCTTTAAAAAAATATGAATAACCGCTAATAAGTACCCTCGGTAAGTGTGTCTAGAATTTTCTAATACCTTTTATAAAGTTTTTTTTTTTTTCACGAAGCAACAAAATCCGATCTAAAGAATTAGAATTTCTTTATTTTGCATAAAATATGGTACATAAAAGGTCTTAACAGTAACTTAAATACATATAAGAAGTTCCACATATTTTGCTTACTTACACATTTCAGCATGCAAAAAGAAAAGCGGACACATTCCTCTAGATCGTATTTAGTTGCTTCGTGTCTAAATTTATTATGAAACTATATAAAAGGTATTAGAAAATTCTAGACACACTTCCTTCTCAGTCAAAAGATAAGAGTAGCACTAGTAAACCGTTGGGCGCCCTCATAAGTCCCAATAAAAACGCTGTCTGTCGCAGGTAAGTTACATTCATTTGTACGGCCAGCAGCGGCAACCGGCGGCGGCGGTAGTAAGTTAGGAATTCCAAAAAACTTATAATTTTATAAATCCTATGCCATGTAGGTAACATTTTAATGCGATAAGGCTACCAATTAAACCCGATAAATGTAGGCATCAACTTATCAAATAAGAAAATCAATCTACGTGTCACAATCATTAAATAAAATACCAAAGTATATCAAAATTATTAATTTTATTGTAACCAAAGTCTGCAATGACGATATTACAACGTAAATTATCAAGAACTTACATAGATAGGTACAGGCTTAACATTAGGTACTATCTGCAACTCTTATCTAATTACCTACCTTACAGTCCAAATTATCGACGAAATATCAGATTTCATAATATTTTATGTTGATAATCAACACGCAAATAATTGTAATTAATTTGATTTAACATAACATAACTTCACGCCTTGTTTACCCGAAAGGTTTGGGCAGAGGTGTCCCTATAGTGCACCCCTATTTCGCCAATCTGTTTAACCCCCATGTAATAGGGGGCGAGTGTAGGGGGGATAATTTGATTTATAATATCGTAAAGAGTTTCATTTATCAGTTGCTGACGAAAAACTTAAATCTTATTATAATCGTAATGAAGTGTAATTAATGATTAAGATGTGGGTAATTACAATTTTATCTCGGTATAAAGATTGTGTTGCTCGTTAGACAGGATTACAACGCATTTTTTTATTTAAAGTTTCATTTTCCTTTATAAAATACCATCAAAGTAACAACTCGGTTTCAACTTTGTATCTAATAAACATTGTAACAGCGAATCAATTTTCACGCCTCCCTTAAGACCTAGGCCAAATATTGTTTTTGTTAGTCGGATAGTGGTGCCATAAGATAGGTGCCATAAAAATATGAATTAAAAATCTCGACTAATTAAAAAGTTATGCAACAACTCGAAATTTCGCGGGTATTCTGGTAATGCCATAAAATAAATAGGTAGGTAAGTACAGAAAGTCGGCCATACATTTTGTGAAAATGCAAGCGCATTGGCACTGGCGTTCGAGCGAGTTCGCCGTAATTAGTCTCGTAGTATGTACTCATATATGTGGAGACTACCATACAACAAAAAATTAAAATCCTGGCACTACTAATGCCTAATAGTATTTTGGAACTGTCAAATAAATCCTAGCTTCGAAATAAAAAAATGAATTTTTCAAACAAATTAAATGTAATGTATGCCGGATCCACCACGGCCTATAAATTCCGTTTATCCAACTAGGCCTTGGGTGAATTCTCGGGCATACGTTTCCGAATATCCACCTTAAAGTGGATTTTTGGGGTGGATAAACGGAATAGCCCGAGCCGACTATGGACTTTGCCGAGCTATAATGACTAAACTATTGAATATATTCAATTGAATTTTTGTATACAGAATGGGAATGTCAATATGGACACGCCGTTAAATTTTTTGTTGTATTGTCGCCTCCTCCTTGTATAATCCTAACTAATATTACAAATGCGAAAGTGCGTTTGTTTGTTTGTTACACTTTCACACTAACACGGCTGAACGGATTTGAATGAAATTTGGCACATGGGTAGATCATGACCTGGGTTAGGAAATAAGATATTTTTTATCCCGGTAGTACCTACGTTCTCGTGGTATTATTTCCGACCTCCACGCGAGCGATGCTGCGAGCAAAAGCTAGTACACTAATAGCTAGATATACCGATATAGAGCCGGCGTTCTGTACCTACCTATCTTATGTGTGACCAAGCCGAACAAAATCACGGCATCAGTGACTGTCGACTTGTAATTAATTTTAACACTTGTGTTAGCATTTCAAGTGACAAAATACCTTGCATAAATTGATAAGCGAACTAGAGTGCGCGCTACGAACGAAGGCCCGCGGAAAATTGTAGACCTATTTTTTTTAAATATAATGTGATGCAATAACATAGACACAAGAGCCGCGTCATAGGGACTTCAGTCAGTGGTGGCGCGAGTTCTATGGTTTACTTTGAGATTTCACTGGATTTCGAGTGGGTATGGTTCCTACTAGTTGTTGAGTGAGCCCCTATAGTCAGCAGTAGAGACGTAGTGTGAGGCGTGAACTCTTGAACGTTTACTGATAAGCTTAGAACCTCTAAGTTTAGTTTTGGGAACTTAGCACTAATCGCTACTCGCGTTGTTTACACAGGCACAGATAAGAAAGTTTAAAGTGACTTTAATAATGAAACTAAGTTGTTGTCGTGTACCCAAGCGATACTGTGAGCAACTTTGGTGTGTACTGCACTGTACAAAGCTAATCTAACGGGTAGACATGTGTAAGTAATGCTCCTAATATCACAAACGTAATATCACTCGACCGCGTGATGCCATATTACACATCACGCGGAAGAAATAAGCATCACACATCACACTAAACATCACTCGCGACTCAGGCGTCCCAGGCGCGTCGCGTAATGGTTGTCTCGCTCTCACAAGGTTATATGCCTTTCCTGTTCTTTTCCCTACACATTGATGAAGTTAGAGCAGTAAAGGTATACTTTAGTCAAGCAATATTTTGCATTAAATTCGACTCTGAACATGGTTATTTCAAGTAATTTCAACTTTTACCCAGTGAAGGAAAATCAATTTATGAATTTACACTAAAGTAAGTACCTTTAGTAAACTAATTAAGCATTACCTATTTAAATTAAAGTATGTATAAGTAAAAATGTAACTACATATTTGAATCTAACTTTAATCAAAATCAAAAGTCATATCTTTATCCACCAATGATGCAATGATTACGGTCAGTCTATTGCGATGCTGATATTACGCGTAATGTATTAAGTAATGTTTTCGCTCGCAAGCGCGCTCCGTCGCCGTCCCGCACGGGCATGCAACATCACGGCGGCCACGTTCATTCGGCATTGATCGGGTAATGTTTCGAGTGATGTGATATCTCAGTGTGATGGTACATTTCAGAAGAAATGATGTGATGTTGCATTACTTTTCAACGTACTGTTTTGCGCATGTCTACTAACGGGGTAGGTACAGTGCGTTCATTATAACTTAACCAGTCCCGATTTCGATTGGTAGTACTGATCTGTCAGTCGCCATTTTGAACTCTATTTGTATTGAAACTAAGCTTGACAAGCAATGGTGCCAACATGACGGCAAGGGAGAAGTTATAGTGAATGGCCTGTGGTTAGGTACTAAATAATTCAGTCTGTAAAATGTCGCATATCACTCAAATGTTCATCAGACAATAATAAGAAACGTCTTAACTAAGGGAAGCTTCACTGGATGGTCTAAATCTACATTTTACAATTTATCATGGTTATAATTATTTCTTTTACGTTTTTATAACAGTCATTAATTTTAAGGTTGACTAGTCGCGGGCTCGAACTCACTGGTGGGCGTGGCCAAAGGCACACTGCATCACCTGGCATCGTATCCGACAGAGATAGTATCAGTGATGAGTAGTAAGATGCTAGTCTAAACGCAACGTCTAGTTCGCACGCACACAAGCACCATTCCGAACTTTTTAGTAAAACGAGCGCGAAAAAATTACGAAATGTCCTTTGGAAAATAGAATTTCATGAAAAAATCACTGCATAAATCATAAACAAAGGGGTTTGAAGATTTTTGTATGGAGGGTGGCCCTAACATGATGCCGCCATTTTGATTTTTTTTCAGAGTCGCGGAAAAAATCAAAAGTTATATATTTAGATAGAGGACACTTATACAAACAAAAAATGTCACATGACATAATATCCTAAAGCGTCAGGTTTCGGAGTTATTCACCGAAATATAAGTCAAAAACTGAACCCTGAAACAAGATTTTTTTTGTTATTTTCCCTTCAGGTAAGTATATTGAACTATGAAAACATAATTGCATCATGTATAGTAATATTTTAGTTAAGAACGAAAGAGAAAAAAATATATGTATACCCTCCGCCAAATGAGGGCGTGTGTTATATGGTATTTGTATTAAATGGTGCATGGCATGGGCGCGACACCAAGAAAATCCTATTCAGCGTCCCGCTGCCTTCTTGGATGATATTATTTATACCGAATATGATTAAAAAATCTTATGTTTTATCCACTATTATGTAGTCAATTAATTCATGTGTAAATAACTTAATCAACATGAAGTAACTACAACTTAGATAAATAAATTCGTTATAAAAATTGTTATTTTTATCTTTGAATATCTCAGAAACGTGACGCTTTATGATGTTATGTTATATGAAGTTTTATGTTTGTATAAGTGTCCCCTATCCAAATATATGACATTTATTGTGCACCTCGATTTTGAAAAAAAAACAAAATGGTGGCTGAGTTTAGGGCCAAAATCTTCAAACCCCTTTATTGAACTCTTCTATAATTGCTGTGTCGGTGCCGACTTTGTTTTGATGATTTCCTTGATTTTTGTTCACCCAAAAAGTACTTAACGCGACTAGTTCCACCTTAAGTCTAAAAGGAATCGTTCTATCAGATTTCTATCGTCAAAACTTACACCATAGATATACACATAGTGCCATCCACAAAGACGCGCCCCACTCTTCCTAAACACGATTATTGTACTGTAGCCCAGGTTAGCATGGACGTATTTTATCGCGACAATTTTTTTTTCGTACACTGGATTTTCAACTCTCGGTATTGAGCCGAGCACTGAAAACCCAACGGGGCGTATCCAGCGCGTATCCCAGCGCGTCAAGAAAACACACTGTTGGATATTCAACTCTCGGCGCTAAGCAGAGCGTCGAAAATCTAATACGCGAAAAAAATTCACCGCGATTTTATTACGAACGTGGGCTAAGCTTGGGGCTTGTAAGAGTAGGTCTATGGCACTATCTATAACATGAGTGAATACAGATTTTTTGATTTTTTTGTCAACTTGTAACAAAACATTATTTTACTGTAAATGAAAAAGGCTAACGATAACATAATCATTTCTCCTAAAAAAAAGCCTCAAATTACTTAACTACTTCAGATTACTCTCTCTGGAAGTTTTTATCTGGGGTACGGAAGTGCCCCATACAATCAAGCTAACAATTGTCTGACAAACACAACAAGACTCATACAAAATATACATCTATGTATCAAGCTCCCTATCCATTTGAGCAGAAAGTAGCGAAGAAGTGCAGAGCTATGAAGAAACTGAAACGAATCCCGCCCGGTATGCGGGACGAAATTCGCTCGGTTCGATTGTGTCAAGTTACAATTAACTTGACACAATCGAACCGAGCGAATTCACACACCTCCATACAATTATGGAGGTGTTCAAACAATTATGGAGGTGTAGTCTGGCGCGAGTACAGCCACGAGCACCAATATACTTACTGTAGTTAGCAACTTTTAAAAGTGATTTGCTCCTACTGTGTTGATTGTTATTTTATGTTGTTACGAATATAGTATTTTGGAACCCATATTAATATGAAATAGACCTTATCTCAAAGTTGCAGTTAACATTACACGAGAAAGTGGCTTTTAAATTTTTCTAAGTGGATACATATTGCGTACTCGTGTTGGTGTTCGTGACTGTACTCGTGTGACTTCTTAATCATTAAAAAAATCGGCGCACACAGTTGCATCCCGCGCGGGATTCGCCTCAGTTTGACCAAAATATAATTCTAATACTTAAATCAAGTAATTTACGCTCTAGTGGCGATGTTTGTGGGAGGAATTTCCCTATGTCCACGCCTTTCGACGTTTTCTGTGATGATAGTTATTTCCAGAGTTTCAGTGGAAAGATTGCTTTACACTACTGCCTTCTTTTCTTCGCTTACTCGCTCGCTCAAATGGACTGGCAGCCTTAGTGCTCAGCGACGCCGTCGCCGCGCCTCTCAGCTGTGTATACGCAACGTTGCCAGCTCGCCGCCGCACCGGCACCACACCGCTAGTATTGCGTAAATCCAGCCGCTTGCAAAAATGCACGCATTTAAAAGTGATGCGGCAAAATCAAGCGGAGACGGCGCGGTGGAGGCGCTGCGACGGCGTCGTGTCCCTGAGCACTTAGTGACGTCATAATGAGTCGGTACAATTAGACATTAGATTCACTTAAACATTTGACCATCATGCTTTGTACACAAGATAACATAAAATTTGGGCCCCAACGCGAATCTTTTTTAAATAATTTAGAGTTAATTTATATCTTTGAGCCAGATAAGTTTATTTGAGACAAGAAACTCCTCGCAATCTGAATCGTGACGAGGAACTGCTGTCCGTATCAGATCTTTGATTCAGTCACCTAATGAGATGTTGGATGAACCATGAGATTTCAGACCTGCGCTCTTAATAACGCAACAACGCAATTAACAACGTAAATAACGCAATGAATATTGTTGAACTATCAAAATGAAAGGCAGGCATTGCTACTGTTAGTCTGCTACGCAATTACCCCGCTGCTGATTATATTCTGGTAGCTATTCGTCATAACAAATCGCTTTTATGCAATTTATTACTTTTTTAAATTGTTTATGGGACACTAAACGCCCCCAGACGTAATAACAATAAAACTTCTATTGTCTCATTGAGTGTCCTTCAACCGATTAATTAAACGATAAGATTATCAATGTTTACTGTTTTAAATAATCATTCAAAGATTCCAGTCACAATTATCGCAGTTTACTGCATTATTGCTAAACTTTAAATTACTTATTTTAAAAATATTCAGTACTGTTGTCGGTAAAATAACCGGAGAAAGACGAATTTAAAAAAATTAGGCGAGCGAAACAACTTTTTAGTTGTCCATAATACATTTTATTTGACTGTTTAGTCAAATATCATAACTAAAAAGAAATAAATATCAACTAAAGGCTCAAAGAACTTGACATCCCATTTAAATCGATTTTTAAAATAATTTATAATCGCGTCAAGGCCCTTACAGGTTAGTAAAAGTGTGTTGCTTTGCGGTATTCACGTGTTGACCCTCTTTGCGGCAGAGGAATCCGCTTCCCCTTCACTGGCCTTCCTCTTCCTTTTAATGAGGTGCGAGATATCGGAGGCAGCAGGTTTAGGAGCTGATGAACTGGAACTTGAGCTGAATCCAGCGCCGTTGGAAGTGGAAGAACCTTCGCCGTTCGTGGAGCAAAGAGTTTCGCGAACTCTTTTTATTGTCTGTGGAAATGTTAAAAAGAGGTTCTAGTATAGAAATTTGCTTGCTTACGCTTATATTCGTAATTGAATTACTCCTGTTTCTTATACATATAAAAGGAACAAAAAAAAAAATTGGACAAACTGAGGTTTGAGTGCTGGAAAAGCAAAAAGCGCAATTATCACAACTAACTGCCCATTTTCTTGCTGACTGTATTTTTTTTTCAAAATGTGCAAATGCAGATCAATTTGTCTCAAAAAGTTAAGGACATTCTCCCAAGACCGTTTTCTTGTAGCTACAATGGTTAAGGTAGCTGACCTTACTGCCCCATCTCAAAAATCCACCCGGACTTGATGGATATTACAACATGTAGGTAATTTTTTCACCGTATAACGTTCCCACTGCTTGGACACAGGCCTCCTCTATGCGAGGGTCCGTAATCCACCACGCGGTCCCAATGCGGGGGCGTCTTCGAACTTTTGGTTCTAGGACATACCGGTTTCCTAATCCTCACGACGTTTTCCTTCAACGTTTTGAGAGCAGCGGTGATGAAATAAATTACACTAGGTTATTCCACAATGCCTAACCAAAAAACTTATCAATATTTACTTCTTGGTGGTATGTATACTGCTTCTTCCTACGATGTACTGACACTATTTAGTGAGCAAGACTGTTTGTGTGTATTGGTTTATATCCAAAGTTTTCATTTCAGAAATTGGATGCTTCTGATTTTCATGATATCAGGCTATCAAGATATTTTTTGTTTCTTACAATGGTTAAATTTACATGAATCAGGTTTATCTTTCAAGAAGTTGAGGATTTCAAAAGCTGTCTTCAACACATAATATTCTTTAACTATTGTAACTTTGCAATAAGCACTATACTGCCTTGACTTTAGTACTGATTGGTCCAGAGGTATCTTTATTATGGACTGGATAACCTTACAAGATTTTAAACCATGAATATAACATCAATGGCCATGATCACAACAGATATAAGCAACAAATCAACCACATGGCCATTAATGTATTGGGTTTTGTCTGAAATAATACACAGGGTACAATTTTGAACAAATTTATTTCAAAATGTTGCTAAAAACAATAGAAAAATGGCCTTGTGGTAAAAATGTTGGCTTAAAACTAACATGATTCAGATCAAATTAAATCAGTACATTGAGCTTATAACTATGAGCATTGTATTATAATTAATGCTGCTGGGGATAGCTGCCAGTCTGGTTCGATGAGATTAAGTATAGTTTCATCAGATAAATTAGCATCAGTCTAAATATGTTTACATATGGATATTATGCAAGGCATTTTCATATACAGCCTCTAAATCCACATTAAAATAGTGATGTACATTCACAAATTCTCACAATACACGATTACTATATCACATTCCAAATTAATACAAGTCTTAACATTAAAATGATTAATTAACAACTTTCAGTCCATAATTTCAGTCAAAACTGGGTAAAATCAACTTTTCAATTGGTAGTCACTCTCAAATCACATTTTCACCAATATTCAAAGTAAGGCACACATTCATTTCAAAAATTCCAAAAATAATACTGGTAATAATTTAGTAACAGACAATTAAAAATTAACAATCACATTATCACAAACAGTGGCATGGATTTAGCAAGTCGGCACATAACAATTCAGGAACAAATTCAATTTTATGTAAGAAATATCACAATATCATGGAATGTCAACATTCTGCTCTTATTATTATCAAAGCTTACTATTATTTTATGTTGCATGATTATATTTTATAAGGAATCTTATTTTCATAAAATTGTTGCAAATTGTACTTATCATCATAATCTTTCGCTATACGGTCGTCACAAATAAAAAAAAGTTTGCCGTCACAAAAGAGGTTTGCAACAAACCGAAAATTCATCAAAGCATCTTAAGATTGACATTCCAGCTGACAATGTGTCCTCTCCTTAATAATCATGTTGCGTAACATCTTCCTAGTAACCTCAATGCATTCGCAAGGTCTTACCTCAGCCTTATAGTCCATCATATCCTGAATCTTCTCCTGAATTTCAGGCAGGAGCTCCTTCAACTCCTTGATTTCACCTTCGACGGAGTAGAATGGGTCTGCAGATGTGAATTTCTTGACGGTGGCGTCATCAATAACGGCTGCTGGGTTCTCCAAGGTTTTGATGCGTGTTTCCAGAATGTTCGCCGCATTCTTGAAGTGTGTAATCGCGTCTTCAAAGTTCGATGCCAGAGAATTTGCCAGACCTGAAATATAGAAAAGTAATTTTGACCTTGCAATTGCAATATTTCACCAACCCGCATTGTGTGTCTGTGTCCCAGCAGTGGGAACATTAAAGGCTGATATTTTTTAAGCTATTGCATAGCTTCTATCGCGGGCCTTGAGCGTGGAGACCTAATCCAGAAATTTCGTAACGAAAATACTACCAAAGAAAAGAGTGTTTTGTATTGAAAATTATGTTTAACTGCTTGACAAGTTCAAATTTACTTAAACGAATGACACGAGAGTGTTGTATTGAAAATTATGTTTAACTGCTTGACAACAAAGTTCAAATTTACTTAAACGAATGATACGAGAGTGTTGTATTGAAAATGATGTTTAACTGTTTGACAACAAAGTTCAAATTTACTTAGACGAATGATACGAGAGTGTTGTATTGAAAATTATGTTTAACTGTTTGACAATAAAGTTCAAATTTACTTAGACGAATGATCCTTGACTATTAATAGTTAAATTAAAACCTTTTTATTAGTTTGATGTTCCCGGCCATTACGTTGTGTCAAGTTTTAAAAACTATAAATGTGAATAACAGTTCCTGTCAATGTCATCATTGCTATTTCTTGTATTCGGGTTAATATTTTACAATTGCGTAAGTTGATAAAAAATGCTATGCAATAGCTTCGCCGGGGCAGTCCCCGAGTGTCACACGTCTTGTTTTATAATTGCAACAGAATCATTTTGACAAATTGAACACACGCTAATATAAAATCTGATATCGATTATAATCTTTCAAAAAGATTATAATCAATATCGGAGCTTTTTAACCGAATTTACGAATTGAAAAAATGTTCTTACCAATTTGATAATGTGTCTCAGCAATACGCCTGTCGTCACTGCGGTACAATTCCTTCTGCAGGTCTAGACAGCTCTCTGAAATTTAAAAAAAATGCAATGAAAAACCCACAATAAATAAAATAATTCCTACTGCTTGGGAACACATACGGCCAAATGCTTGTCGAACCACACACAACGAAGTGTTTCGTAGAGGGGATGAATTTATCCCAAAAACAAACTTAACGAATGTATGGGAGAAATTTTTTTTGCAACCGCAAATGTATATTGGGCGATTATTACTCGTTGACTTGTAGAGCTTACTTAGCTGTGATAGTTTCCCGTTATATATACTACTACTGTGAATCCAAAAATGGTTTTCGAATCTTGAACCCTGTTTCTAATACTAATGTTTTTTTTTTGTGTCATTGTCGGCTGCTAACTGGGGTATCCTGTGAATGCCTTAATATGCCAGGGCAAGGGCATAAAACTGGCGACTCCACGCTAAGGGCACCCCCTGTGGGGTACATCGGCTTTGGGAATCCCTGGTAAAGGGCAGCAAAGGACAGGCTGGATCGGATCATATCTTAACATCTCTACTTACGCATATCAGTGACAGCCTTGTCATAGGTCTCGCTCTCGAGCGCGACCTCCCCGAGCGCGAGGTGCACGTCGGCCAGCAGCGCGCGCGCCGCGTCGCCGCCGCAGTCTTGCACGCGCCGGTATAGGATGCTGCGGGCCAGGTCTGTGGCGAGAAAGAAGTTCTTTATTCATCATTACATAAACTTGCCAATCTTGCCATTAAGATCATAAAATAAATAAATGGAGACTTCATTCCACATTTATCTTTCGCACTGTCAAATCAGTAAGTAGTTATATTAAAAATCTTCATGGCATCATTCAAAAATGGCATTAATTACTGACTCGTAAATGATGTGTCATTTACGAGTCAGTAATTAATGCCATTTTTTGTTATCATACTATGGAGGAGCTTACCAAGCATTTCCCATGCTAGCTGCAGGTTATCAACATCATCCTCAGCATCAATGTTCATTGCAGATTCGTCGTGGTCGCCATTTGTGGTTCCCTGTCAATAAAAATTTAGATTAACTATACAGTTTGCAACCTATGTCCAACAGTGGACGTGTTTTGGCTAAAATGAAAACAGTTTGTCAGTCCTATGATGTTGTAAAAGTGCAAAATATAATCAACCCTCGGTCAAATTACAGTATGACTGATCACCATAGATCAACATGGATAAGCCATTTTTCTGGAAAGTAATTCTGGTATTTCTGGATTCAATTATAATGTTAGTAGTGATATTATTACTACTCAATTAAAAATTTAAAGGAAGGTATCAAAACTAAATTAATTTATTATTTATCTGTTGAATAATAAATACAATCGAATTCCGATCGAAGCTTAATATTTTTTTATTTTTAGCCTTTTTATGGCCACAAGATTTTATAAATTGTTGCACTTAATTTTTTTTTTTTTAATAATCAATCAATTCTGGAGGAATGTCCGTATTCATATAATAATATATATGTTTCGGATCAATGACCCCAATTCAATCTACCTACTCCGACCATTGCTGATCACCAACTCACCTAACTAAAGTGGTAATAAAATAATACACTGTGTAATAGCACTACAATAATCTAGTTATAGCACAGTAGATTATTCTTGGTGATCATACATTTGTTTCATTGCTTTCTTTGAAAACAGCTACAGTAAGAGGAGATTGGCAATTTTGTTCCCTAATCAGCAGGGAAAGGATTACTAACATTCCCAAATGTCAAACTATAGGGCCTTCCAACTTCAACAAAATGAAAGACTTCTAAAACTCACAGGTTCCTCGTTCTCCTCAGCAACAGTACTGCTGCCTGGCTCATCCTCCTTAGTGGTGGACTCTGCTTCAATCTTCTCTACTTCTCCATTTTCCTTCTCTTTCTCTGGTTCAGCTTCTGCTTCCACTTCTGCCTCTGCCTCCCCATTTTCTCCATTCTCTTCTTGTTCTAAAGAAAACATTTACAAAGAACTAAAATATTTAGTAAAAAAAATAAACATTACAATATGTTATCGTTTTTTTTTTGTACTGTTCCATCCCCTATGGATAAAATACTCGTATCACTAGCTTCCGCCAGCGGCTTTGCCCCGCGTGATAAATTTATAAATAATAGCTTACTATAATTATGCATGTATTATTATACATATATAAACCTTCCTCTTGAATCACTCTATTTTAAAAAACCGCATCAAACTCCGTTGCATAGTTTTAAAGACCTAAGCATACATATGGACAGACAGCGGGAAGCAATTTTGTTTTATAATATGTAGTGATGATGTAGTGATTATAAGTTGAAGGAGAACATGCAAAAATGTAGCTTGAATTTTGAGGCAAGTCGTCCGTTATTATGAAAAATTTATCTATCTGGAAATGCTTTTGAAATCTTGATTCTTATTTGCTGACATTTACCTTCATTATCCTCTTCATCCTCATCAGCATTGCCTGAGCCTGGCACACCATCACCAAGGACACCACTCTCTTCTCTTGACAAGCCAAGTAAAGCTTTTCCATACCTGTGGGATACGCAAAATAAAAATAAGAAGAAAATACTACCCGAAAAATACAATAATGTGGAGTTCCTGTGCTAAGTCTCTTAAAATAAACTGACGATAATCTTTTGAAAACATCTGTCCTTTCTAAACATGGAAATTACACACTTCATTTTGGCTGAAATGAATAATAGAATTACATTTTCCCTATGGCAGTAAAAACTTTACAATTGTAGGTAATTAACCTTCTTAGGAAAAATCCATAACTAAAAGATTAATTTATTAAATTTTATGCAACACAAGGTGGGCCTCAGGGTTTCATCTGCATAAGTCTTGATCCGGTGGGAATATCGGGATAAAAAATATCCTATATCCTAACCCAGGTCATGGTGTACCCACGTGCCAAATTTTATCCAAATCCGTTCTGCCATTTTAGCGTGAAAGTGTAACAAACTCACTTTTGCATTATAATATTGTATACTAGTTAGGATGAAAGGTACAAAGGCAGACCTAAGGTATTCTCAACATCAAACAACAACATCATAGCACAACTTTGTTTAAGTGCAACTGACCACAAGTAAGCCTCAGCACACTGATCTGCAGTGTCTCCATGTTCTTTAGCGAGCCCTTCACAGGCATCAGCAAGGGTGCTGGCGGCTGCACTGAAGTCTCTCACAGCCAAATGTCTGCGGCCTTCAGCAAGCAGCTCTGTTGGGGATGATGTTGACACTTCTGATACCTCAGTCATCTAGATACAAAGACAATAATTGATGTATAGGTTACAGGTGAGCATAGTGGTACTTTTTTATCCACTTATACATAATATAACATCGTTCCTGCAATCCCCGAAGGGAATATGATGAGAAATCAGTTTCTATTCAACTAGTTGGAATAAAAAATGGAAACAAAAGATAAATTGTTAGTGCCAGATCAATGACAGAATATTTTGTTAGAAGAATCTAGAACACAAGAAATGATTTTGAGGTAAAAAAAACCTCGATCCAGTACAAATTGCAGTTGACCTTTACGAACTTTTTGATGGAGCACAATGCAAGCACAGCAAAAGGGGAATTCAAGCCATACGCCGTAGGGCATACGGTGTAAGCGCCAATTCACTCGATGAATGTCAACTATAGGGCATTGTGCCCTACTTTTTGCAGCAATAAAGCTGTTTTACGATAGTTACTGACGAAAAACTCACGGTGAGGGAAACAATAACTTTCTTTTCTTCATTTCCACGATGTAACGGTCGGCGGTAATATAACAATACCTACATTATTATACACAATAGGCTACTAACAAATTCCACGTGGAAGGGCGCAAAATAGCGCTCCCAACAAATTTATTTTGTAGACGCTATTAAATACTGTAGATTTACATTATAAATGATAAAATATTAGAATGAAGATCGACGATTAGTGGAAGAACCGCGCCAAAATTTTAGATTCCGCAATCGATGAGTAAGCATGTGAAAGCAAATAACAACGTAAATACTCACTTTTATGGTTTCTTTCAAGTAATATTACAATTTCAATACAAAAATGTTAGTAAATTCAAAGCAAAAACCAATAAAACTTGGAATTATGCACGCGTGTCGACCGATTCCGTTTTCTTGCCGTTTTAAAACAGATAAAAAATTATCCAATGAAATTGACTGACAATGACAACAGAAACAAACGTCAACTAACTGTCAAAATGTGTTTCTCTATGGATCCATTCCCGCTCAAATTCGAAATTGTCAAATCTATTGCCGCGTCAATATGAAAATTATTATCTTGAAAATGCTAGTACTATAGTATGAATGTCAAAACTACTTTTATAACTATTAGCTGTAGTAGTGCGAGAGCCAATTGCAAAAACACCTACCTTATAAGATACCCCAATAGGCTACTTGTAGATCGTTAACCAACACTTAAACACGTAAAAAAAATGAGGTCTGCCAGAGCCGATCCTGCCGGGTCATAGAAATAATCGCCATTTTTGGACGTAATTTTTTAGTGAAAATTACCTCATAAGATACCCGAATTAAAGTGCTGGCAACAGTTAACCACTGATTAATTATGTAAAAAAAAGTAGGTCTGCCATTCCGCACCCTGCCGGAAGTACTTGGCAGACCCCTAAAATATACCCCTTCCGACACCCTAAACCTACCTCATCGACTACCTGGATGGATCCTACGCCAAATAATAACCAAAATGCCCCTGATACTGGATCAAAAGGTCTGCCAGGTCTAAGCTTGCCGGAACTTTGTGTTCAAAGCATTTGAAGATGGAAGAGAGCATAATTTCACCTGAAATCAAAATCACATTTATGTCTAAATTTATACAAATTTATAAATATGAACTGCTTTCTTACCCGACTACGGCAAAGCCAAAAGGCAGGGTTGTGGTTTTAGCAGTTTATGTATGTATATAAGTATGTATGTTTGCTTTTACGTGTGTTCCACCGTAGCGCCTAAATTCCTGTACCGATTTTGATGAATGAGGTATCAATAGATTTGTAATAATGGTCCGGGTGACATAGGCTATATAAATTCTCCCTAAATTTAATATGGTGGACTTAACACATAAATTTATAACCTCGAAAAAAAATTTATTGAGATAATCATGACATGTTTGGTATCAAAAGAAAGGCCTTAACGAGCACATTACAAATATGTATATACAGGATGGATTTTATGAACCCCACCTCGATTGAAAGTTTTCTAAATACTGACGATAGCAAATTTTACTCAAAGGAACAAGCCTTTATTTAAATTAAAAAAAGAAACAATTCTGCGTTCAATGATTTTCGAAAATTCACTTCC
Source organism: Conistra vaccinii (assembly GCA_948150665.1). Classification (NCBI taxonomy): domain Eukaryota; kingdom Metazoa; phylum Arthropoda; class Insecta; order Lepidoptera; family Noctuidae; genus Conistra; species Conistra vaccinii. Next base: position 6,935,069 of record OX411323.1, on the reverse strand, counting down.
CACTATCGAGAATCGAACCAGCTAAAATCCGAAAAAATAACACCCTGTATTTTTATGGGATCAATCGATAGAGTCAATCATAAGCATCAAATCTCTCTAACAAACTGATAAATTAAATTAAAGGAAAACCATAAAATCTTCTTACCACGATCTCATTTACCTTTTATATCGTATCCGTGTTCCCAAGCATAAGTCCGAGTTTTTATATCTCCGCAACTACAAGGGCATAGACCTGGAGGCTTTGAAGCGTGATGCTGGCGATCTCGACTGGACCCCTCTAGTTGAGAACGATGTCATCGACGATAAGGTGAATTGTTTAAATGCAACTGTTCTCGACTTATTTAATCAGCATCCTCCTATCCGACTTGTCAAAGTTTGACATAACCCTGCACCATGGATAACGCAACAAATTAAAGAGCTTATGGCTCGCAGGATAAAGCTAAGAGCAGATATAAGCGCTGACCCTCAGAGCTGAATCTCTTTTATTACAAATCCTTGCGTAATCGCTGCAGTCGTCTGTGTCAAGATGCTAAGAGACGCTATTTCCACGATCAACTCAATAACCGCAGTTCTTCCGATGTATGGAATTTTCTCAAATCTGTAGGCATGTCACCTACAAGTCACCTACCAACCAGTGTAAGGATGTGAACCTCAATGATCTCAATAAGCATTTCTCTCTACTTCCTTTTTCTTTTGAACCGTCTGTTAAAGCTGCGACACTAGAGAGTCTAGCTAGTTTCCCGTTACCACAATGTTTTCACTTTCTCACTTTTTCATATCACATTTTTCACAAATTCTCACTTTAAGCTTAGCGATGTTACTGAGAATGTTGTTGTTACCGCGCTTTTGAAAGTAACTGACGACATCCGCTGGGCAATGGAGAATAAGTCACTGTTCTTGTTTTGCTTGACTTTAGTAGCGCCTTCAACTCAGTGGATTTCGACATTTTACTAGGTGTCCTCAAATCTATCAATTTCTCTTCTTCCGCTTTAGCTTGGTTCAGTTCTTATCTTCGGGGCGCTCTCAGTGTGTTCGCCTGGAGGAGTCTTTCTCTGACTGGTGTAGCCTCACTGAGGGTGTTCCTCAGAGTAGCGTTCTCTCTCCTCTTCTTTTTTAAATTTTCATTAATATTGTTACCAGAGTAATTTCCTCTAGTTTTCATCTCTACGCAGATGACTTGCAGCTCTACCGACATTTTACTGTAGCTGATGTGGGTTCTACAATTGCTGCTATGAATCATGACCTGGCTTGCATCAGCGCTTGGGCCAGGTCATTTGGTTTGCAAATAAATCCATCTAAATCCCAGGCCATGATCATAGGCAGTAGATTCGTTCGCAATGCGGCTGATGTTGTAACATTGATGCCTTTATATCTCGATGGTGTTCGCATTCACTATACCGAAACCGCCAAAGATCTGGGCGTCATTTTTGACTCCAATCTTTCGTGGCGTGCTCAGGTCAATGAGGTCAGTCGAAAAGTACATTTCTCCTTTCATTCATTGAAAAGCCTTCAAAGTCTCCTACCCCTTAAGACTAAAATTTCTTTGGCTCAAACACTTATTTAGCCGATAATAGATTATGCGGACGCCTGCTACCTGGATGCTACTGAGGAGCTATTAAACAAGCTTGAGCGCTTGCAAAACTTGCGCATTCGCTTTGTTTTCGGTCTTCGAAAGTATCACCATGTTTCTCATCTTCGCAAGGAACTCAAGTGGCTCCCAATCCGCCTTCGCAGGAACACTCGGATTTTATGTCTCCTCTTCAACATCTGACACAACCCGTCTTATCCTTCTTACCTGCGTGAGCGTTTTTCTTACGCTCGCCCTAGCGACGCACCGTGTAGATCACACCTTAGAACCCTCCTTAAATCTCACTCTCATAAAACAAGCTACTATTCATATTCCTTCTCTGTACATACAGTAAGATTGTGGAACTCACTTACGGCTCGAACTCGTTGGTGGGCGCAACTAATATGCATGCTAATTTGTCAAATTATTTATTTATCATAATTTAGTATTTATTTATCTATTTAAACGTTACGACAACGTAAATAAGAGTGATATAATAAATTTGTCAGTAATAAACCTATTTTAAATTCAAATAGTAAAGGAATTCGTTTGCAGTAAACTTTAAATAGCGAGTTGTGATGAATATTGAAAATCGTAGTGTGAACCTCAGTTCTATATACTTGGAAATCATTTTTTTTTTTTTTTTTTCTTAACTCGTTTACAGTTGCATAGGATTTTTGGTAAATTTGATTCTAGACATAATATCCCCTTAAAAAATCTAAAGACAATTGTTAGTTAGGTACTTACTGATGTAATCTGGTGGACCTTTGAGTAAAAGTGCTTTATCTTGTCTAGTGCTTTATATTTATAAGTTTAGATTTTATGGTTTTCCTTTAATTTAATTAATCATGTTTGTTAGAGAGATTTGATGCTTATGATTGACTCTATCGATTGATCCCATAAAAATACAGGGTGTTATTTTTTCGGATTTTAGCTGGTTCGATTCTCGATAGTGGGAAGTGAATTTTCGAAAATCATTGAACGCAGAATTGTTTCTTTTTTTAATTTAAATAAAGGCTTGTTCTTTTGAGTAAAATTTGCTATCGTCAGTATTTAGAAAACTTTCAATCGAAGTGGGGTTCATAAAATCCATCCTGTATATACATATTTGTAATGTGCTCGTTAAGGCCTTTCTTTTGATACCAAACATGTCATGATTATCTCAATTAATTTTTTTTCGAGGTTATAAATTTATGTGTTAAGTCCACCATATTAAATTTAGGGAGAATTTATATAGCCTATGTCACCCGGACCATTATTACAAATCTATTGATACCTCATTCATCAAAATCGGTACTGTAATTTAGGCGCTACGATGGAACACACGTAAAAGCAAACATATATACATACTTATATACATACATAAACTGCTAAAACCACAACCCTGCCTTTTGGCTTTGCCGTAGTCGGGTAAGAAAGCAGTTCATATTTATAAATTTGTATAAATTTAGACATAAATGTGATTTTGATTTCAGGTGAAATTATGCTCTCTTCCATCTTCAAATGCTTTGAACACAAAGTTCCGGCAAGCTTAGACCTGGCAGACCTTTTGATCCAGTATCAGGGGCATCTTGGTTATTATTTGGCGTAGGATCCATCCAGGTAGTCGATGAGGTAGGTTTAGGGTGTCGGAAGGGGTATATTTTAGGGGTCTGCCAAGTACTTCCGGCAGGGTGCGGAATGGCAGACCAACTTTTTTTTACATAATTAATCAGTGGTTAACTGTTGCCAGCACTTTAATTCGGGTATCTTATGAGGTAATTTTCACTAAAAAATTACGTCCAAAAATGGCGATTATTTCTATGACCCGGCAGGATCGGCTCTGGCAGACCTCATTTTTTTTACGTGTTTAAGTGTTGGTTAACGATCTACAAGTAGCCTATTGGGGTATCTTATAAGGTAGGTGTTTTTGCAATCGGCTCTCGCACTATAGTTCTGTAGTTTCAAGACTCAACTCTTCTTTCCAGATACTGTTTGTTTGGCACATGGTTATAATTCGACACGGAAATGCAAAATGAAAATAAGTAGGTAGGTATGTAAGTGATTAGGTAAGTAGTACCTATATGCTTCAACAAAGCTAGGAAAAAGGTATAACTATAATTTAAATCTCTTTAATAAAAATAAGTAGGTAGGTATGTAAGTGATTAGGTAAGTAGTACCTATATGCTTCAACAAAGCTAGGAAAAAGGTATAACTATAATTTAAATCTCTTTAATCTTCTTCAGCATGAAACAATAATACAATACTTACCTACTTGAGCACATTGATAAATTTTAAACGAGAACCCACGATTAAAAATCGGTAATTACATAATCTTGCTACAAATTATGTAGGTCGGTCTTTTTTAATGAAAATTGTTGTTAATTTATTAGCAAATGGTCGAATGAATGTTATGAAGAAATTTCGCCTTTTTAGTTACATAACTAATTAATAAATTCGATACCTATCTAATTATTGACGGTGCAGCTTGCATCGTGTAATGAGTAATGACACAGGGTGGGTAGCTATCGACTTTTCCCCCGCCCCACCCAAAGCAGTCACCCGCCCAATCAAACTTTAGTAATGCTTGTGCATTATCGAGATACTTATCGATAAATTGGCGTACTTAATGTTCATATTTCAAAGTTAATTCCTGGCTGAAAGGAACTGACAATATGATTTTTGAGTAATTTTGTAGGTAATCATAATAACCATCCTTCAAACACCACACCTACCTAAGTTTAATCCCACAAAAACGAAACTGCCTAAGTAGGTAACCTACCTACTCACTTAAACAATTAATTTGTAGACCTGTTTGAAAGACCCAAGACACCATTAGAACCTTTCTTCCAAATGTCCAGCTACAGTCAACGCAATCAATCTTTTAAGCACCTAAATACCCGCCTAAGTATCAAGCAGACACAATCACAGTTTACAGCTATCGATAAAACAGTTTTCCGTAGAGCGCCATCGCCAGCACTACGTACCGCTTCATTTTCCCACTTTCCCTCAGTTTGTCTGCAACGGTTGGACAGACAGCTCGTGCCTACAGACGGCCTCCTTCGCGAACCGATTACAACCCTTTATTGACATCACTATCACGCGAGATCATAATAAAAAGTTTATCGGTACCATTTAAAAATGTGACGAAAGACTATTTTTCATGCAAGGTGGTGTGAACCCCAAAAAGTAAGTTTTGATTTAGCTATTTGTTTATTAGCAGCATTTTGGTGTGTTACATTTGCCTAAACTAAAGGTGAAAGCTTACAAATATTTACTGTGCTTTTTGTACTCACCTAATGCATGTCTTTGTCAGATTTATGTTTTATGCTCTTCTTCTGTGGCTCTTTACTTACGATAAATTTGTGTTGTGGTACACTACACCAATATACTCGAGAATATGTACTCGAGATACTAGTTTAAGGTCGTTCAGTGAACCCATACGATTTATTATGCCGAAGTGCCGAGGTAGTTTTATCAACTACTCATACAATATAAACTAATTACACAGGGTACTTTTTAAATTGATACCTACACCTATTCCATTCGTTATATTCCCTATGATCATTATCGCCCCACGGTATCACCATGTGGTGGTTAATTACTCAAATGACCTTTAGTGAAGGTTTAGATAGGTATAAGTGCTTGTATATAAGTATCTGGGCGTTTGTGTAAATTGATAGGTACGTACCGCTTCGTACCTTTCACGAATATCTATTTAGCAAAATCGAAATCATAATATCTTTATGAGAACTGTGTTTTAATAACTACAAATAATGCGCTATATCTCTGAACTCATTTCGTTTTTGGAAAATAACTTTTCTCAATAAACTGTGGAAATTCGGACAATATTTTGATGACAACCTTCTTCGAAGTAAATCGAAATTGCGGTACTGGTCATACATGCGAACGGCAATGTTTGTTTGAAAATCCATGTAACTGTCGTGTTTAACAGCCAAATAAATTAAGTAGGTACTATGAAAACTCATTTCTGTCGAGTTATTTAAAAATGGAAGGAACTTTTTACCTACTTCAACACATGGCAACGAAGGAGGTTACTTATCAAAGATTTTGCAAATAGAGAGCTATTTAAAATAAAGAAGAAACAAATGAAAATAATGGCGCGCGAAAAATTATAGATGTTCGTCATTGATTCTGGAATTTATAATTATTAGTTTATCCAGTTTGAATTTCCGCGCATTATTCGAGAAAAGTACTATACAAGCCTTGGCTGCAACCAGGCATTGATAAACTCCATTCATGGGCACCGGGATGGGGGTGCAAGGGGTAATTGCACCTCCCTGACTTCAAAATAAAATATAGGTGCAAAAACATTCAGAACTAAAGAAATATCTGAAAACGCCTAACTCATTAATAGAGAACTTAATAATCTATTCGAGGCGAGATCCTAAAATTTTCGAGCTCGCATCGCTCACTCTTGCATTCTGCAATCTCAGAATTCTAAATTTTCTGGGGATTAGTCGACAAAGTACCGAACTCCTATTTCCGAAAATCGAATCGGCCCTAGGCGGGGTGCTTACATTATCGAGCTTGCTTCGCTCACTCACTCTTGCATCCTACTCTTCGCTTACTTGTATAAGTCGACACAGTTACTCAGTCCTCTTTCTGTATAAATGGACAAAATAAAACCTATCCCATTCGAGGCAAAAATTTTAGTTTTTCTGTATAATAAGTCGACAAAGTTACTCTTTGTATGAATGGACAAACGATATCCGAAGTGAACCGCAAAATAATCGAGCTCGCTTCGTGGAGCTGAAGATGCAACCCCCTGAAAATAAACCTGCCGGCGCCCATGACTCCATTTCTTTTCAATTTTCACGGTCGTGAATCAATATACCTGCCCCAGTTGCATGGCGCGACAGTACCTAATGCACCTACCATAAAGCATGAAGACATTTTTTTCAGGTCTAGAGGTCTAGATGTCTTACCACTTTCCGTTTAAATTATGAACGCTGCCACTCTAATGCCCCATGACAGCTGATTAGTGGGTAATATGTATCAGCAACACTGATCAACACCAGCAACACTGAAGCAAATTCACTTATATCAAATACAGCCATTTTCAAAGGTGGCTAAAAATAGTGAGGTTTATCTATGAGCTCATTTTGCTTTTTACACTAAGGTCTAGATTACCTACTATCAGTTTTCATAATGAATCGAGTGGCAGTACCTAGTCTAATACCCCAAGACATGTTTGTTGTATTTTATGTCTAGTCATCGGCAGCAGCAACACTGCAGCGAAATACAGCCATTTCATAACCCCAATCGTGATTTGCAACGGGCTGGTAAAGCTCGCGCTAATCAAACTTAGGACGATAAAAAATAAGGAGCCCGCGTGGTACACGGCCCACGGCTCACTAAGACAAAACAATCAAAAAGTTTTTATTCATGTGTCTGAACCTGTTTACCAGCCTTAAACTTTTACAGGCAATTTATTATGATTATTTTGGGTTCTTTAGATGATGACGGCTATACTGCCGTCATAAGAAAGAAGGCCGTAACTACGTCAACGTTGATTCCGAGATAATTGACGTTTTATCTAAAATGATGGCCCAGGATTTACTGAATGGTTTTAGTTAGTGATTCTTGTTTTATAAGACGTCAAAAAATATGGGCTTTATTTTGAACCATAATTTATGTAAATTCATAAACGCGTATTGTTTTTATTTTAATTTTTCCCTTTTGTTTTAGCAGAAATATAATAATAAATTGTGAAATACTTATCTGAAAGGGCGTAATAGCGTAAAATGATATTGCGGCTTTTCATAAAAGGAACTCGATCTTCCTAAAGCCGAAATCCTTGCATGTAAAGCCTTATATGTGCAGTTGCGCCTTTTTTTGATAGTAAACTAAGTTACGAATCGTTTTCAAAGCAGGCATTGCAGCATAGGTATTTTGTCTAAAGGAAATAAAAGTCGATTGTAAACAAGACTTATTAAAATGAAACCAAAACTATTTACTAAAATACGTACTTTATTATTATGAGTCAGTCTCTTATGTTCTATTTTCAGTCAAACTTAAAATAATACGTAAGACACAAGTAGGTACATAACTAACACCAGTTACCTTATTACTATGAAGCGTTTTGAAGTAACCAATTCTTGCTAGTAATAATAAACAAATAATTTTTGAAGGAATATCTTTATTAATCACATTTTTCTCATTATGTATAAACAAAATCAACAAAACATATTATACGGGGTGTCCGGGACATCAACGCGAAGCCGGTTACCATGGATTCAGTACATGGTTCTGAACCCCCCTGCGTTGAAATTTTTCGTCGGTTATTAAAAAAAAAATCAGCTGTTCCATACATTTTGACCGCGTAGGTTTTCACTTTTCTATGTAACAGCAGATTTTTTTTTTAATAACCTACGAAAAATTTCAACGCAGGGGGGTTCAGAACCATGTACTGAATCCATGGTAACCGGTTTCGCGTCGATGTGGGTATGGATGTAAAACAGAACTTGTCGACGCTTGTTGCATTTGATGACCATCGTTGTTACCGTTGTTGGTTTTTAATAATTCTATCATTTGAAAACCCCTCGCACTCTTCTTCATGGTCCTAAAAATAATAGATAATTAATTATTTGCATTTAAAATACTCCATCTTATCAATCTTCAAATAATCTTTAATCGATTTAATCAAAAATATGTATAACAGATAACACCGAGAATCAGACGAACGACATCTAGCTTTACACACTGTACATAGTCTGTAACCTGCCCTGTAAACTTCGCAACAAGTCACACATAAACTCACTAACTCGTCCATGCAAAAGTCACCCTTATATACTTAAACTTATAGATCATAATCGCTTCGCTCCAACACTTGCTTTACACACTCGCACGTAGCCGTCAATAATAAGTTTGTATTTTTTGTTTTGGATTTGGTCCCATAGTGAAATTAGTTCAATCGTCGTTCATCCGAACACTCAGTTTAAACATAATGCCACGTCAGACAACGAATTGAACAAAAACTGAGTTAATCAACGAATTTATCTACGTAATTTTATATTATTTCACAGTTAGATAATTTTCACGAATTATAATGTAAAGTAAATAAACATTACTTACCAAGATATCAATATTATTTCAAAAGAAAAAACGGCTGCCGCGTCGTCCCGTCACCGCACACGCACACTGCACTTCGCGTGGCCTCTTAGCTAGCAACTGAGCGAGCGACGTGCGGATTCAAAATACTCTCCCCGCGCCCACTTCCACACGCGTGTCCCTTCAAAAAACTTATTATGAAAAGCCCTTATTGCGAAGTTAGGGCTTTTTACCGTAGTAAATTGAGAGGTTTTGCTTATTTAAAAAGCCCTAATTGGTAATTGCGGCCTTCCAGACTAGCAATACGAAAATACTAACAAAAAAGGCCGTTATTGTGTAATTAAGGCTTTTCAGATTCAAAAAACAGAATTTATGTCGTAGTTAAGCCTAAAATCCTTATGATATCTCTAATCTCATACGAGTTAGAGCTTTGTGAGTAAGTCCATAAGATAGCATTTTCTTTGCTGATTCCGAATATGTTAATAACACATTTTTGACAAAATTGTCAGTTACGGCCTTTTTTCTTATGACGGCAGTATAGCTGATTTACGTAGATTCGGACAGTGCATCAAGTCAGGCACTCGTTTCTTTACCATTACCAGTTTGCTACTATTTCTATAATAAAGTTATGTAGCCATTCTCCCATAGCTCGACTCGTACCGAGGCAATAGCTATTAGAAAATGATGGAATAAAGAACATCCGACTTCGTTGGCATACCTATACCGACCGCCATTATGAAAAAAACTGGTTTTGGCGGCCAGTGATGAAACAAGTGTCAATCGATAGAGTAAGTGATTGCAAACAAAAAATATTTAGTGATGAATATCGTAAGTGATATACTTCCTGAGATATTTGAGTTAAAACATGACAAAAAAAAAAAAAAGGTAAAAATTTTTTTTAAATATCTCAGGAAGTATATCACTTACGATATTCATCACTAAATATTTTTTGTTTGCAATCACTTACTCTATCGATTGACACTTGTTTCATCACTGGCCGCCAAAACCAGTTTTTTTCCAAATGGCGGACGGTTAGGTATGCCAGGTCCCATACAAAAATGTCGGAACCCCATTGTTGATTCCATTTCAAAGCCGATTTTACAAGTCATTTTTCCTACCTGAAAAAAAATGTATCAGAGTCCAGACTGTATTTCGCTGCAGTGTTGCTGCTGCCGATGACTAGACATAAAATACAACAAACATGTCTTGGGGTATTAGACTAGGTACTGCCACTCGATTCATTATGAAAACTGATAGAGCCAGTAGTAGAGGTAAACGAGGACGTAACATTTTATGAGTCAATTTATTAAGGCTGGACACAAGATGGACCTGAAGAGACTTCAGAATTGTACCTACTTGGACTTACCTATTTCTTAAAACAAAGAAATGTATACTTACAGGCTAGTCAATGTCAATAAATAAATATTTCAGCCTGAAACTAAAATAATTGTTAAGCACTTCGTCTGCTACCATCATCTGCATTTCTATATCCAAGTTCTATCTACTAACTACGTCTGTGTCCAAGATAGTGTTAGCTCTACCTAGCCTCTATTTAATACCTACCTGGGTACCATTTTGGACGAGAAATAAAGATGTACTTTTAGGTCCCTACATGAATAAAATTCTCTTAGCCCGAGATGGCCAATCCGGTAAAATACAACATCCGCAACACTTGCAAATAAAGGGAAAATAAATAACCCGAAACGAATACACTTGACCATTTCTCCCCTTAGATTATAGGCGTGTTTTGGCGTTGGGGCGAGGGACGGATATTCCGTGGGCGTGCCAAGAATACCAAAATCAGCACTTCGAAATAAGTAGGTTATGAATGTAGGAGATTAATTTTTGCCTGGTAAAGCGTGATTACACGAGTCGCAAAACTGGGCCAATTTATCAGACTTATTTTCACGTGTCTGACCTAAAAGTTACAGTATTAGGGACCTACTCTTTATTCTACACACTATTATAAAAAAAAGTATTAAAATTCTCGTCGTGCCTGTGTCCTCTATACACAAACATATGAACTATTTGGAATTTTCTGAAGTGTACCTAAACGCGTTTGTCGCACGCAAATATATGGGATTAGTGTGAATATTTCCAACGAGCTTTATATTCAACATGCGGCTTTATTCGTATAGGCTTTGGTGCTGGTTATGTAAGGTTTTTATTGAAATGTAGTTTTGCAGTTGCCGATTCGTTGTTTCTTTATCTTGCACTTTCTGGATATCTGAGTAGGTACTGCATACTCTAATAAAAAATATACTGACAATCTTTTCGCGACTCTTTTAATAAAAATAATTTGTGATTACTGATTAGAAACTTTTAAATAAATGACGAAATTTTCTTGTTTAAAACCGCGTTTATCAGAAACTTCTGGGGTCTCCAGTTAAACCTCACAAAATCGCTATTTCCGAGCTTCGTACTGTTTATGACCACTATTCTGACCTTTGTCCCCCACCCAAACTGTAACATCTCACCCGAAACGATAAACACCCGGTTTATTATGAGTATTTTCTTTTGTTCACAACGAAATGAGTAAATACAGACATATCCATCTGATCCAAAGAAGATATGGTATGTTGGTATTACTACTTAGGTTTACTTTTGTTATGTTTTCTCAGGCATCTATAGTAACACTGACTCCTAAGTCACAGGTTTCCCCTAGTTTAGGAGGCAGGGTTTCCATTATTTAAGCTACCTTTATATTCCTGAACTTGTAACCTAATCGTTAAGTACTTTTGTAACAAAGGTTATCCGTATCAATAAATGATTTTTAATTTAATTTAATAGTGACAATTGTGTTTTTTTTTCTCAGGTGAGGAGTACAGTCTCCTCAGCGACCAGATGATCAGTTTCAGTGTTATTGGGAGCGAGGAAAGGCCACAAAAATTGCTCCCCACGGCAGTCCTGCGCGTGCGTACATCGCCTACCATAAGCTCGGGACAGGCATGGAGGCCCAGACCGCCACGCCGCAAACCGAGTGCGAATGTGGTGTACACCCTTCAGTGTTCTACCTGCTGGCCACCTTGCTCCTCACCAGGTTAGTTTGACTGTTCTTTATTTGTTTTTAATCATGTCCCACCCAAAACAAACAATTTCTCTAAAAAAAACATTTTTTTTCTATGACCAACGATAATTTTTAACTCTGGTGGGTCTAGATTCTTGAATTCATGGTAAAGATTGCACATAGATGTCACTTACACCGTGTAGGTATAGGTTCTTTTTGTTTGTTACTGATTTTGACTTTATTAGTAGCCAGAATTTATAGTTCCAAAGTTATATTATTATTATTACGATTGACGAGCTTAGAGAAAATATCCTAAACTTTAAAGTTTTGAAAGACCTTTAGAGTGCAATAGTAGATAGCAAGAGTAAAATAGAGGCACAGGGTGCAAAGTTCACTCATCCACCATAGAAAAGGGAGGATCCTGCGACCAGACGGGTGTTATGTCTGGCGGGCAACTGCCCGTAAGTTGATTTCGGATAGTCTTATACATGTCAATCGCGCGGTAAACTCTAATAGCGCGATTCAGGTTTTGTGTGACGTCATGTCTTTGATGCGTATAGTTCATATGGGGCGGTGTAACCGGTACAGACCTATAGGTACTGAATAGGACCTTAGATCCAATACAGCCTCAAAGCTTTCAGTGAAATTATTGTAGGTGAAATTATATAGGTAGGTACCTACCTATGTAATAGGGTATTTTACTCTATATGAGAAAAAATTTAAAAATATATTATTGAGATAGTTTAGGCAAAAAGCAGTCTGAAAACGTTAGTCTTAGTTCATAAAATAGCAAACTAAATTTTTAAATTCAATTCAAAGGTTTCAGCTTTTTTAATCTGTTTCATAACACCAAATAGTATTCGCCATGTTATTACGTCATACGGATATGTAAACTTAGAAGTGTCAACTGTCAACTATCAGTGTACCTCCAATCACAGCATTTGTTTACACAGCCAACTGACGTCATGACAACAGAGCAATATGGCGTCCACTGCGTTCAGCGTTTCCGTCAAATTACGCGCGAAATTTGAAAATGAAAAATTTAAATGCATTTTTATGGCACTTAACGATTGAATAAAAATTTTGTGAATTTTTTAGTGGTACATTAGCACTACAGAATCCTATTGAGACACTTTTCAGAAATGGGTGTAATACCCTATTTAGAGGGAATGTGAGTGAGTGTGTCTGTGTGATCGATCAATCATATCGTCGAGACTTTCAATCAAACTTTGACAATGCAAACCTACCTCCAGTGTCTTTGTACTTTGGTATCATATTGCCATAAATTCAGGTCCCAGCAGGTTATTTCTCGTCGCTTTAGTCTGGATCACCATTTCGTAGATTCTCGTCGTACCTATTTCAAGTTTAGGGCCTAATGTAGGTACCCTTATATTCCTAATTTATTGGTAACCCTCCTCTAATATCCTACTAATATTATACTTAACTGTAAAAGTTTCCATGTTTGGAGGTTTGTTACTCAAAAATGGCAAAACGGATTGGGATGAAATCTGGTACACAGATAATTTATAACCTGGATTAAAACATAGGATACTTTTTATTCCGGGAGGACGTTTCCGTGGGATAATTTCCGACACACACGCGGGCGAAGTCGTTGGCAAAAGCTAGTATTAAAATAAATACTAAGTACTAGCCTACACTACTACTAGAGCGTAGTTTACGTTTGTATGTACACATAACAGTCTATATGCGGTATAATATTCCCACAAAGCTTATTTCTTTATCAGCAAATTCACGTCACGAGCATTCGTGAAACAAATATTTTTATTTGAAGTTTCCCAAGCGTATTGTCTAACTCAGGTTTTACCGAGGTTCTACTTTGAATTGCAAATACTATTTACCTATAAAACAAATCTGTTTTGGGTCTATTTCATAAACAGTTCACCTTCATTGACAAGAAGGTACATTCAGGCAGGTACTGAACCTTCGAAGCCTCCATAATATTGGAATACTCTGAATGTAAAGGCAGTCGCATGATACGAACCAATTTGATGTAGATCTCCGTCGGATTGCCCCATAAAAATGTGTTTATCGAATATCAACATCATTCCGCCGACATTTATTATTGTCGCTACCAGTTCGCACAATAATACGGGCCATAAATATTGTAAGTCCAGAACATGAGCTAATTGTGAAATATTGCTCAAGAGGCATTCATCTTGTGACAAACGTCGCGTCAAAATTGCCACTCGACGCGCTGCCGCAGAAAGATAAATATTTTTTCATAAAACTTCAGAGGACGAAGAAAAACGAGCTTTCCGTTGGTTAAAAAAGAAATTTAAATCTTTGAAAAGAACGAAAAGCTTGAATCGACTGTGATAAAATACTTAGAATTTAGCACGCTACCCTTTTCGTTTTTCCTGAAAGCGGATTAAACTTAGACATCCATCGTAAGCCCATGTAAAGCCTGAAATTGATTTCAACAATCGTTTTAATACGACGTACCCATTAATAGTACTTAGGTACCTACTTTACTAATCTGAAACGACTATAATTCGCTGTAGACTTTGTATTAAACATTTTGTCAATAATTCGCTGATGTTATGCTATGCTAAAATATTTTAAATATGCTAAGTATATTACCAAGACTACAGAGGGCGTAGGTGCTTAAAGTTTATAAATTAATAATTCAAACTACTTAATATTCTACATTTAATGCAATCAGTAACAAGCTTTAATTGTTACAAACACGAACGACGAAATTCTGAAAACGCTTCGAAACCAATTTTCAAAACGTTTTTAGAATCTCTGCGTTATTTGATGCCATTTTAAAACACCTGGGTACAATTTCCACTTGTATGTTCTACAAATTAAACACGTAAATGTATTTGAGTTATAATAAATAAACACATTGTATTACGTAGCTGGACTGTTTATTTTGTAAATGGGATTTCTCTCTGGCTGCTCGTGAGGAGATTTCTATTTACGAAATGGAACTCCTTGGACCTTTCCTGCGAAGGTAAATTTTACCTAACCAAATAACTAAACTAGCATTACATGTAGACTTTCATACCTGCAAACATGACTTTCCGTTTTATTTTAAGTGTTTACACAGTGGCAATGAAATAAGTAAGAAAATAAATACTTTGTCAAAAAGCATTATAAAATACCATATTTTACAATAAATTACCTACAACTGATTTCGCGTATTCTCTTTATTCCAGCCTCTAAGTATAATAACACCAGCACGGGTCAATCGATCAGCTGTTAAGCTACTCTTGCCGCGGTTGGTCCGTGGATGGGTGACATCTTTACATACTAACCCCTCCGTGCCTCGGAAGTCATTCGTGAATCTTTGACAGTCGTTACAGGTCGCCAGAATTCTGAAAGTCTGACAATCAGTCTTACTAAAGTGGTATCGTATTGCCCAGTAACTGAGTTCAGGTCAGATAGACAGTCCCTCCATGTAAAATACTGGTATTCAGCTGCATCCGGTTAGACTGGAAGCTGACCCCAACATGTTGAGAAAAGGCTAGGCAGATGATGATGATTCTGGTTTTCTTCCTTACATAATATAATCAGCCTATTAATTTTCCCACTGCTGGGACACAGGCCTCCTCTCTGTGAGAGGGAGTGGGCTGTAATCTACCACGCGGGCCCAGTGCGGGTTGGTAGATGTCACATGTCTTCAAATTTTTGATTCTAGGACATGCCGGTTTTCTTACGATGTTTTCCTTCACCGTTTTGAGAGCAGTGGTGATGAAATTATTTACACAAAGTAAAGCGCCTGCTTGGGTTCG
The DNA here is from genome assembly GCA_948150665.1 of Conistra vaccinii. Lineage (NCBI taxonomy): Eukaryota > Metazoa > Arthropoda > Insecta > Lepidoptera > Noctuidae > Conistra > Conistra vaccinii. The sequence goes on along the minus strand of OX411323.1, from coordinate 6,919,684 downwards.
AACCCACGACCTACAACTCGTAAGTCGGGGCCGTTACCACTCGGCCACCACTGCTTTCTTCCTTACCTACGTAGTATCAAGTGAAAACTTTGCATGTGCAGACGATTGACTGAACATAAATAACTAAGTATTCTATTGAAACATGAAAACTGATTTGAAATAAAATTTTGTTACCTATTCAAATTAGTTTGACCGCAGCTTCAACTGTAGCTAATTCATTCAAATTAGTTTAAACCAATTTCGTCAGTCCGGTTTCCATATCCTACCCACATTCAGCACTTAGCTGGGCTAAAATTCTCGCATTGTTACCTTCCATTGCATTAACATAACCCTTTCACGCCTCAGCGGCTAACGACAAACATTAAGGAGGAAAAATCCTAGCATTCAAAGATTTTCCTTTCACTTTTACGAGAACTATAAAAGACAAGACCTATTTACATACATTTCCTCAATAGAACAAATGGATTGACATAATCGTAAAGTTTATTTACCCAATAAATAAAGCTTGTTAACAGAGAAGAAAAATATTGTAAGAAAAACGTCTCTTTGGATATAAAAGGAAAGAATATGGAACTGGTTAATAAAGCGACCGATGGTCAATGAGGCGGAAACATAACTTTCAGTAATTCGGAAAAACTTTTCCAATAGGAGTATTGTTTTCTATATAAACAAAGGCCGAAAGCTTGTGGTACCTATTTAAGACACCCAATATTATATTCTTAACTAGTGACCCGCCCCTGCTCCGCACGGGTGAAATAGCGAAATGACAAAACTTCGAAATTACAGTCGTAGATCGTAGTTAAATATTTTTCTCAAACATGCTTGGAAATTCAAACATTATTTTGACAACCTCCTTCGAAATAAATTGAAATTGCTGTACCTACTGGTAAAAAACAAGCGAACATCAGGCCAATCTTAGTATGAAAATCCATATCTGTCGTGTTTAGCGGCCAATTAAATTACTATGAAAACTCATATCTGTCCTGTTATTAAATAAATCGGTCAAGTGCGAGTCAGACTCGCACACGAAGGGTTCCATACCATGTCGTACAAGATTTAACACTATGCATTTTTGTAATACTTTCGTAAAGGTAACAACAGAGGCGCTATAAAAAAACATAAAGATTTGTAAAGAAATTGTCTAATTTTAATGAAAAAATGTTGTTGTGTTAAAAAATAGGTGTAGAAGTTTATTTCATTTATTTTAGTAACATGCATTAATTAACTAAAGTCAAAGTTATTTATTTGCTACTAACATAGTATTAGTAGGTATAAATAGGTATATGTGGTAGGTAAGCAGGTAGATATGTAGGGTAGGTAGGTTAGGTTAGGTAGCAGTTAGGGTAGGTAGGTAGGGTAGGTAATTAGGTAGAAATAGGTAATTAGGAAAGGTAGGTGCGCCGTAGATAAGTACTTAGTGGTAACCGTGCGAAGCCGGGCCGGGTAAAGCTAGTTACTTATAAATAAAAGGATTTCTCTTGCTACATCAGACTATATTGTACAAAATAGAATGTAAGTAGTACGCCAAATTTTAATTACAACATTCCGTCAATACAGGTATTTATTAACGTTATTTTTGATAGTCATAATTCAAATTCAAATTCAAAAGTCATTTATTCAAACTAGGCTGAGAATCAGCACTTTTCGAACGTCAAAATTACATAAGACAGTCCCCCAAAAACGCCCGCCCTTCACCACTTCCTAGTGCTTTTGCTGGAAAGAAGAAGTGGCGCAACAAACTCCCCAGCAGCGCAGCTGTCTGTTCAGTTACGAAAAAAAACTTGATTCTATACAATAGTATGCAAATATTTTACATTACTCAACACAAAACATTAAATAAAATATATTTGCCATAATGACAGCTAGCACACGCCAATGTACCAAAAAAAAAAAATTGAAATCTAATCTCAAGCGAAAATAAAAACTAAAAACTTAAACAGAACTTAATACCCGAATTATAAAGCTTCCAAGGGCGTGCCCGCTTACATTATATACATACAGCATACAAAAATCTATTATTTCTTACTTATTATTTTTACACATCCCATCGGACTATGAGAGTGAGGGAAGAGAGAGTGCACTCGTGTCTGCGCACACACTTGTGCACTATAATATCTCCCACGCCGATGGCTAGTCTCCATTGAGATTGGCCGCCGTGGCTGAATATTTTTACACAAATAAGTTTTCTCAATATGAAATTGTATCCACAACGGTTTAAGGTAACTGAATAGTACCCTGTATGTACCACCATTCATTTCAATGTTACTGAATATTATTGTCTATTGGAGTGTAGTTTTAACATGAGGTACGAGTACACACATCAACACCGTCTAGGGATACTTTGAAAAAAGTCGATAAAGTTCTTAAACTCAAAAAATACTGGCCGGTTTTAAAATCTTTTGAAGAGAGCTTATTTTGTAGACCTTTTTGGATGATCGAAATTTAAATGATCGAAATAGTATATGCTGCCATGATAGTAGGTACTTACTAATTCCATGTCATTACTCCGACTAGTAAATAGTTATCTGTGGAATTTGTATCGCATAATATTAGCATGAAATACAAAATATTATTTTTAAGTTGCAGTAAATCGCCCATATTATATAAAATACGTTATTAATCGGCGTTTTTAGTATTTGTTGATTATAAACAGTATATGGTACACGATACACACGAGTTTCAAATTCCTAATTTGTTTAGTTGTTGAGATAGAGCTCGTACAAAAATGGTCTAAAACAGACAACTTCTACGGCCCACTAATTCATCATTTTTGAAGATAAAAACAAATAAAAATTATATTTATTTTCTACTTGATGAGCTCTAGACAATGATATCCCACATGCCAGGGTCAGATTATTTTTTTTTCAAAATTTAATTTTATTGTATGGCGACCCCCCTTTAATTTTTAATTTTATTATTTGTTGCTCTTGCGGCAATAGAAATGCTCAATCTGTGAAATTTTCAACTGCCTACCTATTACGGTTCATGAGATAGAGCTCGCTGACAGACAGACGGACAGCAGAGGCTTATGAATAGGGTTCCGTTTGTCACCCTTCGGGTACGGAACCCTAAAAATGGAACTAACTTTTTACTTCCACATGGCAACCAAGGAGGTAACTTATCAAAGATTTTATTTAAATTTCGAACTGGCTAGTAAATAGAGCTGTGAAGAAACAAATGACCATAATTTTATGGCGCGTGAAAAATTTTGTTTGTTCGTCATTGATTCTGGAATTTATAAATAATTTTCTTGGTTTGAATTTCCGCTCATTGTTTGAGAAAAGTATACAAGACTTGGTCGCAACCAGGCATTGATGGACTCACGTATGTGTGCCTCGGCGAAACGATCGTCCATCAATGCCCTAATTGCTGGCTTCGACAGTAATGTACTAATGAAGATAAACATTCCGGGATAAATGATCTAAGTGATGGTGAAAGCCGAATCAAAATCCATTGTAGTTAAGGTCTCATAAAAGCGGTCACAGAGACAGACTTCTATACTAATTATTATAAAGAGGTAGTTTGTAAGTTTGTATGTAGGGGGCATACGGATTTGAAAAATTGTTTTTGCTTTGGATAGTCCAACTCTTGAAGAAGGTCAGACAAAGTCGCGGGCAGATGCTAGTTGTTTTATACATATAGTACCTGGGCGACCAAGCTCTGCTCGGGTGAAAATACGGAGAAAACGAATTTTCCCAGATATGACACCTAGCTAGCTAGATCGACTTTTCGGCTCCGTAAACCCCTATAGTACAACTTTCATCGTAATCGAACGTGTTTGAGAACTTGATTACATATACAATATCGCCCATGCGCATGTGACCGCCCGTAATTTTCTGAATATTCATGAAAAAATATCGAAAATAAACTTCAAAAGGGGGGGTCTATCTATAACATTTTTCATGTTATTCAATTTTTAATTTTTTAAAGATTTGCTTTCTGTTTTTTGACACATCTCCGAAGTTTATGGGTCGATTTGGATTCTGTTTATTATTTCCAAAAGCTTATGAGTTATTTTAACAGGTTAATTAAAATTTTTACAAAAAAATATCGACTACGAATAAAAAAACAGAATCGAAGTCATTTTTTCGGTAAAAAATTGTGTATTTATTTAAAAAAAACTAGTGAAAAATGTTATAGATAGACCCCCCCTTTTGAAGTTTATTTTCGATATTTTTTCATGAATATTCTGAAAATTACGGGCGGTCACATGCGCATGGGCGACATTGTATACAAATATTGCTCATTTAATACGATAGGATAGATGCAAAGTAACATTGAAGGCATACAATAAAAAAGGAGCCTTGTTACTCATATTTTAATACAATAACAATATGTTTACTACGCAACATTTGACATACTGAACGATATAAAATGGTCTCTGGGGAAATATTCGACGTAAATTGAATGATATGACGATATTTAGGTACATCTTTCTACTTTCGTATAAGTATCTATTTGGTTAATCAAAACCCTTAGGATTTCTAAACCTTAAGAAAGTCTCCTGACATTATACATTTATAGTCGTGATTTCTAATGAAATCACAGAAACAGAATACGTCATTTCTAAGAGAAATGATGTAGACACAGCACAAAATAACCTAAATCCTTGTTTCAGAGATAATATCTACGCACAACTAAATGCGTAGATATTATACTCACAAGTCACAACATACATCGACATAGACAATCCTATTCCGTAGTAAAATAACGTGATGTTTGGTCATACGATGTGTCTGAATCCACAAGAACGCAAATGTAAACAGGATAGAACAAAAGACATGAAACTAACGCTAACACCAAATTGACAGTATAAACATATTGACCGAGCGTGCCTACTAATGAAACTCGACGGGAAATCATATGTAAATTATGCGTTTGCTCTACCGATTTTACACAAGAGAAACTAGATTCGAACATAATATGGTATGTGGTACTGGTACAGTCTTACTCGCAGTTTATACTGTTAAACTAAGAGCTGTCTTCAAAATAAGAAGATAAAAGATATATTCATCATCAGCTGCCTAGCGTTTTCCCAACGATGTTGGGGTTGGCTTCCAGTCAAACCGGATACAGCTAAATACCAGAATGTTACATGGAGCGACTGCCTATCTGACCTCCACATCCCAGTTATTGGGTAAGTTGTCAGACTTTCGGGCTTCTGACGATCCGTAACGACTGTCAAAGATCCACGAACGACAAACGGGACCAATGGCTTAACGTGCTTTCCGAGGCACGGAGGAGTCTCGGTATGTAAAGACCCATCCACGGACGAACCGCGGCAACCGTAGCTTTACCTGATCGACCGACCCGCGTGGCTATTATTACTTAGCCACAATACGTCCAATGGTCATTAATCAAATCAACACACTGAACGCTTAGCCACCATTATAAAAGCCGGTTTTGTCGACGGAAGAATAGACAAAATGACAGATGAACAATCATCAGTCTGTCATTTTATCTATTATCTATCTATAAACCCGTTTCTATGGTTGTCATGCTACGCGTGCTGGCATGGGCTAGCGTTTCAGCACCATCAACATCATTTCAGCCAAAAAACGTCCACTTCTTAACATAGGCCAAATATTAGATAAACATCCTTTTACGACATAGGCGCCCCCAAGCACCGCCACTTCAACCGATTCTGTGTTTCCCACGGATCCAGCGGATTCCTGCGGCCTTCACAAGGTCATCGGTACATCTTGTGGGTGGCCTTCCAACGCTTCGTCTTCCGGTACGCGGTCGCCACTCCAGAACCTTTCGGCCCCATCGGCCATCTGTTCTACAAGCAATGTGCCCTGCCCATTGCCACTTAAGTTTGGCAATTCTTCGAGCTATGTCGGTAACTTGGTTCTCCTACGGATCTATTCATTTTTACTCTAACTCCAAGCAGCATTTTTGCTCTAGCCCTCTCAGTTGCCCTTTGGGTGACTTTGGGGGCAAGCGTTTAGTGGCAGTAAATGCCATCTATTTCCAAAGACAATTTGTATTGAAGAAGTTTAAGTATTCTGCATGTGTTGCTCCTGCAACTGCGCTACTATTATGGCAGTGACTAGTTGAAGTAGCAACTCATTTCAGCAGTGAAGTATCTACCGTTTGCAACTGGCAACTGTGAATTGAATTAAACTGCCTCAAACCAGCAAATGCAACTCTCCGTAACTATATTTGGTTGCGTTTGCTTTGAGAGATTTCGCCCCATTTCCTGCTCACACTCCTGCTAAATTAAATTCTGATAAACAGGCATATAATGTCTACAAAATATTCCTGGCACATTCTGTTTATGTCACCCATAATGGTTTTCACTCGCGTATACATAAGTTTATGAGAATCTAAAGGTCGTCATTTGCATGTTGTACCCAGTCATTGAACGGTAAATGGATTCATTTCCTTCAATTACCTTGTACAAATTGCTTGGCAAAGATAGTAGCTGGGACGTGTCAAGTTTTTCCTTCGAAGTTAGCCGAGAAACACGATATTTTATTATAACTTATTTCTATGCTCAGTAAAAGTTTTGTAAAATCCCCTTTAATTCTTAATATATTCAGGCATTGGAAAGTTTGTAACAGTGATGTTTTATAAATTATTTTATATACTTTTTAATGACGGAATTATTATATAGAAGACAATTGCGTAGTTTTAAAAACCTGATCCTTGAGAGTTAAAATTATGTAATATTGAAAGAAGAGTATAGAGATCTGAGATAATGAAAAACCTTTCTTTTCGACTTTACAGTTCGTCAATAGTACCACGCAGCAGTTATCCTGTAGACATATTAGTACGGCCTACAAAGTTATTGTCGATAGCAGGTATCAATTACAAACAAAATTGCTCTGAATAAACAAAGCCACCGGGAAAGCTAACCATTAGCATATTGTGTTCGTCGCAAAGACCATTACTAAGCATTTATAATTCATTCATCGTAAGTACTAACAACAATACAGGACAGGAGCTCGATTTAATACCGTATTGTCAATATTATACGTGCTTTTGTTAACGGTAACAAATCGGTTTACAATTAATTGTTCCGATTCCTCTTTAGAATCTTCAGTGAGGCACATGAATAGAAGATGACAACCTTTGTGAAGTTCTCTTACCCTCTTGAAGCGATTACATAACTCAAGACAGCCATTATTTTCCTTTTAAATCGGTGATTGGAATTAAATGAGTTTTCTTATCCCTGTCGCCTGAAAAATTTATTGCTTTATCTCATTTCGGTAAACTTTGGTCTTGAATTTATCTGTTTGTTTTTTTTTTCTCTTTTCATTTCGTAAATCGGGACTTCTATTGAAATCTTTTTCTAATGGATTTTATAAAATTTTACTTATTTTACGCAAGGTAAAAATAAGTAATTTAATAAAGACATTTTTATGTAAGTAAAAATATGTTTACTATAACTTAATTAGTATAGTATTTGATCGATCGACGTCGATCAGCACGGGTGAAAATAAATAAACCTAACGTCCGACCTACCTAGATCGATATTTCGCCCCCGTAAATCCCTATCCTATATTGCAACTTTCATCGAAATCGCCGTTTTCAATAACGTGATACTGATTACAAATATATATATATATATACAGAAATAAAGCTCTTTTGGAGGCAGCATTTACCAAGCGGTCCACACTGCAGAATACCGTACAGCTTAGAGACGCGTCGTATGTGGTCGCGATCCTCAGCATTGAGGGAACGACGAAGAAGAAGATAGCTCTTTTAATAGGATAGGTTATATTATATACCTTTTCTGCGAACTACGATGGTGCCACACTTTGATTGAAATTTTATGCACAGTTGTGTGACGTCACACTTGAATTTAAATAGGTTAGCAAAGATTTTATTGACTTTATTGTTGAACAACTACATCGTTCGTATCGAGGAATTCGTACATAAATTCCTTTTAAATACCAAATATAGGTAAACGTATTCGTAAACTTGAGTATTTTATTTTATGGGTCGGGCTTTCCCGAAACGCTCTCAGCGTGAAACTTTAGTGCTTTTACGTGTTAGGTCTGTAGTCCGATGTAATATTAAATTTTATGTGGTAAACAGCCATTCTGTATCGAATCCATTTTCTCTCGTGTTTATAGAGAACTCACCAGCCCAATCTAGAATTTTATGACGAGCATTAGTTGTGACACGAGGAGCTCGTGGCTAAGTAATAAAAGCCGCATGGATGGATCCATCAGGTTAAGCTACGCTTGCTAGGGTTGGTCTGTGGATGAGTGACCATCTTAACATACCGAGTCTCCTCCGTGCCTCGGAAAGCACGTTAAACCGTTGGTCCCAGCTGTCAATCGTGAATCTTTGACAGTCGTTATGAGTCGTCTGAAGCCCGAAAGTCTAACACCAGTCTTACCAAGGAGTATCGTATTACCCAGTTACTGGGTTGTGGAGGTCAGATAAGCAGTCGCTCCATGTAAAATACTGGTATTCAGCTGCATCCGGTTAGACTGGAAGTCGACTCCAATATAGTTGGGAAAAGGTAGGTAGATGATGAATAGTTTTGATACAAAAGCCACGTATAGCAGTGAATATATGTATTCAGGCTTGTTCAGCGGAATAACAATGCTTCTGTTTCAATGACGTGTCGATCGCCTACGTCGAGAAACAACACTGAAAACTCTGTATGAAAGCGCAGCTTTTCCTTTTATTTGTTGGAAACTACACCTATTGTATGAATAACAACAGTGAAGCCGCAAAATCGCACATAGAGACGATTGCTATTGAGAAAAGGCGACAAGAAAAAATATTATAGGTACCTACGGCGGAGAGCGGCAGCTGGATACATTGTTGAAGAAATAAAACAGAACCAAGCTTACCTTTTTTCCCGTTCGTTTATTGCAAACCGAATATAAAAGTACCTAAGCGTAATACATGGTAAATACCTATATAAAGTCTAGGCGATGCCTTTGATGCGGGCTTTCGTCCCTCCCTTTGAGAGTTTTAGGCTGCCTGTCCACTGGAGCGGAGAGGAGAGGAGAGGAGCGGAGATGTGTCAATATTAAGCAATGAAATCAAAACTCCGCTCCCGAGGTGCGATTCTATTGGTTTATTTTGGCACATCTCCGCTCCTCTCCTCTCCTCTCCGCTCCAGTGTACAGGCAGCCTTAATCCTAACTTCCTAACAAATAATATAAATGCAAAAGTAGGTTAGTTTGTTAGGTTTGCTTCGCTTTCAAGCTAAAGAGGCTGAACGAATCGTTATGAAAGACAGAGATTCAGCCTGGGTCTTGGAGAAGGACATACCTAGTCTAAATTCATCGTGAATCGCAGACGAAATCACGAGCAACATACATACATAACATACATAATCAGCATATTACCTACTGTTCCCACTGCTGGGACACAGGGCTCCTCTCTATGAGAGGGAGTGGGCTGTAATCCACCACGCGGGCCCAGTGCGGGTTGGTAGATGTCACATGTCTTCGAATTTTTGGTTCTAAGACATGCCGGTTTGCTCACGATGTTTTCCTTCACCGTTTTGAGAGCAGTGGTGATGAAATTATTTACACAAAGTAAAGCGCCTGCTGGGGTTCGAACCCACGACCTACAACTCGTAAGTCGGGGCCGATACCACTGGGCCACCACTGCTCCCTGTCAGTGTTTAAAATAAAACACTTTGTCTACTCACTTCGTTCCTATAAGGAGTAACCAGATAAGCTCAGATAATCCGTAATCGAATATCGGGACCGGGTTGAGTCTAAGAAAATGTTCAAAAGGTGCTTTTCTATGACTTTTTCAATGTTATTTAAAGGTGAGCGACATTTTCTAAGCCCTTTTGCTTGCAGGTCTTTGTAAATAAGGTCACGAACTTATTAGTGCGGTGGGTCACGTAATCTGGCGAAGATTTGGGCGAGTTTTTATTATTCGCCCTTACTACAGATACATAGTATTACGGCAATTACCTTCAGACTCGAAAGGACGATACGTTTCATCCATATTTTTTTAAAGAAAAGTCTTCGAAATGGAAATTGGAAGACAATGTAGAAATTGTGAAATTTTATGTAGATCCACAAGACGTGTTTTCTCATTCGGAAGTAATATATCGGTGATTCATTGAACATTACTGAATATTATATCATCATATTCGCCTCATTTAGAAGTTCTGTGCAGTGACCTTTTCTTTCGTACGTAATATATTTCTCATTGAATGCCCAAAGTAAAGTTTTCCTAGTGGGTCACATATAGCTTCATTGGAGTCCTTTAAGTGCGAATCCTCAAAGTTAGAGACATTAGGGCTATTTGGCCCGTCCGCAACTGAAATTGGCAACATAACATAACGCTTGGAATAATCGTGATGTATGGAGGCTCTAGACCAGACGCTTTGGCGCCTCGCCCGACAATCGATGGAGCACCCATCCCACTGTCAAGCTAACTGAATAGACATTATAGAAAGAAATAAGTTACTAGGTATCCTTTATGTTAATTTGTATGTAGCCTGATGCTGAATTTTTAGAACACGTTCAGGCTACGCTGAAAACATGACTAAGTTATTTTCTTTGCGATAAAATGCAAATACTTAGTTACATTTTCTGAATGATAAATATGGACTAGAATTTTATATCTTTAGTCCATATTAGTTTGGTTTATAATATGAATGAACATTATATGAATAATATGGTAGATATACGAAAATTTTGTCAAAAGCAAAGTAACGGACTTTTTCCTTTGTCAGAGGCCGTTCAAAGACATCCCTTTACCTATTTGCCTACCCAGACTGCAAAACGTGGATGCGTCTATATCGAAATCATGAAGGTGTACAATTGTACATTTTCTAGCACGACGCATTGTGCCCCAGAGTATTGTTCAATGTCGTCGACACAGGACACAGCTGCATAAATACAGTTCTGATGCATTCTGAATTCAAATTCAAAATTCAAAAGTCATTTATTCAAACTAGGCTGACAATTATATATTAGCACTTTTCGAACGTCAAAATTACATAAGACAGTCCCCCACCCGCCCGTCACCACTTCTTAGTGCTTTAGCTAGGAAGAAGAAGTGGCGCAACAAACTCCCCAGCAGCACAGCTGTCTGTTCAGTTAGATTTTTTTTTTTTTAAATAATAGTATGCAAAATAATTGAAATTTCCACAGAGCACACAATTTTCATTCAATCATTCGAAAAGAATTGCATTTTTTATCTAACGATTCTTGGAACCCGTGGACCCAATCCATAAGATATGAAAGATACAAAAAATATCCTAAAATCAATTTAAGGCAAAATGGAAAAATATATTCAAATCCAGTGGACAAAATTGGCGTGCCTCAGTGATTTCTGTTTACGTGGCATTAAATTGGCCGTTGGGACGGGTGGGTAATCCTGCACGAAAAAGGTATTCGTTCACTTTGCTTTTACGAGCCTAGTTCACCTGCATAAATCAGGTCTAAGGGAAAGTTTCAAAACAAAGGATTTTGCTACATTGAAACGGCGACGAATAACTTTGTCTTCATTCGTATATGTATATTGAAGTACAAAGGTAAGCGGAACTCCTTGCACGTTTCGAATGGAAGTTTATCGGACCCACGTACCTAACGGTTTTCTAACTCAATTTTCATTATATTGCTTTCACTATTGAACACTCTTAATAATGAATGCGCCTCTTTTCGCGAACGTCGAAGAGTTCTGGGAATTATTATTTTACGGACCGAAACATACTAAATACCCAAATAAAAGGTAACTGCGAGCACCTGCCTCGGCACCGCTCGCTCGACTCGTACGCATACGCGCGCGAGCCGAGCGAGCTGTGAACAACCGGTCATAGTTCTAACCTTACCCATTTGGTCGGGGTTCCCTAGCTTAGGTACTATGACCAATTCGACTCGTGCGTGGTTGGTCACAGATCTAACTTAACTTAATCAAACTGCGATCAACTGAGAGGAACGGCCAGAACGTTAAAAGGAGGCTCATTTATTAAAAAAGCGTACATCATTAGAAGTTCAATAAGTTTTTAGAGAATCAGTTAAATACTTCCCATTTAAATGTACCTATACTTATTCTTAGATTACCATTTTTGAGAAGTCAAGATATTTCAGCTCTCAATCGTCCGTAGAATCTACAGCAGTTATATTTTGGATAGATATTGTATCTTCACACATTGAGACCTCAACTTACTTCGAGGAATGTGTTAATCGAAAACCAATCACTGTCGTTATGTGCAATCAGAACTCGACAGTCTGACATCGATCTAATCTCAGATTATTGGTATCCCTGTAATATCCGATGTGGAGGTGAAATGGAACCCCCTCCTACTCTTTACTAGATCTGTCTCCTGATTCAGAGCTTTGAATAAATAATCGAATCGGTTACAAATAATTGCCCTGGAAACCTGTTTATATTTTGCTCTGCTTATGATTGGTTTTCGACATCGACATTCGACAAGTTGACCGTCTACCACCAAATCAATCAATGGGTCTAGTTAGCTAATCTGCAAGATGCTTGGAATGCAGACCAGTTATCTCCAAAAAACTGCTAAAATTCGCAAAGAAGCTTACAACTTTTATTTCTACGACCTCTCTGCATAAAAATATCGTAGGGAAATAATGCCCTTATTACTAAATCAAACACATTTCCGCTAACAAATTCTTTTCCTTGAATATTTCTTTTATTCTCCAGGAAATGGCCGCAATATTTCAGTTCTGAACATTAATGAATATTATGTCGTTTATGTATTTCAAGGAGCCATGAATAAGTAACGTAAGTATTCATTACTTCCCCACTGTTTCCCCGAGGCACGGTGCTTATGGAGATAGCAATTTCTTTCATTGACGTTCACAAAAACAAAGTTCACGGCCCTTAAGTCGTAAAAAAATAATCTTTCTTGTGTTTTTTTTATCTTTAAGCCGTAATAGAGTGCCGTCCCACCTGATGGCGGGTAGTTACCATCACTCCAAGATATGTATCTCATAATGTCCCAGCCCGAGGCCCTACTAGACTTTTATGAGACAAAATGACATTTCTACGCGATCCAAAGTAAAAAATAATAAGCATTGTTAGACTTTTGCTACAATACATACCGTTATTCCTTTTTAGAAACAACAAAACTATTTTCTCGGAAAACCATAACAACAATATTTTCGTCATCAACCAAAAACATTTCTTTTTCTTACACCATCCAAGACAGTCCGAAATAATATTATTATTCTGTTGAGCTCAAGTGACAAAGAGAAATAATAATATTTCATTCTATATTCCTGTATGACCTATAAAGACTGACAAGTCTACTTACACATTGGTGTAAAGGAAAATAATAAGCCTTTCAACATGGTCATGCTGACAACACGTTAGTAAGGTATTTGTATACGTACTTATATCGTGTTTTGTTTTCTTTTGTTCTTTTTTGTTATCTATATAAAAGTATCAAAATTTTTCTTTCTTGTGTTAGCTTTGTCTTGTGCTGAATTTTCTGTCTTTATTTTCTTTATTTTGTTTTCTTACCAAGAGGCACCGCCCGCTCCATAGCGACCCTTGGCTGCGCATGAAACAAATCATCATCATGTGTCAGGAATGATATGACAGAAAAGGGAGTGAATGATAGCGTGATGGATGACAGGGGAGAATAGAAGAAGAAGAAGAATGGGCGTGTTGCGCCAACCCCAAGTGATATCTGACAAGAGATGACGAAACAAATGAGTGGCAAACCTCTCAGTGCACATCCTAAGTAGCAGTGGACGTTCTCCTTAAGTTCAACGTTCCTCAAACAAAATTAAATAATTAATTATTATTAATTTTAATTGTGATTTTAATTCTAATTTTGTTATTTTTAATTTATTTATTTTCATTTTATTTTTTATGGATCATGTGGTCTGCAATAAAGCTTTTTATTATTATTAAAATTAATTAAAAACACGTAAGCATTAATTTGCTGAGCAATAGCTACTTATTTGGTGAAATAGTTAATCTTCGTTACAAGTTAGACAATTTGATGCGCAGACAACTCACGATCCTAGATAATCGAGGTAATTTAATTCCCTTCACGTAGACTTGTAATCTCGTCTGTGTTTATATACTTACTTGTAAAAGGTGCTATGTATTTAATGCTGACGTTTACTGCTTGCAGTCTTAGAGGCTTGAAACATAGTCTCTTTGGTGGTTCAATCTTTTGATTTTACGGACTCCTTTGTTTCTATAACATAACATCACGCCTTGTTTCCCCGTAGGGTTGGGCAAAGGTGTACCTGTAGGTACACCCACATTTCGCCATTTATGTGTTTTAAGTCCCATGTAATAGGGGGCGATCCTATTGCCATCACCCGGACAAATCTAGACTCCGGGCTGCATATTTGCTTTATTAATTTACTTTATCGTTACTTTTCATATTGACAATCCCTAATCATTCCGTAAAATGATTACTTTTCTTTACAGTAAAACAGTGCAAGTGATGTAGCGGTTAAACCGCCACATACGAACTACGCGTCAAAGACATGACGTCACACAAATCCTGCATCGCACAATTAGAGTTTACCGCGCGAACGACATATAAAGACTATCCGAAATCGGGATTACGGGCAGTGGGCAACTGCCCGTAAGTTGGTTTCGGATAGCCAGACACAAACACCCGTCTGGCCGGAGGATCCTCCCTTTTCAAATGAGGATGAGTGAACTTTACACCCTGTTCCTCATACCACTAAAGCTTGGCTTGAACTTGGCTTGATACGCTGCCGCGTATCTGATTATGTGTAGATTTTCTGCAACGCTTCTCAAAACATAAGACAGTAGTTTTCATTTTCCATTGCGATACAGCGGGCACATCGTAACGTTGAAAATGTCATATTATGTAAGTTTGGCGAGAGGCTGCCAGCAAAGTTTAAAGAAACTCTTCGCTGAAGGAAGTCCGATACGACATTTATAGCCAAGTATAGCGCTATCGGGTTTTACAGCCTTTGCATATGGTTCTAGTTTACTTTATTCGATTGTATGTATCGTTGGGAGTTTTAAACCTACTGAGGTAGGCGTTTCTTGTTCTAGACCAGTATCTGGACGTTTTCAATATTATGGCAATCTGAACTAATACATACTAAGTTTATCAATATACCTACCTATATAGCTTCTGCAGGCGACTTCGTCAAAGCCTTCCACAAGAATTAAGCTATCTAATGCAAAAAGTTTTTTCAGATCCGGCCGGTAGTTTCGGAGAGTACCCTCTACATACAAACTAACAAACAAACAAATTGTACCTCTTAATAATATTAGTATCATCATCATCATCATCATTTCAGCCGAAAGACGTCTACTGCTGGACATAGGCCAAATATTAAATAAACATCCTTTTCAGACGTTATGTTACTTCGAGAAAGAAAATATACCAAACCTAAGCAATTTTCATTTATTATCAAGGAAAACTATACAGATTTAATACTTAGTAAGTATCACGAATTTCAGCAACTTTGCTTCACTTTAGACACCAGTTTCGGAAATATTTCAACGTAGAACGTAGGCTAACCAAAAATATAACTCTACTCAGGGCCGTAGGCAAGGGGGGGTTTGGGGGTTCGAACCCCCCCGAAATGTGAGAAACCAGAACCTCAATTCAGAAATAGACCCCTTAGGGTATCTTTGTAGTCTAATATAGATATTTGTATTCTATTTCGCATTTATAATCTACAAAAGCAGTAAGAGAACGCTTAAATCCTGTATTTTCATCGACTCTGACTTTGTAATGTAATTAATAAATTTCGGCAACTTTAGCATTCTCTGAGAGAGTCGAACCTATCCCCAGGCGGAGTCCAAAAATTTTCGAGCTCGCTTCTCTCGTTCTTGCATTCTATGTTCTCTTAGTTAATTCTCAAACTTTTCTGCAACATATTCGAAGCGGGATGCTAAAAATTTCGAGCTCGTTTCGCTCGCTCTTACATCCTATATTCTCCATAGCGGCTCATATGTGTAATAACCCTCTCTGACATCAGAAATACTTTATTTCTTCTAACAAAAGTTGCCAACCCTAACCTCACCTGAAATGAATTCCTGGCTACGGCAGTGATTCTACTGCAGTCTAAGTAATAACTGCGGGGATATTTCACTACACTATCGATATAGATTTATTTATCGTTAAAAAACTTCAATCCTTACGTTGGCACGAGCAAAGATGTAGAGTGATTGTAGACGAAATGAACACCAATTTTGCCCCAGGTGTACTTTATTATCACTTGTCAAGCTTCTTTTTATTCACCCCATAGGTAAAGTAAACTGGAGAAAATAACTAAGTATATTTCAATGTGGAGACGATAATATATGAATACACTGGTTATACTAATGCATAGGAGTATTAAATAAAATCTGTCAAGTGCGAGCCGGACTCGCACACGAAGGGTTCCATACCATGTCGTACAAGATTTAACACTATGAATTTTTGTAATACTTTCGTAAAGGTAACAACAGAGGCGCTATAAAAAAACAAAGATTTGTAAAGAAATTGTCTAATTTTAATGAAAAAATGTTGTTGTGTTAAAATATAGGTGTAGTACTATATTTCATTTATTTTAAGAGAAAAATATTAAGTTAACTTTATCCAGTAACATGCATTTAACTAAAGTCAAAGTTATTTATTTGCTACTAACATAGTATTAGTAGGTATAAATAGGTATATATGGTAGGTAAGCAGGTAGATATGTAGGGTAGGTAGGGTAGGTTAGGTACCTACCTACCCTGGTAAGTACGGTAGGGTAGGTAGGTAGGGTAGGTAATTAGGTAGAAATAGGTAATTAGGAAAGGTAGGTGCGCCGTAGTACTTAGTGCTAACCGTGCGAAGCCGGGCCGGGTAAAGCTAGTATACTTATAAATAATAGGATTTCTCTTGCTACATCAGACTATATTGTACAAAATAGAATGTAAGTAGTACGCCAAATTTTAATTATAACTGTGCGTTTGCACTGGCGAAACATTCACAACAAAACATGTTGGAATCTCTATTTTCATTCAATTTTTCATACAATGTTTGACAGGAACTAGAGATTTCAACATGTTTTGTCGTGATGTTTCGCCAGTGCAAACGCACGGGTCAATGGTACAGGTATTTATTTACGTTATTTTTGATAGTCATACAGAAATCTATTTAAATTTCTTACTTATTATTTTTACACATCCCATCGGACTATGAGAGTGAGGGAAGAGAGAGTGCACTCGTGTCTGCGCACACACTTGTGCACTATAATATCTCCCGCGCCGAAGGCCAGTCTCCGTTGAGATTGGCCGCCGTGGCCGAATATTTTTACACCAATAATTTTTTTCAATATGAAATTGTATCCACAACGGTTTAAGGTAACTGAATAGTACACTGTATGTGCCAGCATTCATGTCAATGTTACTGAATATATTGTCTATTGGAGTGTAGTTTTAACATGAGGTACACATAAATCAACACCGTCTAGGGATACTTTGAAAAAAGTCGATAAAGTTCTTAAACTCAAAAAATACTGGCCGGTTTTAAAATCTTGTGAAGAAAGTTTATTTTGTAGACCTTTTTGGATGATCGAAATTTAAATGATCGAAATAGTATATGCTGCCATGATAGTAGGTACTTACTAATTCCATGTCATTACTCCAACTCTTAAATAGTTATCTGTGGAATTTATATCGCTTAATATTAGCATGAAATACAAAATTATTTTTTTAAGTTGCAGAAAATCGCCCATATTATATAAAATACGTTATGAATCGGCGTTTTTAGTATTTGTTGATTATAAACAGTATATGTTTCATGATACACACAAGTTTCAAATTCCTAATTTGTTTAGTTGTTGAGATAGAGCTCGTACAAAAATGGTCTAAAACAGACAACTTCTACGGCCCCCTAATTCATCATTTTTGAAGATAAAAACAAATAAAAATTATATTTATTCTCTACTCGATGAGCTCTAGAAAATGATACCCCACATGCCAGGGTCAGATTTTTTTTTTTTCAAAATTTAATTTTATTGTATGGCGACCCCCCTTTAATTTTTAATTTTATTATTTGTTGCTCTTGCGGCAATAGAAATTCTCAATCTGTGAAATTTTCAACTGCCTACCTATTACGGTTCATGAGATAGAGCTCGCTGACAGACAGACGGACAGCGGAGGCTTATGAATAGGGTTCCGTTTGTCACCCTTCGGGTACGGAACCCTAAAAACTATCAAATAAATTCTGGATCTACTAAACTGATTTTGAAAATTTTTTACCAATAGAAAGCCACGTTATTTGTGAGTGTCACATTTCTTATTTCCATACAGTAATATTAACAATACTTTTAGTATTAAAATCAGGATTAATTTAACATAGCTTATTGACTAAAATGTCGTATAATTTACTATTGATAACAGTCGGCCATCCAAGGTACATTACAAGTCCTCGTGTAAAATTCGTGAACACAAACAACTTCAATATACCTAGCCAAAATATTATCGACGACAATTAATTATCGACCAAATTAATACATCCAAATAGTACGGTAATTATTTTATGCACACGTATCACATTATACAGCATATGAACTGTTATATTAAGTGCCAAGAAAACAACTGATCGAATTATTATAGGTACAACTGTTATTTTATAAACATTTGATTATTATTTTATTTACAAATTACAAATCACAATTTTGGGCAGTATTTCATGGCCCACTATAATTATAAACAAGCATTATTTCACGGCTCGATGTAGATATACGGGCATTATTTCATGGCCCACGAGCATTATTTCATGGCTCGAAGTAGATATACGGGCATTATTTCATGGCCCACGAGCATTATTTCATGGCTCGATGTACATATACGGGCATTATTTCATGGCCCAGAAACATGAAGGGAAAGGAAAAGAAACCTGTAAGCAAAACTGAAACAGATAAAAGTTTGTTAATCTATACTTCTATTATAAAAAGGAAAGATTTTTTGTTTGTTTGTTTGTTTGTACCGAATAGGCTCCGAAACTACTGGTCCGATTTGAAGAATTTTTCAGTGGTAGTTAGCTCATTTATCGAGTAAGGCTGTAGGCTATATATCATCACGCTAGGACCAATAGGAGCGGAGTACCAATGAAGGATGTTTCAAAATCGGGGTTTTTTTTTGCGTTAGCCCAAAGTAACTATTCCACGCGGACGAAGTCGCGAGCAGAAGCTCTAGTCACAAATATGTTTAGACGGGCTGTATTTCAAGCCCACTATAATTAGAAACGAGCATTATTTCATGGCTCGGAGTACATATACGGGCATTATTTCATGGCCCACGAGCATTATTTCATGGCTCGATATATGTATATATTATACGGGCATTATTTCATGTCCCAAAAACTTGAAATGTAATTTTGTAAGTAAAACTGAAACAGATAAAGGTTCGTTAATCACAAATATGTATACACGGGCATTATTTCATGGCCCAGAAACTTTAAAGGTAAACCTGTAAATAAAACTGTAACAGGTAAAGGTTTTTTAATCACAAATTGAATAATAATATTGACATTTGCTGTAAGAACACCTAATTAGGTTATTCGCTGTCATTGCCAGACGAAATGTCATGTGTTGTATTAAAATTGAACCACGCCTCAATTTTGTCACTTGAAACAAACTGTCAAGTAAGACCAGTTAGATTTTCATGTTCGGGCAATATCCTCAATTTGACATGGGGTAAAATTTGTAATTTGTGATAAGCCTGTCTGATAAGCTTCTAACAGCTTATAAGTAAAAGTAGGTTTAAAAGACCAGATAAGTCGTCTGACAGGTCGGAAACACTTCCAGTCACTTGGACCCGATAGTCTAATGCCGAATAGAGCCTCTATGGTGTTCGATTTATGCTACTATGCATACTGAACATCAGCTAGAAGATCATTGCATTTTAATTTCAAGCAGCCAACACACTTCATTATTCTTCAACATATAATTTGAGTACGTCATCAAACCGAGGACCCCTTAGGTTAGAATAGAAAAGTATTTACCTGTAAACCATACGGATCACAGATATAAATGTAGAAATAACAACAAATGTTAATGTCGTTTCTATGTTAATATGTAGAATTCTAACTATTCTTTGAATCTCACTATCTGCGCCTTGAGCTGTAAACCGAGTTAACTAATCGTAATCACTACCCAAGTAACAAATGCTTCTATAATCAAAGCGTTTAATCACCAGACAGTGATACAGTACGCCCATAATAGTACCTATTGTGACTGCTTGTACTATAAAGGGTTTTAACAGAGCGTTTTGGTTTTAAAGATTAAAGAGCTTTTAAGTTCCATAATTAAGCTTTTAAAACGCTTACAAATCCATACAAAGGAATCTTTAAAGTGTTGCACTGTAATAGATATGCAAAAAGCGATTATGGTACCATTAAGACTTCTACACGACCTTACTGACACATTAATGTACTCATCTATTTTGCATTAATAATGCGTCACAATAATTTCTACAGCACGAGTATTGTAGCGGTATCGAAAACGCAATTACAGGATCAATCTGCACTACTAAAGTTCCTTGCACAACCATTACGTAACATTTTAGCTCCCTCAACATCGCTATGGGGCCAGTTCTGTAAAAGTAATGAAAACTCTTCCATAGTACTAAATAGTGCCATAGTATTAAATTGTTAACAGCTCTATTCAGTGAGTTTGTGTCATCGCTAAGACCAAAGCGTAACACAAAAGCACTAAAATTTATAAGTAATGGACTAATTAGATCTAAACTAAAACTATATTTTCAGTATCAATTTTAACAGTAGTATTTTTTTATATTTTATTACGACCTAATCCCAAAGTATGCCCCAGGGTGCATTTAATGCAACTATACAAATAAATTTATTTTGAGTACACTATTTTATATTTAATCAATGAACCCTGTTTCATTTTTAGTGAAAATATGGCTGCTGTTTTCTGCCATGATAGTACATTAGCACCATGGCTGGAGCCAATGTGTACTATAGCAGCCATAGTCGGGACAAGTCCTTATTTTATTAATTTACTTTTAATTAAAACACGAAAATTAAGAAGGGCGAATTGTCAAATTTGAAATTAGCATATTGATTTTATCGATACAATAATTTAAGTGCAAGTTATGACAGAGTTACGGTCCATGAATATTTTGTAGCATGTCCCTTTTATTTTACTTTAAGGAACAATGGCAAATGTCATATAGAATAATTATCCGATATATTTTGTGTTCTATGACACTTACAAATATGATAAAAAGATCACTGGCATCGTTTATGTCGCATAATAGCACCACAACCATGTTTTGTTTACTTTTATAATGTAAATTCGCGACACGAACGTCGCAGACAGCACCATCTTAGCACCAAAAAGCGTTTTTCGACACTTTTACATTTCAACTATAGAGCTGATTTATCACCGTGACGGCCTTGATGTCATGTTTATAGAACAAATGAGTGATCAAACTAGGGCCGCTTTGGGGTTCTGCAAACTTTTACAAAACCATTACAGTACTAATCATTAATACTAATTAGCACGTTCTAAAACGTTCTCAGGACCTTTATAGTACCAAACTTTGTTACTTGAGTAACGACATCACGACCCTGATGCAGCCCCATTCCTACCAGCTGACTCTACTTGGGTTTATTTAATTCTTCTTTCAGGAATTAAATCCCTCATAAGATAAGAAAACATCCCAAAAATGCACACCTATAGAGTCTATCCTAAATCGCAATAGTTTTTTTGGTTTTTTAAATAAGAATTCAGAGGAGAACAGTGCCACTATGCCACTGGCATGGTGGGTCAGATCAATCGGGGTTTCCGCACTCCCTACGGCGCGGGGCGAGCCCTTCTCGAGCAAAAGTTACCGGGAGAAAAATGCGTAGGCGAGAATGAAATTGAATGAGGTGTTGTTGAATTTCGTAGATTTGCAAATATTTTATTGTGTCAACGTGTTGATAGATAAATTAACTGTAATTTTATTTTCTTTTGCATTTGTGTAGTAGCAACTTATTACATACTTTTTGAATTTAAATATTTGTAATAGACTGTTTTTCAGCTACAATACTACGACCGAAAATACCTATTATAGTTCTATTTCTGCAAAACATTGATAATTTAGTTTGTATAGCGATAGCTCTTTGGGTCTACTACTTGATCTTAAGATATATGGCGTCTATGTAAGAAAAGTAAAGAGATAACTTTAATTTTGAGGTATCACCAGTCTTACCAAGGGGTATCGTATTAAGTACCCAGTTACTGGGTTGTGGAGGTCAGATAGGCAGTCTCTCCATACAAAACACTGGCACTCAGTCGCATCCGGCCAGACCGGAAACCAACCCCAAGACAGTTGGGAAAAGGCTAAGAAGATTGAAGATTGATTGGCTCTAATGAAAGTTGTAGCTTCGCTACGAGTATATAACTCAAACGGAAAGTTATTGGCACTAAAACTCGAACTTTCATTTCGAAATGCTGACAACCTAAATATTGAGCATTAACTCCCAAAATCTATAAACGTTATGCAAAAGCCGGGTTTCGACACCGGGTGGTTATTTTTGAAGAATCAATCCCTACTCTTCTACCTCATGACCTATTCTATTGCATGGACTACACTTCTTAACGGGACGAGTGCACTGAAATGTGACATGACCCTCCTTTATGCAATTTGAACAACGTGTAGGCCGCCTAGGGTTTGAGCTATTTTGGTATTTTTAAGGTTGACCGGTAGCTATATAGTTTATGCTCGTTGTTGAATTTAGTATTTCAAGCATTATGCAAATACGAAAGGAGTTTTATTTTAGGGTGGAAAAATTGAGCTACCTCAGCACCTAATCTAACCGACCGGTCGTCGATGCCATGCAAAGTGCATTCGACTGCCCTTTTTCCCAATTACACCATATCTATTGATTAGGGACGGTTTGTCATAATAATACTCTTCTAAGGAGTCCGTGAACTTAGCCCGCTCGGCCAACATAATTATCGCTCAGCATTTGGCCATAATTTTCATGTGATGGAAAAGTAGCCAAAAGTTTCTCCTGCCATTCAGCCCAAGTAAACAGGACTGACGGAAGGCCCCTTGTACCATCTTTGGGCAATACCCTTTAGTTTTGGTAATGTAAAATGAATTACTTGCTTCTCCGACCACATATAAATGGTTGCGCACTCGTTGACTTTATGAAGCGACATAGTCATTGTCTGTTCCCGTTTACTTGGGTCATATTCCGGAATCGAGATGTTCAGGGAACCTAATTTGTCGGCACCATTATTAGCCATAGATTTTAAAACATTGACAACTTCCGAAAAAATAGATGATCCAAATGGAGAAGTCAACTCACCTGTGGTCTGCGGCTAGCAAGTCTCTCACCACGCTAGCTTGCGGCTGCCTTATTGAGCTACGCGAACGGCAGCTCTTACAGCTTCTTGGCGAGTTGCAGCTTGCACGGCCAGGAGAGAGTTGTCCTGATGCTCGGCGGTCCAGCCTGCTCGATGCTCGGCGGTCCAGCCGGCTCGATGCTCGGCGGTCTAGCCAGCTCGATACTCGGCGGTCTAGCCGGCTCGATGCTCGGCGGTCCAGCCGGCTCGATGCTCGGCGGTCCAGCCGGCTCGATGCTCGGCGGTCCAGCCGGCTCGATGCTCGGCGGTCCTCCCGGCTCGATGCTCGGCGGTCCAGCCGGCTCGATGCTCGGCGGTCCAGCCGGCTCGATGCTCGGCGGTCCAGCCGGCTCGATGCTCGGCGGTCCAGCCTGCTCGATGCTCGGCGGTCCAGCCTGCTCGATGCTCGGCGGTCCAGCCAGCTTGATGCACGGCGGTCCAGCCGGCTCGATGCACGGCGGTCCAGCCGGCTCGATGTTCGGCGGTCCAGCCGGCTCGATGTTCGGCGGTCCAGCCGGCTCGATGTTCGGCGGTCCAGCCGGCTCGATGCTCGGCGGTCCGCCAGCCTCGATGCTCGGAGGTCCGCTCGGCTCGATGTTCGGCGGTCCAGCCGGCTCGATGTTCGGCGGTCCAGCCGGCTCGATGCTCGGCGGTCCGCCAGCCTCGATGCTCGGAGGTCCGCTCGGCTCGATGCTCGGCGGTCCGCCCGGCTCGATGCTCGGCGGTCCGTCAGCCTCGATGCTCGGAGGTCCGCCCGGCTCGATGCTCGGCGGTCCGCCCGGCTCGATCCACGATGTTTTATTACATAAAACAATAAAATTATATTAAAAGAAATCAAAGTATGTAGGTCTATACGAGTATTAATCAGTTGAAGGGCACTGAACGAGACAATAGAATTTTTATTGTTATTACATCTGGGGTCTGGGGTGTTTCGTGTCCCTCAAAGTGATAAGCAAATTTTTAAAAAAACGTAGCTAGGTCGTGTTTCATTACAACACAATAAAACAAAACGTTAATTTTTGTTTTTACTTTAAATAAGAATATCAATGTGATTTGAACAGTCAAGAACCAAAACAAATTGATAACGTAGAAGAAATATAACAACAAATTAGTAGGAAAAATAAAATAAACCCACATATAAATAATTAAGGGTAGAAAAATATTTAACTAGCCAAAACAGGAATCTTTACCCACTTCTGAGATGTAGACTCCGTATTCTTACAGAGTCTAGTAATAGTTTAAATATGAAAATTAACTATCATTCTAGTTCATGGCTTTTGAAAATAAGGTTTCAGAAATAATAGGCACTTGTTCATGTACTTACATATTGTATTCCTCCATCCAACACACAAAATCAGATATACCTCACAATCAACACTAGGTATCTTTAAAACACAGCACGAGCCTAAGTACTCGTATCTCGACGTCTTATCCACGACTGAGCTCGCCGGACTGGCACGACAAACAAGATGGCGTTTTCCCCCACCATTATACCTCCGTTCCAAGTAATGCGCCGTGATTGGTTAGTCGTGCCATCCACGAACTCAGTCGGTACTACAATAGTCAAAACAATACTTTTAGTATTAAAATCAGGATTAATTTAACATAGCTTATTGACTAAAATGTCGTATAATTTACTATTGATAACAAGTAGTATATCAAGTTTAAAGACATGATAGAATCACTAACATGATACAAAACAAATGAGTCTCTTAGATTGGTTTGAAAAAAAAAACACAAGATTCTAAAACGAATTCAAAACCTGTCACTGCATATGATAAAAAAGGTAATTCAACACACAGCGACCAATTTCATTTGGCAGTTGAAAAATAACAGCATCTTTGGCATCATCAATCTTCCAGACTCCCATCTGGTCTCCCGTCTTTGAGTTCGCGATACTTTTTGCAAGAAGCTATAATGGTGATTGAAGACGAAGCGTGTTCGCGGAACCCTAAGCGATTCTTAAGTGATGCAGTGAAAAGAATAATGCATCACTCATGCTCACTCCATTTTAGATCAACGGTTCCTTTAATAATAAGAAATTGAGTACTTAGAGTTTAAAACTGTGGAACTGCCCTTTTTTATTTTGCTTTCAAGTCTCTTAAGAGTAACAAGATATGTTCGCTGGATACTAAGCCTTAAGCACTCTTGCCCGCTAAACGATGTACAGATATAGGTGACTACAATTTACACCTCCCTGCTCTCTGAGATTTTTGCCTAGGGCTCAATCGATCGGTCGGGTAAATATGTAGGTCCTGTAACAGTTTTTTTGCTAAGTTGTCAGTTATTCAGGTCAGGATTTACTCCGTGTCTGATTAATAGCTATGTGGGCTTGATTTACGAGAGGATTAGCTTTACGGTCACCCGGATATCAAGCGTGTGAAAATGTGCCTCGTTTACCAAGAGGGGCCAATATCAATGTGGCGTACATAATGCCAAAGAATCCTACTTAAATGTCACGCACGCCTTAACGGCTGAACGGGTTTAGGTGAAATTTGACACACGGGTGCACCATGACCTAGGACTTCGGACATAGAATACTTTCTAACCCAGTAGTACGAGTATGTTCCCGTGGGATAATTTTCGACTTTTGACGACCACGCATACAAAACCACCGTCAAAAGCTGGTGAAGAAGACTAGCATTGATTTTAATAACTTTTTTCGTTTGCCCCAGCTGCTCGACGGCGATGCTGTGCGCGGCGATCATGACAGAGCATTGGGAGCATGTGGTGTGGGAGCACGCCGCTCTGGCCGCGCTCGCCAATGCCTCCAACACGGCGCTGCAGTGGCTGCTCGACGAAAAAGTCGCCAAGGTAACTTTACTTTAGGTGTACAAGGATCTTTTGACGCGTGGCCAAAATTGGAACTACGCTATCCTACTTTTTCAATACATTTTATAAAGAAAATGCCACAAATATATAATTACCAACAGCGCCTCCCGTCAAAGTCATTCAAGCGCCAAAAGTTCCTTGTTGCAGTGAATTGGTTCATACTTCATCGTTTCGACAGGACAAAAAACTGGTAGTAGAACAGAAGGCACTCTCTTACAAAATCTTCGAAGTATTGAACATCGGACTTTAAATTGCAAAACGCAAAAAAAATACTTAAAGAAACTTTGTTCTTTAATCTCGTAGCCCGTCTACGGATTGCTACGAAGCGTAGCACGTAGCTCTCTACGAGTTTTATTCGTAGCAACTTCCGTAGCGGCGCTTTATAGCCACGTAAGACTTTAAAGTCTTCATACATTTGAAATCCAATCTGAAATTCTGAACAAGCTTTCCTGGTGCGCTCTCAAGAAGCAGGAGAATATCAGCTTTCAACAAGCGTTCTGTCTGACTTTAGACAACTACGCAAGAGGTACTTTAACGGAATGGTGTTGAATAAATGCAATCAGCTTTGTTAGAAATTCAACAGTAAACCACAGTGAAGAAAAATAACAATAAAAAATAATTCGCGCAGTCACCATAATAATGGAAGTCTTGCATGACAAACAAATTTCAAACAATAAAGGTCCCGACAATGCCAAGGTCAAAAAAACTACAAATTGGTAAAGTTCAAATTGATGTTAGGCTCCTTCGAAGTTGGCAGTACATAGTAGGTTGCATTATTAATCGGGTTTCTAGTTGACAATGGCGGAAACTTCCAGCAGACAGCCATGCCTCACATCACTGATGTTATTTCCCACGAGGCAGACTTTGTGGTAATTGGAATTGTTTGTAGGTATGGTAGGTAGGTACGGATAATGGATAGCTAGCGGTAGGGATTACCAATGGTTTTTGACGGGTGACTAGTATGACTCACTGGTACTTCATATCTCTGTACATAATGAAGTACCAGTGCTCGTCGCTGTTCACGAGCACCAATATGTATACACTTAGCAACTTTTAAAAGTGATTTGCTCCTACTGTGTTGATTTTTATTTTTATGTTGTAACGAATATAGTATGAACCCATATTAATATGAAATAGGCCTTATCTCAAAGTTGCAGTCAACATTACACGAGAAAATCGCTTTTGAATTTTGTTAAGTGGATACATATTGGTGCTCGTGACTGTACCAACCTCTATTTTGAAAAGATTTTGATAGAATGTTCCATCAAAAAGTTTGGATTTCAAAAAACTGTGTCTATCCTAATATAATATCCAATTTTAACTAATATGATAAATGCGAAAGTGAGTTTATTTGTTTGTTTGTAACACTTTCACGCGGATTAGATGAAAGCTGAACGAATTTTGATGAAATTTGGCAAATGAGTAGACCATGACCTGGAGAAGGAAATAGGCTACTTTTCATACTGGATTGCGAGGATCGCAGATTTTATTGAATAAGCAAGTATTCTGTCTATTCACTTATCATAATAACATAAATCACACCTGTAGTTATACTCTGAAGGGATAGGCAGACGTGAAGTACACCCACACTTCACCAGTTATAAATTGAAGTAATGTTTAAAAACGAAAATGTATTTTTTTTTAACAAGATTAAATCTTTCGCCAGTAAGCAGTCTGAAACAGATTTATCTCTTCAAAACATTAAATCCATTTCAACGTTCGAAGTTGTAAGAGCTGCAAAAACTAATGGAAATCGCAATAAAGCTGCTCAAGCCATATCTGACAGGAATTGCGGGAACAAAGAAGAATTTAATTGATATTATCATCACGGCATCCTACTTTTTTTACTCTTTTTATTTCAACCGTCTCGGTGATTTTCACTGGAAAAAAACAGGATAGTAAAAACAATATGGTTTTACTTTACTTATCCTTTTTATGTGTCTATACTTACTGTTTTGCTTATTATATATATTACTATCTTATACTTACTGTTTTGCTTTCCGCCCTTTACGTAACCCACCCTTCGCAAGTCTATACAGATGTAATTATTTATGCATCTTTATAAAATTAGGAACACCAAAAAGAGTAATCCATAGGTATTTATAGGTATGAGGAACAGGGTGTAAAGTTCAGTCATCCACCATAGAAATGGGAGGATACTCCGAAATTGAAATTTTTCGTCAATTATTTAAAAAAAAAACAGCTGATTCATACATTTTGACCGCGTAGGTATTTCACTTTTCTATGAAACAGCAGGTTTTTTTTTTAATAACCGACGAATCATTTCAACGCAGTGGGGTTCAGAATCATGTACTGAATCCATAGTAACAGGCTTCGCGTCGATGTCCCTAATACCCTGTATGTATACATGTCGTTCGCGCAGTAAACTCTAATTGCGCGATTCAGGATTTGTGTGACGTCAGGTCTTTCATGCGTAGTTCGCATGTGGCGATGTAGCTGCCACAGTTATATAATTCAGATCTGCCTTTATGTTCTCGTAAAGTCAGGGATATTAATTGTAAAGCAAATTGACTACGAACTTAAATTGTACGTATATTCAAATGATGTCATTCTTCGACAGTTGTAAGAAAATATGGCTATACTACTAACACCGCAAGTCGACGTAGGGTGTGAAGTCAAGGGGTCTTAACTAAGGAAAAAAAAAACTATTTAATCCGTCATGCGTCAGTCAGCTAATAAAAAAAAATATAACACAGGTATTTTTTGTTTCATCATAGTAATAAAAAAGGTTTAGATAAAACGCATTAAAGTTTAAAGGGAGTGGGGGTCGCTACGTCATAATTCAGTATAAAATCTACCGAGGAGTGACGTCATGCCACATCTTAACTCAATGTATTGTCGTTATCTTTTGATTACGGAATAAATGAAAAAATAAGTGTCCAATTTTTTTTTAAATGGGACAGGCTTTGGGGACTGCCGATAGAAGTGAAAAGTAAGACACTTTTTTATTCTCGCGTTGATGTCTTTCGTTCGATACGTATAGCTAAGGTAGTTTTATTTACAACAATCTACGCTGAGTCAGTGTAAGTACAGATATATAGTTGGTACAGTTTTCAGTCGGTCACAGAGTGGTTTGAAATTGGGTCAGGAGAACTAGATAACCGGGTCCCGCATTTACTTGATTCCATTCTATTATAACTTCGTCTGACTTGGGCTTTTATTCTCACGTTTGTCTCGTTCTGACATTCAAAGAATCGTTTGCTCCATAATGTCCTTTTTTTAAACGTGATTTGTAGACCACCCCTTTAGCTGACCCCGAAGCCATTGTTTGTTTTGGGACATTCGCAGTGTTAAAAATTGTACAGGATAGAAATGTAGTACTTTTCTGCAACCCTGTATTATTTAAATAAGGCACTGAAACATAACCTGTACAGTAATTTAAACATAAATTCTCCGCTCTTGTAAGATCATGTTTCACAATGAATATTCAAACTAGGTGCTTTTAAATAAACTTTAGTTCAAAAACAGTCTACTTACGATCAAGATTTTACTCGAAAACACTGAACAAAATAAGGCTTAGGATAAATTTTAATCTGTAAAATAAACTTTAATGAAATTTTATGTTTCTCTTACATAATAAATATAAAAGTTCTCGTAAAGTTTTCGTGATATTGAAGGTACGTAATTGTAATTTGCGTTATCTGTTTGTCTGCCGTCCCTGAATTTATGGGCTCGAGTGAAATTAATGGACATTTTAGGGAAATTCTCATGTTTTGAAACACTACAAACTTTCCCCATTTCATCGTTAGCGGAATGATAAATTATCTTTAATTTTGTAGAAAGAAATGTTAGGTAAGATTTTTAGCTTTGAAATATTGTTATAAAATAATCTAAAATGACTGTTGGGATTACTTTGAGTGTACTTTAGCCAAAATAAACAAGTTTTCATAACTTGTTTATTTTGGCTAAAGTGCTATTTACTAAGGTGTGCAAAAAACTATTTACGTTCTTTTTAAAGACATTCACAAACCCAGCACACATTTGTCCAGCTACCAAGAGCCGTAGCTTTAGAAACTTGAAAACTTGTTATAGTTCGCTAGTTTCGTGTTAGTTTCTGCTCGGTTTGGTTGGTGGTAGGGCTTGTTCTAAGTCCGCCTGGTTAGCTACCACCATCTTATCTAAGTCTGTCGCCATAACAACAATGTTAACAGCATTGTTGTGTTTCGGCAGTAAGAGATAAGATAGCCAGTTCCTCTGTGGTTGAGGATTCCGGGTGAAGCTCGCTTCCACCTTCGGCCTGATCATCACTTACCATCAAGTGAGATGCAGGCCAAGATCTTCCCCGATGTAGGTAAAAAAAAAAAAAAAATATGTAATGATGTAGGCATATTTTCAACCCCACTATTAGTAGTGTAAAACTTTCTACAGTCACCTTGACGGATTTTTATTTCTCACGCGATGTGGCTTAAATAGGCCCATTAAGTCGCAAAATATTTTTTGTCGAATTAACTACGCCAACATGTTTATGGATGAAATAAAAATATATTTCAGACTAGTGAAAAAAAACTGTATAAAAATTAGGTCACTCTTACTTTTTTGCTCTGCGATTTTACGTACTAAAAAGTTTAGTCTAGTTAACTGAAGACATGAAAAAGAATATGCCACCTCTTTCTCACCCTAAGGTGTGGTATCCAGTGTCTGGGATTACGTCACAAGGAGGAGGTAGCTTTTTTTCAGGTAACAATAACACAATGCGATCACCGATTTGTCTGCCAAGCGATCTCCTTTTTCAATGAAATCGTATTGTAGTGGATTTTTATTGCCTGATATATGATGGTCATTTAGAAGATTGATTGAATATATATATCCTTTGCAAAGGAACAGTTGACCTTAAACTTAACTACCGCGTCCCAACACAATATGTTACTGTCGACAGAAAAATTCTTACACAAAATTCGCGACACATCTCGCCATTGTTATATTTACAATGACTAAAGTGACACTTAAAATTAATTTGTTCTCCCTTGAGCCACACAACGCTACAATGACAATTACTTACAGTAATAAATTCGGTGACTTTCATTATCTTAGCTTTTAATTAAGAGCGAACAAGTTGACCTCAATAACTCGTATATTTTATGTGACCCTTGAAAATTGCTTCACGACTGCCGACTATACTTTAAAGCCGTTATTAGAGCTACCGCCACGTCCTATACTAGAATGTTATGACATGCCTTTAATGACGTCATGTTAGCAGCTTGTAAAACGCTTTGTAAGATAAATGTACTAGCGACGGCGCCCGCTTAGTCTTAAACCACTTTTAAGTTTAAGTTCTGTTAAAATGTTTCAGCTTTGCACCTTAACCACAGATTAATACAGATGGGACACTCCGCAAAAGTATTTAACGGGGGGTTTTCCAAAATTTGCCTGTTTTAGAATCAATTTAAAATGGTCAAATTAGTGTATTAGGTCCTGAAAAAAATATATGTGATGGACACATCTTTGTTTGAGGGAAATTATTGGTTCAAAACACGATAAATTGTAATTCGCTCGATGAAAAAAAAATCCGAAACAGGGTCGATTTCAAAACCATTTTCGATCTCATTTCCTAATTACAGCACAAAATAATATGAAAATTGCATGTACGATGAGGTAATCGTATTTTGGAGGGAATTTATTGGTTGAATTTTTGAGTTTAATAAAAAAAAATTAAGTAAACTCAATATTTGTAAATCGGGCTAAATCGGCTCGCGCTCAGTGTCCTGCGGGACGTTGTCGAGATTGGACCTGTGTCAATTTATTTTAAAAAATTAGTTCCCCACCGTCTTTAAAAAAAATGGCAAATAAAAAGAACAAAAGGAAGAAAAACACATATATTAAATTGCGGAAGATCAGACAAAACATCGCGTAATTATATTATTGTTTTAATTCATTATTATTGTTTTCAAAAATGAAAATATTTCTATGGGTTGTGATGACTTTTTTGACATCTGACATTAGTGTTTTCATTTCAAATTTTTATCGATAATATTATAGTCAAGTGTGAGTCATATATATCTTTGCGAGTAGTACGATTAAGTAGGTTGTTACATAAAGACGTTTTAGTAAAGCACATTTTTAATTCGTCTATTATTATTTATACCTTAAAAGTAAAAGAAACCCTATCCGATCCGAAAGGGGCTCATAGGTACTGCAATAAAATTACCTAAAAGTAATAAAAAATCTTACTAATATTGAAAATTAAAAAGTTATTGCTATTTAAAAATCACATGTTTGGTAACAAAAATACCCCAAATCCAATAAAAAAATAGCAAGTTTTCAACAGGCATCATTATAGTTGACTTGTAGACACCCGCTATACGACGCGACGGCCGCCTGCGCTCCATGTCATAACCCGGTAAAAATCCCTATTTAAAAAAAATTGTCCAATTTTTTTTTTATTTATAATTGCCACATAAATAGGCTCTCAGTACGATACCTAACAACACCCTCATGGATCAGACAGGGTTTTGTTTTACATGTTGTATACATGATAACAATTCATCCAAATTCATTATACAAGCTTAGTTTTTATTTACCCTAAACCTCTTAAGGGGTCATTGTATTCATCATTATGAACAACTTTCACTATGGGACCAAAAACTGGAACCGCGAAAAAAACCCGAAGAAAAAACGCGAAGTTCCCTACATTTATGTTCGCATAATCTCGTCAAAATGTAGGGAACAGAAGATTTTTTTTGGGTTGTGTATTCACTCTCTGTCAAGCTGTCATCGTCGCTGCTATAATCTCCTACATTAATTAGGTATACGGGATGGCAGGCACATTGACTCGCAAACTGTTACCATGAATTCAGCGCATGATGATAGGACCGCCCAGAGTAAAAATGTATAGTCGGTTATTTAAAAAAAAATGGCTATTTCATTCAAAATTGCAATAGTTACTCGGTCAAAATGTATGGAACGGCAGTTTTTTTTTGAGGATAATTAGAAAAAACGAAACTTTGTAAAAATCCTAGGATATCAGTATATGAGCTGATGTCAGGATTTATGAAACAAAAACAGTATGTTTAGGACGATTGGAAACATTCGTGCCGTTTTTAGGCACACGTCTGCCCAACCCTTCAGGGAATACAGGCGTGAATTTATGTTATGTTATGTGCCATTTTTCTGGTGGTAAATATTCTGAAGGAACGGCAAACCAAATTGACCTGGGATTAACAATTTTTTTTGTTTGTTTTGTCTTAGAACAAAGATTCGATAAATTATAGCCGTAGCAGTAGGTACGACACTATTGAAAATAAAGTACGGCAATTTTTTCTTCATACTAGCTACGAATATTTACGGACCTTCATGAGCGGGGGCAAACGTCAAAAAACAAAAGAATATGGTTACAGTATAAGCATAACAGTCCGACCACTTAGCTCATCTATCTAATCTATATATCTATCTTGACCGATTTTTATGAATTTTTTTGTCATGATTTTTTTAGGTAGGTATGAGAATAGGATGTAAACTATTTTTCGTACCCCTAAGTGATAAGGGTGGTCCACCCCTAAGTTTTTTTTTCTTTATTTGTTTTTTTTTCATTGTAAGTTTTTTATGATATGGCATTAAAAAATACATACAACCCTAAATTTTCACCCTTCTACCACCAACCCCTATTTTTTAGTAGCGATATTAGTACTTTAATAATTTTGGATTCACCCGGGCGCCGCCCAGCACGAACAGCTAGTATAAAATGATTTTATGTATGGTCAAAGTGCGAAAATGTTAAGGAATTTTTTAAACATTCTTTTCCAAATAGCGGGCGTCGAGCCGGCGTCGATTATAATTAAACTACTTTGAATAAAAGAGCCATTTTCAATAGGGTTCCTTCTACGGCTGGAACGAATGTATTAAAAAAAATTGACTGAATTAATTGATCTTACCGCAAGCTACAATGTTTTCAGGTTTGATACATTGACGGACAGGATTTTTTTTTCAACTATTTTGATGCTTTTTTCATTTCTGCTGCATTAAAACAATTGTTGAAAAGTACAGTATTAATATCAATTTAATCATCTATACTATACAATGGTAAATAAATTAAGTAGATTCTGTGTGCTAACAGGAGTGTAACAATAAAAACAGTTGCAGAAATGGGGCAAGATTTTTTTTTCGATCGTAGAGCACCCTCTAATGCTTCGCATTATGAGTCGTGCAATAATAACAGTAGATTGTACACACGGGATTACAAACGAAACAATTTAACATTGTGTTGTTATTGTCAGCTATATCGTCGCAGACAGCGGGCGTTACCGATATCGGCACGATATCTACCGGGGAAGACACAATATGGGGTGAGAGTAGGGGGCATTCTTTCAATTGAAAACACTTTTATGCACTGCCGACTTCGACACGTTGATTCTTAGTAGGTACCTACTGCGGAAGTTTGATGCGTCACGATGGTCATCGATATTCACCAACATCATCGGGCCGATAATAATTATATCGGTATGGAATTGATGTCGGTATAGCTGCCAGCATATCGGTATCGGGTTGGTGTCGTTATCTGATAATGTGAAAACGCCCATTAGGTACACAGGACATTTTAAAAATTATTTTAGTTCACTACACTGTAGGTACCATATAATGGAAACCTAAGGGAAAAAAATTACTAAAAAACTAGTGCAGTTGGTCAACTGCAAATATTTTATGCTGTGGCATGGATTTTCCGCGAAATGTTTGACAACTTATCGTAAATATATACGTCGCTCTGTAATTGGGGGAGGCGGAGGTAGTGTTTCAAAGGCGTATAGGCCCGGAAAACCTAGCCTTAAATGAAAAGCGACTCTTGCTACGACACAATAAAGTGCAATACAGGTCGCACAGCGCTAATCACCTACATAACAGTTATATTCACCTAGAAGTTGCCTCTCTTTCATCGTGTGACTTTTAGATCTTCTGACTACGTTACACTCATTAAATTGACCCAGTAAGACGGGCCCGCCGCCTAATTGTAGCTTCATACCTAAACTGCTGAGTATCCCATCTGTGATAATCTGTGCCTTAACAGGAGGTAAAGTTTGCTAAAAGAAAATATGGAGAAGTCGTGATCGTGTGGAGGTGAATATTACCTACTGCGCCCTATTTTGGAGCCTTACATATGTTTTTCAACAGTAGTAGACGCGTAGGCGTATCTATCTACACCTACGTACCTATACCTATAGGTAAACGGCCTTTTCATCATTCCATTGTCACTCCAACCCCTTTTCCAGAAAATCAATCCGATATAATGGGTGACAATTTAATTCATATCACAATATCCAATGTGTC
Source organism: Conistra vaccinii (assembly GCA_948150665.1). Classification (NCBI taxonomy): domain Eukaryota; kingdom Metazoa; phylum Arthropoda; class Insecta; order Lepidoptera; family Noctuidae; genus Conistra; species Conistra vaccinii. The sequence continues at coordinate 6,884,318 of OX411323.1, read as the reverse complement.
GTGAATAGGGTTGCCAACCATTCTATATTATATATGTAGTATCCTGATTCCTGCTTAGAGGCCTAAATATTATATTTCTAAAGAAAAAATATAATAGGCGAAATTATCGAAATAGGGCCAGTATAAATCTCAGAAGAGCTGAATTAATAGTATTTTGTTACCTTTATTTAGTGTAAAAATAGTTACGAGACATAAAAAAATAACTTTTAATAAGTAGCAAAAATTAAAAAGAAATAAAAATTCTTTTGACACACACCTACTATTTTTTATTTATTTATTAGCCTTCCACTGTATTTTTACAGGTAAGGGCTTCAAAAATACTATATATGATATTAAAAAAATTGGCAACCCTAGTCGTGAATGGTATCAACCCTGTCGATCACAGCAATGAATAATAGCCCACTGACAATCCCATTGACATGACTTTATTAATATTGAATCAAAACGAAACGAATGAAAACAAATCTTTTCAGAAAAAAGTAATTGAAATCATAACATTGAGGCAAACAACCTTTCAGATTCGAGGAAACCATTCAAACTTGTTTGCGGTTCCCGAACTACCAAAATTTTAACCACAGTGTTGTGTCAATATATTTTAAAATCAAAGAACTTTTAGTAGAAAGTTTGCTCTAGCAATAAAAGGGAAATATCTGTTTCTGTAAAAACTTTTTGCGCTTCTAATGATGTACATGAACCTTGAAAACTCAAAAGCGGCCGGCGAACGCTACATCTAAGTCGGTCGCAGTTACATGGCTATTTAGTATTTTGAAGACCAGAAAATATAAATTATTTGAGGTTCACAAAAAGAGTCATTATATTAATATGGATTCAAATATGGATGACACTGTAATAGGATAGTCTGAAATAAAGTTATTATATACACTCGAGAGCAATGAATCCGGGTCACTTAAAGAATCCTAAAAATCTCGGAAACTAAAAATGCTAGGTTAATGCAATAAATTGTATTTAATAGACAATGTAATACTCCTTAAATGAAGGTATTAAAACTTCTTAGTTATTGTAAAGTTATATCATAAAAAAATCAAATTTGAAAAAGGGCCACTTTCGAAGATGGAACTACGAAATTACAGCATTTGGTTTTGCTTTTGTTTGTAATCTGTCATTTATGTGGGTACATAAACCATGTTGATAGTGCTCTATATTCATTATTCAAGCTGAAATTATGTCGCTTACGCCTGAAGAATGCACCAGAATACTTACAATGCTGGAAACCGGCCGGAGTCAGCGCGATACAGCCAGGACTGTCGGTGTGTCGCTGTCAACAGTACAAAGAGTTCTCCGACGTTACGAAGAAACTGGTTCTAACCTACGCAGACCAGGAACGGGCAGAACCAGGTGTACCACAGCACGAGAAGACCGATACTTGGTGAACACCATGCTTCGAAATCGCTTTCTCACAGGAACTGAACTCACAAATCAGTTTCGACGCCTCGGAGGAAGTGACCCAAGTGCATGGACAGTAAGACGTCGGCTTGCTGAATCTAACTTAAAACCCCTTAGACCTGCAAACGGCCCTAAACTGGAGCGTGGGCATCGTATTTCAAGACTAAGATATGCCCAGAGCCACGTAAATTGGAGTATTGAAGATTGGTCAAAAGTTATGTTCTCCGACGAATCAAAATTTATGCTCTACAAGCACGATGGAAGACACAGAGTGTATCGAAGACCAGGGGAAAGATTCAAGCAAGCATGCATCGAAGAAAAAGTAGCCTACGGTAGTGGGTCTGTACTTGTGTGGGCCGGAATTTCTTCTGAAAGTCGCACAGAGCTGGTGATCATAGAAAACGGCTCTTTAACTAGCGTAAGATATGTGGAAGAAATCCTCAATGATCACGTTGGTCCATTTATGGTCAATTTAGGTGAGGATGCTATATTTATGCATGACAATGCCCGACCTCATACAGGTAGGATTGTGAATGACTACCTTCAAGAGATGAACATTACTCGTATGGAGTGGCCAGCGCGCAGCCCGGATATCAACCCGATCGAGCATGCTTGGGACGAGCTAGGCAGATGCGTAAAACAACGAAACCCTCCCCCAATCACGCTTCGTGAGCTCAAAATTGCTCTCACAGAGGAATGGGAGAATATTCCCCAAAATCGTATAAGGAACTTGGTGTACAGCATGCCAAACCGCGTAAACGCAGTAATGGAAGCACGAGGAGGCAATACGAAGTATTAAAATTCAAGAAAATCGTAATAAAGTTCAAAAATTTCATGTTTCCTATTTTTGTTTTAAGGAGAGATCAGCAGTTTTTTTCTTTATGTAATTTTGTGTTAATAAAATGTATGGTGACTCATATTTTTTTTACTTTCATTTAAGGAGTATTACATTGTCTATTAAATACAATTTATTGCATTAACCTATCATTTTTAGTTTCCGAGATTTTTAACATTCTTTAAGTGACCCGGATTCATTGCTCTCGAGTGTATATTAAAATGGTCAATAAATTCTATTAAATACATGCCGCAACAAAACGGGTAAGCACGTTAAGGGTTCAGCAGTAGTTACCTAAACTTAAAATGTCAAAAGCTAAAACGGAGTCACCTTGAACGTGGGTGTTTTGACACGAGGTTACCGGCATGTGGCTTGTCTAATTTCGCAGACAAAGATCGATCATTAACGGCTTACATCGCTTTGCGTTTAGCTTCAGTAAATACTCGTATATTTCAGTTAGGGAATGATTAGGTACTATTGAATACCTACTGGCATTGTTACTTATGTATTTTTTTGGGAGAATATGCCTAATGGCAAAATAATATAGTAGGCTGAGTTGATTGATGAATGGTTAGCTTTATCTTGGGAGCTTCGTCCGGACTTTAGCGATCAAATTCGTTTTCTTTGTTCCTATTATACGATAAGTAAAAAAAACCTGACCGTTTCGAAAGGGGTTCATAGGTACTGCAGCATTACCTAAAAGTAATAAAAATCTAATTATTATTGAAAATAAAAAACTTATTGCTATTTAAAAATCACATTTAAATTACCCCAAATTCATAAAAAATTAGCAAATTTTCAACAGGGGTAATAAGTTATGACCAGTAGATGTAAAATTCCCCGTTGAAAAAAAACAGACGATTTTTTTTTTATTCGGAAAATTATCGTTTAAATAGACTCTCAGTACGATACCTAACAACACTCTCACGGACCGGACAGGGTTGTTTTACATGTTGTATGTCTGTTCTGTTTCTCAAGAAAATGCAGTCTCTTAATTTGCTGTATAAAGATGGACACTTGCAATTTCAAGCAGGACAATGGATTCTCACCATTGTACTGTGCTCAAATACTTAGACCCGTTTTCTAGAACAATTTTCAAGTTGTCGCTTGCGTGGCTCCGAACGAAGACCCCAACAACGCATACCGTAAACAAGGCCGAACATTTGATCATACATTCACAATATGTTCACGGATTTCTTGTTCACGTCATTCTATGACGTCATCAAGGTTCAACGTACGTTCGTGATTACCGACGTATCAGCGTAACTGGAGCAAAGGGGTCAGAATAGCTCTCTAACATAAACTAGCTTCCCATTTTATATCCTACAATACTTTACTAAAGAATATACTTAGTTTTAGTACAGAAACTTTATGTAGCGTAGGTACTGAAAATAGGTTCAACATTGTAGGTGAAATTAGGTCAGGTACTCATTGTTCAAGATTAAACAAAAGCATACTTTAGTGCGCACCTAATATTCATTTTAATCAACGTGGATTTAAGCTTTGCGGAGAATGTCCCTAACTTGGGTTACCGTAATTTATCTAAGAGATAAGGACAATTTGGAGTTAGGTATTCGTATAATACCTACAATTCCTCTGTGGTTGAGGATTCCGGGTGAAGCTCGCTTCCACCTTCGGCCTGATCATCACTTACCATCAGGTGAGATGCAAGCCAAGAGCTTCCACGGAGAGCGTAAAAAAAAAAAACCTTATGGGATGTGAAAGCTCCATCGTGGAAAGCATCCATGAAGAGGAATAACCACGATGTAAATATACATAAGGAGGAGCAGTGGTGGCCCAGTGGTAACGGCCCCGACTTACGAGTTGTAGGTCGTGGGTTCGAACCCAAGCAGGCGCTTTACTTTGTGTAAATAATTTCATCACCACTGCTCTCAGAACGGTGAAGGAAAACATCGTGAGGAAACCGGCATGTCCTAGAACCAAAAAATTCGAAGACATGTGACATCTACCAACCCGCACTGGGCCCGCGTGGTAGATTACGGCCCACTCCCTCTCACAGAGAGGAGGCCTGTGTCCCAGCAGTGGGAACATTAATAGGCTGATGATGATGATGATGAAATATACATAAGTGGCAGGGCACATTGCTCGCAGAACAGATCCCCGATGGGGCGAAAAGGTTCTGGAGTGCCGACCGCGTACCGGAAATACCGACGCAGCGTTGGAAGGCCTCCCACAAGATGGACCGATGATCTTGTGAAGGCTGCAGGAATCCGCAGGATGCGAGAAGCACAGAATCGGTCGAAGTGGTGGTGCTTGGGGGAGGACTATGTCCAGCAGTGTCTTTCAGCTGAAATAATGATGATGAGACCGAGGACAAGAACGCCGCTCACACTAGATTTTTTCGTTGTTCTTAGTTCAATTTTCTTTAATTTCAGGGAAGACTTGAAAATAAGTTGGTAGGTATTAATTACATTAGAACCTGGGCCTGAACCGATGATGATGATGACGAGGATATATACAGAGGAGATGGCGTACCAGAATTTTGCTATGGAACGGTGTGTGACACTTTTCAGGGCTAAGTTCTGCTCACGTCTAGCCCAGAAGCACCCATGAAAAGGAATAACTTTTAATATGGACACGAAAGCAACTCAACATTGAAAAAAGATTGTTTGCTTTTTATCCTCCATTTCAGTGGAATAAGCAGATTTCCATTAAATAACTGAATTGTTACTCCGGCTGTCTTGGAGGTAAAAATTCCAGGCTTTCTTAAGTTTTACATAATTCAAATTCAAGACATAACGACACCTCTTTTCGTTTTATCTTTTCTGCTGCCAGAACAAGGTTCACAACAGCATACAAATATGATAATAACACAAATTGCGTGTAGGTAGAGTTCATACAAAATTCAATAGAAATTGGACGTAGGTGGGAATGTATAATGAGCTTGTTAGAAAACTCTGCCTTAGACGTGTTTAAACTGAATAGTGGAGACAGTCTGTGACTATAAACAGATGATGCTGCCCCAGTTTTATCGTAGCCGATTTCAGACAACAATCAACGGAATGGCCAGTTTAATTGCTTGACCTGTCGAATCACCTGTGAGAAACAAAGGCACTTGCCAAAACAATCTAAAGGTACGCCTAGATATTTCTCAAAAAAACGTTGCCAGTAATATTTTAAAAGCACACATTGTTATAACCTTAAAGTATCTATTAAGTACTTAAATACACGCGATATAGAACTTAATTATTAACCTACGAAAAGAAGAAAGAGGTTCGCAAGTCGACGCGTAGGTATATTTTTTTCAACAACATTATGCTTGACAACATTTTATAATAAGTTTCATAAATATTTATGAAAACGCGATGGCTAAAAAAAGAAATAATTATTACCTGTCTTGGATTCTTTGAGCCACATTTCATTAAATAAAGAAAAATGAACAAAGTATTTCATTAGGTAAAAAAAAATATACTACGAGCTAGTTATGTATTCTGTACCTAAAGCTAGGTAATGTAACGGAGCTAATACATCTACATAATCGCTTCTACAAATTGTATTGTTTTGATATACCTAAGTGTTATAATGTACTTTTGTCATAACAAAGTTACATTATAATCTGTACTATAATATAATATTATAAAGAGGTCAAATTTGTGAGTATGTAGGGAGCTATCGTCAGAACTACTGATCCGAAATCGGAAATCCTTTCATTAATGGGAAGCTACAGTACTGCTGTGTCTTTGGATATATTTAATGCTAAAAAAATAATTTCACTCGGACAAATCCGCGGGTAAGAGCTAGTCAAAAACAAAGTTACAATAAAGTATACAAATAGGAATGAGATTTTTTTGTTTCAAAATTACATCGTTATTCGTAACCATTATTGTTTTTCTTTTTCTCCTTTATATTCCAAATGTTTTTCTTTTTTTTCTGGTGGCTTAAGTTGGCTTTGCTACTAAATATTTTTATAGAGGAATACATTTTATGAAGGGAAGGAAGGAAAACTTTTCCTGTTCTAAATCATATCTCCGCGAACCATTCTCCCCGACAACATTTGTAACGATTGCGAGTGGTATCTCTTTATTATTGCCGTTTTATTTAATGTCTCTATGTCATACATAAGTATCCATTACATTTTATCAGGAGAATAGCGAAAATTACGAACCTCCATACAAACTTTCATCCTCCTCTTTCGCTGTATAAGGCTGCCTGTCCACTGCAGCGGAGAGGAGAGGAGAGGAGCGGAGATGTGCCAAAATTAACCAATAGAATCGCACCTCTGGAGCGGAGTTTTGATTCTATTGGTTAATATTGACACATCTCCGCTCCTCTCCTCTCCTCTCCGCTCCGGTGGACAGGCAGCCTAAAGAACGTTTTTACAAAATCTCATTGCTTCTAGAGCCAGCTGTTTAGGCTCTGTATTCTCTGTCAGAGAGTGAATGAATGAATGAATTTAAGATTTTTATTAGGTAAGTAGATTATTTCAAATCCTGACTTTCACGCCAACAGGTCCAAAATCTGTAAACTAAAAAGTTTTAGTGACCTAATTAAAGGATAGAACGGAACATACAAACCTGCCAAGCAAGCCGGGTTAGTTCTAATTCCTAATCTAATGTTACAACACGGCCGCTAATCCCTTGCGGCTGACCCGGCTCGCATATCTTATGTGACTGTAACTAGGAAGTGAATGGCCAAACGTAATTGGTGCGTGTTGGCGTGTACTGTGACATAATTATATTGCTATGTGAGAATTGTGTTTATGGTGCTCTTAGCATTGAAATTGAGAAAGCTTTTTTCTGATTTGGAGTTTTGAAGCTGAGAATTTGTCAAACTAGCCCGCGAAAATATGTTTTTTACGTTTTTTGCATAAACCTTTTGAATTTCGTGATCAGCTTGGCTGATTCAGTTCGTTATCAATAAAAACTTATTTTGTATTTCATTAGTGCAGACAGTTAGGGTGGCGCCACACCTGCCGAACGTTCCGTCGCGGAAGGTTCGGCGACGGAACTATCGGTCGTAGATTCGGTTGGCATGACACACTATACGCGCCGAACGGTCGGGGGCGTTTAGTTCGGCGCGTTACGCGACGGAAAATTACGTTCCGTCGTCGCCACAGTGTTTCCACTTTTTGGGATTTCTCCCTTTTTTAGGGAAAAATGCCAATAATAAGCATGGTTTAGGGATATTTTATTTTAAAAAATTGAACTTGAGTTGGTAGCCCTTTGTTTATAGTAGGTAGCACCCAATGTACTACTCAAGCGTATGGCACCACCGATTGATTAAAAGGGATTCCCTAAAACTCGTAAAGTCGTAATGAATGTAATTCGTCTAATTTTAGTTTACATTTGGTGCCGATTCTCTTGTCAAAAATGCCGCTAAACTCGACAAAAAATAACCAAAATTTAGTTTAGTCCTGTCAAACGAGGATTTCCCATTCTGAAATAGACTAAAGTAACACAACGGGGATGCGCCAAGGTAGCCCGCGAAATTCAATTTGCAGGTCAGTGGTGCCGATTCTCTTGTACACCGAACTAAACTAACTAAACTATCACTAAAATTCCTTACTATTGTCTATGAGAATCTAAAAGCTATTCTGCGGAAAAATATCTCTAAATAAAAAATAAAAATTGACACATCTAAAATCGAATTTGACAATCGCGTCGCGACACCACATGGTACTTGTTTGCTCTACTCCGTGAATTTTTATAGAGCCAGAGGCGCGCTGGGGGGCAGCCTTGACGTGTTTTGTATGGAATTTTTAACTTTTTGTACGGAAAATATAAAAAAATATTACCTATGTGTAGAGGTACTTGGGTTTACATGTTGCAAAGGGGGTCGAAATTTCCATTATTTTTGCGCTAGGACGCACCGTTTTCGAGATATAAGCAATTGTATGGAATTTTTAAGTTTTTGTACGGAAAATATAAAAAAATATTACTTATGTGTAGAGGCCGTTTTCGAGATATAAGCAAAATAAAAAAAGTACTGTTTTTGCAGCTGAAGTGTGTGAATTTTAGTTCATGCCAACTTTATTCCACTCCTTTTTAATTGCGTTAGCGCGCAGGGCCACGCCAGGGCGTAGGGCCGGCGGCGCCGGGCAGGCAGGTAGGCAGGAACGCGATGTTGCCGCTATTCTCTTGCCACGCTGCGCCGCGCCGCCGCCGAGATCAGTGTCTCCACTTAAGTTTTTAATTTTTCCCCAGTTTCTTAATGAATGATCCCTCAAATTCCCAAAAAAAATGGTTTAAGGATTTTTTTCAATTTTATAGCACATAAACACCTACAAAACTTCCATTAATTGACGAGATTACAAAATATTCATTAATTTCCGATGTCGTTTTTAGCCACGGTAAAAGTACAACTAACGATGACATGGTAAACTAAAATTAGACGAATTATATTCATTACGAGTTTGAGGGAATCCCCTTTAATCAATCGGTGAAGCCATAGTTAAGTAGTAGGTATATTGGTTGCTACTATAAACAAAGGGCTATCAACTCAAGTTCAATTTTTCCCCAAAATTCCCAAAATCCCTGTCAAAATAAAATATCCCTAAACCATATTTATAGTTTGCAATTTTTTTCTAAAAATGGGTCAAAATTCCTTTATAGTGGAAACACTGGCCGAGATCCACCGACCGAACGTTCCACTACGCCCGCGGAACTTTCCGTCGCCGAACTTTCGGTCGCGTTCCGTCGCGTCTTGTGACGCTTGCTCATGAACCGACGTAACGTTCGGCTGATGTGTCATAGGTAACTTGAAAAACATTAGGAGCGTATCAACCGAACGTTGCGCCGCGGAACGTTCGGCAAGTGTGCCCCGACCCTAAGGTAGAGTTCGCGAGCGAGGTCGTGACGTGTTGCCACGACACCGCCGAACGCAAAGTCAACTTTATATTGGATGTCTTTATAATGGATTTCCGTAAAGTCATGCTTGAGTCAATTAACTAAGAACCTCTCAGGTTGCTGTTATTTACAGCGCCAATACCAATAACCAATTAATTAGTGACCGACCGAAGGTTCGGTTCCGGTTTCGGTTTCGGCAAGTTTCGGCATCAGTTTCGGTTTCGGCAGAAAATCTGCCGAACTGTCGGCCGAACCGAAACTCTGCGTTCGTAAATTATCGCGCGTCGTTCGGCTGATTACGTCACCCGCCATCATCAGTTTTGTGTGACTCACAATTTTTTGTTCCAAGAAGTAGATGTAAATTTTATGTTATATTTTTTGTGTTTGTCAAAAAAATATTTTTTAAGTGATAACTTCTTTAGGCGCGTTGAGCACTTTTTGGGTGAAAAAAATCATGAAACTCGCGTCATCGGCACCGAAGGCGCGTTGAGCACTTTTTTGTTGACAACGCACCCTGTTTTATTCTTTTGGAATATTTTAATGGAGTTACAGCTTTCGTTCTTGTACTGACAGCAAGCCACATAAATTTCTGACATTTTTGTTAGATGGCGTTACTTAGTTTTCACTTCTATCAGCAGTCCTCAAAGACTGTTTTTTTTTTTTCATTGTCTTCAATCATTGTTTTTTATTTCATTAAGCACGTTTTAACTGTCTATATTAGTGTAATTAAGTTAACAATAGATTTTGAACATGTCTAAGAAAGGTTCGGTTTCGGTTTCGGCTTTAACTGAGATAGATACCGAAGATTCGGTTTCGGTTTCGGTAGAAATTCCTGTTTCGGTCGGACACTACAATTAATTATACAGTCAGTATAATTAATCGTTTACCACGTTCTGCATGACTGACGGCAGATCAATGCTGTCCATCAATTTATTGTGGAATTCAGCTTTTATTCAGTTATTATTCCCAATTAAGAATACCCACCGTACAACTTGAAATCTCTGTAGGCGCTTTTCAACGTTAATTCTTCCCCTAGAGGCTTCAGGGTAGATTGAAAATTGAAATTAAACAGTTGAAACAGGCGTTGAACTACGGAAATGTTGCTACCAAAACTAGGGGGGCAATTCATCGAATTGTTTTGGTTAAAAATATGTTTGGGGCATGTTTCGCATTTTCGGTTTCAAATTCGAATCGAATCGGTATTTTTGGGACCTGTGGGTCATTACGTAATACATGATCAATCAGAATTTGAATCGGTTTGAAACAGATTGCTAATCCATTGCTTCATAAGTTCGAAAAAAAATCTGCTAAACAATGTAAATAACGCAATGAATATGATTGAACTGTCAAAATGAAACAGATTAGTCGGAATCGTTTACGAAAATGTGTTGCGTAATTAGATAGCCGGTGACATTGACCTTGATGACATAGCGGTACCAGACGTAGTACCTATTGGTACTTCTAATCAGTTTCGGTACTGTACCAGTACCTGCAAAACCGGTACCAAACAAATATTTCCGTAAGATAGAGTGAGACAACATCACCAGATATCCCAAAAGACACAGGCAAAAAAAATACCTAGCCTACATAATAATTTCCCATAAGTAATGGCATAATAATACCCCATAATACCAGCCGACCCCAAATAAAGCCCAGTGTATATGAAGGTGTTTTTCTTTCATTTATAATTCACACTTAAATAAAAAGTTACGGCCTCCGGGACAATCCGTGGGATTTCGTTTACTTTCGGCTACCATGACTCGCATAACAAGATGAGTGACGCTTATGGAGCCCCGGTACGGTGGCCGTAAAAATGACTGTTTTACGTCAAGTGTTTGTATAAGTGGGTTTCATCATCATCTGCCTAGCCTGTTCCCAACTATGTTAGGGTAGGCTTCCAGTCTAACCTGATGCAGCTCATCATCTGCCTAGCCTTTTCCCAACTATGTTGGAATCGGCTTCCAGTCTAACCGGATGCAGCTGAATACCAGTAATTTTCATGGAGTGACTGCCTATCTGACCTCCACAACCCAGTTACTGGGTAACACGATACCCCTTGGTAAGACTGGTTGTCAGACTTTCGGGCTTCTGACTACCCGTAACAACTGTCAAAGATCTACATACAATTGACTAACGACTCGGAGGAGGGATCTCGATATATTATAATAGATGGTCACCCATCCACATACTGGCCTCGGCAATGGACCAGTGCCGCTGTTATTATTTAGCCACGAGCATTTGTAATTCACAATTAACGCCCTAAGCAGAGGTTCGTACCGCACAGGGGGTGCTCTTAGCGAGTAATCACTTAATTTCTAAATTTTATGCCCTGACTGGAAGCCTTAATTTATTGAGGCAGCCACAAGAAAGTCCAATTCGACAACCTCCTTTGCTGGTTAACCTGCGAGATGACAATTAAAAATGTAAAGAAAAAACTTATTTCAATAAAAAGTTACGGGCTCCGGTCTATGGGATTTTGGGTTACTTTCGGCTGCCATAACTTGATAGTTAATTGACTCAGGCGTGACCTTGCGGAAATCCATCATAAAACACAATAGACGATGTATATCTAGTAACTTAATCCGCTTAACCAAAAAGCAGAAAGATCCCATTTTGCTCAACACTTAATAGATTCTGGTCATTCGTTAAATAACAATAACACTTTCAAAATTTTACACACATGTGATAAAGGTTTCAAAATGTCAGTTTTAGAGAGTTTAGAAATTGCAAAAAATAATACAGGAAACGTTACACTGTTGAACGAATTAAATACGAATATTCCGAGGTCACCATTGTTGCGATTGTTCGCTTATCGCACTGATAACGATCCCGGCCGAGGTGGGCCGATAAGCGATCCTATATAAGTGGGGGTGACGGGCGGTTGAAGCTCACTTTGCGTTCGGCTCGCGTTGATAACACTTCGTGTCCGAGTTCGCAACAGGTCAATCGTCGTCCTGAGGATGTCTCGTTGAGAGGCGAAACACGTGTCGATTTCTTACAGGGTTCTCTAACTCTTTAAGAACGGTTAAGCGGATTAAGTTACTAGATATACATCGTCTATTGTGTGCCATAACTTGACTCGCATTTAACAAGATTCGAGTGACGCTCAGGGGTTTTACCTCCGATGAGGAAGCGACGCAGCTATCAACGATTTTCTCGCTCAAGAAACCTACAAAAGATAGTAGGTTCCGTGTAAGTGAATCAGATAAATATATTCTACGAAGTGTATAGAGTGCCGCGAGTTTCTTGTGGCACTCTAGTGTCACTGCCTCGGCCCGGCTAGGGTGCCGTGAGCGTTGCATAGCGACCGAGACGGTGTTACTAGGGTGCCTGTAGTGGCACTTTATCCGATAGGGATAGAGTGCCAATGGTGGCACTCTATACACTGCCTATATTCTATACCAGTGTTTTTCAACCTTTTTCATGACGCGACCCCCTTAGTATGAAATTATTTTCGCGACCCCCTATCCTCCACTGTTTATAATCTGTATTTTGTTATAATACAAATAATTTATAAATATTTATATACAAGGTGGAGACGACAATACAACAAAAAATTAAACAGCGTGTTCGTAAAGACGTTCCCATTCTGTACACAAAAATTCAATTGAATATATTCAATAGTTTAGTGATCCTATACTATTAAATGAGCAATATTTGTATATATGTCGTGGCCTATTCTTAGAATTGATCATTTCATGAAGTGCTCGTCCATTTCATGAAATGGTTGTGTTTCATGAAATGGCCAGCTAAGGTTGGCCATCCATGGTTTAAGGTGTAGTAAAAAATGCTAACTGCGACCAAATTGGAAGGCGCTCGCCAGCCGCTGCCGCGGTGTATTCCCATTGTCCCCGTAGAAATGTTGTTTATATATATTACAATAAATTTACGTGGACAGTGTACATGGACAAGGGGATTCACGGTAAGTAGTTTTAATTATTTTATTAAATTCCCTTTATCACATTAAACGGGACATTTTTACGGAGACAACGGGAATACACCTGCCGCGGCACTGCTCGCTTCACTCGCTCGGCTCGCGCGCGTTTGGTCACAGTTCTAACCTAACTTAAGACATTTCATCGGGGACTCGGGATCTGTATGCTGAGCAACATAACAAGTGCTATGCTGCTCAGCACACCGATTATGGCACCCCGACATGGGTTAGGTTAGTGACTTCCAAGTTGGTCACTTTCCATAATATCACATTAATTTGGAAATCCAATAAAAGTCCATCGAGTTTTTTTGTGTGGTACTTGATTTGTTGTATGCCGTCGCCATGACGCACAACAACAAAAAAGCGGCATCTACGCCTCTACCGGTGGCTAATCTAACTATTTTACGATATGATCAATAATTTTTGGCCACATCATGAAGTATTCGTGCGTTTAACTGTTCATATCATCAAACGTTGAGTATTCAATGATCTGGCCAGACCACATCATGATGTGACCAGCGGTCGATGTTCTATTTCATGAAATGCAACCATTTCATGAAATGACCGAACACTTCATGAAATGATCAATTCTAAGATCTGGCCACGACATAAACATATATATTTTGTAATCATGTTCTCGAAAACGGCTCTACGATTTCGATGAAAGTTGCAATATAGGGGTTTAAGGGGGCGAAAAATCGATCTAGCTAGGTCTCATATCTGAGAAAATTCCTTTTCTCCGTATTTTCACCCGACCAGAGCTCGGTCGCCCAAAGATTAGAACAAGATACCTTAGAATAATGACATGGCAGCATGGAATTAGTAAGTACAGTTATGACTAATTTCTTGCTGCCAGGAAAAAGGAATTTTCTCAGACATTGAAACAAGTTTAGACATTTAACTAAATCTTTTTTACAGTCCGTTCAACGTTGGTGGCATGGCAAATGGCAGCTGCAGTAAACATTTGGTATTGTAACCACTTTTTAAGCTCTTATGCGTACGGAATAGAAGTTAGAATCGGTTGAACGGACTATAAAAAAGGTTTGTTTAAATGTCTAATCTTATTCCAAATGGAGTGTCTTTCAGTTACAATTTATTGGCTACGAACGGCACGGCGGTGGACGTCAGTATCTATCTGTCTGAATATGATTGAAAGCGAACGCCGATTCTGCCCATCTATCACCATCAATAAGCGTTTTGTTCAACAGCTGCTTTATCAGAAGAGATTAGGATCACGTCACAACTTATATCGGTCAATCGCTAGATACTTAGATCATGTCAAACTTGAAATCTTTTTCAAAGTGGGACAGTGATGTCTGTTCCAAAAGTTTATGTGAAAACAAAAGGATCAGAAAACGAATCTGTGGATGTCAATTTGTAGTGCCACTTACAAATTGAGTGCTTTCATTCAAGTATTTGAATACCTATGTGAAAACCCGATAATTTTAAATCGCCCTAAAGATGTTTTTCTTTTGACATTTGAGGTTAATTTTTAACCAATTTCAAAAAGGATGCTCAATTCGATTCGTATGGTTGTACGCTATTACTCTGCCAATTAACTCGTGGCTAAGTAATAACAGCCGCACGGGTTGATCCATCAGGTTAAGCCACGCTTGCCGGGGTTGGTCCGTGGATGGGTGACCATCCGTTGGTCCCGGCTGTCATTCGTGGATCTTTGACAGTCGTTACGGCTCGTCAGAAGCCCAAAAGTCTGACAACCCGTCTTTACCTACCAGGAGTATCGTATTACTCAGTTACTGGGTTGTGGAGGTCATCTGATCTCCACAGTCCTCCTCTGGCAGTCGTTCCATGTCGCATACTGGTATTCAGCTGCATCCGGTTAGACTGGAAGCCGACCCCAACATAGTTGGGAAAAAGGCTAGGCAAATAGATAGACCCATAACGTCGTCGTTTCACTAGCTAATTTTATTTGACCCTGTATAAATGAGCCGAAACTTGACCTACCAACTCTACCAATCATGGTTAATTAGGTACGTGATCATTCGATAGAAATGCTGCCTTTTATTAGTTTACCTTTGGCCTTTACCAACATCTTTGGGCAACATATAATATTATTATCTCCACTTTATTGTACCAGTATTTGAACCACTTATGGCTTCAAAAAAACATGCGTGGCAGTCTTTGGAGACTGCCGATGGAAGTGAAAACTAAGTAACGCCATCTAACGAAAATGTCAGGAATTAATGTGGCTTGCTGTCAGTACAAGAACGAAAGCTATATCTAGCTCCATTAATTAAAAAAATAAAACAGAGTCCGCTGTCAACAAATTCTACTCTCCCTCCGTCTTACGAAGTAAGTCTCCGTTTTACCCATCCCAAAAAGTGCTCAACGCGCCTAAAGAAGTTTTCACTTCAAATACATTTATCGATGTTATATTAATGATAATGTAAAATAAGCTGACTCATAAAAAAAGACGTGTGGCACTCGGGGACTGCCCCGGCGAAGCTATTGCATAGCATTTTTTATCAACATACGCAATTGTAAAATATTAACCCGAATACAAGAAATAGCAATGATGACATTGACAGGAACTGTTATTCACATTTATAGTTTTTAAAACTTGACACAACGTAATGGGAACATCAAACTAATAAAAAGGTTTTAATTTAACTATTAATAGTCAAGGATCATTCGTCTAAGTAAATTTGAACTTTATTGTCAAACAGTTAAAGATAATTTTCAATACAACACTCTCGTATCATTCGTCTAAGTAAATTTGAACTTTGTTGTCAAACAGTTAAACATAATTTTCAATACAACACTCTCGTATCATTCGTTTAAGTAAATTTGAACTTTGTTGTCAAGCAGTTAAACATAATTTTCAATACAAAACACTCTTTTCTTAGGTAGTATTTTCGTTACGAAATTTCTGGATTAGGTCTCCACGCTCAAGGCCCGCGATAGATTAAGCTATGCAATAGCTTAATAAACTAAAAAAAAAATTTTACCGAGAACTATAATGTAAATTTTTAGAGTAATTATTTTTTAGTTTTCCATAGACAAAGTAAAAAGGAGAAAGGAACAAAGCTAGGACAACACGGGCTAAAAATAAATAATAGACGAAGATGTTAATTTTGACAAATTTTACGCTTATAAAGACTTCTGATAAATATATCGGTACAATAAGCAACATGATACTTTCTAGCTTGCAAGTTGAAGAGTCGTTCTTAGATATTAGGGTACTTAAGACAATTTATTGCAATCAAAAGTTTTGGTATTTTGTAATTTGTACTTGGTAATAATAATACTTATAAATAAAACGAAATGCTGGTCGTTGCGCTTTTGTTTTTTTTTTAATGTTCCGCATTATACTTAGTCCGAATAAGGGTTTTAGGGAAAGAAGAATTGGAAAAGTTGCTCGGAAAATTGAAAAGCTCAATTCGAAAAAGTGAAATTGCTTTTTCTTGGGATTTTTGTATAAATTATTAAAATTTGAACAGGATAATGTCTCTCGGGTTAGCTACTGTATTTCATATTTCAAATATACCACTTGAAAATTTATTTTATATCGTAGTTTAAATACATAGTACCTACTTGCGAAAAAGTATTTTGTAATTTGTATTTTAATTAAAGCAAAGCATGTATTTTGCCCATCCCTGATTGTACCCTATTGTCTCATAGAGCTTACACGCGCAATCCGCAGCACGTGTTTCAAATCCTTGGGAGCGTGTTTAATCCAAATCACTTTCAACTTACATTACTGAAACAAATTCCCTGTAGTAAAGCGTGTATTCGGTTTCGCCCGACCTTACAGATAGTAAAGAAAACTAACCTTAGATGTAGATCATAGTAGTGTACAGTCAGCAAGCTTAGAGTTCAGTTTTTTTATATGTATGTATGTATGATCATATTATTATGTTCCCTCATAACTTGACCAATGAGGTATCGTTGGAAGCTTCTTGATCGTCCGCTGGCTATAGGCTATGTGTGTGTATTTATGACGTCAGAGTAAATTGAATATGGCGCCGTCTAGTAGACAAACAGGGACGACCCAAAAAAAAAATATGATGCCATGTTGGGTATCAAAATGAAAGGGCTTCATTTGCACATTATAAGAATATGTATATTATAACCCCAAAATAATTTAAATAAAAATAAAAGGTATGAAACTAAAACCCAACTACGACAAAAAAAAGTCTTCTTAAGAGGTACCTATAAACAAGACATCACAGACAGACAAAAAAATCAGGAGTCATACGTTAGTTAGAGCATAAATCGAACAGATTACGTGTGACTCCGGATTTTTGTTTGTTTTTATCCGTGATGTCTTGTTTATACCTTTTTAGAAGACTTTTATAACTTTAAATATTAATTATTGAGCACAATGTTTTTCTTATTTTTTCAAATCGTAACAAAATATATATTTTTAAGAATATTAACTAGACACAACGTAATAATTCGATAAACTGCTTTTCAGCTTTTCATAATTATGAAAACTTAAAGCTTTTCTCAATTGTGAAAACGAAAAGTTGTGACGATATGCAAAAGTAACTTTTGTTGCAGACCGTAACTCCCAGTCTTCATAGCTTTCTACCTCAACAATTACCTACCGACTGCCTTGACCGAACCATTATACATGCAACGTCACCCGACTACCTACAGTAGGTTTTCCGCCATTGATTTCATTCCGTTCAACCCTAAGTGATTATATTCCTACATAAATAATTAGAAAACACAGAGGGGAACAAGTGGCGTAGACTCATTATTGTAAATGGTTTTATTGAATAAATTATTGGCCAGCCTTTGTAGGCATTGACTCACTGAGTCGCTCTTTCATTAGCGAAGTAGGAATTACTAGGTTGGTAAATAGAATAACCAATTTCATTGCATGAAACGGAACTTATTCTTAATAAACCTGCAAATACACACGCCTTTTTTCCATGGGAGTATCCGCTATCCGGCAACTACAGAACGCCACGTTTAGTAACACAAGGGTAAGGGTCGGGCCACACCTGCCGAACGTTCCGCGGCGGAACGCTCCGTCGCGTCATATTTCTATGGACGTAACGTTCGGCTGATGTGTCATAGGTAACTTGAAAAACATTAGGAGCGTATTCAACCGAACGTTTCGCCGCGGAACGTTCGGCAGGTGTGGCCCGACCCTAACACTGAAAGTTTTTAGAACTGTCTGGTTATACCGCGAGAAAGTTTTCGCTCTATGATTTATTACGACTTTCTTCATTTTGACGCACTACTCGTACCTACTTTTCGAATTGCCGCCAATTTAAAGGAATAACTGACAGATTAATTCTGTATTCGAAATATGAATTTTTCATTGAATTTGTTTCCAACCAGATGAACCAGAGTTTTCCCTCTATAATTTATTACGACTTTCTAAGTCAACAACAAAGTTATGATATCTTCGATTATACATATAGTTCACGATGAAGCCACATCACGTGCCGCTTTAGGAATCTTGATGACCTGCGTGAGGGACGTCCTGCAACGGCGACAACTGATGATAACATGATTACTGTGCGGCGCATGATAGAGGCTTAAGGTGATATTTTTTCCATACAAACTTCGGAGGGGTTTTACTCCACTGTTTGACATCGTACATTCAAAGTTAAACATGATATCGTTAGATCTCATTATTAAAATTGTCTGTACGGAAGCAGAATAGTAAAATAAAAAGCCATTAAAAAGTTATGAGCCAACAAAGATTCGTTTTTCTTGTTAATTTTAACGCAACTTTGGGCGTAAATAAGTAATACAAGATGTGTGAAATCTCGAAAACGAAATCCGTACCGACACAGAAAAATTAACGAAGATTTCAATAAATTTTCTTTGTAATTGATTTATGCAGTGGTTTTTTCAGAAAAACCTTTTTTCCAAAGGCCTTTTCGTAATTTTTGACGCGCTCGTTTTACTAAAATTGGTCGGTACGGTGTTTCTGTGCGTGCGAACTATACGTTGTCCATGTAGACCAGCTTCTAACTGCTCATCACTGATACTATTTCTGTCGGACACGATGCCAGGTGAGACAGCGTGGTTTTTGGCCATGCCCACCATTGAGTTCGAGCCCGCGACTAGTTCCACCTTAAGAGTGACCTACCAACGGATTCGGGCAAGCTTAGGCATTGGTTTGAATCAGGTACAAAAAATCTTACATGAGCATTTAAGCGTCAGGAAGCTATGTACTAGATGGATACCCATTGATACCCCATAATTTTACCGAATCACAAAAAAGTTTGATCTCAGAGGTTCCATCGAATGCGACGTTGCGTTATTATTAGAAAGGAATGGTATTAGCAACTTAATACTTCACTCAGTTTTTTATTTTCTTAGAACTTTCAGTGTGTCCCACGTATACTTGCACAGGGATCCTTTGGCGCTCCAATGACGTTTTGAACTTGTGCAATTGTTTTTTTTTTTTGCCCACGGTGACGTAACGCTCACCTGATGGTAAGTGATGATCATGCCGAAGGAGGAAGCTATCTTCACCCGGAATCCTCAACCACAGAGGAACTGGCTATCTTATCTCTAACTGCCGAAACACAACAATGCTTTTAACTTGTTGTTATAGCGACAAACTTAGATAAGAAATTTTGTGAAATCTATTGAAAAAAGTCAGATGAAAGCGTTAATTCCAATTTAGGCCACTACTTTAAAAATCCGTGTTCTGTGATCAGCTATAGTCAGTATTTTCGTTATAAAATACTTCAATATTTGTACAATGTTTCGTTTTAAAGCACTGAAAATGAAAATTTTAAGATTAATCCAGTTATAACATGGCAGAGAGTTAATTAGTTCTTGGCACTTGAAAGTGAGCTTTATTTCAGTCACATACGATATAAAATAACATGCGATGTAGGTTCACGTTCGTAATTAAAATCCGTAGGAACCCTTTGCCTCGTACCTACTCAGTTCTAGTGTATTTTTTGGCTTTGTGTAATTTTCGTGTCAGAACTCGTCTATAATAGTTATTTAATTTAATATAATTAGATTGTATTTCGTAATATGGACCTACATTAAATGTAATACCTACCTGTAACTTCGTCCACTAGACAGTGGGGACGAAAAGGTGTGATTTATTGCCTAATGATTATTCTGGTCGGGTAGGACACATTCCGCTTCAACAGGTACGAAGCTTCATCGAATTCTTCTGTTGCAAGTATTAATATTACTATTACAGTGCTACTATATCCTTTTGACCGATTTTGATCTCGGTGGCCAATCTCAACGTAGATCAGCCAGGTACGCAGAAAATATTATATTATAGTGCACAAGTGTGTGCGCAAACACAGGTTCACTCTCCGTTTCTTTACTCTCACAGTCCGATGGGACGGCAATCCGGCATGACCGAGGAGAGATCAGGTACAGGACCAACGGCTTTACCTATTTTCCATACTTTTTGTTGTTCAAAAGAAATTTTCAACTATGCGGTGTGCAAAAATTATCGAGCTCGCTTCGCTCGCTCTACCAGCATCCTATTTTCAGCTGATGTTCTAGCTTTTGCGGAGTGGCCCATCTGTATTAATCTGTTTACACTATAATCATAACTGAACAACTAAATTACAGTGCAATTCTCAGCCATAATTAGGAACCAAAATGCATTACAATAAACTACAGTCCGGCCGTCGAGAGAATGCGTTCTTGACACCTGTCAGTTGGACAATTTCTAGCAGTTATAAGTATCAAATTGGCAAAACACATATTCATAATCACTTATTATGAAACTGACGGGTCTCAAGAATGCATTCTCTCAACGGTTGGACTGTACTAACAGACAGATTAGGTACAAACTTAGAGTCCATGGATTACCACAGACATCACAGACAGACATCTAGACAGACAAACATCTAGTGTCAGAATTACCCACAAATATAATTACATACAACTATACCATTTGGACACGAAACTTGATGATAAACCCACTAATTTAATAAACTCTACCCATTTGTTAATTGGTTTTACTTCGCTCCAATTTATTATAATTCAATTGGGAGTTATCTACACGCTTTTCGCTTGCCGAATTAATGAAAATGTTTAGCGATTAAAGTAAAATTATATCAACTTAATGCTCGATTGCATCTTATGTATAAACATGGTTAGATGCATAATTTTCGCATCCGAAATGATATAATTGGTTAATTTGTAGAATCATTTTAAGATTTTATAAGTAACTAAGTATTAGTACGTATAGTTAGGTGTAGCTTATGTATAAGTACCTACCTGCCTACCTACGCTGACTTGTGAAAACTACTAAAATATGGCATTTAATATCAAAATCAAAAGTTATTTATTCAAATTAGGCTGAGAATCAGCACTTTTCGGACGTCAAATTACATAAGACAGTCCCCCGCCCTTCACCACTTCCTAGTGCTTTAGCTGGGAATAAGAAGTGGCGCAATAAACTCCCCAGCAGAGAGAAAACCAAATGATAAAATAAATTGATAAGTATAACAATTTCATTGCGTCACTTACGCTGACGAGCACGAATTTTTCAAACATGAAGCAATGGATAAACAATTTCCTTCAAAATCCTTCGGATTGAGATGGAGTGAGTTTTACGCAATTGAGGAACTTACTGGTTACAAAATAACCTACAGAAAGTGTTTTCAAGTCAACTTTTGCTTCCATTAATTTTCTTAATTCAATGTCAGGTTTCCGCCCCGAAAGTTCCGCCTGAGTTAACCCTTTGACGCCAAACCATCAATCAAGTCAAGAACACGACAATTTACCTACTTTAAATCGATGTTTAATGACTAAGTTCAATATAATTTTCGAGTCCAATTTCCCTTGATTTCTTTTCACGGTGGAAACCCTTACGCGAAAGGTCAAAGGTTTCAGAGATAGGGTAATCAGACGTACCTTACGTACCTATCTAAAGGGCTGGATTGGGCTTAGCAGGTACCTACTTATATCTTATAAGATCACAAACGGTTAAACAAATTACAAAATGGAGGAAAGGAGTTTCACCGTATCTTTCAACAAAAGTTAAATTATCTAGATAGTTTAAATTGTGTTGCTAATATTTTGTCTGCTAGAGGTATGGAAGCTTGAAACTTTTGCTTACTCGACTCAATGTGTAAACAAAACTCGACCACTTTAGTAGGTGGTTGCCTGTGCTGGTAAAAAGCAAAAGTATGCTAGTCTATAAAATGGTTGGCACGCTAAAAAATCATCGCAAAAAACAAATTTAAAACACTCCCTTTCCAACAACAATGCTTTCTTTATTAACAAGTAGCTTTCCGTGTCTATCTTTGTGACCGCCGTTGTTCATCAATGAATTTTGATGAGGTTATTATCACCATAAATTAATTCTGGAACGTTTATGCTTATAATACATTAATATTGAAAACAGTGCTAGTAAAAAATAAATAATTCAAAACACATCCACCAACAAAAATCTTTAACAATAAGTAGCTCCATTATTATTCACAAAAGGAACTTCAACACCGCGTCACCAGCATCTGTTCCGGGATTACGCCTTTCATAGCCCCGTGTATTGATATTGGCGCAAGCCAGGCGGGTCAAGGCTGCGGCATCGAATAAAACAGTGCCGTAAAGGCCGTAATCACGTGAGCATTGCCGTGGGGACTGCTCGGCTGCACCTCAACTTTGCACGCGACGCGCGACGCAGCGATGCGATGAGATTATTGAATCTACCGAGAACGGAGTGGTTCAACGTTATCCGTTACAGTCAGTTATGAAAGTATACTTTGAAAGGGGTACCTATCTAAATGTAGAGAATCGAAGACGACTTGTATTTAAAGGTTTTTTTATTTTCTTGGTATCTACTTCATATTCTACTACATGCAGTGCAGAATAATGTAACGAAAGTGAAAACGTATCTAATAAATGGTGAATGAAAGACAATCAATTGGGTTACGGCACGGTCATTGGCGGACTAAGGAGGCAAGTGCGGTTCACCCCAGTCCTGCTGGGGGGCCCCCAAAACTCGAGAAATACTTTTTAATCAAATCCCTAAAAAGGGCAAAATAAGTTCAGTTAGTAAAAGGCAGTTTGTAGTTGCCCCCCCCCCCCCCCCCTTATTCTAAATATAAACGTGGGGTCAATAATATTATTAACAAAGACGTCTTTTTTTGGGTGGGAAATCATCCAATGACTTCTCCCGCTCTGGGCGGAGCGGAAGGGCGTGTCAGACTTTTACTAACTAAAACCCACCTGTGTTCCTTCCCTTGCGTTGCCAGGGGCCACGGTTTCCCCTTGGGACTACCCGCAACCCCGGCAGGCATCGGCCCTAGCGGACCCCATCAGTTTTGCTGACATCTCTTTGAGGCGCGCGTGGAACACGACGCGCCGTCGATCCGGGCCTGGTCCTTATCGGACGGCGAGCTGCCCTCTGCTCTCCGTCTGCAGGCCCGCGCCTACGGTGGCCGGAAATCGGCTATCAATTCCCGACGCCCGGGACGTCTCCTACGGCGGCGGCGGCTAGAGCTGGTAGGGCGCGGCCTTTGCCACTCCCTCGCGCGCTCCGCCTCCTCCTTCGCGAGCATTACTGCTTCGCAGAAGGAGGTGACGGCTTGCCATGCCCTCTCGCTCCGCACCATGGCCTGGACCAGGGCCGGACGCGAGAGGTCACTGCCGCCGATCGCCACAATGGTGACACCCGGGCGTTTCCTCCCGCCTTATGCGAAACAGGTACCTCCCGAAACAACCGTGTCCGGTGAGGACCTGCGTCAGGCGGAAGGTGAGGACGCCGTGGCGCCTCTCTAGTCACTCCTCAAAGAAGGGACTTATCGCCGTAATGGTGGCGTGCCCATAACAAAGTCGTCTGCTGAATTAAATAAAACGCTAATTACATAAAATAAAGCAACATTTGAGTCGTAAGAAGCTTATAATTCGATGTCGTACTCGCTAATCCTTACTCGGCTCGGTTTGTTTGGAAAATACTTTGTAAGAAGCTTAAAACTTTCTTAATTTCCTACTCAAGTGGTCACGTATTCGGGAAAGTGAGGGCAATAATTTGTTGTACAACAATCAAATTGACTAGGTACCAACTTTATAAATTGTCTGTTTATTCGAATCATAACTGTGCCCACTCCCTCTCAGAGAGGAGGCCTGAATAAAGAAAATTATTCAAAAAACAAAAAAACCCGACTGCAAAAACATAACTGAAAAGAGAAAAACAAGCATTAAAATCTATAGAATTTTGGTATCGCAGGCGGGGACAAACTAATTTGATAGTCATGAAATGTAGTATGAAATGGCATGGCTATAACACCGCAAATTGAAGTAGTGTGTCAGTTTGATAAACATTTAAACAATTAATTTCCCTGACTGTACATCAATCAGATTAAATATCATAACATAACGCCTGTAATCCCTGTAGGGTTAGGCAGAGGTGTAATGTAACTATTTAGTAAGATCTTTGATGGTACCTACATAAACTCACGCCTTCTTCCTCCTCTTCCTCGTACTCCTTACATACTCCTCTTGCCTCGTTTACGCCCGGTTGCGAATACTACGCTACTTACAACCATTCTGAATAACATCACCAATAAAGTCGTCTGAGAAAGGATAATGGGTAATGTTGTGTGGGCCCCGTACCCAAAAAAATCCAATAACACTTTGCCCGACCTGGGAATCCACCTCGTGCTCAGCAGTAGCGCTTGCGACCACGAGGCCAACGAGGCCTTTAAATTAAATACTGTGCTGAATACTTATAGGTATCAATCAATCAATCAATCATTTATTTTGTTAAACATAGGTATGGTTACCGATAGTATATAGTCTGAAAAGTCTTGAGAGCAGTGCTGGCCCAGTGGTAACGGCCCCGACTTACGAGTTGTAGGTCGTGGGTTCGAACCCAAGCAGGTGCTTTACTTTGTGTAACTAATTTCATCACCACTGCTCTCAAAACGGTGAAGGAAAACATCGTGAGGAAACCGGCATGTCCTAGAACCAAAAATTCGAAGACATGTGACATCTACCAACCCGCACTGGGCCCGCGTGGTAGATTACGGCCCACTCCCTCTCACAGAGAGGAGGCCTGTGTCCCAGCAGTGGGAACATTAATAGGCTGATGATGATGATGATCAATCAATCAATCAATCATTTATTTTGTTAAACATAGGTATGGTTACCGATAGTATATAGTCTGAAATGAGTGCTCTATGTTTTGCCAATATACGGCCGATACGGCGTACAAAATTAACATAAATAAGCAATAACAATTAAGGTGACAGGTCAAAAGATTACAATAAAAAATATACAAAAAAAACATTCAATTAAAAATTTGTCAGTTAGATAAACAGGTCATAAATAAAATCATATGTGCTTAATTTGCAAGTCGGAATCTTCATACCTCTGTTTATCAGTAGTAAAGTCAGCGATGGAGTAGTAACATCTACATATCTATAAGGAATTTAAACAAAGACCTCTTAAAGGATCCCATACACTCTTTATTTTTAATAGCTGCTGGTATACTATTATATATTTTTGGGGCCATACCTAGCACACTGTCTTTTGCCGAAAGGTACTTAGCTTATATTATCGGTTTACATACATACATACATACAGCCTATTAATGTTCCCACTGCTGGGACACAGGCCTCCTCTCTATGAGAGGGAGTGGGCCGTAATCTACCACGCGGATGTCCGTTTCAACCGCTCGGCCACCTCATAAAATTTGATGAAACTTTGCCAGGAATTAGTGGTAATTTGTTACTAGGTATACACACCTCTTTTCCTGAATTTGTTGCAAAAAAAACTAAGGCGCTATGACCAAAAATAGTTGGCCGCTAGAACCGCCACTTGCCGTAGTCATCGCCTGTGATTACACAGAAACTAAACAATGCAGATAGGCGAATGATGCATCAAAAGAAAGGTCTTAATTTGTTGCATTTGTTGCAAAAATTAAAAAAATAAAAACTTAAATTTACAAAAAGTTATGCTATAATTAGTTTCCAGGTTAAGGGTAGGTAGGTGTCTCACCGTAAATATTTGCAAATTAGCAACTAATTGTCCATACACATTAGCCCCTATTAATTTGATATGTATGGTGAGATACCTACCTATTCTTAACCTGAAAACAAAATATATCATAACATTTTGTATATTTACGTTTTGATGTATTTTTATTTTTGCAACAACTACAACAAATTAAGACCTTTCTTTTGATGCATCATTCGCCTATCTGCATTGTTTAGTTTCTGTGTAATGACTACGGCAAGTGGCGGTTCTAGCGGCCAACTATTTTTGGTCATTGCGCCTTAGTTTTTTTTGCAACAAATTCAGGAAAAGAAGTGTGTATAGTAACAAATTACCACTAATTCCTGACAAAGTTTCATCAAATTTTATGAGGTGGCCGAGCGGTTGAAACGGACATCCACGCGGGCCCAGTGCGGGTTGGTAAATGTCACATGTCTTCGAATTTTTTGGTTCTAAGACATGCCGGTTTCCTCACGATGTTTTCCTTCACCGTTTTGAGAGCAGTGTTGATGAAATTTTTACACAAAGTATAGCACCTGTTTGGGTTCGAACCCACGACCTACAACTCGTAAGTCGGGGCCGATACCACTGGGCCATCACTGCTCTCCAGTTAGGTTTAATTAGGTAGAATTAGACAGGGACCACCATGAGACCATGAAGAAAACTGAAAGAGAGTTCGTTTCGTACAAAAATTTGCCCAAGCTGGTAGGATACACAATATTAAAAGGTCACACCAATTTTAATCCGGCATTTAGACACTAATTTCACGTGTAAGCCCCAATTATGCGATCACGCGTGTAAGCAAATATGCTTAGCAAATACGTTGTTACATTAATTAAGCCACGTGTTAACAAGATAGACCGGGAGTCGGACACATTTTGCCTTTTTAATTTTTTCGTAATTGTGGCTAAATAAGGTAAGGTTAAGCTACGCTTGCCGCTGTCAGTTCGTTGATGGGTGACCCGAACATCCATTACATACCGAGACTCCTCCGTGCCTCGTAAAGCACATTAAGCCGTTGGTCCCGGCTGTCATTCGTAGATCTTTGACAGTCGTTACGGGCAGTCAGAAGCCCAAAAGTTCGAAAACCACTCTTACCAAGGGACATCGTGTGTTACCCAGTAACTGGGTTGTGGACATCAGATAGGCAGTCGCTCCAAGTAAAATACTCGTATTCAGCTGCATCCGGTTAGACTGGAAGTCGACACCAACATACCTAGTTGAGAAATGGTTAGGCAGACTGAAATTGCCAGTTATTATTAACATAAATTCTTAACTTCGATTTACGATAATCTTCTGATTCAACCTTGATCTTCTCTAAGACGTAAATCCGCGATGTTTGGTACTCAATTATTTCTTCTTTTCAGATCGAAGATACAAGTCATCGGAAAGGCGGGGGAGGGACCTTTTTAGTGCCGATGAACGGTGGTATTTGGACGATGTGCGTGACTCTTGAAGGTAGTTATTCAATTTTTTACAAAATTCTTTAAATATCTAGAAGAGATTGTTCGTTTAATGCAGATAAATTAATTTGTCTAGAGTTTAAAACTTAAAACCATTGTTGTAATATAATTTAGAGTTAATTCGGGGTGAGAGCCTGGTGATCCGTCACACAGGGTATCCTAGTATGGACACAGTCTCTCACAAAGGATCATATTCCATGCATTTTTGTCAATAAGCTATAATTATTTGCTCTATGTTTATAACTATGTGAACCTTTGTGAAGAGAGAAATAAAGATTATTACTATTACTATTTAATGCGTGATTTTGGTTTCAGAGGAAGAGGTGACGATATTGTCCAGGGCTGGTTTCCCCTCGCAGCCGGTATGCACAAATTATTTAGCAAACAGTGAGGATGAGGAGCCCCGAGCTGATTGGCAGCATCGTAAGTAATCTGTGGAAAAAATCCTGTTTATTCGTAAAAGTAGATGTGCCTTCCTTTTTCTTGTCAAAACAAAAACCCAACCCAGCACTCGCAAAGAATGAAAAAAAAACAAGTACTTACTTATTTAACATTTAAACGAGCTGTAAACTCTCCATAAAGCTGTCATAATTATCCTTTCACGATAATAAAACCAGTGTTCATTATGAAAACTAGATGTTAAAATATTCAACGGCGATAAGTCAAGGTATGCATAAGCAACGCCCTTTTCATCCCTCGTTGACTCAACCTTGGAGAACCATTTGCTTTCGGCCAAGTTCATTTATCAACGTGTTTTGCGAGTAGGTACCGACAAGAAAAAGTTTACGGAAAATACATTTGCAAATTCTTATTTTTCTGGTGCCTGCTTTAGTTGAAAGAAAGGAATTTATGATATATCTAAGTTGTACCCACTGCTCCGTTCGTGTGCAAAGTTTTTTAATGTTCTGGATTATATTTGTAAGTACATACAAGGGTACTTGCAAATTTTCCCTGCCCTCTGCCCTTTGCAGAATTTGAAAACCAAAGAGACAGCTGTAAGGTACCAAAGATTTTACTGTACCTAAGGCCGATCCGTTTGAAAACTCACTTTTTCATAAAAATGTTTACGTACCTACCTAAAAATCATTGTGTCCGCGGTTGTGTCTAAGTAATTCGATAAAAAGAACCTTCATCAACACATTCAAAAGTGGTACGTTCTTTGAAAGTGTAATGAACATTTTCAGATCCTTAAATCACATTTCTGTTCCATAGTCAAACTAAAAATTTATGAAGCTGCGATATTTTTCTGCAGCGGCGTTAATCGTCGCTCTAACCCTTTACATGTTTAAAGAGGCAGCTCCCGCCTTTGACGTGGGCCCGTAAATATTTGAATAATATTATATTTATGTACCAATACGAGATCGGGTTCTACGAGATTAATTGAATTTCAGTAGGTTTTCATATGTTTGGAATCTAAAGTCCTTGATGGCTGTTGAACGAATAAGAGCTCAAACTTACTTGGAACTTTGAGAGAACTTGGAATACTTTAACTACCTACTCTGGGATACCTTCTGTTTTCTGGAAGTTTCAAGCTTCAGGCGACTCGTCAGACATGACATTTATGCACCCTTAGGTATGTCGGAAGGTAGCGACTAGGAACTTGACTGGATTCTTAGAGGCAGATCGCAAATGTCGTATTTTTAAGTCCATAGTCCGTAAAAGATGTTTAGGTACTTTTTAAGTTTTAGTAAAATGTAGGTGAACTTTTCTTCCAGGTATGCAGAATCTATCCATATCATGCGCCCTAGTCTGCCTGATAGTGCTAGGCAGCGCCGCTTTGGTTGGCGCGTTCGGTATCTGCAAGCATCAGATCAGCGCTGTACTCATAACCGGCGTCATGTATCTATTAGCCGGTACGTATAAGAAGCCTATGTGAAAGTATTCGGCGGACCCTATGTGCAGTTTGAGTACTTTATGCGGCATACCCAATGTCCTTTCTTTGGTATTGTTCATCGAGACATGGATCTCCTTAATTTTTGAGGTTGCTACACGATTTCTGACACATGTTTGGACTGACAGGACAGGTCAGCTCAAATCTATGAGGTTCTTTCCTCAAGAGACCAATTTAGACACTACATGGTCCTCACATATGATCTGACCATTGTTTGAACTTTTAAAAGAGACTGTGACCTCTGAGTTCGTTTCAGTGTGTCTTCTCAGAACAGTTGGATAGGCAACATCTAGTTTTTTAAATATTATTGACGTGTAAAAGTGTTTGTATAAACCTACTTTCGGAACCCTTCTTCTTTCTTTTCGTATAGTTAGTGACTAACCTGGTGTCAGAGTTTTTATACCGACCACGGGCCTACCTCTAATTTGACCTCACATGCCATCATTTATATTTTGTCAGTGATCCCCGTCACTAAATATACTGGCCCAGCTAATCATTTTAAAACGAAAGCTAATTTCGAAAAGTTCGAGTCCCTACTGTAAAAGATTGAAATGAATCCCGCAGATCGATTCACTGACTCCGTTTCGCATTAGATTTGTAAATTGGATGGTAATCCTACCATCGGTTCGTCGTCAAAGCCGATCGTCAATTGGCGTCTGAGAATTGCAAACTCACTTTATTGAAGTGCTAGATATTATTTCTTAGCTCTTAAGTCTTTAAATATCTTAGGATCTAAACAGACGGACTGCATTTGATCTGCACGCCAGCTGCAAAATTGCAGTTTGAATGCTTGTGAACATATTATTTTCGATGCATGCTGCAACAAAACTGCCAACCGACAACGCAGTCCTGTCGAAATGCAGTCCGTCTGATAGCAGCCTAAAACCCAGTTTCTGAAAGGGTCATTAAACAAATTGAGTCAACGTTCAACGTCATTAAAGACCTTATTTTTCTTTTTGTGTTATAATATTTAGTTTCCGTAATTATCTACATGGTCCACATAAATACTTTTCCTTTTCTTTTCTTTCTTTCTTTCAACTTTATAAAAAAAGGTAAAAAAAACTCACTTTTCCTTCCAGGTCTGTTCGCCATGTTCACACTAATGATAATCCACTTCAAGCGCGTTCAACGCGTGTCGGCTCGCGGGTCTTCTCACGCAGACGGCACAGGGGACGGGGTGGTGGGTCCGCGCGGACCCGCGCTGTCCCTTCTATCAGCGAGAGAGTTCTCCACCGCTTGGTCTCTCGAACTTGGCTGGGGAGGAGTTGCCCTAGCAACAACAACATCCCTCCTCTGGATACTACTCTCAAAAATCATGAGATACAACCCTATATCCGCTATGCTGTTGTTAATCTAATCGTATTCCATCTGATATCTTCCCTAGAATTTAATTTCTTACAAATAACTAGTCAATTACCAATTTTAAGGTTTTGAAATGTTGGTTAGCAGGCGTAGCCGTGCAGGGAAGATCTCATTTGATGTTCGTTTTATAAATAGTTACCTACTAATACCTAAGCATTTTAAAAAGAACAATTCACAGAGATATTATTTGCTACAAACTCAAAGGCTTTGTAGAAAATTGTACCTATTTCAGACCCGTTTCGTGATCTTTTTAAATTCCTAACTACGAACCTTACTTTTTCTCCAACGTTACGCTTTGAATTTGAATAAGCTTTACATAATCGCCGAGCTTGCTGCCGTCCATTGCTATTAATGTTATTGTTATACTTCTCCTTTCTAAAATTATACTTTTACTTATTTCACGACCTACCTAATATTGCTATCTACTTTAAAATTATACAATGTTACGAACTTATAAATAAAAGTTTTAAATATTTTAGGTATTCGCTCTACGAACTTATTCTCCAGAAATACGAATTAGACGCTTTTGTAGTCAGTAAAGTTCTATACAGTAAAATAATTCAAGATGACTTTAATGTTCAAGATATCAGCTCCCGGCCTAACGATATATTTCAATATCTCACTGTTGGTAGTTGTAGACACACAAAGATAAACAAAAATAGTTTCAGATATTATTAAAACAGTAATTTTAAAGCTACATATTATTTAAAAAATAATATTAGTGTTATAAAGAGTTATGGTGCTTTGAGTATCAAAAATATTATTTTATTTAATTGAGTATGTAATACATTTAAAATAATATTAAGTTTCTTCTGTGTTGTTATTAATTAAATTAAATACGAAATAAGAACCCTCTTATATAGAAATACGAATTAAATTAGAACTTGTCGTTCCGATATTTATTAAATACTATACTATGAAATACATTATAAACTGGAATCAACCAAACTAGCATTTACTTACGCACATTTTCTTTCTAAGAGCTTTTATTATTTATATTATAAATTATATGCATATTAGGCTAAGTCTTGGCATTAAAGCCACAGTTAGTTACCGAATACGATAAGTTAAAATAAGCCTGAAATATAGTATCGTAGATCGAAAGTGGGCCTACCCTTTAAAATGGTTTGCATTATGAGATAAGTACGTAGTGAGGGTTTTTATAACAAATCACGCCACTAGTTGGCGCCACTTTGCCAAGAGGTCTTCCATTTCGACCGACAATTAATATAAAATATATGATGACGTTCATCATTCCTGTCATTCATTCGTTCATCGTTCAGTCACGACGTAGACAGAATACGAGTCTACGAGTCACGACTAAAAAAAGTACAGGCGCCTTAGGCTGCCTGTCCACTGGAGCGGAGAGGAGAGGAGAGGAGAGGAGCGGAGATGTGCCAAAATTAACCAATAGAATCGCACCTCTGGAGCGGAGTTTTGATTCTATTGGTTAATATTGACACATCTCCGCTCCTCTCCTCTCCTCTCCAGTCCGGTGGACAGGCAGCCTTAAACTATACCTAGTATACCTAGTAGTCTTTGACAGGCGCTTTGACACTTTTGACAAGATCTGTCGTCTCAGTGCTGCCACCTAGTGAACATCATTTCAGAAAACCCTCATTGTACAAAAATGCATGAAAATGTTTGCGCCAAGGTAGCCCGCGAAATTCAAATTTTCTTACATTTTTTGCAATTTGCAGGTCAGTGTCAGGTTGTATCTTGATTAAAATATGATTTAGACCGTAACAAATATGGCTTAACACATTTATAATCAATAGATTCAGCAATACAACTCGTTAAGTTAGCATAATCCTGAAATGTCATGTTTTCATGAAATAGTCATTCAATAAATTAAATGAGTTGTATTGATGATTTTTATGATTAAGTAGTTGTATAAATAAACAATTGATACGGACACGAATCATATTACGATCAACATACAACCTGATACTGAGATGCTAATAGCAAAAAACTTAATAAAATTTGAATTTCGCGGGCTACCCTGACGCTTTCGCCCTAATAAAACATTATAGTTTATTTAAAAAAAAAACCCTATATTTATATGTATAAGCAATGCAATTGCTGGTATAAAATATTACAACTATGCTTAAAAGCACATTTTGTAAAGAAGCATCGTTCCTGTTGTGATGTCGGTTCATTTCAATGAATGTTGTTCGTTCGGTGTTTTTGTTAATTGTTCTTTTATACTTTGAATGCATAAAGCAATATATTTATTTTGTTTATAAATTGTTGTTTTATTTTTCCAATAGTGATGACTCTCCCAAAAAACTTGACAAATAAAAGTTAAGAAGTAAGCATTGTGTATTATTAATAAAATCAAAATTATTTTAAGAAAACAAAGTGTTTATTTTCATAATAACAGCTTAACCTATATTTACAAAACGTTTTATCTCCGAAAATATCTGTGACTTTATATAACACAAGTCATTTTAATATTTGTTTCTACAAACAAAAACCTAAACATACAGATCCTTTAATAGTTATGGAAACCGTAATAAAAGTAGGTCACAGGCGCACCACTAGTGTGCAATAAATTACCCCAGTGAATATGCCGTAACACACGTTTTTTGCCATGAAAAAGTACGGTTTATTCTCCGTGTATAGGCACGGTTCTCAATGAAGTATCACTATAGTCCATTCGCGTTAAGAAAACAGTGAGTCATCGGCTAGCCCCGCCCCTGGACCAATCGAGTCGCAACAAATTAGAAAGCTGACCATTGACGGCAGATCCTCGTACGAAACGCTTGTGTCTTTTGAGAGCGGATTGGTCGCACACTCACACGGCACGGCGCCGTTGCCGTACAACATAAAACCGGTGGTTTGCCGTAGTATATAGAAGCACACACGATTATAATATCCTGCATATCCTGCAGTGCGGCTAGCGCGCCGTGCCGCAAAGAAACCGTGCCGTGTACAACGGGCCTAAAAAGCATTTGAAAATAAGTGCCTTTAATGACATAATTCCGATAGTAAGCGACAATAGACCCTATTGCTTTAAGCTTTCCTATATTTTTAATAAAAAGTCGTGATTATTAACTTAATCATCGTCCTTTAGTAATTGGTCTTCTATATCAAAGTCCTCGGCCTTCCGTTTCTTAGGCCGAGGCCGCTTGCCGGTTACCATTTCCATTTTCACCTTTTTGGACTGTTTCTTCTTTTCTTTGAGCTGAAGTTTCCTCTTGGCTGCCTTCTCTGGATTGTTTACTTTTTCTTGTAGGAGTAACTGGAAAATAAATAATATTTAATGAGACGAGATAACCTATAGGTAATCTATTTGAAATAAGATTAGACATTAAAACAAACCTTGTTTACAGTCCGTTCAACCGATTCTGACTTCTATACCGTAGGCATAAGGATGGCATTATGAGCAAAAAAGTAGTTACAATACCAACTGTTTACTGCAGCTTTCATTTCTCATGCCACCAATGCAATAGAAGTCAAAATCGGTTAAATGGACTGTAAAAAAGGTTTAGTTTAATCTTTAATCTTATTTCAAATGGAGTCAATGTACATAGTATGCGTTCCTATGGTTAGAAGTGCACTTAGAGCAGCCTTTACAAGACAACATTTTAGAACATAACTCTATCTTTGCTGTCGCGCAGTTGGGTAAAAGAAGAGACACTGAGTGTCAGCTATGTTTTCAAGGCCCGTCGACACACAAATGGCTGCATTGCCTTAGCACACTACTGCAAAACTATTCGAGAATAATTTGTAAAACAACTATTTGAATGCGATTTTTTTTTAACTAACAGATTTAAAACCTTCACAGTCTCATCTAAGGCGATAAAATAGAGGTCAAATCGTGGCATAACGCGATGAAACCAAAAAAAACCGTAACAGCTAAAACACGAAGAAAAACGTATACAAACCTTTTTCCTCTCAGCCCTCTTTATATTCAGCTTCATCTGTGCCTCAGCAACGAGTTTGCTAAACTCTATCTCCCCTATCTTTCTTCGTAATTTCTTGCCCAATCTGCCAGCCAGTTGCTTGGCAGCGGTCGCCGGAGTGGCCGCGTCGCCGGTCGAGAGCTCCCGGACTATTGGCGGGAGAATCACGTCCAGTATTTTATTTACGTCTTCGTTTTCTAAGGAACTGATGACGTGCGTCCACATTGTAAATATTGATGTTCTCTGTGGAAATAAGAAAAGGTTTTATGTCAGATGCGGATGGGTAAACTGGACGTTTTAATGCATTTCATCATGCATTAAAATAGCTCCCTACGCCCTGCTATGGGTTGAGCTGATTAGATAGAAGATTTAGCACAGTTAGCTTAGAAACTCCAAAACCAGCTAGGAAAGTGAATAGTCTATCCTACGTTTGCAAATTAGTTTCCAAACATGTAAACACTTATGTGTTTTTGAAAAAAATACCTTAACACCTACACATAAAGTTCAGTTTGGGATACAACTTCAAACTTTTGTATGATTTTTTCAATAGTACTAGTCACTGTAATGCAGTATCAACTAGTACGGGGGGTATTGTGACTGTTACTGGCGGCCTTATTTGTAATGTCAACAGTAATACTTTGGTAATAATTGTGCACAAATAAATAAATAAATTCTGAAGTCAACTTAATTAACACTGACGTAAAGTTTATATTTGTTTGAGTGAAACTATCATCAATTTGGAAACAAGGACTTGAATATTTTAACTATGGGTCTACTACACGCACAAGCTTCACCACAGTTGCCTGCGCAGGCGAGTTTGTACATGGAACACCGTTTGTGTGGTTGGTAAAACTGTATCACGCACCAACCCCACAGCACGGCCTGCGCACTTTTCGACTTGCTTGAAACCCAGCCTGTGCGTATTTGGCTACGCGTGTAGTTGAGCGTTCAGTGTTTACGCCGCAGTCGTGTACGCCGTAGTTCTTCATTGTTGCCACGCCGACGATTTCGACAAAAATGTGGCTTGCGCATACTTAACTGTGCTGTGTGATAATGCCGACCGTGTACAGTTTTTTTCATGCCAGAAGCTTGCGCAGGTAGAACTGTGGTGAAGCTTGTGCGTTTTAGTCCAGTTTTCCTTTGATGTGATGTTTTTCACCGATTCCAGCAATGTCCCAAAAAACTCAAAAAGTCTATAATGAATAAAATTTACTTACAATATCCATATTACTAGGTGCTCTGGCCACTTCAACGTTGATAGCTCTCCTCAGTTTGAACAGGATCCAACGGATGTTCAACCGACTTCCCCCCTCAGCGTCCTCGCCATCAGCTTGAGTCTTCTTGTCGATCTTGAAACTTGACATCGAGTGCACCAGTTTCAATATTACGAATAACACTGCTGTTGCCTGCAAATTGAAATAAGGAAGTAATTAACCTTTTGAACGCCAGAGCATAAACGCAAGCGCGTGCCCTGTATGCAAACGACACAAATATGTGACAAAAATGCTCACATATTTGTGTCGCTGGCGTACAGGGCACGCGCTTGCTTGTCACGTATATGTGACCATGGTGTTCAAAAGGGTGTTTTTTTTTTTTTTTTTTGGGTGGGAAATCATCCAATGACTTCTCCCGCTCTGGGCGGAGCGGAAGGGCGTGTCAGACTCTTACTGACTAAAACCCACCCGTGTTCCTTCCTTTTCCTAGCCAGGGGCCACGGTTTCCCCTTAGGACTATCCGCAGCCCCGGCCTAGCCAGGGGCCACGGTTTCCCCTTAGGAATTCAAAAGGGTTACGGCACGATTAAGATAAAAACGGTGGAAAATTTATAACCACATTGAGCATCAGCAGACAGATTCAGAAACTGTAAGTTGTTATTGGTACGGTCAAAAATAGTGTCCGTGGAGTTTCTTGCCCGTTCTTCTCCATAGGTACCTACACTTTGGAATTGGCAACTAGCTTCATATTTCTGACTGACCGACTCCTTGACAATTCAAAAGTGCCTGTATTTTCACAACGGTTATGCTCGTGGCCTGCTTCTCACCTGATGGTAAGTGATGATCAGGCCGAAGGTGGAAGCGAGCTTCACCCGGAATCCTCAACCACAGCGGAACTGGCTATCTTATCTCTAACTGCCGAAACACAACAATGCTGCTAACATTGTTGTTATGGCGACAGACTTAGATAACATGGTGGTAGCTAGCCAAGCGGACTTGGAACAAGCCCTACCACCAACCAAACCGAGCCGAAAATTTTACTCCTGGGAATCGAACCCGGAACCTCTGGGTCTGAGACAGGTGGTTTAACCACTAGACCACAGAGGCGGTTAAATATGGTTTAATTGAAATAAAGGCTTTGAGTTTGATTTTCGAGTTTGAACAGCAGGTTGGTTGTAACACTTGAAACCCCGAGAACCAACCTTACCGCTACGAAATAAATGCACTGTCAAAGTGAAACTGTTACTATTGCCGCGTGGTTCACTGTATTAATGAGAAGAATAAATGAGACTTATGCTATCGCTAACATCCAAAAATTAAAATTTTTCGACAACTACAACAAATAAAGTAAAAAACCAACATGTCCTCACCTGCTCAACCATTTCCTTCGAAGCTCCAGTGGTGTACTGCGCACACAAATCTAACACCAGACTCCTCAGCACATCTTCCGTGTCATCATAAATAAACCCTCTATCACTCTCTACCTTTTTCTTCACAATACCATCCAACTCTTCAGCATCAACGACGGATAGCAACTGTCCCAGTACCTTAGCAGATGTCAATCTCACCCACGAATGAGGGTAAGCCAGCAACGCTTTACATTGCTGCGCTATCTCATCAAACTCATTAACATGCTTCTTATTTGTCAAAGAAGACGCACAATGGACCGTAATTTTTTCTATAAGGTTTAATATCTGGATTAAACTGTGGTCTTTTTCTTTCTGTTTGTCTTCATCAGTCTTTTCCTCTGATTGGTCCAGATTTATTTTGACGAATCTGCCTTCAGTGATGTCGTTGCTCAGTAGAAGGATTTTTCCACTGACTAGTGAAAGGACAGTGTTGAGTCGAGTCTTGAAGTTGTCTTTTTCTACGTTTACGAAGCGTGTGCTCAGTTGAGCCGCTAGTTCGAAGTGCACTGGCTGTGGAGGCGGAAACAAGGTTTAAATAAGGAAAATAAAAACTTGGTAAGTTGATTAATACCACAAAAGGAAAAAGGAAAAAACAAAAAAAAATTGATAAAACATATTTTTAAAGCAAATTCTGCCAGCAAACAGCCGATTTTTTTTTGTAATACAAAGAATATGTTGCCTCTGTTCGGTTTGCATTATTTTAAAACATTAAAAAACAGACCGTATAACGTAAGTCTATAAAATCCTCCTGCATTTACGAGTATTTTGTCAAAAATCAAAAAAATCTATAAAACATTTACCTGATTATCCTGGAAGAACGTCATCACCAGATCAAAGAGTTTGTTCCTCTCCTGCAGAGGGAACCTCTTCAACATGGCCTCTATGCAGCTGGCGGCGGAGGCGCGACATTCAGGCGCGCTGTCGTTGAGCATGCTCGCGCCCAGTGCGAGCATGAGGTGGGCTCCGTGCTTTGATAGTTGTACCTATAATATCAGAAAATATGCTTACAAATTGAGTGCTTTGATTTGATTATTTTAATGCTTCAAACCGAAATTCTAATTTCAAATCACCTTAAGGGAGATGCGCCAAGGTAGCCCGCGAAATTCAAATTTTCTTAGGTTTTTTGCAATTTGCAGGTCAGTGTCAGGTTGTAAGTTGATTAAAATATTATTTGCGAGCGTAACCAATATGGGTTTACAGAATTATAATCATTACAATCAGCAATACAACTCCTTAGGTTAGCATAATCCCCAAATGTCATGATTTCATGAAATAGTCATTCAAAGGGATTACATGAACTTATAGAGTTGTATTGATGATTTCTATGATTATAATTTTATAAATAAACATTTGATACGGTCGCAAATCATATTTACATCAACATACAACCTGATACTGACGAGTAAATTGCAAAAAACGTAAGAAAATTTGAATTTCGCGGGCTACCCTGACGCTTTCACCTTAAAGGGTTTTTCATTTTGACAATTGAGGTTCATTTTATAACCAAATTTTTCATCAATGATTTTTCAATTACAATTTAATAATGTTATTCAAACAATAATTTAGGAAAGTGGTGAGATAAACTTTTTAAATAGAGATAGGTGTTACTAATTCCTTTTAATGAGTGATTGCGTAAGAATGTTACCTAAACAGGGTTTGTACTTTACACGTTCATCAAATACTTTTGGAACAGACTATAGTATTGCAGAATCGTGATGGATGGGAAAAATGGAGGAAAGGCTTTGCCAACAACTTCTCTGCGCAAGTTGTGCAGTTAGCATAGTAAAACTTTTGATGGTATTGCCTTTTGGAATCAAAGATCTAGAACACTTAGAGTTAGGCTGAAAATTGAGGGTCACTCCCGAGTGACCCTCAATTTTCACAATTTCCACAAAATTGTGATTGGCTTACTCAGTACCAGGCACTAAAATTCTAGAACAAACAAGAAATGAAATACAATACTTAGATGACTTACCACAAGTAACTTATTAATGATCATTTCTAGGAACTTGAGTGAAGACTCTCTACCATGCTGCAGTTCATAGTTGAGCTGTGAGACAAAGAAGTCGATGTACTTCTCCAGTCGTTTGCCAGGAGAGTAGTGCGTTAAGTAGTTGACGAATATCACGCGAGCTTCCTCACTGAAAGAATAACCTTCATTTAAACTCGCTAATTATTTCGAAATATCTAAACTTATTTCACAATTTAAAAAAATTCAAGATCAAACAAAAAGGGTCCCAGAATTGAGCCCTGAGGCACTCCCGCTATAACTAGTGTCCCAGAAAAAGTTGTGCCACATATCTTTACCGGCTTTTTGCTGGCTCATTCAAAGATAAGATAGTGAACTAGCACAAATTCTATCCCCCAGATTCCGAAAACGCTCTGCTTACAAATAATGGTATTGTGATAAACGCAATGGAATGCTTTGGACAGATCACCGCAAACAGCAACTGCACATTGTGAGTTCTGCCAATCATTTATAATGCATAGGTAGTTTCTTATCGTGACAACATGACATACATGCATCAAGCAATACATTTAATTTGTTATGGTGTACAATAAAGAGTATTCTATCTATCTATCAAAATAAAGAACTAAAAGAACATCAAAAGCTACTTACCGAGATCTAGCCGACTCGCTCAGTATACATATCTTGGATACTTTCTCCATAACTTCGTGCAGTTCATTGGATACTAGTCTAGCTTCCAATATAGCTTTCAACAGGGAGAATGAGTTGGATTGCTTCTCGTCATTCTGACAGTCTTCTTCCGCATATAACAGGAGGGTTTTTAGTTGGTCTGCCTCTAGTTTATAGTATTTAACGTTGCGTACTAGAACTGTTACCGCCTGGAAACACGAAATAAGTATAAGTTATAATTTGATGTATTAGTAGATTATAAATTATTGATCACCAGTTTTGAATCTGTTATCACTGGTAAGTATTTAATTGCTAAATGGCAACACGAAACTGAGATTAGACCGCAAAAATATTACCAGGATGGGAAATCATTTAAAAAAATCTTACCTTAAAAGCAGTCCTAACTAAATGGAAGTTATCGTTCTGTTTACTAATTTCAAATGTTGCATACTTATGCAATGTCAAAAATATTGTCTTCACAATATCTTGAACCATTTCTTCTAACGTTGGCGTGCTTACTCTGATCGTCCACAAAGTAGCTATACACTTCATCGCAACCGTGGACACCTTTACATGGTCACTCTTCAACGCATCAACTAGCAAAGGTATAAGAGGGTCTACAAACGCCCGACAGTCCATTCGTGGCACTTTCTCTCTTTTGAGGATCACGTACAGAATATTCAAACTGAATTCAACCAAAACGTGAGCATTCGCTTTTCCGGAAGTTTTAACATTTTTAGCTTGGGATTCCTTGTTACGTTTCGGCGTTTCAGCAATTAGGAAGCAATCTGGTTTCGCTCTAAGCATTTTCTCTCTCTGCTTTTCAGTTATTTGTCTCTTTGGAGCACCTAAAACAAATTCTGGTATGCTCTCAGAGGCAACTCCATGTAAGAATATGAATAGAGATTCAATATCTATAAACTTATTAGTTACTAGTCCACTTGTTATGTGCATTAGAGCTTCCTGAACTTTTAATACAATCTTCTTCGAATGATGCTTTTGGAGAATATCTTTGAAAGGTATAATCAGATTTATCAGACACTGCTCAGTTATGTTTTGGGATACTATCATAAGTGTTACATAACTTTTCTTGCTGGGTTTTGCTTCTGGTGTCTTATAGTGTAGTTTGTCGACTTCTTTCTCTTCTGACAATGCTCCAAAAAGATCGTTAGTGCAAACATCAAGTATGTAATCAAGATTTTCGTTCAGATCTCCAGGTTTAAATTCCGCTTTCAAAGCGTCTAGAACTGTATGTATTGTGGCGACTAAGACATGAACTTGATATCCTCTGGTTAGCAACAAAGTCAAGTGTTCCAGTAGAACTCCTAAGTACGAGGTTCCAACGGTTAGCATGATCTTCTTAACAATATCACGTGCAGTTATCCTAACTTGCTTTAGAGGTGATTTTAGGAACGAGCAGAGTTTTATGATTATTCTAAAAGAGATAAAAATAGATAACGTAAATAATAGTTAAGATCTATCGAATTTACGAAAGATTTGACTGATATTCGGAAAACAAAAGTGAATGTCAGTTCAGAGCACATTGAGGTAATTGGGATAACTTATTTGGGACATAATTTGATAGAATATAATTTTAAATGCACTTACCCAGGCAGCTGATGTTTAAGCAGATCGCCAGGCAATCTCTGCAACAACTTGACGAGCGCCAGAGCTATCGGTACCCGAAGCATGTCCTCTTGCTGACGATCGAAACCGGTTTTACGACGATTCACCTTATGGGACTCTTCGTGTTCCGTCATTTTTCCGATGGCACTAGAGAAATAAATAAAATACAAATAAATGGTTTTTCATATAATATACAGATAGATAGCACAATATACTTTGGCAACAATTTGACTTACCGGTTTAATTGTGGTAACAATCCAGCCGACAAAGATTTGATAATTCTTTTAGCTACAGACGGTGACACGTGCGTTACTCTCTCAAACGCAGGTACACTGGTAACCTCTTTACTTGGTTCTTCATCCTCTGCTTCGTCATCTGCTGCCTTTAGTTCACTCTCTTCATCTAAATCTTCTTTTATTTCTGATTCATCTTCCTTATCGTCATCTTCTACTAGATCTTTTGTTTTTTCTACATTTTCTTTATTTTCCGAACTTGCTTTAGCCATTTTAAACTTATGCACATTTGTGATAAGTGCTTTTGGCAATTCAATATTCTTAACTTTTGAGAAATCAAAATGGAAAGCGTCAATAATTCCAACCAATATTCGAGTCAACTGTTTTTGGTGTTCGGAAGAATGACGCATTTTATTCAAATAAAGTTTTAGTATAACTTCGTAATGGTACCAAGGTAGCAATCTGCAGCAAGTAGAGACGACCTCTATACACGCGTCTATCAAAGTGTTTTTATCAGTATACTTATCATCACAAATATACATTGATGCTAATGGTAAAATAAAGTTAGTTAATGTCCTAGGAGTAGGGCATTTCGTCATCTTTCTGGCAACTTTGCAGAATTTCAGCAGCGCTCTCACACGCCTGTGCATTTGAAGATGGCACATGTTATCAAAGAAATCTACTTCTCTATCTTCTTTATTAATGAAATGAGATAAATCGGATATTACTACGTCTGCATCAGGGCATTCTCTTGCTAATTCTCCTAGTAAATTGATGCATTCATTTCTCAACAATTCATTTTTGGTATCCCTTATACCAGTAGAAATTAGCGACAAGACGGTATCCCTTACTAAGAATTGGCCATCAGTTGTTGATCTGTATTTCGTGAGAAGTTTTGGCAGAATCCGTTTCAAACACAGGCCAGCACTGTCACGCAGACCAATATCTTTCTCAGTACGAATAAAGTAGAAGCAATTGTTGACAATAAGTATTGCAAGGTCTACATCAATTGCGTCCTTTTCTAGTAACTGATATATTTCTTTGTACGCGTCTATTCTTCGGTCAAAATCTGGCTGTTCGATCCATCTCTTGTTGAAAGCATTCATTTCTGCTACCATTTTAGCCATTCTAGTAAGAATATCTTTATTTTTAGGTGCACTCTCAGCTATAGACGTAAGTAATTTCATCAGCAATTTTCTTACCTCTACAGGACCAACTTTGTTGAACAAAACAGCTATATTCTTTATGTATACTTGCGGATTTGTGCTGTGTCCTAGCAAATTTATAATTGTGTTAACAGCATGTTCCATATTTTCTTCCGCCATGTTCATGCATACTTTCTTCACTAATATCGGTAGCAGTAAATTCAATAGTTCGTCACATAGCTCTGGTGACGCTACTAATTCTGTGATTCTTGAGAGAATCAGCAAATCTCTCTTGTTCACAGTGTTAGATTTTGCAGAATTTGCCATTCGTCTTTTCATCACTTCCAATATGCTCGGTATGTGCGGTACCAGAATTTTGCTTCCGAAATTGATACCGGTTACATTTTGAGGAGCCTCAACTGGTAAAACATTGAAAGATTCTATTCTAGGAATTTCTTTATCTTCTTCGTCTTCAGTTAGAGTTATTAATTTTTCGATCATATCTAGTATCATATTGACCACACCAGGACTTGTTTTAGGAGCTAGCAGAAGTTTGAAAATAGCTGGGAATGGACTAATAGAATCTTTTTCTGAAGAAGTGATTAACAAAATATAGTATCGGGGATTCTGACACCACGCATTTAGAAGTCTTAATAGTGCCGTTGGACTATGAATACCTTCAATATGTAACTTTGGCATCAAAGGCCAAATCAATGTCTCATACATAACAAACAACTCATCTTTATTCCAAGGATATTTGGTAAATTGTTCAAATAGATTCCTTGTTGTACCCAAAGCAAGTGTGCGAAGGTTTTTCATAACCTTTACATATCCAACATGCACCCTTTCTCCTTGACTTAGGACAACTGCTACAGTAGAACAGATAGCAAAATATATGTTAAAGAGCTGA
The DNA here is from genome assembly GCA_948150665.1 of Conistra vaccinii. Lineage (NCBI taxonomy): Eukaryota > Metazoa > Arthropoda > Insecta > Lepidoptera > Noctuidae > Conistra > Conistra vaccinii. Next base: position 6,840,620 of record OX411323.1, on the reverse strand, counting down.
GACAACACCTCTTCATTCATAGACCCTCCAAAATATTCACGGACCACTTCAAACAGATTCAAAACACTGTGAAGTTTTCCAGGACTGGTAACAGATTTTAAATCTACGTCTGACGCAATTTTTTCAAATATTTCCCTAGGTTTCATATCCAAATACTGTTTGTAGAACGAGAATGCCATTTCAATGAACATTTTAATCTCGTTCTCGTTACAACCTGCTAAATATCGCATTACAAGCGACCGTCGGTTCTGACCGCCACCTTTCTTCTCCGCTACAAGTTTCGACGTCATTTTTCCATAGAGTATTCTTAATATTATTGGCACTACATGTTCTCTGTCCTCCGGCTGAATATTTTTGGCATCTTCAGTTATTTTGAACAGAGTCAGTTCATCTTTGAACTTCTTCTCATCTACTAGATTACACAAGTTGCTTTTATATTGTGTAACATTTTTGTTCTTATAGTTTAAAACACAATCTAAAGCATATTTTTGAAGTCCTGGGTTTTTGTGCTTCAAAAATTCCATGTAAAGTTCCCAGAAAACTGGCTCTTTATGCAAAGCTCTTGGGTTCTTAAACTCAGATAGAACTTGCATAATGTTAATGAGAGTTTTAAATACTATCTTTCCAGAAACAGTTTCTTTTGCATCATCCATTTCTTCAATTATTTCCTCAATATTCTCTGTACTTTCTTCAGGTTTTTCTTCATCAACTTCCATCTTATTCTCTCGTACTTCCATATCAATTTTTAAAGCATTCGTGCTGTCATTCCTCCTGTATTCTTCTTCAATGAAATTTAAGAACAAGACAACGACATCGCGATTCCTCGCTTCACAAACTTGAATACAATTCGTCATAACCTTCAGAATCAAGTTCCTATAATTGTATAAATCTGGTCTCTCAGATATGTTATTGTAATCAGAGTATAATTTTTGAAGGATTTCGAAATTTGTATCGATTTCATCATCAAAATGAAACTGTTTAAGATTTTTCTTTGCGTTTACAAATGAGGATTCCAGAGCTCCATGAAAAGTGGGCCAGAAATTGTCAACACTTAGGGCATTCCCGTAACCCGCAATAAATTCAGTCACGGGTTCCCACAGAAGCTTGAAATTGACATACAAGACACCTAACATGTAATTTAATGCAAAGAGGTGGAAGTCAGTATCCTTAGCTAGGGCATACTGACTTGTATTAAAGGTCATCTTCTGCAGCATGTTCAACTGAGCTCTGTACTCCTGGATAGATGGTTTTATGGACTCCACTGAGTAACATCTGCTGAAGATTGAAAATTTCTCAACAGTACCCCCCACTTCCACTGTCTTGTTAAGTTCCTTTACACTTTCGAATAACTTGTAAATGTGGGTAGTCAGTAGACGAACCTGAAAACAAAAATTTTTCGTTATAAAAATATTATATGACATAAGGTAGAAAACTTATATGAAATGCTTACCACATGAAAAGGCGAAGACACATTCGTTTTCAGATAAGAATCAACTAACGATAAATACGGATAGGTCAGTCCATGCTCCTGTTCATAAGCTGTCAAATACAGGTCAAGAAGATGCAGTGAGCAAAGGTAATTAGGATCCGCAGCACACGGCAGGATCGTAGGCAACAATATGTCAATATCACAAATCTCATTAAGCTTCTTACAACTTGATATGTGAATAGCACTTTCAAGCGCCAATGATAACATGAACAAAACCTTTCTAGCACATCTCGATAGTGCAGTTGTGTCACAGTGGAATTTGTTCTCTTTAGACTGATTCTCTAAGTTATAACTTTTCAATATATCCAATAGTTTTGTTATCAGCTGTCCTAACATTTTCACACAATACCCAACATCGATTTTCTCTACATGCGGCAAGCAGAATAATACATTTGTAAGTTTAACTGGGTTCTCAACATATTTTTCTATGTCTTCAGACAAAACATTTTTGAAATGTTCCATATAGTTTGGCAGATTCTTCCCAAAGTCTAAGGGATATTTCACCCAGTCAAATAACTTTATACCATTCATAGACAAAGGTGATTTCTTCAAACATATTTTAGTCAGTGTACCCAAAGCCTCATTATCAAAATTAGATTGAATTACAAACTTGATGAACGGAGGAAGTATGTGCATATCAAATTGTGAATACTCAATGACATTCTGTACAAAGTTGATGAGTATATTTGGGAATGGTAGAGGCAGTAGAACTTTGACAATAATACCAGCATGTTCTTGAGACAAGGACACATTTGGTGAGAGGAGTAACACAGCACCTATCTGTGCACAAACTTCTAGAACACTTTCTGATGACTGTTCACAAATAACTTTTATCAACAGGAGTACAAACTGTGGAGGGTTTGTTAGGTACATCCCTTGCTGGTGTTCTATGACTTGACCAGCAAGTCTCAGAATATATTCTAACCCTTTACTTTCTTCATCATCCTCCTTCAAGATTTCTTCAGTAAACTTTATGATGCTTGCCCAAAAGACTCCATACTCTTTGTGTGAAATACTTTGTAGACTGTCCTCTATTGTTTGTGTCAGCACTTTGAACAGTATTTCTTGCTGTTCTTTATTTTCTTTTAGGTATTGAAGAAGTAGAGGCAGGAATGTTTCTATACAGCTGTGGAATTTACCTGTAACACCTCGCAGTATTTCAAATATGAGATGACCACAGCCATTGATTGCCTGGAAAAGACATTTAAAAAATTACATGAATGTGCGCTATAAATAATAAATAATAATAAAATGTATTTATTTCCAAAAAGAATACAGACTTAATTCTAGTGGTAGGAGGTAAGAGCGGAACGAATAAACTATGCTGCAGAAATCTGTAGACAATAATTGGTGAGCCCTGCCTCTTAAACTAGGGTTACCTGTATCTTAAGAGACAGAAATGGAGCTATGGCATTATGTTATGTATTTGTGTTCATTTTATTTTCTCTGTAATGCTCAAGTGAAAATTTTGAGGAAATACATTTAAACTATACTGTAATTATTTGACAAATACTTACATCATCATTAGTCTGTAAATAGTTCAATACAAGACTGACAAACTTTTTCTTATCCCTTATATCTCTGGCAACAAAAGCAAAGCTTTCAGCTGCAAAATTATTTATATACTGTGGCTGAGATTCACTCAGCAAAGGTATGATCCTCTTTAGTACAACAGCAATATCTTTCTTTAGGTACGGTTTGAGTACTTTGAATAAAAATGCTAGACAGACTAAGGTCCATTCTAGTCTTTCAGCATCCTTGGTGTTAAGCAGTTTTATGAGGATATCCAGAAACCTTGGGAAGTGTGGGTAGAAGTCTTCTCTTAGATCCTTTGCTACTGATACTAGGATCCTGAAAGAGAATTATTAGTTAAAACATAGAAATAAGGCTTTAAAAATTCAGTGCTGCGCAGAGTATATTATTATTAACACTTTGCGGGACACTAAACCCCCCAGACGTAATAAAGATAAAACTTCTATTATGTCTCTTTTCAGTGTCCTTCAACCGATTTAACTATGTTTTGGTAGTACTAAGGTTTTAATTTCAATAAGTAATTTATTAAATATAATAGTGTTTTCAACAAAAAGAACACACTTGAAGAATGTTTCAATTCTTTTTAAACTATTTAATAATTAACAAGTAAATAAACATACTCCAGCAATGGTTGTAAACACAGTTGGTCCTCTAGATTCAAATATTTCTCCAATACTTCAACAACTTCATCTTTCTTGTGAATAAGCTGTGGCACAGTTATAATACCAAAGACTTCCTTCCTAAACTTTTTAAAGTTTTCAGTCAAATTGAGCACATGCCATTTTTGTAGTGCCACAAAGAAATGTGTTTCATTCTCTCCAGGCTGCTGTGCATATGCATGCTCAATGTGATATAGAGCAGCATGACGGATGTCAATAGCATTGATTCGCTCAGCAAAAGGTACAAACTGAAACAAAAAATTTGTGTAAAAATGTAGGAAAACTAAACCTGTGGTCCATCATCAACACCTACATAGAGAAAAGATTTGTATTTTTGTTTGTAATGAATTATCTCAAAAACAACCGGACTGATTATAAAAATTCTTTCAACAGTAGAATGCTCTAGTATCACTGAATACCTACTAATACTATACTACTAATACTATAATTTATAAAGATATAACGCGGGCGAAGCCGCTGGCGGAAGCTAGTAATAAACCAAATCAGATAAAATGTTGTGCATAAAAAATATGTGATTAAAAGATCATGATCTTTTATTTAATTCTGGGATAAGGGCAGAAGGATGATGAATACTATTAAGGCTAATTTAGGCTGTTCTTAGCTAAGTACTTATTAATAATAAGGAAATTTATCAATTGAGAAAGAACTAAGAAACTGGAAAATGATGATGAAAGTAATTATTGACCATTTGTTGATACTCTCACAAATTATTTTCAGCAGATATATGTGATACAAAGCGGATAAATACGATAAATCAGAACAATTTTTATACAAAATTCGCACTTAACCTAAAACACCAAAATACCAATCTGTTCTAAGACTTACACGGAAAGTATTTGTAGACTTATGTTTAACAGGTTTACTCTTCATCTTGCGTATATTTATTTAAGGTTTCGTCAACTCATTTCTTAGAACGCTAGAAAACTGTTGTAAATAAATCCAATCCACATGCCGACCGATGAAAGTTGGTCGCAAACACATGTCAGTATGTCATGTCAAATTTTGACATTGGCCGCCTGACAAATGATGTATGTATGGGATGACAGTGACGCAGGTGATGTAATGTTGCCACAGTTTTATATTTTTTACTAGCTTTTACCCGCGGCTCCGCCCGCGTAAAGGTCAGAAAATATTCCACAGTAACGTACTACCGGGATTCAGAGTATCCTATGTCCTAATCCAGGTCATGGCCTATCCGTAAGCCTTTCAACGAAATCCTCGTTGTCTGTCAAGACCCTTTTTCTCAGGAACGCGTGAAGGCATCAACTTGAAATAAATATCAAAAACTTTTTACGGGCCCTTGAATCTTCTAACGAAAATCAAACTTCCAAGTCAACACAATAAAAAAATACGGCTATTTATGCCGCATATATAGACACTCGCAAATAAACTAAAGTCCAGTTGGTACTTCAACTTTGGCGAGAACCAAGCTCAAGTAAAGAAAAAAAACCGAAAATTGGTAATTTTTTGTTAACCAATATGTAAAAAAAATCCCGCCCGATCCGATAGGTACTGCATTCCCTCTTCTTCAATCGGTCCCTCATTACTGGGGGAACATTACCAAAAAGTAATAAAATTTTCAACAGGGCTCATAACTTATGTCACTATGTCTGTGTGACTTGTAAACACCCGCTAAACGACGGCCGCCCGTTCCCCGTGTAATAACCCGGTAATATGCCCCATAGTGAAAAAATCAATGATTATTTTTTTCTTTTTCCCTAAATAAACCACATAAATGAACTCTTAGTAGATACCTAAAAACACGGATTGAAAAGGTTTTTTTTTACATGTTGTATAGCTGTGAAGTTTATTCTTCAATCCGGGATCAAAAATTCATAGGCCGTGTCTTGAAGTAACATTTAGTCTGTATTTCATTCAAATTGCTACTCTCCAATCTATTAAAAGTTCTTTTTCAAATGAAAAAGAACTTTTAATAGATTGATTCTAAATGAAAAGTAAAGTAAAGTGGACCAACTTTACTTTACTTTTTATTTAGAATCAATCTATTAAAAGCCGTAGTCGCATGCCATTTTAAATTTTGTAGCCGTCAGGCATGCGACTACGGCTTTACTTTGTCTATGTCTTGATTTCTGTCCGAAATATTTTCTTGTTTCATACATTTTAGAGCGTGATTTTTCAGTAGTCGGGTTTTAGTTTTTAAACTTGCTTTTTATTTAATTTGTTTTGGGGTTATAATTTCGCAATAAAGTATTTGCAGAGCCGCTTTATTTTTTTGTTGTAAAGGCTTAAACTGTATATTAGGTATTAATTTTACAGCCACGCCGTACGTAGCACAGTCTCACTTTTGCATGTTTTTAACAATTTAAACATATTAATTTACTTTGAAAATATGATATATATACATATTTGTAAAGTGCTCATCAAGCCCTTTCATTTGATACCAAACAAGATATGATTTAAAAAAAAATTTTTTCGTTCGTTACTTTATGTCCTCTAGAGGGCGCCATATTGAATTAAATGTAACGTCATATAGCCTATAACCAGCGGACAGTTAGGACGCTTCCAACGATACCTCATTTGTCAAATTATGATCAGTGGTTTGGAAGTTATGAGGTTACAGATGAACATACATACATACATACATTCATTCATACATTCATACATACATACCGGTCAAAATCATAACCCTCCTTTTTGCTTCGCCGAAGTCGGCTAAAAAAACAGCGAAATGTCGGGATTTAAACGCAAGTGGTCCGATGAAAAGAGGCCCCGTCAAGGTCGTTTCTGACGGCCAACTCTAGCGCGGCACGCGCACATTGCTCAAATCAAATACCACGCACTTCCCCGGCTTCTTGTTATAATACGCAGTATCCGTCCCTGTTCACGAAATTACTCTCACAGATTACAGGAAAGCGAGAGGGAAGGTGTGATTTGACTTGATATATGAATTTTAATAAAAAAAAATAAAAAATCAGTAGTGTGCAGGATAAAAACTTGATGTCACCCAAACCGGGGTTTTTGAAGTTTTTGTGCGGAAACCGGTGAGGAGTAATGTGTTCTGTGAACCGGTGTCGACAATTTATGTGATGGCAGCCCTACCTACCCCAACTGCGCAAAATAAACTTTTTCTTTTTCAGTCTGCTGCACAAATAACTGTCAACACCAGCTGACTGATAAGGTATTTTGTTTTTGCATGTTATCAATTTTTATAAAAAATCATTTTTGAAAATTAATAAACAAGATAAGTACTTACGCATTATTTAATCATTTTTCTTGATAAATTAACAAGATGCTCGCCAGGTTTGTAAATTCGTTGCCGAACGGCATATCACAGCAAATCACGAAGTTGTATTTTCGAGGTATTTAATTATTAATCGATTTATAACTGTTATTATTATTATTTCTTAACCTATTCTCTGTCTACGTTTTTATCATATGAATGACAATAGCATTTTTTAAATGTAACATTGATTCTTGGTACATCCTGTCCACTTAGAAAAAATTGGCACATTTAATTAAAAAAATACTGTTGGCAGGACATGAACAACACATGTTTTTTCAAATCTTTCATTATTTTTACGTCTTGGTTTATTGAGGCTGCAGGGATGAAAAAAATTGACAAATTGAAATGGCGAAAGAGTAGTAATAAATTCAATTAAACCTTTATATACCTATACTTAGTTATTTTAGTAGAACCAAAGACATTATTACATAAACAGTCATAAATGAAAACCATTAAGTAGTTGTTATCTTATAAAGCTTTGTACTAAATATAAGACAGCCCCATTGAACATTACATCATTATTTTTCATAGTTTTATCTTATTTACCTTTAGATATACCTATATATGTATGAATGTAAAGCCGTTGCTGTTCAAGTTTTAATAAGTGTTTTCTGCATGCTGCATGTTGTGTCCTGCTGTGGAACATATGACACTCCTAGTAAAAAATTGAACAACACCAGCACAGATTAAATAATAGTACCATTGTACAACGGGTTTACCTTCACACATTTGTTTATAATATTATTTTTTTTATATTTTATTTTATAAAGATAAATAAATAGTTGCCTAAGTTGGTTACAGAACTTAGCTATGGTAAGTTCAAAGCTCATATTAAATGTGTACTTATTAAAAAAATCATATACGCAAAAAAATACTATGTTGTAAACAAGGATGTTTAGTAATAATACCCTCTGGTTAGTTCGATTCAAACCTAATGGCGGCTTGGAAGTATATACGTATGTTCTGTGCTTGGAAGTTAGTTTATTGCTGCGCAGCACCCCACTCCTCTCCCCTTGCTGACACATGAATTCGTTACTGCACGTCGACTCGCCTCATGTTCCGAGCCGCCATTAAGGTTGAATCGGGCTGTACCTACATGTGGTTTCCCTGGAACCTCATTAACAGCATAATTATGTGAATGTCTGTTAGCTGCTCCCTAATTATGCTGTTTTTTTTAATTTTTTTGAAGTGAAAACTTCTTTGGCGGCGTTGTGCACTTTTTTTGAGATGGGTAAAAAAATTTAAACTCGCGTCAGGACGTGACCGTAAGTTCCGTTGCCTAGCAACCGACAAAGTAAATATCAAAATAAATAGTCTTTGACATTACGAAAAGATTGGTAAAAAGCAGTCAAAACATACTTAATGAAAACTGTTTAAGTAAATAAATTGTTTATTTATGTTAGACTATATTTTGAAAATTATAAATATACTACTACTACTACTAATGAATATTGTATTTAACCACATAAATTATAATACTTTTATTCTGATAAATAAAGCAATTCGTGCGAAATTATTCCCTAACCATTCCGAAATATTCAAAAAATGCACAACGTTAATGTTCAAGTTTTCACTTCTGCCGGCACTCCTGGAGTGCAAACCGTTTTTTTTTTTTTTTGCATGCCTACTTCTATGAAAAAATCATAGTGTTTTAACATTATATACTCTAACTTCAACTCTTCATTAGTGGCTTTTGTAGACATGTTATCCACTCAGATTTGTAATGATTTGTTACAGTTGTAATGACAATCATGTCATAATAGTTTTTTTTTTTTTTTTAATTATTTTGGTTATCTTATACAAGGTAGAATTTTTGAACGCCACCTGGAGCGAAAGTTACTCTAAATACTGGAGATACCAAATTTTACTCAAAGGAAACATTCTTTTATTTTAAACAAGAAACACATAATCTGCATTCAAAGATTTTCAATAATTCGCTTGTTTGCAACACTCTGGTTCTCGGTTTAGTCGGTTCGATTCCAACCGACTAAAATCTGAAAAAATAACACCCTGTACTTTTATGGCATCAATTGATAGGGTCAATACAAAGATCAAATGTCTCTAACAAACATGAAGAATTAAATGAAAGGAAAACCATAAAATCTTAACTTATTTTAATTGGACGAAAATAAAAGGTAAACTAACTAATTAGTTGCTCGAAATGAGCTCCATTTTTTTGGACAAATTATTCTTTTAAAGGTTTTCATTTCCTGTAACTTTTAATTGCGAGTTGTGATGAATATTGAAAATTGTAGTGTGAACCTCAGTTATTAACTCGTTTACCTACAGGTGCATAGGATTTTTGGTAATTTTTTTGATAGTTGATTTGATTCTAAACATATCCCCATAAAAAAAAACCAAAAGATAATTCTTAATTAGGTACTAACATAAGTAATCTGATCGATTTTTGAGTAAGAGTGCTTTATAATCTTGTGCCATTGAATTTATGAGTTCAGATTTTATGGTGTTCCATTCATTTAATTTATGATATTTGTTAGAGAGATTTGATCCTTATGATTGACTCTATCGATTGATCCCATAAAAATACAGGGTGTTATTTTTTCAGATTTTACCCGGTTCGATTCCCGAGTGTGAGAAGCAAATTTTCGAAAATATTTGAATGCATATTGACACTGTAGTTTGAAAACATTATAACAGCCAATTATTTTTTAATTAGTAACCATGGAGTTTCTTGTTGACTCTTCTCCATAGGAAACAATACACCTAGCTTCTGAGGTTTATAAGTACCCATGCAGGTTTATTAAATGTGAAATATATTTGATTTGAATGTATTCTGAGTTCGCAATGTATTTGCCAAACATGTAAACAAATACGAGTTTTCCATTTAGACAAACATGAACTTTATGTACTTAAGTGTAAATAAAGTTGATTTTAGACTGACTAGTACTGTTGAAAAAGTTATAAAAAATAGGAAGTTGTAGCGCAAACTGAACCTTATGTGTAGCGCATTACAGTTGTTTTTCGAGTTTTAATAAGTATTATCTGCATGCTGCATGTTGCGCCCTGCCGCGGAGCATGTCACTCCTAGTTCATAATCTGCTAAGGTTGGAGTCAGGCAATAGTGAGTCTCATGGTTAGCCTTTGTTTGCCCGTTTCTCGAAGAATAGAATCTACCAGCTAAATCCTACTTTAGCTAATCATCATCATTTCAACCGAAATACACTAATGTCTACTTTAGCTAATAACCTGTAGATATTAAATTCTATTACAAGCGCAATGATTTCAAAATCAAATCTTAATTATTAATTTACCTACCTATCATAGACGAAAGTGTAAGTACCTAAATTTAACGAAGTGTATAGAGTGCCGCGAGTTTTTTGTGGCACTCTAGTGTCACTGCCTCGGCCCGGCTAGGGTGCCGTGAGCGTTGCATTGTCACTGTCACTTGTTATTTAGGTTAGAACTGTGACCACACAACGCACGAGCCGAGCGAGCGTAGCGAGCGGTGCCGCGGTAGCGGCCGGCGAAGTGCCAGGGTCCGTTTAGGCACAAGAGAATGTAATGTTTTGGAAATGTGGTGTTTTACAGCGATCTAACCTCGACAATCAAACAAAATACCAAGTGACGTGACTTAGTGACAGTGACAATGACAATCCAATGCTTGCGGCACTTTAGCCGGGCCGAAGCGGTGTTACTAGGGTGCCTGTAGTGGCACTTTATCCGATAGGGATAGAGTGCCAATGGTGGCACCATATACACTGCCTAAATTTAATGATGTCTAAAATGAAAAATAATTAATGTTTCAGTACTAGCTCGAAACCAGCGTGGAACACACAGCTATCCTGAATTTCACGAATATCCAACCATGGACGTGCAGATACTGCCAGCTCTTCAGGATAACTACATGTACCTGCTTGTGGATAAATCCACAAATGAGGCCGCTATCGTAGACCCAGTTGATGCCAACTCGGTGATAGAAACCCTCAAGAATTGTAATATCAAACTCACTACAGTTTTGACCACTCATCATCACTGGTGAGTTTTGTATCAGACAGGTTTGGTCAAACCTTTCTGATCATCAAACTGAACAACTTTCCCCATGGGGCCAACATCGTTATCGCGAAAAAATTACAAAACTTCAATACCTACTCGACCCAAGTGTATGGGACGGCAAAAGAAAATAAAGAAAAATGGTACTTAGATTATTTTTTCGCGAATACGATGCTAGTGAGCTAGTCCCATGGAGAAAGTTGTTCCGTAACACTTCCTTAAATTGACCACACAGTCACGGTAATATCATCTGTACAGTATTATAACTCGGCCGTATCTTAGAAATAAATGCCTACAGCCGCGCGGTACGTAAACATGCGATAGGGCTGCCCGCCTCCAGCATTTTAATTACATTTGCCTACTTTGTGTTTCCATTTAGTTTTGTGATTGTAAATATACTTTTTTTATATACACAAATAAATAAAATACTTTGTGAATTGGATAACAAAACAAAACACACATGCCCGAGGTTTTAAAACAAGCGTACCTACCGTATCATGATTCATGAACCGCCTATAACTACCTATTTCACTCGTGTCTATCACTTTCCTTTACTCTATTCACTTTATTTATTAATCCAGACATCTTTTTTTTCGGGAGATAATAGGAAATACTTATCCATTAAAAAGACACACATTGTGTACCTACCTACCAGTAAGTAAAATTATTTTATAGTCTTACCTTTCAGAATTTCCAGGTAATTTAAAAAAAGTTATCTCTGGATGCGTTATTGCCAAATTCATGCAACCAAAAACAGCAACAATATATCCTACTCGTCATATTAAAAATGTACTTGAATTTATTTCTTAGTGTAAAAATCGCGCGGTAATTGTTAAAAAAACAACACACCGTTCGTTCGTCACTACGGCACAGTCGCGACTGTATGCATACCACGCGCATACCTCGATCGAGGCGCGTAGGTATAGCTCGCGCTTCGTCCGTTTGTATGAAGTTTGAATACCGTATACCGTGACACAGTTCTGATAAAAGCTGTATTTAATTAAATGCATGCAGTCAAATTAAGTGCTCAAAGATATAATTTCTACCTTCATCTGTTGGATGCTAAACCAAAACTAGTTTAAAAGAATTATACTCGTACATACCTAATTAATAAGTAAAAAAAAAAAAAACTTAAAACATGAACCTCTTAAGTAGGTACCTACTGTTTATCTTCCAGGGATCACGCTGGTGGCAACGAAGCCCTAACCAAGCAGATTGAAGGCCTCGAAGTTTATGGTGCAGATGATCGCATTGAGGCTTTAACAAAGAAAGTGCAGCACAATACTTTATTGAATGTTGGGAACTTGTTAGTCCAATGCCTGTTCACTCCCTGCCACACTAAAGGCCATATGTGTTACTTTGTGACTACGCCCCAGGAAGGCTCACAGCCCGTAGTGTTTACAGGTAAAATGAAAATTTTAGGCTGTAGTTATACGCGTACACGCAACCGCGTCCTAGGTCGTAGCTGTTCTTGTGGCGCAGCACCAGAAGTGGCCATCGGCGCTACTATTTCAACTCGAGTAATTTAGCGGTCAATCGTCTAGTCGGCTGCCAAGGTTGTAGGCGGCATTCATTTTTTTAAATATTTGTTTGCATCCCTTCTCATCCCCTATTACTACTTCATTTGCTAGTTCTTATCAGTTGCGCTGTTCTTAGCCATTGAGCATCAACAGAAACTCAGCCTTATCATACTAAACAACTGTGATTACTATTCCAGGTGACACCTTATTCGTTGGCGGTTGTGGAAGATTCTTTGAAGGCACTGCTAAAGAGATGTTCACAGCAATGCAAATCCTAAGCAGTCTCCCAGACCACACTAAGGTGTACTGTGGCCATGAGTATTCAATGCAGAATCTTCAGTTTGCAGCGCACGTCGAACCAACTAATAACTATGTATTTCAAAAACTGGCTTGGGCGCAGCAGAGGCGGGAAGAGGGGAAACCTACGGTAAGTAGCCTTATATAAGTATCATTTTAGATTAATCACAAAAGATCGTCGGATCAGGATTTAAATTATGGCAGTGTCACAAACAAGTTCTGTTGCTCATAATAACTTTACCGAATGAAAACTGGAGCATTATGAGCTTGTAATTTGTATGGAGTACATAATAAAGAGTAGGTATTCTATTCTCTTCTACATTATATTTACAATAAATACAACAGTCTTAAACATTAACACTGGATTACAATATATTCCCGGTTCCCCATAAATTTAAGGGGAATATGAAACAATGGTGAGACCAGAAATCTGTCTTGTATTTATCAGAATATTGGACCACAAAAGAGATGAATGAAAGGCAATTGCTTGCAGTTGAGATGAGAATGCAGAGGGATGAGTGTTGTTACGCGAATGGATAAAATAAGAAATAATGACTAAAGAGGAATTCTGACAGTGGCACCGGTGACTGAAAAGTTTGTGGAAATCGGTTGTCATGGTATGGGCATGTGATGCGGAGGAATGAAGAAAAAGGAGAGTTTTGAAGTATGAATATACCAAAGAAACAATGGATGGACTGTGTGAAAGATGATATGGCTAGAAAGGGGGTGAATACCGAGATGACGAGTGACGACTAATATGTAGAGAAGTATGGAAGAGAAAGACATGTTGCGTTGACCCGAAATAAATTGTTTGGGTTTCGATGGTGCGGCCTCGGCGATATTTAAAAGAGATGCCAAAATTATGCAAAAAAATTGTAAAAGTTATTCCCAAAATCATTTGTCAAAGTTATGGTTAAAAACTAAAAAGTTAAAAGGGTAATGAACGTGGCCGCGCCATTGAAATGCGCAGAACCGCGCGACCACGGAGATCTTAAAAACGGATCACGGAGGTGGTTATAGGAATCAACCTTTTTATTTATTTTTTACAAAATTATGGCATAGTTTTTGAAGTCAAAACTTTTTTATTCGCGGAGAGCATTTTTAGGGTGAACAAAAATCATAGAACTCGCGTCATCGTCACCAAAGGCGCGTTGAGCACTTTTTAGGGTTGCGTACCCGAAGGGTGACAAATGGAACCCTATTCATAAGCCTCCGCTGTCCGTCTGTCTGTCAGCGAGCTCTATCTCATGAACCGTAATAGGTAGGCAGTTGAAAACTTCACAGATTGAGCATTTTTATTGCCGCAAGAGCAACAAATAATAAAATTAAAAATTAAAGGGGGGTATACAATAAAATTAAATTTTGAAAAAAAAAATTCTGACCCTGGCATGTGGGGTATCATTGTCAAGAGCTCATTGAGTAGATATTAAATATAATTTTTATATGTTTTTATCTTCAAAAATGATGAATTAGGTCGCCGTAGAAGTTGTTAGTTTTAGACCATTTTTGTACGAACTCAATCTCAACAACTAAACAAGTTAGGAATTTAAAACTCCTGTATATCATGTACCATATACTGTTTATAATCAACAAATACTAAAAACGCCGATACAAACTATTTTATTTAAAAATGGGCCATTTTCTGCAATATAAAAAAATAATTTTGTAATTCATACTATTATTATGCAATACAAGTTCCACAGATAACTATTTACTAGTCGGAGAGTAATGACATGGAATTAGTAAATGTAAATACTATCATAACAGCATGTACTATACATGGAATTTAATTTTTTTCAAATTTGAGTCATCCAATAAGGTCTACAAAATAAGCTTTCTTCAAAAGATTTTAAAACCGGCCAGTATTTCATGAGTTTAAGAACTTTATCGACTTTTTCCAAAGTATCCCTAGACGGTGCTGATGTGTGTACCTCATGTTACAACGTGTCCTTCACCACACAATCCTCACTTTTGAAAACTTCATGAAATTCAATTTTGAAAACGCCAAAAAATAGTCAAGAAATAGTCATAAATAGTCACCAAAGTTATAAAAATAGTCGCATTAAGATTCCGAAGTTATAGCTATAAGTTAGTGAGGATTGCGGGGTGAACGTCTCCACACAATCCTCACCTCAGTGCAAGTAAACGGCTGGGAGTATCGACTTGGTTTCAATTCCAAAAAATAGTCAATAAATAGTCGTAACGCTATGTCAAATCTCGAAAATAGTCATTAAGAGGTTCCAGAGATATAAAGGTGTCTTGGTGAGGATTGCGTGGTGAGCCTTTCTCGCCACAATCCTCACCTGATTACCGCGGAATTCTTACGTTTTTTCATTTGAAATTGGTGTCAAAAAATAGTCAAGAAATAGTCGTCTCTAACCACCATAATTTCGACCTGGTTTATTATGTAGAAGTATGTTAAATTTCCATGTAAACTTCTACATACATTATGTTTTGGTACAGTCGCGAATACTGAAATTGCAAATCTATTTTAATATTGTTGTATAATAATATACGGTAATAAAATATTGTAGTTACTTACGTATTTATTATTTAGAGTTTAATAAATACCAATCTACCTGTACATAATATTCCTCCAATTTTAAATATGTTTCTTGCTATTTCATTTAGACATTTCCTTCCGTTTGGTTTTATGAGTTAACTGATTTCACAAATGAAACTGAACGCGATCAGCATTTCTAAAACGCGTTCAAGAGCTGTCAGTGTCAAAATTGTTATATATCAACGCGTTTAGATGTGCTGAACGCGTTCAATTTAATTGGTGAAATCCGCACTAAGTCTTTATTTCAGATTAATTTTATTGTAGTACGAGTAATTAAGACTATCTCTACCTACTTACCTATTATTAAAATACCTACAGATATTCATTATAATTTTATATTGTCTACTTTGTTTAAGTAGGATGGTATTTACTTTATACTATACGTGCTCGGTAAGCACCATTATACTTTTTTTTTAATTGAGGCAGAATGTACGTCATCATTACTGTTGAAAAAATGTATGAAAATTCATGGTTAACGTGCTGAGCAGGCAGAAAAGGTATATGAAAATCCATTGTTAACGTGCTGTTTTTTTTTTATTTTGGGCATTTCAGTAACTATGTATAGTATAATGCCAAAAGACAAACAAGTTTTTAAAGTCCGCAAAATGATACTGGCCATCTTAAAGATTGTTTTACGAGTTTACAACCGAACAGCTTTGTAAGGAAAATTAAACATGTTGTGTAGGTACTTAGTAACAGAAATCATGATATTCTGTAAATTCAGATATAATAAAAACATAATTATAAACCCGGCTTCGCAATAATTCTATACTACACTTAAACCTTCCTTATGAATCACTTCGTCAATTGGTGAAAACCGCATGAAAATCCGTTCGGTAGTTTTTGAGTTTATCGCGTTCAGACAGACGCGGCAGAGGGATTTTGTTTTATAATATGTTATGATTATGTTATTAATTATTATATATAAAACATAGTTAAAATACCTACTTAAAATACTTACATAACTAGCAATAATACAAACAAAAAATTAGTTGACCACTACAAATACGTACATAATAATTTTGTGCTCGGCTGTACTCGACTCGAAAATGTATGTAGAAGTTTACATGGAAGTTTAACATACTTCTACATAATAAACCAGGTCGAAATTATGGTGGTTGGAGACGACTATTTCTTGACTATTTTTTGACACCAAATTCAAATGAAAAAACGTAAGAATTCCGCGGTAATCAGGTGAGGATTGTGGCGAGAAAGGCTCACCACGTAATCCTCACCAAGACACCTTTATATCTCTGGAACCTCTTAATGACTATTTTCGAGATTTGGCATAGCGTTACGACTATTTATTGACTATTTTTTGGAATTGAAACCAAGTCGATACTCCCAGCCGTTTACTTGCACTGAGGTGAGGATTGTGTGGAGACGTTCACCCCACAATCCTCACCAACTTATAGCTATAACTTCGGAATCTTAATGCGACTATTTTTTTTAACTTTGGTGACTATTTATGACTATTTCTTGACTATTTTTTGGCGTTTTCAAAATTGAATTTCATGAAGTTTTCAAAAGTGAGGATTGTGTGGTGAAGGACACGTTACAACCAGAACGGGTTACACTCCAATAGACAATACGGGGTGTCCGGGACATCGACGCGAAGCCGGTTACCATGGATTCAGTACATATATGGTTCTGAACCCCCCTGCGTTGAAATTTTTCGTCGGTTATTTAAAAAAAAATCAGCTGTTCCATACATTTTGACCGCGTAGGTATTGCACTTTTCTATGAAACAGCAGATTTTTTTTTTAATAACCTACGAAAAATTTCAATGCAGGGGGGTTCAGAACCATGTACTGAATCCATGGTAACCGGCTTCGCGTCGATGTCCCTGCCACACCCTGTATATTCAGTAACATTGAAATGAATGCTGGCACATACGATGCACTATTCAGTTACCTTACACCGTTGTGGATACAATTTCATATTGAGAAAACTTATTTGTGTAAAAATATTCGGCCACGGCGGCCAATCTCAACGGAGACTAGCCTTCGGCGCGGGAGATATTATAGTGCAAGCACGGGGTGCAAGCGTGTGTGCGCAGACACGAGTGCACTCTCTCTTCCCTCACTTTCATAGTCCGATGGGATGTGTAAAAATAATAAGTAAGAAATAATAGATAAAGATTTCTGTATGACTATAAAAATTAACGTTAATAAATACCTGTTTTGACGGAATGTTATAATTAGGCGTACTACTTACATTTTATTTTGTACCATATAGTCTGATGTAGCAAGCGAAATCCTTGTATTTATTTATAAGTAACTAGCTTTACCCGGCCCGGCTTCGCACGGTTAACACTAATTACTTATCTACGGCGCACCTACCTTTCCTAAATACCTATTTCTACCTAATTACCTACCCTACCCTACATACATATCTACTTGCTTACCTACCCTATATACCTATTTATACCTACTAATACTATGTTAATAGCAAATAAATAACTTTGACTTTGACTTTAGTTGCATATTACCGGATAATGTTAACTTAATATTTTCACTTAAAATAAATGAAATATACTTCTACACTATGTTTTAACACAACAACATTTTTTCATTAAAATTAGACAATTTCTTTACAAATCTGTATGTTTTTTTATAGCGCCTCTGTTGTAACCTTTACGAAAGTATTTCAAAAATTCATAGTGGTAAATCTTATACGACATGGTATGGAACCCTTCGTGTGCGAGTCCGAGTCGCACTTGACCGATTTATTTATTATTGTTTTGGAATTTTTTTAATGGAGCTACAGCTTTCGTTCTTATACTGACAGCAAGCCACATAAATTCCTGACATTTTCGTTAGATGGCGTTACTTAGTTTTCACTTCTATCGGCAGTCCCCAAAAACTGCCCCGCATGTTTTTTTTTAAATATCGTCGTGGCAGCGCCATCGAAATGCACACATAAAAATTGAATAAGCGCAAGAGAATGACGTCAACAGTCTTAGGCAAGGCCACTCGTATGAAATCCTCATTTCTTTCCACAGGTGCCCTCAACAATAGGCGAAGAGAAGAAGTACAATCCATTTATGAGGGTCTGTGAGGCGGCGGTCATGAATCATGCAAACGCGACTGCTCCCGTCGACACCATGAACAATATTCGATTGGAGAAAGATAACTGGCAGCACGCATAAAACAACAGTTTACTACATTATCGTTTTGGTAATTGTGTATGCAGTCAACCGCATCTCAGTGGAAATACTTGCACTACAAAAACCGGCCTTCCTGCTACAATATAAAGGCGCTGTCATGACAAATAGAGTTACCATTGATGTGCGGTTGACTGTACAGCTAAATTAAATGCATTTATTAATTGAAGAGAAAACAAGAATAAACGGAATAAAGTAGAACTAAATACATGATTAATTTAAACTAAATATTCGTAAGGTTCGGTCTAAAATATTAATTATACAAATACAGAAACCAAAACAACTGTCCATCATTATTAGTATATTAATAGCGTTTAATATTAACCCCACGCGAAGGTCGGAAATTATCCCGCTGGACTGTACTACCGGGGTAAAAAGTATCCTATGACTTAACCCAGATCATGGTCTACATGTGTGCCAAATTTTATCGATATAATTTCAGCCGAGGCGTGAAAAGGTACCATACATTGCCATGCAACCAGTGTTGCACATTCTAAGTGAATAATAAGTTAATAATAATACTAGTATGAATTATTAATACTACTAGTTACTGAATTTAAAGTATTTTGGGCACAACAGAATAAGTGTGAATTTATGTGGTAGGTATCTGTACAATATGGCCAGGGTATTATTTATTTATGTTTCAAACATTATATTTAAATGTTTTTTTAATTGTTATTTATGGTGGTATAATATTCGAATTAATAATAAATTATTGTCCAACTAATTCATCTGTTTTATTTAAAGGTTTTTTCTTTTCAGATATTTGTACAAACAAAAAATTTGCTGATTTCTACATGACATAAACTTGTAATACGGTATGGAAGAGTTTATTTGCAATAAAACTAAAATATGTCTGTAATTTGTGAGCTTCGTAGATAGGTTTAAGGTATATTTATAATATAATGATAGTGTGTGAATCTGTGTAAACCCATAATAAATGTCTATTTTAAAATTTCATTAGGTCTGTGACCATAGACATGATAGGATAATAGCCACCTTGGGATAAATTACCAACTACGGAACCCTTCATTGTTCGAGGTCCGACACGCACTTGGCCGGTTTTTCTTTGAATGTTATGTAGGTACGCCTAGAATTTGTGAAAACACCTGCTACACGGTTGCGAACCGCGTCGACAGAGATGACCTTGGTTGGCGACCGTGTAGCAGGCGTTTCAACATTAGAAGTAGGTAATACCTTTAATACTGTTTTAAGCCAAAGTTATAATATGTTTATGCTGAGAATCAACAAAGAAACAATGGATGGACTGTGTGAAAGATCATATGGCTAGAAAGGGATTCAGCTTCCGCGGCAAACAAGTATAAAATGAGGACAAAATAATGTGTTATTATCATGTGAGTGCTACAGATAGAGTTCAGTGCTGTACGCTTCTGATAGAAGCAGAACTGTATAAGTGCGACCAAAATCGTTCAGCGAAACGCGAATGGAGCTGAATAAGTGTGAGTAGTCCCTAATCTCTATTAGGGACTACCCTATGGAAGAAAAAATCCACATGCAGCACTGTGGGTATACATGATAGAAGTTAAACTTTTTAGTTCTTTTGTGTGAGACAGAGAGAGAGTTATGTTCTTGGTCTCTCTCATGTAACGAAAATTGAGTTAAGGTCATCGCTCATTATAGCAGCATGCCTCCGACTCGGCATATAACTTGTCAATCAAGTTAGGACTTTAAGTCAAATGTATTAAAATCTATTTTACGATGGCTAAACAAGGCTCGCTGGCAGCGAGCGGTCCGCGAGCCGTCACCCGTCGGGCCGACAGCGCGATTCAAGCGAGGCGCCCGCTCGCCGGCGCCTGTCCGTCCGCGGGGTGACGCTTCGCCGTAAGCGCGGTGACACCTCGCCGGCCGCACGGTGACGCCTTGCTTGTGAATAAACAATAAACTGTTACCTCGCCGGTAGCGTGCCGGCGGCTAGCGGTCGCCTTGCATACGGCGCGTTTTGACGACTAGCCGTCGCCTTGCTTCCGGCGCGTTGGCGACTAGCCGTAGCTTTGCTTACGGCGCGTTGACGACTAGATTTTTCGAGGCAGTGCCGGGGCGCTGCCGTGCTGGAGCGGTGCTGTTATAATGGGCGATGACCTTTAATGTGACGCGTCCTTGAAATTTCACTCAATTCTCGTTCAATAATCGAGTCGCCGCCTAGGAAGTTTCTCTTCAAAAAGACGTTCCGCTGGCGCGAATCCCATATAAATTGGGACAAGGGTAGAAGAAAGGGAAAGGAATGATGATGATTATGTATAATAATAATTAGAGATAGGATAATTATTCGGATGCATATTTACTTACCTAAAGTTACGTTTTGGCTAAGATATTACAGAAGTGGCTTTAAATATATATTTTTTCTTTATATTAATCCCGGATTTCATTGAATTCCGAGATCAGAAACATGGTATGGAAACTACTTATCAGCCCTCTTATGAAGGTTACTTTTGCGGTGTTAACATAAAAATTTATATACCAACTGTAAACATTTTTTTACGAAACTCAAGGCTCCGAATTGTTTGTGGCTATGAGTTATACAAATTTGGCAAACTACTTTACAACATTAGCTAACATTTCTATAATCAAAAAGTATCAATAGAAAAGAGCATTCCATATTAATTAGCCAACACCGTAAGTAAACATACATTCGATTCTATAATCAGAACTCAGTCGATCCCGGAATCCCGGGATTTTTTTTTGATACTGTAAAAGTGCTTTCCATAATAGCCAACACCTCAACTTTAGGAAATTTGCATCCGAATATCCGATCTCTGATAATAATAAATAATTATCATCATCAGTATGCTGTTAGTGTACTTAATAAATAAATTATCTCACTCAAGATTTCCTTCTGATCTGTGAAAATAAAACCATTTTTTCTTACCAAATACTGTTTAATAGTTAACCTAATCTTAAAGCTGATGATCACAAGAAAATGAAGTGCTATTATTGGCCGGTGTTGGTAATTGTCATTGTTCCTTCTTGTTGTAGGCTGACATTTGTTCGGCATACTTTTCCTTTGATCTCTCAAACATTGCCACATATATCTAGAACAATACAAATTATTTTAGAAGAAATATTTAATTGAAAATTAAATAACGTTTGTGTAAAAATAAAATTGTGTAAGAAGTAACCACTTAATTACAATAGGTCAATGTAAGGCTGCCTGTCCACTGAAGCGGAGAGGAGAGGAGCGGAGCGGAGATGTGCCAATATTAACCAATCGAAACTTGACTCCGCCCCTGAGTTTAGATTTGATTGGTTAATAATGGCACATCTCCGCTCCTCTGCTCTCCTCTCCGCTCTTGTGGACAGGCAGCCTTAAACTCTTGTTCTTTGATTAGTAATTTCCTAGACAATTTATTGTTCAAATTAAATAGGAATCTAATTTTGTTACTTAGAATCTCTTTGATCATTCAAACATGTTCTAAGAATTTTACTTCCTACAGTTCCTACTAAGAATGTATAACTTGTGGTAGAAAATACATAAATTATTATCTCAAATATGTTACCCTTTTTTCTTCAATGTTGAGTGCTCTCCAGCGTGAAGCCAGTTGTCTGGTGACCTCCTGCTTTGAAGGCTCTGACCCCAACTCAGAGTTAGCCTCAGCTACAACCAGAGGCCGCTGTTCTTGACAGAATTGGAAGAATGCATTGCAAGGCTTTTTGGGAGCATTAGGATCTCTTTCAGGCTAAAAATAAATATATTAGAATTATTTCAATTTGAATATAAATTTTAAAAACCCACCAAGAGATAGTAAATCATGAACAGTGAAGGGTGAAGGGGAAAGTGAATTTTATCAACCGCAATAATAAGTTATCAACCGCAATATATATAGTGGCTGTCATTCGGAAAGATTCATGAAATTATAAGTTTTCTGTTTTGGCCACATGTGCTACAGAACCCTAAAACTTAAGAATGGTATGTGACATTCACAAATGCTTTGGTTTGTAAATAATACATTTAGTAGTACCTTATCTGCTTTGCTTTTCCTTTTAGGGCCAGGTTTCTTGGCACCACTTGCATTCTGTTTGTCTGCTTGTTTTGACACAGCTTGTGTTTTTCCTCCAGCGCGGGGTGGTCGAACTATCACCTCGGGTTTCGCTTCAACCTCCAAACACGCAGTTCTGAACTGATCGCCATGCCTATCCAATCTGTCCACCAACAATTTAATGTCTTTCCGGTAGCGCTTGGTTATTTTCTTAGCTTCATGTATTCTGCAACAATATAAGACGCTAGCTCATTCACAAATACCGATTAGCAACAGAAAAACACGCTGAAAACACAAACCTATTGATAATTCTTTCGTTATCTTGTTGTAAGACTTCACATCGCTCCAACAAAAGTTGGTATTTTCGTCTGTAAATTTCCTCTTCGGATGGTAAACTAACCATATCATCTGAGTCGTCAGAGATATTCGAGTTAATCTGTTGGACTGTCATTTTAATTTATTTCACAACTTCAAAGTTCAACGCGAGCAAATTTATTTTTATTTAGCTTAGCTGTCGGCTGTCAAAGTGTCAACTGGACACTGGTTTTAATAACATTATGTTGGTACTTCTCAAAATTCCTGTTGCATTGTTGCAAAAACAAAATAATTTGTAGCCGTAGACAGGCTACAAATTATTTTGTTAGCACTAGCGATGTTGCCATCTTTCTTGTCTACTCTAAACTGCATGCTTGATGCTTGTCATATTATTTAATAATAGAAAGTAGAATCATGATTTAATTACAAAGAAGTAGGTAGTCCAATACATAAATACAATGTACAACTAGCTATTTTGAGCTATTACACATATTTATGCTAAAAAAATATTGTTTTGTTCCGTGATTTGTGTTACGGAACGTGAAAAATTCAGATTTTTATCCGACCTTTTTTTTTTTGCATTTTTGAAATTATGTAGACCCTTTAGACCGACAGCCACTGAAAACTTCAATTGAAATCTTTAACACGATGCACAGGCGCAGTTTACTTTTATTTTTATGAGTTTTATGAACATTATTTTCAGAACCTACCTACTACAGTACCAACATCGAAAACATGGTTCAGCGGAAAACCGGAATTAAGTTAGTGGCGGGATACAGTGAGGCGCGGCGCGGCAAATTACCTTCACGCAAAATGCGATTTTCCGTCCGACTCCGTGTCGATTCGACAGCGATTGTGCGGTGTGCGCATCGTGATTCGTGCAGGTTCCGAAGAAAATTACATCGATCGTTCATAAACACTGCTTGTTCGGAGCGAACTCTGCAGTAGGTACCTAGTATGCATATCAATTGGAAACATGATACAGGAGATAGTTAAATATTATAATAGTTTAGTTTTTTCTGTTGAAAATATTTGTGTAGAATGTTGAGTGAAGTGAATTTCGTTTATTGACGAAAAGAAAAACAAAGCACCTCAAATGCATCCGAAGAATAGCAATGAGATGGGTACCAGTGCTATCAAAGCGAATTATGTTTATTTGTTTCATATTATTATTTCTATTATATATATTCTATGCTTTGAATTCTTGTTTAGTTGACGAAAACAAGGTGAGTGGTAATTTTAGCACATCAAAGTAAGTTTTTGTCTTTTTCTTAAAATTAAATGAAGAGATAATCATGTAGGTACCTACGAAAAAAAAAATAGTAGCCTAAGTAGAGGCAATTTTCTGGGAAACCTGTACCGCTGCCGCTACGTTTTCGTTTACTTACTTAACAGAAAACCTGTATTTTTTTTTCAGTTTACAATAAAATACATACTTTTGAAGCAACATATTTCGAAGTACAGAGCAGCAAGCGTGCGCTTCGCTTCGCTCCTAGGATTCAACGTAGCCGAGAACTACGAGTACAGGCGCTTGAAGCAGAACCAAGTTCCGGTGAAGAGACTACCCGACGCACTTATCATAGGCGTCAAGAAATGTGGGACGAGGGCCTTACTGGAGTTTTTGAGGTGTGTGTGACACTCATTTTAATTTCCAGGGTTTGGGACATCGGGTAAAAAGAACAATTTTATTGTTGGAACGATTTTTGGAGAAAACAGCCCAACAATGTGCAACTTTGCCTAAAAAAAAAAAACGGGCAGTCTTTGGGAATGCCGATAGAAGTGAAAACTAAGTAATTTTTTGATTCTCGCGTTGATGTCTTTCGTTCGAGCGCCGTTAGGTGACGAAAACGCGAGTTTCAAGATTTTTGTTCACCCAAAAAATGCTCAATGCGCCTAAAGAAGTTTTCAATAAAAAAATGTAGCACTGGCAGAAATGCAAATGGCAATCATTACATTATTATTTCGTATCTAATTTCTGTGTGTTGTTTGTTGTTGTGTGTTGTGTTTTTATATGTTGTTGGTGTTGTGTTTTTTTACCCACCACTGGAAACAGTGGAAACCTGGAAACTGTCAAGTTAACAAAACTGTCTAATCAGCAAAACTGACGAATTAGTGAAACTGCTGACGAATCAGTGAAACTGACTAATCAACGAAACTGGCGAATTAGGGAAACTGACCAGTGATACGCGGGCTCCTGTATTCCAACAAACCTTTTTTACAGTCCCTTCAACCGATTTTGAATTCTATTGTGTTGGTGGCATAACAAATGGCAGCTGCAATAAACCACTACCTAACCACCACTGGTATTGTAACCACTTTTTTGCTTTTAATGCCATCCGGTCTGATCCGGTATAGAAGTCAGAATTGGTTGAACGGACTCACAGAGTACTTTTATATATAGGAACGGACTGTAAAAAGGTTTGTTAAAATGTGTAATCTTATTCCAGAACTTCAAATGGAGTTTAATCAAGTATAATTGTATACTTAAATGTCGTGTTTTGTAACTTCAGATTACACCCAGATGTCAGGGCTGCTGGGTCAGAGGTTCACTTCTTTGATAAATTCTATCACAAAGGGTTCGAATGGTATAGGTAAGATATTTAGTTATAAGGTCTGGCATGTAAGTAGGGTCAGAAACATTAAGCCCACGTTCGCATGGACGTAATAAAATCGCTGCGATTTTTTTGTGTATTGGATTATCGACGCTCTGCTTAGCGCCGAGAGTTGAATATCCAACAGTGTGTTTTCTTGACGCGCTGGATGCGCTCTGTTGGATTTTCAATGCTCGGCTCAATACCGAGAGTTGAAAATCCTGATTGGGCGAAAAAAAATCGCCGCGATAAAAATACGTCCGTGCGAATTCGGTTTACATTAATCTAAATGTTTAACCAAAACATTTATAAAAATCTATTAGATGTAACCTACTTACATGAAGTGCAGAAAAAGCATCGCATCTTTTTGCATCAATATAGATAATTATGTAAAAGATGTAAATCGACTTTTGTTGCTGACTGTACCAACGGCTATGTATGTAGGTAGTGCAATGTATTATTAGAAGATTATAGGGAACGTTATTATCTTTCAGGGATAAAATGCCACCGACACTTGAGGGTCAGATTACGATGGAGAAGACCCCTTCATACTGGGTGACGAGGTCGGCCCCAAGACGTGTGTATTCCATGAATCCTAGCGTCAAACTGTTAGCAGTCGTGCGGGATCCGGTCACTAGAGCCATCAGCGACTATACGCAGTCTGCCAGGTAAATACAAATACTTAGTTTATTTCTACCGATCAAGTCCCTACAGTACCGCATTTTTTTTTTTGGGGTGGGAAATCCTCAAATGACTCCTCCCGCTCTGGGCGGAGCGGAAGGGCGTGTCAGACTCTTACTGACTAAAACCCACCCGTGTTCCTTCCCTTGCCTTGCCAGGGGCCACGGTTTCCCCTTAGGACTTCCCGCAACCCCCTAGAGTACCGCTACGCGCGGCTTATCGCGATGTAATTTGACCCACGCTGACCGGAAGCGCGCGGAAACCGGCACTATTTAGTGCCTGTAGGACTTGACCGGACAAGCTTTGTACTACATTGCTAGTGATAGAAGTGCCCTTTTAAGCAAGTGAATGCCCCTTCCATAACTCAAATTTACGTAATGTACAAGAATTATGTTAGTATTTACTATTTATTTATAATTTATATAATTTCGAGGAAGTAAATAAATGTAAAATAGAATTACAGAAGACAACATTACAGCTTAGAATTAAAAAATATTCTAGTGCCTTATGGATCAGTCAAACCGTTGGAAATATTACCTATAGTATAGTACAAAATTAGATTTAATTATTTTAGGTAATGGCGGCTCGGAAGTGCGCTACTCGCTGCGCAGTACCCCACCCCTCACCCCCGCTGACCCATGAATTCTTTACTGTGCAGCGACTCTCCTCATGTTCCGAGCCGCCATTAACCCGTATCGTCCTGCGTGGCACTAATTATAGTGCCATTTTCTTCACAATTTGAATACTAAACTACCTGAGTTTGAATTGGGGTGTACTAGGTCAACGTAGAGACTGATGCTTTGAAAGTTTCTGGGTATGAAACCTTTTATCCTGGCTGGTAATTTGGTAGTATCATGCGGACAGCCACAGTGCGGACTAGTGCGGATGCCCGCAGTCCGCTATGGTTTGAACACCTCCATAACAATACTACTTACTACAGTATCTGTCCACATTCGCAGTCCGCAGACAGTCCACAACCTGTCTGCACCGGTGTGACTGATCCTTTACTTCTAATAAAGCGAAAATTGCTCTGATCTTTATTTTATGCACCTTCCGTTCCAGTAAAAGACCATCCCTCCCTCGTTTCGAAGACTTGGCCCTAGTGAACAGTTCGGCTGGTTGGGGTGGCGCTCCCTCAGTGGTGGATGCGTCATGGCCGCCTGTGCGGCTGGGCGTGTACGCGAGACCGTTAAGACGATGGCTGAGACGGTTCCCGAGGCAAAGGTTACTGCTGATCAGCGGGGAGAGGCTTGTCGCTGATCCTGCTGCTGAGATGGCTAGAGTACAGGTACTTATCGTCTTTTTTTCTGAAACAAACTCAGAGGTCATGTCTCTTAGAACCTACTGGGTTCTCTGAGTTTGTTTCGGCATTTCTTCTCAGGGATCAGCAAGGAAATGCTGGCGCCATCTAGTTTTAACATATTGAT
This sequence comes from Conistra vaccinii, assembly GCA_948150665.1. NCBI lineage: Eukaryota > Metazoa > Arthropoda > Insecta > Lepidoptera > Noctuidae > Conistra > Conistra vaccinii. Next base: position 6,813,108 of record OX411323.1, on the reverse strand, counting down.
CAAAAGTTATAAATGTGAAATTGTCTTAAAAGATCTACTTACAGAAATAAACATAATTTTATTTCACGTTTAGTCGAATTTTAAATCTGAGGCAGATTATACATACCTACAAAATTGAGAGCTGGATATTATGTTGCAGCTTGGTATTTCCTCGAATGTCTAAATCTAACATAGTAGACTGGAGGCTTATAATTATCCAGCTAGTTCATGCGATAGGCTAAGTTGATTGCTTTCCCATAGAACCCTAGTTCTTTGTTTTGACTGAGCTCTATTTTCTTACAGGAATTTCTTGGTCTGAAACTGGTGATAACAGAGAAGCATTTCTACTTCAATTCTACTAAAGGTTTCCCTTGCCTTCTGAAGTCTGAAAGTCGGTCAACGCCACACTGTCTGGGTAAGACTAAAGGCCGGAGCCACCCACACATAGATCCTAGAACTTTAGCAAGACTGAGAGATTTCTACAGGCCATTCAATGAGAGATTTTACCAGTTGGCTGGAATGAACTTCGGATGGCCTTGAAATGTTGTGATTTTGAATTTTTGGTATACGGTTTGGGGAAGGACAGTATTTTGTACGATTAAGGACTGTATTGTGTGCTAAATAAAGTTGAGAGCAGAATGCACTATAACTATAATTATTTAAATCTCAAGCAATATCAATATTAGATCATTTAAAGTAAGAATAATTTTGACTAAGTATTTGCGCGGTAATATTATAATTACTTAGGTACTACTTATATTTTTGTGCTCTATATTCTCTAAGTAAATTGTTATTTTATCTCTATTTACTTACCTAGCAATTTCCTACTTGCTATTGATCCAACTATGTGATATAGTTAATTTTACTAAGTGTTCTGTTATATTAAAATGTTATGTTTGCAATGTATTCAAAAGTTATGATAAAGTATAAATTGTTTAGTTTGAAAATAACCAAATCGAATCCATTCCACTAAAGTTACCAGAGTTCTATAAAAAAATATTATAGAAAGTTTAGCTTATTCGAATAATTCGCATAATTATCTACAAATTTTATTCGAGCTGTATCTAAGCAGGTAGTTGCTTCCTAGTTCCTAGTCGGCATTTGTTACTAAAGTGTTCCATATGATATCATTTATGATAGCTTCATAATTTTTACGATTATGAAGTTAAATATATCATTATGTATAATAATTAGCATGCTTATTTAGAGGGAAAATTCTAAGCATTTCATGTTGTGTAGATGAGAATATTTGGATATTTGTAACTCCAAAATGGTAGTGCAGTGTGTATGACAAAGTCATATTTACCGCTAAACTAACAATTTACTAGGCGGAAGCTGCAGGATTGAGTAACGGATCGGATAGCTCACATGTGAGCTGAAAACTATGAGCTAACTAATTAATAACAAAGCCTAAAATGGGTCAGGCCAATTAAAATCATTTGAATTCAGCACTTGTAATATACTCTCCCGGACTCCGAAATCGAGCCACCGTGCATTTCCACTTTAGGCTCGCCCTCAAACCTCAAAATAATTATTGTATCAAAGAACACGTTTTTATGTAGTTGTGAAGCCAGAACATACTGGCCGTCATTTTGGTGTAAGTAAGTAAGAATGTGTCCGTGTTCCGAATTCACGACCATTTAAAAGATAATAAAAATTTTGGCTGGCTCTATTTAGGAGTCCGGGAGTGTAGTTCTTTTCACTCCAGAAAACAAGAATATTTATATTAAATACTGCAATTTCGCATAATCATAAAATTTGTTTATGCCAAAAAATGTTTCAACATACTAATACTATTTTACTGTTTGTTTATACTATTATGTAAAACGTCCTCCAATTAATTGAAAGTCTTGCCATTAATGATATGAACACGAAGGTTGTGTACTATGAACGAACGAGAGATAGAGTATAGAATAATGTGCCATATAACGTAGGTAGATAATTTACATATACATTAGATACAATTTTGTACACAAAGCCTTTATAAATGTCCTCCTCTCTGCTCGTTAGTCGTGTTCAAACTTGGTTTACTAATTATTTCTGTAATATAACTATTAATTTATAGAGGTATGAGGAACAGAACAGGGTGTAAAGTTCACTCATCCTATTTAGAAAAGGGCGAATCCTCCGACCAGACGGGTGATGTGTCTGGCGGGCAACTGCCCTACGACTGACATCGGAAATTTATATAATTATGTTGATCGCGCGGTAAACTGTGCTTGCGCGATGCAGGATTTGTGTGATGTCAGGATTTTTGTGACGTCAGATCTATGACGCGTAGTTCCCAAGTGGCGATGTTGATGACGCCACAATTTTATGACTTATTTATTTAGGATCAAATAAACTATACGTATACACAATACATTAATAATAGGAAATATTGATTGTTTCTTTTTTAACCGACTTCACTTGAGCAAGAGGTGTTGTACCCGATGCGTTTATTTAACATTCCGCTTTCAAAATACGTTTTACTAATAAAAAAAAACAGTTTTGATTGTCAAAACCAATTAGGTAGGTACTTCAAAATATGCATTTACTAGTTTTGTTGAAAGTTTACTAAACTTTTTAAAATAATATTTGTATTGAAATTAATACTATTTCAAGAGTAGAGAGAAGTCTACATAAATAATGCAATGTAGTGTTTAGTCTTAGGTATATTTGCACTGAGCCCTCCGAATCACTTGTGCCATGTAGCCGCTTAGTAGAATAGATAGCGAAATATATCATAATAAGGCTGTTTTAAAGTTATTTAAATAAAATACACATACAACAATTAACGGGTGTTTTAATTATCATTAAATATTTGTTTACTAATCATTTTATGAAACAATATTTCTCTACTAGATTTTGTTTGTAGAGAAAAGCTAAATACTTGTCTGCGACCTAAATACCTGCATTCGTATGTGTTAAGTGTGATAACTCGAGAAATGTATGGTGATGATAATTTAAAAAAATAAGTACTTTTTACATATATTTTTTTAACTTGAAATTAAGTTGAACCGTATAAAAAGAAAGCTATATAACTTAAATCAGCGCAGAATAAAAATATACAAACATTAGCTAGGGTGGACATGCTCCAAGCTTTGGCATAAGAAACCTTATCCTTACATATTATAAAACAAAGTCCCCCGCCGCGTCTGTCTGAATGCGATAAACTCAAAACTACCCAATGGATTTTCAAACGGTTTAGGCCTGAAACTGTGTTAAGCGGACGTCCGCGCGGTTCCATATAAAAGTGCTCCGTTGCGGAGACGCGCGGGCGTCCGTCGCGCGGCAGCGCGCGGGCCCCGCGCCCGCGCCACGTGTCCCGTTTCCGTGCGACGGACGCCCGCGCCGGCACGTGCGGTTCCCGCCACAACGGTAAAACCAGTGTTGCCAGAAGGCACCTTTTAGGTGATTTTTTAATTGTTTAGGTTACTTCTAGGTTACACGACTCGAAAGGCTACTTTTAGGTGATTTTGTGGAAAATTTAGAATTAAGTTCTCCGCGACGGGTACCCGCGACGGGGACCGTCGCGTTCCCACGGAGCCCATCCGCGTAGACACGCGACGGGTGCCCGTCGCCGGTACACGCTTTACGCGGTTTCAGGCCTTACACCAATGGACGAAGTGATTCATGAAGGTTTTGGTGTATAATTATTAATTATGGTTTTGTGTAAATTCGCTGAAATATGACGATTATTGTTGTTGTTGAATATGTCGGAAAAAATCAGGCCGACTGGGAGCTTTAGGTTGTGTTTCCACCAGAGATGAGCGAGGATGCGTAGCGAGGAATATGTGTGAAACTTACCAATAACATCGCTTCACTGTCTTAGCTTGAGCTAAGCTAGCGTTGTTATCGGTTAGTTTTACGGACATTCCTCGCTACGCATCCTCACACCTCTCTGGTGAAAACGCAGCCTAACTGGCGTGCGCCGCGTAAGCCGTAAAAGATACATAAAATTTATGTTCTACAGGATGGTTATATATCTTAAAAAGTTCAACAAAAAAAGATCGCGATGGCATATGTCTATCTTTTAAGGATGACCCACAGTAACCATTACTATAAAAGATATCACAGATTCAAAATTACGCGTGAGTTGAGTTGACTTTTCCTCGGCTATTAGGTATAGGTATAATCCCGGTAGTACTTTTCAGTAGGATATTTTGCGATAAAACAATCCCCTGTAAAACATAGTTCAATTTATATTACCTACAATGAACAAAAAACTGTAATTCTAATGACAAACTAATTTCATGTGGGCAGTGGGATAAAGTTGACATCTGTGTAAGTAATATTGTTCGTAATTTTATAAATTATAACCTAGCCTTCCTTCAAGCCTTCTACATAACTTACAATGCCTTGGTATATTAAAAGTCTTAATAAAAGTAATTAAAACATTTATTCAGTTTAGGAAGCATAGACTCAATTAAAAAAACAATCACACCAAAGACTTGGAAGAAATAATTAAATATCTTAAAAATATTTTAGTTCTTACATTTTGCTAGCATAATATTTTGTACAAAATATACAGCGGACTTACCATTAAATATATCTTATACTACATCACTATTTGGAACATAAATAGGCAAGTCTATTGGATTAATTTGTAAGTAGGAAATGGATGCGGTGCTGACTATTGCAAAGACGATTGGTACGTTGTCATCGTATTTTGAATGTAAAGACATCACATGCGCCGCCGATGGGACCCCTGATGATTCACTGAAAAGGATAATTAAGAAATTAATAACATTAAATGTTAAGAAATTATAACTCAATCAATCTGCCTAGCTTTTTGCCAACTATGTTGGGGTCGGCTTCCAGTCTAACCAAATGCAGCTGAATACCAGTGTTTTAGATGGGGCGACTGCCTATCTGACCTCCACACTCGGTAACACGATACCCCTTGGCAAGACTGCTTGTAAGGCCGCGCGCACTTTGGATGCGTTTTTGTACGAATTTCATTCGTGCGTACACGTACGAACACGCACGAGCGATCCCGACCTTCCAAGTACAAAGCGAGCGCGCAGACTGGGTGCGACTTAGTCCGAAAACAATCCGAACTTGTTGGGGTTTTTCGTGCGTTCAATGCGATATCACCGGAGCACTACCTATTTGACGAAAAAAAAGGTCTCCAGTGTGAACACTAAATTCGTACGACCATGGTCGTACGTGTACGCACGAGTGAAATTCGTACAAAAACGCGTGGTGGTCCAAAGTGCGCGTGGCCTCAGATTTTCAGAAATAGAAATAGAAATAATATTTATTTGCACAGACTTCTGCTTCTGACTACGTTAAAAATCTAAGAATGACAACCGGGCCCAACGGCAACCTGCTTGCCGCGGCACGGAGGAGTCTCGGTATGTAATGGATGATCACGTATCCACGGACCGACCTCGGCGAGCGTTGCTTAACCTTGTAGATGCTATTGTTATATATATTTCTTCAATGGGGCAAACCTTGATTGCCCCACTGAAGAAACTATACCTAATTACTGAATAAATATATATATTTTTTTAAATATAGGAGTGACAAGCAATCATCAAGATGCAAATATAATAAAATTCACATAAAATAAAAATACAGAAGATCAATATGCAGTAATTACTCAACTTACTCTATGCAAATAATTCTGAAATGCGGTTTCGGCGGATTCCTTTTCCTAAAGTTTTGTACATTTCTGTTGTACACATCGAAATCTATTCTCAGACTAGTTTCAGTATCGATGTCTTTATTGTTCTCTATGATTCTTAACTTTTCTAACACGGAAGGCATATCCGAGCTATCTTCAAAATCGATTAAAGATTTTAATCCATTGTTACACAGTTCAGCATCAGCTAGAATTCGTGCCTTCTCTTTTTTAAATGCAATATTTGTTTCTTCTAAATACCTTACAAAAGATATTTTAGCTTCCAACCAATTTTGATACTGCTGACATTGATCCTTCATGTACTCAAAGAGGAATTGCTCTTTACTACTCAACTCAAGGCGACAGTTCATTAATCGTTTAGGAACAATTTCAGCTCTTCCAAAGTCAGTTTCATTCGGCAACCAAGTTTCATTGAAAGTTTTATGTATATGATCACTATATTTATTATTGTCTTCGGCAGCTTCGGGGCCAGGATCGGATTTAATGGGATCGGCAGAATTATCGTCTTTGCTTGTGCCTGGATTGTTCAGAGACTCTCTCTCTTTGCGACGTTTTAGAATATTGAACGGATTCCTCAATTTTTTCGAACGAATTTGCGGTTGTTCTTCTACTACACAATCAGATTCTGAACTAGAGTCGAGTGTTATACATCGTCTGTCAATGACTTCGTAATTATCATCGTCTAAATAAATATCGGCATTATAAGATTTATTAAAAGTTTTGATCGCCTTTGAGAAAGCTCTTCTATGACTAGCTGTAGCTTTATCCTTAGTTTCGAGATCTCGTAATCTCAATGCTAATTGTCTTAGTCTATACAGATTTTCATCAAACTTGTCATCATCGTCTTTTTCTAGTCTTGGTTTTTTACTTTTACATTCTTCATCATCGTCCAGATCTATGGTTTCTACAATCTTTTCTTCATTAACCACATCGAAATTTTCAGTTAGCCTTAATCTAGTTTTATACCTCAAATTGTAAGATTGTAGTAGACCATGCAGGGTTTCAAGATTCCTCATATCAGTATTACCAGAGATAAGACTTTGTTTCAATCGAACTGCTAAATTCTTTATGCCTTGAAAATGGGCTGATTTTCCGCTTCTCATTCTTTTTCTTGCAGTATTACTTATGTTGAGATTACTTGGATTTATAGTAAAACAAGACGGCCTTAGCGACGGATGTGGCCTCGGATGGTACTGGATACGGGTTTGGAAAAACATCAACTGATAAAAGTTAAGATTATTTTGGGGCCGACAAAATCCGTAAGGTCTGAAATGGTGATACCTTGGAAATCTTCCATAGGGAAAGAAGTTAGGATTCTGAGTTAATTCGGTGCCTAGTACTTCCGAGCTACTTCTAATTCTTCTGATGTTAGTCCCATTGACTTCATCAGAACTTGTGTAAGCTGGTGACTCAGATGAGGCAGACCGGATGGATCTCATTTTAATATTTTGCAAGTTCAATGTGTAGGTTGATTTGTTGACAAATATATTTTTCGGTATGAATTGTTGTTCTGGTACATTTACGGTGACTACACGTTCTTTTGAGAAATCAGGAATATTTTCAAAATACCTCTCAATAGTTTTTGAGTCACTCGGTTTCAGCTGCCTCTTTATAAGCTTCTCTATTTTGCCCAAATAATTGTATGAATCGTTCGCATCGCAATCCTTACTACAGTAAACTTTTTGTGTTATGTTTTCTGTTGATGTGCAAATCTCTGAGTCAGTTGGATCATAATTGATTGGTACATCTTTTAAAAATTTTTTGCTATCTTCAATAGTCTGGGGGCCTGTGAACAAAACGTGAATGTCAATTTATTTAAATAAAATCCATGTGATTATACACTTTAGATTTTGGCATCGAATTTTAATTTGTTGTGGAATGAGACAAGGTGTTGTGGCCCAGCCTGGGAGACGACTATGTCCAGCAGTGGACTACGATATACTGAATTGATTTATTGAAGGAATGAGACTATATCATAATATCTAGTATATTAAGTTAGGATAAGCGCATTTATCACATTGGGTTGTCCTGTAATGGTAAATGTAAGATGATAAATAATAAATAAAATTTAAAAAAAATCTTGTAAAATATTATAATTATTACCAGTATCCTTTCTCTCTATTTCAGAATTAGTGGCAGAAACAGCATCTTCAACAACATCATCATTTGTATGAACGACTTCCACTGAAACACCAGAAGCATTGTTTTTGTAGGATGATTCGTTTTCAGAGCTACACTACACTAAACAAGAAATTTAAAAAGAATAAAATGCTGATATTGATATTTAACTAGCGAGCTTAAATACATTATCAAGCATATTGATTGGCAGGATTCTGGAACCTAAGCTGACCACCGGATCGACTTGATGCGCGACCTGGCAGGTTGTGACTCTGGACTTCCAACGGCACACATAAGTTGCACACGACTTCATAGTAAATGTACTAGGGATAGACTGATATAGCAAACTCGTGGCGCACTTGTGTGGAGGAAGCCTCTTTGACTCATTATCTTTTTCATTTCATTTCCAGTACAATGAAGATTCAAGATATCATTTATATCGTCGGCAGAGGTGGAGAACAAAATAACTGCGATTATTGGTCAAATTGACTTTTCACCATTTTCGTAACACCCATGCAATTCGGCTTTCGGCTAATTTCTCCATACAAGAAAATTTGAGCTATTTAGTTCTCTATCTCATATTTTATATTTATTGTCGGAATGGAAGCTCTCTAGTCAAAGTGGCGCCAGCTGGTGGCGTGAATTTTCATGAAAACCCTCATTGTGTAGAAACTGTGCATATAGCAAGAATTTGTATGCAATAATTAATTAAATAAGATAGTTACCAAGATCAATTGGAACATCAGATGTTGTCATGCTACTTGGTTCCTCAGCTAGGGAAGCTTCAACATTCTTAGATTTATCATCACTTTCTTCAGTTAAAGCACTACCTGAAAATAACATAACAATCTATTCAGCACTATAGTTTTTCAAAGAAATAGATATTACAGAATTACTAAACACATAATAGTACCTATAGCTTCTTGGTTTTCGGAACATATCTCCATACTATCTATTTTATTTTCAACATTTTTGTTTATTTCTGGCATTGTGGATGACACTTCTTGCACAGTCTCAATTTCCATTTTATTATTTGCTGTCTTTAATTCAGTGTCATCAACTTCCATTCTATTTGGAGATTCATTCTCTTTAGCTACACTGCTTTCAGCATTGAATGTTTCAGTCATTGCTTCACTATCTTTGAACTCACACATTTCAACAATATTCTCATTTGTTTCACTGCCTTTAACTTCTTGATCATTAACTTGTTCTTGTTCGTTTTCGCTCAATTTATTAGCTTGTGATTCTATTTGTGACTTATGATTTTCTGATTTTTCAGCATTGTCATTATCTTTTGTAGTTTCAACAATTTCAGAATCAGGAACTGTATAAAGTATTGGGGAACTGTCACTCTTTGAATCTGAACTGACTGTGTTATCTATTGGTTCATCAGGTTTAGCTTTCTCAGGCTCAACAGCTGTGTTGACTTCTGAAGAATCAACATTTTCAGATTCCTTTACTACAGTCTCTATTAGTGAACCAAAATTTTCAGAATTATTGAGTGTGGAAACTATAGGTAAATCAACATTCTCAGATTCATTTTCTAAAATGACTATAGGTAAATCAACATTCTCAGATTCTTTTTCTAAAATGACTATTGGGGAACCAACATTTTCAGATTCATTTACTGTACTAACTATTGCTGAATCACATTCAGATTTATTAGTATAAGCTGTAGGTGAATCAACATGTTTAGATTCTTCGTTCATGCTAATTGTTGGTGGATCAACATTCAATTCAACTTTGTTAACTTTTTGATTACAACTTATTTTCTCATCATTGACTTTTGGGCCTGCATGTCTAAATACTCTGTAGCCCAGTCTACTGAGTGATGCATACACCTTGTATTGTATCATTGTTGTTGATGAGCTAAGTAGTAAAGAGTATGCTTTTTGTAATGACACTGTGACCTCATTGTGTTTTAGTAACAGACAGTTCTGAAAAGAGAACAAAGTTTTTTACTGTAATGTTATATTGATTTTGTAACAGATAAATTGCAGCAAATTTTACGTGGATTATGTTCATTCAGGTTTTGTTTTTTGGAAAAGTGACAAACATATGATAATAAAAGGCAATTTAATTGCCATGGAAACCGCTTATTAATGCCATTGCATGTCTATATTTAACTAATTACAAATGACTTACAACTTCAATTAAAAACAAGGCTTCTTCAGGTCGGAGGTACAATGTCTTGCCAACATTGTGGCCAAGGTACTGCCAATATCCACCAGCCTTTTGTGTAACCTCGGCAAGCATCAAATCATCACGCCATTCCGCATGACTAAGTGTGCCACTGGAATTACAATATATTTTGTTAACAAGGTAAAATGTTATGCAAAAATATTTCATTTTAATTCTGCAATAACTAGATGCAGGATTGGATGTAGAGTAGCACCACTCTCCCGCCTGCAAAAATATGCACATACAGAAGGTGCACTAATTATGATGCAACATGTTCAGGTTAGGGTTGCATGTTGCATTTTTTAATTACATTTTACCATCACTGTTTTCTGCAAAGTAAGACTTGATTCCATACCTTACAAAATAAGGTTTATAAAAGTTTAACAGGAGGAACATCATAGAACTGCAAAGTTAGGCAATTGCATTTTTCGGCTAGAATGACTGTCTCAAACTTAGCCCACGTTCGCACAACGTAAAAATATCGCGGCGGGATTTTATCGCACACTGGATTTTCAACTCTCGGTGTTGAGCCGAGCGTTGAGAATCCAACACGCTTGGACGCTGCGTGCTGGGGCTACATTGTTGCGTTATCGCGAACTAAACTTCACGCGGTCTCTCTCGCACACGGTAGACGTGTCGCTAAGCAACAGAGAGCGCACGATGTATAGTTCGCGATAACGCAATGTAGCTCTACAATCTTCAGCAGCTCCAACAGTATTTTCAAATGTTACTTAGTTGTGGTAGTAGAGCAGAACCAAGTTTGACTTTAGACTATCCCTACCAACAGTAATAGCAATTTTTGTGAAGTTAATTATGTCTACACTTTTTGATTAGATTATAAAGTTAACATTGAACCATGACATTACGAAAATATTCTACTATCAGAATACTGCAAAGTATGTTTACTTTGCACTTTGCAGTGGCAAGATAATAATTTCAAGATTCGAGAAACAATGAGATCATTTTGCTGTTATATTTATTAGCCTATGTGACACCTTATAACATCAGTAATCTGTCAGTGAAAGGCCAGTCAAAATCGGTCCAGCCGTATCAGAGATTAGCCAGAACAAACAGACAGACAAATTGTTAAAAATTGATTATAAAAATAATTGATTATAATTAAATCAAATCAAAATATTTTATTTCACATGGAAGTTAGGTGCACAGCTGAACGAATTGGTTGTTTCTTATGGAGAAGAGCGGGCAAGAAACTCCGTACTTAAGTATTGTATACACATCAGCATTTTGTAAAAAGCTGTTATTTTGACATTACAAACAGACACCTCAATTTTATTTATTTGTATAAATAAGTATATAGATAACTACTAACCCCCTTACTAATAAACAATGTATATCGTCTGTATAGTTACATAATGCTTTGTCTTCTTCTTTCGAATGTTAAATTACTGACGACTGAAAGAGAGAAATCGGTGTGTATACTATACAGGCGATATACAACGTTTATTAGTAAGGGGGTAAGTATTTTTGTGGTGAAATTGTTGCTATGTTGCAACAACCCCAAATAAATTGAGCTATGGGCAGAAAAATTATGATGAGATTAGTTTTCTTGAAGGCTGCTCAATATAAATACCATTTCTCAATCCTCTCCACTTCAATCAAGTACTTGCGAGCCTCTAAGGCGGCTTGTATCTGCTTCTGTTCCAGCCAGGAGCCGTTGGGCATGACATCTTTCAAGCCTACCTCGGGCAAAGATGCATCTATCTTTGTTATGCCTTTTGCTACGAGAGCTTCACCTCTAAAAATTATAAACATTATATTGTAAACAAGATAGGCTATGAGAAAAGTTCTAGTGGGTTATGATTAATTATTTATTAATTCAGAATGATGATAGTGAGATTTAATAAAATCTGTGTTAACGATAGAGCTTATTCTAACAAAAATTTAACATTCTTTATTTAAATATTAAATTAAACCATTGAACTGATTTGTTGGGCTGGTTTATTGAAATGAAATATGTGTTTATGATATCTTGTTGGAATATAGGTAAGCAAAAATCTCTGGTCTTCAACCCCTGACTTAAAAATGAGTTCAGGAGATTCCATCGCAGTCTGGCAGTTCAGTAAGTTAGTTTTTAAATGATTTTCTGGGAAGTAGTAGCTGATTAGCATGTCTATCAAGGTGTTACTAAATAGCTAAATACAATGTGTTGGCGTCTACGTAATACTGAAATCTTTAAATTCTAGGCATTATAATTGATAAGGTTGAAAATTATGGTAAATACTTCTGAGAATTGTTTTGATTTCTGTGTACACCGCATTGGCGAGTACCTATCATAATGTAAATTATGGCCATCGGTTAAGTTATGTACTATAGGGATTTTACTTACGACAATACTCTAGGTTTCTCCATAGTGTTTTACACTCAGTTCATAGCTAATAACTGTAGTAATTTAACCCGAAATCATTAAAACAAACAGTGTGTATTTTTTATCAAATTGTTGACGTCTATTGAAAATGATGGACTGGAAATAATTACGGATTTCACAAGTGCAGAATCTTCTGCAACTAAGCGAGATGGCGTTATTTCGTTTCTAACAGGACGAAAGAGAAAACAATACTTGATGCAATAAATATCAGTACTCAGGTACTGGAAGTCTGGAACACAAATATTGACATAATGTAGGGTGTTGCCAAACATGCAAACATACCCAAAATGAAATGTCATGTTTACACATCGAAAAAAATAAATAAATCTAATCGGAAACATTTCGTGGCAAAAGAAGCCATATTACCACTTTCTCACGCAGTAGCAATACCTCAGACCTGAGCCTCAGACATACAACCATAATAAAGGTTTTTGCAGACCAGCGCGACACGAACAATACAATTTCTAAGAAAACTTCATGGTATAACAATAACCGGTGTCGCGTCGCGCGACAAGTCGCGCTGGTCTGCATAAAGCTTTAATTAATCATTGCAATACTACAAAATTCTGTGTACAAAATAAAATTAACTTTGGATTTCACCGATAGATGGCGGGCATAATCCTGAATCAAGCACCTGAAAACTTTTCCGCGATTAGAAAATTTAGAAAAGTGTGTGACTAAATCTTCGATCAGTTGATCGAAGATCTAAATATTTTATTTAGGAATCATAATATAATTCTAGTTTAGCAAAGTTTTACAAAGTGCCTTATTTTTGGAGTAGACAGGTAATACTTTCGGCCTCTATTTATGAATTAGGAAGTCAGTACTTAAATACAAAATGTGCATTTGTAAACTGAACGAAGTCGTGATAAAACCATTATTTTAAGCCTATAGTTTATTAAGAAAAGCTCATTTCTTATGAGCTGATTGAATGTGATAAAAATAGGTAGGTAGGTACAAGTCATTCATTGATACCTACATGCAATACTGTCCCAGCATTTTGTGTAGTGTCTACGATGTTTTTCGTAGCAGTCTACGAGAAAAACGGCGTAGCATTTTTCTTTTATCGTCATAGGGCTGTCCATTTTCATTGACCTTATTCGGAAACTTAGGTGCAAAATAAAAGCATGACATCGTTACTTACGACTTAGGTAAGGTCACCTGCGTAAATAGTAACACTTGTTCTACGAAAACCACCCCTAATACTATGAAATAAAGGCAAAATGAAATTGTTACCATGGACGTGTGGTTGACTGTTTTTACGGATACCTAGATCACGCATAATTGAATCGTGTGTGGGAGTTTTATAGGAGACATAAAGGAAGGTACTTAACTACTTACCTAGGTCTTTGTCATGCACATGACAGGTTTTCTTTTAGGTGCAGTGTAATTCTAAACCTACGCGGGCCTACGCCTTCATAATTATCATAGATCTATGAAGTACCTAACCTACATAGGTTAGGTAATTTAAAGCTTCGTACAGACAGGCACGACGTGACACCGGTAAATTGTATACCATGAAGTTTTCTTAGAAATTAATCATAATCATAAATCTTTATTTATCTCATAATATTGTTACAGGCACTGGTTAATAAAATGCACTATATAGAGAAAGGTGTCTGAGGTAGGAAGATCCTGAGTTACAGATCACCCGGCTCTCTTATACAGGACATGTTAATTTACAAAAACAGAGTCAACATTATTTAATGGTATAACAAATATTTGAAAAACCTAACAAAATTAAAACAAAATCAAAGAAAGAAAAGAAAAGAAAATCAAAGAAAAGCAAGTTTTAAACATACAATTTTAAGATATATAGAACTTATGTAGGTACATTACGTACCTATATTATTATTTAATAATACATACTTAGGTATCTGAATAAGAAAATAAAATAATAATGAGCATAATAAAAAATGAAGAATGGAAATGGGGAAATGTTGTGTGTATTGAATGTTTTTAAGTGTAGGTGTGTGAGTGTAGATGTGTGGGTGTTAAAAGATTGGTTTTAATAAGTTTTCTGTGGCACTGTAGTCTAGATTTAATAGCCAAAGACGTAATTTTCTTTTACAAATAGCTTTTGTATAAGTGTAGATAGACATTTTGTTATTAATTGAATTATAAAGAAAAGTGCCAAGAAAACAGAATTGTTTTGTTAGAGTTGCGTCGTACCGTTGCGTCACGTCAGTCTCCACGAAGCTTAATGAGAAGAAGTACGTACTTACTTTAATTACTATTAGGTAAGTTACCTACCCGTAGACAGAGTAGGTATTCTCTGTCTACGTACCTACCCGTACTGCCAATACTTTACAACCGAAAACATTACTCTTTAGTTTCCATTTATTATCTAGATTTGCAAAGCACTTGAAATTATTAATAAAAAAATACAAGAAATAGAAAACAATACCTAATTCTTAATACCTAAGTCGTAGCTGAATTATTTGAATTTATTTGCCTAAACTGATTTCAAAATCAGTAAAGAATAACCTACAGATTGGAATTAAAGGGGATGGCTGAACTGCTGAAGCTCTGTAAATGATTCGACGGTTCAGTGGCCATGAAAACTGTTCACACTAATAATAACTAAAACGGAACATGAACTCAAGTCTCAGCGCCGTTTGCTATCACAGTTCATCAACTAAAATGTATTATGTATCTGCATTGGTGCAGCGGCGCCCTGGCTGCAAAAACAATTACCCGGAACAACACCACCCAAAGATGTACGGCGCGGCAACCCCACTCGTAGAGTCAAGTTCGCTGACTTTTTAATTTAGTTGGGTAACAACAACACAACCGTAGCGTAAGCTACAAAGTTGTAGACTCGCGTAGTAGCTACGTTGTAACGTAGCACGTCGTCCGTAGCATGCCTAACGCGTATCGATTAGTCTCCCGGAATTACCCGACGACAGACGACCGTAGCCGAACACTTCCGACTTCGGCCGAGATCTACGTCCATACATAGCGGAAGTAATGAAATGTACAGAAAGATATGAACCGGAAAAATTGTCGCTCTCTTTTTCTTCACGTCGCGTCTTATCCGGATCCCTAAAAAGGCTTCCTTTGTCAGTTTTCCCTTTCAGCACATTTCGCCTTCGGGCTGTATCGAATGGATATTTATATCAAAGATGACAGAGGAGCGACGACAATGCATTTAAATTCTATAAGTCATTTAGGTACACTTTTTGAATTCGGTAAAAACATTATCATAATAATTTAGAAGTTAGGTAGGTACCTACTACCTACAAACTTTTCTTTTAAAAAAACTGCTGTAAAATTAAAAATTCCCTTTCATACTTATAACAAAGACACCCTATTATAACTGCGAAGGCTACCCAAGTTCTTTAATGGAAAAGCGTCATTAAAGTTGTAGTTAATTGGCTGTATGGTGAGAGCCTAGTCGGGATGTCGCTGGGAAGTTCCCGTCGCGCTACGACCGCAGTCGGCGAGGGCTGGAGGCGATTTAACGTATTGTAATGTGAGTTTATACGACGTTCCTCCCCTCGGCCCGACGCCTTGCAGCTAATACCATAGCTCAATGATAGTCGCCAGTTCACGCACGCTGAGGCCCGGCCGGCATCGATTTAAAGAATTTAAAATTTTGGACTTTCATTATTCGAATCGAAAACGAACCTTCTGTTTACAGACGATCGAAGGGCGGGGATGGGGTGGCGCACCCCAAATACGTACCATGTTATTTATGGTATATTTTGACGTGCTCGCTCGCTGCTAACTTCAAGTCGCGTAGGATAATGGGGTGATGGATAGTGTTATCGGTCGCTATTCATGGTGTTTCGCGTTCAACTCGTGCATTTATTATTACAGTGTATCGTGGAAAACCCCATATTAAACTGAAATTGTGGTGAACAGTGTTCTTTCAGTGATTTTGTTGGTTGTAGCGGTTAGCGACCGGCATTTCTCTCAATGCGGATTTTACAACTGGATAAGCGGAAACTATTGGCATACATACAATTTCCTATTACTTAGTTCTTGAGTTAAATTGTTGTGGTCTTGTGGCTAAAGTGTAGTGAAGTTATATAATTTTTTTAATCCTTAATATTGAACATTATCATAGAAGTCATTAAGGTAAGTTTTAACCTAGTCTAGAAAAAGCTATGGGTATATTTAGAAAGTATTCTTATAAAGTATAAATTAAACTTTCAATCAATTCATGAATGTATAGCTTTTAGATTAAAATGATTAAGTATGTGTTTGTTTACTATTTCAAGTACCCTAGTAATGGTAAAAATTCTATGGTAGTACGTATAGGTAAACACAGATTTTTTTTGCGAGCTGTGTATAGCGCCATCTCTGGGTAGGATTATTCAACTAGCGTTTGTTCACGTTCCTGCCGCCATTAGTGGCGCCAAAGTGTCAGCCGGCGACACGCCTGCAGTCACGCGGCGTTGACGCGCGTCGCAACATGTTTGCGTGGGTGTAGATCGCATCGCGATAAACAATTTATGTGTTTTCTTCCTTATCAACTAATCAAAGTAGTGTACACAGCCAAGTTATCTTGCGTGTTGCTAGTACAAGATAATTGGATCTACGAATGTTTACAACAGTGTGTATTGTGGAGTTCTTGTTAGTGTTTCGTATGTGTGAGTGTTTTGTTGTTGCCGATACCGAGGGCAGGATTTTGGCCGTGCAGTGAAGGTCTAGGGCCGGCATGAGGAAAATAAACGGTGAGGACACGAATATTCAGGATACTTTCAAGCATGCCAGCAGCGTATGAGCTCAAACAACTAGTTAATAAACACAGATAAGATGCATGTGAAAATGTCACCGGGTTGCGTCCAACGATAACGTTAAAGATCATAGTAAAACACACTTCATGTTGATTGAATATTCAGAACTAATAAGAATTTATAATTTTTAAAGTTTATCGCAGAAGATTGTCGTTCGTAGCCATTATGTCAAGAACATGGGGTGCTTGTAATTTAATAGGGGACCGGTGTGCCTCCGTAATAATAATAACTGTGGGGTTCGAGCCTTTGTCCTTGAATTTATCATCTCGGACACATTTACCTACTTCCATAAGTTCCAAATCTCTACATAGATTCAAATTATTCAGTTAGTTAAGATTATAACAAGGAAGACGACTCTGACTCTGACTATGATCTGACTAAGATGACTGACCAAGACATTTGTGTAGCTAATTACGCAAAGAATGTGGAAAGAAAAAACTTGAAGCTAAAGCTATGTTATAAAAAGTTATTAAATATCTGTCTCTAACGAAATAGAATTGCTCAAGAGACGGAGGAACGACCGAAAATCATTAACCGTAGCAGATCCCATACAAATGGTCCATAGTCGTAATCCGACAATGTTTGATGGGTTGCCGGCCGGGCGGCCGTTCGATGGCGAAAGCCGGAATTCTGTGATACTGCCTAGACAAAAGTTGCGTACGAAATCGAGATTATTAGAGATTCGAGACCATAAAGCTTTATTTATGAATAACATAATCTTTACCCAGATAGATTTCAAACAAGATGCTAAATATCAAGACTTCATCGGTCAAGGTCGCAAGCACAAAGATCGTTAAAAGATCACCCACCGAGGACAAAGCCGATGATGTAATGGTTCAAAGCCTTAAAGGAAACCAATAGCATTGACAACCATTGAGCTGTTCAATTAATATTCCATGCAGAATCAAATTTAAATTTTCATACATAATTTACAGTTTCCATTTTGTGAATGTGACACATTGTGAGGTCTGCGTTAGACGCGCAGCGAGATTTATCGCTTAAAGATTGCGACACAGACGGCGCAGAACATCTATTTGTTTTAATAACATGCTACAACGAAGACACATTCATGTCATGACAACTTGATGGTCCAGAGTCGTTCCGACGAAGTTATAAAAGCAGTTCCTACTGATGTGATGGTTAATTAAACTGTATCCATCAAACTTTACCTGCCAATAAACAGAAATTCGGACGAAGTTAATTACATCTCCTCGACCTTACGGTCACGTTGTGCGAACATCAAACTTGCGGCAGTTTTACGAGCTCAAGGAAGGATGGAGCAGCAGGGGTCGTTGGCCGAAGCTTAGTTAATATGCTTGCACGTACCGGCACAAAATCAAATAAACAGTCGCTTTCATCTCCGGTTTATCGGCGATGCACTTGGCAGCCTTGCACTTTGTGTGTGTGAACAACTGTTCGGTCGCAGCGTCCATTACTCAGACATTCGAGGTTGCAGACTCAATTGCAAATCATATCGATTATTTAATTTGCATTGCCTGCCGACCATAAAAAGCGTACACTTCACTGGCATTTCCCTAGGGGTTTGATTAAAGTTTTAATTCCTTTAATCGTTGAGCAGTTATCTTGTTTAC
Source organism: Conistra vaccinii (assembly GCA_948150665.1). Lineage (NCBI taxonomy): Eukaryota > Metazoa > Arthropoda > Insecta > Lepidoptera > Noctuidae > Conistra > Conistra vaccinii. The sequence continues at coordinate 6,794,478 of OX411323.1, read as the reverse complement.
CTTTAATGAGTTGGGGTTAATTTCTTAAGGTATTATAGCCTCGCTGGGTTGCAATGCAACATTCCATGTAAAATTGCTATTGCATTACGTCCTTCTTAGCGCAGATGTGAGTAATGTGAGTCTGTCTATTGTCTCCTGAGGGTACTTCATTCAAGTCCATTGTTTGTTATTCATTAGCTCATAAAACAATTTCTAGCAATCATACGTCTAATAACCGATAATGTCTTTATTGATTTTGCCAGTGGCTCGGAACAGCACTCCAATATTGACAATGAGCGGTAGTTTAGACGCCACTACGTGCTTTGGGAGTTGATGAGAATGGTACGTGACTCCCAGTTCATTGCTCCAGTTTTTTGCCACTTGATCTTGTGAATGAGTTTGCAGACCTTGGCTCGAAGACAAGGATCTTAGGGGGCAGGATTTATAGCTACAAAAACACTTTACGAGAGCCCGGACTGCCCCGGACAAGCTCTGTGCATACGTACTCACTGCCTACTTATTCAGCGGAATATACGTTTTAGTGGCACTACGGTAGAGCCAAGCTCCGGACTCGCTATATAATACAATTGGCATTATTGAGGAACGATCATGAAACGTTGATGAGTTTGTGTGATAACGTTGTCAAAACGAGTTATCACTTTCAGCGACATGTAAATGGTTCCATGTGAAATCAATGAGTGTAACTAGGCGCGTTAGTGCGGCGTCGACGCCGTGAATGCTGATTTTCAATAGCATCGCATTAGGAGTAGTTGTGGTGGCGCCGCGCGTGATTGCCATGTTGATTGAGATCACACGTATGTTACAAATTGTCGCTCCAATTCGCGTGTGACGGGAATACGCACTTATGCACAGAAAGTTCAGCTTATTAAAGGCGTCCTTTCAATTCTCGCGATTATATCGCTTTTGTACAGTTTTAATATTGTGTGTGACTCGTTAATGAAGATACCGTTATTTACATCCTCAATCTAGAGCGCAGGTAAACGAGTCTACTTGGCTCGTTTACCTCGAGAGGGTGGTGTGATATATTCAGGGCCCATTTAAATATTCCCAGGGGTGATAAGGGGAAGGGATGTGCGCCGGTTAATCAAGTAACGTGATCCATTTATCTGGAGCACTCTTGATATGGTGCCGGTGAACTTTGGAATATTGTAGGCTCATTTTGGGGTTGTGATTGAAAACGAATATGGACATTATCGGGCCAGTTTCAGCATCACCAATTACTAAAATGCAGTAATTTTCAGTGAAATTAAGCGGAACTTGATAGCACGAAGGTATAGTTTATACGAGGCAAGTCACATTCGCATTAGCATCTAGCTTTGCTCTCACATTGTTGCTCAGGTACAAGACTTTTAATAGCTTAATTAACGAGTGGAAAGTTTCCTAACAAATGACCAGACCAGACCCAGTTACCGTGTGTCCGCAGTACTGCTACGAGTATTGAGATATTTCCTTTATTTCTTGCCGTAATTACTTACGATCCGGACGCAACGATTTCTATGCAGTCTAGTGCTTGCTCATTGACATTGAATTTATAATTTTGTCTTATTTATCAATGTTGCTCATGATTTACTATTCAAGTGTCGGTTATTATTTTAAAATTATCTGATTTATGTGGAACAGCTTGTGTAGACAATACTTTTTAAATTATTGTACTTTATAGTAGCTGGGACACTATAATTTCGTCACAGTTCGTAAATCATTTGTATCAGTAAAATGTTTAGCAATGCAATTTCCCTCAATGAGCAGACATTTTATTGGTGATTTCTCTAGGATTTTGACGATATCGATTGAATTCCATTGATCGCATTGCAGTGAAATTGGAAACAGACGTGTACAGTGCCCCGAGTGTATGCAGCGTTCTCGCTTTTACTGCATTCGATCTATTTACGGGTTTATGAACGTCGATAAACTTGCGGCGCGTTGAACCATGCACCCTCAGCCTAGTGCCCAATAGATACGTCTGCATACAAATTGACTCCTGTTACTATCATGGCCAATAGAACAATCAATGTGCCCAATTGTAATTTACCACAGCCTACATGTTGATGATTTTGTGGTTGTTTGAGCCTGTATTATCTTTGAAGGGTGTTTTGCAACCAGCTACAAACAAAACCAATGCATTTTTCTGAAAATAAACTGCACTTTAAAAAATATAAATGAGGTTTAATTATTTCCCCTTTTCAAAATGCAGGTTGCTTTCCCAAGTTCGTCTTACTAGATTTTTAATCTTATGTGCGGAATACAAAACAGCGAAAGAAACAATTTTTTTCGCAATGCAGTCAAAGTTATGGCAAACTTTATGATAATTCAATTTGCGTTAAAGGCGAAAGTTGAATGCAAATTCAGGGTACAAGTCTGCGACCAGTAGTATCGATCTTCCGTGGTCCAGCGCTGATGTTGTAACTGGTTATAAAATTCACAATAAAAAAGGGCACTTAAATCTCGTACCGGCCGCCCACATTGACCTTTAGAAAATTGGAAGGTATAAACTTTGTTCGGTCCATGATCCCGATTCCCGAAGGAATGCGGTGATCGGCATCGACGTTAAAATTAGTACCTACGTTAATCGTTGAAACCTTAACTCTCTAACTCTATTACCAGTTTACACTGCGAGTTATCGCGTCGAATGCCTTAGCATAATGTAAGTCGTTCATCGGCCCAGGAAATGACGTCACTGCATGGCCTCACACACGTTTCCTGCACGTCTTCTCGACCTTCACCTAAAAGCCTTAGAACAGTACTTTTGTCTTTTTTGTTTAAACCGCTTTGATTTTAGAGCTTGTCATTGTGACTCACGTTTTGAGGCCGAGATGCCACTTTGATATAACTGCCTGCATCTTCAAGAGATGCTGCTTTAGACTACCTATTTTCAGGTAAAGATTTGCAGGTATAATAAGCAACTCACATTGTAATATACTTATTTCCTGTAATAATAAAAGCACCATGAATGATTTCTCATATTATGTCTATCTTCTACTTAATACAAATCTTCAATTTATTCATTCAGTATAGCTTCTGCTCGCGACTTCGTCCGCGAAATCTTCCTCAAGAATTGGGCTATCCAATGCAAAAAAAGTTTTTCAAATCCGACTGGTAGTTCCGGAGATTCAAACTTAGAAACAATCAAGCAAACAACCAAACTAAAAATTTTACCTCTATAAAATATATGTTATCCCTGACAGACAACGCACTGCCTAAATCCCTGGGTCTAGAAGCATAATTTACTTATACATCGAAGGTGAACACTAAGAAAGGATACTTTTTAAACGTATACCCTATTTAACCCTATACGAGTTTTTTTTGTAACCTTAACTGTTCTATGGAAGTTTGTAATTGTCTATGAGAAATCCAATTAGGGCACGCAGCCAGGTTGTATTTAATAAAAAAATACATTAAAGCTCTTCTGATTTACTTTTATCTTAGATACCTTATACGTATATTCTATCTACACATACATAATGAAATATTTCAAACCATCAATCCTCTCCAAACAAGACGCCCACGCAGAACTTGAAGTGGAACTATTTAGCAGATCTTGATATGCCATTATGTTGCTCACAGCAAAAATCAATGTCACTTGGAACAAAGACGCCATAGTTCACAGTCAAGCCTTAGGGCATCCTGGGTCATGTTCGACAAATAAATAAACATTTTGTATGACTTTCTTCGCTGATTAAGCGTAGGTCGTGAGTCACGAGGTTGTCTAAAGCCATCTAGCTACCGAGTTCACAATGCGATGTTTGGTTCCCGACTCTAACAATGTGTGTTTGGACTTTGACAAGGAAATGTCCGTTGTTAGGCGACATTGACTTCATAATATTTCATTGAGAGACGATCGCTGCAGTCAACTTTGTCTTGTCCGACATGTTTGCATAAATACGGCTACCGTTTACTAGCCGAACAGGGTACTGCGTAGTTTTGTGTCTCTTCTCTTTGCGCTGTGTGCAGTTTTAGAATCAGTAGCTATTGACACAGTATTGGCTATATTCAAAGGAAGAGAAAAATAGTACTTACATGAAGTTGCACTAGTTGAGACGAATGGCTTGGAATGTGTCCCCTAAATATAAATGATGTAACCGACGCTGATGTTATCGTTGCTATACGAATAAAATTAGGTTATTTACCAATATTATTAGAGTCACAAGCCTCTAAGCATAAATTTGCTTTGATCAAAATCTTTGTTTGTGAATTGAGATGCTGAAAATCACTTCACAATTCATATCATTATTGTTTGCTGGAAAAGAAAAAAAAAACAAAGTTTGAAATCAAGATAAGATCAAGCCTTCAAACATAATGTCCCCATGAAGAAAGAGTGCAAGACTAGTAGAAACTTGTAATCCTAGGAAATATCGTTTGTTTTCTACGTAATAATACCGACTACGCGTTTACTATAACAGGTTTAGCGAGGCTTTGTTGACAAACTCACTCCTGCCAGGTGCAAGGATCGCCCACAAACCACGCTCACATTTTACCTACTATTATAAAATTATCGTACTTTGTTGCAGTAAAGCAAAAGTGGAGAAAGCTTGGTACATAGCCTGTGTTATACCAAGAGTTCTAACAAATTATGTATTTAGTATTCGAACAGACTTCGGTAGAAGTTACCCTCTAAACATTATCCGAATGACCATCTTAGTGTGCAACTCTATTGGAATCAAGTTGAGTCTCATGTCTTTTAGTCAATTTTGGTATCGACACGGAATGGATAGAAGCATCAATATGACTCTACCTAAGGCTGCAGTCTCAAAATAGATAGCGATCACTTTACAACCGAATTCGGTCGCAAAGTCCTAATCGGGTCTCTAGACGGCAGCCCCTGAGCACCATAGATAGATGGTGCATTCACGAAGAGGCTTTATGTGCGTCTCTAATATTACGCTGATGGTATGGTATGTATGTGCAGACTGCAGAAGCTGTTCATCAAACCCGTAAAGATTATTACAGTGACATGACATATTTTGAATAAGAAATTGGCAGATCTCAGTTTAAAGAAAGACTCTTGTCTCCTTCATTTTAAGAGTGATATCAGTTTTACTATCATCACCAATGACAATGACACCAGACACCAGCATGTTTTAAAAGCATTTGAATAATAGAGGCGCAGTAATTTTGATACGCACCTCGTCTCCTATTGTCCAAAATTTGTATCACACCATTTGTAACCAGCAGACTGAACGCGATTCGCTTGTCCGTGTAATTGCTTACCGCACCATGTCTGTCGCACGCAGGCGAATTTGGTATCATGCTATTATTAAATTACCATAATAACACCATGATAGCGTAGTAATGAGATACAATATTATAATTGGTGGGACATGTTGCCTACGTGATCCGTTAGGACCGATTACAGATCAGCAACAGCCGGTTGGAAATGTGGGTTTAGTCAAAAAACCTTTGGGAGAGACGAAAAATCCAAATGAAACTGCAAGATTAGCCCAGACTAAAATCCTTGGTTTCTCGAGTACCTGATTAAGTACCGTTGTAACACCACCAGGATGAAGCTTTATAAAGAAGAAAGAAAATACTGCTTAACCTCTCTATGGAACCAAATTGACGACTGCAAAGAATTCGGAAGAAAAGGAGAGTAAACAAAATCTGTAACCAATTCTTTGTATATGGCCGACTCCTTCGGCACCAGGTCCAACGTTTCAATGATAATGAGGGAGAGCTAGCTTGCCATGTTTATTTCAAACGACAGCCCACGTGGTACTGGGACGGTGGGAATCGCGACACAGTCGGGAACTCACATACCCGTACCTACCATTCTTCACTTTACAACTCCACAAATCCATTGTTTTGCTATCTTAATAACCTATGGATCCTTACATTATTAATGGCGGCATTTCGAAGCCATGTTCCTCGTTTCGTAACATTATAATCTTAGAACTTTACCGGAAAGTCTATTCTAAAGATCTGAGGATTAAATCGTTGTGTATTTTATGTGAAGAAAGTCGATGAAGATGCAATATTACTCAACGATGTGTCGAATAAACTTGTCTGATTAGTGTTATTCGAGTAAAAATAGGTTGAATAACACATTCGGCACTGGTAGTTAATCTCATTTAATCTACACGTCATTAGTTTAAAGAGCGTTCTTTATATCGGATGTGTTTCGATGTGTTGTAATCGCTATAATTAGTTGTGAAGTAATGCAGAGTGATCGATATTGATCTTGCCCAATCTCTGGATGTTAGAGAGACTACTGGCAAGTAGCAACCACCATTTTTTTTTTTAATTAGGGGTATGTTTAGATCACCTACCTGCCTGACTGGTTTGTGATAATCTAATTCAAATCTTTTTCTCGAATTCCGAAAACGTTTCAAATAAATTTAAAGTACTTTGTTCCACTAAATTAATTAAGTAGATACATACTAAGTATTCTATAATCAAACTGACAAGTTTGACGAGATATATTGTAAAAGCAACAAATAATGTACTTACAAATGTTTGAGAAAAAAAAAACGTTTTTCTAACTTCGGAAGGGTCTGACAGCGAACCACAGCGAAGTCATTCAAAGTACAAGTCAATGAGACAATGGTATGCCCCAGGGCCGGATTTAGAGGTCCAGAGGCCTCGGGGCAACAAAGGAGCGGAGGCCCCCTCGCCCCAAATTATTTTCCAAATAAAGTAAAAAAAATTTTTCAGTCGAGATTTTCAATAAATAATTTATTGTGGAACCAAGTAGATTCCCTTAGTATTGAACAAATACATATAAATATAAACGGAAACAAGAATTATCTGAAATTAAATTTTAGGGTTAACGAATGGAACCTTTCGAGCTTTTTTCGCCGAAAAATCGTTGATGATTTCGTTGAAATCCACTTCTCGGAGTAAATTGCTTTCAATGCTCAGGAGAGAAAGCTTCGATAGACGGTTTTGTCCCATCGTGGTTCGAAGCCTATTTTTTATAATTTTCAGTTTTGAAAATGAGCGCTCTCCAGTGCAATTTGTTACCATCAAAACCAAATACATTCTCAATGTAATTTCGAGGTTTGGGAATGTAGCTCTGAAATTTTGATTTTCGAGAATTTGGTAGTAAAAAAGTTCCGGCGATTGATCTGTTCCATAGTCCTTTTCCTTTTTGTATGAGTCAATCAAAGACACAAATTGAACCAACTCATTACCAAGACTAGGCTCTAAATCATCCGGATACACTTTCACCAATGCCTCTGCTGCAGCGTGCAAATTTTCAGAATCCATCTTCTCGATGTGATTCAGGAATCCAAATCTCGAACGAACAGCTTCATAGGCATGCAATCTTTCAGTAAGAGAAACAGATAGCTGGTCAACCACTGGGATGAAGGCGGATACTTTGTATTTCTCCTTGGCAGAATTGCGTCTTGTGCTTTCCCGTAATCGAGCGGATTCAACCTCACATTTCTCGTTTTGGTGCGGGTGCGCGATTGTACATATTCATGACGCGCCTGGGACGCCTGAGTCGCGAGTGATGTTTAGTGTGATGTGTGATGCTTATTTCTTCCGCGTGATGTGTAATATGGCATCACGCGGTCGAGTGATATTACGTTTGTGATATTAGAAGCATTACTTACACATGTCTAGTACAGACAAAAAACGGGGAAAACAGGTACCGTCGTTGCCGTCGTATCTCGTATCGACACGCAATACGAAAAATGGGCTGAATAGGCTTGTAAAATTCGCAGAATATACTATAAATTCCCCATCCGAACTGGCAATTTTTATTCTACTGTGGATTCACATGGACAGGCAGAGGGCAAAAAAAAACTCACACTCGCTCGCTGGTTGAAGAAAATTATGCTTTTGGAAAAATATATCAATAAAAGAATAGACGACAAAATTACGCACGGAAACTTCAATGGACACATTCTTTTCTCGATCATGATTCACGAGTCGATTATTAATATTAGCTTTTGACTGCTTGTCACAATGAGGTGGGTTTTGTATGACAATCGGAATCAATATTCTTCAATAATTATACAAATAAATTATTATTGACCGACTATGATTTTTTTCAATTTCTTGCGTACAGTAAAGTTCGTGAATAATTGATGGCATTTAATTGTGTCACAATAATAATTATTTGCCTATCAAACTGCATCATTGCTGCATAAAGAAATATGAAAAAAATTACCAATTAGTCAATAATAATTGATTTATTTAAGAATTGAAGAACACCGATTGTTCATATACTTGATATACTGCAATTAATTTATATGTACATACATATATAAGAAAAAAAAAATTGTCGAGACACGGAATCGAATACCCAATCTCCGAGGTTGCGGGCAAGTACCACCCTACTCAGCCATTAAGCGATTGGGGTACTCCCTCAAGATGGGTAGTGAATTGGAAGTGCTTATCAGGGCCATTTGAGATTTTGATATTTCACTGATCTGATTGCCTGATTGGAGTGAACAAATATAGATCAATGATTTCTGTTATTTAAGATTAATATAATCAAATAATCATGTATGTATAAAGTACTGTAGGCTGTAGGTAAAGGTGAAAGAGCAAAACAGAACAAATATCAAAGGAAAAGATGCTTACTAGTGTTAACTAGTTGGAATTTGAAAGATTTTTTTTTCCGAAGTCTCTATTGTGGGGGCCCCCCGTTTGTGGAGGCCCCGGGGCTTTCGCCCCGGTTGCCCTCCCCTAAATCCGGCCCTGGTATGCCCCACGGTTCAAGATCACGACCGCGCAGTGCACGGTGGCGCGCCGTCATCGCTGTCTTACGTAAAGGCACTGGAAACTTTACATTCAGCCTGTTATGTATGAAAGTTCGCGTAGGAGCCACTTGATAGGCTGTATGTCCGTTGACCTTTGTCGTTTTATTTGCGAGGCACAGATAATTTAAGGATTTTCACATATCTTTTGTAAGTATGTATGTATGTAGTTCTGTTTCTTATTTGTATTTTTTTTAAATAACTAACTAAGTAGCCAACACTACAAACGAATAGTTACCCAATTTACTTAAAAGATTTAAGTAGGTACCTACCAGAAATTATTTATTAACAAATACAGTACTTAGCTACAACTTTGATAGAAAATCTACGAAATTACGGTGCGAAACTTCCCTTGACAAGAAATGTTATAAATTATGTAGGTACTTTTTATCACACAGTAAATCATTGTAAGTACTAACTTTCTTGAAAAGAGTCTCTTAAAACTGTAATAACAAAGTTTAACCAAGTTGATACAACAAGTACCTACTGATAAGTTATCAACAGCTACTCTGTCTACAGACTTTAAAACTTATCTCAGGGCACTCGAAAAAGGTTAAGTGTTAAAAGTTTGGCCGGCCAAAAGAAGTATTACGTCATACCAATGTTCCTTTCAAACAAAAGAAATCGAAAGTACCGAGATTAAACCGATAAAATTTAATACTGAGAAAAAAAACAATGGATTCTAGTTACAACAATGTCATCCGGTCGCTGAAAGAGCTGTTTCTAAAATAGATTAACGTAACCGTCAACGAATGTCATCGGGGCCTAACAAGAAGCGCCAAAAGTGACATTACATAATTTTGATACGGAATAGGTACGGCACCAGGTAACAACGCTTCGTGAAAGTACTTCCGAGGACAGCTTGGATAAGAATAACATTGGAACGAAAAACAAGAATGTTTTATACGCTCTTGGTTATAATGGTGAATTACATTTGGAAAATGGCTAGGAAAATCCGTGGGACAGTAGTTCAAGAAAACATTTACTTAATAGTTAATTGACTCAGGCGTGACTTTGCGGAAATCCATCATAAAATACAATAGACGATGTATATCTAGTAACTTAATCCGCTTAACCGTTCTTAAAGAGTTAGAGAACCCTGTAAGAAATCGACACGTGTTTCGCCTCTCAACGAGGCATCCTCAGGACGACGATTGACCTGTTGCGAACTCGGACACGAAGTGTTATCAACGCGAGCCGAACGCAAAGTGAGCTTCAACCGCTTTTTTTTTTTTTTTTTTTGACTAGGGCATCTCATTACCACTGAGGTATTCACTGCTTAACCGGACTTTCCTGTGGCTGCCTTAAGCTCCTAAAAGAAACTCAAAGCCTCCAGCCAGGGGCATATAAACTAAGCTAATTAAAACTAGGCGAACGCTCGCTAAGGGCACCCCCTGTGGGGTACGAACCTCGGCTTAGGGCGTTCGCTGGGGGGAGGACAGCAAGAGGGACAGGCTGGATCAAGGATGGATCATTATTATTATCAGGGGAATTTAAAGCTACAGGCTCAGCAAAAACGCGGGCTGGCGCATCGTTATCGAGCAAGGGTCGGGGGGGAGTATCATTTACTCGGGTGGGTCGCGGTCGCGGACCTCTACGGCGAGGTCTGAAGTTGTGTCGGTGTGTCTTTTTGTATACTGTACTTGTGGCCCTACTGCTCTCCTGGAGGAGAGTTATGGGGTCATCTGGGTCTGAGAGGACATGCCTAGGGCGACGGGCCTTACTAACTTGGTTATTGGACGGGACATAGCAAGCTGCTTTGACTATTAGGGGATTCCTATGTTTGACTGCGGAGTCAAAGTACCGCTTGGACATTCGTTTAAGGAACTGACGGATTGTGGGGATTTTGAGGTCGAGATGGAGGATCTCGTTCCTAACAAACCACGGGGCCCCCGTGGCCCTACGAAGGACACGGTTCTGTAGTACTTGCATCCTATGGATCGCAGTGGGATTCGCGTGAGCAAAGACGGCTCCCGCATAGGTCATGATTGGACGAATGCACGACGTATAGATGCGCAATTTGCACTTGAGTGACAATTTGCTGCGTGCATTCATAACGAAATAAAGTCTACTAAGCGCGAAAGCGGCTCGCACGCGTACCGCTTTTACGTGTTCCGAAAAAGTGAGATGGTGATCCAGGATTACACCTAAATATTTGGCTCGCTTCTCCCAAGGGATCGGCTTGTCAAACATGGTAACTGGACGAGGAAGGATGGGCCTATGTTGCGGCTTAGAGAAAAAGACCGCCTGACTTTTGTCGGGATTAACCTCGATTCTCCATAACCTAAACCAGGCGCCGAGCTTGTCGACGGCCTTTTGTAGGTTAAGGATTAATCGGTTGGAGTTATACCCGGTACAGTAAATGGCCGTATCGTCTGCGAACAGAGCCAACTGCGCCGTTATACTTCTAGGTATGTCACTGGTGAACAGTGTAAATATGAGGGGGGCAAGAACAGAGCCCTGAGGGACTCCTGCGCGAATGAGACGGGGGGAGGATAACGCTCCTTCGATACGATAGCGAAAGGTACGATTTGTCAAATAGTCCCGTAAGATGAGTACGAGACGATCTGGCACACCGAGCTGGTATAGCTTGTATATTAAGCCATTGTGCCAGACTTTGTCAAACGCCTTTGCTATGTCGAAGAAGATAGCACCGGTCACGTAACCACGATAGAAACCAGCGCTAACGTGTTCCACGATCCGGTGGACCTGATGCACGCTAGAGTGCTGAGTTTGAAAACCGAACTGCTCGTTTGGAATGAGGCCCTTGGTCTCAGCATAGTCTCTGAGTCGCTTATAAATAAGTCTCTCATAGATTTTTGCCATTACCTTGAGCAAACTAATGGGACGATAACTAGACGGATCTGAGCTTCAACCGCCCGTCACCCCCACTTATATAGGATCGCTTATCGGCTGATAACGATCCCGGCCGAGGTGGGCCGATAAGCGATCCTATATAAGTGGGGGTGACGGGCGGTTGAAGCTCACTTTGCGTTCGGCTCGCGTTGATAACACTTCGTGTCCGAGTTCGCAACAGGTCAATCGTCGTCCTGAGGATGCCTCGTTCAGAGGCGAAACACGTGTCGATTTCTTACAGGGTTCTCTAACTCTTTAAGAACGGTTAAGCGGATTAAATTACTAGATATACATCGTCTATTGTATTTACTTAATATTCGTCTTTGAAGAGCCGTGATTCCATGAAGTTCAGAAGGCTGTCAATACAATGTAACACGTCATTATCGCCCAGAGACTTGTTAAATTGAATGTTCCCGAGGTTTTACAGCCGGATGCAATTTGCACTTTTATCCGTGTCTGTACGTGTAAGTTGTCACTTTCGAGTCGTGACTCACGAAGACAACAACGAGCTTTCGTTGCCTCCATCTAATGCTAGGGTCACTTTGCTGTCATAAATCTCGAATAGTTAGCATTTAATATCCTCGCACCCGTGTCTTAAGGTACAAATCGTATCGTTAGCATTACTTGCGGTTCCGTTACTTGATGTATTGTGCAAGTGCTCTAATTAATAGCAATCTGTGAATGATCACATCAACTCATATTGCTGATGTAATGTTTAGTGTGCTTGTGTTTCTGAACGCGAGTGTAAAATGTACTAATGAGATGATCGAAATTCAAAAACACAAGCGAAATGATATTAATGAATAGTGTTTTCTTTTATTTAAGAAATATTGAGGACGTAACGTAAGACGAGCTCTCGTAGACTTTGATTCGTTTTTAGGAATTTCAATATCCTCGTAAATAGAATTGGTATTGAAAGCAAAACATCGAATTTAATCAATTGAATTAAACAAAGCAGTATGTACCTATCAATAATAAGATCACTGCCAAGTCATAGGTCTCCAGTTCAATCCCACAAGGCACGCCTCTGACTTTTCGGATTCATGTGCGTATTGTATAATTATCAATTGCTTCAAAAACGGTGAAGGAAAACATCGTGAGGAAACCGGCATGCCTGAGAGATATTTCTCGACGGCATGTGGAGCCAAGTCAGAGGCCCATGGGCGACTTTAAAACTTTGACACCAGGTTAGTCACTAACCACACGAGAAGAAGAGAAGTGTGGAAGGCGAAAATAAGTAAATAAGTTTCAGACGATCGCTGTTACGATGTTTATGTTTTACATGATTTATCTATCAAAACTGATTTGTTCGCAGTCAAAAAGTTGTAACGAGCAATTTCGGTCACGTTTTTATCGAAACGATGTTTGTCCCTAGAACGCCAAGTTATAAAACTTTCTTAATCAGTACTTTCTTTGCTCGGAGTGCGAAATAAGAGTTTTCCATAAATAATTTTCATCCAAATTCTATCTTTGACTTCGTAATCATTTCCTCGCCATTATAATGTGACACCAATTCGCCGGAAATAAGGTTCGATATCCCGACGAGGGACAGTCAAAATCCGTAAAGTACTTAATGTTTTCAATTCCGTATAATCGGTTTAGAATTTCCGGAGTTCCGCGTCAGTAATTGGATTGGACGAAGTTGGCCGCTCTTGGGGTGAATTTTTCAACGGTTTTAACCGCAAAGCTTACTTAGGAATCAATGGCAGACAGATTGCGTCTAATCAGTATTTGTATTTATTCGATTTCCATTCAAATTCAGGGAGCAGTGGTGGCCCAGTAGGTACCTACTAAACTGCCGCGAGTTACGAGTTGTTGGTTGTAGGTTCGAAACTTCGAACCCAGGCTGGCACTAGGGCCGATGCCTACCGGGGTTGCGGGTAGTCCCAAAGGGAAACCGTGGCCCCTGGCAAGGCAAGGGAAGGAACACGGGTGCGTTTTAGTCAGTAAGAGTCTTCCGCTCCGCCCAGAGCGGGAGAAGTTATTTGATGATTCCCAACCAAAAAAAAAAAGGCAGGTACTTTACTTTGTGTAATGATTTCGTCACCAACTCTCTCAAAACGATGAAGGAAAACTTCGTGAGGAAACCGGCATGTCCTATAACCAAAAATTCGAAGACATGTGACATTCAACAACCCGCACTGGGCCCGCGTGGTGGATTACGACTTACTCCTTCTCACAGAGAGGAAGCCGGTGTCCCAGCAGTGGGATCATTATAGGCTGATTGTGCTGATGCATTCGTTTCAAATAGCTGGTTGCCATGGTTACCTACACTGCTGCACTGTACTCAAAGGCGGCAGCTATATTATAAGACATCGTAAATGAATCGTTGTTAAATAATGAAGTTTACTTGTTCAGAAGACTCACGTCACTTATTTGTATTGTCTATCATTGCAGTTTGTTAGCGATTATTCCTTCAAAGTTAATTTGCTCAGTTGTTCTTGAGAAAAACAAAAGAACATATTTTATGAAATAATGACTGATGAGTAGCCAAGAAAACTGATGCAAATTGTTCAGAGAAAACATGAAAATGTGGCATGGTGACATCATGTCATCTTCTTTGCCTTGTATTCCAGACACCAGCGAAAAAGCATAAGTAATTCGCTTTTAATCGAACTGTATTGCCTAAAACATGTTTTACATAAAACATTTTAATAAACGGGAAGATGTATAGAATATGTCGCGTGACTTTTACTGAACAAGCAGTCGGCAAATAAATATCTCGTACAAGGATTATTGCCGGTTCGCAAGCAAAGAGTGTGTATTAGACTCGTTCAATACACATTCACGGTTCAACACCGTCATATTTCTCGCCAGACGACGCTTTTTTATAAACTCGCACCCACTTTGCACAACTTTTAATATTGTAGGGGGAGCAGATGTTGAAAACCTTTTACCTATTCCGGCTCGCTCACACATCACAAGGTAGGCCTAATGTGCACGTCGCGACGCGTTGTACGACAAAATGTTGAGAGCACTTCACATAAACGTTTAAGAGGAACGTTTTTCTTGATTTTTTCTCACCTATACGATTAGTTGAGTTGAATGTATGATCGTATTTCTGGATTTTAATAACGTGTTGGAACTGTTGGGATTAATATGACAAAGATCAAAGAGCCCAGAAAGTAAAGCAAAGAAGAAAATACTGTCTCTGAAGAGCAATTTAGACGCTGCGGTTTCATAGTACATCCCTTAGGTACCTACAAGTCCGTAGCCGACTACAATGCAGCAGCAGCAGCAGGCGTTGTGTCGTCGCGACACTACTGGTTTCTTTAAACTATACTCGCGACTCGCGGCGACTCGTCGCGCGTCGCCTGCTCTTGCTGCCTGTAGTCGGCTACGGATATGTATGTAGGTACCTCTACACGCATAAAATTGTCTTGAAATGAAAGGTTAAAATCAAAAGAAAACCTAGGCTTCAAATCTTTCGAAATGAAACAACTGCATGGTGTAGCTAATCTCGCGTCCCCGATACACATTCTTGCTTCGCTAAATGTGCTTGAACCGCGGCTCACGACCTTTAGGTTGACATTCAGCACCTTACTCGCTCAGTTTATAGGCTCTTAACATTGACAATGGTCTATAGAATAGTATAGAATCTAAACTATGCCTCTGAACTGGGACCGAGCAGTTTATGGGTGCTTACTAATGTAAAATGTATGCTCGACTAACTGTCTTGTCAGATATGAATTTTAAAATAAGAGGCCGTTCTGAAATTGCATGTAAAAGCACTTTGTTCTTACTGAAGTTTGTCAAGTCGCTGTATTATTTTAATCTATTATTTGAATTGTCTAGAAATGATCAACATTGGCCAAAACAAAATAAGTTTACTGCAAAAACTTACTCTGCTTCTATCGTCTAGCAAATCAATTATTCTATCATTGAAGAATGTTTGGGTCTAGTTGTCGCTGCTCGTAGTGAGGTGAGGCACTTCACACTCGCGAAGATATTGTTATCGATTGGTCGGAGGAAACGGAAACGTCGCGAGAAATGCTCAGGGAGCCGTTTGCGGCTGTCGTTCGTTCACCTCGCGACAGTTTGTTGCGACGTGGTGTGTGATCAGGTCCTTATTCGTCTGTGTAAGGTTTAGTATTTGAATAGAAATGTATCCTATCTTTTAAAGGGTGTGCTAGTTCATACTCGCAATAGAAGCCGTAGAAGATATCCTCGAGTAATCAGTAGCAGAACCAGCCTACTTAAGTAAGTTTCTATCAGTTAGTACTCCTTAGTTTGAAACTATAAACGCATCATCACATTAAGTTTTAGCCAGCCAGCAGCGTCTTGAACCGACACACCTAAACACAATAGAAGTTGACTTCGTCTGTTCGAGGCTATTATAAATTTATACTTGCTTAATCCGCAGGAGGAGATAATAACGCCTACTGCAAAGTCTGGAAAGTTTTGACGTAACACGACCCTTTTACACAGATCCATATTCTAGGCCCTCTCGGCGAACCCTCATGAGCTGCTTCAAACCTTTTGAAATATTACCACGTAATTATACCTAGTCGGTGATAACCTTCAAAGGGGGATTGTACAAGACTCCCGGTAGCACGTTTGAAATATTCAGAAGTATCCCAACTTAATTAGGCCGGCACTTTTGCACAGGAAGAGAATTTATGACTGGAGGGGATGTCGTCAGGCGAAAGTCATGACCGATACAACCCGGCAGAATCGAGTGCGGGGTGTAATGTATGTAAGGGCTCAGCAATAAGCGCTCTCCCTTCTTGACCGGATTGAATTAGTGGCGCCATGCCGTCTAGTGCTGACCGCACCTGCGTATCGATTTTCGGGACTCCCCATGTGAATTCGTGTAATTACAATTGAACGAACACGCGAACGTTTCAAATTCGTGCGAATGACATTTAATGAATATGAACAGGGGCCTGCACCCTAATTACGAAACGCAAACTCAATTTTAAATTGAAACCAATTGAAAAAGATTGTCAGTCTATTGCTTCATAAGTTCGACAAAAAGAATCTGCTTAATTTTTTTTGTCGAACATGTCGATTTGTGCAGGTGTAAGTAGTGATAAGTTAATTGTTGGAGATATCACTAGAGTTCGACTAAGTTACAGTTATTTCATTTGTAACAGCTTTCGTATTATGTCGTGGCCAGATCTTAGAATTGATCATTTCATGAAGTGTTCGACCATTTCATGAAGTGTTCGACCATTTCATGAAATGGTCGTGTTTCATGAAATGGCCAGCTAAAGTTGGCCATATCGTTTAAACGTCAACGTTTAATGATATGTTAGTCGACGTTTGGCCATATTATTAATGTAGGGTATCCATGGTTTAAGGTGTAGTAAAAATTGCTAACTGCGACCAAATTAGAAGTAGCGCTCGCCAGCCGCTGCCGCGGCACCGTTCGCTTCACTCGCTCGGCTTACGCGCGGTTGGTCACAGTTCTAACCTAACTTAACACATTTCGTCGGGGACTCGGGGTGCCATAAGCGGCGTGAATTTTTAATTTTAAGTGCCATGTGGTTCACCACACCGGTTGTGGTACCCCGATATGGGTTAGGTTAGTAACTTCCAAGTTGGTCACTTTCCATAATATCACATTTGGAAATCCAATAAAAAAAGTCCATCGAGTTTTCTTGCGTGGTCACCCTACTTTGTTTTATTTGTTGTATGCGGCTGCCATGATGCACAACAAAAACAAAGCGACATCGACGCCTCTACCGATGGATAAAGACTATTTTACGATATGATCAATAATTTTTGGCCACATCATGAAGTATTCGTGCGTTTAAGGTGGAACTAGTCGCGGGCTCGAACTCAATGGTGGACATGGCCAAAAACCACGCTGTCTCACCTGGCATCGTGTCCGACAGAGATAGTATCTGTGATGAGCAGTTAGAAGCTGGTCTACATGGACAACGTATAGTTCGCACGCACAGAAACACCGTACCGACCAATTTTAGTAAAACGAGCGCGTCAAAAATTACGAAAAGGCCTTTGAAAAAAAGGTTTTTCTGAAAAAACTACTGCACAAATCAATTACAAATAAAATTTATTGAAATCTTCGATAATTTTTCTGTGTCTTTACGGATTTTGTTTTCGAGATTTCACACTTCTTGTATTACTTATTTACGCCCAAAGTTGCGTTAAAATTAGCAAGAAAAACGAATCTTTGTTGGCTTATAACTTTTTAATGGCTTTTTATTTTACTATTCTGCTTCCGTACAGACAAAATTAATAATGAGACCTAACGATATCATGTTAAACTTTGAATGTACAATGTCAAACAGTGGAGTAAAACCCCTCCGAAGTTTGTATGGAAAAAATATCAAATTGTTTCACCTTAACTGTTCATATCGTCAAACGTTGAGTATTCAATGATCTGGCCAGACCACATCATGATGTGATCAGCGGTCGATGTTCTATTTCATGAAATGCAACCATTTCATGATATGGCCGGACACTTCATGAAATTATCAATTTTAAGATCTGGCCACGACATTTATATTATTACAGCAAAATTTCATTATTGTCCTTTTATTATACCCCGATTAGAGAGTTGAATTGGTACCTATTTCACAGAATGTCCTACTTTTAATTAAGTAGGTACCAGCGGTCTTGAAGCGACTGGACATTTTCCTTTCCCTAGTTTACTGCCACTAAAATTTGTTGTCTTAAATCTAATTTAACTAGACGTCCTCTATAGCCAAGCTGAAATATGTATATTATGTAAAACGTTGAAAAAACATGTAATTTATATGCGTTGACCTCAGGAAATGTAGAAACGTTCCGTCAGGTCAATTTATCGATATCGCATAGATGTTTCCCAGCACTAATAGAAGCAAATGTCCTCTGGGGCCGTATTATGACGTGTTAAATCCATTATTGTTCCAGTGTGAGAGAGAGACGGAGCTATACTGCATAAATAGCACCATCTCATTTTCACAGCGGAACAATAATGGATTTAACACGTCATAATACGGCCCCTGGTCTGAGTTATACAGTCTTGAGCGACGGCTGCCCGGCGGCGGCGCGGGCTATTTCCTCTTTGATCCACTCGACTATGGCTGCGGCTTCTATTCCTTTTATCGAATACTTTCCTCCCCTATTTTTACCCGACTGCCAAGAAGGGTTGTTTTTCGCGCGTATAGAGTTATAGACTAATGCCGCCATTGATAAATGGATGAAAAAATGGAGTACGAGTTGTCTAACTAATACTGCAGACTGTAACTATTGAGTTATAAAAGCCTCCTCGTTATACCGAGAAGGTTCAGTTAAACCCAAAAATATACAACACACTTGCTCGTTAAGGCTCTCGCAGATAGGTGCGACGCGACATCTGTTTATCAATTTCCGTGAAGTTTTGATTGAAATTGTTCCATCAGATCCTTATAATAAAGTCGTTTTTATTGAAACGCCGTTTTTAGGCACTTCTCTCATTCGGATTTTTCAAATGTATTTTCAGCGATATTCAATCTTCGATGATTATTTTCTCGACCAATTTCGATGATTATTTTCTTGACCAATTTCGATGATTATTTTCTAGGATTGACCAGGGGGCCAAGTCTACTAATTTACAAACGTCACAATGGTCTCTCCATTGTCAGTTTTTGATAGATTTTGTATGGCATATCTGTCAAAAACTAACAATGGAGAGACCATTGTGACGTTTGTAAATTAGTAGACTTGGCCCCCTGGTACTTAGTACTACACTACGAGAAACACTAATTCACGTTTATAGATTGTACTTTATCTTGAACACATTTTCAGTGGTCACCCTGACGAAACCGGCTCTGCAAATATTGAGCGAAACCTCTCGTATCTGTAGTTGGCAAGACCCATCCTCCGAGCCAATATGGACGTCAAATATCGACTGGATAATTGACAAGTTCTCGACATTTTAAGCCCTTAGGATTGGCCTTTAGCAAGCGATTAGGCGGCGTTGTTAAAACCTGTCAGAGATTAAGGTTTTCACGGAAATAAAATGGCTGCTTACCGTGCAGGGACACAAAATCCGGATGACTGTCAAAGAAAAGGTAAATGTTATGACACCAGCGAAATATTCTGATCTTTTGAATTTTAGAATGTTTTGTTCCACATAATTTATTTAAAATAGGCTCATAAAAGGCATTTTTGAATGTCAACATTTACTTACAAGAAAATAGAACTGATTCTAGGTTGATTCCAAAAGGTACCTAGTTTCGTATGGAGAAGAATGGGCGAGAAACTTAATTGTTACTCTTTTATAATGTTTTACAATATTTTTATTAACTTATTAAGTATATAATATCATTATATTGAAGAATGAAGACGATGTACCTACCTAGAATAAAATTACTAGGTATACCACACTAGGTTAAAAAAAATGAGCATTACCAGATAAATTAATTATGTGATAGATACAAATTAGTAATGTAAGAATAGACGATTTTCCTAAAACTTACATCATTACACTCTTTTTATCGCCGTTGAAGACAAAGTTTCGTTTATTTTCTGGAGAGGCCAGAGAAGTATTACAATAGAACAGGTATGCCAGCATGCTTTATTTAACGCCTTCACTAGGCTAAGGTATTCAAATGTTTACTTACCTGTTCATACGTTCAGTCCTTGTCGGCGACAGGTGTTTTTCATCGAGAGTTATGATCAGACCCTCACGAAAGCTGGAGTTTTTACTATAATTCGACCGAGGGGGCCGGGCAGTGCACGCCGCTCATTCGTCAACGCTGACGCGTCCCTCTGCTTATTCGTCAACGCTGCCTCCGCCTCGCCGCGCACATACCTTAGGCGCATTACAGTAGTCTCGGTCTAACTGTATCTGAGTTTATCAGTTCACAGGTTTTAGAAGCTCATCCGTGACCACAAGCGTGGAGATTATAAGGCGAAATATGTTTATAGACATAATAACATAACATCACACCTGTATGCCCCAAAGGGCAGTTTGAACTAATTATCTTTGATGAGTAACATAAGCAGGAGTATTCTGGTTAGGTTTTTTTGTCAAATTATTGAAAGGATTTACAAGGTACTGTAAGCTCTAAGGCTTACCTATACCAGGATGATACTAAATTAAACGCATATTGGCATCGCATAACATAATTATTTCTAGAATTGGAACTACAAATTATTACAATACATTTTACATCCAACGGCCTGACAGCCGTCAGCCGACTATCTATTATTTTCTCCTATTCTAATTATGAACCTAATGTTTGTTTCCTCTAACTGCCATCAATACGCGCACACAAAGGTTGCATCTCAAACCGAATGGAATAAAGCCTCTACATCAGCTACGCCCCTACTGGATAAAATAGGGCTAACGTAGTGTCCAATTTTATCCATATGAAACAAACATTAAATTAACCTACCTATATCTAAAATAATATTTACCTAACGCCAGAAATAAAATTAACAATATGAGGTATGTCTCTTGCAGGAGAAGACTTACGTCAGGATGAACTAATCGCGATAATATGACACCACGACAAGTGTCAACCACTTAATTTAAATATTAATAGGTGCCAATGTGCACTCACACAAACTATCGTTACATCCTGCATAAATCTCGTTACACCAAAACTAGCGAAAAACGTATAACACATCCTCCTAAAAACAAATAAAATGATATGACAACATTCATATCTGCCCAGAGAGGGTTAATCATACTGAAACCTCAAACAATAATGGCTTAAACTTCATTCAACCTTATAAAGTCAGAGGAAGAGAAAGTCAGAACTGCAAAAGATCGAACGCTCCTAACTCACGAACTCACTCCAAAGGTAAACCTCTAGAAAAATCATCACGTCGACAATACTAAACCCCAAATCTTCTTACAAGTCCATATTGTCTGAACTGTCGATCCTCAATCATCAGCAGAAACCAATTGTGTCAAATCGACACACTTTGCGAGGCTATGCCCCATTAGCAAAGTTGGTCTCAGCCTAGACCAAGTATCACCCCCCCTTCGAGAAGGATCACAGTTCTCAAAATACATTATTATCCCATCAAAACATTAATCGACATTAATCAATGACCTTGGAGTGCGTTCCTCCTAAGTTAAAAAAAAAAATACTATGATGCCGTTGTAGTGGACATCTTTTTCTCTTCCTCCGTTCGCCATAACATCAGAATATGAAACAAAATAAAGTGATTAATCCTACATGCCCTGCTGATCTTACAAAAATAATGCAGCGACATGATAAAATGAAAATGATGAGCTTGAAAAATTACAAAATCCTTAAAAGAAGAAGTTTCCAACTATTTATGTTAATAAAAATATCTTTAAATCTCTTTAAAATATTTCTAAAAAAATTATATTTAAAAATAGTAAATTTTTTTAAAGAAATTTCATTAGGTTTCAACCTTTTTAATTTATTTGGTTTTGGTACGAAGTTTTTAATTTGAGTATCCCCAACATATGAGCCCTTTAACTTTATTGGTGTTTTTCTTACATTGTTTGTAGCACGTTGCTGTTGCAATAATGTAATAATATAACATAATAATAATAATAAGAACTTTGTTTTCCAAATGAATGACAAGTTTATGGCCAAGCAACCTTGCGATGGCACATTATATTTATGTTTGTTATTATAAATTTTCACTGGAAAGTCATTACTAATAACTCCGACTGACCGTGATTCTACGTCAAACTCGACTATATAAGACTCGACGATATCCTCGACAATATGACTGTTGTTTACAATTACCTCCACTTCGATCGACTCCTCCTCGTCCGTGGCGATGCTGCATCCTTGGCAGCTGAGCTCGTCATCAACATCATCGTCATCTTTACAGCTTTGCTCAGTAACTAGCGGTTCGTCTTGTTTTCCGCTAGAAAATAAATTCGCATCAATGTATACCGTCGCGATCTCTTCCTGTTCGCTTTCTCTAACTTGTACAATCTTCTCTTGTACCCTACATTCTCCTTTGTGACATTTGCACGAGAACTCGGCCCATAGTTTGTCACACAACGTTTCAAAATTCATACCCTCATGGTACGTGTAACCGTGGAAAATCATAGCTGGACCCACAAGAAATGCGCGTAGAATCAGTGCCCAGTTATTTTCCTTCCATTCGTTGAAGGTGGCTGTGAGCTTAAAATTATTTAGAAAGCTTTGCAGGCACACGCCGTTGTAGCCCGAGAAATATTCCATTTTTATAAAAATTAATAAAGACCACTTAGCTTTCGATTCTTTAGGCGTCGTTTATTCGCCTAAAACAACACTTCCATGCGATATGCTTCGCTATATTACTTTTATGGGGAATCGCCCTTTTCCATCAAATGAATTTCGTCTGAAAAAAAATGGGTGGCAGCTTCTCTATACTTCTTTATATACTTCGCTAGTGCAGTATTAGTTGGCTCTGCACACGCCTTACGCCCTACAGCCCGGGTTTGGGCACCTCCACCACTTGTAAGCTCTAAGGCTTACCTGTACCAGGATGATACTAAATTAAACGCATATTGGCATCGCATAACATAATTATTTCTAGAATTGGAACTACAAATTATTACAATACATTTTACATCCAACGGCCTGACAGCCGTCAGCCGACTATCTATTATTTTCTCCTATTCTAATTATGAACCTAATGTTTGTTTCCTCTAACTGCCATCAATACGCGCACACAAAGGTTGCATCTCAAACCGAATGGAATAAAGCCTCTACAGTACTATGCAAGCCAACTAAGAATGCGCCTGTCAAGACGCCATTTTGACAGGTTTGCAAGTACTATATCTGTCAGGAAAGTACTGCTATCGTGTGAAGTTGGCAACAAGCGCGATCCCATTCTTAGTTGGCTCGCATAGTATAATTATTTTGCGGCTAAACAGCTTGACGCTAAATAAGTATTTTGAGACATTGTTCCGTACATTTTTCGAACAGTCAGTCATGGAGATATAGGTATGCATGTATTGCAAAATTAAATATTGTTAATATATTATTTAAACTTGATCAAAACTAAGAATGAAAGCATTATTGTTTTAAAATAAAGGCTAATGCCTGTTTTCAGTTACACAAGGTGACACCTAAATGAATGCCACAATAACCACGCATTGTTGAATTTTCAACGCTCAGCTTAGCGCCGAGATTTCAAAATCCAACAATGCAATAATAAATGCATACATATTAGTAGAAACGGGCATAAGTTTTAATCCCAATATAGATAACATCAAACAATGCCTAATCTAGATAAATAAAAAATATAGCGTTGCAAAATAACGTAGGTAGACAGACAACAATCGAATTTATTTTTAATGTCTGGGAACTCTTTTGTGTATTAAAAAAAAATGTTTTGAAAAGTACAACGACGAAAAAAAGCAGCCAAGTTAGAGTCGGACACGAAGGGTTCCGTACCACCAAACAGTATTAACACTACATTATTTAAAAAAGAACTTTTCTTGTCGTCTTTAATTTTTAACTTTATATAATTTTCATTAAAGCTGTTTTCAGACCAGCGCGATTTGTCGCGCGACGCGACACTGGTTATTGTTATACCGTGAAGTTTTGTATTGTTCGTGTCGCGTCAAATATTAAAACAATAAATCAAATTAATTTCTGATAAAAAAAAAAAAAAAACTATAATTATAATAATTTTAGATATTAAAATTAAAGCTAGGTCTGATAACAGCTTCCGCCAGCGGCTTCGCCCGCGTGATATCTTTATAAATTATAGCCTATGGTAACATAATTTATATATTTTTTAAATCAGTCCAGTTGTTTGTGAGTTTATTCATTACAAACAAACATACAAAAAAAATCTAATATTTTCTCTTTATAATATTAGTTTAGATTTGCACTTGTGTTATAGAGGCCATAGTAGTACAAACTCTGTGAAAATTTAAAGTGTCTATGGTTCAAAAGATATAGCCATGTGAGTTCATGTGACAGACTTACGAACAGCGGAGCCTTAGTAATAGCACAGTCTAAAGATCATGAATACAGTCGTCCGACGAAGACGTATCTAGACAGAGCAATCGGCGGAAGCGCGCTCCCGAACTGCTTACGCTACCGTATTAGTCGTTCTAGCTGTCGCGACAATGCCTATACCACAGACAGACTATACGTTGTTGGCATTTACAACGAGATTAAATGCGTCGTCTTACTGTAGGTTTTTATACTGTGGTAATAGGGTGGTCCCGTTAGCACCCTTTGGGTACGGAACCCTAAAAAAGTTGTTGGAAAAGTAAAACGACGAAAAAAACAGCACGCGTTCACTTTCAAACAATGGTTCATAGCACATTGCACAGTATTTGCTATAGGATTAGTGTGTTTGTGTTTCTCATGCGATTCAGTCGGTCAACCCGTGTGTGAGCCATTAAACATTGTACCAGTTTCATAGTAACAAAAGGAAACAAAGAAAAGAACTGTCTTTAAGTTAGCATAGATGAAGCACTACTAAAATAACTTTTTGCCGCTTGCTGTCTAACTTCAAAAAGCTTTCAAGTTTTTATTAGAACTACGGTTAAAAGCAACGGTTTTTAGACCTTGCACCACAAATCTGTACCCTCAGTGAAAAGTGGTACAAGTCAGAAATGCTAGTTTTGAGAAATTTTAATTTAAAGTTTTGCATTTTTTAAATGGCTACAACTTTTTTATTACTGAGTATTTTTTTGATGTTTTTACTTTTATCGCTGTGAAATTGTTATTATTATATCGGATATGCTTTGATTGTGTTAAAAAATAATTAGAATTTGAGATAATTAAAAAAAACTAGACTTATATCATGAGCCACAATTAAGTTCCTATGTGTATAATGTTATAACTTAAATTATATCATTTAACACATCGTATAATGCACTGGTGTTGAATGTTACAAGTATTTTTTTAACATCTTTTTGATAACAATAAAGACAACAATAATAAAAACACTAGAACACATTTTGATTAGAAAACATAAAGATTTCATTGGTACCGTGTCTTTTTAGTGTGCTGTAATAAAATCAAACTTATATCACTTTACACACAATAAATACAATAAACGACGAAGTGTATTTTGATTTATCTTGATTTATATCAAAGGAATTACAAAACTTTTAAGGTGTAAAGTAATATAAGTTCAATTTTATTTCTTTTGTAGGGGCCTAGTAACGTGTATTTATACTGGCGGGGTCTATTTTCATTTAAAAACCGGGTGAATAAAAGTGTGAATATGTACTTTAAGTATATTTTTATAATTTGTTATAATCAGCAGTCATATCAGTGGTTAATGATTTAAGGAAATTACTCCTTAAATCATTAACCATTTTAACAAAACAACAAGCCCGTCTAAGAAAAAAAAACTGAAAACTAAGTTCCATAATAGTTAACAACTACATTATGTCCTTAAGTGGTTTAAAACATTAGCATTAGGGTCAGGATTTAGACGTTACTTATTAATAGATCATTTTTCCTGAGGTCACCTAGATGAAACATACTAAATGTCTATTGTGCAAAGCCAGCTCGCGAAACTGAAGACCGATAGCAGCATCGTATCTGCCAAACCTGAAATATTGAGAGAGATGGAGAGTTTCTATGGACAGTTATACACGACAACCAGCAACCCCGTTACGAATCTGGCAAATGACCCAAGAGCTATTTGGATCGACACTAGACCGAAGGCATCCCGGCCGTCAGCTTGTACGAGATTAGAAATGCTCTGAAGCAGCTTATAAACAAAAAGGCGCCGGGTGATGACGGAATTACGGCCGAACTCCTGAAGGCCGGTGGAAAATCCGTTCTTAAGGCCCTCCAGAAGCCGTTCTATTCCGTCATACTCGAGGTTAAAACGCCACATGCATGGAACAGAGATGAGGTACTACTCTTCTTTAAAAAGGGTGCCCATGCCCTGCTTAAGAACAATAGGCCCATCACACTTCTGAGCCATGTCTACAAGTTGTTTTCAAGAGTCATCACGAACCGTCTCGCGCGCAGGTTTGACGACTTCCAGCCTCCCGAACAAGCCGGATTCCGTATAGGCTTCAGCACCGTAGATCACATACATACGCTGCGGCAGGTTATACAGAACACCGAAGAGTATAACCCGCTTCTCTGCTTAGCGTTTGTAGACTACGAGAAAGCCTTCGATTCGATTGAGACATGGGCTGTACTGCAATCTCTTCAATGTTGCCAGATCGACTATCGGTACATTGAGGTGATAAAGTGTCTGTACGAAAACGCCACTATGTCAGTCTGACTCCAGGATCAGGCCATGAAACATATTTTTCTGCAGAAGGTGTGAGACAAGGAGATGTTATCTCTCCGAAACTGTACACCGCCGCACTGGAGGATATGTTCAAGGTTCTGGACTGGCAAGATCTAGGCATCAACATCACTGGCGAGTATATTACTAACCTTCGGTTTGCCAACGACATAGTTATTATGACTGAGACAATGGACGACCTCAGTACAATGCTCGTTGAACTCAGTGGAGCCTCCAAAAGAGTGGGTCTAAAAATGAACATGGATAAGACAAAGGCAATCATGACAAATACCCATGTAACACCCAATCACGTGTAGATCTGAGACTCTACTCTCGAAGTTGTGGACAAGTATGTTTATCTAGGGACAATCTGTCCAGCTAGGTACGTCCAACTTCAAGAAAGAGGTCAATAGTCGAATCTGACTAGACAATTTTCGGGAAGCTACGCAATATCTTCTCGTCCCACATACTGTAGTGTCTCAAGACGAAAATCTTTGACCAGTGGCTGTTGCCAGTGATGACCTATGGCACTGAAGCGTGGTCGCCCACAGTGGGCCTTATCAGAAGGTTAAAAGTCATCCAAATGCAATGGAGAAGGCTATGCTTGAAGTTTCCCTACGTGATCGAATCAGAAATGAAGAGATCCGCAGGAGAACCAAGGTAACTGACATAGCCCGAAGAATTGCCAAACTTTAGAGGCAATGGGCAGGGCACATTGCTCGTAGAACGGATGGCCGATGGGGCCGAAAGGTTCTACAGTGGTGACCGCATACCGGAAGATGAAGCGTTGAAAGGCCTCCCACAAGATGGACCGATGACCTTGTGAAGGCCGCAGGAATCCGCTGGATGCGGGAAGCACAAAATCGGTCACCATTGTCTAATTTTGGTAAAAAAATATGGACGCGTGCTCTGGTTACTCACGCCAAAACGGGACTGGCCGACTGCCGTTTAAGCGCGATTACCTCCCACGCCATCATTGCCGTTCTCGCTTTCTCACTGCGGAGACGCCCGTGACAGAAAGAGACAGACATTTTGAAGACGAAACTGCATATATCACTTTACATAATAATCAGTATTGATTGGTTTCTAAAAATCCTATACTACAGCGATATAAATAAATTTACATTATTAAGAACTAAACGTGTTACTAAAAATGTTTCACGTGTAATTTGATAAAGGTTGAGTTGTATCACTTAACACATTGGTGGTATTTAATGCTGCTTTAACTAAAGAGATATAATTTGAGTTATATTATCATTCACAATTGATAATTGTGTGGTATATTTTGTGTCACTTAATATAAATTGTATTGTATTAACAAGCACAAAGCTCATGTAATTAATATTAAATGTGTCAAGTATTACAAATCGAGATAGCCTTATTTACACGTACTTGTTTAAGTTTAAGCTTTAGTTCAATTTAATATTACTAAAGACATATCAGTAGACACAAAAATTATCATCAAAATTCATCTAGAATGCAACTTGTATCATTCAGCACGAAACTTATTTCCCGTTCTATAATAGATAGAGTTAAACCGATTAGATAGAAAAATAGAAAAAAAAATAAGCTTCAAGATTGTATACACAACTCAAAACTGCTACAAGTCGAGATAAATCACTTTTCACTGAGGGTACAGAAATCTCTATACAAATAACTAAAATTGCCCTTCAATTTTAGTTTTTAATGTCAAAATAACAGCTTTTTACTAAATGCATATTTTGAAAGTATATAGGTACTCCTTATAACAAAAAATCTGTGTGTCGGTCTGTTTGTTCCGGCTAATCTCCGAACCGATTTTGACGGGACTGACACTGGCAGATAGCTGATGTTATAAGAATTAGGCTTTTTACTTTTATTTTAGAAAAAAGAATTAGGGTCCACGCGGGCTAAGCCGCGGGCAACAGCTAGTCACTAAATAAATGCGTTTAACGCTACACATTTAAATCATCCTTCTGTCTCTGTCATGTTCAAACGATTGATAGAAACAGAACGATGTTTTAAATTCTTTTAAAACGAATTAATGAATGAAATGCACCGACCCCAGCGCGCAGTGTGGCTCAACCAAACTCGATAAATCGAATGAGATTCACACTACCCTTGGAGCCTCATGCTTCATGGGACTACAGAGGCCATTGCATATCCAGGAGTAGACTGGGGGGCGCGGTAATGGTAGGGAAGACGTGCCCTTAGGATAGGAAGGACTTGCAAGCCGTACCGGATATGCATCCTTGAGTAGGAAATGGAATAGTGGAGAGACGGGTGATATTTATATCAGGTCCAGCTTCACTGCTGCATCTGCTCTTTGCCTTTGTTTCAATGTTCTAAGGTTCTCGCTGCTATCCGTTTCCGGTTTCTTATAAATCTTGCTAGCAATATTTTTATTTCGGTCTTTAGACGTGTGTCTATCCAACAATGATTTCCCTCTAAGTTAGCATCACCACTAAAATAACTTTTGCCGCCCGCAGTCTAACGGTACTTCCTTAATAACCCATTTTTATTCAAAATCAAAAAGCTATTAAGTTTTTATTAGAACTGTACGGATCGCAACGATTTTTTATGTAACTATTTTTAGCTTCATTTTTAAATTTTACTCGTTCGGCCCGAAAAGTGGATAGATAACATATTTGCATGTTTAATGATGACCTTTATCATTAGCTGTTTTTTCGAACTTGATTTGTGACACTGACCGTTTGACCCAGTGACTAGTCAGATTATTTGAGACACTCCAGCCAGTCCTGCCAGTCTATAATAATAATAAAAAACCGTGAAAACTAAGGTGAAGTGAGCTTGAAAAGAGCTGTCAATAGCATCAGATAAAATGACAGCTCACTTCAAGACTTCAAACTTACTTTGAATTCACTTCATACTGACTTTGAACTCACTTCAAACTCACATCAGCGATGTTTTCACGGTGAGAATTTAAAAAAAATAGTCCAGCTGAAGTTTCTTTAAGGCTCCCGCAAACCGGCGCGACGCGACACTGATAGAACAATTTTCAAGAAGTTTTCATAGAAATTGTACCGACTGAGACGCGTCGCGCTGTTGCGTCGCGACAGTCTGCGGGAAACCTTTACGATTGGCAAGCGTATCTCATCACGTCCTCATTACAAAGTGCGTGCTCATTCCTCACGCAACGTCTTATTAATGGGCGACTACATTATCCTCAGCATCTTGCAGGCACCGGTACTTGTTTGACACGATCGGTATCTCCTGACACCTGCATCTAGCTGTTCGCGCATTTGTATGTAGCACATCTGAACGAGTGGTGAAGGCTCGTTTTTTGCTTACCAGTTTTGAATGTTATGGAAATTGGTCAGTTTTATACCTGGTTCGAAAAAGATTAAGTACTACCACAGATTAATACAGATAGGACACTCCGCAGTTTAGGTATGAAGCTACAAGTACCTGGCGGGCTCGTCTCACTGTGCCTATTCAGTAGGGCTGCCGCGCGCCGTTTGTCGCAAGATATTTAAAAATTCTAAAATGAAAGCAGCAGTTTATTGCATCCCATTTGGCTGTGTTAATAATAACGATCCGAACTTCTAGTTTTCCTCACTTTCAAAGGACACGAAAAGGTAAAGAAATACACGTCTACCTTTAAGTAATTAGTGACCTATGAATAGCAATGTAAACGTTTGGTAGGTAGTATAGGTACCAAACGTTTACATTAACTGTTATTCTTATTATACTTAGTATAGTTAGGTACTTACAAGTTCTGTTTACAAGGTCAGGTTCAGGCTTCGATAAGTATAGGTAGGAAAGTACATAATTAAATAATATTTTTGTTTGGTGGTATCCGTGGTAGGTACATCACGGACTTAGTGTAACCATAACTAAATATTATGTACTTAGTAATTTTTTTATTATGTAGACAACAGGGTATTCGTACATACTTTATTATTTGCCCAGTTACGTAGGTACATATTAATAAATAATGGAGACTAAACAAATTAAAGTACCGACGTACTTTAATTTGTTTAGTCTCCATTTACCGCAGGCGGCAGCAGCAGGTGACGTGACACCGCCGCGACACTCTGGTTTCTATTGTATTTTTAAGAAATCGAATCGCATTTTTATGAAGTCGCCTGCGGTGGTACATATAAAATATAATAGACCAAGAGCTGATACCTACTTAATTTTCTAATTATTTTTTAAAAGATGACAACCCTGACGTGGTCAGAAGGTATAAGAGTTACGCGATAGAAAGAGAGGCAACTTGTAGGTGAATATAACTGTAGGTAATTAGCGTTGTGCGACCTGAATCGCACTTTATTGTGTCGTAGCAAGAGTCACTTTTTATTTAAATGATTTTGCGGAGAGTCCCATCTGTAATAATCTGTGGTACTACGATATTCACTGAGGCCCGTTTGCACCGCAAATTGCTAATGTTTACCGCTAAACGTATTTAAAACATCGCTCTGTTTCTGTCAATCGTTTGAAGATGACAGAGGCAGAATTATTTTTTAATTATGTTTAGCGCTGAACGTTAGTAATTTTCCGTGCAAGCGGACCTATTGTTCTCCCAATCTTAGAGCTCTTTTTGTTCGAAGTTTGAATAATTACAAAATTTTTCAACATTTGGGTCAATTTGGATTTGGAACAATAAACAAAAAAACTCGTTGAATGCATAACT
Organism: Conistra vaccinii; assembly: GCA_948150665.1. Taxonomy (NCBI): domain Eukaryota; kingdom Metazoa; phylum Arthropoda; class Insecta; order Lepidoptera; family Noctuidae; genus Conistra; species Conistra vaccinii. Next base: position 6,763,143 of record OX411323.1, on the reverse strand, counting down.
TAATCGGTAAAGAGCACAAGCCAAATGTTACCAATAATAATAATTATGATGATGATGCTTGACTGCTTGTTACCTAATTTATTGAGTTGACTCATTACAAATTATTGGTCGACAGACTTCGTTGTAAGTTGTAACCATTATGTAGTGCACCTGTTGTAGATACTTCCCCGAATGTTTCTGTCAACACATAATAATTATTGTCATCATCATCAATAATGCCATCTGTCATGGAGGCCATATTATTTTTTGCAAATTGCGTGTCCACCGGTAGGTTTGTACTTATGAAAACCGATTGGTATTATAATATGCTAACACGACACCTGTGTTCACTTCATTTTGTTCGTTTCGTTGTTGTTTTTTTCCCGAAAGTTTGCAGGTTTTGCAATTAGCGCTACTACAATTTTTTTTTAAACATGTTTATACTTACAAGGAAATATTTGTTGTCATGACATTAATGAAAGTATCGATTGTGCAATTGTAAATATTCCTTGATGCGAGTGTAGAGACAAGCTACGCAACGCAACGTACTTTTATGAGACTATAGCCATCGACGTTCATACCTACTCAAAACTTTCCTCACGACATTTTTGAGTGTGTTATTTAGGGTCTAGTGCTTCAGGCGTTCTGTTCAATTACGAATGTTGTTATCTTATCAATGCACGATTCTGGGTCTTCCTCTGCAATCAGAAATTCCATTTCCAACCGTAGTTTCATTTTTCAGAGGACCACACCGCAGAACATGTTTAATTCAGAGTATGCAAAATTAATTACACAGACTTAACTCAAATAACTTTCTCTGAGTTTCTGTAGTTCATTGTTAGCGCCAAAAAGCTTATTTTCCGCCTCCTAGGCTTTATTCTCTTCGAGATATTTTAGTAGGACGTGAAACAAAGCGCGGACTACTAATGTGAGTATTATGTAGATGCCTCAGTGCGTTCATTTGGAAGACTTGCTGTAATTTCTGGTTTTAGTCAATATCGCGCTTTCATATCTTTCACCGTAATTACGAAACCGGTTTTTAAAAAGTCTGTGGACGTTCTTGGAATCGAATAGAGGGAATACTTTTCTCGCTTTGTGTGCGCATAGCGACCCTTCAGTTCTGCGAAGAATCGCGAGCTTGTGGCAGTTGAGTGGACCGCTTCCAAAAATGGTAAGACGGCGTCTGCGCACGTCGATAGATCCGTTGACACTGTTTCAGACCGCAACTCTTCGCATTACTTACAAACTTTTAATCTAATCTTCAGAAGTCTGTTAACGGTCTTGACATCTGCGCGATTGATCGTTTTCGGCCGACAACAACTTAATCCAAGTTCTTGACTTTCGATTTATTTAGACATTTTTAACAGAGTAAGACAGCGACGAAAATATTGTGACAGCAACCGTTTTTAGAGTTCCGTATGTACCCCAAGAGTGCCAAACGGAACCCTATTACTAAGCCTCCGCTGTTCGTCCGCCCGTCCGTCAGTGGGCTGTATCTCATGAAACGTAATAGATCGGCAGTTGAAATTTTTACATATTGTGTATTTCTATTCCCGCTATAACACAAATCATAAAAATTATTAAGGAAAAACACAAAAATGATTAATACAGGAAACATGTTTTTTTACCCTTCGTGGGCGAGTCCAACTCGCACTTGACCGGTTTTTATTTTATTTTTCCTTATTGGCCAACCAACAATTGAATACTCCAATACATTTTTTTTTTATGTTTTACTAAAATCTAAGGCTAGTGTAACAATTTCTTATAGGTTAGCACTGCATGCATTCCCACTAAACGTAATAATTGTGCATTTGTGCCACAAGCTTAATATGTACCTACTTACTATAAAATGAATAACTAATTGCGGATTTCAAATTGAATCTAAACGCGTTCAAGAGCTGTGTGTGTCCAAATTGTTATGGAGTATTGTACACTGAGAGCGTTTTAATTAAAAATGCTGATCGCGTTCAGTTTCATTGGTGTAATCAGCCCTTAGTACCTAAGTACGGAAAACAACAGAAACAAGTTTAAAGTTAAGGCACAAAAATATGTTTATAGGGTCATTTGACGTCATAGTGTAGTTATACTTATTTGGTCAAGTGCATGATGTAGACCACAGAAACGTGTCACTACTCGTAAGAGACTCGTTTCGATACATTGTCCAAATCACGCATAAATATAAACAGCTGGTTAAATTCTAGTGTAGGTTTATTTAACTTAATTACAGGTGATAAATAAACAAAAAAATATGTGTGTTGGTAAATGTAAAATATACTTTATCTACGTACGATACATATCGGTGCGTATACCTATGTCAAACTGGTATAAGTACCGAAGAAGTCTTAAAGATGTTGAAAAAAGGACGTTCAAATCCGGATACATTTTTCAGTCGGTGAAAAATGCATGAAAAAGCTGATGCTAAAGAACTTTGTGAAAAAAGGAATGTATTGGTTATAGGTAAAGAACGTAAATTTTTATTGTGTCTAGTTGGGTACCTATTTGACCATTGTTAATAATGCTGAACATTGTACAATTAATTATTTGATTGTTTTATAATTTTATGCTCCGGGCAGAGTACTTGCGTGTCGGAGTTCTAGAATTTACCATTTCGGAAGGAAGCTCTGAGCAAAAGGTAAAATAAGTAAACTTGAAAGAGCAATTGTCGCAGTATGTCTAAACTAAAACTATTTCCTTTTTAACAGACTTCAGAAGAAAAGGAGAGAAGGTTATGCATTCGGCGACTTTTTTTTCATTCATGAATGTGTTTACACCGATTTCTCCGTGATAACTGGGCCTTCATTTGAGAGAAGAAGCTCGCACGGTGGTCATTATAAATTTTATTATTTTGCATATTACGGGTAGTTTTTGAGTAAGCTTCAATAATACGTATTTTTATTCCACTTTGTGAATGTTGAAGATATTATAAAACTTCCTGTCACTTGTAAATAAAGTAGTAAATAGTTTTTAATATTAGACAAAAGTGGCCTCTTTATACGTACGGATATCTTTTGAATTAGTTTTTAGCTCATTTTGATATACCGTTTTTTATACCACATATTTTCTTCCTAAAGTTGGTCTCATTCGTTTTTTTATTATAAATCATACCTACAGTATATTATCTCTTAAAATATACTTGCGGTCAAAACTTGCGCGTACGCAGCAAAGCGGCGGCGCGCGGCGGCGCGGGCGCCGTATCAGTGTCAGTGTCGCTTTAAAAAATATTGCCTAGCATAAAATCTAGTTCAGGTTCGACCTAGTTCATTGGCTTACATTGTAGAAATACTATCGAGGGCTAGTTAACAAGGTATTGAAAATGTTAAATTAAATGGTACAAATTGTTACACTTATTTTGTTTTAGATCTACTTAGATTTAGGAAATAGCTTACCCTCTTATTCATAAACGTTGCTTAAAGATAAGTAATGATTAGAGTCTGTTTAACCATATATTTTTGACGTTTATACGTCTTTTAACTCTAATCAACGTTTATGAATAAAAAATGAAATGAAATTGTTTATTCTGTAAATAGGATATTGGAATCACATTTACGTCTTATTCAAAAAAAAATATGCGGGGCAGTCTTTGGTTACTGCCGATAGAAGTGAAAACTAAGTAACGCCATCTAACGAGAATGTCATGAATTTATGTGGTGATCAAAAAATCGTAAGACAGCAAGTGTCTTACGATTTTTTGATCAGGTCACGTGTCCTGACGTGAGTTAAATTTTTTTTACCCATCCCAATAAAAGTGCACAACGCCGCTAAAGAAGTTTCACTTCAAATATTAAAAATTTGCTAGATATGAAAATAATATGAAACAAGTATTTAACTTACGCTTATGACGTTGTCGCTGATGTATGCTCACAAACTAATGACAGTTAATGTGTAACAGCCACGAAGTTTATATTCACAGCGGTACAAGAATATTTTGGCGCGTTTTCAAAATCGGAACTTACGCCGCCATCTTGTTTTTTCAATATAATTTCTGCTTAATTTCTGTGACAACTTGACCAATGTTTACAAACAACAGCACCCTTTCAATGTCATTCAGGCGCCAAAGGATCCTTGTAACACTCTACTTCGTGGTAACAGCAGATAGTAACTTTTTCAATAATATTCGCGAACTAGTAATTTAGTGATGAAGATTTCCTGCCAACTCCCTGAATCGTTAAGAATTAAAGTTAGTCTTAAAATAGGAATTTATTATTCTAATGTCCTACTTCTTCTGGCATACCCGGCTTGTTATCATAGAAAGATAAGACATTTGACATGCCTAATCTCCCCTGACATAGAGCGCTTATGAAAACAGAGACTATACTATGTTGGACGATAACACGTCTGGGATTCGTAAGTTCTTACTGTGAGTATTAGTAAGTAGTTACTTTGAGTATTGACTATCAAGAATAATTTCAAAGATGACGGAAGCAAGACTGCTAAAGCTAAGTGTTGTTAAAAATTCTATAGCGAGATCGATTCATCATCGATCATCGATTTCATTATTCTCTATTCCGAATTCGATCGATTTTCTTTTTGATGCTATTACATAACTGAATTAACTTTATTCTTAATTCATAGATCCTTTGTTTTTATTTTGCTATGATATTCATATAGGCCATTGACAACTATACCAGGTGGAGACGACAATACAACAAAAAATTAAACAGCGTGTCCCTAATGACGTTCCCATTCTCCATACAAAAATTCAATTGAATATATTCAATAGTTTAGTCAATATAGTTCGGCAAAATCCATAGTCGGCTCGGGTTATTCCGTTTATCCACCCTTAAAATCCACCCTGAGGTGGATATTCGGAAACGTATGCCCGAGAATCCATTCTAGGCCTAGTTGGATAAACGGAATTTATAGGCATAAGGTGGATCCGGCTACACTATATTTAATTTATTTGAAAAACTCATTTTTTTATTTCGAAGCTAGGATTTATTTGACTCCTATGCAGACAAAATACTCTTATGCATTAGTAGTGCCAGTATTTTCATTTATTGTTGTATTGTAGTCTTCACATTGTATACCTAGTACATACTAATTCCATGCATACAGTTCGGCATTCTCCTCACTTCTGTTGCATAGTAATGAGAAAGCACCTGTAGATCTGGTATTCAGACGTCCATTAAATTCAATTAATAACGTTAAACATTTATTTCGTAACCATATTTATGTCGTTAATAACTTCTTTGTGTTGAAAAATTAATGGCCAATATACCATAAAGTGATAATTAAACTTCAACGAATATAATGGTAAGTTGTCGATGCCCCATTACGGTGCTAGTTGTCAATGATTGATGTCCGATCAATGTCCCACGGTATTTAATTTCCCTCAAGCAACCGATTCTATTTAAAGAAACTGTTCTCTTCATTCAAATTCGACTTTTATTATATCTGATTATGGTTTAAAGTTGAATGTAGGCCTGCAGTGCACCTAGTAAACCAATGTTAAGCCGGAATTTTTCAAGTATTTAAAAGATTTTTCTGTATAGTAGGTACTTACGTTAAGTGGAATGTATTGGGAACTTTAAAGTGTTAATACGTAAATGGTTATTGATATGGTTTTTCGAAATTTTATCTTTAAAGTTAACGGTTCATGCTTGTTAACACTGAAATGATAATGTGCGAAGTATAATTAATTGATGATTTATTACACTGGACATCAGCTACCGCTTTTGTTATTTCGCTGATAATAATTTACAACAAGAAAATCAACATCTTGGTGACAAAAACTTTTTTCCTATGGCTACACTAACAAGCGTAACGAAACGTAACTGTCAAAGAATGTAAAACGTTTAGTTACTAATGTGGCTCTAATAAACGCTAAAATTTATCCAAAGAAAGATGTTACACGTTTTAAACCTGACCTACTAAACAGCAAAATAAACAAAAACTCGCCCAAAATCCCCTCATGTCAGTCTTATCACACGTAATATGTGTATAATGTATACAAAACAGATATTTCAAATCGTGCGTGCATTGTTTGTGCGAAAAACACTGTGTCGTTTGCAACTTCGTCACGCAATTTTCCCCCGTCTGCGTAAAAATAACGGAGCATGCGACGTGTGTTGCCATACTTCCCATCGTTCACGTAACACGTCATCACAGTGACGTGTTACCCGTTCATATAAAAATTTACGACTGTACCTCACATGTTAATATGTCTACTGATGGCGTTTTCTCGTATAAAAGGGAAGGTATTTTGTGTATCGCTAACAACGACATACCGTAGGACGCGTTATTGTACTGAACGGGGGTATTCGCGTTCATGTTTCACTGGTTTTGTTTGGTGGGTGGACTATCTGACTTGCATTCGAATTTCGAAACGTCTTTTGTTTTGTGCCAGTAGGTAGGTATGTAACATTGCTGCTTGGACTCGTTGGAGTTCCGTGTCTATGGTGGATCGAATTGGCACCAAAATTGGTCTTTGGCAAGAAAACGCGACTTGACATGATTGGAAAAAGGTTTGCGAATTTTTTGCAGACAAGGTCCATTTCAAGCCAAGTTGCAGAAACGAAAAGTTGGTTAAAGTTTAGAGAAAAGTCTATGCATTTTAAAAGCGGGATATCGCTATTTTCCTGTTGCAGAGTAAGTTTAAAACAGCCATGAAAAGGAATGGTCTATTGTTGTGTGTTGACTCTAACAGTCGTTAATATTGTTACATTATAAAGTTTTGTTTTTAGCTAAGTTCATTTGCAATAATTCATTATTAATTGACTTGCCTCTTCAACGATTCTCTCGATATTAGCAGTTTTCAACTTTAAGCCAAACATGCAATGCAATACAAATAAAATTCTGAGCGAAAAAGATGAATGAAAACATCAATCAAGAGCGTACCTAGCTAGTTCAACAGAGGTGCACCGCTATCGCTATTGAATGGGATTGGGACCGAACGACTTGTGAATTGAACGTGATTGAAGCCAGATGAACCGAGATCATTACGTACCTACTGTTGCTCTAGTGCTGTGAGCTGACGCATTGATGCAGTTTGATTGGTCGCTGCTTTGTGACGCGCACTGTGGTTGAATTCAGATACTGAGAACTGTATGATCTATTATACAGACTGCTTCTCTATCGGTCGTTCTCGTCACTTTCTACGAATATTAATCAAGATGGTTTCGAGATATTCTTCACAATGTTCAAATCAATCAATAAGAATTTGCGGCTTCATAAAACCTTTCTACATTTTATTGTTTCTATCATAGTTGGCATCCTATCCCTTTACACCACTTACATCTAATATAATGAAGATGGATCATATAAAAAAAAGATTCTGACGAATTGAGATCTCCTCCTGTTTTAAATCAATACATCCATACCTCTCTGAAAAACCGCACTAAAACCTAATTTTTTAACTTTTTAAGATTAAAATAAATGCTTTCGTCGTATTAACTACAACTACCTACACCTGCTACAGAATAAAATCTCGCTTCACGAATTATAAAGCCTTATAATGCCTGTCACGTCGGCCTATGCTTCAAGAATAACAGTACTTCAACACAAGTTTCTACAATAAATAAGGCTTTTACGACCAATGCTCAGGGCTGAGGCACCTCGAAGGCGTCTGCGCGTCCGTATTCTCGCTTCCGCATCTCGCATTATCGAGAGAGCTTTACCAAATCGGTGTTAGCATTCGCATTCGCACAGCGATGTTTTTGTGGTCGTCTGTAGGTGCACTTATAATGTGTCATGCATTATGTATGTTTTGTCCGTTTGTTACTTGACACTGTGAGAATTGAACGCGATTATAGAGCGGAGATTGTCGCAAGTTGATATAGTTTGTTTGTTTTTATTGTTTTTGATATAAATTGAGTGTTTGTTTTGGGAATGAGCTTTTCCTCTGTGTCCGGTAAGAGTATTTACTGTCGATATTGACCAAAACATGGATAGATAGCCCCAAAACCTGTCTTCTAAGTTCTATAAATACCTATGGTATAATCTGGCGTTTCGATTTCGCATTGCTTTGATGTGTCTGGAGTTTTGCTTCCCCGAAGACGTTAAGTAAGAAGTTACTTAAAGTCACATACATAAATGAATAAACAATATCGCATCACAACAATTTGATCTTAATCTACATTTTCATGCATTGACTAAATCCGCCTTAAATTAGGAGCGAGCAGATTCTCTTTGACATTTTACTTATTCTTGAATTTAACTTCAGCTTTTGTGTTAGTTCCCAAGATATTAATTCTAGAACTGTCTGCAACACCAAGTATTGAAGTTTCTTCGCCAAGGTAATAAACTAAACTAAACTAGAACTACATAACCCTTTGTACAAGCGTTGGAACTTGAATACTCGACCTTGTGAATTAGTGTTTTGGTTAGAGACCGCTGCGACGAGGGGGTTATGGTCTGTTCGCTTGTTGTAACCCTCGACACAAAGCCTGAGGAGAGTCAGGGAGCCATGAGGTGCTCATTGGCTGATTGATTGTCAGAAAGTAAAGTTCACGAGATGAAATGTGGCCAATGAGCTATCTGCTTTTTCGTTGGATAGTAGAGGCAAATAAGGGGTTCGTGGCTATATAAGAGCTGCACGTTAAATTACACTTGCGCGGTCGGTTCGTGGATCATCCATTACATATATCTAACCCCTCCGTGCCTCGGAAAGCACGTTAAGCCGCTGGTCCCGGCTGTCATTCGTAGATCTTTGACAGTCGTTATGGGTAGTCAGAAGCCCAAAAGTCTGATAACTAGTCTTATTAGAGAGTATCGTGTTACCCAGTAACTGGGTTGTGGAGGTCAGATAGGCAGTCGGTCCATGAAAAATATTAGTGTTCAGCTGCAGCAGCAGATTTGTAGAGGCAATAATAAGCATCTTTGTATTACTCGTTGATGATCTGATTCCACCTCCTAGTTGGTTGTTGTTCGAAGGATGCAACCAAACTTTATCACAGCATATTATTAAAAAAAACATACATACTCTCGAAAAACTTACCCTCCTTCTGGGGCAGTCGGGTAACCCTTCATCTTTTTGAGGCATTATAGTTTTCATAAAGTCTTCAACCATTTTAGTTCAATCAACTCGAAATACGCGTTCTATTTTGTATTTTCTAAGACTGTGGCAAAAAAGTTACCGACAAAGAAAATAAAACGTATTTTTCGGTTTGCCAGGAAACTTTATCTAGGGCATTCGCAGACTGTTACAAAAATAGAATTTCTTCTATGTACTAACTTGCCACCCGTATAAGTTCTAACCACGATTCGGAAGAGCTATACAATGTGCTAACTGGGTTATTCATCGGTATCTCAATATAGTGTTTATTGTTGAAGCCGTGGCACATTTTCAGAGCCCGCATACATCAATTAACTTTCAATAAAATAGCGATATATGAGCTGCCGATGGTTCTCAACCTTTGGCAGATCATATTCATATTTGATTTATTATAAGTTTCCCTGGCCATCTTTCGAATCTGTCAATGAGGAGTTTTATCTGCTAAGTACTAGCTTCCGCCATCGGCTTCGTTTGCGTGATGTCTTTGTAATTTATTTCCTATGTTACTCAGTGTTAAAATAACATTAAGCTGGTCAAAGAATTTTTTTAATCGGTCCAGACAAAAATTCTAATCTTTGTAGATATCTAATATATAAAATTCTCGTGTCACGGTGTTTGTTGCCAAACTCCTCCGAAACGGCTTGACCGATTTTTATGAAATTTTTTGTGTATATTAGGTAGGTATGAGAATAGGATGTAAACTATTTTTCGTACCCCTAAGTGATAAGGGTGGTCCACCGCAAGTTTTTTTTTTTCTTTTTTTGGACAATTTTTTTTATTGTAATTTTTTTATGATTTGGCATTAAAAAATACATACAACCCTAAATTTTCACCCTTCTACCACCAACCCCTATTTTTTAGTAGCGATATTAGTACTTTAATAATTTTTTGATCAGTTACCATTTGATCAGTCTGTTATTCCCATCAGGCGTCTACCGGTGTAGATAGGGTAGGTAGGTAAGTAGGATAAGTAGGTAGGTCGGGCAGGGTAGGGTAGGTAGGTAGGGCAGGGTAGGTAGGTAGGTCGGACAGGGTAGGGTTATTAGGTAGGGCAGGGTAGGTAGATAGGAAGATAGGTGAAGGTAGGTAGGTAGGGTAGATAGGTAGGTAGGGTAGGTAGGTAGGTCGGTCAGGCTAGGGTAGGGAGGTAAGGCAGGGTAGGTAGGTCGGGCAGTGTAGGTAGGTAGGTCGGGCAGAGTAGGGTAATTAGGTAGGGCAGGGTAAGTAGATAGGATGATAGGTGAAGGTAGGGTAGGTAGGTAGGTCGGGCAGGGTAGGGTAATTAGGTAGGGCAGGGTAGATAGATAGGAAGATAAGTGAAGGTAGGGAGGTAGATAGGTGGGTCGGTCAGGGTAGGGTATCCCGGTAGGGCAGGGTAGGTAGGTAGGTCGGGCAGTGTAGGGTAGGTAGGTAGGGCAGGGTAGGTAGATAGGTAGGTGCGCCGTAGATAAGTACTTACTGCTACTCGTGCGAAGCCGGGGAGGGCAGCTAGTATCTTTATAATATTAAGGTAGATAGACTACCTAATTGATTTCAAGCAGAGTTTCTTGTTGTGTGTTTTTACTTTGCACGTTTTACTTTAAGGATCGTTGGGTAGGTAGTCGAAAGGGCAAGAGACCCAAGCAACTCCGGATTTGAATAACTTAAATCAGTTTTTCTCTCGCCTCTCTCAGCCAAGTTTCGGTTAGCTTAATAGCCTTCTCTGTGGCCTTATAATCCAAGTGATCCACAGATGGACTAACAACGTAGGTAAGTCAAAAGGGCAAGACACCGAAGCAACTCCTTTGAATAACTTAAATCAGTTTTTCTCTCGCTTTTCTCAGCCAAGTTTCGGTTAGCTTAATAGCCTTTGCTGTGGCCTTATCATCCAAGTGATCCACCGATGGACTAACAACGTAGGTAGGTAATAAAAGTAATGTTGTTTCTATTTATATATTTACTTGTCTTGCGTCAAGCGAATCTGTTACCTACACTAGTAGCTTCTCATGTTTCTCGTAAAGAACGCTCAAGTCTATAACGTCTGTCCGGCTGATTTCAACCCGTTTCCTCTACTTGACACTTACAACTTTCTCGGACGATTAACATCTAATACAAGCTGTTTTTCTTTAATTAATGGTCTATGTAAGTGTGTATCTCTGTTTTATAAAATGTTAGATCTTTATTTGTTATTTCCCGGCCTGTTTCTCAACGGATTCTTTCAATTTATAGTATTGTTCAGACCTTGAATACACTATTTTTGACAATTATCAAATTACTTTCTTGTGGTTATGTTATCCGTAAATTGATGTTACCAAAGAAAATATATAGTATTTCGGAGCAAGCTTTTGTTCTGTAGTAAGGTTTTCTTTCATCCTATGTTTAGATAAACTATAAATCGCTCTAATACTTATTCAATTTATATCAGTCTTTATAGGTGCTCAACTGCTCACGGTGCTAAATTCTAAATTGATTTCCTCCAAGTCGTAAAGCTAACATTGCTTCAAACTACTAGATCATCAAACATGATCTAAGTTTGTTTCTGTACCTATCTTTATAACTCGCGTAAATATTTCAATTAGCTTCCTAGAATCGTGCCGTTTATTCGTTTTTGAGTCTTTATAGTGTATCATGGTTTTCAGTGATAGAAGATTTGACTTCCTGACTGCCATCCTCGGGTTGGCAGTTTATTACTTGGTAAACTAGGTTTAGTACACCTTTAATGTCTCCTATGTAGTATGTTTAAATTCGTGATGGTAACGACCGTGTTTTGGTCTACTAAAGATTAATTACCAGTTTTACTACCTCCGGATAAGTTCACTCATTTGATAGATAATTAAACAAAAGTTAAGTAGAGTGTAAGAATGTTATCCTGTAGCTACAACGACTAAGGTACACCCCGATTCAAACTTAATGGCGGCTCGGAACATGAGGCGAGTCGCTGCGCAGTAACGAATTCATGGGGCAGCGGGTGTGAGGGGTGGGGTACTGCGTAGCGAGAAGCTAACTTCCGACCAGCCATTAAGTTTGAATCGAACTGTACCTGCCCTTACTAGCGGTCCGAATATCCACCCTGTACATTACAAAAGTATAGTTTTCTCAAAATTGCAGGGTCAAATTTTGGTACCCTTTTGCTCAAGGATATAGATGAGGTATCCCTACACAAATATCAAAACCGTATCGCTATTGGTCCATAGGCCCATTTCCAGTTAGTTCAGTCTCTTTTACAATCGGCAACTTTTTAAGTGCGCTTTAATCTCAAGTGTCTCTTGAGTCTTCAACTGAAGTATGCCGTTCAAGTGATGTGTTACCTACTTTTAAATGTCATGCTTTTTACCCAAATCTATTCAACTCGCCATTCTTGGCAGGTCTATCTTTTTGAGGCTACTAAAAATGGAGAGCTCATCAGTGACCGTTAAACAAAACGGTGCAAGGATCGGGTTATGATCGCTTCGCTTTGCAGGAGGATTAGTGAGGTGGTTATGTATTTATTAGCACATAGGAGGACTCTGCTTACTAAGCAACCTCTAAATGCAAACTTCCTAGCCTTTTACCAAAAGGCTACGAGGATATCAAGAATAAGGCCATTTCAGACACTAATTTGGATGGTCCTCACATGATCTGACCAAGATTATGTCTGGACTTTAAAAGAGACTGTGACCTCTGATTTTGTTTCGGTATCTCTTCTCAGATTACTCCGATAGGAAACACGGAACTCATCAAGGTTTAAAAGATAATTACTTTTTGACGTGTAAAGTGTTTGACTTTGTACAAATCGACTTACAGAAATAAAATCATTTATCATTTTAACAGGGTATTTTAAAATTAATTGACGATACTTCACACATGATGACAGTGACATTAACATCAACAACAACTGTCTTTGGCAAAGTGTCGATGATTTTGAAACCAGATATTAAACTCACGAATCAAACTCTACTTGCAGAAGCACTTCGCAAGATTTATCGGATGTTTTACGACTAACGTTCAAACTTTGAGCGTCGCTGCGTTATCGAGAGTTCGATCGGAATGATTGATCAACTCACGCGCAGCCACTGGTGTGGTCCTACCGTGACGCAATACTTCACAATGATGGGAATGTTGCCAGCTGATGCTGCTTCAATTCTAATGATCTGTTGTGAATTTTACGACGGCGTTGGATGTTTGAATCACGATTTTGCATTGGTGGTTTTTTGCGTCTTTCGATTCAATAAATATGAGGTGGTACTTTCAAAATCAATCGTGATTAAAACGATGATTTCAATCGGTTTGAAATTTTATTAACCTGAAAACTACTATAAGAGACACTTGCAAAAGCAAGCCAAGCGAGGAAGGTATTGTATTAACCAGTTACTGGGTTGTGGAGGTCAGATAGGCAGTCGCTCCATGTAAAATACTGATATTCAACTGCATCCAGTTAGACTGGAAGCCGACCCCAAAATAGATACTTAGTTGGTAAAAAGGCTAGGCAGATAGAATATACATCCAAAACTCTTTATTTCCTTCCTCTTGACTTCTTAAAAACTTTTCCGTTTCTTTAAAAAAAAAACTCACCGACGGCAGAGTTATGCACCTGACCCACGGCCGACGAGGAAGCGACTAGCTCCTCACTTCAGAAAAGTACAAAAGATTGTAGATCCCGTGTAAGTAAAAGAGATACATATATTAATCTGACTATCCACATCGCTGCAGGCGAGTACTCGTTTGTCGCAGCGACAAGAGCTGTCAAAGAGTCGCTCAGCGACGCTCACTTGGTGGGCAGAATACTCGCTGAGAGACTAACGTTTGGTACGTGCGTATATAGGGTGCCAAGTCCAAAATTAGAAAGCCGGACACAGATTCATATTTAGCCGGACATTTTTCCCTGAAAGCCTGACACACTGGTTCTTAAAATAAAAAAAATTGGATACTTACTTATATTTGTGTATTTAATACTGTTATTCATTTGAGACTTACTCTACTCTTATTATGAATCACATTTCTCTCTACTCGCCCGGCGGGCGTATTGGGTGGTGGGTGGCGGGGTGGCGGTGGTATTTTTACCGGTAATTAACTAACCGTCAAAATAGGCGGTTTACCAGTAAAACGGTAAACGGTATTGCATGCACTACTTGTACACATCTTAAATTAACATTACTGTTATTAAATATTATGTACCGAAGGTTTGGGTATCTATTTCTTATAATTTGTAAAGTTTATCCATTTATAATGGGTTTCAAATAATAACATAGCACATAAAATTAAACTTTTTCACACATAGAAGTCTGTCAGAATAATCAAGTCACAAAGTCAGCCTACTTCGTTCTTATAAAAATAAATACCCACCATTTGGGAATTCACACGGGTAAATACCCGATATTTACCCAAACGGGAATTTACCTGGATATTTTCCCGATGGGTATTTACCCGATGCCCATCTCTAGTTACAGAACAACTTGAGACCGTTCGTAAGTCTTTCCTCCCTACACAACTTAAACGACTCGTACGCACTTGACGTCATCACTGCCTTCCGTGATCGCTAAGTGTTGTTTTGTAAAAGCTGTTTTATTCGATTTATGTGCACGCCGTGTTCCCTTGATAAACTTAAATGGGTATAGTTTCAAAGAAACTATTTACATGTGAGTACGGTCAAGTCAAGGGGTACAAAGTTCCCAGCTGTTAACAGTGTTGCCAGATGCGGTGCACTCGAAGTCGCCTAAAATTTCGTCCGAAGTAGCCTAAAGTCGCCTAAAATTTCGTCCAAGTAGCCTAAAGTCGCCCAATAAATTTTTCAGTTGACTTTCCATTATATCTCCCAATTATAAGTTTGATAACACACTTTTTTTCAAACATTTATTTCCAAAATTACCAAAATGTGCCATAATATGTAAAATCGAATGTAAATAAATAAAATATTGATTTTTGGCGCTCTTATGAAGGCTTACCTATACAAAATCTTACCTATTATTGGTAAAAAATCCCAATCCTCCCTGTAATGTTTCATAATTACTTTCCATGTTTTACCATTTTTTTTTAAACATTTAATCCACGGCAAAATCCTCGAAACTTGTATTTTAATTAATTTGAAAGTAGTCGTACGCAAATTCAAAGTTTCAAACGTAAAATAAAAACCGATTTTTTTTAATAAATACTTTAACCTCATTCGGTCATTCAACTCTACTCTACAAGCTAATGTTAACATTATTTCGTTACAAATTGAAATTAAACATTACGCTATTTTGACTCTGGGTCAAACGTACAAAAATAATGATGTTCTAGTTAATTGACTCAGGCCTGACCTTGCGGAAATCCATCATAAAACACAATAGACGATGTATATCTAGTAACTTAATCCGCTTAACCGTTCTTAAAGAGTTAGAGAACCCTGTAAGAAATCGACACGTGTTTCGCCTCTCAACGAGGCATCCTCAGGACGACGATTGACCTGTTGCGAACTCGGACACGAAGTGTTATCAACGCGAGCCGAACGCAAAGTGAGCTTCAACCGCCCGTCACCCCCACTTATATAGGATCGCTTATCGGCCGAGGTCACCATTGTTGCGATTGTTCGCTTATCGCACTGATAACGATCCCGGCCGAGGTGGGCCGATAAGCGATCCTATATAAGTGGGGGTGACGGGCGGTTGAAGCTCACTTTGCGTTCGGCTCGCGTTGATAACACTTCGTGTCCGAGTTCGCAACAGGTCAATCGTCGTCCTGAGGATGCCTCGTTGAGAGGCGAAACACGTGTCGATTTCTTACAGGGTTCTCTAACTCTTTAAGAACGGTTAAGCGGATTAAGTTACTAGATATACATCGTCTATTGTGTTTAATGATGTTCTGTCAAACGCATTTCATCACCATAGACAATCTCGTACATGGGTAAAGCTTAATCGCCCAATTTTTATTCTGAAGTAGCCTAATTGGCGACCAGTCGCCGATCGCAGAAAATGGTCGCCCCGACACCCTTCCAAGTAGCCTAAACGGCGACAAATCGCCTAATCTGGCACCACTCTTAGATATTCTGGGCCCGAACTAACCACAACTGTTATTAACTTCATAAGTTGAACGCTTATTTGATGTCATTATGTAGGTTTACTTTTGTGAGGTTGAAAAGGGGAAGGCTGGGGTTTAATCGATATTGATAGAGTTTCAAGTGCGTTGGGATAGTTTCCATTATAGTCATTTTACTAACCGAATTCGGAATATTTTTTTTTTTTTTAAATCAAACCCCCCCACACAAACAAAATCTTTTAAAAAGTAATAATAAATAAAATAGACGCTATTTTTCATGTGTTAGTGTATTTTTTGGAAGTCGTTTTTCTAAATTTATTTTTATTTTTGTACTTACTTAAAAAGATTTTTTACGGTTTTGGTTCATTCTCTGTGCTCAGAAGGTCAATTCTCGTACTTAAAAAACGTTCCCATGAATGTGAACGTTTTTTTTAGTAGCCGTCTGTCAAACTTGTCAAAAATTCTGGTGAATAGATTGTATTTTTGACAGATTGCGAATGAGATGCGAATGCGAACGTCCTTACAAAATTACGGGAATTGCCCTTCAGATGTCGAACTGAGCGGTCAAAACTAGCATATTTTTGGCTACAAAAGGATTATTAAAAAAACAATTTTAACGGTTACGGCCGTTCAAAAATGTGCGCCCAGCAAAATTAATAGCCAACACTACTTTTTTTTAATAAAAAAATACCATGTCACCGCGGATTCAATTTCGGGGAAAAATTGCACTACAAAATGGTTTTGTGCGAGACTGCGCGTATTGTAAAATTCAATGACACTACAGGAGTCACGTTGCCGGCCGGGTTGTGATACTGACAAAAAAGCAGCCAAGTGCAAGCGGGCTCGCACATGAAGGGTTCCGTATTACATACATTTAACACTACATTTTTTGTTTAATTCTTTATTTTTCTAGTATAGACCTTCCTCATTTTTTTTTACCTTATTTTATAATAATTTGTTGTTATAGCGGCCATAGTACCATACAAACTCAGTAAAAATGTCAAATGTCTACCTATTACGGTTCAAAAGATAATGCCCTGTGACGGACGGACGGACGGACAGTCGAGCTTTAGTAATACCGTCCCGTTGGCACCCTTTGGGTACGGTACCCTAAAAACTGTAGTTGGAGCGAACCGTGTTGTTGCCAGATTTACTGGCTGCCAGAGTGCCAGTGCCTGCCACTGCAGCCAGGATTAGTTCAACGGTCATCTGTCGTCGTTCGATTGATATCGCACTGGGGTTTGTAGCATTAAATCTCTTTGAAGCGTGAAGTTTTGACTTGTGATAGTTGTGATCCTTTCAGACGTGAGCAAAATTAGTTTTGTTTGTTATTTGCTGCAACTAAATTATAGTTGTCTATTTACAATTTTAAAAGTTTTTCTCACTGGGGTGGAGTGCTTAGGTGAATGCAAAAGGAGTACCTACCTATGTAAGGATCGTTGCAGGTAGGGTTACCATCCGTCCGGATTGGTCCTGACATGTCTGGCTTTTAGGGCTATTAAAATGTAAAATATCCGGACTTTTTTGCGAATATCAGGCTTTTTCAAATTTCGAATGGTAACCCTAGTTGCAAGTGGCGGTCTGTTATTTATTTATTTCATTATGTCTAGCCCCATGGGAAGGCGTGACTTAAGTATGTAGGTATGTGTATTATGGCTATGGAATGGAGCAATTAATATTTAATTTTACACAAACAAATTTTGTCTCAAACAATTCTATTTCACAATAAAATATATGAAACAAAACTCTAAAATATTTCAAAATAAATGATATAAAGACAAAAACACTGTCACGGTCCATGTAATATTAAAGTTCGTTACAAAAGAGGACCTCGAGGCGAATTTAAATTTATTATTCCATCGTAATTTATAAAATACAAAAATGAAAAATCCAGTCCCCAGTCGCCGTCTAGAGTTCTAGTCTAGCTAATACGTGTGTATTCAGCGGACAAAGAGTAGAGTTACCCCTAGCTGCGAGGTAATAAAGACCTGTACTGCGTACCGTGACCTACACAAAGGGAAATTTGCTTATACGACGTCATAGGTACGGTACGCTGCTTATTGTTGCCAACGTAAAAAATATTCCCGCCAAACAGAGCGGAAAATCATTATAATTTTTCTGTTTACTGCATTTTTGTATCGCCCAGGGAATGCTGGGAAGGACAGTCCGTTGGGACCTTTTTTCGCGTAATTTTCTTTTTTTCTATTAAATTTTATTAGGCGAATAATTTTGTTGATGTGTTCATGTAATATTCATATTATTATTTTCTCTTCGGGAAATATTTCGGCGCTGTTTTTTATTCTTACTTATTAGACGTAACATTAAGCTTTATATTAAATGTGGGGACTATGAATTGCGTCGTTCTTTATATATAGATCCTTATTATACATGATACACAGGATACAGTAAATAAATATCCGCAGCCCTTGGGGATCTCTGAAGAATTTAATATGCTGTTTGATTATTTTGATAAAAGGAATAAAAACATTTTGATCGAACAAAATAATATTCTACACATTCGGCACTTAATTTATTTTAACATATAAAATAATTACTAAAGCTTAACTGATGGCCAATTCTCGTACATAAAAAAACGTTCACATTCAAGTCGCAATCTGTCAAACTTGTCAAAAATGGTAAATTGATTGTATTGTTGACAGATTGCGAATGAGATGCGAATGCGAACGTTCTTAAAGATTATAGGAATTGCCCCTCTGTTTAAATAAATCTAAACCAAGTATATTACTTATCCGTTAAAGTGTTAAGCTACGATAAAATTTTGACAGTTTAAAACATCATTTATAAATCGTTAAGTACCGATAACTGTTCAATATAAAGTAGTTATTACCGTATGTGCGTCGTCAAATCACGTTACACGTCGGTTTGTCATTATACCCCACACTCAAGTTACTCCGAGAGTGTGGTCTGAGGTTTACAACGATGTTTATTTTTGATTACGTTTTTATAATACATATGTAGGTAAGTACTTTGAAATCAATACTTGTGTGTTTAGCCTTTTAATGTGATGGGGGTTACTTTACTTGGTGTATAACTTAGATCCCCAAAGATTTGAACGTTGAAAAGTTTGATCTGCTGGTAGGTTTTTTGTCATTTATTTTCATATTGTGATTATACCTAAATACAAAAATAGGTAATAAATATATCATCGTACTGTTGAACTTTGTGTGTCTGGATTTGTGCCCGGTTGATGGCAATAGGCTCGCCCCTGGTGAAATGTGGGTGTACTACACCTCTGCTTAACCAGGATTTCAGGCGTGATGTTATGCTATGTTAAGTATTTAAAACCTGTATATCTTTTGACATTATTTAATTTATGCTACGAGTATTACTCATCATGACTCATGATCACGACAGACACTAAATAAGGTTTATTTTTTCATATATTTGCATATCAGCAGGACCCAGAAGGCGATAAATCACATTTTTTACTCACCCAAAAGGTTTGCAATCATGCAGTTATCGCCATCTTTCTTAATATTTTTTTAAATTTAACACCAGCTTACCCCGTATTCTGCCATCAAATTATGGCATGACAGCGTTCAATTATCACCTAAATATCGATATTTTGTTACGTTTTAAATATTTTAACATAATATTAGAACGAGTTATCATCCAATTTGTCATCTTGAACATAAAAATGTGCTTAATACGTCAGTGGGTTGTTAATCTAAAATTATGATGACATACCAATGGAGTGCAATTCATTTACAATGTTAGATATCAATTGGTTTCAATGGCATTCATATTAAAATAAGCTATTTATTTGCTAACTTGTATGCGGGTTTTGAAATGTTAATGAGACCTAGTTTCTGTATTTTCTATTGTCCGTCTTTAGAAATGGAGAACTGCGTCAATAATCATAAAGTATTAGGAGAAAAGTTAACTGACAGAAGACACAATGGGTCTTTGGAGTGGACAGTTTCTTTTATGACATTAAGCAGTAAATTAAAATTATTTGACTAGATGTTTCTCTAACTAACACGTGAATGAAATATAGGCTGTTAAGATACGAAAGTGGCAACAACTAAGTGCGAATTTCACCAATGGCACTAAACGCGATCAGCTCATCTAAACAGAGTTCAAGAGCTGTTAGTGTCTATATTCCAAAGAAAATACTGACACTGAGCTCTTAAACGTGGTTTATGTGCTGATCGCTTTCAGTTTTATTGGTGAAATTCGGCCTAAAAAGAATACCCGTGTTTACACACTCGCGTCCGTCTCGGTGTCTATTTGACGTCATTGTAGTCGTAGAGGATCTTTTGGCGCGTGTCCAAAATGGGAACTAATGCCGCCATCTTGTTTTTTAATATATTTTCGTAAAATAATTTCACAAATGTTTACCAATAGCGCCCCCCTGTCAACGTTATTCAAGCGCCAAAATAACGATATTTAGACATTTTTTTAGTTCTTTTTCAGATACTTAGATAATCTGAGAGGTCATTTTGAAATTGATATGACTTACCTTCTATGAGTAGTATGATCTTATGCGTTTATGTGGGGTGTACTATGCCAAAGTGTGTGGTCCCAATCATTAGATTTAGCGTAAATTCTAGACTCAATCTTATATTGTCTCAATTTGATCTCAACTAATTGCATAACTAACACACGATCAATCACAATCTGTTTAATTTTGACAGCTCAACAACATTCATTGCGTTATTTACGTTGTTGAGCTGACAAATTTTTCGAACATATGAAAAAATGGATTAGCAATATTCTTCAAAATTATTCAGATTGTGATTGATCGTGTGTTATGTAATTAGGGTGCTGGACAATTTTAGGCAAATAATTCATTGAAATTATTACAATTAGACCGATCCTTTGTGTTAAATATAACGAGCTATAACTGGTCTAGCCATAAAGTGGAATTGCTCTGATGTAGACTGACCATCCTACTACAAAAATAGAAAACAGCAGGAGAGAAACTTAAAACCCTAGATCAAATTCCACAAGTTTCCAACTCTATCTAGTTCTAGAGAACTTGCAATAAAACACAGTCTATTTTCCTCGGCAACATTTAAATATTATTTACAACAGTAGCGTAGGGAAAACAGTGAATAATTTTCTAATCTGTGTAAATCTATTTTGTCTATCTGCAGTCTATAGGACTGGTGGTACAGGTACTGGAAATGCTGGCTTCCTAACCTATTTTGTGATTATTGTGAATTTATTTGCATCTTTTATGTATATTAGTAGGAGTTCCGGTTGGATTAATTTCTTCAGTGAAAAGTGATAATGGATTTTCTCCCGGAGTTTATGGAGTGCGTTATCTGAGAGAGTTCGTAGCGCGATGATTGATACTTTCAAGATTAGTTGAGTCGCTTTGAAGGCTTAAACAAAGTTTATGGAGACCGATTTTAGATGTGAATTACGTAGAATTATGGGCTTTGACTAAATGTGTTTTGCAAAGTACAGGGTTGTATGAATGTAGACTACGAAGAGTTTTGAACATTAAAATCTGAAGATTACAATGTAGAGTTTTTATCATTAAAATCTTATTTCTATTTATTTGTCTGCGGATCCTTTGTTTTTTATTTGAACATTTTGCCAGTTTTAAACTATGTATATTTATATTGTATACTATGTATATGCCGCTAGTCACCACTGGCTGTGCTATGTGTGCTGTTGAACTGTGTGTCTGGATTTGTGCCCGGTTGATGGCAATAGGCTGGCCCCTTAGAGTATATCATGGGACTTAACCATAACTGACGAAATGTGGGTGTCACGGGTGGATTTTAGTCAGAAAGAGTCTGACACGCTCTTCCGCTCCGCCCAGAGCGGGAGAAGCTATTTGACGATTTCCCAACCAAATAAATAATATATTTGGGTGTAGTTATAGAGGTACACCTCTGCCTAACCCTCTGGGGATTACCTACAGCCGTGATGTTATGTTATGTTTAGTTTTGCTATATCAAAACTTACCGTTTCAAAAATCATAAGAGCTAGAATTTCCTGTTGTCAACAAGATATTACAAAACAAACCTCTAATTTTTTCCCATTTTGTTTCAGGTCAGTATATTGCGAAAAACTAACGAAATTGGCTTAGAATAAAAATGGGAGAAGAAATATTTTGCTTCATCGGTAAGTATTTTTTATCCTAATCACCTTTATATTTACTGGAGCGTGTCGTTGGACGTCAGTAGACATTTTTTATGAAGTTACAAACCAATTGGAGTACAAAGAAATGGTCGGACCACTTCGATCGATTAACAAAAACCTATGTCATTGTACGAGGCGTTGCCAATCGTTTTTGTGGCTATTTCGCGTCCGGTATAAGTTTCCAGCTAGACTATAGATTCGACCCTAGTCTAAATTTGATTCGGTTTCTAAAAACATTTTTTTATGTTTCGTACTATTTGTTTTTTTTTGTCTGGCAACTTCCTTATTTGCCCTGTTGGATTCTTAGCAAAGTTTTTTATGCTTGAGGCATATTATGTAGACTGATTTTTTGAGGCTAAAACAGCCGCAAACGCTCTAATCGCTTTAAAAAAGCTAAAAGTAGGGACGCTTTTGGTCACGGTGGAGCATACAGTGGAGGTTTGCCCGGCTTGGGTGGACCACCGCCGTGTCCTCGTGGAGGCGATCGGCGGCAGTGACCTCTCGCGTCCGGCCCTGGTCCAGGCCATGGTGCGGAGCGAGAGGGCATGGCAAGCCGTCACCTCCTTCTGCGAAGCAGTAATGCTCGCGAAGGAGGAGGCGGAGCGCGCGAGGGAGTGGCAGAGGCCGCGCCCTACCAGCCCTAGCCGCCGCCGCCGTAGGAGACTTCCCGGGCGTCGGGAATTGATAGCCGATTTCCGGCCACCGTAGGCGCGGGCCTGCGGACGGAGAGCAGAGGGCAGCTCGCCGTCCGATAAGGACCAGGCCCGGGTCGACGGCGCGTCGTGTTCCACGCGCGCCTCAAAGTGATGTCAGCAAAACTGACGGGGTCCGTTAGGGCCGATGCCTGCCGGGGTTGCGGGTAGTCCCAAGGGGAAACCGTGGCCCCTGGCATGGCAAGGGAAGGAACACGGGTGGGTTTTAGTCAGTAAAAGTCTGACACGCCCTTCCGCTCCGCCCAGAGCGGGAGAAGTCATTGGATGATTTCCCACCCAAAAAAAAAAAAAAAGGGACGTTTTGGTGTGTTGTCTATGGCAACTCGGCCATTCTACATTCCTATACTAATATTATAAAGAGGTAAAATATATTAGTTTGTACTACATATGTAGCGGGCTATCTTCGAAACTACTGATCCGATTCTAAAAATTCTTTCACTAATGGGAAGCTACAGTATTACCGAGTGTCGGAGCGATATATTTTATGTTAAAACAAGCGGACTATGTCGCGGGCAGAAGTTTGTATCTAATAAAGGCTACCATCAAAAATTGTTACCAGCCTGTACGTGCCTGTACCCTAATTACGTAATGCACGATCAAGCAGAATTTGAATCGTTTTGAAACAGATTGCTAATCCATTGCTTCATAAGTTCGAAAAAAAAATATGCTCAACAACGTAACTAGCGCAATGAATATTGTTGAACTGTCAAAATGAAACAGATTAGTCGGCGGCATACTTTACGAAAATGTTTTCGTAATTAGCTAGCTGGTATGTAAATAACATGTTTCTGGAAAACTGTCGTATAATTAGTAACAAACATGAATCAATATTAAAATATGAGTCGAATTAAACATAAATAATAAATCACCGCTGACCCGGTCAACCTCATCAAAGGTAATTAATTTACATGGTATTATCATAATTAGCAGTCATCAGCTCATGAATCGATACTTTAATATCATCATCTCAATCAATATATTTTTAATCGATAGCGCTGCCTCTAGAAGAAAGTAAACTTGAATTATTTTGACTCTAGAGTCAAATGACAGATGTCACTTCGAGAAATAAAACGGCCATGTTTTTTAGGAAAAATCTGTAAAATAAGTGTAAAGGTATTAAACTATTGCTGAAATGAACTTATTTGGGGTGGCCACATGATGCTATAAGTATTTTTATTTTATGTTAGTTCTTAATTTAATTCAAAAGTGTTCCTTGCGGTACTGTCTTAAGTGTAAAATTGAATCCTAAATGCGAAAATAAATAACAAAAAAAATAAAAATAGAAATTATAAATGCAAAAGTACCTAAAAAAAAAATGCAAATAAAAATGCGAAAATAAAAATAAAATTATAAATGCGAAAGTGAGTTTGTTTATGTATTTGAATGTTTTTTTGGCTTTCACGCTAAAACGGCTTGACGGATTTAGATGAAATTTTGCACATGGGTAGACCATGTCGTGGAAAAGCACATAGGATACGATTCATCCTGGAACGCAGAAGAAATCGCGGGCAACAGCTCGTATGCAATAAAAATGAACACATTACAAATTGACAGCTAGCGCCCAGTACTAATAGTTTACTCTAGTGAATGAATAAATTCGACCATAAACTTAACATAGATCTTTATTGCTTGAAATGAATGACCAAGGATGGACTGCTGACCATAATAATTAATTAGCAGTCGTCATTCGATACTGGTTTACACATCAATATTTCTCTATCGATAGTCCTGTTGCCTGATTAAACGCGTAACTTGGATCGTCTTGGGACAGTCGTCGGTTTGACAAATGTGTCAATTGCTGGCACCGGATGTTGGGTCAAGCGCTGTCGGACAAATCGTGTGTGTCAGCCCTGACGGCCGCTCGTTTGTGACTGTGAAGGGATATCGTTTGTATGAGAATTTGTAGCAGGGTTGCCACTTTCAAGAATAACTACATAGTTATTGTGCATTTTTTTTAAACTAGCTGTGGCGCCTGTGGCCTGCTTACTCGTATTCTAAAGTAAAAAAATAACGCTTTCTTTAAGTAGTGAATAACACCTAAAGAATCTAAGCTAATTTCAATCTTATTATCGATGCAAAGCGTTTAGTCAGAATACAAAATAACAAGGAAAACTGTTTATTTCTCAGAACTTGCAGAGAAACTCTCGAGACGTAATGAAATCGTTTGCTCATTGCTGTCACTTTGGTCATGCGGTCATGCCTAAAGTATTCGGCACATACTCGCACATTGGACAATGACATTCTTCAATTTAATGTCAATTGTACATGAGACCATCATACATATTACACGACGTTTTTTGACATCATACCTACATTCTTCTAGTACTTACAATTTATTTTGCTACACCTTTTGTTATGCTCTGCCATTCAGTTGAAGGTTTTAATTCTGTTCTCGTTTGAAGTTATCTTATTGCTGTAGACTGGATAAAATGTAATGAGTCGATGGTAAATAATGTAGACCCAGTAGATGGCCACGGAAAACGCGTCATCAGTAGCTTTTTTAGGTCCTGGAGTACAGGTATATGGATATTCGCACTGGGTATCGGTGGGACCTCTAATCCCCCATTTTGCTATATTGTTCTTGCAGTAGCCTATTTGGCTTCAGTCGGTGGTAAAACCAAAAGGCTCTATTCAGAGCCATGAGCCCTTCCTAGGGATCTCGCGCACTTGACGGCCACGACTCCGGCAGTCGTGGCCTTCTAGTGGTATTATATGGTAGCCGTCTAGTGCGCGTGATCCCTTAGGAGTAAGTAAGTAACATAAATGCCCTCTATATGGGCATTCACCAACGGTTAAAGCTCTTTGACCAACTACGTGATCTAGTAAGATCCGTAGAATCTATCATAGTTCACTACCCGACATTCCAAGCTACATTTGTCGATTCACGGATTTTGGTCTCCGGTCAAGGACTCGGTTGTTACTTGTTCCTACTTCATTCGGGAGACACTTTAGCTGTGTAACTATGGAAGCCACGAGTATAATTTTCAAATTTCTTCAAAAACTCTTTTAGCTCGTCATTAATATTTAAACAAATAAATCCCACTTTAGGCAACCCTACAAATTCCATCATCAGGGCTGTCAGGGTGTTTACGGCCGGTTTATTACAAGACGGATGTGTCAAATGGAGGGCGCTCAGTTCACACGATTATGAAGACCCTGCCGATGGTCAGTATATAAACGATTTTTATGTAACACTCGAATTTGTCACCCCTACGGAACGAATGTTATTAATTACGTCTCGTTTGTGATTTGTGCTTAGGAATAAGGATGTTATTGCTGTTGGAGATCATGTAGGTAGTCAACTGAGTTATATTTTTTTTATTAGATTCGATTAAAGTTTGAACTTTATTGTTTAAGCGCAGTGTGTAGGTATGTATATTTTCCGTAGCGTGAATATATTTGGCATAATTTTTAAGGTTCCGAACAAATGAAAATCGAAACCTTTATGATCTCAGTTTCTTGTTTTCAATCGTTCTTTATTTAAGGCTGATTTCACCAAAGCAACTGAACGCGATCAGCATTTCTAAAACGTGTTCAAGAGCTGTCAGTGTCAAAATTGTTATGGATATTGTACACTGACAGCTCTTGAACGCGTTTAAATGTGCTGAACACGTTCAATTTCATTGGTGAAATCCGCACTATAACTTACACAACAATTACCTTAGCTAACAGAATGTTTCTTTCGCACTAACGGAAGCAAATGAGCACGAGTTACCTCTATTCAACATTCCCGTAGGCAATAACAGCTTCCTAATGATGATTCCACCACATTACCTTTGAACAAATGTTTATATTTTCATTAAAACCGTATCGAATCAAGCGTGCTTATCTGCTTTGCACCATAACGCATTCCTACTCAGTTTACATACAGTGTCCAAAATGTCTTGACATTTCGGGGTGGCGCTGCTAGTTTAGGCGATGTGTCAGATTCAGTACATTTAAGGTTAGTTCCCATTTCCGCCGTATATCAAGACATACTGGCCACTGTAAATAAACCCGTATCACTCAGCAACTGTGTTGTTCGTAATTGATCCCTTTATACACCAGTTCGCTTCCTTACTAACACTTTGAACACTCCAACGAAAATTGAACTCTATTTTTCTTCGTGTAAAGTTTAGAATCAATGCTACCTAATTGATTTTTTGAGAACCTTTACTCTATGGGATCCTAGTAGCCCATAGTTTAATGTTCTAGTAAGTTAAGTGCGTTTATTCTCTTTATGTGCTTGTAGGGAATGGATATGGGAATACTTACAAATGGAAACTTTCAGAAAAACTTATAAAGTTGGACACGCAGCCTGAACATAGCCAATTGATATACTTTTTTATTAACCACTTAAAAGTATTTGATGGTTTTATGGTTATGATTGTGACTCATGTAGCTAAATAAAGTAGTTTTTAAGGCTGATATTTTGTTGGAGCTTGAGTTATTGATGTAGGTATAGCAGGACAAGGATCTTTTGACGCGTGACATAAATCGAAACTAACTAACTAACTTGAAAACTACGGAAACGACATCAATGACGAAAAATTAAAAAAAAATCGCAGCCACCATCTTGGATTAACATTTTGACCTCACTATTGGCTTTAGCACTATCTAAAACTACGATAGCGACACCCATGACGAAAAATTAGTAAATGGCAGTCTCCATTAAAATATTTTAACCCTTTTCACCCCGTTAGGGGTTGTTTCCGAAAAACCTTGATACGCGTTATTCTTTATTTTTGGTTTTAAGTATGAATACTGAGTTTCGAGTTATTCGGACCTTGCGTAAAATTTTTGTCATACAAACTTTGACACCCCCCAATTCCCGTTTAGGGGGTAGCTTAGAAAAACTAAAAATGACAGACTTTATGATGTACAGACGCCAGCACATCAACCTACTCCAACCTGTCAAATTTTCCCAATCAACATTGAACCTTATTCTTTAGCGATAAAGTTGAAAATCTATTAAAGAAATTTGACAGATTGTAGTAACTTGACGTGCTGGCGTCTGTACTTAGATAAGTATTCGTGCCAAGTTTCAAGTCTATTAACTCAAGGAATAAGACTTTGCATACAATCGAAATCCCCCCTTTTCACCCCCTTAAAAGTCGAATTTCCAAAAACCCTTTCTTAGCGGATGCCTACGTCATAACATCTACCTGATAGCCAAATTTCAGCCCGATCCGTCCAGTCGTTTGGGCTATGCGTTGATAGATCACTATGTCAGTCAGTCACCTTTGAGTTATATACATAGATTAGATAGATAATAAAACTGAAGAGTTTGTTTTTATCATCGTCATCATCATATCAGTCGAAAGACATCCACTGCTGGACATAGGCCTTCCCCAAGAACCGCCACTTCGACCGATTCTCATGTGCTTCTCGCATCCAGCGGATTCCTGCGGCGTTTACAAGGTCAATCGGTTCATCTTGTGGGAGCCCTTCCTACGCTACGTCTTCCGGTACGCGTTCGCCATTCCAGTTGTTTTTATAGTTTGTTTGAACACGCTAATCTCTGGAACTACCAGGCAGATTTGGAATTCGTTTTTCATTTGATAGCCCAGTTCTTAAGGAAGGTTATAGGGTATTTAACGTCACGCTAAGACCCTTGGGAGCCGGGCAAGAATATAAAAAACAGACAGAAGTAATAGCGCGGACGGGCGATAGGATGCGAATGCGATGCGACGCGGTGGGTCGGGGGCTGAAATTTCACACTCGTAGGAAGTCGCGGACCTAGTATCACATAAAGGCCCGTTCATTCAGATCAACTAGACATTATTAGTCCTTCGATACGGTCGATTCATTAATCACTTGAATTGATCGACGTTGTTGTATCGTTAAACTGTTTTCAGACCAGCGCGATTTGTCGCGCGACGCGATTCGAACAATACAAAACTTCACGGTATAACAATAACCGGTGTCGCGTCGCGCGACAAATCGCGCTGGTCTGAAAACAGCTTTATGTCAATGGCCCAACCATCCAACACCGAAGGGGCGCTGTTTGTATATTACCTACATAGTGAAATTAATTTGTAAAGTTATGTCTAACGCGGTAAAAAAACTGAGATTCACGCAAAAACTATCAAGCGTATTTTTCTAAAACCTTCACCATTTTAAATCTAATTTAATTATCAATCATTTATTATACGTGTTTTATTAAAAAAACCTTTTGTTTTATATATAATCAATTAATAATGCGTCTAATTTGGGACAGCGCTTCTGTGGATGAGCCAGTTCTAATAGCGGCTGGACAAACGAACGCGTTGCCTGAGCTCACTACAGAACACGCAAGCTAACCACTCAATGTCACTGGCATATAATATCTGCGTCTTAACATTTGGGAAATTTATCGAAAAAGATGGCGGCGTTAGGTTCCAATTTTAAACACGCGCCAAAGATCTTAGTACTGCTATTCCTACTTATGTATTCATCACACAAATCCACAATATCAATGAATATTTTTGCAAATAACAATAGCCCATTACAGCCTTTGTCAAATAAAGTCTCCGGTGTTTAGGCCATAAATCTATCAATATTATGGTATAACTTATTTACAATATCTTTTAGTCCCTTGTCGTATACAAACTGTTGGTCGGATAAGTCATAAGATTCAAAGGTAAGTTAGTATTTCCTAATAGACAATGCCTTTTTTACTTTAGAAGCAGGGAAACTATTGAGAGGGTTGGGACTAAAAAAGTTAATAAACTGTTTCACGAGAAAATAAAACTAACGTTAAAATAAGTCCTCATTATTCTCTTGCCCTTATCCCATTTTTTTTTGTGTCAGCGCAACATGTCTTTTCCTTCCATACTTCTCTATTAGTCGTCGTCTCGGTAATCACTCCCTTTCTAGCCATATCATCTTTCACACAGTTCATCCATCGTTTCTTTGGTCTTCCTCTACTCGTATAGCCATCCATATTCATACCCAAAACTTTCCTGACGACATTTCCACACAACTTTTCAGTTACTGATGTCACTGTCAGACTTCCTCATAAATACTCAATTCTTATTCTTTCCCTTCGCGTAACACCACACATCCCTCTTAGCCTTAGCATTCTCATCTCAGCTGCATGTATCTGCCTTTTATTCGTCTCTTTTGTGGCCCAACATTCTGATTCGTAAAAGGCAGCAGGTTAAAGTATTTTAGTCTTTTATTTTGAAAATCTGGCGCTTACAATACCGGTTCGAAATTTCGAATAAATAAAAGGCTCAATTATTCCTTTCATTCAATTTACTTATTTTTATTTCATGACGCGCTCTATCATTTCTCCACGCTGAGTCTCAATTCTTTTCTAATCTTCTAAATATGAAATAGAAATAGTGTAACTGACTACGTAGCTTCTGCCAGTGGCTTCGCCCGCGTGACATTTTTATGAGTTATTTATTGCCTATGTTACTCAATGATAAAGCAATCTAATGGTAAAATAATTAAAAAAATCGGTCCAGTTGTTTTTGCTTACAAACAAAAATACAAATCTTTTCTCTTATTTATTAATTTAGATTCAGGAAGGTTGTATGGTAAAGCCATGCAGGCTAAAACCTTTATAGCTACCTACCTACATCCGCAGATTTTAAGAAAATACTTGCTCCCTCAATTCCACCATCAATATTAATTCCACAATAAGAAAAGACTTAATATACTTAAATGGTCATCATTAAATTAAATGCGCACGTAAATTAATTTATCATGCAAATGCGACTCCATTCCTTCTATTCTTCTTACATTACACATAACATCGCAAATGCGAGGTCGTTATCATACGTTGTTTATTATCATTGTATTTAATACAATGTATGTTGTTTATACTTAAGATAATAGGGATTTGCATATTACATTTAGAACTGTAACAAGATTTCGCTGGAAATATTTAGAGATATAATAAGACAGCGGTTTGTTCTGTCTTCTAATACGATACGGATTACTATGTAAAGTACCTACAACTACAATCTTTCTTATTAACCGACTTCTTTTACATTGTAATATCTGTACAGTATATGTACACGTAACTGTTATCCAAATTGCATTGGCGCTGGCAAGAAGTATCACACAATCTTAGTGCAATTTTTTATTTGACTATGTATCACAATTTTTGTATGCGACAATTCTAGTCAAATAAAATCTGTTTGTATTGTATGAGACAATCCATGACATTATCAGAAATCTATTGGATTAGAAGGGTTACTATAATAATGTCATAAATTATAAACGTCCAATACGAAAAATGTCCAAAAACAAAAATGTCCTGTACGAAAAATGTCCAATACGAAAAATGAAATATATAGGGTGACTGGTAATTAGTGACCGATACTTAAACACGTGACTTTACTCATCATTATGAACAACTTCTACTATGGGACAAAACCTGAAATCGCAAAAAAAAAATCTGCTGTTCCATACATTTTGACGAATTTTGCGAACATTTTAGGGAACAGCTGATATTTTTTTCGCGATTTCAGGTTTGTCCCCATAATAAAAGTTGTTCATAATGATGAGTAAAGTCACGTGTTTAATTACCAGTCACCCAATATATATAAATATTATGTAAACATAATTATTTTGTTAGCTTTAGAAATAAATACTCAATCCTTTACTAATAATTAGTACCTAATACTAATTAGCTACAATGAAAAAATGAAAAGCCAGCAAAGTTAGTTAAATATACTGTGTTCGCGGTTTAGTTTCCAAACACGTAAACAAATGCAAAACAACTTTAAAGTGGGTGATAGACATGCATGGTTTTTAAATCGCCAACTTACTCGGCTCGCCATCGGTGACACACGTGGAGCTTGCTCACACTGTATCGCGATGTTGTCGTTTTTTTGAACCAAACTAAACTTACATTACACAAATGTCGAAATAAAATGGCAGCTCGCGACTCGCGGCGATGACAGACGTACGAAATTAACCAAGGCGGGATACGAGCACAATTTCAAACCTGTTGGATCACCGACGTTCTTACTCGGTGGTGTTAAACTGCGGGGCGAGTAAGGTCGCCGAGCCGTAAGTACGCGTACTTGCTCGCACGTCTATCACCCCTTTAAAACTCACACATAAAGTTTAGTGTGCGCTACAGCTTCCAGCATTTTAAGACTTTTTAATAGTACTAGTCGTTCTGAAATCAATTCAACGTGGAAATAACATCAATTTATTGGAAACAATGATTAGAACAGAGTTTATGTATATTACATTGACCATAGACAACTAAGAGAAAAGCTGAAGTCGTGAGAGCTCATCAAGTTTTGCATTTTGAAGTAAAACACCACTTTTATAGCCGGTTTATTACCTACAAGTTTATACTTAATGACAATGTCTATAAAGCACATACTTAATTTCCTATTTATTATGTGAAAAATATTATGTTCTGTTAATCAAACAGATTTTTATGCATTCGCCAATAAATAAAATTTTCTCTATTTTTATTAACATTTTTATGGATTTTATTGGAATTGGGTTGTAACTTAGACCATTTAGTTAGAGGTTCAATGTTGTAAGAGTAGGTAGGTGCCTACCATAACATTTTTTTTTTCCTTTTTGGGAATTTCCCTAATCCTTCTCCAGGCACCAAGCCACCAAACTTCAAGTTTGAAAATCTAGCTATGGGATCGTCAAACGCTCATATACTTAATAAGTATTATTTATAGACTACCTCGCTGGTCTGGTCGCAGGCGCTACTGCTGAGTATGAGGTCCTGAGTTCGATTCCCAGGTTGGGCAAAGGGTTTTTCCATCAGGAATTTCTCAGTAGCATCCCGTAGTCTGGGTTTTTGCCCGGTCAATGGTAATAGGCTCGCTCCCTATTACATGGAACTTAAACATAACTGGCGAAATTTTAGTATATCTGCTATAGGTACACCTCTGTTCAACCCTTTGGCAAAACAAGGCGTGATGTTATTTGTTATGTTATCCATACTAATATTATAAATTCGAAAGTAACTCTGTCTGTCTGTCTGTCTGTCTGTCTGTATGTTACCTTTTCACGGCTAAACCACTGAACGGATTTCGATAACATTTGGCAAGGAGATATATGGCATCCTGGAGAAGGACATAGGGTACTTTTTGTCCCAAAAATAACCCCCAAGGGGGTGATATAAGGGATGAAAGTTTGTATGGGAAACCCAGTATTTCTTAAGCTACGGATATGGAAATTCAAATTTATGTTTTGGTAAGAAATAAAAAATTACGCGTTTCAGCGTTTTTGTAAAATCATCCCCCAAAGGGGTAAAATTGGGGTTGATTTTAAAATTCACATGTATTATTGATTATTTTTGTTGTCTCTTATTTTTAAGAGATTTAAGGTGTGGTTCCAGTGAGTCGGAACCGGGTGTGGCACAGTTCGCGGTGAGTCGGAACTGTCTGCGGTGATTGTGGCGATTGTGGTGATTGTGGTTCCAGTGAGTCGGAACCGGGTGCCGCACAGTTCACAGTGAGTTGGAACTGTCTGCGGTGAATGCGGCGATTGTGGTGATAGTGTTGATTGTAGTGATTGCGGTGATTGAGGTGATTGCAGTGATTTCGGTGTTTTCGGTGATTGAGGTGATTGCGGTGATTTCGGTGATATCGGTAAATATTTTTGTTGTCTCTTATTTTTAAGAGATTTAAGGTGTGGTTCCAGTGAGTCGGAACCGGGTGCGGCACAGTTCACGGTGAGTCGGAACTGTCTGCGGTGATTGTGGCGATTGTGGTGATTGTGCTTCCAGTGAGTCGGAACCGGGTGCCGCACAGTTCACAGTGAGTTGGAACTGTCTGCGGTGATTGTGGTGATAGTGGTGATTGCGGTGATTGAGGTGATTGCGGTGATTTCGGTGATTTCGGTTATTTCGGTGATTTCCCAGTGAGTCGGGGTGATGAGTCTAAGGGTGATGACCAGGAATGCGCGTTCGCTGCATGCTGGTGGTCAGGATACCCGCTGAGCCGTGGGTGCTGGCTGGCTGGCTGTGTAACTCGCCTCACGAAAGCTTGCGGGTTTGATGATCATGACGTCACGCTGAAGTAGTTGCACGAAGGCTGGGTTGACGTTCAGTCTCGGGGTCACCAATTTAGTGGTATGAGGAACAGGGTGTAAAGTTCACTCATCCACCATAGAAAAGGTAGGATCCTCCGACAAGACGGGTGTTATGTCGGGCGGGCAACTGCCCATAAGTTGATTTCGGATAGTCTTATCTATGTCGTGCGCGCGGAAAATTCTAACTGCGCGATGCAGGATTTGTGTGACGTCATGTCTTTCATGCGTAGTTCGTATACACGGTGTAACCGCTACAAACATTACCTCCTTACTAATAAACGTTGTATAGCGTCTGTATAGTTACACAAAGCTTTGTCTTCTTCTTTCGAATGTCAAATTACTGACGACTGAAAGAGAGAAATTTTTAATTTTGAGGTCACTAAAATGTGCCTGTTACTTTTTCATGCCGTAACGGCTGAACCATGACCTGGGTTAGTATAGAGGATAATCTGAATCCCGGTAGTACGGTCCTGTGGGATATTTTCCGACCTTTACGCGGGCGAAGCCGCGGGTAAAAGCTAGTTAATTTATAAATTGGTAGAACAATATTATTACTACAGTGAAACCAACAAACAAATAGCTACAAGAAAATACGAGGAAGTCAAAAGTCTCCAGTCTCCACAGATCTTTAAAACGGACTTAAAAACTTGTACAAGTTCATACCCCAAACGTGCTCGGTCCCGGTCCCGGACCTCCACAAATGGTCGCTGACAGACTTCCTTGTCCGTCTCAAAATTTATATAATCTTTCTCCCTCTAATTTACCATAAACTTGAGTGTGTGTAAAAGGGATAGCGGACACCAGCAGACGTACTTGCTATTTGTAATGCAATGCAAGTGTCGTTAGTTGCAAGTTTGTGTTTCTTTGTTGGAGACAATTACTTATGTGGGTACGATATTGGTCGTATTGAATAAAAACATAAAGAGCTATGGTTACTTATGGCAACGTTTGTTTAGCTTATCTTGTAAAAAAAACAAAGGATTCCTGAATGTTAGCGGAGATGCAAAAGACATCCATCTACTATACATTGTAACAAGACCAATCAATCAATCCCCAACTATGTTGGGGTTGGCTTCCAGTCTAACCGGATGCAGCTGAATACCAGTATTTTACATGGAGCGACTGCCTATCTGACCTCCACAACCCAGTAACTGGGTAATACGATACCCCTTGGTATGACTGGTGTCAGACTTTCGGGCTCCTGACGACTCGTAACGACTAGTTGTTACGAGTCGTCAGGAGCCCGAAAGTCGCGACTGTCAAAGATCCACGAATGACAACCGGGACCAACGGCTTAACGTGCTTTCCGAGGCACGGAGGAGTCTCGGTATGTAAAGATGGTCACCCATCCACTGACCAACCCCGGCAAGCGTAGCTTAACCTGATGGATCGACCCGTGCGGCTTGTTATTACTTAGCCACGACCTCCACAAGACCAAAGAATCAATTTTCACGCCTCCCCTAGGCTAAATATTTTTTGACATTTGGATAGCTCATGACGTAAACAGGCGCCATAAAGAATATGAATAAAAAAATAAAAATGTATAGGTAAATACGCTAGTAAGTACGGTACTTCATATTATAAATGCGAAAGTAGCTCTGTCTGTTTGATCCCGGTAATATTGTGTTCCCATGGGATAATTTTAGATTTTCACACGAGTGATGCCGCAGGCAAAACCTAGTACGTTTTCAAAGCTCGGATCTTATCCAAAGTCTGTTCTACTGCGAGATTAATTGGAATGGAAGGAAGGTGTGCGATTGTTCCTCAAATCTGTAACCTTTCTGGAAAATCTGTAACCTTTCTGGACAATCTGTAACCTTTCTGGACAATCTGTAACCTTTCTGGACAATCTGTAACCTTTCTGGACAATCTGTAACCTTTCTTGGATAAAAGGTATTAGCCTGTATCGCTGGTGCGTGTAACGTTACTGATCCCGTTACCCCACATCATCACACTGCTGGGCAAAGGCCTCTCCTAATTGCTTCCAGCTTTTTCAGTCCAGTGCTAATGTAAACCACTAGTCAATTGTTTGGCGTACAACGTGTTTCGATAAAATTATCCTAAAAATGCCAGTAGGAATAGGTCAAAACGAAATACTATTTTACAAAATCACAGAATCGCCTTAGCAAATAATGTAGAAAATTCGAAAAAGTCGTGACCAAAAAAAATTCAATCTTGCCAAAGTGCTGTGCAAAGTATCACCACAGCCCTTATTAAATACAATGACGAGAACAATACTGTGTACAGTGGATCACGAAAGTGTTAACTGTATTATACTCAGCTGTGTGTCAGTGAAACGCATGTCGTGACCTCACGAGCTGTCATTCACACTCACTGCACCAAGATAGTGTAACGATATTATTTTTAGTACCTACAAGTTTTAGTCAAAGGCAGGAGCGAGTTGATATTTTTGAGCTTGCCCTTACGTAAACTTTAACCATCTTTACATCGAAAATCTTCGAAACTCAAGAAACCAATGTCTCAAAATTCGTGCAACATAATCACGATCATTATCCAAAAATCAAAGATGTCCAAAAATGCTTCTTTAAATTCAAATATTGTTCGGATGTTGGTAACCACTCCAAAGTTCACCGAAATGACAACAGTTTTACAACGCCGCAATCCTGTGTCTTCAACACAATTTCACAAAACAATATCACAAAATGTGTTCCAACAACGCCCACGTGATCAACGTCACGATCCTTGCAGAACTACTATATTTAATTTACCTAAAGCTATCTGTCAATTCAAATGACATTGATACTCCACTAAAGGATGATTTCCACCAAACGGCTCGCATCGCATCGGATCGGAAAGCATACGAACGGATGCGGCGACAGCCGATCGCGTCCGGCAGGATGACGACGCATACGATCGGCTCCGTACCATGTAATATGTGGTACCGTCGCTTGCGAACGTATCCGCTAATCATCTGTTCCATAACCCACTTCATTTCCAGTAATAGATTCCGCTGCATCTCTTCAATTGCACCACAGATCATGTCAGACGGGAGTACCAAGGATAATTTGCGATTTGCGTCGCGCACCTCATGCCACTTTCACGTAGAAGCTGTGATACAATTCCACAACATGATACGAGAATGAATGTTCCTTCATTTCATAAATATTTGCAACTGGATAATACCATCATAAACCCAGTAGTTGTCTACTTTACAAGGTCGTGAATGCATCTAACAAACAGTTATCGATAGAAATAAACTCAGGCGGCTACTATCTACCTCATATTTCTACATATAATTAGCTATTAACCATTATTAGTATGGTCACAGCACAGTATAATAAAGTAACAGTATTACGTCTCGGGAGAGCAGTCTGGCCCAGTGGTAACGGCCTCGACTTACGAGTTGTAGGTCGTGGGTTCGAACCCAAGCAGGCGCTTTACTTTGTGTAAATAATTTCATCACCACTGCTCTCAAAAACGGTGAAGGAAAACATCGTGAGGAAACTGGCATGTCTTAGAACAAAAAATTCGAAGACATGTGACATCTACCAATCCGCACTGGGCCAGCGTGGTAGATTACGCCCCACTTCCTCTCACAGAGAGGAGGCCTGTGTCCCAGCAGTGGGAACATTAATAGGCTGATTATGATTACGTCTTGGCAGTGATCTTGAAATTACCTACGACCGTTCACTCAAACTGTTACGTACTGGTATCCATTGAGATTTCGAAGCGCGTCGCTTCGGCCGTTTTCTATGAAAACGTATAATACTCTTACTTATTTATACTGTGGTATGGGTACTAACTAAACTGATTACAGAAGAGATAATAGGGGCGAGCCTTATGCCATCAATCGGGCATAATTCCTGACTCCGGGCTGTTACTGAGAAATTCCTGATAAAACCCAATAATACTGCCCGACCCGGGAATCGAACCCAGGACCTCATGCTCAGCAGTAGCGCTTGCGACCACTAGACCAACGAGGTGAGGCAGTCTCTCTCGCTTTTTGTATATTTTGTATAATGTACGGAACTTGTTTGGAAATAAGATTTCCTGAATGTCAGACATCGTAGGTATATAATAAAGATTTGAAGGACCTAGTCAAAATGTGTAGAATTGCAGCTAAGCCAGGACTATAATGACGCGATGGGTTGGGATCCGGTTGCCGTGTAAATTCGAACCGGAATCCCACTTTTGGTTCAAATTGTGCGGAAACTGGAGCCATACTTCTATCTTTCATATATTCCCGGTTTCTTGGTTTTATATTCTTCCAAATTCATTGATCAGAGTAGTAAATAAGAAAGAATGAAACAAAAATATTTGATTTGGGACACCCACAGAAAATACAACAATAAAACAAAAGAACATTAAAACTAACAAAATCATGAAAACAATAATAATTAAAAAGAAAACATTAAGACTAACAAAATAGTGAAAACAAAAAAGACCTGTGCGAGGCCAAAAGGCTACTATCTCAGCATGAATCTAAGACGTTTGAAAAACAGTTAAAAATCCTTCCATTGGCAGCATAGTATATTTATCGCTCCACACCTAACGGAAATAGGTACCTGGTACACATCCGTCCATAATCAGATCAGAGCATAAATAAAATATATTAATATTCGATGCAAAATGCATGTCCATAACAGCATAAAACTAGGTAGCCCAGTGACTTTCCCTCAACGAACCGTGTCCGTACAATTGGTCTCGCTCCTGAACCAACCAGCTTTCCTAACACCCGTAAACTAAGTATAGCGAAATGACCTAAGTACATCGTAAAATATCTATAACGGAGGGGTACGTGTCTCCTTCGTTATTATCAGGCATATTTTAACTACTGTGGGCGTACTGTGGGTAGTGCTGGTTATTGAGCAAAAGAAAAACCGTTTGCAGTACAGATCACATAATTTACTATCAAATTAATCACATTAGCATTTCACACACTATAAGTAAACAACACAACTATTCGAAACACGTGACAGTTTCTAAACGTCTTCACCGCTTGACCGCCACCCATGAAGTCTCCTAGCTCCCGCCAGTCCGAGCGTTATGTTGTAGACTCTTTCGAGCGCCCCTAGGCGGCGCTGGCGTGAGCCGTCCCGATTAGTCAACATTAACGTATTTCCGACATGTATAATTACACTGGACTGGTGGCATGGATGGACCCATCAAGTTAAGCTACGCTTGCCAGGGTCGCCGGTCGGTGCGTGGATAGGTGACCATCTTTACATACCGAGATTCCTCCATGCCTCGGATAGCACGTTAAGATGTTGGTCCCGGCTGTCATTCGTGGATCTTTGACAGTCGTTACGAGTCGTCAGACAAAGCCTCTGACAACCAGTCTTACCAAGGACACAATATACATATGGACAGTAGGGAAACTACGAAGAAAACGTTCGAAACGGCTCACTCACACAGACGCGCTCATTTACGCGATCCTTAGTGCTCGTCAAAGTGCTGTCAGTAGCGGGTGCCGAGTCGAGACAAGTGGTCGCCACGATCTTTTTAAAAATGCTACATGTGTATTGCGTGTCATACGGCTGTTTAATTAAACTCGGCTTCTTCAAAGTCGGAGTTTTCGTTTTTTAAACTCCCTGCTAATCTCGATAGGTAAGCATGATCTCGGCAAAAACAAAGCAAAAGTTTCGGCCCCTATTACATGACATAACTGGCGAAATGTGGGTGTACTATTAATAGGTACACCTCTGCACAACCCTTCGGGGAATACAGGCGTGATGTTATGTTAAATGAAGTTAAGTAACTTTCTATTCAGAACAGGATAATCATTTAAAATGTAGACCATTGGCTGCTTGTCAACGCGCGAATTGGGAAAGTTAACAGGAAAAAGGATTAGTGTTCAATTCGTACTCGATAAGTTTTCACTTTGATTCGATTGTTTTGAAGCGATATCGAAAGTAGTTTATCTTGGAATGAAAATACAGAAGTGACAAAAGTGCTATAACATATTGGGGTAATCTTAACCGACCACTTATTTTACATTTTTAGTAGGCACCGACTCTCGGTATCAGACTGAAGTAAGCGTGCCGCGTCGCTGCTGCAGAGGGCCCGGGGCAGCTCGAACAGACTCCTGAATGTCATTGGGGGGAAATTAGATTTCCCGATCATCCATTTTTTGTCCAACCTACATGTTCACTAACATAGTGGATTTTCCGAAATAAAATTATGTTATTATTATAAAAAAAACTTTTGAAAAGAAAAACGTTATTTGAAGTGAAAACTTCTTTAGGCGCGTTGAGCACCTTTTGGAATGGGTAAAAAATTTTAAACTTACTTCAGGCGTCAGGACACGTGACCTGATCGAAAATTCGTAAGACTGAGGGAGAGTAGAATTTGTTGACAACGCACTCTACATATTTTTATGGAATTGTTTTAATGGAGCTACAACCTTCGTTCTTGTACTAACAGCAAGCCGCAAATTCCTGAAATTTTCGTAGATGGCGTTACTTAGTTTTCACTTCCATCGGCAGTCTCCAAAGACCCCATGTTTTTTTTCTTAACCATGCAGTCAAAATACACAGTCCCTAAAACTAAATTTTCCACTACTTATGTTAGACCGTCAGAGGCGGAGTGAAAACTGTCAATGAACGGCAAACAGCTGACTTCCCTCATTCCCAGGTCTTCAACATAAACCGAAACATACCCAAGTGCTGTAATTTATAGTTATTGAATGTTTGTGCCGCTTTTGTTCCCAAATGTTTGCGCCATTACTTAGTGCTACGTACAGCAACAATAATCGCCAACTTTACGAAATATTAAGTGGTTTACATTGGCTCAAAGTTTATATTTTGCTTGAAACTTAAGGCATTTATATTTAATCGAACTTCTAATAATTGCCTTTATTGCACTCCTAAAAATATTGTTGGGAACTCTAATATAATTATTGCGCCTCTTTTTGTAAACATGAAAGTTGCAGAATTATTAAAAAAAGCAAAAAGATTTTAGAGGTTCATAAATTTCAATATTCCAGCCAAGTGTGAGTAGGACTCGCACAGGAAGGGTTTTCGTACATCCCCAGACAAATTCAGATTCTATTGGAATATATTATGATATTCGCAACAGTGGATTTCAATGCCAAGACTTTCGTACTAGCGTAGCGTACCATTCAACAAACAGTTTTTTGAATTAGCGTGTTCGCGACAACGTCATTCGATATAGCTGTTTTCGACTTAATGTGTTTTCGAACTGGCGTACCGCGTACCTACCACTCTTCATTTTTTTCGAAATGGCGTGCGTCGCAATAACGTCATTCGCAAGAATCGTAGACGCGCAGAATTCGTTTTCCCTTGTTTTTCTTGCACTTAGTGTGTAGGCTCCCAGTACGCAAAAACCATGCAAAGTTACGTGCCGGCGACTATAATAGAGTTCCAAAAGAAGGTCCATAACTTATTAGATGAACTTATGTGATGCCTGCGGATAAACTTTTTATGTCTTTTTGTTATATAATAATATTTATTCATAGATAAACTTAATTAGTTGTATATGTTCTATGTATTATGTTCTAAGTACTGTTTATTTTATTTTGTTACTTTTATATATATTCACAAATGACTGAACCTGACTTGATTTCCGTACGTCTGTTTCGGGTGACCACTGAAAATCAGCGCTGTGCTGTGGGTCCCCCATAGTACAGCATTATGCTGAGTGGAAGCCTTCTTATCACAGTCATGACGTGCACTATTTCTGTTTTCAATTTTTTTTTTTTTTTACTCATTTCTTTTGTATGCACGTGTTTCTGTGATGAATAAACCTATTTTTCTTTCTTTCTTTCTTTCTATTAGAGGATCAGTCTCCCATTCCTCCTCCTCCCATCATATTTCCCATTCCTTGTCTCTTCGACTATTACTGAATTAGCATTACTAGAGTTTATTTCATAGATTAGTAAAGAAAAATATAGTTTTATAAATGAAAGGAGTGATGATTGAATACGGTTATTTTGTTTACAGATTCATTCAATGGTGCTTACGTTCGATTCAAAGGAACTCTTGAAACATAAAGAATAAAAAACGAAAAGCAGAATAAACTATTGCGCGGCACGGCTGCCTTTCAAGTGGCTGAAGTTTTTATTATTTCTTTAAATAATTCATTTGGAAACTCTACTGAATTCCAATTTACAACACCTGATTTGTATAGAGATTTTAAGATTTGAAATTAATCTTGGTGTAAATTCTATTAACAAAGGTGAATTGAATTCGCCATTATCTGAGAGTTACCTTGATGGATTACTGCGATTAATATTCAGGGACTGAAGCTCACAGTAACATCCAGTTGGCATAAATCACTAATGTGCTAAATGTATTCAATAAACATAGTGGCACCGTGTAAACCCCTCGACTTAGTAACTCAGTAAGTTGTGACTACGTAACGGTGCCGCCTCGCTAAGCCGAATTTGAACTCCGTAGCTTCGAGTCTTTGCGCGCTTGCACACGGCATACTTTTTGTAGGTCTTACAATCGATAATTTTGTATGACCTGCGACGTTATGTACAGGACGTATGCGGTTTTTTTTGGTGGGATATTATCAAATAATTTCTGACTTAAACCCACCCCTGTTCCTTCAGTTGCCTGTGTGCTGCCAGGGGCCACGGTAACCCTTTCGGACTTTCCCGCTCATTTGATCTCTACTGTTTCATTTAGCTCCTACAAAAAATCGGCCAGTGATTGTATATCGCCTGCGAACGCTCTAAAGTAAATAGTTTTGTCTCGTTAAGTAAGTCAATAAGTTGTTAACTATAGAATATAATCGAGTACAGGTTACTTTGTTGTAGAAGTACTGGATAGTAAT
Organism: Conistra vaccinii; assembly: GCA_948150665.1. Classification (NCBI taxonomy): domain Eukaryota; kingdom Metazoa; phylum Arthropoda; class Insecta; order Lepidoptera; family Noctuidae; genus Conistra; species Conistra vaccinii. Next base: position 6,720,621 of record OX411323.1, on the reverse strand, counting down.
CGGATACTATCGTGGCCTAGGAGGACATGTTTATGTTGTGTTAAAAAGCTTGACAACACCTTATTGCATTTGGTTTATCTGCGACGTACATAAACTCGTAAGTTCATATCAAACTGTACTGAAAATCTACCCTCATATAGCGCTATAAGGTTCTTTGGACGCGTAGCAAACATGGGAACTTACGACGCCATCTTGAATTATCAACACATAAAAAAATAATTGCGTATTTGTTTACCAAAATGCTTGGCATAGCCAAAGACCAAGTTCTAAACGTAGAGATCCGAAGACGTACGAATGTTTTCGATATCGAAAAACGAGTTATGGAACTCAAATGAAGTTGGGCATGACACCTGGCAAGCTGCAGTCATGGCAGGTGCAGTAAGGCAGCGACCGAGTGGCGTCCAAGGACTGGAAGATGAAGTGTCGGTCGTACGCCGCGCGCCGGCGAGATGGGCGAACAATATTGTTGCCGGGTAGAACTTGAATGAGGTTGGCACAAGACCTTGGGGATTGACACAATATCCTTGCAGCAATTTACATGAAAGAAGTCGGAAAAGCATACGCAGAGGGTCATACGCCACAGATAAAATGAAACATGCACATTCGCGATAATACAGTAACAAGACCGGAAATTACATACAAACGCGAGCAAAGCAATTGAGTATGTATTTGATTTACTATCCGCATTGTAGACAGGAACCAATGAATATGAAACGATAATAAAACGGTTCCGCTATTAAATGTTAATTGATTTTTGTTCAATATCTACGTGCCTCTGATGTTGTTATATTGTTTTTTTTAATTCAAATATCCTCTTGTAAATTATTAATCCTAACCTTATGTATCTGGATACTGATCAACATGTAAAAGACTAACTCCTTGAGCGACTCCTCTCTATTCACCTGAGATGATGACTGACATGACTGAATGTCAGTCGCGACATCTCAGGTGAATAGAGAGGTGGTTAACTGAATGGAGGAACAGGGCATGTCCGAGAACCAAGAATTCGAAGTCATGTGACATCCACCAACGCACTCTAGGCCCGCGAAGTGCATTAAAGCCCACTCCCTCTCAAAGAAAGGAGTCCTGTGTCCGAGCAATGGGAACATGCTAGGCTGATTATGCAACTCCATACTGGGTCTGATAGGATTTAGTATGCGAGCAAAGTCGCGGACAACAGCTACTCTTGAATAATTTGCCAGTTTTACGAGACGATATCCCCAAGGATATCATATACCGACCTGTACCCTAATAGCGTAGTACACGATCAATCAGAATCTGAATCGTTTTAAACATATTGCTAATCCACTGCTACATAAGTTCGAAAATATATCTGCTCAACAACGTAAAATAACGCAATGAATGTTGTTGAACTGTCAAAATGAAACAGATTTGTCGGAATCGTTCACGAAAATATGCTACGTAATTAGATAGCTGGTAACTATAATTGCATCATAAACAATTATATAGTTAAGTTACTACAAACAAAACTTTTACTACCTTTACATAATGAGCATTCGTCAATCACAGTCCGCAACCGTTATCAGCTGCCGTAGTCTACAGATCAACTAATTAGCAATCTTATGGCCCTGTAATTAAGTTATTATTTCCTTGGCCTCTGTGTCCGAGCTTTCCTTATGACCTGTTATGATATATTGTTCCTGAATGCTGGTGCGCAATAAAATTAATAATATTGTTGCGCACGGTTGCGCGGTCGCTGACTGTGTGACCTTGCCCTTTGCGTAATTTATGGAAATGGGAAAGGCAGAGTTCGTTCCGAGTTTTCTTTTTATTGTTTACGTCGTGTTCGCGATTGTACGTGGAGCTCTTGCTTTAGAACTTCTCTTGCGCGACCGCTGCTGCTGCTGAGAGCAGTGGCGGCAAAGTGCTAACGGCCCCAACTTACGAATTGTAGAGTCGTGAGAGAACCCAAGCAGGCGCATTACTTTGTGTAAATAATTTCATCACCACTGCTCTCAAAACGGTGAAGGAAAACATCGTGAGGAAACCGGCATGTCTTAGAACCAAAAAATCTAACAACCCGCACTGGGCCCGCGTGGTGGATTACGGCCTCTCACAGAGAGGAGGCCTGTGTCCCGTGTCTGTGTGCAGTGGGAACATTAAAAGGCTGATTATGGTATGTTATAGTATGGTAGCGCGACTGCTTAGAAATGAAATTGAAAACAAAAATTAAAGATGTTTTAGAATAAACAAGGAATAATAATGATACAAATAGTGTTCTTAATGGAGTTGTCATTGTAAAGTACCACCAAAGTGGGTCCAATTAATTTAATTAATTTATTAACCTTATCGAGATTTATATTATTGACAGTACTACAGTCATTATTAGTAGTGAAACTATAATCGATAAACGCCTTGTAAGGGAAATTGCCCTCATAAAGTATCCAAGTTACTGACGTCATCATGAATACAACCGGAACCGAATACAATTGTTTTGTAACAAAAGTAATCGGTTAAACGCCTTATCATCGATATTCGATGTTTGGAATGCATTATCTTTAACAAATCTACTTTATCAATTTATCATTCACTAGCAAGCCGGCCCTGCTTCGCACGGCATTTACAATTTGACAAAACATGATGATTTTTCTTTATGATATCTAAGATAAATCTGAAGATGTCTTTATTTATTCGCATTGTGTCAATTACGATAATGGGTAAATTCCGAATTTCCGATTGATGATAATTTCTACCAAACGCAGCGCGGCATTTTTATATTGGCAACACAGTGATTAGACGCCATCTTATCGCCTTTTCGCGGTAATAATGGCGATGCGTTTGGTAGAAATTATCATCAAGGGTCGACGCACACAGGCGCGACTGCGCGACACGATCCGACACCGGGTAGAACAATTTCCTTTATATTCCGGGAAATTACATTTTTTTAAATCTACGACAGTCTGCAGTTTGGAGCCTTCAAACGGATTACACTCTAGGATTATACCCTTTATCGTAATTACCCCAATAAACTGTTTATATAAACCTTCCGAAATAAATTCTCCAATTATTGATCATGATCATGAAAACCGTATCGAAATCTGTAGTGTGATTTAGAAGATAAACGCGGTCACACAGACAGACACGAAAAGTGATTTCAATTTATAATCTGTATAGATATAGACACCTGGCTATATCAAAGAGTGTCGTTGTTGATCTCAAAAACATCGCTAAATTCAAATGTTTCGGGTCACTGTACGTGATAAATCTCACGTACGCAGGAAATATTTGGAGGGAGACGTCATGGAACCGAGGGTGACGTCATCAGGGTCGGCCGTTTAGAAATCTAGATAAGTGCTATAACCTTGTAAGGCCAAACTAGGCGATAAAGTAATATCTGTGCCTAGAAATGTACCTTCTGTGAAATGAATTGAATGAAGTTTATTGCGTCACTTCTTCCCAACTAAATCACTAGGGCAGGGATGGCGAACCTTTCTACATCAACGTGCCATTTTTTCGTGCCAAATAAATAATTGAATGCTTTCATGAACTCATGACGTGCCAACAAACAATTTTGACTTAGTGACTCCTGGAAAAAAAAAAGTACTTCCACATATTATAATACCAACAGTTACTGTTTATTAGATTTTAAATCATGTAAATATCTCAGGAAAAAATAAACAGTTACTGTTAATATCAACAGTTTTATATTTATTTAAATTAAAGAACAAATTAGTCTGACTTCTGCTGTTGCAAACTAAATGAGTTAGGTTTCTGAAATGATGCCGTGTCCAAATTATTTCGTTACGTGCCACTTATGGCACGCGTGCCATTGGTTCGCCATCCCTGCACTAGGGAGTCGTGAAGGGACAGTTTTATGTAATTTTGATATTAAAAAAATCCTGCTACCTAATTCATTACGCAATACATTTTCGTAAACGATTACAACTAATCTGTTTCATTTTGACAGTTCAACAACATTCATTGCGTTATTGCACGACTCATAATGCGAAGCATTAGAGTGTGCTCTACGATCGAAAAATATTTTTTGCCCCATTTCTGCAACTGTTTTTATTGTTACACTCCTGATAGTACACAGAACCTACTTAATTTATATACCATTGTATAGATGATTAAATGGAGATTAATGCTGTACTTTTTACCAATTGATTTAATGCAGCAGAAATGAAAAAAACATCAAAATAGTTGAAAAAAAAAATCCTGTCCGTCAATTTATGAAACTTGAAAACATTGTAGCTTGCGATAAAATCAATTAATTGAGTAAATTTTTTTGTCATACATTCGTTTCGGCCATAGAAGGATTATTGAAAATGGCTCTTTTATTCAAAGTAGTTTAATTATAATTCATAAAATACTAACTAAAATATAATATCTGTATCTAAATATTTCCAACCTTGACTTAACGTGTTGCCTAGCAACCCACAACGTAAATATCTAAATAAATAGTCTTTGACATAATGTAAGGATTGCGAGGTTAGAAAGGACATCATTCATTTTGGGCTAAATGTGAAAGTGCCGGCCAAACAAAATAAAAGTTATATTCCGTTAGAACATGTTATTCTCTTCACTTTTCACTATGAGACCAAATCTGTTGGGCCATTCCCTGCGCTGTTATACGTCTTTGTAAAATACTGTTTTCAGTATGTTTTAGTTATGAGAATAACAGTAATCTAATTGTAATAATAGCTTTATATGCCAGTAATAATTACAGTCATCATCTTTTATTGTGAAACTAAGGTTATAGGGTTATTCTCCACATAACTACGGTACCTATGCGAAATAAAGTTTTTTTTTTATAGTACTAGTCTAAGCTGATTGAAATAGATATCACTAGTATTAACTAGTTTTATGTCCATAAAACGCCACAGGCATGGAACAGAGGTGTGGTGGTACTCTTCTTTAAAAAGGGCGACAATGCCCTGTTATGTGTATAGGCCCATCACACTTCTGACCCATATCTACAAGCTGTTTTCAAGAGTCATCACGAACCGTCTCGCGCGCAGGTTTGACGACTTCTAGCCTCGCGAACAAGCCGGATTCCGTAAAGGCTTTAGCACCGTGGACCACATACATACGCTGCGGCAGGTTATACAGAAGACCAAAGAGTATAACCTGCCTCTCTGCTTAGCGTTTGTGGATTACGAGAAAGCCTTCGACTCGATCGAGACATGGGCTGTACTGCAGTAGCTTCAACGGTGCCAGATCGACTATCGGTACATCGAGGTGTTAAAGTGCCTATACCAAAACATCCACTATGTCAGTCCGACTCCACGACCCAACCTCGAAACCTATTCTTCTGCAGCGAGGTGTGAGACAAGGAGACGTAATCTCTCCGAAACTGTTCACCGCTGCACTGGAGGATGTCTTCAAGGTTCTGGACTGAAAAGAACTAGACATCAACATCAATGACGAGTATATCACTAACCTTCGGTTTGCCGACGATATAATTATCATGGCTGAGACCATGGAGGACCTCAGTATATTGCTCGATGACGTCAGTAGAGCCTCCGAAATAGTGGGTTTTAAAATGAACATGGACAAGACAAATGTCATGTCAAATGCCCATGTAACACCCACTCTCATAAAGATCGGACACGCTATGCTCGAAGTTGTAGACGAGTATGTTTTCGAGAAAGAGGTCAAGCGCCGAATCCGACTCGGCTGGGCAGCGTTCGGGAAGCTACGCAATATCTTCTCGTCCCAGATACCACAGTGTCTCAAGACGAAAGTCTTTGACCAGTGCGTGTTGCCAGTGATGACTTATGGCACTGAATCGTGGTCGCTCACAATGGACCTTATCAGAAGGCTAAAAGTCACCCAAAGAGCAATGGAGAGGGCTATGCTTGGAGTTTCCCTACGTGATCGAATCAGAAATGAAGAGATCCGCCGAAGAACCAAGGTAACCGACATAGCCCGAAGAATTGCTAAACTTAAGTGGCAATGGGCAGGACACATTGCTCGCAGACCGATGGCGATGGTCGATGGGGCCGAAAGATTCTAGAGTGGCGACCGCGTACCGGAAGACGTAGCGTTGGAAGGCCTCCCACAAGATGCACCGATGACCTAGTAAAGGCCGCAGGAATCCGTGGACATCTTTCGGCTGATATGATGAAATAGACCTAAAACCAGTTAATACTAGTGATAACTATTGCAAGCAGCTAATAATAGTACTGTCGAAAAAAAAAACTATTCCTCATAATGTAGGTGTGTGGAGATTAGAATCACCCTAGAAGCTTAGTTTCACAATAAAAATGATGACTGTAATGTTTACTGCCATAAAAAAGCTATTATTATAATTAGATTACTGTTATTCTCTTAACTAAAACATACTGAAAACAGTATTTTACAAAGACGTATAACAGCGCAGGGAATGGCCCTACAGATTTGGTCCCATAGTGAAAAGTGAAGAGAATAACATGTTCTAACGGAATATAACTTTTTTTTTGTTTGGCCGGCACTTTCACATTTAGCCCAAAAATGTATGGACCGTGAATGTTCTCCTTTACCCATATTGATGGGTAAAACAGCAGTCAAAACATACTTCATGAAAAGTGATAAATTGTTAATTTTTGTTAGAAACTATGTTTTGAATTTCTTTTTCGTTTATGAATGTGTGTTATGAGGCGTGCACTTTTGGTATTTCCAAACTATTTACGTTTTTGAACGGAAGATTTTTTCGAATTTATGAAGCAATGGATTAGGAATCTGTTTCAAAACGATTCAGATTCTGATTGATCGTGTATTACGTAATTAGTGTACTGATTGTCAGTCTGGTTTAAATAAATTAATTTTGATTTTGATTCATATTTCTTGCTTTAATTTGTCTTGATTTTGTTAATTTATCTTTTAGGTAGTGATATAACTAAAAAGCCGTTGCTGAATGGACTGTCTAGATTGCCACATTGCTGGGCAAAGTTTTCCTCCATATTATTCTTTTACGTAATCAATTTGCATCTGCATTGCTTACCTATCAGATTCTTTGTATTTTAATGAAAGGATAAGTACTTAGCAACATATTTCTTTATTAAAGAGAAGGCAACTTGAAAGCCTTAAATGCTTCGAACATGTTCTGGTATTGATCCATTCAAACTTGACAGGTCATGGTCTATCCCTGTGCCAAATTTCATCCAAATCTGTTCAGCCGTTTTAGCGTATTTCCGATTTTGACCACGCGCCAAAAGACCCTTTTAACGATGTATCGATTTCACACGGGCGCACTAAGATGGATTTTGCCTTTGCAAACTGAGCACCGGTGTCATATTTGAAGAATGTTCCAGACTTCTAGGAGCACGTGATACAGAAACAAAGGGTAATTATAATGTTTCATGCTTTCATGTAACGATCAGTTACTTGCACGTACGCAAACATGGAGTTTGATGTCATATAGGTACATCCTTGTTTTCATTTAGGTGTTGGGCAGTGCTCCTGATAATAATGGTTTTGTTGCTTCAGCTCAAAACTCAACTCAAACCATTTACAGGCACTTTTGAACTGTCAAGGAGTCCGTTAGTCAGAAAGATGTAGTTAGTTGCCGATTCCAAAGCGTAGTAGGTTCGTATGGAGAAGACGGGCAAGATACTCCACGGACACACAGCATTTTCAAAAGGGATGATTCTTTAGATTAATTTGGCGATTGATCCAATAGTAATGAAACTATTGAAAAACGTGAAACCGTTGTGTTTTCTGAGGAACTCAGAACTTATAAGTACGATGTTACCTGGAAAACTGAGTTTATACCTAAGTACATATTTTATAATTGTTTGATGGCTATTATTCGTAATACTAATAACAAACAATGCACAAATGTCCACGAATTTATTAATTAAGACCGTGTCTCATGATCCAATTGATAAAACTGCAATCATGCAGGTATTTATTATGCTTGTATTCTGCATGTTATCATGTTGATAAAATAAAAATATGTGACAGATAATGTTTCATTAATAAATAGTCGCCTAGTCAACGTAACATGAATCTATTGTTGATAGATACTTATTTATTTTGTTGTTTTATTGTTAAGTCCTTAGATCATGCCGCAGATAATCTCCGATGTAAAAACCATGATTGTTACTCACTGAAAGCAAGAAATCTAACTGCTATTTGTATTGCTCACAGGGTTTCCCCGCAAGGAAACTACCTAGGTCATAACAAATGTACCTACATACCTATAGGTATCAATCAATTGACCAGGGGGCCAAGTGTACTAATTTTGGCCCCCAGGCCTTCTTCCAACTCACTCAATTCCGCGGGTCGAAACCATGGCTTGCAAACACTTTGAGATAAAGGAGAAGTAAACAACTGCAACTGCAGTAAACGACTGCTTCGTTGGTCTAGTGGTTGCAAGCGCTACTGGTGAACATGAGGTCCTGGGTTCGATTTCCAAGTCAAGCAAAATGTTTTTGGGTTTTTCTTCAGGGAATCCTCAGCAGCAGCCTGGAGTCTGGATTTGTGCCCGGTTGATGGCACTATTACATGGGACTTAAACATCAACCAATCTGCCTAGCCTTTTCCCAACTATGTTGGGGTCGGCTTTCAGTCTAACCGGATGTAGTTGAATACCGTTTTTTACATGGAGTGATTGCCAATCTCACCTCCACAACCCAGTAACTGGATAATACGATAGCCCTCGCCCCTCGGTAAGACTGGTTGTCAGACTTTCGGGCTTCTGACGAAACGTAACGACTGTCAAAGATCCACGAATGACAATCGGGACCAATGGCTTAACGTGCTTTCCGAGGCACGCAGGAGTCTCGGTATGTTAAGATGGTCACCCATCCACAGACCAGCCCCGGCAAGCGTTACTTAACCTGATGGATCAAACCGCACGGCTGTTATTACTTAGCCACGAGCTCCTCCACGGACTTAAACATAACTGGCAAAAGTGGGTGTACTTTATGCAAACCTCTTTATGATTACAGGTGTGATGCTACTTCATGATAAGTAAACAAATTACTTAGATACCACAGCATGTTGCAACAGAAAACATTCATGACGACACCCTAGAATAAATAACTAGGCTGATGTACTGCATCATCGCAAAACGACCAGAATAAATAGTGATATTTAGCTAGCCTATTACAATGCAACGCCGCTTTGCAAATGTCCCCCGGAGCGAAGCAATTTGCACAAAAAGCAAAGTTCTGTGCGATTGCCACACCACTTGACTCTGATCCGTGAGATGTACTTGCAGATCATGCTCTGTTATTGCTTACTTTGTAATTTTATTGCTCCTAATTCTGAAAGGGTAGAAATAGCGTAAATAGCTCAGTGAGAATTGGGCGCGTCAAACAAGTAAAACAACCGATTTAGTATTGATAGTAAATCGATTCAGGCGTGTCTTTGCGGAAATCGATTATAAAATACAATAGACGACATAATATTTAGTAACCTAATCCGCTTAACTGTTCTTAAAAAGTCATAAAGAACCCTGTAAGAAATCGACACGTGTTTCACCTCTTAACGAGGCATCCTCAGGATGACGATTGACTTGTTGCGAACCCGGACACGGATTAGGTTACTAAATATACATGGTCTATATTGTGTTTCGATTTATTATTAAAAAAAAATCACCTTGAAAACTTAGATGAAGTGGAGCAATCAAAGGAGAACAGTGGTGGTCCCGTGTTTTTACGGGCCCGACTTACGAGTTTTAGGTCGTGGGTTCGAACCCAGTTAGGCGTTTTACTTTGTGTAAATAATTTCATTACAACTGCTCACAAAACGGTGAAGGAAAACATCGTGAGGAAACCGGCTTGACCTAGAACCAAAAATTCGAAGACATGTGACCAGTGACGTCTACCAATCCGCACTGGGCCCGCGTAGTAGATTACAGCTCTCGAATAGAGGAGGCCTGTGTCCCAGCATTGGGAACATTATAGGCTGATTATGAGCTGTCAATCCCGGCTAAGGCTAATAGCTTACTTCATCTAAAATTACATGGTGAGATTTTTACAGAATAGACTAGTTTTTATACCTCTAAGTTTAATGATAAAAGTGATTAACGTCGATATGCAAAAGACCATACAACACCATATTATAGGAACCATCCTAATCCAACCTACAATCAGTCGTGGACACTATTATAAACTTTATATTATTAGAAAATAATTGTATTTTTTTTATGTTATAACAGCCGCACGGTTCGATCCATCAGGTTAAGCTTCGCTTGCCGGGGTTGGTCTGTGGATGGCTGACCATCTTAACATACCGAAACTCCGCCGTGCCTCGGTTAAGCCGCCGTCCCGGCTGTCATTCGTGGATCTTTGACAGTCGTTATGGGTCGTCAAAAGCCCGAAAGTCTGACAACCAGTCTTACCAATGGTTATCGTATTATCCTGTTATTGGGTTGTGGAGGTCAGATAGACAGCCGCTCCATGTAAAATACGGTATCCAGCTGCATCCGGTTAGACTGTAAGCCGATCCCAACATAGTGCAGATCGTCGTACTATAACATTTTCGTTTGAAAACTATAATCACAGATCTTGGCAAGTAACTTCAACTGGCTATGTGTGGTCTTGTCTTTGTATAGACCATAGACCACCCATCACTTCCCGTTAGTGTCGTAAGTGATGGCACTATACCAGGAAGACAGAGAGCATCTCCACCTGCGTACTAATCAGATGTTAGTGCGGGCGCAAATCCGCTTGCCAACTTGTGATTATGGCAATGCTTGGGATATTCATCGTCCGCTTTAATGGTTATCTCTCCATCTATGGGGTGTCCCTTGCTTTGTACGTGTATGGATTCGTATGAAGTAAAGGGGCTTAGACTTGCTTTTAAAACGTGATCTTTACTTTCAGGCGGTATCTTTAGAAAAAGTCAAATAAATACTCTTAACCCACTGCCACACCATTTGTTTACATCGTTCTCACATCTAATTATTATTAATTCAACATTAATGATGTAAAAATTAAAATTTTGTAACAATACAATTTTAAGAGTCCATGGAGTTTCTTGCCCGTTCTTCTCCATAGGTACCCACTACGCTTTAGAATCTGTTGGGCCATTCCCTGCGCTGTTATACGTCTTTGTAAAATACTGTTTTCAGTATGTTTTAGTTATGAGAATAACAGTAATCTAATTGTAATAATAGCTTTATATGCCAGTAATAATTACAGTCATCATCTTTTATTGTGAAACTAAGGTTATAGGGTTATTCTCCACATAACTACGGTACCTATGCGAAATAAAGTTTTTTTTTTATAGTACTAGTCTAAGCTGATTGAAATAGATATCACTAGTATTAACTAGTTTTATGTCCATAAAACGCCACAGGCATGGAACAGAGGTGTGGTGGTACTCTTCTTTAAAAAGGGCGACAATGCCCTGTTATGTGTATAGGCCCATCACACTTCTGACCCATATCTACAAGCTGTTTTCAAGAGTCATCACGAACCGTCTCGCGCGCAGGTTTGACGACTTCTAGCCTCGCGAACAAGCCGGATTCCGTAAAGGCTTTAGCACCGTGGACCACATACATACGCTGCGGCAGGTTATACAGAAGACCAAAGAGTATAACCTGCCTCTCTGCTTAGCGTTTGTGGATTACGAGAAAGCCTTCGACTCGATCGAGACATGGGCTGTACTGCAGTAGCTTCAACGGTGCCAGATCGACTATCGGTACATCGAGGTGTTAAAGTGCCTATACCAAAACATCCACTATGTCAGTCCGACTCCACGACCCAACCTCGAAACCTATTCTTCTGCAGCGAGGTGTGAGACAAGGAGACGTAATCTCTCCGAAACTGTTCACCGCTGCACTGGAGGATGTCTTCAAGGTTCTGGACTGAAAAGAACTAGACATCAACATCAATGACGAGTATATCACTAACCTTCGGTTTGCCGACGATATAATTATCATGGCTGAGACCATGGAGGACCTCAGTATATTGCTCGATGACGTCAGTAGAGCCTCCGAAATAGTGGGTTTTAAAATGAACATGGACAAGACAAATGTCATGTCAAATGCCCATGTAACACCCACTCTCATAAAGATCGGACACGCTATGCTCGAAGTTGTAGACGAGTATGTTTTCGAGAAAGAGGTCAAGCGCCGAATCCGACTCGGCTGGGCAGCGTTCGGGAAGCTACGCAATATCTTCTCGTCCCAGATACCACAGTGTCTCAAGACGAAAGTCTTTGACCAGTGCGTGTTGCCAGTGATGACTTATGGCACTGAATCGTGGTCGCTCACAATGGACCTTATCAGAAGGCTAAAAGTCACCCAAAGAGCAATGGAGAGGGCTATGCTTGGAGTTTCCCTACGTGATCGAATCAGAAATGAAGAGATCCGCCGAAGAACCAAGGTAACCGACATAGCCCGAAGAATTGCTAAACTTAAGTGGCAATGGGCAGGACACATTGCTCGCAGACCGATGGCGATGGTCGATGGGGCCGAAAGATTCTAGAGTGGCGACCGCGTACCGGAAGACGTAGCGTTGGAAGGCCTCCCACAAGATGCACCGATGACCTAGTAAAGGCCGCAGGAATCCGTGGACATCTTTCGGCTGATATGATGAAATAGACCTAAAACCAGTTAATACTAGTGATAACTATTGCAAGCAGCTAATAATAGTACTGTCGAAAAAAAAAACTATTCCTCATAATGTAGGTGTGTGGAGATTAGAATCACCCTAGAAGCTTAGTTTCACAATAAAAATGATGACTGTAATGTTTACTGCCATAAAAAAGCTATTATTATAATTAGATTACTGTTATTCTCTTAACTAAAACATACTGAAAACAGTATTTTACAAAGACGTATAACAGCGCAGGGAATGGCCCTACAGATTTGGTCCCATAGTGAAAAGTGAAGAGAATAACATGTTCTAACGGAATATAACTTTTTTTTTGTTTGGCCGGCACTTTCACATTTAGCCCAAAAATGTATGGACCGTGAATGTTCTCCTTTACCCATATTGATGGGTAAAACAGCAGTCAAAACATACTTCATGAAAAGTGATAAATTGTTAATTTTTGTTAGAAACTATGTTTTGAATTTCTTTTTCGTTTATGAATGTGTGTTATGAGGCGTGCACTTTTGGTATTTCCAAACTATTTACGTTTTTGAACGGAAGATTTTTTCGAATTTATGAAGCAATGGATTAGGAATCTGTTTCAAAACGATTCAGATTCTGATTGATCGTGTATTACGTAATTAGTGTACTGATTGTCAGTCTGGTTTAAATAAATTAATTTTGATTTTGATTCATATTTCTTGCTTTAATTTGTCTTGATTTTGTTAATTTATCTTTTAGGTAGTGATATAACTAAAAAGCCGTTGCTGAATGGACTGTCTAGATTGCCACATTGCTGGGCAAAGTTTTCCTCCATATTATTCTTTTACGTAATCAATTTGCATCTGCATTGCTTACCTATCAGATTCTTTGTATTTTAATGAAAGGATAAGTACTTAGCAACATATTTCTTTATTAAAGAGAAGGCAACTTGAAAGCCTTAAATGCTTCGAACATGTTCTGGTATTGATCCATTCAAACTTGACAGGTCATGGTCTATCCCTGTGCCAAATTTCATCCAAATCTGTTCAGCCGTTTTAGCGTATTTCCGATTTTGACCACGCGCCAAAAGACCCTTTTAACGATGTATCGATTTCACACGGGCGCACTAAGATGGATTTTGCCTTTGCAAACTGAGCACCGGTGTCATATTTGAAGAATGTTCCAGACTTCTAGGAGCACGTGATACAGAAACAAAGGGTAATTATAATGTTTCATGCTTTCATGTAACGATCAGTTACTTGCACGTACGCAAACATGGAGTTTGATGTCATATAGGTACATCCTTGTTTTCATTTAGGTGTTGGGCAGTGCTCCTGATAATAATGGTTTTGTTGCTTCAGCTCAAAACTCAACTCAAACCATTTACAGGCACTTTTGAACTGTCAAGGAGTCCGTTAGTCAGAAAGATGTAGTTAGTTGCCGATTCCAAAGCGTAGTAGGTTCGTATGGAGAAGACGGGCAAGATACTCCACGGACACACAGCATTTTCAAAAGGGATGATTCTTTAGATTAATTTGGCGATTGATCCAATAGTAATGAAACTATTGAAAAACGTGAAACCGTTGTGTTTTCTGAGGAACTCAGAACTTATAAGTACGATGTTACCTGGAAAACTGAGTTTATACCTAAGTACATATTTTATAATTGTTTGATGGCTATTATTCGTAATACTAATAACAAACAATGCACAAATGTCCACGAATTTATTAATTAAGACCGTGTCTCATGATCCAATTGATAAAACTGCAATCATGCAGGTATTTATTATGCTTGTATTCTGCATGTTATCATGTTGATAAAATAAAAATATGTGACAGATAATGTTTCATTAATAAATAGTCGCCTAGTCAACGTAACATGAATCTATTGTTGATAGATACTTATTTATTTTGTTGTTTTATTGTTAAGTCCTTAGATCATGCCGCAGATAATCTCCGATGTAAAAACCATGATTGTTACTCACTGAAAGCAAGAAATCTAACTGCTATTTGTATTGCTCACAGGGTTTCCCCGCAAGGAAACTACCTAGGTCATAACAAATGTACCTACATACCTATAGGTATCAATCAATTGACCAGGGGGCCAAGTGTACTAATTTTGGCCCCCAGGCCTTCTTCCAACTCACTCAATTCCGCGGGTCGAAACCATGGCTTGCAAACACTTTGAGATAAAGGAGAAGTAAACAACTGCAACTGCAGTAAACGACTGCTTCGTTGGTCTAGTGGTTGCAAGCGCTACTGGTGAACATGAGGTCCTGGGTTCGATTTCCAAGTCAAGCAAAATGTTTTTGGGTTTTTCTTCAGGGAATCCTCAGCAGCAGCCTGGAGTCTGGATTTGTGCCCGGTTGATGGCACTATTACATGGGACTTAAACATCAACCAATCTGCCTAGCCTTTTCCCAACTATGTTGGGGTCGGCTTTCAGTCTAACCGGATGTAGTTGAATACCGTTTTTTACATGGAGTGATTGCCAATCTCACCTCCACAACCCAGTAACTGGATAATACGATAGCCCTCGCCCCTCGGTAAGACTGGTTGTCAGACTTTCGGGCTTCTGACGAAACGTAACGACTGTCAAAGATCCACGAATGACAATCGGGACCAATGGCTTAACGTGCTTTCCGAGGCACGCAGGAGTCTCGGTATGTTAAGATGGTCACCCATCCACAGACCAGCCCCGGCAAGCGTTACTTAACCTGATGGATCAAACCGCACGGCTGTTATTACTTAGCCACGAGCTCCTCCACGGACTTAAACATAACTGGCAAAAGTGGGTGTACTTTATGCAAACCTCTTTATGATTACAGGTGTGATGCTACTTCATGATAAGTAAACAAATTACTTAGATACCACAGCATGTTGCAACAGAAAACATTCATGACGACACCCTAGAATAAATAACTAGGCTGATGTACTGCATCATCGCAAAACGACCAGAATAAATAGTGATATTTAGCTAGCCTATTACAATGCAACGCCGCTTTGCAAATGTCCCCCGGAGCGAAGCAATTTGCACAAAAAGCAAAGTTCTGTGCGATTGCCACACCACTTGACTCTGATCCGTGAGATGTACTTGCAGATCATGCTCTGTTATTGCTTACTTTGTAATTTTATTGCTCCTAATTCTGAAAGGGTAGAAATAGCGTAAATAGCTCAGTGAGAATTGGGCGCGTCAAACAAGTAAAACAACCGATTTAGTATTGATAGTAAATCGATTCAGGCGTGTCTTTGCGGAAATCGATTATAAAATACAATAGACGACATAATATTTAGTAACCTAATCCGCTTAACTGTTCTTAAAAAGTCATAAAGAACCCTGTAAGAAATCGACACGTGTTTCACCTCTTAACGAGGCATCCTCAGGATGACGATTGACTTGTTGCGAACCCGGACACGGATTAGGTTACTAAATATACATGGTCTATATTGTGTTTCGATTTATTATTAAAAAAAAATCACCTTGAAAACTTAGATGAAGTGGAGCAATCAAAGGAGAACAGTGGTGGTCCCGTGTTTTTACGGGCCCGACTTACGAGTTTTAGGTCGTGGGTTCGAACCCAGTTAGGCGTTTTACTTTGTGTAAATAATTTCATTACAACTGCTCACAAAACGGTGAAGGAAAACATCGTGAGGAAACCGGCTTGACCTAGAACCAAAAATTCGAAGACATGTGACCAGTGACGTCTACCAATCCGCACTGGGCCCGCGTAGTAGATTACAGCTCTCGAATAGAGGAGGCCTGTGTCCCAGCATTGGGAACATTATAGGCTGATTATGAGCTGTCAATCCCGGCTAAGGCTAATAGCTTACTTCATCTAAAATTACATGGTGAGATTTTTACAGAATAGACTAGTTTTTATACCTCTAAGTTTAATGATAAAAGTGATTAACGTCGATATGCAAAAGACCATACAACACCATATTATAGGAACCATCCTAATCCAACCTACAATCAGTCGTGGACACTATTATAAACTTTATATTATTAGAAAATAATTGTATTTTTTTTATGTTATAACAGCCGCACGGTTCGATCCATCAGGTTAAGCTTCGCTTGCCGGGGTTGGTCTGTGGATGGCTGACCATCTTAACATACCGAAACTCCGCCGTGCCTCGGTTAAGCCGCCGTCCCGGCTGTCATTCGTGGATCTTTGACAGTCGTTATGGGTCGTCAAAAGCCCGAAAGTCTGACAACCAGTCTTACCAATGGTTATCGTATTATCCTGTTATTGGGTTGTGGAGGTCAGATAGACAGCCGCTCCATGTAAAATACGGTATCCAGCTGCATCCGGTTAGACTGTAAGCCGATCCCAACATAGTGCAGATCGTCGTACTATAACATTTTCGTTTGAAAACTATAATCACAGATCTTGGCAAGTAACTTCAACTGGCTATGTGTGGTCTTGTCTTTGTATAGACCATAGACCACCCATCACTTCCCGTTAGTGTCGTAAGTGATGGCACTATACCAGGAAGACAGAGAGCATCTCCACCTGCGTACTAATCAGATGTTAGTGCGGGCGCAAATCCGCTTGCCAACTTGTGATTATGGCAATGCTTGGGATATTCATCGTCCGCTTTAATGGTTATCTCTCCATCTATGGGGTGTCCCTTGCTTTGTACGTGTATGGATTCGTATGAAGTAAAGGGGCTTAGACTTGCTTTTAAAACGTGATCTTTACTTTCAGGCGGTATCTTTAGAAAAAGTCAAATAAATACTCTTAACCCACTGCCACACCATTTGTTTACATCGTTCTCACATCTAATTATTATTAATTCAACATTAATGATGTAAAAATTAAAATTTTGTAACAATACAATTTTAAGAGTCCATGGAGTTTCTTGCCCGTTCTTCTCCATAGGTACCCACTACGCTTTAGAATGGGCAACTAGCTTCATATTTCTGTCTGCCTGTAAATGGTTTAATTGAAATAAATGCTTTGAGTTTGGCTGGTTTTACACTATGCCACTGCTTAGTGTCACTTGTTGAAGTTGTCATGATATGTTGTGTAGCATGTTGTCAAGAATTTGCCTCTTGTTTCGGGGATTAATGCATAATTACCCCAGCGTGCATGTTATCCCTAAAATACACACATCAAAAGTGTCTAGGGATCAACATATATTTTTGCAATAACTTTTCTCCTGATTGATATTAATTAAAATTTTCTTTCAGGATTCATCAAATAAAGTGTTTTCAAATAAAGAAATTTGCCATTTTCCTAATAAAGGGATTTTTGACATTTGAACCACTAACATTAAAGTTCGAAAAAAAGACTGAAATAACAGTTTTCTTTAAAATTTTATTGGGTAACTTAAACAATTAATAATCCGTGTTTCTACCGCGAACACTAACAACACAAGAACATCGGTTTGGCATACTCAAAATGAGTTCATCCAAATCACGCTGTGGAATGGCCGCCCATGTTCGTTGCAACAACAAAAAAAGGTCTTCTTGCGACTGGATACCCTCCATATTCGGCAGAGCTCTTCTCTGTAGCATATCCCATGCATGCTCAATCGGGTTCAAGTCTGGCGACTGAGCAGGCCAGGGCAGGACATTGATGTTAGCTGCGGCGAGAGTCTGTCTTACAACTCTTGCGGTGTGCGGTCGTGCATTATCATGCATTAACTGAAATAAGGGACCGATTTGCACTTGTAGAGGAACGATGACGTCTGATACAATCGTCTCAGCATAAATTTGAGCGTTGAGGTTGCCTCTAATCCAAATCAACTCAGTTCTTCCGCCGATCCAAATACCCGCCCATACCATGATGGTTCCACCACTATAAGGATGGACTTCCTGGCAGGATTTTAATCGCTGTTGGCGTCCAGGGGTTCTCCAGTGTCGTATACGTCTTGTATCCGGTCTCATACCAAAACGAGACTCATCAGAAAAGCACACGAAACGCCATTGTTCTTCTGCCCAATTTCTGTGTTCAAGAGCCCATTGATATCGAATCCTACGATTGTGCATTGCTATAGGTGGTACCCGTAGCGGTCTTCGGGAATGAAGGTTCACTTCATGCAAGCGGTTTCTGACTGTTTGGTCGCTAATTAAGTTCCCTGAAGAGTGATGAAGCCTCACGGCTAACATCATGGCGGTTATTGTTGGAGCTCTTCGAGCTAAGATTTGAATGTATCGGTCTTGTCTCCGTGTGGTGCAGCGATACCGTCCTCCATGGCGCTCAGCCACGGTACCAGTGCTTCGGTAACGTGTCCAAAGTCGACTGATAACACTCTGACTTGTATTCAGAGCTAAAGCCACAGTACGTTGCCGGGAACCAGCTTCTATCATTCCCACGGCTCTGAGCATTTCTTCCCTGCTTAAATGACGTCGCTGCTCCATAATAACGTTGGTTTTAATCAGTAGTAGGGAAACAGTAGCACTAATAATGTCTTCAATGCGTTGTATGTTTTTATAGGGAAAATATTGACAGCTGATTTTCATCTTTTACTCGAATTTGATTCACAGTTCCTGATTCAAATTATGAAATGCACCAAAAAGGATCCATATAAATTTATAAAATCATAAATTTATTACAAAGCCACATCTCAATCTCAAGAAATCCGCATAAAAATGCTTGATCCCTAGACACTTTTGATGTGTGTAACTCCCAAATGAACATATTCCGTAATATTCCGTCTTGTGAACCAAATTAGTCTTCAAGAATACCTTCACTTTCTGTTTTAAAACTAATTGCATTGCATATTTAAAACGTACACCGCCCGGGGTGAATCTATTTGTAGTTGTCACACTTAAATCTTGGTTTTAATTGCTGCGTACCAGCTATTAAGTTATAGTAAATAGTTCAATTTCTATAATATTTAATGAACAGCCTTAAATAAAATCTTGTGTTTTACAAGTTTATAGAGTGATAACATATCTTTCAAATTGCTGACTTACTTAGCGATGGTTATAATTAACGATGTTAATTTCAGTCAGTAGATTATTTTTTCAAGTAAGACACGCGAGGATCGTTTTTTTTAAATACGAAGTTAATTTATTTGTACGTGAATCGACAACTCCAGAAATCGATGCGGCCTACAAATAATTAACGAAAAAGAAAGTAATATTATTAAAAAGTGTCGATTCGCCCGTTACGGACGAATAAATTCGGGCGAATCATCAATAAGCTATCTTCTCACGCAACAGTTTGGAAATATATAACTTGCACTTGTGTAAATAATATTCTACTCGACCCCATTAACTACACTCCCTTTCAAATTAATTAAACATACCGCAGACCAATCTTGGCTGGCCATATATTTGTCCATAACGGACAAATCGCCCCCTAATGTTCGCGTCGTGATAGAGCAGTGTTACGTCACACCAATCGACTGATAATACAGCCGATTTATCGATTCATTTGCAACATAATCGAGTATAAACGTTTTGCCGATCGACCACTAATTTTGTTATCGTTGGCTGATGTTGTGACATCTTGCAAATCGTTTGAAATGCACGTTTCATACAAGTAGTTACGTCTCGTTTTATGTAAAGGAGTAGTTATTAAACAGCATGCATTAGTTTTAAAAATCTTGTGCTTTTTTGTTATGATTTAATCTTCATTCATAAAACAATAATATCTAAAATTGATGATAAAACGATAAAAAACAGGTACTTACGCTTATTCATTTTGGTAGTTTCATTAAAATCGGTTGAGTCATTTCGAAAAACAAGGGCTTGAAATTCAAGTTTGTATGAAATGCCGTACGGCGTAAACCCTCTTAAGATCATCGCAGAACGCCATCTTATTTCTTATTCAAATCGCGTCCTAAACACGGCAAATAAATTCCGTCCCCAAACAAATCTGAAACAATAAAGCATCCGAAATAAATTACTCGCTACATTAGATCAAATTAAATTATAAACAAAACTTAAATCGCACCTGAACCCGAGAATCGAGATTAAATCCGTGGGGCAGAAGAAAGCTCCCCATCTCTGTTTCTGGTCCTTCGGGACGCGGCCACCAGGCGGCCCGCAGCGCCACGCTGATCAAAGCTAACAAGATTTATAACCAAGACGATATATAAACCAAATGTACGGAAGAACTGGCCGGACTAAAACCGTGAAATTCAGAACGAGTTAAAATTGGGCTTCAAATGAAACGCTTTGAAATTTGTAGACATGGTAATAAAATTATTTGTTGAACGTTAGTCTGGTGGGATGTTACAATTTGTTGGTTTCCTATGTTTTGTGTGTGATTAACGACCGTGTCATTGTTGCTAAGGTTGGTAGGGAATTATTCCGATATTATATTTGTTCGTAGAGATAGCGATATAGGGTATCGTGTTAAGGCTTTCGCAGACAAGGTAGAATAATTTCTATGAAAAGTTCATGGAACTTGTTCTATAAGAATCGCGTCGCACCGTCGCAACGCGTCTGTCTGTAGGGGCCTTAACCCAGTAACTGGGTTGGAGGTCAAATAGACAGTCGCTCTATGTAAAATACTGTGTGTCAGCTGGTTAAATGTTATTAATTCGTAGCGTTAAACTTAAATTCGTACTTTGTTGGTCTATATATAAACGTTGTATTTGTATACCTACCTACTCGTATATCATCAAAGTTTTACACTCAATCGCTCATGATACCAGACTCCTTATTAACGTAAAGTTAGTTAACATGACGGCAGTCAGGGATCCGCAATTCTCTAAGGTTCACCCTTTCAGCAAAGATTTTAAGATTCCCTTCGCAATAATTCTGTAGTATCCCCTACTGATCTTAGTCGAAGGTTAAGAGTAAGTATGTGTTTCTTGTTGCTCTTAAGTCAAAGGCATTCCAAATTGTTCCTTTACTTTATATCACTTCACAAGCGCCACATTCTCAAGCATTTTTATTAAAAATTCTTCAAAGTTTCAACGGAACAATCTGGTGGAAAATGCGAAATTGTTTTAGATGTGCATGGGATTAAAGCTGGTTTTTACTTTATAATAATTCACCAAAGTAATGCCATTACGGGGCAGAAGTGGAATAGAAAGTGCTCACGAAGAAGCTATAAATAATTTGGGAGGCGACGCCACATACCCCATAGTATTTATTAAACTATGGCCAACTTCGAGTGGAGTCGATGAAAGGAGGTTTAAAACAAAACCCCTTGTGGAAGAAAACTTATGCTGTGATCCCAATATACCCTTCCCGAGCTTCTATTATATTTTCAAGAGCGTTTTTACACCGCCTTTGTTATATATTTTGTGGGCCAGAATTTTTATGTCCATTGGTATTTTGTGCTTTTTCGTTTTCAGGCATATATGTACTGTAACGGGTGAGAAGATGGAAACTAGAAACAATGATTTTCCTAGCCATAGGCTAGTCATAGCTAGGGATTTATATTTTTTTCTAGGTTTTCCGATCGATTTGGAGTACCTAGTAGGTGTTCGATGAGGCTAACTAATGTATTCTTGATCTGCTTCACACAGTTTTTACGACTCTACAATACATTGAAACATTTTTCTTTTACTTTTTTTTTTGAGCAATTTAAAAGAAAGAAAGAAGAAGGGTTATGTGTATAATACTTTCGGAATAAATTCTTAAAATGATGTTGAAAACCTCATCTAAAACCGCTGCCTGTTAGAAGAACTATGTGGTCACAGAAACGGATCAAAAAAGCGATTTCAATTTATAATATGATGGAGAATATGTCCACGATTTAAATCAATTTATTTATTTATAATAGGTACGCTAACAGCATATACAGTTTACATTAAATATTAAAAGTTAACAGGTATGGTTTCCAATTTATCACGTTTCTGTTTCAATGTTTATATAATTTGTACTACGATATTTAATATTAATACCATGTATAAAATCACAGCCCACAGTTGTTTTCAAAACATCGGGTGGCGCTTGAAATGAGATTAACATAACAGTTGGTACTCAGAAACTGAGTTTTGACTTGAAGTCAATAACAATCTTAACTTAGTTTGTAGGCCATGTCAACTGCATCGTCGGTGCTTAATTAGCAATTGTAATGTAGTAGATAGGAACATGATTGATTCATGTCGCGACTTGTTTCGAGATTCTCATTCCCTTAGCTATAACTGCACATTGGGAATTCAACGTAATGAATAGCTATCTTGCATAGTTTATAGATTCTTGTTTTCGTTTCCAACTTATCTTGAACACAAAGATTGCTTACACAGACTTCAGTTGCCCAGACAGATTTGTTTTTCTTTTTCAAATATTTCAGTTTAGCAAGCAGATTGTTTCCAAATAGAAGAAATAAACTTCATAGCATTGTCGGAAAATGTGCGACCCCCGAGGGAAATCAGAATAACCGCGTAACAACGAGTGGCTATCGGCCTGTCGTAAATCACGAAACCTAAACGTAGATTTGAAATGGAGTCCAAAAACATTCGCGTTATCATATGAGTGAAACTTCAATAGAAAGGATGATAGAAAACAATAAATTGCAAACATGGAGCATATCCAAAACCGTTTAGCACGTAATATGTAGAGCAGAACCCCCTGATCGCTGACGCATCGGAAAAGGTGTTTGAAACAATCAATAACACGACCACTCTCGCAGACCCCTCCTTGAAACTCCGCTTTTAATAATAAATTCAGCACTTGAGGGGATCGTGAGAGTATCGGAGACCTCCTTGGTCTGGTCCTCAGCCAGTTCTCGCACGTCACTCGCTATAATCCGGTCAATAACATAAATTTCTTGGAGGCACGCTTCTTTATTGGATTTGTCGTTGGCGGCGAGCCGTTGAACCCTGCTCATAACCTATTCGAGTAAGGAACTATCGAAAATAAAATTTGTGGAAAGCAGGGAAATCTGTAGGCGAAATTGGGGAGACTTATTGGGGCTTTGGAAGGTGAAAGCGTACTGTAGGTTCGGGAACATTTTCATTTTGTAAACCATATGTGCATTCTATCGGGTAGTCCGAAGCCTAAATATCTTACAACCAGTCTTACCAAGGGGTATCGTGTTACCCAGTAACTGGGTTGTGGAGGTCAGATAGGCAGTCGCTCCATAAAAAATACTGGTAATAAGCTGCATTCGGTTAGGCTGGAAGCCGACCCCAACATAGTTGGGAAAAGTCTTAGCAAATTGATTGATGTGCATTCTTTCATGAACGATGTAGTTATTGTTAATATATCAATAGTCTCAATTGTCGTCACATTATTTACGCAAATCTTTCACGTGGACAGAGCATGTGATCGTTAATAGAACCGACATGTCTAGCTTATGTTTATGTGCCCTTGTTGTTGTTATGTGTGGGCCATCGATTTATTGAACGATTGTTTTGTAATTACTATTGAGATTTCAATAATAACACGGTTGGACATTCAACATTGGGAACCTGCAAGATTTACAATTCAACAGGTTCCAGTTAAAATTGTTTCAAATCATCACAGAGAATTGCAGACATGTATGTCGAAGGCACACCGAGCAAGGTGCATGTTTTACAAACACATTGTCAAAGTTCCACCAAGTTTACACATTCAAGGTTTTGATAAATTGCATGCACTGGAGAAATGTACAAGGAACATTTCAACGCATGTCTCAGGAACTCATGCAAATCACCTCAGTTGCTGTAAGCATTTTGTCTAGACGAATGTTCAACATAAATGTTAGATATTTTGTTCCTGTCCCGAGTGTACTTCCCGCCTCTCCTTGGAGTTTTACCTTTCAGAACAAAACTTCGCAGACCGCCATGACAAATTTCCAATTAAATGTTTCTTTGCAGATATCTAAAGAGGTTTTAAGAGAAGTTTATCGCGCAGGTTCGCATTCCCCGAAGCAATATCTGTTTCTTCCACTCGTACATGCGAATTGTTATAGCTTCCTTGACATCGGCCCTTAACGGCACATGTGTGGCTTAATTACGTCCATATATCAATACGCATATTTAGTAAGACAGTGTACGAGATCGGCGTCCCATCCAAAGCGGGGTTGCCATAAAAGGATCGTCAACATTTTTCCTCGACGAGAGAAAGTTTTTGTATGCGCGCCGGCGAGTCGGTCATCCCTGGCCTTTTAAAATATTTGCATTTCTTTTGCATACACCGTGCAGATAGGTTTTAAAGATTCTTTACCCAGGTGGGGTATAGTTTGCGCATTGTCTAGCATACTAATATGAGGATCGATAACAAAGCTTTTATTAGTTCAGTGAGAATTCCTAGAGAAAAATTCTTTCGAATATGCGCTTTGGATGCCAGCCAAAGATCATAGTCAGATTAATGGACAGAAAAGACATAGACCACATGGTGTTTTTTTGTTATTCCTCTTTAGTGCCCTACAGAGTTTACTTTTTAGACATTTTGGTTTCTTTATAATTGCTTAAACCTCATACTCATACATGTCTTCTGAAATTGTATGAGCGTTTTACCAGTGAAAAAATAAAACGAATCCCAAAAAATACTCAGAATATTTTTGTAAGCCTTTAGGCACAATGTGTCTCAAAAGCTTATTTAAGATCAACCCTACGTCACGCGGGCTTTTTATCTTACCCATATTTCAGGTCTTTCCAGGGATCGGCTCGGTGTACAGTATTATTATAATATCACATATTCTGCAAAGTGAAGATCTACCCGTTACCCGTGTCCTGTGTCACAACACTACCTGCGACGGGGACAATTAAAATTCAGCCATTGTGGTCCGACACGTATTGTCTCCCTTTATCCGTGACGTCATAACCCTACACTCGCTATAGTACGGTATAATTAAACCCTCTTTAATCTAACCGGCGTTGCGTCGGCGTTGATTGGATTTTAAGGTGTTAAGGAAAAGGCGATTGAAATTGAATGGCTTCTAGAAAATATAGGCCTTGAAAAGATAAGGATTTTCAGGATAATTAATTCGAGGTCCACGTTTAGTGAATCGGGAATTAATTTCGGGAAGTTCTGAATGGTTTGTTTTATTCTTTTACTTCGGCAAAACGGGCAAAGCCAAAAGGAAGGTCACACGTAATCTGCACGATTTTGCATGACATTTAGTAATGACGTGTGATTCTGGCTATTCGAATATCTACCGATGTTATATTGTGACGATGTCTTGTTCATATCTTTTTAGTTCACGATTTCGTCTTAGTTGGGCTTTAGTTTTTAACTTTCTTTTAGGGTTCCGTACCAAAATGGTAAAAAGGATGGTGAGAATTAGTCTGTCTGTCTGTCTGTCTGTCTGTCTGTCACAGCTGGATATCTCAAGAACTACTAATGCTATCAACTGGTTTGGAATAGTTTTAGATGACGTTTGCCCAACTATTTTGCAAGTAAGAAAGTTAAAAAGTATCTCTCTCCTATCTTGCAACAGGAACTGAACGGGGGTACCATATTTGGTCCAAGCCTCTTCTCTTCTCTTGAATCCTCTTCCGAACTTAACTGAAAAATTCTCAAGAGTAAAGCTTGGTGCAGACTAGCGCGACGCGATAACGGCTATTGTTAAACCGTGAAGTTTTCTTAGAAATTGTATCCTTCGTGTCGCGTCGCGACGTCGCGTTGCACTGCTCTGTACGAGCCTCGCTATTGATGACGCTCTCCCTTCCTCGTAGACATTACAATAACTTCTCACCTATCAACAAACCACATAACAGTTAAACTGAACAATTCAATAAACTCAAGATAACTGAGACAGTCAATGTCCTTCGTAGAAGCAAGTTTTATAGCATTTCCCGTATACGACGTAAAAGTGGACTGTCAGTAATTACTGACGCGCTTATCATGCAGTGTAATGGCTTGATAATTGCTCTATACTGGTATGTAGGTCGGTTGTTGTTTAACGAGTCAATTGCATCGACCCGTTTCGTCAGGAAGGACTGAATGAGGGGTTCCGTCGATTGCATTCTGATAACGATCTTCACGTACCATTTTTTTTGAACCTATGCTAAACAAATGAATAAATGACTTATGATGTGACTAAGGGCCTCTGCATACTGGCAGATGGCAGGGGAGACCATCGAGGAGAATTCCTCTATCCGCCAGCGCACGCAAGAAAAATACTCTGCGATACCGCGAGTGTTCACCAGCTTACCGGAGCATCTGCCGCCGGTACGCCGCCGCCGCGGCATCCGCCGAATAAGCCCGAGTAACCGCTCCCGCCGCTCCCACCGCTCGCCGGGATTTGATTATTCCACTAACGACTACGCAGTCGAAAAGTTCCTTTTGAAAGAGTGCAGTGGTAGACTGACAGACTCCACCGCATACCGGCGGATACCGCCGCCTTCCGCCGCGGCGCGGTATCCTCCAGCGTGCTCTTCGATGCTCCAGAGAAAACTGCGCTGCGATGCTCCAAGGTCGATCCCGTCCGCCAGTCTGTGTAGACCCTTATGAGCATAGTTTTATGGTTCTTAATTTAAGTTCGTGAAGATTTTCATCGGAAGGTGGTCTCTCAGTGAAAGGAATTTTCGTAAGCGAAAACTGACAATCTGAATAGTCCCATACTTTCTTACTTATCTATAACAAGCGACCTACCTTCTTCGTTTTTACCGACTTAACAAAACACGTAAACCTTCAGGAATAAATTCTCTAAGTAAAAACTAAAATAAAAAGCGTTGCGATTTTTATTTAGAAGTAGTTTAGAACCGTTGCATACTTTAGGAGAACAACGCGGTCACACAGACAGACACGAGAAGCGACTTCAATTTAAAGATCAAAAATCAATCAATCTTCCTAGCCTTTTCCCAACTATGTTGGGATCGGCTTCCAGTCTAACCGGATGCAGCTGAATACCAGTATTTTACATGGAGCGACTGCCTATCTGACCTCCACAACCCAGTAACTGGGTAATACTGGTAAGACTGGTGTCAGACTTTCGTGCTTCTGACGACTCGTAAGTAACGACTGACAAAGATCCACGAATGGCAGCCGGGACCAACGGTTTAACGTGCTTTCCGAGGCACGGAGAAGTCTCGGTATGTAAAGAACCCATCCACTTACCACCCCCGGCAAGCGTAGCTAACCTGATGGATCGACCCGTGCTGCTTGTTATTTATTACTTAGCCACGAATTAAATTTATCGATATATATAGATATATTATGAGCAGCCAAATAAACCAGATTCAGACTTTTCAGCTATTTTGTTGGAGCAAAGATTTTGAAGGATTTTGCTAATCCATTGCTTCATATTTTCGTAAAATTTGGCTGCTCTACAAGATAAATAACGCAATGAATGTTGATGAACTGTCAAAATTAAACGCAATTAGGGTGCAGGTTCACCATGACAATCGCCTTCAGTTAAGACACGGCCTATGAAAGACACAATCGATATTTACGAACTGATAAGTTTATTACAATGTTACCATACTAATAAATGATAGGAACAGCTTGAATTACCACCTAATAAATTCCAAATGATACATTAGTAGCGAGCTAGATTCATTGAGCACCCTGAGGCATAGCCGATAAATTTCAATAAGTTCAATGACTGCCGTAGAATTCTAAGTTACATTAGACTGAGTGAGTTTTAAAACACTTTGCTGCACTAATTGTCGGTAGAGTGAGTGATCGGTAACTCGTCGCCTGCAGGAGCTATCTGTTATTCGCAGGTGATTTACTACTTCCTGAAGTTAAATGTCTGCATGTGGTAGTTGTGAAGGTGTGACTGTGTGTAGGTACAGAGATAGTGGTTGCATTGTAGCATATTGTTGGGTTTTAAGGTTCTTCTTCATCTTTTCATGTGGTTAAGGTGTCACAGTAAAGCTGCCCATGGGCCTCTGACTTGGCTTGCTGACGAGAAATATCTCTCAGGCATGCCGGTTTCCTCACGATGTTTTCCTTCACTGTTTTTGATGCAGGTTATAATATTAATTATACAATACGCACATGAATCCGAAAAGTCAGAGGTGCGTGCCTTGGGTTCGAACTCGGGACCTATGACTTGGCAGTGATAGCCTCGTGGTGTGACCCTGAGGGTCACACCAAGGTTTAAGGCCAATTTTTTTAGGTTATACCTATGATAATTTTACCGACATAGCCCTAAGAATTGCCAAACTTAAGTAGCAATGGGCAGCACATTGCTCGCAGAACAGATGGTCGATGGGGCCGAAAGGTTCTGAAGTGGCGACCGCGTTCCGGAAGATGTAGCATGCAGTAAACGCGCAATCCTGGTCATCACCCTCAGCCTCTACACCCCGACTCACTGGGGAATCACCGCAATCACCTCAATCACCGCTGACAGTTCCGACTCACCGTGAAATGGGCGGCACCCGGTTCCGACTCACTAGAACCACAGTTGGTACTGTGAGGCACCGCAAGATACAAGACTCAGCCCACTACAGACCTCCGGTCTCCGGAGGGGAGTGATGTAGCGGTCACACCGCCACATACGAACTACGCATCAAAGACATGACGTCATACAAATCCTGTTTCGAGCAATTAGAGTTTACCGCGCGATTGACATTATACAAACTCCCGACATTAACTTTCGGGCAGTTGCCGCCAGACACTACACCCGTCTGGTCGGAGGATCCTTCCTTTTCTAATGAGGATGAGTGAACTTTACACCCTCTTTAAGAGCAGAGGCCTATGTCCTGCACCGGGACAATAATAGGTTGGTATTATTACATAAGCGTGCTGCCCCTTGACATCGGCCTGTCGCGACTTTCATGTACCTACTAACTAGAAAAGTAAGTGCACTTTGGTCCTTCTTGATCACGTCAAATCGAATTAATTCTATCGATCCGATGTTACTTTCAGACAAAATAATTAAACCAAGACAGAGCGCTGCGAACAATACAGTAAAGCATGCCAAAACTCACTCTGTGCATACACGCTCACACGCACACATTTACAACCTTTTACAATGACCCTACAATCAAACTACACCACACAAAGTGCACACATGTTTACGAAACCGGCTTCACTTCACTGTTGACAGTGCTATGTCTTGGTTTTTTATTTAGTCTGTGATGTTACCATTAAGCTTCGTGCAAACTAGCGCGACGCGACATGCGACGCTACACCGGTTATTTTTATACCGTGAAGTTCTTAGAAATTGTATTGTTCGAGTAGCATCGCACGACAAGTCACGCTGGTCTACACAAGCCTTTATGCTTCGATACTAAAACACGTACCCAACAAAGTCATACCAGCTATTTTCAGTCAACGCAAACAGTTACAAAAGCAGACGATCCCAACAAAGCAACACAAACAAGATTGTTAACATATTCCATATCATTATACACGAACAATATCCCTAAACTGTAAGCCGACATTGTTTGAAAACTGTACGGTACAGAAATTAGGCAGACTCCTCGTGTGCGGCTAAAAACCGCAACTCTCGATACGGAAGCGTACGCTTAAATGATGGAGGCGTCTCGACGGGGTCGTCGATCTCATACGTCATATTATCTAAGG
The DNA here is from genome assembly GCA_948150665.1 of Conistra vaccinii. Taxonomy (NCBI): domain Eukaryota; kingdom Metazoa; phylum Arthropoda; class Insecta; order Lepidoptera; family Noctuidae; genus Conistra; species Conistra vaccinii. The sequence goes on along the minus strand of OX411323.1, from coordinate 6,690,826 downwards.
TGCGATCCACATGGGGCAACGTGCGATCAAACCCGCAAGTAAACGAATTTCGCGTTTATCGGGGTCGATGAGGCGCGATATGTTTCCGTTCTGACGTCAAAGAAGGTGAAGTGTAATCAGATAGTATAAACTGATTGTAGGCACTGTTGTGGATAGAAGATTAAGGGACCGATGAACAGTATTACAGGGAAAGAATGCGATAAGTTAAGGTGGAACTAGTCGCGGGCTCGAACTCAATGGTGGACATGGCCAAAAACCACGCTGTCTCACCTGGCATCGTGTCCGACAGAGATAGTATCTGTGATGAGCAGTTAGAAGCTGGTCTACATGGACAACGTATAGTTCGCACGCACAGAAACACCGTACCGACCAATTTTAGTAAAACGAGCGCGTCAAAAATTACGAAAAGGCCTTTGAAAAAAAGGTTTTTCTGAAAAACCACTGCATAAATCAATTACAAATAAAATTTATTGAAATCTTCGATAATTTTTCTGTGTCTTTACGGATTTTGTTTTCGAGATTTCACACTTCTTGTATTACTTATTTACGCCCAAAGTTGCGTTAAAATTAGCAAGAAAAACGAATCTTTGTTGGCTTATAACTTTTTAATGGCTTTTTATTTTACTATTCTGCTTCCGTACAGACAAAATTAATAATGAGACCTAACGATATCATGTTAAACTTTGAATGTACAATGTCAAACAGTGGCGTAAACCCCTCCGAAGTTTGTATGGAAAAAATATCAAATTGTTTCACCTTAAAGCCTGTTCCTGTTGGGATTTTCAGCCAGAAATTCATAACAGTAAGAATTTTGTTCTAGGTCTTTTATGGGACTATACTCCATTTATTATAGCATTAGAAAAAAGAGGCTCGTAGAAGCAGGACTGCAAAACATTTTATTTTAAAGTTAAGTTATAACTTTGTTACATAAATCGAAGACAGTACTAAATACGCAAAATAAACGAAATAAAAGGCATTTTATTTTAAATAATGCTTTATTTATAATAACATCTTCACAACACATTACAAACTTGCAACAAAACGAATGAATGAAACAACAAATCACATGATGATTTTTTAAGGAACATTTTACTAACAATACTTTATTTCAATTATCAACTTACAACATACAATACGTTGGTGAAACTTCTTCGTCTTCACCAGCTAATTTAGTCACTATCATCAGATGATGAAGATGATAAAGTTTCACCGACGTTAATAATAAATCTTTCTACCACATTATCCATTATGCTTTTGAACCACTCCTGTACCTATATCAGCATTTCGTGTGACTGTAGCCGGCCGCTTCTCCAGTTTCCTGGAGTGGTATGGCGCATTGTCCATAACAATTACAGCGCCACTCTCAATATTGGTCAAAATTAACTTGAACCACTTTTCAAAATTAAAAGCAGATCCATTTCAGAGTGGTAATCTCCGTCACCTTTCTTTGCGTCAAATATTAATGCAGCATCCTTTAAAAACCCTTCAGTTGATCCTGTGAAATAAAATAAATAAAAGTAAATTTTTCCGTACCCTGTATATAATTTCATTGCTGGAAATAGATCTTAATACTATAACAATATAGCAACAATATTTATTACTTTTAGTTCGCTTTGCATTTGTTAATTTATAATACAATAATATTATTTATTAATAGTCAATGATAATGTTAATGGTGAGGACAGTGAACAAAATATTATATTAAAAATAAATCAAGTACATACCAATATGACCATTGATAAGCCGCCTTCCTTTTCCCATTGGGTTCTTTAAACCAGTGGAAAGACTTGACCGATGTGCTTCTTTTGAGGACTTAATAGTGCTGTCTTGCCATATTAAACTTTTCATGAGACCTGTATGTATGATAAAAGGTTATTAATTTAAATACAATATAAATTAATATTAATTTAAACAAATGAACGAAATGATGTTATACTTTTAATTAAATTCTAATAATTTAACTGTAATTAAATCATAATGCTACTGAATACAGGAGATCACACACTGTTTGGTTCATAAAAAACTGTTAAGAAATATTAGAAGCACTGTACCTTCATCCAAGCCAAGTCTCATCTAAATAATATATTTTTCTTCTTTGCCTTTTTATTTCATGAAGATATTTTAGTCTACATAGGACGATCTCCTGCCCGTCTATGAGTGCACTTTTTCTACTCCGTTTGTTAATTATGTGAACTTTAATGTTTCTTTAATTATTATATACAGACTGCTACTCTTAAAATCTGGCAGAGACTCATCACTGTTTACTGTTTCCAATATCTTATCCCAGTTGGGCAACTCATTATTAAAGAAGAAGGAATGAATTTTCCTAAGTATTCCGCTAAATGTCATATCATCAAAATCATCATGTTTTAGGTGCTTCCGTTGGTGGGAGGGTTGCAGGGGACCTTCTGTGTTGTACTCTTTGAGTATGTTGTACACAGTAGCCCGAGATACGCCTATAAATAACAAAATATATGTTTTATCACAATGCATGTTACTTTCAAATATTTTTATAGTAATAATTTTATGAATCATTCTTACCGGCAACTTCTGCGGTCTTGTTTATCATCTCAATCTTATAACAAGGAGTACCTGCAGGCCAGGACTCCAACTGCTTAAAAATATTGATCACTGTTTGCTTTTCTACAGCACCAAGTGCAGTTTGCTTCATTCTCTTTTTCTTGGGAGACATTACTATGTCGTCGTGGTCAACTTTATGGCCACGTTTATTTCGCCTTTGCTTTTAGTCAGAGTTTGAACTTATATTAATAGATTGTAAGTCACCCGGACCCGCACCGGGATCATCCATAGCGCAACAAAACGTAGCGTTTTGTAAAAAACAACCAAATAACAACACTAATAACGAAAACAAAACAAAAACCAAGGAAAAATAGGGAACAAATAACAACAAAATCACAAAACTTCGACAAACAATACCAACAAGAATTCACAATTTACAAGTGAAGTGAATGACATTTGTTTGACATGACAATCACAGAACATTTACGTCAATTTCATGGACGGCATAAACCGGTAAAATTAGAAATACCCCGCTGTCATCGCATATGAAGGGATTAGCTGACATTTTAGATTTGGTAGAATTATAGTAAAACGAAAAACGTTCTCGGTATTGTTCACTCCTGCTTCTTTTAGGTTTTTAGGATTGACACTTTATTTTAAATTGGAATGAAATAATATATTTAAATGAAACCCACATAATTTCATAATTTAAATGGTTAAACTGATTACAATGAAGTGTGACCGCCTGGTATAAAAATAGATTATAATAAATTTGGCGATAATCGTAACTGTAACAAGTACTTTTGTACTTTTGTTACAAAGTGTACATCAAAAAGAACCTTTTTTAACTTCTGTCTAATGCTATTGTAAATAGAGTATAGGTATCAGTTAAAGTATGTTAATGCTTACTAACGTATTCATCAATATGTTCTTTAAACAGCCTTATTACTATCTAGTGGTTGCAAGCGCTACTGCTAAGCATGAGGAGGACCTCACTTGCGACCTGGGATTCCCAGGTCTGATGATATTGGGTTTTCCTACCAACAATTTCTCAGTAGCAGCTCGCAGTATGGGTTTATGCCAGTTTGATGGCAAGGCTCGCCCGCTATTACATGGGGCTTAAACATAACTGGCGAAATGAGTTTGTACTATGGGTACACCTCTACCCAACCCTTTGGGAAAACAAGCCGTGATATGATGTTATGTATTTTAAAGAGAGCGCGTCGTCAAACATGTCAGTTAGGCCAAGAAAAACATACGAGACTGCAATACAATCGTTTCGCGAATAACCGTTTAAAACCGCTTATACCTCAATGTGTAAAATGCCTAACACACGGCGGGTGCAAGATGATAAATGGAACCCGTGTGTATCCTTGCCCACGTGTTTACTGCATATTGATAGCTCCTGAATAATTAGGCAGCCGACTAATTATCGCGGCAATACTAACTAATGCATGCTTATGAATTAATTACTTGTCTTTTATTACATAACAAGAAGTTGTTACTGGGGCGTGAGATCGGAAATTAGATACTCGTAAATGAGTATAGAGTAGAATTTTAAGTAGTTAAAAAAACCAATGTTTGGGGAACTAATTATGACAATTACTTAATTATGTTTGGAAGGGTACATGTCGGATAACATTGTCTTTTACTTATTTTGTAATTACTGTCCTAATTAGGCACAGATGTGACAGTCAAGCCGTCCTTAACAATTTGCTCCGGGTTAAAAATTCCTTGCTGGAAGTTCGAAGTTATCTTGACATATAAACGAATATCAAAGCTTGCCAACTCCCAAAGAAAATAATATTAATATTCTGCTATCTCAACTTCCACCACACAATGAAAATTCGATTCTCTATTCAAACTATTCTATAGGAAAGCTTAATAAATCATAGACAACATTTTTTCTGATCAGCCAGTCGTATTTGTAAGTACAATTTGTCCTCGTCCTGAGTCAAAGTGCCATCGATTTTCTCCTTCCTGGCTTCACTCCAATCTCTTTCCTTTGCCTAATATATTTGTGAATAAAACTGCGGGGTATTGCGTAACAAGATGGTCGCGGCCATGGGATGTGCCAGCCTTGAACTTTTTGGCTAAATAAATGTTTTTAGGAAATAGTGATTGATGATCTGAAATCTAGGCTGTTTATCGGAAGTAATTATTCGCAAATTCAATTTTGCTAAGTTTTTCTATTAAGTGAAAAATATATGAGGACGTGAAAAACTTATTAAGGCAAGGTTCCGTTTTAATTTATCTAAAGAAATTTTCTCAAATGGCGTCGGATTAACAACCTTTTAAACAAACCCGACACGCTTGTCCTACAAAATGGAACACATTATCAACCGGCTTTTCCCTCGTTTTACACGCAATAAAAAACTAGATAAATGAAGGTGCTGTGTGCTAATAAAAACGTAGGATTTATTCCATACAAACGTGAAGAGGAGTAAGAAACAAAGCGGAAAGTTTGGGAGACTGCGGTCAAATCATAGCCCTCTTGGGACAACGGTTTCCTGGAAGTTTCCGATCGCATCGAACTCACCTTATGGTCAGGTCTGGATGACAGCGGACAGCGACGGAATCTATCGAGTGTGATTCATTTTTCTTCTAATTTTATTTTGCGTTTTTCAAGCCTGCAACTATGCGCAAGTATATACACGTAAGGCACACAATGTCAATGCCTTTCATTTTTAACCAACTTCAAAAAGGAGGAGGTTCTCAATTCGTCTGTATGTTTTTTTTTGTTTGTTTTTTACGCGATTACTCCGCCAAAAATGTCTTTTTGGGAAGTCGGTAGTTTTTTTATTTTTTTTATTTTGTAAAATGTTTTTGACAATTCACCACCATACATTGCGTCATTTACGTTGTCGAGAAGATCAATTATTTAAACAGGAAGCAATGGATTAGCAATTTCCTTCAAAATCCTTCGGTTTCTGATTGGAAGTGGGTAACGCAATTAGGATTCGAGACCTATAATAATGAAAATTCATTAGTATAGGATTTAATCACGTTCTCGCACAAGTCTGGCGCATTTATCGAATAGTATCAGTGGATGGTCACAATACCCATCATCCCCATCATCATCATTTCAGCCAAAAGACGTCCACTGTTGAACATAGGCCTCCCCCAAGCACCGCCACTTCGACCGATTCTGTGCTTCCCGCATCCAGCGGATTCCTGCGGCCTTCACAAGGTCATCGGTCCATCTTGTGGGACGCCCGAGTCCAACGCTTCGTCTTTCGGGACGCGGTCGCCACTCCAGAACCTTTCGGCCCCATCGGCCATACAATGTACGCTGCCCATTGCCACTTAAGTTTGGCAATTATTATCACAATTCTCCCATTATGTAAAATAATTCCATTTTAACTAAATAGAAATTCGCTATCGCCTCTGCTTTCCATACAACCGAAGGCCTAGATCGGCGATTCGAGACGACCCTGATGTAGCTTCGCAATAAAAGTCTGAAATAAGTTGGAGTAGTACGTCCAGCTCCGCTACGATCCACATTTATTTTGTTTGAATATTTCACAGCCACCGCCCGTTTAAATTTATTTAGTCTGGCAACTTCATTTGCTAAATTAAAAAGCTTGTAATTTATAAATTCAAAGATAGAAGCATTATTTACTAAAAAAAATAATAATAAATAAAGCTTCTAGTTTCGAATTTTACTAGTGTTTAGTTGTAGACGAATTCACATTTTGTTTTTAAATGTCTTAGCTTACTTTAAATCGAATTAGCTGTTTAAATATGGCTATACCTATGTATCAACAGTCAAAAATTACCTTAAATTTTACCCTAGGCCTTGAAATCTAACTTTCTTCAAATTCAACTATCACAGAACCCCAAATCCCCCAAATCCTTGTAATAATCTCCAACATAACTTACGTATCAGCATACCATTACTCAAATGTCCCCCGAGACTTGGGGGCAACTCGACAAGAGGCTGTTGGTTTTTAATTTTCAAGTCCCATCTTGAACTGGAGGAAGTATCTCGGGAATAAACTCGTCGACTATGACTGAAAACGTCAAAGGAAGATTTTGGAGGTATTAAATTGTAGTAAACTCAAAGGTATACAAACATTGCAAATGAGATGATGTTAATAAAGATGAGTTTTGCAAAAAAAAAATAAAAGTAATCTATGTACTTATTACTTGCAAAAAAACCTTTTTTTTTTGCTCTGCTCCCCATTAGGTACCTACTAACAATAATTTACCCTGAAACACTTTGGAATAGTGGTGGACAAGACGTGGAAAGTACCTAAGTACCTATAGGACATAATTGTTGTGCCGTGCAATTTTCTACATTTCATCAAATTAATCATCAAAGTTTAGGGGCATGAGGAACAGGGTGTAAAGTTCACTCATCCACCATAGAAAAGGGAGGATCCTCCAACCAGACGGGTTGTAATGTCTGGCGGGCAACTCCCATATGTTGATTTCGGATAGTCTTATCTATGTTTTTCGCTCGGTAAACTCTAACTGCGCGATGCAGGAATTGAGTGACGTCATGTCTTCGTTGCGTAGTTCGTATGTGGCGGTGTAACCACTACAAAAGGAAATCAATAGTTTAATTTAGCGTTAGTGCGTTGCATTATTTTTTGGTAACCAATTCAACCATATTCAACGGCCATTAAAAATATCGAATACCTATCAATAATTAATTAATCATTGAATAATATCTTCAGATGCGCTTCAGACAAACGTAAACGTATTTCCAATCTCTGAACTCAGACTTATTTAGTACAATGGCAACATATTGTTGTCCGTCAATCAATCTTCCTAGCCTTTTCCCCCAACCATGTTGGGGTTGGCTTCCAGTCTAGCCGGATGCGGCTGAATACCAGTATTTTACATGGAACGACTGCCTATCTGACCTCCACAACCCAGTAACTGGGTAATACGATAACCCATGGTAAGACTGGTGTCAGACTTTCGGGCTTCTGACGACTCGTAACGACTGTCAAAGATGCACGAGTGACAGCTGGGACCAACGGCTTAACGTGCTTTCCGAGGCACGGAGGAGTCTCGGTATGTGTGATGGCCACCCATCCACAGACCAACCCCGGCAAGTGTATCTTAACCTGATGAATCGATCCATGCGGCTGTTATTACTTAGCCACGAGCTCCTCATAATGTTTTCCTTTTAAGTGTTGCCACATAAATCAGTTTTCCTTTATAATGTTTTAAATTAAAATTATTATTTTTTCAGGTAATTTATACTTTCATTACTTGGCGGCGCAACCTGGTAAGCGAGATTTGGAGGGGACTACTTAACAAAATTATTTGTAAGTTTTAAGTTAAACGCGAAATACATAAAATAGGTCTTGAATTGAATCAGCTTTATAAATTGTTTAAAGTCCGATAAAGTAAATTACTTTTGGCGCATAAAGGCTCGTTCTGACTGGCGCGACTTATCGCGCGACGTGACTCCAGTTATTATTGTATCGTGAAGTTTTCTTAGAAATTGTATTGTTAGAATCGCGTTGCGTCTGCACGGAGCATACAGGCTCTGGCCTGCCTTCCCGGGACCCATCACTTTGTCACATTATCATAATCTGCGTCATTAGTGCCAAACTGCCAACTTCCCCGTGCTAATCCAAGACGACAACCGTACGTAAAGTTTACCGTAACAACATTAGCAGTAGCTAACTGTAACAGTTAACTTGTTAGAGCCTTGGCATATTGATTTTATCTTAAAACTAGCTTCTGCCCGCGACTGTATTCGGTTGAAATTTTAGAAAGTGAAAGAAAGAAATTATTATTTATTCTGCACAAACAAAACGCACTTTTAATTAAATAATAAAACATAAAATACACACATACAAAAGTAGCCAAAAGCCTCGTATTCAACCAATAAATAAAAAATAAAAGTTGTACAATGTTGCTCATTGATTGATGTCAAAATAGTCTGTGGTAATTACTGTTGCGACTTTTTTTTTTTCTTTTACACTTCAAATTCTTTTATTTATTTATTTTTTTTATAATTTTTTTATGCACTTTTGTTTTTCCAATGCACTTTCGACATTGGCAGAATAGTCGACATCGGCTTTACTTGCCATTTAATAAAATAGAATACTCGTAGAATAGAATAGAATACTGTTGCGACATTGGCAAATGACAACAACAACATAACAAAACAAAACAAAATGCCGATTGCAGAGTTAAATTACTGTTGTTGTTGTTTTACACATGGGTAGACCATAACCTGGGTCCTAGGATATTTTTTATCCCGATATTCTTACGGGATTGACAATTATGCGGGTGAAACCGCGGGGCGCAACGATAAAAAATAAAAATAAACTATATTCTATTTGAAATAAGATTTGACATTTAAACAAACCTTTTTTACAGTCCGTTCCACTGATTCTGACTTCTATACCGTAGGCATAAGGATTGCATTAAAAGCAAAACAGTTGTTACAATACCAACTGTTTACTGCAGCTGCCGTTTGTCATGCCACCAACGCAATAGACGTCAAAATCGGTTGAACGGACTGATAAAAAAGGTTTAGATAATGTCTAATCTTATTTGAAATGGAGTACTTATACATAAAGTGTTTTTAATTCTAATGGCGGCTACACACAGTGCCCTGCCACTGCCCGCCCGGCCATGCCGTGCCACTGCCGCGCGGCACTGTGTGTAGTAGCCATTATACGAATAAACGTATTTTTCTTTCTTTTATTACAAAAGTGTCATCAAAACCATGATTCATTTAACAAATAGCAAATACAAGTGCACGTTTAACGGTACAACCTTCCGCACTTCAAAATGTCTCCCGCAGTCAATAATTTCGTTCACAATATTTATTATATAAATGTATGTGACCACAGAGCATAAAGGACCGCACGCACTTCGCCAGGCATGGCTGACAATGAAGAGGAATATTTACTCGGTATTGAAGTGTTTGTTGTGATACTACAGTCAATTAGAGATACCTTTTAACCAGAGTAAATAATTTGGGCATATTTAATACTAGCTGCCCCGCGGATTTACCCGCATGAATCTCGATCCTGTGGGAATATCGGGATAAATAGTATCTTATGTTCTAATCCCGGTCATGGTCTACCCATGTGCCATATTTCATCCAAATCCGTTCAGCCGTTTTACCGTGAAAGCGTAAAAAACAAATAAACTCACTTTCGCATTTATAATATTAGTAAGTGGCGTAATGCATTAAATAAGCTGCATACAAACATACATAAACTCAAGCCTTCTTCCTATGGGCCACGTCACTAACTTCTACGATCCTTAGCTGCATAATATTTTTTAAACCTATTTATATTTTCTCTATAAGTGAATTTGTAATTAATAAAGAAATATAGTATCTTTAATCGAGGATGCATATCCGGTACGGCTCGCAAATCCTTCCATATCCTAAGGGCACGTCTACCTTACCATTACCGCGCCCCCCGGTGTACTCGTTGATATGCAATGGCCTCTGTAGCCCCATGGAACATGAGGTTTCGAGGGCTAGTGCAAATCTTGGGGTTCATTCGAACTATCGAGTCTGGTTAAACCACGCTTGGATCGGTGTATTTAATTCATTACCTAACCGTTATATGGGTGGATGAGAAGTCATGAATATAGCAGTTGGCCCACTTCATGTTATATCAGTAAACACACATAACATCACGCCTGTTTTCTTTGGAGGTTATGCTTAAGTCCCGTGTAAACGGGGGCGAGCCTATTGCTATTGTAGCATTATCTACCCTGGATCTAAAACAACTAATACCTCAGATAGATACTAATCCCTAAAAATGGATCCTAAATTCGTTACCCCAATATCATTATCTAAACTGTCTAATAAGACTACATATTTACAATATTTCAGGGATAAGGAAAATGATATGAAACACCAAGATACTGTAGAAAAACACTACCTACCCTGACTATCACCAAGCATTCTATGCCAATCCATCTTTTTAAACTGACACAGCACGTTGTTATCACGAGCACTACCCTCCAAGTACTACTCGTATATCGAAACCGTTGTTCCGCCATTTTTATATATCGAATATTTCGATGTTGCCAGTACAAATCCAACAATTATCTCTTAATAAAATGAAACCTAACACTATCAAACGGTCATAAATCCAGACACCGGGCTACAACTACTGCTAATAAATCGTTTGTTGTCCGTCGACGTCCAATGACTTAGAGATGCAAAAGAAAAATCTTATATGTCCGGTATTTGGCCGCTGAAACTGATAGAGCCAAATGAACTGTCGAAAAGCCTTAAACTGAAGACTCGAGTTATCAAGAACCTTAAAATAAATTTTTGAAGTGAAAACTTCTGGCGCGCTGAGCACTTTTTGGGTGAACAAAAATCATCGAACTTGCGTCATCGTCACCAAAGGCGCGTTATCGTCACCGAAGGCGCGTTGAGCACATTTTTGTTGACAGCGCACTCTGTTTTATTTTTTTGGATTTTTTTTTAATAGAGCTACAGCTTTCGTTCTTGCACTGACAGCAAGCCACATAAATAGGTACCTGACAGTTTCGTTAGATGGCGTTACTTAGTTTTTACTTCTGTCGGCAGTCCCCAGAATGCCCTGCATGTTTTTTAAATTCATTAAACCCAAATTCGTATGTCTACATGTTTATTTTCCTGCCTTTCTATTGAGTTTTTCCATCTGGAACTGCTCAGTAGCATCCCGGAGACGGGATTTGTGCCCTGTTGATGGCAATAGGCTCGCCCCCTATTACTAGGAACTTAAATATAACTGACCAAATGTGGCTGTACTACTGGTACCCTTCTGCCAAACCCTTTGGGGAATACAGGCGTGATGTTAAATTACGAGTATGTGCTATTTTCATTAGTAAAATGTTGTAAAAAAAAAATCTGTCCCTGATCGACTAAGATAGTCGTAAGTGAAACGTAGTCCCATAGTCCCCAATTTATCTCGCGGATACAGTCTATCTGATATCTAGAATAGGCCGTACATAAATCTAAAGTGCCCTTACATACAAGTAGCTCTTTTTATTCGGGTCAAGCGCCATTTTAGGCAGGATTTCTTTTTATGATAGGCTCTTTCAACGCATATTATGGGTGACAGAGTTTCGCTGACGATTTTTGATCATAGTTTTATTTCTTTCATGTTTTATTGATGTGTTTTAACTAACTAGCTGATGCCCGCGGTTTCACCCGCATATAAAATAATCCAGAGGGCCTAGACAAAGTAACATTCGATTAGCGACAACGCTAGTAGAAAAGTCAAAAATGTATGGGATTGACAAAAGCTATCGAAACGTCACGTGATCATAGCTCAACGAGTAGAAATTAGCTAGACAATATTTAACATCATTCCATTCATACAGCCTCGAACGATAACTTGCTAACGAAAGACCAGAGACAATATGTAATTTTTATCGAAGAAACCAATGGATCAGACGATAGCGAAACGTAGTGTAGTTAAGTCGTTGAAGCGATAGCGATAGTCGAAATAGAATCGCTCCGTAGCGAATGTCATTTGTCTAGGCCCTCAGAGCTTTTAATCCATGATATATACCTACTTATTACTAAAGGGTATATCGACTTTATATACCTTCGAGAGTGATGAATATAACAAGAATGTCTTCTTCAGTTTCTTTTAACTATCGTTAGTCTTCGAGACCAGCGGCTCCCAAAGTTGCCTGGACCGGGACTCATCTAACAAAAACTTCCATATTCGGGACTCACCTCTTGGCTGTCAGAGAAAAACGCGGCATAAGTATAATGGAAAAAAACAATCAGTTGCAGTCGAATTTATATTACAATTTAAATACAAGGAGTGCTATTTCAATGAGAAGCATGTAGGTATGTTTTTTCATTATTATAGGTTTAGCATCAACTTTAATTCTGTTAATCGCCATGAGTTGGATACGTTCAGTTTATTTCGGTATTTAGTTTTAAACATTTTTCAAGGCCCACCTTGCGCTCGCGTCTCATCCATGGGTCGCGATCCATGCTTTGGGAAATGCTGTTCTAGACCATCGATATAGTCTACTTATCTGGATCTGTGTATTACCTGTCCAAATTAAAATTATAAATACAATATTTTGTACATTTTGACGTTCAAAAGTGCCTTCAAGGGCCTATTTGAAATAAATGCTTTGACTTTGACTTTTGACTTTGACTTGAAATTCATTCAGCCGTACAAGCATGATTCAGTTACAAAATATCTTCATAAACTTTCACATTGAGTCTTGTGCTGTATCAAGAGGATCTATATGATATCCTAGGCTAGGATAAAATAGGATATCCTCGAATACTCTCGTTACAGTAACAACGATAAAAATCCTCGGTAATTGGGTGTTTGTGCATGTGGGACTGTGTGTGTAAGGTCTCGCCTCCACGGTAAAGAAGGAATCCTAGGTGAAGGCAAATACAAGCTCAGAAAAATATTGATAGTGAATAATAAAAGCTGCAGCTGCGGATGACTCTAAAAAGATAAAAATAATAAATAATAAACAAACGGAAATAAACGTATTTTCTTTCTTTCTTTTTTCTTTCTAATATACCAGCCTATTACATTCCCACTGTGGGGCAAAGGTTTGGTCTGGTCTGGTTTATTAGCACCGATTCCTGTATTGTACTGATACTGATCAAATCTCAAAATAACCTTTTCCAAAAATTACTGTTTTTCGAAATGTCTTTGTTTTTGATGTCGGAAACTCTTATTGTCTGACAGAAAAGGTACACTCATGATATTTAATCATCTTCTCATAAAGAGAAGGCATGTGTCTTTGGTTTTGAGTTTTCGTTTTATGCCACCGACTTCCGAAATTACAGTAATTTTTCAGTATTTTGTAAAAAGTTTTTATATTTTACTTTTTATTTGTGGTAGGTACCTACCCCACACAAATTCGAATACTTACCACGAACTGCTATTTAAATAACAGTGACAGGAACTTATTATAACATCATCCATAGAGGCTAAGTGAAAAAAATACGTATTATTGAAGCTAACTCAAAAACTACCGAAGCAAAGTTAATAAAATTTATATGGGACCACCGCACAATCTTCTTCTACCAAATGAAAAAAGAATTTTCAAAATCGGTCGTCAATTGACAGAGAAAACGGAGCCCATACATTTAAAAAAAAATACATACACTACGAAAATAGAACCGCCTTCTTTTTGGAAGTCGGTATAAAATGAGGTACCTATACAAATATATAGCATAGAATCAATGACGGGCCAAACGTGAAATACATCAAAGTTTACAAAGACGGTATTGAGTGTATCGACGCACTTTGAAGCGTTAAACATCAAAAGGATTCAGAACTCAATAATCCCACTAATCCATTGTTGAGCAGAATCGTGGCTCAATACAATGCGTAGCGACTTATAGCGCGTCAATCAAAACAATTCTTTAGAAAAGTAAAAAGATTCGTAGAAAACCCCCGACACAAAAAAAAATCCTTTTAAAAGCTAAAAAATAAAATATACTGGCCCTTTAAGTTTAATTAATATAATTTGTAGTTAATATTTTGTCGTCGCGTCGGGGGACGCGGCATGCTATTGTAGAAAATATATTTTCAATTTTTCATTCGCCGTCCCCCGACGCGACGACAAAATATTAACTACAAATTATATTAATTAAACTTAAAGGGCCAGTATATTTTATTTTTTAGCTTTTAAAAGGATTTTTTTTGTGTCAGGGGTTTTTTTAATTTTTAATTTAACTTTTATTTATAGCTTTTTAAACTTTATATACGTATTACTAGTACATACGATACGATCGACACGTGCCTCGCTTAAATCTACGCTGCTGTACGTATTTTTCCCACAGTAAAGTTAGTTACTAATTTATCCGGATTTTTTTTTGCTTCTCTATCATCAGACCCTGATAAATATATAATTTTATCTATAACCTATTCATGGAGACCATTCCAGTGAGCCCAAACACGATACCATTGCTGTAAATTGTTGAGGAGTTGGGTATCCTGCAAATACCAGGTAATGCTGCAGCATCAGTTCAAGGTTACCATTGTTTATGTTATTCTAATACCATTGAAGTAACAGATTACCAAATTTAAATTCAATCAGACCTGTGGAAGATGCTAAAATCCATTCATCAATAAGAAAAGACCTGATAATCTTCAAACGGCTGAATAGATATTTTTAATCATAGCTAAGAACACTCCCGATTAAGTCACCTTTCAAACCAAACAAAAAAAATCTAAATCGGTTCAACCGTTTGGGAGCTACGATGCCACAGACAGATACACAGATACACAGATACACAGACACACAGATACACAGATACACACGTTAAATTTATAACACCCCTTCGGTTTCCGTCGGGGGTTAAAAAAACAAGCGAACGAAGATGAAGTGGTAACCATTGAGTTAAATTAACTAACTATATCTTTCACTAGCTTCTGCCCGCGACTTCGTCCGTGTGAACTTGTTAACATAAAATAAATATATCCTGTTATGACGCTTGGCAATACTTTCGTATCCCATTATTGAAATAATTTTCGGAATCGGATCAGTAAAAGAAAGAAAGAAAGATGCGTTTTTGGCATTACAGCAGAAAAATAATTATAATGCCAAAAGGGCCACTTTAAGACAGACTTAGATAAGATGGTGGTAGCTAGCCAGGCGGACTTAGAACAAGCCCTACCACTAACCAAACAGAAAATTTTGCCCCCACTGGAAATCGAACCGTCCTCCGGGTCTGAAACAGGAAGTTTCGAAGATAACCTCCTATACGCATAAAATTTACTTCTTTATAATATTATTGTTATTAGTAGGTACCTGTTAGCATAGATTTGCTCTTCTATCGACTCACAGCAACGAAGCCTAAAGCATAAAAGAAATGTACATGAGTAGGCCAGTGCAAATGTAATGTACAGGAGCATTGGTGGCCCAGTCGTATTGGCCGACTCCCAAGTTCGGACCCAGGCAGACACTTTACTTTGTGTATTTAGTTTCGTCACCACTGCTCTCAAAACGGTCAAGGAAACGTCGTGAGGAAACGTCGCGGGTCGTCGAAATGTCCTAGAACTTAAAAATTCGAAGACGTGACATCCACCAACCCACACTGGGCCCATTACGGCCCACTCCCTCTCACAGAGAGGAGGCCTGTTGCCCAGCAGTGGGAACATTATAGACTGATTAGGAAATGAGTATACAGGCTGATTTTTATAGTGAAAGAAGACGGTAGAACAAGAAAAAGACAATGTAACCGAGAAAACCCCTGACGAATATTATTTTTGCCTCTTCAACTATAAATAAACGGTAATTATTTAACTTCGGAAATCACATAAGAGAGAATTCGTCATGGGTTCCGCACAATTGAAACCATTAGTGAACGAATTTCAAGTTGAAATCTTATTAGCAACTTCGGTTGAAACTTCAATTTCTCACAGCAGCTGATTGTTAAATCTTTATTTCTTTTTAAAATATAACCAAAAACAAAGAGACAGCAGCATCTTTACCTACATAGTACCAAACAAAGTCGCATTTCGTGTCTCCCTGTGTGTGACTGCGTTGATGTTCTAAACGCAATTGATTTTGATGCCGTTATCACCATGACTTAGAGCGTTTTTTCCGCAATAGCATAGAAATTGCAACCGTGCGAAGCAGGAGTGTGAACTTGTCGTCAATAATTACGTTAGCTAGCAATAGATACTATCACAGGGTCAGCCTGATTAAATTATTCGTATGAAACCGGATGCTTGCGCTGTGCACAGCGTTACACGAAATGTAGCAAAAAGCTGTCTCTTTATTAACAGGCTGCGCGACAGCAAAGTCAGTGTTATTATGTTTTACACGCGTCGGTATCTGAGATTCTGTATTCCCTGGAAGCATTCTAACGGCTAGATGGATTTTAATAGTGAGTAATTGTCTATCGACACGTCTAGATCTCACGATGGTTATAGGTTTTGTTTTAATAAAATCAAAATGGCGGATTTTAGACGTCAATAAGAAATGCCTGCATTTTTTGGGTTATCCAAATAAACAGTCTCACTTTTTCTGATATGTTTTGTAATGATTCTGTTCCACATAGTCCTACATTGTTGTTCTCTAAAACCCATTATAGAATATCACATCCACTTGTTTCCGCAGCAAAACGAAAACCGAGTTTGAATACTGACAACTGACTGTGCGGATACAGAACTCCGATTAAGTTTTAACAGGATTGCCTAGCAGCTAGGCTACTGTAAAGTTGAATATATCAACGTACTTACTCTTCTATTAAGGTATACCTAGAGCCTCAAAAAAAGAGGCTGTCATTTGTAGATCTTCGACAGTCGTTACGGATAGTCGGAAGTCCAAAAGTCTGACAACTAGTCTTACCAAGGGGTATCGTGCTAACCAGTAACTGGGTTGTGGAGGTCAGACAGGTAGTCGCTTTATAAAACACTTGCATTCATTTACATCTGGTTAGACTGGAAGCCGACCCCAACATTGTTGAGAAAAGGGTATGCTAGATTCCTAAAAGAGTTTTAAACTTAGCGAAAACTTAACAAGAGCCTATCATAACGAAGTCCTACCATAACTCCTTAATACACAGTTCCCTGTATAAAACAAGCTCCCGTAATTTAATTTTCCGCAAATTCAGCATCTCTCGTAAAGATGGCTGTAAACCTTGAACACTTTTTATGGCAACTTAGACGAGTATTAGTGTATGCGAATTATCGTAAAAAAGTTACTTAACGACCTAAGACTCGGCTAAGTTTACCACATAATACAAGAAAACATTGAAACAAGCATATGAGACGTGTTATATTTTGTTAGAACGTGAGATTTGCGAACGATATGCAAAAAGGTAGTTAAATTCTTGAGCGTCGTTTAAAACATACATAATAAAGGTTTCCCAGATGTTAAGCCTTTCTAATAATCCAGAAAGAAGTGATTATCTTTCTTTGGTGTAGTGGTTGCAAGCGTTAATGCTGAGCATAGGTTCGATCCCCGGGTCGGGCAGTGTTATTATGTTTTTCTATCTGGAATTTCTCAGTAGCAGCCCGTAGTCTAGAGTTGTGCCCGGTCAGAGCTGGGCAAAATACATGCTTTGCTTTAATTAAAATACTAATTACAAAATACTATCGCGCACTTATCTAAAATACGAATTACAAAATATTTTTAAGTCGTGTATTTGAAATATAAAATACAAAATACAGTATTTTAACTATTTTTATTTAAAATACAAATTACAAAATACAGTCTGGTGTTAGATTAGGTATTTAGATATTATAGAACTAATCCAGCCCAGCCTAAGGCAAAAGGGGTCACTGTGACCACTAAATATGTCACAGCATTGATGAATCATGTGGATTCACTCCATCGCCGAATAAAAATTACAATTTACAAGTTAAGTGATTGACAATTTGACTTATGTACTTTAAGTGTATTATCTATGCGTATGTACCTGTAGTACAGACTACAGTACAGTTTAAGTGCAGTGTTGCCAATTTAAAGATTGAAATATTTAGCGGTCGCCATTTTGCTTATGAAAGCTATCGAGCGCTATTTTCTACAGATCGCACCCATTCATAAGATCGCTAAATGTATTTATGTTCAAATGTATTTTGGAGCCATAAGTATTTGAAATACTAACTAGAAAATACCTTAGCGTCAGGTATTTGAAATACCAATTACAAATTACATTTATAAGAAGTAATTGAATTACAAATACCAATTACGTATTTGTATTTCAATTACGTATTTTAATTACAAGTAATTCAAATACTGCCCAACCCTGTGCCCGGTTGATGGCAATAGGCTCGCCCCCAGTCTGGCGAAATGTTGTACCTACCTACTATATATAGGTAAGTAGACTTCTGCTTAACCCTTTGGGGAAAACAGGCGTGATGTTATGTTATCTTTCTAAGAGGTACAGGAGGTATGAGGTTCTTTTCAAAACTTTCGACTGCGGCGAAAACAAAATTTTGTCAAAATGTGTTTCCAGCGGAAAAAAAAAACGCATTCAAAAGTAGTTTAATCCAGTTCGAATTTCATCCCTAAAAAACAATTTTCTCAAATTCTGAAAAAATAATATTAAGGTGGAACTAGTCGCGGGCTCGAACTCAATGGTGGGCATGGCCAAAAACCACGCTGTCTCACCTGGCATCGTGTCCGACAGAGATAGTATCAGTGATGAGCAGTTAGAAGCTGATCTACATGGACAACGTATAGTTCGCACGCACAGAAACACCGCACGTGCGTACCGACCAATTTTAGTAAAACGAGCGCGTCAAAAATTACGAAAAGGCCTTTGGAAAAAAGGTTTTTCTGAAAAAACCACTGCATAAATCAATTACAAATAAAATTAATTGAAATCTTCAATAATTTTTCTGTGTCGGTACGGATTTTGTTTTCAAGATTTCACACTTCGTGTATTACTTATTTACGCCCAAAGTTGCGTTAAAATTAGCAAGAAAAACGAATCTTTGTTGGCTTATAACTTTTTAATGGCTTTTTATTTTACCATTTTGCTTCCGTACAGACAAAATTAATAATGAGACCTAACGATATCATGTTAAATTTTGAATGTACGATGTCAAACAGTGGAGTAAAACCCCTACGAAGTTTGTATGGAAAAAATATCAAATTTTTTCACCAGTGGATAAATTAAGTTTTGATACGAAACTCCTCAAATATGGTTCATACTTTTGCAACTTTATTCATCACTTTATTTTAACAAAACAACCCAGTTTAATGTTCCGCAACGTCTCTCAGGTCGCAAACCCGCTTACATTAGTAAGGACGTGGGCTCATAAGCGGCAAGCAGTTAGAATTATGACATTTCTCTCCGTTACATAACCACAGACACAATAGCATTGTCAAGCACACACCTAAATAACATGGCAGGTATAACTTACAGCTTGAGTGCACCTCGACGTTACAACTGACAGTGCATTGGACACATAACAGTGTGTTGGACACAAAACAACTCAATATCCTCAATAAACGTCAATTATCCATCCAGGTGTGCTGACACGGAAATGTACGGTTTTGACATTTGAACTCGACGTGGGTTTTCATTACTAATTAATTACGAACGTGCTTGTATGTTCACAGATCACAATTCACCTAGTTACGATGGGTTACGTTAAAAGCTTAATTCAATTGTACCATTTTATTGTAACTATAAAACTGTCGGGGCTCAACGTTGTCACTGACAGCCTCGTCAGACGTTTAGGGCTGATTCATATATCGTACTTGGTGACTATAAATGACACACTGAGTGATATATTGTGGAGATAGCTTGGTTTGACTATCAAGGTTGGCGCTTTCGAATAGTTTGAGATAATGTTTTGAAGGCGACGAACAGTGGAAGCGGACAGCTTTATAGACATTGATTCACTGACAGCGTAATAACTATTTAATGTTTTTCTAGTAATTGGCTTTTGTTCAGCTGTAAAACACAAGTTTTCAACATACATAGTTATTTATTTATTTATTATTTATTATAACCATGAAAGAACAATGTTAGTAGAGTGTGACAATGTCAAAATCTAAAAGTATGGCCCTCGAGTCGTCATTGCTTCCTCATGCCTTTCATTAGCTAAGCAATCTAAATATTTGTTCTAGTGTCAATAATTCAGATGAATGCTTACTTCTATCCATATGTTATGCATTTTATTGCCACGGAAAAGACAATGGGCGATCTATGTAAAATGCTACCTTCACAGTTGCACTTAGGCCGCTTGCCCATTGGTCGGTATTTTACCGCGCAGTACTGTACAGTACTGCGCGGTACTGCTTATGTTTGCTCACTGGTCGGTAAGCACTCTGTACCGAATCGGTACTGCACACAAATATATATATACCTAGATAGCGCAAGAGCATCTACTTCGCGTGCCCGAACGTGGCTCAGTGTGTCTCATTTTATATAATATAGTCTATGGTCTGCGCCTGTCCGCCGCGCTAGTCGGACATAAATAATAAAATAGAAAATGCCTATATTCGTAATACTTTACAGCTTTTTACTAGGAACGGTTGATGTGACGTTGAGTGTTAATAGGTTATGACTATCGAAACAAGTGATACTATCGTATTTCGCTTCAGTTTCATGGTATAGGCGCTTTGATCATTTTTTTAAAATGCCACGCATGGTAATCATACAGATTGTGATACTTGCCTTATCTAGGTATTATTATATATCTATATCTGTGTACTGCACTGCTTTCATCTAGAATTCCAAATTCAAATTAATTCAATTAGTACGAGAGCGCATGACCAACATTTTTGCCTTATCGTTTTACGAACAAAATCGTATAAAAACGATAGATTTGGTTATTCTTAAATTCAAAAATCCTATTTTCAGAAATTTTCCACGTCACATCTTCTGACCTGACCGCATTTTTAAATATGTCGATAATTCTTTTTTGTCATGTTTAAAAATGATAGATTTTACATAAGTACCGAAAACACCATTTTCAGAAACCAGTAGCTTCGAGTACGTACCCAAGAGATCATTTGAGAAAATTAAATATGAGGCAAACAATAAAACCCGTATTCAATCCATCTGAAAATGTTTTCTGGTGAACATTGGTCAGTTGATTCGAATACGTCATTTTTGGAAATGTGCTCAGGCCACATTTGACACGCAAAGTGACGCAAATGAAATATCTGAAAACAAACTTTTTAGTAATCAAATTACGAAATCTTTGTATATTTTTATTATCAGACATATTGTGATGAAACCGTCTGCCAATTTTTTTTGACATAGCAGAAATAGGCTCCCATAAAACTGTAACGTTTCTGACCGGTACTGTACTGCCCACCGAGTCGGGTTCAGAATCATCAAAACGTAAAGATTTTTTTACAATTATTCCAGTAAAACGATGTGACATGGTTTTGGTCATGGGCTCTCGTACTATATAATTCACTTGTTTTTTGTTTTTCCCCAGTTTGAATGAATTATCTCTAAATTTCCCTAAAAATCTTCAAATTTCCTTGGTTTAGGGAGCATGATTATAAATAATAAGGTAATGGCACAATTAACATGGTAAATTTGATGAATTGTATTCATTATGAGTTTGAGTTGAGGGAATAAATCGGTGGTGGAATAAATCGAATCCTTTAATAAATCGGTGGTGCCATAGAGTCAAGTCATATATTGGGTGCTGCCTACTATAAACAATAAGGTTACCAACTTAAATTCATATTAACCCCAAAATTCCCCAAATCCCTGTCAAAATAAAATATCCCTAAACCAAACTTAGTATTGGTATTTTTTCCCTAAAACAGGGAGAAATCCCTAAAAGTGGAAACACTGCGCGGTAAGCATCCAGTACCGATGCAGTAAAAAGCGTGACGTCACGCAGTACCGAAACGATATCGCCCCGCACACTTACCGACCAGTGGGCAAGCGGCCTTACTGTGTCTCTTTACATTAGAGATAGGTAGGTGGTGATTCGTCAGAAATAAGAAGTTGTCAGAAGCCAGAAGTTCTTTTAACACGTTCAGTGCCGGGAGCCCTACTGGAGGGTTCACCTAGTCGCACATGGGATGCCTGGAGCACTCGCGGAGGGCTCATTATAAATGTAGGTTTTTCTTAGCTAATACAGCATTATAATCCGTGAAAATAAAATCTGATGTATATTTTAACAAGATTTATTAGTATAAGAGTATGCGTTGGTTTTAAAATCCAAGCATTAAATTGTTATTTTCTGTTCACGGTTACAAATATTCAAAAAATATTTTAATGGTTGGAAACTACGTATAGCGACAAGACCCCTGAAAACACAATTTTACTTCGTTTTACAGTGTTTTACAACACACTTTTTAATCTAATGCTGTTGTCCGTTCGCGATGGTTAACTTTAGCGCAAACGTAATGCCTGCAACCCTCCCGGAGGGCTCACTGCCAATAATGTATGGCGGCCTGGCGTATGAGTTCTATGAAAAGTGGGTTGAGTCGAAAGTGTTAAAACAAAAGTGAACGGTCAAAGTTTAATTGATGTTGTTGTGATAAATTGTATCATTATGTTGATCAAATACATACACCAAAAAAAGGTGTAGATAGATCAAAAACAGGCATGTATTTAATCGAACCTCAATTAATACCCATTAAGCTTTCTGAAAATATATTTGAACACTCTAATATAATGATTGCGCCTCTTTTTGTTAATATCAAATAATTTCTATTTTGGGGATATGACAATACTAAATAGCTAAGTAACAGCGACCAACTTGGATGTTGGTCGGTTGGTCACAGTTCTAACCTAACCCTAACCCATTTGTTTAGGGTACCCCAGTTTAGTTACTGCGATCAACTGTGAGAACAGGCTAGAAAGTTAAAAAGAGGCTCTGCAATTATTTTAAAAAACACGTGGGGCAGTTTTAGGGACTGCCGATAGAAGTGAAAACTAAGTAACGCAATCTAACGAAAATGTCAGGAATTTATGTGGCTTGCTATCAGTATAAAAACGAAAGCTGTAGCTCCATTAAAAAAAATCCTAAAAAATAAAACAGAGTGCGCTGTCACCGAAAAAGTGCTCAACGCGCCTTCGGTGACGATGACGCGATGTTCCATGATTTTTTCACCGAAAAAGCGCTCAACACGCCTAAAGAAGATTTCACTTAAAAAAATGCTTGAAAAAGCACCATCAAGTACTTATCAGTTCTGTGTTGCAATCATTTAATCACGTTCAAAATAAAGGTAACCGTTCGTATTCAATAAAGCCCGCGTCAATTCTTCACTTTCTTGCGTGTATCCAGTCTTTTACTCGAAAGTCGTGAAACCGTTTTATCACTGAATTAAAATGTAATCTTTTGTCAGACGGAGTTTCATTTGATCTGCACCTTTTATTGTATTCTCGGATTTTATGGGATAAACTGACAGTTTGTTGCGCCTTACAATAAAGTAGGACAGAGCAATGAGGTAGTAAGAAATGGAGCATTTATTTGCGTATATCCGAGTAGTTTGATGTTGTAAGGTGACTTCAGCGTCCTTAGCCTGACCACAATAGAAATGGGTTTTGTCGACGGAAGTATAGACAAAATGACAGAAACAATCACAATCTGTCATTTTAGCTATTCTTCTGTCGACAAAACCCTTAGAAACCCCGTCTTTATGCTTGTCATGCTACGCGTGCTGAGGAATGGGATGAACATTGTCATTGAGACCTTTGTCTTGTCAATCGTTCAGACTATCTATTCCGTAGTTCAGGTTATCTAGTGGAAAGTGAAGGAACTTTATGTTCAGCTAAGTTTTATCAGCTTTTATTTTGTTAAACGATGTTATCGTTATCATCCGAATTTGCTCGAACGACCATCGGTCTTACGGCAGTCATGGCTAGGCTACTGGTACTTAACACTCTTCTGACTGACTGACTTCTGACTGACTCTTCTGATAGCAAGGAACACTTAGGCATTTACAACGATCATTTAGTGGAAAATGCTTCGATCGTATTTTCCTGGCGTCCAGTGACATCATGCGTCTATTAAGGTGCTTGTCTCTTTATGTGATTGTTGGGACTAATAAGCTTACTGCTGAGTACTCCATTTTTATGATACTCCGTGGTTGTCGTAGAGTTGTCTGTAGTATTTGATGTCAAAGTGGGCGTTTGTTTTATAGGTAGTATACTTATGATTGTATGAAGTACCTACGGTGAATTTGTGACTATTTTTATGACTACGCTATCTTTTGGTATTAGCTGACGATATCAGAATTCGATGGGTTAATGGTATTTTTTATTGTTAAATAATCTTTCAGAATGTCTCCGCTTTCAAACTATTTGTTATAAAACTAAATTTTGAAGTGAAAATGTTTTATGCGATAAATCGTTTTTGTTGACCATTATCCATACCTTGAATCGAATGGTTTCTAATCAGCATTACTTTACATCCACGAACACGTAAGAATTTCATCTTAGAAATATCTCACTCGATTCGTCATCCCCGCTCAAAAAGTCCGTTAATGTACAAGCATCAGTTTATCCATCGATACCCTCATAAATCCACGTTTGACGGGAGCAATCTTACAATAAATTGAATACTGTCCGGCACATAAGCCGAGTATCCTACAATATCTACCCGCTGTGCAAATAGCCAATTTATACATCACCAGTTACACCTTAGTGCGGGGGCTCACGAGTCGCGACTTCGGCAAACGTCGTTGTTATCGAATAAACTCGAAGTTATCGAATAAAGTCGATTGGTATTGCTGCGTTATCGTCTTCAAAGCGGTCGATAGTGTGCTCGAGACAGTTTGATAAGAATTGAGCTGAATTCTGTTTGAAGTTTCGCTTGTTCATTGTTATGAAGTTAGAACTTGTAATATATTTGTTGGTTTATGTGGAGTTTGATTTAGCGAATGTGGCAAAAATAATACGTAAAGCAATTATGGTAAACAAAGAGGTTTTTTTTAAGTAAAATTGAATTCTGTCTTCTAAGGAAAATTAATTTGCAATAAAATGCGAAGGTGCGAAGACATAGCCATTAACGTAGATTGCAGCATTTCGTTCTGTGATCGCACCTTCGGTCGTCGAAGGAGACACTAATGTTTTATTTTAATTATTTAATTTAAAGCTGTAATTGTCGCGTAAGTATTATGATGCTTACTGTATAAATGTTTTTGCAGCATGAACAATAATAATAGGTAAATTAATTTAAGAAGTCATTATTGAAAAGACCTGAGGGGAAGGTATTTAATTTTTTATTGAAATGACATTTTAAGTACAAAATTTTAATATGTATATTTATTTATTTAAATGTACTTATCATAATTTGTCATTATAACGACCAACGTTTACGACAACCTTCGTTTAATGTAACGATATCTTCAACAATCATTTTAGTTGTCTCATCAACTTTTGTTACCAGCAACAACTTTATGACCTTGTCTTTACCCTACGGACTTTGCTAGTCCCCGTCTATTACCGCACTAAGAACTAATTGGAATACATGAAAGTAATTAATCCTCGTCGATGCGGCAACACCCTCTAGGTTCATTAGAGTAAAAAGTTATGCTAAGTACTAGGTAGCAAATCCTGGACCTTGGGAAGCATGCCTGTATTCCTTGCGATACTTTGATGGTACCAAAGGTAGACGTATAACCTACAGTGTCTTTTGTATTCAATAAAATTCGAGACGTACAGTGGGCTCCATAGAAACTTCACGCCCTAGCAATGTAAAAAACAATGCAAGGGGGTGAGGTTTTTCTGGAGCCCACTGTATAATTCATAAGAGTCTTCCTTTCCGTGTAAATCTTAGCTCCGAACCTAATGGATTTTACACATTGACCAAAGCACGCACGTGTAAGGAGATAAATTAATGAATTTTGAATATGGGAGTCACATTTGCGGGCAGATAAGAATATTAAAAAAAAGTTTTACAATCTGTGACCATATCAAATGAAAGCGCTTGTTGCGAGAACCTTATTTTTTAATAATTTTATTATAAAAAGTTTTAAACGAATTTAAGAAAATTTATGAATATTGACCATTCTCCCTTATCTCCGAAGGTATACCCTTGTTTGGTATAACAACGTTTCGTCGAATGTTACTAATTCGAACAACGTTTAAGAAAATAATCAATTTGTATAATATCGATTAACATAATTTTCATTTCATCGAATATTTATTTGCGATAACAACATTTGCGCTATTGATTAAAAGGTAGGTACACTGCGCGTCACGTAAAAAGAACGCTAGCCGTTTACCTGCGCACTGAGCGATTTATCGATTCCAGCCTATTCCATAGTACTAAGTAGCTAATAAAGTACCTATTATGAATCTACAATAAAACAGTTACACTTATATTATAAAACCAATAGCCTAGTACTTTAGGTTATGACTGTACCCATGCGCAGACACATCCCCTGCACTGTCGCTCAGCGTTCTTTTTACGTGACGCGCAGTGTATAATGTTCATTTGATGTAGTGTTCAGGTGGTATAACATGTATTTTATCGAATATTCTATTGGTGTTTTATTCAATATAACTATTAGGGCACTCCGACCATATAGGTTAGGTTAGGTTAGAACTGTGACGAGCGAAGCGAGCGGTGCCGCGGCAGCGGCCGGCGAGCGCTACATCGAAATTGGTTGCAGTATCAAAATTAGGGCACTCCGACAGATGAACCGCTTTCATATATCTTTCGACTAAATCATTATTAGTCTAGTGAAACAGTAGGTAGTTTAATAATGAAATTATTGCATTTGAAAATTCGGTCAAATGACATTATTTCAAATCTACCAAATAATGATTCGGTCAAATGAATAATTATACGAAATGACTTTATTGCAACTAAAATTAGCTGAAGTGATTTTCGACGAAACGTTGTTATACCAAACAAGGGTAAACCATCTCCGAAACTACCAAGAGCACTTGTATACAAGTGCGCTCGGTAGAACTACCTCTCCCATTTCTATCCATATTAATTTTGTAGTTTAAGAAGACTGAAAGTTTTGATTTCCCTTCTATATTATTAAGACTTTCCCTATAACAATAACATCATATTTTACATTCAGATTCAGAATCCTTTCTTTGTCCAGATCCATAGAGTCTTCTGCTTCATCATCCGTCTTAAGAAACTCATTCTCACACAAATAACACATCAAGCCAGACAATAGTAGGCCAGCATTGTTATAACAAGATAGACTGGCCATTACCTGTAAATACTGGGTCACTCAAATAGGTAACAAATAAGTTTCTCAGCTAACTTTATAGCTTTGCATTATTTAAACAGCATCAGTGTTTGTGAAGATTATAAGTGGGAGATAAATCTTCGGTTCAAGCTCTCGATCTCACAATAGATTTCTAGGCAATAAAAATGGCGTTGGTAATGAGAAATGCGGACTTGAGGAGAATTGCACGGATTAGAATTGGATGGAGTATATTATTCTTGACAAGCTGTGTCCCATGAAATTTCTCATCGGCGAAAATGACGAAGTTCCTTACAAACTTTCATCTCCTAATCTTCCATTAGTAATATTATCCAAACCCCTTTAAAAGATGAATTAAAAAAAAACCTTTTAGTCCTTATCTCCGTAATATTATACGGAACGCTTGCGCAAAATTTCATGCTTCTCGACGCAGCAGTTTAGGCTGCGTTGTCTGTCAGGAAATCAATTTTAATTTAAGGTTTTCTATCAGGGCTTAGTCGATTGTCTAAACTAATAATATAAATAAAGAGAAAAGATTTGACTTTTTGTATGTTTGTTTGTTACGCTGTCACGCTAAAACGGCTGAATGGATTTAGATAAAATTTGGCACATGGGTAGACCATGACTTGGATTAGGACATAATATACTTTTATCCCGATATTCCCACGGCATCGAGACTTATGCGGGTGAAACCGCGGGGCGCAGCTAGTAGTTCATATTTTCATTTCGATCGAAAATTTCTTTGTAATCTTCAAAGAGTTTGTTTCATAAAGTAAACATAACAATCCAGTTTTGTGTGTATTATATTGATGAAAAAAAATCTGAATTATTTGACAGTGCATAGGACAAAGACATGCTTATTTATTGCGATAGTGAAATTACTTAGTTATCCAATATTGATAAAAAACAAGAAAGCTAATATTCTCTATAAGTATATTTTTTTATCGGTTATTGAACAAATAAAGAATTTTTACATTTGCCTAAAAGTACTTAGTACACATAACCTATTCCTAAAATTATTATTATAAAGGAAACATAATTTTAATATTTTAACTTGTGGACTCCATAGTAGGTCGACCCTGTCTCATGGAGACCTTGAGAGTGTTTAACTATTTAAAATTTTAGGGTCGATACGATACTGTATTGTATTTAATTCAAACAACATTTTAAATCCCAACGCATTACTCCAAATAAATCAAATGAAACGAGTCCCGATTCTGATATCAATGTAGTGTAGGCAAGTTAGAGGACAGCTTTATAGAAAGCAGTTAGCTATACAGAATGGGTCCGATAGTGCTACGGGTGCAAGAATCCAGTCACAGTCGGTGTTGCCAGCATCCGCTCACAAATCACTCCCCGCTTAATTGAACGCCGACCGGTCTGGACACGCAACTCTATTGTCAATGGTGACGCTTATGAACTTATAAAGCTCTGAAGATTCTATTACACGTCATTTTAGAAATAAAATATGTAAGCAAAAAGAATGATTGTACATAACAGGTTAATAAAAATGTAAAAGCTGAAGAAGGGAATGGTAAACAAGCCATTTGAGTTATAAATAAAATGCAATCTGTGTCTAATGTAAATTTATTCAAATCTATGGCAAATAGCAATACATTTAATACCCAAGATGAGCCA
This sequence comes from Conistra vaccinii, assembly GCA_948150665.1. Classification (NCBI taxonomy): domain Eukaryota; kingdom Metazoa; phylum Arthropoda; class Insecta; order Lepidoptera; family Noctuidae; genus Conistra; species Conistra vaccinii. The sequence continues at coordinate 6,662,122 of OX411323.1, read as the reverse complement.
TTAATCCAAAGGAATTTCTCTGAACCATCACTGAATTCAAACCTAACGTCAATGTAAAGGAATACACGTCATTCCGTACATGAAGTGTTATTGTCCCGACTACTTATGGCCTTTGTCGCTCGTTTCACTTCTCTGTGGCCAATTTATTGCTCCTGCGTCGAATAACATCGTCTGTTTATGTAAATGAGGGCCATCTACAGTGTTTAGAATCTCCAACGTCGTATTAGAATTAGGTTCCCTATTAACAGTAATACTTGCTAGTTTCCCTCAATCAAGATAGAAGTTCTGTTTGGGAATGTCTTTAAAGAAAGCTGTATAGTGAGATTGTGGGTACTTTAGCTGTTTATTGGTCGCTTCAATTGGTTTCGGAGAATTTGCCCTGCTATCAGGTATAAGGCTGCAATTTGCGCCGTCAAGATGGGCAGTAGTTTAATTAGTTTTTAAAGGTGACACGAGATAAATTGCCTTCGTTTTTCTTGCTTCCTTATTAAAAATTCCGACCTGAAGATGTAACAAAAATGCATGTTGGCTTGTAAAATTTCCACATTTTTGATAACCGGTTGGGTTGAAAAAAGTGCATTATATTAAGAATTCCGCGCGGCCTGGAGCTTCACTTTGGCTTGTAATAAATTTTATTTGTTTCTAAACAACTGCTATGTAAAATGTTACTCGTCGTTTGACACGGTTACTATTTCACTATATTTAGGTGAAGTGGTTCCGTGGTGAGACAAGAGTTTCCACCGCGTGGGCTGCCACTTTACGTTCGTCTCGGAATCTCGGACGCATTAACGATTTGTGAGCGAACCATGCCACTGCTACAAACACGTCCCGACATCTAAATCTTGGAAAACGTTAAGTAGACCAGAAATGGAGCACGTCCTTGATTGGTTGTCGTTTTGCGGCTCACTTCGACTTCAAATTGTTCAGCAAAGTATGTTTGAGATATTTTGGAATGCAATGCTGGAGGAAAATGTTTTTCGTAAGCCCTTTGTAGGGTAGGAATTAAGGGTAAACTCATTTAAATCGCAAAGGACTTTACATACATATTTTTAGGCTGCGTTGGCGGCCGTAGATGATTATGTTTTGTAAAAATATAACATTCTATGAGTTTACGAATAGATGTGTAAATAATAGAGCAGTGGTGGCCCAGTGGTAACGGCCCCGACTTACCAGTTGTAGGTCGTGGATTCGAACTTAGGCAGCCTGCTTTACTTTGTGTAAATAATTTCATCACCACTGCTCTCAAAACGGTGAAGGAAAACATCGTGAGGAAACCGGCATGTCTTAGAACCAAAAAATTCGAAGACATGTGACATCTACCAACCCGCACTGGGCCCGCGTGGTAGATTACAGCCCACTCCCTCTCACAGAGAGGAGGCCTGTGTCCCAGCAGTGGGAACATTAATAGGCTGATGATAATGATGATGTGTAAATAATGTAACGAAAATATGGCGCAATGTTCTAAAATTCAGTCTAACAATGTAGGTAAAGTTGCTCTTCAGTGGTTAAACAATCGAACGAAAGAATGGAAGCTAAAAACCGAGTCACAACGAGGCAATATCGTTTAGACTCACAAGATCGTTTCACCAAGAAAAATATTCAAACTTCACGTAACATCGGCGGGATTCGACGCTGATTTTTCGTACAATCGGTTCTTGAGGAAGATTTTATCTTTATAGGGCAATGAATGATAAAATCACTTTATTTCACCTGGAGCGTTTAATAATTTTATCCGTTGTGGTGGCGATAACAGGGCAAGTTGGCCCGTTGGCGCAGATACCTCCATGCTCTTATGATCTACGAGCCACTCTGCGACAGTTCTGCTTCCGACCAGGGTTACCGAGTTTTGTTATTAAGGATGTTACCGTTAACGTTTACCGTAGAAAATGTTGCCAAGATTGCGATAGTTTATCAAGTTATTTAGTTTTGAATTCTGGAAAATGCTGGCTTTTGTTGAGTTGTGTTTTGAATTACATTCATGTTTTGTGCTCGTGTTCAACGATAAGTAATTGGCACGTTCTTTTTATTTAAATAATAGTCGACCTCTGATGATATAAACATTGGAGAAGTTATCTCTAGAATTTTATATTCTAGACTAAATGACGTCAATACATTTTAAAACATTAAAAAAAACCTCAATTTGTTATCTTTAGTGTAAAATTTTCCTGACTAATACATTGTACAAATCGAGTACCACTGACTCTCACTTTAAGAGCGTTTTAAATTCTGAAAGTGAAAATAACTGTCAAATATTTACCAGCTGTTTTGATTAATTTGGCAATATTTAGCGAACTAGAATACCTACTAATAAAAAAATGCAATTATAACACTGAATTTGATGTTGTAACCGTTTTAGGTGTAAAAAAGGCATTTGGTAAGTTTTCAAATACTTTTTTAAATCTAAAAGGAAATATTCGGTGTCAAGATTAATCATTGCATTTCATAATCAATATTCCAGATCGCCAGGTTGCCACATTTCTTATTTAAACATACAGTAATATTGCCAAAAAAATAGGGAAATATTTGATATCTATTTACGACGTTGCCCACTTTCAGAATAAATGCTCTTAACAAATATAGCCTTTTATATTCTAAAACAGAACTTGTAAACGTCCCAAAACACTAATCCCTAATTGCAGAGTCCCAGCAAAGGCCTTTGTTACATGAAAATGACGTAACACTTTAAAGGCGGCCCTATTTCCCCCCTTCCCGCCTCGCGTCTGCGACACTCCTATCCTATGTCTCGGCACTTGATTTTATGAACTAGCACTCTCTTTTGTAATTTGAATATATCTCTGATGGAGGGAAGCGCTTTAAGCACTTAGCCTGCGAAACTTTGCATCATTAGTTTTGTACACTGATGACATTTAGCGTTATAGGCGAGTCTATTATTTATTGGCAAACTGGTATAGTTTGTTTGAAGATAATGCAATGGTAGATGATGGGTTTAATCCGATTTCTAGTATTTTCTCATTATAATTATTGCCTAAGTAAGAATCGATATAGCTCGGAAATGAAATGGCTTGTATGACCAGATGTATGAACCTTTAATCGCCTCTGTGGTCTAATAGCTAGACCATCTGTCTCAGGCCCAGAGGTCCCGGGTTCGATTGCCAGTGGGGGCAAAGTTTTCTGCACGGTTTGGTTGGTGGTAGGGCTTGTGCTAAGTCCGCCTGGCTAACTACCATCATCTTATCTAAGTCTGTCGCCATAATAACAATAATAACAGCATTGTTGTGTTTCGGCAGTTAGAGGTAAGATAACCAGATCCTCTGTGGTTAAGGATGCCGCGCGATAAGGTGAAGCTCGCTTCCACCTTCGGATTGATCATCACTTACTATCAGGTGAGATGCAGGCCAAAAGCTTCCCCGTAGTGGATAAAAAAAAACGTAAACAAAGCAAAAGGTAGTATGTATTATAAGGATGGTAGCCTGTGACTTTCTTTAGTTTCTGCCTATCCCATTGGAAAAAAGGTGTGACTTTATATGCGTGGCGTGACATCATGAAGTTCATAAGGACTATTCTTGCTTGCAGCGCTCGACGGCTATAGAACCGGGCCGGTAACAGATGTGGTCATCCTGTTCACAGGATTTTGTTTTCAAACTGGTTAGATATAAACTTCTTTGATGGTACTTAAGTTATGTGTATAAAAAAGCTTCAACAGACGGAAAATTGTGTGGAAAAGTCACTTATTTTCATAACCATAGTGCAGAATTTAAGGCCAAGCTGTCGCTGAGATGGAAGCCATGTGCAATAAAATGAGGAATTTTGAGTTCCTCCATAAAAGATTGACAGGTCCAATACATCTGCTGGGCTGAAACCGCATTCCTAAGTTAATTGACAGAGCACGGAATTCCATGAATAATATAATAAGAAGTCCTTCATCATAGTATAGAATTGGTCATGAATGCAATACGGTCAATTTCGCGTAATTTGTCTATGTAAGTATTGAATAACGTCATATTACTTGCAAAAAAAATGCGTTGATACGAAACATAACAATGTGATGTTCAAACAATAGTTATACCGACTTGATGTTATATTAAGTATATAACATCCAGTCGGTATAACTATTGTTTAAAAAAAAAATTGAAGTGTAAAAGAGTTCGTACAACTACAAACATACCTACTTACAGAAATAAAATCTTTTTTCTCAAACATGCTTGGAAATTCGAACATTATTTTGACAACCTTCGAGATAAATCGAAATTGCTGTACTGGACAAAAACAAGCGAACGCCCCACCGGCAATGTTACTATGAAAATCCCTATCTGTCGTGATTAGCGGTCAAATAAATTACTATGAAATCTCATGTCTGTCGTGTTATTTAAACATGGAACCTTAGAATGGAACTAACTTTTTAGTTCAACACACGGCATCCAAGGAGGTAACTTATCAAAGACTTTATTTAAAGGAGGTCAGCAAAAGCCCATACAACTTTGCCCAAACATGTACCTCGAGGTACACGTGCACCAAATTGAAGAGAAAAAATAGAGGAATTAGAAAATAATTGGATTTTTATTCTTAAATCATTTAAAACTACATAATAAATTATTTAAAGTTTTAGGTAATCATTCATTTAGAGGAGCCAATATCGTAATATAGTTTTATAAAGGAATAATTATAATTACCATCAGTGTTTTAAAATAAGTAGGTCATAAAAGTATTTACCCAATTACTATTAAACTTTGTAATTACTTAATAACGTCGCTGGATTAAACGCACATAACTGTATAGTTAGTATGTACTTACCTACTTGCTTTGTTTACAGAACTTACTTCAAATATTTTGATAAACCACGTGGCTTGTCCTCATAGGATTAGATTATCTAATATATAAAATTCTCGTGTCACGGTGTTTGTTGCCAAACTCCTCCGAAACGGCTTGACCGATTTTTATGAATTTTTTTGTGTATATTCGGTAGGTATGAGAATAGGACGTAAACTATTTTGCGTACCCCTAAGCGATAAGGGTAGTCCACCCCAATTTTTTTTTTCTCTTTTTTTGGACAATTTTTTTTATTATAATTTTTATATGATATGGCTTTAAAAAATACATCCGACCCTAAATTTTCCCCCTTCTACCACCAACCCCTATTTTTTAGTAGCGATATTAGTACTTTAATAATTTTTTGATCAGTTACCACTCGATCAGTCTGTTATTCCCGTCAGGCGTCTACCGGTGTAGATAGGTAGGTAGGATAGGTAGGTAGGTCGGGCAGGGTACGGTAGGTTGGTAGGGCAGGGTAGGTAGGTAGGTCAGACAGGGTAGGGTAATTAGGTAGGGCAGGGTAGGTAGATAGGAAGATAGCTGAAGGTAGGTAGGTAGGGTAGGTAGGTAGGTCGGTCAGGGTAGGGTAGGGAGGTAGGGCAGGGTAGGTAGGTAGGTCGGACAGGGTAGGGTAGGTAGGTAGGTCGGGCAGGGTAGGGTAATTAGCTAGGGCAGGGTAGATAGATAGGAAGATAGGTGAAGGTAGGTAGGTAGGGTAGGTAGGTAGGTCGGTCAGGGTAGGGTATCCCGGTAGGGCAGGGTAGGTAGGTAGGTCGGGCAGTGTAGGGTAGGTAGGTAGGGCAGGGTAGGTAGATGCGCCGTAGATAAGTACTTACTGCTTTAGGGGTATGAGGAACAGGGTGTAAAGTTCACTCATCCCCCATAGAAAAGGGAGGATCCTCCAACCAGACGGTTGTTATATCTGGCGGGCAACTGCCCCATATGTTGATTTCGGATAGTCTTATCTATGTTATTCGCTCAGTAAACTCTAACTGCGAGATGTAGGAATTGTGTGACGTCATGTCTTTTTGTTTCGTAGTTTTTGTATGTGGCGGTCTAACCGCTACATCACTCCCCTCCGGAGACCGGAGGTCGATAGTGGGCTGAGTCTTGGATCTTGCGATGCTTCACAGTGCCAGCTGTGGTTCCAGTGAGTCGGAACCGGGTGCCGCATAGTTCACGGTGAGTCGGAACTGTCTGCGGTGATTCCCCAGTGAGTCGGGGGGGCGCTGCGTCGTCATCCAGTGAGTCGGATGTGGTACAGCGCCGGGTTTTTGGCTGACTGCTTGCGTCGACCAGGAGAGGGTAGAATAGGCTCTGCTTGTGAGACCGGCCGGAAGTGCAGGTGCTGTGCCAAGGTTGCTGATGAGGCTGAGGGTGATGACCAGGAATGCGCGTTCGCTGCATGCTGGTGGTCAGGATACCCGTTGAAGCCGTGGGTGCTGGCTGGCTGTGTGACTCGCCTCACGAAAGCTTGCGGGAGTGATGATGATGACGTCACGCTGAAGTAGTTGCACGAAGGCTGCGTTGACGTTCATACTCGGGGTCACCAATTTAGAGGTATGAGGAACAGGGTGTAAAGTTCACTCATCCACCATAGAAAAGGGAGGATCCTCCGGCCAGACGGGTGTTGTGTCTGGCGGGCAACTGCCCCATATGTTGATTTCGGATAGTCTTATCTATGTTATTCGCTCAGTAAACTCTAACTGCGAGATGTAGGAATTGTGTGACGTCATGTCTTTTTGTTTCGTAGTTTTTGTATGTGGCGGTCTAACCGCTACACTGCTACCCGTGCGAAGCCGGGGAGGGCAGCTAGTAAATTAGTATAAACCAATATTTAGGCATGTTGGAAAACGTAATGACATAGATAAGCGGCCATGTTTACCTTTGCGCGGGAAATATGACAGCTGTCACTTGTCACTTGCAGTTGACATAGTGACGAATCGATTATAGAAACAAGGTTTTTTGAAAATACATTCGAACTCGAATAATTTCATAATACCATGATAAAATTATAGAAAAGTAATAGAACTTGAATTTCTAGTACATAACTGCGGCAGTTAATTAGCAATTTTATTGCCTAGAGAAAACACGTAGAGAAAACGTGATATTCCCATACGATTCTGATTTTTAGATTGTATTTTATTTAATACATAATTTACCAATTTAACGATTAATAACATCCCTTTCAATGACATTGATTTCCATTAAAACAATGATGTCCATTTATTTCGAAATGTTGAGGAAAATCTCTTTGTTGTTAAAACCAATAAAATTTAGATACAATTACTTGGAAAGAAAGAAATTATTATGTCCACTATAAATCCCATACTAGGAATTTCGATTATGCCCAAGAAATTGCTTAGCTTCCTTAATTAATCAGTAAATAAAATAATAAATGAATGTTTATTATAAATGAATGTTTTAAAATCAATAAATAAATGTTTAAAATCAATAAATGTAATTATTAAACCTAGTCAGCAATCAGTCAGTGTAAGTTTCAATATTTAATCAGAAGTTTCCTTTGATCGACTGTTTATACGCGGCTCAAAGCCACATAATTGGTATAAAGTGTGATAAATTTCTCCACTGCAATAACCACAAGTTATGATTAAAGTAATCTGAGAAAATAATTTCACTTTCATGTTGATATCCGCGTAAATAGAAGACATTATAACTTTGTTGATAGATAAGAGACTCCATTTAAAATAGGATTAGACATTTAACTAAACCTTTTTTGGTGGCATGACAAATGGCAGCTGCAGTAAACAGTTGGTATTGTAACCATTTTTTTGCTTTAAGGGGTTTTTATAGAAACGTTGACTAGCGACTGTTTAACCATAATTTTTTGACGTCTGAACGTCACTTAACTTTAAGCAACGTTTATAAATAAAGCATCGTTATGCCTTCGTTATAGAAGTCAGAATCGGTTGATCGGACTGTAAAAAAGGATTTTTTGAATGTCTAATCTTATTTAAAATGGCAGATTGAATAATTTCTTTTTGGTATAGCTGTACAGCAGAATATCAGAAAAAAGTTAATAAAAAATGTAACATCCTTCCTCTCGCTTTCCTGCAATCTGAAGCCAGCGAAGCGCGCGCTATTTGATTAGACCAATAGCGCGCGCGGTGCTAGAGTTGGCCGTCAGAAAAGACATTGACGAGGCCCCGTCCCTTTATTACAAAGGTGAGATGTAAGATGTTAAACATCATATGCGACCACGGCTCGCTCGTTTTTTTAGGAGGCAGATGATTTTGAACTGTGTAAGATGACTTTCTTTTACTTTAAACTTGTATAACACGAGCAAAACTAACCTAATAAAAAAAACCATCAGTTAAACGGTTTAACCCCAAAATTCTTCGTTAAAATATCCAAAATTCCTGGCAAGTCGGTTACATGATAAGGCAAGTATTGTAAGTCCTCTGATAAGGGATAGGTACCTTCGTTGAAGTGTAGTCACACGCCCGTCAAAGCGATAACTGCTCTCGTGATGTATTTTGTACCTGCACGATAACAGAGCATTGAACTATTGCCGATAAACTTTCAACGCTTTTCTTAAATTGATTTCTCGGTACATTTTAGACCCCAACTTTTGAGAATCTTACAGGTTTACTAATTCTAAAATAATTATCCCCGTTTGTCAGTTTGTCAGTAGCCTTTTTTTTTGTGGGAAATCATCAAATAACTTCTCCCGCTCTGGGCGGAGCGGGAGTGTCAGACTCTTACTGGGTAATCCACCCGTGTTCCTTCAGTTGCCTGTGTGTTGCCCTTTCGGGCTTTCTCTAATTCTCACTAAGTAATATTATAAACTACGATAGTGAGTTTGTTTCTTCTTTATGCTTTCACGTTTAAACGGCTGAACGGAATTGTATGAAATTTGGCACATGGGTAGACTGTAACCTGGAGAATAACATAGGCTACTTTTCATCCTGGATCGCAGACTAAAAGACTGCCTCGTTGGTGTAGCGCTACTGCTGAGCATGATATCCTGGGTTCGATTCCCAGGTCGGGCCGTGTTATTAGGGTTTTCTGCGCTGCGACAACTCGCGCTGGTCTGCAAAAGCCTTAAATCTAAAGAGACAACCAAAAATAAAAAAAAGTCACGTTGATTCCACAGACGTCGCGACGTATACGACGAAATCTTTGATTGATGCTAATATCATGATGAGCAAATAACACCATTAAGAAAAATTAAAAACATAATGACATAATCCAATCAAACGATTCATAATAATATTTTCGACATAATTATACGAAAACGCATTAAGGCAACTTAACCAATTTACCGCTTTACAGGGATTTTAATTCTGTTTGCTCAATAACTGAGCTTAAAAGCTTTAATATCTTTTTAATAGACCACCTTGGAAATAGTGATAAATGGGTTTGGTTAAAAAAGTCACAAATAAACTATTAAATATCGTTTTGACCTGCGCTTGTAATGTATTTGATAACACGGACTAAATTATAATTTTGACACTTCGGCCGCGCTCGTCGCGAGGTTCGTGTACGCGTGATCGGGGCACAGATTAATACAGAGGGCTTAGTGTGAGTTTCAGAGAGAGCAGTGGTGGCCCAGTGGTATCGGCCCCGACTTACGAGTTGTAGGTCGTGAACTTTGTGTAAATAATTTCATCACCACTGCTCTCAAAAACGGTGAAGGAAAACATCGTGAGGAAACCGGCATGTCTTAGAACCAAAAATTCGAAGACATATGACATCTACCAACCCGCACTGGGCCCGCGTGGTGGATTATGGCCCACTCCCTCTCACCGAGAGGAGGCCTGTGTCCCAGCAGTGGGAACATTAATAGGCTGACGATGATGATGATGAGTGCGAGTTTCATTATACCATCTCAATCAAACGATCGAGATGGTATAATGAAACTCGCACTAGGCCCTCTGATAATCAGTATGTTCACTCCACATTTTAGGTATGAAGCTACAAGTACGCTTTGGACCAATTCAGTGAGTGTAACGTAGTCAGAAGATCTAAGAGTTACGCGATAGAAAGAGACGCAACTTCTAGGTGAATATAACTGCGGTTATTATCGCTGTGAGACCTGAATTGCACTTTCTTGTGTCATAGCAAGAGTCGCTTTTAATTTAAATGATTTAGCGGAGTGAACCATCTGTATTAATCTGTGGTCGGGGTTTTGCGTTTAATTAAGCTTCGTGCAGACTAGCACGACGCGACACCGGTTATTTTTAAGTTTTCTGAGAAATTGTATTGTTCGTGTCACGTCGCGCTGGTCTGCACGAGCCTTTACTGTTGGCTACCTAGATCTGTGATAATTTTGGGTTTGAAGCTTAGAACTCATTAGTTGTAAAGTAGGTTTACTGCAGTGTGATTGTAAAATCTGCTTCCTCATGTTTATGGAATAGCTATGGGAGTTTACGCAAATAAATATAATTAGTATTGTTTTGAAACAGAAATTTATTTTAATTTCTATTTTAGTTTATTTTTATTGAACATTTTGTGTAGAAAGTAAACAAATTATTTAATATTGTTAGGATAGTATTATAGTAAATTGCCGTATTTGTTGTTAAGCCAAATGCTCTAAAACGCCTGGAGTACACAAATACCCCAAAAATTGTGTGCAGAAAGTAAACGAATTTGGCCCAGTAGTTAAGGCCTCGCCTCTCACGCATGAGATTATGTAAGTAGTTTCTGAGTTTATCTTGGACATTACTGACATGACATCGGCAAAAGAAAAACATCGTGAGGAAACCTGAACTTATAGTTAATATAATTCTGAAATCGCCAACCCCTCTTCAGCAAGCGTGGTGAATGTGATGAATGCATGTGATCGATGCTCGTGCCTTCTCTGTATGAGAAGGCCTTTACCCTGCAGTGGGACGATAATAGGCTGGTATTATTATATTACAAGGTTATTATAAATAAAATGACCAAATCATTGCCAAATGCTCTAAAAGTCCTGGGGTACACCGAGACCCCAAAACAACAAGCTACCTTGTTTCTTGCCAGCGAAAGTCAATAAATCTTAGATGCTTTTCAATAAATAAAATATCAGCAAATACTAGTTTCTGCTACCGGTTCGAAACGAAATTAATCACATGAACAGGGGCAGATGTGTCCGCCTCTAAACTCTGATTATAATTACACTAGTTGGTAACACTGTAATTACATAATCGTGTATTGATCTTCGAAACTAGGGGCTGTTGATAGCATATTAATTTGTTGCTTTCGTTATTAATTATAACTTGTCGGTTATTGATATTTGTGAAGTAATTGAGCCATTTTTAATAAGTACGCTTTTATTTAATTCATTTTGTTGTTTTGTGAAATGAAAATTTACTGTTTGTGTGTATCAAAATTGGTTCATGATGGTTCTAATTTAGTTGCCGTGAATTAGTCTGTTCAAATACAATTTAAATTAATATTCTGAAAACACTCCGTTGTTTTCTTGTCTACGAAAAACATTCCAAGTTTCCAACTTTCCAGTTCCAAGCCACCACAATACTTTACCAGTACCTACAGTGAATAAATTACTTTCAGAACATCGCTTCCACAGCGGCAAAGAGTATAGAAAAATTCTCGCTTACAAATTAATCTTCCACAAAAACTCCACTAGGAAGAATACGTCCACCCACCCTAACCTCACCCTATAAAACGCAGGCGGGTCATATCTACCCGCGGCACGCGACGATAAATCAGAATTTAATAACGCGTTACGCTGCACTAATACTCACTGCAACTTATTTATAGAAGTAATACTATTTATTTTCCGCATGTGTGGATGTAAATTAGCTTGGAATATTATGGGAGAATTTTTAAAAGAATTTCACCAATAAGGCTAAACGCGATCAGCACATTTAAACCACGTTCAAGAGCTGTCAATGTCATCATTGTTGTGGAATTTTGACACTGACAGCTGTTGAATGCAACCGAAATTCAACCTTTAGTCTTGCTTTATCTGAGAGACCACCATTTTACTCGCCTTTTAATTATCTTGTGTAATGTACCGCAAGCGAGTACTAATACATAATTAAGTTTCTACTTGCTTTTGTTGCATAGTTCATAAATCATTCATCGTTAAGATACTTGACATTTCTATAACTCTCGTGCAGCTTTATGCATCAAACTTTATTGGTGGTATTAAATCTATTGGTTAGCTTACTATAATATAATGCAGAAGTCCTACTTACATTAGGCTTAGGCTTTTCAACCTTTCACACGATTGTTAAAGTCATGGTAACGTTCAAATGGGTACCTTATTTCATAGAAACGTTCAAAGGTACTGCATACAAGGCAATTTGTAAAATGAAAATTAGCATGAACAAGACTGCGGAGGTGCTTCAGACAAATAGTTGTTCTCGTGTTCTCGAGACGATGCCCGTTTCAAGTGCACCGGTGGGTACGTATTTATTATGCTAATGAACGTCTGACTTTAGTGCACTTGCCAGATTCTCTCAATTGTTACTCGATGTTATGTATTTTCTTTTGTCATTCGTTGAATTGACTGAGATTTTAATTTTGATGGCATTAACAACCAACCTAATTAACAAAACTCATTGTTTTCTTGCAAATGTCATTGGTGTAAATGGTTGCGAAGAAAACCAAAAGGTTTTCTCTACTTAACAAATAATGATGTCGATACACGTAAAATAGTGAATCACTTAAAGCTACATCATTATTCTTCAAAAGAAGCGACCCCTGAAGCGTTTACACATGAAAGAAAATTTACCCTACAGTGACACACACAAAGATGTTACGGCCTCCGTAAGACGTAACAACTCCATTCGAATTTGTCTGAGAAGAAAAATTGTAAGCACCTGCAACTAAATGCATTCGAAGAGGGGTGTTGGGGCTCCGTTTGAAGTGCGCTCATTTCACACGCGTCTGGGGGGGTTGACATGTCGTATCATTACGGACATGTGTCGAGGGGTGGCAAGTTTGTGCGGATAATTCGGATGTTTTGAGTGCCTCGCGGATCTTTGTACCGCAGCGCGCGCTGTGAGGGTTAAATTGCGCGCAGCTGTGTTAAAACATTGTCAATATTATTATGTTAAGTTTAATTGACTCGGGTTTTTGCTTTTTTCCATTATTTTTAGACATGACCTTGTACTAATTGATGTCATGTAAGTTATTTATACTGAACTAAGTTCAGGGTAAATTAATTTTTTTATCGTCATAAAAGTAGCTAGTTATTATAAAAGTTAGTTTTTTTACTAACAAATTGAGATGTCGCCTATAAGAACGTTCTGTGTTCTGTGTAATCTTACTACTTATTAAGCAAAACAAAGCCAGTGTCGTCAGATTCCCAACACAAAATTCTACTCACAATTTATGATAATAAAGTGATTAAACAACATTATCTTCAGCGCGCTAAAATAATTAAACTCGCTAATATCTTTAGACAAAGAGTTTATCCAACGAATTAATATGACATTATGCTAAAAGTTGGCTCGGTTGTTACGGTAATGACGATGCAAGTTAGCAGGAAACTCAATGCTGCAGTTTTCCCCAGTGTTTTGTCGGTTTTGGTGTTGTCGACCAGACTGGCCGAACCGCGGCTAAATTGTTTCCAACATTCAGACGGTCAACTTTTGCATACGTTCTTATCCTACACATGTTTACTGCGAATTCCTTTTGTCTGCAACAACAGCTAAGCTCGGAATTCATTTGCTTGTTTGTATTGATGTGTAACATCTTTCATCTCGCTCTCCTGTAATCTGTGGGAGATACTTCGTGAAAAGCGACGGAAATGTGTAACAGGAAGCCGGGGAAGTGCGCGCTATTTGATTAGTCCAATGGCGCGCGCGGTGCTAGAGTTGGCCGTCAGAAACGATCTTGACGAGGCCCCCTTTAATGTTGCTATTACCAAGGTGAGATGTCAGGACACATCATAATATATGCAACTTGTAAGGCTCGTTCGTATTTTTTTTGGTCGTCTTTATCAGGATGCAGTGTACGAATTTTTTTGCAGCGACCGAAAATGGGAATGAAGTTCAATTGAAGACAATTGAGGACAAACATTATTTTTATCAATCATTTTATTTATTTGACAAATGATGTTGTTTTGCGAAGTGTGTCATCACTTCATCAGTTACGTACGTCAGACGCTACATAAAGAAATCTAATACCAGTAATCATATCTTCAGTAAAATCAATTCCCTATAAAAGCAAAACCAATATTAGATTTCACAGTTCCACTAAGAGTTCTATTACTGCGATCCCTTTTTTCGTAACACACACGGATCGCGAATCCTTTTTTGGCTCCCTCCAATGATATAACGGACAATGGACTTCACAAATACGAGCGAACAGCCATCCCACCGTCACTGCACATGTGACGAATGACTGGGGTGAGCTGTGTGCTCAAAAGTCCTGGGGTCCCCACGCACCCCACACTAAGTAGTCTCTTCTTATTGTTATTTACTTTTTCCCACTCGAAACACGTCAGTACAGTGTTTGTTTTTCCCGTTTGTTTTGATTTAGAGTAGTGCGAGATGTGTTATTTCGAGAACATGCGGAAATACGGTTCCAATCATGTAAATAACTGTTTAATGTAGTGAACTGAACATTTGGCTTGATATACGCACTACTGAGCTATAGGTACGCAAATTCAGACTGATGAATTCGAAAGCTTTTGATAGAATTTTGTATGTCAAACTATATCTAACTAACCACTTCGCTTAGCATAACGTAGGTACATCATAAAATATAATAGACGACGTATATTTAGTAACCTAATCTGCTTAACTGTTCTTAAAGAGTCCTAAAGAACTGTAAGAAATCGTCACGTGTTTCACCTGTCAACGAGGCATCCTCAGGATGACCCGAACGCAAAGTACTTTGCGTTCGGCGCTTGTCGTGACAACACGTCGTGTCCGGGTTAGCAGCAAGTCAATCGTCATCCTGAAGGATGCCTCGTTGAGAGGTGAAACACGTGTTACGTGTGTATGTTAAACTATATCTAACTGTATAAGATAAATACATACATACATATAGATAACTGTATAAAAACTAAATGTATAAGATAAAGATAAATAGACGTGCATCAAATTTTGACGACGTAAATAACGCCCTACTGCAGGTCCAAAATTGGTTCACTGCTAATAATTTAGTGTTAAATGGAAAAAAAACTAAATGCATAAGATTTGCTTTACCGAATGTTAAAAGTACTGATTGTGATATAGTATTGAATAAGGAGAAACTAGAATTCGTTGATAAAACTGTTTTCCTGGGGATTACGCTCGACTCCAGGCTGCAATGGGGTCCTCATTTAACCTCTCTTGCAGGACGGCTAAGTTCAGCAGCATATGCTGTAAGAAAGATCCGTCAATTTACTGATGTAGATACCGCGAGGCTAGTCTATTTCAGTTACTTTCATAGTATCATGTCTTACGGTATTTTACTATGGGGACGAGCTGCAGACATCGATTCTATTTTTATTCTGCAGAAAAGAGCCATCAGAGCAATATATGGTCTCCGTAGGCGCGATTCTCTTAGGGAGCTGTTTAAAAATATTAACATCATGACAGTAGCTTGTCAATATATATACGAAAACATCATGTACGTTAGGAAAAATCTTAATCTTTTCAGTAAAAGAGGTGAAAGGCACAATTATAGTACTAGAAATAGGGACAAATTAGTTCAACCTGGTTTCAGACTGGCTAAAGTAGACTCATCCTTCATGGGGTACTGTTTAAAATGTTACAATAAAATACCTCCTCACATACTCGAACTAAATGAAACCAAATTTAAATCTTGTATAAAACGCACACTATGCTGCCAAGCATATTATAAGTTGGGGGATTACATCGCTGACAAAAATGCTTGGCTCAGCGCTGGTCCAGCTCCACAAGGGCGCATAAACTAGTTGATTAGCATCGAAAATATTGTTGGAGCCGCTGAAGATTGCAAAAACTAACTTTGCATTGTATAAATTCAATCTCTTAGTATTGTATAATTGCATAGCACATGTGTGAGCACTGTGACCATTTTACAAAACTACCATTTACTGGGTATGTCTTTCATTGACTTGTATGAGCCCTGATGGCTGAGAGTATGTCATACTCACTTAAATGTCTCGCTGGTGGTGGCGTGTGTGTTGGATCATTAAGTTCCCTTCAAAATGGTTGAGCTAAATGGTGCTGATCCATGCGTCATGTTCGTGAACGGGCGCCGTCAGTACTGGTCATCTCTTAGCTGCCATGGCTTATTTTAATTTATAATTTTTTTAATTGTTTTTATTACGGACGCTTTTAACTTGCACGTCTTTCTACATTGTTCTCACATGTTTAATTTCAACATGAATGATGTAACCAATATATTGTAACAATATTTTGATTTAAAAGAGTGTCCGTGGAGTTTCTTGCCCGTTCTTCTCCATAGGAACCTACTACGCTTTGGAATGGGCAACTAGCTTCATCTTTCTGACTGACCGACCCCTTGACAATTCAAAAGTGCCTGTAATTGGTTTATTTGAAATAAATGCTTTGAGTTTGAGTTTGAGTTTGAGTATGACTCTTTAAGAAAAATGATTAGATTAATAAATATACGTCGTCCATTGTATTTTATAATATATTTCCGCAAAGTGGCGTGACTTTGAGTCTCTGAGTCAATTGACTAGGTACATCATATTGGGGAAGCACTTCATTGCAGAAAAACGAACCCAGCAGTCCATAACAGCAATAAATAATTTTACAGATGAGACACGGAAACCAACCTTAATAAAGTTTTCAAAATTTAAGATTTATAGAGATTTTAAAATGTACCTAAAAAAACTCGCACATTCGTATTCCTTATCGATTTTAACATTAGTCTTGAAGCAACTCGAACACTTAACGTTTCCGTCGGCTTTGCTCACAATAATCTTCTTTACAGGAATAATTTTGCTCGTTTCATTTCGGTTATTGGATTTTCCGGAGTGAGGCCCGAATTCAGTTCCGCGTTGATATTTGTAATCAATTTTTATATTCCCTTTAACGCGGTCTTCAGTTTTTATTGTTTGCTTCATTTGCATTTATTTTAGAAAGATTTGACCTCTTTCGTGTTTGGTTTTAAGGTTTTTATGATAAAATAAATAATCATCTAGTTAGTCTATTGTAGTCTTTAAAGTTGCATCAGTAATAATTTAGTCCTTAAGGTTCCGCCGATAGGTGCGTCGCGATTCTGGTATAACAATTTCCATGAAGTTTTCGCAGAAATTGGTCTACTGGAGTCGGAGGAGCTCGTGGCCAAGGAATAATAGCCGCACGGGTCGAACTATCAGGTTAAGTTACGTTTGCCGGGGCTGGTTCGTGAATGGTCCTATTTTAGTTATAATGTGTTATGATAAATTTTTAATAAAAATTTTCTTTGTTCCTCTCAAACAGAGCACCTGCCATCTTATCTCTTCACCACCCTTGGTTGACTGGTAGAGAATGCCTAAGGCATTAAGTCCGCCTTTGTACCTTTTTTTTTGTGTGTGAAAAGTTTAAATAAATAAATAAATGGGTGACCATCATCACATATCGAGACTCCTCCGTGCCTGCATGTAAAATATTGGTGTTCAGCTGCACCCGGTTAGACTGGAAGCCGAACCCAACTTAGTTGGGAAAACGCTAGGCAGAGACTGGACTGGACTCTAGTTCTACTAGAGTCGTGTCACGTCTGTCTGCAGAAGCCTTTAATTATGAAAAAGCTTATAGGTATTTCATGAGCTTTTAATTTGAAAAGCTCATAGGTATGTCATGAGCCTTTCATTTCAAAAGCTCATAGGTATTCATGAGCTTTTAATTTTCAAAGCTCATAGGTATTTCATGAGCCTCTATATAAAAAAAAAAAAAAACATACATAAAGTCGAACATAGAACCTCCTCCTTTTTGGAAGTCGGTTAACTAGATGTGTTTTCAGATTTCATACTAATATCAACTATTTATGAAATCTGTCAGCCTTAAATCGAGAATAAGCATCGTTTTACAATACCGAAAATAACAAAAACCCAGCTCCCACTTAGATAAAATGTAGACAAGCTTGTTAAAGCTTTTAAAATGTTATAATCTAAACCACATTTATTTTATATAGCCGCTTATCGCCTATTACTTACATGATAACCCCTGTGTCGCTCTCAGCTTATTTTTAATCAAACTACGTAGTAATTTAACAATTTTTTTTTGTTTTCTAACGTAATAATCTACACGCATTTGATCCCAGAAAGGTCAGGGTGAGGTATTTAATCAAACACTCACAAGCTTCAATTTATCATAAAAAAACAACCGATTTCTGAAAAAAAAAAACACTACAAAGTGAAAAACAACTTTAATTTCAGTGTCTTTGGGTCTGTATTTTAGTTTTTTGCCACCGACTTCCGAAATTAAAGTTATTTTTGAATATCGAAAAAAAAAGACATAGACGATTTCAGACGAACATAAAAACTCCTCATTTTTTAAAGTCTGGACAAAAATTAATTGTCATTGCTGACAAAGAAAACTCCGTAGTACTTAGCTAGGTTCTTTTTTCAAATGGACTGTCTGAACGCTAGGCAAGATCGTGACTGGCCAAGGTGATGATGGCTTGATATGGTTGTCTCCAAAAGAATGGCCCGACATGTGTGCCGTCGTTCTGGATATCTTTCTCCGCTTCACTCTTGTCAGAGCGGTCGACACGGTGAATTGTCTCCAATCGCGGGTGAAGTCAGTCGTAGCTTGCCTCGCCAACTCACCGCGTTCTGGATATCAAGACATATGGAAATGTCATAAGGTGCCCTTTTTGACACTTTTGGCCTGACAACTAACTAAATCAGGGCTTTTAAAGGCTAAGGTTTCAAATCGACTAACAGAACACTAACTTAATTTCTCCACGGTCAGTCGATATTCCGTATACTAAATATGGCGAGCAGGAACATGTTTCCTAGTTCATAAACCAACTCATTAGGGTGCTAACCTCGGTCACCGACGACTTTCCCCGCTGATCTAATATCAATTAATTCCGACTCTTACTTTATGTTTATCGAACGTGTAATTGAGCTCAAGTAATTATCGGCTACCGTAATACGCGCCACGCCTGTACACTTGCGTGCATAGTTATTAGCTTGTTAGTTTAATTTGACAATTAATTGGGGATTTGTTTCTTTTTCATTTGTATTTTTTTTTCTTTACAATTTGCATGCATTATGGTGTTTTTCATAAACTGCATGCATTGGTTTTTATTTCTACTTGTCTACTTCGTCGTTCTTTGTTATTGCAGTAATGATGAAATAAAAGCCTAAATAAAAAATAACAGGCACAATTAAATAAATTAACAACGTTTGAGAGTAACTAAATAAAAAAAACCTAGGAATATTGTAATAAATGTTAA
Source organism: Conistra vaccinii (assembly GCA_948150665.1). Taxonomy (NCBI): domain Eukaryota; kingdom Metazoa; phylum Arthropoda; class Insecta; order Lepidoptera; family Noctuidae; genus Conistra; species Conistra vaccinii. The sequence goes on along the minus strand of OX411323.1, from coordinate 6,643,048 downwards.
AGGTACTACTTGTAATTAATTAATAAAAATAAAAAATTGTAAACGTAGACATAATATTATTAATTATTATGAAATATTTAATCAGTAGGTACTTACATTAAATTTTTAACATTTTTTAACTTCCAAAAATGAGGAGCTTCTATGTTCGTCTGTTTGGTATTTTTTTTGTAAATTACTCTTGTAAACACATAAACATACATACTTTAGCAAAAGTGTCACACTTTTTTCGGTCTAGCTCTCATTCGCCAAAGGAACTTCGTTTCAAAAAAGAAAGATGAGAAAAGAAAAATAATAATTTCACGCGTTCTTTCGTTTATATTATCACTATCAACTGATAGGGCGATAGCCGACAAAGTAAAATGAGGGCCATCAATTAACCATAAACGCTTCTAATTAATAGGTAGTTAATTATCAAGAACTTCTGAAGTGAGAAAATTTGAATAACATGAGATCGGTTATTATTCGTAATCACTTTATATTAACAGAAACTCATCCACTGTCGACCAATAAAAATCATGAATACATTTTAATAAATTATTATTTAACGATTATTTTAAAAGTACAGTCCAAATGACATCAAAAATGGTAATGTAATGATATTTTGTACGATTTATGGAAATGGAAATGTTATTTTAAAAACGGTTTTCATGATTGGTATGTAATTTTATTGTAATTTTCTATTACCACTGAGTTGATTATGATAACATATAACTGTAATTGCAATAATTTCGTCATATTCACATGATTATTAATTCGTCATTTTATTGAATATGAACTTCTTTATGTGCCATTTATTTTAATAAAAAAAATAATCTTATATTCGTAATGTGGGAGGAAGGTTTTTACTAGGGATGCGTCCGATACCGATGCCGATATATCGGCGATACTCGAATTTTGCCGATATATCGGCGCCATAGGCGATATTTTTATGGACGATTCAACGATAATTTTCAAATTTTACGCTTTAAAAATGTAATGTAAACGCGCGTGTTGTTTCGTCTATTTCGTTGCAAACGAGGAACGAACTAAGTTCGCCCGCCTACTTTGGCCTCGCACTCGCTTAACTATTCCATTTCGCCTCAACCTCAACGCAACGGTCGTGCTACTATCCTCAACCTGTCTATAGTTTTAAACGGTTATATTTAGTTTGTCCTGTTATTTGTTATTTTTATATTATAACTTGACTTGTGTTTTATTTATTTAACCTTCATTTTTGAATTCAATAAGCGTATCGGTATCGCCGATATTTTTATAAGAGCAACGGTATCGGTATCGTATCTGCAAAAAGGCGTATCGAGGCATCCCTAGTTTCAACCAAACGTTTCGTTGGTTCATAAAGAATGAAACACACGCCAACTTAAATTTCGTTCCGTTAACCTCAATTATGTTTCACATTGCAGTGTTGCGGTATTTTCACGGTACAGTAGAGCTTTGTTTACCTACTGCTACCAATTTATAGGTAGTGGCTCTCGTTGCATTCACTGTAGTGTATTTCTCTTTGGTAAATGTCCACAATGGAAACTCGATACATTAGGTTTTGAGTACAGTTTTATACTCCATTGCTTCTCATATGTGTTCATTTGTATTCGCGGGTGGATAAAACTACAGATCGTATCACAGAAGCGAATTGGCACTATTTAAAACTTAGATAATAAATTATTGTACATTACTGTCGCGGCCTGCAACAGGGTGATCGATGGACGATCGGGAAAATGTAGGCCGAGGCGAAGCCGAGGCACACATATGTGAATCCATCAATGCCTGGTTGCGACCAAGCCTTATGTAGTACCTACTTTTTTCAAATCATGCGCTGAAATTCAAACTAAGTAAATTAATTAGAATTTCCAGAATCAACGACGAACTACGAAATTTTTTCACGCACCATGGGTTCCTTTGTTTCTTCTTTCTTTAAACAGCTCTACTTGCATGCCAAATCGAAATTTAAATAAAATCTTTGATAAGTTATAAGTAGGTAACCTTGGTTGCCATATGTCGAAGTAAACAGTTTGTTCCATTTTTAAATAACCCGACAGATATGAGTTATCAGAGTAATTTATTCGGCCGCTAAACACGATAGGTATGGATTTTCATACAAACAATGCCGGCCGGGAGCTCGTATGTATTTGACCAGTACAGCATTTTCGATTTATCTCGAAGGTTGTCAAAATAATACTTGAATTTCCAAATGACATTTTGTCTCAATCAGAAATAAATAAGTTATGTGTTTATCAAATTTTGCACATGGAAATAAGTATTTACATTGACTACAGAACCAATAAAAACCAATGATTTATTCGTAACATCATCTCATTATTAACTTCCACAAGAAAGGACTGAGCACATCACTCAGCAAAATATCTCAGCGAATGGAAAAATGTGATTCGCTTATAACTCTTTTAGGTCGGGACCCGTCGGATTTATGTTCGTGGAAATCGGTTGCTTTTCCCTCTTCGACTACGTAAATCATTTTCACATCGCAAGTCTGGGCGCGGTGCTATTCGCTACACATATTTTGTACACTTTCTGCCTTGAGAAAGTGTACAGTACAGCACTAACGGATAAAGGGCCGCCGGATAAAATTAATACCGGTCTTGGTTCGTTATCCTAAAGTAGTTAGTAGATTAGTGGGATGGTTTTGGGGCTGAAGGTAATTCTAGTTTTTTCTTTTTTGCGAAATTTATTTATTACTTCAGTTTAGCACTCATTTGGTTAGTAAATGTGATTATTGATCCGTTGAAATAAAATAAAGGTTCATTAGAAATCCAACGTCAGACAGCATATCTGGCAAAAATCCTGTAATTGACCTTTTTAATTTGGCGCAGCCGTCTGCCCGTGAGGCACACATTTGCTGTTAAAACATTTAACTTTTTTATTATTTGTATTTTGTACGATCTGTTGCAAAATAAATATTATTCTTTCTTTCTTAATTAAATCCGTAATTTGTACCTATTTTGTTGAAAAATAAAATACCCGCTATTACATATTCTTAGGGGATATAAGGGGTGCATTATTCGCCACGGACTTGTACATGCACACGTTCTCGAAACTTATTTGCCAATTTAACGTCTGTTTCGCTAGAAAAATCTGGGCGATTTGCTTTGCTTCCTGCAAAAGGTTGTGCATCAAGTACCTACATGAATTACGTTACTCTGATTTTATTTCGTAGTAAACGGGTTCTCGTATGGATCGTTAGCAGCAGCTTTCTGGGATTCGCGTTTCGTAAATACTGAACTTTGTGGTCTGGGTAAATACACTTGGCCGGATTTGTACTTGTTTTTTTTTGGCCCTGATTATGATAAATCGGTTAGTATTGTTGATGTAGAAGTTATATAAACAGTACCGAAAAAATTATTTCCCAAAAAAAAGGTTTTGCTGTTTGAAAAATAAGAAAGCCCGGAGTCTGGATTTGTGCCCGGTTGATGGCAATAGGCTCGCCTCCTATTACATGGGACTAAGGCTGCCTGTCCACCGGAGCGGAGAGGAGAGGAGCGGAGATGTGTCAATATTAACCAGTAGAATCAAAACTCCGCTCCAGAGGTGGGATTCTATTGGTTAATTTTGGCACATCTCCGCTCCTCTCCTCTCCTCTCCACTCCAGTGGACAGGCAGCCTTAAACATGGCGAAATATGAGTATACTACATATACCTCTGCCTAACTGTTCCGGGGTTACTGGCGTGATGTTATGTTATGTTCAAATAAGAAAGCTATATCTATGTCTGATTTTCATTAAGAAAATGTCTGTCAAACAAAATATAAGTTTAGGATCATTTAAACATCTGAAAAATATTATGCCACTATAACATTCTCTTTAATAAAATGGTTACTAAATGATGCAAAGGATAACTTTTTATTTTAAAAGTTTTTGGTAATCCATCTTGTTCAATCTAATATAATTTTATTTGAAGGCAGACACTAATCCCATCTGCTTTTTTATTAATTTGGAGTCTTGAATCTCAATTTGATTAAACTTTTTAGTGAAGAAACAGGCTGGAACTTAGGATTTATTAGAGCGCTTTAATATAAAATATTGGGAAAGTGAAAAGAAATCATTTGGCTGGTTTAATCCCGAAATGAATTTGCTTGGCTCGCTTTTTGTCCTGAAATTAAAATGAAGCTAAGTAGAACGAGTTCAAGTATCAATTTTATTCTTATCTTACTTATTCATAGTTAATTGAAAACGAATACGATGGGACAAAACAAAAAAATGTATGTTTGTACTTTTGTACGCACAATATTGAGAGATTTGCTATGTTATATTAAAACCATAGACTTCCCACTTACAGGTTTTTCTGTTATCTATAAGTGTAGAACTATTTTCGGTATTTTTCAAAATTGTAGGCTCAGTCGTTTCGGAGATAATAATAGAATATTGACCATTACCCCCCCGGGAATGGTCAATTTAATATTCTAAATAAAACGATCTACTGTAAAATTATAAAAAAATATGTTTGGAACGCTCACAGTTAAGCCCTTTCATTTGATCTGTCACACGGTACAGTTTGCCAAACCTTTATTTTAATTTTCTTGTTTGGCCCCATATTCAAAATTCATTTATTTACGTTACGCGTTCGTGTTTGGGTCACAGAAATACATAATGTGTAAGTACCAAATTTAATCTTAATCGGTCTATTAGATTCGGACCAAATTGTCTGTGACAAACGTACAGACAGACAGACACACGAGTGATCCTATAAGGGTTCCTTTTTTTCATTCGAAAGTACGAAACCCTAATAATGAAAAAAAAAACAACGGATTGCACTCCGGGAGTGCCGACAGAAGTGAAAACTTGACTGCTTTTTTTTACCCATCAATATGGGTAAAATTTCTTACCTCGTAATCTTTACGTAATCTCAAAGACTATTTATTTTGATATTTACTTTGACGGTTGCTAGGCAACGGATCTTACGGTCACGTCCTGACGCTAGTTTAACATTTAGTACCCATCGAAAAAAGTGCACAACGCCGCTAAAGAAGTTTTCATTTCAAAAACCCATTGTGTGTGACGAACTAGTATCTATTGGAGATCTGCAATTTCAGCAAACCTGATCTCTCTAGAGTCGTTAATACCTAAAAAAAACTATTATTTCAAAAGTCGTTGTCGCTAATTGATCCTAGGATAAGTTAAAAAAAGAGTAACGAAACGTTCAAAGTGGTAGAGAGGGATTAATTAAGATAAAACGGATAAAGCAATTATAGATAACAGCTGCTAAACTGCAGGTCTTATTTTCAGTCAGCCATTCGGATAAATGGCGAAATGGATATACCGATTTGTTATGACAGCTCTATATAAACGTACATAGATAACTTCGTTTAGCTCTATTCAAAGGGTTTGTTTAGATGTCCCCTATGGCCATAACCTCTTAACCTTCCGTCCTAGAACAAGTGTTCCAAAAATACATAGTTTCGAAGATAACTTCGATCATAATTAACATAGAAGTTTAATTGATAAGTACGAGTAAATCATTTTAATAAAAACCAATCATCTATCTATAAAAATCAATTGCCGTGCATTAGTCTCGCAAAAACTCAAAAGGGTGTTTTAATAATCGTGAGTTAGTCGAATAATTTTGTATGAAAAATCGAAATGATTTTATTTAAATTAAAATATATCATATGCCTGTTGATTCTTTGACGTGGTCTTATTAATACCCTAGAGTTATGGCATACTAATCAAAAGGAAAACGTTATACAACATGATATAAATAGTTTGGAAATTCCAAAAGTGCACGCCTCATAAACTCATAACACACATTCATAAACGAAAAAGAAATTCAAAACATAGAAACTATGTTTTGAATTTCTTTTTCGTTTATGAATGTGTGTTATGAGTTTACAACAAAACAAAAATTAACAATTAATCACTTTTCATGAAGTATGTTTTGACTGCTGTTTTACCCATCAATATGGATAAATTTCTAACCTCGCAATCATTATGTAATGTCAAAGTCTATTTATTTAGATATTTACGTTGTGGGTTGCTAGGCAACACGTTAAGTCAAGGTTGGAAATATTTAGATAAATATATTATATTTTAGTTAGTATTGCACGACTCGTAATGCGAAGCATTAGAGTGTGCTCTACGATCGAAAAATTATTTTTGCCCCATTTCTGTAACTGTTTTTATCGTTACACTCCTGCTAGTACACAGAACCTACTTAATTTATATACCATTGTATAGATGATTAAATGGAGATTAATACTGTACTTTTTAACAATTGATTTATTTTGATGTTTTTTACATTTCTGCTGCATTAAATCAATTGGTAAAAGTACAGTATTAATCTCCATTTAATCATCTATACAATGGTATATAAATTGAGTAGGTTCTGTGTACTAGCAGAAGTGTAACGATAAAAACAGTTGAGAAATGGGGCAAAAAAAAATTTTCGGTCGTAGAGCACACTCTAATGCTTTGCAATATCTATAGTTATGAAAATATTTTCATTGATGAATCCATAACAAGTTCATCCTTCAGTTTTAAGTGCAATATGCTATTGATTTTCATGGTTTATCTTCATTCAGTTTCAGTTGGCAATAAAGATAGTAAGAGCTATAATTCTGGCTTTGATATGCAGACATATTGAGATGTTAAATTTGAAAATGTAATGAGCTTTGATAAAGTTACGTAAAAGTAGCTACTAAAAGTTATATAGGCACCGTCCTCCCATGCCCTGTTATTTGAAAATATTGTAAAAGACAATTATTTTTAAAAGAGTAACCATAGAGTTTCTTGCCGGCTCTTCTTTATAGGAAACGCCCTGCACCTAGCTTCTGCCGTTTAAAAAAATATATTTTGATAATATGAAATTATTTCTTGATTTTGATTGTATATTGTATATTTTTTGCATAGGGCTTACTCTGTGTTTTTTTTTCAATGTAAACTTGTTAAGAGAAAAGTTATGTCATGTACGTAACTATAATACGTCCCTAAGGCTGCCTGTCCACCGGAGCGGAGAGGAGAGGAGAGGAGCGGAGATGTGTCAATATTAACCAATAGAATCAAAACTCCGCTCCCGAGGTGCGATTCTATTGGCACATCTCCGCTCCTCTCCTCTCCTCTCCGCTCCAGTGGACAGGCAGCCTAATTCTGCCAAAACTGTGTCAGTTTCTCACATTGCCCACTAAATTTTAACTTAATAATATTTGTCGAATATAATCTGTATAATAAAGGCGAGTGCAGGATGTGCGGTCCCGTGATTTATGTTATATAATTTTTATTTTATGGCGCGTGCTCACGCTGTTACTTCTGTATCGACAGCAACAATTTATTGTTATAAGCTTTATTAAGTTAAGCTCTGATGGTATATTAAGATCAGAATTTCAATTTAGGTCATCGGGTGTGTGAGGTCCTTTATGTGTTAAATGCAGGTCCTGCACGGTAATATTATCTAGATGCAGGTATTATTTAAGTAGCATTTAAGGCGACGGTAACCGACTTTCAGTAGCATTTAAGGCGACGGTAACCGACTTTCAATGATTTTATACTGAAGATCACGTCTAAACGAGTAGTGTTAATGATTTGGAAAAAATATATGTTAAATTAGAGCGTTTTCTTAATATAGGAATATTTTTGATTAATTATGTTATAACCAGTGATCGGATATTCGGATGCATATTTACCTAAAGTTGAGGTGTTGGCTATTATGGAAAGCACTTTTGTATCCAAAAAAATCCCGGGATACCGGGATCGACAAATATTGAGTTCTGATTATAGAATCGAATGTATATTTACTTACGTGCAGGTGTTGGCTAATATGGAATGCTTTTTTGTATCGATCGCAAAAATCTCGCGATTCCGGAATTGATTTGTTTAGTGACGTTTTTAGTTATTATTTTTGCTTGAGTTTAGATTTCGATATTTTTTTTTTGTTGGTACATTGGCGCGTGCTAGCTGTCAATAAGGCATATATTTTATTGAATGTTTTGTGTTGAGTAATGTAAATTATTTGCATACTATTGTATAGAATCAAGTTTTTTTTCTAACTGAACAGACAGCTGTGCTGCTGGGGAGTTTGTTGCGCCACTTCTTCTCTCCAGCAAAAGCACTAGGAAGTGGTGAAGGGCGGGCGCGTAATTTTGACGTTCGAAAAGTGCTGATTCTCAGCCTAATTTGAATAAATGACTTTTGAATTTTTGAATTTTTTTTGAGTACTTTTTGATTATAGAAATGCTAGCTAATGTTGTAAAGTAGTTTGCCAAATTGGCATAGCACATAGCCATAAACAATTTGGAGCCTTGAGTTTCGTTAAAAAATGTTTACAGTAGGTATATAAATTTTTATGTTAACACCGCAAAAGTAACTTTCATAAGAGGGCTGATGAGTCGTTTCCATACCATGTATCTGATCCCGGAATGCTATCAAATCCGGGATTTATATAAATAAAATAAAAAAAATTAAAGCCACTTCCGTAATTTCTCTCTAAAACGTAACTTTAGGTTAATATGCATCCGAATATCCGATCACTGGTTATAACACATAGTGAGTAAAAAACTGGAAATCACGTAAATCTATCAAGAGTATTTTTGTGAAACTTTCACCATTTTAAAGATAATTTAACTATTGATCTTTTAGTATACGTGTTTTATTAAAATACCGGGGCGAATCCTATAATCCGGGTGGACGTACGACGCGTTGTTTGAGCTCAGTACAGCACACGCAAGCTAACCACTCAAGGTCACTGGCATATATCTGCGTCTTAATTGTTTAAGGCCACTTGCACGTTCATGGGTTATCCTAAATAACTCGGAGTAAACAGCAGATTCTGGTTTAATCATAGAATTCATCTGGCGCCATCAAGAGTTAGAGGTAAACATAGGGTTAAACTTTTAAATATTTAACCCACCGATAGCGATGTGGGAAGGTTTGTATTTTAATTGCCATTAGCTTGAAACAATTCAAGTTAAAATTTATTTTTCAGTGACAAAAACACTTACTGAGTAAAAAATGGCACTTCTTTTACTGAGAAGAAATGGGCATGCCGGTCCTAGGGTCGTCCACTGAATTTGATGCCCATTTTAATTTATAAACTCAAGTCACCCTTTACCATATTCTGAACAACCACTTTGTCTTCTCGGGAACAATATGGCAAGATATTCTAAGGGCGAATTTCACCAATAAAACTGAACGCGATCAGCACCATAAACCACGTTTAAGAGCTCAGTGTCAATATTTTCTTTGGAATATAGACACTGACAGCTCTTGAACTCTGTTTAGATGAGCTGATCGCGTTTAGTGTCATTCGTGAAATTCGCACTAACAATATTTTACCTCTCATCTCAATGTTCTATAAAACACCCCTGCACACAGGAGGTCTAGGATTCACCTTGATTACGTCATTTTTCACAGCTCCTACCTAGGCTCTCGTAAAATGCTCGCAGGCTACAAATGGCTATAAGCTAGAAATATGTTAGCCTCTTGTGAGGCTATTATGCTCGTAAGCTTTTGTTATTAAAGGGCTAAAGTGGGGATCTACCTGTATAAATTATATTAATTATTATATAAGAGCTAGTCTGCTACACTGTTTGCGAAACTGTTTGTGTAATAATTTTATAGTCGTTTAAAGTATTTATTTGGCTATTAAATGTTAGAGAATGTTGATAATTATAGCATTAGGTAAACAGAAATGAGTTAGTAATAAAGAACTGAGTAAAACCCATAAAGAACATAACATAACATCACGCCTTGTTTCCACGAAGGGTTGGGCAGAGGTGTACCTGTAGCAGGTACACCCACATTTCGCCAGTTATGTTTAAGTCCCATGTAATGGGGCGAGGGTTTGCCATCAACCGGGCACAAATCCAGACTCCGGGCTGCTACTGAGAAATTCCTGATAGAAAAACCCAATAACACTTTGCCCGACCCGGGGATCGAACCCAGGTCCTCATGCTCAGCAGTAGCGCTTGCGACCACTAGACCAACGATGCAGTACCCATAAACAAATATATAAATAAATGCTGACGCAATCATTCACTAAAGGGAATTAGTAACACATTCATGTGTAGGTATTTAGGAGGTTTCAGCGTTAAGGCTCGTGCAGACCAGCGCGACGCAACTCGAACAATACAATTTCTAAGAAAACTTCAGCCTGCGAAGATCATGGCGCCATCTAGTCTGAGGGCATCTTACCTTACTTATCTTATGTCATCACAATTTCCAACAAATTATTGTTAGAATAACATCATCAAATAATTTTAGTTCAAAAATCGTAGACGAAAGTTGAGGTTACAAAAATTCTTACGCGGTGTCCTGCGTGAGCGACGAATACGACGCGACGCGACGTATTTGTACGTATTTGCGACCACACGCAACACCACGAACCATTGCATCGCGTCGTGTCGCGTCGTATTCGTCGCTCACGCAGGACACCGCCTTACATCGCGTAAAGCAAGTTCGAAATGAAACATATCATAATACCCCCTGTCAGGGACATCGACGCGAAGCCTGTTACCATGGATTCAGTACATGATTCTGAACCCCGTTGCGTTGAAATTTTTCGTCGGTTATAAAAAAAAAAACAGCTGTTTCATAGAAAAGTGCAATACCTACACGGTATCGCGTCGATGTCCCTGACACCCTGTATGTATTTGTTCAAGTTAATTAAAACATGTAAATTATACGTTCATTACATTGAATAATATTTGTACTTAAATGAAGTTTAATAAACCCTTTCATAATGTGTTCGAATTATTACGCCTGTAAAAATGCCTTTATATTATTACGCCTCTAAATGTTCGCCCGAATTATTACGCTTATAATAACTGTAATACTTATTATTATTATTATTCTGTTGCAGGTAAGGCATTCGCTGAATAAATCTCGCCGTGTTTGTGAGTACAATGTTCATAAATTGAGCCCTACGTGAAGCCTTCGTTTACATCTGCATGTTTATTAAAAAGTAAACGCTTGAAAACTTAACGTTGTTTGCATAAAAGTGTTTAAAAATGTACATTGAAATGATTGCGTTTTATTTGTCAACTTTGTATGAAGTATATTTTTATTATTTTAGAAATTCATCGCACCACGTGCCAATGTTTACTTATTTTGAAAAAATGCATCGTTTCCGTGACTAGCACAGATATAAATCTATTTATTTATATCTGTGGTCACTGTCTAATTGGTCCTTATGTTCTTGTTCTCACATTATCTATACTAATATTATAGAGAGGTTTGTTTGTTAGTTTGTATATGGGGGTAATCACCGGAACTTAGGGTCGGATTTGAAAATTTTATTTTAAATTGCATAGCCCAATTCTTGAGAAGGCTCCCGGACGAAGTCGCTAGTAACATTATAGACTTACTTACGTATGAACTTCACTAAAAAAAAAAAAAACATTTTTGTGTCGCAAAATCGTTGTAGTACAAACGAAATGTTCGTGCATTTCGTTTTTGGCCGAATATTAACAACGCAATGATATAAACTTTTTATCCAATTGTATTTATAATATTTTTTTATCAGTTCCAATCGATTCGATTGCTGTACTTATCGCAAACTGATCGAAAGTCGCCGATTACATCGTCAACATATTGGCCTCACAACTCTTGTAATTAGCCCTCGATCAATTAAGAAGGCTTACTTGAGCAACGTGAAGATATCATCTGATAATAGGGCTGACAAGACAGGTATAGTCGACCTCGTACACTGCTACAAGGCGCACTTTTCTTTAACACTTTCGACTCCACCCACTTTTCATAGAACTCATATGGGTGCAAACCCTCCAGGAGGGTTGCCGGGATTACGTTTGCGCTAAAGTTAACCATCGCGGACGGTTAACGGCATTACGTTTAAAACTGTGTTATTAAACACTGTAAAACGAAGTAAAATTGTGTTTTCAGGGAGTCTTTTCAACACTATACGTAATTTCCAACCTTTTACATGTTTTGTTAATATTTGTAACCGTGAACAGTATATTTAAAACATATATAAAATCATTTGATGATAAAACCAACGCATATACTAATAAATCTTATTAAAATATACATCAGATTTTATTTTCACGATAATGCTGTATTCGCTAACAAAAATCTACATTTAAAATGAGCCGGGGGCAAGGGCTCCCGACATCCCATATTGGCCTAGGAGAACCCTCAAGGAGGGCTCCCGGCACTGAACGTGTTAAATTTTCGGTTTTTTAAATCAATTGTCAGTATGCAAAACAATACTTTTCTCTGAATAAACAACAATCAATAAAAATAAAGTTGGAAACTTTGACTTATCCCTACGAATATTGTCAATGGAGAAATAAGTTGTCTGTTTCTTAGTTAGGTACGTTTTAATGGCTTTTAAATGTATATAGGTATACAACATCGGAACCTTAAGCAATATTATAAGGTGCCATCAGTTTTCAATTAATACTATTTTATAACTAACTATAGGGACACGTGTTTAATTATTTTACAACCAGGATTGTTAACTAGTCTTGATTAGTAATGCTGTAAAACAGTAAAACCCAAGTTTGTCTAATTTATACGCAGTGGTTTATGTTGACACTGGTGATTAAATAAGAAATATTGTAGACATTTTAATGTTTTTGTGCTATTTTTGAACTTTTTGCCCAGAATAAGAAAAATAATGGGAATAATTATGGATATTATAGTGCTAAATAAAATATCGGCAGTTTTTCTGGGCATAACAGTAGATGCCAAACTTCAGTGGGGCCCACATATTTCAAGTCTAGCGGGAAGGCTCAGCTCGGCCGCCTACGCTGTCAGGAAAGTAAGACAATACACTGACGTTGATACAGCTCGATTAGTCTATTTTAGTTATTTCCATAGCGTTATGTCCTATGGTATTCTGCTGTGGGGCAAAGCCGCTGACATTCAAAATATATTTGTTCTTCAAAAACGAGCTGTCCGAGCAATTTACCAACTAGGTACCAGAGTCTCTCTGAGAGATTTTTTTAAAGATATTGGTATTCTTACAGTGGCATCACAATTCATCTTCGCCAATATCTTATATATTAGGCAAAATATACACGTATACACTAAAAACAGTGATATCCACAATATCAACACCAGAAATAAAGACAAATTACGAGCTCCTTTTCACCGGCTTCATAAGGTTCATAACTCATTTGTTGGGCTTGGTATAACCTTTTATAACAAGCTACCCACTTCTCTGCTAGATTTGCCTTTTAATGCGTTTAAAGCTAAAGTAAAGTCCAACCTTTGTTCAAAGGCATACTATTCTATCAATGACTACTTAAGCGATAAAAATAGTTGGTCGCTGTGATTAACTCAAGACAATGTTTATGTTCTTTCTCCAGTTTTAGCTTACCTACTGACAGGTTATATGTTTATAGAATGTTTAATTTATTTGACTTTATTATACAATTTTTTTTATTTTTATTTATTGTTGACATGATCTACTCATTACAATGTTTTCGTATGAGTTGTATTGCAATATGTGATTAGCTAGCGACCTCGACAGTAGATTATATATTATTCTTGACTAACTGTTGATCTATTTTTGATTTATTTTTACTTCAATGGTCCTAGTTTATCATATCTAATTATGTGACTTCGAGTTACAGCTTTATTAGCTATATGTAAGCGGGCACGCCCTTTATGCCTGGAGGCTTTATAATTCGGGTATTAAGTTCTGTTTACGTTTTTAGTTTTTATTTTTGCTTGAGTTTAGATTTCGATATTTTTTTATTTTTTTTTTGTTGGTCCATTGGCGCGTGCTAGCTGTCATTATGGCATATATTTTATTGAATGTTTTGTGTTGAGTAATGTAAATTATTTGCATACTATTGTATAGAATCAAGTTATTTTTTTTCTAACTGAACAGACAGCTGTGCTGCTGGGGAGTTTGTTGCGCCACTTCTTCTCTCCAGCAAAGGCACTAGGAAGTGGTGAAGGGCGGGCGTTTTTGGGGGACTGTCTTATGTAATTTTGACGTTCGAAAAGTGCTGATTCTCAGCCTAATTTGAATAAATGACTTTTGAATTTTGAATTTTGAATTTTTGAATTTATCACTGCTTCATCTTCTCAACTTGGCATGATTTCCCTTGTAGGGATCGCAGGAAATCCAGTAGACTATCCAATTAGTTTCTCACCCACCTAAAATAAATGTCACATCCTAAAGCAGTATGACAATATAATCTTCATATCCAAAAACACAACATAACTGTGCAAATACCACTTTGAACCTAGACACAGCCCTACATGGTCAACAATTGAAGGGAAACGAGCATATGGCAACCCTGTGCCGCGCCAATATATTGCGAAATAAAACCCGCCACGACCATATTCGCTAGCGAAAGTTGACTCTCTCGCGATGCAAAATTTCGCTATATTTGTATTAAGAGTTGCCATGTCATAAACTTTATATCGACACAAAGTGTTCATAAAACATGCACCAAGATAAAATTCTCGATGCGGTTCTCAATTGTTATGTACTCCCATTCGGTTGCAACTGGACTAAAGTGATGAAATGACGACTCCATTTTATCGTTGCGGGAATAAAGTTTATTCTCATGAAGATGACTTTTAAGAGCGTTATCCCAAAAGTTGGCAACGTCGCAAACAGCTGTCAAAAATTTACCTATTTTGATTAATTTGGCAATATTACTGTATGGAAATAAAAGATGTGGCTAACTAGCGAACTAGAATATTAATAATGAATTGCAATTATAACATTGAATTTAATGTTTTGAAATAGTTTTTTTTACATCTAAAACTAAATAGGTATTCAGTGTTACGATATTAATTATTGCATTTCATAATCAATATTCTAGTTCGCTAGTTAGCCACATTTCTTATTTCCATACAATAATATTGTCAAATTAATCAAAACAGCGAAATATTGACAGCTATTTGCGACGTTACCGTTGCCCACTTTTAGCATTTAGTTTTCAAGCCCTCTGTTTTTTCGCCTTTGACTGAACTAACGATTATTATTATACACGAGGTCTATCATAATCGTGTTAACCTTTGTATCTTGATAGATAAACTTTCGTGATCTTGCTACTATAACCGACGAGTTGAACGGGTTAGGCATTGACTGGCGATCTAGTGTCGTGAGTTTAAATCCTGCTCCATTATTATGGCGATCCTACAAGCATATTCATCTTAGTTGGAGAGGTTGATAGGAATATTAATAATGGGCACCACAGCTTGTGGGATTGGAACTGTGCCCAATAATTTCGGGCGTATGGTCATGTCCATCAACAAATTGCGGGCATGAAAGTGCATCTTTGACCTCGCATTTGGCAATTATAGGCCAGAAAGTTTATTATCTTTAATAATTATCCAATAAGTTTTCCCTGCACCAAAATAACGCTAGTAAAACTTTTATTACACTTGTAGCTATTGTCGGATTGCAATTTATATTATAATAATGGTAATAAACTAACCTCAATTAATCGAAGTTTAGTCTATGGCAAAGGGAAAATTCGTGCCACCTTCGATGAACTTTCCCGCCATTTCCACCTGAGCTCTAGCTTACTTTCCTTTGCCGCGTATTTTTCAATTGACGCAGATTTGTTTATGCGGATTTCGTTCGGATACAAGTTTTTGAATGGTTTTTGTACGGCCCAAGTTGGCGCGGGGATGAATAATGATTTTGTCGCTGCTGTATTGGCCCCAGGTGTGGGATGCATGTGTGTGCGGCGAGTAGGACTGCCAACTTTTCTTAATATGAATGCAGGACTCGAAAATTTTGAAATATTAACAGCGAAAGCTCTGCCACAATTACTGCATTGGCATTAAAATGAGGATTAGTAAAAATAAATATGGCTTCATTTCTGTATGTTTTTGTACAAATAGAAAAAGCGTCAACACTCAACACCACTACGATACCAAGTGCAGTCACAGTTGTATCAATTTCGTTTATAAAGTCAGCAAAAAGTTTAAATAACTCTATCCGACTTTATGATCAATGGGAAGATTGTCCTGTCCATCTCTTGTAGCCTGGCGTCCCCACTGAGTATATTCGTGGACATGGACGTAAGCTATAGGTTTTTTATCGTAAAGCACGGAGCAGCCGCACCAACGAGAGCCCTTTTTGATTTATTTATAGTTTTGTTTGGAGGGGAACGATTTCCTGATTCAATTATTATAATTGTGCCGTCGATGCCTCGGCTCAGTCGAGATGTCGATGACTGCTACTGCTTTACGATTATTATCGATTATTGGCGATTTCTTGCGCTTGTTCGCACGGTGAGAGCTGACTGAGCCACTCAACCCCGCAAATACTCTTACGTCACAAGTACGGAATTATTTATTATCAACATAACCTTGTTTCTTAACGTTGCGAATTTATTACGTTTGAGGATCAACGTACTCTTTTTATTTCGAGTTATATTCCGAGTTCATTTATTTTAAAATTACGTCTGGGATCCTCTCGTATACAAGGTGCATCAGTGCAGCAGTAGTGGATAAGATGGATTTAATATATTATTACTCAACGTGGAGATGGCAGATTTTCTGTATAACGCTGATCAAAAAAGTAATGCACCACACCACTTAGGTGTGAGAGTTGAGGTGTTGAGTATGAAGAGAGTTAAATAGTATTAAGACTAATTAAGCGAGGAACTATTAGGGGATAATGTAATAGTAGTGGTAGGTACAAATATTACAAAAAAATAAATAAACGAATGCATTGACATACATTCTCATTATTCAAAAAAAGCACCGAAAACGGGCAACGTCACAAATATTTAGATGTTTTGATTAATTTGGCAATATTACTGTATGGAAATAAGAAATATGGCTAACTAGTGAACTAAAATATTGATTATGAAATGCAATAATTAATATCGTTACACCGAATATTTGGTTTTAGATGTAAAAAAAGTATTTGGAAACTTTCCAAATGCCTTTTCTACATCTAAAACGGTTACAACAGCAAATTCAGTGTTATAATTGCAATTCATTAATATACTGGTTCACTAAGTTAGCCTTATTTCTTATTTGCATACAGTAATATTGTCAAATTAATCAAAACAGGAAATAGGTGACAGCTATTTGCGACGTTGCCCACTTTCAGAATGCACGCTCTTTAAACAAACTATGCTCTGCTCAACAATTTTATTCAATGAGTCCACAAGAAAAGAAACAAAAGACAAATTAACCGTCGATTACCAAAAAGTATGCAATAAAAAAAGTGCAATTATCAGCACAATTACGTCCCCAAAGAATGATGCACCCGTTTTAACAAAAACACATCTGGGACCCAACAAACACATCGGAATAGCCCTGAACACGGTCCATTGGCAATTTGTTAGCACAATGAACGTCTAATTCAAGTATTTTGTGTGTAGACTGAGCCCGCTGTCAGCTGAATGGTATCAAATGAAAATAGCCAACAGTTTATGCTCGTTCGACACTGAAAACGGGAAATGAGAATTGCAATTAAGTTCTGGAACGATACTCAATTACTCATCTATACTAAATAATTATTATGGGATGTTGAAATTTCGATTGACTATGTTTGTTTCACATGTTCCAATTCTTTTTGATGTGTAACATTCCTCTTTCCTGCAATCAAAATAAATTATTAAAAAAAACTGTGGGAGTGACTTCGTGAAAAGGGACGGAAGTGTGTCACAGGAAGTCGGGGAAGCGCGCGCTATTTGATTTGACCAATGAGCGCGCCCGGTGTTAGAGTTGGCTGTCAGAAACGACCTTGACGAGGCCCCGCCCCTTTAATGTTGCTTATTACCAAGGTTAGATGTTAGATTTTACACATCATGTGGACTACTATAAGGCTCGCTCGTTTGCGTGGCGACTTAATTTGTGTTGAATTTATTTTCTGGAATATCTAATATTAATACGGGGTGGCAGGAAAATCGACGCGAAGCCGGTTACCATGGATTCAGTACATCGTTCTGAACCCCCCTGCGTTGAAAGGGGTTTGAAGATTTTTGTATGGAGGGTGGCCCTAACATGATGGCGCCATTTTGATTTTTTTTCAGAATCGCGGAAAAAATAGAAAGTTACATATTTAGATAGAGGACACTTATACAAACAAAAAATGTCATATGACATAATATCCTAAAGCGTCAGGTTTCGGAGTTATTCACCGAAATATAAGTCAAAAACTGAACCCAAAAACAAGGTTTTTTTTGTTATTTTCCCTTCTGGTAAGTATATTGAACTATGAAAACATAATTGCATCATGTATAGGTAATATTTTGGTTAAGAGCGAAAGAGACAAAAATATATGTATACCCTCCGCCGAATGAGGACGTATGTTATATGGTATATGTATTATATGGTGCATGGCATCATGGCATGGACGCGACACCAAGAAAATCCTATTCAGCCTCCCGCTGCCTTCTTGGATGATATTATTTATACCGAATATGATTAAAAATCTTAATGTTTTATCCACTAGGTGCAGTCAATTAATTCATGTGTAAATAACTTAATCAACATGAAGTAACTACAACATAAATACCTAAATAAATTCGAAAAAATTGATATTTTTATCTTTGAATATCTCAGAAACGTGACGCTTTATGATGTTATGTTATATGAAGTTTTATGTTTGTATAAGTGTCCCCTATCCAAATATATGACATTAATTGTGCACCTTGATTTTGAAAAAAAATCAAAATGGTGGCTGATTTTAGGGCCAAAATCTTCAAACCCCTTTTTCGTCGGTTATTTAAAAAAATCTGCTGTTTCATAGAAAAGTGCAATACCTACGCGGTCAAAATGTATGGAGCAACAGATATTTTTTTTAATAACCGACGAAAAATTCCAACGCAGGGGGGTTCAGAATCATGTACTGAATCCATGGTAACCGGCTTCGCGTCGATGTCCCTGCCACCCTGTATATTATTATATATTAATTTTCTAGAATATCTACTGATAAAATAAACAAGGTAAAATAAAAGTTGAATGATGCGGAAGGGGCTGAGGAATCCAGAGTGAAAAAGAAACAAAATAATAGTTTTCACAACGACTTCGTAAATTATCATTGTTAAAAAAATTCAGGGATCGTGACGTTCTATGTACTTACACAATAAAAAGTAAGTTCAAAAACTATAACCCGACTACTAAAAAATCACGCTCAAAAAAGTATGAAACAAGAAAAAAATTCAGATTGAATTATAGACATAAAAATCGTCAAGGTAGAGCCGTGATCAGATGCCTGTACACCTACAAAATTATAATGGCATGCGACCATCCCTGAAATTTTTTAACAATGATAACTTACGAAGTCGTTGTGAATTATTTCAATCTTTTACACTCTTGGATTCCTGAGCTCCTTCCGCATTATTCCACTATTATTTTACGTAGTTTATTTTACCCGTTACTCTTACCTATTGCTAGTAACAGCTATATTTACTGACGAGGAACTCAATGCATGTTATATGTCGTCTACAAACTTTACTACCTCGTCTAGACTGTGGTCCTTCAGCCTTTGTGTTGCTGACTATGGCTGACGGCAAACTCTGCTATGAATCTTAGAACATTGCCGTTCGGTCTTACTGCAACCGGTAAAATAATAACTGCTACTGCTGTGAAGGAAACTTATAACTGTGGTGTAGTGTATCTATTCAATAGTTAGGTGATTAACATACGGCACTGCGTACCACCGCGGAGGGCGGTGGCGGTAAAGCGGATTTCTTAGCTGTGCCCCGCGCGGTTAGGCGGTTTACGCGCCTGTCCGCGCGGATGGATTTAACGCGGTTTTGACCAGTTTTATTTAGAAACTGAAGCGCCTTCCTTGGATGGACTGATTTCATGGTATTTATAGATCAAGCTCTTGTTTATTGTAGGTATGTAGGTAGCTAGGTAAAACTGTCTATGAAAAACCGCATATTCAGCAGTGAGTCCTTTAACCTATACATCGATTGAAATAATAATGCAAATTCCTAAGCCAATATCTGCGTTCAAAAGTTAAAGCGGATCGTAGGACCAAAGATTTCTTTCCATGTTACGTAACTAGATTTTAATGTATCCGCAGTCATCCTCTTTACTACGTCACTTTAGATTTAAATTTATCAAGTCACATACTGAACAATATCACAACGCATTTAAAATTTAATTTCCAGTTCCACGCAAGCGTTTCTACATACAATTTCCTCTGCTACAAACTAGGTTTTCTATTTCATATTCAGCTTACCACCATTTTCAATGGGAGAGGACGTTACAAATTGCATCTGGCGCGAATTCCGGAAGCGGGCGGAGGCGGGCGGACGCGGCGGCGCCGGTGCGCTCTGACCGCGCCGTGTGTGCGCGCCCTAATGTTCTATACCATTGTGTGAACCCGCCATTACGAGTGGACTAAAATAGATTCGTTCATTAATTTGTTAAGTTCAAAATATGTGGTTTTAGAAAATAACATATTGCCTCATCACGCCTGTTTTTGCTCGAAGGTTTAAGCAGAAGTGTACGTATAGACATAGTAACCCACATTTCGCTATTAAGTAATGTTTAAGTCAATTAAGTTCCAATAGCGGGCGAACTTATTGCCATCAACCGGGCACAAATCCAACCTCCGGGCTGCTACTGAGTAATTCCTGATGGAAAAACCCAATAACACTTTGCCCGACCTGGGAATCGAACCCAGGTATAGCAGTAGCGCTTGCGAACACTGGCCAACGAAATAATTTAGAAAATAATTACATAAGTGTATTTCCTTTTTTATTTCAGCACAGTTTTAATTTCAGTGTACAACATTTAATTATCTCAATAGAATGAAATAAGTTCGTAATTAGTTCAAATTATATTTCGGTACAAAAAAAACATGAGACTTTCTCCTAGTTCTTACCTTTCTTTTGTATAAAATTGCCTAACAGGCGTCTGGCGTAAGATTGATTGCTTGTCGGACAATGACTCGTATGCGTTCGCATTTTGTGACGTATGGGCTTGCCTCTGGGGCGAAGGAACAGTGCCAAGTGTGCCAGCTGACAAATTTTCCTCATTTTCAAGGTATTAAAATTGTTTGAAAAAAGAAGCTTATTTGTTTTTATTGGGTAAAAAAAGAAAAACGAGAATACCAATAAATCTGGAAAATATAAAAAATAAAAAAGTTTTATTGACATGAAAAAGTTGTTACATTTTAATTGCAGCCCTGACTCCTGAGCTATGTGGTACCTGTGTTACAGGAGTCAGTGTCACCCGTTTTTGAACATTAACAATTTATGCAATAAAATTAAAAATAAAATAACTTAAAATGTAGGAAACCAATTTTAGAAAATAAATCTGGAAAAAAGAACTTTCAATTTAAATTTCTTATGTTCATATATGGGGTAATAAACACTAGGTATGCCTTGTTCCATTTCCATCGTTTGTAACAGTTTTTTATATCTGACAAGGGAAAGAAAAGAAAGAAAAAAATGTTTATTTCTCACATAGACACGTGTATGAATTAATTAATTATCTAATAAATGCATGAATGAATGAATGATATATTAAAGACAAAACAAACAAAAACATAAGAGTATTAAAAAAAATAAACTAAATAGATCTAGATACAAGAGGATGAAATTTCGTTGGCAATCTCTTAAGGTGTCATTGTACTCGTCATTATGAGCAAATTTCACTATGGGACCAACCCTGAAATCACGGAAAAAACACCAGTTGTTCTCTACATTTATGTTCGCGTACCTATCTCGTCAAAATGTAGGGAACAACTACTTTTTTGTTCGCGATTTCAGGGTTGTTCCCATAGTGAAATTTGCTTATAATGATGAGTACAATGACACCACCACCACACCCACAATGACCACCAAAATAATTCATTAGCAATCTCTTAGATTGCTAATGAATTATTTTTCATCCTGTTTATCCACGAGTATAAAACAGAAATAATCGGCATCTGCACGTCACATGTGAGCTTTTACTAAGTAGTAAACTACTTACTTTTTCAATCTTGTTTTTTTTTATGTAACTAATACTAAAAAATCTAGTTTACTCATCATCACGCCCACATTTTCTTCTATGACTTACAAAAGCGTTTTAAACTTACCTGTTTACGTCAATAATGGCAGTCAATTTGATATCCTTTAAAAAATTATTTCAAAGCCTCTAACAACGTAACAACATCATTATATTCTTCTATTACTGCCTCTTTTCGCGTCATGCTGTTTGAATACAACCAATTTTCCCTTACGGCAGTAATAACGGCAAAAAGCTGAGTTATGTTAAATTAGCTAATAAAACCTTTGTAGAGTTTCGTGACAAACGCTAATATACCCTCGTCCTAAAGGCTGTATGCTTTATCCTTAATTGGACGGCGATGTCCACTTTAAAAAGAAAAAATACGTTTTGAAAAAAGAACTTTTGATTAAATTAAATACTCACTCAATGTTTGATCGTCTGCGGCATAGGATGTCCAAAAAGTTGCAATTCTTTTAGCATAAAATGTTTATCATTACAATACTGGTTCATTAAAGCAGTACAGGAATAAATTGCAATTAAAAACTATGTAAGTATGCGTGTAAGTTCTCAGTAGTTCGGTATCGAGTGGTTTTATACTACAAAAAGTATTGCTATCGGGTTATTTCTGCCACATTGTAACAGTGCAATTAAAATCGACGCGCATATAAACTCATTTCCGTTCGCAATTGCATTCCATACGACAAAACACAGAGTGTAGATATTTTTAATCTTTAAACAAGTGTAAAGCTGCATCGAGAAACACCTCTGTCTGGAAAGCCATTAATCACTATCAGTCAAAATGAACTGACCCTGTATACCGCTACGTGAACAGTCTGTGGTCTGGCGGATGAATTCATGATGTGTATTTCAGGTACGGTGAGAACTGAGAACTTTCAATCAAAACACAATATGTCACCATAACTTATTATAAACGTCTCCAAAACTGAGATTGATTGCTAAGTGCTAACGATGCAACAAAGCGATATTTTTATAAAGATTTTTTATTTAAAAAGCTGCTAAATATTTGGTCCTTTTCAAAATAAAACCATACAAGGACCGAAGTTTTTAAATCAGGAAAGTAAAAAATAGTGTTGATATTAAATAACATGAGTAGGACCGAAACCTTATTAGAAAGAAAAGAAAAAAAAAAGTATTTGGGACACGCACAGGACATACAAACAGTAATAAAAAAGACGTGTGGCACTCGGAGACTGCCGCGGTAAAGCTATTGCATAGCTGTTTTTATCAACTTATGCAATTATAATACAACCAATGACACCTAGAGGCGAGTTGCTGAACTAAAGAGACAGGGGTGTTAGGTTATTTTCGTTACGGAATTTCTGGATTCGGTCTCCACGCTCAAGGCCCGCGATAGAAGCTATGCAATAGCTTAAACATAAATAAAATATTGCAATTTGAACCTTACCTACAATAAGTTGAGCCTAGTCGTTTCATCTCCTCTCCTACTAACCGTAATTAATCCACCTCTTGTTCTGCACCTCTACTTCCCCACTCACTCTCATGTTTTTGTTCTAATAGAACTGCTTCTAATTTGTCTCGTGTCAAGACTCCAATATATGCACGCGTTTGTCTGTCACGAAGGTAGGTGCACATTAGCATCACAAAGTCGCGCGACGAAATTAACTAGGTACACGCATCGAGCCTTTGGCGTACCTTCGCGAATAAAAGTGTTTGAGCCGTATAATGTGCAAATGAATAATTTAATTAGAAATGGGTAATCTTGCCTTGTTTATCCATTTAATAAGCAGTAAGCGACTATTGTGCTGTAATCTGTGTAACAATCGAAACAAATAGCGTGGAAATTATACTGAAATTATTGTAACAATTTCGAGCGTTTAAGCCGATTAGTAGCGAGACCGATCGCATTAGCCAAATTAATATTAACACCAAACACAATTAATATAAACTCGTCAAAAGGAGATTGTCATTTTATCCAAATAAGATAATTCCACAGTTTACGCTGCCTGAAACCAATTTTCTCGACATGAAAATCCAATTAAGGCGTTTTTAACCACATTTACAAAATGCGCGATAGACGTAGTGACATAACGAAGTCATCTTTACTCTGTTTAGAAGTCAATTTATTATTTAAAAGGCTACGAAGGGTACCTATGTACTTAGAAGGGTGTCACTTAGTTATCTCAGACGGATTACATTAAAGAGATGAAAGCTGTTTTTACAGGCGTGAATTTTAAATTGCGTTTACGTAATGCGGTGTACCTTGACAACGCCGCCATTTTGGTTTTGTAAACAACGTTGTTTGGAAAATTTGAGCGAGGCGGTGCGGTGAAATTAATTAAAGAAAATAATTTATTGTTACTTGATGGCTGAAATTAAACTAGTCCTGCACAGTTTTGCAATGAAGAAATAGTTTGGACTGGGACTTAGTTGTTATTTGAATTTTGCTGTTAACTAAAAGCGTTTTGCACTTGTCATTACTTTCACAAAAGGTAGCTAAGACGAGCTTTGTTTTTACTTTTCACGTGTTAAAAATACAATTATTTTTAATTGCTTAATAATGAAGTTTAGTACATAATGTAGTACGTCTCGCATATGTATTGTAGTGTAGGTGTGTATGTAGTAATTTAAGAGATTTATTTGACTGTTAAATGACAATGTTATACAGTGAGAACTCAAACCGCAAGGTTATATGGTAAACAAAGCACATTTAGCAGTTGTTTAGTAAAAGTAAACATTATTATGCTAATTTTATAGTCTTCAAATTCCCAGGAATCAGAGAATTCAGAACAAGGCTTTTGTACTATTATGTCATTTAATTGTTTATAAATTAATCCAACTTAATATTATAAACGCGAATGTTTGTGAGGATGAATGTATGAATGGATGTTTGTTGCTCTTTCACGAAAAAACTACTGAACGGATTTGGATGAAATTTAGCACACAGATAGTTTATAACCTGTTTTACACATAGGACACATTTTTATCCCGATATTTCCACGGAATCGAGACTTATGCGGTGTAAACCGCGGGGCGCTGCTAGTTGGTTATAAATTGTACCTACATTATTGCAAATGTACATAAACAAGGCAATGGTACCTACACACGGCTACACATCAAGTTATACATTTCCAGTTTAAGCTGACCTTGCATTGTACGGAAATCGTTTACAATGCGAGATCACCATAAACTGGAAATGTATAGCTTGGTGTGTAGCCGTGCGTACCTACTGGCAAATACACACATCAAAAGTGTCTAGGGATCAACATATATTTTTGCAATAACTTTTCTCCTGATTGATATTAATTAAAATTTTCTTTAAGGATTCATCAAATAAAGTGTTTTCGTTTGTCACAGTAACGATAAACCAAGTCACCTTTGCATTAATAAAGAAATTTGCCATTTTCCTAATAAAGGGATTTTTGACATTTGAACCACTAACATTAAAGTTCGAAAAAAAGACTGAAATAACAGTTTTCTTTAAAATTTTATTGGGTAACTTAAACAATTAATAATCCGTGTTTCTACCGCGAACACTAACAACACAAGAACATCGGTTTGGCATACTCAAAATGAGTTCATCCAAATCACGCTGTGGAATGGCCGCCCATGTTCGTTGCAACAACAAAAAAAGGTCTTCTTGCGACTGGATACCCTCCATATTCGGCAGAGCTCTTCTCTGTAGCATATCCCATGCATGCTCAATCGGGTTCAAGTCTGGCGACTGAGCAGGCCAGGGCAGGACATTGATGTTAGCTGCGGCGAGAGTCTGTCTTACAACTCTTGCGGTGTGCGGTCGTGCATTATCATGCATTAACTGAAATAAGGGACCGATTTGCACTTGTAGAGGAACGATGACGTCTGATACAATCGTCTCAGCATAAATTTGAGCGTTGAGGTTGCCTCTGATCCAAATCAACTCAGTTCTTCCGCCGATCCAAATACCCGCCCATACCATGATGGTTCCACCACTATAAGGATGGACTTCCTGGCAGGATTTTAATCGCTGTTGGCGTCCAGG
The DNA here is from genome assembly GCA_948150665.1 of Conistra vaccinii. Lineage (NCBI taxonomy): Eukaryota > Metazoa > Arthropoda > Insecta > Lepidoptera > Noctuidae > Conistra > Conistra vaccinii. The sequence continues at coordinate 6,617,206 of OX411323.1, read as the reverse complement.
GGTTCTCCAGTGTCGTATACGTCTTGTATCCGGTCTCATACCAAAACGAGACTCATCAGAAAAGCACACGAAACGCCATTGTTCTTCTGCCCAATTTCTGTGTTCAAGAGCCCATTGATATCGAATCCTACGATTGTGCATTGCTATAGGTGGTACCCGTAGCGGTCTTCGGGAATGAAGGTTCACTTCATGCAAGCGGTTTCTGACTGTTTGGTCGCTAATTAAGTTCCCTGAAGAGTGATGAAGCCTCACGGCTAACATCATGGCGGTTATTGTTGGAGCTCTTCGAGCTAAGATTTGAATGTATCGGTCTTGTCTCCGTGTGGTGCAGCGATACCGTCCTCCATGGCGCTCAGCCACGGTACCAGTGCTTCGGTAACGTGTCCAAAGTCGACTGATAACACTCTGACTTGTATTCAGAGCTAAAGCCACAGTACGTTGCCGGGAACCAGCTTCTATCATTCCCACGGCTCTGAGCATTTCTTTCCTGCTTAAATGACGTCGCTGCTCCATAATAACGTTGGTTTTAATCAGTAGTAGGGAAACAGTAGCACTAATAATGTCTTCAATGCGTTGTATGTTTTTATAGGGAAAATATTGACAGCTGATTTTCATCTTTTACTCGAATTTGATTCACAGTTCCTGATTCAAATTATGAAATGCACCAAAAAGGATCCATATAAATTTATAAAATCATAAATTTATTACAAAGCCACATCTCAATCTCAAGAAATCCGCATAAAAATGCTTGATCCCTAGACACTTTTGATGTGTGTAATAATAGGTGAAGTTTTCGCCTATGAAACTTGAAGCTGAAGTTTGTGAACTAAAAAGAATATTTAATATCTTTCTCACTGTATATACGCAATCTATACATCTATACTCTATACGTACCTATACATACAAATATTTAAAACTGAAGTGTCTGTTTGTAATTTCAAAATAACTGCTTTTAACTAAATGCATATGAAAGTATATACGGTACATGAACATTTTTTTTTAAATTTTGTCTGTTTTTCTGTCTTGTCTGTTTGTTCCGGCTAATCTCCGAAACAGCTGGGCGATTCTGACGACTTTCACTGCCATATATCTGATGTTTTAAGGAGAAACTTAGGCTTTGCACTTATTTTATAGTAGGTACCTATCTAGAATATACAGGTGACTTTGAAATCAATAGACAAAATTTAAGGGGGTGTTGCACTCGTCAAATATAAACAACTTTTACTATGGAACCAAACGAATTTGCAAAAAAAAATATTGACCTTATACAAAATGGTCCAATCGGGTATTTTACCTTTATATGTGAAAATATTTTTTGTTGTGAATTTTATTGGTAAAAGTTGTTAATATATTTGATGGGTAGAACACCCCCTTAAATTGTGTCGGTTGTTTTCAAAGTCATCCTGTATTTCTGAATGAATATTCTTCCTCACTTCAGACAGGATTATTAATCATGAGCCACTCAACTCCTGTTAATCTAGTAACACAATACTATCAGGTAGACTGTTAAGCAACTAAACTTAACTGGGATTATCCCGATGCTTCTAATTCGCCTGTTCCCGAATCTGGCCGAAAGCCAAGGTCAATAAACCCTTTTGTTTATCCGTGCATACCTTAAACTTACACAGCCTCTGCCGCACCATATGAGAACAGCTTGCAATCGATTTTGAAACGTACTCTCCAACAATTAAAGGACATTTTGCGGTGTTTGAATGGATATGTAAATAAAGAGGGATGTATCCTAAACAAATATACAGGGTGTCACGCGGTAGCTATCTGCGACTGCGATTGTGAGCTAACCAATTTGAATTGATCCCTGTAACCCCTTCGTTCCTTTACGTAAACCCTGCACTTCGTGTTCTCCTAGTCCTAATTAAACTGGTAACAAACAGAGGTTATGATTTTTTAAACAGAACGTTTGGATTAAATGACGGTGTACCTGAATATGTTTGTTATTAATCTGTGTGTGAGCAGCCTGATAGCTGAAATTAGCTGTTGCTTTTCATTCATATCGAGCACCGAATTGTTTTTAATCTGAGCACCCCTTTTTCAAACGAAGATTATTCAAAGCGCTATTTGTGGTATCAAGCAAATATCGCTTTACATGGAAACTAGAGGGTTTTCTGAAATGATGTTCACCAGGTGGCGGCACTGAAACGTCAGGTCCGGGCAAAAGTGTCAAAGCGCCTATATTTTGCATAACTATTTTCGTAACTCGATGAACGAACACGAACGAACGATGAACGATAGATGGACGAACTTGTAGAATTATCATTCGGACCACCAAAATAAGAACAACAAAAAAAAAAAAACTATTTGATACTTACAAAATAAATAAATCTGCTAACGAAAATGCACAAAAAATGCCATTTTATTATTTTAGGTCTAAATAAAATCACTTTAATCAGTGTTTTGCTTGGATATCTTTGGTTAGACGTACTGAACTGTGTTAAAATTTGTCCATACATTTTAATGGGACCTTATATTTTATATTCATTGTCGAAATGGAAGACCTCTAGTCAAAGTGGCGCCAACTAGTGGCGTGAATTGTTATGAAAACCCTCATAGCGCTTGCAAACACAGCAATACCCAACGGGCTATGTACAGAAGGCTATTAGACACGATCTTCAGATAATTGCGCAGTAACATAGCTTCTTGCAATTTAGATTTCACAGAGTAGACTGCTCCTGGGAGTCAGTTGGTGTTAAGTCCTGTGTGTAGTTTCCAATACGAGTATTTACCCCAGTTAAGCATCCATTTCAGTGTAACTAAGTTTGGAATAGAGCAGTGGTGGCCCAGTGGTATCGGCCCCGTGTTACGAGTTGTAGGTCGTGGGTTCGAACCCCAACAGGCGCTTTACTTTGTGTAAATAATTTCATCACCATTGCTCTCAAACCGGTGAAGGAAAACATCGTGAGGAAACCGGCATGTCTTAGAACCAAACATTCTAGTTGTTAGTATTATTAGTTTGAAGTATCAAGATTTGGGTTTGAGATATGAACAATCATGGGCACTTCCTCTAGTATTTCCCATTTAGTTCTGTCTTTTTCTATTTTCACCCATCCTTTGCCTGCTATTTGGGTGATAGCTCTACCAACATACCTTTTTCCTTCTGGTCCTTTCCATTTCGTGGTTTTTATGGTCCATCTTTCTGTTTACACCAATAAACTACATCAAATTGAATTAAATTCCAATTATATGTGTCAAAAATGCCCTTCGTAAACAATATGGACGAAATCGATAAGTCACACCATACACATGAATTCGATATTTATAGACATGTTTAGGCATTTTGGGGTGAACAACACTTAACATAACACACACAAAAAACCCACGCGAAAAACGCCCTTATCTTCAAGCCATAGGTGCCAATATAGCCTCCAATTTATAGGTGTAGTTGTACAGCAAGTGAAGCATAAAGAGGACTATTCACGGGCCGTGAAAGCCTGTCGCATAGACAAGGGAGGCATAGACGCCGTAAAAATGATTTATGTTCGTCTACAGGGCTTATCTAGTGTTGTCGAACTTTTAAAAATAGGTTGTCCTAAAAATAAAAAATAGTGGTGTTAGATTTTAGATGCCTTTGTAAAATTTTATGCATATCTGGGGAATGAAAAGAAATGTCTAGTTTACGAAATTGTTATGATCTTCTTTTCATATAAACAAAGTTTCATGACTGACTGAATCGCAGTCTTCAAGTCGATTCCATTCATCTGTATTATAACTGGCTTTGAATAAGAAAATGGCCAATTTTCAAAGGATTTTCACAGTGTTCAGTTAAGGAACTTAATTGTTAAGTAAATTGACACACTAGAAACGGGTTTTGTCTACGGAAGAATAGACAAAATGACAGATTGTGATTGTTGAACTGTCATTTTGTCTATTCTTCCGTCGACAAAACTTGTTTCTACGGTGGTCATGCTACGCGTGCTAGAAGTCTTTAAAAAGGTTGACCGAAGCAAAGAAAATCTGTTCAGGTGGAGATTCATAGATGACTCCGCCTTGGAGTGTAAATGTGGTGCTGAACCACAAACGATGGGACACTTAGTGTCCTGTCCTGCGTGTCCTGTCAGCTGCACGTTACAGAGACTGATGGACGCTAATGATGGCGCCAAACACGTGGCCGAAATCTGAGCCGAGTCTATTTAGATTGCCATTGCCAATTCATACACTTGTCATAGAATAAAAATGGTGAGATGAATATACGTACAATTTAACTTGGTAGTCAATTTGCTTAACAATCAATTTCCCTGATTTAAAACCAAGTTATAAATAGCAAATACATTCAGTGGAACCATACTTTCTGACGCTTGCAAGATAGCATTGCTATAAATGGATAATGAACAAATCTCCCCATCCTCAAGCTATCAAATTGGTGTGAATTGACCTTAATAACCTTACAAACGAAAGAATGTACTCATTTTTAGAGTTCCGTACCCGAAGGGCGCCAAACGGAACCCTATTACTAAGCCTGCGCTGTCCGTCCGTCCAGACGGACGGACGGTCAGCGGGCTGTATCTCATGAACCGTAATAAGTACACTGTTGAAATTTTCACATATTGTGTATTTCTATTGCCGATATAACAACCAATAATAAAAATTTATAATTAAAGGGGCCATGCAAGAAACGTGCTTTTTTGGCGCTTTTTGCTCGAACTTAAAGCTTCGTGCAGACAGGCGCGACGAGACGGCGCGACGCGACTTTAACAAAACAATTTATAAGAAAACTTCATGGTAGAACAATTACCAGTCGCGCAGCCTGCACGAGCCTTAATGCGTTACGGAACCCTTTGTGTGTTTGAGTCCGACTAGCACTTGGCAGGTTTTTTGTCGATTGTCAATACAGTTGTTCACAGCAGCCTCCATTCTTATTTTATCGTAAGAATGTGGGATAAAATGTAAATCTTATCTCAATAATAAGAAGAAATAACTTTTATTAATCTTATATCTTATCTATGTAATTTATTAAGTGTGTAGGTAGAGGGTGTAAGAATCTCAGAAGTTTCTATAAATCATATACTCGTAAACATTACAAATGATCATGTATTAAATTAACAATGGAAGAGCAATGCCTATAATTTTAATCTTACTGTCTATCTTGTATTTATATATTTGTTTGTTACACGTGTGAGAACGAATGAAAATTATATTAATTATTAAAAAAATTAAATAAATTATTTTTGAATTTTTGAACATGATTGTAGAAATTCCTAAAATTATAACAACTTTAATATTTTTGGGAGCTTGTGTAGAATTGACTAACAATAAATATAACCACTTATATAATATCATTTTAACACTTAAGGACGTGTGTCCTGAATGTTTTCTTTTCCCCTGAAGAAATTCTGTTCGATAGTGCTTCGCTTTTCGGAAACAGCTGGAAAAAAACTACCTTATGTGCTTATAATTTTCCATAATTTCCGCTCATTTTGATGCCATATTCGACCTTTCGAGCCATTTTGAGTAGTACTGGTACCTACAAGTCTCAACAGATAACAGGAACAACTAATAGGCCCCTAAACTACTCGCTATATCTTCGGACAGATTTGTTAAAGTAATCACAAGGGAATGTCGATCACAGATACGCGTGCACGGCTGCGGACACACGAACAAGAGGTTTAGCCAATAAGCGGCATTGGGGCGGTTATTAGTGAAATAGTGAGGTAGTCAAGATATTTGTATTATATCAGCAACCCTTAGTAACTCTCCGGTCATCTACTGCGAAACTAGTACTTTCGTAGTGATCCACTAGTAGTGGATCACTACGAAAGTACTAGTTTCTGCTCGCGACTTCTTTCGTGTGAAATTTCGGCCTACGCACGACCCACCGCGTCGCATCGAATCGCCCGCCCCGGCGCTGTTACTTCGTTTTCGCTTAGTGTTCTATCTGCCTTTTTTCTTTTTGCTGGGCTCCTGTTGTTGTATACTTTCCTCAAGAATTAGGCTAAATATTTTTACTACTTTCCTAGGCTATTTCCAGAGATTAGCGCGTTCCAACAAACATTTCAGCTATATTAGTATACAGATTTTCCTACCATGAAACTATAGATGAAATATGCAGTTCGCCTTCCAACTTCCCTAACTAGGATTACATTCCCAGTAAAAAGTAAATATGGAATCAGCGTTCGAAACAATCTTAGATCATCTTTTTGCCTTAACTACTAAGGAGTCTTTTCTCCTTTTTCCTTAACTACTAAGGAGTCTTTTCTCTTTTTGCATTAGCTACTAAAGAGCCTTCTCTGCTTTTGCCTTAGCTACTAAGACGGTCATCGTCATCTCTTTGAGTGTACATCCCTTTACTATCTTTTGTCTGGTTCCACACTGCATCCAACCTGAAAAGTGCAATCCAAAGCATAGTTATAACCAACTTTGCTCGTTAACCTATCAGCCCGTATATCACCAGTGGGCGGTCGAACAGTACCGATGTGATTAATGACGGTGACCCCACGGCATCGCCAGATATCGGTATCTACGTGAGCCTCGATCACTCTTGATTGCCCCGTATTGTTTGAGCTTATACTTACTAACCTAGCTACTGTATCTGAGTATGTTGGGTGATATGTACTTGGATTGGTGGTATTATACAATGTGTGTGAAAGGATGTCTCTTTGTCATAGGTCATAGTGGAAACAAGCAAGACAATGGATTTAAAAGTAAGGCTGTGATAACATAGTGAGGAGCCAGATATTGACAAAATAAAATACCTACATTACCAGGTATATGAGTAATGAAAGAAAATGAAATAGAATGAAATGAAATGAAATTGTTTATTCTGTAAATAGGACATAACACGTCATAATAAAAATAAAAAAATAAGCTAGATGCGGTCGGCGTTTCCTATTGAATTTGATGTTGTATTTACCCGTTTTAGGTGTAAAAAAGGCTTTGGCATTTGTAAATAAATGAATTTTGAACATGGGGGGCAAACAAGAAAATAAAAAATGAAACTTTTGCGAACCGTGTGACATATCAAATAAAAGGGCTTACTGCGACGATCTCAATTTTTTAATTTTAGAAAAAAATATTTTAAACATATTTAAGAGAATAGATGAATATTGACCATTCCCGGCCCCTTATCTCCGAAACTACCGAGCCTAAAATTAAAAAAAAAATACAGATACTAGTTCTATGCTTATAGATAACAGAAAAACCTATAAGAACTCTGTGGTCTTAAAAAAACATGTTAAATGACTCAATATTGTACGTACAAACATACATTTGCAGTTAGAATGTATGGGAAAACATGTTTTTCAATTACAATGTTAAGTTTGTTCCATCCCAACTACGGAACCCTTCATTGTGGGTGGTTCGACACGCACTTGGCCAGTTTTTTTTACATCTATAACTGAATATTCGGTGTTACGATATTAATTATTGCAGTTCATTTATTAATAGTTCGCTAGTTAGCCAGATTTCATATTTCCATTCAGTATTATGAGATATTACGTTATTTTAGTATTACATTCAGTAGTATTTGCGACGTGGCAACTTTTAGGATAAGCTAGTGGGCTTATCCTAAAAGTACATCGCAGGTCAAAAATGTACCTATTAAAGGGGTAACCAACACAAAAAAAAAACTAAAAACGAAAATTACTGACTCGAGCAAAATAATTTGGCAGCCTATACAAAAGATACAAAGGATGAGGTGTCTCCCACATAGAAATTAAATGAGCCAGATACAAACACACTATAAGCTCTAACCACGAGTAAAATTACCCGAAAGCAAGTAACGTAGTCAAATGCAAGCCAATTAGGTACGAATTAGATGTAGCAACATTACCACAAGTTCTTTGTGAACTCTTCTTTGTGTCGTAATAGTGGCAACGCTGGTAGGTAATGTGATAACGTATTCCCGTATGAAATTGCACTGAGATGAGATTTTATACCGAAATTGTGTTGCATGTTAGATGTGATTGTTTTTGAATGTTGTTTGATATGAAATGGCGAAATAAACAAGGTAATTTACATGAAAGATTATTAGAAAGATATATTTAGACGATGCTAAATATGAGAAACGATACTTAATATAGTTTAAAAATAAGAATGAGTCCACATAAAAAATTAGGTTAAAAATAAACTGAACAAAGCACCAATTTTTTTTTTGTTGATGCTTAAATTGTGATCACACTTGTCACATTAGTGTCAATACCTCCGTTTGACCCACGGAATATAGAAATAATCTATAATTACCCGACTGCCCCAGAAGGAGGGTAATGTTTTTCGAGAGTATGTATGTCTATTTCTTTGGCACGCTCTGTAGCCTAAACGGCTTGATGGATTTTAACATATGAGGTGTCGTTAGATTCGTCTTAATCGTAGAAGTGACATAGGCTATAATTATAATATTTATATATTGCATCTATAAATACAAAAAAAAGGGAGGGGAGGTTTTTTTTTAAATAAATTACAACAATATTGGTATCAAATAAAAGCTGCTAATGAGTCAATTCAAATTAAGATATATTAATAAAACTAAAAAACTTGAAATAAAGAAAATTATTCAAAAAACAAAAAACCCGACTGCAAAAACACGTAACTGAAAAGAGAAAAACAAGCATTATAATCTATAGAATTTTGGTATCGCAGGCGGGGACAATAATAATTATAACAATAATAACTGGGAATATGGTGTAACTTTTGTCTGTTTCAGTTATGTGTTTTTGCAGTCGGGTTTTTTGTTTTTTGAATAATTTTTTTTCTTTCTATACTCCGTGGTTTGACCATTAAAACGAACAAATAAATAAACATTCCTACATTCCCCATTTTAAAATAAATTAAAATTTTAAAATGCCAACAAAACGCTTTCACTAAATCACACGCAATAATTTTTCTATTTTTGCAACACTCGAGTTGGCATGTCAACGTTGGCAGAATAGGATTTTCCGTTGCGTTGGGGTGTGCTAATGATTTTTTAACGTCATAAAAATGGCGTCGCTTTTGTTAGCATTGTTGAATGAAGATGAGCACGACGAAAAGTAATGTGGAAAAAACGTAGTGTGAAAAATGTTTTAAGGCTTTTTCGTAGCCCTGACGTATTGTTTGGAGTCCAAGTTAGACGTAGAATTGTTTATGTAGCAATTTCATTAAATGGTTTGTTATTTTTTTGCGAGCAGAATATTTAACTCTGTAGTGAAATAAATATTTTCAGCGAGCCTTTGGACTTTAGATAGATATACATCTTTTAAAAACTGTCAAAAAAAGGTTAACTTAAAACAAATGACGGCCTGAAAACCGTGAATGACATAACAAATTGTGTCTAAATTACGTCGTCATGTTGTTATCGCTTTCTCTTTCACTCTGCTCAATGCTCAAGGGATGGAAGTACCGAAGAGCGATACTTCCACTAATGTAGTTACCACAAAACATTGAAGCGAAGTTCGTCAGGTCAGAATAGGGCGTGGTGCCCCCTATTAGGGCAGCCGCACCTAAATCCGTACTTATTTTAATCACTTGTACCCCGCTGGCTTTTATCATGCGTGTTGTTGATGGCCTATTCTAACCACAACCAATAAACAACCCTAACTTTACAACACAAGGTTGATATTACAGTGGGAGAACTACCCTAGCTGCAGTTGGAGGAGGAAAATAAGGATATAATGTGAATAGCAAGTAAAGCTGCATCATAAGGAGAATTGTTCTTGTACATTTTCGCAAAGAAATTGGCCAACCGTTGTTTTCCGCTTTAGCTTTTTATTTTTTATGAAAATGTTTGACGCTGTTTTGGAAAACTTATTAAACTTATTTTGTAAATGTAAACATACGGCTGTGTTTGAAAATAGAGTCAAAAATTTAAGGCGAAAGCGTCAGGGTAACCCGCGAAAATCTAAATTTTCTTACGTTTTTTTGCAATATGCAGGTCAGTGTCAGCTTAGGTTCTATGTTGATCTAAATATGATTCGCGTCCATATGAAATATTTATTTATAGAATTATAATCATCAAAATCACCAATACAACTCTCTAGTTCGTATAATCCTATTGAATGACTATTTCATAAAATCATGACATTTTAGGATTATTCTAACATATTGAAAGAAAGAAAGAAAGAAAAATAAGTTTATTTGTCAAAGAAACACGTGACAACGTATTGCTAATTCTAATGATTATAATTCTGTAAAATATTTGTTACGCTCGCGAATCATATTTTATTCAAGAGACAACCGGACACTAACATGCAAATTGCAAAAAACGTACGACGAATGAATTTCGCGGGCAATTTTAGCGCATCCCCCTTAATAAACCTTTCTTTTACCTAACTTCTTTAACTAGGTTTATTTTACTTACCTTTCTTTAGCAGGTCCTGGGCAGTCAGCCTTATAAACCTTGTTGACCAGCAAATCTTTTTTACCATAGTTCGAACTTTATCACCGCACACCTAAGTAGTTCCTACTGACAGCCTCGTTGATCTAGTGCTCCCAATCGCCACTGCTGAATATGAGGTAGATTCGATTTCCGTCCGATAAAGACCTGAATAAGGACCTGGCCCGGGTCGACGGCGCGTCGTGTTCCACGCGCGCCTCAAAGAGATGTCAGCAAAACTGACGGGGTCCGCTAGGGCCGATGCCTGCCGGGGTTGCGGGTAGTCCCAAGGGGAAACCGTGGCCCCTGGCAAGGCATGGCAAGGGCCTTCCCCTTCTCTTGCCTTGCCAGGGGCCGTGTTCCTTAACACGGGTGGGTTTTAGTCAGTAAAAGTCTGACACACCCTTCCGCTCCGCCCAGAGCGGGAGAAGTCATTGGATGATTTCATACCCAAAAAAAAAAAAGTCTGGCAAATTGATCAATCAATCTTCCAGGCCTTTTCTCAACTATCTTGGGGTCGGCTTTCAATCTAACCGAATGCAGCTGAATACCAGTATTTTATATAGAGCGACTGCCTATCTGACCTTCACAAGTCTTCAACCTAGTAACGATACCCCTTGGTAATACTGGTTGTCAGACTTTCGGGCTTCCGACGACCCGTAAACGACTATCAAAGATCCACGAACGACAGCCGGGACCAACGGCTTAACATGCTTTCCGAGGCACGGAGGAGTCTCGGTATGTAAAGATGGTCACCCATCCACTGACCAACCCCGGCAAGAGTAGCTGAACCTGATGGATCGACCCGTGCGGCTTGTTATTACTTAGCCACGAGCACCTACTTCTCAGTAGCAGCCCGGACTCTGGATTTTTGCCCAGTTGATGGCAATAGGCTCGCCCCCTTAGTACATGGGACTTAAACATAACTGGCGAAATGTGGGTGTACTATAAGTATACCTCTGCCTAATCCTATGGGGAATACATGCTTGATGTTATGTTATCTAGTTCCTAAATGAGAGAAACTTAATGGCCAATTATATTTACGAAAGTCTTCATCTTCAATTTCAAGTAGGCGGAGCTTTGATCCCAAAAATCTCGTCACAAACTTTGTCAAACCCAAAGTTAACCCAACGGAAATATCCGTCATACTGACACCCTTACAAGGAGCAAATAGACAAACGGGAAGTGAATATTATAGGGGGCAATATATTGCAAGGGGTCCCTTTACTGCTCAACTAAATGACTTATTGCAAAAGTTAGGAGCCGATATGACTCAGGCAGCATCAACATCATTGTAGAACAGAGAACGTGGAGAAGTTCCACTGAAGCTCATTAAAATTATATTGTCATTTATTTGAGTTGCAACTTAGGACATCTTTAAAAAAAACAACAATAGACGACGTATATTTAGTAACCTAATCCGGTTAACCGTTCTTAAAGAGTCATAAAGAAGCCTGTAAGAAATAGACACGTGTTTCACCTCTTAACAAGGCATCCTCAGGATGACGATTGACTTGCGTGTTGCCACGCATTTGAACGCACGAATAAAATGCGATCGCACACATTTCTTCAGCTTCTCACTGCAGTTTTATAAAAATGTTTTTGAGGATTGATATTTCAGGATTGTGAAAGTCTTTGTTTTCGCAAGTTATGTAAAGTGTTTCTTCTGTTTCACTTTACTGCACAATGCTCATCTGGTTAATGCAGTGATTTGCGTAAGACATAGTGTGTTTAGGCGTTAATATCATTTCAGATAATTGTGTGTCATTATCCACGTTATCCGCCCAGTTTTTGCTTAATCAATCATGATACCTTGTGCTTAACATGTGTTGCTTAAGGGCTCCTTTACTTAGGATATGATTAACTATGTGAAAATAATCTCTGAAGTAGATTGGATGGCTTGGCTTGAAAAGCGAGCACCGAGACCTCTTTTTGCTAAGTTATTAGAGAATGTTAAAGTAGGTAGCTTTCACAGCTATCCAAAGTCATCTTGGAGATAACTATGCTTATCTAACGTAACCTTATTAGATAACACATTGTATAATATTTTGTTTATTTATTTATTTATTTTATTATTTATGTACACACAGTAAAATACATAAAGATACCACATAGTTACAATTTAAGTACAAAGGTACTGGTGTTCTTCTACTTTGTATCGATAATATGACAACATTTTGCACTATGGATCCAAAACTTTGCACTTCTACAGCGTTGTTAGTGACTTTGCAGAGGTTGCTTAAAGCCAACTCCCACGGTGCGCCATATCGCGGACGCGCACCAGCCCGCACGAGGACGCACCGCCACGCACGCGTACAACGCGCGTCTGCGCTACCACGCACGCTAGGTTTCCCACGGTGCGTCGTGCGCGTGCGTCCGCGATATGGCGCACCGTCGGAGGGCGGCTTTAGATTGCAGGTGTTAAAGCTGTTCAGGACAGGATAGGATGAGAGATATGTTTCGTGACACGGTTCCAAATTCACACCTTCTATCTGTTTTGTCGATATATTCGGAATTCCACATTGGAATGGCTTCTCCTACTTATTTGTGTTCAAAATCGGCTGAGTGTGTAAATCTAATTTCAAACCTAAAACATGTCGAACATTACAGGTTCAATTCAAACCCTTTCGCCTATCATCAAACAAATCCACCGAATCATCGGACAGATCACAAAACAATCGCTGATCAGATCCTTCTCCCGGCTAGTTTATAAGCCGGTGGTTAGCGCGGATTATCGCGCGTTCCAAAACTCACCCTTTCGGGCGTCGACCCTCGTTACTACCTACGAGCCGTTAGACATGTGATGAATCTTTCCTCCGAAAGATATCGTCGGCAATTCGGCATTCGTCGGTACTGGCGGAATGACGAGAGGTTTTCCTTTGTAATTGTGTGTAGGTTTTCTTCGTACGACGACGTAATTTGGGATTACAATAAGAATAATGAAATAGGTTTGTGTTGTTTGTCTGATGAAATGTTTTTGTTTGGGGTTCGAGTTCCTGGATGATTTGGGAAAATCGGAAAAGTTACTCATTTCCAAGAAACTACACCTTTGTGTCAGAAGACCTTTGAATCTGAGATAGTTCAGTACCCCTGCAAATGACGCGTCCTAGTGTTTATGTAATCACCTCACCTTATCTAAAGAATAGCCAAATCCCTGCTTAGAATAATCCAAAATTTTGATACCAAAGCAAGTCAAGACAGAAGACAGTGTCTTTTTACAAGCCTCTAAAAACTCACGATGTTCATAGCTCGTAGAAACTGCATTAACTAAACAAATGGGCACCACGGGAGGCAAGAATTTTTTACGAGCAGCTCTGGGCTGTCACAAAAATTCGCCCCCGCTGTTCTTCACTAATTCGCGTTTCTCGGTCAAGTCCACACGGAGGAATTCATCGTATTTAAATATCTACACACCGATATAACATCGATTTTATAGCCATTTTCCGTTACTTGATTTTCGATAATACGTTTAATAGGCTTGAAAAAGACGACCAACACATTAATAACGAATAAATTCGATCGGAATGCTATCAGAACAGCATGTTTGAGTCAAAATAAACATTGTGACAATATTTTATTTACCACATATCAAATATTTGATTGCCTAAATTAAAACATAAATAAAAAACACCTAAACATTTGTGGCGTTAAGTATAATAACGGAACATAAAACTGAACACTTTAACATTTTAATATCAACATTATGAACACGATGTTAACTTCTCCAATATTAAAAATAATAAATTCTTCGGATTGAACATTTCAAGATGGTGGATTGTAACAAAGTTATAGTGTTATAAACTTCTATGATCAACAAAATGAATAATAAAATCTCAGTATTTTGGCGCGAATGAATACTTTGGCTTCTTTATACATTTCTTGGATTTGGCATTTAATATCCTTCGACAAGACGAATTTAGTGTAATAAATTTTTCCGAGTTCATTCAACTGTCTGCGATTTTCCAATTATCCTAACATTTTCTCAGACTTCTTACAAACTTCCATATTGGGTGCTTCTTCATTTTTGCGAACATGTCGTTACTCACAACGCATTCAACACTAATTTACCTTTAATTTAATACCTTCCTTTCCCTTTCGTTTTATTTTTTAATTAATCAAGGTACACAATAAATCACACCGTTTATTATTTTATACATTCATATTTTATTAATTGAAACCAATCGAAAACAATTCACGAAACATGATTTAAGTCAGGGCGTCGTTAAATATGTTCAAAATGGTATCCCTTATACGCACTTAAATAAGTTTGATGATATTGCATGTTTACAGTGTCGTAAATCTGCTGACATTTGAGATTTATTGTTATAGGATGCTGGGGCCACAAATTATGTTCGACACAATTCGGCCTTTGTCTGAACGGAACGATTTTTGTGATTGCTTTCCGAGGCTCGCGTTATAAGTAAATCTAAGTGTATTGTTCGGAGAAATTCTCCTTGTAGATGTTTCACTTTCGATAGATTGTAGCTACGAAGTCTTAGTAGGTACCATAATCTCGAGATGATTTGGAGTGTTTTCGTAATATTCAATCTGAGTAGCTGCTTGAGATCGAATGTTTAATACAAACTTCTTCAGTTAGATAATTATTCGATAACGTTGTCGATACGTCTCAATGATCAATTGAAATGAAGGTTGTTTTATTCAAAGACAATGGCAATAAGATATGACAGATTAATTAAGCGAGTTATAAAGGAGTTGAATATTAATAGAGTAATTAATATCATGTTACTCGCAGTCGAAAACCACAAGAATAATTAATTACGATTCACCTGATTCCAAGATAACATGTTTGCTTGATCTGTCATCGCTAAACAACGCAAGTGTATGCTTTAATACTTAATCACTATCATAAATAACAAACGATCTATACTTCAGATCCTGATGGGCGTACGTAGGAAGAAGAATCTAGGAGCTTAAAAGCGTTACTAAATACCACTGACTCATCATACAACTAAGGTTTAGGATTATTCCTCAGACTAAGATGAAAATGATAAATAATTCCGTCCGATACAAGAATAAGTGAGGCAGGAAAGAAGAGAGAAGGTAGAGGAAAAGAAACTAATAAAATCGAGCAGGATGTCGACTCCATACTCAATACAAATTAAGTATAGTAAATCTATAATAACAGACATAAAAAATACACAACTCATGAATATCCCGGGTGTACCAACCACATAAGTTCGTAGGCGTATCCTGACTAGGGCCAAGTTATTATCGCGCATAAATCCATAATGATTGGCCGTCTTGCGAGCAGATAAGTGCCTATTACAAGTGATCGGTGTAAATGAGGTGCGTCACTCGGAGTTAGACCTTGTTCTGGGTCTAATGCGTTGGCAATAATGAGATTACTGAACTTGCAGGGAAATTAAGGTTTTAAAATCAGTTAGAAGCTATAATTGTTTCCGTAGAAGCTCTTGAAATGGATGGAGAATATAGTGTGTGAAGGGATAGAGGAGTCAATTGATAGTATTTGCGGGTTGATTGCTAGTGGTTGTTTATTATCGTCGATGTCAGCGATGGGAAACGGGTTAGTATGGTACGCCACGGCTATGGGCTAGTGGTCTTGCTAACTGAACTTTATTGCACTAGCACAATCTGCTTCAAAGCGACGTGCATCGTTTACAGCGGTACCAACACTTAGAGCAACAGCATAATCTATTACCAGATACATACGAGATATCGTGTCTTCATTATTTTCTTTATAAGTATCCTGAAGATAATCTGATTTTGAATGATCGTGAATGCTATCTTCAGTTATGGCTTTTACTCAACGCAGTAGGTGGAACTCTTCTAACATTATGTTCGGTTAATTTCTGCTGGCTAAACATCGAATATTGTTATCCTTTTGCATCCAAAAATGTTTGTACTCTTTATCATGTGTATTCTGAAAATGTGATGTCTCCTGTATTTTTAACCGACTTTAAAAAAAGGAGGAGGTTCTCAATTCGTCGGAATGTTTTTTTTTTTTTTTTTTTTTTTTTTTATATGTATGTTCCCCGATTACTCGAAGACGGCTGGACCGATTTCGAAAATTCTTTTTTTGTTCGAAAGGGTATACTTTCTAGTTGGCCCAAGTCAGGATTGGATGATGGAATCCTGGAGAAGTCGAGGGAACTCTTAAAATGTTAGGCACACCTATAGCGATTTAGGTATTTTTTATAGTAACTCTTGAATTTGCTCTCGGAAAGCACCATTTAGGGAAGTGGAACTGATGATGAAGACCACAAATGGCCACCGGAACTACGCAATAATACGTATTTTACGGGTTGCGAACTTGCGATTCGATTACTTTAATATGGTTGCCCAGCAATTTATGCCCGTCGCAATGCATAGGGTGAAGAGGAGCTGATGGCGAAGTACCAGAAGAACTCCTCAACAATGAACGTCCCTGCATCGGGAAAAGCAATATTTAGTAAAAGGTGATGAGCAGTTGACATTAGGCTATTGTAAATTAGATGAATTACAAACCGACCCACTAAAAAGCGAGAAAAAAAATCTTTTTCACAAAAAACACAACCGACTTCCACTATAAAGTGAAAAATAACTAAAATTTCGGAAGTCGGTGGCATATAACAAATATCCGTGTCTTTGGTTTTGTATTTTCGTTTTTGCCACCGACTTCCGAAATTTTAGTTATTTTTCACTTTATAGTGGAAGTCGGTTGTGTTTTTTGTGAAAAAGATTTTTTTAACTTCATTCTTGTTTCTTATTTAGGTAGGGATCTAGCGCACTAGACCGCCAGTTCGGCACTGGTCGGCTAGTTGGCCGTTGCGACCAAGTGTGCGATTCGTATCTGTTTCTGTAGTTTACCGTGCGACCACTGCACTGGTCGTAGTTGTAGCCGTCTAGTACGTGACATCCCTAATTGAAAACAACCCGCTAATTTCATCAATGCTGCATGTAGGCAGCGTGGCCGAGTGGTCTAAGGCGCTGGTTTTAGGCACCAGTCCGAAAGGGCGTGGGTTCGAATCCCACCGCTGTCAAAAACTTTTTGCATAATATTATTGTTTTATTAATTTGTGTGTTGTGGATATTTCTCTTAACTTTTTATTTATTTGTTCGTAATGTAATATCGTATTATTTTACTTAAAAACATGTTTTTTTTTTGTTACAGGTATGGTGCGATTTTGAAATCAAACCGACTAAGGATTAATGTTAAGTGGTCAAGTAAAATTATATTAACATAATATTTAATTCTCTGGCAGCCCTAACCACAGGACAGTAAAAAACAAAGAAAAAAAATGTGCGGTCACTGAAGGGAATTTCCCAAATACCATAGATAAGTCCTGCCATCTTGCGACTACATTTCAGGCGAGGGAAAATGTGTTTTAATGTCTAAGTTTTAAGGTGAGTATCGATGGTATAATTAAGTTTGCAAGGAAGACAAAAACGAGGCCAGAAATCTGTCATTGCATTTGTCAGTGGCATGCCACGGACAGGGTGAATCGATGGGGTTTCGCCCGTTCGTAATGGTTTATTTTTTGCGTTGTTTCAATATTTATCTTGTTTTCGGTAGCCCTCGTTATTAGCTCCTATTATTGTTATGTTACGAGCGCCCTATTTCTTCAATGTTTACTAAAATTTTATTGTGATATTCTTTTGTACAGTTACACTTGCTACTAGGCACTTAATATTATTATATTATGTTCGTCACCTCTGTGACATTGAGGTTATCAGCTTTTTGCTTAAAGGCGATAAACGAAACCCGTGACTTCGTTAATTAACATTCTTTTTCTTTAATCATTACGTAATTTTAATTCTTTAAATTGAACACTGTACTTACTTAGACACATTTTCCATCAGGTTTTATGACGAGAAATCGCATGCGTACCGATGAATATCAATTTTATATTTATCACGTCATTATACAGATTGCTGGTTTCATGATGAGTCCAGCTATAACTGGCCGCGATAATTCTAGCTCTCTGAACCATCATATTGAGAAATTCTAACTTTTAGTACTACATATTTCGATCAGCATGTACCTACTTAATAAGCTGGGCTTCCAGCACATCGTCATCATCTAGATGAGCTTAGTAAATGAAAACAACGGTAACAGCTTTCTATATACACGAAACAATATTTACTTGGTTTTTACAGTCTTTATTTTCACTGTCCTCTCGATGCTGTTGATCATTCTTTAGATTTAGGTACCCCTCTACCATCTACTACACTTCAAGCAGAAATTCCTGACCAATTCTCCCCAATTCCTCGTCTAAACACATAATTAATAACACCACTCAAGTGGTTACGTCATTAATTCCCACTACATCTTCAAGAGGGTCTATCATTCAGCAGTGGTCGCGTTTTTCAAGGGCCTGAATCATGAGGGCCGTTGTTTCATGCCTATTGGCCACACAAGTGTTGACTTTGACGGCCTCGTTCATATGAAATTCAAATTACTTGAATATTCGGAGGGTTAGGTTCATACGTCGTCATATGTGGCTTGGGTCGTAGGTATGTTAATGTACTCACACTTAACAAAATTGCTTAGGTTGCTTATTGAGTGTAGATTGGTAATGAATTGAATATTGGAAATTAATTGGGAGTATTTGGGGTACTATCAGAACGTTGGTATTTATTTATGCACCGCAATGTATGGCTACATAAGAACCAGCTTATAATACAAACAAAGACTCTGAGTCCAAGGAACTGAAAACAGCAACAAGGGCTTTTTGTACAGCAGAGAATGTCCCTGATAAGACTTCAGAAGTCAGAAATCAAATCAACAATAAGTTAGAATAAATAAGTAAGAATTTGTAGGCAATACATACAGCATGACAAAACGACCAAAAGAACCCAAGACCATAAATTGGAAAGCCGCAGCATGAGAAAAAATACAAACTTAAAAATACAATTCCTACGTCAATCCACGGATTAACGACAACAGAAGTCCATCTGTCTGTCACACCGACGCGGATCGCTCTCACGGCGAGAATGTCAGTCATTGATTTGCGCCGATAATTTGTATGCGAACAGCACCTCGGCGCTTCATCAGTCAGATGCAGCCGAATACCAGGGATTCGTAGTGCGTACTGTGCTAAGCTGAGGAAATACAACTCATTATGCGCGGACATACGGACAGGACTGGAGACGAACTGAGAAACGATAGGTAAGTACGTTTTTTAAATGTGAGGTAGTCTAGTAGACTATCCAGATCATTCCAAGGAATTATCTAATTGAAGATCAAGGTCCGTCTTCTACTTATTTTTAAAGACTATCATTGTATAACGTAATAGCATAGTAACGATGTACGTGGTGGAAACCTAATAGAAGAAATAACTGGATAAAAAAATAATGGTTCAAAAGAGAGGAAGGATACGTGTCAATACGAAGTAATATTTTAAATCATGAAAGGGAAGCCAATAAGAATTGGAGAACAACAGTTTAGACAAAGGCATAATATAACGAAAAGCAAGCAATCATAAGTTATACTTATATATTGCTGGTCTGGTGACTTTACGCTTTCAAGACCAGCTGAGATAAAACACAAGAACCTCAATATTTGCAGTTGTTGCCACAATATCAATTCACTCGTAGATCTTTGTTCAAATCCATTAGACATTCCACTTGCAAACAACATGCTTGTTGATACCCAAAACAGTGTGCAGCCCGCTAAGCCAAGGAAATACAAGCCATTACGAGGCTCTATATATAGAGACGACGTTCGTCCGTCGGTCACGTTCATACCCCATTAATACTTGTAACTAAGAACGGGCAAACACTGAACTTGCGTCTTGTTCAACATTGTGAAACGTTAAAATTAATATATGTGCTTGCGAACAAATGACGTTGAAATTTGCAAACAGTTTGGAGTTTCGATTTCAGTATTGCATTGGGTTTTGAATAGGAACATTTGGCTTTTTGTTAAAAATTATGTGGCGATGGGAAAACATGGTCGATTTAACCACTGTTGTAGGGTGTCTTAGATCTTCACAGAATCTATGTATGAAAGTTGCAAGATCATATCCATGCGTTTCATTACCGTTATGATTTGCTATGATACAAATGACAACTTTTCTAACATAATGCACATGTGCAGCAAGCGTCTGCTAGACACAACTTACAAAGGAATTCCTAATCTGACATAAATTATTACTCACTCCAATTTCTTGTGAGTGATTTAACCCTACACTACAAATAAGTAAGCGTTAAAACCATGTAATTACTTATTAACCCCAAACTAACCATAAGGATCACCATTAAATGCTTCAAATAACTTAACTATACCTTATTAGGGTTCGTTATCTCGTCACTCAAGAGACTGTCGTCATTTATAATAATAAAACGAAGCTGTCGACTGTAAAACAGAATCGTGTGAACAGCAATCAGTGCTTCATGTAAACATGGGATCCTTGCCACATGTGTTGATAAACTGTCAGTTATACGCTGTCGATGACTTAAAAATAGATGCCGTATCATGGCGTATGCTCCGAATTCGCGGGCTTTTGTTGCACTAAAATTTTCACATGATTGCTAAATGGCTTTCAGATATTGGCCGAAGCGAGATTGAGACTTGGATACAATTTTAGCCTGAAATTTGGCAGGGTTGCATATAAAGTTTTGACAGAAAAAGTGTGATCATAGACAGAATTTTGATCAAGGTTAATAAAATTCTCACTTATCTACTAAACGTAAACACTAGTATAGAGATGAAATGTGTAAACAAACTACTTCTTTAATTTCGTTAACATTAAGCTTCTTGTCGATTTCAATCATAAATCCAATAACAGCTAACGGTTTAAAGACATTCACTATTTCCTGAAGCCCAAGTGAACAAGAAAATTCTTCAACAAATCTTAAGGGGTATTACAGTACGACACAACTTAGATGTAGCATGGGCAAAATTCGTAAAACCGGTCACCATCCGAACTGAGTGCGCCTTCAAAATCACCAATCTTTTTTACTGCTTCAGGTGAAAATGATCTTTCGAAAACGCAATAACTTGTAAAGTCTCATAGCCAAATACATTCGTAAAATTGAAATGAATGAATGAAAATTTTCTAATCTATGCTACATCTAAGTTGTGTCGTACTGTACTTGTATGTTCTCTATTTTGTTGCTATGTCGCTGTCGTGTAGAGGCTCAGTTAATATTAACACATAACCAGAGACAATTCAAGGGGAGGACATGCTGCCACACTATTGGCACTGTGTGATGGATTGACACGACACTATGCCAAGAATTTGAATTGTTGAACTTGAGTTGCTTTTGTTTGTCAATAACACATGTAGAACCCTTTTTGTTTTACATAATTTGTAATAGTTTACATATTAGCACTGGCAATAATGATAGCCTAAATAATATATTAAAACAAAACATACACCTATAGTCATTTAATTTTGAACAGCTGGGTTAGAATATATTTGCTTGGCCCACTCTTAAATATCCTTGAAATACTTCGTATTTATTAAAATTCAACCCATTGAGATAGTTCGCCAAACCAAATCAACCAAAAATTGTGAGTTCAAATTGAGCAACAAGCACAAAACCATCCACAATTAAACAGCGCATTCTTTAGTGAATAAACAACGGTTTTTCGAAGTCCTTAATTTTGCAAACGAGTTCCCACTGAATTAATGTTTTGGGCAATTAAAATTTTAACTCCGTCGACCTTCAGGTGAGTGTATAAAAAAACCAACAATTATAGAAGGCCGTCCGTTCGCGGCCCACAGCCAGTATCTCGGCGATGCATACCGTTTTAACAGCAACGAATTTTGTGTTTTTAGCGTTGATCACTTTGTAATTACTCTTTTTGTTCATCCGTGTCGTCTTTGTGTTGTTAGATACGGCTTTTGTAATTGCTGTTTTATAAATACTGATGATATTTTTGCCGTGTCCGCCATGACAGATTGAATTTTAACAGGCATTCACTTATGTAAGATGTTTGTTTCTTGTGGGTTACACGTATGAAATTCTATATTACTTTGAGAAAGGAAAAGAAAAAATGCATTAGCTTGACGTCAAGTCAAATTAAGGGAAAGGTGTAATTTAATGAGGTTCTTCGATGACGCACTGGTGACTGTAGCACCTGGTTCTACATAATGCAAATTGTTGCCTTAAAATTCAATGGAGCGTTGCCAGGAAGGGCCTCAACTTCAACCACAAAACATATGCTATGTATAAAAGGGTTGATGTGTCCTGGACCCTAATTGCGTAATACACAATCAATCAGAATCTTAATCGTTTTGAAACAGATTCCTAATCCATTGCTTCAAACGTTCGATAAAAAAAAAACTGATCAACAACGTAAATAACGCAATGAATGTTGTTGAACTGTTAAAATGAAACAGATTAGTCGTAATCGTTTACGAAAATATGTTACGTAATTATAGATAGCTGGACCGCAATTGCGTAAAACACTTTCTCAATCACAATCAATTTTGAAGCAAATTACTAATCTATTGCTTCATTGTTTGAAAAAATTGTGTGCTCGACTACGTTAATGCTGCAATGAATGTTGTTGAGTTGTCAAAATTATATGAATTGCATGTGTAATTTGCCTGAGTCAATTAACTATTGTATGTGTGTTATTTTATTCAATTACCCCGCTGTTCCTATTCCAGTTGTAATTCTTAAAAATCAAGCCTACACTGCAACAAATGCAGCTGCAGCTTCCTATTTTTCTGTACGTACGTCTGTATCTACAACTCCAATTTAATTTAGACCACGGTTGTAATAAATAAAACAGTACACGGACTAAGCTTTTATCCCCGTTTCATTCAGCACGTAACATTTATTTTGTCTTTCGTTTACCGGTGTTTTATTTCTATTTCCTTCGAAGGAAACGGGAATGTTCGTTTGTGTCGTAAAAATAATATCCATTATTATAATTGGGCCGGCAGCGGTCGCCCACGTGCCGTCTTTGCTTCTATAGTTTTTATGTTTTCTGCCGGATTCCTTCATGTAATGGTTTTGTTCTGTAAGGGCTTAATTAAGAGCGTTTTTGGGATTTTATTAGTTCCTTTTACTTTCTTTATTTTGTTGTTTTTTGTTTTGTTGCTTTGTTTTTAGTGTCTTGTCAAAGGGTCTTGCTACTGGTATCTAAATAGGCACATGTATGTAAGGGCCACTTTATCGTCCTTTATCTTTCCAAATACGATAATCCAAACTGCTTAGTCGTCTGGGTAACTCGCGAAATTCAATTTTTTTACGTTTTTTGCCATATTTGTTACGATCGCGAGTCATATTTTAATCAACATACAACCTGACAGTGACCTGCAAATTGCAAAAAACTACCTAAATAAATTTTGAATTTCGCGGGCAACTTTAGCGCATCCCCCTTAACTACTTGAGCTACTTTCTCGATTTTCTAACTAGAAAATGTTAAGATATTTTATTTTGTCTTCAGCCTCTTCTAACATATTGTTTTTATTTCTTTCTTACAGTTTATTAGTTAAGCGGGCAATGTATCTTATTTCTTGACAGAAATGAAATTCTCTTTCCTCTCAAATCAATTAAATAACTTGCAACAATGTATTAGAAAATTAAGAACCCACATTATTAAGAGTTATAATAAGTTCT
This sequence comes from Conistra vaccinii, assembly GCA_948150665.1. Taxonomy (NCBI): domain Eukaryota; kingdom Metazoa; phylum Arthropoda; class Insecta; order Lepidoptera; family Noctuidae; genus Conistra; species Conistra vaccinii. Next base: position 6,593,367 of record OX411323.1, on the reverse strand, counting down.
TTGTAAAAACTTTCGAGTTATTTGAAGTCTCTTCTGTTGCCGACCCATTTGCCCAAATCATTTAACTTTTTAGTTTTTACTTTAGCAATCGTGCTATAATTAAATCACTTATAAGGCAGGTTATTAGCAATAAAGACTTATTTGCTATAAAGCTTTTATTTTTGTACGTCTTTTGTTCAAAAACACTTTGGGAAAAACACTTGCGAGTAAAGAAAATTTTCAAACAATTAAAATAAACCTACTTTTGGAGAAACCACAAACAATAAGACATACCTAATGATTCATGACGACATGAATTGTGAAAATATTTGTTTCATGAACAGGATAAAGATATGTACTTACTTCTTCTGATAAGAACATAAAGGTATCATTCTGTACCCGACTGCATGCGGCAACAGAAAACGACGTGTCACGGCGTCATGTCGCAGCAACACGTCGGGGCGTCATCGTCATGTCACTGCAGTCATGATTCCGAACCCGATCGCCGCACAGGCGGCAGCAGCCCGTATTCCAGTCGGTAGATAGAAGATAGAAGAACATGTTATCGCTCGAGCGTTGGCGGCACTACTGGGGGCCAAGTCTACTAATTTACAAACGTCACAATGGTCTCTCGATGGTGAGTTTTTAACAGATTTTGTATGGCAAATCTGTCAAAAACTCACCATCGAGAGACCATTGTGACGTTTGTAAATTAGTAGACTTGGCCCCCTGGTCTGATGATCCTACGTGACGTCAAGTCTCTGATGTGTAGTTCTCATATGGCGATGTAGATGCCGTCACAAAATAACTAAAATTTATACAACTCGAGTTGCGCCATGTGAGAGTACCTTTGCATCGCAGTTGACAACGTTAGGTTGAGTTGCCGTCAGCCCGTGTGTGAATGGCTCAATGGCCTTAAGTCTACTAAGATACAAAGAAAGAAAACACTTCACGGCTATGACAGCTGTCAGTCAAGTGCAATAGTAATCAGTAAACAATTCTATGGAAATAACTATCTCATGTAATAAACGATTTTCAAGGAAAGTGGAACAGTGGAAAATGCGTAGTTGTTGGAGTGTAGTAGAAGAGCTTTATCATAAGTGCACTCAAATATACCTATACAGTCAACGACAAAACAGTTTTTAAATCGTAATAATTAGGGTTTTAATAAAAATTCACGCCTCGAGTTGGCGCCTCTTTGATAAGAGGTCTTCTAGCGAGACGGGTCGCTAAAAGACCTCTTGTCAAAGAGGCGAAGCAGGAGTGGTCTACTGCTTCGCAAGTTTTTGCCGACTAGACAAAACATCGAGATTTTATTTTATCTTTGTTGATTAATTAGAAGCTTCTGTAAACATCATAGATGACGTGCAACATTGTACTAAACGGTTGAAGAATTCACACAACATAATAATTTTATGTTGCTACTTAATGAATGCTTAATGAATGCATGCTTAGTCAGTAAATAATTGCAATGTTTGCGGTTGATGATAATCTTCATTTGAATTAACTACCTACACAATGTAGGAAGATCTTATTAAATTACGATACTTACTTAAATCCTACTCCATCTCCTTTCATTTACTTACCATTTGTTTCAAGTATTTTTAGTCCATTGGTTTTAGTCCTTCTCGTCAATTCCATCGACAGTCGCAATGCTTTTTGTATTTTTATTATAAAACGGATGATAGATGTGCGAGCAAGTACGCGTACTTATGGCTCGGCGATCTTACTCCCCGTGTGTCATCGTAAGTACGCGCACTTTAAAACCGTTGAGGAAGTTCGTCGGCGATCCAACAGGTTTGAAATTTTACTCGTAGCCCGCCTTTGCAAACAAGCTTCACTCACGTGTGTCACCGACAACGGCGAGCCGAGTAAGTTCGTGAACTTAAAAACCGCGCACTTTAATTTCGCATGTCTATCACTCACTTAAGACTTAAGAGTGTTCATCTTCCTTTGTCGCTGACCGCACATACTCCAGGTTATCACGTAATAGTCTCGAATGATATCAAATACGTTACGGGACTTCACACGTTACAAGAAAGGAGACACTGAGACATTGTTGTAGATATTTAGGTAGGTGATTCAGACAGTCAGGCTTTTGCTGTTAATATACCATTCGTTGACTTATAACAGACAGACGATTCCGAAATAATTATTACTTGCTTTTGCCCGTGGCTTCGCTCGCGTTAATGTAGATTTTGTCAATAAATGATTCCTCGGGAACAGTTTTTTTTGCTGGATAACGTGTAGGTAAGTATACATAATTTCATGATGATCGGTTGAAGCGTAACAAACAAATAAACAAACAAACTCACTTTCGCATTCATAATATTTAAGTTAGGAAGATATTAGGATATTTAGGATTAAGTTTTAGTAAATCTGATGCTATGCGAGGGCTATGCTTGGAGTTTCCCTACGTGATCGAATCAGAAATGAAGAGATCCGCAGGAGAACCAAGGTAACCGACATAGCCCGAAGAATTGCCAAACTGTGGTAAAGTGGCAATGGGCAGGACATATTGCTCGCAGAACAGATGGCCGATGGGGCCGAAAGGTTCTGGAGTGGCGACCACGTACTGGAAGACGTAGCGTCGGAAGGCCTCCCACAAGATGGACCGATGACTTAGTAAAGGCCGCAGGAGTTCGGTGGATGCGGGAAGCACAGAATCGGTCGAAGTGGCGGTGCTTGGGGGAGGCCTATGTCCAGCAGTGGACGTCTTTCGGCTGATATGATGATGATGATGAAATCTGATGCCTTTAATAGCTGCTGTACTCGATTGATAAAAGGCAACACTGGCCACCCCACCACACACCACCACACCACACCCCACACCACACACCACACCACACCATACCACATGAATAAATAATACTAGTATAGAGTGTCAATAGAATAAAAGGCAGCATATGCTGTTTTTTTTATGCCACTGACGTGTGGCGTACTGTTCCACTAGCCGGCCAAATGAAGCCTCGTACAGACAGGTGCAACGCGACACCGGTAATTGTTCTACCGTGAATTGTTTTGTTGTTAGATCGCGTCGCGCCAGTCTGTACGAGGCTGTACTTGATAATTATATTTGTACTAGCTTTTTCCCGCGGCTTCGCTCGCGTGGATGTCGGAAAACCAAGGAAACGTACTACCGGGATAAAAAGTATTCTTTGTCCAGGTTATAAACTATCTGTCGCCTAATACAAATCCTATTAGTAGCATAACGTAATGATTGTACTTTTTGTTAGGTTCAGAAATAGTGCACGATGTCTAATGATAGAAATTGATGAATTGATAGAAATTGAGAGAAGAATTGTAGAGGAGCTTGAAACTAAGTAATAACAGCACGGGTCGACCCATCAGGTTAAGCTACGGTTGCCGTGGATGGTCTGTGGATGGGTGACCATCTTGACATACCGAGACTCCTCCATGCCTCGGAAAGCATGTTAAGCCGTTGGTCCCGACTGCATTCATGGATCTGTGACAGTTGTTACGGGTCTTCAGAAGCCCGAAAGTCTGACAACCAGTCTTACCAAGGGGTATCGTATTACCCAGTAACTCGGTTGTGGAGGTCAGATAGGCAGTCGCTCCATGTAAAATAATGGTATTCAGCTGCATCCGGTTACACAGGAAGCCGACCCTAACATAATTGGGAAAAGGCTAGGCAGATTGATATATATATATCGTGAATTCATGAAACCTTAGTACTTTTTGTTAGGTTAGTTTAGGTACTGCTCAGAAATTGTGCACGTGTCATGAACAGAATACCGTCTTGAACTTCGATTGCAGCGTCACCTATCGGGCCCAATTGTGAATAGCAAATTCCAAAAAATAGATGTCGTTGCGTGTATCTTGATATAAGGTCAATGCGATGCAAATAAAATATTTCAACCCTTTTCACCCCGGTAGAGGTTGTTTCCGAAAAATATTGATACACGTTATTATTTGTTTTCGGTTTTAAATACTGAGTTTCGAGTAAATTGGACCTCGCATAAAAAATCTTTCATACAAACTTTGACACCCCCAATCCCCATTTATTACTAAGATAAGTATTCGTACGAAGTACTCTCTATCGGCTTTAGCACCCTCAAAAACTACGAAAGCGACGCCCATGACGAAAAATGAGAAATTTGTCGCAGCCGCCATCTTGGATTTACATTTAGACCCTTTCGGCTTAAGCACATTAGAACACTATGTAAACGACACCCATGTCAATTTTTTTTTAAATATTCAAATCCGCCATCTTGGATTTACTTTTAACTAAAACGACACCAATGAGAAAAATAAAAAAAAAATTCGCAGCCGCCATCTTGGATTTACATTTTGACCTCACTATCGGCTTTAGCACTATCCAAAACTACGAAAACGACACCCATGACGAAAAATTTGAAAATATTCACAGCCGCCATCTTGGATTTACTTTTTGACGTCACTATCGGCTTTAGCACCCTTGAAAACTACGAAAATGACACCAATAACGAAAAATAAAAAAGAATTCGCAGTCGCCATCTTGGACATACATTTTGACCTCATTATCGGCTTTAGCACCATCGAAAACTACGAAAACGACTCCCATGACGAAAAATAAGAAAACTTTCGCAGCCGCCATCTTGGATTTACATTTTGACCTCACTATCGGCTTTAGCACTATCTAAAACTACGAAAACGACACCCATGACGAAAAATGAGTAAATCGCAGCCGTCATTAAAATATTTTAACCCTTTTCACCCCGTTAGGGGTTGTTTCCGAAAAGCCTTGATACGCATTATTCTTTATTTTCGATTTAAAGTATAAATACAGAGTTTCGAGCTATTCGGACCTTGGGTAAAAATTTTTTCATACAAACTTTGACACCCCCCAATCCCCGTTTAGGGGGTAGCTTAGAAAAACTAAAAATGACAAACTTTATGATTTACTTAGATAAGTATTCGTGCCAAGTTTCAAGTCTATTAACTCAAGGAATAAGATTTTGCATACAATCGAAATCCCCTCTTTTCACCCCCTTAAAAGTCGAATTTTCAAAAACCCCTTCTTAGTGCTCCCCTACATTATTAAAGGAAGCTGTGTGGAAAATTTCACGTTCCTAGTCCCAGTAGTTTCGGCTGTGCGTTGATATGTCAGTCAGTGAATCAGTTTCTCCTTTTATATACAAAAAAAATATAGAAGAAGATTGACAACAGTACAAATTAAAATGCCTTTCAGAATACAGAAGTTAATCTATTAGCTAAGTGTCTGCCTTATTAATTTTAGTTATTATCCTCTAAGGCTGCCTGTCCACTGGAGCGGAGAGGAGAGGAGAGGAGCGGAGATGTGCCAATATTAGTAGTTAGTACCAATAGAATCTAAACTCCGCTCTAATGGTGCGATTCTATTGGTTAATATTGGCACATCTCCGCTCTTCTCCTCTCCTCTCCGCTCCAGTGGACAGGCAACCTAAGTCCCGGCTGTCATTCATAAATCTTTGACAGTCGTTCGCCGTCGTAAAATACTGGTATTCAGCTGCATCCGGTTAGACTGGAAGCCGATCATATCATAGTTGGGAAAAGGCTAGGCAGGTGATGAAGACATTATCCTCTATTAAATTAAACGCTAAAATTAAGTCTATCTTAGTCTTTTAAAAACTCGAAAGTCGTAAATTACATACTTGAACTTCCTTTCCGTTACGCCTACCCAAAACCCGAAAAATTGCTGTTATTTTTATCACAAAACAGTCATAAATAATTCATTCAACACATGCCATATGCCACGAAAACATTAATTATAAATTTAGATTCAGCTTACTCGGTTTGGATGTATACGAACCAGCCAAACGTGAAATTATGGGTTGTCAGGGCAAACGCAACTTGTCACTTTTATCTCTATCATTTGATATAGTGATAGAAAAAGACAAATATAATTGTTATGTTTCATGTAATGGTTGTTGCATTCCGTTAGGTAGTGTTGTTCTTGTTACCAAGGCTGTTACGGAGCTTTGCTTCCGATTCCGAAAGGTCACAACTTCCGATAAATTTTACACCTCCGATTCCGAGTTCGGTTATCGGTTCCCATAATTTAGAATCGGAGTTGTACCGAAGTTCGAAACGCAGCGATGCACCCATTACTCTCCGTCCGCAAGCCCGCGCCTACGGTTGCGCTCGAAGTTTATTGTTTTGTTTGTGGATGTTATCGCTAATATTTTCCGTTCTGGTTCCGATTCCGATCAAGCTATAACCTCCGATTCGGATTCCGGTAAAACGTCTTCCGTAACATCTCTGGTTGTTACATAGATTGCAATTACTTTGACCCCTGAGTTTGTTTCACCTTTTTTCTCAGGGGTAAGATAGGAAATGTCGACACCATGTGGTTTTTTTTTAAACATAGTGTGTAAAATCGGTTCCAGGAATTTCTTCCTAACCCCCCCCCCCCTTCTTTCTTTTGTTTTTCTGCCTACCCCTTCAGGGTATACAGGCGTGATGTTATGATAATTATGTGTGTTATAATTTCATTTCATTTCAGATGTGCATTTATTTATTTATTTTAATTTTATTTAAATCTTGAAATCGCCATTTTGATACTGTTACCCACTACTTTACATACGTTTTATAAACATGCAGAAATTCAAATTTACTTTCTTAAGCCACGCGTTTCTTTCGACACGTCGACGCGACGGCTGCAGTTGCAAGCCCTTGACGCGTGCCGATTGTGTGTATGAAGTGAACACTTAGTGCACCTGTAGATTCTCTATGGAACACAAAATTAATACGAAGTGTATAGAGTGCCGCGAGTTTCTTGTGGCACTCTAGTGTCATTGCCTCGGCCCGGCTAATGTGCCGTGAGCGTTGCATTGTCACTGTCACTTGTTATTTAGGTTAGGTTAGAACTGTGACCACACAACGCACGAGCCGAGCGAGCGTAGCGAGCGGTGCCGCGGTAGCGGCCGGCGAAGTGCCAGGGTCCGTTTAGGTACAAGAGAATGTAATGTTTTGGGAATGTGGTGTTTAACAGCGATCTAACCTCGAAAATCAAACAAAATACCAAGTGACGTGACTTAGTGACAGTGACAATGACAATCCAATGCTTGCGACACTTTAGCCGGGCCGAGACGGTGTTACTAGGGTGCCTGTAGTGGCACTTTATCCGATAGGGATAGAGTGCCAGTGGTGGCACTCTATACACTGCCAAATTAATATTATCTTTGTGCATTATCTTACCAGTAAATCACGGAAGTTTTAAACATGGTAGGTATTTCCGATATGCATAAAAGAAAGATAGATTCTCAATCAAAAGATACTCAATCTTTTCATTAGATTTACATTATGATTTAACGAAAGTAGTTAAAGGCTTATCTTTTGATGGCAACTGTCGATAGCTACTAGATAAATGATTAACATAATTAAATAAAACCATCAATAATCGGAATCAATCTTGATATCTGATCATATTAATTAAAATAATTCTAGAGAAGTTATCTTAAGTCCATTAACTTAACAAGCTAAAATTTTATTAGATAAATAGCAAATGTTATCACATAAATACTACCACGATCTACTGATACTATAAATGCGTCTGTCTGTCCGTTTGTTTCTTTGTCAAGGCTAAAACACTGAACAGATCTTTATGCAATTTGACAAATAGAAAGCCTGAGAGCTGGAGCAGGAGATAGGCTACTTTTCATCCTGGGTATTTGTGTAAAAAAACGAAGAAATACAAAATACACACAAACGAGGTCAGGGGAAAAAGCTAGTACTTAACTTCAAATAAAATTTCGATAAGTTTATCAATTTATCGGAGGTATCACTGGGCTATCGTTATGTCCCTTCGTAGAACATAAATATATTACGGTAGATTGGACCCTACCCAACCCTAAATTAATAGGCCCCTATCAATTGAGCGTTAAAATATGCAAATAAAATTGTCGAAAATAGCCCCACGCTGACGGTATGACACGCTGTAGGAACACCACGATTTATGACAGTTTTATATTTTTTTATTTGACAGTCAAATTATTTTAGAAGTTTTTAAATAGAAGATACCTAACCAAGGATACAATTTTACAGATAAAATTAAGCTGAACATAGACAATGTGGTGATTATTGCTATTATTAGTGCTACATTGAAGAGTATAACTATGACGTAGCATGACAACTAAAGTGACAGATAGTACGTTTAGTCGGTTACTTGACAGCTGTCTGGTCACGTGGTTTTTTTGTTTACCTTTTAACTACCTAAACTTATGAAGTATAGATTCCGCGCCACCTCACCACTCACGGCCAATTGCCGCGGCGCTAGTGTCTATGCCATTGCATCAAATTGCATTCAAAAATATTTTGTTCCACACTTTTCCACCGGACTTCAGTGGTGGCGCGGACTCTATTTAAGGGATTCGTCATCGGTCTAGGCAGCATTAAATCCGACAAAGTTACTTCATCGTCTTCATCATCGGCCGACGTCCACTGCTGAACTCAAGCCTCCACAAGCGTCGTCACATCGAATTCTGTGATTCTCGCACCCAGGGAAAGTCCATGTATCCAAACTATCTCATTTATTTTTAAAGAATAACTCCCTCAAATTTTTATATCCCATCAATTTTCTAATCACACCATCTGAAAAAGCCATAAGCAATTTACCTAAACACAAACAGCAAACATTACACCGTTTAATTTCACATAACGGCCCTCAAGTTCCACAGTAGCTAATCTTAACACAATTCGTCGCAAAATTGTCGAAAACTCATTGTCGCCCTACATCGTAATCCTATACTGAAACGCTCGGCCAATTAGTGCGCGGGAAACTTGCTATCCAGTTACTGAGTTTTTGTGTCAAATGAGATGGAACGCTACCGTGGAGTAATACTTTACAGAAGCGCGAACCTCTCACTTTGAACGCATTCTAAATGTGGGCATAAAAAATATATCTGCCAAGCCTTTTCCTATGTTGGGGTCGGCTTACCCAGTTTAACCGGATGCAGCTGAATACTAGTATTTTACAGGGAGCGACTGCCTATCTGATGTCCACAACCCAGTGCCTGGGTAACGCGATACCCCTTGATAAGACTAGTTGTCAGACTTTTGGGGTTCTGATTACTCGTAACAACTGTCAAAGACATAGAAATTCCTTGTATCTATGGTCAAAGATCTACAAATGACAGCCAGGATCAGCAGTAACGTGTATTTCCGAGGTACGGAGTGGATGTAAGAAACATTTATTGTGTTGACTCTTACAGCGAAAGGGGCGTGCGCTTCTTGGATCATCGCCATAATTGACAACCCTAGTTTTTATAGGGCGAACGCCGACCCTAGGGCGGTTGTGATAATTTCGGCAGGAAAGTGCATGAGTTTCCCTTCTGTAAGGTTTTCTTATTCTATGACGGTATAAACCTATATAGCTTTATACCACAACAGTATTAGGTGACGTCGAGGAAATTTAATTTAAAAAATACATTGTTATTTGTTAGCGGACGTTTAGGATACTTTCCTGTGTATCTCTTTGACTATTGTTGTGTTATAGTTTAGGAGTCTTTGATCGGAATGGCTGGAGGTGGAAGTTGGATGGTGCAACTTCCGAAAGTTTCAACGTGAATGTAATGTTAGAATTTTACGATAAAATGTACCTTCCTTGCCTAATTTATCCAAAATTGGTTTAGTAGGTAGGTATGTTGTTCGCTATGTTGGGGTAGACTTCCAGTCTAACTGGATGCAGTATTTTACGCGGAGCGACTGCCTATCTGTAACACCATACGGTAAGACTGGTTGCCACACTTTTGGGCTTCTGACTACCCGTAACAACTGTCAAAGATCTATGAATAACAGCCGGGACCAACGACTATCAAAGACCTCAAATTACTATCATAAATAGCTATAATTAGCCTGTAATGTTCCCACTGTTGGGACACAAGACTTTTCTCTTTGAGAGGTAGTGGGCCGTAATTCACCACGCGGGCCCAGTGCGGGTTGGTAGATGTCACATGTCTTCGAATTTTTAGTTCTAGGACAAGCCGGTTTACTTACGATGTTATCCTTAACCGTTATGAGAGCAGTGGTGATAAAATTATTTACACAAAGTAAAGCGTCTGCCAGGGTTCGAGCCCTCGACCTCAAAATCGTAAGTCGGGGCCGTTACCACTGCGCCACCACTGCTATTGGTCTAAGAGTATTTACAAATTGTTTATATCCCGTCACCTTTGACCCTTTATACCACTTAAACATCACGTTAAGTATATAGGTTACTGACCGCAATATAGTATCAATGATAAGCGACTGTAAACACATAATTATGTCGTAAACTGGACACATATTCTCGTAATGAAGCCACATTTAACTCAACACACGAGCACAAAGAAGTATTTAATGTACTTATCATCGATTGCAGTAAAAGTGTAAATAACACCGGCGAGGTAAAAAGAATTCCAAGAAATTATCGATAGTATTATCAGAACAATGATAAGGATGTACTTACTTAGGTATCGATCAATCATGGAGTATCGATTGTTGCTCAATGCAAACAATCGATTGTTTGCAGACGGCACGGCACCAGCTTATCTACGCGTCCTACTGTTATGAAATGTTTTGTTTTCATTAAGTGTGCTATGTCTGGAGTGAGACTAAGTCCATGGAACTGGAATAATTACCTATGTCTGTTGTGACTTGGGACTGATCTAAGATAAATATGAGACTGATTGTTATAAGCTTTACTACAGACATCTTACAAGGTTACATCGTAATAGGTACGATTGGTTTCCTTGATCAAGCATTTTGTTACGGTTTTCAATAAAGATAACTATACAACTGAATGTACTTATTAATTTACAGGTTTTTGGTGTATAACATCTTTATAGCCTCTCGCTTTCTTGCAATCAAAATCTAAATTCAAAAAAATGTAAATAGTCAAATCTGTGGGAGTGATTTCGTGAAAAGGGACGGAAGTGTGTAACAGGAAGCCGGGGAAGCACGCACTATTTGAATTGACCAATGAGCGCGCGCGGTGCTAGAGTTGGATGTTAGAAACGACCTTGACGAGGTGGGATGTCAGATGTCATAATATGAGTCAGATCTTCTTCTATACATCTCTACCAGTCTTCATCTTAGTATTGATGCACACCCTGTCTGGTCATATCGTATTTTTTCATGATGGAACAAAGTCCTCAAAAATCTGAAATTGAAATAAAGTAAAATAACAAAAAAAAAAACAACAACAAGCTGACAAAAAAAAACAACAAGCTGACAAAATAAAATCAATCAAAAATTACTTTAATTTCGGAAGTTGGTGTCTTTGGTTTTGTATTTTCGATCTTGGACCACCGCGCAAGCTTCCTTTACCAAAAATAAATATTCAAAATCGGTCCACAATTGACGAAAATATCGAGGAACATACATTTAAAAAAATCGAACAGACAAACATATAACCTCCTCCTTTTTCGAAGTCGGTTAAAACAGTAAAAGCTGTGCTACTTATAACTCGCACTTATCTCCGTCTTCCGCGGACCGAAGCACAAATAATTGGATGTTGGCAGGAAGAACGCATTTACATATGAAATACCTCCCGGTAGGTAGATAATATATGTAGTGTGTGTACTGTAGTATGTTTCATGAATTAGCATCACGGGCCAACGACACGTAATTACTTGCGCAGGCGTTTCATACAGCTTAATGAATAGACGAGTTTGTATTTATTTTCGAAGCAAGTACACATTTTAGTTGCCGATAAAGTCATAAATACCCCTTTTCACAGACGCTAGTATTAGTAAAGGCTCGTTCAAACCAGTGCGAGCCGGTGTCGCGTCACGCGAGTCTGCATGAAGCTTAACGCCTAAATATTTTTCCCTGTCGGATTTCCAAGGCCGGCTCAGCGTCGAGAGTTGAAAATCCAACAGTGCAAAAATATTTAGCCACATTAATTAAACGTAGCCTAGTATTTGTGAAATCGGGCATAACGGTCCCTGTTTAAGTTATGATCTTAGAGAACAGAACCCTCATCCTATTTATAAAATGAACTCCCTCTAAAAGGAGGTGGGCAATGAAATCTAAAATAGAGCCTCGTAGAGTCCTTTCGACGATTATTTCCTACACTGACTGGACAGGTCCACTCAAATCTGTATGGTTCTTTCCTCAAAAGACCATTTCAGACACTAGTCTACATGGTCCTCATATGGCCTGACCAAGATTATGTCTGGAGAAAAGAGACTGTGACCTCTGAGTTTGTTTCGGCCTTTCTTCTCAGAGTAGTCAGATAGGAAACACCGAACTCGTCTAGCTAATTTTTAACATACATTTTAATATGACGTGTAAAAGTGATTCCAATATCCTATTTACAGAATAAACAATTTCATTTCACTCACTATTTTATTTTGCACACTATCTTTTCCAATTTTGCGGAAGCGTACTGTAACTGTTTTAATCCCTCCTATAGTTCTTATCACTGGGGTAAAAACAAAAATCATTTTGTTACAAAATATGTTGATTGGCCGACACAAGCAGGATATATTAACCTGGATTTCTTCTTATATGGTCCTTCTCTCCTCATAAGGAGTTTTTTAAACGAGCTTCCAATCGCGCGATGTTAAGTCATTTTCGCTCAAAAACATGACAGTCGCCACTTTGAGGTTTCCGCAAAAAAGGAAAAACTGGGACTATAAGGAATAAGATTGTGTAATGGGTTATTTTAGACTAAAATGGACAGAACTGGGTTCAGGTTTAGCTAGACTTAGGTAGGACATTCACGATCGTCATAAAACTATTAGTAAGTCTTTGCAACGTAACTCTTATCTCGGTATGGTAAGGTATAAATTAGAATGATTGCCGTGAGTTTGATAAAAACTTTCGGCAATCATTATAATTTATACTTTATCACAATGAAATCAGAGTTACATTGCAATAACTAACCTACTAATGGTTTTATGTCGTTACAATAAAATTTGATCGTGAATGTTCCTCTTTAGGACAAGTTTAGGGATAGTCATCATCAATCATTAAATGCCTATGGCATTAAGTCCGCCTCTGTACATTTCTATGCTTGAATTAATATATAAATAAATAAATCATCTACAATAAACTAAAGCATTCTCTCTAGGAATACTTTAAACTGTGAAACAATAAAAATAAAAAAAGCCTTTTCTGTCTTCGAAACAGTAGCTTTCAAGATAGAATACCAGTAATCTTCCCTCACGAAGATACCGCTAAACGAAACAGAAAGCACTCTCAAGTAGGCAGGACCTCACGAACCTCCTTAGAATAATTTTCTCGTCTTTCCACAAACCTCGTCTTCGTTTACCTATTATTACCTAATTAAATGCAAACGGAATGCCAATCAACGCACGACCCCGTCAGATATAAAAATAAACACGATTTAATATTCTGACGGTGCATCCGACCAACAAAGTACGAACGTGATTAGTTACACAGATTACAAATATATCAGTAGATAAAATAACGCTTATGATATAAAACATGATTGCGTTGTATGAAATCATGTTTAATATTAAACATGGTGGGCTAAATTAAAAGCTTTTGCTAACTATTCTTCCGGCAAATCACTCTATTATGACGAAGCCCTCTATGATGACCAATTAGCACGCTGTATCTATACCATTTTTCACATCTTGTACCTATTTGTACAACACCTCTTTCTGTTGACATTACTAAAGCTTGCCATGCTCCTGCAATTGCATAACAAATATGCAGCTCCTGGAATCAAGAAACCAACGTCTTATTTATCCATAAGGACTAGAAAACTTGGTCCTGCAGGTCCTGCTATTCTCGTCAACAAAAATCTTAGCGATGATGTCACATCTTAAATCACAGCAACATCCTTGACGCTTCTAGAACGCACCTATTTACCAATTTAAATGCACCCCTAATTAATTAAATGAGATTGTAAGTAAATCCATTACAGACAATCAGTTGAATGAAAGATCAATGAAAAGAGACCGAATAAAAAACATGTGGAAAAAGTCTTGTTAATGAACATGCCACGTCGTGCATTACGGACGAACGGCTTGACGGTTTAATTATTATTTAATTTATATCTGTACTCGGCAACACATAGTGATGCTGAAAGAGACATTTTATTGCCAGATTGCGTCTTTCGTTTATTTGTATCGCTCGTGCCCTTTTATTAGTCGTTCATCGGTTTAAGTTATTAACTTCACTATTCTATTTTGTTTTTCTTTTAAATGTTAAAACACGTTGCTAGTTCTTCTTTACTAAGTTTTTTTCTTGCATTTTTTTGCACTTCTCACAAATTTAAAAACACAAATTCATTGCACTTTGTAAAACACTCGTGCAGCTATTTTTATAAATCATCAATATTAATCAAAGTTCTTTAAGAATCCGAGCATTAAAATATTAAATTCATGGAAACTAATTGCAGATTATATCTGATTCATTCGTAAAAAATATTTATTTTGCATTTTAAGTGGTCGATTACAATTCAAATGTTCAAATAACGAATCCAGAAGAAATATGTCCGTTGCGCCGGCGCCATTTAATTGGTCTTTTATTTTCAAAATATCAAGACCAAAAATGTTAACGTTAAAGAACTTTCCGATAGGGACAAATGACATCGATTTATTCGCGATAACTTTTTTAATGCACTGATGCTGATCTGATTCTTATCACCCGTTTTGTCTAAAGAAGCTCTACAATAAAATCAAGTACCTACTGATGCAATGATGGTTGGTTAGGTAATTTTTAGTTTTCTTAAAACGATGAAAAGATGTAAAAAAAGAGAGATGAGTAAATCACTCAATTTACCGTTCCGCATGTAAATAATATACGGATTGTAAAAAAAATAATGTGGCTTTAGGTCATCGTAATTTTTTATACAATAAGTATAAGAATTTTACATAAACTATTAATTATGAGATTATCGATAAGCCACAGGCAGAAGATACGGTACCTGTTTTGGAAGATGTTACATCACATTGCCATAATAATTAAATTAATAAACCATATCCGATCGCTGCCAGAAAAATTATAATGATTGATGATGAATCTCCAATTTAAAAAACAACGGTATTACCAATAATTATTTCTATTTTGGTCTTAATAGTTTATTTAAAGAATTGATTAGCAGTGGCTTGTAAAAAATGTGGTATCCGAACTTTGGTATTGTTGATCGAAGTAATCGAACGATTGTTTGTAAATAAAGACCACATACCAGTCGAAAGTGGGACAGAAATAAAATTGTATACGATACGATATGTCAACAAAGGGAGTCGGTGAAGACAGAATGCGTGGCCACTTGACAAGTAGGGCTCCCAAGAGCGTAGGTAGACGCGATTATGAACTCAACCGATGAAATATTGTGGCGGGAGAATGTATATTGCAAAAGGGAAAATTCAGAAGAGAAAATACAAAGCCTTTTTCAATTTGTACTTTATTTTGAGCATATAAAAGACTCTAAGGACCAAAGCGATGTAAAAACGAAGAAAAAACTTTAATGGTTATTTGAATCCTCAGATTTTTCAATAATGCTATGATTGCTGAATTCTCAATGGACACCAATGAAAGAGACGAAGCAAACACGAAAGCTATTGAAGAAGTATTTATTCTCGAAATGAGATATGAACTGCAAACATGAGAAAACAGACCATTTAAATTCGACTGTAACATGCTATGATATACGAGTCCCATTAATTCATTAATATGTTTTGCAAGTTTACGAAGCAAAGTTAGATTGGTATCTGAAAGGAGCGGAAATTAAGTGTCACACGTGTATATACACACCTTACATCAATATATTTTAAGATAATATTCTACAATGCTATATTTAATAAAGTTAAATTAAATGTTTTACTGAGCGAAAAACAAACTTGGTTTGAAAGTACTGATTGCAATATAGCATATAATTTTCAGTACACGAACGCAATTAAGGTACCTACTCATTAAATTAAATCATTCCTGCAAGTGTTTAACTGGGGAAATTACGAAAATTATACAATTCTTTCCAAGTTTTTTACCATTCGCCGCTGCAATATGTAGTTTGAAAGTAGCCTCAAGTTGCCAAAATGTTTCAATCTTTTATCGAAACGCGTATTTTGGTCTCCCTTTCGACTTCGCGAGTGCAATGACCAATAACACCGGTTTTATTAGCTAATTATCAGTTTTCGAAAAGATCCTAATTATGAGACTCGACACTTATATCTGAGGCTTCACTTTTATTCGCTCTGATTCCCAACCAAAGCAATACCCTTAATTCATTATTGACACGGACATCAAGTTTAATAAGATAAATTACAAAAGTTGAATTTTAGCACAAGTTGCTGAACTAATTAGAACTCGTTTCTGTTAATCCCACAGAAAACAGAAGTTTTAATTTCAACGTCTAGCTCCCATAAAATAATATTAATAATAACGGGCGAAGTGGAATCGTGACCCGTCAGACGTCCTTGGGGTCCGACCTTCCCAGAACTTATTCAGAAAATAAAACTAAAAGTAGAGAGCCCCAAGCTGATAGACGGGCTCTGATGCCTCTGATCCCAAACTAGTTTAACAATTTATCGCTTCTGTACGATCTGTGGGTAGAATTATATATCTAATTACTTGAGTGAAAGATTCCATTTTAGCTTGAAAGATATAATTTTGGGTCAGACAGCCTCATCCTCTCCAAAAATTAAATTTGATTTCTGAAACACAGGTTTATATGGTTCGAAAAGAAAGCCTCATGATGGATGAACGAGTGAAGAAATAATAACTGTCTGTGCGAAAGCTGACGGCTCGTGTAGTAAAATAATGGATGAAATTGAAATATTGGCCGCAGGGGCCTCGCGAAATAACGCTTCATCAAATGAATTTAGCTCAGTAATCTTAGATTCCAATATTCAAAGCAAATATTCCAAAATAGAGAATTGTACTTAGGTATTATCACTTTTTTATATTTTGGAAATCATCATCACTCTTCTCTCTCTCTAAAATGATTAATCGATTGCACCTTTCAACTTTTAAATGTAATAGAGCTTCATCCATCTTTATGTAGCATTCAATTTTACAAGTTCACGTCTTCTTTTATAGTTACTGACATGTTGTTTGATATTCACATCTGGAAAAATATTATTATCAATTATTCGAGTGGTCCTCATTGTATCTATGAGATCATCTTTCACGGTGCTATGGTGGAGTGTGATTGTGTCGCATCGTTATCAATGCGCTCGACACTGCCGCTGCACCACCGAGTGCCACGCCAGATAACGGTCACGTATCGTAGCGTAAATAAATTGTACAATCTCGGTTTATTATATTACCGAACAGGCTTCGCAAGAGCCATGCGCCCACACGAGCGTATCGCGCGTCTGTCAAATCACGACCTCAAACGAAATCCCGCGTAAAAACGAGAAGAAATTTCATACAAAGGTGGGTTTCGAGTCACGATAGTCCCATCGAGCTATCGTCGGATTTGTTGGGTGCAGTGTTCGGGACTGTCGCGCGGGAAGGGAGGGGGGATAGCTACCGCGCGGCAACACCGGGCTGCGCCGCGCCGGCCGCACCGCGTGCGTCGCCGTCGCCCGGCCAGCGCCAGTCTACCAATCGCTAAGCGCAAGGACGGACGCGCGTTTCGGTGGTGCAACTCTCAGACGAGTGTTTAATAACTTGTGACAAAACTTAGTGCACTCGGATTACGAGTGGATCGGATTATCTGCAGTGTTTGTGACGTTCGACTACGATGAATGTGTGTTTCTAGTGCCGGAACTTTTTAGTAAAAAAGTTGTGTAAACCGAGCCGATGGTCCTCTTGAATAGTAACATGAAAATTAATGGTAAATAAAGTCTTCCAATAAATTTTTGCATGTGTTCTTATGGATATGTTCACTGTTACTGTTGGTATGCTGTTATTCACCTGGATGATCTGATGATCTTGGCTTGCACGACGCACGACCCATTCGTACACACATTACGTGGTGGCAGCACACGGGAGATCTGGCACG
The DNA here is from genome assembly GCA_948150665.1 of Conistra vaccinii. Classification (NCBI taxonomy): domain Eukaryota; kingdom Metazoa; phylum Arthropoda; class Insecta; order Lepidoptera; family Noctuidae; genus Conistra; species Conistra vaccinii. The sequence continues at coordinate 6,575,504 of OX411323.1, read as the reverse complement.
GGATAAAGGATTCGGAGAGGAACCAGGGTTTATTTATTAAAATATTCAAATGAGCGCGGCGATATTCCACCCGGACCACCAAAACGGCCAAAACAATGGCGGACCTTGTGTCTGTCAGGCGACATTGACTCTCCGAATGTAAATTTGAGTTAGCGCGAACAATCGAACCTAGTGAGTTGAGTTTAGAAGTCGATATATGAATAAAAGCTAGTGTGTGTGACCGTGGTGCGCCTACGGGACCAGCCGCAGTGGGTGGACGGCATAGTTCGGAACCGCCTAGAACTGCAGTGGGTGTTTGAATGGAGCCAGTTAATAATAATGGTGAGATTTAATCACCGCCATAGAGGTTACACAACAAAGCTATAAGCATGCCCATGGCTCGATTTGTAGATGAAAAGCCCTTTATAACATGTTCTGAATAGTCACTAACAAAGCTTTCGACAGAGTAGCAAATTTTGGCTTGTAGTTTACATAGGTACTAATCATTAATCCGAATATTATGTTTACTTGATATAATGTACATTGATCAATATCAGTATACACGTCTGTAATAGTCTCCTCTGTCTGCGAGAAGCGAACAATAAATTAATTCATCCTTGTGACACGTAGCATTAATAAAGCTATAAAAACGTCAGACGTTGAATAGATCAAGAATCCTTACAATCTCCAACATCCTGTTGCTGATGGCGAGGAACATAAATTTTGCACATGTTACGGAATAGACCTCAGATGTCGACTGACAAAAAACAGACTCCGTTCCGCACATGTGTGCGCCCAAATTCAGGCCAAAGAGACTCACATGACAACCAAACGTACCTACCTTAATGGAACAAGCTTCAAAAATAAAAACAACTCTAATGGTAAACAAACCGAATGATGCCTACGCAGCGGAATCAAAACAAAGGGGCGAAAGAAATTTAATTAAAGAATGAATTACCCAAGGTAACATGTTATTACCGTATGCATCTGCCCGTAAATGATGAATGCGTTCGTTGAGAAAATAACAAAAAAGCTGAGGAGAAATCTGCGCGGGCGAGGGTGGCACGTGGGCAGGCAGATGTGCAAGCGCATCCCAAAGCCGTTCTGCGATACAAACGACTCTTTATCTCACAATCTCGCCGAGTTTGCTTACAGCTGCTGGGATTTAAGATCCATTATTCTGTAGTTAATACTTTTAAGGGCCTCGATATAATCTCACAAAAGAAACTGCCATGTGTCACGTTTCTCCAGCTAAAAGAACTTGACACTAACCAAAAATTACGATGTGTATCTTCAAAAATAATATTATTGGTGCAGAAGCTTCACGTAAAGTAAATGGGTGTCTAAGTTCCAAAGAGGTCAAGTCCGGCTCGTAGGACCGAGTTTTTCCATCGATTATGATCGCCTGTATCTCGTAGACGGTCCTCGCCTTTTACGGCAACCTGCGCTCGCGCCGACTTAGTACTGACAACTGTGGGATAGTCGACATCAGTATCTGAGATAACTATCGAGTCTCTAGGTGTTTTCATAATTTCTCTATCCTTACACGAGGTGTGGCTATTGAGAATATCGACTATGACCGCTTCAAGAAGATAGCCTTTGATATCATAGTCCAAGTTTGGAAAGCTCATAATTCACGGTGTCACGTATTGCATACTGGTGACTTGAAATTGCTTGGTCATTAAAATTGTGCCTTACACAGAGAAAATCAAAGTAGTCTTTTGTTCTGTTAGAACCCTTTCTAAAGAAGTGTCAGTAAGTCGTTATGGTAGTGTTAAGCAAAAAAAGTAAGAATAAAAGTTTGTAGACGAAAGCAATATTACTGTTGCTCATAATAACACGTTTCTTGAAAAAGAAAACAAGCAAAGCAATAAAGTATAACAATTTTACGCATCAGTGGAACATAGCAACGAGCTTAAACATAGTTTGTAAGTGGTAAAATGTAATACAATACTACCATTTGTTACCGTATTGGCTGTTACTTGGTACGGCAAACACATTGTTAACTTAAACAGTTCTTAGGTAAAACGTATCGAGTAAACTCAACTCAGAATAATGGCCGAGAACGTTTTAGGAATATTAATGTGACGCAAAATATGTAAGCAGAAAATTATAACAGATTCTATTTGTCTTAGAACATATTTCGGCTTGAAGAAATAATATGTTCTTCTTAAAACAAGCTTCGTAAGTAATTATGTTGCGCATGTTACTGAAGATAGAATCTGCTTTGAATAAATTAACAACGCAAAAATATAGACATATATTTTTCGCCACATCATGTTTCTTTCTACCAAGATAATATACATATAAGATGCGAATTAAATAAATCTCATGAAAAAAGAATTTAATCAAGTCAAACGTGATTCACGAACCATCCTAGGACATTTAGAGGACTGATTAAAGTACCAGACATTGACAAATTAAAAGTAGCCGGAGCTAACCACCTACAAGATGATGAATCTGTTGCTTATAAAACAGAACTTAAAACACAGCTAAATCAACAACTGAAACAAATGCATTCGTTAATCAAAACAACACAATAAAGATGTACTCTTTCAATAGCGGGCATGTTCCCGCCACCTGCCCCGACAGCTGTACGAATTTACATCTGACGGTGAAAAATTACTCCCCCGACTACACCCCGCAAGTGAACAGATGTTTTAAAATCATGGTGTGCAAACCACACAGACAATTTTATTTGGGAATTTCACTAGAATTAAACACTCGTAAATGTAGACTGAAGCGGGGAAACTCGTTTTTATAATTGCAATAATTGACGGTAGTTTCAGAATTGCTCGCGGTATCGGTATTAAAGATGATTTAGAAAGTGCAGAAAGTTGATATGAATAAATGGTATCAAATTGTTATGATGAAATTGTAATAACTGTTGAAAGCAGGTTCGAAGATAAAAATAACAAAAAATTTTTTCTTCGTCTAAATACTTGAGAAATTGTATTAAAGTTTCATCTTTTATCAAAGAAAGAACATTAAAACCATCACAAAGGTAAAATTCGCAATAAGCTTTCAAGAGTTGCGAACAAGAAAAAAGTATCGTAAAAACTTGATAAGAAAATAAAAATTAATAAATTCCGACCTCAGAAAGGCCTCTGACAACGTTAAGCTTCTTCATTACAGTATCTAACAGAGTTTTCATTCCAACTTAATTTACTTCAAGAATCTTGACGGATTCATTTATAAAATTAATTCCTTGAAACGCACCCAAAGAAGGGACCTCTTAACTGAAAGTGCCAAAGACGAGCCGAGTCTAATATAATTAATCTCATCCCACCTTTAATCCTCTATTTCGTGCCTGATGTTATTGAGACAAGGTTGCTTTCATGTTCCTCAAAGACCGTTTGTATCGTAACCTTACGTACCCAAATTAAGCTCGTCCAAGTGACTGCCACTTTTGTTTTCATTTGCATGTGTGTTACTCAATTCAATGAACATGTTTTTGCCTATGATATAGAATCTAAACATACTATATTCGGCCTACGTAAAACACCCACATTAACGCAACTAAACGACGTATCTATTCAGTGGAAGTGGTATCACATGATCGCCGGTGCGTCTGGAAAGGAAATTGAGCTGAAAATAAATCGCCCTTACAACGAACTTATACTAAAATAGTCGAACATTCGACGGCTTCCATTTCTCCGCCACCATTACCATATCCTGTGCAGCGATGTGTTGGGCTGAGTGCGCGTGCCCATAACACTAAGTTTTGAACATTTTTATATCCTAGAAAAGTGCTTTTAGAATTGAACCATCAAAATATACAGACTGAATACCAACACATTTTTTCTTTTGTCATCAAGTCATCATGTTTTTAGTCGAACTTAACCTAAAATTGATATTGACTTACATATGCTGCATGCTGGAACTTACAACTCCTCCATATTGCATGCTAAAATTTATTATGTAATAACTGTTAATTATGGTGCGGAAGGTAATTTACTTCACGCCAAAGCATTACAATATTGCTATTATATACCATGACTCGAACATTGTGGCTTGACGAGGGGCGGTCCCGGTGACATTACATCGTTAATCACTCTCATTCTTCATAAAGAAAATTTTGATTTTCAATTTGAATGGCCCACAGTGATTACCAAATCCAATACTTGTTGATAAATGACATTGGTTAATTAAAATTTCCGATACCTTTGACGTGACGGGCTTTCTTTTACTGAAACAAGTTTGTTAATAGATGAATTGAATGTGAAGAGAGAAATTGATTAGCAGAGCTCTACTTAAGAATCTTTTGTCATGTCTTTCAATAATATCACATCTGCATGTTCAAAGATATCGATGCATATGTCTTGTTTATTCAATAAACCGTATATTTGTGGAAACATATTGACATTTGCATCCTTGGGAATCCCAACCATCTGAGATAACTCATTATTTCATAGTTTATTCTTGTCTACTTACACTTCTCCTTTGCCCTTTAAATTGAAATATGGTTAAAGGTCCGGATGTGAGCTTTTTTTATTTGTTACTTTCCCATAGGGTTGGTAGTGCTTTTTATCATCCTGTTTGAATAGAATTAGGTTGGATTTGGTATTAGCTACAGATGTTTGTTTTTTAATTTCCTCTGGTTTTGTTTTGACTTTTTGGGGTGGCTTTTTGTTTGCTTGTCATTTGTATGTTTTTGTACCGCTTAGTTTAGTATAAACATGTTAACTTTTTACTCTAAACAAATGTTTATTTACTACGAAAGATGTTTGGTTTGATGTCCCTTTGTTTTTGCACTGTTTTCACCTAATGCCAAAATATGAATATGACCACCTAGTTTTTTCACGTTTATTGATACGACCAGTTATTTACATCTTTAACTTGAATTATCTAAGTATTAATGTATTTAAATTGAACGAAATAAGATCACCATTTCAATTAGTCCATTAAACCTTATTACGTTATACATTGTGTGTTTTCTTTTTCATCTTTCTTTACAAGCTCATCTGAATGAGTAACATAAAAAACATTTTTGTGAAACAAGACACCGTTACATATGCGTACATTTTGTTTTACATTACGACTACTTCTTTCATCTTTTGGCTTCAGAATGACTTCATTTTACAATTCCTCGTACTATTGTATCATCACGATTGAATTGTTTTAGTTGAGCTAGATTGAAATGAGGACAATTAATGTATTGTTTATTCTAGTATTATTGGCTGTTGGCACTAACTCTAGAAGCAATTCTTATTAAATTAAAATAGATTGTTAAGCCAGACTTGTTGCAAACAAGTTTAAGTCACGACTAAAAAGGTAATTATTGAGAAAAACGGATGTGTTAAGTAAGACGACCTTGTAGTAAGATAAAGTTAGTGCTCTATACGCTTTAGTTACGTCATTATCTGACATTTACTTAAAACAATAAAATACTTACTTTAAACATACGAGCTTGAAATGTTTAACATGGTGGAACAGATTATATTAAAAAATGCTATTTTATGAAGCTAAAAGCTCTTCACTTTGCTGACATTTAAAAAAGCTAAGAGATGACCAAATTTGAAAACTTTCAAGCCCATAAGATAATGACCAAATAAAATACTTTCGAACCCGAAACTATAAACATAACGTTGGTTCCTTGAGACGAGTTTGAACCAACATCCTTTGACTGCTGTCTAGTAATCCCGTAACCAACAAATGATTAAAGAGATCTAAAAAAAACTAAAAATAAACAGTGTTCGACATTAATCCCAAGACTAAAAAAATACAGTAATATATTTTCGTTTCCAATCCAACGCAAGAAAAGCACTGTTCCTTACTTACAAGCTCTAGTCTACACAAATCTTGTCTAATACTCCTCTCAGTGTCATCTCGCACAGTACTCGTTGAGTATCTCGCACCTGACGGGATGAGTGTGAATTGCAGGTACCTCACTCTGATTAATGTCCTCTGGCACTCTGCCAGCCGAGCTTGCAACAAGTCTGCCTCAGTCTGCGCCGTCTCCAATGGATTTTTACTCGGAAACGATCATGTATTGTAAACAATCTTTAGTGGTATTGAAAAAGGAATACGGACTTTGGACTTGGACTTATAAATTGAGATCAAGAAAACGATTTGAATAAATAAGCTTGTCTTATAAGACAAACTACAATACTATAGTGTTGACGCTTTGAATGACTTCGTTGCTTGTTTGGCTCTGGCTATCGACATTATATTAACCACAACGGTGTCATGAATCATTTGTAAAATGCTTTCAGGTCCAGACCTTTTATCAGTTCCTTCTTGCAACTCGTTATCGTTATTGTTCATAACAGAAACACTTGAATCATCACTACAATTTATGCTATCTACTGTAAACTTTCTGCCTTTGCTAAGTGGAGCTACATTCTAACCATTGTTATACCGAAAATAAATATCATCACTAAAGCTTTCTAATGTCTAAACACACAGACACTAATGGTATACTTGTACCATCACTCAGACATTTTATCTCCCCGCCAAATCCGAAGACGTTTCTTTAGATTAAATCTCTGATAAAAACCTTGTCCATTTGCATAGCACCTAAATTAAAAAAAGAAAAATGAGGTGTTTGATGGCTGATTATTATCTGTGCCACGAATTTTATTGCATTCAAACAAAATTGTTCTGTTTATTTTTATTCTGTTTGTCGTTAAAATGCGGAGATTTTGTTAAATCATCATTTGCCGCTGTTTCCCTTTGTTCCTCTATACTTTATCACCGTTTATTTCTTTGAAGCTGGCAGCTTGCCGAAAGACATTGAAAATGATGCGATGTTTGTGGTTGCTATAAAAAATATTAAAACAAAATTATTGCAACTGCTGGCAATTTCGGTAAAATATTTTACAGTAATTTTATTGAAGTGGCAGAAGTGTCATATAAAATAAGTGGATGTCATCACTCGATAAACGTTACACGAATTCACGTCCATGTCACAGGTGGCATGTAAAACGTTTTCGACGATATTTAAAAAATGTTTTTTACTTTTTTTATGCTCTTGTAAAGGCAGAGTTAACGCATGTTAAGTTCCCTCGCTGTCTCACGTACTCTTTTTAACAAAAGTGCATCTGTCTCAAGAACTTCGACCCATTTTGTTCGGTCGTGTCGCGATTAGTCAAGGTGTCCATTCCGGGCGGTGTCGTATCAAGCAAAGACACTTGGTGTAATCTGTGTACCATATTTGGCACTACAATTAGCTGTCATTTCATTTTCCTTTGTGCACGTTTTGTCTGTGTTATTGTATGACTGATGCTTGGGATTTCTTTTATGTATGAAATTGTTGCTGTATGATTGTATATTTCGTTTATGGGTAGTTCCGTGTTTATTTTGTTAAGTTGTTTGTATACAATCGTAAATTCTTCAGGATGAGAAAGACCCTAATCAGAGTATTTCTTCTCAATTAAGATTATCAAATTCTCACTATCTTAAATACTTACTTGATATATTGCACCGTTACCTTATCTTCCCTATGGGAACCATCGGCATCATAAATCCTATTATCACCTTACTCCTTTGAAGCGAATAGAAAAAAGAAAACAAAGTAATCGATTAATTCAACACACGATTATTTATTCGAACCTTTCGAAATATAAGACAAGATCTCCAAACGATTTGTCAATAGTAAAATAATAAATCAAGTGCATTCGTCGAATTTAAATGAGCGTCGATTAAACTGCTTCACCTGTACGATATTTATCTTTAAATATGTAAATATGTTGTTTGGTCTGTATATGTACGTAAATTAGATATTATATTAAAGTTCGTTACGATGCAAATAAGCCGGCTAATCTTGTAAATAAATAATCAAAAACATTAATTCAGCATTCATTAAATGATTGATCAAACAGCCTATAATTTCTGAGAGAACTTTCATTTCACAGTTATTCATAAAAGTATCTCTGTATCTTACAAGACGTTGACATTCCTCAAACAAAATTAACATGTATGCGAATCAAAATGATCAAACCCTCAAAAACAAAAGAGGCACTAATGACGTCTCTCCGATCCTTGACCCCCCAGTTACTGGCAACTCAAGACCGTTATAAAAACTAATTAAAGTGTTAGGAACAAAGGATACGGTACCAGAACATATTATTATAGAGTTATCAGTCGAACAAAGGGCCGATGTGTCTAAGAAAGCCGTTTTAATGACTCCATAAGCTCTACGAAGCGTAAACAATGACAACGGGAAGGTGGAAACATACTTAGATGATACTACTCCTTTTAAGGTGTATAGCCATTAGATCTAAATGGAGGAAGGTAGGGTGGGGCTTATAGATGCTTCAACCAGAACTATGCGTATAAGCTTAGTTTTGAATTCCCATGCGGTAAATGTTTTCAGTAATATCCTCAATCAATTGAATAGTTATTGTCTTTATTGGATTTTGAAAGGGGTCACCTAATCAGGCAGATCTTGTTTCCTTAAAGTTTCTTTCTAGGGAAAAATGTATGTAAAGAAATCATTCCCTTTGTTAAACAAAATGAAATAGAGACTGATTTCGCATAGTCAAATGACTTCATTTTTGCTGAAATCACTTTGGTTTACCCTCATTGTTCTAGGCTGGGTAACAGCTGACAACATCAAAAGTGATTAATTTTCTATGTTGCAACCTGTAATGTGTCAGTGTAAGTTAAGTATATCGTAGCATATCACCGTGTGTGTTGTCAACGATTTATAATCACCAGGTGACGGCATGAATACTCAATTTATTTCCTACGATAATGTCAACCGCTAACTAGTGATTATCATATTTATCATCAGTCCTATCAGTAACCTCATGGTAACGCGATACAACTAATATGTCATCGACAATACAATTGATTTTAGTTTGTTCAACTTTGGGCACCAGTGCATTTGTCATTTGATGGAATTCCTTACGCATTTCCATGTTCTCACGGAGCTGTAGACGCATTTGTCAAGTTTTCTTGCCTTGTTAAGATGGAATTTGTATTAGAATTTAGTATAGGTATTTGTTTATTGATAACTTTAGCAATAATATCTAGTTTAGTAAAGTGCTTATTATTATCGTAATCAGCATTTTCTGTTTCCATATTTTACCAAAGCGTTTTTACCAACGTTTCATATAACTCATTACTTAAATAAGTACTCCAACATTTTGTAACGTCATGTTGTGACTTCTACCAATTTCCAGTAACGAATTTCCGATCGTTCGCATATCCAAACATATGATTATTAATTGAAACCCATAATAAATATTAACTTTTAGAAATTGGTTGACTGTACAATAGAAACGGAGGTTACTACGCTTGACAGGTCAATCCATCATACGACGCTTGTACTATAGGTACAGTTAAACCACCTCCGGTCCAATCAGGGTTTTTATTTGATGTCAACGGGCTCAACGGCCGCTCAATATCGAGAACAGAATCACGCTCTAGACACACACAATCAAAGCAAATAAAGATTATATTAATCACTATCATGTACAATGGAGGTTGTGAAGCGAAAACGATTTTTTTCGCGACTAGAACTCGTTCGTTTTTGCATGATACGCAATTACGACTAACGACTCTAATATGAGTTCAATACAATTTCGCCATGTCTCTATTGAACGCATTTTAATGGTGTTAAGAATTCAGCTTTCTAATGCGAGCTTTGTCGTGAGGCTTTGCATTCGGCTTAACAGTCGATGTGTTTATCAGATTTATCGCTACAATAATTATGAGCACGTCATGACGCTTCAGAATTTTCGAAACTGCATAATCATCTCTGACCTAAAGTGCGTTCGTGGAAATACAAATCGATAATGTCTCGGCCGCTTATGGTCGGTGTTCCGTTACGTATTGATGCTCGTGTAGCGTCACCGCGTTAACAACTGCTAACAAGCCTCACATCGCACATATCGCGGAAATTTGCACCGCCGTGTTATTATAAAATTCCACGTAACACGCTAAAAATACAACTGACAACTCGAATAAATCTTCAGGTTTTTGAGAGGTCCTGGCGCGACCTCACGTATGTCCCCCTCGCCAAAAAAAACTGAGTACATTCACAAAGAACAAGAGAATGCTTAAATAACTGTCAGAGCTATCGTGTTTTTGTCAGTTAAATCTCGTAAAAAATTGAGAGGAATGCACAAAAACTGGCTTTCATTTAAACAGCTGCCCGGTAAAAAGATAAAATAAAGGCCCTCACAACGTCCGCGCACTCGAAATGCAAACGAGAGGACAGAGATTGGCAAAATTCTGCTACAACGTGCGGTGCGCCTGACATTCCCAATTTACGTCCTCTTCACTTTGTATTCCAAAAGTGAACTTAAACACTTTTGACATCAATATCCTTTTCTATTTAGTTCTTTGGCACTATGTCATAGCGTAATAAATTGGATGCAGGCGGCCGCCCATCAATCTCGTTAGCTGCAGTAACCTGTATCTACGTCAATGTCAATGGCTCGACAAGGTGAGGTCGTTTACTATCTATTGACGAATGATTTGCAATTTCGTCGGCGGTTCCTACATTTTGTCGGGTCTTTATAGCGGGCCGGGTAACGATGGCCTTACTCGTTGCCCGGGGTAATTTAGGACTATCAGTTGGCCCCGCTTTCACTACTGATGAATGACCCGGGTCTCGCGTCCCTTCACACTTCATGGCGTGCTATTGAGCGGCACAAATCGCTTCCCTTTCATCGCTCGCGCTGTCTTGTTTACAAGAAATTTCATTTTAAAGGCTCTCGTTAAGGTGTCAACGGTGGTGGCGTCTGCTAGGAGGTTCCAATATGAATTTTCGCTCGACGGTATCAATTTTGCAACCGGCAATTGCTCTGTCAGTTGCGAATTATCAATGCAACAATTACGGCTCTCGATGTTGATCTGTTATTACTATACGTCTGGTATCCGATGCCCGGGGGACTCGGTAGATTAATCGATTGGATAGTCACTTTCTCTCGTGAGGTCAGGTATTGTTGGCGCTAATGTGACTGGCGATCGGCGATGGTCGCCATGCGAAAGTGGTTTGTATAGTGTTATCAGCTGTGGGTTTCTCTGTAGCATAATAGATGATCGGGAAACGTGATCGTTATTTCCCTTTCGCACTGGCCAATTAAATTTTACAATAGAACTAATAAAATATGTTCTGCGTACGAGTTTGACGCTTACATAATCGTATGCTAAGAAGTTATTTAGAGTACCTATATCCGCAACTCACGCGATATTTTAGCGAACAGACGATAACTGTTTAGTCCAACATGGCTGTTTATTTAATCAATTATTATGAAGCTTATTTTATCACTCGCCCGCTGTCGACGTTTAGCTTGCTCCGTTGATGTAATGCAAATCGGTTTGTAGGCATTGAAACAGGTGTTGATACTTTAGTAATTAGAATTATTAAACGGACCGTGTGCAACAAATAAAACATCATGTAAAACAATTTTAAATGTGATTAGTTGGCTGACTGGTCCATTCGCACAATTTTCTTTGCCCGAAACGGGCGAATCGTCACTTTTAATGCACTAAAGCTAAGAAAAAAGTACACTACGTACTATATTTGCCATTCATTTTTTCTTAAGAGCATTTATCCCAAAAGTTGGCAACGCAACGTCGCAAATAGCTGTCAAAAATATACCTGTTTCGACAGTAATAATATATATATAAATCTTTATTTTCAGACCAGAGATCCATAACATTCTTATCTACTAACTAAAACTAAAAACACGCTACCTACACTTATATCACGTATCTGAATGACGGTCTGTGTGCCGCCATCCATCGACATGGGCCATCTACCCTGCCGGCCACAGTGGCCACGAGGCTGTTGGGGCTGTCGCGCACCCGACGCATCAGTGATGCGATTCGCAGACGCAGCAGCGAGCCGAAATCCGGAACACGTGCCTCCGCGAACATCCCCGACGCACTACAGAAGCGCGGCAACCCCAGCATTACCCGGAACGCGTTATTATATTGGACTCGTAGAGCATTGTACGAGCCCTGTGTATAACTGACCCACAGGGTTAAAAAACAGCAGCAGCAGGGAAATTAATCAAAACAGCGAAATATTTGACATCTATTTACGATGTTGCCCCCTTTCAGAATAAACGCTCTTAATTTTATTGCATAAAATTTAAAATTTGCCAAAATAATTGTTTTATCTTATAGGTATTTCTGCAGATTCCATTCGCCCACAAATAAATAAACTTCGTGCGAATCGCCTATAGAAAAAAATAATAGATATGGCGATTCACCCATTTTGTGCGAGTATATTCGTGCGAATCGACCTCAAAGCCGATTAGTTTCCTTGAAGATTTTCCGGAAGAAAAATAGGAAAAAGTAAATTAACGATAATTATCTGAGGAATCTGTATAGAAACCATAGTTATTTAGTTTCTATTTCGTTATAGGAAATAAGACCAGTTATGAAACTAGGTGATCTCTAAAAGGCAGTAAAGAAAAAGCAACATCCTAGTATTCCTAGTTAGTTGTTGAATGCCTTAGTTTAAGTAATTGCTTCTATTTTCATCTAATCAGAGTTGGTAATTAGACGGCAATTGTAAGCTTTCCAAGTGCTTTCTCTAGTTTAATTAGCGCTATCAATTGTAAGCAGATTGGTTCTTCTTGTCAATTTAAGATAGGTACCTACAATATACACTGAACAAAGGTTTAATAGACTATAGAATCTTGTGGAAAGGACTCGTTGTTTCGTCTTGGTTTACAGGCTATGGCTTTGAATAAATACCAAAATAATAGTCATCGTCATTCTACGCAGTCCACTGTTGGAGATAGGCCTCTTCAATTGCACGCCGTTTAGCTCGATCCTTAGCAACTCTCATCCAGCTGCTACCAGCCAGCCTGCGAAGATCATCGCTCCACCTAGCGGCTAGGTGGAGCCCAAGGTAGGGCGCATTCAGGCTACTGTCTAGGTCCTAGTCTGAATGCGCCCTACCTAGGGTTGCCAAATTTTTGAATATCAAATATAGTATTTATGTTGCCATTGCTTGTAAAAATATAGTGGATACCGAAAAAATTGAAAATATAGAGTAGGCACGATACAAACAAAAAAAAACAAAATATAAGTTATTGTACACCAGAACAAATATTACCTACATATAATTAAAATAGTTTGGAAAATCCAAAAGTGCACGCGTCATACATATTACTCATTCATAAACGAAAAAGAAATTCAAAACATAGTTTTTAACAAAAATGAACAATTTATCACTTTTCATGAAGTCGTAATGTCAAAGACTGACAAAGATATTTACTTGGCGGTTGCTAGGCAACATCAATTCAAAGGTTGGAAATATTTAAATAAAGATATTATATTTTAGTTAGTATTTTATTAATTATAATTAAACTACTTTGAATAAAAGTGCCATTTTCAATAGGGTTCCTTCTACGGCTGAAACGAATGTATAAAAAAAAAATTGGCTCAATTAATTGATTTTATCGCAAGCTACAATGTTTTCAGGGTTCATAAATTGACGGACAGGAATTTTTTTTCAACTATTTTGATGCCGTTTCCAATTCTGCTGCATTAAATCAATTGTTAAAAAGTACAGTATTAATCTACATTTAATCATCTATACAATGGTATATAAATTAAGTAGGTTCTGTGTACTAGCAGGAATGTAACAATAAAAACAGTTACAGAAATGGGGCAAATAAAATTTTTTCGATCGTAGAGCACACTCTAATGCTTCGCATTAAGAGTCGTGCAATAATAACTACAAAACATAAAATTCGGGGTAATTGGCTTTATTACGAGTACTATGAATCTTTATTAAAAGTTTCTTTTTTATGTCTTATTCATAATTATAATAAATATATAACAATTATTACGATTTAAATTAAGGTTACAAAATACCATTAATTCAGCTTTTATGAGATTAATACTGGCCCTATTGCGATCATTTTGTATTATATAAAAAAATATGGTAGTTTCGCCTACTATGTATATTTTTTCTTTTGAAATATAGTATTTGGGCCTAGAGGCCTAAACCTACCATAATAACCTGCTATAATAGATTATAGCAGGTTTCTTTATTATATAGTAGGGTTGACAACCCTAGTCCTACCTTACGTTTGCCGATTCTCGGTCTCCACTCAAGAACACGTCTATTTAATAGTATCCATCTTATTTTGTCGTTTCTATTAATTTCTTCTGTGTCCATAATATTTCCTCAGGTTTCGATCAAAAGCAGAAACCTTATTACCAAAGCGTGTCACCGCAATATACCCCGTGGTAATTGACGTATTACGTAAACTGATGGCAACCGCTACCTCCCGCTTGCCATCACGCGAATTCATTCACAATTACAAACAGACTTTATCGAACCCAGACCTTGGTATTTACATTTTGTACCAATCTTAATGGATATCAAGTAGGTTAAAAGCTGCAATAAGGTACGAAGATATTACAGTAAGAAGGATCAAGAAAGCTACGATACTCGCCCGAAATTCTGTCCTTGAAGGCTTGAGTATTCATTTAAATTAAATGTCGATCGAATATGGACCTGTCAGATATTTTAGATATTCTTATGGACAAATTTATTTAGAGGCAAAACCTTAGATTCAAATCTTATATTTTACGACAGACATATTCCATTTCATTAGCAAAAACGTTGCCATTTCTATTTTAGGATACTTCGAAGTGGGTTACCGAAAGAAATTCTATTTGCAATTCAAATACGTAGTGACGGCTTTCCTTGCAGGTTTCCTTTGTACATACCGACTGGTAGATAACTCAGTTTACGAACAATAATTACAAAATTAATTATATAATAATATAGTTTAACGATAAATACTTGTCAACGCTGTTCTTTGTACTTGATATAATTTACGTTCGAGTGTACTAATTATCAGTTTTACACCTACAAACAAACTGTCGCCTTCATTACTTAACTGAAGGTCATTGACCAATGATAAAATTGAATTCTACGCCTGTTTGATGTCAAATAAGGAGAAGTTCAACCATTGTCCTCCTTTTTATTTTCTTCCGTAGTGTTTTCATGGCTGGAAGCGGTTATTAAAAAAATAGAAGGAAGAAAAAATAACGTTTCATTTTATATTTTAGCAATCGGAGAAGTACTTGTTAAATAAAGAGAGACAAGATTAATTTGGAAGCATCTGTTTTACAACGATAAGGTTTCGACAAATAGGTTCTCAACGTGACACTGACCGAATAGTTCACATCGGCTAATTTGCCAAAAACGAAAAAACATTACCTAATAGCAAATTTTCATTAGTTGATAACTCGGTCGATATACAGCATGCGGGGACTCCCCGCAGGCGGGGTTATGACTAATGAAAGTAATAAGGCGATAACGCGGTCGGTACTCCGTTTTCGGGGAATCCCCGTAGCTGGCGATAGCCACCAATGAAATTCATCGATTGATCAAGAAGGAGAGTCACCCGATGAAGATGACCAATGAAATTGAGCCTTCAAAATAACTGCCTAACGTGCGGTTGAATATGTTTCCCCGAATACGGGCCCTATCACCTATGGTCCTATGGTATGTGTTACATAAATCTCCCGCACCCTGCGTACGAGTCCTATCGAACAGTGTGTGAGTAGGCACACTGGCTACAAGCCTACAGAGTGTGGCTCTGTACAAATATCGATGAGTTCGAACGTAGATACGCGCGGGGGTCAGGGTTTCGGTCATTAAACAAGATACTCGTATCAAGTTTTATTCAAAATGCAATCTATATTTCAAAGATTGATTTCCGAAGTATTTTCACCAAAAATTACCAGGACATCGAAAATTTATAATTTACAAAATTTGCATCAACTGGCAAAATTTTCTTTCGTGTGTTAGTTTGTACGTACTCCTGTACAGGTCGTATTTTACAACCGATCTGGATGAAACTTTGCATACAGGTATTACGATTTTTTTTTAATTTTTGTCGTCGGGGATTTTTGATTGGAAAATGGGGCAAAAAGGGGGCTACTGGATATCTCCGCCTTATGAGATCCGATTTCGATGGTTCTTTTTTCATTTGAAAGGTTTTTTTCACTTTAAGATGGTCTCAAAAAAAGTTTTCCAAGGTTAACTTGTTAATAAGTAAGATGCCTTGATCTTAATATTATCAGCCGATATCATGATGATGATGAAGGTATCCTACTTCATAGCAACTTAATTTTAGGAAGCGTTGAAGAAAAGTGTACGAGTATTGAGACAGTTTGGACACACAGAAAGGATATGGCTCTCATAAGAAACCTTAGTCGTTAAAGTATTGATATTCGGCTCTATTGACTAATGAGTTTGCCGACCACTGACCTAGGACAATAAACCGTGTTCAAGTAACGCTCAGCGTGAGATATTAGGTACACAGGAGGCATACTATATTATATTAGACAGGGTGAAGCTGTAAGCCACAGATGCCAATTAGCAATTCTAATAGACGCCGAGTCGAGCAGTCGCTGCTGAGCTGTATCAACGATCGATCTTTCCTAGTGTTCGGTTAGCAAATAGCTTAGTAATATGAAAATATTGTAGTACTTTAGAGGCGATAAAACTTATTTTTGACTGATAGACAACACTCAACTTAAAATCTGAAAATATATTGGTACTTACTAGAGTATTACCGAAAGCAATCAATCAAATCTGTAAAGTTTCGCTAATCTATTTAAAAAGACCCTGTAGGTATACAGGGTGGATGCTGTATAGCTAATACAGGGTGGAATTTTGAGACGAGGTAATAAGAGTAGTACCTAAGTAGTACCAACCTTGAGCTGTCATTAACGAGACACAATAGAATTTTAATTGTTACTCAAACTCAAACTCAAAGCATTTATTTCAAATAAACCAATTACAGGCACTTTTGAATTGTCAAGGGGTCGGTCAGTCAGAAAAGATGAAGCTAGATGCCCATTCCAAAGCGTAGTAGGTACCTATGGAGAAGAACGGGCAAGAAACTCCACGGACACTCTTTTAAATAAAAATTTGGTTACAAAATATTGGTTACATCATTCATGTTGAACTTATACATGTGAGAACGATGCAAAACGTTAAAAGCGTCCGTAATAAAAGATAAAAACAAAAATAAAACAATTAAAAAATTAAATCAAATTAAAATAAGCCATGGCAGCTATGAGATGACCAGTCACAACTGACGGCGCCCGTTCACGAACATGACGCATGGATTAGCACCATTCAGCTCAACCATTTTGAAGGGAGCTAAATGATCCAACACACACGCCACCGTCAGCGTGACATTAGAGTGAGCATGACATACTCTCAGCCGCCAGGGCACATTCAAGTCAATGAAAGACATACCCAGTACCTAAATGGTAGCTTTATAGTCTGTACATAGTACTCACACATGTGCTATGCAATTATACAATGCTAAGAGATTGAATTTATACAATGCAAAGATAGTTTTTAAAATCTTCCGCAGCTCCAACAGTATTTTCAGATGCTATACAATTAGTTTATGTGCCCTTGTGGAGCAGGACCAGCGTTGAGCCAAGCATTTTTATCAGCGATGTAATCCCCCAACTTATAATATGCCTGACTGCATAGTGTGCGTTTAATATAAGATTTAAATTTCGTTTCATTCAGCTGAAGTATGTGGGGAGGTATTTTATTGTAGCATTTTAAACAGTGCCCCATGAATGATGAGTCTACTTTAGCCAGCCTGAAACCCGGTTGAACTAATTGGTCCCTATTCCTAGTGATATAATTGTGTCTTGAACCTCTTTTACTAAAAAGATGTAGATTTTTCCTTACGTACATAATGTTTTCATAGATATATTGACAAGGTACCGTCATGATGTTAATATCTTTAAACAGTTCCCTTAGAGAGTCGCGCCTGCGGAGGCCATATATCGCTCTGATGGCTCTTTTCTGCAGAATAAAAATAGACTCGATGTCTGCAGCCCGTCCCCATAGTAGAATACCGTACGACATAATACTATGAAAGTAACTAAAATAGACTAGCCTCGCGGTATCTACATCCGTAAATTGACGGATTTTTCTCACAGCATATGCTGCCGAACTTAGTCGTCCTGAAAGGGATGTTAAATGAGGACCCCATTGAAGCCTAGAGTCGAGCGTGATCCCCAGGAAAACAGTTTGATCGACGAATTCTAGTTTCTCTTGATTTAATACTATCTCACAATTACTACTTTTGACATTTGGTAAAGAAAATCTTATGCACTTAGTTTTTTTCTCATTTAATACTAAATTATTAGCAGTGAACCAATTTTGGACCTGCTGCAGGGCGTTATTTACGTCGTCAAGATTTGATGCACGTCTATTCATTTTAAAAATTAATGAAGTATCATCAGCAAATAACACCATTTGTGGTTGAGTTTTTAACAAATGGGGTAGATCATTAATATATACTAAAAAGAGAAAAGGACCCAATATTGATCCTTGTGGTACACCCATTTTTACTTTTAAACCGAGTGAATTGACACCCACCTGATGTCCACTGTAACGGTCAAGTGGTTAACCGTTGTTTGTTACAGGAAAGTGTTCTTAGTAGACCCTCCCTTAACTTTTTGAATTATTGCTAAATGCATTCACAGACTTTTGAAAAAGGGTAAAGTCAACTAGATTCACATGTTGCGGTAATGGGCAAGTACAGTTCGTGCCATTAGAGATGAGACTTGACACACCACGTGGTTTGACGTGCGCAGTAAACGATTTATGGGACTCGTTAGCGGTATGAGAGGTCTGCGCCGGGGCGTCATCGGGACGGGCGAACAGAGCGGTCCAGTCTCATAATATCGTGCTAAAAATAACGTAAATAAGTACCTATAAAATTGTTTTATTTCTTTGTTTGTTGACAATGACAATGTAATCATCTGATAACTCATCGGGCTATCTGTTCTCAGACTGGGTGTGGCTGCTTAGTTGTAGATATTGCATGATGCATAAATATTATCATACAAATTGATCAAAGATTATTTACTATTTTTATAAATCACCAGCAGAACGTACAAGCAAAATATGTCGCTAAAACACATACAATCAACTGCTCGTTCGGTAATAACTCTTTGATCTTGGGCTGGCCTAGGGTAGTACGTAGTTCCAATGGAAGAAAGGCTCCCACAGACAGGCACGACGCGACGCGACTGTAGTAGAACAATTGATATGCAGAGTTCATAGAAATTGTTCTACCAGAATCACGTCGCATCTGTCTGCGGGAACCTAACGCCAGTAGCACACCTCCGCCTCCGAAACCATAGCAGCGAAACCGCAGTTCAATTCAACCGGCTCGCGTCATGTTCCGCTACGCGAAATCCGAGTAGCGGAACTCGAGTAGCGGAACATGACGCGAGCCAGTTGAATTGAACTGCGGTTTCGCGGCTGAGGTGACCTACTAGGAGTACTAGGGTTAAGCCAGCTTTTACTGGTTTGGTTATCACTGACGTGCGGCCTACTGTACTTTACTCCTTTTTTTTCTACAGTATAAATAAAACCCAGTTTCGTAATAAGTCGGATCTACCCATAAAAGGAATATTACTTAACCTTTATATAAAGTGCACATTATCTCTTCATGCTATCAGTCATACATATTTATAAACGATTTATAAACAAATACATTATGTGCATGTAAACACGCTAATTCCACACATCATGGAACGACTTGGTAAATAGAAATAGGCAAGAACACATATTGAATCATATTGTTGGCAGAATGTGACAAACTCCTTTGCGCAGGGTATCAGATGTCATTTCATTTGAAGTTTAATTTGAAATAATTTGAATTCTTGTCTGTTAATGTGTCTATTCTAGGAAGCCTAGGACTTTAGCATCTATTATAATGGCAACATGAGTCGGATTTCATTGACAAAATCTCCAATTTATTGGAACAAAGTTAGAGTAAACTGGTAGAAATCGACACGTATCGAAAAAGCGTTAAAGTGCGTGCCACAAAAGAAGGCTCGCGGAAAATTGTGAAAGTACATTTTATTTAATGCAATGACATAGACACTAGCGCCGCGTCAAATGAACTTCAGTGGTGGCCCGGACTTTACCTGTGTTTAGGCCCGAAAAAGTTCAAGTACTTCAAGTGTCAAAAGTTTTTGTTTTTATTTTTAATACAGATAAAGAGCCACCTTGTTTACGTGTTTAGCTTGAAAACAAAAACTTTTGACATTTGAAACTTAAGACCATACTATGTAGATGGTCAATCAATCTGCCTAGCCCTTTTCCCAACTATCTTGGGGTCGGCTTCCAGTCTAACCAGTAGTTTTACATGGAGTGACTGCCTATTTGACCTCCACAACATAGTAACTGGGTAATACGATACCCCTTGGTAAGACTGGTTTTCGGACTTTCGGGCTTCTGACGATCCGTAACGACTGTCCAAATATCCACGAATGACAGTCGGGACCAACGGCTGAACGCACGGAGCCTGGTTTTGTGCTACGTGGCTTAACGTCACCCATTCACGGCCCAACCTCGGCAAGCGTGGCTTAACCTGATGGATCGACCCGTGCGGCTGTTATTACTTAGCCTCATCATTGCTCACTAGATGGCTCTGTATTAATACATAATATACAGCGAAAAGAACTTCATTCCAGCCGGGTACCGGGTGTCCCACGACATTTCCAGACTTTTTTTTATCACGATAGTGCCTTAGTCAAGTTCGGTACTGCATAGAGCGAAAAAATTGTTCTTTACGAAAGTTGATATAAATTGTATGAGATACCTATTTCTTATTCTATGTTTTAAGAAATAGGTGTATCTAGGCCTTTCAGGAAAACTTTCACAACAAAGTACAAAACAACCAAACGTCCTACTTCTTCCCTCTAATCTAAAACGCAGTAACAACCATAATTCAAATCAAATTCATGGAAGTGCCGTTTTTCTCTTGTTTACGTACGAGTGCCATATTTGGATCACATTACCCAACCTGAATGCATGCAACATAATAGGTAGGTACATTAAGCGGGGTTTACATTATGAAACCAGTGTCTTGAAACAATAGCTTGACTGTTCTGTTTCAGGCTATAGACTTATACCCGGTTTTTGAAAAGCTGATAAATTCAACTAACACGCTGTCTTATACATGATAACTGCTTAGATTAGTTGGCTGAAATTATTGTTATTATTTCTCTATATGTCAGCGTGTTAGTTGAATTTATCAGCTTTTCAAAAACCGAGTGTTAGTTAGCTAAACCCAAAACAGAACTGTCAAGCTACTGTTTCACGACACTAGTTTCATAATGCAAACCTCGCTTTACGACATACGACAGTGTCTTGTCGTATGTCGTAATAGCATGGCGTGTCTCCCCCCATTAACCCAGTGTCCACCATATACGTACAGATCATTAAGAGTGCTTAAATTATTTTCATCGTATAATAATAGTTTTTATTCGGTTTAATGAAAAGGCAATTGTTTTGATGTTGACTCTCTTATACGTGTAATATCTTTAATTGACACTTAAGATGTATTGATAAGTGCTGAAGAGCAGACGAGAGCCGATATCGTAACTTCAGTTAAAGCGTTTATTTGCGAGAAGTTCTATTTAAACTTTAAAATAAAAGAGAAAGACGGGATTCTGAAATGTTAAACTTCGTAATAATACGAATAAATAATGTTGTGTGGTTAATAAATAATGAAAATACCTCAGTTTACTCTCCAGAGATATTCCTAAATCTGATATTCAAGACAACAAAGACCCTTATCATGTACTCGTAAGCACGCATAATATTCTCCATAAAACACCTATTCCAAACTGGTACTCAATTACAAAATAAAACGAAAACATCAACATCCGTGTAAACTGAACAATACAGTATTAGCAGCAAAAACATGGATCCCATTACACTTCACACTGTTGTAAACACAATTAAAATTACAAAAGAGCATTATAGTACTTAGTACATAATCAATGGGTTTCGTAACTGACGCGACGGTTTCCGGCGCCCAAATCTTTGTTTAAAACTGTTTAATTCCTCCTTCATTTAAAACAGTCGGGTAAGTGCCACTCGCACTTAAAAAAAACTATATTTAACTCCGAGATTTCGAGTGGTAGGTACTCTAAAATGTTGGTTGGTAGCTACCAAGTTTTTTAGTTCAAGAACTGATTAAATTTTGCGATAACGAAACTTTTAAAACAACTCGATTACTTGACTTTAAAAAAAGTTTGGATGCTTATTAATATAGCAGTAATAATATTCAAATACTTACGAAAAGTTGATGTTTGCAAAAAGTGGGTTAAACAGTTTTTGTATATACTTCAAGAATCTTATATTTTTTAGCACAATTCTACATCCGCTGAGAGTTGACTGAACTAGATTCAATTTAAAGTCAACGACTGTTTAACAAGATAAACAACAAAAATGGATTGAAACTAGTTTTTTATTAACGTTCAACAATATCTTAAAAACGTAACTAAAATTTAAAAAAGCGTAAACTTTTTCAAAAAATATGTTCTTCAAATAATCTAAGTAATTTTTTACAATACGTCAACGTCACCGAACATGATTGCTTCGTGTGTTCTCACATAATTCGTCGCAGTTGACAGAGGCGTAAAGGGTACTGGGCTGCAGACTACGAACGTCACGCAGCAATTAGTTCTCTAGAAGAACTCCACTAGACATTCTGGTGCCGTAAAAAAAATTCACACCAACGGTCATCGGCACAATTCGCCTCAAGAGTTCAATCGAATCTGTCTGATTCTTTGCTTTACTGACTGTATGGTCAATGAGTCGGTCTTTAAATCTTCTTCTACCGTCAACATAGTTAACAAATCTTGGTTGAATGGTGTTCTGAAACTAATATAATTGACCCCTTTATTTTCCTCCATCACTTACAAAACTTTACTAGACTGGATGGGTTCTTCAATTTCTATTCCTTCCACCGTATCTAAGTAGATTTTCAATTCATTTTTTCTTTGATACTATTAAATTGTCTTGGGCAACTACGTTGTTGTTTTCATTACAAGTCCCCGCGGTTCATTTCACGCACGAGCGGCTTCTGTAGTTCGTTATAAAATATCTTTGGGCGATGATAGTAGAAGCAGTAACAAGGCGTGATAGGTGAAAGATGTTGCTTTCATAAATGGTGAGATTATTTATTAAAATTCTGTCGTTACTGAATTACTAGAAGCCCTGAGGCTTTACGCAAGGATAGGTGGTATTGATCAAAGAATAACTTCACACGAAAAGGCACTGGGAGAAGATGGGCCACAGACGGAAAATATAACTTTCACTAAACAAAGAAACAAATAAGTTACAACACATAAAAACCAAGAAACAACAATTTCCGCTACTTGTATATTTACTGCTGTTGTCATTATTTCTACGCTATGAAGCGAATAAAGATTCGAGCGATAGAAACAACGGTTGACCGCCCCGAGGCGCACGAGTATTTAGCATTGACTTATTGAAATATCGAACATTAATATTCAAAATGTTGTTCCAAAGGCAATTTCTAATTGCTTTGAATATTAGCAAAAGTGGATTAAATTAATAGCTTTGCCTGCAGCGGTACATACGTGATTTTCGCCATTGAATATTCTTTTAATTGCTTCTTTATCGTTCTACGATATAATGTCCCTATACAATTATCTAGTAGCAATTTCAAAAGTGAAAGTTCCATTTTCTAATTCTGTGATAAAGGTCTGATACTTTCCAAATAATTTTAACTTAAAATTAAGTTTTCCACATCCAATTTCGATTCAAAATAGATAAAGTCATTTCATGCTATCGATTCACTTTTAAACAGAAGCATCCAATTGTCTTGTTTACGTAACAGAACCATTGTATTATTCGACCAATCATTTATAAACTAAACAAGACGAATGAAGAATGAATGTTCAAAAACTGGTATTATTCAGTTAAAGTAAGATAAATTGTAGGAGGAAGAGAACGTGGGTGAATGATGCAATCTTTTAATTTTTATCTATTCCAAGCCTTAATAATGATAAATGCATTCAAGTTCATGTAAGATGATATGTGTAACTAATGATTTTGGAGTAACTGGTTTGAAAATGTCCGCAACTAAAGTAGTAGCGAAGGGTGCTACGTACTACATATTTGATCATTCAAAAATGCATCTGCTTTAAACAAATTCCACAGTTAGTTTTCTGCATGAAATAAACATAAATATTCACATTACCAAATGATGCTTGACTGAGTGCCTTTTATGTGCCTAATTGATATAAATTATTTTGACTTTGACTGAGTATATTTATAAAAAAAACGTTTGAATGTTTCTGTTGACAAGAAAATAAAAATTTTCAACCAATCAGCTTCTCCATCAACCCTTATTCAATTCGTAACGCAATCATCATCATTATTTATCTCTCCTCCTCTTCTCTTTAATTACGAAGTCCTTTTCAAATTGAAAAGAGACGACAATATCGTTAAGAATTCATTAATGAGTCTAATTGACATCACTTCATTCAGTAGCTTCATTGCCTCGTTGAGTCTGTTAATTGGTATCAAGGCTACAATTTATCTAACATTTACTTACATAATCATCGGGCACACTTTAATTAAGATATCAACTCTTTTAGAAGATGCAAATATTGCGATAATTGGGAAAATATTCTGCAATTTTAATGTTTCCGTCGTTAGGTGTTCATGTTCATTGACTTGTTTTTGAGATTTTAAGCGTTTACTGCTTTATGTAAATGTTGGTAAACATCTCCATCACTTGACCTCAATGATTCTGCATGAGATTTTCAAATCTTAAAACCGCCAAACTTCTTTTACACATTCGTTCCTGACATTTGTTCCTGTGGTAACTTTTAAACTCACAAAAATTCGGGACATGCTTCTTCAATAAGGATCTCATTGACGTCGAGTGTCCTAACAAGCAGGAAACGGTACCTAATTCGATAATTGTTCGAATTCCGTCTCACTAATCGGATAGTTTCCGAGGACAGCAGTGGACGCCGGTAGGCAGGCTAGTGCAATTGTTGGTAATTACGTGTCGGTCATTAGCCACTTGAATTGGCGGTCGAGTTCCACTGGCTCCCAGTGTGTTTATCACTTGAAACACTCGACGTATGTTTACGTTACTAGGCGAGACTAAACAAGTATTTAAATGTTTGGATTAATGTAGAACGAATGTGATTTTATTGACCATCTCTTGTGTCGCGTGTTTGCTCAGAAAAGTGCTGTTTGGAGGTCAAAGCCGATGTTTTTTGTACGAAAATTTATTTAACAGAGCTCCTATTTATACAGGCAGAAGTTTTTACAGTAATACCAAGTTTAACCGAAAAAATAAAAGAAGCACAAAATTTTCTGGTAGGTAATACGGAAACCACAAAAATAAAATCTACAAATTATTACCCGTTACAAACGTAATAAGTTAGTAAAAAAGTTTTTTTCCATGAAAATGAGGTCTGTTAAAGCTGCCAGCGTATAAACGTTCCGTGATGGTATCAATAGATTTGAGTTCACCGCGGCGTTGGGGATGGTAAACAAATTTTATGGGCATGTAGCCCACAAGGTGCACTAGTCACGGCATTGTTGTTCTACTGTTGCCATACACGCACTTAACACTACGTGCCCTGTATAAATTCACCCGCGGAACATGAAAACATTTAAAACATAACTCAAAGATAAAAAGGAAACAAAAGATACAAAGAAAAGTTCATGAATATACGCACGGGTTTGATCAAAGTTAGGTCATTTGCATTGATTCGGTTATACTTCAGGTTATAAAAGCAGTCTTCCGAAATTGGGTTTCCAAGGCTACAAGAAGAGTTCTTTAACCTATACCAAACTATATTTACACCAAAAACCTCTTAATGACTACTCGTGTTAACTTTATTACCACAATATAAATAAACTATCAAACAGACTCTTATAATGAGGTTCTCAATTAATTTACAGCCTGCATAACTTCTGACACTACATGTGAATCATTAACATAGTCGTGATGAGTTGCTTACACGTTGTATGTCTGTGTGACTGTCACCTCACTGTTGTCGCTTGTTTAAACGTGTGCTGCACCAGTGTCCACTTCACCGAAATCATCATCACCTGTGTCAAAAGCTTCGTCGTGCAAACCAGGATCAGTCTCTCTACATATTTTCAATATGACCGTTTCTTCGTCAGGTCACTGACTGGATCATCAGCTAAAAATGACGATTGACAGAGCCGGCCGGCCACCAGCCCCAAGGCGTGCCTCCTCCACTTACAGAAGCTACGATGAGCTCGGGGTCATCGACCGCGCGAAACCCTTGAAGTACAGACATGGAGGCATTGAAGACCTCACTGGCATAGAACAGAACAGAACTTACAGGACATACGAACCTCAAGATATGGATGATATTACTGTTATTAGTTCTGAAGAAGTTCCGAAGCCGAGAAAGAAAATAGCTGAGGGTCTTGCTAATGGTTTTAGAAGAACATTTTCTGTGAGAAGCAGGAGAAACACAGAACCAGAAGGAATACCTTTAGATACTTTCAATGTGACTTGTGAGGAGAATTTCGCGACTGTGAGAGGAGCGCCTTTCGGGAGGCGTCGGTCTTTGTCGAGGGATAGAGGGTCGTCGCTGTTAGGCAGAAGTTCTTCAGAGGGTGATGTGAGGATGGTTCCCCCCCGCGCCCCACCCGCTGCTCCCGCGCCGCGCCTCCACCGCTGTCTGCGAGCACTTGGCGGCAGCTGGAAGAATCTTTTACTATGTGAGTCTCCGTGATATGTGGTGTAACTGCTTTCTTGATTAATTCTGTACCTATATTACTGGCGACGGACTTGCCCAGGATTAACCGCTAAGCAGCCACAGACCACTGTAATTAACATCATATATTAACCGTGTCTAAAAACGTAACCAATGCGTAAACATAACTCTTAACCTTTACAAATCCGGTTCCTTCTCTCATTATTCTGTTATTTAAATGGTAGTTAACCGTTTACTGCTCTCGGCTTGTCTGGGTTAATTATTGGTGTGACGGGTACAAATGACCACTAGGAGCTCAGTTAGTTTGAACCTGTGATTAACCGCGTAGCTTAACCGAATTAAAAGCTTTCTTTTATGTAAATTAACTGATTGTTTGTACTGCCAAGTAAGGTGGTAATTAATCTCGGATTAGACAGTGTGGCTGTATTTTATTGAGAAATGATACCGCTTAATTAAGTTTGACATAATAGCTGAATGATATCGATGGTTCATTAAAGTTTATTGTGATTTATCGCCCCCATGGTGCTTTGCCTAATTGACCATAAAGTTTACTAAACTACTCAAAAGAACAAATTAAGTGATTAATCTTACTTTTGGTAAACAAACCATTATTATGTCAGCTATTTCGTGCCTTATCTTTCTATATACAAATTCAGACCTTAAACGCCGAACATCTTGCATATTCATTCGTAATATCGTTATCGCGACTCCACGATGTTCTAGGACGTAACTTCCTCTAGCCTTGACACTCAGCGTCCTCTCGACAATGTTTACTTAACTTTATCGAAAACATTTTACTAACTAAGTATTCGTTATATTCCATGTAGGAGGCACCCGTCTTTTAAACATAATTAAAAATGCCTTAACCTTGGTTTTAAGTTAACACAAACTTTTATAGTGTTATTATAACATAAATGTACAAATATCCTGACCATATCTTGTATTAAGATTGAGGTTTACGCCCCCGACATCGCCTACATAAAGTGTAGGAAGCATATAGCACATACGAAATTGTGTATTAATGTTTTTATATGGTAAATTATTGTTTTTAAGCCCATATGGATGTGTAAAATAGCCATTTTATCTCTGTTTTGACATTTTGTAGCTGCCCATTAACTGTTTTACACGAATTTCTGCTTATACTGAATTCCGGCTATTTAAGAACAGTATGACTAAATATATGTGAGACAAAATAGTATGCAAATCACGTCTAAAATAAATATACAAGACGGATTTACTCCAACCCGAAAAAAACCGTGTATCACTGGTTGCTTCCCACAAGGCCACTGAAAAAACCTTAACCACTATTAAGCTCCCTATGCATTAATGAAACACATACCCTTTATGTATGTAAGCTGTTATCTTGTATAGTGTCGCGTAAACCGTGCTAACCCCCCGCTGCGAGTGGGCTCATTAAGAAAATTGCCTTTTTAATTTTCCGTTACACTGGGCTTACAGGCCCTTGTCGAACAATGCACGGTTAAGTGGAACTGAGCGCTCTAGTTTTGTCGTGAAAACATACCGGAACATGTGTTTAACATGAATATACATATAGAACCTGCCTATGTTCAGTCTAACTACCAACTGAAATGAAAAAAACATAGATTGTTTCTGCTATCCTCGTTAAAGTTTATCGGATACTAAAGTGTCTCGCAGACAGATTAACGACAATAGCAATATTTAATGCAATAATGCCATAACTGCAATATTAATAGTTTTATTGCGGCTTTAAAAGTGACTTGCTAGCTCAAGTTTCATTTGAATTTCTGCGATCAACAGAAATATTAGATGTCGTTATTAATTCAATGTTTTGGTCTTAAACTTTCAGCTCATAGATCAAGTAATAAATATGTAATAATGGGATAGCCCAACATACCTAATGCTTTATATCAGGGACATTTGGCAACAGCTAACACTATCAGTTTGTCAACCCCATACGAATAAAAAATATAAATGTCGTCTACATAATCTGGCAGAGTTACAAATGTACGATACTACATATTTACTTCAAAATATCTCACAATATCTTACGTAATATTTGTTTTCGGTATCTTGTTTGATGTTAAATATAAATGACATTTGAGGGTCGCTTTGATAAAAACAATTGTATTCAACAATATCTACCAAAGTAATTAATCTTCCCGTCCACATTTGGCAACAATACGATTAGCGGACGGAATATCCCCTAATATCACGGATTCTAAATATGCCATCCCTTTCCGTAATATCACGGGAAGCGTTTGAGGGTTGTCTCTCCTGTCGACGACTATCCCCGGATGGACAACGACAGACGGTAGCTTGTGGGGCATTTTAGCGAAATTACTTTTGTTTGTACATCTGTCGTCGTTGCTATTACCTTGTTAATTAATTATTTAATACCTATTAGAAATGGGGATTCGTATGATGTAGGGAGACCCAGATTCCTGTAAACATTTTCATTTCAAGAATTCTCTTTACATTTGTTTCTTTTTCTGCACACGTTTAGCGTATCTTTAATTTAAGATTGTATTTAGACATTAAACAACCGAAGAGCTATTCATTAAATAGTCTTCGGAACAATAACACTGATTCATTTGTAAGGAATCTTTACAATTGTTTACACAAACGACATATCTGCATGAGTATGAGCACTTTCTGATTTATCCTGTTTACAAACTGCTCACATTTTTTTAAACAAAGATAGTATCAAGAAAAAAGGGGTTTACCTATTAAAGTAAATTAATAACACTAAGGAGTACATCCGAGGTCATAACAGTGGTAATCTATTTTTATCGTACAATGGGCCTTTCTAGCCACCTTACGGCGGGTCATCGCTGTCACGTCGATATTGTGTGTTGAGAATGATATCTGCACATTCCGTCCGCACGGACCAAGTTTCCAGCCTTTCCGCGCCGTTTTAGAATTCACTTTAAAAATTCAATTTTAGAATTCTAACATGTTTTTTTTAAACGTTCGAAATCGTAAAGGATGGGTCGTTGATCGAATTAGTTTTCTATTTTTAGAAAGTCTGTTTTAGATTTTTTCTTGTAACTTTTGTAACACGTTTTTTTTCTTTTATACGTCGTTTGTCCATCTGCTATTGAAATGTACTTACTCACTGCTCACTGATACCTATAGCTATCATACTACATATTGTAGCACCATCAGATAAACAGCTAACCCAACACGCTAACACGTAATACCTTGCACCACAACATAACTGGAGTATAAAGGTTACCCTCAGATTATTAGGTCAGAGCAAACGACACTGAGATTGCACCACGGCGCGTATGGCCGGTAATAAGGCCATAAGCGGTGCCAATAACCGTCCATGGCCGCTAGGGTACGTGTTTCAATGATCACGGACGACATGTTATGATGGATTTTATTAAATTGGCCATTGGGTACCGTACGTATAATCAGTCTATAATGTTTCCACTGCTGGGACACAGGATGCTATAGAGGACCTGTATTTAAAGGAGCAATTTTTAGCTAAAATAAAATTCTCTAGAACGATTAAGAATTCAGTTCTTAAAACTAGAAAATTAATAATGAACACGCTCAAATTCTCGATTGATTTCTAGTTCTACTAGTTTAATAATATCTACTAGAATAGATGTTGCCTGCAATTTTCGTCACTTGAGAGTTGAGACGTCACTTTAGGGTGTCCTTAGGAAGGTCCCTTTTCCTGTTTACCAAATTCTAAAGTATCCTATCTGTGCTAATTACATGATACAAGCAGACAATAATAAATTTTGACAATATAAAAGTCACTTTTTCTACATTTACTGGCAAACAGTAGGCAGCAAAATATTTATTTAAATTAATCAACGAAACCAACTGCTCATAACAGTATAAACCCCACCATTTCTCGTATCAAATTCCCAACTGCGGTTACAGAGGTCTAAATTCATTACGATACCAATATAGTTTGACTCCCAACCCCCGCAATTAATAATAATAACGAAGGCAGGCCTGTTCCTAATTTCCGTCTTATGAATAATATGAATTTCATCCTTCTCGCTTACAATTCATCAATTTGTGGAAGGCTGTGGTTGTAGACAAGCCTGGTATTCATTAAGGTTGGTAGGTATTCGTTGACAGATGGTGTTGAATACTTCCCTTCTGTATCAAAGATATTTTGAAATTTGGACGCACCTGAAACAAATGACAGTCGAAATTGACAGTTCTACTAAGTTCATTACTCTTAATGTTTCAAAAATCGAACTTCTTCGTTTAATAAATAACATAACTTCACGCCTGTGTCCTCAAAAGGTTAGGCAGAGTAGAGGCCACATTTCGCCAGTTATGTTGAAGTCCCATGTAATAGGGAGTCAGCCAATGGCCATCTACCAGGCACAAATCCATACTCCGGGCTGCTACTAAGAAATCCCTGACGGAAAAACGCAATAACACTGCCCGACCTAGCATTCGAATCCAGAACCTCATGCTCAGCAATAGCTCTTGCGACAACTAGACCTACGAGGCCGGTAGTGTTTTTAGATTGGGCGCCTGGTTAAATTAAAAACTGGCCACAACGAACTTGACATAATAGCTCAAAAGCACAAAATAGATTAAAATAAAAAAAAGATGTTTTATTTTAAATAAAGAACGGTTATGGTTTAGGCAGAAGGAGAAAGTGATATGATGCAAAAAACAAGCAAGCTTTCATATAAATGCTTAGAATAAGAAGCATTTACATTATTCTAAGGTTATAGACATTAATTGAGAATACTAATTAGCTCCTGGTCTGAGGTATTTAGTTAGAAGTTTCACAGCTTAATTATTAGCTTTCATATGGATTTCCTTTAGACTGTAACCTTTTGTGAACAGTCTGACCATTAACCTTGGTTTAATCATGTGTTATTTGAAGTTTCCCATACAATTAGTTAAACAGTTAATTGTGTTTAGACTAGACAATACATAAGGAATTTGTTATAGATGCTTATCAATGATTGGTCGCCTTTATTTAAAGGCTTGCTTGGAAATCAAACGGCAAAATTCTTCTACAACTTGAAGGCATCATTGCCAGATTTGCCGAATAGTTTTGGCAATAGACTTGCCAGATCGAGTAACGAGAATTGTGAAGAATATTTAATTTCTTTTACAAAAAGCCTGGGGCCTATTTAATCAAACCGGTCAAGTGCGAGTCGCACGCGAAGGGTTAAAAACACGTTTCTGACCCCCTTTTATTTCTAACTTTATTTTTATTATTTGATGTTATAGCGACAATAGAAATACACAATCTATGAAATTTTCAACTTCTACCTGTTACGATTCATGAGATACAGCTCGCTGACAGACAGACGGACGGACAGGCTTAGTAATAGGGTTCCGTTTGGCACCTATCGGGTACGGAACCCTAAAAAACCAACACGCCAAGTGACAGTCAACAATCCGACAATTTCACAAAAAAAAATCCATACATTTTGTGCCTCGTAAAAATATGAAAATTTTGTCATTTATTTTTTCAAAATAAATTAGTACGTGGCTTTGTTAGTTACGTTCTTCGACTTCTACTAATACACTCACGCCATAGATATAAGAAAGAATACTCACGCTTACGCTCACGCTTATAAACGAATACATCTCACAACAAATAACCAAAAACATTTTTCATTTTTTATATCTTTGTAATCGGGCGCATTTGCATGACCTACCACTATGATGGCCATATAAGGTCAATCATGTTCTTCTAACGCAAATCAATAACAGCTAATAATTGCAGCAACAACATAGTAAGCAAATAAACTCTGTATGCACTGCGCATACGCCATGTAATAAGAAACAACACAATCAATTGCTCGCTGGTCGGCAAATGTCAATTACAAACCAATCAGATATAAATAGCGTGTAATAACAGTAAATCACTGGCTCGTTACTTTAATACACAAGGATTTATTTATATTTATAGTATGGGTTGTTTCATAATTCGTGTCAAACCTTCTAACGTCGTGATCTGCTACTGAAATAGCCGTAGCATGGGAAATCAATAAAGACATGGCTATAAAACCATGCCTAGTATTATCCCTCTTCTCATATAGCACCAGCATTGATCACCACACTTGCACAAGATGGGTCGGCGATTTCAGACTTATAATAACTAAAAGTCCAGGTTTCCTCACGATGTTTTTCCTTCACAGATGTCAGTACCTAATGGCCAAGATTAAATAGGAAAGTAAATGTATGAATATGAATGTATAAGTATGAATTGAAAAAGGCCCATTGGTATTTCCCCGGATTTGAACCCACAACCTCGTAGGGATCTGATAAACTAATAACAAACGTATTTTCTTTCCTTTCTTTTTTCTCTTCCGGTTTTTGCATGAATTCATAGCAACAGTATGTAGTTATGTACATTGATTATGGTACATTTACTATAATGTATGACGTAACACACCGCCATGTTGTTTTGAACATTTCGACTAAGGGCACACTAAGGGCCGGTGTTGAATGGGTGGAGTTCAGTGTTTATGCCGCAGTGTGAATGAAGCCGTAAATTCTCTGCGGTGGAAGTATTATCAAGTTTTGCCGTACATGGGCAAAAAGAGACCGTTAATCTAGTTATGGTGAGTTAGGGCTACATATTGTGACCGTGTAGGTTTTATTTATAGGCATTGTTGGCCCTTAGCATTGAATTGCCATATGACTTCAAAGTAACACAAAAAATGCTCAAAAAATTGCATCAATTGTAAGACTCAATAAGCTACTGAACACTCAAAGTGAAGACTCTCTGAGCTCGAAACATTTTATAGAAATTTTCATACAATTTCAATCAATCTGCCTAGCCTTTTCCCAAAACTAGTTTGGGGTCAGCTTCCAAGTTTAACCGTATGCAGCTGAACGCCAGTATTTTACATGGAACAACAACATATCCGAACTCCACAAAAAAAAATCATACAGCTTTCGAATGTTAAATGCGATTGAACTTAAAAATTCAACAAACTTCCAAATGGAATTTTGTCGAATTTTTACCAACACTCAGGGAATTCACTTCCAAATTGTTTGTTTTACCATAAGTGTTCACCGTTGCATTGTCCCCAGCCAGATGTTTATCAGTGTGTCCCACTTTTTATTTCACATGATTTCACACTGATCACATGTTTCCGAGTCTATTGTTCTCACACTCATATAAACTTGCCTTAATTGACACATTTGAAAGTAACGGTTGGTCACACAACGATTTACAATCAATATAATATTTCGGTAACTTTCAGTGTGCTATCGAATGTCGAAGATAAAGAGGTTTCTTATTTTTTATCGATTCTTTTCTCAATAATGTTCTTGCGTTTCATTCACACAGTTGATGATGTAAACTCAACGAGTTTTCATACCAATCGCAGTCATGAATGTAAACTTCAGTTTCAATCTTTTGAGCCTTATAATTTAATGGCAACTTGCCTACAAATGGTATTAATTTTTTGTAGATTGGAGCCACTGTTTCAGCAAAACGAATATAATTTTTTTAAATTATGTAGTCTAAGGCTTGTATTACAGAACCTCACTCAAAATTCGAGCATTACTTAAAACTCGTTAAAGCCTTTTGATAGTTTGAAACTAATTTTAAGTAATGCTTGAGTCTTCTTGAGTGAGGTTCTGTAATACGAGCCTTAGATCTTATAAATCACAAAAAGTTGTAAATTAAATCAAATTATTCTTTGCAAAAGAAAGGCTGTTTCAAATAGGTACCTATAATATACATTCTTCTTCCATTCTTCATATAATTTAATCGAGACAAAGTATTTACCTATTGACCTATAACTTTTAAACAAACGTCTGCGGGCCTACTCGATATACGAACTCCTAAGTTTTGGCCGTAGTTACGGGCGCGCCGCGCTCTGTCGCACTTACAGATATACCGTAACTTG
This sequence comes from Conistra vaccinii, assembly GCA_948150665.1. Classification (NCBI taxonomy): domain Eukaryota; kingdom Metazoa; phylum Arthropoda; class Insecta; order Lepidoptera; family Noctuidae; genus Conistra; species Conistra vaccinii. Next base: position 6,541,149 of record OX411323.1, on the reverse strand, counting down.
TTAGAAAGAGGTAGAACCGCTCATAACTTCGGCCGAAACTACGGTATTCGCTTTGGTAGTGGGCCCTGCGGGCCTACTCTCTAAACGAACTCCGTAGTTTTGGCCGTAGTTATGGGCGCGCCGCAATCTGTCGCACTTACAGATATACCGTAAGTTAGAAGGAGATAGAAGCGCTCATAACTTCGGCCGAAACTACGGTGTTCGCTATGGAAGTGGGCCCGCTGAATACATCTATCAACACTAATAATTTCATCAAAACGCGCGTCTATCACAATGGGACATCTCAAGCAAAAAAAGTTGACAATATTTTAATAAATACCCTCTTTTGTCCTAAAAAAAATCCCCTCTCGCTCCAGACATTGGACAAAGCATTCGTGCAAACATTTATAAAAAGTTAAGCATTTCGTTTGTCTCGGCACGATTGTCCCTCCCTTTTAGGGAGTAACAAGAGGACATTTGCATTTAATGGATAGCCTAGCAAGGATATCATTTCTGCACTGTTATAGGTTTAATAAGGGAATACCTACTTATTTTGTGACATTTTTGTAACAATTGTCTAGAATAATGGCTCGTCACACCAAGCCTCTCGAGCAGGCACCGATTCACTTTTTCCCGCCATTCGTGGTAAAGTGACAGTTGACATTAGTGACAGCTACCTCACTCAGTAGTGAGGTAGCTGTCACTAATGTCAACTGTCACATCAGTATGTGCTTATGATACTGTTTACATATCTATAAAATATTACTAATGTTATTCGGGAAAAGAACGCAAGTGCAAACGGTTAATGCAAAAGAAAACAATATTATAGAAATCTATAGCATGTATGGTGCCATTAATGCCTCCATATTTAAATATAAAATTATTAGCATAATTCTCTCTTTCCAATCAAATGTAAAACAGTAAAAGCTGCTTTCTGTACAATAAGTAGAATAAATAAGAGGCTAAACAGTTTACATGGTTCTCGAAATATGACCATATACGATAGTAATCATAATGCTAAGAATATAATATAATATAAATAATAATAGAGTCGAGTCTATAAAATGCTTGAATCGAAAAAGCTCAATTTCAATAACGTCTATTCAAAGCGTCCACTTTACTTTTTTTTGTCAAAAAATCAAATGGTTTGTTTCGCGAGACGACAAGTCGCATAAAACTCGGGCCTCGGACCTCGTATAAATTCTTTAGGTACGTCGACTTGGATTCTCTGAGCTATTATTTGAAAGCATGTGCCCTTTGCAGACTGCCTTCAATACCTTTATTGTTCGTCCCTATACGCTCTGGCCCTTTGTGTCTACCCTCCAAGAGAGGGCAAACGGCAAAAGTGCTTAACTCTGTTTTTTTTTTTTTTTGCGATATATCGTTTATCGACAATAGAACAAATTGTAGCTATGAAAGAGTCGATTTCTTCGAACAATAAAAGCTTAGTAAATCATCAGAAATCAATTTCAAATAACAACATAATGAAACGAATAGGTGTGTCTTTTCCAAGTAAAGACTCTCTAACAACTCTCTAGTTGTTAGTCTTTACAAAATGGCAAAAAAAATATTCTGTAAGTACATAATATTTTTCCTTTAAGAAAAATACTTAGAAATAAGTAGATCCTTCTATGACTAACACTCCTAGAAACTCTCTAAATGGCAAATAACGATTTCAGGTCAAACTAAGAAAATATAACAAAAAAGTTCTAAGAAAAAAATAATTGAAATATCTACCAAAGTTGACAAAATGACGATATTTGATTTACCTCCTTTTGACTCTCAAACGTAGCCTTGTGTGTGGGAGAAAAACTTGTTTTTAACTTTAGCTGAGTAAGCATAGAGTTGATTTTCCATTGTCTTATGATGAATACGGTTATTAGGTGGAATTAGCCGAAGTTTCGCGACACACGTGCGAGCGATTACAATGGATTAAGAATCTCTCCCTTTCTATACAAAATTTGATCTATTGAAGTGTGGAGTTGGAAACTTTGATAAATTAGTCTATTAGAAGTAAATAATATAAAGTTTGGATAGTCGTTTATTTATTGTTGTTGTTTTTGTTTCAGGTAAGTACTTCGAGCAGTTAACCCCTTTCTACTGAAGCACGTAAGTGGAGTTAGAGAGTGTTTGAGAATCATTTGTTTGCGACTTTTCAAGTAGTTCTAAATCTGATTTGCTCCTCACGAAATTATATGGAAGTTATTCACTTGAAACTGGAAATACAATAGGTACGAGAGGGTTGGCCAGCATTGTGATGATTCAATTACAAACAAACAGCTATTGTCTACATAGAAGCTTCACTAATCCAACTCTCGTCACACTACTCTTACAAATTGTTGATGAGATAACAAGTAATCTTGTGGTAATTATCATTAAACTCTTTGACAAGCGTGATGATTATTCAATGCGGTGTTCTAAGTCAGGCAGTGCGTAAAACGTTTTATAAGGACAGATATAGATAATTCTGCTCTTATCCGCATGGCATAACATAATGAAACGAATAGGTGTGTCTTTTCCAAGTAAAGACTCTCTAACAACTCTCTAGTTGTTAGTCTTTACAAAATGGCAAAAAAAATATTCTGTAAGTACATAATATTTTTCCTTTAAGAAAAATACTTAGAAATAAGTAGATCCTTCTATGACTAACACTCCTAGAAACTCTCTAAATGGCAAATAACGATTTCACGTCAAACTAAGAAAATATAACAAAAAAGTTCTAAGAAAAAAATAATTGAAATATCTACCAAAGTTGACAAAATGACGATATTTGATTTACCTCCTTTTGACTCTCAAACGTAGCCTTGTGTGTGGGAGAAAAACTTGTTTTTAACTTTAGCTGAGTAAGCAGAGTTGATTTTCCATTGTCTTATGATGAATACGGTTATTAGGTGGAATTAGCCGAAGTTTCGCGACACACGTGCGAGCGATTACAATGGATTAAGAATCTCTCCCTTTCTATACAAAATTTGATCTATTGAAGTGTGGAGTTGGAAACTTTGATAAATTAGTCTATTAGAAGTAAATAATATAAAGTTTGGATAGTCGTTTATTTATTGTTGTTGTTTTTGTTTCAGGTAAGTACTTCGAGCAGTTAACCCCTTTCTACTGAAGCACGTAAGTGGAGTTAGAGAGTGTTTGAGAATCATTTGTTTGCGACTTTTCAAGTAGTTCTAAATCTGATTTGCTCCTCACGAAATTATATGGAAGTTATTCACTTGAAACTGGAAATACAATAGGTACGAGAGGGTTGGCCAGCATTGTGATGATTCAATTACAAACAAACAGCTATTGTCTACATAGAAGCTTCACTAATCCAACTCTCGTCACACTACTCTTACAAATTGTTGATGAGATAACAAGTAATCTTGTGGTAATTATCATTAAACTCTTTGACAAGCGTGATGATTATTCAATGCGGTGTTCTAAGTCAGGCAGTGCGTAAAACGTTTTATAAGGACAGATATAGATAATTCTGCTCTTATCCGCATGGCAAAATAAAATAGGTAAAGTCTTTAGATGCCTAAGCGCAAAAGCGAGCTATTCATATCCTACCTTTGATCATTCTCTAGGCAAAATATATGCAACATCCGCCAACCGGATGTAATATCCAGATAACGCTAGCTAAACGAAAGTAATGCAGAAAACAATTACGTTCGATATCGACCGCGATATCGCCTCGGTATCGGTCGTCAATCGCTGCCACCTGACCCACCATGTGATCGGCATAATTATAGTAAATATACATTGTATATACATTATATAATATACATACTTGGATTATCAGCACATCTTGAGTTTAGGAGAAGTAGGCTCCGGATATAATTGTGAGGGATGGTGTAAGACATGAGCGATTTTCTCATCGATATATGCGTGCGCAGTGGAGATAAACGATGAGCTTAGTGCTCTTCGAGTCATTATCAATTAACTTAAAGATTTGTAATACCCTTACATTGAGTAGCAAGAATATCTGTTGTATCAATAGTACACACGGCTACACATCAAGCTATACATTTCCATTATAAGCTGACCTCGCATTGCACGTAAAGCCTAAGCAATGCGAGATCAGCATAAACTGGAAATGTATAGCTTGATGTGTAGCCGTGTGTACCTACTGCAGCATTATGGTAACGCAAGGAAGTAAGCCAAGCAACGACGAGAATTAGGGAAATTATCTGGTTTTCATAAAAAATAATATATTATTTAAGTTCTTATACATTACTTAATATATGAAAATGCTGCTTCAAGTACAAGCAGTGCTCCAACATGTTCAATGCCCATTGCCCATCGCTTTCTTCTTAAATCTTGATCCATGCCCAAAATGCCTGCAGCGAGTGTTACACCCGCCCCTGACGAGCACCGAAGATACAGCCAGCCAGATAAACATGTCCACTCTACGAAAACTGTTTACTTTGACGCCATTGTGACGCTTTCGGCACCCATCGGCTATAATTCGTAGGTTCGGGACTGAATCGATCATCTCACGCACTTGGGTGTAATTTGGGACCTATTATGGACGTGTGGAATGCTATTGATTTAGTAATATGACGTTATCACGGTGAAGTGGACGTTTTAAGAGTAGTGTTTGAGAATGTGATGGATAATACATAAACAGTCAACTACTATGTCTATTGCTCCATTTGTAAGCAATAGGTTCATCGAAGTAAAGCGTTGCTGATGGGCAAACGTGTAGAGGCAGATGGCATCTTGAAGTTTTCCTACCTACCTACTTTCTGCAATGTTCCTACCATTAAATGTTAGTTCTAATGCTAAAAGGCACAGAAACATCGACCATAAATAATTTAAAATGATCATAACTTACGTTGGAATATAAACTACTGATTACTATCTCTGTCTGCATAACACACAGCTTAATGTCATCATACTAAACGACCTGGAACTTTGAAAAGCGCCGAAAGACAAAAAGATACAATCTAGCCATTAGGAATGTATGTCAGACCAATACAGAATAAGCACAAGTAACTTTCCTTTGTTTGCTGCACCCTAATGATGGGTAATCCTGCCAATCTCTTATAAAAAGGAAACGTACCCTTAATTCCTCGCAACACAAGTAAGCCAACAGGACTTGTTAGTAATGAATGGAGAAGCAGGAAAAATATACGTTCAGCCTTCCTTAACATACGTGGAGGGGAGGAAAATGGCAGTAAAAATGTTTATGAGGATATAATGGGGTTAGAAGAAATGAAGTATTCATAATATCTTGTTGGTAATAACGTTCCGACCTAATGAAATAATTAAGCTGTCGATAAGAAACTCGTAATCTGCCTTTGTGATGAAAAGTTTTATACTTGAGGTAAAATGATTTGACTCAATGAGGAACTTCCAGATTTTCTCAAAGGATTATATCTCGATCTCAACTTAGTTAGCGTCTACAAATTACTATATATAACTTGCTTGATTAAAGATATCTTTGATTTAGACGAATCCTCCGGATTGATATGAAGAGGAAAACTTGTCGATAAAAGTAAAATCACAACCAAGTAGAAACGTTCAAAGCAAGTGCAAGAAATAATTAAGAGAAATCGCAACTGGAATCGAGATTCACATACAAATTTGCAGTAACCGACTGATAGATAGGAGCTGAATGAGTTTATGACCAATTAGCGCATTGGAAACCGCCATAGGAGATTACGTTTGAAACTCAAAGTAGTAAAGTGGACTAGTTTTTAATCTGAGACTCCCAGTGGGACTTTATCTGCGCGTAATTTTATATCTCCTGCTTTGTAAATGTCAACGGTACAGTGTAAGCGTTTAGCTGGACCTGTTATGGTTGTTGAGTCATCTGTGGTGTTTCTTCATCAGTTTCTTTATTATTAACTGCTTCCATATTGTTAAAATTAGAAATGATAGTCGAAACTGTTAACGTCGTACACGATTTTAACTTTGTTGTTGCCATCTCCTAAATAGCATAAAAAATCTCACGATCTATCTAAACATTTACTTATACAAAAATAAAATTAAACACATATTTGCTTTGAACACCTTTTACCATATACGTCTTATCTTCCATCGTAACATGTTTGCCAACCCTAGAGAAGATACGAGCACATCGTGTGAACGTTAACTTTACGATCGAAAATTACTAATAAAAGTGCGCAAAATTACATTTTTACATTTCCGTTTATAATCGTAAAGTGATGTCTTGCTCGATTTTATGACTTTTTGCCTGCAAATATGGATATGTCGACGGATAATTTTAGGTGAAGAATTAAAATTTCACCGTTATGGTGGTTTGTTTAACACGTAGTCCTCTTAAGATGAGGCGTAAAATTTTATTGAAATTTTTGACAAGGATCAGAAAGCCAATTCTCGTACTTAAAAAACGTTCACATTCAAGTCGCAATTTGTCAAACTTGTCAAAAATGTTGGTAAATAGATTATATTTTTGACAGATTGCGAATGAGATGCGCATGCGAACGTTCTTAAAAATACGGGAATTGCCCCTCAGGTAAACTTACGTAATTTATTGGAATTATAATACAATGTTAAAACAACAATATGAAACTTTTCTTAGTTCTCACTTTCTAAGTAACTATGAATTTGCCTTTAAACATTAATGTACATATCTAATTTGTAACCACTTAAGTAACTGAAAGCTTATAACAAACAGAGGACGTAACAGTCTTAACAATGCGTTTAACAAGAAAATTACATTTTAAGTTACACCTTCGTTAACACTCTTACTTAACTACAAAAGCTCTTTCTTTATTACAATGTTTGTTTTATATTTTTCCGATTATGCAACACCCAAACACAGGAGTCCGTTCGATTTCCACATTTTATTAAAAAACGCATTACTTACAGTATTACCGTTACCTTAATTACGAGAAACGAAAAGATCGCCTTTTTAAGAAAATCAGCCTCTATATGCAACAGTATATTGCGACACATAAATTACGGCCTGACGAATGTCCATCACGAGTTTGGCAGTTTTATCTCTTAATTTAAAGTTTACTTTTATTCTGATTTCCGACATTTTGGGTGTAGTGTGAAAGTATCGCTTAGCAGGATTTATATATCGGGTGTTCTTTTCCTGCTACTTCAAAATTAGTAATGCTTTGTGTGAAAACATTAGCTCCCAGTTTTTCATTTTTAAACTCTTCGTCTACTTCTTCCCCTTTAACTGTAATAAAACTGTCAACTCTCCGTATTTTAAATTCCTTATCAGAAGAAATTAAAAACAAGTTAACAATTATTGGAACTTGTAAATAAGTAGGTATTAACTTAAAATTGGCGATTTATTTATTACATCTTGAATGTCGAAGTGATAAACTTAAAGCGAGAATTCACCTGAAGCAGACCAAATCAGTAAAGATAGAAAAACTATAATTTAGGTACAATAAGCGTTCTTCGGGGCACTAGACAAAGTTAAATTACTACGAAAGTGAACTCGATGGTAGATGGACACACACGATGCAGATGAATCACAAGATTCACAAGTATGAAAGCGAGAATTAGACAGACAGTGGCATTTAAAAGGGCAAAGAGAAAGGAATGAAAGAAAACGAACGTTTAGAAAATGCTGTATGCACAGATATAAATCTAACGTATGAGTAAACATTTAGCATTTTGTAAATGTTAGTTTCGTCAGCTTTGGTTACAGTAGTGTCTCAAATAAAGAAAGCTTATCCATAAAGATTGAAACCGCGGAATAGAAAATTAACATGATTGGTAACTGTGGTGATACTGATCATGGGCAACCACGGCTAATTTCGCTTCCCTTCTTCTTTTTTTTTTCTTTCCTTCTTTAGTAGTCATAATTACATTCCATTTCTTAAAGCATTTTTTTCTTTTTTGTATATTGGCAATGGCATCTTGTTTTTCTAAATATATTTTCATGTAATTTGTTATCATTTCATTGTGTTTTTCTGTGTTTTTTATGCATTGAATAAATGCTTTATCTATTTATCTATCTTACTGATTCAGACCCATGTCGAGTTCGGTACCGCTCTTGTCTCTGATGACTTATGCCTATATACAATCATGACGACAGCTACCGTGATTTCTCATCAAGTAATTACATAACGCGATTCAGTATTGAGTTATGACTCTGTAATTTCAATTTTATCGATATACTACCGAATCCATCAGGTTTTGACCTCACCGATAATTATAGCCCAAGTCAGAAATTATGTTTTCTTTGTTTATTTTAAAGGTCTTAATTAAACTTTATTTATGTCTCATAAAGTTGAATCGTAATGGATAGTATCGTTCGTATACAGTTACAGATGAAGAAACAGGTGTTTAATGGGTTGTTATTATTTGGCTAATGACAGGGATTAAGATAGAGGTAATATAAATTACGAAATCCAGCCATAAAGTATATATTGGTGTTAGCAAGCTCCTACGTGTTGGCATTAAGTGGCGCCTACAAATTAAATTGAACTACCGGACAAATGCTACTGAAAGCTCTTACGTCATCGTTAGGATTTACTTTAAAAACTAGTTAGGATTTGTAATCGGTACATTCGTCATCTCTTTCTTTTGTTATTTTGCATACATTATCCACTTTATCTCTTTCAGTTGTATTTTTCAAGTCTAAGACAATTTCTTCATTCCCAATTAGCATCTACTGTTCTATTTTTTGTCTTCTATGTGTAATCTTATGTAAACACCTCCAACCATGTGTGCGTTAAGCCACCAAGTTTTAAACCTACATGCCAACAAATAATTACTGCATAATCTCACGTCAAAATCTAAGCACAGTTCACACCCAAATGATTGCTGGTTGAATCATAGTTTGACAGTTTAATATAGCTCTGTTTAATATCAGCTGCCAATATGACTATCGTGTATGGCAACGTAGTGTTAAAATTCAAACCGTCGGTGGATACATTAACAACCTTGTTGATAATAATATGATTAATCGGATTGATAAGGATGATACTAAATGAGTAATTTGCCTATCTGAAGATGTAGATATAGATTTGTGTGGTAAATACTTTGGACGTTTTAGGAAAGTAGTTGGTTTATTTACCGAGAATAGACAATTCCAATCTCTTGGTGGTTGAAGATGTCTATACCCAACCTAGTTTTATATTCTCTGTTCTTTACTCGAAAATCAGTTTTTCTGTTATTACACGAAGACACATAAACAAACTAATATTTTCCAAGTCCCTCCCAACCCTTTATCAAGTACAAACATCAGTACTAGGCCAACTGATTTGTTTATCGTTCGTAAACCAATAAGGAACGGCGGTAGCTCCCTTATTGGCACAAATTGTGCTCCTACTAAACGACAAACACAATTTTGTGCCCCTCGCGTTACCAGCACACTTGTATCTACTTGTTTATATCAGACAGCCTTGTACACGTGCTTTATCTATATCTTGGAACGAAGTGTGTACAAACAAGAGTTGTTTTTAATAATTCATGGGAAGTAGGCTGATCTAGAATCGAAGGTTAATGTCTTGAGATTGAGAACAGATCCGAATTATATAGCAAGATCTAACAATAGGTATATGTAGAAAAGTATATTCAAGGATGCCGATAATTTAAGAAATATTGTTGTAGTTATGAATTGAACGATCCTCATAGAAGGTTTGAGTAACATGTCTATGCCCTGGGTAACAAGTAGCTTTACCTAAAGGGCACATGAACCGGACAAGCATGGAAACCTGTGATGCGAGCGACACACACATGAAAGGCAACGTTCATATAGCGTTAAAGATCTTCACAGGCTCGCACCCACTCTAAAATCAAATAGGCAAATATTGATAAAATGCAAAGCCGATAAACTTGGCAGATGTCTCAGTGTTCAGGAGGCACCCTCCCATATAATTTAATGTCGTAGGGGGAATCACAATAGCTATCGATTCCTTTGTGCCCGAGGGAAATCGCTTCTTCATCCGTTTTTACAATGTCACCGCAAAACAAGCGAGCATCGTACACAGTCGCCGGCTGGAGGTAAACTGTACATTATTATGCATTAAGAAGCTAGGGAGATAAATAACTGGAATATTTACTTACGCACATACATATTTATAACGTATGGTTTTACGATTTTCTGATTTTGCTGTGGTTTGCTCAGTTTCTGTTCGCACTCTATATTCATCATCACTTTCTTTTTCTTCATCTCAATAATTGCTTTATTTTGTTTTGTTTTTGTTTCTGCCACCACAGCTATAAAAAAACGTCAATTTTTTGGATCTCCTAAAGTATTTATGGCATGTCCTTGAATAGCAAAAAATCATCAAAGGATCCGTAATCAAAATCGTGCCTCTTCCAAAATTACAATCCACGTAATTAACATGCATTTCAGAATTCAATTCCCTTATTCGAACATTAATCTTTCAGGTAAGGAACTGAAAGACCAAAGCAATAAATTAAAGTTGGTTTCATCGAATCATCACGTTTCCAAACCACATTGTTCCCACCTTCATATTTCTAATTTAGGAAAGGAAACACTTGGCGTTGATTCACAGGGAATCGGTACTGAATAATTAATGGGGTTCTGGGGAACAGCGCCGACTGAATGATCACTGTTGGCAGATCTATTGACGGTACCACAAAAGACAAACTCGATCGTCACTCGAAACAAGTGAAAGATTAATGAATATAGAATCTATAAATTGAATTTAGAATCTGGTTTGTCTTCATCCCGAAAACCAAAAACAATTATAGTGAAAGAGTTCGGAGAATAACTTTTAGATTTCGAAATCATATCAAGTGACGAAGATAAACATATATTATACGGAGAAACTGTGGGTCTGAGTATTATATGCCCTAAAAACGACCTAAAGGTCACAGTGATATTTGAAGTAATTGGCGATGAAATTATAGATTTTAACGTTAATATAGGCAATTTTGTAGAAAATGAAGTTGTTAAACAAAATGATGTGTTGGATCGTTGGTTTGGACTGGATTTGTTGCCTTCGGCGGTATTGTTAATACAGTTGGCTGAACCATCAATATTAATGTTAGAACTTAAAATAAATAACTTTATATTCTATGAAATTCTCATAGTACTTTCTAACAATCTTGAAAACAATGATGTAGTTTCAAACTAATTTCAATTCAGAACAATATTACTGAAATATTCTCAGAAAGTACAAATAATATACCCTAAACTCGCAAGTAACAAAAAGAAAAAGATGTTATCGTACTGCTCAAAAGTCAGGTAAATATCAGACCAATTTCGTTCATAGTAGAAAATAAACGGTTTCATCGCAAAGGCGGCTACGAAGGGGTTAAATTAGTATTTCCGCCAACCTTTGTCGTACTCTACGCATGCGGATGGAATACTTAAGTTTTTCCACGTTTTATAGAGCCGATTGTGAAGCAAGATTTGGGTGAATTTCTTCTAAACCTACAGTATATTTTCTCAGTCTGTCGGGTTCCTTACCGGGTTATTTGTCGACCGACTCGCAAATCTCTGCATAATATAAAATGCAAAATCTTTAGAACTCTCATTTTGAACGTGAGAACTGGCGCGATCCGCTTTTTGTGTTTTCGTTCCTTAGCTGGGTTTTTGCTTTTGTTTGGCTTTAAATTAGGGGAGTTGTATATCTTAGCTTCAGTAATAGAAACATAGACCTACTTACAAACTTTATCTAGACCACTATTTCGACAATATTTTTGTCAACGCTCATTATGGTCCCCAATCCAATGGCTGTGACTCATAGTAGGGGTCGATAGTAGAATGGACACGTTGTTACCAACTAATTTAATCACCACCCGTCTACAAAATCTCTTACTATGATTGATCTGCCATCTGTATGATTGCACCCAGGCCACTGTTTCGTTTTAAATGTCCATCTTCTTTTATCTTTGATATAGGATATATGGGTACATAGATGTATGTCTTTAGAATGGAAGATCATCTATCGAGAAAATAATAAATGATGTAGAAATTCTATCGCAAAAATACAGACCAAAAGATTAGAATTCGCAAAAGAACCAAACAAAGTAATTTAAAACGTTTCATTTGAAATTACGATCAAATTTTTCCGAGGTGTCCCCACATATTTCGAATTTCCAACGAAGAATAATCGGAATATTTTTCCTTAATTTTTCATTCAGCTCAGTGGGGCACCGAATCCCTCGGGTTTGCTTTTACTTAACAGAAACCTTATTTAAAATAAACAGGCTGGTGTAAACGGCCTACGTGCCTAAAATACTGAACGCGTCGATACCGGTGTATTATTTTCACTGGCAATAAAATGAACGCGACCTAAACTGTGTTTTTTATTTGTTTTAACTTCTCTTTATTTATTTTGCGGTGGTGATATAGAGGTGTGTCGATTGTATCTATTGTGTGCGGACTGCTGAGGTACGAGTGTTGACTTATCTTTTTGCTTGGCATAATATCAAGATACTTGCACTTGTTGATACAGCTCATGTCACTTTCATTTTTCGTCAGCCAAATGTGTACTGAATTCAACGTTGAATATTTAATTTCTCTTTTTGCCCCAAAAATCAATTTCGATTTCAGATTCAAACTTACAATTTAGGTAATACTGGCGCTGTTACGTAATACCTTGGAGTAACACCAGGTGCCAGTCACTTATAATTCTACGACCAAGCTTAAGCAAATTGCTCTAATTCAATAATTCCTTTACGAGGTTTCAGACATAATAAACCCGATCGATCAGTCGCTAACAAAGCAACGTAAACGTTTGCAGTAAACGACGCCTACTGGCGATTCAACCGAACAAATCCAGGTTTACGACATTGTTACAAGCGAATCTTTAATTTTAGTACACAGTTTATGATAATAAAGACGTTACGAAACTAATTTATTAGTAACATGTCGATAAAATTGGGAATAAATACAATTTATAGAACATATTATTGCTTTCCGGATTTTTTTTTTTTTTACTTACGGTTATTTCGATCACTGCAAACAAATATGTAGTGCCATTGCAGAGATGTCATTTAGCTCAGTTCTGAATTTTGAAGAAACGCAATTTATTGGGGCTTAAAGTTATACCTAGTTCTTGGGAGGTCCGTTAAAAAATAGGTGTTTTAAGATCTAATTAAGATCAATATTCAAATTCGTTCAACAATTATTATAATGACAGCTGCTAACAATTTTATAATTAAACTATAGTTTCAAGAACAAATATTTATCAATCTCGACCATCAAGAACTTGGCATTTGCATTGGCACTTACTTCAACAAGATTATTTAGATTGTATATCTAACAGTACCCAAAGGTGAGGTGTTTGCTAATAATAACAGTACTGAGGTCATCAAGTATTTAAGGATCAGTTTCAAGTGTCCACTTATGTTCACCGAGAGTCTCATATTCTATGCAGACTTTCTCCGCATTTCTGACGTCTGGCTCTGCATCTTAAAACGATCCTGATTTTGGTCGGATATCTGATGCAAAATTATTAATACATAACCTAATCTCACAACCTGCAGGTTGTTCAAGACATGAAGTTGTAACAAAACTATTCAAACAATCGATCAGACTTGCGAGGTCATATTCGAATGAACCTCTCAGAACCCATTAATCTCTATGTGTCAACCTCTTTACTAAGTAGCTTATAGTAACTACAACTCGAGTGGGTAAACAAAACTAAGCCAGGAATGACTTAGCTGCCCCACTTAATACTTCTAAAGTAGCAACTCTTAGAGCGAGTGAACAAATAGAGCTAAGCTAGGAATGACAGAGCTGACCATTCGCATTATATGTAAAGTTATTCGTCGCAGTGCAGGTAGTTCATCCCACACGGGCGTCTTAGCGGCGCCAGCGCATAGAACAAACCTATACATTTGATCTAAAACCAATCTAAACGCTCATTAAAATTGATGAATTCTCCAAACTGTTGTTTTGAGGTTACCATATTTATGTTTAAACATAAATTTCTGGTTTATTTGTTGATCGAAGTTCTTCTTGGCGATTTTAATTCAATGTTTACAGCTTGTTCCTCGTTAAAGCTTTTGTTTATGTCTAGATCATGTAAAATATGATGCTACGTTTATAGAACTTGTATAAATTAGTATTCTATCGCTGCCATTGTAAAATACTTTGTTATCTTCTATACTACCATTTACTTCGACTGTTGTATCTTCAATAAAAAACTTAGCATCACTGTCAATATTATCATTCCGAACGCATTAAAGTCTTTTAAATTCCTAGACATCACATAAGATTCCATTCTTTATTTCCGCATTAAATTGAAAAAAATCTAGAACCAATTTAGAATTCCTCAGTCGACTGCGTATGTCGCTTTGTGTTCCAAGTTCCAATATATTAGTGGCGCCTACTGGCCTTTACACAAGTGATTAAGTGGACAAGCAGTGTACCTCAGACTTCACTTTTACCTAGTTAGCAATCGACGTCGGCCGCCAGACGCCATGCTCTGACACGTCTCGCCGTATCAATCATGTTACGTCGGTGTTGCCATCATTCTAACATTTTTTATGGCGGTCTCTAATCAGATTATCTTCAGAGATATTTTTTTCTTGTGCGATCTTAGGAAAGTTATTAAGGTAATGGAGATTCGTCATGTTATATTAGCTGGGAAAAGCCCATTACGTGACGTCTGTCTGCTAAGCTTGGCGATATCACCACCTTTATCAGACAGATTAAAGGTAGGTACTAGTTGACCAGTCATAGCTGCCCACTCATTTATTTTTAGTCTGGTTACTTTATTCTTCACTCTTTTAAATCCCAACTAGCAATTTCTTTACGTTCCTAGAACACTCACGAAAAGTTCAGGGCTGTTCATTAAGCTCATACGTGCATTACATGAATCACATAATATTTTAATAATTTTTCTGGCAACCCAGTACGCGTGCGCGGCCTCAATAGCCAGCCAATAGCCGACGATAATTGAGTCGCCGGAGCCTTATAATTGGCGCCTTTTTATTTAATAACACACCGCTTAATTGTTGTGACCAGACTATGACGGTGACTGGCAAGTGAAAAATGGGGAAATAATTGTACTGGCAACAGTTTCATTGACATTCTACATCTAGATACAGTTTACAGTAGTCTGACAAGCCATTGAACTATCAAAATGGCTAACGTAGTTGTTAAATTGGATTAGAAATCAGTTGCAACTGCAATGAGCAATAACAGGTTGAATTGAGTTCGCCTAATGTAAGTTGTTTACCTTAGTTGACGGTAATGATTTGCAGAACGCAACGGTAAGGGATTATTAATGAACTTAAAACGTGGTAGCATTTCATTAAGATGACAACGTGCATATTGGAGATTCTATTAGGAATGTGAAGTTGGCTTTCGCAATTTGAATTACAAACTAACTTAGCAATCTCTTTAACCATTTCGCTGCAAGGAACGTTGGATCACCACAAATAAATTACTGTAAAGAATCCAAAGCGCTGACATTTATCCCTCAAGGCTCAAGGCTCGGCCGCTTTCGAAGCTTTTGCTTTATAAAAAATCGACTTTTATAGTTCTTTATTCTCCTCAGACTAATCGTAGTCATTTCCAAGCAATAAATTGCTATTTATAGACCTTTCGTACATTTTCTTGTCGACTCCCGTATTATTCTCAAATGGATTGATCGTAAATTGTGACAAATATTTGTGTCAAATGTTTTGTACACTCGGAATTGTAATGTTTTGCTCTTGAAATGTTTTCTATGTTAGCTTTACATTGCCGTATAAGTTCTAAGAATTCGACAGCCACAAACACTCAACAAACGTTGGATAAGCAACACAAGCAAATGTCATGTGTTTCGTAACAGATAATTTCAGGGATGGTATGTTCGTCAGTCATAAATATAACATGGACGTCGAGTACAATGCGTGAATTTTACAGCGTTTTTATTTTACGAGGCTCACTAAAACATTTCGTTCCCTACAATAAAATAGTCCGTGTTTTTTACGATACCTGAACGTGAATGCGCGTTTCAAAGTGATTTTGGACCAATAACGTGTAGTGTGGGACGATAGTTGGCGTATTACTTACGAATCACCTCACGTAACTAGCCGCAGCAGTGTTAAAGGTTGCGGCAAGCGAGATCTGTTCTGTTTACAGCCATTAAAATTGGACTGACTTCTCTAAACGGGGCCATGATGTGAAAGATCTGTGTTTCGTCATATTGGACACTGTTTAGTTCAGCTGGCAAGTCGCTTTCTGGGTTTTGTTGCTTGAGGCTGAATTATGGAATCTTTCTACCACTTATTTCACAAACATTACTTTATCCAAACTTCGTATTCATAACCCAGCTCAAACAACCATAACGGTTAGTCAATGTTCCTACTACGCGTCGATAAATAAGCTCCACAGTGTAATGTTATCATTATTTCATATAAACCTCACATTCACTTCCTGTGGATCATTATTGCCACGTCCAATAAGTAAGCCTTCCTGTTTAGAAACAATTGACTACGCGATATCTTCCGTTTAAAACTATCGTAACTCAACCAATTCAGAGTGGATATCAAAGCTACAATTAACCTTATTTCTGATAGGATTTGAAGTTCAAGTGCCTTGTACAACAATAATTTGATGCCAATTCAAGAAGAGCTCAAAGTAAATAATTATGTAATCGTATTTGAAAACAGTAGCATCTAATCATGAAAACAAGCCTTTAAATTCACAGTAAGTAGACCATAATATGTGCTGGTTATTCGAACATTCAGATGCACTTAACCACTACATTCGATAACTTTAAGAACCCGCATCATGCACTCAGGATATTACCCACCCGGAACGTTATAAACTAGTTCAACTACTAGTCTGTTGTCAATATATTTGTCAACGGTATCATAGAAATAGCACAGAGGATTATGAAACCTGATGTTTTGTGTTCAAGTATTAGATCAGATGTCGGCGTAGGTAGCGCATTCCTAGCGGTGTGGGCCCAAATGGCATCTATTATATTGTCTCCACATTCCGAACTGAGGTTAGGCATGAGATATTTATGGCCGCATGTGTGTCCTTCGATGTATGTCGATGGCTACATATAAGAAAAGAAGCAGAGCAAAGTAAACATAGATTTTGTGGAAGACGATAATGACTTGAAAGGAATTGAACACTGTGATGACGGCTAATAGGGAATGAATGGTAGAAGACACTAAATAAATTGTGATGAATTATGTACGTGTCTTTCCTGCGGCACCTTTGCCTGTAATTGTACTGTCTTTCTATGCCATTGACACTGCCTATAATCCCCAAATGGTATCTATTATGTTGTCTCCACATTCCGAACTAAGGTTAAGCATGAGATATTTATTGCCACATGTGTGTCCTTCGATGGATGTCGATGGCTTTAAGAAAAGAAGCAGACCAAAGATAAGGTGGATTTTGTGGAAGATAATATTGCTTGGAAGGAAGTAAATACTGTGATGACGGCTAATAGGGAATGTATGGTAGAAGAAGACCCTAAATAAATTGTAATGAATACATTTTTCTGTGTATTCTTCGATTTCAATGGAATTTTTCCTGTTTCTTGCGGCATCTTTGCCTGTAATTATTTACCGGTAGGTACTGTCTTTCTATGCATTGACACTGACTATAATCCCCAAATGGTATCTATTATATTGTCTCCACTCTCCGAACTGAGGTTAGGCATGAGATATTTATTGCCTCATGTGTGTCCTTTGGTGGATGTCGATGGCTATAAAAAAAGAAGCAGACCAATGATAAGGTGGATTTTGTGGAAGATAATATGGCTTGGAAGAATGTGAACACTGTGATGACGGCTATAGAGGTGTATTTGTTGAAAAAAATACAACAACAATACGGCTAAGCCAAAGCGTCGTACAGTGAGATGTAACTAATAGGTTGAAAAATGTGGAAGAAAAATGACATACTACGGCCGATATACCAAATAAAGAAGGAAGATAATGATGAGTATGATAATGTGTGTTCTTTTTTCGATTTGAACGTTGCTTTTCCTGCTTTTTGCGGCATCTTTGCCTGTAATTATTTACTGGTTCAGTCTTTCTCTGCCATTGAAACTGTCTGTAATCTGCATGGTAATGTGTTTGGAGTATAGGTTGGCTTGCACATTTGTTGCATGTATCAATTTTAATGTATGTACGAACTTTCCCTCCTTTAAGGTATGTGATTGTCAGTAATTTTGTTGATTTCCTATATCGATGGCTCATGCAAGATGAAATGAAGATCCGTTTACTTTTTTTATTGAGGTTCTAAAGAGGTTGATTAAAACTGCTTTGTAAACATTAATTTAATTTGTGGTGTCGATACTATCTAGCTTGTATATCAACAATAAGCTATTCATGAAACAGGAAAACGCCTACCAATCATGGATCTTTTACTTATGTACAAGACTTACAGTATGATCCAGTATGTATAACTACTTTCTAATAGGTACCGTCGATTCATTTATAAATGACATCAGTATCAAAACAACAAAGATCGAAATAGTATCGAATAATGGCAAAAGCAGTTTCTTCTGAGCAAAACTTTCTCTTACAAAAATAATGTTTTCAAACAAGTGCGGTGTTGTGACACAATGGTCTCTTTTGCACTTTGTAGATACTTCTCTATGACGTAGGTTTTAATAGGATTGAGTAAAGTGGGTTAATGTAGACTTCAACTGGGTGTTGAAGCTTCTTTCTGTAAGGGGTTTAGACTTTCCATTATCACGCGTCAGTCTTTGCCATTCTGTATACTTCTAGAAATTTCTGACAATATATCAATTTTTCTAATTTATAAATGCAATCAGAGGGGCAATTCCCGTAACTTTTAAGAACGTTCGCATTCGCATCTCATTCAAAATCTGTCAAAAATACAATATAATTATTTACCAATATTTTTGACAAGTTTGACAGATTGCGACTTGAATGACGAGAATTAACCTTCTGTTTATTTTGTTTCAATTTGTTTATACAATATTAAGTTCAATTTCACAAATGTTTACCAACAACGCCCCCTCTGTCGATTCCATTCACGTGCCTTAAGATCTTTGTAAGCTGTTGCACTCTACCTAGACGCACCATCACTCAAGTCCGATAGACACGGCGCTAGTGTCAATGTCAATTGTCATTGCATCAAATTGCATTAAACGAAAAATGTAGTTCCTCAATTTTCCGTCAAACTTCAGTGGTGGCGCGGACTCTACAATATTTTGGACACAAAAAAAAACTAAATCGTTTCTTTCAAATATCGAAAACAAAACAAAAGACACTCCATATTCCTACGATACCAAACTTATAGTGTACATTCTCGGCATTTGAGTTCAAAAAAAGAACCTGCAACCTTTTGTTGAGCGCATTGTCGGCATTTGTCGGGTAGTGCCGTCGCCGCGATGTCGGCAGATAGTGGGTTCGAGTCCCGGCTGCAAATATTTCCGTATAATTACCTACGCTTTGGTCTACCAAGGGATTTCAGCTTAGTTTGGGATTAAGATAAGAGCCAGTGATTTTAGACTCACTATTTTATTTGCGTATTTGGAATTAACTGCTAATTTTCTGTAGGAAAGCGGTGAGAGGACTTTGTAGGAATGGAATAGATCAAAGACTTATTGAATTGAGTCTAAATAAAATGCAAATCTTTTCGTTACAGTTCTTTCGAGCAATGAAATTAGTGTACATTATACACTGTGACACTGTACCATTAACTCCATTGTAATTTGTTATAGATACTAATTATACTACCTATTACTTTAGTATCTTATTATCAAATCAAAATCATATTCCTTCTTATAAAATAAAATAGTTTGGAAAATCCAAAAGTGCACGCCTCATACATAACACTCATTTATAAACGAAAAAGAAATTCAAAACATAGTTTCTAACAAAAATGAACAATTTATCACTTTTCATGAAGTCGTAATGTCAAAGACTATTTACAAAGATACCTATTTACTTTAGCTTACGGACGTCAAGTCTAAGGTTGGAAATATTTAGTTATTATATATATAGATATTATATTTTAGTTAGTATTTTATTAATTATAATGAAACTACTTTGAATAAAAGAGCCATTTTCAATAGGGTTCCTTCTATGGCTGAAACGAATGTATAAAAAAAATTGGCTCAATTAATTGATTTTATCGCAAGCTACAATGTTTTCAGGGTTCATAAATTGACGGACAGGATTTTTTTTCAATTATTTTGATGCTTTTTCCATTTCTACTGCATTAAATCAATTGTTAAAAAGTACAGTATTAATCTCCATTTAATCATCTATACAATGGTATATAAATTAAGTGGGTTCTGAGTATTAGCAGGAATGTAACAATAAAAACAGTTACCTACAGAAATGGGGCAAAAAAAAATTTTCAATCGTAGAGCACACTCTAATGCTTCGCATTATGAGTCGTGCAAAACATAATTAATTAAAATATAGGTATATGCAGACCTTTTGTTTTTGGGTAGGAAATCATCAAATATCTTCTTCCGCTCTGGGCGGAGCGGGAGGGCGTGTCAGACTTTTAAGTTACTGACTAAAATCCACCTGTTTCCAGGAGCCACGGTAGGTAACCCTTTAGGACTTTTCCGCTTTCCGCAACCCCGGCGGTATATAAAGAGTCCGACCCCTTTCAATCACAACGC
Organism: Conistra vaccinii; assembly: GCA_948150665.1. Lineage (NCBI taxonomy): Eukaryota > Metazoa > Arthropoda > Insecta > Lepidoptera > Noctuidae > Conistra > Conistra vaccinii. The sequence continues at coordinate 6,520,702 of OX411323.1, read as the reverse complement.
TCTATTCCTCTATAAAAAATATAACATTAAAATATAGGTATACTAGCTACCCGCCCCAGCTTCGCATGGGTAGCCTTAATTTGCAATAAATTAAAATTGCGACTATAATTTGAGATTTAAACTATCCTATCTCTCAAGTTGGATCGAACTGCACATGGTGTGCGAATTTTATTATAATCGGTTAAGTGGTTTAGGAGTCCATTGAGGACAAACATTGTGACACGAGATTTATATATATTAAGATAGACCTTGATAATTTTATGAGTTTAGTTTATTACTATAATAACTTATTAATGGTCTAATCTAAATTTCCGCCATTACGAATTATTAATAACGGTGTAACTAGTGCACGCTCATTATTCGCGCACGAATACCTAATATAAATATTACGACAGTCATAGGTATTTCATATAAAAGTTTATCTTTTTTTTTGGAATACATTGCTGGAAATTATAATGAGAACGGGTAATTAGAATTACGATTAGAATTAGATATGGTAGGCGTAGGCATAAGTTTAGTAGGTACTGTAAACACTATGTTGTCTACGGTACCGCGATTACATTAAATAGAAGACCTTTTGGCGAAATAACTCGAGTTATTATTAATTCTAAGAATTCAATTATATATAACATATCATATTTTCATCCACTCGCTTGACAACCGAGGGCTGACTCTCTATCGAACAAAAAAACACATTCCTATCTTATTTTAAAATCCAATAGGCAGACTGTTCGAATGCTATTTTCTTTACAGCCCGTACAATGTAAGGTTGCTTATTGCATAAAACCTTACAGTACCTAATTATTATGTTGGCTAACTATACGTGTTTTATCATTTTCCTTATTTACATTAGGCACCAAACATCTACATAAAAAGTTGCCTACCAAGTAAAGGCGTTACAGAAAAAATCCAATGATATCATTGATGTATTAAAAGCGCAACCTCCTTTTAAAATATCAATGAATGATATCATAATTTTCGCAAAAAGAACATCTAAAATAAAACATAACCAAGGTTTTATTTAACTGTGGTTACCTAAACCAGAAGCTAAAACGTCGTAAGTCGTAAATAAAGCAATTGAATAATAATAAAACGAGTTAACGCGAAGTCGGCACGGCATTCTCAACGAATTGTCGCGAATCTCATTCGTCATAGTCATAACATTACTGCTGTTTGGCGACCTTGGTGGTTAGCGATAGTTTGCCAGCAAACCTATGTAAAAATACTGCAGGAAATTGTAACACCCATTGAAGATTTTGAATTCTTGCCTTAGGCGAAAGCGTGTAGAGCGTTTGGCTACAGTGGCTTCTATTCTGCATGAATTGTAATAAAATAACAACGATTTTGACAAAGTATCACGTGTCATTTCAGTTTGTTAGCGAGCTTTTTTTGGTAACTTCTTCCCAAAACTTTTTGATATGGCTGTACGCGAGGATGTAAACGAATCAGCTCATAAACTATGTAAAGTTTACATGATCACGGGTCTCGTTTAGGGTTCAGTCTAAATATTATGTTATAAGCTTTATAATCTCAAAAATGCAATTGACAATTCTGTCAATCTGTCATTCAAAAATAACGTAAGGTTTCGGAGTAAGTCCTTCCACCTGCCTTTAATAATAAGCAGCATAATTGTTGTTAATAAATTATTCTTAATTTGTTCTTTTTCTATTCTTTCAGGTAAGTTCCAAGTTTGCATTCAGGAATTTTTTGCCTCATCTTGTATCCAACATTTCGGTAAGAAAACTTATGGTTTGTTCAAGCAGGATTTTATGATAACACCAAATTAAACAGTTTCTAGCACACAGCAGCCATAAAAACATCATCGCTATTTGTTTATAACCATTCATTTACCACGAACAGTGCTCACGTCATCTTTAATTACGGCAGATTGTCGACCACATTAAGGGCTGACCAGACTGGCCTGTGACGTCACCAACCGTGATATCTTGACCTTACCACTCCCCCTCGTTCGGAGTAATGGAACACGATCAGGTGTTTGAACTGGGGACTGGGGATCAGAGGTCTAGTGTGAATGGTGGTTAAAAAGTGCTAGGACGGAGATTTCGCTAATGTAAATGTGACAAACATTTTACGGGTATTGGCGATTCGCCCGAAACAGGCTAATTGACACTTTTCAATAATATGATTTTTCTTGAGGCGGTTCGCACGAAGATAATTTATTTATAATCGAATCGACAACTTCAGAAATCGATTCACCTACAAATAAATTAATTTCGCGCGAATCGCCGAAAAGTGTCGTTTTGGACGAGTAAATTCGGGCGAATCACCAAAGTGGTCTTTATATGAAGTCGGGATGATTGATGAATTATTGTTCATAGGTTTGTTAGGTTGAACAGTTAGATGAGACTCTTCACTAAAACAAAAAAACATTATTAATAATGAGATAGGGCTAAAAAGTTTTGTTTATAACGAGGTAATGAGAGGAAATAAGGAAAGTATTGTATAAAACATTTTAAGAAGAAATAATTGATGTAATACACCTCTGACGTCACAGATTGCAGTGACCTCACGAAACGCAACTTCATACTTTTGGAGTGTATATTACCATTTTAATGTACCTTTTAATGGCAATACTCATTATAAAAGTGGGATAATGCAATGCAAAAACACAAGACTTGTTTGTTTTTATTATTAAAAGAGAACTTCCTCCGGCGCATTCGCAACTTTCTGTCTTTCGAGAAATAATTGATCTCATATTTCTTTAAGCTTCCTGATTTAAAAGAGACATCCAACCAAATATGTCGATATATTTGCGAAATATTGACAACAATTAATATGTAAAAATACTTTACTTGAGTCAAATCGCTGCCATTATCCGGTTCCTTAGCCGTCACACCGACATTCCCAATTTGTCGCCTTTCGCGTTTCATCTCACGAAATTTATTTTATTTTAATTCGTATCTCTTAGTGCTAAAGCTTTAATTCACGTGGCAGGATGTTTCACAATATTGTAGTTAAGTTTGCGAGTGTATAACGGTGCCGCGCCATGGCGGGAAACGCCAAATATGGCGTGTTCCTGACATTCGATTTGTTGCAGTTTTATCTCGCCCCTTCCTCGTCTTAATGTTCATATGTTGCTCGGATCTTCATTTAGATAAAATCTTATTCTTTTAAAGATTCTCTCTTGACTAAATTCTTTTTTGTGGCAGATCTTGAAACCTTATGCAAAATTCGTAGTTCATTTACCCGACACTACAGTTCGATAAATACATTGAAATGTGCATTAATTTCACAGACTCATTGAAATGTTAATAATTCAGCCTTTGCACCGAAAACAATCAACTCAAATGAGGTTCATTATATTCAATAGCATTTAATAATCTCATTGTCAAACTAAATTAAAATGGTGTTGATCAGCGAGCACTCGGCTCGAATTCGTTTAATATCGAATTATCGATTTAATCCGAGTACTGATATCGAATAGAGTATTCGATTTTATGGTCCCGTACAATAAAACAGAGCAGGTTTTATGACAGGTTGTATCCACGTAATTGGCTTTGAAAAAGTAATCCATGTTAGCGGTACTTATTTGATTATCTCTTGGTTTAGCTTATCTTGGACCATCTCATTATGATTAGATTTAATTCGGTACTTGATTTTTTCTCATCGAAAATGAGTTCCTGCGGTTAGAATGTGCAACCAGACGAATAAATCTTGGCACTGATGAGGTACCTACATATTTATGTAAAATATTTCGTCGAAAACAATAATTGGACAATAGTGGCTATAGAACAAAATTAAATTCAGAATATTTGGACATGTTATGACAACCACAGATAATATTGCGTAATTATAACCTGTCACTCATTCGGATACACACAACAATTCTTTTGCAATACCAATTGTTCCGTCTCAAGGCTGTACACGCCGGGATCTTTGCCAATTTAGATAAAAACTAGAAAGGTTATTTATGAATGAACACAAACTGGTTTGGAGCGAGACGAGGAACATCCTGATGTAACTTGTTCACTACTATTATTCTTTTATGATTTAGAATTTGTTTAAAGTTGCTATAAAAAGTTAAAGAAGATGTTTGATTAATGATGTTGGTAGCTACTTTGCTAGTTTTTGTTCGGGATTTAAATAAACAAGGTCTGAATTGTAATCTGTGGACTTACTTCAGTTAATTTCTGAATCAAATTTAGCTGGAGTCAGTGAAATGATGAGATTATTCGGTCTAAATTAAGACACTCTCACGTCCGTCCTTAAAAGTGGTGCTACACCAATTTGTGTATTCCATGCAAACGAAGTGGTTTGCTGTAATATGATACCACTAACTTAGAAAGTCCGTACTGATTAAATCAAATTGCTTCATCAAGTTCTGAGATTACAACAATCATCAAAGTTATTAACTTGCATGTCTGTCTACGGCGCATTTAAAATCGAGCTTTGAGAGCTCGATCTCGTCTTTAGCATTCCTGATTTATCTTCAAGTACTTCTTTATTAATTTCTTTTAGAACTTAGGAAGTGGAACGTTTAATCTAATTATATCTTGTCACTGAAAAAGGAGGCTTTCTTGCATATCAATTAAATCCAACTGTGTTTTAAATACCGTTGCTGTGTACAGATGCCTACATATCTGACATTCCAATTCATTCAGAATCTACATGAGAATTTACTTCAAATTTACTGGAAACTAATACTTGATCTCTTGTACCAATGGAAACAGTACTTATTCTAAGCAGAATTACTGAGCACGTCTGTGTTTTCTTGCCTGTCTCTGAACCCGATCTGTTCGGTTCTTGGAATCACTCTTAGGTCTGCCGACCGTTTTTGCACTATTATGGAGGGCTATGACTGCAGTATGTGATTGTGTTTGCATCTCACGTCATGTGCATGGAAATATAAAATACAGTCGTTCATTTGTTTTTTCTTTGAATGAGTTAAACAGGGACTTAAACATAGGCTTGGGCACGGGCATAGCTTGGGCATAGCTTGGGCATAGCTGAGTCTATGGACTGTCTTTAGAGAGACTATCTATCGCTTTAAGATTATAAATGTAGGGCGCACACTGGCAACAAAACAGTCTCGTTGCATTGTCTCAAATATACTTACTGGAAAAACTGTTTTGATTCAAGACGAATCTGCCTCAATCTTTTGGGCACGAATGACGGACGGACGGGCGAATTTAAAATGATACCCTGTGATTCTTTCCCCTCCTTTTTTAAATTATGTACATATTATAGGTTTTTAACACTGTTAGCTAATCTATGCTCAACTTAATTTATAGAACACGAAAGGAAACATTGCAATAAGTAGAATAAAAAGATAGAGAGTAAATTATACGAATCAGTTCTGTCTACGATCGACAAAACTTGTGACTCTAGTGTGTGCAGTCTGACTAAAACTTAATTAAGTTTAAGTACTTCGAAGTTCGAACCACACAAAGCCAGCAGTGTCGGTGGAATGGTAAAATTAAATATTGAAATATGCACTCAGTAATTTTAGTACAAGCTAAGTCATAGGCAACAAAAGACAATATTTACCTCCATTTCTCCACGTTGTGACCTAGGCCATAGACCAAAGAGGACGGAACGAATTAAGCAAACAAAGGATAACCATAAATGAATATTCATGGTTTCCTGAACAAATAAATATGGCTGTAGTTAAATATACAGTTATTTAGGATGCTAAAGGATTTGTAGCGCGCGTAGGTATACAGGTAGATTTAACTGGCACAGGAAAATACCAAAATGAAAATGAAATAATCAGTCCTGCTGTAGACATTTCTTTTCTTTTCTTTTCTTTTTTTGCTGACTGGCTTCAAAACAAACAGTATCATAGACAAAAATTGATAGAAAATACAGAAAAAAACAGTTTCGACGCCAGACGAAACTGTTATATCTTCGGCAGCTGTTATGTCTACGACAGACAAAACTGTTTTGTCTTTGGTGTGCGTATTGTCTTAACCAACACAAACGCTAAGTTGAAACAATCCAAATCTCCGTACAACTTCACAAACATCAAACTTTGAGTAGTAACAACTCGATCATAACATTGTCTATTCAATTTGCAGTTTATCGTTCCCTTGCGCGTTTACATTGTCCGTCGCTTTGAAATGATCACTGCCGCCTGTCAATGTAGCTGACACAATGCGTTATTGTCGCTTCCGTGTGTTGATCGTAAACTGTGTATGTGGTTTATACATTTATGTGAAAAGGAATAGCTGCATGTTGTTAGATATGAAGCTTCGCTAGGTAGGTATCATTTAGTAGTTCTATGTAGGTCTTTATTTTCACCTTTCTTGCTTTTGTGTTCAAAACATAATTTATATGAGCTATGTATTATGTATCAATATGTTTTTTGATGTGAAACACCTTTCCTCTCGCTATTCTGCAATCTAAATCTAAATAATACAATCTGGGAGTGATTTCGTGAAAAGGGACGGAAGTGTGTAACAGGAAGCCGGGGAAGCGCGCGCTATTTGATTTAACCAATGAATGAGCGCGGTGCTTGAGTTGGTCGTCAGATGGCCAACCTGGACGGTGACAGTGATCGTGATGATGAATATTTATATACGTCAGCCATGTCAGAAGTTACACATCATATGCGACGACTTTAAGGCTCGTTAATTGAAGTGAAAACTTCTTTAGGCGCGTTGAGCACTTTTTGGGTGAACAAAAATCATGGAACTCGCGTCATCGTTACCGAACGCTTTCCATGAGCTATAATAATGTAAACTGTGTGTATATCTGTACTTTTTGGGTGGAACTCGCGTCATCGTCACCGCACGTTTGTTTTCACTTCTATGTAATCCCCAAAGACTGCCCTGTTTTTTTTTCTCATCACTTTTTTTTCGAATAAAATAAATACCTGAATAAAAACAATGTTTTATGGTGCGTGAAGATTGTTACTGCCCTTTCGGTGTGCCTACGTCTCCGTAAAGTCAATTCAATTTCAATATTTTCGTCTACCTTCTATAGAACTTTCCACGCTTCTACCACAAACAATCACTCACAATCACAATCAAACCTTCACTCGAATCAATCGGCCCTCACTTCCTCGTCCTGACCCACATCGGGCACATCGCCAGTCGCCACAATGGCAGCTAACCAACCGTCCTTAAAAGATGAACACGTTAATTTCCTGAGACATGGCCGCAACGCAATTACTCAAACATCAATATACGAATAAATCTTCGTCCGGTATCGGGACACCTTTGCATTCAAGCATTGACATTGCAATTCTACGTGGCTTGTCTTTCAACAAGAGTTATCGTTCGTTTCTGCTATTGAAATCGAACACTTTATGTGTAGTGTTTTATGTAAAAGCCAATGAATAAATTGTTAGAAAGTTTGTCAAATTAAATTGTGGGGTTTTGTTTTTAGTAGCTGCGTAGTCAAGTCATACATAACAAGACATTACTTCAACCTAATACTTGCGTCGATTAACGAATTAAAAAACGGAAATAATCAACATTTAAAACTAAAATAGTTAAACATGACCATAGATAGATAAAGAATAAGCGGAAACTTTGATCTAGCTAATGACACATTATACGTATAATATGGTTAAAAACAATTCCAATAAATCGGTAGTAACAAACGACCCTCACCTACGGAGCGCAAACATGGTCTCTTACAAAGCGTCAAAAGTCCGCACTTGGAGTCTGCCAACGGGCTATGGAACGAAGCATACTAGGTGTGAAACTGACAGACTGCATTAGGAACTCTACACTTCGTTCCAAAACACAAATAGCGGACGTTGGCCTCACAGTTGCTGGACTAAAGTGGAACTGGGCTGGCCACATCTGTCGCATGTCGGAGCAGCAATACGCAAAAATCACCACTCAGTGGATCCCAAATAACAGGAAACGACTACGCGGCAGGCCCAGAAAGAGATGGCGGGATGAGCTGGACTCCTTCTTAAAGGATTGGCCCACAATCGCAGTAGACCGGGAAAAGTGGAAAGAGGGAAGGGAGGCCTTTGCCCTGCAGTGGGACAACACAGGCTTATAAAAAAAAAAAAAAAAAAAAAAAAAAAAAACAAACGGAATAGGTACTAAATTGATCGGAAATAAAACTAAATTGATATTGATTTTATTACAGACACAGAACGTCTGGTTTATACTAAAATCATCGAAAATCGATGACGCAACTAAAAAGTATCAAGCCATTTTGACTATATTCCCAACATATGAAATAATTTCCAATCTCACTTCGTTTTACATCTCCATTACCATTGAACCGCCATCTTTATACTTTTCACCTTAAACCCAAATTGCTTCCCAAGTTCACAATGATAATCTCCACAACACGGCACTTAAGGCACCTGTCACCTCTCCCACGATATCTTACACCACGAAACTATGTAATGACAATAATTTGACAGCTAACTACAATACCACTAGATTGTTGAAGTGGTCTCCTGTGGTCAGTACCGGTCACCGCCCGTGGTTTAACATAATGTCCTCACTCTAAATTGAGTAGTACCTGTTTATGTACATTTTGACACTCTCCATAATTATGCTGAGGCTTCGAAATGAGCGGGTTAGAGGAGCTACAGACACTATTAGACAGCGGGCCACGTGAAGTCCTAATTGATTATTTCTAAGTAGTCCAACCCTCTCTCCGCACAAGATGATGGTCTAAGGTCTACTATTATCAAGGAAAAACAACGTCAGTGACATAGGTACTATAGTCAGTTTTTAATCCCGTAGACTAATTTGACAGGTGCAAATGTCAAACTCCAAATTGAAAAAACAAACAACAAACATTTGAAATGTCACATTAGTCTACGGGACTAAAAAACGAACTTTAGAGTTTAACATACAATAGGTACGCGTTATGTTTTCCAAATGTAAGTATGTCTCATAACCTGTTCCTAGAATTCTAAAAAGTAGAATTACTGAGCTATATGAAGCAATGGTTCTTCTATCTAGGTAATGTGCTGTCAAAAATGTACACACTATTGTGGTTTTAAATGTACAACTGTGATTCAGAAATTGTGTCATAACATCCATTTGTTGACACAGAAAAATATTCTCAAGATTTTTGTGCCATCTACACCGCCATTTGGCTATCGCTCAGCGATCACCGCCGCTTTCTTCGCGGCCCACAACGTATTTGGAGCGCTATGTAATTCAACTTTTCCTTAATGTCTCAATATGGACACCAAATTCAAGATTATAAAGATTAAATTAAACTGGTACCGTTAAATGTAAGATTCTCGGGTTTTGTCACTTCAAAATGTGAGAAAGAGAAAATAAAACGCACTAAAGTAGCAAAATTACCGGTTTGTTGTGTAAAATATTATGTTAAACGTCCATAATATTGGAATAAGGAAAATATGATAATATTTATTTAATTTTTTTAAGTGTTACTTACTTCAACGTGTAAATGAGATATTTTAAAAAAAAAAAATGTGCCTCAAAACTTTGACAATTCAGAAGTTCAGACATGACAGTTTAAAAAAAAATTGACACTAATTTAAAAAACTGAAACAATTCGTTCTGAAAACGAGTTTGAATGTGCTTAGTAACTCTTAGTAAGAAACGCCATTGCGTGTATCAACAACATAAAATGCAGCTGCTATCAGCACCAAGTGGGTCACCGGTCTCAATTTCCTCTTATCATTACGATTGAGATCTACTCGGTCAGTTATCGGCTCTCTCTTAATCTTATCAGTCAATGCTCTCATAATAAATTGAGTTTTCGTCTTGCTTTACTTTGTTCCATTTTACTGGAGCGTAAATGTAGGTACCTACTTTTCTGTTTCAATTTTCAAGTCAATTATATAAGTAGGTTACCTACTCTTCAACATACCACAGCTCTCTTCAGTTTTATTGCTTCATTCTCCTGTTTGGTTTCCTTTAAAGTTCTCCTTAATGAACTCATAACAAAGTGCCCAGCATCTTATAAAACAATCAGCCAGTTCCTCTCGCGGCGTGTCTAAAGGAACAAGAGCAAACATGCAGGCATTTCCTCGAAGATAAACCACTCATAAACGGTATCATTAAGATAAGCTTTGTTAATTTCTTAAGAAACTATTAAGCGGTGTCTGTGATATTAAAACCTGACCTTTGTAGAGTTTATGGTTTGGTTAAGTTTTTTTTTTAATGTTCAGAGCTGTCAACTGTTTTGAAGTGTCATGTGTCAAAGTAACCGTAGAGTAGCAGTCTAGTCAGGCTTTTAAGACTGTTCTTACAGAACTGTATGAAAAGTCGTAAAAGTATTAATATTATAGAGCTATTTTTGGTAGTGTAGTTCAAGTTATAATCCCAATTTTATTTTGTTAAAATTGTAAGCAAAAAATAAATTAGGTATTCAGTTCACAGATAACACAAAAAAGAGAAGGAGCGACGTTGTGCAACCGATCACTATCCTGTCATGCATGTTACATCACTACGAACACGTTTGTATGGAAAATGTAAATTAAACAGATCCAACTGCCCTACTATGGCATTGGTAGGTTTACATGACCGCCAGTGGTCAGGGTTGAGCCTTGATAGAAAAATCATGCGTTTTATAGTTTCCAAGGATTATCGACTTTTGATTCTAATTTCGAAAGCTTGAAAATCGCCATAAAAACAAGAACTTCTGACAGTATGTACCTATATTGCGAATTGACAACCCTGCTTTACGTTATGGTTGCACATTGCACACGATAATGACACAAAATGTATTTGGAATAAATATTAAATCAGCAGTTTGTTACACGTCCAAAAGTAAACCACAAGTTAAATATTACGTAAAACATTTAACAGGAATTAATCTTTACTCGAATAAAGCTCGTGTCGTTATTGTAATGATCACAGAAAGTTTTATGACCGACTAATGAATATTCCCAATTCAATTAACACCTACATAAAATAATAACGTTAACAAACTGTTGAATAACAAATCTCAATATAATAAACTATGTTGGCGCCATTAGTTGTGTGGCATTCACCAGCCCCCGCTGCGAACAACCGACCGAAACCACTATCATATAAATTTTGTATAAATTAATTGACATTTATGATACCTATTTTATATTTATCGTATTGAAAAAATATTCGGGTGAATCTGATTATGGCCATTGTCACGGAATTCAATTCGATTTTTATTCAAAACCATCGCAGTTGGCCGTGGAAGCGCATGTTAAATGTCAAATTTTGGCGCCATTTTTATGTTACTGTCAAAGATATAAGAAAATCTATGGTTTCGACTTTTTATGCTGGCAATACTTTAATCCGAATATTTTATTTCCTTTCCATTCCACACCGCGAGTTTACATAATATGAAATACGAATAATACGATTAATTTAAACATTGTAAAACAAATATCTAAATAAATGAAGTGCCCATGCCTTCAATTACTTTCAGTGGTGACACTGGTGGTGCAGACACCAGTATATGGAGTATGCATTTGCATGTTAAAGTTGAGTTTACTGCATTTATTTTGTATCTGCGACATTGTTGACATTATAATCCAGATCCCAAAACAGAACATTCATTGCACAATATAAAGCCAGGTGTGCACTATTAATGCTCATATTCATTACACTATTTACTTAGTAAAAGTCGCAACATGTCTAGGTTTTATAGGCTATTTAAATATCGTAGGTAGGTATATTAGTACATTATTATGGAATGTTGGATTACAAAATAAACACATAATACAACAATTTAAATAATTACGCTGTCTGTCAGTTCATTGTAGCGTGAAATATGATAATAAACATTGTTTTAACCTTCGCACATAAAGGCTAACACCTGAGAATTGAGTCTAGGCCTGGGGCAATTCAATTGTCACCAGCTCCTTATACAGTGGACTAGGTGATATTAATTTTCCTGTTACAAGAATCTCAACACTGATTTTCTAACTGCGTAAATATTTACAATATTATGTTCATACAATAACATACCTTGTAACAAAAAATACCAAGCAGTTTAAATAAAAATATCTCTGGAATGATAAAAAACGATGATGAAATGCAACAGGCACAAAAGAAATCCAGAAAAGAAAGAAACAATCCTCATTTTGTTTTAGAAATACAATAAATCCTGTACTCACAATAAAGCCAGTTCGACACTAAACAAACCACAATCAGTGTATTGAACTCGAGAGATGCTCTCACACCGCGTTATTAGCGAAACGAGAATTAAAAATAAAAGAAGTGTAAAACCAGTCCACACGCCCACACCAGCAGGTCGAACCAGACCTTTATATCTAGAATTGCTTATTTATTACCTGCTTACTTAGCTGCATCGGAATCGTTTTGAATCGTTCTGCTTTTCAAGGTTCTATCGGGCACACCGTTATTTTTAAGTTATGTTATAAGATGCAATAGTTGTAACCGTTGTAACGTTGTTAACGTGCGCTTGTGTCACTTTTGAATAAAGAATTTCTTCTTTCCTTTGTCTCTGGCACTTCTTTAAGTAGTAAAGCACCGTTCTCGACAATATTCTCATCGATTTGGACGTAAATTCGATTCGACGCAGTCATTTCAACGTCGAACATAAATAAAATTGAATTGTTTCGTTCCATTTATCAAAGAAATTCACGTTTGATACGATTATTTAAATTTTATGTGTTTTAGATTTCTACAATAAAACACTTTTTTGACATTTAACCCCAATGAGGTTATACAATACTAGAGAAGCAGCGTCCTACAAACAATTTCTGAAAAATGTCACCACTTACGAGTTTAAAGACGTAGCTTTGAAACGGATACATAAAATGTCAATCTGTCAAAATAATCTATGTTTGTCTCATTACTTCTACCGTCAAACTAATGACGTTGGAATGAGACAAGACATTGCTATCGGAAAAACGACCAGAGTTGCCAATTATCAACATAATTTGCCCAGAATGAATGAAGGTTTTATTGAATCAATTAGTTATGTACTATGAAAGGTTGTGTTATGGAACTTTCACTAGATAATAGTTACTTATGCAACTGGGGGTATAACAAAACACGAATGTGGGTTTGTAAAAAATAGTATCACATGAGTGTTTTAATACCTAATTACAGTTGTATTCAAGACTTTATCTACACCCATGATATGAATCCTCTATAAACAACAAAGTAATAAATTTTTGCAATACTAATATCTAACAAAAATGGCGGGATACGACGTGAATTCGAAGAACCTACTCAACCATTTCTAATTGTGAAACGCGCGTGCATGACAATGTTCTTTTTTTGAAATTCATAAACATACCACGAGAATGTGGCTGTTCGATGAGTAAAAATCGAGTTGCATTATGAAATTTAGTACAACATTATAACACCCGTTTGGATGTCATTAGGGTTACAATGACATTGGCTGTTTTAATTTTGGCAATAAGCTAACTGTTTCAGGAACTTTTATAGAGGACTTATAGCATGGGTGTAGTTAAAAGATTTAAAAAAAATTACAAGGATTACGGTATACTTACAAAACATAGGCAAAAAAAAAATGTTTCAAAAGTTTTAAGATTTGTGACAAATAATAATGTTCATAATGGAATATATAATTTATATATTCATGACAATCGATTAAATTAATTAAAGTGATGTAAAGCACTAACCAGCGACATTCACTTTTTTTTGAATAATCTAAATCAATCTTCCTAGCCTTTTCCCAACTATGTTGGGATCGGCTTCCAGTCTAACCGGATGCAGCTGAATACCAGTATTTTACTTGGAGCAACTGCTTATCAGACCTATACCTGTAAAACTGGTTGTCAGACTTTCGAGCTTCTGACGACCCGTAGGTAACGACTGTCACAAGATCCACGAATGACAGCTGGGACCAACAGCTTAACGTGCTTTCGAGGCACGGATTAGTCTCGGTATTTAAAGATGGTCACCCATCCACAGACCAATCCCGGCAAGCGTAGCTTAACCTGATGGATCGACCCGTGCGGCTGTTATTACTTAGCCACGAGCTCCTCCTCCAGTTCAAATTTCTTAGAACAATAACATCAATTAAAAAATAGTTAGTAGTAGTTTATGAAACTGTTGGAGGGGTATTAAAATACGAGCGTTTTAATACCTAGTTATGTGCAGTTTTATACACACTACTACATCTATCCCTACTAAATAAATGATAAAAGTTAAAAGAGTACGAAATATTTTTACATGTCGTCATTCACTAAACTCCCAACAGTCTGGCAAAATCAACATCGTTTTTCCTGGTAACATTGATCGCAAAAACAATGTTTGCTAAATTTATTTCGTTTTGTAATGTTTTTTGGATAATCTGAAGAAAATTTAGCAAACTTGATTGTGAAATGATTGGTGAAATGTAACACCACATGCTTTATTAATCCTTTCAGACCGTGACATACTAATTTTAACCGCAAATTCCACCATTTTTTTTTATTTATCGCTAAGCAATTGCTCACTTGACGTCAAGCTGACAACTGAATTCAGATATGCCTGCGGACACCTAAGTAGTGGTGACGCTTTTGTGCCGTCCACTTCTCCTCTAGTATTGTATAACCTCATTGTTTAACCCCAACATGCATAAAATCAAGCGATCTTTATTCAAATTATCAGTGCCCAACGCCCATTTAAATTCATGAGATCTTTCTCAGCGTCATATTTTTGCTTAATAACATCCTCAGTTTCACATCCTACCATTAAATAATTATCATTAACGTGTACTTCATTTATCTAATGAAACTTATTAAATGAAACTCGATTTGAAAGCAAATTATTTAATTCGCCCACTTCAACCGTAGCGTAGGCGCGAGTTTTCCATAGGACGTAAGATTATCGAATATCCGGCCATTAAAATTTGAATAAAACCTTGAACTTCGAACATACGAATTCTGAATGAAATGTCAAAATATCTATGACATCAGTGCTTAAAGATAAAATCTAAAACAAACTTGTGACAGAAACAATGATTTACAATTTTAACGCAAAAAAAACTAGACATTAAGTTGGGTTAGAGTTAGATTTTAATATTTTAATTTAAGCTTCTTATTCCACTCAAAATGCAGGATTGCAGGTGTAGAATCGTGTTTGATTCAGTACATAACTACACTGGCTCATCACCACCCAAGCCTCTTGTGCGGCACGCTCCACTTTCAACTCGGTTCAGTCGTGGTGAACTGACAGTTGACATTTAGTGACAGCGACCTCACTGGTGATGTGCATGAGACTGTATTTACATCAATATTATCGACCGGCAGGCCACATATGGTACGTTACCGGTAAAAAAAAAAACGATTTAGCTAGGTCTCATATCTGGGAAAATTCATTTTCTCCGTATTTTTACCCGAGCAGAGCTCGGTCGCGCAAAGTTTAGAACAAGATAATGACATGGCAGCATGGAATTAGTAAGTACCTACTATCATGGCAGCATGGAATTAGTATGTACTATACATGGAATTAGTAAGAACTATCTATCCTATGCTATTAAATGAGCATTCTCTATTTTCGACCAGGTAGGTATTATCTATTAAAGATACTTACACTACAGCAGGTACCTAATTCAGAATTTACCGCTGTAAAGGTTACATGAAAACAAAAGATCGCTAAATTCTTAATAGGTTAGGAAAAAGATTTGGCAAGAGCTTCAAACTAATTGCTTATCCATTGTGTTTGGAAAGTTGGCAGTAAACTTTCTAGTTTCAAATAGAGAAACCCCTGGTCTGTTGGTACTAAACAGTGTCCAGTTTACCAGGTGGTATTATCAGGTTCACGAAAAGTAGAAGGTACTGTGACTCTTAAAGTGCAGGCTTAAAAGTTTTACCTAAATAAAACCCCGTTTACACAGACCGTATTTTAGTTTTCCCTTACAGGACGACCTACACGTAGTCCTGAACGAAGTAACGAATTATAAAAAAAAAAAATGTGCATCAGTGAACGATTGCAAACTGGTTAGATTAATATATTTGCTTGCTTGCACTATTTCCCTGACACCCTTTATTATACGTGACGTATAAACGTAGCTTTACATAAAGGTACCTATAACTCATATTGTGTATTGTGGCGATAATGACCCCCTGCTGAGCGTCGCGGGGACCCAAGTTATGGGGTACCAACCTGCTGGGAGCAAGCAGTCTTACTATTAAGACGGGGGCTAAGAACAGGTGAATAAGAGTAAGCTACTGAATATTTTGGGAGCCATAAAATATAATGTGTTAATAAGCTTTGTAATTAAATAACTGGTTAATTTTGTGGCTAAAATCAGCGTTGTTGTGTTTAAAAATGGCTTTCGAAAGCGCATCTTTGCTGAAGGTAACTTTTCCGTTGATACTAATAATGGCCATGAAATTCTTAAAAGAAGCAGAGCTTCTATCAACGTTTAAAGAAATACGGTTCTTATTGATAATAATGCTGAATCGTTTATAGAAGCTCTATTCAATCACAATTATGAAAATACACAAATAGATGTACAAAACTGAACTCGAAGATGACAAAATGTCGTTTTGTCATCTTCGAGTTGGACAGAAAGCAATAACAACCAAATGCATAGCTTTGATTACAAGCCCAAAATTTTGTTTAAACAAATATGATTGCAGTAAGTGAATGTTAGCCAAGTTTATGAGAAAATAACAAGATATGCCTGGGACAGGACTACGCAATTTCTATTAACAATAATTTGCATGCGTGTCTATCAGGTGTAATTGAATGACTTGTGGTTTTCGTAACATGGAATTAGCATTCCGGAATGTTTAGTCCTTGGAGTATTGGTTAGCTATAGAGCGTGTACTGAAGATTGACTGGCTTTTGGGACTATAGATACTGCCCCCAGCATAAAGGTGTAAGTTGCTATGGAGTATGAATGAATTCAAGCAATTCTACTAGATTTATAGGAACAAGTTCGGACTAGCATTGCAACTAAATTTTGTAGGCTGTGATTCATTTTGTTTCAATTCATTTTCATAGTAGATAATCTGAAAATCAAAGAGATTTAAGATAGTAAATAATTTAATGTGTTTGGAGAAATTCACACACATTCCCAGATGCCATAAAATCTTTGCATTTTCGTACAGTTTTCAGGCTAAATCAGTCCGCTGTTAAGGATAAATCTAGCAATCCAAAACTTGCATTATCCATTCCAAAGTTCACCAGTTTATTAATAGGCTCTTTAGTATCCTAAAGCCATGTCAGATTGTGCCCAGATGGCGGTCGAGTGACAGACTGGTTGTAACCCGATAGGAACCCATTTCAAGGAGCAGGACTCAATAGAATTGTGACTTACGTGTGACCTTTACAGAACTATTGTTGTTTGCTTAGAACTTGATTTGTAACAATGGGAGACTGTCAGAAATTAATGATGGTGATAAATGTTGGCATTAAATTGGTCACCTACGCTTATTATGGTAACTCGGTGTTGGTATGTGATTAAAATGCAGCTGAGATTCATCATCATAATGTATTATCAAGTCACCGTCAATCATGGCCTCTTAATCAAGACATTTCCATTACTAATGTTTAATTTATCAATCAACTAGTTGCTCTCCGCGGCTTCACCCGCGAGAACCAAAATTATTATCCCAAAATTAAGTTACTCATTATAACATCAGCTATCTGCCAGTAAAAGTCTCGTGAAAATTGGTCCAGTCGTTTCGGAGATTAGCCGGAACAAACAGACATACAGAGAAACAAAAAAACAACCGGGCTCGCCATATAGTAGTCGCATAATGATACGTGTAACATCTGACATCTTGGTTGACAATACTAACCTCTCGGAAAATGGGTCGGTACCATCTGACGGCCAACCTTAGCACCGCAAGCGCTCATTGGTCAAATCGAATAGCGCGCGCTTCCCCGGCTTTTCGTGTTACACACTTCCGTCCCTTTTCACAAAATCATTCCCACAAGGCAACATTAGGTTATAACTTTCCTTACATAATAACCATGTCGAAAATTATCCACCTAAACCCGATACTCCAACGAGCTACCTCATTCACCCTGACTAAACATCGATAATGTAACTCCGGAGCAAGCTCTAAAAACTAAAACTATCGACAGAAGCGTCCAAACTGTGACACGAGATAATTCCCGTGCCCGACCCGTGCCTGTCCCATATACGGCCCGATTATGCAAATGACAGGATATCAGTGGGCTAACTGGATGTGACTAGACATAGGCAGTATAAATACATAGATACTACCGCAAGTTAGGATGTGTTCGCATTTGGCACGAAAAATATATTGGGAGGATTTGATGAACGATACAGATAAGGGCATAGAATTAATTGGCCAGTTTACTGGTTAACAAGGATAAAGCTTAGCCATTGATTTGCAAAGAAGATGAAAGCCAATGAAATATCAAACTTTTCGTAAATTTTGAGGTCCTAAAAAAGATAAAACGTTCCAACACTAGTGTACTCATCCGTAGGTGCCGTTTGTAGAAGAAAACGTTCCAACACTAGTACGTACTGATCCGGAGGTGCCAATTATGGAATAAATATTTAAATAACAAATTATTCCACTAATGGCAACTGCGAAAAATATCAATAGGTGCCGTATGTGGAATAACTCAGGTGCCATTTGCTCAGGTGCCATTCACCTTTGGTAAGCTCAGCCCGAAAACTGAAATAGCACGTCATATAATTATATAAAAGCACTGTACACTATTCTTCTGTTACTCTACCAAACGCTTTGTGCCAGAAATTGTATTTTCGGTCCTCAACCTGCGCAACGAAATGGAACTGGATATTGTTGGCAACTTGAGAGGGCTCTCTATGCTGATAAATTGAATGTACCGGCCTACCTTACTCAATCAATGTAAACGCGCCCTATGCTAATGTGATACGGTACATACCACGGGCTTAATCAGGAAATTATATATGAAATAGCCTGGTTCGCGGCTAGGAAGCTAATTGGCGCAGAAATGGGCAAGTGATAGCCAAGTTGAGTGCGAACAAGCTTGCTCCTACTTGAGTTTTTAATAAGCATCATAACTTCAAAGGGTTTAGGTCCTGGGAACATTATTTTGCAATGTAGAAGTACTAAAACTTGAACAGAACTTTATACAAACATATCTTTGTTGATTAATAAAAGCTTCTGTAAACATCTTACATGACGTGCAACATTGTACTAAACGGTTCGTAGAATTCACACCACATAATAATTTTATGTTTCTACTTTATAAATGCATATATACGCATAATCAGTAACTAATTACAATGTTTACGGTTGATGAATTAACTATACAATGTAGGAAGCTCTCTTAAATTATGAAACTTACATAAATCCTAATCCATCTCCTTTCATTTACTAACCATTTGTTTCAAGTATCTGTAAAGTGCTTCTAGTCAATTCCATCTACAGTCGCAATGTTTTTTGGATTCTTATAAAAGGAGTGATAGACGTGCGAGCAAGTCCGCGTACTTATGGCTCGGCGACTTGCTGGTGTGTCATACTAAGTACGCGCACTTTAAAACCGCCGAGTAAGTTCGTCGGCAAAGGTATGATTTCGAACTACGCTGCACGCGGCAGGTCTACCGCGGCAGTCTTTTTCTTTTCGTGTGGTTAGTGACTAACCTGGTGTCAGTTTTAAAGCCGCCCACGGGCCTCTGACTTGGCTTCAAACATGCCGTCGAGAAATATCTCTCAGGGGCATGCCTGAGAGATATTTCTCGACGGCATGTTTGCTCACGATATTTTCGTTCACGTCCGTTTTTGAAGCAAGAGATAATTATACAATAATGCACGTGAATCTGAAAAGACGGAGGTGCGTACCTTGGGCTCAAACTCGAGACCTAGGATTTGGCAGTCCGACGTTCACACCACTCCTATCATTGCTGCGGCAGTGCTGCCTGCCGCGTGATTCCGAGCACCGCAGCGCGGCACTGCTATTCGTGGTTTACTTCTCAACAATTGTCAACATTTACGTGTTATCGCCGATGAACGCCGTACTACTGGTCTGCCGCGCAGCAGCGTCGGCGCAGCAAAGTCGCGCAGCATTGCTGCCGTATTCTCATATAAATCTATAGAAAATGTATGGAGACCAGTAGTGACGCGGCTGCGTGCAGCGTTGTTCGGAATCAAACCTTAACTATAAGTACAACAGGAATCAAACCCAAAAATATTCTCTCATTTCTCTTTATTCTCTAAAGTAATCATGTTATACAAACTAATCAGCTCAAGTTTTAGTCAAAATTGTATCTCATACCTAGCATACGTTAGGTATATAACTATACGTGTGATGTTACTAAGGCTTGTAACAGCTGCCGGTAATTTGCGGTGACCACGGCTGTACTCTACGACCTACCAGCTACTACACGTAGCCCTAACGTGACGATATTCCTTATTACAACTAATAAAGAAGTAACTGTGCGTTGTTTAGACGAGGCGTTGAGAGTAACGGTGGCTCTAGTTGAACGACTTTAGTATCCGGTGTAATGGGCAGTAGGTAAGTCGTAGGTCACTGTTCTTGTTAACAAATAAAGACTTGTCGTTTACGAGAACTACTAAATGTTGAAGCATAGGTAAGAAACATGGAGGCACAGTATAAATAAGTAACAGTACTATATTTTCTTAAATAAAAACGACAGGCTTCGAAATCTCAGTGCATATCAATACGCAACAGTATCGAGTGCGCGGCAGTTACGCACGGACGCGGAAGGTTTTTCTACCGAGAAACTGTCGAGATATAATACTGTTGCTTATTTATACTGTGATACAGGTAGCTAGCTGACTCGATTTTATTTATTAATTTTAAGTTGGATTACAGGATTCAGAACTATACCTACGGAACTTATTATCACATACATAACCCACAAAATTACCACTCCACTGCTTTCCATCGTCATCATTATTCTTCATTCCGTATTACGCCAATTAATATTAAAAACATTTATTTCAATAACTCCCAATTAAAATCCTGCATCCAGTAAATGCTCATTCTCGTTCCACATAACCGCTATGGTATTAAAATGGCTGCTCGCTTCGAGTGATTCGATAATACCAGTGTTACATGCAATAATGTTCTATTAAAAGGTAGTAATAATATAATGTAGCTGGCAACATCGACATGAGTGTTGCCAGTTTGCCACTTCTGATAATGATTCTGGTTTTATAAGCGTCCTGTTTGTGTTGGTGGGTGAAATAGTTCCATAGAATCTACTGTATTTGTTCTGTTAAGAAATTCTGCCAGTAGAGACTCGAGAGTACTCGAGAGAGAGATAAAATCAAAGAGGGTGAAACACTGAAGGTCCGGAATCCAAGAAAGAAAAATCACATTCGTCAGCGGCATCTATATCGCCACAGGCGAACTATGCATCAAAGACCTGACGTCACACAAATCCTGCATCGCGCTAACAGAGTTTACCGCGCGATCGACATATAGCTATATAACTTTCCGACCTCAATCGTTGGGTAGTTGCCCGCCAGACACGACACCTATCTGGTCAGAGGATCCTCCCGTTTCTATAGAGGATGAGTGAACTAAACACACTGTTCCTCATGCCTTACATTCAATTATAAACAAAAGGAAACTAGCAAAGGATTGCAAATACCTCTAATATCCATTCATATTATAAGTGTGTCATCTCACAGAATCCTTTCACATAACCCTTTCGGCATCAAAGTCTGGCGGCTGTCGCCTGTGATTGGTTAATTCGATCGTTACAGTGTAACGCGCGCCCGGCCGGCATACACACCGCCCGATTATGCAAATTGCGCGATAACCGGGGCTCCAGTCTTGCCTAGAGCCTCCATGATGGTTGAGACAGGTGCAGAAAAATTAGCTGGACTATTAATTGGACTGGTAATTTTTAATTGGTCGTTCAAATCCTGTTGCTCATTAGAGCAAAGTTTAATTTGCATGAACTTATAAAGTGGAATGTTTTCTGTCTTCAATATATTTTTAGGACAATTCTGCTCTTCCAACGTGTGTCCATTTAATTCCTAAAGTTTATGATATATCTTGACGGAGATCCTCATAATAGACGTCCATAAAGATCCTTCCAATGACCTCTTAAACTTGCTAACAGTTTCATCCAAGAAGCCATCAAAACAATCACTTCACACATCTAAACCGCCAAAGATTGCCATTTCCAAGATTATCC
Source organism: Conistra vaccinii (assembly GCA_948150665.1). Lineage (NCBI taxonomy): Eukaryota > Metazoa > Arthropoda > Insecta > Lepidoptera > Noctuidae > Conistra > Conistra vaccinii. The sequence continues at coordinate 6,498,733 of OX411323.1, read as the reverse complement.
TCAGTCTTCAGGATCATATCTACTGTATCGCTAAGCACCTAGCAGACTCGGAACAGCGCTGTCTCATCGTATCGGGGACCTTACAAGTCGCACTTTGCATTCAAAGCCTCTGGCTTGTAGTCGCAGCCTGTACCGGGATTAGGGCATTATAAATAGCAGTAACAATAGCATTAACTTCGCCAGCCTCCGTGTTACGCCTAACCCTATTGTATTTTAAAGAGATAAAAGACTTGGATTGTAGTCATCGAATGGTTGAAGTGGATTGTTTTATGGATAATTTGTCAGTGGAATGCTTGTTTATGATTGGATGGAGGGAGATGGAATTACTATAGATAGGGACAAACTGAATAATGAGAGGATTTGTATCAATCCATCCCCGAGAATTGGAAAGAGTAGCGTGGGTCGCCCACTCGTCCCGCGAACCGCGGCGAGATAGTCCTGGACAGACTGAATGGCGAAGATGGTCTAGCAGACAATAGAAAAGCAGCATTAGAGAAACATCTCGAAATGTCCATTTGTCATACTTTTGGGAGAAGTAACGGACACACTGTCAGTCACTCGCAGACGCGGTCTGCAATGTGCAGTTAAAATCCGGTCCACCATAAATTCTGCCCACCAATAAAGTCAAACAAAAACATTCCTCGTTTGATCAGTAAAACAACATCGATGACCGTATGCTAATGAGGTTCTATTGAGCTCCAAATGGTAACATAATTATGCGGCACGTCTGCTTGAATGCGACGCATCCACCTGACTGCTGGCTATTCAAATGACTGGACGTCGTAAGGAGACGGTGCAAGGGAGAGGTGGTAGCGGGAATAGAAGCACTTTTGGGTTTTAAAAATGGAATACTGCTTTTGGGTTTAAATAAAGAATACTACTCGGATTTGTAGGAAAGTCTACTCAAGGCATACTAGTTATTTATGCGTTAGAAGCTTCATTGATATGCATTTTGTGAGCTTCAGTTAAACTTTGATGAAAAGACCCCTGGTTGCTCCATCTTTCCGAACCACAATTGAGGAATATCCGGTATTTCGAAGGTAACTTCATGCTTTTCAGGGAATTTTCTTCTTTGTGCTTATTCCTGTTAATTAAGTGCGGATTTCATCAATGAAATTGAACGCGTTCAGCACATCTTAACGCGTTTTCAAGAGCTGTCGGTGTACAATATTCTATAACAATTTTGACACTGACAGCTCTTGAACGCGTTTAGATGTGATGAACGCGTTTAACGTTTTTAAGGACTTTGACCCCTTTATTTGCCTCTTTCCCCCAACTTGGACCATCCGGGAAGATTTCAACGATTCCACGGTGGACAATGGAGGACAAACATTGAGCAATGTGTCACTTGTCAGTTTGTCACTCAAACCGGGAACTGACCGCTAAATTGTAATTCTAAACATACCCGCTTGATCTCACAAAGTGGAATATCTTGGAATGTTACGATCAATAACAATAGCTGTAGTTTTACTTATACGATGAGTAGTAGTTTTGGTGTTTGTCAAACAAGGTACCTACTTTATTTAAAGTGACCAGATATTATAATTTTTAGGATAGTTTTTTTTTTTTTTAGGCTTGGTTTTGTCATTGAAAGCTTGTTAATCGCAATTTTCTTTTCAAGAAAACTAAGAAATTAAGTGATAGAAATTGTATTTACATACAATATCTAGAACAGAAAGGAACGAAACGAATCACGAATCTAGTCAACGTAAACGAGGCAGAAGGAGTATGCAAGGATCGTAGCAGGTGGCGTTCTGTAGTTTGTGCCTAAGTGCCTACCCCCATGGGTTTCTAGAAGGCTTGAGAATATTAATGTATCTAGTACACTTCTTAGGTACTTTTTTCAATTATTTTTTCGTTCTCTGCTCCATCAAAGCTGAACTCGCACATAACCTGAAAAAATGACCACAAAAGATACGGGTTTTGTCGACGGAAGAATAGACAAAATGACAGACAGATACACAGACACAATCTGTCATTCTGTCTAGATTCTTCCGTCGACAAAACCCGTAGAAACCCCGTTTCTATGGTTATCATGGACGTGTGCATGGATAGATTTGAGGTCTATTCCAATTTCCTAGGCAATGAAGTCAGCAAACTCAGTGGCAATACTTTGTCCCTAACTTTCTTCCCACACACTAGCACGCCTTACGAATATAAATCTAAGCTGCACCGCTTTCACAGAGCATTACTCTTAATAACTGTGAGTGTTATAACAAAAGCGATACAGTTCCACGTGACGTTCTCACAGTGTTATGACGAGGCTATGAAGTAAGCGGTGAAGAAAACATAGCGGATCTATCGAAGAAAAAATACGTTAAATCAGTTATGGTACTGATTTTATTGCGAGTGTAAGGTTCCTTATAGTGAACATCAACATTTTTATACTTACATCGAAATGCGAAATGTGGGTGTACTATAGTATACATATAGGTACACACACCTCTTCGTAATCTTTTGCGGATCAAAGGCGTGCGTGATGTTATGTTATGTTAACGTGAAACAGATGTAAGTAATTGTGATTAGCTCACAAAATAGGGTCTACTATTAAGACTCCCGCAGAGAAGCGTCACGCGCGACGGTTCGATGCGATCATGGTAGAACAATTTCCATGAAGTTTTCATAGAAACTGTTATCCTAGAGACGCGTCGCGCCTGTTTGCGGGAGTTTTTATTCGATCCGAAGCGGACAATTCTGAATACAAATCTAAAGTTAACCGAAAACAATAATAAATATTTGTTAATAAAAATAAATCTTTATTCCATAAAGACTGAAAATCGACACTGAAATATGAATAATTGACAGCGCCTCTTCGCCGCGGTCCAATCAATATTATGCACTCTCATTTTATCAATATTCGAAGGATAACCGCCTGTCATAACAATCCGAATACAACACTGTTTTCACACATTTTTTACACCCGCATTCCGTTATTAAAACCTACAAATAAACAACAAAATCGCTTCAAGGTAATCCTCAGAACATAAATTAAATATTTTGGCACATTCCGAAACTGTGATCACGTTCTGCTAAGCCACTAAACTCGGCTTCAAAGCGTCCGCCTAAGATTCCCCGCTGACTTCAGAACCCATCCTCATTCTGATGTAATCCACAGTGCTAGCTATTTGAAACCACACTAATCTGTTGAACAGATTATTCAGTTACACCATACATTAATTACGTCAAATGTTTAACTTATAATAGGGTTCTGTTCTGCGGTTTTTGGGATCTTTTGAAGCTTCGCAACCCACTAAACCTGAGGTTAATTATGACTGCGTAAACCCAGTTTTAATATGAATCTTTTAACGAATGTAGGTGGAATCGAATTTGCATCTGAATTTAAAATTCGTAATTAATCGACTTGATTTCTTGGGCAAAAAGTTATGAAATAATCCTGAATGATATACATGATACAAGTTCATACAACGAAGTTTCGTTTACCTTAAATTAATTTTATGGCACTCATTTCGCCCACAGTTGGCAAATTGCAGTAATTGGTCAAAATAAGGGCGAGTTTGTCACCCTCAAAACATCTGATCCAGCCGATCGATTTTATAAAAATCTCACCGTGGAAAGGAAGGTAAAGTGAACTAGAAAAGTGAGCTGTTAAGAGCGTGCATTCTAAAAATGGGCAACGTCGCAAATAGCTGTCAAATATTACGCTGTTTTCATTTATTTGGCAGTAATAGTGTATGGAAATGTGAAATATGGTTAACTAGTAAACTAAAATATTGAAAATGAATTGATTTAGATGTTAAAAAGGTATATGGAAACTTTCTAAATGCCTTTTTACACCCCAAAACGAGTACAACATGAAATTCAGTGTTATAAATGCAATTCATTATTAATATTCTAGTTCACCAGTTAGCGATGTTTCTTATTTCCATACAGTAATAATGCCAAATTAATCAAAACAGCGAAATATGTGACAGCTAGTTGGGACGTGCCCACTTTCAGAATGCACGCTCTTAAACCTGAAAAGCAAACTTGTTTTAGTGAATAGTTCGGCGGGTATATATTTACCCTGAATAAATTAATTCACACAAAGCAATGTCCCCGTCATACCATAGCAGGCATTACATGCAACCATTTACAGAAAATCAAATCAAACCGTACCGTCAAACGCTGCGCGCACGCATACATAATTCAAAGGACGTCGCAACTAGTCCCGTATAATTACGACGTCGAATATATTACGGAGAGCACTTTGAGAGCATCTCGTTAAATATATTATGTGCTATAAATAAGTACTAGTCGTTTGACAAATTGTACAAGAAAGTTAGGAGGCGGCGTTTATGTAATGTCAAAGAATATGACAGGAACTTAAATTGTGGATGGAATGCATTTAAACTTTTAAAGATTGGGTATTCTTCTTCTCACCTAAGAAATAAACTAAAATACTTGACGGTGCAGCAAGTGGCGTCGATCGATGGCTGCGTGGGGGCTGTCTTCTTAAGACAGAAGATGATGTCAGATGAGCCGCTGTCATACCAAAGCCACGATGACACAACAATCAATCAACAATCCTGATGACATCCAAGGTCCTGAACCACTAATAAAATGAGTTCCAGGCTATCTGAAAGTGGGCAACGTCGCAAATAGCTGTCAAATATTTCGGTATTTTGATTAATTTGGCAATATTATATTTTTCGCATTTCATAATCAATATTTTAGTTCACTAGTTACCTTTATTTCATATTTCCATACATTAATATAGCCAAATAAATCAAAACAGATAAATATTTGACAGCTATTTTCGACGTTGCCAACTTTAATGGCTGCTACACACAGTGCCGGCAGCGCTGCCGGCACTGCCCGCCGGCCATACCGCACAAAGCCGCAGAAACAAACGCAAACAAAATGAAGGAGCAAAAGCCGGAGGCACGTGCCGTGGCGCCATTGGAATGAACGCTCTTAAGAGTAGGTAATTACTACAAATTACTAAAGAAAATAAAGGCACCAACGGTTGTCAATAAATAAAATATATGAATAAACAAAAAACTATGTAGAGCTTGTTGCAACCTCCAACATATTAATCTCCATACAACGTTTATCAATTTCCGATGGCTAATGATCCGGCTAATAAAATTAATCACACTTGATCATAAAACCGATTAATTCCCATAATTGCTGCAAATGCTTTCTAAAATCAGATCGACGTCAAACTTATCATTGAAGCATTAATAACATCGTCTTATTAATCCAATTACCGTTAATTATTATAATTAGTTAACAGCGGGTCAAAATAAATATTCATAAAATGTAAATTATTACTGAACCGACCGATATTGCGAATTGATATTACGAAATTATTAATTAACGTTTAATCAAGGGAATAAAAAAGTGTCCGTTGATGGTGGGAGTGAGAAAGGAAGCGGCCAAGTGCGAGTCGGACTCGCACACGACGGGTTCCGTAACCACCGTACAATATTAACACTACATATATTTTCTAAACATGTTTATTTATTTATTTAAACTTCTCGCACACAATGAGGTACTCTGAATGAGAGGAAATAAAATATTAAAAAGATAACAAAATACATTATAAATAAAATAGGCACACAAGTACATAAATAGGTAAACTTATAATGCACAATAGGATACAAAGTCAAAGGAAAACAGGAAATTGAGATGACTCTACGCTATTTGTTTTGAAAATAACTCTGCAATTTCTGCTTAAATGCATACCGACTGGTGGCCGTCCTGATATCAAGAAGATCCGCATTCCAGAGAAGAATGGACTGAATATGAAAGGAGGAATGCACAAAGTCAAAAGTATGAGAAGGACGAAGTAGAAGAATATTGTTGGAGGAACGCAGATTCTTAGCGTGTGAACGTGTTTCTTTTATGGGCTTCCTTTAATTTTTAATTTTATTAATTTTTTCTTTGTTTTAGTAGTATACACTGCTACCATTTCGAGTGTGTCATCTTTTACGGTTCAAAAGATACAGCCCTGTGACAGACGGACGGACGGCCGGACTGCGAAACCTTAGTAATAGGGTCCCGTTGGCACCCTTTTGGTACGGAACCCTGCAAAGTGTCTGTTGATGGTGGGTGTGAGTAAAGAAAAAGTGATCGTATACTTATTGTGTTTGAGTTGTAAAAGTTTATTGACGAAAAGGCTTATTAAAAGGAAAGGTGATTTGGGCTAGAAATGTTGACCAACTTGTGCTTATGTGCTAAAATCTTTGTCGTGGGAAAAATATTTCTTACTGCTCTTTTATGGACGAGCACGTACTATCGATTCTTTATAAAATATCCATCTTTTCGTGTGGTTAGTGATTAGCCTGGAGTCAGAGTTCTAAAGCTGCCCATGGGCCTCTGCCTTGGCTTTAAATGCCGTCGAGAAATATTTCTCAGGCATGCCGGGTTTCCTCAGGATATGAGTTTATAAAATGGGAAAAGATAATAAAGGCTCCCACAGAAAGACGCAACACGACTCTAGTAGAACAATTTATATGAAAAATGTATGGAAATTGTTCTACCAGAATCGCATCGCACCGTCACATCGCGCCTGTCTGCTGGAGCCTTTATGCAAAACTTTATTAACTTTTCGCATTTCGAACCAAAGCGTCTCGTTTTAATTGGACAAAAGTATTGCCTACATTTGGCCTATTCCAACCATTTCGGTCTACGTGCAAATTAGTTCGATAGCTTTAAATACTAGTCTGGGTTAGTCCCCAAAACGAGTGGGCGAAATAGTCGTGAGAGCGATCCTTAGGCGCCCAACGGTTATCACTGGCATTCTCACCTTATTACACACTTAAACGCCTACGCAGTAAGGGTTATATTCGCTTATCACGAGGACAGAAATAAAATTGTAATAGATTAGGTAAATAACCTCACTCGTTTATCCGCTCCATATCTGTATGTTTATCTATTCGATGTTTATTAGATGTAACATCCTTACATAGATTAACCAGCGTATCTTGATACGGCTAACGACCCCTTCGCTTCGTAATACTTGTAAAAGGCAGTTTAAATTATGAGGTTATTAGGGGTCTCAGTAAAATTGTTGAGATTTACGTGTGGTCGTAATCTTTCATAAGCATTATGACGTTTTATTGGTTTCTGCGGTTGTTGTTTACTTTTATGTAGGAAAGCTGGAGGTGTCGTTTTTAATTTACGAGAGGATTAAATTACTTGAATCTAACAATGTATTCAGGGCTGTGTTTTTGGTCCTGTTCGTTATGAGTAATGGCTATCAAGAACGTTGAGCTGCTGTTCTTATTTTAAAAACAGACATCTTAAAAAATTTGGAAAATCTAAAGGTGCACGCCTCACAGACAAACATGTTGACGATTTACGGAAAAAAATCTAAGATTTTTTTTCGATTTTTCTTAATATCTTTTGAAAGGTTAGAAACTTATAAGTTTGATAGTTGGCAATAGGGTAGTTTGACAATAGGGCTCATTCGAAGGATGAAAGAAAACTTATAGAAGATTTACAAGATTAATCCTTTGTGTGTGATTTTAAGCTATTGCATAGCTTCTATCGCGGGCCTTGAGCGTGGAGACCTAATCCAGAAATTCCGTAACGAAAATACGAGTACCTAAGGAGAATGTTTTGTATTGAAAATTATGTTTAACTGCTTGACAACAAAGTTCAAATTTACTTAGACGAATGATACGAGAGTGTTGTATTGAAAATTATGTTTAACTGTTTGACAACAAAGTTCAAATTTACTTAGACGAATGATCCTTGACTATTAATAGTTAAATTAAAACCTTTTTATTAGTTTGATGTTGCCATTACGTTGTGTCAAGTTTTAAAAACTATAAATGTGAATAACAGCCCAAGCAGCACACATGGCTTTATAATGACTGGACAACAGAATATTTGAAAACTCGGGGCTGTTTTGCTGGCTGTACAAGGGCTGTATATCCGGCTTCACAGCTCTTTTAATTCTAAATTAGGCCCCAAATAAACCAGCACTGAGCATTAGAGTAGCTTGTTAACAGCTGTCAGAGCAATATATGAGCTGTATGTGAGCTGTTCAATGGCTTAGACAGCTATCAATAGGCCACTATCCAGCTCCTTTAATTCTCTTAGACAGCAAAGAGATGTTTTATGGCTTGGTAACGGCTATTCTTACATCTACAGCGAAATTTGGTGAAACAAAAAACTATTCGTGCAGTGCAAGTGTTACGTCAAATGTTATGGCGGACTATTTCTGTGGAAAAATAATAATTTCTAAGGTAAGTTATCGTTTGTTTTGTATCGCTATTGGTAAATTGTACTGCGGGTGCCACTTTACTGTTAAATATATAGATAATATTATCAAATATTACACGCGCCTTTGAAATAATAATGTTTTACTAAAACTATTGTATAACATAAATACGGTGTACGAATTCTTTATTGATTTTTACTCAAATTATTTCATTTAATGAGCATTTATATCTATTTTTAACAATGAAATAATGTATTTTTACTATAATAGCTCTCAAATATCATGAAAACTTAACAGATTTCAGTGGTTTTTTCGTATGTTATTAGGTTTGTTAACATTAAAATGGCGTTCATTTGTTATCCAGCAATAATTCTAGCAAAATTCTCTTGACCCTCTCTCTTCTGTTCAATGGCCATATTTTATTCTATTAATCAGCTGAGAACTGTAGGCTAGCTGTACAATGGTTTTCAGTTATTCTAACGACTGCCTAAAGGAGTAAACTTAGAGTATTCAACAGTGTCTTAGGAATCTCTAATCTTGATAGAAAACCATTTCGTACTCGAGTAGTTTAGCGACTTTACTTTATTTTTGTGATACTACTTAGTCTCGCCAGTTATGTTTAACTAGCCAGCTTTTGTCATGTTGCTTAGAAATGCATATTTATCTATTTGTGAACTGAAATGAAGACAAAAAATTGAGCTCCTTAGTGCCACGACTTTCTAACGCCCGCATACAATATTTGTCTTCTAATTAATTTAATCCGAACGAATTCAGGGATTTTCAAGTGACGCTTTATTTTTTATTTTAGCTAAATCACTGAGAAGCAGGAGAAAGCATGCAAAGGGACCAGCTACAATATTATCAAAAGAAGAGGAAGACAATTACACAAATGCAACAAAAAGACCCAATGTTTTTTCTATTTTTACTGCCATATTTTATTTTAAAACAAATAAATGCTTATAATGTGATATTTACTGTGAATTTTGTGCATCAACAGTAAATAAAAGTAAAAAATAAATTTGCAAAGGAATTTTGTTAGTCGTTTTCATACATAATTACGTAACTTGAAAACTCACTTTTTTGTTTATGTAGATATATCGCTATTTTTGATCTCAAATGAAAGGTCTAAACTTAAACCATTTTGTATGTTTAGTTTATAAGAATCGATTTACGCAATAAAGAGATATAGTCATTTTTATGTAAGGAAATTTTGCTCAGTAATAAGGTGCGTGCAGCCAGCAGAGCCGTCTAAGCTCAGGTAGTAGGGACACGCATCAACTTATTGTGGGAGATCGTCCCAGGGCGACTGAGGTACACTTGGGTACACTAGCCGTCCGCAACAGCAATGTAGAGAAAGTGTGTTACGCAAAAGGGGTGTTAGATTTAAAACTTTTATTATCAGACCCAGAATTATTCAAGCTGGGTCTGACTGAATCCATTAATTGTATCAAACCATGGTCATTGCTATCAAAATCTATGTGTCCGGAACCCTCATTTGTAACCGACACCGGCACTTGACTGCAACTATATATATGAAGGAAATTTTTAACCCTGCTCTTTTGTTTATCGTATTCTTTCGAAAGTTTATTTTTAACTGCACCAGTCCTTTTCCTTTTTTTCCATGGTTTTATTTATTTATTTTAGTTTTGCTCGATATAATAATTTGAGGTTATGAAAAAGTTGACGTTATCATAGCACTACTAGCATATGTTTACTCTTCAATAATTCCAGGAGCTGTAAAATAGCTAATATCTACACTTTGTGCATTGGAATTAGAGTGGAGTAAGTCTACACTAATTTGCAGCTCAGGCAGTCATTAAATGCTTTTAACCATCTACTATTAAGCTCATTGAGGTAGCATTATAATAGAATTAGTATACACCATAAACAAGCCAATAGAAAAATTTAATTCTCTAATACAGCTCACAGCTTAGAACAGGTGTGAATTTATCGCGTTAATCAGCCGTTAACAAGTTGTGGTCGTCTTAACCAGCTAGTAGCATTATAATTAGCCAAAGGCTGGACAATGGTTCTGTAAAATTCTACTAAAATGCATTTTGTTGTTTTTTTCTCCATTATAAAGCCATTAGTCAGCTGTGCTGTTTAACAGTGTAGAAATCACCCCTAATACAGTCACAAGAATTGTTTTATCCGTTAGTACAGCTACATAAGAGCCTTTGACTGTAATATAGCTTGTTTATGGATGTAATTTCCGCTAATGTGCTGCTTGGGAGTTCCTGTCAATGTCATCATTGCTATTTCTTGTATTCGGGTTAATATTTTACAATTGCATAAGTTGATAAAAAATGCTATGCAATAGCTCTGCCGCGGCAGTCCCCGAGTGCCACACGTCTTTTTTTTATTTTTTTTTATTGTTTCCTACTTCAAAAGCGTACAATACAACATTCATGATGAAATTCTAAGACGAAAAGTAATACATATTGTAAGGTACCTATAATCGTAAGTATTTAACAGCTGTCGGAATGACAATAGCCCTCCGTTACATATTTGTGAGCATTAAAAATTTAAAAGTTTGAGTAATCTTAAACCGATCATAAAACCTCAACCTAACGACACTCTCTTCCAAATGACAATGAGTTAGGGCCAATTTCACCAATGAAACTGAACGCGTTCAGCACGTCTAAACTGCCATCAAGAGCTGTCAGTGTCAAAATTGTTGTGGAATATTGACACTGACAGCTCTTAAACTCAGTTTACAAGTGCTGAGTGACCGCGTTTAGTTTCATAGCTCCCAATACCAAGCAAAAGACAAAATTGACAGACTTAGATTGCTTGAATATGAGGCTTTTGGGTACTCTATATGTGTGAGTATTTTTATGTCATTTGTTTTTGTTATGTGCTTTTTTTGTGCAGAATAAACAATTTTTCCTTCTTTCTTTCTTTCTCTTTTAGTCTTTTACGTAACCACAGAGTACGCAAATCAACAGGTGAAGTAGACACAGGTTTTTCTATAAATACCACTGATTCCTTTCACTCTGTGTCGCCCACGTGTCCAGCCGGCGCCTAGGCCCGTGGGTGCGACAATCCCTACGATATGCTATGAATGTCGAATCCTAGATAAAGCTCGACTCGTAATTAAAGTGGACAACGATTGTGATTTATAGTGTTAAGGTGCGCTCGTGATTTCGTGATGCGAACTTTGGAATATAGACGAGTTTAGCGTAAGTGTGTCGTCGGCTTTATTTATTACTGATTTATTGGCGCTGTTTTACTGTGCGTGCAATATTGTTGCTCAAAGGTTTTTAATCAAAACGCCTTCGTTCGATACCCTGAAAGCAGACAAATACCTAAGTACTTACTTATTCTTTATCTATCGAAAATTCAACCTAATTTACTAGACAAAACACATCAATTTATCTAAAGTGTTCACTCACATATCAAAGATTTACTTTTGTTGTACCTTCCAGTCCATAAAGATTAGTTTCTCTTTGAATCTGCCCCAGTTTTTCTGAAACACATTGTAATAATTTATTTAAAAAAGAATTGGGACCACCACGTCAAAGATATAATTTGACGTTCAACATTTTACTGTGTTTATATGTTGTGTCATAAACTCATAATTTATATTATAAAAAGAAAACTTGAACAAACTGAAGGATATATTTATAAGTTTCGCAAATTATGTGTTTGATAAATATTTTTGAATTATATTTGCAGTTGGTTATCTATATTTTGGAAATAGGTTTTGTAACATGTATGCAGTATGTCAAGGCTTCGCCCACGTTACCACCGGCGCCCCGCCTAAGTCAAATATTCCTCCGATTTACACAAATCAACATAAACGCATAAACCAGGCCATAAAACAACTGAACCTCCGTTTTGTGGGGCCACTTGCCCATTCTTGGTTTGAAGAAAAAGTACTGTAGCGATTTTGAACGTTGAACCAAGATTAAGATCAAAATTAAATTAATCATGAGTGCATAAAATTAGGTTTTGTAAATTGGTATTTATGGAATGACAGTGGTAGTACATACACTTACGCCTCCTAAATAAAATTTGTGTATAAAACTCTACGCTACGATTCCAAACTCCGTCCACATTTAAGATAAAAATCTGGTCTAGGGTAAAATTTTGCAAATTATTTCCACTTTCAAAGCAAAACCACTGAAAATCAATTAAAGTTGAAGCACTTAGCAGATTACCAAAACATAACAGATGATCACTTTCTTCCACTAACATTTTCTTGACCCACCAGTACAGTTGTCTGCAAGATTTTAAAAATAGCCGTCAGCTTTTTACGAGCAATTAACTTTATTTCAGTGCATCGAAGCTCGATCCTGCCTATATAGACCTTATTAGCTACCAACCTCCTTGCCTCTCTGCCGGTTTTATTTCCAACTGCTTCCCTTTATATGGGCACTGGTAATATGAGCCATTGTAAAATGAAGTCGTGAGTTACCGCCCGCATATATGGCAAACCTCTTATGTAAGTAAGTATGGGAAAACTGGAAAACCATAATTTTATGTTTCAAGTAGATGCCCCGCGATTTCACCGGCATAAATCTTGATCCCTTGATAATATCGGGATAAAAAGTATTCTCTGACTTAACACAGGTCCTGCTCTACCCATGTGCCAAATTTCATCCAAATCCGTTCAGCCGTTTTAGCGTGAAAACGTAACAAACAAACAAACTCACTTTCGCATTTATAATATTAAAGTTTAGATTAGGATCAGTTAGGATTTTAGCGCTTATGGGCAGATGATGGCTGAACACCGGCTGTTAACTTTGGCAGAAACTATTTAGAAATAGCTGCCAGTAATTGCTACAATCACTATTTGCTAAATCGAAATACAGAAACAAATGGAAGTTGCACGATTTTTGAGATAAACAGCAAATTCGTACTCCGTCTGCAAATATAAGGAGGTTGCTCATCTAAAACCCATGTTTAGCTTCTTAGCCAAACAGCTGCAACCTAATATTATACAGGCATCAAAATATTTTAATTGAAAAGTATATAACCTGTTAGCTGATTGTACCAAGCGGCCATTTTCCCCTGGTTTCCAGGGGAAATTAGAAGCAATATAATAAGTTGGTTGGTTTGTCGTCTAAACCAAACCATTTCACTCAGTGAACATAAACGAAGACAAGTAAACTAATCGGTACTTAACAAAATCTATTAGTTTCTACCATTTATGAGATACTGCTGACCTCTGCCCACTTCGTTGGGCGGTAAACATAAATATATAGCCTGTGACACTCACAAATAACGTGGCTTTGTATTGGTAAAAGAATTCTCAAAATCGGTTCAGGAGATCCAGAGATTACCCCAGGTACAACCTCACAAACTTTACCTCTTTAATATTATAGTATAGATATATTGTGAGAAAAAATGAAGGAACCAAGTTAATATTTACAGGATCGTAGGCGGGCGTCCTGTCACACCTTTAGGTGGACATTTCACGTACTAATGTTTGGATGCAACAAAGCTAGCACTCAGACACAGTATAACTAAGTAACAGTATAATGTCTTCATTGAAAACGGCCGAAACGACGCGCTTCTCTCATTGTATATCAGTGCGCAACAGTATCGAGTGCGCGGCAGTTACGTACGGACGCGGAAGGTTTATCTACCGAGCGGCAGTAGTTAATTATTTCAAGGTCACTGCCGAGACATAATACTGTTACTTTATTATACTGTGACTCAGACATGCACGTATTGCACGTGTACCTGCCTATGTAAAATTGAGTTTGAATATCGCTTTTAGATACATTATTAAGTTTGCGGTGAATCTATTCAATTACCTATAGAAAACACACATACGCAGTAATAGAACAAAAAACATGGAAAACTAAAATAAGACGGATTACATTACGATTTTGAGGGAATCCCCTTTCATAAATGGGTGGTGTAAAGTAATGCATTCAACTCAAGTTCAATTTTTCTCCAAAATTCACTAAATCCCTGTCAATATATCGCTAAACCATGTATAATATTGGTAATTCTTCCCTAAATAAAAAAAGGGAGAAATTCCTTAAAGTGGAAACACTGGGAGATATAGCTGGTACTTTACGAATACATTTCGCAGACGATTTTGGCAGTGTGCACCTTTAAACATTAGGGGGTTTATTTATAAAGTTTGCTTAAAGTTAAATGACGTTCAAACGTCAAAAATGTATGGTTAAACAGTCGCTAATCATTACTTAACTTTAAGTAACGTTTATAAATAAACCCGATTGTGATCAAGTGTCGTGACCGTGAATCATATTTTGATCAAGATACAACCTAAAAGCCAACTCCCACGGTGCGCCATATCGCGGACGCGCACCAGCCCGCACGAGGACGCACCGCCACGCACGCGTACAACGCGCGTCTGCGCTACCACGCACGCTAGGTTTCCCACGGTGCGTCGTGCGCGTGCGTCCGCGATATGGCGCACCGTCGCCGTCGGAGGGCGGCTTAACACTGACGACTGACCTGCAAATTGTAAAAAAACGTAAGAAAGAAAAATTCGATTTCGCGGGCTGCAATTGCAGAACAAGCTATGCCATCTTTTCATTTGGATCTTGAATCCAAAATTAACCGCAATGCGATTCCCACATATTTCCTTAATCACAGATAATAATTGAAATTCCGTCAACCCCGTTTAGAAAAAGAATGTGGAACTACATAATTAACCCTTAATATTGCACGACTCGTAATGCTTCGCATTAGAGTGTGCTCTACGATCGAAAAATATTTTTTGCCCCATTTCTGCAACTGTTTTTATTATTTCACTCCTGCTAGTACACAGAACCTACTTAATTTATATACCATTGTATAGATGATTAAATGGAGATTAATATTGTATTTTTTAACAATTGATTTAATGCAGCAGAAATGGAAAAAGCATCAAAATAGTTGAAAAAAATTTCCTGTCCGTCAATTTATGATCCCTGAAAACATTGTAGCTTGCGATAAAATCAATTAATTGCGTCAATTTTTTTTTTATACATTGCTTTCAGCCGTCGAAGGAACCCTATTGAAAATGGCTCTTTTATTCATAGTAGTTTAATTATAATTAATAAAATACTAACTAAAATATAATATCAATATCTAAATATTTTCAACCTTGATCCGGTGCCGTTGCCTAGCAACTGCCAACGTAAATATCTTTGTCAGTCGTTGACATTACGACTTCATGAAAAGTGATAAATTGTTCATTTTTAAACTATGTTTTGAATTTCTTTTTCGTTTATGAATGAGTGATAAATAGGAGGCGTGCACTTTTGGATTTTCCAAACTATTTAAGTCTCGTATGTAATTACCTAATTCTACGGTGTACGTGTGAGTATGATGTTCAATTGGTAGTCAGTCAAGTAATCAACGGGCTCCTATCGGCTAATAGAGGCCAATTTATAGGCATGCCTCGCGAGGCAATGAAGAGAGCCTGTCTTGCAACGCAAATAGGCATAGATTAGGAAATTAGTAGATGGGCCAAATACCCACATACAAGAAAAAAGAGTATCCTAATCCTAACTTAATATTATGAATGCGAAAGTGAGTTTGTTTGTTTATTTGTTACGCTTAAACGGCTGGACGGATTAGGATGAAATTTGGTACATGGGTAGATTGTAACCTGAGTTAGGACATAGGGTACTTTTTATCCTGATTTTCCCACACGATCGATACTTATGCGGGTGAAACCGCAGGGCTCAGCTAGTAATTAAATAAAAGAAGATTATAATCATTAAGAGCATTTTCTACTTTACAATTAATCTGCCTCAATCTGCCTAGCCTTGGGGTCAGCTTCCAGTCTAACCGAATGCAGCTGGATACCAGTATTTTAAATGGAGCTATTGCCTATATCTAACCTCCACAACCCATCACTGGGTAATACGATACCTCGTGGTAACCTTACTATTTACAAAGAAAAAAATATGAATGAAATAGAAATGATTTATCTATCATCTATCTACAATAGTTTAATGTGATAAGTTAAATTACCCCAACACAAATATACAAAATAGGAGACTGTTAATCGCCCTTGAAATATGTAAGTAATCGTAGAAAGATTTGAAAAGGTTGAAATGTTAAACTACACCCTTGAAATGATTGCTTCAGCTTCAGAATCGGATTAAGGAATTATTAATACAGAGAATTTGATTGGCATACCGTGTCATTTTAATTGATGATTAAATCTTCATTTACTGTTGAAAAATACCGCTATCAGCTGATTATATCGTCCTTAAAAAATGCGAACACATAATTAATTCGTGTTTAATCCGGTGAACATAACAAGTGAGATTACGCGTATAAGATTAATAGCGTGTCATCAAATCGAGCCTTAATACATATTAATGTCCAATATAATTAGCATACGATCATTATTTCCAAAGTTATTATGATTCACATATCAAAAAATATAATTAAATCAATAATTTGGTATTTTTGCAAATTCCTCTCGTATATTAGAGATCTAATCTATGATCGAGTGCGAAGTCTGCGTGCTACGCTTGCGCAAGCGCGTCCCAGTGGCGCCGTCTACCGTGATCTATTGGCGCCGGCAACCGCCCGCCTCATTATACTCTTATCGCCTCAATGCAAATCCGACAACATTTTAATCTTAGAAAAGTCCGTTTTCGTGTAAATACTCCGCGTATTTTAAAGGCTCGGGCGGAGCGTGGGCGTCCAGGATTGTGAAATTCTGTACGCTTTTTCCTTTGCGCGTGGGCAGCTAATTATATACGTCTGAATATAAATTTATGTTGGATAATATCGTCGAAATTAATGGTGTACTGTTTGTGTACTCTAGCTTGATAAGAGGACGAATGTCGTAGCGTTGCCGTAGATTCGGTTACTTTAGTTCTCTTTATTTTGTACGTTTACCACGTTTTGAGAACATTAAGATTTTTATCGTGGTCTTTATTAAATCTGTATTTCTTTTTATTTTCAGGTAAGTACGAGAGTTTTCTACCCAGCTCGCAGGTAACAAACAGACATATTTGATGTGAACGCTACGAAGTACGGTGTTAATATTCAGCTTGCCGCTACCACCCGCAGTTTCACAAAGCTCAAGGTTTATCTACAGGCTGTCATATCTCGCGAACACAAAATCTCTTAACAAATTCCAATCTAATTCCCCTGCCTAAAATCATATTAATAAATAAATAACAGCACAGTAAAACTATATCTTCACGACGCAATACGAGCGTATTCAGGATTCAATTTAATAATTCAGACATAGGCAGGGGTACTTCGAAACCATAAAAGCAATTCTAAAACTCGTACTTGACTCGTAAAATCGGAATGGAACGAGGAAAAACGTTTACATGCCGTTCTGGGAACCGTACATGCGATCCAAAAGGTTAAATTAAGGAGAACTCGCATTGTACGAGTGTAAAATCGGAAAAATGAGACTCTTGTAAAGTTACAGGGGAATGATGAGACAACAGGGAAATGAGACAAGTGGTAGGGGGTTAAAGATTTTTATTTTTGGAGGTTCCAAAGGTGTTAAAGCAAAAGGAATACAATAATTGTAAGGAAGATACTTGAATTTACGCGTACAGTTTTCATAGTCCATGATTATAAAGTGATTTTACTATTTACCTCTTGTTGCATATTTGTATAGAGTTTGAAACTCGTTCCGAATTTTGGAGCGAGGTCACAAATGAACCATAAAATTCCTACAATTATTTTTTTTTGCTCGTTTTTTATTACGTTAACTGTTTTACCTGCACTAAAATATGTTTTATTCTTTTCTCTTTAACAGTACAAGCAAGGTTCACCTTTAAAAAATATGATAATCCTCACAACGACTGTGTAGGTGTACCTCTAATAAGGGGCGAGCCGCTCGCCTGATTACCAACCTCGTCGTGTTTTATTTTCTCTTTTAGTATTTCATGCTGTATTTAATTTTGCAGCTATACCCTTTAAACTTCACTTTAACATTTACCTGGAAAAGGAATATTTGGAATCTGAACATATTTGTTAGTTCTTTCATTTGCTGCATTGTTACAAGAATGATGATCTCTAGTCTCTAATACAATATATTCCTTAAAGGTTTCGTATTCCAGAAGACAGTGGATATAAACCGAAAATCAATGACCAAATTATTGTCTTCCTACATTTCTATACCAGACGATCCTATCTGACTGTTTAGCAATAATCTACTATCAGACAATGGGCTGCTTCCTATGATCAATAACGATGTATGTGACGTCTCACGTCAGCCATGCATTCAGGCTGTTTGTTCCTATAGGGAATTTTACTATAGGGAATATTATGCGTACCCGCAGATAAAGTTAAATTCGCCATTTCTGAGAACCGTCTATAGTGCACTGCGTAGGAGGCGTGTGGGTACCTACATAGGTTTTGTATTTTCAATATTTACGACGTTTTTACGCCTGTCAGATTAAGTTCTTGGAACATTTCCCGTGACTAATATAAAATATTCGTATATTTTATGTCTAACTTGTGTAATTTGAACGAAACTAGGTGTTCAAAGTTCGCACTTTAGTGAAACTGATAGCGATCTATCCCTAAGGCTTCGTACATTAGTTAAATGAAGCCCGAATAGGTCACCGGCATTATAAATATTAACTTGAAACTTTTGTGTGAAATATAATGTGAATTTTGCTAACCCCCCAGGTAGCTTCGGTTTCAAAACTGTATTTATCGTAAACTAAAGGAGTACGCGTGTATTTATCTCCCGATCGCAGCGTATCGCTCAATAGATTTTCTCCTTGCCCTTGCGTACTGACAGTGTTATGTATACAACGTTATTTTTTGTTTATACTAAACCTCTTAATGGGTCATTTTACTCATCATTATGAACAACTTTCACTATGGGACCAAAGCTGAAATCGTGAAAAAAAACTTAGTTGTTACCTATGTTTTATGTTCGCATATCTCGTCAAAATATATGGGAACAGCAGATTTTTTTTTCGCGATTTCAGCATTCGTCCCATAGTGAAAGTTGTTCATAATGATGAGTACAAGGACCCCTTAGGAGGTTTAGTATATACACAAAATGACGTTGTACAAAACGTAAAATTCCATATTTAAATAATTCACCAGGAAATATCGTCAGATACATAAACCTTCATTTAAATTTACATTCATTTCATTCCCCCGCGTCCATCTAAATGTTACTTCATCCCGCCGAAATTTCAAATCCTTTTCAATGCAGCCTCGATACACAACAAATATTTCCCGTCCCGCTTATAATACGTATGTAAGAGGGAGAGGTGTGTATTTCAGAGGCCTGTAGAAGCATTCCCCATGGAAAATCAACAAGAGAACGTAAACAGGGGGTCCTACCATTCTTTTCCTCTGTATAAATTATTCAGGATCCCCCGACCGCTTGTTTGGACGACGATTTCATCAGCTGACTTACCCGCTTTGTATTCACGCTGTACATATAAAAACGCTTTTTTTGTATATGACGCGAAACCGAGCTGTGTTTTTTTTCTCGTTTTCAAATGGAAAATTAAGGGTTAACTTTCGCGTCGCTTTATTTTCTGCTCAAGTGCTTCAGTTAAGGGCTTGGAGTGTTGATTATCTGCTTGATTTAAAGAACTTTTGAACTATAATAATTAGGGGGGAAAAAAATGCACTGAAATGGGTAGATTTTTTCCATTTATATACAATCTTCTTCAATCAGACCATCAAAGGAGCTGGTAATCAGTTAAACCTGAACATCCGCTCCTGTGTTTGCAAAAAACCTTTACCTTTGCCAACTTTCCCGCTAAATGAGAAATGTGTTCAGTGGCTCAAATAAATGTATGTTTCTTATCAACATTCACACGGAAAGCAAAGCTGAATCAACTTGGCAACGGGTTTTTATTCAAGTATGGTGATCGATGTTTAATGCTATCGT
Organism: Conistra vaccinii; assembly: GCA_948150665.1. Lineage (NCBI taxonomy): Eukaryota > Metazoa > Arthropoda > Insecta > Lepidoptera > Noctuidae > Conistra > Conistra vaccinii. The sequence goes on along the minus strand of OX411323.1, from coordinate 6,478,739 downwards.
GGTATTTGCAAAAAATGCTGTTTGCCCTCTCGATAGAGTGCTGTTATTTATTTTACTCTTTGGCGGAATTCGTGTCGCTGGTTTTATTTAAGGTCAACTTTCTGGTCTGCTTTTAGGTTATGTTCTGAACATTCGAAATAAATGTTTGGAAAAACAATTTGTATATTCGCACTCTTTTTTGCGCTGAAAGTCCTAAATGATTCACATAAAAGAATTTTGTGGAGTAATATTTATCTGTTTATTAGACCGTTGGAGCGCTAACACACTGGGACGCCATGGCGACGTCGCTCGTTGGCTACGTAGCCATATCTACCTCTGGCTACCTACCGTAGCCAAATGAGGTTGCCAACTAAGTAGCCAGTAACACACGGGCGCAACTGATAGCCAGGACGGATCTTGGCTATCAGTTGGTCACTGAGTGTGGGAGGCGTAACTTACTTGTAAAATGTCATGTTAGATGTCACTCACGCTCACCTTTCACCATGTTATACATGTATACGTTTAGTTGTTTTATTTTATGTTTAGTTTTTATAATTTTTATCTAGTTTGTAAGTTTTCTTTTTTTATAGTTTATTACTATGTTGTGTTGTGGTAAATGCTGTGTATACCTATAACAGGTATACATTTTGTTCAGTTAAAAAAAAAAATTGTATGTAAGTACTGCTGTTGGTGTACCAAATAAATAAATAAATATACAAAATATTGGCGACTTGGTTACGCGTCGCGCCAGGTTGCCAGAGTATCCAGTTACCATGTAGGGGCCGGTCGGTCGTAGCTACGGTTCCAAATTGGCGACGTCGTTAGACCGTAGCCAAGTGAGTTAACTGTCATACATTTCAATACGAATTGTTTGTATACGTAGCCAGCGACGACGTCGCCATGGCATCCCAGTGTATTAGCGCTCTAATAGTCTTCGTCAGTGATAATAGTAAATAGCAGTGCAATACAAATTAAATGACATACTTTTGTAATAATATGTATAAGCAAAACACAGTTGCAGTTTAATTTGTGTAATGTTTTACTACATATTGCGCAGTCATCACAATAATTAACAAACAAACGTTGTTTATCACAATTTAATTAAAATTTAGTTGACAAACATAAATATTCGCGATGTCAATATGACCGAGTTCATTTAGACAGAAATTCACATTCAAAATCTTATTACTACGTTTGCGACCGAGAGACATCTATTGACAATCTCATTCCCCTGCTGTGTCTCTCAAATTACAGGGGAATGGCACCATCGCTTTGTGAATTATCCTTTCAGCGAATGAATTATTTAGTCAAATAAATTGGTGTTTCTATAATGCTGAAGCATCTATTCTGCTTTATGAAGTGAAAATCTGAGATTGGAAAATTTTGTAGGAGTGTCATTTCCCCTGGTCCGCCTTTTTTCAATTTAATTTTATTTGCGATGAGAACATTCGGACAACGCTTCAAGAGAATCTCTTGAATCTGCTTCTAATACAAGAACTCACAAAATTATCACTGCAGACAACGAATGTAAAAGAAGTCCTTCCTCTTTGTATACCCAACTGCAGGGAAGGGTTATGTTTTAAAATTTATTTCCTCTTCAAAGCAGAATATTGGGTATACTACTGGTAGAATTCAGGTTGTACCTACACTAGAATGTTATATTGGTAGAATTCTAGTTGTACACCAGAATGTAATACCTATTGGTAGAATTCTAGTTGTACCTACACCAGAATGTAATATTGGTAGAATTCTATTGTACACCAGAATGTAATATTGGTAGAATTCTATTGTACACCAGAATGTAATATTGGTAGAATTCTAGTTGTACACCAGAATGTAATATTGGTAGAAAAATACTTTCCCTGAAACAGAGAATCTAAAACCAAAAAATCTCATTTCCCGCTTTAAAACCCAAACATCGAGTTTCCACAGTACGGTTACACAAGTGCAGAGCATCCAAAAGTTAATTTCGTCGAAATGAAAGTGGCGACTGTACAAAGGCTGGCTCGTGTAATTTTTCTTTCATTATATGTCAAAACGGGACTCCCTCTGTCTCTCAGTCCTTTTGACGAAGTAATATTTCACGAAGCACTCTCCCTTTTCAACGCTTTTGTGCTCAGCGACAGTTACTATAAATAAGGTTTTAATTTAAAGATAACTTTTTCATTTAAAATAACTTAACAACACGCCTGTATTCCCCGAAGGGTTAGGCAGAGGTGTACCTATAGTACACGCACATTTCGCCAGATATGTTTAAATCCCATGTAATAGGGGGCGAGCCTATTGCCATCAACCGGGCACAAATCCAGACTCCGGGCTGCTACTGAGAAACCTGAAACCAGGACATCATTCTTCATTATGTTTTATTTGAATTTCGAACAATACCTCGCGTGATGATTCTTTTTTAATTCCAAACAGCCAGCATTCGTTCTCTCTCAGTATTTTAGTTGTCACACGCTCATTTTCGCTTCGTGTGAATACTGAATACTAAACCTCTTTAACCGACTTCTTCGAATCTAGGAATAGAACAATGCAGGTCTAAGCATTAATAATTTATATTGTAGCTCTAATTTATTAGCAATGCACGCGTTGAATTAATGATCGCTTAAGCACTTCATAACTTAGGGTATTGCTAGGGGGGACGGCGGCGTTGAGTGATGTTATTACAATTCCAGTGAGTATGAACTGAAGTTCAGATCAAAGAATGAATGAATGAAAGTGAACGGAAGTTTACAGAATTTTTTTCTGGTTTCAAAACGGTCAAGAGTACAAAAGAGTCCAACGTTTCAATTTAGCACCGTCCACGTTTCGCTCACCGTATTGTTTCTCAAAAATTTAATTTCCGAACACAGCTCGGATTAGGTTGGCGTCGTGTTCCATACATGTTACTTCAATTGGCTGGCAGCCAAGCGATCTGTCACGCTGAATGTAATGTCGCTTGTTTTGCTAAATGACATGACTGTTACGATTAGGATCTCATCTCGGTGTTTCATTATTATTTAATCATTGACGATTGGTAGCGTCTTGTGTGGGCAGGGTTATTAATATTGCGTTATTAACAAGTTTCAATTGCATACGTATGTAATTTTGATGAGGATTATCCTTTACCACACCTAATGTTCAGTCATTTCAAGAGAATTTTACTTTGTGTTCAAGCTTTATCTCCTAAACGTTGATTTTTATTGCAACCTTTACTTCGTCACATCAATTTATTTTTTAAATTAAATCACGCTGTATATTTATTGTGACCAGTACAAATATAAACACGATTTTATGAACTAAGTCAACTTGTTACCTCAGCCGTTTATATTGCAGGATGTGGAATCGATTTCCACGTCAGTAGAATTTTATCTTTTCTATTTATGCAGTATGGAAAATTATTGTCAAAGCACACTATAATTATTTTCATATATGTATATATATCTGATTGACAATAAAGTGTGTGGTACTAAAGGTCAGTTGCTGTAAGATGTTGATGCAGACAACGATACTGTTAGACTGTTCGTTGTTGAATGTGTGAACGATAGACGATCGCGCGATTTGAATGAAAATTCCCGAATGGGTCTTGTGATGTCAATATCAAGATGAACTTACCTAAGATTAGAATCTTATTCTCAATTTAGTGTTGATAATAATGCCTCAGACGGCAGTAGATGGAGGTAAGTGGCACGATGGATGGGAGGAGGCCTTTGCCTTGTCCTGGGACACTCGGGCCAATAAATCTCTCCCTTATAAGAAACAAATGAAATAAGCATAGAGAGTAGTTCAGGTGTATCCTAGACACCGGAGTTCCCAATGTACCGATAGCCATAAAGTGATTTCAATCGGTAGTAGTTCCGAATGTCCCAGATGGAATGTAAGCATGACAAATTCTATAAGAAACTACCAATAAATTCAGTTAGTTTCTGATTATAGCAAGTATTTACCTGTGTCAACATCTTATCATCCTGCGACTTGTAAAGCTAAGGGAAACTAGTTATTGTTGTACGTAGGCGATGGCAGCCAGCTTTCTCTAGTTATGCGCTGTTGCTCAACGTAACCTGATGTATTGTATAAAATTGTTCACTTTTCTCGACTCAAACGGTAATGGCACTTCACTATTGTGAAATGTATTGTTTCGAAATTCGAATCAAGAACAAGATATTTAAATGTAGACTTTTTTAAGTTTCCTTTTTTTTAATCAAAGTAGACTGGCTGAAAATGAATTCTTTTTTTAACTGGGTTAGATACAGAGTAAAATAAAAGTTTAATTTAAATAAACAAACTCAGGACACGCTATTCTATGATCGCTATGATCTAATTCTGACATCATTGAACCTAGTTTTTTCATAAAACTAATAAAAGAAGGATGCCCATTTATGGCCCGAGAACGCCCACCAATTTACGTTTATGTAAAAAAAACATCGTTATTTCTAGTTATCTAACAAGATATTCATTTATCCGAACAAGATGGGAACATTTTTGCACAAATAAAAAGTACCGAAACGATAAATACGTGAAAATAATTCCCTTTTGTGGATAAAATCAGCAGTGTTGCCAATAATTATTAATTCCGTTCACGAAATAATCGATTATGTTTTCATGGATGTTTTACTTATAATATCAGATCCGTAATGCTTATTATTCGATGTATTCAAACAAATACGTTGTTATGTTTTTACTATTGATACTAAATGAACAAGCGAATTGATAGTTGATATAATAATGAATGCATAGGATCATAACAAAAACGCTACTACACATTTTAATTACATATAATTCTTTAGCTGTTCAGCACAATAAAGATAGAATATGTTAAAGAAAACATATTTACAAAGACGTTCATAACTTCTTAACCTTTAAACTCCCGAGGCAGCCGCAAGGCTGCCGCAAACTATTTGTCCTTCAAACCCCGAGGCGGACATACGGCCGACGCAGGTACACACGGTTTAAATCTCTATTTCTACTATGAAATTAGGGCTAAACTGGTCGGTGAGCAATTTAACTCTATGGCCTGACGGATATTCTCGTCAACTAAATCATTTAATTATTAAATTCCCGTTCGTCCCACCAGGGGGACGACGGCAGTGGGACGAACGGGAATACACCCTTTTTTAACGATTTTTATCATAAAAACCAATATCCAAAAATATCAATAGCCAACATTGGAAAAAAATGTTGAAACTGACTGATGTCGCACGTCACACGCAGGTAAAACGTTATAGTCACGAGTGCGCGCTCGGCATCGTATTTCGTTATTTTTTATTATTTTTGTGTGTAAATCGACGGGAAGTGTTGTTATTTCCATAAGTAGTTTCTACATACATCGTGGTAGATAAATATTTGCACTAACTAGCATCGTTTATTAAATACCTATTTTGATCCGACCAAAAAAAACGTCGGGAACCCGTGAGTGAAAAAGTGAATGTGATTATTTTGAGTTTTGTGTGTGTTTCGTGTCGTGTAATCGCTGGTAAGACTTTATTTTATTTTTTAATATTAGGTACTTAATCGTTTTATTATTTGAACTAAAATACACTGTTTATCCATTTTTTTTAACCAAATAATGTTACGTCATCAGAGTTGACGTCGTTAAGATTAAAGAGTCACAGTGGCGATTATAATTTTGTATTAAAATTAGGATTCGATAAAAAAATCGATATCGATCTATCAATTTTTTGTGTGTGGTGTGGCAACATTGAATTATGCCGGCCGGCTGTCAAGTCAATGTCAATGTCAAATCACAAATCGACTTTCTTTGTTTTCGTTTGCATAACTTTATTTTCTTGCGAATTTGTTATTTTAACCATCGAATACGCTTATTAAATGGACTCCGAAGATTCTTTGAACCCAGAGCCCTGACGACCACGGCCTGAACATGGATTCCGCTCCCGCTTCTAACGATAACCTCAGCACGAACTTTGACTCGATATCCACAAATTATGAAGACCCCGGCATTGTCGCTGGCCCGAGTACTTCCGTTCCCTAAGTAATTCATTCAAAAGGTCATTTACGCTGTGTTAATTGTGGTTTAAACGTCACGAGAATACGAAGGCATTTCTTGGAAATAGCAGAAAGAGCAAAATGTTATACAACAATTCGACACAACAGGTGAGTATCATGTCTTCCTCTGAGAAATGATTTTTAAATAAATAGACAGAGTACCTACTATCAAAGTTAGTGTTGTTTTAGGATATCTAATAATTATGACTTGTTTATTAGGTACAAGTGTCGAGTGACAGTTTAGTGTGCGAACAACAAAATGTACAGATCATGGACAAGTGTGCATCAACTGCGTGCGGCAGATTGCTTTTGAGAATAAGATCACATACACTCAGGTCTGATTCTCCACATGAACAACTCGAAATGATTGCCTGTCAGATTGTACCAAGAGCGGTAAGTTATCAACAGTTTAGAATTAATACAAGCGTAGTTCTGAGATTTGATACTGACATACTTCTGAGTCTATAGTGTAATATTCAACTTCTTTCGTGTCCGCACAAGTTATATTTCACATAGTACAGATTGTCTAGAAACTTGAGAAAGATTTTTTAGAAATTAATTAATAATAATATAAAATGTGATAGATATTTTTTTGATTGTGTATTTATTTGTACCAAAACCACAGTAATTCACGTTTACTGTCTTTATGCACTGAGCTTTAATTTTTATTATTATTTCAGTTGCCATCATCATCTCGTTAGAGCAGTTTAGAGCAGCATCATGTTCAACTACAGAACCGGAATCTGAACCATCCAGTCTGCCTATGGAGCAATTTGAACCATCCAACCTACCTTCGGTGCAATCTGAAGTAGCTGACAGTGCATAGCAAGCGGGACAAAGCTTGAACACATCCAACAGTATACTGCTGCCTTATTATGTAAGAGCACCAAACACTCAAAATCAATGTTTCTTTCCTGGCTGTAACAAGACCAATCGGCTCGCTGTCCCGTCAGCACTGCGGGTACGTCTTTTTTGTAAGTACAATTACTATGTACCGCTGGATTGTAGAATCTGTTATTACCATTTAAGTAGTACCTAACCCCTGGAATCTACTTTTAGAATCAATATATAATCATATTAAAACATTTAGTGCAGCACAAATTGAAGATTTTGCCTCATTGAAAAAAACGGTTTTATCTAAATAACCCCAACTTTTTTCTAAACCAAGACCTTGACCGTTTCATTATTTAAATCGCATATTATCCTATCCATATACTTTGAATTGTGTGCACTTGAGGCCGAAGTGTCTATGGAGAGTTGGCATTCCCCTTTCTCATTGATCTACTTTTCAAAGCCACAAGGACACGCGAACCCGATTATTTTATGCCATCGTCCTACATAAATAATGTTCTATATTCTGCGCTAGTTTTGAAATAAATCGGTCGTTACGGCAATTAATTAAACCACGATACGTTAGCGGTGGGCCGAGCCGCAAAATGTTGCCATGAGTAAATAAGTTTCGTATATAATGTTACAGCTAAACGGTTTTACTGCTTCCTGATTACGATAACTTATGTTTTAAATAGATTGAACACATTTGCTTAATCGGTATTCATTAGTTGACATAAGTGCTTAACAGGGGTTAGATACGGGCAGGAAGGTGGTTAATTTGTCATGCAGTCTTCTCAAGATCGCTTTTTGATAGGTCATGCATAGTTAGGTATATCAGGCTAGTTTATCAACAAACGATAGTCGGTTATCAGATTAATGGCAATGACCAACAACTATTGTGTCTTTTACCAGCACCCCAACACCCTCTTTCAATCATAATCCAAAGGATTTTAAAGGAAATTCCTTATTCACTGCTTCATATATTTGAAAAATTCGTTCTAAACAATGTAAAACATTCATTGCATTGAATGTTGTTGAACTGTCAAAATGAGGCACATTGCCCATATTGCCATCGTAGTGTGTTGCGCAATTACCCGCTGACTTTGTTGCTCAATGCACGTTATATTGGCCCAGTGAGCAGTGGTGGCCTAGTGTGCAGTGGTGGCCCAGTGAGCAGTGGTGGCCCAGTGTGCAATCGTGGCCCAGTGTGCAATCGTGGCCCAGTGTGCAGTGGTGGCCCAGTGTGCAGTGGTGGACCAGTGAGCAGTGGTGGCCCAGTGAACAGTGGTGGCCCAGTGAGCAGTGGTGGCCCAGTGAGCAGTGGTGGCCCAGTGAGTAATGGTGGCCCAGTGAGTAGTGTTGGCCCTGTGAGCAGTCGTGGCTCAGTGAGCAGTGGTAGCACAGTTGTAACGGCTTTGAATTACGAGTTGTAGGTCATAGGTTGGAACTCAGACAAGCGCTTTACTTTGTGTAAATTATCATCACCACTACTCTCAAAAGTATGAAGCAAAACATCGTGAGGAAACCGGCATGTCCTATTAACAAAAATTCGAAGACATGTGACATCTACCAACCCGCAGTGGGTTAGCGTGGTGGCGAAATATGACCTGTGTCCCAGCAGTGGGAATATTATAGGCTGATTATGTGCGGTACAAAACCATCGATTGCACATAGGTTACCTACTTGCTAATTATAATAATTACAAATTCCTATCAGTAACCTTATTACGAAACTATTACCAGTTATCAGTAGGTACTGTCTCTGGTCTAATTAGAACTTATAAATCATATCGCGTATCTGACCTCGGCTGACCCCTGACGCCTCCGCGGTTCGAAACTAGCTTTGTAAACGGTTCCGTCTTTCTATTTCTGTTGATGTCATTTTGTAACAATTGGTGTTTTGAAATTGATTGGGTTGTATAATTATTTATTGCTTGATCTCCTGAATATTATGTTGGTCTGTTAAAAATAAAAATAAAAAACATACAAAAGATAGTTTGGAAATTCCAAAAGTGCACGCCTCATAACACACAAAAATGGACAATTTATCACTTTTCATGAAGTCGTAATGTCAAAGACTGACAAAGATATTTACTTGGCGGTTGCAAGGCAACTTACGGACAAAGGTTGGAAATATTTAGATAAAGATATTATATTTTAGTTAGTATTTTATTAATTATAATTAAACTACTTTGAATAAAAGAGCCATTTTCAATAGGGTTCCTTTTATGGCCGAAACCAATGTATTAAAGAAAAATTGACTCTATTAATTGATTTTATCGTAAGCTACAGTGTTTTCAAGCTTCATAAATTGACGGACAGGATTTTTTTTTCAACTATTTTGATGTTTTTTTCATTTCTCTTGCATTAAATCAATTAGTAAAAAGTACAGTATTAATCTCCATTTAATCATCTATACAATGGTATATAAATTAAGCAGGTTCTGTGTACTAGCAGGAGTGTAACAATAATAACAGTTGCAGAAATGGGGCAAAAAATATTTTTCGATCGTAGAGCACACTCTAATGCTTCGCATTACGAGTCGTGCAATACCTAGATAATACCCAATGAAAAATTCTCAATAGAAACTGATGATAATAGAAAATTTTGAAAAAGGAATTTGGTTTGAACTTGAGAAGATGTTGAAATTAAAACAAAATCAGTGTCAAGTGTCAAATCTATTAAAATAAATGCGAAAGTGAGTGTGTTGACTGTTGGTTCGCTAAAACGGGTACGGATTCGGATTAAATTTTGCACATGGTTAGACCATGGATAATTTTTATCCCGATATTCGACATCAAGACTTATGCGGGTGCAGCTAGTAAGATCATATTTATATCCGTCAGAAAAATATTTATAAAAAGTTCAATTAATTAATATAGATAAGTAATATAATTATGAAACGTAAAAATCAATCTGTTCGATTTTATGTTGCTATACCGTTGCTATTTAATTACTAATGTGCGAACTACGTGGGTGTCTTAGAAACTTTAATAATTAATTATTATTATATTATTATCAGCTGTTGTAAGCAATACGGTACCTAACACATAACTATCAGACATTTCTACGCCCATTGCCGTTACAAATGTGCCGACGTCAAGCATTTATATTACAAATTGGTGTCGTGAACCGCAATTAAATAACACACTTTATTTATTATTAAATTATTAATATTGCCTACGCACGGTAGTCACTTCCATATTTATTACTCGTTAATATTATTAAATTAACAATAAGGACTACTAAAATGTCGGATTATTTCAAAATAGTGATGCGCTTCTGTCACTTTTACGATTCAATGTGACGTTTAATTTAATTTTGTAAATTATAAACGGCTTTTTTAAATAAAGTTTAATGAAAAGCTCTTTACTTATTATATAAGAAATTTATGCCCGCCCGTTGTACCTATAGCAACACTTATTAATTGACTTGCATCTGCCCGTGTTTTTATCCGCGTGTTTTGTTTTTCTTTTTGCTCGCCTACTAAGAGTTGTAGCGTGATGTTTAATAGAATTTTTCCTCAAGAATTGGGCAATCAAATGCAAAATGAATATTTCAAATCTGACTGTTAGTTCCAGAGATTAGCGTGTTCAAAGAAACAAAACAAACTCTTCAGCTTTATTATATAAGAATATTATATTAATTAATTAATTATGATATTCAATGTCGTGAACTCGTGACTGATTTATTGAAATAAGACCTCAAATGCAATGGACGAGCACGTAGGATCAATAAGTTTAAACCCACCAAAAGAAACAATTAAGGACGACTCACAATTACGTGCTCTCCTTTTGATCTGATTTCCTCTTTACCGTGACTAATAAATGTCACCTGGCGTATATGAATCACCTATAACAGTTGGAGAAAGTAGGGTGACGTTAAATGTCAGTTACTCTAAAATAGGAATAAAAACAAACTACTGTATGGTTACAATATATCTTTTCAGCCATAAAACTCATAAAAGGAAGCGCGAATAAATCAAACGGTCCACGAATTCATAAATTTTTATGTCTCTATCAGCCCATATGGGGAAAGTAGCCATTTTTACATTTTTATTTTTTTGTCGCTACGACAAACGATATCTGTCCCCAATTAGAGCAGAATCAATTTAATAGTTCCATATTTAATTTATGATGTCGTTCATTTTAAGGCATATACAAGACAAAAATAAAATATTAAATGAAGAAATATTGCCTAAATTAATATGAAATGACAATTCTATAAATAATATTAGAAGAATTGAATTGAAATTTTTAAATACATATATATTTAACCGATTAAGTCCCGCGCGCCGATGACGTCAAAAACGCTTAAGCCCCGAAGCACGAAGCGCATCCCGAGCGCGCCGGATGTTAATGACCTTGATAACAAAAAACGCTCTCCCGCTGTTTGAAGTGGCTCTCGGCACAATATGAATACTTTGTTGTGTTCTTGAATACACAGAGCATCATGTTATGTATAAACAATGCTCGTAAGACGAGAATCGTATTTATAAACAAAATGTAATTATCAGATACGGGGGAAAAAAACGTGTTTATTCCGGTTTCATGTCTATTTCTGATAAAACTACTGTATCAATTTACAAGAAATTTTGCAAATTACATTATGAATAGTTATGTAATCTAACAAAAGCATTTGTTTGATAGTCCTACGTAATATTTTCATATTATTGAAACTGAAACTTCATAGCGCGCGGTGCCGACTTTGTCTTTTGTTTTACGGGGAACATTTCTTTGTTCAAAAATAAAATTTTATGATGGTATTTCGTGATAATATTATCTACAACGATGCATTATGTACTTCTAAATGAATATTCATCTATTTGCTGTCAATTACACACAAAAAAGTCGAAATTCATCATAGAATGATAACGCGTCACAACGGTTTTGGCGCGTAAAATTACTTTGCTCAAAAATGTGATTTTATGATGCTATTTCGTGAAACTATTATCTACAACGGTGTAATAACTACTAATAAATGATAATATAGCCACTTACCTTTTAATTATCACACTTTATTGCACAAAACAACACAAAACAGACACCGTCACCCGCACTGCGCCGATCGTTTTCTGAAGTATGAGTAATGTCAGGTGTTGCCAGACGCCGAAGGAGTGTCCTCGTACAGACGTGGTCTGAAATCTCGTATTTTGCCAACACAACCTCGTACATACTGTTAGCATACACAATAATCGACTATTTATCTTATGTTATTTGTGGGTTGCAACTTTGTTATTTTTAAATACTGTATCCCTTTTATAGTAGTGGCAACCCAGAGATGATTTTTGACATATAGAGAAAAAAACTGAAAAAGGAGGGAGAAAAGTTTTTACATGTCTCAGAAAAACTACAAAAGTGATCTCAAATAATATAATTGTAGTCTGTGTGTGAGTCGAGTTACAAATAAAGTATTTTATAAAAGTAATACACTTTAACTTCTTTCAAGTCAGAAGTGTGCTAAAGTTTATCTACGTGCCTGATGGGCTCGATGGCCTGATGCTGCGGTTTCCTGGACTAAGGTCAGATCTGAACGTGTTACTTCGTTTCCCCGTGATTTTGCAACAAGCTCGTCGTTGTTATAACACGTGCATAAGCACGAACACACGTGTTCAGAACGTGTATTCTTGAAACAAGAAACAAGGCTCAAACATTTAGAGCAATAACAATAATATTCGTTGGGAAGTACCTAGTCAAAGTGATACCAGTTTGGCACAAAACGTGTGTTCTTGCAACCAGAAACAAGGCTCAAACATTTAGAGCAATAACATTAAGATCGTTGGGAAGTACCTAGTGAAAGTGATACCAGTTTGGTGGTTTATTTACATGTAAACAAAGACAATTGCGTTTATTAATTGGTTACTGAAGTGAATGCACACCTTCAAAATTGATTTTTGATGGAGTTCCCCTAAGGCTACCCACCAACCGAGTAACTATTTTAAGTATTATGTGGTATTACTCATCGTTGGAAATATCTGTTGCTGGCTGAGGACTGAAGCGGTATTATTAATAGAATAATTTCTATAAAGGAATTTCAGTCGAATTCATTATTTTCTTTTGTTGGTCATCAGTAAATTGTAAATATTAGTTATATTATTATCTAAGTAGTTATTGTTTGTCATTTCTGTATTTAAATAATTTTGATTTTATTTTGAATCACTCAAAATCGTTTAACGCGATAATGGGCAACTCTAAGCGAAGGCGACGAGATTCAAGTAGTAATTCGTCTGTAAATAGCAGTGTTAGTGATGATAATAACCGTAGGTTGCAGCGACATCGGAGACATCGTGACAAAAATCATAGCAGTAGCCATAGACAACATAATAAGAGAAGTAGGAAACAAAGGAGCTCTAAACATAACGCTCATGACCTAGGAACTTCTCAAAATAGTCCGGATCGTGAATCAACTAAAACTCCACCGTTACGTGCAGTTATTAATCAGACTACTCCTGATTTATTGAATAACAATAGTTTTACTAACAATATTCCATTAAATGTGATTAACCCCATCGGTAACTCTGTGTCATTACCAGCCTCCAATTTCTGGGCCCAAAATAACTTTCCTGTTGCTTTTAGTGTTGTACCTGAATTTGACCCAAGTGATAATAGCCAAACAATACAAAATTGGATTAACAAGGTCAGTGAATGTGCGCAGATTTACTCTTGGAATGATCGTCAAATATGTCACTATGCCCTTCCCAAATTAAGTGGACTAGCCAAAAAGTGGTACCAGGGTTTACCCTCGGTGCTATTTAATTGGAATGAGTGGGTTCAAAAATTAAAACAGGCTTTTCCGTCCAACGAAAATTATGGAGACCTGTTGACATCAATGCTGAGGCTTAGATGTAAGTTTGGTCAGTCTTTAGAACATTATTATTATGACAAAATGGCACTTATAAATAAATGTGAGATAACTGGCAATAAAGCAGTTGGCTGTCTTATACATGGCATTGATGACAAATTTGTAAGAATGGGAGCAGGAGCCTGCATGTTTAATGAACCGGAACAAATCCTAAATTATTTACGTACAGTGTCCCAACACGATATTAATACACCTACTTCTAACTTCCGTAACCGGAATAATGCTCCACCTAAGAATTACAATAAGGTACCTAATGATCAAACAAAAACAAGTACAAATGATAACATTAGATGTTTTAATTGCAATGAGCTAGGACATATAAGTTTAAAATGTAACAAACCAATTAAACGATGTAACTTCTGTTTTAAATTGGGACATGATACTAAAGACTGTCGTAGAAGAAACGCAAGTAACAGTGAGGATTTAATTAAAACTAATACTATTACTGACCAAAATAAAACTATCTTGTGCATTAATAATAGTGTATCCGCAAATTCAAAATATTATAAAGATGTCAAAATAAACAATGTTATCCTGCCAGGATATGTTGACCTCGGTAGTAAATGTACTCTTGTAAGAGAAACAAATGCAAAGCAAATAGTTCATGGTTGGGATATAGAAAATTTACCCATTTTACAAGGATTCGGAAATTCCGCTGTAAAGCCGTTAGGAAAGTTCATAGCAATTTTAGAAATTGCCTCAGTTAAAGCTGAAACGGAAGTTCTAGTCGTAGATGATCATTATTTACAGACAGCCATTTTAGTAGGGCAGTCTTTTACGGAAAAACCAAACGTTGTTATTTTAAAAACAACTGATAAACTAATATTTATGCATACTCCAGATTTTGATGATGATGATGTGTTTAAGATTAAGGTATACGCAGATGGTGACAAAATAATTAGACCCAACACTATAATGCCAATAGATGCCATTACCAATGATACATATAGTGGCGGCTTGTGGGTACAATACAGTCTTCGGATTTTACCGCAGAATGAATATGTTGTTTTGTCTGGGGTTTTTGAGTTTAAAGCAGGTAAAGGATATTTAATTTTAGCAAATTTATCGCCTAAGGATTTAAATATTAAGAAAGGAACTTTATTAGTTCGCGGTCAACGATACCGAGAAGTTAATACGGAATATGTAGGTGTAACAACGGAAACTAAAAATTATGAAGAGTTACCTTTATCAGATATAAAAATTAGTACAGAAGTAACAGAACAACAAAAACTAAAGTTATTTAATTTGTTAAAAAAGTATAGGGATTGTTTTGCAATGAACTTAGGAGAGCTAGGAAAAACTAATCTAGCAAAAATGGATATTACGCTGACAGACAATAGACCAGTAGTATATAACCCTTATAGAATATCACACAGTGAGCGTGATCATCTAAATAAAATGATTGAAGAATTATTATTGAATGGTATAATTCGCGAAAGCAGTTCGGATTATTCGAGTCCCGTTATCTTAGTGAGTAAGAAAAATGGGGATAAACGGCTATGTATCGATTATAGGGCCCTAAATAGAAAAACATTAAAAGATAAATATCCGTTACCTCGCATCGAAGACCAACTAGACAGATTAGGGGGCAACAAGTTCTTCATAAGCCTTGACCTCACTTCAGGGTACTATCAGGTACCATTGAGTGAAGCCAGTAAGCGATTTACTGCGTTTGTAACACCGGATGGTTTGTATGAGTTTGAAAGAATGCCCTTTGGGCTTGCCAATGCACCTAGTGTTTTTCAAAGGACGATTAACTCTATGCTTAAGGGTAAGCAAAGCTTGGCGTTGGCTTATATGGATGATCTACTAGTGACGTCACGTTCAATTGAAGAGGGTTTAGATAAACTGGAAAAGGTTTTACAATTATTAAGGTCTGCTCATCTAACTTTAAATCTTAAAAAGTGCGATTTCTTTCAGACTCGTATAAATTATTTGGGCTACGAGATTAGTTCAAGTGGCATCCGACCCGGGGCAGCCAAAATTCAAGCTGTAGTAGATTTCCCTGTACCTAAAAATGTTCACGAGGTACGACAGTTTGTTGGCCTTACGAGTTATTTCCGACGGTTTATTCAAAATTATTCTATGATAGCAAAACCTCTAACGATTCTTACAAAGAAAGATGTTTCCTGGTGTTTTAACGAACCTCAAATAAAAGCATTTAATGAATTAAAAAGTAAATTGACCTCCCGACCAGTTTTGGCACTATATGACCCTGAGGCTGAATTAGAAATTCACACTGACGCTAGTAAAATCGGTATTGGAGCAATTTTGCTACAACGGGTGAATTCAGATAAAGTATTCCATCCTATAGCTTATTATAGCCGTCAAACGACACTAGATGAAAGCAAACTACACTCGTATGAGTTGGAAACTTTGGCGGTAGTTGGTGCTTTGAATAGATTTAGAGTTTATGTTTTGGGTAAATCGTTTAAAATTGTTACTGATTGTGCCGCTATACGCAGCACTATGACAAAAAAAGATTTAATCCCGAGAGTAGCGCGTTGGTACATATCAATGCAAGAGTACGATTTTATTGTAGAACATCGCGATGGTAACAAGATGAGTCATGTTGATGCACTGTCACGCAACCCAAGTGAGTCTGAATCCCATGACATAGTAAAGGTGGTTGATGTTTTAACAATAGATGACGATGCGTGGTTGCGCACAGTGCAGGAACAGGATTCAGAGATACAAAGGATAATTAATATTTTAAATGATTCAGATACAAAAGACATTGTCGAGATTCATAAGAACTATACTGTTAAAAATGGCCGTTTGTACAGAATAACTAATGATAAAAATGATGAAATTAATTTAAAGTGGGTAGTTCCAAAATCAGTAAGATGGCAAATAGTTCGTATGAATCACGACGATGTCGGTCATTTCGGTTTTGATAAGACTTACAGTAGGATTAATCAAATTTACTGGTTTAAAAAAATGAGACGTTTTGTTAAAAAATATTGTAATTCTTGCTTAAATTGTGCCCACAATAAGTTACCAGCTGGAGCTAAAGAAGGGGAACTTCACCCAATCCCAAAAATTAATAAACCATTTGATACACTTCATACCGATCACTGTGGTCCATTTCCCATTAGCAAGAAAAAAAATTGTCACATTTTAGTAATCATTGATGCCTTCACAAAATTTATTTATATAAAGCCAGTTAGAAATGTTAAAAGTAGTACTAGTGTTCAGGTATTTACGGAATATTTCTCGCTATTCGGAGTGCCACGTCGTCTGATATCTGATCGCGGCACTAGTTTTACGAGCAAAGAGTTTTCAGATTTTATCAATAAAAGGGGCGTTAAACATATCTTAAATGCGGTTGCTTCTCCCAGGGCCAATGGTCAGGTTGAGAGGTACAACCGAACTATTGTTGATGCGATAACGGCTGCTAATCACAATAAACAAGAAAATGAGTGGGATTTGTGCTTACCTCAAATACAGTGGTCTTTGAACAACACTATAAATAAATCCACTGGTCGTACTCCTTCTGAAATGTTGTTTGGAGTTCAAACCACCGGCGTTTCGGATGGTTTCATGAATCCACTTGTCGCGGAATCTCATACCCCGTTAGATCGCGATGAAATTAGATCGGACGCAGACTCGCGAATTCAAATAAGCCAACAAGTACAAAAAGAGCGTTTTGATAAATCGCATAAAAAACCAACCGAGTATAAAGTAGGAGATTTAGTTCGTGTAGAAAAAGATATTCGTACAGACCCTGGACACAGCCGTAAACTAATACCGAAATGTGTAGGACCGTACCGAATTTCTAAAATAATAGGCAACGATCGCTATGAAGTAGAGGATACTGCTATTACTCGAAAAGAAGGCTGCAAACCATATAGGTCAGTTTATGCCGTCGATAAGTTACATCCTTGGCTTGTTTTTAATCATGATGCGATGTCGAGTGATTCAGAGTAAGAGTCAGTAATAATTATTGTTGTGATAATAGAATTGAGTTTATGTCAGATGTGAATGTACGAATTGTAATATCGCATAACAGGAAAAAAATATGTTAATCATATTAGATTTATATCTACATAAAGACGTGCACTCGGATAATTACCTAGTAAAGCGATATCTGATGAGTACTAAAAGAAGTTTGTAATTTATTGATTTGCGAATGAATAACAGTGAAATTTGTTGCACTATACATAAATAAAATATAAGTGAAATGTAACGAGTAGTTAGAGACGAGGTCGATGATAAACGATGTTAGCGATGATTATTGAGTCGTTACGGGTGTGCATGCCATAAACGACATTTTGATGTAAAAGTGAGTCACAAATGAGACTACTTGTCGATGTTTAGTGATAAGAGTGAGGCACTACAAGTACTTGTAGTCAATGTTTATATAAATCAGTGAGTCACTACAATTGAGAGTATTTGTAGTTGATGTTTAGTTAAAAGAGTGAGTCACTTCAAGTGAGAGTACTTGTATTGGATGTTTAGTTATAAGAGTGAGTCACTACAAGTGAGAGTACTTGTAGTCGATGTTTAGTTATAAGAGTGAGTCACTACAAGTGAGAGTACTTGTAGTCGATGTTTAGTTGTAAGAGTGAGTCACTACAAGTGAGAGTACTTGTAGTCGATGTTTAGTTGTAAGAGTGAGTCACTACAAGTGAGAGTACTTGTAGTCGATGTTTAGTTGTAAGAGAGAGTCACTACAAGTGAGAGTACTTGTAGTCGATGTTTAGTTGTAAGAGTGAGTCACTACAAGTGAGAGTACTTGTAGTCGATGTTTAGTTGTAAGAGTGAGTTACTACAAGTGAGAGTACTTGTAGTCGATGTTTAGTTGTAAGAGTGAGTTACTACAAGTGAGAGTACTTGCAGTCGATGTGCAAGATCTTGTTATGTTTGTTTTCCTTTGATATTGTTTTGTACTCTTTCTGTTGTTTGCTAAACGCGAGGCCGCGTTTGATGTCAGGATTAGCCGAATGTTAGCATACACAATAATCGACTATTTATCTTATGTTATTTGTGGGTTGCAACTTTGTTATTTTTAAATACTGTATCCCTTTTATAGTAGTGGCAACCCAGAGATGATTTTTGACATATAGAGAAAAAAACTGAAAAAGGAGGGAGAAAAGTTTTTACATGTCTCAGAAAAACTACAAAAGTGATCTCAAATAATATAATTGTAGTCTGTGTGTGAGTCGAGTTACAAATAAAGTATTTTATAAAAGTAATACACTTTAACTTCTTTCAATACCTTAAAAATGAATAAATTGCTATTTTCTTACTAAAACTCTCTAAATTAACTTTTTTTTATGTTATAGAAATTATGAAAGATTTCATTTCTCTCTCATTTTCATAAATTTTTCTTGTATTGTTTATGTAAGATGTTACGTTAAAACGTAGAAAATACATTATATTTTATAAAATACCTATGTCTAAGTTAATTCCGTTTATTGCTCGTGCTTCGAACGCGTATCTCTTCTAGTAGGACCAAGGGTATTTTTCTTATCGGTCACTCCACGTCCACTGATATTAGATACATAAATACATAATACACCAAACCAAAATTCCGGTTGACCTACCACCTGCGACCATAGTGCATAGAGATAGACACTAGATTGTCCAGCGCGTGTAGAGTGCGCGCAAGTTATGTCTGCGCGTGGCTGAAATAGAAATCGGAACTAATAAGCACAGAGTATGTAACTTTACTTTACTGCTAATAAGTAAGCCGCCGCCGCGCCGTCTTGTCGTTTATGTCAGGTCAATTTATCTAAAGAATTATTTAGATAATTGCGATTATTTAGAGGCGCGTTCAGAGATATGATTTGTATCAACGAATCTCGTACAAAATCGTACGAGGATGGATGTAAGCTCGTACCTCGTACCAGGACCTCTGAATCTCGTACATGTACGAGGAACCTCGTACGGATGGCAACACTTCAGTTTGACTTTTTTTTTTAAATGTTGCGTTCCGTATATTTTTATTTTTGAATGATATAATCGAGTAGAATATTTATCCGACCATAGAGTAAAACCATCCATAGTGGAGACTAGCCTTTATTTGGCAGTTAAAAATAGAAAAAAGTGCCGCGCGAGAGGGTGTTACACCAGCACGCGTAGCATGCGCTTTCTATGGCTACGAAGAGTAGACACAGCTGTTTCTATACAAAGTGACATTTCCTTTCTTCATTTTTGACATTGCACCGTAGAAATCTTTCTTCAATCTGTCACTTTGTCTTTCGTTTCTAACTATCTTTGTCTAGGTCATTTTATATGTAGACTATTTCAGAAGAAAGTTTTCTATACCAAATTGTCAAAATCACTCTGACGACTGACAGTTGTCTATGGTAGTAAAATATTCTACTAGACGGTCACAAAGTATACAGGGTTATCTACAAAATCATAATTTACAGAACAGCGTTTTAAATGCAAAACTGTGATAACTAATAGAAGAAGAAAGCTATCTTCTCCTATTTTACATCATTTAGTTAATATTACCAAGGAAATGGTTAAGGCCAATATTACTGTAATGTTATTTGTTCCAAAACACGGTACTTCGACACACTGAAAAAAAAAGCTGTACGTAGTTGTGTTTAACATGACTTAATATCAGTAAAAATTGACAATCAAACAGTAAAAACATCCTATGACAAAACAAAGAATTCTGAGTCGAATTATATTAAAGAGTGAATTTCGTAAAAAGTGCAGTTGCCTCTTTCTACTTTGCTGCCGTCGTACTGTCTACACGGAACGTCATTTTTGTCTTCTCTTCCGTCGACAAAGCGGTGCTCATGCTACGCCTGCAGGTGCGTCACCGGGGCTTGACGGATATGGACGACTTGTTACACGGCGAGTAGCGATTTGGCGCCATCGGAAAACGTTGCTGCTTTTTAAAAACGTTAACAACATTTAAAGGTTTTTTTTATTTAACGTAACGTGATTAATTACGTGACAACCGTTACTGCTATATAAAAACAGCTTAGAATTAATCAAAGTTACAATAATGAATTTAAGTTATTTATTATCACCCATTTAGTTTACTCCTAAACGTTATAACAATTATTTATTCTAGATTTGGCCATAAATTATACTGTTTTCAATAAAGATGCTCTCGTTTCTAAAATAACCGTTATTTTGGTAATTAGCACTCTGCTTAATGAGTGGCCGGTATTAAGGTAAAATTATAATACGTTGGAAATGAAGAAACTTAAAACCTTGCAAATCTTCTTACTTACATTTTCACAAGTCTCAGACAGTTTTTTATTCCATTTTCTGTGAAAAGCGTCTGAAAAGATATTGAAATGAAACTCAAAATTACTATCTGTATTTAACTGCTGCTACATTTTAATTAATTGAATGGTTGGTTATTAAAATAATTAGTTTGTGTAGCCTTCATTATAAACTTCTTGTTTTGAGTTTATAAGCTCCCATTCTCGTTGGATTAACGGCAGAATCATAAAAGATAATTAGCGTTATACTTCTTAATTAGTTTTATAAAGCAAACAAATTCAATGTAATAACTAGAACAATCGGGTTACCATGTCATCTTGTATTACATTTTTTAAGCGACTTCCAAAAAAGAGGAGGTTATTATTTTCGTCTTGTGGACCGATTTATGTCACGGCTCTATGGTATAAGGTGACGGGCGCCATGCCTTAGTGTCGCCGAGTAGTCAACAAACTTCCATAGAGATCCATACAACACTGACGACCGTCCCTACACACGGCGTGTGTAAGCCGTAGTTTTTCACGGCAAGAAAAACGTGTGTGTACAAAGAGCCAAAAGGATCCGTTTTCACCTTTCAGGTGTTCCGAATGGATGATTTTTTGCATTATTTAAATGGTGATAAATTCCAACATAGATATTTAAAACTATCATCAGTGAGCACTAAGCCGTGATTCCACAAAATCACAATCGTGATCGAATACTAAAATTTAATAAATCATGCCCACAGAACACGCTTTCCTATTCCATAGTTTTAATAATCCAAGGTACAAGTTTCCTCACATAAAATCGTATGATGTCGGAGGCACGGCGCGACCTCTGCTATGGTGAATTACCATGGGGTCCCATACTGGCGTGCTAATGCCGTAATTTATACCCCATTGTCTACCACCATGTGACAGGGGGACGTGACGAGAACACCTAAACTCTGCACAGTTTGAAACATTTTGTATGGGAAGTTTTAAAAGTTTTTAGATATGTTAAATTTTATTGGCTTGGCTTGGCTTGGTCGTGGTCGAATGTGGATGGTGCAGTTGTGTTTTTAATTTGCAGGGGGACGCCAATAAACAAGTTAGGCGAGTTCGTAAATGCTTTGCTCTTTATACTCAGCTATTTTACTAAAGTATTTTTTTTTACATACTTGTTATTATTATTATTAGCTTATAATATATAAAAGCCTTATTTTGTTCTGTGTAGGTAGCCAATGGAACACCATATTGAAATTCTAAATTATTGTTACGGAATAATCCATAAAGTTTATTTTGATTGTTATTTAATAGAATAAATCATGTATATAAGTCTACTTTCTTTCTTTAATGTTTAATTTCAATAACAAGACCTTAATCATTCAGATACTTACTACAATAAATTAAATCCGGTTTAATAAAGCAAAGGAAATCATAAAATAATAATGGCGATATCACAATTTCATAATTCTTTAGTTCATTAGTTGTCCATAAATATCGAGACATAAACTTAACTGTTCTTTTCAAATGAACCATAGAGGTAAGACTAGAGCAAAGACAACGCAGAAGGCGCGATCAAAATGTCAACAGTTATTTTAAAATTTAGTGTTGTAATAATTAGCCGTTATAGCGTTAACGAGTGTTGCGCTATTAACTATATTAACGTAGTCACAACAGTTTTAACGATTAAGGGAAGTCGTTTTAACAGGCGCGACAAGAAAGTTTTTATGACAACACTATTTATTTGACAAGTTTTTCCGCTTCTTTTGGACTTTTGTTTCTCGGTATTACGATGACATTTTAAGTGTAATTTTACAAGCTGACGTAATTATGAATCATTCGGAGAACTACCTAAAAGAAGCTTTGATGTTTAGATAGTAAAAATTCCAAGAATTATAACCGACGACTTCAAAAGTTCTGTGCTACCGATTTGTTCATAGAGGAATGAAGTAGCAACTAAATTAAATAACCTCTAGAAAATGCTTGATCAAGGAATAACATGTGTAACTGCTAAATTAACCCTCAGGGGATCAGATACTTGCTAAGGACACAAAACACGTCCTTCTCTTTCCCTGCGGGTAAATCAAAAGAGCTAATTTTCATTTTTCATTTCCGGCTCCTAAAGACACCGTCGGTCGTTGCATGTATATGGAGTTTTATTTATCTTGAACATATTCGATGCCGAAAGCCGAGGCCGAAAAAAGAAAAGGAAATGCTACTCACGATGTCATTACGTCACGGTTCCCGTTTCTATGTATATTCATAAGTTGACACTTCGTCTGCGGTAGGTAGGCTCCTATAATTGAGTTGGAATGAAAGGGATTTCCTTTGCCACCACTTAAGTGATGAAATCAAAGAGTAATGTGTTTGTATTGCACTATTCAGCATTGTTCTGAACAATGCTGTCGTTTTTATTTGATGTTTCCTACACTCTACAAGTCTACGGTGTCATTCAGGATGTTATGAAAGTAAATGACTATTCATTACTAACACTCTATGGATTCTTTGTTCCGAAGTAAAAAAGATTATTTATTTAAGTATTACGATGCAAATTGCTAATATTATAGGTTTTGTACAAATTGGTTTCTTAGAAGGAAATAAAGTCTGATTGAAAGTATATTTTATAGGGCACAATGTATTTACCTAAGTAATGAAAGAATTTTATAACACCGAAAAATAAACAGACCTTAGTGATTTGAACGAAGTGATTGCATTTCGAAACTATAATGGTATCCAAACAAAATATTATTAGACGCAGTAATATCACTAATGCTTCCTTATTTTCATAGCCTCTTCAAATATTATCGCTTGAATAATCAAACTGTCACAATAAAGTCTATTTATAAAACTTTAAAGTCATTTAAAGTCTCGGCACATCACCGATGGAGGCGCTCCATCATAAAATTCATTGTTGGTATTATTCATAAATAAATATGACGTTATTTTCATATAAATTAGGTTTATATTTGCTCGTTTTTCTTTGAATTTTGTGCCAAAATCATACACTGGAAATTATTCGGCCTTTTTTGCACATCACTACTTGTCGTTCATATTTACATAATTAATTTAATAAAATCGATAAATTTACTTTATGACATGTAATTTAGCTACCGTAAAACTTTATGATGCTCATAAAACTATATTATTATAATTAGGAATACTGCAATAAGTTTTCTTAACTATGAACATCCTTATTTAAATTATAATTTCATTAAAGGTTGTCAAATAAATATCCATTTACACAAACTAATAACAAAAACTAATTTTCAAAATCTGAAAATTCTAATTTTGTATTAAGAAAAACATGGCGTCTTTGACAATATGGTTAAGGCACCACTAATGGTTATTAATATTCGTCGAATGAACGCATTCGGGGATCGTGCCGTACGTTGGCATAAAGCTCACGACCAAATAAACACGATGACTTGTACGCCTTTTGTATGATAATGCAAACGATTTTTTGATATTTTAAAATATTTATTTTGATTTTTATTATTATTGAGGTTCATTTCAAGGAGCGGAAAGGCAATTCATTTTTGTAAAGGTACCTAAGCAAATATTGTATTTATATGCAGGTTTGATTACAGGTAGCCCTTTTTGAATTCAGTAATATTGGTATTAAAATTCTACAACTATAAGCTGCTTAGTTGTCCCACGTCTCTGCAAGATGCAAGTAACTTTTAGTTTGAGCAACAACTTAACTAACTTCCATAAGTCTTTCACTTGAGCGTGAGGTCAAACTCTTGGATGTTCTGAATTCAAATAAAGCTGCAGTACTTGCGTTGTAAATGACACACGTACAATATTCGAACAGTGTACTTAATTTTAAATAAAGAACACGTGAGTTTCCAATAATAAAGTGAATTTATGCCAGTGCCAGTATTGCTACAAGCAAAATATTGAATTACCTCAAAGGTAAAATGCCTGTGACTCTGTTCCACGACATAAAAGTCTAATCGATGCATTATTAAGACCTCGGGTAAAAACTGGTCGTTTGCGGCCACTTGTGCGGTCGAAATTTGGCCTAACGACGCATAAATATCGAATTTGCAAGCAGGAGCAGTAAAATATGCTGCAGACGTTAACTACAGACCAAATTTTGCACTTAGTGCGACCGTACGTGGTATGATATTACAAATTGCTACTTTTGCAAACGTAAACTTAACATAAACTTAATTTCTACTCAAATACCTACCTACGTTAATAGCTACCCTGCTACCAACTTCTGATTTGGCATAAAGCTCATCGTAAATGATAATGCAAATCATAAAATCGGGCCGGGGCTCTTCCTAAACCACAGTTTGTTGCTCCTAATTTTTTCATTGTCACCGAGCCACTCCTCAAAACTGTATTTTTGCAACACGTTTGCATTTTAAGGAAAAACATAAGTAACGCATTATGCGCGATGAATATTATCATGCATATTGTGCACGCCGAGTGAGCACGTCTAAATTTCGGCGCGACGCATAAATCCGAGACGCCCACCACACTACGGGTTGATAGGGTTGCGACATGCAATCATAACGCAAAAATATGGAAGAAAAAAAAAACAGAAAGGTTATGGAATGAGAAGTTGAAAAGAATGGGACAAGCAGAGACCAAAACAACTGCGACAAGTCAATGGCGGAATGGAAGAAAATGCAGAAAAAACTATGTTGGCAATAGTTTCATCTGCTTTTTCTTGTGTTTCGTCTGTCTTATCATCAGATTTATACTTACTTAGTTTTCTCCTGCTCTTGCTTCTAAAATTACTCGATCTCAATCGACTATCAATGTCAAAGACTTCCGTTGGTAGGCAACAAAAACCGACATGAAATTAATTTAACTTAGAGACCATAACAATTACATTGCAAAAACTCAAGAAGAACCACGATATAATACAGAACCTGATGGGAAGTTCCAAGAAAACTTGTAAAAAGTATAAAAACCAACTTAATAAAACAAGCAGGCATCCCTGCAGCATCTCGCCGAATAGGGCTGTGCCAACTCGTTATATTTACGACGAGCAGATTACAAATTCTGCGTGTGGGTCGACGCGTGTGCTGCATCCCTGTTGCACAATGATGCATTAAAGAATACGTGATGCTTTTGAGATGAGCCGATTTGTCGTCGCTTGCAGACGGTGTTGACGACACTGTTAGTTGTCAGGATGTGTGTATAGTGGACAATTCTGCGAAATTGTTTTTGTTTAAACTTCGTTGGCGTTTTTTATAAGCCAGCTAACTTATGTTGATGGCTAATTGTTGCATAGTTAGATTAGTTAGACAGCTACATACGATTTAAAGTTATTTCTATATTTGACGATTAAATTGTTAAGTAGGTACTGTACAGTTTAAATTAACAGCCGAGTGAACTCAGATCGTAGTCTTGTGACTAAGTGCTGATTTCACCAATGAAACTGAACGCGTTTAGCACATCTAAACGCGCTCAAGAGCTGTCAGTGTACAATATTCCATAACAATTTGACACTGACAGCATTTGAACGCGTTTTGGAAGTGCTGATCGCGTTTACTTTCATTGGTGAAATCAGCCCTTACTCCCTTAGCCATCAATATTAAGTATAGAACTGGCTTAACGTGTATATAGCTACATTTTTGCACATAACCTATCATTCATCAGAAGCTAAGACATATTCCGCGTTCTATTCCATCCCTATCATCTGTTTCCTCTGACTTTTCCTCATACGATCTCCCAAACACTCGAAACTCGCCCAAATTACATGCAATCAGCATTCCTTCGAAATAACCCTTTCAATATTGAAAAAATAATACGAAAAGTTACAAGAAGTTCGGAACCCCGGGGCCTCAGATGACAGCATGATATATTCCACGATATGATTTGTTACACATTGTAACATGTTACGTTTTGATTTGTTACACTTGTAACAAGCTGGATATTTTTAACGAGGACGCGAAAAGAGATGTATGTTGCGTAATATTAGGGTTTAAAAGATCCTCTTGGATGTGTTAAAGATCGTGGCGTGTCAGTAATTGATGGGTTTTTGTAATAAATGGACATAAAATGGCTAAATATGCAATGAAGACTGCACTGTAATTTAGTAAGGACACAGAAAAATTGTCCTCCGTAATTTTGAGGATGAGTGGAAATTGAACTAACTGTACTGGCTAATAAAGGCTTTAAGGTGGTAAGACAAACTGGCACTGCATAAGTTGAGATAATTTCGCCCTAAATGTAAAAAAGTTATAAACAATTTTTTGAAGAAAGTGGTGACATATTGCCTAAATCAATTACCACCTCAATTATGATTTCTACCAATGTAAGATTATTTAAAAAAAGGAAAATTACCAGTAGTATAACTAATAATTTACTTTCTTTCGTGTCACAAATCGATTTTTACTTCAGCGAAAGTGTCCTATTGACATTTTGGGAGAGTAATGAGCCCCGCACTAACAAGCAAGCTTAGCCTATGTACGCACGGGCGCTCTTTTTGACGCGACGTCTCTTGCCTGGATTTTCAACGTTCGGCTTAGCGTCATGAGTTGAAAATCCAATTGTGTGCACTTTTACAACACGCTAGGGATGCACATTGATGGATTCTCAACGCTGGGTGCGACACCGTGAGTAAAAAATCCAGGGCACGGTCAAAAATTTCGCGTTAAAAAACCACCCGTGCTTGATGTGTGGTTACTTTAACGAAATATCGACATCTTAATCAAATTACGCACGAATTATCACAAGGTTAAATACGGACGCACGACACACAAAATTAATACATGACAGCCCTAATAACTTATGGTTGCCGCACTTCTAAAAGGCATACCTATTTTCGGAAGTTATTTTGAATTTGGAGAAGTGGTTTATTTTTAATCTGTGTTCCCAATACGCGTCTGAGAAAACTCTTATCATTGACACATGGCACCATTATTTTAAATTAGGTCTTCTGAAATGGTTTTTAATTGGTATTTAGTACAAAAAACAAATAAAAAGTGATAAAAGGAGTATGTTAGGCTTAGGACCCAAATGGGGCCAAACAACTCTTAAAACATTCAAGGACACTTTGGTCCTTAAATATCCCAATCGTACAATATTAATAGCAGCCCTAAAGTATCCGAAAGTCAATGGTGTGTAATGGGTACGGTCCAATCAATTAAGATACGGCCCCGTGTCGAGACAACGCCACCCGCGCCGATGTAATCGCGGCTTTACGCCTCAATTACTTGCTGCAAGTGTGTGCCCGCCTTTATACGTTATAAATTTTGCTCGACAAGTTTGCACGCGATGTCTGATTATGTTTTACTGTGTAAATCTAACCACTGGTTTATAACCTGATCAAGTTCTTGATCAGTAGATCTGGTGCGTCAAATATCCAGTAACAACAACTATTCGAGTACAATGTTGTATGCCTTTTGGCGCGTGGCCAAAATCGGAACTAACGACGCCATCTTGTTTTGTAATACAATTTCACAAAACATTATCACAAATGTTCACCAACAGCGCCCTCCTATCAATGTCAGTCAAGCGCCAAAAGATCCTTGAAGCACTTAACTTATGTTGACATGAGTTTTGACAGGCTTTTTGATAAAAAGTAACTTAAGTGTAACTACTGTAATTAAGAACTTCATGATAGAGAACAATCTTAGGGATATACCTACTGTAAAAAATCATCAAATTATCCATTTTCAATCACAATCTGTTTTGAAGGAAATTTCTCATCCATTGCTTCATAAGTTTGAAAGATTCGTCTGCTCAACAACGTAATCAACGCAATGAACGTGGGTGAACTGTCAAAATGCGATCAATTGTCATTAATGTGTTACGCATTTACCCCACTGGATTGTATTTTAACATGGCAACAAGATAGTCTTACAAAATGAATACATAGGTACTTGACGAGGGTTATACAAATGAAGTCATAATCATAATTATAACTCAACCGTAATTGTTGATAACGTTATTGAAACCATTTCAACTAAACACGATTGAATACACAAGATGAATAAACAAAATAATGTCTTCAAAATTGCGTGATAATATCCGAACACACAGTTATAGAGCTATAAAAGTTACACATTTTGGGTGAAAATGGCTTTGAACCTACATAAACTGAACGCAATTACATACAATGTGTAAATTATAAATTAAGGTATCGAAAAACCCTTCAACGTGACTATAACAATTATTTTTTAGGATCCATTACTTGTTTGCCGCCGTATTGGGTATGCGGCAATAACATGCGACCGCTGCCAATGTAAGAAACAGAATAATAACACGTACGTATAATTGTTAGCAAGGAACAACAATCAGTTGGTATAATTAATTTTTTTATTGTCAAAAGAAATGACAGTAGTAGGTATTTTGTGAATTCTCACTTTCGAGTCAACTCATTTTTGTACCTCCATTTTCATAGGAGTTGTGACACTGAACAACAGACAGGGTGAGTATAAGTGAGTTTCTTTGATATTCAAATTCATAATATTTTATTTCACATAAACCTACATGGGCACTGAAACGTCAGAAGCTAGGTGCACGATTCCAATTGGTCGTTTCCTATGGAGAAGAGCCGGCAAGAAACTCCACACTCTTTAAAAATAATTGTCTTTGACAATATTTTCAAATGGAGGACGGTGTTATGTTAGTCTTTCCCAAGTACCAGGTACTTACTTAACAAAATAGAAAATGGTCAACAAATCTACAGTCAACTAACCCACAGTGTTCTGTTCTCACATTCACAAAATAGAAAAAGAATCATAGATAAGAAATGAATAAATTAATACAAATAAAAGCTATTTTAAACGAAATTACATGTTACAACTGTAACAAATCTGAATAATTATCATGTCCACAAAAGCCACAAATAAAGAGCATAATAAGAATAACCTGGCTGATCCTCATTCATGACGTCATGTTCCCCAGCAACCCCATCACCTGTTTTTCCATTTTTAGGTTTATAATATTTTTGTACCCAATATGTACTCAATTTGACCATAACGAATTTACGAACAAGAAAATACCTACATATGAATAAACTAATTTGTAGTAATTTAGGTTTATCGTAGAACAGGTCCGTATTTTCAAATGTCGTGTACTTAAATCACTCCTACTCTAAATAGACGATTAAATGCTGCATAATGCTATCATTGCATTGTCATTCATAAATTAATAAATTATCTTTTTGATATTAATGAGGTGAATAAACCTCTAACGATAAGCCAGCTAGATTCATTTCACTTTTGGTAATGTAGATTGTAGAGTTCGAAGACACCCAATCGATTTGAATATTTTTTTTTAGAACTACAGCAACAATAGATTCCAGTAGATGCTGAACTGTCCGAAAGACTGGTGCAGCTCGATAACAATTAAAATTTTATTGTGTCTCATTAGTGACAGTCAAGCGGATGGCGGTGCCATTTTCAAGGAACACACAAAATTCGAAATTCAAAAATATTCAAAATTCGAAAGTCATTTATTCAAACTAGGCTGAGAATCAGTACTTTTCGAACGTCAATAATACTTAAGATAGTCCCCCAAGAACGTCCATCAACCACATTATATAACATCACGCCTGTAATCCCCGAACGGTTAAGCAGAGGTATACCTACTAGTACACCCACATAAAAAAAGTAATAGTAGTAGTATTTAAAAGAATAAAATTAGGTACCTACTAATAATGCTCAGATCGCTACAGGGAACCATGCACATGGTAATCTACTGCCTGTAGCGTAAATGAAAATAAGCGTGTAAATGAATGTTGCACCTGAACCATGGACATTCCATGGTTCAGGTGCAGCATTCATTTACGGTTTAACGTTACGTTTAGCGTACGGCGTTATTTCCCTAACCGCAAATTAATGGCGCACCGGAACAAATTACTTTTACCTGAATTTTCATAGTTACCACTTTTTCGGAATACTTCATGGACGTTTTTCTTCTAACGACGGACGTTCTATGAAGAAAATCCTGCAACTGTCATATTTTACTATGAAATATCACGCACCGACTCAAACTATGACTTATAAGGGCAGTAACAGATGGAGGAACATAACAAAATTGTAAGAATTTCCACTCGCTAGATTTATATTAACTCCTTTGAACTCTAGATATGAGACTAGGTTTTATTACATTTATTTTTGCTTCCTTTCGTTGTCGGCAAACCTTATAAGACAGTTTCTTTGTGAATGGGAAGTAAGAACTTCTTTGAGGTTGTCACGTACTGATGCAGTCTCTTTTCTTCTCAAAACTAGCTGAGATAGTGATATATACCTACTTATACAAGCTCCTGCCCGCAGATTCGCCCGCGAATTCTTTTATTAAAATAAAAGTAGCATTTAAGTTACTTCGTAAAAATCGGAGATTAGCCGGAACAAACAGATAGACAGAAAAAATTTATTAAAATCAAAAAGCTTTTATTTTACATTACAGACACTTCAACTTTATTTATTTGTATAGGTAGATAGTGTTTTGTTCGCTTCAATTTGTTTATTTTCCAAGACAGCGTATTGCCTTGCAGATGTAAAACAGTAACAATAATTTTGTAACTAAACTAAACGATTACAAATGCTTTAACGTTTATACTAAAACAGTAAATTATGTAAACATGGTAACAAAAGCAGACAAAATATAAAGGGACACAATTAACTGCTAACAGTGTCAGTATTTAGTGTTATTATAAACTAAGTTTATTTATTTGTATTGCCGTACACAACTGCTCAATTATAGCAGGACCCACAGTGTTCCAGTCACCGATTTCTATCATAATGACGATTTACAGAGCAGTGCAATAATTATAGCCCATAGCCACTGCGGTGGATGGAGGGTTTTATTGGTTCTATTGCACATTAACACGTCAACACTGACGGTTAAATGATTCAATTATTTTTTATTGATAAAAATATAGTTTAGTGCTTGTATAGTTTTATTTTATTGTGTTGGAATTAATAGGAAATAGCAGTTCCTACATTTATATTTCTAATCAAAATTGGCTTGTAAAATGCTGCACTTGTAAGTAGGAATTGGTTTTTCATTAGCGTTTCTTATTATCATCGCGTAAAAAGTAGGTTATATTAAAATTGCTTATTAATCTTATAGGCTAGATTGTCATCAAGTAATTATCAAGAACCTGGTCTTTTATTAAAATAAAGAAAATTATTCAAAAAACAAAAAACCCGACTGCAAAAACACATAACTGAAAAGAGAAAAACAAGCATTATAATCTATAGAATTTTGGTATCGCAGGCATATCGCACAAACAAAAGTTAGGTACACCATATTTCCGGTTATTATTGTTATAATATTTTATTTCATTTTAATACATATTTAAATTACATTTTTAAATATTTCTTAAAAAAAAGATATAAAAAACATTTAAAAATATAAAAAATAGTCGCCCATCGGCATCAGGAACAGGGTCCAAGCTGCCGGTGGTCAGGGCTCTAGAGAGAGGAACCTCCTCACTATGCGTGCCGTGTCTAGGAGTACTGCTTTCTGAATCAAGCCCTTGACCCAGCCGCGCAATGAGAGCCTCCTGAGGTGTTGGTCGAGGCTCTCCGCTATTAGGCCATTAACCGTTACGATTATCGGTACAATGATTGCAGAGTCCACGTCCCACATGTCGACAACCTCGTGTGCTAAGTCAAGATACTTGATTTTTTTATCTTTCTCAGCTTTCACGAGATTCTCGTCATGAGGGACAGCAATATCAACAATCATTGCACGGCGTTCTCGTCGATCTATCACCACAATATCAGGCTTATTAGCTACAATAGTCCTGTCAGTGATGATAGATCGATCCCAATACAATGTGGCCTGACCATTCTCGAGAACTGGGTCGGGCACATACCTGTAGTATGGTACTTCTGACTCCACAAGGTTGTATTGCAAGGCAAGTTGCTGGTGGATAATCCTAGCTACTAGATTGTGTCTGTGCAAGTACTCGCCGTTAGCAAGACGAGAACAACCGGAAACAATATGTCGGATTGATTCACCGGGACGGTGGCATGCCCGACAAATGTCAACCGTACCATCCTTGACAATGTATTTCCGATAATTATTCGTCATGATAACTTCATCCATAATCGCACAGACAAAACCTTCGGTTTCTCCGAAGAGGTCGCCGAAGCGCAGCCAGGATATAGACGCCAAAAAGTCTACGTCAGGCCCATGAAGGGCCCGGAAAAAGCGTCCGTGAAGCTCTTTGCCTTGCCATACTTCCTTACGATCGTTAGTATCCAGTACTGCAGGTTTGCGCCAGTTCTCTTTCGCCAAGGAGAGCGGGGTGAGGCCCTTGTCCACTGCGACCACATCTCGGTGCATCCCCACGTCAGTTTGAAGGAAATATTCCCTGAGACTGTAAATCTCGCGGTTGTGGAGGGTTTTGGCATTCAAGAAACCTCGACCCCCACACTTCCGCGGGATGTACAGTCTCATCACTGATGACCGTGGGTGATGCATCCGATTTGCTGTCAGCAATGTACGGACCTTCCTATCCAGAGCGTCAAGTTCCGTCTGAGTCCATTTGAGTATGCCGAAAGAGTACATCAAAACCGGCATGACCCAACCGTTGAAGGCGCGCACCTTGTTTCCGCCTGATAAAAGACTATTTAGTACCTTATTCAGGCGGCCAAAGAAACGCTCCCTCAACGATTGTTTCATGTCGGCAACATTGATGCCTAATGCTTCCGACATACCCAAATACTTGTAGGTTTCAGTTGAGGAGAGGGATCTAAGGTGTATGGAATCCGAGAGTTGGGTTCCCACGGATTCCATAATCCCTCCTCGCTTTACATGCATGACTGCACATTTGTCCACACCAAATTCCATCCTGATGGCGCTACTGAACGTTTCTGTTACCTTCAGTAGCTCCATCAGTCGCAAATTGTTGGGGGCAAAGAGTTTCAAGTCATCCATGTAAAGGAGGTGAGATATTACCTGACCACCTCTTCTCAACCGATAGCCTAGACCTGAATCCTCCAGCAGTGTGCTTAGAGGATTCAAGGCTAAGCAAAACCAAAGTGGGCTCAGACTATCGCCCTGAAATATTCCCCGCTCAATCCTGATTGGTTCATCGGTCCTCCGGATTTGTCGACATCCTGGGTAGAGAAGAACCGTCCTCCATTGCCCCATACATGACATCAGGAAGGTGCGCAGAGTTGCAATATAATATTATTATTGTCCCCCGCCTGCGATACCAAAATTCTATAGATTATAATGCTTGTTTTTCTCTTTTCAGTTATGTGTTTTTGCAGTCGGGTTTTTTGTTTTTTGAATAATTTTCTTTATTTCAAGTTTTTTAGTTTTATTAATATATCTTAATTTAGAATTGACTCATTACCAGCTTTTATTTGATACCAATATTGTTGAAATTTATTTAAAAAAAAACCTTCCCCTCCCTTTTTTTTGTACTTGCAGATGCAATACATAAATATTATACATAGCCTATGTCACTTCTACGATTAAGACGAATCTAACGACACCTCCTATGTTAAAATCCATCAAGCCGTTTAGGCTACAGAGCGTGCCAAAGAAATAGACATACATACATACATACATACATACATACTCTCGAAAAACATTACCCTCCTTCTGGGGCAGTCGGGTAAAAAACATTACCCTCCTTCTGGGGCAGTCGGGTAAAAATATCGTTTCATGTTACTTTTGTATTTTCTTACGCTAATAAATGATACAATATCAACTAGATTACCTACTAGACCAAGTCACGGTCGCCACCAGCTGATTCATCAGATTTAAATTCTAGTTTTTTGCAAACACCAAAAAAATTCATGAATGTCCACTGGCCAACAAAATTGTGACACACTCTTACTTTCCACTTTTCTAGTTAACTTTTTAGCTCCTTATTATCGTATTAAAATAAATGACAGAAGTCATAAACAGCAAAGAATCTGTCAGGTACACTCAAATACGTCATTTCCGGCAGCACAATTTTCTCGACTAGTCCAAATTGTATGGCGCCTGGCGTAGTAAAGTTCTAATTATCGTTCATTTACATTTCAGTTCGTATCTTTACCTTTCTTTAGCGAGTTGTAAACTATTATGTGTTACGAAATTGTGGGTCTTAGTCAGAGCCTTTGAGGTAAGGCGGTACAAAAATTGGAGCAACGAAGATGTTTTAGACTGGTTGCGGGTTGATATGTCACTCTTATTGGTCAATACCACTAGATGACGCGATTGTAATGATTGTATGTAATTCGCGTGTCAAAAAACGAAGTAAAATAAAATTACGATCAATGATCGTAATCTGAGCTTTTCATTTAGCATTATCAGAAAAATGCCTTTTTATGCCATATTGAGCTGTAAAGACTGTATAGAAAAAATTGGCCGAGGCATTGGAAATGTTTTCTTTCATTGGTAAGTAAATTAATTTTTAAATTGTGTGTGAAAAAGTGGCACGCTTGGTTATCATACAGATGAAGGGACTTGCGTTATCTAGTTAGATTTATATCTGTGGTCAAAACAGACTACATAAATAATTCCTAATTAAGAGTAGGTATTTTAATTAAAAGAGCCCTACCTATTTTATTTACTTCGCAATACTAACGAAAGAATACATTTACTTAATACTGTAATAAAACCGAACCAAAACAAAATTTACGCGAATCTCAATCGATATTTACATGTAAATCTGTGTTAACACCACAGTAGGTGTCAGTAATTAATTCATTTACATACTGAACAGAAATACGTTTTTCTACATACCCATATAAACTTGTAGAATGGCTTTCCAAGTCTCACCTCTAGCTGTTTTACGTAAACCAATATGGTATAATTGACTGATTCCAGTCAGTTCTTGAGTAACATGTGTCTCCCGAGTACGGATATAACATAATCAAGACAAGCTAATCGTTAGTAAAGAAAATGTCGGGTACATTCAAACAAGTACACCTATAAGTCTTTCAGTTAGAAAACTTGAACTTCCAAATGTGTAAGAGTATGTGGAATGAACCATGCGATGTAGGTGATGTAGGTTAACGTTAACTACTAAGCCTTGGAAACTAAAAACAGTGTCAAGTAAGTAAGACAAGAAGAAAATAGCGCTATATAAATGACTGAAAAACAACCGCCAATAAAATAATATCGTCAAACACCATAGTACTTCTACTTGTAATTAATTTTATCGTATACTCAAACAGAAGTAAAACAATACTTAAATAAAGATTTATTTGAGAATCGTGTCCAACCGTTAATGCCTAATATTACAGCATAGTAAAACCATCACAATAAATCATAACATCTAAACAAACATATTCATTTACTGAACAAACACTAAAATAGAATTGTCATTTGAATAGTAAATTCTCGCTTTCTCTTCGTATAAACAAACCATGAATCATTGCAACGAAAAGCCATTAGATTGAAAGATGCTAACTCGAGATTGAACTGCGAGTCGGAACTTAGATCAGTAGAACTACTTTATCAGAGAGATATGACGCCCACGAACGACGCAACGATACTGACGATAAATCACTTATGCACTCGCGTTTTATATGCCCCCCACCACTCGCCGCAGCTAAAGGTCAATACACTTTTTTGCATAGTTCAAACAGATTACGAAGATGGCTACTTAAGTTTCATAAAACATGATCTAAGTTATATAAATAGCTTTATCCTGAATTGCGGCAGTATATTAGATTTAGTGAATGTCTTTTATATCTTAATACCCTAAGAGCTAACCTCTCGCCTAATATCGTTATCCAGTGTGGACACATTTACGACTTCTCCTAGGTAATACAGTTAGTAACGAGTTATTAACACTGTTCTCTAGAAAGCCAAACTCTCTAAATGTGGTCCGAGTCTTCTATTGAATTACAGCCGTCGAACTACCGATAGTTAAGTTAAATACTTCGTTTTATTACTAGCACTTTAGAATAGGAAATGCTCTATTCAGGACTCCAGGTGTTCGCCAATGTAAACCGTTATAAATGACAATAAACCGTTGATCTATCGTATGATCACTTTTGTTTTCAAATAAAGGCCATTTTGATATACGGCACCGACAAACAACTGACAGATCATAACATAATTCAAACCGTTTAATGGCACGGCGGTGTAGACATAACTTATTTTTAATAAAGCATTCGATTAAATTCGTACGACTGTCGATTGAGTGCAGAACTAATAAAATGGAGGCAGGCATCATAAATCGTTAGTATATCGGTTATTGAGTGGGTTGGCGCCAAGAGGTAACATACGCCCGCCATCTTTGTGAAAAATTCCGAGCTGCCTGAACGCACTAACAAGCTGCGTGCGCGGTGCGCCTGCGCGCAACTCCGTGCAATGCACTCCGCCATATTGAAATACGGCGCCTATACGACAATTTATCAAAATTAATACGGTTCCCGTCGTATGTTTACTTTGGTGACATAGTTATTTCCTCAACTCATTACAAACCTGTTGTGTCGGCAAGACTAGTTCTATAAATAAATCTCCAATAACTAAATTAACACCTTAAGGTGCGAATAAATGGTAATTTGGTACACCATTGACAGTAATTGCGTATAAGACATTTAGAGGCAGGACATTATTGAAGGCATTATAATGAAACCTAGCCGGCTGACGACAACTTAATCAGATTTCACATGTATTAAGACGATTTAATAGACCCAGGCATCGGCAGCTCAATTTTAATCTACTACTGCATAATATAGCGACTGCATAAAAAGCTCACTCTGATTAAATTAAAGGAATTTGAGCGTAATGAAACAAAAGAGTTTGACATATAAAATGTCAAACTCTTTTGTTCATTCTCAGATACCACGAAATGAGAAATCAAAGAACCACAGAGTAAAAAACTTATTGGAAGCCATCACCCACGCTCCAGATACAGAAATGCCCTTGAGACGGCGACACCAATTTAAATGTACACATTAATACCGAAG
Source organism: Conistra vaccinii (assembly GCA_948150665.1). NCBI lineage: Eukaryota > Metazoa > Arthropoda > Insecta > Lepidoptera > Noctuidae > Conistra > Conistra vaccinii. The sequence continues at coordinate 6,441,080 of OX411323.1, read as the reverse complement.
CTTATATAAGCGGGTCCAGTCGGCCAGTTCGTCCCACGTCGATGGAAACCTGTCCCTCTTTCATACCGGCCTGTGATAAAATTTCGCCGTAAATACCCTCAGATAGGGAGAGGAATGCTGATAGCAATCACGTGACACGTTTTATGGTCGCACCACATAAACGGACGATGGCATTCAATCTACACTGGAAGAAGGAAGAATTCATCTTTTTACACACGATTTCTTGCGAGGGCATTGATTTTTTAAAATCTTTAATCGAATCATGGAGAACTCGTGGGCGCGTCATTTGGGACCGTTACTACTGTATTTTCTTGGAATGAAGTTGGAGCCTTTGCCAATTGTCGAAAGCCTTAGCAGGATTTACAAAATGTTCCTCATCCTAAACTTTCTCTTGAGTGAGTAAAACAACTACGGTCTCACATTGCTGTCATGTAATCAAATCCCCCGGACCACCCAACATCCTAAAACTGACGACAAAAACAATAATATCGCATGTACCGAATATTGTTAGATATTACCGGTGTAGATAGTGGTATCATTAATAACGGCCATGTCAGCGGCACGGCCAGTCGATAACATTTGTTAACATCGCCCAATACCGCGCCACAATGCGGCTAACATCGCCCGGTGGACGTTAAAATGTGCTCATGCCTCTTAAATTGAGAAAAATCGGGTTGGCTAAATACGGGAGTGCAATTTCAAATTGTTTTAATAAACTCGTGTTTAGCATTAAGAATGTTTTAGGAGATATTGCAGTGTTTTTAAGTAAACCAAGTGGAAAGCTGGACCTAAATATATTGACAATGACGGTTTATGTAAAACCATTTCATGTTCAAACATCAATGTAACCTCTTTTATGGATAGCAACAAGGTTGATCAGGATAGCCACCTATAAAACGTTGAAAAAAATGTAGACCAACATATTTCACCTCGAGAGTCGTAAATTTATGTCGTATAAAGAAAAAATATAGTTAGACACTGAACTAGCATCCTAACATAAAAGTAAGAATACTGCTGAAACCCTTATGTTGTTGTCACTTCCGAAGTAACACAACACGACATATGCAACACACCTCTATTAATTTCTTTAAGCAGTAAGGTCGGTCGCAAACTTAACAAGTACCTAAGAATTCTGCCTGCGTAACTAACGCACCTAATATAGTGCGGGTACCTGAGAACATCCACTTAAGACTATCACAATTTAAATCGTACCACGCCGCCGGGAATAAAGTTTAAATGGAACAATCTTGTTCATGCTACATTTTAGGGCCCCGAAGACTGAGACAGGATGCATAGTGCATACTGTTTTCGTAATGCAAAACTGCATCGCGGGCCATGCTTTGTTAGGATACAAGCGACGATCCGGTTTTACGATTGTCAGATAGCTTTTTGACCCCCGCTGTGTGCCATCTAGCGAACAAAACACTAATCCCTATACTTATGTAGTAACAACGATACTTTTGCTGTTCGCACGCAGAATATCTCTTTCACATAAATCTGACGACCCAATTCGCAGTAGCGGTGCATCTTTCGTGTTAAGCGCCACAAACTTCCGTGAGTTTGTGGCCCAATGAGTTTTCATGAAAATTCTCACCAAATTGGCGCTACTTTGACAAGAGCTCTTACAATTCATCATTCGCTCATCATTCAGTCACGAACTCACGACTAAAACAAAATAAAGGCGCTTTGACACTTTTGACAGGTGCGTCAGGAGGTGTGACAGTTTCAGTGCTGCCACCTAGTGAACGTCATTTCAGAAGACTTCATTCCTTCATAAGAAGCTAAGGGCTTGTTTCACCACCTACGATTAAGTTCCTATTAACTTACTTGGCCGATAATTTCATACAAATTCTGTTCCATTTTTGAATTTATTCGGTAAGTAGTGGCTATTCGGACATTGTGAAATAGGCCCTGAGCCTTTCAGATGGTTGTTTACACAGACTACATGGACATGATATAGAACTGTAAATATGTACTTGTTTTTCTACTAGTAGCACTTCCAAATACCACTTTCATTGCTATAGAAGAAAACAATAATCCAGTCATACACTTAACGAGCACACACAGATGCCATAAAACAAGAGACTTAACTAAACTTCATTTACTAAAGAAATTATATCAATTTCCTGAACAAATCGAAAACCATTCATTACCAATTATATATTTTTCTTCATGAAAGTATTTTCAACCCGTTTGATGATAGAAGCTGTCATTGAAACGGTAAAGACAGAGATTTCTCTGTAAGCACTAATAGATACGGAGAAACATGTATCATTGAATATGATAAATAAATAAAATAGGTAATAAACGTAGTAAATCAGTGGACAGTAGTTGCTAACTGATTGATTGAGGAACACATCGAGATCTGTGTTTCAATATCTATCAACGGAGAGGCTATTTATTTTACTTATATTAGCCATCTCGCGTTTGATTTAACGTGTTTCCTTGGCTGGGTTTGATTGATGCTAATCTGGTTTGTGTATAAGTAATTTGTGTTATTACGACTGTTATTTGAATCGTTTTATGTATTTACTATTCTATTGCTACTGTCAAGACCTCTACTCTTTTTATTACTTACTAGTTCTACCCGTGATTTTGTCTGTGTGAAGTTTCTTGTATATGCCTGTAACCTTCGCGCTGGTGCAAGTAATAAGTTGACAATTTTTTTAAAGCAATCGGATTTTATCGGATTAACGGTATGACAGCGCATAAAATACGAACAAAAACACACAAATGTTGATTTTTATATATTATAGATATACGTTTTGTTAGTAATATCTGATAGATCTGTTTAATAATGTGTAAATACAAAAGAATGCAATGAGAAAGATAAAGTACCCAAGCTATAAAAAGTTGGTTAATGAGAATAACATACAAAACAAATAAAAGGAAAAGAGCTATCAACAAATGCAAATGAACCACAGTACGCAGAATTTACAATACCTAGAATTAACTCAGCCTTGGAAAGATAGGCAGCCTAGTTCACTATCGCGGTCTTGCTTACGTGACTTCTACAGCCACAGTGAGAGAATAAGATGATGTCAGAATAAACCTGTTAGTGTTGCCAGCAATGACTCAGAAGGTTGCAATTTAAAAAAAACACCAAACGGAAATTGGCACCGCGCGATGCAAGGATCGCGTCATTCTACCGCGAAATCGATTTTAGGCTATATATCTTATATTTTCTACAAGGATATGAAAAATATTTATGATGTTCAAATTTCAAATCGTGGATCCTTAATTCATAGGTATATTTTTCTTGGTAATCTCTAAAATTTATTGGGGTTCAAGTTTTAGAAAAAGGTATTTTGGGTTTTCCCGTCGTGGCTCAAGATGTCCGTTCCAAATTGATTTCCTCTTTCACAATGGACAACCATTGATCAAACATCACTTCCACCTTTCAACGCAATAGAAATGTCAGCAATAATAATTTCCCAGCGAGAAATCTATAATAAGTGGATAATCTGAAAATTTACTGGCAGTAAACATGTTATATACTGGTAATCCCATGTCATAGGCTATCGGTAGCCGTGTACCGGTAGCTTAACCTGCCACTACTGGTTATAGGCATAACTTCTGCGTAAACGTCGTGAAACCACTCGTACGCATTTCCCGAAAGTAATCAAATAGAATATTTTGAAATGACAAGTAATTTTAATGGCTGTTGTATATTTTAAGATGAAAATGTTATAGAGCTACTGACCAGAGGGACAAGTCTACTAATTTACAAACGTCATATTGGTCTCTCCATTGTGAGTTTTTGACAAATTTTGTATGGCAAATCTGTCAAAAACTAACAATCGACAGACCATTGTGACGTTTGTAAATTAGTAGACATGACCCCCTGAGGTTTTGAAGCAGATGATCTAGATAAAGAGGGTGATGAAGAGTGATGGACAGGGATGCTTCTACTCGCCATTGGAAGAATATAGAACACCAAATACGAATGAAGCTATATTTCAAAGCGTGTAACTACTGTATTCTCAGCGGTGCTACTAAAGGTTCATTAGGTTAATCCTACTGAGTAAATACGACGACGTTTATGCCATTTATCACGAAAAGCACTTACTCAATTATTAAAAGTATTAAAATATGGTGTATAATTATAGAACTGACACGTGCGTTGTGAATATTAATCAGTGAATTCGTAAGGAGGTTACATAAATATGGAACCTGTTTCATTGGCGCCATCATACCAAGCGTCATCAGACGAGACAAGTATGTCACGGGAGTAAAAACAGCATATTGGTTTTGGTATCTTAATGTCGTGTTTTGTTTCACATGTTTCTGTGCCAAATGGAACTTTTGTTGCAGAGTCATGATTCTCAGTATACGAAGACACGAAAACAAATGAAGTCATATATTTTGCAATGATTTTTCCTTAGCAAGCTCATTGGTTTATGTAAATTGTATCTAATAATAAAATTATCTTATGAATTTTATAACAGAAAATATAATTAGACGTAGAAATCAAATCCAAGAAGAGCTTACGGTTGACATCTTGGCTAAACTAGACCAATGAGACAGTTAACAAACAAAAAGGAGTAAAACAAACGTAAATCATCCTAATTTCAGCATTAGAAACATAGGTTCTTCTACAGTCTACACGAAGCCAAGCCTAGAAACGTAATTCGGAATACAGAATGTGTCTCAAAACTGTCACAAAACTCAGTTTCACAAACAAATAGCCACAATTTGCCCCAGCAATTGGCACTATTTATCCAGCGGGCCGAATGCACAATGATACATTCATCTCAGATTATAATCTGCCACGGACAAATCGCTATGTTACTTGTATTTGCATTTTGATACCACTTCAATTTATTTAAGGTGGAATGACCTGCTAATGTATGTAGCTACGTTAGTTAGTGCTTGAACATATTCGTCTTCACTTTTAATTTCTTATGTGTTTGAGGATTTTTTAAGTACATACTGATTCACTGAATTAACTTGGCCGTTCTAACCAATGGCTTAAGTCTTATTGTACACCTTATCTTTTCTGCCACACATATCCTCAATAATTTCTTCTAATAGATGTTTGCCTTTTACAAGCGTTAGTTTTAGACTAGAGAGTAGAAAAATATCGACATTTAACTGACAGACAATAATCGGGCGTCTTACCATGTTGGCATTTTAATACAGCATAACTTAAGTTTAAATTATTGTTAAACGACAAACCGTGCAATCCATCATCTTGGATGTAGGTAAATGAACTTTAAGACGCAAATATAACTTCAAAGAACGAACTTGAATGGGGATTAAAAATACAACGCCGTTAATGATGTTTTAATTAGGATTTATTAACGTTAGAAGTGGGAGACTCTACCAAATCAGGTTTTACCAACTTCCGATGTAACAGTGCCTTGTCGACCATTTGGAGCATATATAACGTGACCATACGTCCCGTTTTTAACGGGACCGTCCCTTTTTTCGGTTCTACGTCCCAGTGTCCCCGAAAAACACCTGGGGACGCAAAATTGTCCCGTTCTCAGAGTCTTTCTTTAATAATAAATTGTGGACGTCTGAAAAAACCCAGTTACAGGCTTGGCGATGTTGATTACTAAGTTGAATATTAAAAAAACGTGCCATGAACTTTATTCTTATTTAAAATCATCACTAGCTGTATTAAAAGAAAGTTGTTGTGCAGACAAATGTAAAAATGACCGAAAATTTATCCTGCTTAATTTTTAATTAAGTACATCATATTGATAAGATTTTTTTTATTAAAAAAGTTTTTTTTTCATTGAGAAAATGAGAACATACGAGTATGCTGGTATTTTCAAAAATAAGTTTCCTTTATGAATCTGCCCTATTATAATTGAGATAAATAAACCTATGTCCCGTTTTGAGTAAAAAAATTTATGGTCACGTTAAGCATATAGCTTGTGAAGAACTGGGAAACAAGTTTCAAAATAACTTAGTATTTTTTTTTTTTGTAGTTTGAATTCGCAGTTTTTTTTAGTTCATTCCTATAGTCCTCGCGCGACTAACTGGCAGCTCATCTCATCACAAATCATCTCGCTATTGCAATCAAATGTGCGTTTTGTCTAAACTAGCCGGTACTTCCAACGCGTGTTTCCGTCGCGAAGTGAAGGTTCCGGCTAGTTTAGACAAAACGCACATGAGATTACAATAGCGAGATGATTTGTGATGAGATGAGCGGCCAACTAGTCGCGCGCGGACTATAGACGATAGTGGACTTACACGTCACATTGCTAGTTATAAGTTTATAACAGATGTGGGAAGGGCAAAGTCCCTTTCATCCGGAAATGTTAATGATATGGAACCAGGAGCAATAATTTCCAGATGGACTGAAGACAGAGATAGCTATTTTCACTAAAGCGGAATAGATTCCATCAAAGCAGTTCGCATTATGCAAAAGAATTAATGTGACAGTAATGTCAATGTTTCACACAAACTTGACAATGACATTGAAAGCGTATTCACAAATCAAAACATTTTTTATAGGTACCACTTCTCGAGCACTGACACCAATCTATTCTGCCTGAGGGTCGAGACGGCACGCTTTCTCCATACATCGTTTGGCGCCAAAATTCCTAACCTAACATTTGACAATCACCTTCGAATTTGATGTTTACTCAGTTTTATTACTTTTATTGTTTCGTTGTCTTTGAATTATGAGAAACTGCAATAAAATAATATATTTTATGTTTCATAAACAGGTTATTGAAACTGTCATTTAAACACGATACGCTTAAAAACATGTTCAGACAACCGTAGAATTAGCAGCTAACTGAGAGACAAAATATCTGTTTATGTACCTATGGATAGTAATGGAGCGGGTTATTGCGTACGACATGTTGACGTATTGCACGGCACGGAGATAAAATATAAACGTAATGAAAACTTATTCGAATTTAACCGCTCGTAACTAAGGAAGGGTGAAATGTCTCTCCCATAGATATTTATATCTCTATGGTCTCTCCCTATCACTGAATGAGAAACAAGGTTTCATCCGTTACAACGATATCTAAACTTTGATTATTTATATATTTAGATAGAGTGTCACGCACTCGTGCTGCAAAATAACTAAAACAAACAGGCCAACTTTTTTATGCTGGTGTGCGTGACAGCTACGTCTAAAAAGCACAATGACACGTGCATTTTGCGGTTAACAGTTGGACGCAATTTTTTCTTTTCACTGCTTTAACTATAACCTTTTATTTCTTTGGATATAAGTTTTAAGAATAGATGATAGACTTAGGTCCTACTTGCTTGATCTGTGTCTTTAAATGAAACTCCAGTGTCATTCATTATTTAAGATTTGACGTCTAATTTTCCAATTTTTATACATTTTTGTCTTCTGATCAGGTACTTAAAGATTCTGATAATGAAAGAACTGAGAATATTTGCCAACCAAATTGCGAACTACTACCAACATAAAGCCCATCTCTCACTCGCTTATTGGACATCCCATTATAGGCGACAGTCGTCTTCACTGGGCCCTCGACATATTTGATCTGTTGTTCCCCGAACGTTCGCAAGTACGTGCTTGTCGAACAGTAAACCATTACCATTTAATAGATCGACTTGACCCACTGGCTAGTCACGATCGTCTGGCTCTGAACCCGCCGAAGCCTGCTCACGTATGCAGATGCACGAGTCATTGTAAATCTTTTTTAATTGCGTTTTGTTGTTGCATGAACTTAAGAAGTGTGTGTGTGGACGAATTATAGAGTTGCTATAGTTATGGTTTTGATTGTTTAGTTAAAATTATGGTTTTGTTTTATTTACTTATTGCTTACGATACCGTCTGTGCTTAACCAATTAATTCAAAAAGACCCTGTATATTAGGTACTCTCGTCTTTTTTGTTTTATTTGATATTTTTCTTATGGCAACTTTCTTTTGTTCACAGGTAAGACCGCATCCAGGTGTACACATCTGACACACCTGAGCAACATTACGAAGTTTATAACCAAATGAAAATTAACCGTAAAGTTTACCTAGAATTAATTATGCTCAATACTCAATAAAAATAAATAGTTAAATTAAAATACATTATGTATTTAGATCAAATCGGACAGCTACATAAATTCGCCAATCACCGTAACGCTTTAGTCCAATTAATACATAAGTAAATGAACTCGCCAAAATCATTTCAATCTGTTAATTTGCACTAAAATGATTTCATTGAATTCAATAGGCAAGAATTGTTTAATCATTGTTTATTGTAGACTATAATTCATGCGATTGCCGCAAACGAAGGCAATAAAATAATAATTTACTGTTTCGTGTTAATTAGCTACAATAGATATGTTTCAATATCGGGAATTATCTGTTGTGATACCTAATGACGTCAGCGACCACAGATAATAAAATAATCTGAGTATAATTAAGTATTAGGTACGTACTGCTGCATTCCGTATTTGGTCCTACTAAAGTATGGCCGATAACTATCTTATGATTAAAATATCATCGCTGTACCTATTTGCCAAAACTTACATTCTTAATTTTATAGAAAAATAAAGAACGAAAGTGTGCCAACAAAAATCCAAAATGAAAACTCGAGGGAAAACTTTTTTTACATTAGCAACATTCTTTGGTCCTATTGTGCGACTAATAAAAAAAAGGCAAGACTTACAAATTACGAACAACAAGGTACGTTCTGAAGAGGCGACTTTTTTACAGCCTCATTTAATTTACCCCCAGCAAAATAATGAATAAGACCATTTACAAAATTGCTAATTACCTGACCGTTTAATGATGTCGGCCCGCCCCACGGCAAGTCGGCCATTTTAATTACATTTTAAATTTTGTCGTATATTGTTACATGAATTTATTATCCAGTAGTTATGCGATGCGTAATTTGGGTAGGGACTTTATAAAAATTATTGAAATTAAATAATAATTAATGGAAATTGTTACCGTTATGGGATTTTAATTGGACATGAATTTTGAATCGTAATAAGAGGAGTCACGACTGGTTACGAAGTAGAAGAGGGCCAGAGGAAAACCCTTTTGTGGTTATTAAACTATCGATGAATTCGCGAACTTAATTTTTATACATCTATGTTATTCTTCCCAGAAGGGGTAGACAGAAACTACACAATTTCACCTGCTAGGATCCTTAGATGGTTATTGGTTAAATGATGGGATTTATGAGACGTCATTTTCAACCAAACGACCCCGTTTGACTCCGCAAATGTTAAAACAATTTCGAGTCATTTGACATTTAATATTTTTATTTCATACATTTTATAATAAAATAAAAATCGCAAGTTACTTGATAATGGTTGACCAACCACATCCCTTTATCGGATTTCCGACATAAACCCTAATTGCGTAATACATGATCAATCAGAATCTGAATCGTTTTGAAACAGATTCCTAATCCATTGCTTCATAGGTTCGAAAAAAAATCTGCTCAACAACGTAAATTACGCAATGAATGATGTTGAACTGTTAAAATTAAACAGATTAGTTGTACTAATCGTTTACGAAAATATGTTAATTTAATTAATTTGCTACGATATTGCGAAAACTTTCTAATAAAATCAATTGAAACATTATTGCGTACTAAACTGACATAGCAGCGAATTACATGTCACTCTATTATTTTTACAACTTGGTTGTCACTGCCAGCTGCAGTAGTCACGGTTTAACTATAAACGAGAAAATGTCACTTTATTACGTTTTTAATAATAGCCGTAGAATATAAATTTTACTTTACTACTAGACTCAACTAAAATTTAACAAGTAAATAAATGCTATATTGCCAAAACATACCGACATAAACTCACGCCTTCTTCCCATGGGGGTAGGCAGAAACTACAGAGCGCCACCTGCTCTATACGATCCTTAGATACTTCTTTTGCTTCGATTACGTGCATACATCTGCATCCTAATTGGATACACGATCACTCACAATCTCAATCATTTTGTAAGAAATTGCTAATCCGTAGCTTCATAATTTCGGAAAAAAAATCGGGAAGTCTTTCGGGACCTCCGATAGAAGTGAAAACTAAGTAAGTTTTTGATTCTCGCATTGATGTCTTTCGTTAAAAAGTAACTTTTTGCTTCTCGTGTTGATGTCTTTTGTTCTTTTTTTTTTTTTTTTTTTTTTACTTTCTACGGGGAAGCTCTTGGCCTGCATCTCACCTGATGGTAAGTGATGATCAGGCCGAAGGTGGAAGCGAACTTAACCCGGAATCCTCAACCACAGAGGAACTGGCTATCTTATCTCTAACTGCCGAAACACAACAATGCTGTTAACATTGTTGTTATGGTGACAGACTTAGATAAGATGGCGGTAGCTAGCCGGGCGGACTTAGAAAAAGCCCTACCACCAACCAAACCGAGCAGAAAACTTTGCTCCCACTGGGAATCGAACCCGGGACCTCTGGGTCTGAGACCGGTGGCTTAACTACTAGACCACAGAGGCGGTTGTTCGAGCGTTAGGTGACGATGACGCGAGTTCCATGATTTTTGTTCACCCAAAACGTATTCACGCGTTGATGTCTTTTGTTCGAGCGTTAGGTGACGATGACGCGAGTTCCATGGTTTTTGTTGACCCAACAAGTGCTCAACGCGCCTGCAGAAGTTTTCACTTCAATAATCTGCTCAACAACGTAAATAACGCAATCAATGTTGTTGAACTGACAAAATGAAAAATGTGATACGCAATTAGCTGCACGCTAAGCATGACCACAATAGAAACGGGTTTTGTCGACGGAAGAATAGAAAAAATGACAAATAAACCAATAAGGTCACTAGGGTTTGACGCAGAATGTGCACTTCGCAAAGTGTGCACTTGACGCAGAATTTGCATTTCGCAAAATGTGCACTTGACGCAGAATGTGCATTTCGCCAAATGTGCACTTTGCAAAATATATATTTCGCAAAATACGTAATTCGCAAAATGTGCACTTCTCAAAATGGCACTTCTCAAAATGAGCACTTCTCAAAACGAGTGTGAATTTTATCACAATGGTCTCAAAATAAAAACTGTTTGCTTAGACTATGCTTTTTTATTATTTAGTCCTAACACAGGAATGTAAAAATCTCCTAAAATAACAACACGTAAATTTATCATAGTACATATAATATCCTAAATAGGGCGACCTCATCTAATTACGTGATAAAACACATTAAGTAATAAAATATACAGTTAACATAATAGAAAAACTTTTAATTTTCATTAGGACCATATATTATACTTTTGTGCATAGTTTCATCCATCGACTTGTTAAATAACACAAACACATATAAAATTATATGTGTTTTATTAGACATGGTTCTCTTTGGTAATTAAGTGACAGTCACTTTAAGTCCGTGATACATCCTACCCTAATTACGTTGTCACGAAATTACATTATACTTAATCATTTTTATATCACGGAATAAGAAAATAGAGCATAATAATACTAAAATAAAGGCCGATTTTTAATCGTCAGATATACAATCAAACAGATTTATTCAAAGTAGTAAAATACTCAAAAATAATCATCAGTTTATGTTTCTTGATTCACATAATTATCAGCCTAAGTAAAATATAGCTCACTTAATTCCGTGATAAAATAATTGAAAAGTGGTCTGTAACTGAGCTCAAACCGCTCATTTGGTTTAAAAAACATTAATCTCTATTCTTTTGCTATTCATAATTAAAAACACTTATTAATATCATAGTATTACACCTACTTTAAAATTACCTTGGTTAATTCCGTGGCAGACTTCAATTCAAAACTTGTAAAATCGTTAACTTTTCGAGTGAATAAAATAAGGAACTATTTCAAAACTATGCGTTATTGGCTGATAATTTATACTGCAACACAAAGTTCAAGCTTAACTTACTATTATGTCTGAGTTTTGTTGAAATCTATTCACTTTTTCTATTAAAATTCGATTAATTAAGACGCATCAAAACTTCAATGGCCGCGCGGTAAACAAAACTGCGAGTTGAGTGAAAAAAATGCGGATTGTTGCTATCTCGCTTGCTCAATTGAACCAGATTTTTACATACAAATAGAAGACTTATTGCGTCGTCATAAGGTTCATTTTAAAAGTAGGAAATCGTCTCATATAATTTAGTATTCGATTAGAAACATGTTATCACGGAATTAGTTGTATCACTTAATTATCCAAGTTTACCCTAAAGGCAGTTATACTGCTAGTTATGATACCTACCTACTCAAATGTAGGTATGGCATTAATTTAATTTCACACTAAATTAATTTTCCAAATGTGCCAGTATTACATTAAAATAATAGGGGTAGGTAAAACCTTCGTGTATCCATAAAATTTACAGTTGGCAACCCAAATTCGTGTTACAAGCCACAAACTGAATTCTAACATGTGAAACTCCCTTTCCATCGGTGTATTGTAAACTGATACGAATAGATGTAGATATGTCGGTTCGTTTATAACTCTGTAACAAGTCTGTATATTATGTAGCTTTAATTTCAGAAATACAGAAGTACATTCAACAATTTCGAAATGTCTTATTTAAAAACATATAAGTAACTATAAATCTCTGTTTCAATGAAAATTTTAAAATCGGTCTAATTTGGCTGTAACACTATTTTTCGAAAATGTTTTTAACTAACTTTTTAGACCTTTGTATCCTGCTTATGCGTATGAAGTTTCATTAAAATCGGTTCAGTCATTTCGAAAAAAAAGGGCTTGAAAGATTGTATGAAATGCCGTACGTCGTAATCGCTCATAAGTTTTCAATTAAACCATTCAATAGGTTCTTTTGAACTGTCAAAGCGTGGTCAGTTAGTCAGAAAGTTGAAGCAAGTAGCACCTACCTACCTATTTATGTAGGTACCATTCAATAGTCCGAAGCCTAAAATTCTGACAACCAGTCTTACCAAGGGGTATCGTGTTACCCAGTAACTGGGTTGTGGAGGTCAGATAGGCAGTCGCTCCATGTTCAATACTGGAATTCAGCAGCATCCGGTTAGACTAGAAGGCGATCCCAACGTAGATGGAAAAAGGCTAGGCAGAATGATTTATGTCATTTAATGAAAAAAAATATAACAGTTTTTTCAGTCCAGGGATCGATTCTAAGACCACCGAGGCACTCTGATAATTATTTTAATCAAAATTCAAAAGTATGAAAATTAAGGTGTTATTCTTTTTATTGGATTTGTTTGATAAAGATATAAAAGCGAGCAGCACCAGAGTTTGTAACTAGTTGGAACATGAAACTCCCTGTTTTTCGGTTAGCCATCTTCCCTAGGGGTGAACAGGGAGCGGTTACGGTAAACAAAACCGTAACTTTTACCGATCATTTTACGTTTGTTGCTTTGGGCACGATTCTGAAATTGTTAAAAGGTAATTTTGGGTGGAATTGTGCGCAGTAATATTTTAGTACTTATAGTTTGTCTTATCTGCTGTTTTATAATAATGGTAGAAAAGTGATTAATATAGGACATATCATGCAATTATCAATTATTACTTACTTGCCCATTTATTTCCGTGGGCAACAAAGTTCCGTGTATTAAAGAGCAGTATCCCCCTAATTAAGGTCCCGTAATACTAAAAGGTAATTAAATTATAAAAAAATCCCCTCTTACAGTTCCTTAACAAAGCGTACAATAGCCATCAGGTAGCTTAAGCCCTAAAGGAGCCGCGCCTCAGTGTTACCCCAGCAATAAATAAAATAAAGCAATATTTCAGTATTACATGGCAACATAAAAAAGCCGCGGATCGATGCGAGGATCCACAAATTTAATAACATCAGTTCCCCAGAAGCAATTAGAGATGAAACGAAGGGCTTCAATGCCGTTTCTTCGAAATAATCCCGTTACTGAAGGCGACGTTACCTATTCATTTTTGAGACTATCTTCCCCACAATTTTGCACCTTACTCCCCCGCAATAAAGGTCCTCAATTTACCTATGTTCTCGACACTTGTGATACTTCAGTGATATTTATTTGATACAAAGAAAGTGGTGAAATCGTGTGTAATGTCAGGACTCCCAATTATTATGAGCTGTCGTCCACAATCTCTTAACAACGGACCTCGTAACTGAATAACAGATGGACCGAACTTATTTCAGAGAAGTGTCCCTTGGACTGTGACAGTTCCGATAAAAAAAACGTTACGAAATATGTACCAAGTAAATAATATACGAAAGGTCTCCGGAATTATTGTATGGGTATATAAAGTTGCATTAACGTGGTAGAGAAAGTGGAAGTAAGACGTACCTATCTCTGGACACATTCAAGCACTAGAATTTTCTGCAGAAAAATAGACAACGCTGTAAACACAAGTGTAGCGTACCTAGCTAGTAGCTCAAAGTTATAGAACTAGATTAGATAAAAACTAAACTCTGCCCACAGTAGATAATTTTGTTCTGAACATAAACTTTTAGGGATTCTAGAAGTGCCTGTGCTCTAGGGTTGCCAACCCTACTATATAATATAGCATCCTACTTTATTAGTGACCTAAATATTACAGAAATAAAAATGTGTAAGTATAATTATTTCAAAAAAAAAATAGTTTTATTTCAATAGAATTAGAAAATGAAGAGATGATCGCAATAGGGCCAGTATTAATCTCATAAAAGCTGAAATAATGGTATTTTGTAAACTTAATTTAGAGTGTAAAAGTAGTTTGAAACATAAAAAAAACTTGTAAGTAAATGTTCATAAGTACCATAGTAGTAAAAATATGCATTAAAAAAATAAAAATGTTTGAAACATATCTACTATACAGGGTGGCAGGGACATCGACGCGAAGCCGGTTACCATGGATTCAGTGCATGATTCTGAACCCCCCTGCGTTGAAATTTTTCGTCGGTTATTTTAAAAAAAAGCTGTTTCATAGAAAAGTGCAATACCTACGCGGTCAAAATTTCAACGCAGGGGGGTTCAGAATCATGTACTGAATCCATGGTAACCGGCTTCGCGTCGATGTCCCTGCCACCCCGTATTTTTGCACCATATAAGTAAGTAATATATTTTTTCAGGCAATGTCTTCGAAAATAATATAGGTACATATTTGATATAAAAAAGTTGGCAACCCTACTGTGCTCCATCGTGAAACTCAATCTAAAGTTCTAAACAGACCTATTTATTATGTATGAAATCAGACAGTTTTTAATCGAGATTCAAAACGCATTGTTACAGAATACAGGCTCTTGAGTGTTTTGACACAAGTTTAGTTCCATAAACTCGCAACAACATCATCATTAACAAAAACACGAGTTTAGGGTTGCTACCTCCTCAACTCCTCGCTCTACCACAGGCAGGTACAGTACGACACAACTTAGATGTAGCATCGGCAAAATTCGTAAAACCGATCACCATCCGAACTGAGTGCGCCTTCAAAATTACTAATCGCTATTACTGCTTTAGGTGAAAATGATCTTTCGAAAACGCAATAACTTGCAAAGTCTTATAGTCTTATACATTCGTAAAAGTGAAATGAATTAATGAAAATTTTCAAATCTAAATCTAGCATCGGCAAAATTTGTAAAACCGATCACCAATCTTTATTACTGCTTTAGGTGAAAATGGTCTTTCGAAAACGCAATAACTTGTAAAGTTTTATAGCCAAATACATTCGTGAAATTGAAATGAATGAATGAAAATTTTCAAATCTATGCTACATCTAAGTTGTGTCGTACTGTACTTCGATCCAAAATTATATTAGAGTTGCAAAAACATGACAATCACACGTGTGACGTGTCACGTCTTCTGACAGCCATTTCCCAGGGTCTACGGGCACCGGCAAGATGATAGATAATGTCGAGCGGATCTAATAACGCTTCGGTGCCGTTCGGCATCGTTCGGCTGTCTTGTTGTGTGATTGGCGGAACTTTGACTGCTTGTGTTACGTGGGAATTATGTTATACCAATACGAGACACTTATTCATAAACCGTAGGACGTGTTTTTTGTTGTTATTCGATATTTGGTTATGGAAATGATATTGGGTTTCCTGTCCCTATAATATTTAATTTAATTGCTTCTCCATAGGAAACAAATGAATGGGGCTTCTAAATCCTAATATTATTTTCAGTGTTTTTAATGCCATTTTTAGGGTTTATTAAAAACACGATAAATACATAATTGGCAAGTTCGCTTTTACAGTCTCAAACTCCAATATTGTGTCTTTTATGGGTAAAATTGCTAAACGAAATTGCTATTTACTGTCTTAAACGTGAACAAAATGACATAAACCAGGCACAACACAACAAGGATATCGAATATCTAACGCACAGCCAGCTGACGATCGATGGTTGCAGCTTTCATTATGTATTTAAGCTAAATGACAGTTATCTCAGTCAGCTGGTTGTGCTAAAGCTTGTAATTAGAATTGAATAATTAAACTATTTTCTCAGAACTTAGTAAACCTATCATTGAATGCTAACTTATGTGAACATCTACAATCTCCTCCGTAAAACATATCCTCATCTGACGCAGCCCATCGTTCATGCTAACAGCATGAAAATATAGATATTAACAGTGTCTGGGCACCACCTGGCGCGTTAGTTACCAGTTACTAGTTATTACTAATCATAATTCTCTGTTAGAGAGGGAAAGTGGATGTCATGGCTCATGCACGGCGGACGCAGCGTCCGGTCCTCGATTGGATTCTGTTTCACTTCCTCTTCGGACCTCGAGTCTACGCTACGATATCCCACGGTTATCAATAGATCGCGAAATGGCGACATTGTGTGACAGTGTCCATTGCAGCATTGATACAACTTTCTGTATATTCCCGTTTAAGGAGTTATGGTCACGGAATTCATTTATATGTGTGGAGAAACTTAGCTGCTTGTATTACTTGACAACTGAACGGATTTGTCCACTACAAATCCGTTCGGGCGTCGAGCTTTTGAAAAAAACTGATTATTCAGATGTTAGCATTAATTAGATACTTCTTACTGATATAAAGACTACAGAAAAGTGCTAGTAACTGATTGCAGTCGTCATTCTACGGACACGGCAGAAAAAAAATACTGTCACTTGATACTGTCAGACATCCACGTAACACCAATAGATGGCGTTGTTTTCAGCTTGATAGAACGGGAACTTATTTTTGCATCGGTCCACGAGACGTTGTTTAGCGTCGCGGATAAGAAGGCCGACTGCTGCGCATGTGATCGCGAGTTCGGAACTGACATAATACAAATTCTTTTTCACATTATTCCCACTGTTATTGTGGCGTCGTTACCCATGTAGCGATGCTTAGAAGTGGTGGGATAGAAAAATGGGTGAAGAGCAACAAGCAGGTATTGTCCAATGAGGCACCGGCTTCTGTAGCAGCCCGAACATTTTTAGTTTATGCCAATAATGCAAGTAAAATCAAGATAATAGACATTTAATTAAAAATAACTAACCCTCTTGAAAATTACTAATTAATTTGCCTAACTTCTTCAGTGAGGTAAAGTTGGATAAGTTCTAACTGAAAGCCGTCTAAAGTTATCTAAAAAACAATTCGGGGGGCACAGCACAGCTTTTTCTCATCACGAAATATTTACTATTGATTCCCAATTTCCCATACTTAAAGCGGTTAACGGTTTAATTATCAATCAACAAACCCATATATTTTTTTAATTTCAACTGTAAAATACTGACAAAACTTATGGCTGAATGTTTAAAAATTTGAATTATGAATTGAACGCGAATAATTTTGTAAATGGAACTCTAATGGATCGTCCATTAAAACTCATTTACATAATAAATTAACATCGTAAGTTCGTAATAACGTCTAAAATATCCACATTTCTATAAATTATCTATTCTAGAACATGATCTTTCCACGTAAATCATTTTTTTATTTACGTAGTTTAATTGAATATCTTGCACAAAAAGGTTGATAAAACAGCAACGGCACGCCATCTATCATGTTGTTGTGTAAACTAACAATTAGGGCGTCTATTCTCAGAACGTTTTTGTTCAGTGTTTTAATGAATCGTCTAGACCTATATAACTAGCTTAATTAATTTGACAAACAATTAGATTTTGCGCTTATTAATTAAGACTATCTTCTTTTTATTATTTGTGAAAACAAAAAGCCCAATCTTTCAATGTGACCTTGAATCAGTTCAACAACATTAACAAAAACAATTTTCGAGCCGAAACTAAATTGCTCTATAAAAAATTTGTACAGCACTGATTTAATTTACAGCAACGTTGCATAGAACAGAGAATTTAGCGTGAAATGTGAATTAGCGCGTTCATACGGTATAGTCAGTCGGCCTCGTAAATACTGTATCACTATTGACAACAATTCCCAGTAAATTCGAAATTCTCTTAGATTGAAATTATCTGTCATATAGCCAAATAGACCTGCGAGTTAATTCCATAACACACATAAACTGACAATTGATCGTAGTGCCTTTCATTTTGACAGTTTAGCCACGTTCATTGCGTGATATGTATACGTACGTTGTTGATATTAAATGAATTTCTCAAACCTATGAAGCAATGGATTAGGCATTTCAAAACCATCGGATTGTTATTGAAAGTGTGTTATGGTGTGGAAGTGGTAAACCAATTACGAGGCCGACCGTACATTAAGTTCGGCGAATGTTGAGCAAGTGGAGCTAATTGGTGTCGGTTAAGTCATTACCGTACAATGCCCCCGCGGCCCTCATTGTAGCCCTAATGAGTGATAATAGTGCCCTTTGTTTTCACTTAACGGACGGTACCTACGCAAGTTTATTCGGTCATTTAGGAACTATTGTCGACAATCTTTTTTCGGTATAATTGTTTTTGTTTTTGAACGCTCGTCTTTTAATATCGCCAGTCTAGTCTTAATACATACATAAACACACTCTTTCTACCCATGGGGATAACAGATACTACATAACGCTACCTGCTACGATCCTTTTGCTTCGTTTACGATTCATACATCTAGTTCTCATACGTACGCCGTCTAGTCATATACGTACGCCCGCGCTGTCTAGTCTCAATATTTTATAATAATTATAGTGAGTAGACATTCTAAATTAAGTTAATAGATAAAATATTACATAGTGTATCATAAATTGAATAAGAAATTACGATACTTTGAGTAATGGATGCGCGAACAAACTTTATTATCGCGTCCTGTCATTATTTTACTAATATCAATATAATAATACCAAACATTAATACATGCAAAGATCTAGATAGCGTCACTTAGCTAAAAATACATCAATCAATCAATCGGTTGCCGTGATTGATTGTCTAACGAAACAATTCGGATAGTAAACACTTTCATAATTCCTTATGTCAGATAATAGCAATCACGAGTCCAACACACAATTACACACGATTACTTTCGTTGATTGATCTCAATCGAAAAAGTCGAATCGAGATAGTGTACGAAAATCATTTACTTACGTAATAGGACCCTAAAGTGAAAGCGACTAAGAGATTACGATACGACTAAAGAGTTTCCATTATGCCCTAGGGTGTATTATGTCAGTGTATTCTATCCTAGTAAGTTAAGCACTTGCTGAGTATTAAATATGGCTCATTGATTTATTAATTATTGTGATGATAACAGGGATGAAGAGCGACAGGTATTCACAAATACCTACTTTTGGTTAAAAAAAAACTTTTTAGTTCTTTACCTTAAGTGAACAAAATAAATCTTATTTTTTTTATTTACAGTACTTAATACATATTTCGAAACAGACAAATAAAATTAAAATAATGGTGGTAAAATTAAAAACCTACAAAATTCCCACGGTGGCGTTCTCGATTTCAGCATATGCCACCTGAAAATTGCTCCAAACTTTGGAAAACTGTATTACATGTATCGAAGCCTTACGCTCTTTCACACTCAGTACCCGAATGTTTCAAGCACTTACTGCCAGTTTAATACCAAAACACACAACGTATTCGATACAACACAAATTCCTCGAGCGATTACCATTAGTATTCGCTGGCCGCAAGCTTTGTAACTCGATCCTTTGAACAATAGTTGTAAGTTAAATCAATAGTAGCTGTGTCTGCGCCTGCGCCTAAAGCTTTATTGTTACGCAAATAGTGACATTAAGATAACTTTAGAGTTATTGAAGTGGTCTAATTTTGTGAAGCGAGCGATAAACAAACTGGAATTGTTATTCGAAATAAGTTGAATATCTGATTTGGAGTGTGGAATGGAATTGTTTTAGTCTGAGCCTATTTTGGGATCTAACATTACATCACGCCTTCAATCTCCAAAAGGTAAGGCAGAGGTGTACCTATGTCCTACAGCACACCCACATTTCGCCGTCCCATGTAATGATGTAATAGGGGGCGAGCCTATTGCCATCAACCGGATATGAGATATTCCAGGTAGAAATTGAATTTTGGGAACTGAAAGTCAAAATTTAAATAACCTACGTTTCTCAATTGTAACAGAATTCTAGCTTGGATTTTACAGATATAAATATCATAGCTGTGTGGTCATCTGTCACATATTAAAGGCTTGCTCAGAAAAATCTTGATATTCAAAGTACAGACGCCAGCACATCAACCTACTCCAATCTGTAAAATTTTCCCAATCAACATTGAACCTTATTCTTTAGCGATAAAGTTTAAAATCTATTAAAGAAATTTGACAGATTGGAGTAGGTTGATGTGCTGGCGTCTGTACCTAAACGAAAAATACAGGCTACCTAGAGTACCTAGTAACAATACCAAGATTAGTATCATGTCATGCATGTGTTCCATTTAGTTAAAGGGGAATTTACCGATAGAAGTGAAAACTTACGACTAAAGCCGAACATACGCGATTGAGCGCCTAGTATTCACGATTCAGTACCTACATACACATTTGTAAATGGTCGCCAATTCATTGCCAAAGCCACGCTTAGAAGTCGTGTTTGTGATTGTGACAGAAGTTAAAATCAAACTTTATATCTTAGCATAGGATTACTATTTACGACTACATTCAAGTGGTTAATCTCGAGTCCTTTCTAATCGTGCATCGTAAATTCAACAACTGAATATCGGGAAATATAAGACATCTTGTCTCGACTCGAATGTCTGATTATGCGGAGCTAGCCGCAGGACAAATATAAGAATGCAAGCTTAGATTTTGTTAAAGGATCCCTGTGTAGTGTTACATATCTATATAATAAAAATTAAATGCGCATCATTTGACGGTTGCACTGATTTTGCAAATTTTTGTTTTAAAATGTTCATAATAGCACAGATATTGTCCGAATCAGGTTCTTACGAAAAGAAAAGTAGGAAAAGTTTCCCGGAAAATCTTCAAATTCGGGAAAGACAGGACGTCCTTTTATATGAATTATTGAAGGTCAACGTCGACATCTGGTCGGCTAGTATTTAATAGTTAGTTAAGTAAACACTATCTCAAGCAATTGCTCAAGCACATCAGAGTGGCGTAGCTGTCACTAATGTCAATTGTCAACTGTCAATCAGTACGAATGGCGAGAAACAAAAAGTTGAAAGTGAAGTGCAGTGCAGTGCAGTGCAGCGTAAATATGGGATCTACAGGATTCTACACCTTGAATTGTAGGAAAGATTCTAGAATGAGGGCTCTCTAATACTTTTAAAACTAAGTATGATGATTTTAATAGAGTAGGTAATACAAGTTTTCGAACACAATTTTTCATCAGTCACGCACTAAAGTCGATGATTCCAACTTTGAATGTTGATGTTTGCGCGGATTTTGTTCTAAGCATCATTCCTTAGCTTGCCTCACAGCGGAAATAGCGTGAGTGTATGAGGCATAATGAGTATCAGTCAACGAACGTTTAGTGCGATTGAGTAACTATCCTCGTAGCATCGGTAATTTATACTCAGTTTGAAAGACGAAGTCATGTATGCCTAGAGGCATAAATACTGGAATTTGTGTTTTCAATCGTTTATTTCTTAGTTAAATCGTTTTTGCATAACGCAAATGAGCCTGTATAGCGAGTTGCTCTACAGTAATACATATCAATGCTATATAGCAGTGAATATTCACTACACTTGTCTAAACTGCCTCGTTGGTCCAGTGGTCGCAAGCGCTACTGCGGAGCATGAGGTCCTGGGTTCGATTCCCAGGTCGGGCAGGGTGTTATTGAGTTTTTCCATAAGGAATTTCTAGGTAGCAGCTCCTAGTTGGGACTTGTGCCCAGTTGACGGCAAAAGACTCGCCCCCTATTACATAGGCTTTAAATATAACTAACCAAATGTAGGTATAGGTACCTATGGGTACAACTCTGCCTAACCCTTCGGGGAAATAAGGCGTGATGATAGTTATGTGTGTGTTGTCTGGTAGATATGCGTAGGGTCTTCGATTCATTTCATATTGACACATTTTGAACACAGGACCTCATCAGAAACATGACAGTTGATTGAAAACAATTGACAATTGCGTTCTTTTTTTTTTAATCATTGTACAGCCAAGCGATTTCCATTCCGATATTCTTTTATTTCATTTCTATGTTGTTTTTGGAAGACCTAAATGTACCAAAGGTGACTAAGGCTGGTTTAGAGTCACGCTGACCGCACGCTGACCGTCGGCGCTGACAGCCGAAACGTATGAACTTCAGATGTTAGCGCTGAGCGGTTGGCGTAATTTCATAAGAATACTAAACTTTATATACATTGTCTTATCAGCGCCGACGACGGTCAGCGTGAGAGGAAAACCCAGCCTAACAAGCCGAAGACGCTCAAGGAAGACATAGTAACCTTATTGGTGATGTTCTTCGAAAGGTCTGGTGCGTAGTACTCGCAAGCGGCGTGCGTGTATGATGTCTGAACGTCAACGAAACAAAAGTGGCTTTCCATAGTTACCTACCTGGGAAGAAGGATAAATGTACCAAATACGTATATAAGTATTTCAAACAGAGGTATCGCAACTGTATCAACATGACTGTTATACTTGGTGCATGTCATGGTTGCTTACTGAAACCGTCTCTGGTCCATGCATCATTCGTGATTTAATAACAAACAATATCACAATTTATGTTGCCATGTGCATTTCCTCATGCAGTATCTGTTTTACTTCATAATATTGTAATAAAGTTTTATTTTAATTTCGCAAATATTTGGAATTTGGACAGTTAAATAAAACAATTATGAGTAAATACCAATTTAATTAATAAATTCGAGAATCTCTGGTTAATGTCCAATGAATCATTATTTGATTAAAACTTGCAACGACTGAATCCAGCAGAACCCAATGTAGAGTCCGCGTCACCACTCAAGTCCGACAGACGCAGCTAGTGTAAGTCATTGTCAAAAGATGTAGTTCCACAATTTTCCGCCGGACTTCAGTGGTGGCGCGGACTCTACGTATCCGAATACGTCATAGATTAAAAATTGTATCCTATGCCTTCACCAAATCACCAAACTACGATCAATCTGCCTAGCCTTTTCCCAACTATGTCCGGGTCCGCTTCCAGTCTAACCGGATGTAGCTGAATACCAGTATTTTTCATGGAGCGGCTACCTATCTGTTCACCCTCCGCATTCCAGTTAGGTACTAGATAACTTGATACTCCTTGGTAAGACTACGATTCATCAAACTACTAATACCATAGTAAAAGGACAGGAAAAAATTCTGTTATCCTCTCGAAAAGTTTACTAGCATTTTTACGCCAAACAAATACACTTTGATATCGATACTCATTGTTACTCGGTCTAATTGATCCTTGATTGATAACAAACTGATCAAATTACGTAGAACGGTAGAATAGACAAACAGAAATAGAAAATAGCTTTGGAAAACCATCCTTGCAAATTGCAGCTAGGTTCCGTTGAAAACTTGTTAATTTTTACGAGTTTGAAATACAGCTCCAATTCTGAAAATCATGCAGAATTTTTCTTTATGACCTACATCAAAGAGAGGAGGAGGTTCTCAATTCTTCTTTTTTATGTATGTTCGGGAGCAGAACTTACAAATTCTATAAACATATTTAAATAAACTAAACTGTCGTTCATCTATATTTTTAAGACCAGCAGCTTATCTATAAATAGTTTAAAACGGTAGGACTGGCCAACACTATCGATATGTGAATTTAAAACGCATTGGTAATTTTCTAAAACCATTTCGGAGCTAGTAGCTTAAAAGGTGGAGAACGTCTAAACATGTCCCAATTATCTTTACACACTGGGCCATTGTTCGCCAGTCAATTAGTCAAACGGTTGATAACCAGCCGCATAAGGCTGTATGCGTAAATTCCTTTGACACGCACGAATAAGGGCGGGTTTACGACGGTTTTTGTTGGCGGGAATGTCATTTTAGATTTCCTTTTAACTAGATTAAGTTTTCTATGGCTAAGTAGAAAATTATTGTTTATGTATTTATTTTCAGATTAGGTGTTAAATTTTTTTTCCATTTAATAAGTAACTAGGCACGAATTTTATTGCCTTTTGGCCAGCAATGAATTACACAATCTTAAAACTTTTTTTGTACCACCTCTATTTACGCTTGCATTGCAGTGCAGCGCCAAGTTTTCTGCATGATCTTTTGTGCACCAAAAATATATTGAAACTACATTGATTCAATATATTAATGCATGCTATGTTTCGGTATCACAAAAGTAAGTACCTACAGCAAGCCATAAAAATGGCAGTTCTAGAAAAATGTCGACTTTGTAAAGCGTCGCTCGTCTCGTCTCTGTGACTCAGTCAGTCATACCAAAATCAGCGTGGTAATTGCGTAACACACTTACAATAGCAATTCAATTCAAACTTACAAAACATTCATTTTGACAGTAACGCAATAAATGTGTCCAAAGTTCAAACACATTCATTTTTTACACAATTTTTCGAACATAGAAAGCAATGGATTAGCGATATCCTTCAAAATTATTCAGATTGCGTTTGAAAGTGCGCAATTTAGGGTGCATGGAGTCTGCAGAGTGAGTGTTTTCTTAATCTAGATGTGTCAAAAATGGGGTATTGTAAAATGTTTCTCTGTAATAAACTGGAGCAATATACTTCCCAATATTACGAGTATTATGATGACAGTTATTAAGTCACAAATGTTTAGTACGAGCTAACAATTAATCCCTTAAGTACACTTGACGACAGTAGTTATTATTTTACATGATTTAAGACTCTTTCGTATCCAATATGACCTGATGAATTATTATGTTAGGTTTGCTTGATATTTGTACCCTGCAAATATTCTCAAGAGCTCATTGTTTTTAATTATAGAGAGAAAGAGGAAACTGTATTTCACTTCTTGAACGATGTTTTCATTACAGCATTTAAATACGATTTCAAAACTTAAATATAGCTTGAAAATTTAATTACCTACTTTTAATAAATACCTATTAATACGTCCCAATCGATCCTATCAAGTCTTGCATTTTATTGCTATATTGAATACTATTCGTTTTAATTTCCCGTGAGAAATAAGCTACCAATGGTAATTGGGCGTTTCCGTAGAAATTGGTCCCGGTTACAAAATGGAGAAAAGTGGATTATGGAAATTTATATATGGAAAAGTGGTAACAAAATGGAGGTAACGTTTTCATGTTTTCCAATCTAAAATTGCGTGTAGTTAAACAATAGAACAACGAATGCTGCAAGTAATTCAATTAATCATTTTTACGATTATTTTATTATAGTTAACAATAACAACATTATCAAAAACAAAAACTTACCAGCAGAAATTCCTCTAACAAAGTGGATGAATTACACGTAGACGGTAACGCTTTGCAAGTTTAGACACGAATGATTTTGACAGCACCTGATTGCCAACCGAAAAAAATTGCGGAATCGATGAATAATGTTGCCAGGAAAATAAGTGTGCTAAGATTTTGGAAGTTTATTTTTTACTTGTGGAGGAAATACCGTTACAAAGTGGAATTTTCCACTACATCCGAAATCGTGGGACACAATTAAAATAGTAAAAAATAATTATTTTTGTATTAAAGTGGCTGTAATTTATGTTTAATTTTAAAAGAAATCATATATTTGAATATATTAAAACCTTTTTACATGCATGCTTAATTTTATGTCAATCAATAATCTAAATCAAAGTGTGTCGCGACACTGTGGGACACCTGAAAACTGGGGGGGTTCCAAACATATTTTCGTCTTATTTTAATCATTATTATAGTAAAAATAGACTAATTCACTGTTATTTACTGAGTTTATTTATTGTACTATCATAATAAATAGTGAATTACAATAATAGGCCTTCGGTTTTCTAATGAATTATAAATAAAGTCATGGGACAGCACAAAATGAGAGTGGATCAATTTCTACGGAAATGCCCAATTTTCTGTTTTATTCTGTTTATTGCATGCCTAACTTATCGTGTTTACGACTAGCCAGCTTATCAAACTCATCGGGTCTTTAAAATTATGCTTCATTGGTAAGCATGCAGCCATATAGCTAATATGGGCTTCTAAAAATAAACAACGCATTGATGTCGGCGCCGCATAATTGTTAATAATGTCGGGTCGCTTGCGTATGTCAATAGATACCAACATTAACAACTTGCTTGATTCTGCAGATACGTCTAATTAATTCTATGCGACGTTACTAGATGGCGTCAGTATAGGGTACATACAGTAGTATGTCACCATCTCCTCCTTACTCTAACACTTAAGGTAAGGACATAAGGTGTACATCGAACTGCAGTTTAATATACCAATCGCAAAAATAAGTTTGTGTCAGTGCGTAATAGTGGCTTAATCACAGGCTTAATCGTCGGGAATTAGCAGATACGCACTTATTTATTACGCGCCAGAAGTGCTACCGTTTTGCTTCTTGGCAATAATTGTAACTCCAAACCTGAGGAACTATTGCTTCGATACTTTGATAATCATAATTTACTACCGCACTTATTGAAGCTATCTGTTTGTATGTCAATTATAAAACGAATAATCTTGTAGAAATAATAATCTTTTATGGGCTTGTACTTTATTAACTTGTACTATTATAACGATAAGAAAGCTTGGTGTCCATTTAATTTAACTTAATGAAAGGTTTAATTTAATGAGTACCTCGATATCTTACTTTTACTTTATAATTGACACATTTTAATATTCTATAAGACGCTAAGTGCTTGAAAGTTTATTTTACGTCTATAAATGTGTAATATGTACGGTCACCAAAAGAGTTAAGTATCCAGTTTTGTAGGGCACTCCAGTACAAAACTGGATATTTAAGTCTTTTGGTGACGTTATTTCAATAAGCAGGTTTGTAATTTATAAAGCAAATAAACTATTAAACCAGCTAGTCGTCTATGCTTTTATTACAATTATTATTTTTATACCGTAGTAGTAGGTAACCATGGAGTTTCTTGCCGGTTCTTCTCCATATGAAACGACCAATTGGCACCGTGCACCTAGCTTCTGACGTCTCATAAGTGTCCCTGTAGGTTTAAGTGAAATAAAATATTTTGAATTTGAATACCTAGTAGACTAATCTAAATCATATGAACGTTCGAGTATTTAGACGTTCGATTTATAGTGTCGATCAATTGATATTCGATTATTTGGCATTCGATTTGGCATAGTACACCCTACTTAAGTCAGACATAAGCTCAGCCTTTGGGCGAATAACTATTAAAAAGCATTTGTTTCACGTCTCGCCATTTTTAATGATAGGGGATAAAAAACGCGAACGGTTTTCGTGATTTGAGACAGTACCACGTCTAAATGATCCATCAAAGCGTAAGCTGGCCAGGTGGGTAATCCGCCACGATAATGACAGGGTAATAAAAGTAAAGTGGGTGGCAATGCTTACAGGATTACCAGCCAGTCGCTCGGATCATTATCTGACATTCTTTACTTACGTTTTGAGTAGTTAAGCTCTGTGATTATACTTTTTTAAATGGCAACATGATAGGGACATGGAATTAAATAAAATCACTAAAAGTGTCTCCCCCGCGGCGTTTGTTGTTTAGTTTGACCGCTGTTTTTTGCGAACTTTTTGAGATGCACTACCATGCATATTTTTTTTTTAATACTTTAATGTAATATTTGAACTTGTACGGAGAACGACGCAACTAAAGCTCAACTCCCACCGTGCGCCATATCGCGGACGCACGCGCACGACGCACCGTGGGAAACCTAGCGTGCGTGGTAGCGCAGACGCGCGTTGAACGCGTGCGTGGTAGCGCAGACGCGCGTTGAACGCGTGCGTGGCGGTGCGTCCTCGTGCGGGCTGGTGCGCGTGCGCGATATGGCGCACCGTGGGAGTTGGCTTTAAGATGTAGCATGAATTTGAGAATTTTCATTCATTCGTTTCAATTATACGAATGTATTTGGTTATTATGACTTTACAAGTTATTGCGTTTTCGTAAAGATCATTTTCACCAAAAGCAGTAATAAAGATTGGTGATTTTGAAGGCGCACTCAGTTCGGATAGTGTTCCATTTTATGAATTTTGCCGATGCTACATCTAAGTTGTGTCGTACTGTAGGTACCTACCTACCTATTCGAGAAAACCTTAAAATCAAAAGGTTGATCAGTTGAACATTTCTACGTTATTTGAAATTATTAATGTTAGTCAGTCTTCGAGTAGGTACTTATTTCGTTGTTTTTCCACAGAACCTGCACATTTCAATCTTCTACAATTTCGCACGCTTTTAATTCACATGTTCGCCGATATTTATTTCTTGATTGAACCTTTATATCCCAATATTGCGTGCGAGTAATTGAAGCCATAACTTTTAGTACCAAAGAATGCCGAGGGATATAAAATAATATTTACGCTATTAAAAACTGTACATGTTCTGTTCTGAGAACCTTCACTGTATCTCACTCGTCTTCTTCGTATTATTTTTATTAAAAAAACAACCTTGTTGAAATAATCTAATGAAAAATTTCTCTGCCAATTAACAACGCTAGCTGTTTACAAAATAAAAAGGCTTTTTCAACAACACTAACCTTATTATTCAAGCGAGAAATTGTTTTTAAAAACTCCATTCTCGCATAAATTCGCCAAGGTTTCCTATCAGGGGTTTGCATCGCAATTAATTTCGATGTCGATTTTTCCCGCCCATTAGTTAACGTTATCGATTCGACACAAGCAATTAGGTGGTCGATCCGATTCGGGCCGTCCGACGTCCGATCTCCGCGATGCCCCAAACATGATTGATGACGTTTTTACCTTATTACCGAAGTTATCCCCTCCACGGCTTATCAGCTTACAGCGGGGGGAGCAGGGAGGGGAGCTTCTCATTACGAGATTGCGGTTACGTCGTGTTCAAGCCTGATAACAGTGTTTGAACTCTTTGAAGGGTTTCATTTATTTCATTTACATCCCTTTGGGTTCCTTTGCGTATTCATTATATTGGGTTTTAAGGGTCTAAAGGCGAACCCTTTATTTGAGTGATGAGATTTCGGTCTGTGCAAATATTGTACGGAGTTTAGAGAACACGATGAGATGAGGTAGACGCCATTGGAACTATAGAAAGTAGGTTGCTTGAAAATAAATAATGTTGGCAACCTATTTCAGGAAAACTGATCGCTTGATTAGCATTTCTTACCATTTACTTGAATTATCACCTGTTACGGAACAAGATCGCAAATTCACGTTACTTATTAACAAGCAAGTGCAAAATAATCTATTCAATGCCATTAAAGGTCTTCCACCTTAGACGGCATGACGCGGTAATTAGCATGAACATCTGAAAATTACAGTAATTTACTTAATATGTACTAGGTTTTTGATCTCCGTAAATATGTCACTAAACTATAGAACTAGGAACGTCATATGTATAGGAGGATATACAAACCTTCTTACCAACACCCTGGCCACAACTAACCAACCTAGCCGATTAGCCAATCTTTACGTACAATAAAGCCTCCTCTTTATTTATTACGAAGTCTGGCTGTTTTGGCCCAAGGGTTACTTACCTGTTATTTTGTCGATGTCGTCTATACACCTTTCAAAAGGCCTGCCTCTTTTTCTTTTACCAGCTCTGGGGCTCCAGTTTGTTATGATCTGGGCTCATCGTTTTGGTACTAACCTGAGAATGTGGCCTGTGCATCCCGATTTAAGTTTGAGTGTATGTTCAATCACACCTCGGGTATACCAGTCCATAAAAGCTCTTGTGCCAACACGGTACAAGAAAAACCTCGTAGCAACACCTCAACTAAACCTGGTGCTTCTTTTTAGTGGGCGGGATGTCTCGCGGCGGGAGCGGCGCCGGCAAGACGGCGACCGCCAAGCGCGTGCCCCCGCCGGCCGTCCCCGGAGACGCCTTCGGGACGCCGCAGCACCGCCACTCGGGCTCCAGCTTCGGGTCACAAGGGTACGCCTCCTGCGAGGAACAGCCGTACCCACAGCCGCCGGATACGCCTTCACATACCAGAGGTAAGCATTAACAATTAACAATTGGTCCTTCTTAGTTTAGTCACATCATCCGGCTATGTCGCTCTTTCTTAGCCAAAACGGTGATTTATAACTTCTCGTGAGTTCTGGAATCATCTGATACTACAACACAAGTACCCTTAAAGTTTTATCAACAATAGGGTAAGGTCAACTAGGTCAATTTCTGACACTAAATAATCTTCTTGGAATAGTTCAGTTTCTGACTCAACCGTAGCCCATAATCCTAAATTGTTCTCCAATCAGACTACAGAAGACGGGGACACACCTCATCTTAGAACATGAATGCAACAATTACCAATTTCTGCCGTTATTTAACGTGAATTTTATACCGTCCATTCCAGATGATCACTCAGACTACGGCAGCACAGTTTCGGGCGTCTCCGGCGTATCGGGCGCGAGTGGCAGCCTCGGCAAGAGTCCGGCAGGGGGCGGCACGTTCACGTTCCCGCCGCCCGCGCAGCCGCTCACGCACAAGGCGGCCGTGTACTACCACCACCAGCTAGCACTCAGCGATGATCAGGGGATCGATATGACGCAGGTGAGATCTGGCTGCAAAATAAATGTAACCTTCAATTCCATTCATCACTTGTTTCAACCCACCCATTACCACACATACAAAAACTGTCCAAAATCCTGTGTTCACCTCTTTCGTGCTCATTTCCAGAGTCCTGGCCGCGACAGCCCCGGTTCCTCGTCAGGTTCCGCAGGGTCAGGGTCGCGTCACTCCTCGGCATCCCTGGACAGTGGCCGCGCGTCAGGTCGCATGCCTCACCACCACCACGCCGCGTGTCACTGTGGGGACCTGGCTGATAGGGTGCGAGCGATGATCGCGCAGGGCCTGCCGGTGAGTATAGGACGAAAATGATTTGGCAGTAACCCACAAGGACCAGGAATTAAACTATTATATCTGTTTATCTACCCTGTTGTCCCCCTGTCTCCCTCTGCATTTTCTGAATAGTACGATTGAAAATTTGAAGAAATAAACAAGGTCATGTCAAGGCCGCGGCAAAAAGAGCCAGTGAACCTATCTATGAAAACATAATTATACAGGGTGGCTGGGACATCGACGCGAAGCCGGTTACCATGGATTCAGTACATGATTCTGAACCCCCGTGCGTTGAAATTTTTCGTCGGTTATTTAAAAAAAATCAGCTGTTCCATACATTTTGACCGCGTAGGTATTGCACTTTTCTATGAAACAGCAGATATTTTTTTAAATAACCGACGAAAAATTTCAACGCACGGGGGTTCAGAATCATGTACTGAATACATGGTAACCGGCTTCGCGTCGATGTCCCTGCCACCCTGTATTGATACGTGACAATCTTTTTGATAGGAATTACTTTTGCCGGCAATATTAATGGAAAAACTGTTCATAAGTTTTATCTACTTTCAATTTCATAAGAAACCTACCCCATCCTACCAGCTTAATTTTCCTCTTTGACATTTCAGGACACAGACATCATCCACGCGTGTCTAGCAGATCTTCAGATGGAGGAGTATGCCCGACTCTTCATAGACGCCGGCTATGACCTGCCGACCGTCACACGAATGACGCCCGAAGACCTCACGGCCGTGGGCATCAAGAAACCCAACCATCGCAAGAGGTTAAAGGCAGAACTGGCCAATTTAAACGTGCCGGATAACCTGCCTGATTATATACCAGTAAGTATTTAATGTCAAACTATATAGATGAAATATGTAATATTTGAATAATTTTAAATTACATATTTATGCCCATTCCATCATTACTTACCATTTCGGAATTTGGTAAAAAAAATTTAGACATTAACAAATCTGCTGCCTGAATTTAAAGTAACTTACCACAGTGCTGGAATGGAGAAACCTTTCGATTTCAATGTTTTCTAATTTTGAACAACCAAATCTAAACTTTTATTGACCACGACATACCGCATACATGGTACATAATATTACGTCTCCGTGCCACTCCATATTGTGGGAACTCATTCAAGACACTATATACAGCCTTTTCCATTTTTACTTCAACATAAAAAAAACAACCAGTTGGACCTACTAAAACGTTCCTCTTCTCATTCCAGGGTTCCCTAGAAGAATGGCTGCGGCTACTTCGACTAGAGGAGTACGGGCCTGCACTAGTAGCACAGGGTTACCGCACCGTTCATGACGTCACGCAACTCGCTTGGGAGGTAAGAATAGGAATACCAACATATTGGATAATAAGTAGAGCACATAATTGATTAATTGAAGCAGTATTATGGAAATGTAGAGAATTATGTAAGACGTACGTCATTATGTGGTTCTTACAAGAATTTTAGGTAGGTACTTAAATTCTTGTAAGAACCACACAACCACACTCACACACACACGCTCTTATAGGCGTTGAGTACAATTTAACTGAAGGGCAAGATATTCCTACCGCAGCAATAGGTATGCCCGTAAGTTGATTTCGGATAGTCAGTGTCAGAAAAAAAAAAGTTGCCCTTTATTCGTCATCATGGTCGATAGTCTTTACCTGTAGTCGTAGTCGTTGTAGTAGTAAGAACTTGCTATGCTACAAATAATAATAATCTATCTCCATTCACTTTTCAGGATTTAGAAGACATGGGCATAGTCCGTTTGGGCCACCAAAAGAAAATACTTCTTGCCATCAAAAGAGTGAAAGACATTAGAGCAGGCAAGAGAAGCATTAGCAACCAAGGGTCGTTAGACTTTACAAGAATACAACCGGGCCAGGTCAGTACCATACGCTAATACTTAGTCCCAGTGTCATTGTGTTTGTAGTGATGTTTTAGAATTTAGACTCTTGATAGATTAGGGCTCATTTTGTAGCAGACTTTGGAAGCCCATATAGTTCTATTAGTTGTTGTTAATTATTTTTTTAATGTGGATAATAAGTATTGTGGCTAAAATATCTTCACATGGCCACTCATACTCTGCTATAAGAACAGCCCTATTTATGACAGCGGATAATTTAAAAAAAAAAACATTAAATTATCTATGAAAATCCGCTTTCGTAATAAAATTATAAATAGACCGTGCAATAGAGAGCAAATTAGATTTCTATTCTGTCAATCAAAAGATTATTTTCGAAGCATCACTCCAAATCAATATTGTTTATTTTATTTTGTCATATTTTATGATTTGTTTATTTTCACAATACCATTTCATTCATCGGCCATCTTGATTTTTACCGCCAAAACTTCTAACAGAAGCGAAGCTATTATATTAAAAAGTCTAATACTTACCTACATAATTTTTTTCTTTTTATATACTAACAGCGTTATTTTAACAATTTAAAGCGTTTTAATAGCTTCATTATTTTGACCTTTATTTTACTAATTAAAGATTTCCGTTGAGCCAGTCGAGGCTTTAGTTGTTAGTTCCATATGTGTGACCCTAGCACAAAAATGGCTGGAAAGCTTTATTTGCCGAGCCGAAAGCTGACACATTATGGGAAAACTGATGTAATTAACCGATTGGCGTAAAGTTTATAACGAAATTCAGTAATATAAGAGTGTGATGTTAAAATTTTGTGAACTTTCCCCGATGCGTTCAGAAACGTCGTTATCATTTCGCTTAGACTTTAGGTGTCGTCCATCACCATCGCCTTCGCTGGTCGGATGTCCAACAGTTCTGCGATATTATTTCCTCCGCAATCATAACATATTTGTATCACTTTTATTTCCACATTTAAGCAAAGAAATATTAACCGTTACTGATGTAACCGTGAATTAATTTTGATATTATAAAGTGAGCACTTTCGGAAGAAAATGTTTTCCTTATAAATTGTCTTCTAGCCGGACGGCATTTCTTCTTACAATTATTATGGCTGAACCGGTCAGTCAGTCAGAGAGTCAGAGTCGCAGGGTTGTGATCCGCCAGCACACACGTCCATCCGCTGCATCCACCTCATACCACTAGCCCGAAGCAGCATGTGAATGTTTTGTTTTCTTTTCTTTTTCCAAACACAAACCGCACCTTGGACATAATCGGCTAAAGGATTTATATCCGAGGGAGCTACATTACCAGCCTTGGGAGAGACAACGGAGTTACCATAAACCCCCCGACCTAAACTTTGATGCCATACCGACGCCCCTTTGTGGCACAGATTTGGTCCCTATCCAGGTATGAGACAACCTCCTTTGGCACAGGTCTTGTCAGTTTGTTCTCGATGCACCCGAGCACCCGGCTTTTATGTGCACACGATTTTATCGTTATAGTGAACGCAGTGTTTTCCATGTGTGTTTTTTATTTTTTACGATAATTCTTTTCTCCCCCCTACCGTAGAAACCGCTGTGATTGATATTTCCTGCACGGTAGTTAGATGTTTCACTTTAATTTCAATTATTATATGAATTAATACAATATTATACTAATTGCGCATGGTTTTAATAACGCTAACATTATAAATATTTGAATTAATGATTGACACAACAAAATCTTAAACAGACAGCATGGTAAGAGGAGCGACATTAACATGAATTGTAAAATGAGTCGATGCCGTTGTTTATAAATGTTTTTGAACAAACTTTCTCTGTAATATAACTTTCAAAATTTAATTCGACAACTTAAGAATTCGGGATGGATCTAAAATGTGTTATAAATGCCAACAGATACGTCACCCCCGCGGGAAATCACTTGAAAGTCTAGAGGATCCTTCAGAAAGAGCGTCGCATACTACGTTTTCGCCCGAAGCTGGGTTTTATTACGGGGGAGGTCAGTGGCGACGCTCGTACGACGACGGCGACATCACTCCCACGAACGATAGTTCGTACGAGGGAGGCGGCACGCTGCCGCGACCGCGGGGCCTTGTGCGGCCGCGGCCTGTGGCCAAGATCACGGCCACGCCGGCGTACCGGGACAAGTCTCCGGACTACACGTACGACGAAATCGCGTACTCAGCGCGTCTGCAGCGCGTGGCGTATGG
Organism: Conistra vaccinii; assembly: GCA_948150665.1. Taxonomy (NCBI): domain Eukaryota; kingdom Metazoa; phylum Arthropoda; class Insecta; order Lepidoptera; family Noctuidae; genus Conistra; species Conistra vaccinii. The sequence continues at coordinate 6,405,960 of OX411323.1, read as the reverse complement.
CGCGAGTCCTCACGTGGCACGAAAGCCGCCGCCGGATCCTCCTAAGCGCCAGAGCTCTCAGTACGCGCCGTTCTCTCGCTTCGGGCAGACGACGGTGGAGATCCATCCTGAGAAGAGCCTCCCGTTGTCTCTACCCGCGTACCCGAGCTCAGACTCGTTGTCCGTGTCGCTGGACAGCACGGGCCTGCTGCCGCCGCCGCCCGCGCCCTCCAGTCCTCCCAGGAGGTACGACGATGACAAGCTGCGCACGGGATCCGATGCTAGTTTTAAGGCGAGTTTACTTGTATTAACTACTACGATAAAACAGTCATGTTTCTTTTCCACCTGACGTCATATTCAATCTAGATTCTTCGGCAAAAGTTTGTCAATTTTGGTTAATTCTGCAACATAAATCGACTAAAACCAAAACACTTTACATATACTTACGTTCTCTTATTTGTCTCCTTACAGTCAAGCTCCAGCACAGAATCGGATAGTATTCCGTTTGCGAACGAAAACGCCGGGACCATAAAGCAGAACCGGGGCCAGATCGGAGGCCGGCCGCACACGGTAGACTACGGCCGCGCCGGCATGGGGCTGGCCGGCCTGCCGCCGCGCGGGGCCGACGGCAAGGCGACCACGCCGCACGCGCCACACGCGCCGCACGCGCTGTCCGAACACAAGGATGAGAAGAGCACAGAACCAGTCGACGTACTCAACGACATCGGCAACATGCTTGCCAACCTCACGGACGAACTCGACGCCATGCTAGAAGAAGAAAAGCGCCAAGGACTCACAGATTCCTAAAACCCACAGACAATCTAGAATACATATTTGTACTCGAATACATTAGAACTTGTCAAAAATTCCAAAGAATTGGACATCGGCAAAGACTTCCACTAATTTAATGAAATGCTGACATTTTGATAACGCAAGCAGCTATTTGATATGCATCTACATTATTTTAGGAGTGTAGCAATATGAAAGCAATCTTTTTGTGTATTGCATCGTTATGACGATTGTGAATTCTAAATAACGCGATTATTCTTTATTGGATTTAGTGTTTTATTGAGAAGCTATTCGACTCTGAAAATAAGTTTTTATAAAATATACAATACAATCAAAACCGAGCTGTGTAATAAGCATTTCTTCCATCGCATAATTATATTTACCTCTATGTCAAAGGACTGAGTAAAGTAGAATGTGATGTTACTTCGACTTTCGAAGTCTGGGGGGGTTAAAGTCCTCCAAATGTAATGTGACTAAAATCTGAATTTTTACCAATGTTGCTTCAATAATGTGTGACCATTCCATTACCGCGCTGAGCTCGCTACACATGAAGCCACTACTAGATGATAGTTGTCACTTGCCATCAAACTATTCCTACACGACAAAACGGATATACATACGTACTATATAATAGTTTTGTAGCATTTTGTACCGACGTAGTACATTTTATACATACTTGTAATTTAAAACATATAGTTTGCTAAATATCCTCTGTTATTTCAATTAAGTGAGCTGTGTATTTTTGTTATAACAAATAATTAGTTCCTTATAATATTATAAAATTGAGTGTTTTTATTGGGATAGTAAAGAAATTAGATGTTAGACGGATCCAAAAACAGACAAAAATGGCTATTTTTGTAAATATTGTTTTACTTAAATTATGTCATAGATAAAATATATCCCAGTAGTTAGTTTTTCATGTACAATAATTGTAGAGTATTTGATTATGATGTAGAGATTAATGTAGCTAGAATTTATACAAAACATTAGTCTAGTGATAGTGTGAAAAACTAGGGTTTACATATTAATGTATCATAGACAATTATAAAGTTAGCTATAGACCTCATAGACCTTGTATGTTAACATTCTTGTAACGCATTAAGGACATGCCGTTTGCCCCATCATTGAACACGACTACAAAGTTATGCTTCCACTTATAAATAGTCATATTCCTCCATCTAAAGCTTAGCAACACCCTGCTTGCAACGGAATACAGAATCGCCCTCGCAAAAAATCTTTATGGTATTCCCGAATTACAAAAAACACTTTTGATATTGTTTTCATCTGAATAAAACTCATAAAACGTGATCTCTAATTTATTTCCACTTTTCAACGCATGTCCACTCCCAACGTGATATCAAGCGGCCATAAAAGTAAAGAGCTAATATTTTGTGATGGCAATGTTATGTAAAATGAAAATTTCCATAGACAACTGCGACGAAAACCGCCGTTCCTTATTTAAAAATATTTATATGGAATGAATAATAATCATGATTGTTTTATTCTAATTATTTTAACAATGTCGTCATTTTATTTAACCTAACATTGTTTACAAAATAACGCCCACAATAATGAAACAATAATTACTAATACAAACCGTAACTAACACCGTGAATGTAATTAAAAATAACATCTTAATAAACGTAGAACAGTATATTTAAGCTTAACTTTGTAAATATCTTGATAGAAATCAGTGTTTCTATACAGTCTTCTTTGATATTCACTCTCAAATGTAAACATTTTGTATACCTACATGTTAATGTTATAAATCCAATATGGCCGTCACTCATATTTTGTAAGGTGCTAGAAAAATAAAGCAAAATGATTTACGCAACATACTTTTAGTTGTAACGTTCTTTGAACTAGTCAAAATTTTATTTCTTTCGAGTGACGGCCAATGAAAGCAATTTATTATGATTAATGAATCAGAATTGTTTGAAATGTAATTTAATATTATTGAGCAGCTTATGATCCTCATTTAGTTCGTTTCTTATTTCAATAAATATATTTGTAATATCTAATCCGAGTCTTATTTCCCTTTGTTGAAATCTCGAGCCCTTAGGTATAAAACTTTGGTATAAAGATGGCGATGAATAGTGGGGCGTCTCTAAACGAACATTATTTTATGAAGACAAGGATAAATGATTACCTAGTATGGTTACGACAACAAAAGCCAAAAGACCTCAGTGTCCCATCATGATCATCAGCCATTCAGCCTACCACTAACGGATCCAGGGGGGGGGGGGGGCTAAGGGGGCTCTAGCCTCCCCAAAAGCATCTGAGTTCTTCCGTTAGAAATTTTAAAGTGATCTTTTTAGCAAGCGTTACTCTGCTTAAGGTACAATAAAATTGTCATCAGAAGTAAGTATTATGTTTTCAAGTTTTTTTGTGTTTTGCTAAAACCAACCCTCAGCGGGGCCAAGCCCCCCCCCCCCAACCAGCAATCCTGGATCCGCCACTGCAGCCTACAGCAGTCCACGTCTGGACATAGACCTCTCCTTTAGGGATGTTGGCTGGGTAAAAAAGAAACTATTTAGTCTGTCAGTCAGATAATAAAAAAATTTTGACGCGTATTTTTTGTTTTATCATATTCATAACATTACAGTAAGATAATTGTCGTGTAGTTAACAAGCGTTTCCTTAATTAATATAGTCGCTACCGCTACCCTCAGGAAAATAACATTTTTCTACAGCAAAAAAAAACATCCATATCCCAGATAATAAGGTGATCAATATACTCGTACAAAATAGTGCGAAGAAAGAGTTTTATTCTGATTATCTTGAATATATCGTGAATAACACGAGATTTTTTTAGATAAAAAAGTACAACACAAATACCTAATTTTCGAATGAAATTTACATGGGTACTAACCAGCAAAACTTTTTCAGTTACATACAAATCTTTCTCTAATATCTGTACCTATTCATATCAATGACCTACATTAATACAAATGCCGCGCTCTACTCATGAGATGATTTCCGCTATCCGGAAAAACCGGAAGTAAATATGTGCCGCCACACCGCACCATCTCTAACCTACTTGGTCAAAACAAAAGCATTTTCTTGTTGTTAACTCATTCTTTTGTTAAACGCAAACGGTGTAATACTAAAACAACTGCAATATTTGCATTATAAATAAACAATATTGCAGGTACTGTTAAAAATAAATACAACTCTTTATTACAGTTATTTAGTCGACAGCCCGTTTTCGTTAGTCTATGGCATATTTTCCTGAAAACCGAATTTTCCGGATGCTTATTGGCAACCCTACTCGAGTCGTTTTATTTCGACCAATCAGAGCGCGCTACAGCAGATCGATGCCGTAACGCGGGCGTAGAGAACGCAGTAATGTCAGATTTTCCTGTTGTCATCTGTGAATTTCGTCTGCGCGATCGATAACACGAATTGGCTATTCGTAGTTACAGAGGTTGAATACTTATTGAGCCGTTTATGGACAGATAGTTAACGTTGGTGCTTGGAGTAGCAAAATTCTCATTCTAAAGTGATAAAATGGATACGAGCGGGGCGTACGGTGGCGGCAAGGCCGGGGGCGCCTTCGATCCTCAGCAATTCATCCAGAGGCCTCCCGTGATCGTCAGGGCGGTCTGTTGGGTAAGATACTCTATATGCACTATATGCAAACCTCAAGTGAGGCGTAGAACTTGCTTTTATTCATTTTCCAGATCAGAATGAACGAGTTACGTCAGTTAGGGTTTTTATTTCAAGGAAAAACATATCTATATACTTAATATCATTAGGATCGTGGAATGTAGGAGGTTCCTTAATTTGATAAATGGTTTGCCTGTTTATAACGTATTATGGACGATCTACACATATAATTTAAATAATATCTAAGTAATTAACAAAGTTTGTCCTTACATCTCTCCAAATTGATTTATTTTTCAAATTAGTAACCCTAGTTAGCTAAAACCACAGAGGTCTGCTATGAATGTACTTTTTAAACATAGCAAGTAGGTTTTACATGGCATGTGACTGGCCTTGTGTTAAGTAAAGAGCTATGTAACCAAGAATAGACAATTATTCCACTATTTGTACATATTGATAGTTGTAATTGAATACTGTGTTACACCCACACTGCACTGTGCATTGATTACAGTACCTATGAGGCTTGTTTTAAAATAAACTAATAAAATATTTATAGACTGTTCAACTGGGTCACATTGGATCATTATTTATCCAGTGTAAAGATTTTCTATTTTGAAGATGATGGCTCTATTTTAGGCTCTAGGTTTTATTATTAGTATTTTTCGTAATAACGACCACTTGTGAATAGGAAATGCCATAATATTCCTTATGTACAAACATTAAACGCATACACAGTTCGAACTACTCTTCATCAGTCTTCCTAGTTCATGTCATACAATCATGACCCAATTAAAAATCAATTGAAATAACCAAGATAATATTTCTGGAGCATTGCTACATTATAAAAGATAATTGGCTCATATAACATCATAGCTGATTCATACTCTTTAAATATATTAAACGAAAATGCAGTTTCATTCTCCTAGTAAAAAAATGTGAAAGCACGCCAAAACACACTAGTTTATAACCTGGATTAACATATTGAAAATACTTTTTATCCCGATCGCGATATTCCCAAGGGATCAAGATTTATACGGGTGAAACCGCGGGGCACTGCTAGTATTCAAATTGATATTTTAATCCAAAAGAAAGTATGGCCTACATCATAAATAGGTACCTAAAACCGACTATATTATTAGATAGCTGAATGTTGATTGTTCTAGTAGATAATAGAATAGCAGGTATGTAATTACGTAGGTAAAGGTTCATTTGAAATCAATAAAAAGTATCTAAAAATGGTACACCTACCACATATTTTATCTGTCCATCTTTCTACATGATTATTATGTAGTTGTATTGTAAGCTGAAAGTGGACTAGACGAAATAAATAACCTACTTTTTCGTTCTGTTTTACGTCCACTTAACTCAGATTGACAGCTACTAATTATTGATGTCTCATGGTGCTAAAGTGGGTCAGTAAACTGGATCTTCAGAGGTTAAAAGACGGTGGAAGACGGCCCTTAGAACTGACTTGATCACTTCCTTCCGCCCTTTTTGGACGAGACTTATTCTTGTAGCTTCAATATTGTCGTTTCAAAAAAAGAACAGAAATACATACAACCTACTTACTGGCACTCAAGAATATAGCCATAGATATCTTGTTCTAAATAATAATGGATAAAGCAGTCGACAGTTTTACCAGCATTACCCAATAGCTATCGGCGTAATGTTGCTAGCCTAGCTGTCGGTCTTCTACAGACTGAACTTCGGAGAGAGTGCGCAGGAGCTCCAGAACCTGAAATCCCACCATCGCCCTTTTATTCACGAACTACCAGGCGTACTGCAGGGTACCATCCGCATTTGGTTGATATCCCGTCCAGTCGTACAGCGCTTCTCCTCCTCATTTATTATGCGCACAGCCATAGTGTGGAACTCTCTGCCAGGCGTCTGTGTCCCTTCCACATACAACCCGTCTGCCTTCAAAGCAAGAGTGAATAATAGGCATCTTCTGGGCACGCTCGTTCCATCATAGACCTCATCTATCGCTTTCCATCAGGCGAGATACAGGTCAAGACCAGGCACTTACTCGTAGCACATATTGAAATAAGAAAATGGTATATATATTCATTATGTGCAATGCAACGTACCAACGTCCTACGTATTTCTTCTAAGCTCTGGTACAGGAATTCGGAAAGGTAGGTATACATACACTGAAAAACAAATAGGTACTTCTGATGTGACACCAATTTTCATGCCGTCCTTACGTAAATGATCCAAAGTGGTGAACTCATATTAGCCCGTCAGGCATTAACATGACTTTACAAATTATGTACCTAAAGGTAAACGACAGAAATCGATCAGCTACAATGTAGGTAAACAGAACCTTCAGGTACCTACCTATTGCAATGTGATCATTCACAATGTATAGCATGACAAAGTATAGGTAAACTTAATTTCATAACATAGGAGTAGTTATGCTTTAATATATTCATAAACAGAGTCCATTAATATGAATAACTGAGTCGCGATGACGCCCTCAACGAGCCACTGCTATGGAAATTCCTGTAGCTCATTAAAAGTTTGTAAGCAAACACAAATAACGGTTCATCTAAATAAAGATAAATAAATGAGATCCCGTGTTGGCAAAGTGTTATTGGGTTTTCTATCTGGAGAGTCTGGATTTGTGCCCGATTGATGAAAAAGGGTCGCCCCCTATTACATGAGACTTAAACATAACTGTCGAAATGTGTGTGTACTATAGGTACACCTCTGCCTAACCCTTTGGGGAAATACAAGCTTGATGTTTTGTGTGTGTAAAGCTAAGTGGTTGACATTACCAGGCAGCGCGTGGCTCACTCTCCGATACATAATAGCAAATGTCTTCTTGCGCTAATCATCGCTTTGGCTGACGGATTAGATCGCTGCTATCAGCAGACAGGCAAATTAGTCAGAGATTAACTTGGCATATTTATTACGTCATTTAGTTGCACTATACAGTCTCTCTCTGATGTTCTGTAACAATGACGAATTCAAATTCTAAATTCTAAAGTCATTTATTCAAACTAGGCTCAGAATCAGCACTTTTCGAACGTCAAAATTACATATGACAGTCCCCCAAAAACGCCCGCCCTTCACCACTTCCTAGTCCTTTAGCTGGGAAGAAGAAGTGGCGCAACAAACTCCCCAGCAGCACTGCTGTCTTTTCAGTTAGAAATAAACTTAAATCTATACAATCAATCTTCCTAGCCTTTTTTCCCAACTATCTTGGGGTCGGCTTCCAGCCTAACCGGATGCAACTGAATACCAGTATTTTACATGGAGCGACTGTGTATCTGACCTCCACAACCCAGTAACTGGGTAATACGATACCCCTTGGTAAGACTGATGTCAGACTTTCGGGCTTCTGACGATTCGTAACAACTGTCAAAGATCCACGAATGACAGCCGGGACGCGTGAAGCCAATATCTGTGTATGAACCAACGCTCTAGGCGTTGAGCCGCAACATTATGCGCCCCCGTTTTGAAGCATATTATGAATTTTCTAATGGACAAAGCTGTTACGAATTAACTCATGGTTACTAATGATATTATTTATAGAGTGTCGGCGCGTGTCAGCTGCATTTTCTATCTGACATAAGAAAGTATGTAAGTATGTAGTATGTTTTTCAGAAGTATGTATGTTTGTTTGTACATAAATGTATGTAAGTAAGTAAGTATTTTCAAATATAAATAATTAAAAATAATCAAAAAATTTCAATTTTGTGTCTTCTTTGTATCTCAGTAAATTGTAGGCTTTGGCTCCTTCAGTTTTGTGGCAATGTATAAAATTATTTTTTACGATCACATTTAGTCCATGTTGTAAATTCTCGTCGTTTCGAATTGTATCTTTATTTATTTTTTTATACGTGAAATCAACGTAAGCCTTACACCCCAAATTTCGAGGTGTGTTTGTTTTTCCTTGAGAGGACAGCTGACATAGTACGTTTTTCTAAATTTTAATCTTTCAGTCACTCTTTACAATCCAATTAGTACAAGTAAAAGAAGACAAATATTCAATGAAATACTTGCAATCACGCAGCGGCGATCCTTTGTTTTCTTTCCATTTGCACAGAATTTGCGCGCCAAAACTATCGATATTCCTTGATTCGTAGTTCTTATTACGATATTCTTTACACACCACACTTAAAAAGTCTTTCAAAGTCATTTTCCTCCTCAATTTCATATTTTTTTCACGAAATAACGGAAACAAACACTAATATTATGATAGTTTATCAGAAAGAAATTAATTCAACAAGCGCCGAGGTCAATGTCATAGTTCAACTGACCGAAATAATAACAAACGAAAGTAAATTATGATGCAATACACTTGTCTCGCTCTAACTCACTCCATATTCGGCACAGAGTTTTTCCTAGACGCCTTACTTTCTATATGGGACAATCATGTTGCGGTATCGCGCGTAGCTTTAGAAAAGTGTTGAGAGCGAACATGATTGTCCTTCTCCTGTTGCAAAGTTATGAGGGCCCACTATGTGCGTTAAAAACCAATCAACTAAGGTGCTGGCTCGAAACAGATTTGTATTATTGTTTTCAAAATTGTGCACAACAATGTCTGTGTACTATTCAACACCATCCAGTGTTGGCTCATATACAGGTATTGGCTTTACGCAGCCGGGACCATCGGCTTAACGTGCTTTCCGAGGCACCGAGGAGTCTCGGTATGTGAAGATGGTCACCCATCCACTGACCAACCCCGGCAAGCGTAGCTTAACCTGATGGATCGACCCGTGCGGCTTGTTATTACTTAGCCACGAGCTCCTCTTCTTCCGTTCCGTTCCGAACTTGATTCTATACAATAGTACCTATACTTGACCCTATGCAAAATAATTTACATTAGGTACTCAACACAAAACATTAAATAAAACATAATAAACCAACATAAACATCGAAATCTAAACTCAAGCGACAATAAAACTACAAACGTAACGACGAGCCAACAGTCAGAAGTTTCTGATCAACATTCTCCTATAAAATGCACCCTACAATTTACAAATACCCCGCGTGGTGGTTCACGACCTGTTCCCGGGATCTCACAGAGTTGAGGCCAGACGCCAGAGACCCATCATGGGAGCATTGTAGGTTGATTATCTTATGCTCATGTTATACTCCTGTTCCCCAGTTGTTCAGCGTGATAGTGATGGGCTGCATATCAGCCAAGGGCTGGCGCACAGGAGAAGATGGCAAGGAGCGATGCGTTTACAACGATGACACGAATGCCTGCAACTATGGCGTCGGCATCTCAGTCATCGCCTTTATAGCTGCCATCGGATTCATCGCTGGAGAGTACCTCTTTGAACAGATGTCCTCTGTGAAGACTAGGAAGCATTATGTACTGGCTGACATGGGATTCTCTGGTAAGTTGATGCTCGTTTTTTTTCTTCTTTGGAATAGGAATACTTATTCTGATTTTGAATTTTGAAATTGAAACATATGTAGGTACTTAATCCATCATCTTGTTTTCTCTTCATCATTGAGTTGACTGAGGCATTACCTAAGTCTGCCTTTGTACTTTTTAGTTGTAAGAAATTTAGTAAATAATGTGAAAGATGGTGTTCCGTAATAAGCACTTAAATCATTTTATGTGTTGCATTTGCACTTAGAACCTTCGAGAAAAACGTGACAGGCAAGTAGGTATGCTAATCTTTATATTTACAGTCAATGATATTTTAAGTAAAAAGGTGTAGATAGGTTATAGGCGCTCAGCAAGCGACACGTTACATTTTCTTCGTCTTGTCTCTTTTTCGCTCCCGATAATTACGTCATGCCGTCCTACTTCCACGTGTCATCTAAAAGTGTGACATTGTGCCGTTTTTGAAGATCGAATGTTGAGTAGATAACCTATCTACGTCTTTTTACTTATAATATCATTGTTTACAGTCTATAAACCTATAAAACTTCAATATATTGTGGTAGGTAATACTTAGTAACCTTTATTTAATATAAACACACACTATTTAGATTATAATAAAGAGAAAACCGAAGGAGCGCGGTTAGTGCATGATGTTAGTGCCAAAAAAAATGTCTGCTAAACCTACCTCATTCTCTCTACCATCACAAAGCTGTCATCTACGAAAATAAGGCCCGTATTAGAGAACGTCACTCAGAACTTGAGTATTAAGTCGTTAAAGCCTTTTGATTGGTTGAAACTAGTTTTAAGTAATGCTTGAGTCTTGAGTGAGGTTCTGTAATACCTAGTTGCGAGAGAATACAAAAAGAATTGGTGTGCAAAACGCTGTTTCGGTAGCGAGCAATGTAACGCACGGAAAACATTGTGCTTAAAACTAGTTTTAATAAAAAAAAAATTGTACTTTGGCCTTCAATATTTCCGTAACCAGAAGGTTGTCATTTATGATCAGCTTCGTTAAGCATCTTTTTACACCCGCTATAACAAGTGCTTATTGATAGGTAGTTATTTACTAATACATAAGTACAAAGTAAAAAGAGTTAAATGCCACAAGAGAAATACTACATAGTATTCTACTATGTACATAAAACAGTTGCCGTATAGTATAGGACGTCTTCATAATTGCATTGCTTAAAATGACGTGGTATCAAAGGTCGAGGCCACTTTTGTGAGAAGTTACTGGGAGTTTTTAATCTTTTTAGTCACTGTTTTGTGTGATTTGTTAGCCAAACACGGAACTCTAATAAAAAACAGTTTTTGGCAAACTTATTAAATCGAATCTTCCTTCAAAGTTCCTCTGCCTTGAAAGAAATGTAAAGAGTAGATTCGTACATAGCTTAGAGCATCTCAAAGGTACATAGTGTCTATCACAAATTTTACTCTGAAGTTTTCATCAAAGTTACCAAAACCACGAAAATAGGTATTAGGTAGGTACCATTACTGTCTACTTACACTAGTGGTGTGACCGTCAAACTGCCAAGCCATAGGTCTCGGTTCGAACCCAAGGCACGCACCTCTGACTTTACGGATTCATGTGCGTATTGTTAAATATCACTTGCTTCAAAAACGGTGAAGGAAAACAGCGTGAGGAAACCGCAATGCCTGAGAGATATTTCTCGACGGCATGTGAACCCAAGTCAGAGACCCATGGGCGGCATTAACACTCCGACACCAGGTTAGTCACTAACCATACAAAAAGAATGAAGACGACTCCGGAAAATCTTGAAAAGAGTACTTAGGTAATAAGATCCATTTCAAGCTAAGTATGTCAATAAACTCGAAGAGGATATAAATTGAATTTGAGGTCGAATTAATTGCCCTCATCAATATGGCGGACAGATTTATATATCTGTATAATGCATAGTGCATTCCGTGTCACGAAGGTTAAGGAGACTGCCATATGATCTGGAGGTACCTACTTAGGTACTAGGTGCAATCGAGGTTTATTGCCGCAAATTGTTTTTATGAAGACTTGTAAGTTTTCAGAACAATAAACAAAAGAATATCGGCGCTATCCTTAACTAATATTGTAAACGCGTGTGTTTGTTTGTTTATTTGTTTGTTACGCTTTCACGCTAAAATGGCTGAACGGATTTGGATGAAATTTGGCACATGGGTAGACCATGAACTGGAGAAGGATATAGGATTCCTTTTATCCCGATATTCCTACGGGATCGAGACTTATGCGGGTGAAACCGCGGGGCGCAGCTAGTCGATAATAAATAATACTGTCCTTTTTATGATTGTGAAAACTACAAAACTGTCGTTTGTTTCTCAACATTTCCTAGACGTGCAAAGTATGTTCTTATTTATCCTGTGATTAGTTCCTCACACACTGACTTATTAATTGTAATTTTTTAGTAGATTCGTCTATTTTTACAATGTTTGTGAATATGTGAACACCATGTATCTACCACATAATTAATTTATCTGTCGTTTGCTCCAATTTAAATTCTTTTTACTGTATACAGTAATTTTATTCTAGGTGCATCGTCTTCACATATTATAATTATATAAATAATGTACTTATACAAAATATTGTAAAACATTTTAAAAGAGTAACGGTGGAGTTTCTTGCCCATTCTTCTCCATACTAAAACTACATTTTGGAAGGGGCGGTAGAATCAATACTATAATTTGTAAATTTTGACGTTCAAAAGTGCCTTCAAAGGCCTATTTGAAATAAATGCTTTGACTTTGAATTTGACTTTGACTTTGTTCTGTTCGAGTCTTGTTCAATGTAGTATCTAATTGTAGTAGGTATAATAGGCTCATAATCGGTCATCTGCGTGCTAAGCTAACTATTAGTTTGCCTTTGCTCATGACATAATTAGTCATGACAATAAAGATGCAGGATGCAAAGCACGATTAAAAACTTAGAGAAAACCCGAATGCACACATTAACTGAAGCAAGCAATGTCCGAAAACATTATACATATAAACACTAACATTTTCCTTTTAATGAAGTAGGCCTACCTATTTAAGCTGATAAGCTAGGATTCAAAAGATTTTTTTTTCGAGTGAATAATCTGCAAAAGAGCAATGGAGAGGGCTATGCTTGGAGTTTCCCTACGTGATCGAATCAGAAATAAAGAGATCCGCAGGAGAACCAAGGTAACCGACATAGCCCGAAGAATTGCCAAACTTAAGTGGCAATGGGCAGGACACATTGCCCGCAGAACAGATGGCCGATGGGGCCAAAAGGTTCTGGAGTGGCGACCGCGTACCGGAAGACGTAGCGTTGGAAGGCCTCCCACAAGATGGACCGATGACCTTGTAAAGGCCGCAGGTATCCGCTGGATGCGGGAAGCACAGAATCGGTCGAAGTGGCGGTGCTTGGGGGAGGCCTATGTCCAGCAGTGGACGTCTTTCGGCTGATATGATGATGATGATGATGAATCTGCAAATCCGCCAGCATGAGCCTATATGCTATAAATGGATTCAAATTGTGGAGAAGCTAAAATATACTTTTCTTGAAAAAAATATTGCTTCATTAGTTTGTTTCCCCACGAAGAGCGTTTATTCTAAAAGTTGGCAACGTCGCAAATAGCTGTCAATAGTTAGGTACAATGTTTTGATTAAATTGGAAATATTTCTATACTTACAGAAATAAGAAACGTATCTAACAAGTGAACTAAAATATTGATTAGGAAATACAATAATTAAATATCGTAAATATCGTAATATCGAATACCTATTTAGTTTTCGATGTAAAAAAGTATTTGGAATCCTTCCAAATGCCTTTTTTACACCTAAAACGGTTACATTATCAAATGCAGTGTTATAATTGCAATTTATAATTCATATTCTAGTTCACTAGTTAGCCACATTTCATATTTCCATACAGTAATGGTAAATATTTGACAGCTATTTGCGATTGCGAAATTGGCAGCTTTTAGAAGAAACGCTCTTAAGATAGATACTTCTTGTTTAATCTCCCTTATTAGCCATAATACTTACAATATTAATTACCACCTTTAAAATAAAACTAAGCTGCGTCCGTATTTTTTACAACTCCCATTACTGTCAGGTCATTCGATCTTTTATGACTCCACAACAACGGGATTCTAACGCGGTTCGATCGGCTCAACAATAGGTACCTCTCTCCTCTTTGGGTGTAAAATTTTATAGATCGTAAAATCCACCCTAATTTGTTACTTATCGTGTGAAAACGGATTCACGTTTACGAGGTCGAATGCGCCAATCTAACAAGGAAAACCACTTTTCTTACGCAGAATGAAAATTTTCCTGTTCCTGCGACTAATAGGGCGTTTGTGCACTACACGGAATTTTACCGTCCGACCGACAGTCCGATTCCGACCAAACTATAGTGCGCGCGGAACTAGTTGGCCGCGCCTTAGGTGGCGACTCATCTCGCTATTGCAATCTCATGTGCGTTTTGTCTAAACTAGCCGGAACTTTCAACGCGTGTTGCCGTCGCGAAGTACGCCGCCGGAATATATTAAGTAAGATAAGGCACTCAATCTATTTCTATAATAATCTATTACCTAAGGCGTAGCCAACTAGTTCCGCGCGCACTATAGTATAAACATTTATATATGACCGTAAAAAATCGCACTGCCGCGGCCGGACGGTAACATTCCGTGTAGTGCACAAACGCCCTTAGCGAGAAAATGCTAGACTGCGAGGAAGTATAGCGCACATAGGTAGGCAATAGGTATTTAGGTAAAGTGATACAATACCTACCTATATACAAACTGTAACTAACATTTAAATAGGTACAGTACCTCCATTTCCATTGCCACGAATCCATTGTATATTCGTTAAACTATTTGTTTTTATTATTGAACTGCACAATACCTATAACATCTAATAAACAAAAAAATAACACCGCTGCACCGTCACTTTTTCCTAGGATGCAAATTCTTAGGCGATCCAAATAGGTATTTCTGTCATTTAGTACATTATATCGATAGGCACCTTTGTTATAAAGTGAGAGACTTTTACGAACACGTTTTAGATGTAGCTAAATCTAACCTCTTGTACCATTGTCTTCAGCATTCTGGGCGTTCCTGTACTTCGTCGGTTTCTGCTACTTATGCAACGCGTGGGGCAAGACCGACAACCCGCCCGTGGGCACCGCCAACAACATGCAGGGAGCCATCGCCTTCTGCTTCTTCTCTATCTTCGCCTGGGTGAGTTCATTGAAGTTTGGAACAGCGTCCAACAAAAATTTTGAAGGGGACCCCGCCCTACGTGGAACATTTTACAAAAGTTGTTGTGTTGCCGGCAGCGCATTAATATTTGGTACCAAGTTGATATTAAAAAGGAGCAGAGTCGTCTTCTCCCGTTGACTTCGGAGACTCTATATGGGAATAGGTCATGCTGTGGCCTAAACACTAATAATAATTAACAAAAAGAGGAAATACGAACATTTTATCAGCCTAGTGTAATTTAGAAACAGTCACATATTTCATCTTGTATAATTTTATTATGCTCTCAAAACGGTGAAGGAAAACATCACGAGGAAGCTTAGAATCAAAAATTCGAAGACGTGACATCCCGCACTGGGCCCACGTGGTGGATGACGGCCCACTGCCCACTCCCTCTCACCGAGATGAGGCCTGTGTCCCAGGAATGGGAACATTATTGGCTGATTATCTTGCATATGTAATAAAGAACACTATCTACCTATTAATTAATGATCATATTGTTTTACTAGCAGTTTATTACGATGAAAGTATAAATACTTTCATCGTAATAAAAATTTGCAGTCTTTAAGATATTGGCGGATGTTCCGTTACACGCTCGCGAATACCTTGTATCGAAACTAGTTAGTGCCTATCTGATTTCGTCTCTATTTTGGTGATAGGAATAGGGACAGGATAATATTTGCGGTAAAACGCATGACAATTTCTGTCTAATAAAAATAATGTTCCTAAAAATAATAATGGAGCAGGACAATTTTATTGTTCAAATTGTAATTTCAGCTTCCTTCAGTATATGGAATTAAAAATGATAATTATATCAACGTAGGTACGTACCTAAATAAAATAGCCAGCTCACCAAAAATTATGGTTGGTAGGTTTTTTTTTCTTTATGGTCAGTAGCACATTGTTGGTTAATCATCAGGCACGGTTGTCTAATAAGATACAACTGAACTTATCATAAGTTGCCTAGGGTTGCCATCCCCAAATCTTGAAAACCTGGATTAGAAGGTGAAAATACCAGGACATTTCGGATAAAAAACAGGACGCAGTATCTATAAGAGCAGTAATCAATAGCACCACGCAGTGAAAACAGTTTCAATGAAAGTGATTTTTCGCGCATTTGAGCTCTATCTAATCTAAAGATAGAGAGCTCTATTGTGCAAAATAGTAGTGAGAAAGAGACAACAAGCAGAGTGCACGTTATTGAAAAAACTATCCAGGACACCCCAGGACATCTCAAAAAGCAGGAGGACATGTCCTGGCGGGAAAACAGGACGGTTGGCATTGGCAACCCGTACCCAAACACTTGATGGGGCAAAAATACCTTTAAAAAATTCTAATAAGTACCTAGGTAGTTATACTACTACTATTGATTGCTATTTTGGCACAAAAAACAATATTTAGCAGCCTGCTGCTTTGGCGCTAAATACAATATTTATTCAGTCAGGCAGGATACCACTGTCCTTCAGGTGGACGCCTTCCACATCTTGGCTTGAAACTTATCAAGATGGCCTTCTTACTACTCTTTCCTCCCCAGGTGGCTTGCGCCTTCTTCGCCTTCCAGCGGTTCCGCGTGGGCGCAGACGCAGCGTTCGCGCCGGCGTACGAGGTGGAGGGCGCGGTGGGCAGCCCGGGCGCCTTCCCGGCCTACCCCGCCGCCCCCGACCCACAGCCTGCCTACAGCGACCCGCCCTTCTCGCAGACACATGGCTCTGGTGGGTACAACAGCCTATTCAAGACCTCAAAATGTCTCTCTCATTTAAAACATTTCATAGTTTGAAATAATTAGGTAATTCACCGAATACATAAAAATCATCATGCAAAATATTGATATTTAGGTCAGATTTTAGGTTTTTGAGGATTTGTAAAATCTTGCTTTGCAACGTTTTACAAAAAAATACTGGGAGCCTAAGGCTGCCTGTCCATTGAAGCGGAGAGGAGAGGAGAGGAGCGGAGATGTGCCAAAATTAACCAATAGAATCGCACCTCTGGAGCGGAGTTTTGATTCTATTGGTTAATATTGACACATCTCCGCTCCTCTCCTCTCCTCTCCGCTCCGGTGGACAGGCAGCCTAATGTGTCATCTGCAGATAGGTATTAAAATCTTGGCTAGTATTATGAATTTATGACGTTCTATGAAATCTTTCCATATACAGGTTGTGCCATATATAGTTATTATAAGTTTTTAATTTTAATATGACCATAATATATTCTGATTTCAGGAAACATCGACTACACGGCCCCAACTTACTAAGCTGGTCCACAGCATCAGGATTATTCAGGATGATTGATTCTCAATTTTTATTTGCAATCTCACATCTTACTGCGTAAGTAATAATTATTATTACTGAAGCAATACCTAAACATCATAATAATAAATACTGAAAATCGACTAATTCGTTTTAACCGATTTGAAAACTCGATTATTGATAATCGATAGTCGATACCTACTTTAGTATAACAACCAAAGATTTACCAAACTATTCTGTACATACAAAAATGTATGTAGGTAATTATTGATTATTAAAAGATGTTCAGTGATAGCAATCATGTCCATTTATTTTAATGAAGCTTATTTTTCTATTTATTTATTAAGTGTAGTCATAATCAGTCATTATTACATTAAATTATACCAAAGTTCATGTACATTGTAATCAGATGATATATATTAAATATTCATGTATATGAAAACGTGTATCGCTTCACAGTACCTGCTTGTAGGTATATCTTGACAATATTCACGTATATAATGTAATATAACATCGTATATTATTATGTAAATAACAATATATTGTAAAAGATATTATATACTATTTAAAAAAATCCTGGTCTCAAACGACAACTCAAAACGGTTGTTTTTTTTTCCATAACTGCCAAGTAATTTGTTTGTAATAGTTCCTTATTCCTTAATAATTAATATAGTTATTGTCTTCGTAATCACATTATATACTTCAAGGTGAATAACAGCAAAAAAAAATCATAGCCATTTGATGCTACTGCCATGCCACCTGTCGTTTGAGACCGCAAACCCAGCTTCATGTGATATATTATTTTTAGTTACTTCTTCACTATCATTGTGCCATGTCTTTAAACTTTATAGAGCGTTTATTTTTTTAAATAAAAAGTGTTATTTTGTCCTACTCAACCAGTTTCAAGTCATCCATACCTCATTGTAGCTACGTCGTATAGGATAATAATACATATTATATTATATTTAAGAGCAATCCTTGAAGCAGAGTGGTTACTAAAAAAAATATATAATATTTAAAAAAAATAGTTTTTAATAATATTCTTCTTATTATCCTAGAATTCATCAAGTTGGCCTTGTAACTTTCTAAGTAAACTGATCAAATAAGTATTGCACTATTTTTAAAATAGTTTTATTTAAATAATAAAACATCTGGCTTAAAACTAATATCAATCAGTAGTTTCGTAGCTTGAGGTAGTGCAAAACTAGTTTTGATCAGTATACAAACCCTCAGTTAATAGACTAAAATTATATTACTACCTACAATGTATCTATCATAATATATCAATATATATTTAAATTAAACAATATTATATAAGTATAACATAATTTTAGATGAGTATTATATATTTATATGTACTTATCTAAAATTATATTTTAGTGACTACCCTGTACAATGTAACCATGCTTGAAAATATTGAAAAAATCTTATAACTAGGACGAAATATTAATTACATTAGTTAAAATTTATTCGTAAACAGCATATCGTCATTATTTCCTTTGTTTTTGTGCAACATATTATGTATTGTTTTCACATACCTACTAGATTTAAAACGCTTTTGAAGTACGTAATTTTAGTCTACTTTGGGTGCAATCACTGCAGATAAAAAAAAGAATATACAGGATTATTTTTCAACATCAACTTAAAATCAATTCAGATAAGTACTGATTTGTTTTCAAAAAAAAAAAAGAATCATTCTGTATATTGCATTTGCAAAGACAGTGCCCAACGCAAGAAAAAATTATTAATAATTTTTATAATTTATTAATCTCAATATTTTATAAAAGGTACGTGTTGCAGTGTTTAAAACTTAAGATAGTGTATTTGTCTCTCAATATCCACAAAATGTAACTTATCGATCCAATACATTCAGTATTAATACATAGTTATATTAATATGTATGACGTAAGCGCTTTACCCAAGATCAAAGTATTTTTTTAATAAAAAAAATATATTCTAGGAAATTCTATCTTATTACTAGACTATATTTAATTTCCGGGCACATTTTTATTATTACTCTTCCATATTTTTAATAGTCTTTATGTGCTGAGGTATCGATGTAATTTGAGGTCTATTAGAGTACTATTAAGGTCTAAAATTGAGTTCAAAACATTAGACCCCAGGGTGAATAATTGAAATGTGTCCTAGTAGGACTTTGAGGAGTCGGCTTGCTGATAGATTGCTGTTTATTAATGGATAACTATTAAAATATAACTAAGTGTGATTGTTGTACTCACTATATATAGAAAAGTACTTAAAGTGTGAAAATTGTGTCCTATACAGATGTAATGTAAGTCGACAGATATTTGTGAAAATCTCCTTTAAATAATATTTTTCAACTCGAATATAATTTTACTGTGCGTTAGAATCGTGCGAAAAAGTGAATTCGTATTCCTTAATTAATTCTAGGATATTAAATGTGTGCAATAATGGTTCTAAACTCTATTATTTCAAATATATAAGTAAATATAATAGCGTGATATTTAAAATGTTGGCTTCATATGTCAGCAAGCCTGTTATAGTTGTCTTTATCACTTCCATAGCTTGCACTATAATTTATAAAAAATTCTTAGCAATAATATCGGTATTCAGATGTATTCTTCACTCAAAAAAGTATTTATTCACCGTTAATGTTGGCAACACTTCGATTTTTTACGCTTGCAAGCTTCCAGAGTATTGAGTACATCTGAATTGTATAAAGTTCATATCAGTCTTATGTGTTAAGGGCATCGTCGTACTCGTAACATATAAAATAGTACATTTCAATCAAGGTATATATTTAGGTAAATATTTAAACTTATATTATCAATCGTTCTACTTATCATATCCACTTTGCAAATAACTATTTACACATTCCATTATAATAAATAAATTCATTTGCAAATGCATGTACCTATCTGAAATATTACAGAACTGGGAGTAGGTATATTATGAAAGAGATAGAAGATGACTTGACCCTCGGTCACCTAGGGGAAAGCAAACGGGCCTATTCATTTTCTGTCTCTTTCTATTGATGGATTCCTTCACTATATTGACTCTGAAGTCTGTTTATGTTTATCATGACCAAAAATAAAATAGAAAAGTATAGGTTGGTACCCTAATGAAAGCAGTCGATGCGATAGAGTATTTCTCATTATGAATGTATTCTATTTATATGTACAAAAATACCACTGTAATCGCAAACATATTTTAAGAGCCTTGGTGTTACTCAATTTATGTTAGTAAGTACCTAAATCAATTTCATATAATGCCCTTCAAGCACATGATTGATAGAAAATTATCTAAGTAATAAAAAAAAAATTGTTTACATAATCGCTAAAATGTAAACATTCATCTGTACACTATAACGTAGATAATATTAGCCGTAGATATGTACCTTGTATGTTGGTTAGTAGTTCTGAAGATAATAAAAAAAAATCTACTAAACAGTAAAAAAAATATTGTAATAAGTGTTGAGTATTTTAATGCTAAAGTCGTTCAGTGTTCGGTAAATACTTAATATTAAGACGAGTGTATAAAAAGAGGTTTTATTTATTTTCTATTTTATTTTTTTATTGTTATTGTACCTATTTATTTTAAGTTACCAAAGACATTTCCTGGGAGATGAGATGTGAAATAATCTCGAGGAAATTATGGTCGATTGCTTCTAAATCATCCTTTGATATTTTATAAAGATCTGACGACCTAGGTATTTTTTGTATTTTGTGGGTAGGTCTTTTTGCGAAGTCATAATGAATCGTTTTGTGACCAACACAGACTATTGCGTGCGTTATTCTATCAAGCAATATTTACACAAGAAACACTAGCAGGGCTGTAATGATTGGGTGTACTTCGCTACCAGATAATGCAAGCGATCTGTTTCGACAGGTACCTACCTGTAATACCTTCAATTTTCTGCTATATAATAATAATATATATTACCTGAGTAGGTAAGTAATTGCTTGTACACATACAAGTCCGCATCTCATCTCGGAATAAAGACATGACCTTTAAAATGTGTATTTATTTTGATTGTTCAATTTGTGCTCGAATGACGACCGTTTGTTGTTTTGTAAATTTTGAATATAATTATCGTTTTGGATATCAAAGGTAGCCTTTATTATTGCTTAAATTAAATTATGTACCTACTTAGAAAAATACATAAGTTAAAATTGCTGAATGTGTGATTGGTCCTTAATATTTGGAAGTGTCAAAATAAATCGGTGAATCCCAAAAGACATTCTAACCGGTGTTGCAAGTTTGCAAATAAACTGTTATCGAAGCTTGAAATATTTATCATATTTCAAATATCGGTTATAACTGTTATCATTATCAGTGACCTAATTTCTGTTGATAACAGTTTTTACAGACGAAACACCGGTACAGCGTGGCGCATCAGAATGATGCGAACCTTTTTATTCTCATTCCTGACCAAGAAGAATCTCAAAATGACCCTCATGATACTCAAGTTCAAATACCAGGCTACGTAGTATTATATTATCTGTGACCAGGCCAACCCTACCCATTACCCTGAAAAACAAGCGTGATTTTCGTTCTCAAAAAATATTCAACTCCCAACGCACAAACCAAAATGAGTCCAATTCGGTAGTTATATTCATTATGGACGTACACCTTATGTAATGTGTTTAGATGTTCGATAATAATGTGCAAATGAAATAATGGTAAATAAAAATTAATTGGAATATTAGATATTGTGGACGGAGTGTTTTATTTAAATGCCCAGCGCTTTCATCATCTATTGTCCAGCTGTCCTACTTGGGTTTGAGTCTAGGGCAGAAGACCCAGGGAGACCCGACCTTATAGGCGAACTAGGCGACCACCTAGGGCGCTCTTATTAGGGGGGCGTCAATCGGCGGCATCGAAATTGAAAATTAATACAGTAGGTACCTACATTTTTTAATTTACCTAAACTTATTAGTATTACTTAAATAATTTATTACTTATTTATTCTCAAAAGTTTTTTTTTGTGGATTGCCAATACTGCTCGACTGGCTCGACAGCTTCATTAGCAACCGCCCAGCCCGTGTAGAAAGGTGTATATTATACACTCTCCATTATGGAATAAGGCTGCCTGTCCACTGGAGCGGAGAGGAGAAAAGAGGAGCGGAGATGTGCCAATATTAACCAATAGAAACTTGACTCCGCCCCTGAGTTTAGATTTGATTGGTTAATATTGGCACATCTCCACTCCTCTCCTCTCCGCTCCGCTTCAGTGGACAGGCAGCCTAAGAAGTCATTTTTTTGCCGCCAGGAATTCTTGGGCAGGCGCCGCACAGTGGAACGAGTGTATGGGAGGGGTTGGACTAGGCATTTCCCGAGATAAAAAAGTCTAATTTTGAAAAACGAATAATGCCATCGTATGATCGTATCTATCAAATGCCTTCAAAACATGTGCTGGCCAATTTCTTTCTATTTCTCGTATTTCAGGAGTTAAATGAGAAAATGTAAAATTTTACTATGAAAATGACTATCGAGCTCTCTGCCGCCTGATTCAGGCCTCTTTTCAAGTTGTGGGCTTTAGTGGTATTACGCATAGTAAAAGGTACATTTGGTGCGCCAAACGTGCATAATTTGACATATATAGGGTGATGTATTTTTTTACTGAATCGTGTTATTTTACTGTTTTTTTTTTAATGTAAATCTTACTGGTAGGTATCGTAAAAATAAAACAAGGATTATCACGGTTTCGATTGGTACGGAAAATTAAATAATACAACGAATTGCTTTCTGCATTTCTTTTTATTTGACACTTTTACTTACGATTAGAATTATCACAAATAAACAGTGAAAATTACTGATGATTCACAGAATCTAATAAAAAACGGCAACGGGTAGACATTTAAATTTCTAATGCAACTTGACACAACAGAAAGTGGCAAATTGTTATCAACTTAAGATGCTTACATTGCAAAATAACATTACAGAATTTAAAACAAACTTATCTTACTAAAAATATCGTAGACATTGTTCAATGCTATTTCAAAAATAAGTATTTCACAATAATTTCAGTGTGTTCACCTCACTGGGGTGATGTAATAATGGGCTTTCAGAGCGACACTATTATGAGGACACCCAGCTAGTAACAAAAGTCATTCAACTGTTCACAGCAGCTGTTAATGAGGGCAATTAGCATAGTTCACACGCTACACTCGAACATGTAGTATCTAAAACCGTTGTTGAATTACGATTTTGAATGAACAATTGGGTCCCGAGTATTTATGCTTTTCACTGTTCTGTAGATACCGAATAACAACTAAAGTAACTTATGATACAGAATGGAACCAGACATAGAAAAAGCTAATTAAAATACAAATGAAATACATTCAATTAACTACTGTTTAGTCGCCGATTTCACATACACTTACGTTTGTACATTAGATGCGGAAGTACGAATTCACACAAACTGATCAAGTTTGTTCCAAACCAGATTGCAAATTTGCTTCTAAGATAACATAGTATTAAGAACAAGCTTGTTGGAATATTTTAACAATAACGGGCTGCCTACGCGGACCTACCTACTACACGCACACCCGTTTTAGGGCATTCTCTAGCTAACATTAGACTATTTTTTCCAAATCTATGTGGGCCGAGCAAGCGTCATAGTAAAAATAATTATGACGTAATATTTGTTTCCAATTAGAGCAAATATTGCTAATTCAACAGGGTCATTAACATTT
The DNA here is from genome assembly GCA_948150665.1 of Conistra vaccinii. Lineage (NCBI taxonomy): Eukaryota > Metazoa > Arthropoda > Insecta > Lepidoptera > Noctuidae > Conistra > Conistra vaccinii. The sequence goes on along the minus strand of OX411323.1, from coordinate 6,382,089 downwards.
ATTTTATAGATATTTTATACAACTTCTGTAAAATATATCGTTGATCAATACCGCCTTCTGATTGGACTTTGGGTATTGAATAATTTTTATTAGGTATTAACAAACGTTCTGGTATGGAGATGTTTTGAAGCAATTTGAACTGGAAAAAGTGCGCAAAATTGCCAATTGCGATATCTTGTCACTACAACTAATATCCTACTTATATTTCTAAGTTTTTGTAACAGTGTTACAGAAAGTCGTAAACATATGAACGACGAAAATATACTTAAAGCTAAAATAAACATTGATACTGTCAGACAGTTTCATTCATCACTGTAGAAACTTAATTAAACTTAATCATTAGTATCACTGTTACCAGTATAAAAAGGAACTGAATAAGTTGTAGAATACAGATCTAGTTTACATTTAAAACTTTGGGATGAAAGTGGTAAAGAGTTTATTCCAATAAACATTCCCAACTTAAGCTAGCAATTTCATGTCAACATTGGAGGTTAACAACCTGATATGACGTCATCAAACTCAAAGAGAGTTTGATTCCCCATAGAATTTTTATGATTATGATGCTGGCAACTCTAAATAAGAATTATGAATTTATAACCACGTTAATTGTTTTAACGCCTCCATACTGACGATACTAATTTTCTCGTAATTATAATGAAAGGCATTCGAATTACCAGACTACAACTACAAAATTCACCATTGCCAAATAAAAAAAATACAACTGGCAAAATGAACAGCCCTTCAATAGTTTAGTTTAAAAAACATTTAGAAACAGGTATTATGTTTTTTTTAGAATTTACCACTTATAATAAAAGTGTAATTAATTAGATACGAAGAATACATAATAAGTGACATAATGAGTGCTTCAAATCAGCTGCATACATAATGCATGTAATTGGTCATGAACATGATATTATGATACATACATTATCCATTCTAGCCACATTCAATAGTCCAATGATAATGTTATTTATAATTATTCATGAATTCAAATGAGACAAATTGAAGAAAAAAATAACTACTAATTGAAGGCTTTGTTACACTCATATAACCTTGTGTATCTATGATTTTTTTTTGTTTACAAATATTATAAATTTTTTAACTTATTTTTCTATATTTTTATGCCTATTCTACTTTTACTTCGAAATGCTTTGTTAATCCTTCACTGGTATATCTTCAGAGCAATTTTTTTATCTATATCTTATTTAATAACAAATGCCACAGAACATTTGAATTTACCTGTAGCATAAATTATTCATAACTTACCAATAATACTCTAGCAATGATCTATACACTGCTTAGCACAAAGATGTACTTTTAACATCCCAATTGAGTCACTGTAAATTAAAAAAATAACAAATCAACCCTAATTGTAACTCAAGCGAACGTGATATTTCTCCTTTTAAAGTTTATCGGAGTACTATAGTTTGTGAATACATGGAATAATTTCTTTAATCGTTTTGGACCGGATTCACATACCATACCTGCTCTAAAGGCACTTTGAACCACGACAGACCGGCAAACTCATTTGTGATGTTAAAGGCACATAAACATTACATATCAGTAAACAATATATTTGTATTTTTAGAACAGGCCAGCACTTAGAGAAAGTCCTTTGGTTGCAACTATTTACTTTATCTCTAAGCTGCGCCTGTTAGCCTGTACTACTTTTTAGCTTTCGCTGAGTTCCCCTGTTTATGCGGAGGTGTCCACCTCAATGCAGACGGATCTACAGACAACCGAGGCTTCTTGAAATGAGAGCTTGCTAACTGCTCTGCAACTATCTTCGGAGTTACACATATAACATGCTGCCCTTTCCAATATTTCACCATATTCATAGACTGTAGGGTGGAAATGATGTCGGTTTGAGATATTCCTGTCATTGAACTCAGATCTTTGATACTCAATGTACCTCGGCTCACACTTAATACTTCTAATAACACAAAGGACCAGTAAGACCTGTAACTTAATTTCCCCAAATCTGATAATGGCTTCTCAGGACTACCCACTACATGCTCAAGCCTGGACAACTCGTAACTGAACGCTATAAGCAGCTTACCATAGCCTTGTCTCTGATATGGAGGTAGAGTCAGTATGCAGGCAACATTGTTTCCTTCCGGAGAATCCTTTTCTTTAGAAAAATAGCCAACAAGATGTGCTCCATGCTTATCAACTTCACACAATATATAAAATAAGAATTGCTCTATATCAAAATATAATGTTTTGTGATCTAAGAAAAGTTTTGCGATTAAACAAAGATTTTGACAGTAAATTTTGTGTTCCTTGCCATCTGCTTCAAATATAGCTATTGTTCCCTTCCTGTATATCTCACTACCTATTGGTTGTCGCGCTGTGCATTCGCTGAGATGGTACCTGTATGTTTTTTCCATTCTCATATATTTCAGGCAGTACTCGCAAATCCAAAGCTTCGACTGTTTGCCATATTCGTCGGGATAAGGGCTGAAATACCACGTATCTATCTCATATTTGCCAAATTGGATCCTGTCGATGTATTTAACTTTAGTGATAGCTTCATGTTCCTTCTCGAGCGCCGCTGTCGTGGGGTCCATCTCCGCGTAAGACTTTTGAACATGATTAATTTCATCATGTTTACGTTTCTGGTTCCTTGTTATTTTCCGGCCGGACTTGTCCGTGAGCAGGTGATCACAGTTTATGTTGTTGTTCGACTGTTCGCACATGTCGAATCTATCAGACATAACCTTAAGGCGGGATACCCATTCATCGAGCCTTCTATCGTAGCCGACATAGTGCACATAATACTCGTAGAAGCCCTCCGTGGAATTGTATCGCGTCTGTATAATCTCAGCCGGGTGCCATGACTCATCCGAACGCCGCACTAAATAATGCTCTCCGATGTCGAGAGGCTGCTCCTGGGTCGATTCCGAGTCTTCATGGTCAGTGCTCCGACAATCCGGATTAGGTAATTCGTTATTCACTATAGGTTTTTCTAACTCTTTATCACCTTTTGCCATATTATAACAGAAATCAACAATCGTATCACGCAATACCGCGCAACGCGATCTATCGAAGTCGCCATAATAGCATACCATAGATTATAGAGAATCAAGCGCGCAAAAACGTGCCGTGATAGAGTGGTTACCAAAAACCGTAAAAATGTGTTCTATCATTCAATTGATTATTCTAATCTTACTGTGCGTTTGCACTGGCGAAACATTCCCAACAAAACATGTTGGGATCTCTATTTTCTGTCAATCTTTGACAGTAAGTTCTAGAGATTTCAACATGTTTTGTCGTGATGTTTCGCCAGTGCAAACGCACAGTTAGTTAACCGATTATTATTAAAATATGTTTGATGTAATAATAGTACCTATTCAAAGTTATGTTTTAGTTCAATGAAAAATGTCGATCCCTTTTCTTAGGCACAATAAGTTTGTGATGAGTGTAAAAGAAAAAAAAAATTGTTTATGGTACTACAATGTTACCAGCAATAAAAAATACGAATTAAAATGGGAACTTTTAGCGTTAACCGCTCTTTTGTATTCATCTTCTTCGACCAAAACAACAAATAAAGCAAAATCTTTGACATTTTTTTCTCTGCTTTTTATGGGGGTGTCCATTTTAATATTATCATAATCAACGTTCTCAAGGAAATACAACGAACGATCAATTATCTTTTCCTCCAACAATATTATGTCAAACTTTGCGTTGACATTTGGGTGGACAGTTGTGGAAAATGGGTGAACCTGAATTCAATGTTGGCAACATTATTTTTTAATGCCGTTGCCGAACGTACGTAATCGGCTAGCGAAACGTCTCCTAAAGTGAACGAAACGGAGGATTCGTGAACAAATTACTCTTATCGCCAGCAAAGAGATATGAAATTAATATTTTTATCTAAAAACTGTGCAGTTCACTCGTACAAGTGTTGATTGTGATGCGTATGTGTATTGATTGCAACTAGACGTGGTAACAGTGCAGTTTTAGCAAGTCCAAGATATCCGAAGCCACACTTGATAATTGTGCTTTATTAGTGACAACGGTCGAGTAGAACGCAGAAATGCAGGCGATTAAATGTGTAGTGGTCGGTGACGGGTAAGTTTTCTATATTTACTTAAAATGCATGGTTTCATAACGTAACAATTTATTGGTAAACTGTCTGACTCTGACGTCATATTTTAAATTGAATCTATTCTACTTCATGCGAAGTTGGTTTGAGCCATATCCAGCGCGTTCGATATTAGTGCTGGATAAACAACGATAATACATGTTTTATTTCCTATTACCATTGTCCCATTGTGTTCTCGGACTACGCGGGGACTGGAAAAATACGAGTAATGAGGTGATAAAAAATAACACGCCAAGTAACCTGTAGGTTATTGTTCTCTGCCTTAGCAACGTTTGGTACATATGCCGACTATGCCGTCAGGGCTAGGGTCACGAATAAACAGCCAGATGCTTGACTGAAGGAATGCTTTAGTACTTAGCTACCTAATTTCATGTATTTTGCTGTCTATAAATTGCTGATGAATGTAGATTCTTGATTGAAGTTCATTGGATGTTATTATTATTATTCATGATATAATATTAGGGAAAAGGACTACCTACTCATGGTTACTGTTGTTTGGTCAATTTCCTCAAAGGTATCCTTTTGGACACTCAAACATTACATCTAACATTATATGTAGAAAATGTAATGCAGTAAAAAAGTTTGCTACAGAAATAATATAAAAACCAATAAGCTTTTATAACTAATCTTTCCTTATTTCAATGCTTTGACAAGCATACTTCCTTTATCAACATTATAAGATATCAACAAACAAACTGGACCCCGGATTTATCAATTTATTATTGTTTTGATATTTATTCACATAGACAACATTTTGTTCTGAATTTAAAAAGTTGCTATAGCTAAGTGCTTCCTTTTTCCAGTTTAGGATGGCAACTGTACTCTTACCATAGAGCCTAATTTGAATATGTAACTTTTAAATCAGTTACAAAGGAAGTCACAAGTCGTATGTGCCAGGAATACAAAATTGAGGATAAAACGGTGTTTGGTATTTAATGGTATTTTGACCTTTTATTGAACACAATAATATAAAAGGAGATTTGATATCTTATCATGAAACCTAATACTTAGAGAATTGATAAAAACAATGATAATAAAAAGTGATAAAAACCAACTGAGGTACACTCAATGCTTGTTTGTCTATTAAACTTAAATTCAACCGTGGAAAATTTTGCTATAAATTATTAGAGTAAAATATTCTAGTTATTTTCTGTGGAAATTGCATTGTTGAACATAATAATTTATGATATTCAGTGATGAGTATGAAGTAAGAAGATAACGATAGTAAAATCTTGTCATAGCTATTATATTCTGCACTGCAACAATCATACTCAAAATATACTAAAACAAATTCTTTAAATCAAAGTTAACAGTACAGCAAGAATAACTTCAGATTAGTATTTATTTGCACATCTATTTAACATATATTGTACAGCCGATGCTTACTTTATGGCGGATTGGAACATGACGTGAGTAACAAATTCACGTCTAACAACTCCGCTGAGTGATAAGGTACTGCACAGACAGTAGCACCCTTCAGACCCGCCATAAAGTTTGATACATACTGTACCAAGCATTCTAGTTAAATCCTATGATAATATACACGTCTTGAATGACCTAGGTTTAGAATCTCAGATTGCATCCTAACTCGCACAGATGTTGTGTAACACAATATTATGCAGTTAAGATACTGTGATATATTGTTTTGCAATGTGAACCTGCCCTTACTGGTCATGTTATACACAGGCTTTATGAGATCATGCACCATGACAGATGCTTTAAGCAAGATTTGTTTGATATTGGAAAAGAATTTTATGAACGGTACTTCTTCATTCCTTTTATCTGTTTTATATGCTTCCACTAAAATTCAGCCACTTCTACAGTATTATTTTTGGCCTCACAACAATCTGATCTTCCATACTGCAGGTGTTATTGCACAGAGAGCACAACAAGAAGGGCCAGAGGTGCTCCACAGCACACGGTGGCTCATTGAAGTACCCTCACCAGAGTAAGATGTACCTACAGCTACCCACCCACCTGGTTTAAAATGGTATCATTAATGTTTCCCTTGGTAGACTCAGGCAGGACAAGAAATAGCAGCTATTATTGTTGTGATGTTTTATATTTTATAAATTCAAAATAAAAATTCAGTTGAGTTACTTTAGGTAAGATTTAATAATTATATGCATCCCTCATCTGTCAAGGTTATTGTATTATTAATTTGATTATTATTACAGTACAATAGCATTGTTTCTAATAATAAATAAACAATATCAGAGTACCTACCTAACATAAAGGTGCTGATAAACGTGAGCATTCTAGCGAATGTTATAGTTCCATTCAAAGTTAATGGCGGCTCGGAAGTTAGCTGCTCGCTGCGCAGTACGCCATCCCTCAGCCCCGCCGACCCATGAATTTGTTACTGCGCAGCGACTTGCCTCATGTTCCGAGCCGCCATTAAGTTTGAATCGGGCTGTACATCACCGAAAAAGTTACGGGAGCGTTTTAGCGAGCATCCTAGCGAGCGTTCTAGCGAGAATTCTACCGAAAGGACAGTAAATTTGCTTCGAGCTTTTTGCCGAGCCGAGGCATTCTGTCATTGTTCCGTTTCCATCTTCGTGAAGAATATTTTTTTGACGAGCCTTGACTACAGCGCTAGAATGATCGAGAACATGTTCGAAGCGATGCTTGGCTCTGTTCGTTGTTCAGTTACAAGTGAATGATCAAGTATTCAGCACCTTAAGTTCCCTTCAAAAGAGTGCACAGAAATAAAACTAACCTAAGATCACAAACAATTAAATATTAATTTATTTTCGAGCTATACAATTTTAGGTATCATTTTCTCACAAGACTGCAACTAGGACAGTATCAATGGGCTAATATTTAACTTCCTTTTAGCACTATGTACCTATTGTCTTTGCCTAGAAATGCATTCTGCATCGCTTATTCAGTTGAGCAGTTGTTTGCATTTACTATTTGAACATCCATTTCCAATTAAGAGCGAGGTCGGATGTTTTAAATACTTTATTTTTAGAATAAGAGGAAGGAGGAAACCGACCTATGATTTCTACTTGACTAAAACCTGTAATTATCTGAAAATAACAAAAGAGGTTTTTGTTGGCTTCCTTTTTGTCTATTCTTGCGTCGACAAAACCTGTTTCAATTGTGGTGGACTAGTCTTCACAATTTTGCTAGCCAGATCCTAAATTTCATGAACCTACCTCATTCATATTGCTCTTCGGCCATGCCCTCTTTGGCTGTTCCTGATGTCTTGAAAGACCATAGACGTATATCCGGTATACCTATATCCTAGCGAAACAGAAATAGGTACATGCATGGTAGACTTCTTACTTGTGTAAATTACTAAACACTAATGAGTATTTTGGTGTGTACAATAAAGCGTATTCTATCGATCAGAGAGCAGTGGTGGCCCAGTAGAAACGGCTTCAAATCACGAGTTGTAAGTCTGGTTCGAACGAACCGAGGCAGTCACATTACTTTGTGTAAAGTAATTCATCACCACTGCTCTCAAACCGTGAAAAAAAAACCATCGTGCGGAAACCGGCATGTACAACCATAAATTCGAAGACATGTGACGTCTACCAACCCGCACTGGGCCCGCGTGGTAGATTACGGCCCGTTCCCTCTCACAGAGGTCTGTATCCCAGCAGTGGGAACATTATAGGCTGATTATCCTATCGATCTATTTATCTAGATATATATTTTGCTAAACCCAACCAACCTGTCAGCAAAAAGTCGTAGTCTGATTTGTAGCTTTCTCAAGGTCTTGGACTTTTCCTCGGATCTCAGTGAACCGTCATAGGTACTGTCTCAAATAAATACTTAAACTCGACTCGAGGTTTAATGCCGCACGCCCGCGACCTTTGTTTCATCCTCATTTTGTGCACACAGTCTTGAAATCGTCGACAGATTCCGACCACGTCGAAAGTACAGTTTCCACGCAATGCGGTGTTTATCTAGAGAAAATTAAGACCTAGGCCAATGTAGCCTACTTAACGCACTAATAATAAAAATCTATTCCTGTTCGTCACACATTCTGATGTTTTTACAAAATTCGCACGAAGCTTGAAGGTCGTCTTCAATAGAATTGGACGCAGCTATTACTTTTATTTAATACTATTTTACGAGTTGACGTTCCTTCCTATTTCATTCAGAGTTAAAGACTCCTTGGGTCTCATGAGAGGTTATATAACCTATTCCTTTGTTAAAAATACCACAAGTTGAAACGACCTCGGTAAAAACTTGTGGTCTAAGCCATAAAGAACTATAAGGCTTCTAGTTTATATCAGGCATCCATTCTCCAATTACCAGGAATGCCATATAGAGGTTCGTAATTCCCAAACCCAAAGAAAAAATAAAGGAAGGACTTTATTGCAGAACTTTCAAACCAGTTTTCGTGAGTTTCTCGAACATTTTAGATTTATTTGCGGAGCTTCCCGCCAACCGACCATCAAGTTTCCAAACGACTTTGAAAATGTATTACTCAGCTCTTTACAAGAAAGGGAGACTCCTTTCTAAAAAGAGGTTTACATAACGTTAACATCTAATCAATCACGTTAATCTTTGCTCTTAGAAACTTAGAAAGTCTTTGACGTTCTTATAAAAGTCCTGCTAAAGTATGTATTTGACAGGAGGGGTAACGATGAGCGATCTCTTTCGATGATATAGACGAGACATACGAACTTAGCCTTGATCCTCAAAGGGCAGAGGTGTATTGTTAACCCATAGATAGCCGGTGACGGAATGAACTATTCGATCAACTGATGACACTAAAAGGCGAGGCCAATTGATAACTAAATGTATGAAAAAAGGTGTGTGTTAGCTATTTATCTGCTGTGCAAATTGTTGAGTCAACAGACCGAAACTGGGTTACTTTATTAGCGAATTGATACTAATACCTTTAGTCCACATTGCGAACTTCTCAAGTAACAGCTTACTATAAAACCTCACGTATTTCTTATGTTAGTTCACCAAGACTTTCTTCCTTTTGGCAACTTTTCCTGTCATTATGAATGGAAGTCGAAACAATGGGTTTTCATTTGTGTAGTGCATATAGGGCACGGCATTAAACAGGCATTTCTATATAACAACACTTTTACTGAAGGTATCTTTTGTTAAAGGTGCCTTTGTTTTAGTATTTCAAAAGTAATCAACATGGATATTAAGCTAATTTGTACTTCGATTATTAATCCGATTATCGAAATATTTGTGTGCACCTGTCTGCTACTCACTATAACAAACGAATCATTCATAAAATCATAACTCATTAGGAATAAGTGATAAATTAGAGACGCTTGTCTTAGTTCTACTGCAACACACCATGAAAGGAAGTAAATATTGCAACAAACATTTGTAAAACGAATCTTTTATCCGAAAAACTGAGATATGGATACTGCGACCATTTTCTCCCTCTATATTTGAATATTATTTGTCATTTATATACACCTTCTCAAAACATTACGTCTGATATCAAGTTTATCGATTTTTCATGTTATCACTATGAACAATCGACTATTGATTAGTTTCGATAACGATAGCGTTTACTAAGCATTTGCGTTCTTAGAAACGATTTACGTTTTTACTATCGTTTAATGCCTACCTCTAGATAACCTTAGGCGATATTAACTTGCAATTAAAACGTACTAATCGTTGTAATTAAGTGAAAACATAACAACACGACTTATCTCCAGCATTCCAGCATTGCAACATTTATTTAATCCGTCCTGTATTATTAGAGATCACAACTTCTCGCATAGAAAGCAAATAATAACAGTTTTAAATATTAATCTCCAGTAATATTGCCAACAATGAGAGCCATTAGCGAGACAGTTGAAACTGACATGTAGCAGCAGTCTACTTTCGTTTCTATTGTGCAATCAATCGAATTAGACATATATACAGCCTCGGGTACTGTTGCAAACGGTAGACCGTATGTCCCCACGACTTCAGACAATGCTCACCCGCATACAAAACCCGCTTTATACGTAATCAAATTAGTGTACCAGCCGTACAAATCCCACTCTTGGCCACGGACGCAAGTTAACAATCTGATTGCTTTTATTAAGTGATGGATGCTGGCAGCTAAGTAGACAGATGCTTGTTTGATAAACGATTGGGACCCTGTTATGGGATTATGTAAGTCTACGGTATGTGGTTGTACTCTTTTATGTAACTTAGCAATAGTGTGTAGCAAGATTTAGGCTGAGATCTGAGATCATAGCCCAGAAGTGTATCAGACATTGACCTCGTGTGCTAAAAATAGTCTAAGAAAAGATGATGTGTTATTTTACATTGGTAAAGCAAAGGTTGGAAGAATAATGGCGTTTCTGCGTTCAATCGCAGTCTGTACGCGAGCTATTAATTAACTCTGTCCTTGCTAAAACGTTCACAACCAGTTTCTAGTGAACCGAACCTTGGCCATAGACTGAAACGCTTGAATGAAGAAGAGGAACACGAGTATCGTTTGCTATGAAATTAGTTATGATTCAGTCCTCAAGTGGGGCCCAAAAATATCATTCATGAGTACGGTACGGATTGCTAAATCTTAAATCTAATTAAGGAGAAGCACTGGCGTCTGGTTGGTATTTTTTACCGCCGGCCTAATTGGGCTCGTGGTATTTTGTTTTAAGTATTTTTGGAGAGGCAGGTTTTATAAACTTGGCTCACAGGATCCTTCAAGTTTCTCCTAATGATTGCGTTTTATTTAAGACTTGTTATGAGTGACCATGGACAAAACTTCTGGGATTGTGGTTCTAAAACCTTGGTGCATTTTGACTGTAAATATTAGGTACATGAAATGCAATGTTATCTACAATTGTTAGGTGTCGTGGTGTGTAATAAAATAAAAATAAACGTGAGTTGTAAATTTAGATTTATTTTTATTTTATGTTACCATTTATCATGATTGTTCCGAATTTTCCTTCCTTTTCGACTCTGATGACTATGGACCATAAAATCAATACGAACAATATGTGCTCCAATATTACGTGGAGGAAAATGATAAATAAACTACACACATCAAAAGTGTCTAGGGATCAAGCATTTTTATGCGGATTTCTTGAGATTGAGATGTGGCTTTGTAATAAATTTATGATTTTATAAATTTATATGGATCCTTTTTGGTGCATTTCATAATTTGAATCAGGAACTGTGAATCAAATTCGAGTAAAAGATGAAAATCAGCTGTCAATATTTTCCCTATAAAAACATACAACGCATTGAAGACATTATTAGTGCTACTGTTTCCCTACTACTGATTAAAACCAACGTTATTATGGAGCAGCGACGTCATTTAAGCAGGGAAGAAATGCTCAGAGCCGTGGGAATGATAGAAGCTGGTTCCCGGCAACGTACTGTGGCTTTAGCTCTGAATACAAGTCAGAGTGTTATCAGTCGACTTTGGACACGTTACCGAAGCACTGGTACCGTGGCTAAGCGCCATGGAGGACGGTATCGCTGCACCGCACGGAGACAAGACCGATACATTCAAATCTTAGCTCGAAGAGCTCCAACAATAACCGCCATGATGTTAGCCGTGAGGCTTCATCACTCTTCAGGGAACTTAATTAGCGACCAAACAGTCAGAAACCGCTTGCATGAAGTGAACCTTCATTCCCGAAGACCGCTACGGGTACCACCTATAGCAATGCACAATCGTAGGATTCGATATCAATGGGCTCTTGAACACAGAAATTGGGCAGAAGAACAATGGCGTTTCGTGTGCTTTTCTGATGAGTCTCGTTTTGGTATGAGACCGGATACAAGACGTATACGACACTGGAGAACCCCTGGACGCCAACAGCGATTAAAATCCTGCCAGGAAGTCCATCCTTATAGTGGTGGAACCATCATGGTATGGGCGGGTATTTGGATCGGCGGAAGAACTGAGTTGATTTGGATCAGAGGCAACCTCAACGCTCAAATTTATGCTGAGACGATTGTATCAGACGTCATCGTTCCTCTACAAGTGCAAATCGGTCCCTTATTTCAGTTAATGCATGATAATGCACGACCGCACACCGCAAGAGTTGTAAGACAGACTCTCGCCGCAGCTAACATCAATGTCCTGCCCTGGCCTGCTCAGTCGCCAGACTTGAACCCGATTGAGCATGCATGGGATATGCTACAGAGAAGAGCTCTGCCGAATATGGAGGGTATCCAGTCGCAAGAAGACCTTTTTTTGTTGTTGCAACGAACATGGGCGGCCATTCCACAGCGTGATTTGGATGAACTCATTTTGAGTATGCCAAACCGATGTTCTTGTGTTGTTAGTGTTCGCGGTAGAAACACGGATTATTAATTGTTTAAGTTACCCAATAAAATTTTAAAGAAAACTGTTATTTCAGTCTTTTTTTCGAACTTTAATGTTAGTGGTTCAAATGTCAAAAATCCCTTTATTAGGAAAATGGCAAATTTCTTTATTAATGCAAAGGTGACTTGGTTTATCGTTACTGTGACAAACGAAAACACTTTATTTGATGAATCCTTAAAGAAAATTTTAATTAATATCAATCAGGAGAAAAGTTATTGCAAAAATATATGTTGATCCCTAGACACTTTTGATGTGTGTATATGATAGAATCTAGTTTTATTTCAGATAAGATTTTACAGTGAAATTCGTAAAGTATAATTTTAAGTACCTAAATCCCCAAACGACGCCACAGTAAAAATGTAAATGAACCGTAATTAGGGGAATCCAAAGGAAATTGCTGTAAACGACAAAAGTTGTGTCAGTAGCCAAAAGCTGTGACTCGAAAAGTCGGTATTGTCTACAAACTTACGTAATCCACGACGTAGTAGCACAGAATAAATAATAGTTACCGGTAATGGCTTTCTAATAGATTCTAATAATATTAATTAAAAAAAGCAAAATTCAATACTTGAAGCTACTTTAGTGATCCATTTCATAATAATACTTGGTGTTACAAAGTATGTTTGATTTCCGCGTCCCTTCGTTCTAAAATGGCTCTGAGCTACATCAACATCCATACTGAGAGTCCGAAGCCCTCAGAAGGCCAGACTGAAAAATTAATGTTCCCATTTTTTTTGTTTGTTTTATAGCTGTCAGTCTGCCGCTGTTAATCATAAAAAGTCGTATATTTCGTTTGGAATTGAATTTTTCATTCCTTTGTTTTCTGTCTCGGTTGGACCAAGGTACTGTCTGTCTACACAGTAAACAGGCTGAAAAACGAAGTCCTACACTACTGTAGGGCTTCGTTTTTCAGCCTGTTTTTATCAGAGCCACTTCAGCCCCGTAATTGAGTCATATTGCGAGCTCTCGCACGCTTTTCTTATCAAATTTCAGAGAAGCGCAAATATAATTTAAACCTCCTTCCACTTTGACCTGTATAATATAATATAATCCAGAGCTCCGTGTGTCAATAATGAAAGAAGTACGGGTACGAAGTACCAAGTTCCTTATCTGAAATGAGGGTAATTTTAAACTCTGTAAAACTTTATGATGTGTCAGACAATTCGAAATTGTGGGAACAGGCAGGCACATTGTTATGTAATTCTATCTACAGTTATTGTATGGATTGTATTTCTTTACGGTTATTGTATTTTCTTTGTGATAATGGTAACTGTACTGTTTGATACTGCAGTTTGATCCAGTCGATGTTTTATAATCATGAGTTCGTGGAAGAAAGTATTGTCATAAAAAAACAGAGGTCATTAAATGAAAATAAACTGCAGCGGTTAAGATCGTGGCTAGTAATGCGCCTGGAGTTCAACATTAACCTTAGAGGCCATTATTGACAGTCAACACGACCGTGGGAACCTCAGACCAACCATCCATAAATTATGTTTAATGACACCAAGTCTCAGCGCTCAATTGACGTAAATACTGTGAATAGAAGATGTTTGATAAAAAATATCTTGCGTTCCAAACCAAATATGAAATTGAAACACAGTTTTGGTTCGATCACGACGTTAGTAGTACTGCGTCGCACGTGCGTGCTAAATAACGCGTAACCTTGCGCTCCCCTCGTCCTGCAGGAACCGGTCGATCCGGCGTATACCGGAATTTCACTCGGAGACAATAGTGGATCCAGTCAGCCGAGCTCTCCCGATCCCCCCGAGATACATCTCGGGACTGCTCGCAGACGGGAAAGTAAATAATGGTCGGAGATCAAGAAATCTGGTTAGCATTGCACAGCCAGTTTTCTTTACGAACCAACTACTATAGTTATTGAATGGGTTAAAGGCACATGCTGCAATATTTATGAAATGGTTACCTACGTTGCCAAAGTGTAAAGTAAGCTTGAGAAAATATGGGATCTCTTGCGTAATATGATGGACAAGAGCAAATCGAAACTCGAACAATATGATAATCTTGAATTACAAAACGTAGTTTCTTTTTTAGAAACCTGAAGCAAGATAGGCGTGGGTTCCATCAAGGCTGGACTGACGAGTTGCAATCCGCCGAGCTACAATACGATGGATTTAAATATCCATGGCATATTTGAACACTCCTAATACAAACAAGCGTACGTACCTATAGCACGCGGTCGCGTTCAAATTGTAAATCAAATACAAGACAGCTGGTCGAGAACAAGACTACATAATTCTACTTTCTGTGAAATTGATTGCAAAGCACTTACTATGATTGGTAGTACTTAGCCACTCAGCCGATAATGGATGTTATTCGCGAGCACTTGAATCCTATAATAAATCACAAAGAAAAAAATTGACGAACACGACTTTCTAATTTCTACTGGATGCCTCAAAACCAAGAATGATGCAAAGTAAAACGTCCAAAACAATGTTTATTACAGAGAAGCAAGTAATAAACAAACAAAGGATTTTCAAGTTAACCCACTTCCGTTTTGCCGTGTAGCCGAGATGGTTCGAAATGCTCAACAAGCCGTAACAAGAGACCATTTCCCTCACAAAGCCCTTTCAACTCTGCCGGTTCGACCCTAGGCCGAGCGTGTAAGTAATGACTCTCTGCCCTAATTCCTGGTGCTCTGTGTTCCCGGCTAGTCAGTCGACTGACCTGTTTGCTTTCATTGCAATCTGCATCGGTTTGTTGAATCGATGAGTTTCAACCGAGAGCGTTTGATAAACGAATTTAGGTTACCGTGGGTAACTGGATTGTTATTATGATTAAAATGAAGACCTACGGTAATTTGTGAATGAAAGATAAACTGCAATAAAAACACTCCATTTTAGATAACTTCGGTTGTAGTACGTGACGGATGCGAGTAATACAATTATTGTACGTTTTGAGTCTGAACAATGGGGTCAAAATAATTACGCTATCAACGCCGGCAACTATTACGAATAAGAAATAGCATCGTGAGTCCAAACAATAAAGTTATTGTTGCCACGACTAGCATATGCGTTTTAGTTGCGTCATCGAATGTGCCGTCTGTTGGTATCATAATGGTAACATTACTAGGGTTATTAATACATGGATGATCCCATTGTAACATCAAGGATCAATTGGCCTTCGGTATTGGAAAATTTAATTTGAAACTGAAACACGCCCCCGAAAATCTGGATCGAACTTGCGGAGAAAATTGAGTTAGCGGCAGAATCGCTTAATAAGCTTCCTTGAAATGTTCTTTAGAGTCTCATCAAAATTCGTTCCCAACATGAAACATTTTGCTTATGAAAATTCATAACTTGGAACTCTAGCTTTCAACTAATACTTTGTTACGTGGTTTTGTAAATCAATGCGCTTGCATTTTGGGACGTGCTCTGGCTTATGAAAACAGAATATCTTATGCAATTTTGACAACCTTTACTGTATACAACAGTTTGTTGTCGATATAAGCCATGCTATTAATTTTCACCAGTATTTTATGATTCCACATATACCCTGGCTACGTTACGTTACTGTACCATATTAGCATCTTCTGGCACTAACTAGTAAATGAGTTCACTGTTCGCAGTATGTTTGTTGATCAAACAGATACCCTTTGTTTGGTAACCACACTCAAAATAGATGAGCTTTTTGTGTAACCTGGCGTGAAGAACTAGTTTCGATGCATTTTACTACCTATAAATTAAACGAGATTGCTAACGAACGGCAAAAACAAATGTGGAAGCGATTTTTCATGAAAAACGTAGTTACACAAAGCTATATGTTGCATGTCTGTCACTAATATTCCTGCTATACGTTTATTGGAATGGATTGCATTGAACTGGTGACCTTTCGATTGGCAGTCAACAACATAGTCGTTAGGCGGTCATTATACCAGTTTTGTACCAAATGTGGTATTATTTTTGCACACCATGTTAATGTCTATGCAGATTTCTTTCATCGATGAAGATTCTGGTGTAAGGTATTAAAACTGTCGTAAATTGCAAACAAAATGACAGGAACCTCAACAGTTACTAACTTACGTCAGGAGCGTTACAGAATACTACCATAACTTCGCATAGCTTTTAAACGCATTACAAAATAATTCATCGCTTTAATCTGTCATTTAAACCATTTCCACAGTGGAGGACCATGTAAATGGTGGTTTGAGAACTAACGCTGCAGAAGTAAAATGAATTGCTTTTAGTGATGTAACTGCTTTTAGGCCCCGAGTGCTTCAGCAGAGTAATAGGGCTGCGATTTACCGAGTTTTCGTTGTTAGAACTTGTTAGTTCCTGGATTTAGTGGGTGTTACTCAACTGGCTTAACGTATAGGAGTTTACTGACTTAGCGCATTTAAACAGTTTCAACGGGAACAATTAAAGCATTTCCGCCCAAGATAAGCTTTGCAAAATCTAATTTAAAGTGTTTGCTCCCTCGGTGTTTGTGTGGCTTTCTGAATCCTGCAGTATTGAAGGCTTCTAAGTCGGTTTTAAATCTGCCAGCCCTAGTGATGATTTTCCCCTTTGTGTAGCGTTTTCTGCGCCCATGCTTACCACTTTACTCTACCCCATATTTTATAACTTGAACTTCCTCATAAAATTACATGTATTGAACTTACGTATGGGTTTGTGGAGTTCATTCCCGCAGCACATTAGCATATAATATTGCAAACTTATGCCAGTTTGCACTTTCTTAATGGACCGGAAAACGTTTTCTGACTTCGATAAGATTTCTTATTCATATTGAATTACGCTTATGCCCCTACAGTCTATTCATACTTGATTTATTACGAACTTTTCAGCCATTTTTCAGTGCAATTGTTTAGGAAGTGTTTGAAAACGAAATGTTAATTGTTATTGCAATAAAGCACGCGCTGGTTTCTGTTCTGTGTCACGATTTCACGAACGTGTGAATAATATGCTGTTATATTTAACTTTTAGTTATTATTATGTTCCTATTGTTTCCAAATTATTGCTGCCACTTGTGTAGAATTGCTGTTCCGTTGGTTCGTTAATTAATTTATAAACGAATTCATGATTATAATATGCTGGTTTTGCGTGGTGTTATGGGACATTGTCCATACGTTTAAAACAAAATGCCTATACCAACGAATAGATCATATGTAAATATGCATGATGTAATAATAACCTGTGTAATATTAATAATTGATGTAAGATTTTGCCAAAAACCGCGATGAAGACTGTTGATGTGTCTTGGACGGTGAAAGTGGCCTACGTACATAAGACATTACAGAAAGTTCATCACATGTACAGCCATAACAAACAACAAAATTCCCTTACAACTGAAAATTATTCCTTACGCAAAACGTTTACGTTTTCCTGGAAGTTAATGGATTTAACTAAAAAACGTCATGTATTTCAAATACTTGTGTTTACAAATGAGAAGATCACGCAACAGGGATAATTTGGAATAAAACCTGTTTTCCTACTCGCGTGATTTTTCACATTCAAAATAATCGTTTGCGGTAAAGCTCTACCCGCAATGTCATGACGTCACTAAATCATAATTTCCTCATTTAGTACACCATTTGTAAAACAAATAGACCTATCTCTGCTGTTGTTTTAGAGCTTATCACGTCCGCATAAAGCATAATTTACATTGTGTCTTTTGATCTCTTCTATGCAGAGTAGGGTTTCGCTTTTCCACAAAGTTAGTGCTCCCTGGTGCGCGCTTTGCTTTTGTTCTATTTACCCGACTGAAAAGGGATGAAGCTTATGTGATGCCTAAAAAGGGGCTAAAATACGCCATCTTTTTCTGGTTTTTACACAATCATCATACTATATTTTATTTATTGTCTGCCCGCAGCTGTTATCTGCGTGAGTCAGAACAATAAAGTGTAATTAATTTACGTTATTTTCATATTGATAATGTCTGGATTTAGCTCTGCCACTTATTTACCTACTGTTAAATGGAGTATAATGGAGTACATACACGAACAATGTTTTAACTATATTATTCCCTAAATCGTGCTCAAAATGTTCGTCGAAGAATATTCCGAGCGTATTCAAACAAGAAAAGTCTTTCTTATTGCAAACATAATCTGAAGATCACGGGTTGAGCATATTTACCTTTTGGGTACTCACAAAAAAGTGGGTCAAATTGATCCTAAATCCAAAAACGTATATACACCTACGAACACAGATATTTCGGATACGGAACTGCGGATAAATTCCTATGCGTCGCTTCCTGTGCGATACACCAAATACTGTTAACGAAATACAAATGGAAAATGCAAGAGTAATGTCATGGAGCTTTCCCGTATTTGTGTAAACATTTCTTTTCGTATGCGCTTTTGCTTTCCGATTGGGAATCGAAAAGTTGGAAAACACATTTTCGTAATACCCGCCATTTTGCAGTGCAAAGTTCCGGCTTAATGGCAAAACCATTCAGTATGCGGTTGAATGTTTACGGTAAAATGGAAATAAAAGTTAGAATAATAACATATTTTCTACATTAGTAAGCGGCAGTTAACGTCAATCGGGTCAATCCCTTTTAGGTGCATTGAATTTATTTATAAATCCAGCTCCTGCATAGGATTGTTTGACGCTAACGTCAGTGAATAATGCAGACGTTAGCCTCAATTAGTATATTCATGGCAATATCATAGTTTTTAAATTCTGCTCGTGTTTTTAAATTTTATTCAATACTAGCTGACCCGTCAGACGTTGGCCTGTCAAAATTTCAATTTCGTTTTTGCAGTTGTTCCTTTGGGATTTAATAAAAAAAAAAATTTCATAAACCAAACCCTGTATTATAACAAAACAAAAATATTATTATTCAAATCGCTCGAGCCATTTTCGAGATTTTGCGAGACTAAATGCAAGGCAATTGATTTTTTATATATATAGACTTAGCTCTGTGTGTCAAATTTCATCCAAATCCGTTCGGCCGTGTTTGCGTGATTGAGTAACGAACATCCAAACATACCAACATTAGTACGATTATTACTGAAATAAATATTATAGCTATGACGTTATAATCTGAATCAGTCTCCCTCATATCACACAATGAAGAGGTTTCGGAAACTGCTAACGATTCATCTTAATAAACCATTGACGCAAATGTCAAGGAATGACATACAATATTTGGTTCCGTTTCATTTATCTTGACGTTTCGCTGGTCGCGTTTCACTGATACATATTTACATCATATTGGACTGTACACGCCTTGAATCTATAATCTAGTTTAAGTTTTAATACAGTGCTCTCTCTCTGCCCTTGTCAAAGGAACCTGTTGAAAACATTTATAAAACTGCTTTTAAAATCAATGAAATTTGGTCAAAGTCAAATCATTTATTTCAAATAGGCACATAAAAGACACTTTTGAACGTTAAAATTGGTATTTGGGTTTTCGATAAAAGACGGTGAAACACGCTTTTCAAGATGTTCGCTAAGTTTGTATGAAAATCAGTCATGTTAATTTCTTTAAAGTTTAATCAATAATAATTTGTATTTGGACTTTCGGTTAAAAAACAAATAAAAACGTGTCTCGGATTTTCTAATATTTTAAAGTTGAAAAAGCTTGTATGGAATAGGCCGAAATTCGCTGGCAAAGTGTAGATATGTATGCTTAAAATAATTATGTTCAGTCCTTATCACATTGATCAATTCACAATATCTTTGTAACATTAAAACCAACGTTTATTTTTCGCTTTAGTATAGTCCATCGCCTATGCACTTAACGACTGCTCTGCAACAAACCTTTCTACCTTGCACTATTTTAAAGGAGTGTCTGAGGGAAAGCTTTTAGTAATTT
Source organism: Conistra vaccinii (assembly GCA_948150665.1). Lineage (NCBI taxonomy): Eukaryota > Metazoa > Arthropoda > Insecta > Lepidoptera > Noctuidae > Conistra > Conistra vaccinii. The sequence goes on along the minus strand of OX411323.1, from coordinate 6,361,933 downwards.
AGTATGAGCTGCTGGTACATTTAACCGTTTTATTTTAGTCTACTGAACTAAACAACTAACATAAAACATAATTCAACAGAAATATATATTATAAGTTTGATGTTGATGAAGGCAATAAAATTATTCCTGTTATAACTGAGTTGGGAACAGATTGCGTTATAAAATAAAAAAAATAAATAAAAAAAAAATAAAAAAGCCTTATATTTCTCAAAGTTTTACAGTGATGATTATTACTAATTGGTTGCCACAGAGTTGGGTGAGATATAACCCAATTGGTCCTTAGCAGATTCAGGGCAGATTTCACCATTGAAACTGAACGCGATCATATCTAAACTGCGTTCAAGAACTGTCAGTGTCGTGGAATATTGACACTGACAGCTCTTGAACGCAGTTTAGATATGCTGATCGCGTTTATTTTCATTGATGAAATTGGCACTACGCTTCACTTTTTGTTCCTTTTTGCCTTAGTCGACATATTTCACTCGAGGTGAAACATCTGAACAACAAATTAATCAAAAGTGAAAAATTAATACATTAGTGAAACGATCCAACATAGTTTCATTGTTTCATTGCGGAACTCAGGCATCTTTCTCGCCTACCGAAAGATCGAAAAATTAAATAAAAAGAGGAGATGAACGTTCATTCCTTTATAATTTTGTCACAAAAATTAACCTTTCAATAGAGTGAACGCGTCTGATATCGGCTTTAGCACCATGACAATTTTGGTAAAAGTAAACAATTATTGTCATGAAGGAACTTTCATTCAATTAAAGACAATTGTAGCTAAACAAAGTGTGCGAATTTAATCAACAATGTTCATACGTTGAAATAAGATTTTGCGTTATGACAAAACAAACAGGTAGAGATTAAATTGCTTCCACGAATGTAACAGCTTCCCCGTACAAGGGACACGGTAATAACATTAATGTTTGACATTCATCTCGAGAATACCGGGGATTTCAGAGTGTCCAAATACGTAGAGGAGCGTCTGGAATACCGCAAATATTTGCTTCGACCAACTATGCCAACTTTTTTAAAGCAGTTATGTTTCTAGTTGATGAAACTGGCTGGGTATAATGGAGCGGTGTACTAATTACATTTTTGTGGTTTTTATCAATATATTTTTTTTGTATTTTCCGTAAATTTTATAATTTCCAGCATTTGCAATATTCCTTAGAAATGTACCAAATATACCCATATACAAAACGAGCTTCCTGGAAATGATTTAACAACGAGGTTAGGTTAGAACGTCACGGATTCACTTTAAATGCGACTATTATTTCTGGGAATTTCACTGAATAATTTACCAACGTCATAACCAAAGCCTGCACTCGAAATTCACTTCACACAAAATCAATTTGGACCAATAGCGGGCTATTAAGCGATCCGGCTAGTCTCACTACTCTCGCTGTGACTGCTGTGAGTGCCAGGCAGTAATGAAATTAGCATAGCGCCCGTACATCATATGAGGGGAGAAAAGGCGCGGTGCACTAGCCAGTCACTACTTGTACTACCTATTATATTCATTCTATAAGACTGGCTTGGTTTGCATCATGTTTTTCAGTTCTGTCGATAGAGTAGCTACACTAGCTACGAAGGCTCAAGCTGTTTTCAGACCAGCAGGCGTAGCATGAGCACCGCTTTGTCGACGGAAGAGAAGACAAAAATGACGTTCCGTGTAGACAGAACGACGGCAGCAAAGTAGAAAGAGGCAACTGCACTTTTTACGAAATTCACTCTTTAATATAATTCGACTCAGAATTCTTTGTTTTGTCATAGGATGTTTTTACTGTTAGATTGTAAATTTTTACTGATATTAAGTCACGTTAAACACAACTACGTACAGCTTTTTTTTTTCAGTGTGTCGAAGTACCCTGTTTTGGAACAAATAACATTACAGTAATATTGGCCTTAACCATTTCCTTGGTAATATTAACTAAATGATGTAAAATAGGAGAAGATAGCTTTCTTCTTCTATTAGTTATCACAGTTTTGCATTTAAAACGCTGTTCTGTAAATTATGATTTTGCAGATAACCCTGTATACTTTGTGACCGTCGAGTAGAATATTTCACTACCATAGACAACTGTCAGTCGTCAGAGTGATTTTGACAATTTGGTATAGAAAACTTTCTTCTGAAATAGTCTACATATAAAATGACCTAGACAAAGATAGTTAGAAACGAAAGACAAAGTGACAGATTGAAGAAAGATTTCCACGGTGCAATGTCAAAAATGAAGAAAGGAAATGTCACTTTGTATAGAAACAGCTGTGTCTACTCGTCGTAGACATAGAAAGCGCATGCTACGCGTGCAGCGCGATTTGTCGCGCGACGCGACACCGGTTATTGTTATACCGTGAAGTTTTGTATTGTTCGTGTCGCGTCCCGCGACAAATCGCGCTGGTCTGAAAACAGCTTCATGCTAAAAGATGATGTTAGTCCTCATTGTATTAGAAATATAGCGTTCCCGTTAAGCCGCAATAATATAGCGTCCATACATGCAACATAAAAAATTACATCGAAAAAGGAAAAGTTTATTAATAAGGTTATTATTATTAAAAGTTTATTATAGTATTTTTTATTAATAAAAAAATATAAATAAATATTATTTTATTAATAATAATTTCACAAAAAATATTAAATTGATACGTAAAAGAAACACTCTGTACACGCGCACTGATCGCAATTTTGTCTTTCCAGGTTGAAAGACAAGTGCACGTGTACAGTGTTTCTTTGTTTAAAATTTCTAATTTAATATTTTTTGTGAAAATTTTATTAATAAAAAAATTAGAAAAGCTTTTCCTTTTTCAATGTTAAAACTTTTTTTTGCATGAATGGACGCTATACTAATGCGGGTTAACGGGAACGCCCTCTTTTAGTTAACAAACTGTATTTAGAATTTATGTATTTATTGTTTTAATAACGGAATAGCAGTGTCTGCTCTGAATAATAAACAGTTTTCCATGAATAGATTAAAATAGAATTCGAATAGAGATGCTGCACAGAATTCAAAGCACTAGCTATGACGTAAAAAGTACATCAGAATTCATATTAGAAGCTTACGCATGATTACGCACCCGCTCTTACGTTTCCAAGTACCGGTGTAAAGTGCACATTATTGCACTTAATGATATTTTAACGTTTCTTGAGTCACACATAGGAGTCCCGTTTGTTCAATTTCATTACCCGGCGACGACCAAGCTAATGAGAATCTTGGGTGACTCATATGTTCATTACTCACGCGAGCAGTACCGGCTGGTACTTGAGGTGCTAAATTTAATAGATTTTGTGGGTGCTACAGATTATATTGGTTTCCTAACCTTTCTTTGTAGGTGCTCACTGTACATACATAAGGTTTATAGTCAATTCTTGGATACGAGCACGGGCTTTGCCAACTTTTCTCATATTCTGGGACTAATCTCTGAGATTTGGAAGCATGTTCAGCTGCAACTATTTCGTTTGTTACGCTCGTCTAGTAGTTTATCTTGAATCATAAGCATGTCTTTAATAATGTGAAACTAATTACACTATTCGTGCCTCTTATGGTACAAGTTATTGAATCAATCTTAAATATGCTTCGCCCGTAGCAAACCAAATGTATGTGTTAATTGTTTGAATGTTAATTAATGTGTTGCACGTGCAGAAAATAAACAAAGATAAAATCTACTATGCATTTTACACGCATGAACTCTGTACCTTATATTATCAAGTCATGATAAAACTAATCGTTAATGATGTAATATTTTATCTTTAGAACCTATTTACATACATATTTCTAATTATGCAATAACTTACATAGCGCTTATTCAATATGTTAAACCGTTATTAAATCTAAGATTTTGCAAAACAATAAACAATTTTATGTGCCGGTCAAATTGTAGCCTATTGTCTATGTTTTATGCAACGGCAACGTTCTCTAATTCGAAATACAATTTCTTGCATTTGAAAATGAAAATGTGTCCCATATGCCAAACATTGTAAGATGGGATGACGATGACTATGGCGTCATCATTGGAAATTGAATGACCAGAGTCAATAATAGCAATTACATATTTATTGGGAAGGCCCTATGGTCATTACTTCATACTACATTCGGTCACGTCAGCCTTTTAATGACGTCCGCCTTATAAATCAGTTTTCCTCAAATATTATAACCTCAAATTCAATCTGCGTAGCCTTTTCCCTATGTTGGGGTCGGCTTCCAGTCTAACCAGTACCCTAATTACGTAATACACGATCAATCAGAATTTGAATTGTTTTGAAACAGATTGGTAATCCATTACTTCATAAGTTCGAAAAAAAATCTGATCGACAACGCAAATAACGCAATGAATGTTGTTGAACTGTCAAAATGAAAAAGATTAGTCGGAATTGTTTACGAAAATGTTTTGCGTAATTATCATTAGATAGCAGATGCAGCTGAATACCAGTATTTTACATGGAGGCACTGCCTATCTGACCTCCACAATCCAGTAATTGGGTAATACGATACCCCTTGGTAAGACTCAGTTGTCGGACTTTCGGGCTTTTAACCACGTAACGACTGTCAAAGATACACGAATGACAGCTGGGGCCAACGGCTTAACGTGCTTTCCGAGGCACAGAGGAGTCTTGTTATGTAAAGATGGTCACCCATCCACGGACCAACCCCGGCAAGTGTAGCTTAATCTAATAGATCGACCCGTGCGGCTGTTCTTACTTAGCCACAAGCTCCTCCTCAAATATTATAAACTATATTAAACTTATGACATATCTGTCTATTATTTCTTTTAATTCTCCATAGCAATGTTCATTGACTGGTATAAGTACAGAACCTTTCATCAATTTCCTCCAATTGTAATCATAGCGGTATCTAGCGGCTCTTATCACCAGACAGTGTAATCACTGGTTGCAACGTTACATTATCTCTTCTACAGTTAGTTTGTGCACCGAATAACGATACCCATTAGATAATTTACCATGTAAGCTTAACCGACGACTTTTACGTTGATTTACTTTGTACTTGCTCTAGTTTCACCTCGTAAAGATAACGCTGGTTGTTGTAAAAAAAAGCAGTTAATGTTGTAGATACTCAGTAAAGTAGTAACGTTAGTAACAACCTCTTTGAACTGAGGAAATTAAAAAAAAAATTCGAACATTAACAGCTGTGATTGACGTCCACGCAATCTGAAAGGAATTAAGGCGAAAGCATCAGAGTAGCCAGCGAAATTCAAATTTTCTTCCGTTTGGGGATTATGCTAACCTAAGGAGGTGTATTGCTGATTGTAATGATTATAATAATTATGTAAAGCCATATTTGTTACGGTCGCAAATACTGACCAAGACATTGCAAAAAATTAAAGAAAATTTGAACTTCGCAGGCTACCTTAGCTTAGCGCATCCCCCTTAAATCAATCATAACGTCAGGCTCTTCCCGATATTTGTAATACATTGAAAAAACTAAACACAAATAGCCATATTTGAATGATTTTCTGCCAAATTACGTATTATTCTAAACATAACATGAGTTTACAGCGTTATCAGAAACATAAAGTAGTTTGATACTCAGACCTCAGTATCCGTATAAACAAAATTCCTTCTGCGAAGGGCGTTGACCTCCAGCATTGCATGTTGCATGTGTTTCTCACACGAGTACAACTCACTTGTAAAAATTCTAACAAATGCGAAAGGGAGTTTGTTTGTTATTTACGCTACGGATTTGGATGAAATTTGGCATATGGATAGACCATGACCGGGATTGGGACATAGGATACATTTTATCCCGATATTCCCACGGGATCCAGACTTATGTGGGTGAAACCGCGGGGCGCAGCTAGTAATATAATAAAATGGGAATGCCTGAATGCATGGAGCGTCAGTTCATTGACTTACAAAGAAATTGAATGGGGTCATACAAGGACTTATTGACTCTATTATATTCGATAAGTCTCGGTATCGTATGCGTCATCAAGCCAGAGGCAACTAGCATAATTCTTTAGGTATTTATATTATTGTATTGTATTATTTCGCGTACCGGGAGGTGAGGTAACCACGGATTCCCGAGAGCAAAACTAAATCTTTTCCTGCTTAAAAATGGAGCGCGATTATTTTAATTAACTGATAGTTACAACTGTAACTGATTAACGGAAAACGGCAAACAGAAAGTTCTAGGATTCAAGAAAAAGTAAACAAATTGACGTAATTATAATCGTACATTAGTCGTCTTGGAAAAAAAGAGCAAAGATTGCTTGAGTCAGCTGTGCCTACAAAACATGCAATAGCAGCAATGCGTCATCCGGTCTGACTGTTTCTTTATTTTATTTTATGAGGAAGTAATGTATCTGTTAATCGTACTGGCGGTATAGAAAATAAATGAGTTCAACCACTCGTACTATTATATCTGCGGTTTGTGATTACCCAAAGACAATGACTATATATCCTCTTGACTGCTCATACGGGCGACTCAGGCTCACGACACATCAATGAAAATGCACTGATATTAGATGACAATATGACTGGCCATTTTAGTTTTGACCAGTTATTAGATCTCTGCACACGCGGTTATTTTGACACATTATTTTGACACATTAAAAAAAAGTCTGCATAATTATAAACAATTATGAGTTCCTGTTCTATTAAATGGTGTGGGAAATCGTCTAGAACATCCAGCTACAAAAAAGATGGCATAACTTTTCATCGGTAAGTAAAATATATTTATTTTAAAATATTATTATGAATAATTGCAGGGCTCAAGCTGAACTGGTTCTTTACGTAAAAAGGCACAAAAATGTACACTGCGTTGATGTCTTTTTGAAAAGTCCCTTTCTCTCACTAGGGTATTTCAATATATCTGTCCCTTTTTATCTTTACTAATGCTGTAGTGTTGTGACAACTTCAAAACAAAGTCTTTATATAATATTGTCGATAAAAGTTACGATGTTTCCTACTGGTAAAAAAGTAACATTACTTAATGTTTACATCTTAGATTTCCAAATATTCCGGAACTGAAAGAAAAGTGGATTAATGCAGTCCACAGGGAAAATTGGTTTCCAAAAAGCATTGTTTGTTCAAGGCATTTCACTGCAGATTGCTTTGAAACTTTAAAGAACCGACGCGACGCCGCTTATTTAGTACAGCAACACCGACCCTGTTTTTGCCTGTTTTGGTATGTTTTATTATATAGATCATTATTTCAGTTTAATATTTTTAATTTTTGGAAAAAAAAACAAGTTTAGGCTTTACCAAATAATACAGCTGATCTATATGTGCATGATTCTAATTTACCTGGACCTTTCCACCTAACTATCTCACAAGTAAGCCAATTCATTCTAACGACGTGGTACGTGATCGTTGCCGCATTGTTACAATATTTAATGCCTGATGTATAATTACAGGATTTATTATCAAAAGGTCAAACTAAGGATCTAATAACCGCACAGAAATGCAAATTTGATGATCATAACGTACCTTTAACTGCCTATGACAATGTCTCTGTCGTAAGTTAATTTTCATTTGTTTATTTAACTGATATATCAATAGGGTGCGCCAAAGTTCACCTAAATTTTCAACTCCGATAATTGGAAATCCGAAAATGTTCTTCCTAACATTTTTCATCCTAACAATCAGAATTCCTAACCACTCTGTCTCTAATGTTCATAATTCCGAAGCATTCAACTTCATAATGTCAGTAGCAATAAACATCTATTATACTTTTATTTGTTTTCCTATATTTTCTCAACATAACCATCTTTTACACTATTATTCAAAGTCATATATTTTTTGTTTAGATTAGGATTAGGTTAGGTTAGGTTAGAACTGTGACCAACTACGCGCGAGCCGAGCGAGCGAAGCGAGCGGTGCCGCGGCAGCGGCCGGCGAGCGCTACCTCGAAATTGGTCGCGAAATTTTTCTAAGTATTTTTTTCATAGTGCCCCCAAGACGACTCTTTGACCTGAATTTCATTCATTTAAGACAAAAATCAGTGAAACGACCTTTAATCATTCTAAACAGTTGGTTTTTAGACATAATTATCTCAGGTATAGTTATAGTAATAAATATGTAACAACAATAACCAAAAATAAAATGGCTAAATGTAAAAATGTGAACAGTTGTTTTGTAATCACAAGAAATAGTTTAAAAACAAACCTTTTCCTTCAAAGCATCTGGTTCATGATTATGTTCTCTCAGTAGGATAAAAGCGTTTTATGATAAAAAAATAGTAGGAGTTTAAATATATTTACATTAATGATATTATTAATTACAATTTTCGGAAACATGAGTGTTATGAACATCGCCGGTAGCACTACAAATAGTATGAATGAAAACTTTAGGATGAAAAATTTTAGGAAGAGTGATCATTCGGATTACAAATCGTTAGGAAGAACAATTTCGGGTAAAGAACTTTAGGTGAGCCAATATGGACCCATATCAATAGTGTTCCTATCAGAAGTCAGATTTTTATGCTTTGCAGAATAATAATTCACCTACCGTAAAAGTCGAGCCACAAGTTGAGGACTTGTCTCCACGAAAACGCAAAATGAAGCGCCACATAGACCATCTAATATTTTCACTTAACAGAAACAAGAAAAACATTAAGAGATGCACATGCACCCTCTTAATAAGCTTCATTCAATTTTAGCATTGATTTAATTGAATAAAGTTAAATTTGAAGTGTAACGTCAGTGTTTTATTTGCACCCAGTTAAGGGGGCGCATCCTAAAAGTTGGCAACGTCGTAAATAGCTGTCAAATAGTTACCTGTTTTGATTAATTTGGAAATAATACTGTATGGAAATAAGAAATGTGGCTAACTAACTTACTAGAATATTAATGATGAATTGCAATTGAACTGCAACTTTGAATTTGATAGGTGTAAAAAAGGCATTTGGAAAATTTCCAAATACTTTTTTTAATATTAATTCGGTGTTACGATATTAATTGTTGCATTTCATAATCAATATTCTAGTTCGCTAGTTAGCCACATTTTTTATTTCCATACAGAAATATTATCAAATTAATCAAAACACCGAAATATTTGACATCTATTTGCGACGTTGCCAACTTTCAGAATAAACCCTCTTAAGGCTGCCTGTCCACTGGAGCGGAGAGGAGAAAAGAGGAGCGGAGATGTGCCAATATTAACCAATAGAATATTGACTCCGCCCCTGAGTTTAGATTTGATTGGTTAATAATGGCACATCTCCGCTCCTCTCCTCTCCTCTCCGCTCCAGTGGACAGGCAGCCTTACACCCTATCAATTAAAGTTTAAAAAAATATAGAATTAATAGACGTCGATTTTATCGATATCGATACTATTGTTGCAAAACTGACTTGCGGGTCACTATTTTTAAAACATACGTCCTGTCATTGTTGCACCGGCCAATCACAACCGCTGTATTTTCTTCGTCCCCCGGCCCGCAGTGGTGAGTCGTATGCCTAGACGAAATCGGTCTATCAGCTCTCAAGTGGTTTAATTCTCATTGCCCAAAGAGGACAAGGATAATAAAAAATTTTCCCCAATATTGTGTTCCAATTTCCATTTGGTATAAATCATCAGATTTAGGAAACCGTACAATATCTGTACTTATTACAATGAAACATACAAATCGTTAGTGTCGTCAGTCGTCACTGAAGTTCGACAAAACAAAACTAAAGTAGCATTTTCAACCTTGTTTTGGTCCGTCTTAAACACTTCCTCAAGATAACTTTTTACAATTCCGGTACTGCTAAACTAAATCCACGATGTTATAAGATCACAGACATTTCAAGCAGACAGTTCTAGGCGTAAAGTTCAAACCACAACAATAAAGATCACAAATTGTTAGAAACAAACATAAACTTTTAACAAAATCTTGATCATCTGAAACCGCAAGACGTGAGATTAGTCAAAACACGATGTTGATGTTATCGCAACAAAGCCTGGAAGCGATTAAACACTTGTCTCAACGAACCACCTTACTAGGAAAACATTGAAAAACAAAACTGAAGGCTATCTTAACATCATCGTAGCCAAAAAACTTGTAAATTATTTCATATACTTCCGTTTGGGGATTCTTTGTCTCGTCATTAGTGTTACATTAAACTAAGATTGTTTTAAAAGAAGTGGTTGATGGTTCTGAGAGTTCTATTTCTCACAATTCAAGTGAATCCAGTATATTCATACTTCATAGATAAACTATCAAGTATTACTAGCGCTTCGCTCGTAACTTTGCCCGCTTGTAACGCAGACTTTCTCATACAACATTTTTAAATACTTATAAGTACCCAATTTTTAATTTTTCATATACTTAGCCTATGACACTCACCATCATAGTAGCTTCCCAATAGTGATAGAAATTTGCGAATCAGCACCCTAATGCGTAATACAGGATCAATCACAATCTGAATCATTTTGAAACAGATAGTTAATCCATTGCTTCATAAGTTCGAAAAAAAATCTGCTCAACAACGTAAATATCGCAATGAATGTTGTTGAACTGTCAAAATAAAAACAGATTGGTCATTTGCGAAAATGTGTTACGTAATTAGATAGCGGATCAGCAGTTCCGAAAATTATCCCCTACATACAAATGTTAGTAATTGTAGATATATACAAGGATCCATTTCTTCAAACTCATTTACAATTACTTTACCGTAAGTGAAAACATGGCGACTTAAAATGATTCCAGTCTAGACAGATAAAACTTATTTCTTCTCGGTCGGGTATTACGATGAATGACTTCATGTATTTATCCAGCCATAAGCCATAAGTCGTCAGTTACTCCGTCTATTTATAGAGTTCGGATAACTCTCCCGCGGTGCCGGTGTTGTGATTTCGCGACAGCCCTACGTTTCAACTTCAGTAACTCGTCCTCATTTCGTTGTAAAACTCATATTTTTTCGTCTGGAAATATTCTTACAATTTTTCCGTAATAAAGGAAATTGTGTCAAGTTTTGACGGCTCCTTCCTTGCCTTTGAACCCCGCTGCGTTATTTTATTTGTTAAAATTAACGAAGTTCCTCGGTCTGCTCCATGTAATTACTTTCCATGAGGTTTTTTTAACAGGTTATTCAAAATGACCGACTAATTGAATATTAAGCAGTCCAACTTGCTGCTAGCTGTTATTTCACACGGAAACACAATAACCCATGGGTGAGTTAACGCGATAATTAAGCGAGTTCCACACATGGTTAACGTGTCATCACAGCTATAGTGGAACACGTGTTTATAACGATTCATGACGTTATCTGTGGACCAACTACTCCTTTGAGAAATAATAACAGAGCTAAGCCTAAAGTGTAGTACAGACTCCCAATTAACTCGGCCACACTCGCTGATTAAATTTATTAATTCAATCAAAGTTTTGGAGCTGACATTATACAGTAGTGATAGCCTAGTGGTGTGGTGTGTGTGACCGTTATACTGCCAAGACAGATCTCGAGTTGGAAGTTTGGAACCCAAGGCACGCACCTCTTCGACTTTTCGGATTCATGTGCGTATTGTAAAATTATTACTAGCAACAAAAACGGTGAAGGAAAACATCGTGATAAAACCAAGAAAACAAAAGAAGAAGAACAAGTGCTGACATAATAATGGCTAGATGCGGAAATACTAAAGAGTGAAGTTCAATGTAATAGAACCATTTAAAGATAACGTACAGCTTATGTTTACAAATAAATCAACCCTGGAGAGGCTGGCGACCGGAAAGATTAATACGATTGTTACTTCGCCCCAATTTTGAGAAACTACTCGAGGCGAGAGTACAAACACCAATATTTGAACGGGCGACGACGTCCCACGGTCTTTATTACGGGAAAAAATGCACGAAATAAATCTTGGTTGGCCAAACTTTCTATTTACCCAATATATCGTGGCAAAGTAATAACAGCCGCACGGGTCGGTCGATCAGGTTAAGCTATACTTGCCGCGATTAAGTCCGTGGATGGGGCCATCTTTACATACGGAGATTCGAGACCCCTCCGTGCCTCGGAAAGCACTAAGCCGTTGGTCGCATTTTTGTCATTCTTGGATCATTCACAGTCGACCCGTAAGGTAGTCAGGAGCCCGAAAGTCTGACAACCAGTCTTACCAAGGGTAATCGTAATACCCAGTAACAGGGTTGTCAGACTGCCAAGTCTGAAGTCTCGAGATTGAGACCACAGACTTTTTGGATTCATGTGCGTATTGTATAATTATCACTTGCGTCAAAAATGGTAAAAGAAAACATCGTGAGGAAACCGGCATACCTGAGAGATATTTCTCGACGGTATAAGAAGCCAAGACAGAGGCCCATGGGTGGCTTTAAAACTCTGACACCAGGTTAATCACTAACCACACGAAAAAAAGAAGACTGGGTTGTGGAGGTCAGATAGATAGGCAGTGTAAGTGCTGTTCTGGTATTCAGCTGCATCCGGTTAGACTGGAGGCCGACCCCAACATAGCTGGGAAAAGGCTAGGCAGATGATGAACGTTTGCTTTCTTGACCTTCGCTGACTCATGGATCGCTGAGTCAGTCATGAAGCGATATTATCGAATCGTTATGCGAGTATTGACGCATCTGCTTCATTCGTTTGATATCGAAGTGGCATGTTCTTTGTAATGTTTTGAGGCTGTTCCATGTGTTTGCAGTTTTCCTTGCAGAAAGTGTTGGCTTGTATGTTACGGACATGATGTAAACGCTGATTGCATGGTTATTTCTTAATTGATTGATGTTTTCATTCGTATCGAGTATCTAACTGAAATCCAAAATACAGCAGTTGATCGGTAGCCTCGCCGTTAATTTGAGAGGGAAGAGTAAGACCGACTATGGTAACTTTCTTATCGTTTTGTTATCAAATTTTAGTTGAGTCCGCAGTGCCCGCAGTGGCACAGAATAGATAGTGGATAGGACTTTGCCCAAGCTAAACCCTGACATAGCGTTACTGTTTGCCATAAATCAATGCCCAGCAAGTCTCCCCATTGATTCACGATAACGTCTATCAAACGCTGATACAAGTCTTCTCGGAAAACATAATAAAATATATCATTCTGATTGCTGTCATGATATTTAATGAGTCATACTAGTAGTGATTTGTTTTTGTTCCTATTCGTCGGTCGGTGACTAACAAGAGACTAACTCAGCACGCGTAGCTTGACAACCACAGGAACGGGTTTTCTACGGGTTTTGTCGACGGAAGAATAGACAAAATGACAGATTGTGATTGTTTAACTGTCATTTTGTCTATTCTATTCTTCCGTCGACAAAACTCGTTTTTACTGTCATCAGATCATGCTAAGCGTGCAGGTCAGACGTTCCCATGTTCAATATTTCCTCGAGCAGGCTGTTATGCAACGTGATTCACAATGAAGAGTGATCGTTGTAGAGATGCGTACGCGCCGGGTCGAGGGTTATGGGCGGTCAGTCGACGATCTTTCCTTCTTTATATTCGTTAGGGTTCGCACTGATGTTACGCTACAGTGATTCATATTTAATTTCGTATTTTGTTACTGTATTTTTGTGATACGGTGCGAAAATCAGTAATTAGGACTTTCTACAAATCATTAGCGATAACAGAATACAGAATCAATCATAATGACGTATTGACATGCATTGTATTTGGAAATCACTAATATTCTAGGCGAGATTTGTAACTGTAATTAGTGTGATATATCGTTTTCTATGTTGAAATACAAATCCATCTATGCATATTAAAACAAAAACGAGTTTATCGACATCGACATTCCCTTGCCAGGAATATCTGACAGGATGTCGTACTCGACACGATACGAGGGCAGAATATTAGCGATCGTTATAACACGGCCAATTTATGTTGTGCACTTGTGACCTCTAGACGTGGTCGAGAATAGAGGACAGCGTTGTGTTGTTTTAAACACAGGATTTATATGCATGCTCTGAGGGTATAGTTATTCTGTTACGTAGGTGGCGAAAATAGTGTTGGCTATTTATAACGGCATTACAGCAGATACAATGTGTAAGTTATTTTTAAACTGGATTCTGATAACGGGTAACATGATTTTGTAATGTTTTTTCCTACATGCGAGCTGATGAATCTGTTGTTTGTTTTTGTTTACTTTTGCTAACGTTAGTTTGTCTAAAAATTTCTTGCACAACACTCGTAAAATGCGGTAACGTGTATATTTTTCTAAAGCCGTAAACAGATACTGCAACTTCTGTTTCTAATAAATAACGCTGCAAGTCTAGTACCTCATGTGTCACTTGTCAGGGATTCAGGGTCCATAAATTCTGCATTGAGGTTTAGATTTTTTGCTTTTTTTGCCGTGGCAAGCATGTGCTGTCCACTTAACTTATCACATCCTTCATCCTTATTTCTTAGCACGCAAGAACGTGCTCAAGTGTTGTTTTTTCTTTGGGTCAGTGTAATGCTATACTGCCTCATTATTTTTACAAAAAAAAAACACTGGCAGTTTACCATTACCAGACTGCGAAATGCAGATTTAAGCTTTGACCTAATTTCGTGCCAAAAACTCGCTTCCATTCCGTTTTGCGCCAATGTAATATGAGCCGTAGCGTGGTGAGTATTGGCCGAGACGGTATAAGCTAGTTGCTCTCCGTACGCGACGAAGCCATAGCCACCACCAAGTTGTAGTATTGTACCTACCTAAATACTACGTTCCAAAATTGAAAATAAATTTGTAAATACATATAAATCATGATTTGAAATGAGGTTGCAATTTCCGTGGAAAAAAGTTTTGTTTGTTTTTGTTCCTCTTCATAATCTCATCCTATTTGCGAGATTTATGGATGACGGTTGTCACAACTCACAACGAAATGGACCAAAGCGTTTCCTAGTGTCAAACTACAGAGGGCAATGTTTAAGAGGAGGCTCCCTAAATTGTATGCTATTTGCATTAACATTCTGAAACAGTCGCGTATACAATCAAAATGGAATTTTAGTATATGATTTATTGGATCTTTATCTTTCCAAAAATAAGACAGATACGTAATTGGAATATCTTTGCTCGATTCATTTTTTATTCGAAAATCATGTGTTTTTTAAAGATTATTAAGAACCACAACAAGATTACTCGACTTTTATGTCTAAAATAAGTATTTACAGTCAGAAAATATATGGCTAATAAACATAATATATAATATATGTTTATTAGCCAAATATAAGATATTTTTTCTCTAAATCAATTATTACTTTAATTATAAACGAAATAAGAATCGAGACTTACGACATTTCGTTTCGAACTCGCACATGGTCAAAGAGCGCACGCGATATACAACTTTATTACTGATGCGTTAGCGTTTAGCACATATCGGAGTGGCGGGGTGCGGGAGGGTGGAGCTTGCGTGGAAATTGTGTTTGGAGTGCCTGGTCTTAATGTTTCTCCGTTCTTTGTCCACAGAGCCGTCGGTAAAACATGTCTGCTCATCAGTTACACCACAAATGCCTTCCCAGGAGAGTACATACCTACAGTGTAAGTACAAGGAATTGTTGAATACTAGCAAAGTTATGCGCAGCTCGTTAGCTAAGTTTACCTAAATCAAACAAAATGTAACAATATGGTATTATATTAGATCCTTTGTAGTTGTTTGACCTATTTCGTAGCAGAATCCAGAGAGAGCTTCATCATAATGTTTTAATTTGTAAAACAATGTCCAATCTATTTGGTGGTTGCGATTCTCAGAATACTTTAAGTTCCAATTAATTGATTTCATTGCCTCAGTGACTGATTTCATTGCTACATTTAATTTGAATTTATAATTGAAATATTAAAAACATTCAGCTGCGAAACCAGCACGACTTCTTTGCCAGAATTTTTTGCAAGGTCTACTAACTAACTGCCCAAAACAGGGTAGATGATGACGCAAAAGCCTTCAATAATCAGGATCATCTCAAGTGATCTTCAACAACATTATTAAAATCTCCATCTGTAACATGAACCTTTAAACATCCTCAGATTCGACAACTACTCGGCGAATGTGATGGTGGACGGCAAACCCATAAACCTGGGTCTATGGGATACGGCAGGTCAGGAGGACTACGACAGACTGCGACCGCTCTCCTACCCACAGACCGATGTCTTCCTCATATGCTTCTCGCTCGTCAACCCAGCCTCCTTCGAAAACGTCCGGGCTAAGGTACGAATTTTTAAGTTCTTCTTTCAATAGAATGAGCGGGGTGATTGCGTATCACACTTGCAATACCAATTCAAGTTATTTTGACAGTTCATTAATAAAATACAATAGACGACGTATATTTAGTAAACTAATCCGCTTAACTGTTCTTAAAGAGTCATAAAGAACCCTGTAAGAAATCGACACGTGTTTCACCTCTCAACGAGGCATCCTCAGGATGATGATTGACTTGTTGCGAACCCGGACACGTGTTGCCACGTCAAGCGCCGAACGCAGAGATCTCTGCCAATCTAGCCGTAAAATTCAGTTCTTTTCTAGCAAATATGGAAAAGCCCGTTTGAAAAATCACTCCTCAAATGGAGTGATGTCCACCTGGAGCTTTGTGGACCGCTAGTGGACTAGGACCACGAGTGTCTATTTCTTTTCATAATAATTAAAACAATTCGAGCTTGACCAGAGTCTCCTATCATTCATTCTTGGCAGCAACGACGATAAACAAACCTTGTTAAAAATAAATTGGCTGTATCACAGGACGGTGTTGAGCCTGACCACGAAAATAATGAAAATAAAATAAAAAAACGTGCGAGCCTTACAGTAATCGATATGTAACATCCGACATCACAACAGTACCAACCTTTCGGAAAATGGGTTGGTATTGGTACCATTTATGACGGCCAACTCTAGCACCGCGCGCGCTCATTGGTCAAATCAAATAGCACGCGCTTCCCCGACTTCCTGTTACACACTTCCGTCCCTTTTCACCAAATCACTCCCACAGATTGCAGGAAAGCGAGAGGAAATATGTTATACATTTAAAAAAAAACCTGTAGTATTTAGTTAAGATCTTGTTCCACAAAGTGGTATAAACGTACTGTATTGTCACATAGTTTCCCAGAAACAGCTGGTGCTAGACCAGGAATATTACAGTTTCTGAGAAACAGCCTCAGACAAGGGAAACTTTATGACCGTACTATTCTGCGCAGTGGCACTTTATCACGCCAAAACGTGCCGAAATAGCAAGTCGTCAAATCTTCGTTCCGACTGATAACAGAGCATAATATTGTAAAGTTGCACATGTGCCCTTGCGACTGTTCTTTGTTCGCTGCATTGTGCATATCACCAATTAGTTATTTCTATGATTTTATATGACTCATGTAATCAGGAAGTTCAACTTAACGGAGACTGAAAATCTTGTTGTGCTGTAAATTACTAGATTTAGAATTTATGTAAGTAGTACCAATTTTTCAAAAAGCAGGTAAATTTTTTACCCAGCCCAAGCGCAGATAGCGAGATAAATATAATGCCTTCATGAAAGATTAGACCACAACCACACCACAACAGAAAAATTATGAAGAACTTTTCAGTGGTCGGTTAGGATTATGCGGAAATAACAACTTTTGAAAACAATGCTTTTCTATTCCAACATTCTTTCCAATTTGACAGCAACTGTCACATGCAAAAAAAACAAAGGAATACTTAAAAGAAACGTAAATACATCAAAAGAGGTTCTCATAATGACGTTTAAATCTTTCCAAATAACATCCGTGAACCGTGGAAGGTCTTTCTCCAGCAGAAGAACAGTCTGGACTGAAACTGATATTGTAATAAGAACTAGCAACACGCGTAGCAGAGCATATATTATGCTTCTGAGCTTGTTTTTCTGTCGTAGTGTCGTATCAGGCCTGTAGTGGTTACACCGCCACATACGAACTACGCAACGAAGACATGACGTCACTCAATTCCTGCATCGCGCAGTTAGAGTTTACCGAGCTAAAAACATAGATAAGACTATCCGAAATCAACATATGGGCAGTTGCCCGCCAGACATAACAACCCGTCTGGTTGGAGGATCCTCCCTTTTCTATGGTGGATGAGTGAACTTTACACCCTGTTCCTCATACCCCTAAAAGCCTGTTGCGTCGAGCATGTATGTGGGTTAGTTTAAAATGTAATGTGCATCTTACATGGAGTATTTTACATCGTAAAATTTCAGCCAATTCCACAAAACCTTAATGAATTATACACCTAAACCTTCCATAGAATCACTCCGTCCATTTGGTGTAAACCGTATGAAAATCCATTCGGTATTGAGTTTATCGCGTTCAGGCAGACAGACGCGATGAGGGGACTTTGTTTTATAACATGTAGTGATAATGAAATATACGTAGTACTTACTTCTTAGTAATCGTATTGGTCCTGGTGAGCTATGTCTATCTGTGGAGGCCTTGATATGATGATGTTTTTTTTTTTCAACTACTAATCTTGTGTTCTGCATCTTCCAGTGGTTCCCCGAGGTGAGGCATCACTGCCCCTCGACGCCCATCATCCTGGTCGGCACCAAGCTCGACCTGCGCGAAGACAAGGACACCATTGAGAAGCTGAAGGACAAGAAACTCGCGCCCATCACTTACACACAGGTACTTTATTACATTTGATCTTTAACCCTCGACCTGCCCATCTCCTATGTTACTTGTGCTCGACGTAATGTTTTTCTCTTATTTTTCCCGTCAGCCGTCACCTAATCATTCAGTCAACATTTATATTAATATTTTTTTATTCACATGTGTTTCATCCCTCCTCTTCACATGCTCATACGACAAACCGTTCTTTTGGCTTTTTCAACTGGCGCCGCTTTCAAAGATCCTTTAATATACTGGTTTCCTATTTCATGCATTCTTGTCACTCCAAATATCCTCAAAGTTCTCATGTCCACATGCAACCTTCTTAGCTTAGCCCTTTATGACTTTCACAGCCTAGTGGCTGTAGAAAACTGTGTCTTTACCAACATTGTATTTCATCATCATCATCATAAAAGTACCGACTGTCATAAAATCAGCCCTACTTACTCAATAAAACCCAATAAAATATACTGTGAAATAAAATTGTTTAATACCTTACCTAACACCTATAATTGAAAACAATATCAACAGAAACCTCAGGTCGGCAACATGTGCTTGACACTTGATGTATTTTCGCGGTGTCCTTAGTTATATCCGAGATGGGAAATGGCGTCGCCTGTCGCTCGGATATTACAAATGTTCGCGTATGCGTTGCGAATATTACGGCGTTCCATCTTATGCAGGTGGAACGTGCAACCTATTTCTAACGGAATGTGGTTGAAATTATATCATTGGCCGTTATTTAGTCCATGTAGATTTTGGCCAAAACTAAAGCGATGCAATCACAACTAAATTCTCTTGATTGTTACGAAAACTTCAGAAATCAGTTTGCTAAGGAGTTCGTATTATTTTTTAACTTATTATCAACAGATTTTTTTATATTATTATTTACTTCAAACTCAAACTCAAACTCAAAGCATTTATTTCAAATAAACCAATTACAGGCACTTTTGAATTGTCAAGGGGTCGGTCAGTCAGAAAAGATGAAGCTAGATGCCCATTCCAAAGCGTAGTAGGTACCTATGGAGAAGAACGGGCAAGAAACTCCACGGACACTCTTTTAAATAAAAATTTGGTTACAAAATATTGGTTACATCATTCATGTTGAACTTATACATGTGAGAACGATGCAAAACGTTAAAAGCGTCCGTAATAAAAGATAAAAACAAAAATAAAACAATTAAAAAATTAAATCAAATTAAAATAAGCCATGGCAGCTATGAGATGACCAGTCACAACTGACGGCGCCCGTTCACGAACATGACGCATGGATTAGCACCATTCAGCTCAACCATTTTGAAGGGAGCTAAATGATCCAACACACACGCCACCGTCAGCGTGACATTAGAGTGAGCATGACATACTCTCAGCCGCCAGGGCACATTCAAGTCAATGAAAGACATACCCAGTACCTAAATGGTAGCTTTATAGTCTGTACATAGTACTCACACATGTGCTATGCAATTATACAATGCTAAGAGATTGAATTTATACAATGCAAAGATAGTTTTTAAAATCTTCCGCAGCTCCAACAGTATTTTCAGATGCTATACAATTAGTTTATGTGCCCTTGTGGAGCAGGACCAGCGCTGAGCCAAGCATTTTTATCAGCGATGTAATCCCCCAACTTATAATATGCCTGACTGCATAGTGTGCGTTTAATATAAGATTTAAATTTCGTTTCATTCAGCTCAAGTATGTGGGGAGGTATTTTATTGTAGCATTTTAAACAGTACCCCATGAATGATGAGTCTACTTTAGCCAGCCTGAAACCCGGTTGAACTAATTGGTCCCTATTCCTAGTGATATAATTGTGTCTTGAACCTCTTTTACTAAAAAGATGTAGATTTTTCCTTACGTACATAATGTTTTCATAGATATATTGACAAGGTACCGTCATGATGTTAATATCTTTAAACAGTTCCCTTAGAGAGTCGCGCCTGCGGAGGCCATATATCGCTCTGATGGCTCTTTTCTGCAGAATAAAAATAGACTCGATGTCTGCAGCCCGTCCCCATAGTAGAATACCGTACGACATAATACTATGAAAGTAACTAAAATAGACTAGCCTCGCGGTATCTACATCCGTAAATTGACGGATTTTTCTCACAGCATATGCTGCCGAACTTAGTCGTCCTGAAAGGGATGTTAAATGAGGACCCCATTGAAGCCTAGAGTCGAGCGTGATCCCCAGGAAAACAGTTTGATCGACGAATTCTAGTTTCTCTTGATTTAATACTATCTCACAATTACTACTTTTGACATTTGGTAAAGAAAATCTTATGCACTTAGTTTTTTTCTCATTTAATACTAAATTATTAGCAGTGAACCAATTTTGGACCTGCTGCAGGGCGTTATTTACGTCGTCAAGATTTGATGCACGTCTATTTATTTTAAAAATTAATGAAGTATCATCAGCAAATAACACCATTTGTGGTTGAGTTTTTAACAAATGGGGTAGATCATTAATATATACTAAAAAGAGAAAAGGACCCAATATTGATCCTTGTGGTACACCCATTTTTACTTTTAAACCGAGTGAATTGACACCATTTATTTGAACTTGCTGTTGTCTATCATTTAAATAAGATTTAACTAAACTGAGCGCAAGTTTTCCAAGTCCGTAATGCTCAAGTTTCAAGATTAAGGTTTCATGGTCGACGCAGTCAAAAGCCTTGGAGAGGTCACAGAAAATTCCTATGGCGTCTTGGGCCTCTTCCCACGCCGTAAATATGTGTTTTAATAAGGTGACACCGGCGTCAGTCGTACAACGTCCCTTGGTGAAGCCATACTGTTGATCATGTAAGATTTTATTGGTATTAAAATGATTGAGCATTTGAATAAGCATTACCTTTTCAAACACCTTGCTTAATACTGGCAACACGGACACGGGTCTATAATTATTGGTATCTTTACTGTCCCCGGATTTGAAAAGTGGTATTACCTTACTATATTTCATTAGATCAGGGAAGACTCCTTGATCCACACACAAATTAAATATTAAGGCTAAGTACGGCGCTATAGTCTCAATAATGGAGGTACAAACTTTGATTGACATTCCCCATAGATCTTCGGTTAATTTGATCTTAATTTGCTTGAAAGCTTTTAATACTGTTATGGGGTTTATATGCTTGAATTTAAATTCAATCGGGCAGGATGAAACGTTGGCTCTTAATAAATCAATAGAACGCGAGGGCGAGGAATTTAAGGTTTCAGTAGTTTTAAGTGGGATACTGGTAAAGAAATTTACAAATTCTTGAGCAACTTCTTTGTTAGTGCTTATGACACCACGTGAAGTTTCTAGTGTGAAATCACTGTTATGTCTTTTATTCCTATTTGTTTCGTCATTGATAATTTTCCAAACCGTCTTTATTTTATTATCGGCTGATTTGATCTTGTTGCTAAGGTACAAGGCTTTAGCTACCTTGCAGGTATTTTTAAAAGTTTTAGAGTAAGTAGCAACGTATTTATTAAAAGTGTCAGAGTTAATAAAAGGCTTAAGGCCATACAGCTCAAACAATGTTTCCCTACTTTTCCTAATACCCTTAGTTGCCCAATCACTGAACAGAAAATTTGGGCAAATCGTTTTAGTTTTCTTTTTTAAAGTATTATCGAACTCGGTGCGCACTACCGAAAAGAATTTCTCATATAATTCATTTACATTGTTTATAATATGACCCGGTATACTTAACTTACTAATTAAGTTATTATTAAATTTACTTAGATTGCTGGTTGTTACTTGTCTAGATTGTATCTGAAATCTTTGTAATGGTGTGTTGCACTTGAAAGCAACAGTTTGACCACTGTGATCCGAAGGCAGATAATTTACAATAGCTTTATCTAAGTAGTCGCAGCAACAAAAAACATTATCAATACATGTAGCAGTATTTGTAGTTATGCGGGTTGGTTCTGAAAACACATTTGACAGATTGAATGATTTAAAGAGACTTAATAATCGACTGCTATTTGAACTATTTTCTAAGATATTAATATTGAAGTCACCACAGATAATTATTGATTTTTTCCCCGTTGCAAGTTTTGCTAGAACATCTTCGGTTACTGCCTCAAATATGGAGTAGTTTTGATAATTGGGGGGTCTGTAAACGCACACTATGACATACTTATCTAGCTCAACACAGGACAACTCAATGTTATGTTCAACCGACAAATCAACTATATCTTTACGAGTCTTAGATTTAATAGACTTTTTAACTAAGATTAGTGAACCCCCACGCAGCATTGATTTGCGGTTAAAACAACTGACCACGCTATAATTTTTATAATTAATTAACATCTCAGAATCTTTCAACCAATGTTCAGTTAAACAAATAATTTCGAACATAGTTTTTTCTAAAAATAATTCAATTACTAATTGTTTGGAAGAAAAACCTTGAATATTTTGATGGAATAATTTCAAGGTATTCTGCTTAGACTCTTTTTTACAATTAACTATTTTAGAGCCAGAAGACACCTTGTTCTTGGTAGGTATAACTACAGTGTTACTGGTATCTTCTGTTGTCTTACTATCTAGTTTAAATTAACATCCAGAGTGAGCCCCAAGACTCCCATGCCATCACCAGGCAATGAGATCCTACTACTTGTGGACCCCACATTATGACAAGAATTTGCCATAGTGGATCCTCCTTCGTACAATAATTGTAAAAGTTTATAGCATTAGTGCTACAGTTACTGTTGGCCACCTGTACATTAGAATTATTACTAATAATTGCGGTGTTAATTATAGTACTGCACGTCGACATACTACTTATGTCTGAGTTTATATAAGCTAATAGCCTCGCTATTTGAAGTCTAAACTTAATGGGCAGATACACTGTATTCCTTGTCGATTTCAACTTATCAACAAAATTGTTGGTGTCAAAAAATATAAGTTTGTCACTGTAGTGACTTACTAAGAACTGAATATGCTTGTTAAGCATATGTATATAATTGTTTTTTCTATTTGATAACCTCTCAAAATAGGGAAAAGCACACAAAATAATTTTATTACAATTTAACTTTAAAATCTCAGTAACACTGTCAGTGATATCTTCCTTTTTGACCTGGGAACTATTTCCTACAAATACAGTTATGTTGGTATTAGAATCATATTGAGTCCTTGTAATTGATGTCATTATTTCTTTGAAGGATATCCCAGGTAAACAATAGTTTTGAGTAGAAAAACTCAAGTTGTTACTAACTAATTTCCCTAACCCTCTTCCTATACTATCTGAAAACATAACTGACTGATAGCAAACTTGACTACTACAAGAGGAAATACTACTAGCTACTGACTGTACCATTTGAGATAATTCTTGCACAATATCAGGTTTATCTTGATTGAGGATACAGTCTTGAGACACACTCTCAGTCTGGGACGGGTCCTCCGTTGCCTCAGGCTGGACAGCATCAGGGTTTGAAACCTGACAAGTACACTGACACCTAACTAACTCATTAGCAGCAAGAATGTGTTCTTTAATTTGGTTCTGAGAACCCACATATTTAATGAAAAGGGAACTAAGTCTGCTCTCAAGTACCTGTATGTCGGACTGTAAGCGCTGTGTATCAATTTCATAAATGTTTTTGCTGTCTTCTAATTTTATTTGATAATTATTTAATTTATTGATTAGATCAATACTGTTTAGAGATGTACATCTCTAAAACATCTAAAAATAATTTAAAAAAACCGAGCGACACCTGTACGTAATATGTGCCTGTACAATATTAGTGATTATAACTTTGTAAGTCTTTTGACTAGAAAAATACCACCAATTTTATATTGACACTTATCGCCCGGAGTCCTGCCAGCAGGACTTTAAGTACTTCCGGAAGGACGCAACGTTTTTTGGCACAGTACCTTAATGATATACACCTACAGCACAAATTTGAGCGAAAATATAGTAAAAGAAACTGTTTCTAAACACATAACTGACATTCCATCAGCACGTGATGGCGCATGAGATTGCGTACTCACGGGAGGCATCGCGCTCGAACTCGCGCGAATTATTCCGACGCCCGTGTGTTGGTGTGTTAATAAAAAGTATTCTATCTATCTATCTAATATCGCCTACCAGTTAACTAATGCATGTATGTCGTGTTCCAGGGCCTCGGCATGTCTAAAGAGATCAGCGCGGTGAAGTACCTGGAGTGTTCGGCGCTCACACAGAAGGGTCTGAAGACGGTGTTCGACGAAGCCATCCGCGCCGTGCTGTGTCCCGTGCAGCCCCTCAAAAAGAAGAAAAATTGTAGACTGCTCTAAGGATTGTGTAGCACTGTCAGATAAGGTATGCACACTCTTAAGATTGTTGAAACGTCGATTGCCACCTTGCCGCAATTAAAAACATAATAATTGGGTCTATTTAGTCGACGCTTAAAATTATAAACATAAAATTACCAGGGTACGCAGAGATTATACATCTCTGCGTACCCCTTCGGGTAATTTTATGTTCCCACTGCTGGGACACAGGCCTCCTCTCTGTTAGAGGGAGTGGGCCGTAATCCGCCAAGCGGGCTGCTGAAAACCAAGAGGACAGCAATAAGTTCTGTTACTGTAAATATCTCAATAATTCTTTGGTTGTCGCAAAAGATTTTTTTGTCGGAATATTTGTGACTAGCTTCCGCCAGCGGTTTTTGTTTGTAACGCTTTCACGTTAAAACGGCTCAACGGAATTGGTTCAAATTTGGCACATGGGTACACCATAACCTGGGTTAGGACACAGATTACTTTTTACACGATATAGAGATCTATGGGAAAGACAGCACCCACCACCACACAATTTCGTTCAGCCCCAGGAGCGTCTGCCACCCGGACCTGACCTGCAGTGGCCTATTTGGAAAGCAGTCAATGGACTGCGGACCCAAGT
Source organism: Conistra vaccinii (assembly GCA_948150665.1). Lineage (NCBI taxonomy): Eukaryota > Metazoa > Arthropoda > Insecta > Lepidoptera > Noctuidae > Conistra > Conistra vaccinii. The sequence goes on along the minus strand of OX411323.1, from coordinate 6,336,610 downwards.
AGGCCGCTGTAAGAACAATCTAGCAAAATATAGGGGATAATAGATCCCACAGATACCCAGTGCGAATGCGGTGCTCCTGACCAAACCATATCCTATATGCTGGAGTGTCCAAAGTGACCACACACCTGCACTTCTGAGGACGTAAAAAATGCCACTGATGCCGCGATTGGCGTGGCCACCTACTGGGCCCAACTCGTTTAACATAATCGAAGAAGATCACAATATTCCCACGGGATCGAAATTTATGCGGGTGAAACCGCTGGGCGGAACTAGTAAATACTAGGGATGCCTCGATACGGCTTTTTGCCGATACGATACCGATACCGATGCTATTATAAAAATATCGGCAATACAAGAAAGAAAGAAAGAAAATGTATTTATTGAGACAAGCACAGGAGATCACAAACTAAACTAAGACAGATTGAGACATAAATAAAAATCGAAAACAATCAAAAGTAAAACAATGTAAAATTAAAATAGAGGCAGAGTCCTGTGCGAGGCCAAAAGGCTCCTATCTCAGCACGATGCTGCGACATTTAATCATAAATGTCGCAACGCTGGTATTCTGATAGGGCCCGCAGTGATGTCATGGAAAGATAGAAGAAATAAATAGGTACTAAATAATAATAAATAAATTATATGTATTACAAATACAAAATACATTAATAAAAAATTAAATGTACGCAGTCCGCGTGTCTGCACCCGACGTAGCATCGATTACTTGTCTATGTCTTTAGTGTCTGTGGTGTGGTACTCTATCTATGGCATCGTTGTGACAAGTAAAGAGTAATACCGATAACGATACGCTTATTGAATTCAAAAATGAAGGTAAAATAAATAAAACACAAGTCAGGTTATTTTCTTATTTAATATAAAAAGAATAAATAACAGGACAAACCAAATAAAACCGTTTATTTGGCTAAAAACCGTCGGGTTGAGATTAGTCGCACGACAACAGTCAACCTAGCGAAATGGGATAGTTAAGCGAGTGCGAGGCGAAAGTGGGCGGGCGAAATAAGACACTGAATAAAGCGCGGGGTTTCCCCGGGCGTAGTTATTTCGTGCCTCGTTTGGAACGAAATCGACGAGACAACACGCTCGTTTACATTACATTTTTAAAGCACGAAATTTAAAAAGTATCGTTGAATCGGCCATAAAAATATCGCCGATGCCGATATATCGGCAAACTTCGAGTATCGCCGATATATCGGCATCGGTATCGGATGGTATCGGAAGCATCTCTAGTAAATACATAAATCATCACCATCCATCAATTAGCTCATAACGATCTATTGAACCTCAAAAGGCCTTCAATTTGTACAGTAATTGTATAGTTTCTATTTTTGTTTACAGATAGCGTAGTACAGACGTCGATGCCAGTGTATACAGCAAAGCTTACAATAGAGCGCACCAACATCAGTGTAAATGTGCATAAAACACGAGCGCTGTAATTGAATGGACTGCAATAAATGCATACATAGATGTTAATTTTTACTGTTAAAGTACGCATTATTAATTAATATGTAACGTGGGTTGGTGTGAGTGAGGTCCGTATAATGTATAACGCTTTTTTATATCGACCGGATATTCTCGTCACTGGCAGTTTGTAGAGGCTGCACAAAGGATGACCTTTGCCTAACGCGTTGCTGAAGTTTGTCTATGGATGTCACTGGATTCTTTATTCAAATTGTGTCGTAGTTTCATTGTCTGTATGTCGTGAAACTGTTTTAATACTTGTGAAGTTCTACCTCTAGCCAATAATTCATAATATTTGTACATTATTTCACATTGTAGCCGTACCACTGCCTGTCAGTGACTGCGAGGTAACTGTCCGAGTGTAACTCATATTTGGGTGCTTTATCTTAACTTGATCGCCGCTATTACGAAAATGTAATTACATTCCTACATCTATGATAATTTCGGGTACAAATTGTTTAAACCGACTTCACCGTCACTTCCAAACGGTTGTTTAAAAAAAAAATGGAATTGTTAAAATTTGTGTTTGCCAGAGATTATATTTTTCGATTTATTATTGCTTTTTATTTGTTTCCACATTGTTATGTATATCAATGTTTACAGTCGACTCAAACTCGAATACATTTTCGTCCTTATTTCTAATATGTTAAGGTTCAAATTGTGTACGAGTTACAATGTCGACTAGGACTAGTGGCGTAATAAGTACAGCATTTGTTCTTAAGAAAATGATTAATCATTAAAGTTTCGTATTCCTTGTATATTTAATTAATTAAAAGGTTATAATATGTACCTATGTATGATGTAAACTGTATTTCGTTTTAATACGCTATGAATGAATTCAGATGGTTCACCCTGCATTTTAAGTATGAAGCTACAAGAACGCGGCGGGACCGACTTGTCGGGCCAATTCAGTGAGTGTAACGCAGACAGAAAATCTAAGAGTTACGCGATACTTCTAGGTGAATGTAACTGTAGGTAATTATCGTTGTGCGACCTGAATTGCACTTTATTGTGTCGTAGCAAGTGTCGCTTTTTATTTAAATGATTTTGCGAGGGAACCATCTGTAATTCATCTGTTACGCTACGCAGATTCCAGGATAAATTGACTTCGATGTGATTTGTAGGTTAAAATATCTTAAATAAGAACCCACTGTACTGTACAAAAGTTAAAACCCAAGCACATAAACCTGCATTTACTAATTCATTCATAACATTAAATAATTTCAAGTAATTCATGCTGAAGTCGACTTTCATTGGAGTCAGAAACTAAATGAAAAGTCATTTGGTCAATAATATGCCATTGCATAAGGAAATAGCCGTTGCATTTTTAATCTTATGCCGTCGCCACACGTAGCATAATGCAATGACTATATTTCATTATTGCGTATTATTTCTCAAAATCGGCTAAAGGCTTAAGAGTATAAGCGCCCGCGTGAATGGTCAATACTTAGATACATATCGTTGGTAAAGTGTAGCTATGCTATCGTGGCGTCTTTGTAATACTAGTCGCGATAGATTTGCGATTTTGAACCTAATTTTTATTGAACTAGAGTCAATTTTACCATATTGACATATGAGCATAGCTTTTAGTGGGTCGTGCACGTATTATTTCAAGTTTGGAATCGCAGAACTATGGCCGCTAGAGCAGTTTTCAATAAGCAACAAGATTGTATCGCAAACGTTTAGCCTTCTACGGCTAATGTGAAATCCGCACAACTACTTTTAGCATTAACCGACCGAATTACGATGGACAGCATTCTGTTCTACGACGTCTCGCTCGCCGACCATCTCGATTCGGTCGCATTACTGTCACGGGAGGCATTTTTTCGCAAAAAATGTGATAACGGGTTTAGGCTCTAAATGACTGTCTAGACATTTTTACACGGCCTCTAGATATGAGATGCTTTTTTTACCTTATATACGCCTAACTTCACGATTGTCGTAGACTCTACAGATCGTTTCTTTAGTAAATAAAATGGCACTAAGTTAATTACTGTCTAAATCCACTCCTAAAATATAAATGTTATAATAAGAGAAACAGTACATGTAAGTTTGTGTTTAAGTGTGCAATTGTTGTTGCTTGTCACTAAACGCGGCACGCCGTTTATTATAACTAGATGCCATAGAGTTTTATTCGTTCAAAAAAGTTATTTTCCTGTGGAGTTTTTATTCTGTTTCTAAATTTGAAAAAGCTCGAACAATTGCACAGAACATCCCTAGCGGTAAGATTTTAATGTATGTATTGTTCAGATGCAAATATTTAGAAGAATCAGCATGTAAATACCGGTAAATTAGTATTATACAAAAGTAAAATACACACGCCATTTGTACTTTGGTTTAACGTTTTATACTAAAACCAATTTTTCACAATAAATGGACTTTCTAATTGTAATTCAAAATAAATAATTTCACTGTGTCATTTTATGTATTCTCGTATCATAATACGTTTATGCTGGAATGGACTAACTATATTATCTCTAGTTATAAAATATAATTTTAATAATAGGTCAACAATAATAATAAACATGTTGAGGCAGCGAAGGGACGAGATTATGAAACATAAATTTAATAAAATAATAAAACATACATTTTAAACTTGAAACAGATGCGATATTATTATTTTGTCAAGAAGAAAAGTATAAAGTATTTGTCATTATATATTTTTTCAACAGGTGAAATGAGTGAGGGGGTCATAATAGCCAATGTATCGGCAACAGCTTTGTCAAATGCATGTAATCTATAACTATTATACCACAGGACTATAACGATTGTATAAAAAAGTATGTATGTTCATTAATTTAGTATGTCCGTTAGTCCAAATTTCCTTAAGTATATATTTTGTAGCGTATGTTAGACTCGTTTATTTTAGTGTTATGTTGTCATCTTGTTGATTGCTGTATTGTTGGATATGTAGTCACTTATGCCATGTACTGCATTTGCTTTCATTCAAAGTAACAGCTTGTATAATATTATTATTTTTATACAAAATTGTATATGTATAGATAAGCGCTGTGTCTATAATTGGATTGATATAATAATGATATTTAGATAACGCTGTCAAGTAATTCTTCCAAATATTGTAAAGCCTCTGAATAATTCAAAATATATTTATATTAACTGTTCAAACTATGTGTTTTATTTATGTACTTATCCTATTTATATTTTTTATTTTATTTAATACACGTGTCATCGTCACACGATATTTTAAATACTAATCATATTTATATCATGGAGGTCTATGCTCTAAAGACAAATATTTATAAATACTGTTGACCTTATATAAAAAATCGCAACTGTAAAGTTGGGAGATAAAACTTGTCATCATTGAACTATAGCCAGTATAGGTACAAGTAGTATAAATATAAAAAATTACGCAACCTTGGTAACAGATATCAAAACGTACTTTAGATAACGTAAGGAAAAAATACTGTAGCTATGTATAGCTTAGTTAAGAAAACATTCATGTTTATGATACCATTGCTCGCGATTATGTACTTTATTTAACAAGCGAATGATAATAAAATCCTTATGGCCTGTTTCATCATATCCTTTTCGTTTTGTCGGTACATCTATGTTATACTGTTTGGGCTCAATACTTGGCCACGTTTATTATGGCGTCAGACGTGCAGGTGCACGGACATTCTACCATATCCTGACTTCTGGTCTTGCTTTTCTTCTTTTCCTTTGAGTGTGGTTAGTAACTAACCATGGGGTCTGATTTGTCTTCTTCTGGCTAATTTATTTGACAGATAGCTTCCCACAAATTCCGTTTTATTTTCTAATTTATCTTGTAGATAGATAAATGTTTATCCAGACATTGAAACAGACCCCGACACTACTTTTGTGTAATAAGAATAGATTTCCGTTGTTGTATTGCATAGAAAATTGGATAGATCTACAATTCTACGGTACAAAGTTCGTTCGGAACCGCGTCATACAACTAAATGCATGATTGCAGTTAACAGCTGTGTCAAGGTCCTCTGAACAACACATCTAACACTTATTTAATGGGGCATGTGTACGTCGTACAATTTAGCGATTTAAAACCACAGAAAAAGCTAGAAAATTGGTACAATAGGGACCAATATTAACGAAATTATTAATTATCTATAAATGATCATTAAAAGGTCTATTGCGTATTGTAGTTTTGTTATACCAATGTAAGTTGAACTGCCCCTCCTCTCGAAATAGAACTGCTAACTAAGTTTGAGGCGAAAAACGAAGTTCAATCTAAACTGGATGCGATTAAAGATAGTATTCACGAGACGTTTTGTAATCAGTCGCTTGAGTGGCGCTGCCAGTGAGCAGTCCCCTGCGCCTGTCCGCGAATTAAAAACAACAAATTAAAACGTGCCACCAAAAAAAAAACAACTTTAAAACTAAAACTATAAAGTTCAATTTCAAAAATGTCGAAAGTGCTTCTGAGTAAGGAACTGCCCGATATTGAGGTTAGTGATTGCTAATTCTATTTACCTACTAATGTTTTGGTCTTAGTTAGATAATTTAAAACTCGTTTAAGACAAATTGTTGTATCGATACTATCTCATCGATAAGGTGTGCCGGTTGGTAAATGATAACAGAATAGGTGCAGTGCATAGCTATAGCAAAAAAGTTAACGTCATAAGGGTCCCCGAAGCGATCAATTGCAATCATCATTTTTTACGTGATTGATAATTTAATACACATTGATGCGCAAATTGAACGTCTCCCGATTAACAATATTACAACAATAGAAATTGATGGCAATTGATCGTTTTGCGGACACCTTTTTTCTTCGTTTTTTAATAAAGACACGACAACATATTAACTATTATTAGTTTCATCACGTTAATAAATTAACATAATAATAAACAACACATTGTCTAGTAAGTACCTAATTCCGGGTAATAATTGCGGACATAATACCTAATTAATACGGACTGGTGTGTGGTGAGTGGTGACTGGTTACAAATTTCAACACAACACATATTTGCTTCGGCCGAGGTCAATCATTTCTTCACATAGTTACAATAAATGAAGCTCTAAATTGCTATCTGTTTACTTTAAGTAATTAGTAATTCGTTTTTTGGATGTACCATTGTCTGCCTACCCCATAGCCGTCTCCACTTTTGCTCAGATTTAGTTTTTAGAAAATATCTAAAGGGGACAAAATTAAGGGAAGCCTAAATTATATAAATATCAAGCTTGACTATTCTCAATGGGGAGACAGAAATGGTACTTTTTAAGTAAACTCAGGGTTCTGACTGATTTCTATCGACTGTTGTATACCCAACCCATGTCATGGGCGTACCGGGGGGGGCAGAGGAGGGCAACTGCCCCCTGGATCTTGTATGCCAAAGTAGGTACTTGCTGTTGTCGAAAAAGTTATTTTAGAGACACGTTAAGGTTTTCTTTACAGTTACAATACTTATATTATGCAGTAATTTTTAGAAAAACCGCTGGCCGTGCAGGCGGTCATGTTGTATCATGCAAAATACGCGAACACAGCAAGCATGCACATAGTTTAGTTATTTTACTACCTATAAAGCAGGATCTCTTGCGGGTGTTCCCCTACACACTAGATACACCTACCGTTTACATTCTAAACGAAAAATCAAAAATCACAAATTTCTTAAGTCGGGTCCCCCATGCGATGCCCCAGCCCCCCCCCCCCCCCCATCACCTGGATCAAAAACTGGGTACCCCCATGGTCAATTACATGACCAAAAGGGGCGTGTCTCGCAGATTAAGACTGTCGATTTAGTGGCAAATATGATATGATTACATATTTACAGTGTAACTGAATGTCAAAGGCTATCTTTTGTTAAACTTATAAGATAGATGTGTGAAATATTCTTTATTATCTACGCATTTAAATCAAGGTCCACATCATTCATACTATTTACGTACAGTCAACACGGAAAGTAAATAAAAGTTCCAAAGTTGTTTTAATGAATATACGAAATTATTATTATTTGGGAACAAAATCATGGAGTTATTAATACACTTAATGGGCACATAGTGTTGTTATAGTTACCTAATTGATACAATTTTGATTGAATTTCGCCGTTGACTTTACTTATACACAAACATTTTTATTTATAATGTCTTATTGATAATTTCAGAACCTATTAAGGCTCAATCCAACGGTAAAGCCATATACCAACTTGGTCCCTTCAGCCCAAACAAAGAGGAACAAGCAGCATTGGAAGAGAAACGAAGACAGAAAATGTACCGTGAGTATTACCAAGATATATTTAGGTATGCGTTTTGTTTTGTATGGAATCCGTGTTCAGAAAATTCCTAACACCTGTTATTACTTGAGAATACGTCGTAAAGTTCTAACGCACTGAGTTAGTGACGTCAAGTCCGTAAGTAAATATCGATTGTAAGTACCTTACATTGTTTGACGAAGATCGACGTTATGTATCAATAGCAGTATTCTGATAAAACGTCGATCTAATATTCAACACACTACTATGCGTCGACGCAACGGTATGTGTACAGTGAGAGCACTTATGTATCAGCATGCATCATAAGCTCGCGCTTATTAATCAGGTGTAGAGCGCTTATTTTAGTACTCTGAATTCAGGGAACCTACCACCACCCTAAAAGCAGTATTATTTTAATCTTACTTCAGTGGGGAAAAGAGATGGAGCTATACGTCCTTTAGAGCTTCATCACTTTCCCACACTCAAAACGGTGAAGGAAAACATGGTGAGGAAACTATTCGGAGACATGTGACATCTACCAACCCGCTCTGGGCCCGCGTGGTGGATTACAGCCCACTCCCTCTCACAGAGAGGAGGCCTGTGTCCCAGCAGTGGGAACATTAATAGGCTGATGATGATGATGACTCTAGATTTGTTTGGAATATTGTTATTATTATTTGAACGTTACTTAAGTATAGGTAGGTACCCTTGAATATCACCATTGATATCGAATAATATCGCAAGAGGAAATCTTCTATATAAATTGATAAGTTATCACTTATCAATGTGCAGTATGCAACTGTGCAGGTAATATTGCATCATTAATTGCATGCAATATTACCTGCACAGTTTGCCGCAGCGTTGCAGGAGATTTACTAGAGGATTATGGCACATAGTTACACTCAATCTTTTTATCTTTATTCTTTGACAGTAAAAGTGCATGCACGTAACTTGGTGATAAAAATAATGTGATAGATTATTGTATTTTGTAAATGTATCGCAGGTTTATCGAACAGTACCTACCTATACAACATGTAACGGAAAGGGTATATACATTGCAGTGCACGGCCCCTTAGGATGATAACAAACTATGCGGCAAGGGTTTTTTAATCCTATTTCTACACGTTAGGATATTAGGAAATTCCAGTACATGAAACCAACCGCTCGCGCTTCTTCGCGCTGTCGTCGGCTTTTTTGATCCCGTCGATTTATAACAATACTTATCTATTAGCAATTGGCGTGTAAAGATAATCCCCGTAATGCGGTGACGACACGTTTGTCTGATTTGAATTCCCAGTAATAGGGGTGAACCTATTGCCATCAACCGGGCAAAAATCCTGACTCCTGGCTGCTACTGAGAAATTTCAGATAGAAAAACCCAATAACCCAGGAACTCATGTTCGGCAGTAGCGCTTGCGAACACTAGACCAACGAGGTAGTAAAAAATCCTTCTTTAGTTGTACCTTCGTTGAATGGAACTCTTATGCAAAATTTCAAGCTTCTTGAACCAGTGGTTAAGACTGTCTGACAGTGAATGAATTCAAGATTTTAATTAAGTAGGTATGAATGAAAGTATTGTTATAATTATGAGCAGTGGTGGCCCAGTGGTAACGGCCCGGACTTAAAAGTTGTAGGTCGTGGGTTCGAACCCAGGCAGGCGCTTTACTTTGTGTAAAATAATTTCATCACCACTGCTCACAAAACGGTGAAAGAAAACATTGTGAGGAAACCGGCATGTCTTAGAACCAAAAATTCGAAGACATGTGACATCCACCAACCCGCACTGGGCCCGCGTGGTGGATTCCGGCCCACTCTCTCTCCCAGAGAGGAGGCCTGTGTCCCAGCAGTGGAAACATTAATAGGCTGATTATGTATGTATGTATTGTTATAATTCATTCCAGGCCTGCCCAACTCTAACGAAGAACTTCGACGACATCAAACACACGACCTTGTCCGAGAGAGGTGCTTTGAAGGAAGCCGCACGATGCCTCAAGTGCGCAGACGCACCGTGCCAGAAATCCTGTCCTACGCAGATAGATGTCAAGAGTTTCATCAGCAGCATCGCTACTAAGGTGTGTAGAGGAAAATCTTCTGTGTATCTGTCTTGAAAATAGTTTTGTAATGATTTGAGTTGCAGTGATTTATTCGCATAAGAGAAAGTATATTTTTGAGAAGTGAGCTAAAAAAGAACACAGAAAAAGAGGTCCTAATCCTGGTTGTTTCTATCTATCTTTCGACCACTCGACGAACGACGCATTTTGCGTGGTTCATTAATCGATTTAGTTAAAGCAATAGCACGTACAATTTAATCGGAGAGGCAACGATAATCTGGGTCTTGAAGTGATACCGAACCCCCCTATACCGTCCGAATGGACCCCAAATGGACAGGGGCGAAGATATGGGGGATGGGGTCAAAATACTGAATTGCTTGAATTGTTACTTAGCCCTCTTCCTCTCTCCTAATTTTGCTGTGCCGGACAAGGTCCATATTGGTATTTTACTTTGTTATACCATCTATGTAATACATAAGGAATGTAATAAAGAATTGAGTATAAGTATATTTTTTTGAACAAGGCAACTTTGATGTTTTTATCCTATTGATAAATAATTTAAAAAATTGCCACCCCCAACATCATTGTCCGTTTGCCTCTCATTTTACATACCATTGCCTTGAATAATTAGGCATCTTGCAAACAAAGAATAAGGCGGTGTCATAGATGAATAAGTTCACTTTTCTTACAGAACTACTATGGAGCGGCCAAGGCAATTCTTTCTGATAACCCCTTGGGATTAACATGCGGCATGGTGTGCCCTACCAGCGACCTGTGCGTGGGAGGATGCAACCTGCACGCCAGTGAGGAGGGCGCCATCAATATTGGTGGACTGCAGCATTTCGCTGTTGATGTAAGTTTATGTTTAATCTGCGTTCGCAATTTATTTGTCAAATATGTAAACAAACACGAGTTTTATGAAAAACAACTGTAATGCCTACACATAAGGTTCAGTTTGCGCTACAACTACATATTTTTTATGACTTTTTCAACTGTACTAGTCAGTCTAAAATCAACTTTATTTTCACTTTGCATAAAGTTGATGTTTGTTTATGTGGGAATAACATCAGTATTTTTTTTTACCCTCGTCGGGGAATCTCTTGGCCTGCATCTCACCTGATGGTAAGTGATGATCAGGCCGAAGATGGAAGCAAGCTTCACCCGTAATCCTCAACCCTGTAGGAACTGGCTATCTTATCTCTAACTGGCGAAACACAACAATGCTGTTAACATTGTTGTTATGGCGACAGACTTAGATAAGATGGTGGTAGCTAGCCAGGCGGACTTAGAACAAGCCCTACCACCAACCAAACCGAGCAGAAAATTTTGCTCCCGCTGGGAATCGAACCCGGAACCTCTGGGTCTGAGACAGGTGGTTGGAAACAAGTATTTAAATAGACCTAGAAGACATCTTCTATTGAATAGTCTTCCTTTTATTTCTGAAACGATCAGTTCTAAGCTGCTGAAATCCAATGGAAAACTTTACCAGGTCTTCTACCAATACCAATCCTTCAGTTCTTGATCACCATTCAAGATCCTTTAAATTTTAACCGTTGGTATTTTAATACATTGAAGTAAATAGCTTTAAATTCAATGTATTAAAATGCCAACGGTTAAAATCACCACCCAAACGCATTGATGGGTGACAACAGGATAGGATTCCAATGCAGATTGTACTAATTATCCTTAAAATCACAAAATATACATAAACTCACGCGTTCTTCCCATGGGGGCAGGCAGAACGACTACGATCCTTACATACTCCTTTTGCCTCATTTACGTTAATTATTCAGCATAATATCAAAAACCAACTTCATTATGTATTGTCGATTTTCTGAAAACTTTTAACGTGCTAGTCTTCGACACCAAAATAACCCAAATAAATTGCAGGTCTTCATGAAGATGGGTATCCCTCAAACCTTAGACCCTAACACCAAGCCTCTTCCAAACGGCGGTGACCAGAAAATCGCGTTGATCGGCGGTGGACCGGCCAGTACTAGTTGCGCCTGCTTCTTAGCCAGGCTGGGCTATAAGAATATTACTGTCTATGAGAAGGAGAAGTACCTGGGTGGACTGAGGTATGTATTTATTTAGGGAAGGAAAGGAAGCCCAAAAGTCTGATATCCAGTCTTGCCATGGGGTATTACCCAGTAACTGGGTTGTGGAGGTCAGATAGGCAGTCGCTCTATGTAAAATACTGGTATTCAGCTGCATTTGGTTAGATTGGAACTCGACCCCAACATAGTTGGGAAAAGGCTAGATAATGATGACCACATAGGTACCATGTACCGTACATGGTAGGAGTAGGTACAAGGACCGAAAATCTTAGCATGTTTCAAACAAATTCCTTTCCCATATATCAGACGGATGACACCTTTTAGAAATGTTAAAATTCGTTTAAAATGTTGGCAATACGAAGTTGGAAGAATTATAAGGTGCAAGTAAAAATAAACCTTAAGGTGCTCAACATTTTCATTCTTCGACTTTATATGTCGAAGCACACTGCACACATCTACACTAATATTATAAACTGGAACGATTTTAAAAAATCTTTTACCAGTAGAATGCTATATTATAACTGAGTAACATAGGCTGTAGTAGCTAGTATCGTATAAACCCACTGCATAAGAATCAAAGTCTTTATTTTTTTTATGCATTCCTAAAGATTTGACCAGCCTATGTCAAAATGTATGATAAATACTCATTATTTATTAATAATTTCAGTTCAGCAGAGATTCCTCAATATCGCCTTCCGTTCGATGTTGTTCAGTTTGAGGTGGATCTCGTAAAGAACCTAGGAGTCAAGTTCGTCACCGGCAGGAAACTGTCTACACAGGACATTACTGTCATGGTGAGTACAATAAACTTATCGGTCGCGAAATGCTGTCGAACATAGTTTCTGACGCGACACGTTTAGACTGTATAAAGGTCACTGCATACTGGACGGCGCTAAGACGTCGACGGGGTGGAGAAAACCGGACGAGTGTTTAATGCATACGCACCGCGGCAGTGATGTGAAACTAACGAGTGGAGAACCAGAAAATATGAACTGGACTGCGACCGGAGCGCCTGTGTAGCAGTAATAGTAGTAGTATACGCAGCGGAACCACGGACAGAACCTGGCGCGCGTGGGGCGGTCCGTGACTAAACATCGTCACAGACGATATTTTTTTTGCCACATCGTCGAACACTCCACCCGTACACCCGTGACGTATACTCTTTCGCATACATTTTCTATGAAATGATGTCCTTTGGGCGCGATTGATCCAATTCACCTTATTTGCGATTGCGATTAGTCCAATTCGCAGTTGGTCCAATATAAGGTTTCCAAAAATTGTCGTCCCATTCCGTCCAGATTAAAACACGTTACGTGTGCAACGACCTTAACACGTTCAGTGCCGGGAGCCCTCCTGGAGGGTTCACCTAGTCGCACATGGGATGCCGGGAGCCCTCGCGGAGAGCTCATTTTAAATGTAAGTTTTTCTTAGCGAATACAGCCTTATAAACAGTGAAAACAAAATCTGATGTATATTTTAACAGGATTTATTAGTCTATGCGAATTGGTTTCAAAATACAAGAATTTCAATCTTTTCAATCTTTTCTTTTTTGGTCTCGTTTACAAATATTAACTAAAAATTTAAAAGGTTGTAACTGCTTATAGCGACAAAACCCCCCAGAAAACACTATTTCACTTCGTTTTACAGTGTTTTATAATACGGTTTTAAACCTCGTAATGCTTGAACGTCCGCGATTGTTAACTTTAGCGCAAACGTAATGCCGGGAACCCTCCCGGAGGGTCCACTTACAATATGTCTGGCGGCATGGCGTATGAGCTCGACGAAAATGGGTGGAGTCGAAAGTGTTAACGCCAGTAGCACACCGCCGCGAAACGGTAGCAGTGAAACCGCAGTAGTTCAATTCAACAGACTCGCGTCATGTTCCGCTACTCATGTTCCGCTACTCAAGTTCCGCTACTCGAATTTCGCGTAGCGGAACATGACGCAAGCCAGATGAATTGAAGTACTGCAGTTTCATGGCGTACATATGCTACCGGCGTAAGTCACGACTGGGAACCACGACTTAGTTTGTGTCCAATAGTTTGTTTCTGATTGCAGCGGATTTAATTATTACTGCTGACATTTAATTTCTAGGGTCTACTAGAAGACGGACATTCAGCTGTGTTCCTAGGGATTGGCCTCCCGGAACCGAAAAGCATTCCAATTTTCAAAGGACTTAACCAAGAAATGGGCTTCTATACCAGCAAGGACTTCCTGCCTCTTGTATCTAAGGGAAGCAAGAAAGGTGCGTAAACATAACTTTAATCTATTGTTTTGTAGTGCCAATCGGAGCAGGAGACGGCCTAGGTGTCGGGAATCCAAGGCCGAGTCCCAGCCACCGTAGGCGCGGGCTTGCGTAGAGCAATGGGTAGCTCGCCATCCAATAAGGACAGCCCCGGGTCGACGGCGCGTCGTGTTCCACACGCGCCTCAAAGAGATGTCAGCACAATTGACGGGGTCCGCTAGGGCCGATGCCTACCGGGGCTGCGGGAAAGTCCCAAAGGGATACCGTAGCCTCTTGGTACACAGGCAACTGATGGAAAAGGAACACGAGGATGTGGGTTTTAGTCAGTAAGAGTGACACGACGAGTGGAAGAAGTTACTTGATAATTTCCCACCCATAAAAAAGGGGAGCCAAACGGAACCTCCTTCTAAATATTTATAAGCCTTCGCTGTCCGTCTGTCTGTCAGCGGGTTGTATCTCATGAATTGTAATAGGTAGACAGTTGAAATTTTCACAGATTGTGTATTTCTATTGACGCTATAACCAGAACAAAGTAACGTTAAATTAAAGGTTAAAATTCAAATTAACCCACACACTTTTTATTTTTTATAGGTAACGTTATTTTACGCAAAAAAAATGTACAGTGGTACAGACTTGCACTTAGCCAGGTTTTTTCAATTAGGAGCTATTTCTTAGACCTCGGAATTTGATACAGTCAAGCAAAAAGCGGAAGCATAAAGCAGCTTCTCCTACCTTTATTTGGACTTAGTGGAACTATTTGGTGGATCTTTATAACTCACTTTTCACTTACTTGTTAAAAGTGCAATAAAAGATTACCTCATGCTGTCTCTTAAGAACATCACAGACTTTTAAGAACATCTTAAAATTATATATAGTTTTAGGATTCGGGGGAAGATCCACAAACATTCAAAATCATTCATCTCTTGTTATATAATAGCCGTAAAACGTTAAAAGAAGTTTTCCATTTCAGGTTTATGCTCTTGCAAAACTGCGCTACCATCGTTACACGGTAACGTGATAGTCCTGGGCGCCGGCGACACCGCGTTCGACTGCGCGACCTCTGCGCTCAGGTGCGGCGCGAGGCGCGTGTATGTGGTGTTTAGGAAGGGAGTCACCAACATCAGGGCGGTGCCTGAAGAGGTGACGAATTTGATTAAATAACGACTGAAAATTGGTCTAGATAATTTTATGTGAACTTTGTTTTTATGTTTGTTATGGCATAACCGCAGGGTAGAACGCAGAAATCAGCAGGATCTTGAATGGTTCCCAAAGGAATTTCTACAGCTGCTAAGTTAATTAATGTTTATTTATTTATTAATAACCAACTTATGCAACTTATATTTACAGTTTGTATCTTAAAATTATTTAGAAGTTAGTATGGCAGTAAAAATTAATTGGAATTACGATTACTTTATTATATTGTTGCGATATTGTTATTCTCTTCAATCTTTTTTTATTTTGTTTCGTCTCAGGTTGACTTAGCAAAAGAAGAGAAATGCGAGTTTGTGCCGTTCATGTCTCCAAGAGAAGTCATCGTCAAGAATGGAAAGGTACGTCTTGTCATTCATGTTTTGCCATGAGAAATTTCAACAGCCAATAAAAAGTTATAAGTTTTTTCATACCCGCCTTTATTTATTTTAAAAGAATATAAAATAGGCTGCAATTTACCATTTATTATGATTCGGTACAGCAAAGTTTTACTAAGGGCATTTCTTCATACAAATCTCGTCAACATTCTGTATTTCTTTTATTATAGATTGCGGCTTTAAAGATGTGTCGCACCGAACAGCTGGATGACGGAGAATGGATAGAGGATGAAGATCAAGTGATGCAGCTGAAAGCTAACTTTATTATCTCGGCTTTTGGATCCGGACTTTATGAGGCTGATGGTAAGAAAGTTTATTAATACCTTTTATATCTTACTGATCTTTATTTTTATGCTCGAACGCAGAAAATATGGTTCAGACCCAAGATTATTTAAGAAGATAATATAGATAAGACTTGCTAAAATATCAAAACCCGTGTTTTAAAGACCGCGGTACGTTGTCGCTCAAATAACACATTAAATGCCATACGTATGGCGACAACTCAGCTTTAATCGCTTCTGAACACTCAATCAAATCCGCAGTACATTGTATTTCAAAGCCTGCATGTTTCAATTACGCAGGCAACATATGAATTCCAGGGAATTAGTTAATCCAATTGAGTTTTCTCTGAAAGTTTTAAAGTGCAAGATTGGGCAAGTCAGTGATACTCAACACACTATTATTCGTACAAAAATCTAATCAATACTAAATGATGATGATTACTTTTGGTTTGTTCCCGGTATTCGGTCCGGATAATTGACCAGAAGTCGCTAGGAATCCAGAGGAAACTCAAAGCTGTAGGTACTCAAGTAACCAAAAAAATTCAAAAATAACCAAGTCTATCTCAATTTTCCAGTAAAAGACGCAATGTCCGGCGTAAAATTAAACCGCTGGGGGTTGCCCGAAGTTGACGAAGCAACCATGCAGAGTAGGAGCAACCCGAAGGTGTTCGTGGGAGGGGACCTCGCGGGCGTCGCCGAGACCACGGTCGAGTCCGTCAACGACGGCAAGACGGCCGCCTGGTACATGCATTGTTATTTACAGGTTAGTGGGTCATTTAGTTTTAGATTTAACTGCCCTGATAGTTTAGTGGCTAGCTTAGGGACTACTCACACTTATTCAGCTCCATTCGCGTTTCGCTGAATGATTTCGGTCACAATTATACAGTTGTGCTTCTATCAGCCGCGTACAGCGCTGAACTCTATCTATAGCACTCGCATGATAATAACACGTTTTTCCTAATTTTATACTTGTTTGCCGCGAAAGCTGAATAGACGCGGAAAGCGAAACTGATGCGTACCCGTCTCCATACAAAATCGTTGTTTTATATGGGCATGAGCTGAATAAGCGTGAGTAGTCGCCTACATGGCTATCTGTAGCCATATAGGCACATACCCCAGGGTTTAGCCATAAAACAAATAATCATTTTTGATTATCGCTTTTTAAGATAGTTATTTGATTAAGGCATGCCTTGCGGAAATCCATTTTATAAATAAAATACTATAGACGCAGATATATTTAGTAATGAAAGAGTCATAAAGAACCCTGTAAGAAATCGACACGTGTTTCACCTCTCGACGAGGCATCCTCAGAATGACGATTGACTTGTCGCGAACCCTAACACGGTTCGCTGTGAAGGGCGGGCGTTTTTGGGGGACTGTCTTATGTAATTTTGACGTTCGAAAAGTGCTGATTCTCAGCCTAATTTGAATAAATGACTTTTGAATTTTGAATTTTGAATTTTGAGGTGTGTTGCCACGCCAAGCAGCGAATGCAGCGCTGGGTTTTCATGACTCTTTAGGAATAGTTAAGCGGAATAGGTTATTAAATTTATCTACGTCTTTAGTATTTTATCGCTTTTTGTTAATGTATATCTTTGAGTATAAGTATTTGTTCGACTGTACGGCTGTGAATCATTCGTAGGAGTGAGACTGCTGTAGATCATAAAGAGAAAGAATAGGTCACTTTTGGGATCATAATTTTTGCTTTAGTCAAACAAAAGCATTTATTTTAATTAAAACATTTTGCAGTCACTTTTGAACTTGCAAGGAGTCGATTAGTTAGAATGTTTGAAGCCAGTTTAGAAGAATAATTTCTGCTGTAATTGTTTAAGATACTTTGCACCAAAAAAATATACGTGACATTGGGTAGGGAGGGGTTAGTCTATAACCTCACCACGTATCACTAGGGGGTGCTCAAAAACATCACTTGATTTATGGACGCCCCTAAAGACTATCATTAGGGATACCTACTCTATCTTTTATACTTATTTTTAACACTTTTCAGGGCATACCCTTCTCAGCCCCAATAGAGCTGCCCAAGTTCCACACGCCCATCGATGACGTAGACTTATCAGTAGAGGTGTGCGGCATCAAGTTCGAGAACCCGTTCGGCCTGGCCAGCGCGCCGCCCACCACTAGCACCGCCATGATACGGAGGGCCTTCCAGCAGGGCTGGGGCTTCGCTGTTACCAAGACTTTTGGACTCGACAAGGTATGTGAAGGTTTAATTGATAATTTTTGTAGTATCCATTCTCATTGCTTTTTACAAGCTTTACTATATTCTTCTTTGGGTGTAAAGTTCACTCATCCTTTAAGTACCCTGGAGATGCATCATTCAAACCCGGAGTCTCCGGGTCAAAGGAGGGTTGGCAGCCCTATTTACAACGTGTAATAACTGAATAAATGCGCACTAAGAAAGTAGTTTGTTCAGCATCGGTACTGAATTGTCTGTCATTTTTAATATCAACGGAGAATCCTCTGGCGGGCAACTGCCCAACGATTGATGTAGACAGGTTGTATATATATTCGTCGGGCGGGAAACGCTGCTTCCGCGATGCAAGATTTGTGTGACGTCAGGTCTTTGATGCGTAGTTCGCATGTTGCTTTGTAGCCCTCATAACTCTTTAAAATGTTAAATGATTGTTGAAAAGAATCTTTGGCAGCGGAAAACTACCGGTGGCCTTGCATGGATTTTATAAAAACAAACGACCAGTCATGAGGAGGAGTGGCCTTTGCGTAGCTGTGGGATGATACAGGGTGACAGTAACCAGTGTTAAAACTGAGCAGAATAGGAGTTACCTCCTGATCGCTGTGCACTGATACTTTTATCCGTATTGCAGTTCTCAATCACAACGTTTCTCACTGGATGAGCTTTATAGTTCTGTTTTTTTATTATGTGCCGTGGTAGTTGCTAACTCGCTGGTTTCATGACTATTTAAGATTCAAATTAAAATTCATTTATTAATTGTTTGTCACAGGTGAAAAGACAGTTTTTACAATTAGTATTATTATATCACTGTAACATACCCATGGGGTATTTCCAATATTTATATGTATGCTAATATTATTTGCGGTATTTAAAAAAAAATACGAGACGCCTGATAGTAGTAATAAGGACTAGGCTCGCTCCCTATTACATGGGACTTAAATATATAGTGAAATGTGGGTGTACTATAGGTACACCTCTGCCTAACCCTTCGAGGATTACTGGCGTGATGTTATGTTTATTATACGAAAGTTTATGAGTACCGAATACCATACATTGTTACTCCTTTCCACCAGGACTTAGTAACCAACGTGTCCCCGCGCATAGTCCGCGGCGTGACGTCAGGCGAGAACTACGGCCCGGGGCAGGGCTGCTTCCTCAACATCGAGCTTATATCTGAGAAGTGCGCCGCCTACTGGTGCCAGAGCATCACTGAGCTGAAGCAGGACTTCCCCAGTAAAGTAAGTGCCACCCGGACCTAGCAACAATCTGTGAATTGTCGCTACGTAACTTAGTACAAGTTTTTTGTTTACAATATTTATAGCTTCTCCTAACGGGGACTTTACAAGATAATATTTTCACGTTAAAGCACATATTGCTACTTAAATTTAAACGTTTTTAAGCACGGAAATTGGCCTTCAGTTAGCCAGTGGTAGCTTTTAATGTTTGGGAATCATAAAACTTGCTAACACCATTTTAATATTCATTTATTTCTGTCCCAGGTAATAATAGCATCAATAATGTGTTCGTACAACGAGGCTGACTGGACGGAGCTGGCGCAAAAGGCGCAGGCGTCGGGAGCCGACGCGCTGGAGCTGAACCTGTCGTGTCCGCACGGCATGGGCGAGTCGGGCATGGGACTCGCGTGTGGGCAGGTACGTACTGGCTGGCTATCCTGACTCATATTATTAAGGCGTGATTTTCTTATTAATACTATAGAGACATAAGGAAACAGGGTGTAAAGTTTGACCAGATGAGTGTTGTGTCTGGTCGGCAACGGCCCGACGATTGATGTCGGGACGTTGTATATATATACTCATCGCGTAGTAAACTCTGTTTGCGTGACGTCATGGTGATGCGTAGTTCGCATGTGGCATTGTACATGGCGCGACAATACTACCGTTCACTATAATGCGTGGACAAATACATGGTGAATTCGTTTGCATCCCCTTAAGGGGTCATTGTACTCATCATTACGAACAACTTTCACTATGGGACCACCACTGAAATAGCGAAAAAAATATATGCTGTTTGCATAGGTCACCAAAATGTATAGAACAACAGATTTTTTTCGCGATTTCATGTTTGGGGTCCCATAATAAAAGTTGTTCGTATGACCCCTTAAAAGGATGCAAACGAATTAAATTTCACATTGTATACTCATGCATTTGCAGAGACAACAGACCGCCTTCAGAATTAACACATAGGTCCTCCCCCACCTTTGTTCACTTTTATAAAAACACGCCACGCATCCAATATGATTAGATACTAATCGATATTATTTCTTATCATCAGGATCCCGTGCTAGTGAAAGGCATATCAGAGTGGGTGCGGAAAGCTGTCAAAATCCCGTTCTTTGTGAAGCTGACTCCGAACATCACTGACATTGTCAGCATCGCTATGGCAGCGCATGAAGGTATGAAACACATTGCAAATGCTGGTAACAGACCTATAATAACACAGTCTTAATTTACGAGATTCTATATCTATGATAAATAATATAAAACAAAGTGTCTGTCTGTATGTGCGGTAAGTTCTTTTAAACTACACAATGGATTTTGGTGCAGTTTTCAGCATTAGAGAATTTATTCCGGAAAGGTTATGTGTATAATACATAATACAGCAATATTTGTTGTATATATACATAATTATTTGTATTCACGTTCTCGAAAACGGCTCTAACGATTTCTATGAAAGTTGCAATATAGCGGTACACGGGGGCGTAAAATAGATCTAACTAGATCTCATACCTGGAAAAATTCGTTATCTCTATTTTCACCGAAGCAGATCTCGGTCGCCCAGGATGCCTACTCTAGGATGCGTATCCGGTACGGCTCGCAAATCCTTCCTTATCCTAAGGGCACGTCTTCCTTACCATTACTGCGCCACCCGGTCTACTCCTTGGTATGCAATGGCTTCATCACGGCTTCATGGGCTAGTGCAAATCTTGGGGTTCATTCGATTTATCGAGTCTGGTTAAACCATGCTGGGATCGGTGCATTTCATTCATTCATTCAAGCAGATCTCGGTCGCCCAGGTACTTAATATTAAACTCAGATATAACATAGGAATTCTTGATATCTTCATTTGTCCCCACAACCGTAGACCGCACCCGTACGAAGCATGGGCTGGTCGCTGGTGTGAGGGCGGATTACATTATGATTCTGTTTACAGGTGGTGCAAACGGTGTATCTGCTATCAACACAGTATCTGGCTTGATGTCAGTCAAAGCTGATGCCACACCCTGGCCGGCAGTTGGTAAGTTTAAATTTGAAATTGCAACCCTCAGAACCATATCCTCTAGGCTAGGTAGTTTTTGGATTCATGTGCGTATTGTATAATAATCACTTGCTTCAAAAACGGTGAAGGAAAACATCGTGAGGAAACCTGATGCCTGAGAGA
Source organism: Conistra vaccinii (assembly GCA_948150665.1). Taxonomy (NCBI): domain Eukaryota; kingdom Metazoa; phylum Arthropoda; class Insecta; order Lepidoptera; family Noctuidae; genus Conistra; species Conistra vaccinii. The sequence goes on along the minus strand of OX411323.1, from coordinate 6,315,115 downwards.
TATTTCTCAACGGAACTGAAGCAAAATCAGAGGCCCATGGACGGCTTTAAAACTCTGACACCAGGTTAGTCACTAAGCACACGAAAAGAAGATGGCTAGGTTTTAAATCTGAGCTGTCCCTTGCTTTCTTAAAGTCAGATCTGCTCGATTTTTGACGATTGGAAAGTGTTTTCTATAGTACTTCTTCGTCATGAGGAGCAGGAGTTCTAAAGAAAACACGTCGAAAATCTGTAGGCACCTGTAGTGACAAATCCTATCCAAAATGCTAATAATTTACGAGAACACCATATCGTTCAACAGGTGTAGAAAAACACACGACATATGGCGGTGTATCGGGCAACGCGACTCGTCCGATGGGCTTGCGGGCCGTGTCGGCCATCGGGAACAAGTTGCCCGGCTTCCCTATACTGGGCATCGGCGGCATCGACTCCGCTGAATCTGCGCTACAGTTCATCATGTGCGGGGCGCCCGTTGTTCAGGTAAACTATGTATTTTTTTACTTTTATTTTCACATTTTATAATGCTGTATTGGATAAGAAAAACCTACATTTAAAATGGCCGGTATCCAATATGCGACTAGACTGAGCCCTCCAGGAGGGCTCCCGGTACTAAACGTGTTAAACTATGCAGAGATCGGTCAGTGAATTGGTGACCATTTACGAGTATATCATATCAAGCTCCTTCGCACCTCGGAAAGCACGTTACGCCTTTGATCCTGGCTGTCATTCGCAGATCTTTGACAGTCGTTATGCCCCTTTACATGTTGGCCCATCATGCGCAAATATAAGCCACAGTATCTTTATATTACAACAATAAGTTTACGCAAATGACGGTAGTTCAATGTTCTGATAATATAGTTTCAGTATACTGTGGCGTAAATTGGCTTACGTTGGCCCAACATGGAAATGAGGCTTTACGGGTAGTCAGAGGCCTGAAAGTCTGACAACCAGTCTTACCAAGGAGTATCGTGTTACCCAATAACTGTGAATATCAGGTTGGCGGGTGTAATTTTCAGAAATGATCGAAATATATCAAAAGATTTAGTACCTAATTAGTACCTAATTGTACCACTAGTGAAATAATTTGTACCTCGTGGGATCGCAAGTTATTGCAATAGTTTTATACACCCGCCATTCTGATATCAGAATGGCGGGTGTATTTTTGTGTAGCCGAGATTACTGAGAAGTTAGATATAAAACATACATGGATATTTAGTACCTAATTGGTACCTCTCTAAACATACCTTAAGTCAAAGAAATCTCTTCGGAATTCGGCAGAAATTTAAAAATTCATATTTTATACAGGGTGTTATTTTTTTACAGATATGTTGGTTGTTTGACACAAAGAGTACGAGAGTCCACGACCAAAACCATGTCACATCGTTTTACGACCTCTACCGTAAAAAATCGTTAGTTTAGACGGTTCTGAGCCCGACTGGATGGAGGTCCATTTTTGCTATGACAAAAAAAAATAGGCAGACGGTAATTTTATCACAATATGTCTGATATTAAAATGTAATTGGTTTTGTCATTTAATTATGAAAAAAAAAACAAACATTTTGCGGGTCATATGTTGCCAGAGCGCATTTTCAAAACTGTCAAAATAAAAATTTCAACCTGTCTCTTAGCAACCTGATTCTATTTTATTTTAAATTAATCTTTTGTATGGTTACCAAAAACCTGTTTTCAGACATTTTAAATGTCACGTAGAATTCCAAAAAGGAACAGAACGTTTTGGAGTCACCCGTAGTTAACGCGCGGTGCTTGTTACGCTCCTATTTCTTACGACCTTTGATCAACAATTTGTTGATCGAAGCTTACGACAATGATGATGAGTCTGACAATGATTAAAACGATGTTTTTTATTCAATAAGCTGCATTTTTCAAACATTATTTCAGTTTCCTTTTGTCCAATTTATTTAAAAACTCCTTCAATATCAATTCGATGGTTTCGGGTTAGCTCTATGATAATCGTACGTAAATACTCTGCAATATGATTTTTTCATCATTTCTGATTATGAAAAAGTTGTCTGATTAGTAGATCTGATGATACACAAAATTTGTCTGATATAATTTTTTTCTACATTTGGGCAACTTTTTTGTTCATACCCAAGAGTTTTCAGACAGACAGACATGCTATGTTATCCACTGGAAAAAAAATTCAACACGTTAAAAATGGATTCAACACTTATGTTACTCACACTTCTAAAAAATGATTTATTCGCATCAACTGACCAATGTTCACTTGAAAACAAGATTTTCAGGCTATGGCTTTATGCGTAATTTTTTATTTCCTCGAATGGCCTCCTGGGTACGTGTGATGCTACTGGTCTGAAAATTGTGTTTTTGGTATCTAAAACCTATCGTTCAACTACATTCCGAAAATCAGGCAAATTACTATGATACAGTTCGGATAATTTTTTTCGGATTATTGAAAAAGCGGGCAGGTCAGGCGAGACGTGGAGAAGTTCTCAAAAAGGGGTTTTTGATTCAGAATAAGCAAAAGATTTTATACGGTTTTGGTCGTAAAGCGATGAGGTAAAAATTTTGGTCATGAGCTCTCGTACCAGTTGAGGAAATCGGGGATTCTTGACTATAGGGATTCTTAGCATCAGGTGGAATGACAGCTCACTTCACCTACATGAACAAAATAATGATTGTTAGCATTTCTATGCCACTTGCAGTTCTACAATATGGTTCTAAAAGTGAAAGAACAACCAGCACCCTAATTACGAAACGCAAACTCAATTTTAAATTGAAACCAATTGAAAAAGATTGTCAGTCCATTGCTTCAAAAGTTCGACAAAAAGAATCTGCTTAATTTTTTTTGTCGAACTTATGAAGCATTGGACTGGCAATCTTTTTCAATTGGTTTCAATTTAAAATTGAGTTTGCGTTTCGTAATTAGGGTGCAGATTATGGGTTCAGTTTGCATAGGAAATGGTTCTATGTGAAGCTGTAAGCTGCAAATTTTCAAGGTTCTAATATTGATTTAATAATAGCTTTACATATCGTGTACTTGACTGAATATATCAAACAATTCAAGAGTCTTATTATTATTTGTAAACAAAAGAATGCACGGACACAAATACAAAAAAATGTTTTTTATCTCATCTATTCAGAAAGAGCTAGTTTATTCTTCGTAAACAGGTATAGTTCGATTCAAAATTAATGGCGGCTCGGAAGTTAGTTGCTCTTGCTCACTGCGCAGTACCCCACCCAATGACTATATATCCTCTTGACTGCTCATACGGGCGACTCAGGCTCACGACACATAAATGAAAATGCACTGATATTAGATGACAATATGACTGGCCATTTTAGTTTTGACCAGTTATTGGATCTCTGCACACGCGGTTATTTTGACACATTATTTTGACACATAAAAAAAAAGTCTGCATAATTATAAACAATTATGAGTTCCTGTTCTATTAAATGGTGTGGGAAATCGTCTAGAACATCCAGCTATAAAAAAGATGGCATAACTTTTCATCGGTAAGTAAAATATATTTATTTTAAAATATTATTATGAATAATTGCAGGGCTCAAGCTGAACTGGTTCTTTACGTAAAAAGGCACAAAAATGTACACTGCGTTGATGTCTTTTTGAAAAGTCCCTTTCTCTCACTAGGGTATTTCAATATATCTGTCCCTTTTTATCTTTACTAATGCTGTAGTGTTGTGACAACTTCAAAACAAAGTCTTTATATAATATTGTCGATAAAAGTTACGATGTTTCCTACTGGTAAAAAAGTAACATTACTTAATGTTTACATCTTAGATTTCCAAATATTCCGGAACTGAAAGAAAAGTGGATTAATGCAGTCCACAGGGAAAATTGGTTTCCAAAAAAAATTTGCGTTGTTTGTTCAAGGCATTTCACTGCAGATTGCTTTGAAACTTTAAAGAACCGACGCCGCTTATTTAGTACAGCAACACCGACCCTGTTTTTGCCTGTTTTGGTATGTTTTATTTTAAAGATCATTATTTCAGTTTAATGTTTAAAGGGTTTACGACGTACGGCATTTCATTCAAATTTTCAAGCCCTTGTTTTTCGAAATGACTGAATCAATTTTAATGAAACTTCATACGCTTATGCAGGATACAAAGGTCTAAAAACTTAGTTAAGAACATTTTCGAAAAATAGTGTTACAGCCAAATTAGACCGATTTTAAATTTTCCATAGAAACAGAGATATCCAGGTATCTGTTTTTAAATAAGACATTTAAAAAATGTTCTTAACTAAGTTTTTAGACCTTTGTATCTTGCATATGCGTATGAAGTTTCATTAAAATCGGTTCAGTCATTTCGAAAAACAAGGGCTTGAAAGTTTGTATGAAATGCCGTACGATGTAAACCCTCTTAAGGGGAATCGTCCAACCTAACCGCGAAATTAAAATATTCATTGGATTTTTGCAAATTTCAGCTCTATTCGTCACCTTATTTTGTCAATAACGCTATTCACTACAATAACGGCGGGCGATGTTTTTACTTAACCGTTATTGTCACGCAAGCGACATACTATGTCAAGTAGAGATGAAATTTGTAAAACTATAATGAAAAATTGAATTTTGCGGCTAGGTCAAACAAATTTATTTAATAAGCCAATTTATTTAATATTTTATGCACTATTAAAAACTCAGAAAGGAGAAATTGAATGCCTTAGGCATTTTATGCTAGTTTATCTTAAAGGGGTGACAGACAGGCGAGCAGGTCTGTGGTCTTATGGCTCGGCGACCTTACTCGCTCGTGTGTCACCCAAAGTACGCGCACTTTAAAACCGCCGACTAAGCTCGCCGGCGATCCAACAGTTTGAAATTTTGCTCGTAGTCCGCCTTAATTCGTAGTTTCGTACGTCTGTCATTGCCGCGAGTCGCGAGTCAGCATTTTGTTTTGATATTTGTGTAATTTTTGTTTAGTTTGGTTCAGAAAAGTCGAAAACATCGCGATAGAGTGTGAGAAGTCTTCACGTGTGTCACCGACGGCGAGCCGCGCAAGTTGTCGAGCTTAAAAACCGCGGTCTTTAAGTATGCATGTCTATCACCCGTTTTAAGGTGATGCAGAGATAACAAACCAATTCATTTCTGTAGGTACTTTAATGAGTTTGTCATTCCTTATGACTATCAGTTAGGAAATCTCGACTCCAGCTAGCTTGTCAAATAATGACCTGTAAAAGTGATTCCTAATTGCACAATAAATTAATTGAATTTGAATTTCACATTATGAGAATTCATTGTTCTATCCGACAGGGATTAATATTGCTATTATTTTTATAAGACATACTTTCAGACCATTAAATAAGCTTCATTTAATTTTAGCATTGATTTAATTGAATAAAGTTAAATTTGAAGTGTAACGTCAGTGTTTTATTTGCACCCAGTTAAGGGGGCGCATCCTAAAAGTAGGCAACGTCGTAAATAGCTGTCAAATAGTTACCTGTTTTGATTAATTTGGAAATAATACTGTATGGAAATAAGAAATGTGGCTAACTAACTTACTAGAATATTAATGATGAATTGCAATTGAACTGCAACTTTGAATTTGATAGGTGTAAAAAAAGGCATTTGGAAAATTTCCAAATACTTTTTTTAATAATAATTCGGTGTTACGATATTAATTGTTGCATTTCATAATCAATATTCTAGTTCGCTAGTTAGCCACATTTTTTATTTCCATACAGAAATATTATCAAATTAATCAAAACACCGAAATATTTGACATCTATTTGCGACGTTGCCAACTTTCAGAATAAACCCTCTTAAGGCTACCTGTCCACTGGAGCGGAGAGGAGAAAAGAGGAGCGGAGATGTGCCAATATTAACCATTAGAATATTGACTCCGCCCCTGAGTTTAGATTTGATTGGTTAATAATGGCACATCTCCGCTCCTCTCCTCTCCTCTCCTCTCCACTCCAGTGGACAGGCAGCCTTACACCCTATCAATTAAAGTTTAAAAAAATATAGAATTAATAGACGTCGATTTTATCGATATCGATATTATTGTTGCAAAACTGATTTGCTGGTCACTATTTTTAAAACATACGTCCTGTCATTGTTGCACCGGCCAATCACAACCGCTGTATTTTCTTCGTCCCCCGGCCCGCAGTGGTGAGTCGTATGCCTAGACGAAATCGGTCTATCAGCTCTCAAGTGGTTTAATTCTCATTGACCCCACCCCTCACCCCCGCTGATACATGAATTAGTTACTGCGCAGCGACTCGCTCATGTTCCGACCCGCCATTAAGTTTGAATCGGGCTGTACTAACTCATTCAAGGCGGATCAAAAAATCGCCCTTGTTATGTACGGGCGGTCTAAAGGAATAATGCTGATAGGCCTCGGACGCATCTCATATTGAAACACTTTGACGCCGATCGGCGTTTTCCGTAAATGAAAATGATTTCTAGCATATTCAATTTAATTCAATTCAAATAATTTAATTCGGAAAACATCCATATTGTATTAGTATTAGAACTTAGAAAACTATGTTAGTAGCATTAAACACATATTACACACCACGCATACACGCATACGTACGTACGTATTTATTTATGCATTACGCATATTGTGACAGAATTTTATTGAAGCTGATCAGTCTACGCCATGTGCATGTGCTGCGTAAGTACTCAGTGGCCAAGTTGCGTTTTGTGTATAATTAATTTTATTTTGTTACTAACAGTGTATTAAAAATACTGGCGATTTTCTATTTACCATAAATATGGCTAGAAATAGTAAGTGAATTTGAAGATAAACATTATTTCATATAAGTACCTATATAAATAAGAATATAGGAAAAGGAGAGACTCAGGTCGGCTATCTGCAAACAGATGTCAAAATTATGGCCAATTCGCTTATTATAAATGTAAACTAATATTTAAGATACCTACCTACTAAGACCTATGATTGCCATTCATGATTTAGTGTGTAACGTGATCTAGAGGCAGATAGTTTTTTAAGAAAATTCATCTGCGAATATACCTACATACCTTTTTCAAATAAATTTTAACGTCATGTGTTTTCAGGCAATTAAATGACATCCCGGCCAGCCGGTGGAACGAGACCTGCTGCGGTCTATTCTGTAAAAAAATTACCGTGAAATGAGCTGTCATTCCCCCTGATGCTAAGTATCCCTATAGTCAAGTATCCCCGGTTTCCTCTGTTGTGTTTCTTGTGTCAAACAAGCAACATATTGTAACACTCTGTATAAAAAAAAACTATTTTTCAATTTCTGCCGAATGCCGAGGAGATTTCTTTGGTTTAAGGTATGTTTAGAGAGGTACCAATTAGGTACTAAATATCCATGTATGTTTTATATCTAACTTCTCAGTAATCTCGGCTACACAAAAATACACCCGCCATTCTGATATCAGAATGGCGGGTGTATAAAACTATTGCAATAACTTGCGATCCCACGAGGTACAAATTATTTCACTAGTGGTACAATTAGGTACTAATTAGGTACTAAATCTTTTGATATATTTCGACCATTCTGAAAATTACACCCGCCAACCTGATATTCACCAATAACTGGGTCGTAGAGGTAGAGGTGGGAGGCAGGCAGTGGCTTCATATAAAATACTGGTATTCAGCTGCATCGGGTTAGACTGAAAGCCGACTCCAACACAGTTAGGAAGAGGAAAACGCTTGCCAGATTGATTGGAAATACCTATAAAGACGCTTTTAAATTTCCGTCCTCGTATTTCCATACATTTTATGAACGTAATTGGCTAATTTAAGAATCTTCTCATATATACATGTCTGAAGACAACTTTTTTTTCTTCTTCTCCAGATTTGCAGCGCTGTCCAAAACCAAGACTTCACAGTAGTTGAGGACTATATAACTGGTCTGAAGGCTCTCCTATACTTACGGTCCATAGGTCTCGACGGCTGGATGGGACAGTCGCCGCCCACCTTCAAGCATCAGAAGGGCAAACCCGTTCAAACTCTGTACGACGAAAATGGCAAGGTAAATTGAACCTTATGGTTTTTTAAGTACCTAAATAGAACTTTACGACTTTTGTAGTAAAGTTCATTATTGATACTACGTTTTTAAAACAGTAAGTATCGCTTTATACAGGAAATTGTACGGAAATACATAGTTTGCGGACGGACAGATAACACTATGAGATTCCACAGAATAATAGGCGGCGAACTGACAACATTATAATCTATTTACCAATGTGATTTACATTGGAAATTAGGCATTGTCCTTGTACTTAGTACCTTTTTTTGAGTGCGAAAAGTTTAAATAAATAAAATAGATTGTAATGTTGGCCGTGCGGAGTAAAACAAATATCAATATTGCGCTTATTAAAATAAAGTCGTAAATAAATGAACATAACCGTAATCCTTTATCTGGTTTGATGCTCTTGCCAACGTGTTTGACTTATATCCAGTCTAGCACTGAACTTACTCACTGGAGTACTGGACTGGCATATCACATTATTCCAGTGGCAATGTCCGGTTCAAGGTATTAGTGAACAATCCAGTCGCTAGACTGGATTATTCACTGTAATGGGTACATTCCATACTCCACTGCTGATTCACATTATTCCAATGGCATTCCAGCGCAGGATTCGATTGTTGGACTAAAATGCTAGTGGAATAATTGGAACCAGGCATTAGTTTATTTTCAACTTGAGCAAGGTTGATATGAATATTTTTTTCAGGTTTTCTCAATGTGGGGGCTCGAACCCTCCACTTACAACAAAAACCTTATTTATTTCGTTATATTTGACGGTACATTTTATAAACTCATAATAAATCCTATTTCAATTCTCTTTTACAGGTATTAGCCCACTTCGGTCCATACAGCAGAAAGCGCGAAGAGTTACTCCACGAAGCCAGACTAAAATCAGACTTATTGGCAGACAATAAGGTCCAAACTTATATGACAAATGGGTCTGTCAATGGTTACCATGAAGAAGCTGCAGAGGTTCCTAAGATCAAAGATGTGGTCGGGGAAGCTTTGCCCAGAGTTGGGACTTACAAACATTTGGATAATACTAAGCAAGTTGTTGCACTTATTGATGATGTAAGTAGGAAAATCTGTTCTATGAAATGTTGCTTACTCCTGGTAATAATCCATAACATCACGCTTTTTCCCCATAGGATTGGGCAGAGGTGTACCTATAGTACACCCACATTTCGCCAGTTATGATTAAGTTCCATGTAATAAGAGGCGAGTCTATTGCCATCAACCGGGCACAAATCCAGACTCCGGGCTGCTACTGAGAAATACCAGATGGAAAACCCAATAACACTTTTCCTAACCCGGGAATCGAACCCAGGAACTCATGCTCAGCAGTTGCGCTTGCGACCACTAGACCAGCGAGGCAGTCTTCATCGATTACTTTTTATCAGACATGATTGAGGTCACGAAATGACCAGTTAATAAAAATAAAAACACAGGCTATCTCAGTCAGGCTACGATATAAAGTATATTTACCATCAAGTACTTAGTTGGATCTGGGATACGAACTCGGGATCTCATACTCACTCGCCTTCCTTGTAATAATTTATAAGTATTAAAACTTTTTACAAAAAAAATTAAAACCGACTTCCAAAAAAAACCACTACAAAGTGAAAAATAACTTTAATTTCGGAAGTCGGTGTCTTTGTTTTTTAATTTTCGTTTTTTGCCACCGACTTCCGAAATTAAAGTTATTTTTAACCGACTTCCAAAAAGGAGGAGGTTCTATGTTCGACTTTATGTATGTTTTTTTTTTTTTTTTTTTATGTATGTTCACCGATATCTCCGCCATTTGTGGACCGATTTTGAAAATTATTTTTTTGTTTGAAAGGGTAAGCTCCCGAGGTGGTCCCATATAAATTTTATTGACTTTGCTTAGACAGTTTTTGAGTTAGCTTCAATAATACATATTTTTCCCACTTAGTTTATATGGATGATATGATGATAACTTCCTGTCACTGTTATTTATTGCAGTTAGTGGTATTGGATATTGTGTGGGGTAGGTACCACAACTAAAAAGTGAAAAATAAAAACTTTTTACAAAAAAAATTAAAACCGACTTCCAAAAAAAACCACTACAAAGTGAAAAATAACTTTAATTTCGGAAGTCGGTGGCAAAAAACGAAAATTAAAAAACAAAGACACCGACTTCCGAAATTAAAGTTATTTTTCACTTTGTAGTGGTTTTTTTTGGAAGTCGGTTTTAATTTTTTTTGTAAAAAGTTTTTATTCACTTTGTAGTGGTTTTTTTTGGAAGTCGGTTTTAATTTTTTTTGTAAAAAGTTTTTATTTTTCTCTTTTTAGTTGTGGTACCTACCCCACACAATATCCAATACCACTAACTGCAATAAATAACAGTGACAGGAAGTTATCATCATATCGTCCATATAAACTAAGTGGGAAAAATATGTATTATTGAAGCTAACTCAAAAACTATCTAAGCAAAGTCAATAAAATTTATATGGGACCACCTCGGGAGCTTACCCTTTCAAACAAAAAAATAATTTTCAAAATCGGTCCACAAACGGCGGAGATATCGGTGAACATACATAAAAAAAAAAAAAAAAAAAAAAAAAACATACATAAAGTCGAACATAGAACCTCCTCCTTTTTGGAAGTCGGTTAAAAACAGATGGGACACTCCGCAAAATCGTTTAAATAAAAAGCTACTCTTGCTACGACAGAATAAAGCGCAATTCAGGTCGCACAGCGCTAATCACCTACAGTTATATTCACCTAGAAGTTGCCTCTCTTTCTATCGCGTGACTCTTAGATCTTCTGACTACGTTACACTCACTAAATTGGCCCAGCAAGACGGGCCCGCCGTGTACTTGTAGCTTCATACCTAAACTGCGGAGAGTCCCATTTGTATTAATCTGTGGTATAACGTAAACCTGTGAGTGTAGAAGAAGGAAAAGCTAGGAAAACTACGCCTTGCGTGTGTCAAAACAGGATTGTTGTTGATATTTTCTCTAACACTTTGTATTTTTTCCAGGACATGTGTATAAACTGCGGTAAATGCTACATGGCTTGCGCAGATTCCGGATATCAGGCTATCGAGTAAGTGCTTACCTTAAATATTATTTAACTTTTCATATTCGTCCAAATAATAATTAGTTGTCTTTCACGAAGACAAGTAATTAATGTTCGCAGTGTCCACTGTGAACCAGGGACCGAAATCCTTTATAAATTACGGTACAGGTATCGAAGAATTTTGTTTAGTTCTACGACTAAGGTTACCGGTATCTGGGTAACCAAGAAGAAACACGCTACCTCATTTAGGTTACCGTTTTAATACAGGTTACACACACACACAGGCGATTCGCGCCCTTTGACTAATGCCGAAGGCACGAGATAATTTTAAGATAGAGGTAATTTTTATTCCGGTAACCGGTATTAAATGCTGGTTGTATACAATTTAAGGTAACCTTTAAAAATACTCGTATTGATCATACCGGTTTCGGTCACTGCTGTGAACATAAATTTCCAAAAGGATATGTAGTTTTTGTGGCAATAATGTTCCTGCTACCTTTCAATTTTTTTATTTACATAGAAACGCAACTTCTTTATAAACATTCTTCTTCTTCTTAGTTTATTTATAAAATACATTTTCAATACAAAAGTTATATTGAAAGTCAGACCAGGCTGATCTTAATACAGTTCTAGAATTGCCATGCTCAGCTTTTAGATAATCTTAAAATTAGAGATCCGAGTGTAATCTATATATTATTATTTACAGATTTGACCCCAAGACCCATATACCGCAAGTGACAGACGACTGCACTGGGTGCACGCTGTGTCTGTCTGTTTGTCCTATTATCGACTGCATATCGTGAGTATTGGCGCATTTTGTTTTCAGCATGATTAAATGGAACTTATTACACAAATAAAATAAGTCAATTTTCAACTTTAGCGTGATGACGTCTAAGTCGATTTTGCTGTGAACATTTGTAACAAAAAGATCTGCAATAAAATTTGCTTGCAATGTTATTTGGACTTTATCTTGTATGATGTTGAGTTTGTTGAACCAAAACTTGGTAACTAAGATTTTGAATTGAAGTTTACTTTCTTGCCAGAGCGACTGGTTATATAAAAAAAAATTCTTTAATGTTTTACAGGATGGTGCCTAAGACAATTCCTCACATTATCAAGAGGGGTTTGCGCTACGATATACTTCCAATTTCACCTCTAGACGCAGTCTGTCAATAAACATAATATAAATTATACAATTTATATCAATAATGTATATTAATGTAATAAAATAAAACAATAATACAAAAAATATTAATCTCCATTAATAACATTGTTGTAGATTTTTTTTGCATCGTTTTGTGCAGTTTCCCAAGAATATACCCAACTATTTTCAGGATTTACACCTAAAGTTAAAGCTGATAGTGGTTTGGGGCAATCATAGTGACTTTTATTTACAATATTCACTCCAATTCTCCCCTTCATTTTATCATGTAACTTCTCACAAACAAAGCATTCGAATTCATCAACAATCTTCAACCCGTCTACCTGGTATGGCCTATCATTGTACTCATTAAGGTGAAACAATTTGATATTTTTTCCATACAAACTTCGGAGGGGTTTTACTCCACTATTTGACATCGTACATTCAAAGTTAAACATGATATCGTTAGGTCTCATTATTAAAATTGTCTGTACGGAAGCAGAATAGTAAAATAAAAAGCCATTAAAAAGTTATGAGCCAACAAAGATTCGTTTTTCTTGCTAATTTTAACGCAACTTTGGGCGTAAATAAGTAATACAAGAAGTGTGAAATCTCGAAAACAAAATCCGTACCGACACAGAAAAATTTACGAAGATTTCAATAAATTTTATTTGTAATTGATTTATGCAGTGGTTATTTCAGAAAAACCTTTTTTCCAAAGGCCTTTTCGTAATTTTTGACGAGCTCGTTTTACTAAAATTGGTCGGTACGGTGTTTCTGTGCGTGCGAACTATACGTTGTCCATGTAGATCAGCTTCTAACTGCTCATCACTGATACTATCTCTGTCGGACACGATGCCAGGTGAGACAGTGTGGTTTTTGGCCAGGCCCACCATTGAGTTCGAGCCCGCGACTAGTTGCACCTTAAACAGTCTCTGGTTTGTTATTAATTTTTTTGTCTTATGTTCTAAATATTCTTCATACAAACTATTATTGTCCAACAATACCTTAATATGTTCATACAAAATCTTAGGTGTAGGGTAATCTTCCAGGAGTATTGCAGACTTTGCATTTGGTAACCAGTCTCTGATAGTAGGCGAACCAAAATATATAGGGACTGTTCCCACCTTGATAGCGCGCCAAAACTTTTCGGTAACGTAATCATTGCATGCGCCATTCTCTATCGCTACTACGAATTTGTACCTTGCAATGAACCTTAAAAACTCATTTTCATTCAAATTATTCAAGTAGTCATCCTTGAATTTAGCTGGTATATCTTTATTCTTTAGGCATGTGCCATAAGAGTCAATTTTTGTATATTTCATCAGCTCTTCGACATATGCATCCCTTTCTGTCGATGTTTCACAGTCGCTTTGTAAGTACATAATTGGGGCAATATCTCTTAAGAATTCGTTTTTCTTCATTGTCTCAACAAAGTATTGCTGGCTTGTTATATCTTCATATGATTGTAAATGTTGCAATGGAAAGGGGACGTCGCTAAACCTGCTAAACGTTGAAGAAAAATTAAACAAGCTTAATGCATTTTCATGCAAAAGCTCTTCTACATTTCTTGGAGATTCTTCATGGAGTAATCCCCAAATTACATCCTTAGGCCGTCTTGGTGCAGGAAGAGTCTTAAAATCAATAGCACTTGCATAGAACAGGTATGCTCCTATGTTATAATATTGGTCCTGTTTTCTATCACTGTAAACATAGCACTTTACATCATCAGAGCAATGTTTAAAACTTGATATGCCTGGAAAGTCCATAGTCCACCACAGTATCACTGGATATGGAGCAGGTACTTTGGTTACACATGTATTATTCACATCACTAAACGTCCACAGTGTGATGAAAAACAATAAAAAAACTAGTATAAACCACATCAACACACGCAACTGCACTTTCATGAGTCTTTTAAAAATATTATTTAACATTATTACAGTATAACATACAACAGTCCATGTACAATGTTTTAATCTTTTACACATTGTGATAATTCATGTCAATTCCCTTTTACAGATTTTATTTATCTTCATTAGTCACGCACACACATATTATTGTGAAACACAGGACAATATCCTGTGGTGACAGGAATACATTATCAGTTATCCTAATGACGACACTTTAAAAAAAAAATACAATAGTAAAGATAACAACAAATTTAATGAACAAATTAGAAGGCCCAACCTCTCTCTTTATGCTGGTAGAATAAATCCATAGAAAATGCTATTATTAAATCTGCATAAAACAATCCATATATGGCTCCTACCATTTTACCCATTAGAAACAGATGTAATAATGCTAGTATAGTTATTCCTAGCTCAATGGTGACGTAATAAAACTCTGCCTCATATTGTACTTGGTCCACAACATATAGCACCATTATAAGCATGGAGCACATGATTGTGGGCCCGGCCACCAGGCATTGTAACGCGTCCAGGGGTTCCACAACGTGAGGCAGTATATTGAGGAGCAGTGCCACTACCTAAAAGAGACGGACCCACTTGTAGACTTTTATTCATTTTACTGAACTACCTAATCTACTATAAGACAAACTGTTTTCATGCACTTATACAAGGTGTTAAAGTAATTGCGTGCCATAGCTTAGGGGTAGGTTCAGTATCGATAAAGGAACCTAGGAAAAATAAAATAAAAAATCCAGAAAAATAATAAAAAATTAACATTTAAAAAAAATTGCAACGTCAACATAATTTAGTTTGGTATCAGGTATTTACAATGATTAAAAATCAACTTATTTACTCATATTTTAAGTTGATTTGATTGCTATTTTAAGTTAGTATACTAAATTAGGTTGACCGTGCAATTTTTTTTTATGTTTTTTTTTTAATAATTTTTCTAGATTTATTTTTTATTTTTCCTAGATTCCTTTATCGATACTGAACCTACCCCTAAGCTATGGCACGCAATTACTTTAACACCCTGTATAAAGTGCTCAAAATTTCAAATATTAAAAAATGCTTACAGATGAGGATTTCAAGTCATGAAATTTCAATGCTCAAAACTACTGAATAATAACAATTTTATTATGCTTTCCGTAGCATTTTATTTTATTTTCACATTTAATCTGTTCTTGATAATGCAAATCCTCTCTCTCTGATTACATAGAAGAAATCTATGCACAGTGCAATGAGCAGATGACAATAGAATAGTCCGTATAAAGCTCCAGAGGCGCTTACATTTAGGAGTACAATTAAAAATGTAATGACAGTGAAAAATATTTGTAATATTAAGTATAGTTGTTCAGCTAGATCATGCACTTGGTCCACTAAGTATAGCACGACGAACATAATAGACAGGACGAGGGTTGGAGCGACGGCCAGGCAGTGCATGATCTCGGGCTCCTTTATTACAAACGGGAGAATCATGAGGATCAATGACATAACCTAAAAGTAACAATTTTGATAACTCTCATGTCTCGTATTGTTTTGGACTTACCTATTTGAATCTATATGATTTGGTTTAACATCCTATGTTCGTATCAATCGAGTACCTGTACTACCTGCTGATGTTAAAAATGTATGCATTATATACTTCGCCCTTGACGCAAATATACTATATTGTTTGTATAATCTGACGAAACAAATAAAATCTATCGCTATTAATAATACTGTACGACGGACACCCAGTTCGAATCATTGTTTCAGAGCGTCCAGTGGTTTCTTTATTAATTAATTTACTGATGATTACGAATGCTATGGATAACAGAACTGTCAGTCATTAACTGATCACGTGATCAGTCATGTCATATGATCATGACATTACAAGGGTCATGGAGGGTCAAGGATGTTTATTGTACTAGTGCTGTTCTTAAAATTTTCGACTAATGTATACAGTCATCTTACTTATTTTATTTGATATTTTTAAATAATTATAAATATTAAAATATTCTTTGTTTATAGGTTGAATCAAAGACATTTATTCAATGGAAATTGTATTAAAACACTAATTATGCCTGGTACACGTAAAACTGATTAGATTATAAATTATTATTATGCACAACTAAAAGTACAGCCTCTTTCATTGGCAATCAGAAATAAATCAAGTGATAATGCTGTTAACAATCCAAAATAAAATACACCGTAAATAAACCATAGCCAAACTCTAACAAGATTCAATAGAAAACATTGAATAAAAGCTCCAAATGTAAACAAAATTTGGAAAAACAAGTACATTTTTTCCATAAATAACGGCACTTTTCTTCGTAAATACAAGATTATGAATAGGAAAGATATTACTAGAGTAGGACCAGTCGATATGCAGTACATATGTCCCGCTGGTTTTGTCATTATCCACGGTAATATGGTAATTATTAGTGAAATTCCCTACAAGGAATGAAATTGTAACTAATATCAAGAAAATAATTATAATATATTCAAGAATGCAGTACAAGAAAAAGAAGTTATGAAAAAAATACTCACAAACTCAATAAGTTTCATAATAAATATATTGTATCTGATTAATTCGTTCCATTTTTTATCAACTGGAACTGAGTCTGAAAAAGAAAATATGGGGCACAATGTATAAACTTCATTGAACATTATTATTAAAACGAAGGGCGCCTTTTAATTTGCCATCGCGCAATCGTAAAGGCGCCCTAAGGGCCAATTCACACCGATATTCAACGCTGCGCGGAGGTACTTAAATGAAGAAGCCGGCTGGCTGTTTTCCGAGGATCCGCACAGTGTTAGGAGCTCCACACATAGGGTGAGGCCGTTGCATGGCTTGGTGAACATAATCGGAGGAAGAGTCATTGACCTGAACTGTCTCTAAGACGACAGCAAAATATATATTGTGATATTGAGAATAGGAAGTTAATCTTTGAAAACGGAAAAAGAGCTTGGAGTTCTGCTCATCCTGTCAATCAATCTTCCTAGCCTTTTTCCCAACTATCTTGGGGTCGGCTTCCAGTCTAACCGGATGCAGCTGAATACCAGTATTTTCTGCTCATCCTGTATGCTATCCTAAAAGGAATGTAGTTCAGAATTTGAGTACAAAACTATTATATTTATTTACCATTTATTATCATATCCGACATTTTCGAGGTATTTTAGTTATCCCTTTTTCTTATTAGAGGGGGATAATTTATTACAAAGCCTTAACGGGTTTGGAAATAATACATATTCTCACAAAAATAAAATATAAATAAAACATAAAATAAAAACGTCAAAAACAATATTCTTGACAGTACGAAATACATCCGCAGACATCCGTAAGTCAAAGTTTTTTTTTTAAATTGATATTGGATCTATTGGATGCCACAAGTGGCCAGAAATTCAATAAATAACTCTTTGTGTAGGTATGGTTGGTTCGAATCCAACCATACACAAAATGCTATTTAGTACTAGCTGCCCGCCCCGGCTTCGCACGGGTAAGCACTTATCTACGGCGCACCTACCTACCTACCCTAACTAACTGCCTACCTACCCTAACTACCTACCTACCCTAACTGCCTACCTACCCTAGCTACCTACTTACCTACCTACCCTACCTACTTACCTACATACATACATACCTACCTACCCTACTTACATACCCACTTTACCAACATACTACCTACCTACTTGCATACCTACCTACCTTACCTTCACCTACCTATCCTAAGAACCATCTCCTTACTATAACAAACATAACAAAAAAAGAATTAGCGAAATTTGTCCAGCAGTTCACGCGTGATGCCGTGACCAAGGAAATAGGGATTCATTTTTAAATAGTTCCGCATGCGGTTAGGGAGTTTATCACTACTTATTCAAATTCAAATAATTTATTTTCTCTTCATAAACAATGGGATCATATTAATTTAGACAAGTTATAAACTATGTGAAACTAGTTTGTGAGAGACTGTCTATATACCAGAATAGGTACCAGTAAGTATAGCAGTTCAGATTTATTTTTATTCCTCTTACTTAATCCGACTTCCCAAAGCGAGGCGACGCCGTCACTATCAAAGTATCAATATGCTGTGCTTTGCAATTGCAGTACCTATACATATAGGTTCATAGAAAGAACGAACTGAGGTAGATAAGTGTACGATGTGTGCAGTGGCGTAGCTAGTAGTTAAGGGGCCCTCTATCGAAATGATATGTTGGTGGGCCTTTTTCATTTGACCATAGCGAACCTCAAAGGAACCCGGTAGGTACTTTTTTGTTGTATTGTCGTCTCCACCTTGTATAGTGCTCTGTGCTGTGCGCCGCGTCCTTGCGTTACTACAAACTGCGCAAAATTTTAGCTCGGAACAAAATGTATAGTGTACGCGCACATCGGAATGTCGACATCATAGTCTGATGATATCTACAGATTTCTTGATGCGGCATGAATGAGAAAAAAGACATTATTGGGTTTACCCGTTTATCTTGAATACGTGTAGCGTAGTAAACGTCTTGCCACAACCTAGCACACAGAGTACATTCTAATATACTGAAAACCTAGCACCCTCTACAAATGAGTCCTTGATGTGCGTGCTTGCGCGGTGGCATTAAATGTGTCACGTTTCCAATGTGGTGCCACAATACCAGTGTATGTCTGGTGTACGGCCTGCTTTATTGGAATCTTGCTTCGTATACTAAGCCAAATGTTACCAGTTGAAATAAGTACTTGTTTTAATTCTTTTATTTAGGTTAAAGCTATGCTAGCGCCACTTTGACAGTTGCCAACCCCATTCAATTTACTATTTCTAACACTAAAATATATAAAATGTATCGAATAAGTAGATAAAGGAAAAAAATAAAATAAAATTATGGGAAGAGCTCATTGGGCGTCAAAAAATTCATCTGCATCGCTGTCAGTAGGAACTGCCTAAAAGGTACTGGCAGATGGCAGAGCGTCGCGTTGCCAGTTTGCCACGATGGATTAATAGGTGAATGGGGATGTTTACTGCCATTTTATCACGATAGGTGGCGCATCGTCGACATGGCCATTGAAAACTGTCAATTCCATACATTTTATAACCTATCATTCAGTAAATTCAAATTTTCTCCTTATATGCATAAGTGTGCTGTACCACGATGTACTAAAATACTTACTCCGGTGTTCATTTATTTCCCAAAGATACTACGCAAATAGAAAGTGGGAAACTAAAAGAGTAAAACTAAAAGTAACTTTGAGTATGTTGATTGGTAATTTTCGGCAATATGGTAGAGCTTTGGTGGAGCTATTAACGTCTTAGTAAAGTTCTACAGCAGGAACGTCAATTGCTTGGCTTTCGGAAGCTTGAGGGCTTTGATTGCTGAATTAAAAATTTCGGTCATAGATAACCTAAAAAATAAAGAATATCATTTATTAATAAATTAAATGATCTCTCATTTTTCGTAAATTTTCCTACCATGAGTCAAGTAAGAATTAACACGTTACAACTAAAAAAATACCCAAATCTAGAGCCTAGCACTAATGAAAAATAAACTTAACCTAAACAATAAAGAATACCATTTATTATTAAAGTACGGTTCTCTCAATTTTGGTAAATTTTCCTACCATGAACCAAGTAATAATTAACATGTTACAACAAAAAAATTATCCAAATCTAGACCCTAGCACTGATTAAAAACATTTTATTAGATAGAAGTCTACCTCGCAATAATGTCTCATTTCTTTCCAGTAATCCTTGCTCCTGGTTTGTTTAGGTCGTCTTTCAATTCTATAAGCTTCCAGGAACAATACATGTTAGCAATAACCATGGTGGATCGGTTTCAACACAATAAATAGCAAAAACCACCAATGTAAACAATGCGAAAATTATTTGACAGCGGCCATCCCGCCGCTGGCGACATCTATCATCGTGCATCCCCATTAGGTGGCAAACCTGAATGCTTGTCTTACATTAAAAAATGTTCAATTAGGCGCACACATTTGTACATTTTCCGAGAAACAAAAAAAAAAACATGAGAGGCTTTTGGGGACTGCCGATGGAAGTGAAAACAATATCCTGTAATATTATGTTAATCCAGGTAATAAAATTAAATAGCATAGCAGTAGCATAACATAATGATTGAATACCATCGTGAATTATTCATGCATGCCTAGTACTTTTTGTTAGGTTACTGCTCAGAAATTGTGCACAACGTCTAATGATTGAAATACTATCTTGAATTCATGCAAGCCTAGTACTTTTTGTTAGGTTACTAACAAATTCTACTCTCCCTCCGTCTTACGAATTTTCGATCAGTGTCCTGACGCGAGTTTAACATTTTTTACCCATCCCAAAAAAAGTGCACAACGCCGCTAGAAGTTTTCACTTCAAAAACTAACGTCTGCACTAGCAGCGCTAGTGTCACGGAATGAATTCCGAATCAAAAATCCCCAAAGATCAATTATTATACTCTTTGATCCTGATCCAGGAAACCGTACATAAACGGCCAGCCAGCCAGCTATTCAATATTTTTGAGATGTTCTAAAAAAACAGGGTTCTGTTACGTTGTATTTATTTATTTCATGTCACTACTACCTACAATATAGGAAAACGCACTTTTTATAAGGGAGCCAGCACACAAAAATGGAGTCATAGACTACCAGTGCTTGGTGCTAGTTCTGATTTTGACCACGTTCATTACGGGTAGCGCTGTTTTGTGCGCTGGTTTCAATCTGTCAAAAATGGTGGATTTCTGTCATATTGGCGTTGCGGTGTGATTGTAATAGAAATATCTTTTATTTATTCCAGTCATGTTATAACTTCGTTTACCAAAATAAGATATAGCAAAATGGAGGAAGAAGATCCAATAGTGCAGGAGGTAAAATCGTAGTTATTCGTTTACAACGTGGTACTTCATTAGGTTATGTTGATATGAGAAAAAACGTCGCTTTTGGTTCAATTTTGCGGTTTATTCGTTGCAGATACCTGTGTTTCTGTCTCAAGCGTTAGCCCAGAATCTGTACATATATCAGTATCCAGTGAGACCAGCCAATAGGGACTGGAAAGACGTGAAAGTTGTAAATGCATCCGTAAAGCCTCGGAACAAGATGGTGCGACTGGAAGTCGGCTTGGACACGTACAGTGACAAATATTGCTCGTCTAAGGGCGAGCAAATCGCGCTCAATACTGATGGCCAACAGGTATAAATCAGATCCTGATTAGTTACATTGTTCTTGTACCCAGTGTGACCTTTATGATGGCTGTTTACCTACCATATTGGTACAATAGGTTAACGATGTTCTGCTGTTATTTCTTATTGACTGGCATAATAATTAAGATTAATGTATTATCATCACCTGCTTGTGATATGAACTACCCTGATGGGACATCTGACCACTTTAATGCTTTTCACACAGTTGCTGTGCCTTTTCTCTTCGATTTCTTTCTCAAGGCGGCCCACCGACCCTCACCTCTATCAACCAACCACCAGAAACCAACTATCAAGTTACCTTACTATACTAGAGTTTTATAGTAATAGCTGTAGTAACATATGGTATTTGTGAACAGGAATCATCATGGCACATTAAAGAAAAGGACAAGTCGCAATACTTTAGGCATGGCATCATGGATAAGATTGTCTATGAAAGCAGTGCTCCCTGCATTGAGACACAGCACTATGCTGTGGCCATATTGCAGGACAAGGAGTTACATTGCACTCCTATACAAGGTATGGATTATGATAATAGTGTGAGTTCTGACTTATGTCTGGAACATTATATTTCCAGGCTATTAAACAAAACAAAACACTGGCACAGGTAATACAATAAATATCTTTAGTGTATTTCAAAATAATCAGTATAATTATGTCATATAAAAATGCCATGCGTTAGTCTAGCAAAAACTCAAAAATGACTAGAGCAATTTGAATATATATTTTTATAAAAAATTTAAAGGAACAACTAAATAAGTTGTATAATTTAAATTCTGTCTTATGTGTGGTACGAAGTTCACCGGGTCATCTAGTTATAAATAAAGATTATACCAGTATGACGTCATAAACCGCATACTGCAATTATCTCAAAAATATTGCAATGATTTTCATCATACAAAATTGTTACCTGCTAGACAACACCGACATAGTGCGTAGGCTAAAGTGAACTAAACCATTTGAGTTACTTCAGTGAATGAATAGTAGTAACAAATAAATGTTGTGGTATACATGTAACACAATAATGTTTTTTTTTTTCCCCTTTTTTTTCCTCTTTGTCTATCTGCAATCAGCCCTCTAGCTTTAATCAGATTATTTGTGTCTTCACTGGCAGTTTGAGATTGTTCACATCCCACGATGCGTCATCTCGTTATTAGATGTTTTATTAGTGTTGACTAGATTGACGCTATTCGTTCTCTTTTAAGTCTGTAAGTAGAGTCTGAGGACTTCAGAAGTGTCACAGCGAGTTTATTCTTGTGTCGTTGGAGTCTTTCCTTATAATTATTGTAAGACCTTTCTACAACCTCCTTGATAGTTGGGATTTGTAGGTACTCATGTATCTCAGTATTTCTTGTGAACCAAGGTGCACCGCTTAAGGTTTTTAGTGCTTTGTTTTGGAAGCGCTGTATTATTTCAACATTTGAGTGGCTTGCCGATCCCCAGAGTTCTATGCCATATGTCCAAACAGGTCTAATGATGCACTTGTAGATGAGAAGTTTATTTTCTAAGCTTAGTGATGACTGTCTGCCTATGAGCCAGTGAATGTCTCTCAGTTTCATGTTAGCTTGGTCCCTTTTGGTCTTTATATGTTCACGCCAGGTGAGTCTTCTGTCGATGTGCATACCCAGGTATTTGGCAGTATTTTTATGTGGCAGAACGTCTTCACCGAGTTTCACTTGTGGGCAGTCCCCTCTTTTCAGGGCGAAGGTAACATGGACAGACTTGGCAGCACTAGCCCTGATCCTCCACTTTTTCAGCCATGCTCCAATTCTATCCAGGTGTTCTTGGAGTTTCGTGGATGCTCTAATCTGGTCTTTATCGCAGGACAGTACTGCGGTGTCGTCAGCATAGGTTGCAGTGACAATTAGCTTTGAGGTGGGCAGGTCAGCAGTGTAGACTGTGTACAGTACAGGGCCCAGTACAGAACCCTGGGGCACTCCAGCTTCTATGGAATAGAATGAAGATAAGCAGTCTCCAGTTCTAACTTGAAACAGTCGGTCCTCCAAGTAAGACCTGAGCAGCATGTATGCGGTGTGTGGTAAGCAAATTTTAAGTTTACACAGGAGGCCCTTATGCCATACTCAGTCGAATGCCTGTTGTATGTCAAGAAAGGCAGCTGAGCAGTACTCCTTTCTTTCCAAGGATTGTCGGATTGTGTGAACCACTCTGTGTATTTGTTCCGTCGTGCCATGGTGTGCTCGGAAACCAAATTGATGCTCCGGGATTGTACTTTGTTCCTCGAGTATACAATGTGGAGACTACCATACAACAAAAAATTTAAATACTGGCACTACTAATGCTTAAGAGTATTTTGGAACTATCAAAAAAATCCTAGCTTCAAAATAAAAAAATGAGTTTTTCAAACAAATTAAATGTAATGTATGCCGGATTCACCCTAGGCCTATAAATTCCGTATATTCAACTAAGCCTTGGGTGAATTCTCGGGCATACATTTCAGAATATCCACCTTAGGGTGGATTTTTGGGGTGGATAAACGGAATAGCCCGAGCCGACTATGGATTTTGCTGGGCTATAATTACTAAACTATTGAATATATTCAATTGAATTTTGTATACAGAATGGGAACGTCATTATAGACACGCCGTTTAATTTTTTGTTGTATTGTCGTCTCCACCTTGTAGGTAACAGTCGTTGCAGCAATAACTTCTCGAACAAATTCGACAACAGAGGAAGAAGACTAATTGGTCTGTACGAGGAAACTTCTGTAGGAGGCTTTCCAGGTTTAGCTACCATATTTATTATTGAGACTTTCCAGATGAAAGGGAAATAGTGTAGTCTCAACACTGCATTGAATAGGATGGTTAGCAAGACAATTCCTTTTCTCGGTAGATGATTAAGAACCTCTGATGTAATAAGATCAAAACCTGGTGCCTTTTTCTTCTTCAAGTTTTTAATAGCTTTCCAGACTTCTGTTGGGCTACACAGTCGCAACGGTAGAGACATTTGTTGATCACTGTCGAGGATTTCGTCAATTTCTTCTTCTGGATACATGCTGTCGGGTTCATTTGGTTTGAATACATCTTTCAGGAATTCAGCAAACAACTCAGCTTTATCCGCAGGTTTTCTCGCCCATTCACCATTTGGCTGTCTTAATGGTGGCATGTGTTCTTGTGGCCGTTTTAGTGACTTCGTTATTTTCCATAGGGAATAGTCGTCTGCTTTGTGAGGTGATAAAGTTTTTAGTTTATCTTGCAGTGTAGTGTTATCGTACTCTTTAAGCTTTTCCTTTAATTCCTTTTGTGCTTTGTTGACGGCTCTTTTATCGTGTGCGTTCCTGCTTGTGTGCCATTGTCGTCTCAGCCTCCGTTGTTCAGATATCGCCTCCCTTATCTCAAGTGTGTAATCCTGTGTTTGAGGGCTGTATTTTATACATGGAGTAGACATCCAAGCAGCTGTTTGGATAAGGTTAGTTGCATACCAGGCTGCATTTTCTATGTCTTCCTCTGTTTTAAGAGGTATGCGCAAGTTGGTATTTTCCTCTATAAAGTTCTGGAATGAGTCCCAGTCAGTTTTACGATTGTATAGAGTCTCGCGGGGCTCTTTACAGATAATTGTGGTGCTCAGTGTACATATAATTGGTGTATGATCGGAGTTGCCGTCCAGGCATGATTCGACTTTTGTGTATAGTCCTGACATTCCTTTACTAACAAAGAAATCGATGAGATCAGGTGTTTTGTTGGGATCAGATGGCCAGTAAGTTGGCTCTCCTGTAGTCAGTATATTGAGTGAATCTGAATCTATTGCCTTCTTCAACTCTCTGCCCCTGGTTGGTGGTGAGCCTGGAGCCCCAGAAGATATTTTTGGCGTTCCAATCCCCTCCAGCGACATATCTGCCACCTAGCGTGTTAAGAAAATCGCTTAACATTTGTTCGTCAACTCGATGCCGAGGCGGGGAGTACACTGCAGCGATGTAACACAATAATGAACAAAGTGTTTTTGTCAATTATCAGCCCCAAGAAAGTGCTACAGACTTGTGTAAAAGTGCAAATTGACATTATTCTTAGTTATAAGATAACATAATCTATCATGTAAAATAATAAGTTATGGTTAAATTGCTTATTAGCCTATTAGGCTGGATTCTAACCAATTATTAAGAATTGATAATTAATTAATTATTTGTTAGTTCTTATTAACATGTTTTTTTTTTTACAAAATTGCAATTGTTATATTAAAGGAGTCACTGATTAAGATTTTCTTTATAGGTATTGTTCAAATGAGGCCTTCTTATTCCTACTATGATAAGCAAGACAAGCGCAAGAATGATAAGAGCAAAGCAGATTCAGATGATGAAGACAAAGAGCCTGAAGCACAACAGGTAATTTTGTTTAAATAGTTAGTATCGCAGGTATATTAGAATCTGGATGAGGCTGGCACAGGAACGCATTCTATTGCTCGAAGGACCAAATGTTGGGGTTGTAACGCCCAACAGTGAAAATGTTATGTACAAATACAAATACAAATATTTATTGGAACAAAACATGTGACAATTTTTGTGTTTGTTAATACTGCGTTAGTTTAGTAACTGTGTCGCAGTTATTAGCGCCCACCCCAGGAGCGAAAGACAACTGAGTTCCTTAACAATATTGGTTATACTATGTAGAAACTAGGCATAAACATTTAATAACAACAAAACTAGAACTAGACATTTATAAATAATAGTTGTAGAAGTTTATGTGAGTGAGTGTGTGTGTGTGTAATAGTAATGTACAGTGGCGAAGGGTGCCGTAATAGAAAAGGTAAGCCGGAGCCAAAACAAAAGGAAAAAAAAAAAAAAAAAAAAAAAAAAAAAAAAAAAAACCAGGGGCTGCAGCCGTGCGTGAAGTCCAGTTACTTACAATTTGTGGCTAGCTTTCTGGCTCTTCAGTCTTGTACAGGCAGATGTTACTATTTACTATATGATAAGATGATACTATTTACGTGTCCAAAAAACGTTTTCATTTCCTGAATATTTTCAAGGGAACGGCTCGGTACTAAATTTAATATATGAGCGTAACATGGGACAAACATTGCCATATGGACATGCATCACGAATTTTCGCTTGTACTCCACCGTGGCTCGCCAGACATAACTGCCGCGCCGTCGTAAGATTGACCAACTAACTTATTTCTACAACGATACTGGTCAAGTATTTCTAACAACTGTTTGGATAAAACTTCAGCAGTTCGACTTTCGCTAACATCGTAAAAACCCAGGAATCGTTCTTCAATTCCAGTTTCTGATAAATATCGAAAAATTACAGTTAATTGCTCCCTATGACTGACATCTGGAGTTTCGTCAATCATTACAGACAGAAATTGAGCTTTATCTATCTCTAATCTAATGTGGTCTCGTAAAACGGATGCAATACAATGTATTAAATCATTTTGAATATCACTAGAGAGACCAGAAAACACGGGGTTCTGAACTGAAGATCATAGTTCTAAATGCGAGTTCATTACGGATCATATTTCCTCAGATATAACAAAGTTTTGATATAGTTACCGCGGTTATTGGAATTCAGACCTTCATCGTGGCCGCGAAAAGCTACTTCTTGTGTATCTAACAAAATAATGGTGTCAATAAACCGTTTCTTAAATTCCTATTTCGATTTACTTTTCTAATAGGAGCTTCATACGAATTAGCGAAAAATAATCAAGTTGTTCTGTGATTCGTTTAACGACATCTGTCGGCGAGTAGAAATACTATTTTGAGATTTGTGAAGCTAGTTTGGCGTTTCAACACAAGATGACAGCACATCTGATTTTACTCTAAGAGTGAAATCAAATGTAATGATAATACAAAAAGTATTTTTAATTATGGAATTTGTTTCATAATGTAGGTATTAATAAAGAATTCAGTATTAATTATGTGTTTCTTATTTTCAAACCTTGAAAAGCATGTTTCCTCACAAAGTACTTAAATAATTCGTCAAGCAACAATCAAAACTATTTGCCGCCATCCTAATCCTACTGATAGTACTAATCATTTTTCAAATCTACTCTAATGATGTAAGTTCAACTTATTAAACTTTCTACTTACCCCAAATACCTAATTACAACGTAGTTCAATCAACGTACGTTTCTTTCACTAAACTCATAACACAAACACTATCTTAATCACTTTTCTATACCTGAAAACAAATATTACTCGTACTAGTAATGATAAACTAATGAATACAATGAATACAAAATGCAAATTAACTACTGTAAACAAATTATATGGTTGCGATTACGACAAAAACCAACACATTGTCAATCGAATGATGAAATAATGTTTTGATGTCCGAACACCGAGCCGAACGCATTACGATACTCAACGACAACAACCGAATATCAAATGCGAGAATGAGTGAGTAATAGCAATACATAGTTCTTTCTCGTTCACACGAGCGCGTTTTCGCCTACTGTCCCTATAGTAACTCGTTGCAAACCGGCTTACTCGGCTGCTAAGAAAGGGCGGTGTCACGTGACCGAGTGACGTCAAGACGGACTATATTTTCTATAGAAATTAAATTCACGATAACCCGTACGCGCCTACGAGTTATTTTAGAGCGAAATGTTTTGTTGTTGGGATATAAAGACAAAAATTTTTATGTAGGCGTTTTGTAATGTTTTAATTGTATTCAAATACTTATAGTGTGATTATTCAATGACGATAGAGTGGTTGTGTTCCGAATTACCGAAGGGAAGCCGATAGGAATCGGCTTGTACGGAGTCTACGCCCCTGGTACTGTATAGGTATGTTATGTTATGTGAATGATGGGTTTATTGTTGCTACTGAATATAATTACACAAATGTTCCACTTAAATGCTATGTTAGAGAAATGCAGAGCTAAACAATATTGATGTGCATTATTGAGTATGACGTACAAACTATCACAAAGGTCAATGTACAGCATAGCTCGTACATTAGAATTGGCATATGAAAAGAGAGCCCTTTGCTTGGCAGTGGCAGAAGCAAGGCTGTGGATGATGATGGAGAGTTAGTAAATAATTTAAAGTGGAATGTAAATGATCATTCAAAAATCAACTGGGACTTTATACCCTTACTTGAGTGAGTAGCAATGGCATTTAAACAAACAGATTCTTAATTGAAGTAGCTATAATAAAATAACATACCATTTCTAGTCAACTATTAAGTAATTCTCTCACAGACAATAATTTTGTTTGGTTTATGACCTCAAAATAATCTTGGATATTAGTCAAATATTGAGAAGCCCAAATAAAGGGCAAGAGAATGATTATGATGATAACTGGATTTAAATCGCCAACTCCACTGAACAAATATGACATGTCAATTTATGTTTAGAGTATTCTAGAGAAGATGCTTTTGCCCTGCAGTGTGCCAATTTTTATTATTAATTAATTCAATAAATCTGCCTAGCCTTTTCCCAACTATGTTGGGGTCGGCTTCCAGTCTAACCGGATGCAGCTGAATACCAGTATTGTAAAATACTACACGACATAGAACGACTGCCTATCTGACCTCCACAACCCAGTTACTGGGTAACACGATGATATCCTTTGGTAAGACTAAGATTGTCATGTCGTGACTTTCGGGCTTCTGTCGACCTGTAACGACTGTCAAAGATTCAAGAATGACAGCCTTGACCAACGACTTGACGTGCTTTCCGAGGCACGGAGGGGTTGCGGTATGTTAAGATGGGTACCCATCCACCGACTGACCGCGGCAAGCATAACTTAACCTGATTGATCGAAGCGTGTGGCTGTTATTACTTAGCCAAGAGCTCCTCCAATTATTAATTACTTAGGTACCAACACTAATAACTGTAGTATGATAACATCATATTATTTATCTTGCAGGTGACAGTAAAGTTCGCGCGTCAAGAGACAGAAGTATCAAAGAAGGCGCGAGAGAAATCCTTTGAGACGATATCTCAGAGAATCAACGAGGAGTCGTGGTACGATGCGCTATGGAAACCTTGCGATACGGATCATGCTGAGGTCAGTAAACTAAAAAAAAAACTAGTTTTTTTATGTTTTAAGAGCTGAGAGTGGGCAACGTCGCAATTAGATGCCACATATTTCGCTGTTTTGATTAATTTCGCAATATTACTGATGGAAATAAGAAATGTGGCTAACTAGCGAAGTAGAATATTAATAATGAATTGGAACATTGATTTGATACAATTCCGGTAGAACAATATCCATGAAGTTTTCATAGAAATTGTACTACTAGAGTCGCGTCCCGCCTGTCTACAGAGGCCTTAAACATTTATCTAATATTTCCCACAGCTGGAGCGTTTGAAACTGTTTAGCGCGACCTCATCGGACGGGTCGGCGTTGACGGTGCGTGCGCGAGAGTACGTGCGAGCGTTGGTACCCGCGCCGCCTGAAGATGAGGCGGATATAGCGCCAGCTAAGAGACCTTCCCCTCAGGACCAACTAAAGGAAATACTCGTCAGAGGTATGTAATGTATATGATGTGATGACACTATTTTGGAATAATTTGTCTGTTTAAATGTGTTGTAAATGATAATTATGGTGTATGCAATTGAACAAAAATCCTGCTGAGTAGGTTTGATTTCTTTAAACCAATTACAGGCACTTTTGGTGTAGTCAAGGAGTCCTTGTGCCTGTCAGAAAGTTAAATTTAGTGGTCAGTCAGAAAGATAAAACTAGGACACAAAATAATGAATTCTATGATTCACTCCGCCAATCATTTAAATAATAAGCGACTCTCGCTACGACACAAAAAAGTGCAATTCAGGCCGCACAGCGCTAATTTCCTACAGTAATTATATTCTATCGCGTAACTCTTTTATCTTCTGACTACGTTACACACACTGAATTGGCTAGGCAAGACGGGCCCGCCGCGTACTTGTAGCTTCAAAGCTAGAATGCAGACTGAACCATCTGTGTTCATCTGTTGCTAGGGCCATTACAAAGTGTAGTAGGTTCCTATAGAGAAGAACTTAGTAGCAACTGTCTTCTCCATCATGAAAGGGAAATAAAACAATATTCATATAATATGCATATATTTATTCCAGCAAAATTGATGACCTTCAACGACCTCCGTGCGCTCATCCGTACCGACGAGGGCCCCATAAGCGAGACCGCCTTGCTGTCCGTGCTGAGCGGCGCGGCGTGCTGCGTGCGCGGCCTGTGGACGCCGCGCTCGGCCGACCTGTACACGCGCGCGCTGCCCGTGCCCGCGCGGCTCATGTGTGCGGCCAGGGATCATGTCGTGAGTAAATTGCCTTTTACCTTGTAATTAAAAGATCTGAGAAGAGAATTGTCTTTAAAAGACTGTTTTTAGCGATAAGACCGCCCATTGTGTCACCCTATGTAAAATTTCTTCAATTTTATCTGTAATTCATATTATTATGTTGTGAATAATAAAGAGTATTCTATTCTATTGCGTATGATAAAATAGACGGAAGAGTAATCGGCTGTAAAATTGGTAAATGAATATACATTTATAGTGAGGAATGTCAAGTAATAAAAATGCCTAACATCAAATAGCCAGTTATGCAGTTATGTTTGTGTCTTTGTAAAAAAGAGGCAAGTTCTAAGCCAACATTCGGAACACGGCACACACACAAGTTCTCAGGGCTGCTACTGAGATATTCTTGATGGAAAAACTCAATATCACTGGCAACCTAGAAATTTAACCAAGGACATTGCAACCATAACCAACGAGACAGTAACTTTCCTCTCTAGTGTAATAGAAACAAGAGTAGGCTGAGTAGGTAATAGATCTTTTTCTTGCTACTAATCTAAATGTTTTTTTTACAGCTGTATCTCTTCACACAACACGCATACGTGGATCGACGGAAGGTAGCAGCAGCTGTACGACTCCCAGCCGTAGAAGTCTTAGAAATAATCCGCTCCGTCGCCAAGTTTAACGCTAAGACTGGATGGGAACTAGTCATACCACCTGACGTCGGCTTCGAGACGAAGTACCCCGATGTAGTCCAGCGACAGAACTTATACTGGGAGGCTCGCCAGAGAATGTTCAACGAAATGTTGATTGGCGAAAACATGCCGAAGCGACAAAGGAAGAAATCTCAAAGAGACTCCGTATCATCTGACACGATGATGAGTCCTAAACCGCGCTGTAACAGTGTTACAGAGGATGACAGTGATAGAAAAAGACACAAAAATAAATCCGGCACTGGTAGTGGGAAAAGGACTAGGCATATAAGTTCAAGCAGTGCGCAGGATGCGACGTGATTCTCGTCCTAGTTAGGTTATCAAATTTTAGCATAGTATCACCCACCAGTGCTTAGTGATCATAAGTGAACTGTGAGCCTACACATTGTTAACCTACATAATATACATTTTGGTGCTGCTAATCAATGTACGCACGTGTATCAGACACAGTTATTTTAAATGGATTTTTCAATAATATCAATGGATTTTCGAAAATTTTAAGTTATCATGAAACATAGATAAATGACGTGTTTGTTATCCAGAACTGTTGTTTCGTATTTAAGTCTAATTAATTTAATGTTCTTTGCACTTGTTAAAATGTGTATTAGTTTATAATGGAATGATTGTTAACTCGAAAATCCGATTAAATATATATTTTTGTATTAGTTATCATTAAGTATTCATTCATTCATTTGGAGTGTTTTGTGTTTTGCACTTTTGGTTCATGGTTCACTCGATATTTTACGATTATCATGAGTGATCACGTGATCACAGTCAAGACTTTTAAATTATTGTATTGGCATGACTAAAGGGCTTTTAATCTAGTAACAAAGTTACATAATTTGATATGAAGACCGCAGATTGATCATTTTTCAACCTCAGCATCAACAAATTGTACATTATTATGTTGAAATGCTAGTGGTCTGTATTTTATGAAATAATTATGTTATATGCATAAGCAGTGGCATATTATAGGTAAGTAAGACTGCATGGCAGTTAAAAAGCTTAATTTATCAATAGAATAAATGTGGCTCCGAGTTGTAGGAAATTATAAAAGTATTAGTGTTTCAACATCATAGTTCCAATTGATATCAAATGTATGCAAAAATGTGCCTAAATGATGTTTTCGAATAGCTTTTATAAAAACTAAGATAATATTTATAATGTTATTAACAGAATTAAACTAACTGATGAATAATAATTAATCATGACAACCACTGCCACACTACTTTTTAAAAACAAACATACAAAATAAAATGAAAATAAAACTGTAGTCTGAAAAATCAAGGTCGCCCAATCAAGCTTTCACGTGGTGTTTATTTTTACTTCCGACTTAGGGTCCGATCACACGTACGCACGGCTACACATCAAGCTATTCATTTCCAGTTTATGGTGATCTCGCATTGTAAACGATTTCCGTACAATGCTTGATGCTATGATAACTTGATGTGTAGCCATCCGTGTGTAGTGTACCACGACCACACCACAACGAAAACACATGGACGGGCGCTAATTTGTACGAAAAAGAATAGTTTATTCACACGGACCAATTTTGGCCATTAAAATCAACCGTATGGGCGATACTAGCTACATCCGATACGATACCGATTTGATTTAATTTTGTAGTTACCACAACGAAACTGCAAGAAGCTGCAGCGACACTTTTCACACGCATCCACTGCGGGCGCCCATACTTTGTCGCTGCGATGTGGTGTGGTGTTGTTGTGGTACGTGTGACCGAACTCTTAGTCAACGTCAATGGTATTCCAAGTGTATTAATGATACTTAGGATGTTTTAGATGTAGTTTTCTTGTTTTCTTTTTGATAACACAGAAGTATGTAGTAAAATTATACGACCGACACGTAAAAGCTTGTTTAGGCAAAATTATAATCGTGTTAACAAACTAGCTTCCACTGGTAATCCCGAATGAGTGCTTCAACTTACCCTTAAAAGTAAAATATAAGCTACAAACAAGTCCACATTATATCAAAAGTTAAGCTGCTACTCTTACTAGGTGAAAAATGATAATATATCGCATTTGTATATAGAAACAATTATTGTATGGTATCATAATGTAAAATTGTGTATGAGCAATTTGTGATTTTATCGATAAGTTGTTAATTTTTGTAAACAAAATAAAAGTCGTTTATTATTTTATGTACTAGATCTTTTGATTTATGTCAAACATTTATCCTGCTTCTTCCTGAAAGGAATATGAGGATATTCACCTCTCGGCGCTAAGCGGAGCGTCGAATATACAATACGCGAAAAAAAAATCGCCTCGATTTTATTACGTCCGGCGTCCGTGCGAACGTCGGCTTAGCCTAGCGCCACACCTGCCGAATGTTCCGCGGCGGAACGCTCCGTCGCGTCATATTTCTATGGACGTAACGTTCGGCTGATGTGTCATAGGTAAATTGAAAAACATTAGGAGCGTAGTCAACCGAACGTTCCGTCGCGTAACGTTCGGTTCGCTTGCATTTCTATGGACGTAACGTTCGGCTGATGTGTCATAGATAACTTGAAAAACATTAGGAGCGTATTCAACCGAACCTTCAGCGCCGAACGTTCGGCAGGTGTGGCGCGACCCTTATAGTAGACGCAACTTACAATTATTACCTACAATTCCTTCTACACAGAGTAAATAAAACGAAAACACAAAATCTACTTAAAACATTTTATTTCAACTATTACATAGTTCTATTTGGTGCGAGTTACAACAACAATATTATATTCTCAAACATCAACATTAAGCGTTTACTTAGTAACAACTTGTGTAAAAATATTGTGCTTATACATAAGTTTAAGAGTTAAAACGATAGAAGAAATACTAGTTAAAATACAAAGTTATTATTTAGAAAAATAAGTACACCTGCAGCCTAACCCCGCGTCCTAAAGCCGCGTTCTATAGAAAAGCGATCGCTGCCGTGAACACGAAGATCGACATAAGCATATTATGTCACTTTTTGTTCGGTGAACCAGGGCAGCACCACTTTTAAACCAGTAATATTTTAATCTTACTTCAGTGGGGGAAAGAGATGGAGCTATAATACTGCTTTAGAGGTGGTGGAAGGTCCTCTGAAAGATCTATCGTCGCGCGGCACGCGTGGTCACGCCAACAGAGGGCGCCTTCCGGTTTCCCGAACAAAAAGAGACATGAACACGACGATCGTGTATTCGCGCGATGACCTTTTCCTATTAGGACGCTGCCTAAAAGGCCTACATTGGCATGTGAAAACACATTTTCTTTATTCTCAGGGAGTAATAAAACAATATCCTTCTGAAGGGTCCTATTATTCAAGATCCTTCAGAAAATATTAGTAAATAAGGAAAAATAATACTGGCCTAAGAATGCCATGTTAGCTTGATTAATAAACACGAGATTCATCTAAACTATGAAAAAATACTCAAAAATTTAACAGTGCTTTATCCATTTAATAAGAAGATAGTTTATTTTATATTTTAAAATTACTTAAACGATTTTTTCCTCCTTATACATTTTACACCTTGTATAAAGAGGTCGTCTATTTACAGAAACAAAAGGGCAAACAAATTACGAAATGCAACTATAATTTTGTACGATTTAGGTGCGATACCAAAGTGACTGAACTTTCCTTAATTATTTTTTTCAATAAATATTTTTCATCCATAATTTTCACTACTTGGTAAAAATTAATTATTAGGAAAGTATTAATTTGCTTATCTAAGACTTCTATGACTGAAAACCTGGGTGTAATAATATGTTTTAACGTTTATTTAGCTAAAACCTTATGAGGATATTACACTATAATATGATAGTGACTATCATATCTATAATCAATCATAGATCTATGAGTCATAGAAGTAATTAAATGGTAAAATAGACATAGGTATTATTTGTGCATTTCGTAGATAGTACCTAAGTATCTATATGATAGGTACCTATATTATTATGAACATATTTTATGATAGTGTAAGGATATAGGTACCCAAAATATGTCTATTTTACAATTTCTTTATATCTATGACTCATAGATAAGATAGTGTAATATCCTTTTAGGTTCTATTTGTAAGGTAGCCTACACAACATAGCTATTAAAATGCGTTAAATACCTACTTATCACTGATTATAAAACCACAAGAAATCTTAAGGAGATGGCTCGTTCAAGCACAGACAATGTTTTGCTTGTTCGAGGTCTAAATGCAATCTATACCCATACCTACCTAGGTAATAAGGCCAAAACACATGGGCAGATAGGTTTATTTTCAGGGGTGCATCTTTAGCTCCACGAAGCGAACTCGATCATTTTTGCAGTTCTCCTCGGATATGTTAGGTTATGCTTTGTCCATCTAAACTTAGTTACTACCTACTTTATCGACGTATTCAGAAAACCTTAAACAATAAGAGATTTTTGCATCTCGCCTCGAATGGGATAGGTTTTATTTTGTCCATTCTTATAGAAAGAGGACTAACTGTGTCGACTTATACAAAGAAGCTTAAGAATTAAGATAGAGTAGGATGCAATAGTGAGCGAAGCAAGCTCGATAATGTTAGCACCCCGTCTAGGGCCGATTCGATTGTCGGAAATAGGAGTTCGGTACTTTGTCGACTAATGCACAGAAGCTTTAGAATTCAGAGACTGCTGAATGCAAGAGCGAGCGAAGCGAGCTCGAAAGATTTGAGCGATGCTTCAAATATTTTGGATCTTGCCTCGAATAGGTTATGTTCTCTTATTGTGTTAGGCGTTTTCATATTTCTTTAGTTCTGAATGTTTTTACACCTATATTTTATTTTGAAGCCAGGGAGGTGCAAGAGCACCCCCTTATACACACGATATGACGTCGCGACGTCGTTTCATAATGCGATGTCGCGACACAACGTCGTGTCGTGAATTTTTACGATGCACGTCGTAATTTCCACGACACATCACATCGTGATACGGCATCGCAACGTGCCTCGATCCCACATCGTATGTGTTTTGGCCCTTACACTGATAAGTCGGCTGTCAAACATGCCTATATCCTGATCACAGCATACCTCAATATAAAGGCGATGGCGGCGAAACTAATAGCCGTGAGACCATTTAATTGATTAGCGTTATTACAGAAGTTGAGGTCGCAATTTTTCGAGAACTCTTCGAAGCGGTGCTTGACCAGCGACCAGTTACAGAGTCCTACCCTGCAATCCGGTAAGTTCATCGGATGCTCGTTCTCAAGGAAAAGGACTTGGTACTCTTCATTTACTTGGAAGTTGCCGTTTTGGGTGCATCTGAAATAAATGGAAGATTTGGAATGAGTATTTAATTATTATAGTTGTCTTTGATTATTTATAGTACTTAATTGTATTGGGACTACCCTCAGACTAAATAAAAAACCAAGACAGCGCTGTGAGCCTGTGAACAATACAGTGATTCAGCATGCCAAAACCACACCCCTCTGTGCAGACGCACAATTATTACAACATTTACAACCATTTGCAATCAAACTTGTACACAAAACTCCGAATCGGCGCGATGCGAATTCGCAACGCAGCGCAGAAGCTTCTGAAGAAAATCTTAGGGATTGTTTAAGGAGCCGTCGCTGATTTTTGCGATGCGACGTCGCATCGCAGTCTTGTAATGGAGGCTCGGAACATGAGGCGAGTCGCTGCGCAGTAACGAATACATAGGTCAGCCGGGTGAGGGGACTGCGCAGCGAGTAGCTAACTTCTGAGCCGCTTTAAATCGAACTCATACATGTTTACGAAACCGGCGCGGGTGTCACGTCACGTCACTGTTGATAGCGCTACTTTTTTATTTGAGCTAGTTTTTTTTTGTAGGTTAGTATGCCCAAACAGACTAAAATAAACTGGGTAAAAGCTACATTTTGCACGACCTGGGGATCGATCGAACCCAGGATTCAGCAGTTGCGCATGCGACTTAGCCGGCGTAATGTGGGTAGGTAAGTGACCTTCCAATTTTAAAACTCTGCCTAACCGTACGAGGAATAAAGTCGTGTTTGTATGTAAATAAACTAAAGTAGGTACTTAGTAAGGTATCCTCGCTACATTGTGGTAAACAAGGTATTACGCACGTAGGCAATGCAGTATGTATTACAGTCATAGTTAGAAAACTCCTAGAAATCCTAGATATCTAGTAACCTTGAGTGGTTATAGCTTGCGTATTCTGTACTGAGCTCACGCAACGTGTCGCAGGTCCAGCCAGTAAAAGGACTCGCCCATCAAGGAGCGCTGTCCCAAATTAGACGCATTATTAATTTATCATCAGTACAATTATAAAACAAAATCGCTTCCCGCTGTCTGTCTCTATGTATGCTTAGAACTTTAAAACTATGCAACGGATTCTGATGCGGTTTTTTTAATAGATAGAGTGATTCAAGAGGAAGGTTTATATGTATCATACATGCATTTGCATAATATAGTAAGCTATAATTTATATTATTTATAAATTTATCACGCGGGTGAAGCCGCCGGCGGAAGTTAGTTCTATATAAAAGGTATTTTAATAAAAGACGTATATTAAAAGATTAATAATTAAAATATCTTTAAAATGGTGAAGATTCCAGAAAAATTAGCTTGATAGATTTTGCGTGATTCTCAGTTTTTATCCGTGTTAGACATAACTTTACAAATTAATTTCACTTTATAGTAGAAACATAATCTAAAATATTCGTATATTAAGTTATTGAAAAAATGCTCTATTTTAACATGATTGTATTTTTTCCAAATCACTAATACGACTCGTTTAGACGTGATCTTAAGTATAAAATAATTAAAAGTCGGTTATCGTCGCCTTAATAGGTATTGTGACTAGTTCTCACAGAGTTATTTCAAGGAATGACAGTTAGCGGTATAATTATAATAATATTATTGTTTGCTCGAGTACTCGCGGGTACTTGGCACAGTTTAAGATCGTAAACTTCCCTGAACGTAGTTTTAGGTTCAAGGATGGCGGTCGAGTTAAATTGGAAATAATATGTAGATATTGTTGTGGTGGAATACTTTGTATCCTGCGATTTCAGTTCAAAATAGTGTTCAATATTAATGTTTCAATGTTGAAATTATAACATAACGCCTGTAATCCTCCAAGGGTTAGGTTGACGTGCACCTATTAGTACACCCACATTTCGCCAGTTATGTTTAAGTCCCCTCCCATGTAATAAGGGGCGCGCCTTTTGCCATCGATCGGGCACAAATCCAGATTCCGGACTGTTAATGAAAAATTCCTAAAGGATATTATAAACCCAATAATAATTTGCCCAACCTGGGAATCAAACCCAGGACATCAAGCTCAGCAGTAGCGCTTGCGACCATTAGACCAACGAGGCAGTATAGAAGCAAATAATTTTTCAAGAAAGGGAAATTTTACTGGGCAAATAGAGGATTTTCCATCGCCATTCTCTCTCTCAAACTCCTACTAGGAACAAATTTTTGAAAATCTTTCCGCCATATAGTAATTTTCGCAGCCACCATCTTGGATTTTCATTTTGACTTCACTATCGGCTGTAGCACCCGCGAAAACCATGAAAACGATACCCATGATGAAAAATTTGAAAACTTTCGCAGCTGCCATCTTGGTTTTTAATTTTGAGCTAATTTACAGTTACAGTCAGAAGACAGTAAGTTGCAAGTATGAACGCTTCGCGTGACGATTTCTACCAGTTTACTCCTACCGTAAGCCGCGTTAAAGAACTTGTGGCATCTGCTGTGCAGAACCACAATTTTTGATCTACTTTTATGTTTTTATACTAAACAATTCACCTTTCGATATCTTACATTTGAAATCATATGTAAACATCATATGTAATCATGTGTGTGTGTGTTTTATCATTCATGTAAACTTCCTTGTATTTATTCTTAATCACACTATACCTGTAATAGCATACTTTTATATTCTTTGATTGTTTTAGCATCTAAATTCTATTTTAAATACTATTTATTAATTCCCTGTTGTAAAGATGACAGAATATTTTATATTGATTGAAAGCTGTCATCTGTCTTATTTACTTTTCTTAACCATAGACATAATGTGCTATAGACACTTTATATTCTGCTAAACCTATTATAAAGCAGGTGAATACACTGTATTGTTCGCAATAAGGACGTTTATAGACTATCGCTCTGTAAACCGTTTTTATCCGTTCTGGCCATCATTCAATTAAGAATTAACTTGATAGATGTTTGAAATGTTTTAAAATATGACACAGAACGATAAAAACGGGTTCTTTTCTTAAGAGTTGAAGTTTAGCTCTAGCCGTGTGATGTGCTACTTTTCACCTTGAATCTACTTTTACTACTTAAATCCTAGCCTGATTAATTCAGTGTAACTAACATAAAACTGTGTATAACCTAAACTATTGTGTAATTTCAATCAATAAACTTTTGGTGTTCAGTGTCTACCCGGCTTATCATTCACCCGACTTTCTCACCTAGCCCTATAGAGGGCCCTACACCAGCCATCTGGCCGCGTGGCGCAAGACGCCACGCCTCAAACGTCACACATACTGCTCGAATAAGAGAGGGCACCGACGTCGAGTGACGTGACGTCAGGAGTCGTGATCTTAGCCCTCACAGCGCGACGTCACGAGTGACGCCGACGCGTCCCTCCTGTTAGCGTGAGGAACCACGAAATTACCTCCGCCTCCTAGCTACACCCTACCTCTCCGTTCAACAGGGTGAAGGAACCTCCTACTCAGCGTGCGGCGTGTGCGGCGGCTCCTCTATACTCCCTGCCTGCCTGCCTTCCTGTCCGTCAGCCTACCTGCACCTCAGCTCGGTCCTGGTCCCGCCTATCCTGAGCATCCCACGTCGTGTGAAGCCGGCCTCTTAACCTTTTTACCTTTTACCTCTTATAACCTAACTATACTCTAGACTCTAACTCTTAGCCTCTAACCTTTTTTACTTTAATTGTTACCAACGTTTAGCTCCGAGGAGCTGAGCGTTACGTTACAAACTTCGTTAAAAAAAAAGCCTTACTTACTGCTACAGTATGTTGGCGTTCGGCGCGGACATGTCGGTGACACGAACCCATCTACTAAAAATCGCTATACGGGCTTAAATAAGTTTTCAGTTCAATAATAGGTACTTACTTGTACAACACAGCAGCGAGGTTAGCATTGAAAGGCGTCATGGTAGAGGTGGTCCACCTGCGAGACTGCACTACAGCGGAGTGGTAGTTGTCTCCAGTGAGGGGGACGGAGTCTTGGTGAGCCCTCATCGTGGCGAGGGTCATGAGGATCATGGCGGCTTCCGTGAAGTGGATCATGGCGCGGGGCTGTTGGGGCTGGGCATCTGGAAAAGATGAGGTAGAACTTAGCTAGATGAGATAAAACATAGAGGTGTAGGATAAAATTATACCTGTTCAAAAAGGTCGCCTTTATAAAGTCTGGAATTAATTTTCCGGACTTTACAAAGATTGTTTACCAACTTAAATTGACTGTGTATTTGTTTGACAGTTGTAAGAAATAGCTATAAAACGGTAAATTGACGTG
The DNA here is from genome assembly GCA_948150665.1 of Conistra vaccinii. Taxonomy (NCBI): domain Eukaryota; kingdom Metazoa; phylum Arthropoda; class Insecta; order Lepidoptera; family Noctuidae; genus Conistra; species Conistra vaccinii. The sequence goes on along the minus strand of OX411323.1, from coordinate 6,274,534 downwards.
ATGTCAAATTGCTTAATTAATTTCCGTGACTTACTCGCACTACCTACAGATGTCATCATCTACCTTGATGCCACGGGCATTCAACTTACTCGTATTTGCCTAGCAACGTGACATCACTGTCATGCGGGTATTTATTATATTATATTTCAAACTACCCTCGTTCGGTTAAATTCATGGGTTAAATGAAATTTTGAAAACACTAAATTAATTTTCACTCACTCACTCTCAATCACTAGAGAATGGGCAGCACCGTTCTCTATGCACTATTAACACCATACTGCGATCGCCAACCCACTTGCCAAGCGTGGCGATTATGGCAAACCCCCCCCAAAAAATGACAAGCACCACAAAAAAACGGCCCCTAGTGCCCGGCGGCCTACCTACCCTTGGCTACGGCAAGGTCACGGTGAGGCAAGGGGTGCTAAGAATCCCCGGAAGAGATCCGGCTACCACAACCACCGGAAACTGGACCTGGCAACGTATAACACGCGTACACTCCGGACCGACGAGAAGATCATCGAACTCGAGGAAGAATTGAGCAGGTTACGATGGGGTATAGTAGGATTATCTGAGGTCCGAAGAGAGGGGGAGGACTCGATAATCCTTAAATCCGGAAACTTGCTCTATTTCCGGGAGGGCGACCAGCAGTCCCAGGGTGGTGTCGGGTTTATAGTCCACAAGTCCCTTGTGAGCAACGTGGTGAAGATCGAGAGTGTGTCGACCAGGGTGGCGTACCTTATACTCAGAATATCCGCAAGATATTCGCTGAAGGTCGTACAGGTTTACGCCCCGACCTCGTCACACCCCGACGATGAGGTGGAGACCATGTATGAGGATATTTCTAGAGCCATGCATGCCTCTAAAACTCACTTCACCGTTGTCATGGGGGACTTCAACGCGAAACTGGGCAAACGTAACGATGATGAGCTGCGAGTGGGGCAATTTGGAGTTGGACGTCGGAACCACCGGGGTCACCTACTGGCCAGTTTTATGGAGAGGGAAGGCCTCTTTATGATGAACTCCTTCTTCAGAAAACGTGAGCACAGAAAGTGGACCTGGCAGAGCCCTGATGGTGCAACAAAAAATGAGATTGACTTCATTATATCGACGAAGAAGCAAGTGTTCAATGATGTCTCTGTGATCAACGCGGTGAAAAGCGGAAGCGATCACCGCATGGTAAGAGGCACGTTGAACTTAAATATTAAGCTGGAAAGATCTCGACTGGTGAAGTCTACGCTCCGTCCAGCACCGATCCAAGTCCAAAACCCCGAGAGCTTTCAGCTCGAACTTCAGAATCGTTTCGAGTGCCTAGGGAGCTCCGTAGACGATTTTAACGATGGGTTTGTGGAAACTGTTCATACGGTTGGGTCCAAGATCTTTAAGACCCGTCGTACAAGTAGAAACAAGAAGCTCTCTGATCCTACTATACAGCTCATGAAGGAGAGGCGCGAGATGATCCTCCAGTCTCCAGACGATGCGTTCAAGTACCGGCAGCTCAATAGACGGATCTCCAAGTCCTTGAAAAGCGACCTTCGTCGCTTTAGTACGGACCGCATTAAGGACGTGATAGAGCGGAATAAGGGCTCTAAGGTCTTTGCAAGAGATCTGTCTATTGGGCAGAGCCAGCTTGCAAAGCTGAAGACCGATTATGGCAGGATCGTATCCGCCAAACCTGAAGTATTGAGAGAGATCGAGAGGTTCTATGGACAGTTATACACATCATCCAGTAACCCCGTTACGAATCTGGCAAACGATCATCGGTCTGAGCTAGATTAACCCGACATTATACCGAAGATATCCCGGACGTCAGCTTGTACGAGATTAGGATGGCTCTAAAGCAACTTAAAAACAACAAGGCGCCAGGTGATGACGGAATTACGGCCGAACTCTTAAAGGCTGGTGGGAAACCCGTTCTGAAGGCCCTCCAGAAGCTGTTCAATTCCGTCATACTCGAGGGTAAAACGCCACAGGCATGGAACAGAGGTGTGGTGGTACTCTTCTTTAAAAAGGGCGACAATGCCCTGCTTAAGAACTATAGGCCCATCACACTTCTGACCCATGTCTACAAGCTGTTTTCAAGAGTCATCACGAACCGTCTCGCGCGCAGGTTTGACGACTTCCAGCCTCCCGAACAAGCCGGATTCCGTAAAGGCTTTAGCACCGTGGACCACATACATACGCTGCGGCAGGTTATACAGAAGACCGAAGAGTATAACCTGCCTCTCTGCTTAGCGTTCGTGGATTACGAGAAAGCCTTCGATTCGATCGAGACATGGGCTGTACTGCAGTCTCTTCAACGGTGCCAGATCGACTATCGGTACATCGAGGTGTTAAAGTGCCTATACAAAGACGCCACTATGTCAGTCCGCCTCCACGACCAGACCTCGAAACCTATCCTTCTGCAGCGAGGTGTGAGACAAGGAGACGTTATCTCTCCGAAACTGTTCACCGCTGCACTGGAGGACGTCTTCAAGGTTCTGGACTGGAAAGGGCTAGGCATCAACATCAATGGCGAGTATATCACTGACCTTCGGTTTGCCGACGATATAGTTATCATGGCTGAGACCATGGAGGACCTCAGTATAATGCTCGATGACCTCAGTAGAGCCTCCAAAAGAGTGGGTCTTAAAATGAACATGGACAAGACAAAGGTCATGTCAAATGCCCATGTAACACCCGCCCTCATAAAGATCGGAGATGCTACGCTCGAAGTTGTAGACGAGTATGTTTACCTAGGACAAACTGTCCAGCTAGGTAGGTCCAACTTCGAGAAAGAGGTCAATCGTCGAATCCGACTCGGCTGGGCAGCGTTCGGGAAGCTACGCAATATCTTCTCGTCCCACATACCACAGTGTCTCAAGACGAAAGTCTTTGACCAGTGCGTGTTGCCATTGATGACTTATGGCACTGAAACGTGGTCGCTCACAATGGGCCTTATCAGAAAGCTAAAAGTCACCCAAAGAGCAATGGAGAGGGCTATGCTTGGAGTTTCCCTACGTGATCGAATCAGAAATAAAGAGATCCGCAGGAGAACCAAGGTAACCGACATAGCCCGAAGAATTGCCAAACTTAAGTGGCAATGGGCAGGACATATTGCTCGCAGAACAGATGGCCGATGGGGCCGAAAGGTTCTGGAGTGGCGACCACGTACTGGAAGACGTAGCGTCGGAAGGCCTCCCACAAGATGGACCGATGACTTAGTAAAGGCCGCAGGAGTTCGGTGGATTCGGGAAGCACAGAATCGGTCGAAGTGGCGGTGCTTGGGGGAGGCCTATGTCCAGCAGTGGACGTCTTTCGGCTGATATGATGATGATGATGATGATGAAATTAATTTTTGGTAATCGATTTATAATTACAAAACAAAAAAAAAACAACCGTCTTCCAATTTCGGAAGTCGGTGGCAAAAAACGAAATTTCAAAACCAAATACAACGACTTCTGAAATTCAAGTTAATTATGACTTTGTAGTCTATTTTGGAAGTCTTTTGTTTTGTAAAAAGTTTTTATTTTTACTTTTTAGTTGTGGTACCTACCCCACACAACACAAATTCGAATACAAGTACCTGCTATGTAAATAGCAGTGACATGAACTTATCATCATAATACAGGGTGGCAGGGACATCGACGCGAAGCCGGTTACCATGGATTCAGTACATGATTTTCAAAAAAAAATCTGCTGTTTCATAGAAAAGTGCAATACCTACGCGGTCAAAATGTATGGAACAGCTGTTTTTTTTTTTTATAACCGACGAAAAATTTCAACGCAGGGGATTCAGAACCATGTACTGAATCCATGGTAACCGGCTTCGCGTCGATGTCCCGGACACCCCGTATATCATCCACATAGGCTAAAGCTAACTCAAAAAGTATCGAAGCAAAGTTAATAAAATTTATATGGGACCACCTCTGCAGTATGACCTACCAAGCAAAAAAGAATCAGCAAAAGCAATTCATAATTGGCGGAGTATCGCGTAACAAAAACCAACATACAGTCGAATTGAGAACCTCCTCCTTTTTGAAGTCGGTTAAAAATAGTTACGAAGAAAAAGAAAACTTTGTTTTTGTCATGCTAAATTAGGTACGACTTCATCAATATTACAATAACACCCTGACTCATAAAGTGTTCAATGTTACCTATAGGTAATATTTATATTGGAAAATGATTTATTAACGAAATGACTCATTAACACATAACAACATCACGCCTGTAATTCTCGAAGGGTTAGGCAGAGGTGTCCCTATAGTACGACCAGAGGGGGCGGGCCTTTTGCCATCAATCGGGTACAAATCCATACTCCGAGCTGCTACCTGTTACTGAGAAATTCCTGATGGAAAAACCCAGTAAATAATCAGCTTATTAATGTTCCCACTGCTGGGACACAGGCCTCCTCTCTGTGAGAGGCAGTGGGCCGTAATCTATACCACGCGGGCCCAGTGCGGGTTGGTAGATGTCACATGTCTTCGAATTTTTGGTTCTAAGACATGCTGGCTTCCTCACGATGTTTTCCTTCACCGTTTTGATGAAATTATTTACACAAAGTAAAGCCTGCTTGGGTTCGAAGTTTTCGAACCCACAACCTACAACTCGTAAGTCCGATACCACTGGGCCACCACTGCTCAAAACCCAATACAATAACACAAAACTCACACTCACATGATCCTAACTAATTAATAAATGCGAAAGTAAGTGTGTTTATTTGTTACGCTTACACGCTAAAACGGCTGAACTGATTTGGATGAAATTTGGCACATGGGTAGACCATGACCTGGACATAGGATACTTTTTATCCCGATATTCCCACGGGATCAAGACTTATGCGGGTGAAACCGCGGGGCGCAGCTAGTTACACATAAAACTCATATAAATTGCATTCATTTAATTTTTTTATGTCAACAGTTATTTTGTTTGCGGTCATTTAGTTGAGGTTAATTAGTATGCAGGATGTTGTTCAAGGTTAATCAATTTATTTCATAATTAATTGGATGGACCTCTAGGTTGCTTTGTGTGGATAATTGAAAGTTTAATTAAGACCAATTAAGGCAAACACTATCAAAAAAAAAAAAAAATTTTTTTATAGTTTTCATAACTCAAACTCATACTCACCGAATTCGGTTAAAAATTGTTTTTTTTTTAAATTAGTAAGTAAGTATACATTACCTTTTCCAACAAATTTGTCGAAGAAGGTCATCACGTCCTTGACGAGGGTGCAGCCGATGTCCTTGCTGAGTGCAGATCCGTAGCCGTACTTGTAGTAGGTGGACAAGTCTTCAGCGTACTCCAGGCGCTTCAGATCCTCGCGCGTGAACGCCTATCAAGAAAGTTGTTTGAGTAATGATTTGATTAGAGTAATATCTAAAGGCTAATATAGGCCCAGCCTTAGCCTGCTGAAAGTTATTTCAAACATAATGCACCATATTTAGAGTAAAGCCTCTTGCAAACAGGCGCGACGCGACAGCGTGATACGACTCTAATAAAACGATTTATTAGGGCGCGGGACAAATATAAGTGACACACACACACACAACGCCCGCGCCACACCGTCGCCATGCCCGAGCCAAACCGCGCCACTCGCCACTCGTGTATGTCCCGCGCCTTAGGAAACTTCACGGTAGGAGACAATGACCAGTGTCGTGTCGCGTTGTCGCGTCGTGCCAGTCTGTACGAGGATTAATGCTACACGAATTCTGAACAAATAGAACTAGGCGTCGCATTAGGCATCTCCTTCAAAAAGTTATTTTTAGCATAGTTTACAACTTTCATGCTAAGCCTGATTCAAAATCGGTGGGCGGGATAAATGAGGCCTTGATCCAAATCTTCCATGGAGTCGCCGCAAAGCGAAGTTCGACGAAGGGCGAACTGTTGGCAGTGTTGGCACCCAGGCATTGGGTTGGCATTGCTACTTGCTATGCTAGCATTGATCGTGATTGAACCAAGATAAACTTGACTAGGGAATATTGACAGGAATAAGTCCCATTCATAGTATTCACATCAATTGCCAACCGCTGTTGTGGCAGAAACACTACAATTCCAGGGCAGTTTCTTGCTGTAAGCACACTCTTGCATGTAAATGCCATAAATACTCACCGCGCACCAAGGCGATATCTTCACGACGTCCCAAGCTTTGTTGTATCGGCAGATCTGATAGATGCGCAGAATGATGTCTTTCTGCATGTCATAGTTGAAGCCCAGGCGGAGCGATATGTTGGTCATCATCTAGATAATGAAGATTATGGCGTTGAAAAATAAAACATGAAAAATATATATGACTGGGATTTGTGAATACAGTTTTTTATGAGCGTTAAAATGAGATAAAAATCGTTGGAAGAGGATTCGTTTAGTAGATGAAGAATGGACTAAAATAAAATCTTTGTTATTCAGTGATGCATTCATAAACAACTAGAGCTGCCAACTTTCAAAAATACGAAACCCGGAGATTTTAGAAAAATTATAGAAAAATAACAGTAGGTAATTTCACAATCATGTTTATTTAAAAAAGAACGGAAAAAATAGGTAGACATAACTTAAACCACTTGGTTCAGCTAGATTCTTAAAATAAATTATTTTTTGGATTCGATAAAACTTTAGTAAGACCCAATTAGCGAATATCGAAAATTAACACAAAAAATATGTTTCCACGCGATTTTACTGTAGATAAGTACCTACCGACTTCATTAAAGCAACGGCCAAGGTCATCACGGTCATGTTAAAATCTATGCTCTCATTTGTATTAATTAGTTCTGGACTAAGGTCTTTATAATTAGCAAAGAGGAGAGAAGGTAGCTATTGTAATATTGTTTATGTAAAATTTTGGGCTTAGAGCATTACAGGTAATTTAGGAACCAACCGTTTCCATTCAGTCGTAAGTAGGTAGGTACTAGGTACCTCCAATTTAGGTCAGTCATTATTCGTACTATAGCCGACTAATTTATTTATACAATTTCCAACTATTTATTTAACTTTTGACATATACACGCTTATGAAGTTCCGTAATTATTATTACCTACATTAAAAACCAAAGTGATTTTTGTTATTGTACTTTACTTTGTTTTTTTTTTTTCATCGAATTATGGATTCGATGATAATATTATTTCATCCATAAATAACATAATCAGTCTATTAATGTTCCCACTGCTGGGACACAGGCCTCCTCTCTGTGAGAGAGAGTGGGCCGTAATCCACCACGCGGGCCCAGTGCGGGTTGGTGGATGTCAAATGTCTTCGAATTTTTGGTTCTATTCTAGGACATGCCGGTTTCCTCACAATATTTTCCTTCACCGTTTTGTGAGCAGTGGTGATGAAATTATTTTACACAAAGTAAAGCGCCTGCCTGGGTTCGAACCCACGACCTACAACTTGTAAGTCGGGGCCGTTACCACTGGACGACCACTGCTTATCATAATTATATTATTTTCGATTAAATTCATCATGAATTTCGAAATCGAGTCAGAAAATGCAATTTGGACATCATTACTTTAGCTGTCAAAGGTTAAATAAATGGTTGGAATAATTATAGTCAATTGGCAGTCGTGGCGTCATCCGCAAACATATTTTGCAGGCAAAAATAATAAAATTGCGTCCGCATCGCATTCCACCCAGTCTACCGTATGACTCTCGTTGTCTGTCGGTTTATTGAAAAAAATGCAATGATCATGTATTTTAGGAAGTGCTTCAGCTGCCAGAGCCGTTTCCCGAATTGGCTGCTAGCAACGCTGGCTGACGTGAATAAAAATAACACGATATATTTTCGGGTGTCGCGTTGTATGCAACTAGCCATCATACACTGCACGCACAACGCTTACCTATCGAAGCCTGGGAAAAGGCTAGGTCTAGTAGCCTTTTTCCAACTATGCTATGGTCGGCTTCCAGTCTAACCGGATACAGCTGAATACCAGTACTTATTTAAGATGGACCGACTGCCTATCTGATCTCCATAACCCAGTTAACTAGGTAATACCACAGTCTAAACATCATACAGTCGTCCGACGAAGACGTCTAGACAGAACCATCGTGCGGGGCGAGACGGGGGAAGCGCGCTCCCGAACTGCTTACGTTTGTGCAGACCAGCGCGACTTGTCGCGCAACGCGACACCGGTTATTGTTATACCGTGAAGTTTTCTTAGAAATTGTATTGTTCGTGTCGCGTCGCGCGACAACTCGCGCTGGTCTGCAAAAGCCTTTAGTCGTTCTAGCTGTCGCGACAATGCCTATACGTTGTCGGCATTTACGTTGTGGGTTTTTATACTGTGGTAATACGATACTCTTTGGTAAGACTGGTTGTCAGACTTTCGGGCTTCTGATGACCCTTTACGACTGTCAAAGATCCACGAATGACAGCCGGGACCAACGGGCGTGCTTTTTAAGGCACGGAGGGGACTTGGTATGTAAGGATGGGATGGACCACCCGTCCACGGAACCGCGGCAAGCGTCGCTTAACCTGATAGTTCGACTCGTGCGGCTGTTATTACTTAGCCACAAGCCCCTCTTATACAGGATGGATTTTTGAGATGGGGCAGTATGCACAGCTACTTTAACCGTTGTAGCTAACAGGAACACGGTCGTAGGAGACTCTCCTTAACTTTGATCGGCATTTACAGATTTGGAATAAAATGTAGGTAAGGTAAACGCTGGTGAAGTCGACAGTAACCCAGTCCTCGTCAAATTATCTAAAAACATCAATATCTTTTTCTACTAAACATTAAACTAGCCATTTTTATGGCAACATATTTTCAGTAACATATTGCATAATTAAAATAACAACACCGAGTTTTAACTGTAATGGAGTCTGAACTATTTGACTTGAAAAGTGTGTCTCACAATTTTTTAATTTTTTTGCAAGTTTAGCTGCTAAATGTGGAACTCGGCACGTAGTTTTGTGTTTTGATTTATGAAGCTTCAGTGGGGTCTACGGTAAGTCTGATTGTTTGATGAATTTGTTAAGTTAATTAACTAACGATATAGCTTGAAATTTAGAACCCTTTTAATGAAAAAGTATTTTTTATCGAGTGTGACATTTATTGGTACCTAAAAACTCCTACTTGTCCTAGAACTCGTCATTATATGTACTATTGTGACGATAATTGGGACATGCTTGATAGTTGCCTCTAAACTCGTCATGTTGTAGTTATTTTTATGTTTTATGCCACAAAATACGAATAATAACTATTATCGGGACCGTTTCATAGTTTGTGTGGTTTGGACCACATTTGACGATAAAACTGGGATCTTACTGACTCTTAACCTGCTATCTAATTACGCAACACATTTTCGTAAACGATTCCGACCAAACTGTTTCATTTTGACAGTTCAACAATATTCGTTGCGTTATTTACGTTGTTGAGCAGACTTTTTTTTCGAACTGATGAAGCAATGGATTAGCATCTGTTTCAGAATGATTCAAATTCTCATTGATCGTGTATTACGTAATTAGGATACTGTTTTCGCTTCACTCGCTCAATGCTTGCATAAGCGCGCTTTGCTCAGCCGTGGCGTCATTGGGCTCGGTTCGCAGGCTCGGTACAAAACTGTGCTCGCGATTTTGTTGTGATAGAGCTCGCTTCACTCGCTCTTATCATGTGTAAGCGCGCTCGGCTCAATCAACTCAGCCTATTACAGTCCCCTGCTGGACGTAGGTCTCTCCCAGGCTGCGCCACAGTACCCTGGTCCTCCAAGACAACTTTTTAAGGTCGTCGGCACATCTAGCTGGGGCACGTCCCACACTGAGCTTGCCGATATGTGGTATCCACTCTAGTACTCGTCTGCTTCACCAGCCATCCCACGACAAACATGGCCACCCCACTGCCGCTCCAGCTTGTTTACGCAGCAGGATAATTATGTCGGTAACTCCGGTGTTTTTCCGGATAACTTCATTTCTAATCTTCCTCCTGCCTTCAAAAAAATCCGAATATGGTGTCATAGCGGGTAGGACGCACTGGTTGAAGATCTTAGCCTTCAAATACTGCGGGATTGACGACGAGAAGACTTGGTGAAGTTTTCCAAACACTGTCCAACTTAACTGGACCTTCTGTCGGCTTCTTTCTCAAAATTGTGTCTACCGACCTGGATGACTTGACCTAGATAGACGTACTCCTTCAGAACTTCGAAGAGCGACCCTTCGATGTGGATTGGCACGACATGCGAATATTATATGACTTTAGTCTTGTCCAATTTCATGCCGAGGTCAACTTGCCGAGAGATTCCATTTAGGCTGTGCAGCATCTAGTCTAACTGTTCCAGTATCCCTGACGATGTCATCGGCAAAACAAAAGTGTAAGATGTACTCGCCGTTTACGTTGATACCCTGTCCAGTCCAGTCCAGTGTCTTAAAGACGTCCTCCATCGCGTTGGTGAACAATTTAGAGGATATCACATCCCCCTGTTTCAGCACCCTGAGCAGTTTGATGGGGCTGGCTTCCTTATCCAGGATCTGGACAGTCATCGTTACAGCGTTATACAAACACCTTAAAACTTCTATGTAGCGCCAGTCAATTCGACATCGCTGCAGAGAGGCCAGAACTGCCCCATATTTCGATGGAGTCAAAGACTCGTTGTCCACAAATGCCATACACAGTAGCTGCCGAATAGTATGGATGTGGTCTACAGTACTAAAGCTTTTTCTAGTGGGTGGAACTTTTTCTTTTTTTTTAGGGTGGGAAATCATCAACAGAGCGGAAGGGCGTGTCAGACTCTTACTGACTAAAATCCGCCCATGTTCCTTTTCTTGCTTGTTCGTTGCCGGGGGCCACAGTTTCCCCTTAGGACTTCCCGCAACCCCAGCAGGCAGGCATCAGCCCTAGCGGACCCCGTCAATTTTGCTAACATCTCTTTGATGCGCGCGTGGAACACGACGCACCGTCGACTCAGGCCTGGTACTTGTCGGACAGCGAGCTACCCATTGCTCTCCGTCCGCAAGCCCGCGCCTACGGTAGCCGGAAATCGGCTCGCGATTCCCGACGCCCAGGGCGTCTCCTGTGGCGACTAGGGGCGGGAGGGGACATTTGTCTCTCCCTCACGCGTCCCGCCTCCTCCTTCGCGAGCATTACTGCTTCGCAGAAGGAGGTGACGGCTTGCCATGAGGTCACTGCCGCTGATCGCCACCATGAGGACACTGCGGTGCTCCTTCCAAGCCGGGCAGACCTCCACCGTATGCTCCACCGTGTCCTCCGGGCGAGAGTGGGCTCGCTTCGCTGGCTCGGCTCGTAAAAAGTATTTTCCAAACAAACCTTACCGAGGAAAGTATAACCGAGCTGTAAATATCCAATATGAGTCTAAATCTTTTGTATGTTTGGCTTTTGTAAAAAAAATCTTACGGGTTTCGTTACTGCCGTAACCATTGTATTTACGCATCACTGGACTTAGTAGGCTCATTGCATTCCTTATGAAGTATCCTTTCACATATTTCTCCATTCAAATTTACGGTCCATACGAGACGACATCTGAAATTATTTTGCAGTCAACTTCAAATGCATTTTTAACCCATTTTTGACCATTCATTCTGTTGTTTCTCTGTAGGCTCTGGGCAGTGCTTTGTTAATTCTTGACAATGGCATCAGAATCATGGTTCTAGCTAAAATTGTTATTGGGATACGAATTGGAATTTCGACACATAGTTAGGAATAGAGGATTAGAGGGTCGCTTGCATTCGCCTGCACTCAGGATGTGAAGTCATAGGTAAACTATGTACTGCTTCAAAATTGGTACAAATATTACCTATCTTTTGAATGCTCAACCATTACTAGAGCATTTAAATTCTCGTAGATAATAGCGGTTGAAATCTGACATGTTTTTGTCGGTCTGAAGTATTCAACTTACCACCAAGTATACTGAACGAAAACACGTTTTCACACTTTTCACGTCAAAATTGATTCTCATAAAAACAGATTTTGTGCTATTGCCTGATCTCTTAATTTTTTAAGCAAAATATATTAGAATTTAATTTATCTTGCTGTTTTTATTGGCTACTTGCTCTGCTAACAGCTTACTACCTTTATTAATGTAAGGGATGTTGACAAAATTTTGTTTCATAGATAGATTATAAAAAAAAAATGGATACGTATTTTTCCTTTTTTTACCTTATCAAAAGGTTACAGCAATACATTGAGTGAAAATGTGGCGATTTTATATTGACTTGTGACGTAGCGAGCCCCTACTCCCTAACTTAAATGCGTTTTAAGTATCTAAATATTTTTTATTAATATGATTGTCGGCGCATCACATATGCGTATGACTCGCTGCGGGGAAGGCGCGGGGTCTCGGGGACCGAACCCGATACCAACGCCCGCTGCGCGCCCGCCACCACTCAGCTCACAGACGCGCTTCACTACGGGCATTACTTTGTACCTTCTTTCATACACGTTGTCATGTAGATTATAGCATTACACCTATGTTATACAGTCCACTAAATCTTTTATTATAAAGTCCCGATTGAGCCCATTCATGATTAAACAAAAGATATCTACGTGTCTAATATTTTTTTAATATCCGACTGACGGACTAAATAGTTGTTTATTTTCCCATTCAACATTCCTATTTCTTGGGATTTGGTCTTCTACCTTTTGTTTCTTAGACTTGCCACTCGTATCAAAGACAATCATAATTTGTTTTGATGTGTACTTATCTTGAACTTTATGTTCAAGTCCTGAGAGTTCAAATTAGCATCAGAAAATGACGATTACTGGGTCCTTTTGATGAGTAATAGTACAAATCTGACGGCTACTGGTACAAATCGCCCTTTTTTACATTTGCCTTAATAAGTATTTATTATCACTCAACGTTATAGAAATGAACTAATTACTTTGAATAACAGATAAATTTCCTATTTAGTTATGCAAAAATTTTAATTCTAAATGAAATACTTTTCACACAGCAGTTCTTTAAAGTCAGTCAATTTCAAAACCCGACGAGTATTGGTACATTTACCTTAAAATACAATAGACGATGTATATCTAGTAACTTAATCCGCTTAACCGTTCTTAAAGAGTTAGAGAACCCTGTAAGAAATCGACACGTGTTTCGCCTCTCAACGAGGCATCCTCAGGACGACGATTGACCTGTTGCGAACTCGGACACGAAGTGTTATCAACGCGAGCCGAACGCAAAGTGAGCTTCAACCGCCCGTCACCCCCACTTATATAGGATCGCTTATCGGCCCACCTCGGCCGGGATCGTTATCAGTGCGATAAGCGAACAATCGCAACAATGGTGACCTCGGAATATTCGTATTTAATTCGTTCAACAGTGTAACGTTTCCTGTATTATTTTTTGCAATTTCTAAACTCTCTAATACAGACATTTTGACAAGAGGAACTTACTTTTCACGATGGAATGGTCATTTTGCCCTACTTATGTGCGCCGCGCCGGTTGTTGAATTGATTGGCTATATTGGCGGAAAATGGGATTGGCTATTTGGCATATTAAGGAGTAGGTAGGCGACGTAGGTATATATTTTTTCATTCATATTTTTCCATATTCCAGTAATCAAGTAGGTTGTACTTGATGACGGAACCGAACTATAGTTGTAGTATGTAGTTAGATTAGGTTAAATATTTTTACTCCCAGAAAAAAGTTAGGTTAACTGTGACTCCCTAGCTCCTAGGCACGAGCCGAGCGAGCGAAGCTAGCGGTGACGCAGCAGCGGCCGGCGAGTGCCAAAAACGTGTTGGTGTACAATAGAAAAATTGTTTTCTATAAATATTCTAGTGGATTGTGCCACTCACCGGCCGCTGCCGCGGCAACGCTCGCTTCGCTCGCTCGGTTATTACGTAAGGGTTAACAGTTCTAACCCAACCTAACCTTACCTTTTTTCGCGAGTAAAAATATTTTATAATATAATCTAACTAGTTCGGTTGTGGGTAGTACTTGATTACTGGAATATAGTAACAGGTTGCGCGTCAATATTCCTGCCACCCTGTATTTTAATATTCGCTACATAACTGGACACGGTAGTGCCGGCCGAGACGAGCCAAGAACAAAAAGCAGGGGCACTACCTACCTTTTCTCGAAGCGTTTCGTCGTATTAAACGTACCTCTTTGTATTCCCTCTTGGACTCGAAGATGTTCAGCTGAGCCATAGTGTCGTTGTTTTCCTCAACATTTTTCGTCCATGCTGGGCAGAACTTGTACGGCTATAAGAGGGGAAAATGCTATAATAGTCTAGCACAACACTTTTTAAACAACTTCATTATTTTCAAGATAAGCATAAGTATTATCAGCCTGTAATGTTCCCACTGCTGGGACACAGGCCTCCTCTCTGTGAGAGGGAGTGGGCTGTAATCTACCACGCGGGCCCAGTGCGGGTTGGTAGATGTCACCTGTCTTCGATTTTTTGGTTCTAGGACATTTCGGTTTCCTTACGATGTTTTCCTTCACAGTTTTGAGAGCAGTGGTGATGAAATTAAACACACACAAAGTGAAGTGCCCGCTTGGGTTCGAAACTTCGAACTTACGACCTACAGCTTGTAAGTCACCACTGATAGATACCACTGGGCCACCACTGCTCGCACTTCACTTTTCAAAATTGGTCAGGTAATAAATAATCTTGTAGCCGGCAGAATTGTAAAAGGCAAACAAGCAAATTGTTCCACATTCATAAAATTTGTCACGAAATTGATTGGTAAAGATAGACTCAAAAATCCGGAAATCTAGTATTTTGCTGCTTAAATAACTTTGGGCTAATATTCTATACAACTTACCCTAAGTAATTTTTCGTCATTTTCCTTGGGTACGTCGAAACCCTCTGCTTGGTCTCCGAACAAACCTTCCGTGAAAGCCTTGAAAGTGTTGCTCGATCGCTGATCGTTCACGAACTTGAACTGTGGATAAAAAAAAGTTAATGTAGATTCGGCACTATGTGTATAGTGTCTTCAAAACAGAAATACAATAAAACCAGGTAACGCGCGACTCGGTTAAGCAAGTTTAACCAAGACTGCATGTGTAGGGAGCTCACACTGCAACGGTGGATGAGACGTACGTACCAGAGGAAAGATATTTCTATTCTGGTCACGAAGGTTTTGATCGTTGCGGTTTGCATTGTGTTCAACGGATGCTCCCAAATGTGGAGGTAATCCTCGTTCATATTTTCTAACTGTATTGTCCAAAAGTCCAGTTTAATCTTTAGTTCCTGCTATCCAATTACGTAACACATTTTCGTAAACGATTCCGACAAATCTGTTTCATTTTGACAGTTCAACAATATTCATTGCGTTATATTCCGTTGTCGAGCAGATTTTTCTACGAACTTATGAAGCAATGGATTAGCAATCTGTTTCAAAACGATTCAAATTCCGATTGATCGTGTATTACGTAATTAGGGTACTGGTCGACCGAGCTCTGCTCGGGTAAAAATAGAATTGCTGTGAAAACAGAGAAAACAAATTTTCCTAGATATGATACCTAGCTAGATCGACTTTTCTCCCCCGTAAACCCCTGTATTGCAACTTTCATCGAAATCGTTACAGCCGTTTCCGAGAACGTAATTACAAATATAATATGTATCTACCCCTCGTATATACAAGGTGGAGATGACAATACAACAAAAAATTAAACGGCGTGTCCATAATGACGTTCCCATTCTGTATACAAAAATTCAATTGAATATATTCAACAGTTTAAGTCATTATAGCTCGGCAAAATCCATAGTCGGCTCGGGCTATTCCGTTTATCCACCCCAAAAATCCACCCTTAGGTGGATATTCGGAAATGTATGCCCGAGAATTCACCCAAGGCCTAGTTGGATAAACGGAATTTATAGGCTTAGGGCGGATCCGGCATACATTACATTTAATTTGTTTGAAAAACTCATTTTTTTATTTCGAAGCTAGGATTTATTTGACGGTCCCAAAATACTCTTAAGCATTAGTTTTTTTTTTGTTGTATGGTAGTCTCCACATTGTATATTACATATATTATAATATTATTATCTTACACAATATTTTTTTTATT
This sequence comes from Conistra vaccinii, assembly GCA_948150665.1. Lineage (NCBI taxonomy): Eukaryota > Metazoa > Arthropoda > Insecta > Lepidoptera > Noctuidae > Conistra > Conistra vaccinii. The sequence continues at coordinate 6,258,598 of OX411323.1, read as the reverse complement.
TAAGTATTCACACGCACACTGCAGTATAAAACTGATTTACATCCGTCATCTCCAGGTCCAATTGAAAACCAGCAGCGTCAGGCACTATAGTTGTCTGGCATTTTTGCTGAACAGCACCCTAATTACGTAATGCACGATCAATTTTAAATTGAAACCAATTGAAAAAGATTGCCAGTCCATTGCTTCATAAGTTCGACAAACAAAAATTAGCAGATTCTTTTTGTCGAACTTATGAAGCAATGGACTGGCAATCTTTTTCAATTGGTTTCAATTTAAAATTGATCGTGCATTACGTAATTGGGGGGCTGGGCCTATTTGGCGCAGCCGCGAGGCACACTTTCCTGTAAAATTATTATTTTACACTTTTTATTGTTTCCTTATTTTGTATTTTTTTTGCTTTCAGTCTGCGTAAATACTTAATGCTATTCATTTAAGTTAGTTTTGTTAACTATAACGCTTGGAAAAAGGGCGGGTGACGTAACGAAATTGATGGGAACTTGGCAAGTATAGCAATAGATTAGGAGTTAGAACCTTCAGGAAGCAAACTCATCAAAGTCCCATAAAACATGAAACGAGTGACTGACGTCACCGTCACCCAGTAAACAGTCGAAGTGAGTCATGCCATAGAATAACGTAATGTCGCTGAAAATGTAATGCACCGCCTTGGAACGAATGGGTCATGGTAGGAGAGCAGTGCAGTCGTTGGTTATCTAGGACAAAACTATGAAAGAATTATGCCTGGATGACTAGGTTTTAAATAATACGCGGATTTCAATTGTAACATCTCGAGAAGTCAAGACAATGCAGAAATGAACTAAACATATAGGTACTTTGTTTTAAAACATTTGTCCCCGAATTTGTCCCTGCAATAAAATTACGAGTAGTGAAGTTAATTAACCCACCCGCATGCCGCAGTTAAAAACATTGTCGAGGTATCAACACTTTCTACTTTCTACGCATTAATTTAATTTCAAAACGTTTTTTTTTCAATTTAAGTTAATAAAATTTATATGGGACCACCTCTGAAGTATGACCTACCAAGCAAAAATCAATCAAAGAATCATCAAAATCAAACTATAATTGGCGGAGTAAAATAAATTTCAACGCCCCCGGGGGTTCAGAATCATGTAAAGAATTATAAGTTACTTCCGAAGTTGGCGAATGAAACCACAAATTCATCAAGGCAAGAACTGAACCAAATGCGACATGAAGATATTAATGATTAAACATACTTATCTAGCAATTTATCTGTTCAACAGAATATTTCAGATATGCGAAACCACAAGATGCTATAAGCAATGATAATGAAATTCCAATACAGCTCTTATAAGGAGCGAAGGATATAGTTATAGACCAATATTGCTTTTACTCTACCAACTTATGAAAGTCAATTGCATTGCCGGCATTGTTTTGTTTCATCTGTGGGTGTGGAATGGGCCGTTACGTAAGTATTGAGTAATCTTTGCTCGTAGGTTTTATAAGCATTGGATATGCGGATCACGTTCATAATAGCGTTAATGTTAGTGCCGAAACGGTACTGTAAGTGTCAGTTAGATTGATAAACGGTTTTTTGTCGAGGAGTCGGCAGGATTCAAATACATGGCCGATTAAATTTTGGCTAATGGGACGGGATTCATTAATGATTTCAACAGAGGATGTCGTATCCAATAAGTAACGGGTGGGGAAGAGGTCAGGGGTCTAAAGAAAGTTTAGAGTGCGACATTATTTTATACTGGACCATGCCTGTGAACTTAGTTACGGAGATATCAAATGTCAAACAAGCAGTATTGTCCACTGAACATCAGTAATACTAAATCAGTCAATAAGTGCAAGCTTTAAAACTACGCCAAGCTCTGCCCAAGACTGGTATAATAGCCATATTCCTATAGTAGCTCTAGATAGAGAAAAGAAGAAAAAGAGAAAAATACGTTTGCCCTAAAAAATTAAAGTGTGGCAAATCTTTATTCTTCGTCTCTTTTTTATTCTGTTAGTCGCAATAAGTATAATAAAAGCGAGATCAAACTTACCAAATAGTTTTGTCGGTTGGCAGTGAGAAGTCCAGGGAACTTCTGCTTCCAAGCCTGTGCTAGCTGCTGCGTGGTCATATACCCGTCGGAAGTGAGGTCTCCAGCAAAGGTCGCGTTGTGACGGTTGTTCCACTGCCATTGTCCTAGGATGTTCAGATCTGAAGAGCAGATGCGTTGCTGTGGAGAAATTTAGAGTTGAAAAGGAGGAATGTGTCTCTTTACGAAATGTCATGTCGAAAGGAAGAGTACCTAACTAACCCTGGTTTCTAAAAGCCTTTGATTTTTTTTTTATCAGTCTATCTGATGTCAGAACCATAATCTTGTAAAGTTGACTGAAAAAGAAAATCTGTTTAGAAAACGGGTGAGTAAAGCAAAGCGACCCTGAATATAGAATGATGGAGCAATTTGATAGAGTAGTATGTTCACCTGAGAAATGGATTCTTTAATACAACTTTCATCATCATCATCATCAGCCTATTACACCATATATAACATAATAGCATGTTCCCACTGCTGGGACACAGGCCTCCTCTCTGTGAGAGGGAGTGGGCCGTAATCTATACCACGCGGGCCCAGTGCGGGTTGGTAGATGTCACATGTCTTCGAATTTTTGGTTCTAAGACATGCCGGTTTCCTCACGATGTTTTCCTTCACCGTTTTGGGAGCAGTGGTGATGAAATTATTTACACAAAGTAAAGCGCCTGCTTGGATTCGAACCCACGACCTACAACTCGTAAGTCGGGGCCGGCGTTTGCACTCACTGGGCCACCACTGCTCTCTTACAACTTTAGCCCGCCGTTTATGAAATGACGTGTCCCAGTCATTTCGATGGCATCATTTTTAATATATTTTTTAATTTTTATTTGGCGTACCTATTTTAAATGAATAATCATAATATTCTACTGCATACTCATCACTATCTGCTTAGCCTTTACCCAACTATATTGGAGTTGGCTTCCAGTCTAACCGGATGTAGCTGCTCTGTGTACCAGTTTTTTACATTTATTCTACAGCAGATTCGAACATAATATTGCACGGTGCTCATAATCATTGTGATCTGTAGAAGAATGGATTTAGAAATTCAGAGTCCCCGTTCAACAGTGATATTTCGCACTGATATGACGGACCTCATAAATTAAGATGAGAAATCGCAAATCGATGAAGCTTTGTAGGTTAAGTACCTACCTGCAAAGTGCTAATACATAGTTGGCACGTCATGGAACTGACCGAAATCGTACATGGCACGGAATATTTCCATAGCTTTATACCTAGTCAAACTTCCAAGGTAAGTAAGGCGAGTAAGCTATTTGCACATGTCTACGAAACCAAACATTCTGGACATACAACAGACTATGTTTGTCTCTGATGGTTTGCTTGAATTCTTCGTTATTAGAAAGTCGTTGTTGACACTATTTGATGTGGTGATCAAAAGCTACCGCAACTAATCTCTAAAGAAAATGCTGTTTAGTTCTATTTAACTGTGAAGCTCCACTATCGCTTCAAAAACTTATAAACTATTCTGCTATATTTACACAAGAAAACATATCAAATGTTTCAGAGGTATCCAAACTCAACAGTTTTCCCGGTTCTATTTGAGTCTCCCTCAAAAAATTATAAACCATTCTGCTTTATTTACACAAGAAAACATAATTCAAACGTTACAGAGGGCTACAAATTCGCCAGTTTTTTACCGGTTTTATTTGAGTCACTATCTCCCTTGATGATATTTGGAATAACTATTTGAATTTTACTCACATTGCTGTTCCTAAAGTTACCATTCTTGTAATTGGTAAGAATATTGTTCTTGAGGTCTCCAAGTTTCTGCAGTTCACCGATTTCGTGAGCCTCAGGATTATGGGAGCCGTGTCGGTTCAGCAACCAGAAGGCTGTGGGCGTGCAACCTGGCAGAAAGAAAACCATTATAAGAGCTATAGGTACCTATTAGTAGAATTAATGCATTGTCATTTCCGTCCTACTATTCTTAACTATTCTTAAGTCGCAAAATAACTAGTTCATAGTGCAACGGTACTAACGGCATTATTTTAACACCCACGCAATGAAAAACTATCTAAGAGGGATTACTAATTCTCATTTAATAATTTGACGGTGGTTTTCCTAGAAATATCCCACTACCGTTAATAAATAGAAAACTAATAGGCGATACCCATGAAAACTTAATTGTAAAAAATTGATTTCTTAGACTAAACACGAAGATAGTTTATGAGATGTAGGTAATTTCAGCATCCTTTAAAGTTTCAATAAGCAATCATTTTCTGTGTATAAATAAGTTACACGTAATTTTATTTTATGGCTTCGGAATGATTCGATGGCTAGAGAAATTGTTCCCATTGGCAATTTGGCACGTTATAGATTGGTTACGTAGAACCTTCACACAAAGCCTCTTTGACATGAGTATGACATAGTTTTTTGTACCGTATTAGAATGAGTTCACACATAAACTGTTATGTCCACACTTTATACCATTTTGCTTTACCATTAGAACTAGTAACTGAAAAGATAGTGTGTGTGATAGATGAGGTAGTGTGTAAAATGTTTTTGTTTTGTGTGTAAGCCTCGATCTTCAAGACCGATTGGAATACCGAACAAAAAACTTTATGGTCAGATTTTTAAATCCTGGGAATGTAACAAGTAGTCATGTCCGATGTGTTAACTTACGGCTAAGGGATATAGAACAAAAATCATTGCAACCTGCAACTTTGTGTCACAAATAGTCACAATTATTTAACACCCATATTCTAAAAACGATTCCCTTTTTTACACACGTCTATTACATCAATACATCCGGTTTGCGTTTACATTTCGTCCATAAAACTAATTCAAAGACTCCGTAGTACGTAACTCTATGGCTCCATACCCATTGCATCTTCCGCAACGGTCATCCCGTTCCCGGAACAACGCGGTAACGTTCCACGGAATTTAGTAGGTACATGTTCCCATGGTGTTTTATTTATATTACTTGTCATTATCTTTGCTGATGTGGTAGTAGGCACGGTAGACGGTAGGCCAACTTCATAGAAACGGACGAAGCGCGAGCTATACCTACGCGCCTCGATCGAGGTATGCGCGAGGTACGCAGACAGTCGCGTCTGTGCCGCAGTGACGAACGAACGGTGTGTTGTTTTTTAACAATAACCACGCGATTTTTACACTAAAAATAAATTGTACATATTTAATATGACGAGTAGGATATATTGTTGCTGTTTTTGGTTGCATGAATTTGGCAATAACGCATCCAGAGATAACTTTTTTTAGATTACCTGGAAACCTTGAAAGGTATTATTATTATTAACAAACAACAACAACAAAATTATTTTATAGTCTTACTATAAAATAATTTTACTTACTGGTAGGTAGGTACATATTGTGTGTATTTTTAATGGATAAGTATTTCCTTTTATCTCCGGAAAAAAAGATGTCTGGATTAATAAATAAAGTGAATAGAGTAAAGGAAAGTGATAACACGAGTGAAATAGGTAGTTATAGGAGGTTCATGAATTAATACGGTAGGTACGCTTGTTTTAAAGCCTCGGGCATTTGTGTTTTGTTTTGTTATTCAATTCACAAAGTATTTTATTTATTTGTGTAGATAAAAAAAGTATATTTACAATCACAAAACTAAATGGAAACACAAAAAAGGCAAATGTAATTAAAATACTGGAGGCGGGCAGCCCTATCGCATGTTTACGTACCGCGCGGCTGTAGGCACTTATTTCTAAGATATGGCTTAGTCATTCTACCGTCTACCGTGTAGTAGGTAAATCAAAACATTCTCTTCTTTCTTAGAGTAAGTAACTACCATAACTACGATTCGGTAATTTATTCTGCCTCCTGTTCCGTTATTATGAACTTGTGTGTTTATCTATTCTGCCTTCAAAATTACCTACTCTTGTCCTTTGCTTTTGTCTTGCTTAGGAGGGTTTACTTGGCCTAACTAATTAAAAATAATATTGTGGATTTGTGAAAATGTTTGTTATCATTATCATGAAAGGATTTTGATAAAATCTGGCTCATACAGGTAGAATATGCCCTGGATTAAAACTTCAAATTCCCAAAGAATGTAAGTGAAACAGTAGGAGGCAGCTAGTAGTAAGTAATGAAAATGTAATTAAACTTTAATTTAACTTTGGACCTGACCTAACCAATTAGTAATTGCTCTGATTAACCTAGGAGGGTTCTGGAGTCTGGAGCGCGATCTAATGCCATAGATCAAGACCAGTGAATCATTTGAAATCATTTCAAGGATTCGTTTATACCGATTATTTCACAGCAGTGTTCAATCTGATCAGTGGTCTGATCAGTGATCTTTAGTTTAATGCGATTGTCATTCATATCTGTCTTTTCCCAACTATGTTGGGGTCAGCTTCCAGTCTAACCGGATGCGGCTGAATACCAGTATTTTACATAGACCGACTGCCTATCTGACCTCCACAAGCCAGTTACAGGGAGATACTGTAGATATTATACCCTGTATACCCCGATACCCCGTAGTAAGACTGGTTGTCAAACTTTCGGGCTTCTGACGACCCGTAACGATCGTCAAAGATCCACGATTGACAGCCGGGACCAACGGCTTACTGTGCTTTCCGAGGCACGAAGGGATCACGGTATGTAAAGATGGTCCCATCCACGGACTGACCGCGGTAAGCGTAGCTTAACCTGAACTATCGACTAGTGCCGCTGTTATTACTTAGCCACGAGCCCCTCTATAGTCATTGTAGCTGTTTATTTTCTTCCATGTTTTTTTTTGTAGTTGCAGTATTATACGATTATGTAGGTCTAACGATTAATGATGATTACAAGTTACAAACACATTGCATGCTCCTCTAATAAAATGCTCATAATAGGTACTATGGCGGGGCGACCTCATAACTAAGATTGATCGACCTATTAGTAACCATTTGTCAATCGAACGAGCCCGCCTATTATGTAGATTGATATTTACCACTATTAGATGATTGGGAGCATTCTTTTATTTTATAATTAAGTTATACAGGTCAAATCATTGGACAGAGGAGCTCGTGGCTAAGTACCTAATAACAGCCGCTCGGGTCGATCCCTTGCCGGTGTTGTGTTGGTCTGTAGATGAGTGACCATCTTTACATACCAAGACCCTCCGTGCCACGGAAAGCACGTAAGCCGTTGGTCTCAGCTGTCATTCGTGGATCTTTGACAGTCGTTACGGGTCGTCAGAAACCCGAAAGTCTGACAACCAGTCTTACTCGAGGGGTATCGTATTACCCAGTTACTGGGTTGTGGAGCTCAGGGCAGTTGCTCCATAAAAAATATGGTATTCAGCTGCATCCAGTTCCGGTTAGACTGGAAGCCGACCACAACATAGTTCGGAAAAGGCTAGGCAGATTGATTGAGGCCAAATCATTTGGAAGATTGGGTATAACCACAGTATAAACTATGATGTGGTATAACTATCCGTTACATTAGCTGAAATGGTTTCAGTCATATGACCAGCATGCGGGCACAGCGTACCTACTGATGATCCAATTAGACGAACATTAAGCGGGTAGTTTTCTAATTGATTACAAGTAATTAATTACCTGAAACTTATTTGAAAGTTTTTATCAATTGAACTTAGAAATTAATTAGATATACTGAAATGACGGCGTCGACGTACGCGTCAGTCGTAATCCCTGCTGAAATACAGTTGCCCAACCTTCTTTGAAAATATTATCGACGCTATACATACAATCGTAGGATGATTTGATCATTCGAATTTTACCACGGCTAAGACAATGGTGAAAACATTTCTGCGAGCAACTTGGAAGTAGCATTCACCGGCCGCTGCCGCGGCTCCGCTCGCTACGCTCGCACTGCTCGCTTGCTGTTGGTCACTGTTCCAACCTAACCTATTTCACCCAGCTCAAAATGACGAATACAATCTGCCGCAGAAATGTTTTTACCATTGTCTTACTAATTATCTAGTCGCAGGCAGTTTGTATGATTCGTCATAAATTGAACTGGGTGAAATAGATTTAGGATTAGCACGCGCGCGCGAGCCGAGCGAGCGGAGCGAGCGGTGCCTCGGCAGCGGCCGGCGAGCGCTACTTCCAAGTTGCTCGCAGAAATGTTTTCACCATTGTCTAATTTATTCGTGTTTTCGCAATATCCATAGGGTTTTGGCGAAAATTCGAATTGTCAAATCATCCTACGACATTACAAAGATCGTAGTAGGTGGCGTTCTGTAGTTTCTGCCTACCCCCATGGCAAAAAGGCTTGAGTTTATGTAGGTATGTATAGGATCGGGTTGCACAATCTTTACCTACTTTAACTTTAGCACTACTCTAGTTGCTAGGTTTCTAGTCTCATAATGGGTTTCTTCTATAACAGCACCCTCCATAGTTAACAATAGCCTGCAAAAGTGTGTCATGTAACGTACCTACATACCTACATGCCACCCACCCCCGCTGTTATCCCACAGAGCATCGGATGTCGGATAAACTTAGCTATACAGATTAGCCTTGTTCCAGCTTGTTAAGAGGCCGACGTACTACGGCACGAAATGCAAACTCGAGACGTGAGCAAAATGCGTTTGGAATATTGCTATCTCTGTTCGACAAAAGAAGGCGGGGCCACAGATTACGGGCGCGCTTCGCAGTGTGTGTGAGCGGATAATACTAGATGTAGGTACATGCAATTCATTCATAGCGAGTCGACAGCATAAATATGTATTATGAGTAATAATTAGGTATGTTCATTATTTGCTTTATTTTTGTTGACTAATTTGGGGAATCGCTAGTGAATGTACAGACTAGTAATGCGTTTTTTGGAAATTTCTTTACCATGCCGATGTCTCAATATTTTAGGATATCTCGACTAATCTCAAGATAGAAGGCCTTGTAGAGAAAACCTAGCTAGTAGATACGTCATACAAATAAGGTAGGTACCAACAGTTCGCGTCAAATAACTTTGCCGCTCTGAAGTAGACTCTATATGACTGCGGAGTAGTCAATCTGTCTTATAAAACAGTAGCGCGCATGCCAGTAGGTATGCATGCGCAACCTAACTTCAGAGCGGCAAAGTTATTTGACGCGAAGTGTACCTATACTTACATCGACGAGCATGGACTTGTGGGTAATATGTGCTTGTGGGTAAATCGGCGCCGGCGGACCGACGGACGACGCTAGAGTAGTCATACGCACGTCGCGTAAATATAAATTATTGGGATATCTATTATTATTGTCATTATTTATTTTAAGTCTGTTTGTGTTTATTTATTTCCTTTAGAGTGGTCTCCACTTCTTATTGGTGGTCTCGCACTGGATTTTAAACTCTCGGTGTTGAGCCGAGCGTTGAGAATCCAACGCGCTGGTACACTCTCGTCCTAGCGCGTTGAAAAAACACGCGTTGAAAATCCAGTGTGCGAAAAAAAAATCCCGCGGAAAATAACAGCCCGTGCGGTGCGAACCTGGGCGAACTCGACATTATTTTGCGACGGCACAAGCAGCTCTGCATAATTTTTTACCGACATGTGCGTAAGTGCAAGCGACACGTGGTGGCGGTATATTTTCATCATCCGAACATACTGATGTCGCACCGCTGCTGCACCGACAAATAAAAATCTGCGTTCACAGTTCATTTGCCAAACATCTTAACAAACACGAGTTTTTTGGAAAAATAACTGTAATGGACTACACATAAGGTTCAGTTTGCGCTACAATTTCATATTTTTTTTATGACTTTTTCAACATTACTAGTCAGTCTAAAATCAACTTTATTCACACTAGCATAAAGTTCATATTTGTCTAAGTGGAAAACTCGTGTTTGTTTACATGTTTCATCATCAGCCTATTAATGTTCCCACTGCTGGGACACAGGCCTCCTCTTGGTGAGAGGGAGTGGGCCGTAATCCACCACGCGGGCCCAGTGCGGGTTGGTAGATGTCACATGTCTTCGAATTTTTGGTTCTAAGACATGCCGGTTTCCTCACGATGTTTTCCTTCACCGTTTTTGAGAGCAGTGTTGATGAAATTATTTACACAAAGTAAAGCGCCTGCTTGGGTTCGAACCCACGACCTACAACTCGTAAGTCGGGGCCGATACCACTGGGCCACCACTGCTCTCCAAACTGTTTACATGTTTGGCAAATACATTTTGAACTCAATTTAGAGCGAGCAGTGTTCGATAGTGTCCTTGAGACAATAATTACGCCCGCTCGGTCACATAAGTAAAGAAAAGGAACAGTGACATGACAAAACTTCGTACAACCGCGTTATGATAGGTAGGTACAATACTACAACTTGGTGGTGGCTATGGCTTCGTCGCGTACGGAGAGCAACTAGCTTATACCGTCTCGGCCAATACTCACCACGCTACGGCTCATATTATATTGGCGCAGAACGGAATGGAAGCGAGTTTTTGGCACGAAATTAGGTCAAAGCATAATGAACTTTATGTCAATTGTGCAACTTACAAACTACAAAATACTCGCTGAGGCCATAGCTGAGGCTGTTTAGACACATAAGTAGGTACCTATCGAATAATATTAGTAGCTAGCTGCCCGCCCTGGCTTCGCACGGGTATGCACTCATCTACGGTTCGCCTACCTACCCTAACTACACCTACCTACATACATACCTACCTACCTTCCTACTTACCTACCTACCTACCTACCTACCTACCTACATACATAAATACCTACCTACCTTACCTACATACCCACTTTACCAAGATACATACCTACCTACCTACCTACCCTACCTTCACCAACCTATCCTAAGAACCATCTCCTTACTATAACAAACACAACAAAAAAAGAATTAGCGAAATTGGTCCAGCCGTTCACGCGTGATGCCGTGACCAAAGAAATAGGGATTCATTTTTATATATACAGGGTGGCAGGGACATCGACGCGAAGCCGGTTACCATGGATTCAGTACATGATTCTGAACCCCGCAGCGTAGAAATTTTTCGTCGGTTATGTAAAAAAAAAACAACTGTTTCATAGAAAAGTGCAATACCTACGCGGTCAAAATGTATGGAACAGCAGATATTTTTTTTCTTTCGACCTACATAACCTAAGAACCTTCTCCTTACTATAACAAACACAACAAAACAAGAATTAGCGAAATTGGTCCAGCCGTTCACGCGTGATGCCGTGATCAAGGAAATAGGGATTCTTTTTTATATAATATAATATAGATCAAACAAAGACTTTTTCGTTTTTGGGTGGTAGGCTCGTTGGAAACAGACAAAAATTAAAAAAAAAGACTTTTTCCCCTAGAGGATGATATGCTATTTTATCTCCGCTCTGGTACGCTACAATGACGGGAAGGATTTTTTGAGCAAGAAGAGTGAAAAAGTTTTTATTTCTTCCTTTTTAGTGGGTCGGTTTGTAATTTATCTAAGTTACAATAGCCTAATGTCAACTTTTACAAAATATTGCTTTTCCCGATGCAGGGACGTTCATTGTTGAGGAGTTCTCCTGGTACTTCACCATTAGCTCCACTTCACCCTATGTATTGTGACGGGCATAAATTGCTTGGCAACCATATTAAAGTAATCTTCTCTAATCGCAACCCGTGAAATACGTATTATTGATAAGTTCCGGTGGCCATCTGTGGTCTTCTTCATCACTTCCACTTCACTAAATGGTGCTTTCCGAGATCAAATTCAAGAGTAACTATAAAAAATACCTAAATCGCTATAGGTGCGCCTGTAATATTTCAAGAGTTTCCTCGACTTCTCCAGGATTCCATCATCCAATCCTGACTTGATGACAATGGGACCACCTGTGAAGTATACCCTTTCTGACAAAAAAATAATTTTCTAAATCGGTCCAGCCGTCTTCGAGTATTCCGGGAACAAACATTAAAAAAAAAATCGGACGAACTGAGAACCTCCTCCTTTTTTTGAAGTCGGTTAAAAATAGGTCAAGTCAAGAGGAGTGTCAGAAATATTACATACAATACAATTTAGCAAACAAATAAGTACGCGCGTACAGGTACAGCACACTGTAAAGTACCTAATCGTCTGAAGTTGACAAAATTGAAAAAATACTATGAACGAACTCCAACCAAGCACGTTGCGTTAGTGTGCCTTGTGCATGTCGGAGCGATAAACACCTACAGGGAGCACACACACATTGACAATTATTGCTTGACGCGATAGCACTACTAGCTATCTGAAATTATGAGAAATTTGGATGTGTTCCGTAATACCAAAAATTATGAATGAAAACTTAATGTTTTTCAAATTTTTTTTCTATAATTTGTAACTTGATAATATAAGCTATGCTTGTGATGAAACAATATTACAAATATTGTTGTTTATAATAAAGAAAAAACAATATGAAAACAAGTCATTTACGCTGTAAAAATGTACGAAATGCAATTCGCTTAAACTTCATGTAGAGGTAGGTTTTTGAAAAAAAAAAGAATTGGAAGCCTAGATAATTATTGTCTCAATCCGAATATCAAATTTATTTGGTGGAAATATGCTCGAATTGGAAATGATTTAGGTATTACGTTTGTATGGACAATTCAATCGTCGCCGCGTTCTTAACTCGGATTAGCTTTATAGGGTAAACTATGAAACTAACTAGAATGTAAAATATTGGCTTATGTACATTTTAGTCGATTCTAGATAAAGTTAGAAACTTCAGATGAATTGATGAGAAGCTTAGAAATACCCAAAGTGGTTGGAAAATTCGTGATTTATTTTGTGATTTTTCGTTGTGGCTGTTTGGATTTCTTGGTGGGTTTGCCTGTTAAAAAGTAGTTGTACACTCATAGCAAGGTAAAAGAAACAAAAGGAAAAGGCGACGCGATCATCGCATTATCCTGTTTTGGAACGAACGTGGTTTGCGGTGGGAATTGACTGGTAGAAATCGGCAGGTAACGAAAAAGCGTTATGCGCGAAAACTCAGTTTCAAGGCTCAGACCAATATTTATTGGTCTGAGTTTCAAGGTCTCAAGTCAGTCAAGCCTCAAAACTTTTTGTTTTTGGAACGAAGTTCTTTTTTGTTTTTTCATTTTGTTAGTATTTTTTTAGATAGCTTAACAGTGGCCGTTTCAGCCTGACATCATGAGGTAACAACACCGATGCGATGCGAACGAACACATGCGTTATTGCGTTCGAGGTAAACGGTTCACGCGGTGTTAACTTTCAAAGGCCCATCGTTCCTCGGTAATGAAGGTAGTGACGTTATTGGACCAACTCCAAATATTAGATACAGATTAAAATTAAAATAGGGCATCGCGTCATACACAATGATACTCTAAATATCTGTAACATTGTATCAATAAACATTGGTAAGTAGAAGATTAAAGAGATAATTGAGTTGGGAAAACTAGCGAAATGTTTTGGCCTTTTGGCACATCAAGCAATGCTAATGGAGCTAGTTATTTTTCGAATAGCAATAGAAAGGTTGTGATTGCGGGTTTTGCTATTGACCTACCATGGACTTTGGTAAAGGTACGGGAATAGGAAGACATTAGGAAGTCTGTCTTTCTCTTTCTCTTCGAATATGAAATGAAACCTTGGTAGAATAACTGGCGATGCATATAAAATAAAGTAACCGAAGGCAAGGCAAAGCAAAGCAAAGGCGACTGAGCAAAAGTGGTTTAAGGACCAATAGCGATATGGTTTTGATATTTGTGTTGGAATACCTCATCTTAAGCCTTGTACAAAAGGACATCAAAATCTGACCCGGCAATTTTGAGGAAAATACACTTTTGTAATATACATGCTGGATATTCAGACGGGTCGTAAGGGCAGGTACCATAACCGTTATAAAAGCTGGTAATGAGTCAATTCCAAATTAAGATATATTAATAAAACTAAAAAACTTGAAATAAAGAAAATTATTCAAAAAACAAAAAACCCGACTGCAAAAACACTTAACTTATAAAAGAGAAAAACAAGCATTATAATCTATAGAATTTTGGTATCGCAGGCGGGGACAATAATAATTTAACAATAATGGTGTAACTTTTGTTTGTCCCCGCCTGCGATACCAAAATTCTATAGATTATAATGCTTGTTTTTCTCTTTTATAAGTTAAGTGTTTTTGCAGTCGGGTTTTTTGTTTTTTGAATAATTTTCTTTATTTATTATATTTTTTCGGTTTTCTAGCACTCTAACCTCAGTAGGTATAGAAGAGTCTTTTAATCCTTACATGAAACTGTAAATTGATGCAGTTTCATGCACCATAAAAATAAAACGTAATTACGAATGGTTTTTTTTTGCTGACTGCACTATTTTTACAAAATCTGTGAATGCAGTTAGAAAATACTCAAAAGTTAAGGCCTCCTAAGAACGGTTTCTTGTAGCTACAAACAAAGGTAGGTACCTACTTGCTCTTAAAAATCGTGCAAAAAAGTATAATTTTCTCGAAATGATTGATGAGATTTTGATGCCGCTTTGCACAAGGGTATAGATGAAGTATCCCTACACAAATATCAAAACCGAATCGATGTTGGTTCATAGACCACTTCCCATACTTTGGACAGCATGATATGCTTCAATTGAAGTAGACGTTGGAAATAATAATTAATTACTTTAAAATATGAACTGACACCTGAAGAGTAAGACACAAGTCATTATCATACTAGAACCAGTGAAAATCAAAGAATCAGTGTAATGAATCCGTGATGTTTTCTGCGATAGGCACTTGATGTCAGGTTAACGTACTTGGTTTTTGTTCATGAAATGCTATACAATACGCGTCGCCAGTGTGAGAATAAATCACATGTAGGTATTGTGTTACAGGGGTGAATGTTCTTTGCACACGTCTGGCGCGAGAAAAATGGTAATAAGTTAAGGCATCTAAGTATACATTATCATGATTGTTCCACACTGTTCCTAAGTAAGCTAGCACTAGGAAGAGTCGAGACTGTGCTTAGCTAATGAGCTAAGCACAAAGTTATCATCATAACTTTGGAGAGAATCTCGGTAATGCAAAAGCTAGTTAAATTATAAATGCGAAAGTGAGTTAGTTTGTTTATTTTTTTGCATTCACGCTAAAACGGCAGATCTGATTTGGATGAAATTTGGCACAAGGGTAGACCTTGACCTGAATTAGGACATAGATTACTTTTTATCCCGATATGCCTACGGAATCGAGACTTATGCGGGTGAAACCGCGGCGAACAGCCAGTAGTTTATAAATGCGTTTGTAACTCAGTCTATCTATCTGTCTGTCTGTTACCTTTTTACGCCATTGAACTGATTGTCATGCAATTTGACAGTATGGTAACCTGTTACCTGGAGAAGGACATTACTTTTTACCCTGAATATTTAAGATGAAATAGGTACAAAATACACGCAGACGAAATCACGGGCAACAGCTAGTGAAGATATAAGAAAGCATAGATAAATATTACACAACCAGCTATTGTCTTTGATCTCATTCCATAGTCTAAAAGCAGCACCTTAGACGATGGATTCACATTGTGATTGATAGTGTTTTCCTGTGTTTACTATCAATCACGATCTGCAAGGGCGTCGCCAGCCGATGGCCCAGGGGGGTGCAAGTTGATATAATGAAGGATGGGAAAGTCAAGAGCACATGAAGCTTTACACTTGAAGTGCGAACCTTACCTCTACGGCGCACAATGGGGTCAAATTCGACGCTGCTGGTGGACATTTGACTTTTAATAAATATTAGGACCTTTCGAGTAATTTTTCCCTAAACTATTCAGAACTGTAGAGCTGAAACCTAATAGATACCACTGGGACTACCACCAACACATAGATTACGAATATTACGTCCCTGGACTCCGGATTAGACCTCGTTTAGGAGATAATTATGGAACTTTCAAAAACCAAATAAAAATCGTCCAAATAAACAAAATTGGCTTTATAGATATGTTGTTTCTTTACATTTTAATCCCTTGTATTTGATATTTTTTTTGAATCTCTAGGGATGGGCAGCTGCCCCTTTACCCCCCTTGGCGATGCCCTTGACGATCTGAATGATTTTGAAGAATATAATAAGTATTGCTAATCCATGGCTTTATTGTTCGAAAAATGTGTCTGCTCAACAACGAAAGTAGCGCAATGGATATAATTTTAACCACACAACAAGCCCAGGGAAAGAGATTAAGCTAGTTACTAAGTATGTCCATGACTACATATCTAATGTTAACTACTCGATGTCACGCCTGGCTACACCCATGTCTGCTACAATTAGTTAATAGTCCAGTCACATACAATCCAGCAATCGTGAAGCTTACCTACATAGACAGTAGAACAAAGCTGCCGACGATGCGATGTAAGCCGATTTATACGCTTCGCTGCGTGGAGATTATCAAGACCTATAATATATATCGTCGAAGGTGTCAAGATGTCAAGTTCATTAGCAACTTTTAATATTGTATGATATATATACCATTATGATTTGAACACGGAATTATCATCCTTACATATTATAAAACAAAGTCGCCCGCCGCGTCTGTCTGTCTGTCTGTCTGTCTGTCTGTCTGAACGCGATAAACTCAAAAACTGCCGAACGGATTTTCAAACGGTTTTCACCATTGGACGGAGTGATTCATGTGGAAGGTTTTAGTGTATAATTCATTAAGGTTTTGTGTAAATTGGCTGAAATATGACGATTATTGTTGAAGATGTCGGAAAAAATCATGCCGACTGGGAGCTTTACTGGCGTGCGCTGCGTAAGTCGTGAGAGATAAATCAAATTTATGTTCTAGAGTATTGTATATCTTTAAAATTGCAACAAAAAAGTCCGCGATGGCATATGTCTATCTTTTAAGGGTGACCCACAATAACCATTTTTATCTTTCAAAATTGTATAAAATTTTCATTGTTATTTCCGAAGCTATTTTGACCGGTATCTTATTAATCCTTATCCAATTAAATAGGTTATTTAAATTGGGCATTCAATTTCGATTAAAATATGCCTTTACATCACATCATTTAAATGAATAATTTAAGAGATATCACAGTTTCAAAATTACGCGTAACAAAATAATTATGGTTGACCACGCGGGAGCTGTAGTAGCCTACCAGTCCTACCACTGCGTCCGCTGAAAGTTAGTCAATGATCTTTTCCTTGGCTATTAGGTATGTATTCCCGGTAGAACGTTCCCGTGGGATATTTTGCGACATCCACGCGGGCGAAGCCGCGGGTAAAAGCTAGTTATTTATAATCATCATTCCATTTACATGGGATACCTACTGCTCTATGCTAGGTATGTTTTGGAAGTCTTTAGATGTCAGATCTCGGTCATTCTCATTTTCAGTTTTTAAATTAATACCTTACTATCCATATTTCGGTGTGTACATGGTGCAACAAAGATGGTTAAGTATAACCTTGATATCGTTATATCCCTAGGGATATAACTAGACAGGGTGGATTTTTGAGATGGAGCAGTAAGGACAGCTACAGGAAAACGGTCTTAGGAGACTGTCCTTAACTATTTGAGATATTTTGATCTGCATTCACAGATTTTGAGCTATATACCTAGAGATATAACTATATCACGGCTATAACCATATTACTGCGACATACACAATTAACATAACATAATCAGCCTATTAATGTTCCCTGACACCACAGTGGGCCCTATCAGAATACCAGCGCTGCGGTATTTGATTATTTCTTTTTTAAATATCGCAGCATATGCTGAGATAGGGGCCTTTTTGGCCTCGCACAGGTCGTTATGTTTTTTTTTTTAAATTATTTTTTTACTAATACTGTTTGTATTTCCTGTGCGTGTCCCAAATAAAATATTTTTCTTTCGTTCTTTCTTTCTTTCTTTCCCACTGCTGGGATACAGGCCTCCTCTCTGTAAGAGCTAGGGACTGGGCCGTAATCTACCACGCGGGCCCAGTGCGGTTTGGTAGATGTCACATGTCTTCGAATTTTTGGTTCTAAGACATGCCGGTTTCCTCACGATGTTTTCCTTCACCGTTTTGAGAGCAGTGGTGATGAAATTATTTTCAGCAGGCGGCTGGGGTTCGAACCCACGACCTACAACTCGGTAAGTCAAGGCCGATACCTTGGGCCACCACTGCTCCTATTGCCATCATAAATGCGCGCGTAGTACTTGATCATTATTTTGCTGCGATCATCGATCACTAATAAACAACTAGATACACAATCAGCGGCAAAAAATGTCCTCACCGAATGAGCACCCACTTGAACATTTGGGTGCGCTTTTGATTTAGTAGCATTCGAACGCTCCGACGGTAAACATGCCACATAGTATCGGTCGTAAAAATTTGTTGCTTTGTGAACTAAACTTTAAGCATTTCGTTTAAGGTTGAATTTACATTAATGTATATTTATTTCAACTATTATTACTTAAACACAATTTGGTGACAGTTTTAAGAGAACTTTTGTTTGGGATTGTGTATCTAGTTATTTATTAGTGATCGATGGCTGCGATGTTATTTTAAAACTGCGATATCTCCTGGTGATGAAATTATTTACACAAAGTAAAGCGCCTGTTTGGGTTCGAACCCACGACCTACAACTCCACCGCTGCTCTGCCTACATACACAATTAATTAACTTAATCGCGGTAACCAAATATTCGTTAGTGAATAGGATTCCAGTTACCGCCGCGCTTGGTTTCTCTTTACTTTATCTCGGCAGTCAATCTAGCATTGTCCATTATAAACTGCGCTTCCTGCCTAAAAGAACAATTAAATTGTCGTTTATTTTTAGATTGTATGTGATGTTAGATCACTAGATAAAATTATTATCTTCATGCTTTTTATTTTGGTCTGTTGGCACAATATAGGTAATGCACTAATACATATAATAAACTCCGCCTCATTGGTTCGCGAGTATGTTACTGAATGCTGCTGGCACAGATAATATCGTACTTATAAGTTTCTTCTGTTTTAAAATAAATGGTTTTCATTTTCCTTGATTCTATAATTGAATGATCGGTACCTATGTACATTTCAATGTGTCAGCTTATTGTAAGAGTAAAGATCCGTGGAATAGAAGTTTTGGATTCAATGTTGCATCTTCAATATGAATAAAGTTAATGTGACGATGATCTTTACTTTATTATTCTCATGTTGTACAAGGAAAGGTACCAATTTTTAGCACAATTAGCTACATGTACAGAGTTTGAATGTCCAAGCAAATCTGTTTTCTGCCTTTCTGTTTGTGTTTGACGGTAAACAAATGTTGCAAATTGACCGCGGCCACAGTTTACATTTGCGAATACCGTTACTTCTCTCTACGCGTAACCAATCCAAACGCGAAATAAGAAATCAAATAGGGTGTGTAGGCTGTTTGGGACATGAAATATTTGCAGAAAAGAACACGCATAGGTCTGTAGCCTATTGACCTCTAAAGACTACAAAAATATGACTAATGGAAGGCTTAAAAAATAAAAGCCATACTTAACTTGTCTAAAGTGCTCAGTATTACAAAATAAACTAAACAAAGCCAATTATTCTTACGTATTTTGAAGTTTATTTTAATATGACTATTGATTAACCACCATTAAAAGATTCTGACAGGTTCGTTCAGTACATTCCTCCATTAAATGCTAATGTCTTGCACATTAATCATATGATTAAAATCTACATACTGACAAATCGCTGACAAGAGGTATAGAAATCAGAAAATATGAAAACCATAAAAAATACATTAAAGCCCATATAATTATGTAGTAAGTACTAAAGTATTATCTATTCTGTGGCCATATAGAAGATGCAAGATGACCTTTACAGCTTGATTCTATGATCAGATTAGTAACGAGGTAATTAATACCTAATGTTGGTTCTTGTCTTCATTATCTATCTAATTGATAACGGACTACCGCAGGTATTACCAAGAACATAGACAAAATTCTTCTTTGAAAATATGCTCTAACGATAGTTCTGTAATTCTGTTTCCAGTAGTTTTTACAAGCCTTACAACTAGTCAAGAAGGTTGTCAATTCAAGGATTATGTAGGATCCAATGTCTGTAGAGGACATAGGGTTGGTAGGTACTTTATGTTATAGTAATGGCATTGTCTACTGCACGTTGTCCTCGTCCTCGAACGTTATTACCTATTTTACCTACTTCAGTAGTATCTATATGCTTGCTGTCAACAATAGAATTCATTTCAATTAAAATCTCGTTAAATTGTCTCTGGCAGTTTTATGTTTCAATTGCAATGCCTAGACAGCTAGATAACAGACATTTATTTTTAGAGATGAACATGATTTTTATAAGAGTCTTTGCATCTGCATCACTATGCATCATCAACATTAGTCAGGTACCGACTCTGAAAGGTCAACTGAAGTTCCTTCTCGGGAAAAATCGCACGTAGGTACGCCGGCGGCGGATTAGATCGAGATGAGGTCTGAGATGAAGATATCTAAACTAATTACTAACCTACCTAATTACCTACCTATTTCGTTCAAGTCAGATGAATATTATAGAGTAGGTAACAAATATTTGGAAGGAAAGAACTAAAAGGTCTTGGTTTTAAGATGCACAGCAGAATGGTTCGGCTGAGTCGAATGCTTTTCGAAAGTCTGAAGACACATTAGTCTTTATATTACTTATTGACAATGACAATGCAGGGGAGCTACAATTATCGTAAATGTTTTATTTTTTTGAAAGTAACATAAAATACGGTTTTCGTTCGTGGAGACAGGCGATGCGTCTGATTTTGTACTTTCTCATCTTTACTGAATTTAAATTTACTTAGATAATTAAAATTTTGATGATTTGTGAACTGAGAAAGATAAGTACCTATCTACATAAGTAGAGGTACTAAAGCAGTAGAGCTTTAATTGCATAGTAAAGGGAATCCTGAAACATTAATATTTAGGTCAGCGGGTGGGTGAAGTTATTTAGAAAGCTGTGGTCATTTGCTTTTTTATGCATTGAAGTCACGTAACTTTTAGAGAGTTTCGTTATTTAATTAGATAGAGTTCTGAGGCATAATTACAGGTCATGTTTGATTTACCTATTACTGGCAAAAATAATAAAGGACGGTTAGTTATTATAATCACACTAGCTGCCCGTCCCAGCTTCGCATGGGTAGCCCTAATTTGCAATAAATTAAAATTGCGACTATAATTTCAGATTTAAACTATCCTATCTCTCAAGTTGGATCGAACTGCACATGGTGTGCGAATTTTATTATAATCGGTTAAGTGGTTTAGGAGTCCATTGAGGACAAACATTGTGACATGAGATTTATATATATTAAGATTATTAATATGTAAGTACTAGTATTGGTCACAAACCATAGGTATGGCTAGAAACTACTTATTCGGTCCATTTTAGATCTTCCTATAATATATAGGGCGTGACTTTACTCATCATTATGATAACTTTTACTATGGAACCCAAGCCGAAATCACAAAAAAAAAATCTGTTGCTCCCTACATTTTTACGAGTTATACATCATTTTTACGAGTTGATTATAAATGTAGGGATCAGCAGATGTTTTTTTCCTCTTTAAGATTTGGTCCATAGTAAAAAGTTGTTCATAATGATGAGTAAAGTCGCGTGTTTAAACATCGGTCACTAATTATCAGTCAGCCTATATAATGATAGGCTGACTGATAATTCAACTCCAAAAAAAATTAATGCGTGATAAAAAAAAACATAAACCAAACACACATTTGTCAGGGTGATACACACTGACAAATCGGCAGTGGAACAAATGTTTATTAGGGACATTGGTTTTATAATGTCCTTTACCACGTTTTAAATTTTCACTGTCGTATTACCTACTCAATTTTATCACAATTCTCGACCTTGGTTTCAATTCTTTTTGGTGCATAAATGATACATGTGGATGGTAATATCTATAAGCAGTGCATGCTGGTACTGCCTTGTCTTGCTTATCTGAACAAGCTCACTTATCCTGCCTAGTTACCAAATAAAAGAAGCAGAATAATAAAGTTCCTTAATCTAGAACTTACCAGGCACATCATGCGCTCTCGAGGTAGGAATGTCCTTATTGGCGAAGATGTAGGCTGTCTTCGTGCCGAACAGGAGGTAAGGATCATCTTGCACGGAGAGACAGGTCTCCTCGCCGCTGGCAACGGCCAGCACCAGGAGAAGTAACCGCCACATCTTCTAGAAAAGTGGACATGCGCTCTATACACTACTGGTTTGCATCGATCGATCGAACGATCGATCTTTTTTTTTTAAGTTTTAATACTTATAAATAAGTTATCTATAGTGCCGACCTTTTTCGTTTTTATTTTAGTGCTTATCAGCAGACACTTGTTAATGGCCATTTCATGTTGGTGTTTTTTTTTAGCACTACAATAGGTACCTACCCGAAAGAAACTTTTGGCGATTTTTTTCTCGGCACCTATGGTTTTGCTAGATTTGCAGTTTTCAAAAATACACTAAAAAGGGTATAATCTACCAAAAAAAATACCTACTAACTATAAATAATCGCCGGTCCCTAAAGTATGCTTCCATAATAAGTTTCCCGAACAGAATAAAATAAAATAAAACTTTTTTATGGGTCCCGTTATGGGAATATCTTCCAAATCCTAAGTTCTTGATCCTAGATTCTAGGATCAAGCAATACTGTTATAAATTATAATATAATTAATTCTTGCTTAATGATAATGGTGCATTGGATAATACACGTGTAAGTTATGTTTTATAATAAGTAATTTATAATGTAAATACATTATGCATGATAGACAGAGAATCTATACCTACATGTTTTAATAACAGCTATTCAAATCTTAGATTCATTATTTTTGCTTCTTAGTTGTGTTGATAAAGTAAGTCGTAGTAGGTTATAGGTATAAAAGAAATAATTCTATAGCTGTTAAGGCTGGAGATTCGAGTGATCGTTATTTTCATTAAAAAACTTGCGGAACTAGTTTAGGTAGGTACGTACCTACTTATTAAATCAACTTACATACTATCAAACAGCTACAGACTTCTCGCATCTATAAATACCTACTTGGCTATTATTAAATATAGAGATTCGGTACCCATAGGTAAAAGTACCTATAATTAGTTTTATAACAAAGGAAAAATTAGCGAAACTACTGAATAGCCTACTTCCGGTAATTTTTACAGAAACATAAATTCAACATTACACGATGAAACCGGTTTCCAATAGGAAACCGGCAAATCAAAAGTTAATAATAATTTATTCGCAATATGGTAAATTCGCAGCCTCCACGTTTTAAGCATAAGTCATCAAACATGTATGGGACCGTTTTCCTGACTGGTATACAAAAAATGTGGGCACAAGCACATCGCAACTGAAAGCAAACAAATAACAAAAGCAGCACAATGGGCGTGAACCTGCACTAATGTGGCACACTTGAACACTTCACTAAAAAGAATTTAACACGGAATAATTAAACGAACGGTACTACGCTGATTACCTTTGCGCGGGAAGATTCGGGAAACACTGTTTATCTATGGTTCAATTACGCGGGAAACGCGGCGGCCCGCGGACGCTATGGCAGAGGCACTGACTGGACTGGGCTTGGTTGGTATCCGAATACCCGTGCGCTTACCTCGGTTGCCTCACAACTATGGGCCCTCGCTTGTGGTGTGCTTACAAGTTACAACCTCAAAACATTAGTAGTGCTATTGAATGAAGTTGAAGTTACATCTACGATTATGATCAGACTCAATTGCTGAGTGAAATAATTTTTCTTTCAATGTCAGTCATGTTTATACAGCTGACATAGCTTGCTTGGATGTGCAATTGTAAACGTTTTATGTACTTACTGACTGACATGATCAGTAAATAAGTGAGCAACACATTTCTGTTTAAATGTAGACTTCATTAAGAATTTGTCTCACTCATCGACGCTTGGTTTAGAACTAGAAGTAGACTCTGTAGACTCTACATTCGTCTTAACTTTCTTCCTATTTAGTAGTTTGTTAAGTGTAGACGCGGAAACTTTTTTAGTGAAATATGTCCCCATTTTATCAAAGTTTACACAGATGGATAGATAATACCTCTCCCTGTAATAGATAGATATGTTGGCCATTTGCATACATAATATATTTGCACGTCCGAACGAAACTGTGAGGCATATTCGCAATTTATTATGATGATTATACAAAAAACATATAAGTTTTCCAGAATTTTCTCGATTACACCATGCGTAAACCACATTTTATGAGGGTATTGATAGTTTTTGTGTCACGCTCACGCATAGGCCAGCGTGGATGACATCACGGCTTTATCGAGAAAATAGCGAGTGAGGTAATCTGTATCGAAAGATACGTACATTTATCTATAGGGACCATGTAAACTGGGAACTTCATGTAATCCAGAAGGAGTCAAATGGAAAATTGACTACAGTTAATATCTTGTTTATCAATTCTACTTGCGTCTTTTTTTTAACTTCCGTAATTTATGGAGCCCAATTTCCAGCGCCTTTTCTTTGGAATGAAATGATTATGCTGGAATAGTGGAAACGTTTTTTTAATTTTCCGTTGGTAACAACTTAATAGATTAGGTAATATTGACGAAGGAGCAGCCCTACCTAACTGATGATGTACAACTGGCCGATGAACTGAGAAGAAATCGATTGCAATAAATCGCGATAGGTAAATGAGCTTGTGTTATGTTATCTTAGGTCCCGATGTTGTAAATATAACCTACTTAGAATAAATGTAATGAAAATCAAAGCTAGAAACACATATGTATATTGGTGTGTGTGGCTGTAACAGGCTGTAGTTCGTAGTTTTCCCAGCATCCCGCAAAACCACCGTAAGATAATGACGTAAACCGTACGCCCTATTTTCCAGCTGTTTGTCTTGTTATTTGATTGTTCCGAGAGAATAATCGCATGGGAACATTTCTCTGTTACGCATCATTGTTTGTTGTTCAAATTGATGCACAATGATCAGTGATCAGTAGATAGGCACTGATCACTGATCATTGTGCATCAATTTGTGCCAGATAAAAGGAGCCTGTGAAAAATATGCGTATGCCTGATTTTTTTTAACGTAACTGTGTCTTGTTAGATTTTTGCACTAAGGGGTTTATACATAAACGTTACTTAAAGTTAAGTGACGTTCAAACGTCAAAAATTTATGGTTAAACAGTCGCTAATTATTAGTTAACTTTAAGCAACGTTTATAAATAAACCCCTAAGTGTTTTTAGCCATGTTAGGCCTGCTGATTGGATAATCTTTCTACCACGACCCGAGTTATTATTTTCTAGCTAGAGCAGCAGTATTGCTGGTCATTTTCACTGAAACATTGATGTAGAAACTACCTATTTACAATGTTCAAAGACGAGCTCTCGCAACGTTTTATGCGTGCATTAATCACCGGTTTATTTTAGTGTATATGTTTGTTATGGAGGTGTAAATAATAACGTGTGTGCCCTGCCAGTCGTAAAAACAATGTAGGTAGCGATAATATACGGAGTTAATGACAAAGTCAGCGGTGTCCAGGAAAAAGGTTCGAAATCCCCAGATAAAATTGTTAGAAGGTACCTAGGTTGTACATATCATCATCATCATTTCAGCAGAACGACGTCCACTGCTGGACATAGGCCTCCCCCAAGCACCGCCACTTCAACCGGTTCTGTGCTTCCCGCTTTACAAACAAGGCTTACACTTAGAAAAAGCTGAATTATCAGCATCTTTCCAAGTCATCATCAACATCCTTCTCCTGCAGTTATCCCCAATTTATCTGGGGTCGTCGCAACAGGTCTTTTTCGCCCATACTTCTCTATTACTCGTCATCTCGGTAGGCACCCCCTTAGTCATATCAATCTGCATCTGTCTAAGTATAGGGTCCAAAGCTACAATGAGGTTCATTTTCTGCAAACATTTGATCATCCAACGATAGAAGGCACGCACGCAAACATAAGACTCAATACGTAGTTTAGCAAAAAAACCGGTAAGAAAAAGAACAAATACTCTAATCACAGCACAAGCCGCAATCAACATCGGTCAGTGGCACCGGCTGTGACGAAAGACGTAGTAGGTACCAGCAGTACCAGTATTAAAACCTGCGTAGACTTGCGACCTCGTTCGAGCGGGCGAGCCCGAAGCCTGTAGAAAGCGGTGCCGGTAAGCTTGTTGTACACACTCGAGCTTCAGATAAGAGTTATGAAAGGGCCTGATAAGGGGATTAGTGTTCTGCTAGCTATTTATGGAATGTAAGATGCTGGGCTCGTTCTAATGGCTCTATTAAGTTTTGTACTTGTTTACAGTCGTATTCTTGGATAGTGATTCGAGGATTGTGTTAGGTAGCAAGTGTGTCGTTTTACGAGGGCTCTTTAAATGATAGATTACAGATCTTTGAAATGCAACTGGTAAAGTCTACAATACCTATCCATGCCACATCTATCTGGAAGAAAATCAAAGTGTGGTGAAACTTGGGATGGGAAAGGACTGTCGGTTGAATGAAATTGTCTATTTTGGCTTCCGTGGATCGTGCACTCTTCACCACTTAATTGCCTAATAAATAATCGAGTCTCGGCGGATGTTCTTATATCCTTGATTTCGTCATTCGTCATGGCACCTACAACAACGTACAAAAAGCACGACCGACTCTATCACTTGATTATCATGTCGCTTTGTCATTCAAGTATAACGGTACTCTCAGAGTAATGACTTCAGTAAGTATATTATTACCAACCACACACAGCTCAAATTGATATGCCTGCTTATTAACAGCTTTTCATCATTCCTGTAATAAATTCCAAATAAATGTAGAGAAAATTGAAGAGGAGGGCGTTGAACGTTGTGTATTCTTATGCAGGATTCTGGCAAGAATTGATCACACACAGGTCACCCTCTGCGGGAGGGACAGGTTACAATTGGGAACAGATCATGCCTTGGTGTGAAAAACAAAGGGGTTGGTATAGTAATGTATAATATCACTTATCACTCTCATTTCGCCAGTAAAGGCGAGGCTTCTTAGAATATAAAAAAAGACAAGAGACCACGATAGGGGAATAGGCAGGCAACTTTCTCCATAATCACTCCTAAATACTCCTAATCATCAATTTTTCGCTAAATATGTCTAAATCATCGAAAAATTCACAAGACATAAATTGTCAATTAATCGAAACACGTCTGGTTGCATACCTTCGCGTTTAACATTACTGTAACAGTCCTATACCTATACAGCTAACTATACGTAGAGCTACAGCGCGGTGCATGCAGTGCGACCTCAATTTTCATGTGCGGTGACCCGTCAGCCGTCCATAATGCCACCTCATCTGTTTTATGGATGAGATGCGTGTCGTGCTATAGTGGCAATTTAAAAACATTGGCTTTTAAATAAAGAACATTGGCTGTATGAGGTAATATGAGCCTTATTATTGAATATGAAGGTATAATCAAATTCGGAAGTTTGCTTCTGGCTTCGATTGGCGCGTTTAGAGGTGTGAGGAACAGGGTGTAAAGTTCACTCATACTTATTAGAAAAGAGAGGATCCTCCGGCCAGACGGGTGGTGTGTCTGGCGGGCAACTGCCCGTAAATAGATTTCGGATAGTCCTATTAGGTATCTATGTCGTTCGCGCGGTAAACTCGAACTGCGCGATGCAGGATTTGTGTGACGTCTTGTCTTTGCTGCGTAGTTCGTATGTGGCGGTGTAACCGCTACAGATTTGTGAGCTTAGAGACTAGGTACCCGGATTAGGAATAGGTACTACTGGCCATTGGGTAAATATTAAATACTATTTTAGTCAGCCAGGCGGGCATATCACTACACTCAGCATTGACTAAGCGGCTGAAAGACGATTAAAGAATTCAATAAAGCTGAGAATGCTGAGATACTGGTCCTGCTGGCTGACTAGCCGTTACGATAGTAACGAGTAAGTAGGTATATGTACTTAGGTAGGTACCTACTATCCATTGCAAATTGAAATCTTCTTAGGCCCATATTACAGAACCTCA
This sequence comes from Conistra vaccinii, assembly GCA_948150665.1. Taxonomy (NCBI): domain Eukaryota; kingdom Metazoa; phylum Arthropoda; class Insecta; order Lepidoptera; family Noctuidae; genus Conistra; species Conistra vaccinii. The sequence goes on along the minus strand of OX411323.1, from coordinate 6,230,740 downwards.
CTCAAAACTCAAGCATTACCCTTTTGATTGGTTGACACTAGTTTTATGTAACGCTTGAGTCTTGACTCTGGAGTCTTCAGTGAGGTTCCGTAATACGGATATCTAATTACGAGGTAACACACACACATTTTCGTAATAAAAATATATAAACGATTCCGACTGATTTGTTTCATTTTGACAGTTCATTATCATTACGCTACTTATGTTGTTGATTTTTTTTACGAATTTATGAAGCAGTGGATTAGCAATCTGTTTCAAATCGATTCAAATTGTGATTGATCGTGACTGTATTACGTAATTAGGTTACGGGCCTTAGAGTGTCGATGCCAAAAATATATAAAAAAACATATTTTTTTAATTTTGTTTGCCCCAAAATTCAGCAACGCATACCATTTGCTGACGGAGCCTTAAAAGCCAACTCCCACGGTGCGCCATATCGCGGACGCGCACCAGCCCGCACGAGGACGCACCGCCACGCACGCGTTCAACGCGCGTCTGCGCTACCACGCACGCTAGGTTTCCCACGGTGCGTCGTGCGCGTGCGTCCGCGATATGGCGCACCGTGGGAGGGCGGCTTTAGCATTAGGTCCTCACTCACGTGTGCAGGTGCCAGGGCATGCGGGGCAAGGAAATTGGGCAATGGTCTGTGGAGAGACGCCGCATACAAATACCGGAGATCTGAGCCGTCCATGAACCCCCACTTGTGGGGATTGTCTTTTTAATTGATTTAGTTAGTGCATAGGTTGGGTAAGCCCAACGTATGAACTAGAGCCTTTAGATATTATGACAATGTATTGCGTCGTAATATGATCTTTTTATGGATCGAAATAAATGATTTTTGAATTTGAATTTTGAATTTTATTGCTGGCTACTACTTACCTACTTGGATGCATCGCATTTTTACATGGTTGTTATGGTATATTTAACTGAAAGGCCGAAGTTAAGTTCATTAATAGTAGCCCGGTACTTATATGAATTCTTACGTAGTAGGGCGGGACTTACCTAATAAGATGTTTTATAAAATCTCTAAGCTACTGACTGATCTAGTTATCTTGTTTTTTTCTTGTTTGGCGTCTACTTAAAATAGTTGTTCGCATCTGGAAAAAAACGTCAGTGACTTATTACATAATCACGCAACAAATTAATGTCTTAATAGTTTAATAATAAAAATGCATAACTCAAAAAGAGGAAAATATTAAATAAGCAGACTTCACCTTTTGTTAAACTTGTCCTTATTGTTTTATAAAATCTACTCCTGCTTAATTCATGTTTCTTTTTGTGCCTATTATAATAAAAAAAACATTATTACATTACAAATACAAAAATAAAATGAACAAAATTCGAAACTTTAATTTTCCCGCGTTGTCTTTTTATTTTGTCTATGGCTGACCATGAGCCTACGTTTTGTTTGTACTCTAAATTGTTGAGAAATTATTTATATAAACAGTTATTTGGGAATATTGGGGACGCAACAAAATTATTGATAAAAACATTCACGCATTTTAATAATTCTTGAAAATAAATCTTCTTTAATGGTATCAAAACGCAATTTCGCCATTTTGAGTGAAAGTAAAAAATTCGTTCTCTATGCTCAGTCACTAATGGCGTGTCTTCCTGTTACACACGTTAAATCGTCAAAATGGCTAAGAAAAAAGGCGACGAAAAAGTGAACCCAGCTCCTCAAAGTGATAATGAGGAGCCCAATTATGACGAGGAGCCCGATTTCGAGGATCCGGAGGGTTACGTTGATGATATTCCCGATGAAGGTGGGCAATTTTCTGTGACAAGTTTAACCGGCCATATGCGTCACCCACGCATTTTACAAGTTTTCATTCATGTTGTTACTATTTTTAACGTAATTGTGAGGCTTAGTGTGTGTAGGCAAGTGTACTTGGTTAAAATTTTGAACTTTCCCAGTGAGTTTAGCAGTGTAATGAAAGTCATAAAATCCTAACCTAACTTTGACGTTGCAGAGTTGTTGGCCGACCTTTTAGAGCAGAAACCGAAGGAATCTGACAGTTATGAGAACGTGGTTGTGGTCGACGGGTGCCCGCAGGTCGGACCCGAGCGCCTAGAAAAGCTCCAGAGCGTCATAAACAAGATATTCTGCAAATTCGGGAAGATCGTCAACGAGTATTACACTACCCAAGAGAATGGAAACACGACTGGCTATATCTTCTTGGAGTACAGCAATCCTCAGAACGCCGCCGAAGCCGTGAAGGCGACAAACAACTGTAAATTAGATAAGCAGCACACATTCTTGGTGAATTTGTTCACCGATTTTAAGAAGTAAGTACCCCTATTCTTTACACCTGAATCTAAAAGTTACAGGTGTAAATTATTATTCAAAGATGAGAGTGATATCATGTAAAGTTCATTGAGCTAGTACTAAGTACTAATTTTGACCTTGTGACAAGTCAATTAGATGTTTTCCTGCTAACATTTATCTTAGTCACCACTGGACATGATAGCAGAAATGAAATTGCATATGAACTTCACAACTTACTGAGATAATCTAAACAGATTTCTGTAGGTAATTTTCCATGAATTTTCCTTATTGCAAACAAATGATTATGTTGAAACACCTAACAGAAATATGCCACTGACTTTATAATAATTATAACATGTTATGTAAAAAAAACTTCAGCTTTTTAGTGACTCCTATACCAACAAAACAAATCTCGCTTTCAAAAATTTTAGATTCAAATGCCTTATATTATATTTCTGTACCTAATTTAATTGTTTTCCCCATTAGATATTCAGATATCCCTAAAGAATGGGAGCCGCCAGCACCCCAACCATTCAAGGTCGCGTCAGACTTACAATGGTACCTGATGGACCCCGATGCATATGACCAGTTCCTGGTTGGCATCGGTACTGGTACTGCATTACAGGTGTGGCAAAATGCCCTGCCAGAACCTACGCTTATGCAGGAGAGACCGGTAAGTTGTACATTGCTTCTAGGGGGCTTCAGTGTCAAAGCCAGACAGTATTGAAATCTGTATCTTGTAATGCCAAGGCATCAAGACTAAAACAATGTTTTTAAGTTGCCAAAACAAAATGTTTTGTTTGTGGATGTTGTTATTTAAAATGTTTCAGAATTCAAACAACTGCTTACAATAGCTTGTAAACTATTCTTTCATAGTGGCAACAATAAAATTATACTATAATCTTTGATATCATATTTTGATATGTTTAAAAACATGCATTGGGCTGTAGATGTCTTTTCAGAACAAGACATAATAAGTAAATATCTGTCAAAGAAGTTTGAATAAAAACCTTCATACAATTTAGGACTGAATGCCTTTTCTTGCTCCTTTAGTAAGTATGTAAAAGATTTGTTTATTTTTAATTCTCTCAGAACTGGACGGAGACTTACGCCGCGTGGTCACCACTGGGTACATACCTGGCGACGTTCCATTGGCGGGGCGTAGCCCTATGGGCCGGCCCCAAGTTCTCCCAGTTCCAGAAGTTCTTCCACCCGGAAGCTCGGTTCATCTCCTTCTCACCATGTGAAAACTATGTTGTTACGTTCTCACCGACTGGCGATAGGGGTGAAGATAAGAAGCTTATTATTTGGGATATCAGGTTAGTAATGAAATTGATTTATAATAACCAAAATGCATGTTTGACAATAATGATGCTAAGCCGCACTCAATATCTCTGTGTAACTGAATTGAATAGTTCTCATAGCATTGTAGAAATTTGTAAGTAATATTTGTTGGTAAAGTTATTAAAGATATTTCCTATGGAAATGAAATACTTAATTTTTTCAAATGATAAGCTAAATTTGCTTTATTAACTTAGCAATGTTTTGTGATAATTCTTCTTTCCTAATCAAATGCAATAGACAGATTCATCATGTCACGTCAAATATGTGCATTGATCTGTATAAGATAAGGACTCATGCATAAAAGAAGCACATAAAGCAGTAGACCACTTTACTGTTAGTTGGCACACTTGGCACAGATAATCTGTAAAACAAGTTATGTTTGAGCAGCCAATAAGTTTACTAAAGGAATGTTCAACTTATTTTATGTTCCGAGTGTTTGTATCTTAGTTGTCTGGTGCCTTAAGAGGGAATAGGGCCTGCGATTCTCCATACAAATGTATTCCCCGTTTTTCTTGAGAGAGAAAATATGACCCTCCAACTATTACAAAAATGCTCCTTTATTACCGCCGTGATTAGTCAACAGACAAATTCTAAAAGTTTTTAACATACAAAAAAAATGATAGGAACCTAGACATACTCTTTCTTAAAATTGTTATGTAAAAAAATAATTAAATTGGCTCAGTTTTCGAGGAAAATAAAGGGGAACATGGAACGTCGACCTCGTCAATTTTTTTTGTGATATAATTGGTCTGAGCTGCAGCTGTCCTTATTGCACTCTACGGAGGCAAACTTGAGGTAAGAAGACAGCAATAGTTTCTTGAAATACCTATTTTTCAAATTCCTCGGAGGCCCTGTTCCCTCTTAAGTTTTAGTTGATAAGAAATCTATTATGCTCTACACTACAATCTTCATTCTTAACATAAACGACCTCAGAATAGTTGAAGACTTGAACGAAAAATATGTAACATTTCTAAACTATAAATATAGTTGCTATGTGAATTGTTCCAACTCACGCAAACCAGTTCCTTATTACGTATTCTACTCGCGACATAAGAGCTATTGAAGAGAGTCTGAGACAGTTAGAATACCAACAGGTATTACAGATTTACATATAAACAAAAACTTGTATTACTGAGTAGTCCTTTAATATGTTTTGAACAGGCTCATTACAGTAATGATGTAGAAAGTCGACTTTTCACGTTATTTTGTAAGAGTTATGTAAGGAAAATAGACAGTTCCCAGGAACTAATAAAAGTTGTAAATGAGATGCCTTCTGTTACAACTTCATTCAACTAAAACACGCTATGGCAGTAAAATAATAGATTTTTAACTGGTGGCTGATGAACTAAATTGTAACTTTGTTCCTTTCTAATTATGTATTCAGATGCAATTAATAGTTATTTTTTAAGCCTGTGGAGCGACCATTCCATATCATATTAAACACAATATAAGTTTTGTCTCCTCAGCTCATTACTGTTCACATTATTTAAATAACATCACACCTATATATTTGCCGAAGGGTTGGCAAAGGCGAATAGTACACCTACATTGTCAATTATGTTTAAGTACCATGTAATAGACCTGCATTATTTGCGTTATTAAAATCCTCTTAATCCACACAGGACGGGTGTAGAGAAGCGTAGTTTCCCGCCGCCGGACGAGTATGTGACGTGGCCCGTGTTCCGCTGGAGCAAGGACGACAGGTACTTCGCCAGGATCGGCCAGGATGTACTCTCTGTGTACGAGACGCCTAGCTTCGGTCTGCTTGACAAGAAGTCTATCAAAATACCCGGAATCAGGTAAGAAGAAGATTTTGACACTTGATTTATGGCAAAATTTTAAAACATTGTTGATGTTTGTTTGTCAAAAATAGTTTTTATGACTGAATAGCATAAATCCATAATGATGTAAAGATGGAAGCTGAATTTAGCGTTTTTTCAGGAAATAATATTGTTGTATGTGTTAGCTTATTTATTTCTGTGTTAACAATATTTGCATTATTCAAAACAAATTACATGTAGGGTAAACTCACCAGTAACTGGCCACTTAAGCACATCGCCAAGTTCATGTCATTGTTATGACAAAATGTGTCAAAAAATTAATATTCTTAAATTACCTATGGTTAAAGTGTGTATCCGTTTATCGATATTGGTGGGTAAAAAAATCAATATAACAAAATTATGTACAAATATTTTAACTGAATGAAAAAGATGTTATTTTTAATAGTAACTGGCCATACAATTTAGAAATTAGCCACCATAACACTAATAATTGGCCATGTTATAATAATCATCAAAAACATTATTAAAATATAGGATATAGTCCCTAAATTAGAAATACAAATATTTCAAAAACTTAATAAGGCAAATTCTGACAATATTTTACTTAATTCGCAACAAAAAATCAACATCTTAGCTTATATTTCCTAACAGTTTCTTAGACTCATCTTGACTATTCATTGTTTTGCTTTTAGCAGTCTTATTCTTTGTATTTTTAATCCTCCTATTCTTTATCCTAATAATCATTCTCCTGCCCTTATCACAATTTATTTGGGGTCGGCGCAACATGTCCGTTTCTTCCTTATTTCTATGTTAGTCGTCATCGCGGTAGTCACCTCTTTTCTAGCCATGTCATCTTTGCCAGAGCCCACCATCGGTTCTTTGGTCTTCCCCTACTCTTATAGCCATCGAAATTCATACTCTAAACTTTACTCACGACATTTTCCTCATTCTTCTTTATTCTTTATCCTGTATTAAACTTTGTGTTAGGATTTCGTATTTTAAATTGGATACTACTTCAATCAAACAATCAACTCAGCCTATCGCAGTCCACTGCAGGACATAGGCCTCGCCCAGGCTGCGCCACAACACCCCGTCTTCCGCATCCAGTCCGTCCCAGTCAAGTTTTTAAGTTCGTCGGTCCATCTAGCTGTGGGGCGTTCCACACTACGCTAGCCTAATACGCGGTCTGAACTCTAGGACTCGTCTGCTCCACCGGTCATCGGTCCTTTGACAAACATGACCAGCCCGCTGCCACTTCAGCCTGCTTACTCTGCAGGCTATGTCGATAACTCCGGTTCTTTTCCGGATAGTTTAATTTCTGATCTTGTTCTCCAAAAAATCTCCGAGCATAGCCCGCTCTATAGCGCGTTGTGCGATCTACACTACTTCTGGGCACGCCAAATTTTTTTCCTGCTTGACGAATCGAACCTTCAACGTTTTCAATAAATTTTATAGTCTTTTCTATTGTTTCTGATGTATTTTAAACGACATTTTGGAAAATCTGTGTAATAAAAAATATTCCGTCAGTAACTGGCCATACAACTATAATACAATTGGCCACCCATGCCAGTTACTGATAAATATGTATATTTTTATTTGATATTTTTTTAGGAGATAGTATACCTTATGCACCTACTAAATACGTCTCATTTTTGATGAAATTCGAATATTAGTTTATAATCTAGTAACTGGCATGGGTGGCCAATAATTGAAAATAATCAAAAATGTCGATCAATTACAAGCCACCCTCCTAATGTTGGTTTATATTAGATGCTGACAGAATAGAACTTTTAAAAAGGATCACTTACCATCTGTACAACACACTAAACACAATCGACTGACGTTTTACTACACAAAATACCACAAAATTAAATTTTTTCATCAAGCGTTTCGTTAAGATTTTTGTAAAGACTTACCGTTCATATGAGCGAACATACCGTGCATGCACGCCGACTGTCACAAAATGATCGATATTTTTGGCAATAGTGTCCTTATTGGAAAATAAAATTACTTTACTTAAAGCTACTTGAGTAGGTAATACCGAAAACAAATATTAGATGGCGTACTGTAAGGATAACTCTTAATTTATGCAGTTGAAGTGTAGAGTGGCCAATTATTGAAAGCGGCTAGTTACTCCTCGGTTTACCCTACATTGTTATTTATAACGATCTGCATGTAGGTTATGAATTCATGTTTGCATTCAGGAAATAAAATTGCTTTCTGTTGCAAATATGTTTTTATTCAAACAAGTTTATTATATCTTTTTTAGTCATTGACATAGTAATTTTTTATATTTAGATTAGTAGCAGCATTTGACATATTTCTATTTCCATTCACAGAGACTTCAGTTGGTCACCAACAGACAACATTGTAGCCTATTGGGTAGCAGAAGACAAAGACGTACCAGCCAGAGTAACACTCCTCGAGCTCCCCAACCGCACTGAAATACGGTCCAAGAACTTGTTCTCCGTAGCCGACTGTAAGATCCACTGGCAGAAGAGTGGGGACTACCTCTGCGTCAAAGTAGACCGCTACTCCAAAGTAAAGAAAGACAAAAATGAAATCAAGTATTCAGGAATGTACTACAACTTTGAAATATTCCATATGAGGGAGAAGGAAATCCCTGTTGACTCGGTAGAAATTAAGGAATCCATTCAAGCGTTTGCTTGGGAGCCCGTTGGATCCAAATTCGCTATAATCCACGGTGATCCTGCTAACATCTGCATTAGTTTCTACCAAGTGAATACGGGTCAGGCACCTACCTTGCTGAAGAAGTTCGAGAGGCAGCCCTTCAACCACTTGTTCTGGTCTCCGTCAGGACAGTTCATTGTTCTCGCTAACCTGGGACTGACTGGTGGTGCACTGGAGTTCTTAGACACTAATGATTTCACAATCATGAATGTCTCGGACCATTACCAGGTGTGTATTCAATAAATTGTGAATCATTGTATGATATAGGTGATTAATAACTATTTGGTTAATACAGACCTTTCCCTGATACAAAAAGATTCCTCTAAAACTTACATAGAGGTTTTTAGACCACTGTTTGACAAATTATTAACCTAACGTTCTTTCGCAGATGTCTGGCATCGAATGGGACCCGACTGGTCGTTTCGTGGTGACTGGCGTGTCTTCACTCAAGAGCAAAATCGATACTGGTTACTACATCTGGTCCTTCCAGGGCAAAATCTTAAGAAGGTTAGTAAAACTAAAGACTATTTTCGTTTACCAGCTTTGTAAAAATGTTTGTAGTGATGAAAATGTAGAAATTGCAATGATAATCGTTATCTGAACGTGTTTAAATAGGCGATTAACGGTTATTGTGACATGCAATAGCATTTTATCCAAATAAAGCTATCTCTAATCTACCGAGATTGCTAAAGTAGCATACAGTTCGCGTCAAATAACTTTGCCGCTCTGAAGTAGGCTACAAATGACTGCGCAGTAGTCAATCTTTACTATAAAACAGTAGCGCGCATGCCAACACGCATGCGCAACCTAACTTCAGAGCGGCAAAGTTATTTGACGCGAACTGTACACTAAGTTGAATGTAACTCTAATAATCTCTCTATTGAGAGTACGCAGCATTCAGTGAGATGTTTGTCGTCCATACCGCGAGATCTTTTATTTCTATTTAGAAATGTACTGGGAAAGAACCATGTTTATAATGCTGGGGCTACATTATCACGTTATCGCGCGCTCGCAATTGCGCAGCAAGAACGTCGAGCGGTGTGCGAGAGAGAGCGCGCGAAGTTTCGTTCGCGATAACGCGACAATGTAGCCCCAGCATAAAGGTGGGTTTAGACTAAACGAGCGAATGCACGTTCTATCCCTACTCTGTCAAGTTCTGTGTGCAGGGAAAAAGCATTCATTCGTAGATTCAATAAAAAAAAACATATTGCCAGATGGGCATGTTCTTGAGCTATTGTTCTATTTATACTAAAATATCAAGAAAATTGAAGAAGAAAAAACGCTCTTACTCCTGTTCTGGTTTTATATACATTTGGTCTAAACCGACATTTAGAGAAAACCTCTAATTTAGTATGTTAGCATAGTTCTCATAGCTCATTATTTTGATAATTCTGCCAAACCTTTTATTTTGCTTTTTATTGTGATAGTCCGCGATGTTCTACCAATCTAACGTTCATATTTGTTTCATACAGAGTGATGAAGGAAGGCTTCGCGCAGTTCAACTGGCGACCGAGGCCCCCGACGTTACTCTCCGAGAAACAGCAGAAGGAGATCAAGAAGAACCTCAAGAAATACTACTCACAGTTCGAGTCTAAGGACCGCATGCGTAGTAGCAAAGCTAGCAAGGTAAACTATATTATTATCATGACACTCATTCCAATATACAAAACAGAAGGCAAACGCATCGAGCGCGTTTGGCGTTCCGATTGGCCCTTCACCGGCGAAGGCCGGCCGGCTGCCAATCGGAGCGCGAAACGCGGGCGATGCGTTTGATCGAGATGGTAAAATGAAACTCACACTAAGCCCTCTGTTAAGTCGCGTTTACACGATGAGTGTGGATGTAAAGCGTAAATATTTAAGTGCGATAATTCGACTGGCGATTCTCGCTTGACGTCAAGAATTTACTCGCCTCGACGCTCGCAATTTTCGTGTATACTTTAAATTATAATATGTCCCTTTTTCGGTACTATCATTCGAGGATAAATTGAAGAAACGTTACGATAACAGCACTGATACATTGTTGTGTCGGAATATCATTTTTGATAGTATTTTAGGGTATAAATAAGCCATGACAGTAACCCAAGGCTGGAAGCAAATGTTGATTGTTTTATTGGGGTGCTGAATTTTATTGGAGTGCACATTAATCTACACAGATGCAGATGACATTTGACTAATTAAATGTGTTATTTTGTTTACAGGAATTGGTAGCGAAGCGTACTGAGCAAATGAAGAAGCACGTTGAGTACCGCGAGGCCAAGGTGCAGGAGTGGAACGAGCAGAAGCCGCGCCGGCTCGAGCTCAGGAATTGTACGTATCATTCTTTCATTCATTCATTCATTGGTCTGTAAAATGCGTTATCAATTTAGTTTCCAAAGGTGTCTCTTGTCGCTGCTAGCGTGACGATTTCGTGCTCTATGTTTTGGAACAATAACAATGCCAACACAAGGTTTTTTTTTCCACTATGTATACAAGTCATTCTGGAATCGGACTTAATTTAAGCTTTTGTAAAGCTAATATTGGTGTAAGTGGAGATAACGTCAATGGGGATGTTTACTGCCATTTTATCACGATAGGTGGCGCATCGTCGAAATGGCCATTGAAAACTGTCAATTCCATACATTTTATAACCTATCATTCAGTAAATTCAAATTTTCTCCAAATATGCATAAGTGTGCTGTACCACGAAGTACTAAAATACTTACTCCGGTGTTCATTTATTTCCCAAAGATACTACGCAAATAGAAAGTGGGAAACTAAAAGAGTAAAACTAAAAGTAACTTTGAGTATGTTGATTGGTAATTTTCGGCAATATGGTAGAGCTTTGGTGGAGCTATTAACGTCTTATGTAAAGTTCTACAGCAGGAACGTCAATTGCTTGGCTTTCGGAAGCTTGAGGGCTTTGATTGCTGAATTAAAAATTTCGGTCATAGATAACCTAAAAAATAAAGAATATCATTTATTATTAAAGTAAATGATCTCTCATTTTTCGTAAATTTTCCTACCATGAGTCAAGTAAGAATTAACACGTTACAACTAAAAAAATACCCAAATCTAGAGCCTAGCACTAATGAAAAATAAACTTAACCTAAACAATAAAGAATACCATTTATTATTAAAGTACGGTTCTCTCAATTTTGGTAAATTTTCCTACCATGAACCAAGTAATAATTAACATGTTACAACAAAAAAATTATCCAAATCTAGACCCTAGCACTGATTAAAAACATTTTATTAGATAGAAGTCTACCTCGCAATAATGTCTCATTTCTTTCCAGTAATCCTTGCTCCTGGTTTGTTTAGGTCGTCTTTCAATTCTATAAGATTCCAGGAACAATACATGTTAGGAATAACCATGGTGGATCGGTTTCAACACAATAAATAGCAAAAACCACCAATGTAAACAATGCGAAAATTATTTGACAGCGGCCATCCCGCCGCTGGCGACATCTACGCTGAGCTTTGCGCGTGCATCCCCATTGGAAACAAGAATTTGAATAGACTTTAGATGTTGCCAGTGTTGTAAATAATTTCAAAACTTCTTAAAAAGTTACTCACTCCTCTGCATAATGAAGGAAACCAGCGATACGGTCTGCTGTCCTGTAACATTATAATTTTGATTCTGTTCAATGTAATTAATTAACTTTTTTTTTCTTTCCGCAGATGTTGATACAGACGCTATCGACACCGACTCGACAACAACGACGGTAGAAGAAGTTGTAGAATTTTTCGTGAAAGAAGAACAAACGGTCATCGAGTAGTCACCATTCCGCGACAACGTTAGGGGTCGGCGTGTGAACACCGGCCTCGGGTATAGTCCGGACAACGGATACACACCTTTTTAATAAACAGACCATAAACTATACAGTTTTTTTATACCTTCATCCCGCTAAAGTCACAAAAGCATTTTATACGCGAGTTTCATTATGTTCAGTGTAAGATTTCGGTTTATAAATTATACAATAGGTAATGTTAATAGAAATCATATTAAATTGATATGTTTCAAATGGAAAACTGCCTTTTAATACCTGTTTGTATTTATTTTTGTTACATTTATTTATAAGATGATGGTATGAAATAAACAATTGATTAACATCCGAAAAGGGAGAATTATTTATGAACACAGCCAACTCAAGATTGTTTTCAAAATGTTGGGAGAGAAAGTTGTAGTTTCGAGTTTTATGAGGGCCCGATCACACGTACAACAACCCACACCACAACGACGACACGTATAGTCGGGCAAGTCGGACGCTAACTTCGTGTGGCTGACACCTGGCATGGCCTATGAAAATTAATACCGTCCCCGTCGCAGCCATCAGCGAGACCGCGCACTAGCGTATTATATGTGCTAGCGGCCACAGAGCATAAGGGTCGGGCCACACCTGCCGAACGTTCCGTGGCGGAACGCTCCGTCGCGTCATATTTCTATGGACGTAACGTTCGGCTGATGTGTCATACATAGGTAACTTGAAAAACATTAGGAGCGTATTCAACCGAACGTTCCACCGCGGAACGTTCGGCAGGTGTGGCCCGACCCTAAGTGTAGCGGCACACCTGCGGAACGTTGGGCGCGGAAAGTTCCGACGCGTCATGTGACGCTTGCATTTCTATGGACGTAACGTTCGGCTGATGTGTCGGCTGATAGGTAACTTGAAAAACATTGGAGCGTATTCAACCGAACCTTCCGCCGCGGAACGTTCGGCAGGTGTGGCGCGACCCTAACTTCTAGCGGCCAGCTACATCGCAAACACAATGTTGCGTCGACCATTTGATTTGATTTTGTAGTTATCGCAACGCAATGCAAGAAGCTGCAGCGACTCTTTTCACACGTAACCACTGCTTGCACACATTTTGTCGCTGTGCCCGTGCACTCGTACCAAACCACACCCCACCGGTGTGGTTTGGTACGAGTGCACGGGCCTGTATTAGCTTTTGAATATCGTGAAATTATTTATTAAATCACGCAATAAACATTGAAATGCTAAGATATCTAAATTTAAACTATTCAATCGTAGATAATACAAATGCTTAGGTACTAATTCTTAAGATATTTTAATCCTCGTAACTGCTGTTGGGTTGGAACTTGGTGGAGTGGTCCCACCATCCAGACATACATCAGGTTGTCGGGCGAGTTTAAAAATGCTATTACGTAAAATGTAGTTGTTTTATAAAATACAAATTATTTGATTAATTATAAAAAAAAATTATGCTATTCAACATTCAAAATCCCGACTTGTCCCGCGGTCCTGGCGTTCACCTGCTGCTGCTGCTGATAAATTCGTTGTGGAACCAACGTTATATTTATGTATTCTTTGACATTTTGAATGTAGTATTTTTTGTTTTTAAGGACCTACGCCCATTCATATATTATATGTCTGGGGTAATGATGAAGCAGTATCTTTTAGTTGATTGTACTGCCGCTGAATACACAAATAGTGGATAGTAAGGTATATTAGTATAATAATTATGTAACAAAAAAGGTGTGTAATAAGGCTGCCTGTCCACTGGAGCGGAGAGGAGTAAAGAGGAGCGGAGATGTGCCAATGTTAACCAATAGAATCTTGACTCAGGATCACTGATCTAAACTCAGGGGCGGAGTCAAGATTCTATTGGTTAATATTGGCACATCTCCGCTCCTCTTTTCTCCTCTCCGCTCCAGTGGACAGGCAGCCTAAATGAGGCATGACTTTTTTTAGAATTAGAATTTCTTTATTTTGCATAAAATATGTACATAAAAGGTCTTAACAGTAACTTAAATATAAGAAGTTCCACATATTTTGCTTAGACATTTCAGCATGCAAAAAAAAATAAAAAAGTACCTTATAATAAAATGATACAAAAACACTTCTATTGAGATCATGAGGTAAAAAAAATTAAATCCTTAAAATTACGTTATTTATTTACATTTTTAGTGAGATCATATCTCGAACTTTGCTTATAATTTAAGAACTCACTTATTGTATAGAACACATTACTATAGAGCCATTAGTTTAGTGGTAGCTCTCTAATCTGTTTGGGTATTTGGTTATAGATTTTGACAGACATATTGTAACAATTGTTCTGAACTAGTGTGAAATTCATGAGAGAAATCGTGGTTTTGTACAGTTTCAATTCACTAGATGGCGCTTTACATTTACGTCACGTTTCTGAATCGCGGTGTCAAGATTGTCCGCTGTTGAACGACCCTCGCTCGTTTCTGTAAAAAAATCATACTTACCTGGCATAGGGGATACCGTGATCAAGACGGCGGTTCCCCCAGGGCGAGGCCTTCCCATTGCACTGCGGTTGGGTTGACCCCTGCGATTATCCCTAATGTGGATAACTCGGATGCGTAATTTTTGGTAGTGGGGACTGCGTACGCGCCGTCCCCTCAGAATTCCCTAATAATAGAAACTAGTCCAACTAAGCAGGGACCGTCATATCAACTCATGTTTGTCACTATTTTGTCTACGTGGGGGCACAATATAGTAGATTGTTATACAAGGGTGGAAAGGACTTGATGTCTTTCACCCGTGTTAAAAACACTACTTTTCATTTCGAATTTAAGGAAAGTAAAAAATATTTATTGATATTGAATAACATGAGTAGTACCTATTTAAAATGAACTAACAAGTTAGAACAATTTGTAAAAATGTTTAAATATGGAACGCACCGCATCACCGCTGCGGGCCGTCCCGCGTATAAGTTTTTTTTAAATTCACACTGGCTGTTTATAATTCTAATATACTCACAAGACCGGAGCCCAGTGCTTCCACTTTTAGGGATTTCTCCCTTTTTTTAGGGAAAAAGGCTAATAATAAGCATGGTTTACTGATATTTTATTTTGGCAGGGATTTAGGGAAAAATTGAACTTGAGTTGGTAGCCCTACAGAACCCAATGTACTACTTTAGGTACTCTATGGCACCACCGATTGATTAAAGGGGATTTCCTGAAACTTGTAATGATTGTTATTCGTCTAATTTTAGTTTACCATGGTATTGTTAATAGTACTATTTCCGTGGCTAAAGACGACATCAGAAATAAGTCGCATTATACCTACAGTTGGTTTGTTTCGTCTGTCTCGATTTATAGGTATTTAATGACATAAAAATGAAAAATTCACTAAACCAAGGAATTTTTATATTTTTTAGGGAATTTTAGGGATAATTCATTAAGAAACTGAGGAAAACCAAAAACGTAAGTGGAAACACTGCCACAGCTTTTATTTTTATTCTATTCGATATTTTTCTTAAAAAGTTTCGTACCCACAGATATTAATCTAACTAGATGACGCGATTGTAAGTAAGTATGTACTTCGCGTGTCAAAAAACGGAGTAAAATATTACGATCAATGATCGTAATCTGTGATTTTAATTTAGCATTATCGGCACCGGAAATCAACCAAAATCTAGAAAAATTTCTTTTTAAGCCATATTGAGCTGTAAAGACTGTATAGAAAAATTGGCCGAAGCATTGGAAATGTTTTCTTTCATTGGTAAGTTTTGTTTTTAAATTGTGTGTGAAAAAGTGGCACGCTTGGTTTTCATAAAGATGGAGGGACTTGCGATATCTAGTTAGATTTATATCTGTGTTCGTAGCCGACTACCTAACCATAAGTTCTATTTTTAAAATTCATTCCCGCCCTAGGGCGGGAAGCAATTACTATGAGTCTTTCCCGCCCTAGAGCGGGAAGCAGCGTCTCCCACCCGCTACTCGGATCAAACAAACACTACTTTCCGAGCATGAGATATGAAAAAATTAGTTTCTCTTGGGTCACGCACGGTATAACAATAACCGGTGTCGCGTCGCTGTTTTGTACTGATTGTAAATCGAGATTTTGAAGCGCGTCATTTTGGCCGTTTTGTATGACGACGTAATACTGCTTCCTTTACTATACTGTGCCCCTGCTCTCCGCTACAAAGAACGTCGATAATTGAATCTGTAAGCTTCAATCAATGGACCGCGGTATTTTGTAGCGGTTTGCGAATTGTATCCCACGCTGTGAATCCGCAGTAAGTTAATTAAAAAATGCATCGGGTTTTAAGGAGTTTTATTCGGTTAATACGAAATATGAAA
Source organism: Conistra vaccinii (assembly GCA_948150665.1). Classification (NCBI taxonomy): domain Eukaryota; kingdom Metazoa; phylum Arthropoda; class Insecta; order Lepidoptera; family Noctuidae; genus Conistra; species Conistra vaccinii. The sequence goes on along the minus strand of OX411323.1, from coordinate 6,214,602 downwards.
TTAGTGATGAATGGCCATAAAATTACGCCAGCGTTTCTCGAAGGGATAGGCAGAGTTGTAAAAGGGGGTGAGACTCGCCATTAACTATACCTACCTACATCTACACTAACTTCAGGTTGCTACTGAGAATTTTTATAAGAAAAAACCTTGCCCCGGTAATCCAACCTTGGACCCAATGCTTGGTAAGTCACACTTGCAACCACTAGACCAGCGAGGCCGTCAGTATGTATGCAGGCTTTAACTAGCATTGCGTTGCATTATCAGTCTATATAATGTTCCCACTGCTGGGACACAGGCCTCCTCTCGGTGAGAGGGAGTGGGCCGTAATCTACCACGCGATGCCAGTGGACGAGAATTGGTAGGATGTCCCATGTCTTCAAATTTTTGGTTCTAGGAAATGTCGGTTTCCTCACTTTTTTCTTCACCTGTTTTTAGAGCAGTGGTGAAATAATGTACAGAAAGTAAAGCGCCAGTCTTGTTCGTATCTACCACGAGTGACCACGACCAACATAATCTTTGGGATGATTTTGTTCAAAGATGGAAATTTATAAACTAATCGATATATCCTTAGTTATAAAATCTATAATTTGTGTGTATGAATATTCAGTTTTCATTTATTTTTAATATAAGGCTGATTGACGGCTAGGTTCGCGTCAGTGCCTCTCCTTCAAAATGCAAAGGTACGGCGCACGAAAAAGAATCAGCGACCCATCATCAGCCTAGCCTTTTCCCAACTATAGTGGAGTCGGCTTCCAGTCTAACCGGATGCAGCTGAATACCAGTATTTTACATAGAGCGACTATCTGACCTCCACAACCCAGTTACTGGGTAACACGATACTCCTTGATTAGACTGGATAATCATAATAATCAGCGAGCTATTTTTCACAAATATTAGATAATGAATAATTTGTTTACGAAATATTAATTTTTTCTCGCAAGTGTATTAAAAAACGCCGTCTGATACGTGTGAGTATTTGTCATTAGGTATCTACACTAACGCTCCATTACGCCCTCGCCTTCAGCTCGGCCTGCAATCCCGCTTCGAGGGTAATGACTAACTTTTCCCACTTGTATCAATATCATCATCATCTGCCTAGCCTTTTCCCAACCCTGTTGGGGTCGGCTTCCTGTCTATCCAGATGAAGCTGAATTTTACTTTGAGCGATTGCCTATCTGACCTCCACAACCGAGTTACTGGGTAACATGATAATACTTGGTAAGACTAGGCTGGTTGTTAGACTTTTTTGAGCTTCTGCCTACGCTCTTGTATCAATTATGTTTCTTTATAAATTATTGAACATAGTGGCAAAGTCCATAAAACAAAAAAAGCATGTCCACAGGTCAAACGACGCCTGTCCACAGGTCAAACGACACCTGTCCACAGGTCAAACGGATTATCGTGTCCGAAGCTTTTACCGCCATTGTGTACGCAAAAACTGTCCTATTTCCATAGGTCGGTCAACGAAGCCCACAAAAAGCTTGTTTTTCTTTCTTGTCATCAAAGATAAGCCATTTTCTTCAAGATTGTGTATAGTAAGCAGTGCTACCAGATGAAAAAAAATAACTACAGTGTCAATAGATTAAATATACCGTGTTTTAGACTCAAAACACCGTAGACACATTTGAAAAATATCGTGTAAATTATCGTGTAAAAAGTAACAGAAAGGACCATGAATTTCAATATTTGAATGAATGAATGAATGAATGAATTGCACCGATCCCAGCGTGGTTTAACCAGACTCGATAAATCGAATGAACCCCGAGATTCGCACTAGCCCCTGAAGCCTCATACTTCATGGGGCTACAGAGGCCATTGCATATCTAGGAGTAGACCGGGGGGCGCGGTAATGGTAGGGAAGACGTGCCCGAAGGATAAGGAATGGGAGAAAGAGCCATACCGGATATGCATCCTAGAGTAAGCCATGGAATAGTGGAGAGACGGGTGATATTTATCTATGGATGGGCATCTTTTTGTGTTTGCTCTTTGCTATTTCCAGTGTCTTCGTCTAAGGTTCACACTGCTATCCATTTCAGGTTTCTTGTAGATCTCGCTAGCGGTCTTCTTAATCTTATCTCGGTCTTCAGCCATGTTCACCAAAAATGAATTCCTTGTCGAAGTAAGTCATGTCCTGTTTTAGGTTGTCATTTCATGTGTAATAATTAGGTCGTCCGGCTGCCTTGGATTTACTTTTGTACTGCATGTAACGGGTGTGGTTTGCGGCGTCTGTGAACATGTGCGAGATAGCCCATCCTGTGGTTCTTGATGCGTTTGGTTACAGTTTTTCCGTCTAACATTTCATGCATTTTCTTATGTCTTGGTTTATTCCTAGCGTGGTTAATCACGTTTCTCATGATAACTCTCTCCGCCAGAATGGTCCAAGTCCAGCTTCACCGGTGAATCTCTTGGCAGGGTTAGACTGCATTTTCGACTCTTTTCTTCTTCGTTCTGATATCCGCAGCACTGCCCAGGGCGCGATCGGCCCGCTCCTCGTTATTTATGTGCAGGTCAGCCCTTGCCCGAGTTGCCCGAATTCTTGATTTTCTGTTCGTGCTATTGCGGGCACTCATATTTGAACACCGTAAAGACTATTCCCTTGCAACGCTCGGCCGCTATAGTATCGCGGCGGTAATTCGCGGAGGATCGATAAAAGGGTATGGGTTTTTTATTTTTATGAATTTGTTTCTCTGCTATCAGAAAAGTATATTTGCGTCCAGGGTTGAGTAGATTTCTCACCTTAGTCGTTTTTGAATGAGAGGCGGAAAGTTTCTATAAAACTTTAAAAACGTAAAAACTCGATACCAAATTGTTTTAAATTAGCTCGAGTATAACCCCTTTGAATGCACGTAATAAACAATCACCCTGTAGACAGCAGTTTGAGTAATTGTTAAATAAAAGTAGTAAATGATAAAAGACAAAGTATGTCGTACTTTACACAATCTGTACACTTTCACTGTCAGATTATACAGCACATTTTTTTGGAATACTCCGTTATGGCATTCCGTAAAATACACAAATAGTGAGTAGATATCTTTGAGCCAAGGGAAAGGTCTGAGCGGGCGTACATCTGGCGGGGTGCAAAAAAAAGGGCTGACCGGCCTTTTGTTTTCAAAGTTGAGGTATGCGTGCCCGAGACATTAAAAGCTCCCCTCACCACTCACAAAAAACACTCGCTTGAACTCCAAGACGATTTTGAATTACTGAAAACGCAACGGATGATATTTATCGATGGATGGCATCTTTTCGCAACTTCGCCGCCAGATTAGTAAGTTGATGTCAAGCTTCAGATGTACATCTTTTGGCGGGGCCAACCGTTTTCTCGACTCTCTTCTATATCACTGCTATGCTTCTATCCGTTTCAGGTTTCTTGTAAATGTTGCTAGGAGCCTTCTCACTCTTATCTCAGTCTTCCGTCGCGACGTCTTGACCATCATACATAATTATTATTTAAATGTAAACTTAACAAAAACAACGTCACAAAAATAACTTCACACATATAATTTTATCACCCAAATACACACCTATCTACCACTTGGCCTCGAAGATAGGGTTCAAAATCCAATGTCAGAGTCAAGGGCAATAAAATCTAAAAGAAATGCTTTGTTGGTCAAAAACTAGCTAGGACCTGCGATCTTTGACTCGCTACAGATGTCTAAAAATTCAAATAAAGACGGTCCTGCAGAAAGGAGCAAGTTACCGAAGTATTAAAATGGAAAGATCTCACTAGATTAGTCTGGCCAAGCCTCGTCCCACCGGAGCACCTCTGCATGTATTTCACTTGGCGACTCAGTCACCACCACCAAAACAAAACAACGACTTCACTTTAAAAAATTCACTATCATTAAAAATAATTCATGACACTACACAACACACTCTCCTCGAACTAAACGCATCGCAGCGCACGTGCACCCTTGACGAAGGTCGACGCGCTTCTCCGGACCATGAATTTCAATATTTGTATTCAAAATTATAATTGACCACTTTCCTAAAAGTTGGCAACGTTGCAAATAGCTGTCAAATATTTACATGTTTTGATTAATTTGGTAATATTACTGTATGGAAATAAGAAATGTGGTTAACAAGCGAACCGAGATGTAGGTGTCCTCCGACACCGAAGTTGGCTCCGATAGTTTTGAATCGGAGTTATACCGAAGATCGAAACGCAGCGATGCACGTGACTAGAGCGCGCGTTTTATACACGCTCGCGCTCGAAGTTTCAGTTTATTGTTTTTTTAAGTCAGACGCATAACGATAACTTGTTAAAATAAGTTAAGTGGTAGTTTATTGTTGTGATAAGTAAGTCATATTTCCTTGCCCTTATCGGGCACAAATCCAGGATCCTTAACACTTTCGACCCATTTTACATAGAGCTCATACGCCATGCCATGCCGCCATACATATTGGAAGCCATCGCCATTTGAATCCTCCGGAAGGCTCACTGGCATTACGTCTGCGCTAAAGCGCTCGCGGACGGTCAACGGCATTAGGTTTGAGTCTGTGTTACAAAACACTGTAAAACGAGGTAAACTAATGTTTTCAGAGGGTTTTGTCGCTATAAGTAGTATCTCTGGGGTTATTTTCATGTACAAGAGGGTGGGGAACGTAAAGTAATAAAAAAAAATTTTAATTAAGAAAAGTATAATAACTCGCTCTGATCCCGAGATAGGGGTGTTCAACCTTTTAAGATTTAGCGATTATTTGTAACCGTGAAAATGGTTTTCTGCCTCTGAAATACTGGTCTCCTGACACAAAAAAACATTAGAAAATAAATATTCTTGGATTTTAAAACCAACGCACATACTAAGAAATCTTGTTAAAAATTTACAACAGATTTTATTTTCACAGTTTGTAATGCTGTAGGTATTCACTAAGAAAAATCTAAAAGCCCTGTGCGAAGGCTAGAATGAATCCTCGAGGGCACCCGGCACTGAACGTGTTACGGACTGCTACTGAAAATGTTTGTCCAACCTGTAATTTGAACTCAGGTTCCCACATTCAACAATCGTGCTAACGACCACTAGACCATTGAGAAAGTAATTTTTGAGATTTTAAATCTGTTTTAAATACTTGTATACGTCATGAACATGATAAACAAGCGCAGTACGTTTGGAATATGTATTTTTAATTAAAAAATATATTTTTTTAATTCATATTAACGATGCGTAGGTAAGGTCTATTTAAATCTATGTTTACAATTGATGCTATTTCTATTCGTACAAATATAAATTTTATGCTAATGTAAATTAAGTTGATTTAAGCATGACTAGTGCAATTGAAAAAGTCATAAGAAATATTGAAGTTGTAGCGTAAACTGAACCTTATGTGTAGCTGTTAAAGTAATTTTCCGAAAAAAAAACATAATTGTTTACATTTTTGGAAATTAAATTGCGAACGTAGAATACCTACACATATAGGTCCAAGCATGGTCGAAGTTACGACCAAATCAGCTTCTAGAAAAACGGTTTAATTACGTGTCCTAAGCCCCACTAAGGCGATTTATCTTATCTGCTAAGAAAGTAATCAGACCCGTCACTTTTTGTAGGAACCCTCAATGTTATGCTTCGGTCAAGATTCGGATTAGGATCTTTTAGTAATAACCTTTTAGCTACAAACGCAGATTAGTACAGATGGACACTCCGCCAAATCATTTAAATAAAAAGCAACTCTTCCTACGGCACAATAAAGTGCAATTCAGGTTGCACAGCGCTAATTACCAACAGTTATATTCACCTAAGAAGTTCCCTCCCCTTCTATCGCGTAACTCTTTATATCTTCTGACTACGTTACGCCCACTGAATTCGACAAGTCGAACCAGCCGCGTACCTACTTGTAGCTTCATACCTAAAATATGGAGTGTCCCATCTGTGCTACAAAGATGGCGCGGTTATTTCGAAATAAAATGTACCTAACTGACTGTACTGATTGCCTTACCTTGTTTCGATTTGTTGACCATTATCTATTTTGTGAAGTAGGGACCTGTACCTACTCGTTGAAAAAAAAAAAAAAAGAAAAAGGAAGAAAAGGGAGGGTCCTGGGCGTTGTGCCTGGCGGGCAACTGCCCGATGATTGATGTCGAATAGTCTAATATTATGTCATTCGCGCGGTAATCTCTAATTGCGCGATGCTGGATTTATGTGACGTCAGGATTTTGTGTTATGTCAGGTATTTGATGCGTAATTCGCATGTGCCACAACAGTATACCCATTTATGAACTTGTAAAAAACCAATGATTTTTCAAAGAGTAACGTGGAGTTTCTTGCCGCCTCTTCTCCATAGAAAACTGCATGGGACCGTGCTCCTAGCTTCTGACGTTTCATAAGTGCGCATGTAGGGTTATGTGAAATAAAGTATTTTGAATTTGAATTTCAAAATAATTATTTTTAAGATCTTTTAAGACCATTTCCCAACACCAGGGAAGCGGTCTTTAGCGGCGTTGTGCACTTTTTTTGGGATGGGTAAAAAATGTTAAGCTCGCGTCACGACACGTGACCTGATCAAAAATTCGTTCTTGTACTGACAGCATGCTACATACATTCCTGAAATTTTCGTTAGATGGCGACTTAGTTTTCACTTCCATCGGCAGTCCCCAAAGACTGCCCCTCATGTTTTTTTTTGTCCGGACATCGAACCTGCGATCAGCGATTCGTAGCGCAGAAGTTCTCTGCGTCCCGACGCCAGTCGCGCTACCGAGTTGATTTAGCGCAAATCTGAGGGTAGTTTTATTGATGCCCGGTACGTATTCATTATTATTACAATTATTCATACAAAATTAAATTCCTTCAGGTTCTAGTACATTTCGACTACAAATTTCTACCAGATAAACGTAACGTCGTTGATTTCAAATAACTTATCAAATATTGAAGCATGTTGTTTACTTGTAATAAGAGCTTCCAGGAAGATGCACCGAATGTTTATCATACAAGAATTCCAACTGTAAGGAAAAACAATGGCATCAAGATGATGTCTATCGTGGAATAATTTTCTTTAGAAAAAGACAATGATATTTTTTACAATACTGCATTAGGTTTAAGTTATACAATACGCCATAAATTTTTACCACAAAAGAATGGGCAAACGTTAGGATGTAATAACACCGCTGCAAGAGATTACAAGTTTCCCTTTATTAGATCCGTCGCCACTACCTTACGAGTGAGCGTACAGAATTTTCCTCGTTTTAGAACAAACCCCCGGGCGCCCAGTGCACTTAAAGACGAAAATATATTTTCCACTTTTCCAGCTAAAGCGTGAAAAAGCTTAAAGTCCGTTGGAAAAACATTCGTTGTAGCTAACATGAGAGCGCATGAGCGTGGTCGCGACGCGTCCATTCAGAAGCGCCGCCCTTCAGTTCGACTCAAATTTTCTTCTGAACGCACGCCCGGGGACATTTTCCCGCGCTTTTCGAAATCCGAACTAATTTGAATTCTAAGTTCGCGCGCCTGAGTGGCCAGTAACGAGTGTGAAAGTGTCGTACGTGTAAAAAGTTTGAATTTGAAAAGTTTTGATTATTTATAGTGTTGGTTACGGTTTAAATAAAGTTTTCTTTTTTGTTTGCGGATTTTTTTTGGCTGACCCGTTCGTCGTTTATTATTCGGTAAGTACTTACATTTTAAGTTTTTTATTATGTGATAAGAACATTGATGGTTTATTTAAGCCATCAGCATCACATTTTCCACATCACGCAACTTAAGATGTAAGGTGTATTTATTCTGAAGACATTTTTTTACGGTCAGTAAGAAACAATGTCCATCACTTGCCAGGCGTATTTCACATGTTGCTACTACAAACAGCTATGTTAGTTAGTTCGGAAATGTGTCACAAATGTTTTACGTAGACATTAGTTATAAATAAGATCAAAGATTCCATGCTTTTATTTTTGGGTTTCGTCAAAGAGTTGTCTTCCGCTAGATTGAGAAACTAATGTCATAAGATAAACTACTTACTTAATTATAATAAAGACATTAAGGGCCTGTTTCGCCACCTACGATTAAGTTCATCCTATTAACTTACTTGGCAGATAATTTTATACAAATTCTGTTCCGTTTTTGAATTTATTCGGTAAGTAGTGGCTATTCGGACTTCGTGAAATAGGCCCTTAGTATGTAACTTGGATTGAATGAAAATAATCATGTGTGGTCAAGAATATGAATGTGATATATTAGAACGTTTTTCAAGTTTTAATTTTAAAATCTGTTTAAGGCGCAACAAAACATGATAAAATATGAATAAGTACTTACATTGTGCAAACAATACAAAATAGGTGCAAAAACATGGTCAACATTTATTCTTTTTCATGTTTCATTTATAGGTATTTCTACAATATTTATTAAGAAAGAGTGCCTAATGCGCTAAATGCGTCAAAGTACATAAATATTTACAAGAGTTCAACAGCTTACACTTTAGACAATAATATTTACAGATTTTTACAGTATTCACATTATCGATTCTTATTAACAAAATTGTTTAGCAAACATTCTACGTTTTTCAATTATGGCCTTTGACCAAGTGCGCATTATAGGTAGATATCATAATGGTGGGTCTAAGCGTTTTTAATTAAGTTTTGACCTTTCCAGCACCCGTTGCTTGATTATAATTTCATTATCATTAAAGATCTTAAGGATTTACTAAGCTTTAAACATAATTTGAAAGGGATATTGAAGTTGAGGAAGGATGGATGTACTGTGTGAAAGATGATTTGGCTGGAAGGGGGCAACTATACCACCATTACAACTAATAAAGAAGTATGGAAGAAAAATATATTTGTGCCCACTCTAAATAAATTGAGATAACGGCAAGAGAACGATGATATTGAAGTTTAATATATTTTACCATCGCCCTAACAGTTTGGCCTTTTTATATTGTTTCATGTGCTCAACGATTTAAAAAATAAACTGGCTGCATGAATAGATGAAAGGTCAGAAGCCATTTTGTTAAAAAAGTTAAAGGGTACCATAGACACGATTTGTCAGAGCAGCGATAAAAAATATTCGTTTGTTTTCATGTTTCTATTTTTCAATGTTGGTCATTATTGTTCTCTTATTTCAAAGCCAGCACGAATATTAATCGGTGTGTGCCGTGTGGTTAATATAGCTAGGATTTTTTTTATTGACTGTAAGCAATGTTTTGTGCAGTGATTTCAAACAATATTTTAGTTGGTTGGTAAGTATTCATAATTTAGATATTTTAGGATAATTAAACTACTTGATATCTGTCACAGATTTGCTTAGATAGATATACAAAATTATATTTTTATTTCTAAGGAGTCCCCGAAACGAGCAATCGCCATCAATTTGTATTGTAGTAATATTGTCAATCGCTTCAATTTCATTTGGTAACGATCAATTTGCGCATGAATGTGTATCAATCACGCAAAAATTGATCAATTGATCCTTTCGGGGACTCTAATTTGGTGATGTAGGTACTGTACCTATTATTTTGATACCTACTTCTAAAACTTGGCAAAGTCGCAACTAGCTGTCAAATATTTACCTGTTTTGATTAATTTGCCAATATTACTGTATGGAAATATGAAATATCGCTAACTAGTAAACTAGAAAATTAATAATTAATTGCAAATAATACACTGAATGTGATGTTGTATATTTATCAATATTTTAGTTCACTAGTTAGCCTTAATTATTTCATGCCAAATTAATCAAGAGCAGTGGTGGCCCAGTGGTAACGACCCCGACTTACGAGTTGTAGGTCGTGGGTTCGAACCCAAGCAGACGTTTTACTTTGAATAAATAATTTCATCACCACTGCTCTCAAAACGGTGAAGGACCAAAAATTCGAAGATATGTGACATCTAGGCTACCAACCCGCACTGAGCCCGCGTTGTGGATTACGGCCCACTCCCTCTCACAGAGAGGAGGCCTGTGTCCCAGCAGCGGTGGGAACAGGCTGATTATGATGATGAAATTAATAAAAAACGCGAAATATATGACATCTATTTTCGCCATTGTCCAATTTCAGAATGCACGCTCTTTTAAGTCACGCTAACTTAGGCACAAACTTACTAACAAATAACTTAATCCAAGTTAATCATGTTCTGAAAATTAAACAATAAATAAGAATTAAATACTTAGTTACAATTTGTGGTGGGTAGAAATCCAATAACTACTAAATTTATACTTCTACTTTACTTCACGTGCGGCTTAGCAGTTACAATTAATTCTTCGCACCGTGAAAGCAATTTAAACTTCAGCCTTGATTTATTGGTGGGAGAAAATCTATCAATAAATGGCTCCCTGACAGACGGATTATAGTCTGCCAGTCGGTAATCAGGGCAGCCATATTCAATCGCACTGTGGTTACAAACAATACGGGCGTCGTTACAGGATAATTACCTCCGTCTTCAATTTGATTGATTAAAATGAGACATTCATTAGTTTAAATGGTTTCTAGAAAGCTGCTTGGTGTAAATTGATTGTCTATTGACTTACGTTTTTTTTTTGGTAAATACTAGTTTCAGCCCGCGACTTCGTTTGCGTGGTTTTTATTTATTGAGTTCATGTCATTTACCGAGATAAAAAGTAACCTATGTGGTTAATCCAGGTTATAAACGATCTGTGTGCCAAATTTCATCCAAATCCGTTCAGCCGTTTTTGCGTGAAAGCGTAAGTAACCAACAAATAAACTCATTTTCACACTTATAAAGCTTTGTGCAGACCAGCGCGACTTGTCGCGCGATGTGACACCGGTTATTGTTATACCGTGAAGTTTTCTTAGAAATTGTATTGTTCTTGTCGCGTCGTGCGACAAGTCGTGCTGGGCTAGTAGGATTGTAGGATTACATAACATAACATAAACATCACGCCTGTATTTACCAAAGGGTTAGGCAGAGGTGAACCTATAGTAAATCCATATTTCGCCAGTTATGTCTAAGTCCCATGTAATAGGGGGCGAGCCTATTGCCATCAACCGGGCACAAATCCAGACTCCGGGCTGCTACTGAGAGATTCCAGATGGAAATACCCAATAACACTATGCCCGACCCGGGAATCGAACCCAGGACCTCGTGCTCAGCAATAGTGACAACTAGACCAACGAGGCAGTAGTCGAGTTAGTAGGATTAAATATTATAATAAAGTAGGGTTAGTAGGATCATTGTATCTTCCTTTCTTTCTTTTTTTTCAAATATATAATATTATTTAATAATAATACGTAATTATTGTATGCCTATTAGGCAGGACCTATTGAAACTTTATTTATTATTAAGACCCATAACTGACAATAAACATATTTTGAATTTGAAATTTGAATTTGAATTTCATTAGACGATAATTTGACGTAGGTAAGGGATTATAGGGTCTACTTTTCATGCATGGAATCTGTGTTCCAAAGAGAGTGCATATCTTTAATTTATTATATGTATCTAGATAAGTAAGCAACTTCCATTTTCCCTCTATATTTCTATTAGGTAGGAAGAGTATCGGTCGAAAATAGTTTTCCGTTTGGCCGAAAACAAAAACGAAATTCGCCCAGATTTGCATTTGCGGCCGAAATCCGCAAACGAATGGGATAGTGTATTGTTTTTTTTTTTTTGATAGGTTTATAAGAAATCTCTTCTTAAAACACAAGAAAAATCTGGCTCTGATAATTTACACAAGAAAAAACCTTTTTCTTGATTTTCTCAATTGTTGAGCTTTTATTTGTTGTAACGATGGATTTTCTTCAAAAAAATAAACTGTTAGTATTGATATGCCGGAACTTTATTATTTTCGGCGACCGAAAACGAAAATGTCCGAAAATGGATCAGTAGGTATAACTGCTGAAAATTGCCGAACAACGAAATTCGGTCGGATTCTATAGGTAGGTACGTAAGACAGTATTTTTCGTTAGTTTAGGATGTTTAACCACTTCAATATAGTCGTCGTTAACCTTAATTTCCGCCCAAAGCGACAAGTAAAATAGTTTTATTAAGGTCTAGTAACTTTAGCAAATACCAAAACATTTGTTGTTGGCAGGACTTGGACCAATTTTCCTTAAAGTGCTACCCAATTTACGTCATCAGCATCTGGTGATGTTAAATTAGTGAGGTACGTACTAAATGAACGTTGCGCGTTGGTTCGGCTTTCTCTGTAATGAGGTAGGTACTTGACCTTATAAATGTTTTAAGGCTCAAACTTGATCAATTGTCACGGTGCTTAGCACGGTGGTTATGTGTGATTTTCCGCTCGATGACTGTGCTTAATAAAGTTTTGTGAATTCTTTCTGTTAGGCCCCAATTATCATAATATATTTAATAAAGAAATATGATTTCATATCTGTCAAATTCTATGATCATAGTTAAATGATTATATTATTCATTTTTAAATATTACACTTAGGGTCTGTTTCACCACCCACAATCATGTTCCCATTAACTTACTTGGCAGATAATTTCATACAAATTCGGTTCCATTTTTGAATTTATTCGGTAAGTAGTGGCTATTCGGACATCGTGAAATAGGCCCCTATGATCATGTAAACGTGTATATAGATTAAGCCGAATTTGATTTAGCTATTTTTGAGATTAGACGGATAAGATGATAATTGTATGCTTGCTGTCAAATAAATTTATGAATCGTATGTAGTAATTATACCGTTTTTGGTTCTTCATATAAAAATGAGTCGTACATCTCTGATCATATTTCTATGATAGTTTAATATGGCTCTTAAATTTAGGTATGATATATCCAGTGTGGCTAGCTTAACTCCTATTCTGAGACTTAATTCAATCGTGGCAGTCTGTGGACACCCAATCTCACTTTGAAGAGAATGGTACCTGCATTGCAGCAAATACTTAACGATTCCCGCGTTTTCAAATGTCATTTAAATTAGACATGCACCACAGAGAATAGAGTTGGCGATGTTCATTTAGTCGATTATTATTAATTAATTCGATCATTCGAATTCATTTGCGATCGTTTACTTTCGCGATAAATGTTAAATCCGTGGGTATTTAACATTATTAACGTTCCGTTTAATTTAATGGGAATCGATGAACGGTTATGAAATTCGAAGCTACGAATTCGATTTGGCAAAGTTTGGTGATTAATGCAGTTAAATATTAGTAATAGCAGTCACTGCTTGTATTTAATTAATACCAGATTATTGGTGATTTTTCAAATAGTGCTTGAAATAACAAACCCGCCTCACTATTGTGTAAAAACTCACAATTGAGAGTATCGAGGCAGTGCAATATCCTGTTTTTCCTGTAATAGCAATCGTGGCTCGAAAGTGCGTTTTTATAGGATAGCACCAACTACAGTGAGTTGTTACTTATAGTGTCTAATTTCACGATGTGTGAAGCATTTATTTATTATCTATTTCTGACGGTTTTCTTTGTGAATCTCGGAAAGCAAAGGACAATGACCCACGATACTGTAAATCTAACTGTGGAGACCCCACAGTTAGAATGGTTGTAAAACTGATTTGTTTTTCAATTACTTATTAAGAACTACATAACATCACGACTGTAATCCCCAGCAGAGGTGTACCTTTAGTACATCCACATTTCGCCAGTTATGTTTTTAAGTCCCACGGAATAGGGGGCGAGCCTATTGCCATCAACCGGGCACAAATCCAGATTCCAGGGTGCTACTGAGAAATTTTAGATGGAAAAACTTTTTACAAAAAAAAATTAAACCGACTTCCAAAAAAAACCACTACAAAGTGAAAAATAACTTTAATTTCGGAAGTCGGTGTCTTTGTTTTTTAATTTTCGTTTTTTGCCACCGACTTCCGAAATTAAAGTTATTTTTCACTTTGTAGTGGTTTTTTTTGGAAGTCGGTTTAATTTTTTTTTGTAAAAAGTTTTTATTTTTCACTTTTTAGTTGTGGTACCTACCCCACACAATATCCAATATCACTAACTGCAATAAATAACAGTTACAGGAAGTTATCATCATATCGTCCATATAAACTAAGTGGGAAAAATATGTATTATTGAAGCTAACTCAAAAACTATCAAAGCAAAGTTAATAAAATTTATATGGGACCACCTCGGGAGCGTACCCTTTCAAACAAAAAAATAATTTTCAAAATCGGTCCACAATCGGCGGAGATATCGGTTAACATACATAAAAAAAAAAAAAAAAAAAAAAAACATACATAAAGTCGAACATAGAACCTCCTCCTTTTTGGAAGTCGGTTAAAAATCCAATAACACTTTGCCCGACCTGGGAATCGAACCCAGGCCCTCATGCTCAGCAGTAGCGCTAAGAACTCGCGCGTATTAAGAACTCTAATAACAAAATCTATCTAATACATGATAAAAAACAAATTCGCTTTTCGGGTTTGTCTGTATGTCCGCGTTATTTATTTTTTATTTATACATATATACTTTATTGTACACCGGAAAATACATAGCTAAAAATAAATTTAACATTACAAAACATAACACGTTAGCACACGTAACATACGTTGTTCTTCTAAACCACGCAACAGATTTTGATGAGGTTTTCACCATCGTTTATAGAATTTATTCCGGAAGGTGTGTGTATAATAAGTTAATATTAAAGTTATATTTACCTAAGAAATCTCGATGTTTTATCAAGTCGTAAGAACCGTGCGCGGCAGGGTTGCTAGTATTTTATAAAAAAAAAACTTCATTACATACCATCCTTCCATCCATATCTACCTTGAATTTTTCTTCAGTAAGTTTACCCTGTCTACCATATATTCTAGTTTCCCCTGCCACATAAACAGAACCGCGTGAAACAAATTTTTCTCCCTGTTTTTTTCTAACCTTATTTCTCCCACCGTCCACGCAACGTTGAATCTGTCTTCATTAACCCTTGATTAAGGAAAGGGATTTTTTATCATTCTACGGATCTCCACAAAGAACAGTAAATACGGTTTAACTGTTTCTTATAGAAAATAAAATACTGGATAATGGACGGATTTGTTGTCGTATTTTTCGTACAGCCTTGAGCATGTGGGTACTGTTAATGTAGAAAAGTCTGATTTGTTTTTCTGAAACAATAAGTGTAAGAACAATTTTATGATGGAAACATTTTAACGATTATTTGACGCTCAAAATATTTCATGACTCTCAATCTCTCTACCGTACACAAAAGGTATACAAATAACAGTAGCAAATTTTTTTTCGTTTCTCATGCTCGGAAAGTAGTGTTTGTTTGATCCGAGTAGCGGGTGGAAGACGCTGCTTCCCTCTCTAGGGCGGGAAAGACTCATAGTAATTGCTTCCCTCTCTTGGGCGGGATTAAAAAAAAAAATAGAACTCTTGGTTAAGTAGTCGGCTACGAAACTTTTTACTAAAAATATCGAATAGAATAAAAATAAAAAGGCTGCGGTCTTGCGAGCGAATAAACAGCCAGCATGAATTAAAAAAAAAAAACTTATACGTGGGACGACCCGCAGAGAAAACGCGGTGCGTTCCGTATTTAAAAAAAAATCACCAATTGTTCTAACTTTTTAAATAGATACTACTCATGTTATTAATATCAATTTTATTTATGTTTTGAAATATGTACTATGTTTAACTTTCCTTATATTCGAAATGAAAAGTATAGAGTGTTTAACACGGGTGAAAGACATCAATTCCTACTCGGACTATAGCCAAATACCTCGTATGGGAATTGATTCCTTTCAACTCTTATACAACAATCTACTTCCAATCCTAGGTATCTAGTATTATGTATCTCAATTGATAATTATGTCTATACTGAACAGTGCGACCTAGGCGATCATATCGCTATCGTTTGTGGTTACAAATCCAATTCATTGCGTAATTATTGTATGTATTACAACATCTTAGTATTCATTAGTAGTATAGAAGGTGTATTTATTTAAAGTGATTAATATAAATTTTAAGTGGAAACCGCTAATCGGCAAACGTAAAGTACCCTCAGGTTAGGTGGAGCGACTGTCTTCATAGCGTGGCTGGTAGCACGTGTATGAGAGTTGAATGGCGTGCAATAGAAGAGGCTTATGTCCAGTCGTGGACTGCTTAGGCTGATGATGAGGAGGAGCTAGGTAATTACAATTTATGAGCTAACACGTGTTTCTTAGAATCTAATGGAATACCATCGTAATTGATAAGATGCCTGTCTGACCGGGATTTGCTAACTAGTTAAGAGGTTTGTGATCCATGTGGATTATAAGTAAATATAATATCCTATCGCAGATACGCTGGTAGAGCTATTTCTTTAAAAATAATCATCAGCTTTGTACGTATTTTTCTGTTTTTTTTGTCTTGTCTGTTTATATTGTGTGCTAAAGGGTTAAATAAAATAAAATATAAAGGTCCATTAAAAGTGAGTCCAAATGTTTTAATTCATTCGTACCTACTTAAGTTTTTACCAGTACCCTACACACCTACTCACTATTTAAAACTAGTAGATAGTGCAAAATTAGGTATGCATCCAGAGTCCTCTTAATATCTACCTCGTCCGTCTCCTCAGGTACCCCCCACTCCCCACCTGGTCCCCTGGTACTGGTGGTGTCCTCTTGTACTTACCTACATTTTTAATGCAGAAATAAAGTGACGCTATTTTTAAAATAACACTTTAGAAAAACAGTCTTTGAATTATAAACATAATTTCTGGAGAACCCATTTACTAAAGTGGTCTTCTCTTTAAAAAAGTAATTTATCTAATGTATTTTTCTCTAGAGATATTACTAAAGTATTTATTTATGTTTTCAGTTTGTGAATAGGTTCATTTTCAGTCAAATTAACCGTAAATAGCGGTGTAGTTACTGACTGTGATGTAGATTTTTATTGTGTTGTGTTATAGTGTTAGTGTAACAATTTCTTATAGTTTATCACCACACGCCCCATAAACGTAATAAATGTGCCACAAGCACTATTTTATAAAATTAAAAGCTAAGTAGAAAAAACACAAGAAACAATTTAAAAAAACGTGTGATATTGAGATTTAAAAACAAGCATCTACAGCAAATTAGCCTTAAACATAATATACAAGGAGTTTTAAATTTGATATCCCATAACTTTAGGGTATTTATTAATAAGACCATGTCAAAGTATGTATGTTTATTTTAAGCTTTATGTATTTATTTAAGTATATGTTAATTTGTTACGATAAACGTGTAGGTTATTTTAATATTTTAGTTTAAGACTTCACATATTTATATATTTTTTTCTCTTTTTATTCTCACACACTATTGTCTACATTTCTTTCTCATTTCTCCTTTCGAATATCTGCTGGAAGAAATTTCTTAAGAAATAAGCAGAACCTTTGTACTCATAACATGACTGTCGTATCTTTATGTTTTTTATTTACTATGTGTACATAAAGCTATACAAATAAATAAATAGAATCACACCATTTGAAAGACATGAACATGAACATCAATACTATTAAATAATCAATATTTGTAATCACGTGCTCGAAAACGGCACTAACTATTTCGATGAAAGTTGCCCGCTTGACTGTCACTAATGAGACACAATACAATTTTAATTGTTATCGAGCTGCATCAGTCTTTCGGACAGTTGAGAATCTACAGGGGTAGGTGTTCCGGGGGCGGAAAATCAATCTGGATAGGTCCATATCTGGGAAAATTCGTTTTCTCTATTGTCACCCTCTGTCGTCCATGTACTGTTGTTAAATCGACCATGACCCGCAACACGTATTGGGCGTTATTATAATTATATTAATAATTATAATTATTACACATTTCATTACGATGTTTGTAATAATTGTTGTATATGAGCAAACAAGCGGCTGTTTTCATGCAACGTTTAACACTTTTGTTATTATTTGTAACAGGAATTACCTACAATGTTTGATTACAAGCGTACGATATTATGTATTGCGTTTACTTCCGTTGAGAAATTATGTCAATGGGAAACAAAATGAGGAAGGTTTTTTTTTTAACCACGACATGTGAGCTCTTGATCTTCATCTCACTTGATGGTAAGTGATGATTAGGCCGAAGGTGGAAGCGATGATCACCTGGAATTCTCAAATTCTCAACCCAGAAGGCTGTGTCTTGGAAGCATTTTGGGAAATAGTAGAACTTTTAAAGAAAGGAAATCATACCTAGCCACATTCATATACCTATTATATATTTAATTATTGGTATTTTACCATTTTTTTATTATTTAATAAAAATGTTATGTTATGTTATACCTACAGATTTTTTTTATAATTTCTTATGATACGAGTAAGTACACATTCTATACAGGGTGAAATGGAATTCATGAACATTATCTGAAGGGGTCATTGTACTCATCATTATGAACAACTTTCATTATGGGACCAAACCTTAAATCGCGAAAAATAATCAGCTGCTCCCTACATTTGTATTGGCATAGCTCGTCAAAATGTAGGAAACAGCTGTTTTTTTTCGCAATTTCGGGGTTGGTCCCATAGTGAAAATTGTTTAAAATAATGAGTTCAAAGAGTATGCCCATGAATTCTATTTCACGCTGTATATTAAAGACGGATTAGCATTGCGCTAACCAACTGAACTTATTGAGTAAAACTAGCTTTTGCTCGCGGCTTCGCCCGCATGGAGGCCGTAAATTATCCGTCGGGAACTTACTACCGTCATGGTCTACCCATGTGCCAAATTTCATCCAAATTCATTCAGCCAGTTTAGCGTAACAAACAAACAAACTTACTTTCTCATTCATAATAATAGTTAGGATGTCATAAAATTATCCAACTGGTAATTCGGAAAAACTTGTCTTTGATGTGTTGTAAGGGAAGATCTGGGAAGATCTATACTTTTGCCTCCTTCAATGCCTACGCAACAGTTCTACCTTTAATAAACCTCTTAGCTGCTGAAACATAATCTTACATAAGGTAAAAGAACAGAATCTGATTGGCAACACAGATGTTTGGAGCCAGATTGTATCTGTTTCTGGCTGTTTGCCTGCCTGAATCATTGTTCGAGTCGACATGGACTAACTTTGTACATAATCTTCGATGTACTTGCTTACCTACTTTTCATGTACCGAATGTCGATCTGCCTAGCCTTTTCCCAACTATGTTGGGCTCGGCTTCCAGTCTAACCGCATGCAGCTGAATACCAGTATTGTACCTACATGCAGCGACTGCCTATCTGACTTCCACAACCCAGTAACTGGGTAATACGATACACCTTGGTAAGACTGGTTGTCAGGCTTTCGGGCTTCTGACGACCCGTAACGACTGTCAAAGATCCACAAATGACAGCCGGGACCAACGGCTTACCGTGCTTTCCGAGGCACGGAAGAGTCTCGGTATGTAAAGATGGTCACCCATCTAGATCAACCTCGGCAAGCGTAGCTTAACCTGATGGATCTCGACCCGTGCGGCTGTTATTACTTAGCCACGAGCTCTTTCATGTATCGAATGTAACGAAGGAACATTTGAAAGAGTAAGCTATGAACAAATAAAGGCTTTGTAGGTACGTTTCTCCAGTTTCATAGCAATATTGCCTCAAAATTAACGATTGCAATAAGACGTTATTACAGTACCAAGATACTCCTAAGATAATCCATTAGTCGCCTTTTACGATGTATCGGGAAAAGATGAAAATGTCGTTCAACGCCGAGAACTGGACGGAAAATAAGCCTAACAACTTTGTACCTCCATTCCTTCTGATAAAATACAAAATACAAAATATTAACAGAGAATTGGACAGAATTGCTACATTATTTGATCACCATTAGCTCATTTGTCGGAATCGAAGTAAATTGTATTTTGTTCGTAAAATAAATGATATCTGAAATGATGTCTATTCAATCAGGAACTCGAGGGGTAAGGACGAACGGACAAATTGTCATTTGCTGGACACAGAGATGGAGTCAGGGCTATAAAATACCAAAGACAAAGAAGTCAGCACTATGGAGATATAATCTGGTTTATGAACGATGCGCCCGTAAGACGGTTTATTGACGAATGCCAAATATTTAAGACAGAATGCCTCATTAACATCTTTCATCATCATATTTTCAGCCCGGAATCACACATTGCTGGGTCTCGCCTTTTTTCTGCCATACTTCCCAGTTCCATGCGTGTCTCTTCCAGGTGTTTCCCACGCCTTTGACGATATCATTAACCTAACGTGCTTTTGGACGACACTGATTTCTTTTGCCAAACCATTGGGTCACAGCTTTACTCCATCGGCCATCTCCGCGTCTAACTAGATGTCCTGGCCAACTCCACTTGAGGTGCATCGCCGTCTCCCTACCCCTCTTCGGGCCGTATCAGAATGCCAGCGCTGCGACATTTATTATTAAATGTCGCAGCATCGTGCTGAGATGTGAGACTTTTGGCCTTGCACAGGACTTTTTGCTTTTAGTTTAACTTTGTTTTATTTTTGTTTCAATGAGTGTGTTTTAGTTTAGTTTGAGATCTCCTGTGCTTGTCTCAATAAATACTTATTCTTTCTTCTTTCTCCGACGTCGCATCGTAGACTTTCGATCGACAAAATTTCGGTGTTACGCACTCTCGGTCTAGTAGGGTTATACCAAGCATGGCATAGCTTTCATCATCTAGTTTACAGAATTTAAAAAATAAAATGATTCTTCTTGAAGGCAGTTTTAAAATAATAATAGATGGTAACTCTTTTAATTCAGTTCTTATAATTTCTATTAATACTCTTTAAAAACCTACCTGAGTCCGGTCCTCCAGCCAAGTCCTTCGTTAATGCGGTCCCTACCTGTCGGACATAACATAATTTCTGTGCGTGACAGGTGGGTACCCGGCAGTACACAAGTAGGTACACGTAGCTGTTGCGTACCCAGTGTATTTGTGTACTTGTGTTTTTATTTCCTACGCTTATCCAATTGGTCGAGGGATACGAGGGATACAATAAACCTGTAATGGGCTTTGCAATCGAGGATTTTTTTGTTTTTTCAAACGATATTTCTGTTTTCAGAAGGTTATTTATTGATTGGGTTTAATAACTGTATTTCTACTATAGGAGATTGGTGATATGATTTTCGTGTAACAAAATTAGTACTTATTTCATGTAGGTTTAGATAGATATGAAATAAGCCTTACGTTGTAAGGCGTTCATACTCTTAGCCCCCTTTGTACACGGCACGGTTTATGGTACGGCGTAGAACCGCGCCGTAGAAAAAATGTGCCTGTCAAATAGCTTCCAGAGTGATCCATACAAAATTGACCACCTTGCTTACACACGGCGAATAAACCGTGTGTATATAAAGGACCTTAGGGCTATTCTAGAAGGTGTAGATGGCAAGCAGTAGAATAGAGAACATATTATTTCAAGCTATAACTCCATTTATACTCCATTTGAAATAAGATTAGACATTTAACTAAACCTTTTTTACAGTCCGTTCAACCGATTCTAACTTCTATACCGTAGGCATAGGATGGCATTAAAAGCAAAAAAATTGGTTACAATACCAACTGTGTACTGCAGCTGCCATTTGTCATGCCACCAACGCAATAGAAGTCAAAATCGGTTGAGTGGACTGTAGAAAAGGATTGTTTAAATGTCTAATCTTGTTTCGATAAAAATTTTGATTGAATTTCGTATTTTTTATAA
This sequence comes from Conistra vaccinii, assembly GCA_948150665.1. Lineage (NCBI taxonomy): Eukaryota > Metazoa > Arthropoda > Insecta > Lepidoptera > Noctuidae > Conistra > Conistra vaccinii. The sequence goes on along the minus strand of OX411323.1, from coordinate 6,193,126 downwards.
CTAAAAATGTTTGTGTACAGGCAAAGTCAACGGACTTTACCTATACACAAACATTTTTAGTTATAATTTGATATTGATAATTTCAGAACCTATTAAGGCTCAATCCAACGGTAAAGTCATATACCAACTTGGAAAGCCATATACCAACTTGGTCCCTTCAGTTGTAGGTATTTTTATCACATTGGTGGTGACTGTTCCCTCTGAAAGTAAATAGTTGTCAGGTCAATAAACCTTATGACCTTTTTCTGTCGGATAGCAGAAGTTATTATGCTGAAAAATAAAATATTTTTCTTTTTGTCTATATACTAATATTATAAAGAGGAAAGATTTTTTTGTTTGTTTGTACCGAATAGGCTCCGAAACTACTGGTTCGATTTGAAGAATTCTTTCAGTGTTAGAGAGCCCATTTATCGAGTAAGGTTATAGGCTATTTATGTATCATCACGCTAAGACCAATAGGAGCGGAGTACCAATGAAGAATGTTTCAAAATCGGGGGGTTTTTTTAGCGTTAGCCCAAAGTAACTATTCCACGCGGACGAACTCGCGGGCAGAAGCTCTAGTCTTCAATATATTAGCTGAAACGTTATCAAAAGCAAAAGCTATAAAATGTGTGAGATACGAAGTGTTTACGACTGTAACACGAGAGCCTTAATTTCGGATAAGCCTAGATAGAAGGCTAGGAACAATCGATATAAACTGTGTTAGCGTTTTAGTTTCCAAACATATACACAAATATGTGTTTTTGGAAAAACAGTTTTATTACCCACATTACCTTTTACACTAAGATTAACTTTTACACTAATATAAAGTTTCATTCGTTTAAGTGGAATTAACATGAATTGGAAACAAGAACTTGAAAGGACTTTAGGTAGGTTCTGACCAACGCCCGCAGGTATTTCAAGCAAAGGTTACCTTATTATTCTTAGGGTTAAAAATATATATGTAGGTATCAATTTTTTTGTTGTGATGAAGACTTATTTCATTGCAAAGAATAATAGACAGGGATTTGAATAGATAGAATGAAGATTAATATTTTTAAGTTAGTTTCCAGGGTTAAAGTCTTATATTATAGAACAAAAATAAAAAGGGTTAGTGCAAGTTCAGAGGTTTTTTGGTTATCATAGAGCTTTTAAGGTGTGTTGCAATTGAACTCGTTTGTGGAGAGTTCTAAGTGTTTGATCTAACAATTAAATAGGCCACAGACTGGTCATTCAATTCAATATTATCTGAAGATTTATTTTGTTGTCCAGTAGTCTATTAATTGACCGAGTCAATCGAGCACAATACGTCACGAAAATATTTCTTTGTAAATAAGCTCACTTTGTAACTTTGGCAAAAAAGTTACAAAGAGAGCTATTTTTGTCAAAATAACTCATTATTTTACAAAGAAAGCAATTTTTGTCAAAATAACAAAGAGAGCTATTTTTGTCAAAATAACTCATAATTTTACAAAGAGAGCAATTTTTGTCAAAATAACAAATAGAGCTATTTTTGTCAAAATAACTCATAATTTTACAAAGAGAGCAATTTTTGTCAAAATAACTCATTATTTTGACAAAAATAATGAGTTATTTTGTTTCTTTGCTCTCTTTGTAACTTTTATGCCAAAGTTACAAAGTGAGCTTATAAATTACAAAGAAATATTTTCGTTGGAAACTTTACAGACGTACGTCTCTGCTTCGGTAGTAGTTATAAACAACAGAGTAATATCCTATTAAACTTTTTCTTTTGTTGATAATTAAATCGTCTCGTAAATTTTGTTAGTAAAGTTTACTGTTTGACTAGAAACGACATTTTCATTTATGGTCGATTTTTCAATAGTTACGTAACTTTCATCTTAGAAAGAAATATCGCGGTTCACAGCTTTTGTATAGAAACTTATATGTAAAATCGATGTAAGTACCTCTGAGTTTGTTTGGACCTTTCGGAACCAACCATCGGAATTCTTTTACAACACCCATGCTGCCATTGACCAAGCCGTCAGACACCGAAAAATTTCTTCACAGCATAACTTTTGATCCCACTGCCGCGTGAAAATTAATTCGCTGTTACAATGCCCTATCAATGTACCCTGCTCTTACTGAGTAGGATAAAACACTCTTTTGGAACATCTACACTACTTCATCAAGACTTTTGCTACCTATAAATACATGCTATTATGTGTAAAAGTACGTATTTGATCACCACTTAATGGCCAAAGCTTCAGGAGAGCGGAAGTAAAATGCGGTCGAAGTTCCGAGAAGGTTCCTTGACGAGCATCACAGAGGCCCGTGTAATTGCTTTCACCTGAACTACTCTAACTACATATGTACACGGAAATAAATCAGATATCTTAGTACATAGTACAGAAAAACACAGAATATTAAAACACCTATGAACTGGATAGACTTTACTTTTTCAGCCACTTCAAAAATGTAATTTGCAACTACGTATTATAAAAATAAAATTAAAAAAACATTTATTTGCAAACAAAGTTTCACTGTTACATAAAGCTTTGCCTCCCGAACATAGTTAACCTGTAAATAGAAAAGAAAGAAAGAAAAATATTTTATTTGGGACACGCACAGGAAATACAACAATAAAATAAAACAAATAAAAAAGAACATTATAGCTAACAAAATCGTGAACACAAATACAATAACAAGAAAACCTGTGCGAGGCCAAAAAGGCTCCTATCTCAGCATAATGCTACGATATTTGAGATTTAAAAAAAAACACAAGTATCGTAGCGCTGGTAAATCAGGAGACAGTTCCCTTCCTTAATACATTATAAAACATAGTAGCTTTTCGCAGTTGTCTATAAGTCCGCGTTGTTCTTCTAACCCAACCACGTAACAGATTTTGACGAGGTTTTCACCACCGTTTAGAGAATTTATTCCGGAAGGTTTATGTGTACAATACGTTAGTATTAAAGTTACGTTTAGCTAAGAAATTTCGAAGTTTTGTCAAGTCACAAAAACCGTGCGAAACAGGAGCGGCTCGCTAGTTGTTTATTAAAAAAAAAGAATCATAGGTAGATCATTTCTTAAGAATACCGTAGGTACATTGCTACGGTAACATCTCGCTGTTTTTTATGTTAGAAGTAAATTGCTTGACCAGTATACCTTTACGAAAGTTCAACAACAAACTTTTAAAATGATAATTAGGTTAAGCTCAGGAATTTATCTTGACCCTGATTTGAAGTACTAATACTCAATCCTTGTCTTTGTAGGTTCGTAATCGTTGTACCTGCCTACTTACCTATTTCGTACAAGAGCCCGTATCCAATAGTTATTCTCCCGGAACGACCCGTACCTATACTTCACTTTGGTTCCGACCTGTTCCGACCAATACTTCTGACAACTATCTTCAGAATAACATTAAAGAAAGGGGCCAAAACCTTTGTGCGTGAGCAATCAAAGGTGTGGTTTCATCGGTTTCATTGAAAGCCGAATGAGGTTGCGAGTGTTGCTAGCCTTAAAATCTTCGCCTGTCATGTGGCCTCCTTTGTGGTCAATACTTTTTATTGATACTTACATTAACTTTATTCTTTACTGGCCAGTAAAGAAAATGGAATATAGCAAAAATGTTTTTGGGCCAATGTATTCTACATAAGACTCCTTGGATCCTGGCTGATTCGTCTAGCTAGAACCTAGGTTTGACCTGAATTATAAGAAGGTAATATTATTTTATACGCATTGGCACAAAACTGTCCTTTATAAGTGGATATCTTATTTTGAATTTGGAAGGTTTTCATTTTCTCTTTTGTTCTAGTAGTAGAGGATCCAACCTAGGAATGACCTTCACCCATCTGTTTAATGGATGAACAGTATTTTAAATCAAAAGTATGTGAGAATAAATATCGCGAGGGATTGGTTAAAAAAATCCTGGCTGGTCTGTTTAATAAAAAAATAAAAAATTACTTATTATTTTCGTATTGCTACACCACGTGTAACATGGTGCGTAATCGGTTAAACATTGCAAGGTCAATGGAAAGAGGTTTTCAAGGAGAGCCTTTGCTACTAACTCAACTTTTACCAATTGTAAGTCAATTCGGAGCTAATGACCTAAACAGGTGACTACTTGTCCGCCTAAGTTTAGGAATGTTCTTGGCGCCCAATAGCCAAAAGTGATGTATCAATGGATAGTGCTTTTTAAGCGAAACATTTGTTACGAAAACGAATTAATCGTAAATCGAATGAGTACCATAAAAAATAAGTAATTTTTGTATTTCATACTGATCACCAGGAATTTTTGAGCCAACCCAATTAGATTTAGAATGTATAAAATACTTTTCATCCATTAAACATAATTATAGGTGAAGGCCCGTGAAGGTAGTGTCTAAGTTGGATCTGGCTATTAGTGGAGCAACTATGTGGAAAAATGTTTTCTATCTTAGTTTACATAGAGTAGAGTATTTAATGCGTCCCTTTGAGGTTGTTCAAGTAATTAACATCCTTCATGTAGGTATACTGTATACTTTAAATACTGCGGACATTGTGCTTAATGTTTTCCTAGAAACATTTCTCAGTTTCCTTAATGTATGTAGATTACGAAGCATGCCTATAATTATCCATGTAGGCGTAAAACGGTGAACGTGAACTTATTTATTTTATTATTTTATGTACACACAGTAAAATACGTACAGATACTTACAACATAATTATAATTTTGCGTACAAAGGTACTGCTTATTTGTTAAGAAATTTCTGCCAGGAAATCTACGAAAGGAGAAATGAGAAAGAAATGTAGACCAAAATGTGTGTATGTGTTATGTGTGTTGTTATATGTTATATTGTAAGCTGATGACGTCACAGAGTTTTAGGAGAATTCCAGGTCGATCGCTATGGTGAGCACAATTTGAACCATTATTTACTATTTTGATATATAAAAATCTCCGTTGACAGGTGTCAACGACCTGTGAACAAAATTTTGGAACTCATACTTAGTTGATTAATGTATGCTGATGACGTCACATAGTAAATTCCAGGTCGATCGCTATGGTGAGCACAATTTGAACCTTATTTAGGTTTATAAAAACCTCCTTTACAAACAAAACTTTGGAACTCATACTTGGTTGATGCGTTATATTAGTTGCAGAAACGAACTTTGACTTTTAACGCTGTCAATGCTGTCATTTAATACTAATCTTCCATTAACTTGTTTTAACTTGTCGCAGAAAGCAACATTAGACTTGATTTTGATGGCTCTTTGATGAAATTAATGAAATCATTAGCGCTATTGATCCATTACTTAATGGGGAATTAATGTTTGTCTTTGTGCAACTGATTGTCCGAGTAAGTACGTTTAGTTCATAGACAAGTTGTTAATGAGCCATCTTTAATTTCTCCCATACATAATACTTGTCAATAAAGGCTCCCGCGAACAGGCGCGACACGACGGTGCAACGCAACTCCTGTAGAATAATTTCCGTGATTATTGTTTCACCAGGATCACCAGCCTTAAATCTGGAACACCGAATTCTTTATACTACAGATAACATGAAAAACAAAGTTCTCGATAGACTTTAGAAAGTATTTTATACTTCCTTCCTCATATTTTCGTGGAAGTCTTTATGATATAGATTGTCCTAATTCCGTGCCTATAAATCAAAATAATAACAAAATAGTTATTGGCTGGATGTTGCGCCTACGCGGGCGATATAGTCGTTACAAAGATTTTTATCTATGGCACACTATCCGTTTAGGTAAATAGAGTTGGATGGTTGCCAAATATCTATGTGTTAAGGCGTTTACACATGAAATTGGCAATGATAAGTTATGTATTGAAGGAATATTAGATGATAAATGTCTCAATCAAAGAAAATATTACATTTATTTATTTGGGACACATTTATACATAGACCAATATACGTTAAGATATTGTGTGTATTTCAACTAATAAAATAAAATTTAAACTTCAAAGTCTTTTACTGATTTTAGTGTTAAATATTGAGCGATGGATGTTTGACATTGTTGCTGCTGGGACAAATATTCTTAACAAAATTTATTGTGTAAAAAATATACTATATATTATGTTTAATTACTTAAAAATAGAATAGAATAGAATATACTCTTTATTATGTACACCATATGGTTTACAGATATAAATGTAGAAATTTTACCTAGAGTGACACAATGGGTGATCTTACATTATAAAGGTATGAGTAACAGGGTGCAAAATTTACTCATCCTTCATAGAAAAGGGAGGTTGTATATATGCTAGTCGCGCGGTAAACTCTGCTTGCGTGATGCAGGATTTTGCGTGACGTCAGTGAGGTAGGATTTTGGTTTGATTATTGTAAAACATGTGGCGATATAGATGCCACCACAATACCACATACAATACACACAAACATAGGTTTAAAGCTTTCTAATTATGTGTTATTTTGCAAGTTATTGCATGGACGCATTACTTCTCAGTCTATGGTGTAAAGAACGCTTTATTTTTCTGAAATATTAGCTTAAAATAGATGTTAAGAATGACCAAAAAGTGAAGCTTGAAAAGCAGAATATATGTAGAATATGCCAAAAATTTGTATTGTTCTCTAAAAAATATTTTTTACTTAACAAATTTGGTTAAAAATACTTCTCGTATCATGTGGGAAATAGCAAAAGTACCAACAGCAACAATGTCAAACATCCATCGCTCAATATTTAACACTATAAGCAGTAAAAGACTTTGAAGTTTAAATTTAGTTTTATTAGTCGAAATACTCACATATCGTATCGTATATTGGTCGATGTATAAATGTGTTCGAAGCTATAAACAGTACATTGTATATACCTGGTCCTGTATGAAGTTATGCACAAGATGCGTCAGAGGATCTAAAATAAATCATGTTTCACGTAGATGCATGCGGAGATTTATGTGATAATACAGGTGAATGTTGTCTGCCTGCCTGCGCTAAAATTGCTGGGATAGCTGTGATGCTATTATGGTAAATAGTTCTTAAGGTTAAAGGTGATTTAAGAAAAGCATTAATGTAAAGTATAAACAAACTCAGAGAATTGCTAAACTTAATTGGCAGTGGGCAGGGCACATTGCTCGCATAACAGATGGCCGATGGGGCCGAAAGGTTCTGGAGTGGCGACCGCGTACCCGAAGACGTACGAAGGCTCCCCCAGGGTGGACCGATGATCTGATGAAGGCCGCTTGAATCCGTTGGATGCGATAATCATAAAACCGGTCGAAGTGGCGGTATTTGGGGGAGGCAGTCGACGTCGTTCGGCTGAAATGATGAATTATGGTGATGAAAGTAAAATCTATTAGATTTTGCTTCAGTTTGAGATGGGTACCGCATGTCAAATTCTTCGATCTCAGCTACCAACCGTCATCTTAGCATTCACCTCTGTTTTAGATATAACATCTTATAATCACTCGAAAAAAAAGGTTAAATTAATATTTATCTTCGGAGGATGTCTTGACGTAGTACGAAATGGCACACCAGTCGCCTTAAAAATTACGTCTAATAGTATCAGTTACGCCACCCTATATTACACATCTCATATTATTTTATTACGTAGGTATAACTGAACCTAATGAATGAAGGTAGCTACTTGTAGGACTACTAACTAGGTAATATGAAGCGCCAGTAAGCTGATGTCAGACCTCCAGTTTTTTTTCATTATTGCCTTTCATTCAGCATCTTTCACGCAAAAGTAAAAGTGTCTCAACACAGAATGAACCGAAAGCGAAAAAATATTCATGCATGAGTGATCTATCGATGTTGGATTTAGGAGCATCTTTCACTCGCCTACCGAATGATTGAAAAATGACATGAAAGGATCGAACGTTCATTCGGCCCTGTAATTTCGTCCGTGTCGTTTGAACGTGGAATGAAACAAAGATGACCAATCACTCGATGGAAGCGGTGGATATCGGCTTTACCAGCCTTATCCGCGGTAAGTCATACAATACAAAAACCGCAGTCGGTTCGACGTAAGGGCATCGGCCTCAAACATATCCATTGTACTGGGTTTCATTCACTATCCTGACGTCAGTGATGATAAGTTTGTGGCGCTAAACGAAACTGACCCAATATATCATAGCCAATGAACGGTTTATTGTGATAGCATGAACGTTTATCTTAAATAGTACTATAATCTGGCCATAATGTGCCAGATAAAATTGAAACATAACACATCTACTTGGGTGTTCGTAAAGCGCGCGAAGGCCAGAGATTGCGATGTGATCCTTTGAATAAACGCTGGGAAATCCACTTTTAAGATTTCCGCTTTTATATGCTCGCTGGTTCGATCAGGAATAGCAATATCGTAAAAGCCCGACAGAGGTAGGTTATCGATATGATGGTTAGGTATAGAAATCATTGATAGCTAAAAGAAAAACCTATAGATATTTCGCCACGGAAATGAATGCTGTTCGAAGTACGATGGATTACTTTATTGAAACATTTGATTGATTGAATTTATACCATTCAATTCTTTAGAAATAGAAATAGAAATAGAAAGCATTTATTTGTCAGAATATTGTACAAAGTTGTTATGTGCATTATGTATTACGATCATAATATTCTACCGTTTCCGGCGTACAAATATGGTTTGTTAAATTGTGGGTCATCATTACATTAAAATTGAATTATTAATCATTAGAATTAGAATTACAAAAATAATTTAAATAATTAAAAAAAAAAATATAGTTGTAAAAGAGAATAATTATATAAGTCAGAATTCAATAAGGTCAAGGAGATAAAATATGATTTATAGGCAATAATGTCAGATATTTAGGTAAATTTTTCGTTCATAAAATCTTCAGTCGAGTAATAACATTTGCTTAAAAGAAAGTTAAACAATTTACATTTAAATATTCTGAGGCTGAGAGTTTTGAAGCCATCAGGTAATTTGTTATAAACGGTAATAGACATACAGTATACATTATTAGAAAATAATTTAATTCTACGCCTAGGAACATTAAGCATATGCACTTTGCGGCTGGGTCTGGATACAACATCATTAAACAAGTCAAATTCATGTCTGTTTTGGTGTACAAAGATACAAATTTCAAAAATGTATAGTGCTGGAAGTGGCAGTATTTTAAGTTTTTTAAATAGTGGAACACAACTGTCCAGTGGGTGCGCTCCACAAATTGAGCGCACGCATTTTTTCTGAGCTCGAAACACTCTCTTAATTTCAACCGAATTACCCCATATTATAATGCCATAGCGCAAAATTGATGAGACGTAGCCATGGTATGCACATAGTGCCGCATTAACACTAGCCACACGTGTTAGTCTGTATAAAACAAATACAAATCTATCTATCTTCTTACATAAATCATCAACATGAGATTTCCAGTTACAATTTTTGTCAATTATTATCCCCAAGAATTTTGCATTATCGACCTCTTCTATTGTCTCATTTCCATATTGTATTTTAAGCCGTGGACGCGTACTGTTATATGTCTGGAATTGTATCATTTTTGTTTTATTAATATTAATATGAAGATTATTGTGTTCAAGCCATGTAATAATTTTATTTAGTGTCATGTTTATTTCATTTTGGTACTCAAGAACGTCGTCATTTTCATTTATAATACTGAGGGTCGTATCGTCAGCGTATAGTATGCAATTGTGGGAAGTTACACTAGGCAAGGGATTGACATATAGCAGGAATAAAACCGGCCCTAGTATTGTTCCTTGGGGAACACCACAGTTATTTTCACGATACTGTGACCTATATGCGAGCTTTTGGTTTCCTGTTTGTCCCGAAATCTCAACACATTGCTGTCGATGTGTAAGGTAGCTTTCAAACCATTTCAACGCGTTTCCCCTTATGCCATAACGGTCTAATTTATAAATTAACAGTGTATGGTTCACGAAATCAAAAGCCTTTGACATATCTAAAAATATTGATACAATTGGTAGTTTATCATTAAGGCTTTTCGTTATTAATTTTAATAGAGCAAAACAAGCTGTCGTGGTCGATTTATTTTTTCTGAAACCAAATTGATCTTCACTTAGAATTTTGTATTTGGTTAAAAAACCGGAGAGTTTTTCATGCATGACCTTTTCAAAGATCTTTGATAATATTGGTATGAGTGTTATGGGGCGGTAATTATTCATATCACTTCTATCACCTTTCTTGTGGATTGGTTTAACAATTGAAAATTTTAACCGTGAAGGGAATAAACCTTGCATAAATGACAAATTAATAATATGGCTAATATGAATTGATAAAAACTTAGAGCATAATTTGAGAATTTTTGTGTTAATGTCGTCGTAGCCTGTAGAGTTGGTTGATTTTAAAGAATTTATTATTTTATATACACTGGTGTCATTAGTTGGGGTCAAAAACATACTATTTGGATTATAAGTCATCGGTGGTGTGTAGTCAATAGATGGGTCAATGGTATCATTCGTTGTATCAATAAAAAAATTGTTAAAAATGTCAGCTATCTTTTGAGGTTGAGTGTAAGTTTGATTGTCTACTTGAATTTTATTTATGTCATGAGAATTTTGTTTTTCGCTGGTATTACTTTTTATTACTTTCCAGGCAGCCTTACATTTGTTGCTGGATTGAGACAAATAACGCGTATTTTCGCCTTTTTGTGCCTGTAACATGCATCTTTTTAGCATAGCTGTATATTTACAGTAAATGTTTTTATTACGGTTTTTATTTGCAGGTGAGAGACGATATTTGAGATATAAACGCCGTTTGTTTATGCAACATTTTTTTATTCCTTTTGTCATCCACTTGTGTTTTAAGGGCTTAACAGTTATTTTAAACTTGATTTTGGGGAAACATAAATTATAAAATAATAGTAGAATGTCATGGAAATAATTAAATGCAATGTCAGTATCTTCAGTCTGGTAAATATCTGAAAAAGTCAGTGAAGATAGACAGTTTACAAACTTATCTATATTATCTTGATTAAAATCGCGTCTTTGTTCAAAATAAAAAGGTCTTTTAACATTCCTGGTGTCTACCGTTACCTCAAAACATATAGATTGACCTGTTTCGTGATCAGATAGAGCTAGGTAGTGTATTTGGGGCTTAACATTTGGTATATTACTCGTAATTAAGTCGATACAGGAGAGTTTTCTTGTTGGGTTGGTAATATGATTATTTATATTATAGTTTTTTAAAATAGATTCTAGCTCTTTAAAATATTTACCTGCTTTTATAGCGTCTATGTTCCAGTCACCACATAATATGATGCTTTTGTTATTTCTTTTCATAAGTTTTCTTAAGAGGAGGTTTAAGTTTTCTAGAAATAATTTAATATTTGAATTTGGTGTGCGGTAAATGCAGATAACATAAAGTTTCAAGGTAGTTATTTCAATTGCACAGTATTCAAAATAATTTAACTTGGGCTCAATTAAATTACATAAAGGTTTGCAGTCAAGGTCTTTTTTGGTCAATATACAAGTCCCACCTCTACGTTGATGCGGCCTTGAAAAGGCTGACACTACTTTATAGTTTTTCATGGTAAGATTGGATTCTGCCCCTTGTCGTATAAATGTTTCACTGAGGCAAACAATGTCAATGCTCATATTAGTTTTTTCTAGTTCCGTTATTGATGATTCTAGAAGGTCTTTTTTACTCAATACACCAGCTATATTTTGATGTAGAAGAGAACATTTGCGTCTAACCTCGAAAAAACATCGGTTGGCTAGTGTTTATAGGCTTAGAAATATGATTTATGGTATTATGCTGTTTTTTAAAATAATATGGGATAGTTCCTTTTTTGTACATATTTGTTTTTGTATCATTGTTATCATACATAGGTTTCGAATCTTTGCTGGCACATCTTGATTTCAATTGTGAATTTACTAATTTCTGGTAGTTTATATTGTCGATTTCTATATTTATTTTAAAACACATAAAGCGCTTCGATACAAAATTATAGTTATTAGCGCTTACCATAACATCAGATGTATCAATTAATTGGCAGTTTGGATAGTTTTTCACAATCAGTTTTATGTGCTTATTTAATAGATTAGTATTTAAATAGCGATTATTTAGAACATTTAGGATGAACACTTTGTTGTTTTTTACTTTATGAAGGGAAGAACATAACTCTGTTAAGAATAAGTAGGGATTTTTATCGTTACTTCCAATACCCAATACGATAATGTCGTCACTTTTTAGTCCTTCTGATAATTTGTCAAAATTGCACAGCACCTGTGTACTCGTTGCATATGGTTTTGAGATTCCCGATACCGAGTATATGTTGTTCCATTTATTATTATTTCTTTGTATTACTATTTCTTGAGCAAATTCCCGTACCTGTTGGTCACCCAAAACTAATATCCTTGGATAAGATATGTTGTGACTGAGTTCTTCTATTTTTCCTGAATTTGAGGAAGAAATCATTAAGTCTTCATGTCGAGTATCTTGTGTCAGTTTGGGCAGATACTTTATAGGTGCATTTGAAGTCTTATTTTGGTCCATAGATGTCACTAAATGTTGTGTCGTGTTGGTAATTATGTCGCGCTTTAGTAGTGGGGGTTGAGGAGCTTTGAGCTCATGGTTTACTGGATCAAAATCTTGAATCTTTAGGGGTGTAGAATGGGTAGATGTACTAGTCTTTCCAACGGGATTTAGAGGTGTCGAATGACTAGATGTACTGGTCGTTCTAATGAGATTACGTTTACGTGAGGTCGTCGGTGTCATGTTTTTCATGTCGGATGAGACAATCTTTTTGTACGTATCAATAATTTTCTGACCTTCGCTGATGTCCATTTTTAGTCGGAAGTTTTCGCTGTTCAAGTTTTCAATCTCCTGATGTGCTGATTGAAGTTCCATTGATAGTCGTCTAATTGTTTCGTTGAGGTTGATAACAGTGTCGCTATCATTCATGGTCGTGCTTGGCAAGCTCTTCATGGTGGTATCGAGCAATGTCGAATTATTTGTAAACAGATGATCGAGTGAATTTGCCCGTCGTGGCTTTCTAGTTGTAACGTTCTCTAATTCCATTTCAAAGGAGTTCATAGTGGTGATATATTGTAGTAAGTTTTATTAGTTTGCAAATTAATAAACAAACAATAAAATAAAAGAAAAGATAATTTAAATGTAAAATAAAAATAATAAGCTTCGTCGATGTCAGCTGGGGTTTGAACCCGCACTTGCGAGAATCTACAGCCGACGCGGCGACGTTAACCTCCGCGCCACGAAACTACTTATTGGTACGCTTCAAATTGTTGGCCTATTTGTTAAGGCAGTAATTCCAGTGGATGGTCCGTCGTCCTGCGTGACCATATAAGGTAACGAAACGCTCGGCCGGCACACACTTTTGATGAATCACTTTGGTTCACGTTCACAACACAATATCTTTTGTTTGTTGCTCACTTTTTTTTAAATAGTTTTTTGATTGTATAGGGCGCACTGTTTGTTATTAGTTTATTTTAATATGAGATTATTGTCACTTGTACTTTTTACTATCGATTGGTATAAGTGTAGACTAATTTAGTGAGTATTTATAATTTTAAGAATATAATAACACGGAGCTTCAAATATTTGCATGCGCTTCGTATGACCGCGCGCGCGTTCTTCTTCGAAGTAGAATCCACAATTGACATCAATACATGATAGGAAAATTATTGATATTGTGTCTAAATCTGGTATGATGTGACTGAAATATTATTTGGAATCAATTGTTCATGTCTATTTTGATTTAAAAATTGTTTATTTACAGCTGGTTCGAACAGTAAACAGCATATTTATGTCTGTATTAATAATATTGTTGACGGAAATATTACTTTTGTCGACACCTTGAGATATTTTTTCATGTTCATTTTATGAATTGTATTTCGATAGTTTATTTTGATGTTCCCATCATAATGTTATTTCATTTAAGTACGATATTGTTAATGGAATTGGTAAGTATGATAATAATGGATTTAGGTATATAAGTAAGTAATAGTATTACACAATCCGAACTTTATATTATAAATGCGAAGGTGACCTTGTTTTGTTTGTTACGCTTTCACGCTAAAACGGCTAAATAGATTTTAATGAAATTTGGCACACGGGTAGACCATGACCTGGATTAGGATATAGGATACTTTTTATCCCGATATTCCAACGGGATCGAGACTTACGCGGGTGAAACCGCGGGGCGCAGTTAGTATATTAATAAACCCAGCTATATAAATAAACTAGCTTCCGCCAGCGGCTTCGCCCGTGTGATACCTTTATAAATTATAGCTTATGTTACTCAGTGATAATATAGCATTCTACTGGTGAAAGAATTTTTAAAATCGGTGCAGTACTTTTTGAGTTTATTCATTACAAACAAACATACATACAAAAAATTAAATCTTTTCTCTTTACAATATTAGTTTAGATAAAGGAATACGCTAGGTTACAACCTCAAATGTTTTATATTACAATAGCCAGTTGGTGCCCAAAGTTATTTTTCCTACCCGGAATCTAGAGTTGTAAGTATTTGACAATTCAGCAGGCATTCTCATAAGTTTTTTTGCGACGAAACAATTTATATTCAGCTTAAAAGACGAGGAAAAAACAGGGGTCCCACGTTCTTAATAAAAACTGTGTGACGAAGGACGCCGATAAAGAACGCCACCTGTCAGGGGGTCATTTACTATACGACTGGCGCGTTTTAAGGGGTCAAGCGCTTATCCCATAATATATACCATGCTCTATAATGTTACAGTGTGTTGAAGTTAATAATTTCTGTGATTTTCTTTTTACTCGACTGCCAAAGAAGGGTTATGTTTTTCGCACGTAGGATATTTGTATATATCTTCCAAACAGCTGTATGGATTTTGACAGTTATTTATGGTATCGTAAAAACCCAAGTGTTCTTAGATAGGTGTTTGAGTTTTTTGGTATTGCAGGCGGGGGACAGACCAATAACCTGAAAATATGGTGTATCTTTTGTTTGTCCCCCGCCTGCAATACCATCAAATTCTATAAATTAAAATGCTTGTTTTTATTTTTACGGTATGTGTATTTGCAGTCGGGTTTTTATATTTTTGATTATAAGGTCCCTTTAAAATAAATGGACAAACTTTTAGTAATCATTCGTACCACCAAAATAAGGACAATGGTAAAAAAAATATAAGAAAAACGCATTAGAAACTTACAAAAAAAAAATCTGCTAACGAAGTGGGCCAAATGATCCCTAACCCACGAAAATACACTAAAAATGTTGGTTACCCAATACCATTTATTATTTTTGGTCAAAATAATATCACTTTTTTTTTGCTTGGATATCTTTGGTTAGACGTACTGAACGCTGTGTTAAAATTTGTCCATCTATTTTAATGGAACCTTGTATATTTAAAAAAAAAAAACTATTTGGAAAACTTTTACAGCTAAATTATAGCTACAGTGTTTTTAAACAATATGAGATTGAAGACCATTTACAAGTTTCCCCTGATAAATACTAAAATAAACACGAAAAAAAGGTCGGTACAAAATACCTACGATAAATTATTAAATAAACGGTACACAATCGACTAATAGTAACTAAAATCGATTAGACGCAAACAATTAATTGTTAGATACAAAATATAATTCAGGTATTTAGTTTCACTTATTAGTTCCTATGCATGTGAGAGGGTGCCGAGATGGGAAGGTGCCGAAATGGGAATAAACCGCAGATTTTCGCAAGCTATGAATGATGTAACCAATATTTTGTAACAATTGTTTATTTAAAATAGTGCCTATGTATGTGTAGTGGAGTTTCTTGCCAACGGGCAAGAAACTCCACTACACATACATAGGCAAGGAGAAGAACGCTTCTCCATAGGTACCTACTACGCTTTGGATGGGCAAATAGCTTCATATTTTCTGACTGACCGACTTGACCGACCTTGTCAATTCAAAAGTGCCTGTATATGGTTTAACTGAAATAAATGCTTTGAGTTTGAGCTTGCAAATTTTTCACCACTTGAACGAAGAGGTAGGTATTCTGGTACAGGTATCTTTATACTTAAAATAAGGCCTCTACAACTTGTTAAAACCTGTTGATTATGAAATAAATAAACTTTAAACTTAAAATTTTGCAAGAAGAATTTTCAGAATAGGATTAGTTTGTAGTTCCGAATATTACCCCTACATACAAACTCACAAATATTACCTCTTTATAATATTAAGGGGGATGCGCCAAGGTAGCCCGCGAAATTCAAATTTTCTTACGTTTTTTGCAATTTGCAGGTCAGTTTCAGGTTTTATGTTGATCTAAATATATTATGATTAGCGGTCGTATCAAATGTACAGAATTATAATCATAAAAGTTATCAATACAACTCTCTAAGTTCATGAAAGTGTATTGAATGACTAATTCATGAAATCATGACATTTGACACCTTCGCCAACTTAAGAAGTTGTATTGCTAATTCTAATGATTATAATACTGTAAAGCCATATTTGTTACGGTCGCGAATCATATTTTAATCAACATACAACCTGACACAGCTGCAAATTGCAGAAAACGTAAGAAAATTTCGCGGGCTACCTTGGCGCATCCCCCTTAAGTACAAAAGAGGAGACTACAAAACATAGGTAAGCAGTTTGAAAACAAAATCCTGTGAACACGATGACCACATCTTTTACCGCCCCGGTTCTACAGCCGCCGAACGCTGCAAGCAGAAATAGTCCTTACGGTGTACATGAAGTTCTTCGATCGTACGTAGTATATTAGATTTTCCCGACGCCATTATACTTAATATATAAGTGTAATATTAGATTTCAAATGTCCTCGTTAATGTTCCATCACTGAAAGTATGTCCCAAATCGGTTGAGTGGTTTTGTAGGTTACGTGACATACATAGATAGATAACTATGTAAGTATATGATAGTTCTGTTGACGACTAACGTGTTACTAAGATTCTTTGTGAAGATACATAGTTAGTTACATAAGTTACGTTACAGTGAATGTTGTGTTACATGTTGCAAGTTCGATAACAGCAAGGAACATGGATTTGAGAGTGTGTATGTCATTGAAGATAACATACCATTACGCCTTGTTTCCCCGATAGGTTAGGCAGAGGTGTACCTATAGTACAAACACATTTCGCCAGTTATGTTTAACGCCGCTAGCACATCTCCGCCGCGGAACTGTAGCAGCGAAACCGCTGAACCAATTCCGCTGCGAAACATGACTACATTATGTCGCGATTCGAGTAGCAGAACGTCATGCGGGTCAGTTAAATTGTCATCATAATCAGCCTATTAATGTTCCCACTGCTGGGACACAGGCCTCCTCTCTTCGAGAGGGAGTGGGCTGTAATCTACCACGCGGGCCCAGTGCGGGTTGGTAGATGTCACAAGTCTTCGAATGCCATTCTAAGCCATGCCAGTTTCCTCACGATGTTTTCCTTCACCGTTTTTGAGAGCAGTGGTGCTGAAATTATTTACACAAAGTAAAGCGCCTGCTTGGGTTCGCACCCACAACCTACAACTCGTAAGTCAGGGCCGTTAACACTGGGCCACCACTGCCCCAGTTATGTTTAAGTCCCATGTAATAGGAGCCAGCCATAAGTACATGTACACAAAACTACACTGCGAATCGGCGCGATACGAATTCGCAACGCAGAAGCTTCGGAAGAAAATCTTTAAAAATCTTTAGGGAGCCGTCGCTGATTTTCGCGATGCGACGTCGCATCGCAGTTTTGTGTACAAGCCCTAAACCAGGCACTAATCTAGACTCCGGGTTGCTACTGAGAAATTCTAGTTGGAAAAACCCAATAATACTTTGCCAAACCTGGGAATCGAACCCATGACCTCATGCAGTTGCGTTTGCGATCACTAGACCAACGAGAACCAGATCAGAGACCAACTAAAATGTGGCTGGTATTTTAATCTTGTACTTTTTATTTTAATTTAATTTATTGTTTATTTAATTTCAATAATTTTAATAATGTAATTTAATTTAATTTATTATGATGTAATATTTTAATAACAACGCATTGTAATAATTATTATTGCTATGGGTTTTTTTTTTACCGCGCGTCCTCCTCCCAGCTATGGGTTAATACCTGAAAATAAACGATAATTTATTTATTACCACTTCCTCGCGAACGAAGTTGCGGGAGAAGCTAGTAGGTAGGTACCCTCCCGCAGCACACTACTGCCGCTGTAAGCGCGACGTTGGCTAGTCGTAGCCGAGTCGACGTATCGGAGCTGGATCCGCTTTGATTACGTGCTTACGTTAGGTTGACGCCTGTTTGACGGCGAGATGAAAGGTGATACAGTGACGATCCCTTTCCGAGTTGATATCTGTGCTATGACCTTTAACTGATGGTCCCGGCTATCATTAATTTATAAATCTTTGACAGTCATAACGGGTAGTCAGAACCCTAAAAGTCGGAAAACCAGCCTTATCAAAGCGAATCGTGTTACCTAGTAACAAGGGTTGTGGAGGTCCGATAGGCAGTCGCTCCGTCTAAAAAACTGGTTTTCAGCTGCATCAAGTTAGACTGGAAGCCGACCCTACCATAGTTGGTACAGTATGACACAACTTAGATGTAGCATCGGCAAAATTCGTAAAGCCGATCACTATCCGAACTGAGTGCGCCTTCAAAATCACCAATATTTATTACTGTTTTAGGTGAAAATGATCTTTACCCAGACGCAATAACTTGTACAGTCATGTAACCAAATACATTCGTAAAATTGAAATGAATGAATGCAAATTTTCAAAATGCTACTACGTACTGTAAAAGGCTACGCAAATAATGATGTGTTTGCGCGCAAACGCTTCCGATGCATAGAGAAAAGCTTACTTTGGGGGAAATTATTTATTTTTACTGCGGCTTACTATCTATTTACTACAATTAATGTCGTCACTGATGCACTGCGGTCCAGAAAAAGGGTTACTGTCCACAGTTAAATAATGCAGGGTAAAAACAAGAATAAAATAATTGCACTGGATGTCAAGTCTTTCAAGCAAAGCGAACCCTGAATATGACAGGATCGGAACGAGCATAGATATTGAATGCTTTAGAGATAAAAATATTCTAACATAAAATATATTCGAGCTTTCGTAATTCATATTTTAGAGCATGACCTACTAAAATGAGCTATATTTTTTATCACCATTATCTGCCGAGCCTCTTCCCAACTATGTTGGGGTCAGATTCCAGTCTAACCGGATGCAGCTGAATACCAGTATTTTACATGGTATGAGCTATAATTTTTATATGACGCATAAAATATCGACAGCTGGGCTTACCAGGTAAAATATAGCGTGCATTATTCGCATTTTTATTAAATTTTCATCATAGTGTCAAGGAAAGCTATTTTCGTTTGAAACAAAGGTCAGTGACCCTGTAAATGGAAGTTTGTGACCGTTATTTATAACCGAAGTTAGTTCGAAATAAGAAAGAAAAATATTGTGGTTTCTTGTCTATGCTTCTACTTTTTGTTGGTGGAAAATATGACATAACGTATGAGATTTATTTTGTACAGACAGCATAAAAAGTAAATGTTATGTGTGCAAAAACGTGAAAATACCTTTAAGTGCGTTTAGCGATTTTTAGTAGGGGGAAATTTTATGGGTTTGCGTCACCGACATGCTAATTCATTCGGTAGTCCCCATGGACAGCATATGTCTTTTTTTGTTTAACATAATAATAATAATACAGTAAGGAGAAAAACTTCAAAGAGTGAGTGATTCAACTGAAACCAAAATATTCTGCGGTATTATTACTTCCGGTGGCATGTAATGAAATTGAATAAAATTTTGTTTTCACAATTTTATTGAAAACTAACATCTGCCCGCATCTTCGTCCGGGAGCCTGTAAGCACGGTAATATTATCATATAATATTACCGTGTTGTAACCTTTCTCAACTATTGGGCTATTCAATGTAGAAATAATTTTTCAAATTCAACTAGTAGTTCCAGAGATTACCTACTTACAAACAAACAAACAAATACCTCTTTATAATATTAAAAAAATATAAACCAAAATTTCGAAGACATTCACCAACCCGCATGTGCTGGGCCCGGCATGGTGTATTACGGCCCACTCCCTCCCACAGAGGGGAGGCCTGTGTCCCAGCAGTGGGGACATTATAGTCTGATTATGCATTGAAAACTTCAAAAGATTTCGAAACTGACGTTGCTAACTGTACCAAACACGCAATAATTTTTATAGAATCTGTGACAAGAATAAGTTTTCCGAATTTAGGTTCACTTCTGTAACGGTTTTGCTCGATTTTCTTCAGAAGTTTGAAAGTAACAAACGAATTAAGGTTCGGCGAATAAAGTTTTATTCCTCTCTTTTCAATTAAAGTTAGGAAAAAGTATGCAAATCTTTCGTACAATGGGTTTGTTTGGTACATTTTTATGGCTAAAGTTATCATAAACTGTCTGGTTATTAAGTTAATTTTCTCCATGACCCTTGATTGTAGCTATCAGGAGGTCAGAAGCCCGAATGTCTGAAAAGTTCTGCGGGGTACTTGCGTAAAACACGCACAATGGCAATTGGCCGTTCATTTTGACAGTTCAACAAGATTCATTGCGTAATTTGCGTTCCCAAATTGTCAAATCAAGCAATTTAGAAATGTCCTTTAAAATCCTTTGGACTATGATCGAAAACATGTTATGCCATTGAGCTTCTGACGGACGCGTTTTTGGTTATTTGTCCCTCCTGCACGTCGCTGCTCCGCTACGCTCGTCTCCGTTTTATACGAAACGGAATCAAATCAAAAAGTCATTTATTCAAACTAGGCTCAGAATCAGGTATTTTCGAACGTCAAAATGACATAAGACAGTCCCCCAAAACTCCCTTCACCACTTCCTAGTACTTCAGCTGGGAAGAAGAAGTAGCGCAACAAACTCCCCAGAATATTCGATGCCTATGTCCTTTGGGTTTTGGAGGTCACGTAAAATGTTCAGAATTTATTTTAGTTTATTACAAACTAAAGCTGTTTGAGGATGTTAGTTAGCTATAGGTTAGTTTAGCTACTGTTAAATGCTTGTGCACGCGTAAATGCCAATCTATGAATAAATTAATACTAGTCGAGGACTATATACGATACGATACTGCTGTAAAATCTGGATATTTCCGATAGCTCTAAAATATTCCGGTACCTCTAGTATTAGTTTCAGGATTCAGGTATAGGAATATAAGGAGCAAAAGGTTCAGGGTTTATTTTGTTATTTTGGAGAATCAAATTTTTAAAGTTTCCGATGAAATATCGATGTTCTCATGTCCTTTTCAAATTCAAATTCAAAATATTTTATTTCACATAAACCAACAAGGGCACTTATGAAACGTCAGAAGCTAGGTGCACGGTTCCAACCGGTCGTTTCCTATGGAGAAGAGCCGGCAAGAAACTCCACGGTTTTCAAAGACCCTATACCCCCTATACCCCCTACCTGCAAGATAGCTAAAGCCCTGTACATTAGCAACAAGATCAAATCAGCAGAAAATAAAATAAAAACAGTTTGGAAAGTCATAAATAATGAAACTAATAGGAAAAAAATACGGAACAGTGAGTACATATTGGAGACTTCACGCGGTGCCATAAGCTCTAACTTAGAAGTAGCTCAAGAATTTGTACATTTCTTTACTGATATACCATCTAAAACGACGGAAGCTTTAAATTCTTCACCCGATGTCTCAATTGATTTATTAAGAGCAAACGTTCCAGGCTGCCCGGTTGAATTTCAATTTAAACATATAAACCCTATGATAGTTATAAAAGCTTTTCGGCAAATTAAAATCAAATTGACCGAAGATCTATGGGGGTTATCTATCAAAGTTTGTACATCAATAATCGAGACTATTGCACCATATTTGGCTTTAATATTTAATTTGTGTGTGGACCAAGGAGTCTTCCCGGATTTAATGAAATATAGTAAGGCTATACCACTTTTTAAATCTGGGGACAGTAAAGACACCAACAATTATAGACCAGTATCCGTGTTGCCGGTATTCAGCAAGGTGTTCGAAAAGGTAATGCTCAACCAAATGCTTAATCATTTTAACACCAACCAAATCTTACACGATCAGCAATATGGTTTCACCAAAGGACGTTGTACGACTGACGCCGGGGTCAGCTTATTAAAACACATATTTACAGCGTGGGAGGAGGCCCAAGATGCCATAGGAATCTTTTGTGACCTCTCCAAGGCATTTGACTGCGTAAATCATGAAACCTTACTCTTGAAACTTGAGCATTACGGACTAGGTAAACTTGCGCTCAGTTTAGTAAAATCTTATTTAAATGATAGCAAGTTGGCAACAGCAAGTTCAACAACACAAGAACAGCAAGTTCAAATTAATGGTGTCAATTCACTCGGTCTAAAAGTAAAAATGGGTGTTCCACAAGGCTCGATTTTGGGGCCTTTCCTCTTTTTAGTTTATATAAATGATCTACCCCATTTATTAAAAAACCAACCACAAATGGTGTTATTTGCTGACGATACTTCCCTAATTTTTAAGATAAATAGACGTGCATCAAATTTTGACGACGTAAATAACGCCCTACTGCAGGTCCAAAATTGGTTCACTGCTAATAATTTAGTGTTAAATGGAAAAAAAACTAAATGCATAAGATTTGCTTTACCGAATGTTAAAAGTACTGATTGTGATATAGTATTGAATAAGGAGAAAATAGAATTCGTTGATAAAACTGTTTTCCTGGGGATTACGCTCGACACCAGGCTGCAATGGGGTCCTCATTTAACCTCTCTTGCAGGACGGCTAAGTTCAGCAGCATATGCTGTAAGAAAGATCCGTCAATTTACTGATGTAGATACCGCGAGGCTAGTCTATTTCAGTTACTTTCATAGTATCATGTCTTACGGTATTTTACGAGTACTATGGGGACGAGCTGCAGACATCGATTCTATTTTTATTCTGCAGAAAAGAGCCATCAGAGCAATATATGGTCTCCGTAGGCGCGATTCTCTTAGGGAGCTGTTTAAAAATATTAACATCATGACAGTAGCTTGTCAATATATCTATGAAAACATCATGTACGTTAGGAAAAATCTTAATCTTTTCAGTAAAAGAGGTGAAAGGCACAATTATAGTACTAGAAATAGGGACAAATTAGTTCAACCTGGTTTCAGACTGGCTAAAGTAGACTCATCCTTCATGGGGTACTGTTTAAAATGTTACAATAAAATACCTCCCCACATACTCGAACTAAATGAAACCAAATTTAAATCTTGTATAAAACGCACACTATGCTGCCAAGCATATTATAAATTGGGGGATTACATCGCTGACAAAAATGCTTGGCTCAACGCTGGTCCAGCTCCACAAGGGCGCATAAACTAGTTGATTAGCATCGAAAATATTGTTGGAGCCGCTGAAGATTGCAAAAACTATCTTTGCATTGTATAAATTCAATCTCTTAGTATTGTATAATTGCATTGCACATGTGTGAGCACTGTGACCATTTTACAAAACTACCATTATTGGGTATGTCTTTCATTGACTTGAATGAGCCCTGATGGCTGAGAGTATGTCATACTCACTTAAGTGTCTCGCTGGTGGTGGCGTGTGTGTTGGATCATTAAGTTCCCTTCAAAATGGTTGAGCTAAATGGTGCTGATCCATGCGTCATGTTCGTGAACGGGCGCCGTCAGTAGGGACTGGTCATCTCTTAGCTGCCATGGCTTATTTTAATTTTTAATTTTTGAATTGTTTTTTATTACGGACGCTTTTAACTTGCACGTCTTTCTACATTGTTCTCACATGTTTAATTTCAACATGAATGATGTAACCAATATTTTGTAACAATATTTTAATTTAAAAGAGTGTCCGTGGAGTTTCTTGCCCGTTCTTCTCCATAGGAACCTACTACGCTTTGGAATGGGCAACTAGCTTCATCTTTCTGACTGACCGACCCCTTGACAATTCAAAAGTGCCTGTAATTGGTTTATTTGAAATAAATGCTTTGAGTTTGAGTTTGAGTTTGCCTATATTAATTTGGTGCTAATAAAAACACAAAACCTCAACTCCATGTTAGCAACAAATATTGCGAAACTATTTTGTATTCCGAATGAGAAAATAGTGAATCATCAAAAATACTGAGTAAAACCTACCTTTCCCCAGCTATAAATAAACCAAATTCAAGCAAAAAATATCATAATTCAGTCATCATCATAACATAATTCAGTTACAACAATAATTAAATTAACTCAGCATGTCGGGTAATTATGGCACTTACCCTACGTTCCACTTGCGAGCAATTAATTTTAAAACTTCTCCGTGAAGGCACTTAGAAGTTAATCTTCATGACTCGTTAGTACTCCGGAATATTAGTTTAATAAATCGATCTAGGTCTCATATCTGGGAAAATTCTTTTTCTCCGAATTTTCACCTGAGCAGAGCAAGGTCGCCCAAAGTTAGTTAGAACAAGATTGCTACCTTAGAATAATGACATGGCAGCATGAAATTAGTAAGTACCTACTATCATGGCAGCATGGAATTAGTAAGTACCGACTATCATGGCAGCATGGAATTAGTAAGTACCTACTATCATGGCAGCATGGAATTAGTAAGTACCTACTATCATGGCAGCATGGAATTAGTAAGTACCGACTATCATGGCAGCATGGAATTAGTAAGTACCTACTATCATGGCAGCATGGAATTAGTAAGTACCTACTTTCATGGCAGCATGGAATAAGTAAGTACCGACTATCATGGCAGCATGGAATAAGTAAGTACCTACTATCATGGCAGCATGGAATAAGTAAGTACCGACTATCATGGCAGCATGGAATAAGTAAGTACCGACTATCATGGCAGCATGGAATAAGTAAGTACCGACTATCATGGCAGCATGGAATAAGTAAGTACCGACTATCATGGCAGCATGGAATAAGTAAGTACCGACTATCATCGTAGCATGGAATAAGTAAGTACCTACTATCATGGCAGCATGGAATTAGTAAGTACCAACTATCACGGCGGCATGGAATTAGTAAGTACCTACTATCATGGCAGCATGGAATAAGTAAGTACCTACTATCATGGCAGCATGGAATTAGTAAGTACCGACTATCATGGCAGCATGGAATTAGTAAGTACCTACTATCATGGCAGCATGGAATTAGTAAGTACCTACTTTCATGGCAGCATGGAATAAGTAAGTACCGACTATCATGGCAGCATGGAATAAGTAAGTACCGACTATCATGGCAGCATGGAATAAGTAAGTACCGACTATCATCGTAGCATGGAATAAGTAAGTACCTACTATCATGGCAGCATGGAATTAGTAAGTACCGACTATCATGGCAGCATGGAATTAGTAAGTACCTACTATCATGGCAGCATGGAATTAGTAAGTACCTACTATCATGGCAGCATGGAATAAGTAAGTACCGACTATCATGGCAGCATGGAATAAGTAAGTACCGACTATCATGGCAGCATGGAATAAGTAAGTACCGACTATCATGGTAGCATGGAATAAGTAAGTACCAACTATCATGGCAGCATGGAATAAGTAAGTACCGACTATCATGGCAGCATGGAATAAGTAAGTACCGACTATCATGGTAGCATGGAATAAGTAAGTACCGATTATCATGGCAGCATGGCATTAGTATGTACTATCATGGCATCATGGAATTAGTATGTATACATAGAATTAGTATGAACTATCCTATACTATTAAATGAGCATTCTCTAATATTCTCTATGTATTTTCACCTGAGCTGAGCTCGGTCTTCCAGGTACTTTTTTTAAAAAGGGTGTTCAGAGTGAAAAGGGTTAGGTATTATTTTCAGAGAAAGAACGTCTAAAATCCGTTTTGATTTCCTTCGTAAGGGAATTTGCCTCTCCCTCACGCGTTCCGCCTCCTCCTTCGCGAGCATTCCTGCTTCGTAGAACGAGGGGACGGCTTCCCATACCCTCTCGCTCCATACCATGGATTGGACCAAGGTTGGACGCGAGAGTTCACCGCCGCCGATCGCTTCCAAGAAGAGTCGGCGGTGCTTCGCCCAAGCTGGGCAGACCTCCACCGTATGATCCACCGGGCGATCCACACAATGGTGATACCCGGGCGTTTCCTCCTGCCTTATCCGGAACAGGAACCTCCAGAAACAGCCGTATCTGGTGAGGACTGCGTCAGGCGGAAGGTGAGGACGCCGTGGCGCCTCTTTAGCCACTCCTCAAAGAGGGAACTTATCGCCGCAATATTGTGACGTGCCACACCTCCTTCGACCTTACTTCTTTTGCCTCGTTTTTCGTTATATTGCAAATCTAGACATCAATATACTAACACAATACCGCCTAATTTAATTTTGTTACAGGTACTTGATAATGTTTATTTTAGTTTTCCAATAGACCCTCTTGTTTCAACCACAATTAATTCAGAACCTCTTTGAAGCGGGCTCAGTTACCTCTAATACCTAGCGCTGTCGAACTCTTCAGCCCGATATCTAGAACGTTCGCCCAATCGCGGCCCGAATGGGATTCCTGTCAAAACTGTGTTTTAAAGTTTCAATCGCTTCGTAACTATAATGGCAGGAATGGGCCGTGAAAGTTTGGGAATTGATGTTTTGAGCCAATAGACTTACATAACATTTTTAGGGGTACGTAGTCAAGCAAAAGTAAAGCGCTGGATTTTTGAAGTGAAATTTCTTTAGCGGCGTTGTGCACTTTTTTTGGGATGGTAAAAAATGTTAAACTCGCGTCAGGACGTGACCGTAAGATTCGTTGCCTAGCAACCGACAAAGTAAATATCAAAACAGTCTTTGAAATTACGTAAAGATTGCGAGGTAAGAAATTTTACCCATATTGATGGGTAACAAAAAGCAGTCTAACCATTCCAAAACATGCAAAAATGCACAACGTTAATGTTCAAGTTTTCACTTTTGCCGGCGCTCCCGGAGTGCAACGCGTTGTTATTTTTTTTTTGGGGTACGTAGTCGTTGCGGGAAAGTCCGAAAGGGTTATCGAGGCACCTGGAAACGTACAGGCAACTGAAGAAACACGGGTGGGTTGTAGTCAGTAAGAGTCTGACACGCCCTAGCTCCGCCCAAAGCGGGAGAAGTTAAGTATTTGAAAATTACCAATCCAAAAAAACAAAAAAAAAAAGGAGTACGTAGTCGTAAGGCGAGGGGCTCGTAGCTAAATGATAACAGCCGCACGGGTAGATACGTTTGCCGCGGTCGGTCCGTCGATGGGTGATCATCCATTGCATATCAAGACCCCGAAAGTATTTTAAGCCGTCGACGACGGTCCCGGCCATCTTTGACAGACATTACGGGTAGTTCGAAGTTCAAAAGTCTGACAACCAGTCTTGTCGATAGGCAGTCGATCTATGTAAAATACTGGTATTCGGCTGCATCTGGTTAGACTGATAGTCGACACCCACATACATAGTTGGGAAAAGGCTAGGCAGATTAATTGAGTCGTAAGGCGAAAATGGAATTGAATTCCTAGTTAAGTATTGAAGGCAGAATATGCGTTCTAACATAACATAACATCACGCCTTGTTTCCCCGAAGGATTGGGCAGAGGTGTAACCTGTAGCAGGCACACCCACATTTCGCCAGTTATGTTTTAAGTCCCATGTAATAGGGGGCGAGCCTATTGCCATGAACCGGGCACAGATCCAGACTCCGGGCTGCTACTGAGAAATTCCAGATAGAAAAACCCAATAACACTTTGCCCGACCCGGGGATCGAACCAGGACCAAGTGCTCAGCAGTAGCGCTTGCTACCACTAGACCAACGAGGCAGAATATGCGTTCTACTTACCTAGTAACCTTAAATAAGTATCATAACAGAGAACGTAAAAGGCAGAAACAATACCAAGAACCACTCAATTTATGATGTGATCCTATTTTAAGACATACATGATTTATACGACCTTTCCTTTTATTATTCTATTATTATAAGTATGTAAACAATCGTTGAAACCTCAATTTGTCATTTTGATTACTTAGAAATGAAGTATAAATCCATATATTATGCTCGTTCTGGGTACATACTACTAAATATTCATATGACAATATGCTAATGTTTTCGTATTTAGTTTATACAATAAGTATTTAGTTTACATTTCAGTTTTCTGTGGTAGTTTACGCCTTAAAAATAACCTGAAACCGCGTAGGGTTGGAACTTACGCAAGGTTCCAACCCTACGCGGTTTCAGGTTTTTTTTAAGGCGTTACCTATGAAAGTAAAAATGAGTGCCTCGGTATCATGAATTGGGTTTTTGATACTATATATATACACCTACATTGAGGAGTTCGTGGGTAAGAAATAGCAGCCGCACGGGTCAATCCCTCAGGTCAGGAGTTGGTCTGTTAATGGGTGACCTTCTTTACATACCAAGACTCCTCCATGCCTCGGAAAGCATGTTAAGCCGTTGGTCCCGCCCGGGTGTCAATCGTGGATCTTTGACAGTCGTTACGGGTCGTCAGAAGCCCGAAATTCTGACAACCAGTCTTACCAAGGGGTATCCGTATAACCCAGTTACTGGGTTGTAGAGGTCAGATAAGCAGTCGCTCCATATAAAATACTGGTATTTTGCTGCATGCGGTTAGACTAATAGCCGACCCCAATATAGTTGGGAAAAGACTAAGTAGATTTATTGTAGAAGCACCTACATATAAATTGTAGATATTTATTTGTTTGAGGAAACTGATGATAATTGAAATACATGCCAATATCGCCCAGTGTTTTGAAAGACGGGAAAGTCAAATTGAAATAAAGGAGTAAGTGAGCTAGAAAGACGATTGCGGTTTTTTTTTCATTCTTGATTTTTGCCTTTGCTTCTACGGCTTTTAAATTTTTCGGGCAGAAACTTTCCAATACAGCCCAAAAGTGACTGCCTTCAAATGTCGGCTCAAAAAACCCAAACGTCTCTAACAAATCCGGCTGTCATGTATATCGATAAGACCGAGACACAAAAGGGAGCCTGCTTTAAATTCAATGAATCTTTAACATTATACTTTGCAAATTGCACAGTTTCGAGAAACGAACATTTGTTTGTAATGTAACCATTCAGCTGAACGGATAGTTAAATATTGACACTTTCAGCCTAGGTTTTAGAAAGTTTTGCTATTTCTACTTCTAAATTCTGGGCGAGAAGTTGATTCAAGATTTGTTTGTGGATGTTTCTGTATATATTGTTTTTAAAGGGGTTAATAATGAGTGGCGACATCTACAACAACGTGACGCAACATCCTACATCGCGCAAGCAGAGTTTACCGCGCGACGAGTATAAATACAACATCCTGACATCAATCATTGGGCAGTAGACCACACACAACACCCGTCTGGTCGGACGATTCACACTTGTCTATAGAGGATGAGTTAAGTTTACACTCTGTTCCTCATACCTCTATAAATGTGTCCCAAATAATGTTATACATGTACTTTTGAAGTAATCTCATGCTACTTGAGTATTAAAAAGGTTTTTTTTTAACACCATGATTAATAAATTATGCCTCCTGAGAAACTTAAAACACAGTGATTTGGCCCTTTCTTTTCTGTACGATTTTTTTTTATGCAATCACATTTGAGCAAAGAGGTCTTAAATATATTATTGTAGTATATAATTTAATCGAACAGACAGCTGTGTTGCTGGGCCATTTCACAGTGGACAGTTTGTTGCGCCACTTCTTCCCAGCTAAAGCACTAGAAACTGGTAAAGGGCGGGTGTTTTGGGGGACTGTCTCATTTAAATTTGATTTTCAAAAATAGACCAGGGTCGATAATTTTTAAAACCAAAAAAAATAATAGTAGGATGAACCCATTAGAAAAGGAGGAGAAAATTATAAAAATTAAAGGAAAAATAATTTACGGGTGATCTGAAGTCGGGAAGGGGATGGGGGTGAGTTTATAAGGGTAAAAAACGGTTTTTCTCGATTTCCGGCAAAACTAAAAGTCCTATGGAAAAAGTCAAATAGCAAAGTTGTAGGTAATAAAAAGACCTAAAACTTTTGCATTTACACTTTTTTCACATAACCTCAAAATGTATGTGAAAAACTCAAAAAACCAAGTTTTTGGTTTTTTATTTTTATCTTTTTCAAATTTTTGTTTTTTTCACGAAATTTAGTGAAAACTTACCTTTTTTAGTCCCAAACACGCTGTAAATTATTTGATTAGAAGTATTTCTTTTTTCACCTTATTTTGAATTAATATCGAAAAATCACCCAAATTTTCAATCGAAAATTCTTTCAAAAAGTTTTGTAATGTGCTTGTCAAGCCCTTTCATTTGATACCCTACATAGTACAATAAAAAATAAAAAAAATGTCGTTCATCACTTTATGTACTCTAGAGTGCGCCATATTAAATTTAATGTAACTTCGCATAGCCTATAACCAGCGGACAATCAGGACGCTTCCAACGATACCGCATTCGTCAAATTATGATCAGTAGTTTAGAAGTTATGAGGTTACAGATGAACATACATACATACTTACATACATACATACATACCGGTCAAAATCATAACCCTCCTTTTTGCTTCGCCGAAGTCGGGTAAAAAATATTGTAATGAATAACGTAATCAGAATAAAGTATCTACATATAATAGTACGATTTACATTTATATTTATATATAATGAGATTTTCTATGACATAAATGTAATTAGCATTAAATAAATCAGCTTTTTAGATGAAATTATTTATAATGATTAAAAAAAATTTTTCGAATTCGAGTTTTTTTCGATTTTTTGCATTTTCTGAGAAGATTTACTACAGTAACATATATTTTTTTGCACCGTCGGAAAGTAGAGATTTCAACGAACAGAAAACATACCAACTTTTTGAAAAAAGCTGATATTTTGACGGGTGAATTTTCGATTGAAAATTAGGGTGATTTTTCGATAATAATATTAATTCAAAATAAGGTGAAAAAATAAATATTTCTAATCAAATAATTTACAGCGTGTTTGGGACATAAAAAAGGAAGTTTTCACCAAATTTCGTGAAAAAAAAAACAAAAATTTGAAAAAGATAAAAATAAAAAACCAAAAACTTGGTTTTTTGAGTTTTTCCCATAAATTTTGAAGTTATGTGAAAAAAGTGTAAATACAAAAGTTTTAAGTCTTTTTATTACCTACAACTTTGTCATTTGACTTTTTTCCATAGGACTTTTAGTTTTGCCGGAAATCGAGAAAAACCGTTTTTTACCCTTAAAAACTCACCCCCATCCCCTTCCCGACCTCAGATCGCCCGTAAATTATTTTTCCTTTAATTTTTATAATTTTCTCCTCCTTTTCTAATGGGTTTCATCCTACTATTTTTTTTTTTCACTTTTTATTATTTTAAAGGCTTTCTACCCTGGTCTAAAAGTGCTGATTCTTAGAATAATGTTTTTTTATTTTTATTTATTCAAACTAAATGTTTGTTGTGTTTTATATTGTGTGTGAAGCACAAGATATAAATCCATCCAGTTATTTCTGTTCCCTGTTAATTGCTGTGCAATCACTGGATATGTATGTATGGAGGGGACTGGTCTAAAATTGTCCACATTTAGGCAAGTTTATTTTTAGCTTGAAAGTCAATGGAGTGAAGGTGCGTTTACCATAAAGTCTGCTAATATTTGTTTCTTTTTTCAAGCACGGTTTTGTTTTTATTGAGGCTTTTGGACGTCATACAATTTTGATCTATTGGCAAATTGTGAAATAATTTGATACTATCAGGTAGCTATCAGGTGTATTATCTGTTTTGTTTATATACTCTCTATTGCCGCTTTCACATTAGGACGTTAGCAAGGCATTATAAGATCAGCCACGCGACAGCAGCGCGGCGCGGAGGCCTGATTTTTGAATAGTCTGATAAGATTTATCTGAGGAATAAATATTGTGGTATGACAGCTTTTAGCAGCAGCATTATGTCAAACTGTCATATTTATTTTTCAAATAAAAGTTAGCTGAGTAGGTATTGAAAAATCAGCTCATAATCAACTTTAGGGTGTGCATCATGCAGTCATCGGTGCCAATGACTCAGAAAAAGATCAGATTTGTTAAAACACATCTTTTAGTCCATCTGAAAAAAGGTAAAGGTATAACATGTTTTTCGAGACGCCAAAAAAATAAAGATATCTCACAGACAATAGTCGCCGTACAAAAACTAGTCCACAAAAATTTAAATTTAAATCGTTTTATTGTCAGACAGTGTCTTTTGAATGCTTACAAATGTTTCAATAAGATGAATTCTTCAGCCTCTGATTGAACATTCAGCTTATAGCATCATTCAGAGGCTTAACCGTCTTTGAGAATATGGTACACAGACTGTTATCTAACTCAGATATCACTTTCAAAATGCCTTCGAACGAAGTTTCACAATTGGCGGCTATAGTTGCATTTACATCGCAAAAAAACAACGCATTTTTCTTAGATTTCCATTAAATTTGTTTTTGATTTTAGCATGATAATTTAAAAACTTTTTAGGAAAGAGTTTTATTTAGTTACTTTGGTATTGTTCAAAAGAAGCTTAATTATACGGAGAAATTAATAATTTTACAGTAAACTTCATTCTCAGCCATACCTCATCTGTGAAAATAAAATTTTAAATTAAAATTAAAGTTTACGTTTCTTTTTTAATGTTACTTTATTTGTATATAAAGGTCTGTTGCAAAAATATCTGAAACAAGTGTAAATAAACCCTATTAAGGTTAAATTCTTACGCTAACACTCACTAAAGGTTATTAGTAAGATATTTATCTGTTTTTAGAAGATTTCACCTTTGCCCTTTTGCCCTGTAGTCTGAAATAAAGATTTATTTATTTTGCATAGGTTTCGTAATGCCTTGAATTTGAACTCGAGACCTATGACTTAGCAGACACACCGCTAGGCTATAACTGCTCACTATTTTAGTAGCGAGTTCAAAGCAACATGTTAATATATTTTTGTTTAATCAAGCCAAAACAGTATCTTTGAAAACATAAGAAACACAATATCTAAGACAAACTATTCCGTTATATCTCTCAGACGCTTTATGTAAACTTATAACGCTGAAACTGAATCACCTTACCACCAAAATTCTCTTGTCACGAAGTATTATTATAAAGAATACATTTGTGAGAAAAATAACAACGACTTTGTTGCATGTTTTATTGGAAAATGGCTATATATCGTTGTGAAATTTATTTCGTAGGTACTCGTTTTTGCGCGACACATGTGTGACATGACTTTTTGGATAAAAAAATGGAAGCTCTTTTTATAGTACATTATGATACGAGTGTGCTGTATTGGTCATTACCCATGAGGCGGTATTATTCGCGCGAGCCAAAGGCGAGCGCGATAATTTAGCCGAGTGGGTAATGAACAATGCGCACGCGTTTCATACGACGTTTTTCAACACATTTGCGAGGAAAGAAACCGTCTTGTTGTAAGAACTTATGCTACAATAACGTAACTTTAGAGAAATGATACATTTAGATTTATAAAGTTCAACTGACCTTTGTTGCCAGGTATCGACTATCCACTTCCTGTAAAAACGTTTCTACGTCGGTTCGTATTTTTCTTAATATGTAACCTGCAGTAACCACACAACAACGATAACAAATATTTATAAAAAATGGCGCGCTGGATTTTTTTTCGGGTAGCGATGCGCGCGCAAGGCACTGACAAAACCGCTGAACAGCCTACCATCACGTTCGGTCGGATGTGGAGACAAAATTTGAAACTTGAAAAAATTAGATTTCGCTGCTAATTATTCTCTATCGAGAGAGAGTGAGAGAGAAAGTGCGAATTTGGTCAAATGGAAAATACAGTATGGCGATTGTGAAAATTTTCACAGCCGCCATCTTTGATTTACATTTTGACATCACTATCGGCTTTAGAACCATCGAAAACTACGAAAACGACACCCATGACGAAAATGAGAAAAATTTTGCAGCCGCCATCTTGGATTTCCATTTTGACCTCACTATCAGCCTTAGAACCATTGAAAGCTACGAAAACGATACCCATGACGAAAACTGAGAAAATTTTCAGAGCCGCCATCTTGGATTTCCATTTTGACCTCACTATCGGCTTTAGAACCATCGAAACCTACGAAAACGACACCCATGACGAAAAATGAGAAAAATTTCGGAGTCGCCATCTTGGATTTCCATTTTGACCTCACTATCGGCTTTAGAACCATCGACAACTACGAAAACGATACCCATGACGAAAAATGAGAAAATTTTCGCAGCCGCCATCTTAGATTTCCATTCCATTGAATTAGAAAAAGACAGACGCAAGAATGAAGCCGCGTTAAAGAACTTCGTTCCAAAAACCTGTTTACTTTGTCACACTATATTAAGTCGCAATAAGAAAGACATGTCGTGCCTTGATAGTACTTACTAATTCCATACTGCCAGACTGCCATGTCATTACTCCGACTAGTAAATAGTTATCTATGGCGCACATTACCGCACTAGTGCGATTATGTAAAGAAAAAAGCACGTGTCTGTAATACACTGCATTATGAACCTAAAAGCGGTTAAATAAGAGCCACTTTACGAGCAACTGTGTTGAAAACTATTTTATAAGCATTCCAGAGAAACGCGATGAAACGAAAATAAAAATAGCACAACAGTACTTTTAAATAATATTAAGTTTTGACACGTAGGTAACTTAATTAATTATGTAAACCCACACGCTACACGCGTGGTGGTCACTCGACACAAATAAATACACAAAAGCATAATAATAATAGACAATACCACAATAAATTTAACTGCGTATATCTAAAGACGTCCTCAGTCTAGATACGAAAATTCAATCAAATATATCCAATAGTTTAGTCGCTATTAGCTAGTCAGCTGATCGGCAAAATCCATAGTCGGCACATCTATGTATTTATTTAGTTTATTTGAAAAAGTCACTGTTTTTATTTCGTTGTTAGGATTTATTTGATAGTTTCATTATCATAATACTCTAAGGCCGCGCGTACTTTGGACACGAATTAGTATGGCACGTAAACGCTGTTCCCTACATTTTGACGAGATATGCAAACATAAATGTAGGGACCAGCAGATTATTTTTCGCGATTTTAGCGTTGGTCCCTTATTGAAAGTTTTTCATAATGATGAGTACAATGACCTCTTATGAGGTTTAGGTTAAAAAAACTAACCTTGTATATTCTGACTTACTACATAATTTATTTATCGACTAGCAAGTCGATAAATAAATTATGTGTAATATGCATTAAGTTAGCTTCCCACACATTTTTCCGTTCAATAAGTGACGGACGGAAAAATGTGTGGGAAGCTAACTTAATACATGTCGTTTGAGATTACTATGTGTTTTATAAATGACTACCTTTTGCTAGTGGCTTCGCCCTCGTGGTCGTCGGAAATTATCCCACGGGAACGTACTACCGGGGCAAAACGTCTCTAATGTCCCCCATGTGACCCATGTCGTGGTTATATGTAAATAAAAGCTAACAGACCGACATACCTAGTCACATTCTCATTTATCCTAAACTACATAAATATGGTACTTTTGTATGGAAGTGAATGCTGGGTGTGGCAGAAGAAGCATGAAAGTAGAATAAATGCTGTGGAAATGCGTTCCTTGCGAAGCATGCGTGGTCTGACTATGAATGATCGGCTGAGAAAATGCTGTGATAAAACAACGGTGTGAGTTAAAAGAAGATGTAGTGACAAAAAATGAAAAGGGTATGCTGAGATGGTTTGGTCATGTTGAGAGGATGAATGAAAGGCGACTAATAAAATGTATTTACAAGGCAGATGTGACTGGCAACGCCGGGAGGAGACGCCCTAGGAGGACATAATACTGACCTTATTAGTGATGTTCTTCAGAAAGGACAGGTGCGTAGTACTCGCAACCGGCGTGCGTGTATGACCAGATGTATGAACGTAAACGAGGCAAAAGGAGTATGTAAGGATCGTAGCAAGTGGCGTTCTATAGTTTCTGCCTACCCCTATGGGAAGAAGACGTGAGCTTATGTATGTTTGTATATGTTATGAACCAAGTGATTATTAGGAACTTATAAAAAATGCCCGGGCAGTTTGAAATATGCCCAATATGAGAGGGCAGTGTGATAACAACTATTGAAATAATCAAATCGACCGGGCATTTTTTATAATGCTAGTCAACTATGGGGCAACACAAAAAAAAACGGTTTTATTACTATTAATCTATATAAAATCAAACGTAGAATCAGCAAAGTAGCAAGTATATTTCTTCCGTCACTACGGGCTCGATCAACATCTGGAACACGAACCCTCACTGTGTTGCTAATATTAGCTAGGTACGGGGTATTTTGCGACTTTTGATTTCTATTA
Source organism: Conistra vaccinii (assembly GCA_948150665.1). Classification (NCBI taxonomy): domain Eukaryota; kingdom Metazoa; phylum Arthropoda; class Insecta; order Lepidoptera; family Noctuidae; genus Conistra; species Conistra vaccinii. The sequence continues at coordinate 6,156,978 of OX411323.1, read as the reverse complement.
GACATTCTTAATTTTTACCAAAAATAGAGCCATGTAAGTATTATGAAGCTAATTGGAGTCTGGCTATCAAATAATTGTTTATTTTCGTCTTGAGAGTTTTGTTTACTAAGCGTCGGTTTGTAGACAAGTAAACAAGTAAACATTTGTTCTCGCGGTAACCTTGGTAATGTTCTGTCGTTGAAACGGAAAAGTTATTGTGAGAAGTCATGAAATCAAAATGTAAATTGACATACATGTTCCTGCAATTTTGCATATATAACATGATTGTGAGCATTTGACATAAAATACTGTAAATAAATAAATATTGGAAGCCGATCCCAAAAAAAAGTGTGCTTCTCGAGACGCCCGACAGAAGTGATAACTTAAACTAATCTAATTTGACAGATTGGCGCCGTAACGCGTTACGTAACGAATCGGTTTACCCTCCCATAAGAAGTTATCACTTCAAAAAACACGTAGTCGCAAATGATGTGCAACATCTGACATCTCATCTTGGTACTTAATAAGCAACATTAAGGTAATAAGCAACATTAAAGGGGCGGGGCCTCGTCAACGTCGCTTCTGCCGGCCAACTCTAGCACCGCGCGCGCTCATTCCCCGGCTTCCTGTTACACACTTCCGTCCCTTTTCACGATCACTCCCACAGATTTGATTATTTCGTTTTTTTTTTATGGTTTTGATTTTGATTGCAGGTAACAAAGAGGAAAGATGTTACACATCAAAAATGATCATGATACCAATATCAAGTTTTTTCATTAGTATTTTTGAAGTGAAAACTTCTGTCGGCGTTGTGCAGTTTTTTTTGGGATTGGTAAAAAATGTTAAACTCGCGTCAGGACGTCACCGTAAGATCCGTTGCCTAGCAACCGACAAAGTAAATATCAAAATAAATAATCTTTGACATTACGTAAAGATTGCGAGGTAAGAAATTTTACCCGTATTGATGGGTAAAAAAGCAGTCAAAACATACTTCACGAAAAGTGTTTATTCAAAAATGAACAATGTTAAGTTCAAGTTTTCACTTCTGGCGGCACTAGCGGAGTGCAACCCGCTCTCTCTCCCTAAGCTTTTTTAATCTGGCTCAAATAAGCATAAAACTCTAGATTTATTAGACACCAAAACCTTTTAAAACTAACGGTTCGCCTAATATAAGCCTATAAGTATATCCATTGCTAAAAGGATCGCCTTATAAAAGGCGTACAGCACGACACAACTTAGATGTAGCATAGATTTGAAAATTTTCATTCATTCATTTTCAATTTTACGAATGTATTTGGCTATGAGACTTTACAAGTTATTGTGTTTTCGAAAGATCATTTTCACCTGAAGCAGTAATAAAGATTGGTGATTTTGAAGGCGCACTCAGTTCGGATGGTGATCGGTTTTACGAATTTTGCCGATGCTACATCTAAGTTGTGTCGTACTGTACATGCATGTCGGAAATACGTCACTGATTTGACTGTTCGGGGCGCTAGCACCGCCTAGCAGTACTCGACAGACTATAGAGTCTATGACATAACGCTCGACCGGAGTTAAGATCAGCGTTCATCCAAAAAGTTGGCAACGTAGCAAATAGCTGTCAAATATTTACCTGTTTTAATTAATTGGGCAATATTACTGTATGAAAATAAGAAATATGGCTAACTAGTGAACTAGAATATTAATAATGAATTGTAATTATAACACTGAAAATGATGATCTAACCGTTTTATTTGATGATTTGACCAATACGTACTAACTAACACGGCAAATTAAATAAAAGCTTGTAATAAGCAGTAACTTGGTTGTGGAGGTCAGATAGGCAGTTGCACCATGTAAAATACTGATAATCAGCTGCATCCGATAAGACTGGAAACGAACCCATCATAGTTGAGAAAAGGCTGGGCAGATGATGGATTAAGCAAAAATATGAACAAATTGTTGATGAACTGAGAAGACGTCGAATGCAATAAATTGCGATGGATAAATGAGCTTGTGTAATCTTATGTTCCGATGACGTAAATAAAACTTTGTACCCTTTTTAACCGACTTCCCAAAAAGGAGGAGGTTCTCAATTCGGCCGGTATGTTTTTTTTTTCTATGTATGTACATCGAATACGCCGCGGTTAATGGACCGATTCACGTGATTCTTTTTATGTTCGACGCGAAATAGCTGCCAGGTGGTCCCATAAAAATTTATTTCCATTTGGTTAAGTAGTTTTTATTTTATAAGCATTATTGTTATTTGGACGATGTCATTTTGACGATACTTTGTATATAAGTATGTCGATAACTTTAACATTTCTGATTCGATTTGCGTAATTCTTTTTTTGTTCGTTAGGGTACATATTCAAGTTGGTACCCGGTCATCTAGTCAGCATTAAAATGATGGGATCCCAAGGAAATCGAAAAGAACACTCAATTTATAAGCATATAACTGTTACGTTTCAGACAATATCATACAGTTTGTTCAATTATTTGCGTTTGATGATGATTTCCTATGGATGAGCTGCTGATGGAAGGTACAACTCCTCAAAGGTTAGGAGTTCAGAGAAAATTCTTTCAAAATTATACGTACATATGGATAGAGAATAGTATTCCTTGATACAGGAATTACCTGGTGTTTGGGCTTGATTAATTTGTATTGATGAGAACTTTACACCTAGATGGGTTATGAGTGTCATTAGGGGTTTGATGATGAAGACGAAGGACAATCAAGGAAACTCCTCAACGTTTTACAGTAGCTACCTTGTGTTTGGACTTAATTCATTTTAAGGATGATACGATGATAACTTCCTGTCACTGTTAATTGCGTCGCTGGTAGTGTTATTCGAATTTGTGTGGGGTAGGTAGGTACCAAAACTAAAAAGTGAAAAATAAAAACTTTTAACAAAAAAAAAAAAACAACCGACTTCCAAAAAAACACTATAAAGTGAAAAATAACTTTAATTTCGGAAGTCGGTGGCAAAAAAACGAAAATTCAAAACAAAAGACACCGACTTCCGAAATTAAAGTTATTTTTCACTTTATAGTGTTTTTTTGGAAGTCGGTTGTTTTTTTTTTGTTAAAAGTTTTTATTATATACTTAGTAAAAACAATATGAACAATGTGTAACGAACGTTTGTAAAAATATAGCTTATACATAGTTTCTCAGGTACTGTAATAAAACACGGACAATAAGCACTGAATGTTGCAGAAATAATTTGTATATAAAACGACAGTTATTAAAACTTTCTACAGTTTCCAGAGCGGAGCAAGTTCTTTAGATAATGTATTGTGTGTTTGTTTAACAAACTCTAGCAAGTACGTAATTGGCTAGATTGTTAATTGATTAACAAAGTGTATGTTTGACACGCCTGTATTCCCCGAAGGGTTAGGCAGAGGTGTACCTATAGTACATCCATATTTCGCCAGTTATATTCAAGTCCCGTGTAATAGGGGGCGAGCCTATTGTCATCAAACGGGCACAAATACAGACTCAGGCTGCTACTGAAATATTCCAGATGGAAAAACTCAAAAACACTTTGCCCGATCCGGGAACCCTGGACGTCATGCTCAGCAGTAGCGCGTGCGACCACTAGACCACAGATAATATAATACTACGTACAGATACCCAATCCCATACAAAGAAATGCGACCTCCCTAAGTCGGGCTATTGTCTGGCTACAGCATAAATGTGGTACAGTGATGTAAAACGCCATCTATTGCAAAGAGCCCTAAACAAAAAGGTTTTACCTTTTTTGTTGAAAATACGAGATTTATGAGTTACAATAGATAAATCAGCATTAAACAAGGATGTTTTGATTTTTACTAATCTTACTTCAGTCAAAATCTTCCGTTTATCGCTTTTTAGTGACTGTTAATTTCATAATTGTTACCTATGCTGCCATCTATGATCTTTTTTCAAGACTAATTATAATTTGTTCGAATTGGTACCCCATGACTAGACTAACGAGGCAGTGTTAGTTTTTATTGAAATATTTTGAAAATTGAGTAGCTATGTATAGCTCGATTTTTGTAACTGTGCGCTTGGAGCTGTCAAAATCGTAGGCTTTTAGTATTGAATTCACCTTCAGGTTACCTACTTAGAGCTCCAACGCCTCTTAATACGGTCTACACAACTCGTGTCATCTCCACAGTAGTGTTGTCTTATTATTCGTTATCTTGTTAATGTTATTATTTAAACCACATACACTTTAATATTTTGACGTTGACAGGCGTACAGTAATAAAAATCGAGTTATAGTGGCTTTATACAAAATAGGTCAACTATTCTTTATAAAGATAGTAATATCAAGACTGTTTTTTTACAATGGTCTAAGATTAAGGTATATACACAAAATCGGAAAAAATACAAAGCAACGGGAAAAGGAACTAACTGAAAATCCTAAAGTTCCTTTAATAAACGATAATTTCATTAATAAAGTGCCAACTAACTACTCTATAATGCGATTATACCAGATTTTAGTACTCACAAACATTTAAAAAACCAAGCATAAAGTAGTCACTTGAATAATGTCTTCTATGAACTGCTACGACACGCCTACGCCGCGTAGCGTTTCGTAGCGCTACGAATCTCACAATTAAATTATACTTTCTGTTTCAGGAACAATTAAATGTTGGTAATAAGATTTGTAGAATTACTTTGAGGGTATGATACGTTATTCTGTAATTAAGTTGGATTATTAGAAAGGCTAGACTAAGTTTGAGAATAAAAAGTTTTCCACATTATTAGGAATAATTATAATAATAACTGTGATATAAGAAATTAAATAAGAGCAGTGGTGGCCCAGTGGTAATGACCCCGACTTACGAGTTGTAGGTCGTGGGTTTGAACCCAAGCAGGCGCTTTACTTTGTGTTAATAATTTCATCACCACTGCTCTCAAAACGGTGAAGGAAAACATCGTGAGTGAAACCGGCATGTCTTAGAACCAAAAAATTCGAAGACATGTGACATCTACCAACCCGCACTGGGCCCGCGTGGTAGATTACGGCCCACTCCCTCTCACAGAGAGGAGGCCTGTGTCCCAGCAGTGGGAACATTAATAGGCTGATTATGTATTTTATTATGGGTTTTTTACCCATCGATATGTGTAAAATTTCTAACCTCACAATTCTTACTTAATGTCAAAGACTATTTACGAGTATTTAGATATTTACTTTGTCGGTTGCTTGGTAACGGATGAGGGTCGAAATTGGAAATATATAGATATAGATATTGTTTTTGTTTGTTTTTTATTAATTATAATTAAACTACTTTGAATAAAGAGCCATTTTCAATAGGGTTCCTCCTGTGGCTGAAATGAATCAATATAAAAAAAAATACTCAATTAATTGGTTTTATCGCAAGCTACAATGTTTTCAGTTTTCATACATTGATTAATAGGATTTTTTAAAAACTATTTTGATGTATTTCTCGTTTCTGCTGCGTTATAGATTAATACTGTACTTTTCAAAAATTGATTAATTTTTGAAAAGTACAGTATTAATCTCCATTTATTTATCTATACAATGATAAATTAAGTAGGTTTTGTGTACTAGCAGAAGTGTAACATTATAAACAGTTGCAAAAATGGGGCAGAATAAATTTTTCGATTACAGAGCACTCTCTAATGCTTCGCATTATGAGAAAAAATATACGGCAGGAAGTGTGTAGGATTTAGACCTCCACGCGCAAAGGCTTTGTCGTTGACAATCAAAGTGACAATTTCCTAACAGATGATATACTGGCAAAGGTCGGCTTATACCCAATCCCGTTGAACTATTGTGGTTGGAGTATTCTTGACTACACGTTTCTTCCTTTTTTGTATTCTAAAGTTTTCTATGTAGTTTCTTTGAATTAATTTTATCGTCTGTGGGTGTATTGTCATGAGAAGTATTCAAAGGTTAAGTCTTAAGTATACTAACTGTTTGTATTGTATTTCTTGGAAACTATTTAATGTGCTGGTATTGTTTGTGTGAGAGGCTAGGTTTAACTCGCAAGTAGGGTGACCATTTGAAACTTGAATCGTCGTGATAAAAAGCCGGACATTTTACTTTTTATGCTTTCCTTTTTCAATACTCATTCAATAATATCTTTAAAAAAAAACCGTTCAAAGGACATGTTTGCGCAAGCTCGTACAGATGTGTTTCGCACGGTTGTTCGCAAGAAAACAGCCTCACTTCTGAGAAGAGTCAGAAACAGTTGCAACAGCGTCCTGAGAACTGTAACGGAGAGCTTTTGCTCCGGAGAGCGAACGGAGAGCTCCAAGTGTAAAACAGTTTGTGCGGAGGGTAAAGGTACTAGCACTAGATAATAAGTTGTTTTAATATAATGTTACTAACACTATGGATTCTTTGTTCCAAAATCAAAACTATATTATTAATTCCTTTATTTCTTTGTAAACATATAAATTATATTTATAAATATTAGAATAAAAATTATAAAAATATAAAAAATTCTAAACATAAATAATAATTATTAATAAAAGATCGAACAAATTCCAGACAGGGAGCCAAAAAGCTGGACCTGTCCCGATAAATGCGGTCGGATGGTAACCCTACTCAAGAGGCAAAATTACGTATTTTGTAAGTAGAGAATAGAAACCACTTCTTCTCATATAATAAACATTATGTGTTTTATAGAAGCACAATTCACATTTTGAATTCTGAATTATGTCTTCTTTATTTTATAGAAAAATCATAAACAAAAGTTTCTAAACCTTTTATAACAAACATTTAAAATTCCTCATTCGCATCACTTCAACTTTGATAAATTACTTGTTTAATCGGATTTACTGCACAATTTCGTTGCTCTGCAGCTGGTGGCAGACGCAATAAATATTAAAAGATAATCATGTACGAGCTCAGATGAAATAGCTTAAGTATGAGCAATTAGGTGCTTTCCCCAGAGACAGAAAATTTTAAATGTGAAAATGTGTTAACTGTGCTCGGTAAGTGAAAAAATACGGTCTTTTTAGATGTTGCAAATTGGTTACATTTTCACTTTTATTTTTGCGTAGTTGGTTTGTGGTTATGTAGTTTTTTATATTAAAAATATGCGGAATGTTGTTGATATATTTTTTTATTGTTAGAATATTATTGTATTTTTAGATATTGTGGTGAGGAAATTTTTGTAGAGTTGAAGTTGAATTTATATTGTACTTGGTAAAACGATTTTTTACCAAGTATAATTTGAATTTAACTGAGCATTATCATCACTAAATCCCAAATAGATTCAAGATACCTACAATAAGTGACTTTAATAAATCCCGACTTAAAAAGCTCGAAGATCTATGTATATTCTATATACAATTCCTTTCCACAAATCGACCAATGTAGGGATTAAAAGTTACCGAACATATACCCGAGCTCAGAGCTTAATGAACTTCATTTATATACTTTCTAAATACGCAACTTTATCTGCCTTAATCCTAATGAAATCACACATTGCAATTATCAGAATAAACCTACGTTATCGAATGATGGATAAATCGGTCACATTGAGTGGTTTTTATAATCGGTCAGTTATAGAATCGATTAAAAGTTTCAAATGTGACTCGATAATGCTAATTAGATTTTTGTGTTATAACTTGTTTTTAGACAAGCTTTTGTAGGATTACTTTTGATATGATGTCACTTAGATGATGCTTATGATTGTTTTGTACATGGAATTAGTATCTAAATAAATTATGGGTTATAATGGCAATTTTTGAGCAAAGTTAAACCAAGATTTTTGATAAACCCAAAATAAGCTTTTAAAGATTGTGGCTTAGAAAAATCAACATTTACCCATTTTTAGGGTCCGTACCTCAAAAGGACAAAACGGAACCCTTTTATCAGTTCGTTGTCCGTCTGTATCAAGTTGTAATTAATATCAAACACGTAGGTCTCTTTGATCTCAAAAAAATTAAGCTTCTAAGTCAACGCAATAAAAAAATACGCGTATTTATGCGACATATTTTGATATGAGTATCAAAATATGTCGCATAAATGGCCGTATTTCGATTTTTGTTTTGATTTATTTGCGAGAAAATAAATTAACCTATAGGGACCTAGACTCATGAAAGGCAAGGAGCAAAGTTCCGGAGTAAACGAGTACAAGTAAAGGAAAAAGTCCGAAAATCGTTAATTTGTAGTTTTATCACATTTTTTTTTTTGCAATTATTAAATTGTATTTGCTATTGGAGAATTGACCGTGACGTATATCGACGTTCTTATAATGTAATGTTTAGTTTATTTTTGGAATAAATTAATCCCAACTACGGAACCCTTCATTGTGCGCGGTCCGACATGCTCTTGGTCGGTTTTTTTATAGGTTCTTGTTCAAATCGTTTCACATTTTTCTACTCAACGTGATAATACCAATCTTGTTTAGTCCCGTAACATAAATATTAAATTTACACATATCTATGTAACCTCTCCTTAAACTCCCCACACCTATAGAGATTACCTGGCATCAGCAATGTCTGTGATTAATCTCAGGGGAAATAGTAGGGGTCGGGGAGGTCCCCTATTCCCCCATTAAGATTGCAAAATCAAGCGAATAATTGCCGATGTTCGGTATTTGGCATTTTTGCGGCGAACTGATAATGGCGTGCGTATATAGGTTTCTGTAACTGCTATTGGAGGTTTCCAAAAGTAAAAGATAACGCGTCGTTATTGTAAACCTGTGCGACGATTAGGAGTTCAGCCATTTTTGAGTCTAGTTGGTAACAATCCTAACTAATATTGTAAATGCGAAAGTGAATTTGTTTGTTTGTTGCACTTTCACATAAAAACGGCTAAACGGATTTGGATGAAATTTGGCACATGGGTAGACCATGACCTGGGTTAGGACATAGATATATGGGCGCAGCTATAGTAATAATATAACTTAATTGCGGATATTACAAACATGAGCTACATAGTACTACAGTATTAGTAGCGTCAGTATTATAATTCCTTACATCTATGTTACTAAAATATTACTATAATATTCTATATTAACATTGATACATAAGTATGCAATTCTTCGTAAACATATATATTAAACTCAGGCCTTCTTCCCATGGGAGCAGGCAGAAACTATAGAACGCCATCTGCTACGCTCCTTACATACATATATTTCTTCGTATAGAATTATGAAAATAACACGAATCATTACTTAATCATAAAAGTTCCAGCATGTGTCACAGATTACGACAATTTATACCACAATATTCGCAGTACAGCCTCTATTAATCCCTCTAAGTCGAAATAAAACTGCAAAGAAAAAGCCACAGAATAAAAAGAACAGTACAATCAGACAACAAAGGTCTAAGGTCAGGGACATATGAGTCTCATAACACAAATTATCAGGGCTGACCCCGAATAAATTGGAACTATTAATTACGACGCGGCGCTGAAACAGGGTAGGTTTTAGGCTATTGTTTGAGGCTGGCGTGAACGCCTTTTGTTGTTGCTCGCTTTTTTATTGCTAAGATTTTTCATAATCTATTGTGCGTTAACTGAAAATATTTTTGTTTTGGGGTTGGATATAGTACTTTTTTATGCAACGATGTATTCTCAATTAGTTTGTTTGGTGGCTAAAGTTATCTCGGTTAAAGTTTAGAGAACCTCGAACGGAAGGAGCTGGAGAAACTTTTTTTTTACGATTATAATTATGAAATGAATCTATGAATGAAAATAAAAAAGGTTGCTAATGAACTTTAGAGGGAGGTGGAAGGGAGGAGAGGCCACCAATTCACAGGAGACACACTTTCAAGGTCAATGTCTGACGTCTCGAAGGTCAAGGTCATATTAAAAATAATGTTATATGGTAGGTAGTCGACGGAGCCTCCGCTTGCCGGGGCTCCTATTTCAAACCTAACACGAAAAAGATGGCGGGGTCACGGTCGCTCACTTGAGCTCCCGTCATTCCCTTCGAACTTAACCTGTCCAAGTCGGGGTGCCTCAAGTTCTAAGCTCGCTTCGCTCGCTCTTACACCCTAAATTAGTAGATTTTTTTTTAAACTTACCTTAAACATAAAATAGTTTTTATTTAAAAAAACAACAAACAAAAATAAATTGTGCAGGGTTCAGGAGATGTTTTAGAACCTCCAAATAACCTCACATTCTTTCTAGCGAGGCGGCACGGTTTTAAACCCAATCTTTATCTCTTCTACGATTTAAGTACAGATTTTAGTATCTTATTAATATTAGGCATTGTGTTTATTATTCAACCTGTATTGTCCCACTGCAGGGCTATGGTCTCACCACCCATAGCATTTCATTGTTCCTTGTGTGTTTATCTCCTCTGGCCAATCTCCCGTAAAGGTATCGAAGGCGCCGTTAGAAAAATAAAAAGAAAAATCTTCAGGCATCAACTTTCTACAAAGGTACCATAGAATCCTTATGGATGTAGAAAGTTGACACCTGAGGATTTTTTTAATATTTTGCTTTTTTTGTTAATTACTTGCACGAAAGTCACAGGTTTCTGTCAACCCTGCAAGAAAAAAAAAATCAGAACATATAAAATAGCCTCACATTTCCCGAGTAGCACCCACCTAAATATTCACACATAAATATGTGGCATTGAGATTTTCCCTTATCATGTTTATGTCGTAAATCACTTCGAGGGAGACGCGTTGGTGCTGAAAATTGAGCCGCCTTACCACAGAATAGCCTATTGTGTGACTCCCAGCATTAAATTGATTTTTATTTAACGTTTCATTTGCATTTCCCAGCAGAATCCACCTTTTCATTTTCAAATGATTTTGTTAAAGATAAATGTGGAATAAAAATGTTGTTTACAATTTATCCGAATTACCTTTTTGTAGTTGTGTAATTCGAAGTCATCGTGTTTAGAATAATACTGTATCTCTTACAACTCAGAGGTGGAATAGATATTGTTATCGACACTAAAACTACGTTATTTTCCGAGTCTGATAACCAATCAAACGAATGAAATGACGATTTAAAAAAAACTATTTTTTTAAATAATACTAAAGTAGGAAGAACTTTCTAAAAGTTCTTACACCGCATTCTAAAATCAAATTCTGGGCTGCCAGTTACAGAAATGGCGGCAACTCGATATCGAAACTCGTTGACAAGCAGTTCCGTCCTCCTTCTAATATTAAAAATCTGCGGTTAGATATTTATTGCCACTTTTATTTTTATGACTACAACACCGCGATGTCGACAATCTTTCGGAAATCAGATTTCCGTTCGTGTTTTTGCTTAACAAATTCGTTTTCGACGTCCTATTGGAATATTTTAATATCTGATATGCAGATTAAACATTTTCCATTGGTTCCAAAGTAATCTGTGGTGACAGATATTTCAGAATAGTTCCCTCTGTATTCATAACGTATTACGTAAATGTGAAACAGCTGTCGTAAAACATGCATTTACGCTCTGAAATTCTGAATAATACACGAATTAAGTGGATTTAGGAATGTGTTGTTGTAGATTTGCTCGAAACACGAAAGTCATTATCATTATCCTAAATGGTAGGCAGTAAAATCAACTGAAAATTGTAGTGATTTGGAAATAATTTCCACATAAAAATAAACGATGACTGAACAATTTAGTATCATGATTTTTTTCGATAAAATCTCAACTAGTTTTCACTTTGTTGTCGGTTTTAATAGCGATACTATGATAAAACGACGATTTGAAAACTGATGAAATATTCAAATATTACCAAAGTTACGTACTGACTCAAACATAAATTAAGTTAGACGGGCCAGACTTGAATTTACTGAGCACTAAGTGCTGGTCACGTCATGCTCAAAACATTTGAACTAAACTGGATTGCCTATTTGAACATCACACTCGTCTGAAGCCGGCGGGTGAATAGAATATTCAGCGTCATTTTGGTACGAAAATCTAAAATATTTTTGTTGATTTAAATATCCGGAATTATAAAGTATTAGCAATTAAATATCCCAAACAAGTTATTTCTGTCTGATACAATTAAACTGTCAAAGAGGAATTTATAATTTTCACGCTTAGTAGACAGGTATTTGCAATTTCTTATGGACATCCAGTCGGTAAAGTATCAAAATATAGTAAGAGCTGTTTAGCTATGGCTGTACGTATATATAAAAAATTACCATGTAAACTTAAATTACTAAATAGCAGACTGTTTAAAATTCATTCGTTTAAATGGCTAAATGATAATAATTTTTATAGCGTTAAGGAATACTTTGAACATTATAAGTTGTGTTAATCATTTTGTCTGTCTTAAGCGAAATATGTGTGATCTCATCCTTAACTCATGTAACACCTTTGTATACCATGTTTAGGCAAATAAATAAATACAAATACAAAGTTAACTTAGTCTGTGCTTATAAAAAATAAGTTTGGAAAATCCAAAAGTGCACGCCTCATATCACTCATTCATAAACGAAAAAGAAATTCAATACATAGTTTCTAACAAAAATTAACAATTTATTACTTTTCATGAAGTATGTTTTGACTGCTGTTTTACCCATCAATATGGGTAATATTGCTAACCTCGCAATTCTTACGTAATGTCAAAGACTATTTATTTCGATATTTACGTTGTGGGTTGCTAGGCAACGACGTCACATCAAGGTTGGAAATATTTAGTTACAGATATTATATTTTAGTTAGTATTTTATTAATTTTAATTAAACTACTTGGAATAAAAGAGCCATTTTCAATAGGGTTCCTTTTATGGCTGAAACGAATGTATAAAAAAAAATTGACTCAATTAATTGATTTTATCGCAAGCTACAATGTTTTCAGGGTTCATAAATTAACGGACAGGATTTTTTTTTCAACTATTTTGATGCTTTTTCCATTTCTGCTGCATTAAATCAATACAGTAAGTTAAGTACAGTATTAATCTCCATTTAATCATCTATGCAATGGTATATAAATTAAGTAGTTTCTGTGTACTAGCAGGAGTGTAACAATAAAAACAGTTGCAGAAATGGGGCAGAAAATATTTTTCGATCGTAGAGCACACTATGACACACATTATGAGTCGTGCAATACAATACAACAATAATTGGAAACATTGACAATACTAACGCATAAGAGTATTTTGGAACTATCAAATAAATCCTAGCATTGAAATTAGGAAAATGAGTTTATCAAACAAATAAAATAGCACCTATGGATTTTGCCGATTTTCTACTAGCTATATTGACAAAACTATTGAATATATTCGATTCAATTTTTGTATGCAGAATGGGAACGCCATTAGAGACACGCCGTTTAATATATTGTTGTATTGTCGTCTTCACCTTTTATATATGGTACACCACTGACTACCTGCAGTATTGTCTTTCCTTCTTACTTTAATCCATCCAAAGGTTGTCTGTAAAAGATCGCTTTTAGCGATAAGACCGCCCATTGTGTCACCCTATGTAAAATTTCTAAACCTGTGTCTGTAATTTTTATGGTGTACATAATAAAGAGTATTCTACTCTATAATCCATTCCGTCTTTATGTGGGTCAACGTCCATTAACGACAAGTGACAACAGAGTCTGATTTAACTCGATTAGAAGCGAAAAAAAGAAACTGCCAATCTCCCTTCTCGCGCAATTTGCTCTTAACGCAAATTGATTCAATTTTCAAGGCGGTAGTTCTATCGCCGTATTGCTATCACGTCACCGAAAAATGAACCTTAACTCCTTGTATTAAGGTCCGTGAGATGATGGTGTTGCTGACTGAAACGCAAGCGCTTCAGTTTTTTCATCGGATGTGATTAAAGGAGGGCTTGTTTAATTTCCTGCTGTTCTTTTGTTTAAGATAAATCTTTGCATTGTCATGTTGATTTGAGTGTTTCGTTTTTAATTAAAATTGAAGTTGACGGACTGACTTCAGGGGTCGACTTAATTTTATACATTCACCTCGCGTTCTATCGTAAATAAATCGTCGCGCGAATAAAAGATCGTTCGAACTGGTTTTTCGATGAACCTGAACGCGTGGTCGCGCCGACAGAAGTCGCTTTCCGGTTTTCCGAACAAAAAGTATCATAATGCACGCGACCGGTCGCTTTTAAAGCTGTTTTTAGACCAGCGCAATTTGTCGCGCGACGCGACACGAAATCACAGATTAATACAGATGGGACTCTCCGCAAAATCATTTAAATAAAAAGCGATTCTTGCTACGACACAATAAAGTGCTATTCAGAACGCACAACGCTAATTACCTACAGTTATATTCACCTACAAGTTGCCTCTCTTTCTATCGCGTAACTCTTATACCTTCTGACAACGTCAGGGTTGTCATCTTTTAAAGAATAATTAGATAATTAAGTAGGTATCAGCTTTTGGTCCGACCGCAGGCGACTTCATAAAAATGCGATTCGATTTCTTAAAAATACAATAGAAACCAGAGTGTCGCGGTGGCGTCACGTCACCTGCTGCTGCCGCCTGCGGTAAATGGAGACTAAACAAATTAAAGTACGTCGGTACTTTAATTTGTTTAGTCTCCATTATTTATTAATATGTACCTACGTAACTGGGCAAATAAAAAAGTATGTACGAATACCCTGTCGTCTACATAATAAAAAAATACTAAATACATACATAATATTTAGTTATGGTTACACTAAGTCCATGGTGAACCTACCACGGATACCACCAAACAAAAATATTATTTAATTATGTATTTTCCTACCTATACTTATCGAAGCCTGATCATGTTCAGGCTTCGATAAGTATAGGTAGGAAAATACATAATTAAACCTGTAATCAACTTGTAAGTATCTAACTATACTATGTATTATAATAATAATGAATATTTAAGAACTACGTAAATACGTGTGACTTATATAAGAATAACAATTAATGTAAACATTCATAGGTCATTACTAATTACTTAAAGGTAGACGTGCATTTCTTTACCTTTTCGTGTCCTTTGGAAGTGAGAAAAACGTGAGGTTCGTATCCTTATTAGCTTATATAAGCAACCAAATGGGATGCAATAAACTGCTGTCTTCATTTTAGTACTTTTAGTTTTAATCTTCCGACAAACGGCGCGCGGCAGCCCTACTGAATAGGCACAGTGAGACGAGCCCGCCGGGTACTTGTAGCTTCATACCTAAACTGCGGAGTGTCCCATCTGTATTAATCTGTGACGAAATACAAAACTTCACGGTATAACAATGGCCGGTGTCGTGTCGCGCGAGAAATCGCGCTGGTCTGAAAACAGCTTTAATAGGACGCGGGCTCATGGGTGCGCCAAAGTTCACCAAAATTTTCAACTCCGATAATTGGAAATCCGAAAATGTTCTTCCTAACATTTTTCATCCTAACAATCACAATTCCTAACTACTCTGTCTCTAATCTTCATAATTCCGAAGCATTCAACTTCATAATGTCACTAGCAATAAACATCTTTATACTTTTATTTGTTTTCCTATATTTTCTCAACATAACCATCTTTTACACTATTATTCAAAGTCATATCTTATTTGTTTAGATTAGGATTAGGTTAGGTTAGGTTAGAACTGTGACCAACTACGCGCAAGCCGAGCGAGCGAAGCGAGCGGTGCCGCGGTAGCGGCCGGCGAGCGCTTCCTCGAAATTATTTTTTTCATAGTGCCCCCAAGACGACACTTTGACCTGAATTTCATTCATTTAAGACAAAAATCAGTGAAACGCCCTTTAATCATTCTAAACAGTTGGTTTTTAGACATAATTATCTCAGGTCTAGTTATAGTAATAAGTATGTAACAACAATACCCAAAAATAAAATGGCTAAATGTAAAAATGTGAACAGTTGTTTTGTAATCACAAGAAATAGTTAACAAACCTTTTCGTTTTCCTTCAAAGCATCTGCTTCATGATTATGATCTCTCAGTAGGATAAAAAAGGTTATGATAAAAAACAGTAGGAGTTTAAATATATTTACATTAATGATATTATTAATTACAATTTTCGGAAATATGAGTGTTATGAACATCGCCGGTAGCACTACAAATAGTATGAATGAAAACTTTAGGATGAAAAGTTTTAGGAAGAGTGATCATTCGGATTACAAATCATTAGGAAGAACAATTTCGGGTAGAGAGAACTTTAGGTGAGCCAATATGGACCCCGGGCTCATACTACTGATTTTTCGGCAACTGCGTCATCAGATCGGGCCCTATCAGAATACCAGCGCTGTGACATTTATTATTAAATGTCTCAGCATCGTGCTGAGATAGGAGCCTTTTGGCCTCGCACAGGACTTTCTGCTTTTATTTTAATTTTACTAGGTTTATTTTTTTATTGTTTTTTTAATTTATTTTTCAACTAACTTTCGCCCGCGGCTTCGCCCGCGTGGAGGTCGGAAATTGTCCCACACACAGAAATGTACTACCGGGATATAAAGTATCCTATGTGTTAATCTAGGTTGTAAAGTATCTGTGCGCCTTTCATCTAAATCAGTTGAGCCGTTTTTGCGTGATTGAGTAAAAAACATACACATTTACTTTTACAACTTTCACATTTATAATATACTAGCTGCTGCCAGCGGCTTCGCCCGCGTGAACTCTTTTCTGTGCTATAATATTTATGTATTATACATTTAAACCTTCCTCTTGAATCACTCTATCGATAAAAAAACCGCATCAAAATCCGTTGAGTAGTTTCAAAGACCTAAGTAGACATAGGGACAGACAGCGGGAAGCGACTTTGTTTTATACTATGTAGTGAAGTGTGTTTTAGTTTAATTTGAGATCTCCCGTGCTTGTCTTCATAAATACTTTTTCTTTCTTTCTTTCATCACAATATAACTAAAAGACAGAGGCACAGTGGCATTCGTACACGGTACATCGACATTTCAATACTTTGTGTAAGTTAAAATATAAATACATTATTTACATTAACCTGAATAAAAATGTTCTAAATGATGGTGAAAACCGCATGTAACTACATTGTGTAGGTTAGAAGATGTAAAGGTTCACACAGACAGAACCGAAAAGCGACTTTGTTTTATGATAAGCATCCTGGATCGCGCCTATATATTATGGCTGCAACACACAGCCTGCACTGCCGCACAAAGCCGCAGAAAGAAACGCAAACAAAATGAAGGAGCAAAAGATGGAGGCACGTGCCGCGTGGCAAAAGCCGGCGGCCATGCCGTCGGCACTGTGTGTAGGAGCCATTACACTTAATAAAGAAAACTAGCTTCGAAGTGTACTCAACAAGTAATTCTTATTTCTTTTTTCAACAGGTAAGATCCTGGCATCAAGTTCGAAGCTTTCTAACAATACGATCGCTCCTTCGAGAAAAGCTTACAATCTCAACACGTCGTCCGTTCAAGATCAACAACACAATAAATGGGAAAGAGGAAGGAAGTGGGAATTTGTCGTAATTCCGTAGTAGGAAGCGGGAATTTCTCGTAATTCCTGTTGGTAATTCCCAGGGTATTACGACACGCGATTTGGTCCTTCTGATGAGAACGACAAATCTAATATTGACGTAGCTGTTATGTTATTAGGGCTGCATTGTCTTGAGATAAATGAGGAAAGGAGAACGATTCATCCGTAATGTAATTATTACATAATATGGCATGAAAATTAATGTAATTTAGATAGAATAGGTATTCTTTTGTGTACACCATAATTGTTACACAGCTCATTTAGAATATTACTAATTATATGGGTACAATCGCGGTCTTATCGAAAGCGATTTCTTCCTGACAATTTGGAAATGTAAATGTGTGTGTGTGTGTGTGTGTGTATGTAGATAATTTGGAATCTTTTGCCTTAATGAAGACTTAATTACATATGATTAAAAACAAGATAAGTAATTAATATAAATTGCGTACTTAAAAGGACTGCAATTAAATAAGTATTCTGAGCACACATAGTTAGAGCGTGCCATCCATGCTCTATTCATGATGTCTCAACAATTTAATGTTCTTCCTGTCATAAAAATAAATAAGATCCATTTATGACCCGGAACTGCACCGTTTAACTCTTTATTACCCCAAAGAAATAAAACAATAAGGCCCGGTATCCACGAAAGCGGAGAGGAGAGGAGACGAAAGGAGATGTGCTGCGAAGCTGGCAGGTTATTTCCACCAAAGCGGAGAGGAGAAGTGTAGCGGAGAGGAGATGTGAGCTTTGTGAAGCAGAGAGTGTGCGAGGCGTGGGGAGAAGGTAGCGGGGCGCCGCCCGGCCTCCCGACTTGACATTTCTCCGCTCTGCCGCGCCGCTTGCTCGCTCGCCGCACAAAATTCTATAGAAAAATGAGACATCTCTCCTCTCCGCTTGATTCATTTCCACCCAAGCTAAGTGGAGAAGAGATGTAGAAATAACGAAATCGGTTTGGTTTATACAAACACATCTCCTCTCGTCTCCTCTCCTCTCCGCTTTGGTGGATACCGGGCCTAAAATTGTATACACTTGGCGACAGATTAACACTTGCTTGACAGATTCAAATGAGACGAAGAGAGTGTTTTTAAAATAGCTTAGTCGGGGATAAAACTAGTAAACAAATAAATCTAGCTCCACTGATAATATATTCTCGATATTATAGAGGTATGAGGAACAGGGTGTACATTTCACGCATCCTTCATAGAAAAGGGAGGATCCTCCGACCAGACGATGTCGGGACGTTGTATATCTGCCAGTCGCACGGTAAACTCCGCTTGCGCGATGCAGGATTTTGCGTGACGTCAGTGTGATGCGTAGTTCGTATGTGGCGATGTAAATGCCACCACAATATTATCTTGTGAAAATAACTCTGTCTGTGCCTTAAAGGCCGGTTTATACGAGCCCAGTAATGTGACAGTACAGTAAGTCAGTCCAGCGCTGACTTGCAACTGGGCTCGTGTAGACACTAGTTTCAAGCTAGTTCAGTGCTGACTTCGCGCCTTCAAGTCCAGTTGACTAACCAACCCGTCTATTTTCGGGCCCAGTAGCTTTTCCCGCCTGACTTACAGACTTACTGCCGACCTTGTCTATATAAACCCACTGAGAGAGTCCGAAAATCCGAGGCACTGTCATCGTATAAACCAGGCATCACTCCTGGTCTACCTGTGTGACAAATTTCATTCATTTCATGACCTGGGTAAGGACATAAATACAGAGTTTATCCCGGTAGTATGTTTCCGTGGATTAATTCTCGATCTCCACGCGGGCGAAGACGCGGGAAAATGCTAGTTCCCTATACATTGTAAAGGGAAAAGGGGAAAATCTAGAATTCTAGACAGATTGACCTTTCATGTTCCGCTAATGGGGTATGCTAGACTGTATTATTGTTATTGCCAGACGTGCAGACGGGCAGACGATGCTGGATACTTTAATGTGCACGATTTGTTATGAACACCGGTTTCGTGTGGCCGAAAGTGTAGTTCGGATTTTGAAGTTGTTAAAGAAATTGTAGCTATTGTTATTGTGGAATTTACACTGCAGTAACGAACGATGAACAATTTAAAAAAAGAACATAAATAAAAGACATTATACAAAGTAGCCAAAAGCCACATATTCAAAACCTTAAAATTTAAAAGTTTGCTTGCTGGTTTGATATGTATGTACAGTCTTTCAACGCTATGGAACTTTTGATAAACAAATTAGGATTGGATTAGTTGATGTAAGTCAAGTATGTCAGTATAATATTTTCTCGTGTCGGGTGTAGGGAATAAGTGCAGGCCGTGGTAGAAAGATGGGCTATTCAGCAAAGTTGATAACGCGGCTGTTTACTTTAAGTTGGTAGAACGCCAACTTGGCCTCCAATGTGCGGAATCAGGTAAAAAAAAAGAAAATGAAGAAAAAATAATCGCTGAATATAAGACATGGTCGGTGATACAGATAGCCACTGGATAGAGGCTTCTAAATGCTTATCGCATTAAAGGACATTGAACCCACAATAGAAGTTTTATTGTTAAAACACATTCGTTCCTCAAAGTGTATGGCTTTGGCTTTTTGCTTGTTTTCGTGAGTGAAAGTGTTATAATTGTGAAAGAAAAAAAAATTGGCACGTGTATTAACGGCCCACCTTTTGGTCAAGCCGCTGTTTAAGATACCAGCTTATTTCCATCAACCAGGTGGAGATAAAGTTTCCATTTTAGAACATATTCCCGACATTAGCTACCCAGACAGTATTTTCTAAAATTAACAGGTGGCAGAACTCTCGCCTTTCCTGAACATTACACACGTTTTAGACTCCATTACGTTTTCACACGTCCTTCGTTACGGGCTGATTAATTAATTTATGGCAAGCCTCGCTTTCACTTTTAGTCCAGATTTTTTAAATGTGCAAGTATGTACTTTTTTAAAGAGACTTTTTTATGAAGTAGGACAACGTCCTTTGTAAAATTGATTTTAAAATATGATTTAGCCTTACGTTACTACTGAAGTGATGAGTCTTTCTTTAAATTGAACATGCAAAAATTTACATTCCTATTTAAAAATAAATTAAAATCGTAACAGGTATACTTCGCTATGCTTGGAATATCTCTGAGAGATAGAATCCAGAATGAGGTAATCTAGCAAAGAACCAAAGTAATTGTCGACTTAGTTCACAGAATAAGCAAGCTGAAATGGCAATGAGCCGGCCATATCAGACAATTAGAACCGATGACCGTTGGGGTTGACGTGTTCTTGAGTGGAGACTGAGTATCGGCAAACGTAAGGTAGGACGCCCTCCGGCTAGGTGGAGCGGAGATCTTTGCAGGGCGGCTGGTATTACCTGAATGAGAGGTACCGAGAATCGAGCTGAATGGCGTGCAATTGAAGAGGCCTATGTTTGTGGACTCCACCAGTGGACTGCTGTGGGTTGGTGATGATCCTACTCGTACTTGGTATTGCTCTGTGGACCTGATGGATGCAATTCGAGCGATTTACATAATCATTGGTCTAATTTGTTTATTTATCAATCCTGTGTGAAGTTTCCAGTTAACAGCAATTCATGGGAAAGCACACACTATTTTGGAAGTCAGGGCTGTAAAATACTCTAAAGTCTTGAACTTTAGAGATTTTTTAAAGGTTTCGAAACTTTAGATAGAACGTTAAAAAAACCCTAAAGAGTCTCAAAAATAGTTTCTAAAGATTCGAATAACTTCTAACAGAATGTTTACAGCGATTATTTCCAACAATGGTGCAGATACTGAAGGGCGTTGTTATCGTGCATTATGCTATGCTCGGTCACGGTGTTAACTCTCCCAGAATCCGGCTTATCTCTTGATTAACGTGATAAGCCGTTGACGCAAAACAATTTAATTTGAATTAGCGATACGGTTTGTAAACCAAGTAGATGACACATTGAGCTTTGGAAAGAGACAGTCGCACAGGTATGAGTGACAAAGACGGCGCTCTACAAACGACGCTGGACTTACTTCAAGATTATCTCCAAACATTAACTTATTGATAGTATTTAGGATCTTTTGCTAGGTAATTTACAGTAATATTCAATTATAAATCTATACAAACACACTCACACCCTACACCTACACTTACACACTACACACACACGTCTTCCACATACACTACACACACATAGTCATACACCCTAGACTTACACACTACACACACACTAATTATCATACGCATTTAAACATTTTTCATTTTTGTTTTTTATCTTTATAGAAATTATTATACAACACCAAATTAAATTGTATGGCTTATGTTTGTTACTACGGATCACTGACTCATATGTTACAGGAACTTATACCTAGTTTGAATGTCAGAGTATTTAAATATGGTAGTGTATAGAGTGCTACCATTGGCACTCTATCCCTATCGGATAAAGTGCTACTACAGGCACCCTAGTAACACCGCCTCGGCCCGGCTCAAGTGCCGCAAGCATTGGATTGTCATTGTCACTGTCACTAAGTCACGTCACTTGGTATTTTGTTTGATTGTCGAGGTTAGATCGCTGTAAAACACCACATTCCCAAAACATTACATTCTGGCACTTCGCCGGCCGCTACCGCGGCACCGCTCGCTACGCTCGCTCGGCTCGTGCGTTGTGTGGTCACAGTTCTAACCTAACCTAACCTAAATAACAAGTGACAGTGACAATGCAACGCTCACGGCACCCTAGCCGGGCCGAGGCAGTGACACTAGAGTGCCACAAGAAACTCGCGGCACTCTATACACTTCGTTTAAATATTGACCTTTGTGTTAAGTCATTTTTAGTCATAAGGATATTGTTAAGGGCTTTCGGTAAAGTTTTTTCCTTAATCCTGATATTTTGCGTGGAATTCATTTTTGTATTTCCCTCTTCATTGGGGTGAGAGTATACGTGACGTGATGAGTTTGTGTAGAGGAATAGCAGTATTTAATCCCTGGGCAGTCTTTTCTATAATGGAGCTTACAAATAGGAATTTTCCTCCTTGTTGCTGTAATTTTATCAGGTTTTATCAGATTACACAGACTGAAAACTGATGATTTTTTTCATAAAGTAAGTTAAGTCCTACTGGCAGTGAAGGATGAAAACCAAGTTTATTATTATATTTTGTTTTTTTTTAACTTTAATCTCTCCAAAGTAAAATAATTCAGAGCTAGGATTACAACGGCAACAAATCTTAAAATGTAACTAAATACAAGAAGACAACATTTTCATGAACTGCTTTTTCTTCTTCTTAGAAGAAGAAGAAGAAGAACTGCTTTTTGAAATTGCAGAAAACAACGCTGCAAAGATAAAAGTTGTCAAAAGTCTATACAATGTTGTCTCCACGTAATATCCCAAGATGTAATTATATGAAACTAACACTTTTATGGAATAGGAGAAAAGTACTTGCTCTTCCCCAGGAAATCAGGATGGCAACCAACCGATTATCCTTTAAAGTTAAAGTTCGCGAGCATATTCGTAAGAAGCTGGCAGTATCATCACAACGTTAATGTTTTCCCATTGTTTGTCTTATTTGTTTTAGTATATTCGTGTATTTATGTATATGTATTTATTTGTACTTATATTTATATATAATTAGGCATATATATTATGTTTATAGTTTGTAATAGGTATATGTGTTTCTTTATATTAACTTAAATAAAATAAAACATCCTCAATTTTTCGTAAATTGCACCTACCACTGTTTGTCTCTGCATCACCCTAAGGTTGACTGGTAGAAAATGCCTATGGCATTAAGTCCGCCTCTGTACATTCCTGTGCTTGAAGTATTAAATAAATAAATACAGGTGATTGATAGCGGCCCTGAAACTTACTTCACGTTAATATTTTTACACTAGTTTTTCGTTATTGAAGATTGCCTCATAGCGAAAGTAATTTATTAGCCGACTGCGGTGGACCCCAAAAAGAGGTTGATGTTTTTGTGAAAGCTTTTCTACGAGGGAATCTGACATAAAAACCTTCGTCTCGTAAATTATGGCAATAATAAACAAAACATAAAATACATTAAGATTTGTCACCAACCACTTAAAATATTTGGCATTCCAGGACAGTAGGACTATAATAAATTAAGAGCTCTAAAATATAATAAAATAAAATGAAGATTAATGTTAAGAATAAATAATTATTATAGTTATATAATTTACGAAACATCTTTGATTAATGAATTGTTTATTCAAATAATTTCGTATACTATTTTTCACGTCAACTTTACTCGCTATAAATATTGAAAGAGATATTCTTTCAAAGAGATATTCTTTGTGTAGTAGTAGAATAGATTACGCAACATTTCACCCTGTTATGCAGTATAAACTGTATGTATTGACCGACAGACTGCCAAGTCATAGGTCTCGAGAACCCAAGGCACGCACCTCTGTCTTTTCGGATTCATGTGCGTATTGTCCAACTAGGAGTCGACAACGAGTGGACGTGTGTTTTGGTGAAATAAAATCTCCGGAGAAATATTTAGGAAAAAACATTAAACAAAACAAAATAAAACAATCCTAAAGGTCTAACAAATAGTGTCACAAATTGAGTGAAAAGTGCGCGAATTTTAATTCAAAATTATTGCCAAAATTTTATTCCCGATCCCGCTGCATTAGCCGAGGTAGGCTCCTCCTCACCTCGGGGAAAAGAGACAAGTTGCTATCTCGCGATAATTTCGTCCTTATCGCACAGCGACCAGCCGATCCGCACGTGCAATAGCTACCTACGACGCGCACCTGCGGACCAAATTCCTGGAACTTGAACTCGTAAGCGCTTCCTATTATTACTTTTATAAAAATGGTTAACAGCTGTGCGGATTGCACTAAACCAATTAGCCCAGCACAACAAATAAAATGTACTCATTGTGCGTACTCATATCACGCTTTATGCGTAAATATAACGGAATCACGTAAACTGACCAAAGAACAGCGGCAGCATTGGAAATGCCCTCACTGTCAAAGCTCTGAAACCATCACTGGTCAACTGAGCACCGCCTCTGATGGCCAAAAATTTGCTGTAATAAACAATCAGCCCGCTTTGCAACCTGTAACCGTGGATTCAAATGCTCTGAACAACCTAACCTTAGAAATGAAGCTGATCCGTGAAAGTGTCATAGAGATGAAGTCCGAAATGAGGTCATTGACCGACCATATTACGCAGTGTAATAGCCGTCTTGATGAATATGGGCACAAAATTGCCCGTGCTGAAGAAAAGATTAACAATCTCGAAAAATACGCCTCTCAAAACATAATACTACAAAACACAGTATTACAACTTAAAGAACAACTCAACTCTCAGGCCCAGCAGTCCTTAAGAAATGAAATAGAAATCATCGGAATAAACGAAACTCCAACAGAAAGCCTGACTCACATAGTTCGCGTCATCGCTCAGAAAATAGGTGTTGATCTTGACGAGAAGGATTTGGACTACGTGACGCGTGCTGGACCGCGCCGCCAAAAACACACCAATGGTACAACTGATATAATAACCGAGCCCGACAACAAGCTCCCTCGACCACTAGTGATCCGATTTCTGAGACGAAACAAACGTAATGAATTTTTAAGCTCCGCTAAAAACAGACGTAACCTTAACTGCGCCGACATTGATATAAAGGGAACCAAGGGAAACATATTCTTTAATGAGCGCTTAACACCAGACAACCGTCGTTTATTTCGTGAGTCTCGCCAAATCAGCAAAAATGCAGGATACAAATACTGTTGGATTAAAAACGGCTCTATTTACATACGTAAACTGGAGGGAGCTCCACCCATCAATATCACTAGCCTGGATGATCTTCGTCGTCATGTTTCTGGTGCACAAGACTGTACCTCTCTACAAACAACCTTACCTATCATTGACTACTAGAAAACTTTACCTACATTTACCGTTTTGTTTTTGTTTACTTTTAATTTTTTACTATTTTGTGCCCTATAGAATTACTTTTTGTTCTTTTCTACATTTAACTGGTAAATATTTTGTGTTTCTTAGAATAACTTTTTGTTCATTTTCAATTGCTAATAACTGTTTTGTGTATTATAGAAATACCAATTCTTCTTGTTTACTATTAATTGTTAACTATTTCGAGTGTTATCGAAATATTTTTTGTATATTTATAACTTTGATTTTTAATTACTTTGCGTCCTATAGAAGTTTAATTATTAAAATGTTTTATGCTCCGATTAAGTCACCCACACATATCACAAACACACACACCCTACTAAACTCACTCACCGCCGCGCACCTACACACATTCAGACACTTACAGTCGTACAAACGACGTATCCATCAGTGTCAGGGTACCCTGATATTCTCAATAGATAGTTTCGATAATTTTGGCAAATGGAACATACTAACTTGTTGGTTACTGACAGCCCCTTTAAATAAACTTTCTCTCTTAAAATTAAAATACTACACTAATGGCATTACTTAACGTAGTACAAGACTTAGACGAAAATCTACGAGTAAACTGTCATACCGTTGAAACTATTGAACATTGCCAAAAATTAATAAAAAATTCCGAGACTAATTTTAATATTTTATCGCTCAATATCAGAAGCTTCCAACACAATTTTGACAACTTTGCGGTAATGCTACAACGAACTACAATCTGTTTTGATGTTATTATTTTAACGGAATGCTGGTTGTCTGACGGCAGTGTTATAGATCCTCTGCCAGGATATAATACATATCGCACATCGGTTCAGCAAAATAAAAACGGAGGTGTAATTTGCTTTGTTAAAACTGATTACAATACTGTAGCAGCTGAACCTACAATACTAGACGCAGATCGACTTCTCATAACCATCGATGATAAGTTCGCAATCCTAGGCATCTACAGATCTCCTTCTTTCAGTAATATTGATCCATTCCTGAACTCACTGGACACATTACTGAGCTCACTGTCAAACAGACAAACATTAATTGTCACTGGCGATATTAATATTGATATTTGCAACACTAATAATCAGTCATCAGAGTACCTATGTCTAATGTCTTGTCATGGGCTGCTTCCTGCCATAACCAGTCCAACGAGGGATAAAGCATGCCTAGACCACATATTTATAAAGACTCAGAACAAATGCTTTGGGGTCGTTTGCAAGTCCTCAATCACTGATCATGATATAGTTGTCGCTAATATTTCCTTACATAAACCCGCAACTAGTACTGCAAAGAGATGGATAAGTAAAACAGACACCGAAGCAGTTGTTGCTGATCTCAACAGCGTTGACTGGTCTATCGTCACAAAAGACACGAATGTTAATACTGCAACCACAGAATTCACCAACATTGTTTCTTCTACTTTAAACAAACACACGCGCCAAGTGAATATTGGTAGGAAATTGGCATGCATCAAACCATGGATCACCCCGGGATTAGTAAGATGTATGATTCATCGTGACAAACTTCATAATGACTGTAAATCTGACCCTGATGACCCTATCCGAAATAAAATATACACTCGATACAGAAACTTTTTCTCTAAACTTCTTTCAAAAATCAGGTCTGACTACAACAACCAACAGATTGTTGATAACAAAGACAATCCCAAAAATCTCTGGAAAGTAATAAAAACAATAGGTCACATATCGCCTAGAAACAACGAAAGCTCCCAATTACTGAGCCCCAATAGAGAAAAAGATAGACTTAACTCCTGTAACTCACACTTTACCTCAGTAGGAACCCGTCTGGCAGACAAGATACTAGAAAAACTAAATCTATCTCATGAATCTTTAATAAATAAATACACATCCGACGTCTCAAACCCACATTCTCTCCTCCTTGAACCAACAGATGCATACGAAATTATTAAAATTATATCTGACCTTAAAGTCGAAAGCGCCCCTGGCCCTGACAAAATTTCAGTTATCCTAATTAAAAGAGCTTTAAAGTCCTTACTAGTACCAATGATGCACATCTTCAACCTGAGCCTTGAGACCGGTACCTTCCCAGAATGTTGGAAAATAGCTGCGGTTTCCCCTATTTACAAAAGCGGTCCCAAACATGCACCAGATAACTACAGACCTATAGCACTACTAAGCTCTGTCTCTAAAATATTAGAGAGGATAGTTAACTCCCGTCTTATTTCTTTCATTGAGAAAAATCATCTTATCTCTGATAATCAATTCGGTTTCCGAAGGAATAGGTCGACCGAGGACGCTGCCACTCTCCTTGTCAATTGTGTCTCTTCTCATATTGAGAAAAATGAAAAATGCCTTGCCATCTTCCTTGATCTTGCAAAGGCATTTGACACGGTTTCTACTGGCCTACTCCTCAAGAAACTAGAGTGGATAGGAATAAGAGGAATTTGCCTTGAATGGTTTAAAAGCTACCTGACAAACCGGAAACAGTACACAAAAGTAAGCTCTTTTATCAGTGACCAACTCCCCATTAACTACGGAGTCCCACAGGGCAGTGTTCTTGGTCCCACGCTTTTCATTGTCTACATTAACGACATACTTAACCTCTCCGTGAATAATGCTGACACTATAACTTATGCAGACGATACAGCCGTCATATTTCACGGGAAAACGTGGGAACATGTACACTGTCTAGCACAAGAGGGATTGACACTCATCGCAAATAACCTGGACAGAAACCTCCTAACGCTAAATGGCAGTAAAACAAAATATATTGTCTTCTCCAAGACCGCCGCTTCAAAACCTCCGGAACACCTAAAACTCAAACTGCATCACTGCTCTTCTAGCATTTCTACTTCCTCTTCTTCCTCTTGTGACTGTCCCCCTCTTGAACGTACCACTTCCATTAAATACCTCGGTATTCTTATCGACGACCACCTAACATTTAAGCAACATATATCAAACCTCTCTGGCAGAATAAGAAAACTCATCCACACCATGCGCAGATTACGAGACTGTCTACCCACAGATACACTACAACAAGTTTACCTAGCCCTGTGTCAATCCATAATTCAGTATTGTATCAGCGTGTGGGGTAGTGCTGGAAAGACCTACTTGATTGAAGCAGAACGAGCACAGAGAGCGCTTCTTAAAGTAACTTTTAAGAAGCCCTATCGGTTCGCTACTGACTTACTCTATAGTGAAACAAGAGTTCTCAGAGTCCGCCAGCTTTTCATTCTTTCTGCCTGCACCAAAACTCATAAAACTATTAAAAACAGACCCGACTATGCATCTATAATAAGCAAAAGAAACTATAGAATCCCAACACCTGACCACACCTCGTTGCTAGCTAGACGCTCTCCAACTTACTCTCTCATTAATACATACAATAAAGTCTGCAAACTTTGTGAAATCAAAAATACTACCTCATTCAGTTGTAAAAAAATAATAAAGGAAATGTTGCAAAACTCTGGTTATGATGACTCGGAACAATTAATCTAGATACCCTGACCTGACACCTGACACTAAATCAAACTACACTACTGGAACAAATACGCACATATTACATGCACACTCACACACACTACACTACATACTCACACACACCACACTCACATCACACGTACACAAGCACACCCGTTATACCAAACAACACCAACTCACACTTCAAGTCTCCACTCTGGAATTCGCACCCCGAGCCCCAAGATACAGACTAACTGTCTAGTTTGGGGTTCACTGGCAAATCATATTTTGTACACCATAGCTATAGGTAATATTTTAAGCTACTCATGTCGTCTCAACTTTTTATTAACCTGTAAACCTGCTTACTGTATTACCTGGACAATAAACAATTTTCTATTTTTCTATTTCTATTTCTATTGTATAATTCTCACTTGCTTAAAAAACGGTGAAGCAAAACATCGTGAGGAAACCGGCATGCCTGAGAGATATTTTTCGACATGTTAAGACAAGTTAGAGGCCCATGGGCGGCATCAAAACTCACATCGGGTTAGTAACTAACCATGAAAAAGAAAATAACTCTGTATACTATATGTGTATTGCAGCGTTACGCTGCCAACCTAGCCTCTTTTTTCGGTTGAAGAGGTTAGGTTGGCAGCGTAACGCTGCAGGTGGAACTTTGTTGTTAACCTTGAAATTCTCGCTGAAAATAAAGATGTTCAATAAACTATAGGGCTGAAAATATTTGCAAGTATTTTATGGTGTGGATACACAATCAACGCTATTTTGATATTTACATTTACATGTTCAAAATTAAAAAATCATTTATTCAAACTAGGCTGAGAATCAGCACTTTTAGAACGTCAAAATTACAGTCATAAGACAGTCCCTCAAAACGCCCGCCCTTCACCACTTCCTAGTGCTTTAGCCACAGATATAGCTATCTATATCTGTGGCTTTAGCTGGGAAAAAGAAGTGGCGCAACAAATTCCCCAGCAATAAAGCTGTCTGTTCAGTTAGAAAAAAATGATTCTAATATGCAAAATAATTTACGTTATGCAACACAAAACTTAATTTTTATTATAAATTAAAGTTAGTTTTCGTGTCTGTCTGTGTGGCCGCATTGTTGTTCCCATCATTTAGAAAATTCCGAAAGTTTTATTTTGTATAATACACTAGCTTCTGCCGGCGACTTCGCGTGAAATTTCTTGTTTCCCCGTCACATCCCGTCGCAACGCATCGCCTTCCCGCGCATTACTTCGTTTTCAGTTATTTATTTATTTATTTATTTATTTAACACTTAATGCACAAAAATGTACAGAGGCGGGCAGTTAGCGTTCTTTCTGACTTTTTTATCTTTTTGCTCGGCTCCTGAGACTCCTAGTGTGAATATTATAGTCCTCAGTCCTCAAGAATTAATGCAAAAAGATTTTTTCAATCCGACTTGTAGTTCCAGAGATTAACGCGTTCAACCAAACCGTCTGCCTTCAAAGAAAGGGTGAACAGGCATCTTCAGGGCACGCTCGATCCATCATAGACCTCATCCATCGCTTTCCATCAGAAAAGATCGAGGTCAAGAGCAGACCCATTCAGCAATAAAAAAAACAAACTCATCAGCGTTTATTAGTAAGTATAGATTAATATTAAACTTACTTAAAAGTAAGAAATCTTGATGGCTTTTGAAATAGAAAAAACCGTGCGAAGCAGGGGCGGGTCGTTAGTTCCTTGATACGCCACGTAGGTCTTGAAAACTTGTTCTTATTACAAGCAATGTTCGATAATTCCTTCACAAACGGTACCAGGGCGTCAGTAACAAAAGGAGTTAAGATTAACGACGGCAGGTCTGTTTTATTGTTATCTATAAAACTATTCGTTACGTTGTATACGACCCTGGTAACCAGGAGAACTTTTGGGGGCTGTTTTGTAGTTTCCAAGGTCAAAAACCTTGAAACCTGGGAGGGGATGGAATTACTTTTCAGGTGTGAATAATGTGATATAATTGGAACTAGGCCCAAAAATAATGATGATGATGAGGCCCAAAAAGAGGTGGTTACGGTCAACAACTGACAAAGAACGGCTAAAAGGGCAAATCCCGATATCAAGCATAATCAGCCTATAATATTCCCACTGCTGGGACACAGGCCTTCTCTAGGTGAGAGGCAGTAATTAGGCCGTAATCCACCACACGGGCCCAGTGCGGGTTGGTAGATGTCACATGTCTTCAAATTTTCTGGTTTCCTCACGATGTTTTCCTTCATTATGTTGAACCAAAAGATTACAAGAGCAGTGGTCGCCCAGTCGTGGGTTCGAACCCAAGCAGGCGCTTTACTTTGTGTAAATAATTTCATCACCACTGCTCTCAAAATGGTGAAGGAAAACATCGTGAGGAAACCGGCCATGTCTTAGAACCAAAAATTCGAATCTATCAACCCGCACTATGGGCCCGCGTTGTGGATTACGGCCCACTCTCTCTCTCACAGAGAGGAGGCCTGTGTCCCAGCAGTGGGAACATTAATAAGCTGATTATGTTATGTAAAAGATTACTGAACGCAGTTTGTTGTTGTAAACAGGGGAATACATACACTCACAAGTATGCGGTTTTTAAAGACGAAATTTAAAAAAAGTTAGTTCCGTATACATATCTACAATTTGCTTTGATATTAGGCATTTTGAGTAAAATCGATGTAATACAACTAATTTTTCGTTTTCGTACGGTTACTGACTAACCTGGTGTCAGAGTTTTGATGCCGCCAATGGGCCTCTGACTTGGCTTCACATGCCGTCGAGAAATATCAGGCATGCTGGTTTCCTCACGATGTTTTCCTTCACCAATTTTGAAGCAAGTGATAATTATACAATAGAAAGAAAGAAAGAAGAAAGAAAGAAAAATTGTTTATTCTGCACAAACAATACGCACATGAATCCGAAAAGTCAGAGGTGCGTGTGTTGGGTTCGAACTCGAGACCTATGGCTTGGCAGTCTGACGGTCACACTACTAGGCTATCACTGCTACGTCTACACATATAAAAAATAGTTTGTGGTCACTAGCAAAAGTTGATATATTTGTAAAATTTAACTTTATCAAGAAATAGTGTTTACGTTACTTATATATTTTTTTAATAGAAATTCACTGCCTGAAAGAATTTAAAAAGAAGAAGAAAACTTAATGTAAGTCTACTGTAACAAAAAATATTTCTAATTTTTCAACTGATCACAAACTTTTTTTGATGTGTGTATAAATATAACGAATGAAATTCATCAAAGCACTAACCGTTCAAACAATATTCAAGAACTTGCTCTAGGGTGCTAAGTTTATAGTCTTTATTCAGCAGATCGCCGTCTTGAAGCGGGTGTGAAAGTTTCAGGGCTCAAACGACCACTCAGATTGTGATAATCCAACTTGATCATTCAGTAATCCATTATTTAAAAGTAGTTCTGTATTTGATAATTCAATGAATCTACTGGCGATAGGGTGTACTGTGTATGTACCTAAACCTCTGGCTCATCTTTCAAGGAATCAGGCGTTATGTTCTGTTTATGTTATACTAGCTGACCCCTGCCCACTTCGTTGGGCGGTAAACATAAATAATTATACACCGTGAAATTTGAATCACAGTTTTGCTAGAACAAACGTTGTTCAGACCATGGTCTACTATCATTCTATAACATTCAATAAAAAAAAAACGTCAATGGTATTTGAAAAAACACAAAAAAAACTAATTTATTTATTTGCATTTCGGCCCGCATAGGCCGGACATCCTTGTAGTCCACGTGGACTCCTCATAACTCTTTTGAATACCATACTGCTACCGCGATGAGTCCTTTGATGTTACGGTTGAATGTTTGAACACGTTTGAGCAACATAAGACTTATTTGAGAACGCCTAGTTTAGTTTGTTTTAATAACATATTGGACGGTGTAGAATGGTAGTAGACCATGGTCTGAACAACGTTTGTCCTAGCAAAACTGTGATTCAAATTTCACGGTGTATAGCTATGACACTCACAAATAACGTGGCTTTCCTTTGGTAAAAGAATTTTCAAAATCGGTTCAGTAGATGCAGAGATTATTTATTAGTATAGAAGTATAGATTAATAAAACGAAAAGAGTGTTCCTTGATTTGTTCCTCTTTCACGCAGCAACAGAGCTACAGATTGGCGTGATTTTTATATGGAGATATATTTTTATGGGCTATAAACTGTCATAGGCCACTTTTTACTCTGAATAATGCACGGTTCCTTTGGGCCACGGCAGCGAAGTCGAGGGTAAAAGCTTTTTAATACATACAATATACAGAGTTATTGGTAAAACACCAACAACCTCTTAAGGGGTCATTATACTCATCATTATGAACAACTTTTACGACGATGAGACCAAAGCTAAAATCGCGAAAAAAAAATCTGCTGCCCCATACATTTATGTTCGCATAAACTAGTAAAAATGTTGGAAACAGCTGATTTTGTCAACAAAACAAAATCAGCTGTTCAAAATCAACTTTTACTATGGTAAAAGTTGTTCATAATGATGAGCATAATGACCCCTTAAGAGGTTGTTGGTGTTTTACCAATAACCCTGTATACAAATGTGATTTACAATTTAAACTATGTTTTTAATGTTAATAAATTGGTTGGAAGTTATAGGTTGTATCTAATATTCTAAAGGTTACAGAAGGGTAGTAGTTGTAGTGTTGAATACTAATAGGCCAATTGGTCTATTCCCAAGGGTGTCTTTTCAGTGATTTAGTGTTGTTTTATCGGTCTATCTCCTTGTTTATAATATTGTCTTGAAATTGGATGGTTTTGGGAACAAACGTTTTTAATTCGGTAACGGTTTTTAGTAGTAAGTATCCTAATAGACTAAAAACTCTATTTTATTATGAGAAGTGATCGTAATTGTGGCAGTTACTGGGTTGTGGAGCTCAAATGGTCGCTTCGTTTAAAATTCTGGTATTCAGCTGCATCCGGTTAGGCTGGAAGCCGATCCCAACATGGTTGGGAAAAGGCTAGGTAGATTGCTTGATATGATCGTAAGTGTCTAAGTAGCATAATAGCGACATTGACAAAAAAAAATTGTCCGTAACTTAAATTATTAAAAAAATATTGTACACGTATTTTTTCTTTCTTTGCGTAATCAAAAGATTATGGCAATACATTGAGTTAAAACGTGGCATGCATGACGTGTCTCCCTCCGCCGATGGGGCCGAAAGGTTCTGGAGTGGCGACCGCGTACCGGAAGACTTAGCGTTGGAAGGCCTCCCGGAACAAGATGGACCTTGTGAAGGCCGCAGGGATCCGCTGGATGCGGGAAGCACAATATCGATCGAAGTGGCGGTGCTTGGGGGAGGCCTATGTTCAGCAGTGGACGTCTTTTGGCTGATATGATGATGATGACCCCTATTATATGCTGAATAATTTCAACTCGTATGCTCGGCAACTATGTTTCGTATCAAAAGTTCAAATATGAAAAATCGTTGGGAAATTCCTATATAATCTTAACAGGAAGGAACACATGTTTCTCGATACAAACTATTACAAAACCTTATCAACGTTATCAGTGTGGATATTATTTTAAGGTTTAATCGATTTGATAAGAGTCTTATCCTGATAACAGTTAACTTGTCGAAGGGAACTGATAGTTTTGACGGCCCTGAGGGTAGCCGAAGCATGCTGCATAAAGGTACCATTCCGAACCCGACCGCAGGAGGCAACTGCAGGCGACGTGTCGCCGCCACACGACTGGTTTCTATAAATTTCTATGAAATACCTTCCGTAGCTAGCGACACGTCGTTGGCGGCTACGGGCGAGCGACAGGCGACACGTGTTGCCCGACCGCAGACCAGTAGTGCCGCTAACGTTCGAGCGATAACTCGTTCATCTATCTTCTATCTATCGACTGGAATACGGGCTGCTACCGCCTGCGGTCGGGTTCGGAATCATGACTCCAGCGACATGACGCCGCGACACGTCGCCGTCGCCTGCAGTTGCTGCCTACGGTCGGGTACAGAATGGTGCCTTAAGTATTACTACCTAAGCAGCATGCAATTGTTTTTTTTTTGGGTGGGAAATCATCAAATGACTTCTCCCGCTCTGGGTGGAGCGGAAGGGCGTGTCAGACTCTTACTGACTAAAACTCACCCGTATTCCTTCCCTTGCCTGTGCTAGGAGCCAACCTGTGTAGGGGCCTGCTTCAGTTACCATCGAGATCGCTGAGACAGTTTGGTAATAAAAGTTTGCTGAACTTCGAAATTGGATCCTAGGACCAAGCCTATAAAGAAATTGGATGGTTTTGGGAACAAACGTTTTTAATTCGGTAACGGTTTTTAGTAGTAAGTATCCTAATAGACTAAAAACTCTATTTTATTATGAGAAGTGATCGTAATTGTGGCAGTTACTGGGTTGTGGAGCTCAAATGGTCGCTTCGTTTAAAATTCTGGTATTCAGCTGCATCCGGTTAGGTTGGAAGCCGATCCCAACATTGTTGGGAAAAGGCTAGGTAGATTGCTTGATATGATCGTAAGTGCCAAAGTAGCAAAATAGCGACATTGACAAAAAAAAATTGTCCGTAAGTTAGATTATTAAAAAATATTGTACACGTATTTTTCTTTCTTTAGGTAATCAAAAGATTACGGCAATACATTGAGTTCAAATGTTGCATGACGTCTCTCCCTCCGCCGATGGGGCCGAAAGGTTCTAGAGTGGCGACCGCGTACTGGAAGACGAAGCGTTGGAAGGCCTCCCACAAGATGGACCGATGACTTTGTGAAGGCCGTAGGGATCCGCTGGATGCGGCAAGCACAAAATCGGTCGAAGTGGCGGTGCTTGGGGGAGGCCTATGTTCAGCAGTGGATGTCTTTTGGCTGAAATGATGATGACCCCTATTATATGCTGAATAATTTCAACTCGTATGCTCGACAACTATGTTTCATATCAAAAGTTCTAATAGGAAAAACCGTTGGGAAATTTCTGTATAATCTTAACAGGAAGAAACACATGTTTCACGATACGAACTATTACAAAACCTTATCAACGTTATCAGTGTGGATATTATTTTAAGGTTTAATCGATTTGATAAGAGTCTTATCCTGATAACAGTTAACTTGTCGAAGGGAACTGATAGTTTTGACGGCCCTGATGGTAGCTGAAGCATGCTGCATAAAGGTACCATTCCGAACCCGACCGCAGGAGGTAACTGCAGGCGACGTGTCGCCGCCACACGACTGGTTTCTACAAAATTTCTATGAAATACCTTCCGTAGCTAGCGACACGTCGTTGGCAGCTACGGGCGAGTGACAGGCGACACGTGTTGCCTGACCGTAGACCAGTAGTGCCGCTAATGCTCGAGAGATAACACGTTTATCTATCTTTTATCTATTGACTGGAATACGGGCTGCTGCCGCCTGCGGTCGGGTTCGGAATCATGACGCCGCTATGTGTCGCCATCGCCTGCAGTTGCCGCCTGCGGTCGGGTACCTTAAGTATTACTACTTTTGCAGCATGCTTCAGTTACCATCAAGATCACTGAGACAGCTTGGTGATAAAAGTTAGCTGCTTGGTACTAGGATTCATTGTAGACTACAAATAAACCAATAAGGCTTCAATGCAGTCGTTATATTTTGTTGAGATTGGTAGGATAATTTTACATATTAAGAGTTGATCTTACTCTTAAAACTGAAAAAACTGAAAAGAGAAACAACAGTTTTATTCAGTCATGAATTGTACTCGTATAACTTTGAAATATGTAGGTGTCCTTAATATTTTTCTCTGAAGGTACCTACATAGCAAAATATTACCAAAAGTTGAATAATGAAACCAAAATATTAAAAGTTAGGATCCTCATTTATCATTGTTCTGCTTGTCACTCGGAGACAAAGTAGGAAAAGTTTCAGTCAAGTGCTTGTTATTTCCTCATTTAAGTACTCTTTCTTATCTGTCTTCGTATTTTAACGTCCTTGATTTTTATGCGACATGATCTCATCTGTACAATGAGTATGCTGTCTATCTTTGATCTGAAATAGTATCTCTTAGGGCACCTGTGAAAAGGGTAAAAGGTAAATTACCCTAAGGGTGTGTTTCCACTAAAATGGCAATTTCACTTACTTACCTACTAAGAAACGGGACAAGTGCCAACAAGGACAAGACAAGAGAGGACTATATTAGGGATAAAAAAATTGTAGCAACTCTTGCACCGTCTACATTGAGACGGTGCAAATTTTATTGTAACTTCAACTTTTGGCACGCTCTCTCATCAGCTTAAAGCCCTATAATATTTTAAAGTACATAATTTTATGCAGCAACATGTAAAGGGGGAGATAGACGCACGAGTAAGTACGTGTACTTATGGCTCGACGACCTTTCTTACCCGTGTGTCATGCTAAGTACGCGTACTTTAAAACCACTGAATAAGTTCGTCGACGATCCTACAGGGTTTGAAATGTTGCTTGTAGCCCGCCTTGGCTCGTACGCTGTCTTCGCCGCAAGTCGCAATCTGCCATTTTATTTTGACAGTCTGTGGGTGCGCAACGCTTGTGGTATTTGACAATGACATATAATTTGTGTAATGTTTGTTTAGTCTGGTTCAGAAAACTCTTATTCTATAGTCCGCGCGTTATAGTTGGCCGCTCACCTCATCACAAATCATCTCGCTATTGCAATCTCATGTGCGCTTTGTCTAAGCTAGCCGCAACTTTCACTTCGCGACGGCAACACGCGTTGAAAGTACCGGCTAGTTTAGACAAAACGCACATGAGATTGCAATAGCGAGATGATTTGTGATGAGATTAGCGGCCAATTAGTCGCGTGCGGACTATAGTCAAAATGTTAAAAAAAAAAACGGATTAATCGCATGAACTGTAACAGAATGAAGGTTTACAAATTAATCAAAAAAGTATTATAAACAATTAAGTATTATAAAGTAAAAAAAGAACTGAAGTTTCAAGCTTACAATAATCTATTGGATCGCTTCACGCGCTTCACCAAAGTCGAGCCGAGTAAGTTCGCGCACATAAAAACCGCGTACTTTAATTAACTTCGCACGTCTATCATCCACTTAACGTAAGTGTGAGCAATGTTAAAAATGTTTATAAAAGCATTTGTGCTGAGCATAACGTGAATGAAAGTGAACACAATTGAATTTGATGATAATAGACTTCTGGCCACAGACAAGCAGCCGTGTCGTTCAACCTCACTCAATTCTTCTTTCCTAAACCTAATCAACTTAGTTTTCATTTTTCAAGTTTGGATAAATTTGATTACGATCTGAAATAATTCACTCCACCGACCTTTCTCTATCAATTTCAAAGTTTCAGACATTATTCTCTATTTTAATCTAGTTGCTTTCTATAATTAAGTTCTCAAACCGAGGTGTCATGATATATTAATGCAATAGCTACCTAAATTCCCTTCTAATTGACGAACAGACACCTACATTTCACGCATCAAAATTAAGGCAAATATCACCACCACGATATACCAAAACCTACCGTATTTCTAACAGACGAAAGTCTTATTTCCAACACAAAATTCTCTAACCCATCTCACACCACATCACAGCCAAATTACACTCTATTTAGTAGATAGTACAGTCGTAATTGCGTTGATATTTCCTAATGAATATAAATAGACATGTCCCGACATACAATATTAATTCCTTCAGCAGGATTATGTCACGTTCAGGGCTTTTTATTGCTTCCTGAGAAAAAGTAATTAAGAACCGGTTTATGGCTCAGCCTATGATTAATTAGGTAACGAAATTATTTCTGGCTTGATTTTTTAATGGCTTTTTTGTGGTTTTATGAGTGTTTAAAATTACTTGATTGAGGTGCAGGGATAGATGTTATTTGGGCCTTTATGACTTAATTTTTTCAAAGAATGTCTAGGGTTGACACGTTCAGTGCCGGGAGCACTGCTGGAGGGTTCACCTTGTCGCATATATGGGATGCCGGGAGCCCTCGCGGAGGGCTCATTTTAAATGTTGATTTTATTAGCGAATACTGCATTATAAAACGTGAAAATAAAATCTGATTAATATTTTAATAAGATTTGGGTTTTAAATTCCAAGCATTTTTATTATAACTTTTTTTTGTTTACAAATATTCACTAAAAATACAAAAGGTTGGAAACTACGTATAGCGACAAGACCCCCTGAAAACACTATTTTGTTGTGTAATGATTTAAGCTTTAATTTTTAATAACAATGTTGTGCATGCCTGTAAGTGATATATTTACACAGTATTGAAGCTTTCTGATAACCTATTGTTTATTCTTGTAAATATGTCGTTGGTGTGCCTTGCTCAATAAATAAATAAATTTTACTTCGTTTTACAGTGTTTTATAAAACGGTTTTAAACCTTATGCTGTTGACCGTCCGCGATGGTTAACTTTAGTGCAAACGTGATGAAGGCAACCCTACTGGAGGGTTCACTTCCAATATGTATGGCGGCATGGCGTACGAGTTCTATGAAAAGTGGGAAGAGTCGAAAGTGTTAAATGATCAGAATGTTGGGCCACAAAAGAGATGAATGAAAGGTAATTGCTTGCAGCTGAGACGAGAATTGAGATGAGAATGCTAAGAGGGATGTGTGGTGTCAGCTTATTGGTGACTCGCACGAATTTCCTCGCCCGAGTCCGGGCGAAACGATCATTTACGCGAATGTATAGAATAAGAAATGGATAGTATAAGTAATAATACGAGTATATGAGTAAGTTTGAAAATAGCACCGGTGACTGAAAAGTTGTGAAGAAATCGGTTGTCATGGTATGGGCATGTGATGCGGAGGAATGAGGAAAATGTGTTGAAGAAAGTTTTTAGTATAAATGTGGATGGTTATAAGAGTAGGGGTCGACTAAAGAAACGATAAATGGACTGTGTAAAAGATGATATGGCTAGAAAGGGGGTGACTACCGAGATGACGACTAATTGTGAAGTATGGAAGAAAAAGACATGCTTCAATAATGGTATCTAATGATATTGTTTTGTCTTCGGTGGGAGGTCAATGTTCTGCAGTGAACTGATGTAGGTTGGTGATAATGGGTGATGAGGATCTTGGGTTCGTGTCCAAGTGTACACTGGTAAAATTTGTAGGTCTGTGCCTAGTCGGCTGCCTTTAACGTGTAGTGGTTACAACGCCACATCGAACTACGCAACGAAGACATGACGTCACTCAATTCCTGCATCGCGCAGTTAGAGTTTACCGAGCGAAAAACATAGATAAGACTATCCGAAATCAACATAGGGGCAGTTGCCCGCCAGACATAACAACCCGTCTGGTTGGAGGATCCTCCCTTTTCTATGGTGGATGAGTGAACTTTACACCCTGTTCCTCATACCACTAAATTGGTGACCCCGACGTGATGAACGTCAACGCAGCCTTCGTGCAACTACTTCAGCGTGAAAGGTAGAGTACCTACATTAGTTAGCAGTTAGTATCACGGTAGTATGATGGTGAAAGCAGTGGTGGCCCAGTGGTAACGGCCCCGACTTACGAGTTGCAAGATCGTAGGTTCGAACCTATAATGCAGGCGCTTTACTTTGTGAAAGTGAAGGAAACCGGCATGTCCTAGAACCAAAAATTCGAAGACGTGTGACATCTACCAACTCGCATTGGACCCGCGTTACCGTGCCCGCGTGGTAGATCACGGCCCACTCCCTCTCGAAAAGAGGAGGCCCTGTTTCTGAGCAGTGGGAACATTATAGGTGGTTTATGTAGTATGATGGTTGTTTCACAGGAACTTATTATTACAAACAGTGAACACATGCTTTGTAATAGAAAACATTTTAAAATAGTATATTATGCAACTAATGAATAAAGGACGGATTTAAAGCGAAGGCCATAGATGAATCACGATCAAGTGAAGGATTCTAACGACTGAATCACGACCGTAGGGAGTGATTCATGATGATTGAATGACGAGCGCAGCGAGTGATTCAAGTGTTAGAATCATGAGCGACGCGAGTGATTCATGGCCCTCGATATAAATCCGTTTTATTCAAGAGTTGCATACTATACTTTATACCATGACTACGAGAAAAAGAAAGATTTAAGCGCAAAAAGGACATTTAATAAAAGGTTAACACGTTCAGTGTCGGGAGCCCTCCTGGAGGGTTCACCTACTTGGATATGGGATGTCAGGATCCCTCGCGGAGGGTTCATTTTAAATGTAGACATTTAGTGTCGGGAGCCCTCCTGGAGGGTTCACCTACTTGGATATGGGATGTCGGGAGCCCTAGCGGAGGGCTCATTTTAAATGTAGACATTCAGGGTCGGGAGCCGTCCTAGAGGGTTCACCCACTTGGATATGGGATGTCGGGAGCCCTCGCGGAGGGCTCATTTTAAATGTAGACGTTCAGTGTCGGGAGCCCTCCTGGAGGGTTCACCTACTTGGATATGGAATGCCGGGAACCCTCGCGGAGGGCTCATTTTAAATGTAGACGTTCAGTGTCGGGAGCCCTCCTGGAGGGTTCACCTACTTGGATATGGAATGCCGGGAACCCTCGCGGAGGGCTCATTTTAAATGTAGACGTTCAGTGTCGGGAGCCCTCCTGGAGGGTTCACCTACTTGGGTATGGGATGCCGGGAGCCCTCGTGGACGTTGGAAGTGAAACCTCCCGGAGGTTTCACTTCCAACTACGAATAATAAAAGTCATAGACTTTTATGGCGGAATGATGAGTTATGAGTTCTATGAAAATGGTGGAGTCGAAAGTGTTAAGGAGGTTGTATAGCATTGAGATACGAGGTCGAATACATTGGTGTGTTCTAAATTCAAACACCAAAATAGTGATTAAAAGAGCTTTTTATTCACTGTTTTCAGTGAATAAAATAAGCTTTTTAGAGGGGGAATGGTATAAATAATGTTTTTCTAGGTTTTTAATTACGATAAAAAATCTCCTAGTCGAGCGTACAGAGCAGTCGTGTCGTAAAATATTTAAAAATCTTATTAAATTCTCATCAACCCTTTCCAAATCTTAAGTTATCGAAATATAACCTATTTTGCATAATTAACTGTGATTGAGTTATAACGAAATTCTCTTAAGTGTCAACATCAGTGCGGAAGCAACGACGCATCGCCGCTCTCTTCACCCCCTTGGGTAACAGAGACGGGATCATCATTTTTCGTATTCTTCACACTTGCACTGCGCGCGCGGCTCACGTGAGTAGCTACTGAACATAGATATACAATGAATCTAATGCGCTCACCTACTGGAAGTGGCATTGGCGAAAGAGTTGGAGGTTCTCAACCGAATTTGTCTGAAATACATACGGACACCACTCCTCGGACTACTCCTCATAGTTTTAAACGCAAATTAACCGATGATGATGACTTGATAAAAACTGAGCTGTCTGAATTGCGAAAGCAAATGTCCGAAATGATGTTACTGTTAAAGACCTCTAAAAATGACCAAGCAGAAAATAACAATAAGCTGTGTCAAGATGTCTCTGCCATAAGGAATGAAGTGGGCAACATTAGTAAAACCATTGAAAACCTAATCTCGGAAAATTCAAATATTAAATCTAAACTGAATGACATAACAGCCGTTTCTGAAAACACAGAAAAAAAAGTTATGGTCTTAGAAGCTGAAATAAATAACCTCAAGTGCACACCACCATTGACTTCAGTCCAAGCGCATACGAGTTATGAAGAATTTGTCAACGAAATACAGGAACGAAATATGCGAGCTAAAAATGTTATAGTTTCTGGCATCGCTGAACCAAAGAACAAATCAACAACCGAACGTCAAGAATACGAAAAGGCAGAAATAACTAGAATAATTAAACTTGCCTATAATGACTGTCCCCAATATGAGAAAACTATACGTCTTGGTAAATATAAACCCGAGCATTCACGCGCAGTTAAAGTTTGTTTTTCATCTGAAGAAACAGTGAAAACTATATTGCGCAACAGAAACAACCTTAACATCGAGAACATAAAAATGTATTCCGACCAAACTCCATATCAACGTAAATATATGCAAAGTCTGAAAGACGAGTTACGTAAACGCGCTGCTGCCGGCGAAAGTAACCTTACCATCAAGTATATTAAAGGAGTACCTAAAATTGTCTTGACAACTGAACAAGCACCCACGCCTGTATCAACAACTTCAAAAAACTAACTAACAGCTCAGAGAGAATAACACACCAAATTACGAATAATTACACAGATATAGTCCCAACAAAAAAGTCCCTGAAATTTTTCTATGCCAATGCCCGGAGTATAGTTAAACCAGGTAAATTCGATGAGCTAAAATGTATAATCGCAAATTTACAAGCGACCACGCACATTATTGTACTTTCTGAGACATGGATTAAAAGTGACGATGAGGTAAAAAGACTACAAATCCCGTGCTACACGCACTACTATAACTTTAGACAAAATAAAAGAGGAGGCGGGGTCTCAATATTCGTCCACAACAATCTAAAACACCATCTTGTAGAAGAACTTTGTTTGGACAATACTCATTACCTATGGATTTATGTAAAAAAGTTCTCTTTGAGCATTGGTGCTATATATAAACCAGATAAAAGCAATATGAACAACTTTCTTGAGATTTATTCACAACAATTACAGAGGAAGAAGAGAGCAATAGTATTTGGCGATTTTAACCTAGACTTGCTAAGCCCAGACCGAGCAACTCGTAACTACAGGAATACACTGAAAGAAAGTAACTACAAAATCTTAAACAAAATTGATCGTAAATATTGTACCCGAGAAACTACCTCAACCAAAACCATACTAGATCATGTCTCGTCCAACCTACAGGAAAATAACTTTCATATCGTAATGATTGAATCTGCGATGTCTGACCATAAGCAAATATTCTTAGAAATTAAACAGTATGCCCCTCCCCCCCTTATGAAAGTGGAATACACGGCATTGGATTACACACAACTATACAAGTGTTTTGAAGACATTACAAACATTACAAACGATGAAGAACCCATTTATGAGAGATTGGCTAACAAATTACAGTATTGTTTATCTAAGAGCAAAATTTCGAAAATGAAAGTTTTGAACCTTCCACGACAAGATTGGATAAAAAAAGAAATTATGGATGATATTAACAATCGGAACATATTATGGCAAAATTATAAATCAAACACATCAGATACGTCATTAAAAACGGAATTTGAGAAAGAAAAAGCTAGAGTAGCATACAAAATACAAAAGACGAAAAATACATATTACTATAAATGTTTTAAGGACAATATGACAAAACCTCGGAAAATGTGGAAACTAATAAACGATCTATCCAAAAACAAAATTAGAGAAAGGACTGGACCAGAAAAACTCGTGACTGACTATGGTACTATTACAGATCAAAAGGAAATATGTGAAAGGTTCAACTCTTACTTTTCAACAATTGGGTCATCACTAGCAAATCTCATCACTGATAAGTTAAACGGAAACCTAGCTCAAGAAGTTACAACAAGGAACTCAACGGAACTTAAGTGTTTAATACCAGCAACCACGGATGAAGTTATCAAAATTATTGACGATTTAGATCCAAATACTAGTTCTGGCATTGATGGCATAAATACTAAATCAATAATATGTGTTAAAACATTAATTGCTAATGAACTTACAACATGTTTAAATCTTTGTTTGGATCGAGGTATTTTTCCCGATGACTTAAAAATTGCTAAAGTTATCCCTATTCACAAATCTGGAAGCAGGTCTGATCCTTCTAACTACCGTCCTATATCTGTCCTTCCTGTAATCTCAAAAATTTTCGAGAAAATCTTATATAACCGTTTGGAATCATTTCTTAAATCAAAAAACTTTTTATATCATAAACAATACG
Organism: Conistra vaccinii; assembly: GCA_948150665.1. Taxonomy (NCBI): domain Eukaryota; kingdom Metazoa; phylum Arthropoda; class Insecta; order Lepidoptera; family Noctuidae; genus Conistra; species Conistra vaccinii. The sequence goes on along the minus strand of OX411323.1, from coordinate 6,112,634 downwards.
GATTTCGACCTCATTCGAATACTCTCTCGGCAACCATTGATCTTATAACTAAAATAAAAAACAAAATCGATCAAAAGCAAACAGCTTTAGGTATTTTCATCGACCTCAAAAAAGCTTTTGATACAATTAGTCCGGATTTGTTGTTACAAAAACTTTCTCACATCGGTATCACAGGCAAAGCCCTACAAATCTATAAGTCGTACCTGCAAAATCGTAAGCAAATTGTTAAAATAGGCCAATATCAAAGTAGTTCACAATCCGTTACTTTCGGTGTACCTCAAGGATCAATTCTGGGACCACTGTTATTCCTAATTTACATTAATAACATATCCCAGATTGGCCTCAAAGGAGACATCTCGCTTTACGCTGATGATACAAGTCTTTTCTACTTTGGGCATTCAATCGAAGCTATGATACCTTCTATACAAAGCGATTTAAATTCACTTAATGATTGGTTCCAATCTAATCTCCTCACCATTAATACTACAAAAACGAACTATGTTGTGATTGCCCCCAAAAATAAAAAAATAAGTGACAATATACAACTTAAAATAAATGATCAAATAATCGAAAGGAAAAATAAAGAGAAATATTTAGGTTTAATTTTAGATAACTACCTGAGTTGGAAGCCTCATATAGAGAAAATCAGATGTAAACTGTTATCACTTACAGGAGCTCTTCACAATATAAATAAATGCCTCCCTCGGAAAGTTCGATACATAATTTATAATTCTTTAGTTAAACCACATATAGACTACCTAATAGAAATCTGGGGGACCGCAGCTAAATCTAACCTAGAAATATTACAAACAGCACAAAATAGATTAATCAAAATATTATTCAATTTCAAATTTCGGACGTCAGCTCATAAAATATACGAAGACACAAAAATAATGAACATTTCCCAAACATATATGTACTATACCTGTATACTAATACGCAAAATATTGCATAAAGATATTCATACAACACTAAACTTCACAAAAAAACATGAAGTACAAAAAATTAAACTACGAAACTCCAATTACTTAGTAACACGTCCTCCCAGAACAGTTAATTACGGGAAAAAAAATATTGAATTTGAAGGTGTTAACATGTACAATAAAATACCCATGAAAATAAAAGAAGCGAAAAGTATGACTTGTTTTAAAAAACAACTTAAATCGTATATAATGTGTCAATAACAATAATACTAAAAAAAAAAGATCCTTATATAGTCAGTAAGGTGCCATGTATGCCACATCTAGTAATACAATACATCTACTCTTACTTTAGATCCGTGTTTACTGGGTTGGTGATTAGTTGAATGTTTACTTTGTCACTACCTTCCTATCTGTTTTTATAAATTTACTTTTAACGTCGTTTTTGTACGCTCACAAACAATTTATGTTAATTTAGTTTCTCAGTAAGTGAATTATTGTTAATTCTTAATGAGGAATAATAAAGTTCTTAAACCACATACACCTGCTTCAGGAAAGTCACGTGACGACCTATGAAGTATACAATAATCACCTCGTTTTGACATTGAAAACAAAGCACTTACTTATTAACAAAATTATAATAAAAGATATAACTATAATTAAAAATATATTAACAAAAAAAAGGATCAAAGGGAAAAATGAAAGAATTACGTCAACAGCCATTAATTTAATTATAATAGCGTGCCCGCTCTGATTAGGAAAAAAAATGGCGGCGGTAGGCAGTTAGTTGTCAGAATTTATAAAATAAACCTGAAACACTTCCCTTTTAATTTGTAAAAGGAAAATTAAATAAAGTTACCTAAGGGTCGCGCCACACCTGCCGAACGTTGCGCGGCGGAAGGTTCGGTTGAATACGCTCCTAATGTTTTTCAAGTTACCTATGACACATCAGCCGAACGTTACGTCCATAGAAATGCAAGCGAACCGAACCTTCCGCCGCGGAACGTTCGGCAGGTGTGGCGCGACCCTAAGTACAATGATTTTACTAAGTAGGCAGTCAGGTACCGGGTGTATATATCCCAATGGAGTAATAATGTGTAACATAATGAAGTAATACGTCAGTGTACGGGAAATGGATTGATTGATTGTTCATGAGGAATTCCGAATGTTTGTAAGTACACAGGAAAAATAAAGTACTTTGTTTTTGTTTTCCCTCGTGGAGGTCGGAAATTATCCCACGGGAATCTTACTACCGAGATAATGAAATAGAAAGGTGAAAAAAACAACAACTTTTTAACGTAGTTGTTTTTATTTTACCTCTCTTTTTGGTCGGAAAAAAAGGTATAAATAAAATAAAGTAACAACATAACATCGTTTTTTGTCTACCCGGAATGACTTCGTTACTAATGTAATTAAAGTATAGATACTACAGATTACGTGTGGCTCCAGTTTAAGGAAAACATCGCAAGGAAACCGGCATGTCCTAGATGTCCTCGAAAAAACAAAAATTTAGAAGACGTGTGACATCAACTAACTCGCACTGAGCCCGCGTGGTGGATTACGACCTACCTCTCACTGAGAGGAGACCTGTGTCCCAGCAGTGGGAACATTATAGGCTGATTATGTCGGTAATACATACCGGCAATACCAAAAAGTTAGCTCATGCGCTGTATAACCAAACCAAAGATGTCATTTTCTAACTTTAACTAAAGAAAATCAGAACACAATAACAGCGCATTCAACCTGTGCAATACCCTCCTGACATTCCTCTGATAAAACTTGAATAAATATGGCCATAATCTCCCCTTGAATGAAGGGAAACAGCAATTTATCATCGCTCACCATTTGTAATATTCTTCTAAAGAAACGTATTTATCTGGTCAGGAGTTGACAACCTTCCGGAAATTCATTGTTGAAGCACGTAATGGTTCGAGATCGTGCTACAATATTGGTGGAAGGAATTATGAGTTTTATGAATCGTTAAAATAAAAATAAAAATATAAAGAGCAGGTACCTAATTTGCTTTAATGTGTGAAGGAAAATAAGCCCCGAGTTTGGATTTGTGCACGGTTGATGTCAGTAGGCTCGCCCCCCCTATTACATGGGACTTAAACATGACTGTTAACCCTTACACCTCTGCCTAAACCTTTGGGGAATACAGGCGTATTGTTATGTATGAAAATTAGTTTGAGTTTCTTCACGGGTTTGGTTAAGGCTGTGTGCAGACTTGAGCTAAGATTGTCTACAATAATAATCATGGCAGTCTTGTCAGATTATCTCTTTATGAAAATGGTGATATCGCGCCAACTGGCGACAGTGTTTTGTTTTGGCAGACAAAACTTGCGACAAAGTTCACGGGTTTGAGTTATTTCCATTCTATTTATTTATAGGAATACATATTTTTATAAATAAACTAGCTGCCCGCCCCGGCTTCGCACGGGTAGCACTAAGTACCTACTTATCTACGGCGCACCTACCTATCCTACCTACTTACCTACCTACCTACGTACCTCCCCTATCTACATACCTACTTTACCTACCTACCTACCTACCCTACCCTACCTACTTACTTACTTACATACATACATACATGCCTTCCTACCTCGGACTACCGACGACACCGGATACCTTGTCATTTTTATATATACGGGGTGGCAGGGACATCGACGCAAAGCCGGTTACTATGGATTCAGTACATGATTCTGAACCCCCCTGCGCTGAAATTTTTCGTCGGTTATAAAAAAAAAATCTGCTGCTCCATACATTTTGACCGCGTAGGTATTGCACTTTCTATGAAACAGCTGTTTTTTTTTTTAAATAACCGACGAAAAATTTCAACGCAGGGGATTCAGAACCATGTACTGAATCCATGGTAACCGGCTTCGCGTCGATGTCCCTGCCACCCTGTATAGATTAAAGTCTCTTTTTGTGTCTGTCTGTGTGACCGCGTTGTTCTGCTAAACTACGCAGTGAATTTTAATGCGGTTTTTATAAAGAAATAAAAGATCTTGATGTTTTTTCAAGTAGTATAAAGTGTGCGAAGCAGGGGGCAGGTCGCTTGTTAAATATAGAGAACACAAACTTGATTATATTCTATGATTGGTGCAAAATTGGCGTAAAAAGTCTTGTACGTACTTATCAAAAAGGTATTATATTCTATGATTGGTGCAAAATTGGCGTAAAAAGTGTTGTACGTACTTATCAAAAAAATATTACATTAAAATCCCCTCAAACGGCTCTGTTGTGGTCATCCCTTACGTGTGAAGTGCGGTACGTAGGTGGAGGTAAAAGCTTCCTGCCTTAACGAGTGGGGGCGATAATTCACGGCAAATTGCTCGATATGACAGACACTGCGGTTGATGACCCCTGCACGGTTTACTGAGCTTTGTTTCTGAACTAATATGTGGTTTTAATGGCTGTGGGCGTTTTTTGGGGACTGTCTTATGTCATTTTGACGTTTGAAAAGTGCTGATGTTTGAATAAAAGACTTTTGAATTTAGTAATTCTCTTAGTTTTTTAATATAATAGAGAAAACTTGTTGTTATTAGATTGTTTATTATCTGTGAATGCAGATCAAAAAGTCTCAAAAGTTAAGGACAGTCTCCTAAGATCGTTTTCCTGTAGATATAACGGTTAAGGTAGCTGCCCTTACTACCCCATCTAAAAACTAAACCCTGTTTAGAGGTATGAGGAACAGGGTGTAAAGTTCACTCATCCACCATAGAAAAGGGAGGATCCTCCGACCAGACGGGTGTTATGTCTGGCGGGCAACTGCCTGTAAGTTGATTTTGGATAGTCTCATCTATGTTGTTTGCGCGGTAAACTCTAACTGCGCGATGTAGGAATTGTGTGACGTCATGTCTTTGCTGCGTAGTTCTTATGTGGCGGTGTGACTGCTACACCCTGTATACACACATACAAAGTAGCCAAAAGCGTCTTATCCTTGTAAATCGAACATATTAGTTTCATCCAATAATACAATAAAAAAAAATTGCTCCCACTTGTAATCGAACGATGAAGGTGCTCGAACTACTCCATAGAGGCGTTTCACAAATTCAAATTCAAAAGTCATTTATTCAAACTAGGCTGAGGACAATGATTTCATGTCTATGGCTGAGAATCAGCACTTTATTCAAACTAGGCTGAGAACAATGATTTCATGTCTATGGCTGAGAATCAGCACTTTTCAAACGTCTAAATTACATAAGACAGTCCCCCAAAAACCCCACCTTTCACCACTTCCGTGCTTTAGCTGGGAAGAAGAAGTGGCGCAACAAACTCCCCAGCAGCACAGCTGTCTGTTCAGTTAGAAAAAACTTGATTCTATTATAATAGTATGCAAATAATTTACATTACTCAACATATAACATTAATTAATAAAATATATTTGCCATAATGACAGCTAGCATGGCGTATGGTAGCTGTCATTATGGCAAATATATATTTTAAACCAACCAAAACTAAAAACATAAACAGAACCTAACAAGAGAACCCACACGGGGGAAGAGCGTTCACAGATCGCCTAGCTAGAAACACGCTGGCAAATCGTATTGTCAGTGTGATAACGCTCTAACTGACAGCGATCGTCGATGCGTATCCCTGCTCTGTGGTTCGATCCAATATCAGTAGATACTATGCCAAAATGTATTTCTACCCGAAAATAATATTTCAGTTTCAATAAAAGTTGAACCAATAAAACCGAATTACGTGTTTACCGAGTTCAGTTCGCCGTCAAATTCGCGAGCAAAGGAAAAATTCCTTACCCATAAAATACGATGATTGTGTATAAAGGAAATCTATTGAAGAAATACAGACTAAATTATTTATAGTACAAAAGCGCTCGTTAGTACTTTTTTGTCGTCTGGGATTATTGGTAATTCTGTATTCTTGTGATTTGTTGGGACCTTGACTTTTGTACATAAATAAGTAATAATGTCTTTTAAACTTCCACCACAATGTAACTATCTAATCTTTAACACAGTATAATCAAGTAACAGTAATATGTCTCGACGGTGACCTTGAAATAATTACCTACGGCCGCTCGGTAGATAAACCTTCCGCGTCCGTGCGTTACTGCCGCGCAATCGAGACTGTTGCGTACGCTGAGATTTCGACCGTTTTCTATGAAGACATAATACTGTTCCTTATTTATACTGTGTCTTTACAATTCTTTAGATATTTTTGTAGGGTTTTTGACGTGAGCAAAATCATCACTGCCTCGTTAGTCTACCGCAAAGTTGGGCAAACTGTTATTGGATTTTCTATCTGTCAGTACCATCCCGGAGTCTGGATTTGTGCCCGGTAGATGACAATAGGCTGGGCGTCTATTTAAATGGGACTTAAATATTATTATACCCGGCGTAATGTGGGTGTACTAGAAATGCATCTCTGCCTAACCTGCTACGTTACATATGGTGCACCCCTGCTTACCTGTTATGTTATATCTTTAAAAAAATTCATGCAGGTCTATGGAGAACAGAGGGTTACGTGATATGATAAGCTTCATATTTCTGACTGACCGACTCCTTGACAATTCAAAAGTGCCTGTATATGGTTTAATTGAAATAAATGCTTTGAGTTTGAGTTGAAATCATTACCTGTAGTATATAGTAGGTTAATTACATAATTATGGACCTAAAGGATAACGGGTAGAACTGATCCAAATGGCGTCGGCTGATGAAACCTAGCCTCCTCCCGAGACCACTTCCGACCTAACCTAACCTAACATTTTTCTGGATAGTATATTTTTTTTCCCCGTGGGCCAATTTTATGGTGTCCATAGGAAAAAAAATATCCAACATTCATGAACTACTAAATGGACTAGGTTTCATCATCCAACGCCACTTGGACGAAAGTCCATACCTAAAATGCCCGATGCATATCAGATAGATAATGATCAGATAATATGCGAATGCTCCTTAGTTAGACAGCTACACTATTAGTGTATTTAAAGCAGCACTGTCTGTTTCTCAAAGAAAAACACGTTATTAATTAAACAGCCTACACTGATTTTAAAATTATGTTCTTTGCCAAACTAACCAACGCCCAAAAATAAAATCTTAATTAATCTATTACTCAACCCTTTCATTCTTTCTCGGCAACTTAACTTAGTAGGTCATACTAAAATATCGTATATTTTTACGTCATATTAACTTATATTTTCTTCGTCATAATATTTTTATGCCCCCGATATTATTGTTTTATCTTGGGACCCGTGTCAAACTTGACATTTTACATGGAGGGTACAAATTGTAATTTCAAACTGTAATAGCTTACATCTCTGTTACAGATTTCTGATGAGGTTAGCTTTCGTAAAAATATGGATAACCATTTTAACATTACATAATATGACGCCTGCAGTAATTCCCGTAAGGTTAGGTAGAGGTGTGGGTACATCTAATTTACTGGCTATACCTGCTAGGATAGTTACTCTAGGTGTAGCACTTATAGTTTTTGTGTGAAATAGTCTTATGTTCTGAGTAAAGCAAAGTTTACGCGAGGTCATGTTGGTATGTTAAGGCTATAAAATTAACTAAGTTATTATAACGTGAGACAAAAAAATCATAATTGACCAATGGAATATAATATTTTATACCTAAACATATTTTTTGAAATAATTAAAATATGAACTTTACTAAATAAAAACTTGACTGTCAAATCACAAAAAGCATGGCAGTTACAAAAAGAGGATGGTTTTATATAAAAATCAGTTTTTGAAATTATTATTTTCAGACCATAAAATAATTTCTACGGTGTCACAAGTTTACGAAAAACTTTTAGGTACTTCACATGAATTAACTTTAAAAGTAGCCCTTAGTTTAAGAAAAAGACTTGTCTTTTTAGTATATAGACCAGGGTCGATAATTTTTAAAACCAAAAAAAATAATAGTAGGATGAAACCCATTAGAAAAGGAGGAGAATATTATAAAAATTAAAGGAAAAATAATTTACGGGCGATCTGAGGTCGGGAAGGGGATGGGGGTGAGTTTTTAAGGGTCAAAAACGGTTTTTCTCGATTTCCGGCAAAACTAAAACTCCTATGGAAAAAAGTCAAATGACAAAGTTGTAGGTAATAAAAAGACCTAAAATTTTTGTATTTACACTTTTTTCACATAACCTCAAAATTTATGTGAAAAATTCAAAAAACCAAGTTTTTAGTTTTTTATTTTTATCTTTTTCAAATTTTGGTTTTTTTTCACGAAATTTGGTGAAAACTTACCTTTTTATGTCCCAAATACGCTGTAATTTATTTGATTAGAAATATTTATTTTTTCACCTTATTTTGAATTAATATCGAAAAATCACCCTAATTTTCAATCGAAAATTCACCCGGCAAAATATCAGCTTTTTTCAAAAAGTTGGTATGTTTTCTGTTCGTTGAAATCTCTACTTTCCGAAGGTAAAAAAAAATATATGTTACCATAGTAAATCTTCTCAGAAAATGCAAAAAATCGAAAAAAACTCGAATTCGATTTTTTTTTTTTTATCATTATAAATAATTTCATCTAAAAAGTGTGATTGCTGCAATTTGATTCAATTAAAAAGTTGATTTATTTAATGCTGATTACATTTATGTCATAGAAAATCTCATTATATATAAATATAAATGTAAATCGTACTATTATTAGATACATATATATGTAGATACTTTATTCTGATTACGTTATTCATTACAATATTTTTTACCCGACTTCGGCGAAGCAAAAAGGAGGGTTATGATTTTGACCGGTATGTATGTATGTAAGTATGTATGTATGTAAGTATGTATGTATGTAAGTATGTATGTATGTATGTATGTATGTATGTATGTATATATGTATGTTCATCTGTAAATCTAGACATAGGTACGAAAATGGTCAAGGTAAAGCCGTAGTCGCATGCTTATCGGCTACAAAATAATGGCATGTGACGACGGCTTTACCTTGACCATTTTCGTACCTATGTCTAGATTTCTGTCCGAAATATTTTCTTGTTTCATACTTTTAAGAGCGTGATTTTTGAGTAGTCGGGTTTTAGTTTTTAAACTTACTTTTTATTTAAATTATTTTGGGGTTATAATTTCGTGATAAAGTATTTGCAGAGCTGCTTAATGGTTTTTTGTTAAGTTTAATTGTATGATAGGTATTAATTTGTGTTTGTGCTTTTCAAGCCCTTTCATTTGATACCCTACATGGCCTAATAAAAAAAAATCAATTTTTCGTTCTTCACTTTATGTACTCTAGAGGGCGCCATATTGAATTTAATGTAACTTCGCATAGCCTATAACCAGCGGACAATCAGGACGCTTCCAACGATACCGCATTCGTCAAATTATGATCAGTAGTTTAGAAGTTATGAGGTTACAGATGAACATACATATATACATACATACATACATACTTACATACATACATACTTACATCCATACATACCAAAATCATAACCCTCCTTTTTGCTTCGCCGAAGTCGGGTAAAAAATATTGTAATGAATAACGTAATCAGAATAAAGTATCTACATATAATAGTACGATTTACATTTATATTTATATATAATGAGATTTTCTATGACATAAATGTAATTAGCATTAAATAAATCAACTTTTTAATTGAATCAAATTGCAGCAATCACACTTTTTAGATGAAATTATTTATAATGATTAAAAAAAAAAAATCGAATTCGAGTTTTTTTCGATTTTTTGCATTTTCTGAGAAGATTTACTATGGTAACATATATTTTTTTTTACCTTCGGAAAGTAGAGATTTCAACGAACAGAAAAAATACCAACTTTTTGAAAAAAGCTGATATTTTGCCGGGTGAATTTTCGATTGAAAATTAGGGTGATTTTTCGATATTAATTCAAAATAAGGTGAAAAAATAAATATTTCTAATCAAATAAATTACAGCGTATTTGGGACATAAAAAGGTAAGTTTTCACCAAATTTCGTGAAAAAAAACCAAAATTTGAAAAAGATAAAAATAAAAAACTAAAAACTTGGTTTTTTGAATTTTTCACATAAATTTTGAGGTTATGTGAAAAAAGTGTAAATACAAAAATTTTAGGTCTTTTTATTACCTACAACTTTGTCATTTGACTTTTTTCCATAGGAGTTTTAGTTTTGCCGGAAATCGAGAAAAACCGTTTTTTACCCTTAAAAACTCACCCCCATTCCGACCTCAGATCGCCCGTAAATTATTTTTCCTTTAATTTTTATAATATTCTCCTCCTTTTCTAATGGGTTTCATCCTACTATTATTTTTTTTCACTTTTTATTGTTTTAAAGGCTTTCTACCCTGGTCTAATAGGCCAACATAATTTGTTAAACGTATTCAATTTAAACTGACAGTTTATAAAGTTCAGACACAAAGGTATAACCTATGTTCTCTAGAGGTATACCTAAGTAATATCCTCTACTAGTAATTATAGCGAAAGTTAATTAGAAACAAAGTTTAATTATACGAGTTAACAACACTATTATTTGAAATAGCTTCTCGAAACTACTTTGAAATTATTATCTGATGTCGCGACGCCACAGAGCACAGACTATAATATTGTTTTCCTTACCCTTGGGTTTGAAATCTATACATATTATAATTTAAAGTCGCTTTTTGTGTCTGTTTGTGTGACTGCGTTGTTCTTTTAAATTGCGCAGCGGATTTTGATGCGGTTTTCAACATCTTTAGAGCAGGGATTGCGTTGAGTGACTAATTGCGGGGGGCGCGGCGGCTCCAATAATAAAGTTTAGATTCATTAAAATGTATGTTGTTGGTATTAGAAAAGGTTAAGACTAGTTTCCAAACCCTAAAAGTTTCGTAATACTTAATTAGGTGCTGTAAAATGAGGTTCATCTTTAAGCAGCCCTAAGTCGATGAAATATGTTATTTTATTTCTGTATCAATGGACTAAAGAAAATCGAACTTATCCGCGTCGGTTTGCTAGAATTTTCGAGCTCGCTTCGTTGGCTCTTCCATTCTATATTCTCTTGATTCTTCAACTTTTCTGCAAAACTCGACAAAATAACTTCTGTTTCTGTTTGAATCATCAAAAGAAAATCTAACCTATCCAAGAGGGTGCAAACATTTTTGACTATGCTTTTCTTCTTATGTCGACAAAGTAACTCAGAGGCATAGTGATTTTAAAAGAAAGTTTGGGGACGCATATGTTAAAAGATTTAGCGAATTTATTCCAGAAGGTTTATGTGAGATTCACTTTTGTAATTTCGTAAACCATCACAGCAGCTGACATAAGATTTGACAGTATTTTAGCTGTTGATCTTTACAGGATTCAGATGTCAGACTTTCAAATTTCTCATTAAAAGGTGATGTTAAAAGATTTTTCATAAAGCAACCAGATGGAAATCGTTTGGCTTGGTATGGGCGGGCTGTGATGAGAAGGAGGAATCGCATGTGACTATAAGAGTAATGAATATAAAAGTTGATGGATGGAGAGGGAGAGGAAGGCCAAAGAAAAGATGGATGGATTGTGTGAGGAATGATATGAAAGAGAAGAGAGTGAATGACAGCGTGACGGTTGATAGAGGAGAGTGGGAAAAGAAACCGTGTTGCGTTGACCACAAGTAATAAAAAGTAAAAGACTTTTCCAGAATGCAGTTTTCACATAATATTTTCATATCTTAATTAACTAATATTATAAAGAGAAAAGATTTGATTTCTGTATGTTTGTTTTTTACGCTTTCACGCTAAAACGGCTGAACAGATTTGGATGAAATTTAGCACATCGGTAGACCATGACCTGGATTAGGAGATAGGATAATTTTTATCCCGATATTTTGACGGGATCGAGACTTATGCAGGTGAAACCGCGGGGCGCAGCTAGTAATATTATAAATGCCAAAATGAGTTTGTTTGTTTGTGACGCTTTCACGTTATAACGGCTGAACAGATTTCGATGAAATTTGCACATGGGTAGAATATGACCTGGATTAGAACATATGATAGTTTTTATCCCGATATTCTTACGAGATCGAGACTTATGCGGGTGAAACCGCGTGGCGCAGCTAGTATTTTCATATTTCCCAATCATCATTTACCAATCTTTCAAAAATATTTAAAAAACAAAAGAAACCACAGTGCTCTCGTTTTTTATAATTTATTCCCGATCGAAAGTCGACTGAACGCATCGTGTGTGTCTTATGAGATAGATTCTCAGTTATTTTATTCAAATAGCATTGCCACTTTTACCGGATTGCACTGGGGGTTAGCTTTCTTGACGGTTTATCTGTACGTTGCACTTCCAATCAGATAAAATAGCATCTTTAGATGTTGTCTAGAAAAAGGTTAGCTTATAAGGTTTGCATTCTTGCGAAATTAGAGGTTTTGTTTATACTAAAGTATGAATTGAGGTCTGGCATCTTGATTTCTTCTTAATTGTAGATAAAAAAATACAATCGACGTAGATAATTGTATTTAATTAAGTATTCCGTTTACTATTCCCAAAGAGTCATAAAAAACCCTGTAAGAAATCGACACGTGTTTCACCTCTCAACGAGGCATCTTCAGAATGACTGGTCGCGAATCCGAACACGACTTGTTGCCACGCCGAGCGCCGGACGCAGAGACGGCGCTCGGCGTGTTCTGGTCTATTGTACTATCTACGTCTATTCTCTTATATAATGGATTTCCGCAAGGTCACATACCTATCTTAATTGTTTAATTATGATATTGAACTTTACTGAGGTACTTTTAGGTCTACAATATAATAATCTGTAAATCATGCAAATGTTTTATGCCTCGTCGGAATCCAGCAGGTTAACTACGTAACACACTTACCGTGGCAATACCTTTCATTTTGACAGTGGTCGAGCAGATGAATTTTCAACAATGGATTGGAATTTCTTAACTGGACTGTGATTGAAAGTGTGTTACGTAGTTGGAGTTTCCGAACGCGTCGTGAGAAATGATAGTTGTTGTCTTGCATTTCGTGGACCGAGCGTTTCTTAAATCCAAGTTTGTATTCGTAGTACCCAGAAATTCAGTAGAGACGCTACACAACTACCGTAAAATAAAAATTGTCCTTGCTTTACTTATGTAGGTACCTACTATGTCATTTTGTGTTGGTTTCAAGTGAATTAAAGTTGATTTTTGCCATAAAAATAAACCGCACCGATAGACAGCGCATTTAGACTCGTCTCTAATGCCTCGAAGGTTAAATACTGAAACATAATTTACAACAAACTTCAGGTAACCAATGTATCTTTCTGTTTATCAAGTTAGATATGATTTACTAAATCTCTGAGCAACCTGAAGCCCCGAGGGGTTCACGCGAGGTGTAATATTTAAGCAGGATTGTTTACTTTTGCTGAAATAACTTGTCACTTTGAGCACACTGGCTTAAATGTGGCGTAACACATAAATTCAAAATTACATCTCAAAATTTATATTTTCAGATGTAATTTCGAATTTATGTGTTAGTTCTAATAACACAGGCGCTGATAAGCCTAGTTTGTATTTTGTTTGAAAGTAATTTTAGTAGTTAACTTTATTTATGAGACAAATAATTGTGCGGGGAGAGTTCGAGTAATTGATGAAGTGTGAAAGTGCTAACACTTGGCTATGGTTTATTTCTATTTTGTTTATTAACTGGGAATTTTGATATTCAAAATAGAATTCTAAAATCTATCGAAAACTTAAAGTTTGTTATTATAATTTTTTTTAATGGATCACTTGGTCTGCAATAAAGATTTTTATTTATTTAAAGGTCAAATTCAGGCAAAAGCGTAGTACAAAGAAAAATAAAATTGAAGAAAATACTTCGACGGTCATCGGAATTCTTAACCCATCGGAAGCAATATCGGATATCTGAGGTCTAAGTGGCCCTTGCAAGGGTTGGGATCGAAGCCAATTGCTCTCCATCGGACAGAATAACCGCAAGATATTTATGGCGAAGCCTCTTTCGTGAATGAAACCAAGAAATTCATTCGTATTCATTCGTTCGATCGTTCGGTTTTGCTAATTGACCGTTCGACAATTTCCGGAGGTAAGGTTTAATGATGGAATTTCAGTTTCAGTAGCATTAAAATGGGGTGAAATAACGAATATTGTAATAAGCACTTTGCATATTAATGGCGTGAATGTCGCTTAATATTTTAATACTTTGTTATGGGTATTTATGATTGCCTTTATTAATATTTTCATCGCTTTATTCGTGTCGAGTTTCGGCAAAGTCGTTAATACAATAATCTATCAGTAAGTGATCAAGTATCATCGTTGAGTTCCACCAGGATCCAGAAACTTCAGTGTCGATAACAAGTTTTAGTGAGAAAAAGGACACTTTATAACGGGTAATTTTTTCCGGTCACTAGATTTTTTTAAGGTCTTCCTGTCCCTAAAAGATATTGAAGTGTGGTCAACATCGTCCCGCTTGTCAACTTGATCACTATGTCAATACAACGTGTTCCGTACTTGTATTTGTTACGACCCGGAGTTATTAACCTACGTTGGTTGGAAACCCAAGAAAGAAAGAAAGAAAATACGTTTATTTGCTGTACACATGAAGCAAGGAAATAAGCAGGGCCGCGCCGACCCTCGGCAGCGCCTGTGTGCGAAACCAATGAAGCGCCTCTTTTTTTGTCGTCGTGTTTCGCAACAATTTTATTTTTCAAAAAAAAAAAAAACAGTCGCCTGCATTTCATTAAGACGATTAACACAGCACCGCGCACCTCCGCGGAAGGCGGTGACGGTAAAGCGGATTTCGTAGCGGTGGCCCGCGCGGTAATGCAGTTGACCACGGTGCAACCACAACGATCCGCGCGGGTCAGACTGATCGCCTTTGTCTCAGGGGCGCCGTGGCGCCCCTAGTGCCCAGGCGCCTGTGTGCGCCGCACACTTCGCACATTATGGGCGGCGCGACCCTGGAAATAAGTAACGCATACACGAAAAGAACAAATTTGGGGATAAGAGAACCGAGTTAGGTTAGAATCGTCTAATTCTAAACTAACGATTTTATACGGTTTTGGTCGTAAAACGATGTGACATGGTTTTTGTCGTGAGCTCTCGTACTATAAAATCAGACTACACTAAGCTTTTATTCTCGTTATAGTCAAACCAAATTGTAATTGTTATTAAATATATTGTAATATTGCATAAATTAAAAAATGTGCCAATTGCCTAATACGTATTTTTGAAGTTGTCGATTCACCCACAAATAAATTAACTTCGTGCGAATCGCCGACAGAAAAAAAAAATGTGACGATTTGCCCGTTTCAGGCTCGTAAATTCGTGCGAATCGACAAGTAAGCCACTCTCACCAACAAGGAATCCATAAAAATAAAACGTAATCATCATTTTCCTCCCCTTATCCCAATTATTTAGGATCAGCGCAACATGTCTTATTTTTCCATACTTCTCTATTAGTTGTCATCTCAGCAGTCACTCCCTTTCTAGCCATATCATCTTTCACACAGTCCATCCATCGCTTCTTTGGTCTTCCTCTCTTGCACCCATCCATATTCATACACAAAACTTTCCTCACGGCATTATAAAATGTAATACATATTTCAATTCCCATATAACTCGTATGAAATAAGAAATATGCTGTCATCAAGTGACAGACGGGTAGAATGTTCAGCTTATAAATGAGTTGCATTCACGACGTGATTCAAGTTTCGTTTAGCGTTGTTGTGGAATGAATTTGCTTCTTTAAGATTGTGACTGTTATTTTTCAAGCGTGTATTTTAATATTTACTTACATTGAGAGGAGATTATGGTTTGTTGTAAGTATGCGAGTGATTCTATAGTATTATTTTGTAATTTTTGACTTATTGGAACAATGGAATGGAACGTCATCTCGGCAGTCACAGTCCATCCTTCGTTTCTTTGGTCTTCCCCTACTCCTATAGCCATCCACATTCATATACAAAACTTTCTTCTCGACAGTTTTTGTTATCTTATCAAAACTATGATTAAAGGTGTAACTGTGGCTGGTAGTGTCCTGCAAGGTTATGGGCAGAAGTTCACTCTTCTCTGCAAGTTGCAAAAAGGCTCCCATTTAGTGATTATAAGAGCAATAATCATCATCAGCATCTACCTAGCCTTTTTCCAACTATATTGTGGTCGGCTTCCAGTCTTACCGGATGCTACTGAATACCAGTATTTTACATGGAGCGATTGCTGATCTGACTTCCACAACCCAATTACTGGGTATCCCACAACCTTTTGCATGAGAGACCAGACCTTAAAACCACAGGGCCATCAGGACGTTTACAGTTAGCTAGGTGATCAATACGTACAGGTACAGTACGATACAACTTAGATGTAGCATCAATTTGAAAATTTGCATTAATTCGTTTCAATTTTACGAATGTATTTGGTTATATGACTTTACAAGTTATTGCGTTTGCGTAAAGATCATTTTTACCTAAAGCAGTAATAATGATTGGTGATTATGAAGGCGCACTCAGTTCGGATGGTGATCGGTTTTACGAATTTAGCCGAAGCTACATCTAAGTTGTGTCGTACTGTACCTAAGTCAAACTCAAGTTTATATTGTTTGGCCATTGCCACTACCCAGCTGGCAGACTAGTCTAGAACTATATCCATCTAGTGCTTAACTTTGTAAGACTTGGTAAGACATAGTAGTCAGACTTTCAGGGTTCTGATAATCCGTTTATTGTAGCAAAACTGGATCGCCAACTTAGCCAATATTGATGGGATTGGATCTAACAATCACAAATTATATTAATTCAATACAAAATGATAATATTCTCAACTTGGCAATTTCAAGTTTTGATTACCAACAGCTGATGGCAAAATATTACAACCGCCTGGGCCGAAATGAGAAATTTGAACTGTCAAAACAAAATGTAATTTTCATAGTTAATTTAAAAATATTATACCACATTTATAGTGGAATGTTTTCTCAAATTTATTCAAGGGGTTGTATAATATAATAAATTTAAAATAGAGAGAATTTTCGGATTTTCACATTTTCGGTTTAGGTATCTTGCGGGTTTAATTTAGGTACTTTATTCTTAATCTCAATTTGATATTTAAGACACATACACACACACATATACACATACACATTTGATTTTATACAGGGTCGAAATAAATTAGCTGGTAAAACTTCAGTGACGTGATGGGTATCAATAAATGAACATGATAAAACAAAAACCTTTTTTCAGAAAAAAAAAAAAAACACTAAATACAAAGTGAAAAATTACTTTAATTTTTGATGTCGGTGTCTTTGGTTTTGAATTTTCGCCATTTGCCACCGTCTGCCGGAATTAAAGTTATTTTTCACTATGTAGTATTTTTTTTGGAAGTCGGTTGTTTTTTTTTGTTAAATGTTTTAATTTTTCACATTTTAGTTCGAATCCAACTACCTGCTATGTCAATAACAGTGACAGCAACTTATCAATATATCATTCACATCGACTCATGAAACAGAGAAAGAAATTAAATTTATTTAGCACAGACACAGACAAAGGCACACAACAAAACATATTGTACTACAAGTAAAAGATATTAAAAAAAAATAAAAAAATAAAAACAAGTTAAAAGTGTAAAGTGCGTTGTAAGATTTGGCAGGAATGACAACCCAGTCCAGAAAACTTTTATAGTAAAACAAAGCTTTGTCGAAAATTCAAAAGTCATTAACTTATGTCGACTCATGACAGCCCAGTCCAGAAAACTTTTATAGTAAATTAAAGTTTTACTAAGCTTAGTTTTGCTAGAAAAATTTAAAATTTTTATAGTAAAACAAAGCTTTGTCGAAAATTAAAAAGTCATTAACTTATGTCGACTCATGACAACCCAGTCCAGAAAACTTTTTATTTTTTATTTGTTTATAGGGTCTTTTACGCATAGCGTATATCAGTCCCATCGTATCCTAAACAATTGTACTTACACAAGACATTTTTTTTTTTTTTTTTTGGGCCATGAGTATGAACAAACCTTTCGCATCGTCGCCATTTGGTTGGGACAGGATTGTATGGAACATGCCTACATCAATTCTGTTCAAATTCAGGGACCTTACTAACTTATTTCTACTAGACTCATATTGAACACATTCCATCAATAAATGTTGTAGGTCCTCGACAGCAAACTTTTATAGTTCCTACACTAGCTGCACAGTTCACCTCTCGATCCCGTGGGAATATCGGGATAAAAGTATCCTATGTCCCAGTCCAGGTCATGGCCTACCCAGTCCCATGGATGCCTTTCATCCAAATCCGTTCAGCCGTTTTAGTGTGAAAGCGTAACAAACAAATAAACAAACAATCTCACTTTCGCATTTTTAATATAAAAAATATAATATAGGTATTATTATTATTACAATATAATTATTATTATTATATTACAAACTAGCTGCGCCCCGCGGTTTCACCCGCGTAAAGTAGTTTTTTCTTTTAATCCCTATGTTTCCGTGGAAATATCGGAATAAAAAGTAGCCTAATTTACGCCCAGTGGCCTCAGCTATCTATTAGTGAAAGTCCCGTCCAAATCGGTCCAGCTGTTTCGGAGATTAGCCGGAACAAACAGACAGTCAAAATAAAGAAAATTATTCAAAAAACAAAAAACCCGACTGCAAAAACACATAACTGAAAAGAGAAAAACAAGCATTATAATCTATAGAATTTTGGTATCGCAGGCCACAAACAAAAGTTAGGTACACCATATTTCCGGTTATTATTGTTATATTATTATTGTCCCCGCCTGCGATACCAAAATTCTATAGATTATAATGCTTGTTTTTCTCTTTTCAGTTATGTGTTTTTGCAGTCGGGTTTTTTGTTTTTTGAATAATTTTCTTTATTTCAAGTTTTTTAGTTTTATTAATATATCTTAATTTGAAATTTGACTCATTACTTACCAGCTTTTATTTGATACCAATATTGTTGAAATATATTTAAAAAAAAACTTCCCCTCCCTTTTTTTGTACTTGCAGATGCAATACATAAATATTATATAAGGTGCTAACAAATTAAGTACCAATATTTTAAGAGGTGTTACATTACATCAAAACAATTAACTTTGAATAGAAATTAAAAAAACTTTTTATATGATATTTTTGTTTTAATTTCCGGAACAAAATAAATAAATAAAAATTTGGCCCAAACATAATCATCCTGTGCATTTAACTCACTTTCTGTCAAAAACATCTTCGTTTGTGACAAACGTCAATTATTGGCGGGAAAACTGTTAGTAATCAATTGGCCTTTGATCATTTTCAATAAGTACTTTTTTTTCTCATTTTCAAGTAATAAAACCCAGTTTTAGTAAACATTTATTTACATTACAAGAACTGTTGAAAATGGCGACCCTCTTTTTCAATGCATAATAATGCTCGCTTTTGGATGTTTCCATTAACACGCAACAAAATGTCTCTTTCTCTTTTCATGACTTCAAAGGCGTTGGTAATACGTGCTCGTAGTTCTTCAGAAGTTCTAATCGTATGACCATCGTCTCCGTATACCAAATCTTTGGCTCGACCCCATACATGGAAATCTAACGGGGTTAAATCTGGTGAGCGGGCTGGCCAGTTCACTGCACCTGAATAACTCCCGCCGCGGCCTATCCATCGAGCTTGATATTGAATCGTCAAGTATCTTCGTACGGCACGATCATAATGGGCGGGGGCACCGTCGTGTTGAAAGTACATCCTCCTACGGAGACTGAGAGGCACTTCTGCTAGCAATTCAGTTAGATCTCCTTGTAAGAACTGTAGATACGTTGTTCCATTTAGGCGATTAAGAAACACTGGACCTAACAAATAGTCGCCAAGTAATCCTGCCCATACATTGACGCTAAAGCGAGTTTGGAAGTGATCAGGGCGTGCTAAGTGGGGATTCTGTTCCGACCAAAAGTGTGAATTGTGAATATTAAACAATCCCACCCTCGTGAATGTGCACTCGTCGGTCCAAAGTATCTTGTATCGGTCGTTTCTTCGAAGCCACTGACAGAACTCTACACGTGGTTCATAATCCTGTGGGTGCAGTTCTTGGACACGCGTAAAATGATATGGGTGCTTTCCTTCACGTTTGAGGAGTTTCCATACGTAAATATCACTAACGCGAAATACATTCGCTGCATCCCTTGTACTACACATTGGATGACGGTCAAAGAAATCCAAAATTTAAACTTCTAGACGCGCCTGATATCGAGGCCTACCGGCTTCACCTCTAGGCGTGAACGTTCCCCACTCATGATATCTTTGCTCAGCTCGGTAGATTGTGTGAGAATTCACATGTGTACCGTAAATTTCTGCATAGAGCCTAGCAGCACTTGTCGCACTGTAGTTTGCTTCGCGATAGCAAATTACCATGTTTAGGTAATCGTTGTTTGTGTAGCGGTAAGGCATTATTTTTGTTATTTAGTGGTTTATTTTATTAATAATCAGACACAATAAATAGCATGACATTGACATTATATTTTATTTATTTATGTGAAGTGGCCATTAACTCATGACAGTCAAGAGGAGGTTTCATATGATAATCAAAGAGGACTTAATTCCGGATTGTTGACTATCTCATTAACAGGGTGTTTTTACGCAGTAACGTTGTTTCCCTAATTATCTTCAAAAGTAACATAAATTTTTAAATGTTTCATACTTAAGTCTACTCCTAGATACGAGTACTATCAGCTCTAAAAGTATTGGTACCTAATTTGTTAGCACCTTATATAGCCTATGTCACTTCTACAATTAAGACGAATCTAACGACACCTCCTATGTTAAAATCCATCAAGCCGTTTAGGCTACAGAGCGTGCCAAAGAAATAGACATACATACATTCATACATACATACATACTCTCGAAAAACATTACCCTCCTTCTGGGGCAGTCGGGTAAAAAAATTAAAATTGTGTTTTTGTTGTATGGATCGTATATACTTTCATATGCATTTAGTAAAAAGCTGTTATTTTGACATTACAAACAGACACTTCAATTTTATTTATTTGTATGTATGTATTTGTATAGACGTATAGATATTAGGTATACAAAAATAAAAATATGAATATAAATGGTGTATCACAGTTTTTATGCCAACCAACTGGTTTGTCAACATTATGGAATGCAATAAAGAATTGAGAATAGAGAATTGAGAATATGTTTTGCCTCAAGGATCACTTTGTGAGGGATTTTTCTTAGATTTTACATTTATGATTATTTATATCAAGAAACATAAGAAAAAGCTACCTAAGAGGTAAAAACCTAGTAAAATACGCCCAAGTTTATGACCTTTCAGGAAACCTTTTTACCCTCTTAATAAAATTTCAATTTAAGAAAGGTACGAATTTAGAAGGTTGAATCTTAATTTTTTTATTCTTACTTTGTAAAATGTTTCTTTTTTAATTTCCCTTGAATTTTTACAAAGTATCGGAACGGAGTTTTAATAATTATAATTATGTGGGTAGGTGCTAATAAATGAAGCTAAATGTCAGAGATCAAGAGTCCGCGGATCCTTTTTTATAAAAAGAGTTTCAAAGTCACTTCTAAACTACGACTTTTAATTATTTTCTGAATTATAGTTTTTCGTTGACTTTTTTCAAAGACATAGTTCTAAGTTTTTGATTAAATTCTGGTTAAAGGTCAGTTTGCAGTGGGTTTTAAACTTCATTAGTTATTTTATACTCATTACCGTTTCTCATTTATATAACTAGGCGACCGACGTTGGCTGGTGCTTGATCATATTGGATGCTGGTTCAATATGATTTTTTTAACATATATTTTTTTCGTTAAAGAGTGAAATAACATGAATGACCTGGTAGGTAAATCGGATTAAATAAATAAATTCAATGTTCGAGATTGAGACTGATGAATGATTTCGATGAGGACTCTAAGAACAATCGTTTGTGTGGTTCCTAAACACATTCATTGGTTGTTATTCTATTCCTATGAATGGTACTAAATTTTAGTACCTACCTAGTAGGAAAGTTACTACTAAGTTACCTACTAAGAAAGTTACACTATTTTGACGACTTGCAAAGTTAAAAACCCAGGGCCGATTCAATCTCTCTTTTTTTCTTTTGTAACTATCCAAAGCAGCTACTGTACTCCTTTAAATCTACTATATTTGAGTAAAAGTGATGTAATGTGCTTAAATGTAAAAGGTGATTTTCCAACACTGTCACGCGTCTGTAGAAATGCATTCCGCTCCGGTTGTAATAGACGTGCAAGTTGTAAGAGTGCAACCGGAGCGTGACTGAGCTGTCACTGTCTACGTGCACCTTTTCTTCAAGTGTCTGTAAAGTACGGATGCTATTTAAAACAAACGTGTACGGAAAATTTGTCTATTGTTACGTAAACAAGAATACTGTATCGACAGCCATTGTTTTGCAATTTATATTGAAAGTGATAATAGTAGGGTTGTGTTAATTTTATCTAAAGTATATACATAATATTTAGGATTTATACTTCCTTCTGTGTCCTTGGTAGGTAGCTACTTAACGCGTGTAGGTTTTGTTTCTACACGACTTATAAACATTATAATTCTATTTTCGTGTCTGTCTGTGTGATCGCGTTGTTTCTCTAACAGATTTTGATGCGGTTTCCACTATCATGTAGAGAATTTATTCCGGAAGGTTTCTGAGTATAATACATTCTTATTAAACTTAAATATAATAAAGGTAACTCGATGTTTAGTCAAATCGTGAAAACCGTGCAAAGGTGTAGCGGATCGCTTGTAAAAAATAAAGTACAAAAATACTTCTCTGGATACTTACGCATTTGTAGAAGACGTGACGTGTGTCTTCTTTCAAACCCTTTAATTAAAAACGAAAGCTGTACAAAAAGTGCAATTTTCCAGCCCTTATTAGCAAGTCACCAGATTCTCAACTCACCAGATTCGCAACTCACCAGATTCGCAACTCATCAGATAATGTACTATCGAACAAAGAAATTATTTACTTAACTTTCAAATTAATTATTATGACTATTTTATTGATATTCAACCTCATTACCTATATAATATTGTAAAATTCGTTCAAATGCATTAAGAATGCAATACTTCAATTACCTTGAACGCTAACAATATCATTGTAAGAGAAAGAAGACATACAGGATGAAATTGAATTTATGCGACACCTCTTAAGGGGTCATTGTACTCATCATTATGAACAACTTTCACTATGGGACCAACCCTGAAATCGCGAAAAAAAAAACGGCTGTTCCCTACATTTTGACGAGATATGCAAACATAAATGTAGGGAACAGCTGTTTTTTTTTTCGCGATTTCAGGGTTGGTCCCATATTGAAAGTTGTTCATAATGATGAGTACAATGACCCCTTAAGAGTTGTCGCATGAATTCAATTTCATCCTGTATAATTATGTTCTCCAGACCAGATCCGAAATTCAGTTGATGCTACTATGGACGAATGCAAGAGAAGGAAGTATGTGTCAATTTAAATAATCTACAAAAGCAGTAAGAGTTTTTCGTTTTCGAGCTCGCTTCGCTCGCTCTTGCATAGGTGCCTACTATGTACTTACATTCTTTTAATTCTCAAACTTCTTGCGTATCCAAAACAATAAACTTATTTCTGTATGAACGTTCAAAGCGAAAGAAAACCTACCTTACCTTATTCGAAGCGGGATACTAAAAACATCGAGCTCGCTTCTTCGCTCGCTCTTGCACACTATGTTCTCCATAGCGGCCCTATTCTGCTAAAGTGACCTTAAAGGGTAAAGATGTCTCTATTTTTGGTCATGATTGCAAAGTGGCCGAAAGAGAGAGCAGAACACAGCACAGAACAGCTTAATTATTATCAATTTCAATAGAGTATTGAAATTGATAATAACTAAGCTGTTCATCAATATTTGAATTCTGACTTAGAATGTCTAAGATCGTAATTTTTTTTTAAATGATATTCCGTAAGAAGAAAGCAATAAAAAAGAATAAATAATTCTCTTTTTTCATAAATATGTACCTACTAAAATCAGAAATACATTATTTCTTCTAAAAAAAGTACAGCCCTGATTGTAATACATTATTAAATTCCCTTTGTCACCTTTAACGGGGACATTTCTACGGGGACAACGGGAATACACCAACCCTTCATGTTGGTGGTCGAATTAAAGGTATCCAATTGACATATTGCGAATAAAAATGTAAATGTGTGTTTTATTTTGGTTTTGTTTCGATTTTTAAGTACTTAAAGTATTCTGTTATTTCTGGCAGTTCTGCTACTGGCATTTTGTGGCAGACGAATTCATTGTACTTAACTTAATTCACTTGGGTTAATTAACTTAGGTGCATTAACCCAGGTTTACTTTTAGTATACTTAATGCACCCGGGTGAATAATATTTACGAAAAGTATTGTTAATCCACCTAGGTGAAATTAAACCACGTGAATTTAGTCATTCATCCATCAAGAATTCCGTATTATTTTGTTTTTGTTTCTATTTACCAGTTTTTTGTTTTTTTTTTTTGTGGATAAACTACCTATTCTGTTATTTTATGTGATTTTGTGATTCATTGTACATTTGGTGAGTTGCGAATCTGGTGAGTTGCGAATCTGGTTAGTTGAGAATCTGGTGAGTTGCGAATCTGGTGACTTGCTAATAAGCGTTTTCCAGGTTAACGCACGCGCTGTGAAAATGCATCGCGATCGCAACCGGAGCGTGAAACAGAGTCGTGCGCGCGACGTGACGACGAAGTCTATGTGGCCTTTTTATAGGGAGCTTTACTAAATGGAGCGTGACAATTTTATAAATGTTTGCTTAGATTTAAAATAAATAATTTTAGAAGTATTTTTGTTGTAAACAAACGGGTATTTTTGTCTTAGTAATGTATGTAGGTGCAAGCGTACCGTGACAGTAATATTGGGCATGAAGGACGTGACGGCGTTGTAAATGACCTTTTCATCGAGCGTTGAAGTAAATGGAGCATTGAAAAAAATAAATTGTTTGTTCGTAAATTAATGTTTGTTGGCATTTGGTACAAATAAAATATTCCTTTAAAATCTGTAGCAAACTAAGCTTGAATAAAATATAGGAGGCTTATCTTTATATTTAAGAAGGACCTTCACGCCCAAGCTTTTAAGAAAACATTAAAGTTATCTGTTTACGTAAGTTTTATTTTGTAGTTTTTAGTTCAATAAAAGCTTGTTTTAAAAAGATTTTTTCTTAGATTTTATTTTGTGTTTCTTAGCATTAGAATTTTGATAAAATATCTGTTCTGTCACCTTCACTTGTAAGGTACTTGTCAAGATAAATCCAACGAGACCAACACAAAACAGTAGCCCTGTTGTGTTGGACTAGTTGGATTTGTCTCGTTGTAAAGTTGAGGTTTTTCCGTGGCTACCTTCCGGCACTATCATGACTCTAGACTACACCTTGGGTTATAGTTTTTGTCAAAAGATCTTATTTAGTTGAGGATTTCCTATGGCCGCTTTCTAGCTCCACCATCACTCTAGACTTCAACCACGGCTATGGTATTTGTCAAGACAAATCAATATAGCTGAAAAACAACGAGGCTATCTTGTTTCCTCTCGCAGAAATGGTGTGCTCCCGGGGCAATGTTGTTTTGTTGAGAAGTCCCTATAGCCATTATCTGGCTCCATCATTAGATCCTAGACTACCCTTGGGCTACAGTGCCTAGCTAGCTACTTGTCAAAATAAATCTAAACGGCCGAAGCACAACCGGGCTATCTTGTCTAGTTAAGGAGTTCCTATGGTGACCTTCCAGATTTATCATGAGGGCTATAGTACTTTGCAAGACAGAACCAACGACCGCAAACACAATGATACTATTATGTTAGGTTGAGAAGTTTCTTTGATCACTTTTCAGCTCTTATCATAAGACCCTGGATACTACTTTGGGCTAATAGTTCTTATCAAGACAAAACCAACCAGTCCAAATTCGATGGTACTGTCTTTTTGTTTTAGAAGTTCTTATGGTCATCTTCCGACTCAATCATCAAACCCTGAATTTCATCTAGAACTCGTATAATAGCACAATACATATCCATATATAAAATTTCGTGTTTGTAATGATGATTGTTAAGGTATTCCCTCGTCTGGAGCTAATCCTGGGTGCAGCAGTCAGATCATGGTGGACTTTAAAATGGTCTATCATAATTAAAGCGTATATAATGTTTCGTGTCTGTACTGTTGGCCGTTGAGGAGTTCCCTCGTCTGAAGCCGATTCTGGATGCAGTAGCCAGATCGTGCTGGAATTTAGAACATACTATTATAATTAAAGCGTATATAAAATTTCGTGTCTATACTGTTGACCGTTGAGGAGTTTCTAGTCTGGAGCCAATCCTGGGTAGCCAATCAGGTCATGCTCATCATAAAAATGTATTGTCATCGGAATTGAACCAACATGTAAAATGTCAATTCCGTGGAATAAGAGGAAGTGGTCTTAATTCAGCTTGCAAGAATCCACCTAAACAAACTAACAGACAAACATTGCAAGTTGAAAAAAAGCTTTTAAAAAATAGGTGATGCTAGAAAGCCGTTGGACTCCTCTTTGATGAGCCTTTACAAAAAATAAACGACATGATAATTTCTTCCAGTTCTTTTTATCCCAAACTATTTTATGTTCTGTGTGAACATAAAACAAAATGCAGTCGCCAGACGAAGCGCACAGAGACAGCGTGCTTGTCACGCAAACATCTTCAAGGTTTATTATTGAAGAGGTTTAATTTTCTATCTATTGATAAAAACATTTCATTCTTGAATATAGTGAAATATGATAAATGTGTGCCAATGTGAATGTCCGATTCATACAAATCTACGCCCGTTTGCTAATTGTGACATTCAATCATCTGTTTAAATGTAAGTCTCTTGAACTGTAAAATAACATTTTCCTTGCATATTTATATCATCAGCCAAGTTTATTTCAAGAGCTAATTTATCAACAAAATGCTGTTCTATTTTCGAATCTACTTCACAGTTGCGCTCAACATTTTGTCAATGCCAATGTCGTTATTTCAAGTTCATGATACTTTGTTTGTTGTAGTTGCTCTAGAATTTAAACGACATTTTATTTTTGTCGGATTGAAGCTCCCTGGATATAGAACCTTGACTGGAGAACAGAAGAAAACAACGAAAGCATTTAGAATCGTGAAATGGAAGGTCCATTCAAATATGGACCTTCTTTTTAAGACAACTTAAGTCAGAATGACCTTCGAGGAAAGTCTCTTTAATGTCAATTTCCTTTGTTGTGGCCGAACCTTCTGACAAATTTTTCAGTTTGTCCGTCATTAATCTTGTCACCTTTAAAATGTATTTTAATAAGTTAATTTAATGAATTTAGACGTTCAATGAATAATGACTTTAAATGACTAGAATCAGATGATAAGTTGTTTTAATATTATGTTACTAAAATTAGTTAGTTACTAAAATTCTATTATTTTTTGTTCCGAAATAAAACAGTTATATTATTTATTATTTTTATAATTGATCGTGCATTGCGTAATTGGGGGGCAGAATACCCGCGGATAAATAGTTATTTAATTCATATTCTTTATGTCATGAGTACTCATGAGGTAGAAATCTAGCAACCTTTTAAAAGTCAGATTCATTTATCGGGCTTGATCATCAACATTGTTTCTCCAAAAGCTTTATTGTCAAAAACTTGTGTAGGCGAGTGGCCTTCACCTTCCATTTACGAAGAGAGCAAAACATTAGGGTGACATTATCCTCAATCTATCTCTCAATGACTTTGTTGCTATCCAAGATCGACCGTTGACGTCACGAAATATGAACCATTTGGGAATTCTGTGAAAACAGTTCGTTCCGTGACTTTTCATTTTTATTCGAAATTCAAAATTCAAACTAGGCTGAGAATCAGCACTTTTCGAACGTCAAAATACATAAGACAGTCCCCCAAAAACGCCTGCCCTTCACCACTTCCTAGTGCTTTAGCTGGTAAGAAGAAGTGGCGCAACAAACTCCCCAGCAGCACTACTGTCTGTTTAGTCAGAAAAAACTTGATAAGTATGTAGAATTAAGTTTTTGTTCTATTGTTCTACAATAGTATGCAAAATAATTAACATTACTCAACAGAAAACATTAAATAAAATATATTTGCCATAATGAAAGCTAGCACACGCCAATATACCAACAAAAACATCGAAATCTATTCTTGATTTATACATAATAATATCTACTTGAGATTGACGTAGATAACACACTGGTGAAAATAGTAACAGGAAATTTTAAAGGTTTATTTTCATTACAAGACCGAACCATTTGGGAATTCTATGGTAGCAGTTCCGTGACTTTTGATTTTGATTGACTGACAGACAGCACAGTGCCTCACCACTGGAAATAAGTGCATTATAAAATATTAATTTTCCTTAGAGGGTTACAAAGGTTTTTCTTGAAAAAAAAAACCCCGTGGAGAGTGCAATGGTGTTTCGTAGTTTGAGTGTGTAGTGTATATAGACATTAGATAAGATAACACTATCTCATGCACATCAGTAGTGAGGTAGCTGTCACCTGTCACTAATGTCAACTGTCAGTTACGACGAATAACGGGACACAGTTGAAAGTGAAGCGGTGCCTGCACGAGAGACTTGGTGTGGTGATGAGCCAGTGCAGTGATGTAATCAGCTTAAATACAGGATCAACAGGTATCTACAGGGTGGAAAAGCTGTTATTCGAATATTCAAAAGCCACACAATCACAGTTCCGGGCAAAAGATAACTTAAAATGAAATGTTGGTAGGGGTAGAGATAAATCTGATGATACCTACATATCTCGGGATCCGATTGAAAGCTCGGCTCGGCTCGGCACAAGTGGTAATCAGCAATGTACTCTCATTATCTTCAATGAACTGTTGTTCTTTGTTTCATAATTTTGAAAAGGTTTCATCCATTGTGAAATATCATTTGACTAGCATTTACCTGTGACTTCATCCTCGTGAAATTTCTTGTCCCTCCGACCCAACGTCGAGTCGCATCGCATCGCCTGCCCGGGATTTTACTTCGTTTTGACTTAGCGTTCTTTTTCTCGGCTCCTAAGGATCGTAGCATGATGGTAGCCTATGACCATTCTCAAAAATTGGGCTCATCATCATCATATCAGCCGAAAGACGTCCACTGCTGGACATAGGCCTCCCCCAAGCACCGCCACTTCGACCGATTCTGTGCTTCCCGCATCCAGCGAATTCCTGCGGCCTTTACTAGGTCATCGGTCCATCTTGTGGGAGGCCTTCCAACGCTACGTCTTCCGGTACGTGGTCGCCACTCCAGAACCTTTCGGCCCCATCGGCCATCTGTTCTGCGAGCAATATGTCCTGCCCATTGCCACTTAAGTTTGGCAATTCTTCGGGCTATGTCGGTTACCTTGGTTCTCCTGCGGATCTCTTCATTTCTGATTCGATCACGTAGGGAAACTCCAAGCATAGCCCTCTCCATTGCTCTTTGGGTGACTTTTAGCCTTCTAATTAGGCCCATTGTGAGCGACCACGTTTCAGTGCCATAAGTCATCACTGGCAACACGCACTGGTCAAAGACTTTCGTCTTGAGACACTGTGGTATGTGGGACGAGAAGATATTGCGTAGCTTCCCGAACGCTGCCCAACCGAGTCGGATTCGACGATTGACCTCTTTCTCGAAGTTGGACCTACCTAGCTGAACAGTTTGTCCTAGGTAAACATACTCGTCTACAACTTCGAGCGTAGCGTCTCCGATCTTTATGAGGGCGGGTGTTACATGGGCATTTGACATGACCTTTGTCTTGTCCATGTTCATTTTAAGACCCACTCTTTTGGAGGCTCTACTGAGGTCATCGAGCATTATACTGAGGTCCTCCATGGTCTCAGCCATGATAACTATATCGTCGGCAAACCGAAGGTCAGTGATATAATCGCCATTGATGTTGATGCCTAGCCCTTTCCAGTCCAGAATCTTGAAGACATCCTCCAGTGCAGCGGTGAACAGTTTCGGAGAGATAACGTCTCCTTGTCTCACACCTCGCTGCAGAAGGATAGGTTTCGAGGTCTGGTCGTGGAGTCGGACTGACATAGTGGCGTCTTTGTATAGGCACTTTAACACCTCGATGTACCGATAGTCGATCTGGCACCGTTGAAGAGACTGCAGTACAGCCCATGTCTCGATCGAATCGAAGGCTTTCTCGTAATCCACGAACGCTAAGCAGAGAGGCAGGTTATACTCTTCGGTCTTCTGTATAACCTGCCGCAGCGTATGTATGTGGTCCACGGTGCTAAAGCCTTTACGGAATCCGGCTTGTTCGGGAGGCTGGAAGTCGTCAAACCTGCGCGCGAGACGGTTCGTGATGACTCTTGAAAACAGCTTGTAGACATGGGTCAGAAGTGTGATGGGCCTATAGTTCTTAAGCAGGGCATTGTCGCCCTTTTTAAAAAAGAGTACCACCACACCTCTGCTCCATGCCTGTGGCGTTTTACCCTCGAGTATGACGGAATTGAACAGCTTCTGGAGGGCCTTTAGAACGGGTTTCCCACCGGCCTTTAAGAGTTCGGCCGTAATTCCGTCATCACCCGGCGCCTTGTTGTTTTTAAGTTGCTTTAGAGCCATCCTAATCTCGTACAAGCTGACGTCCGGGATATCTTCGGTATAATGTCGGGTTAATCTAGCTCTTGGGTCGTTTGCCAGATTCGTAACGGGGTTACTGGATGACGTGTATAACTGTCCATAGAACCTCTCGATCTCTCTCAATACTTCAGGTTTGGCGGATACGATCCTGCCATCATCGGTCTTCAGCTTTGCAAGCTGGCTCTGCCCAATAGACAGATCTCTTGCAAAGACCTTGGAGCCCTTATTCCGCTCTATCGCGTCCTTAATGCGGTCCGTACTAAAGCGACGAAGGTCGCTTTTTAAGGACTTAGAGATCCGTCTATTGAGCTGCCGGTACTTGAACGCATCGTCTGAAGACTGGAGGATCATCTCGCGCCTCTCCTTCATGAGCTGTATAGTAGGATCAGAGAGCCTCTTGTTTCTATTTGTACGACGGGTCTTAAAGATCTTGGACCCGACCGTATGGACAGTTTCCACGAACCCATCGTTAAAATCGTCCACGGAGCTCCCTAGGCACTCGAAACGATTCTGAAGTTCGAGCTGAAAGCTCTCGGGGTTTTGGACTTGGATCGGTGCTGGACGGAGCGTAGACTTCACCAGTCGAGATCTTTCCAGCTTAATATTTAAGTTCAATGTGCCTCTTACCATGCGGTGATCGCTTCCGGTTTTCACCGCGTTGATCACAGAGACATCATTGAATACTTGCTTCTTCGTCGACATAATGAAGTCAATCTCATTTTTTGTTGCACCATCAGGGCTCTGCCAGGTCCACTTTCTGTGCTCACGTTTTCTGAAGAAGGAGTTCATCATAAAGAGGCCTTCCTTCTCCATAAAACTGGCCAGTAGGTGACCCCGGTGGTTCCGACGTCCAACTCCAAATTGCCCCACTCGCAGCTCATCATCATTTCGTTTGCCCAGTTTCGCGTTGAAGTCCCCCATGACAACGGTGAAGTGAGTTTTAGAGGCATGCATGGCTCTAGAAATATCCTCATACATGGTCTCCACCTCATCGTCGGGGTGTGACGAGGTCGGGGCGTAAACCTGTACGACCTTCAGCGAATATCTTGCGGATATTCTGAGTATAAGGTACGCCACCCTGGTCGACACACTCTCGATCTTCACTACGTTGCTCACAAGGGACTTGTGGACGATAAACCCGACACCACCCTGGGACTGCTGGTCGCCCTCCCGGAAATAGAGCAAGTTTCCGGATTTAAGGATTATCGAGTCCTCCCCCTCTCTTCGGACTTCGGATAATCCTATTATACCCCATCGTAACCTGCTCAATTCTTCCTCGAGTTCGATGATCTTCTCGTCGGTCCGGAGTGTACGCGTGTTATAAGTTGCCAGGTCCAGTTTCCGGTGGTTGTGGTAGCCGGATCTCTTCCGGGGATTCTTCGCACCCCTTGCCTCACCGTGACCTTGACCGCTACCGTAGCCAAGGGTAGGTAGGCCGCCGGGCACTAGGGGCCGTTTGTTTGTGGTGCTTGTCATTTTTAGGGGGGGTTTGCCATAATCGCCACGCTTGGCAAGCGGGTTGGCGAAAAATTGGGCTATTAAATGCAAAAACATTTTTTCTAATCCAACTAGCAGTGCCAGAGATTAGCGCGATCAAACGAACAAACTCTTCAGCTTTATTATATTAGTATATTCTCATTATCATTGTTATTATTTGTTTCATAATTATCAAAAGGTTCCATCCGTTGTTAATAATAACTTTAAATGTGTGCTTATTTTTTTATATAGCGTGTTTTTTATCTGAATAGGCATGTTCACGCAATGTTGTCTAGTACGGTGATATAACCTAGGTCACCTAGGTTTATTAACTACTAGGTAGTTAATTATTTTTGAAGGACGAATAGGATGGTAAAAGTGAAGGTGAACACTGACGTACCAAACTAAAAATCCAATTTGTAAGACTACATGAATAAAACTATGAATAGCATAGTAGTGTACCTAGGTCGTTACTTTTATAGATCTAACTAACTAGGTATTCATACAACGCATTGAAATAAATACCACATTTGTCGCTTTTTTTGGGTATTCGATTTAAAAAAAGAATTTTAGAAGTATGAAGATCTTATCCCAAATAAATTGGAATAAAGGCAGGAGAAAGAAGATGATTCGATTTAAAAAAAATCCTCTAAACGACCCATTTTCGGCCAGTATCTCCCAGAACTGTCAACAAATGAGGTTCTCAACATTTTTTGAGCGTAAAAATTAACAAAGGTTTTACTCAATTTCTAGGCATCATTTTAACTCGATTCCTGTTTATTAGCCTCGGAATACTGATGGGTCAGGTCTCAAAGGTTTTGTATCAGATTTTAACAAGGGCCATGATTTGTTTCCCACTGTACTCGGGTGCTACTGAAATATGGACACTGAATAACCTAATAAAGGTCGAAAATGGACGTGAAAAATCTAGAAAATTTTTTGGTGTCTCACAAAAGAATTATATTCATATTCTGTTGTCGTTGTGGTATGTTTTATTGCTTTATTCGAAGAGTAGGTAAGGCCAAACTCTCCATATTTTTCTAAAAATTGCTTTAGGATTTTTAGCCCATTCTGGCGTTGCTCCAGCCTGTTGCTAGTGTGGCTTTATTAAAAATATTGATTACTTGGTCTTTTTTCGTACAATAAATTGACACTACGTAAAACGTCGGCTTATTGGTGACTCGCCCGAATAAACTGGTACGAATCCGGACGAATCGACCATTTTAAATATTTGATTTTCTTGAGGCGATTCGTACGAATTTTGATTGTGTGGACGAATCGCCAACTCCAGCAATACGTAGTAGTAAAGTACACTGGTGCACAGAAGTGGTTAGGGTAAAATATAATACACCGTGAAATTTGAATCACAGTTTTGCTAGAACAAACGTTGTTCAGACCATGGTCTACTACCATTCTATAACATTCAATAAAAAAAAAACGTCAATGGTATTTGAAAAAACACAAAAAAAAACTGATTTATTTATTTGCATTTCGGCCCGCATAGGCCGGACATCCTTGTAGTCCACGTGGACTCCTCATAACTCTTTTGAATACCATACTGCTACCGCGATGAGTCCATAAATGTTACGGTTAATGTTTGAACACGTTTGAGCAACATAAGACTTATTTGAGAACGCCTAGTTTAGTTTGTTTTAATAACATATTGGACGGTGTAGAATGGTTGTAGACCATGGTCTGAACAACGTTTGTTCTAGCAAAACTGTGATTCAAATTTCACGTTGTATATTGAAATAAATAAGATGAAAAATGAATAAATTAAAAACGTCCACACGTCCACCATATAACGTAGGTAGTTGCCATTTTATTTAAAAACTAGCTTCTGCCCGCGAATTCGCTTGCATGGAAGTCGCAAGACCCCACCGCGTCGCATCGCATCGCCGCGCCGGCGGCGCAGCGACTGTGAAATGATTGTATGCGGCAGCGCTATACAATCATTTCACAGTCGAAACAACCGATTATTGTTTGTTTATGACTAAAGAACAATCTGCCGAATCTTTTCCCAACTATGGTGGGGTCGGCTTCCAGTCTAACCGGACGCAGCTGAATACCTGTATTTCATATAGAGCGACTGCTTATCTGACCTCTACAACCCAGTAACTAGGTAGGTAATACGACTACGATGACGACGGTGCGACTACGATTGCGAAACTTTCGGGCTTCTGACGACCCGTAACGACTGTCAAAGATCCACGAATGACAGCCGGGACCCGGGACCAACAACGGCTTAACGTGCAGTCTGAGGCAAGGAGGAGTCTCTGTGTGTAAAGATAGTCACCCATCCACGGATCAACCCCGGCAAGCGTAGCTTAACCTGATGGATCGACCCGTGTGGCTGTTACTATTTAGACATGAGCTTCTCGTTTATGACTCAAGAACGATTTAATTATAAACTTAAATTATTTATTGTACAAAGAGAAGTTGGTAATTTGAAATTCTATTATAAGAACAAATTTTAAAGGGTCTATCAAGTTCAATTTTGATTTAATATTAAATTCAATTATAATATTTAATAATCCGTAAGAAATTTAGATTTTCTTGAAGAATAATATTTAATAATCCGTAAGAAATTTAGATTTTCTTGAAGGTTAAGATAACAATAAGTACACGTGGGGCATTAATATTTTTTAAGTTATGAACCAGACCTTGAGTGGTTAGCTTGCGTGTTCTGTTCTGAGCTCACGCAACGCGTTGTACGTCCAGCCAGTAATAGGACTCGCTCATCAAGGAGCGCGGTCCCCAATATGACGCATTATTAACATATTATACATAAGACAAAAGGTTTAGAGGAGGCTCCCTAAATTGTATGTTATTTGCATTAACATTCTGAAACAGTCGCGTATACAATCAAAATGGAATTTTAGTATATGATTAATTGGATCTTTATCTTTCCAAAAATAAGACAGATACGTAATTGGAATATCTTTGCTCGATTTATTTTTTATTCGAAAATCATGTGTTTTTTAAAGATTATTAAGAACCACAACAAGATTACTCGACTTTTATGTCTAAAATAAGTATTTACAGTAAGAAAATATAGTTTTCTATCCAAATATAAGATATTTTTTCTCTAGATCAATTATTACTTTAATTATAAACGAAATAAGAATTGAGACTTACGATATTTAGTTTCGAACTCGTACATGGTCAAAGAGCGCACGCGATATACAACTTTATTACTGATGCGTTAGCGTTTAGCACATATGGGAGTGGCGGGGTGCGGGAGGGTGGAGCTTGCGTGGAAATTGTGTTTGGAGTGCCTGGTCTTAATAAAACACATATTATTATACTAAATATTTTAATTATCCTTAAAATGGTGAAAGTTTCAGAAAAATACGCTTGATAGCTAAAAAATAAAATAGCTAGGATAAAAAACTGAGAATTACGCCAACGTAATTCTCAGTTTTTTATCCGCGTTAGACACAACTTTACAAACTAATTTAACTATGTAATGTAAACATAATCTAAAATATTCGTATATTAAATTATTAAGAAAATGCTCTAATTTAACATATATTTTTTCCAAATAATTAACACTACTCGTTTAGACGTAATTCTCGGTATAAAATCATTAAAAGTAGCTTGTCGTCGCCTTAACAGATACTATTTAAGACTACGATATAATTAGAATTAATAGATTACTAGCTTTTGCCAGCGGCTTCGCCTGTGTGGATGTCGGAAATTATCCCACGGTAAAGTACTACCGGATAAAAAGTAACCTATGTCCTACTCCTAATCCAGATCATGGTATATCCGTATGCCAAATTGTATCCTATGATATATTCATGCATAATATTGGCTACTAGAAGCCATTTCAAGCAAAAAACCGACACTTTAAAATTTTAGTTCCAATGTCTTCCAGAGCCTTTTTTCGTTCCACAGTGCGGCGACTCTTTCAGAACAGTTAAGCGGATTAGGTTACCAAATATACTTCGTCTATTGTATTTATAATAAATTTTCGCAAAGTCACGCCTGAGTCTACTATAATTATATTGTATTGATAAATCGCGATAAAAAAATCAGCTGTTCCATACATTTTGACTAATTTTGCGAACATAAATGTAGGGAACAGCAGATTTATTTTTTCGCGATTTCAGGTTTGTCCCCATAATAAAAGTAGTTCATAATGATGAGTAAAGTCACGTGTTTAAGTATCGGTCACTAATTACCAGTCACCCTATATAGTTATTATCTGTGGCGTACTTTCCGCACTAGTGTGAGAATACAAATTAAGAAGCGCTTGTGTTCAATCACAAGCCATTTTCAAGTGGGTGAAGTGTGTTGAGAAATTGTAAATTCGAACAGAAATTACAACTGGCTTTTCCAAAATGGGGGGTGGCAATTATTAAAAGCCTATTAAAATACGCGATAGAATTTAGAAATAAATACGTGCTCCTTCGTAGCCACACAACTACATAAGATAGTGATGTGACACAATACCTCGTGCACCGTGCTGGGGTGTTACGTAAGAGACACTAGAGACGACGTGAGAGTGGACATAGGTACGTCACTAACATGCACGTGTGTTTCTCTACGAATTTGAGTAATTATCACAAGCGTTTATTCTGAAAGTGGGCAACGTCGCTAATAGATGTCAAATATTTTGCTGTTTTGATTTGGCAGTATTACTGTATGGAAATAAGAAATGTGGCTAACTAGCGAACTAGAATATTGATTAAGAAATGCAATAATTAAAATATCGCTATGTCGCATATTTAGTTTTAGATGTAAAAAATGTATTTGGAAACTTTCATAACGTCACGTTTTACACCTAAAACGGGTACAACATCAAATTCAATGTTATAATTGCAATTCATTATTAATATAAATTGTTAGTATTAGAGTCCTATTAGTTAGAAGTTTCTAGATTGGGTTTGTGATAATGCCGGACCTCATTATGGGTAAAGGCAGCATTTCCCACTTAGTTCGGTCTTGTCCTATTTCCAC
Organism: Conistra vaccinii; assembly: GCA_948150665.1. Taxonomy (NCBI): domain Eukaryota; kingdom Metazoa; phylum Arthropoda; class Insecta; order Lepidoptera; family Noctuidae; genus Conistra; species Conistra vaccinii. Next base: position 6,075,810 of record OX411323.1, on the reverse strand, counting down.
TCATCCTTTCCCTGCTATTTTGTTCGGTCTTGTCCTATTTCCACTCATCCTTTCCCTGCTATTTTGTTCGGTCTTGTCCTATTTCCACTCATCCTTTCCCTGCTATTTTGGGTGATATCGTTGATGCATCGTTTGTTAGTTCTACTAGCTTTCCTCTTTCTTCTGGTTCTTTCTATTTTGTGATTTTTATGGTTCATCTAGGTAGTGTATTTGTCAATATAATTCAATTATTTATTTTGTTGACAACACACCTGCATCTGAAGGTCAGACTAGGCCAGGTCAGGCCTTTCGATTCGTTTTAAAATAGAGAATAATCGTTTAACTGAAACATTCCAGGGAATGAATAGTAAAACAGAATGTATAAACTTTAAAAGTATCTTCGTTACTTATAGTTTATTCATAAAACCCTTCTTAATGGGTGTTGGAACATGACTGGGATTAAGTGAGGGCCATTCTGTTAAATGGGTAAAGTGTTTCATAGCCTAAGGGTCCGATAAAGTATTAGAGGATTTTTGTAATAGTTATAATATTGGCTGACGTAGCCATAAGAAAGAAAGAAAGAAATTAAATTTATTTGACTCAGACTAAGGCACACAATATTCACACAAACACAGAAACAGAAATAAAATGTATTGGTGGTTAGCTGTGTCTGAGGCATGACTACATTTTATATTTCCGGAACAAAAGACTAGAATATAATTATAATTTTTGAATCCGAATAACACGATAGCAGATTAAAAAGTTTTCAATTGAGCAGCGCAAACATCGTCCTGGCGATGATCGCCAACAGACTGGATTGCCCTTATATCCGGGAATGCTGCAGCAGACATTGTTACCTTGTGAGTGTTCGTTTTTGTCCGTGCTTGTTATCCTGTCTGTATCCTTTTATGAATCTGTTGGTTTATAAGTTTGGTTACTTGAATTAAACTAATTTTATTTATTTATTGTCTTAGTAGGTATATGGAAACTTGTTGCTGTAGGTACTTAAGTATGTTTTCCGTTAATGTATAAATTATATCTGCAATTTCTTTATACGTTACTAGTTTCTGACCGTGACTTCGTCGTCGTGGAATTTCTTGTTTTAACATAAAATTCTATAACACTGCAGTACTGCAGTTTCTTATTGATGATATTTTTTTCGAAATCGTATCGGTCCGAAGATTATCCCCTACATACTTTTACCTCTTTATAATATTAGTATAGATTCTTGCTCCCCATTCTATAACATTTTCACTTCACGCTTTTCTTCACTAGAAAAATTAAAATAATTATTTCTCATCAACTCTTCAGCAAGAATTATTGTAAGATTTTTTCACACCGAAGCGCCGAAAGGAGAGAGGTGTTGAAACAATGCCTTAAGTGAATTTATAGTGTGCAATAAATCCGGCTAGAACTGGCTGGGATTAAGTGGCCACCGTTTCCCTTAAGAGTCTTATCTCATGGACGCAATTTTCTCCAGATATATGCTGGTAATTGAAATTAAAATTAGAATTGTTGGGTTCATTTTCATCTGTGTTTGGTGGGTCAATGAACCTCGGGGCTGATTAATAGTGTTCGTTCGATGTTTTATGGCGTTAAGTGTATTATTTTATTAGGGCCCTCGCCCACGGCGACTTTATGTAGCGATACTGTCGCGCGTTTTGTAAACGCGGTTCTGCATCGCTACTATCGCGCAGGATTCTTTATACATAATTACAGCATCGCGGCTGCATCGATACACATTCGCGACAGCATCGCTACAGCATCGCTACTGCATCGCTACAAAAAGTCGCTGCGCGCCTTAAGAGGGTTTACGTCGTACGGCTTTTCATACAATCTTTCAAGCCCTTATTTTTCGAAATGACTGAACCGATTTTAATGAAACTTCATACGCATATGTAGGATACAAAGATCTAAAAACTTAGTTAAGAACGTTTTCAAAATGTCTTATTTAAAAGCAGATAACTGGAAATCTCCGTTTCTATGGAAAATTAAAAATCTAAATAGGCTGCAAGTATAAAAAGACTGACAATAGGCTTTAAATAATGCTAATAATATTTAATATTGTTTTGCGAACTTTAAGAGGGTTCACGTCGTACGGCTTTTCATACAATCTTTCAAGCCCTTATTTTTCGAAATGACTGAACCGATTCTAATGAAACTTCATACGCATACGTAGGATACAAAGGTCTAAAAACTTAGTTAAGAACATTTTCGAAAAATAGTGTTACAGCCAAATTAGACCGATTTTTAATTTTCCATAGAAACAGAGATTTCCAGTTATCTGCTTTTAAATAAGACATTTTGAAAATGTTCTTAACAAAATTTTTAGATCTTTGTATCCTACATATGCGTATGAAGTTTCATCAAAATCGGTTCAGTCATTTCGAAAAATAAGGGTTTGAAAGATTGTATGAAAAGCCGTATGACGTAAACCCTCTTAAAGGTCGCAAAACAATATTGAACTTTTAACACATTCGGTATCGCGAGCCCTCCGGGATGGTTCACCTTGTCGCATATGGGATGCCGGAAGCTTTTGCGTAGGGCTCATTTAAAATGTAGGTTTTTCTTGGCGAATACAGCATTCTAAACCTTAAAAATAAAATTTGATGTATTATTTTAACAATATTTATTAGTACATGCGTTGGTTTTAAAATCCAAGCATTTTTATTTTAAAAATATTATTGTTTTCGTTTACAAAATATTCACAAAACATTTTAAAGATTGGAAACTACATATAGCGAGAAGATCCCCTGAAAACACATTCTACCTCGTTTTAGTGTTTTTTAACACGGTTTTAAACCTAATGCCGTTGACCCCGTCCGCGATGGTTAACTTTAGCGCAAATGTAATGCTGGTAATCCTCCCGGAGGGTTCACTTCCAATATGTATGGCGGCATGGCGTATGAGTTCTATGAAAAGTGGGTGGAGTCGAAAGTGTTAAAGCGTTTTAACATAACATAACATCACGCGTGTATTCCCCGAAGGGTTAGGTAGTAGTGTACCTATAGTACACCCACATTTCGCTAGTTATGTTTTAGTATGTAAAAAAATTATTCAAAAAACAAAAAACCCGACTGCAAAAACACATAACTGAAAAGAGAAAAACAAGCATTATAATCTATAGAATTTTGGTATCGCAGGCCGGGACAAACAAAAGTTACACCATATTTCCGGTTATTATTGTTATATTATTATTGTCCCCGCCTGCGATACCAAAATTCTATAGATTATAATGCTTGTTTTTCTCTTTTCAATTATGTGTTTTTGCAGTCGGGTTTTTTGTTTTTTGAATAATTTTCTTTATTTCAAGTTTTTTAGTTTTATTAATATATCTTAATTTGGAATTGACTCATTACTAGCTTTTATTTGATACCAATATTGTTGTAATTTATTTTTAAAAAACCTTCCCCTCCCTTTTTTTTGTATTTTCAGATGCAATACATAAATATTATATAGCCTATGTCACTTCTATGATTAAGACGAATCTAACGACACCTCATGTGTTAAAATCCGTCAAGCCGTTTAGGCTACAGAGCGTGCCAAAGAAATAGACATACATACATACATACATACATACTCTCGAAAAACATTACCCTCCTTCTGGGGCAGTCGGGTAAAAAGAGTAAGTATGCTCACTGGTCACGTTCCTTTTTTTTCGTATTTCTGTTTCAGTTTTTTTTTTCTTCTTCTTTTAAGACTTTATTGAGATAAAAGTCTTCAAAGAAGCAAAATATAATGAAGACGATAAAAGTTGCTGGCTATGCAAAGTGAGCATCTTTTTAACGAGCTCAGTATCGAAACTGCTTACTCGTAATTTTTGTTTAGGAGCCGATAGATTGTTTAGAAGACGAATAAAAATTGCGACTAATATCTTTAACATTATTCAAAGTGGTATTTTATATCTCTAAGTGTTCTCGTAGCTTAAAATAATGATAATTATTCAATAGTCTCAATCCCGTAAGAATATCGGGATAAAAGTATTCTATATCCTAATTCAGGTCATGGTCTACATATGTGCCAAATCACATCTAAATCTGTTCAGCCGTTTTAGCGTGAAAGCGTAACAAATAAACAAATAAACTCACTTTCTGAATGCTTTTTATTGTGAACCAATGATATAATAATATACTTACGTTCTTTTTTTTTTTTTTTTTTTTTTAATTATTTACCTTTTTATTTTCACAAAAATACTACATGATAATTTTTATTGTCAGTTTCATACTTACAAATATGAGTTTTGCGAATTTGATCCTTATTACTAGGTACTAGAAATTGTCCAACTGACAGTTGTCAGAAACGCTAACCTAACCTAACTCAGGACATGGTCTACCTGTATGCTTAATTTCTGTGAAATCCTTGCGGCTGTTACACAAAATGGAGTTAATTTGTAAAAAAAATACCGAAATTATTCTGGCTCCTCGTTGATTTTCTTACACTCTTTACGGAGCGAGGACCTCTCCTTATTTTTGCGAACTAACTTACTGCGTGAGGCGCCGCTGACGAGCGCAATTCGCACTCACAACCTTATTGCTGATGACATCGACATATTCTGTTGCGCTCTGGGTGAATTTGAAAGAATAGCTTCCTATAGAATTGGTTATGGTACAAGCAGTGGAACTATTTAAGTTTTAAGTGTGCTACAATATCGCATTGGGTCTAGCCTGTAAGGATATTTGTATGTTTGGAGTGAATAATAAAATAAATAAAAAAATTCACAGATAACAAACCTATATTATTAAACGACTGTAGGTAAACACGTTCTCGAAAACGGCTCTAAAAATTTCTATGAAAGTTGCAATTTAGGGATTTAAGGGGGTGAAAAACGATCTAGCTAGGTCTCAGATAATATCTGAGAAAATTCGTTTTGTCCCTATTTTCACCTGAGCAGAGCTCGGTCGCCCAAAGTTTAGAACAAAATGGCTACTTTAGAATAATGACAAAAGTTTTTTTTATTTTCTCGCCACAATATACATAAAATACATGGTATCTAGAGCACACTTGAATACAATAAGAATATTGTGGGAGACTGGTGCCTAAACTAGGCTTGGGGCCTGTATTTCAGGACACCAGGTCTCCACCCTTTAGGTTATATAACATTCCAATGCTTTAGCAGACAGACTGGTCGCGAATTAGGAAACATTTAAAAATATGTAATTTCTATGTTTATATAGTGTTAGTATGATTAGTATTGTGTGGGGATGAAGTAAAGTGTGGGGTTGAGTGTGTTATTGTGTAGTGAGTGAGGATGAAGATGGGGAATTTTCTGCTGCATGTTTTTTAATTATTTTTTATTTTTATTCTTTAATGTTATATGAAATTGATTTAACATCCTGTGATTACTTTCTCAAACACTGACTTATTAATTGTACGTTTTTAGGAAAATCGTCAATATTTACAATGTTTGTAAGTATATGAGCACATAATCAATTTATCTGTCGTTGCTTCATTGTTTGTTTATGTAACTTTTGACGTTCGAAAGTGCTTTACAAGGGCCTATTTGAAACAAATGATTCGAAAACATGGACATGGCAGCATGCAAATAGTAAGTACCCACTATCATGGCAGCATGGAATTAGTATGAACTATGCTGTACTAAATGAGCATTCTCTATTTTCACCAGAGAAGAGCTCGATCGCACATGTACTAACACTAACATAGGCACGTACCTATACTCAATTCGCACATATACCTACAAAATTCACGCCCATGTTAGTATTTATTGAAGCAACAAGTCGCTTGCACATAAAATATGAAATGGTTTTAGAATCCACGGAATAATTTGCACAGCCATTTTGTTAGCTCCAGGTTCCCAGTGTTTAAATTAGGAACAGACATTTATTTTTTTAAGTACCAAGAATTTATGGCCCAAGTTTTCATAAAAAGCGTGGGTTGTATAACCATTTGTCGTACGTACTTAGTTTTAGGGAAGTATTATAACTTTTATAACCCAGTAGGTTGTGGCGATAATTATCCTGCGGCTAATGTAAGTTCTTTGTTTTCGAGGGAGCAATGAATAATCTTGTAGTTACGTACTGTATACCTACTTTTTTTTTAAAGCGAAAGCGTCAGGGTTGCCCGTGATATTCTTTTTTACGTTTTTTGCAATTTGCAGGTCAGCATCAGGTTCTATGTTGACTAAAACATGATTCGCGACCGTAACAAATATAGCTTTACAGAATTATAATCATTACAATCAGCAATACAACTGCCTGAAATTTAATTTCGTGGGCTACCTTATCGCATCCCCGCGGCCCCTGTAAGAAAATGTAGCTACATATCTACAATACTGAATTCTTTTGCTTCAGATTTGCACTTTTTCGTTTTACACCATCACGGGAGATTAGTTGTGGATTGCCAATCTGCATTTTTAAAGACTCAAACACAAAGATTTTCTTTAAGAGGATTTCATCAAACAATATAGGTCAGTCGATCATTTAGTCTAAAAGATAAAGCCTCGTTTCAAATCTAATTTTTAAATCTACGTCTGATTTCTCAGTCCGTTTTTAGGTTCATGGGACAGGGAAAGGAAACCACACATGTGGTTCAGGTTGATTATTTAAGTATTGTGTCTACTGTGGAAAGTGTTAAGTTTATGACCTTTAAGTTTACGACCTTTGTCTTATAAATCTCATTCTGTTTGGTCTAGACAGTAAGTAGACATTTCAGTTCAAGCGTGAATTTAATATATTTATAACAATTTAGCAGTAATTGGATTCATGTTTTAATAGTAACATTTATTAACACTTTAACATGAAGGCTAAATTAAATGTAACGAAAACACATTTTGCATTAAAGTTTAAAATGGTTTTAATTTGAGAAAAGTTACATAGACATCATTAACATTGTAGAGTAGAGGTTATTGTGCCAAGTTGAACAGACGTTGTGGATGAACTGTGATAATTTATCTTTAATTTCACCCCTGGGTTAATATTGTAAAAAGATTTCCATGAATTAAAATAATATGCAGAGAAAGAGACCCCGTTAATGGACGAATTAAACATCACTAGGCTAGATCTGGGTGCTTTTCGAAGTCTCAGAGAATCCATGTAGCATTGAAGCTACAAGTTTGTTTATAACTCTGTTAGCTATTAGCTAACATAAATTAAATTAAATTAATTTTATTTTATTTCAGAACTACATAGTCCATATACATACATCTGAAATTAAAAACATAAAAATTAAACATAGTCTGTATAGTTTTCGTAGTTTTTTATCATGTGTATTTTTTTTTAATGTAAACTTTTTTACACTTTTTTTGTGATGGGTAAAAAATTTTAAACTCGCGTCAGGACACGTGACCTGATCGAAACTTCGTAAGACGGAGGGAGAGTAGAAATGTTGTTGACAGCGCACTGTTTTTTATTTATTTGGAATTCTTTGATGGAGCTACAGCTTTCGTTCTTGTACTGACAGCAAGCCACATAAATTCCTGAAATTTTCGCTAGATGGCGTTACGTTGTATCAAAAAGTTATTTAGTTTTCACTGCTATCGGCAGTCTCCAAAAACTGCCCGATGTTTTTTTTAATATTTGTAATGATGGGTCTGATATGGTTATGTTACCAACAACGTCTTTTAAATAAAGATTTAATAAATATAAGTTTATTTGTTAATTATAGGTACTAAACGTGAGTTGAAACACACTACTTAAAGGGTATTAAACAAGTTGTACCTCACACACATACCTAGTTTACCAAAAAACTAAAACTGCAATCACAGTGTGTGTAATTCTACGAAACTTTCACAATAATAAATTAAACCGTCAATTAACTTCCAAATGACAGTCGCGACAAAAAGTTAAATCGATAGTTGTCAACGTTGAAAGTTCAACAGACTATCACAATTGACTCACGGTCAATTAATCAAATCGATTTATTTGCTGTGGCCACTACTATTATAAAATATCAAAGTTTCCAGTGAATTTGGCTATGAAATATAACGTGAACTGCAATTAATACAATTCAAAAGTTTTACATTCAAACTAGGCTGAGAATTATTTTCTATATGAGTGATGAGTGAATTTTACACCCTGTTCCTCATACCTCTAATATAATATAGGGTGTTTTTTTTAGAGGTATAGAACTTTCAGTTGGCAAAACTGTTTTAACTGGCGGCCATTTTGTCAGCTGTCTAGTGATTTGTGTTTAGTTTGGTTGGGCATTTCAACATGAATAGACTGACGCCTGAACAACGCTTCCAAATTGTGCAAATTTATTTTGAAAATAATGGTTCTGTTCGAAATTTTCATAAGAGAATTTTTTTTAGCGATGAAGCTCACTTTTGGTTAAATGGCCACGTCAACAAACAAAACTGCCGTATTTGGAGTGAAGATAATCCTCAAGTGTATGTTGAGACACCGTTACATCCAGAAAACTGACTGTTTGGTGTGCTTTATGGGCTGGTGGAATCATTGGTCCGTACTTCTTTAAAAACAATGCTGGCCAGAAGGTTACAGTCAATGATGACCGCTATAGAGCCCTGATTACCGACTTTTTCGTTCCTCAATTGAACAACCATGATGTGCAAGAGCTGTGGTTTCAACAAGACGGTGCAGCATGTCACACATCTCGTGCCACAATTTGATTTACTGAAGGAAACGTTTGGTAACCGCATTGTTTCACGTTTCGGACCCGTGAATTAGCCTCCAAGATCGTGCGATATGCGGCTAGACTATTTTCTGTGAGGATATGACATGTGAAGTCGCTAGTCTACGCCGATAAACCCGAAACGATCGACCACTTGGAGTACAACATTCGCCGCGTTGTTGCCGATATACGGCCACAAATGTTGGAAAAAGTTACTGAAAATTGGACCTCCAGATTAGATTACGTCCGAGCCAGCCGTGGCGGTCATATGCCAGAAATCATATTTAAATTATAATGCCAAAAGATTATCTTTTGAATAAAGTCAATTTCATGTCAATTTTAAAAATTTATCCTTGTTTTATTCCATTTTTCAAAGTTCTATACCTCTAAAAAAAACAACCGTTATAAAACAATCCGAACTCAATAGACGGGGCGCCTCTTCGACGACTTCAAAAAGGAGGAGGTTCTCAATGCGTCAATTTTTTTTTTTTTGTATGTTTGTTACGTGGTTACTCCGCCAATTATGAAGGTAGTTTTTGAGTTAGCTTCAATAATACGTATTTTCTCACCTAGCCTATGTGAATGATATGATGATAAGTTCCTGTCAGTGTTATTTACATAACTGGTAATGGTATTTGAATTTGTGTGGGGTAGGTACCACAAGTAAAAACTGAAAAATAAAAACTTTTTACAAAAAAACCGACTTCCAAAAAAGACACTAAAATGTCAAAAATTACTTTAAGTTCGGAAGTCGGTGGACAAAAACGAAAATCAAAACCAAAGACATCGACTTCCGAACTTAAAGTTATTTTTGACTTGGTAGTGTCTTTTTTGGAAGTCCGTTGTTTTGTTTGTTTAAGTCCGTGCACAGTTCATCGCATATTCTTTACAGATTGAGCAGATCTGACGATAGGTTTGCATTCTGTGTGCCAAAACACTAACCTATTGACAAAAAATCATTGTTCTAAAATCCCCTACAACGACAAGAATCTCCACAGCAACATTGAAAACAGAAACAATAGCAAAGATGCTCAACTTGATTATTCCTTAATTACGGCCTTCCCTAATGGCTGGTGGAGCATTCTTCGCCGTGACAGGGGTTTGAGGGCCTTCCATTGTGACGTCACGTACCGCTATTGTTCCTAATGGTGGATGCTTTAGGGTCGTAACTAGGAAATCAGATAAAAAAATATGGTACAAATCAGGGATGTTTAATACGGATCTGATCTGATGTAGAGATAGATCTAATGTGTAGATAAGGAAATTCTTGAGATGTATGCGTTCTGAATAAAATTATGAAATATCGCTCTGTAGTACACTAAAAAATTATAATAATAAATAAATTACGTTGTATTTTGTAACTCTTTTTACCCGACTGCCCCAGAAGGAGGGTAATGTTTTTCGAGAGTATGTATGTATGTATGTTTGTATGTATGTCTATTTCATTGGCACGCTCTGTAGCCTAAACGGCTTGATGGATATTAACATATGAGGCGTCGGTAGATTCGTCTTAATTGTGGGAGTGTCATAGGCTATATAATATTTATATATTGCATCTGCGAATACAAAATAGTTTGGAAATTCCAAAAGTGCACGCCTCATAACACACATTCATAAACGAAAAAGAAATTCAAAACATAGTTTCTAACAAAAATTAACAATTTATCACTTTTCATGATGTATGTTTTGACTGCTGTTTTACCCATCAATATGGGTAAATTTCTAACCTCGCAATCCCTACGTTATGTCAAAGACTATTTATTTAGATATTTACGTTGTGGGTTGCTAGGTAACACGTTAAGTCAAGGTTGGAAATATTTAGATAAAGATATTAAATTTTAGTTAGTATTTTATTAATTATAATTAAACTACTTTGAATAAAAGAGCCATTTTCAATAGAGTTCCTTCTATGGCCGAAACGAATGTATTTAACAAAAAATTTACTCAATGAATTGATTTTATCGCAAGCTACAATGTTTTCAAGTTACATAAATTGACGGACAGGATTTATTTTTTTCAACTATTTTGATGTTTTTTTCATTTCTGCTGCATTAAATCAATTGGTAAAAGTACAGTATTAATCTCCATTTAATCATATATACAATGGTATATAAATTAAGTAGGTTCTGTGTACTAGCAGGAGTGTAACAATAAAAACAGTTGCAGAAATGGGGCAAAAATATTTTTCGGTCGTAGAGCACACTCTAATGCTTCGCATTAAGAGTCGTGCAAAAAAGGGAGGGGAAGGTAGATATATTAATAAAACTAAAAAGCTTGCAATAAAGAAAATTATTAAAAAAAACAAAAAATCCGACTGCAAAAACACATACCTAACTGAAAAGAGAAAAACAAGCATTATAATCTATAGAATTTTGGTATCGCAGGCGGGGACAAATTAATAACCGGAAATATGGTGTAAGTTCTGTTATACTACCTACGGAAAAATCTGTGAGGCACAGGTAGCGCCTCTGCCGTTGGCAATGTGTCGCTCGTGTATAATGAGCACAAAGCGAATTGGTCACCCCGACAGCCATCCCGTCACATTCGCTTCTCACAGGTCAATGAAGGTACTAACCCAAACTTTCTTCTTCAATAATTTATAATCATTAAAACCAACTAACAACTAAGTAACACAAGCGTGGTGTAATCCCTAAGGTAGACACCAAAAACTACAGTACATTAGCATTAAAAGAGCAGTTAATTATTCCAACTCGTAAAATCATAGTTCACCCAACCAAAACGGTTTATAATGACCTTTAAAACGAAATTATTCGTCCTTTTAATACGCCACAAAATTGACAAACTTTTAATAGTTATAAGAACTCAGTCGACCAGCTTACATGACCTCTGCAGCCCGCATTGTGTTAGTAAAATTCTAAGGACAGTGACACATTCATTGTGGTTTACAGGTGTCTAGGTAAAATGGTTTTTGTTAACATAATTATGAATTCCTTTGTTTCAACCACGGTTTGTGACGTCAATTTAAAACATATGACAGTTTCATTTAAACTTTAATTTACTAACAAACTAGATTTTAGTTACTGCATTGGCATTTGTTAAATAGTGAATTTAGAATTGAGGCAAAATTAATTTTCGAAAGTTCGTTTGACACCGAATTAATTAAGAACAGGTGCAATTGTGGCAAAGTTTATTTCATTAACATTAATTGAACTTAATTTTGTTGTAAATAAGAGAATATTCGGTTTGTGGTGCGATTTCTCCGAAACTAGAACAAAATAATTAACACATTTCAGCGTTTCAAGCATGGTCGAATGAGCTTTCAATTAAAAGGAATGAGGTCGAATTGAATTAAGTTCTGAATACCAGTTAAATTCCGGGTATGTTGATTGGGAAAAAAAACTATTTAGTCCGTCAGTCAGATAATAAAAAAATATTAGACATATATTTTTTTGCTTTATTATATTAATAAAAAATGGTTTAGATAAAACGCATTAAAGTGGAGGCTGGCTACGTCCCAAGTCAGTATAAAATCACATTTTAACTCAATGTATTGCCGTAATCTTTTGATGAAGTAAAAAAAGGAAAAATATGTGTTCAATATTGTATAACAATCTACTTGAAGGCCCAAAAAAAAAATTGTGCACATCCCTATTCTGTTGGCAGGACCTGGCGTCGTTTCATACAGTCACGAGCACCAATATGTATCCACTTACCAAAATCCAAAAGCGATTTTCTCGTGTAATATTGACTGCAACTTGAGTTATGGCCTATTTCATATTAATATGGGTTCCAAAATACTATAATCATAACAACATAGAATAACAATCAATACAGTAGAAGCAAATCTCTTTTAAAAGTTGCTAAGTGTATACATATTGGTGCTCGTGACCATGTTATTTACCAGATGGTTAATAGGGTACTGTACTATTTGATTTGGGAATGTCTAGATATCACATGGCATGTAATGATTATTGTAATGTGTCATCATAAGGTAAACTATTAAAATTATCTTTTAGCATGTTATCAGTTCAGCAACGTTTTCCTGCCAATCTAAACTCCAAATTGTTAGTAGGTGTAAGTTTGTAGTAAACTAAGAAATCTTGCACCGGCTCCAAATATATTGGGATATGTGCAGAAGGATTCCTAGGTTAATCCTGGAAATCACTGATATCGGTGAAGGAAAACATCGTCACGATCGTATTACCTAGCAACTGGGTGGTGGAAGGTCAGATAGGCAGACGCTCCATGTAAAATACCGGTATTCAGCTGCATCCGGTTAGACTGGAAGCCGACCCGAACATAGTAGGGAAAAGGCTCGGCAGATGATGATAAGTACTAATATTCATGTAAGTAAGTACAACATAGTGATATTAATATGAATATGAAATATACAGGGTGTTAGGGTAAACACCGTTATCCTTCAAACCAGTGGTTTGGTTTCGTTTATAGAACATAAATTCAATGGAAAATCACAACTTTTTTTTTTAAAGATGTACATTTTGAATCGGCACGCAATTCCTAAGGTAGGTATTTGTGCCTGTCTTAAGCCAGGAAAAGGTTGTATTGTATTTATTCATGTGTTGGTAGGTAGGACGGGCGGCGATCGATTACGTAACTCGGGCGGGCGCATATCTATGAATTTGCGGACGGTGTCGGACAATAACTTTTTTAATATTTGTTAAAGAAAATAACGTAATTTTTTTTTTACTCGGTTTTTTATATTTATATTTAAGCCAACTACCCATAGTTTGAGTGACAACGGTGTTTACCCTTCCATTCTGTATTTGAAATATATTTTATTGACATAAAAGTATGTTACATTTTTATATGGAAACCCTGACTCTTGCGCTAGGTTGTAACCTGTGTTACAGGAATCAGTGTCTTCTCCCAGTAGTTTTACACAGATATTATGCAATAAAATTTAAACAATTTTAAATTAAACAATACCTGCTTGTGGTGTATGTGTGAGGTTGGGTGTGTATCCATGTTTGTGTATGTGTGAGCGTGAGTGAGTGTGTGTGAGTGAGTGTATGTATGAGTGTCTGTGTGTGTGTGTGAGAATGCGTGAAAGTACGTGTGTATGAATATCAAGGTATATGTACGAGTATAAATGTTCTAATTCTAATTGTCTAATGGTCTAATTTTTCAGTCTATATATCTATAAAATATCTATACAGTAATTATTTGAAAGTGCAACTCATGTCATAAAATGGCTATAAAAGAAGCTAGTTCAATATGTTGTTTAACGATCTTATATTTGAGTGACCTCATAGGGACGTGACGAGGATTTGATGTTCGATGTCGATTTTTAAAGCATCCCTGTGTTTTATCTAATACTTTTCTGGGTATTAGGTTTTTTGCGAAGGGCTTCGAAATATGCTGATGCTCTATAGAGAGCATTCAAAGAGCTAAAGGTCTTAAAAAGTGAAATCGCTCGCTTTGATTCCAAGACAGGGGTGTCCACCCTTGTCTCGGCATTAGAGTAGTTCTTGAAATAAGCAACTGTGACAGAATAGCGAACAGACAAATAAAGTCGTACTACAATAATTGTTCTTTTTTACCATTTTGATAAGGATCCCTGAAGAGCTTCCATTGTTAATAAACTCATACTCGTGTTTTTTTTTCAAAATAAATATTTGTAACCGTGAAAATGGGTTTTCACCTCTGAAGTACGGACTTTCTAACCCTCATATTTTTTTGATAATCAAAATGCTTGAATTTCAAGACAACGCGTATATGAATAAATCTTGTAAAAATATACATCTAATTTTATTTTCACTATTTATAATGCTGAATTCGCTGAGAAAAAGCTACATTTAAAATGAGCCATCATCCATCAGCCCATATGCGACTTGAGTGAACCCTCCAAGAGGGCTCCTGGCACTGAAACAACTTTGAGTAGGTAAAAAAATATTGTAGAACAAGCAATGGGCTTATTTTATTTTATTCGGATAATTCTGCTCCAAACCAAATATTTTAGTGAATGGAATGGTCTGTCATGAAAGTCTTGTCCTAGTTTAAGTCTTGGATATACAATTTTATGACACAGTTTGTCGTTACAATTATCGATTAAAAATTATGTTCTCACCCACGCCCTTACTCTATATTTTTATGTATTTCACACATCTCATAAAATACTTTTTATTTACCTGTTGACATTTTTTAATCATAAAATATACTTTCTTAATATTTAAGTACTCTATTTTACACCTGAGTCACATACCTACCTAATTGTTATTTGTTATTGTTTTAAAACATGGCTTCGTTATCATTTCATGAACTAAAGATTGCTGTAGGTAGGTTATGAATGAATCTATAATATAAATCCAAATAAATATGAAAATACTTGCAGCGCCCCGCGGTTTCACCTGCATAAGTCTCAATCCTTGATATGTTATTCCGGCTTATTGGTGACTCGCCCGAAAAAACTGGTACGAATCCGGACGAATCGACCATTTTAATAAATATTAGTTTTTCTTGAGGCGATTCGTACGAATTCAATTTATTTGCGGAGGAATCGATAACTCCAACAAAACGTAGTAGTAAAGTACACTGGTGCACAGAAGTGGTTAGGGTAATATATAATTATATTGAAATAAACAATATGAATAAATTATTATTCAGATTAAAGGTAGCATAATTAACTTGAGACTGTGAAAATAAAACAGGGTGGCGATTTATTCACCTGCATCCGTCAAGGGGGCCATTCTACCTGTCATAATGAACAACAATCTTTCGCTATGAAATACATAGACAACGAGTCAAAAAAAAAATATTGTTTCGAAATAATCCTGTTGTTTATGACTACTAATTATTTTCCCCGAGTCGGATATAAGTTTCATAATTATAGCGAAAGTTGTTTAGTATGACGTGTAGAATCACCCAGGGTTGATATGATTATCACCAATCGATTTAGATTAGTAGGTACCTTTTTTAATGCAACAAAATCAACCAATTTTAAGTTGTTGATTTTCTTATTTTTTTATTGTTGATTTTTTGTTAATTTTAGAAGAACTGCAATGTTGATACTTTTTTAAATTGTATAATTAATATAAACAAACCATGTTTTTTTTAAAATTATAACCGACTTTATAAATGAAAAAATATGGGCAAATTAAATAAATTTAAAAATCTAACTAAAATCAAATTAATCCGATTTAAATATAATAAATTCGATTATTTTGATTTTATTGAAAAAGTCATGATTTTTATTAACCCTGGAATCACCCCCTTGATGGATGACTGATTAAAATCATCTCAACCCTGGGTGATTCTACATGACGTCATCTATATTATAAAAGGAGAAACTGACTCACTGACTGACATATCAACGCAGAGCCGAAACTACTGGAACTAGAAACGTGAAATTTTGCACACAGCTTCCTTTTATAACGAGGTAGGGGAGCACTAAAAAGGGATTTTTGGAAATTCGGCTTTTAAGGGGGTGAAATGGGGGTATTATTATTGTATGAAAAATTTTATTACTTGAGTTTATAATCTTGGCATAACCTTACTAAAAGTACTAGGCTTGCATGAGTTCACGATATAGTATTTCATAATTAGATGTTGTGCACAATTTCTAAGTAGTAACCTAACAAAAAGTACTAGGCTTGCATGAATTCACGATAGTATTCAATCATTACGTTATGCTACTGATATAATTTGGAAGAGCAGACAGATAGTTTATAACCTGAATTAATACAGATAATTTTTATCCCAGTAGTACGTTTTCGTGGGATAGTTTCCGACTTCCACGCGAGCGAAGCCGTGGGAAAAAGCTAGTACTAAATAACTTTCGTTATGAAACTTATATCCGACTCGGGGAAAATAATTACAAATTTCTATACAACAGGACTATTTCGATGCATTTTTTTGTTTTGACGAGTCCGTTATGAATTTCATAGCGAAAGTTGTTCAGTATGGCAGGTAGAATGGCTCGCTTAACGGATGCAGGTGTATAAATCGCCACCCTCTATTATTTTCACAGTTTCAAGTTAATTATGCTACCTTTTAATATGAATAATAATTTAATTTTTTATCTTGTTTATTTCAATATATTATATTTCACCCTAACCACTTCTGTGCACCAGTTTACTTTACTACTACGTATTGCTGGAGTTGTCGATTCGTCCACACGATCAAAATTCGTACGAATCGCCTCAAGAAAAATTCATATTTATTAAAATGGTCGATTCGTCCGAAATCGTACGAGTTTATTCGGGCGAGTCACCAATAAGCCGTTATTCCAGGTTAAAAACTATCTGTGTGCCTTTCATCCAAATCCATTCAGTAGTTTTTGTGTGAAAAAGTAACACACATCCATCCATCCATCCATTAATCCGTATATTCATCCATCCTCACAAACTTTCGCGTTTATAATACATATTACTAGCTTTCGCTCGCGGGTTCATCCGCGTGGAGGTCGGAAATTATCCCACGAGAACGTACTACCGGGATAAAACGTATCCTATATGTTAATCTAGGTTATAAACTATCTATGTGCCTTTCATCTAAATACGTTCAGCTGTTTCTGCGTGATAGAATAACAAACATACAAACACACAAACTTTCACAATTTATAATATTAGTTGGATAGTAGGATCTACTGTCTAATCCGGTACTGCCTACACTTTGTTTTAACATAAAGTGTAAATTCTGAGAAATTACCTATAACTAAACATCACGCCAGTAATCCCTGAGGTGAAGGGTTAGGCAGAGCTGTACCTAGTACACCCACATTTCACCAGTTATGTTTAAGTCCGATGTAATAGGGGGCGAGCCTGTTGCCATCAAAGGGCCACAAATCGAGACTCCGGGCTGCTACTGAGAAATTCCAGATGGAAAAACCCAATAACATTTTGCCCCACCCGGGAATCGAACTCATACTCAGCAGTAGCGCTGGCGACCGCTAGACCAACAAGGCAGTGAATAGAAAACTAGCAATTCAAAACTCATCTATAAAACCAAACATGCATTGGTATTTATCATAAACAGTCAATATCCTGCCACTGGCAAAGTTGTTACAAGTTGAAGTCCCACAACAAAGCTGCGAACTAGTCAATACGTGTATTTACTTATTTACACGACTACATGCAGCGAGCACACAGTATAAAGATGACCAGTAACTCAACTAGGCCCTTTTTATCCAAACAAAAGCTACGCACTACAACGGGTGTTATGGCACGGAGAGAGTGTTATAAAATACTATAAGAAAACGAAGTAAAATAGTGTTTACAGAAGGTCTTGTACGTAGTTTCCAACCTTTAAAATTGGAGGATTTTAAAACTAACGCATATACTCGGTAATAAATCTTGTTGAAACATACATCAATCTTTATTTTCACGGTTCATAATGCTGTATTCGCTAAGAAAAACCTACATTTAAAATGAGCCCTCCGCGAGAGCTCCCGGCATCCCATATGCGACTAGGTGAACCCTCTAGGACGGCTCCCGGTACTGAACGTATTAAATTAAAATGAAATACACGTAGAGCGTAAACGTATCTATATATATCTATATTATGTATCTCGAAGCGACAGCCCCAACTAACTGGTTACTTACCTGAACCATGCTCAGATTTTGTGTAAAAACCATTTGCATGTGTGAGTAGTTTCGACCATTTGTTTCAAGTTGATATACTGTACGTTAATATTAATATGTACCTATGTATACTGTGGCGGGGAAATTGTCCATGCAATATAAATTGTAAGCTAGGAGACTAAACCGACGTTTATGCGCTTCAATGAACGTTGTAGATAAAATATTGACGGTTTTCGCATATTGTAATATTTATGGAAGCTATTTGAAGTCGGGACGCTTGTGTAGAAGTATTTTTAGGGGTTGATAGATTTAAAGGCATTAATAAAAGTGGAGAAAACAGGATAAGGCTGTAATAAATGGGGATGTTTTCCGTATACACGTTCGCGGCTCGAAAAAGGTATACTAACCCATGTTTTTCTATAATCACTGTAATGTCTTTGAGGTATTCATATACCTAAAGCCAACCAAAATCGACCAGTCATTCATTTAGTTTTAAGGTTCCCAAACTTTACAATGAAGATGAGGTTATAGTTTTCCCTGAAACTGCCAAAAACATTTTAAGGCGACGATAAGCTACTTTTAATGATTTTACACCCGAAATTACGAGTAGTGTTAATGATTTGGAAAAAAATATATGTTAAATTGAAGCATTTTCTTAATAATTTAATATACGAATATTTTAGATTTTGTTTACATTACATAGTGAAATTAATTTGTAAAGTTGTGTCTAATGCGGATAAAAAACTGAGAATAACGCAAAAGCTATCAAGCGTATTTTTCTGAAACCTTCACCATTTTAAGGATAATTAAAATATTAATCATTTAGTATACGTGTTTTATTAAAATACCTTTTGTCTTATGTATAATAAGTTAATAATGCGTCAAGTTGGGGACAGCGCTCCTTGATGAGCGAGTCCTATTACTGGCTGGACGTACGACGCGTTGCGTGAGCTCAGTACAGAACATGCAAGCTAACCACTCAAGGTCACTGGCATGTATCTGCGTCTTAAGGTGTGTACCTACACACGAACGAACAAAACATGGTGAACACGGTGACCACGAACATCGAACACGGAACATTTGGTTCGTACGTGTGGATGTAAATTAGCAGAGCGAACACAAACACCATTCGAACACGGTTCACGCTCAACAGCCTCGCTAACTTTAGTAGCCATGGATTCGAAATTGACGAACACAGTAGGTATTTGATGTTCGTTAGAGGTACGCGCGAACATGCGAACAAAGTGTTTGATGTTCGTGTTCACAATGTTCTTTAAAAATACAATATACGACGTATATTTAGTAACCTTATCCGCTTAACTGCTCTTAAAGAGTCATATAGAACCCTGTAAGAAATCGACACGTGTTTCACCTCTCAACGAGGCATCCTCAGTATGACGATTGACTTGTTGCTAACCCGGACACGACATGTTGCCACGACAAGCGTCGAACGCAAAGTGATCTACACCGCCCGACAACCTGCGGATGTCTCGTTGAGATGTGAAACACGTGCCGATTTTTTACAGGGTTCTTTATGACTCTTTAAGAACAGTTAAGCAGATTAGGTTAATAAATATACGTCGTATTTTATAATGGACTTCCGCAAAGTCATGCCCGAGTCAATTAACCACTATGTTCTTGTTCGTTCGTGCGTACACGCCTTTAGGTCCAATAATCGCACTTTTTGTTCAACAAGTACCCACACCTGTCTAGCTTTTACAAGCTTTAACAGCTACTTACTGCGGTAGTTTCTGAAAGAATTCCACTCACCATAAAACAGGTTGATAACGGGCCAAATGCCCAGCATTCCCAAACAGATAACAACAAAGAAGTAAAAAGGCACTCAAATGTGTATGGTTCATAAGTCAGGATAGCTCTTTTAATTATAAAGCATCCTTACTTTAGTTATGACCAGTTTTATTGACCTTTTTTGTTGGTATCGTAAAATGAGCAGGAATAGTAAGAACAGTCAGGTAACAGTTTTAGTAGAACTGGTAACTGGAATACCGGCGGCGTTGGAAGGCCTCCAGATGAACAGATGATCTTGTGATGGCTGCAGGAATCCGCTGGATGCACAGACCAGTCGATGTGACGACGTTTGGGCGAGGCCTATGTTCAGCAGAGGACGTATTTTGGCTAAAATATGAATGATGTTCTGGAGTGGCAGTCACGTAGGTCCCAAAAGCGCAGCGAGGTTAGGTTTCTTACAAGGTAGATCGAAGACCTAAGAAAGGTTATGGGAATTCACTGGATGTAGAGGGCCTAGACAAGCAGCAATCGCTTCCAAAGTGTTTCGATTTCTACAGTGCCATTCAACAGGATTGACATCAGCTTTTCAAAATCAAAATATTATGTTTCACATAATACCTACATGGGCACTTATGAAACATCAGAAGCTATGGTACACGGTTCCAACCGGTCGTTTCCTATGGAGAAGAGCCGGCAAGAAACTACACGGTTAATGTTTAAAAAATAATAGGCTTTTACAATACTTTAAAATTACAGTGTTATTAGGTATGGGAGGACAGTGTAGGCCTTTCAACAAGTACCAGGTACTTAGCAAAATAGTATTTGTTTTCGGTAGCTTATGGTAGTCTTATACATTTTTGTTATCGACTTATCACTGATATAATGTCACAGTGTCTAGACCCTCAGGTCTGACCATTGCATTGTGGCGATGCTTTGTCTACGATCAGAAGTGGACGTCTTTCTTGAAATTGATAAAAGAAGTGAATCAGATTAAATCAAGTCGCCTGGAAATTAGGTTAGGCTAATTGGAAGACTCGCGGATCTCGAGTTGATGCTGAAAATTGATTTCCTAATACAGTTGCTTACAGACATTTTTTTAATTTCTTTATTAATTGCGTCCTTTATAAATGCGAAAGTGGGTCTGTTTGTTTGTTACGCTTTTACGCTAAACTGAACAGATTTGGATAAAAGGAGATGTTTCAAAATGTATGGAGCCTGGGCCAGGTCCTTGTACACTATACAAAAAAATAGGGAAATTCATTTAAAACAGTTCTTAATTGTCCAATTACTTTAAAATGGCTTGGTTTGCTGGTAAACACAAGAAATTACACTTGAAATTGCAACACAACAAAAACCCGTCATGGCGGTAAGCTGTCATTTTGATTGACATTTGTCACGTTTGACATGTTTATTTCACACTGTTGTGACAGCTGACAGTTCTGTTTCTATGATCTGCTGTCATTTTGATTGACGTTTGTCACGTTTGACATGTTTATTTCACACTGTTGTGACAGCTGACAGTTCTGTTTCTATGATCTATGGTTTACTGTCAATGTTTTTAAGCATAGAGTAACTAAATCCGTGAGACGCCATGTTGAAAGTCGATAAAAATTGATAATAAATATCAATTTACTACCACAACAGTAAACATTTAATTGAATTATCTGTATTTTTCCTGAATTCTACGGATTTTTCTCTTTTTTTTGAGATACTGTACATAGACCTGGCCCAATTTGAAACATCTCCTTTGACACAACGGTAGACCATGACCTAGGTTAGGACATAGGGTACTTTTTACCCCAATATTCCCACGGGATCGACGCTTATTTGGGTAAAACCGCGGGGCGCAGCTGGTTACCTATATGATTAGCTTCTGCCCGCGGTTTCGCCAACGTGCAGGTCAGAAATCATCCCACGGGAACGTGCTAGCAGGGTAAAAAGTATCCTTACCAGTGAATGTCCTAGCACAGGTCATGGTCATATCCATATAGCTTCATAGCACAATATTAATGTTCCCACTGCTGGGACACAGGCCTCCTCTTGGTGAGAGGGAGTGAGCCGTAAGAGCCGTAAGCCCCCACGCGGGCTTAGTGCGGGTTGGTAGATGTCACATGACTTCGAATTTTTATCTCCATATCTGTGCGTCAACTTCATTCAGCCGTTATGACGAGAAAAGATAAAAGACAGAAAGATAGTTACTTTCACATTTATAATACTTATACTAGCTTTTTCCCGCGGCTTCGCCTGCTTCGCGCAATGATATAATGTCAAGGCATATTTTAATCTAAATTAAATGTTCAATTTAAATAACATATTGTACTGATAAGGATTATTATGATTTCGGTCAAAATAGCTTCGGAAATAACAATTAAATTTTTTACAATTTCTGAAACATAATAATGGTTATTGTGGGTCGTCCTTAGAAGATAGGCATATTCCATTGCGAATTTTTTGTTGAACTTTTTAAGATGAACAATACTCAATCATCCAATCATCCTAGCCTTTTTCCCAACTATCTTGGGGTCGGCTTCCAGTCTAACCGGATGCAGCTGAATACCAGTATTTTACATGGAGCGACTGCCTATCTGACCTCCACAACCCAGTAACTGGGTAATACGATACCCCTTGGTAAGACTGGTGTCAGACTGAAGATGAACAATACTATAGAACATAAATTGTATGTATCTTTTACGGTTTACGCGGCACACGCTAGTAAAGCTCCCAGTCGGCATGATTTTTTCCGACTTCTTCAACTAATCGTCATATTTAAGCCAATTTTCACAAAACCTTAATGAATTATACACCAAAACCTTCCTCATGAATCACTCCGTCCATTGGTGAAAATTGTTTGAAAATCCGTTCAGTCGTTTTTGAGTTTATCGGGTTCAGACAGACAGACGTGGCGTGGGACTTTGTTTTATAATGTTAAGGCGCAGGTTCGCGATCCTGGTAGAATAATTTCCATAAAGTTTTCATAGAAATTATTCTAGTAGAGTCGCTTCGTGGTGTCGCGTTGCGCCTGTCTGTGGGAATCTTATTTGTAGTATTCCATAGGCACTAATATAATAATATTATGGATGCTTCTCCAAAGACAGAGTCTATTAACTGTTATTTATGTTATAAACTTCGTTTAAAAGACGTTGGATTGAAAATTACGTAAACGAAATAAATTGAATTTTCTGAAATAATAGTGAAAACAATTTTGTTTACCGGTTTTGAAAGCTACGTTTAATCGTTGTTTACTTTAATATCATTTCCAATTTCCAGCCCCATTAAATTTTAATACAGGTAACTTTTACGACCCAGACAATTAACAAAACTAAAGAGAGTTACCAGAAACTACTGAGGCATTCTGTTACAAGTTTTGTCGCGTATTGTATGATATCCGTGTAATCCAACCAGGGGCTGCAGTCTCGACATAGATAGCGATCGCTATTCGACCGAATTCGGTCCCAAAGTCCTAATGGCATCCCTAAACGCGTGCGACTTGCTTGACAAGCATGTGATTTTCTCGTGCTTGTCAAGGAATTTTGACCGTCTAGGGACACTATTAGGACTTTGCGACCGAATTCGGTCGAATAGCGATCGCTATACTATGTTGAGACTGCGGCCCGATCTACATTCTGTTCAACTGTATCAATCGTAGAATTTTATTACTGTCTACAGTTGTTGTTTTTTATAACTGTTTATGTTCAAAATTAAATAGTAGTAGAAAAAGTTAAATTATTATTGATTTTATTATTTGACACATTGATATAAATGGCCGCCAACCGACGGACCCCTTTTAAAGTAAATTTTTCTAATCTTTTTCTTTTTTAATAAAGTCAATATACCTACAATGCTGCCCATGCGCATGTGCACATGGGCAGCATTGTATATTGACTTTATTTCATACTTATCACATAGAACATCTTACTTAGAACATCCACATTTGTGATAATAAGTGGTTAGGAACTAAGTTATGTTAATGTTAATAAACCACAAAAATAATATAAAACAAACAAAATTAAATAGACACATGGAGTGTTTAAGAAAAGGACCGTCCAACCGGTCCGTTATTGCTTTCAGAATTCTGTTGGCGCTTCCTCGGATACGATGTAAAATGGAGACCACACTCTTTCTCAAGATGGAATGAAAGCCAATGATTTGAGCTTCCATAAACAATAATAGCTAGAATACAATACAAAGCCCGTGACACAAATCTTATTACGGTAGTTCGTCGTTATACGCCTCCATAGCATTAAGCATTAATAAACTTCAACCTTCCAATTCCCTTCGTCTTCGAGAAACTTTGTGTCGAACAAAATTGGGTGCACTGTCTGTCAAGATCGATTTAGTACAGTTACGGTACAAAGTTTTGTAAGAAACGACACGGGCCAACGTGTTTTATTGGACGAAACTTCGAAGGCGCACTGTTCTCAAAAACAATATACTTACTTAGAAATAAAGTGCTTGGGTCGTTCTTTATTACATTTGGGTTATACAGTTAGTAGAAGTTTGATAACTCTGTTATGATTGCCTTTTTGTGAATGTCATTTGTTTCAGATGTACTTTTTGAGATTTTATTTTATAGGTAGTGGATCTTTTGAATTGAAACTTGGATATTGATTTTTTTCTGTGCAATTCCGATTAAAGATTTTGAAATAAATAAATCATACGGAGAAAAAAGTAGCAGTAAAGAACTCCAGCAATTATTATATAATCGAAAGGATATTTTGACGGACGGAATATCTGGTTCTAGCAAAACTGCACACAAAAAAGGATTATATACAATTAAGTAAATATTAATAGTAATATTTATTTTCACTTCAAAGACACAAAAATCTGTGTAGCCCTGGCTCTTGTACTAGGAGTACCTGTATGACAAGAGCCAGACTTCTCGATTTACAGGGAATATGTAATAGACAAAACTGAGATACATGATAGTTAAGGCATGCATTAAAAGGTAGGTTTACAAATATACGAGAACAAAAGAAGTAAAAAGTACAAAGTAATAATAATAAAAGAATTCAGATTACCATTGCGTCCTGTAGAGAGTGAGTGTGTGTGTGTTTATGAGGTCTGTGTGTGGGTTGTATGGTAAATGTGACTGGGTATCATATAAAAATCAATATTAAAAACAACATCCTAAAAATAATAAAATACAAAAGCCAACACAAACATAGCTTCGTTTAAAATATTAAAAATAAATCAATATAACACCGTTATACACTACAGCATTTAGCGGACAAAGCGGGTTAATATGTGGAATGTCCTCGTATGCGCCGGGAGTTGAGCGTCGCCGTCGGGACAAAAGGGTGGCAGTTGTCCGTCCGTTTACCGCACTCAACTAGCACTCGGGATATACTTGAAACTAAGGTTTATTGGACAACATATCCTTGAAATTGAAGTTTAAATAAGACATGTATTTAATCGCATCTCTAACAATTTCTATTTTTGCTCCTAAGCATATTATTGAACAATCCCATATAATATTTGTCCGCAAAATACAGTTCTTTTTGTGAACGCCAAAAAATTCCAAAATCGACTTTATTTTAATCACTTTTGATCAACTGTTGATCAAAAGTGATTAAAATAAAATTGATTAAAGTGATAAAGTTGATTCCAGTTGGTTGGTTGGTTGTTTGTTGTTTGGTTCGTCCGTCATCTACCAGGTGAACCTTTATAAAGTCAGAAGCGATCTGAAATTAAATTGAATTTTGTAACTTCAAAACCAATTTTTATCCACTGGAAATATTTGCATTATACGAGTACTATGACACCCTTTTAAATCTATTTTGATCCCCGATAAAAATGCAAAAATGAGCTACCTTGTTAGAAAAAAAATCCTTTTAATTCTGACGTAATGACCCGATCTTCATGTCATATTGTCATGTCAAATTAAAATGGATTATTTTTCCATTTATACGTGCGAAGCCGCTGGCAGCAGTTATTATTATGAATACTAAGTTAACTCTGTCTGTCTGTTTGTTTGTTTGTTTGTTACCTTTTTACGCCTTAACGGCTGAGCAGATTTGGATGAAATTTGGCAAAAGGGTAGACCATGACTAGCGTTTATACATCGAATTTCTTTTTGTTTTGGCAAAAGCGAGTAGGTAAACAATAATTTCATCTCCTAAATCATATTATTATTACGTATTATTACTGGTCAATATAACACAGTTACCGGTATTTATAGCTTACCTCGCTCGTTCGAACAATGAGGCGTTAATCATACCTCTATTTATAAATACCGATATTTTACGCTGTTCATGCATTATTTGGCGATTATTTCACCAATCGGATTATTTTGTAATGTATTGCAGGCAATTTGTAAATGTACTGCTTAAATAAGCAGCAATTAAACAGTAGTTGATTTAATAATGGAATATTCTGTTTTTATGGACTAGACTAGCGTGATTACTTTATAAATTATACCCCTATGTTACTCGATGATAATGTAGCAATCTACTGGTGAAAAAAAATTAAAAAAATCGATGCAATAGTTTTCAGTTTATTCATTCAAACAAAAAAACATTAAAAAAAATCTCTTTATAATATTATATTTTATTATATTATATTATCGTTTAGAAACGGATTGGATATACTAGTCTGTTTTAAGTAAAAGTGTATAATTAGAGAGTGCCCCCTTGCTGCCTACGCATTCTTGTACTCGTAAGCACAGTTGCTTCATGTTCAGAAGTATGTCGTGATATGCAAAAAAATAATTACAGTGATACATAGGTTAGGTTAGTAGGTACCATGTTTCAAATCAAGTGTCATTTGGCTATCAAAGATGGAATCACAAGTCTTTATTAAAGCGTTCAATAAATTACTAGACGATCGTGTCTCACCCTAAGAAATGGCAATCCTTAGCGACAGCGGTTTTCCAAATACACGTGCATGTTAAAAAGTGTGTCACAGACACATAAAAATGGCTCCACAAGCCTACTGGTACATTATATAACACGAGTTAATATGGCCGTCACACGAAATGGATGAGTCGTGTCGCCAAATATTTCTCTTAATAATAGTCACCGCAAAACACTCCAGTTTGCGTGTAGCACGTCTGTTATGTTTATTACGTATTTTATGGTGTATTTTTTAAATAATGAAGATTCATAAAAGCATATTTTTGTGGTAATGTAGGTATTGCATGTTACCTCTCGTTGGTGATCACCAAGATGGATTAGTGAAGCATATTGGATGTTCATCAACACAAGAAACGAGTTGTTTGATAATTTAATTAGTGATAAAACAACGTCGAAACAAAATGAGAATGGAAGATATCTTCTTGTCACCTCTTCTGCCTTAACCCCAGTAGCTCACCTCCGCCGCGAAAACGTAGCAGCGAAACCACAGTAGTTCAATTCAACTTGCTCGCGTCTTGTTCCGCTACTCGAATTTCGTGTAGCGGAACATGACGCGACCAGTTGAATTGAACTTCGAGTAGCGGAACATGACGCGAGCAGTTGAATTGAACTACTGCGGATTCGCTGCTACGGTTTCGCGGCGGAGGTGTACTTGTGGAGTTAAAGGTAACTGTAATTATTTGGAAGTATTCAAGGTGTGGGGTAAATATAACAATGTAATATAAATCAGTCGAGGAGAGCTCGTGACTAAGTAATAACAGCCGCACGTGTCGATCCATCAGGTTAAGCTACATGCAAGATGCATGTCATAAACTGTTAGATAAATTAAACGAAAATTGTGACTTGTGTTAATATTAGTGACTTAAATTGTAACAATATATTTAACTGCTCAGTTTATGCGAGAAGGTAGCATCACACTGCTAATTGCATAGCCAACACAATGCTGACTATCATGGCCTTACAAAGGAAATTAGGTAATGAAAACAAAACACCAAGTGCTTTCCTTTGAGACCAGTGCCGGCTACCGAGTCTGTTATTAAGTTTAACGGTGACGGTAACTAATGGCATGTTGCTGTTGCATACGAGGATTTCAGTCACGTATTTCGGAGGTAAAGAGAAGGTAATGTGGCATAGGGGAAATATACATCAGTTTTAGCAAAAAAAAGGTAGGTAATTAGGCTCCAAAGCTGCAGTGTCCGTGCAAAAGAGAGACAGAAGAGTATCACCTATTGAATTGACTAAGTTGTCAAACTGGCTTCGTAGTCTGTTTAGAGATTTTCAGGTATTTCAACAAGTTAGCCATATTTATTGTTTCTATACAGTAATATTGCCAAATTGATTAAAACAGCGAAATATTTGACAGCTACTTGCGACGTTGCCCACTCTCTGTTTATACGCTCTTAATTATAATAAAGACACATGGGACTTAAAAACATAACTGGCGAAATGTGGGTGTATCTGCTACATAGGTACACCTCTGTCCAACCTTTCGGGGAAATAAGGCGTGATGTTATGTATTATAATAAAGATAGATATGTATATGATAAGACAACCATCTCAAAGCTTTCCTAAGTTACATTTTCACTTATCCTATACCATATTTCGTAACTACAAGAAAATATCTTTAAAAAAAATAGAATCCATATAACCCGAAACAACCATTCTCATATCAATTCATGCGAACTCCACATTAGTCTTTGAACTCATATTATTTGGCCTTGAAACCATTTTCAAAGGGCACTCACATATCCCAGGGGTTTTTAGGTCTTACATAAGCAAAGTAACAATGTACCTTGTCGTTCTTTACAAGTCCCGAATAACCTCAGGGAAGGGGAGATATAATTTTCAACATCAGAACTAGAAGAGAGGGCCTAATTACGTTTGTATTTAATTTTATTATTATCTACGTGTGTTTTGTTTTGATCTTCATTTTAATTAGTTGTATGAAATTGTATGAATTGCGGCTAAGTTGTCTTAGTAGGCAACTGTACTTTTATGTAGATTAACAGCGGTATTATTGTTTGTCAAAGGCTTATTATTCTTGAACTTACTCTATATGTAAACACACATTCACGCACACAAATAATTATCATAACACACAAAGAGAGGACACACACTACCCAGATTTTATGTTTTAATTTTTTGTGAATACATTTTAATTTGGATTTAGATTTTAATTTCTATTTTGATTTTCGCTTAGCTCGGCTTTATGTCTAATTTATTTATTACAAGAAAATATAGCCTATATGACATGTATACGTAAACAGACATGTATACGTAAACAATTATTGAAATAAATATTATTATCATTATCTCCTCGTGAAAACGCTTATAATGACATGAAACAGCTGTTCATGTAGAAAGAAAGTACGCAAATGTCGCAAGAGAACGCAAGAGACATTTAATAAAAATAAAACATTTTAAAAGTATTTTTTTATAATACTTATATAGGTATGTCAAAAGGAACTCAGTTCAGTATAATTTCAGACCGCAACACGTATAGTGTTGACACCTGACAAAGATTTTCAGCTGCCCTCGACTGCCATAGAGATAGGTAGGTATACAAAACATATGCTTACATAACAATATTAAATATAGAATGACAACATTTCACACAATTTATTACAAACATGATGAAATTATGATCGAATTATGGACTCATATTTACGAGTTACGCTATTTCGATGCTCTGCAGACATGAATAAACAATTTGCATTTATATTCTCTTCGTCTAGACTCCATCAATACTACGTAATGGTATTAATTCTGCCATTTGAAGCGACAAATCTGATAAACTTACGCAACAGACACTTGTATAGAAAACGAAAATTTGTGAAAGATTTATACTTTAACTTTACTATCGAAATTTCTTCTTCTTTGAATGGGATTGGGGCTTGAACTTCGGTCTAACTTATATAATTTCTTACTGAAGATCTAGGGATACTTGTTTAGAATAATTATTTTATTACTCTTTATTTTCAAAATTGTGTTTCGGATTCCTTGAAGCATAAGAACTAAACTCTAATGTAAATACTAAGTTTGCGATCAACTTAATCATTTTTAATACTCCACGAGACAGGGTCGACCTAGTGTGGAGACCACAAGTTAAAATATTAATATTTTGTTTCCTTTGTAACTATTATTCTAAGAGTTGTTTATTTGTAGTTTTAAGGAAATGTAAGAAAAAGTATATTTGTTTAATAAATGTTTATTTTTTAATAACTTATTTATTTTACAGATTATGGTTATTATTAACAGATCAAATTTTCAATGTTACTAAAAATACTCTTCTCTTTGTTTCAGGTGATTTACATATATCCGTGAAACGTAAAAGTGCAAAGTGAGAATTAGTGTAAATAAAAACAGTGTTAAGTGTCGTACAAATTAAAAATTACGTAAAAGTAGGATCGAATTTAACATAAAATGTTATAGAAGCGTGCGTTCGTAGCTAGACGTGTGTTCCCTTCAGCGTCACAACGAGGACTGCGACTAAACAGCGATGGCTCGGCCTGAGGTTGTGCGATGAGCCGGCCGAAGAGGAGGGGATGGACGAGCCTAGCGCCGCCAAGCGGCCGTCAGTGCTAACTATAGACAGAGCTGCGTTCTTACTACTGAGGGTTAAAAGAGCCTTCAAGAAGAAGCGGCAGCAGCGAAAGGAGAAACAGTAAGTACAATAAGTCGATCCAACGAGTTTTTTAAGCTATCTATTAATAAAGTAAAAAAAAAAAACTCGTCGAGTGCAAAACCTCCTTCTTTAAGTGAAGTCGGTTAATAAATACGTATTACCTCTAGTTCAAAGGTCTTCAACGTCTTTTTTCCTAAAATCAGAAATTATGCACTGAAAATTACATCACTTTTTGGCTCCACAATTATATCTATGCGAGCAGTTATTTTCTCGAATGAAAAACGTAAGTTCAGGGCAAGAACCAGAATCACCGATATTCATCTTGAAAACAGCTTGAGAATTGCAACAACCACTAATACGGCAGATATAGTAATCTATCTGTTTGACATTCTCTCTTATTGATTAAATTTTATTAGTATCATTTGCTATTTCTAGCCTTGTAAAATTTTATAATAAACTAGCGGACCTGGCAGACGTTTTCCTACCCGAACAGCGCCACCTACCGGTCCAATTGTATTTTCAGACCATCCAGGGACCCACTCAAATATACACACAAAATTTCATCCAAATCGGTAAAGCCGTTTAGGAGGAGTTAGGTGACAAACAATCATATACCGAAGAATTATTATTAATTACTAGCTTTACCCGGCCCTAAGCCACTAAGTACTTATCTACGGCGCACCTACCTACCCTACCTACCCTACCTACCCTACCTACCCTACCTACCCTACCTACCCTACCTACCCTACCTACCCTACCTACCCTACCTACCCTACCTACCCTACCTACCCTACCTACCCTACCTACCCTACCTACCCTACCTACCCTACCTACCCTACCTACCCTACCTACCCTACCTACCCTACCTACCCTACCTACCCTACCTACCCTACCTACCCTACCTACCCTACCTACCCTACCTACCCTACCTACCCTACCTACCCTACCTACCCTACCTACCCTACCTACCCTACCTACCCTACCTACCCTACCTACCCTACCTACCCTACCTACCCTACCTACCCTACCTACCCTACCTACCCTACCTACCCTACCTACCCTACCTACCCTACCTACCCTACCTACCCTACCTACCCTACCTACCCTACCTACCCTACCTACCCTACCTACCCTACCTACCCTACCTACCCTACCTACCCTACCTACCCTACCTACCCTACCTACCCTACCTACCCTACCTACCCTACCTACCCTACCTACCCTACCTACCCTACCTACCCTACCTACCCTACCTACCCTACCTACCCTACCTACCCTACCTACCCTACCTACCCTACCTACCCTACCTACCCTACCTACCCTACCTACCCTACCTACCCTACCTACCCTACCTACCCTACCTACCCTACCTACCCTACCTACCCTACCTACCCTACCTACCCTACCTACCCTACCTACCCTACCTACCCTACCTACCCTACCTACCCTACCTACCCTACCTACCCTACCTACCCTACCTACCCTACCTACCCTAC
The DNA here is from genome assembly GCA_948150665.1 of Conistra vaccinii. NCBI lineage: Eukaryota > Metazoa > Arthropoda > Insecta > Lepidoptera > Noctuidae > Conistra > Conistra vaccinii. The sequence continues at coordinate 6,044,024 of OX411323.1, read as the reverse complement.
CTACCCTACCTACCCTACCTACCCTACCTACCCTACCTACCCTACCTACCCTACCTACCCTACCTACCCTACCTACCCTACCTACCCTACCTACCCTACCTACCCTACCTACCCTACCTACCCTACCTACCCTACCTACCCTACCTACCCTACCTACCCTACCTACCCTACCTACCCTACCTACCCTACCTACCCTACCTACCCTACCTACCCTACCTACCCTACCTACCCTACCTACCCTACCTACCCTACCTACCCTACCTACCCTACCTACCCTACCTACCCTACCTACCCTACCTACCCTACCTACCCTACCTACCCTACCTACCCTACCTACCCTACCTACCCTACCTACCCTACCTACCCTACCTACCCTACCTACCCTACCTACCCTACCTACCTCGCAGCTTTTCCATATTTTCTCACCATTTAGACCTACCCTGGACTACGACAAACATTTTAAAACCAAAATCAGCTCGATCGGCACAGCCGTTCTCGAGTTTTAATCAGACTAACGAACAACAATTCATTTTTATTTATATAGATTAAGCAAGGTACCTATAAGTTTATAATGGAATATAACCAATTTCCCTTGCTTTACGGCCCGCCGAACCAAAATCAAAGTGTTCTTGGCCCTTGACTTCAAAAAGGTTGAAGGCCTCTACTCTACTTAACAGGAGTTCATTAAGCGAATGTCTCAATCTTCTCTCTCTTAAAAAAACAATTTTTATAATTTGCTTTTATCGTGCACCCACATAATATTATCATAAGGTTAATCAAGGATCGAATCCTAAACATTTCTGTCCAGACTTCTCTGGGCTTCGTTTTGTATACAGGACACGTGTGCCAAGGCCAACATGCTGGATAAGTTCAGGCCTGTTTTGCAAACTTGATAAAAGGCATCCCTAGGGCTTTTTACTACCTACCTACGATACGACTACGTATGAGAAAATATCGTGTTACTTAATTGCTCCCCAGGGCATGATTAACTTAAGAAGGACTGCAGTATATTATTATGTTAGACGATATCAAGATTGGAGGAGCTCGTGGCTAAGTAATAACAGCCGCACGTCGATCCCTCAGGTTAAGATACGGTTGGTCAGTGGGTGACCATCTTTACATACCGAGACTCCTCCGTAAGGCACGGAGGAGGCAAGCACGTTAAGCCGTTGGTCCCGGCTGTCCTTTCGTGGATCTTTGACAGTTACGGGTCGTCAGAAGCCCGAAAGTCTGACTACCAGTCTTACCAAGGGGTATCGTAACCAGTTACTGCGTTGTAGAGGTCAGATAGGCAGTCGCTCCATGTAAAATACTGGTATTCAGCTGCATCCGGTTAGACTAGAAGTTGAGCCTAAAATATTTGGGAAAAGGCTAGGCAGATCGATTTTTGATTGCAAGATTACGAATCTTGGGAAAAGCTTGATAACGCAGCCATGGTAATATTCACATTATTCAACTAAGAATTCAAAATGATAACTTTATATTTAGTTCAATTAGTGCTGAGTACCGTACCTACTCAAATACATGAGCGACACGTTGTTGACGGCTGACGTAACGTGTCGACGGCTGACGTTGACGCTTGTCGACGGCAGTTGCCCGTTGAGACGTGCCGTTCCTCTGTATGAGCACTTAAATAGATAAGGAAGGTAGACCATCTACCCACCTCCATTAGATAAAAACTAATTTGTTCCTACGTATAATAAAAACAACCCACGAAAAGAAGTCCTAATTACCCTGACCCCAATCAACCATGTGGTCTCATTACACATTACCTGCAGATAATTCCCTTTGCTTATACAAATGCAAATGAGGGTAGTTCGCATTAAAGGCACGGACCACGTTTACTGAGCCCACGATCTGCCTACGTAAATCTTGTATACGACGAACATATTGACGAAAGCGACATACATTGCTTGCTCACAATGTTGGTCTTCTTTGACGAGAGAGAGAGTGGCGACCATTGAATAGCAAGTATTGCGTAATTGCACGAATAAATAAATGTCAGAGGTACGATGGTACGGAACGGCTTCATTACGCTCCGGTCGTTTGACCTGAGCCAGGTCGTGTTTGCTGTTTGACTTATGATTATCGTTCTTTTAGTATGATATTGCGGTATATACTAAAACTGCTTACTATTATTTTTATGTTGACTACCACAATGTTGCTTGAGTTCTTTTCTTTATTCAAAAATATTTTAAGATGTATTAGAGCCTAAAATGACAAAATTGTTCTTCCGCAACTGATTCTTAACTCAAGAACTTTTTAGTATTCCGATCTTGCCTACATAATTTCTCCAAGACAAAGTCAGAATCAAACTACGTTTAAACGTAAATTTGCCAGACTTTGCGAATCTAATCTTTGATCTCAGTAACGCTGTATCCTGGTTTGAATAAGCTGATTTCGGTAAATTATTGATATACACATTATTTTTTATGGTTTTACTAGTTTGTACCTACGCAATATTGATAAGATTCTGATGATTTTAATGTTGACCAATTTACTGGTTAATTCCAGATAAACACTATTTGTAAGTTTAATCCGGCTTATATGATCTACAGTTATATAACTGTAGATATTATTTGCATCAAGCATAAGGAATCTACATTAATGTGGGCTATGTATGCAATTTGAACTAAAACGCCATTCAAATTCTCTTCTTTTATTACACTTCTCAATTACTTTATTTATTACACTTCTCATTTACACTGCATTAGGCTTGCTAGCAAGCTCTACCGTAATATCCCCTTTATCACCTTCTTCAGTGGGTTTTTCATTTTCGTTTTCATTTTCTTTTTTTTGTTGAGCGCTTAGATCCTTCTTTACTGGTGGTGGTGGTGCTTTGAATAAATTTATATTATTTTCTAATTTCTTATCACCGACAATTGTGATAGCATCTTTGGGAATTGTGTCTCTTTTCTTTGAATTGAAATTGTACTTTGGCATTTCAAAGTTACTCATGACTGTTGACAAATCTTTCCTTTTCGGGAACACTAGCAGTTCTATTCCTTTTGTCTTCGTAAGAGGTAACATTGATTTGTTTGGGATTATGCTGTCGAAAAGGAAGGGCATCATCGGCAGATTCGATCTCGATGCGCTGGGCTTCATAGGTTTCTGTTCGGGAGTGAGTTCAAAATACAGTGAGCTTTCTTGTATATGTTCGTGAGAATCACAACATAACGTAGAACGGACTGGATCGTTGTCGTTGAAAGAGAACATATTGTTATTCGAAAGAATTTTGTTAATGAGGCTTGAAGGGTTGGTCGGAAAAGAATCTTTGGTGTTACGGTGACTGGAGCACAGACACTGCTCTTCAGTAATTGGTTCAAATTTGGAGACGAAAGCTGGAGGAAACGCTGGACCATGGTTTGGTTTCATCGCATGAGTAGGGCCATCTGAAAGTATTAAATTAATTTGATTTGGCATATTTTGGTTAATAGAGATCTATAAGTCATTGCTTGGCTTGAATATATCGAACGAAAGAAAGTTCTGAAGCAACTACGTCATACAATGTCTTCAAAATTCTTTTGAGACATTCAATAAATTCGTATGATTTAGTTATACTTTTCTCTTTTGGGACAGCGATATATTTGATCAAAATCTTACCACGACCGTTACCAGAGAAATAAAATGAGACTTCCATTTTTCCGAGATTCACAAGGGAGTTGGTTATGGTAGGCATGGGCCGAAGCGCCTCTCGAGACGAGGCGACAGCCATATAACCCACCAGTACAGTCAACGTGTGCGAAAACATATTCTGGGAATAAATAAAACTTTATTTTAGTAATGTTTTATGGCAATTTGGGATTTATTGCAACGTTTTTGTTGCGATAAACCAAAGAATTTGCGTGAGGTATTGACAATAGATTTCTGGATAAATGGATTTTGCTTTGAAGTGCATATTTATGGATTTCTGTGTCTTTTATTTTTGAGTCTCTAACTAAAGTAGGTACTAGAAACTCGTAAATATGACGTCATTTAGTTAAATTGCGTTGTTATTATTGTACTCTGTCATCATTTTCGCTTCCAATGTTAGCGTAAGCAAACACTTTAATGGATTAAAGTTCTAATTGCATAGCCATAAAAATGTACCGTACCATATATTCAATTGTTTTAGGCATAGAAGAAAACTATAGTATTAAATAGAAAGAAAGCGATATAAAAGATACTAAAGAATATGATTTAAATTAAAGCAATATAGACACTAAAATCTAAAAGTCATAGACTTAAGAAAAGCTTAAAAGAGAATATTTTAGTTGTTGCTTACCGTTGGTCCTACTCTGCTAGCAATAACGAATTGATTGAAATTCTGTTCAAATCAAATTCTTTTTGTTTCGCAACTTTCAATTCGGTTTTATTGGTTTTCCATTTTATTGTTGCGATTGAGAAATACGAATTGTTGGCAAATTGTCGGTTCGAACGATATTACTTATAAATGCTATGTTTCTGGCTTTCTTATAACGATTTCAGGAATAAAGGAATATCTTTTATGAGGCTTTGGGTCGAATGGAAAAGGCTTTCAAAGGCTTATGAGTTCTTGCTTGAGACTTGTTTCAGTTTAAGATATATCTTTCTTATCACATGGATGAGGATTACTGCAGGCCAACGTTTTCACAATTATAATCAGTATATCTGTTCTTCAAATAACACAAAACATGAATTCCCCGAATGGATAGTCAAAGCTGTCAGAGCACACGAACAATCAATCTGCCCAGCCTTTTCTCAACTATGTTGGGGTCAGCTTCCAGTCTAACCGGATGCAGCTGAATACCAGTATTTTACATAGAGCGACTGCCTATCTGATCTCCACAACCCAGTTACTAGGTAACACGATACCCCTTGGTAAGACTGGTTGTCAGACTTTCGGGCTTCTGACGACCCTTAACGACTGTCAAAGATCCAAGAATGACAGTTCGGAATCAACAGATTAACGTGCTTTCCGAGGCACGGAAGGGTCTCGGTATGTTAAGATAGTCACCCATCTGCGGACTGACCGCTGCAAGGGCAGCTTAACCTGGGCGATCGACTCGTGCGGCTGTTATTACTTAGCCACGAGCCGCTCCAGCAGCACACGAACAATTCGCCAGTTATGTTTAAGTCCAGGAATTTTCTAAGAGAAAACCGTTTTAAGGCGTGTGCAAACCAGCGCGACGCGACACCGGTTATTGTTATACCGTGAAGTTTTCTTAGAAATTGTATTGTTCGTCTCGCGTCGCGCTGGTCTGCATGAGCCTTTAACTCTTTAACACTTTGCTTGTCCTGGGATCAAACCCACGACCTCATCATGCTCCGCAGTTGTGCTTCCGACCATTTCATTAAATAAAATCTGCCTAGCCTTTTCTCAACTTTGTTTGGGTCGGCTTCCAGTCTAATCTAATGCAGCTGAATACCAGTATTTTACCTGGAGCGACTGCCTATGTGACCTCCACAACCCAGTAACTGGGTAATACGATACCCCTTGGTAAGACTGGGTGTCAGATTTTCGGGCTTCTGACGCCCGTAACGACTGTCAAAGATCCACGAATGACAACCGGTACCAACGGCTTAACATGCTTTCTGAGGCGCGGAGGAGTTATTTGATTACATAGATAAACGAGGCAATATAAGAGAAAAGTAAGTTGTAGTTCCTTTCCTTAAAATGATTACAAATCGAGTGCGTAAATTATGTAAGAAAGGCCCTACATAAACAAGTTTCTCTTAGCTTCTTAGCGGATATTAGTCTACGAAATTTCCTGTATTTTAATAAGATTATATCTTATAAATAGTATTAGCTCCATAAATTCCACGAAAAACTAATAGCATTTACGTGCATAAATGTAGTATTCTGTTTCGTATACCATCATGCCTCAACAGAACGAGCCAAAGTATACCATTTTAGCAGAAAATAATCTGGAAGTTATCACGTCATTGCTGTATTTTGACAGCTAAAGTAATGATGTCCAAATTGCATTTCTGAGTTGATTTCGAAATTCATGATGAATTTAATCGAATTTAAATAATAATGAGGTCTATTTATTCATGACCATAGATATTTACATGATTTAAAAACTAACAGAATTAAAATAATAATAGTAATATGTACAAGTATATAAAAAAAAAGGGGAGGAAACGATCATAAGGCATCAACAAATTCGTCCGCATCGCTGTCAACAGGAAAAGTGCCCAAAAGGCTGGCAGCATTGCCACGTTTTAATAATAATTAAAATTAAATAGTTGAATTAATATTATCATCGAATCCATAATTAGGGTAAAAAAACAAAGTGAAAAAAAAATTGCCTTTTTTTACTTTGGTTTCTAATGAAATAATTACGGAACTTCATATGCGTGTATATGTCAAAAATTTAATAAATGGTTGGAAATAGTATAGTTCCATGACAAAGCTCCAAAATGGTGTACATCTTCCTAGAAGACTTGATACTGCAGTCACCATTCCATTTGATGGATTATGGAAAAGCTCTCTTAGGAGCGTAATTTTATGTTCTTTTTTACCCAAGATATTCAAATTGTTACAACTGTTTTTGCTTTAGTCGCTTCACGGTATTCAGCTACATCCGGTTAGACTGGAAGCTGACCCTAACGTAGTTGGAGAAAGGCTAGGCAGGTGATGATGAGTGAAAATTGTGAAAATAAACCCAAATATTTTTAAGAATCGTTCATTTTATTTACATCTTCGGTGAAGGAACTCTCCATTATGCCTACACGTTGAAGTGTCGTTTTATTTATTCCTATTTCGATCCGAATGCATTTCAGCATCGGCGTGCGGGCAATAAAATGCGCTTAAATTGTATTTATTTATAAACGTCGATTTCTGAAACTGATCGTAAAATTTCGCACGTTTCGTGTTGCTAGCTTTGAGGGAGAATATTTTTGCGAGGATTTTTGACGGATTTCGCAAAATTTTTCTTTTCTGATCGGTTTTCAATTCTAGATCCTCTGAACTGAAAACCAACTCTCTGTTCGACTTCTCATCTATACTAATATTATAAAGAGGTAAAATTTGTTTGTGTGTGTTTACATGCAGAGGGTGATCTCCAAAACTGCCAGTCGGATTTGAAAAAATATTTTTGCATTGGATAGCCCATTTCTCGAGGAAGGTTATAGGGTCACGGGCAGAAGTTATTAATATATATAGCGGTTTTCTTAAGAAGAACAGGTAGTCAAGACCACCCGCTGGCTTTCTGGTGCAATACATGCAAGCATGACTACGCAGTTATATAAGAAAACTCCATTATTTAAAATTAGAATTTTGTAACTGGCCCGCTTCCTAAGCTATTTAACTAGAACATTATCAAAGCGAACTTTTCTTCCATGCGCTGGCAACACCGTACATTGTCGGACTTATTGGTTCGTTTCACGTCAACAGTTAAACGCAATGGCGGTAATACATTTGGCTTTCACATTACTGGTACGTACCCTGTGTGATATACATACAGCTTTGTTTTACTTCTCTCGAACTACGTTGCTTTGATATTAGTCATTGAGGCATACATCAATTGGCTGTCTATGGAATTCGTTTGTAGTTTTTTCCTTAGGCCGCCCGCACTTTGGATGCTTTTTCGTACGAATTTCACTCGTACGTACACGTACGAACACGGTCAAATCATCCCGACCTTCCAAGTACAACGGGAGCGCGCAGACTGGTGCGACTTAGTCGTACGTATACGTACGTATAGTTCTCACGTCCGAAAAGAATCCGAACTTGTTGGGATTTTTCCTGCGTTCAATGCGATATCACCGGAACACTTTCTATTTGGCGGAGAATATCCAATGTGCACACTCAATTCGTACGACTATGGTCGTATACGCACGAGTGAAATTCGTACGAAAACACATCCAAAGTGCGCGCGGCCTTTTAGATGAATGTGTGATAAATGTTTGAATTGGTATTCCCAGAAGTTTACATCTATGTATAGATACATTTTATACATAATGTCTGTATCGAGCAGACCTTTCCATCGGGAACCTTTTCAATATAAGACCGTTTCCTAATTGGTTAGATGTGGCTGACAGCGGTACGATGAGACCGTTGAGTAATTAACATTTCGTCGTTTAAGGAAACGAACTATACATATACATGGCGATAAGCTTAAGGCACTTACTTGTTATTAATTTTATTGATAATTATTTATTTATTTATTATTAGGCTCTTCAACAATGAGTACACTATTACTTTACAATTTGTACGTTGCAAAAAAAAGCGTAGCATTAATTACATTATGCGCAGAATAATAACACAATTCAATAATTAAATCCAGTAATACTAGTTTATAATAATAGTTTAGATAAAAGTAAAAAATAAACAATTAAAAGCTAAATTGATTAGGTACAATGATGGTTGTTTGGTATGTATGTATTTATGTATCTATTATTTAGGATATGTATTTATCTGTGTATCTATTCTAGTATATTGTATACTTATTATTTGCACCAACGACAGCCCCATTTTATGTCCAGGCAGATCACTGTCCATTCCAAGGTTGCCTGGAAGAGATCGCGGAAAGGGATAAGGCCGCCCATTGTATATTTTGTAGTGTCAAATGTATATTTTTTTGTTATGTGTTTTTATGGTGTACAATAAAGTATACATAAATAAATATAAATTAAATATACAATATATTATATAAAATTAGATTAGATTGAATTTTTGTATATTATGATTAAGTTAAAATTTGATTTTAGACATGATATCATCTTGTTGGCTTTAAATCGTTTTGTTGTTGTTGTGGAAAGTTTTAAGACACCCACGGCAGGAGTAGGGTGAAACTACCTATGCTTTAATTTGGTTGATCTCAGTGTATACGATTCTATGGCTATCAATATTGTTAGCTTTAAGTTGTAAGAAATGACTGCTGTTTTAGCAGTTGTATCTTTGAATGATGCAAACGATAAAAACCGGTCAAGTGCGGGCTTACTCGCACACGAAGGGTTCCACTAAATATCGTACGGTGGTGTACAATATTTAGAATATAACGCCGAAAAAAAACGTTTCTTTTTAGGGGCCTCCTTAAATTTTTAACTTTGTTTTATTATTTGTAGTAGGTACCTAATAGCGGTAATAGAAATACACAATCTGTGAGAATTTTAACTGTCTACCTACTATATATTATATTACTAAACTCATATACATGAGTAACAGCCCGCTGATATACAGACGGACGGACTGACAGAAAAGGCTTAGTGCGGATTTCACTAATGAAATTGAACGCGTTCAAGAGCTGTCAGTGTACTATTCCATAACAATTTTGACACTGACAACTCTTGAACGCGTTTTAGAAATGCTGATTGCGTTCAGTTTCATTGGTGGAATCCGCCCTTAGTAAAATAGGCATAACCTAAGGTTTTCCGTTTGGAACCCTAAAAAGTATGAATAATTTTCATGTTCTACATCAGATTTGCTGATACAGAAATCGGTAACATAAAGAAAATGTTCGCAGCCGTGGCACGTGCCAAACGTACGTGCGTCACTTCAGATTCGATAAGCTTACTTTTTTCTATAGCCAGGCTTTGAGTTAGAAATATTTCTTATCGTGTGAGAGACAGAATGGATTAACAGCTTAGCCTAGTTAATAAATACGTTGGGTTTTTGTACATACGGGATTAGAAACAATATTTGATAGCAGACTGGCCCGTTAATTTGTTTGCAGATTTTGGGTTTCATTTCCAGATTGGGCAAAGTTTTGTTATTATTTTCTATCCAGAATTTCTCAGTCTCGATTTTTGCCCGGCTAATGGCAATAGTCTTTATACAGGATCAAATTAAAGTAGCTAGCGAAACTCCGCAGACGTGATGATACAACGACAACCTCATCTAGCTTATTTTTTTTTTTTGTCTTTGACGTGTAAAAGTGATCCCGATATCCTATTTACAGAATAAACAATTTCATTTCATTTCATTTCAATTTCAATTTCATTTCATTTCAATGATAAACAATTCATATTCGTCAGATACTTTTGGAACAGACCATAGACCATTTGATGGAGTTATTGTTTATGTAGATTATAGGTATGATATTTGATTGGTTATGCCAATAATTTGACGTTGAATGAAAACATTTCAGTGGTACTGTGATTCCTATGTACGTTATTTATTCGAATATAAATCACGTTAACCTTTGAACCACTAGGGATGTGGCCGTTGTATCATCAATTTGCTATTCCATTTTCGAAACGTCGATAAATAAAAGGTGTACCGAACATTGTATACTTTTTATTTATTGACATTATAAATTTATAACTTGGCGTCGGTCTGGGTGGTAATTTGTGCGTGGTGGTCGAACGGGGTAATTTTATTTGTGCCAGCTGGGTACATACCCAAAGTGTGACTGTGGGTGACTAGCCACTGTAATTATGATGATTGATAGAACAAAAAGTGTAGGTATGGGTTATGTCTTTTTAAAAATTTCAATGATCGAATACTTAGGTACGCTCAATAGAGATATTAATTGGGGGAAAAAATAATGAAATCGGGCAATCTTTGGGGACTGCCGATAGAAGTGAAAACCAAGTAACTTTTTTAATTCTCGCGTTGATGACTTTCGTTCGAGCGTTAGGTGATTTTTGTTCACCCAAAAAGTGCTCAACGTACCTAAAGAAGTTTTCACTTCAAAAAACTATTAAATACATCAGTCAGATAATAAAAAATATTAGACACGTATTTTTTGATTTAACATAATAATAAAAAATGGTTTAGTTAAAACGCATTAAAGTTGTTAGTGGGGGTCAATACGTCACAAGTCAGTATAAAATCTACCGGGGAGTGACGTCATTCCACATTTTCATTCAAAGTATTGCCGTAATCTTTTGATTACGTAAAAAAAGAAAAAATACTTCTCCAATATTTTTTAATAATATACCTACCTGATAGACCAAAAAAAAAAATATTTTTAGTCGACATCCCTATTAATTTAATGATCATAGACATTAAAATGGACTCGAATTATTAAAATAATTTTTAGTTTTTCTAAAATTTTGTCAAAACACTTCAAATCAGTTTAAAATTACCAGAATTTTGTTTGTTGTGTCTGAAACGCGTAAATAAACAGCAAAATTAAACAAAACCCGAAAATTCAAACAATAAACTTTTATAATTTCCCCCAAAGTTCAGCATCAGCTAATTTGTTTTTGTGTAATACCGCTGTTTCTTAATAAAACAGTTAAAATGGAACGTGACGGTTTCAGAGTAACATTTATAGACAAATCGTGCCGTTCAGTCGAGTAGTCGTAGACTAAAATAGACTTGCCCGTCTTTGTTTGAAAGGGTTGAAAGTGGTTAAAAGGGTTTAAAAGATAAGAAGTTGCATCAGTATGTAGTGTTTTACTATAATAAGGATGTTCAATTTGAAAAAAATACTATTTAGTCCGTCAGTCAAATAATAAAATAATATTAGACACGTATTTTATGCTTTATCATAATTATTAATAAAAAATGGTTTAGATAGAACGAGTGGAAGCTAGGTACGTCACAAGTCAGTATAAAATCGAATGGCTAGTGACTTCATGTCACATTTTAACTCAATGTATTGCCGTAATCTTGATATTACCTACGTAAAAAAAGAAAAAAATACTTGTCCAATATTTTTTAATAAAATACTTACGGACAAAAAATAAATTGTCCAAGATCCCTGTTAGCTCTCTTGCCTTGTTGTTTGAGGTTCCCACTGCTGGGACACAGGCCTCCTTTCGGTGAGAAGGAGTGGGCCGTAATCCACCACATCGGCCCAGTGTGGGTTGCTCTAGTCCAGTGGACTAGACCAGGGTTTCTCAAAGAGGGGTACGCGAACCCCTAGGGGTTCGCCATTCGATGGTAGGGGTTTCGCAACAAGATTTACCATTGTTGAATCTTTTCGAGCTGATTTAAAAAGGATGTCTTTGATTGATTTTTGGGCAGCTAGACAGGAAGAATATCCTGAACTCTCACGCAAAGCGGTGAACTTCCTTTTACCCTTTGCTACAACATACTTATGTTAAAGTCGGTTTTCTCACCTAATCATGAGAAAATAAAAAACAGAAATTGACTTGATGCTGAGTCAGAATTAAGGCTAAAATATTGTCCAAAATTATTCCAAAAGTTGATTTAATTAGCGATAAAAAACAAGCCTTTTTGTCCGATCTTTTTGGCTGTATTTGTTACATTTAATTGAAATAAAAAACCTTATTTTCTTCAACATACTATTTTATTCTTTTTTTAATCTTGTGGTTAGGGGTTCGCTGTCTTCTGGAAACTTTAACCCTTACGCCCCCCCGCCGCGATGACGCAAATATACCTTGACTCCCGTTACGTACCGGAGACCGCCGGCGGCGCGTCGGAGATAAGAGCGCGCTAACATAAACAAAAACTGAGAGCTTCTTGTTACGTAAATAGTCTTATCATTAATGGTTTTGGGTCCCTGATTAGACAAAGGATTTTTTATAATACTTAGAATCTTTGTAAGCGAACGCTAGTATTGATAAATAAACATTCTTATCAGATTCTTATAAGAAATTCCTTTGTGCATTGTTTTGATGATTTATAATAAAACTACTGGTTCGATTCACATGAAATTTCGCAGGATACATTATGAATACACATACTATCGGTCAAAACCATTATTTACGAACAAACACAATAAATAAAAACACCAATAATTAAAAAAGTTCAATAATAGGTATCCGTATCATTACGTAACATTACTTAGTTGATAAAAAATATTGAACTCTTATTTTTTTCTGAAAAATGGCATTTTTATTATGCATTATCTAATAAAGAATATAAAATAAATGACTTACCAGCGATTACATACACAAAACACACACAAAACTCAAAATTTCACAACAATACGTTTTTTCATTACCGAGTTTGTTTACATTTTTTGATGGGTCCGTAATAGGTAATTACGATGTTATTTAGTGCAAATATTAACTAAATACGATGACGACACTACTTAATTATTTAAAAAACAACATTTCCCGTCGATTTACACTTAAAAAACAATAGAAAACAAATAAATAGAACGCGGAGTGCAGCGCGCTGAACGCATGCGTGGACGCCATTTTGCCGTGCCAAAATGTTCAATTTTTACTTTTTTCTAGAATTGTTTCTGCATATTTTGACGTTTTAGTCGATTTATTTGACAAGTATATTACCAAATCCATAGAATAAAATTAACCACAGACCATATTAGCCCCTATCCATAGTACAAATAGACCTTGAATCAGCGTGCGCCGACTGCGTCGCATGCGACGCAGTGGGGCTTGACGGATATGGCAAATTTTGCGTGTTTTGCGACGCAATGGGGAATGAGGGGTTAATGGGGCTACGTGAAATCATAAGTTTGAGAAACCCTGGTCTAGTCTAATAGAGCCAAATATCAATACTATAACGACTAAGATCTCTTTTGAGAGCCAATCCTTTCTGTGTGTCCAAGCTGTCTCAATACACTATTCTACTTCCTTAAAACTCCCATCCTCTTTCAGTCTACAACGCTTCCTAAAATTAACTTGCTAAGAAGTAGAATGCCTTCATCATCATAACGGCTGATAATATGAATGCTGAAGGCATCTAACCTTGGCAAACTTTGAAACGTAGTAAATGATTAATTTCCGATGCCCTGTTAATTTTCGGTGAAAATGTTTCGGAAATGAATGTTTTAAATGTTGAATTTTGAATAAAACTTGACCGCTGACCCACGTGCGTATCTACTGTCGCACTCATCGACATTTTGTACAAACTGAGCTGCACTCTACAGGGAAAAAAGCCACATCTGGCTCGCGAGGCGTAATTTGCCGTCCTGGAGACCAAGTCTACTAATTTACAAACGTCACAATGGTCTCTCGATGGCGAGTTTTTGACCGATTTGCCATACAGAATCTGTCAAAAACTCACCATCGAGAGACCATTGTGACGTTTGTAAATTAGCTTGGCCCCCAGTGCTCTAGTCTAATAGCTACTATGATTTGGTCTACGTCTTAGATTGCTCTGGGATGTGATATACAAGGTGAAATACAACAACCCTGAAAAATCAGGTGTCCCACTTTTGTCGAGTTGCACGAACTGTATGGAGCCTGCTGATTTATTTTTCAGTGTTCTTAATTATGTGTTGACTTCTAAAGGTTTTCAGTTATTTTAATAACACCTTGTTTAGCCGATCAATTTCCATAATTGCAAGGGTCGATTGAGTTGCTTTTTGCAAAACCATAGTTTGTCAGCTCCGTATTAAGAAGATTTTATCTTGAAAACAGAAACGCAAATCACAAATTAAAACATTAACTGCCACATCACAAGATTTCGTAGACACGGTAGATAAACAAGTTTTATAGTATTAAAATGTGCGGGATAAAAAAACCTACAATAGATTTGTAAATAAACATGCTTCGTCTGCTTCGTTTTGTGAATCAGCTGTCTGCGAAATTGAATCGTAAACAGATGCTTTATTTTCTTTCTCTTGGAGTTATCAAAGATCAGAATTTGTCTCCTTTTGGCTACGAATTTCCTCTTGTATCTTCGTCTTATAGTGAATGAAAACGTAATTAGAGATGAAACACGCGAGATTACGTGTCTTCAGACTCATTTCAGAATACGTTGGCTGTTAACAGCTCGGAATATAAATATGTTGATTGGTTCTTTGGGGAGTCGAGCAGAATCTAAAAACTACTCTATGTAAAAAATGATAAAACAATTGATCCTAGACATTCTAAGAATCTGCCCCCCAATTACGCAATGCACGATCAATTTTAAATTGAAACCAATTGAAAATATTGCCAGTCCATTGCTTCATAAGTTCGACAAAAAAAATTGAGCAGATTTTTTTTCAACGCGAACAACATCATGCGGTGACGTATCTAACGACTGAATCACTGCATTCTGCTAGATCAGCTAGATGATTCACAAACTGATCTTCATAGGTCGGTGGTATAACCATAGCTATATGAATTATTGTAAAACATTTTAAAAGAGTAACGGTGGAGTTTCTTGCCCATTCTTCTCCATACGAAAACTACCTTTTGGAAGGGGCGGTAGAATCAATACTATATTTTGTAAATTTTAACGCTCAAAAGTGCCTTCAAGGGCCTATTTGAAATAAATACTTTGACTTTGACTTTGAATTAATTTTTCTTCATCATCATTCAAAAATTCAAAATTCATCTCTCAATCTGATCTTCATAGGCCAATGGGATAACCTATTAGCTTTATTATTCTTCATCATCATTCAGTCGGAAGACCTCCAATGCTGGGCATAGGCCTACTCCAATCGCATCGCTATTTCGACCGGACCTATGCCTCCCGCATCCAAGGGTTCCCAGACCTTAACCAGGTCATTAACGTGGGTAGTCGACCCTCTCACTTTTTACTTTCAACTTAACGTAATATCGCCCATAATCCACATTTTGTCAGATGTTTGAGTCCCATTTTATGGGGGGCGAGCCTATGGCTATCTTCCGGGCACAAAACCAGACATCGGGCTACTATTAAGAAACTCCTGATGGATAAACCCAATAAAACTTTGCTCGACCTGGAACTCGAATCCCAGGACCTAATACTCAGAAGTAGCGTTAACAACCACTAGACTAACGAGGTAGTCGTTACTTTTAACTTTAATGTATTAACAGCTTTGAAATATTTTTTGTAGATGTTAGCAGGGCTGGAAAATATTCAAGCCAACTTAAATCCTCATGGTGGTGCAATGAATGTGAAACCCTATTTAGATCCCAAAAGGCGAAGTGAAATAGTTGACGAAACGTTTTTAGAACAAAAAGATATTTTATTAGAAATGGTACGTATTTCATGCTTATTTTTTATTTTATGGTATATATAAATGGAGTGAGTGGATGTCCTCCTTAAAAGAGCCGAAATTAAGTTTTCTGGTGAGATTCAAATACAATTCTGTGATAATCATTTGGAAGCTATAAGCTTCCAAAATATAGAGGGTATATGTATATTTCAAGATACCTCCGTTTCGAAAAGCACGTTAAACCATTGGTTCCGGCTGTCATTTGCAAATCTTTGACAGTCGATACGGGTAGTCAGAAGCCCGAAAGTCTGACAACTAGTCTTACCAAGGGGTATCGTTTTACCCAGTCCACAGAGAACTGGGTTGTAGAGGTTAGATAGGCAGTCGCTCCTTGTAAAATACTAATACCAGCTGCCTCCGGTTAGACTGGAAGCTGAACCCAACATAGTTGGGAAAAGGCTAGGCGGATGATGATAATGAAGGATCAAAAACGGCATAAGGCATAAGAGAGGCAGAGGTAAACCGACTATCATTCCACATATTATCATAACTTTGCGAAACTTAAAAAATTAAAGTTCGAATTCAAAGAAAATCATACTTAGCCAAAAATACAAAAGTAGCTATCCGTTTTCTCACAGAAAATGAGCACACAATTAGAGCCAAAGTATCAGAAACTTGGCAACATCATACCGAGCTCAGTTCAAGAGTTCACCAACTTTCAACGGAATTGGAGATCCGAGTTTTGGCACATATCACAATTGCTCCTTTGGTGAATTACTCTCGATGTGCGAAGTTCGAAACAAATCAATTATCTGATGCCGGAGGCTTCGGGACGGACGGCTAACCTTGTTAGGAGCCTCCTACATGATGTAACGTGGATGTGCGAGATATGTTGTTGTAATATATCATGTGACGGATATATTGTTATATTATTCGGGGCGTAGGGAATCATCGGAATTGCGAAGTTGGAAGTTCAAAAGTCTAATAACAAAAACTAACATTTTGTAACCTTAAATTCAATATATGTCATGTATACGTAGTAGTTTTATTATGTATGTGCCTTAGTCAATTAATTAATTGACTCAGGCGTGACGTTGCGGAAATCCATTATAAAATACAATAGACGACGTATATTTAGTAACCTAATCCGCTTAACTGTTCTTAAAGAGTCATAAGGAACCGTGTAAGAAATCTATATGTGTTTCACCTCTCAACGAGGCATCCTCAGGATGACGATTGACTTAACCCGGACACGACGTGTTGCCACGTTTAGCACCGAACGCGTGTCGATTATGATATGACTCTTTAAGAACAGTTAAGCGGATTAAGTTACTAAATAAAAGTCATCTATTGTGTATACATATATCCACTCGTAATAAATAGCATAGCAAAGTAAAGAATTGAATAGTGTGGCTTATAACCTATAATAGTGAAGATATATGGATTAAATGGAGCATTTATCTTCTTTATATCGATAAGAATCGATATCATTCCCTCCATTCCGTAAAATACTTCGCAATTAACGATTCTCTATTATCCTTTCTGTTTATCTTAACATATTGGCAATGATATTGGTACCAATGTAGCCAGTTCACTGTTCTTCCAATATAATCAATACAGATCGTCTACTGTCAAGGTCAAATCCATCATTTATGTTTGTTCTTATTAACTTTGATGAGACTTGCGTTATTTCTTCTAATGACGTAATATCTGTCATTAAACATCATCAATCTCTTTCTGTTTCTTTTAATGTTGAATTAGTATCTAAGTTCTTAATGTTATTATTTATATTAAGCGTTACTTCTTCTCTTTTATCATTTAGTTAGTTATTTATTTATTTTATTATTTTATGTACACACAGTAAATAAAATACATAGAGATTCGACATAATTATAATATTGAGTACAAAGGTACTGCTTATTTCTAATATGTACCTATATTTATATTCTTGAAAATGTTCTCTGTTTTCTCTTAAAAAATATATCCTCTAGAGAGTTATTGTTGTGTTACTCATTTGAGATAAAACATTATTAACCAACTATAATAATAACGAAGGCATTTCGGTCTCCTCGTTATCAAAGTGGTTGTCCATATTGGTTGAGTAGGTAATCTAAATAAAATTCAAAGTGCTTGGTACAAGCGTCTATTACGGCGATACAGTTCAGTAGTTACAAAACTATCGTGAAACTAGGCGGACGCAATCAGATTCAGGAAACGCGGTGTATTCAATAGATGGCAAAGGCGATCTCTCGCAAGGGCGTCTTCAGGCGTCTCGACATTTTAATTACCCACACAATAAATATAAATTAAAATCAATTGCAGAATAAATTAAAATATTAATTCCAGCTAGAAGTAAAACTGAAAGAAGTCAGAGAGAAAAGGAAAAATAAAGCGCTGAATAGTGTTGATGGCAATAATACTAACAATGTTCTAATTCATGACAAGTTTGGTGACAAACATTTGGAAAATCTTGATGTGAAACTGAATGTTAACGGCATCAGCGCTGTTGGTGACACTAATCTGGAACTCAAGTATGGAACTGGTATGGAAACTGTTATATCTAATTTGAATTTTTAATTTTGTCAATATGTGCTTTTATAATTTTTAACGTGACGATAATTATCGTAGACGTCCACCACGTCCATAAAATGTATGGAACTACCTGCACGATATAACATTATCGCGGACGGAAATACAATGTGAAGTTTAATTCGTTTGCATCCTCTTAATGGGTCATTCATTATACTATTTATCATTATGAACAAAGCTGTTCCCGTAATTTTGACGAGCTATGCATAAATGTAGGGAACAGCAGTGTTTTTTGCCATTTCAGGGTTGGTTCCATAGTGAAAGTCGTTTATAATGATGAGTACAATGTCCCCTTTAGAAGATGCAAACGAATTAAACACCCTGTTAAGTTTCTTCATATATTTCCATACACTTCCCAGTATTATCGTTTTGCCATAGACGTCCACGATGATATCATCACGTTAGAAATTATAAAAACACCCAATAGTCATGTGAGCCTTCATTCCTATCTCTCTATACATATTTACGTTATTTTTTGTTGATACTAAACCTCTTAAGGGGTCATTCTACTTATCATCATGAACAACTCACTATAGGAACAAAGCTGAAATCGCGAAAAAAAGTCAGCTGTTCCATAAATTTATGTTCGCATATCTCGTCAAAATGTAGGGAACGGCTGATTGTTTTTTCGCGATTTCATGTTGGTCCCATAGTGAAAGTTGTTCATAATGGTGAGTACAATGACCCCTTAAGAGGTTTAGTATTAACAAAAAATAAGGTTGCATAGTTTAGAGCTGGGTGTCCATTAGCGTCATTAGATATAACTTATTTACGTTGAAAAAACTTATTATCTGCTGAAATCTGAAATACTGAAAAACCAGTTTCACCATCTCGGAGCGACTTTTAGACGTATTTTATATCAACCTTGGATTCTGCAGTAGGATATTCTTTTACGGAAGATTTACGATCGTAAATAAAATTTGATATATTTTCACCAGTCTTTATGAAATGACAATTTATTCGCATTCGCAATTTATTCCCTTCACTTTAATATGGAAGTTATATTTCTCAACTAACATAACAGGAGTTTAAAACATATTGTCAGTGTACGTCTTCCTTTTAATATTATGCGCCAAAGTTAAGTCAATTAAACCAAGTCCTCCATACGTAATGAGCGCTGACAGGGAAAATGAATTAATGATGAAGTAAGCTTTTAATTGCGTTTGATATAATACGAAAAGCTCTTGAACATTATATTTAAACAAGCTTAAATAAATTTGGTATAAATGTTTAAACAAGAAAATAATTAAGATTTAAATTTTTTATTAAGATATAAAATAGGAATTGGATAAAAACTTTGGTTTCGAATATTTTAAGTAGGCGAAATTTAAAAAAAACTAAATAAATGACTGTGCACTAAAATACCTCAGCGAATCGAATCGCTAAGCATTTATATTATGATTAGCCTTGACAAAACATACGGACAGCCAACAGCCTCTATTGGGGTTTGTATTTATTTATTTGAACAGTTTGTTAAAACAATATATTTCAGCTTTTCCTCAGAAAACATCCTACTAATCCTTCTAATATTATAAACGCGAACGTTTGTGAAGATGGATATATGTATGTTTGTTACTCTTGCACGCAAAAATGACTGAACGGATTTAGATGAAATTTAGCACACAGATTATAGTTTTGCTTCGTTTACGTTCAAACTACGCACCCAACCTTTCTGAAATACATCACCCATTAGGTCACTATAGGTATGTCTTTCTAGGGCGTTTCAGCGTAAATACCGTTCGTTATTATTTTTATTAAACATGGCAATAAAACTAACTTTCTTCTAGCAAAGTGTAATTTAGCGACTATAAGCTATGAAAATGCTTTTACGAAAAGTAATACAGCACTGAAAAAAGTCTCATATCCAATATACGTGTAATAAGTAAACATGAGACAACCTAGTTACCAAAGGAGATAGAATTTATGAAAATCATGCTTATGCCTAAAACTTTTTTTAGGTAAAAGCTTGGTAAACTTGAATGCTGAAGGAATATCTAACGTTGGCAATGTTCGTATGGAACTGGGTGTTGGAGATATTGGGCTTTTTATACCTGGACTGATTGGCTTATTCTCTGGTAAGAATAACCATTTATACCTAATTAATATAAGAAAAATAAAGAAAAATATTTTATTTAGGACACACACAGGAAATGCAAACAGTAAGAGTAAGAGAGAGATAGCGAGAAGAGAGAATAAGAAGACAGAGTGAGAGAGTAAGAGTAGTAAGAGAGAGTAAGAAGACAGAGAGAGAGTAAGAGTAGTAAGAGAGAGTAAGAAGACAGAGAGAGAGAGTAAGAGTAGTCAGAGAGTAAGAAGACAGAGAGAGAGAGTAAGAGTAGTAAGAGAGAGTAAGAAGACAGAGAGAGAGAGTAAGAGTAGTAAGAAATAATAAGAAGACAGAGAGAGAGAGTAAGAGTAGTAAGAGAGAGAAAAAGTAGTTTGATATAAGTTGAGGAGCTCGTAAGCCGTTACGTTTGCCCGTGGATGCGTGACCTTTTTAAACCGAGACTCCTCCGTGCCTCGGAAAACACGCTAAGCCGTTGGTCCCGGCTGTCATTCGTGGATCTTTGACAGTCGTTACCGGTCACCAGAAGTCCAAAAGTCAACCGATATTACCGTATTACTGGGTTGTGGAGGTCAAAGAAGCATTCGCTCCATGTAAAATACTGGTATTCAGCTGCATCCGGTTACACTGGAAGCTGGCCCCAACATAGATGGAAAAAGGTTAGGCAGATTGATTGACCTGTTTGATATAAGTTCTTAGCAGTCCTTCTAGTTATTCATAAGGTTCTTATCACACCGGCTGCGATTTGCGAGCGTATTTTCAGCGAGACGATTAATTGTTTATCGCTCTCGCCACGTTTGAGTAACAAGAGCTATTGACGTGGGTGCGCAATAAAGAGTGGGACATGCAAGTGTTCAATAGAGAGTGAGACATGCGATTGTACGATATTGCGAAAACGCTGAGAACACGTGACGTAGTCGCAGCTAGCTCGCTTCGCACTGGCGTGGGAACACGTTCACAACTCGCCTAGCTGGAAACACGCTGGCAAATCGTCAGTGTAATAGCGCCCTAAGGCTGCGTTTCCACCAGAGATGAGCGAGGATGCGTAGCGAGGGATGTAATAGTAATAGTAATATTTATTTACACTTCAAAGACACAAAAATCTGTGTAGCCCTGGCTCTTGTACTAGGAGTACCTGTATCACAAGAGCCAGACCTCTCGATTTTCAGGTTTTTTTTTATTTTTTTTATTTTTTTGTGTGTGAAACTAACCAATAATATCGCTTCACGGTCATAGTTTGAGCTAAGTTAGCGTTGTTATTGGTTGTTAGTGGTAACGCAGCCATAATCTACGCAAATCTGGAAACTTCTGTGACTTAATTTTAAAACAAGATTGAAATAAATAATTTATCTTTTTATATAATTTAACAAACTGTGAAACGATAAGCTTGCAGGTGTTGTTTTATGTTGAAATATCTTTTCACGACTAAATTATTATTTACTGGCATTGAAAGAAACCAAGCTCGAACTGAAAGATAACAGAATATTGACACAAATAAATGTTATCACAATAACTCTTACATTGTCTTCGCTATAAGGTAATTAGACTGAAATCCTTGCAAACAATCAGCTATTAATTTCCACCCTTAAAACAAATTTTACTAATTCCAAAGGTTCTGGGCACGTAAACAACTTAAAAATCGTGAACGGAACGTCGAATGAAGCACCAGCCACAGAAAAAGCAGATAATGGCCGCAGAATTATTAACAATGCTAATCTAAACGAAACAACTACCAAAGTAGTAGCTACTGTGACAACTGCAACAGTAACAACTGCAACAGTAACTCGCAAGCATCATCATACCACGTCTAATCGTACAACAGCAGTAAAGAATTCCACTGTCCAAGTCTGGAACACTCCTGATGTACTGCCTCTTGTAACAGCTAATTCGACAGTTACTGCAGTACCTGGTAACGGCACTGTTTAGTTAGAAAATGTGTAAAGAGTTCAGTTGTAATAAAGAGTTATTTGACATGATTTCTCTTCATTTGTCACATGTTCTCGAACCGTACCCAAAAAGTTCGAGGTAATGTGATATCCACCAACGCACTGGGCTCTTTGTGATAGACTATAGCTCACTTCTCCTCACACAGTAGGCTTATGTTCCAGCAGTGGGGACATTATTGGCTGATTATGCTCTTTATTTCTTCTATACTACAACTCGGCTACAGTATTTGAATAATTCCTTTAATGTGGAGGATGTGCTGATGCCCTTTAAGCCATTAATACAGGGTGGATTTTTGAGATGGCGGCCAGTATATCGATGGAAAAAAAATGTTAGTTGGAGTCTCATCGCCTATAAAATGAATGCGAAAAGTTTTTTGTGATTTCTGACTTTTCTAGTACTCAAACCTCAGTTGGTCCAATAGAGGTGTTTGATCCATATATGAAACAAGATCGATTAGCATAAAAACAGTTTTTGTGAAAACTGCCATTTTCTTGCTGACTGTACATTTTTTTCAAAATCTGTGAATGCAGATCAAAATGTTTCAAAAGTTAAGGACAGTCTCCTAAGACTGTTTTCCTGTAGCTACAACGGTTAAGGTAGCTGTCCTTGCTGGGGGTAGAAATCCAAATCTCAAAAATCCACCCTGTATATAATGTAACCCAAAGTGGTTAGAGGTAAGGTGAGAGGAGGGACTTTAAGGCTATAAAAACTCCACAACACTCAACAATAATGAGCATAATTTCATGTATGTTGCCATACAAAAAAAGGCACTTAAGATTCAAAATAAATAACACATACTTTAAACATAAGACGGCTGCAAATGACGTCCATTTTCTCCCTCGTTTCTGTAAGCATTATAACTCCTCAAATTCTATTGGGCGACACGGCAACGGCTTTTGGCGCGAAATGAGCGTCGTTTACCGTAGACGGCGCCAGTAAGCACCATGTTGCATTATGATGTCACACGAAGACGCTGGAACTCAGAATAAGGTTGTTAAAACACAATATATTGACGATATAAATATAGGGGAATTGTAGGATCATTTTCGCGGTAGCGATAATTAGGAAGCAGAAAGGCGTCGCTCGTGGCGTAACTAAGGAAAGGTTTCGTCTTGCAGTGGATTATGCGAGAGGAGATAATTTTAAGTCGGATAATCATGTTTATCAAAAGACTAAAGCATTGAAACATCTTGCTGCAACTCAGAATGTTCTGTAATCAACATGATTGTGTTCTAATTTTAAAGTGACGTAATAGGGACAATAAAGGACAAAATCAAGATCAACGCTGCACGCGGCAGTGCTGCTGTGGCAGTGCTGCTGCAGCAGTGTCCCCATAAATTTTCTACAGGTTTGTATGAGATTAAATTCCGAGCACGGCAGCAATGCAAATGTGTACGAGTACCTATAGTGCACCCACATTTCGCCAGTTATATTTTTAAGTCCCATCTAATAGCTGGAGTGAGTCTAATGCCAGCAACTGGGCACAAAACCATACTGTGGCCTGCTACTGAGAAATTCCAGATGGAATAACCCAACTGTTTGCACGATTCGGGAATCAAATCGAATCTCAGGGCTTGCGACAACTACCAAGGCAATCGAGGCAACGAGGTGGTAAATCCCAACTAATATTATAAGTGATACGAAAGTGAGTCTGTTTGTTATACTGACTTGACCTGGATTAGGATACTTTTTATCCCGATGTCCCCACGGGATAGAGGCTTCGCGGGTGAATCCACAGGGCGCAGCTAGTAAAATAATAATAATGAAAGAACATGGAGGGCTATCTATAGGCCCCGTCGAGAGCAGTGGTGGCCCAGTGGTATAGGTCCCAACTTACGATTTGTAGGTCGTGGGTTCGAACCCAAGCAGGCGCTTTACTTTGTGTAAATAATTTCATCACCACTGCTCTCAAAACGGTGAAGGAAAACATAGTGAGGAAAACCCGCACTGGGCCCGTGTGGTGAATTACGGCCCACTCCCTCTCACCAAGAGGAGGCCTGTGTCCCAGCCGTGGGAACATTAATATACTGATTATGTATGTTATGTTATTATGCTTTGTGCAAAAATAAGATTTACAGGATCATGTGAAATAGTTTACACTAATAACTTTAGAATCAAGCAGTTAAAAAATTACATAATTCTTTCAAACTGTTGTCACTAAATCAGCTGCGTTAGTATATTTCAAACCAATTGTGTTGTCTGACTTTCAAGCTAATATTCAATTATTGAATCGACATAAAATATAGATACATATAATTATCTGGTATATGGCTCATATTACTTCGTATAACTTGCTCGAAAAATTGATATTCCTTGGAGAAAAATTACATCCAGCTGAAAATTGATGTCTCACGATTTTTGCTTTTTACATGCACGAAGACAAAGACAATATATCTTTGTCTGATGTTACAAGTACCATTTATCCAGTTTCAATTTTATTTATAAAAGATTTCTTTTTTGTGAAACCTCATTCATTTTCTACCAAATAGTTTGAAAGTTTTCATAGTTCAGTTGAACCAAGTGCCTAAGAGTTATTGTAAATGGGATAGTATCTTGATTTATTTATCCAATCTGACAATTAGTTAATTCGGTAAAAGTTAATTTATAGCCATCTTTGTTAGTAAGCTATAGGTGAGAAATAATTTGATCAAGCTCCTAGTTTTCAAAATCAATTGCAGTATTTTCTAGGTAGACATTCTTACTCGTACATCTTTGCTATCGTATCCTAATTAAACTAAGTATTCTATTTTCACTATGGCAACCGTTGTCAATTTTGACAATTCTGCCTTTTTCGAAATAGGTAACTAGGTAACTTTTATTTTGAGATTTTCATTTTCTGTAGCTACAACTAACTTAGATATTTCCTAAATTCAAACATATTTTCACAAACATGCTTAGAAATTCGAGCATTTCTTTGACAAACTTCTTCGACGTAAATCGAAAATGTACTGGTCAAAAACATGCGAGCAGTCAACCCGGCAATCAGTATGAAAACTCATATCTGTCGTGTAATTTAAAAATAGAACGAACTTTTTACTTCGACACATCCAATCAAGGAGGTAACATAACAAATAATTATTTTATTTAAATTTCGATTTGTCTTGTAAATATAGCTGCTACAGCTATATTTAGCTCGAGACCTGCAAAAACTACCGCCTGTACTGTTCGACCATGTCGATGTGACAAGGTTATTAAAAGACATAGTAAAGATGCAGAGTGAAATTACGCAGATAAAGGAACAGTATGCCACTGCTGACCAGCTACGTCAGATAAAGTTGGATCTTGAAGCGTTAAAAAATACGTCAATCGTGAATTATTTTCCGTGTAATGTGAACACAACACAAGGTGCCTCTGGGATTAATATATATGAAGACAGCAACAGTGGCCCTGTTGGTTTGCCACCCATATGTTTGGAAGATGAAAACCAGTGCAATTCACCGTTAGTAAATTTATCGAGTAAGGGAGGTAGTTGTAAAACACCTCAACCGGTATGTGCGAAACAGAGTAGCCGATCCGAAGTGACGCGCAAGGCCGACGAGGCGGCCAATCAGGGGCAGCAGCCGGGCCGACCATCTACGATCGTAGCCGAGTGCGCACCGACGCAAGCGCCTAGCTTATCTATGCAGGCGTTGGGACATACGAGCGTTCCGAATGTACAACATGTCGTCACACAAAACCAAAAATGTTTTGCTGATATCGTACGCGATGGGCAATGGAAACCGGAACGAAATGATAATCAGTGGATTGAGATGCAGCGAAAAAGACATAAGAATCGTTTTATTGGAAACAGAGGGAAGGCTGTTATAGACCCTGATGTTAAATTCAAAGCAGCAGATATACAGACCCCGATGTACATTTATAATGTGGCGAAGAAAGTGACCGTGTGTGACATAGAAAACTACATTAGAGATAAATGTAATTTAACCGTCACGTTAGAAAAAATGAACATGAAAATAGAAAAAGATTATAATGCTTACAAAGTTTTTGTTCCAAAATATAAGGTGGACATGTTTATGGAATCAAGTTTTTGGCCAGAAGGAATAGCTTTTCGTCGTTTTATAAACTTCGATCGGCAAGTAAAAGCCAGAGGAGGCTCTGAAAACGTTGCAGTTGTTAACCCAAATCATGATTAGTTCAACTAAGTTAGTAAGTTACAATTGCAAAAGTGTGACGCGCTCGGTTGAATGTATACGCCGAATTTGTGAGACGGCAGATGTAATTGCCTTACAAGAAACTTGGTTGCTACCTCACGACGTCTCATATCTGGGTAGCATAGACAACGACTTTGGTTTCGTCGGTAACTCAGCTGTGGATACCTCTGCCGGTATACTTCGGGGTAGGCCGTATGGAGGTGTGGCCATATTATGGAGGAAAAGTTCGTTTCCCACAGTGACCGTGTTACCAAGCTCCAGTGTGCGTCTGGTTGCAGTGAAACTCGAACTCGCTGATCGTGCTATAATGTTAATGTTTGTGTTTAATGTGATGCTGGTTCCGCTTCCTTTTTATTTTTTATAATACTGTGCAGGGATCTTTTGCCGCTCGTAGGGATCTTTTGCTGCTCGTTTATCTTTGACGACTTTGTAAAACTAGACGGCATAGTTCCGATTTTGGCCACGCGCCGAAAGATCCATGTACTAAAATAATGTAACCATGTGTAACTGTACTGGTGTTGCTGGTGGGTGGTGCACAGATATTGGTGTTGCACCTAAAGCATATTCAATAGTTTATTCGCTTATATAACAGTTATTTATATTTATACTTATTATTTTTATTTGTATTTTATGTCACCTGATGATGATTCTTTTTACTCTGCCATCGATTCCTCTAGCTCATCCGCTAATGCAAGTTTTGGCTCCTTGACTGACACCCTTGGTGACTTTGTGCGTCGGAGCTTCAGTCAGCAGAGAGGTCATTTGTTTAACGTCTGTCATATAAATGCGCAAAGTATCCCAAGTCACTACAGTGATCTGTTGGACACCTTTACTGACGCCAATGTCCATGCCGTTCTGGTTTCTGAGAGCTGGCTCAAACCTCATCTTCTCTCCACCACCTACTCTCTCCCAGGTTTCACTCTTATCCGTAATGATAGAATTGGAAAGGGAGGGGGTGGTGTAGCTATCTATCTCCGCAGCGATTTCCCATTTAAAATCATTGCCTCATCTCCCTCACAATACCATGCTTCCGCTGAATACCTCTTTTTGGAGGTCTACGTCAAAGGCGCCAAGGCCCTTCTTGGTGTTGTCTATTGCCCACCTGCCGTTGACTATTTTTCCAAACTTGAATTGGCGCTGGAACCCGTAGGGTCAGAGTATGCACATTGCGTCATCATGGGCGATTTCAACACTGACCTTGTTCACCACAATCCCCGATCCCGTAAACTCCTTCACATCATTGAGTCCGTGAGTCTCAATATACTTTCACTGCAACCCACCCATTTCAATATCGCAGGTGATGACACTTGGCTCGACTTAATTCTTACATCCACTCCCTCTCTTGTTTCCTCTCATGGTCAGTGTCCCGCTCCTGGTTTTTCCCATCATGACCTCATTTTCCTCTCGTATGTCCTAAAACCGCCTAAACCTGTCCCAAAAGTTCTGCACATGCGGTGTTTTGCGCGCATGGACGTCGAGAAGCTTCGTCAGGATGCGTCAGACCTCAGTTGGGAACACCTGGCAGCGGCGACAGATGTAGACGATAAACTGCGGATTTTCGATCGGACGGTTCTTGCTCTTTACGACAAACATGCCCCTGTTAAGATGTTTAAACTTCGGCGGCCTCCTGCTCCTTGGATGACGACAGGGGTTCGGATGGCGATGAGGCGCAGAGATCGGGCCTTTCGTAAATTTAAAAAGGATCGTAGTGAAGAGAATCGGAACTTGTTCAAAGCTGCTAGAAATCGGTGTAATCAGATGATACGCAACGCTAAACGCCGCCATATTCTCGAAAACATATCTTCTTCTTCACCTGCTGATATCTGGAAGTTCCTTGGTACTCTTGGTATCGGCAGATCACGTCATGTGGATTTTCCTAATACAATTGGCCTTGATGATATCAACCGTCACTTCACAACCTCTTGTCATTTGGACTCCCAAATGTTGTCCCAGACGGTCGATTACATTACTGGCCTTGCTAGTCCCATCATAGAACCATTTCGATTCTCTCCGGTCGCCTTGGACGAAATTAAAAAGATCATCCTGTCCATAAAATCCAAGGCCGTGGGCTATGACGGCATCAGTCGTAGTATGATCGTTTGGATCCTTGATATCCTTCTTCCTCCAATTACCCACATCATCAACTTTTCGCTTGATTCCGGACAATTCCCATCCCAGTGGCGTATGGCCTATGTACGCCCACTCCCTAAAATTTCGAATCCCTCCTTACCCAGCCACTTTCGACCCATTTCCATTCTCCCATTTCTGTCTAAAGTGCTTGAGGCCTGCGTTCACAAGCAGTTTACGGGGTTTGTTCACCGGAACAATCTTGTTAGCTGTTTTCAGTCTGGATTCAGGCCTGGGCACAGTACATCATCCGCTCTCCTTAAAGTGACTGGTGACGTTAGAGAAGCAATGGAGGATACCAAGGTTACCGTTTTGGTATTAATTGATTTCTCCAATGCCTTTAACGCCGTCAGCCATGATATTCTCCTTTCTATCCTTTCTCATCTTATGGTTTCGTCCGAGGCTTTGGAATGGTTCTCATCTTATCTTCGGGGACGTCAGCAGTCGGTTCGCGTCGATGAGAGATCATCGAGTTGGCGTGACCTGGACGCTGGTGTTCCACAAGGCGGTATTCTTTCTCCATTGCTATTCTCCATCTTCATTAACTTTATAACTCACTGTCTTCGGTGTTCGTATCATCTTTATGCCGATGATCTTCAATTATATACAGCTGAGCGGGTTGAAGGTTTATCGGACGCTATAGCTGATGTAAACCGAGATTTAGACGCCATCAAAAAATGGTCTGATAGTTTTGGGGTGTCAGTAAACCCCTCAAAGTGTCAGGCCATTGTAATTGGGAGCTCACGCATGATGGGAAGGGTGACGCTTAGCTCTCTTCCTCCTCTTATTTTCAATGGTACCGTCATACCTATTACCTCTACTGTGAAAGATCTCGGTTTGCATCTTGACTCGACGCTTAGCTGGCAGTGCCAGGTCTCCAGTGTCAGTCAAAGGGTCAACGGTACTCTGCGATCCTTGTACCGTCTGAGGAACTTTTTGCCCGCTAAGACGAAAACTATGCTTGTGCAGACTTTGATTTTCCCTATCATCGACTATGGTGACGTGTGCTACTTTGACCTGAATGCGGTTTTGTTGGATAAGCTCGACAGACTGCTCAACAATTGTATTCGGTTCATATTCAACCTCAGAAAATATGACCATGTGTCGAGCTATAGGTCTGAACTCAAATGGTTATCCATTCGCCAAAGGAGAAGTTTGCGCGCTTTGACCACGCTTTTCTCCCTTCTCAACTCTCCCTCTCCTCCTTCTTATCTTGTGTCTCACTTCCAATATCTATGTTCTTCACACACTAAGAATCTGCGTTCATCTAACAATCTTCTCCTACTCTGTCCTTCTCATACTTCTGACTTTGTTCATTCTTCCTTTCATATTCAGTCCATTCTTCTTTGGAATGCGCTCCCTCTTGATATCAGGACGGCCACCAGTCGGTTTGCATTTAAGCGGAAATTGCGGAGTTATTTTCAAAATAAGTAGAGTAGAGTCATCTCAACACCTCTCACTGGAATTCGTATAATATATATATATATATTTATATATATAATATGGGTATATATTATAGTAAATATGTGTGTATGTAGTTTATAACCTATTAATGTACTTTTATACCTATTTTAGTTATAATGTGTTATGAAATTTTTTTAATAAGTAAAAATTTTCTTTGTTCCTCTCAAACAGAGCACCTGCCATCAAATCTCTTCACCACCCTTGGTTGACTGGTAGAGAATGCCTAAGGCATTAAGTCCGCCTTTGTACCTTTTTTTTTGTGTGCGAAAAGTTTAAATAAATAAATAAATAATCGTTTTTTCTGTGTATATGCCAACAGACTCAACAGATAACTTAGTGGAATTTACTGAATGTTTATGTGAAATAAATGCCATTATTGAAAGTAATTATGTAGAATCAGTGTTTATATTGGGTGATTTCAACGCACATCCAGGTGAGCCTTTTGATACTGAACTAAAACACTTTTGTGCCGAACAGTTGTGGTCGTGCGTCGACAGAGAGCTTTTGCCGTCGGATACATACACTTTTGTGAGTGACGCACACGGGTCGCGGCGCTGGCTAGACCACTGTGTCGTGACTAGTGCCGCGCGGAACGCTGTTGTTGGTGCGTCTGTTCTTTATGACATTTACTGGTCCGACCACTATCCAATACAATTCGAGTGTGATCTAGGATTAATAAAACCTAAAAGCGTGCTGTCTAAAACTGATATTAGTAGTAACCAAGTGACATGGGATGAAAGGGACAGTAACCAAATTTATGAGTACAATAGGCTATGTCATGTTAAACTGAAAAATGTTGATTTTCCGTCTGAAATGAGTAGTTGTGCTGATAAAATGTGTTCCAACACACACCATAGACATGTTTTAGATAACTTGTATGACGAAATAATAAGTATATTAACAGATGCGTCTAAATGTTCAGCGTTTGTTAGAAAGAGACGTAACAAAGGTAGCATAACCGGGTGGAACAGATACGTCAGGGATGTTCATGTGAGGGCCAGGCTTTGCTTTGAGATGTGGGTGCTGAATGGAAAACCCTCTGTCGGATATGTTTATGAAAACATGACTGAATCCAGGAAACTCTTTAAGTCCCGATTGAAGTGGTGTCAGGATAACGAGCAAAAAATTAAAATGGACATAATTGCAGACCGCCACTGCAAGAAGGATTTTAAGGGTTTTTGGAAAAAGACAAATCAGTTAAATCCAAGGCCTGGTCACCCCGTGAGTGTGGCTGGCGTGCATGAATCACGAGAAATTGCCAATCGTTTCCAACAGCTTTTTAAAGTTGATTCGCTTTTGGATGCGGCACCGCAGATGCTTGATGTTGAGTCAGCCGTCGGAGATCTCAAAGTCAGGTTTTCAGCCAAGGATGTGGCAGGCATTATTAAGAATATGAGAAGAGGTAAATCTCCTGGAAACGACAGCCTCAGCATCGAGCATCTGCAAAATGCAGGAGTTCACTTGCCAAGGGTGCTGGCCTTGTTTTTTAATCTGTGCGTCAGCCATTCATACCTACCTGATAGACTGATGTACACTGTTGTTGTACCAATTCCTAAAAATAAAACCGGTGATACTTCGGATTTATTAAATTATAGACCGATTTCATTAGCCACGGTTACTGCCAAAGTACTGGACAGTCTGCTTGACCAACAACTGGGCAGGCATATTAAGCTCCATGACGCACAATTTGGATTTCGATCTGGTCTGTCAACGGAAAGTGCTATCATGTGTCTTAAGCAGACTGTTCAATATTATAGTGATCGGAAAACACCCGTCTATGCATGCTTTCTCGATCTCTCAAAAGCTTTCGACCTGGTGTCATATGACAAACTGTGGCGCAAGCTCGAAGGTGAGACAGACTGCAGTCCGGAAGTTACATCTATTTTTAGGTATTGGTACAATAACCAGAAAAATAGTGTCAGATGGGAAGGCTCTTTCTCAGATGTGTACAGGTTGCAGTGCGGGGTGAGACAGGGTGGACTGACTTCACCGAAGCTCTTCAACCTGTACATTAACCAACTTGTCGGTGAACTCAGCAGTGCCAGTGTCGGGTGCTACATAGACGGCGTTTGTCTCAACAATATTAGTTATGCAGATGACATGGTACTGCTGAGTCCATCGATCGGGGGTTTGCGTAAGCTGGTACGGATTTGTGAGTCCTATGCGGAGGCCCATGGGCTCAGATACAACGCAAAGAAAAGTGAACTCCTAGTATTTAAGGGGCGGGGCAAAAATTACGTGACTGTACCTACAGTCACCTTAGCTGGGACCCCCTTAAACAGAGTCGCTCAGTTCAAGTATCTGGGCCACTGGGTTTCCGAGGATCTAAAAGATAACGCGGATGTGGAAAGGGCACGTAGGGCGTTGGCTGTCCGGTGTAATATGTTGGCCCGCAGGTTCGCGCGTAGCAGTAATCATGTGAAAGTGACTCTTTTCAAGTCTTACTGCCAAACACTGTACACGTGCAGCCTGTGGGTTAACTACACACTCGGGTCATACAACGCTCTACGTGTTCAATACAACAACGCGTTTAGGGTGCTGCTGGGGCTACCACGATTCTGCAGTGCTTCGACTATGTTCGCAGAAGCGCACACTGATGGGTTTCATGCTCTTATAAGGAAGCAGTGTGCGTCGCTGCTGAGGCGTGTTAGGTCCAGTAGCAATAGTGTTATAGGCGTGTTTGCGGACAGGTGGGACTCTCCACTGCTGCGTCACTGGATACGTTTGCATACTGCTCGGTGAGCAGTGGACAGTTCCTCCCGGTCCCATTGTGAGTAAACATGTCCTTTATCGGTTTTTTATTTATTTATTTTGTGTGTTGTTTTTTTAGTTGTGTGTTAAATATGTGTGTTAATATGGATGATTTGTTTCTGAAATAAAATGTTTACTATATTTACAATAAGCTAGTAAAAAAGAATAAAAATTAACATATTGGCGCGTCAAACATATTGGTTCGTCATTGATTCTAGAATTTACAAATAATTTACTTAGATTGAATTTCCGCGCATTATTTGAGAAAGTAATTGTATTTCATGGTAGCAACCAGGGTCTGGCTGCTGCCAACACATTCGGGAGTCCATCAATGCCCCTTTTACAGGCCGCGGCAGTAATGTACTATGTATATATTAAAAAAATAGAGGCTACCTAAAACTTACCGTCTCCTAAGAATCTCATTTCCCGACTTTCTTCTCGACTCTAAGTCTATTAGAAAAGATCAGTCGCGATCTCCAAAGTATCTAGTTTCTTGAGCTGTCATCTAGGGGTGAATGTCAAGTTACCAACTACCTGCGATGCACGGCTGTCACGTAACTGTTGACATAAAATGGCGGATTGTGAGAATGTCGTGTATGATTTGCAAGCCCGGGGCTCTGCGTGTCATGTTTAGGCTTTTTTATGGTTTTTACGGGATATATCATGAAGTTGTATTGTTTTCCTTAAAAAAAAAAAAAATGTGTTTTGTTATGTTGTTTCATGTGACGTGTTTCGTGTTGTGTAATTTTCTTTGCGTGTAAAGATACACACATAACTGCATGCATGACAAGCCTGCATGAACAATCATTTTGTGCAAGCGTGTTTGAGCGTCTGTATGATGATTTTGTGCAAGCGGCATGAATATTGACAGAAGTTTAATTGTGCGGCTTAAATAAGTCACGCGTGTGTATGCAAGTTAACCTTTCACAATCATACGCACGCCAGTTGCACTTAAATAATGCAGCTAAAACAAGCGCGTCGTCGTCGTCCATCGCGCAAGCAAAAAGTGACGCTGCTCCAGCTTGCTTGTACTATACAGTGTGTATCCTCCGCTTGACTGTCACTAATGAGACACAATAAAATTTGAATTGTTATCGAGCTGCATCAGTCTTTCGGACAGTTGAGAATAGAGGGAAGTTGTGCACGCTTGCACAAAATGATTGTTAATTGTTCATCTAATGCTTGTCATGCTTGCAGTTACGTACACACGTAACTTCACACGTAAGGCCACATTTACTATGTTTATTTTATTGAAAAACTATAGGTACTCGCTTGTTTTAAGACTTCAAAAAAAGAAGGAGGTATGCTACTGACTTGATTTTATTTTCTTGACAACTACGCTAAAATAAAATGCCGAAGTGTGAATGATTGAATATAATCATTATTCCAATTAGGTATATTCAAAGTATTAAGGACCAGAACTATGTATAGCGTCCACGCTATAGAGAAATCGTTTCAATTCGAAAATAATATCGAATTTCGAAACAAAACTGAAATTCAGTTCACAAGTTTCATCTCAAAATACAACTGTGAGTTTCACACCACAAGTTTCATGTTTACTACGACTTTGTTCAATGTATTTGTACCAAAAAATGCCACTGGGTAGTTTTAACTTTTTCCAATTTAAACTGAAGTTTTAAAGTGCGAGGATTTTTTATAACTTGTTTGCACTGCTTGTTTATATTTTCTCTTTTCATTACAAATAATTATTGACAGGGAAATATTATTTTATTTCTACAATATTGTTTGATATTCTTTATAATATTAGTGGCCTTAATTCAGTATAAGATTTTTAAAATTTTATTTGGCGAATACGGTTAAGAAAAAAGGACATAGGATAACCTAATGCTTGGGTTGACCGTGTGGTGCCGGACTCAAAGACAAGCAGTGCCCTATTTCTTCCCATGGATGTCGTAAAAGGCGACTAAGGGAGTTACTAGAGAATGGGCAATAGTGTTCTCTATGCATTTTTAACACCATACTGCGCCAACCCACCTGCCAAGCGTGGCGATTATGTCCCCCAAAAATGACAAGCACCAGCACAGAACCGGTCGAAGTGGCGGTGCTTTATTTATTGAAACAGTGATCCTTCATCCCACGTTACAAAAATGAAGACGGAGCACATAACTCTCAGAACAGGATGACCGATGGGTCCGAAAAGTTTAGGAGTGCCGTGTACCTACAGGAAGGCGAAGTCACAGTATAAAGAAGTAACAGTATTACATCTTCAAAGAAAACGGCCGAAACGACGCGCTTCGAAATCTCAGTGTATACCAGTACGCAGCAGTTTCGAGGGCGCGGACGCGGAAGGTGCGACATTGTTTATCTACCGAGCGGCCGTAGGTCATAATTTCAAGGTCACTGCCAAGACGTAATAAAATCCAAATTCAAAACTTTGGAACACTTATGGAACGGCAGAAGTTAGGTCCACGGTGAAAAAAATGAAATTCTATTGAGTTTTATTGAGATTTTATACTTACTTGTGACGTAGCGACCCCCAGTCCCCAACTTTAATGCGTTTTATCAAAGTAATTTTTTATTAATATGATAAAGCAAAAGATACGTGTCGAATATTTTTTTATTATCTGACTGACGGACTAAATAGAATTTCTCTTTTTTGACCCAGGCATCATCCATAATCAAGTTGGTAGTCAATTAAGCATCTCCCCCAGAGGCGCGTTTTCATCATTCGATATTAACGCAATCGTTAATGGGATATCTCTTTTCAGTATATTTTGTACAACTACGGCTTCGAAGTTACACTGCAGTGATAATAACGATGCAATAGAAGTAGGACACTTGCGTTCCTCTGTCCTGTGATATTCCGGTATGTGTTCTTAGAACATTTTGTATTAGAAAATACAATAGACGTAGATATATTTAAAAACCCGCTTAACTATTCCTAGAGAGTTATAAAACACCCTGTAAGAAATCGAGGCATCTCAGGATGACGATTGACTTGTCGCAAACCCGAACACGGCGTGGCAAGTGAGCAGCGCAACGAGAGGTGAAACACGTGTCGATTTCTTACAGGGTTTTTTATGAGTCTTTAGAAATAGTGAAGCGGAATAGGTTACTAAATATATCTACGTTTATTGTACTCGTATTTTATAATGGATTTCAGTAAG
The DNA here is from genome assembly GCA_948150665.1 of Conistra vaccinii. NCBI lineage: Eukaryota > Metazoa > Arthropoda > Insecta > Lepidoptera > Noctuidae > Conistra > Conistra vaccinii. The sequence continues at coordinate 6,008,098 of OX411323.1, read as the reverse complement.
GTCAGGCCTGAATCAATTAATTATTTTGTATTAGGATGCATTTGACCTTACATGCACCTGAGTTAATAACGTTAGTACAGTTTAGTACGGGCGGAAGGCGTGTACTATTGTGTAGATTACACGTAGACGTTAGAAATACCGAACGATAAAAACATAGCTGTGTGCAAGGAATCGGGACGCATTATCGCAATAACGCTATTATCGACCGATAAAAACGCGCCTGCTTTAGTTTGACAATTAATTTCTCTGACTTTACATCTTATAGTTTAATTGACATTGTTTTCTCTCTACAGTGCGGCGGCGGCAGCGGCGGCGGCGGCGGAGGCGCTGGGCGGGGGCGGTCGCCGCGCCCCCCCGCCCTTGCTGCGCTCACGCACGCTGCCCGCCATCATCGCGCCCGGCTTCTCCATACTACATGCTCAAATCGACCCGCAACGAACTAATAATGGTAAGTGGGATGTAATTTATTTTTATAGGTATTTTAACTTAAGGCGACGACAAGCTACTTTTAATGATTTTATACCGGAAATTACGTTTAAACGAGTGGTGTTAATGATTTGGAAAAAATATATGTTAAATTAGAGCATTTTCTTAATAATTTAATCTACGAATATTTTAGATTATGTTTAGATTACATAGTGAAATTAATTTCTAAAGTTGTGTCTAACGCGGATAAAAAACTAAGAATTACGCAAAAGCTGTCAAGCGTATTTTTCTGAAACCTTCACCATTTTAAGGATAATTAAAATATTAATCTTTTAATCAAGGAGTTTTATTAAAATACCTTCTGTTTTATGTATAATAAATTAATAATGCGTCAAATTGGTGAGAGCGCTCCTTGATGCGCGAGTTCTATTACTGGCTGGATGTACGACGCGTTGCGTGAGCTCAGTACATAACACGCAAGCTAACCACTCAAGGTCACTGGCATGTATCTGTCTCTTAAGGTGTATTGTAGGTATTAGGTATTACTTTAAGATGTTATGTCCAAAATTGACCTGTCCTAGGTTCGAAAGTGATAAAAATTTGGGAACCATGAAACATAAACGTCGATAGAGATGTTAAATGATTGACCTACGTTGAAGATTATAGAGTGTTCAGAACATATAACTATTAAGCTATTCATTACACAAGTAACTGTACAAAAGTCGATTGAACGCTGGTTTTCAGTGGCACCTGAATCTGAGGTCTGTAAGATAAACAAAAATATATTTCTCTGTTTTTGTTGCTGTTTTTCCAAAACAAGCGTTTAAGATTTGTAAAGAAAATAAAGAAAGACAAAGTAAACACAATTATGGAAATATAAAAAAAGAAAAGCCGCCAAGCCGCGCCAAACCGCTGTTTGAATCTTTAAAATCAATACAGTACGAAAACGAAATTCTTTATTTAGATATAGATAACAAAAATCTTATACACAAGGCAAAAAATAATCTGCTGTTCCCAACATTTTGACGAGATAAAGGCGAACATAAATGTAGGGAACAGCTGATAATTTTTTCACGATTTCAGCGTTGGTCCCATAGTGAAAGTTGTTCATAATGATGAGTACAATGACCCCTTAAGAGGTTAAACAAAAACTAACGTTGTATAATCTAACACTAAATTGACTAACTATACAAATTAATGCAAAAACAAAAGGACACTTCGGCATCTAAGTACTCGTCCGCATCGCTGTCATCCGGAAACGTGCCCAGAAGACTGGCGGCATTACCACGTTGAATGAGAATGTTAATTCTTTGGACGAAGCACGAGCCAGCCCTCTGGACACGTGAAGTGTCGACCAGTCGGCGAGAAATTTCCTTAAAAAGGAGACGCGCACTCGGGCCCCATGGGCGTATAAACAGTACATTGTAATGTCGCCTATCCAAAACGGCTCATTTTGTCTAGAACTTCAATCTCCTATAGGTACTTTGCAGTGTCCCCTCTGACATAGTATTTTCTTTTTAATCTACCGGATCTAGTCCTCATTTACGACAAAAATATAAAACATTTATGCATTGCAATCAACGACAGTTTTATGGCTTGTAGTAATGAAGGAAAAGGCAGTTGACACGATAGGCTGTAAACTGAAACTTGCAATGAATTGCTTGATAACAATCTTTAAACTCATTTACTGAAGTCGCAAAATTATAACTGAAATGAACAGTTATATAATACTTTACGGCTCTATGAAAAATGTTTTATTTTTATACTGATTGCATTTCCAGGTTAGGGTGTAAAACAAAACATTACAGTAGGTAAATAGGTATGCACTTATGGACCATGAAATTACCTTTTTATGTTATAAATAAATAAATGTTTATTGCAGACCACATGATGCATAATAAAACAAAAATAAAATAAAAACGGTTCATAAAAATTAATATGAGATAAAAAAAACAACGGGTTGCACTCTGAGGAGTGAAATCTTGAACATTAACGTTGTGCACTTTTGAATTGCTTTAATTTATCAGTATAAAAGTACTATAATTTATGTGGTTAAATACAATAAGTCATATTCATTAGTAGTAGTAGTATATTTATTTATTTTCAAAATATAGTCTAACCAAAATAAACAATTCATTTAAACACTTTTCATGAAGTATGTTTTGATTGCTTTTTTTTACCCATCAGTATGGGTAAAATTTCCTACCTCGCAATCTGTACGTAATGTCAAAGACTATTTATTTTGATATTTACTTTGTCGGTTGCTAGGCAACGAATCTTACAGTCACGTCCTGACGTGAGTTTAAATTTTTTTACCCATACCTAAAAAGTGCACAACGCCGCTAAAGAAATTTTCACTTCAAAAATGCAAACTTACATACACACATACATAAGCTCACGACTTTCATCTCTAATACAAACATTCGATATTTAAATAAGCTAACGCCTTTCTTCTTTTGCACATAATACAACCATTCATTCATTTCAGCCTCGCCGCCTCGAAAATTTCAGAGGCACTACGTACAGTAGCGCTTCAACCGCATTAGGTGTCAGTGGATGGTTATACTTTTTGAATTCTTTATAATAAACACAATCAGGGTTATGATCACGGCAATTAAAGCAAGGCTCATAGCAAAATATTAGGGTAGGGTCAGGGTTGGGCAGTATTTGAATTACTTGTAATTAAAATACTTACGTAATTGAAATACAAATACGTAATTGGTATTTGCAATTCAATTACTTCTTATAAATGTAATTTGTAATTGGTATTTCAAATACCTGACGCTGAGGTATTTTGTAGTTAGTATTTCAAATACTTGTGGCTCCAAATACATTTAAACATAAATACATTTAGCGATCTTATGAATGGGTGCGATCTGCAGAAAATAGCGCTCGATAGCTTTCGTAAGCAGAATGGCGCCCGCTAAATATGTCAATCTTTAAAGTTGGCAACACTGCACTTAAACTGTACTGTAGTCTGTACTGCAGGATGTACCTGCAGTACAGACTACAGTACAGTTTCAAATTCAACGTCAAATTTCCAATTACATAACTTGTCAATTGTAATTTTCATTCGGCGATGGAGTGAATCATGTGAATGCTGTGACAATCATATTTATTTAGCGGTAGCCATTTTGTGAAATATGATGGTAAGAATATTCCCTTTGCCTTAGGCTGGGCTGGATTAGTTCTATTCTATTTATATACCTAACCTAACACCAGACTGTATTTTGTAATTTGTATTTTGTATTTTAAGTAAAAATAGTCAAAATACTGTATTTTGTATTTTATATTACAAATACACGATTTAAAAATATTTTGTAATTCGTATTTTAAATAAGTGTGAGATAGTATTTTGTAATTTGTATTTTAATTAAAGCAAAGCATGTATTTTGCCCAGCTCTGGGTAGGGTCTAGATAGGATAAGGGTAGATATTTCAATGACATTAATCCATTTAAGTTGATTTGTTGTTGGAAAGTCCAATAGTTGCGATTTTTTGTGGATAAAAATGTATGTGTGTGCAACAGAATAAATAATTGTTATCTTACATAAATAATGCTTTTCGTTAGTAAATGCATCACTATAAGAACGGCTGGACCTATTCAGCTATTTTATGTATTAGAATATTTGTAATAGTCCAAATTAGGTTTATACGAAAAGAAAAATGATTAAAAATCCCGGTAAATGTTCGAATTCAAGAAAAACTAAACGTCGTTTTTCTATAAGATTTGGTAAAAACTATTGAAAGGACAGGATGCCAGTTAGCTAGTAAATAAATGATAATAAAAATAATATAATGTAAGCTACTGAAAGTCTGAAACATCAACAACAAAATCGTTGAGGAAGTGAAGGCAACATTTTATCTGCAAAAGATACAGCACTTAACTTGCTTGTTGCAGTAGCCGCATCTTTTACTTTGTGTTTCTTTATAAAAAAACAAAACAATAGCGAAAGATAAAACGAACCATCAAGCAGATTTTTTTAAATTATAAAACCGCGTCCATATTCCAGCTGTAAATTACTCCTTTGAGATATTTTTCTTTGTCCGAAGTATTCTGGACTGAAGTGCACGGTGCTTACCTGTGCAAACAAATGAACTCACTTTTTATTCCTCGGGAAAATAGCTTCTTTCAAGATTTTCTTTGTTTTTTACTTGAATTTCTAACCGTTTGTTGCCCGTGGTACTACCAGTATTACTACCAGTAGTACTACGGGTAAAAAAAAAACCCGTAGTACTACCAAGCGATCTAGTAGTACCACGGGAACTTTTTTTTTACCTGTGTTACACTCTTAGTCGATATTTCATAATTTGACACTTGTCCCTTTGACGCTTCTCACTTTGACTTTTGCTATTTAGAAATTTTCTCATAATAATATCACTGCAACTGGTGTGAAGGCTCAGAGTGAAGGTGGGTCAATCTTGAACATTTTTATTAATAATAACTTTAAGTATTTTAAGTACCTACAAAATTATGTTTTATTTATAATAAATAACATCATGAAAGTCGAAATAAAACAATTAAGTTAATTCAATTAGCTGGATCGCACTTTAAATATTTCGGCCCTAAGGAAATAAACTTCCTGGCCTTTTTTGGTCATTGATAAAAAAAAATGAATGCCGCTAATACAAATAGGTATTATTTCTTTCCTTTTTACACAAAAATATTAACTTAGTCCTAGAAATGAGAGAGAAAGTACACATTAATGTACGTGTGTATTCTAATGCAATTTTTCAAGTGCATATTCAACTGTTATTTCTCCCGATATAAGTTCCAATAAAATGTGTCTTATATTGTCATCATTTTTTTATGATATAATTTTTTTGATTCTAAGACATGCTGGCTTCCTCACGATGTTTTCCTTCACCGTTTTGAGAGCAGTGGAGAAGAAATTATTTACACAAAGTAAAGCGCCTGCTGGGGTTCGAATCTACGACCTACAACTCGTAAGTCGGGGCCGATACCACTGGGCCACCACTGCTCCTAGCTTCTCCTGCTCCTTCACACCAGTGATGAAATTATTTACACAAAGTAAAGCGCCTGCTGGGGTTCGAATCTACGACCTACAACTCGTAAGTCGGGGCCGATTGCACTGGGCCACCACTGCTCCTAGCTTCTCCTGCTCCTTCACACCAGTTGCAGTGATATTATTATGAGGAAATTTCTAAATAGAAAGTCAAAGTGAGAAGCGTCAAAGGGACAAGTGTCAAAGTATGAAATATCGAATCGAACTAAGAGTGTAACACAGGTAAAAATAAAGTTCCCGTGGTACTACTAGATCGCATGGTAGTACTACGGGTTTTTTTTTTACCCGTGGTACTACTGGTAGTAATACTGGTAGTACCACGGGTAACAAACGTTTCTAACGGACTCGTTCCCTCCTTCATTTGTTTGAACTTTCGAGTTTAATGGACTGTCTTTGATTCGTGCTGATTTGAGATGAGTCAAAGACGCGTTTACAAGTTCTATGTAAATTGTCGTGTTTCTTGCTTGTTTAATAAATTCCAATAAGTAAGTAAACTTAATTTTAAAGCAACACGTGCTTTAAAATTAAGTTGTGTAGTGTGTCAGTGTGTGAAGGAACCCCGACACGATCAATAGAGATTGAATTTTTTTAAGTAATTGATACACATTAATGCGTAAATTGATTGTCTACCAAATATAATTGAAGCGATTGACAATATTACTAAAATTTGAATTGATTGCAATTGATCATTTCGGGGACCCTTTAGCGATTCTTATTTTTAACAGTCTTCAAAAAGGAGGAGGTTCTCAATTCTTTTTTTTTGTTGCTCGATTGCTCCGCCAATTATGAATTGATTTTGATAATTCTTTTTTTGTTTGGTTTAGGTAATCGCTTTTGAGTTAGTTTCAATAATACGTATGTTTCCTACTTACCCTATGTGGATGATATGATGATAAGTTCCTGTCACTGTTATTTACATATTTAGGTATTGGTATTCGAATTTGTGGGGTAGGTAGGTATGTATCGTAAGTAAAAATTGAAATATAAACACATTTTCTCGTCAAGTCAGCCTCTGTGTGGAAAAAGTTTTCATTTTTTGTCACCGACTTCCGAAATTAAAGTAATTTTTTTTTTTAAGTCTTTATTTATATTCTGTATGATATGTCTTGCGAAAAGTAGGAAAAGGTGCAAGTTTCAGTAGGAGAAAGACTCCAGTTAGATAATACAATAACGAATTTTATATATCTATATTATATATTATAAGCCTTTATTTAAGTACTGATAACTAAAACTCTTTGGGGGAGGCCTATGTCCAGCAGTGGACGACTTTCGGCTGATATGATGATGATGATGAACTAAAACTAATTACAATATATAATAAATTAAGCAAAACATATCTATTGCACTTCGGTGTCTTCGTCAATCAGCGCGTCCTTTGACGCATAGGCCTCCCCCAGGTTTCTCCATTTTTCACGGTCTCGTGTATGGCCGCATACAGAAAGTAAGCTGGAAACTTATAAGCGCTTACCGGTGCTTGACAGCGCTGGTAACCCGCTCAGGAAAATATATGAACGCGCGCCGATAAGCACTGACCGGTGCCGACAAGTTCCGACAAGCTTCAACACGCGCTGGTCAGCGCTGGGCGCTGCCATTTAAAATTAATAAACAACTGCGACAACACCTGCAATTACGACAGGCATATTTATTTAGATAAATATTAAAATGGATAGTGACGTGTTGATATCCAAATCATCGTCCGATGAGTCCGACATTTTGCTTGGTCTGCTTCAACCTGCTTTCTTTGTGTAGAACGCACCAGCGCTGGCAAGCGCCGGTAAGCGCTTATAAGTTTCCAGCTTTCTTTCTGTATGCGGCCTAACTCTAGTCCATAGGGCGCCAGCTTTCTCCACTATGTCGTCATCCCAGCGTTTACGTTGTCTTCCTCTACTTCTTTTCGATCCATCTCTAATTTGCCATTCCGTCACAGCTTTAGACCACTTATTGTTCCTATCGCGGAGCATGTGACCAGCCCATTTATATTATCTACTCACTCGTATATCCTCAGTTCTTCACGTCGTCACTTATGGATTTTATACGGATACTTCAATAACCTATCAACAAAGAGGAGGTAATAAATCAAGGGATCTTTGAACCTATAAAAATACCTATATACCTAAGTATAATATTATAATATAGGTGTAGTAAATAAATAGAGGTCGTAGCCAGAAGTCATAAAACGAGGATCTTTAAGTACTGCCTGGTTGGTCAAGCGCTACTGCTGATCATGAGGTCCTGGGTTCGATTCCTGGGTCGGGCAAAGTGTTATTGGATTTTTCCATTTGTAATTTCTCAGTGTTCCGGAGTCTGGATTTGTGCCCGTTTGAGGGCAACGGCGCGGCGTGGCGATGGCATGGCGATTGTATACTGAAGATCACGTCTAAACGAGTAGTGTTAACGATATGGAAATATTATAATGTTAAACTAGAGCATTTTCTTAATTACTTAATATAGGAATATTTTAGGTCATAGTGAAATTTATTTGTAAAGTTATGTCTAACGCGGATAAAAAACTGAGAAGCACGCAAAATCTATGAAGCGTATTTTTCTGAAACCTTCACCATTTTAAAGATACAAAAAGATGCTTCTTAATTTTGATATACTGATGCATTTTTAGTATATGTGTTTTATTGAAATTCCTTTTGTTTTGTGTATAATATAATTAATAATGCGTTTAATTTGGGACAGCTAGCGCTCCTTGGTGAGCGAGTCTTATTACTGGCTGGACCACAGAACAGAATTTTTTTTCTGGGCTGGACGTACGCGTTGCGTTGCGTTGCTCAGTACAGAACACGCAACACTCAAGATCGCTGGCATATAATCTGTATCTTAAAATTGGTTCAGAAATGAAATGATTGAGAAAGTAGTCGCTTTTTATAAATATTAGAAAAGTATGAATGATAGATTCTAATAATGTAGGTACCTTTACTGTAATATTTTATTTACAGAATTTTTGCAATAATTATATGTATTATTGCAAAAATATAATTAATATAATAGAGCAGTGGTGGCCCAGTAGTAACGGCCCCGACTTACGAGTCGTGGGTTCGAACCCAAGCAGGCGCTTTACTTTGTGTAAATAATTTCATCACCACTGCTCTCAAAACGGTGAAGGAAAACATCGTGAGGAAACCGGCATGTCTAAGAACCAAACATTCGAAGACATGTGACATCTACCAACCCGCACTGGGCCCGCGTGGTGGATTACGGCCCACTCCCTCTCACAGAGAGGAGGCCTGTGTCCCAGCAGTGGGAACATGATGATGATGATGATGATGATATTTATTGTAGTTTCCAAGCTTCTCTCTGGTTGTAACTCGCAAATAAAAGTTTTATTAATGGTTTTTTTATTAGACAAAAAGAAAAATAACGATTTATATTACTATTATTTAGTACCTACCTGGTCGACCGAGCTCAGCTCTGGTGAAAATAGAGAAAACGAATTTTCCCAGATATGAGACCTAACTAGATCGATTTTTCTACCCCAAAAACTCCTCTATTGCAACTTTCATCGAAACCGTTATAGAGCCGTTTTCGAGAACGTGATTAAAAACACATAAAAATTGTTCATTTAATAGTATAGAATATATCAATATACTATTTATATAACACATTATTACACCCTACTATGTGCAAGAAAAGAGTATTCCAGGAAAAGTAAAGCTCTTGCTCTAAAGGAATTTAATTAGGCGAAAAGTTAAACAAAAAAAAAAGAAATAGTAGTTTTGAACTTTTCTCGTTAGCAAACTGTGTCGTGTCTCTGTGACTACTAATGCTTCTTTTAATCCTTGATGAATAGTAGCACTTAGAAAAAAAAATACTAGCATGAACATTGTAATGTTCAAGTTCATCAAATTTTGACATTTTTAGTTTACCATAACTTAATTAATTGTTACTTTATTTATGAGGCAGGTTCAACATAGTGATGACATATTATTAAAACGGTTTTATTCAGACATGTGTTTACGGTTTTTTTCACTGTTGCACCGGACCGCACTTAATAAAATTTTGTTTCAATGCAGTTAGCATGGAATAGCTTAGGTGCCGTTCGGTCAAGTGCGGTTAAAAACGGTGCTGTGAGCGGAATACCTCGTTTTTTGTGTTGCTGTTTTGTGGAAATAGGAGCAAGGTTCGAGTTTAAATAAACCGAAAACATGCACGAATGCACGTGAGTAAATACGAAAATAAACAAGCACACAAAATGTGGGTTGATCGTGATGTTTTATTCAAAAATAAATGTCTTTATTGACTGCTCCGATATTCGCCTGTATTTTCTGTTTTTATACTCCGTGAGCATAACATTGTGTTTGCAAGCCAATTACCATAATTCATTCGCTGGTTTGAACTAGGTAAGTTATTATCTGAAAAGAAATAGACTATGTTTAATTATTTTTAACCTAAGATCAATAATATCTGGATCTGGGTGTGACCTTAGGGGCCCAGAGCGAAAATATACCAAACATTTCACATGATAAAGTTCAAATTAACATTCGGCTGCAGCAGTGACTTCGGCTAGTGTGGATTTTTTTTCAGATTATGCACTTAGTTACTTAACATAAGTTTGTAATAATAGCTCATTTTTCAAACTCGCATAGAAATTACCGCATTGCCGCATATTAACGGCTTGAAAGCGTAGCTATTATACCTGAAAACGACTCAAAGTTAAAAATAACCCTAGTGCTTCCTACTGCTTAATGTGAGTTTGTAAAATTCCATTAAAGTTCGCGTGTTTCACAATAGTTTTTCCAGAGGCAGCCAGGTGCATTTCCTTTGCACGCAACCTTTGGGGCTATCGTAGAAAAAACCTATCTTTCAAGAGCTTGCGAAGGTTGATTATCCCTGTACAAAGATTACTGGACTCCTTTCGGTGATTTGTTTGAATTCCGAATTGGAATGTTTTTTTTATACCCGCCTTTTGTTTTTTGTTACTTCGTTTGTTTTCGTGCTTTCAAGTAATTAGTTATGTAGGTACCTACCTACTTTTTTAGCAGATAACCGATTGTTTAACCATTCCAGTTTTAGAAATGGCAACTAATTATGTTGTCCGAGTGTGCTACCAATAAAGGAAATTTAGAAAAAGAAACCATTTATCTTGGAAAGAATATTTTGACGAGATATCAAAAGCGAAAGGAATTTGATATAAAAGTGAGCTTCCTCAAATACCCTGGTTCTCTGGGTCGAAACTGAGTCACTGTCTAATTGTTGCTGCGCATCGTTTGAGGTCAAGACATATTCCTTTAAACAACTTTGCTTATCTCATGAGAAAATCGGATTCGCCTAACAGTGAGATGTGTGGTAAAACAGAGGATGCAGAGCATGTGTTGGTGGAATGTGTTCGATATACAAGCAAAGCACTTCTCAACTCGATGAAATTGTCGGTAATGGACGTTACAATATTCCATAGTCTTTTAGCTAAGTCTAGGTCTGAAGATTTCATCATATATTATAATTTCTGAACATATTAGGTATATACCTACTTTTTTTAAATAAGATATTAGATTAAGTTAAGTTTTTTGTGACTAAAATTAGTTAATTTAGTTGAGGAGTTAGTCGGTATTTGTAAAAGCACGATGGGATTGACATCATCGCATATGTAAACAAAAATTCCTTAAATAAATAAAGATTAAAAAAAAGTATTTTGTCAACTGAAAATTGAGTTGAAATTGTGTGCGCATTCTTTACATTCGAAAAACAAAGGGGCTCGTGGCTAAGTAATATAGTATAATAGTATGCTTGCCGCGGTTGGTCCGTGGATGGCTGACCATCTGTACATACCGAGTCCCCTCCGCCTCGAAAAGCACGTTAAGCGGTCCCGGCTGTCATGCGTAGTCGAATATATCTTTGGCAGTCTTTACGGGTTGTCAAACGCCCGAAAGACTGTCAACCAGTCTTATCAAGGGGTATCGTATTACCCAGTTACTGGGTTGTGGAGGTCAGATAGGCAGTCACTTCATGTAAAATACTGGTATTCAGTTGCATCCGGTTAGACTGGAAGCTGACTTCAACATAGTTGGGAAAAGGTTAGGCAGATGATTCACTGCATTAAAAAAAAACGAACAAAATGTTGTCGGTGACCAGTTAGTTATCTGTGGGAGCCCTGAGATTGCTTTATTTTGTTGTATAAGTTTCAGTTTCACTTTTAAGCTTTTAAGTTCTCACTTAAACTTTGTGATTCATAAAGCCATTCTTCCTTTCGTCGGCAAGTTATCTCTTAATATTTAAATGAGCCTGATCTTGTTAAGTAAAAAGTTTTGCTAGTAGAGGGATAAAATTATTTATCTCTTTTAATAAATAAAGTACCGTTCTTATAGTAATACCTTCATAATGACGAAAAATTGGTTCCTAGCTATAGAACTTATTAACGATTCTGTCTTTCTAAACTATCGTCAAAAATGACATAACAATGTAGTTTTTTCAATTGCTATACAACGAGACAGCAATACGACACTGATGAAAACACTAGCAATACTAATGCCTAAGAGTATTTTGGAACCATCAAATAAATCCTAGCATCGAAATTAAAAAACGAATTTTGTCAAACAACTAAATAGTAGTGACGGGCTGGCTATGGGTTTTCAAAATCTTTGACTAGCTATAGTGACTTAACTATTGGCAATATTTGATTGAATTTTCGTAAGCAGACTAAGAATTTCATTATACGCCGTTTAATTTATTGTCGTAATGTCGTCTCCACCTTGTACCTATACATTACAGGTTTCAGGCTTCCGCTCTGTGAGAGTAAGTGGACCGCAATCCACTACGGGGATCAGTAGAACACTAAACTATAATAATAATTCATCATACATAATACATAATCAGCCTATTAATGTTCCCACTGCTGGGACACAGGCCTCCTCTCTGTGAGAGGGAGTGGGCCGTAGTCCACCACGCGGGCCTAGTGCGGGTTGGTAGATGTCACATGTCTTCGAATATTTGGTTCTAAGACTTGCCGGTTTCCTCACGATGTTTCCTTCACCGTTTTGAGAGCAGTGGTGATGAAATTGTTTACACAAAGTAAAGCGCCTGCTTGGGTTCGAACCCACGACCTACAACTCATCTACATAATTATACATCTAATATATAAAATTCTCGTGTCACGGTGTTTGTTGCCAAACTCCTCCGAAACGGCTTGACCGATTTTTATGATTTTTTTTGTGTATATTAGGTAGGTATGAGAATAGTTGTAAACTATTTTTCGTACCCCTAAGTGATAAGGGTGGTCCAACCCAAGTTTTTTTTTTTTCTTTTTTTGCACAATTTTTTTTATTGTAATTTTTTTATATTTTGGCATTAAAAAATACATACAACCCTACATTTTCACCCTTCTTCCACCAACCCCTATTTTTTAATAGCGATATTAGTACTTTAATAACTTTCTACTCTTGGCGGTCGATAATTGATCAGTTATTCCCGTCAGGCGTCTACCAGTGTCACTTCTCATCCCGTAAACAGCACAGAGTAAGGATGAGAACGAAGCCGGTCTCCTGTCGTTCTCTTACAATAAGCTTTCTCTGTCTCACTCTCTAAAGTTTAGGTCCTAAAATGAATCCCTATTTGAACACGCGGTAGGTATGTACCTACCTAAGGTAGGGCAGGGTAGGTAGATAGGAAGATAGGGGAAGGTAGGTAGATAGGGTAGGTAGGTAGGTCGGGCAGTGTAGGGTAGATAGGTAGGTAGGGTAGGTAGGTAGGTCGGGCAGTGTAGGGTAGGTAGGTAGGTAGGTAGGTCGGGCCGGGTAGGTTAGGTAGATAGGGCAGGGTAGGTAGTTAGGAAGGTAGGTAGGTAGGGTAGATAGGTAGGTAGTTCGGGCAGGGTAGGGTAGGGAGGTAGGGTAGGGTAGGTAGGTAGGTAGTTAGGGCAGGGTAGGTAGGTAGGTCGGGCAGTGTAGGGTAGGTAGGTAGGGCAGAGTAGGAAGGTGCTCCGCAGATAAGTACTTACTGCTACCCGTGCGAAGCCGGGGTGGGCAGCTAGTATATTATTATAAATTAAAGTCGCTTTTCGTGTTTGTCTGTATGTCCGCGTTGTTCTGCTAAACCACGCAACAGATTTTGATGAGGTTTTCAGTATCGTTTAGAGAATTTATTTCAGAAGGTTTTTTGCAAGACAATATCGATTATTTGTCAAGTTTGAAAAACCGTGCGAAGCAACGGCTGGTCGCTAGTCTAAAATATTTCATCACGTTATCATTATCTAGTATAATATAACATCATATTATTGATATCTTTATCTAGTATAATATAACATCATATTTATATACTGCATAAAATCTTACACAAAATATGACCCAGGTGAATGCCAAATAATTATTAGACTCAATGGAACACAATCTTCATAAACAATTCTACAATAATGAATACTTACGACAATTTATTACAAACAAATGTCGCAATCGAGTTTATTGCAGCCGATATGATAGGAAATATCCGAAGATATATCTAATGTTATATCCTGACATAATAACGGTAATAATACAGCGCTTCGGAATCTAATTTTGGATCCGATTCAACTTATAGTTTGGCACAAAGAATAAGAACTGATATTACCTACCTATTTATTTTCGCAGAATAAACAGATGGACAAAACGCTTTCTTTGAAAACATTTGTGTAACTGGTCATCTCTACAAATTAATAAAAAGATTTACTATTTGAAAACGGTTTCAATATAATGTAAGTAAACTTAGCAGCTGGATGAGAAGTTCCCAGAGTCGAGCAAAATGGCGTGCAATTGCAGAGGCCTATTATGTCCAGCTATGAACTGTTTCAGGCTGATGATGATAATGAAGTGAACTTAACAAAGTGTAGGAATAAAATCAAGGAAATATAAGTAACTTGACTCGATAAGAAAATCAAAAACACGTCCTCAACTCTTGTTTCTGCAATCACCACTCAAATACTGGCTAACTAAATTATTACGGTATCATCGTAAATAATTTTCAAACAATGTCCAACAACAGAGTTTATTTAATAAAATTATTGTGGAGAAGGTATTTCTCTTCGATACGCAACAAATAATTTTGATCGACATCTTACTGGGAACAGCTGTGAGCTTTGAAAACTTGATAATTTCCATCTTGTTATTAATAAGTGTGGCAAAGCGTTAAAGATTATATTCCCTTAGATTTTCTGATCTATGAGGAGACAGGAATTAAATCGAAGTATACTCCTCCAACCCGCATTGGGCCCGCGTGGTGGATGCTCGGGCGGCCCACTCCCTCTTACCGAGAGGAGGCCTGTGTCCTACATTATATGCTGATTATGAACATTTTAAGTCACCTGTTACAATAACTAGAAAAAAAAATGAACCCTTCGTAATTCTGAATAAAAACTTTTTGGTATCGGACTCGACCAAAGCGGAGATGATTATTAATTCTGAAAAAGTTTCAAAGCAACTAAAAGTCACAAATTGAAAGATCACAAAGACCCAAAAAATAAACTTTTTGTTCTCTATTTAAGAGGAAAAAGTTTGCAAGGGAAAGGATTCGCAAGTCCTAAAGAGGGTTTTTATTGAGTTTCCGACAAAATTCACCCGCTTCGACGAACTCATTTCCAACTAAAGAACCGTATGGTATTTATATTGAAAATTTTACCTTAGGTACCTACGAACTATCCTAAATTGCTGAATTCATCATCATTTCAGCTGAGAAGCTAAGTAATAACAGCCGCACGGGTCGATCCATCAGGTTAAGCTACGCTTGCCGGGGTTGGTCCGTGTATCCGTGAACAACTTTACATACCGAGACTCCTCCGTGCCTCGGAAAGCACGTTAAGCCGTTGGTCCCGGCTGTCATTCGTGGATCTTTGACAGTCGTTACGGGTAGTCAGAAGCCCGAAAGTCTTACCAAGTATTACACAGTAACTTGGTTGTGCAAGTCAGATAGGCAGTCGTTCCATGTAAATTACTGATATTCCGCTGCATCCGGTTAGGCTGGAAGCCGACCTTAACATAGTTGGGAAAACATACTTAACATAGTAGGCAGTTTTTTTTTTTCATCTTCCTTTCAGTTGATAGATGTCCACTGCTGGACATGGGCCCCTCCAAAGCATCGCCACTTCGACCAATTCTGTGCTTCTCGCATCCAGCGGATTCCTCTCTTCACCAGGTTATCGGTCCACCTTGTGAGAGGCCTTCCAACGCAAGTAGCGTTGGAAGGCCTCTCACAAGGTTCCTTCCTACCCCAAACTTGTTCGACCCCGTCGGCCATCTGTTCTGCGAGCAATGGAAATTCTTCGGGCTATGTCGGTTACTTTGGTTCTCCTGCGAATCTCTTAATTTTTTACTCGATCCCGTCGTCCCGTATTGAAACTCCAAGAATATCTAAGTATATCTCTCTATCGCCATTTGCGTGAATTTCAGCCTTATTTGCTTTAATTGCTTAATTCATTCTGCAGAATGTGAATTAGGCTTTATAAATGTATTTCATTAAATCGTTATTGCCTACGTGTATCTTGTTATTGTATAACGTTGAATACGGTTCGCTCAGGGATTTCTCGGCCGTAATTAAAGTCATAACTTAACCGGTATTCAGACTAACCGTAATTAACTTGTGGCCAAGTTTGCTTATTAAGATCATTGCTTTAATTTGTTGTCTACAATTTTCATAAATGGACCTACAGAAATTTTAAATGTGTGTTATTTAAACTAATGTATAGTTTACTATCTCGGCGATGACATATGTAGGTAAACCGTCAAACGTAAAAAGAAAAAAAATAGTTTGGAAAATCCAAAAGTGCACGCCTCATACATAACACTCATTCATAAACGAAAAAGAATTTCAAAACATAGTTTCTAACAAAAATGAACAATTTATAACTTTCATGAAGTCGTAATGTCAAAGACTGACAAAGATATTTACTTGGCGGTTGCTAGGCAACCTAACTCAATGGTTGGAAATATTTAGATAAAGATATTATATTTTAGTTAGTATTTTATTAATTATAATTAAACTACTTTGAATAAAAGAGCCATTTTCAATAGGGTTCCTTCTACGGCTGATACAATGTATTAAAAAAAAATTTACTCAATTAATTGATTTTATCGCAAACTACAATGTTTTCAGGGTTCATAAATTGACGGACAGGATTTTTTTTCAACTATTTTGATGCTTTTTCCATTTCTGCTGCATTAAATCAATTGTTAAAAAGTACAGTATTAATCTCCATTTAATCATCTATACAATGGTATATAAATTAAGTAGGTTCTGTGTACTAGCAGGAGTGTAACAATAAAAACAGTAACAGAAATGGGGCAAAAAAAAATTTTCGATCGTAGAGCACACTCTAATGCTTCGCATTAAGAGTCATGCAAAAAAAACCCTTGGTTCTGTAGCGGCAGCCACATGCAAACTATGCAAAGACCTGACGTCATACCAAAACCTGACGTAATGAAATAATAAATAAGTTTTTTACAGTTGCTACTCTGACTTTTGAAAAGCTATTGTAGGCATAGAGGCATAAGGAACAGGGTGTAAAGTTCACTCATCCTCCCTTTTCTAATGAGGATGAGTGAACTTTACACCCTGTTCCTCATACCTTTAGGCCATCATCCACGACGCGACTAACTAACGCGTCATTAAGTTTTTGTGCATCGCGTCGCCATTGAAATACTAGTGTTGTGACATTCTGGCTACTCATTGGTGATTCGAATTTGGAACAGGTTTATTTTTTAGTGGCGTTGTGGACAACGCTGCCTTTTTCAACAACATTTTATTAAATTAGGGTAAAGTTTTTAATTTATTATTTTTCTAAACCCCCTCAAAATATCAAAACCCACAAGCTTTAAGCAATTTCCTCCTAAGCTCAATGACACACAGTCGCCCAAAACCTTAAGAAAAACGTGTTTCTAAAAAGGATCCCTATTTTCTTTCGACATGTAGATCTGCACTGAGTAGGGTGTGACGGTAAGCCAGTCCGGATCCCTCATTAGTAGTTACAGTAAGTTTCAAAATGGGATGTCAAACGTCTATTTTTAGACGAGGATTTATTTTGCATAGTCGATGATAGTGAAGTTTTTTTTTATTTTTCTTTCTGCCTCCCTAATTGCGTAACATACTCACAATCCCTTTGATTTTGACAATTGAACAATACTATTCAATGCGTTATTTACGTTGTAGAGCTGATGAATTTTTCAAACATTATGAAGTAATTAATACCAATTATAGACAATTAGCAACTGCCCGCATCTTTGTCCGCGAGCTTTGTCCGTTCCAAGAATTGGGCTATTCAATGCTAAAATAATTTTTCTAATCCGACTGTTAGTTCCGGAGATTACCCCCTTCATACAAACTTACAAATTAACAACCAAACAAACACATTTTACCTCTTTACAATATTATTAGTATAGATGATTACTTAGTTTGAATTAAACGTATTTTTTTTATGGATTATGAATAGGAACGCTTCATATTGAAGGGGATTACGATTGTTAGTGAGTTACACGGTGGATGAGGCTAGCGAGCACGGCCTACTGTGACATGGTTCGAGTCACACATTTTATATGAATAAAATGTGATGCTCATGTCACAAGAACATGCTCGCTAATCAGTACTGGAGTAGTGATCCATGAAAGATCTTTTCTTAGTATGTTTTCATTAACATAGTTCTTACAATAAGATATTTTTTTGTATCTAGAAGTTTAGTTATGTGAATTTATTAGCCACAAATAAGTCTCGTGAATAATATTCCTAAATTAATCTCAGACAGATTGTTTCCTGAACGATTATTCAGTTTTGTGTAAATCATTCCTATGATTTATCTCCCCATTTCTGGCTTACCAACTGATGTCATCTTTACTAGTTGAAAATGTGACAGTTGCGCAAAATATGCGCGTGAGTGCAGACATAATTTTGGCACGGTTTTAGCTAAAATTAATCTGTCTTAATATTAGATAATGTATTTTAGAGATAAGAATCTGGGTTACTAATATTGCTTCAAATGTGTGTTTTCTTAGATCTAGCCGTCATCATTAATAACGTTTTATAATCCTTGTCTGATCTTTGTAATATTTTCAAAGCGAAAGTAGGATTTTAGGCCGTCTGGCTCTATGTTACATTCTAACAGCAAAACGGCTGAATGGATAATAATGAAACTCATCTTGAAACCTGAGGAAAACAATGGTCTTTAAAAGGTCCTAAAGGAATTAAACGGAGTGTTAAAGTCAAACTATTCCACTAATGGCATCTGGTAAAAATATCGATAGGTGCCGTATGTGGAATACCTCAGGTACCATTTACTGAGATGCCGTTTAAGCGGGTGCCCAATGTGGAATACGTCAAAGTTTGTATAGGAAAACCTGAAAACAAAAGGTACTTACCTACTCGGGGAATACCGTTATTTATGTTTTAAACAAATAGAGAAGTTTTATTAAATTATTTTTGTAATTGTATATTCAGTTTGTGTACAGAATTTAAACTGCATTAATAATACATTAAAGCAAACCGTGCCGTCCATTTTAATGTACCTAATTGGATTGAAAGGATGTTGAATATATTTGGTGGTCAGATTAAATTAGGACAGACATTCATCCGCCTTCCATTGAATTTGCATTTATTACGGAGATGTGGTAACCGCCTCTGTTTTCTAGTGATAAGACTACTTGTCTCAGACATGGACATATGTCATATGCGCAGAGATCTCGGGTTCGATTGCCCGAGCGGGGGCAAAATAAAGGGGACTTCATTTTGACGAGTTTTGCGAACATAAATGTTGGGAACACATGTCTTTTTTTCGCTCTATTGGGTTTGGTCCCATAGTAAAGGTTGCCCAAAAATGAGACTTGAACTTGAATTGACTTGAATGAGCCCTGACGGCTGAGAGTATGTCATACTCACTTAAATGTCTCGCTGGCGGTGGCGTGTGTGTTGGATCATTAAGTTCTCTTAAAAATGGTTGAGCTGAATGGTGCTAATCCATGCGTCATGTTCGTGAACGGGCGCCGTCAGTAGGGACTGGTCATCTCTTAGCTGCCATAGCTTATTTTAATTTTAAATTTTTGAATTGTTCTTATCTTTGTATTACGGACGCTTTAACGTGCACGTCTTTCTACATTGTTCTCTTATGTTTGATTTCAACATAAATGATGTAACCAATATTTTGTTACAATATTTTAATTTAAAAGAGTGTCTGTGGAGTTTCTTGCCCGTTCTTCTCCATATCAACCTACTACGCTTTGGAATGGGCCACTAGCTTCATCTTTCTGACTGACCGACCCCTTGACAATTCAAAAGTGCCTGTAAATGGTTTATTTGAAATAAATGCTTTGAGTTTGAGATTCTTTTAAATATTGAGTCGAAAAATACAATTCAGTTCAAATAATATTGGCACGAGAATGCAACTACATTGCATCCTATGTCAAGTCATGGACAGCTAGATTCACAGGCATGATTGACAGACGTGATTGACTTATTGAGGACAGGACGAATTGAGCTCGAAGCTACTTTTGTACTACAATTGTAAAAAACATAGCACTGGAATAGCAGCACATGCAAGTACCTAGAAACTGACAAGGCACGCAAGGCACCTCTGACTTTTCGGATTCAATGTGCGTATTGCATAATTATTATTTGCTTTAAAAATCGGTGATGGAAAACATCGTGAAGAAACGGCGCCTGAGATATTTTTCTCGAAAGCATATGAAACCAATTTAGAGGCCCATGGGCGGCTTAAATAACTCTTACACCAGGTTAGTCACGTACCACAAGAAAAAAAAAGATTATAGATACTAATCATTATCACTCTCCCTCTTTAATCCAAATTAATTATATATGAATCGGACCAAAATTTTATGTGTTTTTCTTCCATAAATTATCTAATTCTACCAGTATCCTTATTTACCCCCTTGGCTGCCCCGTTGGTCTCGTTGTCGTAATCGCGACTGCTGAGCGTGGTCCTGTTTTCGCTTCTCAGGTTGGGCAAAGTGTTATTGGGTTTTTATATTAAGAATTTCTTAGTATCACCCGGAGTTTGGAAGTTGGCGGTTTGATACCCCCGTGCCTCGAAAATCACGTTAAGGCATTGGTCCTGCGTCTGATCTCTCTCTTGTCATGGCGAAGTGTCGTACTATTGGTAGCGAAAAAACCAAACAAAAAAACAATGGTACGCGATCCGACATGACCCACCGACACACACAACAACAGACACAGGTGACACAGGACACAGGACACACACACAGGTGACACAGGTCACACACCCAGGTGACACAGGACACACACATAGCTGACACAGGACACACACACACAGGTGATATAGCTCTATAATATCTTTCTGCTCCGAAGGTTAGCCTCAGTAGAGATTGCCCACCATGCTCAAAATTCTGTTTAGAGGACTGTGGGTGGATTTACCCCCTTGGGTATAGAAATTAAAAATGTATGATAGAGGAAAACCTGCAAATGGTAAAATTCAATAACCTCGTACCTAAATGGTGCAAATTACTTTCACAATTTTCGCTATTTTCGTTCCACAAGTGATAATTCAATGTCACTAGTTGCATATTAAGTTATAAATAGTGTTGGCACAGACATTCACGTTATTATTGTATAATGGCCTCTTGGTAATTTGTTATGACTGACCGCAAATCGTTTATGTAAACACGTTGAGCGAATCTAAATAGTTTATTACATGTAAAATGGTTGTTAAATGGCCAATAAAAATACAGCTTAGCCTTATGATGGATTACCAAGTCTAGAAAAGTCTTAGCTAGTGTAAAAAAAAACGTTTTTTAGTGATTTACATCAATGTTTTGTAGCTGTATCACAATAAGATGATGAAGCCGTGATATAGTTATATTCCTAGGGATATCTAGGGATATAGTTAGGTATATACTGTAATATAGTTATATGCAAGCGGATTATAACTATCTTACTAGGACTATAACTATGATTCGAGTACGATCTAGTAATACAACTTTTAGGGCACTCCGACCAAATAGGTTAGGTTAGAACTGTGACCAACTGCGTCGAAATTGGTCGCAGTAACAAAATTAGGGCACTTCGACAGTTATGAACCGCTTTCATATAACTATACTACGGTATATATCTATATCCCTAGGGATATAACTATATCATGGCTTTAACCATCTTACTCCAAAAACTGTATAGCAATGACAGCAAAGTGTTATTGAGTTATTCCTGAAATTTCAAAATAGCAGACCGGAGTCTGGATTTGTGCCCGGTTGATGGCAATAGACTCGCCCCCTATTACATGGGACTTTGACATGCATGGTGAAATGTCGGTGAACTATAGTGTCTAACCCTTCGGGGAATAGGTACTGGTGTGATGTTATATAAAGGTACGGAGAAACATGCTCATTACTAGCATGACAGCATGCCATTACCAAGTGAGCAATTGCTACTTAGTAGCATGTGTGTCGAAACATTGCTATGAGCATGCTTATTTCGAGTATGCTCAAAAATCAACAGTAGGTAGTTAGAGTTTTTAGAGCATGCTACCTGAGGCGCGTGCTCCGAGCGCGTCTGAACAGAGCGCGCTAGTATCTCTTCCAGTCTGATCCAGTCCACGACAGACGAATGTGACGAGTATAAAAAAAAACTTCGCGTTGGGGACAAGAACAAACAGACACTATTTAATCTTTGTATGTTTAGGGAGGCACTGTTTAGATTTGTATTTCCTTGCAACGCTTCCATTTTGGCCGAGAGCCAGCAGTGCTTAAATAGCATGAGTGACAAATTATTTGCTTTGAGGACGCTTATTTAGGAATATGCTTAGAACTAGCATGATTATTGCTAGCAAATGTGAATAGCTGCAGAGCATGCTAGTTTTAAGCATGTTTACAAGCATGTTTTGTATAATCATGTGTGTCAGTACCTTTACAAGTTTTATGATTACCTGAGATATTTATTAAAACAGAAACAAAGCTAGTTACGATATTCTAAGTTATACTTTTTAGACCTAATAAATACTGCCACGGCGAGTTTCCGCAGTAGATTTTATCAGAACAAAATACTAGGAAACATGAAAATCTAAATGCATAAATATTTTTGCATATTAAGCTCTAATCTCTAGGATTTGTGAATATATTTACATTTGTTTGAAGCCTGAGTCACTAGGGGATTTGCTGTACAATTGACATAAACTATTCTTAAAAAAAAAAAAAAACATAAAATACTTGCCCTTACTTACCCTTATGCGGTTTCACCCGCATATGTCTTAAAAGAAACCCTTGGAATTGTAACCCTTGGGAATGTAGTGTTAAAAAGTAATATTATATAATTAAAATATATTATATAAAATATTGATTGAGTAACGGATTTTTGGACTGCCTGGTGATATCCAGTCAACACTTTATCCTACCTGTCCAAATTATGCGGTTTCACCCGCATATGTCTTAAAAGAAACCCTTGGAATTGTAACCCTTGGGAATGTAGTGTTAAAAAGTAATATGTATTATTATATAATTAAAATATATTATATAAAATATTGATTGAGTAACGGATTTTTGGACTGCCTGGTGATATCCAGTCAACACTTTATCCTACCTGTCCAAAATATAGGTACAAGAGTTTTTATATCGTGAAGTGGGATTACGCATATAGAAAAGTTTGTTTTTTGCGAATAGCAGTGGTGGCCCAGTGGAAACGGCCCCGACTTACGAGTTGTATGTTGTGAGTTCGAACATATGCAGGCCCTTACTTTGTGTATCATTCATCACCACTGCTCTCAAGACTGTGAAGGAAAATATCGTAAAGAAACCGCCATGGTCTAGAACCAAAAATTCGAAGACATGTGACATCTACCAACCCGCACTGGGCCCGCGTGGTAGATTATGTGTCCCAGCAGTGGGGACATTATAGGCTGATTATGGTGGTAAAGATATGAACGATGATAGACTATTTTGCAGGTCGTAGCGGGCACAGAATGCCGTTCGTCAGTGAACACTTTGACCTTGACCTGACCTTGCGTAAGTACTTCTTGCGTTAGTTTCCTAATTTTATTTTTTGCCGATTTTAAATGCGGCCTACAGTACTAGACACACATGCAGTACAGTGTACTTGTTCTTTTTGTTTTGTGTTTTTTTTTAGTCATGTTTCCCGCTAACAAACATATTTTCTTTATTTTTTCTTTAGTTCAAAAGAAATTGCTCTGTCCCATTATGTTTTTAACGGCTATTATTTGGTAAGTACCAGCCAAATAAAGTCCACTGTCATCCAGTGCCAAGGTTTCTACCACAAAATCGATCATACAGCTTACAGATTCTGGCAGCTGCCCAAAACGATTACCGCAGCCATTGAGCCGCATTACCGTTGCATGGGACACGAACACCTATTTAACAGAACCATAACTTTGTGAATTTGGCACTCCATTTATTTTGTGGCGGTGAGTCAGCGTTCAGAGAAGATTTTTTTGCAAAACGGTTAATTATAATCTGTAGCAGCTGCGTATTTCTTGCTCCGTTTGTTTCAAAGAACAAGCAAGAAACAATTTTTTAAAGTATTTTTTTTTTGAAGGAGTATTATTTTTGCTGGCAGTGTACCGCAAGTCCTAATTACAATATTATAAATGCAAAAGAGAGTTTGTTTGTTGGTTACGCTTTACGCTAAAACGACACAAAGATAATTTATTACCTGGATTAACAAGCAGCATCGTTATAATTTTATTAGTTCTTATTGCTTTTTCTGCCATTACAATCGAGACATTACAAGAAAGATATCTTTGTCTCGATTGTAATGGCACAATAAGGCAGGATTATGCAACAAACATAAATTACTTATTCTACAAAAAAAGACGAAAAGTTAGTTTTAGTTGCCTGATATCGTTTTAACCGCAAACCCGCGAAAAGTAAGTAAAAAGTCATAAATTGGAAAAAGGGATTATTAGTTCTCTAAACAAAAGTTCCGAATTTGGAATTAACTTTTTTTCATACACAGACTTTTATTAAGTGCCAGTAACATAGTTTGGCTAAAACCTCTTTAGAACTAAATGATTACCAATAATGTAGAAAAATCAAAACCGCCCGTTTTTTTTGCAAAGGAGTGTATTTACAATAGTTACTAAATTAAATGACTAACAGCTATACAAATAAATACATAAATAAAAGAACACTTAGGCGTCCAAGTATTCGTCCGCATCGCTGTCATCCAGAAACTTGCCCAGAAGACTGGCAGCATTGCCACGTTGAATGGCAATGCTAATTCTTTGGCCAAATAATGAGCATATAACAACAAATTAATATATTCTATACTATTAAATGAGCAATATTGTATAATATAGATGTATATACACACATCAAAAGTGTCTAGGGATCAACATATATTTTTGCAATAACTTTTCTCCTGATTGATATTAATTAAAATTTTCTTTAAGGATTCATCAAATAAAGTGTTTTCGTTTGTCACAGTAACGATAAACCAAGTCACCTTTGCATTAATAAAGAAATTTGCCATTTTCCTAATAAAGGGATTTTTGACATTTGAACCACTAACATTAAAGTTCGAAAAAAAGACTGAAATAACAGTTTTCTTTAAAATTTTATTGGGTAACTTAAACAATTAATAATCCGTGTTTCTACCGCGAACACTAACAACACAAGAACATCGGTTTGGCATACTCAAAATGAGTTCATCCAAATCACGCTGTGGAATGGCCGCCCATGTTCGTTGCAACAACAAAAAAAGGTCTTCTTGCGACTGGATACCCTCCATATTCGGCAGAGCTCTTCTCTGTAGCATATCCCATGCATGCTCAATCGGGTTCAAGTCTGGCGACTGAGCAGGCCAGGGCAGGACATTGATGTTAGCTGCGGCGAGAGTCTGTCTTACAACTCTTGCGGTGTGCGGTCGTGCATTATCATGCATTAACTGAAATAAGGGACCGATTTGCACTTGTAGAGGAACGATGACGTCTGATACAATCGTCTCAGCATAA
This sequence comes from Conistra vaccinii, assembly GCA_948150665.1. NCBI lineage: Eukaryota > Metazoa > Arthropoda > Insecta > Lepidoptera > Noctuidae > Conistra > Conistra vaccinii. The sequence continues at coordinate 5,982,773 of OX411323.1, read as the reverse complement.
ATTTGAGCGTTGAGGTTGCCTCTGATCCAAATCAACTCAGTTCTTCCGCCGATCCAAATACCCGCCCATACCATGATGGTTCCACCACTATAAGGATGGACTTCCTGGCAGGATTTTAATCGCTGTTGGCGTCCAGGGGTTCTCCAGTGTCGTATACGTCTTGTATCCGGTCTCATACCAAAACGAGACTCATCAGAAAAGCACACGAAACGCCATTGTTCTTCTGCCCAATTTCTGTGTTCAAGAGCCCATTGATATCGAATCCTACGATTGTGCATTGCTATAGGTGGTACCCGTAGCGGTCTTCGGGAATGAAGGTTCACTTCATGCAAGCGGTTTCTGACTGTTTGGTCGCTAATTAAGTTCCCTGAAGAGTGATGAAGCCTCACGGCTAACATCATGGCGGTTATTGTTGGAGCTCTTCGAGCTAAGATTTGAATGTATCGGTCTTGTCTCCGTGTGGTGCAGCGATACCGTCCTCCATGGCGCTCAGCCACGGTACCAGTGCTTCGGTAACGTGTCCAAAGTCGACTGATAACACTCTGACTTGTATTCAGAGCTAAAGCCACAGTACGTTGCCGGGAACCAGCTTCTATCATTCCCACGGCTCTGAGCATTTCTTCCCTGCTTAAATGACGTCGCTGCTCCATAATAACGTTGGTTTTAATCAGTAGTAGGGAAACAGTAGCACTAATAATGTCTTCAATGCGTTGTATGTTTTTATAGGGAAAATATTGACAGCTGATTTTCATCTTTTACTCGAATTTGATTCACAGTTCCTGATTCAAATTATGAAATGCACCAAAAAGGATCCATATAAATTTATAAAATCATAAATTTATTACAAAGCCACATCTCAATCTCAAGAAATCCGCATAAAAATGCTTGATCCCTAGACACTTTTGATGTGTGTATTTGTAATCACGTTCTCGAAAACGGCTCTAACAGGGGTCTCATATATGGGAAAATTCGTTATCTCTGTATTTTAACCCGAGCCAAGCTCGGTCGCCCAAAGATTAGAACAAGATGGCAAATGACAAATGGCAGCATGGAATCAGTAAGTCCCTACTATCATGGCAGCATGGAATTAGTAAGAACTATTCTATACTATTAAATGAGCATTCTATTTTTCACCCGAGTAGAGCTCAGTCGACCAGGCACTTAATACTATTCTCATAATAACATTCACAAACTGCAACTTTGTATGCTTTTGTTTATGCCTTCTGCACAACTCTATGTTTCTCATAATGAAGCATAAAATTTGAGAGACTGTTCATTACGGGATAAGTTTAGTACTGAGTATTAATTCAGTTTATTACGCTAGCACGCGAGACTGACCGCAGGTACCTGCTAATTAGTTTTCAAAATTACCTGCTAAACTAGAGATTAATTTCGGAATATTATGATGCTTTATTATAAGATTTCATACAGCAACGGAGCTGCGTTTTATTAAGCTATTTAAAATAAACTAATATACGCTTACGCTACTTTATGCTATTTATTGCTCTTTGTAAAATGGCTTTGAAGATTTTGGGAAAATTAGTAGAAATGCTTTGCAGTCTGTGCGTGTGTGGTTGGACTAAGAGCGTTATCACGCTGGCGATTTGTGACCGTGCTCTCCGCGGGTACGAAGCGAGCTAGGCGCGAACACGCGACGTATTCACAATCTGGACCACTCGTTTATCTCGCTCTCTCTTGTGCACCAATCAATCTGCCTAGCCTTTTCCCAACTATGATGGGGTCGGCTGCCAGTCTTACCTCCACAACCCAGTATAACTGGGTAATCGGATACCCTTCGGTAAGACTGGTGTCTGACTTTCGGGCTTCTGACGACTCGTAACTCTCTCTTGTACACCACTCACGTTAGTTGCTCTCGTTCCGAAAACGCGGCGAACACGTTGCGCACACGTGGCATGCTCGCCGCGCACACGCAGCGGGCGTGTTAAACAAACGCCTCGCGGGTTATACGCTGGTAAATCGTTAGTGAGATATGGCCCTAAAGGTCGCCTCCGACGTTGTTGGAAAAAGGGAAATTTCTGAAGCCCAGCGTGGTGACTTTAACTTTGTAATTCAATTGCTTCCCCATCACGGATGTGTTTAAGTGCTTGTATGGTTTTAAATGTTCAGTTTAAATTGATTTTACATTAAAAGGATTACATAAAGTAGCGGTTTATTTTTTAGGTACAATCCCTAAAAAAGATATTTTCTTCGACAGGAATTCATTTAATTATCTACAATCTTCGTTCCTTAATATTGTACTACGAGATGTGTGACTACAAAATAAAATACACGTTGGGTATTAATTTATACCGAATGTGCCGAACGCAGGACGCAGCGTGGGAGCGCTGCATGCAGCATGTTCGGGTTCGTGACAAGCCAAACGTCATCCTGAGGATGCCTCGTCGAGAGGTGAAACACGTGTCGATATCTTACAGTTTGTTTTATGACTCTTTATGAATAGTTAAGCGGAATAAGTTACTAAATATATCTACGTCTATTGTATTTTTTAATGGATTTCCGCAAGGTGACGCCTGAATCCATTATTAGTATTATGGAACACAAAATGAAGAAGATCAAATGTATTCTTGTCGATGAGTTCGATACTGGTACCTCAACGATTCGTTACTCTTCTATAACACTAAGATATATATAACGTCCCGACATCAATCGTCGGGCAGTAGCCCTCCAGACAACACCCGTCTGGTCGGAGGATCCTCCCTTTTCTATGGAGGATGAGTGAACTTTACACCCTATTCCTGATGCCTCTATGCCTACAATGGCATTTCTATAGTCAGTGTATCAATTGTAAAAAACTTATTAGTTCTTTTGTACAGTCAACTTAAAAAGTAAACTGTGATAATTGTTTCGAAGTCAGTCATCTAATGTAACTCCTTTTTAGTGGAAGACGCAACTTGTAATGGCACTATACACACAAGTTTAGCAAACTAATGTCCTAATTACTTTGTTTTAAGTGCCGTTTTAAGTTGACCTTATGTGAGATAATGGGGTTGTTATACTAGGGACTCGTTTTACAAACTGAACATGTGAAATTCCAAGACTTAATTCGGCAGTAAACGTCTTTTATCTATATAGTTTTGTTCCTGAGGCCCAAGCACGTGGGACGTAAACGTCACGTAAACTTTACGTAAACGTAGCGTAATCGTAGCGTAATCGTAGCATAAAAATAACTGTAAATTCTAACGATTTTTTAATTGAAAATGCGACTATCCTTTTAAGCTTTTTAGTTAAATATTTTTGTGCAAAAATCACACTGAGGGTTTTCATGAAAATTCACACCTGTAGTTGGTGCCACTTTGACAAGAGGTCTTCTAATATAATTATGATGACGTTCATCAGTCGTTTCGTTCATTCATTTATCATTCAGTGCAGGACCTAAGCTAAGGTCTCAGTGCTGCCACCTAGTGAACGTCATTTTTAGAAAACGCTCATGAGCATCAGCTAATGAGGGTTTTCTGAAATTGACGTTATTATAGTTTTACCCTGGGAGTCTTTCAGTTACTCAGAATTAATATCCATGTATTGTCTTGTTATACAGGTTAACTACCTAGTTCGGGAGGCAGAGCTTTAATGTAACAGTGATACTTGGTTTGCAAATAAATGAATTTTATTTATTTATTGTGTGATCGCACTGATCATAATACATAGATATTATTAAAGTCTTAAAACCAAGTAAATGATACATGCAAAACGAGTAATGGAATTTACGTTCATTTAAATTTTGATTTTGGACAGAATCAGTAGGGTTGGAAGCATTATAAGTAATGGTTCTTACAAGGATTTCAAATAAGGCCGAAGTAAGCCATTCACCTCATATTTTAACCCAAAAATCAATTATCTTGCCCAGTTTTATTAGTAATCATAAGATACGACCAGAAGTTGCTCAAACCTACATATTTATGGGGGTTTCGTTCAAAATTGACGTCGAAAGTCGTCCCGTGCGGCGTATTTGCATAATACTTGAATTTTAATTGTCAGCTTACCTGAGCGGGGTAAGGGTTTTGGGCTTTCGGATGCCGTACTTTAGGGTAATTTAGAGCTGTGTTGAAGATCTAATTCAATTGAGACTTGAGTGATAAAAGTGTGCCTACTTAACAATTAACCTACTTACCTAGTGGTTTTCAGGACCGTTAAAAATAATAATGCATTACAACAACTTTCTTATGGAATAAGTTGTCCAATGCATTATCAGAATTGATCTCTAAATGTTTTCTAAAACTGGCCAGGTGAAACACTCTCTAGTCCCTGCATTAAGTACTTACTTTTGCACCTCTAGATCTTATTACAGAGGTTGGACTTTCAAGCTTCCAAGGCGCAGCCCGCACTGCGATAAAAATCCCGCGAAATTTTTATCGCAATTCTGTAACACATGGTATCTTATGTATTTACACGCACTGGCGATTGAAAATTCACACTGGACGTACTCCGTAAACCGCGCGAATAAATATCGCACTGTGACATTTCTCAGTGCAGGCCAGGCCTTATAGTGACAGGTCTAACCTCTTGTATTGTGTTCAAAATATTAATGTCTATTGCAGCAGTAAAGCACAGTGTTCAATGCTGTCAAACTTCCTGGCGAATCTGTTTTACCTTCAGAATATAACCAAAGCCAGGTTGATTATCATCCCCCTCGATGAAGCTTTTGTATACAAATTGAATGATGGAACTTGAGGCAAGCCAGCATCAATATTCATCACTATGTAAATCAAATTCAAAATTGCAGTAGGTAGGTATGTACCAGTGCCAGGAGTCCAGGCACTTAAGTATTTTAGTTCGAAATCGAAGTTTCTAGTTTGAAGAAACTGTGGCTAAGATGCCATCGAAAGGTGATTCAAACTGAAAATCTTTGGAAAGAGCTTTCAGTTTGAGGAGACGTGACCAAGTTTAAATTCTTCTTAAGACGTAATATTTCAGTTAACTAAAGATATAAGATATGAAAAAGTTATAGATATTTTTCATTGCAGCAAAGATAGTGATTAGATATGAAGTAGTAATTTTCAGCAGATTCAATGGATGTATGGAGATTATAATATTATATCTAATGTAGGTACCTACCTATACAAAATATTGTAAAACATTTTAAAAGAGTAACGGTAGAGCTTCTTGCCCATTTTTCTCCATACGAAAATTACCTTTTGGAAGGGGCGACTATATTGAATTTTTTTTTTTTTGTAGATATTGACGTTCAAAAATGCCTTACAAGGGTCTATTGAAATACATGATTTGACTTTGACTTTGAGACCCTAAATGTGTTATCGTTATAGGAACGCATTTTACACGTTCTATCAGCGATTATGCGCTTTTATAATTTTTAACGTGACTATATTATTGTGGACGTTCTAGGAAACACAATAATACAGGGAAATAAAATGAATGGAAATATATATGAAAATGATTTTAACCGCGTAATCCCACTGTGGCCAATTGGTCACAGTCGGCGCACGCGGCGTGAACTATTTTTATTGCTAAATAATGGCTAATAACGTCTGCTGTTTCACTCTATGGCTTGAAGGATATTCTCGTCAATTAGACCCAAAATAATCAAAATATTACAGGTAGCACCGAAGAATTCTGAAAAATGACAAAAGTGACGTAAAGCTCGTATGAATGTCAAATCGGCTGGACCGGTTAAAATTTCCGTTCAAAATAACGCTATAAATGGACATTTTATGGACGTGGAGGTTGACGTCCAAGGTAATATCGTCACGTTAGAAACTTTAAAAGTGCACATAAGGCTAGGTTAGGTCTGCAATACCATAGTAGTTAACGGAAAAAAGAATTGAAGTAAAACCTAATTCAATAACGCTTGTCCCTTTCACGGTAGCGGTTAACAATAATAAAATAAAAACTTAAGCCAAGACTCGCTAAGTATAAAGTTCTTAGCAAGTGTCAAGCAGGCAGCAAAGTTACAATCTGTTGTTCTAACAGAGGAACGCTAAGTACTTTACGCAGAGATTAAATGAGATGTCAGCAACATTAAGGCTAAGCGTATGCTGAGATGCAGGGTTCACGCAGCGCAGGGCAGAGCAGATTTTGTAATGCATGAACGTACTGATAGCTGCGTACGCTGCGGCGCAGGCACGTGCGATGCAGGCATGGAAGCGTCTCATTGTAGAGCCGTCGTCACTTGTTTCTTACCACAGATTCATAATTTTTAGTTTCAATGACAGGTTGTTTGTACTAGCTAGGACGCGAATGTGTCTGTGTAGCTGCGTCGCAGCATGCGCTCGCGGCTTATGTCTGCCTCGCCTGCCCTACTCGGCAAAATCTGTACTGTGCTGTGGTGCGCCTTATCTTCTGTGCTAGAAGTAGCCAGGAATTAGACGAGTAGAACTACTAGAAAAACAATCTGCTGCTTCATACTTTTATATTCGCACTAGCTGTTGTCCGGGGCTTCGCTGGCGTGGAACCTAATTCTTTTTCTTAATTAAAAGTAGCCAAAGTAACTTCTTATAACATCAGCTATCTGCCAGTAAAAGTCGCGTCAAAAGCGTTCTAGCCGTTTCGGAGATTAGCCGGAATAAACAGACAGATAGACATAAATTGTAAAAAGTTTTTATTGATATAAGTACCGTTTAAACTTTCATAAGCATATAGTAAAAAGCTGTTATTTTGATATTACATTATTTATTTGTATTTATTTATTTATAGTTTCAAATTGCAGAATCCCACAATTTCAATAAAGACGAAATAATTCAGTCAGGGATCAAATAAACCTGAATTTAAAAGCCAACAGTTAAAGCAAATACCAACAACTAAATAAATGTTTTGATTTGGTTCTGTATCTATTTGTTTTTGAAGCTTGCCTTTTCGTTATTGAAACTCGGTTGTTTATACAGACATAAATTAAGTTTGTGAACATTCCGATGTTCACAAAATGAATATGACTGAGTCAACAACTAAGTATACTGAATGATTGGGAAACTTATGATCATTAATATTTATTATAGCATTTATTTCAGGTTGCGCCCATAGTGTTAGTAACAATGGTCTTAAAAACTAGTGTTAGTAGACATACAAGTACAAGGAATTATATTACAAGGAGGTTATTATATAACTTTTTCGAATGTCAATTCATTATCAGTCATGATCTTTTTTAGGGTTTCGTATCCGAAGGCTCAAACGGTCCCTCTTAAGGCGACAATAACTGACTTTTAATGATTTTACATCGAAGCGAGTAGTATTCATGATTTGTAAAAAACTTATGTTAAATTAGAGCATTTTTTATAACTTGGTCTGTGAATATTTTTATATTATGTTTAAATTAAATAGTGTAATTAATTTGTAAAGTTATGTCTATCGCAGATAAAAAATGAGAATCACGTAAAACTGTCAAGCGTATTTTTTTGAAACCTGCACCATTTTAAAGATAATTTCATTATTTATCATTTATTATACCTACGTGTTTTATTTAAATACCTTTTGATTTATGTATAATTATTTATTATACATAAAACAAAAGGTATTTGAATATTAATAATGCGTCTAATTGGGACAGCGCTCCTTGTTGGGCGAGTCCTATTACTGGCTCAACGTACGACGCGTTGCGTGAGCTCAGCACAGAACACGCAAGCTAACTACTAAAGGCCACTAGCATTTAGTGGCGCCTTAAGCTTTCGCTGTCCGTCTGTTTGTCAGCAGGCTGTATCTTATGAACCGTCATAGGTAGATAGTTGAATTTTCACAGTTTATGTACTTCTTTTGCAGATAATAAAGAATAAAATAAAGTTAAAATTTAAGTTTTTTGCTAGATATTGTATAGTGGTACGGAACCCTTCGAGTCCGACTCGCCCATTTCAATTAAAAAATGTCTTGCAAGTTAAGTTGGTAGTTGAAGTTCATTCTTGAAACCTCATGCTGATAGGTACTAGGATCAAGAGATAGAGAGACGGATAGAGTTATTAGCAAATGACACAAAAAAAAAAAAAAAAATTGGTCTTATTATCCGAAGACATGTGACATTTACTAACCCGCACGGGGCCGGTGTGGCCTAGTCCCTCTCACTGAGGGAAGGCCGGTGTCCCACGCAGTGGGAACATTATTGGCTGATTATGCTAAATTAAAAAAATAGTTATTGTATATAATATGTTATGTTTATGTTATACCAACTTGTAATTATTATAATATAAAATCTGTCAAGTGCGAGTCAGACTCGCACACGAAGGGTTCCATACCATGTCGTACAAGATTTAACACTATGAATTTTTGTAATACTTTCGTAAAGGTAACAACAGAGGCGCTATAAAAAAACAAAGATTTGTAAAGAAATTGTCTAATTTTAATGAGAAAATGTTGTTGTGTTAAAATATAGGTGTAGGAGTATATTTCATCCAGTAACATGCATTAACTAAAGTCAAAGTTATTTATTTGCTACTAACATAGTATTAGTAGGTATAAATAGGTATATATGGTAGGTAAGCAGGTAGATATGTAGGGTAGGTAGAGTAGGTTAGGTACCTCCCTACCCTGGTAAGAAGGGTAGGGTAGGTAGATAGGGTAGGTAATTAGGTAGAAATAGGTAATTAGGAAAGGTAGATGCGCCGTAGATAAGTACTTAGTGCTAACCGTGCAAAGCCAGGCCGGGTAAAGCTAGTTACATAGTTAAAATAAAAGGATTTCTCTTGCTACATCAGACTATATTGTACAAAATAGAATGTAAGTAGTACGCCAAATTTTAATTATAACTGTGCGTTTGCACTGGCGAAACATTCACAACAAAACATGTTGGAATCTCTATTTTCTGTCAATTTTTCATACAATGTTTGACAGGAACTAGAGATTTCAACATGTTTTGTCGTGATGTTTCGCCAGTGCAAACGCACGGGGTCAATACAGGTATTTATTTACGTTATTTTTGATAGTCATACAGAAATCTATTATTTCTTACTTATTATTTTTACACATCCCATCGGACTATGAGAGTGAGGGAAGAGAGAGTGCACTCGTGTCTGCGCACACACTTGTGCACTATATTATCTCCCGCGCCGAAGGCCAGTCTCCGTTGAGATTGGCCGCCATGACCGAATATTTTTACACCAATAATTTTTCTCAATATGAAATTGTATCCACAACGGTTTAAGCTAGGTAACTGAATAGTACACTGTATGTGCCAGCATTCATTTCAATGTTACTGAATATATTGTCTATTGGAGTGTAGTTTTAACACGAAATACACACATCAACACCGTCTAGGGATACTTTGAAAAAACTCGATAAAGTTCTTAAACTCAAAAAATACTGGCCGGTTTTAAAATCTTGTGAAGAAAGTTTATTTTGTAGACCTTTTTGGATGATCGAAATTTAAATGATCGAAATAGTATATGCTGCCATGATAGTAGGTACTTACTATAAAAAAAATATTATTTTATAATTCCATGTCATTACTCCGACTATTAAATAGTTATCTGTGGAATTTATATCGCATAATATTAGCATGAAATACAAAATTATTACTTTAAGTTGCAGAAAATCGCCCATATTATATAAAATACGTTATGAATCGGCGTTTTTAGTATTTGTTGATTATAAACAGTATATGTTACATGATACACACAAGTTTCAAATTCCTAATTTGTTTAGTTGTTGAGATAGAGCTCGTACAAAAATGGTCTAAAACAGACAACTTCTACGGCTCCCTAATTCATCATTTTTGAAGATAAAAACAAATAAAAATTATATTTATTCTCTACTTGATGAGCTCTAGAAAATGATACCCCACATGCCAGGGTCAGATAATTTTTTTTTCAAAATTTAATTTTATTGTATGGCGACCCCCCTTTATTTTTTAATTTTATTATTTGTTGCTCTTGCGGCAATAGAAATGCTCAATCTGTGAAATTTTCAACTGCCTACCTATTACGGTTCATGAGATAGAGCTCGCTGACAGACAGACGGACAGCGGAGGCTTATGAATAGGGTTCCGTTTGTCACCCTTCGGGTACGGAACCCTAAAAAACAATTTTAGGTAGCAAAAGTCGAGAAATGATTGTTTTAAAGCTACAGCAACAATCACTGCCAAATCAAGCACAAAGGGATTAAAACTTTAATTATTGCTCGTATTATCTCGAAACTACATCTCGAACAGATAAAAGGGGAAGTTTTCAAGTAATCTAGGAGTATAACGATTCAATTTGAAAAGTTTAAGAGAACCTTACCTTAAGTTAAATCGATGTTTCAGAACATTTTCGAATGTGATCGTCACATGTTTCGATAGATTACTGACAGGTCTTTGAATTTACCTCTATGTAGAACACGTTTCAGAGAGATTACGTATAGTGTGAAAACCAGTGTTAAATTGAATATGTACTTTGGAATTCTAGATTTCGGTGCAATACGTTAATGATAAGTCTTACCCAGAGATGTACAAAATAGTAAAAAAGTACTCGTATGTAAATACAAAATGCAAATAGTTTTCTAATTTACCTTTTCAAATGCAAAATAGTTAATACTTTTGGTTTTTGTATTTTAAATACTAAATGCAAAATAAGTATTTTCAAAATAATTTATTCAAATAAAATACTTTTAGATAAAATTAGTGTTCTTCATTTATTAAAGATTTTAACATTACTGGTTGTTAAAAAAGAGCATCAGACATGTTGCGTCTGTGTGGTCGCATGATCATACCACCATATGAAAATACTCTTTCCACTGGTGCAGAACTTGGTAGGCAGGTGTTGTATTTTAGGTGTTCCTTTTAAATGTTAGGTATGTGTTTAGAATGGCCAGACTTGTGGCTTCATCTTTTAAATATTGGAGTGTTTCTAAATATATGCAGGTATTTAATTTACACTGCTAACCATCAGATGAGGTTGCTAAGGAGTCTGAATCATAAAACATAATAGTAAGACTCACGTTTTAATTTTTTATTTTCATGTTAATGATTCATTCATTGATCACTTTTCAAATCTTCATGTTTAATTTTATAATTTAAAAATTGAGTGATTTAGTGAAACGTAACACTTCACTGTTACGTTTTATTTTGCATTTTACAAATATAAAATACATCTCGAAAAGCTATTTCAAACAAAATTTATTTTCATATTGATGATTCATTCATTGATCACTTTTCAAATCTTCATGTTTAATTTTATAATTTAAAAATTGAGTGATTTAGTGAAACGTAATACTTCACTGTTACGTTTTATTTTGCGTTTTACAAATATAAAATACATCTCGAAAAGTATTTCAAACAAAATGAAAAATGCTTTTTCTTAAAAAGGTATTTAAATACAAAATATAAAATACGTATTTTGCATTTTATATTAATTGCATTTTAAATACAAGTATTTCAAATAAGTCGCTACTCTGGTCTTACTAAGGGGTATCGTGTTACCCAGTAACTGGGTTGTGGATGTGGAGGTCACCTAGGCCGTCGCTCCATGTTAAATACTGGTAAATACACTTTAGTAGTTAAATAAATGTAAACAAAAAAACCACGTGGCGAGCTAGCTGTCCAGTAACCGACTTAATGATGACCTGTCACTTCAGTTGACATGCAATGTCACCGTTGTACTTAAATTTTGCAACGTTATAATTCGTTGACGTTTAGAGTCTGGGCTCTTTACAATAGACAGATTACAAATATTATATTATTATTATAAATTACTAACAAAAAAATTGTGCTCAAGCAGTTACATCCACGAAGAGAAGTTTATGAATAAATGATAAAATTTAACATACATTTAATAAAAGAGGAAACTATTGTAAAAATCTAAAATAAAAGTTTGGTTATCGTATTTTTAAACAAGAAAGTGTCATCTATAAAAAATAGAAACTCTTTTTACAATCTTTTTACCCTGCCTAAACATATTGGAGTATAGCTGCATCCAGTTAGACTACAAGCCGACCTCAACATACTTGGGAAAAAGCTAGGCAGATTGATTGTAGGTAGGTATCTACATTTGATTTAGGTTTCGAAGCGATAGCTTTTTATAAAAAAAAAAAATACATCCGAATCTTTCTGTAATGTGATCAATAAACTGAGTGTGATAAGAAATATTTACTCGTGTATTTAAAATATGAAAGTACATTGATTGATCAGTTGATAAAACATTTAAGGTACATTGATCAGTTGATGAATCATCATAATAATATAAGTTACCTACATTGATCAGTTGATGAATCATTTATGGTAAATTGATAAGTTGATGAATCATTTATGGTACATTGATAAGTTGATGAATCATATAAGGTACATTGAACAGTTGGGTGTACTATAGTTGTACATCTCCGCCTAGCCCTTCAGGGAATACAGGCGTGATGTTATCTGTGATAAGCTGATGAATAGGTAGCAACGAACGTGTTTCTAGATAGTAACAAAAGCGTAAAAAAATGCTGTACACAGAATTCTCTCGAGTGACACAAAATGAATTCCTAAATCCTATATTTTTTTACCGGGACCTAAAAGGTTGAACTTTCGTGTTAAATTCTACCATTTTTGTTTTTGTAGTTTACTATTTCAATCTCCATGGATATCATTAAAAGTTAACAGAGTTAAATAATTACTGGTTCCGGGAAGTAATCAGTAAAACGGAGCAGTTGTGAACACACTCGATTTTCTTATTTTTTCTCTAGATCCTGATGTATGTGACTCGTCGCTGATGAAAAATACAACAAAATGGTTCTAATGTTTTCGTAAAAGGAAGGAGTTCGAATGTTTGTTATTACAAACGCATTCTTTCAGGCGAAGTTCATTTAAACGCTCTCGTAAAATTCTTTTCTTCCATTAATCGTCTGTTGTTGTGTTGTACGAGAAGGTTTTTTGAATAACTCTGTTCAGCAACTCGTCCTACGTACGACGCTCTCGTAATTTCCGGAATTCTAATCAGAAAATAATTAACATTATAATAGTTAGTCAAAAATCTATATATTGACTAAAATCTGTTTTCATGGAATTCAAACATTAACAGTCTTATTTATAAACGCCTCTTAAATTTTAATCAATTACTAAGCAATTGATTAGCAAAATTCTCATTCATAAACGCTATTTAGCGCTAAGAGGTCGCTAAGGAATTGATTAGTAGCTGTCAAAATTAAACACCACCGGTCCACTGCTAAGAGGATGCTAAGAGGCAAGATGACGGATTTTATTTGAATCAGCTGATCGATTCAATGGGATTATTGTGTGCTTCGAGGTTATTTTGTTCCTAATATCGAGTTGTGCCTTAGTAAATATGGATTTCGACAATCTTTTATGGGAATTCAGAATGATCTACTTACAAGAATTAAATAATTTTGAAATACCGGCGCGAAGTAGACGGAGGAAGACCTACAAACGCTACGAGTCTTATGATTACCTATTGGATAATATTCTCTTTCGAAGTACACATGATACAAGGATTTATAGGGAAAGCTCAATCAGGAGGAGGCTCAGTAGGTGCTCAGGTGGTGGTTTGAGGAGAATGAGTTCGTGAGGCTCATCGGAGATAGTGATTGTGAACCAATGTGTTTTCCCATGTGCCCCTCATCTTATGGCGCTAGCTCTAAGGCCCATAACTAAAGAAAAGCCACGTTGTGGCAGTCGCACATAAATAAGAAGTGAATTTTATAGAAAACAATTTATTTTGATACATAATAAAGCTACATTTTTGTTATGAATTCATTATTTTTGATTTCCAATATTCTTTCTCAAAAGACATGGATGCCTTTCTTTTACTTGTAGCATGGTCCTCCCTCATCTTTACGAGGTTGAATAGTATTGTGCTAGGCGCTAGTGGGTTTCATAGCAGCAGTTAAACTTGAACCTGTAAATAAGTATAAGAACTGTTTTAAAAGATACTGAAACCCTGGTGCAAAAGCAATAGGAAGAAATATAAAGCAGACACAAGTATCTGCAAACATTTCTAAAACAGTGTAATCGTATTATCAAGCATATAGGACATGAAAATACATAGGTATCTTCTGCTTTAACATTTATTTGGTCAGACTACATTGGTTTAAGTAAGTAGATATAAATTCAGAGATAAATACCTTTTCCTGTTTACTCCAATTTATTGGAGCTTATTATTTTCATTGCTAACATCGCAAACACAATGAAATAAACTTAATTAAAATGATTTTATTCTAATTCATATTTTCCAATGAAATTGTTGACTTTTGTCTGTCAAAGTCACGACAGATACAAAAATCGTGGTATTGACAACTTTATTCTTAAAATTCTGTTTTTTAGTAGACTAATTTGATTATAACCTGTGCCGAAGGCATAATTTCACCTCTATTCCGTTTCGCAACTAATCACTTGCTAATTAGCGTTTATAAATAAAGAAAATTTAAGCATTCATTAAGAGCTAACCAATTGCTTAGCTAAGCAGTGGCTAATCAGTGATTAGCGAGATTTTTATAAATAAGGCTGTTTATAATTAATTAATAGGTAATGCTTATTAAATGATAAATGTTAATGATAAATGATTTTATTTCTGTAAGTAGGTTTGCTCAAATACTTTTACACGTCAATCATATTTTAAAACTAGATGAGGTCAGCGTTTCCGTGACTACTCTGAGAAGAAAGGTCGAAAGAAACTCAGACGTCACGGTCTCTTTTAAAGTCTAGACATACCTAATTTTGGTCAGATCAATTGAAGACCATGTAGATTGGTGTCAGAAATGGTATTTTAACCACATAGATTGACTGTCAGTGTAAGCATTTGTCAGAACAATAGTCAAATAATATTTTGATTCATTAGAGCTTTCTTAAACGAAGATATTTCTGTCGTGATTCTAATCAACTAACCTATTTAATCCATCTGAATTCAACACAAGCTAAAGAAGATATTTATTTAAGTATAAATCTTCATATACAGCGTGTCCGAACACTAACACAATATTTTGAACTTAGCTCGTACTGGAACGTTGATTTATATTTTGTCACGCGTGATGCAAAATTTATGGCGCCATGCCTCGGGGGCTGACGTGAAAATGTGGCCGACGAGGGTCGAGAGAATTTACACTTCGCTTGTAATTTGTGCAAGGTCGTGTCTTTGAAACTTCTGCATGTATTATAACTTGTTTATTCATTAAGAGCTTAAGGGTACGCTAGTCAGTCATTCTTCCATACAAACGTAGTATGGTGATTACTCCTCTGTTTGAAGGTGTACGTTCAAAATTATATCAATTTACCTTGTCATTATATAGCCCTGTATATACGGAAGCAGAATTGGAAAAATAACATTGGTTTGGAGCATCGGAACTTCCCTATTTCAACACAAATTTTGACTCGTGTTTGGGCGGGCGTAAATAAATAACTTATATAGTAAGAAAATGGAAAAATTAAAACCGTACAAGGATAGATAATTTAATCAATAGTTCAAATAATTTTATTTTGAGTTCATTACATTCAATACTTTTTTCATAATATCTATACGCTCAAAGGTCTGTTCATGAAATTTTACGCGCTCGTTTTCGTTATAAATCATTGTCTATTTCACTAAATAAATTAATAAATACATAAATAAATCAATGAAAATAGATATAAAAAAATTAAATGAATAAATAATTAGAATAATTAGCATACATATTAATACCGCCCACCAACGAGTTCGGCCCGTCGACTAGCGTACCCTTAACTGTCACTTACGAGACACAATAGGATTTTTATCGACTTCTAATGGCTATTCGACAGTCGAGCGGCAGGCATAAGCGTTTACATGTCAAAATAAGATGAAACACCAGCATTGGGAACACATTGACATCATCATGCATCGGGTCACTGATTCGGGTTCCTAAGGGAAAGCCAGCTGGCATATTATGATACTAACTATTGCCTGGAGCTTCGCCCGCGTGGTCGTTGAAAATTGTCCTAGGGGAACTTACAATCGGGATAAAAAGTATCCTTATGTCCAAACTCAAATCATTGTGTATCCGTATCCAACTACGTTCAGCCATTAAGAGTCTATAGTAGGTACCTCAAATTGCTTAGCATGATTTTATTTGGCCATTGGTCCATTATTGTTACAAAATAAGTTTCAGAAAATAATGATATTGTATGCTTACTGTAACAAGAATATTTATTTTACATATCAATAAAACAGTGGTCCCCAAACTAGGCAGCGCCTGTATCTTGGGGGCCTGAGTTTCGTTATCATAAATTTTTATTCGTAATATGTTTGCGTTAACTTATATTTAATTTCAGGATGTTTGAAAATGGACAGGATAGTTAATTAAATAAGGGTAGCGAAATATAGAAATAATAATAAATTGTACAAAAAAAAAACCTAAATAATGTTATAGTCCTCCTTTACATCGAAAATACTGCAGCATTAATTTTGAAATAAACATAGGTATTGAGGAGCTCGTGGCTAAGTAATAACAAGCCGCACGGGTCGATCCATCAGGTTAAGCTACGCTTGCCGGGGTTGGTCAGTGGATGGGTGACCATCTTTACATACCGAGACTCCTCCGTGCCTCGAAAAGCACGTTAAGCCGTTGGTCCCGGCTGTCATTTGTGGATCTTTGACAGTCGTTACGAGTCGTCAGAAGCCCGAAAGTCTGACACCAGTCTTACCAAGGGGTACCGTATTACGCAGTTACTGGGTTGTGGAGGTCAGATAGGTAGTCGCTCCATGTAAAATACTGGTATTCAGCTGCATCCGGTTAGACTGGAAGCCGACCCCAAGATAGTTGGGAAAAAGGCTAGGAAGATTGAAAAAGATTGATAGGTATACTTGAGGATTAATGTTAAGTACTATGTTTGCTGAAAACATGATTCCATAAAATTTTCCCGATAGAAAAAACAACCAAAGTTACCTCCATCCAAACCGAACAATAAACCAAGTACCTATTAAAAAAAACATCAAATTAGATCATGAAATGCAGACTTTACATAATAACTGAACTAAGTAAAGCAAATACCATTTTTTGTTTTTTTTTTAGTTTACCATTACCATTATATTTTGCCGTAAAAAGAAATGACCTAAACCATTGGCGCTTGGAGGCTTCTCACTGACGCTTAGTCTCGCTCTCACTCATTCCACGAGCAGTAGTGAGCAAGCGAGATAAGGAGTGAATTTAACCTGAGGTATTATGAACTCTTAAGGCGTGAAAAGATAATAGACAGAGTTATTTTCGCATTTTTAATATTAGTATGGATTTTGTTCAAGGTCACGTTCAAAAGCTTAATCATGCAACTAAAAGCATCTTTATGCTGCAAACGTGTTAATGTTTTGTTGGAATGGATAAGTAAGTTTTAACGGCCATAATGCAGCAGGCCTTCGGGACCTATAAGCGAGTGTACGTGTAAATTAGGATGAAGATAGAATTATGTGCAAGTTCGTGTCCTTGGTCTTACTGAAAGTGGTTTTCAAGAAAGTTCTCTATGTAAATAGAAACTTTGAAAAGCAAGGTCGTAGCACTTGCAAAGTAGATTCAAGGGTGAGGCAAGGAAAGGTGAAGCCCTTCGAATCGGTACACAGAGCTGCTTGGCGGCAGATATAGGAAGTAGAAAATCGCTATTGAATGTTGCGTTAGTGAAGGTTTAGGTATGCTCGTGAATGTACTTCCCGAATGCATAATTAGCCTATAATGTTCCCACTGCTGGGACACAGGCCGCCTCTCTTCGAGAGGGAGTGGGCTATGATTTTCCCTGCGGGCCCAGTGCGGGTTGGTAGATGTCACATGTCTTTGAATTTTTGATTCTAGCACATCGGTTTCCTCACCATGTTTTCTTTCACGGTTTTGAGAGTAGTGGTAATGAAATTATTTACACAAAGTAAAACGCCTGCCTGGGTTCAAAACCACGACCTAAAACTCGTAAGTCGGGGCCGTTACCACTAGTACTGGGCCTCTACTGCTCAAATATAATAGCAGTAAGTATTTACCCGTTGCCGTCTATATTATTTAATTTCCGTGTGACATTCAAGTCCACATAGGAAGTAGGCACTGTAGAACTTGAAGAGCATTAGCTTGTAGAGCAATTTGTGTGGGAGCGTAGATTAATATATGATCAATTTATAATATACCTACAATGCCGCCCATGGGCATGTATTCATGAAAAATTATCGAAAATTAACTTTAAAAGGTCTGTCTATCTTTAATAGTTTGCATGTTATAAAATTTTATAAAAAAATTAAATAGCGTAGCGTTTGTGACCTTGTTTTATATGTTCGCCATATCTCCGATGTTATTGGCTCGATTTGGATTCTGTTTATTATTTCTAACAGCTTTTAAAAATAATAAACAGAATCCAAATGGGCGGCATTTTACATAATATATAGGATAGATACAATAAATAAGATGACAAATATTATTCGTCATCTTATCTCAGAGAAACGTGTACTCTTCTACGCGTCTATTTTAACTTTGCTGTCGTTTTTTCTTGAACAAAAACCTATTCATTATTATTTTAAATTCATTTCAAATTCGCTTGAATGATCGAAATGCAAACAGAGTTATTTTTCTATCAGCCTGTACGACATAAGGTCGCCTTTTGCGTGTACCTATATTTAAACATTTTAGCACCACATGAGACTTCTAAAATCAAACACCATAAAGCATAGAGTTATTAAAAGTGTACGCGTGACATTTATGATTGGCCAGCAATGTTTATTGCTATGCCATTAGACCGGCTATATAATAACTCCACAAGTTATAACTGCATTGTGATTTTATATTCGATCTATAAAAGGTGCAATTCCACTGAAAAAAGATATAAAATTTAAGGTGATATATTGAAAAAAGGGGTCTTTTTCTTTTTCGTGTACCTTATTAGGTTTAAGGAATAGGGATTCAATATTTCGGTGTATGTTTTTTGACTATATGGTCTAGTATCCTGCAAAAGGAATACACGATACAATGAAATTTTCTCGATACAAAAAAATTGCAAAATTTCATCTATTTTTATGTTTTTTTGAGTATCAAAGCGTATCGCTTATGAGTTATTTAATGGAATTTACTTTATAACATAGAGAGTAATCATATCAAGTTTTAAGCAAAGCAGTTTTAGTTTTAATAATACTTTTAATTTATAAAAGACGGCATTTGGTTTTGGACCATATGTTGTTTTATTCCGACCGAACACACAGTATCGTCATCTCTTCTTTCGCATAAAAAAAGTATTGTCATCACTTTCGTTCGTTCATAAATCAGTCGCTCGGTGGAGCTCTTCGACGACGAATCTATGTCATTTTTTTCCAGATCGGTGCTGTCAGATGTACGTAATTTGAATAATTATATTTACAGGAAAAATCGAGTTCAGCAGATTAAAGTTATTTTAAAGTAAAATTAGTGTCGAATAGGCATATAAACTGCGTATAATAAAATAAATTTACGTGACTGTGAACAAAATAACAATTTTATTATTTTTGGCTATTTGTGACGTCATATATATAAATTATTTATTAAATATGGGAAGGAAAACCAAAGCAAAATATAACATTTGGAACACATGAGGGCGAGGGCTCAGCACATGATCCCAGTGTAAAAGGTAAGTAAACAATAATTGTTTCTATATAGGGTAGTGGCACCAATAAATGAACGATTAAGCTTTTTTGACAACTTTAAATAGCTGTAACTCGGTTATTTTATGACATTCATGCATTTTTTATTTTTTTACATTAGGCCATAATCCTCAGGATGTAACTGTTTAAAAAAAGAACCGTCTAGATCTACAATTTATTTTATAAGTTGCTTTTTGTGAAAAAAAAGGGGATTTACCCCAATAGTTGAACACTGAGCCCTAATTATGAACATTTTGGACCCATTACTTGAACTAGCATTTTAATATTACCGATATCGGTCCACTTTGTGAGGGCGGGCTCCCAACGCTATGTCTTCCAGTACGCAGTCGCATATCCAGAACCTTTCGGCCCCATTGGCCATCTATTCAGCGAGCAATGTGCCTTGCCCACTGCTGCTTAACTATGGCAATATTTCGGGCTATGTCGGTTAACTTGGTTCTCCTACGGATCTTTTCATTTCTGATTCGATCACGTAAAGAAACTCCAAACATAGACCTCTCCACTGCCCTTTGGGTGACTTTCAGCCTGCTTATGAGACCCATTGAGAGCGACTACGTTTCAGTGCCATAATAGGTCATCACTGGCAACACGCACTGGTCTAAAACTTTCGTCTTGAGACATTGTAGTATATGATATGAGAAGCAGATTCCCGAACGCCACCCAGCCGAGTCGGATTCGACGATTGACCTCTTTCTCGAAGTTGAACCTACCTAGCTGAACAGTTTGCCCTAGGTAAACATAATCATCCATAACTTGTGAGAGTGTAGAATTTCCGATTTTTATGAGGGTGGGTGTTACTATGGGCTTTCGATATGACCTTCCTTTTGTCCATGTTCATTTTAAGACTCTCTTTCGGAAGCTCTACTGAATTCCTGAAGACATCGAGAATTGTACTGAGGTCCTTCATGGTGATTGATGTATTCGCCATTGTAATTGATGCCAACCCTTTTCCAGTTCAGAACCTGGAAGACATCCTCCAGGGCAGTGGTGAACAGTTTCGGAGAGATAACGTCTCCCTGTCTCACCACCCAGTCACACAGTTTTCTGAAGAAAACAACTCGCTGCAGAAGAAACTTATTCTTCTGCAGCGAGTGTGCTGATGTTTTTGACGTTTCAAAAACGGTTAGCACCTCGATGTACCGATAGTCAATCTGGCACCGTTGGAGAGACTGCAGCCCAAGTCTCGATCGAATCAAAGGCTCTCTCGTAGTTCACAAACGCTAAGCAGAGAGGCAGTTTATACTCTTCGGTCTACGATGCTAAAGCTTTTGCGGAATCCAAGGGGCTGGAAGTCGTCAAACCAGCGCGCGAGACGATTCGTGATGACTCTTGAAAGCAGCTTGTAGTCAACAACTTCTGGAGGGCCTTAAGAATGGGTTTTCCATCGGCCTTCAGGATTTCGGCCGTAATTCCATCATCACCTGGCGCCTTGTTGTTCTTAAGCTGCTTCAGAGACATCCTAATCTCGTACTAGCTGACGTCCGGGATGTCTTCGGTATACTGTCGAGTAAATCTAGCTCTTGGGTGGTTTGCCAGATTCGTGACAGGGTAACTGGTTGACGTGTATAGAACCTCTCGATCTCTCTCAGTAGTTCAGGTTGACGGATACGATTCTGCCATCTTCAGTCTTCTGTTTCGCAAACTGGCTCTGCCCAATAGACAGGTCTTTGCCACTCGCTGCAGGTCTTGAAAAGTGACCTTTGCCACAATACGGACTGTGTTAAGGAATAAGGTCCGTCTATTTAGCTGAAAGTATTTGAGTGCATCATCTGAAGACGATTAACAACAATTCAATTCGTTCATTTTTTGGATTAGGTAAAGAACCACAAAATGAACGAATAAAATCACTTCAGCGTTCAGCTTATGGCACGAAACCCAAAATTTGAACGAATAAATTATGAACATATTCCTTAGTTCAAATTTTGGGCATGAATCCTAAAGATGAACAGTACAAGATTTCATACTAAAATAAAGCCTTAAAAACAATCAAAAACACTAAAATAATGTGTTCAACTTTTGGTAACTAAGTTCATACATTTATTAAAATTCATTAGAGTTGATTTGTTTTGGTCTATAAGCGTAAGTTTATAAGTAATGATAGCTGTAAAAATATGCCTTTACTCCATTACCTGAACGCCGTTCATCTATTGGATCAAGCAAACAAAATTGCATCCATTACTTGAACACTAAATTTCTCTAAAAATACGGTATATAATGTTTAAAACTATCAATATTATCAAAGCCAGATATAACAAGATTTTATTCTAACCAAATTCATTGAAATCTATCATTAATTCTTTCTTTAAGCTGACAAAATCCTTAAGTTAGGAGGGCACTTTCCTTAAGTAGGTTTCCATATAAAACTGATTTTTGGTGGGAAGCGCTCACACAATGGCAGATTGCGAGCGCGTCTGAGTGGTCACTGTCAAAGTTGTTATGATATCGGGAAGAAAATATGTTACCCTAACTTGAAAAAAATATTGCAAACATGTATCTAGCGGGGTTTTTTATATTTTTAAATTTTTCGGTCGGTTGTTCATCTATTGGGGGTCGTTCATCTTTTGGTGCCACTACCCTACATACTTACAATATCTAATGGGCTCATGAGCTACTTTTGTTGTGGGATTGTTCTATTGTTGATAGATGCCCAATTCCCATCCAATCCATTCGTAACAATAGACTCATTTTACAGGGAATCAATAGAAATTCATGATGATAACGAATCGGAGTCGGACCTTCACTCATCAATTTGTACAACTGGCAACAATATATCCTACCATTGCAAAGTAATACTGGGTAAGCACTAAATTTTCTAGAACATAATGTCTGTTTTATTTTTAGTAATTATAAAGAAACAGGATAAAACGTATTACTATTGATGTTACAAAAAGGTACTTCAAAATTGTGTTAATGCCAAATAATACTGTCGTTCTGAAGTTAGGTTGCGCATGCGTGCCGGTATGCGCGCTACTGTTTTATAATAAGGCAGATTGACTACTGCGCAGTCATTTGTAATCTACGTCAGAGCGGCTTCAGGACGCACAGTGGGCTGAAAATCGATCTTCATAGACTTAGGGATCAACTTAGTAATTTTTTTCATTTTTCGGCAGAAATGTGTTTAGGTATCGTATAATGATCAATTTAATGCTATTTCAGTTTTACAATAAACCTTTTCTTTTACTTTATAGTACTTGCTTGAAAAAAATGTATGGAGATGTATATAAAAAAGCATAATCATTTTCTAGGACTGCATCAAGGTAAAAAACAAAAACTCCTTATTGTGAATTAAATTGGGGCAAAATAGTTAACAGGAAAAGAAAATCGAGTTGCACAACTAATGTCATATATTTGGATAGGGGTCACTTATACAAACATAAAACTTCATATAACATATAATAACAGCATAAAGCGTCACGTTTCTGAGATATTTAAAGATAAAAATAACAATCATTAATAACGAATTTATTTATTTATATTGTAGTTACTTCATGTTGTTAAGTTATTTACACATGAATTAATTGACTACACCTAGTGGATAAAACATAAGATTTTTTAATCATATTCGGTATAAATAATATCATCCAAGAAGGCAGCAGGAGGCTGAATAGGATTTTCTTGGTGTCGCGCCCATGCCATGCACCATATAATACTTATACCATATATCACACGTCCTCATTCGGTGAGGAGTATATATATATTTTTGTCTCT
The DNA here is from genome assembly GCA_948150665.1 of Conistra vaccinii. Classification (NCBI taxonomy): domain Eukaryota; kingdom Metazoa; phylum Arthropoda; class Insecta; order Lepidoptera; family Noctuidae; genus Conistra; species Conistra vaccinii. The sequence goes on along the minus strand of OX411323.1, from coordinate 5,959,599 downwards.
TTCGCTCTTAACTGAAATATTACCTATAAAAAATCCTTGTTTCAGGGTTCAGTTTTCGACTTATATTTCATTGAATAACTCCGAATCCTGACGCTTTAGGATATTATGTTACATACATTTTTTAATTGTATAAGTGTCCTCTATCTAAATATATAACTTTCGATTTTCAACGCGATTCTGAAAAAAAAAAAAAAACGCGGCTTCACGTTAGGGCCACCCTCCATACAAAAATCTTCAAACCCCTTTTATTTATATTATGTTAAAAAAATTGTAAAACTAATATATTATTTCAGAACTAAACATTTTACAACAACAAAATCCAGACCCTGAGTATGATCTTCAACGCAGACATCAGGCGCGGATCCAGCCCTCAAAAAAGGTTGTGGGCACAGCCACCCGAAAATTGGCAAAGCGCGAGTCGGAGTACGACATTGACATATTACTATTATCATAAAACGTCAGTTAGTCGTTTAGTGGCCAGCGAGCACTACTTCCAAGTTGTTCACAACTTGGAAGTAGTGCTCGCTGGCCACTGCCACTACCCACTCGCCTAGCGCGTGGTTGGTCATAGTTCTAACCTAACCTATTTTGTCGGGGTGCCACAAGCGGCGTGGAATTAAAATAACACTTAAAATTATTTTGTGTGTGAAATATTTGTTTTTGTTTTAAATCATACGTAAGAGGGAACATCGATCTTGACGGGGGTTCCCCGACCGCACACGTTTTTATTTATATTCATGAATTATTGTCTAATAGTTCTAATATTCTGCACAATCATAACATATTTTCTTTTAAATACAGGTACATGACCCAGTTTGTGCCCAAGGTTTTCTGGTATTTGTACAGCATCCATATTTGACTGAGCTCTTCTTTGAAGCATAGCCCATGCGTGCTCAATGGGATTAAATTCTGGCAATTGAGCAGGCCACGGTAGGACGTTGATAATTATTATCTATGGCAAGTGTCTTTGTAACGACGCTGGCAGTGCGTGAACGTGCATTATGGTGAATAAGCAGAAATGAAGCATCAAATTAGGTGCGCAAGGGAATGAAAACATCTGATACAATAATTTCAGCGTAAATTTGTCATTGAGATTGCCTTTTATCCACATCAGTTCGGTTCTTCCGCCGATCAAAATACCGCCCATATCATGATTATTCCAGCACTGTACGCATGGACTTCCTGGCATATTTTTTTGCGTTCTTGGCATCCAGGGGTCCTCCAATACCGTGTATGTCTAGTATCTGGCCTCTTATTAAATCGAGATTCGTCTTTAGATATTATGTGGATAACGGTGTCGGTCGCTGTCGGTGACGATAACTACAGTGTGAAAGCAAGTCCCCCGCCGCGTCTGTCTGTCTGTCTGAACGAGATAAACTCAAAAACTACCAAACGGATTTTCAAACGGTTTTCACCAATAGATGGAGAAAGGATGGATTAAGGTTTTGTGTAAATTGGCTGAAATATGACGATTATTGTTGAAGGTATCGGAAAAAATCATGCCGACTGGGAACTTTACTGGCGTGCGCCGCGTAAACCGTAAAAGATACGTAAAAATAATGTTTGAAAGAATGGTTCACCATAAAAAGTTTAACAAAAAGTCCGCAACGGCATACGTCTATCTTATAAGGATGGCCCACAGTATCCATTTTTATCTTTTACAACTTGATAAAAATTTCATTGTTATTTCCGAAGCTATTATGACCGTTATTTTAATAATCCTTATCCAATAAAATATTTTATTAAATTGGGCATTTAGTTTAGATTAAAATATGTCTTGACATCTTATCATTTAAATGAATAGTTTAAAAGATATCGCAGATTCAAAATTACGCGTAGCAAAATAATTTTATCGTTGACGCGAACGCGGGCGCAGCGATAGGTAGGAGTCTATGACCTCCTCGGCTTTTAAGTATGTAATCTCGGTGGTACGTTCCCGTGGGATATTTTGCGACATCCACGAGGGCGAAGCCGCGGGTAAAAGCTAGTAAATTATAATTTGCTTCAGAAGCAGTAAAAAATTATAAATTAATTATGGATAAATTTATCCCAACTACGGAACCCTTCATTGTGCATGCCGTGCCGGTTTTTATATAAATAATACAGAAGATTAATTAACAATTTTTAATTTCATGTTGTATAACTATAATTAATAAATATTTTAGTTGATAATTAAATATTTTGTATTATTTGTGTCCTCCATAGCTCGCTATGTGCAAAAGTTTCATATACTGAGATAAACTAACGTTCCGTACTCAGCACGCACTATTTTCATAGGTAAATGTTTCCGTCTTTATCTTGCACTTTTAGTTTGACAGTTGTGCGGTAGTGACAAGAATAATGCCAAGCATGCTAAATAAGTAATATTTGATCTGCGATTTCGTTAGTTCAACTTTTGGTCACTGGTTCAGATAAGTTTGTATCGGTGACGTGGCAGCCGACCACTAAAGATGGAACCGCCACTCCCCGCGTGCGGGGGAAATAAGCCACACCCGTCAAACTAATATTTATTTTCAAGGTAGGCCCTTAAGATACATGGAGAAATGTCTTAGAAAAACTGTCTCAGTAAGACCACCTAACGAAATAGTGCAGATTTACATAATTGCCAATTTTGACATGTTACATTTTTACCGACCAACCTTTGATGACCAAACGTCAGATAGTTTGACACATTTAAAAAAAAAAAACTAAATACTGGGTAAACTATAAATACTAGACTAACGAAAATAAACCGTAGTTAAGTCCAGTTGTTATAACACTACGAGGTTTGCAATACCACAATGTGAAATTCGTCATTATTATTTTTCTTTTAGCACAATACGACCTGTCATGACATGAGACATAGAAGTAGACCATAGATAATAAATACAGTTTTATAGACTGACCGACTGATCAATTTGTTTTTTTTGTAAGTTTATACGATTTTGTTCACTATAAGCCCGTCTATCGTTAGGATATTTAAAAGCCTTTGAATCAAACAATCACACGGGACGACAGGTGCCATGCGGATTTCAACCTTATCGATGTGTGTGGTCGATTCTAACCGTCTCATCTCCACTCCGCTCGTCTTTGTCTCAGTGGAAACCATCATGATATTGCAGGGTAAGATTGGGAGTTTTCGCATATCATTCGCATATCATAGGATTAATATACATACGTGTTTGTATCTGTTGGGCAGTAACAAAAATTGTGCGTTCCAACTTGTGTTTGAAACGGACGTCAAACAAAGGGCTATCGGCGACAGATGCATAGCGCATTTGAAACCCAAACATTGGTGGAATAGTTAAACATTACGGTTCTTTGCAGATTTAAAAAACCAGCCAAGTCGAGTCGTACACGAAGGATTCCGTACCACCGTAGAATATTTTACAACGCATTTAAATAAAAAAAACTTCAGTAAAAAAAACAGGTTTCTTGTATGGACCCCCTTTAATTTAATTTGTATTATTCGTTGTTATAGTGGCAATATAAATACAAACCAGACTCTGACCAAATAAAAGTTCATAATATTATTATACTTTTCAAAATTTCTGCTTAGAGCAGAAATCAAAAGTGACTCTAGTTTTGAATCTGAAAAACTAATTGATGGCCTAGATATTTTTGGTACATGTAGAGTACACCAAAAATACTCCTTTTATGCATAAGTAAATTTCACCCAAGTTGTGGGATAGTTCATATTTGCAGTACTCCACTTTTTTCAGAATTCTCTGAATTCAACTACGATGAGGAACCAATACTAGTAAATGTAATAAACTTGATATTTCTTAGTTATAAAACACAACAATGTCACCAAAGCACTTAGTCTAGACGGCAGCGGAACGCTTTAGTTAGAAGATTGTAAAAATATTTAACGCCGACGATAAATTTCCTATGGTTGACGTTTTATCGGAAACCATTTAGTATTGAAACCGGGAAATACTGAAACCCTGTAATTGAGATGAATTTATCGCAGAAAAACATGACATCACGCTTGTATTCCCCGAAGGGATAGACAGAGGTGCACGTAGAGGACACCCACATTTGGGACGAGCTTGTTGCCATCAACTGCGCGCATATTCCAGACTCCGGGCCCCGAAAAAGCCAATAACGCTTTGCTTGACCCGGGAATCGAACCCTTTTTTTTGTGGTTGGGAAATCATCAAATAACTTCTTCCGCTCTGGGCGGAGCTGGAGGGTGTGTCAGGCTCTTACTGATTAAAACCGACCCGTGTTTCGTCGTGGCCCGTGGCCTTTAGGACTTTCTCGCAACCCCGGCAGGCATCGGCCCTAGCGGACCCCGTCAGTTGTGCTGAAGCGCAGAATCTCTTTGAGAAAGAAAAACGAAAATATGTTTGAGACAGTTTGAGACCCTCACAGTAAACCCTTTCATTTGATATATGTCACATTTACAGGTACAGTTGCATTTTTTTTTCGTTTTTGCGCCCCAAAAGTGACCCGCATATTCAAAATTAATTTATTTACGTTACACGTTCATGCTTAGGTCACAGAATTTCATTGTGTACCAAACAACTTAATCGGTCTATTAGATTCGGAGCAAATTGGCTGTGACAGACGGACAGACACACGAGTGATCCTATAAGGGCTTCGTTTTTTCATTCGACGTACGGAACCCTAAAAACAAAAAGTTGGGGTAAAAATGCGTCACATTCACGCAAAACGGCCATTTCACCAGTGCGGCCCGCCTGTAGTGTGATGGTTCATAGAAAATGGATAAAAGTGATGCTGAACTATTTTCGCCATAATAAGGCTGACTGTCCACCGAAGCGGAGAGGAGAGGAGCGGAGCAGAGCTGTGCCAATATTAACCAATGGAATTGTATAAAATCTCCGCTCTGCGTCAGTGGACAGGGATTTGCGAACTAGTTTAAAAATTCATACAAAACCGGGAAGCGGAGCGGGGAAACTGAGTGGGGTATTGCAGCCGGCTCAAATAACTTGGTCCAGCTCCGCACATTCCGTAACTTCGCTCCGCTGACTCGCTCCGCATCAATGGACAAACAGAGCGGGGAAGCGGAGCGGGGAAGTGGAAAAAACCAGCCGCGAGGTATTGCAGCCGGCTCAAATAACTCGGTCCAGCTCCGCGCAGTCCGTAACACCGCTCCGCTGACTCACTCCGCATCAATGGACAAACACTGTCCGCAACTCCGCTCCACTCCGCTTTCTAACTCCGCTCCGCTGCCTCGCTCTGCTTCAATGGACAGGCAGCCTAAGGCAAGGGGACACAAATATAAGGATAATGTGCTATGGAAGAACACGCGCAAAATAAAGCTTTTTATTGAAGTTCCGTCATTCCGTTTTTTTTTTGCTAATTACCTAGTTGTAATAATTACGAGCTAGTTTACATAAATATATAAATATTCCATCTTAAAAATCCCAGCCACATTATACGCCATCCTCTGATGGATCCACTGGGAATTCTACACGAAAATTAAAGCGCCATTTACAATTTACATTTCCTGAAAATATAATACCTATATTACTGCAATCGCTCTCACGAAAATGTCTTGCGTAATTAGATCTTGTGTAGCAACACATAAGATCCAATTATGCAACATATTTTCGTAAATGATTCCGAATTTGTTTCATTTTGACAGTTCAACAACATTCATTGCATCGTTTACGTTGTCGAGCAGATTTTTTTTTCCAACTTGTGAAGCAATGGATAAGCAATCTGTTTCAAACCGATTCAGATTCTGGTTGATCGTGTATTAAGTAATTAGGGTACTGGTTTATGAACGGTCGTCGTCTCCAGTAGCTATTTGTTATGTGTCCTAAAGTCCTCATAGCTGCAAGGTGCTGTTCATCTGAAGATTGTATGGGTGCACGGTGAACATCTGAAAAAAAATGCGTATATTTGCTGTTACTGTACAGTTCAGATATACCTAATTCACTAGTGCCACCGGGTGGCGACTGGGTACTTATTGTACCCACTTCAAATTGCTGTACATTGCGCCGTGGATCGCCAAACCCTCTCGTCGCTGTCTGTCTTACGGCCGCGATGAGGTTCCCTTCCCCGGCTTTTGCATCTATGACATTAAAACGCAAATTAGTCTATCTATAATCATGTCAGAGCAAAGTGCGTCTTGCAGTTCCGGTCAAAGTATACTATAGAATTATAAAAGACAATTATTCTTCGTGCAGGACATCAGTATAATTTAAATTTACTCCAGGTTTTTATGATAAATAATAATAAATAATTAAAAGCAACTATAATGAAGAAAATCTTGTTTGTATGTCCCTAAAAATATCACTCATGTACGGTTCGTACACTTGCAGAGTTGTTGTTGGTAAGGTTGTTGTTAGGTTGAAGCGCGTAGAGAAAAGATCACTTGGTTCCCGTTAGGTTTATTACGTAAAATAGTGTTTACAAATATTACTGTTGACGATTCCTTTCTCTAATGTTAGTCACCGCGTAGCAGTAATCGCACTCGTTGATATATTATAAGGTATGAACATTTATAGTAATTATTTAATGACGCATGTCTGGTGCAAACCACCGCGTCAGCAAAACATGTACAGTGTAAGACTGTACAACTTACTTATCTACTAATAAAACCGCCAACCCCGTCATCGCGGTCGTATGACAGATAGCGGTGAGGGGGTTTGGCGATCCACGCCGCAATGTACAGCGATTTGAAGTGGGGGCAATAAGTTCCCAGTCGCCACCCGGTGGCAACTGGGATTTTTTTTCCCAATTGCCACCTGGTGGCAATCCATGTGGGGGTGACTGGGACTATTCGGCCATCGACTATCCGGCGGGGACACGTACGCTTTGCGAAGAGTGTTTGCGCCGAACACGATAATACATCTTCCTGCTCTCGTTTATACTAATATAAAAAAAAAGTGTGGCACTCAGGGACTGCCGCGGTAAAGCTATTGCATAGCATTTTTTATCAACTTATGCAATTGTGTGCAATTGTAAAATATTAACCCGAATACAAGAAATAGCAATAGTGACATTGACAGGAACTGTTATTCACATTTATAGTTTTTAAAACTTGACACAACGTAATGGGAACATCAAACTAATAAAAAGGTTTTAATTTAACTATTAATAGTCAAGGATCATTCGTCTAAGTAAATTTGAACTTTGTTGTCAAACAGTTAAACATAATTTTCAATACAACACTCTCGATAGATCATTCGTCTAAGTAAATTTAACTTTGTTGTCAAGCAGTTAAACATAATTTTCAATACAAAACACTCTCCTTAGGTATTTTCGTTACGGAATTTCTGGATTAGATCTCCACGCTCAAGGCCCGCGATAGAAGCTATGCAATAGCTTAATAAGAAAACCGAAGAGTTTGTTTTTGTTTCAACGCGCTAATCTCTGGGACTACCAGTCGACAATATCAAATGCAAAAGAATTTTTCAATTCTGACTGGTAGTTTTGGAGATTACCCCCTACATACAAACAAACTTATAAACAAATAAACAAACATATTTTACCTCTTTATAATAATTAGTATAGATGCGTAAAGTATTTATTTTAGTTTTGGGAGTTTGAGCAACAGTTTAGAGTGAAGCCAAAAAATCTTTGTAAATTACCATCATACCTGTCTGCAGAGTTTTCGTCAGAATCTTCGTAAGAATTTTCGGCAGAATCATCGTCACTATTTTCGTAGGAATCTTCATCAGAGTCTCGGTGGGAATCATCATCAGAATCTGCATCACAATTCTCGTAAGAATCGTCGTCAGAATATTCGTTAGTATATTCGTCAGAATATCCGTCAGAATATTCGTCAGAATATTCGTCAGAATATTCGTCAGAATATTCGTCAGAATATTCGTCAGAATATTCGTCAGAATATTCGTCAGAATATTCGTCAGAATATTCGTCAGAATATTCGTCAGAATATTTTTCACTGTCTTCGTCAGAATATTTTTCACTGTCTTCGTCAGAATACTCGTTAGAATATTCGTCAGAATATTTTTCACTGTCTTCGTCGGAATTTTCGTCAGAATATTTTTCACTGTCTTCGTCGGAATTTTCGTCAGTATTTTTTTCACTATGTTTGTCTGAATCTTCATCCCATTCTCCGTCGGAATCTTCGTCAGTAACTACTTTTGAATATTCGTCAGAATATTCTTCACTGTCTCCGTCGGAATTTTCGCCAATATCTTCTTCACTATCTTCATCTGAATATTCGTCGGCTACTTTGACAGAATCTTCCTCGTAATCTTCATCAGAAATTTCGTAGGAATTTTCATCGGATTCTTTGCAGGAATCTTCGTTAGAATCGTCGTAGTAATTTTCGCCAGAATGCTCGCATATAGAATCTTTGAAGGAATTTTCGTAGGAATTTTTGTGGGAATCCACATCAGAACCTTCGTAGAAATCCTCGTCAAAATCATCGTCACTATCCTCGTCAGAATCTTCGTAAAAAACATCTGCAGTATCTTCGTCAATACAATTGTGAATTTTGTGGCGAAAGTGACGATTGTGAATAACATCTATTTGTAGTTGTAAAGTTTTTCGATTACCTCGACCGTGTCCGCGAATATCTGATAATGTCAAAACGACTAAAAACAATATCAATATTATTCTCATTTTTCACTTCTAATAACGGTTCGTAGTACTAGTTGTAAAAATTGTACTGATTGTTCACTATATGGGTAGGGGAGACCGGGGCCACAATTAACAAAAAAAATATTTTTAGTTGTAGCTTCGAAATGATTCAACATCTAGACTTGATTTTTATGTTACATGATGCGTCAATCATTTAGATACCATGTTATTAACATAAATAAAAAAACTTAAAAGAAATGATGTCTTAAATAGAACACTTTTTCTCAAAAAAGTCAGTTGTTAATTATTACCTCATGTTCGGGGCTATAATTAACAACTCTGAGGTAAGGATTTACAGGAGGGGTAACAATTTTACATAATGTTATGCCAACTTATATAGAAGAAAACAAATATGTCAATCATCATCATCATCAACCTATTAATGTTCCCACTGCTGGGACACAGGCCTCCTCTCTGTGAGCGGGAGTGGGCCGTAATCCACCACGCGGGCCCAGTGCGGGTTGGTAGATGTTACGTGTCTTCGAATTTTTGGTTCTAAGACATGCCGGTTTTCTCACGATCTTTTCCTTCACCGTTTTGAGAGCAGTAAAGATGAAATTATTTACACCAAGTAAAGCGCCTGCTTGGGTTCGAACCCACGACCTACAACTCGTAAGTCGGGGCCGTTACCACTGGGCCACCACTGCTCTATAATACAATATTTTTTTGTATTAATAAAAGTGAAATTAATACAGAATTGTATGAAACACAGTCATTTTCATATAAATTTACAATACAAATCAAATACAATTCAGGCAAGTGAATGATGTGATCTCGTCTTTGATACACCTAGTTTAGGCCTAGCCATTGCAAGAGATAGGTAAGTATATTGAATCCAGGAAGCACCTGATGTATCTTAATTACTGTTATAAGGAACGCCGCAAAAAATACAAAAATATTCATCATCTTTCTTCAGATTCAGAGTCACTACTTTCATTTATTATCTTTTTCTTCACCTTTTCTATTTTCTCGTCTTTGTATATTTTTCTATCGCCTTTAGCCTTGACTTCACCCTTCCCTTTTAAGTCAAAGTCAAAGTCAGCAATAAGCATTCTTTGCTGGAGTATTGGTGAGAATGGCAATTTTTTTGCGCGTTTTTACGTTTATACTGAGCTAGTGGTGGAGCTTTTACCAGAGATCGTATGATTTTGGACCAAGTAATTATAATTATATTTCTAGTTCCAGCTACTGGTTCATAAGATATTTGCGCTATCACCACATCCGGGGTAGGTATTAATACGTTAAATACTGACCACGCCGATTTGTTAATTAAAAATATTTTTAGTATTAAATAACATAAAAAATATTGGTTAATAATTACATCAATACAGCAAGAATAAATCAAAAAATTATAAGTTAAAAAAGGTCGTTACGTGCGTGAAAATGTCGTCCGGCATATTATAAATTTGTAACACATTCGTATGACGCGCAGATCGCAGCTGACCAGCCCCGAGCCATGCGGCGTGATCTAGTCGGCGTAAGCACGCGCTGTAGCTGTAGTGTGTATAGTTTTAGAGAAACTCACTTGTTAATACTTACCTCTGTTACATTGTAGCCCCGGTCTCCCCTACTGTTGTAATTTTCTATCAAAGCGATCATTTGAACAATGATTATAAAATTATAAATATTGAAACAATGAAACATATTTTAAAATATTCTGGCTATATATACACAGGTTTAATTGTTTTCACCTATACTATAAAACACTTGTGGTATTTAAAACAACACTTTACCTGTACGTACAGTAATTGATTATAGTTAGATACTGCACGAAGTTGATTCAATCATGTTATAGACTCCGTATCAAAGTTGCGACAAACAAATGCGCGACAAATGCTAGGGCGACAGTACGATAGGACGACCATCAGTGGTGCGACAGCACATCAGCTCGACGAACGTTAGCGCGACAGATTGTTCTGTTGTTTATCTTTGACGACAGATTGTTTTCACGACAAACGATGGCACGGCGAAACTTTTGATCGACGAACGATAGCGCGACACAATTTTCGCTCGACAAACTAAAGCACGACAAAACATTTCTATAATATTTTGTTGCTAATACCAGATAAGAAAAAAAATTAATGTTTTAGGTTCTATAGTACATGGTTTTTGCCTACCTTGCTCGTAACTGCACTCGCACACAGCAGTCATTAGATATTGACAAAAAAAATATTGCCAATAAAAACATTTATAAACGAAAGTACTACTTTACATTTTTTTCTTATCTGCTATTAGCAACAAAATATTATAGAAATGTTTGTCGTGCTTTAGTTTGTCCAGCGAACATTGTGTCGCGCTATCGTTCGTCGATCAAAAGTTTCGGCGTGCCATCGTTTGTCGTGAAAACAATCTGTCGCACTAACGTTTGTCGAGCTGATGTGCTGTCGCACCACTGATGGTCGACCTATCGTACTGTCGCCCTAGCATTTGTCGCGCATTTGTTTGTCGCAACTTTGATACGGAATCCATGTTATAATATACAAGGTGGCAGGGACATCGACGCGAAGCCTGTTACCATGGATTCAGTACATGATTCTGAACCCCCCAGCGTTGAAATATTTCGTCGGATATTCAAAAGAAAATCTGCTGTTTCATAGAAAAGTGCAATACTGCGGTTAAAATAGGGACCAGCTGTCTTTTTTTTTTTAATAACCGACGAAAATGTTCAACTCAGGGGGATTCAGAATCATGTACTGAATCCATGGTAACCGGCTTCGCGTCGATGTCCCTGCCACCCCATATAGGTACTATTGATTTATAATTTACTATCCCGTGGGAATATCGGGATAAAAAGTATTCTATGTCCTAACCCAGGTCATGACACTTGACATATGCCTTTCAGAGTACTTCCACTTTGCCCCACCAGAGGGCCTAGACAAAGTAACTTTCGATTAGCGACAACGCTAGTAGAAAAGTCAAAAATGTATGGGATTGACAAAAGCTATCGAAACGTCACGTGATCATAGCTCAACGAATAGAAATTAGCTAGACAATATTTAACATCATTCCATTCATACAGCCTCGAACGATAACTTGCTAACGAAAGACCAGAGACAATATGTAATTTTTATCGAAGAAACCAATGGATCAGACGATAGCGAAACGTAGTGTAGGTATGTCGTTGAAGCGATAGCGATTGTCGAAATAGAATCGCTCCGAAGCGAATGTCATTTGTCTAGGCCCTCAGGCCGCCCTACACCGCGCCCCGTGGGGCAAAATGGAATGTCAAAAATGTTGCAGTGGAATTTGCCCCACTAGGGTTGGCACTTTAGAATTTATGTAGGTGCTCGTATTTTATATTTGTATGGAAAGAAAGAAATATATATAACTAGGACTGGTAACGTAAGACTTAGTACATACCTAGGTAGTGTTTTTAAATAAAAGATTACTAGAACCAGTGGGGCAGCTGCAAAATTTTTGGCATTCCATTTTGTCCCACCAGTGGGGCGGCTTAGTGGGACAAAGTGGAAGTACTCGCCTTTCATCCAAATCCGTTCAGCAGATTTAGCTTGAAAGCGTAACAAATAAACAAACATACAACAAAACAAATCTTTTCTCTTTATAATATTAGTTTAGATAACCATAGGAATAAGTTGTCATTAATGTTTATTAAAGAAAGAAAGTAGTGGGTTAAACTTTTTATTTATTTAGATGTTACAAAAACAAAAGATTCTGTTCATGGTTAAAATTGTATTGGTAAAATAATTTTTATAATTACTGAAACTACATAAAGGTTTAGGAAGACTGTGATATTTCCATACAAACTTTTACCTGTTAAGGTAGTACAATAGAATTTGCTTACAGGTGGTCATTATTAGATAAGGATACCCAGTTTTAGCATGGCGTCGAACATATAAGAATAATGTATTTATGTTTAATTTTAGAACAACTAACAAAATTCCAATGTTTATTGTTTCTAATTTAGTAGTATATAGCTATTCCCTCTACTCCGTCCACGTGGACGTCGAGAAATAACATTGCATTTCATCATCATTCTCTTGCTATTTCTTCTTTTACCATAATTCTCCATTAGTCGTCACCTCAATAGTCACTCCCTTTCGAGCCATATCATCTTTCACACATTCCATCCATCGTTTTGTCGTCTTTTTCTACTCTTATAGCCATTTACATTCATACAAAAATGAAAAAACTGTCCATACGAAATTTAAAAAAAGAGTTCGAATTCTATACGATAAACTTTTTTCCACGTTCCATAAATAAAATACTAAGGGCCTATTTCACAATGTCCGAATAACCACTACTTACCGAATAAATTCAAAAATGGAACAGAATTTGTATGAAATTATCTGCCAAGTAAGTTAATAGAAACTTAATTATAGGTGGTGAAACAGGCCCTAAATCTTAAGAAAAGAGGAATATTATCCAGAAACATTTTCTATAATTTTTTATAACTCTAGAATATCTGCCGACTAGTAAGTTAGTTTTCAGTACGTTCTGCAAATTAACATAACATCACCTTATGCATCATCATTGGCATCAGCCAAGTCACAGGCCCATGGGCGGCTTTAAAACTCTGACACCAGGTTAGTCACTAACCACATGAAAAGAAGAAGAAGACAATCATAACATCACGCATGTGATCCCTAAAGGGTTAGGCAGAGGTGTACCTATAGTACACCCACTTTTCGCCAGTTATGTTTAAGTCCCATGTAATAGGGGGCTAGCCTATTGCCGCTACAAAGCTACCGGGTACAAATCCAGACTCCGGGCTACTGCTAAGTACTAAAAATTGGTTCTACATATTTTTTCCCATTGCAAAGAGTTTCACCTATTTTCCTTAAAGCTGTGTAAACACGAACACACGAGTAATGTGTGCTATAATATTTATGGTGCGTGTCTGTGCAGGAAATTAAAAGAAAGCGCGCCATTTATCAACTGTCTACCTTTTTACGTTGGCAACCCCACATCCGTTGAGGTACCCCAGTTACTTTTCTAGTGTTGCCAGACTTCAAGAAAATAATTTAGACATCAAGGTGATACTTGTTTTTTTTTTTCATCCTTAAAAAGTCACAGATGAAGTTTGAAAGGTATAACTTTGGTTTATATTACTTCTAATAATTTTAACATCTGAAAGAGCTTGATAAAGGTTTTTTATTTTCAGATATCGCAACGTAGGTACCTCGTTATTACCGAACCAATAGTAATATAATTCACATAATGGATTTTTTATGAAAAAGAAAAATGATTGTAATGGATTTCTCATGATATAAATGTGAACATGAATTCCTTTATATCCTCTGATATTGCTAAGAATCTGGGTTTTCGATTATCGCCCATAATCGAAAACCCAGATTCTTAGCAATATCAGAGCAGTAGGTAGGTATAGTTGGTTTTATACGCAGATTATCATTTGATAATGCAAGATAACAGTAGGGTTATTTGTAAATGTATTTTATTTAGCGTATAAAACATTTCTGAGATGTAAATCTCAAAGAAGAACGCATTAAGGTCTCAATTAAATATTTACATTTTATTTCGAAACGTGGTTGCTCATAATGGGCCTCATTATGAGTCTGAAAGTCATCCAAAGAGCAATGGAGAGGGCTATGCTTGGAGATTCTCTATGTGATCGAATCGGAAAAGAAGAGATCCGAGACAACCAAGGTATCGACCGACATAGGATACTTATTTTTATCCTAGTAGTACGTTCCCGTTCGATAATTTCTGACAAGCACGCGGGCGAAGCCGCCGGCAAAGATAGTTGTTTATAATTTAGTAACCTAATCCACTTAAGTGTTCTTAAAGAGTCATAAATAACCCGGACGCGAGGTGATGCCACGACAAGCGCCGAACGCAAACCAAATCGCTTGTCGTGGCAACACCTCGTGTCCGGCTATCTAATTACGCAACACATTTTCGTAAACGATTCCGATTAATTTGTTTCATTTTGACAGTTCAACAACATTCATTGCGTAATTTACGTTGCTGAGCAGAAGATATTTTCGAACTTTTGAAGCAATGGATAAGAAATCTGTTTCAAAGGCTCAATGCGATTAAGATTCCGATTGATCGTGTATTACGTAATTAGGGTACGGGTTCGCAACCAGTCAATGCGATGAATTAATCCGTTTAATTAATTGCTGCTGCATTTATTGGTTTTAATTAATTCGTTGGCCATGATTTAAAAGGTATTAATGTCTGTGAGAGATAGGTTTACGGTGCAACTGTGGCTAGACTATTTGTCTTTCCTAGAGCTTTAGCGTTCACGAGATATATCTACGAGTATTTGCAACATAAATGATTTGGGTAAGAACGAGTTAGGACTTTCATTCTCTTCCCAAGTATTATATACCAGATAACCAGAGTCAGAGAAGTGGTGGCCCAGTGGTAACGGCCCCGACTTACGAGTTGTAGGTCGTGGGTTCGAACCCAAGCAGGCGCTTTACTTTGTGTAAATAATTTCATCACCACTGCTCTCAAAACGGTGAAGGAAAACATCGTGAGGAAACCGAAAACATGTCTTAGAACCAAAAAATTCGAAGACATGTGACATCTACCAACCCGCACTGGGCCCGCGTGGTAGATTACAGCCCACTCCCTCTCACAGAGAGAAGGCCTGTGTCCCAGCAGTGGGAACATTAGTAGGCTGATGATGATGATGATGAACCAGAGTCAAAAGTAGTGCGATAAATATAACTGGTGTAAAAATACCAATACTTTGCGGGCATTTCCGTTGTAAATCAGAAATCGCAAAAAACTTTTTCCGTACATTTCGTAGGAAATGAGACTCCCAACTTACTTTTTTATCATGAATAAAAGAAAAAAGGAAAAGAAAGAAAGAAAACGTCTATTTGGACACAGTTCGTGAAACACAAAATAAAACAAAATAAAAAAAGTAAAAATAATCTTTTGGCATTATGTGTGTGCGGCTGCGCCAAAAAGATTCATTTCAGCATTAATGCAGACAAATGCTGTCTGACGCTGGTTTTCTAATGAACCATTAGGGACAAGTGACGGGGAGTACAAACAATTTTAACAAACCGAATACATATTTTTTTATAAACAAAAATACAGAAGAAAAAAAAACGTAAACAACAAGAACTGTCCAAGCAAAACCTAAAAAAATGTCTGTGTAATGTGTCACTAACATTTGCATGATTTTTCACGTTCGTGCACTGGATAGACTGGCTGATACAATTAAATATGGCCGAAAATTTATAATTAAGTATGTAAGCTTCGGATTTCGAACGAAAATCGTTAGCATTAGCATTATAATTTTGTTAACTTTGAGAACAGTCCTTTAGATAGTTTGTTGCTTGTGATTTCTGTAATTCTGAGAAAAATGTGCTTTAATAGTTTAGACCGTTTAGACTAGTATGACAAAAAGTTTTTTACGATTTCCGACTTTTGTAGTGACTATTCCATCATAAAAAAGTAAGTTGGAGTCTCATTTCCTACGAAATGTATGGGAAAAGTTATTTGCGATTTCTTACTTTTCTAGTACCTACTCAAACCTCAGTTGGTACGATAGAGTTTTTGATCCTTATAAGAAACAGGATCGATTGGCATCAAAAAAAGTTTTTGTGAAAATATCCCATTTTCTTGAGGACTGTAAATTTTTTTCAAAATCTGTGAGTTGGGACGAAAATTTCTCAAAAAAATAAGGACAGTCTACTAAAAATGTTTTTCTGTAAATACTACGATTCAGGTATCTAGCCTTACTACCCCATTTAAAAAATCCACCCTGTATTGAGAAACCTACGGGCTGACATTGACTGTGTGCTAGAATGTGCATTTTACATATTCACAATGTGCAAAATGTGCAATTGCACATTCTAGCACAAAGTTTTTGTGTCAGCGTACTAACTTATGCATATGTGTAATATAAGGAAAACAGCAACAATTGTCTGCTTATTATTCTAAGCAAGTTGTTCCTCTGAAGAAACTTGATTAAAGTTAGCCATCCCTTTGACGAGGTGGTGAGGACGTGACGTCAGAGGGTAGTAGGCTAGTAAAAGGTGAAAAAAGGGAAAATATAAAGTTGGAGTGAAGTAATTGAGACGGTGGCGAGCCTAATGCTATTAACTGGGTAAAAATCCAGACACCGGGCTGCTAATAAGAAATTCTTTATTAAATTTCTTTATAGAAAAATCCAATATCTTTATCAAAACTCTTTGCTTAACTTGGCTCTCTGGCTAATATTTAACGACATTCCCTATATCTCATAAAAATTTCAGATACAAATAAAACCTTCCTACATACCTCATATTGTATTTACACAGAATTAAATGTTTTAGATGCCAATATCGTAAAAGTCAAAGGCTATCAAATGGATCCTTAAACCTATTACTAGGTATACTTTAGCGAGTAAAACTTAAAGATTATTTAACACTAGCTACGCCTCACGGTTTCACCCGCGTAAATCTCGATCCTGTGAGAATATTGGGATAAAAACCCCTACCCTATGTGGTCATGAGACTTTTAACCAGCTCGGAGTTTAAAGACCTCTGTGCGACACAAGCCGCCTATTAATAAAATTGTATCCACTTCCATTTCCTTCTTTTTAGGTCTTTTTCGTTATTTACTTAAATATTTCTTTATTTTCCATTGTATTTGTAAAAATATGTAACTGAATCAACTAAGGATATCTAAAACGTCCTGTAATAATTAAGATCTCTGCTAGTGCTGTGCAAGTTGAAGTGAAGAATTCACAATACCTAAAACTGTTTGTGATTTTTAAGCTATTGCATAGCTTCTATCGCGGGCCTTGAGCGTGGAGACCTAATCCAGAAATTTCGTAACGAAAATGACTGAGAAACAAAACACTCCAAATGTGTTTTGTATTGAAAATTATGTTTTACTGTTTGACAACAAAGTTCAAATTTACTTAGACGAATGATCAACGAGAGTGTTGTATTGAAAATTATGTTTTACAGTTTGACAACAAAGTTCAAATTTACTTAGGCGAATGATACGAGAGTGTTGTATTGAAAATTATGGTTTAACTGTTTGACAATAAAGTTCAAATTTACTTAGACGAATGATCCTTGACTATTAATAGTTAAATTAAAACCTTTTTATTAGTTTGATGTTCCCGGCCATTACGTTGTGTCAAGTTTTAAAAACTGTAAATGTGAATAACAGTTCCTGTCAATGCCACCATTGTCACTCTTGTATTCGGGTTAATATTTTACAATGCCGAGAAATTTAAATATTCAAGAAAGAGCAACTATTATTAATGAAGAAAGTCACGAAAAAATAGTGAAAGAAAATATAGATCTGTTATATTTAGAAGATATCAAGTCTCAAACTTATGTTTCTTATTTCAGTTACCATAAACCTATAGTTTCGTGAATAAAGAACGTGAACTAATTGATCATCATCATAATTCTGGTCGCCGCCCCTTCCTTAGTGCTGCACAAAGAGCTGACATGAGACGATAATATGAAGATAACGATTTTGTGTCAACCAATTATTATGCTGAAATATATGAAGTTTGTCCAAAAGTAATAAGAAACGCCTTACACTCAATGGGATTGCATTATAGACAACACGCAAACGAAATTGACTGATGCTCATAAGCCAGCACGCTTGGAATATGCACGCATGCATTTGAACGACGATTGAAGTACGACAATATTTACCGACGAAAAATGCTTCAAATCGAGCCAACATGGGAGGCTACATATAAGGAGATATAACGGTACGAGGTATCTATACAGAAGACCCTGTAGTGCCCAATTTTAGTTCCGGACAAATTTCGGCTATTTGGGGATAGATGTCAGCGGTGTATCAGTTACAACACTGCTTATTCAGTTATTCCTTATTTTCAGTTAAGATTGCAGGCTAATAATAAATCTCAATCGACATATTTTCACAGAAGTGATTGTTTGTTTTATTGAAATATATTTAACTCTAGCATTAAATTCGTTTGATTTCTGTGAACACAGGTATATACCAGTGATTTAAGTAGCACGGCGAGTTTTACTCTTTCCTAAGTCAAAAGTAAAACTAGTAGTTCTGCGAACAGTAGACCTCGCGAGCACAAACTTTTTGGGAAAAATTAACCGCTTAGCTTGAGGCTTAAGTGCCTGCTACACGGTCGCAAACCGCGTCCCGACAGAGGTGACAAACGTTTTCACACACACACACGCTACCCCATAACACAGGACAAACGAGAAAAAAAAATACGTGTAGGGTGAGGAGGTACCCTAAAAAACAATCATGATTTTATTTTACGACTTTGTCGGCGTGATTGATAGTATAGACCTATACCTACCAAATTACAGCTTTCTAGTACTAAGATTCTCTGAGCTAAGCCGCTGACAGACAGAAAGACAGGCAGACGGACATGGCAAAACTAAATCAGTTTATTGTGTACTACAGAACCCTAAAAACCAGACAAATTATGAGTAAAAAATTTGTAGGCCAGCTAGAAAAATGAACAAATAGGTTTGAATAAATAGCGAGCAATTTACTGCATTTGAGGAGGTATTCTGCTCATCATGCCGAAGATCCTGATCAGATCTTTACCAATTTTTTTTGAGACTAATAAAGTTACTTTCTTTCAAATGAAAAAAGAACCATCGAAAACGGATTTCCTATGGCGGAGATATCCAGTAGCCCCCTTTTTGCCCCATTTTGGAGGAAGTACCCCTCCAATCAAAAATCCCCGTCATCCAGATCGGTTGTAAAATACGACCTGTACACGAGTACGTACAAACTGACACACGAAAGAAAATTTTGCCAGTTGATGCAGAGACGCTTCGCTCGCTACGCTCGCTCGGTCAATTACAATATAAAAACTATGCAATAGCTTTACCGCGGCAGTCCCCGAGTGCCACAGGTCTTTTTTTTTTGTGTACTCGTATGTTTTAGTGAGTAAGTCGTTGAAGTGCCATATCTATAAATAAATAAATAAATTATTTACACATAATTGAATGTTTTAGATGCCAATAAAAGTATTAGATTATCAAGTGGACCCTTGAACCTTAAGCTATTACAATACTTTAAGCGAGTGAACTTTAAGATTATTTACTTTATAATAGATTCAATGTTTAATGGTGTTCAAAACTTTTTCATTGTTATATCGATAGCTCTTTGAAACTTTTCTTTCTTTGAAAATCGTTAAAATTTGATCGCTAAGTTACTTTGAAAAGTTTGGGATTTTATGATCGGAGTTTTAAAAGCTTTAATAGTTGATTGAATGTAAGTATTTTTAGCAACTTATCTATTTTTACGATCTATGTGAAACTTAGTTTAAATTTCTATGTATTTTTACTTTCATCTTATTGGATGAATAAAAAAAAAATGGAAATACAATCTTTTGAAATATATTTTGCACGACTCATAATGCGAAGCATTAGAGTGTGCTCTACGACCGAAAATTTTTTTTTGCCCCATTTCTGCATCTGTTTATATTGTTACACTCCTCCTAGTACACAGAACCTACTTAATTTATATACCATTGTGCAAGAAAATTCCTGTCCGTCAATGTATGAAACCTGAAAACATTGTAGATTGCGATAAAATCAATTAATTGAGTCAATTTTATTTTTAATACGTTCGTTTCAGCCATAGAAGGAACCCTATTGAAAATGGCTCTTTTATTCAAAGAAGTTTAATTATAATTAATAAAATACTAACTAAAATATTATTATCTCTATCTAAATATTTCCAACCTTGACTTGACGTGTTACCTAGCAACCCACAACGTAAATATCTAAATTAATAGTCTTTGACATTACGTAAGGATTGCGAGGTTAGAAATTTTACCCATATTGATGGATAAAACAGCAGTCAAAACATAGTTCATCAAAAGTGATAAATTGTTAATTTTTGTTAGAAACTATGTTTTGAATTTCTTTTTCGTTTGTTAATGAGTGTTATGAGGCGTGCACTTTTGGATTTTCCAAACTATTATTTTTATTTATTATTGGGTTTTTGGAATTTTTCAGTAGTAGCCCGGAGTCTGGATTTGTGCCCGGTTGATGTCAATAAGCTCGCCCCTTGTTACATGGGACTGAAACATAGGTAACTACCGAAATGCGGGTGTACCTACCTACTATACAATATGTACACTTCTGCCTAACCGTTCGGGAACAGGCGTGATGGTAAAAATAATACTTTTTTTGTTACTTTTCTCATGTTGCTTGAATAAAATGTTCTTTTTTCCACATTAGAATTTTTTTTTTTTCAAATTTGAATTCAAATGTGATACTAGACATAATATATTTACAAAAGACTTTTTTTGGCGGACGCGGAGTTTTTGCTCAGTCTCTAAGGGCTGATTTCACCAATGAAACTAAACGCGATCAGCATTTCTAAAACGCGTTCAAGAGATGTCAGTGTCAAAATTGTTATGGAATATTGTACACTGACAGCTCTTGAACGCATTTAGATGTGCTGAACGCGTTCAATTTCATTGGTGAAATTCGCACTGAGAAGCTGATGTTAATGATTAATTATAGGATTAGACATCCCTTTCCAAATATTTATCTACTTCTCATAGCAATAGTTGCTCTATATTTACTTAGATTAGGTTAATTAAGAGACGTCTTAATTAAAATTTGCGAAAAGAGCAGCACTTTCAGTTATTTTATTAATTTGTAGAGGTACTAATTAATTTCTTGATCTATGTCTAATTAAACCTAATATTTATTAAATTCTTCTCAGCTGAATTAGATATTTTGATCACTTTTGAAATTAGATTACTTAACTTAATAAATTAGATACTACATATACTATTACCGCTGTGATTATTATTTAAGCGTCGTGCAGACCGGCGCGACGATACAGCGCGATGCGACTCTAACAAAACAATTTCTAAGAAAACTTCACTGTAGAACAATTACCGGTGTCACGTCGCGCGACAAGTGGCGCTAGTCTATACGAGCCTTTAAACTCAGGAATAATACCTAGTAGGTAAAAGGTATCTACCTGCAGGGTATTTCAAACCAACCTGTTTTGGAAACATTACGGCATTGTCGATGCATTATCCGTAATGAATCGACATCATGATTGAAAAAAAACAACGGGTTGCAGTGGAGTGCCGGCAGAAGTGAAAACTTGAACATTAATGTTGTGCATTTTTGAATATTTTGGAATGGTTAGGGAATAATTTCGCACGAATTGCTTTATTTATCAGTATAAAAATACTATAATTTATGTGGTTACATACAATATTCATTAGTAGTATATTTATTTATTTTCAAAATAAAATCTAACAAAAATAAACAATTTATTTAAACACTTTTCATGAAGTATATTTTGACTGCTTTTTTTTACCCATCAATATGGGTAAAATTTCTTACCTCGCAATCTTTACGTAATGTCAAAGACTATTTATTTTGATATTTACTTTGTCGGTTGCTAGGCAACGGATCTTTCGGTCACGGTTCTGACGCAAGTTTAACATTTATTACCCATCCCAAAAAAAGTGCACAACGCCGCTAAAGAAGTAGTTTTCACTTCAAAAATCTATAAACAATGTCCGCATTGTTTATAGTTTTTTTTTTCATCCCTGAGTTTACCTCATCATCATCATATTAGCTGAAACACGTCCACCGCTGGACATAGGCCTCCCCCTGCCTCCCCCAAGCACCACATTGACCGGTCCTGTGCTTCTCTCATCCAGCGGATTCCTGCGGACTTCACAAGGTCATGGCCCCACCTAATAGGAGGCTTTCTAAGGCAAATATACCTAAATCACTCCAATTGACAAATGAAATAGACAACAAACATATTCAAACATTCACCAATTTGTAAGCAAATTGAGTCGCACATCAAATTATGCGAAATAACTCAGTAATACGTCGATAATCTAAAGATACTTAATGCAAATATCGATGACGTTATATTATATCCATGGTTTAGCAATAGACCCACTTAAATATTTGCTTGAATTCTGATTCTGACTGAATTTCTGTTTGTTGTGTAAAATGAACCAATAATGTTGTCGATAATTTTGCTGTTGTGATGCGAATTAGGATTAGGCTGTTCAGCAATGGACTGTGATACGCTTAACACGTTCAGTGCCGGGGAACCTCCTGGAGGGTTCACCTAGTCGCATATTGGATGCTGAGAGCCGTCGCGGAGGGCTCATTTTAAATTTAAGTTTTTGTTACCGTTAACATCATTAAAACCGTGAAAATAAAATCTGATGTATATTTTAACAAGATTTATTAAGTACGTGCGTTGATTTTAAAATCCAAGTTTTTTTTTTTGTTCACGATTACACTTACATATATTCAAAGTTATTTATTTAGTTATTATTCTAAATTAAAAGATTAGAAACTACGTATAGTGACAAGACCAGTGATTTACACGGTTTTGCCGTTGACCGTCCGCGATGTTTAACTTTAGCGCAAACGTAATGCCGGCAACCCTCCCGGAGGGTTCACCTGCAATATGTATGGCGGCATGGCGTATGAGTTCTATGAAAAGTGGGTGGAGTCGAAAGCTCAGTTGAATATCGATGTGCAGAACAGTGTTTTTCAGGCATCCATCTGGGCTCGTTTTTAACAGACAAAAGTCTGTTAATAACTTTTGATAATAAATCTTAGTACTTAAAAACTAAGAATAAGTGTTATCAAAAGTTTCAACACAACTGTGAGGTTTGTGGAGACAGACGTGACTTTTACTAGCAGATTACAAATTCTATTCACACCAGCGATTTGTGAGTCTGTTTCTTAAAATATTCAAGCAAATTCGCCTATTTTTACTTCGAAAAACACCGAATTCTCCTAACTTCTAACAATTGGACCACAATTTCTGATGCTATCCACGCCAAAATGTCTTGCTGCCTATTGGCAGTTCCTCGTCAACTATCCAACTTCTACAAAACTTTAGGTAGGTATGTCGGAATTCATAAAGTTAATTATCAAAACCCTTCAAGGCGTTAATTAACGGCGTGATTAACAAAACTGTTAGTCAATTAGATAAGTTATAGTTAACCGGACCTTCGTCAAGATAGTTAGCGAATTTTCATTAAATAGTTTTGGGCATAATTGCCTCTATCTTCCTTTTGGAGAAAATTATTTGGAACTAGCTGTTGCCCACGACTTCGTCTGCGATTTAGGATAAATAAATTACACTCTAGGGGTAGGGCAGACAAGACTACGTGGAGTCGGTTTTGCAGCGATTTGTTTCTGTGTATTTGTTTTACGACAAAAAGATGGTCGGAGACAAAAATTACCAAGACGCTTTTAGCCTTACATAAACTTACAAAGAAGTACGCAAATAACATCGCATATAAATGATTATATTAAAATAAAAGTGCATTTTTTAAT
The DNA here is from genome assembly GCA_948150665.1 of Conistra vaccinii. Lineage (NCBI taxonomy): Eukaryota > Metazoa > Arthropoda > Insecta > Lepidoptera > Noctuidae > Conistra > Conistra vaccinii. The sequence continues at coordinate 5,935,780 of OX411323.1, read as the reverse complement.
TATATAATTACCAAAAAATCTTTATTTTGTCTTTATATTTTTTGTCATAACAAATCAATTGACTAAATGTTTATTGTCTAAAGATAGTTTGCTGTAATAAATCATTTGATTAAAGGCCAAATGCCTTAATGACAGTATCCTTGGTAATATTCTGCCAAGTAAAAATTTGACCAAATGACAATGTGCGTACTAAAATCATTCCAAATATTGCATTAGTATAAAAAACGGTTGCTAAAATTTGTTTGGATAATGAAATTTTGTCAAAATCCTTTAGGCAAAACGGGGGGATCCCGATCCACACATACACACACACATGATAATTGTGTTACAGGAAACGTTACACTGTTGAACGAATTAAATACGAGTATTCCGAGGTCACCTTTGTTGCGATTGTTTGCTTATCGCACTGATAACGATCCTAGGTGGGCCGATAAGCGATCCTATACATATATGTGGGGTTGTCGGGCGGTTGTAGCTCAATTTGCGTTCGGCTCTTGTCGTGGTAACACGTCGTGTCCGATTTCGCAACAAGTCAATCGTCATCCTGAGGATGCCTCGTTGAGATGCGAAACACGTGTCGATTTCTTACAGGGTCCTCTAAGACTCTTTAAGAACAGTTAAGCGGATTAAGTTACTAAATATAGGTACATCGTCTATTGTATTTTAACAGAATATGATCAATCACAATCTGTATCATTTTAACAGTTCAACAACATTCATTGCGTTATTTACGTTGTTGAGCAAACAAATTTTTCGAACATATGAAGCAATAGATTATCAATATCCTTCAAAATGATTCAAATTATGATTAATCGTGTGTTACGCTTATACTGGATTTTTACCACGAACGTGCCGTCTATTGTACCAATTGGTGTAGCAAATTATTTCATTTAGCCGCCTTTACATGGAAACACAATAATGCTCTACATACGGTCATATCTTTTACTTTTTATTGATATAAGAACCAATAAATAATAAAGACCTTGTAAAATAGCACACATTTCTCTTCAAATTCAGCAAAAATCTTAGTACCTATTTCTTTACATTTTTCGTCTGCCCCAAATTCTTTTCGCTATTCCTTTTATGAGATTCCGTGAATTCCATGTGATCCTCGATAATTTACTACTATAGAACCGAGATTGATTCACTATATACTACAACAACGTTTGTTCTAGCAAAACTGTGATTCAAATTTCACGGTGTATACTTATAAAATATTTGCTGTTAGGTACATTCAAGACATGTTCTAACTAGAGCTTTTCATTTTGCCTATCGTTTTCACTAATTGAGTATGCTTCTTCTTCTATTTTTCGTATGGTTAGTGACTAACCTGGTGTCAGAGTCCTCTAGAAAGAAAGAAAGAAAGAAAATACATTTATTTAGCAAAGAGGCACACAACACAAAATATTGTACTACAAGTAGAAAAAATCAAAAATCTCTAACATGGCTTCACATGCCGTTGAGAAATATCTATCAGGCATTTGTTTCCTCACGATGTTGTCCTTCACTGTGTTTGAAGCAAGTGATAATTCTATAATACCCGTAAGAATCTGAAAAGTCAGACGTGCGTGACGGTGTCTTGCGTAGAACTCGAGATCTATGATTTGGCAGTTCGACGGTCACATCACTAGGGTATCACTGCTCTATCTGCGCTATTTGCTCAAAATCATACAATTTAGAAAACATCTGAAAGGGACACAAAGGTGCTGCAATAACATCACCTAAGTTATTGCTAGTTAAAAATCACATTTTTAGTACCAAAATTACTCCAAATCCATTGAAAATTTGCAAATTTTCAACCGGGGTCATAAGTTATGTCTTGTAGGCAACCGCTAAACGACGGCCGCCCGCTTTTTTTTGGAAAGTTCCCAGGTATAGTCAAATACAAAAAAAAAAACGGACGGATATTTAACTCTCGGCGCTAAACAGAGCGCCGAAAATCTAATACGCGAAAAAAAATCGCCGCGATTTTATTACGTCCATGCGAACGTCAGCTTATGGATTTTCATACAAACATTGCCGGCCGGGCGCTCGTATATATTCGGCCAGTACAATCATTTCGATTTATCTCGAAGAAGGTTGTCAAAATAATGCTCGAATTTCCGAGCATGTTTGAAAAAACTATGTTTTTATTATCGTTATCTTTATACTCATCCTAAATCACATAACAAACTCTTTCCTCATTTCCGTAGAAAAACCAAAAAAAAATCTTCCGCCACCAAATCCAGAACAATGATTTTGCCACTGATTTATTAATAGAATCATTCCATTCTGTATTCATATCGGATGGTCGCCCCTCATCTTGCGATGTTCGGTGACATCCTCAATGGCTGGTGTCTGCTCCACTGAGCGTGGTTATACCGGATTGTATTAACTCAAATCTCGGGATATACGTGTGAGATTTTGTTGGAAATTTTACTGAATATTGTTTAGAAAAAGATGTTATTATTTTCAGGACTTTATTATAAAATGAGCGTGAATCCCTTGAGATTATCAGTTATAGTGGTGCTAAAGAAACTTCTCTCGCTATCGCAGAATAACTGTGTAACATAACTAAATGTATATCATCATTTAGACATACATGTGTAATTGTGTATGTGTATATGTTGTTATTGTTTAGCTTGAGCGTAGAAATGAAAGTCCGCGTGATCGGATCAAAAACTATACTGTATACAAATACATATACATCTATACTGCATAAATAAATAAAATTTAAGTGTCTGTTTGTAATATTAAAATAACAGCTTTTTACTAAATGCGTATGAAAGTAAATACGGTACCTACTTATAACAAAAAAAAACAATTTTTTCTGTCTTTTTGTTCCCGGTGATAGATTTTTGTAAATATTTAGATAATTGTTTTATATTTTGCAATAATTTACCTGCGTTGTGTCATCAGGCTTCTCTTTCTTTTCTATATAGTCCGACGTGACCGCGCTTTAGCTAAAGAACCTTAGAATGTTAAATTCTCTTTACTATGACGTATATCCATAATTATAATGTGTCGAGCTACAGGTCTGAGCTCAAATGGAAGTCCATTCGCCAAAGAAGAAGTTTACGCGCTTCGACCACGATTTTCTCCTTTCTGAACTCTCCTACCCCACCTTCTTATCTTATGTCTCACTTCCAATATCTTTGTTCTTCACACGCTAAGAATTTGCGTTCTTCCAACAATCTTCTTCTACTTTGTCCTTCTCATACTTCTGACTTTGTTCATTCTTCCTTTCATATTCAGTCCATTCTTCTATGGAATGCGCTTCCTCTTGATATTAGAACGGCCACCAGTCGGTATGCATTTAAGTGGAAATGCAGAGTTATTTTCTAAACAAATAGCGTAGAGTCATCTCAATTACCTCTTTTTTTTTACTTGTATCCTATAACAAATTAAGTACCAATATTTTAAGAGGTGTTACATTACATCAAAACAATTAACTTTGAATAGAAATTAAAAAAACTTTTTATATGATATTTTTGTTTTAATTTCCGGAACAAAATAAATAAATAAAAATTTGGCCCAAACATAATCATCCTGTGCATTTAACTGACAAGATGTTTAACACTTTCTGTCAAGTGAACATCGTCGTTGGTGACAAACGTCAATTATTGGCGGGAAAACTGTTAGTAATCAATTGGCCTTTGATCATTTTCAATAAGTACTTCTTTTTCTTATTTTCAAGTAATAAAACCCAGTTTTAGTAAACATTTATTTACATTACAAGAACTGTTGAAAATGGCGACCCTCTTTTTCAATGCATAATAATGCTCGCTTTTGGATGTTTCCAGTAACACGCAACAAAATGTCTCTTTCTCTTTTCATGACTTCAAAGGCGTTGGTAATACGTGCTCGTAGTTCTTCAGAAGTTCTAATTGTATGACCATCGTCTCCGTATACCAAATCTTTGGCTCGACCCCATACATGGAAATCTAACGGGGTTAAATCTGGTGAGCGGGCTGGCCAGTTCCAGCACCTGAATAACTCCCGCCGCGGCCTATCCATCGAGCTTGGTATTGAATCGTCAAGTATCTTCGTGGGGCACCGTCGTGTTGAAAGTACATCCTCCTACGGAGACTGAGAGGCACTTCTGCTAGCAATTCAATTAGATCTCCTTGTAAGAACTGTAGAAACGTTGTTCCGTTAAGGCGATTAAGAAACACCTAACAAATAGTCGCCAAGTAATACTGCCCATACATTGACGCTAAAGCGAGTTTGGAAGTGATCAGGGCGTGCTAAGTGGGGATTCTGTTCCGACCAAAAGTGTGAATTGTGAATACCTCTAGGCGTGAACGTTCCCCAGTCATGATATCTTTGCTCAGCTCGGTAGATTGTGCGAGAATTCACATGTGTACCGTAAATTTCTGCATAGAGCCTAGCAGCACTTGTCGCACTGTAATTTGCTTCGCGATAGCAAAGTACCATGTTTAGGTAATCGTTGTTTGTGTAGCGGTAAGGCATTATTTTTGTTATTTAGTGGTTTATTTTAATAAATAATCAGACACAATAAATAGCATGACATTTTTATTTATTTATGTGAAGTGGCGATTAACTTATGACAGTCAAGAGGAGGTTTCATATGATAATCAAAGAGGACTTAATGTCCTCTGGAATAATAATTCCAGACTGTTGACTATCTCATTAACAGGGTGTTTTTACGCAGTAACGTTGTTTCCCTAATTATCTCCAAAAAGTAACATAAACTTTTAAATGTTTCATACTTAAGTCTACTCCTAGAGACGAGTACTATCAGCTCTAAAAGTATTGGTACCTAATTTGTTAGCACCTTATATATATTATTAAAAAAAAATCTGCTGTTTCATAGAAAAATGCAATGCCTACGCGGTCAAAATGTATGAAACAGTTGTTTTTTTTTAAATAACCGAAGAAATATTTCAACGCAGGGGGGTTCAGAATCATGTACTGAATCCATGGTAACGGCTTCGCGTCGATGTCCCTGCCACCTTGTATATAGATATGTATTGATGATTTTTTTAATTTATAAATCTGTAAAGCCATATTTGTTACGGTTGCAAATCATATTTTAATCAAGATACACCTGACGCTGACCTGCAAATTGCAAAAAACTTCAGAAAATTTGAATTTCGCGGGCTACGTTGGTGCAACCCCCTTATGTACTTATCTTAAATTCTTTTCATTCGACTGGTAAAAAAAAAACTATATACCTACGTAAAAGTAACTAAACTTCCAAAAGAAATAGGTAACTTACGAAACATAATATTTTGCTCACCTACCACCATAGCAACTTGTTGTACTGACATTTATTATTCTCCATAAATAACCTCATAACACCTGACGCCACATAAGCGATAAGATTCTGAACTAGCTCGTTCATTCTGAGTGAACTATGTATTTAGTTCATTCGTTCTTTCGGAGCGATCCTTAATGAGCTGTCAGAAACTCCCGTTAACTCTTATAATAATATAATATTATTATAAATCATTTCATGCCTTGATTATAATAGATACGTCAAGAACTTACTCTATGTAGAATTATACGTTAATAACAACATAATATCACGATTTTTCTCCTAGAAAGGTTAGGCAGAGCATCTATAGTATAAGGTACACCCACATTTCGTCAGACGTGTTTAAGTCTCATGGAGTAGAAGGCGAGCCTATTGCCATCTATCGGTATTGGGCACCAAACCCAGAATCCAGGCTGCTACTGAGAAATTCCTGATCGAAAAACCATATAACACTTTGCCCGACCTGAGAATCGAAACCAGGACCTCTTCGCCAACCAGGACCTTAATGGGTTGGACACACTGTATAGGTAGTATTCCAAACGTTCATGAAATCAGTCTATTTGGGAAGTCTTCTTCTTGTTCTTAATAAATTATCTGTAAATCCTGAAAAGTAGGTAGTTTTTCACTAAAACCCTTGTTCCCCAAAACCCAATACTTTAAATAAAAAATAATTCAATTAAGTTTAAGGGTGCGTGTGCGAACTCCGGGTTATGTTGGGTACACTTGAGGTTGAGGTGGAGCCCGGCAGACACGGGAACAATGCACAACAGGATCGATGGCGCGGCACGATTTAATGAGATCCACCAGCTAGGGCTACCACAACAGCCAAATTTGGAGACGACAATACAACAAAAAATTAAACGGCGTGTCCATAATGACGTTCCCATTCTGTATACAAGGTGGATATTCGGAAATATATGCCCGAGAATTCACCCAAGGCCTAGTTGGATAAACGGAATTTATAGGCTTAGGGTGGATCCGGCATAAATTACATTTAATTTGTTTGAAAAACTATTTTTTTTATTTCGAAGCTAGGATTTATTTGACAGTTCCATAACACTCTTAAGCATTAGTAGTGCCAGTATTTTAATTATTTGTTGTATGGTAGTCTCCACATTGTATATCTAAATTACTAGACGACATAATTACTTTCGCAAATAATATCAAGTTTGTAGGGAAACCTACATAATTTAGTTCAACATCTTACGTATTTGCCAATTTTGGTTCGTTTCAAGCTAAGAATGATGTGAAAAAAATATTGTTCTGAAGTTTTTAAAGGATTTTAGTACACCGAAACTAATATTCAAACGATTGGTGGCACATCACCATTCTATTGGCAAGCTGTGTAAAGTTTCACACTCATGTGGGTCGTGTCGGAATCAGAATCAACCAGGCGTGCGCTATGACGTCATAAAGTTACTCAGTCGAGTTCAATGCGTGGTGATTGTGGACAATGCCTCCTATAATTTATGAGCGAAACTAAATACACATATTCATTTATCTGGCTAGTGCTGAGAACATAGCTGATACTCTACAGGGAAATCACTTATTATGGATTTATGAAAGAAAATTTGAATGGTATCTGGCGGGTGGCATCCCTACGTCCAATGAAAGGCCGATAGGCCACACTCTGCATTTTTAACGAGGAACGTGACAAAGTTATTCGAGGGCCCAAGATAATGACTTTGCACGCCACACTGGACCTCAATGGCGTGGTTTTTTCGCAAAACCTAAAATCTTTATTTTTAATTAGATGAGTCTTTTGATGTTGAATTAGCATTAGAAAAACTTTACTGATTAAGAACTAAACGATGTCTGTAAAAGCTTGTACAATTAGTGGTTCTGTCGCCTCAGCAAATGAATAAGCGGTTTTAGGAAAATCGAGAGATTTTTTTCGGAATCTAGGCGTAGGCAGGCAGATGTATTTGTATATTCAGTCTCGTTGGTCATTGGGTAATCGCCGTATAGACCTTAGGGCCTGTTTCACCACCTATGATTAAGTTCCTATACTAACTTGGCAGATAATTTCATACAAATTCTGTTCTATTTTTTAATTTATTCGGTAAGTAGTGGCTATTTGACCATCGTCAAATAGGCCCTAAGGATTACCACTGCAGGCCAAAGGTCTCTTCTTATACAAAGAAGGTACGTAGGCTTTATCAGACTTAAACATTAATACCTATTTAAAACCGATCGTGGGCGAAGCGAAGAGCAGTGGTCGCCCAGTGGTAACGGCCCCGGCTTACGAGTTGTAGGTCGTGGGTTCGAACCCAAGCAGGCGCTTTACTTTGTGTAAATAATTTCATCACCACTGCTCTCAAAACGGTGAAGGAAAACATCGTGAGGAAACCGGCTGTCTTACCAAAAAATTCGAAGACATGTGACATCTACCAACCCGCACTGGGCCCGCGTGGTAGATTTCAGCCCACTCCCTCTCACAGAGAGGAGGCCTGTGTCCCAGCAGTGGGAACATTAATAGGCTGATGATGAAAAGCGATCGTCGCATGAATACGTGATCGTCGCGTGCACATATATAATTATGTCACTTTTTGTTTGGAAAACCGGAAAGCGCCCTCTGTCGGCGCGACAACGCGTGCTGGTTAACTGAACAAAAAGTTCGAACGATCATGTATTCGCAATAGGACGTGGGGTAAGTCTCGATTTCCTCACGATATTTTCCTTCATCAATGTAAATAATGTACCTACAAATTAACAATCCTCGACACACGAAACATTTTTTCTCAAACTTGCTTAGAAATTCGAGCATTATTTTAATAACCTTCTTCGAGATAAATCAAAATTGCTGTACTGGCCGAATACATGGGAGCGCCCGGCCGGCAATGTTTGTATGAAAATCCATAATAATATCATCATGTTTAGCGGCCAAATAAATTACTATGAAAAGTTATAACGGTCGTGTTAATGGAACGAACTTTTTATTTCAATACATGGCAACCAAGGAGGTAAGTTATCAAAGATTTTATTTTTTCGATCTAGCTTGCAAATAGAGCTGTTTGAAGTAATGAAGAAACAAATGAACATATTGGCGCTTGAAAAATTATCGTTGTTCGTCATTGATTCTGGAATTTATAATTAATTTACTTAGTTTGAATTTCCGCGCATTATTTGAGAAAAGTACTATATATTTATAAGCCTTGACCGCGACTAGGCACCGATGGACTCACGTATTTTTTTTTCACGATCGTCCATCAATGCCTCAGTTGTATGCCGTGACATTAATGTACTATATTTTCTTGTTAAAAATAAAAAAACAAAAGGTATATTCTACAAAAAGTTCCAGACTTCTAAAATCAATTTTCGAACGCAAACTCAATGAACTTTCAAAAATGTCAGAAGGCAAAGTCGAATCCATCAGGGCAGAAAAAAATATTGATGATACAATAAAGCTGGGGTCCCAAGGGACTGTAGTTTTGGGGGACAAACTTTATTATCTTGAAGTACATGATATTCGATGTTATTCGTGAGACGTGGACGGCATTGGACGGCTTGGAACGTGTCTATCATTGTCCCAAGTTTCAAGTGCTTTAGATTATGTTCAGTTTAATACTTGGATTGGACGACGTTTACTTTGGCGGAGATTGATAAGATTTTACATTTCTTGGTTGATTTGACAATTGAATTCAAATTGTCTTTGAAATATTACGTAATATTATACTCCATTTGAAATAAGTTTAGACATTTAAATAAACCTTTTTTACAGTCCGTTCAATCGATTTTGTCTTCTATACCGCAGGCATAACGATGGCATTTAAAGCAAAAAAGTGGTCACAATACCAACGGATTAGTTCAGCTACCATTTGTCATGCCACCAACGCAAAAAAAGGCAATATCGATTGAACGGACTTGAAAACAGGTTTATATAAATGTCAAAATTAAGTATAAACAAATGGAATAAAGATAATTTTGACAGAATTGCGGTTTTCCTTTCTTTCGTTATCATCATATTCATCATCTACCTAGCCTTTTCCCAATTTTGGGGTCATCCTTTCTTTAGTTAATCTAGTTATTATTGGTAGGTAATGGAACGCCTTGCAATTTTTGCGTTTTTTTTTCGTATTTATTATTCCTTACAAATATACCCCATGGCAAAAGGAAAACTTTCCAATTTTTGCTCCACAAAAAAATAAGAGTCAAAATCGATTCAAATGGAGTATAGATCATTTTGGCAGAGTTGGTAGAGGTTTTTCTTTCTTTCGTTAATCAAGTTATTATTGGGAGGTAATGAAATGCCATGCAATTTTGGAGTCATTAATCGTTTTTGTTTCGTATTTAAAATTCCTTACAAAACCGCATTCGTTTGCCAGATGCTGAATGGGGTCTCCATTCAGCATCTGGCAAACGGATACTTTGCAATATTTTGCTCCACAAAAAAAATTCTTTAGAATCGTAAATTATGCTACAATTCCAGATCCCTATCTGGACAAAATGTTTTCACTGTGCAATTTCCGACTCGAAGGAACATTTTTGATTACAATACAAACCACATTGTGTTGCCAATATCGCTTGAAAACCTATTCAATTCGTTAAAAGGTCCCGATATGTATTGTTACGTATTTAGAATCCACTCCGAAAGGCAAAAAGGTTTTTGTATTTTTTCGTCAAGTACCTTATTAGGCAGGTTCGTTTTTAGTTCGTTTTAGAATTTATTTTAGCAAAAGGTTGCTTTTACAACTTGGCTTGGAAATTCAAATGATTTGGCTCGTGAGTGTCCTTATTTTTCTCCTGCGGTAAGTCCCTACTTTCAGGTAAATGTCAAATAATAATTGAAAATACTAAATTGGATAGCAGCTGTAACCACATTATATGGTATTTTTAACCGACTTCTTAAAAATGGAGGAGGTTCTCAATTCGTCTGTATTTTTATATATATTTTATGTAAATATGAATTAATTTTTCGTCAATTGTGAACCTCTTTTGAAAATTAATTTGGTAGAGGAAGATTGCGCGGTGGTCCCATATCTTTGCTTGGGTACCTAGTTTTTGAGTTTGGTTCAATAATACGTATTTATCCCACCTAGTATATATGGATGATCATATTTTAACTCGCTGCCACTGTTTACATAGCAGCGAAAAACTGAAAAATTAAAAAAAAAACACATCTTAGTTATCACTTTGTAGTGCTGTTTTTGGAAGTCAGTTGTTTTTTATCTTTAGAACCTTACCATCTTTTATTGTGTTTCGCCTCGGAGCCAGACATAGACTGTTTCAGAACCTACTTAAGTTAGAAAGTCTACCAAAACAAAAAAGTTCACTCTATTCTTTTATTTTAAAAGTTGGGCTGCGTAAATGGATATTTTTATTTTAAATCAGAAAATAATGTATACCTACAAGTACCATGTTATAAATTAAAGTTGCTTTTCGTATCTGTCTCTGTTCATCTAAACTACGGAACGGTTTTTGATGTGATTTTCACCATTAATTAGAGAATTTATTCCAGAAGTTTTATGTGTATAAAACATTTATACTTAACTTTCTCATATTATAGAAATCTCGTTGTTTAGTCAAGGCGTAAAAACCGCGCGAAGCAGGGGTGGGTAGTACTACATAGGTAAGTCAAAGCTACATTAATAATAACAATAACTGTAACAAATACTTGTTCCGTCCGCTGGCCTCTTATTTCCCAAGAGATTTCTATAAACTCTCTGTAAGAAGCTGGAGAATCTGCAGGAAGTGGGGCACTTGTAGCAAACTTAGGTAAACCACGATATAATATTATGGGGTGCAAAATATTTTATTTTACCAATCATAGATTAAAAGGGTGAACTGGATGGATATTTTGCCAGTATATCTAAATCTTTTGCTGACTTGTACCTACCAGTTAATCCTCATTTAAAAATATCTCTACCCAGCCACTCACACACATTTTTTTTTTAAATAAAGCAAGTAATGTCTTTAAACCTCATGGTTGCCAATTATATTAATTATTAACAATTTACTTAACTTAAAAATTGTATATTCGTAATAATTGTATTATTATTTGTAAATAGGTACAATTTAAAAAAGGAAATTAGTCTTACAAGCACTTTTAAAATAATAATATTAATATGTACTATGTATATATAGAAAGAATCACAGGACATCAAAAAATTCGTCCGAATGACTATCAACAGGAAAAGTGCTTTTGAGCTGCTTTTTTTTTTGGCAATGTGATAACATTTTGCCACGTTGTATGGAAATGCTGATTCTTTGGCCAAAAAAAAAAGGCCAGTCCTATGGATACGTGAAAACTCGACCAACCGCTTGGCGATGTCTCGAAAAACTTTGTGGGCACTCGGGCCCCAATGGCCCTAGTGTTCCAACTCCAAATGGCTCGAACATGAAAATTCATTAGTTTAATTGAAAATAGTTGTAATACCAGGTAGCGTATTTAATTTAAAGGGTTACGAATACCTGTAACTACTAGTATTCATTACATATCGCTATAGTTCTGGCGGTTGATCCTACCCGTGGCTTAAAGAGGCGTAGACCACGACAATTTTCAATTAATTTAATATCAAATGTTTCTGAATATTTAAACTGCCTTTAATTTCATCAGTAATTAAACACAAATTGGTCAAATATTGGTCCAGTGTCATTGAATCCCAACACTGAACAAGATATTGTATCAATGTAAATCTTCCGATTCTATCTATTAAATTCCAATGAATTGCCCTTAATACAGATTCCATGCCATATTATTTAGATAGATAGACGGAAGAGTACCTCTTAATTCCTAAGAGGTACAATTGAATATACAATGAGATATAAATGAGCTCATCAGAATCTGAAGACCTGTTGAATAGCTCTTAATACTATATTAATTGACGATGGAATTATTAATAGTGGTAGGTAGGGATTATTATGAACATTCTACGCACGCAACGTTGTCTATTCAAAAGCCAATATTTGCTATTGTAAGAAGTGACTATAAAAAATGATATATGAAAGACACAATTCAAGAAAATCCGAGAAAATTCTCGAAAGAATCATTATCATAACTATTGAGCGTCTAACCCCTGTCCCTTCTGTGCAATTCATTCCAAATGCTAATAAAACTAGAAGAAAGAATAGCCTATGTGAAAATAAAATTCGTATATAGCCGACGATGAAATAAATGCTCGTTGAAAGCTTTCTCACTTCGAATTCTCTTGCATAAAACTCTAGCTGCAAATATAAATGACTGTCCAGAGATCAAAGAATTTGCTCAATTTCTTTTTTTTTGTAGGTATAATAAAATAAAATAAACATAAAACCAAGAAGATCCACTACTTAAACTAAGTAAGTGTCTCTTGATAGTTTCGTAAAAGAACATGTTTGCAACAATAATAAATCGTCTTTATTTCTGCTTAATTCTGAATTAATGATAAAAGCAACTTACTTATTCTTAAAATATTGTGTTTGATCTTTATTTGTAAATAGCTGTAAACCCTGGGGTACGACGGCATTGTGTAAATTCTTATTAAGAAGATGATTGTTATGTTGTAAATCTATAAATACATCCTATTCTATTAAGCCGTGTCTCCTGCTCGTATTTTTTCGAAACATTACACAAAAACATTGAAACAAAGAGGCGTGGCCATACACATTTGTGTATGCAAACACGATGTTTTTGTTTTCCGAGCTGCGTGGAAAACATTCCCCGCGCGCGTGAAGAGCACCGCGCACATCTATAACTGTCAGTCAACACAGGTTTTGTGGTTATATTGTCCTGTAAATAGTTGCGAACAAGTTGTGATAAATTGACGATGGATTGTAATAGAGATACTGTTCGTCACTTTTTAAGCACGTCTTCCTCGTCGGAACTCATTCCTACATCTACACAAAATGTGTTATTAATCTAAAAAGAAATATACCAGTGCAGGAGACAACTTGTGTTTACACTTGTGTTCACTTGTGTTGTGTGTCTCAGACCCAGAGGTCCCGGGTTCGATTCCCAGTGGGAGCAAAATTTTCTGCTCGGTTTGGTTGGTGGTAGGGCTTGTTCTAAGTCCGCCTGGTTAGCTACCACCATCTTACCTAAGTCTGTCGCCATAACAACAATGTTAATAGCATTGTTGTGTTTCGGCAGTTTAGAGATAAGATAGCCAGTTCCTCTGTGGTTGAGGATTCCGGGTGAAGCTCGCGTCCACTTACCATCAGGTGAGATGCAGGCCAATAGCTTCCCCGTTGAAGGTAAAAAAAAAAAAAAAGTTTATGTGTAAGGTTTTTTGTGTAATGTTTCGAAAAAACACGCCCAGGAGACACGGCTGAATGAGCAATATTTGTATATATTTGTATAAAAAATACATGAATTTTTGAAGCTCCACCGGCAAGAAATCTCTAAAAAATTACAAAAAAAATAATAACTCGAAAACTACAAAAAATCGCGGAACATACATGGGGTATTTTCGAATATCCCTAGACATGAGGAATCTTTTTTTTTTATGACGTGTATTTTTGGTCCACCCTGTATATTTATAATCACGTTCTCGAAAACGGCTCTAACGATTTCAATGAAAGTTGCAATATAGAGATTGAAAAATTGGTCTCATTTCTGGGAAAATTCGGTTTCTCTATTTTCACAGCCTCGGGAATGTGATACAATGTCACACATGTCACATGTCACATGTGTACATGTCATGTGAATCAATGTCATGTGTGTGTGTGTGTGTCATGATATCTGAACGATATGTTTATCTATTTAATACCAGGTACCATCAAAGAAGTTCATGTCTAACCAGTTTGAAAACAAAATTCTGTGAACACAATGACCAGATCTAGACCACATCTGTTACCGGCCCGGTTCTATAGCCGCCGAGCGCTGCCAGCAAGAATAGTCCTTACGGTGGTTAGTTATGAATTTCTTTGATGGTACTATTATAAATTGAAGTCGCTTTGCGTGTCTGTCTGTATGATCGCGTTGTTCTTCAAAACTTCGCGGAGGATTTTGATGCAGTTTTCAACATCGCTTAGAGAATTTCATCCAAAAGATTTATGTGTATAATAATTTGATATTAATCTTATGTAAAATAAATAAATTATAATGTTTTGTCAATTCGTAAAAACCGTGCAAACCTTGGGCGGGTCGCAAGTGAAAAAGTTATTTTTCACTTTATAGTGGAAGTCGGTTGTTTTTTTTTGTGAAAAAGTTTTTATTTCTCGATTTTTTGTGGGTTGGTTTGTAATTTATCTAAGTTACAATAGCCTAATGTCAACTGCTCATCATCTTTTACAAAATATTGCTTTTCCCGATGCAGGGACGTTCATTGTTGAGGAGTTCTCCTGGTACTTCGCCATCAGCTCACCCTATGCATTGTGACGGGCATAAATTGCTTGGTAATCATATTAAAAGTAATCGAATCGGAAGTTTGCAATCCGTGAAATACGTATTATTGAGTAGTTCCTGTGGCCACCTGTGGTCACTTCACTAAATGGTGCTTTCCGAGAGCAAATTCAAGCGTTACTATAAAAATACCTAAATTGCTATAGATAGATAGATAGATAAAACATTCATTCAATGCAGACAAAAGACACACATACGAGTAAACACAATGAAATAATTACGCCATTTTTTTTTTTTAGGTTTGCCTATAATATTTCAAGATTTCCCTCGACTTCTCCAGGATTCCATCATCCAATCCTGACTTGATGACAATTGGACCAACTGGGAAGTATACCCTTTCTAACAAAAAAATAATTTTCGAAATCGGTCTAGCCGTCTTCTAGTAATCGGGAACACACATAACAAAAAAAAATTAAAACAATTCCGAAGTACTGAGACCCTCCTCCTTTTTAATAAACGATATTTGGCGTTAATATAGTTAACTGTTTATTTATCAAAGCTTAGTCAATGAAAACATAATAACAATATTACCTAATACATGAATTGCCATGTTCTAACCATGTTCCGAATTGTGAAAAAGACAACCATAAGGAAATTCTCATAACAATAAATCTTTCTGAAAAATAAGTGTTCCATTTAGGTAAGCCGCAAAACGGTCCATAGGTTATCACCACGGAACAGAAAGACACATGAAACATTAAACGTGACGGCGAAACGTGATATACACGAGAATTTATCCACATTAAGAACCTTTTTTCTAAGAATAAACCTGATCTGACCGCTCAATTACTTACGGGCAAAATCGACGCTAACTCCAATCAGCTCTAGTTACTAAAGCCAGGTTTATACTAGCCCAGTAATGTAATAGAACAGTAAGCCAGTCCAGCGGTGACTTGCAATTGGTTCCGTGTAGATACTAGTTTTAACCCAGTCCAGTGCTGACTTCGCGCCCTCAAGTCCGTCCTGTTGACTAACCTATCCATCTATTTTCGAGCTCAGTAGCGTCCCCTGCCAGATTTACTAACTTGCTGCTGATCTCGTCTACATGAACCCAATGAGGTCCAAAGATAATCCTGGGTCCGAAATTCCGAGTCACTGGGTCCTGTCACTGCCATCGTATGAACCAGGCATAACCCTTGAATGAATGAATGAATGAATGAAATGCACTGACCCCAGCGTGGCTTAACCAGACTCGATGAATCGAATGAACCCCAAGATTTGCACTAGCATCATACTTCATGGGGCTACAGAACCAGGCTTTACCCTTAATAATAAATTGGTAGATAAGGTCAAAATAATGAAAGGTCAAAGATACAGAGACAAATATGAAACTATAATCTAAGCCCACATAATCGTCAGGATTGACCTTTGAGGGTCGTTTGTTCTTGAAAACAAAAGGGTCTCATTCTGCCCCTGAGACTTCAGAGGAAATCCCTTTTCCGAAGAAAATCAACCGAATCCAAGTTCAACTATCCCCATATCTATTTGTTGGAGGCAATAAAAAAATTCCTCCCTTCGCCTTTTCGCCGTCCCAAATATTTATCTTGTATTCCAAAATGTTCGGGATAATGGGACCCAATATGCTCACTGCATAAGCGGTTTGGTATGATTTTATTTACCCGCGTATGGCTCTGGATGATAGTACTGAGCTACTTTAGAGGGTTCTTTGGATAAATAAACAAATGGAATTTTGGCTCTTGTAGAAGTTATATACTTTTAAGAGAAAAAAACTTCCGCACAGTTTCATTTTCGTTTAACTATTCAAAGACCTTTATGAATAAAAGTTTAAAAAGTTTGTTGTTGGTATGTATAGAGGGTGTACCTATAATAGATGCACTTCTGCCTAGTCCTTCGAGCAAATAGGTTGTTGTATGTGTCGTAGGATGATTTGATAATTCGAATTTTCGCGAAATCCCTAGGGATATTGCGAAAACACGTATAATTTGAAAACCGACGTTATTTTTAGGGTTCCGTAACCGATAGGTGCCGAAACGGAACCCTATAACTAAGCCTTCGTTATCCGTCTGTCTGTCAGCGGGCTCTCATGAACCGTAACAGCTAGACAGTTGAAATTTTCACAGATTCTGTATTTCTATTACCACTATAACAAAAAATAAAAAAATAAAAAATTCTAGGGGTCCCCATACAATAAGCTTGTTTTTTTCGACGTTTTTTGCTAAATATTATTTTGGTTGTTGGTACGGAACCATTTTCGTGTGAATCAGACTCGCATTATAAAACAAGTCACTAAAGTAAAAACATCAAAATATTTTTTGTTGCTCCACAGTCTACCTGCAATATTTCGTTCTATGCATCTAACACTAATTCCAACTCATCTAAACCTCTGAAACCCTTGCACATGTGCCAAGCAATCCACCTCTCAAATTCAGGAAGGCTGTACTGAATTAATGATCTCACAATAACTACTAATGGCACTATTACTGTGGCTAGGTGAGCCACAAGCCTTCCTGAGAATATTAATTGCTAATCCGTGGTATACACCTAAAACTTAGATGCCTAGGGTAGGGAGATATTAGCCTAAACCGGTAGAGACCTAATGGATGATATATTCTAGATTAATGAAGGATCGACACCTGGGACTGTGAATGATGATATTGTAGCACCTGAACTTGAATATTCAGAATTTACGGTACTTTCAGGATAATATTAAGCCAATTGCGTAGCAGTGATAGTGGTGTGACCGTTAGACTGCTAAGTCATGGGTCTCGAGTTCAAAACCAAGGCACGCACTTCTGACTTTTCGGATTCATATGCGTATTGTATAATTATCACTTGCTCCAAAAACGGTGAATGAAAACATCGTGAGGAAACCGGTATGCCTGAGAGATATTTCTTGACGGCATGTGTAGTCAAGTCAGAGGCCCATGGGTGGTTTTAAAACTCTGACATCAGGTTAGTCACTAACCACACGGAAAAAAGAAGAAGAATTGTGTAATAGACAAACCAAGGCCATTTATTACTTTTGATAGATGAACATTTATAATTTTTCTTTTAATTGTAAAGAGGGGGAAACTCGCAACTTTGCGAATTTTTCACCGTGCGAATTTACACCTACACCATTAAAACAAATCTTCATTTTGACAACTCAATAATATTCATTGTATTATTTACGTTGCCGAGCAGAGGAATTTTCCAAACAACAGTAATGGACTAGGAATTATAGAGGCAAGAGGAACAGAGTGTAAAGTTCACTCATCCATAGAAAAGAGAGGATCCTCCGACCAGGCCGGTGTAGTTTCTTGTGGGCTATTGCCTGACGATTGATGTCAGGACGTTGTATAATTATGCTAGTCGCGTGGTAAACTCTGCTTGCGCGATGCAGAATTTTGCGTGACGTCAGTGTGATCCGTAGGTCCGGTGGTGATGTAGATTTTCCTCAAAATCCTGTGGATTGTGACAGAAAGTATTTTATAGAGACACCGCGGAGCTCCACTATGGTGGAGCACCGCGGTGGCTCTTGTAATAGGATGTTGTTCAAATATCAAACTGTTGTAAAAAAAGTTGTAATCTTCAGTGATGGTTTTAGACAACCATCACTGAAGATTACAACTTTTCAATTTCAGGACCAAGTACCTAACGCATTTAGCCGTATAATGTGTCTTAAAATAATTAATTCTTTCTTTGTTACAGACATAACCCAAAGTCAAATGCTATGCCGCGGCGTGGCGGGTCACAAAGTGGGCGGGTTGCGAGCGCACGCGCCACGTATCTCGTTCACCAGTAAGGATGAGCCGGACCCACATGAAGTGCGGCGGAAATCCGCGAGCAGCCGCCTTGGCAGCTCACCTAGGAGTAGTATCGCTAGTGAGGATCGAGCTGATGGTATTGCCCTTAGGTAAGTACCTACCTTTTAGTTTTAGAATACGATTTACTCGATAAAGGAATCGAGGAGTCTATGAAATGAAGACTGGATTCACCAATTCGTTATTTGACAACTTGCACACCTGGAAGACCTAAAGCAAATGAAACATTTACAAGAAGTCACTGACCGCTTGAGCAATGGAATATGCTATTTATTTTAGTTGTTACTGGGTAGGTAGGTACTTACCATAGAAAGGTACTTACGTATCATTTTGAACTCGCTTGATTTTACACTGAATAACTCTAAAAGATGCCTATTTTTTTATCGTACTGAACAAAAAGGTACCTATTTTTTTAAATCGCGTATATTTTTATGCGTATATGAATGAGAAATTCAACCAGTATTAT
This sequence comes from Conistra vaccinii, assembly GCA_948150665.1. NCBI lineage: Eukaryota > Metazoa > Arthropoda > Insecta > Lepidoptera > Noctuidae > Conistra > Conistra vaccinii. The sequence continues at coordinate 5,916,968 of OX411323.1, read as the reverse complement.
TTTATTTTTATAATAAATGGTTACCCTACCAACAGCAGCGAATATATTCACGTAGTTCTGCATAGTGCATAGACTTTTAAAAAGAAGTTTCTTTAAAAATTGCGGAGCATTCGCCTTGGGAGTGCACTGCAAATATTACTAGGGAATCCCTTGGCGCAATCCTATCTGCTCTATTCAAAGTGGGTAGAATAGCGCCTAGATACGTCATCGCATAGAAAATTTATGTGGATTCATTAGATGGAATTTGTTATATCGACTGTGATGCTCAGCATATACTTTCCAAACGATGTCGATGGTCGGAACCCCGTTTTAATTGCTGGTAAAAATATAAGTTTTTTTACATAATTGCTTAAGACGAAACCCACTTTTAAAGATTTTATACTGAAGATCACTTCTAAACAAGTAGTATTAATGATTTGGAAAAAATATATGATAAGTTGATGATGATGATCAGGCCGAAGGTGGAAGCGAGCTTCACCCGGAATCCTCAACCACAGAGGAATTGGCTATCTTACCTCTAACTGACGAAATACAACAATACTGTTAAAACTGCTATGGCGACAAACTTACATAGGATGGTGGTAGCTAGCCAGGCGGACTTAGAACAAGGCCTACCATCAACCAAACCGAGCAAAAAATTTTGCCTCCACTGGGAATTGAACCCGACCAATGGGTCTGAGACAGGTGGTCTTACCGGGTGCGCCAAAGTTCACCTAAATTTTCAACTCCGATAATTGGAAATCCGAAAATGTTCTTCCTAACATTTTTCATCCTAACAATCACAATTCCTAACTACTCTGTCTCTAATGTTCATAATTCCGAACCATTCAACTTCATAATGTCAGTAGCAATAAACATCTATTATACTTTTATTTGTTTTCCTATATTTTCTCAACATAACCATCTTTTACACAATTATTCAAAGTCATATCTTTTTTGTTTAGATTAGGATTAGGTTAGGTTAGGTTAGAACTGTGACCAACTACGCGCGAGCCGAGCGAGCGAAGCGAGCGGTGCCGCGGTAGCGGCCGGCGAGCGCTACCTCGAAATTGATCGCGAAATTTTTCTAAGTATTTTTTTCATACCGCCCCCAAGACGACACTTTGACCTGAATTTCATTCATTTAAGACAAAAATCAGTGAAACGACCTTTAATCATTCTAAACAGTTGGTTTTTAGACATAATTATCTCAGGTATAGTTATAGTAATAAATAGGTAAGTATGTAACAACAATAACCAAAAATAAAATGGCTAAATGTAAAAATGTGAACAGTTGTTTTGTAATCACAAGAAATAGTTTAAAAACAAACCTTTTCCTTCAAAGCATCTGGTTCATGATTATGTTCTCTCAGTAGCATAAAAGCGTTTTATGATAAAAAACAGTAGGAGTTTAAATATATTTACATGAATGATATTATTAATTACAATTTTCGGAAACATGAGTGTTATGAACATCGCCAGTAGCACTACAAATAGTATGAATGAAAACTTTAGGATGAAAAATTTTAGGAAGAGTGATCATTCGGATTACAAATCGTTAGGAAGAACAATTTCGGGTAAATAACTTTAGGTGAGCCAATATGGACCCGGTCTTACCACTAGACACAGAGGCGGTCAGTATAGCTTATAACATACTTTGCCATATAACACCGATAACATTTAATGGGAGTGTAACGGTTACACCGCCACATACGAACTACGCAGCAAAGACATGGCGTCACACAAATCCTGCATCGCGCAGTTAGAGTTTACCGCGCGAACAACATATGTAAGACTATCCGAAATCAACTTACGGGCAGTTGCCCGCCAGATAACACCCGTCTGGCCGGAGGATCCTCCCTTTTCTAATGAGTATGAGTGAACTTTACACCCTGTTCCTCATGCCAGTAAAGGAGGATAAAGCCTCACATTCTGCCTCATTAAAAGAATGGCAGATATAAACATAAAACTTTGCTGTTATCACAGTTATTTTTGGCAGTATTTCCATACACTTACGAGTATTTCTGTCACTGCCAAGGTCACGGTCAAGTCGGCAACCTCGGATCCGAGCGGCAAACTGAGAACCCGGAAGTTGGCAAGCCGCCTCGGATGGATATTTCCTTTTCAATTCTAACTTGCTCATAATTTATTGCCTGTTACTATGCAAAAGTATATAATACATCATGGTAAGATAATCATGTATCATATTTTTCGGTTAGGGTGAGTAATAAATTCGTATGGGCTTTTTTCGTCCTAGCATAGATTTACATATCTACGTATTATTTCCCGTTCTTCATAATCTGAATAATATTATAAGTTATTCTTTGAATTTGGTTTTTCATCCAGTAGGTACCAATAAGATCACGACAAAATGAAAGACCGTATAATGTATACTGTTTATGGTATAATGTACCAAACTCAAACTCAAAGGATTTAATTCAATTAAACGAATTACAACCATTTTTGAATTGTCAAAGAGCCGGTTACTTAGTCAGAAAGTTGAAGCTAGTAGCCCACGTTGGGTGTACTGAGTACTGTCCTCTGAAATCGATGGTACTTAAGGCACTTATACTAACTAGTCATTTTCCGGAAGCTTAATTCTCAAATTATCCTCCAGTATGTTCCTAAAAATCAGATTAACCTCGAAAACGTATCATAAAAATCTCTTGCATAACTTGTTTTTAGATAGCAAGAAGATTTTTTGTCTATTTGTCAGGATGTGTGTTTTGGATTGGCGCAAAAACAGCTGAACGGTATTTAATGACATTTGGCAAACAGATTCTTTTATAACCTGGATTTAAAACACATAGGGTATTTTTAATCCCGGTGGTACGTGTGGGATATTTTCCGACATTCACACGAGCGAAACTGCGGGCAAAAGCCAGTTATACTCGTATAATATTGAAGTAAGTAAAGAAACATACAAATTGAATCCCTGTCGTACATCCGTCGATACTGTAAGATGATCACATGGCCGCGGGCGCGGATCCCATATTGCAACTTTTCCAACATTACCTTATATCCCTTTGTAGCTTTCCTATGAAAATGAAATTTGCTTTTGTAAGCCGAGATCGACTTTGTCCTAATCCCGAATTCGTTTGAAGCCTTTTTTTTGTAATGTTTACTTACGAAGTAACTTTTCTTTGGGTAGATTTCTGAATTTTTGGGACAGAAATTAATATACTATTTTCTGCGTCTTATTTTACTAGATGCTAATTTAATATTAGCGCTAAAGGTATTTTCCTTTACCTTTTTATAATCTTTAGGTTAATCGTTACTAATTTCCTTTACTTCCTCAAGGAAATCAGAACAAAAAACAATTACTTTTAATGATCAAAACAATTAATTTGGTTCTTTGTTCAACGTTTTTAATGTTGATCAGGGAAAATTTAAACAGTTTTATTAAAAGTCTCACCATTTCTCCTGGAATTTTTCATAAGTTTCTGGAATTTGTTATTATATTTTATGGAATTTTTAGTAATAGTCCGGAGTCTGAATTTTTGACCGGTTTATGGCAATAGGCTCGCCCCCTATTACCTAAACATAACTGGCGAAATGTGTGTGTACTATGGGTACACCTCTGCCTAACCCTTCGGGGAATACAAGCGTGATGTTATTTTATGTTATGTTTTCTTCCATAAATATACCTATATACCTGATCTTTAATAAATATGTCTGCGGCAAAGTTGCACCCATATGTTAAAGTAAAAGTCGGAACATTCGAACATTCGAGGAGTTACCGGCAAATCCTAGGATTAACGGCTTAGCTCAGCTAAGAGCAAAACTTAAGGTATAGTTTAACTTAACAAAGTAAACAACTAAAGTTATGATATGATTTAGATAAGTTACTGAAACTTATTTACGAAAGATCTTTCTTATTATAACTTAAGTCCTTATGAACTTGTTAATTCTTAAAGGTACATAATTACCTATATAAAAAGTCAAATCTGCCTATCCTTTTCCCAACTATGTTGGGGTCGGCTTCCAGTCTAACCGGATGCAGCTGAATACTGAGCGACTGCCTATCTGACCTCCATCACCCAGTTATTGGGTAACACGATACCCCTTGGTAAGAATGGATGTCAGACTTTCGGGCTTCTGACGACACGGTAAGGAAATTTTATGACGTCCCGTTGTCCCCATGAACGGCCCAAAATTGGGGGGACAACGGGAATACACCCTCGTAACGACTCTCAAAGATCCACGAATGACAGCCGGGACCAACGGCTTAACGTGCTTTCCGAGGCACGGAGGGCAGACTCGGCAGACTCTTAGCCCAGTTTCGTTCGGACGTAATATTATCGAGGCGATTTTTTTCTGTACACTGGATTTTCAACTCTCGGTATTAAGCAGAGCATTGAGAATCCAACAGAACGCATCCAGCGCGTATCCTAGCGCGTCAAGAAAACACACTGTTGGATATTCAACTCCAGCGCTAAGCAGATGGGCACGCCACAATTGCGGCGATAAGTCCCCTCTTTGAGGAGTGGCTAGAGAGGCGCCACGGCGCCCTCACCTACCGCCTGACGCAGGTCCTCACCGGACAAGGTAGTTTCGGGAGGTTCCTGTTTCAGATCAGGCAGGAGGAAACGCCCGGGTGTCACCACTGCGTGGATCGCCCGGAGGACACGGTGGAGCATACGGTGGAGGTCTGCCCGGATTGGGTGGAGCACCGCCGTGTCCTCGTGCAGGCGATCGGCGGCAATGACCTCTCACGTCCGGCCCTGGTCCAGGCCATGGTGCGGAGCGAGAGGGCATGGCAGGCTGTCACCTCCTTCTGCGAAGCAGTAATGCTCGTGAAGGAGGAGGCGGGGCGCGAGAGGCAGAGACTAAGGTCGCTCCCTCGAGCCCCTAGCCGCCGCGGTAGTAGACGCCCCGGGCGTCGGGAATCAATCTCCGATTTCCGGCCACCGTAGGCGCGGGCTTGCGGACGGAGAGTGATGGGTAGCTCTCCGTCCGATCAGGACCAAGCCCGGGTCGACGGCGCGTAGTGTTCCACGCGCGCCTCAAAGAGTTGTCAGCGAAGCTGAAGGGGTCCGTTAGGGCCGATGCCTACCACTGGGGTTGCGGATAAGTCCTTAGGGGAAACCGTGGCTCCGGGCTAGGCAAGGGAAGGAACACGGGTGGGTTTTAGTCAGTAAAAGTCTGACACGCCCTTCCGCTCCGCCCAGAGCGGGAGAAGTCATTTGATGATTTCCCACCCAAAAAAAAAAAAAAAAGCGCTAAGCAGAGCGTCGAATATTAAAAAAATACGCTCGTGCGAACCTGGGCTTACTGACTAAAACCCACCCGTGTTCCTTCAGTTGCCAAATTATAATTTAATACTTCAGTACCTACCTAGGTGTAGGTATTCACCAGAGCGGTAGTCAACTTCACTTAAAACTTTTTAAGTCTCAAATATTTTCTCCACCACTAACGATACTTAACCATTAAAAAAATCGAGCTGTCTTTGGGGACTGCCGATAGAAGTGAAAACTAAACTGTAACTTTTTGATTCTCGCGTTGAAGTCTTTCGTTTGATACATATAGCCTTCGGTGACGAGTTCCATGATTTTTGATCACCCAAAAAGTGCTCAACGCGCCTAATAGAAGCTTTCATTAAAAAAAAAAAAAAAATCAAGGGGCCCCATACAATAGGCGTGTTTTTTTTATTTTTTTTTGCTAAATATTATCAAGCGGTACGGAACCATTTTTGTGTGAATCAGACTCGCACTATAAAAGTTTCGTTCAAAAGTTAGAGTTTTCACTTCAAAAACTAAGGGCCCTAGCCCACGGCGACTTTTTGTAGCGATGCTGTCGCGCGTTTTGTAGCGATGCTGTCGCGCGTTTTGTAAACGCGCTTCTGCATCGCTACTATCGCGCAGGATTCTTCATACATAATCACAGCATTGCGGCTGTATCGATACACATGCGCGACAGCATCGCTACTGCATCGCTACAAAAAGTCGCCGTGGGCGAGGGCCCTAAAACAGCAAAATTATTGGCATTACAACACCACCATTTGGCATTAAACTGAACCATGTTCAGTGCAATTGATTCAAATCGCATGATTTCACATACAATCTGGTTTCCCTCGGTAGTGGATGATCTGTTGTATTGCTGCGGTAATAGCTTGCACGACTGACTTGCATGCCGTTGGGAAATTCCTATTGCATTCGTTATCGGTTTCCAGAAATAACAACTTAAAAACAACCTTAATCTCATAGAGTCAAGGTTCAATTTTGAAGAGCTGAAAAAAAACGCTTTCTGTTAAAAATAACTTTAAGTTAGATGACATAAGGTTCCATTTTATAAAGCTGGATTATTATGCCTTTGAATCTCTGTACATGTCCAGTCCAACGGGATAGGTCTACTTATACTGGTCCTATTTCACATTATTTATGTAACCATGTTACTGTGACACCTGAGTTAACGAAATTCCTTCCAAATGTCCTGCGACGTGAGGAAACGCATCCGGTGGTACTGAATGACATCTCAATTTGAACTTTATTACTTAGCTGTTAAAGTTTGAAATAGGTTGAGAGGTTTGGGAAAACGTTGGGTATGATGAAGCTTCGTTTTACTGCGAAGGTTTAAATGGAAATTGAAAACTTTTGGCTTCTTCTTGGCGAAATACAAGATAAGTATACTTTCTTATCCTTTTTTAGACCGTAGTCTTTCCATTTGGACTATATCTACCTAGCTTTTTCCCAACTATGTAGTATTTTACATGGAGCGACTGCCTATCTGACCTCCACAACCGAGTAACTGGGTAATACGATACCCCTTGGTAAGACTGGTTGTCAGACTTTCGGGCTTCTAACGACCCGTAAAGACTGTCAAAGATCCAGGAATTACAGCCGGGAACAACGGCTTAACGTGCTTTCCGAAGCACGGAGGAGTCTCGGTGTTAAGATGGTCACCCATCCACGGATCAACCCCGGCAAGCGTAGAATAACCTGATGAATCGACCCGTGCGGCTGTTATTACTTAGCCACGAGCTCCTCCATTCCCTCCATTTGGACTATGATCATTGCTAATGGATCAGCTACTTTCTATAAACTGGAACAGAAACAGTTCAGCAAAAAATTTAATATGAATTACTATGCACAGCTGGGAGGAGCTCGTAGCTAAGTAATAACAGCCTAATACATACCGAGACTCCTCCGTGCTTCGGAAAGCACGTTAAGCCGTTGGTCCCAGCTGTCATTCGTGGATATTTGACAGTCGTTACGGGTCGTCAGAAGCTCGAAATTCCGAAAATCAGTCTTACCAAGGGGTATCGTGTTACCCACTTACGGTTGTGGAGGTCAGATAGTCAGTAGCTCCATGTAAAATACTGGTATTCAGCTGCATCCGGTTAGACTGGAAGCCGACCCCAACATAGTTGGGAAAAGGCTAGGCAGATTGAAAGGTAGGTATTGCTTTAGGTTAAAAAACTTCATGTAGTGCATTTTGTTTTGAATTTTTTATAAGATTCGAATCAAAACCATTTTTCAGAAAAAGTAATGTGGTGTACATTACTAAGAGAATCACGAAGATGAAATTGTTGTTTGCTAGGTGAGAAACTTTCCTAACGTAGGCACTACAAATTACAGTGAACTGACCGACATAAAGTTTTTTATTGCATAACGTTTGAAGCGGTGCTTCAGACACTACGCTCTGATTGGCTAACAGGTGCTCGATAACAATGTTCCATACAATGGCATAATCATTTGTTGTTTACGTTGTTTGACGAAAAACTTAATGTTTTTACCTCAAATACTGCTTACGAAACGATGGATGGACTGTGTGAAAGATGATATGGCTAGAAAGGGAGTGACTACCGAGATGACAACTATAAGGGACAACTCACATTTATTCAGCTCTATTCAGCATATGCCCATAGAAAACAACGATTTTGTATGAAGACGCATCCGTTCAGTTTTCCGCGTCTATTCAGCTTTCGCAGCAAACAAGTATAAAATGTGACAAATGTGTTATTATCATGCGAGTGCTATATATAGTTCAGCGCTGTTCTGCCGCGTTCAGCGCTGTACGCGGCTGATAGAAGCAGAACAGTATTAGTGTGACCAAAATCGTTCAGCGAAACGCGAACGGAGCTGAATAAGTGTGAGTAGTCCCTAAAGCGCCAATTGTACATTACACATACACGACATTACAGGAACATAGTGCTGCGCTCTAAAAAACAAATCGCTGACGTCACCCAAAGAGCAGCCAAGCTTAAATGGGACTGGGCCGGACACGCCAGAAGCATGTCGAATAAGTCATGGGCCAAGTCTACCACGATGTGGGTTCCAGAAAACGTCCGTCTACATCGAGGCAGACCCAAGAGAAGATAACGAGACGAGCTTGACGTCTACAGACAGGATTAGATAACACTACCTCAAGACAGAGAGGAGTGGAAAGGAGAAAGGGAGGCCTTAGCCCTGCAGTGGGATAACACAGGCTAAAAATAAATAAATACATTACAGTAATGTAGTCGGTGTTCCACCCTGCGTATATTTTTGGGGTATACAATCGCGATAAAGTATGTACAGACGCCAGCACATCAAGTTACTACTATCTGTCTAATTTCTTTAATTGATTTTCAACTTTATCGCTAGAGAATAAGGTTCAATGTTGATTGGGAAAATTTGACAGATTGGAGTAGGTTGATGTGCTGGCGTCTGTACCAAAGTACGATGTTGTGTTTGAAAACTACATCTCTAAGGGCGAATTTCACCAAAGAAACTGAATGCTATCAGCACATAAAGAAACTACGTTTAAAAGGGCTGTCAGTGTCATTATTTTCTGTGGAACATTGACAGCTCTTGAACGCGGTTTAAATGTGCTGATCTCGTTTAGTTTCATTGGTGAAATTCGCACCAAATAAACTTAAATAATACGCCAAATACGATTTATTACATATTTTGTGTTCCTGTTTTGAATTTCAGTACGAAATCCTGAAATGGGAACTTAGGCACCTACACTCATATATCAATTGCTTATCGTACCTTCCCCTCTCATACACTCTCATACGTTATACAAGGCATCAAGAAATGTCAGTGATTGAGTTATCACAATCCATCATTTTGTTGCGCACACAAATCAACGAATCTTTACCTAAAGCAAAATGATCGATTATGGCAAAGTATCGATATTGATATTATCCTTGTGTGTTGGGATTATTATTAAAATAAATTATTTTTATGCCTTACGTATCATGGCACAGATTATTACAGATAGTTCACACCGCATTTTAGCCGTCAACTGCCCTAATTTCATGGCGTCCTATGATTTCTGATTTCCAGACAAATCATTGTCAAAAAGTCATCGAAAATTTCATGCAAAGAGCAATGGCCTGTCATCAGACCTTTGGGGGGCCATTTGCCGGATATTTTATTCCATACTTAATCGGAACATGTCTACTTTAAAATGCAATAAAAATATCACAACTATTTAAAAAAATACGTGTTTTTATTTTAAAATTAAAAAGTGCCCTCTTACTGAGACACCCATTCTATGTATACCAATTTCAATAATCATAATGTGGTTTCAAATGATATTGAGAGACTGTATGGGACCAACCAGAGGCTTAATAAAAATCATTTTGGAAATGCTGAATGCTGCTGTTTTTTTTTTGTATGTTCACCACATACAAAAAAAAACAAATTCAACTGTTATTATGAACCAGAGAGGTCCGTTTTTAGGAAAGCAATTTCTAAGTCACAAATAAATAATTCTGTTTAGAACTATTTTCTTCTGTCCAAATAATATTTCTAAGATAAGGCCTCAGTGTAGGTCGTGTGTTATTTTATTATGGTATAAATGAACAGTAATGATTTCTATTTATGTACGTGGTGATACTATTTTTATATATATCCTAATAACTTTTCTACTTCTATTTTTATTTCGGTACTGCGGTTACAAATTACTACAATAACAGTAATGAGATTTTATAAAGCACAATCATACTATCTATGTATTAGGATTGTGTTTTATATAATCGATTTTTTATAAATAATTATAAAATATTATAAATGTGAAAGCTTATATTTTTGATGTTTAGATATTTGGTACTCAATCACGCAAAAACGGCTGAACGGATTTGAATGAAATTGGGCACACATATAGTTTATAACTTGGATTACCACAAAGAATACTTTTTATCTCGGTAGTACGTTCCCGTGGGATAACTTCCGACGTACATGTAGGCGAAGCCGGTGGCAAAAGACAAATAAAAAAAGACGTGTGGCACTCGGGGACTGCCGCGGCAAAGCTATTGCATGGCATTTTTTATCAACTTATGCAATTGTAAAATATTAACCCGAATACAAGAAATAGCAATGATGACATTGACAGGAACTGTTATTCACATTTATAGTTTTTAAAACTTCACACAACGTAATGGGAACATCAAACTAATAAAAAGGTTTTAATTTAACTATTAATAGTCAAGGATCATTCGTTTAAGTAAATTTGAACTTTGCTGTCAAACAGTTAAACATAATTTTCAATACAACACTCTCGTATCATTCGTCTAAGTAAATTTGAACTTTATTGTCAAACAGTTAAACATAATTTTCAATACAACACTCTCGTATCATTCGTCTAAGTAAATTTGAACTTTGCTGTCAAACAGTTAAACATAATTTTCAATACAACACTCTCGTATCATTCGTCTAAGTAAATTTGAACTTTGTTGTCAAGCAGTTACACATAATTTTCAATACAAAACACTCTCCTTAGGTTCAGGTATTTTCGTTACGGAATTTCTGGATTAGGTCTCTACGCTCAAGGCCCGCGATAGAAGCTATGCAATAGCTTAATAATAATTATGAAGTTTCTTCTGGAATACTAAATAACAGTATTTAGTATTTAATATATATTAACAACAGTCAAGAGACGGTCATTAGGCACTAAACTTCGGTCTCCCTACTGACCAACACTGCTAACTATTTGGCAAGACTAATTTGTAATTAATCTACACTATTTAGCAACCAACTATTTGGCAGCTTATTGTTTCCCAAAATATTTACTGCAGAGTGCAAAATAGTTTACCGGCAACAAGTTTCTTAACTTATTCATTTAATACCAACATGGTCGACCGAGCCCGTGAAAATAGAGAAAACAATTTTTTCTAGATATGACACCTAACAAGATGGGGGGCCCCCATCTTGTATCGCCCCGTAAACCCCTATATTCCAACTTTCATCCAAATCATTAGAGCCGTTTTCGAGAACATTGTCATCACAAATATTGCACATTTAACAGTATAGGATTTATTATGCACCCGCATAAAGGGCATCGCTCATTATAGCAGCACGGCTCCGTCACGGCAAATACCTTGTCATTCAAATTAGGATTCTAAGTCAAATCCATTAAAGTCTATTTTACGATGGCTATACAGAATAGTGGATGGCTCGCAGGCAGTGAGCGGCCCACGAGCCGTCCGCCGTCGGGCCGACAGCGCGCTTGAAGCGAGGAGCCCGCTCGCCGGCGCCTCACCGTCCGCGGGGTGACGCCTCGCCGTAAGCGCGGTGACGCCTCGCCGGCCGCACGGTGACGCCTTGCTTGTGAATAAACAATAAACTGTTACCTCGCCGGTGGCGTGCCGGCAGCGAGCGGTCGCCTTGCTAACGGCGCGGTGGCGACTAGCCGTCGCCTTGCTTCCGGCGCGTTGGCGACTAGCAGTCGCCTGGCTTACGGTGCGTTGATGACTAGATTTTTCGAGGCGGTGCCGGGGCGCTACCGTGCTGGAGCGGTGCTGTTATAATGGGCGATGACCTAAAATCGGGATAAAAAGTCCTTATCAAGCACCAAACAATCTTGTTCTCAAATCAAATCAAATCATAATGCGAATTTGTTCGAAATTAGAAATTCCATTGTTTTTGGCCGGTCAGTTTATCGTGAAAAGTGAGTTGGAGTCTCATTTCCCACGAATTGTTTGGGAAAAGTTTATTGCGATTTCTGACTTTTCTGGTACTCAAACCTCAATTAGTCACATAGAGTTTTTTGATCCTTATACGAAACACGATTGGCATCAAAAAAAACTTTTTGTGAAAACCGCCTATTTTCTTGGTGACTGTAAATTTTTTCCAAATCTGTGAATGCAGATAAAAATGTCTCAAAAAGTTAAGGACAGTCTCCTATGGTTAAGCTAGCTGCTCTTACTGCCCCATCTCACAATTCCACACTGTTTATTGGAATCGGAATCCGCTGGTTGCGGGAAGCATAGAATCAGTCGAAGTGCCCCGCCACTTGGGGGAGGCCTATGTCCAGCAGTAGACGTCTTTCGGCTGATATGATGATGATGATGATATTGTAGGTATATTATATTATATTAGTTTAGATTCTAATATATCCAACCAGGGTGTCAAACTTTCAATTTATGAATAAACATAACACATGTGGCGTACCGCGTCGATGGTGAATTAATTACCGTACGTAGGTGTGAAGAGATTTAACGCAGATTGAGTTCCCTTATCAACCACGTAATCAGCTTGTGGTCATGTTGTGTATGCTCATACATACACATATACATGAATAGGACACGGTACACATAATTGCCTAAAATCCAGACTTCACGAATGACGGCAATACTTGTAATAATATACACGTTTTGTTTTATTTTTATACTCGTCGTGGAAGCTCTTGGCCTGCGTCTCACCTGATGGTAAGTGAATATCAGGCCGAAAGTGGAAGCGAGCTTCACTCGGAATCCTCAAACCACAGAGGAACTGGCTATCTTACCTCTAACCGAAACACAATAACGCTATTAACTTTGCCAGGCGGACTTAGAATAAGTCCTACCACCAACCATACCTAGCAGAATTTGAATTGAGGAGCTCGTGGCTAAGTAATAACAGCCGCATGGATCGATCCATCAGGTTAAGCTACGCTTGCCGGGGTTGGTCCGTGGATGGGTGACCATTTTTACATACCGAGTTTCCTCCGTGCCTCGGAAAGCACGTTAAGCCGTTGGTCCCGGCTGTCTATCTGAATGATCTTTGAATCTTTGACAGTCGTTACGAGCCGTCAGAAACCCGAATGTCGGACACTAGTCTTTGTCTTACTAGTCAAGCATTACGTAGTTACTGGGTTGTGGAGGTCAGATAGGCAGTCGCTCCATGTAAAATACTGGTATTCAGCTTCATCCCGTTGGACTGGAAGCCGACCCCACAGGAAAAGGCTAGGTAGATGATAACCAACCATACCACGATTCAATTTATTCGAATGATTCCAATTAACTTATATCTTTTTACGTGCACGTGTTTCTGTTACAAATAAAGTTATGTTTCTTCTTTCTGCACAGTCTCATTCATGCCCGTTTTCATTAACACTAGGAAACACCCCTTTAGGCAGTGCTTTGATGGATTTTCAAATTTTCAACTATGGTCACTGAGCCGAGCATTGAAAATCCAACAATGCGCTTTTATTTAGCTATTCATTTAGGTGTCACTTAATGTTAACAAAAACGGGCATCAGACGTTCCTTAGTTATTCAGAACGTGGGCTCCTAGCCCATCGAGTTACAGGTTCAGGAACCATTGAATAATTCTACCTGATGACCATGATGATAAAATAATGTCTCGTAAAGCCTATACATTTTTGTTTCCAACAAAATTAAACTCCTAAAACATGTTACTTAATAAATAAACTCATCGCCATTATACTAGAGCCCTCTCAAGGCAAATAAAATGTACCGTAACGCTAGTCTATTCGATAAAACACTCCGGAAAACCGTAAAACTGTTTAACTGCCGCATTAAACGGAATCGTAAAATTTAGTTCTTATTTGTTCAGTAAACGTATTGGTACTGGACGAAACTGGGGTCTGTATTGGACACTAGCTTCTGCCCGCGATTTCGTCTGTGAAAAATTTCTTGTTTAAACATATCATATTATTATATTCTTTGACACTCAATACTTCCTGTGTTGCCTTGATTTAGGTTAGGTATGTACAATAAAACACTGTTTACAATACTACTGCGTTAGGCAATGCTATCGCAAAGGTCGTCCGGAGTAGACTGCAAGCGCGGCGCAACGCCCCGCACTCCCTCTACCGTGCAGCCCCCATGATAGCAATCATAACTTATTTATTAGACGTCACACTTCTCGTTAGTGAAACAATTTTTGGAATCAGATCAGATGTGCTGAAGATTACCCCCTACATAAAAGCTCACAAGTTGTACCTTTTTAAATAGAAGTACATTCATCGAACAAAAAGTGATTAAGCGCGACAATCGCATATTCGCGCGATGATCGCTTTTAAATGGACGCCGTAAACTGCTGCGAATACTGTTGATAAATCATTCATCCAATCGCAGCAGTTTATGCGCGTTTGACAATTTATCACATTAATTTTGCGATAATTTTCGTTCGATACTGACATTTCAATCTCGGTTTCCAGTCTACCCAGATGCATCTGAATACCAGTATTTTACATGGAGCGACTGCCTATCTGACCTCCACAACCCAGTAACTGGGTAATACGATAACCTTTGGTAAGACTGGTGTCAGACTTTCGGGTTTCTTTCGACTCGTAACGACTGTCAAAGAACCACGAATGACAGCCGGGACCAACGGCTTACGTGCTTTCCGAGGCACGGAGGAGTCTCGGTATGTAAAGATGGTTACCCATTCACGAACTAACCTCGGCAAGCGTAGCTTAACCTGATGGATCGACCCATGTGGCTGTTATTACTTAGCCACGAGCTCCTCCTCGATACTGAAATTTATTATTTTATGATTCGACAGTACACGTGTCGTCGCTTTGACTTATGTGACCCCATGTGTTACTAATTACTATTTTCCTGTCGTCCTAAGTGCGTCAAGTTGTGAGAAGCTAATGTGCTTCAGTAAATCTACTGTAGCGTCGATAATATACCAGGTATTGTTCGAACGCGTGTTAGGATATTATCGAAACAATGGCTGCGAGTACCGAGTACATTGTTTGATGTGTTTCCAAGGTTTGATGTTGAATATATAAATATGATACTTATGTACTACAATTAGCTTAGAATGGCGATCAGTGGCGGATCCAGCATTGTGGTTTGCGGGGGGCTTGACCCCGCTGTAGGTTTTAGCAAAGTAACAACTAAAAAAGCACACAATATTTTAATTTGCTTAACATATAACAATCCTCCTGGGATTTCTTTTCGCAAACTCGTCAATGACTTCCTTAGGTTGTAGTCTACCAGAGATATCTCGGTGTATATACATGGCGGCCAAACCGGTATTATTAACGGATAATTAATTTATTGTACCTCAGTTTTTTTTTTTTTGGGGGGGGTGGGGTTTGATCCCCTCAGCGTCCGGGACCACTGGATCCGCTACTAATGGAGATCGTAGATTTGTAGGTTGTGAAGGCCATACATCTTTACAATCATTGTATTATCTTTTTACGTTTTTTTGAACCTACTTATTATTGGGTAGTATTTAAACGAGTGACTGTAAATTAATGTTTTAAGTGACAAAAATAATTAATTTAAGTTATAGTATTACTAAGTGAGCGACTGACTGCGAGTGACGAGAAATCAACATAACAGCAACTTACAAACACTAAATTTGAGTTACTTAAAATACAAAATGAGAAGCTTCATAATATGTGAGTGACCTAATATAATGTTTGAGTGTCAACGTTACGTCCTGCATTTTTTTCAATATTTGGCAAATGATTTATTTATACTGAGCGGCATTATATCTTAAATGAAGTGTTTCGAATAGAAAAACCACTTTGAAAAATACTATAATGAGCAGAGTACTATGAGCTCACATTTTTTTTGAAAATTTTCTTATGAAATAACTATTTGAAGAAACACTATTGCCACATGCAGCAGGCATGGTTTCTGTCACGGCTCCGGCGCTGCGGGGCTCCGGCGGTCCCACGCGAGCTTACCGTCGCAGATGATTTTAACGCTCACCACCGCAGCTTCGGGTTGCTGGCCGGCTCTCGCCGGCCAGCCTCAGCCGCGGTGGCGGGCCTTGGAACCACCTGCTCCTCAGCTCGCAGGCCGCCTAGCCCCTCCGCGCCTACGCGGGTTTAAATTACACTCTAGGGGTAGGGCAGACAAGACTACGTGGAGTCGGTTTTGCAGCGATTCGTTTTTAATTTTTATACCTTACAAATATTTGTTTAGAAAGAAAGAAAAGAAAGAAAGAAAGAAAAATAAGTTTATTTGAAAATAAGTTTAATGAAGTTTATACCAAGTGTGTTATGCCAAATAAACTTCGGAGCCTCAAAATTCTGCCAGATAGAGGCATACCCATCGTAAACACGCAACACCGGTCCGCAGCCCAACTCACCTGACTGCATCGATTCGTCGCTCCACCCCCATTCGCATCAAACAGTCTGTAGTTTTCATTAAACAATCGTATCAAAATAAAAAACATAAGACCTCAAATAGAATATCAGTAACCAATAATCATTAATAAAGCAGCTACCAAACGTTGCTTAAAATGAACTTTTTAGTAGTTCCTTATGTATAACATCAATTGGAAAAATCGTCTCTATCATAATATTAAAGTAATCCTTTCTGTATTTCTTGTCGCTCACTTAGTAATTTAGTCGCACGGCTAGAATTTGAATATCTGAAATGGATTAATCACTACCCACTTTTTGTAAGCTCGTTCTGGATTTTATTATTAATCAATATTCGTCGTTAGTTTAGTTAATTTTTCGCTTACTCAAATTCATACCGCTCAAGTTATTAAAACAGTATCTCATCATCAGTCGCAAAGTTTTTTTTTATTCGCTCGTTTTATAATTCCCCCTTATTATTTGATGGCCATTCCCATTCTAATACTTATGACGCAAATATTCATAAAAATTACTATTTATTGATGTGTAACATCTTCCCTTTCGCTTTCCTGCTATCTGTGGGAGGGATTTCGTGAAAAGGGACGGAAGTGTGTAACAGGAAGCCGGGGAAGCGCGCGCTATTTGATTTAACCAATGAGAGAGCGCGGTGCTAGTGTTGGCTGTCAGATAGTACCAACCCATTTTCCGAGAGGTTGTAAACAGGATGATAATGGTGATTATGACGATGACGATGCGAATACTGTAAGGCTCACTATTTTTAGGCATTTAGCTAAATATGTCGGCCAGGGGCCAGGGCACTAGTTCTCGTTGTTCATTTCATTTTTATTTAGATATGTGCTTAACAGGTCAACCCAATTGAGTATTGCCACTAGTGACCGACCGACGCTTTATTTTCGGCTATAACCCAGCCGAACTTGAATTCGTGAATTTGTTACGGGTCATTCGGCCTACTTCGTAAAGCTCGGAAATATCAGGTGAATCGATACAACAAGAAATACACGAAATTTTGTATCCCCTAATGGAATTATCATGTTTTATTTCTTTTAAAGCCTATTATTGCTCTTTCTCTCCCTAGGTGTAAAAAAACAAACAATATTTCAGTGTACAGCGGAAATATTAATACATTTCAAAATCATCTTCGTTTTCGGCCGAAAATAATGCTAAAGCCGAAGCTTCTTTTTCGTTTTCGGCTGAAAATCCATTTTCGGTCGGACACAAGTTGCCACCTTTTACCGGACATTATTGTCGGGTTTCTCGATAATTCTCGAACAATCACCCTGTGTAATCTAACCCTAATATTTTTCCAGTGGGTCGTCAAGCCAATGGTTTAATGCTGTCAATTCGTTATCGACCTATTGAAGGTACAGTGGATCTAATGTTTTATTCATGCAACATCGATTCCATTTTGTTTTGTTTACGAGAGTTACACGCACTGAAATGTACGCGGCGTAGTATTTGTAATACTGGTATGGATTGGAGGAGCTCGTGGCTAAGTAATAACAAGCCGCACGGGTCGATCCATCAGGTTAAGTCAGTGGATGGGTGACCATCTTTACATATATACCGAGACTCCTCCGTGCCTCGGAAAGCACGTTAAGCCGTTGGTCCCGGCTGTCATTCGTGGATCTTTGACAGTCGTTACGAGTCGTCAGAAGCCCGAAAGTCTGACACCAGTCTTACCAAGGGGTATCGTATTACTCAGTTACTGGGTTGTGGAGGTCCGATAGGCAGTCGCTCCATGTAAAATACTGGTACTCAGCTGCATCCGGTTAGACTGGAAGCCGACCCCAAGATAGTTGGGAAAAGGCTAGGAAGATTAATTGATTGGTATAGAAAATAAGAATGGAAAAAAAGGTTCCAAATATGGAAATGCCCAATCAATGATTGTGCACTCACTTTTTACACGACTGCCAAAAAAGGAGTATAATGTTTTTAGGTACTTACGCGACTGCCAAAATATAGTGTAATGTTTGTGTGTACAGATTTGGATGAATGGGGTATCATTAGAATCCTCACATCATCCCGAGTGACACTGACATAATATTTTTTTTAAGTCATTCTGTCGGCAGTATGTCTCCATTTTCAAATGTAACAAAAAACATTTATGTGAAAAAAAAAACAAGTGGAACAAAAATGTGAAAAAAGAAACATTGTTGTGACAGTCGGGCGACCTCTTAGGGTTAATTTTACCAATGAAACTGAACGCGAAATTAAAACGCGTTCAAGAGCTTCAGTGTCAAAATTGTTATGGAATATTCAAATTCAAATTCAAAATATTTTATTTCACATAAACCTACAAGGGCACTTATGAAACGCCAGAAGCTACGCACGGTTCCAATTGGTTGTTTCCTATGGAGAAGAGCCGGCAAGAAACTCCACAGTACTCTTTTAAAAATAATTGGGTTTTAAAATATAAAAAAAAAACAGTGTTATTAGGTACACTGACAGCTCTTGAACGCGTTTCGATGTGCTGAACGCGTTCAATTTCATTGGGGAAATCCGCACTTTATAGATTAAAAAGTGCTACAGAACAGTACCCCGATAGCAATGACAATTTTATTTGTTGAACAAGTTTTTATTTTACTTTTTAGTTCGTTTTTTGGCAGGGCAGTAGTATTTTTTTATTGGAATAGATATTTTTGTTATTTTAATGTTTTGGTTTTTGTGTGTATTTCATCGTCATCATGTTTCATCCGGTTAGACTGGAAGCCGATCCCAACATAGTTGGAAAAACGGTAGACAGATAATAATACTTACGGAACGTTTATAACAGCTGATTTTTTATATCAATAATCTCTCCCTAAACTTAAAATACAACGTTTTAAATGTAAAAAATAATAATAATAGAAAATTGAAAATGTCTTGAATGTCTTGCTCTACACTGAGTATATTTCCGTGATCAGAGTCCTAAACCACTTATAATTAATAATAACTATCTCGGTTGTTATTATTACTTAATTAAAAGGCTTAACACCGAGCAACACCGTGTTAGTTGCGGTTGGTTGACGACCAACCAGCAATTACAGCAACGAGCAACAATAGCTATGGATTCGAGCAGTAAGCTTGCTTCAACACAGCGATAATTAATAACAAACAATGTAAAGGAAACGTTGATTAATATTTTGGTGTTGAGAAATTAGTAATTATAGTCGGGTCATAACATTGTTCTAAATATCATGTCTAAGTTATTATAAAACACAGTGAACAACGCGATAAACTCACAAACTACGGAACGAATTTTCATCACTCTTTTTGTGGGCTTAGTCCAATCTCTTCCCTTTCTCATATCTTCCCCTAGGCGTTTATACAAGAGATGGGATTTTTTTTTTAGGTATAAACGCCTACGGGAAGAGATGGGAAGGCGAAGTGATGGGACTAACCCTTTTTGTGAACCTAATAATTCCTATTCATACTGCGACGAACTGTGAGAAAAGCCAAGAAATTAAAATAAACACTCATTTATTTAAAAAAAAAGTGTGTTTCATTAGAACTTTAGAACTAGAAGATTTAAGAGGCTCATTAATTTTAAAAGGTGTACATTATTAGAAAATCAATAAGTTTTTAGAGGATCAGTTTTAATATTTCCTATTTATGCAACTACAGAAATAAATAAAATTGAAGTGTCTAATTTATTCCTATAATTTACGGACCGTTGCTGGTTAAAATTAAGACTCTTGTATCTTTACCATCATCATCAGCCTATTAATGTTCCTACTGCTGGGACACAGGCCTCCTCTCTGTGAGAGGGAGTGGGCCGTAATCCACCACGCGGGCCCAGTGCGGGTTGGTAGATGTCACATGTCTTCGAATTTTTGGTTCTAAGACATGCCGGTTTCCTCACGATGTTTTCCTTCACCGTTTTGAGAAGATTGTTGTTATGTTGTAAATCTAAACATACATCCTTTTTGAGAGCAGTGGTGATGAAATTATTTACACAAAGTAAAGCACCTGCTTGGGTTCGAACCCACGACCTACAACTCGTAAGTCGGGGCCGTTACCACTGGGCCACCACTCCTCTCTAAATATCCAATTGATTCCTATAATTTACGGACCGTTACTGGTTAAAATTAAGACTCTTGTATCTTTACCAATAATGAAGCAAAGACCACATAGCTTTGCATATTAGACCCTTCCATAAGGAATATAGCTATCGCAGGTAAAGTTACCTTACGTGTCTATTTATATGCCCAGTTTGATAATAATAAAAACGCTATTATTGGTAAGCACAACGATTCGTTTTTGTTTATAGGAATCAAGCATATGTCATGCTCACTCAAATAACCCACTGAGGGTAGTGCGAAGGTGGCGCATGTAGTTCTCTTCAAGATGATTGAAGATGCTGATACATGCGTCATGTTCGTAAATGGGAGAGAGAAACCTCATCATCATCTTCTTGATCTTGCTTTTGACCCATATTACTTGACTTAACACGTTTTTTCCCTCACATAATCCATTCATCTTCCCTTTGATCTTCCTCTCTCTCTCCATTCACCAACATTTATATTCATCACTCTTTTAGTTATAAGCGTTACATCCCTCCTCATTACATGCCCATAGCAAGACCATAGATTCCCGTTCAACTTTTCTATTAGCTCCTAATAAGGGGGACCTACTCAAGTTAATAATTACTAAGAAATGTTTACCTCATGTGCCTCAAGTCCAGCTTAAATACATAGTTCAATCCGCTAGTTTAATCAGCCTATAATGTTCCCACTGCTAATAAAATAGGCTATGACATTACGTAAGGATTGCGAGGTTAGAAATTTTACCCATATTGATGGGTAAAAAAGTAGTCAAAACATACTAATTCATGAAGAGTGTTTAAATAAATTGTTGATTTTTGTTAGAAACTAAGTTTTGAATTTCTTTTTCGTTGATGAATGATTGTTATGAGGCGTGCACTTTTTGATTTTCCAAACTATTTTTCTTCACCGTTTTGAGAGCAGTTGTGAAGATATTATTTGCACAAAGTAAAGCGCCTGCTTTGGTTTGAACCTACAACTCGTAAGTCAGGGTCGTTACCACTGGGCCACCACTGTTCTCCGCAATCCGCAAAAGAAACCTTATTTACCGTTAAATATTGTTACTCCAATCCTAAATGCTCACAAATTGTGACAAAATTGCTTCATTCATATAATATATTATTGATTCCATTGAACTAAGTAAGGCCGTAAGTCTTAATTCGCTTTTACACGTAACCTAAATAAAATAAAATAAAACCGAAAGAAATCTGGCTTTTATTCATAAATTCGTCTCATAAATATGATTGTGGTAATTTATTCGGGTCCTGTAGACCTTTTATGATATTTTGGTAGATAAACTTTCTTGGTAGAAATATATTTGTGGATACTCTAAGTAAACTGCGTGATCGTGGTCTACATACTTATTTTACTTTTACCAGAAAAAAAGGTCAAAAGTCCTTTTCTATCTCGGTACTTTGATTGAAAATCTACATACTTACTTAATTATAAATTTTCAACCTCCGTGCGGGCGAAGCCGCAGGCAAAACCTATTTTAATAAAAAATAAAGTAAATAATCTATCTGAAAATTTCAAAGAAAAAGTATGTCAATGTTTTCCTATCCCATGGAACAAATACTAAAATAAACAAACAAATTGATTGACATACATTTTGCTGTTTCAATTACTACGCTTCAATAGCGTATCTGTACACAATATAGCTTTAATTATTATCAAAACATAGAATCAAATTGAATCATTTCTGTTATGGTGGCTAAGAAGCCGGTAATCTGCGTTCGCAATTTATTTGCCAAACATGTCAACAAACACGAGTTTTAGGAAAAATAACTGTAATACTTACTTATAAGGTTTAGTTTGCGCTACAACTTCACATTTTTAAGCTATTGCATAGCTTCTATCGCGGGCCTTGAGCGTGGAGACCTAATCCAGAAATTTCGTAACGAAAATACTACCTAAGAAAGAGTGTTTCTTTGTATTGAAAATTATGTTTAACTGCTTGACAACAAAGTTCAAATTTACTTAAACGAATGATACGAGAGTGTTGTATTGAAAATTATGTTTAACTGTTTGACAATAAAGTTCAAATTTATTTAGACGAATGATCCTTGACTTAAAACTAATAGTTAAATTAAAACCTTTTTATTAGTTTGATGTTCCCATTACGTTGTGTCAAGTTTTAAAAACTATAAATGTGAATAACAGTTCCTGTCAATGTCACCATTGGTATTTCTTGTATTCGGGTTAATATTTTACAATGCCGAGAAATTTAAATATTCAAGAAAGAGCAGCTATTATTAATGAAGAAAGTCACGAAAAAATAGTGAAAGAAAATATAGATCTGTTATATTTAGAAGATATCAAGTCTCAAACTTATGTTTCTTATTTCAGTTACCATAAACCGATAGTTTCGTGAATAAAGAACGTGAACTAATTGATCATCGTCATAATTCTGGTCGCCGCCCCTTCCTTAGTGCTGCACAAAGAGCTGACATGAGACGATAATATGAAGATAACGATTTTGTGTCAACCAATTATTATGCTGAAATATATGAAGTTTGTCCAAGAGTAATAAGAAACGCCTTACACTCAATGGGATTGCAATAAAGACAACACGAAAACAAAATTGACTGATGCTCATAAGTCAGCACGCTTGGAATATGCACGCATGCATTTGAACGACGATTAAAGTACGACAATATTTACCGACGAAAAATGCTTCAAATCGAGCCAACATGGGAGGCTACATATAAGGAGATATAACGGTACGAGGTATCTATACAGAAGACCCTGTAGTGCCCAATTTTAGTTCCGGACAAATTTCGGCTAATATATGGGGATAGATGTCAGCGGTGTATCAGTTACAACACTGCTTATTCAGTTATTCCTTATTTTCAGTTAAGATTGCAGGCTACTATTAAATCTCAATCGACATATTTTCACAGAAGTGATTGTTTGTTTTATTGAAATATATTTAACTCTAGCATTAAATTCGTTTGATTTCTGTGAACACAGGTATACATACACCAGTGATTTAAGTAGTACGGCGAGTTTTACTCTTTCCTAAGTCAAAAGTAAAATTACAATATAAAAACTATGCAATAGCTTTACCGCGGCAGTCCCCGAGTGCCACAGGTCTTTTTTACTTTTTATGACTTTTCAACAGTACTAGTCAGTCTAAAATCATTGATGTTTGTTTAAAAGTGTTTTGGAAATGACATCAATTGGAAACAAGGATTTAAATAAACTATAGCTCACTTTATGATAGGGCTTGTATACAAAACTGCGAATCGGCGAAATGCGAATTCTCAACACAGAAGCTTCGAAACAAAATCTTAGAGTGCCGTCGCTGATTTTTGCGATGCGACGTCGCATCGCAGTTTTGTGTATACGCCCATAAGGGCCCGATCACATGTACCACAACTACACCACATCGCAGCCACAAAGTGTGGACAAAGCAGTGGTTACGTATGAATAGTGTCGCTGCAGCTTCTTGCAGTTGCGCTGTGGTAACTACAAAATTTCGATGTGGTTGCGTTGTCGCGAATCATTGCTATGTGTTTATATTGTGGCTACTACATCGAATAAGTGAGGGTACAGGCGTCACTCGTGCACACTGTGTCGTTGCGTCGACGAAACGTTGTGTTTGCTATGTGGTCTCGCTGTAGTTGCGTTGTGGTTAAATTATGTCATTTGACGCTCAAATGACATAATTTAAATTTGTAGAATTAGCATAGGTATAAGCGATTTGGTGTAAACTGTTAGCTTATATTTGTTGATTATATGAATATGAATTGCGTTAGCAGACTTGGCCCCAAGGGACTGAGCGTAAATTGTCCAATTTTGTCTGTAATTACTCCACCACCCTTCAAACCGGTACCTTCATACCTACATATATGGCGTATTTGTTAAGGCTCGCACACATTCGGTTGGGCCACGCCGCATCGTAAGGCATTGCAA
The DNA here is from genome assembly GCA_948150665.1 of Conistra vaccinii. Classification (NCBI taxonomy): domain Eukaryota; kingdom Metazoa; phylum Arthropoda; class Insecta; order Lepidoptera; family Noctuidae; genus Conistra; species Conistra vaccinii. Next base: position 5,892,769 of record OX411323.1, on the reverse strand, counting down.
ACATCTTCCTGCATCACTTTAATACCTACATTTTGTATAAACCATCGCACACAACAGTGGGTTCCAATTCACGTTCGAAATGAAACAATTACTGCACTGTGGCCGCCGGGGCTCCTAATAATATATGTATACTTTCGCGCATTTATGCAATGCAGTGCGGCTATATTGTGCGCTTAGCTTTATACCTGCATATTTTTTCCGAAAATGATTTGAATTTTTTTATAAGCTTGTATGTAACAAGGAAGATCGAAATGAAGCCATATTCGGTAATAATACACAATCGAAATCTACACATACAAAGTGATTTACTCAAATATCATTGGTTGAATACGGCTGCCTTCAATATCGTACTACATCATATCGCAAATTAGTTTATCACATTGGCTCCCAGCAATTTCTACGTTAATATCGCGTCTGTCAACTACAGGGAATGTTTGTAGGTGATAGACGCTAATATAGTTAGGTGAGGATTTAGTCAGACTTGTGAAACTGATATGTGGTTAGGTAGATATTTGAAATAAGTTTTGCCAGCTTCAGTATGTGGCAGTAATTTTAACTAGGAATCGGCTTAGAATATTAGACTCTGAAAATAATCAACAGCATGACAGAAGGGAAACACAAAAAACAAAGAGAAAAACATGGGAAGTTCGTCAAGTCTTCTCGTCGCCTATCATCAGCATCGTGTAGCCGTATGAGCCATCATCACTGTTGGACATAAGCCCCCAAGCGTAGCCCTTTGACCGGTCCTCTGCTTCACGCATCAAGTAGATTCTTGCGGCCTTCCGACCGGTCCTGTGCTTCTCGCATCCAATAGAATCTTGCGTCTTCCCAAAGTCATCAGTATATCAATGGGTAGCTCGCTGTCCGATAAGGATCTGGCCCGGGTCGACCGCGCGTCGTGGTCCACGCGCGCCTCAAAGAGATGTCTAAAGAGGAGACCATGACCCCTGGTAACGAACAGGCAAGGGAAGGAACACGGGTGGGGTTTAGTCAGTTAGAGTCTGTACTCGGTTGCTACTCGGCTCGATCTGCCATCGCGAGCAAAGTGCCCTACTCACTGTCACTTAAATCGCCGTATTGGTTAACCGGGTTAAATCTGCCGTTAAGTGTGAAAACTGTCTACTTACTTCGTTTTTATATGAACCTGCTAAATAGCTGGTATTAAATACATCTGCCTTGTGGTCGCAAGTGCGTCCTGGGTTGGATTCCGGGGTCGGGCAAAGTGGTATTGGGTTTTTCCATCTGGAATTTCTTATTAGCAGCTGAATTTGAATTTTGGTTGATGGCAAAAGGCCCCCTGTAACATGGGACTTAAACATAACTTGCGAAATGCAGGTGTACTATAGGTACAACTCTGCCTAACCCTTCGGGGAATACAGGCGCGATAGTACGTTATGTTAAAAACTATCTTCTTCAAAAGGCATTCAGCGGTATAAACTCTAAAGTAATTGATCGAAAACTTGAACAACGCTTAAACAATTTAATCCTTTCAGTTAGCCTCAGTGAGTTAAATGAGCCATCCCTCTGTCATTCAAGGGTCACGGAACGTTTTGTAATGCACTGCTGATCAAAGATATATTCTGTTTTTAGAATCTAGAAGCATCACACGCTTGACTTGTCAATTTCGAGCGTAGTCTTCAGTTAAGTGTTTCTAAAGTGCATGTATTTAATCGTAGGTCGTTTTAAGTTCACTGCACTGTTGGCAATGACATTGATGTCAGCATTAGATAATACTGAAAGCTTGATAAAATTAGGCTGTGTATTCACTTGGCAACGAGTGAGGATCGACTTTAAAAAAAAATGTATTAGGACAGGTAATACGTGCCTAGTAATGTGACAGTACAATCTACAATTGGGCTCATGTAGACACTAGTTTTAACCCAGTCCGGTGCTGACTTAGCGCCCGTTTTTTTAGTTTTGAAGTTATCAAATAACTTCTTCCGCTCTGGGTGGAGCAGGAGGGCGTGTCAGACTCTTACTGACTAAAACCCACCCGTGTTCCTTCAGTTGCCTGTACGTTGCCAGGGGCCACTGTAACCCTTTCGGACTTTCCCGCAACCCCGGTAGGCATCAGCCCTAGCGGACCCCGTCAGTTGTGCTGACATCTCTTTGAGGCGCGCGAGGTACACAACGCGCCGCCGACCTGGGCCTGGACTATCGGACGGCGAGCTACCTATTGCTCACCGTCCGCTGACTTCGCACCCACAAGTCTGTCCAGTTGTCTAACTAACCTACCCATCTATTTCCGGGCCCAGTAGCTTCCGCCGCCTGACTTACTGCCGATCTCGTCTACATGAACCCACTGACTGGGTTCGAAATTCCAAGTCACTGGGTCCAGTCAGTACCCTCGTATAAACCAGACATTATGTTGTGCGATGATGTCAGATGATATTTGACTTGGTAGGCGCCTAGTCGTTGCACAAACAATGTTGCTAAACTGTAGTTGATCGTTTGCGTATCTTGTTACGCAACTTATTTATAGACTAAAGTTTCGTTTTTTAATCCTAGAGACTAATCTGAAATTTTATAAGATTTTTGTTTGTTTTTCAGTTTGGAGTTCGACATTTGACATCTGTCAAATTAGTCTCTGGGATAAAAAAACGAACTTTAGACACAGTAATGTCTGTTTTCAAAAATACATGTGTAGTAAAAATGTACCTGCATTTTAATTTTAATGATAAATCTGACCTATACGGACTTCTTGATAATTAATTATAAACCCGTTAATTCATAGTCTAATGATTACCTACTAAATAAGCAAAGCTAAGAAAAACTTAGATATCTAATCTAAACTTCAGAACTAATATTATAAAGAGAATTTTTTTGATTTATTGTATGTACCTATGTTTGTTTGTGACGCTTTAACGCTAAAACGACTGAACGGATTTGGATGAAATTTGGCTAAAAGAGTACACAATGACCTGGGTTAGAAAGAAAGAAAAGAAAGAAAGAAAAATATTTGATTTGGGACACGCACAGGAAATACAAACAGTAATAAAAAAAAAGGTTAGACATAATGATGATTTTTATTTCGATATTCCCAAAACTTATGCGGATGACACAGCGGGGCGCAGCTAGTACCTTATAACTGTCTTTTTAACTTAACTTACTAACTCAGTAAAAACACTACTTGAAAAAGAACATCCTGAAATAATAGTACCAAGAGACCCTCGCAATCTTTGTACTAACGAAGTGAAACGAAAAAACCCGAGTCATATTTCTTTTTTTCTCCCAAGTGTCTCCTGAATGTATAATAAATGCACTGAGAATTTTCTCAGTGAAATATCAAGTAGGGTAGGTAACAACAATAAGCAAAAGATTTGAATTCCTGTAAACCTGTATTTAAAGAAAAATATTTTCTTGAATAACTTACTGAGCTGACTTCCAGTAAGTTTTCAGTATTTTATTTTGAGTTTTGTGTTTTAAATTGAGTAATTTTGAATGTTTTAGAAGGGCTGCCACACAGGTTGATCGATCAGGATGCCTCTTGTAAGACTGGTTGTCAGACTTTCGGGCTTCTAACCCGTAACGACTGTCAAAGAACGAATGACAGCCGGGCCCAACGGCTTAACGTGCTTTCCGAGGCACGGAGGGGTCTAGGTATGTGAAGATGGTCATCCATCCATGGATCAACCGCGGTAATCGTAGCTAATCTATGGCTCATATAATAGTAGAGGGTATGTCGAGAGCAAGCAGTGTTTCCAGCAAACGAGAAAATAAAGAACAGTTCATTCTTTGCAGTTTCGTACCCCCCTAGTAAAACTAATTTATTACCAGAAAGCGGAGTAGTACAAGTAAACAGTAGTTTCCGGCTAAACTTTCGTCAGTTGTCGAGTAACGAAGTTTAAATAGGTTCTAGTGAAATGCTGAATAAAGGAGTGCCCCAAGTGTAATAAATTGAAAACAACGTTCTTGGAAATGCTGACGAAATGTGCGTTTAATTTTTAGTTAAAGCGTGTAAAAAGGTTTTGCCTTCGCAGTTTGTCTTTTTTTGTCTCGTGGCTAAGTAATAACAGCCGCACGGGTCACCCCATCAGGTTAAGCTATGCTTGCCGCGGTTGGTCCGTGGATCGCTGTCGTGCCTTTGAATTCGTGGATCTTTGACAGTCGTTACGGGTCGTCAGAAGCCCGAATGTCTGACAACCAGTCTTACCAAGGCGTAAAGTCTTATAAGGCTCAAAGAGGTGGCCCGCAGTATTGAATGCACGACGTGCAGTCGTGACATCGGCCGCACTTGGTGATGGGGGCCCCCGTCAGGCATGGCGGGCTGATACTATTCGGGGGTGGGCCGAAAGTAGATGTATTCCCTGGCCCCTGACTGGGGTTTTAGTCGGTAGGAGTCCGACATGACCGTCCATTCTTCCCAAACGGAGGGTACCCATGACGACTTCCCGACGGAAAAAAATAGGACACTTTTTTTGTTTTATTCGTCTTAGATATCGCTTGTCACGGAGATTTCACGAAAAAAAACAGTTTTTTAAGCTGATCATCTCCAACACATGGTCGATCAACAAAAAAAAACATGCGGGGCAGTCTTTAGGGACTGCTGATAGAAGTGAAAATTGTACGGTGACGATGACGCGAGTTTCACGCTTTTTGTTCACCCAAAAAGTACACATATGTACACAGTATACATATAGCTCATGGAAAGCGTTCGGTGACGATGACGCGAGTTCCATGATTTTTGTTCACCCAAAAAATGCCCAACGTGCCTAAAGAAGTTTTCACTTCAAAAATGTTTTTTGTTGCTTTATTATTTTTAGATATCGATCGATACCCATCACATCTGCGGAGTTTCGCTAGCTATTTTAAGTTAACCCTATACATACAGGACATGCAGAATACGAAATAATATCTTCATAGAAGATATTATTAGATTTCTTGAAACAACAAATAGGAATATTTTCAAAAAGTTTCTACAACAGATTCACCGCATTTTCCACAAGGTTAGAATTGTGCATTTAGCCACACACACAAAGTCTTTCGAAATGAAGATATAATTTTTCAGAATTAATATTGTATTCTCCTAGGATTTTAGCCATAATTCCTCTGTATGACAGACTGTTACACGTATGATGTATGAAACTACCCAACTATGTGTGACTCTATCTATTGTGAAGAATGCTGAGAGGAATATAAATGAATTCAAACTGATTCTTAGGATCCTTTGAGACTATTTTTACATTTGAGGTCAAGGTTAGAGCTTTTTATAATTTGAGACGAATTTTCACTATTATCAGAATCTAATGCTCTGCCTCATTAGTAAAAAAATATTAATTATGGAACCAAAGTTTTTTGTTCTTATAAAAATGTAAGAAAATTATAATCGAAAAAAACTCTCTTTGATGTTAACTAACAAAGCTAATTGAGTTATTCATTAATAAAAAAACGAGCGTTCCTTACAGTAGTCGCATATGATATGTCTACTACTTTGTAATAAGCAACATTAAAGGGACGGGGGCCTCGTCAAGGTCGTTTCTGACGGCCAACTCACGAACCACGCGCGCTCATTGGTCAAATCAAATAGCGTGTGCTTCCTCGGCTTCCTTTGACACACTCCCACAGATTTGATTATTTTGATACTGATACTGACACTCACTTTTTTTTTTTGGGTGCGGAAGTCATCAAATAACTTCTTCCGCTCTGGGCGGAGCGGGAGGGCGTGTCAGACTCTTACTGACAAAAACCCACCCGTGTTTCTTCAGTTGCCACGTTGCCACGGTAACTGTTTAGGACTTTCCCGCTACCTCGGCAGGCATCGGCCCTAGCGGACCCATTCAGTTACTGTTGTACTGACATCTTTTAGAGGCGCGCGTGGAACACAACGCGCCATCGACCCGGGCCTGGTCCTTATCGGACGGCGAGCTACCCATTCCTCTCCGTCCACAAGCCCGCGCCTATATACGGTGGCCGGAAATCGGCTCAGGATTCCCGACGACCAGATACTTCAAATAACAAATAAGTGCAACAGTAGCCTCCATCTATATTTCGTGTATGTCTCTGTGACGGCGTTTTGCTTCTAAACTGCGCAACGGATTTTGATGGGGTTTTCACCATCATTTAGAGAATTTATTCCGGAAGGTATAATGCATTCAAATGAAACTTAAATCTAATATAGAAATCTTGATGTTTTGTCAAGTCGTAAAAACCATGCGAATCAGGGGTGGTGTGGGGTAGCTTTTAATTAAATAAATCAAAACTCAAGCTTGTTACTTCTTTGTTTTTAATCCACTTGACATTTCCACAGATAAATAATATTACGAAGTAAAACCTCTTTGCCTCGATCTTTCCTTTCACTCCGTATCAAATAAAAAAGTTTTCACCAGAAGTTACCCCTGCAGGATCTTAAGATGGAAAGTATGTCAATTATGTTAAAACTTTTTGGTAATAACCCTAAGCGATGACGTCCTATTAACTTGGTTTGGAACTGAGAAATGCTAAGTAATTCTGAAGTTTTTTTGTTGTAAAACGTTGATTAACAATGTTAGGACTTAGAAGATCAGAATATTATTTTTCATAGTAGAGGAAAACTGGTGGCTTTACTAACATAACAACACCCTGTTTTAGCTGTAGGAGATATGACTGGGAGGGTGGATGTACCTAGCAAGCACATCCCACATTTGTCCAATGATGATGATGTTATGTTAATCATTGAAATCAATATTAGGTACTTCGCTCTAAGTTAGATCTGTTACTTAACACCTCTTGTGGACAAGTTCATATATAACAAATCTAACATAGATAGATATATTAATGATTCCAATGATTATAATTCTGCAAATACTTAACTGATATAGTCGCGAATCATATTTTGATAAAGATACAACCTGACATTGACCTGTAAATTGCAAAAAACGTAAGAAAGTATGAATTTCGCGGGTTGCAGCTGCGTATTTTCCTTAAAAACTAGTATAATAAACATGCCTCGTGCCACACTGTTACAGATTCCAAGTACCTACGTTATAAACAGCGTGACCTAGTGAGGCGAACGTTTGAGGTCGTGCAAGTCGCCAGTTAAGTTAAACTGAAGTTCAGCTTTGTTGTTTAAGACGTTAAACTTAGTTTACGAGCTTGATAAGGGATATAGGGTCAGGTCGGCTCCTTTATTAGATGACCAAGTTTGCAGAAAGAAGTGAGAAGAGGTTCCACAGAAAATCACAATCAGCTTTAATTTTCTAACGATCAATAAATACGGACAGAAAATGCATAGAAAAGACGAAAAACTAAATTAGTTCAACTTCAAAATTATGGCTATCTACTCTAAAAGGCATGTGATTGGTACATTGAAATTAATTGTTAGGAAAATTGACCACCCTACGTAAATTTGTCGTCTATATATATAGTTCTGATTTCAAGATACGGACAATTTAAGTAGTAAGTAATAAAATATATAATGACTGGCTGAAAAATGATGTAAAAAGACGGTTTAAAAGAGGAGTAATGACAAAAATTGAAAAGAGTATAAATAATAATAATAAAAGATTTATTCACATATATACATAATAATTCTTTACACGTTGCAAAATCTGTACAAAATGAATAACCCTGCCTCTTAGACTAGGAAAGCCTGTATTCTGAGAGACAGCTGTATGCTGAGATGGTTTGGTCATGGTGAGAGGATCACGAACAAAAGGTATTTACAAGGCAGATATGAGTGGAAACGCCGGAGGGGACGCCCAAGGAGGACTTATAGTGACCTTATTGGTGATGTTCTTCAGAAAGATCAGGTGCGTAGTACTCGCAACCGGCGAGCGTGTATGAACAGATGTATGAACGTAAATGAAGCAAAAGGACTATGTAAGGAGCGTAGCTGGTGGCGTTCTGTAGTTTGACACATGTTTACATGAGTTTATGTTATGAAAATGTCTACATACAGTTTGTGACGAAAATATTTAAGTATCAAATCTTTGAAGCTGAAACCGACGAAGATATAATTTTTTTCCTATTGTTTAACGTTTTCAAGTTTGCTAAAATAGGTAGGACAGAGTGTCAGAATTTCAAGTTTTAAGCTTAGGCTGACCCCACATTAGGCGTGCGCGTTCCTCGGGCGTGTGAGTAACGCGGGAGCCGCGCGCCCGCCGCGAGCGCGCTGCGTTAGCGTCGCGTTTTTCTGCCCTGCAGCGTGTGCGGAGAGTGCACGCAGCTCGCACGCGGCGTTCGAGTCACGTTCTTACCCCTTTGCCCGCTATCCCCGCCACCCGCTACTGTTTTAAATTGTATACCTTCTTTTTGACCTTCTGTGTGATCGAAGGGGGTTAAACGCCAAGGAAAGCGCCGCGTGCGCGCTGCACACACGTCACACCGCGGCAACACGCGACGCTTACGCAGCGCGGTCGCGGCACGCACGCGGCACCCGCGTCGCTCACACGCCCGAGTGGAGGGGGCCTTAAATTTCGACCAATTGTGAAACTATTTACACAGGCGTCCAGAATTTGCATCAATTAATTGTATCCCTACCTACAGCTCATACATACGTAAGTGCTCTTGAAATTATTTCGTGGTCTTTTATATTTTGTCTACATTTTAGTTAGAAACGTAACTAACTTCTCAAGTTATTTACGTAATTAAGTCTTCACTCAGAAATGTCTGTGCTGTGCGCTTTGGCTTAGCTAATTCGGCGAATCTTGCATCGTGCATAGCAATGCAGTACTTAACATTCACTTTATGACGCTGCAGTTCACTGCAGTAAGATAAAACAGGTCTTAAAGTCACCGAATGAAGGTATTAACTTTCTTTTAAGGATTTATAAAAGGTTAATGTGAACTTATACTTGCGATGGATATGGCAGTCGTATCGTTTTATCAAATTGACTAACATCCAGAGTGAAATACAGCTTTTCAACATCATTATAACAAATTCAGGATATTTAAGTGCTGTTTCCAATTTTGCGAAGCATTATTATAAAAAAAAACTCTGCGCTGAAAGAGGACTGTTAATAAAAAAACCGGCCAAGTGTATGTCGTACCACGCACAATGAACGGTTCCGGGGTTGGGATTAATTTATCCCAAATACAAACTTAACATTGTAGTTGAAAAACTTGTTCTCCCATACATTCCAACTGCAATTGTAACTTTGTAAGTACAATTTTTTTCAAAATTTTTTTTAGACCATAGACTTCTAATAGGTTTTCCTGTAAGCTATGAGTAAGGAACCATTCTCTGTTTAAAAAAAAAATTAGGCTAATATTATTTTTAAAATAAACCGTAACAAGCCCTTTTACTTTACACGACTGCCCAAAAAGGAGTGTAATACACACAAGTGGTCCTATAAGAGTTCCGTTTTTCCTTTTGATGTGCGGAACCCTAAAAAGCCAGATGAACGTAGTTCTCTCGATCATAATATTTGTCTCAGATGAAGCAAATGCTTCTCAGTCTATTCTTTGAAGCTAGATAAACCAAATAAAATACAGTAGACGATGTATATTTAGTAACTTAATCCGCTTAACTGTTCTTAAAGAGTCTTAGAGAAGAAAGAATGAAAAATAGGTTTATTCATCACAGAAATACGTGCATACAAAAAGACATGAGTAGCAAAATAGAGAACAGAAATAGTGCACGTCATGACTTTGATAAGAATTCTTCCACTCAGCATAATGCTGTGCTATGGAGGACCCACAGCAGAACCCTGAGAACCCTGTAAGAAATCGACACGTGTTTCGCTTCTCAACGAGGCATCCTCAGGATGACGATTGACTTGTTGCGAACTCCCGGCCCACCCCGGCTAGGATCGCCTTTATCAGTGCGCCGATAAGCGATCCTATATAGGTGGGGTTATCGGGCGGTTGTGGCTCACTTTGCGTTCGGCTCTTGTCGTGGCAACACGTCGTGTCCGAGTTTGCAACAAGTCAATCGTCATCCTGGATGCCTCGTTGAGAGGCGAAACACGTGTCGATTTCTTACAGGGTTCTCTAAGACTCTTTAAGAACAGTTAAGCGGATTAAGTTACTAAATATACATCGTCTATTGTATTTTATTTATAATGGATTTCCGAAAAGTCACGCCTGAGTCAATTAACTAGATAAACCAATCCAAACTATAGGGATGACATAATTATACCTTTAACGGGTAACCGTTAATTACAATGCGGTTACCCGCATTTTGATCAAATTAGTAAAGGCCAAACTGAACTGCATGTAATTGGGTCATAAGCCAAAGGTCTCGTCACTAATCACGTTAATGAATCAATGGGATCAATTGAAGCATTAATTAACACGTTATTAGGCCCTTTTGAACATAGTTTTAACTACAATGCAATTCAGTTTAATCAATCAATCAATAAATTAAGATTTTTATTATTATTTCGTTTATTCATCTTGATTCTTATTAATCATCAATCAATCAATCATTGTGTGTCGGGAGCCTGGTCCAAGCTACCAGTGGTTAGGGCTACAGAGACAGGAACCTCCTCACAATGCGAGCCATATCGAGGAGCAGTGCCTTCTGAATCAGGCCCTTGATCCAACCGCCTAACGATAGTCTTGAGAGATGTTGGTCAAGGCTTTCGGCCATCAGGCCATTGGCCGTTACGACAATCGGCACAAAGATAGCAGAGCTCACATTTCACATGTCGACAACCTCGTGTGCTAAGTCGAGATATTTTATTTGTTTCTCTTTCTCAGCTTTCACGAGGTTCCCGTCATGCGGAATGGTAACATCGACTATCATTGCGCGGCGCGCTAATCGGTCTACGAGTATCACCACTATATCAGGCTTATTGGCAACAATAGTCCTGTCAGTAATGATAGACCGATCCCAGTACAACGTGACATGGTCATTTTCGAGAACTGGATCGGGGACATACTTGTAATACGTTACCTCAGCGTCCACAAGTTTATATTTCAAAGCAAGTTGCTGGTTAATAATCCTAGCCACTTGGTTATGCCTGTGCAAACACTCGCCGTTAGCTAGACGCGAACAACCGGAGATAATATGTCTGATGGACTCACCCGGACGATGGCATGCCCGACACACGTCAACCGTACCGTCCTTCATAATATGTCTCGCCAAGATAACTTCGATCATAATTGCACAGACGAAACTTTCAGTTTCCCCGAAAAGGTCACCGAAACGTAGCCATTGTTACGCTTTCACGCTAAAACGGCTGAATGGATATGGATTAAATTTGGCACATGGGTAAACCATGGCCTGGACATAGGCTTTTCATCCTGGATCGCTGACGAAGTCGCGGGCAACAGCTAATAGGTATGTGTATAATTTCATAATTAATGATGTGACCTTCATTTTGTATAATATTTTGATTTAGAAGAGTGTCCGAAGCTGCCCGTTCTTCTCCATAGGAACCTACTTGCTATGGAATGGGCAACTAGCTTCATCTTTCTGACTGATTGACTCCTTGACAATTCAAAATATACTTGTAAATGATTTCGTTGAAATAAATTCTTTGTGTGAACAAAAAGCTTGAAACATTTGCTAGTAATTATTAAATACTAAAGTACCTTAAATATTATTTATACTATAAATGCTCGGAAAGTACCTGTTTACTTTTTAAAAATGAGGCAGAATATACGTCATTAGTTACGGAGAAAGTTTAAGAAAACTCATTGTTAACGTGCTGTGTTTTATTTTTATTTTGGTCAATTCGAATTCAAAAATAGAATAACGCTAAAAGACAAAAAAAAGTAAATGGCCAGTATCATTTTGCGAACTTTGTGATAAAAACGTTTATCACAAAGTTCGCAAAATGATACTGGCCATTTACTTTTTCTGAACATTGATTAAAAAAAAAGAAAAACAAGTTTTATTCTAGCGCATGAGGGTTGTTTTCTTTTGATTTATCGGTTTACATGAACCAAGAAAATTCCGATCCGCCGCCATACCGCGGCAAATCCGCGTCCGAGTTAGTTGGTCACGAAAACTAAGAAAACAATGCCGTGTGGAAACTGTGCAAAAATAAGTCAATTAATCTAACTCAACTAATAATAAAAAAGAATTTAGGGTATCACGTTTCATAAGTAAATACGTAATTTTTCACTTAGTTTCCTCATTTTGGAATTAAATAAATTGGTTGGAAATGCGTACACTTGAATACTATTTATGGTGCTTCTTTTGTATTTGACGTGAACCGTCCTAACCTTTTTTGTTCGTCTGTTTGTATCCATTCAAAATGTCGTATAGTAGATAATGAAAGAAGAAGTATGTAGATATCTAAGATTTGATAACGGCGCCAGAATAAAAAAACAAAAAAATATTTTCCTGTTAAGTACAGGTATTACACTCAACTCGATCCTGAGCCATTATGGAACAATCCCGCCAATAAAAAAAAAATTCAATTATAAAGTATTTATAATATAACTTTAGGGGCATGAGGAACAGGGTGTAAAGTTCACTCATCCCCCATAGAAAAGGGAGGATCCTCCAACCAGACGGTTGTTATATCTGGCGGGCAACTGCCCATATGTTGATTTCGGATAGTCTTATCTATGTTTTTCGCTTGGTAAACTCTAACTGCGAGATGCAGGAATTGTGTGACGTCATGTCATTTTGCTTCATAGTTTGTATGTCGCGGTGTAACCGCTACATAACTATGATTTACATTAATTATAATCGAGGAAAATTTAATTCTAACTGTAATGTAGACTTGCCTGAGCTAGGTTTAAAACCTGTGTTTCAGGCCATCAATTTACATAAAAATTTAAAAAAAGAAGGCAACATTTAATTTATTAGAAGCTAAATTAAAGAGAAGACAATAAGCGTCAAGCCAATACGCCACGTTTTTCCATAATTGAAAACAAAGTAACCTCAATGCATCCACATTGCTCTGTGGCCACGTCTATAGAAATCAAATCGAGCACAGCGGACGCTCTGAGAACCCGCGACAAATTGTTACAGATAGGGTTGCTGCGCAGAAAACTGGAAATAACGAAACTGTCAACACGTATTGTGCTTCAGAATTTAGACAATACGGCGATCGAATTTGACGGCGTATACCTATTATTTGCAGAGGCTGAGCGAATAACTTTTGTGTTACTTTAACTTTTAAGTTCTATGTTTCATTTTAGCGAACAATTCTTTTTCTTGGTGTTTTTGTACCAATGTGAAAACTATTTGTGCTTGTAAATGCAGAAGCTATGCTTGTTGTGTTGTGTATCGATCTGCTAATAGTTTTTTCTTTTTACAACCCTAGCTCACAAATCTAGACCGCGTCCGATAGTTTGACACTAGATAGGCTAGACTGAAAGGCTCTCCATCGGCAAAAGTTAGTTGGTCTAGTAGTCAATAGGCTTCCGCTAAAGGTTCCAACTAAACGTTACTTTTACTACAAACAAGGTAGCTATTGACAAGGTTTATTTACGTAGTGTACTTTTGTAAGACAGTTTTTATTCTATAGATTTTGTACAGTCAGCAACTAAAGTCGGTTAACTCTTCAACTTTTTTATCACAACATATTATAACACAACATTTGGAATAGAGAAGGAAATCCCTATTTTTAAAAACGTTCGCATTCTAATTACAATCTCTTAAAAAAACCTATTTATTTTACCCACGGAATTAGTATGTACTACCTACTAATTATATAGTATAAGTATGAGAATTGGCCTTCAGGTGTAAAAGCAGCAAAGCAGCATATAACTATGCAGTTCAGAACTTATGTAGGTAAAAGTGTCAAACAACTTTTCTTGCCGACTGCACCTACAATTTTGACAGCTTCTTAAAACGTTTTCTTAAACGTTCGAGTAAATGTACTGTACAAACTTTGCATTCCATACTGCACTTGCTGTCAAAAATAAACACATTTGTTTACTAGCACTCTCTTACACTATGTGGAATTACGTATTAAAATCTTCCTCAAGAATTAGGATAACAAATACAAAAGAATTTTTCAAATCGGACTGGCAGTTCACACAAAAAAAACCTCTTCAGCTTTATAATTAGTATAGATTTTGTCACTACAAGCCCGAAGAAGAAACGAAAAAAAAATTGACAAAAACTGTGTAGCATCAATTTGCTAGAACAATGGTAGTTGTAGGCTACAATAATCCATTCGAACGATCGAGGCGTGCTATATTAAACACAGTGGAAGCCCCTAGTTTTATTAGAATGCTGTGAGTTCTCGGCTTTATTGGATACTAGCTTTCTGTCCGGGACTTCGTTCGCGTCGTAAGGGACCACAATATACAAAAACAACAGTCACATTTTTTTATGAAATTCCCTGTATACAACGCTTGTATTTAGACTTTAAAAACTGTATTTTCGGCATTAGAATCGTTCCCAAACCTCGTAATATTTTTTTTTATTTTTTTTCAAAAATATTCTATGTGTAGTTTCGTCTTGTTGTCTTCTGTTGGATTTTCAATGCTAGGCTCAGCACTGAGAGTTGAAAATCCAACAGTGCACTTTTATTTAGGGACAGTTAGTTTTATTTAGGGATTTAGTGTCACTTAGTTGTCGGTGAAAACGGGCCCTAAGAACTTGAATTAGGACTCAAAAGGATTTTTTTCAACTTTATTAACATTTTTCGATAAGGGTTTAATTTTATTGTCTGTTCCTACGAGTACTACATAGGTACATAATTATTAACGTGCAGCAATTAGAGTCTGTCCATATCTCCACGTCACGGCGCGGCGTCGTCAACGTGGAACTGTGCGGTAACTTGGCACGGTACGTTGCCGCATCCTGCTAGTGCACGGTACGGAATTGACTTAGGGCCAAAACACATAACCGCGTTGCGGCGCCGCAACGGAAAAATTAGCGCTGGCACTCTAATATTTTCTTAGGAAATGGCCCGAAGCCGCCGTAAATTTTTGCGACGCGACGTCGTATCGTGTTTATGTGTGGGAGCCCAAGAGACTTCATACGTGGTTCCGTGGTTCGTTCTACGACAAGAGGTATTTTTTTTTTTTCAAAAAAATATTTGAAACTATTTTTATAGTCACTCCTAGTTTATTTATATTGAAAGAAAACAATTTTTTTTGGACCCACTACATTTTAGGAGTGTTTAATTATAGCATCTGTCGTAAATTTCCTCGTCACGTCAACGTACCGTGCCACGTTACCGCACCGTTCCACGTTGACGACGTCGTGACGTGGAGACGTGGATAGACCCTTAGATGATTACTCGCTCTGGGCCCGCGTGGTGGTTTACGGCCCGCTGACCTCACAGAGAGGAGGCCTGTGTCCCAGCAGTGGGAACATTATAGGCTGATTGGTTGCTATATCCCAGTTAGGGACAACGATCTTAGCTTTTTGTCTACGTAAGATTACATCCAGAATGCTGGCAAGTAGCTCAGCTTCCTAAATACCCCATAATTTCATCATCATCATTCTCCTGCTCTTATACCAATTTATTTGGGGTCAACGCAACATGTCCGTTTTTTCCATACTTCTCTATAAGTCTTCATCTTGGTATTCACCCCCTTTCTAGCCATATTATCTACATCGTTTCTTTGGTCTTCCCCTACTCTTATAGCCATCGAGATTCATACTCAAAACTTTCCTCACGACATTTCCTCAAATAGCCCATAATTTCATTTTCCAAAAATATCTAAACTAATATTCGTCTTTCAAATAAAAATATTGAGTGTAAAGTGATTCATCAACACTAACTTATTTATTACCAAGAAGACTTCTCGAGTTCTCGTGTAGGTGTAAGTATGAAATTATATCACATCTTACTCAATTTCAAAGATAATACGTAACTATTTTTATTATTATAACATAGAGCTCATCGTTGAGTGATAACAGCCGCACGGGTCGGTCCATCAATTTTAAGGTTAAGTTACTCTGGCCGGGACTTGGATGGGTTACTCCATGTAAAATATTGGTATTCAGCCGCATCCGGTTGGACTGGAAGTCGACCTCGACATAGTTGGGAAAAGGCTAGGCAAATTGAGAAATTCAAAAAAACTTCAAAAGTCACACTAGGCTGAGAATCAGCACTTTTCGAAAGTTAAAAATTACATAAAATAAGACAGTCCCCCAAAAAACGCCCGGGCTTCACCACTTCCTAGTGCTTTAGCTGGGAAGAAGAAGTGGCGCAACAAACTCCCCAGCAAAGAGAGTACCTTATGTACTTACGAGAAGTACCTTATGTCAACTCACGTAGGTACCTTCATCTCTTCACATTATCGTTTCGTTTTTCATAAAAAAGAAAAATCCTAAAAGTAAAATCTGGTAACTTTGTTATTTTATTACTTACTAAACTTTTATTTTCTAAAAGTCTCTTTTAGTATTCCGTACCTATATGGTAAATAGGTATGTCACGTGCTGACGTGTGGTAGGCTTTTTTATTTCCTTCGTTTGAATATAATTTACTTTGGTTTAGTTTATTTCAGGAATAATAAATGATTAGGTACTTCCATAACAAAAGTCTTTCGATACCTTAAAATATTTGTATTGTTTATTCATGTGGTGAAGACCGATGAGCTAGTGAAGGCCGCAGGAATCCGGTCGAAGTGGTGGTGCTTGGGGGAGGCCTATGTCCAGCAGTGGGCTTAGGCCTCCCCCAAGCACGTCTTTCGGCTGAAATGATGATGCTTATGATGATGATTCATGTGGTAATGACTTTTAATACACCAACTGCTGAAATTACACCTCGCTGCAAACATTAAGTGTTAAGATTTGTATCACGATAAGTTATCTGGAGTGAACCATAATGTAGGTACAGAATCGTACTCTAAAAACGCTTTTAACGAGACCTGTCACAGTATGAATATAACTTTTCAAGTTAATAAGTGTATCTAAGAGTAATTAGAGTGTAATTATCTTTTGGAGACCAATTAAATTATTTAAACTAATATTATAAAGAGTATTATAAAGAGACCGCCTCGTTGGTCTAGTGGTAGCTAGCGCTACTGCTGAGCACGAAGTCCTGGGTTCGATCCCCGGGTCGGGCAAAGTGTTATTGGGTTTTTCTATCTGCAATTTCTCAGTAGCAGCCCGGAGTCTGGATTTGTGCCCGGTTGATGGCAATAGGCTCGCCCCCTATTACATGGGACTTAAACATAACTGGCGAAATGCGGGTGTACCTGCTACAGGTACACCTCTGCCCAATCCTTCGGGGAAACAAGGCGTGATGTTATGTTATGTTATTAAAAGAGAAAAGATTTGATTTTTGTAGGTATGTTTGGTACGCTTTCACCCTAAATCAGCTGAACGGATTTGGATGTTATTTGGTACATGAGTAGACCACAACCTGAATTAGGATATAGGATACTTTTATCCCGATATTCAGCTGGGATCAAAACTTACGCAGATGAAACCAGGGAGTGCAGCTAGTATTAAATAAAATAAACTTGTTTATTACTTTGCAAACATGGGCATTGGTTAAAGTAAACTTTGACGTGACATTTCATTGCCTTCTGATAGATTTAGCCAAGATATTTGTGTATTTGACTTATACACTACAGTGACACTTAAATATGTATCTTATCTCACGCTTCAAGTAATCCAAGTACAGCAATAAATAATTCCGTATCAAATCCACCGAATAAACCAGAATAAATTATGACAAGTAATACAACTAGGTTATAAACACACGTAGGTATATCAAATGTTCCACAAAAATACAATAACAAAAAGATTACTCAATCTCCAACAGCCTATTCAGACTTACACCACTATCTCCAAAGATTCGGCAGTCTAACAACTTAATAAGTCTGTCACGTTCATAGGCTGTGTATTAAAAGTTTTCTTCATTAGTAACCTTCATAGAACTCGGGATGTGCCGAACTGGACTTTCGGCAATATTCGGCTCTTTGCAAACAGCCGATCTAAGGATTTATGGTCATTGCTGGTAATAAAACTAAGGAAATGGATTAGTTTGTGATTAAAATGCGTGACTAGGTCTAAGAGAGGTGGTCGGACATAATATAAGGGGTTGAGTTTTATGTGAATTTACAGCATCCGTGTAATTAAAGTACGCATGAGTATTTGCATATTAGCTATAACTGCACCCTAATTACGTAATACACGATCAATCAGAATTTTAATCGGTTTGAAACAGATTGCTAATCCATTGCTTCATAAGTTCGAAAAAATATCTGCTCGACAACGTAAATAACGCAGTGAATATTGTTGAACTGTCAAAATGAAACAGATTAGTCGGAATCGTTTACGAAAATGTGTTACGTGATTAGCTGGTTAAACCAAACGTTTAGAGTTTTTTACTTAGAACAGAGATGAACAATTATTATTTGTTTCAAACATACGACTAACGAGACCACTTGTGAAAATGTTGAGTTGATTACCCATAATTTTAACAATTTTGGGTATCGAACAACAGGGGCGGCTCACCTGATGTTGAGTTATCATCGTCAGCTACGAACATTGCCCTTAAGTTGCTGAAACGTTTCATGAACAATGCCAAATATCCGCTTTGGGGGAAGACTGGCTCAAGCAGTATTTTTTTTTACTACAATGGGTAAGCTCTTGGCCTGCATTTCACCTGATGGTAAGTGAATATCAGGCCGAAGGTGGAAGCGAGCTTCACCCGAAATCCTCAACCACAGAGGAACTGGCAATCTTACCTCTAACTGCCGAAACACAACAATGCTGATAACATTGTTGTTATGGCGAGTATGGCGACAGACTTAATAAGATGGTGGTAGCTAGCCAGGCGGGCTTAGAACAAGCCCTACCACCAACCAAACCGAGCAGAAAATGTTGACCCCACTGGGAATCGGGACCTCTGGGAGACAGGTGGTCTAACTACAGACCACAGAGGCGGTTAAACACACTTTTTGTCTCCGCGTCGATAAGTGTGGTCACGTCCTTAAAGTTTATTGACTTACACATAACATTCAAGTTCAATCAAGGACAAACATGTCCCTGTTTGCCCATATCATCTAGTTGTCACGAGCACTTGATAAGGGTCCATATCGCAATAGTTTCAACCCATTTCTATTGAGCCGGTGACTGGGTACATGTGACAAAAACATGGATTTATTGTTTTTTGTAGATTTGTTTTATGTAAGCTGTCTAGCTTTTTAGTGTTAGTAGAAAGTAACTGGTAAAAAATAACAATGTGGCTTTGGAATAATATTGTTTATAAAGAGTAGAAGAATATAAAAAAGTGACTCCATTGAAATGAAATGAAATTGTTTATTCTGTAAATAGGATATTAGACGCACTTTTACACGTCATATTAAAAAAATATTAAAATTAGCTAGATGAGTTCAGCGTTTCCTATCTGACTACTCTGAGAATAAAAGCCGAAACAAACTCAGCGGTCACAGTCTCTTTTAAATTCCAGACATAATTTTGGTCAGGCCACATGATTGAGGACCATGTAGATTAGTGTCTGAAATGGTCTTTTGAAGAAATAACCACACAGATTTGAGTGGACCTGTCCAGTCAGTGCAAGCATTTGTCAGTATTTTGAAGTCAGAATCGCTCATTGAGCAGTCAGGCCCGCTTCGAGCGAGGTAAAGTTCTTATTACAATATTAACCATTTGAACTGAGTTTTAACGTCAGATTTTGTTATTGGAACTTTAGCTTTGTCGGAATAAAGTTCGAAATAAAAAATGGCTCAATGTTTTAAGCTTGGGTCTATAGGTAGATAAACCTTGTTGGCCGTGAAAGTTTAAAATTGTGTTTTAAACATGAGTATCGGTGCCAGGTAATCTTTTGCATATTGTTTATCATAAATCTTATCATGTTTATCTCTTGTTACAGAGTCCCAACACCCCGCGGCTCAGTCTCGAGCACAGGCAGTACAAGCACTGGGTCCCGGCTGGCCAGGCTACTGACACAAGGAGTCCGAGGGACCCCCGAGGATATGGCCATCGATACGCCGAGGAGACTCAGTTGGGAACGGTAAGTGGATTACACTTTACGATTATGTAGGATCTGAAAATTATAATATGGAGTAACAATGTTAAGGGTCCAGCGGACACAGCTCGCAACTGCAAGTCGAGATGTGAGGAAAATGCGTTTGGAATATTGTTATCTCTGTTCTGCTGTGTTGTTGTTATTGTCTGTATCTATTGTGTGTTATGTGTGTTGTGTGTTGTTAGCGTTCTTACTAGCTATCAGAATTTATGATAAATTTGGATGTGTTCCGTAATACCAAAAATGATGAATGAAAACTTATAATTCTTTCATAAATTTTTTTATACTTTGTAACTTGATTATATAAGCTATTCTTCTGCAGAAACAATATTCCAAATATTGTTGTTTATAATACAGAAAAAATAGTATGAAAACATGTCATTTAGCTGTAAAGATGTGCGGAATTCAATTCGCTTAAGCTTCATTTTAGGTAAATAAATACTATCTGAATCCGAATATTAACATAATATGATGAAAATATGCTCAAATTGCAAATGATTTAGGTATTATGTTTGTATGGACAATTCAACGGTCGCCGCGGTCTTAAGCGTGGATGTGGGAATATCTGAATCGTAAGTAGCAAGAATGAACCGTTTTGTCTCTTACCGTTGTGGTTCTTAAGGTATAATACGGCCGTAGCTGTTTTCAGTGCCACGCAGCAGGAGCAACTTGCTTAACTAATAAAGCGCCAGTTACTCGGGCCCTACTATGACTATACTATGCTCTACCTCAAAAACCCTAAACCTCATAATCAGCCTATTAATGTTCCCACTGCTGGGTCACAGACTCTGTGAAATGGAGTGGGCAGCAATCTACCACGCGGGCCCAGTGCGGGTTGGTAGATGTCACATGTCTTCGAATTTTTGGTTCTAAGACATGCCGGTTTCCTCACGATGTTTTCCTTCACCGTTTTGAGAGCAGTGGTGATGAAATTATTTACACAAAGTAAAGCGCCTGCTTGGGTTCGAACCCACGACTTACAACTCGTAAGTCAGGGCCGTTACCACTGGGCCACCACTGCTTTGACCCTAAACCTATCGCATTATAATTTGTTTACATGTAGTTATGCACTATCGCCTTACAATTTTCGTAATGATAGTTTGTGTAAAAAAAATATTTATTTCCACAACAATCAGTTTGTATGTTATCCAGGTAAAACCCGTGCGATTTTCTTTATAGAATATAGAACTGAATAAAGTTCTAAATGGGTTCACTGAACGATACAGATTTGAAAGGGAAATTCAAAAAACATTGGGTGGCACACCTCTACCCTTTACGATATTATTGCCCTGACCTTTCTCTATCTGCTCCGGGCAGATAATGCTATTTATGAATAGATAAAGTTTTATTGGTGGAATTTGGGGAAAGTTTCCTATCACTATCGTTAATATGTTTCTCTGACTCCAAGGTATGTCGGAATAGGCAAGACATAGTGTAGCATAAGGAATATCAGCTTCTGCCACTTGTTAAAAAAATGCTTGGTGAGAATCGAACCCACGCTTGCATAGGATAACTAAATACAAAGAAAAAATAACAGGAGATTTAAAATATGATTTGTATTATAATTTTAAAAGTAAAGAAAAAGAAACAGTTATGTATAAAAGGTGATAAATAAATTTAAGTACTATTGCAAGCCGCCTAGTTGGAATTTTATTTTGTCTTAGAAGGAAGATTACGTGTTTGAGGGTTGAGAACTAAAATAGAACGTGACGGGTTAAACAAGTATTGGCCATTACCTAATTAATCCCGGAAATCAAAAGTAGGGCAAAGAGTTGATATCACGTAATGATCCTGATTACAGGTCAATCAGGAAACCGCCTAAAATAGAATTTGGTAGTTATTGATGCTATGGAAAAGTTCTAGGAGCTAAAGTATGAATGTGCCTAAGTCCTTTGCGCTGAACCGTAGCGACGTCCCGTCGTACAGCGTCTCGTTGGGGTTTGGTGCGTTGCGGCCTCTACCATGAGCGGCGTGTGTACGGCGGCGTCCGTGGGTGCCTGCGTTGGCCACAGGCCGCGATGTGAGAACTTGGGTCGGTAGCCGCACGATGGCCCGGGGCCCCAGGAGGCCTCAAGACCTCTTCTGTCGAAGTCCGAAAACAGGGGGCTTTAGAAACGGCATAGGCTAAATTACGCATGGGGGCGGTGGCGCGAGACTGTACAGTTTGTTAAATGAGAAATTGGTTGAATACTCACATGTTTGTACAGTAAATACTTCACCAAAAAATAGTGGTTCTAGACTCTCGCTTGGCTGGCACGAACTAAAGATTTAACTTGAGGGCTAGATACCACAATGTACTCGACGCAACTGCGACCAGCTAGCACGAAGATACTATCGTCACTATTTACATCCGTGTCTTAAACTGAAAACAGGACACTTGAAGCAGAGAAAAATTATTTTATACCATGACGTTTTGTCCAGAGCGACTCACAATAGAATGACGCAAGTCAAAAAAATTGTTTTACTTTGAACGATATAGAATTCAAAATTTGAAAATGTACTCAATTCGAAATTTTTAAAAGAAATAATAGTTTATGAAACTTTTACAACTACAAAAGAGGCTTGAACGGCAGCGCAATGCTGCAATACACCCTTTCCAGCAAAAAAAAAATATTATCGATACTATCGATAAAAAAATTTGACAACCCTAAACGATGTCGACACTAAAGACAGAAGGCATCATCGATAAAAATCACGACCCTATCGACAAATTTTTGACAACCCTAGACGATGTCGTCACTAAAGACACTTGACATCCCTATAGGGAAAACGAAAAAAAATTATGTCTCCCCTATAGGGGTGACAGTTGAAGAAGAGACGAGACAAGGCTAGGGGAAGACCTGAGTAACAGAGTAAAAATGAAATACTTACAAGACAACTACTACTCTTTTTCTTTACTTTTAAAATTATAATACAAATCATATTTTAAATCTCCTGTTATTTTTTCTTTGTATTTAGTTATCCTATGCAAGCGTGGGTTCGATTCTCACCAAGCATTTTTTTAACAAGTGGCAGAAGCTGATATTCCTTATGCTACAATGTACTCGACGCAACTGCGACCAGCTAGCACGAAGATACTATCGTCACTATTTACATCCGTGTCTTAAACTGAAAACAGGACACTTGAAGCAGAGAAAAATTATTTTATACCATGACGTTTTGTCCAGAGCGACTCACAATAGAATGACGCAAGTCAAAAAAATTGTTTTACTTTGAACGATATAGAATTCAAAATTTGAAAATGTACTCAATTCGAAATTTTTAAAAGAAATAATAGTTTATGAAACTTTTACAACTACAAAAGAGGCTTGAACGGCAGCGCAATGCTGCAATAGGTACAATTAGCATGAAGTTGTGAGTCATCAGTATACATAACAAAAAAAAAAACACACACTATTGTTAAACATACTATTACCCAATAACTGGATTGTGCAGCAACATGAAAAATACTGGTATTTAGCTCCATCCGAGTTGGAAAAGTTACGAGTTGTAGGTCGTAGGTTCGAACCTAGACAGGTGCTTTACTTTGTGTAAATAATTTCATCACCACTGCTCTCAAAACGGTGAAGGAAAACATCGTGAGGAAACCGGCATGTCTTAGAACCAAAAATTCGAAGACATGTGACATCTACCAACCCGCACTGGGCCCGCGTGGTGGATTACGGCCCACTCCCTCTCACCGAGAGGAGGCCTGTGTCCCAGCAGTGGGAACATTAATAGGCTGATGATGATGATGATGATGATGAGTATACATATTATTATAATTATGAAGCTTTTAATTTATTTTGGAAATGTACTAACCTTGACTTCTTAAGTACATTGTTCATCAGAATGCCTAAGAAGAATTTTGAAGAAGTTTGCCAAAAAAGTTTATAATTTGGATAAAAAAATCAATCTGCCTAGCCTTTTTCCTACTCAATAGACCTTCAACTGTCATTAACGAGACACAATAAAATTTTAATCGTTCTGACCTTCTAAAGGCAAATCGACAGATGATCGGAAGTAGCCTAATATAGTGTTCCCACTGCTGGGACACAGGCCTCCTCTCGGTGAGAGGGAGTGGGCTAACTTCCACCATGCGGGTCCAGTGCGGGTTGGTAAATGTTTTCGAATTTTTGGTTCTAGGACATGCCGGTTTCCTGACGATGTTTTCCTTCATCGTTTTGAGAGCAGTGGTGATGAAATTATTTACACAAAGTAAAGCACCTGTCTAGGTTCGAACCTACGACCTACAACTCGTAACTTTTCCAACGCGGATGGAGCTAAATACCAGTATTTTTCATGTTGCTGCACAACCCAGTTATTGGGTAATAGTATGTTTAAAAGCTCTTAACATATTTTATTCGTGAAGAAGTGCTCTAACATTAATGACAACATTGTTAAGTCAAGTCACTAGAGTGTTTGATAATGGAGCATTAACAAATCTAATATTGATTAAGTTTACCTCAAAACCTCAATAAGACCAGTTTTTTTTTAAATGGAATCCACCGTCTTGTATACAAATTGTATGTTAAAATAAAACAAACCTCGCAGGCCCTACTCATTCTTCACTGTAGACATATCCAAACTGTCTACCAGATAAGGCCTGGTCTAGACAATACGTATGTATTATGCTAACTTGAACAGCCGGCACAAGTCAGGTAACTTGATTACACTTACAATATTTATGCTCCTCCGTAAAAGCTACTCCAGTAATGTACAGTGACAGTAACAAAATGCTTGTAATCATAAACTTGGAAAGATCTTATTTGGCGAAGTTAAGAAGAATCGCGATTCATTTGTTTGCTGGGTTCATTTGTTTTGCACGGATTAGAAGTTTGTCGTAAAGTTGTTATTCGGAAAAACTTAATATTACGTACCTGTACAAATGCCCTGATGACTCGAGGGTTGTTTTCAAGGTTACCTTTTTTTTTCGGTGGTAAATCATCAAATAACATCTCCCACTCTGGGCGGAGCGGGAGGGCGTGTCAGACTCTTTCTGACTAAAACCCACCCATGTTCCTTCAGTTGCCTGTACGTTGCCAGGGGCCACGGTAAGGACTTTCCCGCAACCCCAAAAGCAAAATAAAAAGTTAATAAAGAATAAATTGCAGTAGTGAAAAATTTACAAGGGGTAATCAATGGTAATTTTATCGGAATCGTGCAACTAAGTACAAATATTTTGAACACTTGTTTGTAATGTACCTAATAGGAAATAAAGAAGCCAAGCCTAAGTAAGTTCTTTACCATATATCCCTACCTATACAGTATGGAAGGGTAAACACCGTTGTCACTCAAACTATGGGTAGTTGGCTTAAATATAAACATAAAAAACCGAGAAAAAAAAAATTACGTTATTTTCTTTAACAAATATTAAAAAGGTTATTGTCCGACACCGTCCGCAAATTCATGGATATGCGCCCGCCCGAGTGACGTAATCGATCGCCGCCCGTCCTACCTACCTACACAACACATGAATAAATTTAATACAACCTTTTCCTGGCTTAAGACAGGCAAAAATACCTACCTTAGGAATTGCGTGACGATTCTATATGTAGGTACATCTTTAAATAAAAAAAGTTGTGATTTTCCATTGAATTTATGTTCTTTAACGAAACCAAACCTCTGGTTTGAAGGATAACGGTGTTTACCCTAACACCCTGTATATTAATAAATTTATTATATAAACCAATTTTATTACTTACTTTTTTTTTCTTTATATATAGACTCACAGCCAGTTGCAGAAACGAACTTTAAAGCTGTCATTAAATACTAAACCTAACCTGTTCGAGGCAGTGTGCTTAAAATTTTGTGCTCGCACTTATATACTACTTCTCAAACTTTTCTGTATACCTGGGCGGGGGCCCCCATTTAGTTTTTCCGCCCTGGGCCCCCAAACAGGCTTAGTGCGCCACTGCACGGCGTGCTGAGCCGGTAAGTATAAACCGAGTCAAGTAAGCTACTCGCCGCAATCTCTCGGTTCTACCATTCTCTTGAAATAATTCCCTGGGCTGCATAAATCTACACTTAATATAATAAAGAGAAAAGATTTGTATTTTTTGTTTGTAATGAATAAACTCGAAACCTACTGGACCGATTTAAAAAAAAAAAACATCAATAGAATGCTATATTATCACTGAGTAACATACGTATATACTATAATTTATAAAGAAATCACGCGGGCGAAGCCGCTGGTGAAAGCTAGTATGAAATAAATGCGTGTTAATTTAAAAAAATGTTTTTAAGTAAGTGAAATCCTTGTAATTACTTATTGACAAATGCAAACATACAAAATATCTAATCATTTCTCTTCATAAAATTAGAGATAGTTTAGATACAGAACATATTCTATGGATTAATCAATCATTTGTGACTGAAAATTTCTTCGAGATGTGAATCGGAAACAGATGAAAACTATCAAAACGCTTGGCATATGTAATAAAAAGTAATTGAATACCAAATAATTCCCGAAGATATGGCAAATATTCAGCCAATAGTACCTATACGCAAATATTACAGACAGTAAACACTTTTATTATCCATTCCAAGATTTCCCAGAACGAAAGATATTAGAGTTATTAAAACCAATAGCGCATAAATATTTCATATAAATACCCACCTAAACCATAAATAAAATGAATAAATGCTGTGGAAATGCGTTCCTTGAGAAGTATGTGTGGTCTGACTTTGAATGATATGAAGGCTGAGGAATGATGTGATAAGACAACGGTGCGAGTTGAAAGAAGCTGTAGTGACAAAAACTGAAAAGAGTATGCTGAGATGGTTTGGTAATGTTGAGAGGATAAATGTAAGGTGACTAACAAAATGTATTTACAAGGCAGATGTGACGGGAAACGCCGGGAGGGGACGCCCTAGGAGGACATATACTGATCTTATTGGTAAAGTTCTTCAGAAAGGACAGGTGCGTAGTACTCGCAACCGGCGTGCGTGTATGACCAGATGAATGAACGTAAACGAGGCAAAAAGAGTATGTAAGGATCGTACTCGTAGCAAGTGGCGTTCTGTAGTTACTGCCTACCCCATGGGAAGAAAGCGTGAGTTTATGTTTATGTACCTAAACAATATCCTAAAAATAGAAAGATAGATAAAACATTTTTAAGCTATTGCATAGCTTCTATCGCGGGCCTTGAGCGTGGAGACCTAATCCAGAAATTTCGTAACGCAAATACTACCTAAGAAAAGAGTGTTTTGTATTGAAAATTATGTTTAACTGCTTGACAACAAAGTTCAAATTTACTTACAAATTTACTTAAACGAATGATACGAGAGTGTTGTATTGAAAATTATGTTTAACTGCTTGACAACAAAGTTCAAATTTACTTACAAATTTACTTAAACGAATGATACGAGAGTGTTGTATTGAAAATTATGTTTAACTGTTTGACAACAAAGTTCAAATTCACTTAGACGAATGATACGAGACTGTTGTATTGAAAATTATGTTTAACTGTTTGACAATAAAGTTCAAATTTACTTAGACGAATGATCCTTGACTATTAATAGTTAAATTAAAACCTTTTTATTAGTTTGATGTTCCCGGCCATTACGTTGTGTCAAGTTTTAAAAACTATAAATGTGAATAACAGTTCCTGTCAATGTCATCATTGCTTTTTCTTGTATTCGCGTTAATATTTTACAATTGCGTAAGTTGATAAAAAATGCTATGCAATAGCTTCACCGGGGCAGTCCCCTAGTGCCACACGTCTTTTTTTCAGTACACTCAAAAGACACACAAAAGCACAACTATATGATAACAAATTACATTAATAAATTAATATAAAAACAAGATGCCAATATACAAAAAAGAAAAACCTACTAAAATGTCATGCTATTATGAAAACACGCTAAAGATAAGTGAATTATGTAACGAACTAGTTCTCGTATAAGACTCCGCCTCTTAAAGAGTAATTTTGTGCATCATTAGTGTTGAATTGGGTCCCCATTCCGTATTCACAACTTTTGCAAAGTGTCATAATTATTTATGAAACTTTAATTTTAGCATTCAATATGATTATTTTTGAAAGGGAGAGGAACAAATGAATTAAAAATATTATCAAGCTGCAAAGTGCTCTTTTATGACGGAAAACATCGCCAAGGTGATGAAAACTAAAGAATAATAAAATGATACCGGTCTATTTATTTTGTATTATTTTTAGAACCAGTAGGCGTTAGAAAGTATGTAGATATTTCGTAGTTATTCTTACGTTATAGCTTTATAATATTACTAGCTTCTGCCCAACTTTGTTCGCGTGAAATCTTAGCCCCCGACCCGCCGCGGCGTCGCATCGCATCGCCCGCCACATTATTTTCACATAACTTTATATTGGTTTACGCGGCGCACGCAAGTAAAGCTCCCAGTCTTCAATAATTGTCGTCATATTTCAGTCAATTTACACAAAACGGTAATGAATTATACACTTAAACCTTTCTCATGAATCACTTCGTCCATTAGTGAAAACCGTATGAAAATCCGTTCGACAGACAGATAGACGTAAGGACGAAGGGACTATAATACATAAATGTATTGATAATGATGTAGTGATATCCATGCATGATCTAAAACACCTCAGAAAAATTATAAAAAGGGTAAATGAAAAATAGTTAAAATATTTGAAAATACAAGCGATAAAAATAACCATATTCAGTGATCCTAATATACCGAAGAGCCGCCATTATGATCTTTCCATAATAATTATCTCCAAAATTAATATTCCTTTCGTTCGAGAAGTGGTTTCGACAAGTTTTTAATTAATACCTTCATTTTTACGCTGGAAACTTTTTCACTTTTACAGGTATTATTTTTAAGTTAATCTATTTTAAACATGATATTGTTAGGCAAGTTCTCATCGGGTTATTTTATAATAATTTTAAGCAGAATTTTTATGATAATCAAGGTAAATGTATATATGTTTCAGCCAGTTATTAGATGAACTTAAAATCAAGAAGATAATTCAAACTCAGAGAGAACTATCGTATCGACATGAATAAATAAAAATCCTGAAAAAAAGTGTCTTTTTTACCCGACTGTGGAGGAACCCAAAAGGAAGGTTATGTTTATTCGGTTTTTCATTACACGCAGGAACAGAGCAATTGAATAGACGTGATTTTCACGGCTCCCGTGGGATATACCGCATGAATGCAGCAGCTTTTACTCTGTGTATTTTATGCAAACCACGCCAATTCTTATGCGTATTACTCCTTAATTATAATGTAAAATAATTGATGCAAGTTGAAACCAATTGTCCGTTTAATCAAATCACAACAGTAGCCCCAATCACCGGTAGCTTGGACCCTGCTCCAGACGCGACGGCGGCGGCGGACCGCATTTTTTTTTTAAAGAATCCTTGAAAAATGTAAAGAAGAATCAAAATGAATAAACGACAAAAAAAAAAAAAATGTCATCTTTATTCCAAAGTAAAGTAAACCAAACAAACTAAGCTATAATAAAAAGAGGTTAGCTTGATACTCACAAAGAACCGTTTGTGCTTTGAATATAATGCTCACGTACCTTCAAGTTCACTTTCTTCTGTACTAAAAGCGGTTAAAGGATTTTAGGCTCAAAAAGTGGGCTTTCGGGTGAGCATAAAAGCTGAGTTATGAATAGAAATTAGAGAGGTAAATATCTAAGTTTTTAACTTCGTAGAATCCTTCATTCTTTGAGCGATTCCACGAACTCATAATCGTAAACGTACAAACTCTGAAAACTTATCTTTTGTTTAACATTTTCTAACCAATCGCCATCTATTTGCATCTTATAAAATTACTAGCTCTGTTGCCCGCGGCTTCGTCGCGTGAGTCCCAAATATTTTTCTTAAATAATAAGTAACTTTAGTTACTCCTTATAACATTAGCTATCTGACAGTGAAAGTCCCGTCAAAATCGGTCCAGCCGTTTCAGAGATAAGCCGTAACAAACAGACGCGTAGACGGGCCGAAAAGTTTAAAAATAGTTTGGAAAATCCAAAAGTGCACGCCTCATACTTATCACTCATTCATAAACGAAAAAGAAATTCAAAACATAGTTTTAAAAATGAACAATTTATCACTTTTCATGAAGTCGTAATGTCAACGACTGACAAAGATATTTACTTGACGGTTGCTAGGCAACTTACTCAAAGGTTGGAAATATTTAGTTAAAGATATTATATTTTAGTTAGTATTTTATTAATTATAATTAAACTACTTTCAATAAAAGAGCCATTTTCAATAGGGTTCCTTCTACGGCTGAAACGAATGTATAAAAAAAAATTGACTCAATTAATTGATTTTATCGCAAGCTACAATGTTTTCAGGGTTCATAAATTGACGGACAGGAATTTTTTTTCAACTATTTTTATGCTTTTTCCATTTCTGCTGCATTAAATCAATTGTTAAAAAGTACAGTATTAATCTCCATTTAATCATCTATACAATGGTATATAAATTAAGTAGGTTCTGTGTACTAGCAGGAGTGTAACAATAAAAACAGTTACAGAAATGGGGCAAAAAAAAAATTTCGATCGTAGAGCACACTCTAATGCTTCGCATTACGAGTCGTGCAATAGTTTTTTTGTTATAGATACCGTATCTATACTAATAATAAAGAGGAAAAATTTGTTTGTAAGTTTGTATGTAGGGGGTATCTCCGGAACTACCGGTCAGATTTCGAAAAGTCTTTTTGCATTGGATAGCCCAATTCCTGCGCGGACGAAGTCGAGTTCAGAAACTAGTATACCATAAATTTAATGTATTATTTAAAACTAGCGTGTACATACTTTCAAATGCATTTAGTAATAAACTGTTATTTTGTTATTATTTTATTTATTTGTGTAGTATGTATCTAAGTTTTTATAGATGTATAAATTTAGCTGTGGCCGAAGGATTTTTAGTGTTTTGCAGTAATTGCAGCAATCTGATATAAGTGACATCTAATTGATGATTATTTAACGACGATCCCTGAACAAAGCCTTCTTCATTGACATACGCGTACTGTTATAGTTTCCCGATGTTAAGGAAAGCCATTAACGATCAATAATAATTGATTACTTAGATTTATTAAGAATTGTCATGTCATCATCCTAGACCAGCACTGGTTCCCCGCTCCCGCGGTGTGCCAGTCTCGTCCCGATCGCCGAACCTCTATCATCTCCGTATATCGTTGTGTCTGCCAGTTTGACTTAGTGTTAGTCGAAAATTGTATCAAGGTCAAACCCCAAATTAAACTATATCTTTTCGTGTATCTCAAAGTGTTTTTTTTAAAACCTTGTTTACTTGGCCTCGCGTAACATTGGTGGCAGCTTAAGGGATTTTAAAAATCCTCGGATCGCCTCAATTCAGTGAAAATTAAATGAAGAAAAACCATACTTACGTGTGTTGTGATTGTGATAGTGACAAGTGCGAAAATCCAATCTTACCTCTGTATCCTGTCGCTGTCTTTCCGCTCAGTGCCGCTGTATTCTGCTGGTCTTATTAGGCCCTCACGCGCCGTGTTGGTGTAACGGGGTGTACCCCGAATATCCATCACTCACCTTGGGTGATCTCGCCTGGCTACGAAATGATTCGTATTACCGTTGCAGTCGCAGTGTTCCTGTAAGTACATCCATTCTACATCGAAACTAACCGTGTTGTGAAAATAGTGCCAGTGATTTAAACTACAAAGTTTCATCACATAAGTTCCAATTCAATTCAAACTTCAAAGTGCTAGACTTAGTAACATTCAGTTTAATCATATTTTGTTCCAGTGTATTATTTTATCACTTAGCTCCGAGAATAGTGCAACATTCCTTCTTATCGCGACTCCGTTCCCGACGCGACGTTATCTTTGTTTTGACTAACTTCCAATGCCTAAGGACGAACCCAGTACTATGTCTAAAGACACAAAAGAAATCGACATGAACTTTATAAGCAAATTCATTAACAAATTCGACGGAAACCGCGAAAAACTAAATGCATTTTTACATAATTGCAGAAATGCAATAAGCCTTGCGTCGCCATCTCAACAAGACGTAATATTAAAATATATTTTAAGCCAACTTGAAGGGCGTGCCGAAAGTGCGTGCTCCATTAAAGATTTCGAAAACTGGCAACAGTTAGAAGAATTTCTCAAAAACCAATTTGGCGAGAAAAAACATTACGCTGCACTACTCTCGGATCTCCAAGATTGTTGTCAAACTAATAGCGAAACAGTCAACCAGTTCGCACTACGCGTAGAGACTTGCCTAGCTAAACTGTTAACCGAAATCAATATATCAATACCTACAAAAAAGAAAGGTGAACTGACTGGCCGTGTCGCTGCAATGCAAGACTTAGCATTGCATACATTTATCAGTGGCTTAAACTCTCGATTGTCAACTGTAGTCAGATGCCGTGACCCTGAAACTTTAAATGAAGCGATTGGCTTCGCTGTGTCCGAAGAAAAAATATTACAAACCACCTCTAAGCGTAATCCGTCAACAAACAATACCAATTCACCTAATCAAGGACGTTGGCCTCAGCGTCGATTCCAACAGAACCGAAACCTTACACAGCATAGTGTTTCAAATGAGTCTAATGGTCAAAGACCATCTACTTCAGGTCTTCCAGTGTGCCGTTATTGTAAAAACGTGGGCCATACTATTGAAGAATGTAGGAAACGGGAATTTAATAATAATCGCTTCAGAGATCACAATAATCAAAGACCATTGCCAAGGCGTTTCCCAAACAATCAAGCTCAAGCTCACGCGGTAAATAGCAACGAAGACAATGAGTACATGGAAGATACTCAAGATAGACCAAATGATGATTTAAACGAGTAAAGGGCTCACGGTGGTGTCTCGTGAGACCCAAACCTCAAATTCCAAAACATTTCTATATCAAAGACACTAGCACTGTATCCTCTGTATCCCCTAGCGATAGGGACTTGCGAATAAACCGCAACACTGTATCCTCTGGATCCACTGTATCCTGTGTATCCCCTAACGATAGGGACCCGCGAACTAATCGCACCTCTGTATCCACTACTCCCGCTGATCGTAAAATAAAGCCTGTATGCGCCAAATCCACTTTAAACTCAATCGCTCCTCGTTCAATTCCTGAAACTAAAATTTATGAAATTAATATTAGTCCATTTAAGAGACGCTTGTTACCTCATATCCTGGTCCATACCCCAGTTTCAGACACTACCATATCTCTTCTTGTAGACTCTGGCGCAACTGTAAGCCTTCTAAAAAATTCTTCTATACAAATACCAGTTTATATCACACCAGATACTATCCTTTTGAAAGGTATTGATCCTATTGATAAAGCTACGCCAACAATAGGCCATTTTCCGCTTAAAATAAAAATAGATGATAAAAATAGTATCACGCATAAATTCCATATAATATCCCGGATACACTTACCTTATGATGGTATAATTGGCACTGATATGCTAACCGCTTTTGGCTGCACTATTGACTACACTCGTGAAACCTTGAAAGTAGGTAAACATGAAATAAAATTACATTTTAATGCGCCCATTTATGTAATTCCTCCCAGAACTGAAACTGTTATAGAATGTTCCGTCTCTAACCCTGAGGTAAAAGAAGGACTCGTATTAGATCAATGTCATCACGAAGATTTACTGATCGCCAATTGCTTAGTCACAGTTAAAGAAAACAAAAGAATCAACTTGTCAATAATCAATACTTCTGAAACTCCTATAACCTTAAAGTCAAATTTGGATATCACACTCATACCCTTAACTTCTTTAATCAAACCATTCGATCCAGTAAATGCTCATACAGTTTGTCATTTCAAAAGCACCGACTCTTACCTCCGAACACAAGAAGTATTAAACCTTCTCAGAATCTCTCACCTCAATAATGAAGAAGCAAATGCTCTTCACGATGTTTGCTCTGAATACTCAGATATATTCTTTATTCCTGGTGACAAACTTTCCCACACAGATGCACTTAAGCATAATATTACAACGAGCGCTCAAAATCCAATAAATGTAAAATCCTATCGGTTTCCAG
This sequence comes from Conistra vaccinii, assembly GCA_948150665.1. Classification (NCBI taxonomy): domain Eukaryota; kingdom Metazoa; phylum Arthropoda; class Insecta; order Lepidoptera; family Noctuidae; genus Conistra; species Conistra vaccinii. Next base: position 5,859,008 of record OX411323.1, on the reverse strand, counting down.
AAGTACACAAACAAGAAGTCAACAAACAAATAGACCAAATGCTCGATCAAGGAATCATAAAACATTCAAAGTCTCCATGGTCTTCACCAATTTGGATTGTTCCAAAAAAAACTGATGCATCCGGACAGCAAAAATGGCGTATAGTTATCGATTACCGAAAACTAAATGATATCACTATTGGAGATAGCTACCCTATACCGCAGATATCCGAAATTTTAGATCAACTGGGTCAAAGTAAATATTTCTCGACCCTTGACCTTGCATCAGGTTTCCATCAAATTTTAATTAATGAAGAGGACGCTCCTAAAACAGCGTTTAGTGTACCTCAAGGACATTACCAATTTACAAGAATGCCATTTGGCTTGAAGAACGCGCCCGCTACTTTCCAACGGTTAATGAATACCGCTCTTACGGGTCTCCAAGGCATACGGTGTTTTGTATATCTGGATGACATAGTCATATATTCCTACGATCTAAATTCTCACATTGATAATCTTTCGTTAATATTCCAAAGACTTCGAGATTATAATCTAAAACTCCAACCTGACAAGTGCGAGTTTCTCCGACGTGAAGTCGCATATCTTGGCCACCAAATAACTAAAGATGGTGTAAAACCTAACCCTGAAAAGATAAAAGCCGTGACCCAATTTCCTACTCCTAAATCCCCGAAGGACATTAAGTCCTTCCTCGGACTCGTATCCTACTATCGCCGTTTCGTTTCTAACTTCTCGAAAATTGCAAAACCACTTACTCAACTTTTAAAAAAAGATGTTCCCTTCTTGTGGGAAAACAAACAACAAGTCGCCTTTGACGAACTCAAGCACAAACTTACCTCTGCTCCTATACTCATTTATCCAGATTTTTCTGCCCCGTTCATTTTAACGTGTGATGCCTCTAACTATGCCATCGGTGCCGTACTCAGTCAAGGTCCAGTTGGTAAAGACAGGCCAATAGCCTATGCCTCCCGGACCCTCAACAAGAGCGAATCTCATTATAATACCACCGAAAAAGAACTCCTTGCTATTTTGTACGGTTGCAAAACCTTTCGCCCATATCTCTATGGACGAAAATTCCTGATCATTACTGATCATAGACCATTAAAGTGGTTGTTTAACCATAAAGATCCTAGTAGCAAATTACAAAGATGGCGCTTGAAGCTAATGGAATACGAGTACGAAATCGGTTATCAAAAAGGAAAACTAAATGCCGCTGCTGATGCCTTATCTCGATATCCTGTAAACCCAATTCAACCATCAGACTGTGATCCCATTCCATCCACTTCCAACCAAAATGCTGATGATAATTCAACACCTCGATTCAGTCCTCTAACCCTCGAGGATCTTGATATCCAACTACCTCCTGGCTCCCTAGACCTTGACGATAAACTGCCGTCCGTAGACCTCTTAGAAAACGACGATTCACCACCAGGAATCGACGATCCCATAACACCTACCACATCTAACAGATCCCCGAATCCTACAACAAATTCTTCTCGTGATAATAACTATAGCAAGTTCCTGAAAACAATGAGCAACAAAGACTTTAATAGCAACGCTAAAATCACGGAACATAACGAAAGCATCATGAAAACGAATTGCAAAATCATGATCATACCTACCTCCATCGATCTCGATGACTCCAACCCTCACGTAGAAGAAATCCTGAGCAACCTTGAAGACTCAAAGGAACTCTTAGATAGGGAAAGAACTCTTTACTCTTTTATCTCATTTAATCACAAAGGAAAGACAATATATTTCCTATTCACTAAAGTATATCACTTTCATAATAGTTCTTATGAAGACATTTATAAAAGTATACAAAATCTCCAATCCGATATACTGCGCAATTCCACTGATCTAAACCTAAACTTTGCCATTACTGATTTCCAAAATCCTTTTGACAAGCATATCTGGACTAAAATATACAACATGTTCTGCTATATCTTTAACAATACCCAAACGTCAGTTTATATTTATCACAATACTATAATTTTTCCTACACCTTCGGAGATACCAAGAATACTCCGCGAAAACCATGACATTCCTATTGCCGGACATCTAGGATCTACGCGAATGTTTAATCGAATAAAAGAAAGGTATTTTTGGAAAAACATGCGGACAGATATCGAAACATACGTAAGAAATTGCTCCCAATGCCAAAGTAACAAAGCCTTAAGACAGATTAATAAATCTCCAATGCAAATAACTACCACTTCCACTAAGCCATTTGAACGACTCAGCCTCGACCTTGTAGGTCCCCTACCAGAAGCTGGCCTTACTAAGCTCAAATTTATTGTAACACTACAGGACGACCTTACCAAATATTCCCTCGCTTACCCTATTGCTAGTGCGACTGCAGAGGAAACGTGTGAGTGTTTAGTGCACTTTATTTCTGTCTTCGGCATCCCGAAATCTATTTTAACCGATCAAGGCACAAACTTCACCGCAGATTTATTTAAAAGAACCTGCAACTTTCTGAAAATAAAACAAATCTGGTCCTCCCCGTATCATCCTCAAACTCAAGGTGCACTAGAACGCAGTCACTCCACACTTAAGGAATACCTTAAATCTTATGTCAATGAAAATCATTCTGATTGGCATAAATATGTCTATACTGCTATGTTGGCGTATAACACCTCTACTCATTCCACTACCAACTTCACACCATATGAGCTCCTCTTTGGCCAGAAAGCCTTTATTCCAGACTCCATCTACGAATTACAATCAGACCTTACATATCCAGAATATCTCAAATCTTTGCATCATCGTCTAAAACTTTCACGTGAGAAAGCCATCGAAAACATACAAAGATCTAAAGAAAGATCTAAACAGTATTATGACACCCGCTCACGACCTGTCCAATATAAGGTAGGAGATTATGTATATCTCAAAAATCATGTACGCTTGCGCAAAGCCCTTTCGCCAATTTGGAAAGGACCGTATAAGGTTGTAAAGGTCAATGGTAAAAACACCTTGACCTTACTCATAAATAGACGTCATGTGACACATCACTATGACGAGGTCAAACTAGCTCCTAGGTCTGAAATGTAGTCTTAGTTATATTCTTAATACTAATTTTAATTATATTTTATTACAGTAATTCTGCGCTGGGTCAGGAGTTCATTACGCCCTTGACGAACAGTCCTGGCATCTACTTCGACCCTTTAGGTTCTTTAAGTCTAATAGATAGTCACCTTAGTATAGTTATTCCCTATGATGTATCCTTTATTAACCCGCATATCGTAAACCTCCGTCTTGTTCTTGATAAATGCAAACAAATGTGTGACAATGGTAAAGTCTTTGATTATTTAGAATGTAGTAATCTCTTTGAACCATTGAACACCCGTTATAATGATATAGCTCATGACAACGAAGCCATTTTTCATCTTACATCTCGCCAGTCGAAAAGATCTGCACTTCTAGGATTCGTAGGCACTGTATCTAAAAAATTATTTGGCACAATGGATGAAGACGATGCCATCCGATACGACAATGCCATTAAAGAAGTAGAAACCGACCAGAAGAAACTAGCCCTTCTGATGAAAGAAAATATATTAGTTACTTCTACGTCACTTAGATCTTTCAATGAAACTTTGCATATAATAAAACTAAATGAAAAGCATCTGAAAGATGCAATGGACGAATTGTCCGTAGATATTCTAAATCTGACTTATGTTTCAGAAGAATTAGGTATTAGGTCCCGCATGCTGGAATTAACTTCCATGATAGAAAATAGCCTCCTAGCCTTATCCTTCAAAGTTGAAGATATAATTAACTCGATTATGTTCAGCAAATCTAATGTCCTGTACCCCACTATCCTAACACCTAAAGAACTTTACACTGAATTGGTCGATAACTACAGATTTCTTCCAGAATCTAAACAACTTCCAGTTCCCTTAAATATCGATAACATACATACTATTTTAAATATATCAGAGGTATCTAGTTACTTCAATAAAGAAAAGGTAGTGTTTATAGTAAAAATCCCTCTCATTAATCCTATATACTTAAATGTGTATCACAACTTACCTTCGTTAGTTCCTCATGATAAAAATAATCCAAAGTCATATTCGACCATCATTCCATCCTCCAAATATATTGGTATCAGTAGAGATAGATCAATGTACTGTAAGTTAGATAATCTGGATCACTGTAAGATAATCGATAATGATCATTACCTTTGTGAAACATCAATATTATACTCCTCTTCCGCGACACCTTCCTGTGAAACAGAAATTATTACAAAAGTACTTACCTCAATCCCTTCGATTTGTGAAACCAAATTTATTCATGGTCATGTTAGCATCTGGCAGCCACTACGCTATAGTAGATGGTTATATGTAATGTCAGAAAAAACTAAAATAAGTATTGAATGTAATAACTCTCAATCTACTGAAATAGAATTTAGTGGAAATGGTGTATTGTACTTACCTTCTGAATGTGTTGCCTATTGCAAGGACACTCGTTTAACCTCGCATGGAAATCGTAAAATCCAGCTGAAAACTATTGTTTCTAATTTTAATATTTTAAATGATTCATGTTGTAATATTGTAGCATATAATAACATTGTATCAAACTTACCTGTAGTTAATCTTAAGAATGTTAACTTAGATTCCTTAGCTTATGATAATCCTGAAATCCTGAAAGGTCTTAACAATATAATTGAAAAACCACATATTGTTTTATATCAAAAATACTATTCAGGTATTACAATTGTAATTCTTATTTCTATTATGTGCTTTATTATCTATAAGGTGTATAAAACTGGCATACACAAGAAAATAATGAAACTTAAGGAAAATAAAACCCCCGAAAATAATGACCCTGAGTTAGATGACACTGAACTTTCAAACGTTAACACAGGACCGTCTCTTAGAATCGGCTGACTTATATTTCATTAACTTAAACATAAACTTCACTTTAAAGGGTGTAGTTTACTTTAAATCGGGGGGCTGTTATAGTTTCCCGATGTTAAGGAAAGCCATTAACGATCAATAATAATTGATTACTTAGATTTATTAAGAATTGTCATGTCATCATCCTAGACCAGCACTGGTTCCCCGCTCCCGCGGTGTGCCAGTCTCGTCCCGATCGCCGAACCTCTATCATCTCCGTATATCGTTGTGTCTGCCAGTTTGACTTAGTGTTAGTCGAAAATTGTATCAAGGTCAAACCCCAAATTAAACTATATCTTTTCGTGTATCTCAAAGTGTTTTTTTTAAAACCTTGTTTACTTGGCCTCGCGTAACAGTACGCAATTTTTTGCCAGCAAGTTTACCGCTATATTTTTTTTTCAGAACTTTAAATAACTGCCTTCTAGAAGTTATTTTATCTTCTTCCTCTATTTTTGAAACTACTTTCCTTATCACAATTCGACTTCACTGGAAGTCAAGCTCTATAAACTCGCTGTTAACGTTGTAAATCTTCTCGACAGTCTAATTAACAGAACCAGTGTATACAAGGCGACATACATCGGACACAGAGTAAACAAGCAATATAAACAAACGTGGGTCTACTGGCGGATGGTTTGTATGCTGTGCCTTGCTTGTGTTAGTCTGTGCATGGGGTGCAATTGTCAGACGATATCTCATGGTATTTATTGATGTTCAATTTGGTCGTGGAGTTTTGTCTATGGGTATTATACCTACGTATATAGAGCAGTAGTGGCCCAGAGGTATCGGCCCCGACTTACGAGTTGTAGGTCGTGGGTTGAACCCAAGCAGGCGCTTTTCTTTGTGTAAATAATTTCATCACCACTGCTCTTAAAACGGTGAAGGAAAACATCGTGAGGAAACCGGCACGACTTAGAACCAAAACTTCGAAGACATAATGTGACATCTACCAACCCGCACTGGGCCCGCGTGGTAGATTACAGCGCACTCCCTCTCACAGAGAGGAGGCCTGTGTCCCAGCAGTGGGAACATTAATAGACTGATTATGATAAATACTTATGAAATACTGGCGAAATTTAGGTGTAATACAGTTACATGTCTGCCTAGCATTTCGAGGAAGACAGGTGTGTGTTATGTGTCATGTATATACATATGGATGAATCACTAGGTGTCCGTTTAATTTTACTACCTTTGATTATTTTAAAATTAAAAAAATATCCGATTTACTTCGCAATGATTACTATCATGTTATCTCTGATTTGCTGTGAATGTTTTCTCTGTGTACATAGGTTCACAGGGGTGCGTCTCATATAATATAAAGTCATTTGGTATATTTTCATTTCAATAACGTTCACAAGATATAATAAACGTGAGATATACCAACTGTTGATATAATTTCTTTACATATAACATTTATATACTCTAAAACTTATTTCGTATAACGTTATTGGATATAACGTTTATTTAATCGAAAATCATTAGGTCTATCGTTTAAAATATATATTGATTCATTATGGTTAACACCCCGATTCAAAGCAATCCGACTCGGATAGGTTAGGTTAGAAGGCTAAGGCGTGAGCGGCCGCCGAGCGTCAGATCCCCTCTATTGTTGGTGAATCATTTGGGTTAGGTTAGGTTAGAACAGTGACCATTTACGCGCGAAGGCGAGCGACCGTAGGGAGCGTGCCGCGGCAGCGGCCGCCGAGTGCCAGATCCCCTCTCTTGTTGGTGAATAGTGAACCATTTGGGTTAGGTTAGGTTAGAACAGTGACCATTAACGCGCGAAGGCGAGCGACCGTAGGGAGCGTGCCGCGGTAGCGGCCGCCGAGTGCCAGATCCCCTCTTTGTTGGTGAACCATTTGGGTTAGGTTAGGTTAGAACAGTGACCATTAATGCGCGAAGGCGAGCGACCGTCGGGACCGTGCCGCGGCAGCGGCCACCGAGTGCCAGATCCCCTCTCTTGTTGGTGAAGCATTTGGGTTAGGTTAGGTTAGAACAGTAACCATTAACGCGCAAAGGCGAGCGACCGCAGTGACCATTAGTGACCGCAGGGAGTATGCCGCGGCAGCGGCCGCCGAGTGCCAGATCCCCTCTCTTGTTGGTGAAACATTTGGGTTAGGTTAGGTTAGAACAGTGACCATTAATGCGCGAAGGCGAGCGACCGTAGGGAGCGTGCCGCGGCAGCGGCCGCCGAGTGCCAGATCCCCTCTCTTGTTGGTGAACCATTTGGGTTAGGTTAGGTTAGAACAGTGACCATTAACGCGCAAAGGCGAGCGACCGCAGGGAGCGTGCCGCGGCAGCGGCTGCCGAGTGCCAGATCTCCTCTCTTGTTGGTGAACCATTTGGGACAGATTAGGTTAGAACAGTGACCAATAACGCGTGAAGGCGAGCGAGCGTAGCGAGGACCATCTTGACAGGTGGTAATCAGTTAGGTATATCTACTCAGGTTACTAACTGTGATAGAAATGACATATTAGACTAAATATGTTTTATGTATTTTGAGTGGTATATCAAACGATTTTATATTAAATGTATGTTATGATTATAAAAATTAGTTATTTTAAAATTATATCAATCGTTTATTATATTAACTGATGATTATATCAAATAAAATTATAGATTCAGTTGTTATATCTTGTAAATATTAGTCATTTTGTAATTATACCATATATTACTTACCCGGTTCACAGTGATAACATAGAGCAATTTTTTTTTTTTAGCTATAAAGTGAACCACTTAAAAACGAGTTTTCTCAAACATGCTTGGTTAGAGCGTTATTTTACAACCTTCTTCGGGATAAATCGAAAATATTATACTGGTCAAACACATGCGAGCAGGTGGCCGGCAATCTTCCTATGAAAATCCATATCAGAATCTGTCGTGTTTACCGTCCGAATAAATTACTATGAAAACTCATATCTGTCCCGTTATTTAAAAATGGAACGAAGTTTTTACTTCGACACGTGGCAACAAATGAGGTAGTTTATCAAAAATGTTATTTAAATTTCGATTGGGCTTTCAAATAGAGCTGAGCTATATCTTTAAGGCCTACTTGCGCGTTCATGGGTTAGCTAAATAACTTGGAGTTAATAGCTAACTTAGGGTTAATCCATAGAATAATATTGGATTAACCCTGACTTAGCTGTTAACTACGAGTAAGCTGTTGACGCGCAAGTGGGCTAAGACATTTTAATAGTACATTTTTGATTTGCAATAATTTATTAACTCGCTCCTAAAATTGCCTATTACAAAGAACAAAAAGAACATTGTAAGTTTTGGTCTTGAAAAGTTCTAGTGAACTAAATGAAATTAATGTGGGTTCATGCAGTGACTTACGCGTGAAGTTCTGAAAATATAAATTGATTGCATTTACAGTGTTTACTTTTAGTGGCGGTCAAACAAAGTGAAGGGAGGCAGCTTTAAAGACGAATGACTTTAGAGCTGGCCCCCCCCACACACTTTGTAATTATTTACATTGAAAACTACCCACGTAGTTGTATCGTAATTAAGGTTCCTACCGTACTTTCACTCTACGTTAATTTGTAAAGGAGTACTTTAGTACAAGGGCACATACTACGTTCTAACAAGTTTAAATAAATGTAAAGCGACTTTTTAGTTCATAATTAAATTAAAAAACGGTCAATGACTCTTAAGGTTGATTTCCACCAAACGGCTCGCATCGGATCGGAAAGGATACGAAAGGATGCGGTGACAGCCGATCGCGTCCGCAGGATGTCGACGCGTACGATTGACTCCGTACCGTCGCTTGCGGACGTATCCGTTTCTGCGCCTCATCATTCCTACCGTGTTGACGTATTCTTCTTCCGATCGGACACGACGACAGGCGAACGGAGCCGATCGCACGTCGCAGCATACTTTCGGCTACAAACGCATATCGCGGATTACTCCCGTGATCAAGCTGCTGGTAATATAGACATTAAATACTGTGTACACGATTTAATAACGTTTAAAGATTGTAAAATCCGTTACACAATCCGATGCGATGCGAGCCGTTTGATGGAAATCATCCTTTAGAGTTTTAGTTTCGGTAAATGTTTTCATATAATCTAGAAAGGCAATTACAGACTGACTACCTCGTTGGCCTGGTGGTCGCACGCGTTTGCCACTTGCACCTGGGAATTTCCAGGTGATATTGAGCTTTTCCTTCAGGGATTTCTCAGCAGCCTCGTTGGTCGAGTGGTTGCAAGTGCTACTTCGGTGCATGAGGTCCCGGGACTACATGCCCAGTGTTATTGTCGTCCAAAGTGGAATTTCTTAATAGCAGCCAGGAGTATGAATTTGTGTCCGATTGATGGCAATAGACTCTCCCCCTATTACAGCTCTGCCTAATGAGGATTAAAGCGTGATTTTATGATGATGTTAGGTTATACAATTTTAGACTAAAATATTTTAAGGGTCTCTCACACAAACTCATTTACATTCTCAACTAATCAAGAGAGCGTTTGTGTTGACTTGGCAAAGTAGGTATGTGACAACTCCTGACAAGTCAAACATTTTGACGGCTGCGACACGCCGGAGTAACCTTATTAGTTCTCAAAACACCAACTAGGACCGAAAAGTTTATTTTGTGTGATTCAGAATGGGCCGGAATCTCCTTGAACCTAGTTTATTAAGCCTATTGTTAATAATACAATGCCTACATTCTCCGAAGTGAAAAGCCGCAGGCGTATACAAAAATATAGTATACAGCCACATTTTGTCAGTTATGCTTAAGTCCTCCACCAACCCGCACTGGGTTCGCTTGGTGGATTACGGCCCCGTAGGAGGGCCACAGAGAGGAGACCTGCCAGTGGGGCCAATTAGGCTGACTATAGTTTAGGAGTCTTACTGCATCATAACCGGAAAGAAATTCAGAATCCCGGCTGTAAACAAGAGTTTCTTAAAAAAAATACTCAATTTTCACGAACCCTGACAGTTAAACTAAGAGTAAAAGAATACCGTTGGTCTAGTGGTAGCAAGCGCTACTGTTGAGCACTAGGTCCCAGGACCTCGTGCTCAACAGTAGCGCTTGCTACCACGGGGATCGAACCCAGGTTCGATCCCCGGGTCGGGCAAAGTATCTGGAATTTCTCAGTAGCAGCCCGGAGTCTGGATTAGTGCCCGGTTGATGGCAATAGGCTCGCCCCCTATTACATGGGACTTAAACATAACTGGCGAAATGTGGGTGTAACTGCTACAGGTACACCTCTGCCCAACCCTTAGGGGAAACAAGGCGTGATGTTATGTATATATGTAAAAGAATACCTTTGTCTAAAAGCTTTACCTGCCGTATGTTCAGTTTTTTTATTTAATTTTAATTTGAATGACACCGATACCCAATGTAAGAGTATGCTAAAAAAACCTCAAAATGTTATCAGTTAACCAATCGAAATAGCCACTTTAAGTGTAAATAAGGCCTGGCTATAATACATCATTGTCACGACACAAGTTACATTCACACTTCCTTCAGTCCCTCTGGTCACATTCGGTCGCTACGATTAATGCTGGCTATTTATTTATCGCTACGAGCTACGAAGCTACGTGGTTACGACTCTACGACGTGCTACGCGTTGCTACGTTAACAATAGTGCTACGGCGTAGCTTACAGCTATTTCAAGTACGTGACTCAGTTTTTGTGATGTGTTTGAAAACGGTTTTATTTTATAGCGGGAAAAACGTGTGTAGTTTTAATAAATTCTGCAATTTGATTTTTTATAAATGATTTGTTGGTTTTCCCTTGTGTAGATTTATTTTCTCTTTTGATGCTAAGAAGATGCCTGTAGGTATTTAAAAATTATTTGTAACCTTCTATTGTACCTTTTGCTAGGTTTAAATTAAAAAAAGACCCATGACCTAATTTATTCAGTCACCAAAAAAAATCACAGAATTTCGCTTTTTGCTTGAACTGAAATTATCACTTACAAACGTACCAAGATATTGGAACCCTGCCAAGTTTCATACTCCACCTGGTTTCCCCTTCGCTGTGAGGTAACAGTCACATTCAGAAATGGGTTATCCGTCCCATTTGTCCAAAAGTATTGCCATGTCAAGAAGAGGTTAATAAACCCATCGAATATGTTAAACCTTTTGTTTTCCTTGAAATGGTTACGTAATTGTGAGAACCATGACGTTGACACATGATACATCAGCCGCACGTCTCATAGGCACATTGATAAAATAAAATAAACGTTTAATTCAGACTATTTAAAATTTAAATAGTCTGAATTAATCGTTTTGTTATGTCCATATTTTGTTAGTACTTAATTACATTATTAATTAATAATATTTTCCCTATCTTTATTTATTTGCACTTAAGCACATTACACATTTTACAATATATAACAGTCGTTTTTAGGGTTCCGTACCTCAAAATGTAAAAACGGAACCCTTATAGGATCACTCGTGTGTCTGTCTGTCTGTCTGTCTGTCTGTCTGTCTGTCCGTCTGTCACAGCCAATTTGCTCCGAATCTAATGGACCGATTAACTTGAAATTTGGTACACATATGTATTTCTGTGACCCAAACACGAACGTGTAACGAAAATAAAATAATTTTGAATATGGGGTTCACTTTTGTGGGGCAGAGAAGAAAATTTAAAAAAAAAGTTTTGCAAATTGTACCGTGTGACATATCAAATGAAAGGAATTGTTACAAGGATCTCAAATATAATTTTTTTTATAATTATTTAATATACGTTTTTAGAGATATTTACGAAAATAGATAAAAATTGACCATTCCCCCCTTATCTCCGAAACTACTGAGCCTAAAATTATGAAAAAAATACAGAGAATAGTTCGTTACTCATAGATTACAGGAAAACCTATAAGAAGTCTATGGTCTTAAAATAACATGGTAAATCTCTCAATATTGTATTTGCGGTTGGAATGTATGGGAAAATATGTTTTGCAACTACAATGTTAAGTTAGTTCTTGGGATAATTTATTGCTACTGCTAGTTCAACTAAGGCCCCAGTACACGTTTAACGAGCTCGCCCAACGTGTACTTAGGCGAGGCATCCTTCACTTCTCGTACCTTCCGCGATGCATTCTGTTTGCCGATTTCACGGTGCGCTAGTACTATGCCGGCATTGTCGGTAGGCACTGCTAACACATTAGCCAGTCAGCTATGTAAAGTTCAATTAAGACGAAATATCTATGTTGGGAAGTAGGACATTCAATCATATTTATCGCAGATTACAGCAAATTTTCCATACAGACATCCCATTTGCTGGTAAATTTGCTGCTGGCTATTATTTCTGTAGGAGATTTTAACCAATTGCCGCCAGTTGGAGAAAACTGGATTTTTCAGCCTAAAACAGGACGTAATCCGATGGCAGTTTTAGCTCGTGCACCATTGTGGGAACCATGTAGCCTGTTTCCAATGAGCAAAATAGTGCGTCAGAGGGATGATTCATTCGACATTTAATTATTTTATTTCCTTTATTTCAAAGATACAAAGGTCTAAAAATTTTGTTAAGAACATTTTTCAAAAATAGTGTTACAGCCAAATTAGACCGATTTTCATAGAAACAGAGATTTCCAGTTATCAGTTCCTCTTCCTCTTCCGGTACGCGGTTGCCACTCCAAAACGTTTCGGCCCCAGGCCTATCGGCCATCTGTTCTGCGAGCAATGTGCCCTGCCCACTGCCATATAAGTTTGGCAATTCTTCGGGTTATGTCGGCTACCTTGGTTCTCCTGCCGATCTCTTAATTTCTGATTAGATCACGACGCCATGGAAACTTTAAGCACAGCACCATTGCCCTTTGGGCGACTTTCAGCCTTCTAATGAGGCCTATTGCGAGCTATTACGTCGTGTTTCTGCTCCATAGGTCATCACTGGCAACACGCACTGGTCCCGACTGCTGTATGTGAGACGAGAAGATATTGCGTAGCTTCGCGAACACTGCCCAGTGGAGCCGGATTCCACGATTGACCCCATTCTCGAAATTGAACCTACCTCACTGGACAGTTTGTCGTAGGTAAACGTTTCATTCAAACTTTATAGATTTATCAAGGTTCGATGACAATACAATAATTTAGTATCTCTTGGAGCTGATCTGATTATGAAGCCAGAAGGTGGATAGTGGAACTCTTCAGCGGCTTCTAGTAAACCCCTCGAGTTTGGGTTCATATGATTTGGTTTGACGAGTCAAATATATTGCAATTTGGTTTCGAGGGTCTGATGATGGAGCCAGCAGGTGGATAGTGGAACTCTTCAGTGGCTACTAGTTAACCTTTCAAGTTTGACCTCATATGATTTAGTTTGTCGAGTCCAATATATTGCACTTGGTCTCGAGGGCCTGATGATTGAGCCAGGAAGTGGATAGTGGAACTCTTCAATGGTTACTAGTAAACCCCTCGAGTTTGAGCTCATATGATTCGGTTTGACGAGTCCAATATATTGCACTTGGTGTCGAGGGTCTGATGATAGAGCTAGGAGGTGGATAGTTAGAACTCTTAAGTGGCTATTAGTAAACTCTTCGAGTTTTAAGTCATATAATTCGGTTTGATGAGTCCAATATATTGCACTTGGTGTCGTGGGTCTGATTATTGAGCTAGGAGGTGGATAGCTGATTTCTTTAGTGGCTCTTTATAGTAAACCGGGCAAGTCAAAACTTCGTTGTTTTATTTTTAATTAAATGAATATACCTACTAGACTTAAAAGTACAAAATAAAATAGTACTTACTTAGTTTAAAAAAAACCGGTCGAGTGCGAGTTGAACTCGCGTGGAGAGGGTTCCGTACGATGAATATGTTATATATAAAGGGGTATTTGTAAAACACCAGCAGCCTCTTAAGGGGTCATTGTACTCATCATTATGAACAACTTTCACTATGGGACCAAAGTTAAAATCGCGAAAAAAAAAATCTGCTGTTCCCTACATTTATGTTCTCATAATATCTTGTCAAAATGTGTGGAACAGCTGATTTTTATTTCGCGATTTCAGGTTTGGTCCCATAGTAAAAGTTGTTCATAATGATGAGTACAATGACCCCTTAAGAGGTTGCTGCAATAGTGTTTTACAAATAACCCTGTATATATAACATATTCATCGTACGGAACCCTGTCCACGCGAGTTCAACTCGCACTTGACCGGTTTTTGTACATGAACCCTGTCAGGGCACTGCAAACCACAATTTTGGTTTTCTGTTGAGTTTATGAACATTAAATTAACATAATATATTTCAGTAATAAAATAAAAACTACATGTCTAGAAGTTGTTACAATGTCCAAATTAACAGTAATAAAGAATCCCGCAATCCTTACGTAATGTCAAAGACTATTTATTTAGATATTTACTTGGCGGTTGCTAGGCAACTTACGGACGTCAAGTGAAGGTTGGAAATATTTAGTTAAAGATATAATATTTTAGTTAGTATTTTATTAATTATAATTAAACTACTTTGAATAAAAGAGCCATTTTCAATAGGGTTCCTTCTATGGCTGAACCGAATGTATAAAAAAAAATATTGACTCAATTGATTGATTTTATCGCAAGCTACAATGTTTTCAGGGTTCATAAATTGACGGACAGGAATTTTTTTTCAACAATTTTGATGCGGTTTCCATTTCTGCTGCATTAAATCAATTGTTAAAAAGTACAGTATTAATCTCCATTTAATCATCTATAAATTAAGTAGGTTCTGTGTACTAGCAGGAGTGTAACAATAAAAACAGTTGCAGAAATGGGGCAAAAAAAATCGATCGTAGAGCACACTCTAATGCTTCGCATTATGAGTCGTGCAATATACAATAACACACAATAATACACATAAATTTATTTTTAGTCAGGTTGCATTAGTAGGTAGGTAGGTAAAACACAATTAAGGAACAAACATCGACGCAACACACTACTCAAACTTAAACAAACGTGCACTCTAGTCGCTCCCATCTTAGATCCTATAAGTACAGTCAGTAAAAAAATTAATTGATTATTTCGGAATTTTCATTAGTAAATATTGTGATCCCTAATCAGCATTGAGCAGTGGTGGCCCAGTGGTAAAGGCCACGACTTACGAGAAGTAGGTCGTAGAACCCAAGTAGGCATTTTCATTTTTGTAAATTATTTCATCACCACTGCCCTCAAAACGGTGAAGGAAAATCGTGAAGAAACCGGTATTTCCTAGAACTAAAAATTCGAAAACATGTGACATCCATACGGCCCAGTCCCTTTCACAGAAAGAGGAGGCTTGTGTTGGAGGCTGATATGCTATGCAGCCTAATTATTGTTGCAGGTTTTCTATACTCAAACAAGTAATAGTTAGCTAGTTTTCATTCTCAGAATGTCACCGTGTGTGTAATCTACTTATCTTGCTGACAGTACAAGACAACGCTTGCACGAAGCGAACTCGACGGTTTTATTACGCGCATTACTCGCCATTGAGATACACGACAGTGAAACAATGTCACTTGCTTCCTGAAACATACAATGTATTGAATTAGACTGAATTGGTAGAACATTGAAGTGGTATGTAAACATAGTAGCAGATGGCGTTGTGTATTTTCCTCCCGAGGGAATAATGCGTGAGTTTATGAATGTATGCATTGGATTGGCGAACACTGACGAGCGAGATAGATTGTTCGAATCCGCTATATTATTTACAAAACTCAGTCTTCATGAGGGTATTTTAGGTCAGTTATATAGGTTAACCGGGTACATACAAGGGTATGAAAAGTTAGGGAAATTGTTAATCCTGTAAGAAAGAGCTGAAACACGTGTCAATTTTTTACATGGTTCTTTATGACTCTTTAAGAACAGTTAAGCAGAATAAAGATATGGTTACTAAAAATATACGTCGTCTATTAGTATTTTATAATGGACTTCCGCAAAGTCACGCCTGAGTCAATTCACTACCGACTTATATTCTTTGACAGTTCTTTTCACACAACTGTCATTTTTTTGACATTTGTGTGAATTGGCTATATAACGGCAAATAGCTTAATAATAAATTTTCCTTGATTCAACCATTTGTATTGCTCATGCTTAGCCGAATGCAATGAAAACCACACGTGACAGTTTTTGCGCAAATGCTAAATTCTATGATAACTAAAAGTTGACTATGTATTAAGAGCGTTCCGTATTCTGAAAGTGGGCAACGTCGCAAACAGATGTCAAATATTTAGCTGTTTTGATTAATTTGGCAATATTACTGTACGGAAATAAGAAATGTGGCTGACTAGTGAACTATAATATAATATTAATAATGAATTGGAATCATAACACTGAATTTGATGTTGTAACCGTTTTAGGTGTAAAAAAGGCATTTGGAAAGTTTCCAAATACTTTTTTTACATCTTAAACTAAATATTTGGCGGTACGATATGAATTATTGCATTTCATTATCAATATTTTAGTTTACTAGCTAGCCACTTTCATATTTCCGTAAGTACAGTAATATTGCAAAATTAATCAAAACAGGTAGCTATTTGCCACGCTGCCAACTTTTAGGATAAGCAGATAAGGCTTTTTCCTCACTGATCGGCAAAGGCAACTTTTTATACAGCGAAATGGAACGAGCATTTATCAATGTTCAGCAAAACCTTTTAAAAAGCGCCATGTTATAAAATAATCCCAAGTTAAAATGTCTTTGCCTTTCCCGTCAAGTCATCTGTCAGATAGGTACTTGCCTACCCTCGTAATTTATTCATACGACTTAACTCAGCCATATCAGACATCTGGCCTTCCAAGACGGAATGATGAAGTGCTAGCGAGCTTAAGGGTGAAAAACTTGATAATATTATGTTAAATAAGTTGCAAGGCCTTCAAATATTTTGGGGAAGAAAAAATTGAATAGCGGTTGGTTTTATTAAAATTTTCTTAGTTATTTGCATTCTCTTTACTATCTGAAATATACAGGGAAATCTGTTGTTTGAGCCCTTATGACATCAAGTTAGGAAACAGTACATAAAGGTATTAAAATAACTTATAATGTAAAAATATGTTTTGTTTTGTATGAAACGTGATGTTATTCGATTAAGGAGGCTTCCCACCGACGTGCACTTTAGTTTACATTTTGTTACCAAACATTGAAATAACGTGTTTTTAATTAATCTCAATCAATCAATGGAGCGACTGCCTATCTGACCTCCACAACCTAGTAACTGGGTAATACGATACCTCTTGGTAACACTGGTGTTAGACTTTCGGGCTTCTGACGACTCGTAACGAATGTCAAAGATCCACGAATGACAGCCGGAACCAACAGCTTAACGTACTTTCTGAGGCACGGAGGAGTCTCGGTATGTAAAAATGGTCACCCATCCACTGACCAACCCCGGCAAGCGTAGCTTAACGTAATGGATCAACCCGTGCGGCTGTTATTACTTAGCCACGAGCTCCTTGTGTTTTTAATTACATCATGTTTTGCAATTAATTTACATCATGTTTTCCACTCTCTTCAAATTATTTTGTTGTTTAACATCTCACAAAAATATGCGGTTGGACGTGGCGTTGCGGACACCAGACAACACAACAACAGATACAATCATTCAGCCGAAAGTCATCCACTGCTGGACATGGGCCTCTCCCAAGCACCGCCACTTCAACCGGTTCTTTACTGCGCATCCAGCGGATGCCTGCGGCCTTTACAAGGTCATCGGTTCACCTTGTGGGAGGCCCTTCAACGCTACGTCTTCCGGTACGCGGTCGCCACTCCCTCTCCTTCCTACCTTTCGTCTCTATCGGCCATCTGTTCTGCGAGCAATGTGCCCTGCCCATGTTTGGCATTTCTTCGGGCTATGTCGCTTACCTTGGTTTTCCTGCGGATATCTTCATTTCTGATTAGATCACGTAGGGAAACTACAAGCATAGCACTCTCTATTCCCCATTGGATAACTTTTAGCCTTCTAATAAAGCCCATTGTGTCGTTATGCAATACAATACAACATCTTACAAAAAGGATTTACGCATCGTTTCAGCAAGTACATACCTACAAACATTTCACCCGAAGTCAAAATTATATTTAGGTTGGTAATTTATTGACTTAACATGCGTCGTGCACCCCACTCGTGTCGTGTTGATTGAAAGCGACGTCGACGTCGGGAACGCGACGTCAATTGACGTTACGCGCGCGACTAAACACGTGGCGGAAATGTGTTACACGCTTTAAATTGGTGCGTTCAAAGATGAGATAATATCATTTGGTAAGCTAGGTGTTACCGCAATTTTACCTATGTACATCTTGTTATGTTGTTTTAGGATTAATTCTAGAGCTTCTTGATTTCAGCGTAGTTAATCGCACTAAAGTTAAGGAACGTATTCAATAATAATTGATATTTCAGTAAATCGGTACCAAAAATATGTTTATCTGTCTCTTACAGCTACAACATAAATTAGCTAACAGAAATGTCTGTGAAGATTATAAGTTCTGTAGGTGCAGAGCTAGGCTACAAGTGCTCAAATATTTAGGTATTTTTCCAACCAAGTCACAGGTACCTAGTTTTATGGAAGAGATTGTCAAAATTTGTAACTTCAATTTAACCCTCCTTTATATTGCGTAAGTCATAAGTCTCGATTTCGAACCCAAGGCACGCACCTCTGACTTTTCAGATTCATGTGCGTATTGTATAATTACACTTGCTTGAAAAACGGTGAAGGAAAACATCGTGAGGAAACCGGTTTGCCTGAGAGATATATCTCGACGGCGGCATGTAAAGCCAAGTCAGAGGCTCATGGGCGGCTTGAAAACTCTGACACCAGGTTAGTCACTAACTACACGAAAAGAAGAAAATTGCGTAAAAGTATACAATTCCCTTCAACCACCATAGAAGTTACATTCAGATCTATTGTTACATTCAGATCCATTCGGTTCCTTACAAAATTATTGAGCTGAATGGTGCTGATCCATGCGTCATGTTTCGTGAACGGGCCCCAATGAATCTTATATTTTGCAATTCAAAATATAAGATTTAAAATAAGCCTTGGCAGAAAAGTGATGACCAGTCTCAACTGACGGGGCCCGTTCACGAAACATGACGCATGGATCAGCACCATTCAGCTCAATAATTTTTTCTGTTTTTTTTTTCACATTGTTCTCACATATAGAAGCAACAAGAATAATGTACCCAAGATTTAGTAATATCTTTATTTAAAAGAGTGTCCTGGGAGTTTCTTGCCCGTTCTTCTCCACAGAGATCTACTTTTTGGAATGGGCAACTAGCTTCAACTTTCTGACTAACTGACCGACTCTTTGACAATTCGAAAGTGCCAGTAAATGGTTTAATTGAAATAAATGCTTTGAGTTGAGTTGAATTGCAATTTCAACCACGTAAATTCAAACTCGATCAACGCTTTTAATTTTCTACGTGCATCCAAACAAAACAGTGTTTAGGTGGCAATATGTCGACAAGTATTGGACAGCAAGTCGTGTCCATGTGTCCGCGTCCCTGGTCGTGACATAGGATGCGTGTCCGAATTCCGGCGTGACGTCACATCACGTTAAACATGTGACTACACTCAGACTGTTGCGATTAGGAAGGTAATTTATATTAGGGGTATATATTTATACACAGTTATAGTTTAAATGTGCCTTTTAAATATATAATCAGTCTATAATGTTCCCGCTGCTGGGACACAGGAATCCTCTCTGTGAGAGGGAGTGGGCCGTAATCTATAATATAATATATGACACGGGCTCAGTGGCGGGTTGGTAGATGGCGCATGTCTTCGAATATTTGGTTCTAGAATGTCCTAGTGTCCTCGCGATGTTTTCCTTCACCGTTTCGAGAGTTTACTTTGTAAAATAAGTACCTAAACTAGATTTAAAGGACCACAAAGCTATCGGTTTCTTAAATTTTTATTTAGGGCATGCGGTCGAATTAATGTTAGAAACAAATAATTTACAGAAACTATTTAAATAGGATGTATCGTAAATAGTATTTGCTATTGTAATTTTTACTCATGATAACAAACAAAAAAATAATCTCAGAATCGGGCAGTCTTTGGAGACTGCCGATAGAAGTGAAAATTAAGTATCTTTTTGATTTTTGCGTTGATATCTTTCGTTAAGTAACTTTTTGATTCTCGCGTTGATGTCTTTCGTTCGATACATATAGCTCATGGAAAGCATTAGGTGACGATGACGCGTGTTCCAAGATTTTGTAAACCCAAAAAGTGCTCAACGCGCCTAAATAAGTTTTCAGGGGAATGCATTTGAATAGAAAGACACTGAAACATTCCGAAAGCTGGACCTACCTAAAAACACATGCAATAAAACAAAACACTACTACAAACTTTCCAATGCGACATCTCCCCTAATCCTATTACCAGCGGTTGCCCTAATAAACCTAATTGGTTAATGGAAATAATACCTTTTCCTCAACAAGCATCTGATATCGAAAGCTTTTAAGACTTTATTACTTAAAAGAGGGTAGTATGAGGAAAATGCATTCTCAAGGTCACAGAATATTATCCGTCTTATGACGTCATTGAAGGTCAAGGTCGATTTTTATCGTCTACTAGTTGTGTGTACAAGTTTATGGTGTTTCGTAAATAAATGAAGAATGTCAGGCTATTTTAATGTCTCCACTGCATTATCATTAATTTGTAGACTTTATAAATTGTATAGCACCGTTCTGTACTGTGTTGAGGCGCCTTTAGTCAGTTAATATTCGCCTTACCACTTTTCACAATACCGTTTTATTTCTTATATCACTATAAATTCAGTAAGCCCACGTTCGCACGGATGTGTTTTTATCCCGGCGATTTTTTTTCGTACACTGGATTTTCAACTCTCGGTATTGAGCCGAGCATTGAGAATCCAACAGAGCACATTCAGCGCGTATACCAGCGCGTCAAGAAAACACACTGTTGGATATTCAACTCTCGGCGCTAAGCGGAGCGTCGAAAATCCAATACGAGAAATGAAATCGCCGCGATAAAAACATGTCTGTGCGAACGTCGGGCTAAGACTCATGATTATCTCGTCGGTGCTCCATGGACCAATTGAAATTTGACTAATTGGTCTATGGGGAAAATTACATGTTTCCATCGTCCAACTACCAACTGGACTATGGAGAACACTGGACTTAAACAAAAACTATGATCCATTATAACATTATAACCCTAAGTTCACACCAGTTTTCTATACCTGAAAATAAAATTCTCTTTAACCGGAAAATACAGGGTCAAATTAAATTAGCTAGCGGAACTCTGGAGACGTGATGGTATCGATATCTTAACACGAAAAAATTATAAAAACTTTTACAAAAAAAAAAAAACACCGACTTCCAAAAAAACACTACAAAGTGAAAAATAACTTTAATTTCGGAAGTCGGTGGCAAAAACGAAAATTCAAAATCAAATACAAACTTTGGGCTATAATGTTATAATGGAACATAGTTTTTGTTTAAGTTCAGTGTTCTCCATAGTCCAGTTGGTATTTGGACGATGGAAACATGTAATTTTCCCCATAGACCAATTGGTCAAACAATTGGTCCATGGAGCACCGACGGATTATCTACAGTTATTTCGCGTGTGCCTTTTTCTGAATTACCATAGCCTTAAACTAATTTATAATTGCGTACAACACTTGTGATAACAATCCATATCATTATGAAAATTCCACAATACCTATCTCTTCTATTATTCTTGTAATCAGGAATGTCTATCATATCAGTCACAATAACAAACCAATTCACCAATCTCTTAAGATGTTTATTCGATAATGGTGCCAGAAGGTCAATGGAGAGAAACAACACATGCGGCGATGATGTCACCACCATTAGCCACGACCTGTTTATCCGAAGACTCCCTATTATTCTACCATAGGATGTCCGGTACTCAGGTTACCGGCACAATAGCCGGTCAGTCCGGACATGTCTTCGGTGACGGTCAACATGTCCTATGGATTCTGTTTGACGGATTATTAGTAGGTGTTATGTTATTTATTTACTTAGATTTTATGTGTGATGGCCCTGATGACTGAAGAAAAACAAAATGAGTTGTGAGTCGTGAAATAAGATGTGATATTGTGTAAAGATGACGTGTTAAATTGTGTATAGATGTGTTGTGGTGATGTGGCTAAGTAATAACAGCCGCATGGGACTATCAGGTTAAGCTACGCTTGCCGGGGTTAGCCTGTGGATGGGTGACCATCTTTACATACCGAAACTCCTCCGTGCCTCGGAAAGCACGTTAAGTCGTTGGTCCCGGCTGTCATTCGTGGATCTTTGACAGTCGTAACGGGTCGTCAAAGGTCTTACCAAGGGGTATCGTATTACCCAGTTACTGAGTTGTGGAGGTCAGAGAGGTATTCGCTTTATGTAAAATATTCTGGTATTCAGCTGCATCCAGCTAGACTGGAAGCCTACCCAAACATAGTTGGGAAAAGGCTATAGACAGATTGATGTGTTAAATTGCCACCACATTTGGTTTCGATATGAAATGCACAAAGCATTTCTACCATATTTTCTATCTGTGAGTTACTTATACTAGCAAAGCTCTCAAATACTTTTTATTTTCACTAGCTGCATTTTTTACTTATATTCGTTTTACACAAAAAGGTACGCCGCTTTTCTTTTCATAATTTATTCCATTATTCGCGCACACAAATCAAGCTCAGTTGCTTGCTTCGAATTTAACCCATTTTTTGCAACTCAGGTTAAACCAAGAACTTTCCTGAGCTAGATTGTAGGTCACCTAAATAACAAGCACTGTATTTGTGTCGTAATTCTAAGAAAAAAGCTTGAGCTTGCTTTTAATTATATCATGTTTTCTAGAATGTGGGTAGTTTTAAAACATTTGCAAGATAGGCAACCATATGGTTTCGTATGTGGTGTCTTGGTTTAAGTTAGGTATGTACAATAAAACACTGTTTCCAATATCACTGCGCTAGACATGCTATCGCAATGACTGCTCAGAGTAGACTCCGAGCACGGTACAAAGCTCCGCACTCCCTCTACCGTGCAGCCCTCATCATAGCACGCATAACTTATTTATTAGACGTCATAACGTACATAAGGTGGAATTAAACAAGCTTTACTTTCCAACAAACTGCGTAACATAATTACTCGACCGAAAATTTTCAGAATTTTAAAGTTTAAGTACTTATATTACTCACTTATAGTAGGTACTTACATTATCTATAACCGCTAAAACCATCAAAGCTTTACCGGAAGCCGGATTTATTGAAATAAATAAAGATTGAACAGAAATAAGCTGTGACAAATCTCTTTAATTTAGGCTCAAATTAATAAAAGGATTAGTGGCGCTTTGAATATTAATTTGAAAGTAACAAATAAAAAAATACGTTAAAACGTTACAAAAATGAATGGTCAATTTTTATCCAAATATCTGTATAAATGACTAAAAAATATTACTTTATATCTACCTGGCTCGCATTAGAATTGCATAAAACTGAGTCAAAACTTAATTCCCTTTTCATCGTATAAATAAAGAAAACTACAGTTCACAAATCAAGTTCACTTCATAAAAACTCAAAGTTATACCTACACACATCAAAAGTGTCTAGGGATCAACATATATTTTTGCAATAACTTTTCTCCTGATTGATATTAATTAAAATTTTCTTTAAGGATTCATCAAATAAAGTGTTTTCGTTTGTCACAGTAACGATAAACCAAGTCACCTTTGCATTAATAAAGAAATTTGCCATTTTCCTAATAAAGGGATTTTTGACATTTGAACCACTAACATTAAAGTTCGAAAAAAAGACTGAAATAACAGTTTTCTTTAAAATTTTATTGGGTAACTTAAACAATTAATAATCCGTGTTTCTACCGCGAACACTAACAACACAAGAACATCGGTTTGGCATACTCAAAATGAGTTCATCCAAATCACGCTGTGGAATGGCCGCCCATGTTCGTTGCAACAACAAAAAAAGGTCTTCTTGCGACTGGATACCCTCCATATTCGGCAGAGCTCTTCTCTGTAGCATATCCCATGCATGCTCAATCGGGTTCAAGTCTGGCGACTGAGCAGGCCAGGGCAGGACATTGATGTTAGCTGCGGCGAGAGTCTGTCTTACAACTCTTGCGGTGTGCGGTCGTGCATTATCATGCATTAACTGAAATAAGGGACCGATTTGCACTTGTAGAGGAACGATGACGTCTGATACAATCGTCTCAGCATAAATTTGAGCGTTGAGGTTGCCTCTAATCCAAATCAACTCAGTTCTTCCGCCGATCCAAATACCCGCCCATACCATGATGGTTCCACCACTATAAGGATGGACTTCCTGGCAGGATTTTAATCGCTGTTGGCGTCCAGGGGTTCTCCAGTGTCGTATACGTCTTGTATCCGGTCTCATACCAAAACGAGACTCATCAGAAAAGCACACGAAACGCCATTGTTCTTCTGCCCAATTTCTGTGTTCAAGAGCCCATTGATATCGAATCCTACGATTGTGCATTGCTATAGGTGGTACCCGTAGCGGTCTTCGGGAATGAAGGTTCACTTCATGCAAGCGGTTTCTGACTGTTTGGTCGCTAATTAAGTTCCCTGAAGAGTGATGAAGCCTCACGGCTAACATCATGGCGGTTATTGTTGGAGCTCTTCGAGCTAAGATTTGAATGTATCGGTCTTGTCTCCGTGTGGTGCAGCGATACCGTCCTCCATGGCGCTCAGCCACGGTACCAGTGCTTCGGTAACGTGTCCAAAGTCGACTGATAACACTCTGACTTGTATTCAGAGCTAAAGCCACAGTACGTTGCCGGGAACCAGCTTCTATCATTCCCACGGCTCTGAGCATTTCTTCCCTGCTTAAATGACGTCGCTGCTCCATAATAACGTTGGTTTTAATCAGTAGTAGGGAAACAGTAGCACTAATAATGTCTTCAATGCGTTGTATGTTTTTATAGGGAAAATATTGACAGCTGATTTTCATCTTTTACTCGAATTTGATTCACAGTTCCTGATTCAAATTATGAAATGCACCAAAAAGGATCCATATAAATTTATAAAATCATAAATTTATTACAAAGCCACATCTCAATCTCAAGAAATCCGCATAAAAATGCTTGATCCCTAGACACTTTTGATGTGTGTACTTCTATTTTCAGGCCAAAATTCCTTCATAAAAGTTCATGATCTGTATGAAACTGCAAGTAATGCTGACGATACTGAAACTTCCTGAAGCCGATATTGAAAAGATGACTCGGTAATTTAAACTTGAGATATGGAGTCGAAGCCGATCAGTCATTTACTTCTTCACTGACTTCGTCGGTAGAGCCGACGAGTAAATGACTGATCGGCTTGGAAACGAGGAATTTTGGTATGTCGGTAATTATGTGTGTGAAACTGTGAAGTGCCAAAATGTTGCTCCCTAAAAACTGTGTAATATTTTTAATAGACTTCTAAAAAGGTGGAGCAACACAGCTGAAAATTCATCTCATACTTTGCGATGTGTGATACCTCACGCATGGCCGCCAAAATTATAGATAGCCCAGTCAATAACAAAATAAAAATAAATATACAATAATGACGCGTTTTTAGATAACTTTGTTGTATATTTTTGTGAAGCAAGCAACAATTTCTACAATCTGAGCCTAATTTAAGCACTCTAAGCCTATTGGTTGCGAAGATACAGCTAGTCAAAGAATGGTATTTTTTTAATCTACCTACGTTTTGATGAAAATATAACTGAACCATTGTGGCGGACAATTTCAGCTATATAAGTTTTCAACCACTTTTGTAAACACGTAACCAGATTTTCGATGGATACTCACAAGAAAATTACTTTGCTTGTGATAAGCTGTTATGGAAAAAATATTGTGTTATATTGTGTAAATATTGTATTGTGTAAATATTGTGTTGACCGCGCTACCGATTTGGGGTAACCTGTAATGATAGTTGTGTTGGGAATAATAATAAATAAATAAATAAATAATAACATGCAGCTATGAGGAGCACTAAATCATAATATATCGATAATTTTTCACTTATTGGAAAAAAAAATACCCATCTTTGACTAGCTGTATCTTCGCAACCAATGGGCCTGGTGCTTGATTTGGGCTCAGATTGTAAAAAATTTAACTTGTTTTACAAAAATTTTGAACAAAGATACCTAAAACGTGTCCTTAAAGTATATTAAAAAAAAAAACATGTGCCCGAATTTCGCAATTTTTCGAGCACCATGGGAGTAAAACAAGGTTTTCAGGGTTGCAAACTTGGGTATTTATCAGGGGACCAAACAACATAAAAAAAAAAACAACGGGTTGCACTCCGGGAGTGCCGACAGAAGTTGAACATAACGTTGTGCATTTATGAATTTTTGGAATGAATAAGGAATAATTTCGCACGAATTGCTTTATTTATCAGTATAAAAGTACTATAATTTATGTGGTTAAATACAATATTCATTAGTAGTAGTAGTAGTATATTTATTTATTTTCAAAATATAGTCTAACATAAATAAACAATTTATTTAAACACTTTTCATGAAGTATGTTTTGACTGCTTTTTTTTACCCATCAATATGGGTAAAATTTCTTACCTCGCAATCTTTACGTAATGCTAAAGTCTATTTCTTTTGATATTTACTTTGTCAGTTGCTAGGCAACGGATCTTACGGCACGTTCTGACGCGAGTTTAACATTTTTTATCCCATTTAAAAGAATTTAGTTAGATACCTACCCACTACGTAGAATTAACGAAGGAGTTTCGTACCTCAGAAAAAATATGATCGAAAGTTTCTCGTTCTTAGCTGCACCTGCTAAAACTACACATTTCGAATGCAATTTAAACTTGGAACGTTTTACTGGAAATGACAGTGTTTTTGGCGGGAACTTTTTCAATTTCGCGTAGAATAAGCTGGTTGAGATGGTACTGGACGGGACATATGGCAATGGAAACGGCGGGTACTGCCAATCCGGATATTACGGTGTGATGTACCTATGTGGGATTGGTTTGTAGAACGTTCCAGAGGCTCTTTGTAAGAATCCTGTAGCCAGAGCTTTACTGTATCTGTGGATATGGAGAAAAGGAAATCAATCAATGTAATCCAAACCTGACATTTTCTATCGAAACTACAGAATACTGCAACTACAATACTGTGCAAGAAGTAAAGCTGATTTTCAATAAACAATACTTTCGCTGAGCCGAAACCAAACAAACATTGAAAATGCTAAAGAACATCCTAATATCACACAGCTCATTGACTTCATTCTTACAGGGGCTACTAATTCACAAACGTTGCAAAGACACATTTTGTATGGCAAATCTGTCATAAACTCACAATGGAGAAACAATTGCAACGTTTGTAAATTAGTAGACTTGGTCCCCAGATTTTTAGTGAGTCAAAAACAAATACTTACAATGAAAAACAAAACAGTAAGTGTTTTGTTTTATATTGTAAGTATTTGTGTTTGTTTTTCCTGGGTTCTAAGAACTTTGCATACATTAAGTACAACAAACACAAACGAGTTCAGGAAGGGTGCAGTGAGAGAACGCATTTTGAATTTACGCTTAGAGAATTACTAAGTACGTACGAGGAACTTGCAAAGAGGTCTGCTTACATTAGTTTTGATTCCGTATTCAAATGTGGGGCATGAGCCGTTTCGTGAGGAAGACTTTTCATTACAACTTGTTCGTGTGAAGTCGCCGTAATCCGTGTTACATGCTTCTAGGAAAATAAGTGAGAGGATTTCATACAGTTTGTAAGGGAGTTGTTGAATGTGGGAATTTATCCATTTTGTTTTTATCCACACATGTTTCATCAACTAGTACGGGGGGTACTGGTGGCCATATATACCTATTGAAATATAACAATACACTAACCCCCTTACTAATAAACGTTGTATATCGCCTGTATAGTTACACACCGATTTCTCTCTTTCAGTCGTCAGTAATTTGACATTCGAAAGAAGAAGACAAAGCGTTGTGTAACTATACAGGCGATATACAACGTTTATTAGTAAGGGGGTTTAGGTAATATATTGTGCATAAATTGTAGTAAATACTTAAACTAAGCATTAAATACTTGTTAGTACTGGTATGCTGTACTCTTAATAATCTACTGGATTGTCATTGTGTTTGTTTTTTTTGTCTGTCATAAAAATATAGAGAACCATGACTTACTACTTTGGCTCTTATTTAATATAATTATTTAATTTTATAACATTCGTTATCAGCACGAAGGTGAGAAAGTAGTAAAATGTCGTGTGGACTTGCTGGTATGTCGTTGAGCTCAATAAAACCATTGTGTGAGAGAGCCGGCTATGGCATCTGGAAATTTAAAATGCGTATGTATTTGATGCATGAGGATTTATGGGAAGCTATAGTAGGTTACTCAGGTGAGAAGCCTTCTGATGCAAATAAAAGGGATCAGAGAGCTTTAACCAAAATCTGTTTAACAATCGACGGAGGCGCAATCGCACATGTTCGGAGCGCTGAGACTGCTAAGCAAGCATGGGATGCTCTCCAAGATGCTTTTGAAGACAAGGGAATGGGCAGAAAATTGGCCCTAGAGCGCAGGCTGTATAGATACAATTTGTCAGATTTCGATAATGATGTTGAGCGATATATTAGTACTATTGTAGCTACTTCGCAAGATTTAGCGGACATCGGAAAGAGGATTGATGATGAAAGTTTAGCAGCGATTATGCTCGGAGGTTTAGGACCTCGCTACGATCCCTTAGTTATGGCTCTGGAAAACTCCAACTTAAAAATTACAAGTGAATTGGTGAAAAGTAAGCTATTGAATGAGTTCTCGAAAACCGTAGACGTTCAAGCTCTGGAGAATAAACCGACATCTTCGGCCCTGAAATCTTCTCAAGGTAAAATTTCTTCACAAAATAGTAAGAAGAAAAAGAAAATAATCAAATGCTATGGATGTGGTGAACCTGGTCACAAGAGACCCGATTGTCCTATAAAGAAGGATGAGAAGGACAAGCACGTAAAAAATGTTACTCTCAAGACAGCACTCAACAGTGTTGAAGGAGAGAGTACCACTTTTTTCATTGATACTGGGGCAACCAATCACATGTGCCATAATGTTGATTACCTGGAGAATGCAAGGTTGAATAATGAAGCAGGTAGTAATGATACTGTAACGGTTGCAAATGGAGAGAAGTTAAGTTGCAGAGGTATAGGTAATATTTCTTTTTCTACTAAAGATTGTAAAGAAGGAACAATGACGGGTGTTGTTGCCGTACCCGACCTGAATTGTAATTTACTCTCTGTTAGGAAAGCTTGTGAAAACGGTTTTCATGTAGTTTTTGATAAAAATGGTTGTATTTTTTATGAAAATTTTTCTTGTAATGGAAAGGCTATTTTACGTGGTTCTGTAAGTAGTGGGCTGTACACTTTAAATTGTACTGTAAATGTTCCCAAGAGAATTGCCTCTAATGCGCTCCTTGATACGTCAGATTGCAGACTTTGG
Source organism: Conistra vaccinii (assembly GCA_948150665.1). NCBI lineage: Eukaryota > Metazoa > Arthropoda > Insecta > Lepidoptera > Noctuidae > Conistra > Conistra vaccinii. The sequence continues at coordinate 5,829,775 of OX411323.1, read as the reverse complement.
CATAGGCGTTTAGGCCACCTTTGCCGTATAGGTATGGATAAACTTAGAAAAGGTGAGGCTATAGGTGTGACTTACGATAAGGTGGACAATGAACCATGTATACATTGCTTGGAAGGCAAGCAGTCAAGGAAACCTTTCAAATCAATTCTCTTTCCGATGTCCGCTAAATCTTGCGAAGTAGCTACAATAGTACTAATATATCGCTCAACATCATTATCGAAATCTGACAAATTGTATCTATACAGCCTGCGCTCTAGGGCCAATTTTCTGCCCATTCCCTTGTCTTCAAAAGCATCTTGGAGAGCATCCCATGCTTGCTTAGCAGTCTGATCGTAGCAAGCTGTAAGTTGGAACCTGGAACTGGTGAGAGACCTGTTTTTCAAATAAGCAGCAGCTTGAACTGCGTCTTGCCAATATACTTTCGAAAGCTTCCCTTCAGTAAGCATACAGCGCGCCTTTTCAACCAATGTGCGATTTACACGTTCAGCTACGCCATTAGATTGAGGGCTATAAGGAGCTGTCGTTTCGTGCTTAATTCCTTTTGAAGTCAAATAGATGCTTTTGAAGACAAGGGAATGGGCAGAAAATTGGCCCTAGAGCGCAGGCTGTATACATACGCATTTTAAATTTCCAGATGCCATAGCCGGCTCTCTCACACAATGGTTTTCAGAACAGATAACGGGACTGAGTTTGTGAACCAAGGTATGAGAGACTATTTGACTTCAAAAGGAATTAAGCACGAAACGACAGCTCCTTATAGCCCTCAATCTAATGGCGTAGCTGAACGTGTAAATCGCACATTGGTTTTATTGAGCTCAACGACATACCAGCAAGTCCACACGACATTTTCATGCGGACCTGTGTGGTCCGATGTCACACGATTCTTTTCAGGGAAACAAATATCTTTTAGTTTTTATTGATGATTTTTCGAGAGCGATTTTTCCTTTCTTTATCTCATCGAAAACTCAAGTAAAAGATAAATTCTGTGAATTTCAGAATGCAGTTGAAAGGCAGAAGGAAGCAAAAATCAAAATTTTCAGAACAGATAACGGGACTGAGTTTGTGAACCAAGGTATGAGAGACTATTTGACTTCAAAAGGAATTAAGCACGAAACGACAGCTCCTTATAGCCCTCAATCTAATGGCGTAGCTGAACGTGTAAATCGCACATTGGTTGAAAAGGCGCGCTGTATGCTTACTGAAGAGAAGCTTTCGAAAGTATATTGGCAAGACGCAGTTCAAGCTGCTGCTTATTTGAAAAACAGGTCTCCTCATCGTGCACTCGAAAATAAAACTCCTTTTGAAATGTGGCATGGGAATAAACCAAACCTCTCACATTTAAGAGTTTTCGGCTGTCGAGCGATGGTTCATGTCCCCAATTGTCAAAGAAAGAAGCTGGATGTCAAATCTACGGAGCACATTTTTGTAGGATATACTGATGATGTCCATAGTTACTTCTTTCGTAGTTCAGAATCCCCACGTCGCTTAGTTAAATCGAGAGACGTAGTATTTTTTGAAAATTCTTTTATAAGTTTAAAAGAAAATTCAGAATCTTCTAGAAGCCAAGAAAAAATGATAGTTCCATTACGATTGAGCGCTGATCCTTGCAATGCTGTTGAACAGATAGTTAATGTGGATGTTCCTACAGCAAGCACCTCTATGGATGTTCGTGACGTTTCCCCTGATTGTTTTCATGATGCTTCGGATGTAGAAGTAGAACAAAGCAACAGTGTTGTCGGTGAGTCAGTGGAAGAACGTCGCTATCCAATGAGAGAACGGAAGAAACCAGATTTCTTGTTATACAAGACTTGTACGGAAGAGGTAATGAATGATGATCCATCTAGCTACTCAGAAGTCATGCACGCAGAAGATAAAGAAAGTTGGATTGCTGCGATGCAAGACGAGTATGATTCCTTAATAGAAAGAAAAACTTGGATTTTAGTCAATAGACCTCAAAATAAGAAAGTTATTCCTTGTAAATGGGTTTACAAACTGAAACGAGACGCTTTAGGAAATTCTGTAAAGTATAAAGCAAGACTTGTTGCTAAAGGTTACAATCAGGAGGCGGGAGTGGATTATTATGAAACCTTCTCTCCTGTGGTGAGGAATTCATCCTTACGTATGCTGTTAGCTTTTGCCGTTGAGAACGAATATAAGCTAAAGCATTTGGATGTGGACACAGCATTTCTTAATGGCGATCTAGAGGAAGAAGTTTTCATGCAACAGCCTCTTGGATTTGCACAAGAAGATGGCAAAGTTTGTCTTCTGAAGAAATCCATTTATGGGTTGAAGCAAGCTTCGCGAGCTTGGAATAAAAAGTTCGATGAAACTCTTAAAGGTTTGGGTTTCGCTAGAACCTCCTCAGAGTCATGTATATATAAGAAACTTTTTGGTTCGTCTGAACTAGTTATACTGGCGGTGTACGTCGATGACATTGTCTTATTGCACAAAGATGACTTGACGTATGACAAAGTCAAACGTGACTTGAGAAATTTTTTCGGCATAAAAGATCTGGGAAATTTAAATTATTTCTTATCTCTAAATGTTAAATATGATAATGGAATTATTGAAATGAACCAAAAAACTTTTATACTTAATTTATTAAAACGTTTTAATATGCAACAATGTAAGACGTTTGATACGCCTTTGGCAAGCTGTAAGTTGGAACCTGGAACTGGTGAGAGACCTGATTATCCTTATCAAAACTTAATTGGCTGCTTGATGTACCTCGCTGTTAATACTAGGCCAGATATAGCTTTTGCTACCAGTTACTTGAGTCAGTATAATACGACTTATGACAAAACGCACTGGACAGCAGCGAAGCGTGTACTTCAGTATCTTAAGGGTACTATAGATTATTCCATTGTCTACAGGAAAACTGGTGAATATATCTCTGCCTACGCCGATGCCGATTGGGCTAACTGCACAATTGACCGCCGTTCGTATACAGGCTATTTTGTGAAACTGGCTGGAGGACCAATTTCATGGGAATCAAAGAAACAGCCAACGGTTGCATTATCTTCGACCGAGGCTGAGTATATGTCACTGAGTGCCGTAACCAGAGAAGTTGTCTTTTTGCGCAGACTCTTGCAAGAAATTAGTGGCAAGGTAGGACAAGTTATTATTTATAACGACTGTCAAGGGGCCCAAAAACTAGCGTCAAACCCTATTCACCATAATAGGACTAAGCACATAGATACAAAACATCATTTTATTAGAGAGATTGTATCAAAGAATATTGTAGACTTACAGTACATTCAAACGCATGATATGAGCGCTGACATTTTAACAAAAGCCCTAGGTCGTGTACCACATTTAAGATGTATTAAGGGTATGGGATTTGCTTAATTATAGACTACTTTAATTTAAATATCTTGCCTATAGAGCTTAGATTATTCGATTAAGTGGGGGTGGGTATGTAGTAAATACTTAAACTAAGCATTAAATACTTGTTAGTACTGGTATGCTGTACTCTTAATAATCTACTGGATTGTCATTGTGTTTGTTTTTTTTGTCTGTCATAAAAATATAGAGAACCATGACTTACTACTTTGGCTCTTATTTAATATAATTATTTAATTTTATAACATAAATAAATATAAATAAATTCTTAAATGCATCAGTGACTTTTACTAACTTTAATCATTGAGTAACGCTATACTTAAAACATAATTAAACATTTTTTTAAATACTTACCAAAGCTTACTTAGAAATATACATTTCTTTCTTTTCCAATCAAATATACCTAAGATACGAGCATAACATACACAAATTCTAAGGTGTCAACCCTAGTGGGGCAGAATACAGCAAGATTTTAGACTAGTGGAATCTGCCCCACCAAATCGAACTAGTGGGGCAGATTCGCCTGCAAAATTTTAGGCTTTTCACTTTGCCCCACCAGTGGGGCAGCTCGGTGGGGTAAAGTGGAATGGTTCCTTAAAAATGTTATTTGTGAGAGTGGAGTGTATCGGTTTGTGCCTTTTTCCGTGGAAAGTCCCTAAGAAAGATATTTTGTTTTATAAATTAAAATCATTCCACCCAACGCGAACTTCGACCAGCACTAATGTATGTGCTAGCCTCTAATAAAATCTATGTTCGTGTGATCAATTTAACTAAATCCTTATAATTATAAAGTTATGTCCGTCTGAGGCCAGTGTTGACCTCGTACCTCTTGTTAATAAGTTTTGATTTTAGTTTGTAATCAGAGGTCAATTAATTAGAAACATAAATATTGTGCTTGTTCATTTATGTTATTCTCGACTAACTTTATATTTAGATACAAATAAATAGAACTGAAGCGTCTGTTTGTAATGTGAAAATAACAGCTTTTTACTAAATGCAAATAAAAGTGTATACGGTACCTACTTATAACAAAAACAAAACTTTATTTTTGTCTGTCTGTTTGTTCCAGCTAATCTCCGAAACGGCTGTTCCGATTTTGATGGGACTTTCACTGGCAGATAGTTGATGTAATAAGGAGTAACTAAGACTACTTTTATTTAAGAAAAATAATTAACGTTCACGCGGCTCAAATCGCGGGCAGTAACTAGCATAAAAATATAAAAGACACTGTTATTATCTCCAATTTTAACTAAGAGAGATCTGGAACCAAGACACGATAATTTGGACCAATGGACGGCTATATCTCCTGTACACCTGACGTAGAAAGATCCCGTTGCAAATTACGATGTTGACTGCGTAGCATCGACTCCATAATACGGTCTTATATGAGGAGGTAACTCAACGGACGAAGATAAAGTCTTTAGGGCTTAATAAACCTAAAACTTTCAAACCAGGACACGTAAAATTTGTTAAAAATGAAAACGACAATGTCTAGGAAAGTCCCGGATATGTGGAACTCGGCCAAAACATAGACTAATTTCTATTGTCAGGGCGGAAGAATAGGTTTCGTGCAGCGAGTCATCGCGGAGGAATTGTAGGCACTATGCCAGGTCCCGGATTAAGAGTTTTGTGAATAGTATAGTAATATTATGTCTGTTTTGTGTAGCCAACTCTATTATGCGAGTTTTGTTTTGTTTTGTGCAGCTGTGATATTGTTTATTTTTCTTCTATGAAAGGGTTTGGTACTGCAGACTGAAAGAATGTTAAGCGACTGAAATTGAGACGCTTAATAACTTCTGTATTCAGTCGCATAAAAGATTTGAACTTTTTTTAAGTTTTGAACTTGTATGATTAAATCTGATAGTTTCAAAGATTTGGACAGTTGGTTGAAAGCTTTGTAAGACGGGATGGCAAAGTGAAAAATAATAATAACTAGCTGACCCGACAGAAGTTGTCTAAAACTGTTACCATAGATTTAGTACGTGATTCTAAACACCCCAGCGTTGAAATTTTTCGTCAGTAATTAAAAAAAAATCTGCTGTTCCATACATTTTGATCGCGTAGGTATTGCACTTTTCTATGAAAAAGCTGTATTTTTTTTATAACTGACGAAAAATTTCAACGCAGGGGGGTTCAGAATTCATGGTACAAGTTTTCACGTTGACAGAGATGCCACCCTGTATAGATTATTTGTAATGGCTACTACACACTGCCGCCGGCCTGGCCGCCGGGCGCGCCCGGCACTGCCACACAAAGCCGCACAAACAAACGCAAAGGAAATGAAGGCGCATAAGCCGGAGGCACGTGCCGCGCGGCATAAGCCGGCGGCCATGCCGCCGGCATGTGTGTAGTAGCCATAACATGTCACTATCTGAAACATTTGAAAACAGATATCAAAATACACCCTGAATAGTTTTACCTTTACTTTCTTTTTAGGGGTCCAAAATTTCAAGTTGATTGGCTTGCAGAAAGTAAGAGAAGGTACAAAACAATTCGTAGAATTCCCACCTCTCTATTACTATAATGCCAAGCATTGTTTTGTCGAAACAACTTGTAGTCGGCAACCGATTTATCGACTCGATATTAGTAAAGTTTCAGCCGGCAACAATCAAAGTTGGGTAACCAGGAAACTGTTATGTACTTTATACGACTTCCTAAAATACATATAATAATAATATGTACTTACTCACGTAGATTTGGTGGTAGGTACGTGGGAAGGAAGTTGAACTGTGATAGTTTTACTGTTGTTCTCATATTTTGGACAGCCGTATTTTCAGAACCAATGATTTGAATTGTGAACTATACAGGGTTGATTTTTGGGATGGGGCAGTAAGGACAGCTACCTAGCAACTAGGAAAGTAGGTTGGAGTCTCATTTACTACGAAATGGATGAGAAAAGTCGATTCCTGACCTTTCTAATAGTTACTCAAACCTCATCATCATCATATCAGCCGAAAGACGTCCACTGCTGGACGTAGGCCTCCCCCAAGCACCGCCACTTCGACCGATTCTGTGCTTCCGGCATCCAGCGGATTCCTGCGGCCTTTACAAGGTCATCGGTCCATCTTGTGGGAGGCCTTCCAACGCTACGTCTTCCGGTACGTGATCGCCACTCCAGAACCTTTCGGCCCCATCGGCCATCTGTTCTGCGAGCAATGTGTCCTGCCCATTGCCACTTAAGTTTGGCAATTCTTCGGGCTATGTCGGTTACCTTGGTTCTCCTGCGAATCTCTTCATTTCTGATTCGATCACGTAGGGAAACGCCAAGCCTATCCCTCTCCATTGCTCTTTGGGTGACTTTTAGCCTTCTGATAAGGCCCATTGTGGGCGACCACGTTTCAGTGCCATAAGTCATCACTGGCAACACCTCCACCTCAGTTGATCTAATTGAGTTTTTGATTATTATAAGAAACAGGATCGGCATCGATTGGCATCTAAAACAGTTTTTGTGAAAACTGACCGTTTTCTTGTTGACCGTACATTTTTTTTTCAAAATCTGTGAATTGAGATCAAAATGTCTCAAATGTTAAGAAGTCTCCTAAAACCGTTTTCCTGTAGTTGTAGTAACGTCGCCATCTTATTTTTTAAATACATTTCAAGTGACATTTCACAAAACAATTGCACAAATGTTTACCAAAAACGTCGAAAGCCAAAAGATCACACTCGTTTATTCGTTATCACCTTTTTTTTTTAAGTGTGTTAAAAATGTAAAAAGCTTTTCATTGTCTAGACGTGTTGAAACGAATAATGAAGTTTCTTTTTGATTAGGCAAGCGGAAACGAAAATGTCTAACTCTGGTAGAAGGGAAATAATGAAGCCTCTGGGAAATTGTAGCAAATTCTTTAAATTACTTATTTGTACTGGCGTACGTAGCCTAATGAATGGACAGGGTAGTAAACGGACTCTGTATGAAAAGTGCAAATTCTACTCACCAGAGTGATGACTATTAATTTTTATGCAAACATGACATTTGTGGCCAATTTTTATTTTTTTCGAGTAATGATGAGTCTAGTGATTTTTTTTAATCTGTAGGTAAGTACATAACAATTATTTTTGTTAAGAGCGCGTTTATGATGAAGGTGCTTTCACGAAGAAATGATAAAATCTGTCAGATTCAATGCTGGACGGATATTACGTCGCTATCTGCGGCGGGTGACGGGCAGACATTGTTGTCACGATCAGATTAATTGGACAGATTGCCTTCTAAATTGAGAAGATTATTATTACATCGAAAATATTTTTACAAAAATATATTTATAGTGTAAAAGAAACGAGCAAATGATCAGATGAGATCTAAATTGCCACAAAAATAATATAAAATTCATTATCAGCCACTTCTGAACACAATAGCGTCGCCAAATAATCGTTACGACGAAATCTTTTGCCTACATTCAAAAATTGTAAATAAAATAAATGAATATAAATTATTTAATGTGTGTGTAAATTATTTGATGATGCGGGGGAGTAAAATTGCGGATATCCTTAATTTCTCATCTTTGAGTTTTGCAGAAACCCATTTACTTATTTAAATTGATTCTAAGATTTTCATCATTTCTTTTTCTTCACATCTAAGGTACCCGTGGGAAATTCGACGAAATAATATATTAAAGATGAATTTATATATTAAAATAATATATTAAATTAAAAATAGAATTGTTTGATATTTTTAAAGCAATTTGTCAAACCATTTGGCAACGCTATGGAATTTCTGGAGACTGATATTATTGAAATGACCGACACCTAATTGCTTTCATTTCAATGAACTTCGTTTTTAATGTTTTCTTTTAATAAAAATTATTATCGAGTGTAATAAACTCCTACGTTATTTTGCAACTACATCCAACATACAATAATGTATATTCAAACCCCTTCTCTACTTGATTTACTTAAACAAGCGAGCAAGCCCTATTACGTTTCCCTGAAACTTCGTAAAGTGTACGAGACTCTTGATGTCAGTACCTACAAGACGTTAACTCGTTGAATTGACACTGATTTACGAAACCAATAATCCAGCAACGAAAAGGCTGTACAAACCATATCATCACGCCTTGTTTCCCCGAAGGGTTAGGCAGAGGTGTACTTATAGTACACCCACATTTCGCCTGTTATGTTTCAGTCCCATGAAATAAGGGGCGAGCTTATTGCCATCAACCGGGCACAAACCACACTCCCCGGGGTTGCGGGTAGTCCCAAGGGGAAACCGTGGCCCCTGGCAAGGCAAAGGAAGGAACACGGGTGGGTTTTAGTCAGTAAGTGTCTGACACGCCCTTCCGCTCCGCCCAGAGCGGGAGAAGTCATTTGATGATTTCCCACCAGAAAAAAAAAAGGCTGCTGGTGAGAAATTCCAGATGGAAAAACCCAATTACACTTTGCCCGTCCCGGGAACCGAACCCCATGCTCAGCAGTACCACTTGCGACCACTAGACCAACGAGGCAATTGTTCTGTTTGGTTAGCCAACAAAGAATTAAACAATTTTCGAATAATGTTTACTGTATGGCAATTCAAGTATATAATAAATTACCTAATGTTTTTAAAAGTCTTAACCTCATGACATTTAAAAATAAACTGTGTAACTTTCTTTTACAAAAGTGTTACTACTCAACGAACGAATTTTTAACTGAAAAATTCGATTCAAAATTTAAATTAGACTTACCTCCTAAGAATTGAATTGAATTTCATTTGACACTGTATTGATTCTTATTTTTATTTTTTTTATTTTTTTATTGTTTTAATCATTATTGACTTTATAATTAATAACCCCTGACATTGTATTTAATAATTTTTGACATTATAATTAATAACCCCTGACATTGTATTTCATAATTTTTGACATTATAATTAATAACCCCTGATTGTATTTGATAGTAGTTAACGTTTTCCTTATTCTCGACATTGTGTGGTTTATTTAATTATTGAAATATTTGTACGCTGGAAACAGCAGAATATTATGGACATTATATTATGTGTAACACCTATGTAACAACAATATTCTTACAAATAAATTTATTACTTACTTACTACTTGGTATTCTATAACAAGCCAGCAAGCCCTATTTTGTTTTCCTATGAAACTTCGTTAAGTTTATAAGGCTTGATGTCAGTACCTACAAGATGGTTAACTCGATGAATTTACAATGATTTATGAAGTGAATAATCCTAGAATACAAAAGCTCAACCATTATGTTGTTTTCTCAACATGCTGTATAGTCAACAAATCCTGGCTAATGATAACAGCCCCACGGGTCGATCGTGTCATCGTCACAGATATCGAGACCCTCCGTGCCTCGGAAAGCTCGCTAAGCTGTTGGTCCCGGCTGTTATACGTTATCTTTGAGAGTCGTTACGTACAGGTCGTCAGAAACCCGAAAGTCTGACAACCATTCTTACGAAGGGATATCGTATTACCCATGGTAATTGGGTTGTAGAGGTCACATAGACTGTCGCTCCATGTAAAATACTGGTAAGCAGATGCATCCGGTTAGACAGTTGGGAAAAGGCTAGGCAGATTGATTTTCGTGCAGTCAACAAAAGGATGTGATTGTGTGTGATAAACGATGGCTTATTGTAAATAACATAACATTCTGATAAATTTGAATTGGTTTAGGGTTGTTTTTAGCTTACCACATCGACGATAATGATCTCTATCATCAATAATTTATTCCTCCCATATATTTTCAATGCTAACGATACATAAATTTTATGTATCGTTAGCATACATACATACATTTCATATTTATTTTACACGTCATTTGATAAGAGCCTAATGGTTCTACTTCTTATCAAATGAGGTGTAAAATAAATAACGTAGGTATAAAATAAACATTTATTTCATGCTCATATCTTGGTAATAGTCTAGCTGTGCCACTATTTTTCATGCCCCTGCATTTAGTAAGGTGTTAATAAATGAATAAAAATGTTATACGAATAAAGTAAATAATATGGAATTCATGCATGAAGATGCAGTATTTTACGATACCATAAGTATATGTATTTTAGTTCTTAGGATTAAATAAAAAGTAAGTTCAAAAAGTAAAACCCGACTACTGAAAAAAAAGTATGAAACATAAAACATGACAGAAATCTAGACATAGGTACAAAAATGGTCAATGTAAAACCGTCGTCACATGCCATTATAATTTTGTAGCGGACAGGCTTTACCTAGACCAAATGGCCCGCGTGGTAGATTACGGCTCACTCCCTCTCACAGAGAGGAGGCCTGTGTCCCAGCAGTGGGAACATTAATAGGCTGATTGATTGATTGATTGAATTAAGAATAAGAAGTTTATCCAGTCTATATCTTTTCATCCTCTTTAATAAATGTGTAAGTACTGTAAAATCATAAAATGAATATAAACTTACATTATGAAAAATAAAACCACATTTTCATTTCATCATTTAAGTTTCCCTTTTGGCTGTCTTCCAAACCTACAGTTTAATTTATCACTTTCATAATTCTGTAATGCCACATACCTACATACATACATAAAAGTACGCCTTCTTCCCATGGGGTAAACAGACACTACAGAACGCCACTTGCTACGGTCCTTACATACTCCTTTTGCATTGCTTACGTTCTTACATCTGGTCATACACGCACGCCCGCGCCGATTGCGAGTACTACTCACCTGTCCTTTCTGAAGAACATCACCAATAGGGTCACTATTATGTCCTTCTAGGGCGTCCCTTCCCAGCGTTTCCACTCACATCTTCACTCATCCTCTTAGCCCACTTTCCCACAGTCGTAAAAATATCGCGACTGGATTTTCAACTCTCGGCTCTAAGCAGAGCGTTGAAAATATAATGCACGAAAAAAATCGCCGCCGGAAAAAATCACCCGTGTGAACCTGGGCTTTAACATGACCAAACCATCTAAGCATACTCTTTTCAATTTTTAATATTATACATTTATAAAACAATAAAAAGACGTGTGGCACTCGGGGACTGGCGCGGCAAAGCTATTGCATAGCATTTTTTATCAACTTACGCAATAAAATTGTAAAATAAAACCCGAATACAAGAAATAGCAATGATGACACTGACAGGAACTGTTATTCACATTTATAGTTTTTAAAACTTGACACAACGTAATGGGAACATCAAACTAATAAAAAGGTTTTAATTTAACTATTAATAGTCAAGGATCATTCGTCTAAGTAAATTTGAACTTTATTGTCAAACAGTTAAACATAATTTTCAATACAACACTCTCGTATCATTCGTCTAAGTAAATTTGAACTTTGTTGTCAAACAGTTAAACATAATTTTCAATACAACACTCTCGTATCATTCGTTTAAGTAAATTTGAACTTTGTTGTCAAGCAGTTAAACATAATTTTCAATACAAAACACTCTTTCTTAGGTACTCGTATTTTCGTTACGGAATTTCTGGATTAGGTCTCCACGCTCAAGGCCCGCGATAGAAGCTATGCAATAGCTTAAAAATATTTGAATATTGTTCAACAAGATCCTAAAGCTCTAAATGACCAACACACACTCTTTTCCTCATAATCACATCTCCCTGTACTAACATCATTAACATTTATAGACGAAACCGTCTCTCAGAATACAAATAGAGTTTGCCGGCTCCGAGGAATGCTCTCGCAAATCTCGAACGATGCAATTTTTAACAGCTTTCTAATGGAAAATGTTTTCACAATGCTTTTCAACGCTTTAGTGGAAAATTTATTCTGAGTTAGTTTATCTGTATGCAGTAAATGCTAGTTGTTACGGATAGTGTAGTGTAGTGTTGTAGAATAAAAAGATAAAAATCTTTTAGCGTAAATACACCAAGATTACGTTAAAAATTAAAATACGTTAAAATAAAAATAAAAACTATTTTTGTGATCGGTCATCGGACCATATGCGAATTCGTTCCAAGTCAAATAGCGTTGTGGTGGAGCAGCCAGTTCTGCGCCTACCTCGTATAAATGGTGGACTTTACCTGCTTGCATAATATATTGCTTTTTTTTTAACTCTTTTTCTCTCTTGTTTCAAGTCTGTATTTCAGGACTAGTTTCAGACACAAAATATGTGAATTGATTTGTTGCTATATTTTTAAGTACCTACCACGAGGTAACAATGTTTCGTTAATATATTATTATTCCTTTATTTAATTTTGTAACATACCTACGAAGCCTGTACGAGTTATATGAAACACAGGAAAAAAAACAATACATAAGCAAGGCCGTCTTAGGGCAAGCCGGGGCCCCTGGGCAAACAATAATTTAGGGGCCCCACATTCTTGTTTGCCCTTGGAGAGTAAAAAAATTTAATGACAAAAAACATTTTTCTGTTATGATTTTATATTTACTATGGGTAAGATATTTAGATAGGTACGTTATTAAATAAAATGCTGCAATGGTTTCTTTCGGGATTTCTGGTCTGCTTAATCTTCTATTATAATATTATATCCTCAGTCATTTTTTGACGATATCACGTTATTATGGACATCATTGACAAATTAGTTAGTCGTTCTTTTAAAAAAAACATTTTTTATTCCTTTTGGGAAAATGAGTGTTCGCCACTACAATTGTTAATCATCAAGTAAAGGAATATTCCGCGCTTCCTGGACCCCCGTGTGGTACGGGGCCCAGGGCACGGGCCTCCTGTGCCCTTATGGTAAAGACGGTACTGTACATAAGCAGTGTGTGAAGCTCCTAATGTTATGTTTAAAGAGTACGGTCATAAAGTCCAAATTAGACCAACCTTAAACAAACCCAAACAATTAATTGGTTTATACCATAAAGAATCCCTAATTACCAACAAAATATTATTAATAAACCCGATGTCAAATGCACAGTAATAAAATAAATTGGATCGGTAGGTAACATTTGGGCCTGTAAACTCTCCTCCCTATTAATGTGGCGCCATCTGGTGGATACCGATGGTATGGATGTAGTTGCGAAACTGAATAATGGCTTGGATGAAGTATAAAACTGTTTTAAATTTTATAATAGCTTGTATGGTAGGTATTGGTAATTTTAGGATCTTAAAAATAAAGCAAGTCGAATTCTGGACATCTCAAAGACTCTTTGACTTTGAGAGCTCCAGAATTCGACCTACACTATAATCAGCCTATAATGTTCCCACTGCTGGGACACAGGCCTCCTCTAGGTGAGAGGGAGTGGGCCCAGTGCTGGTTAGTAGATGTTACATGTCTTCGAATACGGTTCTAGGACATGCCGGTTTCCTCACGATGTCTTCCTTCACCGTTTTAAGAGCAGTGGTGATGAAATAGTTTACACAAAGTAAAGCGCCTGTCTGGGTTCGAAACTACGACCTACAAGTCCTACTACTCGGCTTACTTACTAAAACAGCAGAAGGATTTTCAAACTAGATAAAATTCAACAGTACTTCTTAAAAAGATTAGGTAAGCATTATGCAGAAACACCGAGAAATCTAAATAACAATAACCTGCTATTATATTTATGCGATTAACAATAAAACAAACAATTGAAAAAAGCATAAACAGTCCACACATACATAATGACTTAAGAGCCCTCTTACATTTCGGCGCTGCGCAAAATTTGGTATTGTTTTACGCACCGCGTGCGCGGCGAGTTACTCTCTTTCACATTTTCTCACTCGCTCGCACCATGATGTTGCGAGTATGGCGACTAAACGATCTTGACCCACCGCAGTATTTATAAGTTTTAGTATACTTTAGATAATATGTGAAATGTTGAATAAAGCTTTATATTTTTCATTACTCAATAATGTTAAAGTGTTAATACTTTATAAAATAATTGAAAGGCCACATAAATATTTAAATTCTTACTCAGTAAATGGTCTGAAAATCATTTTCCATACTCATTGAAATCGACTACTAATAATATGAGAGGGCATTTGTGAGTTACTTTACATTGTAAGTGGTCAAAAATATTGCATCGCGTGATATTTTTTAAGAGAATAATAAAAGCCACTGAAATCGTATTAATTAAGCTCTTTGTTTGCTGTTACCTACCTACCTTTGAAATTCCTAAAAGCAAGCAAAAAATTTTGTACATTACTTTCTTACGCGGTTTTAAATGTAACTTGCGTTTTACAATTTGCTTGCAAACCGCGTCGCAGAGATAATTTAACTTCTCAGTTTTCTGCTACCTACACGTAAACCATAAATGTTTACGGACACTCAATAAGCGCTCATTGTTCAAATTGGACTTTATGACCGCAGGTGTATGTCTCGGGCTTAATTTTTTTTATTATACCAGCGCGTTCATTAGAAATACCTATGGAATTCCTAAAATCTAGCAAATAATAAGAAAGTAATTCGTGTTTTACAACTTTGGTTGTAAACCACGTGTCTTAACTTCTCAATTTTCTGCTACCTACATGTGAACCATAAATGTTTACGGACACTCAATAAGCGCTTATTGTTCAAATTGGACTTTATGACCGCAGGTGTACCTATGTCTCGGTCTCGGATTTTTTTAATTTTATTATACCAGCGCGTTTATTAAAAATACCTATGGAATTCCTAAAAGCTAGCAAATAATAAGAAAAAGACAAGTGTGTTACAACTTTGGTTGTAAACCACGTGGTAGAGATAATTTTACTTCTCAGTTTTCTGCTACCTACACGTTTAGTAGATGATTACGGACAATCAATTAGCACTCATTGTTCATTTGTTCAAATTGGAATTTCTATAAATAAATAAAACATACAGATGTATTCATTATTATTTTATTTGATATTTAAAATAATCAATAACCAAATTTATATATTACAAAAATATTTCTCGCAACGGCATCGATCGAGCTTTCCGTGAATCGATAATTTCAGGCAGTACACATTTTTTATAAAAAGCCTGTAACTTTGGTAACATCTTTTCCTGCCAAAATTGTCCGTCTTTGTGGATTTTTAGAACTTTAACTAGACAATCTGGGCCAGTCCATATGGCAAGTATGCAAACGTTTTTATTTGCTATATGAAGCTGGCCTTGGATCTGGTAAAACCAGTCATGGTTTTGATTTATCGTTACCTCTGACAAATCACTGATTTTAAAACCTTTTACTTTTTTTGAACGCACGGCCGTGTCAAAGTCCATTCCGAAAGCTGAAATCGGACATTTAATTTTAATAAGACCGTCACTGTATAAACCGTCAGGTGAAGCCCCTAAATAACAATAATCTGGGTCAATGAATAGGCCACATTTTTCAATAGAAATATTTTCTTGTCTGCTTAATTGTGCCAATGCTGCAGACTCATTGTCCCTGCCATGTTTTATGGAAGATACATTGTCAAGACTATAACTATATAATATAGTTTTAACAAGAGGAGCTGAATTTTGATTAGGCCGTCTTTTACATATTTTTGAAAAAACTGATGCCGTAAGAATGCACCGACGTAGCTCCAGCCACAAAGCGCTTTCAGCTTGTAAAATAGTCGTGCGTTCTATTTCGTGACGATTGGCAGCTTGATCATGAAGATTTTGCAGAAACAAAGTTTTTCCAGTCTCATAGTCTTCAACACTCATGTATGGGCGCTGACATTGGCGACCGTAATCTATGTCACCAAAATTAATGCATTTACGACTGCGTTTGAATCGTGTTTTCAATCCTCGGGCATTTTTGGCTTCTCTTATAAATTCTAATCGTTTGAGAGATTTTCCTGGACTTTTTTGGCAGTTAGATTTATAAAATGTATATTGTGGTTTGCCCGTGTTGAATGCCACAACGGCTGCGTAACACCGTGTTTCGTATGAGTTCTTCAACGAAAAATTTACTCGTTTTCCGCCCACTACTTTGGCTACGATACTGTTGAACTGCTCTGCTCGGTTATTCGTAGAGCAGTGTAACAAACTTCTTGAGTTATGCGCGAGTTGCGCAGCACTTTTTTGAAGTCTTAAAATCAAAGTTGGGGCTTGTGAAGTTAGATTACGTTCTTTTTTTCTTTCATCCTTACAATAATAATCATCACACTCCCTGTGATCCCCAAAAACATGTCGAGGACTATTAAGTATGTCTTTTTGCAGATTTAAGATTTTTTGTTCAAGTGTGACGTTTTCTTCTTTTCTGTATTTGATGGCTGAACGAATTGCTGTACGTAATCTGGTCTGACGATCTACTGTTAGTAATTTACGTTCTGGGTTCGGAACAGATGTGTCCAATAATAATTTAAAATTTTTGCCATTATAATTTCTTAATAAATGATTAGTACATTCAATTTTTTGAATAGATACATCGGGGTAAGGTCTACTTTCAAGTATATTTTTGTACGTACTGGAGTCTCCATCTGCGATTAATGTTTTATAAATGAGGTTCTTTTCTTTAATAGATTTTTTAAAACCCTCCACTAATATAGCCTGTTCCATGCTTGTTGACGATCCTGAATGGTTTTTCGTGCATTTATGGGCTTGTGGAGTTACACCTTTTTTTTTACCACGAAGACATATCACACAATATTTGTTGCGAACACCTATATGCAGAACTTTCCCCGAATGCTCTCCGATAATGGCGGCAACACCGGAAAGTGCTGAGTAATTAGACTTATACGATCTTTTGCTCCAACATGCATCAGCTTGCACTGATATCATTGAAATGCCTGCACGATTGACATCACCACGCAGCTTTGCAGCTTCAGCTTCTTCTTTAGCTGCTTTCAGCATTGTCTCCTCTGCAGTATTTTTCCACATATCTGCTACTGTATCATGACATTTGCTGTATAATCTAAAAGGTACGGTGGGTAAATCCATAGACGCGGACAGTTCATTTAGGCTGGATTGACCAATGCCAGTTATAATTGCCCCAGAAACCGCACTTAAATTGATATCCATGTTATTATTTTCATCAGATGTTTTTAAATTAAAAACTGTACCACACATGGTGCATTTTACGTGAAACTTAGATATTAAACCAGTCTGCTTTTCTTTTAAAAATTTCAGTTGACTAAGTTTGCAACCAAATTTTTGCCCATGAGCTTCAATAGAATATAATTGATCCAAGAAGTACCAAAAATCAATTATTCTTCTTCCTTGAATGTCTTGATTAATCTATTAAGAAAATAAAAATAAACATTAATTCAAACTCAATAATTTTTTGTACGACAAAGAGCATTTTATTTACGGACTTACCATATTTTCATCACATGACGTAGTTTCTTCTACTTCTAACATGAAATCATTAATCGATTTATCTGATTTATCATGTGTAGTGTCAAGATTCTAAAAAAAAAAAACAAATACAATAAAGGACATAAATTAATTTGATATTATGAAGGATTTTTTAAATTCATTTTTAGTTCATTCAAGACTTAGTAGTCTCTCACCATGTCCATCGTTTCGATGAGGTTACTAGATGTAGATATAACAATATTCTCCAGATTATCTCGATTTTTCACTCTAAAACCATTATAAATCATTACATAATATAAGTAATAAGTATAAGTATAAGTAAGTGTAATGTGTGTGTGTGTGTGTGTGTGTGTGTGTGTGTGTGTATGTGCAGTGTTAGTGTAGTTATAAGTATATCATAAAAATTAATACCTTGCTTCTCTTGCTTTCTCCAGAGATTGAATGTTTCGTCTCTTACGTTTAGTGACGCATTGGTACTTGTATTTATTTTTCCCCATTCCGACTTGTAATAACGGTTAGCTTAAGCTATAATCAAAATAACGAAAGTAAGTAATCTGGTATATTGAAAAGTAAGGTACGACTACGAATTATACACTAATTTTAAAAATACTCACAACGATCAAAAACAGCGGTCGTAGTTTACGATGCTCTAACACGCACACTATAGCAGTCTTGAGATGTCGCGACGCCCCCGCAAGGGGGCGTGGCGAGCGGGGTCAGGGCTTCGCCCCTCGCCCGCGGATGCGTCACGGTGGCCCATAAATATGGGCCCCTCATAATGTGCGGCTTAAGCGCCTGTGAAAATGATGCACGCAATGTGCATCTGTGTAAATGGTTGCATTGAATGTATCTGTAGAGGCGTCGCGACGCCGTTATAACGACGGCGTCGATCTTCACGGACACCCAGGCGGTCTTACCGCATCAGGTGAAACCCCCAGTTCCCTGGGGGAAGCCCAACGAGGCAGACCAGCGACTAGGGTGCCGACTTGACGCACCTACAGGACGAAATGAAGCGTCCCTCTCCTCGTTCACAGAGCTAGCCGTTAGCGATTCGAGGGGTAAGCAGTAATGTATGTATGGGTGGCTAGTTATGTAGTGTAACGCCACCCAGTGTAGACACGCGTCGCGGCCCGCGCTGCGTCAGCGTGTGTTGTGTATAGGCGTCTGTGTAGTTAGTGAATGTCTGTAATTCAGTTGCACGACATGCCTATATTAACCTAGTACACGTCGTGCAACAGATGTATGTGTACATCTGTAGAGTTTTATTATATCGAGTCAGCTGCGTGTAACCTGGGTACAGCTAACTCGAGGCGTCAGTCCGGTGCGATGGGGTCAGTTGTCCGCTACCAGGTCGCGGGGCGTGGGTCTCGCGTCAGGCGGGCGCGCGTGCAATGGCGCTATCTGCTTGACATGGGGCCAGGCAGAAGCGTCGGCACGCGCGAACATCGACTTAGCGAGTCGCCTCACAAATTCATCCAGGCTCTCGATCCCGAGATCCCGGGTGATGACGTCGTTCCTCACGAAACGAGGAGCGTCTACAATAGTCCGCAACGCTTGGTTTTGTTGCGTGCGGAGCAGCTTGCGGCTCGACTCGCACGTGAGGGCGAACCAAGCTGGGGCGGCGTATGTCAATACCGGACGGATGTATGCTTTATATATCCCCAGCTTGACACGCGTCGGGATGCGGGATTTGAGCACGGGCCTGAGGAGGTTGCGGGCGACCTTACCCTGCGCGGCGACCTTACGGACATGGGGCCCCATCGTGAGGCGGCGGTCGATGGTCACACCCAAGTACTTGACCTGGGGCGACCAATCGACGTCGACTCCATGTAGCTTCAAGGGTGGTGGGAGCGGGGCGAATCCGGTGATAATCGCCTGCGTTTTACCCACGTTAACCGAAAGCCGCCACTTAGACAGCCAGTCGGGGAGAAGATCGAGGGCGCGCTGCATCTTGACAGCCGCGTACTTCGCATTAAGCGATGTAGTGATGTACGCGGCGTCGTCGGCATACAGCGCGAGCGTCGCATCTGGAGTGGTGGGAATGTCGTCGGTGTAACGTGAGTAACACGCCGGCGATACGCAGCTGCCTTGCGGCACGCCAGCCAGTATCGGGCGGGCGCCGGATAGCGCCCCGTCGACCACCACCTTGAAGGTCCTGTGGGACAGAAAAGAGGAGACCACCCTTACAACGCGACGGGGCGCGTCGGACGTGGCCAACTTGTATATTAGGCCCTCGTGCCACACACGGTCGAAGGCCTTCTCCATGTCGAGGAATACTGCAACCGAGTATTCCTTTTTGTTGAGGGCAGTTGTCAACTGGTGCAGTACCCTAGACAACTGAAGCGTCGTGCTATGTTCCGCCCGGAACCCAAATTGCTCTGGGCGCGGAACAATATATTGTGAGAGGTGTCGCAGCAGGAGTACTTCGAACACCTTGGAGACTGTCGGCAGAAGCGTGATCGGCCGATAGCTCTCCGGCTTCGCTACGTTCTTCCCCGCCTTGGGCAGCATTATGACGCGCCCCTCCTTCCACGAGGTGGGAAAGGCCCCCGTGCGCAGTATCGCCGTAAACAGGCGCGCCAGCGCCGCTACCGAACGGAACGGCAGATGGCGCAGCGCTGTATTGGTGATACCGTCGGCCCCGGGGGCCTTCCTAGGCTTCGTCCTTAGGATGGCGCGTCTAACTGCGCCAGGCGAGAAGAAAATAGGGTTCTCCTCAGGAGCTATCGGCGTTGCGAAGTAGTCTCCTAGGTGTTGCTCGACCGCCGCGACATGCTCGATGTCGCTGGTCGGGTTCGGGCGAAACTGACGCTCCAGGTGCTCGGCGAAGACCTCCGCCCGGTCCTCCGCTTTGTACTTAAGCGCCCCGTCGCTATTGAGTAGAGGGCGCACCGGGGCTGGGGTATTCGTCAGTTGGCGGCAGAGACAGTGTACAGACGGCCAACTGTCTACAGTGGCGTCTATTCGTTCCTCCCAGCCCGCGGCGGTATGGGCCTGTATCTCGGCCTTTACCCTCTCCGCGAGGCGGTTGAGTTCCGTCTTCAATGTAGGGCATCTCAACTGTTGCCACTGCTTGCGAAGGCGCCTCTTCTCGGCGATCATCGCTGCGAGACGAGCCGGTAAGGGCGGCAGTAGCCCTCTCCCTTGCGGCTGCGTCGTCGTCGCCGTTTCTAGGGCGCTCTGTATGCAAGCAGTGACGTCATCCGCCGCTTGTTCTACGTCCGCGGAGGAGACGATAGGCCGAGTCGGCGTGGTGGTCTCCATCTTTTCTGTGAACGCCGTCCAATCAGTTAATCGACGTGGCGCTAATGGTTTCAGTTGGGTCGGCTGTCCCGTTAAGACGACGAGTACAGGTTGATGATCCGACTGTAACTCGTCGTCTATGACATGCTGGGTGGCCTGGCAGCGTAGCCCTCTGTGGACCACGATGTCCAGTACGTCCGGCATATAATTGGCCGCGTCTGGGTAGTGGGTAGGCGTCTCGGGGCCGGACACCGTGTACCCGAAGGCCTCCGCGTCCGCGAAGAGCCGCCTCCCCTCGGTGTTCGTATTGCTCGAGTTCCACGCCGGGTGCTTACAATTTAAGTCGCCGGCAAGGAAAGCTGCGTTAACGTCCTGCGCGCTAATAAGCGCCCGCAACTCAGTCATATCGAGACGATTCGCGGGCGGCTTATAGCACGCATAGACGTTGATGTCCTCGCCGGCAACAAGCAGCTGCACACCCAGCGCGTAAAACGAGCTAAGTGACGGCAAGGGGAGCTCTTGATGGACGACTCTTCGCCTCACTAGTACCGCCAGACCACGGTAACGGGTGTGAAGAGCCGACCTTTCATCCTTCCGATATACATGATAGCCTGGGAACCTAACCCTATCTTCGGGTCCCAGGTGTGTTTCGCTGATTAGCGCCACGTCGATGTTCTGATCGCGAAGGAGATGGCGGAGGGGGGCGACCTTATCCCTAAGGCCGCGAGCATTCCAGTGTAGAATCCTCAACGACCTAGCCATCACAAAGTGACAACAAGGTGGCCAGACCGTCGAGGATGACTGTCTCGATGTCTCGGCCCTGCCTTATAGCTCTTATAAGATCCATTAAGAGCTTAATAGCGCAGGTTGTAAATTCCTTGCTTTGTTTCGGATTCCCTGCATTCAGTACCGATTCAGTATTCTGAGTTGAATGTACTGAATGTGCGACGCCAGCGCCACCACTTTTCAATACAGGGAACTTTCCCTGTGCTGTGATAGGCCGCGGCTCCCTCACTGGATTGGCCGCGACAGTGGCAGCACTGTGGCGTGGTTTCTGTGCGAACCTACTAGTAGTTCTCGGTTTCATCCGCTGCGACGTATTGTCGCTACTAGTAGGTTCGTTCGCTAGTTGGTTAGGTGCCTCCTTCGGTGCAACCTGCGCTATTTTTAAGGCAGGGGCGGCCGTAGGGAGATCTTCTTGTGTCGCCGGGGGGTCAGGGGGGTTCTTCCCCCCCTTCTTCCCGCGCTTCCTTTTCCTCTTCCTCCGCCCGGAGGAGGAGGCTTGGGTCCTCTGAGTGGGCTCGTTGGCCGTCGCCATGAGCGTCGGCCCTTGTGCCTCTATCATGGCCGCTTGTGGTTGCGGCCTGGCCATTTGACGGCTGGTGGCCGTAATGGCGACGGTCCCCGCCCGCTTGTTTTGAGTTTCTCGCTCGAATACGGGGCACTTGATGTTGCTCGCGGGGTGCGGGCCACCGCAATTAGCGCAGGTGGCCGGCTCCTCCCGCGGGCGCGGGCAATCACGTGCCGCGTGCTCGCCTCCGCATCGCACACAAGCGAGCGGTCGGTGACACTGGTGCGAGCTGTGTCTGAATCGCTGACACCGGTGGCACTGAGCGGGCCCACGTTTTCCACGCCAAGCCTCGATTTTGACACCACGCATGAACATAAACACGGTGGTGTCATAAATCATTCTGACGTCCGGGGTTCTCTTTAAAATAGCGTGAAACACGCAGCCGGGTCGTCCTTGTGCGCCCTTAATGTGACGCACGTACTCCGGCTGGTATCCCAACGCCCGGAGTTCCTCCTCGATCTCCTTCGGGTCCGTATCCGCCGGTAGGCCCCGTATGGCGATCTTTAAATTTCGTTCCGCTGGTAGCGAGTATGCGAACCATGAAACGCCGCTGTCCTTTTCCAGGCCTGTCAGGTACCTCTGCACCAGCCTGTACTCGTCCTCGGTCTCGGGGTTAAACCTAACCCCGGACCCGAAGGGGCGGGCATGCGGAGGCCGGCCCAGCTTGGCACTGATAGCCCGGAAGTGCATTGCCCAGTTGGGCAACGTCTCGACTACCAGCGGCGGGTACCTCGGCTTCTTGTATCCCTTCTGTTGCTTCGTCGTCGCGTTTGTCGGCTGGACGGTAGCAGAAGGGGGGTTTGCGGTGGTGGGGGGGGGGGTGATTTATTCACCCTCCCAGGTGTCTTATCCGATGGTGGTGGAGTCGGTGACTGAGGCGGCGTGCGGCGGACCGCGTCGGAAAAGGTAGGCGACTGCGGTATGCCCCGACCTCGCGGCGCGCTATCGCGCTGTGGCCGCGGTGGGTCTAGGCAGTAACGCTTCGCCTCTTCCGACGCAGTCTCGCCTGAGCTCCTTCTGCGCCGCTGGGCTCTGGTTTCGAGCTCGAACTCGAAGTTGAAGCCCAGCGACGGTGTTGGCGATGCAGGCGACATCGGCCCGGTGGCAGCTCCGCCTGCGGTGGGTCGCGTTCCGGATCGTTGAGTCATGTCCGGGGACATGTCTTCACGACCAGACGCGGCCGAGCCCACAGACGCCAGCGACATGCTCGACCCCACACGTGAGGAGCATGCCGATAGCATGGCGGGCGAGTCGCAGGCGGACATACGGGGGGGTGCCGGTGAGGCGGGCACCCGTGACGTCGACGGTATCGGTTTATAATAGTGGCCGGCACTTACTGGGCGCTCCTGGTCCGGCTTCGCCGGCCCACCCAGCGGGAAGCGGGGGCCGGAGGGGGCGGGGCACGGAGCGGGCACGGCTCTGGTCTGCGGCTCCACTGGTTGCACGGTTGGATTCGCCTTCGCAGCAGGTGCGGGTGGCGACGCAAATCGTGGCGGCGGAGCGGCGGTACGCGTAGGCGGGGCGCGTGCACGTGCTGTTTGCACGGGTGCACGCGGTGCGGGTAGCGCGGGGTACCCATGCGGTGCGGCGGAACGCATGTTAGACGCGACGGTGGGTCCGGGCGCAGGTACGCGCGCGGGTGGTACTTGGGCGCGCGCTTGTGGCGCGCGACTCTGGTTCGCGGCTGGCCCCGGGGCCTGAATCGGCACCGGGCGGAACGCGGGGGGGCGAACGGATACCGCGTGCGGTCGGCTCGACGACGGCGTAGGCGCAACGCGCGCAGGCGCCGATGTCGTCGGTGGGCCGGTCGCTCCAGCGGCACTCGTTCCCCCTTTCTTAGATTTTTTTGCTTTTTTCATTCCTCCGGCAGGCGGTGCACCGGACGACGCGTCACCAATGTTTGGTAACGACGTCGCCCGGTCCAACACCGGACGGTCATCTGGTGCCCCGGCATCGCGGCCCAAAGAGGCACGCGTGCCGGGGTTTGGCATAACTTAGGCGTGGCCTCCGCGACCGCGGCGGCGAATGTTCGCCGGGCAGCACGGGTCGACCCCCCCTGTGTTGGTACAGGTCCCGACGGTTTCCTGTACACACACAGAGAGAGACGGTCTTTAAAATAGCGGTCCGCGCGGTTAACAAAAACTCGCGTGGGCAAAGCTCTAGTGGATCGGCCACGGGCTAATCCACTATAGCAGTGGTGATACGGGTAGTGACGCACACAACGGTAGTATCGACACGACAAAGAGCGCGAAATCAACTGACATAGGTCCGTCCTCCACAAGCGTTCGTGCGATACTGAGCGCACATTGCCGGCGCGGTGAAATATATAGTACTTTTATTTTATTCGTAAAAAAATAAAAGTAGCTAATAAAAAATTATAAAAAATTCATAGCTTTTAAGCAAATGTTGGAGATTATTTTAGTATAAATACTACGACAAAATGATGTAGAACTTCGGAGATATTCAGACTTGTTTCCAAACCTTTTCAGTAGAAAATTGAAATAGGTTCAGTAATTTTTTCTTTGTATAAAAGGCATATAATAAAAATGTATTCTATTATTATTAAAGTATAGGATATTTGTAAGATGTGAAAAATTGTTTTGATGAATTATATTCAACAGAATCCACAAATTAGAGGTCTCAAATGAGCTCTCCTTGAGTTTTTGCCTAAACATGCATCAGGAGAATGATTATTACTAAATAAATAAATAAATATTTAAAAAATCGCTTTATTATTGTTGTAGAAGAGAAAACGAACTATTTTTATCAAGTAATTGTTATTTATATTAACCAACGAATAGTATTGAATTTCAACGAGGAAATCATGCATTTACGCGCATTTTTGTAAGAGGGCTCTTAATAAGTAGCGTTTACATAAGGCAAGTAACTACAACTAACCAGTCCAGTACCCAAGTCCATAATACCTCAACTCAAATTCACTATTTATCTCGCTCGCAGTCTCTGCTCGAAGACTGAGTGAGAGCGAGTCGGAGAGGCGGGCAGAAGGCTCCAAGGCGCCGATAGTTTGGGTAATTTATTTTTACGGTGAAAAATAAAAACACAGTATCTACCTACTTTATATTTAGTTCAGTAAATTTTTTTTTACTGTCATTAACGAGACACAATAGAATTATTAATTGTTATGGCCTTCTAAAGGCCAATCGACAGACGATCGGACTTTGCAAAGTTTCAAGATCTAATTTGAAGTATTTTTTAATACTAGCAATTTATTGTTCGGAGAGAAGAGAAAGGTACTTTTATGGAATCGTGTTTTCGTCGTCAAACATATGTACTTAAAATTAATCCTCAATTTTACCATAATATTTATTTTTAAAATTAGTGCTGCAGTATTTTCGATATAAACGGAGGATCAGAGGTCAGCAATTTGAAGTATTGCTCTTTAATTCGTCTGTCGCTAGTCAGTCGTTGGTAGCATACTAGCCCAGTCAAGTTACTTGCTCCAGTTACTGGACTGGACAAACTACTCGGGCACGTATAGTGTTTCTAAGCCAGGGAGTTGTTACCATGATGTAAGGTAATCCAATATTCATAAGCTCTATCTATGTGCCGGAACAATACCATTTGTATTTCTCAACTACTGTATCTAGGTTATTTTTTATAGGTTTTTTTTTTTGTAGCAGTGTTTGTTTTTTTACTTTGAAATGCAAATCTTTATGATTTGCATTTGAGATTTAAATTCGAAACCATAAAAAGTGAATTTCGCTTGAAAAATAATGCTCGATAGGAAGTATTGACACTTCACCGTCAAAAGGTAATTTTTAACCCCCGACGCAAAAAGAGGGGTGTTATAAGTTTGACCGTTATGTGTGTGTCTGTCTGTGGCACCGTAACTCTTAAACGGGTGAACCAATTTGAATGTGGTTTATTTTATTTGAAAGAAGGTTCTAGCAATGGTTCTTAGACATGTTTCATCAAAATCGGTTCAGCCGTTTGAAGATTATCAGCTCTTTTCTAGTTAATGATTGGATGTGAGAATCTTATACAGGTCTGATCGATTTTAAATTTGGTAATCTGTTACTTCAATGATATTAAAAGAACATAGCAACCTTGAACTGATGCTGCAGCATCACCTGGAATTTGCAGGATACCCAACTCCCTTACCAACTTACAGCCCAGATATCGTGAAGTGTATGGGCTCATTGGAATTGTCTCAATGAATAGAATAGGTTATATAGATAGATGATGAACAGGATCTGGTGATGGAGTAGGAAAGAGAAGTGAGGAAATAGTTTGGAAAATCCAAAAGTGCATGCCTCATACATAACACTCATTCATAAACGAAAAAGAAATTCAAAACATAGTTTTTAACAAAAATGAACAATTTATCACTTTTCATGAAGTCGTAATGTCAAAGACTGACAAAGATATTTACTTGGCGGTTGCTAGGCAACTTACGGACAACGGTTGGAAATATTTAGATAAAGATATTATATTTTAGTTAGTATTTTATTAATTATAATTAAACTACTTTGAATAAAAGAGCCATTTTCAATAGGGTTCCTTCTACGGCTGAAACGAATGTACAAAAAAAAAAAAAAAAATTGACTCGATTAATTGATTTTATCGCAAGCTACAATGTTTTCAGGGTTCATAAATTGACGGACAGAAATTTTTTTTCAACTATTTTGATGCTTTTTCCATTTCTGCTGCATATAATCAATTGTTAAAAAATACAGTATTAATCTCCATTTAATCATCTATACAATGGTATATAAATTAAGTAGGTTCTGTGTACTAGCAAGAGTGTAACAATAAAAACAGTTACAGAAATGGGGCAAAAAAAATTTTTCGATCGTAGAGCACACTCTAATGCTTGCAATATATGTGGGGGTTTTTAAATCTATACTAATATTATAAAGAGGAAAGATTTTTTTGTTTGTTTGTTTGTACAGAATAGGCTCCGAAACTACTGGTCCTATTTGAAGAATTCTTTCAGTGTTAGATAGCCCATTTATCGAGTAAGGTTATAGGCTATATATCATCACGCTAAGACCAATAGGAGCGGAGTACCAATGGAGGATGTTTCAAAATCGGGGGTTTTTTTTTTTTCAAAGTAACTATTCCGCGCGGACGAAGTCGCGGGCAGAAGCTCTAGTTTTAATATAATTTCACTTGTTGGTCCCATAGAAACAATTCCTTTTATTACATAACATTATCAAACGATAATATAATCAGTTTTTTTGCTAGCTAACGATCCTTTTATCAGTCTAATGTCGTTCAGTTCCCAGGCAGAAAACTGGCGCCTACCAGCGTCTGACCTTCGGCAGCCCTTTACAAAGCCCACGCTAATGACACCGATAACCTATTAGAGTAAAGAATATCTAAATACACAAACTTATTGAAATAGTCTGTCTGTACTAACAGACAGACTATTCCAATAAAAAATGTACAACAAAAATTAAAAAAAATAATATATCTGGTCTACCAGATATATTTTTTATTTTTGGTTTTTTATTTTTGTTCTGGCATAATGCACCTGCCATGTGATCTCTCCACCACCCTTGGTTGTCTGGTAGAGAATGCCTTAGGCCTGTAAGTACATTTTTAGTACACAAAGTTTAATAAACAAATAAATAAGTAATGTTAACACATACACACACACATATACTGACCTTAATCAAATGGTGATGTTCTTCAGAAAGGACAGGTGCGTAGTACTCGCAACCGGCGAGCGTGTATGACCAGATGTATGAGCGTAAACGAGGCAAAAGGAGTATGTAAGGATCGTAGCAAGTGGCGTTCTATAGTTTCTGCCTACCCCCATGAGAAGAAGGCGTGAGTTTATGTATGTGTATGTATAAGTAATGTTAACTCGGGAACCACATAAAATAATTAAGTTTATAATGGAAAAACATAGGCATAGATATAACCAGAACTACACTAAAATATATACATTATTAGCTGCGTCCCGCAGTTTAACCCGCATAAGTCTCGATCCCGTCGGAAAATCGGGATAAAAAGTGTCCTATGTCCTAACCCAGGTCATGGTCTATCCATGTGCTGTTCATCCAAATCCGTTTAGCCAATTTGTTGCATGACGCCGCCATGATGAACAACAAAAACAAAGGGAAACTAACGCCTCTACTGAGGGCCTAGTGCGAGTTTCATTTTACCGCCTCGATCAAACGCATCGAGCGCGTTTGGCGTTCCGATTGGCTCTTCACCGGTGAAGGCCGGCCGGCTGCCAATCGGAGCGCCAAACGCGCTCGATGCGTTTGATCGAGATGGCAAAATGAAACTCGCACTAAGCCCTCTGGTGGATAATCTATCTATTTTACGATATGATCACTAATATTTCGCCACATCATGAAGTAGTCGTGCGTTTGACCGGTCATATCGTCAAACGCTGAGTATTCAATGATGAATGATCTGGCCAAACCACATCATGATGTGTCAATTCTAAGATTTGGCCATGACAGATACCCGCCACGGTCAATATTCCAACTGCAAATATAAGTTTGTTAAAGCAATTTTTTGTTTATTATATCTACAAATTAACGAGTTTCGGACATTTACTTGTGCTGTTTTTTGTCATGTTTCATGATTCTAGGTTTACGGGAAGTACCCGGGAGTTTTAATTTATTTGCGAGTAGGTATCAAAATATGTCGCATAAATGGCTATATTGGGACCGTAGACCTCTACGTATTTGATATAAATTCAACTTGATAATTCCACGTGTTCCTGAGAAAAAGGGTCTTGATATACTGACAGACAGATAGACGGACAACAAAGTGATCCTATAAAGGTTCCGTTTTTCCTATTGAGATACGGAACCCTAAAAACAGCATAATCCTAAGCAATATTGCCATTACCACTGCGCTTAGCATACGTAATGGTGATTGCAGCATATTTTCATTAGTGTAGAGGAGAAATAAAAGAAAACGATTAAACTGCATTTTTAGAAGTCTCATTCTTAATTCCAATCAAGTTAACAAAACAACTGAAACATGTTTAAAACATGAAGTCACGATGCCGAGAAACGAGAAAACAATTAAGTTCCAAAGTTTTTCTTAATAAGTTCGTCTAGTTTTCGTTATTTTATTTTTATTAAAACAGCTGCTGACACCTCGCCTATCGATAGGGTTGGCAATCTTGGAATTCCTTGACATAATTTCAGTTTATTTATCACTTTCAATTATCTAAGTTATATTACCATAGACCATTGTCCACCGATACTCGTTCCAAGGAACGTATAAATGTATGCAAACATTCTAAGTGAACAATTGTATTCTATTTTTGATAAATAAATGTCTTAAATCATATTTTTATACTTTACATTTTGAAGACCATGAAATAGTTAATGTACCTTTAGGTAAATATCTACAACAAAAAGTAAGCACACTGCATTCCAAAAATCGAATTTAATAAAAATCTACCTAGAACACTTTTATGCTAAAAATAGTAACTTTTTAAAGAATATATTATTGCAGAGTGGGCCTATATCCAAGAGACTTGGAGTTAACTTGTCACTCCAAAATCTTACTCTAAAAATCTATCTCTCTGTGGAATGCGCTCCCCCAAGAAATCAGGATGGCAACCAACCGATTATCCTTTAAAGTTAAAGTTCGCGAGCACATTAGTAAGAAGCTGGCAGTATCATCACAACGGTAATATTTTTCCGATTGTTTGTCTTATTTGTTTTAAGTATATTCGTGTATTTAAGTATTATTATATTTATGTATATTTTAGGTATGTTATATATATAGTTTTGATAGGTATATCCTTAAATTTAATTAAATATTTATTCCACAATTTTCGATATTGCACCTACCACTGTTTGTCTCTGCATCACCCAAAGGTTGACTGGTAGAAAATGCCTATGGCATTAAGTCCGCCTCTGTACATTTGTGTGCTTAAAAAAAGTGTTAAATAAATAAATAAATAAAAATATGCCAAAAACCCGTCAACCCTAAAGAAGAAAGTTTTAGTTCGATTAAAATGCAAATGGGGCGGTAAACATGGCGAGCGACGCGACGCCGCCACGCCGCGGCGCCTTCGGCTGCAAATAATAAAAGTATATCATTATTTTAATTCAGACCTGCTGAGGGATATGTGTGTAGGATTAAGCTATTTAGTGAACATGACTGTGAGTGTAGTACACCTAGGTAGGTCCCTTTTATTTCTTTTACAGCTTTATTTATTGGCTAGCGTTTTTAAGTACCTGTAGAACGGATAGCCGAGGGCCTAGTGTGAGTTTCATTTTACCTTCTCGATCAAACGCATCGAGCGCGTTCGGCGATCCGATTGGCCCTTCACCGGTTAAGGCCGGCCGGCTGCCAATCGGAGCGCCAAACGCGGTCGATGCGTTTGATCGAGATGGTAAAATGAAACTCGCACTATACCCTCCGTTGTACCCACATGTGTTCTTGAGTGGAGACCGATTGCAGGCCGACCGTAGGTTACGACACCCTCAAGCTAGGTGGACTGACAATCTTCACAAGAAGGTTATAGAAGCTGGATAAGAGTGGCCTAGGATAGAGCTTGCCCAGCATATAGCTATGGTCCTAAAAATTGACGATGACGATTAAGATAAAGGACATTAGTGAGCCGCCATACACTATAATGCTAAGACAGCTGAAGCCAGCACACCTAGCATATGCATAGCATAATCAGCGTATAATGTTCCCACTGCTGGGACACAGACCTCCTCTCGGTGAGAGGGAGTGGGCCGTAATTTACCACGCGGACCCGGTACGGGTTGGTAGATGTCACGTTTTCGAATTTTTTGTTCTAGGACATGCAGGTGTCCTCACGATGTGTTTTCTTCACGGTTTTGAAAGCAGTGGTGATGAAATAATTTACTCAAAATAAAACACCTGACCGGGTTCGAACGTACGACCTTAACTCGCAACTCGTGGCCATTAGGTACCTACCACTGGACCACAACTGCTGTCACAAACACCTGAGATTTCTTAAATAGCTATAATAATTTATAACTTACCTGGTCTTATTATAATATTTGATATTTATAATTATAAAACATGAAATAAATTATTTGCCGGCCGCTGCCGCAACACCGCTCGCTTCGCTCGCTCGGCTACCGCGCAGTTGAGCACAGTTCTAACCTACCCTAGCCTATTTTATCCAGTTCAATATGACGAGTCATACAATCTGCCTGCGACTAGATAATTAGACCACACATTAATTTTCTGCGGACAACCGACCAACCGGCGAGCGCTGCGGTTTTCTGCGAAAATTCGAATGATCAAATCATTCTACGACATAGGTACATAAGCAATACAAAATTTTGTAGCTAAACTATAAAATAATTACGTTGTTGTATGTGTCTACTTACATAAGTGCCGTTATAAACTCCAAAGTTTATCCAAAGATACTGTGAAGGCTTTGTTAATGCAGGAGTAAAGTTTCCTTCAACAAAGTTATTGTTGTAATCATGCTAAGTTACCAAGACACTAACTTGCCGCTTTGAAGGCTGTGTATGTACTAAATTATGAATTAATATAGCATTGGATGAAACGAAATTAAGGCGAATATAATTATTTGGTAGACTATGCCAACTACGTCATTTATTGTAGTGTAAAGCTTGTTATTGTTATACCAACATTTAAATACTTATGTGCAAAGGAACTGAGTTATGAATGAAAAATTATTGTTGTCTTGTTTTCATTCTGTAAGAGATTCTCTCTTGTGTGCTTACAATAGCTCGAGGGAATGATCGAGTACCTGAATCTGTTTCCGAAATGGAAATAAAATATTCGTTTTGAGGTTGTATCTTTGTATTGAAGAACCTTTTTGAAGTGAAAGCTTCTTTACCGGCGTTGTGCACTTTTTTTGGGATGGGTAAAAAATGTTAAATTCGCGTCAGGACACGTGACCTGACCGAAAATTCGAAAGACGTTCAAGTTTTTGTTGACAGCGCGCTCTGTTTAATTTTTTTGGAATTTTGTTAATGGCTTTCGTTCTTGTACTGACAGCAAGCCACATAAATTCCTGACATTTTAGTTAGATGGCGTTACTAAGAAAAACTTAAGATTTCACTTCAATCGGCAGTCCCAGACTGCCTCTTTTTTTTCTAACTAAACTGACAGCTGTGCTTCTGGTGAGTTTGTTGCGCCACTTCTTCCCAGCTAAAGCACTAGGAAGTGGTGAAGGGCGGGCGTTCTGGGGGAATGTCTTATGTAATTTTAACGTTCGAAAAGTGCTGAAACTCAACCTAGTTTGAATAAATGACTTTTGAATTTGAATTTATGTTTATCGATTTTCTTTATCGTTCGTGATCCTGTTTGGGCGGCGATGGCTTTTAGTTGGTAGAACATTTATGACCTAGATGCATTAGGTACGACAAGGTCAAATTAATAGCCATATTACAACATTAACAGCCTAAACTAAGAACAAGCAGATTCTTAATAGTCTTATAAATTGTTTCAGTCGTGAATCAGGAGGCCAGCTCCCCCGCTCAGCTAGCATCGACTCGGTCGTGGAAGCCGCGATCTGCGCCCGTCACTCCGAGCCGAGCCAGCCAACGACGCTGCAGCTGCCGAGGGCCGACCGAGCCTTCAGCCTCGCTTCACCAGTCGTCGGCAGGAGGGCCAAGACTCAGAGGGGACAAGCTGGTAAGTTAGAGTAATACTTAGACGCAGAAAAAGGATGAATTTTGTTCCTGTATTTATTCACGCTGCACATCATTACATAAGGCGGGATTAATGGCATTATCTATGTATATCTAGCCGTTCAACCAAACACACATATTTTTACAGGAAATGAATTTTACTGAATGGATGACTTTTTTTGTATTTTTTGTTGTAATCAGCAGGTCTTCTTTTTGCTTTTTTTTTAACCATAAATTAAGAACTTAGGGCCAGGGCAGACTAGCTACTTTTAGCATCAGCGATCGGCGATTTTGCGACTGTATCGATGCATTTAGCTTCTAAAAAGCGGCTAAACGCCGATCTCAGATGCTAAAATTAGCTAGTCTGCTGTGACCCTTAAATAAACTACACATTGTGTGAAAGAGAAAGTAAAAGGGGCGAGAGTACAAGAATTGTACTCGCCGAAGTTCCGTTAGTTCGCGACACTTATGAGTTCATCGATTACATTGGTCGACCGCAAATTATGTTCGTAATAAGCTCTTCTAGCAGGCTCCAAGGGAGCTCCCTTAATACGTTCTAGACTTTTATTACGCACGTAAATATTAATACAGTATGAAACCGTTTATTAAGTTTACTTGACCTGACCGACACGCTTCGCACAACAAATTACCTCTGGGCGATGGAAAGGTTAAATAAAATTACATAATAATTCGAGTATATTAAACATAAGTTAACTAATAAAACTTGGGTCTACACACGGGTGAATTTGGTGATAGCATTGTAGTTTACCTACTCATTCTCTTCATACATTCTTCTAGTACATTGTGTAGGTATTATATTCAGTAAATCGCAGGTAATAAAATGCCTCAACAAAAAACACTCCTTTTCTTCTACTTATCAGCTGCACTCTTGTCGGTTTAGCACCACCTCCTTGATCACTATATCCTATAGCCACTGCAGTCAGCATTCCGCCTGCTATGCATGTCGAGACCTTTACTTTCTCAGTGCCAAGAATTCCATGAAACACGCTATGTATTAGGTACTAAATATATTTCAATCAACCATCAAAAGGCGCTCAGCAAATTGCCTTAAAATGACGCTTAAATAAAAGAAACTCCAACACAAGCAATGTAAATTACTCGCCGCAGTGCCCATAATGTAATTGACTAGAAAACTTCGACAAAGTTCTGATAGCTCAGAATCTAGCTCTGCGGTCGGCAAAGTTTCCAAGTTAAGCACATGTCGAGGCAACATAAAACACGCTAACTTAAAACTTAAAGTTGTTTCAAGCCACCAACCAGTTTTACAGCATAATATATTCTTTGAGAATTGTGCAGAAGTTTTCACATAATTATTATGAGCTCCGAGTTTTGATTTTCAGTTAAAAAGTACTTATCTAAAATGCAGAAGCAGTAAAAATCTTAATCTAAGGATAATTGGAACTTCTGTCCCTGACTTATCCTGTGTTTTTGCTGATCACAGGAAGCTAGGGATGTTTGTAAAAAGTGTATTTCATGATTCCGAAAGAATTACAATAAAATACTTGCAACAAATATTTGACTGTAAGATAATATTACCAAAATCTTCACGGCTACATACCAGCTGTGGCGTTCGAAAATTTCAGGGAAATTTGTATGTGTATCGGAAGGATGAGTGCCTACATCCAAGGGGTACAATATAACTGCCAATGCGGTCAGCATCCTGCCTGCTATGCATGGCGATTATGGTAAACCTATCGACAATTCAGGGTAAACCTCTTCCGGGACCGGTCATTACTGGGGTTTAAGGGATGCATGCTCAGGGGGAGAGACATTCTAACTATTTTCATGGATAAAGTAAATAGTCGATTTATGAGTAGGTAGGTATGTGCTGGTGCCAGCATTCTAAAAGGTAGCAAACGGCCCAATATGAAGACGATTATATTCGAAGAGAGACAGATATTAAAAAAAAAACTTTATAATGTTTTGTGATTACAGAATCACAGTCCAGTTGAATACATTTGTTACAAAAATAAAACTGTTTTATTTTATACTTCTTTTACATAATTTATTAGAAACTGCCAGCATACTTGCTGGCAATAAAGTCAAATAATACAATAATTATGTATGTTGGTTACACTACCTTTCATTTCTCGTTCTGGGCCCATAAGCTCTTGTTTAAATATATTTAACTATAAACTAAAAACTAAACCATTGAAACCATTGCCTTTCATTTATTAAACAAGAATACCGTAAAAGAAATTTCATTTTTAAACCCATTGATCTAATGACTTCGATATATCTCCCTCAAAAACTGTCTATGTAGACAGCATACAGTGACAAAAAAAAATCTCTATTTTTAGATAACACGGTATATATATTTTACTTGAAGAATGTACAAAAATGCGAGCACTCAGGAATCTTGTTTAGTCACGCCCACTCACCGCATGGAGAATGATCAGGAGGTTGTGTAGGTGATACGAAGGTATTGTAGGCATAGGTACATGGAGTGAAACACGCAACGAAGGCTTGGATATCAAAATAGTTTCTTTGGAAAGGTATAATACCGGGTACAGGAATGGTGAGAATGGTGAAATGTAACACACGTTAAAACAAAATCTCCTACTTAGTTGTTTTGTTCATTTTCATGTTGTTTGTTACTAGATTTGGCTATCCCAAATGTTTTTGATAACGTCGCAAATAGAAATATATCGCGATAAATTTGGTAATATTACTGTATGGAAATATAAAATGTGGCTAACTAGCAAACTAGAATGTTAATAATTAATTGCAATAATAACTTTGAATTTCTTGTTGTAGCCGTTTCAGGTGTAAAAAGGGCGTTTGGAAAATTTCCAAATATTTTTTTACATCTAAAACTAAATATTCGGTGTTTCTAAAATTAATTATTGCATTTCATATTCAAAATTCAAAATATTTTATTTCACATAAACCAACAAGGGCACTTATGAAACGTCAGAAGCTAGGTGCACAGTGTCGAATTGTCGTTTCCTATGGAGAAGAGCCGGCAAGAAACTCCACGGTTACTCTTTTAAAAATAAATGGTTTTTACAAAGGATTTTTTTTAATTACAGTGATAATAGGTATGAGAGGACAGTGTAGGCCTATCAAAAAGTACCAGATACTTAGCAAAATAGAAAATGGACCACAGATATACAGTCTGTTAAGCCTACAAGGTTGTCACATTCACAAAATCTAGAGGAAAAGAATCTACCCATAAAAAAGATAAATAAAATAATAAAAATCTATTTAAACCATGAATGTAGCTACAGCTGTAACAAAATAAAAATGAAAAAAAAAAAACTATATAAGTATTGAAGGTATATAATGTCAAATAATAAAAGGTTTATGTTCAATATTCAATATTCTAGTTCGCTAGCTATCCACATTTCTTATTTCCATACTGTAATATTGCCAAATTAATCAAAACTGCGAAATATTTTACATCTATTTGCGATGTTGCCCATTTTCAGAATACACGCTCTTAGGATGTAAAACAAATCTATTAACACATCTTACTTTTATTTTAAATCCATGCGTACTCTGTTGGTGATTAGCTGATATTTGCTTTTTTGATCACTAACCTTAGCTATTATTATAAACTAAGCTTCTGCCCGCGACTAGTTAAATCGGTAACTATCTACAATATCCTACCCTTTTGGCGCATCCTTTTACAATTTGCGGAGAAAAATACGAACATAATGTAATATTGCTCATCCCCCATAGCAAATAGCGTGACAGTTTGTAGTCTACCGTTTGACCAGACTTATAGGGAATATCTATGCAAAATTTTAACAGAATCTATCCAGTAGAATTTGCGTGATGCTGGAACATACATACAGACAAACAGACAAAAATTCTAAAAACTATATTTTCGACATTAGAATCGATCCCCGATCTCGTAGCAATTACTTTTTTTCAAAAATATTCAATGTACAGTTTTGACTTCGCTACAATTTTATTATATGTAGGTATGGATTTACTTTTAACTTCGTTTTGTCATGTCGGTCATAAACAATTTATGTTTCCCTTTATCCCGGAAGTCTAGTCCGTTCCCGTGGAATAATTTTCAACCTTCCCGAGATTGAAGTTACGGGCACAACATCTGATTTGACTTTGAATTTTATATTAAAAACCAACATTATAGACGGATTGATTAGGTACCTACAAATAGATAGAGGAGGAACAACTTACAACCCTACCCTTCTGATAAATTGAAATCCCAAATCTTTTCCTCAGTTAACCAGAGATCACAACTTTTTTTTAAATCCCCGTACGTCCCCAGAGTACCTACGTTGCTCGTAAATTGAAATTTCCAATCGGAATACGCTCGAAACAGTTTTACGGTTTGTTTCACACCGATTTTTGTCTCGGTGGAGCAAAAACCGTATTCTCCCGTGATTCGTGTTGATTACTTCGGTTTTTTATGATTAAGTATATGTCTGGCTTTAGAAAGATTATGTGAGCTATTGAAAGGCTTTTTGTACTTTATTAGGGAAATCTGAAGGCTGATTTTCTGTGATAAATAATTTTTGCTTTGAAATCATAAATCTTGGAATTATGAGATGAGCCTTTGGACTATAAACTTGAAATTACTGGTAAATATTATCTTGTTTATTTCTTCTTCATATGTCCTCTTAAAAGAAAAAAAAACATAATTTATGTAAGACCCATTCATTTCTTAAATATGCTGTGTTGGCTACTCCGATAAATTTTAAAGTAAATAGCTGGTGAATACAATTTAATTTAGTTTCTTTTTTAAGTTCTCGTGCGAAACTGTAAATTAAATTGCTAGATTAATATTTTTTTAAGGCAACATAATATAAAACGCTACTGGAACGGGTCGGCGGCGTCTTTGATATGATAATGAGGTCGCTGCTGCACTGGACGCCAGTCACTAGAGGTTAGTGATGTGCGTGAATATTAAAACTTGCTTGAAAAGAAATAAGAAAGTGTTTGAGTAAAATAAAGTAAAATAAAATAAAGTTTGTGTTAAAAATATTTTATGTTAAATCCGGGGGCGCACATCGAATATTTGTTAGATTGTAAAGGTTTATTATGTGTTTAAATTGTTACAAAAAGAAAATACATAATATATAGCTAACGAAACTAATAATTATTATTATTGCTCTGGCTCACGCAGAAGGCTGTGTCATAGAGTGAGAGTTGCACAGAGAGCTATGGAGCATTCCATGCATAAAGCTTATAGACCGAGTACCAAACGTCGAGATCCGCAGACGTACGAAGGTTTTCGATATCAGAAAACGAGAGTTGGGCAGGACACCTGGCAAAGCGCAGTGATGACGAAGACGAAGACTGGAAGACGAAGTGTCGGTCATCCGGCGGGGAGATGGGTGGTTGACATTGTTAACATCGCGGGTCAAACCTGGATGAGGCTGGCACAGGAACGTGGGGATTGGCACATGGAAAGAGAGGTTTATCCTTAGCAGTGGGTGAAGTCAGGCTGTGGATGATGATAATGAGGCTTACAAATCTTATTATATGTGAGAGGCAAAAAAAACGAGCGCGCCTTACAGTAGTCGCATATGGTGTGTAGCATCTGACATCTTGGCTGGCAGTACCAACCTCTCGAAAAATGGGTTAGTACCATCTGACGGCCAACTTTAACACCGCGCGGGCTCATTTGTCAAATCAAAACGGTCCTCCCCGGCTTCCTGTTACACACTTCCGTCCCTTTTCACAAAATCAGTCCCACAGATTGCAGGGAAACGAGAGGGAAGGATGTTACTTATGAAAGCTGAGTAAGTGAGAGTAGAGGACCTATCTACCTAACGTCTG
Organism: Conistra vaccinii; assembly: GCA_948150665.1. Taxonomy (NCBI): domain Eukaryota; kingdom Metazoa; phylum Arthropoda; class Insecta; order Lepidoptera; family Noctuidae; genus Conistra; species Conistra vaccinii. The sequence continues at coordinate 5,791,398 of OX411323.1, read as the reverse complement.
TTAAAAAAACTAAGATACTAAAACGAAATGAAACCACAATGTCTCATCCCTATACAAAAAAGTATGAAGGTATCTAGTTGCTTTGTTTTTCCCTCGTTAGGGTGGATGAGATGCCATCTTAGCGGAGTTATGTAGGGGCAGAATAGCCCTTGAGTTTATACCGGTAATTAATTACTTTTAGTCGCTCTCAACAACGGACTTTGACTTTTAACCCTTATAAAAAAGGAATTTGTAGTCCACAAAAATTTTAAATTGATTTTTTTTTTTCGGTAAGGGCGGTTTTCTTTTTTTTTACCTTGGAGGCTTTTCTGAGAATATTTGTAGACGGACCGGCACTTTGAAAATCATCTATCTTGCTTGTTTTAGTTAAGTTTTTAATTTAATTTAGTTAATTATGGTAGGTAGGTACTGATGGCAAGGCAAAAGATTCGCATAAGGCCATGAGTAACCTTAATTCAATCATTTAAGCATTTTGTGAATCTTTTTCCTCAGCATTTGTGCTTATAAGCTTCGACATAGACACAATTAAGAAAAACTAACAAAATGTTGAATAAACTATATGCTAACGAACAATAATGCAATTCAATATTTATTTTATCAACTTTTCCAACGCAGCTTACCAAATGAGTTATTTACGTAAATGTAAAATATTGGTAATATCGTCGACGTCAAACTCAAACTCAAACTCAAACTCAAAGCATTTATTTCAAATAAACCAATTACAGGCACTTTTGAATTGTCAAGGGGTCGGTCAGTCAGAAAAAATGAAGCTAGATGCCCATTCCAAAGCGTAGTAGGTACCTATGGAGAAGAACGGGCAAGAAACTCCACGGACACTCTTTTAAATAAAAATTTGGTTACAAAATATTGGTTACATCATTCATGTTGAACTTATACATGTGAGAACGATGCAAAACGTTAAAAGCGTCCGTAATAAAAGATAAAAACAAAAATAAAACAATTAAAAAATTAAATCAAATTTAAATAAGCCATGGCAGCTATGAGATGACCAGTCACAACTGACGGCGCCCGTTCACGAACATGACGCATGGATTAGCACCATTCAGCTCAACCATTTTGAAGGGAGCTAAATGATCCAACACACACGCCACCGTCAGCGTGACATTAGAGTGAGCATGACATACTCTCAGCCGCCAGGGCACATTCAAGTCAATGAAAGACATACCCAGTACCTAAATGGTAGCTTTATAGTCTGTACATAGTACTCACACATGTGCTATGCAATTATACAATGCTAAGAGATTGAATTTATACAATGCAAAGATAGTTTTTAAAATCTTCCGCAGCTCCAACAGTATTTTCAGATGCTATACAATTAGTTTATGTGCCCTTGTGGAGCAGGACCAGCGTTGACCCAAGCATTTTTATCAGCGATGTAATCCCCCAACTTATAATATGCCTGACTGCATAGTGTGCGTTTAATATAAGATTTAAATTTCGTTTCATTCAGCTGAAGTATGTGGGGAGGTATTTTATTGTAGCATTTTAAACAGTACCCCATGAATGATGAGTCTACTTTAGCCAGCCTGAAACCCGGTTGAACTAATTGGTCCCTATTCCTAGTGATATAATTGTGTCTTGAACCTCTTTTACTAAAAAGATGTAGATTTTTCCTTACGTACATAATGTTTTCATAGATATATTGACAAGGTACCGTCATGATGTTAATATCTTTAAACAGTTCCCTTAGAGAGTCGCGCCTGCGGAGGCCATATATCGCTCTGATGGCTCTTTTCTGCAGAATAAAAATAGACTCGATGTCTGCAGCCCGTCCCCATAGTAGAATACCGTACGACATAATACTATGAAAGTAACTAAAATAGACTAGCCTCGCGGTATCTACATCCGTAAATTGACGGATTTTTCTCACAGCATATGCTGCCGAACTTAGTCGTCCTGAAAGGGATGTTAAATGAGGGGGATTGAAGCCTAGAGTCGAGCGTGATCCCCAGGAAAACAGTTTGATCGACGAATTCTAGTTTCTCTTGATTTAATACTATCTCACAATTACTACTTTTGACATTTGGTAAAGAAAATCTTATGCACTTAGTTTTTTTCTCATTTAATACTAAATTATTAGCAGTGAACCAATTTTGGACCTGCTGCAGGGCGTTATTTACGTCGTCAAGATTTGATGCACGTCTATTCATTTTAAAAATTAATGAAGTATCATCAGCAAATAACACCATTTGTGGTTGAGTTTTTAACAAATGGGGTAGATCATTAATATATACTAAAAAGAGAAAAGGACCCAATATTGATCCTTGTGGTACACCCATTTTTACTTTTAAACCGAGTGAATTGACACCATTTATTTGAACTTGCTGTTGTCTATCATTTAAATAAGATTTAACTAAACTGAGCGCAAGTTTTCCAAGTCCGTAATGCTCAAGTTTCAAGATTAAGGTTTCATGGTCGACGCAGTCAAAAGCCTTGGAGAGGTCACAGAAAATTCCTATGGCGTCTTGGGCCTCTTCCCACGCCGTAAATATGTGTTTTAATAAGGTGACACCGGCGTCAGTCGTACAACGTCCCTTGGTGAAGCCATACTGTTGATCATGTAAGATTTTATTGGTATTAAAATGATTGAGCATTTGATTAAGCATTACCTTTTCAAACACCTTGCTTAATACTGGCAACACGGACACGGGTCTATAATTATTGGTATCTTTACTGTCCCCGGATTTGAAAAGTGGTATTACCTTACTATATTTCATTAGATCAGGGAAGACTCCTTGATCCACACACAAATTAAATATTAAGGCTAAGTATGGCGCTATAGTCTCAATAATGGAGGTACAAACTTTGATTGACATTCCCCATAGATCTTCGGTTAATTTGATCTTAATTTGCTTGAAAGCTTTTAATACTGTTATGGGGTTTATATGCTTGAATTTAAATTCAATCGGGCAGGATGAAACGTTGGCTCTTAATAAATCAATAGAACGCGAGGGCGAGGAATTTAAGGTTTCAGTAGTTTTAAGTGGGATACTGGTAAAGAAATTTACAAATTCTTGAGCAACTTCTTTGTTAGTGCTTATGACACCACGTGAAGTTTCTAGTGTGAAATCACTGTTATATCTTTTATTCCTATTTGTTTCGTCATTGATAATTTTCCAAACCGTCTTTATTTTATTATCGGCTGATTTGATCTTGTTGCTAAGGTACAAGGCTTTAGCTACCTTGCAGGTATTTTTAAAAGTTTTAGAGTAAGTAGCAACGTATTTATTAAAAGTGTCAGAGTTAATAAAAGGCTTAAGGCCATACAGCTCAAACAATGTTTCCCTACTACGTCAAAAATCAAGTGGCTGATTTACCTAAAATATGGCATCATTTTTATTTATTTATTTATATATACTTTATTATACACCAGAACATACATAGCAAAAGAAATAAATAAAACACTACAAAACATACATTAACATACATTATACATACATTTTCATCTGAAAAACCATCTGCTAATGAAAAAACACGGTTGCAACTTAGCTTAGCGTATTTCCAAGAATTTAAGTCACATAAATAGTTTTAAAGACCATTTTAAGAATAGAATAGAATAGACTATTAAAGTAGGAGCGGATAGGGTTAAGTTTGGAGTGTAACTGACTCAATTTGTAGGACACTCGACTGGATTCAACGTAGGAAAGTTGAACTGAAATAAGTGCCGTTCATAATAGGAGTGCAGCAGAGTAACTTGGTCGATGAAAACTTCGCCATGTAGTCGTGAAATGATTGCAAGTTTTGAAAAGGCTTCGATATCTTATTAGGTTAAGTAACTGAAACTTTAGACGATAATAATAAATTTACTTTACTTGATTATTGACATAACGGTCCTGCATGACGGGAACCTCGTAAATGCCGAGAAAGATAAACAAATCAAGTATCTTGACTTCTCGCGCGGTTGTCGACATGTGGTATGTGAACTCAGCGATCATTGTGCTGATAGTCGTATCAGCCAATTGCCAAGCTTAATTGCCAAGAGCCTCGACCAACACCTAAGGAGGTTCTCGTTGGGCAGCTGGATTAAGGACTTGATTCAGAAAGCAGTACTCCTGGACTCGGCTCGCATTGTCAGGAGGTTCCTCTCTCTGGAGTCCTGACCGCTGGTAGCTTGGACCTTGTTCCCGATACCGGTGGGCTACTATATTTTATATTTTTAAATGTTTTTATAATTTTTATTTTAAAATTTAAAAATTTAATTTATATGTTTAAAACTAAATAAAGGTCATAATTTACTTTAAGATATCACTACTGCATAGGTACCAAAAGTAGCAAAAGTTATCCCTAAGCTAACCTACATTAAAAGATTAAAATTTTGTTATCCAATGGCATTTTTAATTCAATCTGTTCTCACCTTTTTACATTTCTATGGTTTCCCCAAAGTTTTCTGCATGCAAACTAAATTCATAGCGTGATTTAACTGCACTGCCATAAATCAAGATTTCGTAGTCTCCCCACGAGCGCCTGCACTGAACGCCTGCGTGTGTTAATTGCTAACAAGATGCAAGTTTACACAACATGCTGCTATAAACAAACTTGCAGGCGCTTAATTATTTCGATTCAACTTAGTTCGCGTATGTTAGTTTGTTTCCATTACTGATATACAATCAAATGAGTGTGTGTTTTAGCGCAATCTTGATTACTTTGATGGTATTTAAAAAGGTATCTGCCAATGATTATAAGGTACATTTAGTCAGATTTGTCATAATACGAATAGGAGGTAATTGGTTTACAAAGATATTTCCATTAAAACATTATTTATAATAAAAATAAAAGTCTTGTTGACTTGTTTGCAAACTAGGTGAAAGATATTTTTTGTAAAAGTGATAACCATTAATTAATTAAATAACATTGCTCTTTTATTGCAATGTTTGCACCGGGAATTTAGAATGGGAAACGGTAATTTTCAGTCTATACAATTGTATGAATCGTGTAGTTACTAAATAATTGAATGAAACTTTTTCGACGTAGCTATTCGAGAACTTTTGCGATAAATACCGTTGTCGTGTAAATAATGAAAACAATAAAGTAAAAAAACAGAGATAATTCGATGTTACAAACACTCTGATAACAGCCGTAAAGCCGAGCGAAAGCAAAAAATAAAAATTGTAAAGCAGGTAAAAAATAGAAGTCTACAACTGTGATATTTTTTCGAGTGGAAATGTGAATCAAAATAAAAGTTATAAAACTAAAATCCAACTACGACAAAACAGTCATCTAAAAAGGTATAAACAAGACATCATAGACAGACAAATAAACGCCGACAAAATGTTATGTTATATGTTTGTGTTTATTATTTAGCCACGCCCCCATATCGCTCTTTTCAAAAATGAGTTCCGACGAGTAAAACGTGTCAGCTGTTCTAGTAATACTAGATTTAGTGCTACAAAGAATTATTTTTTCTTTGTAGCACTAAATCTACTATTGCTAGAACTATTGCTGCTGTCACTTTATTACATGAAATAAATAATTAAGGAAGTGTATAGAGTGCCGCAAGAATTCTTGCGGCACTCTATACAATTTACTGACCGCAACAAGCGGCACTGACGGCACGGTTGGCGCAGTGGTTAAACGATTGACTGCTGCGCTGCGTGACGCGGGTTCGATCCCCGCGGCCCGCACGAAACAAATATTTGTATGACCTACAAGTAACTGTTCCGGGTCTGGCTGTTTGTGTATGTGAGTTTAATTGTTTGTAAATGCACTCGAAATACAGGAGAAATTCCAAAAAAAGCGTAGCTTAACCTGATCGATCGACCTGCTGCTGATAGTACTTAACCACGAGTCGAATATTTATTTTTTCAGCGAAATTAACAAGTGAATTTTACTAAATTTATAGTATACAGAAATATAAAATAAGCTTCATTGCAACCTCGATTATCATTATTTATAAGCTTTAAATATTTTTTTAACTTTTCTTCTCTGAGTGGGCTGAGTTCATTGTTCTTGTTGAAAACAACCTAAAAGGATGCTGAGGCTAATGATATCAACCATGTTTGCGGGTTTTGTTACAACATTCCTTTCAAGTCGCTTTCGAAACACGAAAGCCATGGTTTTTCTCGGAAAACACACAGTAACATAATTCTAAGTAGGCCCTAAAGCGCAAAGAAATGTAATATCAAATGAAAGTATAAGGGATCGTAACACTCCTGCGCTCATTAACATATCAAAGGGCCGCACTTGGCCCTTTTTACTCACGCAAGACTCACCACAAAGGAAACCTTGTTATTTACACTTTCCTACTTCTTATGTTAAAATAAAACTTTACGAAGCAATCAGTTTGCTGAAACAGCTTTGAAGAATTGTCGTAGAAAATCTTTAAAATTTAATGTTTCTTGCTATTGTTTTGTTGTCTTTACCTGGAAATTAATATAATTCGGAAACCAATTTACTAAACCATCCCACCAAACAAGTCTTATCTTCCATAGTTCAGATAGTTCCCATGATTCACATCACAAAACTGTAGCTAACTGTAAAGCTGTAATTCCCTGCATCTCGTCTTCATAAGCTATTAAGCTTCATTTATTAAGTTATTTCAGCTTTTTCGGACGTCATTAGAACTTTCGTAGACGACTACGAAAGTTCTAACGACGTCCTGTGAAAGATTTTTCTATCGGAGTATCTACAACCGGGGTTAAAATATAAAACGAACGAAGTGGTAGGGAAAAGATAGCTGAAATAACTCTCTAGTAAAAATCTAAGCAAAAATCAGACCAAATCACGATTATTCTTCCAATAATAATGCGTAACCCAAATCAGAAACCATCCCACAAGCCATAAATTCCATATTTCAGATAGTTTTCCCATGATTCACATCACAAAACTGTAGCTAACTGTAAAGCTGTAATTCTCTGCATCTCGTCTTCGTTAGCTACAGCAGGTTTATATCGCCTGCGGTCGTGTTGCTAATAACGCGCCGGCTTAATATCGCATTAGTGTCGAGGAGCACAGGTGCTCTTCGGTTTAGAGCTTATTTACTTCGAGTTTATTAATCAAGGGCTATCTAATAATGCGTATTAGGCATGTGCCTTGCAGGGCCAGTGTGTTGTCACTGTCTTGTTGAAGCTTATCTTCAAGAAGCCAGCCAAAACCGCGACATTACCCTGCAGTTTCGGGGCTTATGGTATCTACATTGTCAATTTAAATTACCTAGCGAAACTCCGCAAATGCTATGGGTATCGATATCTCAATCAATCTGCCTAGCTTTTTCCCAACGTTGGGGTTGGCTTCTAGTCTAACCGGATGCAGCTGAATACCAGTATTTTACATGGATGAATGGGTATAGACATCCAAACACGACAAAATAAAAATTGATGTTTTCTTGTGGTCAACGACCGCTGGTGGTGTCTTTACTTGAAGAATGACTTGAGAGTATATTTTTTTTGTTTTATCGTTTTTAGATATAAATGGGTACCCTTTACGTCTGTGAAGTTTACACAGGAATTTAAAGTGACTACACTACCTGCGGTTGAAGACCCCAATTAATTTTTAATATATATTTTTTTTACACCATTTTTAGATATCTATACTCATTACGTCTGCGGAGTTGTACTAGCTACTAGCTAATTCAATATACTCAGTTTTGCTCACTCTTCACGAATACTCTAGAATTAGAAAATCTTCAAACTTGAAAGGCATAGGTACCTACGACATGAGAGAGACTTTTTCGCAATCCTATTCTCAAGGGATAAAACGGGTTGTATTAAATAATATTGCGCACGAAATTGAGAGATACGAACAGCTAGCTATCTGCAGAAATAACAATCCACTGAAAATAAAATCAAAGCAAAAAATAGACTTTATCACGCTCTGTTCTAAAAAAAAAAAGCTGAGAGGTGTCAAGGGACACCCGGATGGAACGAAGTTATGGAATGAACCTCACAAAGGCATGCCACTAATTAGTATCTGTGGTCGCTCACAGATGGCGTTATAATAAAAAAAATACCTCACAAAGGCATGCCACTAATTAGTAGTGGTCGTTACAACTTTTGGTCCCAATTTTTTCCGTCTAGCCCCCTTTCGCAACGCGCGAAAGGGAACTTCGTTTCAAAAATCTATTATAAATAAAATAGGTTTAATTATCTGTACTTTTCGAAGTTAGTACGAAATAAACATGTAATTTAGTCGTCCAACATTGAAGTTAATTATGTAGGTAACTAATTATTACAGCGATTGACCTTTTGGTACGACGACCGCTAGCGACAAACAACCAAATAAACTTGATGGAACATTATTATTATGTCAGACTATGTTCTTTTTAATTATTCTGTAGAAACTGGGCCCAAGGGTGATTCAGGGGACCACAAATATCGGGGTCAACGGCATCCCCTTACCTATAAAATCCTCGGTTAGATACAAGTCAAAGATCACACGTTTTATCTTTACCATAGCTATTATATTCAAAACCTATAATCGCTAGACAAACTACTGTGATCTTTTAGCCCAGACGCATGACTTCCGTAGTCAATACCGCTTGGTGATCTACTGACACCGCGCGTGCAAATAAGCGTGAAGATGACCGATCCGATATGCTACCATTAACTTCTGAGCACCTGGTACTTTTTTCCCGTTGATGACATCTGGTGCTTGTTCGCAGCGCGAAGTTAATAATTATATGCCCAGTGACATAGGGGGATTATACCGCGTGACGTATTATGTCGAAGCTATCTGGTTAAATTAGACAGCTAATTGGACGCCTAGGCCGTTCATTAAACGTCGGCATCCAATTAAATAGCTGAAGGACAACTAGCCAAGTCATTGAGCGTAAAGTTTAATCAGATGGCTAAATGTCGTGTAGTCATTTAGTTAAACTGGGTGAAATAGATTAGGTTAGGTTAGAATTGTGACCAACCGCGCGTGATCCGAGCGAGCGAAGCGAGCGGTGCCGCGGCAGCGGCCGATGAGCGCTATTTCCAAGATGCTCGCAGAAAATTTTTCAACATTTTAATCACTTGGCTGAGTCTTGGCCAGTCACATGACACATTCAAAGGGCACTTTCAATACGCCAAGTTGTTAAACGTTAAATGATTCTAGTACAATTAACTAACTGCCTAGGCGTCCGATCAGTTGGCTAATTTAACAAGTTGGCTGCGATATGTATATTGCCCGCCATGTCATTGTTTTGCGTACTCTTAATAAAAGTGAACCTTTTAATAATATCGATCAGTTTTTTGGAATGAACCATTGGTTTTTTTTCTTTAATTCACATATTAGGTATACGAAAGCTCTGAAATAAGTCACTCGTGTTGTTTTTTTTTTCACTTTTCGTGAAACTCAATAGAACAACACGTGTTGTGCGGAAATTGTTTCCATTGTTTCGGAGAGCGAGGTGATTTTCGCCGGAACTCATCAATATTGTAGTATTTTTAACCCATCGAGAAGATTTATACTTTTATATATCATTCATCGAAGAGGAAGACAGAGATGTAAACCAGTTATGTAATAAAGGCTGAATGTATTGCCATCAGCCGTTGATAAATAAAATAATATTTTAGGCTCAATTTATTTTTTCGCGTAGATTTGTCAATACCTACTTTTAATCACACCTTTTATTAAAGTTAACTAGCTTTATTAGATCCAATTTTTTTTAAGTGAAATCTTCTTTATGTGCGTTGAGCACTTTTTGGGTACCTAAACAAAAATCATGGAACTCGCGTCATCGTCACCTAACGCTCCAACGAAAGACAACGCGAGAATCAAAAAGTTACTTAGTTTTCACTTCTATCAGCAGTCCGCAAAGATTACCCGATTTTTTTTGAATTTTTTGTCGTTTGTGGTGGTTTCGCTGGCTAATTTAATTTGACCTTATATACATTACTAGCTGCGCCTTGCGGTTTCACCCGCATAAATCTCGATCCCGTGGTAATATCGAGATAAGAGGTCCTATGTCCCTTCCCCAGGTTATGGTCTACCCATGTGCCAATTTTCATCCAAATCCGTTCAGTACTTTTAATTGTACCTAAGCGTAACAGACAAACCAACTTGCTTTCGCATTTATTATTAAGTTAGAATTAGAGACAGCACTATCGCATTTTAAGTAATGAAACTTGTATTGATAGTAAAGGATAGTTAGGGAGATAAATAAATAAATATATTTGCTATCATTACCATAATATATTGTAGCTATCCATAGCTAAATCAGCCGTATCAACCAGTGACGCAGGATAACCGTCAGCTCCAACCTGTTTATCAGATACAGTTATATCACGGCCAATGGCCACCGTTGCGTTTCCTATAGCCAGTTTTTCTTAACACAGTTTACTTGACACTTGTATGTTTTAATTGGATTTATCTTGATTTTTGTGTATCTTACGGTCTGTTTTATTATGTCCCGATAAGTTGCTGTTAACTTATGTGGCTGTTCCAATTTTGGATTGATTTAATGGATATTACCTATCTATATTTTAATACTTAAAGCAAAATCTTTGTACCCCTTTTTACGACAATTACGCGGACGGAGGCGTAGGAAATTTGGCACAGTTCAAGTTAATTGAAAGTATTGACATTTGTATGGAGGAGTGCAGAAAGCTAATATTTTTATATAATATGCATTAGAAAAGAATTTAAAAAAACATTAGACACACTACCGTCCGTTTGAAAGGCGAAATTCAAAATTTCTTTGCAAAAATTTATGAAAAGTGAATATCGCGAGCTACATTGAAGGAGGCACCTTCTTAAGTATACCTAAGTCTTACTTTTTGCCACTAGAATATTCTCCAGGCATTTTCGTCTAAAAGCCCGAATTTAGACGTTGTGTTGCCCAAACATTTTTCCATATTTTTTTCGTTCTTATAGGATCTATGACGATACTTGTAATAGTCTTTAGAAGAACATTGATTCTATGCCTTAACCTTGACCCTTGAGTTTCTTGTTTTAAGAGTACGTTTTCATAGTCAGTTATGAATTTATGCTTAGCTTTCAGTAACTTGAAAAGAAAACTTAATTTCTCTGAAACTACCGATTTTTATTTCCTTTACGGGTTATATTTCGAGAAATTTTGTAATTAAAATAATGAAGTAACTTTGTTCATACAACAACACTCAATAAATTAGCCCTTATCAAACTGAGTTTGACTAAAACGGTACAGCAGTATGTCCGCTTTCTACGCTAGTAGGTCACGGGTTGCATTCCCGTATTGAGAAAAGATTTACTATGGCTTACGAATACCAGTTTTGAGTCTGGGTGACTGTAAAGTCTGGCTACATATTTATTTACTTACTATTACCACATACATTTGTTTTTACAGGTGGGAACCCAATACAACAATTTACCACAGAGTGATAAACAGAGGACAATATTATGTTCAGTGTCACCCTCTGGAATTCTGCCAATATGCATGTAAAAATATCTACTTGCAGTGAGGCGCTACACTACGCTACGCTATACATATAGTTACACTGGACCAAGAATGGTATATGTGATAATGTAAATTATTTTTTGTTCTATTGTATAGTTTCAAGTTTTTCTAACTGAACTGACAACTGTGCTGGTAGAGAGTTTACAACACTTCTTCTTCCCAGCTAAAGCACTAGGAAGTGGTGAATGGTGCGCGTTTTTGGGTGACTGTCTTATGTAATTTTGACGTTAGAAAAGTGCTGATTCTCGGCCTAGTATGAATAAATGACTTTTGAATTTTTGAATTTAGTTGATTTAGGCTACAAACCTTAAAATAAGGTATTTTAACAGACTACTACGATCTGCACTATGACTTATCTTCTTCAAAACTAGGGCACGGCTCGATATAAATATATAAATAAGTAATACCAGCCTGGTTACTGTCCCACTGCAGGGCAAAGCCCTCTTCTCATACAGAGAAGACACGACCATTGATCACCACGCTTGATCATTTTGATCAAGACGGCTTGGTGATTTCAAACTTATAATAACTATAAAGTCCAGGTTTCCTCACGATGTTTTTCCTTCACCAATGTACTGACATTACTGAATGTCCAAATAAACTCAGAAAGTACTTATAAATTGAAAAAGTCATATTCATACTTGCCCGGACTTAAACCCTTATAATACGAGAGGCGATTAAACAAAAAAAAAAAAAATATAATTGTTTATAATAAAGGTGAAAAAACTAATGAAATAGCCTTAACACACACATTCGGAACTTGTTGAATGATAATAAAACTAAGATTTACTATTTCGAATTAAATATTTGCTATTAAAAGTTTTTTTAGCTACTTCGGTAGAGTTTCTCACTTCATAAAGTATATTAGCTATTAAATAAAACCAGTTTTTGCATTATATTATAATATTAAATAAACGTATTTTAATCATTAATATTATGTAGATTCCCAAAAAATCACTGCTGATTCCCAAAGTGGTCCAGGTGGACCCCCAAGGGTCCACGGGAGACTTGACGGGGGTCTACGAAGGCGTGAAAAAATAATTGGGGTTCACAAGTTGTAACTCCGTCCACAAAATTTTTTCTGGTTTCAATAGCAAATAACAAAAATGTTGGCTTGACTTTACCTATCAATATAGGAAGATAACAAATTACTTATACAAAAAAATTAAGGGAGCATAAAAATTTCCCAGAGGGGGAGAAGTTATTTGATGATTTCTGAGCCATAAAAAAAAACTAAACCAATAAAAAGAGGGGGTACACCGAAACCAGAAAAATTTCGAAAGTGGTCTACGAGAAAGAGAAGTTTGGGCACCTCTGATGTAGAGGTTTAACGATAAAAGGAGTTTGTGGATTGTAGAACGTGTTTTTTTTTTTGTTTCTGCTAACCCCAATACGAAAGAGCAGAGTATAGGCTATATACACACATATACACATAACATCACGCGTAGTCCCCGCAGTGTTAGGCAGAGGTGTCTCCATAGTACACCCACATTTCGCCAGTTATGTTTAAGTCCCATGTAATAGGGGGCGAGCGTATTGCCATCAACCGGGAACAAATAACAGGTGTGTTTGAAAATATTAATTTATAAATACCACCTACGCATATAATATATTTAAATAAGTTTATAGGTAAGCAAAAGCACTTTATTTTTTTACCTCTTTCCGTCATAACGTTATGACGCGTTGCCTTATCAGTTAGCTCACTATCTTTATGGTTAGGTATCTCTTATCTCAAAAGTAGTTTATTTAATTTTATTTAAAATATTGACAAGGTTAGTGACGTCATAGAAAAATACTATGTCTTTCTAAATGATTTACATTGATACTAACAACGTATAAAACTGCTTGGCAATGGGTAAAGTTGGAATTCAAAACCTTGGGAGGTGATTCAGTCTTAGCAACTTATTAAAAATATTAATTATTTAAAAACGAACTAAACTAATATTATAAAGAGAAAAGATTTAATTTTGTATGTTTGTTTGTTTGTAATGAATAAACTCAAAAACTATTGGGCTAATTTAAAAAATTATTTCACCAGTAGTATGCTTTATAATCACTGAGTAACATAAGCTATAATTTCTAACGATATCACGCAGGCGAAACTAGTTAGTTATAAACTTATAATCCAATAATTCAAAACTGATTAAAAAAATTGGCTTAAGGCTCTACCATTTGTCATGTAAGATATTTAATTTTATTCTATACCTAAAAATATTACAGTTACATTAAAACCAGTTCAAAATCAGGCTGCCTTACTCGCTACTCTACAACTTTTACTAAAACAACCCGTAGTTTATCTGTAGACTTACGTACTACAGCAAACACTACTGTACAAGTGACGCGAGAGCGGAAGTCTTGCAAATCCAACATAAATAAAAACAAAACAACTACACCTATAAAGCAGCGTGCATATTTTAATCCGGGCCAAAGTGGAGGCTCGGGTTAGAGCTTTTAAGGCTGCCACATTCCCCATCTCACTCACACGCAAACAAAAAAACATCGCTCTCTCACTCTCCACGCCGCACACGCCAACTAGCGGTAACCTGGCGGACTAGTTGACAGTTGCCTAAGCGCATGCTCTTTGTATTGTGTCGCGTTCTTGTTATTACTACGTTAATTCGTTTTAAAGTGTATTTTAAAACTTTTTAAAACAAAATGCATAAAAATGAGTGTGATTATGAAATTGAATGGAACATAAAAGTGAGTTTGTGTCAGTAAATGGGTGCCCGTGGTATTGTTGACATACCAGGATTGTTTTTTACTTGGAGTCCGAAAAACAGTATTAAAATAAAGCTCAAACGTATGTATTTTCTTCTTTATATTTAATTACTTACATATTACATGCTGAAATATATTTCAGACGAACATAATTATGAACTTAAAAACTCATTACCAACTTTTAAAATATACAACATAAAAGGTCCCTTAATTGTTTAATTAACCCTAAAATATTTAATTAAAACTTTAATTTTGCTAACGCAAATGCGTTCATTAACATCTGCAGTAATTAAGTAATTTAACCTAAGAATATTCATATAAAGTTTTATTATTTAATTAAGAGTTAAGTAATTCGATAATGACGAAAAAAAAATAAAGTAATTAAAACCGCAAATAATTCTAAAAGTTTTTTGCCTAAAGAACTTCGTTAAATATTTTGGCCCCTAATTGGGGCTTAGAGTTAAAGATAAAAGATTCAAAGTTTCAAACATGTTATTACTATTGATAATTAATCAAAATAAAACTATATTTCAACAAAAAAAAAAGCTGCTAAAAGTCTGATGCCTTTACCCTTTGCTCTTTAAAAGCACCTGGTTCATCCACATTGACATGTATTTGCACCATTCTTAAAATACCAAAAATAACAAATTCTCAAGATAAATGACAACGATACGAAGATCATTCACTGTTTACAAGTATCAATAACTTCTATTTAGAAGAACCTTCCTTGTACAAGAAAGGTCACAAAAATTGCCCTAGGATGTTCCTATGGCAATTTTGGCGACCTTCCTGTTTAAAAATTATACACTACAGTCCTCCTATTTTCCTCATATTATAATACCTACCTACCTTAATTTTTCCACAACCTCGATTCCGGCTGTATATATAAAATACTTAGTTTTTAATTTGAAATTTTGCCAACGTCTGCGACAGCCGACGCAAATCGCGGCGCGCATTTTAAACAGTGGGTAACATTCGTTAGCAAATTCCATATGCTATATTAGGTTTAGTTGAGAATAATAATCGTGTTGCAGGCAACGGGTTATGGTTCTAGGAAACTGATAAGGACATGGTTACATGAGTATATAGCTTTAATTGCATCGACCTGTGATATGGCGGTCACCGTAATCAGTAATTGTACTTGCATCGCCTTTTTTAGCGCGCATTTCCGAGCCAAGTTGTGAATGTCATAAAAGTTACAAGTCTATCGACTGGCAATTTAAAGAAGATGCTTGGCAATTTGAGGAAAGGTTGCTCTTTTATTTTAATGACATGTTTTTCCCCGTTTCCTATGTTTTACCGATTGTTATTAGCAAACACACGTCGTAGCAAACAAAGCTACGAAGATTACGAATCTATTTATTTTTGTACACCTACACCTTTATGAGGTATCTCCTGCGACGAGACCTGCTCCTAGGAAATTACGCGAGTATTGTTTTAGGACCTAAAACAATATCCGCTAAGAAAATAAGGAAGCTATAAAGCTAAAAAGCAACTTTAGACACCAACACATAAACTTTAAAATGGCTATAAATTAGGACCTAAAGTCACACCACAGAACGATAAAATCGACTGAACACAGTTTTATCGCGCGTCAACCAACCGTTGTTAAGAAATAAATGTTCAACAATGTCATAGCATTAAATAAATAAGAGATTAGTTATGCTGAATTGTACCTAGACGCATTCCTTTGTGATAAAATTGTAACTAAGTTTAAGCTAGTTTGCACTGCTTGGATCTTCAGCATCATCATCATAATTATTGGCAGCCTTGTTCCTTCCACTGCTGAGTATAGACCTCCTCACTGAATGTCATAGCATTAAATAAATAAGTGATGCTGATTGTACCTAGATGCATTCCTTTTGTATACAATAAAGTTTAAAAAGCAGGAAATAAAAGTTAACATAAAAATTAAAAAAAAACCCCGAGACAATACATATTTTATTTTGAAACTTTTTAAAGGATTTTTTTTTGTGTAGGGGGTTTTTTAAATTTTTAATTTAACTTTTAACTTAATATATTTACTTACTAAGTGTGTGATAATTGGCGTGATGAAACACTTAGCTTAGAACATCAAGACTAGACGCAACTAGAATGGGAGTAATATTTAGTCACTTTGGTATTCTTCGAACGTTGCATTGTTAAGTGCACCAAATGATTACATTACCTAGTCCCCGATACATAATACATTTTGATCGAGATTATCGTTTGTATGAGAATTTTCCGGAGCGTTCGATTATATCTGGAAAGTCTACTAATACATTAAAACATTAACTCAATACTTATTGATAACAATAATTTGCGACATTTAGACATAATTTTTTATACAGTTTTCGGTTTCAATAGTGCGGTAAAAAATTGCATCGAAACTAACCACCATACAGTGACTGAGTTATTTCTTTTTGCCTGCAGAAGTTCAGACTATAAACCTTAAAGTGCGTTCATCATATCCAGCTGTATCCACTGTGTATCCTGGGGAATTGACGCTCAGTTCTGAAACCGAGTGCCAATAACTGAGCTTATATTATAATTTATTATAAATGCAAGATTAATGATATCAGTAATATTTTGTAATGTAACAATATGATTTAAAAGAATGTGTTGTTTCTTCTTGGAGTTTCTTGTCCGTTATTCACCATAGGAATCTTCTATGCTTTGGAATGGGCAACTACTTCATCTTTCTGACTGAATGACTCCTTAGCCAATTCAAGATTGCCTATAAATGGTTTACCTAGTTGAAATAAATGCTAGTGTTTTCCAAAGAACAATGCTGTTCCGGAACTGACTCCAGTTTCGAACGCACGCAATGCAGTCTGACTAAACACAAGCACGTCTAATTTGACCGCTCTGTCAATCGACCTTATACGTAGCGAAATGGCACTTTCTCTAGAGTTTGGGGTCACGTAACGGACGACACTTTAGCGCCCAAGTTATTGAATATATTATAATACTAGGTGTCCCGCGGTTTCACCCGCCATTTAGTTTAAAAGAAATCGGATTATTTATAAATTACTTCGTTTTCTGACTTTATGTGTAATTTTTTCCTCTCGCTTTCCTGCAATCTGTGGGAGTGATTTCGTAAAAAGGGACGGAAGCTGCAAGGATGCAAGGCTTCCTGTTACACTCTTCCGTCCCTTTTTGCGCGCGCTATTAGATGTGACCAATGAGCGCGCGCGGTGGTAGAGGTGGCTGATGTTACTAACCCATTTTCCAAGAGGGTGGTACTGTCAGCCAAGATGTCAGGTCTTACACATCATGTATCTTGGCGACTACTGTAAGGCTCGCTCGTTTTTTCTTTTTGCTCTGCTCCGGGGTCGTAGTAAGATGTTAAATAGCATATAACCTTCTTCAAGAATTGAACTATCAAATGCTAAAAGAATCATCAAATCTGACAGGTAGTTTCAGAGATTAGCGCGATCAAACAGACAAACTCTTCAGCTATAAATATGTATTAGTAAAGACTTATAAGTTATAACATACCGCATGACTGTGGGTCAGTGGTTGCGTGTTTTAAATCATGCTGTATCACGATATCAGGCCAGTGGACTAGACACTTATCGTCTTTTAACATGTGCTTGCGTCTAGCGTGTCGTTTTTTTGAGTTTCTGGTTATAAATTTGCAATAAGGAAATGATTTTTTTGTAGTACTACAATTGAAGACCAAAAAAACGATGAGCAGTGGTGGCCTTGTGGTAACGGCATAGTCTTACGAGCGTGGTAGACAGGCGCTTTACTTTGTGTAAATAATGTCTTCAAGACTGCTCTCAAAACGGTGAAAGAAAACATCGTGCGGAAACCAGCATGTCCTGGAACCAATAATTCGAAGACATGTGACATCAACCGACCCGAACTGGGCACGCGTGGTAGATTATAGCCCACTCCCTCTCACACAGAGGAGGCCTGTGTCCCAGCAGTGGGAACATTATAGGCTGATTATGCTAAAGAAACGATCAATAGACTATGTGAAAGATGATATGGGTATAAAGAGGGTGACTACCGAGATGACGACTAATAGAGAAGTATGGAAGACAAGACTAAATAAATTGGGAATTTCTACATTTATACCTGTACTTTTTATGGTGTACATCAATCAATCTTCCTAGCCTTTTTCCCAACTATCTTGGGGTCGGCTTCCAGTCTAACCGGATGCAGCTGAATACCAGTATTTTACATGGAGCGACTGCCTATCTGACCTCCACAACCCAGTAACTGGGTAATACGATACTCCTTGGTAAGACTGGTGTCAGACTTTCGGGCTTCTGACGACTCGTAACGACTGTCAAAGATCCACAAATGACACCCGGGACCAACGGCTTAACGTGCTTTCCGAGGCACGGAGGAGTCTCGGTATGTAAAGATGGTCACCCATCCACTGACCAACCCCGGCAAGCGTAGCTTAACCTGATGGATCGACCAGTGCGGCTTGTTATTACTTAGCCACGAGCTCCTCTTTCCCCTCACTTTTTATGGTGTACATAATAAAGAATATTCTATCTATCTATTTATAAGGACAGGAAAATTATGATGACTACAGTTAATACTTAGGGCTCATTTGGTTGGACCATGTTGACGGTTTGGAGGGACTTACTCAGTCTCTTTAAAATACATATACTACTAGCAGCACCCCGCGGTTTCACCCGCATAAGCCTTGATCCCGTGGGAATATCGGGATAAAAAGTATTCTGAGTGTTAATCCAAGTTATAAACTATCTGTGTGCCAAATTTCATCCAAATCCGTTTAGTAGTTTTTGCGTGAAAGAGTAACAACATCCATCCATCTTCAGAAACTTTTGCGTTTATATTAGGATAGTAGGATGACAGATTAATGTTCTAACAGTTAGGTATGACCGAAACAGGAAAAGACGCTAGTTAAGATTTAGATAACTAAGTTATAAACTGGTTTTAAAGTTCTATGAATAAGTTATTTTGCAATAATATCTTATCTCAACGATAGATGAGATATGTATCATCGTATAAATCTCTCATAAATGTCGCATAATTAAAACAAATGAATACTCAAATCTCAGACAAGATATCGCAAAGATATCCATTTGATAATTTAGAACGACCTCAAAATGTTCAAAGTAGGTAAGTAATTATAAGATTCCAAAGTGAACACATTGACTCAGGCGCACAATGGAATAATAATGGCGTAGAATAATAAGATAATTGTTGGTGTAACATGCTTTAAACAATTATAACCCATAGAACGTATTGTTTGTTAATTTTTTATCAAGATTTTATATGAAACGGAAGCTGCTTGCTGGCTTTTCCGGATTCCGTGGCTTGTGCATTATGCTGTATTCATAACATAACAACGCCAGTATTTTCCAAAGGGGTAAACAGATTTGATAGTACAACCGCATTTTGCGAGTCATATTTCAGTTACATGTATGAGCAGTGGTGGCCCAGTGGTAACGGCCGCGACTTACGAGTTGTAAGTTCGAGCCCAGACAGGCGCTTTACTTTGTGTAAATTATTTCATGCACTGCACTCAAAAACGGCGAAGGAAAACACCGTTAGGAAACCGACAAGTCCTAGAACCAAAAATTCGAAGACATGTGACATCTACCAACCCGCACTGGACCCTCGTGGGCCCACTCCCTCTCACCGAGAGGAGGCCTGTGTTCCAGCAGTGGGAACATTATAAGCTAATTATGAATCTAATGATTAGAGGTGTTGCCGTCACATGGGCAGAGAACAAGCTCGCTCACTATTACATTAGGTATAGTTTCAAGGAAAAGGGAAATTGATTAT
The DNA here is from genome assembly GCA_948150665.1 of Conistra vaccinii. NCBI lineage: Eukaryota > Metazoa > Arthropoda > Insecta > Lepidoptera > Noctuidae > Conistra > Conistra vaccinii. The sequence continues at coordinate 5,771,546 of OX411323.1, read as the reverse complement.
TAAGGTTGCACTAGACTCGATCTCTTTGGCGGTGGCTAATATGCATGCTCTTTGTTATTGCTTTTTTTTTTTTTTTCGTATTTAAGTACTTATTTATTTTCTTTTTATTTATTTATTTTGTGAAATATACGATTATTTATAACGAGAACGAGCGCATAAAAATTCATGACCAGACCTTTACAGATGTTATGAAAAAACTACTGGATGTATTTATTCAAAATAGGTAAAGTTATTTGAATTTTAGAATAACTAAAGTTAGCTCAACCTGGGTATCGAACCTAAGACCCTACCGTCAAGCAGTTGCGTGCGATTACTAGAGCTACGAGACAGTTTTCACTTTCATAGGTAAAATAAATTTTATCAAAATGCGCTCTTACTTCCTCGCTTACAATTTATTTTCGATCATTTATGTCTGGCTTACTTGGTTGGTCCGATCGTCGCAAGCGCTACTGCTAAGCATGAGGTCCTGGGTTCGATTCCCGGGTCGGGCAAATTGTTCTAGTGTTTTTCCTGGAATTTCTTAGCAGCAGCCCAGAGTCTGGATTCGTGCTCGGTTGATAGCAATAGGCTCGCCCCCTATTACATGGGACTTCAACATAACTGGCGAAATATGGGTGTACCTAACTATAGGTGAATATCTGCCTAACCCTTGGGTTTATACAGGCGTGATGTTTTATGGCTGGGGCTATCAAACTACCAATTAGTTTGTTTTTGTAGTAATAAAATCAATTAACGACTGCTTAATTGATATGTGTTACCTTATATGAAACTAATTGATTGTGTGTGGGGTATTGTACTGCATGTTTAAGTATACAGAAGAGGCCCTAATATTTGAAGGGAATGGAGCATCAAGTCTTTTTCTTCGTGTAACACAGACACGTCTTCGTGTTTCACGACAGTATTGAAAATACGAAACGACACAGTGGAAATGGCAAATTTCCACTGTGTCGTTTCGTCGTTGAGCGTGCATCCTAAAAGTTGGCAACGTCGTAAATAGCTGTCAAATATTTACCTGTTTTGATTCATTTGGAAATAATACTGTATGGAAATATAAAATGTGGGTAACTAGCGAACTAGAATATTGATTATGAACTGCAATCATTAATAGGTATCATAACACCGAATATATATTTTTAGATGTAAAAAAAAGCCTTTTTACACCTAAAACGGGTACAACATCAAATTCAATGTTATAATTGCAATTCATTATTCATATTTTAGTTCGCTAGCTAACCACATTTTTTATTTCCATACAGTTATATTGGCCAGCGGTAATTTTTTGACAGCGGTTTGCGACGTTGCCAACTTTTGGGATAAGCACTCTTAACACGCAACAACAACTCAACAACTGTAACATCAGATTTTAACTAAAGATAACAAAAATACTTGTATTGACTCATCATCAAAACATCACAATCATACTAAATATTGCTCCTTCAAAATATTAGAGGTAATTTTACAAGAACAAAATTAAATAGTCTGGAAAATCCAAAAGTGCGCTCCGCTCCTCTCCGCTCCAGTGGACAGGCAGCCTAATGCTTAGCATTATTAGTCGTGTAATATCGTTTAAGCACCTACCTTATTTCTTTATTTTAAACTGTTGAACTCTGTGAAATTGTTTGCGGAAAAAAGAAACAACAAGAACCAAGGCAACTACCTAATATTCATGAATTTTTATTTTAATATTTACCTGAAAACCAACAATATCAGTAAATAATAAAGTTACAAACTACAAGACTTCTACCTTTAGCTTACTTCAGAATACCGCCCGAGTAACTGCAGAAGCACTAAAAAGTTATTGTTACATGAATAAGTTATTGTAACCAAAGATATTACAGTAAATAGAGATATTATTAACTTAGCGAAAGAATGTAAAATAAATTGATTTTATGAACCAAAGTGAATAAGAACTTCGTCATCATTCATATTACTTAACTAGTTTGTGACCGCGACTTCGTCCGTGTGTTCTTGTTCCCCTGACCCGCCGTGTCGCATCGCATCATTCGCATCGCCCGCACGCGCTATTACTACGTTTTCTCTTAGCGTTATTTCTGTTCTTTCTTTGCTCTGCTCCTAAGGTTCGTAGCATGATGTTAAATAACCTATTACCTTCCTCAAGAATTAGGCTATCAAATGCAAAAAGAATTGTTCAAATCCGACTAGCAGTTTCCGAGATATGCGCGTTCAAACAAGCAAAAAACAAACTGTTCAGCTTTCTTATTATCTAGTATAGACTTAACTAGCTTCTTCTTTTCGTGTGGTTAGTGAATAGCCTAGTATCAGAGTTTAAAAACATTACCCTCCTTCTGGGGCAGTCGATTTAAAACCACCCCTGGGCCTCTGACTTGGGAGAAAAACTAATATTTATTCAAATGGTCGACTCGTCCGGATTCGTATCAGTTAATTCGGGCGAGTCACCAATAAGCCGGCTCCACATCCAGCCGCAACCGGCAGCCGTCGAGAAATATCTCTCAGGAAAATTTCACCTCTATAAATATTAGTATAGAAGTATAGATTATTGACATTTGATTAATTTAATTAAGAAACGAACGAACTTAAACGAATACTATACGAGTAAGTAGGTATGTAAGGATCGTAGCAAGTAGCGTTCAGTAGTTTCTACCTACCCCCATGGGAAGAAGGCGTGAGTTAATGTAGAAAGTAGGATGCTATTAATCAATAATACACACATCAAAATAGAGATGAGACGTATATACTGGTAGAGGTATATATACCAAGTATGTGCTTCCCAGTACGTAGACCGGGTACGGACCGAAATACTGGGTAAATACCTTGAAGGTATGACGTCAGACGCATAGTATGATACGAACCGCTACCACAAGGTAGCGCCCAGTTTTATCGGTAGTTCGGTACGCCGAAGCAACCCGAAGCTACCCGACAGCTTAGAAGGGACCCGAAACGTCATTCGTGCTGTATGAACATTCGGTTGATTTAATTTAGTTAGACAAAATGGGTACTTATTTTTACGTGCATAAGGAACATAATAGCATAATTACATTTTTTGTCACGACGTGAAAGAGTTCCTTAGTTTGTTTATGTTAGGGAATATTATTACGTGTTTGAATGTTTACGTTGTCTAGTGGTACTTACTGTCCTAAGCCTGGTAAAGTAGGAAGGAAAGATTTCATACCTCATAATGCATAATTACGTATAGGTACTTGAAACGTCGTACCTACATTATATTGGAGGCATACCATACTTATCGCATACGTTTACTTATCGAAATCCTACCACACCCAAATACTTAGAAGTATTTTGATACCTGGTATTTGTACCAGGTATTTAGTGATACCCATACCTTAAAGGCCGGGTATGGAGAATGGCAGGTATATCTCATCTCTACATCAAAAGTGTCTAGGGATCAACATATATTTTTGCAATAACTTTTCTCCTGATTGATATTAATTAAAATTTTCTTTAAGGATTCATCAAATAAAGTGTTTTCGTTTGTCACAGTAACGATAAACCAAGTCACCTTTGCATTAATAAAGAAATTTGCCATTTTCCTAATAAAGGGATTTTTGACATTTGAACCACTAACATTAAAGTTCGAAAAAAAGACTGAAATAACAGTTTTCTTTAAAATTTTATTGGGTAACTTAAACAATTAATAATCCGTGTTTCTACCGCGAACACTAACAACACAAGAACATCGGTTTGGCATACTCAAAATGAGTTCATCCAAATCACGCTGTGGAATGGCCGCCCATGTTCGTTGCAACAACAAAAAAAGGTCTTCTTGCGACTGGATACCCTCCATATTCGGCAGAGCTCTTCTCTGTAGCATATCCCATGCATGCTCAATCGGGTTCAAGTCTGGCGACTGAGCAGGCCAGGGCAGGACATTGATGTTAGCTGCGGCGAGAGTCTGTCTTACAACTCTTGCGGTGTGCGGTCGTGCATTATCATGCATTAACTGAAATAAGGGACCGATTTGCACTTGTAGAGGAACGATGACGTCTGATACAATCGTCTCAGCATAAATTTGAGCGTTGAGGTTGCCTCTAATCCAAATCAACTCAGTTCTTCCGCCGATCCAAATACCCGCCCATACCATGATGGTTCCACCACTATAAGGATGGACTTCCTGGCAGGATTTTAATCGCTGTTGGCGTCCAGGGGTTCTCCAGTGTCGTATACGTCTTGTATCCGGTCTCATACCAAAACGAGACTCATCAGAAAAGCACACGAAACGCCATTGTTCTTCTGCCCAATTTCTGTGTTCAAGAGCCCATTGATATCGAATCCTACGATTGTGCATTGCTATAGGTGGTACCCGTAGCGGTCTTCGGGAATGAAGGTTCACTTCATGCAAGCGGTTTCTGACTGTTTGGTCGCTAATTAAGTTCCCTGAAGAGTGATGAAGCCTCACGGCTAACATCATGGCGGTTATTGTTGGAGCTCTTCGAGCTAAGATTTGAATGTATCGGTCTTGTCTCCGTGTGGTGCAGCGATACCGTCCTCCATGGCGCTCAGCCACGGTACCAGTGCTTCGGTAACGTGTCCAAAGTCGACTGATAACACTCTGACTTGTATTCAGAGCTAAAGCCACAGTACGTTGCCGGGAACCAGCTTCTATCATTCCCACGGCTCTGAGCATTTCTTCCCTGCTTAAATGACGTCGCTGCTCCATAATAACGTTGGTTTTAATCAGTAGTAGGGAAACAGTAGCACTAATAATGTCTTCAATGCGTTGTATGTTTTTATAGGGAAAATATTGACAGCTGATTTTCATCTTTTACTCGAATTTGATTCACAGTTCCTGATTCAAATTATGAAATGCACCAAAAAGGATCCATATAAATTTATAAAATCATAAATTTATTACAAAGCCACATCTCAATCTCAAGAAATCCGCATAAAAATGCTTGATCCCTAGACACTTTTGATGTGTGTATATAGATGCTAGGTCTAAATATTATTGTCTGTGCTTTATTTTTTTTTTCATAATAAACAACAATTTCGTATCATACCGTATACTATAACAATTTTAAACTCAAACTCAACTCTTTTTCTTCTTTTCATGTGGTTAGTGACTAACCTCTGACTTGGTTTCACATGCCGTCGAGAAATATCTCTCAGGCGGTTTCCTCCAGATGTTTTCCTTCACCGTTTTTGAAGCAAGTGATAATTTTTACAATCACACGAAATTTTTGCACCCTTTACTTACGGAATGAAAATTGTAACAACCTTTGAGAATACTGTTAACAAAACAATGAGATCAAGTCATTGGACAAAATTCATAAGTAATATGGTACGATTTTACTAGCGTTCTATTATGGGGGTCAAAGGTTTCCTGCTTTTCAGTACTTAGGCCTTTTTCTGTTTGCAAATATTTTCTATTAGCCTGCACCCTTTTGCGTAACACACTTTCAATCATTTTGAAGGCTAATACATTGCTTCATATGTTCGAAAAAATTGTCTGCTCAACAACGTAAATAACGCAATGAATGCTATTGAACTGTCAAAACCCTATAGCTACTGTTAGTGTGTCACGCAATTGCCCCGTTGGTAGAGACAAATTTTAATTGAATCTTAATCTTTTCAGTCGAATAAGTAGATTTATTTTCTCGTAAACTTTTTAATGACTTGCTGAGGAAGACACAACTCACTGAATCTCGGTTAATTTTATGTTCTACGATAAGATAATAATTATGGAGTCATAAAATGAACTATCTGAGAAACCTTACCTACTTTGAATGAGAAAATTGATGAGTTTTATTCTAGGTAGGTATTCGCATGGACTTCAAGACTTTACTGAAAAAAGTCATAAAAAAAAAAAAACTAAATCCCGACTGCTTAATAAGTGAAGTTTAAAAAAGTTGGAAACAAGATGACATATTTCTGTCTCCAATCCCACTTAACAATTAATTAACTTGTGGCTAGTTAGCAACATTTCTTATTGTCATATAGAAATATTGCCAAATTAATCAAAGCAGTATTTGACAGCTTGCCAAATTTTAGGATAAACGCTCATATAAAGAGACAAAACGGTTAAAAATAAAAATAAACTAATAAAGTCCATTTCAAAACTTTGTGCGTGGGAATGCAGCAACACAATTTTTCCCAAAATTACACACCATAACGAAACATCCCCATCGATTTGGATGAACGAGCAAAACAGTTGGTTTGACATATGGTAACAAAACACCATGCTACGTTGCTACCTGCTACTCAGCACCCATGTTAGAAGGGACACATGGACTTTTGGAGCTCGAATGACGTTGACAGGGGGGCGCTGTATGTTACACATTTTGTGCAATTGTTTTGTGAAATGTAATGAAAAAACAAAATGGTCGATTTTGGCGCCTTTATTACGTAGTAATAAGTGTTACTACTGCCGCTCGGTCGACTGTACCCATCATCTGTCTTTTCTAAGCTATGTTGACTGGGCTTCCAGTCTAACCGAATGCAGCTGAAATCCAGTATTTTACATAGAGCGACTGCTTATCCATCCAGTTGTGCAACACGATTCCCTTAGTAAAACTGGTTGTCAGACTTTCGGGCTTCTGACTAAGTACTCGCTTTCAATCACAATTCAAAGTATTTTGATGAAAATTGCTTATCATGTTGCTTCATTGAATCATTTTGTAAAATTCGTCTGTTAGACAACGTAAATAACGCAATGAATGTTGTTGAATTGTGAAAATGAAAGGCATTGCCACTGTGTGTTACGCGATTACCCCCGCAGTAATTACTGGCAAAGATCTAAGAATGACAGCCAGGACGTGCTTCCCGTCCCGAGGCACTGAGTGAGGGGTCTCGGTATGAAAACGTTCGGTTGACTGTATTAGCGTACTGGCCACTAATAATAATATTGCATATATTATTAATAATACGTCTATGATTGCAGCCGTCACGCTCGCGCTGTTGGCTGATTCGACTTTCCTTTGCCGATAAGGATTGTTTATGAATGATGACGTCATTAAAACATACGTGGTGGTATGCTGGTGTCGGGTTAGTTCTATTTCCTTACGTTGACGAATGACAGGTGATAAGAGATGTGGCTACTGGAAAATGTGGTATTCTGTTATCTCATCATATTCTTCTGTAGAAAGTACATCTGAAAATACCCCTTATTTTAGCTAACCAAGTCTTGTCCATACAATTATTGTTTGATTTAAATCGCTTCTATTTTTGTTTACTTCTTAAAAGTTTCACATGATTGAATAGGGCTGTATTTTTGTCTTTGACTTCTGAACAAAAATTATTTGCAAAGCAACTGCTGGACATAGGCCTTCCAAAAAGCCATCGGTCGGTGTCGACTTCTTTAGGACGTGCACCCTCTCTTGGGTTTCCGAGAGAGGGTAAAAGGGGTTTGAAGATTTTGGCCCTAAAATCAGCCACCATTTTGATTTTTTTTCAAAATCGAGGTGCACAATAAATTTCATATATTTGGATAGAGGACACTTTAAATACAAACATAAAACTTCATATAACATAACATCATAAAGTGTCACGTTTCTGAGATATTCAAAGATAAAAATAACAATCGTTAATAACGAATTTATTTATTTATGTTGTAGTTACCTACTTCATGTTGATGTTATTTACACATGAATTAATTGACTACACCTGGTGGATAAAACATAAGATTTTTTAATCATATTCGGTATAAATAATATCATCCAAGAAGGCAGCGGGAGGCTGAATTGGATTTTCTTGGTGTCGCGCCCATGCCATGCACCATATAATACATATACCATATAACATACGTCCTCACTCTTAACTAAAATATTATTAATAATTAATACATGATGCAATTATGTTTTCATAGTTCAATATACTTATCTGAAGGGAAAAAAACACAAAAAAAAATAATAATCCTTGTTTCGTGGTTCAGTTTTCGACTTATATTTCGGTGAATTATCCGAAACCTGACGCTTTACGATATTATGTTACATGACATTTTTTGTTTATATAAGTGTCCTCTATCTAAATATATAACTTTCGTCTTTCACCGCGATTCTGAAAAAAAATCAAAATGGCGGCAACACGTTAGGGCCACCCTCCATACAAAAATCTTCAAACCCCTTTGTCCTTAATTACTACGATTTAGCTTTGATTTCAAAAGTATAATAAAACAAGAGAACATCTCTAGAATAATATTAAAACCTCTTGTATCTACTTCAATATAATCTTAGCGTTTTCCAGTGATTACCCATGCATTGAGAAGGGGGTCACGATTGATTGGCTCTCTAGTTTTAGCAAAGACTCCGAGAGGCGCAGAAATAGTACCGATCTTTTTGTCAGAAAATCAGCATTGAATTTTTATCGCAGAATATACAGACTCTTTTCATTTTCATGCTTATTTTGGTCTAAGATCCGCAGGGGAATGACCTTCACCCATCTGTCTGAAGAGTGAAAACTATTCTATAAAAATCAAGTATGTAAAAAAAAAATCGCGAGTGGGTTGGCCTAAACTTTCCTGGCCAGACTATGATTCATAAAATAATCAAAAATTGCACTGAATTGGTTAACGATTTTGTTTTAGTAAAAATGTTTCTCTTAAAAAGCACTACTTATCCATTGATATATCAGTTATGGCTATTGGGCGCCAAGAACATTCCTAAACTTAGGTGGTCCAGTCTTAGTAATCACCGGCAAAACTCGAAACAATTGGTAAAGGTTCTCCTTGAAAACCTCTTTTATTGGTGTACCTATATCTTGCAATGTTTAAAAAAAGTTATTTTTTAATTTTTTTATTAATCGTAGTCTGGCCAGGAATTTTTTAGCCAACCCATTCTAAGTAATTCTAACATCTAGTATATTTGATTTAAAATACTTTTCATCCATTAAACAGATTGGTGCAGGTCGTTCCTCTGTGGATCCTATGCAATTTCTTCAAGATACTTCAAGACCTCTCAACTTTTGAAGAGAAAATAAACATTATCTTTGATAACACTACTCTAAGTATTTGTTTAGCCTGTTCTTCTATTATTAACAAAACTAAGTATTCTGGCGAGACACTTAAACATTATGTACATATTAAGTACTTGTTAAAAGCCGTATACGGTCTAAGTAGACTTATCGCAATCATCATCATCATCAGCCTATTAATATTCCCACTGCTGGGACACAGGCCTCCTCTCTGTGAGAGGGAGTGGACTGTAATCTACCACGCGGGCCCAGTGCGGGTTGGTAGATGTCACATGTCTTTGAATTTTTGGTTCTAAGACATGCCGGTTTCCTCACGATGTTTTCCTTCACCGTTTTGAGAGCAGTGGTGATGAAATTATTTACACAAAGTAAAGCGCCTGGGTTCGAACCCACGACCTACAACTCGTAAGTCGGGGCCGTTACCACTGGGCCACCACTGCTCTCATAAACTTATCGCAAACTATGCTTAAATTGTCCCTAGACTATGCAATGATAATGGGACCTAACTAACCACCGCACTCTGAGATAATTAAACATTAAAACTAACTCTTAAGGTGTCCTGCATGTTAAATCATAGAGACGCTGCAAACGGATTCAAAGGTGACGAATTGTTTATCAAATTCCAAGGGGGGTTCATAGACGGCTTTGATCTCCGGTGTGTATGCGGCGGCTCTCCACAGACAATGGCTCACCTCCCATCTTGCACCGCATGCCCTGTCACCTGCACACGTGAGGACTGAGGAAGTTATGGCTGTGTCTGTGAACGGTATTCGCGTTGCTGAGTTGTGGGCCAAACAAATTTAAAAAACTAAGTAAACCTATGTCTATATTTTTTCGTGTTATTTTTTAGATTTATATAAATTAAGAAGGTTTTTAGGAGAATTATTTACTGTAAAACTATACGAATAATACGACACATAAAAAATGTGAACGTGACTGTACTAGTAATAGAAGCAGGGTATATAATAACTCGACGTTAAGGGAGTAGAAACGGGACAGAAATCGTAGACTCGACGTAGGGGTAATAGAAGAGAGACAAGGTTCTTGGCTCGACGTAAAAGGACTCGATATAAAGGGAACCATTTTTGTTGCCATCGACATGCTAAGAAGAGTGCATAGTATTTATTTAGCTAGAATATATATTCTAGCTAAATAAATACTGGCACTTGAATACTTTGCCTTCGCCTCGTTGGTCTAGTGGTAGCAAGCGCTACTGCTGAGCATGAGGTCCTGGATTCGATTCCCGGGTCAAATCAAATCAAATCAAATCATTTATTCTTTGCAAACATGGGTAATTTTTACATTGATGTTTTATTATTAAGAAGTCCTCCACGTTCTACCGTCACATGGGCATGCAAATCACGTTTAATTTACACAAAGGACATCATTCAAATCGTACCCAAAAATTAAAGTGCCGGCCAGAAAAAAATAATGCTTTTTTCTTATGGAAAATAACGTCCTGAGCATTTTTTTATATTACAAGGAAAGTCTACAATTAACCCCCTGGCTGCTATTTGAGTTTGAAAGTAGGTACCAAAAATTATGTTTTGCCAACAATATTTTGGACATTCGTTTAAAGACGCAAGCATTTAGTGCCCATTGCAGAAATAGACATGAGAATTGAGCGTTACGTATAGTAAGGTATGATAAGTATTAAAAAAATTACGAGAAAAAAATTGAGGGAAATGTTTTTCTTTTACAATAGCAGGCAGACTCGAGGGTAAAACGCCACAGGCGGGCAGAGGTGTGGTGGTACTCTTCTTTGAAAAGGGCAACAATGCCCTGCTTAAGAATTATTGGCCCATCGCACTTCTGAACCATGTCTACAAGCTATTTTCAAGAGTCATCACGAACCGTCTCGCGCGCAAGTTTGACGACTTCCAGCCTCCCGAATAAGCCGGATTCTGTAAAGGCTTTAGCACCTTAGACCACATACATACTCTGCGGCAGGCTATACAGAAGGTTGAAGAGTATGACCTGCCTCTCTGCATAGCGATTGTGGACTACAAGAAAGCCTTCGATTCGATCGAGACTTAGGCTGTACTATAGTGTCTTCAACGGTGCCAGGTGCACTTTCGGTAAACCAAGGTGCTGCAGTGTCCATATGAAAACACTACTACTATGTCGTTCCGACTCCAGGACCAGACCTCGAAAATTATCCTTCTGCAGCGAGATGAGCTGAGACAGAGAGACGTTATCTCTCCCAAACTGTTCACCGCTGGATTGGAGGTTTTCAAGGTTCTGGACAGGAAAGGCGTAGCAATCAACTTCAATGGCAACTACGTCACTTACCTTCGGTTTGCCGACGATATAGTAGTCATGATGGCTAGATAGTCTCAGCCGTGACTACTATATCGGAGGACCAGTACAATGCTCGATGACCTCAGTAGAGCTTCCGAAAGAGAAAGTCTTAAAACGAACATAGATAAAACTAAGTTCATGTCAAATGGCCCTCATAAAGATCGAAGACTTTACAATCGAAGTTATGGACGACTACGTTAACCTAGGACAAACTGTCCAGTTAGGTAGGTCCAATTTCGAGGTCAATCGTGGAATTCGAATCCTTGGCTGGGCGGTTTTCGGGAACCTACTCTTTATCTTCTCTTCTCACATGTTGCCAGTGATGACCTATGGAACTGAAACGTGGTCGCTTACAACGGGCTTCGTTAGAACGCTGAAAGTCACCCAAAGGGCAATGGAGAGGGCTATGCTTGGAGATTCATTGACGACGTGATCGAATTAGAAATGAAGAGATCGGTAGGAGAACCAAGGCAACCGACATAACCCGAAGAATTGCTAGACTTATATGGCAGTGGGCAGCCCACATTGCTCGCAGAAAAGATAGCCGATGGGTATAGGTCCGAAACGTTCTGGAGTGGCAACCACGTACCGGAAGACGAAGCGTGGAGGTTCAAGGTGGAGATTCTTACGGTCTTCAGCAAGCCAATGATTTAGTGAAGACCGCAGGAATCCGCTGGATACGAGAATCACAGAACCAGTCGAAGTGGCGATATTTGGGGGAGGCCTATGTCCAACAGTGGAAATCTTCCAGCTGAAATTATGATGATGAAGATGAAATGATGATGATGAAGGTTGTTTCTCGTTTTAAACATTATTGTAATACTCAAAATAAGATTTTTAATATTTTCTTTTTCAAACTTAAATAGCAGCGGAAGGGTTAATTGTATACTTTCATTGTAGTAGTAAAAAATGTTAAGGGTGTTATTTTCCATAAGAATACCATGTTTTTTTTTTCTGGCCGGCACTTTAGTTTTTGGGTACAAAATGTTCGACACTTGAATGATGTCCTTTAAAGACATTATAGTTCAATTAGGAAATTACAACAATACATAATTATACATTAATGTCAAATCGTTCGAATTACACTACATGTCAAATTAAAATAAAAATGTCAACAAGGTTGCAGTAATAAAAAATAAAATAGTAAAATGTCAAATAGATTAATCAATATGTGTCAGTTAATCAGTTTTTAATGTCATCTTCTTGAAAGTTAGATTCACCGGTAAAGTAATGGTCATATTATATAAAATTAGAATAATAACTGAAAACAAACAAAATAAATTTAATTATTATTGAGGAATGCCATATGGTGTTGTCATTTAAAAACTCACTGACAGCGTAGTAGCATTTTTCAACTAGTAGTTTCGTTAATTTCTTTTTGAAAGAATGAGATGTATCATTTTTAATGTCATTGGGTATTTTATTGTAGATAACTGGTCCCGATGCATAATATTCTTTCGTAATAATGCTGTTTTGAAACTTCCTGTATGTCGGGCAAAGTGTTATTGAGTTTTTCCATCTGGGAATTCTCAGTAGCAGCCCAAAGTCTGGATTTATGCCCGGTTGATAGCACTAGGCTCGCCCCCTATTACATGGGACTTAAACATAACTGGTGAAATGTGGGTGTACTATAGGTGCACCTCTGCCTTACCCTTCGGGGAATACGGGCGTGATGTTATGTTGAATACTAGGTATCTTTAGAAAATGGTATCAATCTGAGTGCGGTGGTAAGAGGGTTGCTTTGATAGCTATATCAGATGGGACAAGTTGTGGTCGTGTACGATGTATTCCCTCCCTTGTCAATACCCTAACATTGTATACCTATTTAGGTACCCTAAGTTACTAAAGGCAATGTTTGTTGAATAGAAAGAACCTACCTGTAGGGACACAATACCTAAACCCATGTATTATCAACGAAAATAGCTGTAGCTTTGTGATTGCTCAAAGTCATCTAAGTACCTACCTATACTACATTTGAAATAAGATTAGACATTTAAACAAACCTTTGTTACAGTAAGTTCAACTGATTCTGACTTCTATTCCGTAGGCATAAGGATGGCATTAATAGCAAAAAAGTGGTTACAATACCAACTTTTTACTGAAGCTGCCATTTGTCATGCCACCAATTTAATAGAAGTCAAAATCGGTTGAACCGACTGTAAAAAAGGTTTTCTTATTTCAAATGGAGTATAGCTACATCTGCCCAGTTGTGAATTCAGAAAACAAACCAAATTACTTAAGTATTTTGAAATTGGAAAATTCCATCTTGTCTCTTCCCAGACGGAGATAACTGCTAGCTATCTGCAAAAGTCTTTTAAACTAATTATCTGTATGTATCTATAGACTAATAATAAAGCTGAAAAGTATTTTTTTTTGTTTCTTTGTTTCAACGCGCTAATCATAAACTGAAAGTCGGATTTGAAAAATTCTTGTTGCATTTGATAGCCCAATTCTTGAGGAAGGTCATTAACATCACGCAGCGACGACCCCTCAGAGCAGTGGTGCCCCAGTGGTAACGACCGCAACTTACGAGTTGTAGGTTGTAGGTTCGAACCCAGAAAGGCGCTTCACTTTGTGTAAATTATTTCCTCACAGGCTCTCAAAACGGTAAAGGAAAACATCGTGAAGAAAGCATGTACTAGAACCAAAAATTCAAATTCATCTATCAACCTGCACTGGGCCCGCGTGGTGGATTACGGGCCACTCCCTCTCACAGAGAGGAGGCCTGTGTCCCAGCAGTGGGAACATTAAAAAGGCTGATTATGATGACCCCTCGGAGCCGAGCAAAAAGGGAATAAAGTCAGAAAGAACGCTAAGTGAACACGAAGTAATAGCGCGGGCAAGCGATGGGATGTGACGCGGTGGGTCGGGGATCGAAATTTCAGATGAACGAAGTCGCGGGCAGAAACTAGTTATATTAATATCTGGTTTTCTTACTTCGAATAACCTAAAGTTTGAGACTAATCTGTCATTATCCAACACCTGGCAATCCTAAAAGTTGGGGTAGGTACACTAGGTACCTTACATAATGGTACCTTACGCTTAAATATTAAATAGGTACCACATGGCCGAGCGGTATAGAATTAGTTGAGAAAGGGAATTTGGAATGATCGACATAATTAGTTAGGGAAAAGTTGGGAGTAGGTACTTACTTGGTCCATAGCCTACCTTATAACTATGTTTTAATTTCCTGCTCATTTTCCTATAGCAAAAACTGCTGAACAAAAATGTAGCATACAATAGACGCAGATATATTTAGTTACCTATTCCGCTTAACTATCTCTTTCTTATGATGCAACTGAAAAGATTGTGGAAACTTAAAACTAGTCTTGGCACTCACACACATCCTCGCTCACACACTCACACATTCTCGCTCACACACACATAGTCACACACACTAGCTCATACACACCCACACTCTCACCCACACACACGCCACTCACAATACACACCCCACTCACAATACACACCACACCTACCAACATACAGTTTGCATGGAATATTTATTTAAAAACTCACTAAAGCTAGCTAAACTGTACCCATAGTCACAGATTAGTTTGGAACAATGTGCATCTTATGTTTAGACGGGCGTTGATAGCTGCGACACAGTTCTTAACTTTTGTAGCTATCATCGTTTCCATTGTAATTTGTGTTTATTTTGTTGTTGTTCCTAAATAAAATATTTTTTACTTTTTACTTTATTCCCAAAGAGTCATAAAAAACCCTGTAAGAAATCGACACGTGTTTCACCTCTCAACGAGGCATCCTCAGGATGACGGCGTGTTGCCACGCCCAGCGCCGGACGCAGAGTGAGCCATACCGCCCGACAACCACACTGCTCGGTACACCTCGGCTCGGATCAATCACAAGGTTACGCCTGAATCAATTAACTATCTTAAAATATATAGCAAAATGTCTTTGGTTATAGCAATTGTGTGAGACCACTTATGAACGTAAATGACTTGTGGAATTAACCAATATTACAACCGTAAGACTTAAATTACCGTAACGTTTAAATTAAATATTACTAAATATGTAACACTAAATTAAAAAATCAATTCAAATCAATAATAATTAAAATTAATGTATAATATTTAAATCATGTTATATACTAGAATTGAAATTTATTGATTATAAAAGTCATTGTCATTTAATGACATTGTTGCATGCTAAGAAATTGTATTTGCATGAAAAATGATAAATAAAAGGCTTATGTATTTATAACCGTCACACTGCAATAAACAGATTTAAGGAAAGGTCGCTTCTTTCGCAAAATTCAATATAATAAGTAGTAGGTAATAAAAATAAGACGTCAGTTTTCAATAATTTACTGCAATAGGAAAAACCCACAACTGTTAATCTTCCATATTACGCAAATCGGTGATCTTAAGTCCTAACCTCGTATGTTGAGTAAAAAAGTGGAAGTCTCCATCAATTAGGGCAATAATGACGTCAATGCGCAGACGCAGACCGAGTGAACACTGAACAAGCAACATTTGCATAATAGAATCAAATCTTCGCCTTCGTTAGTCCTTTGCTGAACCAACTGTCGGAATAATTGGATAAATTATACGGCCATGTTCTAGAGTTAAGTTACGTTTATTAGTTGAGACAGCGCGTAGACCTTAGGTTACTGTTCGGCTTGGTTGAGCAGAAATACTAGTCAAATTTCGAAATGTTCCATTCAGGAGCTAGTACTTAGTTAAGGCGACGATAACCGACTATTAGTGATTTTATACTAAGGCCAGGCCGCAGCGACCAGAGAATAGTCGGTGGGGCCGCTGGCGGCAGCGGCCTGGCCGCTAGTGCGCGCCTGGCCTTAAAATCACGTCTAAACAAGTAATGTTAATGATTTGGAAAAAATATATGTTAAATTAGAGCATTTTTTTAACAACTTTTCAACTTAATATATGATTTTTTTAGATTGTTTATATTACATAGTGAAATTAATTTATAAAGTTATGTCTAATGCGGATAAAAAACTGAGAATCAAGCGTATTTTTCTGAAAATTCACCATTTTAAAGATAATTTAATTATTGATCTTTTAGTATACGTGTTTTATTCAAATACCTTTTTTATGAACAATAAATTAATAATGCGTCTAATTTGGGACATCGCTCCTTGATGGGCGAGTCCTATTACTGGCTGGACGTACGATGCTAACCACTCAATGTCACTGGCATATACAAGTATCTGCATCTTAATTGAATCATTCTGATGACTACACAATGTTTTACTTGATAGTGTCTTAACTAAACGTAGCTCTGTATGCCTGTCTGTTACCTTTTCACGCCAGAGTGTACGTGTATCCAGGAAGTACATTCCTGTGGCCATGGGCGACGCCAGCCGATGGCCCAGGGGGGGGTATGTTGATATATGGATGATGGGAAAAGTATGATTTGTAGGTACAATCAAGAGTCAAGAGCACATGAGAGCTTTACACTTGTAGTGCGAGTTTTACCTCTACGGCGCACAATGGGGCCAAAATCGATGCTGGTGACATTTGCTTCTTAGCAAATCAGTTTTAATTCGGCAGTCTCGCGCTAGGAACTGAGATATATAAAAATTTATATTTTCAATGGATTGGAAACAGACCTTTCAGGTCATTTTTCCCAAAACTATTCAGAACTGTAGAGCTGAAACCTTATAGGTACCTAATATGACTGGGCATACCACCTACACAAAGATATTAATACGTCCCTGGACTCATCAGAGATAAGGAACTTTTAAAAAAACCTAACAAAAGTTGTCTAAATAAACAAAATTGTTTTTAAAGATATGTAGTTTATTGACATTAAACTGCCTTGTATTTGAATAAATAAATAAAAAAAACTCTAGGGAGGGCAGCTGCCTCCTTTGCCCCTTCTAGGCTAATCCTTGCCTGTAGCATAATTTCTGACCTCCACTAGTGCGAAGCCGTAGACAAAAGCAATCAATTAAACAAATAAATAGTTTCAATCAAGCAGGAATTGCTACAAAAACGAACTTGCTGACCACGAGCACAAACTCACAACGCCCTAAGTTGAAACCACGATTCCTCAATTCAAGTTATATTTGTGCTTAAGACCGCAGATCTCAAGCTTAAGCCCCAATTATCCGATTAAAGCCACAACTGGAGTGACTCTGTGGCCAGGCTAATTCTGTGCATTTTCAGATTGAAGCCATATTTCTCGCTTCAATCAACTCAAGCTTACAAAGTCTACTACTGGACTTACATAACTACCTATAGCTATCTATTATACTACAAAAGTATGTAATGTCTAGAAAATTAATTGTTAGCAAATTGACAACCTACGTTAAGATAGTTAATTGACTCAGGCGTGACCTTGCGGAAATCCATGATTAAATACAATAGACGACGTATAATAAGTCACTTAATCCGCTTAACTGTTCTTAAAGAGTCATAAAGTACCCTGTAAGAAATCGACACGTGTTTCACCTCTCAACGAGGCATCCTCAGGATGACGATTGACTTGTTGCAATGCCGGACACGACGTGTTGCCACGACAAGAGCCGAACGCAAAGACGCGTCTTGTCGTTGTCTTTGCGTTCGGCTCTTGTAAATATATGTCGTCTATTGTATTTAACCCTACGTTAATTTGCCGTGTTATAGCAAATTTCATATAACTGTCAAAGAATGACAGTTGTAATTTGAATATACGGACAATTTAAGCTGACAGTCAATTTGCTTAACAATGATTTTTCCTGGCTTTTTTTATAGTAGGGTATTACAGGATTACCTACGCGTATTTCAGGATTTCGAGAAAAATACGTATAAAGTTCACATTTTTCAGCAAAATTTTTGGTGTGATAAAAAAGTGAATAAAAACTGGCGCCATATTTCCTTGTTGCATTTTAACAGGAACTTCGAATAAACGGGATCCGTGCTTGTTATGAATTTCTCGTGTGAAGAATATTCAGTTTTCTGCTATCGTTTTTCATTGGAAAGTGTAGTTTTTTTTAGTTTATAAAAGCAACCAAAACATTGGCGTGTAAAAGTGTCTTTCATTTCTACTTTCATAAAACAATATAATTTCATTTCAGTGTTATTTTGTCTTCCTTTGAGGGGGTATATTCCTATAATTCGGCATCGCGAAGGCAAACAGACCAACGGCTCATTCAATGCAATGTTTGTGTGCAAAGTAATGAACCAAATAATTTAATGGCCAGAAATATTCACCTTTAATTTCCGTGCTCCCCTCAAGAATTCCTCTCAGTCCCATAACACCACTCTGTCCACCGCAGAGAAGAATGGTTCTAGGCGCACATTCCCCCTATGCAAGGTTATGCAAGGTAGTAAATAGCTGAAGTGATCAAATCGATGTGCACTTTGAAAGTTTGGGCATATTTGAGCCAGATTAATTAAAAACGAGCACAAATGTGCATCAGGAGGTGGCAATTTAACCAATATTTTTTTTTTAAGTGAAAACTTCTTTAACGGCGTTGCAGTGCACTTTTTTTTGGGGTGGGTAAAAAATGTTAAACTCGCGTCAGGACACGTGACCGTAAGATCCGTTGCCTAGCAACCGACAAAGTAAAAAATAAATAATCTATGACATTACGTAAAGATTGCGAGGTAAGAAATTTTACCCATATACAGTGGTGGTCATATAATTAGAAACAGAGAGTCACTTGGTAGTGTTCATTACTTTATATGTTATTATTGCCATTAATTGGAGGTAAAAGATTCAGTTACCACAATTAAATGTACGCTCGTAACTCTAGTTTAAAACCTATCATTAACTCCGATAAGTATTAAAAAATATAAATAAAATATAACTTTGAAAAAAATTCTCGATGTCTTTAGTACTTGCAGTTGGACAACTAATTAGAAACAAAATGTAACTTATGTTCTAAAATAGAATTTTGAAACTACAATACATCTTCCATATTGTCATCACATTAGGCAGTTTGCCGCCTTTTCTTATTCATTTAATTATGTTACATTCTGAGTGATTTTATTATTAAAAATGGGTAAAAACAATAGCTCTGATGCAGCAACAAGAAAAATTTGTGTGAATTCTCATTTCCAACGAAAATGGGCTTACAGAAAAATTGCCACTCACTTAGAGTGTTCCGTAAAGATGGTATTTAACGCCTTGCACATTACAAACAGCATGGAACATCGGATAATGTGCCTAGAACAGTTCACCCAAGGAAGACCACAATTCAAGATGACAGGCTTATGATTCGTTTGGCTAACACGGATCCCTTCAAAGGTCCTAATATTATTCGAAAAGTAGTATTTTCACAGAACGACCCTCGAAACGTGTCCCCAGGACCAGGACTGGTCCTCAGACGGTTGGGTGAAGGGAAATTGTTTGGAAGACTTGCTAGGAAAGTAGGTACCACTTCCTACCGTGCAACTTAGAGAAAATCGTCTAGCCTTCGTTAGAAAATATGGCAGTTAGACTGTTCATCACAAAAAAAACTTTTGTTTTTGCATGAAACTACGATATATTTGGCAAATTCGGACGGTAAACGATATTATGACGACAAATTATCGAGGTGTTGAATGAAAAGTACACCAAAAAGACAGTTAAGCACGGCGCGCTGCGCGGGTGGTGGAAATGTTACAGTGTGGGGATGTTTTTCGGGTTACGGGGTTGGTCCCGTGAAAAAGTTTGAAAGCCTAATGGATCAGTATCAGTACAGAGGCATCTTAGAGGGAACAATGATCCCATATTCCGATGAAAATTTGCCAGTGACTTTGATATTTCAATACGATAATAACCCAAAGCATACACCAAACAGCGTAAAAGTGTTTCTCAGATAACAATCGGTGACAATGTTGGAGTGGCCTGCTAATAGTCCAGATTTAAATCCAATAGAGAATTTGTGGCACATCGTAAGGAAAACACTGACGATAAACATATCACTAACGTCAACCAACTTTACGACGCATTTTTTGAAGTTTGAAGCGGTTATTCTGTTGGAAATGAGGGAAAAATTGATAGAATCAATGCCACGTCGTTGAAAAGCTGTAATCGACAACAGAGGGTAGCCTCTGTCAACCAAGTATGTACTAATTGATTATGAATAAGGTATTCGATAGTATCCTTTCACGACTTATCCAAATTATTGGAGTTTTGATTAATTTTTAGTGTTGATTTCTCGTGTTTCTAATTAGTTGTCCGACTGCTAGTAGTAAACATATTGATATTTTTTTTCGAATCTTTTTTTTTTTTTTTTTTTATATTACTTACCGGAATGTTAATTATAGGTTTTAAACTAGAGTTACGAGCGTACATTTTAATGTGGTAACTGAATCTTTTACCTCCAATAAATTGCAATAATAACATAAAAAGTAATTCACACTACCAAGTGACTCTCTGTTTCTAATTATATGACCACCACTGTATATGGGTAAAAAAAAGCAGTCAAAACATACTTCATGAAAAGTGTTTTAA
This sequence comes from Conistra vaccinii, assembly GCA_948150665.1. Classification (NCBI taxonomy): domain Eukaryota; kingdom Metazoa; phylum Arthropoda; class Insecta; order Lepidoptera; family Noctuidae; genus Conistra; species Conistra vaccinii. The sequence goes on along the minus strand of OX411323.1, from coordinate 5,750,933 downwards.
AAATAAATTGTTTATTTTTGTTAGACTATATTTTGAAAATAAATAAATATACTACTATACTACTACTAATGAATTTTGTATTTAACCACATAAATTATAGTACTTTTATACTGATAAATAAAGCAATTCGTGCGAAATTATTCCCTAACCATTCCAAAATATTCAAAAATGCACAACGTTAATGTTCAAGTTTTCACTTCTGCCGGCACCCGGAGTGAAACCCGTTGTTTTTTTTTTTAAATTTATTATCATAAATTTTACAGCTTAAATAGACTTTCCGTGAAAACGGGCCCAATTTTTTTTAATTTTCTACATAATGGCAGCCAATTTACGTACCTACCTACAGTATTACTACCCTATTTGCCTATTTCCTTAGCTATAAAAGACGGTCACTTAAACAAGTCTCATTCATAGCGGATTTCTTGGCACTGGACCCCCCCTATTATGACGTTGTAATGCCTTATAAGCTAACGCAGTCATTGAGTCATAAGAACTCGATTATGGGCTTAGGAATATAAGCTTGTTGCTTCTGTTATTGTGAGAAAGAGGGCAGAGGCGTCTTATTGTCTGCATATTATTTGTTTGGTCGTGTTCTGTTCGAAAAGGACTGTATAAAGTAATATTTTTGTATACACCATGCCATGTATGTAGTACGTATTATACCATAACAAGAGCTTTATTTTGAATGTGAAAGAATGTTTAGCTATAGAATAGAACTTATGTAACCTAGCAGGACTCGTAGCTGGAGACTTGTATTATACATAGATTACTACTAGCTGGACACTGATTTTCGGATCGGAAAATATCGTAACAACAGACCCTTCGGTTCTATTATTTTCATCAGATTTGCAACAGACCCTTCGGTTCTATTATTTTCATCAGATTTGGAACAGACCCTTCGGTTCTATTATTTTCATCAGATTTGGAACAGGCCCTTCGGTTCTATTATTTTTATTAGATTTGGAACAGACCCTTCGGTTCTATTATTTTCATTAGATTTGGAACAGACCCTTCGGTTCTATTATTTTCATCAGATTTGGAACAGACCCTTCGGTTCTATTATTTTCATTAGATTTGGAACAGACCCTTCGGTTCTATTATTTTCATCAGATTTGGAACAGACCCTCGGTTCTATTATTTTCATCAGATTTGGAACAGACAATTCGGTTATATTATTTTCATCTGATATTTTTTAAACAGAGCCTTCGGTTCTATTATTTTCATCAGATACTTTTGGAACAAACCCTTCGGTTATATTATTCTCATCTGATATTTTTGAAACAGATCCTTCGGTTCTTTTATTTTCAAGCGTCTCACTGCTTTCTGCTTAGAAAAAGAAGCAAAAATTAATAAATCTTCATTTGTCTGTCATATGACAGGAACATGCTTCCTGTGATCATTCAACCAAGGGAAATTGATTCCTATGGCAAAACACGTTGCTATTTATGCACAGTCGTGACTGCATATCGTGATGAGCAATACTAATGCGACAAGTATTGGTTTTGCTTGAAGCTTTGATTGTCATAACATGGTGGAAATTATCATTACAATTCAAGCGTGATGCGTGATTGCCAAAGGATAAGGCAGAGAACAGTGGTGGCCCAGTGGTAACGGCCCTTACTTACGAGTTGTAGGTCGTGGGTTTGGACCCAAGCAGGCGCTTTACTTTGTGTAAATAATTTCATCACCACTGCTCTCAAATGGTGAAGGAAAACATCGTGAGGAAGCCGGCATGTCTTAGAACCAAAAATTCGAAGACATGTGACATCTACCAACCCGCACTGGGCCCGCGTGGTAGATTACAGTCCACTCCCTCTGACAGAGAGGCCTGTGTCCCAGCAGTGGGAACATTAATAGGCTGATTATGATTATGACGGCAGTTTGGAGGTTTCTCTGGCTCACTGCTGCGCCTGTCTGATACTAAGTTTTTCGAAATTCTTTTACTTTCATACGCCACTTGGATCCAGCCCTATCTCAAAATCAAAAAAATAAGAATCAGATATCAATCCATTTAGTTTCCTAAAAGTTTCAGTTCAGACACCTACTTATTTTTCAATACCGAACCAGTTATTACATTACATTTTCCCAACCAAAATTCAAAATTATAAAATTATTAACCTCAACACTATTTTCATTTAAACCGAATAAACCTCACCACATAGAAAAAGTTCAACAGTAAACAAACCAAAACTCGACAAAAGCACTTATCTTCATTTTCAACAGTAACTGTGCTTCAGTTCTGCAATGAAGTGGCAAAAAACCAGCACAGTAGGTAAGTTGACCCACTTGTGCTGGGCGCCTGGATCTGCTCATAAATATTACACGGCAACGCTGGCTATATTTTTCCGGCCTGACTCGTCAAGTCGTGAAGTATGACCATGTCATGCTATTATACTGGAAAAGCGATAGAAGAAACCTTGTCGACGGTTTTAAATTTTTATAAGGTTTTTAATGTTGGTAACCTTAATAGCTAAGATGATTGGTGACTGTTTTTGGGTGATTTTTATACATGTTTACAATGCAAAATTCTCATCGATGTTTAAAAATTTAATTGAAATGCTTCGTTGATAAGTGCATCACTTGAGAACGGCTGGACTGATTTGATAATTTTTTGTTTTAAATTGTTTATCCGTTTTGTGTTTGTTTTTAGGGTTCCGTACCCGAAGGGTGACAAACGGAACCCTATTCATAAGCCTCCGCTGTCCGTCTGTCTGTCAGCGAGCTCTATCTCATGAACCGTAATAGGTAGGCAGTTGAAAATTTCACAGATTGAGCATTTCTATTGCCGCAAAAGCAACAAATAATAAAATTAAAAATTAAAGGGGGGTCGCCATACAATAAAATTAAATTTTGAAAAAATAAAAATCTGACTCTGGCATGTGGGGTATCATTTTCTAGAGCTCATCGAGTAGAGAATAATAGTATATTATGCAACTAATGAATAAAGGACGGATTTAAAGCGAGGGCCATAGATGAATCACGATCAAGTGAAGGATTCTAACGACTGAATCACGACCGTAGGGAGTGATTCATGATGATTGAATCACGAGCGCAGCGAGTGATTCAAGTGTTAGAATCCTGAGCGACGCGAGTGATTCATGGCCCTCGATATATAAATCCGTTTTATTCAAGAGTTTCATACTATACTTTATACCATGACTACGAGAAAAAGAAAGATTTAAGCGAAAATAGACATTTTATAAAAGGTTAACACGTTCAGTGTCGGGAGCCCTCCTGGAGGGTTCACCTACTTGGATATGGGATGTCGGGAGCCCTCGCGAAGGGCTCACCTACTTGGATATGGGATGTCGGGAGCCCTCGCGGAGGGCTCATTTTAAATGTAGACATTCAGTGTCGGGAGCCCTCCTGGAGGGCTCACCTACTTGGATATGGGACGTCGGGAGCCCTCGCGGAGGGCTCATTTTAAATGTAGACATTGAGTTTCGGGAGCCCTCCTGGAGGGTTAACCTACTTTGATATGGGATGCCGGGAGCCCTCGCGGAGGGCTCATTTTAAATGTAGACGTTCAGTGTCGGGAGCCCTCCTGGAGGGTTCACCTACTTGGGTATGGGATGGCGGGAGCCCTCGCGGAGGGCTCATTTTAAATATAGGTTTTTTTTAGCAAATACAGATTATAAACCGTGAAAATAAAATCTGATGTACCTATATTTTAAAAAAACGTAATGCAACCCTCCCGGAGGTTTCACTTCCAACTACGAATAATAAAAGTCGTAGACTTCCAATATAATTATATGGCGGCTTGGCGTATGAGTTCTATGAAAATGGGTGGAGTCGAAAGAGTTAAGGAGGTTGTATAGCATTGAAATAGCGGTCGAATATATTGACGTGTTCTAAATTCAAACACCAAAATAGTGATTAAAAGACCTTTTTATTCACTGTTTTCAGTGAATAAAATAAGCTTTTTAGAGGGGGAATGGTATAAATATAATTTTTATTTGTTTTTATCTTCAAAAATGATGAATGAATGAAGACAACTTCTACGGCCCCCTAGCCGTAGAAGTTGTCTGTTTTAGACCATTTTTGTACGAGCTCTATCTCAACAACTAAACAAATTAGGAATTTGAAACTTGTGTGTATCATGTAACATATACTGTTTATAATCAACAAATACTAAAAACGCCGATTCATAACGTATTTTATATAATATGGGCGATTTTCTGCACTTAAAAAAATAATTTTGTATTTCATGCTAATATTATGCGATACAAATTCCACAGATAACTATTTATTTATTTATTTATTTAAATGCCTTAAAACTACCATTACAGGTCTTAGCCTAATGCGATAGCCAAGTCACACAGCAAAATCTTAAGATTATAAAGCTAATTAATCATTGATATAGCACAATGTAAACAAAAGTACTTTTGCGAATTCACCCCAGTGACATGTAAATGTATCAATTTTGGCTTGAATACAATTGATGGAGCGAATTGCTCGAGTCAGAGGGGTTTTTGCCAGCAAGTTGGTCCTGGCTGATGGTACGACCAGCAGTGGCGGGGGCCGTCGCCTCCACACATAACGGTCCGGTACGTACAAGTGCAACCGCTGCAGCACTCCCGGGTTGTGCTCTATGCCTCGGAGCAGTTTCACTATGTACGACACCAGTGCAAATTCCCGTCGCACCCCGAGTTGATTGTACCCCACCATACCCAGAACGAATAGAGTGGGGTACATCAAAGGGTAAAATGGGTATACCCCATAAAGTTTCTTGTACAGGTGGCGCGTGAACTTGTTCTGGACTCGCTCTAACATCACTGAGTACTTAGCCTCATGTGGAGCCCATATGACAGCACTATGTTCCAGATGACTCCTGACTAATGCGTCATACAGGACTCTGATAGCTGTGATGCTGGTAAAGTCTCGCGTCTGCCTCAGAACAAAACCCAAGTTTCTAAATGCCTTTTTGCAGATTCTGGTTATATGCTCGCGAAACGACAGTTCAGGAGTGAGAACAACCCCTAAATCCCGTACCTGCGTGACTCGTTGCATCGGTACTGCATCCACTACGTACTCGTAGAGTAGAGGAGCACGTGCGCGGGTGAAACTCATCACCGAGCATTTGGATACGTTGAAGTAGAGCCTGTTCTCATGACTCCATTCCACTATCCCATCGATATCCTCCTGCAAACGTCTGCAATCAGACTCCGTCCTGACCTCCAACAGCAACTTGAGGTCATCTGCGAATAACAAACAAGATCCATTTTTGACGACTTCTGGTAAATCGTTTATCATTATTATAAATTCCAGAGGCCCCATGTTGCTGCCTTGACTCACTCCGGACCAGGTATAATACGGCTCGGATTCGCAGCCATTGCAGTCAACATACTGCTGTCTGCCCTGCATATAGCTGGCTAAGAACTGCAATAGATGTGGCGTACAACCGATTTCTGCTAATTTACCTAACAATATGTCATTATCCACTGTGTCGAACGCTTTTTTGAAGTCAAAATAAGCAGCATCCACCTGCACACCAGCGTCCACCGCTGGCACCACCTGTGACATGAAGTTAAGGAGATTGGTGGCAGTGCTGCGCCCCGGCCGGAACCCGTGCTGCGCCTCCGATAGCTCCGCGCGGACCTGCTCCTGCATGCTGCGCTGGATGGCGGACTCAAAAACCTTGGCCGGCGTTGACAACACGGCCACTGGTCTATAGCCACTGATGTCCGACCCCGCCTTACCTTTGGGGACTGGAATGACACGCGTTATCTTCCATCGAGTTGGAAACGTCGCTGATTGGAGACATGTATTAAATATATAGTGCAGAGGTTCCGCTAACACCCTACTACAATCTCTGAACAGGAAAGCTGGTATACCATCTGGGCCTGCTGAACGCTTTGGTTTTAGGCGCTCGAGTGCCTCACTAACCTCCTCAAGACTCAGCAAGTTTAGTTGCACGTGCGACCCACTCATTGCCCCCGCCGCGGTCGCAGCGGCCGCTTGTGGATCCAGCCGTGGTGGCTCACTACCGTATACCGACTCGAAAAACATCGCAAATTGCTTGGCACATTCAAGATCGGTTAGGTGCTGACCATCCTTAACAATAGTTTGTCTGTTAGCTGTGCTGGTCTTAGATCGTATATATTGCCAGAATGACTTTGGATCTTTCGCAAACTGACATTGTATTTTAGTTTGATGCTGTTTGTGTGCTGCATGAATATTTTTTTTAATAAGTGCTCGGTACTCAGAATACTCATTGTAAACAATTAAATCCTTTGTTTCCTTGAACGTCTTGTGAAGTCTAGCTTTGGTTTTTAGATCTTGTATTATTTCGGTCGTGTACCAATTTGGGTAAGTGTACCGTGAGTTCCCACTACGATTTTTCTTGGGAACACATTCATCTAAAATGCTATTAATTTTACTGTAGAAGAAGTTTAATATATCGTCCAAGTCGTGCATCTCGTACATATTATTCCATTCCGTCGAAATTAACAAAGAATAAAGCAATGAAAAGTTTGCCTTATAAAAGTTCCACTGCGGTTTGAGTGCGCTTGCACCAGCGCGCGAGTCTGTATCGGTGGCGGGTACGGCCGATGCCGACGAGGTAGCGGGGACAATGTCGGCGGGGTGAAGGGCGCATGCGGGCTCCAGGCTCACGCTCACTTCGAGCGGCGGGTGATGCACGTCGACGGGCACCAGTGGCTCATCGGCCGCCACCACCGATACCTTCCCTCGAAACCCTGAACTCAGCACCAGATCTAATTGACGACCTAAACAATTGGGTACTCTATTACTTTGAGTGAATTCGCAAAAGGACAAGAAACATTCATAATAATTAATCACATTAGTAGGACACGAATGTAAATTAAAATCACCTAACACTATTATTTCTTTATATCTAGTACACAGTTTTTCTATTATTGCAAACAGAATCATGTAATCATTTTCTGAACTACCCGGGGGAATATAAATAACAGAACACAGAAATAAAAATCTACTATTTAAATGTACCGTCGCACAAACCATTTCAAACACGCAGGTGTCTATAGATACGTCGGGCACAAGTACTCGCCGTAGCTCGAACCGGTGTGTGGCCACAAGAAACGCGCCACCCTGCTTTCGTCCATCCGCTCGGTCGCTACGAAGTATATTGTATCCCGGTGGGACAATTTCAGAATCTTGAATGGAATCATTGCAACCCGATTCAGTAATTGCAAACAAGTCCGAATTAAATGAATTATTTAATAGTCGGAGTAATGATATGGAATTAGTAAGTACCTACTATCATGGCAGCATATACTATTTCGATCATTTAAATTTCGATGATGCAAAAAGGTCTACAAAATAAACTTTCTTCACAAGATTTTAAAACCGGCCAGTATTTTTTGAGTTTAAGAACTTTATCGACTTTTTTCAATGTATCCCAAGACGGTGTTGATGTGTGTACCTCATGTTAAAACTACACTCCAATAGACAATATATTCAGTAACATTGAAATGAATGCTGGCACATACAGTGTACTATTCAGTTACCTTAAACCGTTGTGGATACAATTTCATATTGAGAAAAATTATTGGTGTAAAAATATTCGGCCACGGCGGCCAATCTCAACGGAGACTGGCCTTCGGCGCGGGAGTTATTATAGTGCACAAGTGTGTGCGCAGACACGAGTGCACTCTCTCTTCCCTCACTCTCATAGTCCGATGGGATGAGTAAAAATAATAAGTAAGAAATAATAGATTTCTGTATGACTATCAAAAATAACGTAAATAAATATCTGTATTGACCCGTGCGTTTGCACTGGCGAAACATCACGACAAACATGTTGAAATCTCTAGTTCCTGTCAAACATTGTATGAAAAATTGACAGAAAATAAAGATTCCAACATGTTTGTTGTGAATGTTTCGCCAGTGCAAACGCACAGTTATAATTAAAATTTGGCGTACTACTTACATTCTATTTTGTACAATATAGTCTGATGTAGCAAGAGAAATCCTTTTATTTATAAGTAACTAGCTTTACCCGGCCCGGCTTCGCACGGTTAGCACTAAGTACTTATCTACGGCGCACCTACCTTTCCTAATTACCTATTTCTACCTAATTACCTACCCAACCTACCTACCCTACTTACCAGGGTAGGTAGGTACCTAACCTACGCCACCTACCCTACATATCTACCTGCTTACCTACCATATATACCTATTTATACCTACTAATACTATGTTAGTAGCAAATAAATAACTTTGACTTTAGTTAATGCATGTTACTGGATAAAGTTAACTTAATATTTTTCTCTTAAAATAAATGAAAATACTCCTACACCTATATTTTAACACAACAAAATTTTTTCATTAAAATTAGACAATTTCTTTACAAATCTTTGTTTTTTTATAGCGCCTGTTACCTTTACGAAAGTATTACAAAAATTCATAGTGTTATCTTGTACGACATGGTATGGAACCCTTCGTGTGCGAGTCCAACTCGCACTTGACAGATTTTATTTGTTTTTGTTGTTTTTTATTTTGTTTTTTTTATTTGTTTTTTTTTGTTTTTGTTTTATTGTTTTTGTTTTGTTTTGTTTGTCCACATTAGGATTTTTGTATACACTCAAGACGATAAGGATTACCTACGTCTGTCGGGTCAGCTAGTATCAGTATATCAATCTACCTAGACTTTCTTTTCCCAACTATGTTGGGGTCGGCTTCCAGTGGCTTCCAGTCTAACCGAATGCAGCTGAATACCAGTATTTTACACGGAGCGACCTATCTGACATCCACAACCAGTCTCCAGTATCCAGTAACTGGGTAATACGATACCCCTTGGTAAAACTGGTTGTCAGACTTTCGGGCTTCTGACGACCCGTAACGACTGTCCAAGATCCAGATACGGAACCCTAAAAATTTGTTCACATCCAGGTACGTTTTTCCAAAAACTGTTTTAAAAAGTCTACAAAAAGCTCTGTTTCAAATTATTTATCAAGGCAGGTGAATTAAATTGTGTAAATGATTCAGTAAAACAGTGGCGACAGTCTAGAAATTTCATTTTCAATTCCGTATGAATCCACCTGGATTTGAGAGATTTATAATAAATGATTTGACTTTAACTTTGTTGATAGAAGCTAATTTTGCCTGTAGGTTTTATGTAAGTTTACACTTTTATTTAGCCTTTTTACATAACATAACATCACGCCAGTATTGGGTTGAAGGGTTGGGCAGAGACACACACATTTCGCCAGTTATGTTTAAGTCCCATCTAATAGGGAACGAGCCTATGACCATCAGCTCTGAGTTGAGCTACACGATTACTGACAAATGCGTGCATTGACTGGACAGGTCCACTCAAATCTGTATGGTTCTTTCCTCAAAAGACCATTTCAGATACAAATCTACATGGTCCTCAAATGATCTGACCAAGATTATGTCTGGACTTCTACTGAGAAATTCCAGATGGAAAACCATAATAACACTGCTCGATCCGGGAATCGATCCCAGGACCTCATGATCAGCAGTAGCGCTTGCGACCACTAGACCAACGAGGTAGTTCTTCACCTTTTTTGTACTGGATAAAAAACTAGGTGAGTCGATTGATCTGATTGGTTATGCTTTAGGGGTAATGAGGAACAGGGTGTAAAGTTCACTCATCCACCAGAGAAAAGGGAGGATCCTCCAACCAGACGGGTTGTTATGTCTGGCGGGCAACTGCCCGTAAGTTGATTTCGGATAGTCTTATCTATGTTTTTCGCTCGGTAAACTCTAACTGCGCGATGCAGGAATTGTGTGACGTCATTGTCTTTTTGTTGCGTAGTTCGTATGTGGCGGCGTAACCGCTACAATGCTAAGGTCGCCGTGAACCCGCAGATGGACTGCAAATCAAGAACCAACGTACCTTGCATTGCAGGCAAGGGTTCTCGATGTCCTTTAATACTTGTTAAACTATGATTGTTAACCTGTTTGTAATAGGAGAATATACAACATGTAAATAAACCCTCTGCGATCCGTGAAGCTGTTGTTAGATATAGAAAGAAAGAAAAAGAAAGAAAAATAAGTTTATTAGTCACAGAAACACGTGAATAAAAAAAAAAAAAAAAAAATAAGTTCGAGCAGAACAAGAAAATAAAAACAATAGGTGGATTTAAATTGACGAACTCATAACAGAAATAGTCGGCAGCTGCTGGCACGTCATGACTGTGACAAGAAGGCTACCACTCAGCATGATGCTGTGCTATGGGGACCCACAGCACAGCGCTGATTTTCAGTGGTAACCCGAAAAAGACGTACGGAAACCAAGTCTGACATAAATAGGTAATAAAATAAAACAAATAGTACTTATAATATAATGCTACTATACAACCAATAAATGAATAAATATGATTTAAATAACATACAAATAATTATCCGCAGGCATCACCGTGCGTTCATAAAACATGTACCCACCCATAACACAATTATCATAAGATATCGTAATGATAGCCTTATTTACAGTCCGGGGCAGTGGTCCAACTGCTCTGTCCAACTAGTTGGACCATGGGTCTTTACTAAGGGCAGTAGTCCAACTTTAAAAATAGTTGGACCACAGCACGTTTTGAGAGTTCCGTGGTCCAATTCATTTAAAAAATAACTTGCCAACTCTAAAAACCGCAACTGCATCTTTATGTGTGTATGGTACTTACTGGTTTACGGTTGTATTGAACGTCTTTGCAGTAAAAAACCAAATTAAGGTCGGGTGACTAATTTTTAAACTTTATTTTTGTACAATGTTTTACAACATTCAACGAAATTTATCTAAAGCATGACCTACAGTAATATCACCTGAAATCAGTTGTAGCTGAATTTCTCGTATATAATCATCATTCTCAATTTGGACCTTACGTCTTTTGTATGCGATTTCGCTTGATAAAGTTGTAAAATTTTCTAAAACATTTAATAGACGTAACATCGTAACATTTTTTGAATTAAAGCGCCGACTTACTTTTGCATGTGAGCTTTCTGAAATGTTATTTAGTCCTATGCCTCTGGCTAAATACGCTTATAAGCTGAGAAAATTCATCGAAATTTCCAATCCAATAACGCTCTATATATTGAATCAGTTTGTTAGCTTCAACACCACTTTCTTTTTTTATGTAATCCCAGCCTTCTACAAATTTATCACTCTGCAATAGTGAAAAATCATAGCATAAAGAAATAGTTCTTTTGACTCTTTTTGATTTAGTTTTTGAGATACCTATCTCAGAATGATGATTATATACGAGATATTCAGCTACAACTGATTTCAGGTGATATTACTGTAGGTCATGCTTTAGATAAATTTCGTTGAATGTTGTAAAACATTGTAAAAAAATAAAGTTTAAAAATTAGTCACCCGACTTTAATTTTGTTATTTTACTGCAAAGACGTTCAATATAACCGTAAACCAGTAAGTAGGTACCATACACACATAAAGATGCAGTTGAGGTTTTTAGAGTTGGCAAGTTATTTTTTAAAAGAATTGGACCACGGAACTCTCAAAAGGTGCTGTGGTCCAACTATTTTTAAAGTTGGACAACTGCCCCTAGTAAAGACCCATGGTCCAACTAGTTGGACAGAGCAGTTGGACCACTGCCCCGGACTGCTTATTTATGTGGTAATTTTCAGCAAAATCGAAACAAAAATCGTCAAAATGGGGAATTTTACCGGGTTATTAAATGGGGCGCGGGCGGCCATTGTTTACCGGGTGTCTACAAGTCATATCTGTTAAAAATTTGCAAATTTTTAATGAATTTGGGATAATTTTGGTACTAAAAAATGAAGTTTTTAAATAGCAATAACTTTTTTATTTTCAATAATAATTGGAATTTGTATTACTTTTAAATAATGTTATTGCAGTATCTATGAGCCCCTTTTGGATCAGACAGGGTTTTTTTTACATATTGTACAAAGGTAATCGAAAGTCCAAAACGCAACCCTATATAGGTTACTCTGGCTGTCAGAGCCAGAATAACCTATATCGGGTAGCGTAAAATACTGATATTTAGGTGCTACAGTTTCATTGAAAGATGACCCCAACATAGTCAGGAAAAGGTTATTCAGTTATAACTATATTTCGAGCCGTAACGATGGCGTCAATACACCGTGAAATTTGAATCACAGTTTTGCTAGAACAAACGTTTTTCAGACCATGGTCTACTACCATTCTATACCATTCAATAAAAAAAAAACACGTCAGTGGTATTTGAAAAAACACAAAAAAAGACTGATTTATTTATTTGCATTTCGGCCCGCATTGGCCGGACATCCTTGTAGTCCACGTGGACTCCTCATAACTCTTTTGAATGCCATATTGGTACCGCGATGAGTCCTTCGATGTTACGGTTAATGTTTGAACACGTTTGAGCAACATAAGACTTACTTGAGAACGCCTAGTTTAGTTTGTTTTAATAACATATTGGACGGTATAGAATGGTAGAAGACCATGGTCTGAACAACGTTTGTTGTAGCAAAACTGTGATTCAAATTTCGCGGTGTATAGACTACATTAATAATCAAGTCAGTATTTCCCAGAGAGTTAGGTAGAGGTGTACCAAAGTGCACGCACATTTCACCAGATATGTTTAGTCCTATCCTATCGAGCCTATTGCAATCATCATCATTATCAGCCTATAGTGTTCCCACTGCTGGGACACAGGCCACGCGGGCCCAGTGCGGGTTGGTAAATGTCACATGTATTCGAAAGGCGAACGGCAGGCTTGTATGGGGATGTCGTACCGCAAAATAAATTTCGTGTTTTGGGATATTTTTTGTTTTAATTGGTAGTTAATACGGTAGACAAACCCTTTTTAAATTCTTAGATTTTTAGAACTTGGGACGTATAAGTTATAACCAGTTTTATTTGTTAAGGTTAGTACTGGTGTACCAATGTATATTGTTACATATAGGAACATAAACATTGTTTTGGTGATAAAGAAAATGTTCTATATTGCTTGTTGCTATCTTTGTAGTGTTTTACTTACCATTAAGTAAGTAGAAGGATCGTAAATATTTGCCAAATTAAGAAAAAAATATTGATGTCGAAAATCATTCTTATCATTAAATCGTTAACTATAAGTGTTTAATTATTTCAATGTTATTTCTATTTCTAAATAATTAATTATCATTTCATTATTTTTGTTATTTTACATAAGGCAACTTTTCGAAACATTTCTGCGTTTAGTTTACGATTTTATTACGTTTATTTATTAAAATCTTTTTACTGATATTATTAATTAATCCGAAGTTCTAAAAATAGTACGCTTACATGAAAGTAAATGGGTTAGTTGCCTTAATAAGTGGTACAAATTCTATAACAGAACAACAAAAAAAGTATGCGGTACTAAATCTGCCGTTCACCTTTTTGGTACTAGGACATGCCGGTTTCCTCACGATGTTTTCCTTCACCATTAGAGTGCAGTGGTGATATTGCCATCAACCGGGCACAACTCCAATAGAAACTATGCTATGCTATATTATAAGTGTGTTATGATTCTTTAACATCTTACAGTCCAGTGCTTTTTTTCCATTCAATGTTATTCTTTGAATCTTTTAGTTTTCCTGAAAACAATAGTGTACTCTTTGCACTTCTACTACCTACGATTACTTAAATAATTACATTACGAGCACATGCGTTCCAGAAGGTATTATTTGCACTTCATACTCAAGCGTATGGCACTCGTGGGTTGCAGCTGAAAATCAGCGTCAGGTGGTACACTTTGTGTTGCCATCTGACATTACGCTGAGCTGAGGCCCTTTTGGCATTATCTCTGGTTTCTGTTTTAGTTATAAGGTGTATTTTTTTCGCATTTTCTATTTTTCTTTCTTTCTTATTTGAGCGTAACGCAATTTTCAGGTAACAAGTCACTGTTAGCCCCAGGTTCCCACGAGCGATTATTTTACGCGACGATTTTTTATGTCGCGCGTGGCTAAGTAATAATAGCCACACGGATCGATCCATCAGGTTAAGCTACGCTTGCCGGGGTTGGTCAGTGGATGGGTGCCAATCTTTACATACCGAGACTCCTCTGTGCCTCGAAAAGCACGTTAAGCCGTTGGTCCCGGCTGTCATTCGTGGATCATTGACAATCGTTACGAGTCGTCAGAAGCCCGAAAGTCTGAAAACCAGTCTTACCAAGGGGTATCGTATTACCCAGTTACTGGGCTGTGGAGGTCAAATAGGCAGTCGCTCCATGTAAAATACTGGTATTCAGCTGCATCCGGTTAGACTGGAAGCCGATCCCTACAATAGTTGGGAAAAGGCTAGACAGATTGATTGATTTTTAATGGCGCTCCGGATTTTCAACTCTCGGTATTGAGCCGAAGATTGAGAATCCAACAGACCGCATCCCAGCGCGTTGTAAAACACACTGATGGATTTTGAACTCTCAGACCGAATTTTTTTCGCGCGATTATTTTTCGCACTGTGTTGATAACTCACAACACAGTGCGAAAAATAATCGCCCGTGCATACCTGGGCTTAGGCTGTTACCTCTAATGGCAAAACTTCACACAAATTCTGTTGCTTATCTAGTAGGTAGATAGTGCTAAAGCTTTTAATGTTTCGATAGGTGAACGTAATATCTTACTTTCGTATTAATGGCTAATTGCTGTACTAAATATAGATACTATAAATAACCAAAGTAACTAGTATTATTATAAATACGAAAGTAACTCTGACTGTCAGTATTCGGTTACCTATTCACGCCTGACGGCTGAAAAGATTACGATATTTGACACACAGATTTGACCTGGGTCACAAGATTTTTGTACAGGTAGTACGTTAAACAACCTGTGTGACCTGTGCGATAATTCTCGACCTCCACGTAAGCAAAGCTGCGGGCATCAGTTGGTAAGTTCATACTTTTAGACTAATATTATAAAGGGGTAGTTTGTTTGTAAGTTTGTATGTAGGTAATCTCCAGACACTACCAGTACCAGTGTAGGGGGTAACTACCAGTCAGATTTGATAAAATATTTTTGCGCTGCGTTGGATAGCCCAATTCTTGAATAAGGTATAGGTTTGCGGACAAAGTTGCGGGCTGAAGCTAGTACTTCATTAGAAAAAAAAGAGTACACCATTGTCCGTAAATTAAAGCTTATTTGAATCATCTAAGTAACTTTGTGTTTAAAGTTCATCATTGTTACAATTTGATAGCTTTGGCTATAGAAAACCTGTCAAAACGTCAAAATGGTTCCTACGACCTGACAATCGAAAAGTCAGCCCTTTTATATTTACCTAAGTCGCAAACAGCGACATTTAACCTACAAAGATTCATTGTTGGTGCTACAAAAGGTTCCCAAAAGGTTTTAAACAAATATTTACGTAAAATTCCGGATATTGGATTAAGAGCTTTCCACTTGGGATTCATTAAAGAGGGCCGTGTCCTCAAATATCGGAGGGATCGACGGTTCGCTGATTATTGCGTAGGAATTTTGGTGCTTACGGTTTTGAGTACTGAAATTAATGAAGTTATATTATAAGAACGATCGTGAATATTTTTAGTGCCTTTAATTATTTAATTTCAGGAGAGCAATTTATTATTTATTTTTCTTACCTACTTTTCACGAGTTTTAAAATAAGGTGACCTTTTCTTTCATTTGAATTTCATCTGGATGGAATGGATTAAGGATCTTTGCAGTAATTAAATTCTACTCTCTGAAAACCCCTGTAAAACTTGCTGAACGACTAGCGTCAAAAATATTGTTTCTCAAACATGCTTGGAAATTCGAACATTATTTTGACAACCTTCTTCGAGATAAATTGAAATTGCGGTAATGGTTGAATACAATGCGAGCGCCCTGCCAGCAATGTTTGTACGAGAATCCATATCAGCTGTCGTGTTATTTAAAAATGGAACAAACTTTTTACTTTTACACATAGCAACTAAGGAGGTAACTAATCAAAGATTTTATTTAAATTTCGATTTGGCTTGCAAATAGAGCTGTTTAAAGTAAAAAAGAAACAAAAATTTACATAATATTGGCGCTTGAAACCGTTGTTCGTCATTGTTTCTGTAATTTATACTTAATTTATTCAATTTGAATTTCCGCCCATTACTTGAGAAAAGTAAAACAAGCTTTGATGGACTCACGTATGTGTACCTCGGTTTCACAAAACGTTTTTTACGATTGTCCATAAATGTTCCAGTTGCAGGCCGTGACAGTAATGTACTATACACAGTACATTACTGCTATGGTACACAGTTTCAAGCATCTAACGAGAGAGAAGAATTAATGTTGACAAAGATCAATAACTATATTGTTGAGGTAACAATAAAGTACCTGAGAATAATTACTAAAGTAAGGTGGTTTTATAATCCAAACGTTTAGAAACTCTTCTGGGTGGCCAAAAAACACATACGCATACAAAAACAGAAATGAATTCGAAGTCTTCCTGTATAAATATTTACAATGAGCAGTTCCTTCACTGAAAGACTAATTGAACCGCTCGTTTGTGGCTCATTTGGAGCACCAATTATATTTCATAGCGGTCCGTGGCCAGCTGGGACTTGCGGATTGGACTGAAAATTGGTGCAGATGTGGGATTCTAAACTGAGTTTTATGACAATAGCACATTATCTAGAAGTTCTCTATTTGAAATAAATAATCATTTATTTCAGATTCATCCTACGATTATATCCATGTGCATATTTGTTATTACAATCGAGCTTACAAACCAGTGTTAGTAATATTGACTGAATAATTGATTGATATAATAATTTTATTTAATAATATACTTACAATAATAATAGCAATTTTATTTTATCCTATTTAATTAACCAGTAGCAGGTCCGGATGGTGACTAGTCTTAAGCTGTCGTTCTGTACTTAATCTATGGAATTCGATCCAAAGATTTTTCCATTGTTATCGTCACAAACAAACAAAACAAAAATCATCTGCGAATGCCCTTTCCCGTAACTCTCTTGAATATTTTATAATACCTGATCTCTATGCCATACAGCTTCTACTAATCTATAGGAATCTATCCTCTTGTAAACCTATACTCCTCAGATGCAACTACAAAATGACAACAACAAACAACAGATTAATCAGAAACTAGAAAACAACGGAAAACTTCCGCATCCTTCAAAACGTTTGCAGTCATCAATACGAAACACAGACTCATTAAAATTAAGCGGCAAATCGTCACAATCATGGCGGACGACCTACTGTCAGCGGCGTCAGTCTCGTTAGTGCTTCCATCTCATTATCAAACTCCTCGATCCCACTTTCAGACTGATATTTCTAGTTCATTGCTCGTCTTTTTGCTAACCTCGCTTTTCTTTGGTTTCAATATTGATTCTGAATACAAATGGGAACGACTCATGAGAATTGGTTACAAATTAGAACATTTTAATGTGCATTGTATTTATGCATTATGGTCATGAGTTCATGTAAAATCCTACTGGTATTCAGCTGCATTCGGTTATACACAGCTACAGCATAATTGCGAAACTGGTTGAACGAGAAGACCATTAATTAAAGTCTTTAAGGACTGGCTTTTTGTGGCGTTCCGGAACTATTGATAGCAACCCGGAGATTTGTGCCCAAGTTTACAAAATATTTTGCGGCAAGTCCTAAGGAGAAACCGTGACCCCAAGGCAAGGGAAGGAACACGGGTGGGTTTTAGTCAGAAAGAGTCTGACACGCCCTTCCGCTCCCCCCAGAGCAGGAGAAGTTATTTGATGACTACCCAAAAAAAAAAGGTTTACAAAATATGAGAGCAGTGGTGGCCCAATGGTAACGGCTCCGACTTACGAGTTGTAGGTCGTGGGTACGAAAATTTAATTTTCATTGCTCTCAGTACCGTACTCGGCATGTCTTAGTACCAAAAATTCGAAGACATGTGACAGTCATCTACCAACCCGCACTGGGCCCGCGTGGTAGATTACAACCCACTCCCTCTCACAGAGAGGAGGCCTGTGTCCCACCAGTGGGTACATTAATAGGCTGATTATGATATGATTACAAAATATGGGTTTACTACACAATTCTGCCTACCCGATTTGGGAATACGGGCGATGTAATTTCAAGTGACCTACCTTGTCATCTTTTCTGAACACAAATACTGCACTGAAAAACTTATAAAATCTTACTATTTTAGCCTCTCCAATTTGCACTGCATTCTTTAAGAAAACCATTAAAGTCTTAACTATCTCTCAAGTCTCAGTTGACTAATTGAAATTTGCAACTTCTCCAGAAAACTGCTGAATATTTTAAAACTTCATAGTTTATCTCTTAGCGAGCGCTAGGTTTCTGAACTTTTCATCAGAGCTATGAAGGAGCAGCAGCAGCCCTCAGCTGCCACCTGCCCCCCCCCTGCAGCAGCCCCCCCCTGGATCTTGTATGCCTAAGTTCTGTTGTCGATAAGTTAAGTTACAGTCACGTTAAGACTTCCTTTACAATTATAATATGTATACTTACCTAATATCATGTATTAGGTAATTCAAGAAAAAAAAAACCGTTTTTATGTTGTATATTATGCATAACCGACTTTAAAAAAGGAGAAAGTTTTATGTTCGGCTGTTTTTTTTTAAACAATGGTTAACGATATTTTCGTCAATAGTGGACCAATTTTGAAAATTATTTTTCATTTATAGAAGAAAATTATATTCAGTCCACAATTGACGAAAATATTGATGAACTTATAGGTATATTTAAAAAAACATACCTACAGACGAACATAGAAAGTCCTTCTTTTTAAGTCGGTTAAAAATACGCGGAAAATAGTTTCGGTAAAAAATAATATTTAATATTGCTGCTGCGTCAGCAATATCAAACTAAGTAAAACATGTGGGGGGGGGATTTCTGATTTGCCCCCCCTGGACCAAAAGCTGGGTACGCCCATGACGATAATGATACCCAACTTTAAAAAAAAAAAACACATTTTACAAGAATTATGTTGTAATACAATTAAGATCTCTTTTTGTAAATTGGATTCATCGAATTTTCTTGAAACATTTCAGCACGATCGACTTTTTCACAAACACTGTCTGTTCCTCCGCCTTTTTCGTTTCGAAACGTTTTTCTATGTAAATGAGGTCTCTGGTAAAATTAAGACAGAAATTAATATGCGAGACGAATATTCAATCATTTATTATTATTATCTTGGAGCTTGTCCAAATATCTTCATCTCGTCTTTACTTCAAATTAATGGAGGTAATTTAACACTGCATCTTTCATTAATTTATTAGCCATAAATTATTCAAAGCTACCGTTTCGTAACCCTTCTTGAGTCATAAAAGACCTATTTATTTGAATATGAAATCTATTTAACGTAGAGCAATTTGCATTCAAAGAGGTTAAAGACTCCCGCAAACTAGCGCGACGCGACACCGTTAAAACAATTTCCGAGAAGTTTTTGTAGAAATTGTTCCAGCAGAGTCGCGTCGCTCCTGTCTACGGGAGCTCTAACTCATAGATCAGTAATAATTTGCAGTAAGTAATTCACGAGTACAATTCACGCCATTTTCATAATTGCTATAGTAATTACTCAATACTTATTACTGGATTGTTTGTATCGTGATAAACATCCATAAATGTCTGTTCGAACTGATTAACTCCAGTAATTAAATCATCTGTTGTTAAAACGGTCGATAACTGTTCAAGTTTCAAACGTTGGCTAAACATTAAACTAAATAACATCACGCCATGTTTCCCCGAAGGGTTAGGCAGAGATGTACCTATAGTACACCCACATTTCGCCAGATATGTTTTTAAGTCCCATGTAATAGGGGGCGAGCCTATTGCCATCAACCGGGCACAAATCCAGACTCCGGAAAAGAAATGGAAAACCCAAATAACAGTTTACCAGACCTGGGAATTAAATCCAGAACCTCATGCTCAGCAATAGCACTTGCAACCACTAGACCAGAGGGCAGTCCTAAAACTTAACTTTTAATCAAAATTTAAAAAAATAAACTTTAGACATGATAGCTACCAATTTCAATGTTAACAAGAAGTTCTCTTTAAACTGCAACATCTCACTACTCCTTCAAGATCTCTTTACAAAGCAAGTTGGTAATCATTCCTCCGCACGGCTCTGTCTTAATGATAAATGATATTAAATAAATGGTAATCATCATCAATACGGATGCAACAACACCAGGTTACCCTAATTACGTAATACACGATCAATCAGAATTTGAATCGTTTTGAAACTGGTTGCTAGTCCATTGCTTCAAAGTTCGAAAAAAAAAACTGCTTAACAACGTAAATAACGCAATGAATGTTGTTGAACTGTCAAAATGAAATAAATTAGTCGGAATCGTTTACGAAAATGTGTTACGTAATTAGATAGCTGGTTTAAGAGAAATTTCATCGTAATGAAATTTCTCCGTAAAAGTTTACACTTTATACTAATTATTGTAGGTAAGTAGGTACAGCATAGATTAATGGCGACATTGAAGTCGACGACAACTTTGACAACACCGACTCCAAAAGTCGAACCTTGCGAGGGAGTTGCCTTAATTGATTTCTACATGGCAATATGATTATTTCTGGTAAATTAAGTACGTGTAGACTAAGTTTAAAAGCTTGTGAAAACCACAAACCAATCTCCAAAGAAAAAAGAAATACAGAAGAGAAGAAGCTACATAAATAAATAAACTCTTGTAACCCCAGCAACGTACTAGGAAACCGAGAGACGTTCCCAACATCCAGTAGCAAATTTCTTTACCTCCACCTGATACTTATCTGGCTCACAAGTACGTCTTTAACAATTACATAAAACACGTAATAACATACCGAGATAAGCAATGGTGGAAAGCTAATTGTGTAAGATGAGACTGAACGGAACAAAAGAACTGTGAGGTTGCGTAACTGTTAGGGTCTCCCTATTGTTCAAACGATTTGAGTAAAAGCGGTTCTTTGTAGCCGAATTAGTGATAATGCGTAGGCAGGCAGGGTTGATATTTCCGTGGCCATTGGCGTAATTGGTGCAGAGTTGATGTGATTAAATGGGGAGGAATATAGTACATGGACGAGCATACTATCATGATGGTATAAGTTGTCCCTACTGATAACCTCCTCCGCTGTATGTTAAAGCGACAATAACCGATTTTTAATGATTTTATACTGAAGATCACGTCTAAACGAGTATTAGGTTAATGATTTGGAAAAAATAATTGTTTTAATCTGTGAATATTTTACATTTCGTTTATATCTCATAGTGTAATTAATTTGTAAAGTTATGTCTAACGCAAATAAAAATCTGAGAATAACTTAAAAACTATCAAGCACATATTTTTCTGAAACCTTCATCATTTAAATTTTTTATATTTTAATATACGTGTTTTATTAAAATACCTTTTGTTTTATGTATAATAAATTGATATTGCGTCTAATTTGGACTCCTTGATGGGCGAGTCCTATTACTGGCTGGACCTACGACGCGTTGCGTGAGCCCAGAGGGCCTAGACAAATGACATTCGCTTCGGAGCGATTCTATTTCGACAATCGCTATCGCTTCAACGACATACCTACACTACGTTTCGCTATCGTCTGATCCATTGGTTTCTTCGATAAAAATTACATATTGTCTCTGGTCTTTCGTTAGCAAGTTATCGTTCGAGGCTGTATGAATGGAATGATGTTAAATATTGTCTAGCTAATTTCTATTCGTTGAGCTATGATCACGTGACGTTTCGATAGCTTTTGTCAATCCCATACATTTTTGACTTTTCTACTAGCGTTGTCGCTAATCGAATGTTACTTTGTCTAGGCCCTCAAGCTGCCCACTGGCATTTAGTGGCGTCTTAATATTAATGGTTTTGTACAAATGAACTTTGTTGAAATTATGATACAATAAAGCATAGGTATTCTCTCTATCTACCCTCATTCTATAGACTATTCGGAAGCTTGTTTTCTTCGAAATCTTGACTAAACATCAATAACCACATTATCTCGGAACTAGTAATCATTTTGATCACTTCCTAAACGTTTCTCTCATCGTCATCACCGTTATTACTGGGAGCATCAGCTGCATCGCATAACGTTCCATTATACTCAGTTAGCGCCAACACTTTCACTATCGACGCTACTCTAGCGCAACAGCACGTGTGTGTCAACGACTGTAGCTAGAGGTGGGATCAGGGTCTGTTCGAGAAAATATTTTCAATGGTTTCCTTGAAAACTAAATATCAGAATCTCGTTAGAAAGTTTAGGGATCGCTGAATTGATGCCTTTTTTGTCAATCTTCATTAGGTAATAAAGTTAACTTTAGAAGCATAACTAATTATAATTATAAAAATCAATTGACGTACATTAGTCCTGCCAAAACACGAAAATTACTGGACTGATTTGAACAAAGGTTTTTTTTGTTTGGTTCGCCACAATACAGGGGAGGATTAGGAAAAAAAATACGGAATATTTGACAGGACAACGTCTCGGGTCAGCTAGTTTATAATAGATTTATAATTAGTCTCATTCAAATTAAATTCAAGGCTTCAAGTCTTATTTTCGTCACCTTTTCTTAAGTTATTAATTTTAATTCTATCTTCCCCGGGGTCGTTAATCCCTTCATAATTAATTCGGTAAGCATCACTCACTTTGAAAAATGTTCTGTTGCTATCAAAATAATTTAGTTGTAACGTTAAATTGTCTTGTAGCGTACTTCTTTAGTATTCATGAAACGATTGCTCCATGATGCTTGAGTAAATACCTATTAGGCATTTAAACTCCGTACTAGAAAAAATCTTTTGTAGCACGAGACGCCTGTAAATCTCTGAAGATTTAAGTCTTGGATGAAAGCGAGAGGCATTTTCTACCATTTCGCACTTTTTGCAAGCGTTTTTCGTCTCCTTTTGTAAAAACTCTAGTAAGCTTTACCTTTTCTTGAATGTTTCGTATTTTTTTCTTGATTGTTGCGTGCTTTTAACCTAGATGGAAGCTGTGTTCAAAAACCGGTTTCGTTGTTAACCAATCGCGTCATGTTCACTAATGAATAATCTTCTTTTTTAGAGCAATAAAACGTGCCACCAATCAAATATCTAATGAATTCACCAAGTTCCTAGACGCTATTTGTTCAGTACCTACAGTTACGATTTCAATTGGCTGCAAGGAGTTTCACTAATTTATTCAACAAGTTTTGGTCCTTTCAGTTTGATTAAGGACCTCTTCTCGGCTAGTGTAGGTACCAAGTTTACAACCTATAATTTTAGATGAATTTAAACTGATTTGTTACGAACCAACATTTATCCGTAATTATTTTTAGTTTAACTCAGAAATATTTAACCCAAATCTTCAACTTGAAGTGAGGTAATCGAGAATCGTCATTTGGGCCTATACTGTATACCTACCGGTTTAAATTATGTTGTAAGCTCTCGACATTTTAATGACATCACATTCACATCATCATCAAAACTGCATCTGTTTACAAGCAGCTCTGACTTTGAAAACTTGCTCTGTCAAGCGACCAGCGCAAGAGCAGAATGCAGTGATCGAACAGGTTCGTCAAAGTTCATTCGTTCCCCATTCATTACTACAAAGGCCGTTGACTGCGGCGTAGTCGCCGGTCGGCCATATTGGCCCGCCATATTGGCAGCATTGACGCCATCTTGATTTATGTTGGTACCCCTGGCGACCATAGCTAACTTCAAGTGACAGCGGTTTTACGCGAACGTTACGTTAGTTATGTTTTGAACTGTTTGTGTATTGGCGTACGGTTTTATAAATAAACCAATTTTGAATTTTCATCAATGGAACGAACTTGTTTATTTTCCATGACAATCGAACAAAGGTTTTTGTGTTATTTCTCTGTTATTAAAAGTGTTTTTAAGTGATGTGTCTGTTTATAAATAACGTATTAGTGAAAGTTTGGTTATGTTGACAGTTGAACTCATTAAAGCGGTCGAATGTAGCGTGTTTAGTACAAAAAAATGTGTAATTAGGTAATTATTGATTGTGTGATTTTTGTGGCAAGTGTATCGACAGATTACTCGTTAAATGACTTAACGTGTTGATTTTTTTAACCCTACCTCGCGAGATCTCGCAGACCCGGTCTAGACCTTGAACCGTTTATGGCACTGATTCGAATTAATTTATAGCACTGATTTAAATTTAATTTATGTTGGCTTTCAACCTGTTTCTGGAGAAACCGTCTGCCTTCGTAAAGGTATCCAAAACTAAGTTTTAAGTACTGTGCTTCAAGTTTCATGATCTCTGCAATAAATTATGTAATTAAAATAGTTACTAATTTAACGGCTACCTGCCATTTTTAAGTATCTAGGTAGTAAATAATACATAATTTAATT
Organism: Conistra vaccinii; assembly: GCA_948150665.1. NCBI lineage: Eukaryota > Metazoa > Arthropoda > Insecta > Lepidoptera > Noctuidae > Conistra > Conistra vaccinii. Next base: position 5,726,718 of record OX411323.1, on the reverse strand, counting down.
TATAAATGTATTAACAAAACGCGTGTTTACATGTTCTTAATTAAAAACATTAAAATAATTACAGAACAGCGGTAACAAAAAGGAACGTAAAAATAATTGGGTTACATAATAATTAATAACTACACAAACTGTGCAATATGTAGTAATAATAATTAGCTTACACAACTGAAGAATAAAAACTGGACCAGTAAGTAGGGTCTGGCTGTTAATTAAAAGTAGGTATTCTGACTATTTATTAACTAGTCATTATAAATAAAGTATACCTGCCTAGCCTACGCCTAGCAATTAGTAGGTTGATATCCAAACGGGGCTGTTGAACATGTCGGTGTACTAATAGTTACACCCCTGCCTAACACTACGGGGAAACAGGGCATGATGTTATTTTATGTGGTGTTAAATAAATTAATGCCACGTTGGTCTAGTAGTCGCAAGCGCTACTATTGAGCCTGAGGTCCTGGGTTCGAATACCAGGTCGGGTAATGTGGTATTGGGTTATTCCATTACAAATTTCTCAGTACCAGCCCGGAGTCTGGATTTGTGCCCGGTTCATGGCAATAGGCTCGCCCCCTATTACATGGGACTTAAACATAGTTGGCGAAATTTGGTCGGGGATTACCGAATGTTATCTTTGTAACCCTTTCATGACTTATCATTTGCATCCCTTCGAAAATATTTTATCTCAGGATAGCTGTTAGCTAGCCAGGACAGTTAGTTTCTTCTTTGTCGAAGAGTTAGTTCAAACTGAACCTACCTAAATAAAAAAGGAAAATATCGCTGAAAAACCCCAAATTATGGATATTTTATGGAAAATGGAGGAGCTCGTGGCTAAGTAATAACAGCCGCACGGTTCGATCCATCAGGTTAAGCTACACTTGCCGGGGTTGATCTGTAGATCCGACTATCTTTACATACCGAGACTCCTCCGTGCCTCGGAAAGCACGTTAAGCCGTTGGTCCCGGCTGTCATTCGTGGAACTTTGACAGTCATTACGGGTCGTCAGAAGCCTGAAAATCTGACAACCACTCTTATCACTTATCACGTATTACCCATGCTCCATGGTACATCATACTGGTATTCAGCTGGTGAGACTAGAAGCCGACCCCAATATAGTTGGGAAAAGGCACCCTAACAAGATCCCTCGTGGATAAGCAGCATACTTCAAGCGTGTTACAAGGAGAGCATAAACAACTTAAAACCTAAATTGAATGTACACACATCAAAAGTGTCTAGGGATCAACATATATTTTTGCAATAACTTTTCTCCTGATTGATATTAATTAAAATTTTCTTTAAGGATTCATCAAATAAAGTGTTTTCGTTTGTCACAGTAACGATAAACCAAGTCACCTTTGCATTAATAAAGAAATTTGCCATTTTCCTAATAAAGGGATTTTTGACATTTGAACCACTAACATTAAAGTTCGAAAAAAAGACTGAAATAACAGTTTTCTTTAAAATTTTATTGGGTAACTTAAACAATTAATAATCCGTGTTTCTACCGCGAACACTAACAACACAAGAACATTGGTTTGGCATACTCAAAATGAGTTCATCCAAATCACGCTGTGGAATGGCCGCCCATGTTCGTTGCAACAACAAAAAAAGGTCTTCTTGCGACTGGATACCCTCCATATTCGGCAGAGCTCTTCTCTGTAGCATATCCCATGCATGCTCAATCGGGTTCAAGTCTGGCGACTGAGCAGGCCAGGGCAGGACATTGATGTTAGCTGCGGCGAGAGTCTGTCTTACAACTCTTGCGGTGTGCGGTCGTGCATTATCATGCATTAACTGAAATAAGGGACCGATTTGCACTTGTAGAGGAACGATGACGTCTGATACAATCGTCTCAGCATAAATTTGAGCGTTGAGGTTGCCTCTGATCCAAATCAACTCAGTTCTTCCGCCGATCCAAATACCCGCCCATACCATGATGGTTCCACCACTATAAGGATGGACTTCCTGGCAGGATTTTAATCGCTGTTGGCGTCCAGGGGTTCTCCAGTGTCGTATACGTCTTGTATCCGGTCTCATACCAAAACGAGACTCATCAGAAAAGCACACGAAACGCCATTGTTCTTCTGCCCAATTTCTGTGTTCAAGAGCCCATTGATATCGAATCCTACGATTGTGCATTGCTATAGGTGGTACCCGTAGCGGTCTTCGGGAATGAAGGTTCACTTCATGCAAGCGGTTTCTGACTGTTTGGTCGCTAATTAAGTTCCCTGAAGAGTGATGAAGCCTCACGGCTAACATCATGGCGGTTATTGTTGGAGCTCTTCGAGCTAAGATTTGAATGTATCGGTCTTGTCTCCGTGTGGTGCAGCGATACCGTCCTCCATGGCGCTCAGCCACGGTACCAGTGCTTCGGTAACGTGTCCAAAGTCGACTGATAACACTCTGACTTGTATTCAGAGCTAAAGCCACAGTACGTTGCCGGGAACCAGCTTCTATCATTCCCACGGCTCTGAGCATTTCTTCCCTGCTTAAATGACGTCGCTGCTCCATAATAACGTTGGTTTTAATCAGTAGTAGGGAAACAGTAGCACTAATAATGTCTTCAATGCGTTGTATGTTTTTATAGGGAAAATATTGACAGCTGATTTTCATCTTTTACTCGAATTTGATTCACAGTTCCTGATTCAAATTATGAAATGCACCAAAAAGGATCCATATAAATTTATAAAATCATAAATTTATTACAAAGCCACATCTCAATCTCAAGAAATCCGCATAAAAATGCTTGATCCCTAGACACTTTTGATGTGTGTAGTTAGGTACAAGACGCAATCAATAGATGAGGTAAACTAAACAAAACTACGACAAACATCCTCATACAGGATCGGTAATTTAATTTTATGTCCATTTGTTTAAAACCACAAATAAACTACTAAATAAGGCCTGTCTCACCACCATAAGCCTACAAAAATCTCGAAATAGAAAACAATAGTCCTCTTCCATATTATTATTTTCACGAAATGACGCAAAATAATTAATAATCCATCATTGTATTAAACATAAATGTGTTTACCTATAGGTTTTCCGGTGATAATAATGTTATTGACAGAATAAACAGGAAAATAACATAAATAATTAATACAAACTAACCTACTTTAACAAATTAATTAATTTAACAAATTAATTGAAATAACCAATTTGCTGGCAGTGAAATGTCGCATTATGATTTTCATTCAGAGCCACATTTTGCCGGACAGTGTAACAACTGGTCTATTTTAGCAATGGCTGACCATAAAATCGGAAACTAGGATATGAACTATAACTCATTCGTATTTCGTAGCCTATTACGTCTACAGTCAGGAACTGGTAATGCATGAACAAAATGTCAAATCGTTAGCTACCTCATCAAAGCGCAGGCCACACGAGCACAATATACATATTGTTTACACTAGGAGCGAAGCTATGTTCGTTTAGCTTCGCTCATGTAGTTGTCTCATATAAATTGTATTACCTTTGGGTAGTTTTTGAGATAGCTTCAATAATACATAACTAAAAAAAAACAAACGAATGTTGCGGCAGCTAAATGAGTGCAGGTAAAATGACTAAGGTTCGTTACCAGTGTGGCCTGCGCAAGGTTAACAAACGAAGTGTCATTTTGTCCATTTTGTAACATAACGAGACATTTGTTTCACACTCCTGTCAAAAAATCTAGGTTATTAGTATCTCAGAAAGCTTTTTGGGTAAATTGTACGAGTACTGTCTTATTCTTTGTCTAGAACTACCAAAAGGCATTCGTAAACACTTCAAATTCATAACAGACGTTATACAACCCCCCCTACGAGTGTTAACTTTATCTTTTCACGCAACTTTAAAGTTACCATATCGCAAAACAAAGTTAGCAAAACTCAGTCACCCACAAGCCCGCTAATATTCGTTGAACTACTAGAAATAAGGTCAGCTTTCATGTCCAATCGAATCAATTTCCGGCAGTTAGTCAGTTGCAGCACTTGCAGCACTTGCAGCGCTTTGGAGCGCTGATCATGTATTGTGCAGCGCTTCAAGTTGCGGAAACACCATTCATTTGGTGCTTTGTGTAAACGTCGAAGTTATTTGTATCTCTTCTTGTTGGTTCAAAGTGCAAGAAATTGTGAAACTTACTGTTATTTTGTTAGCGATATTGTAGCTTTTGTTGGGAATTTATTTAAGCTGCTGCTACAAAGAATTATTAAAACATGTGTACGATTGTGAAAGGATCTCTTACAGCCGCACGGGTCGAGCTACGCCTGCCGGGGTTGTTCAGTATCCACTGAACAACCATTAGGAAGGTATGATGGTTACCCATCCGGGTGACCACCATACCGACACTCCTCCGTGCCTCGGAAAGCATGTTAAGCCGTTGGTCCCGGCTGTCATTCATGGAACTTTGACAGTCGTTACGGGTCGTCACAAACCCTAAAGTCTGACATCCAGTCTTATCAAGGAGTATCGTATTATCCAGTTACTGGGTTGTGGAGGTCAGATAGGCAGTCGCTCCATGTAAGTACTGGAATTCAGTTGCATCCGTCTATACTGGAAGGCGACCCCAACAGTTAGGAAAAGGCTAGGCAGATTGATTGAATGTGTATGATTGTGAAGCCACTGTTCAGTGTTCACCCATTTAAAGTTAAGACGCTACGGAACCTGTTCAAATTGAGAATTCTTTCAACAAATTAAAATATTTCAACTACCTTATTTTAAGAGAAATAACAGTAAATTCAAAGCATAGAAGAGAAGGAACTACGTCTCGCGTAGTTTCAAAGTTATCCAGTAAAGGCTGAAGCCTGTTAGCGACAATCCCGAATAAATACTTAAGATACCTACGCACAATTTCACAACGATAAACAATAGATATTTATTGTAACATCAGAGCACAAGAAACAGTACAGTTGTAAATTGTATGAATATTACAGGACGCTGGCACTGAAGGTATCATCAATCTTCATGTGTCCCCCGTCCGATACGGAAATACAGAACAAGCTGAATCTCAAGTTCTCGATCTAGATGAAAAAGTAATAACTCAAACTGTCCAAATAAGCACTTCTCAACTCGTTTAACGACATTGAAATACGAATTCTGCTCTTCAAAATCGCATCTGGCGCGCGCTCCAAGAATGGCGTTCGAAAATTGACATAGCTTCCTATTCCATTGCGCTGTTACTGCAGACTTTCCGGCGACTGTTATTCAAATAAGTGCGGGAACGCTCGATGGAATGTAAAATAAAACTCAAAGGAGTCATTTCTCGATTCAAGGGACGCCGTAGACTGACATCGGAAATTACCATTTTAATAGTATTCTCAGGAGTTCCACTTCCGTAACATGCACAAAATCAAGAAATTTACATAAATATCGCAGGAACCGATAAAGGGTCCGTGAATTAACTCGTTTCCTCTCTATTTATCCTGTTTTGTCGTTTCCTGAACTTTGGAGGCCTTGATTTAGGACCAATTTGAACTTTTCGGGGTTTAGCTCAATAAATAAGCAACTCTCGGCGCTCGCTATGAAATGTTAATTGAATAATATTATCAATTGATGCGGTTCCATTGCTCACGCTTAGTTACATTTTATGTAAGATTGTGGGAATACTGATTTGTACATCTTCGGTGTTGTCTTTGCCGCAACACTCATTTAATTACTCTATGTTAATTAAGGTTCTAACCTCTTTTGTTCTAAACCTGTAGATAAGCCGTTGGTCTAGTGATCGCAAGTGCTACAGTCGGGCAAAATGTTATTAGGTTTTTTCATCTTATTTCTCAGTAGCATCCCGGAGTCCGGATTTGTGCCCGGTTGATGGCAATAGGCTCGCCTCCTATTGACTTAAAACATAACTGGCGAAATGTAGATGTACTAATAGGAAGGTACCCTCTGCCTAGCCCTTCGGGGAATTCAGGCGTGATGTTACGTTATGTCTGTAAGTAAGAAATAATAAACCCATTTTAGTACCTACATACTCTTAATTTTTGAATCTTAACACATACTTATAGGTAAGTACCTACCTTTATTTTGATCCCAAAATAGTCATTCTATTAAGTCATTCGCGCAGAAAATTGCAGTGTTTTGAACAATTGCATAGTGAGGATTATTTATAATTAATTTTACCTTGTACTCCTTATTTACATAGTCATGAAATCACTAATTGGCTCCACAATTACTGCTGTCATCTAGACCTATTATACCTACCTCGCATTCGGATTTATTTTTGGTTTTAATTATCGGCCTGAAGAAATCGTGCAATAAAATAATGCGTTATTTTTTGGTTACCAAAATAAAGCATCGACGAAAAGCAATTGTTTATTTTTTTCTGACAATATTGGTAGCCTATAAATTTGCTGACTATTGTATTCTTAATTTCACGCGAAGGAGGATATAATACGCGGAAAATAGGCTGTTTATTCGATATTGGAAGACTTGCTAGAATCGATTAGATTTGAATGGTAAAAAGGTTTATCGATTCTAAAATAAACTGAAATCGATTACTATATAAGTATACTTCACGTGAAGTGTGGTAAGTGATAATCAAAAGATTAGGTTGGTATACATCAAGGAAAGTGCCGATGCATTGAATAGAAGTCTGAGCAAATAACTGATGTCATCACTCATCATAGACAAGTGTCTATGATGATAAGTCTGTCGAAGTTAGCGAACTATTTGAATGCTAGCTAAGTATCTGGCCACATTTAAACGGCGTTGGAAAAAGAAGGAAAATTTAGTTTAAAAAAGGAACAAGATGAAAAATCTGTTCTATGTCAAGTTTTTTAAAGAAAAGATAAGAGAAGTAACGAATTTTCGAAGATACAAAAATAATATGTAACATTTGATCACGATGTCAAATTCCATTACTAAAACCCCGAAATGGCCGCTCTAACAATCATAGAATTGATTTTACGGTCTCGTGTCCTTTGATCTCCCTTAATTATAATTGTTGTCACATGCATAAACCCTTAATAAGCCCCTTGTAATTATAATGTGCCCCAAGTGACCGTATCTCTGAGACATATGCTTCTAATTACCACTAGCTTTCACGGTCGGGTGGAGAGGAACCAGAACGCTATTTGGTTTATTTCGGTTTTAGTTACAAAGGTTTAAAGGTATGATTGTGTGTGTGAAGACAAAATTCTGACTGTATTTTAGAAGCTAATATCAAATTTTAAAAAAAGAATTCGGAGCACTAAAATAAAATAATTTTATTGTGTAAATCTTTTATCGATTTGCAATGAGATCAAGAAGCAAGAAGATTATGATGAAAGTGACTTTTAAAAACATAAAAAAAACAAAACTCGGTCGTTATAGGTAAGCTTCGTTGCGTTATCTTAAAAACCTGCTAAAACTTAACGGAAAGCTGTATTTGCAAATGCCGAAACGTTCGAAACGTAACAAAAACCCGGAACACATTGAAAGATAACAAAGAGTCGAAGAATTAAAGTGCGAGGGTCGGACACGCACTTACATTAGGGATCAAAGCACCTGCTACCTGCCCGACACATGACTAGCTTCACATTGGTTCCAAGTTTGAAAACAGTCTTTTTTTGGTTTGGAATTTTAAAATTCGAACAACACAGTGAAAGGGTGCTTTTGTTACCTTTGCCTGCTTCTAGGTAATTAATTGTTTTCAATAATCTATGATTTTAAGAAGCAAGCATCTAAATGCAGGTTTAAAAAAAAAAATATTAAGCTTTATTTTATTAAGATTAGTGGACACAGTAGTGGCTCCAAATCGATTGGTAATAATGAAAATGAATTGGTAACTGTACTTCAATTTAGCTCTTGTTGGAAGTGGTCAAGTGGACAAAACGTCCAACGTGATTGTTGGTGCCAGTAAAGGCTTTTTTTCATTATTTATCAAAAAATTAAGTGCCTAGCGATCAATAACGAGCTCGTTATGTTAGGTGGACTTGTTATCATCGAAGTTAAGAATTTAAACCGATTTGGGTCAACTACGAAATCTTTATCGCTTCGCCCTATTTTTTTTTGTCGAACGGTTTTTGTTATTAGTGGAAATGTAACCGGCCGGTATAGATAAGATTCTCTCTAAATACCTAATAACAGGCGCACGGGTTGAGCTACGCTTGCCGGTGTTGGTCCATGGACGGGTGACCATCTTTACATACCGAGACTCCTCCATGTCTCGGAAAGCACGATAAGCCGTTGGTCCCAGCTGTCATTCGTGGATCTTTGACAGTCGTTATGGGTAGTCAGTAGAAGTAGTTTTTATTTTATTTATTTATGGGTAGTCAGAAACCCAAAAGTCTTACCAAGTGGTATCGTGTTACCCAGTTACTATACAGGTTGTGTAGGTCAGATAGGCAGTCGCTCCATGTAAAATACTGGTATTCAGCTGCATCCGGTTAGACTGAAAGCCGGTCCTAACGTAGTTGGGAAAAGGCTAGACAGATTGATTGGTTTTTGTTATCAGTAGAAATGTAACAGGCCGGTATTATAAAGATGCTTATGTAGGTACAGACGGTCATAACATAGAGGTTTCATTCCACTCAGAGCACTGATTTGAACAGCAGTTGTCAAAACCGCACCTGTCCACTAACCGCACTGAAACAAAATTTTGATACCTAAGTGCGGTTCGGTAGAACAGTTTATTAATATTATTTTCAGTCTTCGAACGGCACCTTTATTGTAGAATGATTTTTGAATTATTATAATCTTAGGAAAAATATTTGTCTCCTGACATAAATGAAGTTTCCGTTTTACGATGATACGGAACTGCTAGGAAAAAAAACGAGTAATATTTAAGTACGTAATAATCCATAATTATATACTCGCCTTTCAACCAGTTCCTTCTTTAATTAAAACAGGTCTCGTGATCAATTATATCAATGAAGTCTCAATAAATTCAATGCTGACAAATTGACTGCCAATATGCCATTACTTCCATAATAGTCGCAGCACTCCATTATAATAATGGTGGTGATCGTTTAATTAAAATGTTTCCTTTAAAAAAAATATCTGAAGTATGTCCGACGTGCCTTATCGATGACAAATGAGGCGCGGATGGTGAAGTAGGTGAATACACAAAATTAATTATCTATAAGTAATCATATCCGAAAATAAATTCGGATGAAAAACTTTCGAATAAATACATAATTAGCAATTGGACAAATCTTAGATGCAATTAGATACTTAAAACTATAAATGAAGTATGTGGGTACAGTGTATTTTCCCATAAATTTATTTGCTAAACACACTCACTTCAGAAAATCACGATTTTTTTTTCGCATCAATGACACTCTTTCTATAATGATAGGTATGAATTTATGAATGTCCTGTGTTCCTACACTTTCTACAAAATCAAAAATTAAATAACAGCATTATAAATAACATCAGAAACTGCTTGGAAGAATCCTTAAAAGAACACATAATTGAAAACTACACTTTACCTAAGTATCTACAAGATTTTTTTATAAAATAAAGCTATATAAAAGTGAAAATTAAAACACTGTTCAATTGTAATTGGAATTCCTGTTGAATTCTAAAATCAAGCAGCCGGACGTTCGATTGTTTTCCCGCTGAAATTGAAAGCGCTGTCCCGCAATTTCGAATTTAGAAGTAGTGCCGTTGCCTAGCTTCGCTCGACATTCAGAGGCATAGACTACAAAAAGTTACTACGCCTTTGCTGATTTTGCACGTACGTTTCCGATTTATTTTAGGTAAATAGATTTATTTCTCTCAACCAGGTTCGCAGAAGTAGAACAGTCTTGTTTTCTTGTGAACAGTCTCCCAGTCTCGTTATCTTGAAATTAAATACACCTACCTAATATTTATTTGATTAAATATTTTCGCTAAGCTGCAAAAATGGTCACAAGGTCTGCGGCGTCATTCATGTATGTTATTGCTAATTTTACGTCCCATTAAGTCCTAATGAGATAGAACTTTGTCTCAGGTTCCCAGCAGTCCTATCTCGGCTAAGTTGGGAGAACTTTCGTCTCATTATTAAGTTTCAAACTATGATTTATAAAGGACTTCACACAACTTTATCTAAGGCAAGATAGTTTATAGATATGGAGTCGGTAACAATATGCGACAGTATCTAGAATCGAGATCTTATTGATAACTGGGAATTAAGTGTTAATACAAATCCTCAACAATATCATATTGTTATATGGCTAACATAAAAGCTATTTCTAGTATCAATATTCATAGCTTTTAGTAGGTAAGTAAGCAATCGTTTTTTTTTATATTCAGCATTCTTGTTTTCATTTTTATACTCCAGCAGGTCCTACCGTTTAAAGGCAATTTTTAAAACATTGCTACTTAGCATAATCCTTACGTAATACTTTCACAAGTAAACCGCGTCGGTTTAATTAACTTATCTTTAATTGACTTAGTTAATTAAACCCGATTAAAAGCACTTTCATTAAGGTAATGATGTTCCAAAAACCTCAATCGGAAATGCAGAGAATCATGTAACTTGCACATAACAGTAGAAGTTACCTAACTTTAGTTATCTCAAACGCGCGGAGTTATAAGACATAGTTTAACCTCGTTCACTGGCATTGTCCAATAAATTAACCGAATGATCGATCTCGGCACAGTTGTCGGCACTCGGCGCCGCTCGCGTGCTCTGCATGGCCGTAAATCAAGTCCCGCCAGCACGAACATTGCGAAAGAATCAATACCAACTGTAAAAGCAGTGCACCTCTATAATACTCGGCATTTCAAATCAACTTATCATTGTGTCCTTATGATTTATCTCAGAATTCACGTCACAACAAATCTGACTCGTGAAATGCGTATGCCAAACAATCATATCTTATCAAATCAAATGATTGTGCAAATGAGAACAGTTTATCAGACAAGCGCGTCGCTCCGGGCTACTGCGAGGTCTCAAGCAGCCCTACCATTTACCACGTTGTTGCAGGCCGCATTCGACACTCCGACGCCGCACCGAGTGAACGTCGGGAAGAAAGCGACTCACGTAACTATCGTTAGTGAATAGAGTGCGCGTAGTCGATCGTGACGTGCAATGCCCAGGGCCCAGTGCGCCCCGCTACCCCTAACAGGGCTATGGAGACCCTCCTCGACAAGTTCAAGAGAGAGCAAAGTGGCCTACGACGCTCCAGATCCGTCCGCGCTTCCCTACGATTGATCGGCAATCGCTGGCGGTCTAAGGACGAGGAAACAACAGCTAATGATATTGAAAAGATCAAAAACAACGGAATATTATTCGCGAAGCAGATCTGGACGGAGAAGGATTACGACGTAGCGTATACGGGTATCGAAGGGACGTACAAACCAAAGACACCAGCCATGGTGAAGCGGAAGCCGGAGCCACCCAAGCAGAGGAAGAAAAGTGGAGACATCGATTTAAGCTTGAAGCCGCAGAGACCAAAGAAAGTGGAAAAGAAGTTTAGTGATTTGTTTTCAAATAAGAAACAAAAGAGTGTGGCTAAGGACCTAATAGTGCCGGAGAAAATACCACCGAAAGCAGCGGCTCTCCTACACATACATTCGCCGGAGAACGACAAAATGAAGAAGAAGTTGAAAGGGATGGGAAAATCCGAGTCAGCGAAGTCAATGTCAGAGTTGATGTCACACAAGCGCGTGCGCAGGGGTTCGGAAAGTGACATGTGTCCGAACCAGTCGCGCGGCTGCGTCAACCCTGCGTTTGTGTACAGTACCCCGCCGAAGGACAGGAAGATGCCGATGTCACCCACCGCTTTCTTGAGTACGTATTTTAATATTTATTTTCCTCAACTAACTTTCTTATCGACTGTTACCGGCACAAGCTAAAATAAGACTAAAAGACAAACAAAAATCATGACAGTTTGTCACTTTTCGTCTGCAGTCCTCTCCCCTCCCTCTTCAGTTTGCTCAGGCTGTCGGAAAACTCATTGTGTGTCACAGTAATCATCAAGTGTCACTAATTATACACTACAGTACGTGCGGTGCACTTGTACTGTGATTAGGAGATAACATTCGAGTACCCAGTGCTCAAACTAGTATCACGCTTATAAACTCTAGTATGTCATTATTGCATAACAATGGTGTACCTTTTATATTGTTGTATTTGCCGTCAACGAATAAATTCCATATTTGAATTTTGTCGGAATATTCTTTTCTATTTACAGCCAAATAAATGTAACTGAGAGACTGCTACTCCATTTACTAGCTTTCACGGCTAAGGTACCAGTTTTAATTAAATTTTTGAGGTACTTTGAGAACTCAAAAGGAAAAAAGGATAACTGAAAAGAAGAAAAGGAAAAAAGGTCATCCCGGAAAATAAAACTCAACGCGAAACGCCGCCTCGCTCCTACAAAAATAGGTTGAAAAACAACCTTGCAAAGCTCTATTTAACGCATTGCCTAAATACGTCTTTAATTAGTTATTTTATTCAATAAAAAACAACATCTGTTGCATCAAACTTGACCTGAATATTAAATCCATACAAAAATTTTACCGTTGACATTTCGTTACGCAAGTTATACGGTACACCAATTACAATATTTTATTATTTATTTTCGCGCTTTCGTAATTAATTTCAACTAAAATCCATCTATGCGAAAACGTGCTTAAACGCTCTTTACTAAATCACTTCGCAACACTCAAATCGATTTAGACGAAAGTTTATACGGGGAATTATTCGAAGCCTGCAATTAACACTATTATTCGAAATATTGTAATCGAGACTAGAATGTAATGTTTTAAGTAAATCAGTACAAATTACAGTTTCCTTATCTTATCCGGACTAAGGCGCGAGCGAGGTGGGTTGGACTCTAAGCAAAAACAGTAATGCATGACAGACCAAGTAGGTGTATCAATATCGTAATTTCGCACAAATTGTAACAGGTTTCGATACAACAGGTAATGCGTTTAGTTTGCTCGATTAACAATGTAACGTGCGTAAATAAGTAGCCAATTTATTGTAGTTCTTTTTTTAAACCAGCTAGAGCTGTCGGAAACCTGGCGGACTAGGTAGTATCACTGGCCAATGCCGGTAAAAAAAGAAATGATTCTAATTTCAAATAATTTGAAAAGAAGTGTCACAAAAAAGTTTTTAATGATAATGCCTAAGGCAATCATTAAAATACTCAAATGAAATTCCCCATTCATTCATCTGAAACACTTGACTGCGGATTAACGGCCACGATTGGGAGAAAACGACTAATCTGCCTTTATAATTAAAATTAAACTGAAGATTAGTGAGATAATAGTTCAAATCTCTGTCTCGTTAATCGGTGTTATCCGACAGTAATTAAACAATAAACTTTGATTCTTGTGCTTCTCTTAAGATCACTGTAAGTACTTTTAAAGGGTTTTCCATTTAGATATTATTTCAAGATCTTTGCCTCTGAGTCTTTTTTATTTAGGAAATTATATACATTAACACAATTTCGGGTACTTAATACTGTAGTAATTTTTTTTCAACACTTGATGAATTTACGTGTTAGAATAGATTACATCTGGTACAGTACGACACAACTTAGATGTAGCATAGATTTGATAATTTTCATTCATTCATTTCAATTTTACGAATGTATTTGGCTATAAGACTTTACAAGTTATTGCGTTTTCGAAAGATCATTTTCACCTAAAGCAGTAATAGTGCACTCAGTTCGGATGGTCATCGGTTTTACGAATTTTGCCGATGCTACATCTAAGTTGTGTCGTACTGTAACCATGTAATTCTTCCAGTTCACATGAATGTAATATCTTTCATAGAAAAACTTAAAAGAAAATTATTAATGTCAAAAGGCACAATTATCGCTTTGCTTCATACCTATGTATATGGCTTCTTATCTATGTATAATTAGTTAGGTAATGAATATTTCACCAATATGAAGTTTTGAATAAAAACCACGTTCGACCATTTTACCCTTTTTTAGGTTAGAGGTGTGTGAAATTACCTACCGTTGAAAAACGGACACCAATTAGTCGATTTCGTATTTGACTAAATGGCACCTTATTGGTTAACACTAGCTTTTAACTTGGATCCCAACTAATCCTAATTACGATTCAGAATTGTCAAATACAGATCGTATAAATGAATATTAAAAATATCGATGAAATCGATTACTTGGGGCGTTGCACAAATGCAAAAAAAAAAACAATAATTTAATAGTCAATAAAAGAACAATAAAAATCAATATTACTTACAATAGTAATACATTTGCAAAGAATCGAGCAGAACCTTGTACAATGGCTTTTGAAAATCGAACAATAATTATCAATGGGTGCATCTGACAATAGAAACGTCTGTTTCAAAAATCGCACAGTTTTCTATAGCACGGAACGGAATTTGCTCGTTCAAACAAATGCGGATGTTCTTTATTCTCGTGTATTGCTTAATCAACATCCACCATAAAGGATAAAAGGGGGAAAAAAACAATCTACGCTCGATCCATGTACCCCTTTTGTCTGTCCGTAAGTTCAGACCAGTTTAAAAATGTAGGACTGAACATATTTTTGCATGATTTGCATTTCAAAAACATTTAGTGGGGGGAATACTTCTTGTCTTCTAGTTGATTGAAGGATTGCTGTTGTGCGTGTCCGTTGTACCTTATCAAGTAAAAACGTCAGTTCGCGGTGAACGGATCATTAGGTTTGTTGCAAGTGCTAAAATTATGTGTTTTTCGGTAGTAAACCGTTATTACTTAACACCCGCATAACAAGGCAGTCATTAACTATTGTTTTGTAACTTGTTATCTACATTTTCTATATTTTACTTAGCTGTTTACTTGCAAGACGTAGAATTCGAACTAAAAGGTACATAAAAATAGTTGAAATACGATAAAACGTTGTCTAACGGTAAAAGCTTATCCTTTGGCAAAAGAAAATATTTTATTTGTCAAATTTTGACTTGTCTGAACACCTGTATCTGACACAACACATGCAAATCAAATACTCTATCTCACTTGCTCTTAGTTCAATAGGTTGTTGCCAAGTAATTTAATCATTTATAGGTATTTCCAAGTACTACACATCTGAGATTAAAAACTATGAAATCTTGCTAAAAATGCAATTCAGATTGGCATTTTATCAATTTTCGTCATACAAGATTATAGGTCCCGTCCGATATGACAATCAAACGAGACAGTGACCGATATTGTAACCATTACGCTAACAAAAGTTTTTACCCTACATGATGCAATTCCTCCACCTTTTCTTATGACAAGCACTTAAAATATTTGAATCATGTTGGACATACGTTACAGATAACGTGAGATACTAATCTGTGATATTGGAATAAGTCTGCGGTTTTCATCAGATATACATAATTCAATCATTATTATTCACGAGCGTATGGACTTTATATTCATTCTATCTGAATCGAACTTGTACTAAACGAGACAGTAGGTGAGAAATTTTTAGAATCTTTCCATTTAAACATTTGACAGCGTAACCAAATTTTAGGCTATCTTGATGAGATCATTAATTATTTTTCAATAAGAGCTTTAATTTTGCCCTAATTTTTTCGGGGACAAAAGTAAGTCATAATTAAAACTTTCTGTAATAGGAAATTTATTCAGGTTCCTTCCTATTGTTGCAGCCATCAATCAATTCATCAATGTGGCAATATCCTCGAATATCACTGACCACAATGAGGTTAGGTTGAATGCCTCATTGAATTGCTATGAGATTTACATTTAGGTCAGAATATGCCTACCTGTTATAGTAACATAGAAGAATATGTACAAGATTTTTTATTTACAGAATTACCAAAAATAGAAACACGCGATGATTTTGGTTACATATTTCATTAATTTAAAAGTTTATGCAATACTTATTATCGCATATTTTTTTATTTTTGTTGCATTATTAACGAAAACTTCTTAAAATTATGCAAGCAATATAGAACAAGTATTTATGTGTAGAACAAAATAATAATAGGCTCGATTCGACTACAGATTAATCTGTCTTACATTTTGCTGATAAATCTAACAAAGAGCCCATTGTGCTCGTAATTCCCATACGAGTGAAAATGTTTGATTTTCCACGATATTATTATCACCTATTATCACTTTCTGGTATACACTGGAATGGTTAATATTAGTACCATAATGTATGTTTAACCTAATTGATTTATGTAGCAGTCGGGTAAAAAGAAAGGTTGTCAAAACTGAGTTAACTAAATTGCACTACCGGATTCAAAATTATTATTACTTCATTATTACGCGAAAACATGTGAAAAACACAAAAACAACGTCATTGAGATTTGAAAAACGAAAAATATTTAAAAATGGAAAGTTGGCACAAATATTTAAGTTAAAATAATGAGGTTCAAACAATAGAGGATCAAAATACTTTTCATTCATTGCATACTTGGATGTAATTTGGAAACATAATAACTCTTTACATAATAACTAAACTGACAATGGCTGGTGAGAATTTCGTACTAAGTAACAGTTACGAAATGTTATGAGGAAAGCTGAGACATTGACCTTTTCTTGGAATCGCTTAATGACCAACAAATTGCATCATGGCGCCTCTTTTGGTAGCTTTTTTCTATAGGCGGTACCATCAGTACCCACAGAGTTACTGTAGGTAGAGATAATCTGATGTAATTGAGCAACTACATCAGACTATCTCTACCTACAGTCTGTAAAAAACATTAGAATAACAAAAACGTTTTTTCATGAAAGCATAATTAAACTAATTAATTTAGCCCTGTCCAGCCAAAAAACCTTTTTTAAGCATAGGTAATGAGCACACATTTGAGTTTTTACTTATTTTTCTAAAATAAATAATTCATTTAATTTTCAGACAAAGTCCAAACCTTAAAATCATAAATACAAAACATAACTTTAATTAAACATAGAATAACAAAACTTACATAACACTCATTACATAACATGCTTTGCGTCCTCGAAGGGTTAGGCAGAGGTGTACCTATAAGTACACCAAAATTTCGCCTTAATTATATTAGGGGGCGAGCCTATAGCCGTGAACCGAGCACAAATCCAGACTCCGGGCTGCTACTGAAATATTCTAGATGGAAAAACACAATAAGACCCAGGATCGGCGATCAAAATGATATCCTTTAATTCCCTAAAGGTAAATTCGGCTTTCCATTAACAAGTTCAAACTAATTCATAATTATGAGGATCTATTTTTATTTTTGACCCACTTTAGTAATTGTAATCTGCTAAAAACCACTTGATAATTCTGCACTTCATTACAGCACTATTCTATATAAATAAAAATGAAATGCTGTTGTTGTTGGTAGGCGCATCACTTGAGAACGGCAGGACCGATTTGACAATTTTTGTTTTAAAATGTTCGTAATAGTCTGAATAAAGTTATTACGGAAAGAAAAATTTAAAATTCCATTGGTTTTCCGTATGAATTATTGTTTGGATTAGGCAACGTCTATCGAGTCAGCTAATTTATAATAGTAATGAATTCTTCGACCCATTAAAAGATCTATAAAAATTCATCAAGCGATTTAAAACTAGATCACAAAGTCGAATACTAATTCCGTATATTTCAAATTCAAATCACGCTGCCACTGATTTGATTACTTTCTCTGAGATATTTTGTCATACCCGCTAGAGATGAACTTCCGTCATGTCATTTGAATCGAATAATTTATTTATTATTCGATTAACATAAATGTTTATCGATGTTCTAAAAAAATTGTGTTGTTTGTTTATGGTGTGTCGGAAGTTATGCATACCAGTTCATGCTTCTTTGACGTTCCCATGAACTAAATATTTTCGAGCGTTTTGAAAAAAGTAGTGAAACACCACATTAATGATGGATGGACTGTATGAAAGATGATATGACTCGAAAAGGAGTGACTACCGAGATGACGACTAATAGAGAAGTATGGAAGAAAAAGACATGTTGCGACGAACCCAAATAAATAGAGCAAGAGATTGTTGATGACCGATATTAAAAAGTTGGGAGAAAATTACAACGCCCAAAATCAAGAATTTATAACCAAAAAGGACAAATCATCCGGTGACCTAAATTATTAAAATCCTCTTAGTTAAGAAGGAGTCCATTTGCGTTTGCCATCAGTGCTAAACTAATTTGAGAAGTAAATTGAACTTCCACTCCACCTAGTTAGTGAGGTGTCGGCTCACACAGGGTTTTAAAGCCGGGAACACACAGGACCAACACAAAAAGTAGATGATGAAACTGCTTTAATCATTCGCGGTGTCATTCTGAATTTTGGTCTCATCGACTTTTTCGGTACAAGCCAAATTGACAATGTTTCTACATAGGATCCCTTTTGCGTTTCCTTTTTGTATCTTCATGTAAATTTTCATGTAGGTAGTCAATTAAAAGCTGCTGGTAGGAAGTTTATTAAACCTCACTTTTTTTTACGTTCTACCTTCTACCGCCATTGCAATTGGGGCCATTTTCCGAAACTATTCCCGTAAAGGTTTCGTTTCAAGCTTGGTTTGACCCTTTCAATCGATGCTTTCAATAAATTAGTAATAGATAGTGCTTTAATGAACGGCCAACCGATACCGACACCGTAAATTTCACTATAATTAATTAGTTTCGCAAATAAACACAAATTAAACTTACTCCATTAAAGTATTTCACACGTAACTTTTTCGACAGACTTGCGTACTATTACTTCAAAGAATAATTCGTTTTTATGCAAACCCATAAAAACTAATTAGTCTACCGGTATGAGACACTGTGTCACAGTCACAGTTTTAAATGATGATGTCGCCAATTAAAAAGATCTAGATAGTCCGCACAATCACCAAACTCAGAATCGTGCGACCATCTCAGTTGCAACTATGATACTGCAATGGAGCGACATGCTAGAATTTATAACCTGCGGTCAGTTCTATTTTCAAAATATTTTTTTATTTTTTGTGGCCAGTGAAGTGATTGGATTGATTTAACTTTTCGGTGTCGGTCAATTTCAGCCAGTATTTTATACGGGCGCGTTTGGTTTAATGTTTTTGATTTCAATTAATACGGCACGTTGTGTTATCGTTTATTTTTATTGAAGTGTTTGTTAGTGCTAACAGTGAAGTTTTAAAACGAGTGTACAGTGTTATTTAATTGGTTTTATGGGAAGCAAAATGCGAATGTTCATGCTTTCTCAGAAATTAGAAAATGGTTTTAGAGCAAAATGTTTACTTGTGTTCGTGAGTTATTTTAATTACTAATACTTGAATTTGTGGTTATTCTCGTACTTATATTTCCCTCTGGATCTGCGAAGATGCACAGGCGTGCGCAAATTAAAAATTAAAATAAAAGCTTCGATTTTAAAATAAATATGACCTGTCACGTATAATCACTCGCGCGACCGATGACCTTCCAGGGTTACCACCATAAACAATTCACATGCGATCCAGCAAAGGTCACAACTTACACAGCCTTCTCACTCTCAGCATAATATTAATTTATTCGATGCCACGTTCCGCATCGTCGTTGTTCCATGATCCTTCCGCATTCTGTCCAATACAAACGATTTACGATGCATCACTGTTGCTTTCATGCTGTTTTTTAACGCGTTGGGTAATGGTTACCCACGCGATGCGTCGGCGCACGTCAATACAGACATGGTTTAGGGTTGGCGAAGCTGGTCTTATGTAAATAGAGGTAAGAAACATGTGGCTTTTGTGGTCTACTGATTTTTATAACACTCCCCACTAGTCCATTGATTGATTTGCGAGCCATACCGGATATGCATCCTAGATTAGGCTTTAGGATGCATATCCGGTATGTCTCGCAAATCTTTCCATATCCTAAGGGCACGTTCTTCCTTACCATTACCGTGCCCCCCAGTCTACACCCTGATATGCAATGGCCTCTGTAACCCCATGCAACATGAGGCTCCAGGGGCGAGTGCAAATCTTGGGGTTCATTCGATTTATCGAGTCTGGTTAAACCACGCTGGGATCGGTGCATTTCATTCATTCAGTTTTGAAGCTTTTTAGGTGAACTTGGTCAAATCAAAACATTAATTGCTAAGAAGACAACAATTTCAGCCTTGCATCTAATAAACTAAATTTTCGATTAACTTAAAGATCTACGATGATCTAATAACAGTTTCAGGTTTAATGAAACACAAAAGTTTAATATTTTACCTTTTTCGAAGCGTCTATTGAAAATTCTGAACACACCCATATCAATTTCCGTTTATTGAAAAATTCTCCTTAACCTGAACATTCAACCTACCTACACGTAAAAAGAACATTTTCCAAGCCTACGTAACGAAATACTTGTAGACACATACCTCTGCCTAACCAGCATAATTATGCCTCCCAACCCTCCTGTGATTGGAGCTATAATGCATGCTACACAATCATGGGAACCTTTCACCTCGCTCCGTTCTGGGAGTTTGCTTCGTGACGCTTTCCTTTGTTTACGTTACGTTATATTTACGCTGGTTAGCTTTGAAGCGTAATATTTTGAGAATTTGTGTTATAATGTAATCTACTGCCTCGTTGAACTATAATCTTTCCAACCATTTATTTAACTTTTGACAGCTAAAGTAATGATATCAAAATTGCATAAAATTTCTGACTCGATATCGAAATTCATGATGAATTTAATAGAATTAATAATAAAAAATAAATTGAAATAATATTATGATCATCGAATTCATAATTTTATGGAAAAAAAAAGTGCCCATAAAGCATTGCATTTTTCACTTTGGTTTTTAATGTAATAATTACGGAACTTCATAAGCGTGTATACGAGATGGAAATAGTATAGATAGTGGTGTTATGCGTGGCTGGTAAGTATGAGTTTTAGGTTTGATCTCCAGGTCTAACAAAGTCATATTGAGATTTTCCAAATGGAATTTCTGGATTTGTGATTGGCTGATTCAAGTGGGCTCTCACCCTAAATATCTTTAGTAGGTATTTAAAATACGTGGCGAAAAATTGTCAAGATCCTGGCATCGTTAAAAAGGCTGGTCAAAAGATAGATAAAACAGCTTAACAGCAATCTTATACGATTTAAATTTATTTGTCACAAGTAGTCTCACAAGTTTTTTTATAAGAAGATAATTGGATAGTTAATCTTTAAAATTGCGACACAGCATTTAGGTAAGAGTCGTAATTTATGAAGAGATAGTTAACATGTCTTTGCAAAAATAAGCTTTCGTCTAATCATGATGGCAAATGCTACAGAGAATTATCTACCTATGTTACTTGGAAAGATTTGTGTAATAAAACCATATTATCATCAAGCCTTGTCCATTTGATATGTTACTATAAAATTAAATGTTAATCTAATGTTATATTGTGGAGAAGGAAAGTAAGAAAATTGCATGAAAAGAAAATCTGTGGGGCTGATGGGGCCGAAAGGTTCTGGAGTAGCGACCGCGTACCGGAAGACGCAGCGTTGGAAGGCCTCCCAAAAACTGGAACAACCAATGACCTTGTGAAGGCCGCAGGAATCCGCTGGATGCGGGAAGCTCAGAACCGGTCGAAGTGGTGGAGCTTGAGGGAGGCCTATGTCCATCAGTGGACGTCTTTCGGCTGAAATGATGATGATGAAAATCTATGGGTAAAAAGGTAATAAGAATACCACATCATGTTAGAATTATTAGATTACCTATTCAATTCAAGATTAGTAAGTCACCTGAAAATTAAAATCGCATTGCACCAGATAGAACTTAAATAAAAATATCCATAATATGTTCTTAAACCCTTACAAGATTAAACATTTGCATTATGACTTACGAGTTTATTTCGACTGTAAGCCACACAGACTAGGCCTCTTTCTGTAAAATCGTGCTTTGATAAGATAACACTCCGAATTTTTCCATAAATACTAATTATTACAAACAAAGATTACTCTCATTAGAATGCCTCTTAGTAATGTCTTACTTATTTCTGAATCAATAGCAGTACATACAAACAAATATCGTGGTGGAATGTGTTGTATCAATATATTAAGTTATTTTATTATGCATGTGTATGAGTAACAAAAAAAACAAAACAGTACTACTCATTAAAAGTACACATAAATGTTAATAACAATACATGGGAAGTAGGGAGGCACCGAAATGACTAACAGAAACTGTATGCGCAGTTACATCTTCTTGTGCCATTTTCCGCAAAGTTTATAATAATAAATATAAATATTTAATTCTGCGTGAAAGAGGATCGTGGCTATATGGTTAAGCTACGCTTATTGCGGTCGGTTCGCGGATGGGTGGCCATCCATTATCGAGACCACGTGACTCGGAAAGCATTTTAAGCCGTTCGTCCCGGCTGTTATTCATAGATCTTTGACAGTCGTTTCGGGTCCTAAAAGTCTGACAACCAGTCTTACCAAGGGGTATCGTGCTACCCAGTACCAGGGTTGTGGAGGTCAGATAGGCAGTCTGCCATGTAAAAATACTAGTATTTATTTATTTATTAAAACTTTATGCACAAGTTAAAAAAAATACCGTACAAAGGCGGAGTTAATGCCTGAGGCATTTTCTACCAGACAACCTTAGGGTGCTGCAGAGACAAAACATGGCAGGTGCAACATAAGGGATTGATAACACCAAAATTGATATATTGGTTGTATTGGTATTCCGCTGCATCTGATTAGACTGGAAGCTGACCCCAACACAGTTGGAAAAGGCTATGCAGATTTGATACAATTTTGCGTGAATTCTTGACGATTAATCACAGAGAAAATCCATTTCCCAGAGCCATTATTTTCACCATTAGAAAATCTAAAATGGCACCAAGATACCGTATCTCCGTTTTCACTTTCCCTCCGAACAGCATCCGGTCCTTAGCTCATTTTGATTGAAACTCCGATTAGCTGGTGATGTTTCACCTTAACGACCATCGCTGCCCTGCACAAGGTTATATTCTGACTGACATTGAATGCATGTGAGCTTTTTATTATTCCAACATGTCTACATGTCACCTTGTAAATCCGATTTGTAATCGATATTGAATTGGACAACTAATCATGATGCAGGCAGGTGCTGGATAAGGCTATTAGGCGTTACCTCGGATGTGCCTTGGGGCATTCCTTTAGGCGCTAAAAGTATTTGTCGAAGTTACCTGTCTTTGGTTTAGTTGTTTGATGATTTTCGTACAGTAATATTTTATGATAATCCCAGAATAAGAGGTGCTATTCAAATTATTTTAAGGTGGCTCAAGTTTTCGTTTTAACATAAAACATATCTCTCTCATAATATTCAATGTAGCTTCCCGTTTGTTAAGGAATTTTTGGAATTATTATTACTTATTAAAATATTACTACTTAAAAATATTATTACTTAAAATAATTACTTACTTGTTAAAATTTTAGGAATATTATAGATATACTTTTACAATGTTTATAAATATGTGAGCACAATGTATCTGTCACATAATTAATTTATCTGTCATTGCTTTCTTTTTACCTATTGTGGTATAGTAATCTTATTGCAGGTGCATCGTCTTCACATATAATTATATACCTAATTAATTAATTAATGTATACAAAATATTGTTAAACATTCTAAAACAGTAACGGTGGAGTTAAAAAACTACGAAAACTACCTTTTGGAAGGGGCGACTAGAATCAATAATTTGTTTTTGTAAATTTTGTCTTCCAAAAGTACCTTATATTATTATGTGCCTAATTTAAATAAATTATTTGACTTTGCCTTCGGCATCTGATTGGTAGTTCAGAAGATTAGCCCCTACATACAAACTCACAATTTTTTACTCTTTATAATATATAGATTAGAACAACCAAACTAGAAAATGTTGCAAGTGCAATTTTAAACTAAACCACAAAATAATTGGCCGTCGCTGTGAGTTTTGCCAATATCTCAATCAATCAAAAACTCGTAATCATCTGTCGAAAGCTATTCACTACACAACCCGCGATAATTAAGTCCTTATTTGGATCAACAGCTTCTCATATTTCATTTCACACTTTATCTGCCGATCCACACCCTAAAAGTTGAAAGGTATTAAGTATAACATGTTGGCACACGATCTGTTCGACATTGAGTTAATCATGTACATTGTTAATACGGTTATGACCTTTGCCTGTCGGCTGTTCGTGGGTAGTTTGATAAATTATCCGAACAAACGTAGGTAGCTCGGAAGTCCTAAATAAGAATGTTTTACGAAACCAGATTTATTTGAGCTTGCGTCAAATATTGATCAGTTTTTGCGCCACTTCTGCAATGTTTAAGCCAGCAGTTTTGTTCCAAACAGGACAAAAAAATAATCCTTTGTTTGTAAATTGGCATAATTTGATTAGAAATTCTAGGTGACATGGCAACACAATTAATTGTTTACTTATGGCAACTTTGTAAATATTAATTCTCATTCTTGTTTAATCTTCTGTTTGTATAGAAACGTTCATATCTCTGTTCTGATGGAAAGATAAATAAAATTTCCTGCAACTTAAAAGCACACAGCAAAATATTTCATTATATATTTACACATATCCCCATATCCCACATTATTTTTGTTTCTTTTTGTTCATTTTCCCCTTTCTCCCTTAGAGCTGCAGTACGGCGCACTTCTCGAGGGGTGCGGGGGGGAGTTGCCGTCGCTGAGCGCTTGCGCACCCCACCCCCCGCACCTTGACAAGGCAACACGTCGGCAACAGAAGGACGCGCGCGCGCAACAAGACAAAATCGCACAAGTTAACATACATTTACACGGTATTTGTTTCGTTTTTTTTTTTATTTTATTTAATATTTTTGATATGTTCTTTGATTATTTGTTCATTTTCTATAATATGTTCTATATCTTATGTATCTACTTCTGAGTTTAACATTTTAATTTACAGTTTGTTTTAATTATCAGTTTTATCTTATTTTCTACATTATACAACATACTTACAAGTTACACTTTGTACATGCGTCTATTAAACATCATCTACTTTTAAACATATATTTGTTTCACTGCTACAATGAAATCATACATATTTCATATCATCCTCTCCGCGATCTCTGTCTCACAATTTCTTCTATCGAGACTGTTATGCTTCTTTAGGTCTTCAACATTCGTCAAACGTTTTTTACCTATGATTTTTCTTCCATCTTCTCCAACTAACCGGTTTCAAGCGCAGCTTCCTCCTCTTCTATAGATTACATCTAAGCTATCAACTCATCAGTAGTTCTATAAAGTGAATCTTAGTTCTGTTTGTTACAGCTTTGTTCGCGGCCGTGGAACATGGCTACCTTGACAAGGCGCGAAACATTCTGGAGTCAACCGATGTCGACGTCAACAGGTTTGTGATTCATTTGCCTTTTATGTAGACCGTTTACTGCGTAAATTGTATTGAAAACGATAAAGTCTGCTTACTACAGGCTTTTGCAGCAGATTTTATTACTGAGTTATGGTCATAGAATATTGCTATCAATACTTTCGTATCGATTTTCTGGGATTTGATAAATTGATGTTTAACAAATCTATTGGTGCTTTTGAAGTGATTCACGCAACAAATCTAATCCTAGATTACTGATAACACAAATCGAATCACAGTCATCCACTCAACAAATTGAAAATTGAGTCGTTCATAAAGCAAATCTGTAGAAAAAACCCGATGATAGATGGGCTAGGCTGGGCTAACCCAGCATCACTCATCTGAGATAACACATCGACAAGACCACACCATTCCAAATTCAAACCGCGAAACCGTAACAATTCCAACCGATAAATATTCTAAACAAATAAATTCCGAAGCGGAACAGGCACCATATATCAAAGAACAAGTACAATAGAGTACGCTTGAGACAACTGTTACGATCAATGCTGCAAATAAAATGCATCCGCCGGGATTTATCTCTGTCCAACTGTTACTTGTGCTAGAGAACTGTTCTCGGGCTCAGACACCTGGATTTGTCAGAGTGAAACAAACGATGCAACTGTTTAAACATTCGACTGTTGTCTTGAAAGTAGATCACTTATAGTTTTATTGGGTTTGTAGCTATTTTAGTATTTGTATAGAAGAAGAATATGGAATCGGAAGTCGAAAAGGTTACAATACATTTATTTCAGTTACTATTTACGACTGTAAATTATTGTCTTTGGAATATTCAAGGAGTCTGTTAGTCAAAAAGTGAGTTTTTATCACATCTAGTCAAAAAGAGCTATTTTTATATTCTCTGTAAACAGGGACCAAAATTGCTCTTTAATCCCGACGAGAGACGATTTGAATTTGGAAAGTGAATATTGTTAGTAAAAGTTTCAATGACCAAAGAGATCGATCAGGAACTTTGTATGAACAAGTAACAGGCTGTATGATAAAGTAAACCTCGCGCGGGCCAGAGTATTTTCTCTTAAAGGGATAAAAAGCAGTGTCCACCTCGGGAGCAACACTATTTTAAGCTAGACTGACGTACTTTGAATCCCTCGCTGCTCACTGGATTCAAAGAAACACTCTCTCCTTTAAAATAGTTGTTTGCTCCCTAGGCAAACAATATACAATTTATCTTCCAAACCGAAGATTACAATTTGCTATGCTTCTAACATTTTTACCTTTGATTCTGAACAAATTGAAGTCTTTAGCGTTACATGACATAATTGCTGTTCTTCAGTTTAACAATGATCTGACAAAGGCGGTTTCAGTTACCGAACGTAAACTTGATAAATTAAGTTAAGCAACTTCTGCATGACAAAGCCCTCTTTTTGTGAAGCACTTAACAAAAGTTAATGATGATATCCCTTTGCCTTTCCCTCAGAGGTATTAACTTGTTAGGAATATATACTTAAATATTCTCACTTTAGAGTTACGTGAACGTAATGAGATTGACCTTTGAAAATTGATTTAGAAACCCTTTTTGCTTCCAAAACTACATCACTAAAGTTCGTTTTTTATCCCGTAGAGTAATTTGACATTTCAAATGATTGTTGTTTGTTTTTTTTTCAATTTGACGTTTCCTAACGATGTTTTCCTTCACCGTTTTTGAACCCTGAGAAATATTTCTAGACGGCATGTGAAGCCAAGACAGAGGCCCAATGGCGGCTTTAAAAAAAACTCTGACACCAGGTTAGTCACTAAACACACGATAAGAAGAAGATTTGACGTTTGACATTTGCACCTGTCAAATTAGTATACGCCTTTAATGGATTAAAAAACGAACTTTATTATAAGGATGTTGTAAAGTAATAGTATATTATGCAATTAGTGAATAAAGGACGGATTTAAAGCGAGGATCATAGATAAATCAAGAGCAAGTGAAGGATTCTAACGACTGAATCACGACCGTAGGGAGCGAAAAGAAGAAGATTTGACGTTTGACATTTGCACCTGTCAAATTAGTATACGCCTTTAATGGATTAAAAAACGAACTTTATTATAAGGATGTTGTAAAGTAATAGTATATTATGCAATTAGTGAATAAAGGACGGATTTAAAGCGAGGATCATAGATGAATCAAGAGCAAGTGAAGGATTCTAACGACTGAATCACGACCGTAGGGAGTGACTCGTGATGATTGAATCACGAGCGTAGCGAGTGATTCAAGTGTTAGAATCCTGAGTGACGCGAGTGATTCATGGCCTTCGATATAAATCCGTTTTATTCAAGAGTTGCATACTATACTTTATACCATGACAACGAGAAAAAGAAAATTTAAGCGAAAATAGACAATTAATGAAGAAAAAAGGAAGGTTAACACGTTTAGTGGCGGGAGCCCTCCTGGAGGGTTCACCTAGTCACAAATGGGATACCTCGCGGAGGGCTCATTTTAAATGTAGGTTTTCTTAGCGAATACATATTATGAACCGCCAAGCAACTTTTTTTTTTTAATTTATGGTCACGTTTACAAATATTCACAAAAAATACAAGACCCTCTGAAAATAGTATTTAACTCCGTTTTCCACGATGGTTAACTTTAACGCAAACGTAATGCTGGCAACCCTCCCGGAGGTTTCACTTCCAATATTTATGGCGGCATGGCGTATGAGTTCTATGAAAATGGCTAGAGTCGAAAGTGTTAAGGAGGTTGTATAGCATTGAGATGGAGGTCGGACATTGGTGTGTTCCAAATTCAAACACCAAAATAGTGATTAAAAGTGCTTTTTATTCACTGTTTTCAGTGAATAAAATAAACTTTTTAGAGGAGGAATGGTATAAATTCTATTTTTGAACTTTTGGATCATTATGTTTGTTGATGGTAACAATTTTCTTCTTTCTTCTAGCCTCAATGCAGACGGCCTGTCTCCTCTCGATGTGGCCGTGCTTGCAACCAACAGACAACTTGCCAAAATGCTCATGGAATTTGGAGCCAAAGAAGGAACACAATGTAAGTCATACATTTCTATTTAATTCTTCTTGTTATCTTAAACAAATGGTTTGTTTTCAATGTTTCTGAATCTTGCAAAACACGAAGCTGGATCTTATTTGCTCTGTTATTTGCACTCAAACAACTGGTATTGTTTGTGTCACTATAGAATTTTACTATGTAGCTCGATATCTTTTGGATAGTTTTAAGTGTCAATAGCCGATTTGAAAGGTTATAATCGCTCATCAAAACACGTGAATCACTTCCAAGTGAACTGCTGAAGAGATTACAGCGGCAGCTGATCTATTCAGAATTGGAACAAGTCAAGCTTGTTCTCGTTGTTGGAATTATCTGATAACAGACTTGCTCCGCGTGATAACCTTGCACTTAAACCTTTTTTTATTTTATTTGTGTGAGTGTTAATGTTTGTCATTTGTTTTTAATAGTTTCGGTTTCTTGTGAAGATTACTTTTATAACTTTCTTCCCTTCGTCAGTATTTAATTAGTTTTATGTCTTGGTAAACGGAAAAATCCTTTGCAGAAAGAAACTTGTCGTAAATTCCACAGTTGTATGTAATACAATGTTATGTATTGTTGCGAAAGGAGAAAGTATCAAAAATAAAACTTACCCACACCAGTAGAAACAGTTTTCTATACCGCTCGTTTTTCATAAAAATCTGAATATGAAAATCAAATAACCGTACCCACTAAGAGCATCCAACCAAATGCACAATAAACAGATCCCTCCAGTGAACTCATACATTTTCAATTTCTGAAACTACTCATACTTGCTTCATTTTCATGAACACACACTACCTTCTCTCACCTTCAGAAAATTATGGATATTATTCCGCTGTCATTCCATCTCATACTTCGGTCCCTGAGGTATTTTTATAATTTGCATTCCCACCGTACGCGGGAAATAAAGGGGCTTCGAGAAATGTCCTTCTTGCAAAGAATAATGTTCAGATGGAATTTTTCGCGGGAGTCTGTGCGTAGACGTGAATCTGGAGGCAAATAAAAGAAAATTCAAGGAACTTTCTCTTGTAAAAGCGTTTGACAAAAGCGTGCTTTAAAATCCAATGAAATCAATTCCACTCAGTATAAAATAGTATGAAATATACTTAGTATAAAACAAAGTAGTTTTTCGTGTGTGTCTGTGATGTGATCATGTGACCGCTTTGATCTTCTTAAAGGCGTTCATCCAAAAAGTTGGCAACGTCGCAAATAGCTGTCAAATATTTAACTGTTTTGATTAATTTGGCAATATTACTGTATGAAAATAAGAAATGTGGCTAACTAGTGAACTAGAATATTAATAATTAATTGCAATTATTATAACATTGAATTTCATGTTGTAACCGTTTTAGGTGTAAAAAAGGAATTTGGAAAGTCTTCTAATACTTTTTTTACATTTAAAACGAAATATTCGGTGTTACGATACTAATCATTGCATTTCATTATTAATATCCTAGTTCACTAGTTGCCTTATTTCAAATTTCCAGTAATATTGTCAAATTAATCAAAACAGCGAAATATTTGACAGCTATTTGCGACGTTGCCCACTTACTGTGTACATACACGCTCATAACTAAACAATGGATTTTGATGCAGTTTTCACCATGCATGTGTAAACACATACAGGCTCAAAATGATGAATTACACTTAAATTAATATTTACCTATGTTAAAGCACAGAAATCTCGATATTTTGACATGTCGTCATTACACCCGAGTGAAGCAGTGGCGGATCACTAGTGAGCATAAACACAGTTAGTAAATTGAAATACGGTGAAATTGTTCATTTATAATGTGGAAACATACCTGAATAGCCACGCAATTAGTACAAATGCATCAACAAGTACATGTGAAGCATGTAAATGTCACTGAAACACAATAACGACGGAACTGCGAAAATGCTAATACAATTTACTACCATTACATATGCTGATGTCAGTTGCCATGTCCGTGGACATGGAGTAAATAAATGGTGATTTCATGGAAGTAAAATTAAATAGTATACAATCTAACAAGCCGCACGGGTCGATCCATCAGGTTAAGCTACGCTTGCCGGGGTTGGTCAGTGGATGGGTGACCATCTTCACATACCGCGACTCCTCCGTGCCTCGTAAAGCACGTTAAGCTGTTAATCCCGGCTGTCATTCGTGGATCTTTGACAGTTGTTACGAGTCGTCAGAAGCCCGAAAGTCTGACACCAGTCTTACCAAGGGGTATCGTATTACCCAGTTACTGGGTTGTGGAGGTCAGATAGACAGTCGCTCCATGCAAAATACTGGTATTCAGCTGCATCCGGTTAGACTGGAAGCCGACCCCAAGATAGTTGGGAAAAAAGGCTAGGAAGATTGAAATAGTATCTATAATCTAGGCTGCAAATATGGCAAGGGAATTGAAATGTTCGCTTTGGTGAACGTGTGCCGCTTCTTCTTCTCCTTTGAGTGATTAACCTGGTGTCAGAGTTTTTATACCGCCTATAGGCCTTAGACTTGACTTTACTGCCATCGAGAAATATTTCTCAGGCATGCCGGTTTCCTCACTATGTTTTCCATCACCGTGTTTGAAGCAAGTAATAATTATACAATACGCACATGAATCCGAAAAGTCTGAAGTGTCTTGGATTCGAACTCGAGACCTATGACTTGGCAGTCTGACGGTCACACCACTATGCTTTCACTGCTGCCGCTTATACCTGGGGGCCAAGTCTACTAATTTACAAACGTCACAATGGTCTCTCCATTGTTAGTGTTTGACAGATTTGCCATACAACGAGAGATCATTGTGACGTTTGTAAATTAGTAGACTTGGCCCCCTGAAGAGCTGTCATTCCACCTGATGCTAGGGATTGACACTTGAAAGCTGAAAGCTCACTTCACCAAATTTTTAAAGGTGAGATATTTACAGAATAGATTGGCAGTGTCCTACTATGTAAAATAATAATTATAAACGCTTTAATAATTATAAAGTTAGTGTAGATTTATGGAAGGATGTTGTTACTCTTTCACGCAAAAACGACTGAACGGATTTAGATGAAATTGGGACAACAAATAGTTTATAGCCTGGATTAACACATACGATACTTTTTAACCTAATATTCCTACGGAATCGAGACTTGTGCGGGGAAACCGCGGGGCGCTGCTAGTTTTTCTATAGTTTGATGTGCCCTAGCTATAACCTGGGAGTCTTCAAATATAGGGTGAATATATTACTTCTAGTCAAGCTAAAGAAAAGATGGATGGATTATGTGAGGAATGATATGAAACAGAATGGAGTGAATGATAGCGTATCTGTTGACAGAGGAGAATGAAAAAAGAATACGTGGTGCGCCACCCCCACGTACCATTGGATAAGGGCAGCAAGATAATGATGATGATGAGTCAAGCGTGCACCATCGATGAATGCATCATCACTTACCATTAAGTGAGACAGTACTCAAACGCGAGCCGAAGTCTTAGAGCTAATAGTTCACATGACGAGCGTTTAACGCGCGTTGTGAAATTTTATTCTAGACGTACACATGGTAACGCGCATTTTAAATAAACGCGCGTTCAACACTGTGCCAGCGCTCGGCTGTTGTAAGCGTGCGTCAACGCGGCGTTGAGATTATTGGTTTACCGTGCTACTGTTCACATTTAGTTGAGGACGCGCTTTTGACACAGATGGAAGTATTTTAGGGATGTAGAACTCGAACTGAACCGGGGCCGCACGCGTTCAACGCCTGATAAACGCGCACCATTGTGTACGCTCTACAAAAATTTACTACGCATTCAACTCGCGCTGAGCGTACCCTTATGCAAAATGAACGTCCGGGTAGGTAAGTACTGCACGTAGGTGCATGCAAGAAGTTTTCGTGATATGAAACTGTTGATTAATTGACTATCAGGCGTAACCCTTTGCCCGCCACGCTTTGCCATATTTGTAACGTATCGCTAAACCGGTAGCCAATAGGGTTGCCGTCTATCCGGTTCTGAACAAGTGCTAATTATACAAAAGTGATTATAAGCGCGTCCGAGATTGTAGATAAAACTGGCTTCATTTGTTTTTTTCTTTCATTTGTTTTCTCATGGTCTCTGTAAATATATTGAAGATATTTCGTCTTGATAGGATCTCCAGTCGCGTCTGGCGAACGGAAGGCGATTGAATGCTTGTAATAAGATTTGTTTGATGATACCTAAATTCGATTAATCTTGTTTTACTTCTTTGTTTATCTGTGAGGCGGTTGACATCTAAAACAATGTGACTTTTACAAAATAGAACAAATAAATTGTGAAATAAAATTGTTAAACTTACCTACTGACTGCAATGTAACATCATACACGATTGTTAATTTCCTGGAAGGCTGAATTCTCCTATAAACCTGCGTCCAGATGTTATGTTCTTCTGTCCGTACCGTACCTCCGTTTCGTATCAGCGTCGCGATCCAAGAACGTTAGTTTGGATGCCCGTCCGGTACGGTACGCTGGAACGGGCGTCTCGATATGGATACAGGTACGCTCTGATAAATCGCGAGTCGATTTTTCGCCCGTTCAAAGGCGATACGATACGGCGGCGTCCAGAGTTTTTGAATCGCGACGCTGATACGAACCGGAGGTACGGTACGGACAAAAGAACATATCTGGACGCAGCTTATAAATGCTATCGGTGACAGAAACTCCTCAGCATAAACTCCACCGAGTATTATTTTACCTGTAGTGAACAGGGAGCGTTTCATCGTGACTACATCTGAGTAATTATCATCATGCCGCTGCGTAAGACGATTATTTATAGGAGGTCACTCAAAATACGAGTATGACAAACCATAACATTTTAGTAGCAGTCAGGATCTGAAAAGTTTTACAAACAAGTCGACGACTGAGCTGAAAGACAGTAGTTTCCGTCGCTGATAGCCTTTCACAATACGCCAGGAAGTTGGCGGATCTAGCAATCTTACAGGCAACTTTGAAAGTTGCAATGTCTGATACAATTTATGGCAACGACTCTCTTGTTAAGAAACTAAACCAACTAAAATTAGCGAATTGACATCTTTTACTGTAGACAACTAAAGTTATAGACACAGTAAAGAGGTCTCAAATTATAGTTTATGCCTTCAACTTAGCCGTGTCTTTGGTCAATGCGTTCTGAAATGTCAACTACTTTTTCCTTTTTTTAAACTTTAGTTCAACAATTTTTTTTAACTAGTGCGCAAACTTAAACAGGTGACTTTACTCATTATTATGAACAACTTTTACTACGGAACCAAACCAGAAATCGCGAAAAAAAAGCAGCTGTTCCCTACATTTTGACGAGATAGGCGAACATAATTGTAGGGAACAGCAATTTTTATTTTCGCGATTTCAGTTTTGGTCCCATAGTAAAAGTTGTTCATAATGTAATGATGAGTAAAGTCACGTGTTTAAGTTTGCGCACTAGTAAAAAAATATTCCTGTATATTATGTCTGTCCCTTTCTTGTTTATAGTTGACAAAAAGTTGAACATAGCCTGAATTAAGTTAACAACTAACAATCGGCACATTGCAATGCAAATACCAAGGTTGTAATGTCTAATTTCACGTTCCACATGAGGCGGATGATATCTGTCAGTCCTAACCTGACCACGGCTTGGCAACCCTGTCCCGCACAGCCGAGCTGCCTCGTCTGATGAACAAGCAATTGTTACGTCGCGTGACAGTACACACGACCGTATATCTACATATATCCACAATTCTGGTATGTCACGAAATGTGGACTACAATATGCATTTAACCGCATTAATCTATCTAATTGTAATTTTCAACCTTAAAACTGGAGATATAAGGGTTTATTTACAAACGTTGCTTAAAGTTAAGTAATGATTAGCGACTGTTTAACCATACAATTTTGATGTTTCAACGTCATTTAACTTTATTAAAGGTTTTAAATACACCGAAGAGTTTTTAGATTTGAGTGATGCATACAATACCAAACGAGTATTTGGAACGTCATAATTGGGGGAGAATTTTGAACTGGTTATAGATATGAGCTGGATTTCGTGTTAGCTTCACGCATGTCGCCAGGCTCTAAAAGTTACTTGATCTGTAGAAGACAGTTTTGAATTAACATGAAAGTCCAGAAGTATGTAGAATCCAGGTTTTCCCAATTTTTGCCAAAACTATCTGTTCTCTGCATTTTCTTTTGGTAAGGTACAGCTGCTATTTTTGGGTCGTATTTTATTTTTACTATCTATGGTAGTATTTCAGGAATTTTATCCAGACAAAATCTGTCTTTAGCTTAATGCGTGAGGGCTATCGACAAATACTTTTTCGTCACAATTTCCGGTTATAATCGGTCACAATAACCGTCACTATCGTTTATCTCATCGGTCGATTCCTTTATTGTTTTTATATTGTGGGCGTGATTTGTTTTTCTAGTAGTTGGTATCGTAACCTTGCATTTGGCGTAAAATCAGATGTCTGCATACGTCAGACGGTGGTTATCAGTTCTCCTCCTTATCATTGGAACTGAAAAGAATTGAGATCAAATCTTTTCATCGTGCCAGATTTTGTCGCTAGCCAAGTTATGTCTGACAAAGAACTTCCTTCCCGATAAATAAAACTAGAAAAATCTAAGCAACCATTTCCTATAACATAGCCATTGAAGTCAGTGAAGTCACATTTGACATAAAGACAGAAAAAAACGTTAAAATTCAAGTCGTAATCTCACCCCAGTGACAATCAAAGTGTAACACCTTGTCAAAAATGTAGGTAAATTGATTGTATTTTTGACAGATTGAGATTCAGATTGGAATGCGAACGTTCTAAAAAACACGGGAATTGCCCCTCAGATAACTGCATACGTCAGGCATTATATATATGTTTAGATTAAGGTATTTTTCTATGGGCCTGTGTTGCCTGCAATAAATGGTATTATTATTATTTATTTATATATGTCTACATATCTCGGGACCCTGGGGTCCCGGACCTTTGGAAGGCATACGAGGGGCCAAAGCCAACTCGCAGAGGCCCGTTAGACGTGCTTAATGAAATGAGGCACCAACCGGCGATTATCCCTGTATGCACTATGCAAGTGCACCCAAGGACAACCCCCGGTTGGTGTAGGACTATTGCAGGAAATGGAAACAAATTTAATGGACTATAGGTTTGGGTGGCTAAAGTTGACTGGTGACCTGGAACTATGGAAGGACTATGGCCCCTGCCTGATCAATGTTTTATATATACACGGATAAAACGGCAGGGGGTGACTTGCACACTCAATAATGGGCCCCCGAAAACGGTCGCTTGCACAAAGTGTCGTAGCGACAAGGGGGCAATATGTCCTGAGGTGCTTATGAGGAGTGGAGCGGTATTCCACGGCTATCAGGACAATCCCGGAAGTACGGTCAAGATCCCTACCAGCATCTTACTGGAATACTTCCTTCCTCCGAGCACATTTGCTCTGGCGAATCTCCACTCAAGCCAGCCAATTAAGGCATATTATTTTTACGTCTTTGAAATTTCTCGGGACCCTAGGTCTCGGACCTTTGGAAGGCATACGAGGGGCCGAAGCCAACTCGTAGAGGCCCGTTAGACGTGTTAAATGAAACGAGGCACCAACCGACGATTATCCCTGTATGCACTATGCTAGTGCACCCAAGGACAACCCCCGGTTGGTGCAGAACTATTGCAAGATATGGAAACAAAAAATATAGGGCTATGGGTTTGGGTGGCTATAGTGGATTGGTTACCTAGAACTATGGAAGGTCTATGGCCCCTGCCTGATCAATGTTTTAAAATGTACACAGATAAAATGGCAGGGGGTGACTTGCACACTCAATAATGGGCCCCCGAAAACGGTCGCTAGCACAAAGTGTCGTAGTGACAAGGAGGCAACATGTCCTGAGGTGCTTATGAGGAGTGGAGCGGTATTCCACGGCTATCAGGACAATCCCGGAAGTACGGTCAAGATCCCTACCAGCATCTTACTGGAATACTTCCTTCCTCCGAGCACGTTTGCTCTTGCGAATCTCCACTCAAGCCGGCCAATTAAGGCAAGAATGAGGTGGGAGCTCTGTTCCTCGTCAGTGTTCACTCCAGCCGGCCAATAAAGGCAAGCCAGAGATGAGGAACAAGATTTCTCCCGGGAGATAGGGTCCGTGGGGTCGCTACTGCCCAACAGCTCGCCACATGCTGCCCTGCGGTTTTCTGTATCTCTCTTGGTCTGGCTCCTCATCCTAGACCTGTTCCGGCAAAGTAAACTCTACCGGCACAGACATAGAGTTTGGAGCGCGCAAGCCCCACCACGACGTCAACGTAGAGATACGGCGGTGGGGTCAACGTAGAGATACGGCGGTGGGGTCAACGTAGAGATACGGCGGTGGGGTCAACGTAGAGATACGGCGGTGGGGTTATTATTATTATTATTAGATTTTTGGTTATCAGTTCTCCCCATCAGATCTTTGTTCGATCTTGATAGGAACTGAAAAGAATTGGGATCAGCCGGTCTATTCCTAAAAAAAAACATTGTGGAAACTAAGGTGAAATGAACTGACATTCCACCTGCACGTCGACTCTGTAAAAAACACACCGTGAAAACTTGCGTGGACTGAGTTGTCAGTCTCACTGATGCTAGGGCTTGACCAAGCATTAGATACATTTACAATCATAATCGACATTTTAATTACCTACATTTTATAAGCCAAGTCTATTGATCAAGGAATTGAAAATATTGATAGCTCACTACCTAAGTACGGTGAGATTTTTACAGGAATAGATCGACAGATCTTTACATCATTCCTAAAAATCAGCAAGAAACCTTTTTCCCGGTTCAGTTAAATAAGGAAAATCTCACCAGCTATCGAAGTGACATTTCCTGTAACAAAGCCAAGTACAGCCACTGACATACATGTGTATTTACGGCTCGAACGACAAATCGCAAAGCACCCTCACATGTCAATACCACTTTTTATTTACGGACGAGAGATAGGAAATAGAAAAGAACAAAAAAGTAATACAAATACCGGGATCTCGGTCGGATCGCCGCGGGCGAAACTTCTCGACCCGAGCACAGCCGAAGAACACCCGAAGTTTATCGATCTATGTGTGACTGCGAGCACAGAGTACATTATAACATACTGAAATAGAGACCAATCTTGTACCATGAAACGGGGTCATTTGCATTCGTAAAGAAACTAGCGCCATCTGAAATTTCTAGTTAGAACTACACCTTTGAATAGGATACCGGTATACCTATAGCTATATATAGATATATATTATATTCTGTAGTATTTTACTATTCAAGGATTGTTAAATGAAATACAATTATAGTAATCATGTTTTTATTACTATGCATCAAAGTAATTAAGCAATGACATGACATTTAACATAAAGGTAAATTTTTACAAAAATTAGAGTGAATATTTCGAAAATTACAATTTTCTTGCAGTTTTAGTACACTTATCAAAATAGATTAACACGAAACTCCTTTTCACTACTGCTAGTATTGGTAAAGTATTAATTGTATGGCCAAATTCTTGTACAAACATAAAAAAGTCATAAATTTTACACACAAACATTGTATATTCTCATGGTTTATGTTTGACCATACAATTTATATAATTCAGCTAGTGTCACATGGCCATACGTTTCACTGTGTGGCGCAAATCCATTTTTTTATTTTTATTACACTATTATGTACTACTACAGTCACAAGCGCTAATATGGATCCATTAGCAAAATTCATAAGCGTTTTTCTCGTGGAATATTGACTGCAATTTTAAGATAAGACCTATTTCATATTTAATATGGGTTCCAAAATACTATATTCGTAACAACATAAAATAACAATCAACACAGTAGGAGAAAATCACTTTTAAAAGTTGCTGACTGTATAAATATTAGTGCTCGTGACAGTACATATTTGAAACATTTCTAGCTACTAGATTATTTGGCAAAAAATAAACATAGTCTGGCCTGGGCTCAATTCTCTCCATAATTATCTAATAATAACCTATATCAATATTTTGCGCACTACTAGCACTAAACTGCTCAATAAACAGATTTCCAGCTGACATTATTTTGTATACTTGCCTATCGCTTAACTATTGGCTGAATGGAACGTCTTCAGGCTCTACACTGTAGAGCCTGTAGAAGTTCCATTCAGCCCATCTACACTACAGCAGCCTAAATGTGTGACACACTTGAAATGGCAATGCCGTTCAATTTGAGAATACAACAAAATCTTCATAATAATATGTTTATAAATCAATCTTCATAATTATGTTTGAAAAATTCGCCTGCTCGACGACAAAATAAACGCAACAGATATTGTTGAATTGTCAAATCAAAATGAAAGGGATTATTATTCCAAGTGTGTTACGAAATTAGGCTGCTGAACTATGAAAAACGATAAAACTATTCAAAAAATTCTCTCAAATATTGGAACAATTTTATAAGTTCTTCCCAGTTCTTTACATAACTGAGTCATCTCCAGCACGTACAGAAGCTGAGGACTATCCATACACCTTTCGGAAAATTGCTTATTTAATATAAAGTGGATCTGCAGTGGGAGCCTGTGAAATTCAAATTTTCTTACGTTTTTTGCAATTTTCAATGATTCGCGACCATAGAAAATATATGTATATAAAATTATGATCATTAACACATCTCTCTAAGCTAGACTTGTTCAATTGAATTAATTTATCATGAAATCATGACATTTGAGAAGTGCTGTATTAATTACAATTATAATTCTAGTTATAATTCTGTAAATACATATTTGTTATGGTCGCGAATCATATTTTGATCAAGATACAACCTGACACTGACCTGCAAGTTGCAAAAATCATAAGAAAATTTGAATTTTGCGGGTTACCACCGTGGATCTACTGACACCATAAGATAACATTTACATTTTTCTTTAAAAACATTTACTGATATTTTTTCGCTTTCATTTATACTTTATCTTCTTTATTATCAACTTGTCTTCTCCCAGATAACATTGTTTTTATTATTTTGCAATAATTAAAATTCATAAATCTAATCACAGTATTAATTAAGTAATCTATCATTTTATAAAATCAAAATGACTAACCTCAATAGAGACATTTTAATTATGTCCTTTAAATAATACGCTTCTAATTTTTGTTTTTGAATACGTTTTTGAAAACAAGACAAAAAAAAATTATATTAGTTTTAAAAAAAATTACTGGGAGTAAAAAGCCATCGTCGACTTGCATACTCCCTGTATCTCATCTATTCAATTTCATCCTCGCTTGTGAAATCAAAAATATTTTCAAGATAACACAATACAGGTCGACGTGGCTTCAGTGTTTTCGTTGAGTACGAAGGAGCATAAAGCATGACAAAAATCAATTTCACAATTTTGGGTGTGGACACTGTTTAAATTGTTTATTAGCAGAGTGGCAAAAGCAGACTCAAATTGGTCGTATGTCGGGTTAATGTTGCGGGACCTGTGACTTCTAATCGCCCCAAAGAAGTTCTCTAGGATGAATGGATCTTGATTAAGGTGCCGCCTCCTGACTGATGTTACACCGTATTCATCACTTAATTTATGAAGTAAAACTTGGATTCTCTCCAGTGTCCACACCCATTTTTTTAAGGTAGGAACAGTTTCGACCCTGCTAGCAGAAGTCACAAACTCCATCGAGTTAAAAACCCTTTTTGCTTCAACCCAGGTCTTTTTATCGGCAGACGTTGGCATAGCTGGGCTTAGCATTTTTATTTTTGTTGTGACTTCCATTGACAGAGTTGAAGATGTCGTCCATCATAATCATAATCAGCTTATAATGTTCCCACTGCTCGGAAGGCTGCTGCATTGCTGGGATGTCGTCCATAAATAACAGCAAATCGGCGGTTTCTTTGCATTCTTCGGGTAGAATTCCTTTATCTAAAAAAAAGAAAAGAAAAAAATGTTATTCATTCTTACACACAACTAATTATCTTAGTATGATTGTAAAACTTTATAGGGCAGCAAATCGGAGGTTTCGTTAATTCTGTGTTACGTTTGGGGTATCTAGTGAATATTTCATGATAAAAAACTTCCTGGAAACTGGTCTCTACTGTAATTGCATATAAATTTTAAGCTTTTTTAATATTTCTTTATTATGTATAAGTTTAATACAAGCAAGTGAAACTGTGGGGCGCAGCTTATCAAAGATAACTGTGAAGATCACGTAACGTCAAACTTATTTTGTTTATACATGTTAACAACACTTACCTAAATTTTGTTTTGTACTCTGAGAAGTTGAAGGTGGCACTTGCTCACATACCACTGTTTCTGGATCTGAAATATTAATAAATCAGTATCACTCTAGGCTGGTCAAGTATGTGTATGTCATGCAATAACATTAGGTTATAACTGTTTGTAGTATAAAGTATTTAAATCACTGACTATTGGCTAGAAACACAAATATCACCAGCTTAATAATGTTCCAGCAACTAGCACATAGGCCTCCTCTTTGTAAGATGAGC
The DNA here is from genome assembly GCA_948150665.1 of Conistra vaccinii. Lineage (NCBI taxonomy): Eukaryota > Metazoa > Arthropoda > Insecta > Lepidoptera > Noctuidae > Conistra > Conistra vaccinii. Next base: position 5,686,148 of record OX411323.1, on the reverse strand, counting down.
AGGGCGAAATCAATCATGTGGACCCAGTGTTGGTTGGTGGATGTTGTGTCTTTGAAACTTATGACTTGTAGGTCGTAATACATGACAAAATTTAATGGTACCCCATAAAAGAATAAAGGTCTTTGAAATTAATACAAAGGTTTGTGAATTATACGAGTATGTTATCTTGCTACTTCTAAAATAATGGATTATGATGCGATATACGGGGTAGGTATTTACTCTATGAAACAGACACGTGTGTTACTTTATTTTCTATACTAATATTATAAAGAGGAAAGATTTTTTTGTTTGTTTGTACCGAATAGGCTCCGAAACTACTGGTACGATTTGAGGAATTCTTTCAGTGTTAGATAGCCCATTTATTGAGTAAGGCTATACCAATAGGAGCTAAGACCAATAGGAGCGGAGTACCAATGAAGAATGTTTCAAAATCGGTTTTTTTTTAGCGTTAGCCCAAAGAAACTATTCCACGAGGACGAAGTCGCGGGCAGAAGCTCTAGTATACTATAAAGGGCTAATGAGATGAGAGTTGCTGATGAGTAAGATAGGTTTTACTTCAGTGGAATTAAATCGAAGTCTGGCACTTTTGTATGGAATATCAGTCAAAAATTCAAAATTTATTCGCAATGTGAGACTAGTTTATACTAGATATAAAAGTTTGGTCAAGTTCGCTCTTATGCCAGCTATGTAACCCTAAAAATGTAAACACAAACACATAACACTTATTATATTTCATGCTAAATAGTACTTACCAATATTTTATTTTTGCATTGTATTTTCTACAATGCTTGTAGATGTGTACATCAACTGCTGATGTGGTTCAGGAGCTAAAATAAAATATATACAAACATAAGTAATGCACGGTAAGAAAGTTTATTTTCTAATCGGTAGGATTTATTACATTTATTCAAATATTCAATTGCAAACCTGCCAAGTGCAAGTTGGCACTCGCGCACTAAGGGTTCCATTCCACCAAAACTATTACACTTTGTTTTATTTGCTACGATAGAGGCCATAGTGACACATATTCTGAATTGGAACCCAAGAAGAATAATATAAAATATCATAATATAATAAATACCTGTAGAAGTTGATGGAATTGGTTGATTTTCAAGTCCTTGCAATGGTTTTCTTTCAATACAATATGGTTACTTTGGTTGTGATGCTAGATTGAAACCTGAAAAAATTATAAAGGAATAACATACATACATAACATCACGCCTTGTTTCCCGAAGGGTTGGGTAGAGGTGTACCTGTAGCAGCTACACCCACATTTCGCCAGTTATGTTCAAGTCCCATGTAATAGGGGGCGAGCCTATTGCCATCAACCGGGCACAATTCCAGACTCCGGGCTGCTACTGAGAAATTCCAAATAGAAAAACGCAATAACACTTGGCTCGACCCGGGAATCGAACCCAGGACCTCATGCTCAGCAGTAGCGCTTGCGACCACTAGACCAACGAGGCAGTCAAGGATAAAAGAATAACTGCATTAATAATTGCTTTAATAGTTAAAGCAACAGTGGCCACTCATAATAATTATGTAGTAAACATATTTATAATGATATGAAGGTCATATCATTTAATTTTATTAAGTCCTAAGCTAAATATTTGTAGTAATAGTAATTTTATTATTCTAATAATATACAAAGTAACATTATGTAATGAACAAACCTAGTAAATATAATGTTTAGAACTGCAATGTTGCTTATTCTGTTATTGCGACATACATATTTATCTTGAAAGTGTCTGTGACACACTCGATGGTGTATATGGATGCATTGTCAAGTCCCAAAATATCACCTCTAATAGAATATAGCCAGGTATTGAATTGTAATCTGTCTTTATTATGGTCCGGAAATCCATGAAGAACTGCATGCATGCCTGAAACAAATTGCATGCAATTATTAATTTATATTCCTATCAGTAGCTTTTGTTATTTATTAGGTAATTCAATTTAAAATATTGAAATAATGATAAACAGAAGTTTGACTGAAAGAGACAAAATTGTGAAAAAAGCAACATATAATATTGTTGTTTCGAAATAAATTGAATTTATTTCGAAATAATAAATAATAAAAAATTTATATACCTACATTTTACTTATTAGCCTAGGCTCAGCTAGATTTTAATTCAAATAAAGATTTTCTTTGTACTTCTGAATTAAAAAGAGAACTTACATCAAACGAGTCGATTAAATCAGATGCTCAATACTTTATTTGTATTCCACAATGTGCACTTAGGCTCCTGAGGTTTCAGGCTGTTGACTGGTTCCAGTTTCAGCAATGGGCATCTCAACTTGAGAGCTGCGTGTTGATGTGAGTTCAGACGGAATGGCATATCTATGCAGCTTTTTCCTTTGCAAATGGTCTTGAACAATGCAGTTTCGGGAAAATGCTTGTAAGTCACAAAGCATTTTATGGCTTACAAAGAGGCTACTCTGAAATTCCACAGAATACAACCTGAAAATATGATTTTAGGGTTGAATTGTTTGATCAACAACAGAATGATAATACCGATTGAAATTGGTACTATACTTTGGATTATATTATACATACCGCTGTAAGACCACTGCCGAATAATAATTGTTCCGTGATGCATTGCATTTTCGACATTTTAAGTTATTGTTAAAGTATCCCGTACGCACCACCATCACACATCGTTTGAAACATAGTAAGTATAAAGTACTCTGTGGTCGACACCCTTGTGATGCACTAAAATAATCCTATCTCAGTTTTTAACACAACCACTCACAAAATCATTTTTTTAAAACAGAAATAAATATCACAAAATATCGCAAAGCACCGGCGCAAGTTTCAGAGATTAGCAGCCATTTGTATTGGGGTTACCAGTTTATTATTAATATAACCACCAAGGCAATTCTACCACCACCCCAATGAATGTTTGCAAAATGTTTGTGAAAATTATTGTTACAATTGTAAAAAAAATAATTAAGTGACATACTGTGCGATCAATATAATAAAAACCCTTGACAATGATCTATATTTAAAAATATTGTTTGGATATATCAAACCAGAATTCGGTTAAAAATATACTATTTTAGTAGTAATGAGCTATCGGAGCTTCGCTATGTTGACAAGTTGCGATTTACTTTAGCGCCATCTATTTGAATTAAAGTGAAGACTACTACAGCGCTGCCATCTGTTTTTTCTAGTCGGCGAAAAGTTTCGATTATAATCCAACAAAATTGAAAAACATATTTAAACTTATTTTGTACAGGGACTACATATACTTCGTGATTTTGTATCATTGTATCCATTGGTGTCCCCAGTTTTTTGTTCTAAGATTGAGCGCCCTGACTGCGAGTGACCCAGCTAACTTTGGTACTTCCAGAACATGTGTTGCAAGTCTGATAAACCACAACTGTGAAGGCTTTGTTGGTTACTTCTTCACTAGGATACGAAACTATTAAAGAACTCGATATGTTCGATGCTGAGTTCGTGAAGCTTCGTGTCGTGTTTTCGACTTTCGGTCTGGGCTACATTTTCGATGGAAAATTGATATTTATTCCTGCCACCGTCGAAAAAGGAGATACTTACTTAATTGTTTTTCGAGTTTTTTTCCTATGTAAAAATGTTCAATTGTAAATAAATTAGGAGGGTAATAAATATACTGCCATTATTGCAGAAAGAACAAGGTAGGCGTATAGGCCATAAATAAATTCGTAAATTAAAAAAATCGCAAGCCGCCAATTTAAAAAATATAAATTCCCAATAAAAAACTGACTCGCCAAAAACCAGCTTCTCATTGACTGAAGAGTTCTCAACTTGTTAACTGCAAAACTCTTGAGCAATGAATTGGGAAAATTGGGACTGCACCAAAAATTGGGAAAATTGCCACAAAGTATTAGAGAGGTTTTCAAATAGGACGTATTCTCGCCAATACAAAAATGCATTACCTACATGATATTGGGTTCACAGGCGTTGGTGCGCGGCGACACTCCTGCAGTATCTTCAATATATTATTGCGAATGGAATTTGCTTTTGAAATATTCGGGTCCAAATATTTTCAGTGCAAAATAATGGTGCAAAATTATTCTGGGCTTCATTCAGGGGTGATGATGTGTATACAACTAACAATAAACTTAGGTATTTTTCGTAATTTTTTATCTCTCCCTCTTTTTATCGTTTCATTACAAGCTTTTGCTCGCGGCTTAGCTCGCATGGACGTCGGAAAATATCCTACCGGAACGCGACGTAGGTACTACCGTAATTAAAAGTACTCTATGTGTTAATCCTGGTAAACAATGTATTAATTCCGTAACACATTGTTTTCATATAGTTACGCGGCACACGTCAAGCTAAGTCGGCATGTTTTTTCCGACATCTTCAACAATCACCGTCATATTTCAGCCAATTTACACAAATCCTTAATGAATAATCCACATACACCTTCCTCATGAATCACTCCGATCATTGGTGAAAACCGTATGAAAATCCGTGCGGTAGTTTTTGAGTTTACCGCGTTCAGACAGACAGACGGGGCGGGGGGTCTTTGTTTTATATTATGTAGTGATACATACTTATAAGTAGGTACATTCATTGCAATGTGGTTTTTTGTCGACGATAAGTCAGGTAATGATGTACAATCAAAGAATGCAATTTACTGGTTGTCTGATGACTTTATGCCGATAACAGGAACTCTAAAGCTCCGTACCCTTGTCCTCTTAACATTTGGTATTGTACAGAGTCTGCGTTATTAGGTACCTTTACGATTACACTATGTACCGATACTCCATTTGAAGTAAGATTAGACATGTTTATTCAACCGATTTTGATTTCTATTGCATTGGTGACGTTGCAGTAAACGTGTTGGTATTACTCGTTTATCCACTTTTTTGCTTTTAATGCCTTCCTTATGCCTACGGTATAGAAGTCAAAATCAGTTGAATGGACTGTAAAAAAGGTTTGCTTAGATGTCTAATCTTATTTCAAATGGAATAGGTACCTATTTTTATATCAACTTTTTTTCCTTATGATACATATTTTATCTGGTTCAAAAACCTTTTTCAGAATATGTCATGTCAATCGAGACCCACTCAATCATCATTAGACGTACAGAAAGAAAACAAACTGCATAACAATTTTATCTCACATTTTGTTACATAATGGATGCGTAAGATTTTCTTGTTTTTATGTTGCATTTTTCACACTCAGATAAACTCACGAATAGACTAAAAAGGAAAATGTTGAGGTTAAAATGTGGAGCGTGCTGGAGAGCACTTGTTCAGGACTTAAAATCTGCGGTATTTAAATATTTTGAATGCTTGGAAAACTATTCTCGGTATGAGATTTTTAAAGAAACAGAAAAATGCTTACTTTTTATGACTAAGCTTGTGATAGCGATCTTTTTAAAAGCAAGGATGGCTCATAATTATTATTTGCTTATTTCTTATATTGAGCACATTTTAAGCGACGTTATTCGTAATTTTTTTTGTATTTAGAAAAAGGCTTTTATACCCATTTAAATTTAAATCCGTCCGTTTATACGTAATCGACGACGGTCTCTTTCCTAACTTATGAATATCTATCCAAGTAGGTCGTATACATCGCTTCTAGTTGGCCAAACATTGCGTGTAGCTCAAACATATTCCTTCAATATGTAAAACAGCCAACGTTTACTAGGTTTGCGACGCCTGGCTTCAAGATTATACTCAGGTAAAGGGGAATATATTTACTTTTTAGGCATTTTATAGCTGATGGAATGGTTCTAAAGTGTGTATAGGAACTTTATAGCTCAGACTCGTGGGAATTTCAGGTCAATGAACGAACAGGCGTAGGTAGATACTTACCTACACGTAGGTACTAGGTAGGAAAAATGAGTTTTCTGGTGCTGCGGCCGCATCTTCGTCTATAGAAAGAAAGAAAATACATTTTATTAAGCATAGACAAAAAGGCACATAGCACAACATAATTATAATACAAGTAAAAAAAAAGGAAACAAAACGTGTTAAATAATAACGACGAATAATAACAAATAAAATCGATAATATTGTAACGAACACACAGTGATACGATTCACGCAGATGTGGTTACCGGCTATCGTCGCGATAGTTCGGGCTGCGTGTGCGTAGCACTTATCGCCCGGGGTGGGGGAACATAATAAACGTGGCGAAGCCAATAATGTAACTTTGGCGCGATAACTTTTTAGCGAGCAAAACATACGAAAGTTCGGAACGCGTTGCTTTGTCACGATAGACGCAGTGCGATCGCAGCAGCATCATCTGTCTAGCTTTTTCCCAACTATGATGAGGTCGGCTTCCAGTCTAACCGGATGCAGCTGAATACCAGTATTTCACATGGAGTGACTGCCTATCTGACCTCCACAACCAGGTAACACGATACCCCTTGGTAAGACTGGATGCGGCAGCAGTGAGAGCAAAAAAACGACATAAGTAGTTCAGTTTTTCTTTAAAGTTATTAGTTTAATGATAGGTTTGATCAGTTCAATGCCGCGTTGGATGATTTTTTGTCTTCCTAACGAACTTAAATTATGTCGATTTCCGGATAAACCCATCGTGCCTTTCGCGTTTTTTTAAACTCTAGGTAAGATTTGGTCGGTTGGCTCCAGTAGCACTTTCCTTTAACGGTGATATTATCCGTCTTGTATCATAAGTAATCATAACTTAATCAAAAAGGTTTTCAGGAACGATAAATCATTTTAGTATGAGATTAACAGGAGCAGTGGTAGCCCAGTGGTAATGGCCCCGACTTACGAGTTATAGGTCGTGGGTTCGAACCCAAGCAGGCGCTTTACTTTGTGTAAATAATTTAATCACCACTGCTCTTAAAACGGTGAAGGAAAACATCGCGAGGAAACCGGCATGTGTTAGAACCTAAAATTCAAAGACATCGGTCATCTACCAACCCACACTGGGCCCGCGTGGTAGATTACAGCCCACTCCCTCTTACGGAGAGGAGGCCTGTGTCCCAGCAGTGGGAACATTAATAGGCTGATTATGTATGACATTAAAACATTAGTTTTATTCGTCTCCATCTACACTGTGTAGGTGGATCGTTCTACCGCTTACGAGTCGCTTAAAAACTTTGAAGAGTTCTATACTAAAAGTTTTGCAGTTAAATCCGTCAGGTTTCTTACCGTAAAGGCACACCCACGCAATGTAATATGGATCCAAATTTCAAGTATATTGTATCAATTTTATTACTTAAATTCCAAGTTTCACGAACTTTTTCCAATCATCTGAAAACCGAGATGGAAACCCCAAATTGTTCGAACAGAAATGCCAAATAAGTTCTATAATTTCGTTCGGAAACACAAAGTGTATTGTGACGTTTATTTTTCCAGCTTCTCGCTGTCTGTCACTTATATCCCCGGAGTCCCGATACAGCGCGACAAAGCGCTTTAAAGCACTCCGCTGAAACATAAACATTGATCTTACGTCGCTCGTACGTCAAATCAACACCTAATAAGAACAACATTGTAACTTATTTTGCAATGTATTAGATACCTTAAATGCATTAACTGAAAGAAAAGGTATCAAGGTAGGTAAGGTACGGGAGCTGTATGATTTTGTTATGGCAAAAATAGTCATTGTAATTCGAAATAAATCGGTGTGTGTCTTAAAAACCTTGTATTTCAAATAACAAAAAAAAATTACCATCATAATTGATTTAGTAACAATCTAACAATAAATACCAAGTCATTGACTTAAAATGAACTTATAGCGAAAAATAAAAAATATAAAATATTTGTACTCTGTGTGCCCGTGAGTGAGCCCCGGAGGGTCAACTTGCATTATGTATGAAGGCTTGCATTATGTACGTATGCTCTATGAAAAATGGGTGGAGTCGAAAGTGTTAAAGCACCACGCTCAACATAAAAAAAACAAAGATCTTACTTCGTGCGTTACATAAAAATTGCCGCCATTTTTTTAAAGCAACCATAATTGCGACCCTGATCATGAATAATAAGGTTCATAATGCCTTTACCTACTCAGCCTGAAGCAAACACGGCTGTAATAGAAGACGCTTAAGTACCTACCTACCCTTAGGAAGCTCTTTAAGCACTTACCTGGCCTTGTAAGAGATAATATTTTTTAGTAATGTAAATGGGAGATGTATAACGATATCATTATTGTCGTGTTTTATTAAAATTTAATGAGTTACGAGTATGTTAAGGCTTCCAGCGCATGCGGGTTAGCGTTTTATTTCTCATGTTTTGTAAGCCTGTAACTCCTTATCTTGGGAAGAACGGAAGGTTATTGCACGACTCATAATGCGAAGCATTATAGAGATTAGAGTGCTTTGCGATTAAAATTTTTATACCATTGTATAAGTACTTAGTTAATTTAATGGAGATTAATTCTGTACTTACTTCAAAAATTTATTTATGCAGCAGAAACGAAAAAACATCAAAATAGTTTTAAATGTTTTTCCGGCTATCAAGTATGAAACCTTTTTTGAGTGCGAAAAGTTTAAATAAATAAACCTGAAAACATTGTAGCTTGCGAAAAATTCAATTAAATGAGTAATTTTTTTTTATAGATTCGTTTTTGCCTTACGAGGAACCCTATTGAAAATGGCTCTTTTATTCAAAGTAGTTTAATTATAAATTAGTAAAAAACTAACGAATATAAATATCTATAACTATAATTATTTATTTCCAACTTTGACCCTCTTCCGTTGCCTAGCAACCAACAAAGGAAACCTAAATAGTCTTTGACAGTACGTAAAGATTGCGAGGTGAGAAATTTTACCCATATTTATGGGAAAAAACAGTCATAACATACTTCATAAAAAGTCTTTTGAATATATTGTTTCTTTTTGTTATAAATTATATTTTGAGAATAAATACACTCATGGACAAATTTAGAGGAACGCAAAAAAAAAGATAAATTATTCCTGTTGTAATGAACGTGCGTACTGGCCACAAACATTAGTATTTTCTATTAAAAAAAGGAAAGTTTTGGAATGTTTTTTTTTTCCGAATTTCATTTGTTTATATGTAATTAGTGCGGAATATTGCGTTCTTTCATACTGCGAAGAAAATTGCAAATTTTTTAATGTGAGTTTAAATTCAGGTTTTGTTAAAAAATTGCCTTGACTGCCTTGTTTATCGTGATAAGCGTTAATTGTTACTGCAAATAAACTGAGAATACAAGATCTAAACGCCACTCAAGTTACTAGGGCTGTTGCTTTAAATGAAACAGGGCCCAGCCTACAAACATGTGGCCCAAACATTACGAGTATCAAAATCTGTGGTACACCAAGTTGTCATGAGGTATCGGCAGGACGGGCATTATACAAGACTTGCAGGACAGGGACGTAAACGGAAAACTGTGGCCAGAGATGACAGGTTCATTGTTACTAGCGTGCTTAAAAACTGGACCTTAATTTCTTCTGATGTAAGAACGAAGCTCCAATAAGTTCGAGGGGTTACAGTAAGCACAAAAACTGTGAGAAGAAGACTGAAATCAGCCGGAATAAATTCACACTTGCCTGCCATAGCCCCCCTTCTTGCCACATCCCATCGAGTACCTCGAGTTAATTTTGGCCGCATTCACGTAAATTGGAATGACGAAGCTTGGAGTCAAGTTCTATTCACAGATGAGTCCAAATTGTGCCTGAAGCCAGATGATGGAAGGATTAAAGTATGGATATACCCAGGAGAGAGGTACGCTCAGTGCAACATCATTGAAAAAGAGGCGTATGGTGGAAAGTCAGTTATGGTATGGGGAGGTATTTGTATGGGGGCACGTATGGAACTCCGCGTCATTGAGAATGGGTCACTAACAGCGGCGCGATATGTAACTGAGATTTTGGAAGAAATTGCAGCGCCATTTGCCCCTTTTATAGGAGATAAAAAAAAAAATATGCATGATAATGCACGTCCCCATACTGCCGCTGTAGTTGTCGAATACCTTCGAGAAGTTGAAATCAATGTTAAGGGGTAGCCAGCGCGCTCACCCGACTTAAATCCCATAGAGCATGTATGGGATAAGCTTGGAAGACAAATTAAGAAAAGAAATCCTGCTCCCGCTAATTTGAGAGGTCTTAAAAACGCATTACAGGAAGAACTGAACGCAATCTCTCAAGATTTTATCGATAACTTGATTAGGAGTATGCCAAGGAGACCGGAAGCAGTTCGAAGAGCTAAAGGGGGCAACATTAAGTACTGAATAAAGCCCACGTTAAAGCCTTCCCTAAACATTTATGAAAAAAAATGAATAAAATGTTAAGTACAAAAATGTTGCTTTCCAGTATTTTTTTTTATTTTTTTCATGATTTGGTAAATTTTTGTCGTTTTATCGTTTGGTTTTTAACGTTTGCAATTTTAAATTAACGTATAATAAACAAAACCCGAATGAATATACTTAATTGTTACAAATATCCATGTTATTTTGTCTTATACACACTTTTTTTTGCGTTCCTCTAAATTTGTCCATGAGTGTATGTAAGCACATATTATTTTAAAATATTTTTTTTTTACAAGTTGTATCTTGATAAAAAAATATGATTCGCGACTGTAACAAATAGGTATGTATTTAAAGAATTATAATCATTAGAATCATTAATACACCTCTCAAAGTTAGATTTGTAACAAATAGGTATGTATTTAAAGAATTATAATCATTAGAATCATTAATACACCTCTCAAAGTTAGATTTGTTCTATAAGAGCTGGGTATGGGTATGTTGCATCTACTTTACGCTACGGGCTTATATTTTGGGGGAACTCACCAGACCGAGAAATGGCGTTCAAAGCCCAGAAACAATGCTTAAGGGCAATGTGTGGCATACAACGTACAGAAAGTTGTAAGACACATTTTCAACAGTTACAAATATTGACATTCCCGTGTCTTTACATAAATGAAGTGGCGATCTTTGTCAAAGCTAATCTACATCTTTATACACATCCAAGAAGCACACGACACAAACATAAAATATGCGTAAGACGTCATAAAAAAGCAGTATTTAATAAAAACATTCTGGGCATGGCACCCAAAATATACAATAAGTTGCCAAAAACTATCACTGACCTACACAAAATAGACCAATTCAAATTAGGTTTGCACGAATTCCTAGTAGAAAAATGTTACTATTCTATTAATGATTATTTAAATGAAAGATGACTGATTTTATCTGAAATGACCACGAATATCTAATAATTATTATTAAAATTCTATTTGACTTAAGTATTTTTTATTTAGCCATTCTATTTTTTATGTAAATTAATTTAAATTTTGTTCTGTATATTTAGTGTTGCGATTAGTTCCTAATATATTAATTTGCACACCTCATTAGGTTACAATACAATGTACCTTATATACCTGTAACACCTTTTTAACATGTATTATGCAAATAAATAATTTGACTTTGACTTTGACTTTGACTTTGAAAAGAGATTTGTTCTTATGGAACAAATCTATCTTAGAGAGATGTACCTATTAAAAAACGTAAAGAAAATTTGATTTTATACGCGTTTTGCCTTTGTACGCATAATACCCGAAATTAACTTCATTTGAACGAAAGCACCAGCACGGGTCACGGAAATCAATACACGTCCGCGATCCGTCAACAATCAATTATGCAGGTACGTTAGGTAGTAAATTAATCGGTTTTGTGATGAACGAACGCGATAGCCATTCAAATGGGCTTCATTCGGCGATTAACCGTCGTTAGCTGAACAAAATTGGACAGATTGTGCTGAATACATTCGGCAATACAAACGAACGGATAGAATGATGACGGGGCTATTGTTGTGTCGAATTTAACTTGCGTTGGCGTAATTGTTTTGGGAATGGTCAGAAATTATTACACTGCAGAAATGGGGTTTCGAAAATTATTCTGTAGGCGATTTGTTTGGACTTACTTTATTGTTGTACACGAAATATCAAATCGATTTCTGTACATGAAGTACTAGTTCAAAAACTTTGCGTTCGGCGCTTGTCGTGGCAACACGTCGTGTCCGGGTTCGCAAGAGACTTGTTCGCAACAGAATCGTCATCCTGCCTCGTTGAGAGGTGAAACACGTGCGTATTTCTGACAGGGTTCTTTATAACTCTTTAAGAACAGTTAAGCGGATTAGGTTACTAAGTTAGGTCGTCTATTGTATTTTATAATGGATTTCCGCAAAGTCACGCCTGAGTCAATGAACTATCTAAATTCTAGGCATTGAAATATTTAGCATTTGTTCATTTTATGTTTTTACTTGACAGAGCATAGATATAATTTGTTTCTTTATTATGTTGGTCCTTATTAGAACTAAAATAGTAGCTATCGCAGCCGACTTTTGCAAAACGTGCAAATTATTATAAGTCTGCGAAAGTACATCCGACTCCAGTTATGTCTTCAAAGACTTTATAACCATAATATTCTACCGTTAGAACGCTAACACACTGGGACGGGCGACGTAGCTGGCTACGAAGCCATGACTACCTCTGGCTACCTAGTCCTACCGTAGCCAAATGAGGTTGCCAAATAAGTAGCCAGTATCACGCGGGCGACCGTCCTGGCGGTCAGTTGGCCACTGAGTGAGGAAGCCGAGGGAGGCGTAACTTACTTGTATACAAAATACTGGCGACTTGGCTACGCGTCGCCAGGTCGCCAGAGTATCCAGTCTCCTCGTAGGATCGGTCGTGGATACGCTTCCAAATTGGCAACGGCGACGTCGCCAGACCTTAGTCAACTGAGTTAACTGCCTGTCATACATTTAAATACCAATTGTTTGGATACGTAGCCCGCGACGTCGCTATGGCGTCCCAGTGTGTTAGCGCTCTAAAGGAGTACCTACCAAATGGACTGTTGACTCCAATAGGTCCCAATACTCATCCTAACTTTCATTGTTACAGTCAAAAACTCTGACTCGCTGGGGACGCACCTTCGGCGGCTGGCTCGCGAGGCGGAGTCCAAACTACACGAGGCGACAGGCTGTGCTCCTGACAGGACCTGCAGGGAAGATGCATGCAGCAGGTATGATTTGCTTTTGTTACTACAGAATGGCCCTATACCACACAACTTTAAGCCACACAATTGTAACTGAAAATCCTATATTAACAAGTATACAAATACATAACCCTCATGCTTTGTGTTAAGGGTGATGTAGCCGGCGAAATTCAAATTAATTACCTATCTTTCGTTTTTTTGCATTTTGTATGTACTTATTAAGTGTCAGGTTGTATGCTGATTCAAATATGATTCGCGACCGTAACAAATATGGCTTTACAGAATTATAATCATTAGAATCAGCAATACAACTCCTTATGTTAAAATAATCCTCAAATGTTATGATTTCATGAAATAGTAATTCTATAGGATTACATGAACTTACAGAGTTGTATTGATGATTTTTGTGATTGTTATTGTATATAGGGTGACTGGTAATTAGGGACCGAAACTTAAACACGTGACTTTACTCATCATTATGAACAACTTTTACTATGGGACCAAAATTTAAATCGCGAAAAAAAAATCAGCTGTTCCATACATTTTGACGAATTTTGCGAACATAAATGTAGGGAACAGCTGATATTTTTTCGCGATTTCAAGTTTGGTCCCATAGTAAAAAGTTGTTCGTAATGATGAGTAAATTAACGTGTTTAAGTTTCGGTCACTAATTACCAGTCACCCAATATATAAATATTTGTTACGGTCGCGATTCATATTATTTAGATCAACATATTATTTATATGGAACTTAGGTACTTACATGACTGTGTATCTTTGTCGCATATAATAAGAAACAATTGATATAACCTAACCTTGCACACATCAATTACCAGCAGCAATAAAGTCACACCATGTGCCTGAAATCAATTGCACCAGTTACGTTGTGATTGATTTTAATACCTTAAACAAGTCTAAATTATTTCACCTCTTTTGTAGAAACTTTAAAAAGAGGTTAGTATTTAGTTATTATTGAGGCAACTCGACTCTTTTCTAAAAGATTGACCACTTTTAGCAATTAGTGGAAATAGGGAAGGGAGGCCTTTGCCCCTGCAGTGTAACTCAAATGGCTGAAAATAATAATAATAAATAAAATATGGCCACCAGCCGGGGCTATGATAATATGTCCATATCTTTTCTCTATTATGAGGATCATAGAGTACGTGAGCTGAACCTCCTACCGCCTACCCTCATGAGAAAATGGCGCAGATTTACAATACATATCCCAATGTTGCCTAGGGCCACCGTTACATCCTATCAGTGCTTGCGTTTTGTCGCGATAAGTTTGACCCAAACATTCGACAAAAATTTCGATCCGATTTTGTATTGGGCCTTTCAAGATAAAAACGAACGCCAATTCTTGGCAAGTGTGGCCTCGGGGTAAAAGGGGATCCTCTAAAATAAGAGGTTGAAGCATTTTAACCTTTTGACCGCCACAGTCGTGTATAGACGACAAACGAAAATGTGCCCAGTACGCCACGGTCGCGACTGCGTGACAGAATTTTATACGTAAATAAATGTCATAAAACAGCATTGTTTTGTTTATTTCCCTTGTTAAATATGTACCTTGACTCTTCTTAATTTATTAGAAGTGAACTGCTTTCGTTAGATTCGTTTTTAGTAACGTAAGAAGACAAAAAAGAAAATCAGTCATAAAGTTCGAAAAACATAGTGCCCTCGACGCCACAGTCACCATACCAGGACACGTAGTGATGCAGGTAGCACTCAATATAACAAGAATATCGACCTCGACGGCAACCTACGTTATATTTAATTTACTCTGAATTCTGCACTAGTAAATAAAAAAAACATTTCATACTGAACTTTTACGTTTGAGAAATCAAGAAAATTTTATAATACTGAACTATGCGCTTTATAAACATCGAGTTTTAGTTGATTATCGATTAATTGTAATGACTGTAATGCCCATCTCTATCACACTGTTGTATTGTATGTGCCGGGAACGCCACAGTCACGGTAGACGGTAGGCCAACTTCATAGAAACGGACGAAGCGCGAGCTATACCTACGCGCCTCGATCGAGGTATGCGCGAGGTACGCAGACAGTCGCGTCTGTGCCGCAGTGACGAATGAACGGTGTGTTGTTTTTTTAACAATAACCGCGCGATTTTTACACTAAAAATAAATTCAAGTACATATTTAATAAGACGAGTAGGATATACTGTTGCTGTTTTTGGTTGCATGAATTTGGTAATAACGCATCCAGAGATAACTTTTTTTAGATTACCTGGAAACTTTGAAAGGTATTATTATTAACAAACAACAACAACAAAATTATTTTATAGTCTTACTATAAAATAATTTTACTTACTGGTAGGTAGGTACATATTGTGTGTATTTTTAATGGATAAGTATTTCCTTTTATCTCCCGAAAAAAAGATGTCTGGATTAATAAATAAAGTGAATAGAGTAAAGGAAAGTGATAACACGAGTGAAATAGGTAGTTATAGGAGGTTCATGAATTAATACGGTAGGTACGCTTGTTTTAAAACCTCGGGCATTTGTGTTTTGTTTTGTTATTCAATTCACAAAGTATTTTATTTATTTGTGTAGATAAAAAAAGTATATTTACAATCACAAAACTAAATGGAAACACAAAGTAGGCAAATGTAATTAAAATACTGGAGGCGGGCAGCCCTATCGCATGTTTACGTACCGCGCGGCTGTAGGCACTTATTTCTAAGATATGGCTTAGTTATTCTACCGTCTACCGTGCCACAGTCGTCTATGCTTGACAGTCCCATGACATCATACGCGGAACATTTTTGAATAGAGTAGTTCGTATATTATTTGTAAATATTATTAATAATAATGGACGACTATACTATGAGTAGTGAAGACTTGTTAAATATACTGCAAGGAGTCGACACTGACACTTTTATCATGGAAGACAGTGCGGAAGTTCTGGAAGACGAAGATTTTGAGGCAAGTTTATTAATTTTATGCTTATTACGTTAGGAAATAAAACGAAATTATATACATGGCAATTATTTATTATAAACATACTGTATAGAAAAAAGTCCGTAATTATTTTGTTTGAGTGTCAAATGTTATTTTGTTCACATGACTGCCCTTAGCTTCTTGGAAAAATGTTATGATTTTAGCGTAAACATTTGGCAGTATGCAGGGCTCTATGTCGTCTAAGCCTGACTCCAATATTTTAGAAAAATTATAGTTCATTTTTCTAAAATGTACGCGAGTACATGCTTCGCAGTTTTCGCGTGTCCCTGTCATCACCGCTGTTGTTTGGCTGGATTTTTCCTTTACTGCACTTCCTCCGAGATTTCCTTTTTTCCATGGCCTTCCTAAAATTGATTGCGACATAATATCCCAATCTTCTTCGTCCTGGTCGGGACGTAGAAAAACTGATTTTTTGACAATTTTATTTCTAATCGGTGATAATATGCCTCAATCCATAGAGAGAAACAACCCACAAACCAAACGGAATATCGGTCCAGCCCCACCGTGTCCATCGGGCTACGCCGTGACGCGCGTGTCCCGATGGATACTGTCGGGCTTGAAGGGGGTCTTAGTTTTCTATCCACATGGAAGCACTGTACTTTACGGACCGGCCATTTTTTATAGTAGGTTTTTTTTTTTGGTAGATTATACCCTTTTTAGTGTATTTATGAAAACCGCAAATCTAGCAAAACCATAGGTTCTGAGAAAAAAATCGCCAAAAGTTTCTTTCGGGATTGGTGGGATAGTGGGAGTATTAAGGGTGGGGAAGTTTACGTGGCGGGTCTAAATTAGGTTCCAAGCAATAATGAGGTCAATGACATCTTCAAGGTCAAGTTCAATACCCCAAAAGTCAAGGTCAAACCAAAAAATACTAAAGTCTTGGTATATTTCCTTATATTTTCAAGGTCAAAAAAAAATTGTAAAGCATTGTCGACGGAGCCCCGCTTCGCGGGGCTCCTACTTCTGGGTGGTTTAAAAAAAATAACCACCTTTGTCTGAACGTAAAACGGAACGACCTAGGAGTGAAATTCGTACATTATCTGCAGTAAAACGTCAGTTTTATTACATAAATTAATTGAATTTTTGAAACTTTTGGATTTTTTTTCTCGAAAACTAAGCGTTTGCTAGCTGTTTCATTTTGCAAAAGTGTTCTGTGACGGTCTGCGGTGATTCCCCAGTGAGTCGGGGTGGCGGTGCGTCGTCATCCAGTGAGTCGGATGTGGTACAGCGCCGGGTTGTGGTTGAGGGTGATGACCAGGAATGCGCGTTCGCTGCATGCTGGTGGTCAGGATACCCGTTAAAGCCGTGGGTGCTGGCTGGCTGTGTGACTTGCCTCACGAAAAGCTTGCGGGAGTGATGATGATGACGTCACGCTGAAGTTGTTGCACGAAGGCTGCGTTGACGTTCATACTCGGGGTCACCAATTTAGGGGTATGAGGAACAGGGTGTAAAGTTCACTCATCCACCATAGAAAAGGGAGGATCCTCCAACCAGACGGATTGTTATGTCTGGCGGGCAACTGCCCATATGTTGATTTCGGATAGTCTTATCTATGTTATTCGCTCAGTAAACTCTAACTGCGAGATGTAGGAATTGTGTGACGTCATGTCTTTTTGTTTCGTAGTTTTAGTATGTGGCGGTCTAACCGCTACATCACTCCCCTCCGGAGACCAGAGGTCGATAGTGGGCTGAGTCTTGGATCTTGCGATGCTTCACAGTGCCAGCTGTGGTTCCAGTGAGTCGGAACCGGGTGCCGCATAGTTCACGGTGAGTCGGAACTGTCTGCGGTGATTCCCCAGTGAGTCGGGGTGGCGCTGTGTCGTCATCCAGTGAGTCGGATGTGGTACAGCGCCGGGTTTTTGGCTGACTGCTTGCGTCGACCAGGAGAGGGTAGAATAGGCTCTGCTTGTGAGACCGGCCGGAAGTGCAGGTGCTGTGCCAAGGTTGCTGATGAGGCTGAGGGTGATGACCAGGAATGCGCGTTCGCTGCATGCTGGTGGTCAGGATACCCGTTGAAGCCGTGGGTGCTGGCTGGCTGTGTGACTCGCCTCACGAAAGCTTGCGGGAGTGATGATGATGACGTCACGCTGAAGTAGTTGCACGAAGGCTGCGTTGACGTTCATACTCGGGGTCACCAATTTAGGAGTATGAGGAACAGGGTGTAAAGTTCACTCATACCCTATAGAAAAGGGAGGATCCTCCAACCAGACGGTTTGTTATGTCTGGCGGGCAACTGCCCCATATGTTGATTTCGGATAGTCTTATCTATGTTATTCGCTCAGTAAACTCTAACTGCGAGATGTAGGAATTGTGTGACGTCATGTCTTTTTGTTTCGTAGTTTTTGTATGTGGCGGTCTAACCGCTACAGTTCCATACGAAGACATCATCAAGAAGACACGCAAAAAAAAAAATGAAGCTCCGCACGCGAAACGAAACTAACGAAAAATACGAAACTTTTAAAACAAAATACCTATTATAAATTCTTTTGTGATAAAAAATACGATTACAAAAAACCGATGATACATGTCTCATTTTATTTATTGCATTATCAAATAATAATAATTGAAATCAAATTTCTCATATTTACAAAAGTTTTTCCACAATATGAAACAGAATATCAGTGAAACGAAACTAACGAAAAATACGAAACTTTTAAAACAAAATACCTATTATTATTTCGATATTATTAATAAATATTGGTTGCGCACCTCTAGTGCAGAGGCGAGCAAAATATAAAAAGCCGTGCCAGCTACGCCACTGTCACCGTATGGTGACATGAAAGTACGTCAAGATTGAACATAGTGCTGTGATGGTATTGACTTGGTTTTATCGATTGTTGTTTTGAATTGTGGATTCAACGCCTAAACAGTGACACATATCATTATGATTTCTGTCATAAAGGACAAAGTGGGATGAAATAAAACTCCTGTATTATATTTTTCCGGTATAGACCTTTAATTAAAAACATACTCTAGGTTAAAAAATAAATAGTTAGTGCTTAATCGATATAATTTCGAACTCACTACTATTTTGTAGGTATTAAAGGATGAATTCATTGCTTGGCGCTGAGGGCACGCTTTTTCTTTTTTGACGTGGCGGTCAAAAGGTTAAGCTATGCAAGCGTATATTAATCAACTTGATGTTAGAATTAATTAGTAAAACAACTTTGGAGGGGAAGTACAACCCAAGAAAGATAAACGATTCATCGCTTACCTTCCTTTGTAAGATGAATTTGTTAACTTAATCGTTACTCAAGAGCTTTGAAGAGAATACAATGCTTGAAGGAAACAAGCAAACCTTTCGGTGCAGCTTTTTATACATTTATGAAGCTATCTAGGTACGTTTTTGCAAAATACCTCCTTTAGACCTGGAGGATAATCGCGTAACACACAGCAATGGCTTTCATTTTGACAGTTCAACAACATTCATTGCGTTATTTACCTTGTTGAGCAGACAAATTTTTCGAACATATGAAACAATGAATTAGCAATATCCTTCAAAATCATTCAGATTGTGAATTGAAAGTGTGTTAAATAGAGTGCTGCTTACAACATCAATGTGTTGGTTAATATTTTGAATATGGACTTACATTTCACACGACGCGCAGCGTGCAGCCGAATGACGCGCACTAATTAACATATCATCTGGTTCTGCTTATGCATCCAGGCGGATGCCCGTTATATTCACCAGCATCCCAATTGCGTACACAAAATACTATCTCAATCCGAAGGATTTTGAAGATTCAAAAATTTGTCTGCTCGACAACATAATGAATATTGTCTAAATAAAAGACATTTCCATTGTAAGTGTGTTACCCAAGTAAGCTAGAGCTGCAGGTCATAGGCGTCTGAATGTTAGTGCAGGAACTTAAGTGTTCTTTTGTGAATGTTACAGGTCATCAGCAGCTAATCAAGCAGCAGGTACAACAGGGTGTGCGGGCGGCACTGGTTCCGAGAAAGACAAACAAGCTCAACATTGGGAGAGGAGAGTCAGAACCCTCAAGTGAGTTTAAACCTTAACTTTTTTCTGACTTGTAAAGCAATAACACAGGAGAAATATGTATAAATCCAACCACAGATCCAAGTAAAAATTGTGACCTAAGCTTACGTAATATGAGCGTTTATTCGAGCGAAAGTGGCAAATAGATGTCAAATAAAAATATGAAAATATGAAATGTGGCTAACTAGCCAACTAGAACATTAATAACCAATTGCAATTTTAACACTGAATTTGATGTTCTAACCGTATTAGGTGTAAAAAAAACTAAATATTCGATGTTACGATATTAATTATTGCATTTCATAATCAATATTTTTGTTTACTTGTTAGCCACATTTCATATTTCCATACAGTACCTAATATTTGGACAATAATATTGTCAAATTAATCAAAACAGGTAATATATTTGACAGCTAATTATGACGTTGCCAACTTTTGCCAACAATTCATGAATACAGCTACAAAAATATATTTTATAGGTAGTCATTAATTGGGGTAACGTCTATTAGCAGAAGAATGAAGAAAAAGATCGCGTGGTGATCCGATATATAAATTATTTTGTTATCTAAAGTAAAATGATCTCTGAACAGCCTTGTAACAGATTTCTAGTAACAGATAGAAGATACATGTTATCATAAAGATTACATCACTGCTTTGTAGAAGAAAGCATTCCATACTATCTACTACTATGTTTGATTGAAATTATCTTTTCAATCACGGCATATCGTCTGCATTTAAAGTTTTTTTTTTGATAAACAACAGTTGTAAATGAGTTATCTGTCTGTCCACCTGTGCATTCAAATAGTGCGTGGTCGGGTGCAGACGACGATCTAAGTGACCGATTCTTATTTTGAAGAATGTATCTTCTGTTTTTAATTCTCGACCCTGAGTCTAATGAGTGAGTCTCATATACCTACTTTGCTAGCCTTGGTCTTTGTTAGACATCGACGATTCTTTCCACAAACTTAAAGAAATATCCTTGTAGGCCCGAAAATACCAAAAAAAAGGGGCATTCTTTGGGGACTGCCGATAGAAGTGAAAACTAAGTAACTTTTTCATTCTCGCGTTAATGTCTTTCGTTAAGTAACTTTTTGATTTTCGCGTTGATGTCTTTTGTTCGAGCGTTAGGTGACGATGACGCGAGTTCCATGATTTTTGTTCACCAAAAAAGTACTCCACGCGCCTAAAGAAGTTGTCACTTAAAAAAATACAGCAGCGCCCCCCTTCTTTTTCGTGTGGTTAGTGACGAACCTGTTGTCAGGATTTTCATGCCACCCATGGGCCTCTGACTTCGCTTCACATGCCGTCAAAAAATATCTTCTGCACGCAAATCGGTTTCCACTTTGCTTTATTGGCTAAATTGCGATCACCATTTCGTTAACGAAGAGTCGCGTGGGGCGCTAAATATCTCTTCGTTAACGAAATTGTGAGAGTCGATTCGAATAACAATGATAACAGTCTTCATCATCATTATTATTTCGTTGGCGTCCACTACTCGACGTAGGCCAGGATCAATCGTCGCCATGTCGACCGGTCCTATGCTTCTTGCATCCAGCGGATTTTGAAGCGACATCGCAGTTATAGTCTTAAGTAATTTTTTAATAATATTTTCCTCCTTCAGACGTCTCGTCGTGGGCTGGCAACAGACCCGGGTGCCGCCGGCGCCTCCACCGCCGGACCTCGAAGTGTGTGGCGCCCACGCAGTCACAGTGCGGCTGAAGGACACTAGAGCCATGCAGCCTGTTCCTAAGGACCTGCCTATCATTACTAAGTATAAAGGTTAGTTGACTTTCATCCATAATAAAAAAATTATAGGTACGAGAATTATCCACACACTCATAGAGACTCCAGTTTGAGATGTTCAGACATACCTACCCATTATTTTCTTAACTAGCTTTCGCCCGCGTGGAGGTCAGAAATTTATTATCCCTCGGGAACGTATCTTATGTTAAACCAGGATATAAACTATCTGTGTGCCAAATTTCATTCATATCCGCTTAGCCGTCTTTGTGTGAACAAACATACAAACATTCACTTTCTATAAATAGTAGGATAACAAATTGATTGGCATTGATATTAACAATGCCAAGAAGAAAGAAGGAAGGAAGGAAGGAAGGGAGGTTGGAAGGATATTGTAATAATTTAAAAGTCATTTTCAAATGTTTTCAAACTGTTTTCCACTCATGTTCTTTTGTCCCTGTAAAATAATTTGGCTAACTCAGAATTGGACATACTCTCATTTTTACCTGCAGTCTATTACAAGATTATTTATCTGATTGTGTATCTTTCGCCTTATCAACCCACAGTGGAATGGTCATCGCGCGCCGACTTCTCAAACGTGTGCGGTTGCCGCGAAGTGGCGTCGTCGGGTACCAGCAGCGGTACGCGTGTGCTCGCGGCCGGCCTGACGCGCGGCAGGCGGTACTTCTTCAGGGCGGCTGCGGGGAATATCAAGGGCTGGGGGACGTATACTGTGTCTGTGCCCAGGAGTGTGGTTCCTAGCAGTGAGTATATTTTGAAGGTCTTTATGCTATTTTGTAAAGTAAGGCAGTGTCCCAAACACTGTGACGGCCTTAGTTTAGTTTTATGTAAAAAAATGACATAAAATTTTTAAGATAATTGACTCAGGCGTAACTTTGCGGAAATCCATTATAAAAATTTATTATTACCTCTGCGTTCGGTGCTTGGCGTGGCAACACGTCGTGTCCGGGTTCGCAACAAGTCAATCGTGATCCTTAGGATGCTTCGTTGAGGGGAGAAACACGGTCGAGTCGATTTCTTATAGGGTTCTTTATGACTCTTTAAGAACAGTTAAGCGGATTCGGTTACTAAATATACGTCGTCTATTGTATTTACATTTTTAGCTGTAGTAAAGCTTCTAGCTAACTGGGAAAGTACTACAAAACAACCAAATACGATTTAAAAGACATCAACGCATTTGCCAAATCCCTTGGTTTGTAGGTGTCAATGGCTAAGGTCTTTGACCTGTTTACTAACTTAAAAACCTGCAACAAATGTATCATGTTATTAATGTATGCCCTGTCCAGGCTGGCGCGACGTGTGCACGCGCGGCGCGCGCGGCTCGGGCGGCGCGGCGGCGGCGCTGGAGGCGCTGGGCGCGGCGGCGGCGGCGGCGCGCGCGCGGCCGCTGGCGCAGCACGCGCGCCAGACGCGCAAGAAGACCGCCACCATACGACAGCTCTTCACTGCCGCTAGCAAGTTCCAGAAGAATCTGAGGAGGTAGGTTTCTGTTCTTTCGAAAACTAAGTTAGGTACTAGGTACTCAAAACTCGGCTGGAGTACGCCATGAGAAAGACCTGATGGAGTTCGCGGGAAACCACTGGATTCGGGAAACACAGAATCGGTTGACACTTATGTCAACCGATTCTGTGTTTCCCGAATCCAGTGGTTGATCTCTTTGAGACAAATCTCGTGATTTGCTGGTCAAATTGATTAGTTTTCGTTCACTTAAGATCCTTCATCTTAATAAATAATAGAGGTTATAAGCTGTACTAGCACCCCACCCCCACGTAACACCCTGCCCATTACAAATTTTCCTTTGATTTTTGGAACGAAGTTCTTTAACGCGACTTCTGGTAGCAGTAAACTGGCAGAAATAGTCACGTGAAAAAACGTTCATAAAAAGTATGAATTTGGTCTAAATAAAAATCCAAGATGGCAGTTGCGAAAATAACTTTTCGTCATGGGTTTCGCTTTCATAGTTTTCGAGGGTGCTATAAATCCGATAGTGAGGTCAAAATGTAAATCCATCTTGGCTGCAAAAATTATGTTTTTGTTTAAATCATACGTGAGAAGGAACTTCGTTCCACCCCGACCGCTCAGATATTTTTATTATGAAAAAAATAAAATTTATGGAAGAGCCTAAATCCGACTTACTAAAACTTATTGAAAACTCGCAGTTTTTTTCAATATCGTATTTAAATGTTTCAGAGGCGTATACCTAGCTTGTATCCTATACCACGAGGACAAAGTGCTGGTGACCAGCGAGGAGTTCCTGCCGGTCATCGAAGTGGACGAGACATACCCCACCTGCATCTACACCGACTTCCATTGGCTCATGAAGGTAACATACTTTTTTACGGGCAAATATTTCGAACCAGAATTTTTTAGGCAAGATGGAGAGATCTTCGCTGAGCATGGAGGCTTATAGCAGCTGGATGAGAGAAATCCAAGATCGAATAAATGGCATGCAATCGGAGACATTTATTACTAGTAGTTGATATTTATTGACGGCAAAATATTTTGAACCAGCATTATAAAGGCAAGATGGAGCTGAGATCTTCGCTGGGCGTGGTGGCTGATAGCAGCTGGATGAGAATAACCCAGGATCGAATAAACAGTATGCAATCGGAGACATTTATTCCTAACAGTGCATGGACTGCTATTGGTTGATTATGTATGAGGCCGCGTTCCCACTATGTCGTGACGACAGATTATCGTCTCGTTTAAAGCGTCGTGGCTTATGTATTTAAATGGAGTGGTTCACATATAGGACGACACGATTTACTGTAAATTATCTGTAAATCTAACTATAAATTAATCGTCTCGACATAGTGGGAACGTGGCCTTACACCTATTAATTCAAAATTTTACGTTAACCCGAATTATTTTATGATATTTTTAGGGCTGTTGCCCAAAAAGAGTAAAACTTTTTCGATAAATCATCAGGAAAAAATAATAAATTATCAATTCAAAGTTTATGATACACACTACAATGTCGTAAAAAAGTTATTTTTATGATTTGTATTAAAGTTGAGTTTTATTGCGGAAAAAAGTATAAACCTCAATAAAGAAATGTTAAACATGCTATAAAACGAATTATTTACAAACATTGCTAACTCTGTTTAGGGACAGGTTATTTTTTACTTTTGTGGCGGCATCTACAACGCCACATGCGAACTTTGCATTACAATACGGCACGCTAAATCGTGCATCGCGCAAGCTGAGTTTAACGCGCGACGAGTATGTATACAACGTCCCGACATCAATCGTGGGGCTCCGTGTCCCGCAGCGCTACTGGCTAGATCTGTTTCTGTGTGGGGGGCGGGGAAGACTCCCACTGTGGGGAGCGCCAACCCAAACCGACGCGGCGACGCCCTCGTTGCTTGACCGGCCTTTGCTGGGCCTTCCCTAGGGAACTAGGGATCTCACCCGGCAGGGGCCTGGTCGCACGGGCGACGTGAAAGCACTCCCACCCCCTTCTAGGAGGGGCAGGGAAACCCAGCGACCGGCCCTCGATTTCGAGGGCCGAGAGAAAAATTTCTCGGCAAGGGGCCAAAAAGCCCCAAAATCGAACCGACCTGAGACGACTACACGAGAATCGTGGGGCAGTAGCCCACCAGACACAACACCCGTCTGGTCGGAGGATCCTCCCTTTTCTATGGAGGATGAGTGAACTTTACACCCTGTTCCTCATACCTGTATACTTTGACAGTCAGTTTCCCTTTAGCAATAGGTATATGAATAGATTTTTACGAGGATATATATTACGAGGTTGGTGAAAATATTAACCAACCATCTAGAGGGTTGAACCTGGCGTCACAGATTAATACAGATGGGACACTCCGAAAAATAATTTAAATAAAAAGCTACTCTTGCTACGACACAATAAAGTACAATACAGGTCGCACAGCGCTAATCACCTCCAGTTATCTACCAGACAGACAGTCAGTTACCTAGAAGTTGCCTCTCTTTCTGGCGCGTGACACTTAGATCTTCTAACTACGTTACACTCACTGAATTGGCCCAGCAAGACGGGCCCGCGTACTTGTAGCTTCATACCTAAACTGCGGACTGTCCCATCTGTTCATCTGTGCTGGCGTCTCGATTTAGCCATCTATAGGGTGTACCAGACTTAAGTTTAAAAGATTACACGTAGAGTTAAAAGAAAAATATTACCTACTATTCCAGGTATCATGTGCGTGGGATGACGTGAAGGCGCTTCGTTCAGACATGGAGAAGCACACGTCGTCGTCCATTCACTTCCGACTCAAGCTACTGACGGCGGCCGCGCAGATGCAGTCCGCGCTTTGTATACAGGACTTAGGTACGTATCAATTTGTTGGAGTTATTCTTCAAAACCTTTCATCAGTATCCTCCTTCTGGGGTAATAGGGCCATAAGACTGATAGCTAGGCTGTTGGCCCATTGTAGCTGGAAGTGTCGTCAAGAATCGACTCTAAACTTGTGAATACTGTTTCGATGCACCCTGGATGAGCCCCTGCATTTTACAATATTCCTGACTTTCCTCAGTTATTCTGAGAATGACCTAGCTTACTTTCTTGCTGGGTAGGATGGCCACAGGCTAAGTGGAGCAACTATTTTTGCAATTCGGCTGGGAGCAGCTGAATGAGAGTACCTATAGATAGTGCCAACTACGAAGACGCACCCCACTCTTCTTGCTAATCGATGACACTACAGCGTTCAGCACAAAATCGCTTTAAGGAAGCAGAATGGGGCGCGTTTTCGTTGATGGCACTATCTATAGCCGTGAAGCAAGGTTCTGCGACTAATTGGAGAGACCTAATGTCTAGCAATAGACTGTTAAAGTCTGATGACGATGAAAAGTAATTACTTCTATACTCTCTCAAAGTATACTGTTTTTATAACCACATAATCCCCCCTAAAAATGAATTGATTTTGATTTAATTTTGTTTTTTTGTAATTTAATTTTGATTGTAATGTTGATTCTAGGATTGATTTTAATTTAATTTTTGGTTGTGAATTGTAATTGTAATATTGTTTTTGATTTTAATACTACTAAAATAGTTTTCTAAGTTCTTATACTAATACAATATGGATGTTTTCCAAAATAAATGCTTGAATTGAATAAAAAATTATCCTCCATTACCTTCCAGGCCAACTCTACCACAAGCCACTCCGAGACTCCCACGGCACCATCGTCCTGTCGTGCGTGAACAGCGTCAAGTCCGTGAAGTCAGTTTCAGCGCTGAACTCGCGCTGGGCGGCCGTGTCGCGCCTGCGCAGGAGAGTGCTCAGCGAGGATAATACTATTGGAGAACTGCTCATGGCTTCAGTTCATGAACAGATTGCTTATCATCAGGTAAATAGCTGTCTGGATATTTCTTAGACTGAATTTTTTTAGGATTGATTTCATATTGTAAGTGTTGGAGTACGGTTAAAGAACAAGGGTTCTTCAACCGTTACATCGTGGTCATAAAAAAAAAGTTAATAATCTCTGATAGATTGACCAAACAGCAAAATTCTAGGAGTAGCCTTTCGAAAACCAAAAGCAGAAGTCTTCCTTAACCTTGGGTTGCATTTCTTATTGAATTAGTTTCCAAAAATTAAATTCATTATGCTTCATTAGTAGATGATTCTTTTAAGTATGGCTTTCAAAAACAGAAGGCAGAAAGTCTTATTTATTCCAGTAGGTCCCTACCATAAATTTTATCCACTTATTAATGTTTTTTCCTTTCATTACAGGTATCACGCGTCCAGCTTCCCCGTGGGTTATACCTGGGCTACCTAAAGCTGCAGTCGTCAGTAGAAGTAGTGCGCATCGTTGCGCCTGCGCGGACTCCTAACGTACCACCACACACCCGCGTCAGGGACAACCCACATGTGTCTGCGTAAGTATCGTTTGGATCGTATTCAGGATTCTTTAAAAGAGCCAGGATAGTAAATATATTGGTACATAGTTAATTGACTCAGGCGTGACTTTGCAGAAATTCATTATAAAATACAATAGATGCAAAGACTTATTTGCGTTCGGCGCTTGTCGTGGCAAGATGTCGTGTCCGGGTTCGCAACAAGTCAATCGTCATCCTGGGGATGCCTCGTTGAGAGGTGAAACACGTGTCGATTTCTTACAGGGTTCTTTATGACTCTTTAAGAACAGTTAAGCGGATTAGGTTACTGAATATACGTCGTCTATTGTATTTTATATTGGTACATAACCAAACTGATAATGTGTTGTGATGCCTAACCTATAAGAAAATCTTGAATTTTTCTTTTACAGAGAAGAATGGGAACACCTGAAGAACCAATCCGGAAAATCAGATGACTCACAAGCAATCAACAGCCTCGCTATCAGCGGTCATGAGAAACCCTCAGAATCTCAAGAAATGTTCCTCGATCTAATCGCTTCGGGCGCACGAAGACTCTTCAAGGACATGGAAATCCCCATCGAAAGCGTCATTGCCCACCGAATATACGACCTCGAGGTCGTTGAACTGAATAATGACGTCAGTTTCGTCATGATATGTCCTCCGGCAGAGCAGGCATGCTCAGTGCCAGGACAGAAGGAAATCCTCCTACAGAAGGGTGATCTGCTTAGCTTACCGATACAAGCTTTCGAAATGATACACCTGCAAACGTATCACACGAACATTCTGAACAAATACTCGAAACTCAGCTGCGTTCTAGAACTGGACGTGGCTTTAGCCGCCCATTCTCATAGAGAGGCGTTCTCCTGCACGGAGTTGCAGACAGCCAAAGAAAGACTTACCAAACTGGAAGACCTCCAGAATAATCTGAACGCGGTGTGGAAGGCAGAACGATGGCTCATGGACCTCATAGGGTTCGCGAGAGATAAAGACAAGGCTGCACCCAGTTCCGGAATATTGCTCAAATACATTTTCGACAAGACACCGTCACAGTCCTCAGACAACCCTACAGAAATCAATGAGACGGATAGCAAGTTTAAAGACTTCCTTCAAATACCTTCGAGAGATGGCAAAATTACTAAAACATCCCCTGGCAGGGGGTCATGGCCCGGCCCCGCTGGGAACGGTAACCATGCCAACTTACACCCAGAGTTCAGCAAATCTGAACAACAGTTGAGTCTCTCCCCTCGCCAGACATCAGTGTCTACGCTCAATCTAAGTAGCTCACAATTCTTGAACCCAGAAACTCACAAATTTCCTAGAAAAGGCAGTGCCGACTCCCAGTACACTCAATCCAGTGCTATAAGCAATAATTACATGAGTAGCAATTCGCAATTTGACATAAAATCGTCGACTGGTTCTCATAATAGTATTGGTAGCAATCGTCTACCGCCATCACGGAGCGAAGATACCCTTGTACTTCAGAATGAAAATGTGGAGCCGAAACCGAGACCTCATAGTATTAACGCAAGTTCCACCACATCGAGTCCTCTGCTAACTGTTAAAGGAGGATATTATCCAGGAAGTATGATAAGCGTTAGAACCTCTAAGGGTAACGTCTCCGAATCCGCCCAGAGCCTCTCAAGCGACTCAGAGAGCCAGACCTGTCCTTTAACAACAGTTCCTTTAAAAGTCCGTCCTCAGGGGAAGCACTATAGGAGCCCCTGTAGCGTCATAGCTTCCAAGAGTATGACGAACGTGAAAGGAGAAGTTGACTTCACTGACACGGGACAGGAGTTCACGAAGTCAAGTTTGTGCGTCAAACGTCAGCCGTTGTTGGAGACGCAGGAGGATGCAGAGTATCACAATAAAGTTCCAAAGACTGATGAGAGGAGGGATAGTGAGGATCTGAAGGGGCCGGAGCAACGCACGCCTGACCAGGCCGGGATACTGCAGGTAAATTAAAAGAAGAAATTTTAATTTCAACATTGCAAAAGTCAGACAGGCTAAACACTTAATTTAGTGGAATGTTTCGTCAAATTAAGCACTTAACTTTTTTGTTCCTGTCATTACAAAAACGAATGAAACGACTTGATGTACACATCTGCAATTGCATTTATGTTAATGCGTGTAACATCAACGTATTTACGAATGCATGACTGATACTTATCGTTTTTTCCAGGTATTCGCTGCTTATGAAACCGGCTTAGCGGCGGGCACCTCGCTCAAGCTGCACGTCACGCCGCGCACGTCGGCGCGGGAGGTCATCGACCTAGTTGTCAAACAACTCAACATGGCCGCCGTGCTCAAAGGCAAAGCTGGCCCAGTTTATGGCCCAGAGAAACTACAAGACTTCTGCCTTGTAGCTGTCATAGGTGCCCGCGAAAGATGCCTCCGCGATGACTTCAGACCTCTTCAACTTCAAAATCCGTGGAGGAAGGGACGATTGTACGTTAGGCTCAAACATGATGTGTTGGCAGCACTGCAACATTCTGCCAAGCAACCCGCTTACATTTGAACGGGACTTATTTGTATACTAGGCAAAGGAATAGAGATATTTTTTCGTGGCATAAGATTTATAGTTGGAACTGCTTAGTCACCGTAGGAAGGTAGATAGCGCTTGTAAATAAGACATAAGAAATGACTTAGCCGTCTGTGAACCTCACCGCCTATTATTCTAATTTGGGATGAATATTACAATTATTTCTGCATAACTGCTTAAAATCGGTAATCGTTTGGTCAATTATGGTTCCTTCCTTGATAAGAAGATTTTTTTACTTTCTACAGTGACTAACATCTTTATTAGTTTCATTTTGGTGCCAATTCTGATTATGTTAATGCTTTAAATAGTTAAGTGAAAGTTGTGAGTAATAATAGTAAATATTTAAACAGAATTTATGGTGCTTTTCACTGTAAAATATTATCGCTTTAATGTCTCTATCAGATTTCCACGGATTATTTGTTAGACTGTTATAGAGTTTATGAGATAGCTATTCCTGTTTAGATCAATTTCTACTTCTTATCGTGCTGTCTATGTAGTTCTATCGATCAATTTAAACTATCTTAGGTCATAGACTTACTTACCTTAAAAAAAAAATCTTATTCAGATATCATAGAGAATCATCAAAAACTCATTCCTCTTCTAAGGCAAAGACAAATTAAAAA
This sequence comes from Conistra vaccinii, assembly GCA_948150665.1. Lineage (NCBI taxonomy): Eukaryota > Metazoa > Arthropoda > Insecta > Lepidoptera > Noctuidae > Conistra > Conistra vaccinii. Next base: position 5,655,491 of record OX411323.1, on the reverse strand, counting down.
ACAATCGTTTTAAAAATAGAAAACAAAAAATATTGTTTTCGTATGTTGGTAAAACGAACGTCAAACTTTTTTTATTAAATGAACTCGTACAACGTGGATCAAAGTGCCTGATTAATTTCGAAAAATAATACTACTGATAAAATCATATCTCTGAGGTAAACAGGGTTACATTTTATTACCTAATCCATGATACAATTTTAACAGTACTTTATCGCTATGTTATTAAAAGCAATAAGATAAGTTGACAGATTAATGATTATCCCTAAAACAACAAGGTGAAATTAAATTAACTAAGAACCATCGTCCATTATCTTACTCAAAAGTAGGTTACATGTTAGATAGCTACAAACTCAAATCAAAAATGAGTAGCCAGTTACCTACTTTTGATTAGCTTTGTGGACGATCGGTAGTACACACGGCTACACATCACGCTGTAAGTACAAGCTGACCTCGCATTGTACGGATATCCTATTTAATACGAGATCAGCGTAAATTGGAAATGTATAGCTTGATGTGTAGCCGTGTGTACCTATGACCAACTTCATCCTGAACAGATTTTTTTTCTAGATATTCATCGATATTTTTTTACCACCGCAGCGTCGCATGTATTTAATGTCTACATAGGTAGGTACCTACATCAACATAATTAGGTAACTACTTATCCTATTATAACAGTTTGTTGTCGAATATAGGCGTAGAATAAGTGTAAATAATTTAAAACTAATGTAGGTAAAGTCTATCGGTAAAATGAATTATGTAGATATATTTTGATAATTTAAACTGTGCGAATGTCGAGAAGTTATTTTGTAAATAACTTTTGTTTCCACTTTTCAATTAGTTTGAGTAAATATTATTTACTTTTACGAAAAGTGTATGAATTGACGGAAAATATGAGTGGTTCCAAAAAATACTTTTACCCTAAATATTTTATCCTACGTGCTGTAGGATTATTTGTATTATTAATTAATACTTAGATCTCTTAACAAAATATTTTGTTATTTAAATTCTTTAGTGAGTATTATCATATTGACATGATTATGAATGGACTGAATGATTGTTTCTTAATTTAAAATATAATACTCAAGATTTGTGTAATTTACAATAATTTTACTATAAAGTAATTGTAAATTCTGTAGGTAATTGCTGTGTACAAAAGGGGGTGTAAATTAGAACAGAATTATAAAGAATTATAAAAAGAATATAAAGATGTAAAAGAAATTATCAACGATTCGAGCCATAAATAAAAGATATATTGCAATTTTTAATAAAGCCTAACTGAATGTCTTATGATATAAATAATTTAAAGTTTTATTTTAGATTATCATGTATGTATTCACCCTATCTGGTGTTGTACATTAGAAATTAGCAAGAGTGGGGTTATGAAATGATGCACAAAAATAAATGTATTTCAAATCTTTCTTTGTCATTTTATTTAAAAATCTTAACAAAAAAAATACTGACTCTAGCGCGGCCTCTAAATGTTCGGGCCCCGGGTCAGGCATAATGTGGCTCACTCGCCCAATTTTATATGGGACTACGTCCTGCTACGTAACACATTCGAGACGAATGCTACGCCATACCTACCAGACATTGCTACGACGTCTACGTCACGAGTAGGGCATGATATTCGGATATCCGGATATCCGAATTATCCGGATATCCGTCGAAAATATTATCCGAATATAATTTGTTTTACTATCCGGATAAAACGGATAATACGGATAGTTACTTTTGTTCCATTTTCCTTTGGATAATATAACATTTAACGTTGTGTTTTAAAATTGGTATTCGAAATCGTGACAATTCATGATATATCTTCAAAAATACATCTAATGACACAATTATTATGTAGATTCATCAAATCATCATAGAGAAAATTTAAAAGTGCTTTTGCACAGAGCTCGACTTCAGTTGACGACAGTGGTGGTGATGACGTAGCACTCAGTGGTTACAAGCGGCAGAAACTGAAATGTCATTTACTTTAACAGAGAAAATAAGCAAAGAGATCGAAAGGACTCTGTAGGTTGACCATCAACAGTGAATGCTTTGACAAGCATGGCATTTACTTTAAAGGCATTGGCAAGAATGATGGCTTTGATTAGTAGTGTTGTTCTCTAGATTCATCTCGGTATTGTGTCTTGCTTGACGAGATCTTACAGAACCAAAATAGAGTTCCTGTTAAATGCAACATAAAGAAAAGGTTAGGCTTTGCTATACTTGAATAAGCTGTTTTGGTAACCAAGCCAAAATCAGATTGATATGGGAAGTAGGAATTTGGAGCAGAGGCCTCATCATGATTCTCTGCATTCATGATTTGCTTTCCTGCCTGGACCATAAAAACCCAATCGGGAAAGTCCTCTTTAGGAATATCCAAAGTTTCACATATAAATGTCCAATGGAAGATAGGACTGCACAATCGCGATAACGAGAACTGACCCGAAACGCACAGAAGATAGTTCATATTCAGGGAATCGATGAAAGTACATGTCATTCGCGGCTACTAGTTTGTGCTGATCCAACTTATACATCAGATACATTGACATCTAGCAATGTCAGTGGTGTGATTTTGACTCATTTATTACCAAGCATTACTTTGTAAGACTTCCAGTCTTCATCTAATGTGCTTTCAATTGTTCTAGCCATCTTAACAAAGATAGCATTTGACCAGCTCACGATCTATTATACCATTGGTAGATAACCCGTGGATGATAACATTTCTTGTATCTGTCAATGACAGATCGGACAGATTTTGCTTTTAGTGCGAACTGAAGTACTTTACTATACGATTGTTGGAGAGTTTTTGTAATAAAAATGTCGATTGTAAACTAATATAAGTTTGATTTACCTCTTTTACAGTGGTATCCAAAATATCCATATTATCCGGATATATTCGAATAGTTGTCTGGTATTATCCGAAATATCCGAATAGTAAAATGGGCGGATAATTGCATGCCCTAGTCACGAGACTACTGCCACGTCATACCTACCAGAGATCTGCTACGACAACTACGTCACGAGACTACTGCAACGTCATACCTACCAGTCATCTGCTCAAGGGCGTCGCCAGCCTATCGCCCAGGGGGGGGGGGGGGCAAGTTGATATATGGAGGAAAGAAAAAGCATGATGCAAGTTTGAGAATTGGCTTTATAAAAATAAAATAAATAAATAAAATTAATTTAATTCAGGCATAACCCATATTACATAAAAATAAATTTCATAATACTGCAACAGAATAAATCACAACAGAATAAAATGTCAATGCAGTTAAAATAAGTACAAATTACATAGGTCACAGGATTAAAACTAAATGTCAAATGAAATGAAAATAAAAGAATGAGTTGTACAAATTATATGGGATTTATAGATATGTTTTTGAATTTCTAGGGGGGGGCAGCGGCCATTGGCGGATACAGGGGGGGGCATGGGGGCCATGGCCCCCCCAAACGACCGAGGAATTCTATACTTTCGATTTAATTCAAGGTGCACTTACTTTTACACAGCATAGGTACTCATAGGTAGGTAGATATCAGGAATCAGAAATATATTCTTTACAACAGGTGTATCAGGGCCGCAGGCAGGGGGGCCAACCAACCCCGCCTAGGGTACCTCCGTACTCTAATATACATATAATTGTAATCTATTTCGCAAAGGCGTACTTTATAATCTACAAAAGTAGTAAGAGTACGCTTAAATATTGGTATTTTTATCGACTATGACTTCGTTTTGATTGACTTCAGTATTCTCTAAGAGAGTCTAACCGTTTAACGTATTCCAGGCGGGGTGCTAAAATTTTCGAGCTCGCTTCGCTCGCTCTTGCATTCATAATTATCACAATTTTCTGCATGAATTTGATAAGTCGATCAATTCGTGTATTCCCGTTCGTTACTCCTATTTCTGTATGAATGGTCAAATAAGCGTAGGCAGGTACCTACTTTAAAATCTACAAAAGCCGTAAGAGTACGATCGACTATGACTTTGTTTTGAATGACTTCCAGCAACTTCAGCATTGTCTGAGAGAGTCTAATCTATTCCAGCCGGGGTGCTAAAATTTTCGAGCTCGCTTCGCTCGCTCCTGCATCCTACATTCTCTTAATTACTTATCAAAATTTTCAACATAAATCTGATAAGTCGATAAAACTTCTATTTCTGTATAAATGGTCAAAGATAAAGAAAACCTAACGCATTCGAAGCGGCATGCAAAAAATTTCGAGCTCGCTCCTGTCGCTCTTGCATACTACATTATATTCTCCTAAAGTGACCTTCCCTATTTTTGACATGATTGCAAACAAAGTGGCGAGAAGAGAAACAGGACTTTATTTACTTACTTTATAACTTCTAAAATAAGTTGGCAGCCGGCAACCCGGGGCCCCGAAATGAATTCCTGGCTACGGCCCTGAGGTGTATACAAAGATATAACAAGCATGCATTGCATATACTTAGGATCACTAGCATAGCAAGTAACCCTCCTCGTAAATGAAGATAAAACTCTTGGGTTGAATTTAAAAAAAAGCAAAACATGTCTTTTTTTTTGGTTTTGTGATTTTAACCCTAGCTCCGAACCTTGCCAGAATGCCCCCCCCCCAAAATGAAATCCTGGATCCACCCCTGGCAGCGGCCCCCCCTACCCCCCCTTAGCGACGCCCATGTCTGCTACGACCCTACGTTACGAGACGACCTTTTTTTTTTTTGGGTGGGAAATCATCAAATGACTTCTCCGTTCTGTGCGGAGCGGAAGGGCGTGTCAGACTCTTTAGTCTCGTGTTAGACTGCTGCGACGAGACGACTGCTACGTCATACGTGCCAGACGTCTGCTACGATGCCTTTGCCTAGGTAACGAAAAAACTGCTACGTCATACCTAATACCGGACGTCTGGCGACCTTACGTCATTCCTACAAAACATCTGCTACGACGCCTACGTTAGGAGACGACTGCTACGTCATATCTCCAGATTTCTGCTACCACGCCTACATTACGAGACAACTGCTACGTCATACCTACCAGAAGTGTGCAACGATCCTACCTTCATGACGATTGCTACATAACGCCGTCATGACAACTGGTACATAACTCCTACGAGACCCTCCCTTGCTACTCCCAATGGAAAGGACTTTTCACCCTGTTTCTCCATTCTCACACATCCAGCGGATTCCCGCGAACATAATTAAGTCGTCCCCTTGGGGGGGGGGGGGGGTTACCCAAGCTAGTAAGCTTATTTTATTTTATTGTAGATACTGTTTTTGGGAAATAAACAGATGCACTACCTACCTACTTAACAATCTGAAGTTTAAAAATGAATACAGAAAAAAAATACCTAATTCAAACATTTTAAAAACTCAGCCTATCGCAGTAGCAGTACAGCTGATATGGTACCTACGCAAAACTAGCACACCGCCTTTGAACACCGTTGGAAGATTCAGCGAGTCGCCGCCGTCGATCAGTCACTGTGTGTGTATCTGAATAACAAATGATTGACTGAAAGGATGGCCGCTGTTCACACCATGTACAGTCCGCGTCAAATAACTTTGCCGCTCCAAAGCAGGCCACAAATTAATGACTGCGCAGTAGTCAATCTTACTTAAAAAGCGGTAGCGCGCATGCCAGTGCGCAACTGCGCCTGCGCTACCTAACTTCAGAGTGACAAACTTATTTGAAGCGAACTGTACATACTACCGACTGAACGTTTGTGTTGCTGAATAAAAAATTTATATCCTAATTATGTCTTGGACCATTTAGACGAGGCCAATCCCCAAGACAATCCACTAAGCCAATCTAATAATATCCTCGTATAAATAGAGACAGTCCAGTGCATTGGATTGTCCTCAAGTCATTTTGCCCTTTCATTTTACTGGCTTATTGAATTGGCTTACCTAGTGGATTGTCTCGGGGATTGGCCCAGTCTAATAAAATTGATAATTATAATTTAAAGTCATAATAATAATTACGTCCGTATAAGAGTTGATAGTTGGCGCTATTTCATACAGGGTGTCAGGGACATCGACACGAAGCCTGTTACCATGGATTCAGTACATGATTCTGAATCCCCAGACATTTTTTTTTTTTTTCGGTTAAGTTTTTTTTTTTAAACAGCTGTTCCATACTTTTTGACCGCGTGGGTTATTAGTTTATTACACTTTTCTATGAAACAGCAGATTAAAAAAAAAAAAAATCGACGAAAAATTTCAACGCAGGGGTTTTCAGAATCATGTACTAAATCCATGGTAACAGGCTTCGCGTCGATGTCCCTGACACCCTGTATATTGTTTTATATTGCATCAATTTCAGTAGATCCCACTTAGTGGCTGCTGTATCTATTAGTTTCCTTCACAGCCCCTTCAATGGCCGGTGGATAAATGTAAGCCCAGCCGTTTTGATAAGATGAAAAGTGTGCAACTGATACGGATCGAAACAAACTAAAATTCCATTAATACTACAGATCTCCTTAAATAAAATGTACTCGGTGCTACAGACTAAAGAAAGCTACAGTTTCCTAGAAGAACGGTGGCCGCACTTGACGGCCGCCGGCGCCGCAGTGACGGCTGTCATGAAAATGATGAAAATGATATACCAGTATTATATAGTGCTCTGTGATGATAACACCGGCAAAGATTATAATCGTTAGATTTCCCAACGTGTCAAAAGATAGTTAGCTTTTCTGTTCCGTTTAACTTCCTGGGACACAATGATGCAGTAACTACACTTTTTTGTCAAGGAAACGCTTTACGTATAATAATGTTTGAGCTCACTCTTCTCAGTATGAACACTTTTTTCTTGTGACCGAGTACGGTGAAGGCAAAATCTAGCGATTTAAATCTTTGAGGGGCGGGATTTGCTTTACGGTGTCAGTACAGTAACGCTCTCTAGGAAAACACACCAACTTACTTTCATATTCAACGTTTCAGTCACGTCACGTTACGTCATTCGCCAGTAAATTGCGGACGCTACGTGAGCGGTCACTGCTGTTCCACTTCGGGAAACTGTAGCTAATCGAATCGAAACAAACGAGTCGAGTAAAACCAAAAAGTCATTTATAGCACTGGCAACCAAGGACCACTAATTCCATGCTGGCAGCACAGCAAAACAATTTGTCATTGTCAATTTGTCATTTCCGTCCGTCATCATTCAACTCAAACTCAATTCATTCGTTCGGTCATTGACGTTGTCAACTTGTTATCAAGCGAATTCTTTTGAAAAAGAAAACTAACATCGAACTGAAACCTATTCAGTTTTGAGATTTGACAACGTTGCCCTTTTCACATACAAATAAAATAATCTTGTAAAAATGAGTTTAGTGGCTAACACCGGGTAAGATATTTGTGTTTGGAACCTGTACAGTTGTGTGATCTACTTTCTTTTAATTTTTCGTTTCGTTGTCTAATTAGGAAATTGGCTGGACGGACGCTGTTCATTACTGGCGCGTCTCGAGGTATTGGTAAGGCTATTGCTTTGAAAGCAGCGAAGGATGGTGCCAACGTTGTTATTGCCGCCAAAACAGCTGAGCCGCATCCTAAGCTGCCTGGAACTATTTACACTGCCGCAGAAGAAAGTAAGTGTATTCACCTTCTTTATCAGCTTTGCATGCCTTCTATTAATAGCCAGGAACCTCGATTAATTCATAAATCTACAATCACTTAATGAAATATGAAATTATATGAGTTGGACTTTGTCCTCCATATGGCTTTGGACTTTGAACTTCCAATAATTGACCTAGATGGATTTGTTTTGTAAACTATCACTTCAATGTTGTGTATATCTATTGTATAATGAGGATACATAATACCTATGGATAATATCAGAGGTACAAAACCTCTGATATAATCATAATGTATAACATTTTATACTAAATAAGGCCTTGATTATTTATTGCAAGATTCTATTTAATTGAAAGTTTCTCATATTCAGCATTTAATCGCACACTAAACCAGTGACATTGTATGATGGTGCCTGTAGCAGCTAACAAATGATAAAAAAAATAGCTTGTTCATTTGATAAATTTTAGTTCTAGCGATAGACATTATTGGGACCCATACAACAATGTAGAAAAGTCTATGTTCCCTTAAATTTAGCAGATATTATTTCCTTAGTCTTAAAAATTGCAATCATTGCAAGCCGTCATACAGTGCCGATATTATACTTCCTAGTCTAGAAAACTTGGCATGCAGATCATAGCATTGTGTTATCTAATACAAGTTTAACAATCAGATAAAAAGTATTACAACATACTTTGCAGGAGTCTTATGTTAAGTCATAAATATACTATCTCTTGATAAAATTCTGTACTTATTCGGATTAGACTTTGTCCTCCAAAATTTTATTATTAACACTCTCCCTGCCATGGGAACCACCGGCGACCCCCATGGCCTCCTGTACTTATAAAGCTGTGGTGTCGGAGAGAAACATGATAAGTACAAAAACGCATATTTTCAGTATGATATTTTAAAAATTTAATTAGATACAGACCGATATTTTGACATGAGTACAGATATCAGAATTTTACCTATACAATTCTACCGCTTCTGTGCAATGAGTTACCAGGTTTAGACCAAAATAAAATTTGTAAATTTTAAATGTCATTGTAGTACCTCTAAAATTCGACCAAATTGGAGTTATCATGTTTCTCCCTGACACCACAGAAAGTTTTATATATATTGTCGGCAGGGAGTGTTAAGAACTTAAAACTTGTGTTGACCTTGATAGATTTGTCTTGTAAACTGTCAAAACAGTTTTATTATGAATCAACATAGTTACATAGATTTCTTTGAAATGTCTGTCCATTTATTTTATAAAAATATTTTGGTTGAATGTTTATCTTTAACCTGTGACCATCCAGCATTACTGGCTTCATGTAGGATAAATATTAAAGCTGGTATTCCATTAGTTACCAATCTTTGCATTGGGGACTTGTTTATTTATAATTTAGATGCATACCATAGATTGAATGTTTTATTTTTAGTTGAAGCTCTTGGAGGCAAGGCCCTGCCATGCATTGTCGATGTGAGGGATGAGAAACAACTACAAAAGGCTATTGATGAGGCTGTCAAGAAGGTAAACAATTATTCCCATAATTTAAAAAATCATTTTAACTGATTCTTCCACTAGAATTCTTCCTCAAAAACTTGTTCTGGCCGAAATTACTATATTGCCAAAATTCTTGAAATATTACCCATTGCTCAGATACTTCATTACAATTTTTTTTTTTTTTTTTAAATAACCTGATGAATTCAATAGCTCTAGTATGTTAAGAAAACTTATACAAAAAAGACTACCTCTGTTTGCGTCATTTGAATTTAAATCGCTTACATAAATAAAAAAAGGTATATTTTGTTTCCAAACAGACAATGTCCCAGATATTCATTAACCAAATTACATTAAAGCAGGAAACATGATTGCAATATTTATTATTCCCTGATTCGAAACAAAGAGTAATTTATTATTGCTGCTAACTACAAACACTTCAAACAGAATTATAAATTACTAGCTGCACCCCGCGGTTTCACCCGCATTAGTCTTGATCCCGTGGGTATATCGGGATAAAAAGTACGAAGTGTATAGAGTGCCGCGAGTTTCTTGTGGCACTCTAGTGTCACTGCCTCGGCCCGGCTAGGGTGCCGTGAGCGTTGCATTGTCACTGTCACTTGTTATTTAGGTTAGGTTAGGTTAGAACTGTGACCACACAACGCACGAGCCGAGCGAGCGTAGCGAGCGGTGCCGCGGTAGCGGCCGGCGAAGTGCCGGGGTCCGTTTAGGCACAAGAGAATGTAATGTTTTGAGAATGTGGTGTTTTACAGCGATCTAACCTCGACAATCAAACAAAATACCAAGTGACGTGAGTTAGTGACAATGACAATCCAATGCTTGCGGCACTTGAGCCGGGCCGAGGCGGTGTTACTAGGGTGCCTGTAGTGGCACTTTATCCGATAGGGATAGAGTGCCAATGGTGGCACTCTATACACTGCCTAAAAAGTATCCTATGTCCTACTCCAGGTCATGGTCTACGCATGTGCCAAATTTCATCCAAATCTGTTCAGCCGTTTTAGCTTGAAAGCGTAACAAACAAACTCACTTTCGCATTTATAATATTAGGACTTAGGAGGATACATATAACCTTGTTAGCTAGCATTGTTTTAATTGCACATTAACTATTTAGACTAGGTACTAAATACAATGACTAACTAACTATACAAATAAATACAAAAATCAAACGGACGCTAAGGCGTCGAAGTATTCGTCCGCATCGCTCTGTCATCCGGAAACGTGCCCAGAAGACTGGCAGCATTGCCACGTTGAATGGTACGTGAAGTGTCAGCGAGAAATTTCTTTAACCTTTTGACCGCCACAGTCGTGTATAGACGACAAACGAAAATGTGCCCAGTTCGCCACGGTCGCGACTGCGTGACAGAATTTTATACGTAAATAAATGTCATAAAACAGCATTGTTTTGTTTATTTCCCTTGTTAAATATGTACCTTGACTCTTCTTAATTTATTTGAAGTGAACTGCTTTCGTTAGATTTCATTTTTAGTAACGTAAGAAGACAAAAAAGAAAATCAGTCATAAAGTTCGAAAAACATAGTGCCCTCGACGCCACAGTCACCATACCAGGACACGTAGTGATGCAGGTAGCACTCAATATAACAAGAATATCGACCTCGACGGCAACCTACGTTATATTTAATTTACTCTGAATTCTGCACTAGTAAATAAAAAAAACATTTCATACTGAACTTTTACGTTTGAGAAATCAAGAAAATTTTATAATACTGAACTATGCGCTTTATAAACATCGAGTTTTAGTTGATTATCGATTAATTGTAATGACTGTAATGCCCGTCTCTATCACACTGTTGTATTGTATGTGCCGGGAACGCCACAGTCGTCTATGCTTGACAGTCCCATGACATCATACGCGGAACATTTTTGAATAGAGTAGTTCGTATATTATTAGTAAATATTATTAATAATAATGGACGACTATACTATGAGTAGTGAAGACTTGTTAAATATACTCCAAGGAGTCGACACTGACACTTTTATCATGGAAGACAGTGCGGAAGTTCTGGAAGACGAAGATTTTGAGGCAAGTTTATTAATTTTATGCTTATTACGTTAGGAAATAAAACGAAATTATATACATGGCAATTATTTATTATAAACATACTGTATAGAAAAAAGTCCTAAATTATTTTGTTTGAGTGTCAAATGTTATTTTGTTCACATGACTGCCCTTAGCTTCTTGGAAAAATGTTATGATTTTAGCGTAAACATTTGGCAGTATGCAGGGCTCTATGTCGTCTAAGCCTGACTCCAATATTTTAGAAAAATGATAGTTCATTTTTCTAAAATGTACGCGAGTACATGCTTCGCAGTTTTCGCGTGTCCCTGTCATCACCGCTGTTGTTTGGCTGGATTTTTCCTTTACTGCCCTTACTCCGAGATTTCCTTTTTTCCATGGCCTTCCTAAAATTGATTGCGACATAATATCCCAATCTTCTTCGTCCTGGTCGGGACGTAGAAAAAAATGATTTTTTGACAATTTTATTTCTAATCGGTGATAATATGCCTCAATCCATAGAGAGAAACAACCCACAAACCAAACGGAATATCGGTCCAGCCCCACCGTGTCCATCGGGCTACGCCGTGACGCGCGTGTCCCGATGGATACGGTCGGGCTTGAAGGGGGTCTTAGTTTTCTATCCACATGGAAGCACTGTACTTTACGGACCGGCGATTTTTTATAGTAGGTTTTTTTTTTTGGTAGATTATACCCTTTTTAGTGTATTTATGAAAACCGCAAATCTAGCAAAACCATAGGTGCTGAGAAAAAAATCACCAAAAGTTTCTTTCGGGATTGGTGGGATAGTGGGAGTATTAAGGGTGGGGAAGTTTACGTGGCGGGTCTAAATTAGGTTCCAAGCAATAATGAGGTCAATGACATCTTCAAGGTCAAGTTCAACACCCCAAAAGTCAAGGTCAAACCAAAAAATACTAAAGTCTTGGTATATTTCCTTATATTTTCAGTGTCAAAAAAAAAATTGTAAAGCATTGTCGACGGAGCCCCGCTTCGCGGGGCTCCTACTTCTGGGTGGTTTAAAAAAAATAACCACCTTTGTCTGAACGTAAAACGGAACGACCTAGGAGTGAAATTCGTACATTATCTGCAGTAAAACGTCAGTTTTATTACATAAATTAATTGAATTTTTGAAACTTTTGGATTTTTTTTCTCGAAAACTAAGCGTTTGCTAGCTGTTTCATTTTGCAAAAGTGTTCCATACGAAGACATCTACACGCAAAAAAAAAAATGAAGCTCTGCACGCGAAACGAAACTAACGAAAAATACGAAACTTTTAAAACAAAATACCTATTATAAATTCTTTTGTGATAAAAAATACGATTACAAAAAACCGATGATACATGTCTCATTTTATTTATTGCATTATCAAATAATAATATTGAAATCAAATTTCTCATATTTACAAAAGTTTTTCCACAATATGAAACAGAATATCAGTGAAACGAAACTAACGAAAAATACGAAACTTTTAACACAAAATACCTATTATTATTTCGATATTATTAATAAATATTGGTTGCGCACCTCTAGTGCAGAGGCGAGCAAAATATAAAAAGCCGTGCCAGCTACGCCACTGTCACCGTATGGTGACATGAAAGTACGTCAAGATTGAACATAGTGCTGTGATGGTATTGACTTGGTTTTATCGATTGTTGTTTTGAATTGTGGATTCAACGCCTAAACAGTGACACATATCATTATGATTTCTGTCATAAAGGACAAAGTGGGATGAAATAAAACTCCTGTATTATATTTTTCCGGTATAGACCTTTAATTAAAAACATACTCTAGGTTAAAAAATAAATAGTTAGTGCTTAATCGATATAATTTCGAACTCACTACTATTTTGTAGGTATTAAAGGATGAATTCATTGCTTGGCGCTGAGGGCACGCTTTTTCTTTTTTGACGTGGCGGTCAAAAGGTTAAAAAGGAGACGCGCACTCGGGCCCCATGACCGTTTTGACCCCAATCGGCTCAAAACTGTAGGTGCCCATAATAAGGTTACAATATTTGCGCCGCTTGAGGGTCTCAGCAGCCGCAGCAGCGCCGCCAGCACATACTTTCCTAAATAAATGAATACAAACATTTAGGAAAATAAAAATCATCATCATCATTCTCAAAGTCAAAGAATTTATTTCAATTAGCCACATAAAAGGCACTTTTGAACGTCAAAAATTTACATAAAATAAAACTCTTCATTTCTAATTCTCATCATTCTCCTGCTTTTAACCCAATTTATTTGGGGTGGGGGCAACATTTCTTCATCCACACTTCGCTATTACTCATCTCAGGGCGAGTAAACATTTCTTGTTTATTTCAGTTCAATGGCATTGACATCTTGGTGAACAATGCGTCAGCTATCTCGCTGACCGGCACCGCTGACACTGACATGAAGAGATACGACCTCATGCACAACATTAACACTAGGGGAACTTTTTTGGCGTAAGTGACCCCGGAGTTTGTTTCGCAATTTCTTCTCAGAGTCAGATAGGAAATATCGACTATATCTAGATTATTTAATTGTTTTAAAAATGACGTAAAAGTAATTCCGATATCCTATTTACAAACTTAAAAAAATCATTTCAGTATTTTAAGAGTGTTTATACTGAAAGTGGGCAACGTTGCAAATAGCTGTCAAATATTTCGCTGTTTTGATTAATTTGGCAATATTACTGTATGGAAATAAGAAATATGGCTAACTAGTGAACTAAAATATTGATTATTATATACAATAATTAATAGCGTAACATCGAATATTTAGGTTTAGATGTAAAAAAAAGTATTTGGTTACTTTCCAAATGCTTTTTGTACACCTAAAACGGTTACAACATCGAATTCAGTGTTATAATTGCAATTTATTATTAATATTAAAATTATAGTTCACTAGATAGCCATTTCTTATTTCCATACAGGAATAAGTATTGCCAAATTAATCAAAACAGCGAAATATTTGACAGCTAATTGCGACGTTGCCCATTTTCAATAGGTATATGCTCTTAAGTGACTTTTAATTATAGCAGTCAGCATCGTGTAATTTTTGTGAGGAATTTTAAGTATGTAGGTAAGCTAAGCAACTTCAAACAAAAAAGTTCTGTGGAATAACATAATAATAAAGATAAATCTGTATGAAAACAAAAAATGTTTAAATTATTATGGAGGGAAAACAATGTAATTATTTACAAAACTGTCTGTTTATCATGCAAATTATATAAACTACATCAATCATTTATGATCTGTAAATAAATTGAAGTTACCTTGAGTGGTTTGATTGCCAAGAAAATACAACTAGCATAACATCAAAGCCAGTATTTTCCGAAGGGCAAGGCAGACACTGTATAACACACTGGCCAAAAGTGGGTAAACTATATGTTTACCCACTTTTGGCCAGTGTGTTATACAGTACTTTCACAGTAATTTTATCTCAGACAGCAACCTTATAGCAATGAGAATAAAGATCACTTTAAAGCCAAATCAGAGGAAAAATAACTGTGGACAGTAAATACCATGTTAAAGAGGGTGAGCATAGACATACATAATTATATTGGAATTGACCAGAATACAATTAAAAGGATGGAGGAAGGAGGAAAAGATTTCGCGGATTTTTATAGGTTTTTTTTATGGGACCTCTTTATTAGGTCCTGAGCAGAACAGAGATCGGATATTCGGATGCATATTTACCTAAAGTTGAGGTGTTGGCTATTATGGAAAGCACTTTTGTATCCAAAAAATCCCGGGATGCCGGGATCGACAAACTTAGAGTTCTGATTATAGAATCGAATGTATATTTACTAACGTGCAAGTGTTGGCTAATATGGAATGCTTTTTTGTATCGATCGCAAAAATCTCGCAATTCCGGAATCGATTTGTTTAGTACTTTTTGATTATAGAAATGCTAGCTAATGTTGTAAGGTAGTTTGCCAAATCGGCATAGCACATAGCCACAAATAATTCGGAGCCTTGAGTTTCGTTAAAAAATGTTTACAGTAGGTATATACATTTTTATGTTAACCATCATAAGAGGGCTGATAAGTCGTTTCCATACCATGTATCTGATCCCGGAATTCAATCAAATCCGGGATTTATATAAAGAAAAAATATATATTTAAAGCCACTTCTATAATTTCTTAGCCAAAACGTAACTTTAGGTAAATATGCATCCGGATATCCGATCTCTAGTCATGAGCTAGCATAGAGCGGATATCAAAAAATATTTGCCTTAGGTATTAAGGGGCAGGCGTGAAATTTGGTTAGCTGTTACTATGTATAATAGATATTATAATAAAAATGTTTTGTCTTGTAGGTCCAAGCTGTGCCTGCCTCATCTGAAAACTAGCAACCATGCGCACATACTCAACCTGTCGCCACCGTTGAACATGAACCCCTACTGGTAAGTAGATAAATAGAAGTGGACATGATTCTTTTTAGATAAGATTGTAAGTATAGTTTAACCGAGACTACTGTACCGCACTTTAGGAATGTGTGGTGAGACGGGGGCGTTGACGAATGAGCGGCGGGATGCCGGGAGCGTTAACGTATGAGCGGCGGGATCCCGTGACCGTTGACGAATGAGCGGCGGGATCCCGTGACCGTTGACGAATGAGCGGCGGGATCCCGTGAGCGTTGACGAATGAGCAGCCTGCACTGGCCTGGGGTCTCACCGCGCACATATCTAAGGCGCGGTCAAACTAAATCTACTGAATTCATGATTATTTAGTTTTGTAGTCGAACATAGCATAACATCACGTCTGTATTCCCCAAAGCGTTAGGTAGAGGTGTACCTATAGTTGACTCAATTTTCGCCAGTTGTTTAAGTCCCATATTATAGGGGGCTGCCTGGCGCCGGCGCCGTCAGGTCTAAATCCAGACTCTGGACTGCTATTGAGAAATTCCAGATGGAAAACCCAATAACACTGCTTAATCCGGTTTTTTTGTCGAATCATCAAACAAATGTATATTACTGACAGGGTACTTAAAAAAAATATCTGCCTAGCCTTTTCCCAACTATGTTGTGGTTGGCTTCCAGTCTAACCAGATGCAGCTGAATACCAGTATTTTACATGGAGCTGTGATAGCTTAGTGGTGTGACCATCGAACTGCCAAGTCATAGGTCTCGAGTTCGAACCCAAGACACGCACCTCTGACTTTTCGGATTCATGTGCGTATTGAATAAATATCACTTGCTTCAAAAACGGTGAAGGAAAACATCGTGAGGAAACCGGCATGCCTGAGAGATATTTCTCGACGGCATGTGCAGCCACGTCAGAGGCCCGTGGTTGGCTTTAAAACTGATATCAGGTTAGTCACTAACCACACGAAAAGAAGAAGACATGGAGCGACTGCCTATCTGACCTCCACAATCCAGTAACTGGGTAATACGATGCCCTTGGTAAGACTGGTTGTCAGACTTTCGGGCTGCTGAAGACCCATAACGACTGTCAAAGATCCACGAATGACAGCCGGGACCAACGGCTTAACGTGTTTTCCGAGGCACGCAGTCTCGGTATATAAAAATGGTCAACCATCCACGAATCAACGCCTACAAGCGCAGCTTAACCTGACAGATCGACCGTGCGGCTGTTATAACTTAGCCACGAGCTCCTCACTCGGGTACTTAATCAAATAAAAAACAACACATATTTCTATTTCAGGTTCTCAGTCCATGTGGCTTACACAATGGCTAAATATGGCATGTCAATGTGTGTGCTGGGCATGGCTGAAGAATTCAAGCAGGACAACGTTGCCGTCAACGCCCTCTGGCCCAAGACTGGTATGTACTGGTACAAGAATACTTTTAAATTAATTAAAAATATAGGCTGGCAGGATCGACGCGAAACTTATACTATGGATTCAGTACATGATTCAAACAGCACGGCGTTAAAAATTTTCGTCGGTTATTTAAAAAAAAATCTGCTGGTTCATACATTTTGACCGCGTAGGTATTGCACTTTTCTACGAAACGGCAGTTTTTTTAAATAAACGACGAAAAATTTCAACGTACTGGGGTTCAGAATCATGTACTGGATCCGTGGTATCAGTTTTTGCGTCGATGTCCCTGCCACCCTGTATATCTCCAAAAATGTAAATATAATAATTCAAAGACTGTTTATCTTCCTATTTTTTCGCAAATAGGTTGTTCGTATCATCAACCTCTTTGGAGCCAAAGGATTTTATTTTTTAATAATGGCAACACTGTTTGATAGCTATCGCGACCGCTGCCATTGAGATGCTGACTGGCACCAGCTCCACCAGTCGCAAAGTGGATATCGTCTCTGATGCCGCTTACGTCATACTTAGCAAGTACGTATCTACAATAAATTGAATAACAGTACACTCTTACGTTCCTGTCTGGCGAGGTCATAGAACGTGGGAGCGAGATAACATTACATAGTATTAATCAGTCTAAAACGTTCTCCTGCTGACGCCTAGTGTAGTTTGGTGGATGTCACATGTCTTCAAATTTTTGGTTCTAAGACAGGTTGGTTTCCTAACAATATTCTCATTCAACGTTTTTGAGAGGAGTGGTGATCAAATTAATTACACAACTGGTTAGCCACTTAGCCACCACTGCTCTACAATATATCCCGGAATTAACGCACACCACCAAAAACCTCAATTGGAATATTATGTTATAACCATATTACATACACTGCATTTTTACTATTATGTATAAAATATTGTTTATTTATTAAATAAGTTATACTGCACGCTTAGCATGACCACAATAGAAACGGATTTTGTCGACGGAAGAATAGAGAAAATGACAGATAAACAATCACAATCTGTCGTTTTGTCTATTCTTCCGTCGACAAAACCTGTAGAAACCCGTTTCTATGGTTGTCATGCTACGCGTGCTGATTGTGGGAGAAAGTTGTGGTCACATTACAAATCTACGCATGCACACAGTCGCACTCGTATAAGCGCACGGACATAATATAATCGCGGTGATTTTTTTTCGCGTATTGGATTATCGACGCTCTGCATAGCGCCGAGAGTTGAATATCCAACAGTGTGTTTTCTTGTTGCGCTGGATGCACTCTGTTGGATTTTTCAATGCACGGCTCAATACCGAAAGTTGAAAATCCAGTGTACGAAAAAAATTGGCAAAGAGGAGCGGAGATGTGCCAATATTAACCAATAGAATCTTCAAATCAAATCAAATCAATTTATTTGCCATAAGTATTGGTACAATTTAGGTCTTAACATAAATATTACAGATCCATAACACTTAGTCATAATAATATGACATGCAAACATTTGGGTTTATAATTACATACTATTATAGTCATTCTTCTAATATAAATAAAATTAATTAGCAAAGTTGTTATAATATTAGATAAATTTTCCAGAATACTATTAATGTCAGAGGGTAAATGATTATCATTTATTATTCAATTTCTTATTAATTATGTCACTTACTGAGTAGAAGTTCTTTTCCCTTAACCATACTTTACGACACCTTGACTCCGCCCCTGAGTTTAGGTCAGTGATCATAAGTCAAGATTCTATTGGTTAATATTGGCACATCTCCTCTTTTCTCCGCTCCGCTCCAGTGGACAGGCAGCCTAAGGGTCTAGCGCAGATTCCGTCCAATTTTTTTTTTTTTCTGTACTTTGGAAGTGTGACTGTAATTTGCGTAGTATAAATTTCTTTTGGGTTAAAAAATAATACCTATATTAAAAATGACAGAAATCGATTCATTAAACGATTCTGAACAAACTACTTAGTTACACATTGTAAATAAATGAGTACTCGACACACGCACGCACGCTAGTCGCACGTTTTATAACCGCAATTGCATTCGTGAGTAAAGTCTGCAAGTAAATATTCTCCTATAAACTTTGTGCCTCCCAACCAAAGACTGCTCAGTAATAGGGTAATGGCGCAATCATCAGTGATTGCAGTTTTTATTCTTATTTGTAAACTGTAAACAAATTGTCCTCGTGCTCATAATAGACACGCATGCATTGACTAAAGCATGAATTCAAATGTAGATTATATTTATGGTCCCATTAAAATAGATGGACAAACTTTTGGAAATCATTCAGACCACCAAAATAAGGACAATGGTAAAAAAGAAATAAGAAAAACGCATTAGATACTTACAAGAAAAATAAATCAGCTAACGAAAATACACCAAAAATGTTGGTTACCCAATGGCATTTATTATTTTCGGTCATAATAAAATCACTTTTTTTTTTGTTTGGATATTTTTGGTTAGACGTACTGAACGCTGTGTTAAAAGTCCATCTATTTAAATGGGACCTTGTATACTGTTTTTGAAGTGAAATTTTCTTTAGGCGCGTTGGGCAGTTTTTGGTTGAACAAAAATCATGGAACCTCGCGTTATCGTCACCGAAGGCGCGTCGTCATCGTCTCCGAAGGCGCGTTGAGCACTTTTTGTTGACAGTGCACTGTTTTATTTTATTGGGATTTTTTTTAATGGAACTACAGCTTTCGTTCTTGTACTGACAGCAAGCCACATAAATTCCTGACATTTTCGTTAGATGGCGTTATTTCGTTTAGTTAGTTTACAGTTCTATCGGCAGTCCCCGAAGACTGCGCCGCATGTTTTGTTTTTTACGGGTTTCAGAATGAAATTACCATATTTCCCCGAGAACTACAAATGTTTTTAAACTCATCATGACACATATTTTCACTATTCGCAGGGACCCCAAAACATACACGGGCAACTTTGCCATCGACGAAGATGTTGTCCAGTCCGCTGGTGTCAAGGACTTGACTCCTTATGCTTGCGACCCTAGTAAGTATTTTGAATTTAGTGAGAATAGAAGATGATACTATTAGATTTACCTACATGTGTCGTTTCAACTAACTACCTACCATGCGAGAGTTAATTTTCCCCTTTGGTTCAAAAATACTAGTTATAACATCAGTTTTCCTGTTTTGCATTTGCCTGCTATTCCCACGAATCTTTTTTTTTTTTTTTTTCAATTTCAACTACAAAGTTCTCATGAACTTCCTATTATTACTCTATTCAAAATTAAAATCACATCTAATTATTTATTGACTTACTTTTTCTGGGAAACAAACGAATGAGAACCTAATTTAAAAAAGGAACAGCACTTATTATTGTCAGTACATGTCATTACCGATTCGGATTATTGAAAGCCAGATTAATTGCCCGTAGTCAGCTTATCTCTTCCATCTCATAACCAACATATTGTTGAAGTCACTCATCACGGTTTAATTACTACCATTCTACCATCCTACCATACCATCTCTGTTTTTTTATTGTATTACTCTGTGCAATACCCAGAGAATCACTACACAGAGTAATGATTGATCACAGAGAACGTGGATAACTTATTACTGGATGGTTTCCTGGATGTTCCTGGGGCATTGTCACAGCACAGGCAGACTGTCACGACGGCTAACCGGGCCAGACAGTATCATACCTCTGCGGTCCACTACAAGGAAAAGGTTTGTCTTTGAAAACCTTAAATTGTGGAGGTATTTAGAATTCAACAAAAATGGCTTTAGTGAGCAGTAGATCTGTCTTTAATCGTATGGTATGTTTTGTTTTTGAATTTTATCTATCACTTGCAGCGAATATACGCCTTCACTTGTAAGATTCGACAACCATGTATATGGCGACTTTGTATATAATCATGCTGTTTAGCTTGTATTATAACCAGAAAAATCAGTGGTCAAAGGTAAATGTCTATCTACCAGACCGGCATTTCCCAGGTCCAGGAAACCAGTCCAAACCAATGAACGGTTACGAAATTTAAAAACGACGTTTTTTTTTTTCGAAATTCAAATTGGGAATCTCCGTTTGTTCGCAGGCAACATAGACAATTTGTTACCAGACTTCTTCCTGGACCTACCGCATATGACCAAGAAGGAAATCAAAGCTAAACCGGTGTGAAAAAATAAAAATGAATGTCTAGATTTATCTATGACCATTTGTTTCTTCTGCATGTTGGTTTTTTATTTTGTGTTGTCTTACCATGTGCATGTTTCTAACAATTTCTGCCGTCAAACAGCTTTGCTGTGTCCCGGTTGCGTAAATACAAAGGTGGATGCCACAGACACCCATAGTCTGTGCTGCATTATCTTGCGAATAGGTTAAAAGCAGTAATAGTCCGACCGAACCAGAGCGCTGCAACACAGCGGTTCGAGTGCAACCGCATTTGCTTGTATGAGGCAATGAAAAGGCGAATTCAACGACATAGTATTATTTTCGTCGCACCATCGGTAGAACAAAGGCTAACTGCAAGTGATTTTACAGGAGAGCCATTTAAAGATTTTTTTTACATTCAATACCGTATTGTTCTGCTATATATTACTTTGAAGTAATTATTCTATGCATAATATCAGCCTTATACTTTTGTGAATAGAAGCATGTTGTTTATAGGAGTCAAATATACAAGGTGGAGACGACAATACAACAAACAATTAAACAGCGTGTCCATAATGACGTTCCCATTCTGTATACAAAAATTCAATTGAATATATTCAATAGTTTAGTCATTATAGCTCGGCGAAATCCATAGTCAGCTCGGGCTATTCCGTTTATCCACCCCAAAAATCCACCCTAAGGTGGATATTCGGAAATGTATGCCCGAGAATTCACCGAAGGCCTAGTTGGATAAACGGAATTAATTGGCTTAGGGTGGATTCGGCATACATTACATTTACTTTGTTTGAAAAACTCATTTTTTTATTTCGAAGCTAGAATTTATTTGACAGTTCCAAAATACTCTTAAGCATTAGTAGTGCCAGTATTTTAATTTTTTGTTGTATGGTAGTCTCCACATTGTATATAAATATGTTTTTATAAAGAACGGATTTTATGCTCTTGTTGCACCAAAATGTTTGACAAAGCCACAACAATTTGAACGGCTTTGTTCCTCCAAATATGTGCTCGTTTTTTCGCTTCGGGGGCTTAAAGTAGTACAAAATGTGACTTTTTCTGTCCAGAAAACTCAAATAAAAAAGGGCATATTTACCATAATGACTTTGACGCTCCAGCTTACGAAATACATCGACGCGTGTCGACGGCGCGCTTTTACCCTACAGAGCAGTTTGTAAGGTCTACAGGCTGCGTCTGACTTGCGTGCGTATCGCGTCTGTATCGCTACAAACGCGCCGTTAAAAAACGTGGTGTGCATAGGCCCTAAGCTGTATTGATTGCAGATGTTTTTGTTAAAACAATATCTTTCAGAGCCGCTCACATTGCAGACAGTTTTCAAATATCTGTGATGTAATCATGTTTGTAATAGGTACCTACTTTATTCATATGAACTGCATTACAGAACAACTGTCTGTGTTGCATCTGGCTTTGTTTTTACGCGTCCTGGTTTGATGAATATTGGCTCAGCTTTATCTGTAGGATAGTAAGACACTGGCGGTGACCACATCATCAGGTTGGTCGCCTGCTTGGTTACCATCTATAACATGAAAAAAAGTATTGTGCATGTTGTAAATATCTATTAATTAATCCGCTGTGGTCCTGATTTTTATGAATTAATAAATAAATAATAATTATTTATTTATTAATGATTCTAATGATTATAATTCTGTAAATACAGATCAACCTTAACCTTTAGACCTAACCTAACTAACGTAATTGTTTGCAAATACGCTATTCTGAAGCTTTTTATTTATATGCATGTCAATGTAAATAAAGTAGAGGAATATTATAATATTGAGCACTTGCAAAGTTTTTGACGTATTCAGAGTTATTTTTGGTAATTAAATCCTAAAGGCTTGCAGCAGTTGCAGCTGTTTTTATTATTAATAAAAATGGTTAAATTACCACCTCTGCCCAACCGTTCTGGGAAACAAGGCGTGATGTTATGTTATATGTGTAGTTAAAGATATATTCAAAATTTTACTAACATGGGAAAATCTCAAACCGCTAATGAAACTGAAATATCAACTGATAGAATGTTGATAAAAAGAAAATAAAAAATCGATAGATAGTGTTATCTATCATCAATCACTACTCAGAAGCGCCTGAATGCTCTTTCATTTAGAAAATAATGATTATCTCTTGCTTTATTCTTTGCTAGTAAATTAGGACAGGCACAGGTTAAGAATAGAATACTTTTATTTTCAAAGTCCAGAGTTTTCCAGTTAGATAAACATCAACTTTATGCAAGTGTAAATAAAGTTGATTAAGACCGACTAGTACTGTTGAAAAACTCAAAAAATATGAAGTTGTAGCGCAAATTGAACCTTATGTGTAGGCATTACAGTTGTTTTACCTAAAACTCTTGTTTGTTTACTAGTACATGTTTGGACAAATGAATTGCGAACACAGATTATGTTATAAGGTTTCGTTTCCGCACTTTGCCCGTTTTCACCTTCACTAATTGACACTTAAATGAATCCCTAAATATTAAAGTGTACTGCTGGAATTTCAATGCTAGGCTCAGCGCTGAGAGTTGAAAATCCAACAGTGCACTTTTATTTAGAGATTCATTTAGGTTTCACTTAGTTGTTGGTGAAAACGGGCATTAGTGCCTCCTATAGGATTACTACCAGTATTGTTACCTAGTAGTTAGGTACCGACACAGATTAACATACAATCAAAATTAAAATTCAACGTGGAGCTGCTGTTTTATAAAAACTGTTTGAATTCCTAAAAACATCAAACTTATTAGTTTTAGACTTGGTTTTCATAATATTTTCTGTCAATTTCAGCAAGCCGGGTCAGGTGGCCAGATCCCGGCTCTCTTTGCTTCCATCACCAAAGTTCTCTCATCAGACTTGGTAAAGAAGACTCAAGCCGTCTACCAGTTCAATGTCAAAGGTATTATGATAATTATTATTAGTTTGAAACGCTTATACACAGTAGTGCTGTGTATAAGCGTTTGTTACAAGTCGAAATTATATTCACATCATTTGCAGTCAAAGTATTTCAGAAGATATCTAGTTGCTAGCTAAAAAACAGAACTTCGTAAGTTTTCTGCATTGAACGATCATCTACCGAGTTTTAGAACGACCAACGCTCTCAAAACGGTGAAGGAAACCGGCTTATCATAGAACCAAAAATTCGAAAATATACTGAGCCCGCGTGGTAGATTACAGCCCTCTGCCTTCAAAGAAAGGAGGCCTGTGTCCCAGCAACGGGAACATTATATAGGCTTGTTAATGATTATGCGCGAACAACCAATGCAATGTCATACATAACAAAGTTCAAATTCTATTGCAACCAAAATTTATTTTGGATCTTTTCGTTACAAAAAAAAACAACTTTCGCTAACGTGAATAGTTAAAGGCGATGGAATATAAATTATCTAAGATTCTAAATTCAAGGATACGTCCTAACCAATACCAATAATATATTTTTATAACACTTGCAATGTATCTAGGTAAGGAGGAAGGAGTTTGGCACTTGGACCTGAAGAACGGTGATGGAGTATGCGGTCAGGGCGAACCCAAGAACCCCCCGGACGCGACCCTCACCATGGATGGACAGCATTTCGCTGATATGTTTGCCGGTACATACATTTTTTTAAAATATTTTTTATACCTCTAGCACAGTGGTTCTTAATCGGTGGTCCGCGGACCACTGGTGGTCCCTGCAAGCACCCCAAGTGGTCCGCGAAGCCATCCTAAAAATATTAAATAAGTGAGAACGAGTCGACACACCGACGCGTTTTGATGAAATACAAAAGTACATCATTCAATCGCTATTTTCCTGACTGCGAGGACAAAGGTATTCGTAAGAATATGCAGTCACAAAATAAAATACTGTTATGCGTCTTTTATTTATAGACAGAACAACGCGTTATTCATTTACATTTACTGTACATTACCTCCAAACATTTGGTGGTCCATGGCAAGACCGAAATTTTGACAAATGGTCCCCCAACACTAAAAGGTTAAAAACCACTGCTCTAGCAGGATCATTCAGCATCTACCAAACGTGATTTACACATTATGTAAATAAGAATATTTCACTACTTTATTGTGATATCCATAGATAACATAACTTATACTAAAATTATATATTTTACAGGTAAATTGAAGCCAACTACTGCATTCATGATGGGCAAATTGAAAATCAAGGGAGATATCCAGAAGGCAATGAAATTAGAGAAAATGATGAAATCTCTTGCTAAGAAGTAATTTTGATTTCTATATCCCTCAATTAGTCTTGTATACTATGATCAAAACTACTTTCAAAGAGGGTGTTATAATATCTTAGTTTTATTTTGACAATATTGAAATGTATCATAAAGAGCACTGGGAGTATAAATGATCAGTTCCTTGGTGTAATGTGAATTATATTTGTTGTAAAGCAAAATAGATCATAAAGTAATAGACTGCTGCTGGGAAACTGTACAATATTTGTATATTTGTAAGTAGATTGGTCACAGATTGGAGCATTGGGTTATTTAAAAAAATTGTTTTTGAAAATGTCATGCGCCAATTGATTTATCTTTTATATTTATGTAAATTGTTTATATATTATGAATTAAGCACACTGCAATCTACACATTGTGAACTTTTACAAACTGGTGCCTTAGACAGACCTAGACTTACATAACTGCCAAATGATTGTATTTTTCATGCAGCTAGTATTTTTATAATAAAAAACAAAACATGTAATGTTTATGTAAGTAATAAAATATTATAATCTGTTGATGTAAATAGAAAATATTTTTACAATTATGTCTTGAATTATTTTAATTAACTACAAATCCTTTTTAACCGACGAAAAAACAGGAGGTTCTCAAGTCAACGTGTAGGTATTTTAGTGTAGGTACTTAATCGGTTAAATTTTTTGGAAAAAAGTTTTTGTTAAAAACTACTTGGGGCATTGATATACAATGACTTGGGGTATAGTTACTTTTCCGTAGAGATTAAAATGAGAATTTATGAAAATAATGTACCTATCGTAAAAAGTTCTTTTTTCTGTTCAATCTGCTAGTGATGCAGTACCTACAGTACCTACATGCATGCGTACCACATGAGCTCGATCCTTTTCCCTATGTTTGATTAGGATACTACATAAACTTAGTAAAAAGTAATTTGTACAAAGCAAAGACGTTATGCTATGGTACAAGTACCAAGTTTAAAAGTTACATTAACTGTTTATGCCAATATTCGCTCTCGATGATGAAGTAATATTTTGTTTGTATTAGCGATACAATAGGCAATATACTTTCGACACAAGTTATTTCAAATTTCGTCATTCGTCCAACATTAAAAGATAACCTTGTTGTCCATTTGTTATCGGAATTGAATTCTCCCGCCGATTTGCCCGACCTTGGCATTATTTGTTAGGTTATGTTCATTAAAGTGTCAGCTGTATGCGGCTATCGACGTAACAAGATATTTAGTGTTTCTTACATTTTACAATAAACTGTGATCAAAATGTTTTCAATTGACGCTCCCGTGGAAATACAGAATTCAGAATACTGCAATTATCGGTCTCCTCTGAGTACCAGATATGCTTCGAAGGAGATGCAATACAATTTTAGCGACCAGAAAAAGTTTTCAACATGGAGAAAGCTGTGGATTTATCTGGCGAAAGCCGAAAAGGTGAGTTTCTTTTATAATTTCAAACATACTTATTTTGTTTATTTTGTGTTTTTTTTTTTTAATTTTATATCCTTGCTTTTTTAATTACAAACTGTCAAAGTGTCAATCAGTGCTTTTTGGAATTTTAGTTATTTGATACGTTGTCCTTTAATCCTCTGGCACATACAATAAATAAAAATTAAATCAATATGTTTCGTACACAATTCCAGTTTGCGTTTAACAATAGTAACAATCAGAGCCGAGCGACTTATTAGGCCTCGGTAAGGAACTCTGCATGCCAACCCACACTGGGCCCGCATAGTGGATTATGGCCCAGTCTCTCTCATAGCCCGTGTCCCAGCAGTGGGAACGTTGTAAGCTAATTATGCTATGCTTTTGCAGCAATTTGGTGCTCACAAGTTCAGCAGAGCTATAATAGTATAATTAGAGCCAATTTATTCTACAACAACAGGTTGAACTGGGTTAAGAGGGATCTAATGTCTATTCAGAAATTGTGAATACAGCTGAATTTGAATTTAGCTGTGCTTGACTTGTTCTGTGCGGCTAACGTAAGAACGGACGGAGCTCGGGCCTACCCCGAAATTCTTTGTTTTGGCTGTTGTTACGGGCGAAACTACGGATTTTGCTTAGGGAGTAGGCCCCCTGGAGCGATGACCTTCGCAGGGTGGCTAGTAGGTAGCTGTTTCAGCCTGAAAGTAGCCATGGATCGAGTTATATAGCGATTGGATAGATAGGTCCTGCTGTAGACTTCCACAGACTGATAAAAAATGAGCTGCGTTTATTTGCGTCTGACAAAAGTTGATTTTGTAACCGAGTATTTATTTATTTATTCATTGTAAAATGAACCACAGACTGTATCTACTGAATTAATAATTAGGTAGTTTGTAATCTTTACTCTATGCGAGGGTCTCTATACAAAACCTTGTTTGCGAATTCAGTTGACTGGTGATGTCTACCATGTCTACTCAGGATTCTCACACTCGTCACCAAATTCAACTAGATAAATTTTAAGACTAATGATACCTATGTTAATGCCTAATTTTCAATTTATGAGAAGGCTCAGTATGTAACCTTGGGGAACCCCTATTTACGACTATCTAAAAGTGATTGCTATTATTATAAACTAAACCGTTTTGATGTGTAACTATTAGGGATTTAATGATTTATTACATTTTTTTATGAGGCTCATTATTGCTTCGAAAAAAAACTATAGCGCCTGAAAAGTTATGCGACACTGACAAATGCATTCTTATAATTCCTCTACCAAGGAGGACATTATTCAGCATTATTTGAGATTTTCTCAAATACATGTTAGGAAAAATGGCCGTACCTACCATTTTTTCTATGGTAAGTAATTATTACTTTGCGAGTACTTTTTCTTCTTATATTTCTAAAATTTGAAAACTAGCTGAAATTCATTTGAATAAAACAATATTTAATGCTTTTATTTATTAGATTGTTACATACAGATACATGTGTTTTACAATATTTTTATTCTTATCGAAAGAGTTTAGTTTGTGAGTGACGCGGGTACCTTTTGTTATTAAAATGGGGAATAAATAAGGTAACATTAGCGCCGGTTACATAAGTTATATATTTTTATTTACATGTTTCATATAAATCTTACATTTTCTTATCATTAACTTTCACAACTCATGTGATATCCACACATAATTAATAATTATGACATTAATTAATCTAAATTAACTAATCAATATGATGATGAAAAATATTCTATGCTACGATTAAATTTTAGACACCAATTGAATCTACAACTTGAAGACGCTCTATTTATGAGAAGTACCTACTTAGGTAAATTAATTAAAATAAACAAAGCAAAAAGAAATCGGCTTAAACTTAAAGGAGAATACAACAAGAAATATTAATAAGAAAACATAAGTTTAATCAGTTCATGACAGTGAAGTTAAAGTTACGTTTAATTTTGAAGACGATAGAAATAATCTGAAGTTGTCAGAGAAAACTTAACTACCACTGGACGGATACTGATTACTGCTTTGGTTTATCCTTTAAATATAACTAAATAATGTATAATTACTTAAATAAAAATAACCTAAATTAATCATAAATCTAAATTCGAATGTTAAAATAAAACGTGTATTTTTTACTTTATATTTTGGTGAAAAATAAAATATTTTGTCACAAACGGAAAATTTTTGTGTGAGGATCTTTTCTGAAATAAGGGGGAAATAATAAAAAATATTCGCGGTGGTTTTGCTTCACTTATTCGATAAAATGTTATCCTTACCATAAATTAAAAAAAACGTATTTTTATCAATTTTAAATGATCAGATATTATTTTGCAAAAAGGTCATTAGGATCTGGAGTCATCTGGACAGTTTTTAGATAAAAACTCTAAACTACACATGGTATTATTGATCAATTCATAAGATATAAACAATCTTTTACAAAGGTAGGTATGTACGCGGTAAGGATCACAAGCTAATGCTCTTAAAATCTAAATACAATCATAGAATTTAGCGGAATGTTATAGTAATAGAACCGAATAAACAACAACTTAAAATAATTACACTAAACTGGAAACGCAATAATTTATAAATTTCTCGTAATATAAAAAGCCTCTTATCCAAATCTATACTTTCTACACTCTCTAGCATTCTACTCGACCCTTGCAAATAAGGATTTTATCTACTTATTAACCGTTGCTTACACCCTTAAAAAACCTTATCTCTAACCCTATACTTGCACTATCGGCCGAAATAACTTGCATCGTAATAAAAAGGTTAGAAACAGCAAAAAAACAGCGTTTAAAGCAAGAACAAAAGTAACGCTGCCAAAAAAAAAAAACATATTGTTACTAAAAATAGCTGCGATAAAAATAGCTTCGTTTTCATAAAACTGCGTAAGTATGTAGCTGCCTAAAATACTGAACGTAATTATTAAAATATATACTTATGCTGCCTTTATAACTAAAATTAAAGCTGCCTCTTCAATAATACAGTTTCAAATTAATTTTATTTAAAATAGCTGCATTAAATATAGCTCTGAAGTATTTAGTTGCCTTTATAATAAACATTAAAGCTGCCTCTTCAATAATACAGTTTCAAATTTAATGTATTTAAAATAGCTGCATTAAATATAGCTCTGAAGTATTTACCTGCCTTTATAATAAACATTAAGCTGCCTCTTCAATAACACAGTTTCAAATTAATTTTATTGTATTTAAAATAGCTGCATTAATATAGCTCTGAAGTATGTAGCTGCCTTTATAATAAACATTATAGCTGCCTCTTCAATAATACAGTTTCAAATTAATTGTATTTAAAATAGCTGCTATTCAATATGTCTCTGAAGTATTTAACTGCTTTTATAATAAATATTAAAAGTTGCCTCTTCAATAATACAGTTTCAAATAAATTGTATTTAAAATAGCTGCATTCAATATGGGCAGCTTAAATGTTTATTATAAAGGCATTTATAATAAAAATTTAAGCTGCCTCTTCAATAAAACGTTTCAAATTAATTTGATTAAAATAGCTGCATTAAATATAGCTCTGAAGTTACATACGTGCTGCTTTTATAATATAACATAGAGCTGTGTTACGTTAATTGGATATTAATGTTGTTTGAAATATTTAAATAACTGCTACTATAGGCTCTTGGTAAAAGCTGCTCAAATAAACATAAACTAACATTTCTTGCTGCCTGAAAAATGCTACCTTGGTTAAATTTTGTAGATTATAAAGTTTTGCCAAGAAATTGCTATATTGAGTAATATTGAATTAGCTGCTTTTTGGACAAAATACTAACCGACCCAAAAAAATAACCTGCCATTAAAATAATGTCTGTATCTTAAATATTATAAGTGTCTTATTATAAAAGCTTGTTTTTGAAATATGCTGCCTATAATTAATAATTACCTATACGACAAATAATAGCTGAGTGTTCATTAATGACAAAGTTGCCTGCATTTTTATACTAATAAATAGAATAGACTACCTGTTTATAAAATTATTAAAAAAGTTGCCTATATTTTAAATGGAATTAGCTGCGATTTTATCAAATTAATACATAAATTAAATTTTAATATGTAGCTGTCTTCTAACAATTATATATTATTTAAGCAAACATAAACATACAAATTTTACTTGAATATTAACAATCCTAAATTATCTGCCCTTTTATAAAATTAATTATTTAAAAATTATAAAACTTTTAAAGGTGCTGCCAATTGATAAAATAAGGTAATTAAAAATAGCTGTCTATATTAATACCAACAATAAACATTTTAGATAGAATAGATACACATAGGTATTATTCAAATAATAAAACTTTAAAATGTGCTGCCAATTGATGAAATAAAATAATTTAAAAATAGCTGTCTATAATAATAGCTACAATAGATATTTTAGATAAAATAGATACACATAATTATTAGGTATTCAAATAATAACTTTTTAAAATGTGCTGCCATAATATGAAATAAGGTAATTAAAAATAGCTGTTTTTATTAGTAAATATTTTAGATAAAATAGATACACATATTATATATAAAAATATGTAGCTACTTCATATAAAATATTAAATAAAATAGTTGCCATTATAATATGTGAATGTTCAAAATTGTAGCTACTGCAGAGGGCAATACAATTAAACATTAAATAGAAATAAAAAAGCATTAGCTACTCAATGAGGCAACATATTGATAAACCTATATACACTTAAATTTAAATAAACGAATATAAAAAACTTAACTAGGTACGTTTATGTAGAATTAATACTCTTAAAAGTTACACTTAAAAATATAAGATCTTTGATGAATACATAGGCTTGCAACGGGTTTAAAAAAAATACAAGAGAGCACTTGAAATGTAGCGAAAAATAAAATTAATAGAACGCGACGAAAATTTTGAAAATCGAATTCTGAAATAAATATTGAAAAAAACAGCAAAACTTAGGAATTAATTTACTAAAGAAGACCAGTCATTGCTCAGTAGTCGGCGTCTTCCCTGAAGGTGATGAAGGCATGGACAAGGAAGACTGCCACCTCTATGACGGAGAATACTCCTGAGGCTATAAGGAGGTCGTATGCCTGCTTGTTCGGGCGGAGGTTGGCGTAGTAAGACCTGTGCCAGTCTGTAAAAGAAACCGTAGTGTTAACAGACAAAAACAAACTAATTTCTATGATACAATCAAGGGCCTTAGGTTACCTACACTTCAACTTTCTGACTAACTGACACTCTTTGCACTTTCAAAAGTGTCTGTACTTTAATGTGTTAATTGAAATAAATGCTTTGAGTTTGAGTTTGACTTGCTATACAAATAAACTATTAAGGAGTAGCGCTAAATGTGGCGGTTTAATAGTTTATTGAATTCTTAACATAAAAAAAAAAAAATTACGAGCAGTGCCACGCTGAAACCCAACAATTTCGTATTGTAAAAAAAAAAAGAACAGAAATCAGTGGACATACATTAAAAAAAAGAAAAAAAAATACATAAAGTCGAACATATAACCTCCTCCTTTTGGGAAGTAGGTTAAAAATAAATCATGTTTTGCAAATTAGTAGATAGTATTTCATTAAAATTGTAACCAATTCATTTTAAAACATAACTTGTATTAGAAAGGAACGGAAGTTACACCTCACTCCAATCCCCATAGACTAATTGTCTACATTTTTAATAGGCAACGCCAAGGCCCTGCCTTATACAGCCTAGTGGGCTCATAGGTGCACTGTGCATATTGATTTTTATTTTACAACTATCCGTGACTAGAAACCTTTATTTAAAAGTAAATGTTTGTGACTACAAAGATTTTATTATTACTTATACATAATTGCGTCGTTAAATGATGTAGTAAATAGCAAATACATAAGTCATTTCAGTTCAAAAGCTAATGTAAACCTTGATGCAGGCATAACAAATGTACATACAGTACGACACAACTTAGATGTAGCATAGATTTGAAAATTTTCATTCATTCATTTTAATTTCACGAATGTATTTGGCTATAAAACTTTACAAGTTATTGCGTTTTCGAAAGATCATTTTCACCTACAGCAGTAATAAAGATTGGTGATTTTGAAGACGCACTCAGTTCAGATGGTGATCAGTTTTACGAATTTTGCCGATGCTAAATCTAAGTTGTGTCGTACTGTACCTACTTACTTACAAACAACATGACTGTGATATGCATGTACCTAATAATGAAAATACATACAGCATTCTTCATCTGTGTATTTCTTAGAACATAGCATTCCACTTACGTAATTAAACAAAGTAAATAGGTATTTGTTTAATCAGTACATATTTGAGCATTCCTCACTAGGACCAGTTTAAAGTAGAAGCTATATATTGCGATACTTCTCCACGCTCTATCGGATGACTGGTCATGGAAGCTTCTAGATTACTAGTTGTTTATATTCTTGAATAAATAGCGTAATTACTAGTTAATACGCATGTAATTTTAGAAAAAAATAAATCGGTTCACAACATAGCGTAAAATAACATGTTTATTGAGATAGCTGTTGCAAAATAACTAGTTTATAGTTCTATTGCCACAATGAAATACAAATAGTATTGCGCAAACTTCCCGAACATTCTACCGGATATTCTTGCATTGATATGTTGCTTTTATGCTTGTACGAATCTTCTAATCACTTGATATTCATAAATCTATGTAAATTATTCTACATCATACAAGCAACGAAACCTCAATACAACACAGCAAACTTTTCAATACATCTAGAAAAGTGTGAAAAGCCGAAAATGCTTCCTTGTGCAAAATAGCGTCGAACGAAACCGTTTATAACTACTGGCTAGTCAGACAAAACAATAAAAAACTGTTTAAAATTGGAACACTCACCATAGAATATGACAGCAGCGGCGGCAGTGAACATGATGACGCCCAGCACTGAGAAGCCGATGGATGTCCTCCATCCGGGAGACTCACCGAACAGCCGCGCGATGATCAGCACGCCCGTGATGATGATGTAGCCTGGATTTTTATGACATCATTAATAGACGTAGAGATTTGAAAATCGAATAGGTATGAGGTAGGTAGGTAGGTCAGATGGCAGTCGCAAAACTCGCAAATATTAATATAGGTTGAAAGCTGATATACCGACGTCTTTCAATGTACCTAGTTAGGGAAAGTCTAGGCAAACTTTTGTAGAATTAGAGATTGTTAACGAAAGCTTTTTAAGCTGAAAAGTCATAACTCAATTTTTAGAATCAGTTTGCTTTAGTAAACTAGTGAATTCTCCAATTAGTCTGTTTTTTAGTATAGGTAGGTAGATATCAACTACAACATATTCAGCACCCTAATTGCGTAATACACGATCAATCACAATCTGAATCATTTTGAAAGATTTTGCAAATCCATTGCTTCATAAGTTCGAAAAAAAATCTGCTCAACAATGTAAATAACGCAATGAATTTTGTTGAACTGTCACTAAAACAGATTAGGATTTGTTTACCGAAAATATGTTACACAATTAAATAGCCGGCTTGGTTACAACATCATTTTTAAGTGACCGGAAAAAATAATTACCTAGTTGTGGTAATCCATTACCACTACAGAACCTTATAACAAATTGATTAGGTGTTACAAATGATTTAATAATATTAATTACGTGAAACTTCATTCTGGTAGGTTTCTAAATAATTGAACAATTATATTATCAGGATGAAATCTATAACATTAATCAGTGACGATGCGTGTGTAGAAGCATTTAAAACCTTTTATACGGGAAATAGTTTGGAAACTATTTAACAATCAGAAGAATCAATCTTTTGATTTGATTTTCAAGCAGACGATTAAGAACAAGAAAGTAACGAAGGCCGATTTCAATTGAAATTAAATCAATATACCAGGAAAATCGGTAATAATGTTATGACTACGAACAATAAATCGACCATCGACATCGCGTTCAGGAAGTTATCGTAAATCGGTTTACGGTTGACGGTTTACGTTTACAATTGTTTACAAGTTTCACTTTCCACACAAAGTTCAATGAAACCAATTTTCCACTTGACTATGAAGTGAAAACGATTTAAGTATAAGATGGACACGTAAAATATCAACGGCATTTCATGAATATTTAGAACAAAATGACAAGTTGTTTTCAATATTCATGATCATGAATGATCAATCGATAGATTCGATTCGACTCGATTCTTCAAGATTTTGTTACAGATATTGCGCATTTTTTTTGGTCTAATTCATCATGCTTTAGATACATTTTTTCTTAGCCAACAAAGGCCCCAATATTTGTAAAGAATTTTAAAGCAAGAAACTGCGATTATTGTGTCAATAGACTGCTCAATAAAGCGTGAAATCACTATTGAGGTACATCCGAAGGATGCCACAGGATGCGAACTGACACACAATAATAGTAATTACACACTGAATCAAAAACTAATTAACAAAAAGTTGATTGACACTACACTCAATAGAATAACAGACTTGAAAAAAAAATTGGTTTGCGTTGAAAAAAAAAAAACGTTTGAAGAAGAGCCTAGCAAATTTTGTCTTTGGTTTCACTTTTTTTTGTTTCAGAATGTTTCTTTTCTCTCAGTTTTTTTTCATAATTTAATTGTGTTCCACATTGCTTTATTTGTTAATTGCCAGCCTGTGGCTATGCCATCTGACCGGCCATGAAATGTGCCAGAATCGATTCTGTGACAATTGGTAAATTGAAAGATTAGAACAAATTCCGTTGGAACGAATCGGGTCATGGTTTCAGTTCTATCCTTAGTGGAAATTTACTGAAACAAAGCAGAATTTTGACGTGGCAATAATTTAAATGTGCCTGTTTTGTAGAAATTAGCTAAGTTATGTAACAATTACCATTGTAACGATGTCGAATCAAAGCTTTTCGAAGCGACGAGTAAGTTGAGGCAACTATTTCTTCTAACAATATTTGTTTTTTTTTCCTATATTATGAAAACATTTGGAAGCTGTTGACGTATAGATCATAGATGTTGAGTACTTACTCGAGTAGGCAGAGTAGATGACGGCAATGTGCCTGTGGTCCGACTGCACTACTTGTGGGGAGTAGAGAGCGCCGACGATTAGACCAATTGCGATCACCGCTATTATCTGAAAATAAAACGTTCACTCATTACTCGTCCTAACAATACCGAAAATATCCGGAAGTTTCTAAATCCGGATGTTGAATTTTCCCTACTATCAATATGTTATAAGCGTTTTCCCTATCTACGACAAAGCTGTCACTATATCATTTTTCTTTTTTAAAATGACATTTCTAATTGCTTCAGCCACTTGTCTACGGCTCACCACCCGTTTTCGCGATAACTCATTAACTTTTTACATTGCCAGTACCCCAAATAACTTTCAGCCATTTTTAACAAAGCTCACGTACGCGAATAAAAACATAAGATCGTTTAAAACAAGTATTCTGAAGTATTTGAGAGAAAGTATCTTCCGTACGTCGCCGATCTACTGGTGGCATTGTCAAATGCCTGTTTTCTCCTTTTGGTTGTTCTTGAAGACCGCAAGCAAGTGATTTTCCAATACCGCAAGCATCTTCGTAAATGGTTATTACACGGTTTTCACTTTCGCGCATTGGTTGTCCCCAACCTTTGTTGATGTTTTATAATAAGTGTAGTTATCGTTGTATATTATATTCTTTGTAATAATTATGCAAGTTTTAGATAGCGTTTAGCAAAGTTAACTATGTATCTAAACGAGTACAGGCAGACAAAGGACTGTTTGTACTGTATTACGGTCTTCAACCTTATAAGTCGGTTACGTTCCAGGCTTTAAGCTTGGTCTACGAAGCCCTACATATCCTTTAAAGGAAAAAGGATAAGTCGACTAGCGCAAATAAAGAGACTTATTTATGAAGCTTTGTTTACAGACTTTAAAACCTACATAACTGCATAATAATCTAAACAGAATATCTGTCATCAATCGCTATCTTTTTCCAAATTCTACGAACTTTATTTTCTAACCGCTTCTAAAGTTCTACTATACTTAATTTGTTATTTTTCTAGAAACACGTATACAGACATCAACAGAATAAATATGAGGTGTACTGTATTTAATTACCACCAAGTACAAGGGATCCTTTGATTTCAAGGGCAGTGTGTCGTGGTACAAATTATCATGTCTTGCATCGCAACATGGTCAGTTCCCATACTCACCATGATTGCAAGTAATTACCAGCCGAGAGCCGAGTGCCTCACGATCATCCAGTTGTATCGATTTCCAATTACACAATGTATTAAATGGTTTTGTTTATATGGACTAGTTTTCAGTTGAACATTTTCTACTGATTCGCATTTTCCTTTACGCTGTTCGAGTGTTTGAAAC
The DNA here is from genome assembly GCA_948150665.1 of Conistra vaccinii. NCBI lineage: Eukaryota > Metazoa > Arthropoda > Insecta > Lepidoptera > Noctuidae > Conistra > Conistra vaccinii. The sequence continues at coordinate 5,618,583 of OX411323.1, read as the reverse complement.
TTTCACATCTTCTTTCTTGTGCGCTTGTTCATCCTCTGTTGGGTATTGGTGATGAATTATTATGATAAACGAAGTCACTGCAAATTCTTCTTCCTAACGTTTTCCAACGTCACTGCCTGGCCTTTCTAGAGCCAGATTTGCAGTTTTATTTAATCAGTGCGCAACCGCATAAGTTTATTATGTGCGGTTTGTGGTATATATATGATTATTGGTCCTGTTCAACAAGTTGCATGTTACTGGAAGCTGTCTCGCCTCAACAGGATTTGAATTTTTCGCCATAACATCGATTAACCTTCATGTCATAATGTCTTAGGGTCAGGCCACACCTGCCGAACGTTCCGCGACGGAACGTTCGGTTGACTACGCTCCTAATGTTTTTCAATTTACCTATGACACATCAGCCGAACGTTACGTCCATAGAAATATGACGCGACGGAGCGTTCCGCCGCAGAACGTTCGGCAGGTGTGGCCCGACCCTTAAACATTGTTTCTATAAGTAAGTAACTCACCAGCTTTCATATTGTCGCGGTCGTTACAGGCAGCTTTATCGCCCTCTTTGGCAGTGTCCTTATGTCTAACTTAGTCTTCTAGTCACTATCAGTAATTCACCAGCTTGACATCTCGCAGTACACACCAGTACTGCTTCAGCGCGGCTGCAGCCCGGCTGTCTCGGTCGTCGGAGACAGCTTCATCGCCCTTTATGGTAGTATCCTCTATTACATCTAGTCTATGTCAGTAACTCACCAGCTCTACGGCTCGTAGCCCCACACACCAGTACTGCTTCATTGCCGCAGCAGCTCGGCTGTCACGGTCGTTGGAGGCAGCCTCATCGCCCTTCTTGGCCTGCGCCTCGGCCTCTCGGTCGCCCGCTGACATCGCCCACACTACTCGAGCGCCACCTCCGTACTCGGAAACCTGGTGAAAATTAATTAAATTAATTAAAACAAGACATCCTATGTAAGGTTAATTATGGAAATGGACGTTCCTTGATGACCGCTGTAATTAATGACAAATGGGGATATAGTTTCTTATTTTATTAATTATTGATTACCTGCTACGCATTACAGTTTATTATTTTATTATCAGTAATATTCATTTTCCTGTAGATACGATGTAAATTACGAGTATATGCAATGAAAAAAGGAAATTATTGCATGACAAAAAAAAAACATTTTTACTCCAAATTGAACTTTAAAAAAATAACGCAAAAAATAATATGAGTCTAACTCCGTCATTAACGTCTAAGTCTTCCACTAAATAAGGCATCGCATCGGTCAAATTCAAAGTGGCTATAAAACAATGTAATAATATTCTAGTTTATAAGGAAGTCTTGTGCTACCATTAACGCGGCACTTATGGTGTCCAATTTTATGTGCGTCCATGATAATTATGGTAACCATGATCTAGTGCGTAATTACTGTTATTGTCCCTCAGTTTGCGTGAATCTGACAAATTATGATATATCTAATTTTTTACATAGGTAATTAGAGCAGTGACTCACTTGGCAAAATTAACATAGAACCTGACAAAATGTCTGGCCAAGTAGGCGATGGCTTATTCAAATAAGTTACTATAGCGTGATTGAATCACTTAAAATCATTAGAATCATACATTCCCCTAATTAATTCAATTAATACTAACTAGTCTCATTAACGCGTGTTGTTAATATTGTAAAAGTAGTCGGTTACAGACGACAATGCATAAATCATAAACAGGCTGAATGCCGATCACTGAAACGGAACGCAACTGGTGCGTTATGCTTTCCAAACGAAATAGTTTTTTTTTTACAAACATTAGTGCTGATGCTGAATAATGAAAAACAACACGTACTTAAGTAATTGTTTTGTGACCATTAATGGATTGAAACTTATTCATTTTATGGATTATTGGATTATGAATGGAGTATTCTGGAAGCTAAGGAAAATTGTAGAATTAACTAGGTACAAAGTTAAAGTATATTTATTCCTGTTTCCTGAAAACCTAATCAGCTGGTATGGTGGGCAAATACCTACCGATCTATAACATTTGACTTTTAGAAAAGGCTTTGGAAAATAGGGGTGAGTTTTCTTTTGTTTCGCGCCAAAGCTCCGGTTTGGAATTTATGCTTTTTACAAGAACACACGAGTCCATACACCTTAATTTAAATGCAACCAAATCTGCTGCGAATATGAATATTCTGGCATCATTTCAGTTTATAAAAACAATTGCAAATTATCGGTTACCTATTACAAAGAAAATGCATTGAAAACAACTGCTCTGCTTTTCCGTATAGGTAGGTATTGACAAAAAATATGTTTGCACTGCAAAAACTCATTAAAATGCTAAATACACAGGTACCGTATGATAACATCAAAACATGCAATTATAATAATAGATGAGCAACTTCACTTGTGCAATCAAATTAAAAATAAAATCTCACCAAAGACAGGAATTAAAATTCCTTGCAGCGACAATGAACGCACTGTTTTATTTGTTTTTTATTTCACTTGCACTTCGAAACTCAAAAATGATAGACGCTTTCTGTGTCGCGGGGTGTTTACTAAGCTCAGTGCAGACACGAGTGCGTTCGGCTCACGACGCGATGCGACTACCGCTTGGCCGACCATCGGCGCTCCTCTATGCTTCATTTGAAAATAAACCAATGGTCTCTGATTGTCCTTCCGTTTTCCCTTATGTCGCCCTTTATAAAAGCAATGGGGGAACCATGAGAGGTCAAGGAAAATTGGCTGTTGAACCGTAGAACCGGCGTAGTAATGCGTAGCACATGAGTAAACAGCTTCCATTCATTTGTAAAGTTAGTGCCTAGAACATTATTAAAACTTTACTATCCTCATGCGGGATATACCTAAAGATACCTGTACCTAAATACGTATATCCCTAAATCAACCTAAGTTGATAGAGAGCTTAGCCATTTCTAAGTTAAACTGAATTTAGTCTAGATTTTCCAAAGTTTTTTAAATCTAAGTAGGTAATATTTGTTTTATAACATCCTTTAATTGAATAATGTTTTCAGCGAAACTCAAAGGCAGGTTAATTAAATAGTTCCTAATTAGTTACGTATTGTTACAGCTACATTCACTTTTTACATAATCTTGCTAAATTAGAGCTATAAGTAAATGTTTTCTAATTATCTGACTGCTGAAGCTGAATTCCACACGTAAATACCAGGTCATCATAAAAATACATTTCCCTTCGACATCTGCAGATGTGAATGGTCACAGAATAGTTCCCTTAAAGTGTTTTGATCGGTTTATTTCGGTACGCATCCATTCCTATCGGCAATCAAGGAGTTCCAAGTTCCAGAGACCGTTGCGAAATACTTCTAAATTATTAGATAATGGAACAGAACTATTTGTATCTACTATTATTGAAGTAGGCTGGTTTCTTTCATAGTTTATGATGTTGATTTTGACTGATTTTGACTGACTGATTTTAGTGTTATTGGAGGTGAAAGGAATCTATGAGAGCTTTTTGTAAAAATTGATATTTAATATCAAACACACACTTTGGTAGGTCAAACTTTTTATAGCATTATTTTTACGCCAGTTAAATAAAAATGTTATAGAGGTACATATTATAATATTAAAAGAAAAAGTCCATTTAAATCTGGAAAAATAAACCGTTTAAAAAACCGTGGTATGCGAAAACGTATGTAACTGTCACTAGTGAAAAACGCGCGATATTTATTAATATTGATAATTATGATTATTCATGAAACACGTCGAGTGCAAATAATATTTTTTGCAATATTTTTTGGGCACATAATTTTTTTAATGTTTTTGATTTAAGTTAAACATCTACTAAGACGTCAGTCTTCAATCTCAGGTCAGATTAAATTTAATTATTAGATTTGCGGTTTTCATTTGAATATATTTAATAAAGGGTTTGTAAAATATATACAGCTTCATGATTCAACTCTAAATTACCTTTATTTAAATTTCAAATAGGATATCAATCACGGTCCAACATAAAATGTGATTTAACATCACCGCCGTGCTCGTTGAATCGACTCAAACGCATTTATTATGTAGCTATTCGTAAATTGAAAAGCCACTTTCTAGCGTTTTCCGGTCTAGAAGTCAGCGCGCATAACTGCACACATGCATGCGGCGCGCACGCACGATGCTCGGCGATAACTATGCGAAATTATATCTGCGTTTGCTATAAAACAGGCATGCCATTTGTGATCTTTATTTATAGGCCGGGATGATATTTATACGGTAGTTTAGTTATCGGTGTTAACATCAATTTTATGTGGTTTTTGAGATGGTTTATGTGGCTGCTAAGTTAATTTGTCAGAGTGGTTTTTGGAAACTAGCTTCAGCTAAAATGCAAATGCAAAGTAGAGCAGAAGAACTCGGCGAGAAAAAGATTTTTGTGAATTCAGTAGGTAGGTTTAGTGAGCCCCAAAGCGCAATCCGGAAAATAACGGTTGTCTGTAGATTAATTTTATTGACAACAACCTTCGTTCCATAACATTGTATCCATAGTTCAAAACATAGTAGACAATTTATTTTACCAAAACAGAGTAAACGTTTTGTTGAAAATACCTACCTGTTTAATTTACACTTCCAATTTGAACCTTGATTTTTACCTACTTTGTCTATAGTATTATACTTCCCAATTCCCGTATAGTTAGTATGATTAATTCATTTATAAAATCCTGAACATTTTCCTGTATTTCAGACGTCAACAGTCATGTTTACAGTAGTTTTACTCGCAACAGTGATCTATTTCATCAGAAAATATGACTAATTACAATAAATTAATTGTTTTAAGACCCCATTACTCATAAAACCTACGCACTGCGTAGAATTGTTTTTATGGGACAAATCATTCCATTCAATAAGTTGACTAATCGGAATAAAAACTCGGTTAAGGTCTGCTATAACTTAATATTACTTTGTAAGGAAAAACGTCTTAAAACTTAGATACATACACATTGTGTTCTATACTGCCTGCAAAATATTGAGCTAAGTTAAAAAATATAATTGTAAACCGAGAAAAATTCAGAATTGTCTTTTGGCTTGTTAAAAAGCATATTATATATATATATATCTTGGCTGTCATGTCGTGACTAATTAAATGAGAAAAATTACCGAAATCTAAATAGGTGACAACCGTCAAATTAATAGCTGACATTGATGTCGGTAGTTACATTTTTTACAAGGAATTAACCTTCATGATGGCCATGGCTGGTGGCAAATACTGCGCACGCGCAAGGCCATCGTACAGGCACAGATAGGTAACAAACTAACAATTACGTTTCACAGATCTTCTATCTACCGCAAACGGAAAACGCCTGTGACTAAGCGTGAAAAATATCACATTATACGCTGATTGTTAACGTTACAGAATGATCTGTTTTATGCTAAGAAGATTAGAATAATTTGATGCAGTATTTTTTTTTTGCAGTATTTCTTTATTCTGCAATATACAATACACTAACTGGTATATCCATGAAGCCAATTAATATAATAATTATAACTCATCTTGCGATGTATTGCCAGGGCAAAGGCCTCTCTTTCCGTTTTCGTCTCAACTAGATCTTAAACCAAGATGGATCAACTAAATACCTTATCAATTCTAAGGAAACGCAGACATTGTAAATTTATTGAAGTGGTTTGTTAAATGGGGTTTAAGATGGCGATTCTTGTGTATGTTTGTTTATAATTCCATACAAACTCTTGAATACTTTAACACAGTGGTTTCCTTCAACGTCTCCATTCTACGTGAAACAAGACCTCAAGCTGTTTCCTTAATATCAATTGTTTTAAGGCAAAATCCCGTCGTATGGTGCATATAAATGAAATATTAGACCATAAGTGTGGGTTTTATTAGTAAGGGCAAAGAGTGAGCAATACGAACAATGAGTATTTGTCGCGTTCACAGCTAATGTTTGTAGACGTCGTCGCCGGCATGGGCCATTGTTTTGTGTCCATTACTTACCAACACGCAGCCGAACCGACATTTTGAATTTTTGACATACTCATGCGATTGCATCTGGATTGCTTTGCCAAACTAAGATTTTCGAAAATGGATTCGATCTTTTTGGTCATCCAAATAAATGTCACCCTAAAGGGCATTAAGTATAAAAAGGTCAACTCAACCCCTACAAAGACAAGTTAATAACCTCATGTTTGTTTATATTAGCTAAGAAATCTTAGACTTAATTCATATTATCCCGTAAGTGCATAAAATAGAGCAGTCCCGCCAATATGGCGGCGGCGGGCGCCATGTTGACGCCAGTTTTGGCGCCAAGGTGCCCGCGTCAGGGGGTGCGTTCCGAGGCTGTTGTTACACTGACCTATTTGTTCAAATGACACAGTATGTACTCCTTTATGACCGGGTTGTATGCACAGCGGGCCTAAATGTACTTACGTGTCTTGTAATTACTAGTGTAAAACTTGTAGATTAAGTCAATATCCTTGGATGTTACACGTGCTATATAAGGTTTATTTTATTATTTTCTTTGTTTGTTGGATCGCACTTTTCTTTGCTTAGAATAAAGAAAAATCAAATGAATTAAGAACGTTTCTTCGCAACTACGATGGATGTCTTGTTTATGATTAAAATTTTCTCTAAATACCATTATATCTGTATGATCTAGAAACGGCGCATTCAACTGCGTTTAAAACTTCTTGTGGGTCTCCGTGTCTTGTTCGTAATGACTTCACTAAGTACTAAATGTGTTTCTTATTAGTATGTATGGAATCATACATTTGCCTTACAAACTACATAGGCTAAGTCCAATAATATAAAGTTTGGGTTGTCAAAATGGAATGCTGGCCAACAAAATTTTCACAATCGTCTGAACTGTAACGATAAAAGTTTCTAAAGAGCTACGCTTGCAAAGTACTCACAAAATTAATTAGTTTATAAACTGTGCCCTGCGGTTCCACCCGCACAAATCTCGATCCCGTAGGAATATCGAGATAAAATAGTAGATTGTTTGCCAAGGGAGCAAAGAACTATTTTTAAGGCGAGAGTGTTTCTTTGAATCCAAAGCGGAGCGAAGGATTCTAGAGTAGAATCCCGAGCGTAGCGAGGGATTCTAAAGTAGAATCCTGAACGCAGCGAGGGATTCAAAGTACATCACTCAAGCTTAAAATAGTGTTGCTCCCGAGGTGAACACTCTACTTTTTATCACCCTCTATGAGAAAACAAACGTGTGCGGTCCGACCCCCATCAGGAACGAATTTCCTACTCACGAATAATTTTAAACACAAAATATAAAATTTATGAAAAAAAATCGCAGCCGCTTGGATTCACATTTTGACCTCACGATCGGCTTTACCACCCTCGAAAACTATGAAAACGATACTCATGACGAAAAACTTTAAAATTTTCGCATCCGCCATCTTGGATTTTAATTTTGACCTCACTATCGGCTTTACCACCCTCGAAAACTATGAAAACGATACCCATGACGAAAATTTTAAAATTTCGCATCCGCCATCTTGGATTTACATTTTCACCTCACTATCGGCTTTACCACCCTCGAAAATTATGAAAACGATACCCATGAAGAAAAAATTTAAAAAATTCGCATCCGCCATCTTGGATTTACATTTTGACCTCACTATCGGCTTTACCACCGTCGAAAACTATGAAAACGATACCCCTAACGAAAAATTTGAAAATTTTCGCTTCCGCCATCTTGGATTTACATTTCGACCTCACTATCGGCTTTACCACCGTCAAAAACTAAGAAAACGATACCCTTGACGAAAAATTAAAAAAAAATCACACCCGCCTCTTGGTTCCGATCTTGGTTTAATTTTGATCAAATTCACACTTTCTCGTCTCTCTCTTGCCAGCCTGTTACTTATTCATACATTTTTCGAGATCGATCTCTTTGGTGAATAGAACTTTTACTAACAATATCCACATTCCAAATTCAAATCACTTTTAGTCCCTAGGGATTAAACAGCTATTTTGGTCCCTGTATACGAGGATTAAACTACGTCTTTTTGAATAGATGTGATAAAAAGTATATTTTGTCCAATAGGACAAAAGATACTTGGATTACCGAGTCATGATCTATTCATGTGCCAAATTTAATCTAAATCTGTTCAGCCGTTTTAGCGTGAAAGCGTAACAAACAAACTCACTTTCGCATGTATTATATTAGTTGGGATTACACAACTATCTGTTCTACTTCTACTAAAGTGCATAAACCGTAATAATGCTTTAAATTAAAATGTAGTTGAATCCCGTTGAACTGATCTGATCAATGAAGCCTCAAGTAGCAACTTGACTTGGCAGTCGATACAAGATTCAGAGAAAGCTAAAAAAATGCATGCTTTTACGACTACTTCAATTTACTAGCGTGATGTTAAGAGCAACGATATGATTATAATAGACATCGTACGCACATCATATTCTGATAGATACCTACTGAAGCTGGTAAGTGTAATGCATCTTTATTTTTATCATACATTACAAAAAATATCCAAGTCAAGTAGCCGCTACGCTTCGTAGACCCTTCGTAGACGCTACGCTAAGGCGCGTAGCGTAGACGCCACGTCAACGCTATTGTAGTTTCGTATTCAGTAATAAAATGCATTCCGACGATGAAACACTCCTTATGGCGTTTTTTCTGAAGAATCTCTAGGAGGACCAATATTTGTAGGGCAACAGACTGAAATGAATATTTTCTTCACATTTACGTCACAGTTTTTAACCGTCCGCATTATCCTATACTTTGATACGATATTTACTCAATCCTTTACAATACATGCCTGCTACTTTGTTTACGTTAGCCGAATGAACCAAGTGTGTGAATGAAGGTACTGTTATAATTACGAGGTTTTCTCTCACGTTAACTTAAATAAACAATAGACGGACATCTCTTGGTACTCATAATACTAAAACTGGGCGTATGTACGTACATAGCACAATTAACTGTGATGTCTCACTGCTGGGAAAAGGCCTCCCTATTCTCTATCTACTTCTCTCTGTTTAAAGCTGCTAGGGACCAGTTTTTGTTAAAGGAGTCAGCTCATCTCCATCTGGGCCTGCCGCGATGTCGCTTGCAATTAAGAGGGTCGTAAGTAAGGGTAATCTTAGCACGACAAACCTATAGGTCGGATTTCAGATGAATATATCAAAGGCCAAGTTGATGACGAACAGCGCGCATCTTAGGACATTGTTGCATGTGGGGGGTTGAATACGTTAATGAGTATCTCTATCTTGGTCGTCTCAGCCAGGCAAGACAAAAAAAAGTTGCAAGACGCTTGAAAATTCCTGGAAAAGCTATTGAGCCATGAATGATCTAATGAAGTGCGATCTTTCTTTGTCCCTTAAGACAAGACTCATTGACGTGTGCATACTTCCCATCCTCACATATAGTTCTCAAACATGGTCTTTGACAAATCAGCAGGGATCCATGCTCGAGATTTACCAGAGGGCTTTGGAACGGAGTATTCTGGGTATAAAACTAAAAGACCGGGCTAGGAATACGATGTCACTTGGAAAGCTGCCACGCTTAATGGATTTGGGTTGGACACATTTTGTAATACAAGTAATTTATCTACCAACAAAATTGTCTTGTTATCCCACTAGTGGTTTTTGTCACCTGCCCTAATTATAGCAATGCTAATGAAGGCTTTATTTTCATAGAAATTAATAACTAAATTGTACTGTCATGTTACAATATCAATATTAAAAATTACTAGTTGAAATTTCGAACTATTAATAAGAATTTTGTCGAGTTTGACTGTTTGGCATTGGGCAAAGTTCAGCCTAAGCAATGAATGCAAAAACATAATTCGTCATTCCATGGCCCTTATTTACAGGAAAATTTACAGTTGAAATTCATTGTAGGTAGTATATAGGTACTTACGACAGATGACATTGCAGTTTAAGTTACGGAAACTCTTTGGGACGGGGAATTTTCAGCGTATAGTCAGCTGAAAGTAAAATAATATGACGTCTGTATTTCGCCGAAAGGTTAGGCAGATATGTACCTTTAGTCCATACGAGGTAGTTAAATAAAGGAAACAAAAAAAAACACGTGACGAGACAGCTGGCAAGTAACCGACTAAACGTAATACCTGTCACTTCAGTGTTCATGCTACGTCACAGTTGTACTCTTCAATTTAGCAACGTTATAATTCGTTGACGTTAAGAGTTTGGGCTCTTTACAATAGACAGATTACAAATATTATATTATTATAATAAATCTAACAAAAAAAATGTTCTCAAGCAGTTACATCTACGAAGAGTAGTTTAAGAATAAATGATAAAGTTTAACATACATTACTAAAAGAGGAAACTTAAAAAAAAATTATTTGTTTACCTTTATTTAACCACCTAAACTTAAACATGTACCCCATAGTACCTCAACTATTGTAGTTTGTTGCTGATAGTGAAAACTAAAATTCCCTAAACTCTGCAGATCTTTAGTACTTATAATACTAAAGTTTGAGTGATACCAGGATCATTGAACTGAGTATAGCTTTTGTCGACTTCATCCGCATTGAGTTTAGGATCCGTAAGAAAACCATTATCGGAAATGAAGAAATCCGCAGGAAAACCAAGGTAACCGATATAGCCCGAAGAACTGCCAAACTTAAGTGGCAATGGGCAGGACACATTGCTCGCAGAACAGATGGCCGATGGGGCCGAAAGGTTCTGGAGTGGCGACCGCGTACCGGAAGACGTAGCGTTGGAAGGCCTTCCTCCCACAAGATGGACCGATGACTTTGTAAAGGCCGCAGGAATCCGCTGGATGCGGGAAGCACGCAGAATCGGTCGAAGTGGCGGTGCTTGGGGGAGGCCTATGTCCAGCAGTGGACGCCTTTCGGCTGATATGAATATGATGATGAAGAAAACCATTCATAGGAAAATCCTGTGTGCCCAATTTCATCGAAATTCTTTCGGCGTTTTGAAGAGACTCAAGAATAAAATTTATTGAAGAATAAATTTGGATTTTAGTTTGACGTATTCAAGTGCATAAATCATTCAAATGCGTAATAAGAATACCTAACTTACAAGTTTACGACACTCACTAAACAAAAGATAACGAACTAGGTAACGACACCTACTTTTTATGCTAATGACCCGTCCCTTTAGTAGGCTACAGTTAGATGCGTACGCGCGTGCCTCCGAGCTCCGTAATGTCATGACAGTACAGTTACTGACGAATCTGGGTTGACCGGCGATTATCATTCACTTGTCCACGATATTTCTAAAGCCAGGGAATTTCTATTGCGGACGCCGTGTTACGTAATTACCCTATGAGCCTATGATTATTACCTAGGATGTTGAATGAAATGGGTTTACTGAAAATTGAAAACAATAGAAGTGTTTTGCATAATATTCCTTTAGACCATTACGCTTTTTCCTGTTGGAATCTTCCTTATTACTTTTTCAGATAGTTATGGTGCGAGTTATGTGACCACCTATTAAAAGTTGCACAGAAACAAGTGTATCATACAGGGGTACCTAAAAAATATTAAGTACTTAGTTCAATTTAACAAGGGAGGGTCTCGTGGCTAAGTAATAACCACACGGGTCGATTGATCAGGTTAAACTGCGCTTCCCGCAGGCAGTCCGTGGATGGGTGACCGTCTTAACATACCGAGACTCCTACTGCCTCGGAAAGCACGTTAACACCATGGCTGTCATTCTTGGATCTTTGACAGTCGTTACGGGTGGTCAGAAGCTCGATAGGTTGACAACCAATCTTACCGAGGGGTATCGTGTTACCCAGTAACTGGGTTGTGGTGGTCAGATAGGCAGTTGCTGTCGTAGTCTATGTAAAATACTGGTATTCAGCTGCATCTGGTTTGACTGGAAGCCGAAAAGGCTAGGCAGATTGATTAAGAATTTTAACAAGTTTTTATCACAAACGTTTTAACAATTTTAATAAACTGTGAATACTTTAACATTTAGTATTTGTTGGTGTAGGTTTATGATAATCAGCTTATATGTATAGTACCCATTCATGTTGTAATACACTACCGTATTCCGAAATCGACCCACCCTGCACATCATACTACTTTGACGTTTGAACGTCAATAAGCAACCATTTTATAAACTTTTAAATGGTCGTGAATTCAAATTCGGAACAACAACGTCACCAAAACGATTGCCAGTATGTCGGCATCGAAACTGCATAAAAACTTTTTCTTTGATTCATAATTATTTTGATGTTTTAGGCCTCTCGATTTAGGAGTGTATTATCAAACGTATGTTTAGGTCCTTAAGTAGTAGTGCAGCAATAATCTTGAGTCAAACAAAGCACACTTGGTAGTGAACATAATGTTAATATCACCTGATTAATCAAAGGCTTCATGTATGCAGTGATCGTTTCTACTAATAGCTTTAATAACTCACGTTTGTCTACAAGTACTTCGACTAGTGATGGGTGTAACACGACTTATGTCATGGTAATAATTGTGGTATGGCAATGTAGGTACTTGCACGTTTGTATGCACCTATGTGATATGACAATAAAATACCGGAATCCTAACTAGTAATATAATATTTGCGAAAATGTGTTTGTTTGCTTGTTTGTTTGTTTGTTTGTTACGCTTTCACGCTAAAACGGCTGAACGGATTTAAATGAAATTTGGCACATGGGTAGACCATGACCTGGGTTAGGACATAGAATACTTTTTATCCCAATATTCCAAAGGGATCGAGAATTACGCGATATAGTAGACTAATAATTGATGGCTCTAATGTGTATTTTAGTGAAACTAGAACGAAGTTTGATGAAGTATTCCTTTCAGTACGATACTTAACCTTTCAAATTAATTACGCTAAAAGAATCAATGAGGAAAAATAGGTTACTGCAGTAAATGGGGACGGGTAGCAGTTTTATTACCCCACAGCACATAACATTGGATTTGTTTCAAACATGGCCTACTCTGACATATGTTCGTACATCGCATCAAGTTCTTCCAGAGCATAGACCGTTCATTAAAAAGTTGGCAACGTCGCAAATAGCTGTCAAGTATTTACCTGTTTTGATTAATTAGGTAATATTACTGTATGGAAATATGAAATATCGCTAACTAGTGAACTAGAATATTAATAATTAATTGCAATTATAATACCTACTGAATTTGATGTTGTAACCGTTTTAGGTGTTGATGGCTCCTACACACAGTGCCGGCGGCATGGCCAACGGCTTTTGCCGCGCGGCACGTGCCTCCGGCTATTGCACCTTCATTTTCTTTGCGTTTCTTTCTGCGGCTTTGTGCGGCATGGCCGGCGGCAAGGCCGGGGGCAGTGCCGGCGGCCATGCCGCCGGTACTCTGTGTAGCAGCCATAGAAAAGTCATTTGGAAAGTTTAGTAAACTTTCTTTTTTTATATTTATACTTACTTTTTTTACATCCAAAACAAAATATTCGGTATTACGATATTAATGATTGCATTTCATTATCAATATTTTAGTTCATTAATTAGCCATATTTTTTATTTCTATACAGTAATGTTGCCAAATTAATCAAAACAGCGAAATATTTGACAGCTATTTGCGACGTTGCCCACTTTCTGAATAAAAAGCACCTAGTAAAGTGTTATCGCACTCAATTTAGATGGTTTTCATAATATTTTTGTAAAAATACCCTGTTTCATTTGATTTAGATTCAGATAGTTTGAAGCAAAAGTGTTAATGTAGTGTCTTTAACACTATTTCAAAAAATTACCTACTGGTAATTTCAGTTGCATGTAGCATTATTTTACAATCGAATTTGTGGGGCATCACTAAGCAGTATGTACTCAATTCATGTGCACCTTAACAATGCACCATACACCGGGTGCGTTGACGCGGCTAATGCGTGACACGCCTTATATTTTTACTCTGTGCCACACGATTATTCCAGCCTGTTTAATTTTCATTGCCTGTTAAGTTAGATGAGTTCAAATGAAAATCTTCATTAATGTCGCAATGACATTCAATTTGTTCTGTTTGTCATACATGGCTACTGATTTTGAGTCCTGGTTTTAGTACGTTTAAGCTTGTTTGTACACGATTCATACGGTAACTACGAGTAGTACTTGCAGTTTGGAATAATAACTGTGGAATCTGGATGATTCGATATACTTACCTAATAAAAAAACATTCTAGCTTTTGAATTGTAGGTAAAGCATTTGTAAGGTAGCTATGTTAGCATATAATTATGTAAAACCTTAGAACAGTTTGAACTAACTACGTTCTAGTTTGTCCACAATTATACGTTAGGTACCTCTCGAAAAATATAATTTTGTTGTTTCAATCAAAGTTTTTACTTACGGTTTCCGTTAGTGGAGCAATTTTGGCGGTTTCCACGTCGACTTCACTCAAAAACTCCCTGGAATCGGGCGCAATGGTTACCCAGTTCGCGTACAAATCCACTTTTAGTTTTTATATCGATAACTATTATTTTCAACTAACAACAACGATAAAACTTTACCGATGCAATCTTCTAAAATTACGTCGGTTATTTAGTCAATGACAATAACAAAAGACAAGCATGCGTGCCTTCTATTTTTGAATTTTCAAATCTTTCGTTTGTCAAGTGATTTTTTTAATAAGCGCAAGGCAACACTACTTTCTGCCTAGTTGTCGTGAAGTTCGTGATACGAGGAATAGAAGACTAATCCAAGCTTCTTCAAGTCAGTGAGTCAGTTGTTCTCAACGACGGATCGCACTTAACCTGCGACCTTAGCCCCGACATCTAATTTGACTCTTGCGTTGACCCCGGACAGTTATCCCATGCTAGCTTGTATACCTGTTGTTTCTTGACAAATCTAGATAGTCTTTTAAAAAAAATCTCACATTTTTAGGAAAATATTTATGACCACACCTACTACTTCTGTAATCATCAAAACTGAGACATCTCCTGCGATGGGTTTTTTTTTTGATTAATTCGAATTTTGAATTTGAATTTAGAGACTTTCTTTTGCAACCTTGATGACCGAAAGAACTTTTCCTTCTTATTTGATTTTAAAACTAATGATTTGACCGTAATTATCAGGATTATAAGATTATCCACGGTTGGGTCCCCTATCCATGTTTCTTACCGCTAGACAAATAAGGGATCATTTATCATCACTGGGTTAATCCCAATTACCTATACGTACCTACCTAATACGTAACAAAATAAGGATAACACTATTATATCATATTAAATACGTTACACCGTGATGTGTGCTGTGTTCCCCATAATATGTCGAACCTACCACATTTTGTGACGTATTTGATGGTGAGTGCACTGACGTTCTAATATTTCCCTATGCTCCAAGATATATTAATTAAAAAGTATTTAGTTTGCTAAGATGTAACCTACTAATTATACTGCTAACTGCTTTAGCTGAGCGTTCATTCTATAAGTTGGCAACGTCGCAAATATTTATGTCAAAATATTTAACTGTTTTGATTAATTAGGCAATATTACTGTATGGAAATGTGAAATATCGCTAATTAGTGAACTAGAATATAATAATGAATTGCAGTTATAACACTGAATTTGATGTTGTAACCGTTTTATCAAAACCAAAACTAAATATTCGGTGTTACGATATTATTGCATTTCATAATCAATATTTTATTTCACTAGTTTGCCAGTTATCATATTTCCATACAGTAATATTGCCAAATTAATCAAAACAGCGAAATATTTGACATCTAAGTATTTGCGGATTCAACAGTTCCCCGACATTTGTTTCTCCGCCAGAAAGATTCATATTTCAGTGTTTCACCGTTTTCAGTGACGTTTTTCAGTGTTTTATTTGAGATTTTGCTCAGTTTCAGAATAAACACTCTTAATTAAAGGTGTACATTTTAAGTCCGTTTCATTCTTCAAGACACAAAGCCATTTTTTCCTTCGTCTGCACGTCTATCAAAGCATTCATCAGAAGCATGTCTGCGCTGACCACAAAGTATTTTCCTCGAAGATGACAGACTGTAAAACTGTAACTTTGTACTATGACATGGCTTGACTGGTGACTGACATTTGACGTCATTAGAATTCCCCATTAAAGATGGCAGTTTCGAAATATTAACAAGGACATAATGTCTAATAGATTCGGAAAATATTGCATCGGTCGTGATTTTGTGAATAACTTTTTAGAGGTATGAGGAACAGGGTGTAAAGTTCACTCACCCTCATTAGGAAAAGGAGGATCCTCCGGCCAGACGGGTGTTATGTCTGGCGGGCAAAGTGTGTATAAGTTGATATCGGATAGTCTGCGCGATGCAGGATTTGTGTGACGTCATGGCTTGGCTGCGTAGTTCGTATGTGGCGGTGTAACCGCTACAACTTTAAATCAATTCAAGTTGCGTGTACCTTACCTGACATTTATGATTGGTTGTACCTAAGGATTTTTGGCCTAACAATCACAAACAGTTAACAATGAATGAATGAATGAAATGCACCGATCCCAGCATGGTTTAACCAGACTCGATAAATCGAATGAACCCCAAGATTTGCACTAGCCCCTGAAGCCTTATGTTACATGGAACTACAAAGGCCATTGCATATCAAGGAATAGACCGGGTGGCGCGGTAATGGTAAGGAAGACGTAACGACGTAAACCCTCTTAGGGTTTACGTAACGTTTAGGGGTTACGAACTAAGTTTTTAGACCTTTGTATCTTGCATATGCGTATGAAGTTTCATTAAAATCGGTTCAGTCATTTCGAAAAATAAAAGCCTTGAAAGTTTGTATGAAATGCCGTACGACGTAAACCCTCTTAAGGTGAAAGCGTCAGGGTAGCCCGCGAAATTCAAATTTTCTTATGTTTTTTTGCAATTTGCTCGTCAGTATCAGGTTGTATGTTGATATAAATATGATTTGCGACCGTATCAAATGTTTATTTATAAAATTATAATCATAGAAATCATCAATACAACTCTATCGGTCTTATTACAAAACAAGGTTTATTTGAAGAATTTCGCGGGCTACCTTGGTGCATCCCCCTTAAGATAAGGAAAAATTTGTGAGCCGTACCGAATCTGCATCCTAGAGGCATTGGAATAGTGGAGACACGGGTGTTATTTATCTGTGGATGAGCATCTTTTTGCGACGTCGCCGGTATGTTGGTTCAGGTCCACAAATAGCTAATAATGAATATCATAAATACTCGAAGTAGAAAAAGTAGAGCGCTAATTTTCCAATAATCTTACGTAGGTACGAAAAAATATTGATCATTAAAAATAACGAGGAAAAAGAAACGCACATTATTTCACATTTATTTATTTCAAAATAATAATTACATTAGAATATTAAAACTGACAAAACAGGTTCTAACTAACTTAGGAAGAAGGTGGGAAATAGAAAATGTTTTGCGCGAGAGCATAGTTTTGGTTCGTCAATATTTTGGGTTCGATTGAAGTTCGATTGTTAAAAAACAGTATTTATAAAATAAATATTTCATAGAATACAAATTGATATTCTGCTATAATATTAAAAAAAAACATAACTAAGTATAGAATTTTTTTAAAGTTTTAATCGTATTTCGAAATAGTTCATAGACAAAATCCCCAGATCTTATCGCAGGATTAAAAAAAAAAGATTTTAAGGGATTTTATCAGACAATAGAGGGTCGTTCGTAAAACACTTAGCGGTACTTATAATTAAATAAAATTAAGTTTATTTACGTTTAGTACTAGTTTACATCTCCTTGGTAAAGTGTATGACGGACAATGCCGTATCTAGCAGGTAGACCGCTCCGTTGATAACGCACAAGGCACCGACAGCCAAACCGACCTGGAACATACAAAAAGTTTAAGATTATGGTCACCAAGATATATATTAGACAGATTATTAGACAGCGGGTCCCAAACTCAGCACAGCCGCCTAGTTCGGGACCCGCTGTCTAATATTCTAAGTTTTCTGTTAGTGAGAATTTTATACCATGCTAGGTTGTATATTTAAGAACTTAGTGTAAGCTAAATAAATAGTTAAAAAAAAATAAAAAAGAACGAATAAATAAAAACAGTTTGTCTTCTTCACGCTTATTAAATATTGTGTTTTGAGGAACTAAATCCATAGACCATTTTGTGTGTAAATAGACTGGTTTGCTTGCCACAGTGGTACAACTATATTCCCTTGTATGTTTTGTGGGTGTGCTGCTATGTAGCTATAATATTAGGTTCTGTACCTGTTTCTCAGCGAAGACGAACTGGTACTGGTGCTCGCCCTGGTAACCACCCCAGTAGTGCAACGCCACAGCTCCCACCGCGATCCACAGGAACACACCCACGAAGTTCATCACTATCTCTGACAGCGCTCTGGAAACATTTTTAGAAAAATTAGCTCGTTGTTTTAGGAAAAAAATGCATTTGAGCGCTTGAAAAATGTTTTGTTTAACGAAATCGCGATGTGAGACCAGCTGAACATTATGAATTTCGAAAAGAGGCAAGCGGCTCGTGGGTCCAGTTTGGCGTGGGCTGAGGTGCCCCCTAACTCAATTCTTTGGCATTTATGTCTCGTCTGTACATAAAAATAGACAACACGTAAATGTATTCATGTACACCATTGAAAAAATACATGTTTTGACCGTTCACACATTGCCGAAACTTACAAAAAACAAAACAAAACAACAAACAAACAAAACTTGTATTTATAATAGAACCACGAGGGACCATAAAGAATCTAAAAGTGCCCCTTTAGATCCATCGTGGACCAAGTCTAAATATCTCAGTAGAGTTTTAGTGGAATCCCTGGGCCCATCTGCCAAAATATCTCAGCAAAAACTAGAAATTATACGTACCTCTTATGTTCAGTGGTGCCAAACAAGAACGTGATGATTTGCACGAGCGTGTATATGAGGTACCCCACGATGACACCAGACGCCACGATTTCAGCATCAGGGTTCTTCTCCTCATTGAGGTTCCATGTACCGCCCACACCCAGGAACTCGCCATTGTAGCCAGTTCGGTAGAGGACCAGGATTACTATGTTGAGGACCTGTGGAAGAGTTAATAATGAGATTAAAACTGAAAAATTTATTCAGCAACAATCTGTGGTTGATAAAGAAACCGAGATGGTAATTCTGTTAACAGTAATAAAGCTTGTAAAGATTAATCCCCAAGATGAAATCAACGAATATTAAGCTTTGCATATAATTACATATATTAAACTTGCTTAGCATATACTGGAGGAGATTATGATCATTAATGTGTACACTGAATAATGCTTTAAATGTAATTTAGTGGCAACGATGTCTGGTAAATTGTAAACCGTTTCTAACAAAAACGGGTATTTTAACCGGAAAGGGTTCTACAGTCATTGTTTTGTTTAAATAATTATTCGTATTTTACTTTCCTGCTTCTCTTCAACGTCAAAGCTAGAAAATCTTCTAACTTGGAGTAATTTTTGACAGTCGTTATGGATAGTCAGAAGACCGAAAGTCTGAAAACCAGTCTTGCTAAGGGGTATCGTATTACCCAGTAACTGGGTTGTGGAGATCCGATAAAATACTGGTATTCAGCTGCATCCAGTTCGAAGCTGATTCTATTATAGTTGGAAAAAGCCTAGGTAGATGATGATAGTATGTTAATTTAATCGCAAAATAAAAAATGGACGACTCATTTCTAACCACTTCCTAGATTATCTCTAAAACAATGTTATTCATAAACAGGTAGAAGCGCTACTTCCTGTTGTTCAGCCTGTTATCGTCACTTCCGATGAGTCTAGTTAATCAATGGGTGCTACCGTCAACGACGTAGCTATGCACTGAGTCATTGATAAGGTTAAGACGAATTACTGCTCATGATGATAATTTCATGACGAATTTATTTCAGGTTTGAGAGATTGGTAGTGTTTATATCCGCTATTACTTGTGGCATGTTAATTTAATTTAGTTATTCTGATTGTCTACATTTTTAACTATTTAGTATAGTAGGTAAGGGTTTCGCTTGAAATTGGAAACGTATTTCTCAATTCAATCAACCATTTTATGTAACAATTTTTTATTTAAAAAAGTGTCCGTGGAGTTCCTAGCCCGTTCTTCTCCATAGCTCCATAGGTACCTACTACGTTTTGGAATGGGCGACTAGCTTCATATTTCTGACTGACTGACTCCTTGACAATTCATAAGTGCCTGTAGGTACATGGTTTAATTGAAATAAATGCTTTGAGTTTGAGTTCAATTGCCTTTTATTCAATTTTAGCACTGAACGATTTTACCCATTTGGTTTTAGTTACTCATAATAAGACATCGTGTTACAGCTTAATCGCAGTTACAAAAAGAACAATTAAATACTCTTACTAATTAAAATTTTATACAATTAAGACTTACTACAATGAAGTCTCTCAAATCTGTTAATAAAAAGAGAAATATAGAATCCATTCCATTTATCCAAGACTCGAAAGCTGTTTAGAAGTCGTAACTACATAAACCACTATAGTAATAAAAACTAAACGGACAACACTTAGCTAACTTAATTATTATTATTTCCGTGAAAAGTGAAAACTTGTGCTAATAATCGCAACCGGAATAATATCGCAACATCGTACAATAGTTTGTGTGTCACGAATCGATAAGATATCGTATCGAAGAATTCCTGATAATCGTCCACACTGTCATTATTTCCAGTTACAAGAAACATTCTACCTTTGTGTTTGATATTATGGACAGAATTTGTAAAATGCTGCGTTTCCACCAGAGCTGTGCTAAGTGGCGTAGCGATGGATGTGTATGATATAATACAACCAATAGGATCGTTGGATTTTCATAACGTACCTTGGCTTACTTAGCTCTAGTTGAAATGGGTTAAGGGTGGGTACTACGTTTTTTATACGCGCAAAGCACATCTTTACCGGCTTACCCGCACTCAGCCCCGGATCTAGGGGAGGGTCAAACCCGGGCCCGTGCCCCGGGTGCAACTTCAGGGGGCGCCAAATTCAAGCGCTCCCTGAAGTTGCTTGTAGCAGAAAAGTGCACCACCCAGCACACCGCAACTTTTCAATAAATGAGACGCGCAGCACATATACCTAATCTTTCTATTTCTTCTTTTTTATAACAGTTTTAGTGCCCCTGTTGGATTGGCGTATTATCGATCGATAAAATTTGATTAATATGTTGATGCCAAAATTTTAATTTCGAGAAAACTATTTCCCGGGCTACCTTAGCTCATCCCCCATATAGGATTGGCGGGGGCGCCAGACGGCAGTTTTGGCCCCGCCTCAAAAAAAATCTATATCCGGGGCTGCCCGCACTTAGCTCCGGTAGAAATAAATATACAGTTCTGTAGCTTAGCTGCACCGCTTAGTGACAGCGCACATTTCTGGAAAGTGGAAAGGCAGCGTAAGGCGCTGTTTGGTACATACTTAGGAGGTAATTTAGACCATTTAGGTTTCCAATAGAAAACTCCAATTCCTCTTGTTTGTTATTAAAATGATTACAAACAAGAAAAGACACTTACTCACTTGGCAAGAGCCATTATTAAACTTAATAAATACCCCATAAAAATTACGTCATGTACTTATTTGTCAACGCTAAGAAATATGAAAGAAAGAGAAAAAGGCGAAAGTGCAAGTAAATTAAGGCTAATGTTGTCACCATGTTTTGTATGGACGAAATTATCACAATAGGTAGGGCCCTGTGGCCTGTATGTAATAGGTAAGTACCTTAAAATTAGTCAAAATAAATTAGCTAGCAAAACTGCAGACGTGATGGATATCTAAACATGATAAAACAAAACAAAAAGTATTCAGAGTTATTTAATAAAATGTCATGAAAACATTAATAACCAAAGTCCACGGGATATCAATAGCATATGCGTAAGAAGGTCCCATAATACAGCATTTATGAATAAAATTGTATTTTGCATGGCGCCAGTCATATTTAACCACATCCCACGAGCAATCAAAGAATTGAACGACGGATAAAATCCTTACTGGTGAACAAAGCATATTACAGTATTTCGATATTTATAAATACAATAATCTAATGACAGAATGTTGACATGCTAAGAAAATAAATGTATCTATTGTCCTTGACATTATATTTTGTATATTGATGTTTTTTTTAATCAACGACCATAAGTGTCTAGTTTACTTGGAATATTGTTTTTTTTTTTTTGTAAACTTCACAGACGCAATGGATACCCATTACGTCTGTGAAGTTTACGCAGACGTGAAGAGTATCAATATTATAACACGATAAAACAAAAAAAATACATATTTTCCAAATTCACACTTCAAATAACTACAATATTAGCGGTCATCACTTCGGAAAAAAAAAACAATATTTTTTTTCCTTTTTATTATCGTGTTTATACAGGGTGAAATTGAATTCATCCGACACCTCTTAAGGGGTCAGTTGTTCATAATGATGAGTACAATGACCCCTTAAGAGGTGTCGCATGAATTCAATTTCACCGACCCATCACGCCAACGGAGTTTTGCTAGCTATTTTAATTTTACCCTGTATTAACGGTTTCGTGCATCTAATAGTTTGTGGTTCTAGGGAAAAGCGTGCAAAAATCTAAGACTGGTTCCAAAAGCAAGGTCAGAGTCTCTAATTGTTTTGTAGCTGTTGTGAGTGTTGTGACTTAATTGTTCTCGTGAACTTTACCATAAAATAAACACGTGCAGACTTAGTTCTAGTGAAAGTAGGCATTCAAAAATCACACAGATGGGAATAGGTACAGAGACCAGGGGGCCAAAAGTCTACTAATTTACAAACGTCACAATGGTCTCTCGATGGCGAGTTTTTGACAGATTTTGTATGGCAAATCTGTCAAAAACTAACAATCGAGACGATTATGACGTTTGTAAATTAGTAGACTTGGCCCCCTGGACATGGTAGCTAATTGGTCAACATTACTGATATCTAATCAATCCAGTGGAAATTGTTTAAGTTTACATATGAAATCACCCAGTTGCAGCCCGGAGTTTGAATTTGTGCCCACCCCTTATTACACAGGACTTTGGGAACACCTCTGCCTAACCCTTCGGCAAAACAGACGTGATGTTATGTTATGAAACTAGTCTGGTTTTGTAAAAATTATTTGATCGCCGCCCGCGTGCATGTTGGAAATTATCTCACGGCCACGGAAAGGCTTAAACGGCACCGGGATTAAAAGTATCCTTTCTCCTATTCCAGGTCAAGCTCTACCAGTGTGCCAAATTTCATCCAAATCCGTTCAGCCGTTTTAGCGTGAAAGCGTAACAAACAAACTCACTTTCGCATTTATAATATTTGTTAGGATTAGATGAGTAATACAAATTAAAGATTGACGCAATTTTTGGTAGACCCCTATGGGATTTGTGGATTTCTACTATACGTTCATTAAGTCAAAATGAGTCGTTTCCTAATTTAACATACATATAATTATTATTATGTTATGTTGGACACGAAACTTATAATTTCCGTAAAATAAAAATGAAATCCAAACTGATTCGTAGACAAAATAATGTAAAGAATTCTATCGGAAATATTTCAACCGCACAAAGATTGATAAAAAGTTATTCTTGAGATGCTTATTATCAGAACGATTTGTTGACATTGACTATTGAATGACGTCATAACAAATATCATTGTCACTCGAACAAAAAACATATCTTGCTTAACAGAGCAAATATCTTGAAGTATAAGAAAATATCTTGCTGTTTATTAAACTCAATTGTCTCTAGACAGATCTTACTGAGGTTTGCCATTTATAAACGCCATACATATTTGCCATAAAAAACTTAGTTACCCCAGTTTTCCGTTTTTAATTCGTTAATAGGCATCTTTTGGTTATTGTCGTTGATACCGTCACCAATCACAAGAAGGGCGGAACCACAGACCATTTTCTTGGCGTTGAAGGTGTCATCAGGCCCCTGGTGAGAAATACTTGCCCTTCTCTTTGTAGGGACATAAAATGTGTCCAAAATAATCCATTATGTATTTAAAATCATTAGGATCTTAGTCATATAAGTAAAGTATGACATGCCAAAGATAACTCTAGACCACACACAATATTTCTTATCGGTCGACATTCTCTCTGTCAGGAGGTAAATTAATGTTAATCCTATTTATATGCAATAAAGATTCTAGTTCATTTGGGGGTTTATTTACAAACGTTGCTTAAAGTTAATTAGCGACTGTTTAACCATAAATTTTTGACGTTTAAACGTCACTTAACTTTAAGCAACGTTTATAAATAAACTCCTAAAGTATCTGACTCAGGCAGTTAAGTGGGGTACTAGTCTTAGTTAAGGAGCTATCAAACAAAATAAAAAAATATCATAAAATCTACATGATGCAAATTGATACAAGTACCAATAGGAGAAGCGATATGCAAAAAAAGAAACAATGAATCTGAACCAGACGAAACTGACTCAAACTGAGAAAGTTTAACAAAAATTTACTTTAGGATTTTATACGCAATTTCTAATGGTACAACTGTCCTAAACAGAAATAAAAGTTAGCCAGTCAGTAATGTTGATAGAATAGAATAGAATATAGTACTCTTTATTATGTATACCATACAAATTACAGATATGAATGTGCCTTATCACCAAAAGCAATTTTTAAAGACAACCTTCGGATGGATTTAAAGGGAGAAGAAGAGACTGCAGGCAGTCTGTGGTGTAACATTTACATAATTGTAACTCTGAACCATAATATTTTTGAACCAAAAGTGCTCGAAATAAACTTAAGTTATGCCACTCCTGAGGACGCTCATATGATTATGAACATCGTTAACTTCAACAAAAGAAATAAAAGATGAGTGTTATAATTCCGTGAGTTCCATTAGTATTCGTTTGACACATGTGACCCCCACATCAATCATCAATGGATTGCGTCTGAATTATTTCATCGTTACATTATTGACCCATGATGCCAGATCGAAATCGCGTTTCAACTCCATTATCTACTACGTCATTTATATTATTGTATGAACATAAGGTCTCTTTTTGCTTATAATTATTAAGTAATACACGTGGATATGGAAAGCAATCATCGAAAATGGAGGTAAGTAGACACTCACTAGCAACAATTTGTCATCATTTTCTAGGCCATTTGATGAAGTCTAATTAATTCTAAGTTAGCATATTAAGCCACCTTAGTAAGCACATCACCCCACCCCTCATTCAGATAAATGGTGGGGGGAACCCCATCATTTAGACTTTCTTGGGAAGAAGTGATGCAACAAAGCTCTCAATCAACTCAATCATATGCACCACTTTCTAGTATTACACCGTGGTAGCATCAAACCACCTCATCAGCTCTTCGTTAAATCTGTTCTTCTCCTTAGCCTTGATGACCTTTTCTCAACAGACGTGTCAGTAAATCAATCACTACCCTTTCAAGACGACTCTTTAGCTGTCAATCATCCACTGGAAGGAATTTAGAAAAAAAAAATCACTTTCGCATTCAATGGTGAACTTTCTGTCGTCTTTAGTTCAAATATCTATTTATGACGATGCTATATTTAGTCTTATATCTTTATCAGTATTCAAATATGTACATGTTGGTAACTTTCAGTTTCAAACAACATTAATTTATCTAACTGCACCTTGTCCTAAGTCATATCAGGTGCAAAAATTACTTACACTGCATCTGTCAGTGTCAGTCTGTCTGGTCATCTCATTTGTTATGCGAGCTCCAAGGTCCGGGATAACGACAATTAGTTGATATAATCGTTAGTCATGGGTCAGGAGTCAATGGTTAAGGAGCAGTGACTTGACTTAGGATGGTGGTAGAGTAGTGACAAATTCAGGAAGTCGATATTTTTGTTTTTTTTTTGTGTTCTTTTGTCTATAATAATATAACATCTTGCTATAATAGTCCGCTCATTGCTTTAGACTTTGTTACATTTTATAAGGGTCTAATTTATGTGAAGTTGGCGAAAAATTGCTATCAACTTTAATTCTGCTGGGGAGTTTGTTGCGCCACTTCTTCATACCAGCTAAAGCACTAGGAAGTGGCGAAGGGCGGGCGTTTTGGGGGACTGTCTTATGTAATTTTGACGTTCGAAAAGTGCTGATTCTCAGGCCAGTTTGAATTAATGACTTTTGATCATTCTTCTTCTTTTTCGATTTAGATGTATTTTCTTTCAATTGTTTAATATAAACAAGTCTGAATAATAATATGCATATCGTAATATCGGAATCAGATAATAAATGTTTTAAACAAAACTCCACATTTCCTCTACAATCGTGTCATCGATCTAGCTTTTCCTGCACACCATCTAATTAGCTGACACTAAACATCCTGCACGTGTGTGTATGTCTGTCTGTGCAGCTCTCTACTCTGAGCCAGCAGCTGACAATTACGACCAATAAGTAGTAACAGCTTTAATTACAACTGACAGGAAGGATTCGAACATTCACCGACTTCCTGTGCAAATCACGATGAGATGATTGTGCTGATTTTTATTAGCTTTATTAGGGTGTAAATTATACTTTTGAATAGGCAATTAACGTTTGATTAAACAACTGTTCAGAAAGTAAGTGGGAATTGGGTCCTTAATTCCGTGGCAGTAACGTGGAATGATTAACGACTATTTTTCTCTATAATTGGTGTAATTTTTCCGATAAAATCTGACATACGTGAGTTCCTGTGTAATGAAGCTTATGAATTCTATAACAACAATGGAACTGAATATAAATCGTCTCTTGAAGAGCGAAAGTAAGCAAGATTTCGTTCCTACTCTCGCGATCCTACAAGATATATCAGCTGACTTTAGAACAATCATGAAATTCAAAGTCAACAATGAAACTACTAAAGTAGCTCAATACTCCAAAGTCACAGAGTGAATCGATCACGTACATAATGCGGCACATAATGGGCGCATTCAAGGTAAATAGCGTATGATTTGATTGTCTACGTCGCTTGGGAGAGCCATTGTATGCCTGTGCGCAATGATCGAGATGTCATGGATCTGTAATGCGGGTTAGAAAATGCGTGTTCTAACCATGCTTACCTACTTTTATTAGTAGTATTATAGATATGCAATACTAAATAAACCTGAATAGAAGTTGATAAAGCATTCAAGCTATAACTTTCGTTTCTTGAAGAAAGCTTGTGGTATCTATATATAGCCAATTTAGAAATTACTTTCAAATCAAACACTACAATCACATTCTAGGAATTGCACACAATCAATCAGACGCAAAAAGCGTGGCTAAAATTCATGGTATTCTGTGTTATTTATTATGTATTTATTATTGTTTTACTGGCACTGCAATTTCCAAAACATTATTTTATATTGTATCCCTTTCATCGTAGTCAACTTCTATCTATTGAATTCCACCATCTTTGTTTCTAAGATTCCCTTGTAAGGCATGCATGAGTCATACAAATCACGATTCAGTCCCTAAACATCCAGGTTTTGTATTCAACCCATAAACTCATTACTCATGGTATTGTATTAGTCAGTAGTACCATATTGTACCTCGTGGTGAGTAACGCGTTATCAGATAAGTTTGTTTGTTCCACTGTTTTGCAATATTCTCTGCGGTTGAGGGCGTAGGACCACGAGATGAGTAGGAGGACTTGCACGTGAATGATGACTTAATTCTGTCAGCGAAGACGTTACACGTGTATTTAGTTATTGTTAATAGGTAAGTATACTAAAAGTACTTAGACTTAGTACAGTCCGGGTATAGCAAAGCAACCTTATGAATGAAGGAGAAAAACTGTAAATAATATATGATGGACTAGGAAAGCTTCTAGATATAAAACAAAAATTAGAGGATGATAAAGTTGAAATCAGTGCTAATATGATTGGCATATACGGGGAGTATGATAATGTTCTCATAGCTAATTAGGTTGTTTCAAGGAAGACGTTTGGTTTAATTAAGATTCGCGATTCGGAGCGGTAATTTAACTGAACTGTGCGGTAAATAATTCATGGTCAATGATAACATATTAGAATAAGATTATTTGATAGATAATTCGGTAAATGAAATCGATAGGTTCATGATTGATTTAAAACCTGCTCCAAAGCCAAATGATTGTCTAGTTTATACTCAGAAAGAAAATTAGTAAAAACAGCTAGTTTAATCACTGATATTTCGTTAGTTAAAAGAAACAGTAATTAAAAAAGAATGTGATACTAAAATGTTGTATCAAGTAGGTGTGGCTATCGCGTTATCAGTTTGATAGGGAATGAGGCCGCTAGGGCCGATTAACCTTTTAACGTTGATGCACATACTTACGCCAAATAAACTACTTGTGAAGATTCTACAGGTGTTATTTCAACCATGTCTAGTGAGTCAGTATCTTCATAAGTGATTGTATTAAGAGGATTGGTAGCACTACCAGGCTTACTCTTGGTGATTTCTTTATTGTATCTTTGTCGATGACCACCTCGATCAGTTCTTATCCTTTAGGCAATATTGACAAATCTTTTTGCAATGTATGCAATAACTCTTGAGTGTAGTATTTTTTCTAAATGTTTGTTACTGGCTACTTAATAATGATCATGCGCATGACCTCCTTTGATTTATGCTTCACCTTCATTTAATTTGACTATGTCTTCTTTAGTGCTGAGTAGCTATATCTCAAAGGTATTTTGTGCTATGAACTCACATTATTGGCATCTAATTTCATTAAATAGATATCTACTATCAACAAGAGTGCTTGTATTTTTTATCAGTGAGCATGACATCATTTCTAAGTAGAAAAAAAAGGAACTGAAAATGCTTGTTTTTTTTTCATATTTATAACTGTTCTAGTTCCAATTCAAAGTAATTTTAAGTGATTCATATTCATTGTTCTTGGAATTATGTACCACTTTATAGTAATTGATAATAATAATTATAAAATTATGTAGTTTATTTAATTTGATGCCTCATGGTTTAACTGATAGGTATTTTATTGTTATTAAAGGCGACAAAGCGGTGGTTACAAAGGTCTATCCCATTATTATTATCTAGGTACCTACTTAGGTTTTAGAATGCTTTATTATATGGGGGGTTTCACCAACCATAATTGCATAGTTTTTAATTTATTATGACATCAAAGTCCCCGTCATCTAAACACGCAAGTGTTTATAATATTGCAAAATGATTCAATTAGGTACCTACGTGTACATTGCTGTAATGCTGTTGCTTACATTATTGTTTTACATAGACTCACAATAATTTTCATGAACGACTCACGAAGTAGGTTTCATACTACTATTTTCGCCGTTAACATACTATTTATAGTCCTAGAAATTAATATCATTTGGTATATACCACGTTACTTCATTTTTTTTTTCAGATATTTTCCTAGAACTATAGCGATTCGAGTTGCACACTATAAAGCTTCAATTTTTTTTAACATGGTTGTGTGGATTAATAACTTAGCGATCAGCCTTATCGCCGAACAATTCGTTTTTCAGTGGTGCTAATAGGTTAATTTTGTATAAGGTGGCGATGTTCTTACAATTTTTTTTTTTTAAATTATTTTACCTCCAGGAATACATAAGTGTCTCTCGACTACATACACAAAACTTGAGTTCTGTTCTGGTCTGATGCCCTACTATTGCACCTAATAATAATTGTTTAATTGCTTGAAACTCAATATCTAAGCCGCACCTATATTTCTGTATGACTTCAACTCTATACAAAAGCAGATTATTACTTACAATTTTAAAAGTCTTCACGACAATAGTCGCGATCGTTTGCACGGAAACCATTGTCACTAACACTTAGAAATCACCACAATTACAATAATTTCACACTCCTTTGTCTTTATGTCCGTTTTCGCTAAAACGTTGGCCGTCACTGTATGACTCCATTTATCAGTTTGTATGGCTTTATCAGCACATTCGAGTTCTAATCTTATCTGTTCTAGCGAATTAGTAGGACAGGTTGCACTGTACCTTTTTTTCTCCTGCTTCTCAAATTTTGACCTTATTTTGATGTGTTTAGATACGATATTTGTTTTGTCTATTGTCTTTAGTTGTTGATCTAAGTCGTTATCACCAATTTTAGGCTACTATTCAATTCTTTATGAGACCTTTACGAACTTGAGTCATTTCTGTTTGTCTCATGATTGAATGTAACTTTTTCCCAATAAATATAACACGCACTGAACTTGTCAATAGAATGCAATACTTTTAGAGGCAATGAAACAAAAGCAATTTATAAAATTCTCCATTATTGTATTCTATAAGTAGTTTGCGCGGGAAAATTAACAACTGATGGCCGACATGTTGTTTTTTCATGACCTTTCGAAAAGTAATGTGTCCTATTCTCTCTCTCTAAAAATTATGCATACCCTCATTCATTCGCTTGATAGTATTTGTATAAAATAAAACATTATTTTTTCATATCTGTTTCAATTGCTTTTTTAAACTACAGCTTCGAAACATTAAATATAACAAAATAAACAATACCAGCTAAATAGACCAGCAATGAACGGAAGACCAGTGGCTCACATTAACCGAATCAAAAAAGCTATAAGTCATGGGGTGACGCCTGCAGTCGGATGATGCAGAGTACCAGTAAAAGTAATGTAACATTGCAAAACTGTAAAACTTTAAAATCGTGCGCGACTCAAACACGAATGCAATAATTAATTAATTGCGCCAACGGCGGCTTGATTAACAATCCACCGTGTCACATCGAAGGTTAGAAATCTATTAAACCAACGTCCTAAATAACCAACTCTCGTTTTTTGACAAAAACTTGACAAATTCTGAGACAAAGGCAAAGGGATCTTACGCAAGAAACCTAAAGTGTTGGGTAGTGTAGAAATGTTTCGAAAATGGTTTCCGGTCAACTTAAAATGAATCGTAACACATTGTCTTTACCCAGAGCTGGGCAAAATACATGCTTTGCTTTAATTAAAATCAAATTACAAAATACTATCTCGCACTTATTTAAAATACAAATTACAAAATATTTTTAAGTCGTGTATTTGAAATATAAAATACAAAATACAGTATTTTGACTAGTTTTATTTAAAATACAAAATACAAATTACAAAATACAGTCTGGTGTTAGGTTAGGTATATAAATAGAATAGAACTAATCCAGCCCAGCCTAAGGCAAAGGGAATATATTCTTACCATCATATTTTACAAAATGGCGACCGCTAAATATGTCACAGCATTCACAGGATTCACTCCATCGCCGAATGAAAATTACAATTGACAAGTTATGTAATTGACAATTTGACGTATGTACCTGTCATGTACAAGTCATGGTATATGTTTTCTTATACCATGCCTGCAGTACAGACTACAGTACAGTTTAAGTGCAGTGTTGCCAACTTTAAAGATATTACATATTATTTAGCGGTCGCCATTTTGCTTACGAAAGCTATCGAGCGCTATTTTCTGCAGATCGCACCCATTCATAAGATCGCTAAATGTATTTATGTTCAAATGTATTTTGGAGCCATGAGTATTTGAAATACTAACTACAAAATACCTCAGCGTCAGGTATTTGAAATACTAATTACAAATTACATTTATAAGAAGTAATTGAAATACAAATACCAATTACGTACTTGTATTTCAATTACGTATTTCAATTACAAGTAATTCAAATACTGCCCAACCCTGTCTTTACCAATAAATCTTGCAGGTGTTAAGATATAGTTAAGTTCTATCTTAGTAAGAATGTAGGGAAAGTCCTGAAGGGATACCGTGGCCCCTGACAACGTACAGGCAACTGAAGGAGCAAGGGTGGGTTTTGATATAGGTACAACCCAAAAAAAAAATCTAGCAGGGGAAGAACAAAGAAATGATAGAAGTATTGTAAGATGTCTATCTTAGTTCCAATGTAGATTATAATAGTTCGGGAAGACCAGATATGTTGTATTGATTGTCTGATTGATAATATAGCTAGAACGGGGGTGAAAACTGAGATGTTGGCTATTACAGAAGTCAGCATCAAATAAATTGGTATAAAGTCAGGAAGATGATGATGATGATGATGGCCCATCTATGTCTCGTTACTTCCAAAACACAGAGGCACTCAATTCTAAATATGATTTAGAGAATAGCGAGGTCCATCTAACTTGTACAATTATTTATCAATAGCTAGCAAAACATATTTGGTAGTGTTGTTAAAATTCAGTTAAAAATACTTGGCTAATAAAGAAAATATATTTTCTACCAATGGAACACGAAAATTAACACGTTCAATTATATTCTTGAGAAAATGAACTCGTTCTTGCAATTTGTTTGTGTAACACTGATAGCAATATCTGCTTTGTCGTGGTATTTGGCTCGTACATAGCCGCTTTCGTAGCTGCTTTTTATTTAAACCTTCTTTCTTTATTATCTTTATCTTCTCCATCAATGATCATCGTCATCTGTCAAGTCTTTTCCCAACTATGCTGAGTTGACTTCCAGCCGGATGCAGCTGAGTATCAGTTTTTTACACCTCGGTATCCACGAGCCAACCATAGCAAGCGTAGCTTAACCTGATTTAACAACCCGTGTGGCTGTTATTTCTTAGCCACGAGCCTCTCCCTCACTGGATACTCCATTACTGGAAGATAGGCGATAAAATACTTGCAAGATTAGCAGTAGCAGTACTTACCTACTTAGGTATAAACCTTGACAGGTTATGCTACTGCTACATAACATGTCAGGGATGAGGGATAAATATTTTTTTTGTTTCTGTAAAATAATCATCGGTCTAGGATCGGTTTTCATCAAGAATTCGAGAAGGAAATATAGGAATTAGCAATTGATTGCTTTAAAGCATTTCGTTGCTGTTATTTGATTACTATACTATAACTGTTTGCATCTATTTCTGTCAATTACTGGAAAGAATAAGATCACTTGAAATTCATGGAAGGTTTCAGTGTTTTCATAGCCCTGAAAATAAACTATGAAGTAATTGATCAGTAGGTACAAATGCAAGTAAAAATATTTGTCTCGAAAACTAGAACGCAAACATTGCTCAATAAACCACAAAGCCACAATACAGGTTTATGAATGAAATAATGTTTTCTGAAAATAAACTTTTAATTCTTAATGCTCTATAAAACGTGTTGTGATACTTACAATGACTAAGATTCGGCCACACAGATGGATCATGGCACATGGTATATTGTGAATTTGTGATCATGGCTTCGTTACCGAAATAACAAGTTAGATCATTTTACTTAGCGCCACTTCTTGGAAATTCAGACATGTGTATATTTTAGTAATGTTTTTATTTTAGTTAGGTTTTGAAAAGTACTTGTAAGTTTAGGAGGAAAAATCTGTCTTAAATTCTTTGTATGACCTACTTTTACTGTGCAGGTGACATTGAAAACTTAGTTACTACATTACATCATCTTTATTAGTATTATTTAGTTAGGTATTAAGAGCGTTTACGCTGAAAGTTGGCATCGTCGCAAATAGATGTCAAATATTTCGCTGTTTTGATTAATTTGGCAATATTACTGTATGAAAATAAGAAATGTGGCTAACTAAGTACCTAGAATATCAATAATGAATTGCAATTATCACACTGAATTTGATGTTGTAACCGTTTTAGGTGTAAAAAAGGCATTTGGAAAGTTTCCAAATACATTTTTTACATCTAAAACTAAATATTCGGTATTGAGATATTAATTATTGCATTTCATAATCAATATTCTAGGTACTTAGTTAGCCATATTTCTTATTTTCATACAGTAATATTGCCAAATTAATCAAAACAGGTAAATATTTGACAGCTATTATCGACGTTGCCAACTTTCAGCGTAAACGTTCTTAAGGTGCTAATAATCCTGAGCATTCTATTGTAACAAAACAATGATTATTCACCGTTTAACTGAATAAGAAGCATTTATTGTTTATAAAAAAGTCGAAGTCCTGTTACGAAATGTTTATCATCGTCTTTCTAAATTCTAAACCATCCTAACTTTAATTCCAGGAACTCGGTCTTGACATCACCGACGATCAGATCTCGGAGTTAGAAGCAGCTGTCCATGACATTGACTTCGATGCCGCTGCAGCGCACGAGAAGAAAGTCCGCCATGACGTCATGGCCCATGTTCACACCCTTGCCGAAAGATGCCCTAAAGCTGCCCCCATCATCCACCTGGGAGCTACTTCGTGCTATGTGGGGGATAACACGGATCTCATCGTGTTGAGACATGGTCTGGATCTGCTACTGCCGAGGTTGGGCGCCATTATCAGCCAGCTGTCGAAGTTCGCTGATGATTACAAGTGAGTACACAGTGAATGGATTATGATTATTAGAGGAGCTCGTGGCTAAGTGCCGGGGTTGATCCGAGGATGGGTGACCATTTTTATATACCGAGACTCCGCCGTGCCTCGGAAAGCACGTTAAGCCGTTGGTTCCGGCTGTCATTCCTGGATCTTTGACAGTCGTTACGGGTCGTTGGAAGCCCAAATACAACCAGTCTTACCAAGAGGTATCGTGTTACCCAGTTACTGGATTGTGGAGGTCAGATATGCAGTCGCTCCATGTAAAATACTGGTATTCAGCTGCATCCTGTTAAACTGGAAGTCAACCCCAACATAGTTGGTAAAACGCTAAGCAAATTGATTTTGACACAGTGAATGGGTTGTTTTTGTGGTATTCTGTTGTTGTAAGTACTCTTTGTCATCGAACCACATAATATTATGCTGCCTGTGATTCAGAGACGGAGCCATACCTACTGGTCGGTTTCCATGGTGACTACAATAATCTATTTTTGACGTACATACTTCTAGTTTCAAATAATTATATCGGTCGTTATTGGTATTTTATATTTTACGTTTATATTTCTTTATACTCACAAAATCGGGTGATTTTATCTACTCTACTCTCTTACGAACAGCTAAGTTGGGGAACTTAGCTGTTCGTAACAGAGTACATTGAGCAAGATGAAGAGTACATTCAAAACTTTACCATTTCAAAACTATAACATTTTATTTTCTTATGATGAGAATCAGAAGTAACGCTACAATAACCAAACAAATAGCATAGATTAAGACTTCAATCAAATGTCGCAGCCATTACGAGAGATATGTTTAGCATACAATAACTTAGAACAATTAGCAATAATCGTTAACTGATGTTATAACGTACGCACTACTCGATATCTACTGACAGATCTCCATGTTTGGATACTTTATTAATTGGATTAAACTTCCTGATTAATTGCGTAGTGCAAAATTTTACAGCAAATCATTACTTAGAAGAACTAATAATTATGTACCTATGTCAACATTGAATGATACAATGACAATTTTTAGATGTTATCCTATATTTGATACTGACTTCATATTTTAAATCGTGCTGTTACTGTTTTCAGATCACTTCCAATGCTCGGCTTCACCCATCTACAACCGGCGCAACTGACCACTGTCGGCAAGAGAGCTTCGCTCTGGCTGAGCGACTTGCTCATGGATGAGCGTGCCCTCTCCCGCGCCAGAGACGACCTCCGCTTCCGAGGAGTCAAGGGAACCACAGGTACCCAAGCCTCCTTCCTCCAACTCTTCAAAGGCGACAACGAGAAAGTCCGTGCTCTCGACCAAAGAGTCGCCGAACTTGCCGGCTTTAACAAGCGGTACATCGTCACTGGTCAAACATACTCCAGGAAAGTTGACTTAGAAGTCATTTCTGCATTGTCTGGACTTGGGGCGACCGTACACAAAATGTGTTCAGACATCCGTCTGTTAGCCTCACGTAAGGAGCTTGAGGAGCCATTCGAAGCCTCCCAGATTGGGTCCAGCGCTATGCCGTATAAGAGAAACCCGATGAGGTCGGAACGTTGCTGCGCTCTCGCCCGCCATCTCATCACATTGCATGCCAATGCTGCCAACACCCACGCAGTTCAATGGCTTGAGCGTACTCTTGACGACTCCGCAAACCGTCGCATCACTCTTGCTGAAGGCTTCCTAACAGCTGATGCTACTTTATTGACCCTGCTTAATATTTGCCAAGGATTGGTCGTGTACCCCAAAGTCATCGCCCGTCATATCGATCAGGAGCTGCCTTTCATGGCCACCGAGAATATTATCATGGCTATGGTCCAGGCTGGTGGCGATCGCCAAGTTTGCCACGAGAAAATAAGGGTACTCTCTCACGAAGCCGGTGCTCAAGTGAAACAGCACGGTAAAGATAATGATTTGATCGAACGTGTGAAGAAAGACAGCTACTTTGCGCCTATTATATCGCAGCTGGATAAGATCCTGGATGCGTCTACTTTCATTGGTAGAGCTCCGGAACAAGTGGCAGAGTTCATTGACGAAGAGGTTAATCCTATCATTGCTAAGTACAAACATGCTATGGCTGAAGTAGGAAAGCCTGTTGCTTTGTTGATTTAATGGATGTATTTTATGTTTTTAAGAATTGACATGTATTAAAAATACTATTAAATAAAAATAAATTGTTCATTGAATAAAATCGTATATTTACAAATTACAGCATATTATTTCTATATTATTTTATAAAAATACAAAAATATGACTTCACTATTTTACAATAACATGAACTAGATAATGGTAACTCTAATTCCAATAATGAAAATTCACAAGGCTTAGCACAAGCAAGCTTTAAGCTGAAAAGAGATTATGTAATAAATAACTATGAAATAACATTAACAAAACCGAACAAATAAATAAGCAACTTAAACAAAAGAGAGACAAATCGTCCAACTGTATCGAGGATAGAGAGTTAGAGAAAGTTCGTGATCACAATTTTATCACAATTTCGATGGCACGACGAGATTGGCAACTATGTTAAGGTACTTAAAGGACGTTGGTGAGAAGTGTGTCCCCCTGGCACGCGGGGCCCTGGCTGGGCCAGTTGCACGCGCCTATGCTGGGGTCGAAGCTCAGCTGAATCGGGCAGTTGAACACGTGCAGCGTGAACCTCTGCTTGGTACAGTCCCATCTGCACGCGTAGAACTTGTTACATTGTTTCGGGTGACGGAACAGACCGGCTCTTTGGCAGTCCACCGACCCTTGTAACGTCTCGTCCCTGCTCCTCCATCCTCCGGGACCGTAACGATCAAACGCCTGTGAGTCAATCGCAGATCCGGATTCAGAACCGTCCTTAATAGTAACAGTTGGTGATACTTCTTGGTTCAACAACACAGTTTTGTACGTAGGAGCAACGGTAACGGCCTTAACACGAGGTCGGACTCTGACGTACCTCTCTGTGGTAGATGCCACAATAGGTGTGCTCGATACGTAGCTTTCGGAGTATACTTCTTTAGGTCTCGGTGTAACAGCCACATTATAACCACTTTGCTCCTGGAAGTCTTGATAGAAGGAATCGTCGGGAACAATGATAGGGTTGAATGTGGATGATACAATTGGTGCAGCAGTAGCAACTGAGCCCGCAGCGGGAGCTTCTACTTTAGTGTATCTTTGACCGTATTCACCTTCACTGATGTCTCCGCGGTTAGAGCCATCGTAGTCATTAAAGTCGCCGAAATCTTGAGGAGCTTGAGTAGGTCTCTTTCCTTTAAGGATTAGAACTGGTGATTGACAGCTGCAGACAGCACCTAGTTTACGTACGAGGAATGGATTGAAGTCGTTGATCTTTGTCACAACGGCCACTTTAGGCTTAGTTCTTCGTACAGGCGCAGGAGACGGTGAGACTTCGAACAAACCTTGTTCAACAGGAGCGTATGTAGAAGAAACTATATTCGGTGAATACGAGTACGATTCGGGGCTGGATACAACAATAGGTGCAGATGTCGTGTATGAAACGGGCGAGACTAGTCCTGCGTCGGGGCCAATAGTGCCGAAACCAAGTTGATGAGATTTTGCTGTTTGAATGACAATGTTTTGTTTCCTTTTAATTGGCGCCAAAGTGGATACCGCGACGTCTTGATAAGCATTGTATTGACCATCAGCGCCAGATGCTTGTTCTTTGTATCCGTAACTTTCAACATTCACTTCCGATTTCAAATCATCTGAAGGCGGCAAATATTCTGGAGCCTGATACTCCGTTGTGGTGCTATATTTGTAAGCGGGTCTGCCGGTTGACTTTACTCTTTGTCTGTATGTCGAGGATACAACAGGTGCGGCCGTGGTATACGTTACTGGAGACACTAACCCAGCATCAGGTCCTACTGTTCCAAATCCAAGTAAATGAGACTTAGCTGTTTCAACCACAATATTATGTTTCCTTTCAACAGGAGCGGTGTCGTGGGTAACCGTAAATTCTTGATAGGGATTGTATTGAATCTTGGAAGCAGCATCCGCGTCATTGAAACCAAAGCTTTCGAAATTAACCAATTTTGAACCATCTTCTACAGGAGGCAAGTATTCCGAAGCCTTGTAGGATGTTGTAGATTCTGCCCTATAAGCCGGTGTAGTTGATTTGACGATAGGTCTGGCGGTGGTGGAAGGTGGTAGGTATTCGTATTTGGGTTCTGCTGGGGGCAAATACTCCCGAGTTGTGGACACAGTAGAGTAAGTTCTAGGTCTGTAGGTAGATGTTACAACAGGAGCGCTTGTGGACACAACAGGTTGGAAATATTCTTCACCCTTCGAGACAATTTGGATCTCAGGGGATTGATATTCAACCTGCTGGTATTGCGGTGACGCCGTTGAACTAGGGTACGAGAAGTGGATGGACTCCACTTTTTGTGGTTGTTCAATATGAGATGTGCTGAACGAATGCTGGTGAACAGTTGGCTCCGATTTATGAACGGTTTCATATTGTTGCGAGTAGTCGTAATTGTCTTGAGCTTGGTGGAAGACCGCGCTTTGTTGAACAATTGGAGTCGATGCAGTGGAAACAGACTGGTAACCTGACTGAGGGGCAACGTATTCTTGAGCTTGGTGTATAACAGAGCTTTGGTGGACCACCGGAGCCGAGGCGGTCGAACTAACGGAATATGATTTGTAATCCGTCTTAGAGGCATCGTACTGACCTTGATCAATCACAGAGCTCTGATAAACGACTGGTGTAGAGGCAGTTGATCCAACTGAGTATGATTGGTATTGTACTTTAGGAGCAACATATTCTTGGGCTTGATGAATGACAGAGCTTTGATGAACAACAGGCGTTGAAGCAGTCGACACAACGGAGTATGACTTGTAGTCATTCTTTGGTGGAACGTACTCCGGAGCCTGGTATGTTTGTACTTTCGGAGAATCGAAATCAACGTAATGGTCTTCGTATACAAGAGTTGCAGGTGAAGTTGAAACATATACGGCATCTTTGCCAGAATTATAGTTATTGTTCACACTGGATTGATGATAAACTTGATGAGACACCGCACTTGCGTCAGAGTAACCCTTAAGTTCAACACTTCTTTGGATTTCAGGCTGGTTATATGAGTAACCTTCTTGGCTTACTTGTACCTGTTGTTCATATTGCACAGGTTGGCTCACGATGTGTTTGACTTCGTGTTGCTGAATTATTGGCTTGTACGTCTGCGTGTAAACTGCCGCTGTTGGCTGGACGTAAGTCACTGGAGTTGCCTTCTGGGTGTACTTGAGAATAGGGTTCTCATATGTCGAAACGGCTTGTTGGTAGGACAAGTCCACGTGAGGAGCGGGAGTGGAGGAAACTGGAACATATTTCTGGGTTTCCACTTTATGAATAGTCTGATGGCTGTACGTCTGTGGCTTGTATGTCGAAGCAACTATTGGCGACGGAGTCGAGTATTGGAACACTGTTTTTGGTGCTTCTTCGAATTTAACAGCGGGTTTGTTGTACTCATAACCATCAGTATCTTGACTGTATGTATGAACTTGACTAGCATCAACATTGTGTAAGGTCTGTTGGCTGTATTCCTGTGGCTGGTAGGTAGACACTACTGGCGGTTGAACTGAGGTATAACGAACTTGCTGGTTAACAGCGACTGCAGGTTTGGAGTATTCGTATCCAGATTCAACATTGTAAGCCTTATTGTCTTCAACCTTATGTATGGTCTGGTGGCTGAACGACTGAGATGACTGAGATTTGTACGTAGGCTCAATGTAAGTGACAGGAGTAGCCTTCTGCGTATATTTAATGATCGGGTTTTCGTACACAGTGACTGGAGTCGACTGATAACTGACCTCGTATTTAGGTGTTGAAGAAATTGGCACAATGTGCTGTGTCTGAATGGTATGGTGACTGATCGCTTGAGGTCTGTAAGTCGATGAAACAATTGGTGCGGGAGTAGAGTACACATTCTTGACTTCCTCAAATTGAACAGATGGTTGCTCGTAGTGATAGCCTGATGAAGAGTCTCCAGAGTAAGTGTTTACCCTGTTCGCGTCAACCTTGTGGATAGTCTGGTGACTGATCACTTGAGGTTGGTAAGTAGACACGATGGGCTGAACCGCGAGAGCCGGTTGAGGTGTTGTGTACTGAACAACCTTAGGTTCTTCGTAAGATACTCCTGATTGGGAGTAGTCATAACCAGTACCCACTGAAGCTGACTCGACTGATGGAGTATAAACTTTGCTGGTTTCCACTTTATGGATCGTCTGATGACTGAATGAATGAGGAGTGTATGTAGCCTCGGTAGGTTGAGAGTATGTGGAGACTGCCGGTCCAGTGGTGTAAGCTACGACTTTTTTGAAAGGTTCCTCATAAACTGGTGTAGGTGTCGAATATCCGAAACCAACAGATTCAACATGGTTTACAGTTTGCTGGTTGTGACTGAAGCTTTCGGGTTGATATGTAGATACAGAAACAGCGGGCGCTGCGGTAGTGTAAGAAATACCTTCTTCAAATTTTATACTGGGTTTCGAATAATGATATCCAGACTCAACCTTAGCTTCACCGTTGTAGCTGCCAGAATAATCTTTACTTTCATACTGGTAGTTCAAACCTTGATTGTGATCAGTTACGTGGACTTGAGGAGTGACTTGTTTAACAGCAATGGCTGTTGGTTGAACGTATGTAACAGCGGGTTGCGAAACTCCGAATATTTGCTTTATAGTCGTCTTAGGCGCTTCGGGAACATACGTAGTCTTATATGTCACAGTTGGTATCGAACTTGTAACTGCGAACGGAGTAGCAGTGGTCGGTATTCCGGAAGATGTAGGGGTAGTCACAAAACTGTATCCATCGAGGTTGTTACCGTCAGTTCCAACATGGTTTATGGCAACAGCTGGTTGCGAGACAAAGGACACATGAGCTGGGTGCAGAGTTTGTGTGGAGTGACTGTAAGACTTTGAGCCTTGGTAATTCCCTTGATCATGGCTGTAGTCTTGAGAACCTGATCCTTGATAGCTGCCCTGATCCTGGCTATAGACTGTAGAACCTGATCCTTGATAGCTGCCTTGATCATGGCTGTAGCCTGTAGAACCCGATCCATGGTAGTTGACTTGGTTGTTATAATCAGCATCAATTAAAGTAGTCTTTCCAACTAAGCCAACATTGATAGCTCCAGCGGTCAAAGTGTGAGACGAACCAGTGTGAGCCTTAGAGTCGCTGATGTAATTTCCAGCATTTCCTTCACTGTATCCGTGGTACTGTTGGAAGATGGACTGGCTTTTACCTTCACCAATATGGCCGTCGGCTCTGTACACTCCAGCTTCGTATTTACCGGAGTCATCATGGTTGTATGCACCAGAGTAATCGCCACTATAACCAGTGGAATAGCCAGTACCATAATCTCCTTTGTAACCTGAACTTCCAGCGCTAGTCTCGACATATGCTCCAGAATTATCCTGAACATATTGTCCACTTTGGTCTTCGGCGTATTTGCCTACATAACCACTTTGAGAAGATCCGGAATATTTACCAACGTCGTAATAATCTCCAGAGTGTTTGTAAGCAGAACCGTCGTGTACGTATGGTTCAATTGGCGAACCTTCATGTTTGTAAGGTTCAGCGACGTCTCCCGTAGGATCATGGACGTATGCTCCTGAGTTGTCGTCATCGTAGCTTGTGCTTTGGTACTGAACAGTCTTTTGACCATGTCCAGCATATGAGCCCGAATATCCGTTGTACCCAGCAGTATTTCCTCCAGCTTGGACAGTGTATCCCGTAGAGTGTCCTGCGGCCTGGCCTGTATATCCAGAATTATGTCCAG
This sequence comes from Conistra vaccinii, assembly GCA_948150665.1. NCBI lineage: Eukaryota > Metazoa > Arthropoda > Insecta > Lepidoptera > Noctuidae > Conistra > Conistra vaccinii. The sequence continues at coordinate 5,576,750 of OX411323.1, read as the reverse complement.
TCTGGGTTGAGTATCCAGAAGCTTGGCCTCCAGATTGAATGTGTCCAGAAAGTTGTCTTTCAGATTGTATATATCCAGTAGCTTGTCCGGATTGAACGTATCCAGTGTTGTATCCTCCAGATTGGGCAACTTGTCCAATATTTGCTCTATGAGCACCGTGGCGAAGTGCTTCCTCTTTAGTAGGAAGCCTATAGTCATCCAAGATAATGGAACCACTAGAGTATTTAGCTGGGCCATTATATTGGGTCGGTTGAACTAGTCCTATGTTACCGTTGTGAGCGCCTGCATCATTAACGTGGTAAGCCAAGCCATTATCGATTTGGGCAGAACCGTGACCGATTATGCCATTACCAAATTCAGCAGATCCATGTCCAATTTCGTAGGAGTGTCCAGCGTTGGCCAGTTCTTGGGAAGCGATGAAGTTGGAGTCCAAAGCGTCGTCCTTGGTGAGGAATCCTCCTTGGATCCCAACCAGGTTGTCGAGGGAAGCGCCGGAGACTAAGCTCTGATGGGCAGCCACGTTGATTGCATCGGCAGTTTGGCCTTGGTAACCTGCTGCGCCTGAAATTAAAATAAAATAATTAATTATTCACCGTACTTATACATTTTTCTTATAAAAGAAAGGATGACTAATTATCATGCTTAAAAAAATAAGACCTCGTGAAACCTAATTGTGCGAAAAATAAAAAACAAAAAAAAAACTGAGAGGTGTCAAGGGACACCCGGATGGAACGAAGTTATGGAATGAACCTCACAAAGGCATGCCACTAATTAGTACCTGTGGACGCTCACAGATGGCGTTATAATAAAAAAATTAAAAGTGTCGTTACAACTTTTGGTCCCAATATTTTCCGTCTAGCCCCCTTTCGCAACGCGCGAAAGGGAACTTCGTTCCAATAACTTTAACGTGACATGATGACTTACCAGTAAGAGTAGCAGCAGAGAACCCGTAGGCCTCAGCCTCGTATCTGGCGATGTTTCCACACGCTGCCACCAACCAGGGCCAGTCGCACTTAAGTTTCTCAGCGTCGAAGCCCAGACCGAAGGGACAGCGGAACTCGTACGCCGTCAGCGGAGACTTGCCGTGGTCCAGGCAGGCGAAGAACCAGCGGCAGTTCTCGGGATCAGCGTAGTAACCTGTAAGGGTGAGAATATGTTATTTGGGTACAATGATACTCAAACTAAAGGAGATGTTGAATGGATGAGAAGGATACTATACGGTCAAATGGCTAGGCTCGCTAGGTAAAAGGCATGAATAAAAAAAGTTTTGCCTTGTGGAATATATTACTACGAGTATATTAAAAAAAAGACTTTATGGGATTTTTTTGCTGTCAGCTAAAGTATTTATCCTTATACAAATTCTTACCTTCATGTTCAGGACAGATGAACCTAGTCTGAGGTACAGGAGCTATCTCGGAAGATCCAGGACAGGCCTGCGAGTGTGGCAGACTGCCGGGCCAGACACACACCTCGTAGCGGTTGTCGAAAGCCAGACCGGCGGGACAGTCGAATTCGAATACCTGGAAACAGAACATTCGTCTTGAGCATGGGAAATACATAATTTACCAATTCCGAAGTTTCGGCTGTATAGAATAATATTACAAAAAGTATTTCTTTTATTTAGGTAGTAATTTTCACAGATTTTTCGCAGGCTTTTTTCGAACATTATTCTGCATCTATTATGAATGTTAGGTACATTGAGACTTGGGACAGAAACTATACAACCGAGTACCTAATAAACTTAGGTACCAATCTTATAGATTATTTACGGGTATCCTCTATCAGTTTTTTTATTTATTGCGATTTGTGGAAGTTTCGGCCACAATCGTTATCCCATTTTTACCCGACTATGGCGAAGCAAAGAAGGAGGGTTTTGGTAATGTATGTTCATCTGTTACCTCATAACTTCTAAACTACTGATCATAAATTGACAAATGTGGTATCGTTGGAATCGTCTTGATCGTGGATAGAGGTTATGTGATGTCACATTAAATTCAATATGGCGAACTCTAGAGGACATAAAGTCATGAACTAAAAAATTCGTGGTCGCATGCCTATATAGCGACAAAATTATAATGGCATGGGACGACGGTTTTACCTTGACCATTTTTGTACCTATGTTTTGATTTCTGTCTGAAATATTTTCTTGTTTCATACTTTTTAGAGCGTGATTTTTCAGTACCTAGTCGGGTTTTAGTTTTTGAAGTTACTTTTTCTTCCAACAAAGTTTGCACCACTAATTGAGGGTACCAACTTTGTCTCAATCTAACAAAATTTAGTAAAAACTTACGGTATATTCGGGTGAGAGCTGGTCGAACTTGACGCAGCGGTAGAAGCGGGCGCAGGAGCGAGGATGCACGAAGTAACCTTGACGAGAACAAGAAAACTCCGTACGAGTGTCCTGTAATGTAATGGTAATGTGTTTAGACGCAGATATATGCCAGTGCCAGCTTGCGTGTTCTGTACTGAGCTCACGCAACGCGTCGTACGGCCAGCCAGTAATAGGACTCGCACATCAAGGAGCGCTGTCCCAAATTAGACGCATTATTATTTTTTATACAAAAATCAAAAGGTATTTTAATAAAACACGTATACTAAAAGATCAATAATAACACGCATACTAATAGATTTTGCGTGATTCTCAGTTTTTTATCCCTACTTTTTTTTTTTACAAAACTCAAATCGAATCGCCATAAGTAATTATTATTTACGCAAAATGATAGGCTCTACTGGTATCGGAAAAACGCATGAAATCCCTAACCAGTTATTTTGCTGTAGTATCTGATGTAATTGGTCGTTGTTATTTTGACTAAGTAGCACCCTACTTTCATAACTTACTTTCAATTACAATCTGAACGATTTTAAAGGATAATGCTAACCCATTGATTCATATATGTTCTAAAAATTTGTCTGCTCAACAAGGTAGGTAAATAACGCAATGAATGTTGTTGAACTGTGAAAATGGAAGCCATTGCTACGTGTAAGTGTGTTACACATTTACCCCGCAGTTACAAGAGGCAACATATTTTATTGTCATTGATAGGTATTTTGGAAACAGTATGATGGGTCAGTTTATTTTTGCTTTACGCAAAGTCCACAGATCAATTGACAAAGTAACTATAAATATGAAACACATAATTATTTATTAAAGCACATGTTTTTGCTACATGCTCCATATAAACACAAGTTGTGAAACTTCAACGCATAAAAGTTGTGAAATTGAAACTGGATTGCCGTTTATAGATCAACAGTGCTCAGCAGTTGAAAAACCCCGTCGAAACTTGCTCAAGTGAAATGAGTGCAGGTTTAGTTTGTCGAGTAGAATAGCAGAATCTATAAGTGTACCTATACATTACATTTTATCATGTTATGATGACTTCTTACCTCTCTTATAGAGTGGATGACTCCATCTGAGTCCACGACCTGCGTGATTCTGTAGGGAGACACCTGCAGCGCGTCGATGGCGCGCACGTGTCCTGGTGCTGAGAGGATGTCGTGTTCTAGAGACCTGTAAATAACATACGGACAATTTTATTAAACAGCAAGTCTAAGTTCGCATTTGTAAAATTGAACTTATTTCTAATACCATAAAATCCTGTGGAACCAAAGAGTTATTCTTGAGCGATGGCACCTATTACAGCAAGTCAATCATATTATTCGGTTCAATAAGTAAAATATTGTAAATCTTTTCCACTGCATTTTTTTTCCAAGTCCATCAAACTGATGCTGATCAGAAAGCCAGAAAACGGCGGTTTTTACTGATTGCTTCGTAAATGGTTAATTATTATCAACAAAATATTATGCTCATCGAAAGTTTCTTTAAAACATTACCTGAGTACTGCAGCCCTTGGCGCTCTACTCTGCTGGTTGAGCACCTTAGCGAGTGAGGCCCTCAACGTTGGTCCACATGCAGAGTCCACATCACGGTCAGCTCGGTGCAAGGCCAGGCCTGCCAGCCCACGGACCCTGGCGTACTTGCCCTTCACATCGATTGAGGAGGAGTCTTCGAACGATATCCATGTCTTGTTCCTAGAAAGAATAAACACAATTTTATTACTGAGACAGAATTTACGTGTAAATAGAAGATCTTGAGCAGTAGGACAAATGGGGGAAAATAATTTAAGAAGAAAGTTTTGTGACGTGGCCAAGAGGTTGATGCAAGGACGAAAAATATCTCGATACAAGTAAGTAGGTGGATGCTATTTTAGAAGTTAATATTCCTTGACGGTTCAAATATCAATGCGACAATTTTATTACCAATGAATCAATGTAGCTAATGCACAATTCTAGGGTCAAGAAAAGTCAAATTCAGAACTGGCTTTTTTTACTTCTCTAGTTTTGTAAAACAGGACGTTACTCGATTCAATTCAATTCAAAATCTTTATTTCGAGCCAAGACTCATAAAGGGTTAGTAACAATGTTCTTCATTTTCAAAACCCTGTTGGGGCTGGCCATGACTCGTGCCACCATTGCATGCATTGATGCAGCGCACTTGCGCATTATAATATGAAAAACAAACACTGCAATGCCATGGCAACCCCATTAATTTTCTACAATTAACAAGTTTAGTTTACTACAATTAACAAACGCCTAATAAAAACCAAATTTACAAACACCTTCATACAACAGAACTCAAACACTCACTTGAAAGCATAAGGCGCTGACAGATCCTGATCTCTCTCCAAGGTCCACCTTCCACTCCTCAGCTGTCTGCACAGCTCAGCTTGGTCTATCTCCTTAGGCTCGTCTTCTTCGGTGGGGCTGCCAGGAGTACTGAGGGTCTCGTTGACTAGAGTGAACTGACGGGCAGTCGCGGGTAAGCTGATGACCACCTTGGAGGATGGCACGCCCAGACCGATGACCAGGTCTACTACGGAGTCCTGTGGAGGAATTAAGAATATTTAGTCATGCTTCACTTAAGAAAGAAAGCCGCAGTTTTAATTTTGTTTTTGACTATATTCTATGGTACTAAGCTTGTATTCATGAGTAGGTCTACTATCTATCTAATTTAACTAGCCTGTATTTTCTCACTTCAGGGCAAAGGAAAAAGAAGGCCTTTGCCCGAATGTATTGTCATCAGTTCGACAACAAGTGTGCGACCTGTCATTAGGTCGACAGATCGTTAGATCGACAGGTTTTTAGTGCGATAAGCAATGTATGGTTTACCAAATAATATGACTTCTAGGAATATTTCAAGGGAGGATTTTTTTTAATTTTAAATATAAGTTATGTAATAAGTCGAATACTTCGTATAGTAACTTTACGAGTTACAAAGGCATTAACTAGATGGCGCTACTTGTTATACAAAACAGATTGCTATTGAGCAATGAATCAGCATTTCGGAAAAGTGGATTAAAGTGATTATTCCAAGTAGGTGGTCATTTACGGGATAAAAAAAAAATTAAGTAGTCCTTCATAATCATGATGCATCGATAAATCGATATGCTGAAGCATGATTATGCAATTAATTAGCAATTTTTGAATTCAGCGTGATTATGTCATTTAAGTAATATGTAATATTTTTTTATAAATAAAGCTTATGTTTGATTGTGGTCTTATCGATATCGACGCCAGAAAATTAACTTATGATGTAAGTTAGTAATAGGTATATGACACTATTTGTTTATCCACAGTAAAGTAAATGCTCAAAAACAGCATTTTTAAAAAGGTTCTCAACTAATTAGATAAATTAACACCAAAGTAAATGTATGAAACGACCTTAACTCAATTTGCGCCTACTCGCACTTCGTGGCAATACGTCAATGAGCGATAAATTTAAAAAGATATACAAGCACCAATTAAGTGTAATCCATCCATTTAAATGCACAACATCTCCACACATACCATACAAGTTAGACCGTTGTAAAATCAAAAGAGATGCACCTGCTAATAACTGGCCTACATACCCTAAATAGTACAGATTCCGCCAACTTACCAATACCTTCCAATCACTGGAGTTTAAACCTTAAGGTTTTAATCTCGAGGATTATGCATGTGAATTGACGTTCGTAAGATTTTTTCTCAGGTGCAGTTAGCCTTCAACTGGGTACGTTAGACGTGACCGAAATTCGAGTGAAGGATTTTAAATAGATATTTTATTCGAATGATTGATTCCTAATTATTGAAATTGCGTGCGTGTGTTGCTGAGTAATTATAACATTTATAACTTGTGAGGTGGCTGAGTAGCACGATTGATGGAAATTATTAATTACTTAATTATTAATGAGATAACGTTAAGCCTGCTTAAAGTTTTGATTAGGCTTTACTTAGTAGAAAGGAGCAGTGGTGGCCCAGTGATAACGACTCGGTAACTTATGAGTTATAGGCCGTGGGTTATGGACCCAGGCAGGCGCTTTAGTTTGTGTAAATCATCATCACCACTGCTGTCAAAACAGTGAAGGAAAACATATCGTAAGGAAACCGGCATGTCTTAGAACCAAAAATTCGAAGACATGTGACATCTACCAACCCGCATAGATTACAGCCCACTCCCTCTCGAAGAGAAAAGGTCTGTGTCCCAGCAGTGGGAACATTATTGGCTGATTAAGCATGATGTTTAGTAGAAATCTAATATGTTTTAAAATTCTAGACAAAGTTTTAAATTTTTCAAATTTATCGTTCACTGATAACAAAGATTTACAGCGGTCACATATGTATGAACATATCACAGAATATTTATATCTACTCAATTATGCAAGTATTCGATAATCATCACTTTCAAAGCCACCACTCCGAATACTGAAAAAATAGATTATTTATTCCGGTTTCCATCTAATTATTAGGTTACAAGTATTGAATTACTTTCCTATACGACTTACTGGCGTATTGTTTAGATAACCACCATCTTGATAGTGCTCACTTCTTTTGACATGAAAAGTTTGTTTTTCGTTTGTTTTAGATTTGAAATTCCATTTTTGAGGTAATTGATTGAAGAACTTATGTAATGTAATGGGTAGCCCAAAAGTTAGACCCTAGTTACCTACATTTGCAAAACAATTCCTGGAATTCGAAGGCTACTTCCAAAAACCATCTCTTCCCTTACTTATCTTTCAGCTATGTCATTCATAGCTTTTCAAATCTAAAAATGTGCCACCACCACAGAAACATTCAAATTGAAACATTCTTTACCAATCAATCTACTTACCAAGCCTTTTCCCAGTCTCACCAGATGTAGCTGAATACCAGTATTTTACATGGAGCAACTGCCTATCTGACCTCCACAACTCAGTAACTGGGTAATACGATAACCCTTGCTTAGACTGGTTGCCAGACTTTCGGGCTTCTGACGACCCGTAACGACTGTCAATGATCCACGAATGACAGCCGGGACCAACGGGTTAACGTGCTTTCCGAGGCATGGAGGAGTCTCGCCAGCTAAACATGGTCACCCATCCACCGACCAACTCCGTCAAGTGTAGCTTAACCTGATGGCTGTGTGGCTGTTATTACATTCAGTAAATTTTAAAAAAGCTGTACCACTTACAGTATTCATCATGTCCCACATGCCGCTCAGCCTACTCGGATGATACGTCATCTTCTTCACTATACCCAAAGCATGTGTCTGCACCATCAGCAGATCCACTTTCTTGATCAGCGTCCTCAGGTCGTAGTACTTCGCCAGCAGTTCTGGATGGGCAGGCAGTGCCAGGAACAGGGGTCCACCTCCTGAGGAGGTGAGGGCAGTGCGGGCAGCCTCCACGGCTTCCAAGACCTGGGTTTTGTTGAGGGACTTGTGGGCATTGTGCAGCTCTAAACCTTGCACATGCTTCGATTTGAGAAGGGTGCGGAGATCCTGCAACAAATAAAAGGCTGGTTAAATATGTATATTTCACACTGATTATGCTGAATGAATTTCTAGATGACATGGTCAACATTCGTACCACGTGAGACAAAATTTAGTTTTTTTCTATTTTCGGCTGTTTCTTCCACCCCAGTTTCGAGGGGAACAAATATAAAATCAAAATCTAATCAATCGTTCGATCGATCGACAATCGATTAGATTTTTATTTTTTTTATTTGTTTAATCATTTTCGAGTTTTTGCGAGACTACAGCCATTTTTTTATTTTTTTTTACTAGGGCATCTCGCAGGTTACCACTGAGGTATTCGCTGCTTAACCGGACTTTCCTGTCTGCGGCTGCCTTAAGCTCCTAAAAGAAACTCAAAGCCTCCAGCCAGGGGCATATAAACTAGCCAGCACGGCAATTGAATTTTAAATACAACGATCATCCTTTAGTGTTTCGTATGTAGTTCAGTGTCCGTGTCAAACATAGAGGTCTTAAAACATTCAGAAGCTATCTCTAGTATATTTTGGCTGCATTGCAACGCTCTACCTACAGCATTCATGACAGCGCACATTCTCGTTCGCCACCATTCTTTGTTCTAGCAACAATAAAATCGAGCAACTATCGCTCAACAATTTAGTTTGGTTGCAACATGCAGTACTAAAAATAGAATATGTACAAGGTGCCTACAAATTATATCACCTCACATTTAAATAATTTAAACACCTATTTCAATATGCTTATGTAATTAAATTCTAACAGATAGACATCTAGGCACGTAGGCGTGTTCTTGTTCCCATTTCATTGCATATCCTGATAAACGCAGATACATATATTTGTCACCTGTACATAAATCACATGCGTGCACGCATGCAGTTCAGGTACAGTCAGCCGCACATGAGTGGTAATACTAGCTATACAAAAATCGCCCTAACATTCACGATATTCAAAATTCAAAAAAATTCAAAATATTTTATTTCACATAAACCTACACGGGCACTTATGAAACGTCAGAAGCTACGCACGGTTCCAATTGGTCGTTTCCTATGGAGAAGAGCCGGCAAGAAACTCCACGGTTACTCTTTTAAAAATAATTGGGTATTCCAATATAAAAAAAAAAACTGTGTTATTAGGTATGCGAGGACAGTGTAGGTCTTTCAACATATGAACGCGTTGTCTATGTCAAAGTGTTACCATTGATCTGCAGCTGAATGTACAAAATGTAAAGAGAGTGGTTCAATTAAATTGGTGTGATTTAATTTTTGTGCAGGAAACACGTCGTTAAGTCGCGAAACTGTGCTGATTTGATTCAAGCTGTGTCCGGTCAAAAAAAACATCGAAGTGTACCTACGGCTTAGTGGTTGATTCGCACGATTTTTCTCGCCCGAAACGGACGAATCAACACTTTATTTTTTATGTGGGCGATTCGTACGAATTTAATTTATTAGAGTGCGTTTCGACAACTCCAGAAATAAGTATTAGACAATTGACACATTTTGAATTTTATGCAATAGCATTATGGTTTTCAATCTTACTTTTTTGCCTTGTAAAGTCTTTTCAAATGGCATTCATCTACCTCAAAACAATATCCATAGTGGAAAGAGAATATACAATGGAAATAATGAAAGTATATTACATTAAGTAGATTTGGCAGTCTACTCACATCAAGAAAGCTGCGCAAAAGTCAACTTTGTAATTAAAATCGGATTACAAATTAATAACGTAGGTCAACTACATTCACCGTGTTAAACTATCGTAAAATCTAATTCAACAATTAACTTTTACATTACAATATCACCACAAGTGAGTCATAAAAATGAATAGTGCGCAATGTCGTAACTCGGGAGTACCTCGGTATCGTGTGTCGTGTCATGGCTTGGCTAAAGTGTTTCACATCTGTGTGTCTAGAATCTAGATAAACGTAAGTGCCTCGCACCCTACATGGTACTTAAATATACAATGTAGAGACAACAATACGACAATAAATAAAAACACTGGCAATACTAATGCATAAAAGTATTTTGGAACTTTAGAGGCATGAGGAACAACAGGGTGCAAAATTCGCTCATCCTCATTAGAAAAGGGAGGGTCGTCCGACCAGTCTTATCTATGTCGTTCGCGCGGTAAACTCTAACTGCGCGATGCAGGTATTGTGTGACGTCATGTCTTTGCTGCGTAGTTCGGATGTGGCGGTGTACCCGCTACAGAACCATCAAATAAATCCTAGTATCGAAATGAAAAAAAAGTATTTTTTTTCAACCTAGCTAAATAATAGTGATGGGCCGACTCCCATAGTCGGCCCATCACTATTATTTACCTTTTCAATCTTTGCCAATCTTTGATAGCTATAGTGATTAAATTATTGGATTATATTTGATTGAATTTTCATATACAGACTAAGAACGTCATTCGCACGTCGATATACGCAGATTATTTATTGTCCTCTGCACCTTGTAGGTATACTGGCGAAATGTGGGTGTACCTACTACACCTCTACCTAACCCTACGGGATTACAAGCGTGATGTTATGTCCTAACTAATATTATAAAAAACAAAAATAAGTTTGTTTGTTACGCTTTCACGCTAAAACGACTGAACGGATTTGGATGAAATTTGGCACATGGGTAGACCGTGGCCTGGAGAAGGAGATAGGATACATTTCATCCCGATTTCGGATCGAGAGTTATGCGGTAGTTATTTTTTAAACGTTAGTGGTTTTTATGTGTTCTGTTTGGAATAGAAACGAGAGCCAGTACTCGTAGGCTTAAACAGTCTTGTCATTTCTTTTTTTAGGGTTCCGTACCCGAAGGGTGACAAACGGAACCCTATTCATAAGCCTCCGCTGTCCGTCTGTCTGTCAGCGAGCTCTATCTCATGAACCGTAATAGGTAGGCAGTTGAAAATTTCACAGATTGAGCATTTCTATTGCCGCAAGAGCAACAAATAATAAAATTAAAAATTAAAGGGGGGTCGCCATACACTAAAATTAAATTTTGAAAAAATAATAATCTGACCCTGGCATGTGGGGTATCATTTTCTAGAGCTCATCGAGTAGAGCATAAATATAATTTTTATTTGTTTTTATCTTCAAAAATGATGAATGGGTGCCGTAGAAGTTGTCTGTTTTAGACCATTTTTGTACGAGCTCTATCTCAACAACTAAACAAATTAGGAATTTGAAACTTGTGTGTATTATGTAACATATACTGTTTATAATCAACAAATACTAAAAACGCCGATTCATAACGTATTTTATATAATATGGGCGATTTTCTGCAACTTAAAAAAATAATTTTGTATCTCATGCTAATATTATGCGATATAAATTCCACAGATAACTATTTCATAGTCGGAGTAATGACATGGAATTAGTAAGTACCTACTATCATGGCAGCATATACTATTTCGATCATTTAAATTTCGATGATCCAAAAAGGTCTACAAAATAAACTTTCTTCACAAGATTTTAAAACCGGCCAGTGATTTTTGAGTTTAAGAACATTATCGACTTTTTTCAAAGTATCCCTAGACGGTGTGGATGTGTGTACCTCATGTTAAAACTACACTCCAATCTCAGAGTAATAACTAAAGCAGTTATTACTCTGAGACTCCAATAAACAATATATTCAGTAACATTGAAATGAATGCTGGCACATAAAGTGTACTATTCAGTTACCTTAAACCGTTGTGGACACAATTTCATATTGAGAAAAATTATTAGTGTAAAAATATTCGGCCACGGCGGCCAATCTCAACGGAGACTGGCCTTCGGTGCGGGAGATATTATAGTGCACAAGTGTGTGCGCAGACATGAGTGCACTCTCTCTTCCCTCACTCTCATAGTCCGATGGGATGTGTAAAAATAATAAGTAAGAAATAATAGATCTCTGTATGACTATAAAAAATAACGTAAATAAATACCTGTATTGACCCGTGCGTTTGCACTGGCGAAACATCACGACAAAACATGTTGAAATCTCTAGTTCCTGTCAAACATTGTATGAAAAATTGACAGAAAATAGAGATTCCAACATGTTTTGATGTGAATGTTTCGCCAGTGCAAACGCACAGTTATAATTAAAATTTGGCGTACTACTTACATTCTACTTTGTACAATATAGTCTGATGTAGCAAGAGAAATCCTTTTATTTATAAGTAACGAGCTTTACCCGGCCCGGCTTCGCACGGTTAGCACTAAGTACTTATCTACGGCGCACCTACCTTTCCTAATTACCAATTTCTAACTAATTACCTACCCTACCTACCTACCCTACATATCTACCTGCTTACCTACCATATATACCTACTAATACTATTAGCAAATAAATAACTTTGACTTTAGTAGCAAATAAATAACTTTGACTTTAGTTAATGCATGTTACTGGATAGAGGAACTTGATATTTTGCTCTTAAAATAAATGAAATATACTCCTACACCTATATTTTAACACAACAACATTTTTTCATTAAAATTAGACAATTTCTTTACAAATCTTTGTTTTTTTATAGCGCCTCTGTTGTTACCTTTACGAAAGTATTACAAATTCATAGTGTTAAATCTTGTACGACATGGTATGGAACCCTTCGTGTGCGAGTCCGACTCGCACTTGACAGGATTTATTTATTTTGGTTATGTGTTTCACTTGCATATCCGTCTCTATGGTCCCTCGTTCCCACTAAACGGCTGAACCGATTTTGATAAATGATATGTCAATAGATTCGTCTTTATTGCGCAAATTTTAATATACTCAGTGACCTGAGTATATTAAAATTTACAAAACACAAGGTCAAACTAATAACCTGAAATATGGTGTTACTTTTGTTACTTTTGTTTACTTACTAAAATTCGATACCAAAACCAAAATTCTATTGATAATGCCTGTTTTTCTCTTTTCAGTTATGTGTTTTTGCAATCGGGTTTTTTAGTTTCTTAAATTATATTCTTATTTTATTTGTCGCTCAGTATTTCTGTAGTCAGCTGCGTTTTTCCATAGCTATTCTTGGTTTCTGATTTATCAAATGAAGAGTCAAGTCAATGAATAATTTATGGCAGTGTATAGAGTGCCACCATTGGCACTCTATCCCTATCGGATAAAGTGCCACTACAGGCACCCTAGTAACACCGCCTCGGCCCGGCTCAAGTGCCGCAAGCTTTGGATTGTCATTGTCACTGTCACTAAGTCACGTCACTTGGTATTTTGTTTGATTGTCGAGGTTAGATCGCTGTAAAACACCACGTTCCCAAAACATTACATTCTCTTGTGCCTAAACGGACCCTGGCACTTCGCAGGCCGCTACCGCGGCACCGCTCGCTACGCTCGCTCGGCTCGTGCGTTGTGTGGTCACAGTTCTAACCTAACCTAACCTAAATAACAAGTGACAGTGACAATGCAACGCTCACGGCACCCTAGCCGGGTCGAGGCAGTGACACTAGAGTGCCACAAGAAACTCGCGGCACTCTATACACTTCGATAATTTATTAAGATTTTTTATCAAACGAGACAGGTTCTACGTCCATCTTCTTATCAGATCAAAGTCTAAATTAGTTTTATTTACAAACAAATAGTACTCTCATTTGACAGACATGAGTCAGGCCACAAAAAACGGCTTTAATTCAGCTCAATGTCACAAGATGGGAGTGCCAGTAGGTACCTAGACTGAGCTTATCTAGACCGACCGCATGTATGACCAATTTGAGTCTGGCTTTGTTAAGACTAGCTACTGTGGCAGTTATTAATGACACACACACACACACCCAGCACACAAACCCTCACACACACTGATTTATTACATAATTAGTCAGTGTAGAATCTACAAAAAACTTTAAGTAATTCTTAGTTTTTTTGTTAAGAGTTTTTTGTTTCAATTATGTATGTCTTTAAGATGGTGTCGTAGATTAGATTTAGATAGTAGCTACTACTTTGTTTATGAATGAAACTAGTGGAATTTATAATACGATGTAGTAATTGATGAAAACATTATACATAGGTAGCTAGCTTCCGTCCACAATTGAGCAATGAGCCAGCGAACTCGAACATTAAACAGCTAGTGTAGACTTCAATTTACTGTATGACTAGGCTACAGTAATAGGTAATTTCGTTACTTCATACATGAAGTAAATTGCTTAAAGAAAACCCACTCTACATAAAGTCCAAATGAAGTATCTGTCTACGTAACTACTATTGTTGTTTATTGTTTATTGTTTGTATTTTTTTTTTTTACTTTTTATCTGTGGTATTTATATTTACCCCACACAAATTCGAATACCACTACCAGTTACAGTAACAGGAAGTTTTGTAACGTCATCCACATAGACTAAGTGAGAAAAATACTCATTATTGAAACTAACTCAAAAACTACCCAAGCAAAAGTAATAAAATTTATATGGGACCATCGCGCAAGCTTTCTCTACCAAAAGAAAAAAATATTTTTATAATAAAATATCGATGAACATACAAAAAAACCGACGCACATAAGTAAACCTCCTCCTTTTTTGAAGTCGGTTAAAAATACCCATTTTGCGTATAATATTTACTTTGTTTTAAGACTTTATTACATATCTTTAAATGGTACAAATTGTGCATATTATTTTTTTTTTTTAACATGCTATACGATGGTTGTATAACGAATTTCGATTAAAAAATTGTTAGAATTTACGTTAGCACTTGCATCGCAATCGTGACTCTCGGGATGTCCAGAAATATCTTCGCTTAGCTAGCTTCTAGCTATCACCACTTTCGGCTTTTAACTTAACGTGTTTAAAAAATATGGAATAAATAATAATTAATCACAACTAAAACCAAGGCAACGCCAGCCCTAAATGGGCAAATTAAAAAACAGTCGCCGACAGAGTTGCCGACAGCTGAAAAGCTTCGTTATCTCACGATTGATTGATTGGAGCTGCAGCACAATAGAGCCGCAACTACTACATAGTTACTACATAATACATAGGCAGGCTCTACTCTAGCCGAAACATAAGTTAATAAATCATTACATAGGTGTACAAATTGGCGACATAACGCTTAGTATAAATCTCCTAGTGTGTAATATGCATAATTTTAGTATGTTTATTATGCATAGGATATGCTGCAGTAAAGCTCGGTCACGTGCAAATCCTAAAGTACCTAAAAGTTGAACACTGCTGTAATTTTCTTATAAATCTTTCAAGCTTTTCTCAACTGTGTAGGAATAATTGTTCATTTAAAAGTTTAGCTTTGATTTTTCAATATTAGTATAAGTTGTCAAGCTTTCCACATCTCATCTTACATCTTACGCATACACCCAATAATTTAAATTTAAATTCATTTATTTCAGGTACCACATAACCCTTAATAAATAACTTCATTTAAATTATTCAATAATAAATACAAAATCACACCCAAATAAATACAAACGAATTAATACAATATAAATATAACATCAACACACAATAGTTTAGCCTGTATTTATTGTGCAATTAGCACGAACGCACCTATCTGTTCCACTCCTATCCTCCTATCTATCACTAGGTACTGATGGACTGCAGTATGTCTGTACGTTGCACAGAGGCACGGGAGGAATAGGAGCGTATCCATCGCGAATACCTTTCCATTCTTGTCTTATCTAGATTCAGTAGATCGCTGTTCTGGTGATTGATCGCGAGAAATGGGTTTCCGATTTTTTTTGGTTACGGCTACAAATATTCACAAAAAATTTAAGGTTGGAAACTACGACGCCCTTGAAAACACTATTTTACTTCTTTTTACAGTGTTTTATGTCACGGTTTTAAACCCAATGCTGTTGACCGTCCGCGATGGTTCAACTTTAACGCAAACGTACTGCCGGTAACCCTCCAGGAGGGTTCACTTCCAATATGTTTGGCGTCATGACGTATGAGTTCTATAAAAAGTGGTTGGAGTCGAAAGTCATAAATAGAAGGTACAGCAGCCCTAAGCTAACTAAAACAAATAGCACACCGAATGATAGCCGGCCTCCGCCGCTACTTATTAGGAGACACCACTTTACGCCACCTGCATATTACAACCCTATATCTTACGGTTCGTATGTTTCATATCCGTTAGTTAGTTTTGTAACCACTGGTAAGTAGTGTTACCGGTAGGTAAGGCTCGGTCCGGTTGACTTAACGACAGGTATTTTGACTCAATGCTTGCCATTATAGTTTCTTAATTAGTTGTCTTGTCTTAACGGGTTAGATCTGATGTCATCATTGTAGTATAAGGATATGTTAGAAGCTTCAGAGTGAGCGTTTTTAAATATGGTTTTGTTATGAGTAAACGGGCAGGGTATTTAAAAAAATTCACTATCAACACCAGCCTGAGTAGCGAGCACGGCCTACTACACATTTTATATGAATAAAATGTGTGACTCGAGCCATCTCACAATAGGCCGTGCTCGGTAGTCTGGTTCGAAGATGCTCGCTTTTCGTTGGAAGTACACCACACCTCTTTTCTCGATAAAGTGTGCTTGAAACTAAAACCAATTCATTTGTTTATTAGCTTCAATTTTTTGTACTACGATGATTCTGAGTTGAAGAGTTTCACTTGAGATATATCGTTTGAATTATCTTTATTTTATTCTTCGTCCTTCAGACGGTAACTGTTATTTTTTTTGGAACCGTAAAGGTGCGTCTACGCTAGACGAGCCGAACACGAGTAGAGCACGAGCAGAGCAAAAATTCGTGAAGTGTGGACCGACTTACAAGCCACGAACGAGCGCGCTCGTGCTCGACTGTGCTCCGCCAAGTGTCATTTTTTTGACGAACACAAAGGGATTTGCATTGCGTTCGAAGACAGTGATCGTTGTAAGTTCGTTGTATATCCACACTTGACGCCGCGAACGACGACGCCCAGAACGGCTCCGCTCGTGCTTCGTATAGAATAGGAATCATTTATTTGCAGAAAATAGGTAAATATAGGTGTTACGGGTGTTACCAGTTGTAAAAGATGGTGGTTTAACGTGCAGTCCATATTTTGCCCGTTTAGAGCAATGCAAATTAATTATACATAAGTAGACAGAATTTACAAATACGTAAGTACCAATTTTGTAATAGTTTTTAATTATTTTAGGTAAATAGAAGCTTCACAAGAGCTAGCTATATTAAGGCCTTAATTAGGGCTAGTTTTTATTTTTAATATCTCTTGATAAAAATTGAGTTCAATTGCGTAAGAATTTTATAAGAATTTAGTACAGGCTGGCCTTCGTAAGGCAATAACTATAACTTAAAAGCTGGTAGGTACGTAATATTGGTAACTTGGTAAGTAATTGGATTTCCAGTGGCAGGATACAAGTAATAAATTCCAATTTACTCGGTCGCTTTAGTGCAAAATTCCATTTAGTTATCTGATTTTAAAGTTTTAATTCATCCAAACTATTAAAATCGTTCCCGTTGTAAAAGAAAAAAACAACCAACTTTCAAAAAAATACACTACAAAGTGAAAAATAATTTTAAATCTACCTGGGGGCCAAGTCTACTAATTTACAAACGTCACAATGGTCTCTCAATAGTGAGTTTTTGACAGATTTGCCATACAAAATCTGTCAAAAACTCACCATCGAGAGACCATTGTGACGTTTGTAAATTACTTAGTAGACTTGGCCCCCTGACCTCATGTGGAGTCGGGCAGGATCCTATTTAGTATTCCATCTCCGTATGAAAGCTAGACATAAATATGACCTGAACATGTCTGTTTTACAAAATAACCCGTTTTAATAAAGACTGACAGAATTTTTATGAGTCTAGTCCTATAAATGATAAGAGTTATCTTTATGACTGACCTACTTATGATGTTTGCTTACTGTTGTTGGCCATTTTGATAAGCATTTAGTGTTACGGACTTACGGTCAATGGTAGCACGGCTGTTCAAATTCATAACCTAGTATTTCAGATTTTTGGGAAATTCATTTTATTCAATTTTCTGACTTACTAGGTATAGGTTCTTGTGACCAGGTGCTTAAAACAGCCAATTTCATAAGATAAATTTAAAAAAATATTGAGCAAGTCAAGCTAATTTGTAATCCATGTCTAGTTTCCCTAAAATAACAAATTCATTACGTAGTTACTCAGAAAACAATTTCAAAAACCTAGTAACTAGTAACAGTTACTAGGTTTTAATTTTGATACTCACTGTTACTTTGTTTTGAAATTGTGCCATTCATTCGTTCGTCGGTCATTCGTTCCAGTAAGTCAGTTTACGCGGGTGCAAAAACTTTTTACACAGTGTTCAATATTGTTTAAAATAAGACGTCAACAGTTTTACCGGTCCAAACTCATTTTTAATGCTATGAAAAATGCAGAAGAAACTAGGTATCAAAATATTTCAATGTTTTTAATTGTTGGTTCTTTTATGGGATTCTGTTTATAAGTAAAGCTTTATAATGCCCAGTTTTTACTGAAATCCACTTACATACGCATCTTCTTTCTTTTTATTAGCATTTCATTAGCTTGAAACCCTGGTATCTAGTGTTTTAAAAGTACTGAGTACCTATATAAGTATACTTACTGTGTTATGATTTGGTTCCTTATTGAATAATTGGTATATTTGATCAAATTATTAAATAGTAAGGAGGTTCTAAGCTGTACTGAACGCCTTCTTGAGTAAAAGACAATTGAAAAGTGTAGCTGATTTTATTACGCACATTTTGGTCTAACATTCATAACCCTAACTCTAATGGTTCAAATAGGGCAGACGATTAAGGATGCAGACATGTTTTTGGCTTTTCCTGGACATTTTTGAAATTATGAGTTACTAGGTTTTGATTCTGAACAGCCGAGCAGCTCTGTATCAGTGCACCTGATTTCCAAGGTACTGCACTACTTCTATAAAAATGCCAGTATCTACTTAGTTATTATTTTTTAAGAACATTTTCCACTAGGCAATTAATGACTTTTATTAAGCTTCCAGGAGATTTGAAGAATTAAATCTATATTACGCCATCATCATCATCATTTCAGCCAAAAGACGTCCACTGTGCTGAACATAGGCCTCCCCTCCCATATTATGCCATGCCGCCGATTGCCGCCATACATATTGGAAGTGTACCCTCCGGGTGGGATGCCGGGCATTACCTTTGCGCTAAAGTTAACCATCGCGGACGGTCAACGGCATGAGATTTAAAACCGTGTTCGACGTGTTATAAAACACTGTCAATCGAGGTAAAATTGTGTTTTCAGGGAGCCCTGTTCTACGTAGTCGCTATACGTAATTTCCAACCTTTTCATTTTTTTTGTGACGGTTACACCGTGAACAAAAAATAAAAAATGCTTGGATTTTGAAACCAATCTAGTTAAAATATACATCAGATTTTAATTTCACGGTTTAAAATGCAGTATTCGCTGAGAAAAATTAAACTCTTTTAAAAAGAGCCCTTTCGCGATAGCTCCCGGCATCCCATATACGACTAGGTGAACCCTCCAGGAGGGCCCTCACTGAACGTGTTAATTTTTCTCCTCAAGTTTTCAAGCTCGTTTTCAGTCAGACTGCTAGCTGAATAGCTCAACTGTATTCTCATGAATACATTAACCTTTCTTAATTTCCTTCTGCTATGATAAATGAGAGGTGAACACTTATATTAACGAAATAAGTAAGTAGGTAAACTACCGGGGAAGTACATGAAACGTTTCTGTAGATCTCACACAAAAAACAATAGAGCATCTAAGTACACACGCGTGCGAACGACCTGCAAATATCTCAAGGCGGCCCTTGATATCAAAGATACGCCTTTTTCGTGTTCCATTGCGTATTTATAAAGCGGTACCTCTCCGACCTGCCAAACAGAACCAACCTTGTTTGTGAAGCATTGTATTTCCGCGGTTTTGTATTCGAGGGCTGGTTGCTCAAGGATGCCAGTGACATCACAATACGATTAATGAGTTGACCTGTCTTATGAGATTTATTATAAGATGAGGTAAGGGACTAGTTACTTAATAATAGATACAATAGCCCAACGGCCAAGGTTGGAAAGCCACATACAAATCGCAAGTTCGAATATCTCTTCATATCTAGCCTTTTCCAAACTACGTTGAGGTCGGCTTCCAGTCTAACCGGGTGCAGCTGAATGCCAGTATTTTACATGGAGCGACTGCCTATCTGATCTCCACAACCCAGTTACTGAGTATTTCGATACCCTTTGGTAAGTCTGGTTGTCATACTCGGGCTTCTGACGACCCCTAACGATAGTCAAAGATCCACGAATGACAGCCGGGACCAACGGCTAAAGGAACTTCTAAACCCTCTAAATCAAAGTCCAATTGACAAATAGACCGAATTCGAAAACAAAGAAATGTCACATCGCTTTACAATAGATACAATGTGCACGCCATAAGCACGCTCTCACATTGATCTTGAAACAAAGTCTTGATGCAGATGAAGTAATCACCGTGAACATGATGTCACAAGTTCAAATTGTATAATGTCCGTCATCTGTGACCAAAGAGTACTGGTCAACTATTATCTTTTGATAATGACTTGGTAATGACTGTTAGTCACTTGTTTCATGAATCACTTGTTTCAGAATGTTCTCGTGCTTGTCATTTGTCATCTAGTCTTTTTTTTTGTTTTTTTTTTTTAATGTAGACTGTGACTAAATACTGATAAAGGCAATGGATATAAAATGTTGGATTAGAAGATTTCAATCGTAGATGGGCCCTGCCGCGTTCAACTTTTAACACGTTTCTGTCCAGTGCCGGATCTAAGCATGCGCGGGGCCTGTAGCAAATTTTATCGAGGGACCCTTGAACTGCTATGGGTTCTTAAGTAAACGGGGTAAAAAAAAAAACAACTCAATACATTTATTTAGCCATCAACTTTTAGAAATATGTTAAAAATTGTATTACCGATTGTCTGACGTGGATTGTATTAGTCGAAAAAGGTGTTACATATATCCCGTTTTTGTTACATCAAGTAAATTCAATATATTTATAAGTAAGTTTCACAAAAAATATGCTTAGGCAAATGTGCCCCGGGTTTAAAAGAGGGATTAAAAGAAAAAACTACTTTACGCGGGTGAAACCGCGGGACGCAGCTAGTAGTAATAATATTATAAAGTGGTATTTGTTTGTAAGTTATCGGGGGTAATCTACGAAACTGCCAGTCGGATTAGAAAAATTCTTGAGGAAGCCTTCAGGCAACCTCTTTGCATTGAATAGCCCAATTCTTGGGAAGGTTTAGGCTCGCGGACGAAGTCGCGAGCAAAAGCTAGTAAATAAATAATATGATAAGATTCGCGATTTCGTGGGAGTCTTATAATTGAGATCTATAAAAAATACAACGTATCGATCAATGAAATCAACTTTATAAAAAGTAATTTAAAGTCGTTAAGTACGTAATACGGTAGGCCCAACTTCTTTAATCAAAATGTTGATAATAAATCTATCATTGGCGTATTCAGTTTATTAAACTTATCTCATTATTGAACCAACATTTAGAATATCATTACCTAAGGACAAACCCGTAATAAATAAACGTAATACATAACATATATTGCACATAAGCGATCACATAAAAATTTCGCAAACCATGTGCAAAATGATAGATCGAGATAACTATGAAGCAAAAGATTGATCAATCCTATCACTTGATACGGATTGATCAATCAAACCAAACTAGCCGACATTTTGTTTTATAGTTATCTATATTTAAATGGCTGATATTAATTTTAAGTAGGCTTAGGTAATAATTAACGCCTGCGCAGGCGTCTATACGAAGTGATCGGGTTAGGAAATGTGGCAGTTTCCAAGTCAGAATTATAGGCAGACCATAGTTCTGGTTTGGAAACTAGGTTATCAATGAAACTATCTTAAAACGTATGCTTATGATTAAGCAATTAGGGCTGAACTTATAGGAATTAGGTCTATATTGTTTATTACGAAATTCTATTAAAACTGTATCCATGATAGATAACTTGTGTTCGTTCGTCTTCTGCTTCTTTAAAGTCAGAATCAGAATCAGAATCTTTATTTGTTAAACATAGGTAGGTACATATTGGTGTTAGGTTAACATATTTGAGCGCTGTTTTGCCGCGAAGGCATACACATTTTATACACATAACTAACATACTTAAAAAACGAAATAAAATAAACACAAAAACAAAACCAAAAATAAACCAAAAAAAAAAACACATTTAGAAAATCTTGAACATTGTAATAACATTTTTCTACTAACAAAGAGGGGAGAACTTTCTTAAATTTTGCTATGGGCATATTTTTTATACTCTCGGGTATTTTATTATACATTTTTGAAGCCATTCCAAAAAAAGTATTTCCATTTTACATAGACTCGCTGCCAATTTTTTTGGGCTGACTCAATTCATTATTAATATTCTAGTTCGCTAGTTAGCCACATTTCTTATTTCCATACAGTATTATTTCCAAATTAATCAAAACAGGTAAATATTTGACAGCTATTAACGACGTTGCCAACTTTCAGAATGCACGCTGTTAAGAAGTTGCAACACCAAAACCCAGTCATCTTCACAGATACACATACGTATTATGTATTCTGCAGTAACATTTGTCATCTCATACCAATGACTGCTAACCGACTTACCGGAGCATAAACAACGTCAATGACATTGTAGCTAATTGCAGCATAATCTGTGTGAAAGGGTAATAAGGGCCCCTTGATAGGTAATATGGCCCCTATATCCTTTATAATAAGGTCCGTAGCGTGTGGAGATTGTAATTTATGTGCATACTGACATTAGGTGTGAATAGATCTCGTTCTGTCATTATCATACACGCCGTTTATTTAAGTGTTCATACGAGATTTAAGACATAAGTGTTATAGTTTATTGCAGTTTGGGTCTGATTTTATGAAGACTAAAATCTTTTGTAATAACCGCATAAAGCTTTGAAATATTTGGTAAATCTGACTGACGGACTGTTCATTTACCAAACTAGCGAGGGTGCTGCTTCGCACTGTTTTTACGACTAGAACAACGAGATTTCTTAGTTATATGTTACTTAATATTAACGTATTTAACTCATAAACCTTCTAGAATAAATTCTCTAAATCATAGTGAAAACCTCATCAAAGTTTGTTCCGTGGTTTTGTGTTTTGTGTATAAGCCCAAACTAGGGCCTTATTTCCCGTTACAGTGAACAGTCATCATGATACTTTTGACATAGGTAGTCATATTTCTAAAAAGCATTTATTTGATATTTTGTATTAATTGCTTTAGTTAATAAGGCCATCATAAGGGTTTTAGTAACTAAGACTAACTTCAAAACAAGATATTTTTAAAACGAATGTAGACTATTGACTCTAATTACTACATGTGGAGTGTACTATACTGGATCGATTATTATTAATAACATAACCACCGTGCTTGTCAACGGATGTAATAATCGCGACTATGTAAATGCGATCATTATATTAAATACATATTGATACTATACCTACATTTTAAATATAATATATATTTCCAAAAGGATAAAATAAAAAATAATTTATAATAAATCATTTCGACGCTTAAATGAGACAAACAAGGGGAGGTCTTTTTTAGGTAGTAAAGTATTGTTTTTCTTGTATTAGATACTTAACTAATAATTAATTAGGCTTCACAAAACTAAAAAAAATATTGTTCTGAAGTTGCAGTAAGATTATATTATTTATTTAAAAAATTCAAAATTTATCGTATTAATTTTCTTTATAATTTGTAAAATTAAAAAAATATTGTTCTGAAATGGAGCTTTTATGAATTTGCAGTAAGATAACATTATTTAAAAACTTAAAAATTTATCGTATTAATTTTCTTTATAATTTGCTGATAGAAAACCGCAAGCCACACCAATTCACTGACATAATCTTATTATTATACAAACAAATATAATATCAATATTATGTATAACAATATTATTCAGGTCTACATATCGAAAGGGCACTTGCACAGGGCGCGGTCGTTATTACGTATTGTGCTCTTGCGCATAAAATCTTTGATTTATGGCCGTATGAATATGCATTGTTGTAATATATGGGCCCTTTTGTCACGCAATATGTGAACTAGAATCTAGATTAATGTATTAAAATTATTTTAGATCTGAAAAATAATTATCATCTATTAAAGCTTTGTGCAGACCAGCGCGACATGTCGCGCGACGCGACACCGGTATTATCAATGATGTGGCCATAGGTGGCAGTCATATGGCAGCTAAGTCATTAAATAATAATCAAATAACAAGTTATCCTTAAACAAGCAATGAACGAGTGTCAAAAACTCACGTGCGTATGAGTCAATTTTAAAACAAGATAAGACCTCTTAATGTCGGCCATTATTGCGTAATACCCCATAAAACGAATAAAACGAAACACCTTTCGTCCTACAGACTTGCGCTTGCGCTGATATCGAGACCACATCAGCTTGCACAACTCTTGGGACCGTAAAATGTACGATTTATCGACGTTTATTTACCCTATATCTGTCAGGCTATTGACAAAAATTGTTCGTAATAGGGCTGTCAAATAAATTGTGAAGCAAACTTGTCTATGACTTTGATAAGTATGTTAAGTGGGAACTTAAAATTCTGAGAGCTTTTCACACATTTAGATTTGCGAATTATAACGAGCTGTTATAGAGCTATTGTGGGTTGTTATGAGCATCTTTATTTATCATTTTGAATATGACTTAATCAGAAAAGCACTCGATTTTTGTATTAGCGCAAAAGCTCACCTCGTATTTTGACAGCTAGTCAAAGACAAAATCACATAGCAAAGGCAACAACCCGTTATGCCAATATCCAACCTTGTTGACCACACCTTAAAAGTTAAAAACTAAATTCTGACAACCCCAGTCGGCCAGGTGATAAAGGTCGTACACACGAATAAAAACAGCCCACAAATGAACTAGATAAGTTAATGTTTCAATGTCGGGCCAATCCGCAAATGGAAGGCGATCGTGACCGGTTTAATAAGGCGAGCCTTTCACTGATCCTTGCATTAAATTTTAGTTTATCTGCACATGATTTGCATACACCGTGAGTATGTAGGGTGCAATTAATCTTTGCGCATGGTTATTGAAAATTTAATTGAGGTATCAGCTGTGATTTATAGCAGACGAATAGGTTTATATGTATGACGAAGAGAAGTTGGAGGATGTAATTAATACATAGGTCATAGACATGACTTCCTTAATTTTTTTTATAGTACAGCTTCGTGATAAAACAACATCTCGACTCGATTTCAATAACTTCAATCGTTAAGTTCAATAAATATGTACGAAATATCTTGTTACACTCAAATCAACACGATTGAAAAAGCCATCATGGACTTGAACGTCTTTAGAAATATAGAAAAATTAATAAACAGCATTTCAGACATATCGTCTCCACATCGAAAACTTCAGCAGAAAATTTCGTTTTACAATTCCAATGAAAATATCATAAATTGATATTACTTAGATATTACTTACATCTAAACTAATATTATAAAGAAAAAAGATGAGATTTTGTGTACATTATTTCTTACGCTTTAATGGTAAAACGGCGGAACGGATTTAGATGAAATTTGGCGCATAGGTAGCCCATGACCTGAGGTAGGATATAGGATACTTTTTATTCCGATATTCCCACGGATCGAAACTAACGGGGTGCAACAATCATAACTTATAAATTGTATTAACTTACAAATGGTATGTTTGTTCCTCTTAACGAAACACTATCCAGATCGTATCAGAACCTCGCAAGCATGTAAATGTATTATCAATTCTACAATCACCATCGTAAGTATTCGTAAAGCACCTTATCTTAACCCTTGGCCATAATAAATAACCGTTCCTAGGTACAACCTACATTTTATTGTATTTAACAACTGCTATAATATAGCAGATGTGGACTCCCCGCAAAGCACAGCTACCTCATCATTCTCCTGCCCGTATCCCAATTTATTTGTGGTCGGCGCAACATGTCCCTTTTTCCATGCTTCTCTATTAGTCACCCCCTCGGTAGTCACCCCCTTTCTAGCCATTCATCTTTCACACAGTCTATCCATCGTTTTTTTGGTCTTCCCCTACTCTTATAGCCACCGACATTCATACTCAAAACTTTCCTCACGACATTTTCCTCATTCGTCCGCATCACATGGCAAACCATGACAACCGATTTCCGCACAACTTTTCGGTCACTGGTGCCACTTTCAGACTTCCTCTTATGTACTCATTTCTTATATTCTATCCATTCGTGTAACACGCAATCGTGTAAAACACTACCTATCTTCTTGATTAACGCTACCTCATAATAAAGTTGCTAAAAATTCTACCAATGTCGACATTTGGTTGGATTCAGTTGATGTAAGTAACTCAAGTACCTTTATCTTCTAATTTCCTACATAGTTCTGTAATCCCACACCGTCATAACATAAACAATACACCTTCCGCTGTTACAGGTAGCACATGGCTGCAATTAGCAGCGTCACATGTTGGTAACAGTATCCTCGCCTGCAGCACGCCACCGGTATCAAGTTACTATCACACCTCACTTGACTGACTATTTCCATCGCAAAAGATTGAATATGCTATTATTTTAATAGCATATTCAATCTTTGAACAGTATGTAATCCCTTTTTACTCGACGACGGTGGCGAAGCCCAAAAGGAAGGTAACGTTTTACTTTCATTTTAAATAAAGTCCAATTTATGCAATGTCAAAAAGGAGATCATTCATTTTGGGGTAAATTATTTCAATCAGCTTAGACTATTACTATAAAAAAAAAAAATTATTTTGCATACTTACTGTAGTTATGTGGAGAATAACTCAAGAGCCTTAGTTTCACAATAAAAGATGATGACTGTAATGTTTACTGGCATAAAAAGCTATTATTTTAATTAGATTACTGTTATTCTTATAACTAAAACATACTGTAAACAGTATTTTACAAAGACGTATAACAGCGCAGGGAATGGCCCTACAGATTTGGTCCCATAGTGAAAAGTGAAGAGAATAACATTTTCTAACAGAATATAACTTTTTTTTTTGTTTGGCACTTTCACATTTAGCCCAAAAATGTATGGACCGTGAATGTTCTCCTTTGCCATGGCCTTATTACACCTCAATGGACCTTATTGCCTCCTAATTGCCATTTTGCAAGGTGACATTTTACATACAAAGTGTTCACTAAGTTAAAAGTCTGCAAAGTTTTCTTTAACGACGATAATTATGACCCTATTAAGCCCTCAGTGTACAAACGTCTACATTAGGGGAAGCACTCACTACAAGGTTTTCTGTTTTCTTTTTAAAACAAAAGACGTGTAGTTACAACATTGACTGCGAGCTACAGATGTTTTGCAGTTACGGTAGACAACGACAGAGGTCAAAGTGACGTAAGATTTGCAAATTCTATTATGTCACCTTAAGACAGTAGACACATTTCCATGAAAAAGGAAAAGTATCTAAATTAAGGATATTAAGAGCAGAAACAACTTTGCCAGTTTGAGAGGCAGAAGAAAATGTAATGTCAAGGAAATTAATTGTTTACCTAATTCACTACCAACTTAAATCGTCGGTGTATTCAAAGCACAACTGTCATTCTTTGAGATTCACGTAGTGTGTCAATTTGATAAACAATCAATTTCCCTAACTGTTCCTAAAGGGTCCCCGAAACGATCAATTGCAATTGTCAATTTTTACGTGACTGATACACATTGATGCGCAAATTGATCGTCTACAAAATGCAATTGAATATACTATCTACAATTTTAATTGATCGTTGAATTGGTTGATAAAGATTGGATGCAGAAGGCAGAGCACTCGGAATTCTGGTTTAAAATAGGCCATTGAAAGCGAAAGGATGGATGAAACTTCTCTTATCTTAAATAGTATCGATCTCGGAAATTCTCACGTAAGAAGATATACTAGAACACTGACAAGTTACCTAATCTATTTTATCTATAGAGTTTATCACGTTGAAGAGATATATTTAGGATAAAATTATAGCATCTAGTATTCTGAGTCTTTACTCCTTTATCCGTCTATTTGAAACAATGCCTAGGTACTTACTAAACGTACTTGGTAATATAATGGCAAATAATTAATTTTTTTTTTTTTTGTTTCGTAACATTAATAACTTTGTATACCTAGTACTGTATAGAATCAAGTTCTTCTAACAGACACCAGTGCTGCTGGGGAGTGTGTTGCGCCACTTCCTCTTCCCAGCTAAAGCACTAGGTAATCGGAAGGGTGGGTGTTTTGGGGGACTGTCTTATGTAATTCAAAGTGCTGATTCTCAGCCTAAATTTCAAAAATGTAATCCAGCGCAGTTCATACTTGGAAATATTCTTTACCCATTCTTTGAAAGTATTGAGATTGACAATGATGATAATCACATGACTAAAATTCCATGCTCGTAAGTCAAAAGAACGTGCTTGGAAAACCGATGATTCTCGTATTGCAATTTTACCTATTATGGAGTAAAGATGGGCTGTAAACGAAACAAGCGATATATCTCTTTGTACCGAAATACACATCATGTCTCATAAAGACGTGATCATATTTAAGGGTGTGGTACGTCTACGTATAAACCACACCCTTAAGCTTGTTGCGGATAGTCCTAAGGGGAAACCGTGGCCCCCGTCTAGGCAAGGGAAGGAATACGGGTGGGTTTTAGTCAGTAAGAGTCTGACACGCCCTTCCGCTCCGCCCAGAGCGGGAGAAGTCATTTGATGATTAAACAACCAAAAAAAAAAAACCCTTAAGCTTAAGATGTGTAGCCATATCAAGCACACACATATACATACATACATACATTACATTGCTATACATTTCCAGTATTAAGCTGACCTCGCGTACAATGCTAGATCTGCCTGGAAATATATACCTTGATGTGTAGCCGTGTATACAAACCATCAAACTGAAGAACTGTCTCCATGGGTCCAACATCGTAATCGCGAAAAAAATATCATCTGTTACTTTCCCATACAAAATTTGACCCACTCGACCCAAATATGTATATGGAACAGCTGATTATTTTTTCGCGATAACCATGGTAAAAGTTGATCAATATGATGGTCTGTACCACACCCTTAAGTACATACATTTAAGCTATTTGCTATACTCCATTATGGAGAGCAGTGGTGGCCCAGTGGTAACGGCCCCGACTTACGAGTCGGTCGTGGGTTCGAACCCAAGCAGGCGCTTTACTTTGTGTAAATAATTTCATTACCACTGCTCTCAAAACGGTGAAGGACATCGTGAGGAAACCGGCATGTCTTAGAACCAAAATATTCGAAGACATATGATGTGATATCTACCAACCCGCACTGGGCCCGCGTGGTAGATTACAGCCCAATCTCTCTCACAGAAATTAGGCCTGTGTCCCAGCAGTGGGAACATTAATAAGCTGATTATGTAAGCTATTTGTATTCGTAACATAGCAATATTATTTCACTGGTACAACTGCTTTTGGCGCTTAGTACAGTGTCCTGTTTACCTATGATGTCACCTGTGGTAATACCAACCAGACGGGATCTAGCCTTTGTGCAATTTCATTTGAATACATACCGTGCACTCTTTAGAGATATCGGTAACTTAAACGAATATTTTTGAAGCAAGTAACAGTTAAAACCACAAAAAAGAACACCGATTTTCAACTGCATCTTGCCCTGAAAGCAGCCTCGAACGTGTTAGGGAAAATGTTCTAGTGGATGACGATGCCACGCGTCGTCATGATGTCATAGCCCCAATTAAGTTTGTACGCATGTAATGCTACGCATAAAATATTATTTTGAGGAATCCACATGAAGCCGTTTACAGTCTTAAAGGAAAATATCGTGAGAAAATCCTTGCCTTCCTTCTGCTCAGGCTAGAACACTGGTGGTGGCAACTGGTCTTACCACCTGGCAAACAATATGCAGAATTATTGCAAAACTTAAGTAGTTACACAATTTCAAATCTGCAAATCATGCAAAGAATGAGATTATACTGGTTGCCAGCGCGCGCTTTCTGCATTCCAAACTCAAAAGTTGACATAGCTGTCAAAATTGACAATAGCCAATAACAATATCGTGCCCTTGACCCGTTCTGTCACGCCAAGGTCAAGAACGACGTAAGTGTAGCTTATGATTCATTCTGACATTCACGAATGAAAGAACGAGATTGCAAGCTCGCACACATGATAAACGAATGTAGGTACACAAACAATGCGATATTTAATCAAGATAACTGGTACTTGCAAATAAGGTTCTGTATCAAAGTTGTTTTAGCAACTAGTATTTTAGCACAGACTTTGAGCAAATCTTTTTAACATTTTTACAAAGTATTAAAAAACGATTCTTGGTAAGGAAAATTTTCTATCGGATTTCCCAATGTTTTCCTGATACGTCTAAAGAGGAATCAACCGGCACTGCGCCAATATAAAACTCAAAAATATAAAACACTTCTAAACTATCTCCTAAATCATTAACATAATTAATGACCAACCAAACAAGACCAGAAACTGTCGCAAGTAGGCGAGACAGGAGCAAATCACTGGCGCCATACGACATTGACAAGTCAACTAGAACGCCTACTGCATCGACACCTAATGTCGATCATTAATCGTTATATATAACCAATCAAGTTAACTAAACAACTGTCTGTCGTGACGTCATCCACTAATACTCGTATATATTTGACGG
Organism: Conistra vaccinii; assembly: GCA_948150665.1. Taxonomy (NCBI): domain Eukaryota; kingdom Metazoa; phylum Arthropoda; class Insecta; order Lepidoptera; family Noctuidae; genus Conistra; species Conistra vaccinii. The sequence continues at coordinate 5,546,369 of OX411323.1, read as the reverse complement.
ATTTCAACATCAAGACTATCAACGCTAAAGAATGAACTCGCACTGGGCCGGGGGCCCGGCCGCGGTGGATTATCACTCCCGCCCACTGAGAGGAGCCCTTTGTCCCAACAGTAGGAAAGTTATAAGCTCATTAGGCTAATAAGAATGCGGCCACCGAGTGGCGCAACATTGTTTGAGCGACATTTTTTTTGTGTTACGGAAAATAGGCGTTCAGGAAAAATTTTATACAGCTTTTGTGAGAAACATAAATGTGTTTCCAACAACATTAAATGATGTTACTGTAACATTATTGCAGAACTTTTATTTATCATGAATACTAGGCTTCAGCGGGCAGGTGGACCGCATTGCATCTAGTTGTCAAATCGACTAGGTCGGTTAGAAGTAAACACAGCCTTAACTAGTATGTGCTCAAATAAACGAGCACTTATGAGTCGGACAGACAGTAATTGGTTTGTATGTATGTTAAATATTAATGGTGTAAAGGTATTCATTATTTGGGCGTGAATTGTTATTAGAGTGTGGGAAATTGGATACAGAGCTGGGAACTGAACACAATGTAACAGATGGTTTCAAGGAAATTGTAATCAATATTGGGCTGTATGAGGGTCAAAGGTTTATGGTTTTCGTAGTACCTAGTTAGTTACGCTTTAAAGTCATTTACTCAAAAAATATTTTATATCCAAGACATTCCAGGGTTTTTTAAAACAACAAAATAGTCAGCCATGTTTGATTTTACAAACCGATCAATAATAAAAATAAAATAAATATTTTGACTTATAAAAGGTAACATAGGTACCTAGAACACGAGTTCTAGGTACCTACCTATGTTACAAGAGTCCGTGTCTTTACCCGTTTTTGGAACATAGCAACAGTGCTCTAGTTTGTATAAAAAATGTATTACTTACTTAATTTATTGCATAAATTATTATTAATTAATACATTTTTATTCCTAATTTAAGAAAAGATCTTCATAAATATACAAGCAGAAACAAAGCATGACAACGATTAGAAAAAGAAATATAAATAGCATAACATAAAAAAACATAAATAGCAACATAGCATTCCCATAAGAAAACTTAAAAACCTTGAAGTACCTAGTAACATTCATAAAGAGTGCAAATCTATACTTCTATACTATAATATTATAAAGAGGAAAGATTTTTTTGTTTGTTTGTTTGTACCCAATAGGCTCCGAAACTACTGGTCCGATTTGAAGAATTCTTTCAATGTTAGATAGCCCATTTATCGAGTAAGGCTATAGGCTATATATCATCACGCTAAGACCAATAGGAGCGGAGTACCAATGGAGAATGTTTCAAAATCGGGGGTTTTTTTTAGCGTTAGCCCAAAGTAACTATTCCACGCGGACGAAGTAGCGGGCAGAAGCTCTAGTATATTATAATAATACAATATGGCGACATTATGAAAACAAAGCTTTTACATCCTACAAGAACGTAACAATACCCTTTACCGAAAGATACAACATTCTACAAACCCAACTTGTCACTTTAGACGTTACTATCAAGTTACTTAACACAAAAGCTATGTATTTAACTCCTTAGATAACTAATGAAAGCGTAACTATTGGTTATCGATCATTATCTATGGCGAAAGGTAACAGGCAATGAAAGGAGAAACACCATGATTATATCTTATGTATCATTGTTATGTGGTCCAAACTACGATGGGTAAAAAGAGTAAAAGGAGCTTTATGATTATATCTGAAGAATCGCAATTAGTTTTAGGAAAAAAGTGTTTGAAAAATACAATAAGAGTAAACTATAGGCCTAGTTAGACTATGGCCCGGCAATGCCATACGACGTGGCATTATTGCCTGGCTTTTGGGCACTGTTCCTGTTGACAGCGATGCGGACGAATTTCTTAATGCCTTATAATTCTTTCTCCTCCCTTTTTTATAAGTACTTGTACATATTATTATTTAAATGTCTTTGACATAATCTCGAGCCACTGGGGTCCCGGACTTGGAAGGCGTACGAGGGACCGAAGCCAACTCGCAGAAACCCCTTAGACATTTTTAAGTTTTAAGGCACCAACCGACGATTCTGTATGCACTATGCAAGTGCACCCAAGGACAACCCTTTGGATTGGGTTGGTGCAGGACTATTGCAGATCATGGAATAATATTATATAGCTTTTAAATTAAGTATGTAAATGTTATCTTGCCTATAGTTGAACAAGGCTAGTTGTTAATATTTTAAACAACGGTTAAATTATTTCAAGTTGTTGTAAGTAGAAAAACTAGATCAAATACTTGTTCGAAATATGCAAATAACAGCCAATTACGCGGATACCTCTAGGTTGCATTAGAAGGTATTAAGTAAATATCACAAAGTAAACTCTTGGACGCAAAAATACTAAATAACTCATGGGTAACTAGATTCGTGCTGCAAAACTGTTCTTTAAACTGGTTTAAAACTTTTTAGAGAGGTCAAAATTCTAGCTTATATTACTATAAGTATAACAGAAAGCTTTTACTAAGAAGTACCTGCATAGATAAGTAGGTACACTATTATAAGTTTTAGGACTTAGGTAAATCAATGACTTACCAATTAATTATACAATGTGGAGACTGCAATACAACAATAAATGAAAATACTGGCACTACTAATGCATAAAAATCCTAGCTTTGAAATAAAAAAAAATGGTTTTTCAAACAAATTCAATGTAATCTATCCACCCTAAGCCAATAAATTCCGTTTATCCAACTAGGCCTAGAGTGGATTCTTGAGCATACGTTTCTGAATATCCACATTAGGGTGGATAAACGGAATAACCCGAGCCGACTATGGATTTTGCCGAGCTATAAGTAAGTATTGACTAAACTATTGAATATATTCAATAAAAAATTAGTATAGTTAATGGGAACGTCATTCACGATGTTTAATTTTTTGTTGTATTGGCGTCTCCTCCACCTTGTATATCCAATTCGTCAAAAACATTTCATACCAATCCATGATGTCATCGAATTAATAGTAAATAAATACACTTACATTAACCGTGGCCTTTTTAACATTATTTCCGACGTGTGTCGACTTTTACGTAACGAGTAATTAGCCTCGATGTTATTGGAGCATGATTTAATTACAAATATCAGTAATAATTCGAGTAATACGTGCATGACTCTCGTGGTCGAAATTAGGAAGCTTTTAAATCTCGTCGTGCAGTTTTAATATTGCATTAATCAAATAGATGTTTTATTATTCATTTCCTATATCATTACATGCTCTTATTTTAGTGCTATTAATTGCGTTTATGTCTATTAAAATGAATAATTTATTTGCACTTAGACCACATTCAAATAACTGCAGTTTTATGTGTGCTCAATTTACACTTTTACGAGTACAACAATATTATTTTCGAGTAGTGGTGGCCCAGTGGTAACGGCCCCGGCTTACGAGTTGTAGTTCATGGGTTCGAACCCAGCCAGGCGCTTTACTTTGTGAAAATAATTGCATCACCACTTCTCTCAAAACGGTGAAGGAAAACATCGTGAGGAACATCGAACATCGAACGAGAACATCGTTCTTCGAATTTTTGGTTTTATGACATTTTTGACACAAGTTTGGCATGTCTTAGAACCAAAAATTCGAAGACATGTGACATCTACCAACCCGCACTGGGCCTGCGTGGTAGATTACGGCCCACTCCCTCTCATAGAGAGGAGGCCTGTGTCCCAGCAGTGGAAAAAAATATAGGCTGATATGATGAATAATTTTTAAATGTGCAATTTGCAGTACTTCATTCAGGTTTGACTTACCTCTGAAAAGCTTACCCTCAACGTCTATTTTATTTTAGATTATTTACGAGCAAATTGCCTGTACTGGTTATTGGAGCGTCTTATTATAACAATCACCTCCCATTCTATTTCATTTACATTAAAGCGCTAAAGCCGACTGTTTTTAGCTAAATGATGATCATGATATAGACGAAGTGCAGCAGCCATTATTTACCCTCGGTAGCCATCGTGAGCTATAAGAACAACAAAACGTTGAAGCCATAAGCTGAGCATAATAACATCAACATCTCTTCAGAATATTATAACCGACACTCCTAATATGGGATATATTATTTGGCTTCTACTTCTCACGTGCAAGAAAATACTCTGTTGTACTTGGCTTCTCTGAACTTTACGTGCCGGCAATTGGCAAAATTTTAAGAAAATATCTCGCTAAGTTTGGTCACCCACCTTTGCGCGGCTGATCCAAGAAGTATGCATGTAATCAGTCAAGTTTTAAATATAATGAAATGAGGATCCGATTACGGTTAATGGTAATTATTTAATTATATGATATGTCCAAGTGGTTAAATGGACATTAAGATGCCTTATCTTTTAGCGGCGAATCTCGAATTCGCAATCGGTCCCCTTATAATGTTAATCAGCTGTTTCATTATCAAAAAATCCATATGTTAGAAACCCAATGAAATATCGTCAGCACCTCTGGCGAATAGGGAAGCCCGCTTCAGTGATCCTGACTTTGCTCGGTCTACTGCACTAACATCGGTCAGATTATCGACTCCCATATCTGATTTCACGACATCCTGCATCCGACACTTTTTTTTTACTTTCCTCTATAATTATGATTAATATCGTGTGTATAACGGCTTCCGTTGCCATTTGCCAATATTTTGTTTGTCCATTATTCATTCATTATATTAAAATCTGGTTTACACTAATAATTTTAGTATGACTAAACTGTTTAGTTGTAATTTCTTCCCTATAACTATCACTATTAACTAGTATCCGGGCAACATTACACATCGAGCTTTAACAAAAGTCTGTCACACGGAGTGACCTCTAGGTCATCCTGTGTGACATTATGTAAGTGACATTTTAATCTTTCTACGCTCTTCACAGCTGAACTTTTCTAAAACCAACAGCCGCGTAGATCTTTTCAATCGTCATTCATAATATCGATGCACCAGTGCAGACTGCAGATGCAAGTGACAGCCTACTGGTCGAGGTCGCGGACGTGAGAACGCACTCGTTACAATGACGTCATCCCTCCCGTCAACACACTACCAGATTTAAGGTGACGTTTCTGCGCAGCAAAAAACGTGACGAGAATTTAAAAATAGTATATTATGCAACTAATGAATAAAGGACGGATTTAAAGCGAGGGCCATAGATGAATCACGATCAAGTGAAGGATTCTAACGACTGAATCACGACCGTAGGGAGTGATTCATGATGATTGAATCACGAGCGCAGCGAGTGATTCAAGTGTTAGAATCCTGAGCGACGCGAGTGATTCATGGCCCTCGATATAAATCCATTTTATTCAAGAGTTGCATACTATACTTTATACCATGACTACGAGAAAAGCGAAAATAGACATAAAATAAACACAACTTCTTCAGTTAACACGTTCAGTTAACACACGGTTAACACGTTCAGTGTCGGGAGCCCTCGCGGAGGGCTCATTTAAAAAAATGTAGACATTCAGTGTCGGGAGCCCTCCTAGAGGGTTCACGTACTTTGATATGGGATGCCGGGAGCCCTCGCGGACGGCTCATTTTAAATGTAGACGTTCAGTGTCGGGAGCCCTCCTGGAGGGTTCACCTACTTGGGTATGGGATGCCGGGAGCCCTCGCGGAGGGCTCATTTTAAACGTAGGTTTTTCTTAACGAATATAGATTATAAACCGTGAAAATAAAATCTGATGTATATTTTAACAAAACGTTATGCCGGCAACACTCCCGGAGGTTTCACTTCCAACTACGAATAATAAAATTCGTAGACTAGAGCTTCCAATATGTATGGCGGCATGGCGTATGAGTTCTATGAAAATGGGTGGAGTCGAAAGTGTTAAGGAGGTTGTATAGCATTGAGATGGCGGTCGAATATATTGACGTGTTCTAAATTCAAACACCAAAATAGTGATTAAAAGAGCTTTTTATTCACTGTTTTCAGTGAATACAATAAGCTTTTCAGAGGGGGAATGGCATAAAATAAATTGTGATTTACAAAATGATGAATACATTGCCAGATGAATACAGTGCTGTAAAAAAATTTTGTATATTGTCTATATCTTTAAAATCTGCTTTCAAAGAAGAATTTAAACTAAAATGCGTGACCAAGTGCACAATAAACGGATGTCAACCTGCTGCATATTCAAATAAGATATTACCAACAAAAGCCTTCAAAGAAAACGAAACCAATACGTGCAGAGTGTCTCATTCCGTCGCGTGTATCAGATGCCACCTAAACTTGACAACCAGTTTCCACGTAATGCAGATAATACATGGGTAACACCGACTCATTCCGTGCTCCAAATACAAGAGTAATTTCTCTGAAACTTGCGTAAGGTCAAGTCGGCCATAAACTGACAGGTCAATCAAGTTATATTCGGAACACCAATGTTTACAAAGGTTCTCGAACACTTCGAAATCGCGTGTGAATTACATAAGGTGGTGTAATAAATGTGTGTAATGTTGCCGACAGGGTGGAGAGATGTATGGTAGCTTATTTTATTTTATTGTATTGTAAAGTTTGGTTGCGAGGAATCCCTTGGACGACCTACTTTACGACTCGGGTCATAAACAGATATTATTAATGTATTCATGGTTATATATGCATGGGCATAAACATGTCTTAATAATTTAGGCACCACATAATCATCGTAATAATTTTTGTTTCTGTACGTACAGCATCTAGAAGAAGACAAAGTCCTTGCGATAGAGCTAACTGACTTAATCGAAACCATGGTGATTTTGGAGACAATTTATTTTATCGATTGAAGAACAAGTTGCACAGTTATCGAGAACATAAGTAGCCTAGGTACCAGATAATGCCAAAAGCTGTTAAGCTATAGTTCTCTATAATATCTGACAGTTCAACAGATTTGAGAATATCTCTACAAAATATATACACAGCATCTGAAAATATTGAACAATAATTGATAGCTCTAATTTGTCGCTTGAGAAAACCAATATTATGACTCAGTCATCTCATTATGTATACAAATCATAAACAGGTACTGTGACAATGATATCATGTCATCTTACGTTTATTATTCATTACTAGTACGTAATATCAACCGTGGGAACGGACATAATCTAATATTTAGTAATGGCCACACCTAATCTAGACCGGTGTTAAAACCTTTTTAGTTTCCGCGCGAACAGCTTGTGGTCTATGGTTTTCCTCTATTAAATTTAGAACTTGTTCGCGCCTTTTCTGGACAGACATTGCCAATTTTTAGTTCAAATGTAGAATTGAGTTTTTCGTCATCGATGTTTTTATGGTGAGTCAGAAATCGTTAAATTGTTACTCCATTAATTACGTCAGTTTGAATTAATTAACCCACTATGAAAACAAAATAATGAAAGTGCTTGGATTTTTGTTCTATATTCAATCCAATTTTTTGTGGCCAAAGGGCTGGCTCGTTCTTTGGCCAAAGAATTAGCATTGCCATTCAACGTGGCAATGCTACCAGTCTTCTGGGCAAGTTTTTGGATGACAGCGATGCGGACTGGACTTTTTTCTCTACATTATAAAATGTAGAGAAAAAAGTTTATATAACGAAACTTTTATTTCAAAACCCTATGAGAAAAACCCATCCTGAGGATGTCGGATCTTCACATAAAGCACGGTCCACTTCCCAACCCGTAGTTAACACGTCTGTCAATTAGCATATGATTACGACACAATGCGCTCTTGGTACCAACTGAATTAGTGCTGCTTGTACACTTTCCACGCGAATAGGATTCACGTTTACTTCAACAAAAGAATACATTTGAGCTCATCAGTATGGGTGAGACGAGTCGGAAGTGTTATTTAACGAATCGGTAAAAAGTAATTAGCTTTATGTAATACTTAAACGTTTTCGCACGTGGGTAGATTTGTTAATGAAAATGTGTTTTCTTGAAGGCGGAAAACTGTAGAGATTATTTCGTAAACTATCTTACCTTATCAACCTCGGATACTCTCAGTATAATTTTCAGTCTGGGGTTGTTCTTTCTGTAGTCCTTCAGTAAAGCGTCGAGCTTATCTCCTCTCGCGTCGCCCGCGTAAACGAGATGTGTGCACTCGGAAAATCCGTCGATCGCGCGCGCGCTTTCCACATAACAGACGAGGCGGGCGGCGCCGGCACCGGCGCTCTCGACGCCCGACAGCACCGCAGCCGCGGCGGCGAGTACGAACCAGAGCCACATGATTAAAAAAATCAAACTGTCATTCCGAACGCGTCGTATTTTGAAAATTCGAATTATAAGTTTGGGAGCGCGTTGGTCGTATCGTTAGCACAGTACGAGTGGCGGAGTGGCGCAGGCTGGCCGCAGTCATAGGCGCCCCCGCCCTGCCGGTGGTGGTCCGCGCAAGGTCGCGCGCTCACCGTCGCCTGCGGGACCGCCGCACCGGCCGCGTCGGCCGCGCTTGCACAGAAATGCTGTTACATTTCATTCGTCACTGGTATGCCGTCGTGTGTCACATTACAATGACTGATGGAGGTTGAAGTTAAGAGGCTGTCAAGACAATGAATAAATCTTCTCGTTGCACGCTGTCAGCTACTTTGACATTGCTGCTTTGTGATTAGAGATATAAATGGCTTTTAAATAATTTAATTGTTTTAAACGCTACTACAATACTCATTATGCTCACGCACGAGTAAATAATAAATTATAATTGTTCTTACAGTCCAGTGAAGAACATGCGAAGTCATAATGAAATACATCGCAGGTACACTTACTAATTAGATGCAAACTCCTAAACAAAGAAAAAGGATGTCGCTGTCATACATATTGTACTTATGACTACCGAGATTCTTACTCTTTTCACAGATGAATCATAACTGAAACTTACACCTACCTACCTGTAAAGTACCTATATCTTTACAACTTTTACCGCTACGAAAATATTAGATAAGATATAAAAGTCGATTTGCAGGAATTTTCAGGAAGCCTCCTTGGCGACCACTAGCGATAGTTCATAAGGTGTATGCCTTGTAGTCTTCACTATACTTGGCTTTGCATTTGAGTATCATGCAGCGAATGCGCTTGGGTTATATACCAAGTTAGGGGTAAGCAGGCACAGCAACAAATCCTACTACGCAGATACTTACTTATAATGAACTTTGATCACTCTACTAATCAAAAATTTTAGCATTTGAGCAGCATGCATCGAATGAGCTTGGGATACTTACCAACCGAGTTAGGGGTAAGCAGGCACAGCAGCGAATCCTACTACATAGATACCTACTTACTTATATTGAGCTTTAATTATTGATATTTTAGGGTGTCAGTATTCAAATATTATGCTGAAGAAAAGCCTTGCCAAATAAAATTAGAAAGATTTGTAGGTAATATTCTAACAGACAAAACAAAAACGCATCTCCATAAGTAGGATCAAGCGAACGGTCAGTTACCAAAGTTAATTACAGACATAAATTACAATAGATTCACGGCAAACAAATTACTTGTATATTCTATTGTGTTGGTATGTCATGTTTCCTTATAACTTGAGAATAACTCCGCCGATTTTCGTACGATCTTCGTCATGCATTGTTTTAAATAAGGTACTTACCGTTTTGTTCCTTTGACTCTGACGGTATCACACACAAAATCTGACCTAACATGATGTTATTGTAATTATATTGTTATTTTTTTAACTACACTTATTAAATTCAGTGTTCGAGCGGGAATGAGTAAGGTTTTCGTAAACTGTTTTTAAATGTGTGGCCCCAAGTAGCACATTAGTGAATTTTGCAAGTTATCTTATAGCTTTAAGTTGTAAATTAGTGGTATTATAACAGTATTTGATAAATCTTATAGCTTCAAACACTACTCATATTTGTATATGAGTACCTCCTATCACTCGTAGTTGCATAAGGGTGTATTTTGTGGTTGTACGTTGTTTTATAGAGAATAGTTTTATAGAATTTCGTTTCACATAAATTTTTAATTTTTTTTTTTTATAGGATATTCTATACGCAGAATACTTACTTTGAAAAAACTTAAATCATTAATTTTTGTTACAAATTAAATTAAAAGGTTGTTTTAATAGAATGACAAATCAAATATTCTTTATTCTCATACTGTTTAGTTAGTATAAAACTTATTACCAAGAAAATCCCCAATGCCCTCATTTTGATACTGCGACCAATTTCGATGTAGTGCTCGCCGGCTGCTGCCGCGGCACCGCTCGCGCGTAGTTGGTCACAGTTCTAACCTAACCTAACCTATATGGTCGGAGTGCCCTAATAGTTATAAGTATTACTAGCCACTACACTACACAAACACACACACTATTATTTTTTATAGCATAACGGCTATTTTTACATTTTCGTTGAAATAAACAAACAATATTCGTTAAAAAATAATTCTACAGTTTGATAAGTTTGTTAAATAAAAAAAATGTGATTAAAAAGTCCATTGATTTGTGTTTCTGTGAAATAATGTTTCATTCAAGTAAATAGTCGTTGAAACAATAATATTCGAAATAAAAATATAAGGACTAAATATTATATGAAACATTTGTTGCGAAACGAAATTCTATGAAATTTCTGTCTGCGAAACAAGGGGACACCGTATTTTGTTTATACTTTATTTCTTATGGTTGCATAGAGTCGATTTTGTTACCTGTTTGATAGTTGAAAACGGGTTTTAATTGTTACCAATTTAGAAGCAACAGTGTTATATGAGGCCTTTAAATCACTTAAGCAACTGTTCCATTTAAGCTGTAACATTATTTGGCACTTCTATTTCCAAACCAGTAGTATAACAGAGTAGTATATCACCTGTAGTGGCTAAAGGGATCATTTTGCAACCTTTTTGGAACCTAACGTGATTGCATCTTTCAGGCCTATAATTGTACTCTAATATGCCATTCCAACGCGTAGATTTTCAATCGTGGGTTCTTGAAAACCAACAGCAGCTATTTCCACTTATTTAAAACCACTAACGATGTAACAGTTCCCGAAATACATAATATTGTGACCTATTATTTATTACTTAAGTCAGATCGTCCTACGCGTCACTCTGTTGATAGCATTTTTCGTTTCTGTTGTGTAAAGTTCATAGTTTAAACTATTTCATCAAAAATGAATTCCGTGAAATGGAAAAAATTTAAGCGATGTGGTAGTTATCATCGGCAGGTTGTACGAGCTAATTATTACTGCTGGTAGTAGCATCCACTGGTCAGCCACTAGCAACATACAAATAAGTGATTTTTTGACCTTACAGTTCCAAATAGGGAACAAATAAATGAAAATAAAAACTATGAGATGCCATAAACATCGCCATGTTTAGAAAATGAGAGATTTTTTTTTTTTTAAGTGTTTTATCTCACTGTCGCATAATCACTGAGTTTTGCTAATTGTAACTGATGTACTTTGACATTATACTTAGTCTCAAACCATTACGTTAGGTTTTTAACAGTTCTATTTTTTTATACTATTATTTCGCCAATTGTTCTTGATCAAATCGAAGGCGCTTCGAAATTTACAAAGAAACCATACTATACTTTCACAGTAACAAAACATTCGCAAGGATTTTGTGCTGTAAATCAATACCTGCATTATATCAGTACATGTGAAGTTTTAATACTCATCAAATAGATGTAATCCAAATGAAATGGCTGTTCACAGTACAAATTCAAAAACACATAACTTATCGTCCCTAAAAAGAACTTTGCGTTTCATTTGTCAGGCTCAATGAATTAAAACGTCATATCATTCAATCAACCGTTCACTAACACGCACAACTAACACCCATAGTTCTAATTGCCACTCAGTGGACATCAAAGACTTGCTATCCACTCGCCTTAAAAGTGTACTAAAGAAATGGCTTCTGGAGCTAACATACACAGAAACAGAATCATTTCTCTAACGTTTCGACAAGCCAAAGTGCCAGCAAAGAACATTCCTCTCTCACACTTTCACCCTCACAGACTCTCACACAAACACACACAAAAACTCACACAACATAATTACACGCTTTACTAAACTTGCCCTGTAACCTGACATATTTATATTCTGCTCAATCGCACTCAGACCCCCAAGATACAAGCCCTGCTTAGTTTGGGGGTCAACGGTCAAACCAAACACTGTGATGTACCTATATAAAATATAATAATTGTACCCATGTAAGATCACTGTATGTCATAAACTTTTCCTTTGCCAATAAAACTTTTTGTATTTTGTATTTTTGTATTTTGTACTTAAGGTGATCGTGAGAACTCTTATGGATTTCATTTGGAACCAAAATTAAGCTGCAATTGCATATGGGTTCTCTCCACCTATATAGAACTTATTCATGCCTATATATTTCACACAAGGTTACAAACAGATATGATATGGAGCTATTTTAACACCCCGTTGTGTTACTTGGGGCGGCCTACCGCTGTTAGTAGATAGATATCTGATCTATATACACCCTACGTATATCTACCCTTCAAACCCGAACACGGCAACGCTCCCTGGCGGCTGAAATAAGTACCTACCTACTTAGAGTATTACCACAGTATAAATAAGTAACAGTATTATATTTTCATAGAAAACGGCCGAAAGGACACGCTTCGATATATCAGCAGTACGCAAGTATCTAGTGCGCGGCACTTTACTTTATTATACTGTGGACCTAGAATTTCCTCGAAAGAGCTCAGACAGAAAGAGTTCTAATTACCAACAAAAAGTGTTATATTCTATGAGTAATATAAAAATCTAGTCTAGAACTCTAGATTAAATTTAGTTTTGATTAATCCATCGGAAATTACATAGGATATCATAAAAAGCTCGTTAAGCTACTGTTATTTATGGCCTTACATTAAATAAATCTAGTAAACAACTGTGACTCAGATATAGTTTACACTAGAGTTGTCATGCATGGCCTGTGTTTTTTTTTTTTTATCATCGTCTCTTGTCACTTTCAAACAAAAAAGATACAAGTCCGTAGCTGACTGCAGGCAGCAGCACGACGCACAGTGGACTATTTATATCAAATTTCTGGCCAAAATAGAATGAAGGCAATATATGCTCAAAATTGATTCGAAAGACCATTTAGATGCAAAAGTACCTTTTATTTGGCAAAATATTAAAACTAACAGCAATTAAAAACAAAAAAAAAAATTCGTGTCCAAATTCTTCTTGGGGCAATTTTTAACGAAACCATATAGTTCTTCATAGGAGAAAGTCTTCATGTCACCTGATAAATCTGAAAAAGAAATGAAGAACTTACAACCTTTATAACATTCTCAAAATTCAATATTATTTAGCATACTTTATCTCTTAGTCTTAAAAAAAAAGGCGCAACTACGCGCAAGTTTTTTTTTCGTAAACATGTTCTAGAATACATAAACTTTGTCTTGTTACAAAAAATTTTGCTCGATAAAACCTGACACATAAACAAAAAGCTTCGAGTTTGATTTAAATTTTTTTAAATTCTGTTTATAACAACTAATATGAATCACAAATATTTAACTATATTAATAGAAACATTAAAATTAAATACTAATAAAATAAAGCACATACCTTCTTCTCCAATATCCATTATAAATCTTTACTTAATTGCACCAACAAACACAGTAAACGTAAATTGAATGACACTATAAATCGAGAGCTACAAAAACAATTACGTGCATCCGTAAGAGCAGGTAGATTGTGACTGACAAAACAAGCGGGGGGCGAGTTTATAACTCAAGTGGCCTGTTTATGACGCTGTGGTTATCCTACTACACGAAAAAACAACTTTCAATGCGAAACAATAGAGTTGAGTTTTCTGACTTTTGACCGGGTTCGTCCATAGTAGTACTCCACCGTGCGACGTGTCGCTGCGACTGTAATGGTTTCTATGTAGATAAAATGGGTCTCCCTTGTTTCATCTAAAAGAAATTGACAAATTATCACTTCCCAAAAAAATTTCTGCATAATTTCATTTGCCAAATTATTACTTAGCAAATAAACTCTTCACAAATAATTGTAACGCAAACCTAATGTTTGGCAAGTGAACGTTTAAACAATAACTTGCATACCAAATAGTACTTTTACCAATTTTAATTTAGTCAAATATTTCAGTTGGTATAACATATTTTACGCAAAATAAAATAAGCCAAATACTTAATTTCGCTAGTTTTCAATTTACGAAAAAATATCGAGACGATGTAGGTGTAGTAGGGTGGGGAAACACCATGGGACACCTTAAGGGCATTGTCCTTGACCTTGATGTTATTGACCTAGATGTCAAGGTCAACATTCTGAAAGTCAAGATCCGCGATTCTCAGGAGCAGTAACAGGTCAATATCATGATTTGCTTGCTTCAAGCATGCAGCATGCAGCATGCAGCGTGCAAGCAGGCATGCAGCGTGCAAGCAGGCATGCAGCATGCAAGCAGGCAAGCAGCATGCAAGCAGGCAAACAGCATGCAAATAAACATGCAAGCAGGCATGCAACATGCAGCAAGCATTGTTTCTGTCACGGCTCCGGCGCTGCGGGGTTTGGGCGGCTCCACGCGAGCTTATCGTCGCAGATGGTTTTAACGCTCACCCCCGCAGCTTCGGCTTGCTGACCGGCTTCGCCGGCCAGCCTCAGCCGCGGCGGCGGGCCTTCAAACCACCTGCTAATCAGCTCGCGGGCCGCCTCGCCCCTCCGCGCCTACGCGGGTTTAAATTACACTCTAGGGGTGGGGCAGACAAGACTACGTGGAGTCGGTTTTGCAGCGATTCGTTTCTGTGTATTTGATTTACGACAAACAGTTGGTCGGAGACAAAAATTACCAACACGCTTTTAGCCTTACATAAACTTACAAAGAAGTACGCAAATAACATCGCATAAATGATTATATTAAAATAAAAGCGCATTTTTAAATTATATAATTACCAAAAAATCTTAATTTTGTCTTTATATTTTTTGTCATAACAAATCAATTGACTAAATGTTTATTGTCTAAAGATAGTTTGCTGTAATAAATCATTTGATTAAAGACCAAATGCCTTAATGACATTATCCTTGGTAATATTCTGCCAAGTAAAAATTTTACCAAATGAAAATGTGCGTACTAAAATCATTCCAAATATTGCATTGGTATAAAAAAAGATTGCTAAAATTTGTTTGGATAATGAAAATTTGTCAAAATCTTTTAGGCAAAACGGGGGGATCCCAGATAAAATACCTTCCGTAGCTAGCGACACGGTCATAGAAATACTAGAAACCAGTAGTGTCGCGACGACACGTCGCCTGCTGCTGCTGCCTGCAGTCGGCTACGCACTTGTATCTTTATCATCAGGAATTAGAATCCAATTCAGTACTTGTGGTTAATTTTACTTACTAATAGTGTTTTTGATAAGTTGAGATTAAATTGGTGCATTATCGAATAATACCTAATACCCACGACCTTACTACAAAAAAAGATTTATCTTTTTAAATTAAGGTCCTAACAACACTGTACACGGCAGTGCTGCACGCCAGTGCTGCCTGCCGCGTGATTCCAAGTACCACTGCGCGGCACTGCTGTAAGTAGTTCATAGTGTAACTTTTCAAGAATTTTCAACATTCACGTGTTATCGCTATGATGAATGCCGCACTACTGGTCTGCCCCGGCGGCAAAGCGACACTGCCCCGCAGCAGAGCCGTCGCAGCAATGTCGCGCAAAATTGCTGCCGTGCTCGGAATGTAATCTCATATTTAAACCTAAATAAATTTTATGGGGACCAGTTGGGACGCACCAGCACTGCCGCGTGCAGCGTTGTTCAGAATAATACCTTTAATGACTGAAGGGTTTAAGCTTGAACCAAAGTTAGAACTCATTTTATGACGGTTAGTGTCTGGCGTACCTGGGCTAAAAAGCCCTTCCTACCATCCTTGCTGACTAGCTAATTTAAGAAATAAATAATAAATAAAAAAATAAATAAATAATAATAAATCATAATATTTCTAAAAATATTGAACAAAAAAAACATTGTTCAATCGGTTCCGCTCCGCGATCGTATCGTATCGGTAACCCTGACATTACCCTGACGCAGGCGCATGCGCAGCGCAATACGATAATGTTCCACAAATACCTCACATCATACAAACTATTTAGTCACTATATGATCTAAATTGTTGCAAAAAAGAACAGGATCTTACCGATTTCATATAAAAGGTTTTTTTAATACGAGTGATTTTACTGTAGTAGTTGCCTATACAATGTTATTTTTTTTTTATCCCAAACCTACCTACCTACCACAGATAAATTCGCGAAAAATAAATCAATATTTTGACGAGATATGCGGTTTATGCGAACACAAATGTAGGGAACAGCTGATTTTTTTCGCGATTTCTACCTTGGTCCCACAGTGAAAGTTGTTCATAATGATGAGTGCAATGACCCCTTAAGAGGTTTAGTATAAACAAGAAATAACGTTGTATAGAAATGGAGCAGTATCTTATAAGAATTTTACAGCTAATTTCTATTTTTGCTGAAAGAAAAAACAACAATAACAATTACACTTTATTAACGAACGAACCAAGTACTAGTGTAAATTGCTTGAAAAATAACAACAATGATTGTGTGATTATACTAGGCTGATTATGTATCCCTGTCAGTGCTGTGGCCACCATCTTTCGTAAGGTGTGCAGGCGTACGGCATATCAACGAAAGTCGATTAAAACCAATACTCATACATCATTTAAATTAACACAAAATTATTCGATACACTGCTCGTCATGTAATAGAAACAGTTTTTGTTATTTTAATTGGATACTAATTACCAGTTCCGAGTTTCATTATATAATTGTGTAATTATTATGATTTAAAAAACTGAAGTAAATCGAGTTTCACTGCCGACAGTACCACAGTATAAATAAGTAACAGTACCTATTATGTCTTCATAGAAATGAGTATGACGCGCTTCGAAATCTCAGTATATATCAGTACACAACAGTATGGAGTGCGCGGCAGTTACCCACGGCCACGGACGAGGAAGGTTTATGTACCGAGCGGCCGTAGGTAATTATTTCAAGGTCACTTCCGAGTCATAATACTGTTACTTTATTATACTGTGTGTGACTGTACCTAACCAGCATTTCCAATGCATCTTAATATTCACAACAAAACCCTTTAATACAAGACATTTACCAATAATAAAGCAATAAAAGTCTCTTTAGCCCAATAGTGAAATAAAATAAATAAGTAGGTAGACCACATATTGTGAGGTAGCACGTAGGTCCACCTCCTCTGAAATTTTGGCACTCCGCCATAAGACAGTACATGATGTTAATGCTTGAACACTTTGTAACTTATAAGTAGGTGGGTACAGTACAAATATTTTCTTAATGTCCATCGGCAAACTTCGTGTTCCGTCAGTCGTCGGATTTCTATCAGTGGCCCTGTAACCGGACGCTCCATTTATTCCTCCATTTTTATATAACTCTGCTCTATTCCAAATCGATTGAGAGCGTCCGGTCTGCACCAAGTGCTAAGGGCAACTGATAGAAATCCGACGAACCAAACACGAAGTTTGCTGAGGGACATTATGAAAATAGTTGTACTGTACTTAGATACTAAATTTTACCCATCAATCTGCCTAGCCTTTTCCCAACTATGTTAAGGTCGGCTTCCAGTCTAACCGAATGCAGCTAAATACCAGTATTTAACATGGAACGACTACCTATCTGACCACTACAACCCAGTAACTGGATAATACGACCACTTGGTAAGACTGGTTGTAATACTTTCGAGTTTCTGACGACCCGTAACGACTGTCAAAGATCCACGATGGATAGACGAGAGGCTAAGATGGACTTGACGTCCAATTGGAAAGGCCCAAGATCTGTGGGCCCATGTGCCATCTTATCCGGCTTTGGACTGTAGGATGACATTCCTTTAATTTATCTTCACGTTCAGTGCCAGGAACCATCCTGTAGGCTTCACTCAAGTCGCATATGGGAAGCCGGGAGCCCTCGCGGAGGGCTCATTTTAAATGTAGGTTTTTCTTAGTGAATTCGGCATTACAAACTGTGAAACTAAATTTAGTTTTATATTTAAACAAGATTTCAATCCAATGCCGGTGACAAACGCAAAGTTTTATGAAATAAATATTTTGTTTATTCATTCTTTACGAGGTGTCAGGGACATCGACGCGAAGCCGGTTACCACGGATTCAGTACACGATTCTAAACCCCCCTGCGTTGAAATTTTTCGTCGGTTATTAAAAAAAATATCAGCTGTTCCATAGAAAAGTGCAATACCTACGCGGTCAAAATGTATGGAACAGCTGTTTTTTTTTTAAATAACCGACGAAGTATCAGGCTTCGCGTCGATGTCCCTGCCACCCTGTATACATATTGATTACATTTTTAAATATTTTTATAAAAAACAAAAAAGAAACAAAAACATTTATAAATATAAAAAATTGTAGCCCACCGGTATCGGGAACAGGGTCCAAGCTACCGGTCAGGGCTCCTGAGAGAGGAATCTCCTAACGATACGCGCCGTGTCCAGAAGTACCGCTTTCTGGATCAAGCCCTTGATCCAGAATAATAATAATAAAAATAATTGTTGTTGATATCGCTGTCCCTCATGACGAGAATCTCGTGAAAGCTGAGAAAGATAAAAAAATTAAGTATCTTGACTTAGCACACGAGGTTGTCGACATGTGGGACGTGGACTCTGCAATCATTGTACCGATAATCGTTACGGTTAATGGCCTAATAGCGGAGAGCCTCGACCGACACCTCAGGAGGCTCTCATTGCGCGGCTGGGTCAAGGACTTGATTCAGAAAGCAGTACTCCTAGACACGGCACGCATAGTGAGGAGGTTCCTCTCTCTAGAGCCCTGACCACCGGCATCCTGGACCGTGTTCCTGATGCCGATGGGACACTATTTTTTATATTTTTAAATGTTTTTTATATCTTTTTTTAAGAAATATTTAAAAATGTAATTTATATGTATTTAAATGAAATAAAAGAATAATAAAAATAAATATTTTTATTATTATTATAAACGTAATCCTGGGCCGGCAGTCTGGACAGTCTCGACACGGCAGTCTGGATAGCGATCGTTATACGCAGGCATCGGCCCTAGCAGACCCCGTCACTCTTGCTGACATCTCTTTGACGCGCGCGTGGAACACGACGCGCCGTCGTCGACCCGTAGATGCGCGAGACGTGCTTGTCAAGCGCGTGATTTTTTCGTACTTGTCAAGCACGTCGCACGCGTCTAGGGACGCCATTAGGAGTTTGCGACCGAATTCGGTTGTATATATCGTTATCCATGTCGAGACTGCCGGCCCTGGAGTCAACCAATATGTCAGCTTAGCGAGAGAGAAAATGGGTGGAGTAGAAAGTGTAAAATGAGCCATGAATAGGTATTATGGCCAAGACTGCAGAAATGTTGATTTTGTTCTAACACATAAATGTACAATATGTAATGTAAATAAATGTACCTATTTTCTTTCTTCTTTCTTTTACATAAGTACCTTTTCAATAATCATGAAAAAAAAACCAGTAAAGTTTACTTAGTTTCTGTTGCCATGCCATAATGAGGAAAAAATTCCGCAGCGACAGATAGGTATGTATGATTCTATGTTCTCTGTTATAGGTTTTGGTCTCCGCACTTAGTCCGTCAGGTGGACCATAGTGCGTGTGTCATGACGGTCGTTTGGTGGTTATTCCACCAGCCCACCTCCCTTTAAAACTTAGAACATCTGTGAAAGATCTGGGTGACCTGAGGGTTTCTGTTCTAATGGTGACGCCTATGTGCATTTAAACAGCATGTGGAGTGTTTGTTGAGCGAGCAGTGTCCCATGATGTTTCCCCTCTTTTCTCGTTGAATCTTAATTGTTGTTGTAACACATAAATGTAAATTAAATAATGTTAATAAATATACATTTATTTTCTATCTTCTTTCTTTTACAAAAGTAAAAAAAAAATCTGTAAACTTGTAATTTTTTTTTTTTTTAAACAGCTATATAGCTTCTGTAGCCATGATGCGGAAGGAATTCCGCAGCAGCAGATATGTATGGTTATAGGCGGCGATAGGCTTGAGTGTCCTTAATTGATTGCCTAAATAAACATTAATTTGCTATGACAACAGGGTCTGTTAATTGTTAACCACTCAGCACAAGGATCTTAATCATAATAGGCATCTGATTAAGTAAACCTAGAAAATATTCAAGCCGGATGTTTCCTATCTAATATTCATGAATCATTAAAATATTTGATCGATCACTTAAAATAATAATAAACAAGCTTGGCACTCGCCATTTTATTTGCCATTGCTGTACTTTGGATTCTATTAAGAAAGAAAAAAGCGGCTAAGTGCGACTCGGATTCGCCCATGAAGGGTTCCGTAGCAGCAAGTAACATAATATAAAAGTTCTTGTAGTTCGTTAAAGGTAAATTGCGGTTTACGATTTATGACGTATAAAAAAAAACTACTTAAGTACTAGATCTCGTTCAAACCAAGTTTCGGTGGAAGTTTACATGGTAATGTATTGCATAAGCATTGAGAATACAACAGAGCGCATCCAGCGCGTATCCCAGCGCATCACGAAAACACACTGTTGGATATTCAACTCTCAGCACTAAGCAGAGCGTTGAAAATCCAATAGGCGACAAAAAAATCGCCGCGATATAAATACGCCCGTGCGTATTTGGGCTTAGTGTATACCGTAGGTATATCATAGGTATGCAGTGCGTTGATAAGCTAGTAGAGATTAGAGACAAAACTAAAATCTCCCATGTGTCTGCATTAGGTATATGGCCGCATCTACATACATCCGTCACGCAAGATCCTGCATCACACAAGCAGAATTTACCACGTGACCAGCATAAATACAACGCCCCCCATGGATCGTCGGCCAATAGCCCACCAGATACAACACCCGTTCGGATGGATTCTCCCTTTTCTATGGAGGATCAGTGAACTTAAAACCCTGTTCCTTATACCTCTATAGGTAATACTGGCCATCCATACCCTTCAACCAGTGAAAAAGGCATGGTGCACGACACGGTGGAAAATTGCCGGACAAAATCTAAAATTAAAAAATAGCTCTACTATTTCATCATCATCATCAGCCTATTAACGTTCCCACTGCTGGCACACAGGCCTCCTCTCTGTGAGAGGGAGTGAGCCGTAATCTACCACGCGGGCCCAGTGCGGGTTGGTAGATGTCACATGTCTTCGAATTTTTGGTTCTAAGACATGCCGGTTTCCTCACGATGTTTGCCTTCACCGTTTTGAGAGCAGTGGTGATGAAACTATTTACACAAAGTAAAGCGCCTGCTTTGGGTTCGAACCCACGACCTACAACTCGTAAGTCGGGGGCCGTTACCACTGGGCCACTACTGCTCTCAACGCTCTACTATTTACTACTAACTAATCCAAAAGATAAAGCATCAATGATATGGTATATAGGGTAATCTAGAACGATAAAGTAATATAGCCATTTGTAATATCCATACAACTCTACAATCTCTCGTTAGTAAATTAGGAAAACCCAGAGGTCGTCAATCCACAATCCTCCCAGGCTGCGCCACAACACTCTGTCCTCCGCCTTCCGCATCCAGTCTGTCCCAGACATCATTTAAGGTCGTCGGTCCATCTAGCTGGGGGGCGTCCCACGCTACGCTTGCCGATACGCGGTCTCCACTCCAGGACTCGTCTGCTCCACCGGCCATCGCATCGGTCCTTCGACTAACATCATCAGCTGTCTAGCCTTTTCCCAACTATGTTGGGGCCGGCTTCCTGTCTAACCGGATGCAGCTGAATACCAGTATTTTACATAGAGCGACTACCTGTCTGACCTCCACAACCCAGTTACTGGGTAATACGATACCCCTTGGTAAGACTGGTTGTCAGACTTTCGGGCTTCTGACTACTCGTAGGTAACGATTGTCTTGTGATCTTTGCCGTTGGTCCCGGCTGTCACAGCCGGGACCAACGGCTTATATTGCTTTCCGAGGCACGGAGGGGTCTTGATATGTAAAGATGGTCAGCCATCCACGGACCAACCGCGGCAAGCGTAGCTTAACCTGAACGATATTGCTCTAAATTACTTAAAACGCACGGGCAATCAATACAAAAATGTTGAATGAGATCTGTTGAGTCAAGGAAACTTTACTAAAAAAAGCCTTGATCATGAAAGTTATGTTATTATTTAACGGAGGAGGTGTACCAACACAGATCCGGATTAAAAGAGGAAAATGATAAAGGAGGCGAGGCGGAGGTGAAAAAAAGAAAAGATAAAAAGATGACTATTTATTAAAGAAAAAGTGACCTATTTGTAGTTTCGAATGGGCAAACTGTATTTGACAATATGACAATAATTTTGCGGCTTTGTTACATTTTAGGCAATGTTTTCTATAATAAATTAAACCGGCCCCACTAAAAAGTTGACACTGCTTCCAAAGGCAGGAGTTTTGAAGGAACAGAACATACACACGACGACAGTCCGCGGCAGACGACGCGATGGTGGATGCAAATACGATGACACCTAAAATGAAGTAACATGGACATATTATTTCTTGACAGAAATCCCATCAGACAGTGAAATAAAAACCATTTATAAAATAAGAAAATATTCAATAGTTTCGGATTTTTCAGGGAATATCCGTGAATTTACACTTAATTTCAGCTCAGAATGAAGGAGTATTATATTCATTATATTATCCATAGTCCAGCAGAATTATTAGTTTTCGGTACCATAACAATTGCAATCAGTCGATCTAAGATGTACCAATGGTAATGTTGAACTCTTAAGTTTCGTTATAGTAAGGACTAAAACCAGGCAACAACAATAAATATTTGCGCCTTGCGCAGAGAATATTCGTAATTAACCAACGAAAAAAAGGAGGAGGTTCTGAAGTCGACGCGTGTCGTAATATATATTAAACAAAAGTCAGGCAGTCGACCATAAGAACTATGACTATAGTGACGCACGATATGGGTTACAATACATTGTAATTAACTGTTCTACCTATTTTTGACTGTGGGTAGGATCCAAATAAAATCGATATAAACTATTTAAAAAATAAGAATATTATAATAGAATAAACCGAACCATACGTACCCAAAAAATAATTGAATTCCATGTTAGCAGTCCGAAATTTATAAATGTTATTTTTTACTTAGACAAAAACAGCACTTCTCAAGAACATCATTTATATTTCCTTTGTTGAAGTTATTGTTATAATTATGAAAAGAAAGGAAAGCTTCTGTTCGTGTTGACAGACGTTGTGATAATAATGGAGCGCGGTCTTTATTTAAGTATTGATTATTGAGAGCAGATAGAGACGATACTTATTCTTATTCTTATTTTAGTTGGTACTATAGCTTTTGCCCGCCGTTTCCCCCGCGTGGATATCGGAAAATATTTAACGGGAACGTACCTACTACCGGGATAAAAAATAACAAATCCTATGTTTTTATCCAGGTTATCCTACTATGATAATAATATAGAACTCGGGAGTCCTGACTACCGGTAGCTTGGACCCTGTTCCCAATACCGGTTGGCTACTATTTGTTGTTTTTAAATGTTTTTATTTATTTTTTGTTTTTATATATCGATATGTAAAAGTATATATATGAAATAAAGGATTTAATAATATAATGTATAAGATAATATAATATAAATAATAATCCTACTATATAATATATAATAATATTATAAATGTGATAGTTTGTATGTTTGGATGTTTATTACTCCATCACGCAAAAACGGCTGAATGGATTGGAATGAAATTTGGCACACAGATAGTTTATAACCTGGATTAATACATTGGATACTTTTTATCCCGGTAGTACGTTCCCATGAGATAATTTCCTACCTCCACTCGGGCGACTAATACAGCTGTTCGGGGGGGGCTGTTCGGGTTCGCCCACACTGCGGCACCGTATAACCGTCGTAACTTCTAAACGAAAGGTCCGTTTCCATACTTTAAGAGGAATTTACATGTATACTTATGAAAGTATTTAGTTGAATCAGGATTAATATCATGATACGAATGTCATCCATCTTTTGATTCTACCCCTGTATTTAGATTGACTACATAGTTTGAACAAAAGACAGTCATTGTGACTTAACTATAACAGATAGACATTTAGACTTTTTTGTAGGTAATGATGAGTACTATAAACATGTAGTACCTAGGTACATTATTTTATAAATTACTAGCTTTTACCCGCGGCTTCGCCCGCGTGGATGTCGCAAAATATCCCACGGGAACGTTCTACCGGGAATACATACCTAATAGCCAAGGAAAAGGTCATTGACTAACTTTCAGCGGACGCAGTGGTTGCCTACTGCGCCGGGTTGCCGTCAACCATAATTATTTTGTTACGCGTAATTTTGAAACTGAGATATCTCTTAAACTATTCATTTAAATGATGTGATGTAAAGCCATATTTTAATCGAAATTTAATGCCGAATTTAAATAACATATTTTATTGGATAAGGATTAATATGGTACCGGACAAAATAGCTCCGGAAATAACATCGAAAATTTTATAAAATTTTGAAAGATAAAAATGGTTACTGTGGGTCATCCTTAGAAGATAGACATATGCCATCGCGGACTTTTTTATTTAATTTGTTAAGATATACAATACTCTAGAACATAAATTTGATTTATCTCTAACGGCTTACGCGGCGCACGCCAGTAAAGCTCCCAGTCGGCATGATTTTTTCCGACATCTTCAACAATAATCATCATATTTCAGCCAATTTTCTCAAAACCTTAATGAATTATACACTAAAACCTTTCGCATGAATAACTCCGTCCAATGGTGAAAACCGTTTGAAAATCCGTTCGGTAGTTTTTGAGTTTATCGCGTTCAGACAGACAGACAGACAGACGCGGCGGGGGACTTTGTTTTATAATATGTAAGGATAAAAAATAGTTTTTGATACCTTGGGTTAAATTATTGCAATTATCATAGGGATCTCTAATTGTTTTGAAAAATAAAATATAGCCTATGTTACTCGCTCATAATATATAGCTTACAATATGTAAAATTAAGTTTTTTTCGAGTTTATCCATTGCAAACAAACATACAAAAATCTAATCTTTTCTCTTTATTATAATATTAGTTTAAATTATTAAAATAATTTACGCAACGAGATAAATAATATGTAAACATAGCGATAAACATGTCTGTGATATAACAATGATGTTAGTTTTTACTCGATTTCGGCGAAGCAAAAAGGAGGGTTATGAGATTGACCGGTATGTATGTATGTATATGTATGTTTGTATGTATGTAACCTCATAACTTCTAAACTACTGATGATAATTTGACAAATGACGTATCGTTGGAAGCGTCCTGATCGTCCGCTGGTTATAGGCTATTATTATTCTTATTTTTATATGTCTACATATCTCGGGACCCTGGGGTCCCGGACCTTTGGAAGGCGTACGAGGGTCCGAAGCCATCTCGCAGAGGCCCGTTAGACGTGCTTAATGAAATGAGGCACCAACCGGCGATTATCCCTGTATGTACTATGCAAGTGCACCCAAGGACACCCCCGGTTGGTGTAGGACTATTGCAGGAAATGGAAACAAATTTAATGGACTATAGGTTTGGGTAGCTAAAGTTGACTGGAGACCTGGAACTATGGAAGAACTATGTCCCCTGCCTGACCAATATTATTTTATACATGCATTATGGCAGGGGTGACTTGCACACTCAATAATGGGCCCCCGAAAACGGTCGCTAGCACAAAGTGACGTAGCGACAAGGGGGCAACATGTCCTGAGGTGCTTAAGACGAGTGGAGCGGTATTCCAAGGCTTTCAGAACAATCCCAGAGCCCGGAAGATGGTCAAGATCCCTACAAGCACTTACTGGAATACTTCCTTCCTCCGAGCACGTTTGCTCTTGCGAATCTCCACTCAAGCCGGCCAATTAAGGCAAGAATGAGGTGGGAGCACTGTTCCTCGTCAGTATTCACTCCAGCCGGCCAATAAAGGCAAGTCAGAGATGAGGAACAAGATTTCTCCCGGGAGATAGGGTCCGTGGGGTCGCTACTGCCCAACAGCTCGCCACATGCTGCCCTGCGGTTTTCTATATCTCTCTTAGTCTGGCTCCTCATCCTAGATCTGTTTCGACAAAGTAAAATCTACCGGCACAGACCTAGAATTTGGAGCGCGCCAGCCCCACCACGACGTCAACGTAGAGATGCATTATTATTAATATTTATTTATTCAGACAACTATTGATCCATTACATTATATTTACATTTATTGTTAGTAAGAACTTAAAACTATGTTAGTATCTATTAACTTAGACAGACTTAGTCCTCTGGGTGAGGCTCCACACCAGTGGGTTGTCTAACTTATTGCCTACATTCAGGACTATGCTATGCTATGCTGTAGGTATGTGTGTGTACATTAAATTCAATATGGCGCCCTCTAGAAAAATTCAAAAGTCATTTATTCAAACTAAGCCTAGTTTGAATCAATGACTTTTGAATTTTTCGCGATTTTGACGTCATGTCGTCACATGACGTCACGTCAAAATTACATAAGACAGTCCCTCAAAATGCCCACCCTTCACCACTTCCTAGTGCTTCAGCTGGGAAGAAGAAGTGGCGCAACAAACTCCCCAGCAGCACAGCTGTCTGTACAGTTTTAAAACATGATTTTATGCAAAATAATCCACATTACGCAACACAAAACATAATTTAAATTAATAGCTATATGTCAGCTAGCACACGCCAATATACCAACCAAAAACATCGAGAACTATACTCAGGCAGAAATTTAAAAAATAAAAACTAAACGTAACCAATATGTAAATAAAAGGCTCCAGGCAATAGGGGTGTGCCCACCCTTAATGCCTGCCTTAATACATCGATGTATACAATATGTATATAGCTGTAACTGGAACCTAAGAATTACACAACTCATTTTTGTAAACGATTCCGACTTATCTGTTTCATTTTGACAGTTCAACAATATTCATTGCGATAATTACGTTACGGTGAAAGCGTCAGGGTATCCCGCGTAAATAAAATTTTCTTACGTTTTTTGCAATTTGCTCGTCAGTATCAGGTTGTATGTTGATATAAATATGATTTGCGACCGTATCAAATGTTTATTTATAATATTATAATCATAGATATCATCAATACAACTCTATAAGTTCCATTGAATGACTATTTCATGAAATCATGACATTTGGGGATTATGCTAACTTAATGACAAACTGACCTGCAAATTGCAAAAAACCTAAGAAAATTTGAATTTCGCGGGCTACCTTGGCGCATTCCCCTTAAGCAGATTTTTTTTCGAACTTATGAATCTATCGACTGGCAATCTGTTTCAAAACGATTCAAATTCTGATTGATCGTGGATTACCTACGTAATTAGGGTACTGGGTTAGGACATCGGATACTTTTTACAAGACTAATGCGGGTGAAACCGTGGGGCGCAGCTAGTAAGTAAATTATTGTCTCAATAAATACATTTTCTTTCTTTCTTTCTTTCTTTCTTTCTTTCTTTCTTTCTTTTTTTCTTTCTTTCTTTCTTTCTTTCTTTCTTTCTTTCTTTCTTTCTATTTCATGAAGATATTGGCCAGAAAAATTTAAAAACGAAGAAACATCGGACTGGAACCTTTTTTTATAATGAATGTATTATAGCCTGCCTTTCCTTGTGCATGTGTGTTAGTAGTGAAGATTATTTTGTCAATATGCTCTGTAATTTGATGCGTCCTCTAGAGATGCTGTACTTTAGATTTTATTAAGAAAGAAAAAACACCACAGCGAAATGGTGAATCTAAAAAAAAATGGACAATAGATTCAATATTTTTTTTTATTTTTTTTTGACTAGGGCATCTCGCAGGTTACCACTAAGGTATTCGCTGCTTAACCGGACTTTCCTGTGGCTGCCTTAAGCTCCTAAAAGAACTCAAAGTCTCCAGCCAGGGGCATACAACTAAGCTAATTAAAACTAGGCGAACGCTCGCTAAGGGCACCCCCTGTGGGGTACGAACCTCGGCTTAGGGCGTTCGCTGGGGGGAGGACAGCAAGAGGGACAGGCTGGATCAAGGATAGATCATTATTTTTAATCGGGGAATTTTAAAGCTACAGGCTCAGCAAAAACGCGGGCTGGCGCATCGTTATCGAGCAAGGGTCGGGGGGGAGTATCATTTACTCGGGTGGGTCGCGGTCGCGGACCTCTACGGCGAGGTCTGAAATTGTGTCGGTGTGTTTTGTGAACTGTACTTGTGGCCCTACTGCTCTCCTGTAGAAGAGTTATGGGGTCATCTGGGTCTAAGAGGATATGTCTAGGGCGACGGGCCTTACTAACTTGATTATTGGACGGGACATAGCTAGCTGCTTTGACTATTAGGGGATTCCTATGTTTGACTGCGGAGTCAAAGCACCGCTTGGACATACGTTTAAGGAACTGATGAATGGTGGGAATTTTAAGGTCGAGATGGAGGATCTCGTTCCTAACGAACCAGGGGGCTCCCGTGGCCCTACGAAGGACACGGTTCTGTAAGGCTTGCAACCTATGGATCGTACGGGGATTCGCGTGGGCAAATACGGTTCCCGCATAGGTCATGATGGGCCTAATACACGCGGTATAGATGCGCAATTTGCACTTAAGTGGCAATTTGTTGCGTGCATTCATTAAACTAAAGAGTCTACCTAGAGCGAAGGAGGCTCGTGAGCGAACCGCCTTCACGTGATCTGCGAATGTGAGATGATGGTCCAGGATTACACCTAAGTATTTGGCTCGCTTCTCCCAGGGGATCGGCTTGCCAAACATGGTGACTGGACTGGGAAGGATGGGCCTACGACGCGGCTTTGAAAAGTAAACCGCCTGACTTTTGTCGGGATTGACCTCGATTCTCCATAACTTAAACCAGGCGCCAAGGTTATTGACGGCCTTTTGTAAGTTAAGGATCATCTGGTTGGAACTTTGCCCGCTGCAGTATATGGCCGTATCGTCTGCGAACAGAGCCAACTGACACTTTATACTCTTTGGGATGTCACTGGTGAACAGTGTGAAAATGAGGGGAGATAGTACTGAGCCCTGAGGGACTCCTGCGCGAATGAGACGGGGGGAGGATAACGCTCCTTCGATACGATAGCGAAAGGTGCGATTTGACAAAAAGTCCCGTAAGATGAGTACGAGACGATCTGGCACACCGAGCTGGTATAGCTTGTATATTAAGCCATTGTGCCAGACTTTGTCAAACGCCTTTGCTATGTCGAAGAAAATAGCACCGGTCGTGAGACCACGATAGAAACCACCGCTAATGTGTTCTATTATCCGGTGGACCTGATGCACGCTAGAGTGCTGAGTTCGAAAGCCGAACTGCTCGTTAGGAATGAGGCCCTTGGTCTCAGCATAGTCTCTGAGTCGCTTATAAATAAGTCTCTCATAGATTTTTGCCATTACCTTGAGCAAACTAATGGGGCGATAGCTGGAGGGATCTGACTTGGGTTTACCGGGTTTAGGGATACCTATGACTATAGCTTCTTTCCAAGCCTGCGGAAAGATATTGTTACTAAGAGCAGCATTGAAGATGGTGCACATTAGTAGTATGAGATGAGTGGGGAAGAGTTGGACCACCCTATTGGTGATTCCATCTGAACCGGGGGCTTTGCGAGTTTTAAGACCCTTTATGATATCTTGGACTTCGTCAGGAGTGACGGGGGCCAGAGGATTATCAGGGTCTTCTACGGGGGGCAGAGAGGTTCTGCGTTCTACTTCCGCATTGACCTTGTTGAGTTGAATTTGGTCTACGGGTAGGAGGCTAGGGGAGCATTGCGCTTCGAGACTGTCGGCTAGGCATTCAGCTTTGTCGATGTCATCGAAGGCGATTGAGCTATCGGGACGTACTAAAGGGGGCATAGATGCTTCTTGTCGGGATTTGAGTTTCCTCTGAAGTTCCCAGAAGGCTTGGTGATCGGGAGTGAGTTCGCTCAGAGTCTTATCCCAGCTCGCGTTACGCAGCTCCTGCACACGTGTCCTTACAGATCTCTGTAAGTAGCGCATGTGGGCTTTGTTAGCGGCGCAGGGAAAGTTATCGTAGGCACGAGTGGCCGCGTTCTTCTCAGTCATCAAAGCACGCACATCGTCCGGGAGGTCAAAGCAATGGGGGTCCATTGCTGGGACTTCCCTTGAACAATTGTTCAGGACGTTTTGTACGTGTTCGGTGAGTGAGTCGATCGCGGCCGTCGTGTCTGCGACTGAGTTGAACTGGTCTGGGATTGATTCTAATAGGGGGGACAAGGGTTTCAGCTGTTCGCCTACTTTCCTCCAGTCCGTGACCCTTTTGGTAACGAGGGGATGATTGGGGTCGTTGGGGTGACCTATGCGGGAAGCCATTTTAATTACTACGGGACGGTGGTCAGAGGTAAGCTCTGACGCCGTTTCGATAGAGACTAATCTGAGATTGACGTTCTTAAGGAGCGCCACGTCTAGGACATCCGGAGTCCAATTAGGATCGTGAGGGAAGTGAGTAGGTGACATCGGACCGATGATGTCAAAGTTAAGGGAGGAGGTGAGGTCGAACAAGTGTTGACCTCTGTTATTAGTCTGAACGCTATTCCAAGAGGGATGCTTTGCATTGAGATCGCCCGCTATGATAACGGAGTCACTCATGTCTAAAAGGATTTTTAAATCGTTAGCTATAGGTTGAAAACTCTCTGAAGGAGACCGCGGTGGTATATATACACCGAGACTATAGTAATCGGCTGATGGCCTGTCATGCCTAGGCGGCACATTCAATAATTAAGTATTGGTATAATTAAGTAGTGATATTATTGGGTCGCAAGGGTCGCAATGGCTATCAAGAAGCAAGCGACCCACCTAAGGCTAGGTACGGACGGGCGTATTTTAATCGAGGCGATTTTTTTTTACACTGGATTTTCTACTCTCCTTTTTTTAGTCATCGGGTAAATCAGATATTTATTTAATTTGTTGTAGATGTAAGGGCCAATAAATGGAGCAAATCTAGTGCAAAATTTTGTTTTAGAAGGGTTTTGTTTTAGTTTGCCCAAACCCCATCGGGTTTGGGCAAACTAAGTGTTTTGTGCGCCTATTTTGTTTGAGTGAGTGGGTTGTAAAATTGGTTGTAAACGATATTCTTATGTTGCATTAATATAATATTGAGAAGAAAAAGTTGTCTTACTGGAAGGACTCCACAGAATTCGTAAAGCTGCAAGGTAGGAAACAATCTTGGTTTGAAAGTGCAAACTTCTGGATCTTCAGGATCGCACGCTGGGCAACCTCAACAGATTTTATGATAGTTTTAGAGAGGATCCTCCCCATGATGTTATACAGTAAGTAATGAGGGACTGGCAGAGGGCAAAGTATATCCGCTTCAGTACAGAGGATTCGGTGACGTGTCGGAGGGTCTTAAAGATGTAAATTAGTTTCCTGATCCTACCACAGAGGGCCTTAGTGTGTTCCTTAAAAGTTGAAGTTCTTGTCTATGATAAGTATGATAACGCCTAGATATTTTATTGCAGAGAGCAGTGGTGGCCCAGTGGTAACGGGACCGACTTACGAGTTGTAGGTCGTGGGTTCGAACCCAAGCAGGCGCATTACTTTGTGTAAATAATATCATCACTACTGCTCTCAAAACGGTGAAGGAAAACATCGTGAGGAAACCGGCATGTCTTAGAACCAAAAATTCGATGACATGTGACATCTACCAACCCGCACTGGGCCCGCGTGGTGCATTACGGCCCACTCCTCTCACAGAGAGGAGGCCTGTGTCCCAGCAGTGGGAACATTAATAGGCTGATGATGATGATGATGATGATTTTATTGCTGTTACACGGTCCAGTTTAGGACAAGAACAGTTATCTTTAGAAGAAAACTCGTGGTATGATATTATATTGATCACAATTGTTTTCTGTGTTTGACCGTAAACTGAAGCAGACATATTTGGTTTTATCTACATTTAGAGTTAACACATTGTCCCTAAGCCATTCCCTCACAGCATCAAAACCATCTTGGGCAGCTTTGAAAGCTCTTTCCCATGTATCGGCAGAAAAAAACGAGAGCAGTATCATCTGCAAAGGAGTTCATTTTGCCATGGCGAAGCTTGAGACTCGTGAGGTCGTTTATATAGACGAGAAATAAGGTTGGACCTAGGTTACTGCCTTGGGGAACCCCGTACGTGATTGGAAGATCTCCACTGTGAACAACTGTGAATTTGTGACGACTGTGATTCGAAAATGAAGTAACATGGACATATTAAGTTCTTGACAGAAATAATATCGGACACTCCATTTATGTAAACAAAACAGCTAAAAAAAAACCAGCAATGGATGTTGAAATACTCTACGAACTACGCGTGAAATCAGCTGTTCCCGCAACCCCGTAGCGGGTAGTGCGGCCTGGGCTGCTGATTGCTACGTAGGTTTTTCCATAGTAACGATACATTACGTGTGAAGTAATAAAACAAATCAGATTTATTGGATTTCCATAACGTTCCAGAAATAATTTCATGTACCGGTTTTAAATGACAATGATATGAAAATGTAGTCTGGTGTGTAACATAATAAATAATTAATCATTATAACTTTGTAAATATCTGTGTCATTTTATATTATGGCTATATAAAACAAAAAAAAAACATTAACAACTTACAAAACTTGTCTCGTCCTTTCAGCTGTAGCGCGGCGGTTACAACGCCACATACAAACTACGCAACAAAGACATGACGTCACACAATTCCTGCATCGCGCAGTTAGAGTTTACCGAGCGAATAACATAGATAAGACTATCCGAAATCAACATATGGGCAGTTGCCCGCCAGATATAAGACCCGTCTGGTTGGAGGATCCTCCCTTTTCTATGATGGATGAGTGAACTTTACACCCTGTTCCTCATACCACTAAATTGGTGACCCCGAGTATGAACGTCAACGCAGCCTTCGTGCAACTACTTCAGCGTGACGTCATCATCATCGTCACTCCCGCAAGCTTTCGTGAGACGAGTCACACAGCCAGCCAGCACCCACGGCTTCAACGGGTATCCTGACCACCAGCATGCAGCGAACGCGCATTCCTGGTCATCACCCTCAGCCACAACCCGGCGCTGTACCACTTCCGACTCACTGGATGACGACGCAGCGCCACCCCGACTCACTGGGAAATCACCGCAGACAGTTCCGATTCACCGTGAACTATGCGGCACCCGGTTCCGACTCACTGGAACCACAGCTGGCACTGTAAAGCATCGCAAGATCCATGACTCAGCCCACTATCGACCTCCGGTCTCCGGAGGGGAGTGATGTAGCGGTTACAACGCCACATACAAACTACGCAACAAAGACATGACGTCACACAATTCCTGAATCGCGCAGTTAGAGTTTATCGAGCGAATAAAATAGATAAGACTATCCGAAATCAACTTACGGGCAGTTGCCCACCAGACACAACACCCGTCTGATTGGAGGATCCTCCCTTTTCTATGGTGGATGAGTGAACTTTACACCCTGTTCCTCATACCCACTAAACAGCTAATAACACTAACTACTAACAACTACCACGAAGTCACGAACTGCAAAGTTGGACGGCTCATCTTGCTGTGCTGCCGTCACTACATGACACTGGCAGAATAGTCGACAACGGCTCAGTTGCCAAAACGGAAAAAAAAGTATACTTTTTTTTTTAAGTACCTACCAGCTCGTGCACAGGTAAAAATAATTGGCAGTACAGTACCGGTGTTCAGCGCACGGGAAGGACAGCAGCTCGTCGGTTTGATGTTAGAATGATTATTTAGCTAACACATTATTGTTAAAACTAACTCAATCTAACTAGCCTTTTTCCAACTGGTTCGCTTCCAGTCTAACCGGATGCAGCTGAATACCAGTATTTTACATGGATAACCACTTGATGAAATCCTTACTTTCTCATATACACTGAACTATACTTTTAGCCCTGTGTGGGGTCGCACGTCCCACATAATACTAGTTAAACACAATAAGGAAAATGATAATAAACCTATTATTGAAATCCTTAGAACGGTGTTTCCTTTAGTGTCCTACCTTTAACCCTACCTTTAACCTAACCTAACCTAACATAAATCTCATGCAATGTCATATTTGTCACAGATTATTGAAAGAGAAACCGTCGCCCCAGGCTGGTCTGTTATAATTATTAATGAATTTTGTCAAAATTACAACATAAACACTATAATCACGGTACAATAATTTGTCTAGCCTTTTCCCAACTATGTTGGGGTCGGCTTCCAATCTAACCGGATGCAGCTGAATACCAGTATTTTACATTGAGCTACTGCCTATCACACCTCCACAACTCAGTAAATGGCTAACCTAACACGATACCCCTTGGTAAAACTGGTTGTCAGACTTTTGGGTTTCTGAAATCTGACTAACCGAAACGACTGTCAAAGATCTACCAATCACAGCAGGAACCAGAGCAACGTCTTGACGTACCTACTTTCCGAGGCACGGAGGGGCCTCGGTATATAATCGATGGTCACCCATCAACGACCCGACCTCAATAAGCGTAGCGTAACGTTGAAAATATACCCGTGGGGCTGTTATTATTATTTAGCCACGAGCCCCTCAGTACATCACACAGTACAACATCTTAACTAATATTATATGTATAAATACGAAAGTGAGTTTGTTTGTTTGTTTGTAACGCTTTTACGCTAAAACGGCTGAACGGAGGAAATTCGAAATATGGGTAGACATAGGACACTTTTTACCCCGATATTTCCACGAAATCGAGACGACAAAGTAGAAAAACGAAGAAACCTTTTTTAGAATGGATGTATGTTTGCCTGTCTTTCCTTCTGTCTGTATGGTAGGAGGGACGGTTATTTTGTCAATATGTTCCGTAATTTGATGCGTCCTCGGTATCACAATTCACGGTACACTCAATGAATTGTTGTTGTTCCACGTTGACGGGGTCGTGGGCACAGTTATTTTGTATTTTTGCTGTTTCCCCACTTACACGCGAACTCAGACGCGAGAAATTATTAATACTTATTTGAATAAAACCATGAAGTTAATTAATAAAATATTGAATGCAATTTAAGACAATATTGACGTCAAATTTTAACGCAGTGACTGTGCAAGGAGTCAAGACAAATAAACGTTTAAAAAAACATTACACGTTTTTAGTTGTAAAATGTCGTTTACGGGAAAAAAATACAGAAGAATCCGTTCTGAAAACGTCGAGGAGTTAGTCAATGCGACTCGTGAGTGATTTTTTATTTCTGTTGGTCTGTTTTGTGGATACCTACGTGCGCAATCGCATGGTGTTCCATCCATGGTTCGTCTTGTGATGATTGTGATCATCAAAAAATCTAATAGAAAAAAAAACCGTCCGATTTCCGTTGCGTGTAACTTTTTTAACTGCATTAAAATCCCAAATTTTAATGCATCAAGCATTAAAATTTGGGATTTTAAAAAAAACATGTAAATCTTTGATTTAAAAAAAAACATGTAATGGAAATCCACGGTTTTTTTTCTATATATTTTTTTTTTTCTTGAAACATGAGTGTGTGAAGCGATTGTAGGACTCGAATCTTATTATTTCGTTTCTTCTAGATTCAGATGAGGGCCTGATAAAGATGTTAACAGCTGAAACGTCAATATCCTCGTTTACGCGTTTAGATGAGAATACATTTAAGTTCACGTTGGAGATGCAGCACAGAACCATGACGCATGAGTTCAAGTTAGGAGAGGAAACTGTAGTGGAGAGGCGAAATGGATCAAAGGTAACTGGAGAATGTTAGTTCTTTCTGGCTGGATTAAATGTTTGACCAAGACCTTAGACATGCGCGGCGTGCTAGGGCCGATGCCTGCCGGGGTTGCGGGAAAGTCATAAAGGGATACCGTGGCCCCTGGCAACGTACAGGCAACTGAATTAACACGGGTGGGTATTAGTCAGTAAGAGTGTGACACGACCTCCCGCTCCGTTTTTTGATGATTTCGCACATAAGAGAAAAATGCACGCCTTGCGAGGTGGGGGGGTGCGTTGACGAATGAGAGACTGCACTGCACCC
Organism: Conistra vaccinii; assembly: GCA_948150665.1. Lineage (NCBI taxonomy): Eukaryota > Metazoa > Arthropoda > Insecta > Lepidoptera > Noctuidae > Conistra > Conistra vaccinii. The sequence continues at coordinate 5,510,424 of OX411323.1, read as the reverse complement.
CGTCTCGCCGTGCATAAAGGCGTTGTACAGCAGTCTCGGGCGAACTATAGGTGGTAAATAGGATTAGGCGCACTACGCCAAATACACTCTCACAATAGCTTATAGACGACTGTTGGTCAGCAGATCCTCAACGATCACGATATAATACTATTACGATAGCTGTACTTAATTTCATTTTGTTTCCCAAGCTATTCGTTTTTTTTTTGGCAAAACTGAAATGTGAAAAAATGGTCTTGCAAGCTTATAAAAATCACTTGCTGGCTATCCGTGCAAGAAACCCTAATTGTACGTACCTAAAGACATCAAAGATATCCAATCAACTACTTTGTTAGAAGATGCAGCAACAGCTACGAGTATGCTGACATAACATGTAAGTATAAATGTCGAAATGAACAATTCCTCAGGGTGTAATGAGGAATTGTTAATTTCGACATTTATACAAAGTCAAAAAAATATGACGGTTTTGTCTCTTATTTAACTCATTTTTCAACACCTATTGTATTATTCAATTCAATACATACTGTTTTTGCAAGAGAACTCCCAGAATAATGAACCCCGTATTATTTTACCTTGAAGGTAAAACAAACAAATATATTGGAAGGCGACAACGTATTGAACCAAGTGATGGCTCCAATAGATGGAGGGAGGGTTACATACTTCAGACGGGAATTCGCTGACAAAGAGTCTAAATTGGTAAGTTTTTATTATTAAAAGAATGAAATAAACAATTTTAGGTTATTTTTGCGTGTGGCCAAAATCGGAGCTAAAGCCGCCATCTTGTTTTTTGAATAAATTTCAAGTGACACTAACCCACAAAAAAAATTAAAACTAAAAAAAAAAAAATACAAAAAAAAAATAGAGACCCCGCAGTAAACCCTTTCATTTGATATGTCACACGCACACAGTACAGCGCGCAAAACTTGTTTTTAAATTTTCTTATTTGTCTGCCATGTGATCCCCATATTCAAAATTCATTTAAGTATTTACGTAACACGTCCGTGTTTGGGTACAGAAACTTAATCGGTCCATTAGATTCGGAGCGAATTGGATGTGAAGACGGCCAGACAGACAGACAAACACACGAGTGATCCTATAAGATTCCAAACGTCATTCGAACACGAAGATCCATGTGCACTGTACAGTGTTATGAATAGTCCTTTATACAGGAATACAGAACCATTAACATTTTTTTTTTTAAGATTTTAACTGTCATAAAACCTTCTTTTGACACGCAAAATGCGATTTCGCGACAACCCGTCAAGCCGCGCGGCACGCCCGCGGCGCGTCAGAGATAAGAGCTCGCTAACATAAACAAAAACTGAGAGCTTCTTGTTACGTAAATAGTCTTATCGTTAATGGTTTTGGGTTCCTGATTAGACAAAGGATTTTTTATAATACTTAGAATCTTTGTAAGCGAACGCTAGTATTGATAAATAAACATTCTTATAAGATTCTTATAAGAAATTCCGTTGTTCATTGTTTTGATTATTTATAATAAAACTACTGGTTCGATTCACATGAAATTTCGCAGGATACATTATGAATACATATACTATCGGTCAAAACCATTATTTACGCATAAACACAATAAATAAAAACACATATAATCAAAAAAGTTCAATAAATAGATAACCGTATCATTACGTAACATTATTTAGTTGACAAAAAAATATTGAACTCTTTTTTTTCTGTATTATGCATTTTTATTATTAATTAGTTATTCAAGAATATAAAATAAATGACTTACCAGCGATTACATGCACAAAACACACACAAAACAACAAATTTCACATCAACACCTTTTTTCACTAACGAGTTTGTTTACATTTTTTGATGGGTCCGTAATAGGTAATTACGATGTTATTTAGTGCAAGTATTAACTATATACGATGACGACACTACTTAATTATTGAATTATCACCATTTCCCGTCGATTTACACTTAAAAAACAATAGAAAACAAATAAATACGACGCGGAGTGCAGCGCGCTGAACGCATGCGCAGTCGCCATTTTGCCGTGCCAAAATGTCCAATTTTTACTTTTTTCTAGAATTGTTTCTGCTTATTTTGACGTTTTAGTCGATGTATTTGACAAGTATATTACCAAATCCATAGAATAAAATTAACTGTAGACCATATTAGCCCCTATGCATAGTACAAATACAGTTTGAATCAGCGTGAACGTACTGTCGCCGTTCGGCGACAGACCCGCTTTACGGTATTGGAAATTTTAGTCGCCGTTCGGCGACGGCCCCGACTTAGAGGGAGGTCTTAAAATTTTTAAAAGCCGTTACTGTTTTCTTTTTATTTTCATTCTAGGCTTTGAATTATTTTATTTCCGATTAATTCAGCCAGTATTTTAACAAATTTTTTAATTAAACCTTTTTAGTAATCAAATAATTAATTTACTTAACTCTATCCTTGTTTTAAACATCATTATCATTGCATCGAAGCACATTGTTAAATGTTACTTATTTTTATCCACCTTATTAATAAGTACATTATTATTTATCTTCATAACAGCATTTCCTCGAACTAAACAATAGGAACATAAGTAATGCCAATCATAATAAAATAAAAACTTATACAACTAGACTGCATAACATACATTCACAATAGCACAACGTAACGTAGTCACTGAACCTAAAAAGTAATCAATTCTGTGCCCAGATTACGTTTCATCTAATATTAATAAATGGCCAGTCAACTGTCTAGAATTAGTGATCCATTATAATTGGCTAAGTAACCAGGTGATACGTAACAACTAATGCTACTGTATTGTATTCAATCAAGTCTAGTCATATATTTATTTATTTAAAGGTGCTGCTTTAGCGGGAGTATTCGCCTTTAATGTAACATTCAGAGTCGAGCATTACATCAGTGAAAAATCTGCTCAACAACGTAAATAACGCAATGAATATTGTTGAACTGTCAAAATGAAACAGATTAGTCGGAGTCGTTTACGAAAATGAGTTGCGTAATCAGATAGCAGAGCATTACAGTGCGCAACCTGTAATGATACAATTCGAGCACTACATCAGTGAGAGAGGAGAACCGAGCATTACAGTGCGCACCCTGTAATGATACAATTCAAGCATTACATCACTGACAGAGGAGAACCAACCATTACAGTGCGCAACCTCTAATGACACAATTAGAGCATTACATCAGCGAGGGAGTAGAACCGCGCATTACAGTGCGCAACCTGTAATGATACAATTCGAGTACTACATCAGTGAAGGAGGAGAACCGAGTAGGTATTACAGTGCGCAACCTGTAATGATACAATTCGAGCATTACATCAGTGAGGGTCTGTAATATTTAATCTGAAATGTTCGTCAATGACGTCAGTCAGGGAGGCAGTATTGTAACGTAATGCTCAAAATCGAATCTGTCACGTTACATTACAGGCGAGCACCTTACAAGAAATTAATTCGTTGTAGAGCACTTTGTGAAGGAGCTCTTCCGGAGAACTACTACCAACTTAGGTACCTACTTAACCTAATATCTACTCCCACCATAAGGGAGCTTGTTTAAGGACCCCGGTTCCGAGATTATTTATTCCAGACCTTGTCGAGCGCGAGCCGTGTCATGTACAAGGCGCGGGCGAGGGACGGATCCATAAAATCACGAACATTTAATATATGAAGCAGTTCATGCTATACCACGCAGCATCCGAGTCTTGGCCTCTATAATTTGAGCAGACCAGACGCAGCTCGCGCCCGTGACGGTCTAGCATAGGTATCATCGATCGGTGTGGGTAAAACCGCTCCGTAAACTTAGGTATGCGCTCGGACAAGTCACACATAAACTGGTTAAAAATTGTAACCGTTTCTTTATGTAGATCAACCTGCAGTAATCTGTGCGGGAAAACCGGCTTTTTTATGAGTGCTCATACAAGAGCGGCACGCGTCAACGACAGAGGCAGTTGCAGCCGTCGACCCGCGTCGACTGCCGCCGCCGACACGTCTACGGCTGCCGTTGACAACGCGTTGCGTGTATTTATGCACCGTACCCAAAAAATTCAGCTGTTCCCTACATATTGATGAGCTATGCGAACATAAATGTATGGAATAGCTGATGTTTTTTAGCGATTTCAGCGTTGGTCCCATAGCGAAAAATGTTCTTTATAATGAGTACAATGACCCCTTAAAAGGATGCCCATGAATTCAAATTAGTAAAGTGGTATAAGTAATGAATTAATTTATTTATTTACAGACAATCAAAATGGATGGCTCAGATATTGAAGCAACATTGTATTTTGAGGAAGTAGAATGAAACAACTACTAGTTGCAGTACAGTTCGTGATGATATCTAACTAATTTAAATTATTTTTTAAGTACCTACACTACTTGCCTATTTATTAAACTGAAGTAATGACGATGTGGTTTTATATAAATGTACTACTTCACACCTATTTTCCACTTAGTCACAGCTATATGTTTGTACACACGGCTACCAAGCACGACACATCAAACTATACTTTTCTAGTTTATGCTGATCTCTTTATTATACAGGGTTATTGGTAAAACACCAACTACCTCTTAAGGGGTCATTTTAGTCATTATTATGAACAACTTTTACTATGGAACAATGAAATCGCAAAAAAAATTTTGCTGTTCCCTACATTTTGACGAGATATGCGATTATAAATGTAGGGAACAGCTGATTTTTTCTTCGCGATTTCAGTGTTGGTCCGATAGTAAAAGTTGTTCATAATGATGAGAATAATGACCCCTTAAGAGGTTGTTGGTGTTTTACCAATAAACCTGTATAGGATGTCCGTACAATGCGAGGTCAGCTTATATTGAAAATGTATAGCTTGATGTGTACCTACAGGTAAGATTTGCTCTCATTTCCGATTTCTACGCGAATAGGCCCGGCAGTCTCGAACAACCGAATTCGGTCGCAAAGTCATAATGGCGTCCCATAGATGCGTGCGACGCACTTGACAAGCACGTGATTTTGTCGTACTTGTCAAGCACATCGCACGCGTCTAGGGACGCCATTAGGACTTTGCGACCGAACTCGGTTGTTATCTATGTCGAGACTGCCGCCCCAGGGAGTCGAAAAACATAAAATTTTCAATAAAACCATCAAGTCATTAATCCAATAATGGATAAATAATACTTAGCAACGATGATACGACAATCTAGGCTCGAATCTTATCTCGGTGACTGCGCAAATACGTGACCTATCTCGATATAAGCGGAAAATACAATATTGTAGCACTTCAGTTTTAATAAAACTTGTAAAATGTCGTTCTCCGGGAAGAAATACAGAAGGATCCGTTCGGAAAATGTCGAAGACTTAGTCAATGCGACCAGTGAGTGATATTTTATTTGTGTGCATCAAGTTTATTTGTGAGCGAATGTGCTGAAACGCACGTGTGCCGTAAGCTGGTGCGATAGTGTGGTCTTATGTGTCTTGTGTGATTACTGTGATTTGCTCAAATCATGGTGAAAATGGTGATGGTAATTGTAGGTAATCGCTCATTTTTCACTCGCTCTTTTTTAATAATTTTGGTGAGAACACTGTTTTAAGACGTTCTAAAATATTTTCACGGTAAGGTGAATCGAAAATCTGAGTATTTTTCTTTTCCAAAATATTTATTATTTTGTTTAACATAAAATTAACATAGTGTAGTTAGTTATGGGTTTCAAGCATTTACCCCACTTGTGTTTGTAATCTGTCGATATGAAAAATAACATCAATACTATTAAGTTTTTACCTTTACTAAAAGTAAATAATGTTGTCAGTGGAAAAACGAACAACAATAAAGGTTCTAACTACCTACTAGCTGACCGATTTATGAAAAACCACATTCAGTTTTTCCCGAATTTGCCAATTCCGAGCGACCTTTCAGATTTTCTTTCCATAAAAACTTTATTCGGACTATTACAAACATTAAAAATCGGTCCTGGGATTGTCTACTGATACTATAAATAGATTTTTAATAGTGCAACATATTGACCTTTCAGAGAAACCTGAATGCCGCTTTAAAATAAAAAGTATATTTTTCACAATGTGCACGTATCTTTTAAATACTGAACTCTGTGCTGTAATTTTAAGCATTTTACAGAGTAGTAGTTATACTTACTTACGAATTAACTACTTAACCTAAATATTTAAACTCTGAGACAAGTTGATCAGATATCCGCTAATGATTTCATTCATGGTCCATGACTAACAAACGACCTTCATAAGCCTGCTTTGCATGTAGAAACACCTACTGAAATACACAATTCTAAGGAAAGGGAGTGGTTTTCCTTCGAACACACTTTTAGCTATAAGACGCTCATATATGTTATCCTATGTAAAATTTCTACATTAGTGTACATAGTCCTCCAGACCGTATTTCGGCCACGGCGGCCAATCACAACGGAGACTAAGCCTTCGGTGCGGGAGGAATATAATAGTGCATAAGTGTACGCAGACAATACGTAAATACAGAAGTACTGGTATTCAGCTGCATCCGGTTAGTCTGGAAGCCGACCCCAAGACAAGATGGGAAAAGATTCAAGATAGTTGGGAAAAAGGCTAGGACGAAGATTGAAGATTGATAAGTGTATACGCAGACACAGGTGCACTCTTTCTTCCCTTACTCTCATAGTCAGATGTGACGGCAATCCGACACGACCGGAGAGAGATCAGGCGCAGGAGCAACGGCTTAACGTGCTTTCTGACGCACGGGGGTATCACACCGCCAACTTTTAAACTCCGGGCTGTTACTAAGATATTTCTATTGGAAAAACCCAATAGGTAACACTTTGCCCGACCCGGGAATTGAACCCAGGTCACCACGCTCAACAGTCACGTTTGCGACCTGGAGACCAATAATGTTATTGGTATGACCGTCATACTGCCAAATCATAGATGTCGACTTGGAAACCAAGGCACGCACCTCTGACTATTCGGATTCATGTGCGTATTGTATAAATGCTCAACTGTCCGAAAGACTGATGCAGCTCGATAACAATTAAAAATTTATTGTGTCTCATTAGTGACAGTCATCGGATAATTATCACTTGCTTCAAAAACGGAGGAAAGTCGTGCCTGAGAGATATTTCTCGACGGCATGTGTAGCCATGTTGGAGGCCCATGGGCGGGTTTAAAACTCTGACACTAGTCACTAACAACACGAAAAGAAGAAGATAAAGAATATTCCATTCTATTAATATCCATAGATCAACAACTGTACCTAACTATCTTTGTTCACCTAAGCTCTACTTCAAAAACGTGTTAGATAAACTGTCATATTATTATCCGTATCTTATCATCCAAAACAATGATTAAGAGAAACATGCTTTATGGTTAAAGTAGACACACACAGAGCAGCTGCATGAACACAGCATCTTTCCTCTCGCTTTAATGCAATCAAAATCTAAAATCTTGTAATCCACTATAAAGTTGCACAGAAAGTAGTCTTTATAGCTTAACAATCAGTTTTATATCAATGCTACACTTTGATATACTATTTTCTAATAACAAGAAATACGTCTCCACTCTGCGAGTGTTCAAGCTCGACTGCCATATTCCCAAGTGAGACTCCACACGTAGGCTACCCTTTGACAGCTAGTTGCTGCCAACCGGAAAAAGTCAGTTTAACAAATAATAATCAATGTAATTTCACCTGGGGTCGGTCGTGGTTACAACTTTACAAAAAAAAACGTTACCTTAAATAAAAACGATAGCTAACAATCTAAATAAGCATATCTATGGGAGTGCTTTCGTGAAAAGTGACGGAAGTGTGTAACAGGAAGCCGGGGAAACGCGTGCTATTTGATTTTCACGACACCGAGAAAATTGTATAGGAATGAACGTTCATCTTCTCCTTTCATTTAATTTTTCGGTAGACGAGTGAAAGATGCCGAGTGCCGAAATCCAACATCATTAGATTGATTCACTAATGAATTAATTTTTCGCTTTTTATTCATTTTGTGTCCAGACGTTTCACTTCGGGTGAAAGATGCCGCATACTTTATATTATTGGCTTTAGCGATTAATCCAAGAGCTATTAATTTGTGGGGATGCTTTTTTCTTTAATTTTTATTTTTTTTGTCTTATGTGGATGTATTTCTTTCTAGATTCAAACAAGAACCTAATCAGTATGTTAACAAGTAACGCGCCAATCTTCTCTTTCACGCGCAAAGATGAGAACACGTTTAACTTTACGCTGCAGATGCAAAACGGAACCATGTCAAATGACTTTAAGTTAGGAGAGGAAACCGAGATGGAGAGGAGAGACGGATCCAAGGTAACTGCTGATAGATGGCTTGCCATATAACCTCATACAGATATAGTTCGCGATCACGATAGAATACTACTACGATCTACCATTTTGTTACTCATAATAGGACGCGATTGTCTACGAAAGAATAGAGAAAATGACAGATAAACAATAACAATCTGTCATTTTGTCTATTCTTCCGTAGACAATCCGCTTCTATTTATTTGTGGTCATGCTAAGCGTGCTGTTGAAAATTCTACGTAAGGCAAAGGAAAACGAAAGAGAGAGATTTTGCTACCTAAAGTTGTAAAATCGACCAACTACCTAGGGGAAGGTGGGGCAAAATGGGGTACTTAAGACAAAAAAAATCATATTAACGAAATCAACAATATTTTTAATAAACTTTTTAATTAGAAAGAATACTTATATTCTTATTCATTATTTTAAATTGTATTTTAAGGCATAGTCAACGAATTTTCGTAATTATGAGCAACTAATTAACAAGTGTCAAATTTCCTATATTGCCCCATAGTCGGGGCAACCAAACGCTAAGGGGCAAAATGGGGATACAATTTCGTCAGGCAAACATTGTGCACAAATATATGGCTCGTCATCATAAGCATCTACTCTGGCACAGGAATTGTGTGATCAACCCGTACAAGAGCTATACGCAACCTAACCCTCATCTGACTGCGAATGGTTCCTTTCGCTTTAGTTTCTTCGCCTTTTCTTTATTAGGTACTTGGTTAGGTTATTTTTCTTTCTTTCTTTCTTCTTCTTATTTTCCTTACTCTCCTTTGCATTAGTTTCCTTAACCAGATCATTTTTGTACGGGGAATCCATAAGTACAGTCGTTTTCCCTTGTTTTCTCTTTTGACTTTCCTTAAAGGATACCATCCCATTATGCCCCGTTCATTTTGCCCCAAACATTACCTTTTTCAAGTTGGTCGGCCATTTAAAACCTAAATAGAAATGATCAAAATTATACTAGAATTTGAATAGTTTAATACCTCTCCCACTAACCTAAGGTATAAAAGTTTATGCAGGTCTTGTACTTACCTCACTACACATGAGTATATTATACGAAAATAAATAACGATACCCTTAAAAACTGTTTTGGTCAGCCAAGACACTAAACGATGCACCGAAACTTTCCGCTTGCTCTGACTCACGTAGAGGCGATTGAACAACGACCGAATGACGCCGCTGTCAACTTGTACGCGTGTGTGAAAGGCACACAAGCTAGCTTCCCGTTGTGCCCCGAGCCTCATTTTGCCCCATGATATTGATATTACCTGTTATAATTAACAGGTAATATCAACTGGTCTGGTAGATGTCGTACACAGGAAAAGACATAGATTGACGTTGGATAACCAACTTATACAATGTACCATTAAAATAGATGGACAAATTTTAACACAGCGTTCAGTACGTCTAACCAAAGATAGTTAAGAGGCCGACGTACTACGGCACGAAATGCAAACTCGAGACGTGAGCAAAATGCGTTTGGAATATTGCTATCTCTGTTCGACAAAAGAAGGCGGGGCCACAGATTACGGGCGCGCTTCGCAGTGTGTGTGAGCGGATAATACTAGATGTAGGTACTGTATGCCATTCATTCATAGCGAGTCGACAGCATAAATATTATTTGAGTAATAATTAGGTATGTTCATTATTTGCTTTATTTTTGTTGACTAATTTGGGGAATCGCTAGTGAATGTACAGACTAGTAATGCGTTTTTTGGAAATTTCTTTACCATGCCGATGTCTCAATATTTTAGGATATCTCGACTAATCTCAAGATAGAAGGCCTTTTAGAGAAAACCTAGCTAGTAGATACGTCATACAAATAAGGTAGGTAGGTACCAACAGTTCGCGTCAAATAACTTTGCCGCTCTGAAGTAGACTCTATATGACTGCGCGCATGCCAGTAGGTACGCATGCGCAACCTAACTTCAGAGCGGCAAAGTTATTTGACGCGAAGTCGAGCATGGACTTGTGGCACGGTAGATCGGCGGACCGACGGACGACGCTAGAGTAGTCATACGCACGTCGCGTAAATATAAATTATTGGGATAAGTATCTATTATTATTGTCATTATTTATTTTAAGTCTGTTTGTGTTTATTTATTTCCTTTAGAGTGGTCTCCACTTCTTATTGGTGGTCTCGCACTGGATTTTAAACTCTCCGTGTTGAGCCGAGCGTTGAGAATCCAGCGCGCTGGGACACTCTCGTCCTAGCGCGTTGAAAAAACACGCGTTGAAAATCCAGTGTGCGAAAAAAAAATCCCGCGGAAAATAACAGCCCGTGCGGTGCGAACCTGGGCGAACTCGACATTATTTTGCGACGGCACAAGCAGCTCTGCATAATTTTTTACCGACATGTGCGTAAGTGCAAGCGACACGTGGTGGCGGTATATTTTCATCATCCGAACATACTGATGTCGCACCGCTGCTGCACCGACAAATAAAAATCTGCGTTCGCAGTTCATTTGCCAAACATCTAAACAAACACGAGTTTTTGGAAAAATAACTGTTATGGACTACACATAAGGTTCAGTTTGCGCTACAACTTCATATTTTTTTTATGACATTTTCAACATTACTAGTCAGTCTAAAATCAACTTTATTTACACTAGCATAAAGTTCATATTTGTCTAAGTGGAAAACTCGTGTTTGTTTACATGTTTGGCAAATACATTGCGAACTCAATTTAGAGCGAGCAGTGTTCTCAATAGTGTCCTTGAGACAATAATTACGCCCGCTCGGTCACATAACTAAAGAAAAGGAACAGTGACATGACATGACAAAACTTCGTACAACCGCGTTATATGATAGGTAGGTACTTACAATACTACAACTTGGTGGTGGCTATGGCTTCGTCGCGTACGGAGAGCAACTAGCTTATACCGTCTCGGCCAATACTCACCACGCTACGGCTCATATTACATTGGCGCAGAACGGAATGGAAGCGAGTTTTTGGCACGAAATTGGGTCAAAGCATAATGAACTTTATGTCAATTGTGTAACTTACAAACTACAAAATACTCGCTGAGGCCATAGCTGAGGCTCTTTAGACACATAAGTAGGTACCTATCGAATAACATTAGTAACTAGCTGCCCGCCCTGGCTTCGCACGGGTATGCACTCATCTACGGTTCGCCTACCTACCCTAATTACACCTACCTACATACATACCTACCTACCTACTTACCTACCTACCTACCTACTTACTTACCTTCCTAAGTAGGAAGGTAGGTATGTATGTATGTATGTTACTTACCTACATACATACATACCTACCTACCTTACCTACATACCCCACTTTACCAAGATACATACCTACCTACTTGCATACCTACCTACCTACCTACCCTACCTTCACCAACCTATCCTAAGAACCATCTCCTTACTAGATAACAAACACAACAAAATAAAGAAAATTATTCAAAAAACAAAAAACCCGACTGCAAAAACACATAACTGAAAAGAGAAAAACAAGCATTATAATCTATAGAATTTTGGTATCGCAGGCGGGGACAAACTAATAACCGGATATACGTATGGTGTAAGTTTTGTTTGCCCCGCCTGCGATACCAAAATTCTATAGATTATAATGCTTGTTTTTCTCTCTTATAAGAGATTTTATTTTGACCTAAAATAATAATAATAAATGACATTCGGTAAGGTTCCAAAATTTTTTGTCTATGTTCGTTAGCTAATTTATTTTTCTTGTATCTAATGCGTTTTTCTTATTTTTTTTTTACCATGGTTCTTATTTTGGTGATCTGAAGATTTCTAAAAGTTTGTTCATTCATTTTAATACGACCTTACATTATCCATTTCAAAATTGTAGGTAGGTACACCGCGCCCACAAACACTACGAGGTGGTCGGTGGTCTTCATAACCACTTCAATACTCGAGACCACACATTTATTTTCGTTTACTTTTACGCATTTGAAGTGAACACCCACAATAATGAACCTTATGTATTTCAAGGTTAGACTCACATACACATTGGAGAATGACAATGTATTGAAACAAGTGATTGTGCCAGTAGGGGGAGGGAGGGTTGCATACTTCAGGCGAGAATTTGGTGACAATGGGGCTAAAATGGTAAGTTTTCTATGTAAAACATTTATATAATCTTTTTTTTTTGTACGAATACTAAATTATGCACAAGAAAACAAGACTTCACATAAGAATGTACAAAAAATAAGGAAGATTTTGATTGAACAAAACCTTCTTAGAACTAGAAGTGTAGACATGCAGTATCACACTGGCCAAAAAAGGTCGAAAAAAATTTGAAAAGCCATTAAAGTTTTCTTATTTCTTTCTTTTTCTGGAAAATGGCTTTTTAATAGTTTTTTCGACTAAACCAGCCTGTGTTTTGACACTAAAAATAATGCAACCTTATATAATTTCCCAATGCATAAAATTCTGTAAATAAATACAAACATAACTTTTTAAGCATCAAAGCACGTTATTTACTTGCAGTAGGTACGTATTATAACTTTTAGAAATAATTAGGAAAATCTCTTACTCTATTTCATCTGCAAACATGTACTTATCAATGGTTATGTGATTTATGTAATGTATTGTTTTATTAACTTACAGACAATCACAATGGACGGCTCAGATATTGAAGCTAAAGTGTATTTTGAGCAAGTTGAATGAAACGAGCACTGCGAATGAGATTCAATTCGTGATGATAATACCTACCTAATTTTAAATTATTATAATCAATACCTATTTATTAAACTTTATAAGTAATAACGATATGTTTTTTCTTTATTCATGACTGTAACTGCTGCCCGCTAATTCTTTTTCTAAAATAAAAGTAGCCAATCCTAAAATATAACATCCGCCAGTGAAATTTCCGTCAAATCGGTAGAGCCGTTTCGGAGATTAGCCGGAACAAACAGACAGACAAAAAAAAAGTTTTATTTGTCTGTCTGCGTTTTATGCGTTTTTCTTAAATAAGTAAGTACCGTATATACTTTCATATGCATTTAGTAAAAAGCTGTTATTTTTAACATTACAAATAGACACTTAAATATTTAGTTGTATGTATGTACAGATTACTTACCGTAAAGAGTAAAATATTTTTGCAGCTTACAGCCTGACATTCATACTATACCTACTTACTTCCACCTATATATACAAGGCGGAGACGACAATACAACCAAAAATTGACCATAATGACGTTCCCATTCTGTATACAAAAATTCAATTGAATATATTCAATAGTTTAGTTTAGTAATTATAGCTCGGCAAAATCCATAGTCGGCTCGGGCTATTCCGTTTATCTACCCTAAGGTGGATATTCTGAAATGTATGCCCGAGAATTCACCCAAGGTCTAGTTGGATAAACGAAATTTAAAATTTATAGGCTTAGGGTGAATCCATAGGCATACATTACATTTAATTTGTTTGAAAACCTCGTTTTTTTTTCGAAGCTAGGATTTATTTGACAGTTCCAAAATACTCAGCATTAGTAGTGTCAGTATTTTAATTTTTTGTTGTATGGTAGTCTCCACATTGTATAAAACGTTATTTTTTGCTAACAAAAAAACAAAACAGCTGTTCCCTACATTTATGTTCGCATAACTCGTCAAAATATAGGGACAACAGATTTTTTTTGCGATTTCCGCGTTGGTCCCATAGTGAAAGTTGTTCGTAACGATGAGTACAATGACCCCTTAAGAGGTTTACTATAAGCAAAAAATAACGTTGTATATTATGCCATTTCGCAAATAGATTAGTAAAAAGTTGCTGAGCGATGGCCGTTTTGCGGAGATGTGACGCATATTTTCCCCCAATTTGTTATTTAAGTATCGTGTTCTTTTTTTTTTTCTTTCCTTGCGTCATGGTTACCGCAAATAAACGTATTTCCTTTCTTTTTCTTTCTTTTTAAATGACTTAAATTAGTAGTAGGTATATCAAGGCAGTACCTATTATAGTAAGTTGTACCAATTTTTTTATTTTATTAAGTACTGAACAATTTTTTCTGTATTGTCGGGATACAATACAGAAAAAATTGTTCACTCATCATAGGCTGATGATGACTGAACAATTTTTTCTGTATTGTATCCCGACTAGAAGGTCAAACAAACAGTTAATCAACGTAATTTATATCAACTTAGCCTGCCTATGCTAAACAAATCATAGGTACACAGTTACTTCGCACTCTATCACACCATAACTCACACAGACCATATCTCACGCAAACGACCACATATTTACATAATCACCTCACACCTGAGTTTATAAGCCACGCCCCCTGCCATTGTCTAGTGCCTAGGCACACATTGTCTAGAGCACACGAGATATCTAGCCTAATCTGAAACTGTAACATTAACACGACCGAATAGCATAGTGAAGTGAAATGTGTGTCGGTGACTCTATATCGATGCAAATGATGTGTGCATTCGATGAAGTGGGGTTGCATCATGCCTTTGCCACAGTATAATAAAGTAACAGTATTATATCTCGGCAGTGACCTTGAAATAATTACCCACGGCCGCTCGGTAGATTAACCTTCCGCGTCTGTGCGACTACCGCGCACTCGACAATGGGGACCTACTCTCTAAGTCCGTCAACGAAGATACGGGCCTATTGGAAAGTAAATTGAAATTATGGTTGAACCTTACACCTGAATAATTAACTTTTTCGGACGGACCAAACATTCGTAGTAGGGACAACTGTTGAATCGTGGAGTCATTCCTTCTTAGGTCGGGCCCCAAACTAATATGTCCGTAGGCGATACGGAGTAGGAATCACCCGAAACTCGGTTGAAACTACGGGTTTCGAGATTAGGGAGAAGACCTCCAGTTGCTTACGGACATACACGGGGATTTCGAAACGCGTCGTTTCGGTCGTTTTCTATGAAGATATAATACTGTTATTTATTTATACTGTGCCTTCGCGAGACCCATTGGGTGAGTGGTCTAATTGTTCCCTAAAATTACAATTGGCTTTCCATTCGGACGAAATAAAAAACCAAGACATAGATAGCGCTGTCAGCAGCGACCTGAGGCCAGTTTCGTAAACATGTGTGCACTTGTGAGGTGTAGTTTCATTGTAAATGGTTGTAAATGTGTGCGTGTGAGCGTGTATGCACAGAGCAGAGGTGTAGTTTTGACATACTTCACTGTAGGTATTGTTAACAGCGCTATGTCTTGATTTTTTATTTGGTGTGAGGCTTTACAGTTACTTTACTAATTCTTTCATTGTTTTCATCTTCTGTCATTGTTAGAACATGAAAAATACCAAGTATTGTGCTAACATCTTACTATTTATGTGCCTGCAGTTTAGTACGCGATTCCAATATAAAAAGTGAAAATATTACTCTATTTACAAAGTTCTAAAACTGGTAGCCCTAACCCTTAGCTTTTTTTAACATTATTGACCAACCTTTGGCATTTAAAACAACAGTACCTAATTATAATTAGCAACATCATAATTGATCTAAGTTTGCTTACTGATTAACTTAGGCAGATAACACACTGCAGCTTATCTGATCAAGTTCCGAATTGGTCGAGCAGGCTGCTGCAGTCAAAATAGTTAACACGCCTGGCAGTGGCTACTTGACAGTCTAGAATAATTTCTGAAATAAGAGTAATGATAGCGAAATCTACAAAGCATTACAAATTCTGAAATTCTTTTTTATTAGGTTTCCCTATCCCTTGAAGATTCATAAGGGGCGGATATTGTGTTAATTTCTTCATGGATCTATTCAAATTAAAAGAAAAGGTTATATTATGTGAACCATGGATGAAAGAAAATAAAGAAAGAAAATAAATTTATTTGACCCAGGTTAAGGCACAAAATATTCACACAAGAATAAAAATAGAAACATAGAAAGCTTAAAACAGTATTTGTGCCTCACGACTGCGCCAAATAGGCCCAGTTCAGCATAAATGCCAGACACCTAGTGCCTGACGCTGCTGGTTTTCAACTGGACCTGATATTACGAGTACGTCTGGACGGATACGGATGGACTGTAAGTACTAACGCCCGGCACAGCCTGCTATCTAATTACGCAACACATTTTCGTAAACGATTACTACTAATCTATTTCATTTTGACAGTTCAACAACATTCATTGCGTTGTTGAGCAGATTTTTTTTTCAAACTTATATAAAAATGGATTAGCAATCTGTTTCAAAACGATTCAGATTCTGATTGATCCTGCATTTAGGGTACGGAACAGACAGCCAGGTTACGAACCTTGCTGCACGCGTAGCATGCGCTTTCTATGTCTACGAAGAGTAGACACAGCTGTTTCTATACAAAGTGACATATTTTCCTTTCTTCATTTTTGACATTGCACCGTAGAAATCTTTCTTCAATCTGTCACTTTGTCTTTCGTTTCTAACTATCTTTGTCTAGGTCATTTTTTATGTAGACTATTTCAGAAGAAAGTTTTCTATACCAAATTGTCAAAATCACTCTGACGACTGACAGTTGTCTATGGTAGTAAAATATTCTACTAGACGGTCACAAAGTATACAGGGTTATCTGCAAAATCATAATTTACAGAACAGCGTTTTAAATGCAAAACTGTGATAACTAATAGAAGAAGAAAGCTATCTTCTCATATTTTACATCATTTAGTTAATATTACCAAGGAAATGGTTAAGGCCAATATCACTGTAATGTTATTTGTTCCAAAACACGGTACTTCGACACACTGAAAAAAAAAAGCTGTACGTAGTTGTGTTTAACGTGACTTAATATCAGTAAAAATTGACAATTAAACAGTAAAAACATCCTATGACAAAACAAAGAATTCTGAGTCGAATTATATTAAAGAGTGAATTTCGTAAAAAGTGCAGTTGCCTCTTTCTACTTTGCTGCCGTCGTACTGTCTACACGGAACGTCATTTTTGTCTTCTCTTCCGTCGACAAAGCGGTGCTCATGCTACGCCTGCACCACATAAGCTGTTTCTTGTTACAGCTCATTTTGACAAGAGATCATCTTTTCGAATCTATGATACTTACAACATTCGTCTTATCTTGTCTTGTTCACGACGGCGGGTTTATCTTGGCTTGTTTGTTGATCGGGGCTTTAAAGTGGCGTTCCTTTCTTTTTTGATAAGAGATAAGAAATTAGCCTATCATAGAAGTTAAGTGGTATGAAGAACAGGGTGTAAAGTTCACTCAGCCACCATAAAAAAGGGAGGATCCTCAGGCCAGACGTGTCGTGTCTGGCGGGGAACTGCCCGAAAGTTGATGTCGGGAGTTTGTATGTATGTCGATCGCGCGGTAAACTCTAATTGCGCGATGCAGAATTCGTGTGGAGTCTTTGATGCGTAGTTCGTACTTGGCGGTGTAACCGCCACAGAAGTTTACGAAGCTCTTAAAAAACACCGATGTATTATAAAACTCTAATTACAAATCCATTTGGAATCTCTCGTAGAAGAATGAGAACAATCGCATGTCAGCACAATCACACGAGTCTCAATACGTCTGAACGATGTAGGTCAGACGCATTGCCTTTTGCGGGCAGGCGGACAGTGCGGTCTGAGCCTTAATGAACGCATGCCGCGCCCCGGGCCACGAGACTTAAAAGAGTAGGGCTGTCACTATCAGTGTATGGCTACTGTATTTCGACATATAGAAAGGTATACGTCAAGAAGCTTGCTTGTAATGGACACGATATCTTAACTAATATTATAAATGCAAAAGAGAGTTTTTTTGTTTGTTTTTTTGTTACGCTTTCACGCTAAAACGGCATTAGGATTTATATAGTCATATAGGTAGACCATGACCTGTATTAGAACATAGGATTCTTTTATCCCGATATTCCCACGGGATCGAGACTTATGCGAGTGAAACCGCGGAGCGCAGCTTGTTGTACTATAAAGCCCCATGACAAGCATCTCTTTTTCCCTATCTGTAATCACTTTTTCAGAGCATAAAGCACTGTACGTTCATCTTCACTTGAGCAAAACCAGTTTGTCTTATTTTTGCATGATAACTGAACTTTCAAGTTTTGACATCTTGGAAATATTTATTGTTTTAAGTATCTTTGTTCAAGTATTTTTTTCAGGATTCATAGACTAAAAACGGACTAAATGAAGCAGTGACGAAGTATGAACTGAAAAATAGAGATCAAATTGCATTAGGTAGGTACTTAAAATGAGAAATAAAACCCTTCAGTCTATAAAAATATAATATAATTATTTTGCTATATACAGGGTGTTAGGGTAAACACCGTTAACCTTCAAACCAGTGGTTTGGTTTCGTTTATAGAACATAAATTCAATGGAAAATCACAACTTTTTTTTTTAAAGATGTACATTTAGAATCGTCACGCAATTCCTAAGGTAGGTATTTTTGCCTGTCTTAAGCCAGGAAAAGGTTGTATTGTATTTATTCATGTGTTGTGTAGGTAGGTAGGACGGGCGGCGATCGATTACGTCATTCGGGCGGGCGCATATCCATGATTTTGCGGACGGTGTTGGACAATAACCTTTTTAATATTTGTTAAAGAAAATAACGTAATTTTTTTTTTACTTGGTTTTTTATGTTTATATTTAAGCCAACTACCCATAGTTTGAGTGACAACGGTGTTTACCCTTCCATCCTGTATATATAACTTTCTCATTTACATATCTATAGGTAGAAAAAAAGCATTATTGACTTGATTACATAATTCTGTAGCTGACGTTCTCATTTACTTACAGAAAAATTAATTGTACCGACATGAAAAATTCAGATCCTTTTTTCTCTTTATTTTTTTATTATTTCTCCTTGTGTGCCAACCCTAGACAAGTAATGCGTATAACGCGCGTAGTCTTAATCATGGCATTAACCTTATCGGACAATGACAAACGCTACGGTTTAGTAAGTAGGTACCACTCTAAGTAAGCACACGACTCGAAACACGTAACCGCATTAACTGTTAGATAATCAGCAAGCTGTAGATAAATAAAAACAATAGAAAGTTTTAAGAGTCCACTAGACCTCAAATTGTCTAGTATGATCCTCTGTTATTTCAAAAATACTGCAGCATCCATTTTGAAGTAGGTAAATATATGATAAAGTTCTGGATTAACTTACAAATTTTCTCGACAAAAAATTACAAACTTACCTCCAAATCGAACAATAAACCGCTAAAATTAAAAAATATTTCAAATTAGATCATGAAACTTTGCTTATTAACTGATTTAATATAAAGCTGATACTGTGTTTTTTTTATTGTTTTTATTTACCATTATTTTCACCGTAAACAGAAATTACCTAAACTATCGGTCTCATCCAGGTTCTACCCGCGATGTTAACAATGTCAACCACCCATCTCGCCGCCGGACGACCGACACTTCGTCTTCCAGTCCTTGGACGCCACTAACTGCCTTACTCCATTTGTTAGATAACCAACAAAAGCTTTTATATCAAAGTCTGGAAACCACAGCAAAAATAAAGTTTCTAATAGTTTCTGTTAATTTATTTTCTTGTTTTTTTTTTAATTTTCTCCAAAAATGCTTTGCTTAAATCAAGAAAGTAGGTATATATCAACCAAAATGTTTAGACAACGACAAGTTGTCTATCTAAAATTGTAAATGACTAGAACTTTGCTTCTAAGAAACCTTAAAAGCTTTCGCAAATCTTGCGCAACCCGACCACATGCGTGCACGCACGAAACAATCCCTTTTAATTCTGAACCATATATCTAGAACTAGTCCAATTAAGACAGAAATAACACAATATGTTAATACTAATAAAGTGGTAGAGGTGTGGCGACATAAACAACGGGCAAAGTAAAGTAAAGTCTGTTTTTCTTTAATTGTTCTACTTCGTAAACAAATATGGGTACATACTGATAGGTATATGTATTATTAGAAGCAGTTTTAATGTTACTCTCACCTTCTGAGTTTCTTACAAAAATCAAGAAGTTCATGACTTGAAAGAAAACAGGATGATTTTTATAACCTCATCACATATAGATTGTACCTACATAAACCATACATTTTTTATACCTGGTAGCCCCTGTATTTATTGTAAATAAATAATTCTTGAACGTGTTTGTTTACAAAATAAGACATTTAACGAGACATACACTATACTAGCACGAGCTCGATCTCAATATTTTCAACTTATGCAACACATTTTGCATGTACCGATATGCAGGTACGATTTTAGCGTAATGCATGATAACCTGTCGCCTTCGGACATGTATATTATGTCGAAATTCAGCTTGGAGCCCACATATGGTCAGAATTATGGGCAAGAATGGTGTAAACTAGATGTCAAAATGACTTGTGACTAAATAGAGTTGAAATTATTTTATGAATAGGTGTTTTATTGAAACCTATTTGTATTAATGTGGGACAAATAGAAGCAATTGACACCCTTCTTATGGAAACTTTGAATGTGTACGGTAACCGCAAATATACCTATAGGGAAAACCACAACTCTCATACATGTCATAAGTAAGACTTCGTTTAACTTTTTTGTTATTTCTTCTCATTCAGACACAGATAAGTAGGTACCTATAAAAAAAATACTGCCTTTAAATTCTGTCTCAAGTTAGCAGTAGCTAATAAAAACTAAGTGCTCAGGTAAGTACTTTTCCGAACAAAATATTTCCCAACTTTCTGTCATAGTGGTAAATTAATACTTACTACAAGAAAAGCCGACAAGAAAAATATCACTATCTAGGTAATTTGTTACTTTTACAGAGGGTTACAATTTTGTTTTTATAACTCAACAACTAGAATCACGTATAAGAGGATTTTATTGTTATACACATTAGTTATATTTCTATTCATCACATAAGTAAATATCCTTTGCCGTGCCGTGCCGTGCCGCCAGTGAGCGCCGGCCCTAAGACAGCATGTCTGTCCTATTCTGTCCAGCTGTCACCAATCACATAACTAATAGAAAGCGACTAAGCCCTTAGCACATCATTGTCGTAGTAATCCGGATTACGGAGTGTTTGACGTTTGCGTCACTGCCGTTACGTCGAGAAACACCTGTCGAAGAATGAAAGAGAATGCCATAGTTTGAACGAGACTCAATAAAAAAGTCTACTAATATGGGGTGGACCTCATTCTCAAACATTCCATTTTAATGACGATGAGGAAACGCTCCAATTCTGTAAACCAAATAAAATGGCACTCACGTATAGACATACCCACTCCTTGGCCGCTGGTACATGGATACATATACGAGTACATAATAGTAGTTAGCCATCATGAACACAATCATTGTTGGGAACTCAATAGAATGTCCTGAAAAGAGTTCAATCTCCAAACTGAAGAGGCTGAGAACAGCTAAAGCGCGGTCGCTGTCGGAATTTATTGTAAAATATGAAACTATTATCTATTTACAAAATTGATTGGACTAAAAACACACATTACGTTAATAAGTTGACTGTAGAAGAATCTGAAAAAAATCAGAATAAAGCTGTTTTCAGACCAGCGCGATTTATCGCGCGACGCGACACGAACAATACAAAACTACACGGTATAACAATAACCGGTGACGTGTCGCGCGACAAATCGCGCTGGTCTGAAAACAGCTTTATTGCATGTATATGGTTTTTTTATCGTTAAGACTTTTTTTTGTTTTTTTTTTCAATCGTATCAAATAAGTTGTATTATGTTTTCAACACACTACCTAACTAAATATATCCTGAAGAATATCATATGTTTTTCTGATTTTATATGCTGAAATGGATCATATACTTTTAGTCATTATTAAACTTGCGTTTCGCTCCTGTAGTCCCCTTAACACTTACTTACAGGGTAATGAGGGTACCTACCTTGTAGTCTAAGCCAGCTCCAACATCTTGACGAAAACTATATTTCAGACTTCTTATAACTGCGGGAAAGTCCAAAAGGGATACCGTGGCCCCTGGCAATGTACATTGCCAGGGGCCACGGTATCCCTTTTGGACTTTTGCCTGTACAGGCAATTGAAGGAACACGGGTGGGTTTTAGTCAGTAAGAGTCTGACACACGCCGTAGCTCCGCCTAGAGCGGGAGAAGTTATTGTTTTAGCCATAGATATTATTAATATTTCTATGGTTTTATCACACACAAAAAACGACTTCTTAACGCCATCTACAACGGTCCTTTTTGAAAGCTTAGTTAAGTCATTTAAGCTTTTAATGCCAAAGTCTAGACCTCCAATTATAAGGAAATTGATCAGAGGTCGAATTATGCAGAAATCTGAACTGGCATTGACCATGATTGTTGATTCAGACATAATTGCCGACAAGTTCAGCCAACGGCAAGGGCGCCCCTTGACCAAATAAAATATAGCCAGAAGATGGGACTGGTAGAGGGAAAAGGCAACGGAGAAAATTGTTATAAAGTTATTATTGTTACAGATCGCGGCACGTAAGTTGATCATAATGGTAGTCATCCTTGCAGATAAAACTATAATTATACTTAGATTGAGACTCGAAAATGTTTTTCTGCGCATTTAAGGTCATAGTTCAACTTATGTGCCGCGATCTGTAACCCATTTTCGGGTCTCAGTCGAAGTATAATCATAGTTTTACTTGCACGGACGACCGCCATTTTAGTTCAACTTACGTGCCGCGATCTTTAGCTGGACTGGATAAGGAAGGTGGAAGACCGAGTGTTCTGGCGCAACTGAACAGCAATTTAATGCTCGAGCTTAGTATGATAGAGCAAAAGCTTTTAATCTTGAATAAATTAGTATGATGCACTTTTTAAAAATTAACTTTGTCAACTCAATAGTTTTTATTTCTATCATTGAAAAACAAAACCGTCTGGTCGTTATTCAGCTTGGGGCTTAGCTCAAACATTATTTTTATGGGTAGGTTTCTCAACCATCATCACCTGCCTAGCCTCTTCCCAACTATGTTGAAGTCGGCTTGCAGTCTAACCGGATGCAGCTGAATATGGAGCGACTATCTGACCTCCACATCCCAGTTTGTGGTTCTGGTTTCTATCATTCTTATTCATGTTATGTTTTGTTTTGAGATGCACGTGATAATGATCTACAATCATACCATTAGCAGAATGTATGCGATTAATCGTTCGAAACCATAACTATTTTATATTACTTCATTTAGATTTGGACGTATCTAGGTATATCCGACCACTTTAATATTAGCACATTTGGTTCAGCATGGCCAAAATAATTAGCTAATAACGTATTATTAAGTAATATACTGATGTCATTGCACATATTTATATGCAAATTACATCAACAATAACCCCGAAGGCATTTACGATATCGCCTAATATGTAAAATGTTTCTATAAACCCAAGCAGGGTTTTGAGCCTACTAAGTATTTCATCAGATTTGCTGTCTAATTCATCATTGCGGGCGCAGTCGAGTCTTATCTTAATTAATTATTCAGGAAAATTTACAGAATTGTATTTATAACTAAGTATCTATACCTATTTTCCGTTTTTTTATTTTTATTTTAGTGTATTCTTTTTTTAATTCCTTGAGTCCCAAAAAAATCGCAAAAAATGTGCGCAGTATGGATGTTGTTAAGGAACTATGGAGAAGTGTCTTATAATGACGCTGCGTGCGTGAGTGATCAATCGCCGCCGCCTGTTCGATGTCCACGACCATGTCCACGATGTGCACAGAATGGATGAAAAGCAGCACATGAAGTAATTTTTTGCTCCGTTGTTGGTGTAATTGCTGTAGTACGTTCTAGTGCATAAATAAATAGTAACGTGTTAAGTTAACTTTATATGATGATTGAAAGAGTTCATCAACGTATAAAGTAAACTTAACAGTTTCTTTCACAAAAAAATTGCACCCTAATTACTTCACAAATATCAAGCACAGAGCAGGTAACATCTGTGCTGACATTGACATTTTATGTAAGTAAGTTGGTCACCACTGTGACCGGGTAGTCCCGTGCCCTCACTCGGTTACGTGACCACCCTCGCGTGGAAGGTTACGCCAGCAGGTAGACAGGTAGTACAGGTATGTAGGTACCTACACAGGCCAGGCCACAATGGCCTTTAAGTCTTTTTTCCGTCGCGGAATCTGGATGGACTACTTTCGAAAACGTGAGGTGACCCAAATTGTTGTACCTGACGCGCAATGTAAATCAATACTTACGTGTTTGACTTTGATATTGTTCATAAATATTTTAGTGATCCGTAGCGAAATTAACCAAACCGAATTAGGCAAGATATTATTATCTATGACTGTGTTCTCAGGCATACCAGCTGGATCCTATTTCATTAAGCATTAGATCAAGTTCCAGTGCAATGCATTAATTTAAAATGTCAACTAGGTGCCTACTTATAGAGAAAACCGTTATGTCTTTGTTTCTGTACCTTTTTTATACACAGAATTTGAAGCTCTCGCATTTGTCTTCTTCCTTGATTTTCAAAATATCAGCTTTTGTAAATCTTTTGTAACATACGGAACTTCCGATGTTTTAAGCTCGACTTACTCTTATACTATAACTTTTAATTCATATTTTATGTTAGCTCCAGGGTTAAAATATTGTTAATGATAATGAAGGTAACTTAATTTATTCATACTGTATTTTTTATTACAGTTATTATTTAATACATTGTCCGATATAATTATGTCAAAACACTTTTATGCTTTTATGTATCTACTGTCCTGTTACTTATTAGTAATTAATTTGGCACTCTATAAAAATTAATATTATGCATACCAACCTTTGGGAACTAGAAGATGAAGAATGTAAAATTACCATGTATCAGGAGGGACAGGACACGTACTTACCTAGAAGCAACAATTTAGGTCAGGTCTAAAACCGAAAATACTTGGATTACGATTTAAAACATACAGTGTCATTATACGAGAAGGCGATCTACAGATATCTACGGATAAAAAGACAATAGGTACCTACATCAGAAAAAAATCCATAAGTTTGCCAGTTTTTCAAAACAAAAAAGATTCTACTTTTGTCCATGAATCAACCTAAATATTAAAGGAAGGGAACATAGATCAACAAGTACAAAAACAAAAATAAAATACAATCACATTTTATTAAAGGCACCGCCTGATGACCATAAAATATATCAGCTATACATAAATAAAACGATGTACAAATTCAATTAAAAGAAACGAGTTTAAGTGTTAAAATATGTCTTACAAAACCATACAAGGTGTGTGCTTAATTTTAATTGTACAAACGTATTAATTGTGGCACCCTCGGGCGGTACTGGGCACTGGTTTGGTGTTCTATGAGCGACCAACCATGGACCATGAATAATGGCTTTAACACGTTAAAGATTTAGTACCTACCTACCTAATTACCGGCTTTTGTCACCGATATGAATGCTCCTACGAATAGTAAGAATGCAGTTCGGCTACTAGGCAATTAGGTACCTAATAGAGTAGGTAGGTACCTATCTACACTTTCGACTCCACCCACTTTTCATAGAACCCATACGCCATGCCGCCATACATATTGGAAGTGAACCCTCCGGGAGGGTTGCCGGCACGGCACGGTTACGTTTGCGCTAAAGTTAACCATCGCGGACGGTCAACGGCATTAGGTTTAAAACACTGTAAAACGAAGAAAAATCGTGTTTTTAGAGGGACTTGTCGCTATACGTAGTTTCCAACCTTTTGATTTTCTTGTGAATAAGTAGGTATTGGTATAAATAAATAAATATTGGTAACAGTGAACAAAAAATTAAAATGCTTGGATTATAAAACCAAAGCAAATACTAATTAATAAATCTTATTAAAATATACATCAAATTTTATATTCACGGTTTATAATGCTATATTCTCTAAGAAAAACCTACATTTAAAATGAGTCCCCGCGAGGGTTCCCGACTTTCCGTATGGACTAGGTAACCTCCAGGAGGGCTCCAGGAACTGAACGTGTTAAAAACATTACCTTTGGCTTGAAATGGCGAGAATTGAATACGTTTTGAGGAATCCTCAAATTGGAGCATGACTCTCAGAATGTAATGTAGGAAATAGTTTTATTTTAGAATAATTGTTGTCTTCTTCAACTAAGTCCCATAATAGGTGTCTTCACAGGTCCCAAAGGCTGACACGAAACAGTTGATTCCAAATCTTCATTTTTAATCAAATGTGATTTGGATGAGTGAGGATAACCGTTTAGTGTTGCTGAGCTCTGTACCAAACTGCGTAGTTTAGTGACACACTTGCTGATATCACCTTTTCTGAGTGCTAAGTGTAGCAATAATGTATAAGCAGTGTAAAATTTGCAATAGTTCGCCATTACGCCATTATGAATCATTTCTAGAAGCCGACTGTTGCCGAGATACGATCGATACTCACTAAGTAGTTATTAACTATAATTTGTGTTCCAGATCTATAAGAAGGAAGGCAGCACATTTCGAGAAAACAAATTAGTTTCCAACCCAGTCTGTTATCTCCACAATATCAATCTGAGTGATTCACCACTATCGTTGAATGGCCGTGAACATCAACTATTGGCCAGTAGGTAGTACCTACATTCTGCACACTAAATACTGAGTGATTGAAAAGTCTGATCCCAAGCATTCGTAATCGCTAACTGTTGAGGATCTCCGTTTCATTTTGTCAGCGGCCTTCGCCATCCTATACAAATTGGTAGGGACATCGATGCGCTACCTAAAATTAGCTGTTCCATAGATTTTGCCCGCGTAGGTATTGCACTTTTGTAGAAAACAGCAGTTTTTTTTTTATAAACTGAGAATCCAGAATCATGTAGGTACTGAATCCATGGTAACATGTTGCGCGTCGATGTCCCTGCCACCCTGTATTGGATGGCGAAGACCGCTGACAAATTGAAACGGGGTCAAGATCCTCAGCTGTGAGCGAATGCCAGAGATCAAACTTTTCAATCACTCAGTATTATTTGGCGATAGTCCCGATAACGGGTAACCCCCGGCCCAGAATCATGTACCTACTGAATCCATGGTAACAGGTGGTGATAGGTTGTTCGTCGATGCCAGTCTGTATAATGAATCACTAAGGACGGGCAATAGGTAGCTCGCCGTCCGATAAGGACCAGGCCCGGGTCGACGGCGACGGCGCGTTGTGTTCCAAGCGCGGCGCACCTCAAAGAGATGTCAGCACAACTGACGGGGTCCGCTAGGGCCGATGCCTGCCGGGGTTGCGGGAAAGGCCTAAGGGAAGACCGTGGCCCCTGGCAAAGTACAGGCAACTGAAGGAACACGGATGGGTTTTAGTTACCTAGTAAGAGTCTGACACGCCTTTCCGCTCCGCCCAGAGCTGGAGAAGTTATTTGATGATTTCCCAAACAAAAAAAAAGGACTATGACCTACTTACCTACACGATATTAAGTAATAGACAACTTTGTGGTTTTTCCAATTACATAACTCGTATTTTCCAAACCATTTGCTAGAAGTTCTTGCGGTCGGTAATAGAACAGCTGTTTAGCTGACGGAAACATGCAAGCAAATATGGGCTTTTAACAGAAAATAATACAGTTTATAGTTGATAGCACAATATTATGTAATAATTGTGAGTCACACCATACTTTATGTAAAGTTACTTGCACATAATTGGTGAACATACATCGGTTCCTTGGTACTTGGCAATTAATTATATGTAGCATAACATAATCAGCATATAACGTTCCCACTGCTGGGACACTGGTTTCCTCTCTGTGAGAGGGAGTGAGCTGTAAGCTGTAACCTACCACGCGGGCCCAGTGCGGGTTGGTGGATGTCACATATCTTCAAATTTTCGGTTCTTAACATGCCGTTTTCCTCACGATGTTTTCATTCACCGTTTTGAGAGCAGTGGTGATGAAATTATTTCCCCATCTCAAAGTCGCACAGACGTGTAGAAATACACAAATAAATGTACGTCAACTAATTTTTAGTTCACAATACATAATCAGCCTATTAATGTTCCCACTGCTGGGACACAGGCCTCCTCTCTATGAGAGGGAGTGGGCTGTAATCTACCACGCGGGCCCAGTGCGGGTTGGTAGATGTCACATGTCTACGAATTTTTTGTTCTAAGACATGCCGGTTTCCTCACGATGTTTTCCTTCACCGTTTTGAGAGCAGTGGTGATGAAATTAATTCACAAAGTAAAGCGCCTGCTTGGGTTCGAACTCGAACCCACGACCTACAACTCGTAAGTCAGGGCCGTTACAATTGGGCCACCACTGCTCTCAAACTCAAAACCTACAGAACTTAGTAAGTAGGTAAGTATGTGATCTGGGTAGAGACAAAAAACATGCCGAGAAAGCAGTAGCCGGTGCGTCATTCGCGTCTTCCTCATTGGCAATGCGTCACACACAGCTATTGCAATGGACCTTGCTGCACTTACTGGTCAAAAGCTTCCGTCACCCAATTCTACGCCCCAATTACGAAAACAAACGACAAGGTAAGCAATATATTGTAGAACAAAGAAACTGCTGCAATTTGCTACAACTTTTCTAACAATAATATTTTGACGTTACATTTTCCGCAGCATCGTAGTTATGAAAGCGTACCTATTGGAGTAAAGCGGGGTTCACATTATTTTAATGTCGTGAAACAGCAGCTTGACTGTTCTGTTTCGGGGTATAGCTAACTATAATATAACACCCGGTTTTTAAAAGCTGATAAATTCAACTAACACGCTGTCTTTATAGAGAAACTAGCTTTCGCTCGCGTCTTCGCCCGCGTGGAGGTCGGAAATTATACCACGGGAACGTACTACCGGGATAAAAAGTATCATATATGTTACTACAGCTTATAAGCTATATGTGTGCGGTGTGCCAAATTTAATTTAAGTCGGTTCAGTCGTTTTGCGTGATTGAGAAACAAACATCCAAACATACAAATTTTCACATTTATATTATTAAGTAAGATAAGTAGGATAATAACAAATTATTTCAGCCAACTAATCTGCACTCTAATTACGTCACACAGTTTCAATCACAATCCGAGTGTTTTGAAGGATATTGCTTATCCATTGCTTCATAGTTTTGAAAAATTCCTCTGGTCAACAACGTAACTATAACGCAATGAACGTGGGTGAACTGTCAAAATGAAACCCATTGCGATCAATTGTCATTTTATGTGTGTTACGCAATTACCCCGCTGAGCAGTGAGATTAACATGAGATATGACAGTGAGTTAGTTGAATTTATCAGTGTTTTAAAAATCGGTTGTTAGCTAGCTATAGCCCGAAACAGAACAGTCAAGCTACTGTTTCACGACACTAGTTTCTTGATGTATACTCCGCTTTAGGTATGTACGTTCATTGTTCGAAATGCGACTAGAGTTTCGTCATGAGTAGGAATATGCTAATTATAACGGAGTCACAAGTTACGTTGAAACTCGAACGATGGTGAACTCGATTCCGGGAACACCTTGTAATGTTCGGTGCATGTTACCGAACTAATAATGGTGCTTATCGTTGTGGCAAAATGGGGGTTTTCCGAGGTTGGTGAAATACTGACCCCTTATGGAAGGCATGCTTAACTAGACTCGTTTAAAGTGTCTACGAGTATCTTAGGCAACTTTAGTTACCTGCTTTAGTTAATTCTAGTCTACATGTTACTCCACCTTTGAGGAGGAAGCTCAACGGAGGCTCGACAGCCCTCAAACCATTACGTGACGGATCTATCCATACTGTAGTCACCGGAATTTAAATAGGGAGGTTCACGCCAGTAGCACATCTCCGTCGCGAAACTACAGCAGCGAAGCTACAGTACTGAGTACAGTAGTAGTTCAGCTACTCGAGTAACGGAACATGACCCGAGCCAGTTGAATTGAACTACTGCGGGGTCGCTGCTACTGTTTCGCGGCGTAGGTGTGCTACTGGCATTAAATACATAGTTTTACCAAGGTACAGACGCCAGCACATCAACCTACTCCAATCTGTCAAATTTTCCCAATCAACATTGAACCTTATTCTTTAGCGATAAAGTTGAAAATCTATTAAAGAAATTTGATAGAATGTAGTAACTTGATGTGCTGGCGTCTGTACCTACTAGGTAGATACCACTACATACAAAATTAAGTGCGTTAATAAATTAATGCAGTTCGCATTTGCAAGCCGCCAAACGAGCTTTGACATTTTCGCATAACCTTCATATAAATTGTAGCAACTTGTTTATTTCATCACAATATTTCATTTCCCGATCATAATTATTTGAACGTACCACAGACTACTTCGTGACGTATACAGAAGTGTTCTGAATCACAATAAACAGGATGCTCAAAAATGTGAAGGGGATTGTAAGGACAGCAGATAAATTATACCTATGCAAGGCACTGCACTGAAGGAATTCACTTGCAAAAATACAAGCTAAAATTAGACAAACTGGTCTGCACAATACAGTGCATAAATCTTCAAAATTACGTATGATAGGTGGGTCGTGAAATATTCTGTGGTCTGGCTTTTAGCATACTTAGGCGGCATCTTGAAAACGCGTCATTTATGTGGTCGCGATCATTCAGGGAACGACGAAGAAAAAGAAGGCAGCATATAACAACATATAACTCCAAAACTATAGTCTACTCCATTCGAGTTGGAAGTGCATGTTGTAAGTATTGCGTTACGTGAAATTAAAATTCTAATCTGATGTGCTTACGATAAAGCAGACCCTTTTTTTTGTGGGTCATTGGATATCATTACGTAACTTCTCCAGCTCTGGGCGGAGCGGGAGGGCGTGTCAGACACTTACTGACTAAAACCCACCCGTGTTCCTTCAGTGGCCTGTACGTTGCCAGCGGCCACGGTAACCCTTTAGGACTTCCCGCAACCCCGGCAGGCATCGGCCCTAGCGGACCCCGTCAGTTGAGCTGACATCTCTTTGAGCGCGTGGAACACAATAACGCGCCGTTGACTACGGCCTGGTCCTTATCGGACGGCGAGCTGCCAGTTGCTCTCGGTCAAGCCCGCGCCTACGCTGAGCGGAAATTGGCTCGGAATCGACACCCAGGGCGTCTCCTGGGGCGGCTAGGGGCGTGAGGGCGCGAAATTTGCCTCTCCCTCACGCGCTCACGAGCATTACTGCTTTGCAGAAGGAGGTAACAGCTTCCAAGCAGCTCCTTCATTGCCCATCTCAATCCAGGGAACTAGGAAGCTACTCCAGGTAAAGTGAGCTGACAAAAGAGTCAAAGCAAAAGCTCACTTCAAGTTCACATCATTTAAGTTTTCACGATATGATTATTAGAATAGACGGCTGTTAATGTTTCAGTGCAGAATTAAAACTGAAACATTTAGTGCACGCATGTGAAAGTCGTTTTAAACCGATATTAAATTAGATAAAAGTCGACACAACATCGATCAATAATTATTGCTGATTTTAATCCTTATTCAAACAACATATTTCAGAAGCTAGTGTACCTAACATTTCGGTACACATACGGCTGGTGTCGCAACTGCACATGTTACGAATTTCTCGAATAGATAGCGTTTCTATGAGCGATCTTGTCACTTTAAGTGGAACGCTGTTGTGCAAAATCGCAGGTGTGTTCTGTCGGCCGGTTTATTACGTTTGGAACAAGATTGAAGAGGTCGCGGGCTAGCATGACAGACTTTTACAAACAAACCTGAAATCTGTAGTTTTGCCCAAAATTACGGGCGATTCCGACTCCGTTGGTATCACCACAGATAATATAATACTACGGTATCACCTACTTGCCTACGGACATAGGATTAGTTTGGGGCCCGAACTAAAAATTTATGACAAAACAAATTGACAGTTGTCGTTACTACCGATGTGTTTGCCCGTCCGAAAAATTTCATTATCCGGAGTTTGTTCACTTCGAAGTACCGAACTACTTTTCGACGGGCACGGGAATTTTATCCTGTAGGTATACTCGTACTTACCTAGAGTTAAATATTGTCCACGTTCAGCGGGTCAGCAGCCACACTACTGTGTTCTCCTGACAAAGTAACATCAGTAAGTAAATAAAATTTCTAATTTCGAGATTGCAGGTGGCGCCACTGTCGCCTGACTTACTCCAGTTGCTACAGGAATACACTTTCCCCCAACGGTCAACTAGATAAAACGTCGTAAAACGATTATAGACTGTGGAATTCGAATATCAAGCCCTTTAAGAGGGCAGGCGCGGCCACTTGATGCTCGTCAACGATACCAAACCAAAAAAAACGAGTGAACCTTACATACAGTATTAGTGTGTAAGAACTGACTGACGTACCATATAATACTAGCTGACACCTGACCACTTCGTTGAGCGGCCTATGACACTAACCAATAACGTGGCTTTCTATTGGTAAAAGAATTTTCAAAATCGGTTCAGTAGATCCAGAGATTACCCCCTACATCCTCACAAACTTTACCTCTTTATAATATTAGTATAGGAGTATAGATAAACAATATTCATCATCATCGTCCTCGTCATCGTCATCATCAACGTCCTGTTTACAACCTCTCGGAAAATGGGTTGGTAGGTACCATCTGACAGCCAACTCAACACCGCGCCCGCTTATTGGTCAAATCAAATAGCGCGCGCTTCCTTGGCTTCCTGTTACACACTTCCGTCCCTTTTCACGAAATAACTCCCACAGATTACAGGAAAGCGAGGGGAAACATCAAAAAGCTCAAAGCTGCCAACATGGACCACACACCAAGATTTGGTTAATCCAAGTCTTGTCAATTAGAGCGACCATAATCCAAGGTTAATGAGACACCTTTGTTTTGACGGCGCGGATAATGTTACACATCAAGGGGTGAAGTGATTGATTTCTGAATTAATTTGGGCAAAGAGCTGTTAGCATTTAAAGATATTACCTTGATTAAGAATGCTTCATAAATATCTAAAAGTTTGGGGATGGAGAACTCTCCAGCTGCAAAATAAATAGGTACCATTAACGAGAGGAACATCTACAGATATAGTCGATTGACCTCACTAGAAAATTTGTCATAAGACTCAGAAATGTTAAGCGTGCATCCTAGCCTAAAAATATCATTTTCATATTTATTTATCTTATAGTTTCGCATTACCTAACAACGAACCAAGGCGTCGGTAAACGTCAAAAACTTTGGCCTTTTCGGCAAATTGCCCTTTTAGACTTGCATTCTTAACATACAATGATACAGTTTAAATGTTCACTTATGAGTTATGGTTAAAGTTGCGCAAATAACTGTTGACAGACAACTTGGGCGGCAACAGTGGCGCGGGCGCAGTCAATTACTCGAGAAATGTCTTTAACGTGTCATAGGTTACGTCAATTCTGATGGTTTTAACACTTCGCTTGTGCTCTCCAAAGAGTAACGTAGACCCAAGATAACTTATAGGTACCATACCGTGCTTATCAAACAACACAATTTCACCACCGAAGTTTAGAAAATTGACCAAAAATAATTACTTACTTTCCATTTCTATTCTCACTTGGTAGGTATTCTTTGCTATCTTATCCCGGACCGGGATAAGATAGCAAATTCCCGGTCTACAAATCAGCTGCTGAACTTGCAACTTCTAAATGTCAATGCTGACAACTTTGCTTACCTACTTAGGTTTAATAAGATTAGATACTGGTTCGCGGTCTCCATTCAAGGACTCCTCCAACGCTAGGCCCTCGACAGATATAGACATTGCAAGTTCTTATTCCGGACAATCTCGTCTCGAATCTTATCCTTCAAAGAAACCGCTTATCATAATACCTATCCATATATGTAACTAGATTATTACTCTTGTTACATCAACTTTACATATTAGACCCATTCGGTAACAAACGGACCTACCCACCTTGCAAGTCAATATAAATTATAGGTAAGTAATCGATTCGCAACCCGCGAGTTCGATTCGATTATTCGGTATCGAGTGTCGACCTTGAATACAGACATGTTAATGGACGACGCCTACATCTGAACCAGATCGTTCAAACATAAAACAGAAATGTCGTCCTTACTCATTTTAATTAAAATTATGACTTAATCGACTTGTTTACGAAGTTCTCGGTGTGACGTAGGACAAGGTGTAGGCCTACTAATTTGTTCTTTCCTGTTTAATTAATGTTAGTCTCAAAAATAGTAACTTTGTGTTTCTTCTACTTGCAGGAGTTTCAGTTTTGAACGTAGCTTAAGCGGCAGACTGAGACTACATAGTTATTTCATTACTTGCCATCATGATCATCTACCAAACCATGTCCCATATGCTGGACTGTCCAAAGTGTCCACACACCTGCACTTTTGAGAGCCTAAAAATGCCACTGATTGGCGTGGCCACCTACTGGGCCCAACTCGTTTAACATTAGATACATGGTTTACCATAGATTCGAAAAGAAGAAGATTATCTGCCGAGCCATATTTTACAATACCAGTATTTTACATGGAGCGACATCCACAACCCAGTTACTGAGTAATACGGTACTCCTTGATAAAGACTGTTTGTCAGACTTTCGTTCGGCGTTCTGACGACCCGTAACAACTGTCAAAGATCTACCAATGTCAGCCGGGACCAATGGCTACTTACTTGCCATTTACTGAAAAAAAAAAACAAAAGATCTACATAAATTATTTTTATGAATCACGTATGTAGGATTGTAGGAGGACAATCCAGTATTCTAAGTCCATTCAACATTTTTACTACCAGATGACAGCTAAAGATAACACATAATGTGCAATCACACAAGCGATCGCCGCTACCCGTCTTAACATCTCACCTTAGGTACATACAATACATAGATACCTTTACAAGTACATATAGAACAATAACAGCTGTATTCCCACGTTCAGAAACGGATGTGGGCGGAAGACCTTGAGCAAATATGTAACAGAAATTAAAAGAAGTCAGAACACATGACGTTACAAGGATCCGGGAACGAATCGTAGCTTCACGATGCAATTCTTATTCAAACAATTGTTATTAAACTTGTTTTGTGCATAGTAATTAATGACGTCGGTAATTCTAATTACGAAGTCTGAGACATTTTTTATGACAGTTCTCAGTGCAAAAAGTTACAGAATTGGCCTGCACAATTATCAATTATTCTCTCGTTATTCTCAAAGAAATGCGTCAGCAATTAAATCATAATAAATAATTAATTAACAAGAGTAATTAAAAATATAAAGTATTCATGACGGTATTCCTTAGAAAAAATTAAATGTCATATTCTTACAAGCTTACGCAAACAAAAGACATCCTCCAATAAGTGTGACTTGTAGGTATAGGTATCCAACTATCCATGACTGTACCTATAGATGCTGTTCCATGCACAGCATCATCATCATCATTGAAAACCCATTTACCTTATCATGGTTGACACCAACATACAACAGGAAACTAGTCACTCTGAAAAGTGGTTGTAGTCTAGTCATAGGTTTTTTACACACACACATAAAACAAAATAGGAGAAACTCGTGGCTAAATAATAACAAGCCGCACGGGTCGATCCATCAGGTTAAGCTACGCTTGCCGGGGTTGGTCATTCGATGGGTGACCATCTTTACATACCGAGACTCCTCCGTGCCTCGGAAAGCACGTTAAGCCTTTGATCCCGGCTGTCATTCGTGGATCTTTGACAGTCGTTACGAATCCTCAGAAGCCCGAAAGTCTGACACCAATCTTACCAAGGGGTATCGTATTACCCAGTTACTGGGTTGTGGAGGTCAGATAGGCAGTCGCTCCATGGAAATACTGATATTCAGCTGCATCCGGTTAGACTGGAAGCCGACCCCAAGATAGTTAGGAAAAGGCTAGGAAGATTGATTGACATTAATCAAAATATTACGCTTGTATTCCCCGAAGACTTGAAAGTTCCAGCATAGGTCTGTTTCTTCAATGAAAGGATTTCCTTCGCATTCTCTTTTCCTCTACGATTTTTCACCTTTTTTTTGTAAAAAAAGATTCTATCTGTGCTTTTTTATTAGTGTACTCAATAGCTAAGTTTTTTTTCAAAAATCAATGAATGTTTCGCTGTATCTAAAATACAGGATGTTCACGAAAGGTAAGTGATGATCAATATTTTAAAGACCTCAATAATGAACGAAAACAGGATCAATGAATCAGCAAGCTGAATGAATAGCCGTCGACACCTAGATGCAATTAAGATAGAATAGTAGACCTTATTCAGTATACCTAGTTATGTTTGAGTAGATGTCAGTTACTGACTCAAAAGTCGTGTCATGTAGTCGCTTGCTTTGAGCCTTTAATAAAATAGTTTATTGCCTAAAGGTTGCTTGTTTTAATTGCCAGCTCAGACTTCTGACTGTCAATCAAAAGTCAAGAACAAAATCTTAAAATAATAACACCATTTCTGAAACATGTTTTACAAACTGTAGGTAAAAAAAGATATTTAAAATAGCCCAAAGTCAAATATGTACCCCAGATCAAAAACACACTCAAACGAATTAAAACGGGTTGGAATAGATACCAAAAATAGCTTTTCTAAAATGGATAGGGAAGGATCGACTAACAACAACAACCTCTCATGTTTTAAATGCTGTTACATCGACCAAGGTGTGTATCTGTCTCAGTAAGATGGTTAAAGCCGTGATATAGTTATATCCCTAGGGATATAGCTATATACCGTAATATAGTTATATGAAAGCCGTTCACAACTGTCTTACTAGGAATATACCTAACTATGATATGGACACTCGGACCAAATAGGTTAGGTTAGGTTAGATCTGTGACCAACTCCGCGGCAGTGGCCGGCGAACGGTACGTCGAAATTGTTCGCAGTAACAAAATTAGGACACTCCGACAGTTAAGAACCGCTTTCATATACTTAACTATAATAGGTATATAGCTATATTCCTAGGGATATAACTATATCACGGCTTTAACCATCGTACCGCGACATATCTACAGCAGCTCAGATCTCTAGCCTGTCAATCAACTTGCAAAAAATGCACTATCATAATCAACTAATTTATAAAACAACAAAAACAGCTGTTCATTTTGACATTAGCAAATTGCACACTTGTAACAATATGACAGATACACAAACATAATGGTGGTCGATATTATCTCATACAACTGTTGAACTGTCGCGTGGGCGTTGTATCGCGGTCACTCGAAAAATGCTTTTGTTCTAACGCTAAGACAAGGAGGGTCAATGGATGCAATAATTGATAGTTTTGTTTTTGTTTACATTATTACATCACAAACCAAATAAATAACGATTATTATAATTATTTTTATGATAATTAATAATGAATGATGATGATGAACGATGATGATTATGAACTAAAAATTTTTTCACTCGTAGTTTTTTTTTCAAATTGTTACTGTAATAAAACCTTTTTTTGTCATATTCAACTAGAGACCGGTCATTAATGCAAGAAAAATTATGAAATGCCTTTAATTTTTTTTTTTTTTTTTTTTTTTTTTGTTGCTGAATGGCTTTCAGTATTTTTTCATCGAAACCGGCTTGGATTTGTTGTGACTGTTATCATGCAACCTTTTTTATTGCTTCAAAAATCTGTAACAGCAATTCCCTCACCATTTTTGATTTCCAACCAATCTTACAAAAGGGTATCGTTTTACTAACAGTAACTGGGTTAGGGAGGTCAGATAGGCAGTCGCTCCATGTAAAATACCTACTGGTATTCAGCTGTATCCGGTTAGACTGGAAGCTGACCCAAATAAACATGGGAAAAGGCTAGGCAGATGATGATTTTGGATTATTTTATACACACCAAGCTGAAAGACTCAGTTCATAAGTTGTTAGAGCCTTCAGATTCCTACCAAAACATGCCGAGCTCTCTTTATAACCAGACTTTTGACATACTTTTATTATTATTAATGCAGAAGAAAACCATAATGATTATAATCTCGTAGTCATTCGTTTTACAGAAGTCTGACAGTCTTAAATGATTAATACAATCAGGTTTTAATTTCAGTGCAGTGTGCAGTCTATTATCTAGACCGGGCGGGTCACGAACCTGCGAGGTTATAGCTTTGGGCATGTTCTTTTGTTAAATTAATTCATGAATTTTTGCAAATGACTGTGAGTGGGAGTACATAAGTTAGTTGGCGTGGATTTATTTACCAGACCCTGGGTGACGTTCATGTTCGTATGATTTAGGTCCTACAGTACTTCTTCTTCTTCGTTTCGCTCTTGACATGACAGAGCAGGTGAAGTCGTTGCCCACTTCACGATCTCCCTTCATCTGGTTCTGTTACATGACAGTCTGGCGCATTCATTGACAGGATTTTTGCCTCCAACCGT
This sequence comes from Conistra vaccinii, assembly GCA_948150665.1. NCBI lineage: Eukaryota > Metazoa > Arthropoda > Insecta > Lepidoptera > Noctuidae > Conistra > Conistra vaccinii. The sequence continues at coordinate 5,472,119 of OX411323.1, read as the reverse complement.
GGATTTTATTTAATCGGTCCACCTAATAGCCTGCGCAGACGACGGATTTTTGTCCGCGGACTTTTTTGTCCGCTAAAATAGATCGCTTACAACTGTATCGAGTAACGCAAACGAGGGATTAAAAGTACCGCGTACAAAAGATACAGTTATAATTCGAAGCGCGAATATTTTAGCGGACAAAAAAGTTCGCGGACAAAAATCCGTCGTCTGCGCAGGCTATAATGGGTGACCTCCCGTGTGGCGTATTACCTTCCACTCTGCCCTTCACCACTAGACGCTCTATGGAGTCATTATTCCGCACTGTACTAGTGCTGTGCTGATAGACGCTGTTTGATGCAGTTCAGTAGAGTGAGTTCTTGGAGTATGGAGACGTTTGTGTGGAATTCTGTCCATGATACCCCAAACATTCTTCTCCAGCGCCACATTTCTTTAGCATCTACTTTTTCTTTTCCAGTTCTCTAAATTTCCACGTCTCAACTGCGTAGGCACAGAAATATGGGGAATACAAAAGGGTCCTACTAAAGTCCTACTAAGGGTTCATAATTTTTTTCTTCGAAAGACTACTTTTGTCATAATCTTGTCTATCTTTCTTGCTTACACATTTAGATGGTTGGTTCTTAGTACTCTTCAGAAAGATTCCCCATAAAGTCTTCGCCATCTCAAACGACAGATTCTAAGGACTTGTAACGGCATCTATAACGCCATAAGTGAACTAACTACGCATCACACGTCTACACGTCACGCAAACTCCTGCATCGCGCAAGCAGATTTTACCGCGCGATGAGTATATATACAACGTCCCGACATCAATCGTAGGGCAGTTGCCCAACAGATATGACACCCGTTTTGACGGAGAATCCTCAGTTTTCTATTGTGTGCTTTACACCCTGTTCCTCATACCTGGATGGCTTAGGAGTCATGAGTAGTAGGACTCATGACTCCTAAGCCATCCGGAACAGTGATGAAGGGGATATCATCAAAGAAAAATATGACAGTTCATAAGAACTGTTATCGATTTAAGATCACAAAATGCTGGCTTATTCACTTGAACGAATGAGCTGTTTCGTCGCGATGTTAGAATGGATGGATGGTAGAATGTTTTGTTAAACAATTTTCGCAGAAAAATAAGTAGTTTTCTGCGAAAATTGCACAAAAAACATTACCACAAACAACAAACAACATTGCGACAAAAAAGTTCAAAACAAGCTCACTTTTCAAGCAGTCCTGATCTCTGATGCTACCACATCAAGCCAAGACAAGCATTCTATTTTCAAAAAATCGAATGCGACTAAAAAGTTCAAGACAAGTTTTGAACATTTTATTTGCAGTTGGGTTTTTTTATTCCTTCAATTTGTTGTTGTAATGCGCTTTTTATTTGTGCAGAAAAACCATTTTTCTACGTCGATAATCCACTAATATAAACCATCTAATTATTTAGTGGCCGAGTCATAACTTCAAAAGTCACGCCTCGTCAAGTCTATCTGATAACATCCGCCATTTGAAGCGTCCATTTGTCAAGTTCGATGTATTGACCGCTGACTTACATTACATGTGGGTTAAACGCTTTAATAGAACTTGTTTTTGATAGATGGCCTTGAAATGTGAGTAGGTATTCGTACTTTGCAGTAGGTTGGAATGGTTGGACCTTGGCAGAAGGTTTGCGAACTTTGGGTTGCGAGCATTGAGATAAATGTAAACTATAAAGACACCGTAAACAAAAAATGTGTCCCTCGGATGTCAAGTTTGACAACTGCGGTGCATGCGCGGTGCAAGGAGATTCTCATAGGTATCCGTACCCGCAGATGAAACACAGTCTGCTTCTTCTGCCTACTTGATAACTAATTTACCACAGCGCTAGATTTGCTGCGCAAGTGTATTTATTCTCGGCAAAAAGGTCTCAACTGCGGCGCGATCGCCGCAGTTGAACGAGACAAAGTAGGAATTCACGGTGTTAGTACTTATATCTCGATGGTTTCGAGTCACAAGATGATCTGACTTTCGCGGGTAGTTCTACATTTTAGTGACAATTTTATTCTCATTCGTTTTTTGAAAAGCCATGTTGATCATCCCATTCACTCGATAGCTAGGTTTTCATTCACATCACAAAAATGAGGATCCTAGTGCTGTACACCAGCGCCGGATTAAGTCAGCGCGGGGCCTGTAGCAAATTCTACCTAGGGGGGCCCCCCCTATCAAAGAACAGTGCATAGGATAGAACTTGTTTTATTTTAAGTTCTCGAGTTTATGAGATAAACTAGTCAAATTATTTTTCTAAAACAAACAATGCTAACTGAAGTAGGACCTACTTTTTAAAATCCTCTTAGGTTTCTAGAATATCTGATGCTAGCAGTGATTTAATTGTATTTCTTATAAGAGACCCTTCATTGCAAGAGCGAGCGTAGCGAGCTCGATATATTTTTGCACCTCGGATGACCTATTGCGTTATTATTCTAAGACCTATTGATACTTTGTCGACTAATGTAGGAAAGTTTATGAAGGAAGAGAAACTAAGATGCAAGAGCGAGCGATGCGATGTCGATTTTTTTTTAACCTCGATTGGTTATGTTAGGTTAGTATCTACTCACCATTTATATTTAAATAGCTTATTAAAAAAACTTTATGAATGAAGAGAAACTTGCTCAAAATTTTTTAGCACCTCAACTCTGAGAGGTTTTTTTGACAATACATACATAAATAGGAGTTGCTTTGTTGACTATGCAGAAAAGCTGTAGAATTAGATGTAACATAGATTTGAAAATATTCATTCATTTCAATTTCACTAATGTATTTATACAAGTTATTGCGTTTTCGAAAGATCATTTTCACCTAAAGCAGTAATAACGATTGGTGATTTTGAAGGCGCCCTCAGTTCGGATGGTGATTGATTTACGAATTTTGCCGATGCTACAACTAAGTTTTGTCGTACTGTACTCTATTGCTGAATGTGAAAATTGGGTTGGTCAACCAGTTCTCAAAAATCTAAAGCAAACCATCTCAGGGCTTTAGAAAGAACTTGAACAATTAACATTAAAGACAATCAACCAATATTTCTACGAATAAAAAGTATTGCTAATACCTCAGGTATGTAGGTACCTACGGTAGCGTATGTGACCCGACCTGAAGGTCAAAAGTCGACCTTGCCACTGCGCAGACGGCCAGACGCAGATAAGCGCACGATACGATCGACGCCGATCTATATAGATCGACATGATATCGTTGTGCAATGCTCAACTTATAAAGAAGCCTACAGACAGTAACGTAGCGCCATCGTGAATAAACAAGTTGAGCTTTTATTCATGACTTCATGTGCTAATGAGGGTTTTCTGAAATGATGTTCACTAGGTGGCACTGAGACGTCATGTCCGTCATGCTATTTTCTGTAAGCTTGGAACAAATTATCGGACGCGTCCGCGGACGTTAACTGTCAGTTCGAACGTGAATTGACGTGATCGTAGGGAACTGACAGATAGCGTCCGCGGACGTCAACTGTCAGTTCGAACGTTAACTGTCAGTTCCCTACGATCACGTCAATTCACATTCGAACTGACAGTTAACATCCGCGACTTACCGTCGTAAGTCGTAAGTCGCAGACGTGAATTGACGTGATCGTAGGGAACTGACAGTTAACGCCCGCGGACGCGTCCGATAATTTGTTCCCAGCTTCCCAGCTTGAGTCGTGACTGAATGATGATGAACGAATGAATGAAACGACTGATGTACGTCCAATCATTCATACATATTATAAAACAGTCGCTTTTCGCGTTTGTCTGTATGTCCGCGTTGTTCTTCTAAACCACGCATCAGATTTTGATGAGGTGTTCACCATCGTTTAGAGAATTTATTCCGGAAGGTTTATGTGTATAATACATTAATAGTAAAGTTACGTCTACCTTAGAAATCTCGATGTTTTGCCAAGTCGTAAAAACCGTGTGAAGCAGGAGCGGGTCGCTAGTGTATTTATAATAAGTCATTGTGAACATCATCATATATTTGAAATCGTCTTGTTAAAGTGGTACCAACTGTTGGCGTGAATTTTCATGAAAACCCTCATTTGTACTCTATGGATGAGTGAGCGATACCCACAAATCTGTGTTCTTGAGTGAATACCTCGAATCAGAAAACGTGAGTTAGGACACTCTCAGGCTAAGTGGAGCGACGATCTTTGCATGGTGGCTAGGCAAGTAATCGAGGATCGAGTTAATTGGTGTGCTATTGGATAGGCCAACCGGCCTACGCCCTGCATTGTATTGCTAAGCTCATGATGATGATATTGAATCTATATAGCTGCTAATTGCCAGCGCTCTTTTGGTCGAAAAGAGTTGCAGGACCTTTGACTAACTTTTTGGCAAGTTTTCAGTCACGGGATGTCAGAGGTTATACTCGCCAAGTTCTAGGCGCCACGCCAGTCTGTACAGTTCTTTATAATTATATTTAGTAAGCTGCTCATTTGTTTTATTAATTCGCTGATCGTATCAGTGACTATTGTTGTTTTTTGGACTGGAAGAACTGGAAGTTTTTGCAATGAAGGAGTAGGTTTAACTTTTTAATAGTCTGGTGTTGCAGTTTAATGAAGTTATCTTTTCGATCTTGATAGGTAGGTACTGATACTGTGATAAAAAATAAACTTGTATTATCACGCCTTCTTGATGGCATAGGGGGCAGACAGTAACCTCAGATCAGTGCGTTGTTAGCAGTGATGGTGGGACCGTCGGACTGCCAAGATTCGTATACTTATGTATTGTATAATTATCACTTTCTTCAAAAATGGTGAGGGAAAACATCGTGAGGAAACCTGTATGGTATGCCTGAGAGATATTTCTCAAAGCCAAGTCTAAGGCCCATGGGCGGCTTTAAAACTCTGACACCAGGTTAGTCACTAACCACACGAAAAGAAAGAACTGCGTTGTTCTATTTTTAAATCTTTTTCTGCTCTTTTATTTCGTTCTTAGAAACATATCTAATGCAGTTTATACAAGGTCTCGAAGGCAGAATGTCGAGTAGTTACCGAGTTCATGTTTTTATCATTTTGATAGCACATGACCTAGTATATTACCGGTTTGTTTAGCTTAGAATTTTTATGAACTATACTTGTTCTAGGCAGGTAAACTGTGCGGAGCACTTACGTCAGTGGAAAGAATAATACAATAATTTTATAATAAATAATGTATTGCATATTAAAATTTATAAACAATATCTTTTTCTATATTTAACACTTAATTAAGTTCTATATAAATGCTTCTATCACTACGCTGATAAGGCATATTGTACAATTCTAATTAAGTCGTTTATAACTAAACAATTATACTGATTTCCAAACAAACAATATTAAAATGTATGAGAAAAACAAATACCATGTTTTAAAATGGCTCTCATATACATTACGTTTCGAGAACTTTTTAAAAGTTTTCGAGCCACTATACAGGGTGGCAGGGACATCGACGCGAAGCCTGTTACCATGGATTGGAGCTGATTCTAAACCCCTGTGTTGAAATTTCTCGTCGGTTATAAAAAAAAATATCTGCTGTTTCATAGAAAAGTGCAATACCTACGCGGTCTAAATGTATGGAACAGCTGTTTTTTTTTTTTAAACAACCGACGAAAAATTTCAACGCAGGGGGGTTCAGAATCATGTACTGAATCCATGGTAACAGGCTTTGCGTCGATGTCCCTGCCACCCCGTAGATTATACGGCAAATAAAAATTCTTAAACATAAAATTGATAATACGGTCTAATATTACAAAATGAGGTTTTCAAAGGAAAACCAAAAATATACTGATGAATACCACAGTACGACAATCAATCCCGTAAACTATTTCGTTGCATACTTGAGTCTGGCAAAAAATGATACGACTCAGTGCAGTCAGACCATAGACTAGCGTAGAGCACGTGGTTTTTGTTTATAAGAATGGGTGCTGGGACTAAGGATATCGTTCAACACTTTTGCATTAAAAAACTCACAAGCAAATTCAGTTACCGAAACTATTCCAAATTACAAAAGCAAAGTGCAATACAAAACAAGTGTATTTAATTTGCATTTCACTAACGCCCGTCAATCATTCCAATCAACGCCTTATTACAATGACATAAGAGTTATATGACGCGCGCTCGTGAATTGCGTTATTATACTTATGAATCGCACAGTTTCAGCAAATAAATTACTACCAAAAATATACAGATTCCTTACTTATCATACTTCTAATAATTTCCTCACGACCCATCCTGATTCTGCAACTGTTTCAGCTGCTTCAAGACGGTGTCGAGCAACTTCCTTCTGTCTCGCTCATTCTTCTTGAGTACGGAGAAGACAGAAGACTTCTGTTCTGCTTCCTTTAGTTTCTCGAGAAGAGTAGCGGCGTCGCGAGGCGTGACGAGTGAATACTTACCTCCTTCTATGCCGACGTCGTGGAGGTAAGATGACCAGTCCCAACCGGTGATGAGGTCGAGGAGTTGTCTGGAAAAGAGGTTTCGAATGAGGTCGTCACGCGAATATTGCAAGTACGTCACAAAAAAATTACAAGCGCGAATGTAACTCTATGTCTGTTTCTTACCTTTTCACGCCTAAACCGATCGTAATGAAATTTGACACAGGTACTGAGGGAGTCTTCAACCCAATGACCAACATAGGCAAATAAAAATTTGAAATACTAGCTTCCGCCCGCAACTTCGTCCGCGTCTTATAGTTTCTTATTATTTTTGCGTTAGGCTATCCAATGCAAAAATATTTTTTTCAAATCCTACTAGTAGTTTCGGAGATCACACCCAACATACAAACTTACAAACAAACAAATTTTACCTCTTTATAATATTTAAGTATAAACACAGAGACGAAGTTGCGGGCAACAGCTATAATCTATTTAAATAAATGCGTAAGTAATTTTGTCTGTCTGTTTGTGTGTTATCTCATCAGGTCGCAACGACTTAACCAATCAAAATTAAATTCTATAAATGGGTAGCCTCCTATCTCAAATATGTATAAGGTGTTCTAACCTGTACCCTAATTACGTAATGCACGATCAATAATAAATTGAAATGAATTAAAACAGATTGCTTGTCCATTGCTTCATAAGTTCGAAATAAAAATTGAGCAGATTTTTTTTTCGAACTTATGAACCCATGGACTAGCAATCTGTTTCAATTCATTTCAATTTATTATTGATCGTGCATTACGTAATTAGGCTGCTGGTCCTTACCTTAGACTAGCCAAGTGTTCGAGTTCTCCTTACTTGAGCCTGGGTGCTGGCTAGCCTGCCGCGAACTGTTTGCCCTGTATGACGACCAGGTTGAGCTGGTCTGCACCCTGGTCCTTACCTCAGACTAGCAAAATGTTCGAGAAGTTCTCCCTCTTTGAGCCCGGGTACTGGCTCGCCTGCCGCGAACTGCTTGCCCTATATGACGACCAGGTTGAACTGGTCTACACCTTGGTCCTTACCTCAGACTAGCAAAATGTTCGAGAAGTTCTCCCTCTTTGAGCCCGGGTACTGGCTCGCCTGCCGCGAACTGCTTGCCCTATATGACGACCAGGTTGAACTGGTCTACACCTTGGTCCTTACCTCAGACTAGCAAAATGTTCGAGAAGTTCTCCCTCTTTGAGCCCGGGTACTGGCTCGCCTGCCGCGAACTGCTCACACTGTATGACGTCCAGGTTGAGCTGGTCCAGTGCTCCTGAGGAGATCTGCTTGACGGCGGGGTCTAGCAGGAGGGCGCGCAGGCGGGTCGCGATGCGGTTGGTAGCGGCTCGCACTGCTGCCACTCTGGTAGAATAAAAATGAACCTTAGGAATTGAAAGAGAACTTATTGTATGAATATCCAGTTCAAACAAACTTTCCCCTGATTCTTTCGTATAGGTCCAAACGAAATGCGATTACGAAAAAAATATAACTTTAAAAGTTACTCCAAAGCTGCTATAAATATTTCCGAGTTCGAAGTAAAGTAAAAATACAGTCAAGTATTGCGAACTCACCTCGCTCTCTCTGGCAGTTGTTCCAGTGACGTCAGTACTCCTGACAGGTAGCTGAGCATGTCTGTGACGAACGATGATGCCTGACCGGTTGGCTCGACTAAAACAGACAAAATAATACTTTTCATCACACCTATTCGAAAAACGACAATTGCCTATAGAGGATAGCGGGAGCAAAATTCAACTTTGCTCCCTAGGGAGTTTGAGGTTTCTCTCTTCTGATTGGTCCACTCCGTGCTTTTGATAGCGTACTGATTTGCGTAGTTAGGTTGGAGGCGCTCGCGTGAAGGTTTAATGTAAAAAAAAAAACGAATAAGTAGCTTTTTATTTTTCTCATAGGTAGTGATGAAAAATAGTGTGTATTGCTCGGGGACAAAATATTTTGTTCTCGGGCGGCGAATATTGAATTCCTCGCTAAGCTCAGGATAGAATCCTTCGCTTAGCTCTGAATTCAAAATAACGCCCTGGAAGAACAAAATAATACTTTGTCCCCTTGTAACACAAATAACTATTGGGTTCATTAAGTTTGTACCGCATGTATTGCAACAGATAGCCTAAAGCAGAAATGGTTTCATAAGGTTAAAGTCAAGAACAGCATCCCCCTTCCGTTAGTAACTACGTGTAATGAAACTGGTAATAAATATAGACGTTACATATTTTAATTTTTTGGTCTTTTATAAGAAGATTACACCTCTGCCTAACCCTTCAAACATCACGCCTGTTACCTGTACTCCCAGGCGTAGGCGTGATGGTTATGTTATACAGGGTGTTTGGCAGAACGTTGAACATACGAAAATGGTGGATAGGTGGGGTCATCTGCTACTTACTCAGCCCTAATTTATTTGGCCCTGGCCACCTGGATGTTTCTTTTTATTTTATTTTTTTGCTTTCTTCTAGGTTCACCACTTTCTTAACTGTAAAGTGTAAATTTTATTAAAAGAGGGTAGGTAAAACAGGCAATATTTTTGTTTTTTTTTTATCTTTAATGTTGGCAGATTCTTAAAAAATTATTGCTTTATTCAGATGTTAGCTAGAAAAAAAGTAATGAGTCCTCAAACTTACAGAAAGATGTAAAAAATACTTAATCTTAATTTCACATGCAATAAAAAAAAAGCAAACCAGGGCCAAATAAATTAGGGCTGAGTAAGTAGCAGATGACCCCACGGCCCCACCTATCCTCCATTTTCGTATGTTCAACGTTCTGCCAAACACCCTGTATTATTCAGTCCTTAATTTAGGGCGACTTGCAGCAAAATTATACAAATCTCGGTTTAAATAAATCTCGACTTAACTTAAATCTGTCTTGCACAGTCACATTTCACATTCAATTTACCTAAACTGAGATTCAATAATTCATTCGCCATTCATTCTTTGCGTTCCGTTTTCAAATAAATAGTACTGGCAACTCAGTTCTGCGTATAGAGAAAAGAGAATTTGATTTGTCAATGTCAATGTGAAAACTCAAACTCATCCAGTCAGTGTTTTTTAATTGTGTATTTGCATCGATCACTAATAAAGAACTAGATACACAATCCCAAACAATAAAGAACTAGATACACAATCCCAAACAAAAGTTCTCTTAAAACTGTCAACAAATTGTGTTTAAGTAATAATAGTTGAAATAAATATACATTAATATAAATTCAACCTTAAACGCAATGCTTAAAGTTTATTTCACAAAGCTATGTTTAAAAAGCAAAAATCTTTACGACCGATACTATGTGGCATGTTTACCGTCGGAGCGTTCGAATGCTACTAAATCAAAAGCGCACCCAAATGTTCAAGTGGGTGCTCATTCGGTGAGGACATTTTTTGCCGCTGATTTGTATTTGTGTTCTCGTGTTCTATTCGTTACAATTGGTATTATAAAAAATAAAAAAACAAATGGGGCATGGGGCATGGTCCCTTATTATGGGGCATAATAAGGGACAAACAAGAGGGGCATGGCCAAACTTAACCACCGAATACAACTCGCAAACGAAGTTTTCCCCCAGGACCGCCGCAAATTTATTGGCTTCCTACAAAAACCAAAAAATTAAGGCAAAAAATAATCATTGTAATGAAAAAATGGTCATCGAAGGTAAGATATTTCTGTTGCATTCCATATTTACTTTATATACTTAATATTATGAAAAAATAAACGGTTGATCCGAGCTTGGAATCAATAAAAAAAAAAAAAAAATGCTAGTGCATTATTTTTAACCTATATTAGACTATAGAGTAGGTACAATTAGTAGGTATAGACGATTATAAAATTTAACAGTAATTATTTCTTTCTTTAGTAATTATACCCTATTGCCACAATTTTTTTTCACTCATGTTATATTCAACCACGAGGAAAAGAAATGTTATGTCCTACTGTGATACAGGTTTCACTTTTACAGATGGTAATTTGACTTACATCTAAGTGTCCTGAATAGTTAAAAACGTAGGGTTTACGTCGTACGGCTTTTCATACAATCTTTCAAGCCCTTATTTTTCGAAATTAATAAACTGATTTTAATGAAACTTCATACGCATATGTAGGATACAAAGGTCTAAAAACTTAGTTAAGAACATTTTCGAAAAATAGTGTTACAGCCAAATTAGACCGATTTTTTATTTTCCATATAAACAGAGATTTCCAGTTATCTGCTTTTAAATAAGATATTTTGAAAATGTTCTTAACTAAGTCTTTAGACCTTTGTATCCTGCATATGCGTATGAAGTTTAATTAAAATCGGTTCAGTCATTTCGAAAAATAAGGGCTTGAAAGTTTGTATGAAATGCCGTACGACGTAAACCCTCTTAAGTCCTCCTGAGTATCATAACTGTAAAGTACTATGTAACACTTTCATGAAATAAATAAATAAATAGGTATATTATTTACAGGAAAGAACAAAAATGTGTCTCACTCATTTCAAGAGCTAGTTAATGACAAAAGAGATTTAGTTAAAGCTCAGAGGACACTGGTTGATCTCCAAATGAAGCATGACTTCAACTACAAATAGAGTTAGCAGAGGAGAAGCTGCAATTTGAGAAGAAGAAAAATGAAATGGAGTTAAATGTTCTTAAAGCAAAATATTAAATAGAATTAAGAGGGTTTATTCTGAAAGTTGGCAACGTCGCAAATAGCTGTCAAATATTTACCTGTTTTGATTAATTTGACAATATTACTGAATGGAAATAAGAAATGTGGCTAACTAAGTATCTAGAATATTGATTATGAAATGCAATAATTAATATCTTAATACCGAATATTTAGTTTTAGATGTAAAAAATGTGTTTGGAAACTTTCCAAATGCCTTTTTTACACCTAAAACGGCTACAACATCAAATTCAGTCTTATAATTGCAATTCATTATTGATATTCTAGATACTTAGTTAGCCACATTTCTTATTTCCATTCAGTAATAATACGAAATTAATCAAAACAGCGAAATATTTGACATCTATTTGCGACGTTGCCAACTTTCAGAATAAACGCTCTTAAATCTCGATTGAAACTCGACTTTAGGCTTAAACTTAATTTAACGGTTTGCATGACATCGACTTAGCTTACATCTCGATTTAAATAATCATCAAAGTTAAAGCAGCATCTAGGTCGGTTTATTATAGTTGGTAAATCTCGATTTTATAGACAGACGTCATTACACTTTTATTTTAAATTTCTCTGTTTATTTGTAAAAATGGATTTCTTTTCGCATGATCATCATGATTTGCTATCGGATGATTTCTAGGAGATCGTACAATATCTAGAGACACTGTTTTTCTCTCGTAGAGTGTACATTAGAACCGATTTATTTAGTGCACTCTTATAAATCGGTTCTAATGTACACTCTTAAGTAACTTAATAAATATAAGGTCAAATTATATTACATAGCGTGATGCATATCGTATCGATAACTAAACATGATCAAACAAGAAAAAAATCGATTTGTTGTTTTTTTTTTGCGTCAAGTACAATACGGCAGAAATAACTTGGCAGATAACTTCCTAACTTCGCAGAAGTTAGGAAGCGCAGAAGGCTGCGCAATAGAAACATTTTGGCACCAAATGGTGACATGAGGTGAGAGTACATGCGCAAAAGTTTGTAGTGCCTATGTTCAGACTAGCCAAGTTATATCGGCCGTATTGCACCATAGGTATATACTTGAAATATCAGGTACTTACATTAATAACACTGGTAAACAGTAGTTTTGTTTTATGAAGTTTCATACCTGATTTTGTATGATTCCGCCACGCTGATTCCAGATCTGTTGTCAGTTTTTGTCTAGCAGCTCTAGTTTTTGAAATATTGACATATTACATTTTTAGCGAAAAATACCCGATTTTAAAATTAAAAAAATTGTTTCTCTAACCTAACATGAAAAAATAGTATATTATGCAATTAGTGAATAAAGGACGGATTTAAAGCGAGGGCCCTAAATGAATCACGAGCAAGTGAAGGATTCTAACGATTGAATCACGACCGTAGGGAGTGATTCATGATGATTGAATCACGAGCGTAGCGAGTGATTCAAGTGTTAGAATCCTAAGCGACGCGAGTGATTCATGGCCCTCGATATAAATCCGTTTTATTCAAGAGTTGCATACTATACTTTATACCATGACTACGAGAAAAAGAAAGATTTAAGCGAAAATAGACATTTAATAAAAGGTTAACACGTTCAGCGTCGGGAGCCCTCCTGGAGGGTTCACCTACTTGGATATGGGATGTCGGGAGCCCTCGCGGAGGGCTCATTTTAAATGTAGACATTCAGTGTCAGGAGCCCTCCTGGAGGGTTCACCTACTTGGATATGGGATGTCGGGAGCCCTCGCGGAGGGCTCATTTTAAATGTAGACATTCAGTGTCAGGAGCCCTCCTGGAGGGTTCACCTACTTGGATATGGGATGTCGGGAGCCCTCGCGGAGGGCTCATTTTAAATATAGACGTTCAGTGTCGAGAGCTCTCCTGGAGGGTTCACCTACTTGGATATGGAATGTGGGGAGCCCTCGCGGAGGGCTCATTTTAAATGTAGACGTTCAGTATCGGGAGCCCTCCTAGAGGGTTCACCTACTTGGGTATGGGATGCCGGGAGCCCTCGCGGAAGGCTCATTTTAAATGTAGACATTCAGTGTCGGGAGCCCTCCTGGAGGGTTCACCTACTTGGATATGGGAGGCCGGGAGCCCTCGCGGAGGGCTGGCTCATTTTGAATGTAGACGTTCAGTGTTGAGAGCTCTCCTGGAGGGTTCACCTACTTGGGTATGGAATGCGGGGAGCCCTCGCGGAGGGCTCATTTTAAATGTAGACGTTCAGTGTCGGGAGCCCTCCTGGAGGGTTCACCTACTTGGGTATGGGATGCCGGGAGCCCTCGCGGACGTTGGAAGTGAAACCTCCCGGAGGTTTCACTTCCAACTACGAATAATAAAAGTCATAGACTTTCATGGCGGAATGATGAGTTATGAGTTCTATGAAAATGGGTGGAGTCGAAAGTGTTAAGGAGGTTGTATAGCATTGAGATAGAGGTCGAATACATTGGTGTATTCTAAATTCAAACACCAAAACAGTGATTAAAAGAGCTTTTTATTCACTGTTTTCAGTGAATAAAATAAGCTTTTTAGAGGGGGAATGGTATAAACTTTCTTTTATCAGATTTTCTTGCATGAATCGAAAGTTCAGCCTTGTTTTGAATGCTCTAGCAGTAATCAGCCATCATATTTGCATTCCAACGACCCTGGTATCGCTCTTCCATCGTGCGAATGTCCTGATGAAAGTTTTCTCCTTATTCTTCGCTTAAATCGCCTAAATTTTCTGGGAAGCGGTCTAAACGGCTGAAGAGGAAGTGCATCTTGATGCTCATGTTTACATCATAGTATTTGAAAGCGCAACATGAGATGCTCAAAGTGTTGAATGTAGTCTGGAGACTTTTTATTTCCTAAGAAATTTTGTACACCCAAACAAATTCAATCCATGCAGATTTCTCTTTATACTGTCATTCAATTAATCTAATAGCTGATTTTAAATGAGCGTAAGTCCATTTGGAACGATTTATGCGGTTTATTCTGGCAACATTCACAACACAAAAATAACAGTAATCGTGATGATTTGTCGGTTCACGCCAAATCATAGGACTTTTGAACTTCAAAGTAGATCTTTTTTTACTAGCCCATAAACGCAATGATATTACGCAACTATCACATACAAAATTTGGGATCCATGGCTTACCAAACACTTGTAATGGCGCCCCAAAGAAGTCCAAGTAGGCCTTTTTTATAAAGTCAGACGGACTCAAACGACATTCTTGAAACATATATTTACCACAAACAGCACAAAAACTATTTGGATCGTTTAAGCAAGCTCTTCTTAATGTAGACATATCGGTTTATTTATGGAATTTAATCATTTTCTACACTAAAAAAAATATTAGTAAGCCGCGTAACGAAATTTTAAGAAGTACCTGTATCACAAAAACTAGAGCTGCTAGAAAAAAACTGAGTGTAGATATGAAATCAGCGAACTCAAATTACTAAAAAACAGGTTAGAAACTTCCTAAAACAAAAAAAAAGTTAAATTTTGTTTACCAGTGTAATTTACATAGGTAAGTAAGTAAATTCTAAAAAAATTGACTTCAGCGCCATCTATTGGGAAAATTGCCTGGAACAGACCGTATCGTCCGCCATAACTATTTTGTTTTTTTTTATTTGTTTTATCATGTTTAGATTAATTTCACGTCTGCAGAGTTTCGCTTAACTTGATCCGGTATTTAGTCAAGTCAAAGTCAAATAATTTATTTCAATTAGGCACATGAAAGGCACTTTTGGATGACAAATATTACAAAATGTACAAATTTAGTAAAAATCTTTGAACTATTTTCCTACAACACATTTAATGACATATTCTTCACTCACCTAATAGCCAGTCATAGTTCTCCAGGTCAAGAAACTCGTCGACTTTCTTCTCCAGTTTGTCGCAGATCTGCTGCTCAGCGTCGTCGCGAGCCGCTTGGAACATACTGCCTGCCGTCTGATACAAAGTAATAACGCTGTTAAGTTTATGGTGATAAAGGTGATATTTGCATAAATAAATAATAGAAAAGTTTTATTGCCGTGTATTGAACACAATATTATACACTAGAATGTATCGAATCTAACATTGGAATAGTTTCGTTATTTACTTTTTACTAGCTGCTGCCCGCGGGTTCGCCCGCATAGACCCTAATTCTATTTCTAAAATAAAAGTAAGCCTTAGTTACTCCTTATAACATCAGGTATCTGCCAGTGAAAGTTGCGTCAAAATCGGTCCAGCCGTTTCGGAGATTAGCCAGTACAATCAGACAGATAGACCAAAATGTTACAATATGATTTTTATTGTTTTATGTACCGTATATACTTTCATAAGCATTAGTAAAAAGCTGTTATTTTAACATTACACACAGACACTTCAATTTAATTTATTTATTTATTTATTATTTATTTATATATTCTTTATTGTACACCACAAAAATACATAACAGAAAAAAATATAAATTTGACACTACAAAATATACAATTGGCGGCCTTATCGCTTTCCGCGATCTCTTCCAGGCAACCTTGGAATGGACAGTGATCTGCCTGGACATAAAATGGGGCTGTCGTTGGTGCAAATAATACTAATTTACCTACTTAATTAATATCTTACTAGAATAGATACACAGATAAATACATATCTTAAATAATAGATACATAAATACATACATACTAAATATATAAGTAACGAAAATAAATGAAGACTATAGATAATTACAGTTACGAGAACAAGATCACAACGACAAGTAATGTTCCTTCACGAGTCTCTTAAATACAGGTAACGATTGCGCACGCTTTATTTCAACTGGCAATGCATTCCACAATCGAGCGGCCTGGACAGTAAAGGATTTGTCGAAGAAAGTTGTGGAATGCATAGGCATTTTAAGCTTCAAGTTATCTGATGACCTTAAAAATTTAATGTGGGAGTCGCAAAGAAACTGGAAACGTTCCTTGAGATAGAGAGGGGTAAAAGGCGAAAAAAGAACATTATACAAAAGGGATAGAATATGAACATTCCGGCGAAGGCGAATTGGTAACCACTTGAGCTTCACGCGATATTCGGAAACGTGGTCATATTTGCGCAAACCGAATATGAACCTTATACAAACATTTTGAAGCCGCTCAAGTTTATCAAGCTGGGATTGGGTATGGTCAAGATAGCTGGCATCAGCATAATCAAGGATGGGTAGTAGAAGCGATTGTGCAAGCGCAATCTTGGTGGCAGTCGGTAGAAAGTTACGTAATCTCTTCAAAGATGCAGCGGATGCAAATAGCTTGCGGCTAACTTCCTGTAGCTGGGCAGTACAAGAAAAGTTCCTATCAATGAATATCCCCAAGTTTTTGACTTTCTCACCAATGGGAACTACTGAATTTAGTTGTAGATTTGTTTTCTTCAATAAATACATGTTTTTTATGATTATACCTATTTCGTTTTATATTACCTGTGTGGTAACTAGTTCAGAGCCAGTTATGTTGCTAATAAACTCGTACAGACATAACGTGGCGCCTTCTAAATACTGCGTGTCCACGATGATCTGAAACAAAATGGGACACAGGTAAATAAGGACATTTCAAATATTACCATAGATTTCGCTACAAACTGCTAAGAAAATGATTTTTATCCAGCTATGGATAGCTTTGAATAATAAAAATAGCGGCGAGTTTACAAGTTGCATTGCATGCTTATTAATTAACACTTTCTCTTATAAGTTGCCTTCACAAAGTTTTTCTAAAAGTGGTGATAGATGTGCGAGCAGGTACGTACTTATGGCTCGGCGACCTTACACGCCCGTGTGTCATAAGTACGCGCACTTTAAAACCACCGAGTAAGTTCGTCTGCGATCCAACAGGTTTGAAATATGCTCGTAGCCCGCCTTGGTTCGTAGTTTCGTAAGTCTGTCATCGCCGCAAGTTTGGAGCCGCCATTTTGTTTCGACATTTATGTAATGTATGTTTCAATTCGACAACATCGCGATAGTTTGATCAAGCTTTACGCGTGTCACCGGCGGCGAGCCGAGTAAGTTGGCGAACTTGAAAACCGCGTACTTTAAGTTCGCATGGCTATCACCGATTTAACAAGACTTCAAAAACTAAAATTGGTGGTAAAAACTGACTGGTGAACTCAATGTTTTATGAACGCTTTGTGTTGATAGATACCTGAACCAACTGCATCACCGGCAGTGGTCTTTTATAACAACACGGTTTTAAACCTTATGCCGTTGACCGTCTGCAATGGTTAACTTTAGTGCAAACGTTATGACGTCAATCCTCCCGGAGGATTCACTTCCAATATTTCGGCATGGCGTATGAGTTCTATGAAAAGTGGGTGGAGTCGAAAGTGCTAAAGCCACGCGAATATAAACTCTTTTACTTGTAAACTCAATGCTTTACCTCAAACGATGCCTCACCTAGAAAGAAAGAAGAAAGAAAGAAAGAAAATACGTTTATTTGCGGCAAACATGACGCATAGAAAGAACACAAAATAAAAAGAAGTACACAAGTTGAGGGAAAATATGCGTCACATCCACGCAAAACGGCCATCGCTCAGCATAATGCTGCGACCCTATGCGAGACAGAGCCCCAGCGCTGGTTTTCAGCGACAGCCGGCGTTGACGTTATGACGTCGACCGGTGCAGCATACATTGAGATACAATTAAGAAATAAAAATAAAATAAATATACAATAATTAATTCTAAAATATGTGTGAATAAAATATAATATGGCAACACTTCGTTCAGTCGGCAACGACTCGCGCGCCGACCGACGGCTTTGAGTACATAATCTGTCTGCACCTCTTTTCGTGCCCTCTGTGCAATAACAGCTGTATAATAAAAGACCATTGCGAGGACAATTCTAACGCTGTTTCGTGGCTGAATTCTGTTTAAAACTCATATAATACGTAATCTTCTCTATGACGAAGAAGAAGAAAGCTTTAGGTTGATAGTTACCTGCACTAACTGCATCAGCGGCAGTGGTCTTCTAAACAGCGCGGATAAACAGCCTGTGAAGGATCGACTGAGCAGCAATGAGGCTGAATGTCTCGCTGCCGCAGCCCTCCTCCCTCCCCCCAGCCCGAGCCCCGCAGAGTATTTGAGCCACGCGAATATGAACTCTTTTACTTGCACGTATACAGCTGGGACTGTGGTGGAGAATGGGAACCTGGGAAGGATATAATTATTAGGTATATTTGTGTTAAAGGTGGTTGAAATTCGACGCGAAAAAAAATCTAGTTATAGCTTCAACAAAAAAATCAAAACGTAATTCAATGAAAACTTATCCAGCATTCTTACTTCTGGCAAAAACGCATAATTTTCAAGACTTCCGGCCTATCATTATCTTAACTATAGTCGTTTTCTTGCATTTTTTATGTTAAATTACTGTTTTTACAGATTGTTTTTTTTTAAAATGAAGACTACTCACTTTCTTGGGAAGGGTTCCGTCTCCAGTTCATCTCCTTCGTATGGGAACGTGTCCATAACACCATCATATTGGTCTTGGTTCTCAACCTGAAGACAAAATAACGTCAGATAAACGTTACTAAGACAATAACACTAAAATAAAAAAAACCGCCGCTAAAATAACCGCCTAAAATAACTTACTATTTCACAATACAGAGATTTATAGATTGAGAGATTTAAAGGGTGTGGTTAAGTAATAACAGCCGCAAGGGTTCATCGATCAGGTTAAGCTAAAGCCGCTGTTGGTCCGTGGACGGCTGACCATCTTTACATACCAAGACCCCTCCGTGCCTCAGAAAGCACGTTAAGCCGTTGGTCCCGTCTGTCATTTGAGATCTTTGTATAAAATGAAGCAAGATAAAAGTTACCTCTATCGGTACGAAGGAGGCATTATCGAGTATATCCCTGAACACGCCGACCCATCTTTGCATCAACACCTCAGTATAATGCTCCGCCATCTCTTGTAATAGCAACGGTATCGGATCCGTTGGAAGGCCGTAACATCTGCGAAATGTGAAAGTTAATTTAAAATGTTGGCACAAATATTTTATAGTTTGACCCGCAATCGCTGTTCCGTAACTTAGGAATGCGCGGCGAGTACGAGGGCAGCGTTGACGAATGAGTGGTGGGCGGGACGTCGCGCGGCATGAGCGTTGACGAATGAGCGAACTGCACTACCTCCCTCCCGTCTCGCCGCGCAAATACCTAAGACGCGGAACCGTTGTCTCAGTCAAACTATGTGTAAGAGTTGAATTCATGAATATGAAAAAAGTATAATAAATAATATACAAAGGGACCAAATCTATATTATTACTTTAATAATTATAATTATACTTTAATAAAGCTGAAGAGTTTGTTTGTTTGCTTGCTTGAACGTGCTTATCTCAGGAACTACTGGTCGGATTAGAAAAATTATGTCAGTGTTAGATAGCCCATTTATCGAGGAAGGCTATACCAATGAAGAATGTTTCAAAATAAAGGGTATTTTTTAACGATTTCGCGGGTTAAAGTTAGCGTTAGCCCAAAGTAACTATTCCACGCGGACGAAGTCGCGGGCAGAAGCTAGTTTAAGATATAAGGAAAAAATATTTAAAAATAACAGCTATTTCATAAATTTTGATCATGTTCCTATTGCACTTTGGTTTGGAACAGCTGTTTTTCATTCTATTTTAGACTTGATGACATGATGATGAAGAGATTTCTACACAATACTCACTTCAGTGTATTAATAAACAGCACGATTTGGTGTTTGATACTCAACATCAACGTCGGGTCCGTTATCAAGGAAGTATTAGTCCTTAATGTGGAGGCGACCTTAGTCACGGACATACCCCACATGTCTAGCAACCAGTCTTTTGAGACCAGACCTGGAAGAAAGAAAGGAAAACTGTATAATCCGCACTGCCTTGTTGATCTAGTGGTCGCAAGCGCTACTGCTGAACATGAGATCCTGGGTTCGATTCCCAGGTCGGGCAGTGTTTGGATTTTTCCATCAGGAACTTCTTAGTAGCAGCCCGGAGCCTGGAGTCGTCCCCGGTTGTACACCTCTGCCTAACCCTTCGGGGAATACAGGCGTGATGTTTTGTATGTATGTATCAACAACCAAAAAAAAAATGAAGTAATCCTATAAGGGTTCCTTTCTCCCTTTTGAGCTACGGAACCCTAAAAACAACTGAAATAAAATAATAGTAAAAAAAAACAAAATCTTAATATCCAAAGTCGTTCAGCAAAAAATATCACATCAATATAACATATTTTTTTATTGGTGGTGACTACTGGTGACTTGTTGTCACATTAATGCATCACATGCTCGCCTTCACACTGCGTTATACTGTAAGATATTTAACTGTATAATTATGAGAACACACGGCATTTTTATACAGCAATTGTTTTACAAAAGGCATTTATTTCAATTATACCAATTAGAAGCACTTCTGAATTATCAAGGGGTTGATTAGTCAGAAAGATAAAGCTGGTTGTCCATTCCAAAGCGATGTATGAACAGTGGGATGCTGACATATTATGATCCCAACATTTTACTGTATAATATCATACAGTACAGTGCCGTGTGAACTGCCGCTAACACTAAACACTTACGTAACAAAGTAAAAAAATAGTCTCCTTACCTGCGTCTGCGCTTAGGAGATGTTCTTCTAGTATGAAGAAGCCAAGGACTGCATTTAAGTAGTTCTTGACTCCTACTATCGAGTCGTGTAGGTTCGTTGAAGCGGGGATCAGGACGAGGCGGGCTTGTTGCTTGCGTTGAGATCTGGAAGACAAAAAGATGGGAAAGTAGATTCAACTACCCGTAAGCGGTTAGTTTATAAAACATAAAAAAATAATAAATACGTTGGAAAACAATTTTCATTTCGACGAAATGTATGGGCAAAGATTTTTGCGATTTCTAAGTTTTCTAGTACTCAAAGCTAAGTTGATCCACTAGAGTTTTTTTACCCTTATAAGAATCAGGATCGATAGGCGTCAAAAAAAGTTGGTTCTAACGATTTCGATGAAAGTTGCAATGTACGAGGGCTAAAAATCGATCTATCTAAGTCTCTCTTTCTTTCTTTCTTTCTTTCTAATATATAAGGTCCCATTAAAATAGATGGACAAACTTTTAGTAGTCATTCAGACCACCAAAATAAGGACAATGGTAAAAAAAGTAATAAGAAAAACTTTATTTTAACATTTATTTTTCTTGTAAGCATTAGATACTTACAAGAAAAATAAATGAACTAACGAAAATACACCAAAAATGTTGGTTACCCAATGCCATTTATTATTTATGGTCCATATAAAATCACTTTTTTTTTCCTTGGTTATATTTAGTTAGACGTACTGAACGCTGTGTTAAAATTTGTCCATGTATTATAATGGGACCTTGTATAGTGTCTTGTACATATTCATGTACTTAGTTATTATTTAATCGTGTTTTTGTTGTGCTATTTCTTTTGTGTGCACCAAATAACTAGGAAATTCGTATTCTCTATTTTCACCCGAGCTTGGTCGACCTAGTACTTACTACTTACCATTATGGGCATTATGGGCCAGCAAACTGGTACTAATTTACAAGAGAAGTTTCAACTCCAGCTGAAGTATAAAAACTCCTTTATAAATTACCTATAATACTGTATGAAGTCATTCTTAGCACCCAGCACACTGTGGATGTGCAGACATCTGTGTAAGGGACTGAAATCCACCAGCTCATGTGGACATTGAGGTCCAGCGGTGATATTCGTTGGTATTCCAAGCATCGCCATATCTGGACAAAGACAAGCAACAATAAGACCAATATCATTACCACAGATGAATTCAGATGGGACACTCCGCAGTTCAGGTATGAAGCTACAAGTACGCGGCGAGCCCGTCTTGCTGGGCTAAATCAGTGAGTGTAACGTAGTCAGAAGATCCAAGACTTACGATAGAAAGAGAGGCAACTTCTAGGTGAATATAACTGTAGTTGACTAGCGCTGTGCGACCTGAATTGCACTTTATTGTGTCATACCTAGAGTCGCTTTTTATTTAAATGATATAGCGGTGTCCTATCTGTATTAATCTGTGTCATTACAGTTATTATCTGAAATGGCTGAAGCAAACCACGCGTCTTGGATGTGGAGTATCGGATACCAGCCCGATATAGAATATAAGGGCTGTGGACATCTTTGGCTAGAACGAGAAAGTGTTTGCAAGTAATCTTTCTCGATTTATTGAACCATTATTTTGAGGATAGAAAGAGATAGTAGGTCAGCCCTAATTTAGTGCTTGTTTACGGAGACGCGGGGCGTTGAGCGTGGCGTGCGGCGTGGCATTCGGCGGTGCGTCTGACGTTTTTAGGGTTCCGTACCCGAAGGGTGACAAACGGAACCCTATTCATAAGCCTCTGCTGTCCGTCTGTCTGTCAGCGAGCTCTATCTCATGAACCGTAATAGGTAGGCAGTTGAAAGTTTCACAGATTGAGCATTTCTATTGCCTCAAGAGCAACAAATAATTAAATTAAAAATTAAAGGGGGGTCGCCATACAATAAAATTAAATTTTGAAAAAAAAAAAATCTGACCCTGGCATGTGGGGTATCATTGTCTAGAGCTCATCAAGTAGAAAATAAATATAATTTTTATTTGTTTTTATCTTCAAAAATGATTAATTAGGGGGCCGTAGAAGTTGTCTGTTTTAGACCATTTTTGTACGAGCTCTATCTCAACAACTAAACAAATTAGGAATTTGAAACTTGTGTGTATCATGTACCATATACTGTTTATAATCAACAAATACTAAAAACGCCGATTAATAACGTATTTTATATAATATGGGCGATTTACTGCAACTTAAAAATAATATTTTGTATTTCATGCTAATATTATGCGATATAAATTCCACAGATAACTATTTACTAGTCGGAGTAATGACATGGAATTAGTAAGTACCTACTATCATGGCAGCATATACTATTTCGATCATTTAAATTTCGATCATCCAAAAAGGTCTACAAAATAAGCTCTCTTCAAAAGATTTTAAAACCGGCCAGTATTTTTTGAGTTTAAGAACTTTATCGACTTTTTTCAAAGTATCCCTAGACGGTGTTGATGTGTGTACCTCATGTTAAAACTACACTTCAATAGACAATAATATTCAGTATAGGTGGTACATACAGGGTACTATTCAGTTACCTTAAACCGTTGTGGATACAATTTCATATTGAGAAAACTTATTTGTGTAAAAATATTCAGCCACGGCGGCCAATCTCAATGGAGACTAGCCTTCGGCGTGGGAGATATTATAGTGCACAAGTGTATGTGCAGACACGAGTGCACTCTCTCTTCCCCCACTCTCATAGTCCGATGGGATGTGTAAAAATAATTTTTATTTCCCTTGAGTTTAGATTTCGATATATTTTTTTGTTGGTACATTGGCGTGTGCTAGCTGTCATTATGGCAAATATATTTTATTTAATGTTTTGTGTTGAGTAATGTAAAATATTTGCATACTATTGTATAGAATCAAGTTTTTTTAATGTTTTTTTAAAGCGCCTCTGTTGTTACCTTTACGAAAGTATTACAAAAATGCATAGTGTTAAATCTTGTACGACATGGTATGGAACCCTTCGTGTGCGAGTCCAAATCGCACTTGACCGATTTATTTCTGTTTACAGACAGGCGGGGCGTGCAGCGGCACGCGCAACACAAACATATTATGGCAATTTACGATGTTGTTTATCGAAACGCGGGACGTGGAGCGGGGCGTGCGGTGTGGCGTGAAAAGTAGTGGTGCCCGCCGCTGTGCAACGCCGCGAGCATCACCGCGCGCAACGTCGCGTGCGACGCGGCTTTGCCATCCGCGGGTTCCGCCTGCATTTCAAGCAAACGCGTGTAAAATCGTTTCGCCGTAAACGCTCTCATACAACGCCATATATTTAAACTTTGTGCGGGCCGCCCCGCCGCGTCTCCGTAAACAAGTACTTAGACTTTTTGGTTACAAACCTTTTTTGTTTTGGACAATGCTGGCTAAGCTCCTTCCCAGCATTTCTTGCGTCTGTCTCAAAGCCATTGCTCCCACCTACAGACAAATAAAAGTTTACAGATCATTTAAACAGAATTCAGGTGTAACGACAGTAACACATACCTTTAAATTTTTTTAAAACCTATTTTTGAACTGACATAGTAAACAGACCTTTAGACAGAGGCGAAACTTTGGTACGCCCTAAAAATCGAGCTATTACCCTGTAGGGTAATATTTAAAGCATTTGGAACTACATGAAGTTTCTTATACTATATTTCTAGCCAACTTTAAAAAAGCTATGGCTAATGACAGTTTTTTTTTGTTTCATCATCATTGTGACAACTCCCGTATTTTAAAGAATGTTCGTTTAGAGGCATGAGAAACAGGGTGTAAAGTTCACTCATCCTCTATTGAAAAGGGATGATCCTCCGACCAGACGGGTGTCGTATCTGGCGGGTAACTGCCCGATGGTTGATGTCGGATAGTCTTATATATTTCGTTCGCGCGGTAAACTCTATTTGCGCGATTCAGGATTTGTGTGACGTCAGGTCTTTGATGCGTAGTTCGCATGTGGCGATGTAGATGCCGCCACATTCGCATTCTAATCTCAGTCTGTCAAAATAACCTCTAATTTAGCACTGTTTGTCATTGATTTTCGCTGTTACGAGATTGCGAACGTTTTTTATGTGCGGGAATTCGCCTTCTGTTTTTTCCCTAGCAATCAATCAGGAATTACAACCATATCCCTCCAACATTTTATTACTAAGTACGGGTTACTAACCTGTGGGCTAAGCTCGCGTATATTTTCGAGAAAATCTCTCAGGTCTGCCATAGACGCGTCTTGTATCGCCTGTCGTAGACGCGGGATGTCAGCAGAGATCTGTCCGCACCATTTGTATGGACCGACGCGAGGAAGTAACACATGTTCCAGTTGTTCCAAAGTTTTTAGGGCTGGATAGTATCTGTAAAGCAACAAAAGAATCTTTAAGCAACTCATACTATTATGTGGGGTTCTTAATAAAAAGATGAAACTAACATGAATCTCCTGGAGATTGGTGTCAATCGTCAGAATTTCTGATATAAGGGAGGTTCTTATGCTCTGGCAGCACAGTGTGGCGAATGCTGCGCGAGACGCGGGACGCGACTAAACGCGTCGATTGTTCTAATGAATATGAATTCAGTTTAAATAGATAAATTAATAAATGAACAATCAATGGATAAAATAAATTAATTGACACACTTGGCGCGAGACTAGGGCTACACTTCAATTGGTCAGAGCCCGTAAGTTAATTTCGGATAGTCTTTTTCGCTTGGTAAACTCTAACTGCGCGATGCAGGAATTGAGTGACGTCATGCCTTCGATTTTTTTTTTTTTTTGGGTGGGAAGTCAACCAATGACTTCTGCCGCTCTGGGCGGAGCGGAAGGGCGTGTCAGACTCTTACTGACTAAAACCCACCCGTGTTCCTTCCCTTGCCTTGCCAGGGGCCACGGTTTCCCCTTAGGACTACCCGCAACCCCGGTAGGCATCGGCCTTAGCGGACCCCGTCAGTCATGTCTTCGCTGCGTAGTTCGTATGTGGCGGTGTAACTACTACAACTTTAACATTAATATGATTACTAAGATACTTTTACTTTATGCATAGTTTTAAAAGTTCCGATCACCTCTTCCAAGTCTCATAGAGGGCTATTGTTTACCAGTGCAATGTTTAAAGAGCAACTAAAGTATTTTGCATTTATTCCCTTTGAAGCCAACGAAGGTGGCATCAGGATGCATATTTCCAAAAAGTCGAGCCAACCTCTATTTCTTCAATAGTTTGTATGGTCAACCTCGTTAATATTTTACCACTTTTAACAACAATTCCCAGTAAATTAAAGCATCACTAAGGATGAAACTTTCTAACCGGCACATAGACAAATAGACTATATCATTATATGACAAATAGACTATAATTATCATTATATGATGTGCAAGAGACATTCAACCTAAGTAGTGAAGGGCAGGCTAAGGTCATTTTGATGTTCAAAAAGTGCTAATTCTCAGCCTAGTTTGAATAAATGACTTTTGATTTCTTAAGATGGTGAAGCAATTGTGAGGTTGACTATACAAAATATAATTCATAAAGCACTGATGAATTGAAAATAAGGGAATTAGATCCTACAACACTGAACTAATAGATTGTATTATATACAAATACCTTTTAGCTTCCACCTGTGACTTGAGCTTGGAGTAAGTGGTCAGCAAGGGCAGACATAGCTCCATCTTTTCAATGGTACCAGCAATGTTGAGTTCCACTCTTCGAGCACTGATCAAATGCTCAGCTTTGCCACATAAACCTTGGAAAATAAAAAGAGTTGTGTTTATATTATTATGTATTATATTTTTTAGATTTTTAGGTTCTTCTACTGCTGTCAGTGTTATCGATTCTTTGTTACATTTTAGCTAACCAAAATAACACATAAGATTAGACAGCAGTAGTTACTGCTAGCGGCTCCTAGCAGTAACTATGCTGCTAGTAATAGGTCTTCAAAGAATGTTCATCCATCATGACTTCTTACATAGTCTTGTGTAAATAAGCAATTTGAATACTTACTGTCAGTGGTATCTTTAACGTTAGCATCCACATTAGATATCTCCGCATGCAACTCTTCAGCATGAGAACGCACTTGTAATAACTCACGGATTGAGTCAATAAAGCCCTGGAAACAATTTATGTTATACTTATAATTATTTATGTTTCTACATGTTTAGTAATTGTTAATAGCATAATTAAAACAAAAGAAATCAGTTGCCTGTCAAACATTGTTTCTAAATTATCTCAATTACAGATTCTGTTACAATCCTATCAATATTTATAATTATCTACAACTCAATTGGGCTTTCCTCATACATCAGTCTATGATTCACAGAATATTATTCAAAAAAGTTAATACCGAATCTACCACTAGCCCTTTACACTTGCAGTGTAAAAAATATATTTTTTAATAAATGCAAATAAGAGCTCATCCTATTCTCACCTTTTATGATGTGCCTGACAGGGGACCCTGTAGGGAGCTTTATGGACATAAAGCTGGGAAAAAATTATCAGACGCGTCCGTAAGTTGCGACTGACAGTCACCAAAAATCACGTCTGCGACGTAGGACTGATATTTTGCACAGTGTAGTGATAATGCTAAATGTACTATCCAGTATGCAACTGTCAGCCGCGGCTTACGGACGCGTCCGTAAAATTGTTCCCAGCTTAATTGTTTAATTAATTTACCTACCAACATGCATTCATGATTCTTTATTGCATTCCATAATGTTTTGCCAACATTATGGAATGCAATAAAGAATCGAGAATTGAAATCAGCCGTAGTCACAAACATACATTTAAAACAAGCACTTTGACAGTATTATAGGATAAGGGCAAGAGTATGATAATGATTCACAGCATTCATTTTACCTGATAATGAAAGTTGCACAGCTTCTCAATTTCCTTGTCATGTTGCTTTATCCGCTCATCCAACTGCTGAACAAACGCTTCATGGCCTTCCCCCTCGTATATCGAGCGGAAGGCCGGGCCCCAGTAGTCATCTATGCCCTCTATTTCCTAAAGAAAACGACAAAACGATAATAATAACATCATATTAAATTTTAACACAAAAAAGAAAACTCCTTTACTAAATAAAATTGTAGAGAAATTGTTTACATTTATGAAAGTTTTTAGTAGAAAAACTAGGTGCATTTAGTATTCCAAAGCATAGCTTTAGAAAAGAATGCAAAAAATTCAAAGTGGGTGTATACCTGGATTGTAGCATTCGTCATTGTTACAAACTATTCTTCTTAACTGTTGCTGTACATATAAAAATCTTGAATTATCTCTCGGTAAGTAAAAAACACGAATACAACAAAGATTTACAAGGATATTTTCACGATAAAAATATGTTTTTCACCTCAAAATACCTAAATATTTTGACATCTGACTGACGTTTAATTTCTGACAAGAAACTTAATGTGGCTGCGTTCCGAGTTACGCTGTAATCACAGAGTATGTAACTTTAGCTGTAATGGATTTGAGTATCGAGTACCAGTATCGACTGCACGTAGTCTGTGGGCGCTCAATCAGGTGGTGACATAGATAATACACATACGGGGTGGTGATTAGTGATGAACTTATGGCTCGGCGACCTTACACGCCCGTGTGTCTGGAAAAGACCTTACTACTCCTATACTAAGTATGCGCATTTCAAAACCGCTGAGTAAGTTCGTCGGCGATCCCACAGGTTTGAAATGCCCGCCTTGGTTCGTAGTTTCGTAGTTTTCGTACGTCTGTCATCGCCGCGAGTCGCGAGCCGCCCGCCACTTTGTTTCGACATTTGTTCAAAATCACGTTTAATACAAAATCACGAAGTTTTAAGTAGTCCCTTTACAAAATAAGTTTAATCATGGACATCCATGTTCATAACGTAGAATTGAACGTTAAAAGGGATACCCACTTAAAACTTAAACTACCGTGTTTTTTTTTTAATATTTTAGATAAACAAATCAGCATTTTATTTATTAAAAACCAGCCAAGTGCGTGTTGTACGCCTAAGGGTCAGCGCAGACAGAACGGAGCGCAAAAAGCGAAAAAAAATTAAAGTTTATTTTCATGTGCGTTAATAAAATCCTCTCCGCTGCGGAGAGGATTTTATTAACGCACATGAAAATAAACTTTTTTTTTATTTTTATTATTAAAATAAATGAATGAAAAAAATATATATATACGTGTCGAATTGAGAACCTCCTCCTTTTTTTTTCGTCGGTTAAAAATAAAAGGACATTTTATTATATTTAAAAATCAACGTTCATTGAGGTCTAAATAGATTAGTTTATTTTTAAGTTTTTGTAGAATGGGGAATATTATATTTACTTCAGGTTTCCAAAATTATTCCAGTCAGTTGAATTTTGTCATTTGCTTTATAAATATCTTCTTGGTTATACTTGAAGAACACCATGTACCTATACATATATTGCAAAAAAATATTAAATTCAATTTTAGAAGGTCGCCTAAAACATACGTCTGGTCAACTCCACGAACACTATGAATGTACCTATCCCAAACCACTGGTCAACTACTGGAATATGTTAATTAAAATCGTCAATGTTGTATTGCGCATCAATATAATCAAACATTATTGTTGAAAGATCAATAATAATGAGAAAAAACGTAAATCATAGAAATACCCATTGCCAAACCATATGGTCAACTATAGGCACCCTATACAAAATGCGCTCCAGTAGTTAACCAGTCTCAGAAACCTACTAAAAACTAAAATTTTGATAAAATTTATAACTGCTATTATTACATTGTTAATTATATTAACTAAATTTCACAAAATATTTACCATTCACTTAATAAATATAACGATTTATAGGGATTGAACTTTACCTTACATTGAGCGCTCCTTATAGCAATGGCGGCCAAACGGCGAGTGCACAAGACACGTCGCGACAAAAATGAAAAATAAAGCTATATTTTTGTATTAATTCACCTGTAGTTTTCAGCAGTAGATTCTCAAAGATGTAATAAGGTAATCCAGATTTAAAAAACCTATAGATATTGGCGCGAATCCTTAAAATATTGACTTTTTGATGCAAATGGTCAACTACAGGGGACTGGTTTGGGACTGGTACGTCCACCCTACTTTTTAAAACTAAATATTCGGTGTTACATTACGATAACTATTGCATTTCATTATCAGTATTTCGCTAGTTAGCCACAGTTCTTATTTCCATAAAACAATAAATGTTGTGAAAGTGAATACCTAAATTACCCGCAAAACTTAGTGTAAGTAATCTCCACGAAATAAAATCAAAGATTTTGGTTATGGCAACTAGAAAAACAAAACGTCAAGTACAAGTGAACAGACATTTCCCCAGAACCAGAACAAGTCAAAATTCTGCCAATCCGGCGGACGCAGTGTTTGAGAGTGTGATTTATTAGTGACTTTTGTCGATCCTTTTTATATTTATTTAATTTACAAGTCCCATGTTGCCGTAACATATTAAACTGTAAAGTTATTCTCAAACCTCAATTGATTCTGTTAAGTCCGGTGGTAACCATGGCTCACTGTATACGAGTTTTGCATGGCCAGGCAAGTTCCTAATTAATTCCACGTTTTGGTTACTTAACGAATATCTATTATTATTCGATTTATAATTATATGTGTATACAATAAATTTACGTTTGTTTACGCTATCATCGCAATTATGGGCCATTAATAAATCCCGATAAACCATCTTGAATGGATGGGTCAGGTCACTTAAAATAAGCCGTAAGAGGTCAACCGGGGTTACGATTACTATATTTATCAGGATTTCAGTTATTTATAGAGTAATTGGAGCAGTTCACGCATAGTTTCTCAAATTTTTCAAGGAATTAATGACGTCGTAATTTTGCTTCAAGGGTACCAGGACACGCGCGGCGTTCTTGGAAATCCAGCAAAGATGCTTCAGCGTGTCTCCCCTCACCGCCGCGGCGGCACAAGTATGTAGAAACCACCAAAAAGTGCTATTTCAAGTGTTTTCAGTGATAATAAGATGTTGTTATGTAATCATTGTCACAATGAAAACTGGTTGTTAGGGCTGCAAGTTGGTGTTTCTGACTGTTGTACGATGTGTTGTAGGTGGCGATGTCGAAGTTCGACCCGAATGTGCTGCCGTACG
The DNA here is from genome assembly GCA_948150665.1 of Conistra vaccinii. Classification (NCBI taxonomy): domain Eukaryota; kingdom Metazoa; phylum Arthropoda; class Insecta; order Lepidoptera; family Noctuidae; genus Conistra; species Conistra vaccinii. The sequence goes on along the minus strand of OX411323.1, from coordinate 5,441,493 downwards.
ACAAGTTGACCAAGAATTTGGAAGTTGTGAAGAAGAGGTTAGGTCGTGACATGACCTTGTCTGAAAAAGTCCTGTACTCTCACTTGGACGACCCTAAAGGACAGGTAAATTGTTATGTAACAGTTCATTTACATTCTTTGAAAAAAAAAAATGAAACAAGATAAGCAGTAAAGTGTGTGACCTTTTACAAGGATACCGTCCTTCCAACATTGGAAGTGTCAACATGCACGTAAAATAATATTTAAGACATTTTCCTGTATGTCTCAATGATAAAGTATTAATTTGAGGAAAGTCTCGAACTGCAATAATTTGAACTAAATACTGCCATTAAGTTATAAAAAGTTTGTAAACAAAACATATCTTATGAGGGATTATTTGTTCTTATCAAACACAATGCTCCCAATATTTTTTTTATAATGTTTTGCTTATTGGCTATGGAAATTATCAAGTCCATGTTAATAAACTATTGTTAACAATATCTTTTATGATGCTTTTGTTTTAATGATTTGCTGGCATTTCTGAAATAAAATAATTTGAATTGATTTTTTTAAAAATTAAACTAGATTTGGGTGGCTATACAGAGTGGCTATTTAGTGACTGTGAAGGGGGTGGTTCTACCTGTCATACTATACAACTTTTGCTACAAAACACATATTATTATGTATGTATTCATAAATAAGAAAACTTCATACATTAATCAAAATAATGTCTACTTTTGTTTAGGATTTTTTAATATATTTTTCATAAATTGAATATGAGTTTCATGGTGAAAGTGGTTTAGTATGATGGGTAGAATCACCCCCTTGTTGGATGCAGGTTTCTAAATTGCCACCCTTTAGTATGAAATCTAAAAATTTCAAATTAAACCTTCTAACTGCAATATAATACTCTTTTCTCTCTTCTTTCTTGAACTCATTCACAAAAGCTGAATCCAAATTTCTTCCATTGCACACCATTATTTCTGATCTTAGGGTCTACATTTTTCAAGAACTGACTACATTTTGACCCATTGAGTTGTCATGGATAATCCATTGAAACAATAAATTATTTAGTTTTTTCTTTACTCTTTTCAACACTATAGTAAAACAAGTAAAAATTATAAATATGTGTATACATATTTATTGTGCACAGATTCACATTTGGTTAGACCTGAAGCCGAACCCAATGTAGTTGGAAAAGACTAGGCAGATTGATTTTTTGTATGCGTACTTTACTTTGCTGCAGTCATTTAGTGTCACTAACTGACAGTTGCGTCTTATCTATCCTCCAGCGTATAAAAACCGTCCACGCTGTAGCTTTGTTGCGGCGGCAGCGATCTCCCGGCCCTTGCAGAGCCAACATGACCATTTCAATCTCTTCAACAGGAGCTCGAGCGTGGAACTAGCTACTTGCGACTACGGCCCGACAGGGTTGCTATGCAGGATGCCACCGCCCAGATGGCCATGTTACAGTTCATCTCATCAGGACTACCCCGCGTGGCCGTGCCCTCCACCATCCACTGCGATCACTTGATTGAGGCCCAGACTGGAGGAACCGAGGACTTGGCGAGAGCTAAGGTAAAAAGAAAGAAAGTATAAAAAATATGTTTAATTTGTCACAGAAACATGTGCGTATAAAAAAGACAAGTTAGCTTGAATACCTACTTAGTATGTTAGGGATCTACAAGTTCAAAAATATTGAACAAGATGACCTATTTCGGTCTCCAATCGCACCTAAAGGCTCGTTCAGACCAGCGCGACGCTACGGCGTGACGCGACTCGAACTATACAATTTCTAAGAAAACGTCACGTTTAACAATAACCGGTGTCGCGCCGCGGTCGGGTAAAAAAATAACATTTTCATGGTTTGCATAAGGTAGGCAAGCAAACCTTATTGGAACTTTTTAGAAAGACGAGAAAAATAAATACTTTTAATATATTGTCATTTTCATTTATCATTAATTAGCAAGTTCATTGGCTCCAGGATAGGGTTTACCTTGACAACTGATTCTAACGCCAGTAGCACATCTCCACACGGTTTCGCGGCGGCGCTCGGAGGAGTGCTACTGGCGTAAAAATGAATTCGTGTCGATGTATGTCAACTTTTTGAGGCTGACTGTATTAATTTTATAGCTTGTAATTTACGTGAATACATAAGTAGAACAAGTTTTCCAACTAAATATAACTATTGAAATTTTTGTATGCCACATGGATTCTATTTGGCAAGGTTGCATCTTGGCATGCCTTCACATTAACGTAAATTAAGAATATAAACATTCATACTACAAATTCGGAATATCTTATCAGGTAAAAGGTCATGTACAGTGTGTACTCACTACAAGATAATTTTGTACTGAATGAAAACATCTATACATACAAATAAATAAAATTGCAGTGTCTGTTTGTAATGTCAAAATAACAGCTTTTTACTAAATACATGTGAAAGTAAATACGGTACTTACCAAAAAAAATATTGTTTGTATGTCTGTCTATCTGTTTGTTCCGGCTAATCTCCGAAACGGCTGGACCGATTTTGACGGAACTTTCACTGGCAGATAGCTGATGTTATTAGGAGTAACTTAGGCTACTACTGTTATTTTAGAAAACGAATAAAGGTCCACGCGGGCGAAGCTTCTGCCAGCAGCTAGTTAAGTCATAAAAATTAAGATCAATAACAATGTGTAGAGATTTTCGATTCTAATATTTTGTACAATCTCTAGATATAAATGAAGAAGTCCTAATTTTAATTGTGAATTTTATTATTGCGAGGAATTAATGTATACTAATAAAATCAATATGGCAATTGGCTGTGCCATACACAATAGGTAGGACACTATAAACATTCGCGCACCTTTTGTCCAGGGTGGCGATTTGGTGACTTGGATCCGTCAAGGGGATGATTTCTACCTGTCATACTAAACAACTTTCGCAATGAAACACAACACATACATGTATACGATTCGGAAAAAAAAAACCCGACGTGTATCGAAACGAAATAGTCTGTCTACGATAAGTTTCTGTTTTATTTTCATGGTGAAAGTTGTTTAGTATAACAGGTAGAAATCACCCCCTTGACGGATTAAGGTGTCTAAATCGCCACCCTGTATGTAAGTCTGACAAACTGCATAATATTAAATCACAACTAAGAATTTGCCTAAACAGAAATAAGCTCATTCATCAATAACTCCTTAGGACATCAACAAAGAAGTATACAAGTTCTTGGAGACCGCGGGCGCTAAGTACGGCGTCGGTTTCTGGAAGCCGGGCTCCGGTATCATCCATCAGATCATCCTCGAGAACTACGCCTTCCCCGGACTGCTCATGATCGGAACTGACTCCCACACACCCAATGGAGGCGGTCTTGGTGGACTTTGCATTGGTAAGTGAAAAGACAAAAGAAAAAATCCATATTTTTTTATTCACAGCACATTATTCAATTGAATCCCGCCGGCCAGAACCGACAGAGGTCTCTAAACACTTCCTCTATGCACCATTGCACGATATACGCAATAATCGTCGGGTAAATTGCACTAAGAAAAAAAATAACACCTGGATAGTAATATATATCACTGTCCATTCCAAGGTTGCCTGGAAGACATCGCAGTAAGCGATAAGGCCGCCCGTTGTATATTTTGTAGTGTATTACTTTTTTTTTGTAATGTATAATCTGGTGTACAATAAAGTATATATAAATAACTAATAATTATGTAGAGTTTCTGCACTTAATAGGACGATATACCCATAAAGAATAGTTTTGACACAACATTTTATCAGCAGATTTACGTGTTAAAAGGAAGAACCTGTAAAAGTAATCTCTTGCATAGATCAAGCTATTCTTTCGTAAGACTTGATTTGATTTTAGCTATTACTAGATAACAAATCTTATCTTGATGCTTGAAATGTTCCATTGTGAGATTTCAAGAAAATTTTAAGACTACTTGTGTGACCTCCGGCAAATTTCTGTCGGCCTTCTTGCCACTGTCAAGTGCTGTGTCCTTTATAGATTAGATATAGCAAAAAGTGTCTATATTTATGCAAAACATCACGGGACATGGCCCGTAATTTTTAATAAAATAAAAATTAATTAATCCATATGTATGTACTATACTCCATTTAAAATAAGATTAGACATTTAAACAAACACAGTCCGTTCAACCGATTCTGACTTATATACCGTAGGCACAAGGATGGCATTAAAAGCAAAAAAGTGGTTACAATACCAACTGATTACTGCAGCTGCCATTTGTCATGCCGCCAACGCAATAGAAGTCAAAATCGATTGAACGGACTGGAAAAAAGATTTTGTTAAAAATCTAATCTTATTTCAAATGGATATAGATTTACTTAACTTTCTACCAATATCCCAGTTTATTACTCCTTGGTCATCTTTCGTAGCCTGATCACCTTATTTCTCCACTGTTCAGGTGTTGGTGGTGCCGATGCCGTAGATGTAATGGCCAGCATTCCTTGGGAACTCAAGTGCCCTAAGGTCATTGGTGTCAAACTCACTGGTAAGTTGCCTTTACTAACATAAACTACATAGAATTAGCCTAAGTCGTTTCGGCTTGGCAGTCCTTAGAAAAGGTCTTTTGGGGCTAACTTTCGCGTTTGTCCAGGACAGGCGAATTTAGGTCTCATCAAATGTGATTTATTTAGGTCCTAAATGAATCGTGTTCGTTAGGAGGCTAATCATTAGTCTATAAAGAATACGCGCTCATATTCGTGTTAGCCTTGACCCTAACCGGCCATAAAATATTAGATTATTTATAACTTAAAAGCGGACGATAAAATGTACTAATTTAACAGCAGTTTGCAAATGTTTTATCGATTTTCGTGACCTAAAAAAATACCATTTTTGGTAGCACTACAATTGAAACAAGAGTTACATCCTGTAATTTTTTTTAATCCTGCTCTTTTCCAACGTTTATATCGCTATTTAAATGACGATATTTCCAAGTCACCTTGTAAAGAAACTTAATAGCGCGTCACACGTACTAGTTGGTAATGAAGAGTAATAGCTTGTTATGTTATTTACGGGCGTCGGCCTTACATAGTGCTATTACATCGTTTACGCCGATATGGTAGCGGTAAACGTGAGTGTGGAAGATTTTTCTACATAAAAAATTCGCTCTCCCTGTCACTAGATGGCATTTTACAATTTTAACTATACGAACCCACCGCTAGACAAAGGTCTCTAACATATACCAGCATTTCCTATCCCAGCAAAAACACTAACAATGGGCGTTTTTCGTAAGGTTCTTAGAATACTCCGACATCCAAGTAATTTTTCGACATTGAAGTAACGAGTTCGTTTTTAGGTCTTACTAAATCTTCGGTGCATAAAAGCCACTGTGTATTATTTATAGACCGAATCCCGTATTATTATTTTAATTGACCTTATCAATTACAATATTTGGACTGAGTAATCTCACGCAGATTATAAGGCAACAAAATTAATCACTTAATTTTTCGTACTGATTTTATAATCCGTCTGACATTCATGTTATGTAAACCGTAAACAATGCGCCATTCAAAAATACACTATCTTTTAAAAATATAGGTACCTAAAATACGAATTCCCTGTTGTACAAATATTCGTGTTATACAAAATGAACTTTATTTTAACTAGTGTTGAGTATAATTTGTATTGCTCAAGGCGAATCTTGGACAAATACGCCAAGTGAAGTGCCAACATTTAACATAATATACCAATGTTTTCTGTAGCTACTTTGATTGCACTGAAAAAAGTAGTGCATATAGATATGTTATCTGTGTTTATACACATGTAGTGTGAATGTGATAGAAATAGCTCGGTAAGATTCGTGTGGCGAGGCGCCAACGTGCCGTTGTCAATACGTAGTGGGCGAAAGAACTTTCTAGGGTTCCGCAATCCTTGGAACTTCGATGATTGAATAACGTAACGGTCCTTTCATCTTAAATATGTGGCCTTTTCGGAAGTTAGGGTGGGTTGACACACGAGTACAAATACCTATTGGCTTTAAATAATAGAGGGACGTTTCACTGCCTAAAATTCTAACGACGCATTCTAGAATCAAATTCGACGAACAATAAGGGGGTTCATTTATAAACGTGACGTTCATACGTCAAAAATGTGTGGCTAAACAGTCTCTTAATGGTGGCTAAACCCCTTGGAGCCTACAAATTGGTTTGCGTAGATAATTAAGAAACCCGTAAAGTGTTTAGGTCAGACTCTGTTACAACTTCACACGTGTTCTATTGAAAATGAATTTTAGTTTAGTTCTACTATTTTTTATTCAGTTTTTAGTCATATCATTTACAGGTGATTTGTCAAAAATTTCAAAAGCAGAACTTGAGAAGCTGTCGGATAATCCTCATGTGAAACAATTTGGTGAGAAGTTAATCTGGATGTCGCAGTCTTTTGTTAGTCTTGGTATTTTTTACTGTAGTTTCAATAATAATAATAATGAGCAGTATTTAGCAAGTATTCTATACAAACCTACAGGTTAGATGTTAAAACAAATGCGCATACTACTACTAGCTGTAGGTATCTGACAACCTGAAAGGGAGTAGATAGATAGATAAAACATTTATTCAGTACACACAAAATACAGTACTACAGAAAACCACAATTAAATGATAATAAATTACATGAATTAACGTGATGTTTTCTACCAGTCGTTCCAAAGAAAAAAAAAAGCCATAATTAAAGAAAGAAAGAAAGTAAAACTATGACTTACTTTAATTAAATCAAATAACGAAGAAAGTGCGACGTAGATACTCATAATTATGAACACTTTTTACTATGGGACCAAGCCTGTCAGTTATTACCGTGTATACTTAAATTAAAAACATAGATTTTTTTTTCCATGGGTCGTAAGTCAGTCGCATTGTATTAATATTTTAGCCTGTCATTTGTATCACTGCGATATTTAAACATCGTTATTTATGTACGGAACTGCGCAGAAACTTTTTCTACAGAACGCGTTCCATTTTTAAATGTGGGCGTGTAGTGTTGTTTATAAAACACAAGAATTCATTGACGCGATATAATTAATACTGATATACGTATGTATATTGTCACGAATTTATTCTGATATTGCAACACTTGATATTTTCTTTGATCAATTGATTGAACTCGTTTCTGAATTTGCTTATAAAATATAGAAAATATATCTAAACTCGGAAGCCATAAGCATCGTCGTCCTGAGGATGCCTCGTTGAGAGGCGAAACACGTGTCGATTTCTTACAGGGTTCTCTAACTCTTTAAGAACGGTTAAGCGGATTAAGTTACTAGATATACATCGTCTATTGTATTTTATGATGGATTTCCGCAAGGTCACGCCTGAGTCAATTAACTAGCCATAAGCACTTAAGTCATATTTAAAAACATTTGACTTAAGTGCTTATGGCTTCCGAGTCTAGAATTATATTTCCTCTCGACCATAGTCGGAAAAACAAGCAGGCCTAGCACTTGAGAGATAAATACAAACTAATTAACACTCTACGAGGTACATAATGTTCTCCATGTACAAGTCGTACTTTCGGTTGGATGTAAGCCTACTTATACATCCAACCGAAAGTACGGAGAGCTACTACAATATACCACCGGATGGTATATTTATTTATAAAAAGTTTATGCAGAAGTAACAACACGAACGAGCCTTACAGAGTTATACTCGCATATTATTATGATGTGTAACATCAGATATCTCACCTTGGTAATAGGCAACATGAAAGGGGCGGGGTCTTGTCAAGGTTGTTTCTGACGGCCAAGTCTAGCACCGCGCGCGCTCATTGGTCAAATCAAATAGCACGCGCTTCCCGAGCTTCCTGTAACACACTTCCGTCCCTTTTCAGGAAATCACAACCGCAGATTTGATTATTTATATGTTTTAGATTTTGATTTTGTTTGCAGGAAAGCGAGAGAAAAATGTTACACATAAAAAAATACTGTACAAAGGCCTAACGTTGCAACTCTCTGTTCTTTTTTTATTAAATTAGAAGGGATGGTAAGCATACCTACCTTCTAATTTCCGTTTAGCGGCTAAACTAAATAAATTATTATAATATAATAATAGCTAAATAACTGGCTTATAGCTAAACTACTTTCAACATAATATCGAAATGCAATGATAATATCTATGACCATAATGAACTCGTCCGTTTACCCTCCAGACTTCACGTGACTATGTCACACGCGTGGTATACATAAACATGTACATAATATACATCTAAAGTATACATACCTAGTCCTAGACCTGCGACGCAGAGCGTTCACATTCAATTGATACAATTTGCACAATGCATATCACGTGTCAACAACGTCAAATATACGCATATGTAAATCAGTCGATTTTAGATTGTTAATTGTGTATTTATTATTGCTTTTTTGGACGTATACAGGGTGGCAGGGACATCGACGCGAAGCCGATTACCATGGATTCAGTACATGATTCTGAACCCCCCTGCGTTGGAATTTTTCGTCGGTTATTTTAAAAAAAATCAGCTGTTTCATAGAAAAGTGCAATACCTACGCGGTCAAAATGTATGGAGCAGCAGATTTTTTTTTTAATAACCGACGAAAAATTTCAACGCAGGGGGTTTCAGAATCATGTACTGAATCCATGGTAACCGGCTTCGCGTCGATGTCCCTGCCACCCCGTATATAACATAACATAACCCCTGTAAGCCCCGGAGGATTAAGCAGAGTTGTATCTGTAGTACTTACAACCGTATTTCACAGAGTAATTAATAATAGAATATTAATATTATGTATATTGATGTGTAATGTATAGTCTTTTATGTACTTGAATGAAGGCAACAATCAAGAGACAATAGCCTGTCTACTGTAGAATAGAGTACCTGGGTACAGTAACCATGGAGTTTCTTGCTCACTGTTTTACATAGGAACAATATTTTAAAATGGACAATTCTGTTCTCTTTTAAATATTAATGATTAAACTTTTAAATCTTAGTTTTACATAATCTTGTTGGGGTCGGCTTCCAGTCTAACCGGATGCAGCTGAATACCAGCTCCGTTTACATGGAGTTACTGCCTATCTGACCTCCACAACAATATTTTATTTTTTAAATAATAAATCAGCATGCCGAAACGAATGAGGAAACTGGCATGTCTCATACCAAAAAATTCGAGTAAGACATGTGATAGTTACCAAATAAGAAATAATTACTTATTACAAAATATCCTTCATGAAGTGCAGATATTTATAAAACAAACAACGCCTTGTTTGTTTTATCTTCACTAATGATAAAGCAATAACAACGTGAAATAGTTATCGCAATCTTTTTTGAATTGCTACTTCTTCAATAATTAGTGTAGGAATTAACTTTAGGTATGTGGTACTTCAATAAGTACCACATACCTGGAGTTAATAATTGTTAATGAAATGTGATTTCAGCACAGCTTCCTTTTTATTTTGACATGGTCTGCTATTAAAATGGATCGGCAGTGAAGGCCCATCATCATCATCATCATCAGCCTATTAATATTCCCACTGCTGGGACACAGGCCTCCTCTCTGTGAGAGGGAGTCGGCCGTAATCTACCACGCAGGCCCAGTGCGGGTTGGTAGATGTCACATGTCTTCGAATTCTTTGGTTCTAAGACATGGAACACAACACACGAACATGGCGCGTGGAACACGACGCGCCGTCGACCCGGGCCTGGTCCTTATCGGACGGCGAGCTGCCCTCTGCTCTCCGTCCGCAGGCCCGCGCCTACGGTGGCCGGAAATCGGCTATCAATTCCCGACGCCCGGGAAGTCTCCTACGGCGGCGGCGGCTAGGGCTGGTAGGGCGCGGCCTCTGCCACTCCCTCGCGCGCTCCGCCTCCTCCTTCGCGAGCATTACTGCTTCGCAGAAGGAGGTGACGGCTTGCCATGCCCTCTCGCTCCGCACCATGGCCTGGACCAGGGCCGGACGCGAGAGGTCACTGCCGCCGATCGCCTCCACGAGGACACGGCGGTGGTCCACCCAAGCCGGGCAAACCTCCACCGTATGCTCCACCGTGTCCTCCGGACGATCCACACAATGGTGACACCCGGGCGTTTCCTCCCGCCTTATGCGAAACAGGTACCTCCCGAAACAACCGTGTCCGGTGAGGACCTGCGTCAGGCGGAAGGTGAGGACGCCGTGGCGCCTCTCAAGCCACTCCTCAAAGAGGGGACTTATCGCCGTAATTGTGGCGTGCCCAGTTCGTGGGTCCACTGCGGATCGTCCTTAATGGAACTTTTTACTAGTAAAGTAAACCTGAGATGACCTTGTGGACTCCAAAATAAGGAGACTTCACTCCAAATCAAAAGTTACATAAACAATATGTACATACGGCATTACGTTCCTAATATGAAATAACGAATTATCGTGACGCCACAAGAATGCAAACAAAATTGGACGATTTGCGGTAGCTACCGGGTACGATAACGATGTTGTTAGGTATATTGTTGGTAGGTACCTACTATGTCAGAATTTTTCAGTCAGAAACATCTAGGTTACGAAAATTCGAACCCATTTAGAAGAAAATAAAGAAATAAGTAGGGAATAATAAAAATTATATTTTATTTTTGTATCAATAATTATATTAAGTACTTTCTTCCATAATTCCATTTATACTCCATTTATTATAGCATTAGAAAAATAACGACAGTTTTGTGTAATATTGTTGAAATGACTGCACATTAAAATTATTTTTTAAATGTAGGTATATGATAAATAGACTGCATTGCTTTGTATTTATCGTCAAATATCGGAGTTTATTAAACGTTTATATCGAAATAACAAAAAAAAACAAATATCAAAAGTCATTTATTCAAACTAGGCTTAGCTTAACAAACGTCAAAATTACATAAGACAGTCCCCTAAAAACGCCCGTCCTTCGCTATTCCCTAGTGGATTAGCTGGAAAGAAGTGGCCGCAACAAACTTCCCAGCAGCACAGCTGTCTGTTCAGTTAGAAAAAACCTGATTCTATACAATAGTATGCAAAGAATTTTCATTTCTCAACACAAAACATTAAATAAAATTTATTTGCCATAATGACAGCACACGCCAATATACAAAAAAAAACATCGAAATCTATAACTCCAAGCGAAAATAAAAACGAAAAGGCATATAATAAATGGAGTATAGTTGTATAAATGTATATATATATATCCAATAACAATGCAGTTTAGGTCCACAAATTATATTTGGCTCTCAACTTGGCAATGATATTCGACACGCGCACTTGGTGTTATGTCGGAAAGAAAGTGCTCGTGCTGTGTTGTTGACATTCATCGATATGCAATCCAAGATTGTTATTTATGTAGGTATATTTTTATTCCAACATTCAATACATATCATCACCTCTATCTGCGTTGCGCAGAGGTGTACCTAAAGTACAACCACATTTCGCCATTTAGGTTTAAGTCCCATGTATTAGGGGGCGAGGTTATTGCCAACAACCGGGCACAAATCCAGACTCCAGGCTGCAGCTGAGAAATTCCTGATGGAAAACCCAATTACAATGTGCCCGACCTCGGAATCGAACCCAGGACCTCCTGCTCAGCAGTGGCACTTCTACATTCAAATTAGCAAAATATTCGTTAGTACGGGACGTGAAGGGTTAATTTAGAACCCTTGTTAAGGTCCACTAAGTAAAAGAAAATAAATATAATAGTTTTCATTTTCGCTCATAGAATATCAGCAGTATACTGATCCATACACAGTTGCTTGTAGACAAAGAAAGACGTAGTTGACATTGACAACAGCGCCCTTATTTCGTGTTTAAGTTAATATTTATGTCAATGGGTTTACCGTAGATTATATTCCTGCCACCGAGAAAATGCATTTCTTACACCTCTCAGTTGGACAAGATTAGGAAAGAATAAAGTTTAAATTCGTAAAACACGTATTCTTTTTGTTTTGTACTCAGCTGACAGGTGTCAGGAATTCATTCTCTCATCGGCCGGATACCTATTGTAACATGGGAAAACCTAATTGCCTAATCTAACAAAATAAACGCTATCATCATTATAATAAGACCGAAGATAAGGGCGTAATGACGTCAAATTACTGCAGCAGACGTAATATAGAAAAGTTGATAAAGAAAAGGTTGGGTTGATTATTTTATATTGCATTGTTTAGGTAGTAACAAAACAAAATGTTTATTAGAATTCAGGGAACAGTTGCAAGTTTCATTAGAATCCAATCTTGCATAAGCTGCCAGAAAAGTATCGCCAAATTAGAAATAAACAAAATATTTTTTTCATGGTGTCTTAATAAAAATGACTCCTTCTTTAATATGTCTTGTCATTCGTGGACATTTGGACCTCATTTGTCTTCTGTCTTTTACACTATGATTTTGACAGGTCATTTCTGCGTAAACAGAACTTCAGACCTCCTTCATTATTTTGACTTTGTTTTGTCACTCAATTAGCATGAACTTTATACCCCAGGTCAGCTAAAAGGCTGGACGAGTCCCAAGGATGTGATCCTGAAGGTCGCAGGCATCCTGACAGTGAAGGGCGGTACCGGCGCCATCGTGGAGTACTACGGACCTGGTGTGGACTCCATCTCCTGCACCGGAATGGCTACTATCTGCAACATGGGTGCTGAAATCGGAGCTACCACTAGTGTGAGTAAAAATGGCAGCTGGTTAAACATGTAAGTGGCAGTTATTTACTGCCATCATTTTGCGCTTTTATAATTTCTAATATGACGGTATTAAAATACGTGGACGTTATAGAGAACGGATATTTAAATATGTCTTCTTATGTTTCCATACATTTTACTTCCCAGTGTTATCGTGATGACGTGACGTGGACTTTAACGTCCACAATAATATCGTCATGTCAATTATAAAAACGCACATACGACAAAATGCCGTAACTACTTCAAAATTGAATTTGAGTAAATGACAGTTTTGTCTGAAGTGAAGTTTCAAGCTCTGTCGATAGTCTTAATTTTAAAGAAAGACTGAGTAGATATTTAACGCATTTTTATATATTTTTTTTTATAATTACGGCCTTACATACACCATATGACGGCACTTTAGGTCTCACTAGATTGTCGAAAGGAACTGACGCTCTTCTATCACTTGAGAAGCATAACATCGTATTTTAGACATTACAAAATTAATAACACTTACCCACATTTCTGTTTTAGGACTATTGTTCATTGGAAGTTCATGTTTATCTATAATTTCTAATTTTAAAACGGCAGTTCTTGTTACTAAGCAAATATCATGAAATTAGAACTGACATAAACTATTTGGCCTATAAACAAATGGAACTTGGTCCAAAAGAGACATGTGATAATGCAGGATGGCATAAGAAGTGATTGCACTTTGTACAAGGCTAAAAAACACGGTGTCTATTGATTACTACTCGCACTCTAGGTCAAAAGACACAATCTGAGTTCAAGGGCGTTTACCTATCGATTAAATTATCTTCATAATATTATTCATCTATTAAACACATGTCTAGACTAGAGATCGTAATAAATATTATGTATTTTCTTTCAATTCAATAGGCTGACCCGGACACAACACGTGTTTGCGCCGAACGCAAAGAATCTTAGCGTTCGGCGCTTGTCGTGGCAACACCTCGTGTCCGGGTTTGCAACAAGTCAATTGTCATCCTAAGAATGCCTCGTTGAGAGGTGAAACACGTGTCGATTGCTTACAGGGTTCTTTATGACTCTTTAAGAATAGTTAAGCGGATTAGGTTATTAAATATACGTCGTCTATTGTATTTTATCATGGGTTTCCGCAAAGTCACGCATGAGTCAATTAACTATCCATGCATGTTCATTTTAATTATATTCGTATGCAAATTTTACCAGGGAATGTTCATGGGGTGATACAGTATTGTTATCTCACACAGCTGATACAGTTTAGTATTGTTAGCCACTGAAGAGTTCTACTGTCCACCTCTTTCTACTGGCTCCATCATCAGACCCTTGACATCTATTGCAATATATTGGACTCATTTAAACGAATCATATGAGCCCAAACTCAAGGGGTTTACTTGTAGCCACTGAAGAATTCCATTATCCATTTCCTGGCTCCATCATCAGATCAGCTTCAAGATTCCAAATTATAGTATTGTTATCCAAACTACATACTCGTATAAATGCAAAGTTTCATTTCGATACGAGAATTAGAAGTTGATGAATAACGTTGATAGATTCCGTTACACAGATGTGAATGTGATTCTAGAAACCCAAGATCTCTCTCTTGGGGATCGTTTTAGCGAAAACAAATAGCATAATTGTTCCATACTATCTTTGCCCTACCTCACCGTGCAAGAATTATTTTAATCGACTCTGGGTTTTTGATCTATACATGTAGTAGCATTCTCCTTTAAGCCAGTTGAGTCGCACGACTACCCGCCATTGAAGCCAATTCTCATACATAAAAAACGTACAAATTCAAATCCTAATCTCGCCTAAGCAACAATCAATTACTTGCTAAACTTGACAAAAGGGGTTTGAAGATTTTGGCCCTAAAATCAGCCACCATTTTGTTTTTTTTTCAAAATCGAGGTGTCCAATAAATGTCATATATTTGGATAGGGGATACTTATACAAACATAAAAGTTCATATAACATAACATCATAAAGCGTTAGCGCATCGTAAAAGATAAAAATAACAATTATTATAATGAATTAATTAATTTATGTTGTAGTTACTTCATGTTGATTAAGTTATTTACACATTAATTAATTGACTACACCTAGTGGATAAAAAATAAGATTTTTTAATCATTTTCGGTATAAATAATATCATCCAAGAAGGCAGCGGGAGGCTGAATAGGATTTTCTTGGGTGTCGCGCCCATGCCATGCACCATATAAGACATATACCATATAACACACGTCCTCATTCGGCGGAGGGTATACATATATTATTGTCTCTTTCGCTCTTAACTAAAATATTACCTAAACATGATGCAATTATGTTTTCATAGGTCAATATACTTACCTGAAGGGAAAAAAAACAAAAAAATCCTTGTTTCAGGGTTCAGTTTTCGACTTATATTTCGGTGAATAACTCCGAAACCTGACGCTTTAGGATATCATGTCATATGACATTTTTTGTTTGTATAAGTGTCCTCTATCTAAATATATAACTTTCGATTTTCACCGCGATTCTAAAAAAAAATCAAAATGGCGGCATCATGTTAGGGCCACCCTCCATACAAAAATCTTCTAACCCCTTTAGGTAAATTAAAGACTTTTTTGACAGATCGAGACTAAGATTAGGATGCGAACGTGCTTGAAAATACGGGATTGTCCCTCTGGTTGTTCCGGAATTCCTAAATCGTTATTCTACGGCTCGTTTGATAAAAAAACTTACCAATATTACCAAATAAAAACGATATACCAAAATTCTCTTCCCTTATCGAAATTTATTTGTGGTTGGTGCAACAAATCCTTTTCTTCCATACTTCTCTATTAGTTTTCTTTTCGATAGTCACCTCCTTTTTAGCCATATAATTATATTCTAATAATATTTGTGTATACAGGTGTTCCCTTACAACAAGCGTATGGAGGCTTACCTGAAGTCGACTGGCCGCAAAGACATCGCCGGATTAGCCAACAAGTACCAAAACCTCCTCACTCCCGACGCCAAGGCACCTTATGACGAGGTAATAAGGCACAATTTACTTTGACATGACATTTGGAGATAAGTCCTGTTTAGTTGGACGTGAAATAAGTATTCAAGTTGAATAGTAGACCTTATGAAGATGTAATAGAGAATAATTTTGATATTCTGTGTGTGGAATATGATAATATAGTCATTTTCTGATTCCAATTACTCAATAATTTAGTCAAGCAGATTAATTATTATAGAAAGTAGTTTCTGCTGTAACTTCGAGGTTACCAGCTTCTTATTGAATAACGAAATTTGCATCTACACATTTGTCAATAAGTATAATCAATAGATGCCTCGTTGGTCTCGTGGTCGCAACCGCTACTGCTGACTATGTATCCTGGGTTCGATTCCCGGGTCGGGAAAAGTGTTATTGGGTTTTTCCATCTGGAATTTCCCAGTAGTAGCCCGGAATCCAGATTTGTGCCCGGTTGAAGGCAATAGGCTTTTGTTAGAACAAACGTTGGTCAGATCATGGTCTACAACCATTCTATACCATTCAATAAAAAAAAAAGTCAATGGTATTTGAAAAAACACAAAATAGACTGATTTATTTATTTGCATTTCGGCCCGCATTGACCGGACATCCTTGTAGTCCACGTGGACTCCTCATAACTCTTGTGAATGCCATATTGTCGCGATATACGCGATGAGTCCTTTGATGTTACGGTTAATGTTTGAACACGTTTGAGCAACATAAGACTTATTTGAGAACGCCTAGTTTAGTTTGTTTTAATAACATATTGGACGGTATAGAATGGTAGTAGACCATGGTCTGAACAACGTTTGTTCTAGCAAAACTGTGATTTAAATTTCACGGTGTATTATAATATTTTCTACACAATCGTGTTTTATTACGAAATAAATGACTTATGACCACTTTTCTCGATCCAACAGGTAGTCGAAATTGACCTGACAACTTTGGAACCCCACGTGAACGGCCCCTTCACCCCCGACCTGGCCAACCCCATCAGCAAGCTAGGAGACATCGCCAAGAAGAACGACTGGCCGGTAGACATCCGCGTCGGTCTCATCGGATCATGCACCAACTCGTCCTACGAAGATATGGGTCGCTGCGCCAGTATTGTTAAGGAGGTCAGTAAACAAAGAGGTTTCCATTCTTAGGGCCTGATTCACCACCTACGATGCATCATCATCATCAGCCTATTAATGTTCCCACTGCTGGGACACAGACCTCCTCTCTGTGAGAGGGAGTGGGCCGTAATCCACCACGCGGGCCCAGTGCGGGTTGGTAGATGTCACATGTCTTCGAATTTTTAGTTCTAAGACATGCCGGTTTCCTCACGATGTTTTCCTTCACCGTTCTGAGAGCAGTGGTGATGAAATTATTTACACAAATTAAAGCGCCTGCTTGGGTTCGAACCCACGACCTATAACTCGTAAGTCGGGGCCGTAACCACTGGGCCACCACTGCTCTCGATTAAGTTCCTATTAACTTACTTGGCAGATAATTTCATACAAATTCTGTTCCATTTTTGAATTTATTCGGTAAGTAGTGGCTATTCGGACATCGTGAAATAGGGCCTTAGTGTAATTCTCATGTCAACTCGATAACAAATCATGGATTTTGATTTAAAACATTGAATTAATTTATCAGTTAATTTTAAATCAAGACGCAAAACGTTTACTCCAACCATTCTAAAATTTAAAATACTCGTTTCGCACATAACATTTATTTTACTTAGTTTTAAAACTTTGTTCATATCTATGGGTTTTCGCATGTTAAAATTCCGCACTGGGCCCGCGTGGTGGATTACGGTCCACTCCCTCTCACTGAGAGGAGTCCTGTGTCCCAGCAGTGGGAACATTACATACTGATTATGCATATCTATTGGTGATGTGTTTTGTGCTTTGCCCAAAAATTTGAACAAATATGCTAAAGTTATATTGGTGGTGCATATTGGTTTAAATTTGTGCACTGAAAATACTTCTATCCTTTAGCAGCTAAAGGATAGTTGTATTTTCGGTTTCACTCGTGCTAGGGCTTCAGAACTAAGAAAATCATTCTAAAATACAGGTCCTAATTACTTTAAAAAAATCTTACAAACATAAGCTCGCGTGAGCCGCGTCCTATTTAAAAGCGATCGTCGCGCGTCTACGCGAGTTGTCGCATGCAAATATCACTTTTTGTGCGGAAACCTGGAAAGCGTCCTCTGCCGGTGAAACCACGCGTTTAATTCGCAAAAAAAAAAAGTTTAAGTGGGACACAGGGTAAGACTTGAATACTGTTTGATAAATATCTGGATTGCTCTGATTCATACTCGTATACACGCTTAAAAAATTACGATTAGGTCAGAAGTCAATGTCACATAATTGGTTTTTTATCTGTTCATAAACAGTACTGTAATAATTAACATTATATTGTTAACTAGCTTCCGACAGCGGCTTCGCCCGCGTGATATTTTTATAATTTATAGTCTATGTTACTCGGTGATAATATAGCATTCTACTGGTTTAAAATCGAAATAAAAGTACAAATCTTTTTCCTTTATAATATTAGTGTAGATTAGCTGTGCCCACAGCTTTGCTCACGCGACTGTGTATTCTATAGGCATTATCAATTAATCAAAACGTGAAGTTATATCCTCTACAACATCGGTTGACTCCAACATGGGCTGTTTTGGAGTAGCTGTCTAGATGACTGATAAAATATCAAATGCACAGCAAATACAATATAATTTTTATTGTTGGAGAATAGCAAAGCAAATCTATCTTACTTCAACACTAACGTCTTCCACTTTTTATTCGTGAAAAGGGACGGAAGTGTGTAACAGGAAGCCGGGGATCCGAGGGGGGTGGGTCATAGGGGTCATGACCCCCCCAAAATCGTACACGTGAAACTGACAATCCTTCTTGAAATAGAATTTTTTGAAATCGTAATATTTAAATTATTAACTTCCTGTTTAAATAGTTAAACTAAACAAAAACAATGAAATTAATTAATTTCTCATAACTTTTTTGTGCAATAAAGTCTAATTTTTTACTATCAATAAGCAGCTTTTGTCTGTGTGACCCTCCCAAATTCAAATTCAAAATATTTTATTTCACATAAACCTACATGGGCACTTATGAAACGTCAGAAGCTACGCACGGTTCTAATTGGTCGTTTCCTATGGAGAAGAGCCGGCAAGAAACTCCACGGTTACTCTTTTAAAAATAATTGGGTTTTAGAATATTTAAAAAAAAACCTTGTTATTAGGTATGCGAGGACAGTGTAGGTCTTTCAACAAGTACCAAGTACTTAACAAAATAGAAGATGGTCAACAAGTCTACAGTCCACTAAGCCTACAGCGTTCTCACATTCACAAAATAGAAAAGAATCTATATAAAAGTCCTGCCCGCAGTCAAGTGGTACTTAAGTACCACTTGACTGGAACCCTTACTTTCTCATAGTTACTGTATTCTTATCATGATCTATGCAGTATTATAAACATTATGTATCTCTCTCCAGGCGCTGACGCACGGCATCAAGTCCAAAGTGCCGTTCAACGTGACCCCCGGCTCCGAACAGATCCGCGCCACCATCGAACGTGACGGCATCGCGCAAACACTCCGCGACTTCGGAGGCACTGTAAGTACTTAGTAATAATACCAGCATGTTACCGTCCATCTTCAAGGAAAATGCCTCTTTTCACACATAGAAGGCACGAAGATTAATCACTACGTTTGCTCAAGGTGGATTGACGATTTCATGCCGGCTCCACACTGTCGTCCAACACTCCAATATGACTCCAGTCTGTCCGAACTCACGATCTATGAATACAGACTGTCCAAAATCGTCCAACATGCGCGAACTATCTCTCTACACGTGGAAGGTTAGACGAAGAGTTGGACTGTTAGACGATAGTGTGGAGCCGGCATCAGACTGAAACCAATTATAAGTCAAGGTTTGAAGGTTTCCTCAAGACGTTTTTCTTTCATCTAAATCAGTGATGTGATGTCTAAGATAAACTTAGAAAGTATATATAAATTGAAAAAGTTATATTGGTACTTGCTGGTTTCGAAAGTACCGTAAGTATTTAAAGGGACTACCTCGTTGGGTCTACGCAAGCACTACTGCTGAGCATGAGGTCCAGGGTTCGCTTCCCGGGTGGGGTAAGTGTTATTGGGTTTTTCCATTTGGAATATCTCAGTAGCAGCCCGGAGTCTGGATTTGTTCCCGGTTGATGGCAACAGGCTCGCCCCCTATTACATGGGACTTAAACATAACTGGCGAAATGTGGGTGTACAATAGGCACACCTCTGTCTTACCTTTCGGGGAATACGGGCCTGGTGTTATGTTATTGAAGACGATCAGAGAGAAGAGTAGTTCTTAACACAATTCTAACAGAGTGCAATATACATGTAGTGCGGTTCTGCAAGCGCTGGGACAATTAATACCAAGTTTAGCCTTCACTAATACCTGCACGTTATGGAAGTTATTGACTCACAAAATTGCCCCCCAGGTGCTGGCTAACGCATGCGGCCCCTGCATCGGCCAGTGGGACCGCAAGGACGTCAAGAAAGGAGAGAAGAACACCATCGTGACGTCATACAACAGGAACTTCACCGGTCGTAATGACGCCAACCCCGCCACCCACTGCTTCGTGACCAGCCCCGAGCTCGTCACCGCTCTGTCTCTTGCTGGTAACATTCAATACAGCTCTGTACAAAGTTGTCAAGAATTGGCCAAACAGTTCTTGCAAAACCTACATATCCCTCAGTTCTCAGCATTTTTTCAAATTATTTTTTATTTATTTTTTGCCAACATGGCTAGGGGTAGAGAACTTTAGAGGAAGCATGGGGGGTTTTTGTATCTACTCGACGTTCGTCGGGGTTTCAACAAACTTGAGTATCAATGGAATAGTCAAAACATTGTTGACGATAGGTCTTAATGAAAATAAAATTAATTTTGCGTGATATTGTGAAGTTTTGCCTTGAGATAAAAAAAATCACGCTTTAAAAATAGGCTTACCAGCTTACCAAGATTGCTCGTCTTTTCAATAAAATGAAAGGTACTACTAATAATAATAAGCTCCATTTACACCATGCTGGTTTCTATCCTGTGGCATACAATAAAATTTTGCCAACAATTGACTTATTGACATTGTCTAAACAATGGTCAGACAGTGCGAACGCACCATGTAAATCAGTCTTCACACCTTTTATTTATGAGAAGATTAACTTTAAAACCAACTGCTTATACCAAAATGTATTGCCACTACAAGTAAGTTATCTCCATAGGTCGTCTGGACTTCAACCCACTCACGGACTCGCTAACGGGCTCGGACGGCAAGAAGTTCAAGCTTTCAGACCCGTTCGCGGATGAGCTGCCCTCCAGGGGATTCGACCCCGGCCAGGACACCTACCAGCACCCACCCACCGATGGCACCAGTATGTATAGCTATATATTACTTTTATCGAGATTATAGGGTATATACTATATACTCGATATCAGTGGCGAAGGGTGCCGTAATAGAAAAGGTAAGCCGGAGCCAAAACAAAAGGAAAAAAAAAAAAAAAAAAAAAAAAAAAAAAAAAAAAAAAAAAAAAAAAAAAAAACCAGGGGCTGCAGCCGTGCGTGAAGTCCAGTTACTTACATTTTTATGATAAGATGATACTATTTACGTGTCCAAAAAACGTTTTCATTTCCTGAATATTTTCAAGGGAACGGCTCAGTACTAAATTTAATATATGAGCGTAACATGGGACAAACATTGCCTTAAGGACATGCATCACGAATTTTCGCTTGTACTCCACCGTGGCTCGCCAGACATAACTGCCGCGCCGTCGTAAGATTGACCAACTAACTTATTTCTACAACGATACTGGTCAAGTATTTCTAACAACTGTTTGGATAAAACTTCAGCAGTTCGACTTTCGCTAACATCGTAAAAACCCAGGAATCGTTCTTCAATTCCAGTTTCTGATAAATATCGAAAAATTACAGTTAATTGCTCCCTATGACTGACATCTGGAGTTTCGTCAATCATTACAGACAGAAATTGAGCTTTATCTATCTCTAATCTAATGTGGTCTCGTAAAACGGATGCAATACAATGTATTAAATCATTTTGAATATCACTAGAGAGACCAGAAAACACGGGGTTCTGAACTGAAGATCATAGTTCTAAATGCGAGTTCATTACGGATCATATTTCCTCAGATATAACAAAGTTTTGATATAGTTACCGCGGTTATTGGAATTCAGACCTTCATCGTGGCCGCGAAAAGCTACTTCTTGTGTATCTAACAAAATAATGGTGTCAATAAACCGTTTCTTAAATTCCTATTTCGATTTACTTTTCTAATAGGAGCTTCATACGAATTAGCGAAAAATAATCAAGTTGTTCTGTGATTCGTTTAACGACATCTGTCGGCGAGAAAAGAAATACTATTTTGAGATTTGTGAAGCTAGTTTGGCGTTTCAACACAAGATGACAGCACATCTGATTTTACTCTAAGAATGAAATCAAATGTAATTATAATACAAAAAGTATTTTTAATTAAGGAATTTGTTTCATAATGTAGGTATTAATAAAGAATTCAGTATTAATTATGTGTTTCTTATTTTCAAACCTTGAAAAGCATGTTTCCTCACAAAGTAAATAATTCGTCAAGCAACAATCAAAACTATTTGCCGCCATCCTAATCCTACTGATAGTACTAATCATTTTTCAAATCTACTCTAATGATGTAAGTTCAACTTATTAAAACTTTCTACTTACCCCAAATACCTAATTACAACGTAGTTCAATCAACGTACGTTTCTTTCACTAAACTCATAACACAAACACTATCTTAATCACTTTTCTATACCTGAAAAC
Organism: Conistra vaccinii; assembly: GCA_948150665.1. NCBI lineage: Eukaryota > Metazoa > Arthropoda > Insecta > Lepidoptera > Noctuidae > Conistra > Conistra vaccinii. The sequence goes on along the minus strand of OX411323.1, from coordinate 5,419,056 downwards.
AAATATTACTCGTACTAGTAATGATAAACTAATGAATACAATGAATACAAAATGCAAATTAACTCTGTAAACAAATTATATGGTTGCGATTACGACAAAAACCAACACATTGTCAATCGAATGATGAAATAATGTTTTGATGTCCGAACACCGAGCCGAACGCATTACGATACTCAACGACAACAACCGAATATCAAATGCGAGAACGAGTGAGTAATAGCAATACATAGTTCTTTCTCGTTCACACGAGCGCGTTTTCGCCTACTTTACCTACTATAACTCGTTGCAAGCCGGCTTCCTTGCTTGGTATAAAACGCACGGAGTCACGTGACCGAGTGACGTCAGACGGATTTTATTTTCTATAGAAATTGAATTCACGATAACCCGTACGCGCCTACGAGTTATTTTAGAGCGAAATGTTTTGTTGTTGGGATATAAAGACAAAAATTTTTATGTAGGCGTTTTGTAATGTTTTAATTGTATTCAAATACTTATAGTGTGATTATTCAATGACGATAGAGTGGTTGTGTTCCGAATTACCGAAGGGAAGCCGATAGGAATCGGCTTGTACGGAGTCTACGCCCCTGCTCGATATACATAATTATTATAAATTGCAATATTCAGAGTTTAGGGGCTATTCACAAATTACTTCACATGTTTTCTATGATTTTAGTAGACCCCGTGCTTGTCATTCTTGCGTGACATTTCCCCCCGGCCTCTCCCTTGTTGTGACGACACATATTTTGCTATTTTAAATAAAATCTAAAAAAAGATTTATACATGTGGATACACAAAGCTTATGATCCTTGTCTCTCGATGTCACATTTTGTTGACCCCCTTAACACGAGATTTATGGATGGCCCCTAAATGGATAAGCTCACAGTAATCGATAAAGGTTGCTTTAATTTTACTCTAGTTTTTGCTTAACAAGAGTAAGAGCCTGTGCACACGATGCGTTTCGGCGCCGCACCGTAATGATTTCGCCACATTGGCACACGGGCGGTGCGGCGCGTTAGCGTTTTTAGTTTTACGCCGAAGTGGCGCCGCAAAGCGCGTAAATTGTCATCTGTGTCAAACATCTGTGTTTTTGACAACGCAAAAACAAATGAGCGGTGCCGCTACGGTGTCGCAACACGTGTATGTGCGGTGCGACGGCGTAACGCACCGTGTGGCATACCGTGGATATTTGTATGTAAGACGCCGTAGCGACACCGCTCCGACGCCGCGCCGCCGCGTGCCGCCGCAACGCTGCGTGTGCACAGGCTCTAGCAGCAGTCCCGCCGTCGAGAGAATACGTACTTGACACCTGTCATTTTGGCGATGCGGCAAATGATCTTTGTACAGCGATTATGACAAATATCCAATCAATTAACGAAAAACGTGTTCCCCACCCACAGAGGTACAAGTGGACGTGGCCCCGACCTCGGACCGCCTGCAGCTCCTGGCGCCCTTCAACAAGTGGGACGGCAAGGACCTGACGGACCTGACCATCCTCATCAAGGTCAAGGGCAAGTGCACCACCGACCACATCTCGGCCGCCGGCCCCTGGCTCAAGTACCGCGGACATCTCGACAACATCTCCAATAACATGTTTATTACGTAAGTCTTCATTTCATAATTATCCCACACTGCCTTGCATACTATTGTATAGAATCAAGTTCTGGAGTTTGTTGTGCCACTTCTTCACAGCTAACGCGGTAAAGGGCTACGAAGGCTCTAGGGAGTTAGGGACGCGTTCTATGGGACTGTCTTATGTAATTTTTATTCTGTCCCACCTAGTTATCCCATCAGTGGAACACAGTGGAATGTATAAAAATTTTATGTCCATTAATCGATTTACCCACTAGTATAATTATTTCCAACAAAGTCGATTGAAATAATCGTGATTTTCATTTAAGAGCGTGCTATTTTATTCATAATAGCTGTTTTCTAAAGACTTGTAAAAGTATCACCAAAGTCATGTGAGAATTAAACCCTGTATTCATATCGAAACACAGTTTCAGCAACATGTCTGTGTTGCATTCGGATCATTGGGCCTCAAAGTTGCGCAATATTTATAGGAATTTGGTGTTGCGGGAAAAAATGTTTAGCCACTGTGGTTCAACTTTGTTTCCAAATGAATACGGAGCTTGAGATTTAAAATACTATCTACATAATGCGCATCATGCTAAAATAATATTATGCTGAATACATTACAATAATTTAACTTGTTTCCCGAAATAAAAATCATTATCAAGGCCCTATTTATAATATTTACAAGATGCATAAACCGGATATGCCAAACTCATCTAGGTAGTTAATAAAAATCTTAAATTCATTCATAAGTATTCATAACAGACTATGCACAGTGAAAACCTTGGTCTAGAACTTAGACCAAGTTTTCCGCTGTGCGTTGTCTGATTGAAAATGTCATCTTTCTAGACTCTAGAATTTAGATAAATAATCTCCTAAAGGGGTCCGTCATTTTTGACGATGATAAATCACATCGGGCATAAGGCTTGGCATCACTGCGACAGCCACCCGCCAATCGTGCTGGCAAACCAGCGCTGTGGCGCTGTCTCGCATAGTGTCACAGCATTATGCTGTCCGATGACCGTTTTGCGTGGATGTGACGCATATTTTCCCGGAACTTGTTTTTTTTTTCTGTTTCTTTCTCGCGTCACATTTACCTCAAATAAACGTATTTTCTTTCTATTGTCACTATAAACTCCCTATTATCCCACAGCGCCACAAACGCCGAGAACGGTGAACTGAACAAGGTGCGCAACCAGAAGACGGGCGAGTGGGGCCCCGTGCCGGCCACGGCGCGCGCCTACAAGGCGGCCGGCGTGCCGTGGGTCGTCGTCGGCGACGAGAACTACGGCGAGGGCTCCTCGCGCGAGCACGCCGCGCTCGAGCCCAGGCATCTGGGCGGCCGGGCCATCATCGTCAAGTCGTTCGCTAGGTAATATCTTTTTTATTTAATTAACCGCTTATAAAACAAACACGAAAAAAGAACACAAAGGTGATACTTATTTCTAAAGAAATCTGTTCCAGCATACCTGCGATAGGTAAGTAGATAAAAAGAGATGTAGACACCGTGTGTAAGAGTAGAAAAGAAAATAATTATTTAAATAAAACATACATTAGGAGAATATATTATGTACTTACACATGCATACTTACTTCTATTTAATGAGTGAGCTGAATATGGCCAATGTTCTCAAAAGTTCAGGGGGCTTACCATGTACTCTTATAGCAGGTCAATTTTCGACGGAAAGTGAACTGTCAGGCTATTTTGTACCATGAACACGTCAAATAACAGGCGAGCCAGCGATCACGTGACTAAAGCCGCTCAGTGGTCACGTGACAACATTTCACTGGTCTGACCTGCGATAGGCTCTACCATCAAGTCATTTTTGACGTGTAAAACCTTGAAAACTGAGCTGCCCTGCTGTCATATTATGCAGGCGTGTAAAACTAACTTTTTAACCGACTTCCAAAAAGGAGGAGGTTCTATGTTCGACTTTATGTATGTTTTTTTTTTTTTTTTTTTTTTTTTTTTTTTTTTATGTATGTTCACCGATATCTCCGCCAATTGTGGACCGATTTTGAAAATTATTTTTTGTTTGAAAGGGTAAGCTCCCGAGGTGGTCCCATATAAATTTTATTGACTTTGCTTAGATAGTTTTTGAGTTAGCTTGAATAATACATATTTTTCCCACTTAGTTTATATGGACGATATTATGATAACTTCCTGTCACTGTTATTTATTGCAGTTAGTGGTATTGGATATTGTGTGGGGTAGGTACCACAACTAAAAAGTGAAAAATAAAAACTTTTTACAAAAAAAAATTAAAACCGACTTCCAAAAAAAACCACTACAAAGTGAAAAATAACTTTAATTTCGGAAGTCGGTGGCAAAAAACGAAAATTAAAAAACAAAGACACCGACTTCCGAAATTAAAGTTATTTTTCACTTTGTAGTGGTTTTTTTTGGAAGTCGGTTTTAATTTTTTTTTGTAAAAAGTTTTTATATTGAACTGTTTTCTTTAATTTAAAATACAAAACGTAAGTATATGTTAATTTGTGAATATAATAATATTGTGGCGTTATTTAAAATTATAAACCACAAAAATAACAGTCTCTTTGTCGTCTACTTACGTTGTAGAAGTGGTCAAGTGAGTAGACGTGAAAGAAATAGAAATCAAGAACACAATACACATCAATAAAAACCAATTTAATGTTTAATAGATGTTTTGGGTAAAGACAATATTCGCAGTCTTAGTAAAAAAACAAACTACAGCTGCCCAGCCTTGCCCAGCCTCTTGAATCATCGATAGCACTGTAGCGGTTACACCGGTACATACGAACTACGCAGCAAAGACATGACGTTACAAAAATCTTGCATGATAAATATATAAGATTATCCGAAAACAACATTCGAGCAGTGCCCGCCAGACATAACACCCGTCTGGTCGGAGGAGCCTCCCTTTTCTAATGCGAAGAGTGAACTTTACACCCTGTTCCTCATGCCTCCACCAACAATAGAATTCACATCATGTTCCGTCACTTCCGTTCACAATCTGCGGGACATTTCTCGAGTTTGAGCCCTTTTTATGTACCCCATTGCAATCCTAGTGATTATTAAAAAAATCTAATGTTTCCAATTTTTATATTTAAACTGTCATCAATAAATATTCTTGTCTTGTTGACAATTTATTTGACACGCTATAGTCGTTCGAAAACAGCAATAACTTTGGTAAGTTTTCATGTAGGTTGGTGTTGTTGGCGGTACCTTTATTTTACATCCAAAAGGGCCTCCACGTCATAATCGTGTTACATAAGATTTTTTGCTACGAAACATAGTTATTTTATTTTATATTTTTGATCATTTTATACTGTTATCAAATTAATTTTATATAACCGTAAAACCGGTAACATTCCGAAAAAGTATTTCCGAACGTTTGTTTATAATATGACGTACCGGTCAACGATAATGTATATGGTCTGAAGTTGATACATTGCAGGTCAGACTGAAATGCTCATGGTACAAATAGAAAACCTGTCAGGTTAAAATGCCAAGTTGACCTGTCCTGTACTTGGCAAGTATTTAAAATGTTCATGGTACGACCCCAGTTCTGAGTTACTTTCTGAATAATTTTATAAACGATTTTCATCCAGTAATAAAATAGCAGCAATATGTAACTATAGCCTTTAAAATAATAATAAGTTTAGGACTAACACTTAATCACCAGTCCAAACTGCGAAAATTCGAAGAATTGTGACCAACCCGCATTGGGCCTGTGTGGTAAATTACGGCCCACTCCCTCTCACCAAGAGGAGGCCTGTGTCCCATCTGTGGGAACAATATAGTTTGATTATGTTCTTGTATTTCTGTGATGTACATTGCCGCACTAGTGCGAGAATACAAAGTTAAAAGTACGCATGTTAAATACACTGCATTTTGTACCTAAAACAGATTCAATAAGAGCCACTTTACGAGCAAGTGTTGAAAATAAATAATTTCTCCAGGATTCACGAGACCAACCTGAAGAAGCAAGGTATGTTGCCGATGACTTTCGCGAACGCCTCCGACTACGACAAGATCCAGCCCGATGACAAGATCTCGCTGCTCGGACTCAACTCCTTCGCACCCGGCAAGGTAACGTACCAAAGGAACAATACTTCGTCTTGTTCATTAAAGCTAAGCGCATCGGATTTCAAAACAAAAAAGCGCAGTGCAACCTGTCTACTGTGCGTAGTTCATACATAATATACGAAAGTGATGTTGGAAGATTTATGCAATGCGGTGCGGCTAGTCCAAATCTGCGTCAACCTTTATCACGATTATTAGGATCTGGCTATGGCAAAGTCAAAACACAGGTTTAGTCATCTCACTGACTATGTATTGCTTGTTCCTATTTGAACAACTTTCATTGTTCAACAAAAAAATAGTTTGAATTTGAAATTCAATGTGATTGAAAGTCTGTTCAGACGGTTCAAATCGCTTTCGACGGTCGGTCAACTAAAATCGAACCGAACCCGGTATAAGCGGAAGTCCAACACCTCACACGTTTAGTTTCTGATTACACGCGCTCCTTATTTTTCCAACGAAAGCGATGTCAGACTGCTTACCGCTATTATTTTTAGCCTATATTGGCTCATCTAATATGTAGACATGGAACGGGTACCCGGTTTGGATCCAGTTACAGTTATCTAGCCGGGTAACGGGTAAAAGTACGGGTAATTTTTTTAAACCTAGTCACGCACGCGTCATGGCTTGTCAGCGCTGCCGGGTACCCGGCCGGGTATCTGGCGTTATTCATGTCGGTTACCCGGCAAAACCATTAACCGTCCCATGTACTAGTGTGTAATTGTATCTAAATCAAATTACATTTTTATTTACAGCCCGTCGAATGCGAGATCAAGCACAAAGATGGCAAGACGGAAAAGATCTTGCTGAACCACTCTTTCAACGAGCAGCAGATCGCCTGGTTCCAGGCCGGCTCCGCGCTCAACAGGATGAAGGAAATCGCCGCCAAGAAGTGAACGCGCGCTCGCCCCATTTTATAATAATCTTGCACTGGACGCCCGAGCCTGAAAGTAGGGTAATTTTAGACGTGTAGTAATATCGAGCCAAAAGTAAAAATAAAACCGCACGTGCTGCGTTCGTGAAATACCACCGGCCCGTATCGGTCGCGCTCCTTTGCATTCGTATCACCGTTGAATAGGAATAAATTTTAGGAGAATCATTGTTATCGACATCGATTTTAGTATTAAACGCCGATTTTAGAAAAATAGGAATTTTTACTTTATAAGTATCCAGTTTGCAGCTGATTTCGCACACGTACACATGCGTGTGTGCATGTATTCTTAATATCAAACGTTTTTATTGTATTTTTTACCTATTTATGACCGACCAATTACCGAAATGTCAAGAAGCAGGACTTCTTTGTTTGCCTCTAAGTAAAATATTTTGAGGCTAAACTTGTTTTAATCAAGATGTGTGTAAATAAATCCTGCAACTGAATATTTTACCACTAATCTGATTTAAAACTGCAGACTGTTGATAACACAATTATTATGGTATAGCTGTAGAAATAACCTCTGAATACCAATTAGAACCAGATTCAGACTCGAGGGTCAAGCGCAAACTCTGATTGTGCAAATATATTTAGTAGTGGTCTATAATATATCGATAGATCGTGTAATATCATCAAACTATTGTATTCTCAACGGAACTCATGTTTTAAATAAATCAATTAGATTGTGTGGATTAAAATGAAATCGAATTATATATTATTTATAATGTTAAGCTAAAATCGATGAGTATAAATCAACCCTACGCTATAGGCCGTCAGAATATGTGATCATATTCATTATGATACTTTAAGATGGTGGCTCAGGTCTCGGAAACTAATGAGTGGACGGCCATATTATTATTATGAGTAAATAATGTAATGTTAGGGTTATCAGTGTTATCACTAATGCCTTAATTCCCGGTGCAAGTAAGCTGTTACCATGTAGTTCAATGTATACTTTAGCGCATTTCTCATTATTCAGACAATATTTAGTCACGGCGGTGATGAATCTTAAAATAGCTGTAGTACAAAAATCATCATTTCAAATGATTTTATAATATTAATTAATTTATAATTACATATATTTACCAAACTTGAGAAATATACGTTACTTATTATTTTATGTGCATTATATTATTACCCCTTTACCCCACTTCAATGTTATTATTTTTGTCCGAACTGAAATACTTCCGAACCGAAATACTTACTATCTCATCTGTGACTTATTTAGATATGTAACATAATATTAGTCCTTTTAAACCCATTGTTGGTATTTGCTAAATAAGTACAGCAAAATAGAGCATTTTCAACGGTCTAACGACACAACTTAAAAAAAAACCATGCGCAACAGTCTTTGGGGACTGCCGATAGGAGTGAAAACTAAGTAACTTGTCAATTGAATCGTATACAGAGTATACATATAGCTCACTTTGAGTATATATCCCTGGAGAAGCCCTACGAACACTTCCCCTCTGTATATGAACAACAACAAAATGTTCGTGTCAGTTCATAAAAACTACTTTCAAATCGATTCTAACGCACTTCGTAAATCGTTATAAGGGCGCGCGGAGCTCCGTGTAAATGCCTAGCTGTGCTGTTAAATTCTATAAAAAGCGTTCAAAAACGTCAAACTTACGTAAAGAACCGAATATTCTTCCATATTATGTTAATAGGTATTTACTCATGTTTTAATTGAAATTAAAAATCCTAACCTCATAATACATTTCGATTTTTCATTCGATCCAACCATGATTCAACATAAAATCGATTCATAATCGAGTATTTGCCTCACATTGATTCTGCGACGTCACCGAGACTTCATCTCGTTTTTATGTTCATAAAGATCAAAATACTTTTCTTTTGCATTACGAAAATATACGCAAAATCAGCAAAATTTATATGCGCTTGACATGCGAATATGTCCTTTAGTAAAAATGATAGCGAGACTATCGTAGGGTTGGGTTGAGGTCACGTTTAAAAAATAAATTGACTTGTCGATAATTCCTTATTATGAATTACTTAGTAATTATTTTTGTTAATTGTTTTTTTATTTTTTTTTTGCTTGTTTTGTGTTTTATAATTATGTCCATTGAAATGGTTTAGCATATTTTTTTTTACTTGGCCTTTTTTATTATTGAGATTATTACAATTTAGTTTCTTTTATTTAATTGTAGTTATTTTCTCTTCTTATTAAAATTTAATTATTTTATGCAACAGCTGTTTTATTTCAGGTATTCAAGCAAAATAGCGAATGAATATCGATATCGATAAAAAAAATTGATGGTTTGGACTCCTCTTAATCTTCTCTAGATTCTAGGAAATAAAACAATAGCTGTTCGCCCGAGCGAGCACCTATTATTTTTTTTCGTAGAAGCTACGCTAGCTAGTTCAGTAATCTTTCCGAAAGTATAGGATGTACCCAAAATTCTCTATTTCTTCTTCTTTTTCTGTACTTCATGTACAAAATAATACTTCGCGATCTCTGCACGATTTCCATAGCGTCTACGTCCCTACAGCTCTGCCGACAAAATGATCGAAGATGTGCGTCGTGTGCGTTGAGTCTGTGAAATATCCGCGACCGACTTTTTGCGCGCCATGCAGACTTTTTGTGCGCCGCAGACTCGATCGCACAAAAAGTGTGCCGTCTGCGCAGGGCCTTAAGCTCATGAAAAGCGTTCGGTGACGATGACACGAGTTCCATGATATTTGTTCACTCTAAAAGTGTCAACGCGCCTAAAGAAATTTTCTCTTCAAAAAAAGGCTTGAATAAGTCGTTTTGCTTGGTAGTTACCAAGTTTGTGGAGTGCTGAGCAGGGGTGGCGTATTTACCCTAGGGCCAAAAGGGCCATGGCCCAGGGCGGTAGGCTGCGAGGGGCGGAGCAGCCTAACCTGTACGAGTCAGGGTGCCCCAAGTCCCAAGCTCGTTTCGCTCGCCCTTGCATCCAAAGTTTTCCTAGTAGTAACATTGCCTTTTGTCCATACACAAAATGTTTTATTGCGCTAACACTCAACCGAAACACCAAATAACAATGCAATGCTTTTTTTTTTTTTGGGTGGGAAATTATGGAATAATTTCTGCTTTGGGCGGCGCGGGAGGGCGTGTCAGACTCTTACTGACTAAAACCCACCCGTGTTCCTTAAGTTGCCTGTGCGTTGCCAGGGGCCACGATATCCCTTTCGAACTTTCCCGCGACCCTGACCGGCATCGGCCCTAGCGGACCCCGTCAGTTGTGCTGACATTTCTTTAAGGCGCGCGTGGAACAAAACGCGCTGTCGAGGCGGGCCTGTCCCTTATTGGCAGCGAGCATTTCTCACCGTCCGCAAGCCCGCGCCTACGGTGGCCGGAAATCGGCTATGGATTTCCGACGCCCAGTGCGCGTAGCATGCGCTTTCTATGTCTACGAAGAGTAGACACAGCTCTTTCTATACAAAGTGACATTTCCTTTCTTCATTTTTGACATCGCACCGTAGAAATCTTTCTTCAATCTGTCACTTTGTCTTTCGTTTCTAACTATCTTTGTCTAGGTCATAAGTCGTCATAAGTAGACTATTTCAGAAGAAAGTTTTCTTTATCAAATTGTCAAAATCACTCTGACGACTGACAGTTGTCTATGGTAGTGAAATATTATACTCAACGGTCACAAAGTATACAGGGTTATCTGCAAAATCATGATTTTACAGAAGAGCGTTTTAAACGCAAAACTGTGATAACTAATAGAAGAAGAAAGCTATCTTCTCCTATTTTACATCATTTAGTTAATATTACCAAGGAAATGGTTAAGGCCAATATTACTGTAATGTTATTTGTTCCAAAACACGGTACTTCGACACACTGGATTCGGTCGTTGGACGTCATAGAGCGCAGTCGTCCCGGGTGCGAGCTCCGTCCCAAAAAAACAAAAAAATTACATGCACATGTGACGCGCGCGGCCCTTGTCGGCGAAATAGAACAGTGATTCTTTGTTTTAATACTACAGTGACTTTAATAACCGCCAAATATAAATATTAAAATAGTGCTAAAGTGAGGTGCCTACCTACGAGCGTTCCTGACTTCAGGCGAACCAAGGAACCCAAGATAATTTGGTGAGATCTTTCTGGTCGTTGCTTCCCTCTGCAAAATCGCTAGCACAATATCGCGAGCGCTCATTTGCAGTGGTGAAGTATCTGGCGTTTGATTTCAAGCGCACATTCATCTATTTATTATTATATTATTTTCTAAGCGAATGCTATAGGCTCACATCACACATGTGCATATGAAATATATTCTGGCAAAATAAACGAATATACAAAATGGTTCTAACAAAATAACATAATCGATTTAGATTTAGTACAAAATCTATTTCCCCATAAAATTTCTTATTTTGACCAGTGTGTTATAACCTCTTTTTCTGACGCTAATCGTCAAGCTAAACTCCCAGAAACGACCCTAAACTAATTGGCTATTTCATTAGCCTTATAAAAAGTCACCCCTTCAACAAATATAATTCTGACAGTCATAAAGGTATACCCGTATGTAGTAAAGGTAGTCATAAAGGTATACCCGTATGCGCGCAGGACTTCGGTCGGTGTACACAAGCTTTTTGTGACGGCACATTAAACAAAAAACAAAAACTTGACCCCGAAATCTAAGTCTACATAGCAGGATCCAATGCTACAGGAAAACTAAGATGCAATAATAAATCTCCGCGCAACCCGCAGCCTTGTCAAAGTTTTGTATCCCTCGAAAAGAAGCCCACTTTATTACCCAAACAAAACTTTTTACAATGGTCATAATAGCGCCCATGCAAAAAGATGGTAACTGCCTGCTTAGCAATATCCCATCAAACAAAAAACATAATGGGGCTGACGTTTGACCATATGTCTGTACGCCAAGACCTCGCTACTTATGTTTCAACGTATCGAAGTGACGCCAATTCGTTTAGCACCTTTTTTAAATAAAATTCATGCGTTTCTTCCTAACAGCAACCTTTCCCAGGAACAAATAATAACAAAATACATAACCGTGCAGTATAACGAGACGTTCTGGAGTGAAGAAGACATCATAATCATTGCGTCCGAATTCTATCTCGTAAATGTGCATGTGCACGTAAATTACGAGAACATACTGGTGTATTCACCTGCCGGCGATTCAGTACCTGGACACATACATATACTATACACGGACCAGCAGAATCATTAACATCATGCGTAACGGGACAGCCCCAGGAACAGAACAAGTAGTAATCGAGCTCTACAAAACGATACCACTAATATTACAAGAAGCCGTCACCAAACATATGAACAAAGCCTCTGGACACAAAATGAAACACCCGAATACCCGATACATGGCTAGAAACAACGCAGGTACCTACTTCGAAAAAAATTACCCTAAAGTTACAATGAGTATCGCCGAATATCAGTTTGCAACACGGGTTACAGAATTAACGCCTCCAAACAAAAAAAAAAAAAAAAAGCGGCCATGTGCGAGTCGGACTCGCCCGTGAAGGGTTCCATGGCAGCAAGTAATCAAGATCTCGTTCAAACCAATTTTCGGTGGAAGTTTATATGGTAATGTGCATCATGTATTTTTTTAATTTTATAATTCTCTTAGTTTAGAAGTTACAGGGGGGGGGGGACACACACATTTTACCACTTTGGAAGTGTTTCTCGCGCAAACTATTCAGTTCAGTAGCCTGGAACAGTCAAATAGTAATAGAGCTCTACAAAGCTATGCCCAAAGTATTACAGGAAGCCGTCACTAAGCACATTAACAAAGCCTGGACACAGAATGAGGCACCCGGCACGTGGCTAGAAACAATGCAGGTACCAATCCCTAAAAAAACCAACCCTAAAGACCCAAATGACTATCGACGAATATCGGTTTGCAACACGGGCTATAGAATCTACGCCTCCTACGTTCTTAAAAAATTAGACGAAGTAATAAAAGAATTGGGTAACTACCAAGCAGCCTTTCTAAACAACAGATCCACAGATGATCACATATTTACGCTAAAAAAGGTTCTGGACGAAGAATGGCGAGCAGGAAAAAGAATTTATGTACTCGCTCTGGACATTGAAAAAGCTTTTGACTACGTCGACCTCCAAGCACTGCGAGACATTCTAATACAAAGAACTAACAAGGCACTAAACCAATAGGATAATCAAGGTTTGCATGAATGAACGCACACACATCAAATGGTGTGGGCAGCAATCTAGTTGGATTACCAAAGGAAAAGGTGTCAAACAAGGCTGCCCGCTGTCGCCTCGCCACACTGGTCATGGATGAAGTCCTTAGAACCCTCGAAGAGGAAACTCAATTAATAAAATTGGACCAAGATCAGGGAATCGCACTCCCCCTGGTGCTATCATTCGCGACGACAACCTCATCTTCATTACAGATGATCTAAAAGGGTTAGAAGGAATCGTATACCATATTAAACCCCTACTAGGTAGTGTCGGCCTACAAATAAACGAAACTAAAACAAAAAAATTTAATTAGGGACCCAATAGCTAAACAGAAAGCGACTTATGTGGCAATGAACGGATTAAATCTACATACTGTCGATGAAATTAAATACCTAGGCACATATATAACATCTGCTTTAAGCAGGAGAAGCACTGTTAGGAAACGATGCGAACAGGCTACTAGAAACGCAAAATCACTATTACCATTCATAACAAACTCAAAGATGGACTGGAAACTAGCCAGACTCATGTACCGAATGGTGATCGTACCTTGTATGATATACGGTTTGAAAGTATCGGCAATCACCAAAGCTAACAGGTCAAGGCTGAGAAGATATGAGCGAGTCATCTTGAGAGACCTGATTAACCACGCCAGAAACAAACCAAGACATATAAGAAGATGCACGAAATCTTGGACGGAAAAACAGTAACCAAACGCATCAAGAATCACAGGATGTGCTATCTCGCACACGTTCACAGGCGAGGCAAACTACACCTGCTACACGCAGCAATGCAGTATAAGGCCAAATCCAAGAAATTAGGACGTTCAATCTACACATGGAACGACAACATTAAACAGGACTCGATTTATTTCGACAAGGAAGTCAACTTCTGGATGGACACGGCTACAGACCGAAACAAGATAATGAAGGCTGCCAGCGAGATCTACAAGAAACCTAAAACGGATAGCAGCGAGGCTTCTGACGAAGACTTAGAAACAGCTAAATATAACACAGCAAAGCAGCGATATAGAAAAAAGCCGAGAAAGCAGCGTAACCCCACCTCAAGAACCACCGGCGAAGATCTATGTGAACCGACATAACGGCGAGTGGCGACGTAAAAAGATGCCCATCCAATGATCTATAACCTGTCTCTCCACTATTCCTAGGCTTACTCTAGGATGCATATCCGGTAGGCTCATATCTCCCTCCATATCCCAGGGCACATATCTAATCCCTACCATTACCGCGCCACCCGGTCTACTCTTTGATATGCAATGGCTTTTGAAGTCCCATGCAACATGAGACTTCATGGGCTAGTGCAAATCTTGGGGTTCATTCGATTTATCGAGTCTGGTTAAACCACGCTGGGATCGGGGCAATTCATTCATTCATTCATTCATTCATTCATTCATTCATTCATTCATTCATTCAAACACGGTACTTCGACACACTGAAAAAAATAAGCTGTACTTAGTTGTGTTTAATGTGACTTAATATCAGTAAAAATTGACAATCAAACAGTAAAAACATCCTATGACGAAACAAAGAATTCTGAGTCGAATTATATTAAAGAGTGAATTTTGTAAAAAGTCCAGTTGCCTCTTTTTACTTTGCTGCCGTCGTACTGTCTACACGGAACGTCATTTTTGTCTACTCTTCCGTCGACAAAGCGGTGCTCATGCTACGCCTGCAGGGCGTCTCCAGTCAAGAGAGAGGCAAATTAGGCGCCCTAATGACTAGGGGCATGAGGGCGCCTAATTTGCCTCTCTCTTGACTCTCATGTCCTCTCGCTCCGTACCATGGCCTGGACAAGGGCCGGACGCGAGAGGTCACCGCTACCAATCGCTTCCACGAGGACACGGCGGTGCTCCGCCCTAGCCGAGCAGGCCTCCACCGTACGTATGCTCCACCGTGTCCTCCGGGCGATCCACACAATGGTGACACCTGGTCGTTTCTTCCCGCTTATCTGGAACAGGAACCTCCCAGCCCCAGCCCGCTTCAGTCTGGGAGCCAAACGTCCGAAATGCTCCACGAAGTTGAGCATTTCGGACGTTTGGCTCCCAGACTGAGCCAGTTGTCGAGAACGAGTTCCAAGTACTTCATCGTCAACTCGACGCCGATGTGAACCCCGTCTACCGTTATTTAGGAACCCGACGGTGGCATATCCGAGGACCATGAAAACACATGGCCTCGAAATGTGCAGGGCTACCTCGAGTCCCAATTGCCGGATCCTATCGATGATTGTCGCTACCCCACGTGACGCTATTTCTGTCTCCGCCTGGTGCGACCTCCCCTGCGCCAGGACCAACGTGTCGTCAGCGTAGCAAACCACGCTAAAGCCGCTAGCACGTCGGCGCGGAGCACCCAGTCGTATCTGATATCCCACAGATGCGGCCCCGATCCCTGTGGGACATCGCAAGACATCCCTCGCCGGTTCCATTCTCACTCGTGACTGGTGTAGATGACGGCCCTGTCCGTCAAATAGGCCTCGACCACACAGAGGTACGTCGTGCCGGCATCTAGTGATACCGGAGTACCCTGATGCAACTCCAGGGCAGGGTATTGAAGGTATTGGCGATATCTAGAGACACCGCCAAGACGACCCCACCTCGGGCCACAGCATTCCCTGTCTGCCGCGGCGTCCACAGTTGACCTCCCCCTGCGGAAAACAAACTGGCTCTCCGCCAAATCCGGCCCCTCCCGCACTAGCCGCCCGACGAGACGGTCTGCAATGACTCTTTCAAAGAGCTTGCCCACCTCGTACAATGCAAAATTACGGGTTATAAACGGGTAGCGCCACTGCTGTGGCACTTTATCCGATAGTGAGGAATGTTCAATGAACACACACTGGGGTTTTATATTATAATATTAAAACTTTTTGCTTTTTTTCGTTAATTTATGGGGCGGCAAACCTTACAGGCCCAGGGCGCTGAATCTTAAAATACGCCACTGCAGGGGGTCCTTAGTTCGATTGCCTAGTCAGGTTGTGGGTTTTTACAAGAGCAATTTCTGTAGCAGCTGTATTGTGTGCACCATTTTTCTTTCTTTTTCTTTTTTTCTTTCATCAGTACGGTCACCCCCTATCAATTACATAGAACTTCTCTGGCGGCATCTGCAACGCCACAAGCGAACTACGATACGCATCACACTGACGGCACGCAAAATCCTCCCTCGCGTAGGTAAGCAGTTTACCGGGCGACCGGGGCGACGAGTATATTATAATACATCCCGACATGAATCGTCGGGCGGAGTACGCCGCAACAGTATTCCTCGACATGGAAAATGCATTCGACCGGGTCTGGCACGCCGGCTGAATATACAACCTCACACTCACCACAGCCCTCTGTCGGTTGATGCAGGTGGTTTTCTCCTTCCTACAGGATAGGTCTATTACGGTCTCGGTAGAGAATGAGATCTCCAGCGCATGCCCCATCACCGAGGGGGTACCGCAAGGGAGCTGTGTCTCACCTACTTTGTACTCTTTGTACACCGACGACATACCTGCCACGCACACTTCTGCAACACCGTCGCACGGGTAAAGATCACCGAACCTCCTCCACCCGGTGTTCTCGTCACGCCTCCGCATGCGAGTCAAGCTGGGGATCTACATGCGACCGTAATTCGCCTACGCCGCAGCGTCTTGGCTCGCCCTAACGGCCGAGACCCACAGAAAGAAGCTCCGGACGTAGCAAACCTACTGCTGCAAACTTGCTGCGTCAAATAACCAAACCCCTCGGTTCGTAAGGAGTTCTGTAATCCACAGGGACCTGTGTGTCGAGAGCGTCGACGACTTCTGCACCAACCTGGCACGGCAGGATGTTCGCGTGTGCTGACGTCTCTGAACAGCACCACATCAGGGACATTGCACAATGGTACGCGCGACCCCCAACTACAAACGCTTCCCGAATGACATCATCGCAGACGTCGCGCAATAATAACTACCGGACTACTCAAGACAAAAGAACTCACCACATGTCATGACAATTCTAAGCTCACACTCACAGAAAAACAAGAAATCCACATGAGCGACGAAAACACACCTCAACGTCGCTCGATACTCACTACAACACCCCGCACACTGCAACGCTACTGGCTAGATCTGGTTTAAGTTATTGGGGACTGCGAAGAGAGCTTCCACTGTAGGTAGCGCCAACCAAAACCGACCCCCTCGTTGCTGGATCAGCATTTGTCAAAGAGGAGAATAAGTAATATAAGTATCTGGGCCTTCCCTAGGGAATTAGGGATCTCACACGGCAGGGGCCTGGTGGCAGAGGCGTCGTGAAGCACTTCAGGAACTGCTACACCCCAGAACAGAGAGGAGGCAAAACCTAGGCTACTAGGTGTGCATTAAAGCACTAGGAACCCAACGACCTCCCTTTTGAGGGTTGAGAAAACCATTCCTAAGGCAAGGGGCCATAAAGTGCTTACCGAACAACCATGCAAGTCAATTGTCGGACAGTTGGCCACCAGACTCAACAAGGATCCTGAACTTCACACTACTCATCCTGCCTCCTATACTTCAATTAACTCTACATTAACGTTACATTACATCTACTCAATTATCAATATCAATTGTAACTAAGAAACTAGCTGCTGCTTTTTACCCCACTTTAAAAAAAGGAAGAGGTTCTCAGTTTGTTGAAAGCTTCTGCAACAACTTTGTGTACCTATGTCATAAGAGAGTGTGTGTGAGTTATGTTTTGAATGGTCTATAATTCTACATTAAATAATACAAAGGCATAGTGTAAAACTATTTTATTGTGTCAATAGCTTAATCTTCATTGTCCTCATTATCGCTGTCAGCGTTGATGTTGAAGTAACGCAGCTCGTATGAGTCGTGAGCAGAAGCCACCACTCGCAGCCAATCACGAAGGTTGTTCTTCTTGAGGTACCTCTTTGTCAAGTACTTCAGATATCTCTTTGAGAAGGGAATGTCTGGAAAGAAAACAACATTATGTTAGATTATAACTGAGTATGAAACATCTCACTAGGAATTATCTATTAACTCGAGAAACTGGTTAAAATTAAAAATTAAATTAAATTAAATTAAATTGAAACAACAATAAATATAAAAATGAAAAACGTTAAGCGCTTATATGCAAACGGTTTCCAGCAAGTGATTGTTTGATGGGTTAAATCATCAAAGTTAAACAAATGGATAGTATCTTAGGCTATTTATGACCAAAACTGTGCTACATAGTTCTTCTTTTCTCAATAGCCACGGGTCCTTTTCTAAATAATAGTACTGTTATATCATAATACAGCTTTTAGGCTGTTGCCAATAGTATTTAACTAATGGAAGCCACACTTAACAATCAAGCACTACCAAAACTATTGAAATAGAATGCACCAGATTTGTATGCTGTAGCGGAGACCAAAAGAGGGTTATGTTTACAAAATAATTGCAAATTAATAATACTCCTACAGTCAAAGAAGTTGAAGCTTGAGATTGTGACTATGAAAATTTTTCAAGCAACCTACACCTAATTAAAGAGGAATCATTGATTGGATATAATACAATGGTGACAATTAAAATGTGATCATAATTTTTACTTGATTTCTGCATTAATATTGGCCAATCTGCACTGGGTGGGTCGCATCATCAGAATAAGTGTTTAAAATCCAAGCATTTATACACTATCTTATGATAACGTGTCATGAAAGAAAACACAAAAGTATGGGAACTGGGACAATCCCAGTAAATAAGAACTTTTCCACAAGAAAACGTGATAAACATTGGATAAATGTTGACAATAAATAAAAGCATTGTTGAAAATAGTTACTAACCTGCGTTGATGGAGATTTTCGTCTTGTCCCTAGCGATGACAACGTGATTGCCTAGGTTATTTGTTTTGCCCTCAACTTTGACGCGCTCCTTCAGATATTTCTCGAAGTTGCCGACGTCGAGGATGCTGTCCTCAGCAGGGTGTGTGCAGTCGATCATGAACTTCAGGTTGATCTTCCGCTTGATGCCTTTGCCGCGGATTTTACCACCTTTGACTCCTTTCTTACCAGTCTTCTGGTGCAGTTGGGCTTTTTTAGCCACGGGTTTCTTTGCAACTGCCATCTCGGCAACCTGGAATGTTCGTAGATAATTTATAACACACTACAATACTGTAATTCTTAGATTTTTAATAGATTTTGTCGAATAACCTACCAAACACGTGTAGAGCAGTTACCGTAAAAACTGCAAAATGGCCGACGCAAACGTCATTTTTTGGTGAAGTTGGCACGTCTGAACGTATTATTGCCATGTTAAAAAATTCTAATCGAAATTAAAACGATACATAATAAGACCGCCATCATGCTTCACCTCCATATTTTTATAGTGTAGTATTGTGAGATCTTGTGGACTCGTTGTAGAGATGCTTATGGCATCGCGTTCTCGTGACGCTCCATGATTTTTCCGGCATACATACATCTATTTTACAACAAAGATAGTTCCTACAGCATTTTTAAAAATGTTCAGAGCCCGCGAAATTCAAATTTTCCTAATGGTACGGACAGACGTGATAAAAAAAAGCATGCTCCTATTCCATTAAATTTGTTTCCATATCCTGCAATAGTCCTACACCAACCGGGGGTTGTCCTTGGGTGCACTTGCATACCTAGTGCATACAGGGAGAATCGTCGGTTGGTGCCTCATTTCATTAAGCATGTCTAACGGGCCTCTGCGAGTTGGCTTCGGCCCCTCGTACGCCTTCCAAAGGTCCGGGACCCCATGGTCCCGAGATATGTAAACGTATTATTTTAAGCACAAAGTATTAGATGCTCCAAAAGTGTTTCTTTTTTAACCCAACATCTTTTTTTCTGTTTTCGTTTTATTAATTCTTGTCATAGAAGAGAACAAAAACTCGAAATACAATTCTCGCTTTGTAGTTCTGTTTACACGGAGACAGATATATTCTATTGCGAGGCAATTGTCGCCCAAGGGGCAGGGCGACAATCGTGAATGTTTACACGAAGAGACTTTTTAAATGTTCTTTCGATAATCATATCTTCGAGTCGAGAAACTCTCTCCATCTAAATGGCCCTAAGTGTCTAATCGACTGTCGACACTCGACAGTCGAATATTAATTCTTGTCATAGAAGAGAACAAAAACTCGAAATACAATTCTCGCTTTGTAGTTCTGTTTACACGGAGACAGATATATTCTATTGCGAGGCAATTGTCGCCCAAGGGGCAGGGCGACAATCGTGAATGTTTACACGAAGAGACTTTTTAAATGTTCTTTCGATAATCATATCTTCGAGTCGAGAAACTCTCTCCATCTAAATGGCCCTAAGTGTCTAATCGACTGTCGACACTCGACAGTCGATTAGTCGTCGTTCATGGAATCATGGCAAAAGCCCTCTACCATTTGATATTATTCATATCATACCGATGCAGTACTCGGCCCTTTACCAGAATCGCACGGCTATAAGTACATCGTGCAGTCGTCCTTATCATTATCGATGCATTCACGAAGTATTGCTTCCTCTACCCGCTCTATAAACAAGAAAGCGCTGAATAAAACGCTATTTCTATATTCGGCTCTCCCCGTTTATTACTAGGTATGCGACAAAGGACGGATATTTACAAGCACTGATTTCGTGAGTTGGGCCACCGCGCCGGATTGGGTATCAGGTTGCATTTTATTACCCTAGAAATGCGTGTCCTTCACCACACAATCCTCACTTTTGAAAACTTCATGAAATTCAATTTTGAGAACGCCAATAAATAGTCAAGAAATAGTCATAAATAGTCACCAAAGTTAAAAAAATAGTCGCATTAAGATTCCGAAGTTATAGCTATAAGTTGGTGAGGATTGTGGGGTGAACGTCTCCACACAATCCTCACCTCAGTGCAAGTAAACGGCTGGGAGTATCGACTTGGTTTCAATTCCAAAAAATAGTCAATAAATAGTCGTAACGCTATGCCAGAGGTTCCAGAGATATAAAGGTGTCTTGGTGAGGATTGTGTGGTGAGCCTTTCTCGCCACAATCCTCACCTGATTACCGCGGAATGCTTACGTTTTTTCATTTGAAATTGGTGTCAAAAAATAGTCAAGAAATAGTCGTCTCCAACCACCATAATTTCAACCTGGTTTATTATGTAGAAGTATGTTAAATTTCCATGTAAACTTCTACATACATTATGTTTTGGTACAGTCGCGAATACTTAAATTGCAAATCTATTTTAATATTGTTGTATATTAATATACGGTAATAAAATATTGTAGTTACTTACGTATTTATTATTTCTGTCAGAGTTCAATAAATACCAATCTACTTTTACATAATATTCCTCCAATTTTAAATGTTTCTTGCACATCAAGTTACTACAATCTGTCAAATTTTTGTAATAGATTTTCAACTTTATCGCTAAAGAATAAAGTTCAATGTTGATTGGGAAAATTTGACAGATTGGAGTAGGTTGATGTGCTGGCGTCTGTACAAATGTGCGGATCGAAAAAATTTATGAAAATTCATGGTTAACGTGCTGAGCAGGCAGAAAAGGTATATGAAAATCCATTGTTAACGTGCTGTTTTTTTTTTATTTTGGGTAACTGTAATTCAGTAACTAAGTATAGTATAATGCCAAAAGACAAACCAGTTTTTAAAGTCCGCACAATGATACTGGCCATCTTAATTATTGTTTTACGAGTTTACGACCGAATAGTTTTGTAAGGAAAATTAAACATGTTATGTAGGTCCTTAGTAACAGAAATCATGATATTCTGAAAATTCAGATAAATAAACATAATTAT
Source organism: Conistra vaccinii (assembly GCA_948150665.1). NCBI lineage: Eukaryota > Metazoa > Arthropoda > Insecta > Lepidoptera > Noctuidae > Conistra > Conistra vaccinii. The sequence goes on along the minus strand of OX411323.1, from coordinate 5,397,577 downwards.
ATACCCGGCTTCGCAATAATTCTATACTATACTTAAACCTTCCTTATGAATCACTCCGTCAATTGGTGAAAACCACATGAAAATCCGTTCGGTAGTTTTTGAGTTTATCGCGTTAAGACAGACGCGGCGGAGGGATTTTGTTTTATAATTTATGTTATGATTAGGTATGTAATTATATATTAGATTAGGTATGGGATTAATTTATGTAATTATTATATATATGAAGGCAGAGGGTCCGACATCTTAAATGAAAGTAAGGAATATAGCAGAAATCATCTTTTATTCCCATAGCTTATTTAACACACTAATTCAAATTATATTTCCAACGATTTTATTCTAATTCAGACTACAATTAATTCAGTATCTAAACGCTACAACATGTGCACCGGGCCGAGCCTGCGACAAGAATGATCCCCTCCTCTTTTTTTTTTTTTTTTTTTTGACTAGGGCATCTCGCAGTTTACCACTGAGGTAATGGCTGCTTAACCGGACTTTCCTGTGGCTGCCTTAAGCTCCTAAAAGAAACTCAAAGCCTCCAGCCAGGGGCAATCCCCTCCTCGCTGCACGCTGGTTTATGTAGAGCGGCTCGAGTAGTAGGGAAAGTAGGCGAGGCCTTGTTTACGCATTCCACTGCGCAGCTGCGCCGTTCGGCCCGTTGCACGTGCTGTTTACAATAGCGACGCCGTCTCGGCCATGCTGACGTGCGGACGTCCTCGTGCGCGGAGTCTCATCAAACAGTATCTAAAAGGACAGAACGATATTATTAATGTTCGTTCATCCTGACTAACAATACATCCCTTGAGAGTTTGCTTATAATTCTGGACCGCTCGTAATTGAGCCTTCATGACTAGCAATCTGGTCCGGTTCACCCCTTCAGAGTTTGCTATTATACTGGACCGCTCGTAATTGAGCCTTCATGACTTTAGCAATCTGGTCCGGTTCAACCCTTCAGAGTTTGCTACTAATACTGGTCCGCTCATTATTGAGCTTTCAGGACTTTAGCCATCTGGTCCGGTTTACCCCTTCAGAATGGGCTACTAATTCTGGACCGCTCGTTATTGAGCCTTCAGAACTTATCTTATTTTTTTATTTCTTTTTCATTTATCACTTAAAAACTCTGCAAAACTATTATCTCCTGGACCAGTCATTACCGACTTTACAGGGTCACTTCTTTTGCTAATTATTGTGACTGCTTTTATTAGTAACAATAGCATTTGAATCTGAGTTGAGAGACTATCGATACAGAACGTGACTTAAGATGTTTCGTATTTTCACCGATAGTTATTAAGGTACGTGAGTCAGCAGACATTGTACCACTATTAATTGATATAGTATCACTATTTACAGGCAATGGTATCACTGTTTTCCAAAGTTACATTACTGTTAGGATTGTGTTTTTTTTTTTTCGGTATTATCTCATGGCTTGTTTCGTGAACATGGATATCATCATCATTACTACCCGCCGTCACGTCATCATAATTTTTTACGATATTTATCTACCAGAACATTTGGACCATGCGGTACTTCACGTAATTGTATGTGAGAATATTTATAGACCTTATTAGTTCCATCAATATATCTCAAGTAGTTCCGGTAATTTTTTTAAACGGTGGTCTCGAATGAAATATAAAAAAATCTTAAAAGCTGAATTATCATAAGAACTCCCACGATTAGAAATTATTCGTTTCGGCGCGCCAAATAAATGAACTGGATTTTAACTGTTTTTAGCAGAAACGAAATTGTACAGCGTTTGTAACCACCTGACTATTCTAACTGTTGCTAAGTCATTGACTCAGAAGAGATTGAGCCTTGACCTGGTCACACGTTGCCGTGGCCGTCTTGGAAAACTTTAAACAGTTTCCGCACTCAGGTCGGCCGCTGTAGAGACCATAGATGGTCGATGCTCCATAGATGGGGTTTCTCGGATGGTTCCAATCCTCAATGTATAAGCGGCGTCTCCCCGCATACCATGGCCCACCTTTCATCTTGCGCCCCTTATATCTGCATCAGAGAACGGTGTTAGCATTGCGGAGTTCTCCACAGGAAATTAAATTATATTTGCCATTGACACGCTAAGAAGAATATCGATTTTATCAAAGCTAAGAATGATCACCCTTACGTTAGAAACGCGTTTACCCTAAACGGGCACAGCGTATTAAAGCAACCACCAACATGTATTAAGCCAACATGATCACCTGTGGTGCCAAGTAATAACGGTATCATTAGGTTTTTTTTTTTTAACTGGGTCATAGATAATATTATACTACGTACAGATACCCAATCCCATACAAAGAAATGACACCTCTCTAACTCGGGCTATTGACTGGCTACAGCGTAAATGTGGTACAGTTATGACAAATTGAGTAAAACGCCATCTATTGCAAAGAGCCATAGAAACAATAAGTTTTATCTTTTTTTTTTGTTGAAAATACGAGATTTATGAGTTACAAAAGATAAATCAGCATTAAACAAGGAAGTTTTGATTTTTACTAATCTTACTTCAGCCAAAACCTTCCGTTTATCGCTTTTTAGTGACTTCATTTCATAATTATTACCTATGCTGCCATCTATGATCTTTTTTCAAGACTAATTATAATTTGTTCGACATGACTGGGTATAAATTTACGAACGTATGTAGCTAAATCATTCAATTCTGTAACTAATAATTACTGAAATTCCGTGTTCTAAAATATCACGACCAAATTCCAAATTCACCCGGGAATACAACGTGAATTATCTCAAGCACGTGGTTTTATACCATGGTTGGACGTTTAAGTTGAAATGGGCCCGCTTCTTTACTTGGTATAGCATGGTATTATTTATAGGTGTCAACTATACTCTTTAGGATCATTTAATTTTGTTCATGAAATTGCTAACCTTTAACGAGATTTCAATTTATTACTATGTTTTAAAAGCTACATTCTGATCCAGAGTCAAATATAATAAGCTAATCTGTATCACTTATCTGTCACACTTATATTCCACGAGCTGCTCTGAAGTACAGGTTCACTTGCTTGGTGCTCGGTGCTGAGTGCTTCCTTCATCCAGCGCTCGGGGCAGGCGTTGGCCATTTATACCTTGCTCACTCACATGGAGCGACTGCCCATCCGATCTCCACAACCCCGCAACCGGGCAGTACGACAACCCTAGGTAAGACTGGTTGTCAGACCTTCGGGCTTTCGAAGACCGTCAAAGATCCACGAGTGTAGCGGGACCAACAGCTTAACCTGCTTTCCGAAGCACGGAGGAGTGTCGGCACGTAATGATGGTCACCCATCCACGGACCAATCCCGGCAAGCGCAGCCCAACGTGATGGCTCGACCCGTGCGCCCGTTATCACTTAGCCACGAGCTCCTACGTCACAATGAAGTCTACATCCTCTAATTTCTTTTTCTCAATAACTATCGTTTCACTAAGTGCACGCCAATTAACAATATCAGATTCTGGTTTATCAGGATCAAAAATAACGAGCACAGCTTTACTTTGAGTAACAGGCATCCGCAATTTTTTTAAATGTAACGATCTCGCCAGCAGAGAACAATGAAAAGTTTTACATTAAATTACTGTTGCTATCATTAGTGGACGGTGAATCCGATCCCACTTCTGATGAAGGCAGAGGGTCCGACATCTTAAATGAAAGTAAGGAATATAGCAGAAATCATCTTTTATTCCCATAGCTTATTTAACACACTAATTCAAATTATATTTCCAACGATTTTATTCTAATTCAGACTACAATTAATTCAGTATCTAAACGCTACAACATGTGCACCGGGCCGAGCCTGCGACAAGAATGATCCCCTCCTCTTTTTTTTTGGCTAGGGCATCTCGCAGGTTACCACTAGAGTTGCCGCGAATAGTGTTTATAGCGAATAATCGAATACCGATTAATCGCCATTCACTTTGGCGAATAGTCGAATAACTCGACATTACTTTTCGACATAAAAAAAAACATTAAACACATTAAAAATATTTCTAATTTCTTCTAAGGTTGTGAGAAAAGAAAACAATAAAGTTAAAGAAATCCGTTTCATGTTATACATACCTACATATATGTAGTAAATTTAATTTTCCATTTTTAAAGCCGGAATGAAAAACAAGGAGCGTGAATTTTGAAAATTTGACCAGTGATCAGTGGGAGGTTATAGAACATCTGTTAAAGCTCTTAAATCGTTTCGAAGAGATAACAAAAATCACGAGTTCCACATATGCACCCATATCAGATGTGATACCTAGCACTGTTTCATTAATCAGATACCTAATGAAAGATGCGCTGATTCAACAAACTGCACACGTTGGTGATTTTAGAAAGGCGTTGATAGAAAATATGGAAGCCCGTTTTAACTTGGATGATCTATGCTTTACGAAGACATATTACTTGTCGACATTTTTAGACCCCCGCTACAAGAACTTTTACTTTGACGCTACCCAAGTTGAACGGATCCGTAGAGCTGCGCTCAGAGAAGGCTTTCTTTAGATGACGAAAATGATGATTCGGATCCAGAAACGGCATACAAAAGGTCTCGTTTAGACAATGAAAGTGAGCATGATTCGGAAACTCATAAACTATTTTGGGCAGTGGCGAAGGGTGCCGTAATAGAAAAGGTAAGCCGGAGCCAAAACAAAAGGAAAAAAAAAAAAAAAAAAAAAAAAAAAAAAAAAAACCAGGGGCTGCAGCCGTGCGTGAAGTCCAGTTACTTACAATTTGTGGCTAGCTTTCTGGCTCTTCAGTCTTGTACAGGCAGATGTTACTATTTACTATATGATAAGATGATACTATTTACGTGTCCAAAAAACGTTTTCATTTCCTGAATATTTTCAAGGGAACGGCTCAGTACTAAATTTAATATATGAGCGTAACATGGGACACACATTGCCTTAAGGACATGCATCACGAATTTTCGCTTGTACTCCACCGTGGCTCACCAGACATAACTGCCGCGCCGTCGTAAGATTGACCAACTAACTTATTTCTACAACGATACTGGTCAAGTATTTCTAACAACTGTTTGGATAAAACTTCAGCAGTTCGACTTTCGCTAACATCGTAAAAACCCAGGAATCGTTCCTCAATTCCAGTTTCTGATAAATATCGAAAAATTACAGTTAATTGCTCCCTATGACTGACATCTGGAGTTTCGTCAATCATTACAGACAGAAATTGAGCTTTATCTATCTCTAATCTAATGTGGTCTCGTAAAACGGATGCAATACAATGTATTAAATCATTTTGAATATCACTAGAGAGACCAGAAAACACGGGGTTCTGAACTGAAGATCATAGTTCTAAATGCGAGTTCATTACGGATCATATTTCCTCAGATATAACAAAGTTTTGATATAGTTACCGCGGTTATTGGAATTCAGACCTTCATCGTGGCCGCGAAAAGCTACTTCTTGTGTATCTAACAAAATAATGGTGTCAATAAACCGTTTCTTAAATTCCTATTTCGATTTACTTTTCTAATAGGAGCTTCATACGAATTAGCGAAAAATAATCAAGTTGTTCTGTGATTCGTTTAACGACATCTGTCGGCGAGAAAAGAAATACTATTTTGAGATTTGTGAAGCTAGTTTGGCGTTTCAACACAAGATGACAGCACATCTGATTTTACTCTAAGAATGAAATCAAATGTAATTATAATACAAAAAGTATTTTTAATTAAGGAATTTGTTTCATAATGTAGGTATTAATAAAGAATTCAGTATTAATTATGTGTTTCTTATTTTCAAACCTTGAAAAGCATGTTTCCTCACAAAGTAAATAATTCGTCAAGCAACAATCAAAACTATTTGCCGCCATCCTAATCCTACTGATAGTACTAATCATTTTTCAAATCTACTCTAATGATGTAAGTTCAACTTATTAAAACTTTCTACTTACCCCAAATACCTAATTACAACGTAGTTCAATCAACGTACGTTTCTTTCACTAAACTCATAACACAAACACTATCTTAATCACTTTTCTATACCTGAAAACAAATATTACTCGTACTAGTAATGATAAACTAATGAATACAATGAATACAAAATGCAAATTAACTCTGTAAACAAATTATATGGTTGCGATTACGACAAAAACCAACACATTGTCAATCGAATGATGAAATAATGTTTTGATGTCCGAACACCGAGCCGAACGCATTACGATACTCAACGACAACAACCGAATATCAAATGCGAGAACGAGTGAGTAATAGCAATACATAGTTCTTTCTCGTTCACACGAGCGCGTTTTCGCCTACTTTACCTACTATAACTCGTTGCAAGCCGGCTTCCTTGCTTGGTATAAAACGCACGGAGTCACGTGACCGAGTGACGTCAGACGGATTTTATTTTCTATAGAAATTGAATTCACGATAACCCGTACGCGCCTACGAGTTATTTTAGAGCGAAATGTTTTGTTGTTGGGATATAAAGACAAAAATTTTTATGTAGGCGTTTTGTAATGTTTTAATTGTATTCAAATACTTATAGTGTGATTATTCAATGACGATAGAGTGGTTGTGTTCCGAATTACCGAAGGGAAGCCGATAGGAATCGGCTTGTACGGAGTCTACGCCCCTGATTTTGGGCATGTTTTGAAGAATCATCTATAGAGCAACCTACTGAAGAGCAACCCAAGAATGCCACTGCTGAAGAAATCGCCAACTACATCGCATTAGCAAAGGCTGACAGAAAAATAAACCCATATGAATGGTGGGCTTTGAGTACCAATAAGAATAGATTTCCTATTTTAAGTAAGCTTGCTAAACAATACTTAATCACACCAGCAAGCTCTGTTTATTCAGAAAGACTATTTTCCGAGGCAGGTTTAATTTACGAGGAAAAACGAAACCGACTTGCTCCAGAACATGCAGAATAAATTGTTTTTTTGCACCACAATCTGCCTCTGTTGGATTTTAAATATTAATTAAAAAGCCTTACTAATTTAATTTCATGAATATGATAGGCACAGGCACATATTACAGATAATAATTGATATTGTGTATTGTTTTATTAAGGAAAATAATTAAAAAAATGATTATTTTTAACTCATTAGTTCTTTTGTTCGTTAAAAGTTTATTTTCGACGACTATTCGCCGAATGCCGAATAATACTAGCTATTATTCGGTATTCGACGAATATCAAAAAAATGACGAGTAATGCCGAATACCGAATAATAGCGAGTATTCGCGGCAACTCTAGTTACCACTAAGGTACTCGCTGCTTAACCGGACTTTCCTGTGGCTGCCTTAAGCTCCTAAAAGAACTCAAAGCCTCCAGCCAGGGGCATACAAACTAAGCTAATTAAAACTAGGCGAACGCTCGCTAAGGGCACCCCCTGTGGGGTACGAACCTCGGCTTAGGGCGTTCGCTGGGGGGAGGACAGCAAGAGGGACAGGCTGGATCAAGGATAGATAATTATTATTATCAGGGGAGTTTAAAGCTACAGGCTCAGCAAAAACGCGGGCTGGCGCATCGTTATCGAGCAAGGGTCGGGGGGGGATCCCCTCCTCGCTGCGCGCTGGTTTATGTAGAGCGGCTCGAGTAGTAGGGAAAGTAGGCGAGGCCTTGTTTACGCATTCCACTGCGCAGCTGCGCCGTTCGGCCCGTTGCACGTGCTGTTTACAATAGCGACGCCGTCATATAAAACATAGTTAAAATAACTACCTAAAATAGCTACATAACTAGCAATAATACAAACAAAAAATTTGTTGACCACTACAAATACGTACATAATAATTTTGTGCTCGGCTGTACTCGACTCGAAAATGTATGTAGAAGTTTACATGGGAATTTAGCATACTTCTACATAATAAACCAGGTTGAAATTATGGTGGTTGGAGACGACTATTTCTTGACTATTTTTTGACACCAATTTCAAATGAAAAAACGTAAGCATTCCGCGGTAATCAGGTGAGGATTGTGGCGAGAAAGGCTCACCACGTAATCCTCACCAAGACACCTTTATATCTCTGGAACCTCTTAATGACTATTTTCGAGATTTGGCATAGCGTTACGACTATTTATTGACTATTTTTTGGAATTGAAACCAAGTCGATACTCCCAGCCGTTTACTTGCACTGAGGTGAAGATTGTGTGGAGACGTTCACCCCACAATCCTCACCAACTTATAGCTATAACTTCGGAATCTTAATGCGACTATTTTTTTAACTTTGGTGACTATTTATGACTATTTCTTGACTATTTTTTGGCGTTCTCAAAATTGAATTTCATGAAGTTTTCAAAAGTGAGGATTGTGTGGTGAAGGACACAGAAATGCACCGCTCAAACGGCCAAGTACGCCGAAACGAATCACAAATGTGAATCTTGGTCGGAGGTAGGTAGGTACTTTGGAAGTTACAATGATGCGGCCCCCAGGAGTATAACCAAAAATTCGTACAATATTATCCAAAACCTGAAATTCCTATTGATGAGAAGCCCGTAATGAATGAATAGGTACCTAACGAAAATATGAAAATTAACGTTATTTGTTTATGGCTTAATGAGGCTTCAAACTAAAGGCACGGTCCAACTCTCAAGCTTTTATTTAACATTCATTTAATAAAATCACAATGAAAATCATAGAGCAGTGGTGGCCCAGTGGTATCGGCCCCGACTTACGAGTTGTAGGTCGTGGGTTCGACGAACCCCAGCAGGCGCTTTACTTTGTGTAAAATTATTTCATTACCACTGCTCTCAAAACGGTGAAGGAAAACATCGTGAGGAAACCGGCATATCTTAGAACCAAAAATTCGAAAACATGTGACATCTACCAACCCGCACTGGGCCCGCGTGGTAGATTACGGCCCACTCCCTCTCACAGAGAGCCTAGGAGGCCTGTGTCCCAGCAGTGGGAACATTAATAGGCTGATTAAGTTATTATGTTACACCGAAAATCTAACCTACTAGTCAGGAATTCAGGATGCTCCAATTTTCGAGATCGCTACGTCGCTCTTATATTCCAGTGACAGCCTATCCGACTTAACCTATCTGAGTCAGGATTCTCCAAAGTTCTAGCTGGCTTGGGCTTCGCTCGCTCTTACATTGTCTATTAAAATTCCAATGAAATCTTCAGCAATCTCGGTTCAGTATGCTTCTATTTTCGAGCTAGCTTCACTCGCTCTTCAATGAAAACCTAACCCTATCTGAGTCAGTTTTCTAGCTCGCCTCGCTCGCTCTTGGATTCTCTTAGTAAGGTCACAATGCTCTCGAGTCCAACCCTCGATCTTATTTTATTTATTTTGTAAAAAAAAGTACCCTCCTTTGAGGTTCGCTTTAGTCAGATAAAAAAGGCCCCCCAAAATATTTTGATACACGCCACTGGCGATAATCAAAATCGCGAAGCATGGCGCGAGGTATAGGTACAGCGTCTTTCTAGTGGAAAATAAGTCTGCTCCAGTCTGCTCAAGATACTCGCGTTTCTATAAAATGGTCCGTACGAGCTCCAGCTGGTGGTTGTTTTGATTATAAAGTCTTTATTTGTTAACTTTTGATTAGTGTTTAGATTCCTAAAATTATTGATATTAATTTGTCAGCATTCAATTAACAACCACGCCTTTTTTTTATAATTGACTAAAATGGATATTGCGGCCGAAAACCGAAAACGAAATTCGGTCGAATTCTAACATAAACTCACACCTTTGTCGCATGGGTGTAGGCAGACATTACAGAACTTCTAATATAAGTATAATAGAAGTTCTGTAGTTTATGTACCCATGTGTTAAGTAATTTGATAGACATAACCATTGACATAATTAATTGGAGATACCTATCAAATTACGCATGATATAGATCACAGATTAATAATAGTAATATAGATACCTCTCTATATCAAAGGTAGGTCTACGTACTTATTTACCTTCGTAGGTACAAAACAAAGGGGACGCTCACTAACTTGTGCAAAGGGGAGCGGTTTTACGCGTAAGACTATTGTCTTCGCTTCACCTCGGTGATATTATTTCCCATGAATGAACAACGCCAGTCGTCGACCGAGGTCACGGCGATTTTTTACCTGTAGTGATGTAATGCTTTACATTTTTCATACGAGTCGCATTCGCACCTTTGTAAGACGCGCACCCTCTCTTTGTTATTGTCTTATTTTGTTTGAATTATTTGTCAATTGTTGATAATGTCTTTGTGGAATATCCGGCGGGAGTTTTCAAACTGTAAGAAAGTCGAGCATGCGCATTACGTTATCAAGGCATCGTGAACTTCGTGACTTCTCGTACCAATACGCAAGCCCGCAAGGCCCACAAACGCAGTTTATTTACGCCGTGCACGGAAGCTGTCGGCTCGTGCCTCAGCGTATAAACCTATTTTTGTAGTTAACCTCACTTCTTCGTGTTACTCACAAGTGAATCATAATTTGAATAAAAGTTTGGAGATTAATGTGTTGAAGTGCAATTTCTTGTGTCTACCGAAATTATCAGGCTTTTTGTGAGTACCGATTGTGTTTATTTAAAAAAATGTAATCGGTTTGGTTGATTACTGGATCGATATTCGAAACAAAACAATCGAGGTGTTTCACAAATGATATTAAAATGGATAATTGTTTTGTCGCCTGCGGCTGTGACGACTATGAAGGAATAACAAAATCTGACTTGGATCGTTTCACGGACAAAATCGAAAATGTTCTCAACGATGAGAGAGGAAGAAAATTGTTCAGGAATTTTATGCACACCTCGAAAATGGAAGCTGGACGTCGAGCGCTGGGTGTTTGGGAGCACATAGAAAGGTTGCTTAATTATAAAGAGAACGCTGAAAGCGGATCTCGATCCCACAGCAATTACCTGGATGACGTATACCTTTTGTTAGATAAAGCAGAAAGAATAGAAGAAATAGATTTCACTACAATGGAGAGGCTCAATACTGCACTAGAATCAGATAACAAGGAAGGAATCGTTGAAGGATTGCAGTTATTAAAAGTAGAGACAACGAAAGCACTTAGAAGGGAATACAGTGCTTTTAGGGCGCGATTTATACCGTCAAAATAAACAGCACCGCTAGAAACACGCAGTGCCTTGTGAATTTGTTTATAGGTACCTATTTTAGATTAATTACAAACTGTACTGTATTACTTGGTAGTTCTTGGAGGCACTGCTTGCTAACAAAGGTCAATGCCAAGTCAAATGTAGTACAAAATATTGAATTATTCAGCATTCCGCCGCACGCCAAGATGTGAAGAAATACCGGGCAGTGCCGGGTACCGGGTTCTATACTACCCAAGTAGGTACCCACGTAGTTTTTGAAGTTCGCGCCGATTTGAGTGCTCAAATTGGAAGTGGAGATTTGCCACAACACAATCAAAATGTTCGGTGTTCCATTTTCTACACGTGTTTAGTTGTAACTTGTTACACATTCTAAGTACAATGTACCTATGTATTTGTGATTTCCGATGTTGTTTTCCGTCCTTATTTTCGTTAGGTATGTGATGTTTTGTTTCGAGACCATTACCTACCTTTTATAATCGCTAGTGTGAAGCTTAACGATAATAATTTGTAAGGAAAATAAATTATTTATTGTGATCGTTGTTGTTTTCTTGTCGATTATCGCGGCCGAGTGTTTATAGGAGTTATCATTGTTATCTTGGGAGGAGGTATCATAGAAGTCGGACATTATTATTATTTTATTTTATTGTATGTAACAGTGTATTGGACAATTATTATTCTTTAGTGTGTAGGCACAATCTTCTTAGGCCACGCCTTTATACCTATCTAAATGATAAATGGATTACATGATTGGTGACTGCAAAGATGCACTTGTTGTTATCAAAGTGGATTTTTGACGTAAGTACATGTAACTATATACTAGTCGAGAAGTACAATGCACATTAATACCCGATTAGATATTGTTGCATTTCAGTAGATACCTTGATGCCTACATTTATTCAAATACAGCCTTAACATATCAGTAACAAGTTTCTATCAAAACCACAACTAATTGAATAGGTACTTACCTACTTCGTAATTTAATTTATAGGAAGGTGTGAGTGTACCTAAATACCATTATAATTTTTATCTAATTTCTAGTTTTTATTGGTAATAAAATAATAAAAATATGTTTCCATCTGTCATTTAATAAAATTGCACAATATTGTACATGACATTAAAAACTGTATTCAATTTGAAAGGTTCTTCTTTCAGCCAAGTTCTTGACAACGTTTACGTAAAATATCTAGAGGCAGCTGCCTTTTATTTAAATATACTTACTATGAATGACTACAGTTGTCAAGTACTAAATTAGTACATTATTGGATTGAATTCTTCATTATATAGAAGATTATAAATATTTACAATTTTAAAATCGGAAAGTCCTAAATATTTAAAACAATTTAGTAAATTTCTCAATTCTTAAAAAAAAAAGTATGATACATAAATAAAATAAATGGAAAACTTAAAACTAAAGCGTAACTTATAATAAATTTAATATTCTTGAGATATATTCCATTGATATTATCTTATCACAATTATCAAGAGTCCATGTCTCCTTGTTTAATCGTGTTGTGTACATTAAGATTAATAAAAATTACTTATAAATACTTTTATCACTGCACTTTCATTTCATGTTGCTAAAATGTTGATTATGTCTAGGTTTTCTTCCAAGAGTAGTACATTTCTAGTGGCTTGTTTACCTGCAAAATAAATAAACAAAATGTCTTAACCATGTTAATTTATAGTAATAAATAGTTGTTACATAAACAATGTATTCTTAGCAATAGGGATTATAATGGTTGCATCCAAAGCCAACTCATTACATTTCAACATGCATATTATCTTTTAGGGATTTTCCTTAGTTAATATAAATACACTTCATGCATACAATATTTTCTGAGTGTTCCAACATAATATCATGACTCCCGAAAGGGTAGACAGACGTAGAAAATCAACATCTCGGGAGTCTATTTCCAGCAAGCAAGCAAGTACAGATACAATACAGACTGGGCTGCACTGATACTCAAATTCAAATTCAAATAATTTATTTTCTCTTCACAAACAATGACATGATAAATTATTTAAAAAAAACTTAAAAATTATAATTATAATATAAAAAAATACTAATAAATTTTTAACGGGAATACCTAATAACACTGCATGACTTGGGGATCCGATCCAGGAACGCACACTCAGCATTTGCACAATCACAGTCCTCAAAAAGGCTTTATTATTATTTAGAACATAATGTCAAACCTTAGTTTTTACCTTCCAAAACTTATCATTGATCTGGCGCAGAGTCTGCGAGCCAGCCAGTGGCACGAACTGCCCAGGTGCAGGCGCAACGTAGATGCAGAAGTTTAGCAGACGGTATGCTTCTGGCAGCTCAGCATCCAGGTCTAAGGTGAGACGCATCGCCAAGTATTTGCTCAGGTGGTCCACTGGAAACAAGATAACTGTTAAGGATGCATGTTTTCAAAAATAAAATAATTTATATTTTATCCTATCCGTATCGTACCCAGTAGGTAGGTAACTGCTTTATATGAAGACTAAGGAGGTATGATGCCTCAACAGGGGAGGCTTAATAAACTTCAAGGAAAACTGCATTTAGAATACACTACACATCCTAATAACTGTTTTTTTTTTTTTTTTTTTTATACTAACTTACGAATGGTGAAAGCAAAATATGGTTAACTGCACTGGACTGAAATGTTCCCAAAACAAAGCTCAAGAGAAATAGATCTTGGACTATAAGTAATTAAGTACATAATATTCGATTTATTCCCTTGACGTCGAGTCCCGCCACGTCGAGTCGCCGCCACGTCTACTCTGAAAACTCCCGCTTTTATTCCCGCCACGTCGAATCGTTAAAAAAAGTCTATTTTGTTACCGCCACGTCTACTAACCATTTTTATTTGTACAGTCGTAAAAAAAATACTCATAGTTGTTTATCTATCTATACATATACAAGGAGAAACTGACTGACTGACTGACATATCAACGCAGCCGAGTCGAGCCGACCCGAGGCGTACTGGGACTAGGAACGTGAAATTTTGCACACAGCTTCCTTTTATAATCTAGGGGTTTTTGAAAACTCCGCCTTGGGCGAAAAGGGGGGACTTCGTTTGTAGGAAACATCTTATTCCTTGAGTTAATAAATTTGAAACTTCCCATAAAAAGTACTAGGCTTGCATGAGTTTAAGGACTCCGTATCAAAGTTGCGACAAACAAATGCGCGACAAATGCTAGAGCGACAGTACGATAGGTCGACCATCAGCGGTGCGACAGCACATCAGCTCGACGACCGTTAGCGCGACAGATTGTTTTCACGACAAACGATGGCACGACGAAACTTTTGATCGACGAACGTTATTGCGACTGATTGTTTTCACGACCGCGCGACCATCGATGGGACGACGAAACTTTTGATCGACGAACGATAGCGCGACACAACTTTCACTCGACAAACTAAAGCACGACAAACATTTTTATAATATTTGGTTGCTAATAGTAGATAAGAAAAAAAAATTAAAGTTTTAGGTTCTTTAATACATTGGTTTGCGCCTACCTTGCTCGTAACTGCACTCGCGCACTGCAGTCATTTAACATTGACAATAAAGAATTTTGCCAATAAAAACATTAAAAACGAAAGTACTTCACATTTTTTTGATATCTGCTATTAGCAACAAAATATTATAGAAATGTTTGTCGTGCTTTAGTTTGTCGAGCGAAAGTTGTGTCGCGCTATTGTTCGTCGATCAAAAGTTTCGTCGTCCTATCTATGGTCGTGAAAACAATCAGTCGCAATAACGTTCGTCGGTCAAAAGTTTCGTCGTGCCATCGTTTGTCGTGAAAACAATCTGTCGCGCTAACGTTCGTCGAGCTGATGTGCTGTCGCACCGCTGATGGTCGACCTATCGTACTGTCGCTCTAGCATTTGTCGCGCATTTGTTTGTCGCAACTTTGATACGGAGTCCTTAAACTCATGCAAGCCTAGTACTTTTTATGGGAAGTTTCAAATTTATTAACTCAAGGAATAAGATGTTTCCTACAAACGAAGTCCCCCCTTTTATGGCAATCATTAGACGTGTACAATTTCTGAGCAGTACCTAACCTAAGAAAAAGTACTAGGTTTGCATGAATTCCCGATAGTATTTAATCATTATAGGATTTGGATGAGGCAGACACAGTTTATAACCATAACATAATGATTGAATAATATCGTGAATTCATGCATGCCTAGTACTTTTTGTTAGGTTACTGTTCAGAAATTGTGCACAACGTATTATAATGATTGAAATACTATCCTGAATTCATGCAAGCCTAGTACTTTTTCGTCTATAGATATGGAACAAAACATCTTGTATATGTAGGATCCTATCTATTTATTCCAAGTAACCAACTATGAGTATTTTTTTACGACTGTACAAATCAAAATAGTTAGTAGACGTGGCGGTAATAAAATAGTCTTTTTCAACGATTCGACGTGGCGGGAATAAAAGCGGGGAGTTTTCAGAGTAGACGTGGCGGCGACTCGACGTGCCGGGACTCGACATCAAGAGAAGAGTTGAAGACCTTGGTAATTTTCTATTCATTTACCAATGTTATACATAAGGTGTTAATTTGAAACACTTTAAACACAACTATGAATATATATTTTTTTTCTATGTAAACCTTGATTTGGTACTTGTCTTCAAGTAATGATTTTATCGTTACTTTGAATCTGTAGCAGAGAATTTGTAAGAGATGCTTATAAAAAAATTCTCTAGACATATCTACCTACTTGGTAGTTTATTGACAGGTCTCATTCCAATAGCTGTAGTAGGTACTACATTCTTTGAGACAAAATTGTGTTCTACATTTGCATCATTTGTGGTAAGTAAGATCTCTATTCTTATTATTTCTATTTTCATAAAATTAACACATAGTTTATAAGATAGACTTAAATAATCATGTACAGTTTTGCAACTACTGAACTAAACAGTGCTGTATGTTGCTTCATATTAACATTCTTCTAGTTATAATATATTAAGAATTTAGGCACTTACCAGAAGCATTGGCAGTGGTCTTCAAGTATCTTACAGAACTGTCTCTAAGAGCCCTCATCAGCTGGTTGTCTCCGGTCATCTCAGTGGGGTGCGGCTTGAACACCAGCTCAATCTCGTTTGGGTTTAAAGGCTCCCCCTCGCCTTCGGTGTCCATTGAGTTCTCACCTTCAGTCCTGGAAATCATGCACAAACCATTATTAATAAGATAAATTAATATAAGAGATAACATAAGATTAATTAATATCCATATTACATAATTATGCCAATCTAACAAGTTTGTGGAAAAGCAAAGTACTGGGTGTTATTAAGGACACAGAATCAGACTTATTAGTTTATTACACAACAAGTAAGAGTCCCATGACAGACAAGAAACTTAACATCTCTATTAAAGGAAAACTTTTCAACAACAGTATCCTGCCTATACTGACTTATGGATGCCAAACATGGGCCTTGACTTGACCAAAGCCCAACAGATAAAACTTCAAACATGTTAATGTAGTATGGAAAGGAGTATGATGGGGAAAAGAAAGATAGAAAGAACCAATGACTGTGTATATAATCAGGAAGGCAACAAAAACACAAGATGGATGTAGTACTGAAACTGAGAAGATTAAAATCGAGATGGGCCGGCCTCACTGTCAGGGGAGAAGAGAAATGGAACAAAAAAGTGACCCTCCTAGGGATAGGAAGAGAAAGAAAGGGAAACCCTTGAAAAGATGGCAGGATGACTTGGTGAGGAAGGCAGGAAAGACATGGACTAGACAGGCAAGGAACAGGGAGAATTGGAAAGGGATGGAAGAGGCCTTTGCCAAAGGGCACACAGAGAGACTTAGAGATAAGACAAAACATTATTGTAATACAACTATAACTCTGAATAAAGACTATATAAATAAATGAAATGTCCATGTTCAGTTCAATCAATGTTTAGATGAAGTGAAGTGAATTATGCGGTATGTTGTAAAATTCATTAATAGTTGTTAAAACTTAGTGTGTCATGATCTGATAAAACTTAGTTGTATGAGAATACTATCAGAATCCTACTATTATTATAAAGTTTGTATGTTTGTTACTCAATCATGCAAAAACGGTTGAATGGATGAAATTCGGCACACACATAGTTTATAACCTGGTTTAACAGTGTATTCCCGTTCGTCCCACTGCCGTTGTCCCACCAGTGAGAATTTATAATTATAATATTATATTAGTTTATTTAATTATATTATTAGTTAGGATAAATAAGTTTATTTTTACCATGGAACAAACAGACTCAAATAAATGAGTGGGACCAATGGGAATAAAAAATTAAATGACTAAATCATTCCCGTTCACCCCACTTACAAAATCAGTGGGATGAACGGGAATACACAGGATTAACATATAGGATACTTTCTATCCTGGGAGTACGTTCTCGTACAATAATAATAATTTCCGACCTCCACGCGGGTGAAAGCTAGTATAGAATACCTAAGCAGTACATGAAGATGGACAAAGCAGTAGGTACAACTTTTATAAAAACTCAAGATTGAAAATCAAATGGTTGGTCACACTAGCTTTACTATTGAAATATAATAATTATGTTAGAAGCTTGGAATTCCTGATATAATAATTTTATTCAGAAGCAAATGCCCTTTTTACAGTCTCTCTAACAAAGCCAGAAATTGGGAGTTGAAGTTGAGATGACATGGCACAACTAGCCATAAAAGTTGCCGGACATGCATACAGTTCTGTAGGCTAGTAACATAAACATAACAAACCTGCCATCACTTGATTCACTCTCCTCACTCCTCTCTGAAGTTAAAATAGACTTGGCTCTTTTAGTGGTGCTTGTGTTTTTTGAAATTGAGCTGATATTAGACGGCACAGGTGACGGTGTGCTCCTCACTGAGGCTGGGTTGGATGTAGACTGGCCTGACGGTGTTGGGATGCCTGTAGTAGATGTCCCATCCTTGGGAGCAGCGGGAACTGTTCCTGTACTACCATTCTGAGCATTCTCTGTGTTGTTACCATTCGAGTTAGAAGTGTTACTGTTAGTATCGTCATGATTCTTCCTAGATCTCTGAGGCCTGTTTTGAGACTGTAGTTTTATTCCCTCTGTTATTGAGTTAACTAACGACGCCTGCGAGTGTGACATACTCAGCTTCGTCAACAGCCGCTCCTGATGAGCTTCATATTCATCTCTGCTGGGGTATATCTTTGA
Source organism: Conistra vaccinii (assembly GCA_948150665.1). Lineage (NCBI taxonomy): Eukaryota > Metazoa > Arthropoda > Insecta > Lepidoptera > Noctuidae > Conistra > Conistra vaccinii. The sequence continues at coordinate 5,379,413 of OX411323.1, read as the reverse complement.
GATCAACAAATCAAAGTTTGGGTCTGGCCTCAATGAGCGTTTCGACACCAACTTCTTTCGACATGTAGGACATTCCTTGTTGCCAGAACGAAGGGCAGTTATGATACAGTCGTTGCAGAATCTGTGGAGGCATTCCTTTGTAGTCATGGTTTTCTTGAGCATGTCTAAACAAATTGGACACATCAATTCACTGTGTAAACTGCGGGGGGACACCGCGATCTCAGTGGCGTCGGTTATCACCTCCTGCGGCGTACGGTGAAGCTCATACAGGGAGAGCTCCCAGGTTTTATTCTGGGAAGGCTCTGTTGACGACATTTTTGTGGTTTTATAATGCCTTACTGAAGAATTATTTAGTTTTTGTCTTTCCGTAAACGACAAACTGCACCGCAACCACCATGTTGGCTTAAACACTAGTGATGTGCTTCATTCACTTTCGAAATGTCACGTCGTATCCGTGACCGAATAAGAATTTGTTGAGAAAAAAAATCGACTAAAGCCGGTCGGGTCCGCTCATCCACTGCGCCATGTTTTCGTGTTTTATTCATGAAACATCAAACTTTAACCAACCAACCAAGCAACGCCCTCAAATCGGTTCAATCAATCAAGTAAGTTTGTAAAACACGAAAATATGGCGCAGCGGACTAGCCTTTACAGTACCACCACAGATAGAATAAAGTTGTGGGTGGCAACGAGGTGGCAACCAAAAATTCATTGTTTTATAAAGCGATTCAACCTTCAGCTGTAATTAATGAGACACAATAAAATTTTAATTGATATGCCCACGGCCACGGGCCCACCTGATGTCCACTGTAATCAAGCGGATTAGTTTTTAGAATAGGTCACACACGGTTTGTTTCATATTTGTTCACTAGGTGGCGTTAGGGGTTTGGTTTCCCATCGTGCTAGTGCTACCACCAGCCAGTGTTTCCACTTTTAGGGATTTCTCCCTTTTTTAGGGAAAAATGGCCAATAGTAAGCATGGTTTATTTGGATAGATGGGCACGCAGTGAGTGGTGTGGCTGACGTTAACGAGGCAGCCCTAGAACACAGATTGGTCAAAGAGGCCAGCGACGAGAGACGTAAGGGAGTACCTACCTACTAGGTATTTAGCCTGTGCGTAGGGGAGACCATTGTTGAGCTGAGGAACAGCAGGATTTAAAAAGGTGTTCTTTAACCGTTTGCTTCTTTTATAAGTTCCTTCTCAAAGTAAAAGGCATGTACATATCTAAAAGGTCTTATTGTACCATTTCCCGATAAAACTGAGTAATAAAATAACGTGCCTAATTTCAAAATCATGGACGGTGATTACCTTACGTTTCCCATTAGAAAGATAGATATTTCACATTAGAACTATTCTAATAATATCGTAATTCGTAAGTATTTGAACAATCATCAAGAACCGTTTCTATTTCTTTAACTATTCGATGGATTATTATTTGCTACATTTCTTTGCTTTGATTAATTTCAATCATCATAAGCCTATTAATGTTCCCACTGCTGGGACACAGGCCTCCTCTCTGTGAGAGGGAGTGGGCCGTAATCTACCACGCGGGCCCAGTGCGGGTTGGTAGATGTCACATGTCTTCGAATTTTTTGGTCCTAAGACATGCCGGTTTCCTCACGATGTTTTCCTTCACCGTTTTGAGAGCAGTGGTGATGAAATTATTTACACAAAGTAAAGCGCCTGCTTGGGTTCGAACCCACGACCTACAACTCGTAAGTCGGGGTCGATACCACTGGGCCACCACTGCTCCAATTAATTTCAATAGAAAATGGTAAAGCAATGAAAGCTACAGTATTTATAATAAAGTAGGTATTATATTATTATAACTACCGAAGTACCGATACAACTGTTACTGTTACAACTTATTCCTATTTATTTATCTTTAGTAAATATCACGACATGGTAATGCAATTAAAAAACAATTTTATTGACTTTATCTGTTCGACGAGTATCAATTAAACTGGTAGTCTGGTACAGTGGTACTTACGTACATAAATTAAAAAGAGTGCATATTTAATCTGACTCAAAGGAGCTAGTTTTTTTGACCTATGAAGATGCATAATCATTATCTGTGTCCCCACTGCTGGGACTGTAAAACAGGCCACATCTCTGTGAGAGGGAGTGGGCCGTAATTCACTACGCAGGCCCAGTCATGCGGGTTGGAGGATGTCATTGTCACATGTCTTCGATTTTTCAGTTCTAGGACAATATATCGGTTTCTTCACGATGTTTTCCTTCACCGTTTTGAGAGCAGTGGTGATAAAATAAATTACACAAAATAAAGCGTCTGCTTGGGTTCAAACCCACGATCTTATAACTCGTAAGTCGGGGCCGATACCACTGGGCACTGCTCCCCTATGAAGATGATGCAAAATAATTAATTACTTATTGTTTGTTTACTGCGGTTTATTCTTAACCTTTATTCGGTAAACTTACCTATTGAAAGTTGGCCATAGTCAGAATATGGTCAGAATATTTCTCCTTGTCCTTTGTGAGATAGAGCAGCTCAGCAGCAGCACTCGTTACTCCGGTCCACTGACCACTAGCGAAGCCTCTCGACTGTCTATAGTGTTATCTATTATTATTTAATGAAGGGCTGCAACATCTACTTCTGAAAATAGTATGTTAAACAAACATCAGCAGAATTTCTAAAGAGATAGTCGATAATCGAATCACCTAGTCATTAGGCAGTAACATATAGTTTTTATGCCACTTTTATATCTAGAGACCTCATTTCCATACCTAGGGTGTATTGATAAGTTGTTATTTTATTCTAATATTACCAATTTGTTCACTTGCAGCGTCTTTCGCATAATTTTACCGAGCAGCTTTATACGAGAGATGTTCCCTTTGGCGCCATTTTTTAGCGGACGCCATCTCATATGGAATGAAAAATAATAAATGGCAACGACCACACACGGTGTTGGGCCTTGTTTACTTGATGTTATTTATTTACTAGTGTGTGAAGTAAAAACATAGATTAAACAAAAACTAATGCGTGAATGAATATCATGCTGAGAATGTGTGTGTTAATGATGACTTAAACTAGAAATTTACCCACAGAGGTATCCTGACAACTATCGTATATGCAGCACAGTTCTATCTTTACACATTGTATCTATTTTCAGTGCATGTAATAATGTGTTTAGATCTAGATGTATTTGAAACTCAGCATGGTCCTACATAAAATTTATGTTATTTATCAGGTAAAAGTGATAGTAGGTAAAGTTCGATTCAAACTTAATGACGGCTCAGAACTTAGCTAAAACGCTGCGCAGTACCCCACCCCTCACCACCGCTGATACATGTATTCGTTATTGCGCAGCGACTCGCCTCATGTTCCGAGCCGCCATTAAAGTTTGAGTCGGGCTGTACCTACCGTATCTATTACCTAATGTTTAGTGGAATGGAAAACAATAAAGAAACACAGCAATTTATTAAACTAGCTTTTAATTTATTTTCTCAAAAAACGTAGCTGCTCTCAAGTTTACGAATAACTCTATTTTCCAGTACTCAATATGATTGGGTTGTTGGAATTACCAGACTGAACTGGAATTAAGTACGAGCCACCTGAATTAGTGTTCAGGTTATTGTTCTGACCATTCAGTGGTATCAGAGTATACACAGTGGAGCCAGGCTGGTTCTGATTGGGTGACGGAACTAATGTCCCTTGCATCTGATTCCCATTTGAGGGATTGGTGGCAAATATCACCTGAGTTGGTTGTTGGTTCGGTTGTTGGTTATAGATTGGCTGATTAGACGACTGCGACGGCTGTTGGACCAACACGATTGGCTGATTGGGTTGGTTATTTGGCTGGTTGGTCATTACCATAATAGGCTGATTTGGGTCACGGTTAGCTGTCACCGGCTGTTGGGTGTAAACTACATTAGGTTGGTTGGACATCGGCTGCGTATTTGACGGTTGGTTGTTCATGGTTGGCTGGTTTGTCAGGACTGCTACTTGGTTGTTCTGACGTGGTGGCTGAACTATTATAGGTTGATTGTTGGTGGGTTGCTGGTTCGTCATGACGGTTGCCTGGTACTGTGGTGGGTTGGTGTTTACAGGTTGGTACTGCGGTTGGTTCGTGTTGACTGGTTGATACTGTGGTTGATTCGTGTTAACCGGTTGGTACTGCGGTTGGTTCGTGTTGACTGGTTGATACTGTGGTTGATTCGTGCTAACCGGTTGGTATTGCTGTTGGTTGGTGTTGGCTGGTTGGTACTGCGGTTGATTCGTGCTAACCGGTTGGTATTGCTGTTGGTTGGTGTTGGCTGGTTGGTACTGCGGTTGATTCGTGCTAACCGGTTGATACTGCTGTTGGTTTGTGTTAGCCGGCTGGTAGTTTGGTTGCTGGTTGTTCGGCGAGTTCGAGTTGGCTCTGTCCTGCAAGTTCTGGAACGCATCAGAAGGGATGAAGACGCCTGTGATCAGGTTCTTTCCTTGCTGGTCGTTCAACGGGAGACCGTACGCGATGCCCACGACCCCCAGCACGACAACCTGAAAAAGATAATTGTGTTCGTTAGGTACACTCGAGTACATTTTAATGAAACTATTATACACCATCTGTATACCTATCGATGTACCTGTATTCATACAAATAGGTAAGTACCAAAGTAGGTAAGTACCCAAATACACTGAATATGGTTACCATCCGTTGGTTCCAGGGAGAAACCCCAAACAGACCCTTAAAACAATTGAGAAGTTGTTCAAAAACAGTCACATAATTACAATACCTATGTATTAATATTGTGTTGAGATTGTTGCTGCATATTAAAAAGATATACAATATAAATAATAACATTAAGAGCGTTTATTTTGAAAGTGGGTATCATCGCAAATAGATATCAATTATTTCCCAGGTTTGATTAATTTGGTAATATTACTTTATAGAAATAAGAAATGTGGCTAACTAGCGAACTCGAATATTGAGTAGGAAATGCAATAATTAATAACTAACTTATGTTTAACACAACTAACTATTTACACTAGGTACTAAATACAATGACTAACTAACTATACAAATAAATACAAAGAAACAAACGGACACTTAGGCGTCGAAGTATTCGTCCGTATCGCTGTCATTAAACACCGAATATTTAGTTTTAGATATAAAAAAAGTACCTAAGTAGGTATTTGGAAACTTTCGAAAGGCCTTTTTTACACCTAACGGTTAAAACATCAAATTCATTGTTATAATAATGCAATTAATTATTTAATATTCTAGTTCGCTAGTTAGCTACATTTCTTATTTCCTTAGAATACTATTGTCAAATTAATCAAAACAGGAAAATATTTGACAGCTATTTACGGCGCGGACGTTGCCAACTTTTAGGCTATACGCTCTTAGGATACTCACCAATTTCATTGCTTTCATCTTGAAGACACAGAACACAATGATTGATGATCGATTATTTTTGGCTTTATATCATAAATTTATAATAGTTAAACCGTTAATTGATAAACTAACGACTTTATCAATTGCTCTTTCTAGCGGTAAGTATTTCTCTGTAAGTAATTTAGGAAATTCACATTTGTGGTCATGCGTCATTCATCGGTCTACTGATTCTATTTTAAGTAGTTTACCTTTAGGATTTCCCAAGTTGGATGGAATTGTCAATTTTCCAGCCTGACTAGATAGCCATACAATTACTCTTTTGCGTAGTTTGCGTATGTGCTATATTTCGTCGATTTTATGAACCAGTAGATAAGCAAGTAACTGTTGGGATTTTCTTAGACCTTATTTTATTTATTTACTAGCTGCCCACCCCGGCTGGGCCGAGGCAGTGACACTAGAGTGCCACAAGAAACTCGCGGCACTCTATACACTTCGTATAATTTATTTCTCAGTACATGGTACATACATAATAATCTTAATAAATTAATAAAAAGCTTCACCTACACTACCGTTGCTGGTGTTTAAATATTAAAATTAAAGTACAATTAATATCCCCATTAATAATTATAAATTAGTTTGAAATAAAAATACGTAATTTTTTATCAAACTCAAACTCAAACTCAAAGCATTTATTTCAAATAAACCAATTACAGGCACTTTTGAATTGTCAAGGGGTCGGTCAGTCAGAAAGATGAAGCTAGTTGCCCATTCCAAAGCGTAGTAGGTTCCTATGGAGAAGAACGGGCAAGAAACTCCACGGACACTCTTTTAAATTAAAATATTGTTACAAAATATTGGTTACATCATTCATGTTGAAATTAAACATGTGAGAACAATGTAGAAAGACGTGCAAGTTAAAAGCGTCCGTAATAAAAAACAATTCAAAAATTAAAAATTAAAATAAGCCATGGCAGCTAAGAGATGACCAGTCCCTACTGACGGCGCCCGTTCACGAACATGACGCATGGATCAGCACCATTTAGCTCAACCATTTTGAAGGGAACTTAATGATCCAACACACACGCCACCACCAGCGAGACACTTAAGTGAGTATGACATACTCTCAGCCATCAGGGCTCATTCAAGTCAATGAAAGACATACCCAATAATGGTAGTTTTGTAAAATGGTCACAGTGCTCACACATGTGCAATGCAATTATACAATACTAAGAGATTGAATTTATACAATGCAAAGATAGTTTTTGCAATCTTCAGCGGCTCCAACAATATTTTCGATGCTAATCAACTAGTTTATGCGCCCTTGTGGAGCTGGACCAGCGCTGAGCCAAGCATTTTTGTCAGCGATGTAATCCCCCAATTTATAATATGCTTGGCAGCATAGTGTGCGTTTTATACAAGATTTAAATTTGGTTTCATTTAGTTCGAGTATGTGGGGAGGTATTTTATTGTAACATTTTAAACAGTACCCCATGAAGGATGAGTCTACTTTAGCCAGTCTGAAACCAGGTTGAACTAATTTGTCCCTATTTCTAGTACTATAATTGTGCCTTTCACCTCTTTTACTGAAAAGATTAAGATTTTTCCTAACGTACATGATGTTTTCATAGATATATTGAGAAGCTACTGTCATGATGTTAATATTTTTAAACAGCTCCCTAAGAGAATCGCGCCTACGGAGACCATATATTGCTCTGATGGCTCTTTTCTGCAGAATAAAAATAGAATCGATGTCTGCAGCTCGTCCCCATAGTAAAATACCGTAAGACATGATACTATGAAAGTAACTGAAATAGACTAGCCTCGCGGTATCTACATCAGTAAATTGACGGATCTTTCTTACAGCATATGCTGCTGAACTTAGCCGTCCTGCAAGAGAGGTTAAATGAGGACCCCATTGCAGCCTGGAGTCGAGCGTAATCCCCAGGAAAACAGTTTTATCAACGAATTCTAGTTTCTCCTTATTCAATACTATATCACAATCAGTACTTTTAACATTCGGTAAAGCAAATCTTATGCATTTAGTTTTTTTTCCATTTAACACTAAATTATTAGCAGTGAACCAATTTTGGACCTGCAGTAGGGCGTTATTTACGTCGTCAAAATTTGATGCACGTCTATTTATCTTAAAAATTAGGGAAGTATCGTCAGCAAATAACACCATTTGTGGTTGGTTTTTTAATAAATGGGGTAGATCATTTATATAAACTAAAAAGAGGAAAGGCCCCAAAATCGAGCCTTGTGGAACACCCATTTTTACTTTTAGACCGAGTGAATTGACACCATTAATTTGAACTTGCTGTTGTCTATCATTTAAATAAGATTTTACTAAACTGAGCGCAAGTTTACCTAGTCCGTAATGCTCAAGTTTCAAGAGTAAGGTTTCATGATTTACGCAGTCAAATGCCTTGGAGAGGTCACAAAAGATTCCTATGGCATCTTGGGCCTCCTCCCACGCTGTAAATATGTGTTTTAATAAGCTGACCCCGGCGTCAGTCGTACAACGTCCTTTGGTGAAACCATATTGCTGATCGTGTAAGATTTGGTTGGTGTTAAAATGATTAAGCATTTGGTTGAGCATTACCTTTTCGAACACCTTGCTGAATACCGGCAACACGGATACTGGTCTATAATTGTTGGTGTCTTTACTGTCCCCAGATTTAAAAAGTGGTATAACCTTACTATATTTCATTAAATCCGGGAAGACTCCTTGGTCCACACACAAATTAAATATTAAAGCCAAATATGGTGCAATAGTCTCGATTATTGATGTACAAACTTTGATAGATAACCCCCATAGATCTTCGGTCAATTTGATTTTAATTTGCCGAAAAGCTTTTATAACTATCATAGGGTTTATATGTTTAAATTGAAATTCAACCGGGCAGCCTGGAACGTTTGCTCTTAATAAATCAATTGAGACATCGGGTGAAGAATTTACAGCTTCCGTCGTTTTAGATGGTATATCAGTAAAGAAATGTACAAATTCTTGAGCTACTTCTAAGTTAGAGCTTATGGCACCGCGTGAAGTCTCCAATATGTACTCACTGTTCCGTATTTTTTTCCTATTAGTTTCATTATTTATGACTTTCCAAACTGTTTTTATTTTATTTTCTGCTGATTTGATCTTGTTGCTAATGTACAGGGTTTTAGCTATCTTGCAGGTATTTCTAAAAATTTTGGAATATGTAGCAACATACTTGTTGAAAGTTTCAGTGTTAATGTAAGGTTTAAGGCCGTACAGCTCGAACAGTCTTTCCCTACTTATCCTTATACCTCTTGTTGCCCAGTCACTAAATATAAAATTGGGGCAAATATTTTTTGTTTTCTTTTCAAAGGTTTTATTGAATTCTGTATCCACTACTGAAAAGAAATCCTCATACAATTTATTTGCATCGACCATATTAAGGCCCAGAACGTTTAATTTATTATTTAAGGTACTATTGAATCTATTTAATTTGCCAGTTGTTATTGGTCTAAATTGTATTTGCACTTTTTGCAAAGGTGTTTTAAACTTAAAAGTTACCGTTTGTCCACTGTGATCAGACGGCAAATAATTAACGATGGATTTAGCTAAATAATCACAATCGCAGAAGACATTATCGATACAAGTAGCAGAAGTTGGAGTTACTCTAGTCGGTTCAGCAAAAATATTAGATAAATTGAACGATTTAAAAAGGCTTAGTAATCTACTGCTATTTAAATTATTTTCCAGAATATTAATATTAAAATCACCACAAATAATTGCGGCTTTGTTACTGGATGCAAGTTTTGCTAGGACATCTTCCATTATTGACTCAAATAAAGAAAAGTTCTGATAATTAGGGGGTCTGTACACGCACACTACAACATGCTTATCCAGCTCAACACAGGACAGTTCAATGCAATGTTCAACTGATAAATCAACTATGTCATTACGTTGCTTAGATTTTAAACAATTTTTTATTAGGATTAGAGATCCTCCACGTAGCATAGATTTACGATTAAAACAACTGCCCATACTATAGTTCTCATAATTAATTAGCATTTGGTAATCCTTTAACCAATGTTCAGTAAAACAAACAATGTCATACTTTGTTTTTTCTAAAAACAATTCAATTTCTAATAATTTGGAAGAAATACCTTGAATATTTTGATGAAATAATTTCAAGGTATTCTGCTGATCTCCTTTTTGATAATTATTTATTTTAGAGCCAGAAGACACCTTGTTGTTGTTAGTTATAAGAATATTCTTACTGGTACCTTCTGTTGTCTTACAAACTAGTTTAAATCCGGAGTAGACCCCAAGACTTCAATGTCATCACCAGGCAGTGAGCTCATAGTGAGTGAGGTACATGGAATCTCCTTCGTACAATTTGTATATATATTTATAGCATTTGAGCTACATTTATTCAGGGTCACAACTTTATCATTAGTACTATTACTAACCATTGTGGTGTTAATAACACAAGACTTCGACATACTACCTATGTCTGAGTTTATATAGAAAGCTAATAGCCTTGCTATTATGTGTCTAAAACTAATAGGCAGATACACAGTACCCCTAGTCGATTTCAACGTTTCCACAAAAATGTTGGTGTCAAGAAATACAAGCTTGTCACTATTATGACTAACTAAAAAGTGCATATGGTTATTAAGCATATGAATATAATTATTTTGTCTGTTTGTCAATCTTTCAAAATATGGGAAAGCACACAATATTATTTTACTGCAATTTAACTTTAGCAACTCAGTTACACAGTCAGTAATTTCTTCTTTTTTTACATTAGAACTATTACCTACAAATACAGTAATGTTGGTTTTAGGATTGTATACCGTTCCTGTTACTGATGCCATTATTTGTTTGTAGGTTGACCCTGGCATACAATAATTTTGTGTAGGATAATGCAGGTTGTTACTAATTAATTTACCTAATCCTCTTCCCATACTATCTGAGAACATAACTGAATTATAACAATCATTACTACTGAAAGATGGAAAACTATCAATCTCTGGCTGTACCAATTGAGATAGATTGTGTACTAAACCAGATAAATCTTGGTTGAGGATACAATCTTGAGACAAATTCTCAGTCTGGGACGGGTCCTCCGTTTCCTCAGGCTGGACAGCATCAGGGTTTGAAACCTTCTGACAAGTACACTGACACATAACTAACTCATTAGCAGCAAGAATATGTTCTTTAATTTGGTTCTGAGAACCCACATATTTAATGTAAAGGGAACTAAGTCTGCCCTCAAGTACCTGTATGTCAGACTGTAAGCGCTGTGTATCAATTTCATAGATTTTTTTGATGTAATACAATGTCAATTACATGACTGTAATTATGACAGATCATGCATGTTTTGCTTTTGTTTTGTCCTGGTTAGTCCGTCTACCTTTCACAAGTTATCATTGTCTTGTCAGTTGTCAGCTATCTTCACATTCTCCATTTCATCACGTTGACGACCTTCTTCAGGCCATCGGTCCACTTGGCTGGTCTCTTAAGGTACAGTATAGTACAAATAATGATTTATACTATACTCAGTACCTACGTGACAAATATGCACCTACCTACAGTGCAACAGCAAGCCACATAACCGCTAGCAATAACCTACTTTAAATATCGTTTGGTCCCCAAGGCCTATTCCAAGTCAGTCCTGTTTCACAGTTAGGTAAGGATAGACACCCACCAATTTAAAATTGGGCAATTATATTTATAAAATTATGTGCCAAATAGGAGATACCTATTTATGTAGTATTATGATAGACACAAACTCAACCGGAGTTGCTAAAAAATGCCATCAAAACCTATATATACAGGTTGGATCTAAAATACACGTCATAAAAAAAAAAATAGATTCCTCATGTCCAGGGATATCCGAAAATACCCCATGTACCGGGTGCGGCGATTGAACTGTCCGTCTCTATCTAACTGTTTTAAAACCGAACCACTGAATCGAACGCCGCCAAAATTTCAAATGTTGGTCTTTGACATGTTCTCTATCATCATTTGAAGTGATTCTGTTGTAAAAGAAACACATTCGAATTTAGAACTCGCTGCTTTACAGCGTAGCAAACGGTTGGATCGAACGAAAGAACTGATTCGCTTGCTCGACTCTGGCGGACTTCCCAATTAGGTGTTTTCAGATGAGAAAACTTTTTACGTTGAACAGTTTTTAAACAAACAAAATGACCGTGTTTGGTTGAAGGGACATGTCAGCGACCATTCTGACGAATTGCAAGTCAGTCGACGCCAAGGAGCCGACCAAATCATGGTCTGGGCGGTGGTGTCTCAAAAAGGCCGTTCTCCGCTCGTTTTACTTCCAATGGGTCGCAACCAAGTCAAAACAAACCAACAAATCTATCGAGACCAAGTCTTGCGACCAGGGCTGATACCGTGGGCACGCAACATATTCGGTTCTGAGCGTTGGACTTTTCATTAAGACTCGGCACCATCGCACAGAGCAATTGGAACGCAAAATTGATTGTAAGCAAACGTTCCAGTGCTGATCGACCGAGATATGTGGCCGTCGTCATCGCTCGACTTGAATCCGCTGGACTTTTGTATTTGGGGTGTTTTACAGGCCAGGGCCTGTGCTAAAAAACACACTTCGGTGGAAGCGCTCAAAGTTACTCTTACGCGAGAATGGAATTGTTTGAGTGACGACGTCGTTCGAGCAGCCTGCGCTTCTTTCAGAAAGAGACTTGAGCTTGTAGTAAAGGCTAAAGGCGGTTTTATTCCTTCGGAATAAGTCATAATAAAACTTTGAACTTTCTATTTTCACATGGCAAAAGTGTATAAATAAATTTTGAAAATTAACAGAAATAATTCATTTTCACATACGGACAGTTCAATCGCCGCACCCGGTATGTATGTTCCGCGATTTTTTGTAGTTTTCGAGTTATAATTATTTTTGTATTTTTTTTTTAGTTTTCTGCCGGTGTAGTTTAAAAAATTCATATCTATACCCCTGGGCATGACGAATAAAATTCTGTTTATGACGTCGCTTTTTAAGTTTTTAGGACCACCTATTTTAAAGCTTAAAAGGATTTGCCTATCTACCTTCGAAGACCGACTACAGCGAATAATAGAATGTTAAGTACTAATTTTTCTTTTTTGTTTTGGTTAGCTAAGGGACCTGCATAGTTATTAAAGTCAGCTAGAATCTATGGAACCTCATTTTTGTATTTTTAAATTGAAGTTGAAAATTTCAGTCTAACCACTAAAAACTAAAATTCTTGCTATAGATACTTTTTTGAGTAACTTGTAGGCATGTTAGCACGTTTATTATTTTACGTATGAAAGTAACATTCAAGACGATATGATCGCAAATAAAATATCTGAAAAACACTTACTATAAAAATAGATATGAATTTTTGAAACTATAACGGCAGAATACAAAAAAAAAAAATACAAAAAAAAATATAACTCGAAAACTACAAAAAATCGCGGACCATACATGGGGTATTTTCGGATACCCGTAGGCATGAGGAATCTTATTTTTTTTATGACGTGTATTTTTGGTCCACCTGTATATAAATATAAACCCTCTGATTCGAGCATTTCGCACCATCAATTCCGCTCAACCGTTACACGGGCCTTCAGGAGGCTATAACAATTAAAAATCTATTGTGTCTCGTTAATGACACTTGAAGGTATTCAAGTCGAAATTGATATATTTACATGTCACTGGGGTGAATTCGCAAAGTACAATTGTTTACATTATGTTATAAACCTCTCGATCTTTAGCATCTTAAGATTTTAGCGCTTTAATTTTAATTTGGTGTGTGTGACTTCGCTATTGTATTAGGCTAAGACCTGTGATGGTAGTTTTAAGGCATTTAAATAAATAAATACAATTCAGAGGAATTACCGCGTCGACATTGTCATTTTCTTGCCCTTATGCCAATTTATTTGGGGTCGGCGCAACATAGACCTGTTGCGTATATAGAGAGGAAATATCGCGTATGTAGAATTAAATGTCCTTTACAGAAAAAGGAGATGTTTTACTTCTGCTTACACAGCATAAGCAATCCCACACATAGCCTTATTACCCACGATCTGAGTTATCCCGCCATTTCATCGAACGCTAAACTCACTATGTATGCGCTTGCATCTGTCCTACGTCGCGCGTCGTCGGCGTCGTTTCGATCTAGGAGAGAGCCGTAATGACCCGTGTTACGGCTAATATGACAGGCTGGTAATTATGATAATATGTGATATTACTACCCTGATGCTTAGGTTTACCGTCGTTATTTATTGACGTGAAGATTGAATTTATGGCGTTGAAGACTGAGGGTGTTTTGTTTTTGGTCATGATACGATAAAATAGACAAATTAATGAGATTAAATCCACGAGTATTAATATATAGAATGATCGTACACAACTCCTTGGCAGCATTAACTACCAAATAGATACAATGTTTCTGTAAGTAGTTCATGCCGACTGACTGAAATGTAGAATAATGTTGGCTGAAAAAGTGGCTATGCTAAAAAGTAACGCTTGTTTATTTTGACAAATGTAGTCCAGTTATGAAATAACTGCGGTCACCGCAATGGGTAGTCGTTGGAGATAAATGTTTGTTCTGACCACTGACTGCCCTAAAAATAATATTAACACGATCGATTGTCCGCCTAGGATTCTAAATTCAGGAAATGTTAAGATTTTTTCTACTTTTGCCAAGTAACGGCCGAACCCACCAACACATACACATACATACAACAAACATAAACAATTCAACAGTTTTGAAATACTGGAGATAGAAAAACCCTTATCCGTGGAAAATAGTATATTATGCAACTAATGAATAAAGGACGGATTTAAAGCGAGGGCCATAGATGAATCACGATCAAGTGAAGGATTCTAACGACTGAATCACGACCGTAGGGAGTGATTCATGATGATTGAATCACGAGCGCAGCGAGTGATTCAAGTGTTTGAATCCTGAGCGACGCGAGTGATTCATGGCCCTCGATATAAATCCGTTTTATTCAAGAGTTGCATACTATACTTTATACCATGACTACGAGAAAAAGAAAGATTTAAGCGAAAATAGACATTTAATAAAAGGTTAACACGTTCAGTGTCGGGCTCGCGGAGGGCTCATTTTAAATGTAGACGTTCAGTGTCGGGAGCCCTCCTGGAGGGTTCACCTACTTGGATATGGAATGCCGGGAACCCTCGCGGAGGGCTCATTTTAAATGTAGACGTTCAGTGTCGGGAGCCCTCCTGGAGGGTTCACCTACTTGGGTATGGGATGCCGGGAGCCCTCGTGGACGTTGGAAGTGAAACCTCCCGGAGGTTTCACTTCCAACTACGAATAATAAAAGTCATAGACTTTTATGGCGGAATGATGAGTTATGAGTTCTATGAAAATGGGTGGAGTCGAAAGTGTTAAGGAGGTTGTATAGCATTGAGATAGAGGTCGAATACATTGGTGTGTTCTAAATTCAAACACCAAAATAGTGATTAAAAGAGCTTTTTATTCACTGTTTTCAGTGAATAAAATAAGCTTTTTAGAGGGGGAATGGTATAAACCTATTTATTGATCTAAACGTTTTAACGTCCCAATAATCTGTCATAGACAACGAATCTAATGGAACGTGACAAAATGACAGATAGAATTATTATACTGTACTATTAATAGCGATCTGTCTTTTACTGATAGTAGGTTATTGGGTTCGGCCGTAAGTCAAAATAATATGTCATGGGATTGGTGACATTGCTGTTCATCATGTCAACAAGCTCTGTGTTGATTGACGTTCTTATTAGTACATATACGATTAGGTACTCTAAAACCAGGTGACGTAGGTATTTGCACTCTCGCTTACAGCTCACATATGCAGCTCACATTGTACTGTCGTAAAATACTATTAGTTGCATTTACAATGAAATGAAACCAATTCTCCTGAAATCCTGGTTTTAGGAAGGTAAAATATTCTACACAGAACCTTTGTTTGACAACCCTAAAAACAACATGGCGGTCTACTGGCCTACAAGTCAAGTTTTATGTTAATATCGTAAAATTGAGCAGAGCCCTGCTTTCCGTCATTAAGCTGACCGATCCCGACCATAGAACATTGCGCAGAGTAACTTAATAGAAACTTAATTGTACTTAATTTAGCGAGAAGCCTCAGCCAGAGTTACCATTACCTCTGGAGAAATTGTAAATATGGTCATTCCGATGCTATAAAACTGCCAGTAATATTTTATGGAGTGTTTATCGTAAATTTGCTATACTGATGTTTCAAGTTTCCCACGTAAAATAATTTTTGTCATGGTGCTCGTAATGCCGAGGTTAGCCTTCCCTAATATGTACTTTCTTATTAACTTTAGATTCTTTGACTAGCGATGACACGAATCTTCAATAATCAGGTAGCAATAAAATTGAGGACCGTGGTTGATGGTGTTCATCGTAATGAAACCTGCTGAAGATAACAATTCTTGCTTTTGAGTAAAGGTAGATTTTCCCAACCTTGACAGGTTGAATACTTCACCGCATCACGTGGGATACGCAATGCAGGTATACGGGAAATGCAGTTTATGTCCGTTCAAAATACTGCAACCATTTGTTTAGTTCAATTTATTGTGCGTTTTATTTTCTTGAACAGACATATGTATATTCAGAAGTTATTTCACACTTATTAGTACATACAGACCACTTTTTAGTGGGTAGATTTTTGTTACACTTACCAAAAATCCAATGTAAAAGCTTTTTAGCTATGTATATACACATATAGCCAGGAATATAGAATTATCCTTAACTTAATTGTGTTTAATGTAAGCTTACAGTCTGTTATCATTATCACGTTTTTCTTTTGAAGTGAAATTTATTTAGCGGCGTTGTGTATTTTTTTTGGGATGGGCAAAACATGTTAAACTCGCGTCAGGAGTCAGGACACGTGACCTGTACGAAAATTCTTAAGTCGTTTAAGTTTTTGTTGCCAGCGGACTCTGTTTTATTTTTTTGGAATTGTTTTAATGGAGCAACAGCTTTCGTTCTTGTACTGACAGCAAGCCACATAATCCATCGGCAGTCCCAGACTGCCTCGTTTTTTTTTTGGCAATTTTCTATGTGGTATTTCGTGTATTTATTTCCTGAGTAGTAAACAATTCATTCAGCTGTACCCTCCATTGACAGATGGACATCGTGTGTCCGACATCCGTCGTCCTCCACTGACAGGATCCGTGATAAACTTCATTAACATTATTACAGGCTTCTCAGAATCGTACTCATGTCAACTTTACGTCCGCAGCTTTAATTTCTACTTATCCGCCAACGTATAAAAAGCGTCAATGATACTTACACAAACAGAATACCTGCAGAAGGCTGTATTCATACAAAACCGGCAAATACTGTAACTGTTTACCCACAGGCACGTCTCCAATTTTCAATAGAGTACGAGATATAAGGTACAAGTCACGACATCGGTATAAAAAACGCTAGCCGAAAGTATCAACATCACTTAACTTGCCTCCAGCAACACGAAATAGTAAAGGGAGGAACCCTGCTCCTTCACTTTTTATTTTGAGTCATCACTATCGTCATATCTATCTTTTTGTCACACAGTTTCTGGAACATTGTGTAACCGAAAGTATAAACATCTTTCTGTGTAAAAGCGCTGTTATACATATTTAATTTATGCAGAAATGGCCTGTCACAACACAAAGTTGTCAAAAATTTTAAGAACGTCCACTTAAGGGGTGGCGCTGAGAGTGTTAAATAATTCTACTTCGTAGCACTTCGCCATGTTCCCGTAGAGACGTAGACTTTTTGCCGACCCTTATGTTTTTAAAACAAAATAAATATGTATCACATAATGCCACACCGCATCACTTACCTTCTGCAGCTCTTCATCTCACATACAAACCGGAAACATCTCAGAGTGTTCCATGTCTGTCGATCTCGAAGTATTGAACGTCTCGACAGCTTTTTATTGAAGCATTCATTTATCGTGCACATTACCAATCAAATAGCTATATTAACGAGATTAAATTAATAAAGAGGTTTAAACGCTCGAGTAATTGGACAAGTGACCTGGAGGCGAACACCTTGATGACAGTTGTAAGCCGACAAGAGAACACACCAAACTAGATCTAATTAAACCCCTATCGATTAAACAGTTAGCCATAGTTGTTTAGTGGGTCGGTGTTTCCTTTTAACGTAATGTTTGTAGTATAAATAGTAACTGCTGTGCTGTTTGCTCGATCGTTATCTGGAACTGATCTGGCGAAGATATCCGGTCTTAATAGCCACTATTAGATATTGCTTTGAATAAATAATCGAAGTCAACTGCAAGGTGTAATTGAACTTCCCCCAAGTAGGAAGATCATCGTCACTAAGTTGTTTTTTTATTTATTATTTACCTACTAGCTTTTGCCACCGGCTTCGCGCGTGTTAGAAAATACGGTGGGCACTATAAGTATATGTATAGATATTACCCAAATAGCAACATTTGAATGTCAGAATGACTACTGATTATTAATTACATATGAATGTTCTTATGAATAAGTTGTGTAGGGAATGGTTTTCATAAAATAAAGCACAGAAAGACAAGACTAGATATTTATTCAATTAGACTTGTCAGTATTTAATCAGAAAGCTAGTTGTCCGTTCCAAATCTGTCTTCACGGAGAAGAAGGACAAGAAACTCCATGGAAACAATATTACAGTATTCTATCAACACGCGCGTTCAGGTTGGAAATCATCCCACGGGATCGTACAGACAGCACATCAACCTACTCCAATCTGTCAAATTTTCCCAATCAACATTGAACCTTATTCGCCCCGCGGTTTCACCAGAATTTAAAGTCTCAATTCCTTGGGATTATTGGACCTAGATCGTGGTCTACCCATATACCAAATTTCATCCAAATCCGTTCAGCCGTTTTAGTGTGAAAGCGTAACAAACAAACTCACTTTCGCATTTGTAATATTAGTTAGGATTACAGAATAAAAAAAACAAAACGTTAACAGAAACATCACAAAACCCTCAATTTGTTTGTCCGGATGATGAAACTCTTTTGAGCAAGCTAAGTAAGTACTAACTAAATAATTATGCTAACTTAAGGGTTAACACATATTTATATATTTAATTTTTGGCTCTACAAATATAAATGAAAACAAATGAATGATAGGCAAAGCGAATGCAAATTCCCGAAACGAATGAGGACATGACCGCATTTCTATTGATGGATCCAAGATCCACCACTAGCTGCCATTACACTGCGGGTTTATTTAGTATATCCTGATTTTTCTACCTGGTTTTTCTTTCCTAGAACACTCCAAGCTGTGTGCGGCAGTTCTACGTTTCTTGTAATTAAAACAAGCGTTTACCAAGATTCTTTAGACATGTAGGCGTGGAATGTTAAGCAGCTTAATTGACTTTCACGGACGTGGCCCTCAGTTACCGTGACATTTACTACGTTATTATTGTGTAGGCTCCTCTAGACTTGATTGACTTTGACTTTAGTGGATATACCTACCTATCTTATATTCCGATAATGTCATACCAGCATGAAGTTAATGCCACTTGCTGGTATGATATTTCATGGTTCATGCTATAAACCTCGGCCTCCTGAGGCCACAGATGGTCGTGAAGGAAATATAGCCACTGACAATAATAAAACATTTGGCAATGCTAGCACAGATTATCATCTTAGTCATCCAGAACTTCCACCCAGAATATCGACACACTGCAGGGGCGTACCAGAGTTACCATAATCATTTCCAGGGTAGGTGACATCACCTGCCCTGGAAATGATTATGGTAAAATGGTTATATGAAATGATTATGCATGTGCAGGGAAGGTCAAAGTGACTGTACACAATTCGTGTAACATTGAAATTTTCGTCTAATATTGTCCTGATTGTCTGGTTTCCATCCTTCTCAGTCAGTCAGTGTTCAGTGCTCAGTGCTTCAGTGTTCCTGACAAACTTATTCACAAATGGTCAACCCATCTCGCCATCGAACTTCTCCTACGCTCCTGGCGTAGATACTGCCACGCCTCCATTTTGACACGGATATGCAATCACCACATCAGAGTACCCTAATTGCGTAAAACACGATCAATCAGAATCTGATTCAGATACTGATCCATTGCTTCATAAATTTGAAAAAAAAAATCTGCTCAACAACGTTAGCAACGCAATGAATGTTGTCAAAATGAAACAGATTCATCGTAATCGTGTACGAAAATATGTTACGTAATTAGATAACTGGTTACAAACACTGTAAGGCCGCCAATTTAAAATTATGGAAATTGCCTTTTTTGAAAATGTACGAAAATACAGAGGTTAATAGCTTCTCGCTGTGGAACAGCAAATATCTAACTCAAAGCGTTCTAATTTGTTCAAATGCAGTCGTCAAACGTGGCCGGGTCGCGGCGTTGGTCGCACATTAGCGCACCAATCAAACGCATCGCAAATGGAGTAGTAACTGTACCCGAGTGCCGACGTCATTACGCTTCGAGATTTGACTGCTAATTAATTGTACACGACGTTTCACGGCGGTTGTGACTGTGCTATGATTGCTATCATGTTGTTTATGAGATGAGATTTCAGGTTGGTAAATAGAACATGGTATCTTACAATTTTCGTGAAGAAAATTGAAGACGGGATAAAGTCCAGAGGCCCTATTGTGACCATCTCGACTTTACGCATCAACCGCGTTCGGTGCTCCGATTGGTCCTTCACCAGTGAAGGTCAGTGAAGGGCCAAAGTCGAAGGCCTCAGAGGGCCAAGACAAAGTGACATTATACGAGTATGGAAAAGTTAAAATGTTTGGGACTGAGTGGCCTGACATAAGTTACTGGAAAGCTCAGCCAAAGTCATTGTAGAAAGACGAAACGCTTTGAGAGTGATCAGTGCCAGTTGTCTTGGCTCTCTGACACTTCTGACACTGCATGTCAAAAACGTGGAAAACATTCCCCATTGATGGGGATTCTCAATGGGGATTAGTGGAATAACCCAATTATAGTAGTCCTGCAGCAAGTATAGTCGAAGCACCTAAATAGACAAATCATGACAGATAGTGCACAGGATAGGGGTGGGTGGCATGCTAAACCCAAACATAGGGATGGTGGACGTTGAATATGAATAAGATAATATCATTAAGCGAAGAGGAGTTACATTTGTAAATATAATTTACAAGATATCAACAGATTACAGAAAGCCACAGGTGGCTTATAAACCGCTGTACTACTTTCTTGCGTAATTAGGTTATTAGTATTTAGCTGTACCATGAGATGCTCAATCACAGGGCAGTTCATTAGTGCGAGGGGATTAGCTTTGGTTTGCTCATGTCCCAGATTACGGGCTGATCCGTCGCAGGTGGCGGACGTGCCAACGGTTGGAGGATTAGATACATGCATGATTGAGTCGAAGTTAGAGATCTTGTTAGGAGTTAGATTAGTAGTACCTACGTAGTGGTTTGTCAGAATTTTGGTTGAAGTAATATTAAGATCTCTGTAGGATCTTATAACTTTTTAACTGATTGTGGGATACGTGAAAACTTCCAGTTAGCAAGATATCCTAGCTTATACAAAACCGTATTAATGTATATTGCACCTCCTATTGTGATTAACCGGGAACAAATCGAGACTGGCCTGGTACAGAGAAATTCCTGATGGGAAAACCCATAAACTCTGGCCGAACTGGATATAAAATCCAGGATCCCACCTTCGATTGGATATCTAGTTCGACCAGTGTTTTTGGGCCAGTAGGAATCCGACATAACCCTCCGTTCTCCGCAGACGGAGGGTATCCATGAGGATATCCCCACGTACAAAAAAAGAGTTCCCACCCTCTGCAGTTGCGCTTGCGGTTATTAGACTAAAGCTCAACACACACAAAGCGGGTGCGTGGCTGGCGGGGGTCGGGACGGGAGTACGGCAGGCTTGTATATTGTAATTCCTTGTATTATATGGATGTCAACACACTAAAAGAGTGCGCGGCTCCCGCTCCCGACCCGCTCCGCGCCCGACCCGCGCACGCTCTGCGTGTGTTTTGAGCTTAACGGATGCCATCCCTGTCAGAATACAATCATGACTTAGATCTAGATTATAAATAATATCGTGTCTACATCCTCATTATATTCCACACTATTTAATAAATCATATTCAGTTATAAAATAAATGCTAGCGTTGGAAAACTATCTCAGTAGAAAACTGTATGGTTGAAAGTATATGGAAAGCGCATCTAAGAAGGTAAGTGAAACTTGACATAAGGCGTCACGTCTCGAAGGGCACCTGATTAATTAATCCATATAAGGCCCTTCCTACTTACTGATAAAGTAATCAGATAACAGTGTAAGTATCGGATAAAGATCATGCATTTTAATTAGGAAACTACTGACGCTGTTTACCGTATACGGAAAATATAATTAAGAAACGAAATAATTCCCATTAATTTTGTTGCCATTGGAAGTAAGGATTATCAGAAGCGATATTTTTCGCCCGATTTTCATTTGCACTAAACTTTCTTGAACAATCAATGACCCCAGTAGCATACCTCCCGCCGCGAAACCGCAGTAGTTCAATTCAACTGGCTCACGTCATGTTCCACTACTCGAATTTCGCGTAGCGGAACATGACGCTAGCCAGTTGAATTGAACTACTGCCACTACTGCAGTTTCGCTGCTATGGTTTCGCGGCGGAGGTGTGTGGCGTCAATTGAACCCGTCGCCACAACACCCTGTCCAGTCCCTAGGACAATGCAGTAGGATAACTCTAAAAACGGAAACTTGTTTATGTAGTATCTCTAACTGTTCGTAAATATAGTTGACTGTTTACTCGCATGACATCTGATTCGAGTAGCGGAACATGACGCGAGTCTATTGAATTGAAATACTGCTGTTTCGCTGCTCTGATTTCGCGCGCTACCGGGGTTAATGTCGTCGTCGTGTCATCAGCGTCTCCTATTGTCAAAAATTAATCAATCTGCCTAGTGTTTTCCAATTAAGTTGAGGTTGGCTTCCAGTCTAACCGAATGCAGCTAAATTGTATACTTAAGCTTCGTGCAGACCTGCGCGACGCGACACCGGCTATTGTTATACCGTGAAGTTTTCTTAGAAATTGTATTGTTCGTGTCGCGTCGCGCCGTTGCGTCGCACTGGTCTGCACGACCCTTTATGCAGCGTCTCCTATTGTGCACATTATAAACTATATAAAATCTTATCTGCTAAATCTATGTAGAGAGCTGTTCAGTGCTCACAGAAGCTATACATTTCATAATTACTTTTCACGCTACGCTAAAATTTACGCGAAATGCAGCCATCGGGGATACGCTCAGTTATTAGCAGATTATCTTATTATTAAAGTATCTATGTATTACATTATGTAATAGGATCTTTATCGGATACGCTGCTGGGTTTAGAACTCGATTCTCGGCAGGGTTGGTGTAATCATCTTATCTCCATTTTCATATGAGATAATACGTACGCCGTCGTTTTATAGCTGGCGAGGAGCTCAGCAGCTGTTTTGGCAAGGTGTATACGAAATCTTAATAATTGTTGGTCTTTTTTATGTAATAAATAGGACGATAGCGGGTGTTGTTGTATTATGCAAATAAGATCCTTATTTAGCATATATGTTGGGTGGAAATTGGAGCCTTTCTTGAATGCACAACTCAGTAGTGACTTTTATATTAGCAATTAAGGGACATTAGTTAATTGCAGTAATTAATATAAAATTATTTTATACCATTTACTAAGTACATTAGTTTCCACTTCATTATCAACAAGAGATATTTTATTCATATCAGAAAAGAAAATCACATAGGAGCACACAAATCAATATCATGTAAACAGCGCTTAACTTTTATTATCATAAAGTAAAAAAAAAATATCGTCTCTCATTTTTCTGATAGAGAATGAGGTAGTGCGCACACTATAAAAATTGTTTTGCCTATCATACACAGAACAGTTTTGTCATGTGTCAACACGGGTTTTAGGCAGGTACATTTTCAAAACTTATTGGACCATTTAGACGAGGTCAATCCCCGAGACAGAAAAACAGACAGTCCACTGCATTGGATTGTCCTCAAGCCATTTAGCCTTTTCATTTTACTGGCTTTAATGGATTGACTTATGATTGGTTAATATAAACAATAACGAATCGCTTAGCTTACTAATGGATTGTGTTTAATACTCCTGACTGGTCTTGCACTGAGGTATGTCAACATATTTTTAATTTATTTGCTTACTTTAATAGGTAGAGCCCATGAGCGTCACCAAGGGGGGCCAGGGGGGCAGCTGCCCGCCCGTAGAGATAAAAAAAACAAGGCATTTGAATGTAAAGAAACTACAATATCTACAAAAAGGGCAATTTTGTTTATTTGGACGACTTATATTTGGTTTTTTAAAGTTCCATATCGCCTACACGGGGTCTTATCCAGAGTCTGGGGATGTAATATTCGTATCTATGAGTTAGTGGTACGCCCAGTCATAATACCTATTAGGTTTCACTTCTAAAGTTTTGAATAGTTTTGGGAAAAACAACTGAAAGGTCCGTTTCCAATCCATACATTGAAAATGTTTATTTTTTTTCCATCTTCCATATATCAACCTGCCCCCCCCCTAGGCCATAGGCTGGCGACGCTCATGGGTAGAGCTCACACACGTGGACTCACACTCACATCACCCCACTACGATTTTATATAGAGCATGTACAAAAAGTAGTGTTTGCTCTATACCTTCAAGCCAATTTGTGTTAAAATTATTTAAATTACAAGATAGTAAAACAGTCTGTCGGTCGCTAATACCAGCAATTTGCAAATTCAATTATATGTCGGTAATTGTCTTGCATGATTACCGGCAATAGAAGAGTTAATTAAATTTTTCGTTTATTCTCGGTTCCTATAAATGAAACGAATCGTTATACTTACCAATGGTAGATATTTTATTGCCAAACTGGGGCATATATAGATTCGTAAGATAATTCTACCTGTGCTAAGCTACTTCAATTTGGGAGGGTCTACTATGCACAGTTATGTGGTCTTTGCTTCATTATTGGTAAAGATACAAAGAGCCAATGATAGGAATTGGCCTTATGGTGTGTAATAATGGCCAGTTGGTTGTTCCAAGGAGGTAGGTCGATCGATGCTGGGTTGTTTTATGCTAGGAAGATACGCATCGTACACACGCAGTCACTCGTCCACACAGATTTTGTCAGCAGAGTTTTGTGAATAGCGATCTAAACATCTATTTGTGGACGTGACATTTTGAAATCATCAGCCAGTCGCTGCGTGTGTTGCGTGTGGCCGCGACTGAAGAATTGTAACAGTCGCTTTACTTTGTGTAATTTATTTCATCACCACTGCTCTTAGAACGGTGAAGGAAAACATGGTGAGGAAACCAGCAAGTCCAGAACCATAAATTCAAAGACATGTGACTAACAACCCGCACTGAGCCCGCGTGGTGGATGACGGCCCAGTATCTCACAGAGAGGAGGCCTGTGTCCCAGCAGTGGGAACATTATCGGCTGATTTTTATGCTATGCGATAAGTGGTGATACAGAAACTGTTCTCAATAGCATTATTATTGAAAAACGTGCCCTAAGCAGGCCGTGTTGTTAAAATAACCCTTCATTAACCACTAGGTAATCTAAATAATCTTCCATCCTTTTATGCCAACAGCAAATAATGATACCAAGTTACCAAACCAGCCGTCATATTTGCGGCGGCGATAAACGGACGGTAACGCAGCCATCCGTCAATAAGTAGCGATAGGTTATAGAAATGATAGACTATTACTGTCAAAGTTAAGTAGACGTGTTTAAGTTATGTTTAAGTTGTCAGCGAATCATGTAATTTCTATAAGTGTCCTGCTGCATAAGTGAGAGTCATAAGTCATAATATGTCTTTAAATAGTTCATAACATATATTTAGCTGCCAAGGATTATGCTTCCTTTTTCCTAGTTTCAACACGACACGAATAACTTACCTAAGTGAGAATAGTTCATGGCAGGCGTGGTTAAAATATTAACCAGCCAGCGAAGCAGCTTAAATACATGGTCAGGTTAAATTAGAAAGAAACAAATAAAGACTATGAATTTACCCTGGTTATAAGACACACAAACCACACCAAATCCATGCACAATGAAGGGTTCCGTAGATGGGATGAATTTATCCCAAGAACAAACTTAACATTGTTGTTTAAAAACATGTTTTTGCAACTGCAAATGTAAGTTGGTCGATTATTACTCGTTAACTTGTAGAGCCTAGCTGTGATAGTTTTTCTTTTAACTTCGTTGTATAGGGTGACTGGTAATTAGTAACCGATATTTAAACACGTGACTTTACTTGTCATTATGAACAACTTTTACTATGGGACCAAACCTGATACGAGTATCGCAAAAAAAGAATCAGCTGTTCCCTACATTTTGACGAGTTATGCAAACATGAATGTAGGGAACAGCTGATTTTTTTTAACAAGGAACACGTAAAGGGGGAACCTTTACGTGTTCCTTGTTGACTACGGAACCCTAAAAACAGAAAATACTTCGATGATCAATAACATCTCTGTGAAGTTTCGCTTAACTAATTTTTTTGACCTTTTATTTCATACTCGACTGTTAGTTAGCTTAAGTGCGGAAAATTAAGCTAACTAACAGTCAAGTATACCCTGACAAACTGACTTCAAAGTGTCCCATGTCCTGCGGCGAAGGGTGTCGGAAACTGACGAGAGTTTCCGAGTGAGCTGGTGAGCCCGAGGGTGATGACGAGAGCAAGCACCCCTTGTTATCTTTCACGGTTCGATTGGCGGACTCTATACGGTGCTATCATTAATACTAATAGGTACTGACAAGAACAGCGTTGTATGAATCAAAGATTTTTAGTTCTTCAGGATTTTCTTTCATATTTCTAGATAGGAAATCTTTTCAAGCGATTTTGGATATAACGGTAGAGCGTCACAAATGGGTTTGATCAAACCCATTTGTGGACTAGAAGCTATTTCTTGCCAGTTGTGAATCTTCCAATTAAAACGCGGACCTACAAAACTTGGACCTGCTTTGTGCAAGTTTAGAAGAAATGAAGAACTGGCTAGCCTGAAGTTGTACTGGGCAAACACAAAGTTTATTAGAGACATAAGACTATGAGAGTGACGAAAGAGAGAGTGCATACCTGAGTCTGCGCACACATCCCGCGTCGAAGGCTGGTCTCCGTTGAGATTGGTCGCCAAGGCCGAAATTCGATCTGGAGGGTTATTATTATTTTATTGAAGGCAAGTTCCTTAAGCTGCAACACCCTTTCAAGATATAGGAGGTAAGCCTCTTGGTAATCAGAGTACAGTCCTACATTACCGGATAGCCGGAAAATATTATGAATAGCCTTATGAAAACAAATCACTTTCTCCGTCGACTGTACTCGCCATTCAAGGTGTAACTAATGATGGATCACTTGAATGAATCGCCAGCGAATGCACTTTGCGCATCGATAGTACCCGTATTATATAAAAAAGAAGAATATCGAGTATCATAATCTAAGACCATGAAATTATTAATATTCCCGATACCCTATCTTTAGAAAATTCCACGAAGAGAATACAATGTCTTACAAAAACTCTATCCGATCCAAAAAGGGCTCATAGGTACTGCAATAATATTACCAAAAGTTATAAAAAACGTATTATTATTGAAAATAAAAAAAAGTAATTGCTATTTAAAATTCACGTTTTTGGTACCAAAATTATCCCGATTCCATAAAAAATTCACATGTCTTCGAATTTTTGATTCTAGGACATGCCGGTCCCATATCGATGTTTTCTTTCACCGTTTTGAAGGCAGTGGTGACGAAATAATTTGCACAAAGCACACACTTATCAAACAATATTTAATGTACTGATGTTACAAGGGGTGTCGACGTATTACCCAGTTACTGGGTTGTGGAGGTCAGGCAGGCAGTCGCTCCATGTGAATTCCGGTATTCAGCTGCAACCGGTTAGACTTGAAGCAGACGCCAACATGGTTGGGAAAAGGCTAGGCAGATGATGAGTTACTGATGTTACAGCGCGCCTCATACAAGTTTCTCTAACAATTTTCTTTCACTTCTCCATCATTTTGTTTCTCTTACTGTTGCAAATCAATCTAGGTAAATAGGCCGCCATGATGTCTGTCTATACTCTCTGTAGGCTGATGATCAAGTTTCACTACATCGGTATGCATTACTATCTGTAAATTGACTTGTTCTTGTGCATTGCCGACAGCGATTAACACATCAAATATGTCGGTGTACTTTCCATCTACATATTATAAACTCTCCCTCGGTTATTTTTCAATTGAAAGTGGTCATTCATAATTATGGTTATAGCTTTCATTGAAAAGTAATCTTCTAGATGACAGATAAATAATTTTTAGGTACCTCTACTTAATTGCATAACGCTCGTCATCATCATCATCATCATCATCATCATCATTGGTAGCTTTGTTTCGCCCAGTGCTGCGTACAGGCCTCCTCCCTTGTGCCATTCTTTCCTGGTCTGTGCGAGTCTCATCCAGGTCATCCAGGTCTTCTCACTAGTGAATCCAATGCGTAAGTAAAACCACACTGCGGGATCCGCCGATCTAGATATCGGCGGATCCCGCAGTGTGGTTTAAGAGCTCGAGTGTAGTATGGAAACATTTCCATACAACTAATCTAATAATAAAGTCCTCTGCTCGCTCACTTATCATCATTTTTTCAGCCGAAAGACGTCCACTGCTGGACAAGCACCGCCACTTCGACCGATTCTGAACATAACTGCTTCGCACAAAAAGTATGATTTTTATGCAGTCCCGCAAATCCCGCGGATCCGTGGAATTGATGACCTCGATCCCGTAGGCCCGCGGGGTTGGGATTTTGTTGCAGGATTGGATTCCCTACTTCTAACGCATCGTAATCCGTTTTTTGTTACGCAAGGGCGTTTCGGAATAAAGTGCAGTTCTAACTGGCTGTGTACGTACTAAAATAAAAATAGAACCAAAACGAAATAGCTATTTAAATAAACAACCGGAATCCAACAGCAACGTTCATCCTCCTTCTAGTACCTTTCAATACATTAATTAGACTTGTAAAACGTTAATTTATTTACCGAGCGCTTTGTTTATAATCTACATTCAGGTGTTGTGCCTTCCGGTCGGGAGCACTGAGCCACTGATTAACGATACGATGGTGAGCGAGCCAGAATCAATTTGCGAGCTACCCGAGCTGACCGTACCTCCCGAGCCATCGGTCGTGCGGACGTATTGCTTTTGTTCTATGCCTGCCTGTCCGCACTAACCGGATATTTAGACTGACTTCATATTTACGACTAATTCAATCTGACGTAGCGATGTTTGTATGGATTTGAAGAGGTCAGATGACAGGCAGAGTAACTTCGTGTACTGTCAATACTTAAGGAAATTCAACTCGATCTCGGAAACCGAATAAATTAATGAAAAGGCTGGGATTATGATCATGCTTTGGATTTGTAGCGGTTAGACCGCCACATACAAACTACGCAGCAAAAAAGATATGACGTCACACAATTCCTGCATCGCGCAGTTAGAGTTTACCGAGCGAAAAACATAGATAAGACTATCCGAAATCAACATATGGGCAGTTGCCCGCCAGACATAATACCCGTCTGGTTGGAGGATCCTCCCTTTTCTATGGTGGATGAGTGAACTTTACACCCTGTTCCTCATACCCCTAAATTGGTGACCCCGAGTATGAACGTCAACGCAGCCTTCGTGCAACAACTTCAGCGTGACGTCATCATCATCACTCCCGCAAGCTTTCGTGAGGCAAGTCACACAGCCAGCCAGCACCCACGGCTTTAACGGGTATCCTGACCACCAGCATGCAGCGAACGCGCATTCCTGGTCATCACCCTCAACCACAACCCGGCGCTGTACTTACCACATCCGACTCACTGGATGACGACGCAGCACCACCCCGACTCACTGGGGAATCACCGCAGACAGTTCCGACTCACCGTGAACTATGCGGCACCCGGTTCCGACTCACTGGAACCACAGCTGGCACTGCGAAGCATCGCAAGATCCAAGACTCAGCCCACTATCGACCTCCGGTCTCCGGAGGGGAGTGATGTAGCGGTTAGACCGCCACATACAAACTACGCAGCAAAAAAGATATGACGTCACACAATTCCTGCATCGCGCAGTTAGAGTTTACCGAGCGAAAAACATAGATAAGACTATCCGAAATCAACTCAGGGGCAGTTGCCCGCCAGACATAATACCCGTCTGGCCGGAGGATCCTCCCTTTTCTACGGTGGATGAGTGAACTTTACACCCTGTTCCTCATACCCCCAAAGATTGAACACTAAACTAGGCTTGTAGTCCCACTTTCGACTCCACCCATTTTTCATAGAACTTTAACGCCATATCGCTATATCTACTACATATCTCATATCTACATATTGGAAGTGGAACCTCCGGGAGGGTTCCCAGAATTACGTTTGTGCTAAAGTTAACCATCGCGGACGGTCAACGGCATTAGGTTTAAAACCGTGTTAACACTGTAAAACGAAGCAAAATAGTGTTTTCAGGGAGTCTTGTCGCTATACGTAGTTTCCAACCTTTAAAATGTTAGTGAATATTTGTAACCGTGAACCAAAACATTAAAAAAATAAAAGTTCTTGGATTTTAAAACCAACGCCAAAGTATACTTATGAATCTTGTTAAAATATACGTCACATTTTATTTTTACGGTTTATAATGCTGTATTCGCTAAGAAAAACCTACATTTATAATGAGCCCTCCGCGCGGGCTCCCGGCGACCTTCCGCTTGACTGTCACTGATGAGACATAATAAAATTTTAATTGTTATCGAGCTGCATCAGTCTTTCGGACATTTGAGCTCCTACGCGAGTAGGTGAACCCTCCAGGAGAGTTCCTGGCACTAAACGTGTTAATTAAACTATTCAAAGTTCCTTTATATCTTTCTAGTTTATAGCGACAAAAATGTCCAACCGGTGCGATAGTGCGACTGAGGGCGTAGCAAATCGACTTAGCACTGGTTAAACACGCAACTAAGTCGCAAATATGTAACCGGTCTAGCACAAAACCACGTCCATTTCCCGTGTTGATTGTTTTCAAACGAGGACGGTAGTAATTAATAGAAAATGTATATGAATATACTGAGTTAATTCCTGACCTAGAAAGTAGGACGATGTTCCAAGCTTACCGAACCGACTGCACGAGCCTCAAACATGTAGTACCTATATGAATGTAATGCATCAACAAAAAATGGATAGAATTTGTCGCATTGCAGGTAAAATAGTGACAGGTAAGGGTGGGGCCCGCTGAGCGTATTATGTATTATCTTACACAATTAAATTTAAATGATGTTTAAGTATAGTGAGTCGCCGAAATTCGTTTCGGCGAGTTTGTATGGAGAAGTACGGATTGCATATAGGAATTAAACAACTGCTGAGTAGAGCCAAATGGTGTGTTAACAATTGGTTTTATAAAAGTCAAGGGTATTCTAATCATACCGGACTTATTTTGAGCCACTGATTTTATACTACAGCATAGGATACGCATAAAGCAGTGGTGGCCCAGTGGTGACCGCCGCAACTTACGAGTAGACGTCGTAGGTTCGTCCCCTGTTAAGCGCTTTACTTTGTATAAATTATTTCATCGACTACCAAATTGAATTTCGACAAACCGTAATACGACAAGATTCTGTTTCGATATTGCTCTCAAATACGGCGAAGGAAAACATCGTGAGGCAACCGGCATGTCCTAGAACCAAAAATTCGAAGACACGTGACACCTACCAACCCGCACTGGGCCCGCGTGGTGGATTACAGCCCACTGCTTCTTACCGAGAGGAGGCTTGTGTTCCATCCAGCAGTGGGAACATTATTAGCTGATTATGCATATGGTAGGACCTGATCCTCCTCCCCACTGATGATGAAGTTCCTACAGTGTCTTTTCTTACTCATAAATAAGCAGCAAAACAAGTTAAACCACCTCTTTTATTGTCCAATTAAGATAATTTTGTCAGATTTGATGAATCGATGTCATTAATATGCTAATAGCTATTATTAACGGCGTTTTTAACGATAATAGGCACTAAAGACTATCCTTAAAAGGCCTGCAGATTATGAGAAGATGTATTTTTTTCTCTAAAGTGTAAGAAAATAAGAGATTTATAACCCTCTGATCGGTGGATCATTAAATGGTGGTAGGGTCACCACAAACGTACGTTGGCGGTCTAACCACACTTGAATGACGTCGAATAGCTGACTTCCTACTCTTCGTAGAGAATTAATAGCGTTTAGGATATTTATTCTTCGAGTTTTGCGGTTTTTATTATATATAAGCTCTAATGTACCTATTATGTACTTTATTTTACACTAGCTTCCGCCAGCGGGTTCGCCCGCGAGATTTCTTCCAAATTCAAAACCAAAATATTTTATTTCTCATAAACCTACAAGGGCACTTATGAAACGTCAGAAGCTAGGTGCACGGTTCCAATTGGTCGTTTCATATGGAGAAGAGCCGGCAAGAAACTCCACGATTACTCTTTTAATAATAATTACACACAGATACAGTTTTTACAATATTTTGAGATAAAGGCTTTTGCAGACCAGCGCGACTTGTCGCGCGAACAATACAATACTTCACGGTACAACAATAACCGGTGTCGCGTCGCGCGACAAATCTCGCTAGTCTGCACAAAGCTTAACAGTGTTAAGGGCCTTTGTAGCGATACAGACGCGATACGCATGCAAGTCAGACGCAGCCTGGGGGGCGAGCACGGCCTACTGTGACATGGCTCGAGTCACATATTTTATCACATTTTATATGAGTTTTGATGTGATAAAATGTGTGACTCGCGCCATGTCACATGGCCGTGCTCGCCCCGCTGTAGACCTTAAAAACTGCTCAGAGGATAAAAGCGCGCCGTCGACGCGCGTTTTAGAAGGCGCGTTTAAAAAACGTGGTGTGCTCAGGCCCTTATAGGTACGGGAAGACAGTGTAGGTCTTTCAACAAGTACTTTATAAATTGAAGCCTATTACTCAGTGATAAATAACATTCTACCGGTGAAAGAATTGTTAAAATCGGTCCAGTAGTTTTTGAGTTCATTACAACAAACAAACATACAAAAAATAAAATATTTTCTCTTTATAATATTAGTTTAGATTGAATTATTTTACATTGAATCAATGCCACTCGTAGTAAGAATATACCAACTGGTCAATTGTTATCCATTTGTTATAGCTGTTGGTTCTCCTATAATAAATAAATACAGAAGCACAGTTTGTGGTCGTAGTCGTGACACTTCTTCTTGGAAAAAAATCTTAAGATAGGCTCATATATATATTTAGGTATCTAAATCAAGAATTGAGTAACTAAACGTGTGACGAGGACCCGTCAAATTAACTTTAAACTATCGACGAAGTTAAACTACCGAATGAAATGAAAATAAAAAAGTTCAACATAAATATCTTAGATTTCACTATTGTTATGAATATAATAACCTACCTAGTGATTCACTGCATGTGATTCATCGTAATTTCACATAAAATACGGTATATTTACACAAATGTAGTGAAAGGCAAATGAAATTCATTCGTAAGTGAATTAATTTTAAGTGTCACTTACAAATCCATATGCAGCAGTAATTCTTGGTCTAGATACAGTCATTGCTATTAATTTACTTTACTATTACTTTTACAAGAAATTAAGTTGTAAGAAGATCGAAACTAGATGACTAATACTTATTAAATTCTAGCCTGAACAGAATCGTTTGAAGCTAAAGATGAATACGGTTTTAGAAACACAAACAAAGAAGCAAAATGGGGAAAAAGCTGCACTCTGTTTGCATAACACACTTTAAATCACAATCCTAGGTTTTGAAGAAAGTCGAAGTCAAAGTCAAATCATTTATTTCAAATGGGCCCTTGTAAGGCACTTTTGAACGTCAACATTTACAAAAATAAAAAGCGGCCAAGTGCGAGTCGGACTCGCCCATGAAGGGTTCCGTAGCAGCAAGTAACATAATATGTATAAAAGTTCATGTAGTTCTTTAAAGGTAAAATGCGGTTTACGATTTATGACGTATTAAAAAAAAAACTGTTTACTAAATCTCGTTCAAACCAATTTTTGGTGGAAGTTTACACGGTAATGTACATCACATATTTTTTTTGTTTTATCATTCTCTTATTTTATAAGTTACACGGGGGGAGGGGGGACACATTTTACCACTTTGAAAGTGTCTCTCGCGCAAACTATTCAGTTTAGAAAAAAATGATATTAGAAACCTCAATATCATTTTTGAAGGCCTATCCATAAATAACACACACATATGTATGAGTTTGAATAAAAACAAATGTTGAGTTTCAGTTCTAAGTATGGGGAACCCCCAAAATTTATTGTCTTTTTCTATTTTTGTGTGAAAATCTTAATGCGGTTCACAGAATACATCGACTTACCAAGTTTCAACAGTATAGGTACTTCTTATAGTTTCGGGAAAAAGTGGCTGTGACATACGGACGGACAGACAGACAGACAGACATGATAAATCCATAAGGGTTCCGTTTTTTGCCATTGGGCTACGGAACCCTAAAAATAGTATTGATTCTAGTCGCCCCTTCCAAAAGGTAGTTTTCGTATGAAGAATGGGCAAGAAACTCCACCGTTACTCTTTTAATATTTTTAAATATTTTGTGTAGGTACCTATATTAGTTATATAAATATATGTGAGGACGATGCACCTAGAATAAAATTACTATACCACAATAGGTAATAAGAATTAAAAAGCGAACAAAGACAGATAAATTAATTATGTGATAGATACATGGGTGCTCACATATTTACAAACATTGTAAACCACGAATAAAATTCCTAATCCATTGCTCATAGGTTTGAAAAATTCGTCTGCTCAACAACGTAAAAAACGCAAAGAACGTGGCTGAACTGTCAAAATCAAAGGCATTGACATCAATTGCCATTGTATGTGTGTTACTTAGTAAACTCGTTGGTCTTAATCAAAGTGCTTATATTTTATGTAAACACGAGAAACTTTTAAACTGAGTCAAGCCCAAAGTTCATTAACATTAGCCAACCACAAAATAAATTCTGTACTTAACAAAAGCCTTATAAGGGAACTGTGCCAAATACAGTAATTCGTTCTGAATTCACAACGTTAATTAGACATTAGCTGGAAAGCCTGGCAGGGCATACTATGAACTGGCAACCAACTACTGCATTTTTAAAGGAGCCTGCCAACCGCTGGCACGTTGCCAGTCCCAGCTGCAAGTCAGTTGAAAACATGGCGTGCTACGATTTGTCGAATTTCGACTAATGAACGTGGGAATATTGGGAATTGCATAGCTGAGTGCATCGTGCCTTACTTTTTAAAAACAAAATATTTCGTCATAATTTTGATATGTTCGAGTGATATAGAGTCGAAATTTTCAAGTCAACTTTTTTGTGATATTGTACAAGCCTACATTCTGCCTAGGTTTTAGAAATGATTTCGGAACCAGGCAGAATATAAAAAAAAAAGAATCTCGAACGTAAATTCCTCCTTTTCGATCAAAATTTTTGTATCTTGAATTAATGATATGCAGATGATTATTTTAAGTCTGAAAGAAATTGCAAAACATGAATGTGAAAGCCGTGTATAAATAAAGAAGAATGAAAAAAAAACAACAAAAATAATAATAAAAATTATATATAACTCGAAAACTATCAAGAATTGCGGAACATGATACATGGGGTAGGTATTTACAAGTATGATTGAAGAATACATTTTATGTCATTTTTTTATGACATCTTTATTTGGACCACCTTGTATCAATCAATTTGCCTAGCCTTTTCCCAACTAAGTATATTTGGGTCGGCAGTCGGCTTCCTGTATAACCGGATGCAGCTGAATACCAGTATTTTACATAGAGCGACTGCCTATCTGACCTCCACAACCCAATAACTGGGTAATACGATACCCCTTGGTAAGACAATGGTTGTCAGACTTTCGGGAAGTGTCAAAGATCCTCGAATGACAGCCGGGATCAAAGGCTTAACGTGCTTTCCGAGGCACGGAGGAGTCTCGGTATGTAACGATGGTCACCCATTCACTGACTAACGTAACTTAACCTGATGGATCGACCCGTGCGGCTGTTATTACTAAGCCACGAGTATTATTTTGACCACATCGTATATGCTATATATTTATTAAAAGACTTAAGCAGTTATCTACTACAGATATAGAATTCTAGGAACAGACTTAAGTTAAGGCAATTCTTCCCATTAAACACAGCGTCATTTTACGTAGGTAATTTTATACTCATTATCTCGTCAGTCTCCTCTCCTAGGCTGCACAACTTTGCCTTTAACGTCAACTTTATTGGGTTTCAAACTATCAGGCTAACACCGCGCTGCGTGCCAAAATGCTAATGAGAGATTTAGTTCAGACAGCAGCCCAACTAAGTAGAACTGGGCCCGACATGTCAGTTGCATACCAGATCTATACCCTTTGAACCAAATTAGGGTTAAAAATGATGCTCAAAACTGGGAGACTGTTCGAGGATGAACTTGCACACGGATGGCGCAGTGGTGGTAAAATGATTGACGTTTCAACAAACTTTTAGCAAGCAAGATTATATTGCCATAGGAAGTTGCGAGACTTATCCTCAATATTGGGACAGTTATCATTAGGGTCTCTTTTAGGGATTAAAATAATGCAAATAGCAAAATTAAAATTCTAGGTAGTTTCACTGTCATTTATTAGATATTTATGAAAATGTCATAAATAAGGCTCGTTTAAAGTTGATGTGTTATTCCATATTTATTATTAATTGCCACTCAAAACATGCTTTTAACACTTTAACAAGTAAATTGGCAGTAATTGGACCCTTAGCCATTCGTAATTGCCCTTAGATGATCGGCTGTCAACTCTTTACTCTCGCTCTACTTTCATCGCGTCAACTGATTATGTTGGCTAAATCAGGGCTACCAACATGCCAATTGATTCGCGCCATTTCTTGACAGTTGTGATTGACAGGTCTTTTAAAATATAACCTTACCTCGTCACAACTTCTTAACTGGAATCATCATAGTTTTTATAGGGCATCATCTGTCTAGCTTTTTCCCAATACTATTTTGGGGTCAGCTTCCAGTCTAACCGTGTGTAGCCGAATACCAGTATTATAGGTTTATTATAGTTTTTATAGGTATCAAGTAAGTTTAAATCAATGGATTTCAACGTTTATTTATACCATAGATATATACAACGTTTATAATACCTATACCTAGTATTAAGTCTAAGATTAATTTCGTGTCGAATTTGTACCAGTTTCAAATATTAGTCTGTTCAAAAATAGGTAAGTGGGTACCTAAATTAATCATTTGGCCAAAAAAGTTACCTACTTTTATTTTTATATCATCTAAGACTGAATAGCCAGTTCTTGTCCCATTTGCCGTCACCCAGTGAAAAGAATTGGTACAAGAATTGGCTATCCCATTTATCCATTGTAGCCAATTTTTGAGCCAATTGTTGTACTTATTCCATTTTTACAGAGATTATCTATAATTAAATATTTTACAAAGCCTTAGATATCGTTCTAGCTTTTAAAAGAATTGAGATAAGTTTTTAAACGTGTTTAACTTTCACTTAGAGCGAATTGTAGTAAGTCAAATTAATGAAGTCAATTTTTTAATTTGTCGTTAAAATTCTCGTGTGGGTGGCAGTAAATTGATCATCTTGCTAACACATAGGAATGTGATTACACTTGATTGCTACGTTATTTATTAGTTTATAAAAATAAATAAATAAGTAAAGCCCACGCGACGCGACGCTGCATGTCTGTCCTCTTAATCAACGACTTCCCTATATGAAAATAATTAGAAAAAAAACGAACCAGCCTTACAGTAGTCGCACACACACATTTGACATCTTGGCTGACAGTACCAACCTCTCGGAAAATGGGTTGGTACCATCTGACTGCCAACTCTGGCACCGCACGCGTTCAAAAAATAGCGCGCGCTTCCCCGGCGTACTGTTACACACTTCCGTCCCTTTTCACGAAATCACTCCTACAGATTGCAGGAAAGCGAGAGGAAAGATGTTACACATCAAAAATCGGACAAAATTATCGATTCAATAGATTATGATTAAGAAATTTGAAAAAAACCTAACTCAGGTTTTTAACTTACTTACAGTACGACACACCTTAGATGTAGCATCGGCAAAATTCGTAAAACCGATCACCATCCGAACTGAGTACGCCTTCAAAATCACCAATTTTTATTACGGCTTTAGGTGAAAATGATGTGAAAATGAGTCTTATAGCCAAATACTTTCGTGAAAATGAAATGAATGAATGAAAATGTTCAAATCTATTCTACATCTAAGTTTCGTGTCGTACTGTACCTACCTATTTTGTGGTACTACGATTACCCCTAATTTCTGATTAAACTCCTAAAGGAAGTAGTACGTGTTTTGACCATAATAATTTCAATTAGAGTCAACTATAATTATTTTCTCACTTAACGGAACGGGAAGTTTAAAACAAGTTAAATTCTAGTCGAAATTACCAGTCCATGTAAGGAAACTAGCACTATGCAGTAATATTACATACTATGAGAACGTTGAATGTAGGCAAAGGGATTAACTGTATTCTGCCGTGGCATGGCCTAATAAAAATTAAATAAAAAAATAATGGGTTTGTTTGCAGGCAAAATACTATTCAATAATTTAATAAATAGTAAAAACCTAATGTTTATAACAGTCGTTTTATTACTTATAAATAGAACCTCTTTATTTTACACATTTATTATTTCTTACAGCAAAAATTAAATAAATAAATGAAGAAATGAATTACATTCTCTATCAATAAAATGTGTTTTTCATTAGGTACCATGTCCACAAATAGAAATAATATTAATATGAATTTAATTAATTAATATTTTTTACGGTGTACAATAAAGACTATCTTTCTATTCTAGCCTTTATAGATTCTACGCTTCGCGCCGATGCAATGTGGTGTCAAGATTTCCATGGGCGTAATATTATCAAGCAGGTAAATATAATATAGAGTCATTGTTAAATTTTTATTTATTTATTTAACCATTTATGTACACATAAATAAACAGACAGGAAGAAAGGAACAGAAAAATACAAAGGTGATGCTTATTTCTAAAGAAATCTCTTCCTGCATACTTGCGATAGGTCAGAGGAATATCTGACAAGGCATTACAACATAACTGATGAAATGGTTAGGCAGAGCATACCTATAATACACCCACATTTCGCCAGTACCATTTCGACAACCCATTAATTATCTTTATGTATTTAACTCCTCCGTACGTGTGTTTGTCACCTAACTCCTCCTAAACGGATGGACCGATTTGGATGATTTTTTTTGTGTATATTTGAGTGTGTCCCTGAATGGTTTGAAAATACAATTGAACCCGGTAGGTGGCGCTGTTCGGGCAGGACAACGTCTGCCAGGTCCGATAGTAACAATACAGGGTGTTTGGCAGAACGTTGAACATACGAAAATGGTGTATAGGTGGGGTCATCTGCTACTTACTCAGCCCTAATTTATTTGACCCTGGGCCCCGGATATTTAAAAAAAAAACATTTTTTGCTTTGTTCCTTTTTCACCACTTTAAAGTGTAATTTTTATTAAAAATGTTTTTTTTTTTAATCTTTAATGTTGGCAGATTCTTATAAAATTATTGCTTTATTCAGATGTTAGCTAGAAACTCTCTAAAACGCTCAAACTTACAGAAAGATGTAAAAAATACTTAAATTAATTTCAACTTATTTAAAAAAAAAACAAACCAGGGGCAGTTAAATTAGGGCTGAGTAAGTAGCAGATGATCCCACCTATCCACCATTTTCGTATGTTCAACGTTCTGCCAAACACCCTGTATAAAACATTAAAATCTTATAAGATCTTCAAAGAAAGTTGTCAAATACCAAGATCAGATTATGCATTCAACTTTCATTATCTCTTGGTTTTAGTATTTTCCCCAATCAATGATGACGTCACGGATCAGATACTTCACTTATTCTAGGTTAAGGTGAGTCGAGAGGTATGAATCATTTGATTCATACATCGCCGTGTGTTATAAACTTAAGTCAATGACCGTGTTAGTCATTAAGTGAAATTATAGGTCAGCTCCGTTACGGGGTAAGCGAACCGAATAGGGATGTGTAGCTTTACACATTTTTTTTATAAATTAGGAACCGAATTCTAACCCCCGGTTTTTAGAATTCAATTGTCATTATTCTCTGTGTTTTAGTGTTTGCACAGCGTCGTAGGGGCTGCGTAGCGCCGCGTAGACGCAGCGTAGCACTGCGTAGGCCCGTAGGCGCTGCGTATTCGCGACGCTTACGTAGCGCAGATTCGGCACGTAATCGTTTTGATCATTATTTAAAGATAAAATTGAAGCATTGCATTAACACAATACGAAGAAAAATCATTAAGAAAATGGATATCAAAGAGGTAACACTACTGCTGGCTTTGTTGTTAAAACACAATCTACAAACAAAGTCAAAGTCAAATCATTCATTTCAAATAGGGCCCTTGTAAGGCACTTTTGAACGTCTTACAAAAAAGTAGAGTTGATGCTAGTCGCCCCTTCCAAAAGGTAGTTTTCGTATTGAGAAGAATGGGCAACAAACTCCACCGTTTAAATTGTTTTACATTATTTTGTATAGGTATATTAGTTATAATATAAAATTCTCGTGTCACGGTGTTTGTTGCCAAACTCATCCGAAACGGCTTGACCGATTTTTATGATTTTTTTTGTGTATATTTGGTAGGTCTAAGAATAGGACGTAAACTATTTTTCATACCCCTAAGTGATAAGGGTGGTCCATCCCAATTTTTTTTTTCATTAAAAATCGAACAACGACATATAAATTAATTATGTGGTGCTCACATATTTACAAACATTGCATAAGCAGAAGTTTTTCCTAAAATGTTACTATTAATAAGTCAGTGTGTGAGGAAGTAATCACAGAATGTAAAATCACTGATTATAACAAAATAAAATAAAAAATATATACAATTAAATTACCAACCAGTTTGATTTTGTCTAGACCAGTTTGATTTTGTCTAGAACGCTTATGATGCAGCAAAATGTGAAGGTACCCGATGGTTTGATTGAAAGAGTCTTTTATCAAGAACCACGTAAGTTCATATCTGTGTCAACAGATCACTTTGTTTCATAAACCGGTCGTTCTGAGTGCGTGTGCGACTTGTCGGAACCGCGGAAGTTCCAACATTCTGCCTGTAGCGGGGCATCCCTAATTTTAAAGTTTATTTTCCTCTTGTAATTCATTTGAAAACAATAATTGCGCCGTAGGACGTCAGAATTATGTACGGGAGATTGCTATCAACTTAAAATGTCATTCGACAATGACGGTATGAAATTATCCAATAAATAACGCGAACTTTATTGGCGGTTTATATAATAACAGTTATTTTCAATCGATATGACAGCTACGTGATATGATAACGAAGTAAAAGTCTTTTAGTTTATAGATAGCTATTTCGGTAAAAACAATAAATGATTAGAGATGCAACCCGGTGACATTTAAAACGTTTTTTAATCAGCTTTCACAGAACTATTTAGTCGAATCGAATAATAAATGTAGCCGTCTAAAAAGAAAACAAAAATACTTTCAAAAAAAGAACATGCAATCTGAAATATAAACGTCTAATCTCGTGCCTCGTAGCGATGTAAGTGGATGCTACTTACAAGTCTGACGGACGTCCACTGATTTCACTTATCTCGTTCAAGTAAACACTTCCTCATTATATCAATTAGTCTTTTAATTTGTTGCACAACCCACTGTTAACTATTAAGTGCAAAATACACTATGAATTTTCATGAGAGTAATGCAATTTCTTTAATTATGTTACACAAATCGAGATAACTGCATTTCTAGTGAGCGTGATTTTGAAAATAAAAGTATATGTGCACTTTCCCTGTTAAATGGGCGTTCGTAAAAGTTTCAAGAATGTGTGTTAATGCACTTATAATAGTGTAATAATAACGTTGGCATAAGAGCTACTATTACTATTCATGAGCGCTTCTAATTTGGTATAATTCGGATAAATTGCTGTAACACCTTAATGACACCTGCTGTTTGAGTTTTTGTTGTTTTGACTAAGTATTGTATTCGTAATTATTTTGATGATGAACAATGTCTTCAAGGCTGCTGAATATTATTTTAGAGGTTTAACCCTCTGCAAAATACGCTACAACTTGAGAAGGAATAAACAAATCCTTTTGATGAAAAATAAATGTGAACAGTTTACACCGAAGTGCCAAAATGAGAGCTAAATCACAGAATAAATAAATAGTACTAACGACAAAATAAAAAAAAATGGATTTAATTAACATGAATTTAAAAAAAATAGGGAACGTAGGTATTGAACTAAACTTTAAATCAAAATTTCACGGTAAGACAAAGATAAATTCACATTTCGTGGTGCCATAAACAATTGAGGAGAACGGAACAATGATGATAATGTGCGTGCCGCTTACGACATAAAATGATATTTATATAAATTAATGTAACCATGGTCTAACGGAACACGCATTCAACCCACTGCTGATCATTTAAGTACATAAATAAATCTTAATTATCTTAAGCAATTTCATTTTATTGCCCATCATTTAGCCGTGTATCCAGTAATTATCCTGATCTTCTAATTGCGCAGACTTACAGCTCGCGTCGGCACTAAATCGTTCATTCAGACTGTGCAAGGCATTCTTCAAATGAGCGAGCATTACTGCCGCCCTCCAGCGATGAATTGATTGACAGATGTCAGGAGGGTGGCGCTTCAGACGACAGAGGCTGTATGTATTGTCGAAAATGCACCGGTGTGCAAGGCGATGCAACCTGTCAAGTCGCAAGTTCAAGAGCAGGCACGCGCCTCAAGAACGGCCACAATCGCCGCAGCTTTCGTACGGAGCGCACGCCGACGTCACTCGCGGTTCACGGCCGCCTCGCGATACTCACGAGTGTTCAAACAATATTTCAGTAAAAAATTGAAGTGTATATTTTTTTATTCACGTGGAGCAAAGCAACGATGCGGAACTTCGTACGGTGAGTTACCCTGTTATTATGCGATTTATGATAATTCATACCCTTGACCGAGGGGCGAGGGTTACTGCAAGTTATCGCACTCTATGGTCGAAGTTTAAAAAATAAAGTTTGTGCGAGCTTTAACGTTTATGCGTGTGTTAATTAGTGTGTTGGTCGAGGATAAAGAGCCCTTTTACATTGGGTTCATTTGTTGTGTATTAACGGAAGATGAGTCAAAAGTGATGATCAGTGTTTACAACTCAATTATTCGAGTATCGCTAATTATTATTGTCGAATACTTTTAAGAGCCGCCAGTAGGTATGTCATTTAACTCTCGAGAAATTGTCCGTCGGTCATAAAATTAAAAGAGTTTTAATATGAGCTGCGTAGCCAGCTGGTCCGGCCACCCCAGACAAAAACAATGGAATGTTAGTGATTCCACACGTAGATAAAATGCTTGCGAAGAGTTCGTCATAAACAGTTGAGGTCTTTAATGATGGATTATTGAGGCAAAACGTTTCAGCGTTGTAGAAAGTAATGAAGATTCTTATTAAAGCAGGAGGTGCCGCAATTTTATGAGCTGTCGTAAAATTTTACAAAACCATAGAATATAGATAGATACAAGCCATACAAAAACATACAGAAAATATATATAAAAGACAAATCAACATTTTGCAATCAAGTTTCAAGACTGACATAAAATCTTCATCGTATGATTGAGTGGATGTGATTTCAAATCTTCTCTATTTATTGTTCTTGCAGCCGATTAGAGTTGATGCGGAAATGGAGTTTGCGACCCCTGAGCAATGAGCATATAAGGTGAATCTGTGTTAGTGCACCATGTAGGTTGTGGACCTTTATTACCTTAT
Organism: Conistra vaccinii; assembly: GCA_948150665.1. Lineage (NCBI taxonomy): Eukaryota > Metazoa > Arthropoda > Insecta > Lepidoptera > Noctuidae > Conistra > Conistra vaccinii. Next base: position 5,336,160 of record OX411323.1, on the reverse strand, counting down.
TGCGTTATGTATCTGGCCATAATGAATGACAGAGTCTTTATGCTATGCAAATATGACTATCCATCTGTCAGCCAGGTATGTTGTCTTTAATAATGATAATAAAGCCAAAAGAAATAAAAAAGAAAAAGAAAATGATACTATCAGAGTTAAAATAATGATGTTAATTTAATTTTTAACTCTGATAGTATCAGTAAGTGCATATTCATTAAGTATTTGGATTTTCCAATTGAATGAAATACCTTAATAAATAAAACAAGTGAACTCAATAAAAATTAACAAAACAGTAGGGGCAAAATGACTTACGAGTACTATGATGGATTTGTCGATAAGTACATTTAATTCAATGGACGATTCGAATTTGTTTGATGATCCCCCTGCGTTGAAAAAAACAGCTGTTCCATACATTTTGACCGCGTCGGTATTGCACTTTTCTATGAAACAGCAGATTTTTTTTTTAAATAACCGACGAAAAATTTCATCGCAGGGGTGTACTGAATCCATGGTAACAGGGTTCGCGTCGATGTCCCTGCCACCCTGTATTTTATTTAGTTCGGAAACGAAACAGTAGTTATAAGCTATTCCACGATATCCTTGCAGATTACAATCAATTTTGTGCAAAGATCTGTCAAGACGAATTTGTTTATAAAGAAGGAACATAACGTCAATTTATTATCTTATTTACATTTTTATTTTCCCTTGTCCTAGGGTTCATCAAATAGTATGGACCCTAATCTTATTACAATCTAGCCTGATAAATAGACTAATAAGTAATTTAATTATAACCTAAACTAATAATTTTTTTTACTAAGAATGTGTAAAATGGCACTTTTCTTATTGTCTCTATTAAGGCGAATACACTTGGTTCTTGTGTTTGTTTGGCACTTTTGTACTTTACATAAACTTTAATAAAATTAATAATCTGAAACAGACAGAATCTCATTAACATAATCATAAAAACAAACATTCACCGATAAAATATTAATTAACTCGAAAATCCACTAAACGTTAAGACCATCACTAAATGCTAATCAATTTCGTATATAATATCTTTAGAGCCGCTCTAGGGAGGCGCAGACGCAGCCTGACTTCCATTTATCAACGTGCACTGGCAATGATTACGCGTCCAGTTGATTTACTAACTAGCGCCGTAATACATGCTGCCCGTAATCATCGCGAATAATGAAATATTAATTTTAAAGCCGGCCCCCTAACTTATGCCTCAGACTCGCGGAGATTTTATCGTGTGGACCCGGTTTAACGCTCAAAGGCCGGACCCTTTGGCACAGCACTAATATAAAAAGTTGCACGCGTGCTCCGTAATTGGAATATAATTTCACACGTATTTTCGATAATTATTGCTTTGCAGCTTTGAAGTTTGGGACCCATGAGTTGTTTATGTATTAAAGCTCGGTTTTATGAATTTTAATAGGAAGATCAGTCCGCTATTGAAATTAATTCGGTGTGTGCACGCACAATGAAGGCTTCCGTAGTTGGGATGAATTTATCCCAAATACAAACTTAACATTGTACCTTGTTGGAAAACATGTTCTCCCATACATTCTAACTGCAAATGTAAGTTTTTACGCACATCATTTACCATGTTATTTATTTTAATTAGACTCATTCGTTTCTATTTTCTTAAATATCTTTAAAAGTATTTATTTTCAAATTATTTAAATAAAATGGAGATCCTCGCAATAAGCACAGACAGACAGATACACGAGTGATCCTAAGTATAAGGGTTCCGTTTTTTGCTTTTGAGGTACGGAACCCTAAAAAAAGCCGTTATAGATGCAGTTAATCAAACACAACATTTTCTGATGTCCTAAGACAAGAGTAATTTCCCAAGAACACTCGTAGTGTCAGCAATACCACGTCATAATTAGGTAATAAAAAATAATACAGGTAAAGTGAAAACAAACGGGAAACGGGTTTCTATTACCTACTAATATCCTCGTGGGTGGTTATACTAACAAGTTGTTTCTACTTGTGCATGATGGTGGTACGTTCAGTAAACTTTTGACAACGCTACCTTTTCATTTGGGACGTCTGCCCGTGCCACAACACTTATTAGGACATTTGTAAGGTCCTTAAAGTTTTGTACGGTCCTTACGTAATTTAAAGGCGCTCAGAATAGGTTAACTTAATGATGAGCAGCCTGGACTTACTTAGGATAATTAACGCTATATTTATCTATAACAATATTACAGACGTTTCATCTGCGCTAAAATATACCTTACGTGGACGCCCGAGCGTACAGACTGGATTTTTGTTGCCCCGGGGAAACGAAACCGTAGGTTAGTGGGCGACCTCGAACGAGTGAGGGAGGCCTGCTTACAGTCTACAATCGCCAACCCTGTCTTGATCAATGCTCGTGCCTTCTTTCTATGAGAAGAGTCCTTTGTCATACAGTGGGACAATAATATGCTGGTATTATTAATGATGAGCAGAAAATTTCATCTCAGTAACGTCCAAAGAGTTTAATTAAGGCGAAAGCGTCAACGTAGCCCGCAAAATTCCAATTTTCTTACGTTTTTTGCAATTTGCAGGTCATCCTCCTTAACTGCATTCACCTAGTTATAACTATGACATGATTCTGACTTCTTTCTTGCATTCCAACGTCAAAAAAGCGTCATATTGCGAGTAAAAATAACCAGTATCCTACCGTTACCAAGATATAGATGAAAAAAGATTTGACGTTTTGCTATACAAATATAAATTCCATTGAGACACGAATAACATTTGAACAAAAACTACAACCGATTTCAATAACTGACAGTTTTTCAATTTATGGCACAAAAGAAAAATACTACAATGGAAACTTGGAATTATAAAAAAATACGTGTAAGAAGATTTGCAGACAATTAGTGCACTCATTAATTAGTGGCTTTTCGGTCCGGTGGAACTGCGTAATTAATCAAAAAAGAATAACAATTTTTTGCTTGCTGCAAAAGTCAGCAAGAGAGATAAAAATACCAGAACTCAGATCTGTGATAACAGATGATCGTTTTCGCTCAAGTGACGACATCCCTTTTTTTTGGGTGGGAAATCGTCAAATAACTTCTCGCGTGTCAGTCTCTTACTGACTAAAACCCACCCGTGTTCCTTCAGTTGCTTGTACGTTGCCAGGGGCCACGGTAACCCTTTGGGACTTTCCCGCAACCCCGGCAGGCATCGGCCCTAGCGGACCCCGACGCCGTCACGACGCCGTGACGACAACCCTAAGATTAGGATTTTGTAGCTTCAGCCTTTTCCTAGTTTCCATGTAGCATGTAGTTACTATATCTTAATTGATTATAATCACTTACCATTAGCTGCTAGAAGGTTCATCTGTCAGCAGGATCCCGTTGATCGTGAGCACGGCCATTAAATTGCAGCGGAGTGACATCGATGACACAGTTTATACGCGTAAACACGTTAATTGGTAGAAATAAATCAATCTGACGTTGTTGGGAATCTGCTCCTCCTTTTTAAGATTCTTTTAAATTAGTTTTATCTTTATAAATATTGACGTTTTTATACTACATTAACATTACCTACTTTTATTCTCTATGTCTGGTTCGGTGGAACTAGAGGTGAGATACAGAGACGAAACATAGAGTAAACTTACAAGCGTAAATTTTCGATCTGTCAAAATCACAACAAAATGCACTCATCGCTTTTGACAGATCGAAGGATAACTTTACGCTTATTTTCATCTCTGTATTTTACCCTACTACAATACTACTTTTTAACGTACAAGTTGTACAAATAAACTTACTTTGCATGGAAACTTACTTTCCTTAAACTATCATCTTCATTATTAACAATTTCTATCTGTTCGTTTGACGAAGTTGAAATTAGTTTTCCCTTTAAGGATTTTCATTTGAAAATAATTCGACACACTAAACGTTAACAGGTTAGTCTGGTGGATTTAAAAAGGCCAATTACACTAGCTGCGCCTCGCGGTTTTACTCGCATAAGTCAGGATTAGCGTTGCCAGATTTTTTTTCGGCCAAAGCGGGATTTAGAACCCTTTTGAGTAAAAAAATCGGGATTCTTTCCTCGAAAGCGGGACATATTATGGAAACGTAAATAATCAGTCATTTTAATTTTTCACTGCTTATGCTTTTATTTGAGTTCCAAAATGATTATAGATAGCTATAGAAATAGAAAATGTATTTTAATGAAAATACGTTCCTTTACTATAACTTATAACAATCACTGTGTGGTTTACCAAGCAGTTTTTTAAGTCTTTAGAGGTATATAAAACAAGTAATACATTACTTACAAATTGCTTATTTATTCGTCTATCCCCGAAAAGCGAGACTGAGCCTGTCCCGTTTTTTAATTATGAAAAAAAAAATCGAGACGTCCCGCCAAAATCGGGACGTCTGGCAACGCTGGTCAGGATCCCGTGGAAATATCGGGATAACAAGTATCCTTACCCTGGTCATGATCTACCCATGTGCCAAATTTCATCTAAATGCGTTCAGCCGTTTTAGCGTGAAAGCGTAACAAACAAAGAAACATACAAAAGATCTAATCTTTTCTCTTTAGAATATTAGTTTAGATGTTCAGGTTTATCAAGTAAACTTGATTTCAATTTCCGGAAACTTTCATCTTCATTATTCACAATTCCTATTTGTTTGCTTGACGAAGTTAATGGAAAAGTCTCAGCAGTCATAGTAAGCAATTCATCAAGTTGAAGAAATTATAAAATATAATACTTACCAACTTCAGGTACATAAAAACTTGTACATTACAACAAGAACAGACAACTTACAGACTCGCATAAAGTTTTAAAATAAACTTGCAAAAGTTACAAAACGTTATGAAGAATGACAGGCGGGTGCGTCCGCTATCTGATTTCAATAAATAACAGCACAAATGCACAATACAAAGGCTTTTACTGGATTTTTATCATTCCCATTGTTGTCGTTGCTTCTTCTTTCAAACATTTGTATGGAAATAATTTCTGTTAGATTTATTTTTAGTGGCTAATATGAATGTCTTGTACATTTTCCTCTCTGAATAAGATTTTCGTTTTATGTTTATTTCAAGGCATAGTATTGTTAGAGTTTTATCATTGTCTGTTTTATTTGGTCTTCATCTTTGCGCAGCATTCGGATTTTTATTGTTAGGATCCGCTGTGCTAAGGGCTTAATTATATACTGGCAGCAAGTGCAAGTTTTCATGAAATTCAAGTTTACGTAATACGCATCATGTTTAAACATATTGTTTTCATATAGGTACTTAAATGTTTTAAATGACTGAAAGAATAACACGTGTTAGATTACACGCGGTAGTTTGAATTTAAATATTTTTAAATAAAATATTGTCACTATAGTGACGATGATATGACGAAACAAAATTATTATAATTGAAAACTCTGAATTGTTTTCCAATTGTGCTTGAAACTTTAATGCAATTACTTACTGAATTGTAAGCAAAGATTTCATTAATTAACGAAACCACCCATCAATTACAATACCAAACACAATAAGCAACAAGATCACATAAAAAACAATTGAGTCAATATTACAAAACTTTGATGTCGCCGCGCGTCACGCACAAGACGAAGACGAAATGTCGAGTCAACAGTTTTTTTGTTTATTCAAGAACTGTTTGTGGAGGCCAGCCTTTCGTGTGGCCCGGGATTCCGCGAAGTCCGGGATTGGTCGCGTGAGACCGGGAACGGGACACGTGTAGACAACGCCGCGTCATTAATCGCACGCGAAAGTGTTCCCGCCGATGCGCTACGGAGATAATGATATTGCGCCACGTTCATTTGGAACTTGAGTCTTTCATGATGGAGTGATTTTGTTCAATGAATTCTCTCACAGCATTTTGTAGTTTGTATTTCCTTATTGAAGAAGACAAGAAAGCATTTTGTAAAATTCCAAAGAGCATTTTAGAAGTTGGAGAGATGTCCGAGGTAATATGCTGACTGATCTGCAGATTTGCACGTTGTACGACGCAAGTCAAAATAACCCTTTTCAGAGCATACTGCCAGTCTTTTTACACGTGCAGTCTGTGGGTCAGGTATACGCTGAGGGCATACAACGCCCTGCGTGTCTAGTATAACAATGTTTTCAGGATGCTGTTGGGTCCACCACGCTTTTGTAGCCCTTCCGGGATGTTCACCGAGGCCAGGGTTGATGGTTTTCATGCCATTATACGGAAACGGTGCGCTTCTATTCTTGGTAGAATACGTGCTAGCTCCCACAGGATCCTGAGCGTATTGTGTGATAAGTGGGACAGCCCCATGCTGGCTCACTGGATACGGCTGCACACGAAGGTGTCAGTCGTTTTAATTTTGTACATAGGGTGTGGCTTTTTACTAATATTAGGTTAAGATCTTTACTAACAACTTATGGATCCTGTAATTTGATCTGAAATAAATATAATATAATATATATATATTTAAAATACAGTCAATATAATAAAATTGATACTGGAATAAAGCTCCGTAATCGTCCGTATCTTCGTAATAGGTAACTACATTTTAATAAGTATGTTATATTGAATACCACAGTAGATATTGAATTTAACGATAGAAATGAAACTCAAAGAGGCAAAGATATCAAATAATAATGTTCTATGAAGCGTCAAACGTAAATTTCCTTGGACTAACTAATATTTAATCGTAAAAGTAAGCAGTAACTCACGGGAGTTCTATTGAATTGTGTATACGGAGAAAATCGCCAGTCAAGTTGGTGAATAAAATTGTGGAGTTATTAGCAGTAACTTGGGCATACGTTGAACAATGAGGCATCCACTCGTGATCTACCGTTTGTTTTTCCTAGAAAAGCGCTGGAGAAGTTTGACTTGTGGCTTTTTCTGTTTAATTATAGAACAGGCTTTAGGAAATTGTTCAAATTATACTTCATTGATTATGGTCATCGTCATTTACTGCAGCATCCTGTGTTGGAATATGATTGTTTCCATGTAGTCCTTCAACTTTAGGTTCAGTTTAAACGCATAGCTCGTAGACATCATTCAAAGGGACATTTTGGTAAAGGGACATTTTGGGAAAGGGACATTTTGGGAAAGGGACATTTTGGGAAAGGGACATTCTGGGAAAGGGACATTTTGAAACCAAGGGACATTTTGGGAAAGGGACATTCTGAGCCTGAACGATAAAAACACCTGTCTTTTTTAATAGATTTTTTAATCATACGTATCCAAGCCTATCCTAACTAATATTATTAATGCGAAAGTGAGTTTGTTTGTTTAATGCGCTTTCACGCTAAAACGGCTGAACGGATCTGGATGAAATTTAGCACTTAGGTAGACCATGACCTAGATTAGGACATAGAATATTTTTTATACCGATATCGAGACTTATACGGTTGAAGTCGCGGGGCGTAGCTAGTACTTAGATAATCAACAAATAATACGTCATCAACATAGTAAGCACACAGTTCCCAGCACTTAATAATGTATACAAATTCCCGATCGTAAGGCTAACTGTCGCCGCATTTTACAATAAATCCTAAGCTGAACTGGACATCTTCCTTTTTGGTTCAAAGAGTAATGTTCTGGCTAGATTCGCTCAGACTGACGGACGGACGGACGGACGAATAGCTTCGGAGTTCACAGACGTTTGAATAGCGGTGTGTAACAGTTCTTTAGGATACCTTCGGTTGCGTGTCTGATATTTACGCAAAAGCCAACAATATACCACAAGAGGTAAATAAGTGAAATAGTGTAAATGACTAACGGTACAGCGTCGTTCCTTTTACTAGTTATCTGTTCGGAAAATGTTCGTGAGTTCTGTATTTAATATATTGTATTTAGTTGCTTACAATGTTGTGCTGGACGTTGTTGAGGGATTATAATGATAGGACCCTTCTGTTTAAGCATTAGCTTCTGTTATTAACAAATTGTATTTTTTTAATAATGTGTAGTAATGGGATTAGAGAAAGCGCCCTCTGTGTGGCATAAAATGTTGGGGTAATTATGCTTTGACATTTTAGAAATAAAGACGGAGGGAAAACTATTAGATGCAAATCTTTAACGTCTTCCAAGCAAATAATATATTCTTGAATGTTTGCTTATCAACTAAAAACACTTGATAAGCAAACATTCAAGGTTAAAAACAACCCCCGACTCAAAAAGAGGGGTGTTATAAGTTTGGCAGCTATATGTGTCTGTCTGTGGCACCGTTAAGTAGCTCTTAAACGGGTGAACCGATTTGAATGCGGTTTAAAAAAATGTGAAAGCAGGTTTTCTAGCGGTGGTTCTTAGTGTTTTAACAAAATCGGTTCAGCCGTTTGAAGATTATCAGCTCTTTTCTAATTGATGAATGGATGTGAGCGTCTTCCACAGGTCTGATCGATTTGAAATTTGGTATTCTCATATTCTGTTACTTCAATGATATTAGAACATAGTAACCTTGAACTGATGCTGCAGCATCACCTGCAATTTGCAGGATACCCAACTCCCTTACCAACTTACAGCACAGGTATCGTGTTTGGGCTCATTGGAATGGTCTCAATGAATAGGTTATAATAGATGGTGAACAGGGTCTGGTGATGGAGTAGGAAAGAGCAATGAGGTAATGTTTGTATCGGGAGCTTTTAAAATGTATAATAGGTACAAAATTTCACTTGTTTTGAGATGCAAACAACTCTAGCTGCAAGTGTTCTTAATTGGCATATGCAACCAGTAGCTAGAAAGAATACCTACGAATTAAACTTTCCTTATTAAATCGTAAAAACTCATACCGGTCTGTATCTAACTATTCAAACTGCTTCTACGCGGAAACATGAGATAAAAACTATATCGGTTAATCTCTAAACGGCATAATTATGACAATCCACGGCCATGTTAGTCATAATGGACACTTTTTGTACACATCTCGTGCGATCTGCCTCTGTTTCTTCTTTATCCACGCGATTGGATAAGAATGTTGTGCTATCCAACATGGTTTCGTGAAAATTTCGTGCAATATGTAAACTAGAGCATGTTTAAACTGTAATTAATAAAAAATTAAATTGTGTGAAGAAAAAGTTTGTGTATCAACATTCGCATGACACTCTCTGTACTTTCAATTCAAAGGATTCACGTGTTTATGGAAATGCGTGTTTGTGTGGTCAGCTGGGCTTTTGTTTTCATTATACTTTTCTTAATTTTTCCGCCAATAGTAGTAGTCCATCCAAATGTTAACTGTTGTCTGTTTGAAATTGTTGAAGCGTTAATAACAGCATCTAGATTATCTAAATCAAATGTGAATCTGAATTAGACAATGGAGTTCTCTGAATGCAGAAACGTTTAGCTTACTAAACACAGCAGCAGAATGACACGAAACATACCGCAGAATGACACGGATAATACTGCAGAATGACACAAAACATACCGCAGAATGCCACGAAACATACCGTAGAATGACACGAAACATTCTAATCACAATTGTTTTCAGAACCATTCCCATGGCTGTCGGAGCTCAAGAAAATTCAGTCTTTTTATCCTAGTAACGTTAATGTCAATTAAATTCATTAGCTTTACAGAAATATCACCAGTTTCACAAAGACAGCTTTCAGAGAGAACCACAGATTAGGATGAGATTAGTGTTGTTCTCGTCCCACATGAAGCTTCGTTACAATTAACGGTAAGCAAAGTGTGGTGCATTAGCGTAGTCGGCATTGTTGGCACATTCCCTCGGCTATCTCCGTCAGCATCACTCAGCTATCGCGATGTATCGCTTTATCGCGATGCATCCGGATGAATGGCAGCTGATAATTATCTTTAAGATATTAATTATTGGCGGGATGCGATTCAGATTGGTCATGGGGCGTAAATCTTGGACTCAGCTTTATCTAACTAATAGATTAACTTAACTTTAGTTTAACGTTAGTCGTAAATGGTTTGAAGGAAGTAGGTTATTTTGCATGTGGGTGAACAAACCGTTGGTGTTCAATGTTCATTTAATTAAATAAAGCTCGTGGCTAAGTAATAACAGCCGTACGGGTCGGTTAAGCAATACTTGCCGGGGTTGGTCTGTGTATATGGGTGACCATCTTTACAAACTGAGTCTCTTCCGTGCCTCGGAAAGCACGTTATGCCATTGGTCCCGGCTGTCATTCGTGGATCTTTGACATTTGTTACGGGTCGTCAGAAGCCCGAAAGTCTGACAACCAGTATTATCAAATGGTATCGTATTACCCAGTAAATGGGTTGTGGAGGGCAGATAGGCAGTAGCTCCATGTAAAATACTGGTGTTCAGCTGCATCCGGTTAGACTGAAAGCCGACCCTGATTTATGTAGTTGAGAAAAGATGATAAATGTATACAAGCACTGCGCTAACGTTCGTCGAGCTGATGTTCTGTCGCACCGCTGATGGTCGACCTATCGTACTGTCGCTCCAGCATTTGCCGCGCATTTGTTTGTCGCAACTTTGATACGGAGTCTAAGTAGAGTTATTGTAGTTACCTACTTGGTTTCTTCAAAAGATGCAATCTCCTGTAAACTCTCTAAATTCTAAGTATAAAAGTATTTTCTTTTCTCCTATCACATCAATCTGTTTTCATATGTCATTCCATTACCAATCTAAAATTTGATGATGCAGTGGATGATGTTGTACGATTCAGTTTCTTTGGTATTCGTTAACGTCAGACGTCTTATGCACTTATGCAACCCTAGTACTACGTTAAGAATTCCGAGGAAAGTGTTGATTCTATGTTATTGTTCGTGAACGCTTATCAATAATGGCCATTGTGTGTGTCTGAATACTTCAGGAAAGTCTCCGGGTAGTATTACATGCCATTACAGTCATGCAATCCTTGGAAGCGTGTTGTCAATATTGTGAGAACGCGCGAACGCGTAATCGGAGGCTCTGGTTAGCGCGTGCAGTCAAGTTATTGTTATCGTTTTAACTACAGTTATTTTTGCTTGAATTAACCTTAATTCCCTCTGTCTGAGGCCTTTGCCCCGTAGTGGTGGAATTAGAGGCTAACATTTTATGACCTTAATAAACAATATGTCTTAAAACTTTATGATTTTGCGTTTACAGCCTTTTCTAATGAGAAATTAAGTTCCCATAACATGTTTGGCGTATTTCGGAAGATAAGTACGAAAGATTAATAATGCTCCCGACAGTGAAGTTCTGGCTAATTTAAGCTGAAGACTACCACCGAATCGTATCGTATCGTGGTGGTCGAATTTTCATGATAACCAATGATTCGATTGGTTTTCATGAAAATTCACGGCATCATGTTGGCGCCACTTTGACAAGACGTCTTCCATTACGACAATGAATTTATATACAATTATAAAAAAAAGAGCGTCCATTCTGAAATGCAATGTCGCATACGTGGGCATCACATATTTTGCGGTTTTTTTATTATTTTGGCAATATTACTGTATGGAAATAATAAATGTGGTTGACTAGCGAAGAAGAATATAGTGAATTGCAATTATAACATTGAATTTGATGTTGTACGCGTTTTAGGTGTAAAAAGGTATTTGGAAAATTTACAAATAGGTACTTTTTTACATCTTAAACTAAATATTCGGTGTTACGATCATTTCACAATCAAGTTCGCTAATTAGCCACATTTCTTATTTCCATACAGTAATATTGCCAAATTAGTCAAAACAGCGAAATATTTGACATCTATTTGCGACGTTGCCCACTTTCAGAATAAAGCTCTTTTAAACTCGCAGTGCAGACAATTCTAGCTTTTTCCGACTTTAATAACTAACCAAGAACATTGTCCAAAAGTTCTATACTAATATTCAGATACCAAAGGTAATTAAACAAGCAATAAATTTTCAAGTGCATAAGTAAGTAATGCGCCTGGAACTATGAACTACCCACTGGAGGGCAATTACGTTAGGAGCAGGTTCAACATTTCATTGTTAATTGAACATTAGTTTCATGTCATCGTGAACATGTAAACGACTTTGTTGTAGCATGTAGAGTTTAACATGAAATAACGTAAACATGGAGTAGCTGAGTATATTATTAGGTACTAACCTTTCTACCTACCTAGGTAATATGTGACTAACATACGGGAACACCTAGACATTATTAATTGACTAGACTACTAATGTGCTCAGACCAAATAAAAAACGAAGTGTATAGAGTGCCGCGAGTATTCTTGTGGCACTCTAGTGTCGCTGCCTCGGCCCGGCTAGGGTGCCGTGAGCGTTGCATTGTCACTGTCACTTGTTATTTAGGTTAGGTTAGGTTAGAACTGTGACCACACAACGCACGAGCCGAGCGAGCGTAGCGAGCAGTGCCGCGGGAGTGGCCGGCGAAGTGCCAGGGTCCGTTTAGGCACAAGAGAATGTAATGTTTTGAGAATATGGTGTTTTACAGCGATCTAACCTCGACAATCAAACAAAATACCCAGTGACGTGACTTAGCGACAGTGACAATGACAATCCAATGCTTGCGGCACTTTGGCCGGGCCGAGGCGGTGTTACTAGGGTGCCTGTAGTGGCACTTTATCCGATAAGGATAGAGTGCCACTGGTGGCACTCTATACACTGCCAATAAAAAACCAAGACATAGCGCTGTCAACAGTGACGTGAGACCGGTTTCGTAAACATGTGTGCACTTAGTGAGGTGTAGTTTGATTGTAAATGTGTGCGTGTGAGCGTGTATGCACAGAGTGGAGGTGTAGTTTTAGCATGCTTCAGTGTATTGTTGGCAGCGCTATGTCTTGGTTTTTTAGGTATTTGTTCTGAGCTAACACTTACGAAGCTTTTACAGATCATCATCATTATAGATCAAATTATTTAGAATATTTACTTATCTGGACGATATAAATAATTATTTGAAAGACTAATTAACTGCTTTTCTAATAAAAATATTTAACATGTAAAGCAAAACTATGCTGTACATCCTTTGCTTAATTCGATTCAAATGTCCTTACGAAACTCCAGGGAGAATAATAATATTCTAAAATGGTTTCCACATTAATCGTGAGATAATTCAAAGCAACTTCAAACAGAACTTCTATTCTGCCTTGCAGACGTATTCAAGATTCAGTCGCGAAGTGCTGAGAGTGCGCCTGACAGGCACAGATATAATATTCATTATTTCAATTGCTGAGCAACATTGATACCGACTTGCGCTACCACTACTAATGCACTAAATTGGTATATTGTCGAAGTCTACGACGATTATATGAACGTTTATTTATTATTTATTTATACTTCAAGCACAAAGATGCAGAGGTGAACGTTTCTGCTTCAACATTGTTTTATTTACATTTCAAGACTGAAAAAGAAAGTTGGTTGTTATTTGTAGAAAACATTTTCCTTTCAAGATGTCTGTAGCTAAAAAGGGAAGATTATATAAATCTTCTTTCGTTTTTTTTATATTTTGTTTTCGTCAGTTTTAAAATCATATAATACCTTTCTAGATACCTATGATAAAATACGCCATGGTTAGTTCTACTTCGAAAACAGCACAGTGAACTTTAAAATTAACCATGCAAGCCTCCTTTAGCGGTCCAAGCAATGTCTAATTCAAATTATGCAAATGGCGGTAATGAGGAACGATTTGAATGTGGAAGCGCGTTCGCTTTGACGGCTGCGTTCGTGTCAAACCGTTCGTCCGACGCCACGATTGAATCTGTTTGACCCATAAAGCTGGAATGACCCACGGAGTACGGGCGTGGGAGCTCAACTATTGCATCTCTTCCTTATTTGTGCATTACGGCATTAACGGCACGTCATAAATAAAGCAGGATAGAAGACGTTAATACGATTGAAATGCTGGTAAAGGGCATGGCCGTATCTATTCGTTAGCTGTCAATCAAAGTTAATGATCTGTCATGTAGACGTCGGGAATAAGCTTGTGTTGTTGATTGTTTTGATTATACACAAGCATATTTATTTATTTAAATCAGTCTTGTTTTAATTTGCCATTTTTCCCGGCTGTCATTCATAGATTTTTGACAGTCGTTAAAGGTAGTCAAAAGCCCAAAAGTCCGACAACCAGTCTTACCAAGGGGTATCGTGTTATCCAGTAACTGGGTTGTGGAGGTCACATAGGTAGTCGCTCCATGTAAAATAATGGTATTCAGTTGCATCCGGTTAGGTTAGGTTAGTTAGGTCTGGAAGGCGACCCCGAGTAGTTGGGAAAAGGCTAGGCAGATTGATATTGAGCTGTTTTAATTTGACCGATTTTCATTAGATTCGTATCGTACCTACATTCTCTCGATTGTGTTGAATAAAACCAAATACAATCGGAGTTCTGTCTTCTGTTTCACGCTACGTCTGTGTTTTTAATTATACTTAGATATCAAAATTCTCATAACTATAGTAAGTTATGAGAATTTTTTCAAGTTCCTGTTTCTTATAAAAAAGTAATCAAAATTGAGAGTCACATCCAATGCGGTTACACAACATAATCAGCCTATTATTCTATTAATGTTCCCACTGCTGGGACACAGGCCTCCTCTCTGTGAGAGGGAGTGGGCTATAATCTACCACGCGGGCCCAGTGCGGGTTGGTAGATGTCACATTTCGATTTATTGGTTCTAAGACATGCCGGTTTCCTCACGATGTTTTCCTCCATCGTTTTGAGAGCAGTGGTTATGCAATTATTTACACAAAGTAAAGCGCCTGCTTGGGTTCGAACACACGACCTACAATTCGTAAGTCGGGGCCGTTACCACTGGGCCACCACTGCTCCAATGCGGTTACAATACTCGATATCCAAATGCTCGTCGATTTAGATCGTAAAATAATACAGCTATATCTTAAAACGGTAACGTATTATGTGGCACACATAACCTTCTTCAGTACCTACAGTGTGTGACAAGAATCTAACGGACAGCTAAAATTGTGGGAAATAATGAATCACCATGTTGTTATTATAGTTTAGGGAAATAATTTGACATTATATTGTTGTTGAAACAGAAATAGAGACTGACTGGCGTGCGTGATGATTTGTTTTCTCATTGAACGTTTACTAGAGCGTTTATTCTTAAAGTTGGCAACGTCGCAAATATATGTCAAATGTTTTGAATTGATTAATTTGCCAATAATACTTTATGGAATTGGAAATATGAAATGTGGCTAACTAGCGAACTAGAATATTAATAATTAATTGCAATTATAACACTGAATTTGCTGTTGTAACCGTTTTAGGTGTTAAAAAGGCATTTGAGAAGTTTCCAAATACAATTTTTACATCTAAAACTAATTATTCGATGTTACGATATTAATAATTATTGCATTTCATAATAAATATTTTAGTTCGCTAGTTAGCCACATTTTTATATTTCTATACAGTAATATTGCCATAATTAATCAAAACAGGTAAATATTTGACAGTTATTTGCGACGTTGCCAACTTTTAGGCTTCTCTCTGATACTGCATGCCATGGGCGAAGATGCGCTGCACTACTGAAAAGTGGATAGAAATAATTGGACCAGAACAATATGTGCCAGAACACCCAAATGTGTGTGTGTGTGTGTGTTCAGAGGGCGAGCTCTAACTACATTGTCTTTGAAGGATTACGAGAACACATAACATAACATCACGCCTTGTTTCCCCGACGGGTTGGGCAGAAGTGTACCCACATTTCGCCAGTGTAATAGGGGGCGAGCCTATTGCCAACAACCGGGCACAGATCCTGACTCCGGGCATACGTGAATACTTAATCCGTAATAATCTACAGAAGAATCAAAGTCACGCAAAGGGTTTGCTGCATACATAGCAGAACCTATGGCCTTTGTAGATCATGAGATCAACGTGCTCCAATAGCTAATGATCTTATATTTGAAACAACTCATTCATCAAAATCAGATGAGTAGTTTAGTTGCTACGGTGGAATATATCTAAATACAAACAGACTTAAATAGACTGCTAAAAACATAACCCTTTTTTTACTTTGCCGTAGTCGGGTAAAAAAATCTTGAAGCTAGAGTTTGTGACATCTTCTATTTCCGGTGTTCCAACAGAATGGAACGCCACCTGTCATAATTTATAGACTTCACTTCCTCCTTGTTTAACTGTTTCTAATTTTCTAAGTCATGTTAATTCCCACACGGGAAATAGAGAGAACAAAGCTTTATTTTTCTACCGTTTTTGTCGTAACGGGATCAAATCAAGGTACCTATTTCAAAACACAAACACAGACTAAGAATCGGATTTGACAGTTTGCAAAGGGTGACTATCGAACATGGAATTAGTAAGTACTATCTGCCATTAGACTTAGTATATACCTTTAATTACGATTTTAGGATTATTAGGATTTTTTTTGACGTTCCAGATTAAAGCACACTTTTTTTCTAAGATATCATTCTTAGCGTTCAGGTGCGTTCACGTCATACGGTGTAATTGAACCTTAGTAATTAATTCAAGTGCAGTGTACCTACAAACCAGTTATGATATCAGACGAATAGAGCATGACGCGCAATTAGGTCTTGGAAAGGTTGAATGTATATGCCTTTGTAAACTGTAACGTGGTGCTTTGCTTAGCATAGATTTCATTCGTGTAGGTTCAATTAGCGCCAGTAGTTGGTGTAACTACTACATTTTGGTTTCACCGTTACAATCATAACAAACTTCTCACAGTAGGTTTATAACTTATCTCCTCTTGCTGCATCTTCGTCTATGTCGGCAAAGCCAGAAATCTCTGGTACTCGTGATTCTGTTTTCAAAACTGACAAATATTTGAAGTTAACTTTCATAAGCGCGCTTTGCACTCTTTTTGAACAGAGAACGAAACTGACCCCCACAATCGTGTCGGTTACGCTGAATCGGGCATACTCATATAGGTACATGTTCACTACTAGGTACCGTGTGGTCATAAGTAAAAAAAAAAAGAAAGAAAGAAAGAAAATACGTTTATTTGCGGTAAACATGACGCAAAGAAAGAAGAAAAAAACACGAAAATAACAATTTGGGAGAAAATATGCGTCACATCCACGCAAAACGGTCGTCACTCAGCATAATGCTGCGACCTATGCGAGACAAAGCCCCAGCGCTGGTTTTAAGTACATAATAATATCCTCTTTTTTCATTTTCAATCATTTACTCAAGCCACCCAAGCCTAGTTCTGAAGACGGGCCTAAATATTTCATATTCCAACGCATTTGTTCTCTAACACTTCATTTGACTTCTTACCTTGATCCTCTGTCCTAACAATTTGGAGAAACTATTAGAAATGCGTAGAAAACCGTTGTTTTCCTTAAACAGGCGCCTACTTGCCAAGCTAAGTGTTTGTTCAGGCGGGGTCAGTACACACCTCGCGAGTTTGATTAGAACGTCAAGCGAAATGGACGCTAGTGCTAGTTCACACGACTATTATTCAAGTTTTTATTCCGTTCTATAACAATGACTTAGTAAAACATGATTTGTTGAGATATTAAAAACAGTAAAGAGGCGTTCGCTGGTCGAGAAGCCTAGTTTTGAAAATAAAATATAGCCTACCTAAGGCACATGTTCGCGATTCACAGCTTATCAAAGCAGAACAAATATTTTCAAGACGAAGCATTGCATTTGCAGGAATTGTCGATCAATCAATGCTTAAAAAAAAAAACAACCAATGTTCCACCGCGCAAAATTCCGAAGCGTTCAAATAGAAAATCAAACGAATTATAATCCCTCGCACTATCGCGACACAGGCACTCAGTCATCCCGCCAGGCAGCCAGTCACAAGGATTTCATTTGTCAATACATAATAATATGCTGCACCCTGCCATTTACCGACATACCATTCGATTCCTAATTGACTCTGACAGCGCAAAAAGAACGAAAGCGGACGCACTTTTTATTCATTTCTAAATATAGGATTCCTGGTCGACATTTCAAGGAGTAGCGACCCTAATCGCAAATGAAACTAGTCCCATCCCATCGTATATCCGCCATAATAGATCCATAGACAAGATACAAACTCTTTATACCAGCGAGAGGAATGTGTGTTCACTTACTACAAGAGTGTGGTCACACTTTATTGGTTCGACTGGACTAGCTCTTAGTAAGGACAAGGTACTTGCCAATATCGGTCTGATAATTGATTTTCTAATTTCTTGGCGCCAGTTTTTATTCGACAAGAAATATTAAAATTATAATAGTTCTCCATTGAGTCTATGGTACTGATATAGTTATGATAATCCTACGTTCTGCCTTCGATTAAACTTTTTATGTAACCTTCTGTTATAAGATTTTTATCGATACAGACCGTATTGACAGAACTTAGGGACTCTGAAAATCGATTCTTTTATCACTTTTATTGAATACACACATTTGTTATGTTTTTTTTTACCTTACGCAAAAAGAGCCTTGAAAAGTTTTCCTTAAGAAAATTGGCATTGGCAGTTGGCATTAAAATATTTCCATTACAGTTCAAAGCTATCATAAAAAAAAATAACTATAAAAGTACTTACGATAATTTAATTTTGAGTTAAAGTTATTTATGGCGTAGCGCATAGGTTCTTGAAGTAAAAGTTATTTCCTCTACAATTTTCATATCCTACAATATAGTCAAGTTATGAGACCTCTTTTCAGCCTCTCTATAATCTCAGCTATCAACGTATGTGTACCTCATGTCTATATCTGTTTAATTGTGGGAATCAATTAACGGACTCTGTGTCAGTGTGCTAAGATTTAAATTCCGATTTGATTGTAATTAATGAATGCAATTAGTCACTTTCTACGGTTATCAACATCGGACACAGTTGAAAGAAAATAGAAATTCTACTGCATTTTCAACTAAAGTTTAGGTAAATACTGCTGATTAGTACCTAGTTAGAAGGTGCTGTATAGGCTATATTAACGAGATAGGGATCATAATCTTCTAAATGATTTACTTCGTAATCTATACAGTTTCATCTGTAATTAGTCAGATATATCGCTTAAGTAGACTCGCGTGCACCTCGCGACGAGATATTTCGGAGTCGGACTATTTGTATGCAATTGGATCATCCAGTTTTTTACACCGATCCGTCTCACGATTACTGAGTATTTAATAAATCAACTGCTATCTATCTATGTTATTACGGGCTTTTATAATAACATTACCATAACGAGTTGACTATCGAATTTCCGGCGAGCAAGTGGGTGTCAACAACTTAGCGGGACAGCGGGCCCTTATCAAATCAGCAGCATCAACGAAACCAGTTTCGAACAAATCGGTCCGTTACGCAATGAAAAAACATCGCGACCTTGAAGAGCAGGCTCCATTGCTCCAATCTGTCCGATGCAAATGCGCGGCCGTCCGACCGACCGTCGGTAACGGTAACCTGATAAAAAGCTGATTGTCCTTTCATGGGTTCCGTGCTATATTATAGATTTATGAGGCTTTCTCGGCCAGCTTTCCTTTTCACGTTCTGAACGTAAGCTGGTTCGTCCCAGTTCAACGGTGTGTTACTATCGGGTTATATCATGCTCGACCCGCCTGTTACTTTAATCGCTCGACTAAGCGATGCCGCCATGATGCACTAAGCGATTAGTTGGTGGTCGAGCGTGCTGCGTGAGCCTTAAATACGTGCGCACGTAAGATTGACGTCGACCGTTGTTTTCAAGTAATCAACGTGCTCCGTTGTCGCTAACGATCAGTTTTGCTCACAATTTTATTTTTAGTTTTGAAACGTTAAGAGGGCTATCGCAAAATTGCGTTTTGACAGTTCGAGCGCCCGATGCATCGCATATGTAGCAATTTGGCAGTTGTAAATATGCTTATTATGAGTTATATAATAAAGTTTTTGTTTTTTAAGTATGCAATGTTAATTTCCAATGAACCAACGTTCATTCTGGTGTAAATTTTACGTAAAAATATGAATGTAGAAAGGAGAAATTTACAGTAAATTCTGAGCGTTTTTTATGATTTTTAAATGGATTTTTTTTAGATATCCCATAAATATTTCAAAATTCTGAGGCCGTTATGAACTACAACACTTTTTAAAAGATCTTATTTAAAATTTTCCATTTCATTTGCTATGTACAATAGTTCTACCCACGAGCTCAAAAAAGTGTTGTCGCGCCTTTTTTGAAAAACTTGCTTCGGAATTTTGGCTTTATACAACCTTATTTTTTATTCATTACAAATCTTATGTACATTACAAAATTTGTAATGAATAAAAAATAAGGTTGTATAAACAATTTAGAAAAAATTGCAAAAAGCGAGGCCGCTATGTACTATACCAATAACTATTCTCCACAACTCAATAAGTCATAGTTGTCCAAGTCTTTCAGTTACCCAAAACAAGAACGCCAAAGTTGCCCATTTAACGCAAAAATCACCGTCGAAATCAGTCGAAATGTACCTAATAGGGCTCTTAAGTGAAGGTGTCCAGTTTAATTCCAGGGCCCGGAATTAATATGAAGCGTGAGTTTTGGAATGCATCCCGTTAAGTAATGCTGTGGTATTTTCTTTACTAGGTCACAGTGATTCCAACTGGGAATAACTCTTGGAAAACCTGAAAGGTTTCCGGTAGTATATAGATACGATGAGCTAATAGTTGAGCTATGAAGCTTCGTGCCTGTGTTTTGTCGCTTAGCGTCTTACAACACGTGCGGATTCGTTAAGTCTTCCAATGTTTTGTATTGTTATAATAATGATATCAACAACTTTTAACGCTTGTTAAACTTCCGTTAAGAAGCACAACCACGAGAATAAACGCTGCTAACTGCATTGAAAAACATCAAAAGTATTACTGTCTGCTTTCAACAGACAGTAGGTATTAGTATATTTTTTATGTTTTTCAGAATTAAAACAGAATGTTTTAATTAATTACTGCTACTGCATTGATAAACGGGAAAAAATCAATAGTGCAGAGGTTTGTGGGGCGACTATCATCGATTCAGATAGAAAATCGATTAGTTCTAATGGATCCAAATGAAATAGAACGTGAAATGTTCGACTGACCATTGATTTGTTGAACAAATACCGAATTAAAACATTTTATTTAAACAAATATTTATTATGTTTGCTTATTCCGGTTCTGTTGGTAAAGTTGGTATCGATTTGCATTTTAGTTTGGTTCGACGCGATTTCTTTCATGTCGCGTCAATCAGTATTCAAATCAGTTTTTTGTCATCGAGCGGAAATTGCTTGGAATGATAGTATATCTGTGTCAAAAAGCTAATGACCGAATCAGTGGATGCTTCACGATTGATTTCTATATTTTTCTCACAATAATGCTTATGTTAATATTTTAAAAGAGTAAATATTATGTTCTAATATTTGTGAAAGCTTTAGCTTTAGTCAAACAATCGCCAATATGTAAAATATATGATTGTATATTGATGAGCATTAGGTTTTGAATGCATTGACCGCACCAGTATGCGGTCATAGGTACATATGAACATAACACAATCATAGAGAAATGCTTTACACTTTTTTTATCATTGTTCTCGACTTTAAGCTCCAAGGTCCAGGAGAATTTTCATCAGTTTGTTTTCCAACCATGTTTAGGAGAAGCTGATGAAATTGTCTTCCAAATACCAAGTTGATCAAATTATCTATCAAAAACCTAAACTTATTATGGTGCTGTTGATTACGATTTAGAAGATACACACATCAAAAGTGTCTAGGGATCAACATATATTTTTGCAATAACTTTTCTCCTGATTGATATTAATTAAAATTTTCTTTAAGGATTCATCAAATAAAGTGTTTTCGTTTGTCACAGTAACGATAAACCAAGTCACCTTTGCATTAATAAAGAAATTTGCCATTTTCCTAATAAAGGGATTTTTGACATTTGAACCACTAACATTAAAGTTCGAAAAAAAGACTGAAATAACAGTTTTCTTTAAAATTTTATTGGGTAACTTAAACAATTAATAATCCGTGTTTCTACCGCGAACACTAACAACACAAGAACATCGGTTTGGCATACTCAAAATGAGTTCATCCAAATCACGCTGTGGAATGGCCGCCCATGTTCGTTGCAACAACAAAAAAAGGTCTTCTTGCGACTGGATACCCTCCATATTCGGCAGAGCTCTTCTCTGTAGCATATCCCATGCATGCTCAATCGGGTTCAAGTCTGGCGACTGAGCAGGCCAGGGCAGGACATTGATGTTAGCTGCGGCGAGAGTCTGTCTTACAACTCTTGCGGTGTGCGGTCGTGCATTATCATGCATTAACTGAAATAAGGGACCGATTTGCACTTGTAGAGGAACGATGACGTCTGATACAATCGTCTCAGCATAAATTTGAGCGTTGAGGTTGCCTCTAATCCAAATCAACTCAGTTCTTCCGCCGATCCAAATACCCGCCCATACCATGATGGTTCCACCACTATAAGGATGGACTTCCTGGCAGGATTTTAATCGCTGTTGGCGTCCAGGGGTTCTCCAGTGTCGTATACGTCTTGTATCCGGTCTCATACCAAAACGAGACTCATCAGAAAAGCACACGAAACGCCATTGTTCTTCTGCCCAATTTCTGTGTTCAAGAGCCCATTGATATCGAATCCTACGATTGTGCATTGCTATAGGTGGTACCCGTAGCGGTCTTCGGGAATGAAGGTTCACTTCATGCAAGCGGTTTCTGACTGTTTGGTCGCTAATTAAGTTCCCTAAAGAGTGATGAAGCCTCACGGCTAACATCATGGCGGTTATTGTTGGAGCTCTTCGAGCTAAGATTTGAATGTATCGGTCTTGTCTCCGTGTGGTGCAGCGATACCGTCCTCCATGGCGCTCAGCCACGGTACCAGTGCTTCGGTAACGTGTCCAAAGTCGACTGATAACACTCTGACTTGTATTCAGAGCTAAAGCCACAGTACGTTGCCGGGAACCAGCTTCTATCATTCCCACGGCTCTGAGCATTTCTTCCCTGCTTAAATGACGTCGCTGCTCCATAATAACGTTGGTTTTAATCAGTAGTAGGGAAACAGTAGCACTAATAATGTCTTCAATGCGTTGTATGTTTTTATAGGGAAAATATTGACAGCAGATTTTCATCTTTTACTCGAATTTGATTCACAGTTCCTGATTCAAATTATGAAATGCACCAAAAAGGATCCATATAAATTTATAAAATCATAAATTTATTACAAAGCCACATCTCAATCTCAAGAAATCCGCATAAAAATGCTTGATCCCTAGACACTTTTGATGTGTGTATTATTTACCTGCATGCACTCGAAATTAAGTCAAGTATCGTACCGTACCATATCATCTAATATAACTAATATTATAAATGCAAAAATGAGTTTGTTTGTTTATTTCTTTCACGCTAAAACGGCTGAACGGATTTTGATATAATTTGGCACATGCGTAGACCATGACCTAGGTTGGGACATAGGATACTTTTTATCCCAGTATTACGTTTCCGAGGAGCTCGTGGCTAAGTAAGAACAAGCCGCACGGATCGATCCATCAGGTTAAGCTACACTTGCTAGGGTTGGTCAGTGGATGGGTGACCATCTTCACATACCGAGACTCCTCCGTGCCTCGGAAAGCACGTTAAGCCGTTGGTCCCGGCTGTCATTTGTGAATCTTTGACAGTCGTTACGAGTCGTCAGAAGCCCGAAAGTCTGACACCAGTCTTACCAAGGGGTATCGTACTACCCAGTTACTGGGTTGTGGAGGTCAGATAGGCAGTCGCTCCATGTAAAACACTGGTATTCAGCTGCAACCGGTAAGACTGGAAGCCGACCACAAGATAGTTGGGAAAAAGGCTAGGAAGATTGATTTTTATTTTGCGAACATGTTTAAGAGAAGCTTATGAAATAGTGTCTACCAAATACCAAGTTAATCTAATTATCTACCAAATACCTAAACTTATTATGGTGCTGTTGATTACGTTTTAGAAGATATTATTTTCCTGCATGCACTCGAAATTAAGTTAAGTATCGTACCGTAGCATATCGATGAACGGATTTTGAGATAATTTGGCACATGGGTAGACCATGACCTAGGTTGGGATATAGGATACTTTTTATCCCAGTAGTACGTTTCCGTGGTCAGATAGGCAGTCGCTCCATTTAAAATACTGGTATTCAGCTGCATCCGGTTAGACTGGAAGCCGACCCCAAGATAGTTGGGAAAAGGCTAGGAAGATTGAGTACGTTTCCGTGGGATAATTTCCATCCTCCACGTGGTTGAAGCTGCGGGAAAAAGCTAGTGTCATATATTTATCGTTATATATAACCAGAGGGCAGGGTCTCTATGAGGCCCATTCCATGTAAAAAATATGATCAAGTATTCTTAACAAAAGACCACGTACTAGCACTTGAATAAAAAGTGACAAAACACAGAATGTCTCACTAAATAAATAATAAACTCATCTAATGATATTTTTTTGTGAATTGACGCGCGCTTGACAGCGATTGGCTATTTTTTGTTCTTATTTTTTTTTTTTTTGTCACTGTCACCCGCCATTCAGAGCTAATTATGTCTAACGGAAGTGACGATTCAAAAATAATCAATTTGGACAAGCTATGTGTTTGGTGAATCGCTATATTGTTGAGTCGTAGAGCAGCGATTAAGGGTTTTCACCAGGAACTCGTGCTATGGGTTTTGGTAAAGTTTATATAGCAAACTAAAAGTAGTAGTTACGAAAAAAAACGTCTGGCTAGCTCAAGAGTTTCACCAGCCAGTGAAAAAATCGGATTGAGGATAAACATTGATTTTAATTATTAAAATATTATATATATATATTATATTACTATAAACGTGCAAAAAGCACTGCCGTATTTGATGAAAACCTATATAATTTCCTGGTGAAGACCCTTAACACGTTCAGTGCCGGGAGCCCTCGCGGAGGGCTCATTTTAATGTGGGTTGTTCTTAGCGAATTCAGCATTATAAACCGTGAAAATAAAATCAGATGTATATTTTAACAAGGTTTATATATGCGTTGGTTTTCAAATCAATACTTACTTTAACTACTTACTTACTACTTTACTTATTACTTTACTTTACTTTTTTTCTTATTTTTGAATTTTTTGTTTTCACATATTTGTTTACAAATATTCACAAAAAATTTAAAAGGTTAGAAACTACGCATAGCGACAAGACCCCCAGAAAAGACTATTTCACTTCGTTTTACAGTGTTTTTATAACACGGTTTTAAGCCTAATGCCACTGACCGTCCGCGATGATTAACTTTAGCGCAGACGTAATGCCGGGAACCCTCCCGGAGGGTCCACTTGCAATATGTATGGCGGCATGGCGTATGAGCTCGACGAAAATGCGTGGAGTCGAAAGTGTAAGCAATATAATTATAATTCAGAGCTGCGCTACGAGAAATTATTTAGGAAAGACTTCAACGCAGACTGCTGTTGGGAAGATATATTTTTAATTTACACAAGGAGAGCTAAAATTATGATGATCCGTAAAACAGAAGTTGTTTCTTTCGAACGGATAGTTTTCTAGAACATTAATTTACTACATATCTATTCCAGTACAATAATATAAGTTCCCGTTGTCCGTAATAATAGAATAATATGTTACACAAGAGTCTAATTATTTTAACAGCATAATCTTTCACGTTTCCGTGAGAACACTGAACCGTCTAACAAATATACGAGTATTTGCAGACTACTTGAGGTCTAAACACGATATCCCTCGCATATAAAATTACCAAAAATCTTCCAAAACGTTTACTTTTTTCTATAACGGTATATTTAACGCAGAACTGTGTAAAGATAAAATCTATGTGACGTCTCCTAGTATTAATTCCTTGCGAACTTACTTCATTTGTATGGTGGGACGTCGATCAGGAGACGCTAGGAATGCTAATGTCCTTTTAAAAATCAATTCTCACATAGCCTATGTATATAAAACGGTGTGGAGTAAAATATTTAGATTTATAGTCGAGCGGACATACCTGTGTGGACTTTAGAACGACGAAATTCTAAGAACCGCAGTTTGTATGGGCATACCCGAGGCCATTTTGTATGTCAATTTGGACGTATTAAATATTTTATAGCTTTTGCGTACAATGGTCAATGTTGGGCATAAATGTGCATTGATAGATTCTTGCTTTGCTAACAGAACGTTGGATGTTGGTGGATGCAAAAGGCAAACATGTGGTTACTAGGAAAGATTGTGGTTTACGCATTTCAAAGGTTTTACCCTGCCACAATCTCTCACGGAATACACAAAAGTACCTATAGCTTGCTTGCTTGCTATTTATGCCCGGTTGATGGCAATAGGCTCGCCCCCTATTACATGGGACTTAAACATATCTGGCGAAATATGGTACGGTGGTGTGGTGTGGTATGTGGTGATTAGGTATCTACCTATACCTCTGCTTATCCCTTCGGGGAATAGAGGCGTGATGTTATGTGAATACCTTCATACTTTATGATTTCAAAAAAAACGTATGAATGTTATTTGTATTATCCGCATCTACAATACGGCCGATATAACTTGGCAGGTCCGAAGTTCGCGCAGAAAGCTGCGCAATAACCTTTTTTAGGAACCAAATGGTGACATGAGGCGAGTGTGAGTGAGAGAACATGCGCGAAAGTCTTCTGAGCCTATGTTCAGACCTGCCAAGTTATATCGCTGTATTGTACATTCAATATTATGAGTTCTACTTCCACCTAAAATATCTTTGTTTTACCGTAGATAATGTACATTAGTCTGCGCTCATTGACGTCCTCTAATGCCCAGCCTCCGTGAGAAACTCCAGTACATCATTGTGTAAAAACCTAAATAGAACGAGTTAGATTCCGCGCAGGCGCAGCTTCTGTTTGTTTTGCAGTTATTGAGTCATTATAATGGCGGTATACACATAAGCCAACTGCTCGGTAAACCACTTTTTTTACCCTTTCAAGATAAATAAGTAATGGTAAAACTAGGCATTATTACCTATCGTCAGTTCTTATTTACTTCGGTAATGGAGGTATTAGGTACACAATACGGTTTGATGGATCGGCAACCTTAATATGGCCGCCTTAGGTGATGCGGAAGACGAAGCCACGGGTTTTGAGCAAATCTTTTGAGTCAACTTCGATAGATTTTGAATCATATAACTGTAGCTTTAGCATTGGAACTTTAAACTTGAATTTGTCACAGCTGCCAAACGTCTAAAGGTACCATTTTGCCTGAAGTTGCCTCCTGCGATCAGGTTCGCAGGAGGCAACTTCAGGCGACGTCGCTGCCACACTACTGGTTTCTATAAATTTCTATGAAATACCTTCCGTAGATAGCGACACGCCGTTGGCAGCTACAGGCGAGCGACAGGCGACACGTGTAGCCCGACCACAGACCAGTAGTGCCGCCAACGCTCAAGTGATAACACGCTTTTGTATCTTCTATCTACCGACTGAAACACGGGCTGCTGCCGGCTGCGGTTAGGTTCCGAATCATGAGTGTAGCAACATGACGCCGCGAATCGCGATGTGTCGCCGCTCGCCGCGACATGACGCCGCGACACGTCGTTTGTAGTTGCCTCCTGCGGTCGGGTACAGATTGGTACCTTAACGGTTATCCGAATTTGCCTGTTTTAGAATCAATTTTATATAGTCAAATTAGTGTTTAGGTCTTTAAAAAAATATATGTCATAGATAAATCTTTTTTTGAGGGAAATAAACGGTTCAAAACACTATGAATTGTAATTCGCTCGATGAAAAAAACATCCTAAACAAGGTCGATTTCAAAACCATTTTCCGTCTCACAAAATAATATGAAAGTTGCATGTACAAATATTTTATGCTGTGGCATGGATTTTCCACGAAATCGTAGGCGGTGCATCGTAAATAAATACGTCGCTCTGCATTTGGGGGAAGCAGAGGTAGCGTTTCAAAGGCATACAGGCCCGGAAAACCTCGCCTTAACAAAGGTCACACTTTATCAAACTATCAGTTACGGTGCACTATCCCCCTAAAGCCTGCCTGGTACTTACGACATAATGCCAGTGTTATGGTCCTATATGGTCAGTCTATGGTGTCCAAGCACCCAATAATTGTTAAGATTGTAATTCCCGTTTCCTCTAACGCTATGCGACACCTAAATGAATGCGCGTTGTTGGATTTTCAACGCTCCTTTCAGCGCCGAAAGTTAGAAATCCGCTGCGCGCTTTTACGTAGTGTAAATGAAATCGGGCATACTAGATAAAGTCCGTAGGCGTATGCCATACGTCGGGGACTTGGGCGGGTGCCGTGCGTCCGCGTCGGTCAAATGGTTATTGTTGCATTCTGCGTACGCGCATAATGTTCCGTCGCGCCGTTGTCCGCTACTGCTTCGTGTAGGCGACTTCCGTGTCTGCTTGAGGTTATGTTGTATATGATTTAGCGGAGAGAAGTTAGGTTAATATAGTGTTACTGAAGCATGCGCACACAAGCTAGGATTTCCCCTTTCAGTGATGATGAAAATTTCGCGGTATTTTTTTCTATGTTTTCCTTTTATAGCCGCTTGCAGACTGGCGCAACGCGACGGCGCGAGTTGACTCCGGTAATTGTTCTACCGTAAAATTTTCTTAGGAATTGTATTGTTAGAGTTGCGTGACGTTGCGCCAGTCTGCACGAGAATTAACATGACGAGACCGAAACCATCTCTCATTATTTTCTCCATACAGAGAAGTCTATATTAAATAAGAGTCTTCAATCAAATACCTCCTCACAATATTTAATTCTACCCACCCACAACAAACCAAATAAAGATGTATCGTGTTTGTCGAACACTCTACATGCAGGCCACATACCGTAACGCTAATAAACACGATTCACGAATACATACAATGTATGAATTTCGTGCAAACTTCGACAAAAACTCTCCAGTTTTAGAAAACTTACTTTGTAAACCGAACCCCTTGAGAAAGTCAACGAGGCAGAATGAAGTGTTGTCTGTGCGTAAGTAGAAAAACAAAGTTGAGTGACCACAGGAGGGCAGGCACCCGACCCCGGGGTGGTACCGTTTACATTAAAACTAATAATTGTACACTAGAAGGTTCTCATAGACGTTTTTATGACTCAGCTACTGCACTGCATGGCTCGCGTTTGAAATCTCAATGAACTCTGCTATTAGGAATTATTAGTATGTGGCCTCCCGGGCTTGCTTTTTGTTTATCATATTCTTTGTAATACCTATTTTATTTTATTTATTAACTAGTTTCTGCAAGCGACTTCATCCGCGAGCCTTTCATTTTTTCAAATCCGG
This sequence comes from Conistra vaccinii, assembly GCA_948150665.1. Lineage (NCBI taxonomy): Eukaryota > Metazoa > Arthropoda > Insecta > Lepidoptera > Noctuidae > Conistra > Conistra vaccinii. Next base: position 5,307,146 of record OX411323.1, on the reverse strand, counting down.
CTGCTAGTTCCGGAGATTACCACCTACTGTATACAAGTTTACAAACAAATTTTACCTTTTTATAATAGTATAAGTCTATTAATATTAGGATAGGTATACACACATCAAAATATGCGATCAGTTTGGAAAATCGAAGTCTTTTTTGTAAAAGAAGAAGAAATTATAATATAGTCTATATTATAATTTCTTCTTCTTTTTAGATATAACGTAAACTCTTGTTATTGAAAAGTTAAATTTAAAAAATATATCAGCTTTTACTAGTGATCACAAACTTTTATTGATGTGTGTAGATATAGACTAGCTGCGCCCCGCGGTTTCACCCGCATCAGTCTCGATCCCGTGGGAATATCGGGATAGAAAAGATCCTATATTCCAAGTTGCCTGCCCTATAATTGTTTCCCCCCTTTTTTATATACTTGTACATATTATTACTATTATTTTTAAGACTGTATATAAATTATTGTACTTATTAATGAAAAAAAAAAAAAAAAATATTGTCCAAGTTATAAACTATCTGTGTGGCAAATTCCATCAAAATCCATTCAGTATTTTTTGCGTGAAAGAGTAGTAAACATCCATGAATCCTCAAAACTTTCGCGTTTATAATATTAGTAGGAAGGAAAGGTTTTACCAACAGGTTCTGTATACATACAAAAAATTTGCTCTGCACTTACTCTCGCCTTACTGACAGTCGCCAATCACAGGTACCTATTGTTAAGTTGAGCATTAGTCTCTCTTACAAGTTACACTTCTTCACAAGGTAGGTTCTCTTATTCTATCATCTACACTTTCAATGAAAAATTCTGGATTTCCTTGAAATGCGGTAAAAATAAACCCGTCATAGGCTCTCGCTGACTTACAAAGTTACAAGGAAAAGAAAATCTAAATAACAAAATAAATGGCAAGCATGCAGGGCTGCTTGCTACTGGTTCTGTGACTGGTGTAGAATTAACCATACACAGAAAATACCTAGAAACCGTCATCGGACATAACAGAAATAGAATCCTATTAACTTTTTACATCTGTATTTTCTCAATAAAAATATAATTCTGACCCTACGTTGGAGCTGTAAACCCTTATTTTATGAACACCATTTATCCAGGTAAAATGGTAAAATGAAAATTCCATGTTTAATGGCAACCATTAGCTATCTGGTAAATTGAGAAGCAAAATAGTTATGTTGATAATTATAGTTGCCATGGGACATGATGAGTATGCAGATTGAACATTGTCTGACCCCAATATGACTTGAAACATCTTACTTTACCACAATATTACCATGAATATTAACTTTGTAAAATATTATATTATTTTAATTATTGTATATGTCAAGAGTCAAGACTATTTGGGCCATTGTTTTTGAAGTGACAACTTCTTTATAATAGGCGCGTTGAGGACTTTTTGGGTGAACAAAAATCATGGAACTCGCGACGAAAGACATCAACGCGAGAATCAAAAAGTTACTTAGTTTTCACTTCTATCGGCAGTCCTCGAAGACTGCCCGATTTTTTTTTCTCAGTTAATTTTTATGATGGTCTGACAGTTTGAGTAATTTATGCGGCCTACCCAAATGTCCTTCCTTTGGTTCATCGAATCGTTAAGTTTCTTTTAATTCTGAGATGAGCTGCACGATTACTGACAAATGCGTGCACTGACTGGACAGATCTACTCAATCTGTGTGGTTCTTTCCTCAAAAGACCATTTCAGACACCAATCGGTCTTCACATGATCTGACCAAGACTTTAAAACAGACTGCGAGCGACTTCTGAGTTTGTTTCGGCCTTCCTTCTCAGAGTAGTCAGATAGGAAACGCGTCTAGTTTCTAAAATATGATTGACGTTTATAAGTGTTTGTACAAAAGTACTTAAAGAACTAAAATAATTTATCATTTATCATAGTCGTCCATAATACTACAATACGTAGAAGAGGTAGGTACCGGCGAAAACACGTTATTCCTTTTAGGTATCTACAGAATTTTTCTTCTTCCATAAATAGACGCCAAAATCCACAACCCAGACAAACTATTTTTAGTTTCTAATCTAAGAAAAAGTAAGAACAACTTGAACTATGCGACCTTACAATTGCAACCGACTAAATGCACCACTGCACGCCTTATCATTTTATTGATCTTCAGCTGTAGATAAGCCTTTCACTGGTGAAAGTGATTTTATTGGCAAAATCTTGTGTAACAAGATGTAAAAGAACAAGTTGAAAATGCCTCGTTGTTTGGTGTACATGTCTGATTAAGAATTAAAGACGAAGGTGGGTTCGTTTCGTGTACCGACAATGTATTATCACTGTCTAACCAATTGACAGGCATTAAAAAAAAAAAAGAAAAAAAAAATCTGTCTAACCAATTGGCAGGCATTGTGTGGGGAAACAAGATCGATTTCTCGACGTTATAAAGAGTGAACTTTATTCCGAATTAGAATAAAAGCATCGTAAACAGTTTCGTATTGGAGTTGAATGACGCTTTTCAGTATTTCTCTTGTTATTTATTTGCTGCTATTTGATTTAATGGTTTGGTTTTTGTTTGTTTGTTCACGTTCAGACTTGGGATGTAAACAAACTTCCCCGTTGATTTAAATTGACATTTCTTCGATACTGTGTACTCAGATTTTCTGTGATGTATTTTACCAAGGAAGTCAAACAAGTTTTTTGTAATTGCCTTGCGTCCATCTACCAAGAAATTACTTTCTCAGTTTTCTTAAAATAAACTTGATTACATCAGCATTATATTATACAATATAGTCATGAATCTATCAAAACGGTATGTAATTTCAAACCAATTGGTTCATTCACTGATAACAATCGATCAGATCAAGATCTGCTCGATACGAGTATTCATGAACGCAGCGAAAGCTATGAACGAGTTGATCTAGTTTCAAATCGATTACGTTGAATCGATTTAATTGTGTTTGAAGTCGGTCTCGTGGCCGCGTGTAAATGATAAACAAACGGGCTTAATTGCGCTTGCAAATTAAAAGTAAAATTAAAACTAAAAAGACCGATGGCTTTCTTTTTAATCTTGTCAGTGTAATTAGATTGAGTTTCGTTAATTTGAGTTATGAAATTAATTATGGATTTAATTTCGTCTGCTTAATTAATTCTAGAACCGCTTTATATAACGTTGTTAGCATATTATGCTTGTTTGCTTTCCCCAAAAAATATGAGGTCGGCTTCAGCCTAACCGGATACAGCTGAATACCAGTGTTTTACATAGAGCGTCTGATTTGCTTGCTTATAATTTATTTATATTAATAGCAGGGGGCAATACGGGCTCCTATAAAACTGTTTACTTAGTGTCGGGCTTATAAAGCATTATTTCAGTGATGAATTCAGAGAATTTTCAAAGCCCTTAATTAACTCTAAAGCTCCCGAGGCACACACTTGACATAAAACATTGCTTGGCATGTTACTCCATAATTTTCCATTTTATAAAAAGGCTAATTTCTGGAATCAATTCCATTAGTCCCGGCAATCAAATGAGTTGGCAAACTGACCGCGGGGGACCGGAAGCTCCATGCACGTGCGTGTGCTGCTGATTTGTATCCTTTGGTCCTTCGAGCCGGATCCACGACGTCATGTTTTATTGCTTTTATATTGCTGCAGATTAGGTAAATTACAGTAATGGAAGTCCTGCGTAAGATGGAATCGCCCTATGAGGTACCTTCTGCATATATTTTTTTCTGGGTTTACCATTGCTTCTAACGATGAGACTGCCTCAAAGATTTTTTTAAGCAAAACGTACTGTAGTTGAACTTTATCCTTCTACCAACGCCAAAATTCTAGACAATAGTATCAAAAAGCCAGTAAATTAAGACTAATAACTGGCACGAAACAATACATTAAAGTGTCAGTGATGTCAGACACATAAACCACGGCACAATGCTGCTATCAGCTGCGCGGATCAGAACAATAACAGAGGTAGACTTCATAAAGTGCACGGTATCTTGTGGCGCATCTAATTCATTTGCTGTATTAGTGCTATCATTTGTAGGTTTATGTACATAGTTTTAAGTTATTTTAAAGTTATTAGCTTTAGAATGAGTTTTGTATTTTTAAAGGAACTTTAAATCCCTTTTGAAGCTTTCAAGTGAATGTTTATCGTGTACGAAACTTCCATCGGAGATGAGCGAGGATATGTGGCTAGGGGTGTGTATGAAACTGACCAATAACATCGCTTCACTGTCATAGTTTGAGTTAAGATAGCGTTGTTATAAGTTAGTTTCAGACACATCCCTCGTTACACATCCTCGCTCATCTCTGGTGGAAACGCAGCCTTACGGTGCTTTAATTTTCTTCTTATAAATCGAAGTTAATGACATTAATTGACTATCAGAGAAACTGAAATCGATTCACTTTCCTTCACTTTAAATAGGTAATCATAGCATATAAACATCGGCTTATTTGTACTGATTACCAAGGTACGACCAAGCCCAAGAAATAACCTTTAACTAAGCTAATAACTTAACCGCGTTTCATATCAGGTGTGATTGACCCAGCTGTGCTAAACAAGAACATTGCTTAGATACTAGATTCTAGTTAGCAAACTGGCTTCACCAAGTATTGACAAGTAACTTGGCTCCAGTAGATTATAACACGGGTGAACCTGAACGAAGAAATCTAGCGGCGCAGGCGCAATCAATGCAACTTGCTTCAAGAAAAAATAAGGGATATCGGCTTGATGTGAATACTTGTAGGTGCACTGGTTTTTAAGAGGTTTTAGCTTGTCAACGTGCCAGTTACATTCTTGGAAAGAAAAGTCGGAATTATCATGTCGGTGATATTGTTGATAGCGCTGTTTGATCAGGCGGAGACGTGAATTATGAAATTAAATTAAATTGTTTATTCTAAATAGGATATTAGAATCACTTTTACACGTCATATTAAAAATTATGTCAAAAAGCTAGATGAGTTCGGAGTATGGCGAACAGGATCGAAATATAAATAAACATTCAAAATTTGAATTCAGAATCTGATGGATGCGGGAAGCACAGAATTGGTCGAAGTGGCGGTGCTTGAGGGAAGCCTATTTCCAGCAGTGGACGTCTTTCGGCTGTTATGATGATGATGATTCTAAATTCGAATAGCTGGGTTGTGGAGTTCAGATAGTGAGATAGGCAGTCAATCCATGTAAAACACTGGTATTCAGCTGCATCCGGTTAGACTGGAATTCGACCCCAACATAGTTGGGAAAAGGCTAGGCAGATTGATTGATCCTTTACCTACTATTAAATGAGCATTATCTGTTTTCATCAGAGCAGTGCTCGATCCCCCATGTACTAATTACAAAGCACCACAAAATTCCATGTGTTTCCATCAATAAGTTAATATATGGGCCACACAATACAACCACGCCGTCACACCGCGGCTGCGCGTGATTTAATGCAATTGGTATGCGCATTCACGACAATGCACCGCCATTAACAGACCCCCAACAAGCGCACGATGAACAGGCCAATAGGGCTTCAGCAATTATAATTTATCGATAGGTAGAAGCAGTGCTGGCCCAGTGGTAACGGCCGCGACTTACGAGTGTAGGTCGTGGGTTCGAACCCAAGCGGGCACTTTACTTTGTGTAAATTATTTCATCACCACTCACATCAGCTCCCAAAACGGTGAAGGAAAATATCGTGATGAAACCGGCATGTCCTAAAACCAAAAAATCGAAAACATGTGGCGTGGCATCCACCGAACCGCACTGGGCGCGCGCGGTGGATTTTGCCAACACAACTCAACAGCAAGAGAAGGCCTGTCCCAGCAGTGGGAACATTATCGGTTGATTATATGCTATGCATAAGTAATTATGTTACTTAAGAAAGTACACGATAGATACTAATAAGTGTAATCATTATAAGCGAAAAACAGTGATCTAAAAATGCACGGAAAAATTTTGATTGGAAATGGAATGTTACCTTTGAAAACAGATTGATGTGTTCTGAGAAAAGAAAATCCTTTTATATTTAGAGAGTTCACGGAAAGAAGATACTTAAAAGCTTACATCTTTGGAAGAAACCAAGTAGGTGACTGCATAATAACTCTACCTTAGTGCTTGTTAAGACATTCATCATCTTTTCCAAACTAAATATATCGGGGTCGCCTTCCAGTCTAACCGGATGCAGCTGAATACCAGTATTTCGCATAGAGCGACTGCCTATAGTTATCTGGGTAACACCATACTCCATGGTATGACTGGTTTTCAGACTTTCGGGTTTCTGACTTGTAACGATTGTCAAAGATCTACAAATGGGGACCAATGGCTTAACGTGGTTTACGAGGCACGGAGACCCTCTCGTGTTAAGACAAGACAAACCTCATAACAATTTGACAATAAACAATTTGGCGCAACAACATTTTTTCTAATACCATTTTCTGAGACGGCTTTTATAAATTACTAGCTTCCGCCAGCGGTTTCGCCCGAAAGATATCTTTGTAAATGACCTATGCTACTCAGTGATAATATAGCATTCTACTGGTGAAAGATGTTTTAAATCGGTGCAGTCATTTTTGAGTTTATCCATTACAAGCTGCGCCCCGCAGTTTATTCATAACAAGCTGCGCCCCGCAGTTTATTCATTACAAGCTGCGCCCCGCAGTTTATTCATAACAAGCTGCGCCCCGCAGTTTATTCATTACAAGCTGCGCCCCGCAGTTTATTCATAACAAGCTGCGCCCCGCAGTTTATTCATTACAAGCTGCGCCCCGCAGTTTATTCATAACAAGCTGCGCCCCGCAGTTTATTCATTACAAGCTGCGCCCCGCAGTTTATTCATTACAAGCTGCGCCCCGCAGTTTATTCATAACAAGCTGCGCCCCGCAGTTTATTCATTACAAGCTGCGCCCCGCAGTTTATTCATAACAAGCTGCGCCCCGCAGTTTATTCATTACAAGCTGCGCCCCGCAGTTTATTCATAACAAGCTGCGCCCCGCAGTTTATTCATTACAAGCTGCGCCCCGCAGTTTATTCATTACAAGCTGCGCCCCGCAGTTTATTCATTACAAGCTGCGCCCCGCAGTTTATTCATTACAAGCTGCGCCCCGCAGTTTATTCATTACAAGCTGCGCCCCGCAGTTTATTCATTACAAGCTGCGCCCCGCAGTTTATTCATTACAAGCTGCGCCCCGCAGTTTATTCATAACAAGCTGCGCCCCGCAGTTTCAACCGCATTAGTCTCGATCCCGTAAAAATATCGGAATAAAAAGTATTCTATGCCCTAACCCAGGTCATGGTCTACTCATGTGCCAAATTTCATCTAAATCCGATCAGCCGTTTTAACGTAACAAACAAACAAACAAACATACAAAATTTCAAATCTTTTCACTTTACAATATTAGTGTAGACTATAGCTAAAACGCCCTCAAACGTCCTAAAATGTCTTGCAGTAAGGGTAAACAACTGGCCATGAGAGTACAACAAAGCCCCATTGATATCTCAGTGAGTCACCGGGCAGTTTGTTGGAAATTATCGGAATCGCTGACCGGTCCACAATACAGCTGACGCATATGGCTAATAATTATGTCGGTAAACTGGATCGGACTGATGTGCGATATTGAGAAGCCAAGGCCATTAAAGAGCAAAGGAATGCTTGTGTGCTTGAATAAAAGACTGGAAAGAAAACATTAAAGGCAGACCTACTGCTATTAATGTTTAAACTAACCGAAAGTAACCTCTAACCCCGATGGACGTTAAGAAAAATGCCGACTTTGTCGAGAAAATCTAAGAATTAGCCGCCACTTTTAGATTAGAAAATAAAGCTAGTACTGCACTTCCTGATTGGCTGGAACGTCGTGTACTTTACGATGGGTACAAGCTTAGTTGACCCACTGCGGGATGATTAAGTCAGGTTCACACATTTCGCAGTAATGAGGTATTCGGCCATGTCGGCCGTATGTACATATGCGGCCTCGCGCTAAGTGGGTTCAGTCAGTCGTATGGCTACGTTCCCGCTAGGTCTGCGGTCGCCGACCTCGCCGCCGGTTTGGCCCTGTCCTTATGTCACCAACTTGAAAATGCTGAAACCAGTTGCTTTCGTCACACTCATGATAATGTTATTCGGTATCGAAAAAAACCGTATGTGTTTAACAAATCGTGATCGAGCGGTTGGGATTAACATTCCTTACGTATTTTGGAATGAGGAAGATTCCAATTAGGATTTTCTTGACAATAATGATCGAGCAGTTCATTATTTATATACGTATTAACAAAATAACAAATTAAATCATTTAAACGCTTCTTAAATATTTCCTGCCACGCCAAGTTATTAACACAAAATGCTGGTAAATTGATTAAAAGTCACAACTGATGGACAGGTTAAATCCAAAAATTGGAGGACATGCACATAATACGAGCTTCTTCTATGAAGGTATTGCATAAAATCACAGGGACTTGATAATGATCTAGGACACAAGAATTACTAAATAATCTTTATAGAGTTCAGAGAATGCTGGAATGCTATCAAATTCTCATACAATACCTAACGTATATCACGGTTCTAATCTTGCGAGGTATTCTGGTATCGCATATCTATCACATTCCTATACTGAAAAGATCGAGAAAGTGTGAGATGCCGGACACCGTTTCTGAAAATTCTTCGACACGCTAACACGGGCTACCTTTGCGATCTCTTCTGATTATGATTTATTCATTAATGCATTAATTCTAATAGATCTTTATGCTATTATAGGTCACAAATCTCTCATTATTTTAAGAGCATTTGTAAGCACCAACAATGTCTAGTTTTTTATCTTGATCTCTAATTTGACTGTTAAATATCAGTCAAGTATGCTAAAACCACTTTACTACCTGAACAAATCCAAAAACATTCGTTCACACTGTACTGGCTGAAATCATTGGCAGAGCAGAAAACTGACAATCTTACAAAAATCTGAGATTTACCGATTATATTGAAAATGCTCCATCGATTCCATGCGGAACGGGATGCATATCTCGTAAGACAATTCAATTGCTGACGATGACACATCGCGTGCTCTCACGACAAATGCCCCATCAATTAGTTCTTAACAATTTTGAGGATAGGAAGCTATGCCATTCGTTCACGCAACGTAGAGCAGTAAGAAAATTCTATAAATAAATACCAGAGGATATTCTATCGTACAAAAAATTGCCCGATTTTTTAAAACACAAAATGTGCGCGTTTTCCGAGGTATTCCACTCAGAGCACTGATTTCAACAGCACTTTTGCCCGGACCGCACCGGAGTACTTCTATTTCCCGCCTAAAACAGTAATTAGTATAGAAAGACACAAACAAGTTCGTTGACCATGTTCGAATTTTGAATGTAATTAAGCATTTGTTTGCGAATCTGAATTTATAATGAAGCAGTGTTTTTTTTTGTTTAAATCTTGATTTAAATATGGAACTCGTTAGTTTTTTCTACAGACTGCACATGCTTCTTTCGAGTGTCGTTCCGGTACTGTGCCTTACAAATTGGCCACTTTTTTGCTCAAACCAAATGCTGCATAATACCCACGCTGCACGCTGACATGATCATTAATTTATTTTATAATCATACTTCTCAATCAACAATTATCCCTGAAAGACGATGAAGTTAGTCCCACATAAATAAATCAAGGCATTAGTGCTACTACATTGTCTTAATAATAACAAACCAACAAGACAGCTAACTGGCCCGCATGGGCCGCATGTCAGATTAGTGCACGACACGCCTAAAATGTGTTCATCGGTGATCGGTTTAGTCGAATACAGACTTAGTAATGTGGTTCAGTGTAGGTTTTTCCCATGGTTACTGGTGATTGAACTTTTAATTGTGAATGAAATGTTCTGAGAAGATTATCTTTTAGTTACCGGAAAATGGGAGCTGGAAAATGCATTGAAAAATTTAAAAGCGGCGTAGGTACTCAATACCTACGCCGCTTTTCCATTTTTAAATCTTAATTTTCTGAAACATTTCCCTACAATAATGAGTTGTAGGGAAATGTTTCAGAAAATTAATAGGAAATGGAAATATAATCGGAAATATCAGAAATATTGAATAGTTTAAAGAATGGAAGATCAATCAAATGCAGGCTGCAAAGTTTTCTAAACCATGCAGAAGAAGTTATTCCTGTTATGTATTACGATGCAATTTGTTACCCATAAATATTTGGTAACTTAGAGTATATAAAAGTTCCGTAAATGTCGAATACCGCCTCGTTATTTTAATAAATATCAATATTTATTGGCTAAATGCTCATGACTAAGCTTAAGTAAAGTTTATTTTTATACATTCCGTTATAAATTATAATATCGTGAATTCGTGACCTATATCCCAACCGGTAAATAAACCTGTTCCCGTTATTTAAATCACTATATTTTGGAACTGGTTTAGTCGATTTTTAGATGAAGCGTAGTGAATTGCAAACACCATTCGTTCCCGGTAGGTAAATAATAGTAAACAACTCGTATTTTTATATAACTGTGATTAACTTTGTCGGTCTGCGATCGAGAGATTAATTCAGTGATCAATTAGATAATAGATTGTTACAATGACACGTGGAAACGTGTACAAACCGCTTTAGTAATTTTTGTTTCCGATTTCAAAAAAGGAGATCCCATCGTGCATCGAGTTTAAGCTATGGAATTAATATGTACTACATAGGTCAGGACTGTCTACGGGTCAGGATATGCGTTTGGCTTTCCAGCCAGCGACATTCAAGTGCATTCAAAATAGTAGAATAAAACATGAAGTGGACTTTTCAATTGTAAGTAAAAGCGATATTTCAAATTGAGCGTAAACAAAATAGTAAAGTAACCGTTCAGACGTGTGCTGCATTGGGCACGTAGCGCTAAGCCGACGCGAGTGCAGTCTGTATCGAATCCAATGAAATGTAACATCGATCGACTCGATTCAATGAATCATTCAGTAGTAAGAGGAACTCGACTAACTGTTACGCTCTTAAATTAAATATAATTAAGATAATTGTGAACGAAAGTGAAGTTTTTGTTCGGAATGAGATTTTTCTGCGCTCCACTACAAACAGTGATCATACTTCAGAAAATATTTTGATTGTTTCATAGATTATGTTAAACAGTTTTCTCGCGAATTAATCAGTTTCATTTTTACTAAAGCAGACATGCAACAGTTTTCAATCATGTCTTAAAATACTTGTTATTAAAAATAATAACAACTACTAGAACCATGTTTATCGGACCCTCTATAATTTACTAAAAATTAAATACATTTTCTAAGAGTTTTCTACCATGTAGGTACCCTATAATAAATATCGAAATGTTGTTTATGATCTGCTGTTCTATTTTTAAACCAATAAAAAATAAAATAATGTGTAATGGCGACATCGTATAACTGCATAATGATGTGGTGGCTCATTAAAATTTAAATATTAGCATAGCTTATTTGCTCTGAGACTATGGCACAACAGGACACAACGGGTTATTATCTATATACCTGTCAATTAGGAGATATCATAAAGTAGATGCAATAGTAGTTTTTAATTATGGATTTATAGAGTGGGTATGGTAAATAACATGAAACAAACAACTGCGCTGCAGGTAAAGAATCCCGCAGACAGGCGCGACGTGACAGCGCAACGCAACTGTAGAACAATATAACATAGAATCGCGTCGCACCGTCGCGCCGCGCCTGCAGGTTTCTTTTGAGAGTAAATCCCCATTTATGGATTTTTAGTGTAAAGCTGGTGCGACAGGGAATTATGTATTAAGCGCAGGCCACACTGGGAACGAAACAAAACGAAGCTAAGTTCGTTTTCTTTTCATACTTCCGTTTTCGTTTAACAGTACGCGGTGTGAACCGAAGTATTAGCTTCGTTTTGCTTCATTCCCAGTATGGCCTGCGCTTTATGCTGGACGTTTATAGAGACGAATTATATTTCTCAGGACATGACCAATGTAGACGGTGTATTCCTGAACCTGCTTTTTGAAAAAGAAGAAGGTTCTTCTTTTCCAAAAAGCAGGTCTAAACAGTAGATACTTTTTGCCTCCGAGCTATTAAATCTCTGCGCTAGTGTATTATGATTATGATATGAGAATGAAACGATAAACGTAGAAAATGAGGCTATTATGGATCATTGCGTAAATTGTTCAAAAGGAGATTATTGCAACGCGGAAATTTCAGAGGAAGAGTAATAAAATTAAACACGTCTAAGTATTTAGTATTATGGCTATATTATGAGTAGGTAAAATTACAAACCGAGGCTCGTGGTAGCAGTAGGTATACCTATTCAGCAATACTACGAATACTTTAGATATACGGGAAAAACCAGGACATAAAATATTTTTACGAGCAGGACTTCATTCTTATCTTAATTACGTATGCCTGGATTACGAGCAGAGTCTGTGGCATTCGCCGACGTAAGTGATAGACCGGGATGGCTGAGCAGGACGGCAGCACGGCAGGCCGGCAGGATGACTCGAGGACCGCCTAAAGCCAATTAGATATAAATAAACAAATTTAAATGTGAGAGGGGAGCAATTAACGTGGCAGAACCGGTCGAGTGCCCAGTGCTGTGCCCACGGTATTTATAAAAGGCTATTTCGAGAACGTAGTACCGCGGAATAGGTCGGACTGAAGGACTCGCGGTACTAAACATAAACGAAAGTATCTCTAAACACATTCACAGCAGTCCTTTGGAATACAGCAATGCCTACTTGATTTTATTGAAACAGTATCGTTTCAGTTCTTTCCATTGCATTGCTTCAAGCCCAATCAATCTGCCGAGCCTTTTCCCAACTATGTTGGGGTCGGCTTCCAGTCTAACCGGATGCAACTGAATTGGCTTCAGACGACCCGTAAGGACTTTGAAAGATCCAAGAATGACAGCCGGGACCAACGAATAAAAATAAAAATATAGTGTTAGCATGCTTTGACTTCCTGTTAATATTATCTGTAATAAATAATAGGCAATTTATATCTCTCTCTATCCCTATCGGATAAAGTGCCACTACAGGCACCCTAGTAACACCGCCTCGGCCCGGCCAAAGTGCCGCAAGCATTGGATTGTCATTGTCACTGTCACTAAGTCACGTCACTTGGTATTTTGTTTGATTGTCGAGGTTAGATCGCTGTAAAACACCACTTTCCCAAAACATTACATTCTCTTGTGCCTAACCGGACCCTGGCACTTCGCCGGCCGCTACCGCGGCACCGCTCGCTACGCTCGCTGGTTCTAACCTAACCTAACCTAAATAACAAGTGACAGTGACAATGCAACGCTCACGGCACCCTAGCCGGGCCGAGGCAGCGACACTAGAGTGCCACAAGAATACTCGCAGCACTCTATACACTTTGTAAATAATATAAGACTACTAACTTCCGGTTGTCGGAATGACACTTTCGGCAAAAGATTTGTACAGACTACAACGTCTGAAACTCTGAACGGATTTGCGAGATTGATAATTAATATTGCGTCGGCCTTAACCTTCTATCTAAGTCCATTTTGACATAGTTTACAGGACAAAGAATTAATTTAGCAATCAAAATTCTGAAAATCCCGTTGGCTTCTATAATTTTTCTTGATATTTTAACAATATATGTAGCAGCATAACATATACACATTTTATAAAATTTTGGAAAACAGTTTCAATTTGCTTGAGGACTTAGCAGTTTTTTATTTAAATTTAGTATAGTGTATAGTAGGTATATATTCAATTATATAATTGATTTTACAGTTAAATGAATTTAATCTCAATAATTTTCAAATGATGTGATTGCATAAAATCCAGAACCTACCTATTGGGAGAAGACACTGGCCCCTGTAACACAGGTGTTTTTACCTAGCGCAGGAGTCAGGGCTTCACTTTGTTTGTACACATTTTTTATGCCAATAAAAAGAATTTATTTATTTATTAATCAGTACCTAATCAAAATATTTATTACTAGCTTCTGCCCGCGACTTCGTCCGCGTGGAATAGTTACTTTGGGCTAACGCTAAAAAAAATTTGGTTTTGAAACATTCTTCATTGGTGCTCCGCTGCTATTGGGCTTAGCGTGATGGTATGTAACCTATAGCTTCCTCGATAAATGGGCTATCTAACACTGGATTTTTTAAGCTATTGCATAGCTTCTATCGCGGGCCTTGAGCGTGGAGACCTAATCCAGAAATTTCGTAACGAAAATACGAGTACCTAAGAAAGAGTGTTTTGTATTGAAAATTATGTTTAACTGCTTGACAACAAAGTTCAAATTTACTTAAACGAATGATACGAGAGTGTTGTATTGAAAATTATGTTTAACTGTTTGACAACTAAGTTCAAATTTACTTAGACGAATGATACGAGAGTGTTGTATTGAAAATTATGTTTAACTGTTTGACAATAAAGTTCAAATTTACTTAGACGAATGATCCTTGACTATTAATAGTTAAATTAAAACCTTTTTACCCGACTGCCCCAGAAGGAGGGTAATGTTTTTATTAGTTTGATGTTCCCATTACGTTGTGTCAAGTTTTAAAAACTATAAATGTGAATAACAGTTCCTGTCAATGTCATCATTGCTATTAATTGTATTCGGGTTAATATTTTATTATACTTCTGGCTTCGTTCTCGATATAATATTTACAATGCAGCTTCCTTAACGCAAGTCGATCACCAGTCGCATATTTAAGAGCTGAAAGCAAAACTAAACGCACAAGTGTACCTATGACAGCTCTGTACGTCATCTGTCATTCTTTACGTTTGCGCGGCAACCAGTACGCTGTTATTCCCAAAGAATATTAATTAAAGTGTTTAAAACTAGTTGAAAGTGTGATTAAAGTTGGCATATGTTATCATGCCGAAATGAAAACATGAAAAGGAATATTATCTTCAAAAAATCCGAAGATTAAATACAAACGACACCGGTACAACACCGATTCATCAGAGTCATCAGACTCATCCATTTTTTCTTCACCAGATAAAACAATTGTTTTAAACGTTTTATACGGTAAAACGTGTTTCAGAAGACTTATATACAATTATTATTGTACTACGCGGGTGGTGCACGAGATGCATTGACGCGAACAAATAATTCGGGTCGTTTACGAGATAAACGGACGAATTTTATCATTGTTTTAAACGTTTTATACAGTAAAACGTGTTTCAGAAGACTTATATACAATTATTATTGTACCACGCGGGTGGTGCACGAGATGCATTGACGCGAACAAATAATTCGGGTCGTTTACGAGATAAACGGACGAATTTTATCATTGTTTTAAACGTTTTATACAGTAAAACGTGTTTCAGAAGACATATACAATTATTATTGTACCACGCGGGTAATGGACGAGATGCATTGACGCGAACAAATAATTCGGGGCGTTTACGAGATAAACGCACGAGTTTTATAATTTACTTATTTCAAGGGAAGGCCAAGAGGCTACGCTTAGGTAAGTATAATTATTATGGTACATTATCAGGGTCAATTCTATATTTTTTGCAGACCGCAAAAATTATGAACCAATGAACTAGTTATGGAACTAGGTAGGTACTTGATGTCAGGGTCGAACCATCGGTTCCATTTGACACAAACCCGGATAACACTAATACAGTCATAACTGTAACTGACGCTCTACCTGAGCATGACCCATCACATGTGCTAGACACTGGGCCTACTTATATTCTATCCCTGGAAGTGCTGCAAGCATTATGGGATTTGTTGCATTAATAATTATGCATATAAAAGAGCACTAAACAACTACTTAGCCCGTATTTGAAATACAATTTTGAAGAAGGGACATTATCAATGTTAATCAATATCAACAATAATGATAGAGATCTCCCCGCTCAGTGATGCTGGAAGAATGTTAACACAAACAATCAATTAATATTTTCCCTGTCCGGCACAAAAAATGCTTAAATATTGTCAAAGAATTAGAAAGAGATGATCATCTCTATGGTAACAACACTCTATCATACCTTTATGGTAACAACCTAAAATCTAAAAAGGTAGAGAGTCTTACAAGCTTGCCAAAGAACAGGCCAATCTATAAAAAAGACAACTACTTTTACCACAACCCGTCAGGGAAACTTGAGTGGTTCACTTTGTTACAACCAACAGAGGGCAAATTCGAGGCCGGGACACAAGGAACCACAGTTCTCATATCAAGCAAGGAAATAAAGATAAAGTTGAAATATCAAACAAAAATTCAACCAGTACCAGCCCAAGCCCCACCACCACAGGACAAGACTCCTGCTCGCTACTAGAGGTTAGTCATGCTGGAAGATTAAATCATATTTTACCTTGTTGAGAAAGCATCTGTGATGATGTTTCAATATTGAACATGTCAATGGATACTCAAACCGTTTTACTGACACCTTTTCAGTCATAATCTGAACAGTCATTATAAAATTATATTTTAAATGATCCTGTTATGCTAATAGCCATTAGTAATTTGCTGGCATTAGGTGCAATTACTCCTTGCACACCATGTAAAGGCCAATTCATACCTTAAGTGTTTTGTTTCCAACACTGAATGGTCACAAAAGATTTATTCTAAACCTTAAGCCTCGTAACAAATTTGTTAACACATACCATTTTAAAATGGAAGATCACTGAACTACAGTAGCTCTAATTTCTCCAGGAGAATTTATTAAGAGTTCTATTTATTGGTAAATATTAATCCAGCTCACAGGAAGTATTGATGGTTTCTGTATGAAAAATTATATTAATTTAATGCATTCTTGTATTATGTCTTGTGTTCTGCACCATGTTGTTCTCTAATTATGAGAGTGGTGATTGCATAATTTAAAAATCTATAGGTCACCAATTAGTACAATTCTTTAATGACCTTTTGTGCATTGGTTCTTGTTGTAAATAAAAGACAAGTTAACCAAGACTATTTTTTTTAAGTACAGATAATACTATTTCTAATAATTACCTATACTATTATTCCAATGACAAGAGATATCTGTCAGCACCTACATACGTAGTATACAACAGGTTCTGATTATAAGATATGGTTGAAAAATGATAATGAAACAATTCCTAAGTATTTACAAAAATTCCAGATTAGTAATAAATTATCAAATAGTATAATTGAGTACTTAGACCATCACAGTGCTGTCAATTCTTAGGTTTTGTAAAACAAAAATCCATATATTTGAAAAAACAGAGTTGTAGTATTAGAGACCATGCTCATTTAATAGGAACATTGACTGCCAAATGCCTGGCAAGTACATATGTTTGACTTTACACAAAACTATTAGAACATTAAATATACCATATAACCATAAATATGGTTTACTTTAAAGTAAAAGCAATTATGATATCATTTACCCCAGATATATACTAGACCTACAGCGGTGAGTTGATAATATCAATAGTTTACACAAAAGTATAGCATACTCAAAATATGATTTGAAAATATTTATAGATGTGTCAAGAAGTGGGTGGGGGACCATTTGTAATGATAATAGGGTTCATGGGTTCTGGAAAGAGACTGAAAACTTATAAATATCACATATTTAAATTATCTAGAACTACTCATATTTCGAGCCTTAAAAAATGTTTGTTAAAAATTGGTATATTGTTACATGCTGATAATAAGAATGCCTCATAATATAATTATTAACTAAATGGGAGGTATTCAGTACCCACATTTAAATATCTTTGCCAGAAGTATATTGGTAATGGTGTGAAGATAAACAAACTCTTACATCAAATCAAGGGAAAACAATGAAGCAGATGAAGAATCACATAATGTACAGCCAATCCTGACATAAAGTGGGAAATAAATACCTCCACATTCCAGTACATTGTGACTCAGTTTGGTCAACCTGATAGGTATCAATACCTTTTGCTTCAAGAATTAATGCCAAAATGTGAATATTACATTTCCTGGAAGCCGGCCCGGATGCATCAAAAATAGATGATTCTTTTTTCGTTTCTGAGACTAACTACTTTTTTCCCTTTTTATGCCCATTTAGTCTATTATTAAGATGTTTACAAAAAATTAAGAATTATAAAGCGACAGGCATTATGGTTATGCCATACTAGGTAATCATAAGCCTGATAGAATCACCCTCTACATCTCCACTGGAATATTATCAGGAAGGCATGGGTAAGCCTAGCCATCAGCAATAAATGTTATGTGTTCAGTTTCAAATAATACCTTGAAACAATACAATTTCACCTTTAAATTATGGTGGGCTATTTGTCAAAAACAAAGTAAGTACCTACTTACTTATAGATTCATTTACACCATCTCATCTATACCAATAATTATTATGTATTTTTTTTTCTAACCATTTTAGGGTAAACCAGGGTAGGGAGGGTCCCTATATCTTCGAACGAAGCCCTTCGTATAATAATGATCGAACTTCACAACAGGTAAGTTCGTTTGATCACTTACAATTGCGTAAGTTGATAAAAAATGCTATGCAATAGCTTCGCCGCGGCAGTCCCCGAGTGCCACACGTCTTTTTTTTTCATATCGGACTATTAGTTCCTGAGATTAGCGCGTTCAAGCAAACAAACAAACTCTTCAGGTTTATAATAATTAAAGGCAGTGTATAGAGTGCCACCATTGGCACTCTATCCCTATCGGATAAAGTGTCACTACAGGCACCCTAGTAACACCGCCTCGGCCCGGCTCAAGTGCCGCAAGCATTGTCACTGTCACTAAGTCACGTCACTTGGTATTTTGTTTGATTGTCGAGGTTAGATCGCTGTAAAACACCACATTCCCAAAACATTACATTCTCTTGTGCCTAAACGGACCCTGGCACTTCGCCGGCCGCTACCGCGGCACCGCTCGCTACGCTCGCTCGGTTCGTGCGTTGTGTGGTCACAGTTCTAACCTAACCTAACCTAAATAACAAGTGACAGTGACAAAGCAACGCTCACGGCACCCTAGCCGGGCCGAGGCAGTGACACTAGAGTGCCACAAGAAACTCGCGGCACTCTATACACTTCGATAATTAAAAATTAAACAATCAGTCTTCTTTAATAGGAAACAGGGTTAAAATATCTAAGACTTTTCATAAACAATCTGTCATAGTTTATTATGTGTTGGTTTTTGTGGTATTACGTACAACACGTAATACTTACTACAAAACCAATACATAATGAGAGGATACTCCTAAGTATTTTGTTGTTATAATTAATGACAGCCATTTAATATTGTTTTGCTACTATAGATATCACGTCAATTATTTGTCAATATTACCTTTAAGATTGCATACTCTAGAAGTCTAGATAAACCGTGATATTAGTTAATGTATAATTCATATGCAAGGGTGCCTGTTATAAGTGTTCTACACAGACTGCATCTAAATTATCGGTAAAGCACAGGGCCGGCGTCAGGGCGGGGTTCGGGTGCATCGCCGGAGCCGTCATAAAATACTCTGAAAACATTATCACACACTTTTTTTAGCAAAAATATTCATTTTAATAACCGATAATAATCTAGCAGTGGTGGAAGTGAATAATTTTGAAGTAATAAAGCGGTCCTCCGAAGCTTAGCCTCCGGCCGTCCCTTTACATGTTCCTAAGATAAATATGGTTTAAATCATTTATGTATTTCTTAATACAGGATATTCTTTATGGATGGCTGCTCCTGAAGGTATTAATCTAAATAATTATCAATGACTTCACTGGATCATGCCTCTGGCGTTTTCTGGAGTTAACAGACTGTTTAAAGACCTGTTAAATGACTTTTTTTTATAGTTTTTAATGGACATCAGGTTGTGTGGTATTATTTACTTACCAATTCATTATTTACCTATAAGTATTTAAAAAGATTTTGCAGTTTCTTTAAACTATATTCGATAGCTAGCCGCTAGAGGAATTATTTACCTGAATTAAATTAAGGTTAAGCTAAACATACTATGTATTACACGGCATTCCTACTGATTTATTATGTTGAACTAAGCTTTCTTCCGCTGCTAGGTGCCTAGATTCTCTCTTGGCTATTTTTACGCCTTACACTGCGTGTGGGTGTTAAGATTGAGTGCTAATTGGTGCCCAGTGGTGCCCTCTGAGCAATAGATGGAATCTTTACCGAAGAGGTTGTATCGCATTTTTATGCAAATACAACCGGCCAGTAATAAATAAGAAGTGCTTGTGAGATAACTTTTCTTGATGGTCGCGTAGGCGGCAGTGTGACAATTAAGTGAATGATAATAATTATATTCACTTTTATAGCTCTTCTGTAAGTGCACGCGAAAAGTACATTTATTTAGATTAAGTATGCATTAAATTAGCATTGAATTTATTGATCAGTCGTTGTAAAAATTTAGAGTTTATAATCTGTTTCTTATTGTAATTTAATGCTTACTATGAGACGATAATTATTTACTTGTTTCCTTCGGGTTAATTGCGAGTAAGACAACTATTAAATAAAATAATGCTAATAGGAATCATTATTATTTTTTATTTGTTTCTTTTTAGTTTCTACAGTAAACAAATAAGATAAGATTTTTTTCCACTTTAATTCTGGAGGTGTTATCTCAGTCATGTTTTTTATTTCACGACTAAATATCTAGTCTTAATTGAACGCGAAGTAAATAACAGGTTTCAGTTTCTCGCGTTTTCTGATTTACACACAACTTCGTAGCGCGTTTATTCACTTTTATAAAGATCACTACATTTGAAAATCAATTACTGTCGTTCATTCGTTCTCGTTCACGAGTACCTTGAACGACTCGCAACTCTTACAAACATGGGGATAGACAACATTTCCTTGCAAGTTTCTGTTTTACGGGAACTTATAAGGCAATTACAAGCCATTGTGGAGACACGACGAGTCAATCTTGAGCCACTGCGCGATCGACTATCGTGAGAAAGGCAGAATACAGTATTTAATTTGCTGGAATCCGGCGCTCCTGAACTTGTGATGACAGAATAAAGGGTCCTTGCAGAGTTGCCAACAATCAAGGGATTTACATACCTTTGCTACTTTTAAACTTGGTAACTTAAATTATCACACAGTAAGTGTCTGTATTTTATATATATTAGCCTAGTAAAACTAAAATATATGTAGGTAGAGGGTTAATAACTCCCAAGGAAGCTTTATGTTGTAATTTGTATAGCATTAGCGCATTTTATTGATGTCTATTTCCTGCAACGACCGAGCATATACACAACGTAATAACAAACGTTTAGAGTAATTACAAATATTAGGCCTTAGGTACCAGTAAAATCTACAAATTTGAAAATTTTAGTGGAAGCACTAAGGAAATTCACCCTACATACCTACAGCAGCCCTTCTGCAGTTTAATGGAAAACATTTTTGAATTTTGTAAGAACGCAACTCCATAATAAAAAATAGGTGGGATCCTGCCGTTTTACAAACAGTTTTGGTAGCAGTGTTTGTATAAAACACGATTAATTCCATGTAGCCATTGTGCAATTAGATTAAAAACAGCAACACTTTCTAGCTTTAGATACCAATACCATAAAACAATCTCGCATCTAAAAGCCTTTTAATTAAAAAAAAAGAAAACTTTCAACCATAGACCGCAAAAAAAACGCAACCAACCTATTTTCACTTAACATTTAAAATAGGAAAAAGCGAGTTCCATTCTATTTCTTGTTGGCGGTAAAAGGTGGGAAGATAAATGGTTAATTGACGCCGGCGCCTGTAGGGCACGGGATACTGGCCCCTTTACATGGCTTCACACCTCGTTAGCATTGCACGAATACTATGGATAGCTGGACGTAGGTGAGCGATAAATGAACGTATAATGATTTTAAGAGCTGGATACAAATTGAAATAAAATTAATAGATTACTAAATAAAATGAAGGCTTTAATTTTTCTTTTCTACTTACCTACATATAAAAGCGAAAAAGGTGTTTGCAATACGCATTTAGACAATGATGGTGATGATAAAGTCAATTAAGAACAACGAAGCATTACGAGCACTTTATAAAAAATAAAGTCATCACATCGTCCGAGTGATTATATCCAAGTAGGTACCGAAGTTTTAAATTAATCCTACATTTCTAAAACCGTACGGTAAGGAAAGGGTATCGCGAACACAGATATTATTTATACTATTTATGGAATACAGATACCTACTTAGGTCTTTTATGGAATAACTGTAAAGACAAATTAATGATAATTAAACTGTAATATATTGTTATAAAGTTCTAAAATATTAACAGTAATTTAATAAAAGCTTATTGCTTGATGGAGCTTCAAGAAAACCAATTAAAATAAAGTTATATACATTGATGATAATTTAAACTTGCAAAGTTTACCGCATTGTAAAATTTACTAATATAGTAAATAATATTGGTGCTATAATGTAAAATTAATGGTGATAATAATTATAATTACTATGTTCCATCAGGAATAAAATTTTATGCCTAAAGGTAAGGCATAACATTTTACATTTGTTAAGTACATTTAAAAAGACAAAAGCTCGTGGAAATAACCATGCGCAATAAATTAAACATTTTGTTAGTCAGTCCCGTGATTTGTAAAAAAAAAAAACAAAATGACTATTTCATTATGTTTTCAGAAAAAGTATCTACTTAAGTACCTATTTACATTTAGCACATGTTTCTTTAAACAATGCTTTGTGAATTGTTTCAAGCACTCCATCTAAGAAACCTATTTACATCTAATTAACTATTTCCAAGCAATGTCAGTAACCGCATATTTTAATAATTCTCATTGTTGGAAAATGGTTGGAAACCACACAACATATAAGTTTTATTGACATTTAAGAGGAATAGTTACGTTAGGAATAGTTATGTTTGTAGAGGATAGATAATTATTAACTTAACAGTTAGGTATTTTGACTTTAAAACCACAATGATTTTCTATTTTAGTAGGTCATTTATGCTTCGAACGTTACGATAATAGCATCATACCACAGTATAAATAAGTAACAGTATTATGTCTTCATAGAAAACGGCCGAAACGATGCGCTTCGAAATCTCGATCTCTTTGTACCTACGCAACGCGCGGCAAATACGCACACGACGTACGTGGACTACCGAGCAGCCGTAGGTCATAATTTCAAGGTCACTACCGAGACATAATTCGGTTACTGTGATCATACTCTTCACTCGGTTCTGTTATGTTAATAAACACCAGTGACTATAATCATGTTGTCCTACCGAAAAGACCTTGTTTTAATTCATTAACCTAGCCTTTTCCCAACTATGTTGGGGTCGGCTTCTAGTCTAACCTGATGCAGCTAAATACCAGTATTTTACATGGAGCGACTGCCTATCTGAGCTCCACAACCCAGTTACTGGGAAACACGATAGGTACTTCTTTGTAAGATTGGTTGTCAGGCCCGTAACGACTGTCAAAGATTTACGAATGACAGCCCGGACCAACGGCTTACGTGCTTTCCGAGGCGCGGAGAGGTCTCGACGATATGTAATGGATGGTCTCCCAACCACGAACCGAACGCGGGAGTTCGACCCATGCGGCTGTTATCAGTTAGATTGAAAAAATATGCTCCTTAGAATTATGAATTGCAGCAGTGATTGTAGGTACTGTTAATAAGCAACCAATTAAAAACATGTATGCTAAACGTTAGCAGTCAGTGCAAGTTTGATATACATTTTTATTGGAACATAAATTTTCTCGTGTGTCTCTGTAATGTATCGGCCATTCGTTTGCGATTGCAAATATTACATCTTTCCGTGTGCTCAATGGAATGAACGTTTAGCATTATTTAAAAATACGCTACAATTATGCGCATAGACAAATCAC
This sequence comes from Conistra vaccinii, assembly GCA_948150665.1. Taxonomy (NCBI): domain Eukaryota; kingdom Metazoa; phylum Arthropoda; class Insecta; order Lepidoptera; family Noctuidae; genus Conistra; species Conistra vaccinii. The sequence continues at coordinate 5,283,491 of OX411323.1, read as the reverse complement.
ACGAGCATTGCACGAATTAGAATGACAGATAAGACACAGGGCCGTAATTGGGGTGTAAGACTGGGTGCAAGGGTGCGTCGACTCATGTTCCGTTTCAATCAATCGTAAAAAATGTCTTTCCGATTTTTATAGTTGTTTTTTGTAATTAATTTTGAATATTTATGAGGAAAAGGATGATCTGAAAATTAATTATGCAAATGAATCTAATAATACTGCGATTTTATGCTTGAAATTAAAAAAAAAACAATATAGGTACAATTATTATAATTGGCCCCCTTAAACATTTCATTATCATCATCATCATCAGCCTATTAATGTTCCCACTGCTGGGACACAGGCCTCCTCTCTGTGAGAGGGAGTGGGCTGTAATCTACCACGCGGGCCCAGTACGGGTTGGTAGATGTCACATGTCTTCGAATGTTTGGTTCTTAGACATGCCGGTTTCCTCACGATGTTTTCCTTCACCGTTTTGAGAGCAGTGGTGATGAAATTATTTATACAAAGTAAAGCGCCTGCTTGGGATCGAACCCACGACCTACAACTCGTAAGTCGGGGCCGTTACCACTGGGCCACCACTGCTCTCAAACGTTTAAACGTTTATAAATATGGGGTTGTTTGTTTAGTTTACGAGTATAACTAAATAATAGTTTATTGTTCATCATTTTTAGTAGAATAAAACTCATCAAGTTGCTATTCAGTAGCACCAATAACCTAACAGTTCGCTGTCACTTGACTAATTGCTCGTATCATACATCTGTTACATGACCCTAGTCCGCTCCACTGTTATTATTATGCTCTAAATAACCAGCTAATAAGCTAATTGTCAGTCTAGACATAAGCATGCATGTGGACGATTATTGCATGCTAGGCGGCGGGCGTCAGCTAGCGGCCTAAAAACTTGGCTCCGTGAATAAATTCGCAAATGAATTAACATAGTTAATACAAAAAGATGCGGCGAGGAGAAAAGTCGCATGTTTGAGCTACCCTAGTTGCTTCAAATTATTCAGCGCATTTTAATTTTGAAGCAACAAAAAGTGTCAATAATTTTTTTGCACAAATCTTTAACAGATTCGTTTGTTGTAGCCGCCATTACTTTGTTTTAATTAATAGCCAATATCGTCTGTTGTATAAATATATATACAGGCTGTCAGGGACATCGTCGCGAAGCCTGTTACCATGGATTCAGTACGAGATTCTTAACCCCCCTGCGTTGAAGCTTTCATCAGTTATTTAAAAAAAAAGCTGTTTCATAGAAAAGTGCAATACCTACGCGGTCTAAATGCATGGAACTGCTATTTAACGGGCTTCGCGTCGATGTTCCTGACACCCTGTATATGCGTTGCAGCATTTACTGCATTCCATATCAAATAAGTTACTGTTGATTCGTAAGCCCTCAAACGTTTTACAGATTATTAAAGGTGTTATGAAGGTTAGTTAATAGGTAGATAAGTTTATGAAGCATTAACCGATGTCTCATTTATTTTAATTAAGAAAATAAACGTAGGATTGTAAAAGCAATCAGTCCCAGCCGTGTAAAATAGTCGCTTGATTATCAAACATATTAATTGTACATAATAAACAAACCGTTAAAGTTCCACTAGTAATCACTATTATATTTCAAAGGTTTACTTCTATTAGGTACCTTTAAGCATAGGTAGGTTGTGAACTGAATAATTTATTAATTATTCAAAAATATTATAACCGAAATATATAATATTATAACTACCGTATTTATAGCATTTACATTTTACATCATTCCATTACAACATCAAAGACAATAATTAAGTGGCAACTGTTTCAAGAGCTCAAAGACGAGAAATCGTAAAAAAAAACCACCAATGTTGTTAGCAAAATTAATAAGTTTGAAAATTATTGTAGGTACTGTAGATAATGTCGCAAGTTATTTATATTTTTTACGGACAAATAAAAACAATGCTTCCGTACTGTACTAGGAACTGCAAGTCTTCGCTCGCCGGGGATTCGAAATGCTTGAATATTTAGAAACGATCGCTGAGAATTTCTTTGACAAACATTATAAATTGTACTTAGAGTCAGCTTTTGGATTATGTATATTTAAAAGAATGAAAGAAAATGCAACGTAAGCTAAACTGACACGAGACTTACCTATCCTTCTAGCGCGGTTTTTCTGATCCGTTTATAAGTATAAACAGATCAAAAAGCTTTATAAGTACAAACACTAGTTGAACATCAAGCTCTCGGTGATCATGAGGCAAATTACTAATTATACGACAGCTGTATATTTTTATCAATTCTTGCACTATTATCTTCAACTGAAAGCTTTGGGAAAGCTTTCCGCTGAATAGGCCGGAAACCAGCACTTACTTTAAACTTTACATCATTTTGTATTACTGTTCTACACAGTTATAAATTAGAATATAAAATAATTCTAACTTTTAAGAACCACAAACACACCACAAACTTTTATAATAAAAAAAATGAATAATGAAGTATAAGATGCGTTATTGAATACAACAAGTTTACATGGTTACGCTATTATAGTATAATGCAATAAGTACACTATTATGTCTATGAAGATTAAGTGTGTATAAGAATGAAGTAAATAAAAAAGCTGCGGTCGTACGAAGACGTTGACCGACGATGCGGTCAAAGGAAAAAACGGAAAAAAGAATTACTGAAGTATTTTTTAACCGCATGGCTTTGTTTGTGACAGACTAACATGTTTATAGTGTCTCATTTAATTTATATTAGAGGTGAATTCTACTTATATAATAAAAATGGTATAAGCCGCTGGGTCTAGATGTATGAAATGCTTAAGTGTTTCTTACTTATTTATAACAAAGGTGAGCAGTTGAGCACTAGGGAGAACCCTTATAGCAGTTAAATAAGGGATGAAAGTTAAAATAAATAAAATTGAAGTATCTGTTTGTAATGTCAAAATAACAGCTTTTTCCTAAGTGCATGAAAGTGTATACGGTACTTATAACAAAAAAAAAAACAATATTTAAATATTTGTCTGTCTGTTTGTTCCGGCTAATCTCCGAAACGGCTGGACCGATTTTGACGGGACTTTCACTGGCAGATAGCTGATGATATAAGGAGTAACTTAGGCTTTTATTTTAGACAAAGAATTAGAGTACACGCGGGCTAGGACGCACATAGTTATTATTATTTATATAAAATACGAGAGAACAGCTGCTACTGTCAAAATGCAAATATTGTTATCGTTAGGTTATTAGATATAATTATAATGTAACAAAACTCCATCATTTTTTCTTAAAAAAAAAATAGAGTAGCTACTAACATCGAATAATAAAAGTAATTTGAATAAACTAGTTAAAGAAAAGTAATATAGCTACGATCGTTCTACTAAATTGCCCATTTTGCTAAACGGCTATCAGTTTTTTATAGGTTCTTAATTTATTACTCCACGATTAAATATCAAAATTACTGGCTTTAAGACGCTAAAGAATGCTGTCGTTACCAACTGGGGCTCGGTGCCGAGAAAAGTGCAGCTAAAATTATGAATAATTACTATCATTCAGACTCTTACAATCTTTAGCAATTTTAATAATAGTACTTTTAATTTTATTAATTATTCTTGGAGTAAATCTAGGGACTACAAAAATACTAAAATAAAAAAAAAGGTTTTTAAATTACAATAACGATGAACTAATTATAAAATGAATGCCTGAATGTTTTTAATTATTTTAATTTATTTCTTTTAATAATTTTGAAAAGAGATAATGCTAAAGGAATTAGCATTCTTGGATGTCAGTCGTAAATGGAAGAAGCTGTACTTTCAGTGGATAGTAAAGAATAAAGATTTATTTTTATGATATTATCTTAATTATAAACTGAACATTAAATGTGTGAAGTTGTGAAGATCTTGGATTAGGTTTTTTCTTACAGGAAGTTGTTTCATCGCCTAATAGGAAAATTCACAATTAATGTACTAGGAATAACAAAACATTATAGTAAGTATATAATATTATTTTTTATACACATGTGGCGGCATATCTAAGGAGGACTAAGAACTTTACACCCTGTACCTCGTACCTCTATACACTTCAATAAAGTTTTTTTTTTTTATCACTACGCTCATACATACAGTCATAAGGTTAAACCTGTCAAAAAAATAAAATAAAAAAGAACATGTAAATTAGGTACACAGAAAACAAAAACAATAAACGATTTACATAATACAGTAATAGGCGATCGTTTTTAAGTATACCATATAACCAAATCCGGCCCTGGATGGAAAGACCTACTAGGTACCGTTTCAAATATTACTTAATTTAATACACAATAAAGTACGTAAATGTAATCAGCGTTTAATTATACATTTTATGCTTCAATAAAACTATAAAATAAATCTACGATTAATCTAGGTACTATTAATTTTGCTTGTTAATTATTATTTTAAAATGCACCGTTTATTAATAGTAATTTGTTTGGGTAATAGAATTCTAAAGCGTAGGCTAAGATGGTGAAGTCGAACTGAACAGCTGATCTGCGTCAGTTTGGCCTGCACAATAATTGCGTAACACACGATCAATCACAATCTGAATCATTTTGAAGGATATCGCTATCCCATTGCTGCATAATGTTCGAATGTAACTAATGTCATAATCATATCATAAACAACGCAATGAATGTTGTTGAACTGTCCAAATGACACGGTTTGTGAGCGTGCACGACGTAGATGTCATTATTTATGCCGTACCTACTTTCTTAGCCTATACAAATGAAATATAGGTAGACTTTATTAATTCATACCGTGTATCTATTAAGCACTCTTTTTACAAATAACGTCAATTTAAAAAAGCTTTAAACGAAACCAAAAGCATTCCACTTAAAGGGATTGACACAATGACCAACGCAGCCGCAGACCATATTTCAAAACTGAAAATTCCATAATGGCATTCCGTCAAGCTTACCAAAGTGCAGGCGACAATGCATTGCGCACGCGGCTATCGCAGGGCGTTGACCCCGAGCTGACCCGGGAGTCGAGGTCAAGCGGTCAGCGGTGTTAGGGCCCGCCCACACGGACTGCCGATAGCCCCCGGCTAGCTACGGGAACGTCGATACCAATACCCACCTGACTTATGGTGGGAACGATTGTCTAAACGGGACTTTACGCTGCACGTTCAGATCGTAAACCTGATGATGGACCTAAATATTTTCGAGGTATTGTTCTGTTATTGTTGGGTAATTAAGTTTTATTTAGCAAGTTCCGTGTGAATTGTTAATAGTGTTACAGCTTGTTTCGCCATCTACCGACAGTTCCGGTCTGTGGCGGATCCAGGATTGTCGTTTAGGGGGGGGGAGGGGGGCTTGACCCCCGAGAGGGTAGTTTTTAGTAAACTAAACACAAAAAAAATATTTTGGATAACGCATGCAAGCCTCCTCGGATTACTTTTCGCAAATTCCTCAATGACTTCGTTAAGTTGTAGACTACCAGATAATCAGATATTAATAAATGGTGGCCAAACCGGGCAGCGCGTGAGTAGAATAACGAGTGGCGCGTGGATTCAAAATTCGTCAAGTGAACAAAACATCATTTAGAGAAAAAACTAGAAAACATAACTATAAAGTTAAGTATAATTGGTGACAATTGTAGGTACCTTAGGTAATGTAGTGCTTGCTAAAAAGTTTAATTAGAATAACATTAGGTTCACTGCCACAGAAAAACTCAGATGCTTTTGGGGGGGGGGGGGGGGGGCTTAGGCCCCTTAGCCCCTCCATGGATCCGCTACCGGTTCCGGTTAACATACAAAGCAGGTCACATAAAATTCTGTTAGATTATTTAATTAATTATATTGCCCACCCTACTAAATAGAATATCCTATCAAAACCAGGAATCATAAAAATATAGTTAGACTACTACTCAACACAGGGAACTAATCTGTACCTATAGTGTCGATTAATGTTTATTGCAAATGAGTTCATGTTATTCAGATCGGACGTCGATCTCGCTGGCTGTCGATCGCTATCGCACGCGCTACCGTGCGAACACGTCTGAGGGCGCCTTAACAACTTACAACAGCCTCGTCATTTGTCGCGAATACGGGCTTTAGGCTTTACTTAGAATTATTACTTGCACTGATTTTTCGAGTGATACGTTTAGTTTACGTTTTTTAGTATTAATACGGAGGTAATAATGGATGGATGTACCAAAAGCTTATTGTTTGCGGCCAACGAAAATAGCCTTAAATAGGCATGGACGGAAACATGAAAATCTCAATTTGTAATAAAGCATCTCTAAAATAACTAATTTTAGATATAAGAACATCGTAATCTGAAATCAATTACTTCCAAGGCTTGCAGGATTTGACTCTAAAGACCTTCACACAAGATCATATTAATCAAGAACGAACGCCATCTATCGGTCGGACACATAATTGCATGTGAAATTATATCCGTCACGCAAGTTACGTGATACGCATGCGCGCCGCCATTGCACGTTTGACGTTTATGAGCCTGCAAATTGCAACCGCAATAGAGATGTTATAGATAAAAGATAAATCATGCAGACATTTTTACGATTGTAGAAAGTAACGCGAATTTTACAGAATCTTTGACATGTTTATGTGCATTCATTTGTATGGGAGCAAAAACATATGAGCATGCAACAAATTAAATGGAAAATCTGGGATTTGGGACAAAAAATCGACTGTAATTAGTAATTACGCTAGTAATAATAAGTCAATGACTGTAATTAGGCCAATTATCGTAGAATAATCGTCACAACTTTGCTTCTAATCCCAGTCAGCCCAATCAATAGATGTATCTAAATAAGTAACCAAAGCGGTTATAATTGGAAATAATTGATCTACCTAACTATGATTTACACCGGGTGGCATGATATATTATTATGACTTTAAAAAATTACTATAAAAAATTCGAAATTACTGAAATAATCTAAATTGATACCCAAGCTAACCCCAGGCCCAAATGAATACCACGCCGGGGTTGCGGGGAAGTCCTAAGGGGAGAACGGGGAACATACAGGCAACTGAAGGAACACGGGTTGTGTTCCACGCGCGCCTCAAAGAGATGTCAGCATAACTGACGGGGTCTGCTAGGGCCGATTCCTGCCGGAGCTGCGGGAAAGTCCAAAAGGGATACTGTGGGTCTGTGGCCCCTGGCAACGTACAGGCAACTGAAGGAACACGGGTAGGTTTTAGTCGGTAAGAGTCTGACACGCCCTTCCGCTCGGCCCAGAGCGGGAGCAGTTTTTTCATGATATAGTACCTAAAATAAAAAGGGGTCTACCACCACCTTAAAGCAGTATTATTTTAAGTGCCGAAAGAGATGGAGCTAGACGTCCTGTACCGTTTCATCTCTTTCCCACACTAAAGTCAATTAAAATAATACTTGTATAAAATAATATGCTTTAGAGGTGATAGTAGGCCTCCAGGGCACAGATAATATACCTAATACGGACTCCCCAGATGCAGTTTTAGAATTTTAGAAGTACCAAATGAAAAGTTATCATGATGCAATTATGTTTTCATAGTTCAATATACTTACCTGAAGGTAAATAACAAAAAAAACCCTTGTTTCAAGGTTCAGTTTTCGACTTATATTTCGGTGAATAACTCCGAAACCTGACGCTTTAGCATATTATGTTATCTGACATTTTTTGTTTGTATAAGTGTCCTCTATCTAAGTATATAACTTTTGATGTTCACCGCGATTCTGAAAAAAAATCAAAATGGCGGCATCATGTTAGGGCCACCCTTCATACAAAAATCTTCTAACCCCTTTTCTTATTTTAGTTTCACATTAACGGAGATATTACTATTGCAATAAATACTGTAACGCTCATTCAAGCTTTTGACTCTATCTCATTTATAGCTTACCTATACCTACCTACATCAACTGTTTTATTGTATTTATACTTATGAGTTATGACCCGTTACCTACTTAGCTTTGAGCTTCACCGATCCCCATTGATATGACTCCAATAAGGCCATATAAATAACTATTACATTCTTACGCTCTTACTAATCGGTTCTACAAGCAGGGTATACTCGTAAATGCCAAAGTTATGAATCAGAAACATGTTAACCAAGCTACAAGCACTAAATAACAGTAATATTCTTGTTAATACGCTATGCGTACAAGTATCTGCTTATTTAAATACACGCAAGACCCCCTTCAGTGAGAGTTTAGAACCTAAAACCTTTAAACATAAACCAATAATTATAAGGTTCAACATTTTTTAATTGTGGCAATTCAAAAATGTTGAACCTTATAATTATAGGGCTCGGTCAGTCAGAAAGATGTAGTTAGTTGCCTATTCCAAAGCGTAGTAGGTTCCTATGGAGAAGAACGGGCAAGAAACTCCTGTCATTCATCAGTGCAGGATATTCAGCGTTGCATTGATGTGCCTTGAACTACCATTAACCTCCAGATGATCTTCATTCAGCTAGAAAACTGCCAGTGCGCCTATAAATTGACTGATATGGCAATCTGACAGTGTGACCCAAATTCCCCAACTCCCCGTCGTACGGTAAGTTACGTTACGTTGAAGTATTACGATAGGGGGCGGGGGGTCTTTGCTTTGCTTATTTTTGGTGACATGGTGGGGTCTAGATGGTGATGGTGACGTCAGCAGTAGTTATTTACTTTTTTACACATATGGCAAACCCACACATTGTCTATGAATATTTATACCTTACTCTATGTTGAATACCGTGTCAATGTTTAAATGAATATTATGTGCGTTAAACACCTCTATCCTAAGCCTATTTTCTTATTTCTAGAATTATATCTGCTGCTCATGATAAGCCTATTTTCTTATTTCTAGAATTATATCTGCTGCTCATGATTAAATTAAAAAAGAAACAGAATACAGTAAAAGAAAAATGCATAATACCAAAGTTTACGTAAGCAAGCAAGCCCCCCCCCCCCCTTGGTAAGAGCTTTCATTAATTTTGCTGACAAGGGGGAAGGGGGGGTTAATAATTGTAGTAAATCTGCTTACGTAATACTTGAAAGGCCCCTCACAAGTCGCATCTGCATCAATATCTACATCCAAGTCCTCTTAATCCAACCACATACTTGCTTACTGAAACGCAACATTATCGAGTATTTCTCGCGCACATTGATTAGCAACAGTTCTGCTACGTTATGACGCTCAGGCGACAATTACATGCTTCGACGTGTTATTTGTATCCACGCACCTTGTGTAATGCTGGCGGATTACGAGTGTAAGTACTTCTTGGTACGGTACTCCTTTACTGTCATAGCTGCGAGTCGCCTGTAGTGTACGATAGTTCATGACGTACAAAATGTAATGTACGAAAGTGATGCAGGAGTCTCCTGCATCACTTGGACCTTGTAATGTGGCCCATCATCATCATCTTTTCAACCAAAAGACGTCCACTGCAGGACGTCCCCCCAAGCACCGCCACTTCGACCGGTTCTGTTCTTCTCGCATCCAGCGGATTCCTGCGGCCTTTACCAGGTCGTCGGTCAATCTTGCGGCCTTTCAACGCTTCTTACTTCTTCCGGTACGCGGTTGCCAATCCAAAACCTTTCGGCCCCTTCTGTTCTGCAAGCAATGCAGGCCGACCCACCCAAATGTGCGATGCGCTTAACTGTGTACGACAACCTTTGGGACACAATTTATTGCCCCTCTCTTGCTTTCATCTCTATTAACCGTTATTCCTAGGACTAACCATACAATCTGTCCATATTTTCGTTGCATTGTTGGGTTGGTTTTCATTCCTTCATTTATTTGAGGATTGTCTTCTTTGCCTTTAAAGCTCTTCGATTATTCAGTTACAAAAAAGTGGCGCTATAACTTTTTCAGACTTCGCGTGCTTTTTATCTAGGATACCTTTTGTATTTAATTCTGATACAAATAAAAACTGCTATGATCGTGGAGTAAAGTCAGCAACCAATTGTTGCAGTTTTTGTATACTGACCTCCGTGTCATGATCATGAAGAGCACCAAGTTAAAGCTTACGTATACCTACCTATTTTTTCTCCTCTTATCGCGGTCCTCTTATCCACGTTCCACCAACCGATTCTCACTGAATTCTACTATCATAATAAGATAAATATGGTATGTTTAGTTTGTGTGTTTGTATGTTTGTTACTCAATCACGCAAAAACAGCTAAACGGATGTGCATAAAATTTTGCACACAGATAGTTACGAGTATGACCTGGATTAACACATACGATACCGGTTTATCTATCCCGGTAGTACGTTCCCGTGGGATAATTTCCACACACAATTTTCCTCCACACGGACCAAGCCCCGGGCGAAAGCTAGTTTCTAATAATTCCCTTCCATAAATATAGAAGGGAAAAATAAATATTGATGCTTCCATAAATATTGATCACTATTGTAACTTAATGAGGACATCAAAACATAAACAGTAACGTAATGAACAGTTATCCAAACGCCAGTCAGATCACGTTTGTAAGTGGTCCAATGCTCGGATGCGCGGGCGCAGTGGAACTGAGCCAAATGGAACACTGGGCTATCCGGTACCTGTTTAATGTATATGTGCAATGAGATGGGAGGAGCAGTATGGAAGGAATTCCATTATGGGCAATAGGTTTAAGTGTGTGCTTCCATATGCCTTTTTATGATTAATCATAAATCATAATCAGCCTCTTAATGTTCCCACTGCTGGGACACAGGCCTCCTCTCTGTTAGAGGGAGTGGGCTGTAATCCACCACGCGGGCCCAGTGCGGGTTGGTAAATGTCACATGTTTTCGAATTTTTTGGTGCCAAGACATGACGGTTTCCTCACGATTTTTTTTCTTCACCGTTTTGTGAGCAGTAGTGATGAAATTATTTACACAAAGTAAACCGCCTGCCTAGGTTCGAACCCACGACCTAGAACTCGTAAGTCGGGGCCGTTACCACTGGGCCACCACTGCTTTTTATGATTATGAAAATATTTATCTTCTAACTAGCGTTATTTTATTTGTAACTTATTATTTATTTATATATAACAGCTTAAACTATCCTTACAGGGATCACCCTAATGCGACAGCTAAGAACTTAAAACTAAACTAAGTACATTATAAGTACCTATACTTACAACTACATAAATTAGAATAAAGAAAAAAAATAAAACTAACAACATTTTTAAATAAAAAACACAAAATAATGTCATTAATTACAAAAAAAATAAAAATAAAAAACACAGTACAAAAGAAATTAAGTATTTTTTTTTTGTCTGACGGTCGGACTGTTTTTGATTAAGACTGAAACATTACTTAGATTTCAGTCTCTCTATTTACTACGTCGTGGCTTCGTGGCGAAGTGCACATTTTACGAAATGCACATTCTGCGTCAAGGGCAGACTTTGCGAAGTGCACATTCATCATTGAAAGGTACCTTTATAAAATCTACTTTACCAACTTCCAACAAACTTGACTATCCTGTATTAATCGTACAATGTAACTATTTCAAAGGCTATTTTCTGCAGTAGTCTATTACGTCTCCGTTCGAAACGTGCCTTACCTACCCGTAACTATTAACGACAAACAAATATCAACACCGGCCACAAACACAACGAGGTTGTAGCCTAAACCGCACACGAGCGTGCGGCTATAAACCCACATAGGGCCGGTCAAATATCCGACACATTGTCCTCTTCTCAGAAACAAACATTTTGCTAATGCAGCCGACTCGCTAAGCTATTCAGTTATATGACAAACAGGACGTGAATGTATGGCGGCAGTTAGGTCTGTGGCTCAATGGGAATTTATCATAAAATTTTATACTTCCTGATGTATTTTATATTGTTCCACAGGTTTCTTCTCTGATTGGGATATAATGACATTTGATTGTATAGTGTCTCATTACGATGAGTAGATGTGATAGGTAAAGACTACAGCCGGTGATTCTGATAAAAATATCACCGTGAAAAATGAGGTAACGTGAGCTGTCATTCCACCTGATGCTAGGTTTGACGCTATTGACAGGTCAAGTGTCAAACTAACATCAACTTAGAGTGCCAACACACTGGGACGCCGGCTGTACGTATCCAAACAATTCGTATTTAAATGTAGGTATGACAGTTAACTCATGCACTTGGCTACGGTCTGGCGATGTCGCCAAAGAGTAGCCATGACCGACCGGCCCCTACATGGAGACTGGATATTCTGGCGACCAGGGGGCCATAAGTCTCCTAATTTACAAACGTCACAATAGTCTCTCCATTGTGAATTTTTGACAGATTTTGTATAGGAAATCTGTCAAAAACTGACAATGGAGAGACCATTGAGACTTTTGTAAATTAGTAGACTTGGCCCCCTGGCGACATGTAGCCAAGTCGCCAGTATTTTGTATATATTCATTCGAATTTTCGCGAAAACCCTTAGGGATATTGCGAAAACACGGATAATTAGACAAGGGTGAAAGTATTCTGCGAGCAAATTGGAAGTACTGCCACAGCACCGCTCGCTTCGCTAGCACGGCTCGCGCGCGGTTGGTCCCAGTTCAAACCTAACCTATTTCACCTAGTTCAATAATGACGAATCATACAATCTGCCTGCAACTAGATAATCAAACAATGGTGAAAAAATTCATGCGACAGATACACGTAAGTTCTGCTTCCCTCACTCAGTGGCCAACTGATTGCCCGAAGAAATAACTTCTGTGTTCAAAACGCTTTAATAATGACTGAACAGTCTTTCGTTGGTGCTTATAAAAATGGCATGAAAGCAATATATTTTCAGGTCCAGCCTATAGCCTATCCATCTATAAATGTGAACATTTCCGTATTTCGCTTCTCCGAATCGAAAGGCTATTATTTTAAAATGTATGACTTTGTTGCGAACATTTATTACTATCCTCGATATAGACATGTGAAATTATACAAAGCGCCCATAAATAACTATTTACATTGTAATGTTAATATTCCAACATAAAACACTGAACATTCACTTTACTATCTTCTAGGAATCATAAAACAAAACCCGCGACTGCTGCGACTAATTGTTCACGAATGAAAATCGCACTGTCTGGCTTATTACTTTAAAAGCTTTCTCAAATTCTCAGTGTACACAATACCTAACTACCGTACCTATGCTAATTGCTTTTGAAATATCAGGCGACGGCAAGACAGTATCCATACCTGTACTAACCTCCTTGGTTTATTTTAACTTTAGAAGTTCCATCTAAAGTCGGCAAACAATTTGAAGTCAGCGCACGCTTGTAGCAAGAAATCGTGGAATGTTTGTAGACAGCCTTATAAATGGAGAATAATCTATTTGGTCGTAAAACACTTAATAACTCATAAGGAATTTATGTTTGGTTTTTCTTTGGCTTTCATGTGCGACTGCGGCCTTTTTGTGGTCTTTGGTGTTAGACACTACCTTATTAAGTAGGTCGTAGCTCTTGCTATTTTAAAAGCCCTATTATGTGAAGTCAACAGCCTGGCCCCTCTTTCCCACTGGGCACACGGGGCACGTGCCCAGGGCCCCGCGATCGATGGGGCCCCCTAGTTTCTGCCAGATCACCAAATCATAACCGATATTTATTACCGAAAAACAAACTAAACCAAACGATTATGACTGACTACAATACCTACTAGCTTATTAGCTTTTGCTTTAACCTTTCCTCTCGCTCGAAAATCAGGCTTTCTAATTTCAGCATTTTTAGATAAATTTAAAACCATATTATGTATAAACAATATGTTTATAAAATACAATTCATGGTATACTAATAATTTAGCCTAGTCATTATCAACATCAAACATCGCAAACGCGCATATAACTACGATTCTTTTATAATGCTGTTAGCTACCCTAAGAGTAGTTTATACCCAAGTTTGTAACCCTGAAAACCTAAAAGTTTGTTTGTAGCCCAATTCTTGAGGAAGAAGCGGGCAGAAGCTAGTTTATGAATATTTTAAGAATTTTGCTTATCTAGGTGGTACTCTTATCTACACAGGGGCCCCGTGATCCTTATGTGCCGAGGGCCTCCAATAGGTTAGAGACGGCCCTGTCAACAGCCGGTCGACGTACTATATTACAAATCTCGGGATCTCACCTCTTATGATCAGTTCCTTCTGTCTTTTTCGTGTCGTTAGTAACTAACCTGCTGTCAGAATTTTTATGCCGCCCATGGTTCTCTGATTTGTTTTCACATGCCGTCGAGAAATCTCCCTCAGAAATGCCGATTCTTCACGATGTTTTCCTTCACCTTGTACAATACGCACATGAATCCGAAAAGTCAGAGGTTGCGTTGGGTCCGAACTCTAGACCTATGACTTGGCTATCACTGCTCATATAAGATCAGCATCCCTGAATATTTAGATCATAATGAATATCCCTCTTCAAGAAACCCCTGAACAGCAATAAGTTCTTTTAGTACTTGACTAGAAACTAACGTTTCCCTTCTTGTTGTTACAGGTCACTAGTGTTGCTGGTCTCAGTGGCGGCGACCTTCGCGGCTCCGTCACCGGCCTCCAGCGCCAACGCAGACAACAACATGGACAAGCTCGAGCCATCCACACACGAGCTGCTCAGTTCACTCGGCTTGAAGAAGCTGAGGATACCGGCCGCCCACCACAGGAAACGACTCGCCGAACAAGGCAGAAGGCATGCCACGGGAGACTCAAGGATGTACGTCATCAAACTGCCTCCGAACACCAGTTACTACAGTCACGCAGAACCGGCCCCTGCTGCAGCAAGAACCCTGCCTCTACAAATGACAAGCAATGGCAAACCTGCCCGAGTATACCATTGGAACATTCCCGTCCTACAAAAGTTCGCGAAAAACCGACCGCAGGCGAGGTTTGATGATGATATAGTGGACGTCGAGAGCACGCCGACATGGCCAAAAGCAATCAGTCATCCGAACTCGCTCGACGCTTTGGCGTATTACGTCCCGGCGAAGAAAACGTCTTTCAGAAAATATTACTCGGGCAACGGCAAACCTAAGTCCTTCTACATAATCGAGAAGAATAAGAAATCCGCCGAGTACCATAAGTTACTGCCTTAATCGGATTATTTTGTGCATTCCCGGTAGATATAAAAGTGAAGATATGCAATCAATTGAGTCTGAATCTCTGAGTCCATTACTGAACAAAATATCGGTACTGATTCTTTATTTATTTTATCCTTCTTAAAAATAATATACGTAATATTGTGAATGATTTGATCGCCTAAGTATAAATGATCTTCGACTCTTAATTAGTTATTTATATTTACTTTATTATGCCGTGCTGGAAGTCTTTGGGGTAGCATTTGAGCTAAGCTCTGCAGTCTTACTCTCGATGCTAATTCATACAATTAAGAAACTCTTAGATTTACATACAGTATATAATTAGACTCCAAATTGTAGCTTTCATTTTTATGGCTTTTAGCATCGGTAGTAAGGTCTGTTGCCTACATCCTTTCATTCCCAAAACCAGATGAGGCTTTATTGTTTCCTTTGACTTATAGTCACTCGACATAGTTGGTTGAGATGCTCAATCATCAGATGTACATCGTGACAGAACATTTAAACGACACTGCACTGTATTAATGCTAATATGTGCTTTAATAAGTGTCTGAAATCTGAAAATATACTGAAGTATTTACTGGACATTTAGTCAGTTTCTATGGGACTCTGAACTCTTATCGCGAGTGTTTGTTGGGCTTCTTAAGAACTGTCACTATATGAGCAAGAAGGTTCAAGTTAATGCTTTTAGAGGGATTTAAAGATTCATGGTAGAGCTCATAACTTTTGTAAAAGGCTTAAGGCTATATTCTAGCAGTAATCCCAAACATATCCACTATATGAGTAGAGTAATCTTGTAAACTGCATTGTATATATGGGCCAGCTTCCGCAATCTAGTTTTAAGTAATCGATAGGTGCTTAGATATTTAGTAAGACTGCGTCACGAATTTAAATTATTATCTAGATTTACGTACTGCATTTAGATACAGCGAACATGTTTATTTTTAAAGTGATTTACTTTGTAATTTATGACATTTTCAAAAAACACACACAACATCTAAAGCTGGATTAAAGTCATTACGTGTTTTGTAAATCTAATCATTGTATTGTGAGTCTTTCAGTTTTCACCATAACTCAGATGTAAAGTTAAATACATAAACAATATTATCCAAACAATGAAAAAACGTTTCAAGGAAATTCTGAGTAAAAAAACTTCACTTGAGATATTATATTTCCTGATGGCTTTTCTTAGTATTTATATACGTGTGTGTATTTTGGATATGTACACTTTCTGCATTTATTATCTATGACATTAACGTCCAAGTTTAGGGGTACGTTTATACTTAAATCACTTGATGTAAGCCAATGCTAATTTTAGACTTGCACCTAGTTCCATTGTATTGAAGACTATATTAATTTGTACTAATTATGTTATTAAACTGATTAGGCCAAGGCGAAGCCATTGCTTTAACCGTTTAGACTAAGTTGTTATCGTAGATGTAAGCATAATTATTTTGTACAACATACCTACTTAATGTAAACTAGAACAATAAATATTTTATTAAATTATTGTGTTGAGTTTTTTTTTACGTAATTTCCGTTCGTTCCGTTTTTACGATTTCTCATTCTTCATTCCAACAACATCCTACTTTGTAGAGATACTTACATTTACCTAGTGATAAAAAAAATATCATTAGAAATAGGAGAGGTCACAGACAACCCCCCCTGTGGAACACCAACTAACATAGTTAAATGAAGCTGCATGAATAACTTATTTGATTAATAAGATTTCTTGCTTCGCTTGAAGGTAAATTAAATAAGACACTTGTATTGTACAATTGCATAAAATCAAACGATGGACCCGAAGACTCTGGAGTTCTGACAAAAATCCTAGATAAGAAACTTTTCATAATAGGCGCACAAAAAGATAAAAGTTTAATGAAAATCATTACTAATTTGTAATGTATATTAGTTACGATGCAACAATACTTGTCGTCCTTATTTCTTGAAGCTGTAAAATGGTAACTAGCAGTCTGCTAGTTACCCTACCAACATTTAATAACGCCATCTGTTAGTCTTACCACTAACTACAACATTCATTCTTACCTCTTTCGTATCAACCTCTCTCGTAGACATACTCAACTTACTAATTCATCAGTTCTTCGAACACGATGTAGAGTTCGCTAACGTCGCCCTGCTTTACCGACCGAGCATGTCACCACATGCGCGGCAGGCTGCGCGATTTATAAAAATCGTACCAAATGCTATCCGACACAAATCCATAATCGTCGCCCATTGTAAAAATGTCAGCTGCATTCGCGAGCAGCTCCGATAATAAAATGAAAAATGTGGAAAATGATAACAATAATGAAAGGACAGTTGACAGTGTTAAAAAGAAAAGTTTTGGTGATAAAAATAAAAAGAGCGATTCTAACGCAAACAACAGCACGGTTATAAAAGTAAAGAGTGTAATTCCTAGACGACGGTAAGCTATTATTTATTTATTGGCTTCTGTGGAACAAGCTTTAACTGCAGCACACCTGGCACTGTGACCTATTTTTTATTTTTTATAATTTTCATAAAATAAATTTAATATTTTCACTACACCCTTAATGAGGAACATGCAATCGCAGATGTGCTCCAGTTTTCTGGATATAATTAACAAGCGCGTTCTAAAAATATCTGGGAATACAAATAGACCATTGCATTGTATGGTTTTAGACTAAAAGTTTGGGTTATTTACTTTCCCGCCAATTCTGTTTTTAGTTTTTCTGAACGTTTACAGGCAAAGAAACCCGATGAAACATGGAATCTCGGACGAGGAGTTCATCGTATTTTTATCTAATAGATAAGGGCCTGAATTTTGCCAACAATATTATAAAATTTATAAAGATTAGATAAGAACGTGTGTTACTATTGGTCACATTGCATACTTTGCCAATACTTCCTTCCTTGTGTAAAAATTCAGGCCAGTGTCGGCGAAAATACTAGTGAATTCTGAGTCTAATTTATCGGAATTTCTGCTTCTCTATGCGAAATAATTACCTGTATAAAAATAATAAGTAGGTACCTCAGAAATATTATTATTAAGTGATCTCTCTCAGATTAAAATGATGCCAAATTGCTTGAGCAAACTGATTTTTCTTCTAAGTATACGGTTTTAATATTTGACAAAATATTCTGTTTGTATTGGGCTACTCAATTACTGTAAGTACTCGTATGTAGGAATATCGATCCAAAATACGTCAACGATACAGGGAAGTAGTTAATTAATTAATCGTGTTCATTAATGTAACGAGTAGATACCACTACACCATATGTGTGTGGCATTGATCTCATTACCGAATATGTTTTACTAATGACTGAAAATTAATTATAGGGTTAAAACATTTATTCTTAAGAGAGTTTATTCTGAAAGTGGGCAACGTCGCAAATAGATGTCAAATAATACAGTACAGTAATATTGCCAAATTAATCAAAATTTTATTTTAATTTGGCAATATTACTTTATGGAAATAAGAAATGTGGCTAACTAGCGAACTAGAATATTAATAATAAACTTTTAGGATAAAACCAAAACGCTCAGTGACAGTTACTGTGGTAAAGAAACGCGTTACTATTGCTGCTGCTAAATTACCGCGGAACGCTGCTGCAGTTTGAGTCAAAATTACAGAAGATGTCAAAGACAATTTGTGAACCTCACCTTGAGGGAAAGTACTGGAGATAGCAAATTTTAGTCAAAGGAATTATTCCTTTATGTTAAAAAAATAAACAAATCTACATTCAAAGATTTTCGAAAATGCGCTTGCTACCTACACTCGGAAATCGAACCGGCTAAAATCCGAAAGTCGATTACACCCTGTTTTTTATGGGATCAATCGATAAAGTCAATCATAAAGATCAAATCTCTCTAACAAACACGATAAATTAAATTAAAGAAAAACCATAAAATCTAAGCAAGATAAAAATAAACGCGCTACGGAATTATTTTGGAAATTTCATCCCTAAACCGGTCAAAAAGGGAATGAACGATTGTAGGAAAGTTCGTAACTTTAGCCGATGGGATATCCCATTGTGCACACGGCTTCCGATGTTATAAAATACAAATAAATTATTAAGAAGCTAATTATAACTATAGTCACTCAGTTTTCTGTTTTTAAATTGGTTTAAACAACACAAGTATTACACAACAACATAACCTTAGACATCGTGCATAATAATAGGAATATAGTAATGAGTACTAGAAACGTCAGTTACCTCTATTCTCTACTTATTATATAGTACCAAGGTAGTGCTCATCCTTGCCTACGCATGTACCTATTGATTCAGTATCTTATCCTTGATTTTCCAACTCATAATAGCCTAGGTTTACCTACTGATCACATAATAGTGACATCTCAAACCAAGGTGAGACCACTACACAGTACTTTAATACTAACCCCCTTACTAATAAACGTTGTATAGCGTATGTATAGTTACACAACGCTTTGTCTTCCTCTTTCGAATGTCAAATTACTGACGACTGAAAGAGAGAAATCGGTGTGTAACTAATACAGGCGATATACAACGTTTATTAGTAAGGGGGATAGTTTTTAGACGACTATTTTAAAACCGTAATCCACGTAGAACGAATTCACATGATCATTATGTTGATTCGTCCTAGCCAGTTCCTCCAAATACCTAGTCGGTTTCAAACCTTGTTATATGCGGACGAAATCCTTTCTAACACAGCTGTAGTTTTAGTTCACTGATATAGCATAGGATCCGAAGTAAGATCGACCTTCACTCAACTGTTTACCGGATGAAAATTATTTTTTATCAAAAACTCAAAGAATTTATTTCAATTAAACCATATACACTTGAATTAACTTAACTTGAATTGTCAAGGAGTCGGTCAGTCAGAAATATGAAGCTAGTTGCCCATTCCAAAGCGAAGTAGGTACCTAACCTATGGAGAAGAACGGGCAAAAAACTCCACGGACACTCTTTTAAATAAACAAACTACTTTTAAAAAACTTTTAAGTTACAAAATAGTGGTTACATCATTCATGTTTAAATTATACATGTGAGAACAATGTAAAAAGATGCGCACATTAAAAGCGTCTGTAATAAAAAGATAAAAACAAAAACAATTCAAAGATTGAGAAGAATTTAAAATAAATAACCCACGGCAGCTAAGAGATGACCAGCCCCAACCGACGGCGCCCGTTCACGAACATGACGCATGTATTAGCACCATTCAGCTCAACCATTTTGAAGGGAGCTTAATGATCCAACACACACGCCACCATCAGCGAGACATCTGAGTGAGCATGACATACTCTCAGCCGCCAGGGCACATTCAAGTCAATGAAAGACATATTACCCGGTAAATGGTAGCTCTGTGGTACATAGTACTCACACCTGTGCTATGGAATTATAGGTACAATACAAAGGAGATTGAGTTTATACAATGCAAAGATGGTCTTACAATCTTCAGCAGCTCCAACAGTATTTTCAAATGTTAATCAATTAGGGTGGCAGTGGTGGCCCAGTGGTAATGGCCCCGACTTACGAGTTGTAGGTCGTGGGTTCGAACCCAAGCAGGCGCTTTACTTTGTGTAAATAATTTCATCACTACTGCTCTCAAAACGGTGAAGGAAAACATCGTGAGGAAACCGGCATGTCTTAGAACCAAAAAATTCGAAGACATGTGACATCTACCAACCCGCACTGGGCCCGCGTTTTAGATTATGGCCCACTCCCTCTCACAGAGAGAAGGCCTGTGTCCCAGCAATGATGATGATGAATCAATTAGGGTCGTGGAGCAGGACCATCATTGAGCCAAGCATTTTATCAGCGATGTAATCAGCCAACTCGATTCGAAATATGCCTGCCTGCATAGTGTGCTTTTATATAAGATTTGAATTTCGTCTCATTCAGTTGAAGTATGTGGAGAGGAAAATTGTAACATTTTAACATGTTATGTTTACAAATAACGGGTGACCAATTCGGATGTATACAACCTTTTTTAACCCCCATTCTAACTTGACGCCAAATTTTGCAGTTGGGTGTCTATTATTTAGTTGAAATGCGGCAAATTCTTTATGCACAGTATTATATTATTATCTGTGGCACAGTCTATAACACTATGACCACCGCAATACTTAGTGGGATACCTAATAAATATGCGAAAATTTAATGAAAAACATGATGAAAAGCGATCGCATTTTTAAGAATAAAACAGGAGCAGATTACGCAGATCTTATTCACTGTATAAAAATGCCAAGTACTTATAGAAAAATATCCGGTAATTTTCGTTTGATCTTAATTTAAGTTGTATACTTCCTAAATGGCCACCTTGTATATTGCAAATGGGTTGCCTAATACTAACTCACCTGTCACCTGGCAACCTGTTGTGTAACTGTTACAATGTTCTGTATGATTTAACGTTCAATAAGAATCTAATTCGTTTGGTAAAAAAGTCAGTGAAAAAAAAAAACCAAAAAACTGACAGTATTTTCAATTAATTAAAGCCATGAACATATTTAATTATGCTCATCTCCCATTGCAATATATTTGTGAACGTATTGTATTTAATAAAAAATAATTTTCAATCGGTGAACAGATGGGTGAAGGTCGATCTTACTTCGGATCTTAGACTAATAACAGTAATATATTACTGTTATATATTGTACCTTGACCAGTTTTGGTCTTAAAAAGATCATCTATACTATCTATACTAATATTATAAAACTGAAGTGTTTGTTTGTTTGTTTGCTTGCGCGCTAATCTCAGGAATTACTGGTCGGACTTGAAAAATTCTTTCAGTGTTAGGTAGTCCATTTATCGAGGAAGGCTATAGGCTATATATCATCACGCTAAGACCAATAGGAGCGTAACACCAATGAAGAATGTTTCAAAATGTTAGCCCAAAGTAACTATTCCACGCGGACGAAGTCGCGGGCAGAAGCTTGTCTAATAATAACTTCTAATTACTTTGTAGTTAATTTTTTGTTTTCAAACGTTTTATATATTTTTGTAAACATGTACATATGGTGGTTTGTTTGGGAAAGGCGGTAAATACCTACCTTACCGAAAAAAAAAACCAAAGACACCGAAATATTCGATTTATTGAATCCATGTCAAACCGCAGTAACCTTGATAAAAAACACATGATTTTTAACGAGATAGATTGATCTAAATATTATGGATGCTGCTGATAAAAACACGATCAATATTTTTTTCTTTGACATAATCCTGATTTCATTGTTCTGCTGCGGCCGCATCTGCGTCTATCGTGACGAAGCAATGCGTAGCAAGCTTCGTATGTTTTACTCGCGAAAAAATTATCGCACTAATGCGGTGGTCACATGAGCGGCTTCGCCACGTTTATTATGTACCGCCACCCGGGCGATAAGTGCTACGCAACCCAAATTATCGCGACGATAAACGATAATATTTGGTTACATCTGCGTGTATCACTGTGCGAAGCTTTGTCACGATAGATGCAGAAGCAGCCGCAGCATTAGGGATTATACGATAGGTAGTGACTATCACAGATTCGAAGAAAGGTAATCGAAGGTTTGCTTGTACTAAGTATAGTGGCAAATAATTTACACGCAAATAACCTACATAAATACCTATGAGTATGATATTTCCAACCATTTATTTAACTTTTGACAGCTAAAGTAATAATGTCCAAATTGCATTTCTGACTCGATTTCGAAATTCATGATGAATTTAATCGAATTTAAATAATAATTAAAATTAAATAATTGAAATAATATTATCATCAAATTCATAATTCGATGAAAAAATTAAGTTTCCGTATAGCATTGCATTTTTTCACTTCGGTTTTTAATGTAATTATTACGGAACGTGTATATGTCAAAAGTTAAATAAATGGTTGAAAATAGTATATTACGAGTAACAAAAAAAAATCTTGATAGCTCCGTGACTATAAACAATGTACATTGTTTATAGTCACGGAGCTATCAAGATTTTTTTTTGTGCTCAAAAGCACTAGGTATTAGATGAAACATAGGTAGCCTACACAACTATGAAATTACTCGTTCTTTTTGGAGAGTAATCATTATTTTTAAAATGCACGAATATTCCCAGATTACATGACCTTATGTTTGTCTGTGATTAAGATTGATCAATTACATCATAACACGGGTTAGCAAGCTTTGTAATAAAGTTCTGCCTTGACCGAATAATTTGGCAATCAAATTAAAACTAAGATCGTCCATGGCAAACAGGTTTTCTGCACAGTCCCGGTGCGACTAACCTCAGTTATTTTAATAATTATTTTTTATCTATTTTTTTTTTGTAATAACAGCCGTACGGGTCGTTCAATCAGCTTAAGCTACGCTTGCTGAGGTTGATCCGTGGATAGATGACCATCTATTTCATACCGAGAGGCACGGAGGGGTCCGTGCCTCGGAAATCACGTATAGTCGTAATTGGTCCCGGCTGTCATTTGCAGATTACATCACTAACGGCAAATTATGTAAGAGTCCAAACTGCTCCCAAATTACCATGTTTATATTTTATTTTTTACATTCTTCCTACTATTTAATTACAACACTTTATTAGTGGCTTTTGTGGACATGATAATTATTCAGATTTGTTACAGTTGTAATAGGAATCATGTCATTTCGTTTAAAATAGGTTTTTAATTTTATTTCTCTTTTATATACTTAGATTCTTTTCTATTTTGTGAATGTGAGAGCGCTGTACGCTTTGTGGACTGGTTGACCATCTTCTATTTTGTTTGTTAAGTACCTGGTACTTGTTGAAAGACCTACACCGTCCTTCCATACCTAATAACACTATTATTTGAAAATATTGTAAAGCCAAAAGTGTAACCGTGCAGTTTCTTACCGGCTCTTCTCCATAGGAAACGACCAAATAGAACCGTGCACCTGCAGCTTCTGACGTTTCATAAGTGCCCATGTAGGTTTATGTAAATAAAATATTTTTAATTCGAATTTGAATGAGATCTTTGACAGTCGAAAGCCAGAATGTCTGACAACCAGTCTCACAAAGGCGTATCGTGGTCTGATTCATTTTGACAGGTGAACAACATTCATTGCGTTATTTACGTGGTTGAGCAGACATAATTTTCGAACATATGAAGTAATGGATTAGCAAGCCTTCAAAATGATTCAAATTATGATTGATCGTGGGTTACGCAATTTAGGTTTCAGATAGTGCATTAGGGTCCGCTAGTGTTTTAGTATTGTCGATAGACACTAATTACCTATTAGTGGGTAATTAGTAAACACGACAAAACTAAAACACCAGCGGTATGTTGCACACTTGTACTGTAAGCGATTTGGAAGAGTGGGGTGCGTCTTCGTGGATGGGACTATCTGTATTTATCTACATCCGGTTGGACTGGAAGCCGACCCCAACAGAAAACGCCAAGCAGATGATGATATTCTGATGGTACAAATTAATATTTTTGTGTACATCCATGAAAATAATCTGGTAATTACCCTGACACATTTGTAAATATTTATATTTGACGTTAGTAACCTTTACTTGCAAATTCTTTAATATAACATTCTTGATTCTATAAATAATTCTACGGTAGTTGATCATTTTAATAGGTATGCATAAAGATCATTAAATTTCCTTCACGAATTTGCAACAAATCGTATCATTTAAATTACCTAAATCAAAGTATCAAAGTACTTCCTGCACAACAGTATGTACATTAGTTTACCGAAACTTCAAAACAATGCAAGTTATGAATAAACATTAAGTAATTTGTACGTTGACATTAACCAATTATGTAATAAATGTACATAATATTTATTGAGGAAGTCTGAAAGTGACGCCGGTGACTGTTTGTGTGGAAATTGGTTGGTATGGACATGTGATGCGGAGGAGGTTTTGAGCGTATGAATGTGGCTGACCATACGAGTAGGGGAAGACCAAAAAAGAAACGATGAGTAGACTGTGTGAAAGATGATATATGGCTAGAAAGGGATTGACTACCAAGATGACGACTAATAAAAAAGTATGGAAGAAAGGGACATGTTGCGCCGACCACAAATAAATGTGTCGCAAGCGCTACTGCTGAGCGTCAGAGGTCCTGGGTTAGATTCCCAGCTCAGGCAAAGTGTTATATATAGGGTCTAATGTCTATCGAACCCAGGGTTCGATTAAAAAAACAACGGTTCGCACTCCGGGAGTGCCGGCAGAAGTGAAAACTTGAACATTAACATTGTGCATTTTTGAATATTTTGGAATGGTTAGGGAATAATTTCGCATGAATTGTTTTATTTATCAGTATAAAAGTACAATAATTTATGTGATTAAATACAATATTCATTAGTAGTAGTAGTATACTTATTTATTTATTTTCAAAATATAGTTTAACAAAAATAAACAATTTATTTAAAGTTTACATGAAGTATGTTTTGACTGCTTTTTTTACTCATCAATATGGGTAAAATTTCTTACCTCGCAATCTTTACGTAATGTCAAAGACTATTTATTTTGATATTTACTTGGCCGGTTGCTAGGCAACGGATCTTACAGTCACGGATCTGTCGCGAGTTCAAAATTTTTTACACATCCCAAAAAAAGTGCACAACGCCGCTAAAGAAGTTTTCACTTCTAAATGTGCTAAAGAAATAAACTTCTTACAAAAGTTGGAATTTATTCTTATTAGTCGATTGTTCTTGTTGCTATAGCATAGATAATCTTAACAATGAATGTGTTAGGAGTGGCACATCGTTAACCTCCTGTTTACAAGGACTGCTACTTATTACATTTTCACAATGCTTATTCTAATATAGTAAATGTCAGTTTGCTTCTTTATTGCTTAGTAAATCGATAAATATGCAACTACTTTACAAATCACTAACTACGTGTAATAAAAATAAAGTTTTATGGCTCGTGCAGAGTCGCCACGCGCGAGGGGTCGCGCCACACAAGACAAGTCACACCACTCTGCATGAGCCTTCATAGTGAATTGTTTTATCTACATTGAAAAAGAAATTACCATCTATACCAGTCAATATCGACACAAAAAAGGCAAATATCGCAAACGCGCATACAACTAAACATGTTTTTAAATAATAAGTCGTTAGGTCTCCTGAGAGTAGTTTATACTCAAGTTTGCAACTCTGAAAAGCTTAGTGCTCGGAAAACAGCGAATCTTTTTTCAGTTTTTTGAATAATATACCTTAAGGAAATGGTTTAGGTATCTTCGTTCCATATTTTTGTGAAGCAAACTAAATTTGGTACAATGTGAATCCAACCTAAGCACTCTAGGGCAACTAAGTACTACAACAACTCTATGGGCGTGCAGATAGAGCTCGTCAATTTTGAGCAATTTTTTCCAAAACGTGAAAAATATCGATAAGCCGTCATTTGCCAAGGTAAAGTACCGACTGAACCAATGGTCCTTGAGAAAAGTCATGTCAAAAGAATTTGTAGAAAATTAAATTAGCTTTAATTGCGTGACTGGGCTAATTGTTATTTAACAATTTTTAGTGTTAAACTATAAATGTTTACAAATTTTTTATAATCGAACAGTTCTGAGCGAGTAAGCGTTTGTTCACGCAAAAAAAAAACATCACTTGAGCGAGCGAACATTTGTTTGTTCAGAGATGATGATCGGTTAGACTCAGCGAACGAATATTCGCTCGCTCATTCTTTCAGTGAAAACGATGTCACGGCGAAGCAAGTATTCGTTTCTGGTTGTAGTGAAAACGTGAAAACAGATGTTTTCAGTTTTGAGCGAACATCGGTAGAACAGCAAACATTTTCTCTGAACAAAATGTTTGATCGACTGGGTAGTGAAAACGTGGCTTTACATTGTGTTGCAAAAAAGATGCATTAAAGGTATACAGTACTTTTTTTTTTTTACTATTTCTTCTCGTAGGTGGCCTCTGAGGCCATGACTACTTAACCGGGCAGGTAATACAATACAAACTAACGTATTTATACGCGTTCAACTTTTTATTCCTGCGTCTCTCAACCAATCTGCCCAGCCTTTTCCCAATGTATGTTGGGGTCGGCTTCCAGTCTTACCGGATGCAGCTGAATACCAGTAAGCACGCAGCGTGTTGATATGTAAAGATGGTCCCACAGTCCACACCGATCCACGGACCGAGCGCAGCAAACGTAGCTTAACCTGATCGATCGACCGCCGGCGACTGTTATCTGTTAGCCACGATTCCTACGGCTCTATTTGTATAAATTTTGTGACTGCACCTAATCACACAACAAGGAGGTTAAAATTCCTTTTTAAAAACAGGTAATAAACATCGATAGTCATCGATAAGATAGGAAACTAACCGATATTTCGCTATCTTATCATTCCGTATTTGGACTATTATAGCAACATGTCCAAAATATAACTAAATATTTAGTCAGTGGATTAGGTAAGAGTATGTTTAAAAATTCTAGCCAAACGTATCTTCGGAAACTGGATATTGATAGACAAAACAAGGAGCAACAAAAGGGCATTTTAAATATATAGTAGGCTCCTTGACAATGAAAATAAAGAACAAGTGAAATTACTTATATTAAAATTTAAAAAACCCCCTACGTATAAATTTTTTAATGTTTGATAAAGGTAAATCACTTTTCTTCTGGAAAGTACACATGGTGTCATTACATAGGATTCAATAGAAATAGCAAATGGGACCCATCGTTAATATAAAAAAAATGGGATCTAAAACTGGGATCCAACGAAAATAAAACATTTCCTCATTTCTCTTTCATACTCCATCACCAGACCCTGTTCATCGGGGAGTTGGGTATCCTGCAAATTCCAGGTGATGCTGCAGCATTCAATTCAAGGTTACTGTTCAACTATGTTCTTCTAATATCATAGAAATAACAAAATACCAAATTTCAAATCGATCAGACCTGTGGAAGATCAACTAGAAAAGAGCTGATAATCTTCAAATGGCTGAACCGATTCTGATAACATTCGCTAGAAAACCTGCTTTCAAATAGAAAACATCGCATTCAAATCGGTTCACCCATTTAAGAGCAACGGTGCCACAGACAGACACAGAGACACACACACATAGCGGTCAAACTTATAACACCCTCTTTTTGCGTCGGTGGTTAAAAATAGGTTTACTTGCCACAGAAACAAGTGCATACAAAAGTTAACTCGAATACGTAATAAAGAAAAACAAATAAAATAGATCTACGAGCAAAGAAGTAGAACAGACATTGTCTGTCATTGCCAGTTGCACGTCGTGAATGTGACAAGAAGGCTTCCACTCAGCATGAAGGCTCCTGCAAGCAGGCGCGACGCGGTAATAACACAAAACAATAAACGACCTAGTCCATTATTCATTAGTTCATTACACTTTGATTTGTCAGAGACATCAAAATATTATTATTAAATAAAATTGAAGTGTCTTTTTATAGTGTCAAAATAACAGCTTTTAACTAAATTCATATAAACATATAAATAGTACCTACTTTAAAAAAAAATATTGTCTGTCTGTCAGTCTGTTCCGGCTAATCTCCGGAACGGCTGGACTGACCACGACTGATTTGACGGGAGTATCACTGGCAGATTGCTGATGTTATAAGGAGTAACTTTGGCTACTTTTAATATCGAAAAACAATTAGGGTCAGCGGCAGCAGCAGCAGCTAGTTATTAGAATATAAAATCAACAAACTAGTTGACTGTAACAAAAAATAGCCTGTCATGGGCATTGCAAAGAGAACTGAAAACTTAAAATTGGTATTAACGCCATCTATATTCTATACTGCAGCACTACGGCGTGTCGGTGACGCGAATCCATAAGTTTACCCCTTACAAAAATCGCTCGTCGCGCCTGCGCCACTTAAAATATTATATAATTTAAGAACTTGAAACAATTTAAGATCTAACATAAAATGTTAAATAATTGATATCAAAAGTACATAAACTTCTATTTGTTTTAACATTGTTTATTTCCGAAGTGGTAACCGACCGCTGTAGCTCATGACAGCTACGGCGGCCTACGGCCTACGAATCGCCCACCCAAGCCACCCCATAGAACGCTACGACGATTTGGCGTAGCGATTTTTGGGTTCGCTCGTAGCACATTACTCGCTGCGTAGCATAGCTCGTAGCGATACTTCCTTGAGACGGACTGACGGCGGCGGGCGGCGGCGGCGCCGGCGGCGCTATTTTTGTGTCCGTTTTACTATATGAAATTGAGGTCCAAGTTCTTCTTTACTTCTAAGTTACTGGGATATATTTGTATTATAATAAAAATCTTAAATTCGTTCACTGTAGCAAACGCTCAGCCTAAACCGCTGAGTCGAAAAGCATGTTCCTTTTGTAACGAAAGTGAGATCTAAGGAAGAACTATTGAAAATTCATCACATAAATTATTTAAAATGAAAGTTCGTCATTTTTGCCGATGGCGAATCACGGCTTGTATACCTAGATAAAATAAAATAAGTTGCTGTAAAACAAGGTTTAATGAATAAAATATTTATTTTCAGACAAGATCTGCTGAAATGGTACGGCTGGGGTTACAAGGACTCCATGTTCTTATTGGACGGGTACACTGCTACTTTCACCGGTAACAGGTATGTTTCTTTTTTTACAAATTATCATAATTTTTGCACATTTTCTTCTTGACACCGAAACAGTGAAAAATTCAGGGATTGAAGATTGAACTAATTTCACGTATTCTGTCTTGTTAAACAAAGGATCTTTAAAGCGAA
The DNA here is from genome assembly GCA_948150665.1 of Conistra vaccinii. Classification (NCBI taxonomy): domain Eukaryota; kingdom Metazoa; phylum Arthropoda; class Insecta; order Lepidoptera; family Noctuidae; genus Conistra; species Conistra vaccinii. Next base: position 5,253,891 of record OX411323.1, on the reverse strand, counting down.
ACTTTAATTTCATTGAATAATTGCCTATAGTAAAAGTTTGTAGGGAAACACGAAATATTACTTAAATGCAATTTTTTTTTTTTAAACAATATTTTACGGATAACTATAAATAAATACAGAATCATTATTTTAGCCAGTCGTAACAATACGTAGTTAAACTAATAAGTTAAGGACATATTTTGAACTAGCTTCTGCCAGCGGCTTCGCCCGCGTGATAAATTTATAAATTACAGCTTACTATATTATGCATGTATTATCCTTACATCCTTACATATTATAAAACAAAGTCGCCCGCCGCGTCTGTCTGTCTGTCTGTCTGTCTGTCTGAACGCGATAAACTCAAAAACTGCCGAACGGATTTTCAAACGGTTTTCACCATTGGACGGAGTGATTCATGTGGAAGGTTTTAGTGTAAGTGTTCATTAAGGTTTTGTGTAAATTGGCTGAAATATGACGATTATTGTTGAAGATGTCGGAAAAAATCATGCCGACTGGGAGCTTTACTGGCGTGCGCTGCGTAAGTCGTGAGAGATAAATCAAATTTATGTTCTAGAGTATTGTATATCTTAAAAATTGCAACAAAAAAGTCCGCGATGGCATATGTCTATCTTTTAAGGGTGACCCACAATAACCATTTTTATCTTTCAAAATTGTATAAAATTTTCATTGTTATTTCCGAAGCTATTTTGACCGGTATCTTATTAATCCTTATCCAATTAAATAGGTTATTTAAATTGGGCATTCAATTTCGATTAAAATATGCCTTTACATCACATCATTTAAATGAATAGTTTAAGAGATATCACAGTTTCAAAATTACGCGTAACAAAATAATTATGGTTGACCACGCGGGCGCTGTAGTAGCCTACCACTGCGTCCGTTGAAAGTTAGTCAATGATCTTTTCCTTGGCTATTAGGTATGTATTCCCGGTAGAACGTTCCCGTGGGATATTTTGCGACATCCACGCGGGCGAAGCCGCGGGTAAAAGCTAGTAATTTATAAATCTAAACCTTCCTCTTGAATCACTCTATCTTTTGAAAAAACCTCATCAATATCCGTTGCGCAGTTTTAAAGATCTAAGCATACATAGGGACAGACAGCGGGAAGCTACTTTCTTTTATAATAATTTAGTGATAGCCTATGTTACCTACTCTTTAAAACTACTGGACCGATTTAAAAAAATCTTTCACCAGTAAAATGCTTATCATAAGCATTTTACTGGTGAAAGAATTTTTTAAATCGGTCCAGTAGCTTTTGAGTTTATTTATTATAAACAAAAATACAAATCTTTTCTCTTTATAATATTAGTGTAGATTAATTTTAGATAAACATTTGTTTAACATTCAAATCGTGCAACAATTTGCATATATTTAACAAACCAGTTCTTTTTCTTATTGGCCTCTAAATGGCTATCACGAATGGCACCTTTTTATCAAACACTCTTTCGGCAATTTTGCAATGAACCTTGATTTAATATTCGCCCGCCATACATTAGATTATGCTTGACACATATGTAACTCAAACACAAAAAATACAAAAACACATCTTGTTCCATTTTGAATTGACACTATGTGGTTGACCAGAGTAGATAGGTAGAACTTTATTGTATAACATAATTTAGCAAAAGTATTTGACAAAACCATACGCATACAGGGTACAACAGCAGAGGGATAATTCCCGTAAGAACATTCGCATTAGCATCTCTTTCGCAATCTGTCAAAAATACAATCTAAATACCAACATTTTTAACAAGTTCGACAGATTGCGACTTGAATGTAAACGTTTTTTAAGGACGAGAGGAAAGTTTTGAGTATGAATGTGAAGGGCTATTTAAGTAGGGGAAAACACAATAGTGGACTATTTGGAAGATTTACGGCTAGAAAAGAAGGGACTACCCAGATGACAAGTAATAGACAAGTATGGAGAAAAAGACATTGTGGTCGACCACAAATAAATTGGGATAAGGGCAGGAAAATGATGATACAGAGTACCACGTCGGTCTTATCACTAATAGCGATATGTACACACGGCTACACATCAAACTATATATTTCCAGTATAAGCTGACCTCGGAACGGAAATCCTATACAATGCGAGGTCAGCATAATCTGGAAATGTATAGCTTGATGTGTAGCCGTGCATCCAGACAACCTTTGGATAGACAGGGAAATACTAAATAGAGATAGAGTAGAGTGTGGTCTCAATCTGATGCTCTAGGTGGCAGCAGTGGAAACATTATCGGCTGATTATATTATGTAATGGGATAGAGTTAAATCGAGTAAAGGTTCCCTTCCACATCTAACCCGTCTGCCTTCAAAGCAAGAGTGAACAGGCATCTTCTGGGCACGCTCGTTCCATCATAGACCTCATCCATCGTTTTCCATCAGGCGAGATTGACGTCAAGAGCAGGCCCATTCAGCAAAAAAAAAAAAAAAGGTACAATTCTGCCGACTGCAGGCGCCTGTAGCACGACTGATTTTTATGAAGACGACCGTGTCGGAAGGTATTTCATAGAACATCGCAATAAAAAAAATAAAAAAATAGTTTGGAAAATCCAAAAGTGCACGCCTCATACATAACACTCATTCAAAGACGAAAAAGAATTTCAAAACATAGTTTCTAACAACAATGAACAATTTATAACTTTTCATGAAGTCGTAATGACTGGCAAAGATATTAACTTGGCGGTTGCTAGGCAACTTACGGACATCAAATCAAAGGTTGGAAATATTTAGATAAAGATATTATATTTTAGTTAGTATTTTATTAATTACTAGCTTCTGCCCGCGGCTTCGCCCGCGTGGATGTCGGACTTACAATAGCAATGGGTTTCATTTTGACAGTTAAACAATTAATTGCGTTATTTGCGTTATTTCTCGAACATAATTATTCCACTCGGCGCTCTGGCGCGTCATCCCCTGGCTGGCCCGCCCCTCCACCCTCGTTCTGAGCGCCGTCGACTCAATATCGCAGGTCATTCTTATCGTTCTAACTTTTAAACTATTTGTCCAAATTAATTAGTGTAAAAGACAAACTTTATCTACATTAAATACCAAAAGCGATGAAGGTATTTATTTTGATAACAATTAACTAAATACTCTAAAATATGCAATGTAAAAAAAGTATTCAATTTAACTGTATTTATTGCTCACTATTTTGGTTATAAAGGCTTCCACATAAAAGGTGTCGCGGATATGCTGTCGCGGACTTTTATTTAGAACTCTTTAAGACAAACAATCCCACAATACATTTTCTTCATGTAACTCTAACGGTTTAGGCAGCGCACGCAGCAAACGGTGGAGGTCTGCCCGGCTTAGGTGGACCACCGCCGTGTCCTCGTGGAGGCGATCGGCGGCGGTGACCTCTCGCGTACGGCCCTGGTTCAGGCCATGGTGCGGAGCGAGAGGGCATGGCAAGCCGTCACCTCCTTCTGCAAAGCAGTAATGCTCGCGAAGGAGAAGGTGGAGCGCGCGAGGGAGTGGCAAAGGCCGCGCCCTACCAGCCCTAGCCGCCGCCGCCGTAGGAGACGTCCCGGGCGTCGGGAATTGATAGCCGATTTCCGGCCACCGTAGGCGCGGGCCTGCGGACGGAGAGCAACGGGCAGCTCACCGTCCGATAAGGACCAGGCCCGGGTCGACGGCGCATCGTGTTCCACGCGCACCTCAAAGAGATATCAGCAAAACTGACGGGGTCCGCTAGGGCCGATGCCTGCCGGGGTTGCGGGTAGTCCCAAGGGGAAAGCGTGGCCTCTGGCAAGGCAAGGGAAGGAACACGGGTGGGTTTTAGTCAGTAAGAGACTGAAACGCCCAGAAATCATAGGATGACTTCCCAAACAAAAAAAAAAAAATGGCAGCGCACGCAAAGATAGATCTCAGAGGGCAGGAATTTTTCCGACTTACTTGATACTTATCGTTATGTTATGGTCAAATCACATAAAATCTTTATAAATTGTAGCCTATGTGTTATTCTAATGTATAAGCTACATTATTGTAAAGTTTCATCTAAATCCGTTCAGTAGTTTTTGTGTGAAAGAGTAACAAACATCCATCCATCCATCGATCCATCCTCACAAACTTTCGCATTTATAATATTAGTAGGATTAGTAGGATTAATGTACGGCAGTGTTTTTCAACCTTTTTCATGACTCGACCCCCTTAGTATAAAAAATTTTTCACGACCTCGACCATTCGAGAACGATTTGAACTCAGTCGAGATTCCCGCTGAGTCGAAGTTTCTGCAGCACGAAACCTAGCCTGATGTTCCCGAGTTGCAGAGAGCCTTCCCTCACGACCTTCCTCAGATTCCTGTGATCGAACTAATCTCATCCTTTTAGCATTTCTGCTACATTGGGAGAGGTTGGATCTTCTTCGAAGCATTCTTACAATAAAATAGTACTTACTACTTAACACACAGTTATTTAGTTAACACGTACTATCGTAAACAATTAAATTATAAATACTTACAGATTATTATACAGTCTAAAATTATCACAGTTTAAGTAATAAGTGTTAAGACGTTACGTTTGGTTTACACGTCTTAACTAACTTTATAAAACAAAAGAATTGCTAGAAAAATTAATTACTAACCTGAGCTAATAAAATCAAGAAAAGAAATGCCTAACCTATACCAAATACTTATAATATTTATATACGAACCCTAAATAAAAATTAAGATAAGTATACCGAAAATCAAGGAAAGAAATGCCTAACCTATAACAAATGTTCGCCGTGATTCTTTAAATTGACATAACTTTTTTATTTATGAACCGATTGACATGAAATAAACACTAAATGTTAAGTGAAGCTTACTACAATATATTAGTGAAAACCGCATCTAAATCGAATAAGCCGTTTCTGATATTAGCGTGCACAAACACACAGACAAACAGACAAACAGACAAAAAAATTTTTAATTACAATCTCGGGTTCAGCATCGATATAATAACAACCCCTGCTACTTTTTTTTCATATATTTCCATTGTACAGACACCACTTTTCTACAATTTTATTATATGTATAGATATAGATATAGATATAGAAGATAGATATAGATATAGATAATTAAAATACTTTGAATAAAAGAGCCATTTTCAATAGGGTTCCTTCTACGGCCGAAACAAATGTAGAAAAAGACTCAATTAATTGATTTTATCGCAAGCTACAATGTTTTCAGGGTTCATAAATTGACGGACAGGATTTTTTTTTCAACTATTTTGATGCTTTTTCCATTTCTGCAGCATTAAATCAATTGTTAAAAAGTATAGTATTAGTCTCCATTTAATCATCTATACAATGGTATATAAATTAAGTAGGTTCTGTGTACTAGCAGGAGTGTAACAATAAAAACAGTTACAGAAATGGGGCAAAAAAAATTTTCGATCGTAGAGCACCCTCTAAAGTCAAAGTCAAAGTCAAATCATTTATTTCAAATAGGCCCTTGAAGGCACTTTTGAACGTCAAAATTTACAAAATAAAGTATTGATTCTACCGCCCCTTCCAAAAGGTAGTTTTCGTATGGAGAAGAATGGGCAAGAAACTCCACCGTTACTCTTTTTAAAATGTTTTACAATATTTTGTATAGGTACATTATTTATATAATTATATGTGAAGACGATGCACCTAGAATAAAATTACTGTATAAAGTAAAAAGAATTTAAAGTCGAGCAAACGACAGATAAATTAATTATGTGGTAGATACATGGTGTTCACATATTCACAAACATTGTAAAAATAGACGAATCTACTAAAAAATTACAATTAATAAGTCAGTGTGTGAGGAAGTAATCACAGGATGTACTCGTAAAATCAATGTCATATAATAAAAAACAAATACAATTAAGTAAGCAACCAGTTTGATTTTGTCTAGACTCTAAATTGTCCTATGGAGCAGGACCAGCATGTTTCCAAGCATTCTTATCTTGGATATAATCCTCTAATCTGTAATATGCTTGTTTACAAAGTGTACTTTTTACATGAGTTTTAAATTTTCTTTCATTTAATTGTAATATATCACAAGGTATTTTGTTGTAACATTTAACACAGTACCCCATAAAAGATGTATGTACTTTAGATAATCTGAAAAATGGTTGATCTAGTTTATCTTTATTTCTAGTATTAAAATTATGTCTATCACTTATTTTATTAAAAAGATGTAGATTTTTCCTTACATACATAATATTTTCATAAATGAATTGGCAAGGAACGGTCATAATATTAATCCTTTTAAATAGTTCCCTGAGAGATTCGCGACGACGGAGATCATAAATGGCTCTGACAGCTCTCTTTTGCAAAATAAAGATAGATTCAATGTCAGCAGCCCGACCCCACAGTAAAATGCCATACGACATAATGCTGTGGAAGTAGCTAAAATAGACCAAACGCGCGGTTTCTACATCTGTTAACTGTCTGATCTTTCTAACAGCATAAGCGGCCGAGCTTAGCCGCCCCGCAAGAGATGTTATATGAGGTCCCCATTGTAATTTCTCGTCTAGCGTGATTCCCAGGAAAACCGTTTGATTAATAAATTCCAGTTTTTCTCCATTCAATATGATGTCACATTCGCTACTTCTAACATTAGGTAATTTAAATCTAATGCATTTGGTTTTATTTTTATTCAGTACCAAATTATTTACCGTAAACCAATCTTGGACCTGAAGAATAGAGCTATTCACGTCGTCAAGATTTTGCGATCGTCGGTTGATTTTAAAGATCAATGATGTGTCATCTGCAAATAACACCATCTTCGGTTGATTTTGAAGTAATTGGGGTAAATCATTAATATAAACTAAAAAGAGGAATGGACCCAATATCGAACCTTGAGGAACGCCCATTGCCATTTCAGACCCTAATGAGTTTATGCCGTTTACTTGAACTTTAACCTTTCTATCTTTCAGGTAAGATTTTAGTAAATCAAGGGCTGTGTTCCTAATCCCATAATGCTCCAGTTTCAGCAGAAGTGTTTCATGGTCTACGCAATCGAACGCCTTCGAGAGGTCGCAAAAGATTCCAATGGCATCTTGTGCTTCTTCCCAAGCGTTAAAAATGTTCTTTATTAGGGTGACACCGGCGTCAGTGGTGCAACGCCCTTTGGTGAAACCGTATTGGTGTTCGTGAAAGATGGAATTTTTATTAAAGTGACGTAACATTTGATTGAGCATCAACTTTTCAAACACCTTACTGAGAACAGGCAGTATTGACACAGGCCTATAATTGTTGGGTTCTTTACTATCACCGGATTTAAATAATGGGACTACTTTACTGTGTTTCATGAGATCCGGAAAGACTCCTTGGTCTACACTAGTATTAAATATGAAAGCTAAATAGGGCGCAATGGTCTCGATGATAGATCTACAGACTTTTACAGACATTCCCCATAGATCTTCTGTTGGTTTAATTTTAAGATCTTTAAAAGCTTTCGTAACAGCCTGGGGGTTTGTATGCTGAAACTTAAACTCTAAAGGGCACGACTTTACATTCTTTCTAAGTAAGGCAGCAGAAAGCGCGGGTGAGGAATTTAAAGCTTCAGTCGTTTTAAGGGGAATATTAGCAAAAAAGTTTTCAAATTCTTGAGCTATTTCTACATCCGAGTTTATGGGGCCATGTGCAGTCTCTAAGTTAAATTTAGTATTACGCTGTTTTTTCCTACCTGTTTCATTATTTATTATTTGCCAGGTAGTTTTTATTTTATCATCAGCTGATTTTATTTTATTACTAATGTAAAGAGCTTTAGCTAATTTGCACACCATTTTAAAAGTTTTAGAATATTTTGCAACATACTGATGAAAGCTTGTATTATTCATATGCTGCTTTAAGCCATAAAGTTCAAAAAGTTTTTCCCTGCTTTTACGAATACCTGGAGTCGCCCAATCACTAAATAAAAACTTTGTGTAAATAGTTTTAGTGTGTATTGGAAAAGTGTCAATAAATTGTTTGTTTAATAGTGAAAAGAACTCGGCGTAGAACTCATTAGGGTCACATATATTATTAAAACTCTGAACACATAATTTACTTGCCAAAGAATTATTTAATTTCTCTAAATTTTTACATGTAATTGGCCTAAACTTTATTTGAATTTTTTGTAAAGGCATGTAGGAGCAAAATGTTATTGTTTGTCCACTGTGATCAGATGGCAACTTATTTACAATTTGTTTATGTAAATAATCACAATTACAAAAAATATTATCTATACAAGTGGCAGAAGAAGCTGTCACTCGAGTAGGTTCAATAAAAACATTTGACAAATCAAATGACCTAAAAAGACTTAATAATCTGATAGTGTTCGAGTTATTTTCTAATAAATTAATATTAAAATCACCACATATGATTATTGATTTATTACTAGCACTGAGTTTCTTTAGCACATCTTCCATTATAGAATCAAACATAGATAGATTCTGGTAACTGGGAGGTCTGTATACGCATACTATAACATGCTTATCAAGCTCAACACAGGACAATTCAATGGTGTGTTCAACAGACAGTCCGATGATGTCTTTTCGTTCTTTACAATGAATAGAATTTTTTACTAATATTAATGACCCGCCATGTATCATACGTTTTCGGCTGAAATGGCTAACTACACAATAATTTTCATAATTAATTGATATTACTTGATGGTCTTTTAACCAATGTTCTGTTAAACAAATGACATCAAACTTGGTATTTTCTAAAAACAATTCTATTTCCAGTAATTTAGAGGAGCAACCTTGGATATTCTGATGGAATAATTTTATAGTATGTTGCACTCCCTTTGGTTTTTTATTATTATTATTATGTGTAATATTGCCAGAAGCTACCTTTTTACTATTCAGTATTAATAATTGGTTGTTTGAAGGGGTAACTTCTGTTGTCTTACTACCTAGTTTAAAGAGGTATCCGGAGTGACATCCACAACTACAACTGAAGAGTCTAGAATGCCCATGTGGGTTCCAGTAGGAAGAGAATACCCTATCTGACTGGTAGTGGCCTCCAAAGATGTTGGTGTTATAGGTGGATCCTCCTTCGTACAACATGATAATTCATAATTAATTACTATGTTGTTAGTATAACTAGACAACACAGACTCGTCACTAATACTACAATTTGTTATATTAGCTATAACCTCATTAATATTATATGCTATCGACATAGCAATCATACGTCTACATTCATAAGACAGAGATAAAGTTCTCTGAGTTAACTTAAAACCACTAATAAACTTATTAGTGTCAAAATACATTAATTTGTCACTATGACAACATGTCAGCTTGTGAATAGTACTATTCAATTTATAAATATAATTATTGTCAAATGCTTCGCATTAAGAGTCGTGCAAAACACTGTATTATATATATAAAAACTGTATTACATAGGGATGCCGCCTGCAGTCGGGTACGGAATGGTACGAAAATAAACTGTTCAAGAAGAATCAAATTGTTCAGTAGAATAAATAAACATCTAGGTATTATTTATCCATTATTTGTCTAGACACTATAATTTGATTAAGTTTCGTTATGTACCCGAGAAATTTTAGTTCCTACGATTGACATTTAAGTACTAAGTACTTATCTAAATATTACATAGGTAATCTACGTAGTTCGTATAAAGTTGCAAGTATACGACGATATGACGGACACGTCACATTGTTTATGCAAATAGGCATACTTAAGACAGCAGACAGGTATTTACAAGGGAGATGTGAGTGGAAACGCCGGGAGGAGACGCTCTAGAAGGACGTATGACCTTACTGGTGATGTTCTTCAGAAAAGTCAGGTGCGTAGTACTCGCAACCGGCGGCGTGCGTGAATAGTGTTGCCCAAATGCAAGACCAAGACGAGACTTAGCTAGTCTTGGTCTTGCGTCAATACACCTGGTCTTGGTCTTGGTCTTGGTCTTGCAGCAAGAGTCTCGCAAGTCTTGCAATTACCTATTAGCTAGCCTATTGATTTATTAAAGATCTTCAAGGTCATTTCATTTTATCCACCTGTGCCAACCCTACCAAAATAGGTAACCATTTCGTATGCCTCTGTCCGTACTCTGTGGCGGGCGGCGCGCGGTGGAAATCAAACAGTGTCAAATGCTGTGATACACTTGTCGCACAGTCTTTAATAAAGCAGCGTCTTTGTCGGTAAATTATCAAATATGTAGGTACATAAACACTGAGCGACCAATGGTTTATTCGCGTAACGTAATTTAGAGATAGAACATACCATATTACCTCGTTAACATTCAGCCATTGCCTTTCGTGTTGCCGGAAATATTTCCCTAAATATTGATGTGGCAACGTCAAGTGAAATGTGTGTTTACATTGCCGCTTCACATGTCTTTCAAAGATTCAACACAAACACTCATTCCCATTCGCGTTACCGGCCCTTTGATGTCCGCCAAAAAACCGCCAATTTGGGCATGCCCAAATCTCAGTTTGACTTAACTGCGAGACGCAAGAGTCTCGCAGGCTTAGTCTTGTTCTTGCTTAAACCTTGCAGGGTCAGTCTTGGTCTTGGTCTTGCTACAATAAGTCGGTCTTGGTCTTGGTCTTGCGAAAATGCAAGAACAAGACCAAGACTGCAAGACCAAGACCGATTTTGGGCAACACTATGCGTGAATCGTATCAGCACTCTAATTGTGTCACACAGGATCTGTTTAATTTTGAGAGTTCCACAACATTCATCGCGTTATTTACGTTGTTGAGCAGACAAATTTTTCGAACATATGCAGCAATGGATTAGCAACATCCTTCAAAATGATTAAGATTATGATTGAGCGTGTGTTACGCAATTAGGGTGCAGGTGGCGTTCTGTAGGTTCTGCCTACTCCCTTGGGAAAAAGATTTATGTATGTACTACAAGAGCAGTGGTGGCCCAGAGAGCAGTGATGGCCCAGTGGTAACGGCCCTGGCTTGCGAGTTGTAGGTTGTGGGTTCGAACACTTCGAACCCAAGCGCTTTAATTTATATGTAAATATTTTCATCACCACTGCTCTAAAAACGGTGAAGGAAAACATCCCGAGGAAACCGGCATGTCTTAGCACCAAAAATTCGAAGACATGTGACATCTACCAACCCGCACTGGGCCCGCGTGGTACATTACAGCCCACTGTGCCCAGAAATGGGAACATTAATACGCTGATAATGATTTATGTAGGTATGTACTACAGACAGACTACCAGTGTGTCTAATGTCTGAACTTTAAAACAGATCTTGAGCTTGACTTTGTTTTGCCCATAGATATATTTTTATGTTTCTATGGTTACGCGGTTTTGCCGTTTTTTTTAAAGGGGAGTCAAGTCATATAGGAAATATGTCAACTCCATCTAGCTTATTTTTTTAACATGACGTTTAAAAGTGATTCCAATTGTTAACAGAATAAATTATTTTATTTTATTCCGAACTGAACAAAGACATTAAATTATTTACTTTAACTGACCATCTTTTGGTTCAGAGTATGTTGATGATTTGATACTGCACCCTAATTACGAAACGCAAACTCAATTTTAAATTGAAACCAATTGAAAAAGATTGTCAGTCCATTGCTTCATAAGTTCGACAAAAAGAATCTGCTTAATTTTTTTTGTCGAACTTATGAAGCAATGGACTGGCAATCTTTTTCAATAGGTTTCAATTTAAAATTGAGTTTGCGTTTCGTAATTAGGGTGCTGTTTTGTATCGAAGTTCTCTTCGGAAACAACTATTAGTTTCTCAAGTCATTATTATACCTATTATTATTTTTAGAATGTTATCCATTGGCTGTTGGTATTTCGGAAGTGGCTCCTCGCGGTCGAGGTCTTCTAAATAGCATAAATTACTTGTATCGTCATAACGCATCATTGTATTTTGGTTTCGATGGTATTAAACGGTTATAGGATTAATTGTACCATGATGCGTTCCTGACATCTGTCAGTTGGACCATTTCTAATAGTAATAAGGGTCAAATTCGCAAAACACATATTAGTTAGTATGAAACTGACAGAAGGGCGATTCCCGTAATCTTTACCCCAGTAGCGCACCTCTGCCACGAAACCGTAGCAGCGAAACCGCAGTATTTCAATTCAACTGGCTCGCATCATGTTCCGCTACTCGAGTTCCGTATTTCGCATAGTGGAACATGACGCGAGCCAGTTGAATTGAACTACTGTTGTTACCGCTTTGCTACGGTTTCGTGGCGGAGGTGTGCTACTTGCGTCAAGAACGTTCGCATTCGCATCTCATTCGCAATCTGTCAAAAATACAATCTACGAGTATTTACGAACATGTTTGACAAGTTTGACAGATTGCGACTAGAATGTGACCATTTTTTATACATGTACGAGAAGTGGCCTTCAGGTGTCAATAACGCATTCTCTCGACGGCTGTTAAGTAAATTTCGGAACACATAGCAAATCTCTTTAGGTGTGGCCAGGCGTCTAAATAGTAATAAAAGTTTTCCGTTTAATGAACCGTCCATCAGCCTATTTGCCAAATGTAAACAAAAAAAAATTGTTCACCGATTTTCAATATTTAACTTCGACGTAATATATTCGTCAACCACGACATATATATACTTATCGCACGTATCATAAAATAAATCATATTTATTTTATTAACAACACTTTAACACATCTAATGTGTTTTTAAGTTATAGTCCATTTGAAATAAGATTAGACATTTAAACAAACCTTTGTTACAGTCCGTTCAACCGATTCTGACTCTTATCGTATTTCAAACTAGCTGTTACCCGTGCGTGGAATATAATACATCAACTTTATTGCACGACTCATAATGCGAAGCATTAGAGTGTACTCTACGATCGAAAAAATTTTTTTGCCCTATTTCTGCAACTGTTTTTATTGTTACACTCCTGCTAGTACATAGAACCTACTTAATTTATATACCATTGTATAGATGATTAAATGGAGATGTACTTTTTAACAATTGATTTAATGCAGCAGAAATGGAAAAAGCATCAAAATAGTTGGAAAAAAATTCCTGTCCGTCAATTTATGAACCCTGAAAACATTGTAGCTTGCGATAAAATCAATTAATTGAGTAAATTTTTTTTTACACATTCGTTTCAGCCATAAAAGGAACCCTATTGAAAATGGGTCTTTTATTCAAAGTAGTTTAATTATAATTTATAAAATACTAACTAAAATATAATATCTTTATCTTAATATTTCCAACCTTGGCGTTGACGTCCGTAAGTTGCCTAGCAACCGCCAAGTAAATATCTTTGTAAATAAATAGTCTTGACATTACGTAAGGATTGCGAGATTAGAAATTTACCCATATTGATGGGTAAAAACGCAGTCAAAACATACTTCATGAAAAGTGATAAATTGTTATTTTTTTTTATTTGTATGCGTTGAAAAAAAAAACTGCTGTTCCATACATTTTGACCGCGTAGGTATTGCACTTTTCTATGAAACAGCTGATTTCTTTTTTAATAACCGGCGAAAAATTTCAACGCAGGGGCGTTCAGAATGATGTACTTAATCCATGGTTACAGGCTTCACGTCGATGTCCCTGCCACCCAGTAGTCTTTTTTTTTTGGAGTCGATCATAGATCTATTTCCGGTGTCGACAACCGTCTTGTTTACATAGATATCCATACCCATCACGTCTGCGGAGTTTTGTTAGCTAATTCAATTAGACCCTACTGTAGATGATTCACTAATTGATTGATAAGGACACAATGATACATCTTTATCCATATCACTGACGATTATTATAGGATCGCACATTTACTCGAAACTAAATAACCGACTCAAAGTCCTACAACTTATTCAAAATAAATGCAAAACTACGGTTACAAAATGGCTTCTTACTCTGGACCACGAATCACGATATGACTGAAAACTTCTTAATCTAAAAAAACAAATGTTTTGATAGGTACGGAAGTACGGATACATATTATCTCTATATATATATTTATTATTGTATATCACAAACATCTACATAATTTTATACCTACATGCTCAGGTACATTCAAACACACTCTCAACACCAACACAAATATCTTAATTCATACACCGACACAAACACACCATATCACACACACACACACACCATCACAATCACACACATAAATACATATTATGCTTAAGTATTAGTTTTCTTTGTGTTTTCTAGTAGATTATTTTGAAATTATTAAATTTATTGTAAGTTATATAATATACCACCGATTGGGTCCCACTAAACGCACGACGACATCGTGGCAGGCCGAGACGAAGATGGCGGGACGAGCTTGACTCTTACCGAAAGGACTGGCCGATACTAGCCACAGACAGAATTGTGTGGAAGAGAGAGAGGGAGGCCTTTGCCCTGCAGTGGGACAATACAGGCTAATTAATAATAATTAATAATAATATAATATACATAGCAATATGTAAACGAAACGAAGGAGCCTGGATCTCACGACACAGGGAATCCTAGTATGAGTTCCAGGAATCGACGCATTAAAATTCTATTCTTACTGAATACTTTTGTGTCTAGACCAGGGTCACAAGCATAAAGAAAGTGGTCTCAACGAGGAATGACTAGTCCAGTCTAAACCACGCTTACTCGTGGGCGGCCGCAAATTGGCACTTCCCGCTAATTTGCAGCACGCGCCATCTGACACGGCTCATCATTCTACATTCAATAGGTATATTGTAAAACTAGGTTTACTTGATGAGCTGAACTGAACAAACACCATGTTACCAGGTTAATATTTAATATCTGGTCAACCGAGCTCTGCTCGGGGTGAAAATATAAACATATCGTCCAGGTACACCAACGTTTTATCAGATTTCCGAGGCTATGAAAATAAAGAAAACGATTTTTCCCATATATTGCAACTTTAATCGGAATCGTTGGAGCCGTACTAGCTGCCCGCCCCGACTTCGCACGGGTAAGCACTTATATACGGCGAACGTACCTACCTACTTACCTACACCTACCTACATACATACCTACCTACCTACCCTACCCTACCCTACCTACCTACGTACATACATACATACATACCTACCTACCCTACCTACCTACCTACCTTACCCTACCTACTTACCTACCTACCTACCTACCTACCTACCTTCCTACCCTACCTACTTACCTACATACATACCTACCTACATACCTACCCTACCTACATACCTACTTTACCAACATACATAGCTACCTACTTGCATACCTACCTACCCTACCCTATCTTCACCTACTTATCCTAAGAACCATCTCCTTACTATTTATCAAACACAACAAAAAAAGAATTAAGTATCGAAATTGGTCCAGCCGTTCACACGTGATGCCGTGAGTTTAGATTTGGTCTTTTGAGTCTTACCAAGGGATGCGCCCCGTTACCGTGTGCGTAAAATGCGGCAGTGGGGCGCGTCATTTCAGAGTGCACAAGTCTTATCGTGTAACCCATACCCAGTAACTGGGTTGTGTAATTCAGATAGGCAGTTGCTCCATGTAACATACTGGTATTCAACTGCATCCGGTTAGACTAGAAGCCGACCTCAAAAATAGTTGGGAAAAGGCTAGGCAGGTGATGGTTCTTAGAGTCTCCCCTTTAAATCTATGTACACTAGTGCCGTAGTGGATAGTGTTTGTGCAAATTATTTTGAAACACAATAGACGATGTATATCTAGTAACTTAATCCGCTTAACCGTTCTTAAAGAGTTAGAGAACCCTGTAAGAAATCGACACGTGTTTCGCCTCTCAACGAGGCATCCTCAGGACGACGATTGACCTGTTGCGAACTCGGACACGAAGTGTTATCAACGCGAGCCGAACGCAAAGTGAGCTTCAACCGCCCGTCACCCCCACTTATATAGGATCGCTTATCGGCCCACCTCGGCCGGGATCGTTATCAGTGCGATAAGCGAACAATCGCAACAATGGTGACCTCGGAATATTCGTATTTAATTCGTTCAACAGTGTAACGTTTCCTGTATTATTTTTTGCAATTTTTACAGGAAACGTTACACTGTTGAACGAATTAAATACGAATATTCCGAGGTCACCATTGTTGCGATTGTTCGCTTATCGCACTGATAACGATCCCGGCCGAGGTGGGCCGATAAGCGATCCTATATAAGTGGGGGTGACGGGCGGTTGAAGCTCACTTTGCGTTCGGCTCGCGTTGATAACACTTCGTGTCCGAGTTCGCAACAGGTCAATCGTCGTCCTGAGGATGCCTCGTTGAGAGGCGAAACACGTGTCGATTTCTTACAGGGTTCTCTAACTCTTTAAGAACGGTTAAGCGGATTAAGTTACTAGATATACATCGTCTATTGTGTTTTATGATGGATTTCCGCAAGGTCACGCCTGAGTCAATTAACAAATTATTTTGGTACAAAGTAAAAGCAAAACAATAAAATCTTTTTCACAAAAAAAAACAACCGACTTCCACTATAAAGTGAAAAATAACTAAAATTTCGGAAGTCGGTGGCAAAAACGAAAATACAAAACCAAAGACACGGATATCCGATATATGCCACCGACTTCCGAAATTTTAGTTATTTTTCACTTTATAGTGGAAGTCGGTTGTTTTTTTTTGTGAAAAAGATTTTATTTCTCGCTTTTTAGTGGATCGGTTTGTAATTTATCTAAGTTACAATAACCTAATGTTAACTGCTCATCACCTTTTACAAAATGTTGCTTTTCCCGATGCAGGGAAGTTCATTGTTGAGGAGTTCTTCTGGTACTTCACCATCAGCTCCTCTTCACCCTATGCATTGTGACGGGCATTAAATTGCTTGGCAACCATATTAAAGTAATCGAATCGCAAGTTCGCCACCCGTGAAATACCTACTTATTATAGAGTGGTTCTGGTGGCCATCTGTGGTCTTCATCATCAGTTCCACTTCACTAAATGGTGCTTTTCGAGAGCAAATTCAAGAGTTACTATAAACAATACCTAAATCGCTATAGGTGTGCCTATAATATTTAAAGAGTTACCTCGACTTCTCCAGGATCCCATCATTCAATCCTGACTTGATAACAATGGGACCAACTAGAAAGTATACCCTTTCAAACAAAAAAAGAATTTTTGAAATCGGTCCAGCCGTCTTCGAGTAATCGGGGAACATACATAAAAAAAAAAAAAAAAAAAAAAGAAACATTCCGAAGAATTGAAAACCTCCTCCTGTTTTTGAAGTCGGTTAAAAATGGTTTGGAAAATCCAAAAGTGCACGCCTCATAGCACTCATTCATAAACGACAAAGAAATTCAAAACATAGTTTCTAACAAAAATTAACAATTTATTTAAACACTTCTCATGAAGTATGTGGTGACTGTTTTTTTACACATTAATATGGGTAAAATTTCTAACCTCGCAATCTTTACCTAATGTCAAAGAGTATTTATTTTGATATTTACTGAGATTTACTTTGTCGGTTGCTAGGCAACGGAAAAGGGTCGAAGTTGGAAATATTTAGATATAGATATTATATTTTAGTTAGTATTTTATTAATTATAATTAAACTACTTTGAATAAAAGAGCCATTTTCAATAGGGTTCCTCCTATGGCTAAAACGAATCTATTAAAAAAAATTGTCTCAATTAAATTGATTTTATCGCAAGCTACAATGTTTTCAGGTTTCATACATTGACGGACAGGATTTTTTTTTTTACTTTTTTTATGTTTTTTTCATTTCTGCGGTATTAAATCAATTGTTGAAAAGTACAGTATTAATTTCCATTTAATCATCTATACAATGGTATATAAACTATTGTTCTGTGTACTAGCAGAAGTGTAACAATAAAAACAGTTGCAGAAATAGGGCATTTTTTTTTCGATCGTGGAGCACTCTCTAATGCTTCGCATTATGAGTCGTGCAATAGTCAGATACAACTTTAAGTTTTTCTAATAAATACACATTTAAGGCTATCTGGAAGTGCATTGTTGAATATTATTTGAATGCGATGAAATAAACTGAGGTACCTAAGTATAGTTATTTATTTTAATTTTAAAGAAGAGCTAACATGCAATTATTGCACAATAATAAAACTTAGTGTCAACCATAAAAGTTTAGCACATAAACGACAACGCATTCGCGTGTTCGATTCATGCAAATAATGGTCAGAGCTGTAGAGTAATCATTAAGATGGCGGTGACTGTAAATATTGACCATAAAACAAACATGTCGCATCTCGATGAATGGCTTGAACTTGTATCTATTGTGAATAACAAATAAATCATTTATGTTATGCCCTACTCGTAAATCTTTTGTTTTAGATGTCCTTATTACAAGGAAATTGGAAATATGGTCTTGTTTATTTATGGCACTTCGTCAACATTGTCATTTGGTTCATTAGTGGATCTTTCTCGATATAAGTAGGCAAGGTGTAATTGATAAACCTAACTGAAAACTTAGAAAGAGGTCTTTGTACCTACTTATCATTATCAAAAACTTTTTCTATGAAAACCTGAAATAGGGTCAAACTAAATAAAGAAATCGCGAAAAAAAAATCTGCAGCTCCATACATTTAAGTTCACACTTCACATCTCTTCTTCAATCAGTTCCTCATTACCAAGTTAAGGATCGTGGTCACTGGACCCGCGGACAATCTGCCTCCATCGACTCCGGTCCAAAGTTGCCATCACCACCTGCTGAAATTGGCTTGAGGACGTAGCTTCTTTTACTTGGTCGGAACATCGTGTTGGCGACCGGCCTCGTGCTCTCTTTCCTTCGGTATTGCCAACAATGACCAGCTTTTCATGTTCGCATATAACTCGATAAAATGCCCAGCAATTTTATTTGTCATAATAAATGGTCAAACAATTTTTTTTTTAAATGTTTGTAAACATAGGAAGGCCACAAATTAGAATTTGATAGTCGAACTCAGAATCAACCTTGATCTACTAAGACAGACATTTTTTTGCGGAGCTGCGACCGCTAGTATTCTATTACATTTAAAATCATGACGCAGGTACTTAAATTACTTTCCCAAAAACTGATATCTTCAAGGACTGGGTACATATAAAACTGTCCGAAAAAATGAAAACTAAAACTGGATTCGAAAATTGTTTAATCATTTAGCTAGGTACACGTGGAAAACTGATTCTTGAGTTTTTATTTGTTTAGAGTCGAGTTTGAGTACCTAGTAGGTACAGAACTTACGTGCAATTGTGCAAATAGATCCATCCAAGATTTTCTCCTGAAGTACTCTCAAACCTACTTAAAAACCGGCCAAGTGCGTGTCGGACCATGCAAATAAAGGATTCCGTATTGGCATGAATTTATTCAAACAAAATCTAAATTTAAAAAAAAAACGAACAAACTTGACATTGTAGTTGAAAAACATGATCTCCCATAGATTCCAACTGCAAATGTAAGTTTGTATGCGCAATATTAGGAGATTTACCACGTAATCTATGCTTAAGTATGGTTTAAAACTTTATTAGTATAAGTATAGTAGGCTCAGTAGTTTCGGAGATAAGACGGGAATGGTCAATTTTAATCTATTTTCTTAATTAACTTTAACTTTACTAACTATTTAAAAAAAATACTTGTTACCCTCACAGTAAGCCCTTTCATTTGATATGGCACACGGTATCACGGTACGGTGTGCAAAACTTTTTTTAATTTTCTAATTGGTTTCCCACAACTGACCCCCATATTCAACATTCATTTATTAATGTAACACGTCCGTGTTTGGGTCACAGAAATTGATAATGATGTGTACCAAATTTTGACTTAATCGGGCCATTAGATTCGGAGCAAATTGGCTGTGACAGACGGACAGACAGACACACGAGTGATACTATAAGGGTTCCGTTTATTCATTCGGACATACGGAATCCAAGAAATGTGTTATATTCATCGACATTTGAATCGATACTTCTATGAGAAAATCGATTTTGTAGCTAGCGAATGGTGTCTTCGGCACGTGATTACACGCAAGTAAATGTTACACGGGCCGGCAATCCAAACAAGTAACACATTTACTAATGGCCCAGCGTCAATATTAACACTATCCATTAAAAGAACGCCACCAAAAATACACATTAGGTAACTGTGACATCCTTCAAATTATATCGGATTAGCTATTATATTTGCATTGCTCGGAATCGGAATTTGTCAAAATAACCATAGTGTTCAAATTAATGCTAATTTTATAAGTGGTTCCGTCTGGGATTTTGTAACGTGGGTACTTCCTATTTTTTTAAGTATTCTTGGTAGACGTGAAGTTAGATCCTCCTCCTTGATGCACACTAATAGATTCTATAGTATTATTTAAAAAAAAAGATCTGTCAAAAGCTAGTCCTCTGATTCTGAAGCAAAAAAGCACTTATTTTTTGTAAATAGAATTGATTCTAGTCGCCCCTTCCAAAGGTATCGTATGGAGAAGAATGGGCAAGAAACTCCACCGTTACTCTTTTGAAATGTTTTACAATAATTATTTTGTATATGTCGTAGAATAATATGATAATTCGAATTTTCGCGAAAACCCTAAGGATATTGCGAAAACACAGATAATTAGAAAATTATGAAAACATTTCTGCGAGCAATTTGGTTGAAGTAGATTAGGTTAGGTTAGAACTGTGAACAACCGCGCGTGAGCCGAGCGAGCGTAGCGAGCGGTACTGCGGCAGCGGCCGGCGAGCGCTACTTCCAATATCCCTAGGGTTTTCGCGAAAATTTGAATTATCATATACGTATACATTAATTAAATGTTAATTAAATGTATACATTAAAAATATTCTAAATAATCTTATTGTTACACAGCTCGAGGAGCTCGTGGCTGAGTAATAACAGCCGCACGAGTCGATCCATTAGTTTAAGTTACGCTTGCCGGGGTTGGTTTAAGGAGAAGTGACCATGTTTACATACCAGGACTTGTCCGTGCCTCGGAAAGCACGTTAAGCCGTTGGTCCCGGCTGTCATTCGTGGATCATTCACAGTCGTTACGGGTCGTCAGAAACCCGAAAGTCTGAAAACCAGTCTTACCAAGGGGTATCGTCAGATAGGCAGTCGCTTTATGTAAAATACTGGTATTCAGCTGCATCCGGTTAGACTGGAAGCCGACCCTAGCATAGTTTAGACAATGCTAAGCAGATTGTTAGATCTTATTGTTATAACGAAACCTTGAAGAAGCTCCTACTTCTATTCACCGAAGTGTCGACCCTTGTTGTTGTGAAAGACCTTTGCCTAGCTGTACTGACTTAATGCGTATACAAATATTCGTCTGTTTGCATGTTTGTCATTCACAACCAACGACTACAAACATGATACAATGCTGTTTGTTTTGAACACTAACCATATTTGTCTTGTTTAGCTCGATCTTGAATAATCTGTTTCAATTAATTGCTTTTCTTGAGTTAATGTACGTGTAAGTTAAAGAACTAATCACAAAAAAAGACGTGTTGTTGTAAATTAATAAAACAAAATGTTATACCGACTGCTCACGAGCAGGTCACAGCACAGCTAAAGGAATGAGTTGCTGTGCATACCATAGAGTCCAAATATAATTAATTCACTTTTCTCACTAGGGTACCTATACAAAATATTGTAAAACATGTTAAAAGAGTAACACTGGAGTTTTTGCCCATCCTTCTCCAAATGAAAACTACATTTTGGAACGGGTGACTAGAACCAATTAATTTTTTTTGTAATTTTTTACGTGTATAATAGTGCCTTATAAGGGCTTATTTGAAATACATGATTTGACTTTGACTTTTGACTTTAAACCCTTCAAACCAAAACACTGTAAGTAGTTACTCTACTCATATAATAAACCTACAATTTACGACAAAAACTTAAATGTATTGAACCGTCTCACGCCTTAATCTAAGCAGTGCAAACTTATGAAAAATCAGCTTTGTGAACTACACGGAATTTTACCGTCCGGCAGTCCGATTTTTCACGGTCCTATACAAATTTCGACCAAACTAGTATAAAAATTTGTATAGGACCATAAAAAATCGGACTGCCGGACGGTTAAATTCCGTGTAGTGCACAAACCCCCTTTGGCTTTCCGAGTTTTTAACATTACTTACAGAAATGTATAGAAAAACGACGACTTAGTCATTTTCCCATAAAATTTTCGGCAATTGCCTTTGCTGTTTAGAGCTGTTTCTTCATAGGTACCCAGTAGGTAATTATATTTTCCGATAACCTCAATATTTTCTTCAACTTGACTATAAAATCAAGGGATCAGCATATTACTAGATTTCCAGTCAAGCACCTGGCAATTTCTCAAGGGAAACATCAGCTGGTTATGGAAAAAAGAAATAAACGTTAGTCGTACACACGCAGAACAGCTGTAAAAGTTGTACGATCAATACTGACCGAGATTTTAAACGTATTTTCTACTTACGTAAAGGGTTAGGTTATAAAAGTAATAGCAAAACTTCCCGGTTTGTTTATTATTCAGCGCCACATAAAATTGCGTAATACATGATCAATCACAATCTGAATCATTTTGAAACATATCGCAAATCCATTGCTTCATAAGTTCGAAAAACAAATCTGCCTAACGTAAATAACGCAATAAATGTTGTTGAACTGTCAAAATAAAACAGATTAGTCTTAATCATTTACGAAAAATGTGCTGCGCAATTATGGTCTGGGGCGGCAGTCTCGACATAGATAGCGATCGATAAACAACCGAATTCGGTCGCAAAGTCTTAAAGGGGTCACTAGACGGTCCACATTGCTTGACAAGCGCCGGCCTGCAGTCTCTACATAAATAGCGGGAAAATTGCAGAACATGATTTAATAAAAATAATTGTTTTTCTTGAAAATTGTATAGTGAATAAGTAAAACTTATCTTGAAAACATTATTTTTCAAGGAAAGTAAGAAGTAGCAATATCCATTTTAAAGAATTAAAATAATTTGTTAAATATCTAGGGGCATTAAAGTTTACCTCCTTGCAACACTTAACGTCGGTGTCAAAACAACTTTTTGACATGTACCCTATATATTATAATAATTGTAGTCTGTGTTGACATGAAAACAAATACGATTTGTCGTTTGTCGTTTGTTGTATTTTGTCTTGTTTGAGAAATCGTAGATTCGTAGTGTCGATACTCAAAAATAAAATTCCGAATCCTCCAAATCTAATACATTTTCACAGTCGCGCCGGTTTTTTCCGATTTGTCGTCGTTCAATAATGTCGCGTCTGTGTTCAAGCACGACTAAATCCCACGCTAAATATGCCTCCGCCATAATTTAATGTGATTTCTTCTTTTACTCAATCTTTAACGAATCACCACAGACTACATAGAGCTAACGAATCACTTTGCGGGCTGTCAAAAATGGTCGCAAAATATATTCGTAAACACCGAGCATTTGCGACAAAGTTCGGTACAATACCGATGACAATCGATAACTCGGAGTATCGAAACTACCAAATAACGTTACATTCGACTTTGCGAACGAATTCGGTCGTAAAGTGATCGCTATCTATGTCTACACTGCTTGTCGAGTCGTGTTAACCGTCTAGGGACCTCTTTAGGATTTTGCGACCGAATTCGGTCATTTAGCGATCGCTATCTATGTCGAGACTGCCGCCCCTGGGCCGGCAGTCTCAACATAGATAGCGATCGTTATATATACAACCGAATTCGGTCGCAAACTCCTAATGCCGTCCCTAGACACTTGCGACGTGAATGTCAAACGCGTATTTTTTTCATATCTGTCAAGCACATCGCACGTGTCCAGGGACTCCATTAGGACTTTGCGACCGAATTCGGTTGTATAACGATCGCTATCTATGTCGAGACTGCCGGCCCTGGGGCGGCAGTCTCGACATAGATAGCGATCGTTAAACTACCGAATTCGGTCGCAAAGTCCTAATGGCGTCCCTAGACGCGTGCAATGTGCTTGACAAGTACGACAAAATCACGTGCTTGTCAAGCGCGTCGCACGCATCTAGGGACGCCATTATGATTTTGCGACCGAATTCGGTTGTATAACGATCGCTATCTATGTCGAGACTGCCGGGCCTGGTCGCGTCTTTCCAAAAAATCTATGGGTAGGCTAGGTACTTACATACTCTGAAAATCTACATAGTAAAACTCTTAAAATTCATTCACTGACAGAGACAGCACAGCCTAAACCCAGATTTCTAGATTTCTAGAAGCATATTTTTTTTTACAAGAAAGTAACCACTAAGTATGTAAGTAAGGATTTTTCATAAAGAAACTGACCACATAGTAAAGATTTTTCATAAATAAATAAATCACTTTCTTTCATCGATCGCGTTCAGTTTCATTGGTGTAATCAGCCCTTTTTTTGTTTTTTTTTGTCTGGGAAATCATGAAATGACTTCTCGGGAGGGCGTGTCAGACTCTTACTGACTGAAACCCACCCGTGTTCCTTCCCTTGCCTGTTCGTTGCCAGCCACGGTCTCCCCTTAGGACTGACCACTAAGGGCTGATTACACCAATGAGACTGAATGCGATCGGCATTTCTAAAACAGCTCTAGAAAGCGAGCTGTCAGTGTCAAAATTGTTATGGAATATTGTACACTGACAGCTCTTGAACGGGTTTATCATTGATGACATCCGCACATAGTAAACATTTTTGAAAATTAATCCCCATTAAAAGGGGTTAAATAGGAGCTGTTCGTAATTTTCGCTGCCGATAGGTAATTTCCCACCGGGCACATGGCTCTGGCTTGTAGTACCTAGATAAGTGAGTCCTCTGAGCATTGGGATAACCATTGGATTTCTGTGGAATAACCCTGATTTAGTTAGTATTTTGTATGACGTCTTATTTTTTGAGTTCGCATCCTAAAAATTTATAAACATACATCCACAAACATTTGATCAAAAATGTGTGAAACGCAAATTTTATCGTCTTCTGTGAACTTTTGACGTCATGCATCGCATGTAGCATTAGGTAATAGGTTCATATACCTCCTATATCTCATTGATATATGTCAGAAAAATATGATTTGTGTTATTACGAGTAGGGACCACCTGCACCTATTTACCGACGCGGTATATGGTAGGTATATACAGGGTGGACCAAAAGTACACGTCATAAAAAAAAATTAGATTCCTCAGTCCTGGGATATCCGAAAATACCCCATGTATGTTCCGCGATTTTTTGTAGTTTTCGAGTTATAATTTTTTTTTGAGTTTTCTGCCAGGTTAGTTTCAAAAAATCGTACCTATACCCCTGGGCATGACGAATCTAATTTTTTTATGATGTCTCTTTTGGACCACCTATTTTAAAGCTTAAAAGGATTTTAAGCCTATCCACCTTCGAAGGCCGATTACAGCGAATAATAGAATGTTAAGTACTATCTTTTCTTTTTTGTTTTGGGTAGCTTCATCATCAGCCTATTAATGTTCCCACTGCTGGGACACAGGCCTCTTCTCTGTGAGAGGGAGTGGACTGTAATCTACCACGCGGGCCCAGTGCGGGTTGGTAGATATCACATGTCTTCGAATTTTTGGGTAGCTTAGGGACCTGCATAGTTTTTAAAGTCAGCTAGAATCTATGGAACCTCATTTTTGTATTTTTAAATTGAAGTTGAAAATTTCAGTCTTACCACTAAAAACTCAAACTCTTGCCATCGATACTTTTTTGAGTAACTTACAGCCATGTTAGCACGTTTATATTTTATGTATGAAAGTAACATTCAAGACAATATGATCGCAAATAAAATATCTGAAAAACATTTACTATAAAAATAGATATGAATTTTTGAAACTCCAACGGCAGAATACTCAAAAAAAATACAACGAAAATTATAACTCGAAAACTACAAAAAATCGCGGAACATACATGGGGTATTTTCGGATACCCCTGGGCATGAGGAACCAATTTTTTTTTTTATGACCTGTATTTTTGGTCCACCCTGTATATTTACAAACATCCGCGAAAAAGGAGCTAAGGATACTGAAATGCGAGGACCACAGAGGTTTGATGATAGCTCTAGCCGCTCTAGGTTTTGTTGTGTTTGTTTATAGCAATATCCTAGGGCAGGGGTAGGCAACACGCGGCCCGTGGGCCGCATGCGGCCGGCAGCTCACTTCCCTGCGGCCCGCGACAGTTTTGTAAATGAAAGTATTTACAGTAAATAATGCCTAATTTAACACTATGCGGGTGCAATGCTTAAGCGAGCGAGCATTGATAAAATGATAGCTACAAAATCAGTTCAAAGACAGATTTGGTGACTTGAAACAAACTGAAAATTTTGCAAACCCTTTTTCATGTCATATCGAGGATGTACCGAGTCATTTACAAATGAACGTGAATCCCGTTCATTTGTAAGTGACTCGGTACAACCTCTCCAATGTAATGACAATCTCAAAAACTCTTTCTGTGAAATCAATAATCTTGTTAAGTTTTATGGCAGCTTGCAATCTGATTTAGACGAATTAAAAAGTACTTACTTATGCGAACATAATTTTCAATTCTCAATTACAAAAAAAATATGCTTCTCGTCTTATAGATGAGCATTTGAGAACCATTCTAGGAATTTCAACTACAAACTGAAAGCAAATAGATAGATACCTATTATTAAAAATATGAACAAGTGCGGCTCGCGTCTTCCACATTTTGCCACTACGTGGCCCTTACCTGCTAAAAGGTTGCCGACCGCTGTCCTAGGGCAATGCAATGATTCTACCCAAGGGGTGGTCCATTAAACTCGTAATGTTTTTGAGCAACTTTTTAACCGCTCAATTGGTGATATGTGGTGAGGTTTTACACTAACCTATACCCCCCTACCTATACCCTAAAGTATCTTAAAATTTTACAGAATATTTTATCTTTAAATAGAAAGAAAATATTATAATTTGGGACTCGCTTTTCGGTTTAGAAATGCGCATTAAATAAAAAAAATAATACACGTGATATTTCACGACACCCCCCCTCCCCCTTGTGATATTTCGTGATTTTTCCGAACCCCCTCCCCCCGTTTCGAGTCTCACGTGATTTATGGACGGCCCCCAACGCATTGCTGTGTGCACCCTGTGCATTTTATTTCAATATATTTTGTGCAGCTACTCTCCACCATACAATTTTAATCCTCATTTCGGCCTTCCCCTAAATCGCCAATTTTCTGTTACAGATATTCCATCGGGGGACAAACCCTACCGCATTTAACACAATGGGCTATCGACAACCTCGGGGTAGATCCAACAAGAGAGCCGAAGATACCCGAGCTCCCCACAAACTTTGCCGTGAGCAGGCTACCAGAACCGATCCGGTTAGAACTCGAGAAGATCGCACTGATCAGCATTGATGGTATGGACAGACTGATCAGGGCACATGGACAGACACTGAAGGACATGACCCAGTTGAGGAGCAACAGCTTCCCGAGGATCCCTGATGCTGTGATATGGCCGGAAACTCATGAACAGGTGAGGAAATAATGATGGTTTCCAGAAAGCATCATGACATGCAGCTCTTTCTCCCGGTATACCACTTTTCAGCATTTAATGTAATAGCTAAGAACTTCTAGTATCTGAATTCATTTTCTATTAATTTTTTTGTAAACAATTGTACTCAAAAAATATGTAATAAACAAACCGAACATGTTAATAAACTGAGGTAATCTTGGTAAAAAAAAATAGACAACAGATTTGGCAACCACGGTTAACTCCATTAAATATTTGAGACGATTGCGGCCGAGAATTTAACTGATCCTCAACAAGGCAGAAATGTGGATTGCTAGAAATTCCTTCTCCTTTGTTTCAAACTCAAACTTGTACCCTCAATGCATTTATTTCAAATAAACCAATTACAGACACCTTTGAATATTGTCAAGGGGTCGGTCAGGCTGAAAGATGTAGCTATAGTTGCCCATTCCAAAGCGTAGTAGGACCTAGAGAAGAACGGGCAAGAAACTCCACGGACATTCTTTTAAATCAAAATATTATTAAGGTACCTACTTAGTTCTTTCTAAAACCGTTACATAATGTAGCAAAGGTAGGGCTGCCATCCGTCCGGGTTTCCCCGGATTGGTCCTAGTTTGGAGAGCGTCCGAGCGGAGTTTTTAAATAGTGGACACTATTTAAAAACTACTACTGATTAATTGAATTATTTGCAAAAAATTAAAATCATTGTTAAAAATTCAGCGCGGGTCACTCCGGCGAGTACAATTTTGACTAGTAAATTAAGCCTTTTATTTGTATTGTTAATTTCTTAACTTAAGCCTCATTAAGTTAATTTCTATTAATAAAAATAAAAAAAATAATGATACTTTAACGATGGTTCTATTTTATAGTAAAATAAATCCGAGGGCGTCCGGGGAAAAGTTTCCATTTCACCCCAATGTCCAGGGTATTTGAAGTTTTTGTCCGGGGTCCGTTATTTAGGTGATGGCAGCCCTAAGCAAAAGGCCTTGTTCTGACCGTTCCCATCAAACAGCAATCATATTTCGTAACTGTGTCATTGAAATTTTTGCATATTTATTGAATATCTCTATCAAAGTCAAGAACAAGGTGGTAATAATTTCAATTGACGTAATTAATTTCACATCGCGACCAAAGAAGGTCAAACATCAAACTAGGTATATAGTTTTATGGTTCTGTTTATCTATGTTCTATGTGACGTACACGTAAATTGCAAATGTTTAATTAAGGTAAATTTCGTCGTTTCAACGTGAGTTTAAAAGTAGGCCATCACATTTTGCCAATCGCACAGACCCTTTATTGAAAAGTACCTGTGTAAGTGGTATCACACGACTCACGTATAAATATTAGTAAAATACCTTCCAATATAATTTATAAGATGGGGACGACAATACAACAATAAATAAATAAAAAAATATCAAATCGGATATATTCAATAGTTTAGTCAATATAGTTAGTAGAAGATCGGCAAAATCCATTATTCAATAGTTTAGTCAATGTAGCTAGTAAAAGATCGGCATAGTCGGCTCGGGTTATTCCGTTTAACTACCCCAAAAAATCCACCCTAAGGTGGATACTCGGAAACGTATGTCCAAGAATCCACCTTAGGCCTAGTTGGATAAACGGAACTTATAGGCTTATAGGCTTCTGTTTGCTGAAGCATTTATTAAAATCCTCAGAACGGCCTTTCCTTTGGTGTCCCCTTTAACCCTAACAGGTTTTATGAGCATTCATGTAAGTAACTTGCTTTGGCCCGCGGCTTCGCCCGCGCAGAGGCAGAAATTATCCTTCAGGAACGTACTACCTGGATAAAAAGTATTTTAGTTCCTAACCCAGATCTTAGCCTACCAGTGTGCCATATTTCATCGAAATCCGTTCAGCTGCTACTTTCGTCTATTAAGTATGGATACAGCTAGCTGCTGAGTACTTGTCTATGGAATGAGGTCCTGGGTTAAATTCCTAGATCGGGCAAAGTGATGTTGGGTTTTCCATTGGGAATATCTCAGTAGCAGCCCGAACTCCAGATTTGTGCCCGATTTTAATGGCAATGGGCTCGTCCCTTTATGCAATAATTTATTCACCATACTTGAATATAAAACGGTCATTCAATAACATTAGTTAAAGACAAGATATCTTTTTTCGAGTACTTCCACTTTGCTCCACCAAGCTGCCCCACGGGGTAAAATGGAATGCTTAAAATTTTGCAGTGGAATCTACCCCACTGGTTCGACTTTGTGGGGCAGATTCCACTAGTTTTAAATCTTGTGGATTCTGCCCAACTAGGGTCGGCACCTTAGAATTTGTGTAGGTGCTCGATTTTTATATTTGTTCCACCAGTGGGGCAGACTCCTCTGCAAAATTTCAGGGGGCCCGGGAGATACTGCCTTCTACATTCGCCGCACCGACTTGGTTACTTGCCACTTGTACGCCGACTTGTCTTGTACTTGGCTAACTAATTAGATTACTTCAAAATTCCTTTCCTAGGTCATTTGATAATGTCCTTCACGACTCCGTACGAGGTGCTAAGTACCTATATATTATTTGTTTTGTTATTATTATTTGTTATGCGTTTAAATATTGTGTCAAGAAGATTAGTACGATACTGTAAATCATGATGTTTTGCCTCACACAAAGCACAGATTATGTTGTAAGGAAATAGGATATTGTAATCAGATGCCAATGTCATTGTTGTGTTTGATTTTGTCAAGGTATACGGCTGCGCACACTTAGCGCGAATTTCACACAGTGCGTCAGTGTTTCCCTGACGTTTTAGTTTTTACCCGACTGCCCCAGAAGGAGGGTAATGTTTTTCGAGAGTATGTATGTATGTTTTCCCCAGTTTCTGAAAGAATGATCCCAAATTTTAGGGATAACTCCCTAAAAAAAATTCAAAATTCTTTAGTTTAAGGAGCATGGTTAAATAATAACATTTAATTTCACATATTTAATATTTTTTTAATAACATAAAATACCTTTAAAACATTCATAAATTAACAAGATCAGAAACCGAAGTATTAGGTACTTTTACACATTTTCGCTGTATTTTACATGGCACCACAGAGTACCTACTTAAAAAGAGGGGTGTTATGAGTTTGACCGATATGTGTGTGTGTCTGTCTGTGGCACCGTAGCTCTTAAACGTGAACCGATTTGAATGCGGTTTTATTTATTTGAAAGAAGGTTTTCTAGCGATGGTTCTTAGACATGTTTTATCAAAATCGGTTCAGCCGTTTGAAGATTATCTGCTATTTTCTAGTTGATGAATGTATGTGAGCGTCTTCCACCGGTCTGATCGTTTTGAAATTTGGTATTCTGATACTTCAATGATATTAGTAACCTTGAACTGATGCTACAGCATCACCTGGAATTTGGAGGATACTCAACTCCCTTACCAACTTATAGCACAAGTATCGTTTGCACTCATTGGAATGGTCTCAACGAATAGGTTATAGATAGATGATGAACAGGGTCTGGTGATGGAATAGGAAAGAGAAATGAGGAAATGTATGTGTCACGGTGATATAATTTTTTAGAGGTATGAGGAACAGGGTGTAAAGTTCACTCATCCTCATTAGAAAAGGCCATCCACCGGCCAGACGGGTGTTATGTCTGGCAGGCAACTGCCCGTAAGTTGATTTCGGATAGTCTTATCTATGTCGTTCGCGCGGTAAACTCTAACTGCGCGATGCAGGATTTGTGTGACGTCATGTCTTTGCTGCGTAGTTCGTATGTGGCTGTGTAACGCTACAATTTCACTTGTTGAATAATAATGTTTAATGGTAAAATGTAATTCCAGGTAGAAGAAATAGTATCATGCGCTACCCGCCACAACTTCGTGATAATCCCGTTCGGTGGAGGCACGTCTGTGTCGGGCGCTGTCACCTGCCCCGAGAAGGAGACCAGACCGATACTTGTTCTCGACACCAGCGACTTGAACTCCATCCTGTGGCTGGATAAGGAACAACTGCTGGCTAGAGTACAGGTAAACTTCTACTTCTGATTATGATTTCTTTCCAAGATGATGCTGATAAAGTTTCACCAGAGTAGTAAAAGAGCCTCCACTAATGAGACCTAAAAACACTTGGGCTTTGTATGTCAGCCGGGGTTTGCTACCAACATACTACAGCAAATAATAATGTAATATTCTAGTTCGCTAGTTAGCCACATTTCATATTTCATTGCAGTAATATTGCCAAAATAATCAAAACAGCGTAATATTTGACATCTATTTGCGACTTTGCCTACTTTCAACGGATACACGCATCTGATCTGCATCGCATGGCTCCAAAAATCGAGATTTCTTTAATCAACGATAGTCTAAAATTTATTTAGGATAGATATTATACACATAAACCTTCCGGAAGAAATACTCTAAATGATAATAAAAATCGCATTAAAATCCATCTTACAGCGGACACAGACATACGAAATAAAGCAACTTTCAAATAAATAAAGTTATAAATATTTGTCCCATTCCAGGCTGGCATAGTGGGCCAGGACTTGGAGCGTGAGATGCGCGCGCGCGGCTACACAGTGGGTCACGAGCCCGACTCGTACGAGTTCTCCACCCTCGGCGGATGGGTGGCCACGCGAGCCAGCGGCATGAAGAAGAACACCTACGGGAACATTGAGGACCTTATTGTTAACACCAAGGTAGGTGCGACGAGTCTCTCTTGATTAAATAAAAGATCGCCAAGTTATAATTTTTTGAGGTTGGGATCAATGAGGCTTTCATTGTGCAATGGATCGGCAAAGGAAAACACAGTGACGAATTCTGGAGAAATCATCATCTTCATAGCCTTTTCCCAAATATGTTGGGGTCGGCTTCCAGTCTAACCGGATGCGGTTGAATACCAGTATTTTACATAAAGCCACTGCCTATTTGACATCCACAACACAGTTACTGGGTAATACGATACCGCTTGGTAAGACTGGTTGTCAGACTTGGGTGCAGGTGAATTCTGGACAAATAGTATACCCAAATTGCCAACATTCGCTATGCAAGGTAATGTCCAAAGCAGTAGCTACGGGTAATAACAGTCAATTATTTATAAACGTTCTGACGTTCAAACGTCAAAAATGTATGAAAATAGTCACTAATCATTACATG
The DNA here is from genome assembly GCA_948150665.1 of Conistra vaccinii. Classification (NCBI taxonomy): domain Eukaryota; kingdom Metazoa; phylum Arthropoda; class Insecta; order Lepidoptera; family Noctuidae; genus Conistra; species Conistra vaccinii. The sequence goes on along the minus strand of OX411323.1, from coordinate 5,221,520 downwards.
AATAAACCCCAAAATGTGAACTTGAGCTCGTTAGCCGTAAATAAAAATAGTTTGGAAAATCCAAAAGTGCACGCCTCATACATAACACTCGTTCATAAACGAAAAAGAATTTCAAAACCATTTCAAAACATAGTTTCTAACAAAAATGAACAATTTATAACTTTTCATGAAGTCGTAATGTCAAAGACTGACAAAGATATTTACTTGGCGGTTGCTAGGCAACATCAAGTCAAAGGTTAGAAATATTTAGATAAAAATATTATATTTTAGTTAGTATTTTATTAATTATAATTAAACTACTTTGAATAAAAGAGCCATTTTCAATAGGGTTCCTTCTACGGCTCAAACAAATGTATAAAAAAAAATTGACTCAATTAATTGATTTTATCGCAAGCTACAATGTTTTCAGGGTTCATAAATTGACGGACAGGAATTAAAGTACAGTATTAATCTCCATTTAATCATCTATATAATGATATATAAATTAAGTAGGTTCTGTGTACTAGCAGGAGTGTACCAATAAAAACAGTTACAGAAATGGGGCAAAAAATTTTTTTCGATCTTAGAGCACACTCTAATGCAAAAAAATCTACAGTGGTCAATTGTTTTCTGCAGAATGTCATGTGTCCCAATTTAACCGACTCCTAAAGAAGGAGGAGCTTTATAAGCATTTGATAAGTTATGAATATGGTATTATTTTTGTGCTGGCTGGATTTTATTCACTTGTTTCTTGCTGTGCTTTAGAAAGTATTATTATTATAGGTGGTAACAGGTCGCGGGGTGATCGAGAAGAGTTGTCGTGTGCCGCGCATATCGTGCGGGCCCGACTGGGAACATGTCATCATGGGCTCTGAAGGTTGCTTTGGAGTTGTTACTGAGGTAAGAAAATGCAACAGTTATAATATTAGGGTTGCCATCCCCGTATTTTGAAAACCAGGATTAGAAGTTGAAAATACCAGGACATTTCGGAAAAAAAACACGACGCAGTATATGAGCAGATGTTAATAGCAAGTTGCTATTAACATCTGCTCTTAGCAACACGCAATGAAAATATGTTCAATGAAACTAAATTTTCGCGCACTAGAGCTCTTTATCTAACTGTTAACACTGTTATTTATGTGGTTTAGATAGAGATATATGAATCTTGAATACGAGGCTTTTGGCTAACTTATAAAGGAGTCATAAATGTATTTTTTGAAATGTGCGTTTAGTTTGTGCAGAATAAACAATTTTTCTTAGAAAAGACTTTTCTATGACTTTCAAACGCGGCGGACAGAAAACGTAAGGTCTTAAAATACAGGATGCTTTAAAAACCCAGGACGTTACTTAAAAACTATTCACACACCCCAGGACACCCCAGGACATTCCAAAAAGCAGGACATGTCTTGGGAAAACAAGACGGTTAGCAACCCTAGATTAACCTAACCTACATACTATTGCGCAGACGCCTGCTTTATTAAATTAGCAACACCACCGTTAAATTAAATTGCCAAGCAAAAACTAAAAGGCGCTTATGAAACTGCGGTTATAAAAAATATTTAACCAAAAAATCCCCCTTTCTCTTTAATATATTTTAGTAAACCATGCAATTGAAAATTTCAGGTGACAATAAAGATCCGTCCGCTCCCTCCGGTGGTACGCTACGGCTCCCTCGTGTTCCAGGACTGGGAGAGCGGGTTTCACTTCGAGCGAGAGGTTGCTAGGCAACGGCTGCAACCCTCCAGCATACGGCTCATGGATAATGAACAGGTAACTCTATAGAATAATCTGACCGTATACTGCATATCCATTTTAGAAAGTGTTATAATACTAATTCAAATAAGAGAAGCGGTAGGAACAGGAAGTATTGGGATTATTTACCTACTGGCTGGTAAATCAATGTACACAGTATAGAAAATCCTTTTATGAAAGGTTATTTAGAAAGTATAACACAGAAAAGCCGTTTTGCCGTTTCGCTTAAATCAATCTAAACTTGAGTCGTTTAACTTAAGCCATTGTGCTACAAATTGCTCGTTCTATTTGACTAGGAATCAGATTTTTACTTTTGCCCCAATATTACAAGCTTTATAGCGTCTTCACATAATAATCCATGAAAATATGAGTTACTTACCTTTTATCTAACCACTTTATAAATGACTTATTCTTTATCTTTACTTTACTAGGGTTCCGTACCCGAAGGGTGCCAACGGAATCCTATTACTAAGCCGGAATCCTATTAAAATCCGGCCGTGTAACAAGTCCGACTTGCACTTGGCCGGTTTTTTATTAACACTTTTTCTTTTGCCGACAGTTCCGCTTCGGCCAAGCCCTCAAAACTGAAAACACCTGGGGAGGCGTACTCCTCGACGGTCTAAAACGCCTCTACATCACCAAGATCAAGGGCTTCAACCCGGCCAAGCTCTGCGTCGTGACGCTTCTCATGGAGGGCTCGGCTGAGGAGGTGTCGGACAGGGAGAAGAAGCTGAACAATATCGCCGCACAGTTCGGGGGCATCCCTGCCGGCGCCACCAATGGAGAGAATGGATATACGCTGACGTTTGTCATTGCTTATCTAAGGGTAAGTAATCCCTGAAGCACAGATAATATAATACTCCTGCACGCGTAGCATGAACACCGTAGAAACTGGTTTTGTCGACGGAAGAATAGACAAAATGACAGATTGTCATTGTTTATCTGTCATTTTGTCTATTCTTCCGTCGACATAACCTGTTTCTACGGTGTTCATGCTACGCGTGCTGAAGTATAGTACAGACGCAAGCACATCAATTTACTACAATCTGTCAAATTTCTTTAATAGATTTTCAACACTCAATTTTATCGCTAAAAGATAAGGTTCAATTTTGATTACAGAATTGAATTTGACAGATTGGAGTATTTTGATGTGCTGGCGTCTGTACCTACTAGGTGTAATTATGAAACATTGAACGAAGAAACGAACGAGTTGCCTCGTTGGTCTAGTGGTCCCAAGCGCGACTGCTGAGCATGAGGTCCATGGGTTCGATTCCCGGTTCGGGAACATTGTTATTGAGTTTTTCTATCTGGATTTTCTCAGTAGCAGTCCGGAGTCTATATTTGTGACCGTGTGATGGCAATAGGCTCGCCCCCTATTACATGGGACTTAAACATAACTGGCGAAATGTGGGTGTACCTGCTACAGGTACAAGCAGGTACACCTCTGCCCAACCCTTCGGGGAGACAAGGCGTTATGTTATGTAATGAACGAGAAAAATACTGTCACTGTATATTTATAGCGCTACAAGGTTCTTTTGGCGCGCGGCAATAATCTGAACTATCGCCGCCATCTTGTTTTTAGGGTTCCGTACCAAAAAAGGAAAAACGGAACCCTTATAAAATAGGAACACTCGTGTGTCTGTCTGTCTGTCCGTCTGCCACAGCCAATTTGCTCCGAATCGAATGGAATCGGTCCATTATATCAATTTCGGTGACCCAAACACGGACGTAAGAGGTCACTTTTGGGGCCAAATAAAAAAATTTAAAAAATGGTTTTGCGAACTGTACCATGTGACATTCAAATGAAAGGCCATAATGCGAGGATCTCAAATACATTTTTTTTATAATTTTAAAATAAACGCTTTTCAAGATATTTAAGAAAATTTATGAAAATTGACCATTGACCTCCTTATCTCCGAAACTACTGAACTGAGCCTAAAATTTTGAAAATAATGCGCAAAATTGTTCGATGCATATAGATTAGGTATATGAACATAACATAATAAGATGTCTATTTAATTATGGTATTAAAATAAACGTATCATAACATCACGCCTTGTTGCCCCGAAGGGTTGTGCAGAGGTGTACCTGTAGCGCATTTCGCCAGTTATGTAATAGGGGGCGAGCCTATTGCCATCACACGGGCACAAATCCAGACTCCGGGCTGCTACTGAGAATATCCAGATAGAAAAACCCAATAACACTTTGGCCGACGCGGGAATCGAACCTAGGACCTCGTTCTCAGTAGTAGCACTTGCGACCACTAGGCCACAAACAAAATAACATGGTAAATCACTCAATATTGCCGTACAAACTTACATTTGCAGTTGAAATGTATGGGGGAAAATGTTTTTCAACTACAATGTTAAGTTTGTTCTTTAAACTAGGTAGAAGAAACGCTGGAAAATGGATTGTATAAATTAATTATATAAGTATTATTGAATTGTTATATTACAGTTCGTGGTAAATTGATACCTATGTTATAACTTATAACAATAACATTTTAAGTCTGAATGAATTAGACAATATTTTAGAGGTTTATTTTCCCGTTCCCGTTCAGTTATAGGCAGTCTAATTATCTTTTATTAACGTCATATTTGACTATAAATTATGCGTAACGTTGCACGTAGGCCCATGGCAGCTTGCCTTTATCAATCTCACACAATGGTTAAAAACCACAAGGTATTTAATAACCACATGAACTGTGTTGGTATGTCTATGACTAACTGCCTTAAATATTGAGCAGTTTTAGGCGTATAAGTACATTATGTATATTGTTTAGGATGACTAATTAAGTCAGAACCGCAATTCGTTAGGAAGAGAGGTACTTACCTACTAGCTGATAATGACCCCATGAGCATAATATTACGTTGACAATATTTTTTCATCGAAAGTCGGAAACTTACTCGTATGTAAGTAGTAGGTGCCTTTTTTTTTAAGCTATTGCATAGCTTCTATCGCGGGCAATGAGCGTGGAGACCTAATCCAGAAATTCCGTAACGAAAATACCGTAAAATGGGGTGAATAGAAATCGCGGGGTGTATAGAAACAAATCTGAGAGTTTGTTTCTATACACCCCGCGATTTCTATTCACCCCATTTTACTGTACCTGAACCTAAGGAGAGTGTTTTGTATTGAAAATTATGTTTAACTGCTTGACAACAAAGTTCAAATTTACTTAGACGAATGATACGAGAGTGTTGTATTGAAAATTATGTTTAACTGTTTGACAACAAAGTTCAAATTTACTTAGACGAATGATACGAGAGTGTTGTATTGAAAATTATGTTTAACTGTTTGACAATAAAGTTCAAATTTACTTAGACGAATGATCCTTGACTATTAATAGTTAAATTAAAACCTTTTTATTAGTTTGATGTTCCCATTACGTTGTGTCAAGTTTTAAAAACTATAAATGTGAATAACAGTTCCTGTCAATGTCCTGCTATTTCTTGTATTCGGGTTAATATTTTACAATTGCATAAGTTGATAAAAAATGCTATGCAATAGCTTTGCCGCGGCAGTCCCCGAGTGCCACACGTCTTTTTTTTTTTTTGGGTGGGAGTCATCAAATGACTTTTCCCGCTCTGGGCGGAGCGGAAGGGCGTTTCAGACTCTCACTGACTAAAACCCACCCGTGTTCCTTCCCTTGCCTTGCCAGGGGCCACGGTTTCCCCTTAGGGCTACCCGCAACCCCGGTAGGCATCGGCCCTAGCGGACCCCGTCCTCGTCCTTATCGGACGGCGAGCTGCCCGTTGCTCTCCGTCCGCAGGCCCGCGCCTACGGTGGGAGTAGTCTAGCTGCCTACTCCGTTTTTATTGGCCTCCAGTAGATAAAGATTTATAAGCTAATGCAGATACAGGTCGATACCATAGTATCTGTACCTGCATAACTATGAAATAAATAACACTGATTGCCGACCAGGGATTTCGAACTCTCGCTCATCTGTCGCAGCCGGGAGCTCGTGGCTAAGTAATAACAGCCGCACGGGTCGTTCGTTCGATCAGGTTATGCTAAGCTTGACGGGGTTGGTCCGTGGATGGGAGACCATCTTTACATAGCGAGATAACTCCGTGCTTCGCCGGTAGTCCCGGCTGTCATTCTTGAATCTTTGACAGTCGTTACGGGTAGTCAGAAGCCCGAAAGTTTGATAACCAGTCTTAACAAGGAGTATCGTATTACCCAGTTACTGGGTTATGGAGGTCAGCTAGGCAGTCTAACATTAATGCATAATACAGGGTGGCAGGGACATCGACGCGCAGCCGGTTACCATGGATTCAGTATATGGTTCTGAACCCCAATGCGTTGAAATTTTTCGTCGGTTATTAAAAAAAAAATCTGCTGTTTCATAGAAAAGTGCAATACCTACGCGGTCAAAATATATGGAGCAGCTGATTTTTTTTTAAATTTCCGACGAAAAATTTCAATGCAGGGGGGTTCAGAATCATGTACTGAATCCATGGTATCAGGCTTCGCGTCGATGTCCCGCCCGGACACCCCGTATACTGTAATTGCTAAGTAAGTCTTTTATCGACAACAGTATGTACCATAGCATAGTATAGCATAGTAGGCATACAAAATCCAGGCCGGGACAGCTGCCCTCCCCTGCCCCCCCCCCCCCCCCCCCCTGGGTACGCCCATGCGAAAATGTGTTGCGTGCGTCCTAATTAAATAGCTGGACCACTTTGGGAATCACTGATCTACATGGAAAATAAACGCTAACGTTTGTAGCTTCGAACCACTTAGATAGGTAATCTCTAAGAGGATATTCCCCCGTTACCCGTTATGAATGGAAACATTTTTGCGCGTGTGGGAATTCCCCTCTCTACCATACCGGGCGATAGTTTTACGTCCTATAGCTAGGGGAATCCCTGTGTCGCCGCGCTGCTCGCCTGTGCGTAATATTCATTGAATTGAAATAAATTCATTCGTTCACTTGTTTTGGCGAAAAAAAGAAAATAAGTAAATGAAAATTTACCATCCCCTCTTATCTTCGAAACTACTGAGCCTACTAATATTGAAAAAAAATACAGAAAATAATGAAATGAAATGAAATGAAATGAAATTGTTTATTCTGTAAATAGGATATCGGAATCACTTTTACACGTCATATTTAAAAAAATGTTTAAAATAAGCTAGATGAGGTCGGCGTTTCCTAACTGACTACTCTGAGAAGAAAGGCCGAAACAAACTCAGAGGTCACGGTCTCTTTTAAAGTCCAGACATAATCTTGGTCAAGCCATATGAGAACAATGTAGATTAGTGTCTGAAATGGTCTTTTGAGGAAAGCACCACACAGATTTGAGTGGACCTGTCCAGTCAGTGCAAGCATTTGTCAGTAATCGTGGAGCTCACTCAGAGCTTATAGTTCCTATACAGAGTGTCAGGGACATCAACGCGATGCCTGTTACCATGGATTTAGTCAGTGGCGTATTTACCCTAGGGCCAAAAGGGCCATGGCCCAGGGCGGTAGGCTGCGAGGGGCGTAGCAGCCTAACCTGTCCGAGTCAGGGTGCCCCAAGTCCCAAGCTCGATTCGCTCGTTCTTGCATCCAAAGTGTTCCTAGTAACAGTGGTAACATTGCCTTTTGTCCGTCACCAAAACACCAAATGACAATGCAATGCTTTATATTTTTTTGCGTGAGAAATTATGAAATAACTTCTCCTGCTTTGGGCGGAGCGGGAGGGCGTGCTGACATTTCTTTGAGGCGCGCGTGGAACAAAACGCGCCGTCGACGACTGGTCCTTATCGGCAGCGAGCATTACCCGACGCCCAGGGCGTCTCCAGTGGCGGCTAGACATGAGGGCGCCTAATTTGCCTTACCCTCACGCGCTCCGCCTCCTCTTTCACGAGCATTACTGCTTCATAGAAGGAAGTGACGACAATCCATAACCCATAATCCCATGCCCTCTAGCTCCACATCATGGCCTGGACCAGGGCCGGACGCGAGAGCTCTCCGCCACCAGTCGCCTCCACGAGGACACGGCGGTGCTCCGCCCAAGACCAGCAGACCTCTCCACCGTATGCTCCACCGTGTCCTCCGGGCTATCAACACAATGGTGACACCTGGGCGTTTCCTCCCGCCTTATCTAGAACTAGAACCTCACGAAGCAACCGTGTACGGTGAGGACCTGCGTCAGGCGGAAGGTGAGAACCCCGTGGTGCCTCTCTAGCCACTCCTCAAAGAGGGCCTTATCGCCGCAATTGTGGCGTGCCGAGCACTAGGTTGCGACAATCGCACTCTCCATCTCACTATGAGATTCCGCCGGAGCTATGTCCTGCTGTACCGTGATTTCTCGCGGCAGCGGAGTTGCCCCGGCGTTTTGCCTCCTCACGCCACTTCCATATGTGCGCGAGGACTTTGACCCCATTGGGCAGGAGCCGCTTCAAGGCAGCCCCAGCCCACTCGCCTGGGAGCCAAACATCGGAAATGCTCCACGAAGTTCCACCGGCTGTCAAGGACGAGTCCCAAGTACTTCATCGTCAACTCGACGCCACGACAGAGGTAGGTCGGTATCTGATGATACCGGAGTACCTCCCTGATGCAACTCCAGGGCAGGGTATTGAAGGCATTGGCGATGTCTAGAGACACCGCCAAGACGACCCCACGTCAGGCACAGCATTCCCCGTCCGCCGCAGCGTACACCGTAGACCTCCCCCTGCGGAACCAAACTGGCTCTCCGCCAAAGCCGGCGCCAAAACCCCTTCCGCACCAGCCGCCCGACGACGCGGTCTGCAATGACTTTTTCAAAAAGCTTGCCCACCTCGTACAATGCAAAGTTACGGCACTATAAACGGGTCTAGGTAGCGCCACTGATGTTGCACTTTATCCGATAGTGAGGAATGTTAAAATCATTTTATCTCTCTAAGTTAATATATTTGTTCTCAAATGTCATAATTTCATGAAAAAGTCATTCAATGGACACACACTGGGGTTTTATACTAAAAGTCTACAATATTAAAACTTTTTGCTTTTTTCATTAATTACGGGGCGGCAAACCTTTCAGGCCCAGGGCGCTGAATCTTAAAATACGCCACTGGATTTAGTACACGCAGGGGGGTTCAGAATCATGTACTGAACTACTGAATCCATGGTAACAGGCTTCGCGTCGATGGCCCTGACACCCTGTATATTATAAGAAAACCTATAAGAATTCTATCGTCGTAAAACAACATAACTAGTAGTCCTAATATTGTGCGTACAAAGTGTACCTACAAACTTACATTTGCAATTGGAATGTATGGCAGAACATGTTTTTCAACTACTGTTTGCACTTGGGATAGATTCATCCCAACTACGGAGCCCGCACATGGCCGGGTTTTTGTATACACTTCCATAACAACTTAACCAACATCAAATTCCTCTCTAAGAGCCTAGGGTAAGCACTCCTGCTTACCATTGCCGACTCGTAGTCACACCAGATTATCACACCAGTATGACAAACGGTTTTTTTTTCTCGTTTGTCACACCACTGATTTTTCCACAACATGTATACGATAATTGCTAGTGCAGTATCTTTATATTCTAATGAACTCTATTTGCTGATCGGCGTTTTCCGACATTCGTTCTTTGCAATAGACTTCTGTTCTATTTAGATTTTTCTACTTTTAGTTATATTTATTTATTATGATTAATTTATTAAAACATTATGCACAAGTAAAAAAACGCGATAACTGTTACCATGGATTCAGTACATGATTTTGAACCCCCATGCATTGAATTCTGTCGTCTGTTTAAAAAAAAAATCTGCTGTTTCATAGAATAGTGCGATATCCACCACGCGGTCAAAATGTATGGAACAGAAGATTTTTTTTTTAATAACCGACGAAATATTTCAACACAGGGGGGTTCTTAATCACGTACTGAATCCGTAGTAACCGTTTTCGCGTTGATGTCCCTGCCATCCTGTATAGTGCTCTGTGGTAAGCCCGCTTGGAATCAAGTCCAACGAAGCTTCTGCAAACATATTTTCCTAGTGTTTTAGCTAGGAAGAACACCTTGGAAGATATTTGCAGCGTTTTGGTGGCTGTCTGTTATTATGACGACAAAAAAATCGTGTTTCTCAGCTTAATTTACAAAAACCAACTGACCAATCAAAACCATTTTCGATTTGATCCGTCAAGTTACCTATTAAGCATTATTTGTTTACTTCAGGACGTAGCTATAGAGTACGACGTGGTAGCGGAGTCTTTCGAGACATCAGTACCCTGGGACCGCACCCTGGCCCTCTGTGCTAATGTGAAGCAACGCATTCGGGACGAGTGCGCCAAGCGAGGCATCAACAAGTACCTCATATCACATAGATTGACACAAACGTGAGTACCTAGACGGAACATTTTGAATAGAGCATTACAATACATTTAAGTACCTACATAGCACCTTGTAGTGTAGGCAGTTGAACAAGTAGGTACACCCACATTAGGGAGCGGGTATATGTACCTACTGTCATGCATAATAATATTGTAGGCTCTGCTGATGAAATAACCCAATGACACATAAACGAGAGGCAAACAGTCATTATTAAAGAATAGTTCTTTCATTTTACATTATTATTTTCCTAGTTTGCTACATGAAACCACAATTTTGTTATTTTTGCGGTATTTTCATTAAATATCGGATGTTTTTTCAGTTATGACGCAGGCTGCTGTATTTATTTCTACTTCGGTCACAATATTGGAAAATGCACGGACCCCGTATCCGTTTATGAAGAAATCGAAGAGGCTGCACGAGACGAAATCATTGCCTGTGGCGGTAAGACAATTTTTTATTATTCACTGTTAAGTTGGCATCATTGATTTCATATAAATGCTTTAATTAAATGAGTCAAATTCTCTTTTGGCGTCTGAAAACATTGACAGCAGGGGGATGGGGACGTTTTTGTTGAACATTTTGTGAAATTGAAACAGAAATTGTATTGACAAAACAAAATGGCGGCGTTAGTTCTCATTTTTGCCACGCGCCAAAAGAACCTTGTAACGCTATGATTTCGTGTTCGAGTAAACGGTTGAGATATACTGTGACCATTTTATTATTTTTTATATTTACTTTATACAATACAGGGTGGCAGGGACATCGACGCGAAGCCGGTAACCATGGATTCAGTACATGATTCTGAACCCCCCTACGTTGAAATTTTTCGACGGTTATTTAAAAAAAAAAACAGCTGTTTCATAGAAAAGTGCAATACCTACGTGGTCAAAATGTATGGAGCAGCTGATTTTTTTTTAAATAACCGACGAAAAATTTCGACGCAGGGGGGTTCAGAATCATGTACTGAATCCATGGTAACCGGCTTCGCGTCGATGTCCCTGCCACCCCGTATATGTTTTAAATTTTTCTTCTAATGCACTTTATGCACTGCAACTAGAATCATACTCATAAATATTACTTTTAATAAAATAAAAGTTTTTTTTTTGTATTTTTCTACAGGATCAATTTCTCATCACCATGGAGTCGGGAAACTCCGTAAGAAATGGTATACGGATACAGTCAGTGAACCTGGAAAGCAACTATTATTCGCCGCGAAAAAAGCACTAGATCCTGACAACATTTTCGCATTAGGAAATATAGCATTTGAAGAACATAGCAACAACAGCATGGCAGCGAAGAGTAAACTATAAGTTAAGTTTAAATGTGTGCTGGTTTAAATTAATTAAAATCTTAGTAAAATTGGCATTAGTCAATTCCCATTCAAATTTGACATAAGGATAACTTACAGTGAGTGATCGTTGATTAGTAAACCTCGCCTCGATTCTACCGAAGGTTAGTATCTTATTTGACGAACTAGGTGATGTAAGTATTAGTTTAGATTGAAAGATGTCACAAACACTCGGTAATTTTCATTGTTAAGATTTTTAAGCATAATACGCAATCTGCTTTTATACTTTTTCTATGATTAGGGATTGACTTTGTACAGTCACGAGCATAGATACAAATTTGCTCGTGAAATAAATGCAACTTTGAGAACAGACCTATTTCTTAATAGTATCGTTTCGAAAATACTGTTCGTAAAACCATCTTAATCGCTTTTGAATATTACGTACCTAAGTACCTAAATGTAAGGTATTCATGCTCTTGACTGTACAATTTTCTACAACTCTGTAGTGATAGGTACCTATACTAGATTTGGGATGGGACCCTTTTGGTGGGAGCTTTTTGTGAATTTTGAGGTAACACCGCGCATTAATGCAAGATACTTGTATCTTCTCGCTAACGTATATTAGCGAGGTATGCTTGATTTATTTAACTTACATAACTTATGGTGAATGGTTTTTAATTATCTTGAGATATCACAACTCCATGAATGAATTCTAAAATTGCATAATTTCTCAACTCATATTATTAATTCATGATTTTTTAAACGCTTAGTATGAGTACGCTAGAAATTATGAATGTGAAAGAAAGTGAAATAATTAACAAATATAATAATAAAATAAAAAGTTATGTTTCTACGCAGTGCCTTTACCGTACATTGTGCTTTAATTACATACATTTATAGTTTTAATGTACCTAATGTACTATAGAGTTACTTAAGCTTTATTTAGCAAGAGATAATGCCATAACATTAAGTTTTTTTTACATTATAGTTTGTAGAGAAGCCAAAGAATTTTCCAGAACATAGCACACGATATTGAGAGACACATAATAATTATGTTACAATTTTAATCAGAATAAGGTTATAATTATTGTTGATGTGCCATGTGATTTTAGTTTGTTATAATTGGAACTTATCGTGTTCAAACCTTTAAGGACCCTTCTTAATCTTTAGCATTTGTAAAAATATTGCTCGTATTTGCAAAAATATATTGATAAAATATTAATAATATGTTGTGAACATTTGTTTAAAAATAACATGTATGAAATTGGGATTCATAAACTGATCAATCATTTACCATGTTTAATTAAGTAAGCTGTTTTGAAATTATATAAATATCAGATAGCAGAGCTTTCTATGATATATAATTATTATGTCTGTAGATTCGCTACCGCAGAATGAAGTTAAAATACCTAATTATTATACTTTTTTCACACGTTGTACCTTTTGATCGTAAAGTTACTCGTCACTCACACCAGTCACATCACACCTATAATAATAATTTGTAAAGCCACTTACACACTTACACTGACACTTATGCATGTTTTCACAGCCCTGATTGATACATCTATATCATAGATTGCTCAATTATGTTATTTTAATAAAAGTTAGGTAGTAAAATTAATTAATTTCATTATTTATTCAAGAAAAAGTTACATTCCTTCTATCTAGGATTTCAATTTATTATGTGATTAATTTTTATAAGTAAGAGGTTTGCGATAAATTAGAAACATGATTGCCATGTAGGTATACATAAGGGAGAGTGATTGAAATAACAATAAAGTTTGTATTACCAAGATTTATTTTATTTTATTGTAACTATGTAATTTGAACTATGGCCGACGCTCAGAAAGGGATATTTAAAAAAAAACTACTAGAAGAAAGTTTTAAACACTTATCACGCTTCTCCAGCGTCTGATGGCATCTGGATTGCCTCACACACAAATCTAAATCAATGTAGGTACCATTTTTGGATTCTCTGCAATTGCAGCGTTCACTGCAATTGCAAAGAATCCAAAAATGTAGCCTAATAAAACGCCAGTCCACAGCGAATATCCACCCTATGATAAAATCGTGTATGCACAAAATCTTTAAAAAGTAGATAGATACCTAACCAAATTCTTAACTAGGTACCAGTACAACACATTACATTAGACCCGACTGACTCGTTGGTCTATTGGTCACAAGCGCTACTGCTGAGCATGAGATCCTGGGTTCGAATCCCGGGTCGAGTAGTGTTACTGGGTTTTTACATTTCGAATATCTCAGTAGCAGCCCGGAGTCTGGATTTGTACCCGGTTGATGGCAATAGGCTCGCTCTCTATTAAATGGGGCTCAACCATAACTGGTGAAATGTGGGTGTGCTATAGGCACACCTGAACACCTCTGGACAACCCTTCGTAAGGGCGTGATGCTATCAATGCTATGTTAATTATGATAAATAGTCAGGTTATAATAAAATAAAACGGATGGTATGATCTGTATTCTGTACTGTAGTCTCCCTAGAGTAAACATGTTCCACATAATTATGATAAATAGGTTCCATGACTCTTGTAGTGGCTGCAGTTTGTTACGTTAAACTATTGTCAATTAAAAAATCATAACATTATTTTATTACAAAGCAATTTTGAAAACACTAAAACAGTAACAGTATGACACAAACGTGCGTTAACTTTATGCAAAATTTGTTGTTTTGCATCATTTTGTTTATAATCCTTGGAAATGCCCAAAGTAAATAATCTTTGGAAATGAGTAACAATAAATGGACTATTTACCGCACTAATCCTATTTATTTCAGATGTTATAATAATTTTTTCCTGTTTGATTCCGGCGCCAGCCAGCCACCTGTCCTGTCATGAAACATGAATGAAAATTTCTGCCATTTTCTTGTTACTGTTTGAGTTGACAGGACGCGTCAATCAAAAGTACAAAAAAGTTCGCGGGTAGTTAATTTTTTTATTCTGCAGATTTTACACAAGATCTTTAAAGAAAATACGGTTATTAGCGTCGCGATCAACATAATAAAATATGATTGATCTGTTTATGCCCTTTCGGGCATTTTTGAAGTTTGAAAACGTGTGCACGGACAACAATGTTTTCCGTATGCACTACAAGGTAACAGTGATAATGCTGCTTGTGTTCACGTTGATGGTGACTTCGAAGCAGTTCTTCGGGGAGCCGATCCACTGCATGAGCGACAGCGAGAAGGACAACGACAAGGATGCCGTGAACAGCTACTGCTGGATCTACGGCACTTACACACTGAAAAGCCGATCTGTCGGTCAGTATCTCAAAACTTAACGGTGTACCGTTACGCTATATGTCCAGAACATTTTGTGCAACTATAATAATATGCCGTGCTTACGTGCTGTATGCATTTGTGATCAGACTCATCGCAATCAGATATTTTCTCGAGCAGTTTTAAGGCTATCGATAAAGAATCAATAGTGTCTCTCGCTGGAGCACGGTAGGTTTTAGCCTTCCGGATTTCTTCGAAACAAATACACAGTATTACCAGAAAAAATATATACCTACTTGAAGTTATCAATAAAACTTTAATGTTATTGTTCCAATACTGGCCAAGTTCAAAATAAAAGACGTCTCTCGATCTCCCTTTTTAATACACTTCTGCTCTCTACTAATGCAGGCCAGTCCAATGATATAAATCTTTAAATGTTCTTCCCAAAACCACAATTTACTTTAAAACTTACCAAATAATAAGCTTATCATCATAAAACTTTGCCTACAGGTGTGGAAGGCGTGCACATGGCCTACCCGGGAGTGGGGCCCAACAAATCTGACAATGACGAGCAGATAAAGCACACTTACTACCAGTGGGTGTGCTTCGTGCTGCTCGGACAATCTGTCATGTTCTACATTCCAAGATACTTGTGGAAGATCTGGGAAGGGGGAAGACTCAAGGCTTTGGCGGCAGATTTGAGTATGTATTATTTATTTCTTTACAACTAGTTGCGCTCCAGAGTTACATATAAATCTGGATCCCATGGGAATATTGGGATAAAAAGTATACTATTTCCTAACCCAGGATATGTGTACACATGTGCCAAATTTCATACAAATCTGTTCAGCCGTTTTACTGTTTTAATGCTGGTATAATAATATTATGCACCTTGCTTAATATTATTATCCCTATCCTAGGCAAATATACCTGATATAAAAATTCTTCAGCTATAATTTTAATTGTAAAAATCTTGCCCCCAGTTTCTGTCAGTTTAGCAAAAAAAGCGGCAAGTAATTAGCTAACAACATCTTATAGTGACCATATCAATAATATATTAAAAATCTTTTATGTTTTAAATAAAATAGAAGATTGACTTGGCCATCGCATGAAAACACCATGTATTTCACAAGTAGTTTATTTGTATAGAATGCAGGTATTCATAATTATGTATATTATTTTTATTTCTATTCTAATAAACAATCCTCATATAGAGTGGACAAGGAAATACTGGGTTTTGATATTTAACCACTTAATTAATTATTTTTTGAGATTTTTTTATGAAATAATTTTGATTTTGAGATTAGAAACCAGAGCTTAGTCTTCTGTTTATCTCTAACTCGTATCAAGAATAAGCAACACGTGTTTCTATTGCAGGTAGCCCGGTGGTAATTAAAGACTGGTCGGAGTTCCGTCGTGGGGAGCTGGTCTCATACCTGAGCTACACAAACATACATACACACAACATGTATGCACTGCGCTACGCCTTCTGTGAGATTCTCAACCTTGTCAATGTGGTAAGTACATAAATACATAAAGTAGGTACCCCAATTTGGTAAAGAGTATGTAAACTACTACACTAACTAAAATTATACAAAAACCATTCTGACTAGCCTTATTGCATAATGATTTCTGGGATCTGAAGTCATCCTTCTATGAATCTTATGATAATAGGTAATCTATCTGGGTGTTAGTGTGTAAAATGTCTAAATTTTCCCAAGAGAAAAGTGAAATTACTTGTGTGGGGCAATGATTTTGAAGATATAACTACCCAGCCAGCAGAACATGGCCTAGTAAATATTTTTTCTATTTATTAGCTTCCTTCTACACTGCACAAGATAGTGGTGTATTTTTAGAGTTCCCTGCCCTTGTTAAGTTTGTAAATTGGTAATTTGCACATGCAGCATGCTCTAGGTAGAATTTAAAGTACTTAAATTAACTGTTCATAGATTTGCATTATCAACAGCAAGCAAGTTTATAAAAATTGAATATTTGCAGGTTGGTCAAATATTCCTGCTGGATATATTCTTGGGCGGCGCATTTCGCAACTACGGCGCGGCAGTCGCAGCATTCACCCCGCGACCCGTCGATGCGACAGACTTGTCCGCCGTCAACCCCATGGACCAGTTCTTCCCCAAACTCACCAAGTGCTGGCTCCGAAGCTACGGTCCTTCTGGCACCCTGCAGTTCAAAGACCGCCTCTGCGTTCTCCCTCTGAACATTGTCAACGAAAAGATCTTTGTAATCCTCTGGTTTTGGCTTATAATTTTAACTTTAGTTTCCACTTTGTCTGTTTTCTTTCGTATTCTCGTGCTCTCTCTCCGCCCGCTACGTGCGTTAATGATTGCTGGTCAACTGCGGTATGTCAAGAAGAGCATGATATCGCGAATTGTGAAACGCTTCGGTTACGGCGACTGGTTCATTCTGTACTTGCTGGGTAAAAATATGAACCCTATAATTTATAAGGATTTGATAGTGGAACTATCCAAGGAGTTGGAGCATAGAACTGTTATGGTTTAATAATTATTTACTTTATAAATATTTCTATATATGGGTATGCTAGTGGATTGTTTTTTAATTTTTCATTGACATCAATCATGTGTTCATTAGAGTTATTAAGACTGCACTAAAAGAAAGAAGACCCACCATTTAATAATCCATTTAAAAGTAATTATGTCTTATTACTAAGATTTGAAAAAAGAAATACAATTCATTAGTAGTCCCACTTCCAGAATATAATCTCCATTTGTTTTCTTCAATTTAATGCTCAAAAACATTACATTACTTAAGTATTGTATTGATTAAATATACTCATTTGATTAAGAAAAAGTGCCTTATCTATTACCACTAAATAGGTAAAATAATTACTATAACTTTGAACATTAAATTAGAGCTTAGTGTGTAAAAAAATATTATTATCCATTAATCTTTCAAAATGAAAGAAATTGGTTTAGCTATTATTTGTTTCTAGGATGTATGAAGGTGTAAAATACTTGAGTTATCATTGTTTAGAAAAGTTTATTTTTTGCTTTCCATTGTTTTGGTAGTACTTATAATTATTTTGTTTATTCATGACACGAAGAGTAAATTGTTAAGGTTGATAGAGATCAAAATACAGGGTTTTTGTCAGTAGGATTATTAAATATTATAAATACTCTATGTATTTTTATAACAAGAACTACTAGTACTAACATCTAACTTTCAATGTGATCTCTTTTAAAGTGTAAGATGATTATAATTTGTAATAAAATAAAATCTATGAAAAAAAATGCCTTGTTTTAATAAATGAATATAATATCATCCACATAGATCCACATCCACAAATTTTATCTCAAATTCATTGTTTTGGAATGTTTGGTTTTTTAAACATGCCAATTGTGGAAATCATGAATTTGGACCAGAGAGAGTGAAAATTTAAATTTTATATAGTACTGAACCACATGTTAACGTTAGATGCAACATCACAAAAACAATCTCACACGAAGAGCCCATCTGATTGTGGCTTGAAAAAAAAAACAAATGCCAATTGTGGAAGTAATATTTTCTTGTTGGAGAAAGAGACACATTACCAAATAGTAAAAAAAATTAAAGTTATTGCTATTTAAAATTCACGTTTTTAGTACCTACCATTATTAATATTCCAACTCCATTAAAAATTGGTAAATTTTTAACAGAGATCATAATTTGACTTGTCACCCGGTCAAAGACGGCCCTGCGTGCCCCATGTAATATTAAATTTAAAACTAAAAACATGTAAAATCCCCATTGAAAAAAAAAGGTGGTATTTGTTTTTTCCTTTTACCTCTAAATTACCATATAAATGGACTCGGTACGATTCTTATGAACACCCTCAGATCAGACGGTTTTTAATACACATTGTATATAATTCTTTTTTCATAATTTACCGGTGTTATAATACATGATTAATAAGAAGATTCATGAACACATTTTGATAACAGATTGTAATTTTATATCATAGAAAATGGATTTGGGGTAATTTTTCCAGTTCTGTCACTAACTACAAATCAGATAAAGAAAAATAAGATAATTAAGTTATATATTTACTAAAAATAAACTACCAACAGTTATCCTGAACAACCCCGGCAACCACAATGAACACATTCTACTATCCTGCCTTCTTCTAACTTGCTCTTAGGGACCCTACATATACAGTTAGTTGCAAAGTTAGTGTCTCTGGTCTGGATACAGCGCAAACAACATAAGTTTTCGTAACCAGTCTTCTTCCACTTAGCTATGAGGTTGGCATCAGCTATTTTCTCATCTAAACAGTACTGGTATAGCTCTCTGCTGATCGCCTTACGTCTGTAGAATAGGTCATAGATGTAGCGGGACTTCTGATGGTGTATCTTGAATATCGGCCATAGAGATTCTTGCTTGCGTTTCCCTTCATGTGGTTCAGTCTCAGCTGCAAATAAATGATTATATTCTTTATATAGATTTGGATGCCAATTTTACAAAGAGTTGGATGTGACAGGACTAAATTCTGAGGTGGAACCTCAAAACAAATCAAGAGAACGTCCACAATGAAAAAAAAAAACGTTTTGTTAGGTTACTTACCTTCTCGCATTTTCTGTTCCAATTCTTCCAAGGTAGGTTCAATAAGCTCCCATCCTTCTGGTGGAGGTTTACGACTGCGACGTACTTTCGGCATTTTAATAACTGATCAAAGAATGATGTAAATGAAACAACTTTATAATGTTTGGGGAGTAAACACAAAAAATTCAATTTCAACAAAACTAACTTTGACAGCATTAATTTGAATGACAATTGACAAACACTTGACAAGTTGACATTTTCTGTGACAGTAGTGGTGTGCGAATAAAATCGACTCAACTCATCAACTGATGGCTTACTGGTAGATATACTCGACTAAACTGTGCCAAAAAATGTCATATACAGTGTGCCCCGTTACAATTCGCTTCTGTCGTCTAAGGACCCTCGCGGCCTCGCCCACGGCGACTTTTTGTAGCGATGCTGTCGTGCGTTTTGTAAACGCGCTTCTGCATCGCTACTATCGCGCAGGATTCTTCATACATAATTACAGCTTCGCGACTGTATCTATGTAGACGCGCGACAGCATCGCTACTGCATCGCTACAAAAAGTCGCCGTGAGCGAGGCCCTAAGTTAGGTTAAGGCGTCTTTGCAGCCTTTGTAGAACGTTATCTCTGTCACTCATACCCACGGGAAGGTGTCTTTCTTGCCTATTGCTCGGGAACTGCAAAAACACCAAAGGACAAAGAAAGAAACGATTTGCTTTCAATCTTCTGATCGATTTATTTTCAACGAGAAATGATCTTTTTTTATGCAATGCAACCATTCATCCGTCCAGACAATCACTGTCAATTTATTCTAAGGTTGCCTTTTAGAGATTGCAGAAAGCGATGAAGCCACCCATTGTATGTTTTTCAAAGTTTAATACCCTTATTATTGAACCTATCGATTGATTCCATAAAAGTACAGGGTGCTATTTTTTTGGATTTAAGCCTTCGTAACTATAAAAAATAATGCGCTAAACTGTAAATTGTTTGTTACGTTCTTAAAATTTCGACTATTTTGTACCAATAATCCTCCGCAGGAGTCCTCGATTCCATGGACACCTTATGTTTTTTACGTGCCGGATAATTAAATACCTACTTACTTCAATTTGCCGCGGCATTTTGTAAACGGCGCGCTGCTTGTCAATCAAATGTGGCATTAAAAAGTGACTACTAAGGCATTTAACATTTTTCCTTCGGCATATTTCAAGCGAGCGTTTGTAAACGTACGACGACGTTTGTAAAAAGTGCATAAATTAATTACGGATCGGTTTAGCTAACATTTTAGTACCCTACTAAATATACTTGGCGCACTGTTAATTAAGTTTTTGACGAGCATGATGCCATCGATGCGATGAACAACGAACAAAGAACAACCGCCTAGCCTTTCGGAAATCCACGGCGTGACCGCGTAACTCTTTGCTTCGACTGTTTCTTTATAATGCTCAATGCTCTCCAATGATAAATATCTATGATAAATTCACGTTTATTTAAACACCGGCAATAAATAACAAATACGTTGTAAGTCGTAAACACATAAAACACGTAAATATGTTGATGGGAATTTGGACACAGGAAGAAAGACTGGTTTTACTTTAATTCTACCTTTTATTAAAGTTCTCACATCTACATATTAATTACACCATCTTGTTCTCATTATTACCACAGAGTAGCACATTTATGTCATATATACCACAGACTAAAAATAATACGTTAACACCTTCTCCTATTTTTAAATTTCAGTCAAATTAAAAAATACACAGTTATTATTTATATAGCTATCTTATCTATCTTAAATTTTAACAGCTGTTCTGTTACAAACAAAATGTATTTTACTCTAAATCAATGACTTTTATTTTCCTTTACAATTTTCTCACAATGAAATTTAAACTTCTCTTTGCACAAAGGTTTTGTAAACATATCAGCAATTTGTAAATTAGTAGGACAATATTTTATATCAATATTACCTTTCTTATAATTTTCATGAATGAAATAGTACCTTACATCAATATGTTTTGACCTTTTACTAAATGAACCTGTTTGTATCAACTTAATTGCGCTTTGATTATCAATATTCAAATATGTTTTTATAGTTTTGCCAATTACCTCACATAAAAATAATTTTAAATATAAACATTCCTTCACACAATCTGCAGCTGCTATGTATTCAGCTTCAGTTGATGACAAGCTTACTATGGGCTGTCTCTTTGAGCACCATGATATAGGTCCTCCTGATAACATTATTATAAATCCAGTTGTACTCCGTCTTGTTTCAGTACAGCCTGCATAATCTGAATCACAGAATGCATGTAACTTTGTAATATCATCTCGTGCATTGTACATTATGCCTTTAGATCTCGTCCCGTTCAAGTACTTCAATATCTTCTTTACTGCTAATACGTCTTGTTTAGATGGATTTTCTAACCTTTTACTGGCTTCATTTACAGCTTGACTTATGTCTGGTCGTGATCTTGTTGATAAGTATAATAGTCCTCCAACTAATTCTCTATAAGGAAAGTTAGATGTTTCCATTACAGATTCAATCTTCTTATCCGTATTACATGGTGTACCTGCTGGTTTAGAATCAAACATATTAAATTTCTTGAGTAATCTCTCAGTATAAGTTTTCTGATGCAATAAAATTCCTTCTTCACTTTTTGTAATTTCAAATCCTATATAATTTGTCGGTTTTTCATAAGCTTTTATTTTAAATTCCTTCTCCAGATGATTAAGTATTTTTAACAATTTCTCTTTATCTTTAGTTATAGCTAGTCCATCATCCACATAAATTGCAATTATTATTGTTTTGTCTTCTGTTAAAAATACACACTGGTCTTGTTTAGTAGGCTTGAATCCAAGTTTTAGCATAGTTTCAGTGAATTTCTTATTCCATGTTATTGGAGCTTGTTTTAGTCCATATAATGCTTTCTTTAAATGACATACTTTATTAGGTTGGTTTTCATATCCTTCAGGAATATTCATAAATATGTCTTCAGTCAACTCGCCGTACAAAAATGCTGTTTTTACATCAAATATAATCATCTCGTATTCCTTTGATGCAGCAATTGCTAATAACGATTTTAGTGCTGATTGACTTACTACTGGACTATAAATTTCTTGATAATC
This sequence comes from Conistra vaccinii, assembly GCA_948150665.1. Classification (NCBI taxonomy): domain Eukaryota; kingdom Metazoa; phylum Arthropoda; class Insecta; order Lepidoptera; family Noctuidae; genus Conistra; species Conistra vaccinii. The sequence goes on along the minus strand of OX411323.1, from coordinate 5,199,272 downwards.
AATGTCTTTTTGTTCAAAACCTCTTGCTACGAGTCTTGCTTTGTATGTACCATTTTCTTTTATACAAAATACCCATTTATTTGTCAGTATTTTATGTCCCTTTGCTTTTTCTAAATCAACTACTTCCCATGTATTGTTGCTTTCCAATGAATCCTTCTCCGACTTTATGGCCTTCTCCCAATTCTTCTTTTCAGCAGACTTCATGACTTCACTGTAGGTAAGTAATACATAATCTTGCAGGTAAGTTGGTTTCTTCTTTTGTCTTCTTGTTCTAGTGGTTTCTACTTCTTCTTCTTCTACATTATATTCTGTATTTTCATTAATTTCCATTTCTTCTTCTATTGTAGCAGAAACATTTTCTTCTATATCACTATGCATTTCTAACTCTTGTGTTTCATTGATACTTGTATCTACATCACTGTCTGATATTATTTCTGTAGTTACCGGTCTTCTTTGTATAATACTGTCTTTTTTTCCTTTATTGGTATTACTATCATCAAATATGACAATATCCCTTGCTATTTCTATTATTCCTTCTTTTTCATTCCATAGTCTATAACCATTGTTAGTATATCCAACCATTATTAACTTCTTACTTCTTGGGTCTAGTTTCTTTATGCTTGTATTTAGTTGTTTTGCATATACTTTTGAACCAAATTTCTGAATGTTAGCTATGTTAGGTCTTTTACCATACCACATTTCATATGGTGTTTTGTTTTCCAACGATTCACTTGGTAGTCTATTTATTATGTATGTAGCACAGTACATAGCTTCACCCCACATTTCTTTTCCAAATTCAGAATCAAACAGTAAAGCTCTGGTTTTATTTAGTAATGTTCGGTTTAATCTTTCTGCCTTCCCGTTTAATTGAGGAGTGTATGGTACTGTTAAATCTAGTTTTATTCCTTTTTCCATGCACCATTTTCTGAAATCATGGCTTGTGTATTCACCTCCATTATCACATCTTATGGTTGATACTTTTTCACTTCTTTCTCTTTCAGCTTCTTCAATGTAGTTTCTTAGTTTATACTTAACTTCACTTTTGTATTTTAGTAGGTAGATCTTAGTAAAATGAGTGTAGTCATCCATGACTGTTAATACATAACCGTAATCATCATATGTTTTATTTTCAAATGGTCCACAAACATCCGTATGAATTATTTGCAATGGTCTTTTGGCTCTAGCTCTTATTGTGTCAAATGGTAGTCTCGTTTGCTTTGCTTGTGTGCAGATTTCACATTTATCTAGTTGTTTTACTCCTTGTATTTTTATTCCATCTACCATATTTGATAACATTTCTAGTGTTGTTTTTCCTGGATGTCCTAACCTTGCATGCCATTCTAGGGCAGTTCCATTTTCTTTCATTAATAAGGTCTTTTCTTCTGTATTGTTTTTATCTATATTTATTTTATATAAACCATTTTCTTTTTCTCCTGTTAGTACTAATTGTGACTCTTTGTAGATTTCAACTTTATTTTTAGTAAACACAACAGTTCCTTCGTTATTTGTGACTGCATTGACTGACAACAAGTTCTGTGATATGTCGGGAACAAATAAAGTGTTATTCAAACAGCAACTATCACCCTTTACTATTCCTTGGCCACGTACTTCAACAGATTGGTCACTAGCAGTTAACACTGTTGATATTCTTTTTTCAAGATTTGTCAATATTTTTATATCATTTGTCATATGAGCTGTGCAGCCTGAATCCACAATAAATTCCTTGTTTTTAAATTCTTCTTCTGGTTTAGTAAAAAATGCCATATCTGGTTTTTTAAATGCCTTCTCATCTGGCTTCTTATTCTTATGTTTATTAAAGAAACAATTTTCTTCCTGGTGATTTGTTTTCTTGCATATTGAGCATTGTTTTACCTTATATTTGCAATCTTTTTCCTGATGGTTATACTTTTTACATATTGAACACATTTTGCAGTCCTTCTTGAAATGTCCTTGTTTATTGCATTTGAAACATTTTATGCTTAAATTCCCCTTTTTTACGGCTTGAAACGCCAGCTGATTTTCCATTTTGTCTTTTTCTTTGCTCTCAAACCTATTTTCTTCATTTAACAAGCGGTTAGTTAAATTAATCAGAGTCTTTTTATCTTCTGATGTAGATTCCCAAGCAGTAACAAAGTAATTTAGTCTGTTTGGTAAACAGGTTAGAATTTTTGACATCACCATCTCTTCATTTATTTTCTCTCCGATTTGGTTTAAGCGAAACTGTAGGTTTTCTATGTCAGTGATCATTTGAGTGAGAGACTTATTTTCCTGTTTGTAATTAAAGAACTCCTGTAGCAATGATGACTTATTTCTTTCTTCTTCTCCTTCAAATATTTTACAAAGTTTCAAGTACATTTCCTGGGCATTTTTACAACCCAAAATATGGCTTTTCAGCCTCCTATCTATTGTGTTTATGATTATTTTTTGTACTTTAGCATCTTTTGTACCAAATTCTTCCGTTTTTCTCACTTGTTCATCCGCGTCTTGTGATAAAACGTCACTTAGTTTTGCCGCCTTCACATAAATGTTGAATTCGAATTTCCATAAACGAAAACTTTCCCCGTCTATTAATTTTTCAATTTTGACCTCTTCTACAGCCATTTTTATTTAGTATTCCTTTTTTTTTTTACTTGTTTTTATGGTTTTTACGGTTTTTACTTGTTTTTACGGCCACGCCGGCCGTCACTGGTTTTATTGTCGTTCTTATTTTAGCACTGTTTTCCTGTGTCTGTTGTCCACTTAGGCATTTATGGAAACCTGAGCCCGTAACCTGTTGATGGGAATTTGGACACAGGAAGAAAGACTGGTTTTACTTTAATTCTACCTTTTATTAAAGTTCTCACATCTACATATTAATTACACCATCTTGTTCTCATTATTACCACAGAGTAGCACATTTATGTCATATATACCACAGACTAAAAATAATACGTTAACAAAATACTCGTAAAACTATAATATTGGCAGCGAAATCATTTATTGCTACTATAATTTTCATAGGCGTTTTGCATAAACACTTCTTGTAGTGAAAACTTGTCATTAGTTAAGGTACCTTCCCTTTCTCAATCTACATAGTTTAAAATAATATGGTAGTTTACATTCAATGTTGCTCATTATAACGAAAAACGTATTACAAGGAATAATTTTCAATGTAAATCATACACGAAATTGTCAATAAAACTTGGTAAAATTAATAAAAACATCAATTATTTATTTATTAGCAGATAGCAGTTACATAAGTAATGTAATATTTCATTTTACGATCCCTCTTGATAAATATACGTTTTGTATGCTTTCACTTTTATGAACAAACATTCACAATTTCTAAAACTTAGTTATGTGGGTATGTTTTATAATTTTACGTCTAACGACGGTCTATACTTAGCAAAATTAATGTGTGAGATTCCGCTCTAGTTGCGCTATATCAAGATAAAAGTGGGTAGGTAGATAGGTAGCCTAAGTTGTTGTCAGTTGTTTTAGTACTCCATTCATATTTTTTATGCAAAATGGGTTATCAACTCGATTAATTTAATAATCTAAGTCATTTCTAATGAAAGTATCATCGCAATTATAATTTTAATAATACCGCGCTTACCTGTGTATGAATAACGGGGCTACCTACCTATACAAGTTGGATGTATTGCCTTTTTTGGTGTCTCTGTCACACAAATGCAATGCTTGATGGTGTGAGCGAAAGAGAGATAACCTCGATTAGCACTCGTGGAATGCGGTGTTGCGTTCGCGCAAGCAAGCCAACTCCGGTCCAGTCATTTCATTCGTCGCCGACAACGTTGTGGTGGTCGCGGGCAGGTATCACCTAAAAACTTAACCGTGTAATCAAAATATGTGTGAAAATTGCCGTTATACGAGTGTTTCTCTGTTATCTATAAGTGAATAATATTGTGACAGTTGTGTACAACACTTGTGTTATGAAGTTTAGTGAAAGTTGACGGAGGTTTTCAAGGAACTCGGGTGTCTCGTCGCTTATTTACCTGTAAGTCAACTTCTAAAGGTATACGTGTCTGGGTGACGTTGATTTCGCGCTATAGCCTTCTAAACTACGTATTAAAGTTTAAGTTATTCTACTTTATAACTTTGTTTACGTCGCAGCTTTATTTTTTACAGAAAAAAACTACTTGTTTACCTCTAAACATTTTCGCGACAATTAACCAATACTGCATGTAGGTACATGAATTGGCTAAGTACAACTTAAGGCTAATTATTAAGTCATGCTAAATCCTGATTAGTGTAACCATACATCCTAGTTTTAGAGGACACGTCTCGATTTCTCGGATGTCCGTAAAATTCGCCGGAACCGATCGTTAATTACATATCCGGTACCTATAAATCCAATTAATTAATTCATAATCAATAATTATGTAGACGTTAAATCAATGCAAGAGCAAATAATATTTGTATTGAGGACAACTTTTACTAAAGGGACCTCTGACCCCGCGGGCGCGGTCGTTGGCCTTGAAACCGAGATTTTGTTATTAATTTGACAAGGATCCAACTTTATTTTGAATGTATAAAATTCCTTGATGACGTGATATTATCTATTTCACACCTTCGAATAAGTAACTCAATACATAAATCACTTATCGACCCGCATTCACTTACAATTTTGCAACATCTGAATAAACCTGAAATACATACATCTACCTGGGTAAGGTACCTACTTATTCGTTAATTGCTTGACTGCAAATACTGCAGGTCAGCCAGCAGACCGGTGTAGAAATACAAGGAAGGAGACAGGGCACCTGTAGGTACATACCTAGGTAGGCACTAGGTATTACTTCAAACCTTTTGACCCATACTGTCAGATAAAACATGTTTGTTAAAGCTATAAGTACTTGCCTGATTGTGTAAGCTTTTTGTCAGTCGAATAAGTATCCATTTATATTTTACTAGATGATCTCCTGACTTTGCTCGCATAGCTCTCATCGTAGAGGTAGAAAAACCCTTGACCGGATTTTCGTAAAATTATTTCCAAGAGGATGTCCTAAAACCCTCTAAGAAACCCCTATCTACCTTTAAAGTGTGTAAGCTTCTTAAGTTCCTGACAATTCGTGATTGATTCGCTACTATTCGAATTCCTCAGTAGGTGTGTGCAGTCTGAGTGGTGTTTCCTGATCGTTAGATGAGAAAAATTCCAGGTGCACCGAAAAAATAACCCTCCATTCCAAAAAAAATAATATTTTTCTTATTATCTATTTGATCACCAAACTTTGGCCTAAAGAATCAACAGAACCGCAATGAGTTTCATCTGAAAGTTCCTCGTTCTCGAATGTGGTATCGATAGACTCACAAAAGTATATGAAGACTGCAGAAATTGCCCGCATAATATGCGACGACACGACACGTTCCTAGATATCGTGCCGAGCCCCTCTCCAATGTTCTCCAAGCTACAACGCTTCATGGAGTCAAGATACTATTACAGTAATCCCTTTTTTATTGGAAAGAAACAAGTCCTATCATCTTATGTAATTTCAAATTACCATGTCCAGTCGCTTTTGGTTCCATGTCGAGGCATTTATTATCTGGTAATCGTCATTAAATAAGTAAATTACGGCTTTTAAACCAATAACGAATGGTATACGCCGTCAGTTTTGTTATGTCGATTAATCTTAGGATTTATGAACTATAAACCGTTGGATGTATATCTAATTCTGGGATTCTGTAAGCCACAAATTCTGAGTTTTATATCTTACCTACAATGCATCATATTGTCAACATGATTTCCGTGAGCGATGGTGCATTGTTCTCCCATTATATTTTTGGAGCTTTATCTCGAGATAAGAAGGTTAGTCAAACATGGCTCTCTCTAGCACCCCGAAACGCAACACAAGTAAAGAACCAAATATGCATCTCCCTTTTCCTTTGATATAAATTCGTGTACAAATACTGCAATGACCACAACTTCCGAGATCGCAGAAAAGTTTTTATAACAAATTATTACCTTACTGAATCAGCGACTGCACGCCATAGACAAGATGACGTAAGGTCACGTTTTTCAATTCATTCACGTTAATCTTGAGCCTAGTCGTGCGGTTGGTTACTAAGCTGTAAGACCAGAAACCTCTGACGTCGCCCAGTATAAAGTTCAACCTTTGTTGAGATTACACCTCAGTTAAAGATAAAGCAATAACACAGTAATCTTGTCGGAAGCATTTATTCATATTCACTGGATGTCTTATCCCTCATGGGACCGAAATTAGATACGTAAACGTCTTAAGAAAGTTCTCCCAAGCTTTTGATACGACTTTCTGTTCCATTCTCATCTCTTCATCATCTGCTAAACCTTTTCTCAACTATGTTGGGGTCTGCTTCCAGTCTTACCAGATGCAGCTGTATACCAGTATTTTACATGGAGCTACTGCCTATCTGACCCAGTTACTGAGTAAGATGATACTCCTTGTAATACTTGTTCCCTTCTTGGTTTTCTGTGCCTTTCTGCTATTTGTAATGCAATAAGTTGTTTTTTCATCATCTCATTCAGAGATGAATGTGACCAATGAGACTAGTTTGGCACACTGTTCAGCTACGATATGTCTATTCAATGCTAAACTAAACAACACATCGTAAGTACCTTCATTTGAGAGGCCTGCGCCTGCGCTGTCTCATGATTCGAAGGTTTCGTTTTAATCATAGGCCTACGTTCAGTCGCTAATGAATAATTACACTGTGCAGATGTTATGATGAGCTGTGAAACAGCTCAGCGTGACAAAAGGTAGTGTTGCCACTTTACTCGTCATCAAGAAAACAACGACGCCTTGTTAAGTAATTTGAAACTATTACTTTTTCGAGAAATTGCACTTTCTTTTGTTAGCCAGCTGGCTATTATTTCCATTCTTTGCAATCAACAAATTGACATCTTAATCACTGAGCAAAAGGTAGGTTTAAAAGCTTGATAAATGATTATATTTTTGAAAGTAAGTTTATACAAACACTTTTACACATCAATCATATTTTTTCACACTAGATGAAGTCGGCATTTCCTGACTACTCTGAAAAAAAAGCCAGAACAAACTCAGAAGTCAGTCTCTTTTAAAGTCATAATCTTGGTCAGATCATGTGAAGGCCATGTAGATTGGCGTTTGAAATGGTGTTTTGAGGAAAGAACCACACAGATTTCAGTCGACCCGAATCCGAAGATATTAACAGTTAAATACTATTGCGGGGGCACAATTTACATAGTCAATAACTAAGTGCTGACGTTTGAGTTTAAATAAAAGGGAAGTGTCGTCTGCAAACAAAACTATATCATGATAATCCTTTATATAAAATAAGAAACAAAAATGGGCCAAGAATTCAGCCCTGGGGCGCCCATTGTTACTACAGAGGCGGGTGATCTTTTCCGTTAACATCAACTCTCTCTCTGAATCTTATCACATAAGTATAAATTAAGAAGATCCAGGGAAGCGTTCCGGATTCCGCAGTGGTGCAGTTTCCTGATAAAAGTTTCATGAAGAACGCAAGCGAATGCCTTGGACAAATCGCAAAAGATGCCCAAAGCATCACATTTATCCTCCCTTGCGTTATTAACGTCCTAAAGGTTCAACACCGATCAGTAGTCGAACGAGCTCTTGTAAAGCCGAACTGTTTGAAATTTAACTAATCAATAAACATTTGTGTTTCCCAAATTCCGCACCATAGGCGTTGTCAAGTGAAGACGGTAAATAATTATTGTTAAGTAATTCGGATGTGATCTGTCGTGCTGAACAGTTTGATAGAGAAAGCGCTTGGTTCGTGGCTCGTGATGGACAGCGGGCTATTCTAACGGATTTCTCCAATACGTTGATGATCTGATGTGTTAACAACTCCTGAATTGGACGTACGCACGCTAGCGCTATTAAAATTTAAGATATTTTTTGAGATTAAAAGATGAATCCCGTTATAAATACTTGATATTAGATATGCCGTGTTAAGAGCAATTTAACTAATTAATAGTAAAGAACACGCATCGATCTTTTAATTCATAAATACTTGCTTTAAATTTTAAATGGAGAAATATCCTACAGCCTTTTCGTTTTTCTAATAACTTTATGGGTCTTCGAATCACCAATAAGGGTGACCACGATAAAATTAGTGCAAATTATAAGTATCCTGACAAAAATCCTGACTATTTCGTTTCACGGACTATAAAATTAAAACATTGTCATGTTATTTTAAAGCAGTAATGTATTACTTGAGTAAAGAAACGACTTGTAATTAGTTTTGCTGTTCCGTTTACAAATGATATCATGAATGAGAAACAGCTAAGCCGATGTAAAATCATGGTCTCACAAAAACTTTGAACTTTTTGCCTGCGCCCGCTCCGCCATAATTACTAAATGATGTCATCTTCGAATTTATTGTTATTCCGTTTTTTAACAGGATGCTAATCCATTATCAATTAGTGTTATTTAAATAAACTTAAGTAAATGCATTTTAGATTGCTTCTATTTGACGACAATGACCTGGCGACCCTTGACCCAAAATGTACATAACATAATACTCCTTGCATCGAATATCTGAGGTTCTTATGCAAGTACTATTAGATGACGATGATGTAAATTACCTCCTGTAATAGATGTAACGTTGTTAAAAGCGTATACTCTATAATGCGAGAAGTAGTTATGAACACAAGGTGATGACTGTGCATAATTTTGCAATCCACGAATATTTTGTTTATTATACAAAATTATAATATTGTTCTTGTTTGTGTAAACTCGCTGACAGATTTCACACTTTATTTTTAAACAGAAAGACTTAGAAAAAAAGTCAGAGTCGTCGGTAATTTTTTTTTAGTTTTTTTATTGGTTATAAATGCGAGTACAATCACTAGTTTCGTAATGTAACATACTTGTACATTACATAGTTAAAGACGCTCACTATTTCATAAATGCTAGTCTCAGTTAGACATGCACGAAGTTGTACAACTTTTAAATGTGCTAAAAGGCTTCACAATACCAAGTTACCTGAATTCAAAATATTGTAGTCTGAGTTGACAAGAGAAAAATAACCTATATTAAAAAATTTGCCAACGTTTTTGACTCAAATACTACTTTAATATACCGATCTTCAAGAAGATAGCATATTTTTAAAGATAACCTAAAAAAAACAAACCAAAGCTAAAAACGAAAGCTGTCTTTTTTTCGTTTATAGGTATTCCACACAAGATCTAAAAAAAAAACAACAAAATCTAAGAAGACCTCCTTTTTACCTTAAAAGTGAAAACCAAGTGATTTATATTCTACCTGCATGTCATCAAAAGCCTCAAGCGAAAACTAGGACATGTCCGGAAAACGCACATTTTATGGCGAACGCGTTAGGCTTTCGACACTGGCCTGCGTACGAACGGGCTCACATTAGGGACACATGGGTCGAAGGAATGCAGACATTCTGCCTGCACACAGCCAACGTGTTTGCCTAATTTAGCTGCCTAGAAAACTATGATTTACAACGTAAATATGCACCACTCCTTTTTAAACGAGAATAGAATTCTATAAACTTGATTTTCTGCTTACTTTGGAACTATAGCCATTACGCACTGCTGCCAGAATACCAGTTAGTTTTGAATAACGAACAAAGTAAGATAACTCTTGCAAAAGTTTTAGAAGTTTTTGTTGTAGGTCATGGTTATGTCCCTAAAATTGAGCAAGAGCAAAATGCTAGCTAATCTAGCTGGCCACTCGCTGCAACTCGCTGTTCTTGGCTACACAAGAGACTCACAAGTCACATCACAATAATGCCAATTAAGGATTAAGTTGAGAAGGTTAAGAAAACGATGACTTCGGACTGTTGAAGTGCATATTACAATCTTGAACTAAAGAAGCACACATTCGTGATCTAAATAACTTACCAAGGTCTGTCACGTTTCTTATACTAACAGCTTGTACCTAGTGGGTGAATAACAACATGTGGGTAAAACAGCATAAGTAGGTACTTACTAACGGGTCACACTTTCGACTGTCCACCCTTTTTTTCATAGAGCTCATACGCCATGCTGCCGCCCGCCACAGAACAGATACCGCCTGCCATACATATGCAATTTGACTTCAGGAGGGTTCGCGGCAGTACGTTTGCGCTAAATTTAATCCTCGAAGAGTGTCACCGGCATTAGGTTTGAAATCTTGCAACTCATTTTATTTTCACAGTTTATAATGCTCAATTCGCTAAGAAAAACCTACATTTAAAATGAGTCAGTCCTCCGCGAAAGTTCCCGACACTGAACGTTTTAATTACAAAAAAAAACAACAGGCAGACGGCAATTATAATATAACTGTACTCACATTGATGTCTGTCATTGATTCCATTATTGTGTATGATGTGCAACAAATAAAGCTCAACCGAGGAACCGCCATGTTGCTTTTGCCCACACACGCCACATCATCATCAGCTTATTAATGTTCCCACTGCTGGGACACAGGCCTCCTCTCTGTGTGAGAGAGTGGGCCGTAATCTACCACGCGGGCCCAGTGCGGGTTGGTAGATGTCACATGTCTTCGAATTTTTGTTTCTAAGACATGCCGGTTTCCTCACGATGTTTTCCTTCACCGTTTTGAGAGCAGTGGTGATGAAATTATTTACACAAAGTAAAGCGCCTGCTTGGGTTCGAACCCACGACCTACAACTCGTAAGTCGGGGCCGTTACCATTGGGCCACCACTGCTCCTAGTCGGGGCCGCCACACCATAGACAAAACTGCATTCATATTGTCAGCTCCTCATTCTTTATTCAACCTTCGATCTTGGTAGGCACTTGGAAGCGAGAATCCGTCGTGCTGTCTAAACAATAAATACTAGATATACGTATGATGCCATACAAAGGTCTACACCACATCGGAAGTACGTGGGCCGCGCGCCGTACATGGCGAGTACAATCAGACGCAGGAGTGATTTTATGATATTGATTTATGGTTTATTGCGTATGCATGGATGGAGAAAGTGCGGAACTAGAAGAGTGTATGTTGACACGTCTTAAAGTTTTATTGACAGTGTTTCGCAATTCATTTCAAAGCAAATAGTGAAGAATATGATTGAAAACCTTCGCATCTGAATTTAGAAACTTTAGTTTTTTGTAGTCCCACAAAGTATACTGACTGCCACTTTCTGTCAGGCGATGTGACTGATTCGATTTCCATTGTATATGATAGAAAAGTCGAATCCGACTAAGCTGGACAGCGTTCGGGAAGCTTCGCTCACAATTGGCCTTATCAGAAGGCTAAAAGTCACCGAAATGGCAATGAAGAGGACTATGCTTGGAGTTTACCTACGTGATCGAATCAGAAATTAAGAGATCCGCAGCTAGGTAACCGAAATAGCCCGACGAATTGCCAAACTTTAACACATTGCTCGCGAATAGATGGCCGATGGGGCCGAAAGGTACCGACCCGACCGACCGCCGGCCGTGGGGCCGAGTGGCGACCGCGTACCGGAAGACGTAGCGTTGGAAGGCCTCCCACGAGATAGACCGATGACCTTGTGAAGGCCGCAGGAATCCGCTGGATGCAGGAAACACAGAATCGGTCGAAGTGGCGGTGCGGAGGCCTGTGACCAGCAGAGGGTGTCTTTCGGCTGAAATGATGATGAGCATGATGATAGAAACCTGACCATCCTTAATAATACTGCTGTCTGCGGTATTTCTATAACTATTCAACATGTTGCGAATTGCGAGTTATCTGCCGGACTGTACCGAAGGAGTCACCATCGGTAGACAATAGCTTGTATCCTCCATTGCGATTCGAAACGCTAAGGCTTGCAACAGTTGCTTCTTGCTACTGGCTTGCTATGTGCGCTAACACATTAGGTATGTACAGTACATAGTGTCTCGAGTAAAGTGACTGTACTTATAGAACCTATACGTACTTATTTCAAACATAGATGTGAATATCATAAAGATCTACACTTCATAAGAAGATGTATTTGTGTAATAAATTCTAAACAAGGCTAAAAACCTGTTCTCCTTCATCTGGTTCAGTTTCTGAAGACCTGCAATGAATCTATGATACCAACTAATCATGAAAATTCTAAATTCAAAAGTTCGAAAGTGAACTTTTCAGATCGACAGTATCGAATTCATTCAAATTCAGCGGCCATGTGTCCAATGCGCGAATTTCAATTGTTTCTGACCACAAATACTTGTCCCAATTCCCGGCCGATCGCGTGCCGAAGTGTGCTGACGAAATGTCAAACGAAAGAACTTGACCGTGTGTGGCTTTCTCGTACGCAGCTTCCATTCTCAATTTCGTCCCCGTTTAGTTGTTTTTATTGCGATTGCAAATTCCTGATGTAGTTCCGGATCACATTCATGAGAATATTGAATAATATTAAAAGCTTGTCATTTGAGTTTTTAGAAATTTCTTGGTTTGGTACAACCAGAAATGTAATTGCACTGCTGTTAGTTCTGTACCATAGCCATAAGACAAAGGACCTATCGACAGGTACCTCTTTCAATTAGACCCTGAAGGAAGACACGATCAAATACCTACTTAGATTAGAAAGTTTGATGGCCGACTGGCATAAAACTATAAAACATACCTATACGTATATAAACTCACGCCTTCTTCCAATGGGGGAAGGCAGCAAATACAGAACGCCACCTGCTACGACCCTCCTTTTGCGTCGTTTACGTTCACACGTTTGTTCCTACACGCACGCCGGTTGCGAGTACTACGCACCTGATCTTTCTGAAGAACATCACCAATAAGGTCACTATAATGTCCTTCTAGGGCGTCTCATCCCGGCGTTTCTACTCACATCTGCCTTGTAAATACCTTTTGTTACTCGCCTTTCATTCATCCTCTCAACATGACCAAACCATCTAAGCATGCTCTTTTAAATTTTTGTCACTACATCTTCTTTTAAACCCATCATTCCTCAGCCTATCATTCATAGACTCATAGTCACACCACACGTGCACATGCTTCAAGGAACGCACTATAAAATCCTTCCTATTTTCCAGGCTACTTATAAATATATACACAATACTTTCTAAGTACAGACTAGTCTACTTCTACACACGTAACACTAGCAGTGGGCAGTGATTCGAATCGACACGGCTCGGGTGCCAGTTGACCGGGCTGCCGCGGTCAAGGTGATCACTGCACTGTGACCACTCGCTCGACCACGCCAAAGGACGTTGAACGTCTTAACTCCTTTTGTTTTTCCATTATTCCGAGATTAGATTCGCGTTCCACATTTAAATGACGTAGGAATAATTGAATGAATTGTAAACGTCATTGTGTTTTTTTTTAAAGTCTCATGACTCGAATAAGGCTCTAGGCAAAACGAGGTTTATTGAATTGCATGGCCATAATAAAATAATATGGCACGTCTTGAAGGCTGAATAATGCATGAACAGTAGCTTGCCCATTGCCTGCGGTAGTGTTTCCCTTCGCTGAGCCTTCTTTTTGCAAAGTCGAATAGTGGAAAATAAAACTTGTTTGCAGTATCTTCTCCAAGCAATGTTATTGCAGTTATATTTTTACGAACTTGATACAGCTGCAATGTGTCGAAGACGGATCAAGTTTTGAGCAAAACACGGATCCTAATAATAACTTTTTTGTTGCTTTTTCATTCATTCTATATAATTAACTTGATGGAATGGAAGGCTAAATACCAATAGCCTGTTAAATTACTTTATGCGTCAGGTGTCAGGTGTCTGGCCGGCTAAGTGTAGCAAAAACTATGTCTCAAAGTTAGCCGGACGGCAGTGACCGTTAGTAAACACGTCACACCTCACTGTTCCAAAACATTACTACTTATAAACAGTCATTATTTCACCTACTTATCATGTATGGTTTGTAGAGCAAGTTGTGTTCCAAATATTACCAGTATGCTCAGATCTTTTATTTGTGTACGGTCTCAATCACTCAACGACACCTACGTACTAAAATGGTTAGCTGTCAAAAAGATGAAACAGGCAAAGGTATCTTCACTGCTTATGATGAAGTCCAAATCTCTCAGCCGACCTCATACGATGCCATGTTAATAATTTAGCACAGCATAAAGTGACAATACAAGGCATTTTTTCCTTTAATCCTACAGATTAAATCGAATTGTTACGGGAAAATGATTGTAACACTTTAGCGACATGATCATGATCAAATATTAAATGCCCTGAGGGTATGAAGAACACGCCCAGAGTTCGATCATCACGACTTGCTAGAGTAAAAACTGCTTTAGTCAAATTTTAGTTACAAGAGACATAGAGCAAAAATTTCATCGAAGAAGAAAGACAGTTCTGTGAATGACTGACCAGTGACCGACGAAGGGCCATAAAGTTCGGAAGAAACAATCTATAGAACATATTCCATAGATTTTTTGAAACCCCCATTATGGATGGGTCTAAATGCTGATGAATTTGGTATCTACATACATTTTTTTTTTTCATATTTTTCAATATGCTAAAGCTGTCGACCGTACAACTGGAAGCAAATTATGTCAGCGTACTGTTACGCAGTTACGGCCAGTCTGGTGAAAAACTGTGCGGTTGCCGTTGACGACAAATCTATGGGGTTATTAGCCACGAGCCACCGATGTGTGTCACTGAATCGTGTCAAGTGGCTATCATTACCAGGTATGATGTGGGCATACCATGTGCTGCGTTGGTTTTGTTGAAAGTATCATGACAAGTGGTATTATGTGCGTTGAGGTTGGTTCATTCATCTCTGCCAAAATTGAGTGATCATTTTCTGGCTGGGTCATGTATATTAAATGCATCTTTTGGACTAGTTTTATTTAAATTCTTTTGCGTCGTTTTCTGATTTTTATGGAACTGTTAGATAAGATGAAGAAAGGTCTGCTTCCATTGGCCCTTTGATTTGAAATACATCGAGAGAAACTATGACCTTTGAGAAAAAGTTGCATAAGTCGTTAAAGGTGTGATCGAGCAAAACGAGCATCTGCTCAGACAGATGCATCTCCTGAGAGAAACTGATCGAATCTATTTGAAGAAACCTCCATCAAAAACAAAAGTTACAAACTAGTATAAAGATTTTAGTGTAATTGATTCGTACTCGTTTATCAACAGAGATTGGGCTCATTAACAATTATTTGGCATTAAAAACAAACTGAAAACAAATCGATTCGCCATTGATGCAAGCTATTAAAATATTCATACAATATATAATAAAATAAAACAGCCAGCTTTAATAACAGAGATTATAAAACAAGATGCCGATGAGAACATAAATGTCAATGAAAACGGCTCGGAGACTAACGTGAAGAGAAAAAAGTTGAATGGAGACGTGTTACGCCGAAACTGCGGTGGAAAGCGGCCGGTGTGGTTGGGTTGGGTTGGGACACAGGTTCGTACACATACCGCCAATATTTGCGCACGCGCCGCTCTCTCGATCGCCGTCCCTAATTACACATACCGCCGTAACAAGATTTTTTGTTTGTATGGCAAACCTGGGACTTTCATCGTTTAAGAAAATAATGAATGTATTTAGATTTGGATGATGATGTGGTCTGTTGTCTCTTCTTTGGTCAGGTTTAGATAGTGAATGAATGCAGACAATTTACTTCCACTTAAGTCATAGATGACATCTGCAATGTCGAGACTCGAGAGAAACCAATTTTTATTAAATTATGATACTGGCCCATCTTGTTTGTAGACTATTAGTTGCTTCTTCATCATCATCATCATCATCACAAACAATCACCAGAATTGGCTAACTCCTAAAATGAGGACAAAAAAGGACACCATGGAATTTGCGGTCATTTTAGCACATTAATTTTGACGATAGAAATACATAAGAAATTAAATTAACCGTATAGCCACGATAAATCGATTACATGATCCATTACGGTACATTTGCCGCCGATTGGAGAAATTAAACAATCAATGACTTACGTCCTTCAAACCGAGAGTCATTTGAAACGATCGCCATAATTGAACCAGCAGTATATTGAGGCTCTGTCTATACTGCTATACGTAATGCTGTCGTTATAATATAATAGGGAAATGGTTACGCAGTTAGCGACCGACAGTTAGAAAGTCTCGTGAACATCTGGCGTAATTTTCTAATTCTGCCGACAAGTTTTTGTTAACATGTAGCGGCTACCTTTTGATGTTTTAATTTCACTTATAATATTTTGGCAGGTTTAGGTTTGAGTGGTTTGGATTGATTTGTATTGTCTCTTTGAATAGTTAAATTTATGGTGGTGCAATTGAAGTTTACTCGAAATTACTACAATGAAAAAAAACACAGACTGGTCCTACTATAAACCCCTGCGGCACACCGCACCCTTTTTACAAGATTTCACCATTCAAAAATATTTCGCCAGGCATCAAGAAAAAAGCGAGTGTAAAGGTCAGTTACTCAATAATAGTAGTTGTTGCCCTGTTTACAAGCCTGTATGTTGTTGGGTGATGATTGTGATGAAGCAATCTGTCATGTAACGGTATCGGAGGCTCAATCGGAGGGCGCGACAGAGACAACTTTCCTCCGCACTCAACGACATGTCTCATTCGCTTCACGGAAGCACAAGAAAGTATACGGATGTGTGCGGAGACTCTATAGTCTATGAGAATGTCGATTGTCTATGGTATATTACATAGCTGTGTGATTGAAGATAAAATACCATCGGAATTTTTACTCCGTTCTATAAAATCAACAGCATTATTGGATTTTAATTAAGCGTTTGACACAACAAATGCATAATACTTTTAGTCATTTATAAACCGACTATTAAGTAGATTTAATAACAATAAAGCGTGATATTATCGACTTATTGAATGCTGATTCATCTAATACAAGATTTTTAAGCATTTGTTATAAACGTTTCGGAGGTGTCAATGTCGAATTGACGACTGTTGTTGCATTAGTATCTTCATGTGTCAACATTTTCATTTCAGGGTGATTGTCTTTAGTGTATCAGTGATGAACAATGAGCAATAAGGAATAGCTCATGTTCTATAGGTTTGCGTAAGCAGTAACTTCCGAGAGTACTTTCATAACAATTTGTTTTGAAGATTTATTACCTATGTTAGTCGAATGAGCCTGTGCTGGTTTCGAAACGTTTATGAGCTTTGCTCCCGAGTGATGACCAGCATGAGCTTCCGTGACTAGTGTTACGGATTTATTTATTTCGCATAGAGACAGTAACACACGTTAATCTAACACTTACACAAGCCTTGTCTGTAGGTTCCTTTTTCAGTCGTATCCATACGAACCTTAGATGATAATATATTATCCCGTATTTCAAACACTAGTCATTCAGTTGGTGGTACATCATTAGTGGTAAGTGGTAGGTAACCCACTGGGGCTAATATAATCAAGGAAGCGCTTGAATTCATTAATCATTTACCATTTACGCTAATTTGTGCCATTGTTTAGAATGATATTCCTTTAATTATACAAATACATTGTGAGTGCTGAGAAAAAGATTTATCTCTTGATTTTGAATTTTTTCATAACGTTCTCACACTTGAGATTGACCCTGTCCTATTTTAGTTGACTTATTGCGCATAGTTTGTGCTATGATAGCTGTTAAGAGTGCTAAATATTGAGTAACTGCCTGCTCATGTAATTTGATACCTACTTGCAGGATTTTGGCTCTGAATCTTCTTCTTCTCTTAAACCATAACTTTTGTTTTAAACGTTCTTTTTTCATTTAAATACAACCATGTAAGAGGCTTACAGTTACTGAATATCTTTGCCACTTCTGAAACGAACAGTTTTCAGTTTTGATTTATTTTTTCTTCTAATGTGTTGTTTATTACTTTCTCTGTTTATTTCTACAATTTGTTTTGCCGTAAGTACCGTTGCACGATTTGTCTGTTTCAATTTTCCCGAATTTTTTGCTAATTCTTTAAAATCTCTTTTAAAGATTAATAAAATTAAACGAACGTGCATCGCGATTGTTTCAATTAACACTATTTATAGCTGTATGATGAGCCAATCAGTGCGTAACGACATCAACAGTTCAATTAATTCCGCAATCGCAATGCTTTACGCTCCATTATTTTCTTAATCTTGTTTGTCTTGTAAAATTCCTTGTTTTATATTTACATCTATGCTGACATGTAATGCATTAATTTCTCAGGCTGCATTTATCTGTAATTAACGCAGTCCTCTTCCATTATTTAACCAATTAATAAAGGCTTCATCTATTGCACAGTCAATAAATCGTGACTCGTACAGAAAACGATATAAAAAATGCATCCCTACATCAATCGCATGTTTTTACTGCACCACTCGATGCTCGTTCTGTATCGTGTTTATAAGACTACAAAGCGAAGAGTTGCCAATTAGTCATTGTCTTGACATCGTTGACTTCTAAACTTGATCGTCCACTTTATCTTGACCTTCCTTGCTCGTTGTCACGCTTCGGCTGGTACATTTCAATGAAGATATTTTATTACTTGTTGTGGGTCTTTGTAAGTTGGTTGTTTTACAGCTGTTACAAGAACCTTATTATTCCTGCGATTGAGTTTATTTTTGTTGTTTACAGTTTTTGTAGTGAAGTGGTTGTTCGTACGACATTTGACTCTCAATACGCCATTGTGTGGTGTAGAGGTTAAAGTAATCGTATGTGTTCATCCCACAGCCTATTGTTATGTCGCGTACACGTTTATTTACACCCACGCGGAGCGCATGTGCGAAATTACACAATTAATTTATTGGCCGGCCCTCTCACAAACCTTCACTTCACTATTAAATTAACGAATTAATTGCTTGCCCACCATTATGTAAGAAATGTTCGCACATTTTCTAATGGTGACATGTAAACTATTATAGCTTCACCTAAAGAGGAAGTTATGTTACTGCACGATGTTAATTAGATTTCGTTTCGCCGTCACCTTTCTCTCGGACGAAATAAAGATTACAGAACAATTCTAGAAAGGGTGGTTTGAAACCTTATAGAAATATTGCTTTCAGAATCAAGACAACCTCATTCAATTCGGAATGTAGTCAATAAATTAACACTAAGTAAATTGCTCTGCATTGAAATGCAAATAAAACTACATCAACCAGTTCCTGTAATAAGATTAGTGAAATTCCATTAAACACAAACTTGATCAGCTGTTACGGTGGGTCATTCTCATTACAATGCTCATTACGCTGGTTATTTCACAAGCAGTAATTTTGCAATAATTGTGTGCTGATTGATATGCTGTGATACCGGTTTGAGTACATTAGCTTCGACCGGAGTAACTTGAAAGTTATGAAATTAGTGCTCGGGAGCTGGCCACCGATTTGTTTGATATCATTACTGTCCTTGCTTAGTTTACTTTCATTGTCAGTTGGTTATGTTTGTCAAAGAGCTGGTGTGACAGCTTTGTAAAGTGCTGGTTTTCATGATTTAAGTTGTTCTCCAGTTCTCCTTTGATCGTTACCTGTCTTTGGGTTTTCTCCTGTCCTGTGATTATGATGATTAATTGATTAGCTATATTTTTGTCTGTATATACAACGATCCTATGTCTTGTTTTAAATACCTCTCTATTTTGTGTTTGCAAATATGACTCTAAAATGGTCAATCTAGAAAGACAAATCCTTTGGTCAAATCTATACGTGTACCTATAGCTGCAAATATTGTAAATGCAGTCTAACTGGTTTGAGCAAAGTCAGCCCTGCAGCCACACAGCATGACAGTTCCTTGTCCCGTGACAAAACACTAACGCAACATTTTCACGCCTCTCGCCCCACAAATTGTCGACATACTAAATTATTCAATTACAAAACTGACAAATTGGTTTATTTGGAAAATGCTCCACTTGCCAAGGTTAATGCTGTCAATGGCGCCTTTGGTTTTATTGTCGTAACGCACAACTTTTACTTTGTACTTTATATTGGGTGATTGACTCCGTTACCTACGTCAAGTGGTTGGCTCTGATATAATGGATTCAAACATGTAGGTTTTGATGTAAGACTCTTGGCAGATATTTGACGTTCAGTCTGTATGGCCGAAGTGTTTTTGTCGTTTCTGGGTTCTGTTTTCTGCAGTGAAATTGAACCAAGACAACTTTTTCAACCGCCTGTTGCCTTTAGGTCATTAGGTATGTATGTCTACGCATTTCTCTGTCTCTGTCTTTCCGAAACTAAGTAATCCATTATGGAATCTCACTTGAGCACACAAAAGGCGGCTCATTTTCTATTAATTATTGACACTTCCTTCCCCCACTGTGTGTATGTACTATTGTTCCACTGACACCGATGCGCGGGCGCAAGTCTGTCTCTGCCCTCGATCCCACACTGAAGCATCGCTTATGCAATGAAATAAAATCAGATACGCCACGTTTAACAATGAATTATGTTGCACTTCTTTAATTATGAACAGAAAAATGTACGGAGATATTGAAATTATGTAAGTGTTTACCCACGCGGAATGGACGCAACCATTCCTTAATGTGATGACGTGCATTATGTTCTGCCGAGTTGTTCTAATTTCATAATTTTAAATAATTGTTCTATTTAATTGTCTTTGTTTACTGGCTGTAATAAAAACTGTCAAGTCTCTTCTTGAATTATTGGATCAGGAATGTGTCATCTTAACACAAAAATTAATTATTTTTATTTGTTGCTAATTCCTTCTGTCTTACGCCAATCACATCACAGATAATTGCTACTTTCGTACAAAACATTTTAAATCATAAAAGCGTAGAAATACACGTACTTTTACACAACTGTTAGTTTTTAGAGTAATCAGTAAACAATGCGGTACGAATTAGTCAAAGCCCATTCAAGCGTTGTACTGGTTGTACGGATGGAATGTGCGGACAAAATTAAAATGTTTGTGCACCAGATACATGATTCAGTTGTACTGTTGTACAGGAGTTGTTTATCAAACTTGGACTACTTTCTGGTCTGGGTATTTACAAATATTAAGCATTGTACGAAGCATTAGCACAATCTGAACAAGATTGGTTGTTCATAAAGGCAAGCATGTCAAAGCAGGTTTTAAATTTTGTAAAGCTTCAGCGCAGTCTTAAAGATTGGAAACTTTTCTTTCAGTATAGCGTAAAGGCAGATTATGCGTGTTTTACTCCGGACCAATTTAAAATATTAAATATCGTATATAAGTAGAAAACATGAAAGTTTTTCAAATGTAACGTTTGTTACGTATTCATGGCAAGAAAAAGGCTTAATATAGTCTTTGTATTTATTGCCTGGCATTGCCACAACATTGTGGCAGCCCTAAAAACAGTGTTACCATAAATCGTGAACTAGCAACACGTGTGGGTAATTAAAGGTGATTTCATTGTAATGGATGCTAGTGCGGTATCAGCAAGTAAAATGATTGCTGAGAAAAATGCAGCCGACTCTGAAGGTGAAGGCCGGGTGATTATGTCAACGGTTAGATGCGGACATAAATGACGACAAAAATGTTATTTCAGATTCTGAGGAAATGAAGTTGGAAATAATGTTGGGAATTCATAACTAGAACCAAAGCTTTGTTAGGGAGAAATAAACTTTGAACTGACTAGTTGTAGGTGATTTAAGGTGACCTAAAATGTGCAGTATATAGAGAAAGCTTATCATCATTCTCCTGCCCTTTATTTGGGTTCGGCTCAACATATCTTTTTCTTCGATGCATAATCAACTTATAATGTTCCAACTGCTGGAACACAGGCCTCCTCACTGTGAGAGGGAGTGGGCCGTAAGCCAACACTTACACGCGGGCCCAGTGCGGATTGACTTCTCTATTAGTCGTTGTCTCGATATGTGTCTATGGTCTATCTCTATTCATACACGAAATCTCTTAGAAGGTCATTGCATGTACTCATCATTATGAGCAACTTTTACTATGGGACCAAAAGTAATATCGCAAAAAAAAACTGATGTTCCCTACATTTATGTTCTCATAACTCGTCAAAATGTAGGGAACAGCAGATTCTTTTTCGCGATATGAGGATTAGTCCCTTAGTAAAAGTTGTTCATAATGATGAGTACAATGACCCCTAAAAAGATTTCGTGTATGAATAGATAGACCTTATACCTATAGAGAAAGCTATATCAAAAAAAGGCTATGTTACATATGAAGAAAAGTAACTATTTCACAGGTGCTCTGAAATTGTTCAAGAACTCACCGACAGTTCAAACAATGCACTTTACATAGGAACAGATGACTCAAAGAGATTCCTAAAACAGTGTTAAGTTGTGAATTGTGAAAGATCTAAATCAAATGAAATGTAAAGTACCGCAAAGGTCGCTTCATTGTCTCTTGTCAACTTTGACATTTCACGATTCTATTTTGACATTTAATGTGTCGCTCTCGCTATTTCTCGCTAGTTTTAGTCTATGTAAAAGTCAATATAACGTGTCAGTGATGTAATATAACGCAATCATAATAATTCCTTACTTCAATTATGCTATAACAGCCACTAATTACGGCAAAGTTGAGCAACATATATAATTAGAAGAAAAAAAATCGCATGCGCCAACTGGTTGAGTCTGTAGCTGGTACGAGTATACAATTAAATTATCAATAACTGGCAAAATGTCATCTCTAAATATTGATAACTGTCAGGTTGCTTTAAATAAATTGTCGAATTTATTACCCAACACGAAATTTTTGTAAGTATTAATTATTTAGAGGCCTAAATTATATGGGGCCTGCTAATTAATTTCGCCAAAATTGTCTGAGATATCGTTTAATTTCTACGAGATAATATGCAAATTCGACATAAGAATTGATTGTCATTTACAAAATCAACTAAAAAGATTTAAAACGGTCAATACTATACTGCTTCGGGCGACGTGCCACAATTTAAGCTAGCCGTAACGGAACCGCCTTGTGAGGCCAAAACATGTTTATGACGTGCAATTCGCGCTTGTCTCATTCACAATACTATTTGAAACGAAAATATTGATAGGATATTGTGTATGACCACAATGATAGCTAATGAAAGTGATGAAAGTAGATTTGCAAGTGCTACTATCGTTTCTAAATGTTTATTATTTTATTGCTAACGGACCACTAAAAGCGTATGAGCTCGCAAAAAACAGCATTTCTTTTTTCTCTATCTTCGTCTATCTGTGTGACCATTACACAAAAAGGTGGCTGCCTGCCATCTTTTTACATCCTCCGTGATAAGAATCCAAAATGCGTCCAAGCGTAGCATTTGGAGTATTTTTTCTTTAAATTGATATTACCCGTTGTTGGGATATACAGATTTGTATTATGTATTAATTCAGCGTGCGAATGCCTTTGCTTCTATGCCACTTTTATATTATTAAATGATCTAGTTTTTTGCTAGCATTGACACGATTTCATTCGGTCATTATATTTCTGCAGCTTCGTTTCTTTTGCATTCAATAGTAGCTTTATGCACCTGCATATCAATGTTAAAGTGTTTATTTTTTCTGTCATTGACATGTCTATTATTATTTGCTGTCTCACTTATACAAACTTATCGAATCTGCTGTTAAAGCTTAATATCTACCTTTATCCTTTCTTTATCTAAATTATTACTTATGCCTGGACGCATACGTGTGATTATATATTTCTTTATTATTATGATTTCTCTTTATATTCTTACTTAGATGTGAAGAATAGATGTCTCTTAATTGTCTTGAAACATTAGTGACAAATCTTTACGATCAGGTTGTGGAAGCACTCAGATTTCTAATGCATGACCTGCGTACTTAATAACAATGCCTGGTAGGCTAGTTCGTACTGTGCGGCCTAGGCAATCTAACTGGTTGGCCGGCCCTTTATGTCCACACTCACATAATGTTTCTGAATTACTGTCCTCAACATCATAAGCTATCAGATTATACTTAGCTTTCTAAATCGTATTACCACCATCTAAAACTCTATTAGGTATTATTAAATAAATAAATAAATAAATTTAAAAATAAACTTTCGAAGTTCTATCGTTCTTGGATGCAGTATATTTAGGTAATTTCCTAATCTAAGGCACGCTTGCACGTCAACTCGCACTTAAATGCGTTTAGTGTTAAATGCATTTAGTGATGTGTTGCAAAGGGGCCTGAAAGGCTAATCCGATATTATTTCATGAAGCAGGTAATCTAATTGATTCTTTTTTGTAGGTTATGAAATAAGGCGCGGTAGCTTAAAAAAACAAATGAAAATCTACTCATAGTAACCAAGGTTATGGTCTTGTGTACTTTGAATCGACTTGTTCTTGAACTTTGTGAACATATCGTACGTGTTCTGAATCCTGCATTAGTTTTGTGAATCACTTCTTCCTACGTTTACCAAAGGTGGGCCAAGTATGATGCCTTGGTGAAATCCAAGTTAATTTAAGTTATTTAACAAATAACTTCTGTTTTTAAGCATACCACAGCATTTTAATTAATATTTACTTAATAATTTAAATAATAAACACCAAAGCGTACACCAGGTAAGTAATGCTATGCCTATTGTTGTTGAAGATTTATTCAAGCTGAGTCATATTTTCTATGTTTGTACTGTTTGTTATCATGTTCATGTTCTTAACTTTGAGTCTCATAAAACTTGCTAATCTTACGACATTCTTCAACAACTTAACTTGTAATGAGTTCGCCTATTAATTATTTACCCGACACCTAAGATCAACTTATGGACGCAGCGAACGTGCGTATAGAAAGCCTTACCTCTTGAGGTCGAAGCGAAGCCAGAATACACAACACTGCGATTACACGACTGATTGAAAATGCACTCTTTAATTTATAACATGTGTGTGTCTAGATACCTTTAACAATTGATCGGGTTATATCTATTGGTATGCATCAGAGGTGGGCTCAGTTCCACGTCTTTGGCAAACGGAAGTGGCTCTCCGACCATTGTTTCCCGGATCCAATGAACTTTTTTTGGGTCGTCATGGGTGCGTTTGATATTTATGCCGACGAGAGTAACATTAGAAATGGTTATGTTAATGTGTTGAATCAGCTGTCTACGGTGTCTGGTTTGGAAGGAAAGAGGTTGGAAGTTGGAAGACGAGACGAGTTTGGGAGAAAATATTCATTTGGAATATTTTGGTTGTTAGTGCTTGATGCAATAAATGTCAGAGAAAGTTTATTGCGAATTGACAGTGTGTATTGGTCGATAGAATAGAAACATAGTAGAAAATAATATGTGTATGAATAACTTAAATTGAAAACAGGAAAGGAATAGCACCATTCTACCTTATATGTATAGTAGTAGGTGCACAATGGAGACTGATAAAAGATTTGAAAATGGTGCTATTAAACATGTGGATTTACACGTTAAAAGTCAGGTTAATCAAAATAACGTACGTACCACTACACACGGAAGTTAGTGAAAATTAGGCCGTTTATTATTCAAGGCTTATTCAATTTCTTAGCTTTGTCATGGAAACGAGTGAGAATGTTCCCTTTTCACCACATTTCCCATAGAGCTGCCTCTTCACACATCACGCAAGGAAAGGCGAAGTGAGCTGATTTCTACTTAAGCACTTACATAGTACTAATGGACCTTAATAGCACCTGAATGTCAAGTGACGTAGGAACAGAAAGTGAAAACCATTTCCGACGGAGAGATGTTCCATAAACCCGTTCTGCCTCAGGAGATATCTAGCTAATTAGTTTTTACGATTTTGTTATTTTACTCTTAGCGTATAAATCAAAGCATTGCGTCCACTAATGAAACAACAAATGTGACCATAAATCAATACGTTGTTAATTAAATACCTGTACTTTCGTCATGCTTTCAAGAAAATGCAATTGTAGATTATGTTTGCGTTAACTTCCAGTAATATTTATGTGCTCTTGCTAAGAATTCTCTGAAATGATCTATTCTGCTGTTAGTACCTATTAATTTCTGTAGAATATTTATCTTTGTTTTTCATTTTCATGTTTACCTGACTGGAAAAATTCTCGAAGAAAAGTTGAACACAATTATCTTCGCATAGTTTAGTGTTAGTCACCACGGCACTTGAGACATTGAAGTCGAGACTTACCTAAGAAGTAAGAGGGAAAACCGAGTGATCACATGATAAGATGAATTCATTTACTATGCACACGATCTGCATACATATTATGTGCATTAACACTTTTGACTCCTCCCACTTTTCATAGAGCTCATACGCCATGCAGATATACATATTGGAAGTGAACCCTCCGGGATGATCACCGGCATTACGTTAATGTACTAGTGGGGTGGGGGACGTGAAATTATAAAAAATATAAAAATAAGAAAAGTGGAATAACTCGCTCTGATACATTGGGGTGTCCAACCTTTTCTTTTTGTTGTAACCGTGAAAATGGTTTCCACATCTGAAATATGTCCAATACCAAAACTTTTGTTTAAAATGTCGGCCAAGCAAGATATAAATTTTAGAAGCACACACTGTACATACACATAAACACCTGTTAATGAAACACTTAAATTAAAGATGAGATGATGAGAACACACTATAAATCCTTATCGACTTTTACGTACGGCGCAATGAACGATGATCAATGAAATCATTAATCGGTTCACTCTTATTTATGATCGATGATAACCAATAAATCTTACGAACGATCGATTCAATATCGCATTCTGAGATTAACAATGACATAAGCAAGAGTTCAGTTTTCTCTTTGCAATCTCTAAATCATTGAGTCATGTCTGCTCTTGGATTTTACGGGGCTAGCTGTCATCTTGAGGTTTTAAATGAATATTTACAGTCAGATATAATTAAACACTTTATATATTCATAATGAAACACTTTATTACGATGTGAACACTTATTACAGTTGGAAGACTGCTCAAAATTCCATTAATTCTCAGATCTTTCTCGTTCCTCCTAGTCCAATCATCATCACAGCGTTTGCCAGGATTCCATCTCCACATGCAGTCTATTAATTTCATAGTCTTGTGCATTCCTTATGTCACACACTTTACTTCTTCCTCCAGCCAACTCTTCTTGTCTTCTTTCTACGAAATCCAATAAAGCGCATCCTTGGGTGTCCCGCAGGGTTCCACATTCGCACTGCTTGTTACTCACACACAAGTCACAACATTCAAATAACACTGCGGCATATAGTCGTAAAATCTTTGTAATATCCTTATCTGCTTTAAAACGTGATTTACTGACATTTCCACTACTTATGCTACTAGATTACGTATTCGATAAGCAACAAATATTACTTGAAATTAATATTTGGTAATCAAGATTGCATGCTTTTATATCGGTGTTGCATACAATTCTGGAGTAATATGTGGATATAAAACAGGGTATTTTGGTGGGTTTAGACAAGTTCAAGTTCATCGGGCTCCGATGGAGGTGCCTACAAAAATGTTTCTCCTACTATTAGTAGCGGTTGCTCAGGTAAGGTTTTGTTTGCTTTATTTGCAATAACATCGTTACTAACTGTAAATGTTTTTTACATTGTGAAGTCTTTGTTTATTATTATGATTTAATGTAAGTAGAGCTTGAACGTATTGAATGGTTTTGTAAATGGCTCATAATTTAATTGTTTTCCATTACTTACAGCATGCTGTCAACGCCCAGTACTACTACCCGCCCTACGGAACACCACCAGCAATGGCGGCATGTCCGTACCAGTCACAACCCCCACCGTGCGCCTGCTGCTCACCTCCGCTGAACATACCGGCTCCCCCAGCCTGCCCAGTTTACGTCACACTACCAGCGCCACCACCACTTCAAGTCCAACCTCCTCCTTTACCTCCAATGATGTTGGAACTACCCTGTCCTCCTCCAGTCACCATCAATCCCCCTCCGTCACCTCCTATGATGGTTAATCCTCCGCCATTACCTCCAATGACTATAACTCCGCCTGCCTTCCCTCCGATCTGTGTAACCCCACCACCACCTCCACCAATGAGTGTGACACCTCCCTGTCCACCACCGATGTATGTCAACCCTCCAATGCCAGCAGCGATTTACTTGGACTTGCCGCTGCCACCTCCGTTTATAATTGAGCTGCCTGCTCCCCCACCGATTATAGTGCACCCGCCACCATTGGGACAGATAATGATCCAGCCGCCTGCTCTGCCCCCGATGCCGGTGCAGCCACCGCCATTACCTCCGATGATGGTCCAGCCGCCATCGCCGCCTCCTATGGTGATTGAGTTGCCCGCGCCAGCGCCTATTACTGTGCAGCCGCCGTGCCCACCACCGATGTGTGTGCAATCTCCCCCTCCTGCGCCTATCAGCTTCCAACCTCCTCCTCTACCTCCAGTTATGGTGCAGCCTCCTCTGCCGCCATCGATGTACATCCAGCCACCTCCCCTGGAGCCGTTCTGTGTGCAGCCCCCACCCCCCACCCCCATCTGCTTCACGTCGTCGTCTCCGTCGTGCGGCTGCGGCTGCGCACCGTCACCTATCTACTTGTGACAGTTCGAATAGATTTTATTCGTTAACTTGTTATCACAATGTGTTATATTAATTTTATGTGCCTGTTGTATTTAATTAAAATTACGAACTCGACTACCTTGATTAATAAATAATGACTAAAACTTTAACTGAATATTTTATTACAACACCCCATTGATTACTCCTAACAATATACCTTTGAATAAACCTTCGGTTCAGAGTTTCTTGGTATACCTAACTATAATTTGGAGTAAAGCGTACTAGTTTCTAAAAAACCATATTATGAATGACCATCTACTACATGTCGACCACACAAATACTCCTCACCTCAAAAAAACTCCTAAAACGACAGCATCTTGACATTTAATTTCTTCCACAGCATGGCGGGCTCCGGGGGCCTGTCCGAGTGGTCGGAGGGCGCTTCGGTGTGGTTCCAGCCGCCGGGCGCCGCCGCACCGCTGCCCGGAGAGCTGGTGGAGGTGCACCGAGCTGCGAGGGTGCTGCTTGTGTCCGCACATCTTAATGGACAGGTAATAAAAGCCTATATGGGTGGCAATACTTAGGCACACTTGCAAATCACTAAGTACCTCATTTAAAACATCGTTCTCTCTCTGCCATCATCAAACTATTGACAGAAACAGGACAAAGTTCTAAAAACGCTTAGCGTAAACGCGTTTAGTGATTTATGATGGCAATAGCCTCGCTTTCAAGTACATAGGAGGTCATAAATTGCAGGCGAAACGATCGTTTTTTTTTAATACACTTGCCAACATTTTGAAGATCTTCAGTAACAAGTAACAATGAATGAAGTTGTTCAAAAACAAAAGACTAACGATAATTCATAATCAGAATGCTTTAGGTCCTCGATGATTGTGATTGTGACAGTACGTACAATCGCATCGCACATGAAACTATTCAACGCACGCAGTACGTCACGACTCTAGGAGTATGTAGGAGGTACAGTCACGTACATACACTGCAGCTCGGTGTCAAAACGTGATGGCATCATAGCTGCAATAATAGTTTCTATTTATTTATTGTTCACATTAAAATATTGATTGGAATCTAACACAATGGTTTAGTATTGATTAAAGTTAGTTTGTTACAACATTAATCGCAATGTTTTTATTGTGATAGCATCAGTTTCTTCAAACAGCATATGCATAGGCACAACAATTTAGGTGCCGCGTATTTTTTTTAATGGCCTCTGTAAATGTACGATGTCTCATGTCTCCAAACACCCACCAACTTCAGAATTAGCGGCTCTTTCGGGGATGAACTCGATGAATGGGCAACACACGTTCTCATGTGTCAAAGAATATCTGAAGAAACCTTACACCCAACTAAGTAGTTCTATGAAGAATTCTTGTGTTGATGTTTTGCACGACTCGTAATGCGGAGCATTAGAGTGTGCTCTACGATCGAAAAATTTTTTTTGCCCCATTTCTGTAACTGTTTTTATTGTTACACTCCTGCTAGTACACAGAACCTACTTAATTTATATACCATTGTATAGATGATTAAATGGAGATTAATACTGTACTTTTTAACAATTGATTTAATGCAGCAGAAATGGAAAAAGCATCAAAATAGTTGAAAAAAATTTCCTGTCCGTCAATTTATGATCCCTGAAAACATTGTAGCTTGCGATAAAATCAATTAATTGAGTCAATTTTTTTTTTATACATTCGTTTCAGCCGTAGAAGGAACCCTATTGAAAATGGTTCTTTTATTCATAGTAGTTTAATTATAATTAATAAAATACTAACTAAAATATAATATCAATATCTAAATATTTTCAACCTTGATCCGGTGCCGTTGCCTAGCAACTGCCAACGTAAATATCTTTGTCAGTCGTTGACATTACGACTTCATGAAAAGTGATAAATTGTTCATTTTTAAATTGTTTTTAAACTATGTTTTGAATTTCTTTTTCGTTTATGAATGAGTGATAAGTATGAGGCGTGCACTTTTGGATTTTCCAAACTTTTTTGATATTATCATTAGCAGTGGTGCTGTGGTAACGGCCCCGATTTACGAGTTGTAGGTCGTGGGTTGGAACCCAAGCAAGCGCTTTAGTTTGTGTAAATAATGTCATCACCCCTGCTCTCGAAAGGGTGAAAACCGGCATGTTTTAGAATCAAAAATTCGAAGACATGTGACATCTACGAACCCGCACTGGGCCCGCGTGGTAGATTACAGCCTCTCGAAGAAAGTAGGCTTGTGTCCCAGCAGTGGGAACATTATAGGCTGATTATACAATGCCTATGCTATTATCATTACATTCCGATCCACATAATGTGCAGCACAAGGTCGTGGTGACGAACTTTTTATTTTTCTACTTAATCCATGTAAATTTCCGGTCGTGCATTCAGTGCAGCTTGACCGACCAAGGTCACCGCGATCATGCGACCTCTATGCACCTTATTTCCGCCATTTCGTCCAATAAAACGGAAATCTTAGCTAATAGGCCCATTATTTGTTAATACAAAAGCAAATAATTGCAACAAAGACTGGCAGGGAACATTGTTCCATCGTGATTGGCGAGAAAAGGCATTCGGCTGATCGCAAGGCCGTGAACGGAATGTTGATAGAGAGTTGACTCAACGAGTCTACTACTTCTTGATAATTTATGCCCGCCTAGTACTTTGATTAGGTTTTATTAATATTGTCTATCATAAAAATATTTCTATTGGCTAGAAATGTGTGAAACTAGTTTCAGACGAACTGCTATATTACTAAAAGGAGAATGAACAGAAGTCTATAATAAAACATGAACTTAGTCACAACTTGTTTACAGTTTTTTTCTATAACGGTAATGTTTCGACCCGTATGTCTCCTACGGACTACGGTAGCATTCGCAAAACAGTCACAGCCATATTCTCTGCTGTCGCGAGGTATTGGAACTATTTTAAAACGAATGTACGTAAGTACACGAGGGGCTCGTGGCTGTCATTCTTGGATCTTTGACAGTCGTCACGGGTCGTCAGAAGCCCGAAAGTCTGACAACCAGTCTTACCAAGGGGTATTCTGTTATCCAGTAAATGGGTTGTGGAGGTCAGATAGGCAGTCGCTCCAAGTAAAATACTGGTATTCAGCTGCATCCGGTTAGACTGAAAGTCGACCCCAACATAGTTGGGAAAAGGCTAGGCAGATTGATTGTACGTAAGTACTTGTTCTTAATTTTTAATCACCATATCTAATTCTCACATTGTACACGTCCACCAGACCTCGTCCACGATTATCAACGGCTCATTTTCTAAAAGTAGGTAACCAATTACAACTTTCCGGGCTGAGGTAACCACAGGAACCGAAAGTATCGGCTAATTAAGTAATATTTAATAACCATTAGGTAATCTAATTTGCATTGACTAGCTGTAATTTGAGATCTTGATTTGCTCGGTGGGCTCAGTGTTTGATTTTCTAAAATAACTGCACGCAAATATTGTGATGATTAATTAAACTTTTCATTGAGGTAATTAGCGAAACTACAGACTGATAAAGCCCATATAATTTTAGTAACAAAATGTTGTTCATACGTTATTTTACGCAATAAATCTTATGGATATTTACCAACCACGCCACGAAGGCTCAAAGAAAACAGCCTCAGAATCTATTTTTATAGACAACTTCTCCATTGGCAAGTCCGCATTTCGGTTCAGAAAAGCGGACTTGCCAATGGACAAGTACTGCACAAATCTGACAACAAATTCCTACCTATTTCTGAATGTCTAAACAGATAGATAGCAATACAACATAAATATATACAACTATTTAAAAAAAAAAGACGTGTGGCACTCGGGGACTGCCCCGGCGAAGCTATTGCATAGCATTTTTTATCAACTTACGCAATTGTAAAATATTAACCCGAATACAAGAAATAGCAATGATGACATTGACAGGAACTGTTATTCACATTTATAGTTTTTAAAACTTGACACAACGTAATGGGAACATCAAACTAATAAAAAGGTTTTAATTTAACTATTAATAGTCAAGGATCATTCGTCTAAGTAAATTTGAACTTTATTGTCAAACAGTTAAACATAATTTTCAATACAACACTCTCGTATCATTCGTCTAAGTAAATTTGAACTTTGTTGTCAAACAGTTAAACATAATTTTCAATACAACACTCTCGTATCATTCGTTTAAGTAAATTTGAACTTTGTTGTCAAGCAGTTAAACATAATTTTCAATACAACACTCTCGTATCATTCGTTTAAGTAAATTTGAACTTTGTTGTCAAGCAGTTAAACATAATTTTCAATACAAAACACTCTTTTCTTAGGTAGTATTTTCGTTACGAAATTTCTGGATTAGGTCTCCACGCTCAAGGCCGGCGATAGAAGCTATGCAATAGCTTAATACTTACCAACATTATTTTAATGGCCTAACCTACTCAATATTTTGATTGCTTGTGTTCACAAGCAATCAAAATATTGAGTAGTAATAGGTAACTATATAATTTAGATCATTATGGACCCTGTAGGGCACAGCAAAAGGGTTTCACTGACTTTGGACTTGAAACATAGGCAGAAAAAAACAGCATTCATACAGATATAGCCGCGGACTTCATAAACATGTCAGTTCATGGAAATGGAACTTACAATGCACACCAGAGTGGATTTGTAGCTGTTCCGAAAACGATGGAACAGTACGTGAAGCTAGTAAATTAGATATGAACGCTATTGACAGTGACTGCACTGTCATGGCAGCTAACTTTTGGGCTAACATAATTTAGATTGCCATCACCAAGCCGAGGAGAATGCACACTGCTATCTACTAATAGAGATACCTATAGCATCACTTATCATCATCATCATCATCAACCTATTAATGTTCCCACTGCTGGGACACAGGCCTCCTCTCTGTGAGAGGGAGTTGGCCGTAATCTACTACGCGGGCCCAGTGCGGGTTGGTAGATGTCACATGTCTTCGAATTTTTGGTTCTAAGACATGCCGGTTTCCTCAAGATCTTTTCCTTCACCGTTTTGAGAGCAGTGGTGATGAAATTATTTACACAAAGTAAAGCGCCTGCTTGGGTTCGAACCCACGACCTACAACTCGTAAGTCGGGGCCGTAACCACTGGGCCACCACTTTTCTCACTTATAGTTTAGGCAAATAATATTCTAACTTGATATTAAATGAACTAAAATCGAAATTAATCTTAATTTAAAATCTAAAACCGTACGATATGTTTCAATATCATCCATCTATAATGGAAACTCCTATTAAATCGTTATCGTCAATCAATATAATGGAAAGGAAAGCAGTAATCTCAATGTGTTACTTAATCTCGACTGGTCCAGGCAGTAGGCCGTTATCCTAAGAGCCACACCATAACAGTTCTCTATACCCCATGGTATGTGGTACAATCAGTTAGCTTCCACTAGCCAACCACTGCGCAACGCACTTTTGCGGGATGCGTTTAATTTCATAAAACGATTTGCGGTTTTCTCACTTGAATTCTTACTAAAAACTGGTGCACCGGAAATTAGTGGAAACAGTGATATTCTAGTGAATAAAAAAGTGGTTTTAGACAGTGGTAAATGACTGAAACGTGAGATGAAATGAAAACTTAAGAAGGACGAGATAATTATGGCAGATAAATTATGTTCTCGTTAACTTAAGGCAATGAACCAGACCACATTAAGATACAACAGCACATGTTCAATAAGTGTGGTTCGTAAAATTGTCGTGTTAGCCGATGCGTGTCCGCTTTGCGCCGACACCGCACAGCTCACCAGAATCTCTGAAATCTTGCATGTCTAGCAACTCTTGCAATTCCTCATGTCGATTTCGTTTAGTGTCTCGGCGACAGAACAGCTGTGATACGAAGAATATTAAGTCGATTATGAAGAAAGTGCCCATGACGAGGTCGGGTAGCGAGAAATCGCCAAATTCAAACAAAAGTATGAGAAGACGGAGACCTACGTCTGTGACATCATTGAAAGATATGTGCCTGGATATCCTTGTACACAATGTAATTGTTTTTACATATTATTCGTATCAATGCAGATTTACAACAATTTACTTCAATGAATGAACATAATGAACAATTTTGTCCCCTTTAGTTACGGTCATTTAACTTCAATAGATTTAAATAAAATTGCATTTTATATGATACAGTTTGTCATTCACATGGATGAAATTGATTTCATTTCACGACGAATAGCCATATGCAGATCCGCATTAGTTTTTGTTACTAAAACCATTCAATAATCTTCATTATCGACACCATTCATTATAATAGAGCCATCACTTCTTGCGTATGCATAAAGCATCACAATATGCTTAATGATCAGCTGTCAGAGTGTAATGGAGATGGCTATTTTAATTTGCTAATGTGCGACTTCGATATAAATGAGGGTCAGTTAACAGTATCGCCTTAATCAATACTGATTCAATCACTAATGATGTTTACTCGAGCACGACAAAACTCCGTAATATAAATGTTACACTATGCAAATTGTTATCCATCCTTCACCACGGTAATGCAGCGAAAGACTCCATGACGACGTAATCAAATCAATTTACAGTTCATTACGCGGTTTTTAAAGTAAAAGAATACAAATATGCGAAGGCAGCGAGCGTTGAATTGTAACAAATTTAAGTGATCTCGATAGCGAAAATAGAACAATTTTACCTAAAAATAAAATTGATATTAAGCATACTTACCTTTCTCTAAGCCACAAATTGAGATAGGCGTATCCGGTTCCGGTACGGTGAAGCGCTTTAGGCCCCGCAGCGCCACATCCCTTCCAATCCAGCAGGTAGTGGGGATACGTTTGCGCAGCGCGCGACGTTATCCATAAGCCTCATTGCGGCTCAATTTACAGTGATTGATATGGATGTCAATCACATACATTTATCATTAAGAATCAGCAGACAGAAATATAAATTGGCTTAGAGAAAGGTAAGTATGCTTAATATCAATTTTATTTTTAGGTAAAATTGTTCTATTAAGCTTGACTGTACCTTTCTCTAAGCCACAAATTGAGAAGTGTTTGTTATCGACTGCTGGATTGGGAATAAACGCCAATGTGATCAACAAAGTTATTAAAATTTATTCATTTTAAACTTTTGATAGTTCAACTTTTAATAATTCAATAGAATTAGTACATAACATTACATCGATATTACGATTAAGTAAATCATCTTACCGTTTGATAGAGATTACTGATCGGATTTGAACGACTCAATGCATTTGTAGACTAATCATTGATTTCTTATTTATAATAATCATGAAATGTCAATGCAGAGCGCCAATTTCATCTCCAAAATATAATCTGCCCTTCTCTTTCGTCCTTGCGCAGGATTAAAGCAACTATTAGTGGAGGGACGATAGTTTGCACTGTTGCGCACAGGCACTTATATTTCCTACCTCTTTGTGTGTCCCTTCTTTGAACAGAAGGTTTATACGATCTACCCTGCGAGGATAATTGAATGGGTGCGGCTAGAAAAACTCTTAAGACGCCCCTCCTTGTTTTCCTACAAATTATACGATCTACCCTGCGAGGATAATTGAATGGGTGCGGCTAGAAAAATTATATTTCGCACACATACCTATAATCTTTGTTAAGTACCTATATAAAGATTATATTAATTTGTCAATCCATTAAATTAGGTCAATGTTAAAGTTCGATTCACCTTTAATTAAACCCCAACCGGATTGCTTATAATTTTAAGTAATAGTATCGGTTCTGGACACAAAAATCGGCCAAAAACTACAAAATCATCACCCCTTATAAAGTTTTCTTTATAATGTACTTAATAGTCAATAATAATTATTGACTATTACATTAATTATTAATGTAAGGTCACAGACTCTGCGCCCGGAACACAATAAAAGGATCATTTCATAAGCTCTTTTAGAAATTTCGAAATATTTCGAACTGGAGCGAATTTTGTTAACTAATTAAAACAATAATGTCCCAAATAGGACTTCTTGCTTTGGGTGGCTGTTTTAATGCTATAATATTTACTTTATAATAATGTGAGAACCTAATGAGAAGACACCAAGTGGACGTCACAAGGTACGTAACACAAATTTACGTAAGTACTGCAATTTTTGGAATTTTTCGTCCTTATAAAACACAGTGAAGCCGGACCGGAGGCACATTTAAATTTAAGATGCAAATCAAGCCACATCTTCAAGGGTTGGACTTTACAGCTCACATTGTTGTCACGTGACCATATACACCATCGTAACCATGCCGGCTTATAAGTATTTAAGGTCGATTTCCTCCAGCTACCTTCTAAAATTTTTATCCGATCTTTCTGCCCAGAGCGATGGCCACCCTGTATTAAATTCAAATGACAAACTAGTGGAGGCGGTCGATTGGTTGTTGTGTCTATCAAGACTTGGTTCAAATCCCTCACCTGGTATAGGGCGCATGGAGCGAGCCACCACATCTGCTCTCGAAAAGACCTCCTAATCGGGTGTTACCACCAGGTACATGCCGGTTGCCTGGTTCAGGTGCGCTAATACTTTGGGTATCAGACATGGTGATGGGAATATCCTTGCTAACCTGTAGTGCCAAAGGCGACCGAAGGACCAACCATTGTGGAAAACAGCCGCCTGATCTAAATTCACATACCACATGAGCGTGTGTGTGCAACGTGCAAGTGTCGCAAAAAGATCTATTTCGGGAACTCCGAAATTTAGAAAGATTTTCTCGGTAGTACAGAGAAGCAAATGCCATTCTGTCGGGGCAGATTTCCTTGAAAGCCAATCTGCTACGTATTTGTATCGACCGGGAAGGTGATATACCGACATAAGTATTCGATAACGATGTATTTCGTCTAAGACTTCGTATGTTAGGTTTAGGAGGGGCTGTGTCTGTGCCGCCTTTGTTGCGCAGGTAAGAAACTACAGTTCGGATGTCGCTCTGAATTAATAAGCTTTTATCGGTCGTTAGGTGACCTTTTACCTAAATTACTCGCAATATCGCCAACATGTCTAAGATATTGCTGTGAGCGTCTCTTACCTGTACTAACCAACTGCCACGTAAGCTCTCGTTGTTGAGCTGCGCACTCCAACCTGCTTTGGCCGAGTCCGTTCGTAAGGAAATAAGTTGGAGGTACTGTGTCCACCATTGCAGATTCGGAATCTGTGACCGAACTTTTACATTTATTTATTTATATATACTTTATTGTGCACCAGATAATACATTACATTTAATCGCAATAGGGAATTGCTGAAGGTCAGCATTGCACGAGAATTTAAGCACCCTTGCGGGCTACGGAGTAGGCAAATTCCAAATTCCTAGTATACTCTGGATTTCTTTTAAACTTACCTTGGTGGCTTTTACCATTTCCGATATTCTCGATTGCAATAATCGAACCTTTGCTGGTGGTAGGATCTGCGCGATCCAATTCGTCAGGCTGGCAAAAACCTTCGGAGCAGTTGCCAAACCGATGGGGAGGTAGGCCAAAGTTGGTCCAATACTATTAATCTGAAGAAACGTTTGTGTCCTGGCGCGATTGGCAGGTGAAAATATGCATTTTTCAGGTCTATTTTCACTAACCAATCCTGTGGTTGGAGGAAGTCGGGGACTTTCTACATGTTCACAAATCGAAATTAGTCGATAGTAATTTTAAATTGAAGACTGGGCAAAACGAAGAAGTCGCTCCCTTTTTGGTACATGAAAAATTGTTGAGACAAAGCTCGGAGTCCATGATGGTTTTTCCCAATACCTCTTGGATCTACCAACTTCTTTAATTTGATATTATCTTTAGTATATATAAAGGTGCCCCCAACTTCCTCCAGACACTTACCCGATGTTTGATTACCCTAGCTTGAAAACGTGGATGATAGTCAATCGACTCGTATCACGCACGCCGTTCTAGGGTACTGCGTACTTACCGTATCGTGTATCTTTGGTGGCACGAAAAAACTCTTCTGCCCTTCTCTTTCATCCTTGCGCAGGATTAAAGCCACTATTAGTGGAGGGACGATAGTTTGCACTGTTGCGCACAGGCATTATATATCTCCTACCTCTTTGAACAGAAGGTTTATACGATCTACCCTGCGAGGATAATTGAATGGGTGCGCTAGAAAAATTATTAAGACACCCCTCTTTGTACTCCTACAAAATCTGTAATCTTTGAATCGTCAAATAAATGATGCGCGGACGGGGGTATTTTCCTTAAAGATTCCTTTAAAGGGGTGACAGACGGGCGAGTAAGTACGCGGTCTTATGGCTCGGCGACCCCACTCGCCCATGTGTCACCCTAAGTACGCGCACTTTAAAACCACCGCTCGCCGGCGATCCAACAGGTTTGAAATTTTGCTCGCAGCCCGCCCCGGTTCGCAGCTTCGTACGTCTGTCATCGCCGCGAGCTGCAAGCCAGCATTTTGTTCCGTCATTTGTGTGGTTCACAAAATTCGAAAACATAACGATACAGTGTGAAAAATCTTCACGTGTGTCACCGACGGCGGCGAGCCGAGTAAGTTGTCGAGCTCAAAAACCGCGGTATTCAAGTACGCATGTCTATCACCCACTTAAAACAACCTTCCTTTACTGAATTTAAAATAGTATCACGACGTTGTTGCACTATATCAGCCCGTTTGCCAAAAGTAATTTCTCAGTTGTCGTATTTAATTCGGATACCCATGCAATGAATTGGCATAAGCCTTTTTGAAATGCTTCGTTTTGTAAAATAACAATGTGACATAGAAGCTAAAGAATTTTCAACGACCGCTAACGAACGATTACGTTTAAAAGTTTTCAAAATATCATTACGTTCTAGCTCTACAAAACCTGGGGTAGAATTATAAAGTTTTTGTACTTCAGAATAACGTACTTGAGCCCAGTCGGGCGAGTTAAATGTTGCAATTTGTTAAACAATTCGAGTATTATTTTGTCTGCAGTGACTGCGACTTGAGGGTAGTTTTGTATTTTAAAATCAATCTTTGCTTTGTTTAATTCATTACCCAGCTCAGTAGGAATATTAAAATAGACTCACTGTCAGACATGCATGTGTGAGTATTATTTTTAACAATAAGATCTCGCAAAGAGGATACTTTTTCGGTAAATTTTTCAAAAGCATCCTCCAATTTACTTAGCTTTGTACGGCGGCGCCGCTCCTTTCGCCTACGACGTCTCCTTTTCCGCGCCGTGTACGAAGAATCGCTGCTTTTGCTCGAACCACTAGATTGCGACCGAGCACGTGGGGCATTGTCCATACTAACATTATTTAACACAAATTAATTTTATTTAGCACTAAAGTAAATTTTATTTAACACTAATGCTACGGCTACACTGGTACGATAAAGCGAAGATTCGCGTTGTAGCGACACGTCTGGACAAGATATTCGTCACGTCGCGAATCATTCACGCGAATTTACCCGGCTACATTGTCGCGATAAAGCAAAGATTCGCGTTGTCGCGACACGTCTGGACAAGCAATTCGTCACATCGCGAATCATTCACGCGAACTCGGAGCCTTCGCGCGGCTGTCGGTAAATTACTGAACATCAAAGGATTTTATCGCGACAGAGTTCGTGCTGCTGGCCACACTTCGCGCACTATTTGTTTACAGCGTGACGTCGAGCGTTTTGCATGTATTTGTCTTGCAACACGTAACTTCACGTCAAAGCGCGTATTTTGCGAACCTATAATATTAAAATTTTGTCGTAAGTACCTAATTACGACTTGGAGCAATTAAAAAATATTTGGAACTCATCGTTAATTATGAAGCAGAAACAGTGCTATGGAACCCGCAAGAGACGAATCATTAAAAAAAAACAATATTAATTACTGTAGAACACATCTAATAAATATATAACGTCGAGCGGCGTGCGAGAGAGAGCGCGCGAAGTTTAGTTCGCGATAACGCGACAAATGTAGCCCCAGCTTTTGAGTTCGCAGAATGATTCGCGATGTGAAGAACTGCTTGTCCAGATGTGTCGCGACAACACGAAATCAAAAACAATCTTCACTTTATCGCGACAATGTAATGTAGCCAGTATAGTTCGTCGTAGAGCGAACACGAACTTTATAGTTTTTGTCGCGACAACGCGACACGAATCTTTGCGTGACAATATAGCCGTAGCATTAAAAGTAGGACACCCTTTTTAAAAGTAACGAGCTACTTTTAAACGCGACTACACCGTTCGGATTCCGAACGCCAATGAGGCTTATGGATAACGTCGCGCGCTGCGCAAACGTATCCCCACTACCTGCTGGATTGGAAGGGATGTGGCGCTGCGGGGCCTAAAGCGCTTCACCGTACCGGAACCGGATACGCCTATCTCAATTTGTGGCTTAGAGAAAGGTACAGTCAAGCTTAATATCTCAGTGGAGCAGGTCGCGAAAGATGCTCAGATACTATTGTGAGGAGTCATTACGTTATGTCACAGTTATGGCTGTTGGGCTTTATAATTTTCCGAGCTGCTGACGTTTCGCTGTTCCTTTTTAAATATGAGGCGGTTTAAGTTTCGAATGTTGGTAATTATAAGAATTGTGCAAGCGCATTTTTGCATTATGCCATTTTACAAAGGAGATTCACGAAGTTACTAACATTTTTGCTTCACGTTAATTCCATTCTTCTTCTTCTTAGCATATCGATAGCAATCTAATTTGAGTCAGCCAGAATTTGGCTACGATATTGGTACCTTCAGTAGCGTCCATCAGTTCCCTCAAAAGACCATTTGAGTAATTAATCTACATGGTTCTCATATGGTCTGACCATGATTATGTCTGAACTTTAAAAGAGACTGCGATCTCTGAGTTTGTTTC
Organism: Conistra vaccinii; assembly: GCA_948150665.1. NCBI lineage: Eukaryota > Metazoa > Arthropoda > Insecta > Lepidoptera > Noctuidae > Conistra > Conistra vaccinii. The sequence continues at coordinate 5,158,302 of OX411323.1, read as the reverse complement.
GGCCTTTCTTCTCAGAGTAGTCAGATAGGAAACGCCGAACTCGTCTAGCTTGTTTTTAATATTTTTTTAATATGACGTGTAAAAGTAATTCCGATATCCTCTTTACAGAATAAACAACGTAACTGTAACGTTCTTCCCGTAACGTACAACAGGACACACTGGAAATGATATAAAGTGCCCCATTGTTTGTGGAATAGAACCACATATAAACTCTAAGTCCATTTATAAGTCCGTTCTTTTACAACTTTTCTAAACATTTATTTTCTACCAACAGCCTCAAACCTTCGCCCTGCAAATGGGCAGCGGTGAAGATGAAGGGGACCCCGTCTGGCCCCGCGAGGAGCTGGGCCCTACCGGCGTGGACGACATGACGCGGCTCCACGACCTGCACGAAGCCGCCCTGCTGTGGAACTTGAAGCTCCGATATGAACAAGGACTGATATACACGTATGCGGGGTCGATATTGGTGGCTGTCAACCCATATAGACCAGTCGACGCGTTGTATGGCCTGCAGACTGCAAGGAGGTAATTAATTCCATCAACCTTATAACTATACTGCCTTCAGTAAATAAAGTTTACTTTGTCATTATACATATACGGGGTGTCAGGGACATCGACGCTAAGCCTGTTACCATGGATTCAGTACATGATTCTGAACCTCCCTGCGTTGAAATTTTTCGCCAGTTATTAAAAAATAAAATCAGCCGTGCCATACATTTTGACCGCGTAGGTATTGCACTTTTCTATGAAACTATTTTTTTTTGAATACCCAACGAAAAATTTCAACGCTGGGGGGTTCAGAATCATGTACTGGGTGCATGGTAACAGGCTTCGCGTCGATGTCCTTGACACCCTGTATAAATTCATATACAGCACAGCAGCTTACACTTACATTTATTTTATAAGTAGAAGTACCAAGAACTAGAGAATTGAGTCACCATTTAGATATTATAGTAGTTTTAAGTACACATTTTTGCATGCCAATGGTAGAATGTACTTGGAACCAAACATTATTTTGTAACAACTCACCTGTATACCTACGTTCTGTTTTATATTCTGTTCTATTCATTATGAACTTATGCGTTCCAGGTACCACGCAGCAGAGGCGCTAGGCGATCTCCCACCACATTTGTTTGCCATAGCGGCGGCTGCGCGCGCGGCGCTCCCGCAGCCTCAAGCCATACTCATCTCCGGCGAGTCCGGCGCGGGCAAGACCGAGTCCACCAAGCTGGCCGTCCAGTTCCTCGCCGCCGTGGCCCCCGCACCCCCCGGCAGGGCCCCTGTCTCCGAACAAATCTTAGAAGCAGCCCCTCTGTTAGAAGCCTTTGGAAATGCAAGAACACCAAAAAACCACAATTCTAGTCGATTCGGAAAACTCTTGGAATTGTATTTCAAAGATGGCTCCTTGGCGGGGGCGAGGGTAGCTCACTACCTTTTAGAGAAATCCCGAATAGTAACACAGTCTCCTGGAGAAAGGAACTATCACGTATTCTATGAACTTCTAGCCGGACTAGATGAAGAACAAAGGCGGTCCAGAGGACTTCTGACTGCCGAACATTATTTCTATTTGAATCAAGGGGGAGACTCCGGTGGTGCAGGCGCTGGCGCTGATTGGTCGGCGTTATGTGGCGCTATGCAGGTTCTCGGCATTGGGGATGCGGAACGAGAGGATATAATAAGAGTTTTAGCAGCGGTATTGCACCTGGGCAATGTTTATTTTCATAGAAGACAGTTGCGACACGGTCAGGAAGGTGTGCAGCTAGGCGGGGGCGCTGAAGTGCGTTGGGCTGCGCATTTACTGAAGGTCCCGGCAGAGGCGATGGCCAGGGCCCTCACTACCAGAGTCACTGCGGCCAGAGCGGAACGCATGAGGTCACCGCTGCCCATCGACCAGGCTTTAGACGCGAGAGACGCGTTCGCTAAGGCCCTCTACTCCTCCCTCTTCAGCTGGCTAGTTCTCCGAATCAACTCGATAGTTCACCGCGCTGGCCTACACGATGCTCACAGAATTTCTCTCCTTGACATCTTTGGATTTGAAGACTTGGAAGAGAACTCTTTTGAGCAACTTTGCATAAACTACGCTAACGAAACTTTGCAACATTATTTCAATAAGCACATATTTAAGTTGGAGCAGCAGGAGTATCAGAAAGAACGTTTGGAATGGTCGAATTTGACTTGGAATGACAACTCTCCGGGTATGTTATGTTGTTTAAAAACATCTTCTATTTTGCATGAATAGGGTTTAAAATTGCTTTTCTTTTGCAGTGATACAGTTGCTGAGTAAGAAGCCTGTGGGGATCCTGCATCTTCTGGACGATGAGAGCAACTTCCCGCGGGCATCTGATGCGTCTTTCCTAGAGAAGTGCCATTATAACCATGCGTTGAACGAACTATACTCTAGACCGAGATTAGGGGCGAGTGAATTTGGGGTGAGTCGTCCTTATTAACTTTAATCGCCACACTTGAGAAAAGAATTGGTGGAACAGATTACAGATATACAATCCATGAAAGTAGCAGGTTGCCAGAATTTTACTACTATTTAAACCACATTGACATTGCATCAAATCCTTGACATTGTTAAAAAGTTACATGAATTTTACCTATGTAGTCTTCGATCAAGATTGTATAATGTACTTAGTGCAAAGATTTTTAGCTAGTTATATTTCGATTGAAACTTAATGGCGGCTCGGAAGTAAGCCAGTCGCTGCGCAGTACCCCACCCGACACCCCCGCTGACACATGAATTTGTTACTGCGCAGTGACTCGCCTCATGTCCCGAGCCGTCATTTAGTTTGAATCGGGCTGTACTTAAATGTCTCTTATTGACTGTACCCTCCTTATGAAAAATGGTTTTTTCCCATACTTGTAAACCTGCAATATTTTGTTTATGTGACTCATCAATATCTTGAAAAATATAATATTTGTGCATCGTGATAGTTCAAGGTGAGACCATGACTAATGTTTCATCATTAGACATTCTCCAATATGGCCACTGACAACTGTAGGTCAATTATCAGCATGATGCTGATGACTTCTATAAATCAACGGTCGAATAAGTAATGTTGGATCTGCCTTATTCGTTATAGCTTGCCATATTTGTCCAAATGGTGGTATGTGACCAATACAAAATAAACCCTATGTCAATACGTTTAAAGTTCATATCTCATTTGCGACATGCGTACAAAGTCCCCAAATGAAGTAGAATATGCCTCAGACATCAAGAATATTTAATAATAATAAGGTTTCCCAAGGGAATATTCAAGATGCGACAAATGTATGATTTACTAGCTACTAATTATATATCAAATTGTTCCTTCAGTTGATCGAAGGAAACGCATTACTCTATGATTACCCCATCCAATGAGTCAGCAACGATTAATTCGCAAAGAAAAACGCCACACAACGACTTATAAACACAGGGGAATTGAAAGAACGGAAACAGAGCATTAAATGTTAGATCGCTTTCGATTATGTCATGACAAAAGAATAATGTCCATCATCTTTATGTAAAGACCACGGGGTCGCATTCCATATCCCAATCAACAAAAATCATTATAATAAATAAAACACTCTCTATGCTTATCATAATGCTCCTAATTAAAATCTAACTATATCTGTGCCTGTACAGTTCGCGTCAAATAACTTTGCCGCTCTGAAGTAGGCTACCAAAGTTATTTGACGCTAACTGTACTAAGTTGCCTGACTTACAAACACTGTAAAAGTAGGTACCTACCTATATGCCTGTTTCCGCTAACGCAAGTTAAGGTACTGGCCTCCGTCCATCATAATTTATTTGACTCTGAAGATATAGCTAAGTCCTTATCTTCCTAGGTCCTGATGATCGCATAGGAAATTTATAGACTGTGTGATTTGTTAATATGTTATTTCACTATATTATATGCTGCACCGGTTGACGTCATCACGTCAAAGCCAGCAGTCGCTGAAAACCAGCGCTGGGGCTCTGTCTCGCATAGGGTCGCAGCATTATGCTGAGCGATGGCCGTTTTGCGGAGATGTGACGCATATTTTCCCTCAATTTGTTATTTAAGTATCGTGTTCTTTTTTTTTCTTTCCTTGCGTCATGTTTACCGCAAATAAACATATTTTCTTTCTTCTTTCTTCTTTCTATGAGCCACTACACTCCAAGAATAATCTAAACAAACCTACACTTCCAGATTAAACATTACGCGGGCCAAGTATGGTACAACGTAGAAGGTTTTCTCGACAAGAACCGGGACGCCCTGCGAGCTGATGTCCTGGAGTTGCTGTGCAGCAGTGAGGTGCCCCTGGTGGCAGAGATGTCCACGCAGTTGAGGGCACAGCATGACGCTAATAAGACCTTGCCGAGAGGTGCCAATGGGCGGTTCGTTACTATGAAACCACGGACTCCTACGGTTGCAGCAAGGTGAGAGATCGTTATTGGTATTTTCTTCATTTACGAAATATTTAGGTCTATTGTCTGAATATTTTTGTACTCGTATAAGCATATGCCTTTTCCTATCCTTCATAATAAACAGATTGAGTCTGACTGCCCCGTTGTCCTCGTGGTCGCAAGCGCGACCGCGGGTCTTGGGTTCGATTCCCGGGTCGGGCAAAAGAGTTATTGGGTTTTTCCGTTAGGAATTTCTTAGTAACAGCCCGGAGTTTGGAAGTTGGCGGTGTGATACCCCCGTGTCTCGGCAGCACGTGTCGCCTGCTCCTGCGCCTGATCTCTCTCTGCGAGTGTCGGATTGCCGTCACATCGGACTATGAGAATGAAGGAAGAAAGAGTGCACCTGTCACTGAGCACACACTTGTGCACTATAATATCTCCCGCGCTGAAGGCTAATCTCCGTTCAGATTGGCCGCCGTAGCCGAAATACGGTCTGGAGGACTATAATATACAGATTAGATTTAGACCAAAGGTACGATGGATAGATTACGTCAAAGATGTGTAAAAAATACGGATAGGAAGACATGTAGATATGTATGGCGGAAGAGAACAAGCTGCGCTGCGCCGACCGCAAATAAATCTGGATGATGATGATATATTTACTCATTACCAATTCCTCCCTCCAGGTTCTCAGACAGTCTCCACCAGCTCCTGGAGTCCATGTCTCGCTGCAACCCCTGGTTCGTGCGGTGCGTCAAGCCGAACACGGACAAGTCGCCCATGAAGTTCGACATGCCCTGCGTCCTCGCACAGTTGAGGTATACTGGCATGCTGGACACCATCAAGATCAGACAGACCGGGTACCCTATTAGGATACCTTTCCAGAACTTCGTGGATAGATACAGGTGAGAAATTATCCTTCGTCGTCGTGAGAATTATTTTAGGGTATCCTAACTGCCTAGAATAAGGTTGAAAAGGTCTGCTGGCCGATATGTACTCGTATGTGAATTATTTGATGCGCAGTCGCATCTATCGTTTAGGCATCATCTCCTACTGTTAAAATTATGACTCCAAGTTCAGCAGTAAAAATTTAAGGATTCATAGCACAATAATGATCAACTTTATGAGCGAAATCTGTACTAATATTATAAAGAGGAAAGATTTTTTTGTTTGTTTGTTTGTTTGTATCGAATAGGCTCCGAAACTACTGGTCTGATTTGAAGAATTCTTTCAGTGTTAGATAGCCCATTTATCGAGTAAGGCTATAGACTATATATCATCACGCTAAGACCAATAGGAGCGGAGTACCTACCAATGAAGAATGTTTCAAAATCGGGGTTTTTTTTTAGCCCAAAGTAACTATTCCACGCGGACGAAGTCGCGGGCAGAAGCCTTAGTTAAATATAAATCTGTTCTTTTTCTTTTCTTTTTTCGTGTGGTTAGTGACTAACCTGGTGTCAGAGTTTTAATGCCGCCCATGGACCTCTGACTTGGCTTCACATACCGTCGGAAAATATCTCTCAGGCATGCCGGTTTCCTCACGATGTTCCCCTTCATCGTTTTGAAAGCAAGTGATTTATTATACAATACGCACATGATTCCGAAAAGTCAGAGGTCCCTTGGGTTCGAACTCGAGACCTATGACTTGGCAACAGTGGCGGCGGGAGACTCTATGATAGAGGGAAGCCGGAGCAAAAAAATCGTTTCTATACCGAATGGACTCGTCATGACGTCACATCGGACTTTCATCGTAGCCGCGAAAAGGTCGAGACGTATGACTTGGCAGTTCGATGTTCACACGACTAGGTGGTCACTGCTACGTAACTACTCACTGCTACGTGCAATAAATCTGTTACAGGTACTTGTTGAAGTCCACGCCATCTCGCTCAACGCCTTACAGAGAGATTTGTAACTCTATATTGGCTGAGATGCCGCCCACCGGCGCGGGTATGTACACACATCACATTAATATTTTTACACTAAGCGATATAAGAACAAAATGGTGATAGTAATATAGAGAGGGAAAGAGAGTGAGAGATTGTTACTTGTAATCCATAATATTCATGTTTGGAACAACGAATTGGAGAGCGTTAAGTCGTATAAGCAACTTATTTCTAAAATGACATCTTGTTCAACTATTCAAGTAAATACAATAGATGTAGATATATTTAGTAACCTATTTCGCTTAACTGTTCCAAAAAAAAAGAAAAAAAAAGTTGTGCCACCTCTCAACGAGGCATCCTCAGGATGAGGATGACCACGCCGAGCGCTGCGTCTCTGCGTGCGGCTCTCGGCGTGGCAACACGCCATGTCATCGGGTTCGCGACAAGTCAATCGTCATCCTGAGGATGCCTCGTAGAGTGGTGAAAAACGTATCGAATTCTAACAGGTACTTTTAGCAATAGTTAAGCGGAATAGGTTTCTAAATATACCTACGTCTATAGTATTTAATAATTGGATTTCCACAAAGTCACGCCTGATTCATTTAACCAACTATTAAACGCTTATAATGTCTTATCGTTGACTTGGCACAGTACGGTAGTTCACAGAACTTGTGCTATGAAAGTAGCGGAACTTATACCTAACATAATATTAATATTCAAACGCTCGACTAATTACAGTTTTACGAGACTTTGGTGCACAAAATGACACTTATCTTTACAGGCAGTCTGTGCACGGTAATTACTTTCGCGGTGCCGACTACCGACGCACTTAAGTTGATAGCACCCTGTAGAACCTCTTAGTGGTTTTCGATAAGGCATGTTGCATATAGTCACTGTTATAAAACAGCTGTTTTAAACATATTTTACCTTTCGAGCCATCTCCATGGACAACAGAATCGTGGCGATAGTCACGCTGTGCCTCCAAATTGCTCTCAAAACGGTGAAGGAAAACATCGTGAGGAAACCGGCATGTCCTAGAACCAAAAGTTCGAGGACATGTGACATCTACCAACCCACACTAGGCGCTCGTGGTAGATTACAGCCCACTTTCTCTCGAAGAGAGGAGGCCTGTGTCGCAGCAGTGGGAACATTTATTGGCTAATTATGGCTTCAAATTATCGTCGCGATGATATCGCCGTGTGGAGATGGCGCCTTAGGTCAGGCTTACGATTTTTATTTTCATTTTCTTGTTTATTTTAAAATCACAGATCGCAAACTTCAATACTTATAGCAACTTTTTGTATATTATGTTGGTACATTGAGCAGTCTTATTTGTTTTTTGCTATTGTTTATCGATTCGATCTAGTTACTCAGTAGAGTTCTCATGGTTCCTTGCCTAGTCAAATATTTTCGGCACACATTTTTAGTAAATCTTTTAGTGGTTTTCCATAATTTCCATAGAAGCCATTTTGCTTATAGTCACTATTACAAACCAGCTTTTTTAAACATACTTTACCTTAGGCGCCATCTTCACGGACGACAGAATCGTGGCGATAGTCACGCTGTACCTTCAAATTATCGCCGCGATGATAATTATTATCGTCGTATGGAGATGGCGCCTTAGGATTTTTTTTTTCAATTTCTTATTTTTTATCACAGATTGCAAAGATTTGGGACATAATGTTGGTACGTTGAGTACTCATAATTGTTTTTTTACTTATTGTTGATCGAATCGATCTAGTTACTCACTAGAGTCTGTTCTCATGGTTCCTTGCCTATTCAATTATTTTCTGCACACATTCATAGTAGATCTTACCCCTTACTAGGTGAAAGTTACAGTCCATAAATCAAATTTTAAACCTGTAGGCTAAACTTAAAAAGAGCGATGTCTCTCCATCATATCTGCTTTGTATTTTGTTTAAAAACACCGGTTTTATTAATAGCCTTAATAATTAGCCTATCACTTTCATCACAAAGGTATATTTATCATTTATCTTTCTGCGGTCGCCTCTAATATGCTGGCCTATGATCGGGTCATTTGTTACTGTGACGTGTCTGAGCTCTGAGTGCAAGTCGAAATGGACAAGATTTGGAAAAGTGTCAAGAAAAGAGGGTTTACGCTTGAGGCTATGGTTTTATGTGAGTGATTTTTTAAGTAAAGAATATGGCACGAATCATTGAACTACTTACGTTCATTACTCATCATCATCATCATCATCAGCCTATTAATGTTCCCACTGCTGGGACACAGACCTCCTCTCTGTGAGAGGGAGTAGGCCGTAATCCACCACGCGGGCCCAGTGCGGGTTGGTGGATGTCACATGTCTTCGAATTTTGGTTCTTAGACATGCCGGTTTCCTCACGATGTTTTCCTTCACCGTTTTGAGAGCAGTGGTGATGAAATTATTTACACAAAGTAAAGCGCCTGCTTGGGTTCGAACCCACGACCCACAACTCGTAAGTCGGGGCCGTTACCACTGGGCCACCACTGCTCCACGTTCATTACTATTCAGAAATATTCACTGCCGTTGTGGGTAAAAATTACATCTGGTATTGTGCCTGCGCAATGTAAGAACGAATCGGGAATATTTGAATAGTCCTCTCCTCCCTAAGTTTCTGTGTTCATGAAGAAAGGCAATAGGAATGATGACTAAAAAAATATTTTTTTATCCGGAATGTAGATTATGAAAAAATAACGTACACGTATTTTTTATTTTTTTACTTTATCAAAAGACGGCAATACATTGAGTTAAAATGTGCTATGACGTCACGAGTATGTAGACTGTACACTTACTCGTACTTGTAACGTAGCGACCCCCACTCCCCAACTTCAATTGCGTTTTATCCAAGTAATTTTTTATTAATATGATCAAGCAAAAAAGACGAGTCTAATATTTTTTTATTATCTGACTGACGGACTAAATAGAATTACTTTTCTTTTTGACCCATTTCGCTGTGTTTGGTTATTATTGTGTACTAACGTGTTCGAAACTGTGGCGAATTATATCGTTGTCCTATATTGATGTGTAACATCCTTCCTCTCGCTTTCCTGCAATCTGTGGAAGAGATTTCGTGAAAAGGGACGGAAGTGTGTAACAGGAAGCCGGGGAAGCGCGCGCTATTTGATTAGACCAATGAGAGCGCGCGGTGCTAGTGTTGGCTGTCAGATGGTGCCAACCCATTTTCCGAGAGTTTGGTACAGTACTGTCAGCCAAGATGTTAGGTGTTACACATCATATATTATGTATATGCGACTACGTTTTTTATATTTAATGTGTTGTTTTCACAGTCAAAACGCTGCCTACTAATAGAATATGTTCATTTCAGTCGGTGCGGACTACCAATTAGGCGCAGCGCGTGTGTTTATAAGGGAGGCTTTACACAGAGCATTGGAGCGAACCCGGGCTGACAAACTACGAGCCGCAGCGACCAAGCTACAGGCACACATCCGAGGATATTTGGCTAGGTATGTCATAATAATATTATTATTAACCACGATTGCGCGTTAATTATTGGTCACTATATACGGTATATACAGGGTGGATTTTAAAGATGAGGCAGTAAGGCCAGCTACACATGCCCAACCAAACCCAACAAAATCTGTGAATGCAGATCAAAATGTTTAAAAATGTTATAGATAGTCTCCTAAGACCGTTTTCAAAAATCTATCCTGTATATTGTTCATGAAAACATAATCTTCCTGGGGTGTTTAATCCTAGATTTTCTTGGGCCATTTTGTCTTATGTTCACATCTTGTAATGACAATTCATTGAACACCAAATAAGATGCGTTAGTAATTTTATTTTCGTTTCTTCTAATGTCTGTTTATATGTGTATACCTATACCTACATATACTATTAAATAAATACAATGTGTCCCAGAGATAAGTGAACGCCCGGCGTTAGTGTGTAGGAAATATCATGTAGTTAATTAATAAATTAAAAAATGTGATATTAAGGGGGCATTTTTTTTATTTTTTTTTTTTAAACTGAATAGAAGAGTTTTCTTCGAATTTTAATTTTGTTTTTTATTTAAATGTTTTACTACATTTTAGTTATGTTTAATGATTTTAATTGATAAAATGATGTCGGCTAGTCAGTAAAAAAAAATAATGGAAAAAGATGAACAAACTTAGGAAATATCGTAAAAAAACTGCAGCAACGCACGCGTCTTTACAAAAAAAAGAAAAAAAAAAAAACATAAAAAATAAACTAAAGCCACAAATATAAATGTAATTATTAATAATTTTGTACAAATATTCAAAAAACGCCGGGCGGTCACTTATCCCTGGGACACATTGTATAATCCTACTGAACAAATTGAAAGTTGCTCATATTATTCATGTGTTTGTCTCTAATTACAAAGCATTATCTTGTCAACAGAAAACGCTACCAACAACTCCATTACTCAACTGTCAAACTCCAATCATGGTGGCGCGGCGCGATGGCCCGGCGGCGCTACGTGGTGGTGCGGCGCGGCGTGGTGCGCGCGCAGGCGCTGGTGCGCGGCCGGCGCGCGCGCAGGCGCCTCGCCACGCTCAAGGAGCAGCACAGGAGGCGCGCCGAGGCGCAGCAAGTGGCGGCTAAGTATGTGGCTTGTCCTAAACATATAAAACGGCGAAGGCCTGAAAAATAACTTAATTATATTGCCCTTTATTATAAAACTGATTTGGTCATCTCAATTTGAGGTCTACAATTTTTTTTTCATACTACCTATTTACTTTCATTAGCAAAAAAAATAATATTCGTTAATTTAATTACCAATTATTTAAATGATTCTGCGATATCGATCTCGGAATACACAAAGATTTAAATACAAAATTTATGATCCATCAGTATACTAATTTATTACATAATTTAACTAATGACTACTTACAATTCACAGACGCCGCGCAGCTGAACAGAAAGCAGCTCAAAAGGCGAAAGCTGAAAGTCTGCAAGTGCTAGAAGTGCCGGCGGAATTGGCCTTCATACTGTCCAAGCTGGATGAGTGGCAGCCACCTCACACCGAGAGGAACCTGGCCAAAGTATGTCTATAAGAATTTTTTCTCTCACTATATTCACTCTCACTCACTCACTCACTCTCACACACTCACTCACTTCTGCTCTCCCCTTTGAGCAAAAAACGCGTGATGTTATATTTTTACGAGCTTTCGATATTACAGTTAATTGATTCATGCATTATAAAGTACAATAGACGTAGATATATTTAGTAACCTATTCCGCTTAACTATTCCTAAACAGTCATAAAAAATCCTGTATAAAATCGACACGTGTTTCACCTCTCAACGAGGCATCCTCAGGATGACGATTGACTTGTCACGAAAACACGTGTCGATTTCAAAAGCTGGGTACTCACTTAGCAGTGTAGCACGTAACGTATCAGATACGGTATCAAGTGAGTACTTAGGCACGAGCCCGCTGCGAGCCGCTCGCGCGTGGAGCGGCTCGCAGTGTGCTCGTGGACGGCATCACGACCGCTTGTGTAGTGAGTACGTACGCGCGAGCTTCAAACGAACTTACGTATTCAATTGCGTGACGTCGTTGCGAGCACTACGGATCCGGCAGCTCGTAGCTAGATACGCGGAGGACCGTGGACGAGCCGTACCCACTTGCAGGTTGATACCGTATCTGATACGTTACGTGCTACACTGCTAAGTGAGTACCCAGCTTTACAGGGTTTTTTAGGAATAGTTAAGAGGAATATGTTACTAAATATACCTACGTCTATTGTACTTTCAATATACCATACACACAAGTCCAAGAAGTTTGAATGTGGCTTCCCGTTTGTAGACTTAGGGCCTGTTTCACCACCTACGATTAAGTTCCTATTAACTTACTTGGCAGATAATTTCATACAAATTCAGTTACATTTTTGAGTTTATTCGATAAATAGTGGCTATTCCGACATCGTGAAATAGGCCCTTAATTACTTCACTATGTCAAATCTCAAAGTATTTGATTGCTCATGGAATGTGTTTCTTTCAACATTACCAATATCGTTATCCTTTGAAAATATGACTATAATTTCTAATCCTGCCGAAGCCCAAATGCCCGTTAATTCTATCAGGTCACTTAAGGTCTCTTTCACATCACCATGACCTTGTCTCCAGGTGGCAGGCGACGTTTACGCCGAAGAGGAACGCATACAGCTGCCCCGAGATCTGCAGCAGTTCGCCTTCTCCAAGTTCAGCTCCGTATACTTCGCTGATGGCGGACACCTGAGCCCCAAGAAACATCCGATCACCAGGCCATTCTTAGCTAAAGCTGCTGTCAGGTATCGTACATCCTGGAGGCTGGAGCCCCAAGGCTAATATTTACAGTAAGAAATGCCAACGTTTTTGACAGTTCGCTGTCATAAAACGTCAGAGCGAGATGATACGAAACTCAGTACAAATTATTCGCCGTCCTACTTGCACGTGACCGCAATTGCTTGTGGCAGTTTACGATCACAAAAAGTCTGTTGGTTTTTAGGGTTCCGTTCCCGTAGGCTGCCAAACAGAACCCTTTTACTAACCCTACGCTGTCCGTCCGTCTATCAGCGGGTTGTATCTCGTGAACCGTAATAGGTAGACAGTTAAAATTTTGACAGATTGTGTATTACTATTGCTGCTTTATCAAGAAATAATAAAAAATAAAATAAAAGATACAATTATGGTTCTTTTTTTAATAAAGTTTTTTTTATGTAGTAAAATATGGTACGGTGGTACCTACGAATAATATTATTCGTAGAGTGGTAAGGAACCCTTCGTACCCGCCCTTGGCCAGTTTTTTAGTATAGTCCCATCGAGCTGGTTTATTTATTGATTTACTATCACGGATTCATGGAGTAGCAGATTTATAACGGAGAGGCTAGTGATTTAGTGGACTAAGAAGTGTATTATTCCAGGGATCAAGATTTCAATGATGCAGTCGCTACATTCAAGCTTATATTGAGATGGTGCGATGAAACTGCCGCTGGGAACGAAGCCAGGCAAAAGGTAACTATTATCGAATGGTAAAATTACTTAGGCATTTTTCTTCGACGTAAATAACCTCATTATTTTATTGCTTATTTTCTATCCATGAATATTAAAGTTCATAAAAATTATAAAGAGTCCTTTAGATTATCACATACAATACGGCGTTAATAAAATTACGGAACATTGCCATAACATGTTCAGTGCCGGGAGCCCTCCTAGAGTGTTCACCTACTCGCATACGGGATGCCGGGAAGCCCTCGCGGAGGGCTTATCTGAAATGTTGGTCTTTCTTAGCGAATATAGCATTAAAAACCGTGAAAATAAAATCTGATGTATATTTTTACAAGATTTATTCGCGTTGGTTTTAAAATCCAAGCATTCAATTTTTAAATTTTTTGTTCACGGTTATTTAAACTACGTACAGCGACCCCCTGAAAACACAATTTTACTTCGTTTGACAGTGTTTTATAACACGGTTTTAAACCTAATGCCGTTGACCGTGCGCGATGGTTAACTTTAGCACAAACATAATGCCGGCATGGCGTATGAGTTCTATGAAAATGGGTGGAGTCTAAAGTGTTAATTAATTAATACGTATAATTTTATTCAGGTTTTTGCCTCTATAGACTTCTAAAGCTGTACTATACCCCTGTCCAGGTGTTAGCAGACTACATAGCGTCTCGCGGCCTGTCTTCCCGCGGTCTTCGCGACGAGGTGCTGGTGCAAGTGTGTAACCAAGCCAGTGGTGACTCTTCTTCTGAACGAGTATGGCAGCTCATGGCGCATTGTCTCGCTGCCTTCCAGCCAGGACCGCCGTTGCACAAGTTAGTACCTATTTTGCTATTACTTTCTTACCTTTTTTGTAAAATGTAACAAAAAAATAGAATTGACTCTTTTAAAATGTTTTATAATATTTTGTATATGTGTACAGCCGATTCTTGAAAGACACTTGTTAGACAAACGCTAATTGTTCTTTATTTACATATATACTCGTACAACTATAAGCTTTTTGAGAAATTAATTTAAAAAACATTGTTCTAGTATGGCCATGTTTTTGCGAGTTCTTATTTGACGAATTTTTTTGAGTTTGAATGAAATTAAACGAGCTTACAGGAGTATATATTTTTTCTCATTTCACCTGAATTGTATACTTCTGTATTATTATTTTTCATCACACCTATTCGAAAAACGACAATTGCCTATAGAGGATAGCGGGAGCAAAATTCAACTTAGCTCCTTAGGGATTTTGGGGTTTCTCTTTTTTGATTGGTCCACTCCGTGCTTTTGATAGCGTACTGATTTGCGTAGTTAGGTTGGAGGCGCTCGCGTGAAGGTTTAATAAAAAAAAAACGAGTAAGTAGGTAGCTTTTAATTTTTCTCATAGGAGTGATGAAAAATAGTGTGTATCCACTCGGGGACAAAATATTTTGTTCTCGGGCTCTGAATTCAATATACGCCATATTGAATTCAGAGCTAAGCGAAGGATTCTAAAGTAGAATCCTGAGCTTAACGCCCTCGAAGATCGCGCGTGACGCATGATGCATGGCGCGTTTGTTTTTGTTTGCTTTGTCATGACGTTTGACGGCAACGCGGCGCAGTAGCCTACCACTGCGTCCGCTGAAAGTTAGTCAATGATCTTTTCCTCGGCTATTAGGTATGTATTCCCGGTAGTACGTTCCCGTGGGATATTTTGCGACATCCACGCGGGCGAAGCCGCGGGTAAAAGCTAGTTATTAATAATGGTATTATATTGTTTTCCATAATATTATTTGTCCTATTATTGTTTTCCATAATCGTCCCCACTCATAATATTTACTTGGACTATTATCATTTATACTAATAACGCTTGCCATATCAACTTATTTGTCATAACTTTTATTTGCCATAATATTAGTTTCCATAATAACATGTGTCATAATCATTAGTTTCTATAAGTAACACATTACATAATCGACACTTGACAAACATAATTTAGAAACGTTACAGACAGATGTCATCAGTATTGTATTATATGATATGTATTATTCCGAATGTTCATTTAGGGTCGCGCCACACCTGCCGAACGTTCCGCGGCGGAAGGTTCGGTTGAATACGCTCCTAATGTTTTTCAAGTTACCTATGACACATCAGCCGAACGTTACGTCCATAGAAATGCATGCAAACATGACGCGACGGGACGTTCCGCCGCGGAACGTTCGGCAGGTGTGGCGCGACCCTTAAATACATACATACGTACATTTGCAAAATAGGATAGGTTAGGTTAGGTTAGGTTTTCTTGTTCAGACAATAAACAGTTTGTCAAATTCGAAACAGGTAGGTTAGGTTAGAACTGTGACCAAACAACGCGCGAAGGCGAGCGAGCGTAGCGAGCGTGCCGCGGCAGCGGCCGTTGAGTGCTAGATTTCCTCTTTTGCAAAGCAAGCATGCATGGCAGATTAGGGTAATTTTTAGGTTTTCTTGTTCAGACAATAAACAGTTTGTCAAATTCGAAACGGGTAGGTTAGGTTAGGTTAGAACTGTGACCAAAAAACGCGCGAAGGCGAGCGAGCGTAGCGAGCGTGCCGCGGCAGCGGCCGCCGAGTGCTAGATTTCCTCTTTTGCAAAGCAAGCATGCATGGCAGATTAGGGTAATTTTTAGGTTTTCTTGTTCAGACAATAAACAGTTTGTAAATTCGAAACGGGTAGGTTAGGTTAGGTTAGAACTGTGACCAAACAACGCGCGAAGACGAGCGAGCGTAGCAAGCGTGCCGCGGCAGCGGCCGCCGAGTGCTAGATTTCCTCTTTTGCAAAGCAAACATGCATGGCAGATTAGGGTAATTTTTAGGTTTTCTTGTTCAGACAATAAACAGTTTGTCACATTTGAAACGGGTAGGTTAGGTTAGGTTAGAACTGTGACCAAACAACGCGCGAAGGCGAGCGAGCGTGCCGCGGCAGCGGCCGCCGAGTGCTAGATTTCCTCTTTTGCAAAGCAAGCATGGTACATACTGAACTAGCATTGTTGTGCTAGTATGGGCAAATGAATATTAATAAATGTTATGGAAAACGACATTATTGAAAATAAAAAATATAGCTAGTGAATTTATGGATTAAAATTATTATGACACTTGATCGATTATGACCAATGAAATTAGTGAAAATGATTTTATGTCATTTCACGATTATGGCAACTGAAGCGTTATTTCTAATGAAATTATGGCAAATAAAAGTATGGCATATAAAATTATGGCATTTTAAATTATGGCAAACATTAGTAAACCATTAATAATATCCAACATATGGCCTACTTTGTATAATATAAGGCTCAAGGCGTATTCAATAACGGTAACAAAATATTACTTTGTCCCCTTGTAACACAAATAACTATTATTACATCAAGCCTTTTTGTCGCCCAGATACCTAGTCCGCTTCGTATCGGAGCGCGCGCCCGCATCCTGGCGCTCGCAACTAGTGCGCCTGCTGTGCGCGGGCGGCGCGGGCGCAGCGCGCACGGCGGGCGTGGCGCGGCGCTGCCCGCCCAGCCTGCTGGAGTGGAAGGCCGCTAAGACTGACGCTAAGCCTGCACTGCCTCTTAGATTGTATGATGGTAAGTTACTACTGTATGGTTATGCCCACTTTGTGTCGGGACGTGCTACTGCATCGTCAGCGCTCTTAATTAGTACAAGTATGAACCTGCGGTGGACTGTACTAGGGATGACGGTCATTCATTACCATGGGGTAACAATCGGACACTGACCTTTGAATCTTAGTGGTAAGGGTGATTTTCGTAGTTCCATTGATGTGTGATTTAATGTCTGATATCTATAATGTAAAAGCGCTGAGCGATTGCTGTGACCTTTTTATTGTTACAAAGAGAGGGAACAATAATAAGTTATTTTCGTATTTAAAGTGGTGTACGCACGGCTACACATCAAGCTATACATTTCCAGTTTATGGTGATCTCGCATTGTAAACGATTTCCGTACAATGTGAGGTCAGCTTAAACTTGATGTGTAGCCGTGTGTACATACAATAAAGAAAGAGTATTCTA
Organism: Conistra vaccinii; assembly: GCA_948150665.1. Taxonomy (NCBI): domain Eukaryota; kingdom Metazoa; phylum Arthropoda; class Insecta; order Lepidoptera; family Noctuidae; genus Conistra; species Conistra vaccinii. Next base: position 5,141,059 of record OX411323.1, on the reverse strand, counting down.
GGCACACCTCAATTCAAACTTAATGGCAACTTGAAACATGAGGCGAGTCGCTGCCCAGTAACAAATTCATGGATCAGCGGAGGTGAAGAAGGCGGTACTGTGCAGCGACTAGCGCACTTCCAAGCCGCCATTAAGTTTGATTCGAACTGTACTAAAATAATACGCTTTCTCTCTCTAACTCTTAGGAGAAAACAGATTATGTGAGTGTATATTTTATTGTGTGTTGTGAAATAATAATAATATATACCCCTCAGATACGGTGCAGCACGTCAGCGTGGACTCGTGGACGTCGTGCGAGCGCGCCGCGGCGGCGGCGCTGGCCGCGGCCGGCGTGCAGCACAACGCTACTGGCTGGTCGCTCACTATGGAACATAATGGACAGCTTACTGGTGAGATACTTTAACAGACATTTTAGAAACAATATTTTTTTGGGAAACCATAAATAGGTACTTTGACTTACCTACACCCGGTTTCTGAATTCAAAATTTGACGTTGAGAACTTGTTAAACTCTACTTTAGCATTACCTAAGGTGAAAGCCCGCGAAATTCAACATTTCTTTACAACAAACGTGAGGCGTGAGGTAATGTTTGAGTCTGACAAGATTCGACGAGTCAATAATATTTTATTTAAAAACTAGGTATGTCGGATAGGAAACATTGACTTAGTGTTTCCTACAACCCCGCCGAAAAAAGTCATAGGTCACAGTTTCTTGATGCTTGATGATGGCATAATGTCTTGGCCTTCTGGCCTACAATGTTGAATTTGCAAAATGTTGAATTCTCAAAATGTTGAATTCGCAAAAAGTTGAATCCCAAAATGTTGAATTTGTAAAATGTTGAATTTCCCATCCGGACCACAATGTTGAATTCGCAAAATGTTGAATCCCAAAATGTTGAATTTGTAAAAAGTTATTTTATCGAAAATATTCTATTGTAAGTAGTCCAGGTGTATTTTTATTTTTGAACGTAATAAATAAAAAACAAAAACTCGCTTGTAATCTGTAATTAAAAAAAACTCCACTCGTATTCATTGACTAAAACAAAAAAACTTTTTAATTTATAATCCTTACTTGTTTTAAACTCCACTTGTAATCAATAACTAAAACACTCTACGTGTAACTTAACTAAAAAGAAAACTCTGTAATACTTAATAATAAAAACTCCACTTGTTAACTAAATCATTCTACGAAAAAAAACAACCCAACATCTTTATTCCTTAACAAAATAAATTAAAATGTGAAAAGTCGTAAATTTTGGTATTAAAATCCTAGTTTAAGTCTTATATTTATAACTTTTCTCAAAAATTGCAAAGGCTGCAATTGTTTCTTTTCAAGTTATTTCATTAAAAAAAATATTATCAACCCCATGCGTGTATGGATAGGTCTTCAAAAATGATATTGAGGTTTCTAATATAATTTTTTTCTAAACTGAATAGTTTGCGCGAGAGACACTTCCAAAGTGGTAAAAGGTGTGTGTTACTTCTAAAATAAGAGAATGATAAAACTAAAACAAATATATGATGTAGGCACATTACCATGTAAACTTTCACCGAAAATTGGTTTTTGAACGAGATTTAGTAAGTAGTTTTTTTTTTATACGTCGTAAACCGTAAACCGCAATTTACCTTTAACGAACTACAATAACTTTTATAATATTATATTACTTGCTGCTATGGAACCCTTCATGGGCGAGTCCGACTCGCACTTGGCCGTTTTTTTATACGTTCCCTAGGCCGGTACCCAACTACCTAACCTACTTCAGGTCGCTGCCAAAAAATGCGCGTCTGGTACCAACCTTCTGCAGGTCACTTGTTACTGGTCGGAAATAATGCCTTAAATTACCAGTGGAAACTATACCGTTCCTGCTCTAACTTACACAGAGTGTAGAGGAAAAAACAGGAAAGGCATAGAACATCACAATCATGTGAAAGACCTAACTATATTTCGCGCCGTAATGTTTTATTCTTTGAGTCTGAGGGAGATTATGCTGTCAAAATGTTTACATTTTGTTTTTTAAGCTATTGCATAGCTTCTATCGCGGGCCTTGAGCGTGGAGACCTAATCCAGAAATTTCGTAACGAAAATACTACCTAAGAAAAGAGTGTTTTGTATTGAAAATTATGTTTAACTGCTTGACAACAAAGTTCAAATTTACTTAGACGAATGATACGTGAGTGTTGTATTGAAAATTATGTTTAACTGCTTGACAACAAAGTTCAAATTTACTTAAACGAATGATACGAGAGTGTTGTATTGAAAATTATGTTTAACTGTTTGACAACAAAGTTCAAATTTACTTAGACGACTGATACGAGAGTGTTGTATTGAAAATTATGTTTAACTGCTTGACAACAAAGTTCAAATTTACTTAAACGAATGATACGAGAGTGTTGTATTGAAAATTATGTTTAACTGTTTGACAACAAAGTTCAAATTTACTTAGACGAATGATACGAGAGTGTTGTATTGAAAATTATGTTTAACTGTTTGACAATAAAGTTCAAATTTACTTAGACGAATGATCCTTGACTATTAATAGTTAAATTAAAACCTTTTTATTAGTTTGATGTTCCCATTACGTTGTGTCAAGTTTTAAAAACTATAAATGTGAATAACAGTTCCTGTCAATGTCATCATTGCTATTTCTTGTATTCGGGTTAATATTTTACAATTGCGTAAGTTGATAAAAATGCTATGCAATAGCTTCGCCGGGGCAGTCCCCGAGTGCCACACGTCTTTTTTTTATTTTGATATTGCTAGGCAACAAGCCTTTGTGTTTTTCCATTAGTAAATAAGTATCCTACAGTAGAATTAACATTCAGATTTGAATAAAAAAAGGTATTGTATAGTAATGTGTGAAATACATACATCCACAGGATTCAACATTTTGGGATTCAACATTTTGCAAATTCAACATTGTGGGTCCTGAAAATTCAACTTTTTACAAATTCAACATTTTGGGATTCAACATTTTGCAAATTCAACATTTTGAGAATTCAACATTTTGCAAATTCAACATTGTAGGCCAGAAGGTGTCTTGGGTCCTGCTAGATTATTTCATCCTCTAACAACACTTTCTTCCTATAGAATGGGCAGGCTGTGAGTTCGCCCTGGACGCAGTAGGCGAGGTAGAAACTTGGGCAGCCCTACCGAGCGCTCGCGCCGAGCCGCTGCGCGCTGCGCCGGCGCGCCACACGCCGCCCGCGCCGCCGCCCCGGGCCTCCTCTGTAGACACGGAGAAGTCTCCTAGGCCTCAGGTATAAAGCAAATGCTATTATTTACATCGCTAGATTATATATTCGATGTTAATTACCTAGCTAATTAATGTAATGGAACAAGCAATAAAATAAAACGTTTCATGTCGATTTTAGACTACTCAAACTTTGTCATAACTTTCGGTGAAAAATCACTCCTAGTGCTGTTAATCAAGCAACACTTTATGCAACATAACAAAATTTCACAAGTTTTAAACAAAATTTTTTGTTTTCAAAAAAACACCTGATTCCTTAGTACATAACGCTAGACTCTAGAGTTACGCCCCAACCCAACCCAACGATGATGGCGATGATTGGCTTACGAGAGTTCATTAGATCGATCCACAACCGTGACCCTATTGAAGTGGTCTCCAAGAATAGTTATCATACAATTTCAGTTGAGAATGAAATCACAAAAAGTATAGAAAAAATGTTTTAAAACTATTTCAAATTTTCCCAGATCCCACCACCGGAGCCACCAAAATCTCGCTCCCCGAGCATACCACGAATGTTACAAGACTCAATCATCGACGAGGACGGCTCTGAATACAACTGGAACTTGGAGAAGCAGGAATCGCACACAAAACACACCAGCGAATACTCCAAACACACGAGCGAATACTCGAAACACAGCAACGAATACCCCAAACTCAGCAACGAATACCCCAAACACAGCAACGAATACCCTAAACACAGCAACGAATACTCTAAACATAGCAACGATTATTCTAAGCATAGCAACGAATACTCCAGAAAGACTTCTCACGACGTACTGTCGCGGGAATCAGCACTAAACGAACGATACTTCGAACAGCCTTCCGATAAAGTCCGAAGCAGGTCTTTGGACAATCTCTTAGGTGACAATCCTGTGCCACCACCGAACAAATTAGCTGATTTAGGACTATCACAATCAAGACTGAATGACCGTTATCACTCTGTTGAAAGATTAACAGGAGCGCCAAGTGTGGCCAGTAGCAAGGGAGGAATGGAAATGGAGTATGGAACAGGATCGCGTGTGTTACCGTCGCGGTATATAAAGTCGCAGTATGCGGGAAAACGCGCGCCGGCCGGCTCGCAGTCGAGTCGCGCTTACATTGAGAAGAGCTCCGAATTTGGAGGTGTTAGGTAAGAAGTAATTCGCATCATTCATATATTGTCTTTTTACTCAATCTTCTATTAGTTATAAACGAATGATTACTGAATGAATAATTGATCTCTTTATTTGATACGATAAAAGTTATTACATGGTGGTGGGAATTTATTTAACATGACAAATTCGACGTTTTAGTTCTGCAAATATTAAAGGTATTTTACATAAGTCGATTATAAATGCAATTGATTAATTACATTATGTATAGTATAAAAAATAAAATTCTAAAATGACAATAAATAAATTACTTAAATTGAAATAAATCAAGCAAGTCGAATTAAAATAAATAAGATAACAGAAAATCAAGTCGTCATTTAAATAAAATAATAAACAAATAATAATAATTAATGAGGCCATCATTAATAAAACTAACTTAATTACATATGTCCACAGGTCATCAGCAATGTCAGACACATCCGAAGCTCCAAGTCTTGCATCACATGTGCGACGCGTCCGCGTTCCGAGCCAGGCATCAGACGTAGACCAATTCCTCGACGATCTGTTCTCTCCAGTTCTAGACCCGAACATAGACGAACTCTCAGATGCCCGATCACTAGCAGCCAGCATCAAGGGAGGCAAAAACTACAGCGATTTCATCGACAGCGTCCTCAACTGCGAGTACAACGAACAAATTGATACTTTGAACAATGTTGAAGTCCAACACCTTATCAAAGGTGGGGGGAAGGAAGATAAAGAAAAGGGAAGAGCGAGCAGGAAGGAGTCCAGTGTGGACTCTGTCGATGACTATATCACGAACTTATTCGACCCGATCTTCATGAATGATAGTTTGAAACGTCTTACTGACGGGGAAGGACTTACTGGTGCCATAAAAGGAGGGGGAGCGACTCCACGAGCTGCCTCAGCGAACACGTCCACTCTTAGCTTCGGAGCCCTGCCCCTCCCGCCCACGATGCCGTCCACTCCTGAAGCGCTGGCCGCCGCGCTAGGCCTTCACCTCCCGCCGCCTGGCACAGTCGATATTAACGCATATCATCAGAACTTACAGCGAGCTTTCTTGCAGAGTGCGATGGCGCAAAATCTCCAAATACAACAGCAATTGCTAGCTCAGAACCAGGCATTACAATCTCTGTTAGCCGGTCAAGTCGTGGAACCTTCAGAATCGGAGCCCACTTCTCCGGTTCGTGCGTCAACCGTCGTCCACGCTCAAGTACACTCTCCGCCGAGGAGTGCAGTCAAACTGCGGCGCGAGTCCAACGAGAGTATGTCTCCCGGAGCTCCCCCTCCCCCGCCCCCCATGCCCCCCCCGCTCCACTCCACCGATCCCTTAGAAATCAAGGGCTTCATGGACCCCTACGGCCGCGCCAAGACTGTTCGCATCGGGAAATGGAGGTGGCCTCCACCAAAGGACGCGGTTGGGCAGGAACAAGCACAAGATTTTACCAAATTCAAATTGCGTCAGATTCAGAGACGACACACGCCACAGTCACAACAATCCAACGGCATGGAACATGAACCACCTCGAGGTCGATCTAAATCAGAAACAACTCCAGGAATCGAGTGGGAAGAGTTTGAAGTGGACGGTCCAGTGGTCTCGCCGAGTAGGGAGGCGCCCAACCAACGAACCGCGAGACGAAGCTTCGAAATCGGAGCGCAGCGCCCCTCGCCGGGCAGCGTGGGGAAACTGAAGTTGAGTTCTGAAATGAGACAAAGATTAGAGCGAGTCACTGCAAACCACTCCGTACGATCCACATCATCTTCTGCTGCAGAAACGCCACGTACCATCAATAAGTTGGAAGATACTAGGAAGTTGATGCTTGAGCGTCAGTTAGGAGGTGGGGCTCGTTGGGACGCTCCGCCGCCTCCCTTGCCCCCCGCGCCCCCCGGCCCGGCACCCCCGCCGCCTATGTCCCCTCCAACACCCCCGGAAGGCCCCGCACCTCCTCCCCCCGCACCAGACGCGTCCTCAACCTTCGCACAACTGCGTCGCGACAGAGACACATTCGGCGTCCACCAAAATAGAGAAGCAGATGACCGACACGCCTTCTTAGCTAACTGGAACTCACGACGCAGAGAAGAATCCGAGCCTCCTTCCTCTCGAGATGACTTAGCCACTCGTTTTCTCACAGCAGACCGTCGCCACTCCGAACGCCGAGTGAACGACTGGGGCGATGAATCCGATGTTCGAAGCTACGATGAACGAGGACAAAGTCGCGACGAATGGGATTCCGAATCAGGACACGACACAACTGGCCGTCGTGATAGAGACAACTACTCTGGTCGGGAAGCGTCGGAGATATACGAAGTGCACACGACAAGAACCGAACGTAGAAAAGAGGAGAATGGTATTGAGGATGCGTTTGAGCGCAAACGTTCGCCGTTTTACGATGATTTTGAAAGGTTTGATGGGAGGAAGAATTCTCGGGATATGTTAGTAGGAAGGGCGAGGGAAAGTCCGAGGTCTGATATTGTGTTTCCTCAAGAGAATAAGACGACTGAAAGGGCGACGTTTAAGACCCACATGGCGCAGAAGGAGAGAGATAGGAAGATGGAGGCGGAGAGACGTCACTCCGTGTCTACGCACGCCACTGATAGAACTGAACATATTGAACGTAAGTATTACAAAACATTTTCATCATTCTTCAATTCTATATTTTTATTTTATGTTAGTTTTCCCTATCAGAATACCAGCACTGCGGTATTTATTCTTTAAATATCGCAGCATTATGCTTAGTAAGGAACCTTTTTGGTGTCGCACAGGTCTTTTTTTGTTTCCTTTATTTTGTTACTTTGAAAAAAAAAAAATTGTTTGTATTTCCTGAGCGTGTCCCAAAAAAAAAATCTTTCTTAAACTTGTTTTTAAATTTTGTTCAAAAGTTTTCTTCGCATAAGGTACTGTGCCAAATTATCATTCTTTCTTTAATTTCTCTTGCTCAATTTTTTAAGTTTTATTCATGATTTTGTCGTTTTTAGGTGACGTGCCCGCACCAGCAGCGTTTCTACCATCAGACCGCTCGTTCCTCACATACAGCCGAGTACCGTGGAAGCTGCGTGTGCGCAAGGAAGTGTTCACTCCCCTAGAGACTTACAACGACCCCGCCATATTAGATCTACTTTACGCACAAGTGAGTTTACGTCTCTACTTCTATAGTTACATCATCTGAAGTAATTGTGGTACACAGAATAATAACAGCATCAGAAACAGTGAATTCATTGATATTATCTTGTATGTACGCTACTCTTCTAATATGAAATAAAGCATACTAGTGGTCCAGTGGTCGAAATTCGACTATAATTCATTAAAATTTTAAGTTTGTTAAGATAATTCACATTAATTCCATGCTGCCATTCTAAGGCCATCTTTAACCATAAACAAAAGAGTGTGTGTGTCAAACGCAAATAGTAGTGTGTCTAATGATTATTTATATTTTTTCCTAATGCATAATATAAATAATATTAGCTTTCTGCACTCCTTCTCCACATAAACTTTAACCGTGCCAAAATTTGATGCTCTGTCCGCGAAATTTTCGTAAAAAGGGGTACAAAGTTTTTGCTCCACGTATAATTATATAAATTCTATTTATCAAGCATTCCTAAATAAGCACAAACCATGAAATTAGTAAGTACTTTATAGGCACAAATATACCGTGCATGAAAGCACAGTTCAAATCACCCTTTTTATGTCACGCGTTAAAGTCTTTTGTATGAAAGTCTGTAAACAACACCAATTTACTCAGTCTCAAACAAATTTAGCACTTATCTCCTCTCTTTTATACCAACATCTTCACATCACTAACCGTCTCCACGTACCGACAGATTGTGCACGACATAAACTCGAACCTGCCGTCCCTCCGCATCAGTACCAGCGAGCGCCGAGCCGGCACCGCCTGGCTGCGCTCGCAGGGCAACACGCCCGTGCGCGCGGCCACCAAGAGGCAGGCCGTGGAGTTGGCGCGCTCCTGGCCCTTCTACTTCGCCAGGTTGTTCGCCGCAAGGGTTCCGCCCGGAGAGAATGCTGTGCTCGCTGTGTCGCATAATGCTGTCACTATTGGAGTTAAAGGTAAGATTTATTAGTTAGTATAGTACTTTCTGAGTTTCTGAGGAGCTCGCAGCTAAGTAATAATAAGCCGCACGGGTCGATCCACCAGGTTAAGCTACGCTTGCCAGGGTTGGTCAGTGGATGGGTGACCATCTTTACATACCGAGACTCCTCCGTGCCCCGGAAAGCACTTTAAGCCGTTGGTCCCGGCTGTCATTTGTGGATCTTTGACAGTTGTTACGAGTCGTCAGAAGCCCGAAAGTCTGACACCAGTCTTACCAAGGGGTATCGTATTACCCAGTTACCGGGTTGTGGAGGTCAGATAGGCAGTCGCTTCATGTAAAATACTGGTATTCAGCTGCATCCGGTTAGGCTGGAACCCGACCCCTAAATAGTTGGGAAAAGGCTCGGAAGATTGAAGATTGATAGTACTTTCTGATTTTATTTTGGACATTACTGACATCAGTGAAGGAAATCATCGTGAGGAAACCTGGACTTATTGTTAATATAAGTCTGAAATCGCCAACCCGTCTTGAGCGCGCGTGGTGATCAATGCTCGTGCCTTCTCTGTATGAGAAGAGATCTTTGCCCTGCCCTGACAGTAACAGGCTGGTATTGTATTGTATTGTATACAGGGGTTGAAAGCGGTAGAGGTATAAGGGTATGGTACCGGTATAGAATTACGATACAGCTTCGATTTAAAGGTAGAACCAAAACGGTTGAGAATTACGGTTGTGGTACCGCTATTACTAATACCTTTACCGAAATCATTTCGGTACCGAAAAAACTGATGCGACGAAGAGCGAGCGCGACGCGGTGGCAGCGCCGCTGGGCGAGGGGGAGCGGTGCGTGCGGCGACCGACGTTGCTTGAGTTGCCAGCCCGTTGTCAACGCGATCGTGTCGAGACACAGAGCACTATCATCACAGTATAAAAATATACAGTAGGATGACGCCTTTAATCTCGTCGAATCTCGTGGTTAATGCCGACAACGTGTCGGCATTGTCGCGACAGCTAGGGTTGTCCCAAGTAAACAATATTAATTAATTCGTTTATTTTAAAGCAACATCGTTATCAACATTATTATTTCCTTTATTTAAATTATGTACATATAATTTACATTTTTAAATATTTTTATAAAACCAAAAACATTTAAAAATAGTAGCCCACCGGTATCGGGAACAGGGTCCAAGCTACCAGTGGTCAGGGCTCCTGAGAAAGGAATCTCCTAACGAGACGCGCCGTGTCCAGAAGTACTGCTTTCTGGATCAAACTCGTGATCCAGCTGCCTAACGAGAGCCTCCGCATATTAGTCGAGGCTCTTGGCTACTATGCAAGTAGTCTCCGTTAGTCAGACGAGAACAGTCAGAAATAATGTGTCGGAGTGATTCCCCCGGACGGTGGCATGCCCGACAGATGTCAACCGTGTCGTCCTTCACAATATATTTCCGGTAGTTGTTCGTCATCATAACTTCGTCCAAAATCGCAAAAACAAAACCTTCGGTTTCCCCAAAGAGATCACCGAATCGCAACCAGGATACGGACGCTAACAGGTCTACATCGGGCCCATGTAAGGCCCGGTAAAAGCGCCCGTGAAGCTCTTTGCTCTGCCATACCTCCCTGCGGTCATTAGTTTCTAATACTATAGGTTTGCGCCAGTTCTCGTTAGCCAAGGGTAGCGGGGTAAGGCCCTTGTCCACTGAGCCCACATCTCGGTGCATCCCCACATCGGCTTCAAGGAAGTATTCCCTGACACTGCATACCTCATGGCTGGCAGGGTCTTAGCATTTAAGAAGACTCGACCGCCGCACTTCCGCGGGATATACAGTCTCATCACCGATGAACGTGGGTGAGGGTGATGCATCCGATTTGCGGTCAGCAGTGTGCGGACCCTCCGATCCAGGGCGTCAAGTTCCGTCAGAGTCCATTTGAGCATGCCGAAAGAGTTCATCAAAACTGGCATGACCCAACCGTTGAAGGCGCGCACCTTGTTTCCGCCTGATAAAAGACTATTTAGGACTTTATTCAGGCGGCTAAAAAAGCGCTCCCTCAGCGATTGCGTCATGTCAGCAGCGTTGATACCTAACGCTTCCGAAATACCCAAATACTTGTAGACCAGGTATTGATTGAGGAGAGGGATCTTAGGTGTATGGAATCCGAGAGTTGAGTTCCCACGGATTCCACAAACCCCCTCGCTTTACATGCATGACCGCAAATTTGTCCACACTAAATTCCATCCTGATGGCGCTACTGAAAGTTTCAGTTACCTTCAGTAGCTCCATTAGTTTAAAATTCAATTCAACATTATTATGTCGTTTATTTATTTTCTTTCTTAATTACATTTTAAAATATTTCTTACATTAAAAAGATATAAAAAACGCATTTAAAAATAAAAAAAATAGAGGTCCGGCGGTGTCGGGAGCAGGGTCCAAGCTACCGGTGGTTAGGGCTACAGAGACAGGAACCTCTTCACAATGCGAGCCGTATCGAGGAGTACTGCCTTCTGAATCAGGCTCTTGATCCAACCGTCTAACGATAGTCTAGAGAGATGTTGGTCGAGGCTTTCGGCCATCAGGCCGTTGGCCGTTACGACAATCGGTACAATGATAGCCAAGCTTACATTCCACATGTCAACAACTTCGTGTCACGTGTGCTAAGTCGAGATATTTTATTTGTTTCTCTTTCTCAGCTTTCACGAGGTTCTCGTCATGTGGGATGGTAACATCGACTATATATCATTGGCGGCGTGTTGATCGATCTATCACCACTATATCAGGCTTATTTGCTACAATAGTCCTGTCAGTAATGATAGATCGTTTCCAGTACAACGTGACTTGGTCATTTTCAAGAACTGGGTCGGGCACATTTTTGTAATACGGTACCTCAGAGTGCACAAGTTTATATTTCAAAGCAAGTTGCTGGTGAATAATCCTAGCCACTTGGTTATGCCAGTGCAAGTACTCGCCGTTAGCCAGACACGAACAACCAGAGATAATATGTCTGATGGACTCACCCGGACGATGGCATGCCCGACACACGTCAACCATACCGTCCTTCATAATATGTCTCCGGTAGTTATTCGTCAAGATAACTTCGTCCATAATTGCACAGACGAAACCTTCAGTTTCCCCGAAAAGGTTACCGAAACGTAGTCAGGATACGAACGCAAAGAAATCTACACCGGGCTCATGAAGAGTCCGATAGAAGCGCCCGTGAAGTTCCTTGCTTTGCCATACCTCCTTGCGGTCATCTGTAGTAAGTACTACAGGTTTGCGCCAGTTCTCTTTAGCCATGGAGAGCAGGGTGAGTCCCTTGTCCACTGCGACCACATCACGGTGCATACCCACTTCGGCTTTAAAAAAAAATTCCCTGAGGCTCCACACCTCGCGGTTGTGGAGGGTTTTCGCATTTCAAAACCCTCGACCCCCGCTCTTCCGCGGGATGTACAGTCTCATCACCGATGAACGTGGGTGATGCATCCGGTTTGCGGTCAAGAGTGTAAGGACCCTCCTGTCCAAGGCGTCGAGTTCGGTCTGAGTCCATTTGAGTATGCCGAAAGAATACTTCAGGACCGGCATGACCCAACCGCTTTTGGCGCCACCAGAACCAAAAACCAGGGTTCGATATACTTTAAAGTATTTTCTTTCTGCATCAAAAATTGATCCGTAATCTCATACAAATAAGGACTATAAACGCGTATGTAAAAAAATATATTCCAATATCCAAGCGTTGTTAAAAGAAAAATTCCTGCATAGAAGATTGATCCCTAACTAAATATAAATAAGGACCAGAATCGCGTCGAGGTCAACAGAGCGTGTAGCTAAGTAAAATACTTTGATGAAGTTTCCAAGCCTTGTTGGAAGACAAAATGCTTGATTAGAACATTGATCCGTAACTAAACATAAATAAGGAGCACAATCGTGTCGAGCGAGCGTCAACGAAATGAGTAGCCGAGTAAAATACTTTGAAGTCTTGCATGTATTTCGGGTCGGCAGTTAGTACTTGCAAGTAAAAATCTGGTATAAAAATTTAAAAACTTAGTCGCGTAAATACGCACCTTCCCTATTAAATAAACAAAATTGATTTGTTGACCTTTCATCCGTGCGCGGAAATTGATATTTGTCGCGACTGTCTACACGTTGTCGGCATTTACCACGAGATCAAAGGTGTCGTCCTACTGTATCTTTTTATACTGTGGTGCTATTGTGTCGAAACTTGAACGTAATATGTGCTTGAACGAACGGCGACGCGTCAGTTGTATTGTTTTTATTTGCAATTTTCGTGCCTTTTTAATTTCACTGTTTTTGACGTGAGCACATTTGTGATTAAGTTGACAAACAAAGTAGACGCGGAAACATAAATGGCGGAAAAATGGCAAAACAACCTGCTTTGTCTGGCTGCCGAGGCACGAAAATCAGTAAATTTTCGATCAAGTACCTACTCCCTTACCATTGCGGCCGACACAACGCGTGACGCCTCGGCGCGGCGCGGGCGGCAGGGTACAAAGACAACCTTTATTTTATAATTTAGATACTGGAAAAAGTAACGATACCGCAATATTACAATATCGAAATATAAAGGTACCTTTATTTTAAGGTATCGAAATTTAAAGGTATGACGTCATACCGCTTACTTTTGATACCATAATTTTTTCGGTTATTCAATCCCTGATTGTATAGTACTTGGAGGTAATAAAACAAATCTCCTTCTTCTTCTTTTCGTATGGTTAGTGACTAATCTGATGTCAGAGTTTCAAAACTGCCCATAAGCCTCTGACTTAGCTTCACAGACCGTCCAGAAATATCTCTCAGGCATGCCGGATTCCTTACGATGTTTTCCTTTACCGTTTTTGAAGCAAGTGATAATTATACAATACGCACATGACTCCGAAAAGTCAGAGGTGCGTGGGTTCGAACTCGAGATCTATGACTTGGAAGTCTGCTCTTATAAAACAAATGGAGCATACGAAAGAGACAATCACACAAAGGAACAGTACTACACAACTTAGATGTAGCATAAATCTTGTATTTGGTTATATGACTTTACAAGGTATTGCGTTTGCGTAAAGATCATTTTCACTTGTAGTAATAAAGATTTGTGATTTTAAAGGCGCACTCAGTTCGGATGGTGATCGGTTTTACGAACTTTGTCGGTGCTACATCGAAGTAGTGTCGTACTGTATGCGTGTCGAACACGATGATCTAAAAACTCAAACTTTTACCAAAACAATTGATGACTATAACTTGTGTGAGTTGCGCCAGTATTCCTGTTTAACCCAACTAAGAAAACCACACATTTGTCTCATGCTTCCCTGCTCTGTGCGAGTTTTATCACATCATCCACCCATGTGACTGTTCTCTGCAAACACTCCTCCTACCATCTCTTGGCAGGCACATATATTTTTATCACAACTAACATAATGTACTAACTTCCACCTTCTCCACCCAGGCCCGGCCGGCCTCACCATCCGCCGCTCGCTCCCGCTAAGCGGGCTCCGCGCGTCGTCGTCCGCGCCGCACTCCCTGCAGCTGTCGTCATCCCGCGAGCCGCCGCTGACGCTGCACGTGCCGCTCGCTCATCATGCACATGCGCTGGTCGCGGAGTTCGCGCTGCAGTATACTCAGGTACGTGGACAGTTTGTTAGCTGCTTGTTTAGAAGAGGCGAAGATTTGGCCTCATAAAGGACATCAACCATCTTAACAAAAAAATTATAATGCCAGCCAGAAAAAAAATTACTGGAGTCCTACAGAAAATAACGGCCTAAGAGTTTTACTAACACGAGCTAATTCTACTTTAGAGGCATGAGGAACAGGGTGTAAAGTTCACTCATCCTCATTAGAAAATGGAGGATCCTCCGACCAGACGGGTGTTATGTCTGGCGGGCAACTGCCCGTAAGTTGATTTCGGATAGTTTTTGGCTCGGTAAACTCTAACTGCGCGATGCAGGAATTGTGTGACGTCATGTCTTTGTTGCATAGTTCGTTTGTGGCGGCGTAACCGCTACACTACGACCTTAAATTTTGAAGTAGGTGTACAAAATGTTGGACGCCGTAATGCATAGCTTAATCAACCTATGAAGTTCCTACTGACACATGTCTCCTCTCTGTGAGAGGGAGTGGGCCATAATCCACCACGCTGGCCAGGCGCCGTAGAAATGATCTCTTTTTAAAAAAATGGTCGTACAATCGACGCAAAGAAGGAAGTACTGCCTGCTAGGCACAGTTTCTTCTCATTGGTTTAAATTACACAATCTTGATTTTATTTTTTAACTGGTTAAATAACAACTTTGAAATGCAACAGACCTCAAATCTTTTACGTAAGAATACGACATAACTATAAAACCATAAATTTTCTTGCATCGCCAATATACAGTTTTGATCATATTTATCACAAAAATTATCACAACCATAATTTATTAATCAAAACACGGAACACTAATAAATAACATTAACATATTCTAACACCTATTAACATAAAGTGGTCAAAAAATTCATCTATGGTTTGTTCCAAAAGTATGAGATTAAAATGTAAACAAATAAATCAGAAAACGTACATGTGTATGCCAATTTGTAATGCAACTTACAAACTGAGTGCTTTGATTTGATTATTTCAATACTTAAACCCGAATTCTAATTTTAAACCACTTGATAGATATATTTAATTTGACAATTATTATTTAGGTTAATTTTAAAAGTTTATAACCTCAGTTTTAATCATTTCAGTTTCAATTATAATTTAACAATGTTATTCAAGCAATAATTGAAAATAGTTTGGAAAATCCAAAAGTGCACGCCTCATACTTATCACTCATTCATAAACGAAAAAGAAATACAAAATATAGTTTCAAAATGAACAATTTATCACTTTTCATGAAGTCGTAATGTCAGGGACTGACAAAGATATTTACTTGGCGGTTGCTAGGCAACTTACGGACAAAGGTTGGAAATATTTAGATAAAGATATTATATTTTAGTTAGTATTTTATTAATTATAATTAAACTACTTTGAATAAAAGAGCCATTTTCAATAGGGTTCCTTCTACGGCTGAAACGAATGTATAAAAAAAAATTTACTCAATTAATTGATTTTATCGCAAGCTACAATGTTTTCAGGGTTCATAAATTGACGGACAGGAATTTTTTTTCAACTATTTTTATGCTTTTTCCATTTCTGCTGCATTAAATCAATTGTTAAAAAGTACAGTATTAATCTCCATTTAATCATCTATACAATGGTATATAAATTAAGTAGGTTCTGTGTACTAGCAGGAGTGTAACAATAAAAACAGTTACAGAAATGGGGCAAAAATAATTTTTCGATCGTAGAGCACACTCTAATGCTTCGCATTATGAGTCGTGCAAAAATGGTGAGATAATAAAGTTGAAACCTATTAAATACTGATGAATGTGTTACTAATTTCCTTTAGTGAGTGATTGCGTAAGAATTAAACCTTTACACTTTCATCAGATACTTTTCGAACAGACTATATCTACATTTGTACCAAAATCGAACAATTTTCTATTCGTAAAACTTCGCGAAATCAAAACATGTAAATAAGTAGTTAAGTGCATGTGACAAACTAATCATTTCATTAAAGACATTACATGAGACTTAAAAAACATAGGCAGTGTATAGAGTGCCACCATTGGCACTCTATCCCTATCGGATAAAGTGCCACTACAGGCACCCTAGTAACACCGCCTCGGCCCGGCTAAAGTGCTGCAAGCATTGGATTGTCATTGTCACTGTCACTAAGTCACGTCACTTGGTATTTTGAATTAGATCGCTGTAAAACACCACATTCCCAAAACATTACATTCTCTTGTGCCTAAACGGACCCTGGCACTTCGCTGGCCACTACCGCGGCACCGCTCGCTACGCTCGCTCGGCTCGTGCGTCGTGTGGTCACAGTTCTAACCTAACCTAACCTAAATAACAAGTGACAGTGACAATGCAACGCTCACGGCACCCTAGCCGGGCCGAGGCAGTGACACTAGAGTGCCACAAGAAACTCGCGGCACTCTATACACTTCGAAAAACATAACTGGCGAAATGTGGTTGTACTATAGGTATACAGAGGTACATGACGCCTGGAATCCCCGATGGGTTAAGCAGAGGCTTAACCCATCGGGGATTCCAGGCATCATGTTATTAAAGATCTCCATCGCCCATTACCGTAAAAAAAAAAACATTACGGCATCGAAAACAAAGAACATTATTTTGCAATACTCACCAGTGAATTTACAACGAACAGTTATGACAATGTAATGTATGTATTACATAACTTCCGAGAGTACATGACTATACAATTTTATCACTCAGTCAATATATGCCTAATTTAGTACTTTCATACACTTGAAAAGTTCACTTCCCAAGCTGTCCAACGTACAATATTATGCAATTCGATTGCGGCCTTAACTTCTCCACTTAACATTACGGCCTATAGATAGTTAGGCAATATAGGAAGCGGATGGTGACTAGATATTTAACCTATGACATGTCCAAAATACCAAAATGTATATTTGGTATAATATTTTCTTAACATATTCATTTTTTGAGCTGTTCTGGG
The DNA here is from genome assembly GCA_948150665.1 of Conistra vaccinii. NCBI lineage: Eukaryota > Metazoa > Arthropoda > Insecta > Lepidoptera > Noctuidae > Conistra > Conistra vaccinii. The sequence goes on along the minus strand of OX411323.1, from coordinate 5,124,091 downwards.
CACAGACTGAATGAATGATTTATTTTATTTGCTAGAATAAGATATCCTCTTTTTCTGGATGTGTCTATAAAATGACGTTTAAAGATTTTTTTTTAAATGATATCCTTTATTTCAATTTAAACATATTTCTTACATTGAATTTTTTTGAAACCTAAACACAAAACATTTATTTTTTTATTAACAAATCTGAGTAGGTAAGTACAGACGCCAGCATATCAAGTTACTACAATCTGTCAAACTTTAATAGATTTTTCAACTTTATCGCTAAAGAATAAGGTTCAATGTTGATTGGGAAAAGACAGGTTAGAGTAGGTTGATGTGCTGGCGTCTGTACAATTCATCTATAAAAACATAATGTACATAGTTATGAGTATTTTAAAGATAGCCTAAACGATGATGGCTGTGCTAATATTAATTGAAAAATGTAGTACTCACCGATTACAAGAATTCAGGAACTAGAATTGACTAGAACCATATTATTCTTAGTGCATAAAAAATAAGGGAAAACAGATAGCATTTTCAAGATGGCTGCAGGTAAAGCAAAAACAAACATCATTAATTCTACCAGTTATAATTACAGTAAGTGCCTCCAAAGATGTAAATACTTAACTATACTATGATCAGAGACTTAACATGGTATGTAAATAACATGATTTGCATATATGGACATTGAGCACAAACGGCGGCGACCCACAATAACATCGAGCGCTTATAGTGATGGCCATTAACACTGCTGAAGATAAGATATATTATACATATACATAGCATTAAAATACTGTTTACAGGTTGAGTAGGTACGTGAGATGCATTAACATTAACGAAAAATGTAAGAAAAAAAGTTGGTATTCAATAAATCAATTGTGTGAATTGCATGGTCGTGGTCAGACCAAGATATAATACTGTTACTTATTTATACTGTGGCATACAGTATAAATATTATATCTTTATAGAAAACGGTCGAAACGATGCGCTTCGAAATCTCAGTGTATATCAATCAGTACGGAACAGTATCGACTATCGAGTGCTCGGCAGTTACGCACGGACGTAAATAATTACCGTAGGTAATTATTTCAAGGTCACTGCCGAGATATAATACTGTTACCTATTTATACTGTGCCCATGCTATAATGTAATCAAAATATATCCTGAAATAATCTAAAATATTTCTGATATTAATATTATCAACAGAACAACATACCTAGTGAAGAAGATCTATTACTCCAGCTAGCCGATGAGTAGGTCTTCTTCTTCAATCGGTCCCTCATTACTGAGGATCGTGGTCACATCCTCAGTAAGGGGCCTCAGTAAAGGGCCCCTTTAAACGGAAAATCTGCCTCCATCGACTCCGGTCCAAAGTTGCCATCACCACCTGCTGAAACTTGCTTGAGGACGTAGCTTCTTTTACTTGGTCAGACCATCGTGTTGGCGACCGGCCTCGTGCTCTCTTTCCTTCGGTATTGCCAACAATGACCAGCTTTTCAAGGCTGTTTTCTCCCATTCGAATTATGTAGCCGAAATATGTTAGAATACGCTGTAGGCAAACTGTAGACAATCGGGTCTTGATGTCGAGTTGGGAAAGAATAGACACGTTTGTGCGTTTGGCTGTCCATGGACATCCGATGAGTAGGTGCATAGGTATAATTAAACATGTAAATACGAGTACATACAACTGCAAATATTTAATTAGAATTCTCACTTCATAAGGTTCATTTAAAACTGCATCCAGTCTCAATCCAACCGCTTCATACCTCGTAACGTTAATGTTACATCAGTGTCTTGGTTGTATGCCTGTGCGCCGTAAATTATGAAGCGATAAAAGAAAACTTCATAACATTTAGTATCGGTTCATTTTACGAGGGGCTTGCATAATGAGCTGCAGCTTGCTGTACAGGAAGAATTACTTGTTAAATAATATGTGGGTTACGATATTTAGGGTTTCTCACCCGAATGGTATAAACGGAACCCTATTACTAAGTCTTCGCTGTTCGTCCGTCTGTCTGTCAGCGGGCAGTATCTCATGAACCGTAAGAGATAGACAGTTGAAATTTTCACAGATTGTGTATTTCTATTGCTGCTATAATAACAAATAAAAAAAAAAGTTAATTATTTCAGGTATGTAGTCTCCATACAAGAAACGTGTTTTTTTTTGGTGCTTATGCTTGATCTTAGTACGGTACACCCTTCATGTGCAAGTCCCAGTGGCACTTGGCCGATTTTTGTAAAAGATGTTTACGTCCGTAGGTAGATAATTGTAGTGGAATTCGGAACATTTGATGAATGTTTTGCGGTTTTAATGAGGGCTACACAGGCTTCAAGCAAGAGCAGTGGTGGCCCAGTGGTAACGGCCCCGACTTACGAGTTGTAGGTCGTGGGTTCGAACCCAAGCAGGCGCTTTACTTTGTGTAAATAATTTCATCACCACTGCTCTCAAAACGGTGAAAGAAAACATCGTGAGGAAACCGGCATGTCTTATAACCAAAAATTCGAAGACATGTGACATCTACCAACCCGCACTGGGCCCGCGTGGTGGATTACGGCCCACTCCCTCTCATAGAAGGGAGGCCTGTGTCCCAGCAGTGGGAATATTAATAGGCTGATGATGATGATGATGACACAGGCTTCAAGCATCTGTCACTGTCACATCTTATATTTTTGCCGCCAAAAACTAAACGTCAATTTTAATCAAAAAGTTTTAATGTGGTTCTTAAAATACCAAATTATGTATTTTAATATCATAAAAAATATTAATCAAAAAACAAGCCTAAACTAAATAAATAAGTTATGACATTATTTGAATAAATAATTACAAGCTAATAACCTAATCATATCTTTTCTCCCATATACCTCATAAAATGCCGGTTCTGTTGATAGCCCTGCGAATGGCTCATCAGATTAGCAATTCAATGAGCTTTCTTAATGAATGCGTAATTGGTACTGTTAGATGGGCAGGGTTATTTCAGTCGAGTGCCGACTGCGTGACCGCTAACTATGTTTACTATTAAGGCTCATAACGTGAATTAGAAAAAAAAATCGGGCTGGGGACTGCCGATAGAAGTGAAAACTAAGTAACTTTTTGATTCTCGCGTAAGGTGACAATGACGCGAGTTCCTTGATTTTGGGTGCTCAACGCGCCTAAAGAACTTTTCACTTAAAAAAAAAGACGTGTGGCACTCGGGGACTGCCGCGGCAAAGCTATTGCATAGCATTTTTTATCAACTTATGTCATTGTAAAATATTAACCCGAATACAAGAAACAGCAATGGTGACATTGACAGGAACTGTTATTCACATTTATAGTTTTTAAAACTTGACACAACGTAATGGGAACATCAAACTAATAAAAAGGTTTTTATTTAACTATTAATAGTCAAGGATCATTCGTCTAAGTAAATTTGAACTTTATTGTCAAACAGTTAAACATAATTTTCAATACAGCACTCTCGTATCATTCGTCTAAGTAAATTTGAACTTTGTTGTCAAACAGTTAAACATAATTTTCAATACAAAACACTCTCCTTAGGTACTCGTATTTTCGTTACGGAATTTCTGGATTAGGTCTGCACGCTCAAGGCCCGCGATAGAAGCTATGCAATAGCTTAAAAACAAATAAGTTCATCTTAAAGAATGACCTCATTGAGGTAACAGAGGAGAAGAGATGTCGTAACAGCAACAAACTAAACTGACGAATATTTCAATTGAAATATTTATAACAATAGCATTATCTTGGATTTATTCAGAGTTAAATAATAACCATCTCGAATAAAAATAAACAATTAGAATGATTAGGCTAAATCTAATCAGGTTTTCTTTTAAAACCGTTGTCACGTTTTGATTTCAGTTCCGATGAATAATAGCAAGTTAACAGAATCAAATAGGTACCTACCTAGGTACCTAATGGATGGACGATATGACCTATCAGTAGGGCTGCCATCCGTCCGGGTTTCCCCGGATTTTTCCTAGTTTGGAGGGCGTCCGGGCGGGGTTTTTAAATGGTGACTATTTGTGTCAGGGGAGGGGGAACCCGATTAATTGAATTATTTGCAATAAATTAAAGCATTATCATTAATTCGGCACCGCGAAGCAAGTACGATTAGTAAATTAAGCCTTTTATTTGCATTGTTGAGTTTCTATTAATAAAAATAATAATTATGATAGGCACTTAAGTCAAGTTAAGTACCTACCTACCATATTATTTTTGTGATGGTATTATTTTATTGTAAAAAAAACCGAGTGCGTCCGGGGAAAAATCTTCATTTCACACAAATGTCCGGGGTATTTGAAGTTTTTGTCCGGGGTCCGTAATTTAGGTCATGGCAGCCCTAGCTATGAATAAAGAACTAAGACTTATCATAGGCACTAGGCTAGAATCATTACCTACTTCATCACCATAAAATTTAAAACTTAAAATGAGTAGGTACTTATACAAAAGTTATTTGATAAGATACCTAACTCTTATTCAATGTTCTTTAACGGACTATACGAACGCATCATTCATTCATAACCATTACGCATTGTAAAAACATTTCAATAATGCATTCTTAGACAGTATCAGGATTTTAATTGCCTCGTTAACATTTTATTTATATAATACATTTTTATTTTGAGAGTTTAAAGTAACTTTTTGATTCTCGCGTTGATGTCTTTCGTTAAGTAAATTTTTGATTCACGCGTTGATGTCTTTCGTTAAGTAAATTTTTGATTCTCGCGTTGATGTCTTTTGTTCGAGCGTTAGGTGACGATGACGCGAGTTCCGTGATTAATGTTCACCCAAAAAGTGCTCACACGTTGATGTCTTTTGTTCGAACGTTAGGTGACGATGACGCGAGTTCCATGATTATTGTTCACCCAAAAAGTGCTCACGCGTTGATGTCTTTTGTTCGAGCGTTACGTGACGGTGACGCGAATTCCATGATTTTTGTTCACCCAAAAAGTAATCAACGCGCCTAAAGAAATCTTCACTTCAACAAAAAAATGTTCCTGGCATGACATTTGTCACCCAATATAAAGGTTAAATACATGACGGACTTACAAATTATGCATTATTAATTACATGGTGTAGGTACAACGAATTGTTGGGTGAATTGCTGTTCTCCTATCTAGATCATTGAATAATCTGTATTTATGTGAGAAAACAGACAATATTATCTAAGCTGTCAAAATAATGTTACCTCAAACACGCATTTTATAAGCAAAGACAACTACCAATTCAGCCTAATTAGAACCTCCAAGCTATGTGCTTGCGTTCAAGTAAGCAATAGCAGCTCCCGTTAAATGGGTCCGTTACGCTGACCGCGCAGATGTCTACCTGGGTTCCGCAGAGTTCCGCTACACACGCCTGTCTCCACAGATAAATGACAGTGGATGTAACGCCTACAACACTGCGATGACTGGAATGTTGGGCTGGGCTTGTACCATAGACTTTATTATAATACTAGGCTGTATGCCGAGTTGCCTTAGTGCAACGCGAGGAAGTAGAATAGATTACCGTGTTTGCGCGCCATGTTTATGCCGCCAATGGAGGCGCCAAATGTAGAACGCAGGCAACATTGTTTTTGTTTGAAAGCAGTTCAGAGTAAACTTAATTAAAAATAAATATCTTTTGTGTTGCAAAATAATATTTGTGGACATATTCATAACCTAATACCGCATCACGTACGTTACATTGGAAAATAAACAACGATATTACATCTACAGGGTGGCAGGGACATCGACGCGGTTACCATGGATTCAGTACCTACACGATTCTGAACCCCTCTGCGTTCAAATTTTTCGTCGGTTATTAAAAAAAAAATCTGCTGTTTCATAGAAAAGTGCAATACATACGCGGACAAAATGTATGGAGTGGCTGTTTTTTTTTTAAATAACCGACGAAAAATTTTGACGCTGGGGGGTTCAGAATCATGTACTGAATCCATGGTAACCCGCTTCGCGTCGATGCCACCCGGTATTTACGGAAATATTCTACACAAATATTTCTGTGTAACTGTGTAACATTTCCGATTAGTTTCACATCTTTGTTGAATCAATTCTATTTAAATAACAAACGTAGATTTATTGTTATGCTTAATGTCCACATGACGTCTGCGAATTTTAATAAAAGTAACTTTATTGTTTAAAAGCCTCTTTTATATAATAGTATATATTGAATGGGTCCCCGAGTACCTACGCTAATCGTACAGACGACGCCAGCACATCAAGTTACTACAATCTGTCAAATTTCTTTAATAGATTTTCAACTTTATCGCTAAAGGATAAGGTTCACTGTTGATTGAAATTTTTTTACAGATTGGAGTAGGTTAATGTGCTGGCGTCTGTACTAATGAAACTAAACGTTAAGGTGCCGATAGACTTGAGCATTCACTTGTAATGAGCATTCTAGCGAATGTTTCATAATAGAAAAAATAAACGGGAGCGTTTTAGCAAGCATTCTAGCAAGCATTCTAGCGAGCATTCTAGCCAAATGACAGTAAATTTAAATGAGAGCAGTGGTGGCCCAGTGGTAATGGCCCCGACTTACGAGTTGTAGGTCGTGGGTTCGAACCCAGGCAGGCGCTTTACTTTGTGTAAATAATTTCATCACCACTACTCTCAAAACGGTGAAGGAAAACATCGTGAGGAAACCGGCATGTCTTCACCAAAAAATTCGAAGACATGTGACATTTATCAACCCCTCACTGGGCCCGCGTGGTAGATTACCGCCCACTCCCTCTCACAGAGAGGAGGCCTGTGTCCCAGCAGTGGGAACATTAATAGGCTGATTATGTTATGTATGACAGTAAATTTGCTTCGAGCATTTTGCCGAGCCGAGCCATTCTGTCATTGATCCCTTTCCATCTTCTTGAAGAATATTTTTTTGACGAGCATAGACTAGAGCGTTCGCTAGAATATTCGTGTAAATGTTCGTGGCAATGTTTGCCTCTATGCTTGGCTCTGTTCGTTGTTCAGGACGACAAATTTAAAAACCGCAAATGCTTGATGTTCTGTTATAAGTGAATGCTCAAGTCTAACAGCATCTTTAGGTTATTACAGTGTATCTGAGTATTTGCAGGATAAACTCAGGGCCTCTGTTCATAAAACACTAAACGCCGCCAGACATAATAACAATAAAACTTGTGTCTCTTTCAGTCCTTCATTATTTAAAACTAGCGTTTAAGCTAAAAGTTATGACAGAGAGACTAATCAAAACAGTGATCTAGATTCCATAGAGATAAAAACAAAAAAAAATACTCAGTTCCTAGTTCTTTACAAAGCTTACCTTTTTTAATGACAGAGGAAATGGTTGAGAGCTTCTTTTAAATAAGTAACACAGAGCTTGTAATAATGTCGGGTCGTCTTATAGAGTCAGAAACATAATTTCTCACAAATTAATCTCAGCGGGTGTTCGTGTTAGATTAGATTGAGTTTGATTTAACATTTAACCTTGAAGCTCATTTCTTTGAATGAACTGAATGAAGAATAAAGAAGAAAACAAGTTAATTTCGATAAATAACGGAGTTTTTGTTTATGAATTGTTATGTTGAGTTTGTATCAGAAACTAACTGCATATATTAGCTATATCAGAAGTAGGACTGTGCGTATACCATAATCATCATCGTCCCGTCCTTATCCTAGTTTTTGGGGTTTAACCTAGGTACCTGTCTTTTTCGTCCATTCATCTCAATCACCCTTCATCTCTGTATTTACTTCCTTCCTTGCTATATCATATTTTACACCATGATCATCATCATCATCATTATCATCTTTTATCTTTTCGTATGCCTCTTTTATTAATTTATTATTGATTCTCCTCATTAACAAAGTGACGAATGTTTTTCTTCACACATGAAAACTCTTCAAGTAACAAACATTGCTTGTGGCCACACATTTGACCTTTATCATAAACTATGAAAGAAAGAAAGAAAATACTTTTATTTATGGTACACATGACGCAAGGAAAGAACATAACATAATACATACTTAATCAGCCTATTAATGTTCCCACTGCTGGGACACAGGCCTCCTCTCTGTAAGAGGGAGTGGGCTGTAATCTACCACGCGGGCCCAGTGCGGGTTGGTGGATGTCACATGTCTTCGAATTTTTGGTTTTGAGAGCAGTGGTGATGAAATTATTTACATAAAGTAAAGCGCCTGCCTGGGTTCGACCTACAACTTGTAAGTCGGGGCCGTTACCACTGAGCCACCACTGGAAAGAAAAGAACAGAACACGAAAATAACAATTTGGGGGAAAATATGCGTCACATCCACCCAAAACGGCCATCTCTCAGCATAATGCTGCGACCGTAAGCAAGATAGAGCCCCAGCGCTGGTTTTCAGCGACAGCCGGCGTTGACGTTATGACGTCAACTGAAACCAAAACAAAACAACATCCAAAACCGAATCTAAAGACATTCATAGATTGATTCTGACCACATTACATACTTGCACATGTTCTTCACCGCACATATCCGTAGTATTCTTCTACGACTCGTGAAAGGCGGTGAATGGTCCCACCACTTGCGTGAAAAGCGAATGTAAATTGTCAGATTTCCACTCAATGATCACTGCATTTGTTACGTCCATTACGTATGTGCAAATGATCATTTCAACATAGTCATCATCATCCATCTGTGTTGTGGGAGTGTGTACATAGATGACTTGCTCACTCATGTTGATAAAATGCAAAACTTCACTCTTAAATATGTCTTTCTACCTCTCGAACTGCAGACTGAGACTGCATTTTATTACCTAGCTAAATTAAATATACATCAATTCTAAAAGGCGTCCGTGATCTTTGGAAAGAATTAAATATTCAATAGCAATTAAATAATTGTATTATTTGACTATTACAAAATATTTGATTATATTATCTAATCAACTATTCAGATCAACAATCAAGTATTTTAATAATTTTCATTTAACTGTGGCTGCAAATAAACGTTTGATCCCCAGCATTTATATACGTAGTCAAGATCAAATACCACAGGTAGAACAACATTGGAAATTATACAGTCACGATCTATATCTCTCACGTATGTCTGTAGCTATAATAACACATACAAGGTCAATCAATGTCACTGGCGATTCGTTACAATATGCAATACAACAATAGTGATAAAAACCGGCGTCCACCATAAGTCACCATCGACCTCAACCTGAGATGACAGCGACAGTGGCCGGCGCGCGCAGTCCCTCGCCAGCCGCGCCCGCGCGCGCACCATGCAGCGCCCGCGCCTCTCGCTCGCGATGCGCGACAACTGGCGCCACCTGCAGCGCCTGTACGGCCTCGACCTCGACTGTGATGACTGCTCACCCCCGCGACGAGCCCCCAGTCTAGACTCGCTCATCAACTCTTCCGAAGGAGCCGTCTCCAGCGCAGACGCTTCCGCCCCCGAGGATTCCGACTCCGGAGCGGACACCCGCGCTGACCCAGATCCACCTCGAAGGAAAGCTCATTCCAACCAAGAAAGGATCAAGAAATGCCCTCAAAGTTTCTCGTCATCGTCCAGCGGCCACATGGAGACGATACATGAAGAATCAACTGAACCCAAAGTGTCTGTGAAAGAGATTCTCGCGAGATTCGAGAATCTCACTGAAAATACGCAGGTAATAACAGTGTTTGTGTGTTGTGTTCCGGATGGAATTGGGGTGAGCAGGTTTGAAAGCAATTTGTTCTTTAGCTACGTGCTCCAGTTAGCTGTAAATGCAAACTGCAAATCAACAGTTTCCATCGATTTCCTTAATCAGCTGTTTGAAAACAAACATTTCGCAACGTGACATTACAAGATTCGTTTGGTCAACGTTTTTCACTGAATTTGATTGAAATGGAGGTTTCAAAAGAGCGTATCGTGTTGAAAACCGACGATGACAATTATGAATGCATTATCTTTTTTTTGTATGTCGCATGATGTGCAAACGCTTTCCAATCAGCGTCGATGATCTCGCTGTGTAATCGATCTATTCATGAGGTTCAGTACATTGTTAGTTGTGTTGCATTTCTTGTCATTACCTTTGTCAACACATCTTGTGACGAAGACAATATTCCATTCAATTTCTTCTGCGATTTATTTTAATAACTCATTAGCAGTTTTATCTGTATGCATTTGCTTTTCATTTCAAATGTGATTTGCATTAAATTCTGTCTAAAATATAAATTTAGTAAACAGATTAAACTCTCAGATAGTTATTTAACTTATTACATATGCAACCGTGATCTCGTATCAACTCGTATGTATGTTTTTCGAACAGGAAAATATCTGAGACATTGATTAATCGCTCTAAAACTCCTCATTCTCTTACTCTATTGATATATTAGATCATATATTTAGTATATTTTTGTCCTCATTAAAAACACGCTTTATGTACCATGACACGCTCCCCCCATGTCCTAATTGCTTCAAAACCTTCAATCACCGTTTCCCCACACAGACTTGCCTATAATAATCATCAATACGTTAAACTCCTTCAAAAGCTTTTCAAATTATTGCAAATCATCAATGACCTTTGGTAACTAAAATTACACATTCGGAACTTCAATATGTATTACGAAATGTGTTAGGAAACTAAAATTATCTAACAATTATTATTAGGCGATTAGCGCACGCGTCAGGTATCTGAATAGCGTGCGCATGACCCTTCACAAGTCAAGGCAAGGCGGTGGCGTGGTAACTAGATGTGTTTCTTTGTGAGCTATGGGAACATTTGACAACCTAACACAGGTATTCGTCATATCATTGTTGACAGCAATTACAGTTCCTGTAGCATTTTTTCAAACTTATCTTTTGTAGTTTTATTTATCGTTAGACCATATTATGCATGCTCTAACAATCTTTCTTCCTCTTCGGATAGCTCTTGGATTCCTCATACCACCAATCTGATAGCGTGATGATGTTCATAAAGCTACATTAAAAACATAAAACCTTACCTCTTTTGTTTTTAAGCATGCGGTTTTGTGCGCGTTGTGTTCGTAGTCAGATCCCGGTTCCAAGCCACTGGGCAGAACAAATTCAACACAAGCTTATACAAAGACTTAATGCCCTTTAATTAAAAATGTTATGAGCCTCATCACTGATTCTATATTGTATTTTCAACCTGTAACTCCGGAACAATGTTGAAGCATGAATCTTGATACAAAACTGACAGAAAACAAATGAATCTCTATTGAAATCTAGTTTTAAATTCGAGATGAATCACGCTTGGCCTATCGTCTAACCCTGCCAGTTCTTTACCAATATTGTCCATCAGTTTTACAGTAATTTCGTCACGCTTATTTCAGGGTATACTTCTCTTTTTGCATTTGCGTCTGAACGGTCTGAAACAATCTAAACTTGTGTAATAATGTCAATAATATCTGTTTAGTTCTCAATATAGCCTAACAATTTACCTTCACCAAAAAGTAGATAATTTTCGTCACGTTTATGAATACATTTTCATGTTTCAGTATTGTAACTTAAGTCTTTTGCACTGCATGAAAGAAATTAGTAACTTTTTACACTTTTTATAGATCATATGGCAAACATTCCGGTTTTCTGAAAGCTTCTGAAAGATTTCAATGCAAAAGTAGATTTGCGCGGTACCCACTGACCACGTGGCATATCAACTCATCAATCTAATTTCAATAAATTACTACATCTTCTGTCTCCCTTCCTTTCTGATATACTGAACGCAAAAGTATTACTATGTCAACTCATCAATATACGTATACAATGCATTGATGCTGACATTCGATTAGTTCGTCATGTATATTGCGCAAGCGACGAGTTGACAATTGAATGTTGTAGAAGCTACAAATGAATTGTGAGGTAAACTTTGAATGGACTACTACGTCACTTCCCGTGATTGTCGGGAGATGCTAATTAGCAACAATGTCAGCTGGATATTGGTAGCAAAGTTGGATGAAAACTTACAAAAGTGCTGGTTCAGTCTAACGATTTGTTAGTTCTATGATACCGTGGTTGCAGGCAACAAGGCGTCCTAAAGTAAACATAGTAAATGTTTGGATACGAACACCTAGCTGTCGATGTATCTTTGTCAATTGGATTGCAAAGGTGTGAGGCTGCTCCAGTTTTATGTCGATCTTCAGCTGCTAAAGCTTAAATTGAAAACCGATTGACTGCTAACACTTTCGACTCCAAACACTTTTCATAACACTCATACGCCATGCCGCCATACATATTGGACGTGAACCCTCCGGGAGGGTTGTCTACATTACGTTTGCGCCAAACTGTAAAACGAAGTAAAATAGTGTTTTCACGGGGTTCTTGTTGCTATATGTAGTTTCCAACCTTTAAAATTTTTTGTGAATATTTGTAACCAAAATTCTTGGATTTTAAAACCAACGCATATTCTAATAAATCTTGTTAAAATATACATCAGATTTTATTTTCACGGCTTATAATGTTGTATTTGCTAAGAAAAATCTACATTTAAAATGAGCCCTCGGCAAGGGCTCCTGGCATCCCATATGCGACTAGGTGAACGAGGGCTCCCGGCACTGAACGTGTTAAAAACCTGGCAGAAATTGTGACTACATGGGGAAAGGCCAAGTCAAGCTGTTACAGTAACAAATAAAATACTTACGTAAGCTCTTTCTTTTATAACAGTATCAAAGGAGTAATACGCCCTCATGACAGGGACATCAATTCTTGTAATAACGGCACTAAAAGTGAAACACGTCACAGTCGCCGCCCGCGCAGCCGCTGAGGGAAAGTTGATCATATGCGTGTGCAGTTAACGCTGTCAATACGAATAAGTACTACTACTTACTATTGTATGTTATTGTGTTGGCTGATGTCATTTGTTTAGTTACATGTTATATTGATGGTTTGTTTTTTCGTGTTTAGAAAATCTTGTTTTTTTTTTTCTTTTCTACCTTCTGCAGTTCGGGCATAATACCTTCTCTTCTTCTGGTTAGCGTGGCAGACGTCATTTGTATGTATTTCATATCTTATGTTGATTGTTGTTTTTTCGCGTTGGGAAAGGCATGTGCTTTACTCGTATTTACGGTCTTTCTCTACTTCTTGAAGTTCAGGCACTGCTCTTTTTTTGGTTAGCGTCCGGTTTTTGGCTTGGTTCTAAAGGAGGCTACAGTCCGAACCTACAGTTCTACAAGGATCATAAGGAGCGCGGCCAAAATTTTATCTAACGCCGCCATCTTTAAAAAAAAAACAATTTTACAAATGTTTACCAACAACGAGGAAAAAAAAGAACCTATCAATGTAATTGAACGCCGAAAGGTACTTGTGTCCTTTTACGTTAGAAAGAAAGAAAGTAAGAAAGAAAAATGATTTATTCTGCACAAACCAAACGCACATTACAAAAAAAATATAACATTTAGAACTACTTGATAGATTAGCCAAAAGCCTCATATTCATTACATTAAAATTACAAATAAATTAAAAGTTTGACAAATTTTGTCTATGAGGCCAAAGACATTACGTAATTTACGTTGTTATTGTTATAATATAATATTGCTTTGAAGTATGATTTGATGATCTTGTGGGCAAAATATGCATTGCTTAGGGCTTCCAGCTTCAGAATTGTAATTGTTTGTATTGGTAATTGCATAACAGTTACGCAATCACCAAGAATTATCATCAGTCTTTCTTTTGTCTATTTTTGTCTTTATCTAACCTTTTCGGGTTATTAAATGGCTGTTTGCTCCTTACTCTTTTTATGAGGCATTACTTGCCTAATCACTGACAAGCCTAGCAAATAAGGCGTCACAACCAAATATACAGAATACCGTATCCACTTAGCCATAACACAATACACCATGGTCCACACATGCATATAAATGATGACATGACACAATGCGCGAGCGCAGACCAATAGCAAATTGTCTGCGTGACGGGGCCTCTGCGACAATCGCGAAGTTAATCGGACCGTGGTTCCGTTTCCTCTTTACTGGACACCCGACATGGTTTAGCAAATGAATTAGCAATGCCGTGTGAATGTTGTGGGTATATGTAGTTGTCATCATTTTTTATTTTATCTTTGTCCTGAAAAACATAAAAGTTTAACTTGAATTTTTGGATGTACCGATTTGTTTGTAAATGTCTTTCAGATCAAATCTTAATACTATCTGCTCTTTCTTTATCATCATCATGGCCTTAGTGTTCCTCAACTCACTGTTGGAAATTTCTTTCCAGACCGTTTAAAACTAGCACATCTAAAGGTTCAAAGTATAAACTTATTGTTCAGTATCACTTTGCGAGTGAATTCGTCCGCCCTTTACTGCCATATTCCACGGGAATATCGAAATATGAGGCCTTTGTCAGTGTCTCCAACATAAAGGCAACTTTTTTGAAAATTCCATCTTTCTAGGTCCAACAGAGAGTTGGGGCTTTGACGGACTTTTCTTTTCATATGTTCTTCTGTAGGCTGGTTCCAGATTCATGTTCAAATTGTGAAATTCAAATACAATACCAATAAATATCTCTCCTCCAATCACCATATAATTTTTCAATGACGGGATATTTTTTCCTAAAACTCATTACCGATGGTAATCGGAATCTATCACACGCGATGCTACGTGATCTATTAAAATATATTTTGTAATATTGTGACACGAATACTCGTTGGTCTCGCCACACATATCGAGAATCGAGAGGTAAATCGATCTCGATCGTTAATCGTTATCGTTCCTAATCGATGTAACGGCATGGACGTAATAAAGCTGGCTTTTCTTTGTTTAAGATTATATTGTCTTTAAGATAATTGAGTTTTTTATCGGGTATATTAGAAATAAGTGGTCGCGTGAAGGAATGTTCTGTGACTTGACTGTATGTGTTGGTGGCGTTGTTAGCTAAGGTTTCACTTATGATTAGAATAATGTCAGGAACAATGCTAATCTGTACACTGAACCCATTCGTGGTTTCATATATTTCACCTTCTTTTTTCTGTTTTTCTGTTCCGCAATGTAGAGCCCTTTTAATTTCTAAAATGCTTGTAGTCATCGTTATACTTTTACCAATTTATTTGGTGACATCGCAATTCTTTTCTTCTTCCTTAAATCTCTATTGGCTGTCATCGCATTTATTTTAGTTGTCACTCTCTTTCCAGCCAAGTACATTTTCACACAATTCATTGTTTTTTTTTGCTTGCATTATTACAAGAATTAATCACACAAAAAAAATCCTCAATATTCCTTAATCAATAATTGATAATATCTTTAAATAAATTACAAACACAAAATAAACAGAGCTTAGAAATATCCATAATGTTGCATCGGCAAAGACGTGTTCCGATGTCAAAGGTCACAAGCGCCCATCCCAAGCATACTGTGAGATTGGGAAGGGCCAGCTGCGCTTACGCATTTAGCAAAAATACCGCAAATTAAATAATAATGGCGATGTTTCCCGGCGAGCGGCGGTTTCGATTCAATCAGTCGTAATGTATCTTAATCTAAGCGATCTCGTACAGGAAGCCTCTTGATTATGTTCACCATTCAATCCATTCACTCTTCCGGTCTGTTGTCGTTTTTCTATGAAATTATCGGTGTATATCTTCTAACTGCACAATCACAGGATAATGGTGTAATTTGCTTTGTTAGCCATGCAATTCCTGTTAAGTTTATACTGAAATTACAGAAAATTTAAATTGCATGGCTTTATAAAACAAATAAAGTTTTGTCTGAAGTCTAACAAAATAAAGTGAAACACAACGTAGTTATACCAATTATAAATCATTTAAACCATGTTTACAAAAAGGCAACGGTACTTTTTAAACAAAAAATCTTAACCCGAAGAAACCACTAAAAACGGCTTTATATCCTTTTCGCCCGAATAATTTTGGGGTTCTTTACATAACAGGTGCATTCTATCGTAGCATCAATAAGAGCGATAATTGCATAACAGTACATACAGTATACACAATGTCTGATGACACCTGTTATTTAGTAGACGCGCGTGCGCCGATCCGCGCTTCCTGTCCGTTAACCGCGAACCCTTCTTTTTAAGTTCGGGTGTCATGGATGCAATAAGAATGGAAATCGATTCCAGATTGTATGCCTTGATGAATATTTAAATCGTTATTTTTACATAGCATAGTAAAACAGAGATGTTGTGGATATTCGCATCCACATCCGCAAGTGTGGAGTATCCTCATTTATTTAGACCTCCGTATCCATCCGCATCCGTATGAATCAATGCGGAGCTCATGTGGACGCAAATTTGGGTGGACAAGACAAATCATTATCACCAAAATGGAAACTATAATCATTTCCTCATTAATATAGCTCTAAATCGTCACATTTTCACGAAATAGTCTTATATCCATCAAACACATGCATATTATTTCGAGAACTATTAATGTTGATTTTCAAATGATTATAATTTAGTAACTATTTTATTATAATTGCCGCGAATTGAATTATGATCAACATACAACAAAACCGCGCTGCGATTTGCAAAAAAACGTAAGAAATTTCGAATTTCGCCTTGCGCATCGACGAATCCCTTAAAAAAACTTCAGATCCGCATCCGCATCCGCGGATGTGAGCCACCTTAAATCCGCACCCGTATCCGCATCCGCGGATGTAAAAGCATCTTAAAAAATCCGCAACATCCCTAATAGAAAACACTGTATGCTATGTATGAGGGCTGGCAAAAGTGATAATAGGTTGGCCACAATTATGTAGAATTTATAACTGTTAGGACAGAAACATTCAAGGCAAAGGGTTATAAGAATAAGAATAAGAATCATATATTTGCAGAAAATACAGGTGTAAGCAGTTGTAAAAGTTGGTGGTTTATGTACAGTCCATATTTTGCCTGTTCAGGACATGCAAATTAATTTTACATAATAGGTAGGTACTTAATAGGTACCTACCTACTTATTTTAATAAGATGTAGGTAAGTACAGAAAAATACCTATGTTCATTAGAACATAGGTATGTCATGTAAAAGTCATCTTATTTTTTTTTTTTAACTTTTATTAATAGGTTTTTTTTTAATTAAGATTTTTTTTTATCCTTTATTAAAAAGAACTAGGTTGTTAATAATTAATTACAATCTAGCCTATAAGACTAATAAGCAATTTTAAATCTAACTTAATTTTCTACGTAACCATTAAATTAAGATGACATTTTATGTTACAATAAACATAAGTTGCATAACCGTAGATGTTTTCCTACTGATATGATCATGGTGCAGTTGCCAACATGGTATACCAGGTCATTTTCATGGTCCATGGTGAGGTGCACCAGTGTGCAGCGCCGTTCCTACACGTTTAGGAGGAACCTACTGATAAGGAGGTCGCAAAGTTTGTCCTAGATAGAGACGAACCATAGAGATTTACCATAACCACCGCACCGCATAAGAAAAACAATCATCAAAATCTGATAAAAATCTGGTTATTAATATTTAATCTAACAAACTGGTTCGTCATGCTCTATACGTAAGTATGACGTTTCACTTTTATGAATGAGTTTCGGGTTTAGGCCTAGTACCCACTTACGTACCAGTAATTGACAATATCAGCTAATTGTGGCCACAAAGAGACCGTGACGGCCACAGGCTACTCTCTCGCTTTCCACACGTAGCTCGTAGGCTATAAAACACACTGTTTTGCGGTAATTCTACCTTAGGGAAGTTCGTAATATATACGTCGACGTACGAACTGTGAAATTGAAGAGTGCAATTGGTGAAAAATTGAGCCAAGTTCTTTGTTCTGAGGAATTGATTATGAGCATAGGTAATTGATCCGCAGTTTCTAGAATGATAAGCATTCTAGAAACTGCGGATCAATTGCATGGGTTTGCATAATCAGCTTAAGTATTATGTTCCCACTGCTGGGACAGAGGCCTCCTCTCTTCGAGAGGAAGTGAGCTGTAAACTACCACGCGGGCCCAGTGCGGGTTGGTATTGGTAGATGTCACATGTCTTCGAATTTTTGTTTCTAGAACCTGCCGGCTTCCTCACGACGTTTTCCTTCACCATTTTGAGAGCAGTGGTGATGAAATTATTTACACAATTTAAAGCGCCTGCCTGGGTTTGAACCCACACGACCTACAACTCGTAAGTCGGGGCCGTTACCACTGAGGGTTTCGCTTTCTCAATCACGGATTGCTGATCTGTAAATGCCCTCTTCACTTTACTGTGCCCGAAAGGGTCCTCAATGAACATGTCCTTGACGAAGACAAAGACATTTATTCGTCGGATATGGTACGTACAAAGTTGGAATAGATACGGTCAGAACACATCCGCCGCTAAAAGCGGCATACGAATGCTATAAATATATTGAGTACGATTATTGAGTAAATCTACCGTAAAATCTATATTAGCGATTCGGGTTTTATGACCAAACACTAATTGTTATTTGATCAGCCAATAATAAAATGTTATATTGAGGTTTACCATAGCATTAAATGATAGATAGAAACTTAAGAATTTATTCTTTGGTAGTGATTTGGACTTAGTTATTTAATTTTAGTTGAACTGATCAGAAACTTAAATACGGCTGGTATTTAAGTTTCTGATCAGTTGATTGCTAGTATTATACGGTAATACGCATATTATAATAGGTAATTTAAACATAATCTGTAAACCAGTATATAATTTACCTGACCAAGGCAGTATTCTACCCTAATTAAGAATGTCGTAGATATGAGACTGATTATATTATCATTTGATGTCGACGATCAGAGGAAGTCGTGCATTACGTAAAATTGCTCAAAAATGTCGTAAATTGTCGTCCATCATGTAAGTTACGAAGTCGCCTAGTCACCATGCAGGTGCATTCTTACATAACTTAGGTCAACAAACTAACTGTGTGAGAGCAGTGGTGGCCCAGTGGTACGAGTTGTAGGACGTGGGTTCGAACCCCAGCAGGCGCTTTACTTTGTGTAAATAATTTCATGACCACTGCTCTGAAAACGGTGAAGGAAAACATCGTGAGGAAACCGGCATGTCTTAGAACCAAAAATTCGAAGACATATGACATCTATATACCCGCACTGGGCTCGCGTGGTGGATTACGGCCCACTCCCTCTCATAGAGAGGAGACCTGTGTCCCAGCAGTGGGAACATTAATAGGCTGATTATGTGTGTATGTTATGTAACTGTGCCCCGCGGTTTCACCCGCATAAGTCTAGATCCTGTGGGAATATGGGGATATAAATTGTCCTACGTCCTAACCCAAGTCATGGTCTATTGATGTGCCAAATAACATCTAAATCCGTTCAGCCGTTTTAGCGTGAAAGCGTAACAAACAAACACGCATTTATAATATTAGTCAGGATTAAGATTTTTAAAGTGAAAACTTTTTTAGGCGCGTTGAGCAATTTTAGGTGAAAAAAATTCATGGATCTCGCGTCATCGTCACCTAACGCCCGAACAAAAGACACCAACGCGTGAGCACTTTTTGGGTGACCAAAAATCATGGCACTCGCGTCGTCGTCGCCTAACGCTCCAACAAAAGATATCAACGCGTGAGCACTTTTTGGGTGAAGAAAAATCATGGAACTCGCGTCATCGTCACCTAACACTCGAAAAAAGTCATCAACGCAAGAAACAAAAAGTAACTCAACGAAAGACATCAACGCGAGAATCTAAAAGTTACTTAGTTTTCATTTCTATCGGCAGTCCCCAAAGACTACTCGATTGCAATTTTTGACGCGGTAGCGACTCTGCGACTGCTGAGATAAAACACTCATCAAATCCCCGGGTCTAGAAAAGTGGTATTTTGCTATTAGATTGGGGATTTGTCTAGAAATCTTCTATCAGTTTATGACAGAAGGCTTGCCTCCTATTACTTAAACATAACTAGTGAAATAACCCACATTTCGCCAGTCACTTCTCCTACCGGCTTGCAAAACACAGGCTAATGTGGCTTTTACATCATTTTGATTTATATGTTTTTGTTTTTAACTGGCATCGATTAATTACTTCGTTGCATACATGACAGGTTCATCTGTCTCACTGTCTTTTAAGTTCATGTGAAACGAAACACTGCCACAAAATTATAAATTACTAGCTTCCGCCAGCGGCTTCGCCCGCGTGATTAATTGATTAATTATAGCTATACTATGCTATACTATGTTATGCATGTATTATACACATAAACCTTCTTCTTGAATCACTCTATGTATTTAAAAAAACCGCATCAAAATCCGTTGCGTAGTTTTAAAGCATACATAGGGGCAGACAGCGGGAAGCGACTTTGTTTTATAAATGTAGTGACGACTTTGTTTTATAATGTAAAAAAAAGGAAAACAAAATGTCGACGATTTATCTAATTCCAATAAGGAAGTTAGGAAATCTTGTTTTTAAATTATTTAAAGATGGAATCTGTTTTATTATTTTCCCACAGAAGTGCAGTGTTTACTTTTACACAATGATGTAAGAAAATATGTTAGTGTCGACCTTTCCCGTAAGCGCGTAAATCAACCAGTTCGCCTTGGCTGCACAACAGGCTCCTCTCTTATATTATTATCCGTTTTATAAACATTATTACTTAAAATGTATAAGAAATAATCGCCGATACCGCATACTGCAAAAGATTGTTTTGTATTTTTTAAGTGAAAACTTCTTTTGGCGGCGTTGTGCACTTTTTTTGGGATGGGTAAAAAATGATAAAGTCGCGTCAGGACGTGACCGTAAGATCCGTTGCTTAGCAAGCGAGCGATAAAATAAATAGTCTTTGACATTACGCAAAGATTGCGAGGTAAGAAATTTTACCCATACTGATGGGTACAAAAAAGTAGTCCAAACATACTTCATGAAAAGTGTTTAAATAAATTGTTTGTTTTTTTTTAAACTATATTTTGAAAATAAATAAATATACTACTACTACTAATGAATATTGTATTTAACCACATAAATTATAGTACACTGATAAATAAAGCAATTCGTGCGAAATTATTCCCTAACCATTCCAAAATATTCAAAAATGTTCAAATTTTCATTTCTGCCGGCACTCCTGAAGTGCAACCCGTTGTTTTTTTTTATTGCGACGCGACGTGGTTCAGCTCTTGTCCGTATTACTCTGAACCTTTTGTAATTCAAAAGTATAATGACACCGTTTCACCACCTCCTGAGGTACATATTATGTTCACCAAGTAAATTGTCAAAACTATTTCTTTGACCCACAGATGTAAGATTATTCGATTAAATAAGAAAGAAAAATATTTTATTTGGGATACGCGTAGGAAACACAATATGTTAACAAAAGGAGCACTTAAAACTAACAAAACAAACATAAAAATAAAAACAATTAATCATAATAACGACCTGTGCGAGGCCAAAAAGGCTCCTATCTCAGCATAATGCTACGATATTTAAAAAAATATATATACCACAGCGCTGGTATTCTGAGAGGGCCCGAGATGACTTTTATATCTAGAAAATTCTCTTTGATTACCTATACTTATCTGTCTTTCTAGTCTGGTTGCACTTAAAAAAAAAAAGTAAAATAGATTTATTTAGTTCAGAAAAACACAGTACAATATAAAAAACGAGTAACAGAACACATAGGAGCCTTAAGTGCTAGATTTTTACAAATTCCCTGGACCCCACACTAGGATTCCCTGTGTCGTGGGGTCCTTATGAGTAAAGCTTAATTTTAAGTGCTTTCAATGATACTTTTCAAGTTTAAAACTATCTTTCTCTTCCCGACTGTTAATCCTACAGGGTTACTCATATTTGTTTTTCTCAGAAAACCTCATTCCTCTATTCAAATTGAATATTGTACTAGAGCCACAGAACTTTCTGGGAGTATCACATCATAATCGTGACGCTATGTGATGCTCACTCATATTTCACGCTAAGTGTGCGATCACCGAATGATAACAGCTGTGCAGTGAAAGCGGCGTCTATTTTGACCGTAATAGAGTCATTACAGAATCATATACACTTACCGCTAATGCTATATTGTTTAGACAGTTCAAACGCTCATTTTAGTGCCCAAGATAGGCTTGAAAAAACCTTTCTGCGTTTACGTAACGATCCTATAATTTGGGAAGACGATAATGTTTATTACAAAGCTATAATCTTTTTTTTTTTTCTAATGGAGAATTACGACGGAGTACTCTATCAACCTCGATTGTCATAATAGGCCTTAAAATAATTTCTCCTTTCTTTTACGTTCAGCCTTCTAACTATAAACTGTTTAAGAATGGCATCAGGGCCATGTTTTTATATTACAAATTTATGAATGAGGTATTGTAAAACTACATTTACTATTGCTATTGCTCAGAAAATTCTCAGACGATCGCGAAGAAAGCTTCACCGCAATGATCTTGGCTTTTGACCAGAACAACTTGTTGCGATAACTTTAATTGCATGTTTCAAACAAAAAAGTTTATTCGAGAAATACCTACGTGTACATACACGTACGTAGTATGAAATATTTAATCGTTACCTTGCCTAACTAAATGTCAGGATCTTCATTCTGCCCTTGTACCATGTTACTTGCGGTCATCGCAATAGGTACTATTTTTTCTTCCATTTTCCTCTGTCAAACGTCACGCTTCGCTCCCTTCTCTTTCATATCACTCCTCAAGTCCTCACACAATTCTTCCATCTTTTCTTTGACCTTTATCTCCCTCTCCATCCATCAACATTAAATTACTAAGTCACATGCGTTTAATAGAGTCATTAACTAAACCTTGCCTAACTAAATTCGCTCCTATAATACATAAATATTTCACGATCATCGTAATTCTTCAATGATGGCGGGTCGCCACAACATGCTCTGTAGCCTCTCATCATCTGTCATCCTTGACATATTGTCGTCCAAATAAAACCGCATTGAAATGTTACGTAGGTATGTTCTTTTGATGGAACAAGATAATAGGAGCGACCTTGTGGTATTTGACTGTGTATTTAATAAAGTAATTAATGCAGCTGAATAACATTATGACAAGTCAAATAATGGAGATGAATTGCCGCAATTTCGACCCCTTTTTTGAGAGTTTTTGAAATGGCGTTCATGATTCATATATACGCATCGATCACTAATAAAGAACTAGATACACAATCAGCGGCAAAAAATGTCCTCACCGAATGAGCACCCACTTGAACATTTGGGTGCGCTTTTGATTTAGTAGCATTCGAACTCTCCGACGGTAAACACGCGACATAGTAGCGGTCGTAAAAAATTATTGCTTTTTAAACATATCTTTGTGAAATAAACTTTAAGCATTTCATATAAGGTTGAATTTACATTAATTTATATTTATTTCAACTATTATTACTTAAACACAATTTGGTGCCAGTTTTAAGAGAACTTTTGTTTGGGATTGTGTATCTAGTTCTTTATTAGTGATCGATGTATATACGTCATCGTTACATACTCCTTTTGCTTAGCATTTCTGTCGCAGTAGATTCTATTCATTATATTATTCTATTCAGTTTTATTATTGTTTGCTGTTGATTAGGTTAATGTAACTTATAATTAAAACTTGATTGCATAAAACCCAAACTAATAATACTATGAATAACTAAGACCTTCCAACAAAAAAACAAAATAGAGAATTTCTCTCGTCCCCTTAGTAATTTTCATATAAACCTCGGGAAATTATCATAGTCGGATCTCAAAGATAATATAATCAACACTTGGAACATTAATAACCATGGAAAGCTGCTAATCACACAGGAAAAGTGAAGGTATTCTTACATTGAGAAACTGGTTGGGACGATAGAAAAACTGGTGAAGCAGTTCCGCGTAAAGGCTGCAACATACTTGTACCCCACGCGTGTTCATAGGCCAAATGACAAAGCGTAGCGACACGACATGAAAATGTGGCCAATGAACAAGCTACATTAACGTGGTGGCGTGGCGTGTTAAAAGTCTGTTTCCGCCTTATGCTCGTATCTGATTGAATGAACATGCTGCATGTTTTGAGTAGTTTGATAACATCAAAGATCAAGTGTAGAGGGGATTTAATTTAGATGTAGATGATCAAATAATAATGATTGATGATGATTATTTTTAAATCGAACGAATTAATTAAAAAACGAAGGAACATTAGTGAGAGGTATTAAATTGAGTCTTGTATAAACTGCTAATTTTGTAGTTGCAAGTTGCAGATAATGGGGGTTTGAAGATTTTTGTATGGAGGGTGGCCCTAATGTGAGGCCGCCATTTTGTTTTTTTTTCAGAATCGCGGTGATAATCGAAAGTTATATATTTAGATAGAGGACACTTATACAAACAAAAAATGTCATATAACATAATATCCTAAAGCGTCACGTTTCGGAGTTATTCACCGAAATATAAGTCGAAAACTTCCCTTCAGGTAAGTGTATTGAACTATGAAAACTTAATTGCGTCATGTATAGGTAATATTTTAGTTAAGAGCGAAAGAGACAAAAATATATGTACACCCCCCGCCAAATGAGGACGTGTTACGTGGACGTGTGTGTGTTTCTTAGGCACTGGATCGCACTCCATGTGTCAATGTGATGTTGTGTGTTTTTATTTTTGTGTTTTACTAACATAGTTCATAAGTACTTACTTACTAACACTAATATGGATGACTCTGTAATAGGATAGTCTGAAATAAAGTTATTATTATATATATATGGTATATGTATTATAATGTGCATGGCATGGGCGCGACACCAAGAAAATCTTATTCAGCCTCCCGCTGCCTTCTTGGATGATATTATTTATACCGAATATGATTAAAAAACCTTGTTTTTGCTTTATGGTTGTCAATTAATTCATGTAAGTATAAATAACTTAATCAACATGAAGTAATTACAACATAAATAAATAAATTCGTTATAAAAATTCTTACTTTTATCTTTGAATATCTCAGAAACGTGACGCTTTATGATGTTATGTTACATGAAGTTTTATGTTTGTTTATGTGTCCCCTATCCAAATATATGACATTTATTGTGAACCTCGATTTTGAAAAAAAATCAAAATGGTGGCTGATTTTAGGGCCAAAATCTTCAAACCCCATTTCATGTCTTGTTGCTGCTTCCTCTAATTACTGATTCATCTTCAATCACATTTCTTTAATTTTCGACATTCTCAGTAGACACTTATGTAATTGGAATACGATTGATTTTCCTACGGTTACGGTTAGACGAACAATTTGCAGATATCCTTGCTTCCACTAAGTACGGATTCGTCTTCAATGATATTTCTTTAATTTTCGACATTCTTAGTAGACATTTATGTAATTCGAACACGATTGATTTTCCTACGTTTAGACGTAGAATAGTAGGTATCTTAAAAACTAAGTCTAAAGTAAGCTTCTTGTCTCCTATTTTGGCCAGTGCGACTCCCAAGAATTTAGCTGTGTATTTAAAAGTACTGAATATCAAACGAGCCTTAGAATTTAGAACTTTAATATAAGTACTAAAATCAATATGGCATGGGTATGTATGTCAAGTAACTGAAATATAATCCGACTGATTGAAGAAGTTATAGCTTCAGGTACAGTATTATGCGTTTCAGTAACTTTTCTATCTGGTCGTTTTGCTTTGTGTCGCAAATGTGCTAACTGTACGATAACTAAATGTTGTGGGTCATGTTTGTAGTCCAATAAAGTCTAATTTGACGCAGGGTCGAACATATCACACTTTGTAAATGTTGCTCTATGCTTCTGTGTTTCTATTCAGATAGTTTTTGTTCTTTTGTTTTCATGACTATCCATATCTTCTATTTAGCGCAGGCCACACCGCCAGCTGGCGGGCGGGCGGGCGAACATCGTTTCACCTCTTTACATACTTCGGTTCACACCGCGAGCGAAATATTTCGCGTAGTTTGTATAGTTTTCTGCGTTCGCTTCGCCTGCTCCGCCCGCTAAGCTGGCGGTGTGGCCTGCGCTTTAGGATTTTAAGATAAGTATACATCTATATACATACATGGCAGGGACATCGACGTGAAAACTGATACCATGGATTCAGTACATGATTCTGAACTCCGCCTGCGTTGAAATTTTTCGTCGGTTATTTTAAAAAAATACGCGGTCTAAATGTAAGTATGGAACAGCAGATTTTTTCCATGCAACAGATTTTAATGCGGTTTTCACTATCATTTAGAGAATTTAATCTAGAAGGTTTATGTGGTTAACATTCATATTAAACTAACATCTAATAAGAAAAACTTGATGTTTTGTCAAATCGTAAAAAAACTGCGAAGCAGTTAAATAGTTAGGTCGCAAATGACAAATCGTCACTTCAAATTAAATTTTTGTTGGGTTTTATTTATAAACGTTGCTTAAAGTTAAGTAATGATTAGCTACTGTTTATTAACCATACATTTTTGACGTTTGAACGTCACTTAAATTTAAGCAACGTTTATAAATAAACCACCTTATATCGAAACGTTATTTCCATTCAAGTTTCTTACGAAAATATATCTAACTTTCTCTGCTGTTTTTGAAATTCATTGATCTGTTAATTGCATTGTGTGCATGTGATTATTAATCAACGCACAATGGCTTAAACAAGGGAAATGTATTCATTAATCGATAAAGGAAAACCTCTTATTTTACTTTCACGTGCAGATCCAATGAGGCAATGAACGACCGCGCCTACCATGACGTGGTCCATTGAAGCACATGTGTGGAGCTGTACAATTTGCGCTAAGCCGGACGTGAAATGTATGTGCGATCAATTGATAGTGTTGAAAAGGTGTTGATAGAAGATTGAATAGGTAGATTATATTTAAAGCGAACGAAATTGTATCTAGAGATTTTTATCGAATCTGATAAACTTTAAAATGCTGTATTACTAGCTGCATGTACTTACTGGCTGTTTTTATATGAAACTAGCTTCTGCCCGCGACTTCGTCCGCGAGAACCTTCCTCAAGAATTGGGCTATCCAATGGTAGTTTTGGGAGATTACCCCCCTATATACACACTTACAAACAAATTTTCCAAACCTCTTTATAAGTATAGAGAATTGACATAATAATTAATTTAATTAAGAAACGACCGAACATATACGAAGCAATACGAGTATGTAAGGATCGTAGCAAGTAGCATTCAGTTGTTTCTATGTACCCCCATGGGAAGAAGGGATGAGTTTATGTATGTATGTGTAATTAAGAAAAATTTGGAATCAATAGAAGCAGTAAGTAGGTAAAACATATTGAGCCAATGCAAAATTATGTAGAAAATAGGATGGATATGCTTTTTATCAATAGTATATAGTTGCTAGATATAAATATTATTGTCTGTGCTTTAAGTTATTTCACAATAGTCAATTGTTTCATATCATATCGTATACTATAAAATTTTTAAACTCAAACTCAACTCTTCTTATTCATTTCTGGTTCTAGTGACTAGCCTGATGTAGTGATGGGTCGGGAGAATATTCTCACCCGGAGAATATTCTCGGATCGAGAATGTTCTGCAATATTCGGGAATATTCTTTTCGACGGAGAATATACGAGAATTTAAAAATGGAAGTAATAATCTTAAAGCAATTCTACCAAAAAAAAAAACTTAATTAAAAAAATATTTTGACACATCTAAAATTGAATTTGACAATCGCGTGACGACTCCACGTGGTACTTGTTTGCTTTATTTCGTGAATTTTTTTAGAGCCGTAGGCGCGCAGGGCGGCGATCCTCGACGTGTTTTATATGGAATTTTTCACTTTTTGTATGGAAAATATGAAAAATTATTACCAACATGTCAGGTGATAGGGGTTTACGGGTTTCCTAAAGGGGGTCGAAAATTTCATTATTTTTGCGATAGGACGCACCATTCTCGAGATATAAGCAAAAGAAAAAAAAAATATTATTGTTTTTGTACTTGCCTCTCGGTTGAGCGAGTAATTGAAATAGCTTGCATTGAGCTTGAGCAGTTCATTGTATTGAGTGTGTACAGGCCCCCATGTGCTTCATATGATATTTTTGAGAAATATATGGAAGAAGTATTATTAAAGACTTGTAACAGTAATAAAACAGTTGTTGTCTGTGGAGATTTCAACATTAATATACTGGAAAAATCTGCTGTAGTAAATAAATTCATAACTTTATTAAAATCATATAATTTGTACAATATTTTCTTCGAGCCGACTAGAATAACTGCCACTAGTGCTACCTGTATTGACAATATTTTTACAAACTTAAAACCTTCTAGCCATTTAATTATAAATGAGTTGGACTCTGATCACTGTGGCCAGTTAGTCACTTTCCCTCAGAAAGCAGTCAGAGCTCAAAGAAAACTTGTGAGTTTTGTTCCTGTAAATAAAAGTCGATTAGGACAATTTAAAAATAATTTAATGGAAAAACTACCAGGTTTGCCTTATCACGACGACCCGGATAAAGCTTATACTTTATTATTTAACCTCATCAATTGTGAGTTTAGGAAGGTTTTCACCCCAAAAACATTGCCTGTTTGTGATCGCGTTATATTTAGTGATTGGGCAACACCAGGTATTTACAAAAGTAGGCAAAGGTTATTTGAATTGTATCATGAAAAAACATACAACCATGATGAAACTTTTAAAGAATATGTTAAGAAATATTCTAAAACTTTTAAAAGAGCCTGTTCCTCAGCAAAAGCCATTCACATTAAAAATAAAATAATATCTTCTGGAAATAAAATTAAAACAACTTGGAATATTATTAATTCAGAAACGGGAAGAACGACAGTACGGAATCGTGACTTCCATCTAAAAATTAATGATGTAGATATTAAGGCAGACGTAGAGGTGGCAACTGAGTTTGAAAATTTCTTCACTAATATTCCCATTTTAACAACCAAAACTCTGTCATCGTCATCCTCCACTTCTGCTTACTCAATACTAAAAGAATGTGTACCAGAATGTGAAAAACTTTTTGAATTCAAAATTGCTACTGCTAAAGACATTATAGAATCTTTTAAGGATCTTGATGTGAAAAAAACTGCTGACCTTTGGGGATTATCAGTACATACCATGTCTTCAATAATTGATGTTATTTCACCCTTTTTAGCAATTGTTTTTAACTCTTGTATTGCATCTGGTGTATTTCCTGATCTGATGAAACTTAGCAAAGTGATTCCACTGTTCAAATCTGGCAGCACAACTGATCCCACAAATTTTCGGCCTATTTCGATATTACCTACTTTGAGTAAGATCTTTGAAAAATTAATTTTGAAACAAATGTTAGGACATTTCAATGCACTTAATTTACTACATCTGAAACAGTTTGGTTTTACAAAGGGTCGTTCAACTACAGACGCGGGCGTGGAGTTACTGAAGAGCATATTCGAGGCCTGGGAGGAATCGCAAGATGCTCTTGGCATTTTCTGCGACTTGTCCAAGGCTTTCGATTGCGTACATCATGATACACTCATCAGGAAACTGTACCACTATGGTATGAGGGACAAGGCTCTCGACCTTTTGACTTCTTATCTGAACAATAGAATTCAAAGGGTCGATGT
Organism: Conistra vaccinii; assembly: GCA_948150665.1. NCBI lineage: Eukaryota > Metazoa > Arthropoda > Insecta > Lepidoptera > Noctuidae > Conistra > Conistra vaccinii. Next base: position 5,094,776 of record OX411323.1, on the reverse strand, counting down.
TAATGGCAAGAGATCTTCAGGATCCGCGGTCACCATGGGCGTTCCGCAGGGTTCAATTCTAGGTCCTTTCTTATTTTTGATTTATATAAACGACTTACCTTACCATATAAGGGATAATCACAAGATCGTATTATTTGCAGATGACACTTCCCTTATTTTTAAAATCAAACGTCAGTTAGTCAACTTTGAGCAAGTTAACGATGCACTCTCTAAAGTGGTGCATTGGTTTAATGTAAATAATCTTCTCCTGAATGAAAAAAAGACTAAACTCATTAAATTTTCAACGCCAAATGTCAGGCAGCTAACTACCAAGGTTCAAGTTAATGGAATAGAACTGAACCCTGTTGAGTCGACAGTTTTTCTTGGAATCACTATTGACGGTAAATTGCAATGGGGCCCACACATAGAAAAATTGTCAGGAAGGCTAAGTTCGGCCGCCTATGCTGTTAAAAAAATTAGACAGATAACGGACGTAGATACAGCCAGAATTGTTTATTTTAGTTATTTTCATAGTCTTATGTCATATGGGATTCTTCTCTGGGGAACCTGTTCGGACATTAATACTATCTTTGTTCTACAGAAAAGGGCTGTTCGAGCCATTTACAACCTAGGTCCGAGAGATTCCCTTCGAGAAAAATTCAAAGAAATAGGCATTCTGACTGTAGCTTCTCAATATATATTAGAAAACCTATTGTATGTACAGAAAAATATATCAAATTTTAAGAAAATGTCCGATATTCATAGTTTAAATACCAGGAATAAACACAACCTTGCTGTACATCACACTCGTCTCCACAGAGTAAGCAACTCGTTCATGGGTCAATGTATACGCTTTTACAACAAACTTCCCATTGACATTCGAAACTTACCCATTAAACGATTTAAAAACTTCATTAAAACCAAACTTTGTAAAAAAGGGTATTATAGAATTTCCGATTATTTAGAAGATAAAAAAGCATGGGATTGAGCTGCTCGCTCTGCTAAACCTTGTAATAAAACCTTGAAAATTGACATTATAATTATTCAGTAAAATCATCAAATTATACCAGTTTTATATAAACATTGACATTGTTGAATATTACATACAAAATGACATGATTACTTTGTAAAGTATTATATTATTTTAATTATTGTGAATGTGAGGACTATGTGGATATTTTTTTTTTTTTTTCTCTTCTCTATTTTCTTTTCTTTCTCAGTTAGTTTTAATTTAATGATGGTCTGGCAGTTTGAGTAGTTTATGCGGCCTACCCAAATGTCCTTTCTTTGGTACTGTTCGTCGAGTTGAGCTCCTTAAGTTCAGAGTTGAGCTCCGCGATTACTGACAAATGCTTGCACTGACTGGACAGGTCCACTCAAAGCTGTATGGTTCTTTCCTCAAAAGACCATTTCAGACATTAGTCTACATGGTCCTCATATGGCCTGACCAAGATTATGTCTGGACTTTAAAAGAGACTGTGACCTCTGAGTTTGTTTCGGCCTTTCTTCTCAGAGTAGTCAGATAGGAAACGCCGAACTCATCTAGCTAATTTTTAACATACATTTTAATATGACGTGTAAAAGTGATTCCAATATCCTATTTACAGAATAAACAATTTCATTTCATTTCATTTCATTTCACTGAAGTCGAAGTGTTGGTGTGAATTTTAGTTCATGTTAACAAATTTTATTCCACTCGTTTTTAATCGCGTTTAAAAATAATCACATTTAGACAGATACACTAAATTTATATGGTGAAAAACGTCAAATTCATAATAGCAAAATTTCCATTTGCACTAAAATGCTATCTCAGTGCAATCTTAGTGCTGTCAAACTAAAATATAGTTAAGTTGTGTCACTTTAGTCTATTTCAGAATGAGAAATCCTCGTTTGACAGGACTAAACTAAATTTTAGTGATTTTTAGTCTAGTTTAGAGGCATTTGTGATCTCTTGTACACCGAACTAAACTGTCACTAAAATTCCCTACTTTTGGCTATAATCTTAAAGCTATTCTGACAAAAAAAAACTCTTAATTAAAAAAATTATTTGACACATCTAAAATCGAATTTGACAATCACGTGACGACTCCACATGGTACTTGTTTACTCTACCCTGTGAATTTTTTTAGAGCCGGAGGCGCGCAGTGGGTGCAGCCTCGACGAGTTTTATATGGAATTTTTCACTTTTTGTATGAAAAATATGAAAAATTATTACCAACATGTTGGGATATAGGGGTTTAAGGGTTTCCTAAAGGGTGTCGAAAATTTCATTATTTTTGCGATAGGACGCACCATTTTCGAGATATAAGCAAAAGAAAAAAAAAATACAGTACTGTTTTTGCACTGAAGTCGAAGTGTTGGTGTGAGTGCATGCCAACTAATTTTTATTCTATCTTTATAATTATAAACCCTAACTTTATATCTTTATCTTTATAAGACCCTTAAACCCCCAAAACTCAACATGTAGGTAATATTTTTTTATATTTTCCATACAAAAAGTGAAAAATTTCATATCAAAACACGTCGACGCTGCCCTCCTGCGCGCCTCCGGCTCTAAAAAAATTCCCATGGGAGGGCAAACAAGTACCACATGGAGTCGCGATTGTCAAATTCGATTTTAGTTGCGTCAAAATTATTTTTAATTGTTATTTTGTTTTTAATTATTTGCACCATAAACCTTTCTTATAATGCTGTTTTCTTATTCATTTTATTAATGCTGATTATTTTAAACTCATAAAGTTCGTATTAATACAGAAATCGTACTTTAAAATTACTACCATACGAAATTTAAGAGAATTTATGAGAATTTTCTCGGAAATATTCTCGGGAATGTTGTCGCTCAGGAGAATTTACTGAGAATTTAAGTTGTGGTGTAGTTTATTTTAAACTCAAACTTCGTAAAACGTTCAAATGCGCTAAAAACTATTACTCTAAAAAAAAACCGATTCAATAAAGTCATCCAATTTTTAAATTCTCGTAAATTCCCTACCAAAAGAATGTTCTCGAGAACTTAACAGCAAAGTTCTCGCAAGGAGAATATTCTCGAGAATTGCCCATCACTAGCCTGATGTCAAAGTTTTAATGCCGCCCGTGGACCTCTGACTCGTCGAGAAATATCTCTCAAGCATGCCTGTTTCCTCACGATGTTTTCCTTCATCGTTTTTGAAGCAATTGATAATTTTACAATACGCACATGAATCCGAAAAGTCAGAGGGACGTGCGTGCCTTGGGGTCCAACTCGAGAACTATGGCTTGGCAGTCTGACGGTCACATCAGTATGCTCTAAAACTAAACTCAACTCAAACATTGATTTTATTTTAAGCATTTATTTCAATTAAAAATTAATGTTGGAGAACCTTTCCAATTAGATGCTTGCATCGAATGACTTTCATAAGAAATAATGTTTATTGGGGCTTTCGCGGCGAAAGTGCGAGGCATTTATATGTGACTGTTAATTAATGGATACATCGAAGAAAATGGACAATTATCTACGAGGAATCTATTTGAGAAAAACAGAAGATCGAGCTCCTATTCTAACATTTACAGTTGAATTGTTGTAAATAAATGAGAAAATAATAAAGAAGTGGCCGCCATCTTGCTTCATTTGTATTAAGAATTAAATTGTTTAAAACATGGGTCTACTTCTTTACCTTACAAAGGTCACAAAATATGTTTTAAATCTTAACTTCGATAAACCAATTTTCCTCGATTGATTTTATTTGTGAAATGAAAACTACAAAAGCCAACACATTATCAATCAATACATAAACGGAACTCCTCACATGAGGAATGATACACAGTGTAAAAAAAAATGATCGAGTTTCCTTCCATTGCATCGGTTCCCGGAGACGCGTCTATATTTCTCAGAGCGGGTCATCCCGACATCCGCGCGGTTGAACTGGTTACTGCCAGGCAACGGTCGGTCTAGTCGTCATCTGACTGGTATCTTGATGTATCACTTCTTGTAGCTTGTACACTTGCGTACGTTAACGGCCAGATATTTCGCTATATCATTCACATATTTCCTTGCGCAATGGAAAATGTTAAGTGATTATGTACCGGTGAAAATGAGTCGTATAATGTCTATAATAATAATCATCAGATACAGTGCGTGAATTTCTAGTACGAGTCGTAGTGTAAGTTTGCTATACCTTCTTAAGACGCCGATATAATGCCAATGGCCTTGAGTGGTTAGTTGCGTGTTCTGTGCTGAGTTCACGCAACGCGTCGTCGTACGTCCAGCCAGTAATAGGACTCGCCCATAAAGGAGCGCTGTTCCAAATTGACGCATTATTAATTTATTTTGCATTCATACTAGAAGATAAATAATTAAAGTATCTTTAAAATGGTGAAGGTTTTAGAAAAATACTTGTGATTCTCAGTTTTTTATCTGCGTTAGACATAACTTTACAAATTAATTACACTATGTAATATAAACATATTCGAAAATATTTACAGATTAAAGTTAAGAAAATGCTCTAATTTAACATATAACATAATAGCCTATTAATGTTCCCACTGCTGGGACACAGGCCTCCTCTCTGTGAGAGGGAGTGGTCCTTAACCTACCACGCGGGCCCAGTGCGGGTTGGTAGATGTCGCTTCTTCGAATTTTTGGTTCTAAGACATGCCGGTTTCCTCACGATGTTTTCCTTCACCGTTTTGAGAGCAGTGGTGATAGGTTCGAACCCACGACCTACAACTCGTAAGTCGGGGCTGTTTCCACTGGGCCACCACTGCTCCAATTATCTCAATTTAACATATACTTTTTCAAAATCAATATCACTAGGTACTCGTTTAGACGTGATCTTCATTAAAATTCGGTTATACTTCCTGGTACTGCCTGATTGAAACTCGAAAGTACTTACTTCCTTATATTTCTTTAACAAAATTACATCAACAAATTCTGCAGTATTCTGTTTTTCTTTTACGACTAGAACCTAGACTACTAGATTGTCGCATGGCGACAAACTAATTACGAAGATTACTGCAGTTACACAATAATTTATGTAATACCTACGGATAGATGATACAATGCTGACGATATCATGTTTAAAAATAACTGGCTGAAAGTTAAATGTAGCCTGCAGGTAGTCATTATTATTTGAGCCACACACCTATCTAGTCCTTATTATGTAGACATAGAAATGTAATAATATAATCTATATATAAGGTCCAATTAAAATAGATGGACAAACTTTTAGTAATCATTCAGACCACCAAAATAAGGACAATGGTAAAAAAAATATTAGAAAAACGCATTAGATACTTACAAGAAAAATAAATCAGTCAACGAAAATACACCAAAAATGTTGGTTACCCAATGCCATTTATTATTTTTGGTCAAAGTAAAATCGATTTTTTTGCTTGGATATCTTTGGTTAGACGTACTGAACGTTGTGTTAAAATTTGTCCACCTATTTTAATGGGACCTTGTATATAAAATACAATTAATTAATTAATCATTAGACAATTTTTTTTATTTTATGTTTGCATCTTTGAAATTAATTATTGCTATAAGTAGAGCTGCCTTAAGCGTGCCGTGCTGCCATCTATCAGTGGCTTCCAACATTATGAATGTTAGACATTCACAGTTCACACACGTATTGATAGATGTCACTGTCACTCCAGCCAACCGCAAACGTCAGATAGGGAAAGTGGAAATATAAAGCGCGGGAAAATTGCATTTAAATATTTTTACTAAATATCATTTTACGCAATTTTGGAAGATATGGATAAATAAATATTCATGTAGGTTTTAACTAGGTGGATGCGTTAACAAGTAAAGTTACGTCAAGCCATGTTTTATGTTCCTTATTGTGATTTATTCAAATGCTGTACTGATTTAATAAGGCTTACAATGTACCTCTGTTTAGGGATGCCATGTAAAGCAGTGTAACTTGAATTGTTTCTTTTTAATGAGTATGTATTCATACAGTTGAACAGTGACTCTATTGTCTATGGTTCGGTACTTTCTAGGTATGTAAGAATAAGACGACACACTTAATTTAATTAAGCCATAATTAGACCTTCTGTCAATATTTTACAAATGCTGAGTTACTTACAATTTAAAGCTCATAATTGGATTCGTTTTTTGAAACGTTACCCTAATCGCCGTAGTTCCGCCACGTAACAAACTCATATTTTCTGTTCGATGTCGGTTATGTAAAAAGTATCGGATAATCCATAATTATCATAATTATTCAAGATAATGAGTACTACGAGCGTGGAAATAAATTGAGCCTAGCGGACCGCGTAAAAAATACCATAAATATCTCCCATTCACGGTAAGAGTTAATCGGTTAAAAAGACTAAAAGAATTCGAGTTACGAAAGAAATTAGCTATTAATCGGAGCGAGCACACATATATTGCATCAATATTTATAAAGATGGTGGCGGGCAACGCGGGTGCGGGCGGCGCGCGCATACCGCCGCTGCACCTCGCGAATGCAGTGCGGAAATTGCACTATCGAAAAAAACAATAGAAATTCTATAGTCGGTTTTTTGTGTCGGGAAAGTGGCAACATTGATTCGCTTAGTTCAAGTTTCGAAAAATAACGTCGATGATATTGCAAAATTACGAATTGTGTTTGATGTGTGCTGGTGATCGAAAAATAGTTAAAAATGGAAAACTTTTACGATGTTATCAGGACGCTCAGTAGAAAAACTTTGAAACGAAAACCAAAGGTAGTATAAAAATTGATATAGAATAAGTATTTTTACCTTGACCTACTTTCAACTTAATTAAATACTTAAGGCCGTAGTAATTAGCTTGTAACTCTTTCGTATTTTTTTTTATTTCCGTAGGCCATAATCATTCTGGTAAGGGACCATTAAGGTATTTTTTTTTAAGTAGAATTTCGCTAGAATTCTTCTTTCAAAAACATATTTTTAGCACCAGGCAACCAGTTAGCGATGCGTTACGTACTCGTATGTTTTGGATTTTCCTAGGTGTTCGGTGCTCGGTGCAGGTGGTGCTAGGTGATCTTTTATCGTCCTAACTTTTTTAATTCCTTTTTTTTTAATATTGTTTTAACATAAGTACAGGACTAAACAAATATAAAACCCATCAAAGCCGCTCTGCGCACTATATAAGTGCATAATAAGATTAAGAATCAGTGAATTTCATAATCCGTTATCAAATATTGTATGAGATATCAAACTAATGCGAAGGTTCGTCATCATCATCATTTCAACCGAAAGACGTCCACTACTGGACATAGGCCTCGCCCAAGCGTCGTCACATCAATCGCGCCTTAAAAGTAAAATAGTCTTATTGTTTAAGTCTAATTACTGTTTAGATAAATTCAATACTAATTATTGAAATAATTAGGCAAACGCGTAGAACATATTATTTGAAACAACATAAATCACCAAATGCCGTAAATCACATCACCCTGGTTTCTATTGGATATGTTTCGTATAAAGTCCGAGCAACGGGTCCAGCGCAGTAAAACTGATTTATTTAGCGATCGTGCGCGCGCGCACATTCACGCTTTCCTGATCTCCAGCGATGTACCGACACCGGCCGAGTGGCGAGTACCGCAATCGGATGCCAATCTTAAGATTCTTTAGTTTTAAACGTAACGAAAACTGTACTTGGGATAGTACGAATAGGTTTAACACTGTAGTGATAGAAATGGTCCACCTTTAGTTTACCCCTCACTGTGTTTCAAATCATGCTTAACATACTTTACTGAACTCATAGTTATGAAACTTGTATTAAAATTCAAGCAGCTCAAAGCTGTAAATCGCAACTAATGCAATGAACAAGGCAACTGATTTATTCATTACTGTCGTGCTTGTAGGTACTCTGTTCTTCGTCACTACTTAAGGCTTAAGTAGTGACTTCAGAATCATTAATGAATATGAATCAATTAAACATAAAATTAACCCAATACCTTAATTGTTACAGGTTCAACCCAAACCTACAACAAATGGAGTTACAAAAGAACGCGTCTCAGAACGAGAAACCAGAGAGACGAGAGAAACGAGAGAGTCCAGAGACTCGAGAGACTCTCGGGAGATACGCGAGCTGCGTGAAGCGAGAGACTCCAGGGAAGAGACGGACCACGTTGAGAGAAGAGCGCAGACGACGTCACCAGTGCCGCGGGAGAGAGAAAGAGACCGGGAGAGGGAAAGGGACAGGGACAGAGAAAGAGATCGGGAGAGGGAACGAGAATTAAGAGAAGAGAGAAGAGAGCAGTCAACCCCACAGCATGACGGCAGACATCCACTGCTGCAGTTTGCCGTCGACCATTTCAGACAGAGCCCAGAGTGAGTACTCACTAATGTTTATTTATTTTACTACACAATGGTCTTGACAACTGATTCGGATTATTTCCGGGAAACTGACCCATTGTGATAATACTACAATCAATGTAGTACACACATGGTATGCCCCATTTTACAGCGTGTGAAAAAGGTGCGTTCTGCCACCGCTTTGAGCAATTTTGACCTTAGCTTTTTTGTCTCAATCACATACCGTGTCTATTTCTTTGCTAAATATATTCTTGATGTGCAATAGAAAGCTGATAATGATGTTAAATGACAGCAGAACTGAAAGTTTACGAACACTAAACAATCCAATCACACATTTGCGACGCATTTACCAGTTCAAATGCAATTTGTTGCACAAAGACGTTAGGTGTAGACTTCCGATAGCTTCCTACGACGCATGTTAACTATTCAGACGTAACACGCATTTTCACTAGATCATTAAGTACTGACAGTAATTTATAGCGCGCTTTACTTTTTTGATGCATTCATTACATACACCAGTCTGAGCTATAAAAACACAAATGATATAAAAATTAAGACTCACTGCGTCTCAATTAAGATTATTTTACCTGTAACAAAATATTTTCCTTATTTTTGTTTCTTTTAAAATTCTTAAAGGAATTTTCGGGTTCCATTTAATTAGTAAATCGATGATGTACCTAATATTGGATCGCAATGGTCGCATACATATTATTTTAAGTCCACACTAGCGCCATCTATGTTCAGCGACTGGTACTTTTACCACACAAAAATGTGACTTTTACTTAATAAACAATATAATGTACATTACTTACTGGGTACTTTACTCTAATTTAATATTGATATTATATATTTTATAGTCTATTCATTAAGCAGAGATGGTTCAAGACGACAAATTCTGCTCTACGCCGATAGTTTATGTCCTATAGAGCAGATGGCGCTCAAATTCAATTTAGAACTTTTCAGTTACCACCTTTTTTTTTTTTGTTTTTTTATTAACCAACCTGGTGTCAGAGTTTAAAAAGTTGCCCATGGGCCTTTGACTTGGCTTCACATGCCGTCAAGAAATATCTCTCAGGCATGTCAGTTTCCTCACGATGTTTTCCTTCAACGTTCTTGAAGCAAGTGATAATTATACTTACAATACGCACATGAATCCGATAAGTCAGAGTTTTAGGTTCGAACGCGAGACCTATATTTGGCAGTCCGAAGGTCTGGGTATCACTGCTGTCCAACAATTAAATTGCAAATAAGTATTGGTCTGCCCTTACCAGAAACTGCTGAACAAATAATTTGAGATCGGTACATAGGTACTTGGTGGTCGTCGACCTATCTCTATCAGTCTTCCTCTTCTTGATAGCTTTATCATCTTACACTTCCCATAGCTCTTATCTTTGGTATGCAATATTATGTTCCGCCTTGTTGGTCTAGTCTAGTGGTCGTAAGATTGTACTGCTGAGCTTGAGGTCCTGGATTTGATTCCCAGGTACACAATGTATTATTCGGTTTTTCCATCAGGTTGATAGCAATGGGCTCGCCCCCTATTACATCAAAATGTGGGTGTAATATATAATATAGGTACACCTCTGCCTTACCATTCTGGCAATACAATGTTGTTTCGTTCAAGAAAATGTTCGTACATACCTGCGAAATAATTATCGCTGTTTAAGACGGTGCATCCTAAAAGTTGGCAACGTCGTAAATAGCTGTCAAATATTTACCTGTTTTGATTAATTTGGAAATAATACTGTATGGAAATAAGAAATGTGGCTAACTATCTGGAATATTAATAATGAATTGCAATTATAACATTGAATTTGATGTTGTACCCGTTTTAGGGGTAAAAAAGGCATTTGGAAAGTTTCCAAATGCTTTTTTTACATCTAAAACTAACTATTCGGTGTTACGATATTAATTGTTGCATTTCATAATCAATATTCTAGTTCGCTAGTTAGCCACATTTTTTATTTCCATACAGAAATATTATCAAATTAATCAAAACAGCGAAATATTTGACATCTATTTGCGACGTTGCCAACTTTCAGAATAAACCCTCTTAATTGGATACATTTTTGTAAATATCCCAATATTTTGCGTCCAAATTACATTTGCAGTTGGAATGTATGGGAGATCATGTTTTTAACTACAAAGTTAAGTTTGTTTTTGGGATACATTCATCCTAACTACCGAACATTGTTCGTGGTGCGACACGCACTTGGCCAGTTTTTTTTACAAACAGTCCGTTATTCTAGAGAGGTTTTCAAAATGGGAGCAGTTGTACAATGTTGCCTCCTTGCTTCAACAAAAAATCGTTCATCGTTGCCAAACTAGAAAATAATTAAAGTGATGCACGAAACATTGTTCACAAGTTTAATGCTGTCACGCGATAGATTGATCTATTAGAGCGAAGTTTTTGTTTTAGAAACGCAAGATGTTAGACCAATATTCCACGTGTAACTTAAACGTTTTATAATCGTTATTATTCATACATATTTTAATATTTTAGAATGCATCGTCTTTCCCAGACGGAAAGGCGATGCATTCTAAAATAGCCTGTCCGCTAGTGCGCTTGTAGCTCGATAACCATGGTGTAAGATTGACGTGATTGTTATAGAGTTGTGCTCTGAAAAGCGGGTGGAGCCACGATCAATATGCTCCATTTGAAATAAAATTAGACATTTAAACAATCCTTTTTTACAGTACCGTTCAACCCATTCTGACTTATACAAGGTGGAGACGACAATACAACAAAAAATTAAAAGGCGTATCCATAATGACTTTCACATTCTGTAAACAAAAATTTAATTGAATATATTCAATAGTTTAGTCATTATAGCTCGGCAAAATCCATAGTCAGCTCGGGTTATTCCGTTTATTCACCCCAAAAATCCACCCTAAGGTGGAAATTCGGAAACGTATGCCCGAGAATTCACCCTAGGCCTAGTTGGATAAACGGAATTCATAGGCTTATGGTGGATCCATACATTACATTTAATTTGTTTGAAAAACTCATTTTTTTATTTAGATGCTAGGATTTATTTGATAGTTCCAAAATACTCATAAGCATTGGTAGTGCCGCAGTATTTTCATATTTTTTTTGTTGTATGGTAGGTAGTCTCCACATTGTATACCGTAGGCATAAGGTGGATGGGATGAATCGGTTGATGGTTGTTGTAAAAAAGGTTTAAATCTTATTTCAAATGGAATATAGTTAAATGCATAACAATGAATTCATTCATTAGAACCGCGAAGTTTATTTAAAACGTCAATTCGTTAACTTAATTTCTATCAAAGCAATTGTATCAAAATGTGGCAACACAGCTTGCAGGAAGCGACATATAACAACAAGTAGGTAATAGGATTATTAAAATTAACCGCGTACAAATAATAACTGCATATTCTTCAAGTTTGAACAGTAGCTGTTATGTTTCCACATTGTACAATGCTTTCTAAAAAAGCGTGGGTAACCGTTTTACATTGAATGAAGGATTCTTATGTGTTCCAGGTATCTTCTGAACTGTTTTTTATTTGCAATTCGTTAATGGAATTATGTAGGGTTGGCCGGATAGAATCACCAAGTTCAATCATGGCTAAATCGTTCAAATGTCAAACTGCAGTTGGATTTAACCTTTTGCCATCAATCGTTTTAGTATCTAACATTAAATTGTAGTCCTATATTATGTCGTCTTTGGATTCTTGCTCTATCCACCTCAATCTTCCTTTTGTTTGATTAGCTAAGCGTCTTTATATAGTTAGATCATCGTTTACCTACCTGGATGTAATTATGTTGGTTGGTATAGTATTGCATATTTATCTGTATGGCCCTGCACTTGATCTGTGTTTCAATATTTAAAGTAAAGCCAAGCTTCTAACGACATATATGGATCTAAGGCTCTTATCTACTCATCACTATATTTCTGTCCTTATCCCAATCAAACAATTGGGATCTGAGAGAAACCTGGTCTTATCTCTATCAATCATCTCTGGGTTTACTTCTTGCTTAGGCATGTCATCTTTCACAGCAACCCATCTTTCTTATCTTAAAGTAACTCAAAGTAATTATCTGTTGTAACACTTGTAATATCCCATTAAAATCCGTTTCTAATTATTGCAATTTTCGTTATCTTGTGAAATCTGGTCTCCTTACCAAATATTAATATCTAAAGTAATGATACGTTCTGCTTTCCACGGAACAATAGTCTATGTTAGTGTTACACTTTGCTTGTTTTGTTATATCATAATAAAGCAGCTACGCTCGAAGAGAACGGAAAATATCTTAATTCATACTTCCTTGAGAAGTTATGTTAACCTATTGCAACACAATAATTCATCTATTTGCTCAAAATCATTTGAACTAAGTATAACATTGGTAGAGCATCTATTTCATGCGACTATCACGACTTGAAGTATCATGAGTGTAAAACCGCGTCGACCTGCATGGCCCAGTTAAATAAGAAAACAAAAGCTTTTTCGTAATGAATTTTCATGATTAAGCAACACCTTTGTAAACCAGATTCGGGTGCAATTTTACAAAAACAATGCGCCATAAAAAGTGCTTGGCAAAAAGTAGAGCAGCCCTAGTTAGTTGATGAGCACCGTTGGCGCGGAACACACCTGAGAGGTCGCGGCACAATCGTCGCCAGAGCAAGTGTAACCTTCGGTCATGCCGTGTGCACTGGCAGCACGAATCAAGCATAGAGTGCAAGTATCCGAATTGTTAAAGTTTACTATTTACTACTCTTTTGTGCCGTTGCACTTCGTGCATTTTTTAAAGCTCGCCACTCGTTACTTTTTTGTTTTCGTTTAGTTACCAGCCAGTTATAGTTCTCCAATTAGCAGTGCCGATTAATTGACCGTGTGTTGTGTGTAATAGTGGTGTTCAATTAAATTGTTCGTGTTTGTAGTAATTACAGTTATTAAAAGTGTTTCCGTCCAATAATAGTCCTGTGTAGTGCTTGCATGCGTTAAGTATATATAATACGTTTTATTGTGCCTGAAATAAAAATATTATATATGGTAATGAGCATAAAACTTGTCCATCTGAAGTGACACTAGCTTAGTATACCTACCTACTCAAACGTAACCAATGGTTCAAACATGTATATGTTTAAATTGGCATGCTTTTGCCTCTATTTTACATTTGCATTATTATGTTAACATCCAATCAACATAAATATTAACGAGACAATTATTACAACATTGACACACAAATCAATACATCAACGATCGCCTAAAAAAAGTAGGAAGAAAAAATCGCGTAACCACCGTCATAATCGAATCGGAATAATGACGTTACTGCTAGATACGTAAACACGAGTACCGCAAACGTTTTGAAAGCCGAAATGAATCGGTAAATTATTCAAAATTTACTTCCTCGCCGTCGAGCACTTTCGCCGATACGTTTAGTCGGTGATCGGCCGTCGAACGATGTCGATCGAATCGTTGGGCGAGAGCATCACAGACATGACTGAAGACAGTCTGTCGAGTGACGATTTTGACGAAGATGGTATCTCGTTCGAAGAAGAAGAGAGCGGTAACGAGTTACTGTGAGAGCATTTTTTGTGATGTGTTTTGTTTTCGTGGAAATTGTGTTTGTTTACCGTAGTTTTTTTTGTTGTGGCTACACTTTGGAATGTCAGTTGGTTGTCACGTTAATTAACAGTGGCGCTAGTGTGTTAATTGCAGTGCTCAGTACATTGCAAGTGTTTAATTAAAGCTTAATGGAGTCATTAAAAGTAAAGTATCTAGACATTTTCTACGAAGATCATTGATGATCTGTAGGTACTCTTAATTTTCTTTTATAAAGATTATTGGTTATTTTAAACTTCTAAATTCGGTTTAAAGAAATGTATTTCTCAAAAGATCATACATAGTTCACTTAAATATGAGAAACTAAACAAAATATCTTAAGTAATAAATATAATTATTGTCATTCGATCTATCGAGTACATACAGTGAGTCATAATCATAATTTGTTAGGTTCCTAAGTGTCAGTAGCCCCAGTATTTGTTTCAGAAGTGCTCTTCTGAAATAATTATATCCTGGACTTATGATTGATGGGGATTATTTTTATGCCATCCTTATATACAGTAACCTATTAAACTACTTGCACACAACCTTAATTACCTGACAAGAAAAACATGCACTGTGCCTGTGTATCATGTAGTACAAAAGAAAGTTGTCAAAGACAGTTCCCATGTCTCTTATAAACTATATAGAGTCGTACTTCCTTCACGTGCAAATAATGTGCCCATGCACGCGAACCGATTAATATAAATCAAAGATTCACTATGTGCACATCTCTACGAGGCATGATTTAAAAAATAGTAGCTGTCACTTCTTTCTTTTTTGACACTTATCCATGGAATGAGTATGTACTATAAAGGCCCGTTGTACACGGCACGGTTTCTTCACGGTACGGCGCGCTAGAACAATCGTGTGATATGACACGGTTCTATGATCTACGACGACGCGACAGCGGCCTGCCGTAGTGCCGCCGTATCGTCAACAAACTTCCATAGTGATCTATACAACATTGACGACCGAGCCTACAAACGGCAAATAAACCGTAGTTTTTCACGGCAAAAAAAACGTGTGTACCACGGGTCCAAAGCAAAGGTCGTTGCACCTGTCTGACTTTGCACCATTGAGGTTTTTTAATTCATTTGTTTGCACGCACTACCGGGTGAGTAGTGAACATGAGTTTTCAGCAGTCACTTGTCGCAAAAGGCCTTCTTTTCTAAACAACATGCTGGGACAGGCAAAACCATCAAAATAGCTTTTTGCCTTTAAAATTCTTAATTTCATAACATTATCATTAAGTGTTGAACTTTCTGATCTGATCATTTGTCAGCGCCACCTGTCCACTTGCGGCAATTTACATAACTATCAGTTTTTTTTTTTATACGATCTCTGGAATTATCGAGACTTACCGAACTTTCTTGCGCCATGCATTTTTTGACAAATCTCACTTGCAACTATAAATATGTACTTGTTTACTGACATAATTGTGTGATAAATCTTGCATTACTTATAGATAATAACCGCCTTTTATTGTTATGATGGTTCCACGGGTAATAATAATGATGGTGTAATAATATATGGGAAATATGTTATGTTTAGAGCACACTCATCGCTAATTACGGGATGAAAGCAAATTATAGCTCTTCAAGAGACACACGCTGGTGTTGTTTCTCAGTATTGTCGACGTCATTTACTGCGACGTTATTATTTGTTTTACTCGTTAACAAGTTGTCAGCTAGACTAGGGACCTAGACCCCGCTAGACCTACTTTATATCCCTTCTTCCAAACGTATGAATAACACCCGGTGTTTGCAAGGCTACACAAAAATTTGCTATAAGACTGCCAAATTCATGTTAGCTGCTGCTCATCTTAGCTAATATTATATAGTGTTTGTTACGCTTTAACGCTAAAACGGCTGAACGGACTTAGATGAAGTTTGGCACATGGGTAGACCATGACTTGGAGAAGGACATAGGCTACTTTTCATTCTGGATCACAGACCAAGTCGCGGGCAATAGCAAGTGGGAAATAAATAACACTTACCAATCACTTGACATGAGTTTGACAGTTTAACTTTTGTATTCGTTAGCCTTTCAGAATCCGGGTGTGGCTACAAATACCTGACTACTTATCACAAACAAAGAATATCGTGTACCTAAAATATATCAAATAAAGACTTGGGCTCCACACCGGTAGAAAAATTTCCGTGAAGATTTCATAGAAATGGTTCTACCGGAGTCGCTTCGCGCCAGTCTATCAAAAGTTTAAAACATCAGCCAGTTCGTTGATAGTAACACTGACATAACTACTTACTACCTATTAGTTTCAGTTCGTAATTAATTAATATCGACGTTAATCGGAAGTAGGTACTCAGCATAACTCGTCGATTCCTATAATTCTTCATAACGCAATTAAGGATATCCAGATATATTAACGATTTTCATTTTTTATACTATTTCCGTGAACTCGCTTTCGACAAAGTTGCATAAGTCAGTTCGTTCCTTTTAAAACATTTTATTACTTGTTTCGAATAGATTAGATTCTAGATTTTTTCGCCTACGCATAATTTCGTAGGTGTTGGATCAATAGAATACCTAGTCAGAGAAAGTGTTCCGGATAGGTGTCTTAAAATGTCATGTTAGTTTATCTAATTTTGAATATGTAATCGATGCAAATTTTTCTAATGTTGCCATTACTGTTTTGGCATTTCTCCTTTTGGTAATGATTACTCATTAGGCACGAATCGTGTGATAAATTAACCAGTTGAAATAAGTAGCCATTTTGGGTTTTGAAAAAACGTGATTTGTTGCTCAGGAAACAGGAAATGGTGTAACTTTCGAAATAAGATCTAGAATTCTAAATGTAAAACTATAAGTAACTAGTTTGGATTAACATATTACTAATATAAATATTGTTCTTTAATCTTAGTAACATTTCTTAAACTGTTTAGGTGTTGGAACTGCGTTTTTTGGGTACCAGAGGTTGGCTCGGTTTACTCAACAGAAATCCTCACGAATATTATAAATGCGAAAGTGAGTTTGTTTGTTCGTTACGCTTTCACGCTAAAACGGCTGAACTGATTTGGATGAAATTTGGCACATGAGTAGACTATGACCTGGAAAAAGACTAGTTTTCATCCTGGATCACAACAACATCGTGGGCAACAGCTAGTATTAATATACAAGTTTTAATATAAAACCTGTCTCGTTGGTCTTAAGTGGTCGCAAGCGCTACTACTGAGCATGAAGGCCTGGGTTCTATTCCCAGGTCGGGCAGTGTTATTAGGTTTTTCTATCTGGAAATTCTCAGTAGCAGCTAGGAGTCTGGATTTGTGCCCGTGTGATGGCATTAGGCTCGCCCCCTATTACATGGGACTTGAACATAACTGGCGAAATGTGAGTGTACTACAGGTACACCTCTGCCTATCCATTCGGGGAAACAAGGCGTGATGATATGATAATAGAAAGAAACAACAAGAAGGTTTACTTGGTTAGGCTAGATTTCTATTTTTATGGTGTACGTACATAATACAGAGTAATAGAG
Source organism: Conistra vaccinii (assembly GCA_948150665.1). Taxonomy (NCBI): domain Eukaryota; kingdom Metazoa; phylum Arthropoda; class Insecta; order Lepidoptera; family Noctuidae; genus Conistra; species Conistra vaccinii. The sequence goes on along the minus strand of OX411323.1, from coordinate 5,077,471 downwards.
TATTCTATCTATCGACTAGGTTTACGCATAAAAATGTTTGTTAAAACAAAGGCCTCTATTTTGTATTACGTCTGTTAGTTTCGTAACGCGTACGTGAGTGTCGGACATTATACAGCTTTTGTAAGCAGAACAAACTCCCTGTACGTGTTGCCATTTAAAAAAAACCGAATCAAAACGTAAACGAGACCGTGGAAACGGCTCAAACAGCTTTCCTTCCTATTGTTTTTAAATTCATCATGGTATTTGGGTTTAATTTTCTAATTGATGTTCTTAATTCAGTTTAGTACGGTCTTGGTGACCGTTACAAAAAACGTAGATAGTAAATTAGCAATGCAGTAGATCAAAGGGAGATTTTTTTTGTCAATTTGTTTGGTTCCGCTAAACAAGACTAATTCGATTATTTTATTTATCACGGTGATCTTCAATTATGAACGGATAACTTTATGAACTGTTTGTATTTTCAATACTTACCAGCTACCTTTTCTAGGAACATTAAATCTGGCAAGTTTTAAACACAACCGCACGGGTCGATCCATCAGGTTTAGCTATGCTTGCCGGGGTTGTTCCGTGGATGTATGAAAACCATCTTTACATAATAATATCAAGATTCCTCCGTGCTTCGGCGTTGGTCCCGGCTGTCATACTTGAATCTTTGACAGTCGTTACGGGTAGTCAGAAGCCCGAAAGTCTGACACCAGTCTTACCAAGGGGTATCGTATTACGCAGTAACTGGGTTGTGGAGGTCAGATAGGCAGTCGCTCCATGTAAAATACTGGTATTCAGCTGCTTCCGGTTAGACTGGAAGCCAACCCCAACAAAGTTGAGAAAAGGCTAGGCAGATTTTTGATTAAGTACTTGGTTCTTTTGTTACTACAATAAACAAGCTTCAAGTGAGAGTAGGCAGTAGGCCTATCCATACTAGCCATCATTCGTGCCGTCACGGTAGCCAGCTCGGACAGTTCGTCCACTCACGCGCGCCTCCATTGTCTACGGCCCGCGCATACGCTGAACGCGCTCATTTGCATCCAATGCTAACTGCCACTTCCTGCCGATGTGAAGGAAATGCAATAATAGCACCTCGTTATGTAGGGAAAAATAGGAAAATGGAAATTTTGTACTTAGCGGTTTTCAATTGCCGTTTGGAAAATAAACAGCTGTGTTGCAATGATGTTCCATTGTTGTGACTTGTGAACTATGATGTTAAATTCTTTCCATTTTCTTAATACTTTGTCTTGAGCGATAGACAATACTTATAAATAGTTACGTCGCGCGTCGTTCTTCTGATACAACTTCTACATACCTACCTATTGGTATCCGCACGCACCCAGTTTATTGCAAAATACTCTCATGATATATTCAGAATTCGCATTCTATCAAGACCACTAGCCGAAAAATTCTATTTATGTCGAATTTTAAATGTGAATTATTCATGATTCATAAATCATAACATACTATTAAGAGTATTAAGCCAATTACATATTTTTATATGCCTAAAGCAGCTGTTCTCAAAGTTTTTTGGCGACGGAACCTTTTGTAAAACGTAATATTTGATGGAGCCCTAAAATAATCAAAACCTGGTTGTATGTGTATTCTTCATTAATAATCATAAAATAAATATATAAATAATCAGAACTGCAGTGGACTAATACAGTTTTGACGAAATACATTATTTTTACCGTTTCCTCAAGAACTAATGTAAGATTTGGCGGCATTTGTTTAATCGCTGTTTTTTCAGATGTTGCTTCTATGTTCTATGTTAAAGGGTTTGGTTTCCGCACTTAGTCCTTCAAGTGGACCATTGTGCGTGGGCCATGGCGGCCATTTGGGGGGTTATTTCAGATGTTGCATAACTTGTTCTACTACTTGGACCCGCAAGTTTCATATTTTTTTGACGTAGGAGCATTATCACGAATAAAACCTAGTTGTAGTCCCATTGTATCCTGCATAGACACCTGATTTAGCAAATGCCGTCAAATCTAAAATATTTCTTGAGGAAGCTGGGCTCCACAAAGCCACTGTGGGGGCTCCGCGAAAATACTGGTCATAATGAACCAGTATTTTCTCTGAACCCCCATAGTGGCTTTTCGGAGCCCTGGGGATCTGCAGAGCCCACTTTGAGTAACACTGGCCTAAATAATAGGTAACGCCCATTTAAAAGAAATCGCATTTCCAATAAGCTGAGTCATTTTGACTAGACTGAGCATTTTGCCGATGATCTGATAGTGAAATCAAAAGCTATTTTTATGTGTTATGTCATGCGGTAAATTATAAAACTAAATTCTTTTATTTCCTTTCATATTATCTAATGAGAGTGGCTATACCGACTTATAAACGAATTTTATTCTTATATGAATCGTTCGTTGAAGTCCTACGATTTTGTACCCAGTCTTAGCAAAAAATAATCTAATTGATCAAGTCGTTTAGGACCAATTATATCGTCAATCTACGAACAAATTACCGACCATAAAACTCTACTATTAGAAATATTGCGTAAAATGATGAACGGATACCTCAAACAAATATAAAATAGAGAATGACGCCGCATAACTAATGGAAAGCGATTTGTTCATTTTATTAGTTTCTCAAACACCTTTCTATAAAAGAAAAGCATAAGGGATTTTGTGTCAGTGGTCAAGCCCATAGATCACATCATAGGATTTATAAATAAATAAAATTGAATTATACAATTTCCGTATTAAACTGCTAATAATCATATATTTAGCTAATTTGAATATTGTATATTCAAATTAACTAAATATATGATTGAACACCGGAAATGTAATAATTTTCGTTAAATATTCATCAATGCAAATTATTCTACTGATATGCCAGTCTTTCTTTTAAAACTAGTTTTATTTCATAACAGTTATCATACTTTATTTACATAAAGTCTTAGCAAGCAATTTTAACAAGACCATTTGTTAGACTTATTGAAACTCGGCACTTAGTTATTTTTTATCAACATCCTGCAGATAAATATGAAAACTATTCTGGTTTTAGGGTTGCGTACCCAAAGGATGCCAAACGGAACCCTATTACTAAACCTCCGCTGTCCGTCCGTCTGTCTGTCAGAGTCAGCGGACTGTATCTCATGAACCGTAATAGGTACACAGCTGAAATTCTCACAGATTGTGTATTTCTATTAAGTACCGCTAACACAACAAATAATTGAATTTAAATAAAATTTATAATTAAAGGGTCTTTCGGCAGTTTTTGCTCGATCTTATTACAGTACTTAATGAACGAATCCGATTCGCTCTTGACCGGTTTATTATTTATTTCATACTATCCTTACACGATGACCCCAATACAATAGTAGTTTGCAAACAGTTAAACACACACCAAATAAACACACACCAAAAAAATCAACTTACGGCTAATACTTAAAAAAAAAAAAAAATACAAAGCAACATTAAACTCTATTATAAACACAATCTGAAGTCAGACTACACAATTATATTATATAATTAGTACCTAAATGCTATAAAATCTTAACCAAAAATACAAAATCAAACTTAATACAGAATATTAATATTAATTATAATGAAAAAAAAAAAAAATATCATCGATTGATATTTTTTTTTTTTTTTTTATAATGCAACCTATTTTAACCAACCTATTTCTCTCACAGGCTTGAAATCCTGAAAGCGGATTCCTCCCTCAAGAGCAAAGCGAAACGCAACGAATGGACATGGAAGGCTCAGACGGACGTCGTGAAGTGGCAGGCGACGCCGCTGCGGGCACCGCTGCTGCGCTTGCCAGCCGCGCTGGCGCCGCCTGCGCTCGAGTGCTTCACGTGCGTGCGCGCCTACTGCGGCGACCTGCAGCCCAACGAGCGGCAGCTGCACCAGGACTTGACTGAAGTTAAATGTGTTTATACTGTGCTTATGGTGAGTATTTCATTTACTTTTATTCTGTTGAAATAGGAGATTATTTCTACAAATTATTCCACTAATATATCCCGATAATTTTAAATTGTATCCTTATATTAGTTATTCAAAGATATGATCTATCTATGTGCCAAGTTTCAACCAAATCCATTCAACTATTTACGCGTCATTGAGTACCAAACATCTTCACAGCATCATTCTCTCGCAAGGATCCCAATTTATTTGGCTACGGCGCAACATGTCCCTTTCTCATCCCTTCCATGTTCCAAACTTCTCTATTAGTTGTCATCTCGGTATTCACCCCCTTTGTAGCCATATCATCTTTCACACATTCCATTCATCGTTTCTTTGGTCTTCTCCTACTCTTAGCTCCATCGACATTCATACTCAGAACTTTACTTCAAGTTCAAACATCTTCAGATACTTTCAAATTATTATTATTTTGTAGGATACCTATTTTCCTAGAATAAAATAAACCACACAATGTAAGAAAAACAAAACAAAAAGTCTCTCTCCGGCGGGGAATCGAACCCCGGTCTCCCGCGTGACAGGCGGGGATACTTACCACTATACTACCGAAGATGTGATTACATTGACAAAATAGTGGACTACAATAATGAAATACCTACCTACCCACATAATATTAGTTCATAATGTGGTTCATACAGAAAATTAGTTCAAGGTTGATAAAAAAACTATACTACCAAAGACGCGATTATGTTGACAAAATAGTGGACTACAAGTAGTATTATATTATCTGTGACTACAATAATGAAGTACCTACCTAAATAATATTAAATTGTATTACGAAAATTTTCAATGTTTAAAAGGAACTGAAAAGTTTCTGTAACCCATTTGAATATTGCCTTTTGTTATGCAATTATTTATTTCATTAGGAATGCTTAGTCTAAAATAAGATTGAGCTATGTATGGAATAACTTTATTCTTTTCTACCTGTACTTTCTTTCTGTCTCTAAACATAACTCGATAAGCTTAGTCAAAATATTACTCGTAAACTATGTATGAATGAGCAAACTTTCCTACGTGTAGATGTCGTCTCCAAACATCAGTTAATAACTTCTTATATTCTTGCAGCACTGCCACTCAGTACCAGAACTCCGTGACGAGGTGTACTGCCAGCTGATGAAGCAGACGACTTCGAACAGGTCACCATCAGGAGACTCGTGCCAGCGCGCTTGGCGGCTCATGTCCATACTGGCGGCCTACTTCACCTGCTCTGACACGCTCAGGTAAATTACTGGAAGAAATACTTCAACACCCATACATAATCCAGTTTGCTCTACAAGTTATTCATTACTTTTTCAATAGTAGGTACTAGTCATTCTAAATGCAACTTAATATACACTAGTTAAAAGTTGATATTTGTTTAAATGGGAATAAAATCAATTGGAAACAATAATTTGAATATAGAATAATCATTATCTGGTAGTCAGTTTCCTGAGACATAAACTTCACCTGCCTACTTCACAAACCTTTGAAAAATATAACTTATTATTACCTACTATTAATTTCTCTAAGCCTTTGACATTTTGAATCACAGCTTATTGAGAACTTTACTGTCCTGATACGGCCTAAGCGGCAACATGATCCGTTAGTTGGAGTAGAAGATATTTTATTCGTAATAAATTGAATGAATGAAAAATAATTCATAAAACTGCTGAAAACCTTGGGAGTTCCCCAGGGTTCATATTTAGGACCCCATATCTTCACAACACTTTTATTAACAGCTAGCTGCTGCCAGCAGCTTCGCCGCATGATATCTTTATAAATTATAGCCTATGTTACTCTGTGATAATAGAGCATTCTACTGGTGAAAGAATTTTTGAATTATATCCAGTAGTTTTTGGGATAATTCATTATAAACAAAAATACAAATCTTATCTCTTTATAATCTTAGTGTAGATTACTTTAGCGACTTACTTTTCATATACATACATACAATTAAGCCTGTATTTTTCGAAAGGATAGGCAGTGTGTAGCTCACCCTCATTTCGGATTATTGTTTTTATCAAACCCACGTTATTCCTCAGGCCATTCCTCGTGGAGTACCTGTCCGCGGCGGCGGCGGACCGGCGCCGGCCCTGCCAGGGCACGGCGGCCGTGTGCCTCGCCAACCTGCGCAAGACGCTGCGCTGCGGCGGCAGGAAGAACGTGCCTAGTGTCGAGGAGGTGAGATACTGCTCATTACTTTCACTGTCCAATGACCCATCATATGATTCACGACGATTGTGTAATTAATTGTGTCTGCTTTGCGGACAGTCAATGATTTTTTTTTTTTTTTCCTGTGGCAACACTACAGCTAACAGCTGATTTGAAATTGTCCCACTAATTTTAATTTTAAATATTAGATTTCCTTCTTATTAAGGCCTATTTCCAATTTATTAACTAGTTTAAAGTCTAATTAAGTGTTTTCTGTGTTAAATTTAGGCACTTAGTGCAAAATTGTGTAAAAATTAAATTGTGATTCGTTGACAGTTACCGGCTCAAGTGAATGTTGCATTTTCATCACGATATCAGGTACAATACTATTTATTTTACTTGGTAGTAAATTGTTTACGTTGTAATATTCTGCCAACAATTCATTAGATCACTTTTATTACGGCTTCAAGTTGATGCCAACGACCTTAAAATCGTAAACATAACCTTGATTAGTTTGGTGACAGAACTTCTTTCTTTACGAACTAAATTTCATTTTCCGTTCAACTAATATCTGTTACCTACCTGTTACCTACCTCCAATACTCCACTCACACTTTCCAACCTCTTCTCTTTTCTCTTTAATCATGATTATGACTCGCAGCGCGAAGGCTCGCCTAGAAGAGAACAAACTCACTCAGGCTTTGAGCGAATTAAAAGCGTCTCGGGAGCTCTGTGACCAACTGATTAAGGAAAAAGATGAAAATGAAACGGAGTTCCTTGGTGTCCTTGAAAGAAATAGCAAGTTGAAAACAGAAATGGCTCAGTTATATATTCAACACACTGATGCCATAGCAGCCCGGGACAGGCTCCAAGTTGTTGTGGACGGATTCAGCCAGTGTAGCAATGAGTATGAACAAGCTCTTAGTCACAAATATTTACTACAACAACAGCTACATGAGGCTCAAAGTCAGATTGAACAACTTGAGACTACAAATCTTAACATCACTGCCTCGTTGAATCAAAGTCTATTCAATGAATTGGTGCCTATTGCCCCGTCAATGGTTGCTGGAATAAACCCCACTTACACAATAGATTTAACAGGTCATGATGATTAAAAATTAAGTAAATCAGTGAGGGTAGTTACTAGTAAAAATAAAATTAAAAAATACATAAAAATTAACAAATACATAGTTAAAACTAAGAAAATGGTCAAAAAACAAAAGTTCTTCATCAAAAATGTAAAACTAAATAGAGAAAGGTTGAATCTACTGAAACAATTAGATATGTATTCATTTAACTTAGAAAAAAGTACTAGGAAATACCAAAATGACACAGAAGACTTGCAGTATGAACTTGACCAACTGCAGGAGAAACTTACTTCTATGACCATCAAATATACAGCCTCTGAAAACCAAATGAGGGAATATGTATTGGCAATGAATGAGCTGGTAAGCTCACAAACTGACAAATGTGAACATTGTCAACCACCATCTATTGAACCCACACCGGAACATTCATTGACAATATGTGATACCACCATACCGCAGTCTAGGGCTAGGTTGCCATTATCAATTACTAACTGTTTGCCCAAACATAGTGTAAATACAGAAATAGTATTATTTTGTGATGAAATTGGAAAGGATTTAGGCCACTTATTGACAAATAAATATCCAGGACACTCAATAATGAACTACTGTATGCCTGGTTGTTCTTTATTTGACATAATGAAAAAAGTTATAAAATGTAAATTTAACCAGGATTCTATTATTAATATTTGTTGGTAATAGGGGTAATGTGAACAAAGAAGAATTATTCCAATATTATAGATCATTGTGCAACCTTAGTTTAAGAAAAATTGTGATGTTCACATTCCCATACAGCCAAAGTTTGCCACAGGAAGAAAACAATTTTAGATTTGAAATGAATAAGACATTGCATAATTTGACATACAACAATAATTTATTCCATTTAATTGACACTAACAATTATGTTGGTAATCACCTTTATTTGACAAAGGATAGATTTTTCATGGATAGGTACTATCTTTCAAAGTATTGTAAAAGACAGATAGCTGTGTCGCTATCATATTATTTTTCTATTACAGCCAAGAATTTGGCTAAACAAATTGCTTCTATTGAGCAATGCTGTGACATGTTAAATAATTCAACCAATAATTTGGTATCAAAAATTGACATTGATAATTATTTAAATTAGAAATAAAGACAATAGAGGCCACCTCTTGCAATAGTGTACAAATTGAAAATTGCAAAATAAAATCAAATAAATGTTTAAAATCAGTAAATAGTATTAACCTGGTGCATCAAAATATTCAAGGATTTATGAACAAAGATTTAGAAGTAGAATTATTTATGAATTTTAACAATATTGATATTCTTTGTATAACAGAACATTGGCTTAAAAGCCACCAGTTATTGTTCAATTTTAATAATCACCAGGTTGGTAGTTCGTTTAGCAGAGTTAATGCAATACATGGAGGCTCATTAATTTTAGTAAGTAACCAGCTCAAATTTAAAGACCGTAAAGATATTGTGAGTCTATCTGTTGAGCGGACAGTTGAAATAGCCTGTATAGAATTGGAGCAGTTTATTGTATTAAGTGTATACAGACCCCCTTCAGGATTGTATGACTGCTTTGAAAAGGTAATGGATGAAGTGTTACACAAGATTTGTAACACGAATAAGTCCATTATTACTTGCGGGGATTTTAATGTTAATTTATTAGATAACTCAGGTTCTTGTAGTAAAATAATTAGTCTGTTCCAGTCCTACAATCTTGTAAACCTATTTTTGGAGCCTACAAGAATAACTCCTACTAGTGCCACATGCCTAGATAATATTTATACAGATATTATACCAAGCCACAAAGAAATTATAAATTTACTAGACTCAGATCATTGCGGGCAAAGGATTACTATCCCAAACGAAACCAACAAAGTGTCTAAAAAGGATATCACTGTTAACCCCAAAACTGCAAGTCGCTTGGAAGCTTTTAAAGATAAACTCATTAATAAATTACCAGTTTTGTCAATTCATGCTGATCCCAATCATCTTTATGATGATTTTTTTAATGTATACTGTAAACAATTTAATTCCACCTTTATTCCCAAGATTATCTCTGTTAATAGTAACGCATCTTTCAGTGATTGGGCTACCATTGGTATTCATAAAAGTAGAACACGTCTTTATGAGCTGTACAATGAAAGGACTTATGTAAACACGACTGAATTTAATTTATATGTTAGAAATTATTCAATATTATTTAAAAAAGTTTGTAGTATGGCCAAGTCACGTTATTTAAGTTCGAAGATTAAAAACAGTAGTAATGTTATTAAAACGACTTGGAATATAATTAATAGTGAAACGGGAAGGTCTGGTAACCGAGATATTGACTACAGCCTATCTATCAATGACAATGTCATAAAATCAGACTCTCAAGTCGCCGCGGCCTTTGAAAATTTCTTTTCAGATATTCCCATTTCAACTACTAAATCCCTAAACTCATCACCTTCTGTTGCTGAGTCTTTGCTAAAGGAAAATGTTAATGTTTGCGATTCGGAATTTAGTTTTGAACATATTACCTGTAGAGACATAATTAAAACCTTTCACACTTTAAATGTAAAAAAGACTGCAGATCTGTGGGGTAATTCTGTAGAAGTTGCTAAGTCTATTATTGACATTGTAGCACCTAGTTTAGCTCTTATATTTAATAATTGTATCGACTGTGGGGAGTTTCCTGACCTTATGAAAAATAGTAAAATAATACCTTTGTTTAAATCAGGTAGTACATCAGACCCCACAAATTATAGACCTATTTCAGTACTACCTACTTTCAGTAAAATATTTGAGAAATTAATTTTAGAGCAATTGCAAAGATTTTTTAATAAACATAAATTATTACATACCAAACAGTTCGGTTTTACAAGGGGTCGTTCAACTACTGATGCCGGTGTTGAACTTTTAGGACATATTTATAATGCATGGGAAGATAAATGCGATGCCTTGGGCATTTTTTGTGATTTGTCCAAGGCATTTGATTGCGTTCTTCATGAAACGCTAATCAGGAAACTCCGCCACTACGGGATCCGGAACAGCGCTCTGGATCTTCTTACTTCATACTTGAGTAATAGAATTCAGTGCGTTGACGTTAATGGAAAAAGATCTCCCGGATCTTTAGTAACAATGGGAGTCCCACAGGGCTCAATTCTTGGTCCCTTCTTGTTTCTTGTTTATATTAATGACTTGCCTTACCTCATAAAGGATAACCATGATATAGTGTTGTTTGCTGATGATACCTCACTTTTGTTTAAACTTAAACGTCAGCAGCTGGTTACTGACGACGTAAATAGCGCGATCTCAAAAGTAGTTCACTGGTTCAATGTTAACAATTTACTTCTTAATGAAAAAAAAACCAAATGCATTAAGTTTACTCTACCACACGTTAAGCAGGTGAAAACTAAGGTGTTGATAAAGGGCGAAGAATTGAATCCTGAAGTTAGCACAGTATTTTTAGGCTTAACTTTGGATGCTAAACTACAGTGGGGCCCACATATAGATAAATTGTCAAAAAAGCTAAGCTCCGCAGCATATGCTGTTAGAAAAATTCGTAATTTAACTGACATAGAGACAGCTCGTTTAGTGTACTTTAGCTATTTTCATAGTGTAATGTCGTACGGAATTCTGTTATGGGGAAATGCGGCAGACATTCAGACTATCTTTGTTTTGCAGAAAAGAGCTGTTTGATCAATTTATAAATTAAGTCCGAGACACTCTCTCAGAGAGAAATTTAAGGAGATTAATGTTATGACTGTGCCTTCTCAGTATATTTTTGAAAATCTTTTATATGCCCATAAAAACATAAAATTGTTTAAAAAATACAGTGATATCCATAACATAAATACTAGGAACAAACACAAATTTGTAGTACCTTCAACAAGGCTCAAGAAAATAGGTGGGTCGTTCAGATGTCAATGTATACGCTTTTATAATAAACTTCCAAGCCACGTCCAAGAACTGAGCCTTAATAAATTCAAATTATTCATTAAACGTAAGTTGTGCCAGAAAGCGTTTTATACCGTTAAAGATTACGTGGAGGACAAAGAGGCTTGGGATTGAGCTGCTCCGATTTATTTGATTTATTTTTGTGTTTACAGTCAGAATAATCATCTGCTCAATGATATGAATATTTACTTTGTGTAGTATAATATTTTTATATTTTATATATTTTTTTAATAATTGTGAATGTGAGGACTATGTGGGTCATATTTTTATTTTCTCTTCTCAGTTACTTTTAATGATAATCTGGCAGTTTGAGTACTTTTGCGGCCTACCCAAATGTCCTTTCTTTGGTATTGTTCGTCGAGTCGTTGAGCTCCTTAAGCTCTTGAGTTGAGCTACACGATTACTGACAAATGCGTGCATTGACTGGACAGGTCCACTCAAATCTGTATGGTTCTTTCCTCAAAAGACCATTTCTGATACAAATCTACATGGTCCTCAAATGATCTGACCAAGATTATTTCTGGGTTTTTTATTGACATTAATGTATTTTATATACTATACAATGACATGAATATTTACTTTTTAAAGCAATATATTCTTTTAATTACTTATTGTGAATGTGAAGATTATGTGGGTCATTCCTTTCATTTATACTTTTTTTGTTTTTTTGTTTTCTCTCTGTTAGTTTTTATCATGGTCTGGCAGCTTGAGTAATTTATGCGGCCTATCCAAATGTCCTTTCTTTGGTATTGTTCGTCGAATCGTTGAGCTCCTTAAACTCTGAGTTGAGCTGCACGATTACTGACAAATGCGTGCACTGACTGGACAGGTCCACTCAATCTGTGTGGTTCTTTCCTCAAAAGACCATTTCAGACACCAATCTACATGGTCTTCACATGATCTGACCAAGATTATGTCTGGACTTTAAAAGAGACTGTGACCTCTGAGTTTGTTTCGGCCTTTCTTCTCAGAGTAGTCAGATAGGAAACGCCGGCCTCATCTAGTTAAAAAAATATGATTGACGTGTAAAAGTGTTTGTACAGACCTACTTACAGAAATAAAATCATTTATCATTTATCATTTATCATTTAATGCGACATTTAAAATTCAAATTAATTCATTTAATGATATTATTTTGACTTCAAACAAATTGAAGCTTTAAGTTATAAGAAATTGGGCCAGACATTTCGATTGACTCATAATGAAGTTGAATAAAACGACTGACAGAAATTTGCTATATTTTGTAATTAAAACATAACATTAACATGTGTTTTTTCTAATGAGAAAGATGATGCTACCATCGATTTTTTTTGGTAAACTAAGCCTTCTGACTTACATCCTTTGTTTAACAGGTGACAGCAGTATCAGCGGGTCGCTCAGCTCGGCGACAGCTGTACCGACTGCCGGGCGGCGCCGAGCGCGTCGTCAACACGCGCTGCGCGACCGTCGTGCAGGACATCGTCAACGAGCTCTGCGAGCTGGTCAGTTACTACACTTAAAATAATAAACCTATGAGGATTCTCGTTTAGATCCTGCCCAGGAGCCCGACCATAGACAAAGTGACAGTTAATAGTTGCACAGCATATGGTACAAAATCGCTTGACAATTCACTTTATCTGTAATATTAGCCCTGAATGTATGGTAAGGTAACCTGCCTGGTATCATTGGTCATCATTGTTAACGTCAAAATCTTTATTACAATTTCAATATTTTTAATAGTTATTTTCATAATGCAGGTGAGCAGTTTCTAACTAAACTTGTGTTTAACTCGAGTATTTTTTCTTAAATCAAACCGAAATTACAACAAAACAACAACCATTTTACATTCTTCATTTTAAATTGACCCTAAAAATATTATTTTTCATTCATCATGAATTTTAACAGCAAATTAATTCACAACTCACATTTCCAGATCGGCGTGACCAGCGAGGCAGAACGCGCGGAGTTCTCCCTCTACTGCATAGTAGCAGGAGACGCGCTCACCATGCCGCTGTCAGGAGACGAATATGTTCTGGACGTCACCACGGAGCTACAGAGAGCCCACCATCCCTTCTACCTCATCTTCTGCCGCTCCGTGTGGCATCATCCTCTGAGGAACGATGCACCACCGCTTTATACTGAAGTGCTGTTCAACCAGGTACGTACTATCTGACTTCTCAGTCTGAATCACTCTCCGCTCGGCTCTTGACCTTTGGCCAGAAACTAAATCAAAAGAAAGAGACTTAATTAGGTCAACATAGTCGAATTAATAAATCATCTATCAATTTATGTGATTTTCGAAAAATTACTTTACCTACACATAACTACTTAGTTTCATTTTCACTAAAGTGCAATTATTTTAAGTGAAAACTTCTTTATGCGGGTTGACACTTTTTAGGTGAACAAAAATCATGGAACTCACGTCATCGTCACCTAACGCTCGAACGAAAGACATCAACGCGAGAATCAAAATTACTTAGTTTTCACTTCTATCGGCAGTCCCCAAAGACTGACCCATTTTTTTAATTGTAATTTCGTCGTTTTTTATTTATTAGAAATCAACTGAAACAAATACCGACTTTACATTAGTGTATGTTAAGTTAGTTTTCTAAATTGGATACAAGAATTTGAATAGACTTTAATGATCAGTGAGCGCGATTGGTACTCACTGCTACTGATATGTAATGTAGGCCATACTCGCTGCGGTCTACCGTACGGTCTACCTGTGCAGGTCGACCGGCGTGTCGTACGTTCCAATAACTGCACAAGTCTATTCCTATACACGCTCCGGTCTACCTGTGCAGGCACTTCTGCACAGGTAGACCTCTTCGGTATCCCGTAGCGTGTAGATATGGCCGCCATTAGTAATCTAAAGCCTTATCGAACGACAGCAGAATATTCCCATATATTCGTGTAATTCAAACAAATATTATTTATTTATTTCATCTTTTCACTCTACCAGGTGGCCCCAGACTACTTAGAAGGCCTACTCCTGGTGCTACCAAACGGCGGGGCTCCACCAGCCCCAGTCCTACGCGACGTGGCGCTGGTCGCAGCCCTACTGCACCGCGCGGCCGGCCTGGCCGAGGGGGCGCAGGCCCGGGACCTCAAGTTCCTGCTGCCGAAGCCCCTGTTAGCTTTGAGAGAGCCCCGGCCTAACAAGTGGGCGTCGTGGTTGGGGGCTGAGTGGCAACATGTCCGGACCTTGTCGCCTGCCGCTGCTAAGGCTAAGGTTCTACAGGTAAGAACGACGATAAGATAATTAATTAGATTTGTATTTCTTACGGACGCGCATCAAAAATCACTAAAATTTAAAAGATCGTTCTTGTCAATGACAAAAACGACCCCTTTTCCCTTTTGAAAAAATGTGTAATAGAAGAATAACAGGTCAGAATTTTAGTATTAATCTTTTCCTAAAACAGCGGATTACTTGAGAAAAATCATAAATAAAAACGACTTTTTTTTCAATATGATTTCCCTTTGTTAGCAATTTGTGAAAAGCTTAAAATTCTGTAAAGCTCTATAAAATGAAGCTTGAATAAAAGACACTTTTAAACTACCCAATTAATATTTTTTATTGCAATTAGTTTTTAGTGTAGATTTTTTAAACTTTATCCAGACGAAAATTTGAGAGATTTAAAAAAAAACAATTTGTATCTCGCCGTTCTATTCTCCCGTTTTAAATGACTGTATTAAAAGTAGATGTCCGAAAATTTTTTATCTGTAATACACTGCGTTGTCGCACCGTTGTCGGGTTACACGACATTGGTCAAGTCAGATATTTGTCAAATCGGCAATTCGTCAAATTTGATATTGGTCAAAGCTGTAGTTCGTCAAATCGTCTGTTTGCCCAATTATGAAATATGCCAAATACGCTATTGGTCAAATAATTTTAGTACAATCAACTGTAAAAATGAAAGTACCCCATGATATTTTTATAACTCATTTATTCAATTGATAGGTATTTATTTACAAGAATTCATACCCAACACAACTGTTTTAAACACTTTAACGCATCAAGTTTTCCACTCAATAATTTTTCAATATTTTTTTCTATTTTGGCATCTTCTATGATGTTGGACGTTTTCCTCTGCTTCTCATCTTGTCTTTTAACTTTATTTAAATAATATTTCGCTTCTTTTTTTAAAATACTCACACAAAAACACACACATGAAAATATTATGTTTTTCTTGCACTTTAATCCCTCATCTCCGATGCCAAGCCTCGACTGCGTTAGTGGTACGATGCCGTTCATTTGCACAACACCACATGTCCTGAGAAATCCTTTTTTGCCATTGCTCAGTAAAATATTTAAAAAAAAAATCCGCCTTATTATCATTTTCTGGCATCATGTCAAGTATTGCTAACCATCCTTCAGGAATATACTGATAGGGCAGTAACGCTAGATTTGTGGTTAGTCTTACATTTTTTTTCAAATTGTCGTCAGTCATCATTCCAAGTGCTTTTGCTTTTTTATATATTGCTTGATTAAAATGAAAAAAGCAGCCTTTGACAAGAACATCAGGAAAAATGCTTTTTGCAGCGTTAATAATTGCCATTTCGTAATCACATTTTAGAAAATTCACATCAAGCTTGAATTGAGAACGCAAAACCGAGAATACTCTCTCATAGGTTTGCTGAGTTTTATTAGGCAAAAGGCAAAAAAATATGGGAATAATATTGGTGCTTGCTCTTGTACTGCCCACGTCTACGTGTATTGATAAAAGTAGAAAAAAAGGTCGCGGTACGATTTTAAAAGTGCCATCTACAAAAATCAAATCCGTATTTAATGCTATTTCTATACCCTCAGCTGTAGCAAACATGAAGAATTTCGGAAGATCGTCTTTGCTTTCATAAACCAAAAAATCATTTGAAAGTATGTCTGGAAATTTGACCGTATCTACCGTTGGGAACTGGCATGTTTGTACGACAATTGCTTTCTTTCGCATTTTGTATAGACCATCGCGCTTTGATTTCAAACTTGGTATGTCTACAAAATCATCTTCTTCCTCAAGCTCACCCATAGTTTCTTCAAAAATTTTACTAACTGATTTCCATTCCTTCTTTACTCTTTCTCTGCATTTATTCATCTCAACGTCAATCAAATTCTTATCGAAGTTAGGCATACAGGTATGTCCGCTTTCCCTCAGAATTGACCCTGAATCACTGCTTAAAGTTATGGATCCATTGCACTCGCTTCTATTTACGCAACGCCAAATTGTAGTACCGTTTTTGTTTGTTGAGTTAAAATGGAATTGATATCCTGCACGTAATAGTTTCTTTTTGCCTTTTTCAGTGTCTGTAAATGTAAATACAGAATCACTGCCTTTACTAGTAGAAGCCATTATATATATTTCACCAAACCGAAGACACAAAAATAAAGAATACCTATAGGTAATTGCACGGGGTAATTGCTGTCATTTACAAATAATGAAATGAAAAATTTACGGAAAAACAAGTGACGGCATATATGCTATTCTATGAAGCCAGCATTTTCCGCCTAGATCCTACCTACTTTTACAGATTCAAAGGAGGTAACAATCGAAACAAATTAAACCTCAGAATACTCAATTACTATATTTACTATATTTTAATGATGTAAATAGGAACCTGGCAGGTGGCTTTTCCTTTTGTAAGACTACAATAAGTAAGTTATGTGAATTCAAAACGCATGTTTTCATCGACTGTACATGGATTTGACCAATAGCGTATTTGGCATATTTCATAATTGGACAAACAGACGATTTGACGAACTACAGCTTTGACCAATATCAAATTTGACGAATTGCTGATTTGACAAATATCTGACTTGACCAATGTCGTGTAACCCGTCTAAATACTATTCAATGTTCTGTACCAACGGGTAGCGTTGGTACAGAACATTACTAAAACTATTAGGAGGTGGGGAATGTGCTTCCATTAAAAAGGGAGGATCCTCCAGCCAGACGATAATAATGCTTGTCCATTTGTCCGAAGCAAACAGCACTCAAAACTATCCATAAGTGTTTCAATAGAATTAGCAGCACACAACAATTGATTACGCCTCTTTAGACCTCCGCTAAATGGATTGACCGAAGATGGCTTAGCCTGGTCATACGAGACAATAATAGTTTGGAAAATCCAAAAGGGCACGCCGCATAACACTCATTCATAAACGAAAAAGAAATTCAAAACATAGTTTCTAACAAAAATGAACAACTTATCACTTTTCATGAAGTATGTTTTGAATGCGTTTTTACCCATCAATATGGGTAAATTTCTAATCTCGCAATCCTTACGTAATGTCAAAGACTAGAAAGTAAAAAAAAAAAAAAAAAAAAGATAAAGAAGAAAGAAAAAAAAAAAAGAAAAAGATAGATAATTACTTGGCGGTTGCTAGGCAACTTACGGACGTCAAGTCAAAGGTTGGAATTAGTTAGTATTTTAATAATTATAATTAAAATACTTTGAATAAAAGAACCATTTTCAATAGGGTATATAGTCTGAGGTACGTGCCTTGAGTTCGAGCTCGAGACCTTGCAGTCCGACGGTCAATTTATTAACATTATGTTCTCTCCCCCAGGTACTGTCCCGCTGGCCGCTGTTCGGCTCATCGTTCTTCGCGGTGCGGCGCGTGTCGGGCGGCGCCGAGTGGCGCGAGCACGTGCTGGCGCTCAACAGACGCGGCGTGCATTTGTTACACCCGGCCACGCACGAGACCGACACACACTGGCCTTATGCTGAACTTATTAGTACTAGGAAGGTCGGTATCACGAAATATCCTAATTTAATATTGATTGATTTGATTTGATCATTGTTTCAGAGTTATTTCTAAGGGTCCAGTCCAAAATATGTCATCTCATACTTTATGATGTCGTCTATACTCGTAGTAGTCTGGTTGCATCCTTAGTCTTATTTGTGTACCACATTGAACAAAGGCCTCGATTTTGGCTCGTAAAAAAAAAAACTAGTCGGCTTCTACGGTCAAACGTGGAAACAAAGAATCAACAACTCAAGATGAAAATCTCAATCGGATAGATGCTCCCAAAAATGCTACTAAACCGATGCTCTTTTCTAGAGGCATTTTGACTAGAACAATGAATGATCTATGTATAGTTGCCTGACGCCGGGTGAGCAACGCACATCAACTTGATAAATTCAACCTCTTTTATTTGTTTTTTGTTTAGAACTAAAACGTTGATATTTTCTACAGGTCCGTTCTGAAGACGGCACGCTATTCCTGGACGTAAAGTGCGGCTCGCTGCTACAGCAACGTGTTACGAGGTTGCAAGCCGAGCAAGCGCACGAGGTGGCGCGTCTCGTCAGACAGTACATCGCGCTACAGAGAGACCAGAGGCACTCGCCAGGTAATACTTTAACATAGTCCTAGAGCAACGTGTTGCAGTACAGTACGACACAACTTAGATGTAGCATAGATTTGAAAATTTTCATTCATTCATTTCAATTTTACGAATGTATTTGGCTATAAAACTTTACAAGTTATTGCGTTTTCGAAAGATCATTTTCACCTAAAGCAGTAATAGCGATTGGTGATTTTGAAGGCGCACTCAGTTCGGATGGTGATCGGTTTTACGAATTTTGCCGATGCTACATCTAAGTTGTGTCGTACTGTAACGTACTACAGAAAAGTGCTGCAAGATTGTGTGCCTCGTCCGACAGTACATTGTGCTACAGAGAGACCAAGGGCACTCGCTAGGAAATACTTACACATAGTGCTACAGCAAGGTGTTGCTGTAACATACTATAGCAACGTGTTGCTAGGTAATACTTTCACATAGTGCAACAACGTGTTGCTGTAGCATATTATAGCAACGTATGATAGCCACGTGTTGCTAGGTAATACTTTCACATAGTGCAAAAACGTGTTGCTGTAGCATATTATAGCAACGTATGATAGCCACGTGTTGCTAGGTAATACTTTCACACAGTGCTACAGCAACGTGTTGCTATAACGTTGTTGCAGTAAAGTGCTGCTGTAACGTGCGTGGTTGCACACCTTGCCAGACAACACAGCTCTTCGTGTTGCAAACCGAACAAGCGGGCGTGGATTATTATAATTATTTTACGTTAACACAAAAAAGTCATGGGTATACAAGTATGACGAGGCCACACGACTGTCGTGTAAAATACCTATCAATTTGGCAAAAATATCGTGTGTTTTGCCGCGTCTACCTTTATATACCTAAACATGCTTAGCGTGCTGTTCTCACATTCACCTAATTACTATTATCACACGTTCTGTAACTTTAATAAAAAAGTTGTTTTTGTTTCAGCTTTCAACAATTGAAAAGCGGATGCAAACGAATCAAAGTTACACAGACTGGAATGAGTGCAGTGTATCATAGTATGTAATATCGTCATGTATACGCTCGTTCACGTACTTACCTCAACCCCGTCGTATCCGTCCAAACACTGATCTGAACTTCTAGATTTAAGGAACCATCAGATTGAAATGATAATAGGATTTTAGGGCACAAATCGTTCAACGCTATGTAGTCGTTATGTACTTCTATTTTCATTTTAGTCATCGTTCGTCCAAGTATTTATGTAAGAGCAATTATTTTAAGAAAAACAAGTAATCTCTTAAACATTCCAATACTTTTAACAACCAAAAAGTATGAAAATTATATTATATGAATTATAGTTATTTTAATTTTTATACATTTTAAACACAATGCAATTATTCCAAGTACACTCATTTATCATGTAGATTTTATCATTTTCGATAACGGCTAAGAAACGTGGGATATCTGTGTTTCCCACCAAAACATATATTATTTAAAACAGGATTTAAACATTCTAGAACCCACGATTACTAAGACCGTTTATACGGAGAATATTTCTGAATAAATAATTTTATGCTCAAGATATTATAATAAATAATATCCCAAAATAAAATAATATAAATAATAAAAATAACAATTTGGTGTAAATAGGACTCTTCTGGTTTGAGATAATTCCCATGGAGTTTTATAATATTCCACCAGTTTTGACTCAGAAGAGTTCTACAGCTATTTAGAACACATTGCTCAAGCTTGACAACTCTATGACCCTGCAAATATATGTTCTGATAATGTGACAGAACATTAGGGCGGCACGGAAACATTTCACCGCGCCTTCGCGATGAAGGGTCAATGCCACATCCATCTAAATATTGCACGAGACCGTATGTGGCGCAAAGTTGTCACGACATAATTATCATCGTAGGACATAATTTCATGTAATTAGTATAGTATGTAGATAATTCTAATATTTTGTTATTCGTGGAATTCGTATTATGTTCTTTATAGTATTGTTATTTCCAGAAACAAAAATTTTGATGTCTACTTACTCCGGAACTTTAGATTGTCTCTATAATCTATTCTATGTGCCTTATATTTTTCTCAAATTCTAACAAAAGGTGCTAATTTACCTTAAACTTAATATACTAATATTAAATTGAATTATTTTAAAGTCTTTATTATGAAAGTATCCAAAGACCGAGAGGTCGGAGTCATGTTTAATGTATTTACTATATATTTCGTTATAATGTAAAATATTTAATGAATCTGATGTATGAGAATATATTGTAGATAATAAATAAAAGTTATATTTTCAAATTTCGTTTTATTCCTGTTTTTCCACACTACGTCTATACTAGACACGACATGCGACTGCTGAGCTTGGGGTGCTGGGTTAGTTACCAAGGTTGGGTAGGTTTCCTATGTTACACCGAATGACAAGACAGAACTGAACTATCCAATGACCCCGAAACTACAGTACATTTCGTTTGAGCATTTATTACAGTACAATTACAAAGTGTAGCGACGTTGCCTCAAAATTAATTACTCTAATGACCCTTAAAAATCTGAGTTCTCAAACATCTTTGCCAGTTAAAACAACAACATAATGGCTTCAAAGAAAAAAAGACAATCCATTAATTACAAACACGAATCCGGATCTAGTAATTATTCTAGTCGCAGATTGTATCAACATTTGAACTCCTCTCACAACATCTTATTAAAGCTCTGACTAATTCCGCCGTCTCAAAGTGCATTGTTTGTGATAAAAGTTGTTTGAAGATTCAGTAAATATGTTTTGACTGCTGCGTCCGGGGCTCAATTCCAGGTCGGGCTGAGCTGTGTGACTCTGCTTTTCCATCAGAAATTTCTCAGTTACAACCCTGAGCCTGGATCCACATATCGCCAGTTATACTATGTACCTAAGTCCCGGCATGGCATGAAATAGGGGGACGGGGCGTTCCTATTGACTACCGGGAAATCGAGATAGGTACCGGGCTGCTTCTGAGAAATTCTTAAGGTGACGATAAGCTACTTTTAATGATTTTATATTGAAAATTACGTCTAAACGAGTGGTTATAATGATTTGGAAAAAATATATGTTAAATTAAAGGATTTCTTTAATAATTTAATATACGAATATTTTAGAGTATGCTTACATTACATAGTGAAATTATTTGTAAAGTTGTGTCTAACGCGGATAAAAAACTGAGAATTACGCAAAAGCTATCAAGCGTATTTTTCTGAAAGTTTCACCATTTTAAGGATAATTAAAATATTAATCTTTTAGTATACGAGTTTTATTAAAATACATTCTGTTTTATGTATAATAAATGAATAATGCGTCAAATTGGTGACAGCGCTCCTTGATGCGCGAGTTCTATTACTGGCTGGATGTAGGACGCGTTGCGTGAGCTCAGTACAGAACACGTAAGCTAATCACTCAAGGTCACTGGCATGTACGAACTCTTTGCCCAACCTGGGAATCCAAACAGGACCTATCGGTCAGCAATCATGCTAACGACCATCACACCAACGCGGCAGTAACACTCTTTAATCTGACTTTATGACCACAGAGCATGTAACTTTATTTATGACTGTATAAAAATATCGGAAACACTCAATAATAAACGTTGAACTATTTCGTTCAGTACCTATCTACCTACGTAAATTAAAACATTTAACCCAAATATGTATGGCGAGCTAAATGTGAGAGTCAATTGGGTGGTAAGGTTAATTTGTGCTGCATGTAGGTTAGCAACCAATCTCTCTGCAGCAATCCCAATAGGTACGTAACATACACTCACGTAATAAAATTATAAGTACCTATCTATTTCTAATTAATATTGACAAAGATTGACATTTTCCTACGCTCTATTAAATTACATGAGACTCTTCAACAGTAAAAAACCATGAAGCCTTTATTCCCTAAAGGGTTAAGCAAGGATGTTGTAGTGTGGCAGACACGTGCACCACCCAACGCATTGCAACTTTGCAATAAATGAGACGCGCAGCACTTATAATCCTTCCCTGCGGGTGGTGCACTGAGGAAATCACTGATTAGCGTAGGTATAGGTCATCAAACGGTGTGAGCGGGTTGTGAGCGCAAACAGTTCTACCAAGAACTCGTTGAGTTACGTTGCGTATTCGGGTAGCTGGGCGTCCCTCGTCGACACCTGTATGTACAAACGCGACACGACTTCCTTTAATTTTTAACACGGTTTTGGCGCCCCTGTTGGATTGCCGCATTTTCGATCGATTTTGAGTAATATGTTTATATGCAAAAAATGTCGAACTCGGTATGCTCGCTCTTGTAGCCTAGTAACTCCTAAATCAAAAGAAAACCTAGCTTATCTCAGGCAGAGTGCTAAAATTTTCGCGCTCGCTTCGCTCGCTCTTGCATTCTAATTGAAAATTTAACCGCTCTAACAGTCAAATTGTAGGTCGCTCTAATATGTATCATAATCTCACTACTAATTTCAAACCCTATCCCAACCCAATCCCATCCCCATCCCTATTCTATCCAATCCTAGCCTAATTAAAATAAAATGTCCGACAAGTACTAGTATATTTTTAAAAAAAAGCGGCTTATAAGAAACCAACAAAAATTTAGATCCTCGCGATTCGAAAACGATTCGGGGGGGGGGGAGGGGGGCGGCTGGCAACTGGTTTTGCCCCGCCTCGAAAAAATTCTAGATCCGGGGCTGCGAGCCTATTGTTATAACCAGACACAAATCCTTACTTTGTACAACCCGGGAATCGAACCCATGCTCAACAGATGACTGGCGCCCACTATAACCAACAAATCTACTTTACTATGAATCTACTTAGTACAGTGGGCTCCAGAAAAACGTCACTCCCTTGCATTGACCTCTGAGTTTGTTTCGGCCTGTTCTTCTCAGAGTAGTCAGTTAGGAAACGCCGACCTCATCTAGCTGATTTTTATTTATTTTTTATATATCGTGTAAAAGTCATTCCGATATCTTATTTACAGAATAAACAATTTCATTTCATTTCATTGTTTTATTTAACACTAGCTGTGCCCGCGACTTCGTTCGCGTGGATGTCGAGAACAAAACAACGTCGTTTAGATAAGAGTATATCACCTTTTTGATGATTTAGATAAGAGTCCTGACTTTGGTATAGTTGATTACGTTAATGCTTCTCTATATACTATGTTTTGCGTACATGTCCACAATAAATTGGCCGAAAAAACCACGAAATCGTTGCAAATATACGAAACTGTTTTGCCTTATTTGTAAAAGGTAGGAATAGTATTGTTGAGCAGATTTTTTTTTTTGATAATTAGTGACTCTCGTTCACTTGGTACAGCCCAAAATTGTACCCATCTTCACCATGACAATAAATTAGTGGATATTGCAGGGCGTCGTAAGCTCGGTGGGTTTCCAAAATGCGTTGAAGGCGATCGTCGCGTGTACGCAACACGATATCACGTCTCTCACACTCCTGGTCGACTAAAACAACTACAACTTCATCTGCGACGGGTGCATTGTGTCTTCCACGGTGTTCACCCACAGGACGTCTATCGGCACTTATAACAATTTTGAAATCATTGCTGCCTTGTGGAATTGACTCCAATGCAGCTTTGAATTCACGAACGTACTGGTTAACGTGATGCAGCAATTCTTGAAGTTGACCCAAAAGCTCAGCATTGAGCTGGGGAAAATTGTGATTTCTAACATTGAGCTGTTGCGTGTAATCGGATACAAAATAAATTTGGAGAAATTTGGGTTCATTTTATGGCAGCAAAGATCCAATAAGGTGATAAACTTGACCTTGTACTTTGAAGGTTGGCGGCATGAACGGTCCTTCCGTTATTTGTTTTGCCCCAAAGGAAGTCATTTGGAAAGCACTGTTATATAAACGAATATTATCCAAAAAATGTTTCGACTGGGGATGATCGCCATTCAGGAGACTTTTAAGTAAGTGTGGTGGATCTTGGAAATTTGGAAGAACAATTTTTCCATTTGAGCAGCACATTCCGTCTGTCTCTTTCCTCCATTTCAAAGCATGACAAAAATTACAAATTTCTCTCATGTCACCCACGGAAGTAAAGCCAGCATAATTAATTCTAGACGAATATGTGAACCCTGATTTTTCCCTATTGTCCCAAGGTAATAAAATATTTGCATCGTCATTTTCCATGGACTCATCAGCTCCGCTATTTGTTTCTTTATTCATATGGTATCGAGCTCGTTCTATTTCTAGGCGAGATTGACGTTGTTCTGCTGTTTTTGCTCGTCTTAGTTCATCTATTCTTTCCCTTTCAGATGCAAGATAACTTTCATTGTTTCTTTGTACACCTACATAGTTATGTCTAGCTATTTGTAATCGTTCTTCTCTTTGGGAGAGAGATACAGACTCGCGCGAGAGAGCGTGTCGCTCTCGGTCAGATTACAGACGTGCTTGGCGTTCCTCGATACTCTCTTGAGAACGCAAAGTCGCGGTCCGAGTTCTTTGCGAACTTAAGCGCGACTCCCTTTCTGTGAATGTCTCTGACTCACGTGAGAGAGAGTGGCGCTCCCAATCAGCAGACAGCCGGACTTCGCGTTCCTGGATACTCTCTTGAGACCGCAAAGTCGCGGTCCGTGTTCTTTGTGAACTTAAACCTTTCGGTGAACGTTTCCGATTCACGTGAAAGAGCGATGTGCTCTCGGTTAGCAGATAACCGTGCTTCACGATCTTCTTCCGATTCCTGAGACCTACAAAGTCTCATCCTTTTCGCATTCCGGCTACGCAGCGAAAGGTTAGTTTTTTTTCTTTGAGGCATTTTCAAGGAAAATTAAAGCAATAAACAAAACCAACAACACTTATGACTGAATAGCCTACAAACTTAAAAGAACGGTGCGTCGAACAGTCTAGTGTGACAACGTATCGTCTGTTCGTGGTCGTGACTCAACGAATTGGCAACACTAACTTACTGTATAACGATTGGCACTATTGGATTCAAACTACGAAGTAAATAAAATACAATCTTTACTTCGTACTTCAAACCAATGACCAAAGTTGACCAAACGAAACCAATAAGATAAGCCATTACTTTTTTTTCGACCAATTTAGAAAATCGATAAACCAAGCAAGTTGCTTGGTTTATCGATTTTCGTAAAAATAACAAATTTTGAGGCGGCGCCTAAAACACATTCAACAAAGATCTATCAAGCTAACATTTTACGCTTTATGTAATTATAATATGTTTGTTTGGCGCCGCCTCAAAATTTGTTATTTGAAGGTCATTAATTTGTCACTAAATACATAGTTATTTTTTATTTTTCGCTTTTTTTGCAAAAAAGTTTTTATTTTTGCTTTTCAGTTTTTTTTCGTCGGTTTAATTTTTTGCAAAAAAGTTTTTATTTTTAGCTTTTGAGTTACCATTAACCGCCTGGCCACGGGACATTCGCTACAGCGAAAATTCGCGCGGTGTGAACGGCGAAGCGTCTTGCGATGCGACTAAAACAAATGTATAGAATTTCGCTCCGCAAGACGCACCGCCGCCGCGCCGTTCGCGCCGCCCGTTCCGTGGCCAGGCGGTTTTAATGTTTGCCTAAACCTCTGACCGTCGATGACAGTCATACCCCAGCTAGGTGTAAAGTTCTCATCAGGGGGAATGAAATAAGCCCAAACACGATGTAGCTGCTGTTAACTGGTGAGGAGCTCTCGCGACTGTCTTCTGACTCCATCATCAGATCAACTCTAGGTCTTTATTGTGTAGTTGTGTCATCAGAACTACATATGTGTGCGAAATTACAACAGAATCGGTTCACAGTTGAAAATTCAGTACGTGAAACATCAATCAGCCACATTTTTTTTACACTTAGGGGTTTTTTTTTTTTTTTTTTTTTTTTTTTTTTTTTTTTTTTTTTTTTTTTTTTTTTTTTTTTTTTGGGTGGGAAATCATCCAATGACTTCTCCCGCTCTGGGCGGAGCGGAAGGGCGTGTCAGACTTTTACTGACTAAAACCCACCCGTGTTCCTTCCCTTACCTAGACCAGGGCCACGGTTTCCCCTTAGGACTTATCCGCAACCCCGGTGGTAGGCATCGGCCCTGACGGACCCCTTCAGCTTCGCTGACAACTCTTTGAGGCGCGCGTGGAACACTACGCGCCGTCGACCCGGGCTTGGTCCTGATCGGACGGAGAGCTACCCATCACTCTCCGTCCGCAAGCCCGCGCCTACGGTGGCCGGAAATCGGCGATCGATTCCCGACGCCCGGGGCGTCTACTACCGCGGCGGCTAGGGGCTCGAGGGAGCGACCTTAGTCTCTGCCTCTCGCGCCCCGCCTCCTCCTTTACGAGCATTACTGCTTCGCAGAAGGAGGTGACAGCCTGCCATGCCCTCTCACTCCGCACCATGGCCTGGACCAGGGCCGGACGTGAGAGGTCACTGCCGCCGATCGCCTGCACGAGGACACGGCGGTGCTCCACCCAAGCCGGGCAGACCTCCACCGTATGCTCCACCGTGTCCTCCGGGCGATCCACGCAGTGGTGACACCCGGGCGTTTCCTCCTGCCTGATCTGAAACAGGAACCTCCCGAAACTACCGTGTCCGGTGAGGACCTGCGTCAGGCGGTAGGTGAGGGCGCCGTGGCGCCTCTCTAGCCACTCCTCAAAGAGGGGACTTATCGCCGCAATTGTGGCGTGCCCAGATCTGGGTTGCGACAATCGCACTCTCCAAGCCGCCATGAGATCCTGCCGGAGCTCTGTCCGCTGTGCCGTGACTTGTCGCGGCAGTGTACAGTACACTTAGGGGTGGGTTTCAATTTTTATTTTTTTATGGGACCAATTTCGAAGTATACCCTTCCCAATAAAAAAAGAATCGTTCAAATCGGACCACTCAGTAAAAAGTTATGCGTGGTCATACATAAAAAAAAAAAAAAAAAAAATAAATACGTGTCGAATTGAGAACCTCCTCCTTTTTTTTCCTCGGTTAAAAATGACGTCATTTGCACAACGCCATCTATCGGATTTGGAATTCAACTATCAACATTAGTTCTATTTTTAGTCTTAAGATGTCGTTGCAAGTACTATACTGAATTGCGTAACGTAATATTTTACTTCTTGAACTCACTAAATTAATCATATCTTTTGATAGAGTGAACCGATTTCGATGAAACAAAAACTAAGTTAAACCTCAAGTTGCGTATAATTTTTGTATATAAACATTGTCAGCATTGAATTCGTAGATTTTACGTGATGCGCGCACAAACAAACAGACAAACAGACAAAAATTTCAAAAATGGTGGAAATGGGTTCTGTTACTTATCTTTTCACACGCTGGCTATTTTTTGTTTCAATTTCTTCAATGTACAAAAATGACTTTTCTACAGATTTATTATATGTATAGATTGCTTGGTGGTGATTTTTCTATGGAACTCCCCTGTAGTTTGGTGGAAGGTGCCACCTTCATCAGTCATCACCCACATACATAAGTCGCATAATATCATAAGCTGTATTTTTTGGTGCTACCATGGATGGTTAGCAACAAAAGTCGATTTAACTGTAATACTTTTACATTACATCCAATTTGACTTGAAATCAACATGTATCTTCATTTAACATCAATTCCGATTGTCTCAATACAAGTATTTTTCTCAATAACTTTGATTTAAATATCGATAGTGTTAATCGACTTTTGTCTCTGCCTGTGACTTCCGACCTCACAGTACACACCGTGTTAGAGTAGTTAATGCTGCAGTAAACACGGGCTGTGTTTACTGCAGCATTAACTACTCTAGGCCGCAACGATACGATACAATGAACTTCCTAATTCACAGTACTTAAATAGTACATTGGTAATATTTCATCCACCATTCGGGGTCACATGGTAATCAGCGGCCTTGGTGTCCGAGTCGCATACAAAGGACACTTTTTACCGACGACAACGACGCGTGGGAACCGGCGCGGGCGCAACCTTCGTCGATTGTCGTCGGTGATGCTACTGGCTGGTTACGTGAAGAAAGCTTACTTGCTATCTGCAGTAGGTGTACTTAGTACAAGGTGTACTTAATTGAAATAACTGAAAAGGATTCATTGTACTCACCTGAACAACTTTTACTATGGGATATGGGGTCCTGAAATTGCTTTTGAGGTTTTCAGTAAAGGACATTGCCTAATTTTTTGCATAGGAGTTCGCCTAACATCCGAGGCACTGAAAGACTGCTATAAAATGATTAAGTAATAAAATTGGTGTTTGGCCTCAGGGTCTCGTTAAATAAGAAATAATACAAAGATACGTAACTAAGAAATTTTTTTGCATAGGAGTTCGCCTAACATCCGAGGCACTGAAAGACTGCTATAAAATGATTAAGTAATAAAATTGGTGTTTGTAAAATAATACAAAGATACGTAACTAAGAACATGTTTGCTGTAGGTACCGAACAGGGTATTTGATGACAGCTACATATGCAATTTTTTTTTCTACGCAGTATTTCATGCGGTCAGTAGTCTAAACACACACAGGCAAGGTTTTTTCCTTCCTACTTCATAATGGTACTTTAACATAACTGGCGAAATGTTACCAATACCTACACTTCTGAAACTTTCTGAAACCTACCTTCCTCTTGGGAGAATACCGGCGTGCCGCATGATGTACCTACGTAGATACTTAGGTACATACCTACAATATAGGTAATAGACTTCTAAGTTGTTTCCCCGCGAATCATAATTAGCATCAATTCTAGTACTTATTCTACGCGTTCACAGTATTTAATAAACTTTATTGACGACCCATTCCGAGGCCAAAGCTCGTGAGAAATAGCCATTGTCGGTATAAATTGTATCCATAATATTTTATTTGCTTTTTATGATCGTTAACTATCATGAATCATTCGGCTTTAACAGTGATATTTAAAACAAAAACGGAATCTGTGAACAGATTCCACTGTCGCTGTTTAATTGTAAAATTGCTTCCATAATCTTGGTAGTCTCTGAATGACGCGGGAAAATTCGGTGACCTCATGCTTGTTTCTCAGGGAGACATTGACACCACCCACTCATTTTACCTTTGGAAAATTAATGTAGCAAACTTATGTTAGGTTTATGTCTTTGTATAAATAACAAAGCTTAATTAAAATGACAACGGAAATACCATAAAATTAAAAATATCTTGTTTATTACTTGTTCCATGCTGAAATAGCTTGCGAAGGTAACAGTACTTAATTAAAATAGGTATTTAATCTTAGCTAGGTACTGAAAATTCCTACCTATGTGCAGTTTTGTGAATGGATAGTCCTCGGTAATTTTGCATTATTATTAATAATGACAAAGCATAAAATAAGTAAAGTTATTTCCACGCCTTCACAAAAACAGAATCATGACCTCTCGTCCGTTTCAGTTACGGTTTTTCCTGTGCACGCTTAATTCATAGTTTTTGTACACTAGCATTATGTGTTGTGTTACCTAGGTTAGATAATAGACGCCTGTCGCTGTAAATAGTCTGTTTGTTATCGCAACACTTTTCTGTCACAGCAGCTGTACAATGAACCTACCCGTAATTAGACTAACAAATTATCTTCGTACGGCGCAAACGTGACAATTTTAAAACTATGGAGTTCTTTAGGTATTTCTAAAGTGGTAATTATTGTAACACTCATGTTTATTTTTAAGAAAGTTGTTAGACGATTAGTTAGTTATGTAGGTAGGTACCTATGTTTTGACAAAAGCGCTAGGCTAGGTAGGTGAGGAAACTGCTTTTGAGATAAGCACAGGGTTCGATTCTCACAACAAAGGTAGAAATTCCTAGATCAGTATTCGTCCATCCTATCCTAACTAATGAATGATAGAGTATACACCACAAACGGATTCAGAAGATACACCTTTGCTAACCACTACGCTGATTTCAGGCGTGATGGCTGCGTTAAACAAAGGCCCAGGCGTTAGCATAACACTTTTATGTTTGACTATAATAAACTTAACAATACACACATCCGCTCATCCATTGCAAAGCCATTACAGAATATGGGTCATTTCAGTACGCATTAACAATAGGTTGTCGACCTTAGGATTACAGGCCATTTCAGGCCAAGTTGACTTGTTATCAATCGACAATCTCTTATAAAATCTTTAGTTTATTATAGACCGTAAAGATACAATTCTGTCATATAAGCATCATATAAGACCTAGGTACTGTACAGTATTCGCTTGCAGATGTCATGAAATGAAAGAGTTGATTCAATATAACGCATGTATCCGTCAAAGGGTGAGGTGTTCGCCATAGCACCAGCTGTGGTGGTGAATCATAAAGCTCCACAAACAAGGCACGCGTCAGAATTCTGGGTAGCTAGATAAACAACAATACAAACCTTGCTAAACAATTAGATCCAGTCAAAAGCCGTACTTCCGATTCTCACACAGGCCCGCAGTATGTCGCAGTCAGCTGATCTTGACATTCGCTAACTCGAACTAATTCATTGCAACATGGCCGGCAGTGTACCAACGCTCAATGAACCATGCATTCGGCGTGTAAAGGTCCCTCTTATTAACACGGAGTTTGAAAGACAAGCATTGATTTAACGCCAGTGATGCGTTACGAAATGAGTTCGGTGAATGAAGGCGTCGAAACAGCATTCAATATTTTAATCACAAGGTTTAAGCAAAAAAATATGATAAGTATTTGAATCTGATGAAGATCTGGTAGTAGGTACTTGAGTCTATGTATTGTAGTAATGGAAGAAATTACTTACAGCAGTTTAGCATTCCTATCTTACTTAGGTACAGTCACGAGCAACAATATGTATCCACTTAGCAAAATTCAAACGCGATTTTCTCGTGAAATATTGACTGCAACTTTGAGATAAGGCCTATTTCATATTACTATGGGTTCCAAAATACTATATTAAAATAAAAATCAACACAGTAGCAGCAAATCACTTTTAAAAGTTATTAAGTGTATACATATCGGTGCTCGTGACTAGGTGCTTACTTAGAATCAATTGAAGACTTGAAGTTTGTCATTTTTGGTAATGGAAATGAATTACTAGGTAAATTAATTAACAACTAAAACTCTACATAAATATCTAGAAACCGTTCCGCTTTGTGATATCCTTGTCGTGTTACTAAGTGCAGATTTTATAATCTTACATGAAAATGTATGGACCTAACATGGCATTGAGATACCTATTATATTGTATACCTAGTAACCTAAGGTATATTGTGTATGCAGACAGGTGCATCAACATAATGTCCGCGATGTATAACTATGCATGTATGTTTACTAAATAGTGTACAATCGCCATTGGTAACTAAGGTACCTACCTATATCTCGACCTAAATGTAGTTTGATAAAGTCGTGGTGCGCAGGAGGTACTCACAGTAAATTAAAAGCAACATTCTGTGCAATTTACTGAGATTTACACCGCAAAAAAACGGAAATATTGTGATGTTTGTATGTATAATCGTCATGATCGATGTAACTAACCACCTCACTAAAAATAAGATTCTTGGAAGCTACAGTCATTAAAACCTGCAAATTAAAAATGACGGTTTTTTGCTGAAGCCGTCTCATAGATCGGCGTTTTTGGCTATTAACAACATGATTGTATGTGATATTATTATTGTTAGTAGATGACAGTCTGTCTTGCCCATTCATCTCCATAAGAAAACTACCTTTTGGAAGGGGCGACTAGACTCAATGCATTTTTTTTGTAATTTTTGACGTTTAAAAGTGCCTTTATCCTCCTATTTGAAATATATGATTTGACTTTGAACAAGATTTCTTCAGAAATCATACTTATCAATTATTGTAATTAGAGTCCTTGGATATAAATGTGTTGTACTTATGTATGTGCAGTAAAACTATATGACTATGTGTTATATTATTTGTATGTGTCACAAGATCATTATTTTAAAATTAACTCTAATCTCCCACTTAAAGTTGTTGGAGCAACGAACTTCCTACAAGCCAAAAGGTGCCACAAAATTACGCCTTTACCTTGGTATGTCATTAATTCTTTTGTTTTCAAACAACTTAACAATTTTGATGTGAGAAAACGGCAGTGTAATTGAATTAGGGGCGAGTAATTAAAATACATAGGAGTTATTCGTTATAATGACGAAGTATATGCAAAAAATGTATTAGTATTCTTACCTACTTAATTGTTATAATAAATGTCTTAAATACACCCGCACTAAAGGTGGTTTTAGAGTTCGTCAGTCATTGTTCATCGTGGCATTATATACAGGACATGACGATGAATTTGTTCTGCCATCCTGTGGCATTCATGATTATCACGCATCGTTGTATTTATAACTTATTCACTACTTTGTGGGACTGTGTCGTGGTGTCCGTAGGTCTCTCTTGTCCGGCCACCTCCCCGCCGTGTACTGGACGTATCCGGGGTCTGTGGGGGTGCCGGACGCTCTGCCCTCCGTATCCGTGGTCTCTTTCTCTTCAATCGGCTCCATAGGGAACAAAGCCGGCGTATCCGCCCTTTTCGACCTTGTCGACCCTCGCAAGTAATCTTCGAGTTGTTGCAAAGTCGGTGACGGTACTGTCTTGGCTTTAGTCGGTGATCTCGACCGCTTTTGTTCGTAGCTCGGCGACATTTCGTCGTACAGACCTTTTAATCGGCCTGTCTTCACTTTCGCGAACACAGGCGTTTGTGGTTCCGGCAGATAGTCCTCTTTAACTGACAGTTTTCCGGCGAAGTTATCTAGGTAGTCCCTGAGATATTTTTCATTAAATTTTGCTAGTTCTTGTTCGTAGTGGTATCTATCAGGTATCGACAGAGGATCCGATAACCTGACGTAGTTGCCAGCTTCTATTCCATTTCGTATTGATCCGAATTTAGATTTTTGCAACTCGTCTTTTTCAAGAGTGTTGTCAAAATGAGGGTAACTAGTTTTGGACTGTTCCAAGAACGTCATTTCTTCTTTCTTTGTGTCCTTATCTGGTAAATTCTTCTCTAAATCTAAATCTTTTGGTCTTTCGGGGGGGACATGTCCATTGGCTTGTCCGTTGGCGTGCCCATTGGCTTGACCGTTGGCGTGTCCGTTAGCTTTTTCGTTGGCTGCATTGGGTTTGGGCATGTTCCCGTTCAATTTGGGTGAGGCGATAATGGACACTTTCTTCTCACTTTTCGGTGATGATATGACGGCGGTATCTGTCTGCGAATTTTGTGTGGTCGTGTATATCCGGGGACCCATGAGGTCTATGAGGAATAGGGCAGCGACGAACAGCGAAAAACTGCCGAGAACTGACGCGTTGACTACTAAGGACCGGGGCACGGAGTCCAGGGATGCTAGCTCTAGTCCACCTGAGAAAAACAAAAGAGTTGTTGGTATTTTAAAATGCAGAACATTATCATAGTTGTATTTTATAACTGTGCTAGCAGGTCGCATAGGAATACAAGCGTCTATGATGTGATAGTGAACGTAATAATTTCTGCTATGATGCAATTTTACTAACATTACTTTGATAAATCGATTCTAAACGAAAGCTCCAAACCGGTCTTTAATTGCCGATTTTGTAATCATTAGTTACTCGAGTTTGCATGCCAAAAGATGATTGAATTTAAACTTTGCTTGGATTTAAAAATAATTGTATCGTTTGGTTTTACTTTTAACTACAAGAGGCTATAATAAGAATACTTAAAACTTTTCTAATATTTATTTTCAACAATTGTATCTGTACTAGAAGATGGCATCGAAATGACCTCCACATCGCTATCGATTTTATATAGATTACACAAAACATGAGTCTTACCTAGGATCAAAAAGAACAGCATGCCAAATCCGAGGAAGTATCCCTCAAGTATCCGTCTGCCCTTCGGTATCTCCTGGAAGACGCGCGCCACTATCAGGCCGAAGGTTATGATCACGTAGCCTGTCAACAAGGATAAACAATACATTGAAACTGTGATGTCTTTCTGATATATATCTGACGACAATGAGACGGAAAAACTTCATTCTCTCCTCAGTAGTAGGTGTGAACTATTCTGTTCCTAAGTATCGGATAATAAGACAAAGAAAAAGTATATGCAGCATATTTTTATTTTATTTTATTTTATTCTATTCGGGAAACTTACAGCTAACTTACACGGTGGTCTTAAACAATACAAAACTAAAGGCCATTTACAAGTTTCCACAGATAAAGTGTGCATGCACCCCCACCACACTGAAAGTCTTGAAAATATGAATTTTCCAAGACTGACAGTTGTCCAGTATGGGATGGATATTATGTTACTTAATAGCTTCGCTCCAGTTGTTAACACATTCGAGTGCTCCCACTTTTCATAGAGCTTATAGGTATGCCATAGGTATGCCGCCATACATATGCGCCATATATAGTGGACTGGCATTACGTTTGCGCTAAAGTGAAACC
This sequence comes from Conistra vaccinii, assembly GCA_948150665.1. Classification (NCBI taxonomy): domain Eukaryota; kingdom Metazoa; phylum Arthropoda; class Insecta; order Lepidoptera; family Noctuidae; genus Conistra; species Conistra vaccinii. The sequence continues at coordinate 5,042,811 of OX411323.1, read as the reverse complement.
TTCGGGAGGGCTCCCGGCACTGAACGTGTTAACCCACATGCTAAGACGGAAAAGATAACCCGACTGGACACGGTGGACACCAAACTTCACGACATGCTTATTCGACAAATACCTAAGCCAGATAAAACAATAATTATGTGCATCATCGTCCTCTCACAAAATGAATCCACCTGCGATGAATGAGTTAATAAAAGTAGTTGGTATTTTTATTGTGTAGGTCCCATCTCGTGGTATTAAGGAAAATTGCGTTGATACAATTTGATGATTCGTCTGGGGGCTTACCATGCACTCTTATAGCAGGTCAATTTTCGACGGAAAGTGAACTGTCGGGCTATTTTGTACCATGAACACGTCAAATAACAGGCAAGCCAGCGATCACGTGACTAAAGCCGCTCAGTGGTCACGTGACAACATTTCACTGGTCTGACCTGCGATAGGCTCTACCATCAAGTCATTTTTGACAAGTAAAACCTTGAAAACTGAGCTGCCCTGCTGTCATATTAAGCAGGCGTGTAAAACTTACTTTTATTGAACTGTTTTCTTTAATTTGAAATAAAAAACGTAAGTATATATTATTAATTTGTGAATAGGTATAATACTATTGTGGCGTTATTTAAAATTATAGACCACAAAAAAACACGTCTCTTTGTCGTCTACTTATGTTGTAGAAATGGTATGAGTGAGTAGATGTGAAAGAAATAGAAATAAAGAACACAATACACATAAATAAAAACAAATTTAATGTTTAATAGATGTTTTGGGTAAAAACAATATTCGTAGTCTTAGTAAAAAAACAAACTACAGCTGCCCAGCCTCTTGAATCATCGATAGCACTGTAGCGGTTACACCGTTACATACGAACTACGCAGTAAAGACATGACGTTACAAAAATCTTGCATGATAAATATATAAGATTATCCGAAAACAACTTTCGGGCAGTTGCCCGTCAGACATAACACCCGTCTGGTCGGAGGAGCCTCCCATTTCTCATGAGAAGAGTGAACTTTACACCCTGTTCCTCATGCCTCCACCAACAATAGAATTCACATCCAATGTTCCGTCACTTCCGTCCACAATCTGCGGGACATTTCTCGAGTTTGAGCCCTTTTTATGTACCCCATTGCAATGCTTGTGATTAAGTATTAAAAAAATCTAATATTTTTATATTTCCAATTTTTATATGTCATCAATAAATATTCTTGTCTTGTTGACAATTTATTTGACACGCTATAGTCGTTCGAAAATAGCAATAGCTTTGGTAAGTTTTCATTCAAGTAGGTTGGTGTTGTTGGTGGTACCTTTATTTTACATCTAAAAGGCCTCCACGTCATAATCGTGTTACATAAGATTTTTTGCTGCGAAACATAGTTTTATTTATATTTTATTTTATTTTTTTGATAAGTTTATACTGTTATCAAATTAAATTTATATAACCGTAAAACCGGTAACATTCCGAAAAAGTATTTCCGAACGTTTGTTTATAATATGACGTACCGGTCAACGGTAGCGTAGCAGGTCTGAAGTTGATACATTGCAGGTCAGGACTGAAATGCTCATGGTACAAATAGAAAACCTGTCAGGTTAAAATGCCAAGTTGACCTGTCCTGTACTTGGCAAGTATTTAAAATGTTCATGGTACGGCCCCTGTTATGAATAAGACGGATACACGTGACAAGAAGTACCTACCCTCATTTACCTACTTCATTATTATAAGCAATTTAATAGTCAAGCAGTTTTCCTTCATTGTCTTGTCATTAGTCACCAGTAACCGTCTCTAACAACTTGTATTTGATGAAGACGTAGGTAGGTATAACATTTTCCCATCAAATTAAAAAAAGAATAGCTCATTCAACCATAAATATCATCAAATTAGAAAGGTTGTCTAAACAGTCATAGGTGCTTATAGAACCTATTATACCGTAGTTAACTTATTTAAGTTATAACTAGTAAGTAAAGTATGTGGGAAATAATTGATTGATTACCAAAACGGACTTATTTAAGTTATAACTAGTGAAGTATGTGGGGAAATAGTTGATTGATTACCAAAACGGAGTTTTACTCAATAACGGATAATGATTATCTCAAATTCCTATTGATATCTCTGAGATATCAGTATGTCGTTAGATTCGCCATGCCCATCTGTATGTCAGTATGTCACACACACAGGTGCGTTTAGCATGATTATTTTGTATCATCTACTTTGATTTTTTGGCGTAGCTCTCCAAAATACAGACCAAATCAAATCATTTATTTTTTGCCAACATGGGTAGGGGTATTAGATGTCATACATGTTTTCTATGTTCTCCATGCTCTGCCGTCACTTGGGCATGTAAAATTTTACACTTAACACGTTCAGTGCCGGGAGCCCTCTTGCGAGGGTTCACCTAGTCGCACATGGGATGCCGGGAGCCCTCGTGGAGAGCTCATTTTAAATGTAGGTTTTTCTTAGCGAATACAGCATTATAAACCGTGAAAACAAAATCTGATGTATATTTTAACAAGATTTATTAGTCTAAGCGTTGGTTTTAAAATACAAAAATTTCAATATTTTCAAATGTTTTGGTCTCGGTTACAAATATTCACAAAAAATTTAAAAGGTTGTAAATGCTTATAGCGATAAGACCCCCCAGAAAACACTATCTCACTTCGTTTTAAAGTGTTTTATAACACGGTTTTAAACCTAATGCCGTTGACCGTCCGCGATGGTTAACTTTAGCGCAAACGTAATGCCGGGAACCCTCCCGGAGGGTCCACTTACAATATGTAAAGTGTATAGTGTATGTAAGTGTATGTGTGTGGTGGCATGGCGTATGAGCTCGACGAAAATGGGTGAAGTCGAAAGTGTTAAATAACAATCTACTATCATAAATCAAAATACCATGCTGACAGAGGAGGCATTTTTTTGGTTTGTTGAATAAGATACTTAAGTACAAATATTATAAAGAGGTAATATTTGTTTGTTTGTTTTTTTATTTGTTTGTAAGTTTGTATGTAGGGGGTAATCTCCGGAACTTCCAGTCGGATTTAAAAAAATATTTTTGCATTGGTTAGCCCAATTCTTGAGAAAGATTATGGGCTCGCGGACGAAGTTGCGGGCAGAAACTAGTTATCAATCCTTTCCGAGTTTTGTATGCAATTGTTTTAGAATGGATTAAGTAATACCAAAATCGTTTATGTTTACTTATGTTAAAATCAAATCTACCACCATGTGGGTCCCAGAAAACGGCCGTCGACATCGAGGCAGACCCAGAAGAAGATGGCGAGACGAACTTGACGCCTACAGACAGGATTGGTCTACACTAGCTCAAAACAGAGAGGAGTGGAAAGGAGAAAGGGAGGGCTTTGTCCTGCAGTGGGACAACACAGGCTAAAAATAAATAATATAAAAGCTTGTAGCTACAAAATGTTGGGAGGTCTCTGCTATTCATTAAATAAATTAGCAATAACCCGGTACAATGAACTGTAATGGACACGAGATATCTTCCAGATTACTAGTACCATAAACCCGCGACCTCGCCGGAACACGAACACATAACACACATGCATGCTTGCGCAATAGCCGAGCCCATAAGGTGTAAACTTTACTGCGTATACTATAGTTGAGTTTTATTGAATTACCTAACAATGTCAACAAAGATGTTGTTATGAAATTGTCAAGTTATTACTTAATATTCACCATGTAGGTAATGTAAACAGTACCTAATACAATTGATTAAAATTAATAATATGGCCATTCAGAATAGTGTAATGTGTTTGATTTGATCATGAATATTTCACAGTAGCAAAGTTAAAATCTAAAATAAAAAAAGTACATTTAAAAGAATAATACTGCTCAATCTGAAAATAGAACCCAAGAGTAGACAAGTATGTACAGTCTAGACTACTACAGACTAGACTAGTACTTAGTATTGTAAAGTCAACCGCGTTTAGTACCTACCACCCTTAACCATAAAGGCGTTGTCGTCAAATTGCTACAACTGAAGTGCGGTTGACTGTACTAAACTAGACATTTTTGTGACAGCTACTACAACTGCAGCTAATAAACCGATTGATGTGCATACATTTGTTTACATCAGTGGAAAATTCAATAAACATCAACATAAATAATCATGTATTAAGAATGACTATAAACCTAATTATAATAAACTAGCGACCCGCTCGCTTCGCACGGTTTTTGCGAAAACATCGAGATTTCTTGGGTAAACGTAAATTCAATATTAACGTTATATACACATAAAACTTTCGGAATAAATTCTCTAAACGATGGTGAAAACCTCATCAAAATCTGTGGCGTAGTTTAGAAGAACAACGCGGACATACTAACAAACGCGAAAATTGATTTTGTTTTATAATAATTATGTATAGATGTGTATATATGAGATATTCGTACCTGATAAACAAGTTCAATAATAGATATTACGTAATTGAAAACATAAATTGTATAGTTGTTTACACCTTTGCTCACATATTAATATTGATTTAGTCACGATTTTCTTTGCTACTTGAGGGAGAGAAATCTATGTTAGATAACACTGCCAACTAACTACTACCACCGGGGTTGCGGATAAGTCCTAAGGGGAAACCGTGGCCCTGGTCTAGGTAAGGGAAGGAACACGGGTGGGTTTTAGTCAGTAAAAAAAAAAAAAAAAAAAATTAAAAAAAAAAAAAAAAAATAACTAACTACTGAAATTCTATCCCTTTTTCTTGTGAACAGTAGTCATAATTAAAAAAAATACCCTAAATCGAGTAAACAGTAATATGGCACATACATAACCGTGCGCATTTGTTATAAGTGTAGGCAGAAGGCACAGCTGTAATTACTTGCATGCAATTGAACAGACCTACGGTGGACGTAGGCCTGTTCAATTGCATGCCAGTAATTGGACTTTAGCATAAGCATATGCATAATCAGCCTATAATGTTCCCACTGCTGGGACTGGGACACAGGCCTCCTCTCTGTGCGACAGAGTGGGCCGTAATCCACCACGCGGGCCCAGTGCGGGTTGGTCTGTAAGGTTGCGTTTCCACCAGAGATGATGCGTAGCGAGGGATATGACTGTGAAACTAACCAATAAAATCGCTTCACTGTCATAGCTAAGCTAGCGTTGTTATTGGTTAATTTTGCGGCCATACCTCGCTACGCATCCTCGCTCTTCTCTGGTGGAAACGCAGCCTTATAGGCTGATAATAATGACAGCAAAGCTTCACAATAATCCAAAGATAATAATAGTTATGTGCCCGTTGATCACAGGTACTTAATAACCCTGTTCTTGCTTTTACGAGGTAATTACTTTTAGGTTAATGATGTTGACGCTTAGCAACTGTGACTTGTTGTTTTAATGAGTTCACGGATAGTAAGTCACCAAAGATCTTCCCCAGGGTCTAGTCCAAGTGAGAGGGGTAGAGATTTTGTACCTACATTTTTATGTGTGCAAAAATCACATGAGTATTTGTGGATGCGCTTTTATAGGACACCCAGTGATCGCTCGTTTGGCAGTAAATGTGTCGGTCGCTGATATTGACTATGAAAACACGGCTGCTTGTCAGGAAATAATGAGCAAACTTCAGTTGCTTCGCCTATGCCTTAGAGGCTAGAGCGTAGACAGACTCTGTCTACGCCTTAGAGCTTTAACTAAAAATCCCCTTTGTCACTCTCGACTTTTAATTACTGTCGGGACGGCCACCATAGATATATACGCTAGTTCTAAATAATACAATGTATACTCGTATGTAATAGGTACGTCTACAAATATTACATCTATAAGGGCCACTCATGTGTGTATTTTATTCGATATAATGTGCGTCTCATTCTTGCAGAATAAACATTTTTTCTTTCTTTCACTAAGCAGCTAGTTGGCAACTATACACCAACAAACTCATTCCATTAATAGATACAGTGGTATCCATCTGGTCTGACCTTTAAGATATTAAATAAAATAATGCAACATGTCCTACAAATAATTGTCACAGTGTCACGTACCTCCATATATGGCGTCTGCGAAGGCTCCTCCCACGGAGTCCCAAGTCACAGAAGTGAGCAGTGACCACTCTCGCGACAGCTTCTGCAGCAGCAGCGACAAGCGAGTCTCGTCGTCTTGAGAAATGCGCTTTGTGACCAGGCAGGCGACGCACATCAACTGTTTGTGATCAGGAAATTGTATCAGAGTGAGGTATTGTAAGGATGGTATGCATGTTGTTTTGTCTAAACCCCTAAATTCATAACCGTTTTACCTATTGGTAGGGATAAAATAAAAAGGAAGTATGGTATGATGGGTCACTCGGACAAGTACTTAATTTCTGTGAAATCGGTGCATAGATGAAAACATAAAACTCGTCAAATTCATAACCTCCTCCCTTTTTTGAAGATGGTTAGAAAAGACACGGTAAGGAAGAACTTAAGAAGGTTTTACGTTCACCGTCAAGTTATGAACAAAGGGGTCAACAAACTTGAAAGGGGTAATAATGATCCACAGGTGCTTTGAAACTCATGTGACAAGTTGCAGATCGCCTGCAAAAATGCGACAGGTGCAACAAAATTAATCGTTTTATACAACTTTTGTGCGCTTGCAGCTGTTCAACGGCTGCTCCGCCGCAGATAGTACATAAGGGTCAAACAAAAAGCTGTCGCGCAGGAACACCTCTGCAATTTATCACCGAAATCGAAAGCATTTCGAAGTCGATCATTAATATCTAAATAATTACTCTACCATACAACTCTACATCCAAGCATAATCTACTGTAAAAAACACATTTTAATACTTTCATAACATAATTATAAAAACCAACATTCGAAAGTACCCTTTGCCCTACTTAACCTCATAACTTTACCGAACAATCCACGCTTACCTAAGCAACTCGAGAAATCCCTTTCCTCAGCCTTACACAAAAACATAACTATCTTTTTGGGCTCTGCCACTAAGGTGAAATTAAAAAATTCGATAAAATGTGACATCTACCAACCCGCACTGAGTCCGCGTGGTAGATTACAGCCCACTCCCTCTCGAAGAGAGGAGGCCTGTGTGGGCCTGTATCCTAGCAGTGGGAACATTTTAGGCTCATTAGATATGCCTATAGATACTGTCAGGTGAAAATAATTTATTCAGTTACTTTTATCAGTTTTCTAAAAACTCATAAGCATAAAAATACTAAACAATACGTCGGTGAGTAAAAACTCAGACCTTGCAGGCGACACACGTATAGGACATCCCAAAAGGAAATATCACTATTGTCCCAGCAACAATAGGCGGGCAGGCAGCGTCGTCAGTCCTTCGGCGATTGTCGCGCGTGACGTCACTGTCCACCGTGGGAGTTGGGACCGACATTGGAGACGCGCGTGCGAGCAACACTTAATTATTGTAACTACACGTAAATAACGTATGTGATGAATACGGAAACTGAATGACTGTAATATTTTTTTAATGGTGTCGTAAATGCGTGAAGATTGTTTGTGCATAGTTCACATGCTGCTAAACTTAGGGAATCCTAATATGAATGAATTTTATTCCTTGAGATAAATAAACAGCAACAAATATTTTACATCAAAACTGCCGTCCAAGACATTGCTCAGCTTCAATGTCTTAGGCTAGTAACTTATTAGACCTAGGTATTAGGTACTTATCCCAGAAATTGCAGCGTTTTTGCTATTGAACTAGAAAACAGAGACAAATGTCACATAAACAGTAAGATCAGCAATCTGACTAGCGAGCACGGCCTACTGTGACATGGCTCGAGTCACACATTTTATATGAATAAACTGTGATACAATGTATGACTCGAGCCATGTCACAAACCCGTGCTCGCTAGTCTGCCAGCTCTGTCTCTGGGCAAGGGCCCAAAAAACTGGGAAAAAGCGCTAAGGAGCGGCAAAATTACTCTACGAACCTATGAAACTAACTAGCATTCATCTCGGTTTTAAAGTTTGTGGCATCCACATCGCCACATGCGAAGTTTTTAAATTAATTATGATTTAGGGTTAATTAACATAATTTGATTACCCTCACAGATTTAATAATACTTAACTGGCCAATGGCACACATTTTAACACTGATAACAAAATCGGTTTAGTCATTATGAAAGGAATGGGAGTGGTCAAGACTGTAATTAGGCTGTTAAGGACCTACCTATGTTAGCGTTAAAACTAAAACAGATGTAATTATTTATAATTAGGTCACTAACCGCGAATTTAGTAAAAAGCTGTTAAACTAAATAATATTGGTGTTACATTTGGGTACATGGCCGTACCTACCCAGAATCGACCTGTCCAGACAGAAACTAACTAGATTATGTAGAAAAGCCAATGTAACTGTTCTATGTAAGTCTAATTTGTGTACCAAAAGCTAACGCTGGATTACCTCTTACCCGACTTCCGAGATCAGACTAATCATATTATCCTAACTAATATTATAAATGCGAAAGTCAGTTTGTTTTTGTTTGTTACATTTTCACGCTAAACCGACTAAACGGATTTGGATGAAATTTGGCACATGGGTAGAATATGACCTGGAGAAGGACATAGGATATCGTTTATCTCGATATCTCCGCGGAATCCAGACTAAGGCTGCCTGTCCACTGGAGCGGAGAGGAGAGGAGAGGAGCGGAGATGTGTCAATATTAACCAATAGAATCGCACCTCTGGAGCGGAGCTTAGATTCTATTGGTTAATATTGGCACATCTCCGCTCCTCTCCTCTCCTCTCCGCTCCAGTGGACAGGCAGCCTTATGCGGGTGAATCGCGGGGCGCAGCTAGTAAATAATAATACCAACCTATTCTTGTCCCACTGCAGAGCAAAAAAAGCCTCTTCTCATAAAGACTAACGTAACCGTAACCTAACTATTTTATTTGACTATAATCTATTATTTCTGACAAAATCTAGAAGCAATCTGAATTTAAATCCGTCTCCGGAAGGACCACGCCAGTATTTGCAAGTCATCAGACGTGTTAGCTTTAGCAAGTAACAGCCGCATTCACGCGTTGAATGAGCTACGAAAGCTTTATGTTTCAGTAAGCTGGGAAAATACATGATTATCTACCCAAACACTATCCTTCTTTTGAGACTACTAAGACGGGCTAGTAACTAAGCTCACTCCGTAATTTTTCTGCATCCTACGTATTTATATTTGCAATTCAATCGCCATTCCTATGTAACAATTAGTTATTAACTACGCTACGTCTATATTGAATTTATTGTACAAAGCAAGTAATCTGTCAGGTTGTATAATAATAATAGACATTGAATCTGCGACGGTGCTCAAGACGGTAATTACGGCGTAATTACATGTAACATACACAATTGATTGCCAATGCTGATTCACAGCTGAGACACCTATTTTTGTGAGACAAAAAAAAAACTGAATTTAAAGTACCATTGGGTAGAGAATCGGTCGAAGTGGCGGTGCTGGGAGGACGCCTATGTCCAGCAGTGGACGTCTTTCGGCTAAAATGATGATGATGAGTTAGAAATAAAATTTATCCTATCGTAGAAATCCGAACAAGTTTTATTTCAGAAAAAGCTTTTTTCGTCTTATTTCGTTTTTTTTTTCGCGTTTTATTTCAGAATTTGTTTTCAGTACCTACCCAGGTAGGTATATCAATCTTTAGGTAGAAGTATTCAAGTTGACACTAGTAAAGGCTATCTATATGTGTATTGTTTAGTGGTAGCGTCAACCATTTATCTTTTTCCCGCAGTTAAAAACTTGCTAGCTAAAGAGTTTCTTTGTAAAAACTTAAATCTGGGAACTTTGAATAACAGGAAAAACCTTATTTGATTTACCACGAGAAGCTTGAGAAAAACAAGTTTTATTATAGAAACGGACTGCTTATTCTCTTAGTTTTGTTTGAGGACAGTGCTTCGAAGCAAAGTTGAGCATTTATCACCTTGCCAAATAAAATCTAATTGATGACAAATGAATATCCCAAAATGGGGATCCAATTAGCACTTAACAAAAGCTCCAGAAAGGTCAGAATATGACTGTACACTAAATATTTGTACCAGCTTTAAGACTTGTCTCATTAACATTGAAACATATTCAACCTTTTCATTGTTGTCCAAACAAGTTACCACATCCTACTAGTTAACAAGTAGTAGTTACTGATAGTCTGACAAGAGTAATTTTAATTTGGTAATGGAAAATATTTTATTGATCCTCTTAAAACGTTTTGTTCTTCCAATGATCATCGCCTTTTTTAATAAATGAGCCCCTTTTTAGTTTTCTGGCTTTATTAAATGTTTGTCGCAGTAACTAAGCTGACCCCGAAAAAATGGTTAAGGTTAGATTAGAACGAGGATTTGAAGAGTAATAAGTACATCACAAAAAGTATAAGCGTATAGATTAGTATTTTTTGACAATCGAAATGTGAATTATTTGGAGTTCGATAAAATACATGCACATTTGTAATTCTGTATTAACAAGTGAAGTGATTAGGACCCCTGTTACTATCTGTCTGCCTAGCCTTTTCCCAACTATGTTGGGGTCGGCTTCCGGTCTAACCGGATGCAGCTGAATACCAGTATTTTACATGGAGCGACTACCTATCTGACCTCCACAACCCAGTAACTGAGTAATACGATACCCCTTGGTTATACTGGTGTCAGACTTTCGGGCTTCTGAGGACTCGGAACGACTGTCAAAGATCCATGAATAACAGCCGGGAATAACGTGCTTTAGGAGTATGTAAAGATGGTCACCCATCCACGGACCAACCCCGGCAAGCGTAGCTTAACCTGATGGATCGACCCATGCGGCTGTTATTACTTAGCCACGAGCTCCTCCACCTGATTAAGTACCTACTGATTATGTGATATATTAAATACCTTATCATGAGCAAATGCAGCATCGTTATGCAACTACCTGCTAAGAATTTTCTCTGACCGACTTAGCTTGTTTATCTATCTACCTGTGTTGTTAAACAGTTGTCACTATGATAAGGCGTGCAGCGTGAAATTGAAAGTAAAATTGTTTTGTTATCAGCGAGCTTTATCGCCGTGTGATGAAACCGAACTTTATGAATCAAAATGGCATATTTGATAATTTCTCGACATCTTTAAGAAATACTAAGAACCTGCATATTGACTGAAACGTAGCAGGTTCTTTTTTTATTTTGCAAAAGATTTCTGAAAATAGGTCATCAAAATCAGCAAAAAAGAAGATAATAATTTTATAGTTTCCGGTTTAAGTGTTACAACTTGATTTAAAAATTATGATGGTCAATTGAGAATACGTTGATATTTCTTAATTTCTCTATCTATGATCAAAGATATAATAAAATTGAAAAATAGACATTTATTATGGGTATATCGCTTACACTATCTATTACACTATCATATAATATCATACTAGCTTTTGCCCGCAGTTTCGTCCGCGTGGAGGTCGCAAATTATCCCACGGGAACGTACTACTACCATACCGGGATAAAAAGTGTTCTTTATGTTAATCCAGGTTATAAACTATCTGTGCCAAATTTCATCCAAATTTGTTCATCTTTCACATTTACAATATTAGGAGGATAGTAGGATACTTATTTACGAAGCTCACAAATTACCCATAACATGTATGTCTATTTTACAATTCATTGATATTGATCATAGATGATGATAGTGTAATACCTCCCTAAAAAATACAAGTTATGAGGCTGTGCTATAGGTAGGTGCCAAAATTAATAGGTATTATCTCTACACTACACACTACGTAAAACAACAACAATGAGTTTATAATGATACACAACTAATCAATACAAAAAAAAATAACTTTCACAACAAACTTAATTCTACAACCGCTTACTACCCATGCATAATAAGCGTCTAATAAATACGACGTTACCAAATCAAAGCAGCTTGCATCACCGATGGTGTTGCAATATGTTATGTTACTTACGAACTCGACTATCTTCAGCGCGACCCACTTGTCGCACACCGCCATGCTGCGGCCGGCAGCTGAGTCCCTTGCACTGAACACACACGAGCCACTACTCTCGGAGTTAAACGAGTGTCATCACACACGCATAGTTTACAAGCAGACATCCGCGCGACACGACCGCTGTGTTTTGTTTGAGGCTAGCGACCATTTTCACGGTGCGTTTGATTTGAGTGACATTGAAGGAAAACTTGAAGCGCCTCGGTGTGGGCGAGCAGCGGTCGTGTCATGCAAGGCTCGACTGCGCGCCTGCAGCTTATCTCAGTAGCGTTAGAGTTGCCGATACAGTTCCACCGCGAACGGATCGCTCGTCATGTAACCATTTCTTGGATTAAACGTAAATTAGTGCAAAAAAAGCAAAGAGCTGCACAAAAACCATAAAAAAGTGAGAAGGAAAGCAAGCAACGAAATGAAACAGCAAGGACATTAAACCATTATACTTAAATTTATTAATCAATTACTGGCATGCAATATTATTTAAAAATCTCATAAAACAAAGAGATAAATTCATATGGTCTCGTTACAAAATGTTCAGATTTTGTTAATCGCATGTAGATAATTTCATAATGCTGAGTTTATTCATTGCTGAGAAAACAGTTCCAAATTGATTTACTTAAAACCTGATTTTAATAAGACTTATTAATACACAGAAATAGTACAATAACATGAATATTTATTTCGTTGAAAAAACATCAAAAAATGCGGATTGCCAGTAGTGCAATAATCCTAACGCGGTCGCCGCAGCGGACGGCCCGCAGTTGCCCTTAATTCATATTATCCATAACATTTAAACAATATTGTAGACACATGCTTAAAATATATAGATGCTGCCTTATAAAAAGCTTCAAATTTTAATACATAAATAATTATGCCATTCAATTGGATTCTTAATTAAAATACATTTAGGATTAAATTAAAATAATGTCTAAAATTAAAATTCTAAATTTACCAGGCGTGCAATGGCATTTACCAGGAGTGCAAGAGACAAACAAGTACTGCATAGTGCAAAATAAAACTGGAAATATAGTAAAGAAAATAATAATGCAACCAAAAGGGCAATAGAACACATTTACAATTGTTCGAATATGTTATCTATTAAAAACGTATTTAAAATTTGATCATTATTGATTGTGACAACATTTTAAAAGCTAATTGCAGTATATAAATTGGGATACACCCGTGCTGAATGCTGCAGCCGAAATGGACGCTAACTACACAAACATTATACCATTCAGAATCCAGCATAATGGTATTAATAAAATGGCTATTCGATTTGATCAGGCTTTATAAAAACATTGTAAAAAGGACATGTCCTGTGCTCAAATTGGTTTTTAGGCATTATGTAACATTGTAAAAGAAACATTATTAATTGTAAACACGATTAAACATACCGATTCGATTCTTGTAACGTTGTAATGCCTGAATGGTAACTGTTCAGGAAACAGTATGCATTTAAAAACATTTTGCCAGTGAAAATCGGAATTTGTTTAAAAAAAAACCCTAACCCATAAAGCGAGATAAAAGTGCATTTTCATTACATTTCACAAAGTGTTTTCGCACAAAATACTATTGGAAATAAAACGTCGATAGAACAAATTAATAATTAATTTGAGTCATTAATCCATGTTTCTCAAGACTTTGATGTGAAGATTTATAGGGTATGGAACTTTGGAAAGTGCATTTTATCAAACACTTTAAGAAGCATTCACACAGAAACAGTAAGTGAGTTATCTCCAACACTCCACCACACACATTCCAAACACACACCCAATAATGAACGCGCGATGCTAACGAGACAAACATTGCGCACTCTTAACTTAATCATGCAATAAATTAATCAACATCAACAAAAATTAAACGAAAACGGGAAGACGGGACAGTTGTACAGCAACATTGATATTTTCAAAAGATGATTAGATTAAACACGCTAATCAAGGAGCTCGTTATTAAGATAATTTTAGCGAATCTTTGTTTTAAAAACTGAAGTAAGTTTCGTAAAAGATGTTATAATTAAATTCGCCATGCATAATTACTTTATAAATTGTAATCGTTATTGTACTGAATGCAGTATGTAATCGAGCATAAAATTTTGTCGGGCAAACCAACAGACTGATGCCAATAGTATTTCTCATAATTTATTTATCAATGCTGGAGTAGAACTGTCCCGGTAGCGTGCAAACAGAGCGTGCACTCACTGGCTATCCTTGCCGGGAGTGATGAACTCCTGCAGCGGGTGGCGCGCGGTCCAGGGGTTGAAGTCGCGCGGCTGCGGCGGCGCCGGCGTGCGCGGCGCGGCGCCCGGGGCCACGGGCGCCCACACGCCCGCCTCGCGCCCCGCCAGGCCCAGCCCGCCGCCGAAGCCCAGCGATGTCATCGACGACACCAGCGACTCCATGCCGTTATTGATACGGTTAGACCACCTTGTGGGAAACGGTTGCGGTCACTTTTGGAATTTCTCGGATTTGAGGATGTGAATCGACGATCACACGGGACAGTCACGGGTGTGGTCGTGTGATTTGACGATTGAGGGTGTGAGTGATTGTGTGTGTGATTGTGTGTGTGTCATTATGATCATAAGCAACTTACTCGGCGGCGGCAGCAGCACTTCGCTGAGCCTCGTGGATCATGCGCAGGCGACGAGCTTGGGACCACGGCTCCAGAGTGTAGGAAGGCGCAGCGGGCGGCGGCGAAGTTGTCGCCGGCTCTTCGGGCGCGCGGGTGAGCTCCACGCCACGTTCTGGGGTCCAGCGTCCGACCTAGGGAAATGATTATACCCCGTTAGCCGTCTGCTACATTGTTTTGTAATGTGGTGCAATGAATACACACAAATGTACAGTTTGATACAGTGTCACATGGACATAAGTACCTCACGATATTGCTTGAGCAGTTGTGGCGATTGCGGCAGCGACCAGTCCACAGCAGGTCTAGCGCCGCAGCCCCAAGCAGCGGCAGCGGCTGCTACGAGAGCCTTCCTTGCCATCGCAGCGCCACGGTGGGACTTGTACTCCACGATGGCCGCGCACGAAGCAATCGAGCGACGAATGCGAACCTCTTGCACTTCGTCCGTCAGCGCGTACAGCAAGCGCACGATCTCCGCAGACGGAGTGTTCGGCGGTATGCGCGATATGAAGATGCGGCAGTTGTTAATAGAAGGACATACACCTACAACACAATTTATAATTTTTACCAGTGCCACAGAATAGATAATAAGTACGTACTTGTTAACGTACAGGGAATAATTATTTATTTTGGATTGATGCTCACCTAGCTGCCAAGAAGGTCTTATCATGTAATTGTTGAACATCCGAATAGCATTGCTCGCTTCGGCATCAGTCGTATACATCGCGAAGGCATACCTAGACAATAGGCATTGAATTTTAAATTATATTTTGAGGAAAGTCAACTTTATGAGTTTCAGTTAAAATAAATAAAAAAACGTCGTTACCCTCTATTCCAGCCAGAAAAATTGATCATGAGTCGGAACTCAAACAGTTCGCCAGCTTGGCGGAACAGCGGCACCAGAGTATCTTCGAAGCAGTCATGAGGGATTCTTCCGATGAACACCTACGAACCCAGTTTTTATATATCAAATATTTTTTTCACGACAAACAAAACGTTGCGGCACCAAAGCTAAAGGCGCAGTGAACTACATTTTGCAAAAGCGTTTGTAGTGATCGAAATTAGAGAAAAAAGACCACATATTTTATTAAAAACCGGCGTACAGCTTCTCAGACCACGCACAATGAAGGATTCCGTAGTTGGGATGAATATTTCCCAAGAACAATCTTAACATTGTAGTTGAAAAACATATTATTCCCCCTGCAAATGTGAGTTTGTACGCACAATATTGAGTGATTTACCAAGTTATTTCAAGACCTTAGGGTCGCGCCGCACCTGCCGAACGTACGGCGCGGAAGGTTCGGTTTAGTGAATAGTCCCGGGAACTCCCGGTACCGAAAGTACCGGGAAATCCCGGAAATTTGCGACGTTTTAGGAACCGGGATTTTCAAAATCAAATCCCGGTTCTTTCGGTACTTTCGGGACAGGATACTATTAGAATATGGCTAATTGTATTGCTTTACCCCGACCACTTGAAGCTTGGAATACAATGTTATCTAGTAGTACAAGAGCATGCTACTTTCGTAAGTCGCACTCGCAGCCACTGGGCCACCAATGCTCTCACAAGTTGTAGGTCGTGGGTTCGAACCTACGCAGGCGCTTTACTTTGTGTAAATAATTTCATCACCACTGCTCTCAAAACGGTAAACGAAAACATCGTGAGGAAACCGGCATGCCTTAGAACCAAAAAATCGAAGACATGTGACATCTTTGGGGGATGAGGAACAGGGTGTAAAGTTCACTCATCCACCATAGAAAAGGGAGGATCCTCCAACCAGACGGGTATTATGTCTGGCGGGCAACTGCCCATATGCACAGATTAATACCATATGTTAATTTCGGATAGTCTTCTTCTTCTATCTATGTTTTTCGCTCGGTAAACTCTAACTGCGCGATGTAGGAATTGTGTGACGTCATGTCTTTGTTGCGTAGTTCGTATGAGGCGGCGCGACCGCTACACATCTACCAACCCGCACTGGGCCCGCGTGGTAGATTACAGCCCGCTCCCTCTCACAGAGAGGAGGTCTGTGTCCCAGCGGTGGGAACACTAATATGCTGATTATGATGCTACTTTCGAGCAAATGCTACTTAGTAGCATTCAACTAAATAATAATAAATAGTAATAATAACTACCATGTGTATACAAAAAGAGCATAAGTATTTTACAGGCACAGAGAACATGCTCCTTGCTCCTTCAACATCGACAAATATCTACTGAAAATATAGAAATAATAACAAAGAAAAAAGCGAAATTAACTGATTACTGAATGAATCTGACGCAAATCCTTCCATGGAATTTATGATTTCTCGAAAGTTAGGATGGATATCCTTTCCGGACATTCACCTCATTTAAAGAGAAGCGTTTTTTTAAATAAAAAATAGTTTATAAGATATTTATTTATTAATTTGAGATGTCCAACAAAGGATACACGGAAACAATAGAAAATAGTATAATATCATATTGATAATTTCATAGTTTTTTACCTGTTTTCTTGATCATGTGATCCACCATGATAACGCTTCAGCACACTCTGCCAGATGGGCAGTCGATTTATTGAGTACGGCAGGTTCACTAATCATCGACCAAGCGCCTTGATTTTTATTTATTCTCAATAATCAAAGTAATACTTCGTGCACTGACATTATAAACCTTGAAGACATAGTGACTGCATTGGAAAGGGCTGTGGTAGAGATCCCCAGATCACATTATTGTTTTCCGAAATGCACGCGAAAGAAAGTTGCGTGCACAGCTAGTACTAAATAAGACTGCTTTTGGGTTTATAAAAAAAGAAAAAAAAAATGTGTTTGGTTATTTGGTTTCATTTGATTAAGTGTTTTTGATTTCTCCTGTCATTTCGTCTTTCTCTTACTTTCTCCGTTTCAACACTTTCAACTCTACTATCTTTTAAAGGCTTATACTCAAAGTATCGAAAGTACCGGGAATCCCGATTCTTTAGACAGGTCCCGAAAATCCCGGTTCTGCATTCCCTAGTTCGGTTGAATACGCTCTTAATGTTTTTCAAGTTACCTATGTATGACACATCAGCCGAACGTTACGTCGCGTTCATGAGCAAGCGTCACATCCGCGCCGAACGTTCCGCAGGTGTGCCGCTACCGCTACACTTCGAGTTCTTATGTAATTTATAAGTATAGAACTATGCTCTGTATTTTATTCAAAATTTTAGGCTCAGCAGTTTCGGAGATAATGGGGGGGGGCAATTTTCATCTATTTTCTTTAATAACTTTTAAACTACACCTTAATAAAATATAGGAAGTGTATAGACTGCCGCAAGAATTCTTGCGGCATTCTAGTGGCGTTGCCTCGTCCCGGCTAAAGTGCCGTAAGCATTGTATTGTCACTGTCACTTGTTTTTTAACCGACGAAAAAAAAAGGAGGAGGTTCTCAATTCGACACTTTTAATTTTTTTATTTTATTTTTATTTGATTGTTGAGGTTAGTTTCTTTTATCTATAGCTGGTTAAACTTAAGTGCCATAATCCCTTTGAAGCAAATGAATATGGCTGAAAGGTAGGTTAGGTTAGAACTGTGACCACACAACGCACGAGCCGAGCGAGCGTAGCGATCGGCTGGTGAGTGTCAGCGTGTCAGGGTCCGTTTAGGCACTAGGGAATGTAATGTTTTCAGAATGCGGTGTTTTACAGCGATCTAACCTTGTAGCAGTTACACCACCACATACGAACTACGCAGCAAAAGACATGACGTCACACAATTCCTGCATCGAGCACTACTGAGCGAAAAACATAGATAAGACTATCCAACTACAAAATCAACTTACGGGCAGTTGCCCGCCAGACATAACACCCGTCTGGCTGGAGGATCCTCCCTTTTCTATGGTGGATGAGTGAACTTTACACCCTGTTCATCATACCACCAAAACCTCAACAATCAAACAAAATATCAATACGCCAATACGCAACATACATTTCAATACGAATTGTTTGGATACCGGCGGCGACGTCGCCATAGTCGGTGAGGCAACCGGATGGCGGGTGGTAATCTGGGTCTGGGTCTTGAAGTGATACCGAATCCCCGTACCGTCCGAATGGACCCCAAATGAACGGGGGCGGAGATATGGGGGAAGGGGGGCAAAACATATATTTTTTAAATGTTATTCGAAATTTTAACACTACTTCTAAGTAAGGAGTTGTGTGTATCAAGTATGTATTTTGTATACAAGTAAGATCGCCTCCCTCTGTCTCACTCAGTCAGTGGCCAAGGGCAACTGATCGGCATAACGGACGCCCGCGTGTTACTGGTTACTTATTTGGCAACCTCATTTGGCTACGGTATTTAGGCAGAGGTACCCATGGCAACAGCAGAACAATAACGGAGCTGTTCTGAAAACCAGCTGCCGGTTATGTAAAACAGCGGATTGGACAATCCACTTGCGACATATACACTAGTTTCCAAGCCAGTCCAGAGCTCATGCCTTGCGCATGCGTCGCTAGCAGTACTACCATCCCGCGATTTTTGTGAACTGACTCACTGAGTCAATATAAAGTAAAAATAGTAGATTGTTTACTGGAAGGGAGCAAACAACTATTTTTAAGGCGAGGGTGTTTCTTTGAATCCAAAGCGGAGCGAAGGATTCTAGAGTAGGATCCCGAGCGTAGCGAGCGATTCTAAAGTAGAATCCTGAGCGCAGCGAGGGATTCAAAGTACATCACTCGAGCTTAAAATAGTGTTGCTCCCGAGGTGAACACTCTACTTTTTATCACCCTCTATGAGAAAACAAACGTGTGCGGTCCGACCCCCATCAGGAATGAATTTCCTACTCACGTCACGTATGATTTACACAAAATAAAAAAATTAAGAAAATAAAAAAATCGCAGCCGCCATGTTGGATTCACATTTTGACCTCACTATCGGCTTTACCACTCTCGAAAACTATGAAAACGATACCCATGACGAAAAATTTAAAAAATTTCGCATCCGCCATCTTGGATTTACATTTTGACCTCACTATCGGCTTTACCACCGTCGAAAACTATGAAAACGATACGCTGGATGAAAAATTTAAAATATTTCGCATCCGTCATCTTGGATTTTAATTTTGATCAAATTCACACTTTCTCTCTTGCCAGCCTGTTACTTATTCATACAATATTCGTGATCGATCTCTTTGGTGAATAGAACTTACTAACAATATCCACATTCCAAATTCAAATCACTTTTAGTCCCTAGGGATTAAAAAGCTATTTTGGTCCCTGTTTACGAGGATTAAACTACGTCTTTTTGAATAGATGTGATAAAAAATAAGTTTAACCACTCGTCCACCCAACTCTCTCGGCCTAGTATCGTTTTGCTGTCTAGCCCATCTACTCGATACGTGTGATCAAGGCATCACTACGCGCTTGCAAGTCAGTTCAGCAGATAGGCGCCAGCTCTATTTTTTCGCCGCCCAAGTCAGTCCAGTGTGACTGACTTCGTCTATAGTTCTATACGCATTGGGTAGCCGCTGCCGGATTTTTGTAGTGTTCACATTTTTAAAGTTTACGTACTTAAAGCTTTTTTATTTCAAAAAACGACAGCAAACTGAATCGTTAAATGAATAAATAGCGTATAGAGAAACTAAGTGACTGGGTCGTCACTTGGCTTGTATAAATAAACCGTGCTAAACTTGTAACAGGTGTATTGACAGATGAGTTGATTGATATTTGAGATGGTGACTAGAGAATCCAATCCCGCATCAAAATCGCGATCCCGCAAGCCTGCGGGATTAAGATCATCAATCCCGCGGATCCCGCGGGATTTGCGGGATTGATTTTAATTATTATTATTTTTGTTTCATGAGATTTAAAGAAAGAAATATACACACAAATATTTTTAATTATTCTTATCAACATGAAGCAAAGTTATCACTTATATTATAAATTAAATATAATGATGTTTAAGACAATACAATATTTCACGTTTCATATTTAGATTTTTATTTGAAATAGAACATATTCATTGGTTTTAGAGGCATTTAAAATCAGCTTATTTTTTTTGACGTGCTCTTAGCACTTTTGATAACTTGATAATAAAAAATAATAGTCCTGTCGTACGTTACGTAACCTTT